>CM061550.1:7700512-13023012 GCA_030864225.1 Capsicum baccatum var. pendulum
CTCTGTTAACTTCAAGTTCCATTGCCTTGGTGCCGGTTCAAAGCTACAAAAAGTGCATGAGATGAATTTCTAAGAAAGAGAAACATGATCAGTGAGGGGTCAGAGGGCAAGACTATCATCCTCGGAGGAAACAGAAACCATTACTCTTAGCTCTTATTTATTTATTGAGCTCGAGTTAACTTCAATAATCTGAGTCTGTTAGCTGTTTAACGCGTCTACAGTATGTATAAACTTTACATTTGCCAATTATATGAATTGGAATTTAGCATTTTGGGCAGCGTAGCACAATATCATTGGTGAAACATCAAAAAGCCGAAGCTGTTACAAGATTATAGTAGTTTCTTGGCATTTGAGTTCTACTAAATTACTATCATGTGTTTCTGCATTCAAAATTTTATAAACTACATTTTCTTAGTAAATTCTTGTATAGGCTATGTTAAAACTATGTTGCTCGGATCTCAAAAAGTTATTTACTTTGGTTAATCTAATTCACACCTGTTCCATTGTTTTTCTTTTAATACCTTAAACTGAATCTTTGATGTTGTTAATGTGACAGTGCCCACAAAAGCTCCAGCAGTACCCCCTCCTCCAGTTCGTGTGCGAGTTAAGATGAGCAAAAATGATCCAATGCTAGTTTCCCTGCATCCTGTTCCTGCGCCAGCTTCGATGAGCAAAAATGCTCCAAATCTAGTTCCCCCGCCTCCTGTTCCTGCGCAAGTTTCAATGAGCAAAAATGCTCCAAAGCTAGTTCCCCACCTGGCTTTTCCCCACCCCCTGTTCCTGTGCGAGTTTCGATGAGCAAAAGTGCTCCAAAGCTAGTTCCCCCACCTCCCTGTTGCTGTGCGAGTTTCAATGAGCAAAAATGTGCCAAAGCTAGTTCCCCCACCTCCTGTGCCACCATTGGGGTCGATCAGTGCTAGACCTTGGCTAATTCCTGGTTATAAAGAGGACGAGCAGAGAGAGACAAAGTTAAAGTTAACTCATTATCAAGACTGATAGCAGAAAAAAAACACATACTTGTACAAGTGGATCTTCTTCCCAAATGGATGAAAAATCAAAGAAAGAGGTCACCGATGGAGTCAAGTCTAAGTTGGTGTCTCAACTCACTTCTGGACAACAACATAGCTTGGATGACATGGTTAATTTCGCCAATAGTGCTTTCACCCATGTTAAATTTGTTTGGTGATGATTATGGTTCGTTCTACAACGATGTCAAGGACTTGATCAAGCACAAATATGATTTACTCACTGCTGATAGAAAACTAGATATGTTGTCTGTTTCAGAATTGGAGGAAAAATATCTGGATGCTGTTACTAAACAAGAGCAGTGCGTGAAAGGTGATGAGCAAAAAAGAGCAGCCCGTAGGATTGCACAAGCGGAGGTAGAAAAACTCGGTACCCCAAATGAAGGCAGCTAGAGTAGCGCAAGGGAGATTGAGCGGTGCAAGAACGAAGCTCTCCAAGGGATTGAATCCACCACTCAACGCCTACTGTCTTATAAATAGCATTTGGTTGTCTCTATGTTGATGATTTCAATTAGCCGGAGAAAGTCCTCATCACACACAGACTGTATGTTTATGTAACTATCTGCATGCTATCTGCATGTAGTGGCTCCTTAAAGTTTCTTGTTCAGTATTTTAGCACATATTTTAGAGCCTCAATCAACTAGTTTACATGCTTTGATGACTAATTAGAATGTGATGTTAGAACTATTTTACACGTTTTGGGAGATTTAGCAAAGTAGTACCAAGTTTCAAACTTTGAAACGATATCCTCTTTAAATGGATGTGAAGTTGAATTTGACTAAAATGATTGGGGCCAATTAATCAAGATTCGTATCGAGAAGTCTTATACTCGAACTCAAAATGTCTAATTAAGGACGGAGCCACAACCTTTGATGGTGATTGGTTGTGGCTCTAATATATGAAGGAAAATATTTTATTCATAACACTCTTTATTATTCTCCTTGCATCAAATATGTCATAGAATATCCCTATTTATAATAATATATAACAATCAAATTAAATTAGGACTAGAAAATCTATTCCTATATGAATTACGACAAATAAATCCTAATCATAATCAAATATGAATTAAAATAATATCAAATATTAAATCCTAAATAACCAATGATTTCTAATTCATCTTTGACTTATTATTTTCAACATTCTTCCTTAATTCAAAGTTGTCATTGTAGTTGCATTAAACACTTCTCTTTAATTTTTAATTTTTTATTTGTGTTGGAAAATTTCTCTCCAATCTTCAATTGTTGAAGCATTCAGTATTCAACCTTCAACTGTTGAAACATTTCACTTTGATCAACTTTCAATTGTTGGAGCATTTCTCTCCAACCCCGATACTTTTTTCTTGGTTGTGTTGGAACACTTCTCTCCAACTCTCTCGTTGATGCACTTTGTCACGAATACTCAATTTTTCTCATTCACTTGTAATCAACTTTCAATTGTCCTTCTTTCTCATTTTTCTCTGGCTCGTCGTTTGTCATTTGCCAGACGAGCAACATATATGATTTATAGCTGTCCGTCGACAATGAAAGCTTTTTGATTCTCTACCAAAATGGTAGAAGCTCTGATACCAATTTTAAGAAAAATATTTTATTCAATAAACTCAAATAATGCTCCTTATATGGTGTTTAGATTGACTTATTTTTAAGTGCTTTTGACTGTTAAACACTTTTTTATTTTTATTTTTGGAGGTGTTTGACAAAGTTAAAAAATGTTTTTAAGCACTTTACTTTAGGTAGCAACCTACTTTTGACTTATAAGTCACTTAAAAAAAGCTCAACCAGACACCCTATTATTCTCCTTACATCAAATATGTGATAGACCACCCCTATTTATAATACTAACAACCAAATTAAAGTAGGATTAGAAAATGTATTCCTATATGAACTAGGACAAACAAATTCTAATCATAATGCGATATGAATTACAAAAAAAATCAAATATTAAATCCTAAACAACTAAGGATTCTTAATCCAACTTTGAATTATTATTTCCAACAATATACAGGGCTCCTGTAAGAAACAATTCAAGGGCAGCTCCATCTCTTGGTCAAACAGGTATTTGAAAATAATTTTTTAAAATCTGACTCAAAATCTATCGTCAAACACTAAATATCTCAAAACTTGTAATGTACTCCTTCCGTTTCATTATACATGACACTTTCATTTTCGGTAGTTAATTAGATCAACGTGTGAAGCTAAATTGAATTATGTCAAGGGAATGTTTTAAAATTAAAATTAACATTATTCAAAAATTATACAAAAAGTACTACTCCCCTGATTTCAATTTGTTTAACTTATTTTTTTTCTTAGTTTGTTTAAAAAAGAATGACCCTTTTTTTTTAGCAACTTCGTAATTACAACTTTTCACGTAACATATTTAAGATCATGAGATTAAAAGACATTTTTAATGAAGTATATTTAACATATCTTTAATTTAAAACTATAATTTATTTACTTTCTAATATAAACTCCGTATCAAATCAATTAGAATAGAAAAATTGAAACATATGAAGTATAAGTTACAAATTTTCTCATTTTGCTTCAATGGACAAATATATTTTAAAATAGGCAAAATGACCTTCTGGACCCTTATACTATGTCGGTTTTGTAAGTTGGACACTTCTACTTACATGTTTGTCATCTAGACCCTTGAACCCATCAAAAAGCAACATTTTGCAAACTTTGACTGTTGACCTTACCTATGTGGAAAGGTCATGGTGACTAGGACAAAGAGAGTATAATCACTCGCCTGGGGTGCGAGTGGGGGTCAATTTTTGGCCAATTTTACATTAAAATAATTAAAAAAAATTATTAAAATTTTAAAAAAATATTTAAAAAGGGTCCTTTTTTTTCCTCCGACCTTTTAAATTTAAAAATATTTTTTAAAATTTAAAAATAATTATAAAAATTTAAAAATAATTTAAAAATATTTTCAAAATTTTTAAAATATTTTTAAAAATTTAAGAAAAAAAATAAAAAAGGGTCCTTTTTTTCCTCCATCTTTTTAAATTAAAAAATATTTTTAAAAATTTAAAACTAATTAAAAATATTTTAAAAAATTTAAAAATATTTGAAAAATTTTTTTTTTTTTAAAAAATATTTTTTACCTCCCCACACCAGCTTATCCCCACCCCCACACCCCACCCAGCACCGTCCCCCCAGCCCTCCATCCCACCCCAACACCAGTCCAGCCCTTCTTCACCACCACCCCAGCCCGTCACCACCTCCACACCCTACCTAGCCCCATCCCATCCCACCCCCAGCCTCTCCACCCCACCCTAGCCCAATCCCCACCCCCCACACCTCACCAGCCCCGTCCAGCCCCTCCTTACCCCACCCCCAGCCCCCATACCCCTCCCAGCCCCATCCCCACCCCACCCCAGCCCCTTCCAGCCCCCACACCCCACCCCAACACTCTTCCAACCCCCACACGTTCACTTTTTATTTTTTATTTTAACTTTTCCTCTCAATTCAATTCTTTTCATTTTTTAATTAAAATTTAAATTTGAAATATTTTTATTTTTTGGGGATTAAAATTTAAATTTAAATTGAAAGTGAGTGATAGTGAATATTAAAAAAAACTAGTGAATTTTGCTTGGAAAAAATTTAACTCTCTTTAAACTAATCATTTTCATCCATTTTCTCACTTAAAGCTCTTTCATATGCTTAAGAGCTACTATTTTCTTTACCAGTCCAAAAATCACTCCTTTTTTGTGTCAACAGAGAACCATTTTAAGTAAACAATGTCAGAGGAAAATTCTGATTTAGAAATGATACCTGGAATTACAATACCTTTGGCCAAGATTGTACCTACTACTACTAGCATTGATGGGACTTTTCCTGTTAAGAGGTGCAGTTCAAGAAAAAGGGTTGCTCCAGATTTCTTTGTTCCCACCCATTTTCGCTCTTCAAGACTGCTACATGGCCCTGCAGGTTTACGACGTGGTCCAGGTCGCCCTTCGAAACAGAGATCAGATGGTGAGCTAGAGCTAGCTAGCCTCTTACATTTTTGCTGAATGATTTTAGATCTTACATATGTTGTTTATTATGTTTAGGTGATCGTGCTATTTTGCTGATGTTTCTGTTCTTTGCATATATGCACATGTTGTTTGTTATGTTTAGGCGATCGCACTATTTTGCTGCTGTTACTGTTCTTTGCATGTTTGTATTGCACTGCGTTCCTATTAGTTGTCATGTTTTCTTCGTTGTGGTTTTTACTACTTTGATTTGCTTCACTTGAATCGAGAATCTTTCGGAAACGGGCTCTCTACTTCGTGGAGGGTAGAGGCAAGGTCTGCGTACGCTCTACCCTCCCTAAACGCACATTTTCACTAGGTATGGTGTTGGTGGTAGTGGTGGTGTTTCTTTGTGGGGCTTCCATGATTGCACTAGTTTGCTGTTGTTAACTGCTGCTCTGCACGCTTTCTTATTAGTTGTGTGTCGTGTTTTCTTCATTGACATTTTTTCATTCGTTACTTGATTTGCTTCACCTGTGCCAAGGGTTTTTTGCTAACAATCTTTCTAACTCAATGAGGCAGGGGTAAGGTCTGTGTGCATCGACCTTTCCCAGATCCCACTTTGTGGGGTTTCACTGTGTATGTTGTTGTTTCTTTGCCGGGCTTAGTATTAAAGTAGTTTCGTGAATTCTAGGACAATGACCTAAAGTGCCAGTGACTGGTTTCAGAAATTACGTTGTTGTTTCTTTGTGGCGCTTAAGTAGTTCTGCGGATTCTAGAACAGCAACCCAAAGAGCTAGTGTTTCAGAAATTACTTTTTTGTATATATTTAGTGATTTATTATCACATATAGGATTTGGGCCGAGGCTACTAGGTTTTGCCGAAGCCATATGTTACATCTGCCCCTAGATAGCTATGTTTTTCATCCATATATAAATATTACTAGTGAATGAGATGACTTAAAACTGATCAGTGAGAGTTCATATAGCCTACGAGGCATAGTTGTTACATATTGTGATGGATGGGGATGAAAGCAACTGGTTTGATATGCAATTACTCGAGCCGAGGGTCTATCGGAATCAGCCTCTCTACCTTCACTATGTAGGGGTAAGGTTGCATACTCATCACCCTCCCTAGATTCACACTTGTGGGATTATATACGCTATGTTGTTGTTTTTGTAAAGTTCTTACTTTGTAGCACTCATCTTCACAAACTAAAAGCTTTAGTGTTGAATAAGTTCTTAAGCTATAATTTTCCATGTCGAAGTTGAAGTGCCATCCATGGAGGCAACACAAAATCCTCCTGTCCCCATACTTTTGCCTCTTAATTAGAGATTTTAAATTGGTTCGAGGTTTCTTTTCCTTTTTTTCTTTGTGGGGGTTACTATATAAATGAAATGGTAAAAGTGCACGAGATGGAACAGGCAACAAGACTGAGTCATTTTATTATTTGAGCTCGAGTCGTTTTCAACCGTCCAAGGTTGTTTTTCATTTAGCCAGTTTTCACTATGTATAAAACTTTACATTTTGCCAATATGAATTGGAATTGTGTCACAAATATGAAACTTTGCAGTTTGCATTAGAGGATACTTCTCTTTTTTGTTAGCAATATGTAAGCTGACGAAAAGATGTGCTAAAAGTTTGTGTTTTTCAGTAAGTTCTAACTTCAAAGTATACATCTTTTTAAACAAAAACTTAGTTTGCTTTCAAAAGTTGTAAATATAAAGCATATATTCAATAAACTAGCCTTAGTGTGTACTTTAAATTTGTTAATATGACTGTCACTATTAGTTACAGAAGCTCCAGCAGTATCACCACCACCAGCATTAACGTTGGGGTGGACCGGAGATGGTCCATTGCAATGTCACGACCCGAGCCTAGGCCCTAGCCGTGAAGAGCATCCCGAACCATGAAGGCCCGGAACACCCATTCTCTATCTGGTTATCATGCACAACATTCGTAATCATAATAAAATGCGGAATTGAAACTGAGTACGGAATACATAGTCAAGTTCTGCAACTTTTCTGAATAATACTATCTGACATCAGTCTGCGAAATCTCTACTAAGAACACAAACATCTGTCTGAAAAGAAAATGGGACAAGGCCCCCAGTAAACCACAAACATAATAAATAAGATAATGTCTGACATAATTACGCCTTCCGAATAATAGAAGGCTCACCACTGCGAGATCAAGTCTACAAATCCGAGAATGTCTACTGAGTAGCTGGACCCCTAGACTGTGCCTCAGGACCTGGAAGGAGGGGGGGGGGATCAGCACAAAAGTACTGGCACGCGAAGCAATCCAAAAATAGTATAATGGAACATATATATATATATATATATATATATTAAGTGAAAGCAATTTTTTCATCAAGACATCATGTATAAAACTATTTCCGAAAAATACATGGGCACTTTCTGAAAACATGTAACCTGCCTGTTCATTTCAAATCAAGATCTGTGTTTTACTTCTGAGTTAGGTGGTATTCCCCTACAAGTCTGATATTCCATGGGCTGTATGGAATCCGCCATAGACTCGGCGGGGAAGCCCCCAACCCAAGTGTGCCGCAAGGGTTGGACTGTCTGAGTCTGATACGCCACAGGACATTTAAGTCAGCGCATAATAGTATACCCGGGTCGGCAAACCACGGTTTTAGGCAATGAGTCGCTTGAACTCAAGCCCTCTTCGGGGAACCACCTAACATCTCTGTATGCCCATTTTTAACCTTTTCTGTACATGCAACATTCTGAATGTCTAAAATCATGAAAGTCTGAAATGTCTGAGTCTGATATGACATTAGTCTGAATTGGTATCGTCATACCAAGACATTTCAAGTCATGATTTTTCTAAGACATAATGTATTAAGCAAGAGCTTTCATTCAAAACATAGTTTAGACCACCAAAACATGTAACTGATGTAAAGGATTTCATATTCCAAAACTTAAAGTTCAATTCATGCAGAAATTTCATCAAACACCTGGTGGTCAAATGTATTTAGCAAGTTCATGTATTCAAAATTGAAACACATTCATTCATATATGTATATAAACGGTCAAATCGCTTTGGAGATGGTCAAAAGACCAAAACAATGATGTTAGAACATCTTATACATAAATATATATACATAATTTAAAACCCCATTCTAAAACATGATTTTTTTTATGCCCATGAGAATTTAGGAAAACCCCCGCGTACCTCTATTTCCAAGGATAATAGATGTTTCTTGAAGCTTGCGGGTTGGTGATTCCGAATATGTAAGTATCTTCGAAAACCTACGGTCGAATCTTGAACTATTTGGGTTTTATTTTGAAACCCTAAGGAGAATTCTTGAGCAATTTTGGAAAAGTATGTGTATTATGGTGTTTGAGGGATTAAATCCCGTGTTGGTGGTATATATAGGGGTGGAGGATGACCAAAATACCCCTAAGGAACAATTAAGGTCAAATCTGTCCCTCAGTTGACAGTTTGATAGGCTGGAGTAAATCGATTATAACTTTTTACTCATATATTCAAATTGGATGAAACCAACTTCATTTTAAAGAGGACTCAAATAGCTTTCGTTTTATATATTATAGCCTACACAGTTCATTATATACAGGGAGTTATGATTGTTTGAAATTGACCCAGAAATACTGAAAACTGGGCAATAGGCTATGCGTTTTGCTACTGTTTTGTAATCCAAACGCAGCCTTATGCATTCCAAAAAATTTCAAAACTTATCCGAGATGTACTATGAGCTTTCCCGATCGTAACGCAACTTGAAAATCTAAAAAAGAATATCGGAAAGGTTGAAAAGTTGTATCCCGAAGATTGCCAGCTAAAATGACACTAAGTCCTCATTACACTCACAAAAAAATTTCAAGTTTTTAAGTCTAAGGGCACTCTATTAAAGGCTAATCCATGCACGACTTTTACGGGATGTTACATTATCTCCCCCTTGGGATCATTCGTCCTCGAATGATGGATAGGAACTTGTTGAAGCCTTAAAGATATAGAATAACGCGGACACAACATGTCCTTTAATAAAGAATACATTGATTTGAAACATGACCATATGGCTGGAACTACTGATATTTGGAATTCTTATATCGGACACGCTTATCTGATGCATGGAATACACGATTGAAGCTATTCATAAGCTGAATTCTCATAATGAACATGCATATCTGATGCATGGATCTGTCCTTGAGTTGTTCTCATGAACGCAGGACTAAATACATTGATAAGCTGAACGTTTTCTATTGAACATGCATTTTTTTGATGCACGCATATCTGACTGGACTAACGTATGAATGTATGACTGATTACGCAATGATAACTGGTGCAAGGCTTGTAATAAGAATCTATACATGCAACTGAATGAGGTATCTCCCCCTTGGGACACTATGTCCCTCTATGAATGCTCAATTCATTAAGATACTCGGAAAAAAAAAATTGAGGCGATGCACTAGGCACCTACAAATTGAATCATAACTTAACATCTGGAATCTGAATCTAATGCATGACACATGAACTGAGCTATACTCGCAACTACTGGTATACTCTATCTTTGAATAGCAGCATGTCTGAGATTTCGGGTAGCATGAATAAATGAAAGGACGAGAAAACAAGTCATGTGAATCTGCCTGTTAAACTGACTTACTGACTATACAGATTGAATTATGCTGGACTTTCATACTTAACTGGAGTATCTCTTCAACACTCTCTCTAAAGAAGTTCTAACAGTAATAGGGAGCCACGAATCTTGGGTATGGATTACACAAGACATCCAACTGAGGAAATCACAACATTAACTCTACTCTGCAGTCTGAAATATAGACATATAACTCCTAAATTAGGATAGAATTTTCAGACATTTGGCAATACGACTTCTTACTTTCAGGCTTAGTGCACTTCCCGGATATCCCTTAACTATACTAGTCCCTATAAATATGATTTTCATTCAGTTCAGCTTAAATTTCTCATATGAGCATTGACAAATTTTTCTACTAATGTCTAAACTAGCTTAATACTTACCCCGCGATCAAGCCTAACTCTAAGTCACAAAAATACAACATGCTACACCACGCTATTATTCTAAACCATATGATGCCACCTTCTATACCTCTTTTAAAGATCACATTCTAAGCATAACATGCCTTACCACTTTAATGACTACTCTGAACTCTTAATATGAAGTCGCTAATGCATATTGCAACCTTCCACTACAATCCCAAAACGTCATTCAAGCCTAATTTATAACCACATGTTAACTTCAAGGCAAACACCCATAAATACATACTTCACATAGTTTCTAAACTACTATCAATATAACTCCCACGCACTATCCTAAAAACATACACACAAAAACTTTTCCACTAAACATCACATGTATCAAAGATTGGCCCCAAATCTCACTTCATACTTATGGCCTTATCTAAACAAATGTACTATGATCTTCCATCAACAAGAACATTTACTTCATCACCACTATCAGTGCATAGGGAGGACACTAAAAGGTTAAAACATAAGACCCTGAAGCATGAGAAGATTTTTATATGGGACTGAACGCATTATAAAGAGTGAGTACATGCGTCATGAGTTGCATGACCTCAACTAGAGTTCCTAACATAAGGAATGTAATTCCGACTACTTGAATGAACTAGAACTCATTATCTTGGAACTGTAAGAGTACGTGACTCTCTATCATATACAGGAATCACGAACTATGATCACGGAACTGAAACGTAAAGCTTGAGTAGGCATTGGGATCACTGAAAAATACTAAGATAAGAATGGGTTGAGTCTCACCTTCACTTTCTAACGTTCTAAATCATACTGCATCACTACTAGAATCTGAGAGCCTTACTTGGTCATTTGTTCTGTCATCTCCCCCTTAGCTTCAAGTCATCATCTAAAGTTTGGGAGATCCTTTACCATATTCTAACTGAACTACACTTACTACACTCTAGGGTCTGAAAAAAAATAACAATACATGCATATCATAGAACTTAGCCCGAATGACTACCTTCCGGGATACACTCTATCTTTCTCTAGCCACCAATAGTCATAGTATAATGCTTGCACACTTATTCTATCGGTTTAACCTTCAAAAGTCAAGCTTAGATGCTAACACTTAACATGGATATCACCAAGCCTTTGATGAACCATATCTCTTTCGATAGAGCATACAACTATTGCGACTCCAAATTTATATCCCTCTACTATGAGAATCAAGATCACCGCAAAAGGCCCAACACTATCAATCAAAACACCTTAACATGGCTATTTAGATCACCATGTACCATCTAACTAGTCTTTCTCCACTTAAAAATTCAATGGTACCACTAGCCACGCACAACAAGTAATAGCCTTAGAAAAATGCCACAACCTCATGTCACCTTAGGCATACTTCTACATCATACATGCAATATCATACACCACTACGAATCAAATAAACTTACTCTATTGCATGCACCGTTTAAGTCTATTAGATCACTTCTATACAACTAGTATTCATTAACCAAGAAATCTTCACATCCATCTTCATGGACATCAACTGTTCAAACTTAATATCTAGTGCTATGCATGATTTACAATCCAACCTTGCACGAAATTTTCACTTGGAAACTATAAAATAAACATCACGAAACACTATTGCACTAGAACTTCATAACCACAATAATCGATCATGACCTAATGGTTTTCCTTATCATAATCCATTAGCATGTACTATTTCAGCACATCAAGCCTACTAATTTAATCCCACAAAACATGCATCATCAAACTCGTGCCACTATTTACCACCACACCATTTAAATTCAAGCCTATAGTTTAGTATCAATCATTTACCACCAATGAAGAATGCAACATAATATAAATATACTAATCCATCAAATTGGGATATTCTACCCAAATATCTCAAAAATCTACTACATACCTTCTCACAAGTAGAACTAGTTTACAACTACCAATGAAAAGAGGGTCAAGGGGGTTAAAGCCTCATAATAGACATGGTCAACTTTATCCTTATATTATAACCCCGTACAATCGTATCTACTTATACTTCTTTCTCACATCACAATTACTTACCCAAGCGTACATTTACACTACCTTCAAAATCCACAACAACCATGAGTCTATACTTATAACCTACTGGCTAATCTGGCCATTTTCATACTTCAAGCAAGGACAATTCACCTCGCCTAATAACTCCTTCTCTGTCTTCTACTAATAAACTAACACACAAGGATGAATAGCTTCATTACCAACTCTATCTCATGCAAAATGATTCAGCCATACATATATTCAACCAACACAAGAACCACACGTTGAATGACAAATTGCTAGTGAATCGAAATAGGCCTCACACGGCTTCACTAGACTTTGATTTTTTTGTAGTTTGAATAAGAAAATAAGAAGAATGACAAGGCAACTATGCTAGTGAATCGAAAGAGCCCCACACGGCTTCACTAGACTTTTTAGTTTCACCAACACGATGATAAAATATTTTCAAGAGATAGAAACTTCTCACACAACATTCCATAATCTCAGAATACACATCTTACTTTGTATAGATAAAAAAAAAATCTGAGTCAAATATTTCCCCCACAGATTATCATACAATCCACACACGCTACTTGCTACCAATAGGTCATGACACCGACACTTTAACTTATACTACTATTTGGGTGGAAATACAATTCCAACACTTTTACTACACATCTTTTCCCTTAAGCATGACATCTGCAACATAAATTTCTGAAAAGGGCCGAATATACTCAATACAAAAGGCTGAAAAGCACAATTTCGTCAAGATCAAGGTTCACACTGGAACCCATACACTCTGAAGCAATAACGGACTCTTCTCAAGTCCTTGCACAATTTTAAGATCTCATATGACGCGATCCGAAGGGACAATACCATTTAGACTCTAAACTTCTGCACTTGATTCACCCTAGAAATATGATGGGTCTGAGAACATCAGAGTAAGGAAAGAATTTGGGATGATTTTACTTTCGTATGGACGTCACCATAGCACGAATTAGAGTATGAAGGAGGAACATTCTGACTCTGTTTCACGAACTAGAACATGAAGAAAGAGAGACATTCCTAAACGTCTTGTAGACTCCTGCTTATAAGTGTGGCGCGCTACACACCCATAAATAAGACTCTACCCGACGCGATTTCGCAGACACCCTGGACCATGAACTGGGCTCTGATACCAAGTTTTTCACGACCCGAGCTTAGGCCCTAGCCGTGACAAGCATCCCAAACCATGAAGGCCCGGAACACCCATTCTCTATCTGGTTATCATGCACAACATTCGTAATCATAATAAAATGCGGAATTGAAACTGAGTACGGAATACATGGTCAAGTTCTGCAACTTTTCTGAATAATACTATCTGACATCAGTCTGCGAAATCTCTACTAAGAACACAAACATCTGTCTGAAAAGAAACTGGGACAAGGCCCCCAGTAAACCACAAACATAATAAATAAGATAATGTCTGACATAATTACGCCTTCCGAATAATAGAAGGCTCACCACTGCGAGATCAAGTCTACAAATCCGAGAATGTCTACTGAGTAGCTGAACCCCTAGACTGTGCCTCAGGACCTAGAAGGAGGGGGGGGGTCAGCACAAAAGTACTGGCACGCGAAGCAATCCAAAAATAGTATAATGGAACATACATATATATATATATATATATATTAAGTGAAAACAATTTTTTCATCAAGACATCATGTATAAAACTATTTCCGAAAAATACATGGGCACTTTCTGAAAACATGTAACCTGCCTGTTCATTTAAAATCAAGATCTGTGTTTTACTTCTGAGTTAGGTGGTATTCCCCTACAAGTCTGATATTCCACGGGCTGTATGGAATCCGCCATTGACTCAGCGGGGAAGCCCCCAACCCAAGTGTGCCGCAAGGGTTGGACTGTCTGAGTCTGATACGCCACAGGACATTTAAGTCAGCGCATAATAGTATACCCGGGTCGGCAAACCACGGTTTTAGGCAATGAGTCGCTTGAGCTCAAGCCCTCTTCGGGGAACCACCTAACATCTCTGTATGCCCATTTTTAACCTTTTCTGTACATGCAACATTCTGAATGTCTAAAATCATGAAAGTCTAAAATGTCTGTGAGTCTGATATGACATTAGTCTGAATTGCTATCGTCATAACAAGACATTGCAAGTCATGATTTTTCTGAGACATAATATATTAAGCAAGAGCTTTCATTCAAAACATAGTTTAGACCACCAAAACATGTAACTGATGTAAAGGATTTCATATTCCGAAACTTAAAGTTCAATTCATGCAGAAATTTCATCAAACACCTGGTGGTCAAATGTCTTTAGCAAGTTCATGTATTCAAAATTAAAACACATTCATTCATATATGTATATAAACTGTCAAATCGCTTTGGAGATGGTCAAAAGACCAAAACAATGATGTTAGAACATCTTATACATAAATATATATACATAATTTAAAACCCCATTCTAAAACATGATTTTTTTTTATGCCCATGGGAATTTAGGAAAAACTCCGCGTACCTCTATTTCCAAGGATAATAGATGCTTCTTGAAGCTTGCGGATTGAGGATTCCGAATACGTAATTATCTTCGAAAACCTACGATCGAATCTTGAACTATTTGGGTTTTTATTTTGAAACCCTAAGGAGAATTTTTGAGCAATTTTGGAAAAGTATGTGTATTATGGTGTTTGAGGGATTAAATCCCGTGTTGGTGGTATATATAGGGGTGGAGGATGACCAAAATACCCCTAAGGAACAATTAAGGTCAAATCTGTCCCTCAGTTGACAGTTTGATAGGCTGGAGTAAATCGATTATAACTTTTTACTCATATATTCGAATTGGATGAAACAAACTTCATTTTAAAGAGGACTCAAATAGCTTTCGTTTTATATATTATAGCTCACACAGTTCATTATATACAGGGAGTTATGATCGTTTGAAATTGACCCAGAAATACTGAAAACTGGGCAATAGGCTATGCGTTTTGCTACTGTTTTGAAATCCAAACGCAGCCTTATGCATTCCAAAAAATTTCAAAACTTATCCGAGATGTACTATGAGCTTTCCCGATTGTAACGCAACTTCAAAATCTAAAAACGAATATCGGAAAGGTTGAAAAGTTGTATCCCGAAGATTGCCAGCTAAAATGACACTAAGTCCTCATTACACTCACAAAAAAATTTCAAGTTTTTAAGTCTAAGGGCACTCTATTAAAGGCTAATCCATGCACGACTTTTACGGGGTGTTACCTGCAAGCTTCGGCAACAACTCCATTGGAGTCAACCAGTGATAAGCATATTCCAGAGGCAGTTGTGCCATCTCCATTGGGGTCAATCAGTGATAGGCGTACTCCAGGGGAAGTTGCCCCAACTCCATTTGGGTTAACCAGTGATAGACCTATGGAAGTTCTCTCTGATGAAGAGGAAACAAAGTCAAATGTAAAGCCGTCAAGAATACTGATGTGTCCCCAAAAACAAATTATAAACCCCAGGAGATTCTTGATGAAGAATCGAAGAAATTAGTTATTAAAGTTCAGTCTCTACTGGTTCGGAAGCTGCTTACTTATGGGAATGATGTTTACATGGTCCGTCAGGCCAATACTACTTTTAGGTACTTGAAAGGGCTTGATGTTGATTATGGTTCTTTTTACCAAGACGTCAAAGAGCACATTAAACATCGCTGCGATTTGCAAGATGCAGAGAGAGAAGAAACTACATTGTCTTTGTCAGCATTGCAGAAAAATTATGAACATGCTATACATAGTGCAGGTGATGTTGGGGAGGATATTAGGCATACTCAAGAAGAATTGGAGAAGGCGAAGGAGAAAAGGGAAACTTTGAAGAGGAAAATCGAGGATCTAAAGAAAGAGGTAGCACATATTGAACATGAAGAAGAGCGTCTGAAGAATGAAGAAGTAAAATACAAGAAGCCCATGAAGCTGCAAAAGCAAAGATACAAGAACTTGGCATCCAGTTGGAGGCAGCTCAAGCAAATTTAAGGGAGATAGAGCAGCGCAAGAATGCAGCTCTCCGAGGGATTGAATCCAGCACTCAACACCTACAATCCAAATTTCTTGATGATCTCAAATAGTTTGACTTTGTGAAACTCATTGAACAAGCTCCCTACTAGATGAACTGAATGTCCTCATGACTATTTTTGTTTTGGGATTGCGTTTTCTCTAGCAGCAGACATGTTGTTTCTTCTTTTGGTTATCGCCATGTAGTAAATTCTTCTTAAAGTTTCTTGTCTCGCTTTCAATGAGTAATATGTCTAGCAGTTATATGTAATGGTTTGCTTCCAGAACATCGAGATATGACAGGGATAGCTCAACTTTGTTATCTGGAAACAAAAGGTTCCAATTGTCCAAAGAAGGCTTTTGTTAGCGTGGTGCCTAAAGCAGTCACATTGATCTGGTTACGCGTTAATGTCTTGAAAGATGAATGTGCATATATATTGAAATTGTATTAGACATTGACACAATGAATTGTCCAAAAGAAAACTCTTGTTCGCGTGGTTATCATGTTTTGTTAAACACATTTAGGACTCTCTATGTAGCCTCTGCACAAATCAAGCTTGTTATAGTAAGGACCACAGGTTGGTATACAGAGTGATAAAATATTGGAAACATAACGATGAACAGATTCAACAGAAGAAGAATATGATTACAAGAGAGAGTATGAAGCGTCAAAGTTGAACTCAAAGAAACATAACAATGAAGAGAGAACCTTTAGTAAGCAAAGGAAAAAAAAAGTGGATATATTAAGATTAATCTTATGATAAATGTTAGGCTGCATTTGATTTGATAACACATTTATACTTTCTACCAAATGTAGTATAATATGCATGTTTATTTGCTTGAGTTTATCAGAATTAGCCACTCATGGTTCTTGATTTCTTCCACTCTTTCCCTTAATCATCAATGATTTGCTGCAAGTTTCAGCTACATGTGACTGTGTGTTTGTGAACCAGCTTGACTGACATGTTTCATATCACTTTGTCAGTTTGTCAATCATCAAAACTATAATGTACCCAACAGTTTGACTTTGTGAAACTCATTGAACAAGCTCCCTACTAGATGAACTGAATGTCCTCACGACTATTTTTGTTTTGGGATTGCGTTTTCTCTAGCAGCAGACAAGTTATTTCTTCTTTTAGTTATCACCATGTAGTAAATTCTTCTTAAAGTTTCTTCACGCTTTCAATGAGTAATATGTCTAGCAGTTATATGTAATGGTTTGCTTCCAGAACATCGAGCTATTGTTATCTGGAAATAAAGGTTCCAATTGTCCGAAGAAGGCTTTTGTTAGAGTGGTTCCTAAAGCAGTCACATTGATCTGGTTACGCGCTAATGTCTTGAAAGATAAATGTGCATATATATTGAAATCGTATTAGACATTGACACAATGAATTGTCCAAAAGAAAACTCTTGTTCGCGTGGTTATCATGTTTTGTTAAACACATTTAGCCTCTGCACAAATCAAGCTTGTTATAGTAGGGACCACAGGTTGGTAGACAGAGTGATAAAATATTGGAAACATAACGATGAACAGATTCAACAGAAGAAGAATATGATTACAAGAGAGAGTATGAAGCGTCAAAGTTGAACTCAAAGAAACATAACAATGAAGAGAGAACCTTTAGTAAGCAAAGGAAAAAAAAAAGAGACAGGAGAAAGGGAAAAACATTGAAAAGAAAACTAGGACTGAGGAGGTCACAAAAATAGCTCTTTCCAGGAATATAAGGTGAGATTAAGAGAGAATACTTTTGTAACCAAAAAAGGGGCAGCCCGGTGCACTAAAGCTTCCACTATGTGCGGGGTCCGGGAAGGGCACCACCATAAGTGTGTATTGTACGCAATCTTATTTTGTCTTTTTAATGTTCATGTTTAATAACTTTCATGACTTTGTTTTTTGTTTCATATACTAATAACAACATGGTCAAGATTATTAAATTCGAGAAGTAATTGTCAAATTTAAAACATAATATTCTAGAGTACGTCTTACTCCGACGACACTTAACTGTTCACAAATCGAGGAAAATGGCGGAGATCTGTAAAAACTTCAATTGGACAAACATAGGAAAGAGGGAAGACAGGAACAAATAATAGAATAGGAGAATTCTTCATCACAGGCAGAATTCAAGTTATTTAGTTTGATTTTTTTATGGGTTTTCGCCACCTAAATTCATGTTTGTTCCGGCAGAAATCATTCGTTTCAATTACCTTTCTTTTAAAGCTCTTTCCTTCTTTGTTTTCTATTTAGAGCTTTCAATGGTTCTCACTTATTTTTCCGTCCATAAAAAATTTTATTTTTAACCACATGTATAAAATAACCTATAAGCACCATAATCATAAGGTGAGCTGATTTCTTTTCGTTATTTTTTTTTATTGATACTGTAAAAATTTAATTAAAGAACAGATTTGAATATTCTTCTTCATCTTTTTCTATTTTTGTAATTAGATCTTAATTCTGTTGTTGTTGTTGTTGAATTGTTTGTTTTTAATAATATAATATGACTGATCAATCTTTGCAAAGTGATTTAAATTTTTTACACTTCATTAAAAATCTCCACAATAGACAAAATTATTTAATTTTAAATAATTAAATGTTACACGTGCGAGACACATGCGGTATATATATATAGTAATTGTTATCATCAAGATCATCGTGATTCATTCGTTTTAATTTATTAATTTTATTTTTCTTTCTAATCCATTTAAAAAAAATATCGTGTTTGATGTTTAGTAACTTTGATGACTTTGTTTTTAGATTTTATATACCTACCTTATAACAACATGATCAAAATTATCGAATTTGAGGAGTAATTAGTTTATTAAAATCTCAAATTTAAGTCGTAATATTCTAGAATCTTTCTCCCACACCCAAATTGATAAAAAGGGCGGAGATCACTATTTCGAAAACATAAGAAAGAAGGAAGAAGCAAATAATAGTATTGGAGAACTCTTCAACAGAGGCAGATTTCGAGTTGATTAGTTTGATTTTTTATGGATTTCAGTAACCTAAATTTGTTTTTGTTCTTGGAACATGATTCCGTTTCGGTCATCTTTCTTTCCGCCGATAAAAAATATGCCTTTGAAACCTTTCACTATTCTTACTCATTTTTTTCGCCCATAAAGAATATGCCTTTGAAAGATGGTTTTACAACCATTCTCTTTTAAGCAGAAGGAAGTAAGAATGTCATTAGAAAAAAATGAAATGGCATCTCCACCTAGATTTTCAAGATCTTTGGTCGAGATTCCACTATTCAAAGTTAGTGAATGGACTTCTCTTGGTAAGAGACGTGGTTTAAGAAAAAGAGCTTCCCAGAATTTCTTTGGTCTCACTAATTCACACCTTTCTTCAAAATCAGATTACTAAGATTTACTATGTGGTCGTGATCGCTATTTGAAACAACGATCAAATGGTAGCTAGCTAACCTTCTTACTTTTGCTTAATGATTTTATATCTGCTACATGATCAGTGTTTTAGTTCTAAGATTTGTTTGTGGGACTTAGTATTAAAGTAGATCTAGGGCGGATTCAGGATTCTAGTACAATGACCTCAAGTATATTAATTCATTTTTTAATTGAACTTTCACACATATTTAGGGTTGTTTGATTGGTAGAATAAAGGATTACTTTCTTGCCTTAAAATTTGGGATAATTTGATTAGACGTTTGGTTATGAGTATTAATCAGTCCCAAAAATTATTTTGTACTAAGATAGTGGAACTAGCTATCCAATATAGAAGAGGGATAAGCAAAGTGTACTAGATTGGGTCATGAAATGTTTTTATGAATATGTTTTATTCACATTGTTCTTTGTGTTTATGAAGAATATAATTAGTGCAGAATCATATAATCAATTTCAATTTGTTTGGAGTTGAGGCATAATTGTTGTTATCAGTTTAAATTGAAATATGGTTGTGAAGTGTACTTGTAAAATTGGGTGCACCTTGTGATATTATCCCGAGAGATAGTAAAAGTGTAAAAATAAGTTGATATTGTTATTATGGATTTAGTGCCAAAGATGGTATGATATTATTTGATAGATCGGGTACCACATCTATATAATATTACTATTATGAATCAGGTACCACATTGATACTGTACATGAACCCTAGTATATCTCCGGCAAGTCATGACTAGTTGGACAAAAATAAATTCCTTTAGTCTGTGCGTATACATTAATGTTTGATATGATGATTCATTTATTGTTAATTTATGTGTTTTATTTTTTAATTTTAATTTATTTGGCATGAAGCATGATATTTTATTCATAAACTAACAGGTCTTATAATGCTCCACAATTTCCCACTATCCCCCACAATATAAAATAGACAGCAATACCTCTGCTTAAAATAGTTTATCAAACCTATTATATCTTGTAGAAATTATGAGAGATTAGCACACCCTTTTCCCATTTGCATGGGGGCTTCACTCAAATCATATGAACTTTTTATTTTTTAATTTTTTATTTTGTTTAAACAAACTTTTATAAGACATCATTAAAATTCTCTTAGAAAGAAAAGAAATATTTTAAGTAAATCATACTTTTTCATAAAAAATCATGAAACTCATGAAATCGAACAATTATGAGCATAGACGAATAATTTGCAGGAGTTCATGACTTCAAACTAAATCTACATGACTGAATTCATAGGATAACCCTAATAGACTCGTGAATGATGTTCATACAAAATATGATTTTTTTAGTACTATACTTAATAGTTCGTTGAGGCCAATATGTTAGGGTTTTTGCCCTGATTTTCATACTATATTTAAATTTTACTTTTTCTTACAAGGAAAATAAAAATTATCATAATTACTTTTACTTTTCCTAAAAGAAAAATATAATTCTTTTTCATATTTGGCTAACCTCTTTCTTGGAGGAAAGGTTTTAGACATCTATAAATAGAAGATCCCATTCTCATGCCATAACACAATAAAATCCACAATGTAATCTTTTAAGAGTTCCGTTTAGGGAGAGATTTTCTCTCTCATTAGTTTTATGCTTTTTAATATTATTTTTAATATTAGAAGTTATATGTAGGCCAATTGGCCAAATCACATAATAATATTATGTTTTTAGTATGTTTTTCTTTGTCATCTGAGTTATTGTCTTTATGGTTTGCAACTAATAGCTTCCGCATGACGCCCTCTCGATTTTGAACCCAACACAATATGCATGCATGAAAAATTCGTGGTGTTTTAATTTGATAAGCAATGGACCATGTAATTTCATATTCTAGAAGATATTCTCATTTAAATTGACCTTTACATGAGCTCAAACAAAAACTTAGTTAGTAGAGAAGCGTTCAACTCAACTTTGTGCTAGAGTTGCCTTATGACATTAAATTACATCTAGTACACTTGTCCACTCTTAAGAATTGATATTTACACCTAGGCACAATCAAACTAACCAGGTTCGAATAAGTTTCATACATGGAACGATTCAAATCATAATCCAAAAGTTTGAGGTGTTATAACAATCCTCCACAATTTCCCACTATTTATGATATTGCAAAATATAATTTAGCTAAGACTAGAAAGTAAGTTCTATATTATTTAAACATGATTAAACAAATATCAAATTCTAAATAAATTTGACTTCCTACTTCAACTTTGAATTATTTTTCCAGGAGAAACAAATGTCATATTCGATATTTAGTAATATTTGCATGACTTTATTTTTTCATTTTATATATTTAGCCTTGCAAATTAGATGATTAATATTAAGAGATTCAAGGTATGATTTAATTATATTTATAAATCCCAAATTTAAGATCATAGTATTTCATAATCTTCTATATTTCTGTCATCAAACTAAGTAGTTGATTGGACATGATTTGACTGATATTTGTCAAAAATAATATTTTAACATCCAATTATAAAAGAGCATTTGAAGTTGAAGTATTGTCTGGACATGAAATAAAATTGAAGTTTTCGTTAGAATTTCTACAAACTCTTTTTTTAAAATTTAATACTCCCTCCGTTTCAAATCGATTGACCTATTTTGATTTGATAAGGAGTTTAAAAAAATAAACAAGACCTTTGAATCTTATGATCTTATATTAAAGATATCTCAAAAGTACTAGAAAAATCCTTTAATCTTGTGGTGTTAAACATGTCACATTGAATATTAGAAATTAAGAGTCGCTAAAAAGGGAGAAAGATCATTCTTTTTTAAATGAACAAAAACGAAAAGCAAGTCAAACAAACTAAAATGGAGAGAGTATTTTATAACTCCATTGATGGAGATTTAGATATGATATAACATAAGGAGAGAGGAGGAAGAAAGAAGAACTGATTTGTAAATAAGCTCTTCTAAGGTTTCAATAAGTTCTAACTTTAGAGCTTACATATTTTCTCAACTAAAGGTTTAGCAAGTTTTCAAGAAGTTAACTATAAACTAGAGTAAAGCATCTAATGTTCTCCTGAACTATGATCGAATTTGGTACAACACACTCCAACTTCACGGGTGTTCTATTACCACTGGACTAAATTTTAGCGTATTTTTGTCAGCCTTTTTAGCTGACGTGACACCTGTTGTCAACCTTTTTAACTGACATGACACCTTTGACGTGACCCCCATTTTATGTAATAAAGGTGCCGCACAAAAGGGTGACAAAAATACACTAAAATTGAGTTCCCCGTTAAGTTGGAGTGTGTCGTAGCAACTTTGGTCATAGTTCAAGGGCTATTGAATGCTTATCTCTATAAACTATCCTAAACCTTCTTAAGCTAAGGCTTCAATAAGTTTGAACTGTTAAACTATATCTTTGTACTTTACTTCCAATTTCTTAAACTAATTTTTCCATTTCTTT
This sequence comes from Capsicum baccatum var. pendulum, assembly GCA_030864225.1. Classification (NCBI taxonomy): domain Eukaryota; kingdom Viridiplantae; phylum Streptophyta; class Magnoliopsida; order Solanales; family Solanaceae; genus Capsicum; species Capsicum baccatum. The sequence goes on from CM061550.1 coordinate 7,723,349, forward strand.
GATATTGTTGAAGTTCCATGCATGACAACACCAGAAAGTTCAGCCTCACAACCTTTGCGACGTGGTCCAGATCGTCCTGGGAGAATGAGGTCAAATGGTGAGTCTCCTCCTTTCCTCACAACTTTCATGAACATTCTGTTTTGGTTCAAGGTTTGTTTTCCTTTTTTCTCTATGGGGGTTACTATTAAAGTAGTTCACTTATTCCTTAAGTTCCTATATAAATGATAAAAGTGCAAGAGATGAATTCTTAAGAAAGAGAAACATGAACAGTAAGGGCTCATATAGACAACCCCAACTACTTGTTCAAGAATTACCGTCGTTGTTACTGATGTATATAAATGACAAAAAGTCTAATATAACACTATGTCGTTTTGCCTGAAAAGATTCATTAAATTGAATTATTGAAATTCTGATCTCAAAACTTGTGTTTTGAATATAGAGATTTATGATAGACTAATAATGGCTCATAGATGTGACTTGCAAGTCAATTGTATGACGATACCATATGTATTTATGTCATAACAGATTATGTTTTCAGAGCATGTTTTCAGAGTATGTTTTCAGAGACTGTATGTTTTGATAGAGTTTTAAAAAGTGGCTTAAAGAGGGTTAGGTGATTACCCGAAGAAGGTGTGAGTTCAGGCAAATCTTAGCCTGAAACTGTATTTACTGATACGGGTAGATTATTATTGTACGATGGCGACGACCGTGTGGAGTAGATTCAGAGAATCCGACCCTTGCGGCACACTTGGGTTGGGGGCTTCGCTGCCGAGTTAATAGCAGTTTCCATATAGCCCATGGAATTTTTTAGAGTTGTAAGGTATACCACCTAGCGCAGAAGTAACACAGATTTCTCAGACTTGACATGATTTTTACAAAGTCTTTAAAATACCCATGTGAATTCTTACTATTTGATATACTTATGAACTATTTTAAATTTCTCTCATATATGTTGAATAGTAAATGATTATTTTGCATATGTTCTACGTACCAGTACATCTGTATTGACCCCCTCCCCCTACCTCTCAGGTTCTGAGACTCAATCTAGGGGTCCAGATAAATAGTAGATAATTCAGATAGCTAATCAGATTATGAAGTGGTGAGCCTTCTCAATTCCAGAAGGCCTGTCTTTTCAGATTATGTCACTTATTTTAGTTTTGGTCTACTGGGGGCCTTGTCCCAATTTCAGGCAGTTGTTAGATTTTCATGTAGTAGAGATTTCGCAGACTGAGTCAGATGTTATTTAGATGTAGTTAATTTACACTTTCCATACTTATGTTGAATTCAGAATTGACCATGTTTCCGTAGCAGATTATGTTTCCGCATATTCTTTTATTATATGAATGTTGTGCATGATTACCAAATAGAGAAGGGTGTTTCGGGCCTTCATGGTTTAGGATGTTCGTCACGGCCAGAACCTAGTTTGGGTCATGACAGAATGTGAAGGAGTTTGGTAAACAGCATGATGGTCTCTATTATCTTGTTGGACACAATACTACTAAAGAACAAAATACCAACTATGTCAACCTAGTGGTCAAGGAGGATATTAGCCTCTGGCGTAAGAGAATGGGGCATGTCTCTTCTAGCATTTTAATCAAACTACTGTCTAGTAAGAGTTCTAATGTAATTGAGTCTGTAAATAAATGCACTGTATGTCCCTGCGCAAAACAAGTTAGGATTCCTTTCTCTATAAGTACTACTTCTACTGTCAAACCTTTTGAATCGATCCATATGGATGTCTGGGGTCCATATAGGACAGCTACTACTGATGGTTATAAATCCTTCCTGACTATTGTTGATGATTTTACTAGGCTCACTTGGGTTTTCCTGCTAAAGCTAAAATCTGAGGTATTTATGCATATAAAAAATTTCTTAGCATATGTCAAAACTCAGTTTGATACTGTTGAGAAAATAATAAGGAGCGATAGTGGAACAGAATCTGTGAACTCTTTGTGTCATGATTAATTTACTAGTTTGGGTATAGTTCATCAAAAATCTTGCTCTTATACTCCTCTGCAAAATGGAGTTTTTGAAAGAAAGCAAAGGCATATTCTTGAAGTAACAAGAGCTATGAGATTTCAGGGTTCTATCCCTATTAATTTCTGGGGTTATTGTCTACAAGTTGCAGTTTACATTATAAACAGATTGCCATCACAGGTTATTAACTATATTTCTCCTTTTGAGAAGCTAAACAATAGGAAACCTTCTCTTATCCATTTGAGAGTGCTTGGTTGCCTGAGCTTTGCAAAAAATTTACAAGTTACAGTCTAGATCTAAGAAGGTTGTTCACCTAGGGTAGTCTGACACTCAAAAGGGATATATTCTCAATGATCTCGGTAATAAAACATTCTTTGTAGGTAGAGATGTAGAGTTCAAAGAAAATTTCTTTCCCTTTGCTCATCAGAATACAGAAAGTTTCATTTTATTTCCTAGTCCTGACACTATTTATAACAACTCTTCTATGACTATAAATATAACTTCAAGTATGCAGATGACAGAGGCAAACAACAACATCACACACACTACTACTGAGTCAGTTGAATCACAGGAAGTTATACCTGTTCAACATGCTGAAGGACATAATGATCCTCTACCTAATGAACCTGCATCTTTCGTACCTAGAAGATCTACCAGAATAACTCACAACGAGGTTGTACCTCTAGCACCTAGAAGGTCCACCAGAGGGGCTTATCCACCTTGTTAGATGAAAGAGTTTGTATCTCTAACCATGGATAAAGATCGACCTTATTCACTGTCCAAATACTTAACTTATGATTATCTTCATCCTAAATATAGTGCATTTATAACTGATATATTTGTTGTGACTGAACCAACTACTTATGCAGAGGCAACCAAATACAACAAATGGGTAGAAGCCATGAAAGCCGAGATAGATACACTATAGCAAAATCAAACCTAGGACATAGTTCAATTGCCTTAGAATAAAACTGCTTTTGGTTGCAAATGGATTTATAAAGTCAAATAGAAAGCAAATGGAGAAATAAAAAGGTACAAGGCTAGACTTGTGGCAAAGGGGTATAGTCAACAGGAAGGAATTGATTACCAAGAAACCTTCAGTTCAGTTGTAAAGATGGTGACTGTTAGGTGTAGACACCTAATTTTGTCCCTCCCGGATAGAATTTTTACCATTTTACCTCCGTATTACTACTTGTCCTCATCCGTATAATTATATCCCACAAAAATACAAAAATAACAACCCTCAACAAAAATCTCTAACAAATTAAATCCCTAACCTTATCCTAACAAGTCTTATCCTAAATAACTCACCCTACCTCACCTACCCTATACCCTACCCCCACTACCCCATCACGTGACCCCGTCACATTTCTTCTTCACAAAGGAAAATGAGAACAATATTTACGCACAATTTCACAGAACACACAGGGATTTTTTCTTTCTTCTTGAGGAGCACACTAGACCCAGATACAAAAATATTCACCAGCTTTCATTTACTAGAACACACACACTCACAAATACGCACAACCAATTGAGAAAGTAAAGAAGGGTAACTGATCCACCAACCCCGATTCTGGCGAGACTTCGCCAGAGTACAATACCCACTTCCACCAAACCCGCCGGAAAACCAGTCCCATCCCTAAGCCTTCGAAACCAGCGACCAAGAAGCTCAAAAACCAATCCAAAATCTCGGGCAAAAGCCTATTGAGTTTCCGGTGAACAGCCGGCGACCTCTCGTCAGAAATTCCATCGGCTCATCGACTATCACACACTTATCAGGAAATGATCATATTCTGACTCCAGTTCACTATTCTAGCATGGGTTTTGTGTTTTTTTTGGGAGCTTTGGCTTGGGATAGTGAGAAATAGAAGTGGTTGGGTGGAATTCAACATCGGAGTGTCACATTAGGTCTATTCTTGTAATTGCTGCTGCTAGAGGTTGGCATATAAATCAAATGGATGTATATATTCGTTTCTTTAAGGTGACCTACATGATGAAATCTACATGGACCTTTCTCAAGGATTTCAAAGTCAGGGGGAGTGAAGCAAGTTTGTAAACTTAAGAAATCCTTGTTTGGATTAAAACAAGCTCCAACACAATGGAATGCAAAGATAGCTGAAGCATTACAAAAGAATAAGTTTGTTCAGAGTCAGTATGACCATTCTTTGTATACCAAGAAGACTAAGAAAGGATTAACTGCAGTACTGATCTACGTAGATGATATGCTCATAACTGGGAATATCTTGGACGTAATTACAAATACAAAAACTACACTACAAAAGACATTCAAAATGAAAGACTTGGGAGAGCTAAAATACTTTTTGGGAATTGAGTTTGCAAGGTCTAAACCGGAAATTGTGATGCATCAGAGAAAGTATGCCTTGGAATTAATATCAGAAACTGGACTTAGTGCTTCCAAACCATAAACTACAGCTATGGATAGCAACACTAAGTTCACCACCACAGAATATGATCAGCAAATAGAAAGGGTCAAGCATCAGAACATTAAAGTAACAGATGAACTTATAGAAGATCAAACAAGCTATCAAAGGCTAATTGGAAAACTATACTCTACCTAACAGTCACAAGGCCTGCCATATCATATAGTGTACAAACACTCAGTCAATATCTACATCAATAAAATAAATCACATATGGAGGCCTCTCTCAGAATAGTTAAGTACATAAAGCATTAACCTGGTCTAGGAATCCTACTATCCAGTAACAAAGAAGACAACCTATCATCATTCTGTGATACTGACTGGGCATCATGTTCAATCACAAGAAGGTCTGTTACAAGCTTCATTATAAAATTGGGAAACTCCTTGATCTCCTGGAAATAAAAAAAAACAAAATACCATCTCAAGAAGTTCTACAGTGGCTGAATACAGAAGTATGGCCACAACAGTCTCTGAGTTGACCTGGTTAACTGGTTTAATGAAAGATCTTGGAGTTCAGATACAGCTACCAGAAAATGTATACAGTGATAGAAAATCAGCTATTCAAATAGCTGCCAACCTAGTGTATCATGAGAGGACAAAACATATCGAAATTTATTGCCATTTTATCAGAGAAAAAATTCAAAAAGGACTGGTGAAAACTGAGTACATCTAAACTAAAGAGAAACCAACTGATCTTCTTACAAAGAGCCTAAACAGACCTCAACATGAATGTCAAAGTTAGGAGTGATCAATATCTTCACCACTCCTAGCTTGAGGGGGGCTGTTGAATAAAGAGAAAGAAGATGCAGATGTTAGACCAAGTCAGCCCATTAAGATAAGAAACACCCAATGTATAATCTGATATTAATATCAGTAAGAGTAATTAGTTATATTAGTTAACAGTATAAATATAGACTCACTATACAAAATGATAGTTAAGAGGTTTTAGACTTTCTCTCTCTATCAATGATCAATAATCTCTCTTCTTCTCTTAGCTCACAGGTTCTTCTTCTTCTTCTTCTACTTCAACCTTGAAGATCTTGAGTACTAAAGGTACTCTTTTCAGATGTTCATAATTCCTTCCTCAATGGAAATATGCTGGAGGAAGTATATACCACATTTCTAACTGCAAACTACATAAATCACTTTATTTTAGCCTTAAACCGGCACCAAGGCAATGGAACTTGACTATTTACTGTTCACCAAGAAGGTTGGTAGTGATATTGTGATTATACTAGTGTGTATTGATGATCTGTTAATCACTGGTGACAATCTTCAACTGCTATGTGACACTTGACCATAACCTTCAGTAGAGGTTCAAAATAAAATACCTAGGAGAAGTACAAGTTTCTCTAGGGTATTGAATGGCTAGATCGACTAATTAAGGACATTTTGATGTCTCAAAGAAAGTATGCACTAGAATTGATATTTGAATACGGCCTAGGGAAAGCTAAACCTATTGGGACACCATTAGAGAAAAATCAGAAGCTAACATATGTACAATATGATGAGTGTGCCAAAAGTACCGATACACATAAATATGACAACATTCTAAGAGATCCAGGCAAAACGACATAGTGTTATATTAGAATTTTTGTCATTTATATACATCAGTAATAACAACACTAAGTCTTGAACGAGTAGTTGGGGTCGTCTATATGAGAGCCCTTACTGATCATGTTTCTCTTTCTTAAGAATTCATCTCTTGAACTTTTATCATTTATATAGGAACTTAAATAATAAGTGAACTACTTTAATAGTAACCCCCACAGAGAAAAAAGGAAAACAAACCTTGAACCAAAACAGAATGTTCAGTAAGGTTGTGAGGAAAGGAGGAGACTCACCATTTGATCTCATTCTCCCAGGATGATCATGACCACGTCGCAATGTTTGTGAGGCTGAACTTTCTGTTGTTGTCATGCATGGAACTTCAACATCAAAGACATGGAAAAATTAGTTTAAGAAATTGGAACTAAGTAAAGTACAATGGTGTAGTTTAATAGTTCAAACTTATTGAAGCCTTAACTTAAGAAGGTTTAGGATAGTTTATCGAGATAAGCATCCAATAGCCCCCTGAACTATGGTCAAAGTTGTTACGACACACCTCAACTTAATAGGGGTCCTATTACCCCTGAACTCAATTTTAGCGTATTTTTGTCACTCTTTTGTGTTGACGTTGAACCTTTATTACATAAAATGAGGGTCACATCAAAGGTGTCATGTCAGCTAAAAAGGTTGAAAAAAATATACTAAAATTTAGTTCAGAAGTAATAGAACACCTGTGGAGTTGGACTATGTTGTAGCAAATTCAATCATAGTTCAGGAGGATATTAGATGCTTTACTCTAGTTTATAGTTAGAACTTCTTGAAACTTGCTAAACCTTTAGTTGAGAAAATATGTAAGCTCTAAAGATAGAACTTATTGAAACCTTACGAGAGCTTATTTACAAATCAGTTCTTCTTTCTTCCTCCTCTCTCCTTATGTTATATCATATCTAAATCTCCATCAATGGAGTTATAAAATATTCTCTCCGTTTTAGTTTGTTTGACCTGCTTTTCTTTTTTGTTCATTCAAAAAAGAATAATCTTTCTCCCTTTTTAGAGACTTTTAATTTCTAATTTTCAACGTGACATGTTTAACACCACAAGATTAAAGGATTTTTCTGGTACTTTTGACATATCTTTAATATAAGATCATAAGATTCAAAGGTCTTGTTTATTTTCTTAAACTCCTTATCAAATCAAAATAGGTCAATTGATTTGAAATGGAGGGAGTGTTAAATTAAAAAAAAAAAAGAGTTTGTAGAAATTCTAACAAAAACTTCAATTTTATTTCATGTCCAGACAATACTTCAACTTCAAATGGCTCTTTTATATTGGATGTTAAAATATTTTTTTTGACAAATATCAGTCAAATCATGTCCAATCAACTACTTAGTTTGATGACAGATATATAGAAGATTATGAAATACTATGATCTTAAATTTGGGATTTATAAATATAATTTGGTATTTGTTTAATATTATGTCTAAATAATATAGAACAAACTTTCTAGTTTTAGCTAAATTAGATTTTGCACTATCATAAATAGTGAAAAATTGTGGAGGATTGTTATAACACCTCAAACTTTTGGATTATGATTTGAAACGTTCCATGTATGAAACTTATTTAAACCTGGTTAGTTTGATTCTGCCTAGGTGTAAATATCAATTCTTAAGAGTGGACAAGTGTACTAGATGTAATTTAAAGTCATAAGGCAACTCTAGCACAATGTTGAGTTGAACGCTTCTCCACTAACTAAGTTTTCGTTTGAGCTCATGTAAAGGTCAATTTAAATGAGAATATCTCCTAGAATATAAAAATTACGTGATCCATTGCCTATCAAATTAAAGGACCACGAATTTTTCATGCATGCATATTGTGTTGGGTTCGAAATCGAGAGGGCGTCATGCGGAAGCTATTAGTTGAAAAACCATAAAGACAATAACTCAAATGACAAAGATCCATTGCTGGAGTTGGAAAGATGGGAAGAACTAAAACAAAAGTCTTTGAAAGATGACCAGATTTGTAGTGCTAGTGTAAGGTGGAAGCAAGGTACATCCTCCTTCAAAACAAAGAATCATATAAGAACGACCAAGTGCTTGACGTGGTTCATATGAATCCTTGTAGACTAATGTAAGCAGTAAAGAAGAGAAGAGGAGGACAGTGAAGCTGATAAGCATGCACAGAAACATGTTGTACCACCTGTTCCATGACTGAGAGCATATCGACAGGGGGAACAACATATCAATGCCTTGTGACTATGGTATCTAAAGGAAAAACAATTTCACTCTTAAGGGCTGTAAAAATGATGACTTTATGGGTTACTTAATTGAGTGGAGAAGCATCAAAGGCACTATGTAGATAGCATTTTGAAAGGAATAGGTTAGACTTGGGGATGATTAAAAATTGCATGAACTCCCCTCAATGATTGACTAGAATAACCATTTTTTTTATCTTATTAGCTAAAAAGTTATTCTTTTCAGTCTTGCACATTTAGTTGTATGTCCCAATTCCATATTTTTGACTTTTCTAACCTAATTTTGTATTAGATTGTGTAGAAAAATAGGTACAAGCAAGAAAATGTGACCACAAAGTTCTTCTTATCAGGTATGTTTTACACTGACATATGCATAGGATTTCTAAGTTGAAACAGTTGAGCCCGCCTGTTCAATTCGTCACATTTTATCCTTTCCTTGTCCTAAAGTTCTGAAAAATTTATTGACCAAACCTTCTTTGATTCTTTCAAAATGGTTGTGCACTAATATGTTAATCCTACACAAGAAATTCCTTGTTCTCTCTCGACCAAAATATCAGTTGTGTACCACAGATTTGCCAAGATTAATCATTAATCACATGCAGTATATATTTTCTGAGGAATGAAAAAGGGCATGCTCTCCTTTTTAGCTCCTAATTGGTTATTTTTTGGGGACTTTTCAGTCCAAGTTTAGGTTTGACATATAAAACAACAATAGATGTTCTTCTAAAGATGAATCGTGTTACTCTACCTATTTCAGTAAGGAGGGCTAACACTCATTTAAAAAAGATTGATTTAGATGGAAAAAAAATCTGAACTAGAAGCTGCATAAGATAGTCATGAAGTGGAATAAGAGGTACTTAAGGCTAGGATATGACTTTGAAACTTGACCTTGATTGATAGAGGAATGAAAATGATGAAGTCATTCGTAAATGGACACAATTGATACCACCTATTTTACCTTTCTCATAAGCTCCTCACTATTTGTATCCTTAGCCATGTCCCACTTTTATATCATATTTTTTAATGCTCAGTTGTTTTCGCTTTGTTCAGTACTAGCTTAGATTTAATGTGGAACATGCTCTGTCAGTTAAATAGAATGGTTATCTTTGTTAAATTGACTCATATTTCTGCTCTCTTTAATACATTACTGTGTTGGCTAAAGTCTTGGTCTGATTGTTTTGGTGATAGCTCCAACGGCCATGAATAGCATAACAAATCACTTTGGCTAGTATAATATGTGCATTGAAGTGTTTTTTCAATAATGCCAAAAGGGGGAAGATAAGAGGGTTGTGCAATGTTTATAACCCATTGACTAACTTGTTTCATTCTAGTATTTTATACTTTAGTGCCTACAAGTGAAGATGATTGAATACACAAAGACAAAAGGTTTGTCATCATCAAAAAGAGGAAATATGTTTGGTACGTTATAGTTTTGATGATTGAAAAACTGACAAAGTGATATGAAACATGTCAGTCAAGCTGGTTCACAGACACACTTTCACATGTAGATGAAACTTGCAGCAAATCATTGATGATTAAAGGAAAGGGTGGAGGAAATCAAGAGTGGTTAATTCTGATAAACTCAAGGAAATAAACATACATATTATTTGAAGAAGTTGAATTTGATTCAAACACTTGATGATGAGGGAAAGCAAGTTGAGTTGAAACAAATGAGTCCTATATGTAGAAGGAGAAAGTTTCTGCAGATTGAAGAAGTCTACACAAGATAGGAAACATACGAATTGAAGGACTCTTTGTTAGATCAGTGAAGTTTCTAATGACTCACAGATGAATGGAACATGTTACTTGAGCTAGTGTAAGCATATGAAGACAGATTCCAGGTTGTATTGATAGATGCAGACAAAGATTACTGAAAGTCAGGAACGAATGAGCAAGCCTAATTCTGATATACTCAAGCTACTGATCACGTGATAAATTGAAGAAGTTTTGGTTGAGTAAAATACTTGAAGACAAGTTAAAGAAAAAGTCATACTCAATCTAGGAGAGAAAGAGAGGCAGCAGTGAAGAAAAAAAGTAAAATTAATCCAATTCAAAATAGGAGCGGACATCAATTGAAAGGGAGTCTAATTCAAGATAGGAGAGAAAGCTACTGAAGGGAGTCCAATTTGAAATAGGAGAGGAAATCAACTGAAGTTCTTCATCAAAGTTGGCTATAAATACAAGGGAAAAGATTCAAATCAAGACACACACTTACAAAGCAGAAAAGTACAATCTGCAGATTGAAATCACGAAGTGCTACTCAACCACTGAAGAAACACATTGAATAACCTGGTCCTATGTGCAGAATACAGCTAAGAGTTTTAGCTTTGATTTTTAGAGTTATTCATTGTTTTTGAGCTATTCATGTAATATTAGTTTTAGTGTGTTATAAACTGAATTAGGAGCTAGTATTCGAGTTGGGAAAAAGTCAAAGACTTTACGAACACTTACCTTGGGAGGTGCGTGTGTAGTTAGGAATTAGAGTTTATAATTCCTAGTTGTTGAGTTATAGGGATTAGAGTTTATAATTCCTAGTTGTTGAGTTATAGGAATTAGAGTTTATAATTCCTATTTTGTTGGTTACAAGAGTTTTGTAATCAGTCGTTGTTGAGGCTCAGAGTTATTAAGTAAAGTTGGGGCTAAATACTGTAGAGGTCCAGGTCGTGGTTTTTTACACCTTTTTGAGTCGGGTGTTTTCCACATAAAAATCATTGTGTTCTTTACCTTCTGTTTACTACTTCCTGGAAACACGTCAGTGGAACACGTCAGGCAACACGTTTCATCTATAAGCAACAGTTAGGCAAAAATAAGACAATCAATAGGGCACGAATTCTTAACACAAACTATTTGAGATTATCAAGAAATTTGGACTGTAGCTGTTGAGTGCTGGATTCAATCCCTCGGAGAGCTGCATTCTTGCGTTGCTCTATCTCTCTTAGCTTTGCATGAGCTTCCTCCAACTGGATGCCAAGTTCTTGTATCTTGGCTTTTGCAACTTCATGGACTTCCTTGTATTTTGTTTCTTCACGTTTCAGACGCTCTTCTTCATGTTCAATATGTGCTACCTCTTTCTTTAGATCCTCGATTTTCCTCTTCAAAGTTTCCTTTTTCTCTTTCGCTTTCTCCAATTCTTTTTGAGTATGCCCAATATCCTCCCCAACATCACCTGCACTATGTATAGCATGTTCATAATTTTTCTGCAATGCTGACAAAGACAATGTAGTTTCTTCTCTTTCTACGTCTTGCAAATCCCAGCGATGTTTAATGTTCTCTTTGATGTTTTGGTAAAAATGTCACGACCCGAACTGGATCCTTGACCGTGACGAGCATTCCCATACACGAAGGCTCGGAATGCCCTCTGTCTATCTGGTAATCATGCACATAATTCATATGATCAAATTAATACGGAATAGACACAATAATATGAAAACATGGTCAACAATTTAAAACCGTTAAAGGCCTAAAAACATGCCCAACAATATTTAATAAACATCTGCAACAGTTTACAAAATCTCTACTGACATACTATCTAAAGAACTGGGACAAGGTCCTCAGCAGACCAAAAACCATACTGAAATAAATACCTAAATGACTAGGCCTTCCGAAGCAAAGAAGGCTCACCAACTGAACTCTAAGACAACCCTGTCTGTAGACTCTACTAAGGATCTGGACCCCTAGACTGCACCTCAGTACCTGGGAGGAAGGGGGGGTCAACACCATTGTACTGGCACGCGAAGCAATCCAAAATAGAGTAATTGAACATATATATATATAATACGTGAGAGCAAATGTTCATCAAATATTATGCATAAAACAGTTTCTGAAAAACACATGGGCACCTTCTAAAAACATGTAACCTGTCTGTAAATCTCAAACTCTGATCTGTGTATTACTTCTAAGTTAGGTGGTATCCCCTACAAGTCTGATATTCTATGGGCGATATGGAATCTGTCATTGACTCGGCGAAGAAGCCTCCAACCCAAGTATGCCGTAAGGGTTGGAGTTCCTGAATCTGATACGCCACACGACACTTAAGTCAACATATAATAATATACCCGAGTCGGAAAACCACGATTTTAGGAAATGAGTTTTTTGAACTCAAGACCTCTTCAGGGAACCACCTAACATCTCTGTATGCCCATTTTAACCTTTTCTGTACATGCAACATTCTGAATGTCTAAAATTATGATAGCCTGAAATGTCTATTAGTCTGAGTCTGATATGACATTGGTCTGAATTGGTATCGTCATACCAAGACTTCCAAGTGATGATTTTTGAGCCATAATACATTAAGCTAAATCTTTCATTTAAAACATAATTTAGACCACCAAAAACATGCAACTGATATAGAAGATTTTGTGTTTCGAAACTTAAGTCAAAATCATGCAAAAACTTCATCAACAAATGGTGGTCTAGTGCCTTTAGCAAATTCATGCACTCTTTCATTACATGCATTATGAACATTAAACATTCATGCTAGATTCCCTCTTTAGTGATTTAAAACCACCTTTAAATTATAACAAGAGTTCAATCATTTCATATAGTGCTTTTCAAGGATGCATTGCAAAACAATTCGTATGCTATGAGAAATCTAAAAAATTCATAATAAGAGGGAATTCACTGAAAATCATCCTCTCAACAAGAATTCATTCTTAAATACATGATTTCATACATTCATATTCTCAAATCACTTTGGGAAAGGTCAAAAGACCAAAACAATGATGTTAAAACATTTAATACATGAATATATGAATAGATTCAAAAACCCCATTCTAAAATATGATTTTTCTATGCCCATGAGAATTTAGGGAAACCCCGCGTACCTCTATTTCAGAATATAATGGGTGCTTCTTGAAGCCTGTGGATTGGGGATTTTGAATCTCTAATCAATTTTGAAAACCCAGGATTGAGTCTTGATTTATTTGGGTTTTTAGTTTGAAACCCTTGGGAGTGTTCTTGAGAATTTTTAGATGAATGTGGATGTATTTTGGAGAATTGGGGACTGAATTTCGTGTTTATGGCTGAATAAGGGTGGGAAAAGGACCATTTTGCCCCAAAAATGGAGTGTTTAAGTCACTTGAAACCATAAGATATGCGCCGCATATGATATCACATATATTTACATAGGCACCGTATATGATATCACCTATATTTACATAGGTGCAGCATATGCTATCGCATATGCTTTCCAGTGGCCATGTGCAATTGGTTAGGTGACGCATACTACTTTGAAAGGCCATAACTTCTTGCTCGGGTGTCAGATTTTAGCAAAATTGGTATCCTTGGAAAGTTAACTTGAAGAATTATCATTTTACACATAGTAGGCTCTCTAATTCGACATATACAGAGAGTTATGGTCGATGGAAGCTGACACAAATTACAACATCTACTAAAACTTAATCGATCGAAATAGTTTTAACTCGTCCTTGAGTTGAAAGACCTCTATGGTCTAAATTCATGATCAAATGGATTCACATACTACATAAACATGCCAAATTGGCATAGGATTTAAGGCTCTAGGATTATCAACGCATCAAAGTCATGGCTTTTATTCTAGCCCGAAATGCGGGGTGTTATATTATCTCCTCCTTGGAATCATTCGTCCCTGAATGATGGATAGAATGTCGAAGTATTAAGGGTATGAGATAACATGGACATGATATGTTCCCTAAGAAAGAATACACTGGTCGGAAGTATGACTATAAGATTGGAACTAATAATGTTTTAAATTCTTATGCTGGACATGCATATCCGAGGCATGGAATACACAACTGAAGCTACTCATAGGCTGACTTCTCATAATGAATCATGCATATCTGATGCATGGATCTGTGACCGAGTTGTTCTCATGAATGCAGGACTGAATACACTGATAAGCTAAACTTTTCTATTGAACATGCATTTCTAATGCATGGATATCTGACTGAACTAACGTATGAACGTATGGCTAAATACGCAGTAATAACGGATGTGAAGCTTGTAATAAGAATCTATACATGCAACTGAATGGGGTATCTCCCCCTTGGTACCTTATGTCCCTCTATGAATACTCAATTCACTAAGATACTCGGAAAAACTGAGGCGATGCACAGGGCACCTACGAATTAAATCATAACTGAACATCTAGAATCTGAATTTAATGCATGATGCATGAAATGGGCTATACTCGTAACTACTGGTATACTGATACAGGAAAGACAACGGAAGCACGAAATCACACTCAAAATCGGTCCACTAATCTTAAGGATTCGAGAAAGATGGAGACCACACTCAGATTCGCTACCAACAATAAGAATACAAGATACAAGGGTGTATTTCAACACCAAAATAGCTATAAAAAGTGATGAATAATAACAACAACAATAACACATGTTTCGGATTCAATAAATGACCCAAGGATGTACAGTTAGGAACGTTACCCCAAGGAGTCAATGACACCTTTGCCCTCAGGTTTTCAAGGACTACACATTCCTTACCCTTAAGAGTACTCTCATCTTTCAAAAAGAGATTTCTATATTTAGGAGGAATGTTGTCACACCATAGTAGGTTAGCATATCGGCTATTGCTTCCAAAGCAAGATATACCATCATTTTCACCACTAGGTTCATTAGGAGTGTTTATATCATCTTCAAACAAGACATTATACCTAAAGAGAGCATGATCTATCCCACGGGAGGATTTGGAACAAGTAAGTTCACTCTCTAAAAGTTCATAATCAAGTTTTAAAGATGTATTAAGCACATAGTTATCCCTATGATCCAAGCAGATATTAGAGTCAAAGGGTAAGCTCACGGGTTCACTCCTATTCCTTTGATCAACATTTTCAACATCATCATACACTTGAGGTTCATTAATAATATCATACAAATCCTCAAGTTGTGGGCAATTTTCACACATAAGTTAATCAACACAAATTTCACAAGATAATGTACTTTCATTCAATATAATGGTTTCAACACTATGTGGACATAAATCAATCTTACAAGAAGAGTCAATTCGGTCATCAATAGGATCAACTAGTGTATCCACACTCACAACAAGTACATCATCATCAAGTGGGAAAGAAATAATAGACTCATATATAGGCAAGCTACAACTCACACTCAATGGGCTACTAGCCATACAATTATCATTCACATGCACAAAAGTGTAAGAGTTAGCTATTTTACCTTGAAGTCCTTGAGTACATTCTTCTTTGTCATGGTGTGAAGGTTCTCCACAAGCTTGGATAGCAACTTTATTTCGGCATTGTTTGCCTTCGCTTTCCATGTTGGTACCTACACAAATGTCCTTAGAAATAGAAGGACAACCAATGTTAGCATGGTTTGGTGGTAATTCCCTCACTTCACTCCACACAACCTCTCTTTTTTCCACTCTCAAATTACCACCTTGCACTCCCTCACTCCTCTTAATCTTTTGTCTTTCATAATAATTTAGATTGGAGTAGGTAGGCACTCTTCGTGGCTTGGGAAGCAAGTATGTCATGAGGCGATTCCCCACTTGGTCTCTTACAATATTAGGAAAATTTTGCACGTTAGGAACTTGATGTCGTGCAAACCAATCGGCACCTAAGTATACATAACCGTAGGCCAAGGAAAAAATATCGCACCACACCTCCTCATGGTATTCATATTGGGAGAAGAAAACTTTTACCCTCTCAGTAACCTTGAACCCATCCAAGAAGTATGGAACAAGTAAAGGATCGCAAAACAATCCCAAGTAGTCAACCATGGATGGAACGATGTACTTTCTGTAGTACCTATCATTTAACACAACGAGGCAGCCCGATATCCCACAAATGGTTACCTTTTCGGAGTGTACACTCCTTATTAGATCAACATTGCAAGGTATACGAGTACCTCTTTGTTTTGGAGATGCATATCCTCTTCTTCTCATTGGACAACCTCCACTATAGCTAGTATAACCATTCACACTATATCGACCTTGATAAGAAGTACTACAAGGTGGAGAATATGATTATTCACACTCCTCACGTGTACTCTCATCATATATCTCATAAGTTTTTCGAACGAAAGGGTTATACCTAACACCAAATCTAGGTTCCGAGTTAGAATTATAAGACTTCTCACATGCCCCAATGTTATCATATGATCCATCACGAGGTCCTATATCATCTCCAAAGTCACCATAAGCACTAGGTACTTTATTAACCTCATTTTCTCCCTCAAAACAAAAACTTTCAAATCTGCCCAAGTTTTGTTCATGGCAATTTTCATAGCCTCCGCAATTTCCCTCAACTTCGTAGCCATAAAACCCCTAGCTACAATCGTAGTCTTCCGTGTTGTAGTCATAATAATCCCTGGCTATCGAAGACATGTTACCCTTATATCAAACTTTGTACCTACACAATGAACAAACAAGATTAGTAGTAAAAGCTTCTCACTAATACTTGTATACTCTTACCTTTGTGATTCTGATAATTGAAGCAGCAAATATTAAAAGTTGCTTATACTCCGGTAGTCAATAAGATGTCAATTCTACTAGGCGGCCAGAATAGATTCTTGTTTGATCGACTCAAGACAGAAAAGTAAAATTTACTTGCGAACTTGAAACAAAGAAGTTACTACGAGTTAAAAACGAGAAAAAGAAGACAAATAACGAAGACACAAAAGGAACGGATTCAACAATTAATCTACAACTAAGTAGGTGATTACTAGTTATTAATTAATTCTAGAATCAAGACAGGAAACTAAGGAAACAATAAAGTGAAACTAATAATCTGAAATTTGATGTGTGAACAGTAACTTGATGACGTGGCAGCCACGTAGTGGTTGCGGTTTCTACAATTTTTATTTTCCAAAGCCTAAGTCTTGACCAATTTTAATTTGGATTGGTGAAATTGGTTTTAGGGAGGGAAGAATAAGTCTTGGAGCCTTTTTTACAAGTTTCAAATTTCAAGAATTGACTTTTGTAGTACTTTTCCTTAAAACATGGACCCTTGTTTCATGGGAAAGTGGTTTAGAAGTGATGTAAAGTCTTTTGGTGGTTGAGGGTCTTTCAAGACTAACAATTACACACCTTTTTCCTTCACCTTTTAAGATCTAACATTCACTTTATGTTCTAACAATATATGAAGGAAGGTGAAGAACTTCAAGAACAATAACAACCACACCAAGAACAATAACAACAATCTTCAAGAACATCAACAATTCCAACGGCCAACTCCAATCCATATTAACAATATCTCCAACACTTGACCAAGACAACTACAACTTCAACAAAATGATTCTCAAGCCACCAAGTAACAAAAATGTCACATCGTCAAGTTTAGAACATCAAGGAGAAACCATACGGCCAAAACAGTCCACCACAACAATGGTCAACAACAATGGGCCAAGCTTATGTTCACAACAACAACTTTCAACAAGTTCAAGCTCAAGTTTAGATCTAGACTCAAAGTGTTAGTGGACAAGAAAACTAACACTAGAAACAACAAAATAAACAAGAACACTACTAGATATAGTCACACAACAAACAAATCTTGGTCAAGACACAACAAGAACACAATTTTGGCCAAGAACACAAAAACGGACAGATTGCTATTTTTCTAGAATTTTCAGTTTTTAACACTTTTTTTTTTTTTAATTTTCTAACAAGCAAGCCCAAGATTGATCTTGTAGGAACAAGATCAAGCCATTCTTTGATACCAAATGATACGGGAAAGACAATGGAAGCACAAAATCACACTCCAAATCAGTCCACTAATCTTAAGGATTCGAGGACCAAGATGGAAACCACACTCGGATTCGCTACCAACAACAAGAATACAAGATATAAGGGTGTATTTCAACACCAAAACAGATATAAAACGTGATGAATAATAACAACAACAATAACACAAGTTTCGGATTCAATAAATGACCCAAAACAGTCCACTACATAAGATAACAACAATAAAAGTAAAGGATAGATAGTGAGACCAAGAGTATTACAAGATTAAGAACTAAAGAGTGTATTAAACTCAAAAACCCCTAATGAATGTAATAATCAAAACCACACTCTTACAGTGACCGCCAAGGGAACCAACTCACCTCAAGATCCACCGTTTCCAAGCAAAGAACAATGTTAGCTTTTTCAATCCCTATATTACAACTACACTAAGTTGGTCTACTCTCAAGAGAGAGGATTTTAAGTGTTTCAATAATTCATCTTTCATAAACTAATGAAAATAAGACTAAAGGAGCCTACTTATAATCTATTACAAAATAAACACAAAATGACTCCAATGCCCTTAATGAGGACGGACGGTGATGGAGTGTCACTTGGAAAAAGATAAGTGACCAAAATGCCCTTAATAAAGGGAACCAAAACCGTGAACCAATAAAGGTGGTCCAAACCCGAGAGTCCTTAAGTCTTCAATTCCCCAAGCAATCTTCCACACTCGGGTTTGATCAACGGTAGGCTCAAAACGTCCCCTCCAAGTATAATCTCGTGCCCTCCATGCAACCAAAGCTTGATTCTTCACATAGTAACTTTGAATGATGTTGGCAAAAGCTAAGGTGGGCATTATTCTCGTATCATATACTCTATCTTGGAATAGTAGCATGTAACGCCCCGAAAAACGGGTCTCAGAGCGTCACACGGTGCTTGAGACTACGAGTAGCCCAAAGCTAATCCTTTGAGACATTTTCATTCAGTTCAACACAAATCAACGGGGTTTCCATAAATAAACCTCAAATATCAACAGAGTAATCATCATTAAAGAATAAAAAAATTTCAGAAAGATAAGAAAACCTGACTTATTAGTCAACTCCCAACATCTATACTAGTCTGACAAGCCTCTTAGAAAATCAATAAAACTAGCGAGCCATTGAGACATGCCCCAACTGACTCATGCTCAGTTATCAAATGTAAACAATTTTGTAAAACCAACATCAGACATCACGTCCTCGGAACATGAGGATTCACCACAACAGAGGATGTAGAACAGCGTGCCCGAAGAATCACTATCGAACCTGGAACTGAGCACCTGAACCTACATTCTGAGAAAATGCAGCCCACATCTGAAGATGTGGGTCAGTACCATGGAAAGGAACCGAGTATATGGGGTATATGCAGTTGTATAAACATCATCATCATAAATATTTATAAAAAATATGCAGGATGTATGAAAGACTCACATAGCCCGAAGAAAATCATCATAATCATGAGAGGATGAAATAAGTACAATAACACATGTGAGTCATCATATAATTTGTCAATCACTTTGAGTTCATCAAGAATATCAATTCTCATAATGTAAATATCATTTAAATCTTTCGAAAGAATAACTTTTACAATTCCACTTTCAAATTACTTCACCATTCACCATAGACATAAGGAAACACACACACACTAGGAGATCCTATAACCGACATAAATCATGTAAGCTACATGGAGTCCAACGTACAACCCATGTTAGGGAGAGCCATCCTATCCTTGCCATCGGAGTAGGACTATCGATATCAAATCCACACAAACTAGTGATCACTATATAAATCAGCCTCAGGCTCATTCCTACGGGGGCACGTAGTTCTAGGAAAGTAAGGTCGCTTTATACCTCCCTCTCGGTGCTAAAGATTTCTCCCAGACTTAGTTCAGATCATTTCACAGACAATCCATAATAAAATAATTTCAGTAATATATAAATATACATTGGGAGCCATCATACTTCACATCTATCAAAATCAACCACGTTGTGGATTTATTTCACACTCGAGTTCAAAACAACTCCATTAAGACCAAAAGGTCAAATCATTCAAAATATCTCAAATATTCAACATCAACGTGCTTATAACACACACTTTCTCAAAAAATACAATTTTCAATGGGGATTCACGACTCAAATCTCAAAATCATGATAAATATCGTTCAAGATTCATGCTTTATATCTCTACACATGTAAATTCATCTTTCAAAATCATAAACATCAAGATTTCATAATAATCACCATAAGATATGGGTTCATGCTTCAAATTCATAAAAATCAAATAAAAATCACGCCTTTGTAAAGAAAATTACTTTTGGGCACAAGAACGAAAAAGAGTTCTTGTTGAAAAACCCCACATACCTTGAATAATGAACTTTAGATCGATACTAATTTTTGAGATGTTAATCATGCCTTTGAATGATGGTTCTTGGAGTTCTTGAACTAGGAACTAGGAATCTTGAATAAATTTGCAGAATTAATGGTGAACTTTGGAGGTTCTTGAAGTTGGATGTAGGAGCTTAGGGTTTTCTTTTTGAGGGAATTTGATGAAATATAACATATAATGCTTCTAATAGGCTTTAATATAGGGTTTGGACTGATTTTGGGTGAGGAGGAATGACCAAAACGCCCCTAAAAATTAAATAATTCTCGAATCTGTCCTTTGGTGGACTGTTTTGATAGTCTGAAGTAGATCAACCATAACGTTTTACTCCGATATCCAAATTGGATGAAACTAATTTCATTAGAAATAGGACTCTCATATCTTTCCGCTGATATATAGTATCTCACCCAGATCATTTTGTACGAGGAGTTATGATCGTTTGAAGTTGACCCCAAAATTCACTTTTGGTAGGCTGAAGTAGATCGACCATAACTTTTTTCTCCTATAGAAAAATTGGATGAAACTAATTTCATTGGAAAGAGGACTCGCAGAGATTTCCGTTGATATTTAGTAGTTCACCCAGATAATTATGTACAAGGAGTTATGATTGTTTAAAGTTGGAGCAAAAATACACCAGGCCTCAGTACTTTTTCCTGCACGTTTTACTGTTCACTACTATTCACGGTGCGATCGGAATGTTCATAACTCGTCGCTCGGGTGTCCGTTTTGGATGATCCACATATTGTTGGAAATCTTATTCGATACTCTACGTAATGGTGGGTCATAATCTAAGACATTCCGCACGAAAAATTTATCATTCATTCTAGAAGATAGAACCTAACACGTTTACGCATAAAATTTCAACGAAATATTTCCTGGGGTATTACATCATCTCCCCATTGGAAACATTCTTCCTCGAATGATTCTAGACATGCCAAGATTAGATAGGGAATAGAGCATACAGCTGAAAACATTCGTTAGACTCATCACCACATCGTTTCTCACTCCGAATGCAACATAGAATGCATAAATTCAAGAAACTACAACTGAACACATATTAAATGATAGCTGAACTGCTGCAACTTTTATCAAAAGTGCATGATTTAGGAAAGAACGGTACCTTCGGCTTGATCGGAGTTTGCAGAAAATAGGTGCGGGTACTTGGATCGCATATCCGCCTTAGCCTCCCAAGTTGCACCCTCAACAGATTGGTTTCGCCACAACACCTTGACCAAGGGAACTTCTTTGTTCCTTAGTCTTCGGACACTGAAATCAAGAATCTCAACAAGAATCTCATCAAAAGAAAGATTTTCTTGAATGTCAGCACTCACAGAGGAATCCACTACCACATCATCGCTAATATGCTTTCTAATTATGGAGACATGGAATATTGGATGAACAGAGGACAACTCGGAAGGCAACTCGACCTCATAAGCTACCTTACCAACACGGCTACGAATTTTGTAAGGTCCAACATAATGGGGACTAAGCTTCCCCTTCTTTCCGAATCTCTTCACCCTCCTTATGGGTGAAATTTTCAGATACACTAGGTCACCATCTTCAAACTCAAGGTCTCTCCTTCTATCATCTGCATATGACTTCTGACGACTCTGCATAGTTTTCAACCTTTCCCTAATCAACTTAACTTTTTCCATAGCCTCAAATACCAAATCAGGACCACTCACAGCCGCTTCACCAACCTCGAACCAACCTATGGGTAATCTACACTTCCTGCCATATAAGGCTTCAAACGGAGCCATGCCAATACTAGAGTGGAAACTGTTATTTTAAGCAAACTCTATCAACGGTAAGTGATCATCCCAACTTCCCTTAAAATCAAGTGCACAAGCTCTCAACATATCCTCTAAGGTCTGGATGGTCCGCTCAGCCTGACCATCGGTCTGCGGGTGAAAAGGAAAACTCAAAAGCACTTGGGTACCAAGACCTTTCTGAAAAGCTTTCCAAAATTGTGAAGTGAACTGAGTACCCCTATCCAAAATGATAGACAAGGAAACTCCATGCAGTTTGACTAGCTCTCGGATATGCAATCTAGCATAATCCTCAGCAGTATATGAAGTATGAACAGGCAAGAAATGAACAGACTTAGTCAACCTATCAACCACAACCCAAATGGAATCATGATGGCATCAGGAAGGAGGTAAACCAATCACGAAGTCCATATTTATCTCTTCCCACTTCCAGGTGGGAATACTAAACTCTTGCATCATACCACCAGGTCTTTGGTGTTCAATCTTAACCTATTGGCATGTTGCACACTTAGCTACAAACGCTGCTATATTTTTCTTCATGCCACTCCACCAATAGATTTACCATAAGTCTAGGTACATCTTGGTGGCACCAAGATGAATAGAATATCGCGCCCCGTGCGCTTCAGCCATAATCCTCTATCTCAGATCATCAACATTCAGGACACACAATCTACCCTACAATCTCAACACACCATCTCCCCCTTGGGAGAAAACCTCTACTTTTTGGTCCTTGACTGAATCCTTCAGTTTGACCAAACTAGCATCTAAGTATTGGTTTTCTTTCACTTCTGAAATCAAACAGGATTCGGAACTACTCTGAACCCCTATACTACCTTCAGCAGATTCAAACAACCTAACACTCAATCTAGCCAAACGATGTACATCACGATCCAACTCTTTCTTACCTTCTACCACATGCGAAACACTACCTATGGAAACTCTACTTAGGGAATCCGCCACAACATTGGCCTTGCCCGGATGGTACAGCACACTCATATCATAGTACTTTAACAATTCTAACAATCGTCTCTGCCTAAGATTCAATTCTCTCTGGGTAAACACATACTATAGAATCTTATGATCAGTGAAAACATCAACATGGACACCATACAAATACTGTCTCCAGATTTTCAAAGCAAACACACCAGTAGCCAACTTAAGGTCATGGGTGGGGTAATTTTTCTCATGGGTTTTCAACTATCTAGAAGGATAAGCTATCACCTTACCCTTCTGTATCAATACGCAACCCAACCCAACTCTCGAAGCATCACAGTACACCACAAAACCATCAACACCATCAGGCAAAGTCAAAACAAGGGCTGAAGTGAGTCGAGTCTTCAACTCCTGAAAACTCTTCTCACAAGATTCGGACCATAAGAACTTCACTTTCTTTTGTGTCAACCGATTCATAGGAGATGCTATAGAGGAGATACCCTCAACAAAACGACGGTAATAGCCAGCTAAACCTAAGAAACTTTAGATATCAGTTGGAGAAATAGGTCTAGGCCAATTTCTAATAGCTTCGGTCTTTAAGGGATCAACTCTAATACCCTTGGAAGAAATGATATGACCCAGAAAAGCAACTGACCTTGGCCAAAACTCAAACTTAATGAACATGGCAAACAACTTGTGATCTCTAAGGGTTTGCAAGATAGTTCGGAGATGATCAGAATGTTCATCCTTACTATGGGAGTACACCAATATATCATCGATGAACACTATGACAAACATATCCAGATATGGTCTGAACACTCGATTCATGAAGTCCATGAAAGCTGCTGGGGCATTAGTTAACCCGAAAGACATAACAAGAAACTCAAAATGTCTATAACGAGTTTGGAAAGTGGTTTTTGGGATTTCACACTCCCTAACTTTGAGTTGATGATAGCCGGAACGAAGGTCTATATTTGAGAAATAACTTGCACCTTGCAATTGGTCAAACAAATCATCTATTCTCAGAAGGGGGTACTTATTTTTTATGGTGATTTTATTCAGTTGGCGGTAATCAATGCACATACGCAAAGAGCCATCTTTCTTTCTCACAAAAAACACAGGAGCACCCCAAGGAGAAACACTGGGACTTATGAAACCCTTATCTAGTAGATCTTTGAGTTGCTCTTTCAACTCCTTAAGTTCTGTAGGGGCCATACGGTAAGGAAGAATAGAAATGGGCTGAGTATCGAGAAGAAGATCAATCCCGAACTCTATCTCTCTATCAGGAGGTATCTCTGGGAGATCATCTGGAAAGACATCAGAAAACTCATTGACGATGTTAACAGACTGGAGAGTTGGAGTCTCAGACTTAGTGTCTTTAACTCTAATCAAATGGTAAATACACCCCTTGGAAATAAGCTTTCTAGCTTTGAGATAAGAGATAAAATGATTCTTGGGTGACACAGAATTCCCAGACCACTCAAACACGGATGCACCCGGAAACTGAAACTTGACCACTCGGGTCCGACAATTAATAGAGGCATAAGAAGAATACAGCTAGTCCATACCTAGAATCACATCAAAATCTACCATGTCTAACTCAATCAGATCAGCCAACACGACTCTATGAAGAACGGTAACAGGACACTTTTTATACATTTTCTGGGCAACAATCGAATCACCCACTGGGGTAGAAACTAGGATAGGCTCAAGAATAATCTCAAGACTCATTTCAAAATTCACAGCAATCAAAGGTGTAACATATGAGAAACTGGATCCAGGATCCAACAAATCTTACACATCAAACTGAAATATATGAAGCATAACAGTAACAATATCAGGAGAGTCCTCCTATTCCTGGCGGGATGATAAAGCATAGAATCTATTCTGGTACTGCCCGCTAGCATTGCTAGAACAGGCGCCTTGAGCTGGGGCTGGGGCTGGGGGAGTCGCTGGAACTAGAGTACTAACAATCTGAGTCTGGATCTGAGGACGATAGTCACGATGCCCTTGTCCATCCTGTGGACAATCTCTAACTCTATGACCTATGCCACCACACCAAAAATAACCCCTCTTCTCACCTCAACACTCACCCTAATGAGTCCTAACACACTTAGGACACAGGGGATGATTTGGCTTACTACCAGCACTATACTGGGACCTAGATGCATATGACCGGCTACCTTGCTCCTACCTACATCTAAGCACGGGAGCACTAGCAGATGACAGTGCTGGCATAGACAAACAATCCTGATACTGAGGGTGACTCCCTCCCTGCGATCTTGTCTGACCCTGTCCGTGCTGCTCGAACCTAGCTCTCTTATTCCCTTTTATTCTACCTCTCTTTAATCTTGTCTGCCTCAATCTATTGGGCATGAGTCATCAGCCTATAAAGATTCATATTACTATTCAGCATAGCAGACCTACACTCCTCAACCACATAACTAGACACTCCAGTCACAAACTTACTCATACTAGCCCGATTATCAACCACTAAGTTAGGAGCATACTTGGCCAACTTATTGAACTTTAGACAGTACTCCCTAACAGTCATAGAGCCCTGTCGCAGGTTCATAAAATCTTCCACCTTTGCCTCCCTTATCTCCAAAGGGAAAAACTTATTCAGGAATGCATCCTGGAACTCTTGTCAAGTTGTAGGGATAGCTCCCTCACCTCTACCTTTCCTCCAAGCAACAACTCAGTCATAAGTAAGGTCTTTCAACCTATATGCAGCCAACTCCACACTATGTTCCTCAGATACATGCATCACTTGAGTAATCTTCCGCACCTCCTATAAAAACAACTGTGGATCCTCCTCAGAATTGGACCCATAGAATTCTGGTGGATTTATCCGCATGATGTCACGGATCCTGGCAGCAGCTGAATCACCTCCCTGCTATTGTGGAGCTGGGGCTGGGTTGGCTTCAACATTTGCAGTAATAGCTTGGTCCAGCGCCCAAAATTCAGTATGAGACACATTTTCATTCAATGGGTCAGCTGGGTGAGGTTGCTAACCATCATTATTTCTTCTCTCTTGACGTGGAGGCATATTTCTGAAAGAGGAGAGGATGAATCAATAGCAGAGAGAGACACTTTAAGTATGATAGACTTCTAAAAGAAAGAATCACACTTTTTCCTAAACCTCTTATAGCCTCTTGCTTATAGATGTGTCGCACTACACATCGATGATCAAGACTCTACTTAACGCGGCTTGTCAGACTCTCTAGGACACCTTAAAACCTTAGGCTCTGATACCAAGTTTGTAACGCCCCAGAAAATGGATCCCAGAGCGTCACACGGTGCTTGAGGCTACGAGTAGCCCCAAGCTACCCCTTTGAGCCATTTTTATTCAGTTCAACACAAATCAACGGGATTTTTTTCGTAAATAACCCTCAAATATCAACAGAGTAATGATCATCCAAGAATAAAAGAATTTTAGAAAAATAACAAAATACGACTTATTAGTCAACTCCCAACATCTATACTAGTCTAACAAGCCTCTAAGAAAATCAATAAAACCAGCGAGCCATTGAGACATGCCCCAACTGACTCATACTCAGTTATCAAATGTAAACAATTCCGTGAAACCAACTTCAGACATCATGTCCTCGGACCATGAGGACTCACCACAACAGAGGATGTAGAATAGCGTGCCCGAAGAATCACTGTCGAACCTGGAACTGAGCACCTGAACCTACATTCTGAGAAAATACAGTCCACATGTGAAGATGTGGGTCAGTACCATGGCAATAAACCGAGTATATAGGGTGTATGTAGTTGTATAAACATCATCATCATAAATATTTATAAGAAATATGCAGGATGTATGAAATACTCACATAGCCCGAAGAAAATCATCATAATCATGAGAGGGTGAAATAAGTACAATAACACATGTGAGTCATCATATAATTTGTCAATCACTTTCAGTTCATCAAGAATATCAATT
The DNA here is from genome assembly GCA_030864225.1 of Capsicum baccatum var. pendulum. Taxonomy (NCBI): domain Eukaryota; kingdom Viridiplantae; phylum Streptophyta; class Magnoliopsida; order Solanales; family Solanaceae; genus Capsicum; species Capsicum baccatum. Next base: position 7,750,308 of record CM061550.1, read on the forward strand.
CTTATAATGTAAATCTCATTTAAATCTTTCAAAAGAATAACTTTCACAATTCCACTTTCAAATCACTTCACCATTCACCATAGACACAAGGAAACACACACACACTGGGAGATCCTATAACCGACATAAACCATGTGAGCTACATGGAGTCCAACACACAACCCATGTTGGGGAGAGCCATCCTATCCTTGCCATTGGAGTAGGACTATCGATATCAAATCCACACAAACTAGTGATCACTATATAAATCAGCCTGAGGCTCACTCCTACGGGGGCATGAACTCGGTGCTAAAGATTTCTCCCTAACTTAGCTCAGATCATTTCAAAGACAATCCACAACAAAACAATTTAAGTAATATATAAATATACATCGGGAGTCATCATACTTCCCATCTATCAAAATCAACCACGTTGTGGATTTCTTTCACACTCGAGTTCAAAAAAACTCCATTAAAACCAAAAGGTCAAATCATTCAAAATATCTCAAATATTAAACATCAACGTGCTTATAACACACTTTCTCAAAAAAACACAATTTCCAATGGGGATTCACGACTCAAATCTCAAAATCATGATAAATATCATTCAAGATTCATGCTTTATATCTCCACACATGTAAATTCATCTTTCAAAATCATAAACATCAAGATTTCATAATAATCACCATAAGATATGAGTTCATGCTTCAAATTCGTAGAAATCAAATAAAAATCATGCATTTGTAAAGAAAATTACTTTTGGGAACAAGAACGAAAGAGAGTTCTTGTTGAAAAACCCCACATATCTTGAATGATGAACTTTAGATCAATACTCATTTTTGAGAAGTTAATCGTGCCTTTGAATTTTGGTTGTTGGAGTTATTGAACTAGGAACTTGGAATCTTGAATAAATTTGCAGAATTAATTGTGAACTTTAGAGGTTCTTGAAGTTGGATGTAGGAGCTTAGGGTTTTCTTTTTGAGGGAATTTGATGAAATATAACATATAATGCTTCTAATAGGCTTTAATATAGGGTTTGGATGGATTTTGGGTGAGGGAGAATGACCAAAACGTCCCTAGAAATCAAATAATTCTTGAATCTGTCCTTTGGTAGACTGTTTTGATAGTCTGAAGTAGATCAACCATACGTTTTACTTCGATATCTAAATTGGATGAAACCAATTTCATTATAAAGAGGACTCTCATATCTTTCCGTTGATATATAGTATCTCACCCAGATCATTGTGTACGAGGAGTTATGATCATTTGAAATTGACCCGAAAATTCGCTTTTGATAGGCTGAAGTAGATCGATCATAACTTTTTGCTCCGATAGACAAATTGGATGAAACTAATTTCATTGGAAAGAGGACTCACAGAGCTTTCCGTTGATATATAGTAGATCACCCAGACGTTATGTAAAAGGAGTTATGATTGTTTAAAGTTGGAGAAAAAATACGCCAGGCCTCAGTACTTTTTCCTGCATGTTTTACTATTCACTACTATTCGCGGTTCGATCGGAATGTTCATAACTCGTCGCTCGGGTGTCCGTTTTGGATGATCCACATATTGTTGGAAAGCTTATTTGATACTCTACGTAATGGTGGGTCATAATCTAAGACAATCTGCATGGAAAATTTATAATTCATTCTAGAAGATAGAACCTAACACATTTACGCACAAAATTTCAACGAAAAATTTCCCAGGGTATTACGTAGCGAGTCTGAGATTTCGAGTAGCATGAATAAGTGTAAAGACGAGAAAACAAGTCATGTGAATCTGACTGCTAAACTGACTTATTGTCCATACAGACTGAATTATACTACACCCTCATACTTAAATAGAGTATCTCTTCAGCACAATTCTCTAAGGAAATTCTAGCAGTAATAGGGATCCATGAATCTTGGGTATGGATTACACAAGACATCCAACTAAGGAATCACCACATTGACACTACTCTGCAGTCTGGAACATAGGCATATAACTCCTGAATTAGCGTAGAATTACCAGGCCTTTAGCATTACAACTTTCGGTCGACCGCCACGTCCTGGTTCAGGAATTTTAACCCGATTCACTTTCAGAGTACGCGCAAAATGCGCTATCTGTCGGGGTTTCCCCGACCCTTAGGATCGTCTATCCCATGTGCAAGTGTCGTTCACATGGAACTTTTCCCCTCTTTGGCCTTAAAAGTTCTTATTTGAATACTTACTGCTACCACCAAGATCTGCACCGACAACCGCTCCGCCCGGGCTCGCGCCTAAGGTTTTATAGAGACCGTCGTGCCCTCCTACTCATTGGGGCTTGTCACTTTCCCCAACGGGCGGGTGTAGGTCGCACGCTTAAGCGCCATCCATTTTTGGGGCTAGTCGATTCGGCAGGTGAGTTTTTACACACTCCTTAGCGGATTTCGACTTCCATGACCACCGTCCTGCTGTCTTAATCGACCAACACCTTTTGTGGGATCTAGGTTAGTGCACAGTTTGGCACCATAACCCTGCTTCTGGTTCATCCCACATTGCCAGTTCTGCTTACCAAAACTGGCCCACTTGGAGCTCTTGATTCCCTGGCGCGGCTCAACAAAGCAGCCGTGCCATCCTACCTATTTAATGTTTGAGAATAGGTCAAGGGCGTTGCGCCCCTGAGGCCTCTAATCATTGGATTTACCCGATAGAATTTGCATGCGAGCTCTAGCTGTCTTGAGGGAAACTTCGGAGGGAACCAGCTACTGGACGGTTCGATTAGTCTTTCTCCCCTATACCTAAGTCATATGAACGATTTACACGTCAGTATCGCTACGGGCCTCCACCAGAGTTTCTTCTGGCTTCGTCCCGCTTAGGCATAGTTCACCATTTTTCGGATCCCGACATGTATGCTCACACTCGAACCCTTCTCAGAAGATCAAGGTCAGTCGGTGGTGCACCCCTCGGGGGGATCCCACTAATCAGCTTCCTTATGCCTTACAGGTTTACTCGCCCGTTGACTCGCACACATGTCAGACTCCTTGGTCAGTGTTTCAAGACGGGTCAAATGGGGAGCCCACAGGCCAGCGTCCGAAGCTCGCAGATGCCAAAGCATGCCGGAGGCGCGCGCTGCCTGCCACAATCGAGGAGATGGAGTTCCACGAGTGTATCGAGAGCCTGGGGTTTGGCCGCCCCCCAATCCATGCTGGTCCACACCCCTAGTCGATCGGCGGATCGGCTCATCGCAGTTCCATGTCCGACCAGGGCGCATCGCCGGCCCCCATCCACTTCCCTCCCGACAATTTCAAAAACCCCATTCTAAAACATGATTTTTCTATGCCCATGAGAATTTAGGAAAACCCCGCATACCTCTATTTCGAAAAATAATGGGTGCTTCTTGGAGCCTGTGGATTGGGGATTCCGAATCTCTAATCAATTTTGAAAACCCACAGTTGAGTCTTGATTTATTTGAGTTTTTAGTTTGAAACCTTTGGGAGTTTTCTTGAGAATTTTTAGATGAATGTGGATGTATTTTGGAGAATTGGGGACTGAATTTCGTGTTTATGGCTGAATAGGAGTGGGAAAAGGACCATTTTGCCCCAAAAAGGAGTGTTTAAGTCACTTGACCATAAGATATGCGCCGTATATGATATCGCATATATTTACATAGGCTCCGCATATGATATCGCCTATATTTACATAGGCGCCGCATATGCTATCGCATATGCTTTCCAGTGGCCATGTGCGATTGATTAGGCAACACATACTACTTTGAAAGGCCATAACTTCTTGCTCGGGTGTCGGATTTTAGCAAAATTGGTATCGTTGGAAAGTTAACTTGAAGACCTATCATTTGACACATAGTAGGCTCTCTAATTCGACATATACAGAGAGTTATGGTCGATGGAAGCTGACACAAATTACAACGTCCACTAAAACTTACTCGATCGAAATAGTTTCAACTCGTCCTTGAGTTGAAGGACCTCTATGGTCTAAATTCATGCTCAAATAGATTCACATACTACATAAACATGCCAAATTGGCATAGTATTTAAGGTTCTGGGATTATCAACGCATCAGAATCATGGTTTTTATTCTAGTCCGAAATGCGGGGTGTTACAAAAAAGAACCATAATCAACATCAAACCCTTTCAAGTACCTAAAAGTAGTATTGGCCTGATGGACCATGTACTTAACATCATTCCCATAAGTAAGCAGCTTCCGAAACAGTAGAGACTGAACTTTAATAACTAATTTCTTCGATTCTTCATCAAGAACCTCCTGGGGTTTATAATTTGTTTCTGGGGGACGCATCAGTATTCTTGAAGGCTTTACATTTGACTTTGTTTCCTCTTCATCAAAGAGAACTTCCATAGGTCTATCACTGGTTGACCCAAATGGAGTTGGGGCAACTTCCTCTGGAGTACGCCTATCACTGATTGACCCCAATGGAGATGGCACAACTACCTCTGGAATATGCTTATCACTGGTTGACTCCAATGGAGTTGTTGCCGAAGCTTGCAATGGACCATCTCCAGTCCACCCCAACGGTAATGCTGGTGGTGGTGATACTGCTGGAGCTTCTGTAACTAATAGTGACAGTCATATTAACAAATTTAAAGTACACACTAAGGCTAGTTTATTGAATATATGCTTTATATTTACAACTTTTGAAAGCAAATTAATTTTTAGTTTAAAAAGATGTATACTTTGAAGTTAGAACTTACTGAAAAACGCAAACTTTTAGCACATCTTTTCGTCAGCTTACATATTGCTAACCAAAAAAAGAAGTAGCAAACTGTAAAGTTTCATATTTGTGACACAATTCCAATTCATATTGGCAAAACGTAAAGTTTTATACATAGTGGAAAATTGCTAAATGAAAAACAACCTTGGACGGTTGAAAACGACTCGAGCTCAAATAATAAAATGACTCAGTCTTGTTGCCTGTTTCATCTTGTGCACTTTTACCATTTCATTTATATAGTAACCCCCACAAAGATAAATAGGTAAAGAAACCTCGAACCAATTTAAAATCACTAATTAAGAGGCAAAAGTATGGGGAAAGGAGGAGACTCACCATCTGATCGCTGTTTTCCAGGGCGACCTGGTCCATGTTGCAAAGGTTGTGAGGCAGGAGTTTGTGTTGCCTCCATGGATGGCACTTCAACTTCGACATGGAAAATTATAGCTTAAGAACTTATTGAACACTAAAGCTTTTAGTTTGTGAAGATGAGTGCTACAAAGTAAGAACTTTACAAAAACAACAACATAGCGTATATAATCCCACAAGTGTGAATCTAGGGAAGTGATGAGTATGCAACCTTACCCCTACCTAGTGAAGGTAGAGAGGCTGATTCCGATAGACCCTCGGCATGAGTAATTGTATATCAAACGAGTTGCTTTCATCCCCATCCATCACAATATGTAAGAACTATGCCTCGTAGGCTATATGAACTCTCACTGATCAGTTTTAAGTCATCTCATTCACTAGTAATATTTATATATGGATGAAAAACATAGCTATCCAGGGGTAGATGTAGGCTTTAACATATGGCTTCGGCAAAACCTAGTACCCTTGGCCCAAATCCTATATATGTGACAATAAATCACTAAATATATACAAAAAAGTAATTTCTGAAACACTAGCTCTTTGGGTTGCTGTCCTAGAATCTGCAGAACTACTTAAGCGCCACAAAGAAACAACAATGTAATTTCTGAAACCAGTCACTAGCACTTTAGGTCATTGTCCTAGAATTCACGAAACTACTTTAATACTAAGCCCGGCAAAGAAACAACAACATACACAGTGAAACCCCACAAAGTGGGATCTGGGAAAGGTCGAGTGCACACAGACCTTACCCCTGCCTCATGGAGTTAGAAAGATTGTTAGCAAAAAACCCTCGGCACAGGGGAAGCAAATCAAGTAACGAATGAAAAAATGTCAATGAAAAAAACACGACATACAACTAATAAGAAAGCGTGCAGAGCAGCAGTTAACAACAGCAAACTAGATCAATCATGGAAGCCCCACAAAGAAACACCACCACCACCACCAACACCACACCTAGTGAAATCCCACGATGTGCGTCTAGGGAGGGTAGAGTGTACGCAGACCTTGCCTCTACCCTCCACGAAGTAGAGATCCCGTTTCCGAAAGATTCTCGGTTCAAGTGAAGCAAATCAAAGTAGTAAAAACCACAACGAAGAAAACATCCCAACTAATAGGAACGCAGTGCAATGTAAACATGCAAAGAACAGTAACAACAGCAAAATAGCGCGATCGCCTAAACATAACAAACAACATTTGCATATATGCAAAGAACAGAAACATCAGCAAAATAGCGCGATCACCTAAACATAATAAACAACATATGCAAGATCTAAAATCATTCAGCAAAAATGTAAGAGGCTAGCTAGCTCTAGATCACCATCTGATCTCTGTTTCGAAGGGCGACCTGGACCACGTCGTAAACCTGCAGGGCCATGTAGCAGTCTAGAAGAGCGAAAATGGGTGGGAACAAAGAAATCTGGAGCAGCCCTTTTTCTTGAACTGCACCTCTTAACAGGAAAAGTCCCATCAATGCTAGTAGTAGTAGGTACAATCTTGGACAAAGGTATTGTAATTCCAGGTATCATTTCTAAATCAGAGTTTTCCTCTGACATTGTTTACTTAAAATGGTTCTCTGCTGACACAAAAAAGGAGTGATTTTTGGACTGCTAAAGAAATAGTAGCTCTAAAGCATATGAAAGAGCTTTAAGAGAAAAATGGATGAAAATGATTACTTTAAGGAGAGTTTAATTTTTTCCAAGCGAAATTCACTAATTTTTTTCAATATTCATTATCACTCACTTTCAATTTAAATTTAAATTTTAATCTCCAAAAAAATAAAAAAATTCAAATTTAAATTTTAATTAAAAAAAAATCAAAAGAATTGAATTGAGAGGAAAAATTAAAATAAAAAAATAAAATGATATAATTTAATAATAATTGATCTTACTGATATTGAAGGGGCTACAGCTGTATATATAGAGAACTGAAGAATAACTAATTACAGAATAACCCAGATGTATTTAATAATTATATAGGTAGTCTATTATCCCCTCGCAAGCTGATCAGCGGTAACGAGGGGCAGCTTGGAGCAGAGATACTGAAAAGGCTGTAACGGAAGAGGCTTGGTGAGAATATCAGCAAGCTGGTCAGTAGATGGGACATAGTGCATGGCCATCGTTCCTGCAAGTACCTCATCGCGAACAAAGTGACAGTCGGACCCAACATGCTTCATACGATCATGAAGGACTGGATTTTTGGTAACACAAATAGTGGACTGATTGTCACAATAAATCTGTGGTTTCATCGGGGGAATGCCAAGTGCATCCGTAAGGTATCGTAACCACATGGCTTCAGCAACACCTGCAGCCATGGCACGATATTCTGCTTCTGTGGAGGAACGGGACACTCGCGTTTGCTTCTTGGTGCACCAGGAAATCAGATTCGGTCCCATCATAACAATATATCCAGTAGTGGACTTCCGATCAACTTTGTCGTTAGCCCAATCCGAATCAGAAAAACAGATATATCTAACGAGCCCTTTTGAAATAAAATTCCACAGTGAAGAGTACCTTGAAGATAGCGCAGAATGCATTTCAAGGCCTGAAAGTGTTGTTCGGTGGGAGCATGCATTGATTGGGAGACTCGATTGACTGCATATTGGATGTCCGGACGAGTAACAGCAAGATAATGAAGTCCACCGATGAGGCGCCGATATAGTGTAGGATCGGCAAAGGGAGTATTCGGCCCTGGGGATTGGCGGACTGCCATGGGAGTGACCGCGGGTTTGCAGTCTATCATTCCAGCGCGATTTAGAAGTTCAAGGGTATATTTTATCTGATGCATCAATATGGTTCCCGATTTGCGGATGAGTTCGAGGCCAAGAAAGAACTCCAGAGGACCGAGGTCCTTAAGTTTGAAGTCACGATGCATAGCCTCAGTAATTTCAGTGATGAGTGATGACGAGCTGCCTGTAATAACAATATCATCCACATAGATAAGAATGATGATAGTCCCTCGAGAACAGTGAAGGGTGAAGAGGCTGTTGTCATGATGGTAGGTGCGAAAACCAAGACCCTGCAGAAAAGTAGAGAGGCGTGTGTACCAGGCACGTGGGGCCTGTTTCAGGCCATATAGAGATTTGCGAAGCTTGCAAACATAGTGAGGACGGTTGGGATTAACATATCCCGGTGGCTGAACCATATAGATCTCTTCCTCAAGATGACCATGAAGAAAGGCATTGCTGACGTCTAACTGATGAAGCGGCCAATCATAGTGAAGAGCAAGAGACAAGACCAGACGAATAGTCTGTTGCTTAACAACAGGGCTGAATGTCTCCTTATAATCCACACCATACTCCTGATGATACCCTTTTGCAACCAGACGTGCTTTATAGCGAGAAAGAGATCCATCTGAATTTCGTTTGATGCGAAACACCCATTTGCACCCAATAGGCTTTCGGTTACTAGGCAGAGGTACCAAATCCCATGTACGTTATTCAGTCAGAGCCTGAAATTCCTCATCCATAGCTTGGCACCAGAAACTATTTTTGGAGTCTTGGTTGTAGGTAGTAGGCTCAGTGATGGGATGTGCATCAAAGGGTATTTGAGTGTGGTAGGCTTTGGGTTTGAAGGTACCGGCCTTGGCTCGGGTTGTCATAGGGTGAGTGTTGATTGGAGGGTGATTAAGAAGGGGTGGTGGAGTTGTATGATGTGTGGACGGGAGTTGGGTGGGGCTGCCGTGGGAGCTGGGATGTGCAGCGGTGGATGGGGTGGCTGCATGGGTGTTAGGAGTATGATGTAGGGAAGTGGTGGGTTGTGTGGCAGTCGGCTGGGTGTACGGGTGGGAGGTTTGGGGGTTCGGGTGGGTGGGTGGTTGGTTCGAGTGGCTAGGTAGTTGGTACGGGTGGGTAGTGGTGGAGTGGGGTACCGGGCTAGGTGCCGAGTGAGCCGGAGCATGAGCGGGTGAAAAGGACGGAAATAATGGCACAATGCCAAGTGGATTGGGGGAATATGGAGTAGAGGAAAGACTTGTGTAAGGAAATTGTTCCTCCACAAAACGAACATGATGGGAAATATATGTTTTCTGAGATACAGGATCGAAACATTTGTAACCTTTGATAGTGGGATGATAGCCTAGAAAGACACAAGGGGTGGACCGAGGTTGAAGTTTATGTTGAGTGTGTGGACGCAACCAGGGATAAACTAGACACCCAAACGGGCGGAGATGGATGTAGTCGGGTGGATGATTGTAGAGACGGGCATATGGAGTGGAGTTGGAGAGAGTGTGAGTGGGCATGCGATTTATGAGGTAGTTGGCAGTAGCAAGGGCATCAACCCAAAAGGAAACAGGTAAGGTGGAATCATGGAGGAGCGCAACAACTGTTTCTATGAGGTGACGGTGTTTGCGCTCAGCAACGCCATTTTGTTCAGGGGTATATGGACATGAAGTGTGATGAAGAGCCCCTAGATTTTGAAGAAAAACACCAAAGACATTGTTGACAAATTCTTTGCCATTGTCACTTCGAAAAATTTTGATTTTGGCATTAAATTGATTTTGAACCATTCGGTCAAAGTTGACAAAAATAGTATAAGCTTCGGATTTAAATTTCAGAGAATAAAGCCAAGTGAATTTACTGTAATCATCAACAAAACAGATATAATAACGAAAACCTTGAACAGAAGGAACTGAGGTTGGACCCCAAACATCAGAATGAATTAATTGAAATGGCGCAGTGGCCTTGTGTTCAGACAGTGAAAAAGGTAAACGACAAGATTTAGACACTGAACAGGACTCGCAATGTAATTTTTTTGAAAAATTAAAACCTAAGGAAGATAAAATGGATTTGGTGATGGCGGATGATGGGTGCCCAAGCCGGCGATGCCAGGTGGACGAGAGAATGGCTTGACTCACAACAGACGGAGACCTGGATGGAAGAGTGTATAGCCCATACTCACAGCGGCCCGTGTACCGCACCCGGTTCGTGGTGTTGTCCACTATCTAGAAATTGGTGTCATTAAAAATGAGGTTGCAGTTATTTTCTTTAGTAAAGCGATAAACAGATAAAAGATTGGATGTGAGGGAAGGGACGTGGTGAAGGGTTGAGAGATGAAATTTACCATTTGGGGTATAGACATACCCAGAGCCGGTGTTGGTGATGGGAAGGGATTGACCATTGCCTACTGTAATAGTTTCTGAGCCATGATACGGATGAGGAGCTTGAAGTAGTGAATAATCTGACGTCACATGGGTGTTAGCACCTGTGTCTAGATACCAATCGCCAGATTGAGCGATAGTGGACGCATGCATCGCCCTTGATCCTCCGGACTGGCTATTTACATTCTGCGAGTCACCGTAACGATACCAGCAATTAGCCGCAGAATGGCCCCGCTTAGCACAGATTTGGCACGTCGGAAAATCTCGTGTGGGTCCCCGCTGGTTTCCTCGTTCCTGTCCGCGGCCTGACTGGAAGTCGTCCCTCGTTGGAGGCCCGCCTCTTCCTTGCTGCCCAACGTTCCGACGGTCACCGCCGCCGCTGCCTCGCCCTTGGTTACGGCGATCGTCACCGCGACCCCTGGCCGAGCCCCCGCTGCCAGCCGAGTAAAGAGCCGTGACGCCAGGGGTGGAACTGGCTTCTCCGAGCAGTAATTTGTGTTCCATGTCTAGATTCAATTCTTCTGCATGAAGCCATCCAGACAGTTGATTCAGAGTGATTTCGACAGGTGAGAGGCAAATATGCTGTTTGAGAGAGGAATAGCCAGCCGGAAGACCACGTATCACGGCATTCACCACGTCTCGTTCAGGAATGATCTCGCTCACAGCATCTAGGTCAGACAGAATAGAGGCCACATCATCAAGGTATTGAGTCATCGTCTTCGTTCCCTTCCGAAGAGTATGCAATCTGTCACGCAACTGAAAAATATGAGTCGTGGACACAAAGTTGTATCTTGTGGCTAGCGCGTCCCAAAGTGAAGCCGATGTGAGAAAACCCCGGGCGTGTTTGTGCACAGAGGGGCTAATAACTGCGAGAAGGCAGGCTCGGATTTGAGTGTCTACGATCATCCACGGAAGGTAGTCGGGATTTGGGAGCATGACGCCGTCCTGCTCGGCTGTCTCGGGCGGCGGCTTCTCCGCACCGTCAATCCATCCGAGCAGCAAGTTGGCTGCGAGGGCGGTGCGGACGTTAAGTGCCCAGGCCGGGTAGTTGTTGTCAGATAATTTTTTGGAGATGAGGTTGTGGAGATTCCTGAGCAGTAATTTTACTCCAGACTGTAAATTTGACAGAGGATCAACAACCTTGTCCATGGCTCCGACCTACGACGGAGGAGGGAGGCCGTGCGGCGTGGTGTAGACGGTGGCAGCGGCACACACACGTCGGAAAAGAGGAGAGATTAGGGTTTGGGCGGAAGAAGAAACCCTAGCTTTGATACCATGATATAATTTAATAATAATTGATCTTATTGATATTGAAGGGGTTACAGCTGTATATATAGAGAACTGAAGAATAACTAATTACAGAATAACCCAGATGTATTTAATAATTATATAGGTAGTCTATTATAAAAAGTGAACGTGTGGGGGGGGGGGGGGCTAGAAGAGTGTTGGGGTGGGGTGTGGGGGCAGGAAGGGGTTGGGGTGGGGCGGGGAGGGGTTGGACGGGGCTGGTGAGGTGTGGGGGGTGGGGACGGGCTGGGGTGGGGTGGGGTGGGGTGGGGGTGAAGAAGGGCTGAACGGGTGTTGGGGTAGGATGGGGGGCTGAGGGTGTGGGGACGGGGCTGGGTGGGGTGTGGGGGTGGGGACGAGCTGGGGTGGGGATGGAAAAATATTTTTATTTTTGTAAAATTTTTAAAAATATTTTTAAAATTTTTATAAATATTTTTTAATATTTTAAATTTATAAAAATATTTTTAAATTAGTTTTAAATTTTTAAAAATATTTTTAAATTAAAAAAGATGGAGTGAAAAAAAGGACTCTTTTTTTTTCTTAAATTTTAAAAATATTTTTAAATTTTTGAAAATATTTTTAAATTTTTGAAAATATTTTTAAATTTAAAAGGATGGAGGAAAAAAAAGGACCTTTTTTAAAATATTTTTTAAAAGTATTTTAATGTAATTTTTTTTTTAATTCATATGGCATTATGATTAGAATTTGTTTGTCCTTGTTCATATAGGAGTACATTTTTTAATCCTAGTTTAATTTGGTTGTTTGTATTATAAACAGGGGTGGTCTATCACATATTTGATGTAAGGAGAATAGTATGGTGTTTGGTTGAGCTTTTTTTAAGTGACTTATAAGTCAAAAGTAGGTTGCTACCTAAAGTAAAGTGCTTAAATTTTTTTTTAACTTTGTCAAACACCTCCAAAAATAAAAGTAAAAAAGTTCTTAACAGTCAAAAACACTTAAAAATAAGTCAATCCAAACACCATATAAGGAACATTTTTTGAGTTTATTGAATAAAATATTTTCCTTCAAATTGGTATCAGAGCTTCTACCATTTTGGTAGAGAATCAAAAAGCTTTCACTGTCGACGGACGGCTAAAAATCATATATGTTGCTCGTCTGGCCAATGACAAACGACAAGCCAGAGAAAAATGAGAAAGAAGGACAATTGAAAGTTGATTACAAGTGAATGAGAAAAAATGAGTATTGGTGACAAAGTGCATCAACGAGAGAGTTGGAGAGAAGTGTTCCAACACAACCAAGAAAAAAGTATCGGGGTTGGAGAGAAATGCTCCAACAATTGAAAGTTGATCAAAGTGAAATGTTTCGACAGTTGAAGGTTGAATACTGAAAAGCTTCAACAATTGAAGATTGGAGAGAAATTTTCCAACACAAAGAAAAAATTGAAAATTAAAGAGAAGTGTTTAATGCAACAACAATGACAACTTTGAATTAAGGAAGAATGTTGAAAATAATAAGTCAAAGATGAATTAGAAATTATTGGTTGTTTAGTATTTAATATTTGATATTATTTTAATTCATATTTGATTATGATTAGGATTTATTTGTCGTAATTCATATAGGAATAGATTTTCTAGTCCTAATTTAATTTGATTGTTTTATATTATTATGAATAGGGATATTCTAAGACATATTTGATGTAAGAAGAATAATAAAGAGTATTATGAATAAAATATTTTCCTTCATATATTAGAGCCACAACCAATCACCATCAAAGGTTGTGGCTCCGTCCTTAATTAGACATTTCAAGTTCGAGTACAAGACTTCTCGATACGAATCTTGATTAATTGGCCCCAATCATTTTTGTCAAATTCGACTTCATATCCATTTAAAGAGGATATGGTTTCAAAGTTTGAAAGTTGGTCCTACTTTGTTAAATCTCCCAAAACTCATAAAATAGTTCTAACATCTCATTCTAATTGGTCATCAAAGAATGTAAACCAGTTGATTGAGGCTCTAAAATATGTGCTAAAAAACTAAACAAGAAACTTTAAGGAGTCACTACATGCAGATAGTTACATAAACATACAGTCTGTGTATGATGAGGACTTTCTCCGGCTAATCGAAATCATCAACATAGAGACAACCAAATGCTATTTATAAGACAGTAGGCGTTGAGTGGTAGATTCAATCCCTTGGAGAGCATCGTTCTTGCACCACTCAATCTCCCCTTGCGCTACTCTAGCTGCCTTCATTTGGGTACCGAGTTTTTCTACCTCCGCTTGTGCAATCCTACGGGCTGCTCTTTTTTGCTCATCACCTTTCACGCACTGCTCTTCTTTAGTAACAGCATCTAGATATTTTTCCTCCAATTCTGAAACAGACAAAATATCTAGTTTTCTATCAGCAGTGAGTAAATCATATTTGTGGTTGATCAAGTCCTTGACATCATTGTAGAACGAACCATAATCAGCACCAAACAAATTTAACACGGTGCAAGCACTATTGGCGAAATTAACCATGTCATCCAAGCTAGTAGTCGTCCCAGAAGTGAGTTGAGACACCAACTTAGACTTGACTTCATCGGTGACGTCTTTCTTTGATTTTTCATCCATTTGGGAAGAAGATCCACTTGTACAAGTATGTGTTTTTCTTTCTGCTATGAGTCTTGATAATGGAGTTAACTTTAACTTTGTCTCTCTCTGTTCGCCCTCTTTATAACCAGGAATTAGCCAAGGTCTAGCACTGATCGACCCAAATGGTGGCACAGGAGATCGGGGAACTAGCTTTGGCACATTTTTGCTCATCGAAACTCGCACAGGAACAGGAGGTGGGGGAAACCCAGGTGGGGGAACTAGCTTTGGAGCATTTTTGCTCATCGAAACTGGTGCAGGAACAGGATGCGGGGAAACTAGCATTGGATCATTTTTGCTCATCTTAACTCGCACACGAACAGGAGGAGGGGGAACTGCTGGAGCTGTTATTGGCACTGTCACATTAACGTCAATGATTCAGTTTAAGGTACTAAAAGAAAAACAATGGAACAGGTGTGAATCAGATTAACCAAAGTAAATAACTTTTTGAGGATCCGAGCAACATAGTTTTAACATAGCCTATACAAGAATTTATTAAGAAAATGTAGTTTATAAAATTTTGAATGCAGAAACACATGATAGTAATTTAGTAGAACACAAATGCCAAGAAACTACTATAATCTTGTAACAGCTTCGGCTTTTTGATGTTTCACCGATGATATTGTGCTACGCTGCCCAAAATGCTAAATTCCAATTCATATAATTGGCAAATGTAAAGTTTATACATACTGTAGACGCGTTAAACAGCTAACAGACTCAGACTGTTGAAGATAACTCGAGCTCAATAAATAAATAAGAGCTAAGAGTAATGGTTTCTGTTTCCTCCGAGGATGATAGTCTTGCCCTCTGACCCCTCACTGATCATGTTTCTCTTTCCTAGAAATTCATCTCATGCACTTTATTGTAGCTTTGAACCGGCACCGAGGCAATGGAACTTGAAGTTAACAGAGATTCTGGTTCAACTGGGGTTCACCAAGAAAGTTGATAGTGATGTGTGATTATACTAGTGTGTATTGATGATCGTTTGATCACTGGTGACAATCTTCAACTGCTATGTGACACTTGACATGATCTTCAAAATGAAAGACCTAGGAGAAGCATAAGTTCCTCTAGGGTATTGAATGGATAGATCTAGTAATCACATTTCGACGTCTCAAAGAAAGTATGCACTAGAATTAATATTTAAATCTGTCCTGGGGAGAGCTAAACCTGTCAGGACACCATTAGAGTTAAATCAGAAGCTAACACCACTAGTTTCCATGCTAAATTAGGTTTTGCACAATCATAAATAGTGAGAAATAGTGGGAAATTTTGGAGGTTTGTTGTAACACCTCAAACTTTTGGACTATGGTTTGAACCGTTCCATGTATGAAACAAGACCGAACCTGGTGAGTTTGATTGTGACTAGGTGTAAATATCAGTTCTCAAGTGTGGAAAGTGTATTGGATGTAATTTAAGGTCATAAGGTAGCTCTAGCACAAAGTTGAGTTGAATGCTTCTCTATTAATTAAGTTTTCGTATGAGCTCATGTAAGGGTCAACTTTAAACAAGAATATCTACTAGAATATGAAAATTACGTGGTCCATTGCCTATCAAATTAAAGAACTACGAATCTAGTTTCTAACTCAACATGCAGCTTGTCATTCGGTCCTTTCTACTAAAGATTGTGATCATTTTACCAGAAGATAGAAGAGTAAGGAAATTGTGTGACCAGAAACGTGAACTGCATGAGAAGGTTCATGCATTTGGGAAATGTAAAGTTCTATACATACTGTAGACGCACTAAACAGTTAACAGTCTCAGATTGTTGGAGATGGCTCGAGCTCAAAAAATAAATAAGAGCTAAGAGTAATGGTTTCTGTTTCCTCCAAGGGTGTTTTACAGGTTGATTCCAAAACAAGTTGGGGTCGTCTGCATGAGCCCTCATTGATCAGGTTTCTCTTTCTTATAAATTCATCTCGTGCACTTTTATCATTTATATAGGAACTTAATTAATTAGTGAACTACTTTAATAGTAAACTCCGCAGAGAAAAAAAGGAAAAGAAACCTTGAACCACGACAGAATGTTCATGAGGCATAAGTACAGCGGAGAAAGGAGGAGGCTCACCTTCTGATCTCAATGTCCAAGGACGGCCAAGGGCATGTTGCAAAGGTTGTGATGCTGCATTTCAACATCAAAGACATGATCTAAGAAATTGGAAATAAGTGAAGGACAAGGATATATGCTTAACAGTTCAAACTTACTGAAGCTCTTATGTTAGAACTTATTGAAACCTGCCTAGTCTTTTAGCTACAGATGTATGCATTAAACTTAAAAGATGTATGCTTCAAAGTCAGAATGTTTTATCCATCAGAAGAGGTGGAAAGATGTAAAGTGAAACTTGTTACCAAAAGCTATAGCTAGAAAGAAGGGCTCGACTTTGATGAAACATATAGTCCTATAAACAAAATGGTCACTGTCAGGTCTATTGTGGGCTAGCAGCTTCCAGGAATTGGGTGATCTACCAAATGGATGTTCATAATGCCTTCCTCAATGGCAATCTGCTGGAGGAAGTATATACCACATTCCTGTTGGGTTCATAGTAATGAAAGGGTGTGAATGGAAATGTTAAAACATGCAGGAACGTGTGAACAGTGACTGTTTCGCGTGAACAGTAGACTGTTACGTGAACAGTAGCACTGTTTTGCGTGAACAGTGCACTGCTTCACGAACTGATGCATGAACAGTGACTGTTTTTGCGTGAACAGTAGCACTGTTACGTGAACAGTAGCACTGTTTCACGTGAATAGTGCACTGCTTCACAAACTGCTGCAACACTATTTTGAACTGATGCAATGTTTCATGAAATGGTGTACTGTTTCAAAAAATTACTGCAATGGTTTAAGTAAACAGACATGTATTTTCAGGAAAAGACACACCTCTAAATTGAACCAATGCCACCTTTCAAAGGGGCATATTGTGGCTATAAATAACCTGGTTTTCATCCACACGTAAAAAAAAAAATGTAGACACGTGATTTCGTCCTCTTAAAGTTCAATTTTTATTCACTTTTACCCATTTTTATTTTATACTACCGTGTACCCTCATCCATGTTACTATACCCTCACAAAATACAAAAAAATAACAAACTCCCTAACAAATTTTATCCTATCCTAACCCCTACATCTTATCCTAACAACTCATCCAATCAAAATAAACCACATCACACCATACCCAACCCCCACCTCACCACTACCCCACCCTCACCTCACACAGCATATATACACACAAAGGGATATATTCACGGACAGATTCCATTAATCAAAAAAAAAAAGGGCAGGATTCCATTTTTTCTTTCTTCTTCACGATTCACAGATACACACAGAGAAGAGCACATACCATTTATATATACACATTCTCTTCCCTATAGGCTCCATCCTCAATATACCCAAAAACCAAACCCAAAAGCTTTCTTCTTCACTGAAAAATAGATAAAAGAAAAACCCCCACGCCATTGATAGATGCTGGCCATTTTTTTGGCTTCTTCTCCGCAATACATATCACAAAAATAAACACTCATATCGTCACACACAGAATACATAAAAGGAGCACGATTTTCACGGGTGGGTCACGGTTTCATCGACGTTCAGCTAGAGATAAGCTTTTCCGGCGACCGGAGCTCTGGTTATCGGAAGCGGCGACCTTGTTCTGATTCCATCACTACCATTTAAGCTTAAGTTGAAATGTGCGGTTTAAGTTCGGGTTTAGGTTTTCGATCAGTTTTTATATCTATCCGAGGTTGAATTCAACTGGAATTAGGAGGTTCGATGTTCTGAGGTCGGTTTGAGGCATTTCGGTTAGAGCTCTAATCAAAATACTTCAACAGTTCTATTTTGGATGTAATTCGGTGTCACTGTTCTCGTGGTTGGATGATTTTGTGGATGTTTGATGTTGTTTGCTTTTGAATAGTCGATCTCGTCAGTATGAATGTGATGCTAATATGAGTTTGGGATTGTTGAAATGGTGATTCGGGAATTGTGGATGTTTTAATGTTAAAAAGTAATTTGGGGATGGAACTGAGAAATTAATAAAAGTTGAACGTAGATTAATGTTGTTTTGTTGTCTTTTAGTTCCATTCGGTACAAGCGAATGTGATAGATTTATGCCATGTTGAAATGGATAGGCAATATAGGTTCGGGTAGGCAAGAATTTAAGATTGATGTTTTGGTTGAATGTTGGAATGTGCGTGTGAATGTTTCTTCCTAGTTTATCGTATTTAATTCAAATGTATTCATTTAGCCGGGGAATGCCCCGACGTATCATGTTGGCGGAAAATGATCGTGATGAAGGCCCGCGGCGTCGGGTAAGGCATTGGAGCTTAGTCTAGTATTAGTTTAGAATAGGATTCACATTTTTCGTATCTTTCTATTTTTGGGACTGTATAACTCGGACTGGACACTATATTTTTTTATTTGTTGGTTTGATTTTTTTACGTGTTTTGTGTGGTTTGTACATCGTAGTGTCGAATTAGCCGATATGTTCCACCAAGCGACCTTGGTCGAACCACGGGATCGAGGGATGCCTAACACCTTCCCCTCGGTCAACAGAATTCCTTAGCTGGAATCTCTGTTCGTAAACCAGTTTTAGAGTCAAATCGTTGCGAAAAGGATTTTCTAAAGCTGACTTGGCACACTAGATTATGCCAAGTGGCGACTCCGAATAAAAAAAAATAATGTAAATAATCCTTTTTTTCGAAATAATTTTTTTTTTTATTTTTGTCACCTTAATAATAAAACCCTTTCGAACTAAAAATTCATCTTTATTTCAGAACGAAAAAAGGGGCATGACAGCTCTGGCCACTCTGCTGGGGAAAATGACAAGTTTTCAAAATTCAAGCTATTTTTGGAGTCGTATCGGTTTTGTTTGGCATTACGAGTGTATAAGCATTGTTTGTGATTATGTTGATGTTATTTTCACTTTTGTGAATTTTCGTGCTCTTTGTTTATAGTATTTATCCTATGTGTTACCGGTTTATATCTGTCATCATGAGTCCACCCCCTGGCCTTCTTTCTGCAACAAGTCTGTAGTACACGTATTGTACACAACCTCTAGTTGAGTCACCCTTATTTTGGGGGGGAGCCGTTGGTGTTATGGAGTACGTGAAAAGCAAAGCAGCCACTATCGACCATACGCTCCCTCGAACAGCCTTGTTAGTGAACCACAACATAGGTCAGCCTTTAGGTCATGCTTATGTGTATCATACTAAGACCTAGCGGGACCCACATGGCCCTTTGTCGGAGACTCACCTCTAAAGCATCTCTACGTGCTAATTGTTGCATCTTTAAGGGTAACGTGGTCATTTGACGGACTAATTTGAAAAAAAAATTTGTTAGGAGTAAGGTGCGTAGGCAAAAACGAAAAACAAAAAACAAAAAAAATAAAAGAGAAAAAATAGAAAAAGTGAGTCGAAAAAAAAAAAAGAATGTCGTAGTTATTTTAGAATTCTTTATGGCTTTTGTTCTTCACAATCCAAAAACTCAAAAAAGATTTATTTACGTTTTACATTTGTCTTTGCAAAGTACCGTAAATTCAAAAAAAAAAAAAGAAAAAAAGAGTTTTGTTTGCCTTTTCTACTTATTTGTCAAAAACAAAAATACCAAAAAGATTTTTTCTTCATAATTTGTGGTGTCAGTTTTAGTTAAAGTGTCTAGCTGAAAATCCAAAAGTTTTTTTTCGTTTGTTTTTGGTAGTGTCTTTTAAGTTAGGGTCAATTTATCATTAATTGTCCAATCTGGATGAACTACGCATACCTGATTCCCTTCCCTCGGGCCGGGATACGTAGGCAACCTTCGGTGGGTTCGGTATTCTTTGTGTTGGCCTTTATCTTAGTATTAGCCTAGGTCTCTCACCCTGTAATCTAGAGTTATTTGCCAAGTATACTGATTTTGCTCAGTACTTCTGTTCGACAAATTGGAGTCATGAATGTGGTCTGTCCCATCGACATGTGCTTGCATCAAAAATCCCAAGGGTTGGGAATCTTCTACTCCTGTCGAATTTTTGAGATAACGTCTTATGTGTTATTACAGGATGGATTTGTCCACCAAGTCTAGAGTTCTGATGGTTGTCAAGGAGATTTTTTGAGGGCAGTAACCTGATATTGCCGTTATGGATGATGGAGCATTTGCATGCTCCTTCTTTAGTTAGACCAGACGTGTTAGATCGTTGTATTCCCAATCGAGTGAAAGCCATAGACTCCAGGTTGCGTTTAGATAAATTCTCGTTACCCGTGGGAGTCGACGCTTGGATTGAATTTCTTGAATCAAGAACCAGGGATAACATTTTGTGGACTTATCTGTGGCTTCGACCGAAGATAATCTTGTTGGGTTGTCAGACGCAGCTCCCATTAGTTATGTTAGGGCTCAATTACACTAGACCATACAGTCCTTCTAGGGTAATGTGCCAGTTGGGTAGGCTGCAGGACGTGCCACCAACAGTGGATCTTCTGAAGGATGTTGAGTACTTCAAGGACCAAGCCTTAGGTGAGAGCAAGTACGAGCAGTTTTGGAAGCATGCAAAAAATCTAGGTGTGGACACACTCAAAGAAAGTTTGGATAATCCGGGCCACACTCAGGGATATGAGGTCTGGCTTCAATCTATCCCTCGAGGTATCAGTCAACCCTTACTATCACAGCTTAGATGGAGAATACAGGAAGAATGCATAGTAGACGACCATCAGGATGAAAGTGTAGGGTCCAAAGTGGAAACACTGAGAGTTCAGTTAGCAGATTTGTTCAAGACGGTAGAAAGGTGTCAGAATATTCTTTCCAAGTGCACTCCTCATGAGGCAGGAATACGGGCCCGAAGCTTCTTCCCCAATATCAGGGTGTCTTTACAGGATATGCTACAAAGTTTAAATGGGAGAAAGAGAACTTCACAGGCAGGTCCATCTCAGCCAGGATCATCACTCAGAGCACCAGTTTGAAAGAGCATTTCTTATCTTTCTTCAGTTTGAGTCTTTTATGTGTCTGTCATTGTAGGGTGGTGTCTGCTTTAAGTCGAAGTCAAGTTGTTTTTGGTATTAGTGTCTTTATTAGTAATTTCACCTATGTCGTCTTAAGGATCTAGACTGTTATTTTGTATTTGTTGTTTAGTTTTAAAGTAGGTCCCAAACTTTTTGTACGTTTTTGTTGTTTTCTTTCTTCAAATGTTATGATGATACGTCTTTCCTTTGTTTGTTTATTTTCATTTTCGCAAAAAAAAAAGGAGTGGGTGATGTTTATGCACATGCCGCCCGAACTACGCAAGATCTGATTCATGTACAACATGATACGTAGGCAACCTACTTTTGGGGTTCGATCTAAGTATTTCGTTTCGTTGTTTTTCATTATTTTTCCTCTTTTAAAGAAAAACAAAATCCATAAAGAATGATAAAATAAAGGTAGATAACGAGAGAAAAGAAAAGAACAGAGATGGATACGAAAAAAAATATAATATAATAATAATAATAAGTGTAGATTAAAAAAAAGTGTAGGCAAGAATCAGGATGATGTTAAAATTACCTCGCTACCCTCAAAAGCTGGTAGAAATGAACATGAATTTAGGACAATTTTACCAATGTGATTTCCATGCTTGTTATGTGCCTCAATCCTAACGGATGTCGTCTTTGATAAGCATGTTCTTTCAGATAACAGTGGTAGGTTTGCAACACTCTGGCTAGTCACCCATACTTTACTAGATCCAAAGCAAAGCTCGCCATGGCTAGCAGGGAGATTGAAAATTCGCTCATTGACCCAGATCAGGATCACATGGAAGAAAGTTCAGAACACAATGATGAGGTAGTAAGGCTCAAGCAACAACCGATAGATTTGCACCGGGCATGAGCCAGCGGAATTCCTCCTTCTCTGCTCCTAGAAGGTCTTGGGAGTATCTCTAACTTCCCACCGCTCTCTTAAGCGCAATTCTCTGCTCCTACTGAGTCACCTGAGCACACGCCAAGATTTACTCCGCGACATTATTATCCTGGCAGTTCTGGTGTGCCCTTGGCAGCTCCCCAATCAAGACCAGCTGCTCATCCAGCGCCACCGATCACACCGGTATTCGTGGTTCCGCCACCACATGAAACTCCCATATATGTTGTGTGTCCCATAATGAGGCTTCCTAGGTCTGCCAGTGAGCCAGTTCAGGTTTCAGATAGTCAGTATTATGTCCCGGAGCCTACTTTGCAAATGAATGAACCGTATGGGTACACTCAGCCGCCTGCATTTCCATTTGATACGGAGAAACCTGTCGCAGCAGAGGAAAAGTTTAGAACATGCTATGAGGAATTTGCAATGAATCGGTGATTATAGGAGTGTTTCCTATAAAGATCTTTGCATATTCCCAGACATCAACCTTCCCCTCGGTTTTAAGATGCCTACGTTCGAGAAGTATGCAGAACACGGTGATCCCGTGGCATACTTGAGACGTTATTGCAACCAGTTGAGGGCTGCAGGAGGAAGGGAAGAGTTGCTCATGGCCCTCTTTGGCGAGAGTCTTTCTGATCTGGCCTCAGAATGGTTTATCGATCGAGATATCGATAAGTGGAACAACTGGGATGAATTAGCTTCTAAATTTGTTCAACATTTTCATTATAACATCGACCTAATCCTGGATGAAAAATCCTTGGTCAACATGAAGAAAAAGAGCACTGAAGGTTTTAGGGAATACGCGATAAGGTGGCGTGAACAGGCTGCCTGGGTAAAGCCTCCAATAAAAGAAAGTAAGTTGGTAGAAGTTTTCATTCAGGCATAGGATGAGACCTATTTTCAACATTCACTTCCGGTAATGGGAAAATCTTTCATGGAAGTCCTCAAAATAGGGGAGATGATAGAGGTCGGAATTAAGACCAGCCGAATAGTGAGTTTTGCCACATTAAAAGCCACCACACAAGCGATTCAAGGTGGATCTGGCGCATTTGGAGGTAAAAAGAAGAAAGAGGATGTGGCGACTGTCGTAGCTGGAACCCATTCCTATCCCAAAAGACCACCTCGCCCTTATCCCCAATCCTAAGCCCAAGTCTACGCCCAAACTCCATATATTCCTCTCCACCATTACTAACCTCCACAAAACCCTTTATATTCCATTCCACCACCCCCGTACCCAGTATATAGTGCGCAACCATATGCCCAAACCCTTTCTTACCCACAGTGGCGCGCGCAAGCTCCACAAAATCGCCCATTCGCTCCACCAAATTACCAAAACCCCTTCAGACCTAGTTTTCAGCCTAGTCCCGAGTATAAGAAAGAGAAGACGGTCAAAAATCAATTCAAACCTCTTAGGGAGTCATATTCTAGCTTGTTTGATAGGTTGAGAAAGTTGAAGGTTTTAAGCCCAATTCAAGGAAGGCTTTCAAATCCACCGTCAAGGAATCTCGATTATTCTTTAAGTTGTGCGTACTGTTCTGATATGTCAGGCCATGATATCGAGAAATGCTGGCATTTAAAGAGAGCTATCCAAGATTTAATTGACACAAATTAGAGCTGGTCCAGACCCCGGAGGGTCCAAACATTAAGCAGAATCCGACTGCCAGCCCATGCTAAAGCCAATATGTTAGAATTGATATATGATGGGAAAGAGTCTTTAAGGTGTTATAAGCCTATTGGCAAGATACAGACCATTGAGGAGAAATCAGTGAATGTAGCAGAGTCTTTGAAAGCAATGTCATTGAACCGGGAAGGAATGAGAGAAGATAAAGCCCAAGAAAGCACAAAGAAACCCCTGATCATAGTACAAGGCACCAGAAGATATATTGATTTAAGTCAGGATAAACCTAAGTTGACAGTGGTGGGAGCTCTGAGTCAGCCCATCTTGACGGTGAATGGAGCACTGACAGAGCCTATTGTCCTCAAACCGGTGACCCAACCTCCGATAGTTGATACGAAAAGGGTTCCCTAGAATTATGGGTGGACTGTGATGACCTATCACAGGAAAGAGGTAGTGGAAGATGTAGATGAGGTAGGGGGTTTGACTAGGTCAGGAAGATGCTTCGTGCGTGAAAGCTTAAGAAAGTCCAAGCCAACGGTGAGTGGACCGTCATCTATCAAAAAGCCTATCACCGAAGAAGAAGCCGAGGAATTTTTGAAAAAGATGAAATTGCCAGAGTATTCAATATTAGACCAGTTGAAGAAAACCCTGCTCAAATTTCCCTTTTATCTTTGCTGTTGCACTCCAAGGAGCATTGTGATGTTTTACTGAAGGTATTAAATGAAGCATATGATCCAAGGGATATTACAATCAACCAACTAGAGAAAATGGTTGGAAAAATCTTTGAGGTCAATCGAATCAACTTTTCTGATGATGAATTGCCTGTTGAAGGTACAAGGCATAACTGGGGCCTTTACATTACAGTGAAGTGTGAAGATTTCTATGTCACTCATGTTATGATTGATGGAGGTTCAGGTGCAAATATTTGCCCTAATCTACTTTGCAAAAGTTGAATATTGGTACAGAGAGGATCAGACCCAACAATGTATGTGTTAGGGCTTTCGATGGTGCAAAATCAAATTCCATTGGCGAAATAGAACTAATGTTGACCATAGGACCTGTTGACTTCGTCGTAGAGTTTCAAGTATTAAATGTAGACTCCTCTTACAATCTGTTGTTAGAAAGGTCGTGGATCCACAAGGCCTAGGCGGTTGCATCTACACTGCACCAAATGATTAAGTTTGAGCATGACAGGCAAGAATTCCATTTTTTCTTTCTCCTTCACGATTCACAGATACACATAGAGAAGAACACATGCCATTTATATATACACATTATCTTCCCTATAGGATCCATCCTCAATATACCCAAAAACCGAACCCAAAAGCTTTCTTCTTCACTAAAAAATAGATAAAAGAAAAACCCCCACTCCATTGATAGATGCTGGCCATTTTTTTGGCTTCTTCTCCGCAATACATATCACAAAAATAAAAACTCATATCATAACACAGAAAATACATAAAAGGATCACGATTTTCACGGGTGGATCACGGTTTCATCGACGTTCAGCTAGAGATAAGCTTTTTCGGCGACCGGAGCTCTGGTTATCGGAAGTGGCGACCTTGCTTCAATTCCATCACTACCATTTAAGCGTAAGTTGAAATATGAGATTTAAGTTCGGGTTCAGGTTTTCAATCAGTTTTTAGATCTATCCGAGGTTGAATTCAACTGGAATTGGGAGGTTCGATGTTCTGAGGTCGGTTCAAGGCATTCCGGTTAGAGCTCTAATCAAAATACTTCAACAGATTGAAATAAAAATTGAGGTGCAATTCTCTCATCTCTCTTTCAATTTCTATGTGATTTTGGATGTAATTCGGTGTCATTGTTCTCATGGTTTGATGATTTTGTGGATGTTTTATGTTGTTTGCTTTTCAATAGACGATCTCGTCAATATGAATGTGATGATAATATGAGTTTGGGATTGTTGAAATGGTGATTCGTGAATTGTGGAAGTTTTAATGTTAAAAAGTAATTTGGGGATGGAACTGAGAAATTGATAAAAGTTGAATGTAGATTAATGTTGGTTTGTTGTCTTTTTGTTCCATTCGGTACAAGCGAATGTGATAGATTTATGCCATGTTGAAATGGATAGGCAATATAGGTTCGGATAGGCAAGAATTTAAGATTGATGCTTTGGTTGAATGTTGGAATGTGCGTGTGAATGTTTCTTCCTAGTTTATCGTATTTAATTCAAATGTATTCATTTAGCTGGGGAATGCCCTGAGGTCTTCTGTACTTATTCACCGAGGAATTCCCCGACGTATCATGTTGGCGGAAAATGATCGTGATGAAGGCCCGCGGCGTCGGGTAAGGCATTGGAGCTTAGTCTAGGATTAGTTTAGAATAGGATTCACATTTTTTGTATCTTTCTATTTTTGGGACTGTATAACTCGGACTGGACACTATATTTTTTTATTTGTTGGTTTGATTGTTTTACGTGTTTTGTGTGGTTTGTACATCGTAGTGTCGAATTAGCTGATATGTTCCACCAAGCGACCTTGGTCGAACCAAAGGATCGAGGGATGCCTAACACCTTACCCTCGTTCAACAGAATTCCTTAGCTGGAATCTCTATTCGCAAACCAGTTTTAGAGTCAAATCGTTGCAAAAAGGATTTTCTAAAGGTGACTTGGCACACCGGATTATGCCAAGTGGCGACTCTGAATAAAAAAATATAATGTAAATATTCCTTTTTTTCGAAACAATTTTTTTTTTCATTTTTGTCACCTTAATAATAAAACCCTTTGGAGCTAAAAATTCATCTTTATTTAAGAACGAAAAAAGGGGCGTGACAAAACAGAAAGTACAGAAATTTTTTTTAGAATTACAAGCTTCTTGTTCTTCTTAAAAATACTCTAAGTGTGACCATTCAAACCGTGAGTGTGTTAGAATAATCCTCCTATTTGAGGTACTACTATAGTCGGATTGAAGGCCATTTTGTCCTGGGAGGAAGATTCCATAACCTCGGGTACAGTGAGGGGAATTATTCCTTAAGAAAATTCCGTGAATTCGGACGACTTGGCCTTAACAATTTCTGGTTCATCTATATAAAATACACTTCTTGTAATCATTTTGATCTTGTGTTGAGGGTATTTGTTCAACTTCATTGTATTCTTGTTCATACTTGAACTCGAGTTGAAGTTGTTATTCTATTATACAGATTCTACGTACCCGTATTGTGGAAGATAACAATCTTAAGGAATAATTTTTTTACAGAATCTGTATTGCTTGTTTTTGGAGATTAGAGCTTAGGTTTTCTACTCCTTTTGAATTTAACTAGTGATTAGAAGACATAAAATCTTCATTACAAGTTAAGGTTCACTCGGTTGACGATTCGAAGTAATAAAAACTTCATCATTAACTAGAAACAAGAAGAAGAGTTTGAAGTTACTTAACTTTATAAATAGTATTTTGAAAAATACTATGTTTTCTGTCTTGTGGTGACAGGAAAAATGACAACTGAAATTAAAATGATGGATGCGACAACGTCTATGGGGATATTGCCACATCAATTCGCACAAATGCTTCACCAACGATGGCACCGGCGCAGAAGCTCAAACAATTTTCTGGCATTGACTTCAAGTGGTGGAAATAAAAGATGTTCTTTTACCTCACCACTTTATGTCTACAGCGGTTCACTAGTGAAGACGCTCCTGAGGTGCCCGAGGGAACCTCGGACAAAGACTACTTCGTTATTGTAGAAGCTTGGAATCATTCGGATTTTCTTTGCAGGAACTATATTCTGAGTGGTCTCCAAGACAACCTCTATAATGTCTATAGTGGAACCAAGATATCAAAGGAACTGTGGGGGGCACTTGAATGGAAATATAAAATGGAGGATGCGGTTAAGAAATTCCTTGTTGCAGGGTTCCTGGACTTCAAAATGATTGATAGAAAATCTTCTGTCTCTCAAGTACAGGAGTTGTAAGTCATCATACATGATCTCCTAGCAGAAGGTTTAATTGTAAATAATGTTTTCCAAGTAGCAGCGATAGTTGAGAAACTACCACCTTTGTGAAAAGACTTCAAAAACTACTTAAAGCATAAACACAAGGAGATGACCGTTGAAGATCTTATTGTCCTCTTTAATATTGTCCGTCTTCATATTGAAAAGGACAATAAAGCTGCCGAAAGAAGGTCAAAGGGAAATTCTACAATGAGTGTAGCACATATTGTAGAAGATGGCCAAAACAACTTGAAGAAAATAAAGAAAGTTGAACATGGAAGCAATCAACCCAAGAAAAAGTTCAAGGGAAAATGCTTTAATTGTGGAAAAATTGGCCACAAGTGCATAGATTGTCGAGCCCTAAAGAAAGGCAAGGAAAAGGATCAAGCGAATATGATTGAGTCCAACTAAGAATATGATGATTTGTGTGCTATGTTCGTGGAATGCAACTTGGTGGGGAATCCATGCTAATGGTGGATGGATTCAGGTGCCACACGCCATGTTTGCACAAACAAAGAGTTGTTCTCGTCATTTGCTCCAGCTCAAGCAGAAGAAATACTTTACATGGCCAACTCCGCTACTGCTAAGGTGGAGGGAACAGGAAAAATTTGCCTAAAGATGACTTCCGGCAAGGTCATGACATTGAAAAATGTGCTATATGTTCCGAAGTTACTTTGGAACTTAATTTT
Organism: Capsicum baccatum var. pendulum; assembly: GCA_030864225.1. NCBI lineage: Eukaryota > Viridiplantae > Streptophyta > Magnoliopsida > Solanales > Solanaceae > Capsicum > Capsicum baccatum. The sequence continues at coordinate 7,778,427 of CM061550.1, forward strand.
TGTTTTACTCCTAGATAAGAACGGATTCAAATGTGTAACCGTTTCTGAAAAAATTGTAGTTAGCAAAGGAGAAATGTATGTAGGAAAAGGCTATCTCACGGAGGGCCTTTATAAGATAAATGTAATGACTGTTGAAATGAATAGAAGTTTGAATTCGTCTTATTTTCTTGAGTCTTATGATTTATAGCATGAACGTTTAGGTCATGTTAATTATAAAACGTTACAAAAACTGATTAACTTAGAAGTTTTGCCAAACTTTGAGTGCAATAAATCAAAGTGTCAAACCTGTGTGGAATCGAGTATGCAAAGCATCCTTATAAGTCCGTTGAAAGGAATTCCAATCCCTTAGACTTAATACACGCTGACATTTGTGATATGAAGTCAAAATCATCTCGTGGTGGGAAAAAGTATTTCATAACTTTTATTGACGATTGCACTAGATATTATTATGTCTACTTGCTAAATAGTAAGGATGAAGCAATAGATGCGTTTAGGCAATATAAAACTGAAGTTGAAAATCAATTAGACAAAAAGATCAAAATGATAAGAAGTGATAAGGGCGAAGAATATGAATCTCCCTTTGCGCTAATATGTGTAGAGAATGGAATAATCTATCAAACTACAGCCTCGTATTCACCCCAATCTAATGGAATTGCGGAAAGAAAAAATCAAACTTTGAAGGAAATGATGAATGTCTTACTTATAAGTTCTGGTTTACCTCAAAACTTATGGGGGGAGGCTATCCTTACGGCCAATCGTATACCCAATAGAGTTCCCTATAGTAAGACACAATCAATTCCTTACAAAAAATGGAAAGAAAGGAAACCTAACTTGAAATATTTCAAAGTGTGGGGGTGTCTAGCGAAGGTTCAAGTTCCTATACCTAAAAGGGTTAAAATAGGACCTAAAACTATGGACTATGTGCTCATAGAATATGCTAAAAGTAGTAAAGCATGTCGATTTTTGGTTCATAAATCTGAACATCCAGATATTAGTGAAAATATGGTAATTGAATCAGACAATGCTAAATTCTTTTAAAACATTTACCCGTATAAAATTAGATACGAACAGTCTAGTAGAGGTTCCAAATGACCTCGAGATGAACCGAGTGAGAATGTACATAATAAAGAAAATTTAAGACGTAGTACACGTCAAAGAATGTCAACTTCGCTTGGATCGGATTTTGTAACATTTCTCTTAGAAAATGAGCCTCAAATATTTAACGAAGCGATGTCTTCGTCAGACTCATCCTTTTGGAAAGAGGCAGTCAATAGTGAGATAGATTCAATCTTAAGCAACCATACATGGGAATTGGTTGACCTTCCTCCCGTAAATAAACCTTTAGGTTCTAAATGGAACTTCAAAAGGAAAATGAAGGTGAATGGTAATATTGACAAATACAAGGCAAGACTTGTAGTAAAAGGCTTCAAAAAAAAAGGAAGGCCTTGATTACTTTGATTCATACTCGCCAGTAACAACAATAACCTCGATTAGAATGTTAATTGCCTTGGCGGTGGTATATGATCTTCAAATTCATCAAATGGATGTAAAAACCACATTCCTAAATGGAGATTGGGCTCAGCACTGTCACCCTTCGCATCTTCCCACTTGTTATACCATTGGTTCGCTACATCTTTAAGTTAGTATGCTACTAGCTCAATACCTTCCTCCTGATCCACATGCATTACTTTGAAAATCTTCTCCATTTCATCTACGAACTCCTGCAGGTCCTCTTCTACCTTAGTGCTAGAGAAATTGAGCGGGTCGTTCTCATAAATTGGACCACTCTAGTAACTTCAGAAGTAACAGACGTAGACCCAGTATCCTCTGACCTCTGAGTCTATGCAGCTATCAACTGTGCAAGCATGTGAATAGATTGTCTGAATTCAGCATTAGAAACCTCTCCTTCACAAAGCTGAGTGCGATTGCCCCCCATTCGGGGAGCTCTTGAAGGACTGGTTGGTACAGGAGGTACTTCTGGAATAGGAACATGTTCTGGGATATGAGCTCTATTATGGGTACGCATCCCATGGGTGGGATGAACTTTATCATCTGAGAATTAACGTTGGTGCGATGAGGAGGCATCGCTGGTTTTCTGAAAAGGCAAGAGGTCATTGATTAGGGGAAAGATTAGACTTTGAAGCATGAACTAAATCACAAAGAAGAGAAATATTCCTAAACGCCTAGTAGCCTTCTTCTTATAAGTGTGGCACGCTACACAACCATAAACAAGACTATACCCGACGCGATTTCACAGACAGCCTGGGACCATGAACCGTGCTTTGATACCAAGTTTGTCACGATCCGAGCTAGGGCCTGGCCATGATAGACATCCTGAACCATGAAGGCCCAAAATGCCCTTCTCTATTTGTTAATCATGCACAACATTCATATAATAAAAGAAGATGCGAAAACATAATCTGCTATGGAAACATGGTCAATTCTGAATTCAACATAAGTATGGAAACTATAAATCAACTACATATAAATAACATCTGACTCAGTCTGTAAAATTTCTACTACATGAAAATCTGACAACTGTCTGAAACTGGGACAAGCCCCCAGTAGACCAAAACTGAAATAAGTGACATAATCTGAAAAGATAGGCCTTCTGGAATAGAGAGGGCTCACTACTGCACAATCTAATCAGCTGAATTATCAAATGCTTATCTAAACCCCTAGACTGAGTCTCAAAACCTGAGAGGTAGGGGGAGGGGGTCAATACAGATGTACTGGTACGCAGAGTATATCCAAAATAATCATTTATTATTCAACATATATGAGAGCAATTTAAAACAATTCATAAGTATATCAAATAGTAAGAATTCACATGGGCATTTTAAAGACTCTGTAAAAATCATCTCAACTTTGAGAAATCTGTGTTACTTCTGTGCTAGGTGGTATACCCTACAACTCTGAAAAATTCTATGGGCTATATGGAAACTGCCATTAAATTGGCAACGAAGCCCCCAACCCAACTGTGCCACAAGGGTCGGAGTCTCAGAATCTACGCCACATGGCCGTCGCCATCGTACAATAATAATCTACCCGTATCAGCAAATACGGTTTCAAGCTAAGATTTTCTTGAACTCGCACCTTCTTCGGGTAATCACCTAACCCTCTTTAAGCCCTTTTTAAAACTCTATCAAAACATATAGTCTCTGAAAACATACTTTGAAAACATGCTCTGAAAACATAATCTATTATGGCATAAAAGCATATGGTATCATCATACCATTGACTTGCAAGTCACATCTCTGACCCATTATTAGTCTATCATAAATCTCTATATTCAAAACACAAGTTTTGAGACCAATATTTCAATAATGTAATTCAATGAATCCTTTTTTTTCAAACCTCATGTAGACACGTGCAATTCTTTCTCGTACACACAAGAACATATTGATATCAAGAAACGCCCTATCAACAATTCCAAATCATGTTCAAATGCCAGGATATTGCAAAAACATTTTTCAAATCACAAAACCATAATCTTTAATTCAATACAAGAGAGGGAGTTCATAATTTTTTGCCACCAACAATCTTAAATCTCAAATTCATACATATACATATATATCTAAATCAATTTAGGGGAAAAGACCACAAGGCCAAAGCAATAGTAGCATTGAAACTTTCAAAATGCATAATCAATAATATAGTTTTCAAAACCCCCCATAAAATACATGCATCAAAACCTTTAAATCATGGTTTAACAATTTCAAGCCCATACAGTTTTTAGGATAAACCCCACGTACCTCGATTACAAAGAATAATTGATGATCCTTGAAGCCTACGGTTTGAGGATTCCAAATCTTCAATCAATTTTGAAAACCCACGGTTGAATCTTGAGTTTCTTGGAGGAGAAGTATATGAACTAGGGTTTTTGTTTTGAGGAAAATTTTGAGAATGTCATATATTATGCTTGTAGAGGTCTTAATCTACTATTTAGACGTTTTAAGAGGCTTGGAAAAAGTCCCAATTACCCTTATTAACTTCTGAACGAAGCTGGAAAAATTAAACTGGGAACCCAATTTTATGGACCACCACGACGCGCCACTATCGCAGTGGCACACTGAAAACTGGCGAGTGGGAAATTGGGATCCTCCGCGATGCACCACTATCGCGATATCCCACTGAAATTTGACAATTTCTAATTAAACCCACTCCGCGGCGCGCTAAACACCAAAATGGTGATGTTTTACGACTAGCACATAAAATAGCCATAACTTCTTCACCAAGTGTCCGTTTTAGATGAATCTTATATCGACGGAAAGCTTATTCAGTCATCTACGTAATAAAAAGTTGAAATCTAAGGGATTAAATAGGAAAATAAGTATAAATCATTCTAGAAGCCAATGCTTGATATTTTACTGACAAAATTTAGCTAAGAAAACTTCGGGACATTACACCTTCCCGGTGAAGAGATCCAGAAAAACACAAAAATCCGGATAAAACTTAACTGAACAATCCAATTGCTTAGTTAGTTTTTCCACAGATAACAGATTGAATTGAATTTAAATTCAGGAACAAAAACACATTATGCACTTTAGTTCTTGAAGAGATACTACTAGAACCAATGTGAGATACTTTACTTTGTTCATTTGGTAACACCACTTGTTTTAATTTTCCTGTGTGTGTTAATGTGTTAGTGTCAAGCATAGACTTATCATATGTCATATGATTTGTAGCCCTTGAGTCAATAATCCATCTTGGAGTATTAGTGGTGACAGTCAGGGCACTACAGATACCTGTCATATAAGCTGAATGAGTAGTTGCATGGTCTGATTCTTGAGCATTGATAGTGTCTTTTTCGAGCAGCTGACATAAATATTCATATTGGGTCTGAGTGAGCCTTGGACCTTCACTGTACCTCAGCTGGTTTCCTTGTGTAGAGTCATAGTACTGAGTTGGCATATGACCAGCTCCAGCCAAAGTAGTAGTCCCATAAATGTTCCCTTGATTATAACTCTGATGTTGACCATATTCACTTGATTGAGACCAAGCTTGTATAATAGCATTGTGTGCAGTAGGTCCTCTTCTGAACTTATACCTGTTGGCAGAATTGATTCTTGTCTCATGTTTTTCAGCATAGTGTCTGGGCTCATGCTTTTCCTTTTGTCCAAACTTTGGATGATCTGGAGCATATCCTATCAGTTGATAGCAGTCCACTTTATACTGTCCCTTAAACTTGCAATGATCACAAAATGCATTAGGATTGTAGTTAGGATTGTATTTCCTTTTAAACCTTGTGTTTCCAGTACCAGACTTTCCATACATTGCTATATCATCAGCCTCTCCTAAACCTTGATGTTTGTTAGCTACAGAACCAAGCAGACCAAATGCATTAGAGGTAACTGACATAGCTCGTTGGTTTTCATCACTCATTACCATTGCATACGCTTGATTAACACTTGGTACAGGACTCAACAATAGAATATGACTTCTTACTTGAGAGTATGACTCATTCAGTCCCATAAAAAACTGATATAGTTTTTGTCTTTGTAAGTATTGGATGAACTCCTTGGACTAATCGCAATTGCAACTAGGTTCTGGAATAATAGACTCAAATTCATCCCAAAGATCTTTAAGCTTTGTGTAGTACATAGAAACTGATTGAGTGCCTTGATTACATGTGGCAATTTCTTAATGAATGCTGAATGCTCGAGATCCATCAATTTTTTCAAACCTTTCTCTTAAATCTTCCCACATAGCCTGTGCATTTGTGGCATAAACAACACCTCCTATAAGATTGCTTGCTACCGAGTTCATCAGCCATGAAAACTTAATAGCATTCACACGTTCCCACTGATATCGTAGACTATTTGGTATAGACTCTTTCCTACATGTATCATCCACTAACCCTAATTTGTTCCTTCCCAACAACGTAATTCGCATGGATTTACTCCATATAGTGTAGTTCTCACTTCCTTTTAATTGAAACAAAATAATCGATGTTCCACTAACATCAGTCGACTGTAGGAATAGTGGATGATTGCAATCTATTTGTTGACCTGTTGTTGCGATACTAGCATTCCCTATTGTTGTACTATCTATAGTTCCAATGCCAGTATGAGCCATTTCACTCAATTATCTACTCCAATTTCTCAACACAGTCAGAGTATTCCGGTCACGCAAATATAGACAAATTGATGAGAAACTTACAGTGATTTCAAACACAATACACCGTTTGATTCTTTGTTGTGATTATGCAGTAATTGAATTTTGCAATCCTGCAGAAATTTAACCTTGAATTTAGCAATTTGAGTGATTTTAACAACAAATCCCCAATTTCCTGAAACTTTCATGCGTAGCGTTGAAACAAAGGAACAAAGAAGGAACTTTCATCGGCCGTTGATCTAGGCTTTGATACCATGAACAGAGTACCTTTAGTACTCAAGATCTTCAAGGTTGAAGAAGAAGAACTTGTATGCTAAGAGAAGAAGAGAGATTATTGATCATTGATAGAGAGAGAAAGTGTAAAACCTCTTAACCGTCATTTTGTACAGTGAGTCTATATTTATACTGTTAACTAATATAACTAATTACTCTTACTGATATTAATATCAGACTATACATTGGGCCTTTCTTAGCTTAATGGGCTGACTTGGTCCAACATCTGCATCTTCTTGCTCTTTATTCAACATCCATTTGGTAGATCACCCAATTCCTGGAAGCTGCTAGGGCCACAATAGACCTGACAGTGACCATTTTGTTTATAGGACTATATGTTTCATCAATGTCGAGCCCTTCTTTCTAGCTATAGCTTTTGGTAAAAAGTTTCACTTTACATCTTTCCATCTCTTCTGATGGATAAAACATTCTGGCTTTGAAGAATACATCTTTTAAGTTTAATGCATACATCTGTAGCTAAAAGACTAGGCAGGTTTCAATAAGTTCTAACATAAGAGCTTCAGTAAGTTTGAACTGTTAAGCATATATCCTTGTCCTTCACTTATTTCCAATTTCTTAGATCATGTCTTTGATGTTGAAATGCAGCATCACAACCTTTGCAACATGCCCTTAGCCATCCTTGGACATTGAGATCAGAAGGTGAGCCTCCTCCTTTCTCCGATCTGTACTTATGCCTCACGAACATTCTGTCGTGGTTCAAGGTTTCTTTTCCTTTTTTTCTCTGCGGAGTTTACTATTAAAGTAGTTCACTAATTAAGTAAGTTCCTATATAAATGATAAAAGTGCACAAGATGAATTTATAAGAAAGAGAAACATGATCAGTGAGGGCTCATGCAGACGACCCCAACTTGTTTTGGAATCAACCTGTAGAACATGGCAGAGGGAAAGACAAAGATCACCCTTGGTGGAAACAGAAACCATTACTCTTAGCTCTAATTTATTTATTGAGCTCGAGTTATCTTCAACAATCTGAGTCTGTTAGCTGTTTAGCGCGTCTACAGTATGTATATAATTTTACATTTGCCAATTATATGAATTGGAATTTAGCATTTTGGAATGCGTAGCACCATATCATCATGAGTGAAACATCAAAAAGCCGAAGCCTTCACAAGATTATAGTAGTTTCTTGGCATTCAAAAGTACAGAAACTACATTTTCTTAGTAATTTCTTGTATAGGCTATGTTGCTCAGTCCTCAAAAAGTTATTAGTTTGGTGAATCTGATTCACACCTGTTCCATTGTTTTTCTTTCAATACCTTAAACTGAATCTTTGACATTGTTAATGTGACAGTGTCAACAAAAGCTCCAGCAGTTCCCCCGCCTCCTGTTCCTGTGCGAGTTTCGATGAGCGAAAATGCTCCAAAGCTAGTTCCCCGACCTCCTGTGCCACCATTGGGATCGACCAGTGATAGACCTTGGCTAATTCCTGATTATGAAGAGGACGAACAGAGACGGACAAAGTTAAAGTTAACTCCTTTATCAAGACTGATAGCAGAAAAAAAAAAGAAGTGGATCTTCTTCCCAAATGCATGAACCTTTTCATGCAGTTCATACTTCTGGTAACACAATTTCCTTACTCTTCTATCTTCTGATAGACAAGCTGCATGATGAGTTAGAAACTAGATTCGTAGTTCTTTAATTTGATAGGCAATGGACCACGTAATTTTCATATTCTAGTAGATATTCTTGTTTAAAGTTGACCCTTACATGAGCTCATACGAAAACTTAATTAGTAGAGAAGCGTGTTGGGTTCAAAGTGTGAAGAAAGTGTGAATGGAAAATTGAGAGAAAAATGGTGGAGGGAAAGAGACACCGATTTGGAAAGTGTACTCCTAAAATTTAAAATTTCACTTTGTAGTTTTTATAATAATGATCACTTACTCCACATGATAAGTGAGACAAGAAAATAGAGATGCCTCGCGCTGTCGTCGTCGCTCGCTCGGCTTCGGCTTCAGATCTGTCAAATGATCGATCGATGTGATCTATCTTTTTGGACAAACTTTATTTGAATTCCGAAAAATACCAAAGGAAAAACGCAAACGCAGTAAAAAAAAATTTCTTTTTCCTGCAGTGTTTCAAACCTCCATTTATACATGCATACAGAATTCGAAACATTGTTTCAAATTGATGCAATACTTCATCGAACTGGTGCCACTGTTTCGTGAACCGGTACACTGTTTAGTGAACTGGTATGCCTGTTCGGGAAAAAAGACATGTTCTTTGGATGAACGGACATGAATTTTCAGAAAAGACACACCATTTAATTGAACCAATGCCACCTTTTCAAAGAGGCATGTTATGGCTATATAAAACTGCTTTCATTCACAGGTTTAGATACAAAATTCTTCCTGACTTCAAGATTACTCTGTGTGATCAATAAACACGTTCTGTGCGTTCGAAGATATTACAGTTGTTTGAGGTACCGCTACAATTGCTTTGTTTGGCCATTTTATCCTGGGAGGAAAATTCCACAACCTCAGGTACAGTGAGGGGAATTATTTCCTTAAGGAAAATCCGTGAATTTGGGCGACTTGGCCATTTCTGTTTTCATCTTTATTTCTAAAATTCAAATACACCTCTTAGAAAGATCAATTTGATCTTGTGTTGAGGGTATTTACTGCACTTCATTGTGTTCTTGTTTTTAAACATAGAACTAGAGTTGAAGTTGTTGTTCTACATATACAGATTCTGCGTACCCGTAGAAGGAAATAACAAAGCATTCAACTCAACTTTGTGCTAGAGCTAACTTATGACCTTAAATTACATCCAATACACTTTCCACACTTGAGAACTGATATTTACACCTAAGCACAATCAAACTCACCAGGTTCGCTGTTGTTTCATACATGGAACGGTTCAAACCATAGTCCAAAAGTTTGAGGTGTTACAACAAACCTCCAAAATTTCCCACTATTTCTCACTATTTATGATTGTGCAAAACCTAATTTATCATGGAAAATAGTGGTGTTAGCTTCTGATTTAACTCTAATGGTGTCCTGACAAGTTTAGCTCTCCCCAGGCCAGATTTAAATATTAATTCTAGTGCATACTTTCTTTGAGACGTCGAAATGTGATTACTAGATCTATCCATTCAATACACTAGAGGAACTTATGCTTCTCCTAGGTCTTTCATTTTGAAGATCATGTCAAGCATCACATAGCAGTTGAAGATTGTCACCAGTGGTCAAAAGATCATCAATACACACTAGTATAATCACACATCACTATCAACTTTCTTGGTGAACCCCAGTTGAACCAGAATCTCTGTTAACTTCAAGTTCCATTGACTCGGTGCCGGTTCAAAGCTACAATAAAGTACATGAGATGAATTTCTAACAAAGAGAAACATGATCAGTGAGGGGTCAGAGGGCAAGACTATCATCCTCGGAGGAAGCAGAAACCATTACTCTTAGCTCTTATTTATTTATTGAGCTCGAGTTATCTTCAACAATCTGAGTCTGTTAGCTGTTTAACGCATCTACAGTATGTATAAACTTTACATTTGCCAATTATATGAATTGGAATTTAGCATTTTGGGCAGCGTAGCACAATATCATCGGTGAAACATCAAAAAGCCGAAGCTGTTACAAGATTATAGTAGTTTCTTGGCATTTGTGTTCTACTAAATTACTATCATGTGTTTCTGCATTCAAAATTTTATAAACTACATTTTCTTACTAAATTCTTGTATAGGCTATGTTAAAACTATGTTGCTCGGATCCTCAAAAAGTTATTTACTTTGGTTAATCTGATTCACACCTGTTCCATTGTTTTTCTTTTAATACCTTAAACTGAATCCTGTTCCTGCGCCAGTTTCGAAGAGCAAAAATGCTCCAAATCTAGTTCCCCCGCCACCTGTTCCTGCACAAGTTTCAATGAGCAAAAGTGCTCCAAAGCTAGTTCCCCCACCTGGCTTTCCCCCACCTCCTGTTGCTGTGCGAGTTTCGATGAGCAAAAATGTGCCAAAGCTAGTTCCCCCACCTCCTGTGCCACCATTGAGGTCGATCAGTGCTAGACCTTGGCTAATTCCTGGTTATAAAGAGGACGAGCAGAGAGAGACAAAGTTAAAGTTAACTCCATTATCAAGACTGATAGCAGAAAAAAAAACACATACTTGTACAAGTGGATCTTCTTCCCAAATGGACGAAAAATCAAAGAAAGAGGTCACCGATGGAGTCAAGTCTAAGTTGGTGTCTCAACTCACTTCTGGGATAACTACTAGCTTGGATGACATGGTTAATTTCGCCAATAGTGCTTTCACCATGTTAAATTTGTTTGGTGCTGATTATGGTTCGTTCTACAATGATGTCAAGGACTTGATCAAGCACAAATATGATTTACTCACTGCTGATAGAAAACTAGATATGTTGTCTGTTTCAGAATTGGAGGAAAAATATCTAGATGCTGTTACTAAAGAAGAGCAGTGCGTGAAAGGTGATGAGCCAAAAAGAGCAGCCCGTAGGATTGCACAAGCGGAGGTAGAAAAACTCGGTACCCAAATGAAGGCAGCTAGAGTAGCGCAAGGGGAGATTGAGCGGTGCAAGAACGAAGCTCTCCAAGGGATTGAATCCACCACTCAACGCCTACTGTCTTATAAACAGACTGTATGTTTATGTAACTATCTGCATGCTATCTGCATGTAGTGGCTCCTTAAAGTTTCTTGTTCAGTTTTTTAGCACATATTTTAGAGCCTCAATCAACTGGTTTACATGCTTCGATGACTAATTAGAATGTGATGTTAGAACTATTTTATGAGTTTTGGGAGATTTAGCAAAGTAGGACCAACTTTCAAACTTTGAAACCATATCCTCTTTAAATGGATGTGAAGTTGAATTTGACAAAAATGATTGGGGCCAATTAATCAAGATTCGTATGGAGAAGTCTTATACTCGAACTAGAAATGTCTAATTAAGGACGGAGCCACAACCTTTGATGGCGATTGGTTGTGGCTCTAATATATGAAGGAAAATATTTTACTCATAATACTCTTTATTATTCTCCTTACATCAAATATGTCATAGAATATCCCTATTTATAATAATATATAACAATCAAATTAAATTAGGACTAGAAAATCTATTCTTATATGAATTACGACAAATAAATCCTAATCATAATCAAATATGAATTAAAATAATATCAAATATTAAATCCTAAACAACCAATGATTTCTAATTCATCTTTGACTTATGATTTTCAACATTCTTCCTTAATTCAAAGTTGTCATTGTTGTTGCATTAAACACTTCTCTTTACTTTTCAATTTTTTATTTGTGTTGGAAAATTTCTCTCCAATCTTCAATTGTTGAAGCATTTCAGTATTCAACCTTCAACTGTCGAAACATTTCACTTTGATCAACTTTCAATTGTTGGAGCATTTCTCTCCAACCCCGATACTTTTTTCTTGGTTGAGTTGGAACAATTCTCTCCAACTCTCTCGTTGATGCACTTTGTCACCAATACACAATTTTTCTCATTCACTTGTAATCAACTTTCAATTGTCCTTCTTTCTCATTTTTCTCTGGCTCATCGTTTGTCATTGGCCAGACGAGCAACATATATGATTTATAGCCATCCGTCGACAATGAAAGTTTTTTTATTCTCTACTAAAATGGTAGAAGCTCTGATACCAATTTGAAGGAAAATATTTTATTCAATAAACTCAAATAATGCTCCTTATATGGTGTTTGGATTGACTTATTTTTAAGTGCTTTTGATTGTTAAGCACTTTTTTATTTTATTTTGGAGGTGTTTGACAAAGTTATAAAGTGTTTTTAAGCACTTTACTTTAGGTAGCAACCTACTTTTGACTTATAAGTCACTTAAAAAAAGCTCAACCAAACACCTTATTATTCTCCTTACATCAAATATGTGATAGACCACCCCTGTTTATAATACTAACAACCAAATTAAATTAGAATTAGAAAATGTATTCCTATATGAAATAGGACAAACAAATTCTAATCATAATGCGATATGAATTAAAAAAAAAATCAAATATTAAAATCCTAAACAACTAAGGATTCTTAATCCAACTTTGAATTATTATTTCCAACAATATATCATGGCTCCTATAAGAAACAATTCAAGGGCAGCTCCATCTCTTGGTCAAACAGGTATTTGAAAATAATTTTTTAAAATCTGACTCAAAAATCTATCGTCAAACACTAAATATCTCAAAGTTGTAATGTACTCCTTCCATTTCATTATACATGACACTTTCATTTTCTGTAGTTAATTCAATCAACGTGTGAAGCTAAATTGAATTATGTCAAGGGAATGTTTTAAAATTAAAATTAACATTATTCAAAAATTATACAAAAAGTACTGCTCCCTTGATTTCAATTTGTTTAACTTATTTTTTTCTTAGTTTGTTTAAAAAAGAATTACCCTTTTTTTTTTAGCAACTTCGTAATTACAATCTTTCACGTGATATATTTAAGATCACGAGATTAAAAGACATTTTTAATGAAGTATATTTAACATATCTTTAATTTAAAACTATAATTTATGTACTTTCTAATATAAACTCCGTATCAAATCAATTAGAATAGAAAAATTGAAACACATGAAGTATAAGTTACAAATTTTCTCATTTTTCTTCAATGGACAAGTATATTTTAAAATAGGTAAAATAACCTTCTGGATCCTTCTGGACACTTCTACTTACATGTTTGTCATCTGGACCCTTGAACCCATCAAAAAGCAACATTTTGCAGCCTTTGACCGTTGACCTTGCCTATGTGGCAAGGTCATGGTGACTAGGATAAAGAGAGTGTAGCCACTCGTCTGGGGTGCGAGTAGGGGTCAATTTTTGGCCAATTTTACAGTAAAATAATTGTAAAAAATATTAAAATTTAAAAAAATACTAAAAAAGGGTCCTTTTTTCCCTCCATCCTTTTAACTTTAAAAATATTTTTAAAAATTTAAAAATATTTCTAAAAGTTTAAAAATAATTTAAAAATATTTTTAAAAATTTAAGAAAAAAATAAAAAAGGGTCCGTTTTTTTCCTCCATCTTTTTTAATTTAAATTTTTTTAAAAAAATTAAAACTAATTTAAAAATATTTTTAAAATTTTTAAAAAATAAAAATATTGTTTCCCTCCCCACCCCAGCTCGTCCCCACCCCCACACCCCACCCAGCCCCGTCCCCCACCCCCAGCCCCCCATCCCACCCCAATACCCATCCAGCCCTTCTTCACCCCCACCCCAGCCCGTCCCCACCCCCCACACCCTACCCATCCCCATCCCATCCCACCCTAGCCCCATCCCCACCCCCCACCTCACCAGCCCCATCCAACCCCTCCCCACCCCACACCCATCCCCCATACCCCTCCCAGCCCCCCCCACCCCAACACTCTTCCAGCGCCCCCCCCCCCCCCTCCCCGTTCACTTTTTATTTTTTATTTTAATTTTTCCTCTCAATTCAATTCTTTTCATTTTTTTAACTAAAATTTAAATTTGAAATCTTTTTATTTTTTAGGGGATTAAAATTTATATTTAAATTGAAAGTGAGTGATAGTGAATATTGAAAAAAATTATTGAATTTCGCTTGGAAAAAATTAAACTTTATCATTTTCATCCATTTTCTCTCTTAAAGCTCTTTCATATGCTTTAGAGCTACTATTTTCTTCAGCAGTCCAAAAATCACTCCTTTTTTGTGTCAACAGAGAACCCTTTTAAGTAAACAATGTCAAAGGAAAACTCTGATTTAGAAATGATACCTGGAATTACAATACCTTTGGACAAGATTGTACCTACTACTACTAGCATTGATGGGACTTTTCCTGTTAAGAGGTGCAGTTCAAGAAAAAGGGCTGCTCCAGATTTCTTTGTTCCCACCCATTTTGGCTCTTCTAGACTGCTACATGGCCCTGCAGGTTTACGACGTGGTCCAGGTCGCCCTTCGAAACAGAGATCAGATGGTGAGCTAGATCTAGCTAGCCTCTTACATTTCTGCAGAATGATTTTAGAGCTTGCATTTGTTGTTTATTACGTTTAGGTGATCGCGCTATTTTGCTGATGTTTCTGTTCTTTGCATATATGCACATGTTGTTTGTTATGGTTAGGCGATCGCGTTATTTTGCTGTTGTTACTGTTCTTAGCATGTTTGCATTGCATTGCGTTCCTATTAGTTATCATGTTTTCTTTCTTGTGGTTTTTACTACTTTGATTTGCTTCACTTGAACCGAGAATCTTTCGGAAATGGGCTCTCTACTTCGTGGAGGGTAGAGGCAAGGTCTGCGTACGCTCTACCCTCCCTAGATGCACATTGTGGGATTTCACTAGGTATGGTGGTGGTGGTGGTGGTAGTGGTGGTGGTGGTGTTTCTGTGTGGAGCTTCCATGATTGCACTAGTTTGCTGTTATTAACTGCTGCTCTGCACGCTTTCTTATTAGTTGTATGTCGTGTTTTCTTCATTGACATTTTTTCATTTGTTACTTGATTTACTTCACCTGTGCCGAGGGTTTTTTGCTAACAATCTTTCTAACTCCATGAGGTAGGGGTAAGGTCTGTGTGCACTCGACCTTTCTCAGATCCCACTTTGTGGGATTTCACTGTGTATGTTGTTGTTTCTTTGCCGAGCTTAGTATTAAAGTAGTTTCGTGAATTCTAGGACAATGACCTAAAGTGCTAGTGACTGGTTTCAGAAATTACGTTGTAGTTTCTCTGTGGCGCTAAAGTAGTTCCGTGGATTCTAGGACAGCAACCCAAAGAGCTAGTGTTTCAGAAATTACTTTTTTGTATATATTTAGTGATTTATTGTCACATATATAGGATTTGGGCCGAGGCTACTAGGTTTTGCCGAAGCCATATGTTAAAGCCTACATCTGCCCCTAGATAGCTTTTGTTTTTCATCCATATATAAATATTACTAGTGAATGAGATGACTTAAAACTGATCAGTGAGAGTTCATATAGCCTATGAGGCATAGTTGTTACATATTGTGATGGATGGGGATGAAAGCAACTGGTTTGATATGCAATTACTCGAGCCGAGGGTCTATCGGAATCAGCCTCTCTACCTTCACTAGGTAGGGGTAAGGTTGCATACTCATTACCCTCCCTAGATTCACACTTGTGGGATTATATACGCTATGTTGTTGTTTTTGTAAAGTTCTGAATTTGTAGCACTCATCTTCACAAACTAAAAGCTTTAGTGTTCAATAAGTTCTTAAGCTATAATTTTCCATGTCGAAGTTGAAGTGCCATCCATGGAGGCAACACAAACTCCTGCCTCACAACCTTTGCAACGTGGACCAGGTCGCCCTGGAAAACAGCGATCAGATGGTGTGTCTCCTCCTTTCCCCATACTTTTGCCTCTTAATTAGAGATTTTAAATTTCTTTTCCTTTTTTCTTTGTGGGGGTTACTATATAAATGAAATGGTAAAAGTGCACGAGATGAAACAGGCAACAAGACTGAGTCATTTTATTATTTGAGCTCGAGTCGTTTTCAACCGTCCAAGGTTGTTTTTCATTTAGCCAGTTTTCACTATGTATAGAACTTTACATTTTGCCAATATGAATTGGAATTTTGTCACAAATATGAAACTTTGCAGTTTGCATTAGAGGATATTTCTCTTTTTGGTTAGCAATATGTAAGCTGACGAAAAGATGTGCTAAAAGTTTGCGTTTTTCAGTAAGTTCTAACTTCAAAGTATACATCTTTTTAAACTAAAAATTAGTTTGCTTTCAAAAGTTGTAAATATAAAGCATATATTCAATAAACTAGCCTTAGTGTGTACTTTAAATTTGTTAATGTGACTGTCACTATTAGTTACAGAAGCTCCAGCAGTATCACCACCACCAGCATTACCGTTGGGGTGGACCGGAGATGGTCCATTGCAAGCTTCGGAAACAACTCCATTGGAGTCAACCAGTGATAAGCATATACCAGAGGCAGCTGCGCCATCTCCATTGGGGTCCATCAGTGATAGGCGTACTCCAGAGGAAGTTGCCCCAACTCCATTTGGGTCAACCAGTGATAGACCTATGGAAGTTCTCTCTGATGAAGAGGAAACAAAGTCAAATGTAAAGCCGTCAAGAATACTGATGCGTCCCCCAGAAACAAATTATAAACCCCAGGAGATTCTTGATGAAGAATCGAAGAAATTAGTTATTAAAGTTCAGTCTCTACTGGTTCGGAAGCTGCTTACTTATGGGAATGATGTTAAGTACTTGGTCCGTCAGGCCAATACTACTTCTAGGTACTTGAAAGGGCTTGATGTTGATTATGGTTCTTTTTACCAAGACGTCAAAGAGCACATTAAACATCGGTGCGATTTGCAAGATGCAGAAAGAGAAGAAACTACATTGTCTTTGTCAGCATTGCAGAAAAATTATGAACATGCTATACATAGTGCAGGTGATGTTGGGGAGGATATTGGGCATACTCAAGAAGAATTGGAGAAAGCGAAAGAGAAAAAGGAAACTTTGAAGAGGAAAATCGAGGATCTGAAGAAAGAGGTAGCACATATTGAACATGAAGAAGAGAGTCTGAAACGTGAAGAAAAAAAATACAAGGAAGTCCATGAAGTTGCAAAAGCCAAGATACAAGAACTTGGCATCCAGTTGGAGGCAGCTCAAGCAAAGCTAAGGGAGATAGAGCAGCGCAAGAATGCAGCTCTCCGAGGGATTGAATCCAGCACTCAACACCTACAGTCCAAATTTCTTGATGATCTCAAATAGTTTGACTTTGTGAAACTCATTGAACAAGATCCCTACTAGATGAACTGAATGTCTTCATGACTTTTTGTTTTGGGATTGCGTTTTCTCTAGCAGCAGACAAGTTGTTTCTTCTTTTGGTTATAGCCATGCAGTAAATTCTTCTTAAAGTTTCTTGTCTCGCTTTCAATGAGTAATATGTCTAGTAGTTATATGTAATGGTTTGATTCCAGAACATCGAGATATGGCAGGGATAGCTCAACTTTGTTATCTGGAAACAAAAGGTTCCAATTGTCCAAAGAAGGCTTTTGTTGGCGTGGTGCCTAAAGCAGTCACATTGATCTGGTTACGCGTTAATGTCTTGAAAGATGAATGTGCATGTATATTGAAATCGTATTAGACATTGACACAATGAATTGTCCAAAAGAAAACTCTTGTTCGCGTGGTTATCATGTTTTGTTAAACACATTTAGGACTCTCTATTTAGCCTCTGCACAAATCAAGCTTGTTATAGTAAGGACCACAGCTTGGTAGACAGAGTGATAAAATATTGGAAACATAACGATGAACAAATTCAACAGAAGAAGAATATGATTACAAGAGAGAGTATGAAGCGTCAAAGTTGAACTCAAAGAAACATAACAATGAAGAGAGAACCTTTAGTAAGCAAAGGAAAAAAAAAGAGACACGAGAAAGGGCAAAACATTGAAAAGAAAACTAGGACTGAGGAGGTCACAAAAATAGCTCTTTGCAGGAATATAAGGTGAGATTAAGAGAGAATCCTTTAGTAACCAAAAAAGGGTAGCCCGGTGCACTAAAGCTCCCACTATATGCGGGATTCGGTAAGGGCACCACCATAAGTGTGTATTGTATGCAATCTTATCTTGCATTTCCGTCAGAGGCTGTTTTCAAGGTTTGAACCCGTGACCTCATGATCACATGGTAGCAACTTTACCAGTTACTGCAAGGTTTCCTTCAGAATCCTTTAGTAACCAAAGGAAAAAAAAAAGACAGTAGAAATTAAAAAAGGGCAAAAAATTGAAAAGAAAACTTTATCTAATAAAGAAGTTGGTAAAATTATTATAATGTGACGAGGAGGTCACAGATTCAAGCTGTGATATAAGTTGAGATTGTCATAATACACCTTTGGGGTTTTCTTGTCTCATATTTATGCATCATATTGCGACAAGAAAACCCCAGCTCTTGCATACAAAAGAATCCATAATCTCTCTTGAAGCACACGATCAGCAAAGCCTTAGCTCTTGCATACTAACATTTTGTCCCAATTTATATCACGTGACATCGTGATTCATTCGTTTTAATTTATGAGTTTTATTTTGTCTTTTTAATTTATTTGAAAAGAACATCGTGTTCGATGTTTAATAACTTTCATGACTTTGGTTTTTATTTCATATACTTATAACAACATGGTCAAGATTATTAAATTCGAGGAGTAATTTTCAAATTTAAATCATAATATTATAGAGTACGTCTTTCTCCGATGACACTTAACTGTTCTCACAAATCGAGGAAAATGACGGAGATCTCTAAAAACTTCAATCAGACAAACACAGGAAAGAGGGAAGACAGGAGCAAATAATAGAATAGGAGAATTCTTCATCAGAGGCAGAATTCAAGTTATTTAGTTTGATTTTTTTATGGGTTTTCACCACCTAAATTCATGTTTGTTCTGGCAGAAATCATTCGTTTCAATCATCTTTCTTTTAAAGCTCTTTCCTTCTTTGCTTTCTATTTAGAGCTTTCAATGGTTCTCACTTATTTTTCCGTTCATAAAAAATTTTCTTTTTAACCACATGTATAAAATAACCTATAAGCACCATAATCATAAGGTGAGCTGATTTCTTTTCGTTATTTTTTTTATTGATAGTGTAAAAATTTAATTAAAGAACAGATTTGAATATTCTTCTTCATCTTTTTCTATTTTTGTAATTAGATCTTAATTCTATTGTTGTTGTTGTTGAATTGTTTGTTTTTAATAATATAATATGACTGATCAATCTTTGCAAAGTGATTTAAATTTTTTACACTTCATTAAAAATCTCCACAATAGGCAAAATTATTTAATTTTAAATAATTAAATGTTACATGTGCCAGACACGTGCAGTATATATATATAGTAATTGTTATCATTAAGATCATCGTGATTCATTCGTTTTAATTTATTAATTTTATTTTTCTTTCTAATCCATTTGAAAAAAATATCATGTTCGATATTTAGTAACTTTGATGACTTTGTTTTTAGATTTTATATACCTACCTTATAACAGCATGATCGAAAGTATCGAATTTGAGGTGTAATTAGTTTATTAAAATCTCAAATTTAAGTCGTAATATTCTAGAATCTTTCTGCAACACCCAAATTGATAAAAAGGGCGGAGATCACTATTTCTAATAAAACAAACATAAGAAAGAAGGAAGGAGCAAATAATAGAATTGGAGAACTCTTCAACAGAGGCAGATTTCGAGTTGATTAGTATGATTTTTTATGGATTTCAGACTTTCAGTAACCTAAATTTATTTTTGTTCTTGGAACATGATTATGTTTCGGTCATCTTTCTTTCCGCCGATAAAGAATATGCCTTTGAAAGCTTTCACTATTCTTACTCATTTTTTTCGCCCATAAAGAATATGCCTTTGAAAGCTGGTTTTACAACCTTTCTTTTTTAAGCAGAAGGAAGTAATAATGTCATTAGAAAAAAATAAAATGGCATCTCCACCTAGATTTTCATGATCTTTGGTTGAGATTCCACTATTCAAAGTTAGTTAGGATAAGATTTGTTAGGATAAGGTTAGGGATTTAATTTGTTAGAGATATTTGTTGAGGGTTTTTATTTTTGTATTTTTGTGGGATATAATTATACGGATGAGGACACGTAATAATACGGAGGTAAAATGGTAAGAATGCTATCGGGGAGGGATAAAATTAGGTGTCTACACCAAACAGTCACCATCTATACAACTGGACTGAAGGTTTCTTGGTAATCAATTACTTCCTGTTGACTATACACCTTTGCCACAAGTCTAGTCTTGTACCTTTCTATTTCTCCATTTTCTTTGTATTTGACTTTATAAATCCATTTGCAATCAATAGCAATTTTATTTTGAGGCAATGGAACTATGTCCCAGGTTTGATTTTACTGCAGTGTATCTATCTCGGCTTTCATGACTTCTACCCATTTGTTGTCTTTGGTTGCTTCTGCATAAGTAGTTGGTTCAGTCACAATAGATATATCAGTTATAAATGCAGTATATTTAGAATGAAGATAATCATAAGTTTTGGTTAGTGAATAAGGTCTATCTTTATCCATGTATAGAGATACAAACTCTTTCATCCAACAAGGTGGATGAGCCCCTATGGTAGACCTCCTAGGTGCTGTAGGTACAAAATCGTTGTGAGTTCTTCTGGTAGATCTTCTAGGTACGAAAGATGCAGGTTCATTAGGTAGAGGATCATTATGTCCTTCAGCATGTTGCACAGGTATAACTTCCTGTGATTCAACTAACTCAGTAGTAATGTGTGTGATGTTGTTGTTTGCCTGTGTCATCTGCATACTTGAAGTTATATTTATAGGCATAGAAGAGTTGTTATAAATAGTGTCAGGGCTAGGAAATAAAATGAAACTTTCTGTATTCTGATGAGCAAAGGGAAAGAATTTTTCTTTGAACTCTACATCTCTACTTACAAAGCATGTTTTATTACAGAGATCATAGAGAATATATCCCTTTTGAGTGTCAGAATACCCTAGGTGAACAACCTTCTTAGATCTAGACTGTAACTTGTAAATTTTTTGCAAAGCTCAGGCAACCAAGCACTCTCAAATGGATAAGAGAAGGCTTCCTATTGTTTAGCTTCTCAAAAGGAGAAATATAGTCAATAACCAGTGATGGCAATCTGTTTATAATGTAAATTGCAGCTTGTACACAATAACCCTTGAATTTAATGGGGATAGAACCCTGAAATCTCATAGCTCTTGTTACTTCAAGAATATGCCTTTGCTTTCTTTCAGCAACTCCATTTTGCTGAGGAGTACAAGGGCAAGATTTTTGATGAACTATACCCAAACTAGTAAATTAATCATGACACAAAGAGTTCAAAAATTCTATTTCATTATCGCTCCTTATTATTTTCACAACAGTATCAAACTGAGTTTTGACATATGCTAAGAAATTTTTGATATGTAGAAATACCTCACACTTTAGCTTTTGCGAGAAAACTCAAGTGAACCTAGTAAAATCATCAACAGTACTCAGGAAGGATTTATAACCATTAGTAGTAGTTGTCCTAAATGGGCCCCAGACATCCATATGGATCAATTCAAAAGGTTTGAAAGTAGAAGTAGTACTTATAGAGAAAGGAATCCTAACTTGTTTTGCACAGGGACATACAGTGCATTTATTTAGAGACTCAATTACATTAGAACTCTTACTAGACAGTAGTTTGATTAAAATGCTAGAAGAGACATGCCCCATTCTCTTATGCCAGAGGCTAATATCCTCCTTGACCACCAAGTTGACATAGGTTGTGTTTTGTTCTTTAGTAGTATTGTGTCCAACAAGATAATAGAGACCATTATGCTGTTTACCAATCTCCTTCACCTTCTGTCACGACCCAAACTAGGGCCTGGCCGTGACAGACATCCCAAACCATGAAGGCCCAAAATGCCCTTCTCTATTTGGTAATCATGCACATTATTCATATAATAAAAGAAGATGCAGAAACATAATCTGTTACGGAAACATGGTCAATTCTAAATTCAACATAAGTATGGAAAATGTAAATCAACTACATCTAAATAACATCTGACTCAATTTGTGAAATCTCTACTACATGAAAATCTGACAACTGTCTAAAATTGGGACAAGGCCCCCAGTAGACCAAAACTGAAATAAGTGACATAATCTGAAAAGACAGGCCTTCTAGAATAGAGAAGGCTCACCACTGCACAATTTGATTAGCTGTCCGAATTATCTACTGCTTATCTGGACCCCTAGACTGAGTCTCAGAACCTGAGAGGTAGGGGGTGGGGTCAATACAGATGTACTAGTACGCAAAGCATATCCAAAATAATCATTTATTATTCAACATATATGAGAGCAATTTAAAACTGTTCATAAGTATATCAAATAGTAAGAATTCACATAGGAATTTTAAAGACTTTGTAAAAATTATCTCAACTCTTAGAAATCTGTGTTACTTCTGCGCTAGGGGGTATACCCTACAACTCTGAAAAATTCCATAGGCTATATGGAAACTGCCATTAACTCGGCAGTGAAGCCCCCAACCCAAGAGTGCCGCAAGGGTTGGAGTCTCTGAATCTTCTACGCCACACGGCCGTTGCTAGCGTACAATAATAATCTACCATATCGGCAAATACGATTTCAGGCTAAGAGTTGCTTGAACTCACGCCTTCTTCGGGTAACCACCTAACCCTCTTTAAGCCCATTTTTAAAACTCTATCAAAACATACAGTCTCTAAAAACATACTCTAAAAACATGCTCTAAAAACATAATCTGTTATGGCATAAATACATATGGTATCGTCATGCCATTGACTTGCAAGTCACATCTCTGAGCCATTATTAGTCTATCATAAATCTCTGTATCCAAAAAATAAGTTTTGAGACCACCATTTCAATAATTCAATTCAATAAATCCTTTTTTTTAAACCTCATGTAGACACATGCAATTCTTTCTCGTACACACAATAACATATTGATATCAAGAAACATCCTCTCAACAATTCCAAATCATGCTCAAATGCCAGGATACTGCAAAAACATCTTTCAAATCACAAAATCATAATCTTTAATTCAATACAAGAGAGAGAGTTCATAATTTTTTGCTACCAACAATCTTAAATCTCAAATTCATACATATACATATATAAGTAAATCAATTTAGGGGAAAGGACCACAAGGCCAAAGCAATAGTAGCATTGAAACTTTCAAAATGCATAATCAATAATATAGTTTTCAAACCCCCCATAAAATACATGCATCAAAACCTTTAAATCATGCTTTAACAATTTTAAGCCCATGCAATTTTTAGGATAAACCCCACGTACCTCGATTACGAAGAATAAGGGATGATCCTTGAAGCCTATGATTTGAGGATTCCTAATCTTCAATCAATTTTGAAAATCCATGGTTGAATCTTGAGTTTCTTGGAGGAGAAGTATAAGAACTAGGATTTTGTTTTGAGGAAATCTTGAGAATGTCATATATTCTGCTTGTAGAGGTCTTAATCTACTATTTGTACGTTTTAAGAGGCTTGGAAAAAGTTCCAATTACCCTTATTAACTTCTGAATGAAGTTGGAAAAATTAAACTGGGAACCCAATTTTATGGACCACCGTGACGCGCCACTATCGTGGTGGCTTACTGGAAATTAACGAGTGGGAATTTGGGATTCTCCGCGATGCACCACTATCGCGATGTCCCACTGAAATTTGACAATTGCTAATTAAACCCTCTCCGTGGTGCGCTAAACACCAGAATGACGATGTTTTACGACTAGCACCTAAAATAGCCATAATTATTCACCGAGTGTTCGTTTTGGACGAATCTTATATCGACGGAAAGATTATTCAGTCATCTACGTAATGAAAAGTTGAAATCTAAGGGACTCAATAGGGAAATAAGTATAAATCATTCTAGAAGCCAATTGGGTAAGGTAGTTCACCTATCATAGGATAAAGAGTCTATCACTTTGATTTCCTCGATAGGCAATACTAAAGAATGGTCTCCAATACACTTCATCAACATAGATATATGAAATACTGGATGAACAGAACCCAAAATTTCAGGAAACTCTAACTCATACACAACTCCACCTATCATTCTCACAATATGGTATGGTCCTATATAGCGAGGGATCAGCTTACCTTTCTTCCTGAATCGTATGACTCCTTTCGTAGGAGAAACCTTGAGAAATACCCAATCTCCAACCTCAAACTCTAGATCTCTTCTCCTAACATCAGTGTAGGACTTCTGACGACTCTGAGCTATCTTAAGTCATTCTCTAATGACTTTCACATCCTATATTACGTGATGAACAATATTAGGTCCAAATATCTGCGTCTCACCTACTTTATACCACCCTATTAGTGACCTACATCTTTTCCCATACAATGCCTCAAATGGTGCCATCTTGATACTGGAATGGAAACTATAATTATATGCAAACTCTATCAATGGCAAGTGCTTTACCCAACTACCTTTAAAATCAATCACACAGGCTCTCAACATATCCTCAAGAGTCTGGATGGTGCGCTCAGCTTGCTCATCTGTCTAAGGGTGGAAATCCGTGCTCAAATTCACTTAGGTACCTAAACCCTTTTGAAATGATCTCCAAAACTATGAAGAAAACTGTGTACCTCTGTCAGATATGATGGACAAAGGTTCCCCATGCAAATTAACAAGTTCTATAATAAATAGCTTGGCATAATCCTCTCTCGAATAATTTGTCCTGACAGGTAGAAAGTGAGATGACTTGGTCAACATATCTACAATCACCCAAATGGAATCATACTGGTTTTGGGACCTCGAAAGTCCTGTAATGAAGTCCATATTAATCATCTCCCACTTCCACAAAGGCAAAGCTATCTTTTGAGAAGAACCGACTGGCCTCAAATGTTCCACTTTAACCTCTTGACAATTCAAACACGTGGCAACATAGTTAGCCACATCACGCTTCATATTATTCCACTAATAAATGGTTTTCAAATCCTGGTACATCTTAGAAGATCCAGGGTGAACAACACAACTCGACGTGTGAGCTTCGCCAAGGATTCTCTTCCTCAGACCATCTACATCTGGCACACACAACCTACCCTGGTATCTCAAAATATCATCATCACCAATTTCAAATGACATTACCTTTTGTTGACCCACATCTTTCTTGATTTGCATCAAGATGGGATCTTTGATGATAGGCATATTTACACGCCTAAAGTACTATAATTTACCCATATTTTAGCTAAGTTTTAAGGACAAGATATATAATTCTTGCACTTTTAGTCCTTTTTCCTGTAGGTGAGCTAACCAACATGATTAGCAAGTTTTCAGGTATAAATGATGAAGATTTCAGCATTTTATGGGTTGGTTGACGCCAAAGGAAGTTTCAAAGGAGAAGGAAGGCAGCTTTAGGAAGCCTATGGACTGAAAGTGAAGCATGGAAAACTTGTCCTGGGTAAAAACAGTATTTCCAAAGACTTGGGGACCAGCAGTAACTTAGTAGGAGTAGGACAAGGATGCAGAAACATAGTAGGATTAGGACAAATATGCAGTAGCTTAGTAGGAATAGGATATGGGTGACATAAAAACCCTATTTTGCTGAACTTTTCAGAAGGGAATTCCGCCCCATTCTTCCTCATTCCTTACAATTTTCTTTCATCTATTCGCCTTTTAATTTTTCACAACAAGAGAAATGCTACTAGCAACAGAAATCACGTCACAAGTGATGCCAAGACAGACTTTTCGTGAGTTTGTGATTATTTTGGTATGATGATAATGTCTATTGTGTTTTTCGTTGCACTCATGAGTAGCTAAACTTCTCTGTTAGGGTTATGGAAGCCTTATGAGATACTATCTATTGCTATGAGTTTGTGAATTCTTAACACGTATGTTGCTTATATCATTACTCTCTTCATCTTAATTTAATTCTTGTGGTTGCAAACATATAGAATACGCCAGTATAGCATTAACTTGTTCGAAAGAAAAGTTACATGTCTGGAAAAGAGAGAATGACAAGGAAATAGGGCTACCAACCCCTATTTAAAAGTTAGTGCCGTAACTGGATTAACCTCTTGGAGAATTCGTACCATTATATACATTTTAAGCTCGAAAGAGTTAAAATGAAATAATCTGTGATGGTCGAAAGACGCTAGGATTTACCATAGAATACGAATCTCTATAAGCACATGCATGTCTGAATTCCGTATAACTCATAGTTAATAGATACGTAAAACTCATAAGGTGGACATAACCCTAACTTACAATTCTCATTGATTAAAACCTATCAAGCATTCCGTTTTTACTTTGCTATTTTAATTTTATTACGTAACGTCACACTCTAATCCCCCCTTTTTCACAGAACTTTCTCCAAAAGTCTACTAATCGTTGCATACTTACTGACCGAGTATTCCCTGTGGGATTCGACACCCAACCCAGTTGGGTTCTATATTTGACAACGACCGCTTACACTCTTACGAGAGCTGTAGTTTGAGCGTTACCAAATTTTGGCACCGTTGCCGGGGAATACGGTTGTCTACTAAGTTTGTGATAGTTACTAGACCCTTTGGTCAAAGATTCTCGTACTTTACTTTTAGTTGTTGGTTTTGTTTTATTCAGGTTTTGTTCAGTGCATGCCCAATACTCGAAGTTCTGGTCAACCATTATTACCCATAAACCCTGAACCATAACTTATTGGCAGGATGAAGGCGCAACGTGACATTGAAAGAAGGGCTGCTCAACAAGAGCAGGCTAGATTAGCTGCGTTGGCTGCTGCTCAAGTGCATCAACAAAATATTGATAACCTAGGGCGAGCATCAGATCCTGATGATGAGGACTTGGGTGATAATGAGTTACTAAACCCTAGGCGTGATGCTGAGGTGGCGACACCGGCAAATAGAAGAGATCGTCAAGCAAGATTTCAACTTGAACGCCAAGCTATGCAGATTCCCTTTGATGATGATGATGACGATCTGGATGGAGCTGGTGCCACAGGAGCTTTTATTCCTCCGCCATTGGCACCCGGAGCCAAGTTCAACATCACTAGCACCATGATTCAGTTATTGCAACTCAAGGGATTATTCGGTGGACTTGTAGGTGATGATCCGAATATGCATCTGATCAACTTTATCTCTATATGCAAGTCATTCGACAATCCTGGCGTTGGTCAAAATGCAATTCGGCTGCGCTTATTTCCATTGTCTCTATCTGGGGAGGCAATTCTATGGTTGAACGGGCTGACTCCTGATTCTATTACAAATTGGAGGCAATTGAAAGATGTTTTCCTAGAAAGATTCTTTCCGCCATCCAAAAGAGCACAATTGAGAGATGAAATTAGCAACTTTCGTCAGCTTCCAACTGAAGCCCTCCATGAAACATGGGAGAGATTCAAGAAGAAGCTTATGAGATGCCCAAACCATCACATGACCAATGTCCACTTGATGGAGATATTATACAGGTCTTTGAATTCAGTAACTAAACCAGTGGTGGATAATGCGTCTGGAGGATCATTTATGGACCTCACCTTTGTTCAGGCAAGCGATATGCTAGATCGGATGACAAAGAAAAGTAGAGCTTGGCATACCAGGGATTCTGAGGTAACAAGCCCCACTATATCTATTGGCATGACTGCAGAACAAAGGCGAAAAGAGGAGGAACGCGATCAAGATATGGCGCACATGAAAACACAGATGGATCTTCTTACAAAGCATCTATTATCAGGGAAGACCAAAAAAGTTAAAGCTGTTGTGTCACAGGCAAGAGGTGAATCCGATTCTGAAGAAGAGGCTAACTACTTGAATAATCGGGGGGGTTTCCGAAGCAATGCCCAAGGAAACCAAGGTTGGAACTATTATGATAAATCTGGAAACAAGGACCGTGATCAAGGTAGTTGGAAGAATAAGACTGACAGGAGTGGTTTGTATGTTCCTCCTGGAAGTCGTGACACCGCTGCATCTGGCTCTGTTAAGATGTCAATGGAAGATATGATGGTGAAGCTGTTAAAAGGAGTGGAGGCAACCAGCACGGGAGTAACCGAGGTAATAAATGATTTGTCCTCAATAAAGCAATTGGTTGACTCGCATTCTACTTTAATAAAATAGCTGGAGCAACAATTGAGTCAAATTTCAGCTACTTTGGATCAATGAAAAGCTGGCACCTTACCTAGCGACACAGTGCAAAACCCAAGGAACGATGGAACATGCATGGCCATTACTACCAGGAGTGGTAAGGTGCTGGAAAATTCATCCCAAAGAAAGCAAGTGGCCGATGATATCGCAGATAATGCAGAAGACACCGAAGATGCTGATGAAGTCATTCATGACGTCGCCCCTCGACGTCCACAGACTGGAAAGATCGCCGAATTGAAGCAAGATGAAAAGAAAGTCATAGAGAAAACTATCCCTCTTCCACCACCACCTTTTCCTCAAAGACTAAAGAAAAAAACTGATGATACCAAGTTCAATAAATTCATGACGATGTTAATGCAGCTGACCATTAACGTTCCTTTAGTTGAGGCGCTGGAACAGATGCCTGGGTACACGAAATTTATGAAGGATCTTCTGACAAAGAAGCGGGCAGCAGGTTATGACTTGACAGATACTGTTCATCATTGTAGTGCAATCGCTACCAGATCACTAGTTCAGAAGAAGGTCGATCTCGGTGCCTTCATTATACCTTGCACTGTCGGACCTTTGAATTTTTCCAAGGCATTATGCGATTTAGGAGCCAGCATCAACTTAATGCCACTATCTATTTATAACAAGTTGGGGTTGGGGGATCCTACTCCAACCAATATGAGGCTTGTAATGGCAGATAGGTCGGTAAAATCACCTGTTGGTATTTTATGTGATGTATTGGTGAAGGTTTCCTGATTCATCTTTCTGGAAGACTTCGTTATCTTGGATTGTGAGGTGGACTCAGAAGTTCCTATAATCTTGGGGTGCCCTTTCCTTGCAACAGGAAGTGTTCTTATTGATTTAAGAGCTAATGAGCTTCTATTCCGGATGAATGACGAAGTAGTCCGCTTTGATGTGTGTAAATCAATGAAGCAACCCAAAGATCTGAACGTGTTATCGGTAGATGATGTTTATTTTGATGATGAGAAAGAATTACCTATAGCGGAGCAGCTTATTGATGACCCATTGGCGATTGTGCTTATGAATGTTGAGCGTAAGGATGCTGAAAATTATGAAGAAACTATTTGTGCTCTAACAGGATTAGGGTCATATCCTCATGCTCCCAAGAAGATGGAACTTGATCTCAAAAACCGACCTACACCACCAGCTAAACCATCTATTGAAGAGCCACCCACATTAGAATTGAAGGAGCTGCCTAGTCATTTAAAGTATGCATTCTTGGGAAACGAAAACACACTCCCGATTATTGTGGTAGGAGATTTGGTTGAGCAGCAAGTTGCAGCTCTCATCGCGGTTCTTCGAAAGTACATGAGAGTCATCGGTTGGACCATCGCTGATATTATTGGTATTCTGCCTGGGATTTGTACACACAAGATTCAGCTTGAAGAAAATTGCATACCCACTATTGAGCATCAAAGGCGTCTAAATCCACATATGCAAGAGGTGGTGAAGAAAGAAATTATTAAGTGGTTAGATGCAGGGGTTGTGTATCCAATCTCCGACAGTAAATGGGTAAGCTCGGTACAATGTGTACCCAAGAAAGGTGGCATGACGGTAGTTGCGAATGAAAAGAATGAGTTAATTCCACTCAGACCTGTCACAGGGTGGAGAGTATGCATGGACTACCGGAAGCTGAATTCGTGGACACTTAAAGATCACTTTCCAATGCCATTTATAGACCAAATGCTCGATCGATTAGTAGGGAAAGGATGGTTTTGTTTCCTAGATGGGTATTCCAGCTTTAATCAGATTTGTATTTCTCCTGAAGATCAAGAGAAGACAACGTTTACATGCCCAAATGGTACGTTTGCCTTCAAACGTATGCCATTTGGGCTATGTAACGCACCCGCCACTTTTTAGCGTTGTATGATGTCTATTTTTCTGATATGGTGGAAGACACTCTGGAGGTGTTCATGGACGATTTTTTTCAATTGTGGGTGAGTCGTTTGAATCGTGCTTGGCAAATCTAAGTATGGCGTTGCAAAGATGTGTTGAATTCAACCTGGTGCTGAACTGGGAGAAGTGTCACTTCATGGTGAAAGAAGGTATTATTCTTGGGCATAAAATCTCCGAAAGAGGAATTGAGGTGGATCGAGCTAAAATCGAAGTGATAGAGAAACTAACACCCCCAATTTCTGTCAAAGGAGTTCGTAGTTTCCTCGGGCATGCAGGTTTTTATCGAAGGTTCATGAAAGACTTTTCCAAGATTACTAGTCCGTTATGCAAGCTTTTGGAGAAGGATGCAAAGTTCGACTTCGGTGAAGATTGCTTGAAGGCATTTGAATGCCTCAAAGGGAAGCTAATTGAAGCTCCTATCATTGTAGCGCCCGATTGGTCTCTACCGTTTGAAGTCATGTGTGATGCTAGCGGGGTAGCTTTGGGTGCTGTACATGGCCAGAGAAGAGAAAAGTTATTCCATCCAATCTACTATGCGAGCAAGGTCTTGAACGGAGCCCAGAAGAACTATAATGTCACAGAACAAGAGCTCCTAGTGGTTGTTTATGCTTTTGAAAAGTTCCATGCTTATTTGTTGGGAACCAAAGTGGTAGTTCATACAAACCATGCAGCCCTGAGATATTTGATGGCAAAGAAAGATCCAAACCAAGGCTAATTCGATGGGTATTGTTACTGCAAGAATTTGATTTCGAGGTAAAAGATAGAAGAGGTTTAAAAAACCAAGTGGATGATCATCTATCTAGACCCGAGAACGAGCGTATAGCGCAGCCTGATTTTGAGATTGATGATGCATTCCCTGATGAAGAGATCTTAGCCACGATGATGGAAGAGTTACCATGGTATGCAGATTTTGTAAACTTTGTGGTAAGTAATGTAATGCCTGCGAATCTATCATTTCTTCAAAAGAGGAAGTTCATGCATGATGTGAGACACTACTTCTGGGATGAGCCATATTTATTTAGATGATGCGCGGATGGTGTGATCAGACGATGCATATCTCATGAGGAGGTGCCAAGTATCTTGGAAGCAAGTCATGCTTCCCAAGTTGGGGGACACTATGCAGGTGGTCGGACAGCAAGGAAGGTATTGCAAAGCGGCTATTATTGGCCTTTGATATTTAGAGATGCCTACGAATTTGTGAAAAGATGTGACCAATGTCAGAGACAAGGCACGATTTTGAAGCACCATGAGATGCCCATGTCAAAAATTCTTGAAGTAGAGCTGTTTGATGTGTGGGGTATTGATTTTATGGGCCCATTCGTAAATTCGTTTGGGATAAAATATATCCTAGTTGTTGTCGACTATGTATCCAAATGGATTGAAGCAGTTGCGCTGGCCGATAATGAAGGAAAGCGTGTTGTAGCATTCTTGAAGAGAAATATCTTCTCTCGTTTTGAGGTACCATATACCATCATAAGTGATGGAGGATCACACTTTTGCACAAGCTGTTCAAATCCGTGTTGGTGAAATATGGGGTCAAGCAACATAAGGTAGCCACGCCTTATCACCAACAAACTAGTGGACAAGTAGAGATTTCTAATCGAGAGATCAAACTGATCCTTGCGAATACTGTAAACGCTAATAGAAAAGATTGGTCTCGGAAGTTGGACGATGCACTATGGGCTTATAGGACTACATTTAAAACGCCAATTGGCATGTCCCCGTACCAACTAGTTTATGGGAAGGCCTGTCACTTGCCCATTGAGCTCGAGCATAAAGCATTGTGGGCGTTGAAGCGACTGAATTTGAAGTGGGATGATGCTATGAATCTGAGATTGGAGCAGCTGAGCGAGATGGATGAATTCCGTCTACATGCGTATGAAAGATCAGACCTCTACAAGGAACGGATGAAAAGTATCATGATCAGCGGATTATTCAACAGAACTTTCAAAAGGGTGATATGGTACTTCTTTTCAATTCCAGACTGAAGCTATTCCTAGGTAAGTTAAGGTCCAAATGGTCTGGCCCGTACAAAATTAGCCAAGTCTACTCGTCGGGAGTAGTTGAGTTAGAAGACAATAATGGTGTTGTATTTAAGGTTAATGGCCAACGAGTAAAACCATACATCGGACCTCTTGACTCGACAAAATTCATGGCCACCATTTATCTCGACGAAGTCTAAGTACTCGAGTAACTATGTCGTGCCGCAACAATAAATCAAGCGCTTGATGGGAGGCAACTCATCGTTTTTAATTGTTTTTGTTGTTTTTGTTTTTTTAGGATTTTGTTGAGCCACGACCAAAACTAAGGCGCTTAATGGGAGGCAACCCATCGTTCTAATCATTTTTGTTGTTTTTGAGTAAGTGTAGGTACAAGAGGTGTAACGGAGGAGATTGGTTTCAAATTTTGATTTGGAAGCAGTTCATGTTGAAGGTGGTAAGTTAGGAATGAAGAAGCAAAATGCTATGGGTTAGGCATTGCCTATGAAAATATAAGCAACGAACAAGGCAAGGCCTATGTAAATCTAGGCCACGAACAAGGCAAGGCCTATGCTATGGCCTAAGCTCTCGGATTCTACAATGCTATAGCATAGGCGCCGCCTATGCCTAACAATGCCATAGCATAGGCGCCGCCTATGCAAAATCCTTTTGTCTCTGAATCTAGAATGCCATGGCATAGGCACCGCCTATGCCCAAAAATGCCATAGCATAGGCGCCGCCTATGCTCAACTAGGCTTTGCAAAAGGCGCCGCCTATGCCAAGCATAGACAAAGCATTAGGCGCCGCCTATGCTCACTTTTGGTCTCCTAACCCGATTCCAAATGGGTCAAAACCCGACCCAAGCTTGTCCTATAATAGAACCTTAGTCTTAAAACAAAATTGCATTGAAACTTCAACCTAGGCGCCGCCTACCTCTCCAAAATCTCTCAAAAATTTTCCCTTTACTCTTTTACTTTGCAAGAACATCTTCCGAGGCCATCAACCAAGTAAGTACTTCGGCTCTCTTCTCTTATATTCCGTAAGTATTACAATACTACGCCTATAATAAGTTGTTAAATCTTGAAGTAGTGTTGGTGATTTGATTATGGTTGATTTGTTGTGATACAACTAAGAAAGTGAAAGAATATGTATTGGTGTTCTAGACTTGGTTCCAACTTGGAGTTAATTACGATACACCGTCATACTCCTTGCGAAATCGACATGGTTCAGACAATTGCATAATCTTGTAACTTGAAAGCTTGCTTGAATGACTTCTTCATTGAGATGAAAATCATGGTTAACTACAAACATGAGATGTTGTAATTATTTCAAACCATAAATTAATACAATATCTATGTAGTAGTTTTATTCAAAGTGATGCATTAGTCCAAAACATGAAAGCATTGTCAAGATTACATGAACTAGAATCGGAAAAGGATAGTTAAGATGACAAGAAAAGTATGACTGCACTGATTATATAGGTTGGAACATAACTCCTAAACGTACATCGATGAAGTCTGAGTAATCGATAACGTTCACTTAATTAGTTTGTGCCAACAAATTAAGTGTGGGGTGGGGCCACTACTGTTTGTTTGTCGATTGTATTTACCAAGATGAAGCTAACATGACTGTCATTTTAATCTCAGGTATAATGGCACCAAAAGCACGACAAGGAAAGGATAAAGCGACCACCTCACAAAAAGGCCAGAAAAGGGAACGAAAAGAGCAAGGTGAATCCTCCTCACTGCAAATACCTCGCTGCATGTTCGGAATCAAATGGGTCCTAGAGGAGGAAGGAAAGGAGTGGTATAGGAACAATAAAGAGAAAAAATATGTTCATGTGGAGTTGATACACAAGGAAAGCCTAACAAAGAAAGAACCCCGCATGTTGGCCAAGATAATGGCGTTACATCTTGATTTCATATTCCGATATATGGGGGAATGCAATATCGATCTAACACGAGAATTCTATGCCAACTGGTCACCAAAAACTACAGGGAGTGAAGTAAAGATTCGGGGCCAAGTCCTATAACTAAATGCGGAGTTCTTCAACACTTTTCTGGGTTTTCCATCTGTTGATCCATCACCACTCAAAGAGCTGTATAACAGACCTCTGTACAGGGCAATCAAACACAGACTGTGCGGAACAAGATCAATGGAACGATGGAGCAGACACAAGGACACCGGTCGGCACAACACCTTCCCTTACACTTCCTTGAACAGGGAAGCTCGAATATGGTTGCGAATAGTCAACTCTTGCCTGATTCCAGGGACACAGTACACGAAGATTATACGAGACAGAGTGTGTTTGGTGTACGCATTGATGACGAACATCCCCATCAACATTGGGGCGATCATTCGATCTTCAATGCGTAAGGCTAGGCTACACAAGAGGTCCCACTTCATCTTTGGCAATCTGTTGACTGCAATATTGAGGAAGGATGACATCGAAGAGGAGCCGACTGATCATAAGCTTCCACACAACCCGAAGAAGGTTGACCTCACAAAGGTTAAAGATGCTGAAACCATGCATGGCATCAACCTTACCACTACAGAACGACATGCTCGGGATGAAAGTTTCTTTCACCATCTTTATGGCATGACTCGGTTTACCATGATGAGCGGAGGTCGTGTTCCAACTGCTGTAGAGCTCCAACAGTTGGATTATAGCTACCCAATGAACGAGCATGCAAGGGTTATGTGTGGAGTAAGTGTGTACTTTGAGGAACCTCTCGATGACGATGTGCCAACCGATGACGATCGCCGAATGCCAGACTCCGACGTAGAGGAGAATTAGGATGAAGACGACTCCGATGATGACTCCGATGCAGGGGTATGACCCCAGACATAGAGGAGGAGTCCGACTAATCCAGGTTCTTCTTATTTATTTTCCACTGAGGACTGTATGTCCCGTCTAAGTATGGGGTGCTGGTATTTGTATGCTATACTTCTTTATCTGCATTTGCTTATTAATGTTTATTTGTTTTATTTTTTTTTAGTAGTCAAATTTTAATATTTTTTTTATTGTTAAAAACTTTGCATAAAATTGTTCTGATAGGCAGCATGGTATTGTGACAAGAATCTGTGATACAATCATTACTATTGAGACATTTAGGCTCTAAATGTGACGGTGTGATATTTGTGTGGTTTAATTCATTCATCTCTTGGGTCAAGAGTCTATACTACTCCCAATAAAGTCGACCATGTGCCTTGTGTGTGTGAGGTGATAGTATATTCTGTGCTTATGGCTGATGCTAGAACTTGCCTGGTGTGTGTGTGAAGCAAAATAAAGAGTGTGAGTTTAGGAGATGATTTAGGCATTTCTTTGGCAACCTGTGATTGTTTACCTTCATTTTACCAACCCATGGACATTATCCTAGTCAACCCCTTTTGAGCCTTTAAGCCATTTTCTTTGATAACCTCATATGTAGCCTAATCCATTTTTTTTCAAGACCATAATTTGATCCAAATTCCTAAGCGCTTTAAATGGTAAAGTCATGTGACAAAATAAGAGGAAATTGGGTGAGAGTGATGCATTAAAGTGAATTGGTACTTGAATTTGTTATGAAAAAGAATGGCTATTATAGAGGTGTGTTATAAAAAAAAAAAAGATAAAAATGAAAAGAAAAATAAAAAGTTAATTCTGTTCAAAAATTGAATAACAAAAGAGGTGAGAAGGGGTGGTAGATTAAAAGAAAGTAGAAAGGTTGTTTGAAAGAAAGTGTTAATGGCTTAATGTGATGTATTAAAGCGCTTAGGGAACATAGTCACTATTTCTAGCCAAAATAGTCCTACCCATCCCTTAGCCTACATTACAACCTGTAAAGACCTAATTGATCCTAAGCTTAGCATTCTGATATTAGTAGAGCATTACACTAAGGGAAAACCTATGGTCATCAGTTGCAACATATGAATTCTTTGTGAGAGTGAGAGCAAGGAAAATCTTATACCCATGTTTTGAAAAATGAAAAACTTGTGAGTGATTATGGGTGATATATTGTGAGACACACATGGTTGATGAGTTTTTGGGTAGTCTTGTATGATTCTTTGTGCCTTAACTTGTGGATACGAATTAACCATCATCACGAGTCTATGTTAGAGGTTAAACTGTTTCTAGTAGTGATCAGAAAACTACTCTTTGTTAATAATTGTCATGCCTATCTTGATGAATATTTTGTGCTGTTACTATGAAACCCTAAGTAGATGTTTATATGGACATGATATTTTGTTCGAGGACGAACAAAGCTTTAAGTGTGGGGTGTTGATGATAGGCGTATTTACACGCCTAAAGTACTATAATTTACCCATATTTTAATTAAGTTTTAAGGACAAAATATATAATTCCTGCACTTTTAGTCCTTTTTCCTGTAAGTGAGCTAACAAACATGATTAGCAAGTTTTCAGGTATAAATGATGAAGATTTCAGCATTTTATGGGCTGGTTGACGCCAAAGGAAGTTTCACAGGAGAAGGAAGGCAGCTTTAGGAAGCCTATGGACTGAAAGTGATGCATGGAAAACTTTTCCTGGACAAAAACAGTATTTCCAAAGAGAAACGCTACTAGCAACAGAAATCACGTCACAAGTGACGCCAAGACAGACTTTTCGTGAGTTTGTGATTATTTTGGTATGATGATAATGTCTATTGTGTTTTTCGTTGCACTCATGAGTAGCTAAACTTCTCTGTTAGGGTTATGGAAGCCTTATGAGATACTATCTATTGCTATGAGTTTGTGAATTCTTGACACGTATGCTGCTTATATCATTACTCTCTTCATCTTAATTTAATTCTTGTTGTTGCAAACATATAGAATACGCCAGTATAGAATTAACTTGTTCGAAAGAAAAGTTACATGTCTGGAAAAGAGAGAATGACAAGGAAATAGGGCTACCAACCCCTGTTTAAAAGTTAGTGCCGTAATTGGATTAACCTCTTGGAGAATTCGTACCATTAGATACATTTTAAGCTCGAAAGAGTTAAAATGAAATAATCTGTGATGGTCGAAAGACGCTAGGATTTACCATAGAATACGAATCTCTATAAGCACATGCATGTCTGAATTTCGCATAACTCATAGTTAATAGATACGTAAAACTCATAAGGTGGACATAACCCTAACTTACAATTCTCATTGATTAAAACCTATCAAGCATTCCGTTTTTACTTTGCTATTTTAATTTTATTACATAACGTCACACTCTAATCCTCCCTTTTTCACAGAACTTTCTCCAAAATTCTACTAATCGTTGCAAACTTAGTGACCGAGTATTCC
The DNA here is from genome assembly GCA_030864225.1 of Capsicum baccatum var. pendulum. NCBI lineage: Eukaryota > Viridiplantae > Streptophyta > Magnoliopsida > Solanales > Solanaceae > Capsicum > Capsicum baccatum. Next base: position 7,815,536 of record CM061550.1, read on the forward strand.
CTGTGGGATTCGACACCCAACCCAGTTGGGTTCTATATTTGACAACGACCACTTACACTCTTACGAGAGCTGTAGTTTGAGCGTTACCAATCTTCAACCTGCTTCTCTTTAACTTCTACACAAAGGGAAAATTTAGCTATTTCATGAACAACCACTCCTCCATCCTCGGAATCCAAAAGTCGCACTCTTGGATTTGCAAGTCAGTGAATATCCTTCACCATATCCCTCTTCTCTTCTTCAACATGAGAAAGACTGCCTATAGATAACCTGCTGAGGGCATCGACTACCATATTTGCCTTGCTCGGATGATAGTGCAGGCTCATGTCATGGTCTTTTGAAAGTTCCAACCACAACCTCTGCCTGAGATTCAATTATTTCTGTGAGAAAACATATTGTAAACTCTTGTGGTCAGTAAATATATCAACGTGTACCCTATACAAATAGTGTCATCAGATCTTAAGTGTAAAAACCACAACCGCTAACTCCAAGTCATGAGTAAGGTAGTTCGGTTCGTGTACCTTCAACTACCTAGATGCATAAGCTATTACCTTATCGTGCTGCATAAGAACACACCCAAGTACCACTCAGGACGCATCACAGTATACAACAAAACCTTCTGTACCTTCCGAAAGAGTCAAAACAGGAGCAGTAGTCAACCTATCTTTCAACTTCTCAAAACTATTCTCACAAGAGTCAAACCACAAAAACTTCACCTTTTTTGAGTCAATTTAGTAAGTGGTGCAGCTATGGAAGAAAAACTCTCGACGAATCTTCTGTAATAACCCGCCAAACCCAAGAAACTCCGAATGTAAGTTAGAGTTGTGGGTCTGGGCCATTTTCTCACTGCCTCAATCTTTTAGGGATCAACCTTAATCCCCTCACTAGACACAATATGCCCCAAGAACGTAATAGCATTCAACCAGAATTCACACTTGGAAAATTTTGCATGCAGTTTATGATTTTTAAGGGTCTGAAGGATGATTCGGCTGTGATTGGCATGGTCCTCCTTGATCTTAGAATATACCAAAATGCCATCAATGATACAATGACAAACAGATCCAGAAACTGACAGAAAACCCTATTCATTAGATTCGTGAAAGTTGCAGGGGCGTTAGTCAACCCGAAGGATATGACTAAAAATTTATAATGGTTGTATCTGGTTCAGAAAGCTGTTTTGGGAATATCTGACTCTTTAACTTTCAACTGGTGATATCTCAAACGATGGTCTATATTTGAAAAACATTTAGCACCCTGAAGTTGATAAAAAAGATCATCAATCCTAGGAAGGGGATATTTATTTTTAATCGTAACCTTATTCAACTGGCGGTAAGCTATGCACATATGAAGGGAACCATCTTTCTTTCGCACAAAAAGTACAGGTGCACCCCAAGACACACAAGGGCGGATAAAAGCTTTATCTAGAAGATCTTCTAGTTGTTCTTTCAACTCTTTTATCTCTGTAGAAGCCATCCTATATGGAGGAATAGAAAAAGGATGGGTATCTAGCAATAAATTAATACCAAATTCTATCTCCCTATTAGGTGGTATTACTGGGAGATCATCTAGAAAGACTTTCGAGAATTTATTCACTACGGGGACAGACTGAAGAGGAAGACTTTCGGCACTAAAAACTTTAACTCGAATAAGATGAAACAAGCAACCTTTGGAAATAAGTTTACGAGCCCTGAGATAAGATATGAAATGCCCTCTAGGTGCTACAGAATGTCCCACCCATTCTATCACTGACTCATTCGGAAAAGAAAAGGTGACTCTTCAGGTCCTACAATTCAAGGTGGCATAGCATGAATGGAGCCAGTCTATCCCTAAGATAGCATCAAAATCAACCATATCAAGTTCTATGAGATTTGCCTCAGTATCTCCCACCAGGGTGGAAACCAAAAAAGGTTCAGCAATCACATCAGGCTCAAACCCAAAACCAACAGCCACGTATGGGGTCACATAAGACAAGGTCGACCCGGGATCAAGTAATATATTCACATCACGAGAAAATATTTGCAACGTACCAGTGACTACATCTGGTGAGGCCTCTGCCTCCTAGAGGTTGGTCAAAGCATACAACCATTTCTGACCATTTTCGGTGGCTGAAGTGGCACCCATCTGAGGTGGTGGTGCAGATGAATTTGCCTGCGACTTGGATCCTCCTACATTACTCTTTGCTGCTAGACAGTATCTCTAGATATGGCCTGGCTGGCCGCATGAATAACACACCAAAGCACCAAACTGACATCTCCCTGGATGATTCCTTCCACATATCCCATAGCGCGGATAGGACCGAGAGGTCTGGGCTATACTTCCCTGTGACTCCGTACCCTGCATCTTCAACCCCTGATTAGACTGCCAATTTTGTGTGCGCTACTTAGCTGTGGGTCTGGACACTGGAGCACTAGCTGCCGACTGTGCATTAACCCAATTCTTTTTCTTTTCCCATTTACCGCCCTAATTACCGCTCTGCTGCTGACTATGACTCTGGCCTATCGCTCTGGCTCTCTCTGCTTGCCTGTCCTTTTCCCTAGATTTGGTTATCTTCTCCTTCTTCTCCTCAACTTGCTGTATGTGGGCTGACAGTCTAGCAAAGTCAATTTTGAAAACCCACGGTTGAATCTTGAGTTTCTTAGAGGAGAAGTATATGAACTAGGGTTTTTGTTTTGAGGAAAATCTTGAGAATGTCATATATTATGCTTGTAGAGGTCTTTATCTAATGTTTGGACGTTTTAAGAGGCTTGGGAAAAGTCCCAATTACCCTTAATAACTTCTGGACAAAGCTGGAAAAATTAAACTGGGAACCCAATTTGATGGACCACCGCGACGCGCCACTATCGCGGTGGCTCACTGAAAATTGACAAGTGAGAAATTGGGATCCTCCGTGACGCACCACTATTGTGATGTCCCACTGAAATTTGACAATTTCTAATTAAACCCTCTCCGCGGCGCGCTAAACAACAAAATGATGATGTTTTATGACTGACACATAAAAGAGCCATAACTCCTTCACCGAGTGTCCGTTTTGGACGAATCTTATATCGATAGAAAGCTTATTCACTCATCTATGTAATGAAAATTTTAAATTTAAGGGATTACATAGGGAAATAAGTATAAATCATTCTAGAACCTAATCCTTGATATTTTAGGGACAAATTTTAGCTAAGAAAAACATCGGGGCATTACACCTTCCCAGTGAAGAGATCCTGAAAAACACAAAAATTAGGATAAAACTTAACTGAAAAATTCAATTGCTTGGTTAGTTTTGCCACAGATAACAGATTGAATTTAAATTTAGGAACAAAAACACATTATGCACTTTGGTTCTTAAAGAGATACTGCTAGAACCAATGTGAGATACTTTACTTAGTTCACCATTTGGTAACACCACTTGTTTTAATTTTCCTGTGTGTTAATGTGTTAGTGTAAAGAATAAACTTTTCATATGTCATATGATTTGTAGCCCTTGAGTCAATAATCCATCTTGGAGGATTAGTGGTGACAGACAGAGCACTACAGATACCTGTGACATGAGCTGAATGAGTAGTTGCATGGTCTGATTCTTAAGCATCAATAGTGTCTTTTTCGAGCAGCTGATATAAATGTTCATATTGGGTCTGAGTGAGTCTTGGACCTTCACTGTACCTCAGCTGGTTTCCTTGTGTAGAGTCATAGTGCTAAGTTGGCACATGACTATCTCCAGCCAAAGTAGTAGTCCCATAAATGTTCCCTTGATTATAACTCTGATATTGACCATATTCACCTGATTGAGACCAATCTTGTATAACAACATTGTGTGCAGCAGGTCCTTTTCTGAACTTATACCTATTGTCAGAATTGATTCTTCTCTCATGTTTTTTAGTATAGTGTCTAGGCTCATGCTTCTCTTTTTGTCCAAACTTTGGATGATCTGTGTCACAACTCGAAACGAGGCCTGGCCGTGATGAGTATTTCGAACCATTGAGGCCCGAAACACCCCTATCTTTCTGGTAATCATGCACCTAATTCATATGATCAAAGAAATGTGGAAAACACAATAATTCGGAAAAATGGTCATAAATATGAAAAGAAATAATAACGGGGAGTATGGTTCCCCCAACATCAATGAACCTCTAAACAACTGTCTGCGTAAATCTCTAACAAATGACTGAGTCAAGTAACTGTATATAAACATGGGACAAGGCCCCAGTAAACCCTAAAACGGAATATAAGATAAAAGGACTGCAGGACATAAAACCTTCCGAAACATAGAAGTCTCACCACTTGTCTCTACAGCTCTGTCTGAAAGATCTACTGATTCTCTTGACCCCTAGACTGGGCCTCTGAACCTGAGAGGTTGGAGAGGGGAGGGGGTCAGAACAAAAGTACTGGCACGCAGAGATATCAAAGCAAAACATAATGTTTTTATACAATATAGTTGAGAGCCCTTATAAAGCAATTTCGTATCAAATCATTTGAAAGCACATGGGTGTAATGCAATAATTTCTCAACAACAATGATATGCAACTAAGCTAGGTGGAATACCCTACATAATTTACACCAACTATCAAACCCCGGTTGCCACCGAGATTAGAGTATACGTGAGGGGAAGACACACAAGATCACACAGCATGGTGCCTCGACCCAATGTCAGTGCCCAAGATCACTTAGCCCGGGCTCCTACCTATAGTACCAATTCGGGAATGACATGAAGTCAAGTACACAAGATCACTTAGCCTGGTACCAATATTTCATGTCGGCAAACACCTTTTTCCAGCGATGAGCCCTTGTGTCTCAAATGCCTTCTTCGGGTATCCACCTTTCTCATGTAAAATCAATGCATTCAAATTTCATCTTATTCAATTACATATCGTATTCTAAAGGGTATCGTCATACCCAACTTGCAAGTCATCAATATCACATCCACATATACATAATCATTTAAAAACAAAGGTGCTTCATCATTTACAAGTGGTGAACAATATTTATTTCAAATTCATGCTCTCTTTTGTTGATCACAATATAATATGGAGTATCGAAACATTATCATGGGAATTTGAAAATAATTTATCATTCATATTTATCAAAATTCCATGGAAAATCTCAAATCACATATGCATGGTTTCAACCATTGAAGTATATAGGCAAACAATTCCCATGACATAAAGAAAATGACTTAGAAATCGTATTGAAAGCAAGATATTAGCATTTGATTGAAAACCCCCATTTAAAAGCATGCATGTTCATAAAAACTACACCCATGAGATTTTAGGATAACCCCACGTACCTCTATTTCCAAGGATAATAGATGTTTCTTGAAGCTTGCGGATTGGTGATTCCAAATATGTAATTATCTTTGAAAACCTATGATCAAATCTCAAACTATTTGGGTTTTTATTTTGAAACCCTAAGGATAATCTTGAGAACTTTTGATGAAAGAATATGTATTTTATGGTCCTTGGAACTAGATTTCATGTTTTAGGGCTAAGTATGGGTGGAAAAGGACCACTTTGTCCTCAACACGGAGTGTTTAAGTCACTAGATTTCTTTACATAGGCGCCTCCCATCCTACTGCCTATGTTCACATAGGTGCCGCCTAGGCTATTGCCTATGTTTACGTAGGTGCTTCCTAGGCTATTGCCTATGCTTTCCAGTGGCCGTGGGCGATTGGTTAGGCGATGCTTATCACTTTGAAAGGCCATAACTTCTTGCTCGGGTGTCGTATTTTAGCCAAATTGGTATCGTTGGAAAGATAACTCGAATACCTATCATTTGACACATAGTGGGCTTCCTAATTCGACATATACAGAGAGTTATGGTCTATGGAAGCTGACACAGTTTCCAACGTCAACTAAAACTTAGTCGATCGAAATAGTTTTAACTCATCCTTGAGTTGAAAGACCTCTATGGTCTAAATTCAAGCCTGAGTGGATTCACATGCTACACAATAATTAATATGCCATATTGGCATAGGATTTTATGGCTTCGGGATTAGCAACGCATTGAAATCATGGTCTATATTGTAGACCGAATTGCCCGAATGATGATGCGGGAGACAGACACAATTTCAAGCATAATAAAGGACTAGGAAAGATAATATAGGAATAGTACCTTCTGTCTCCTACTCCATCGAAGCAAACAAATTGGGATATCTAATTCTCATGTCATCTTCTGACTCCCAAGTTGCTTCTTCGACTTTCTGATTCCTACACAGTACCTTTATTGAGGCTATCTCCTTGCTCCTCAGCTTTTGAACTTGGCGATCTAAAATTTCAACGGGCTCTTCTTCGTAAGACAATAATTCTTTCACTTTGATACCCTCTACTGGCAATACCATAGAATGATCTCCAATGCAATTTTTCAACATCCATACATGAAATACTAGATGAACGAAACCCAAACTTGCCGACAATTCTAACTCATATGCAACTGTACCAATTTTTTTCAAAATCCGATATGGCCCTACATAACGAGGGCTCAATTTACCCCTTTTTCCAAACCGCATAACTTCTTTCATAGGAGAAACCTTGAGAAAAACCCAATCACCAATTTCAAATTCTAGTTCTCTTCTCTGAACATCGGCATAGGACTTCTAATGACTCTGAGCAGTCTTGAGTCTTTCTCTAATGATCTTCACTTTCTCCATCGCCTGATGAACAATATCAGGCCCATAAAACTGAGTCTCACCCACTTCATACCATCCTATCGGAGACCTACATCTCCTCCCATACAAAGCGTCAAAAGGAGACATCTTGATACTGGCATGATAGCTATTATTGTTAGTGAATTCAACCAATGGCAGGTTATCTACCAACTACCTTTGAAACTGACGCATGCCCTCAACATATCTTCGAGGGTCTAAATGGTACGCTTAACTTGCCCATCTGTCTGAGGGTGGATAGCTGTGCTCAAATTCACTTGGGTACCTAAACCCTTCTGAAAGAATCTCCAAAACTGAGATGAAAACTGCGTACCTCTATCGGATATAATGGACACTGATTCCCCATGAAATCGAACTATCTCCTCAATCTAAATCTTAGCATAAACCTCTCCCAAATAATTAGTCCTCACAGTCAAAAAGTGGGCTAACTTGGTCAAACTATCTATAATCACCCATATAGAATCATACTGGTTTCGGGATCTCGAAAGTCCTGTAATAAAGTCCATGTTTATCATCTCTCACTTCCATAAAGGCAGGGCTATCTCCTGGGAAGTACCGCCTGGCCTCACGTGTTCTTCCTTCACTTGTTGATAGTTCAAACACTTGGACACAAAATCAGCTACATCACGTTTCATGTTTTTCCATGAATACAAGGTTTTCAGATCATGGTACATCTAAGTAGTGACTGGGTGAATGACATACCTCGAAGTGTGTACCTCATTAAGGATTCTTTCCCGTATCCCATCGACATTCGGAACGCACAACCTACCCTGAAATCTTAGAATACCATCGCCACCAATTTCAAATGACATAACCTTTTGTTGACCCACATCTTTCTTGATTTGCATCAAGATGGGATCTTCAACCTGCTTCTCCTTAACTTCAGCACAAAGAGATGACTTAGCTAACTCATGAACAATCACCCCTCCATCTTCGGAATCTAAGAGTCGCACTCCCAGATTTGCAAGGCGGTGAATATCCTTCACCATCTCTTTCTTTCCTTCTTCTACATGAGAAAGTCTGCCCATAGACAACCTGCTGAGGGCGTCGGCTACAACATTTGCCTTACCCGGATAGTAATGCAGACTCATATCGTAGTCTTTCAAAAGCTCCATCCAATGGCTCTGCCTGAGGTTCAATTATTTCTGTGAGAAAATATACTTTAAACTCTTATGGTGAGTATAAATATCAACATGCACTCCATAGAGGTAGTGCCTCCAGATTCTAAGTGCAAAAACCACGATTTCTAACTCCAAGTCATGAGTGGGGTAATTGCTGTAACACCCCATACTTAATTATGTGCATTAGCCATGGTTATATGTGTCGGAGTATATGTATTGATCCTAAGTTAGGTATATATGAGTTTGAGTATGAGTATTGATTATTTTGAGATGGTTTCAAGCGTATAGTTTGATTATATGTGTATGGGAATCGACTTTATTTATACTAGAACTTTCCCATCGATGGTTACATACGAAGTTTATTGAATAATCTTTCCAACGATATAAAGATTTCCAAAAACGGATAAGTTTCGGATATAATCGAGCACGTTCAAAACTATAAAACGGCGGCCGGGATAATTGTGAACAGTAAATGTGCAGGAAATTCAAACTACTGAGGCCTGCCAGTTTTTTGGGTCGAATTTGAACGATCATAACTCCCTAAATATAATGAACTAGGAGAGCTACCACCTATCAAAATAAATATCTTTGAGTCTTATTTCCAATGCAATTGGTTTCATCGAAATCCAACATCTGAGTAAGGAGTTATACTCGTTTTACTTCAGCCTCTCAAAACAGTTTTTTAGGGTCAACTTCAAACGATCATAACTCCTTGTAAAGGACGAACTGGGTGACCTACTTTATATGAAATGAAATCCCTTTGAATTATATTTTCAAAAATACAAATTTCACCCAAATCCGATATCGTATCAAAGAGTTATGGCCGATTTACTTTAGCCTGTCAAAACAGTCCACCATGGACAGATTTGGACTTACTTAAAATTTTAAGGGCAATATGGTCATTTTCCATCACCTCATGGACGAAAATTGGTCTTTATATACATACACTTAGCCTCATATCCATCATTTTTATCCAAATTATTGAAGAATAAGGAAACTCTAGCCTAAGTTCAACACCAATTATCTTGTGATTCAACCGTAGAAAATCCAAATTGATTCCGTAGTTGTGTTCACCATGTCAAGGGCTTCGAGAAGCACCCCTTATTTGGGCCAACAGGACTTCAAAATCAAAAGGTCCATTTTATGGTAAGGATGTAAATTATGTTGGTGTTATTTATATGTATATGTATATGTATATATATATATATATATATGCATGTGAGCATAAGAAGTATGTTATTTGATTGTTGTTTAAAGATAATTGGAAATGATGTTGGATCATTCTTGTGCATGGTTGGATTATGTTGAATTGTGAAAGGATTTGGTGTGATGATGTGGTATTGATGATGTGGTATTGAAATGATGATTATATATATATATATACACATAAACCTATTGTTCAATATTGGTTGTATGGAATTATGGAAGAGAATTGTGGTGTTGGGTTGCTAATACTAGATGCCAAACATTTCATTGTAGATAAGTGATTTGTAAAGGCGGGAAGTTGTGTTGAATTGGTATCCAAATCTACGACGAGGTATGTAAAGCATAATCTAACGATGTTCTTTGGCATGAAAACACCAATGTTCCATCAAGTAAGACTCCAAGGTTGTCCAAAAACATGTATTGTTCTACATTACCAACGAAGTTGTTTCCATTCTATAAAGTGTCAAATGTTTCATTGATATAACAAAAGGCTCTTATTTCATTGTTGTGATATTGATGATTTTGAAACACATTTTTGATGTACCAATGAGTCCTTATTATATCGTTATTGTATAGAAGGTCTATTACTTGATTCCTATTAATGTATGGTTGTTCCAAAGGTAATATATTGGCATGAACACTAATGTAATAATCTCAAAAGCTTTTGAACTAAGTTATTGGAAAGATCTCTTATGTGTGTTACTTGATATACGTGTGGGTGGTATCCCAGGGGCATAAGCCTAGCATGGGTCGATCCCAGTTGATATGTACTGGAGGCAGCCTAATGGTCACAGTACGGTATAGTATTGATTATTGTTAGGTGGTTGGAGGTTCGGGAGGAGGAGGTAATGGCGAATGATAATTGTAAAGAATGAAATGAACGAATGTATACCGTTCCACAAATGTGTTTGAATTCAAGAACCCAATTCAGATTAATGATAATGTACATGATCCTAAAAGTGTTTATGAAGTGTGGTTCACTTCTATTATGATTTATTCACTTGCGTCTGATTTTCTTGATCCCCTATATCACATATGATTATTTACAGTTTTACATACTCAGTACATATTTCGTACTAACGTTCCGCACGGGGGACCTGCATTTTCATGCTACAGGCACAGGTGCTTCAGCTCACTCATAGCATAGATAGGAGCCAGGTCATACAGCTATTATTGGTGAGCTCCACTTTTCTTCGGAGCTTTCCGAGTCAGTTCCTTATGTTTTGTTATTGTACAGGAGTCATGTGTGGGCGGGGCTTTGTCCCGACCCTAGTGATGTCATGTATATATATCCTAGAGGCTTTGTAGACATAAGGAAGGGTAAAGTCATGGAAGTTTATATAGTGATGTTATATCTGTATACGTGGTGGCCCCGACGGCCAAGTGTTATATATATATCTATATATTTGTGCTGATACAGGTAGTTAGATTCTTCTATATGCAGCAAAGTGCTGTCCAAATTTTTGGTGACATGTAAGTGAAAGTACAGGTATTTGAACGGGTTCTCCCGGGCCTTCTCGGCTTCGGGTGCCAGTCCGGCCCGATGGGATTTTGGGGCGTTACAAAAGTGGTATCAGAGAGGTTCGTCCTTCAGAGTGGGGCGACCAAGGCATTTGAGCTTACGTGAGAAGGAGTACTTCAGTGCCAAAACCGATTGTGTGTGCCGGATGTAGACGGGCTAAGAAAGAAGATTATGACAGAGGCACATTTTTCAAGGTATTCCATTCATCCAGGATCAACTAAAATGTATCAAGATTTGAAGAAGGTATATTGGTGGAATGACATGAAAAGGAACATCGCAAAATTTGTAGCGGAATGTCCAAATTGCCAACGAGTTAAAGTGGACCATCAAAAGCCCGGAGGCTATATGCAATGCATAGATCTTCTAATTTGGAAGTGGGACATGATCAACATGGATTTTGTTACAGGTTTGCCTCGTACAACTCGGAAATTTGATTTTATATGGGTGATTGTGGATAGGCTTACTAAATCCGCACATTTCTTACCCGTTAAGACCACTTACACAGTTGAAGAATATTCGAAGTTGTATGTTAAAGAAATAGTTCGATTACATGGAGTGCCAACTTCTATTATATCGGATCGGGGAACTCAATTTACTGCAAACTTTTGGAAGTCTTTCCAACGGAGTTTGGGAACACAAGTGAATCTAAGTACAGCTTTTCACCCTCAGACGGATGGACAAGCGGAGCGCACCATTCAAACACTTGAAGATATGCTACGAGCATGTGTTATGGATTTTAAAGGCAGCTGGGATGATCATTTACCTCTTATTGAGTTTGCCTACAATAATAGCTATCATTCAAGTATCAAAATGGCACCATATGAAGCTTTATATGGGAGGAAGTGTAGATCACCAATAGGATGGTTCGAAGCGGGTGAAACTCTTATGTTCGGACCGGATTTTGTGTATCAAGCAATAGAAAAAGTCAAGGTGATTCAGCAACGGTTGAAAATACCTCAAAGTCGACACAAGTCATATGCGGATAGTAGAAGAAGAGAGCTAGAGTTTTCGTTAGGCGATTGGGTATTTTTGAAGGTATCGCCAATGAAAGGGGTGATGAGATTTGGCAAGAAAGGAAAGTTGAGTCCACGATATATAGGCCCATATAAGATTATTCGAAGATGTGGGCAAGTTGCTTATGTATTAGAGCTACCCCAGGAACTCTCATCAGTGCATCCAGTATTTCATGTATCGATGCTTCGAAAGTGCATCGGAGATCCGTCCCTTATTACTTCTACTGAAGATGTGCAAGTAACAGAAGATCTTACATATGAGGAGATGCCTATTTCTATATTAGATCGTCAAGTTAAGAAGATGAGAAATAAAGAAGTAGCATCGGTGAAAGTACTTTGGAGAAATCAACAAAGGGAAGAGATTACATGGGAAGCGGAGGAAGCAATGAAATCGAAATACCCTTATTTGTTCAAAGGTGAAAAAGAAGTGCAAGGAGTGTAACTGGGACACTAACAAGTGAGTTTTTACATATGCATAATATCTATATGATGACGTGAATATCCATTATGAATTCAAACTTGTTTTGGCTAAATAACTACATTTACATTCGAGGACGAATGTCCTTAAGGGGGAAAGGATGTAACACCCCATACTTAATTATGTGCATTAGCCATGGTTATATGTGTCGGAGTATATGTATTGATCCTAAGTTAGGTATATATGAGTTTGAGTATGAGTATTGATTATTTTGAGATGGTTTCAAGTGTATAGTTTGATTATATGTGTATGGGAATCGACTTTATTTATACCGGAACTTTCCCGTCGATGGTTCCATACGAAGTTTATTGAATAAGCTTTCCAACGATATAAATATTTTCAAAAACGGATAAGTTTCGGATATAATCGGACACGTTCGAAACTATAAAACGGCGGCCGGGATAATTGTGAACAGTAAATGTGCAGGAAATTCAAACTACTGAGGCCTGCCAGTTTTTTGGATCGACTTTGAACGATCATAACTCCCTCAATATAATGAACTGGGAGATCTACCACCTATCAAAAGAAATATCTTTGAGTCTTATTTCCAATGCAATTGGTTTCATCCAAATCCAACATCTGACTAAGGAGTTATACTCGTTTTACTTCAGCCTCTCAAAACAGTTTTTTAGGGTCAACTTCAAACGAACATAACTCCTTGTACAGGACTAACTGGGTGGCCTACTTTATATGAAATAAAATACCTTTGAATTATCTTTCAAACAATACCAATTTCACCCAAATCTAATATCGGATCAAAGAGTTATGGCCGATTTACTTTAGCCTGTCAAAACAGTCCACCATGGACAGATTCGGACTTACTTAAAATTTTAAGAGGCAATATGGTCATTTTCCATCACCTCATGGACGAAAATTGATCTTTATATACATACACTTAGTCTCATATCCATCATTTTTATCCAAATTATTGAAGAATAAGGAAACCCTACCCTAAGTTCAACACCAATTATCTTGTGATTCAACCGTAGAAAATCCAAATTGATTCCGTAGTTGTGTTCACCGTCTCAAGGGCTTCGAGAAGCACCCCTTATTTGGGCCAACAGGACTTCAAAATCAAAAGGGCCATTTTATGGTAAGGATGTAAATTATGTTGGTGTTATTTATATGGATATGTATATATATATATATATATATATATATATATATGCATGTGAGCATAAGAAGTATGTTATTTGATTGTTGTTGAAAGATGATTGGAAATGATGTTGGATCATTCTTGTGCATGGTTGGATTATGTTGAATTATGAAAGGATTTGGTGTGATGATGTGGTATTGATGATGTGGTATTGAAATGATGATTATATATATATATACACATAAACCTATTGTTCAATATTGGTTGTATGGAATTATGGAAGAGAATTGTGGTGTTGGGTTGCTAATACTAGATGCCAAACATTTCATTGTAGATAAGTGATTTGTAAAGGCGGGAAGTTGTGTTGAATTGGTATCCGAATCTACGACGAGGTATGTAAAGCATACTCTAACGATGCTCTTTGGCATGAAAACACCAATGTTCCATCAAGTAAGATTCCAAGGTTGTCCAAAAACATGTATTGTTCTACATTACCAACGAAGTTGTTTCCATTCTATAAAGTGTCAAATGTTTCATTGATATACCAAAAGGCTCTTATTTCATTGTTGTGATATTGATGATTTTGAAACACATTGTTGATGTACCAATGAGTCCTGATTACATCGTTATTGTATAGAAGGTCTATTACTTGATTCCTATTGATGTATGGTTGTTCCAAAGGTAGTATATTGGCATGAACACTAATGTAATAATCTCAAAAACTTTTGAACTAAGTTATTGGAAAGATCTCTTATGTGTGTTACTTGATATACGTGTGGGTGGTATCCCAGGGGCATAAGCCTAGCATGGGTCGATCCCAGTTGATATGTACTGGAGGCAGCCTAATGGTCACAGTACGGTACAATATTGATTATTGTTAGGTGGTTGGAGGTTCGGGAGGAGGAGGTAATGGCGAATGATAATTGTAAAGAATGAAATGAACGAATGTATACCGTTCCACAAATGTGTTTGAATTCAAGAACCCAATTCAGATTAATGATAATGTACATGATCCTAAAAGTGTTTATGAAGTGTGGTTCACTTCTATTATGATTTATTCACTTGCGTCTGATTTTCTTGATCCCCTATATCACATATGATTATTTACAGTTTTACATACTTAGTACATATTTCGTACTGACGTCCCTCACGGGGGACCTGCATTTTCATGTTGCAGGCACAGGTGCTTCAGTTCACTCACAGCATAGATAGGAGCCAGGTCATACAACTATTGTTGGTGAGCTCCAGTTTGCTTCGGAGCTTTCCGAGTCAGTTCCTTATGTTTTGTTATTGTACAGGAGTCATGTGTGGGCGGGGGTTTGTCCCGACCCTAGTGATGTCATGTATAAATATCCTAGAGGCTTTGTAGACATAAGGAAGGGTAAAGTCATGGAAGCTTATATAGTGATGTTATATCTGTATACGTGGTGGCCCCGACGGCCAAGTGTTATATATATATATATATATTTGTGCTGATACAGGTAGTTAGATTCTTCTATATGCAGCGAAGTGCTGTCCAAATTTTTGGTGACATGTAAGTGAAAGTACAGGTATTTGAACGGGTTCTCCCGGGCCTTCTCGGCTTCGGGTGCCAGTCCGGCCCGATGGGATTTTGGGGCGTGACAATTGCGCTCATACACCTTTAACTACCTAGATGCATAAGCTATCACCTTACCACGCTGCATAAATACACAACCAAGTCCCACACGGGACACATAACAATAAACCACAAAATCATCTACACCCTCGGGAAGGGTCAAAACAGGAGCAGTAGTTAGCTTGTCCTTCAACTTCTCAAAACTGTTTTCACACAAGTCAGACCACACAAACTTCATCTTTTTCTAAGTCAATTTAGTAAGAGGAGCAGCTATGGAAGAAAAACTCTCTACGAACCTTCTGTAATACCCCGCCAAACCCAAGAAGCTCCGAATATTGGTTAGAGTCGTGGGTCTGGGACATTTTCTCACAGCTTCAACTTTTTGGGGATCCACTCTTATCCCATTACTGGACACAATATGCCCCAGGAAGGCAATATCATCTAACCAGAATTCACACTTAGAAAATTTGGCATACAACTGATGATCCTTAAGGGTCTGAAGGATAATTTGGAGGTGATTGGCGTGATCCTCTTTACTCTTAGAATAGATCAGAATATCATCAATAAATACAATGACGAACAAGTAAAGAAACTGACGGAACACTCTATTCATAAGATCCATGAAGGCTGTAGGGGCGTTAGTCAACCCGAAGGACATGACTAGAAATTCGTAGTGACTATATCAGGTTTGGAAGGCTGTCTTGGGTATGTCTGACTCCCTAACTTTCAACTGATGATAACCCGAATGAAGGTCTATTTTTTAAAAGCACTTGGCACCCTAAGCTGGTCAAAAGGGTCGTCAATCCTAGGAAGAGGATATTTATTTTTAACCATGACCTTATTCAACTGACGGTAGTCTATGCACATCCGAAGAGACCCATCCTTCTTTCGCACAAAGAGCACGGGTGCACCCCATGGGGAAACACTAGGACGAATAAAACCTTTGTCTAGGAGGTCTACAAGTCATTCCTTTAACTCCTTTAGTTTCACGGGATCCATTCTATATGGTGGAATAGAAATAGGACGAGTGTCTGGCAACACATCAATGCCAAAATCTATCTCTCTAGTAGGGGTATACCTGGGAGATCTTCGGGAAAGACTTCTAGGAATTGATTCACTACAGGGACTGAATGCAGAGGAAGGTTTCCAACTTTTGAATCTTTTACTCGGATTAGATGATACATACAACCTTTGGAGATAAGCTTTTGGGCTCTAGAACTCCCTTCCCATACAATTGGTGTCTCATTCGGGAAATAAAAAGTGACCTTTCGGGTTCTGCAATCAAGGGTGGCATAACACGAATGGAGCCAGTCCATCCCAAGGATGACATCAAAATCTATCATATCCAGTTCTATAAGGTCTGCCACAGTTTCCCTATTATGAATAGACATGACACAATTTCTATATACCCTTCTAGCAACAAAATAATCGCATACATGAGTAGAAATAGAGAAGGGTTCTACAATAACTTCGGTCTTAAACCCGAAATCTACAACCACATAAGGGGTCACATAAGATAAAGTAGACCCAGGATCAAGCAATACATAAATATCACGAGAAAAGATTCGTAACATACCGATGACAATATTTGGTGAAGCTTCCGCCTCCTGGCGGTTAGTCAAAGAATATAACCGGTTGCAACCGCTTCCGGCAGCTGAAGGGGCACCCTTAGGAAAAGGAGCTATAGAGGCGGCTTGGGACTTAGCCCCCCCTCCCTCCCGCATTTACTCCAGTAGAAGGATAATCTCTCTGAAGGTGACCCACTTTGCCACAAGTATAGCAGTTTCTCCCCTCAAACCAGCACTTCCCTAGATGATTCCTTCCGCAAACCTCACACCGCGGGTGAGTACGACACTGCTGGGCCACACTGTCCTGAGACTGTGTACCTAGAGCTTTGGACCCATGAGGAGTCTGAAAACTCTGAGTTTTTCTGTTTGTCGATGGTCTGCGTGCTGGGGCGCTGGCTGCTGACTGTACATTATTCCAAAACTTCTTCTTCTTCGACCACTTATTACCCCAGTTACCACTCTACGGCTGACTCTAGTGCTGGTCCGCAGATCTAGCTCTCTTAGCCTGTCTGTCTTTCTCTCTAGATTCAACAATCTTTTTCTTCTTCTCTTCCACCTACTACATATGAACGGTCAGTCGAGCAAAGTCTAACTCCTTATTCAATGTAGCCCCCTAGCACTCAAGTACCAGGTTATCAGCAAGGCCAGATGCAAACTTCCTCATCCGGGCTCTCATATTACTAGTCAACTCTGGTGCATAGCGGGCTAGTTTATTAAACTTTAAAGTGTACTACTGGATACTTATACTGCCCTGCTTCAGATTCATAAAATCTTCTACTTGGCCTCCCTCAACTCTATAGGAAAGAATCGATCAAGGAAAGCTTCCACAAATTTGCCCCAAATTATTGGCTCAGCACCTTCACCTTTTTCATCTTCCCAGTCGGCATACCACTGATTCGCAACGTCCTTGAGTTGATAGGTTGCTAGATCCACCCCTTCAACCTCATCCACATGCATCACCTTAAGGATCTTTTCCATCTCATCCACGAACTCCTGTGGATCTTCCTCCACGTTGGTGCCAGTGAACTTAGGTGGGTTCATCTACATGAAATGTCCGACTCTAGTAGCCTCAGATGTAACAGATGCAGACCCAATATCTTCAGATCATTAAGCCTGGTTTGCTACCAATTGTGTCAGCATATGAATAGATCGTCTGAATTCTATATCTAAAATATCTCCCTAAGCAGTTGGGAGACGGTTGGCATTAGTCCGCGGAGCTCGAGGTGGATTGGTCAGGACTGGAGGGACTCACGGAGTAGGGATAAATTTTGAAGTGTGAGCCCTGTTATGGGTCCGCATCCCATGGGTGGGACGAACCTCATCTGCCTGAGCATTCTGATCGATGATACGACGTGGAGGCATAACTGTGTTTCTAAAATACAAGTGATCATTGATTAGGGGACAGTTCATACTCTGAAGCACGAACTAAATCACAATGAAGGGAAATATTTCCTAAACGAGAAGCATCCTCCTGCTTATAAGTGTGGCATGCTACACACCCACATACAAGACTCTACCTGACACGATTTCGCAGATACCCTGGGACTATGAACCGTGCTTTGATATCAAGCTTGTCATGACCCGAACCGAGGCCTGGCCGTGACGAGCATTTTGAACCATTGAGGCCCGAAAAACCCCTATCTGTCTGGTAATCATGCACCTAATTCATATGATCAAAGTAATGCAGAAAGCATAATAATTCAGAAACATGGTCGTAAATATGAAAAGAAACAATAACGGGGAGGTAAGGTTCCCCCATCATTAATGAACCTCTAAACAACTGTCTGCAAAAATCTCTAACAAATGACTGAGTCAAGTAACCGTATATAAACCTGGAACAAGGCCCCTAGTAGACCCTAAAACTGAATATAAGATAAAAAGACTACAGGACATAAGACCTTTCGAAATATAAAAGGCTCACCACTTGTCTCTACAACTCTGTCTGAAAGATCTACTGATTTTCTTGACCCCTAGACTGGGCCTCTGAACCCGAGAGGTTGGAGAGGGGAGTGGGTCAGCACAAAAGTACTAGCACGCAGAGATATTAAAGCAAAACATAATATTTTTACAAAATATAGTTGAGAGCCATTATAAAGCAATTTCGTATCAAATCATTTGAAAGCACATGGGTGTAATGCAATAATTTCTCAACAACAATGAAATGCAACTGAGCTAGGTGGAATACCTTACATAATTTACACCAACTGTCAAACTCCGGTTGCCGCCGAGATTAGAGTATACATGAGGGGAAGATACACAAGATCACACAACATGGTGTCTCGACCCAATGGTAGTGCCCAAGATCACTTAGCCTGGGCTCCTACCTATAGTCCCAATTTGGGAATGACATGAAGTCAAGTACGCAAGATCACTTAGCCTGGTACCAATATTCTGTGTCGGCAAACACGTTTTTCTAGCGATGAGCCCTTGTGTCTCAAACGCCTTCTTCGGGCATCCACCTTTCTCCTGTAAAATGAATGCATACAAATTTCATCTTATTCAATCACATATTGTATTCTGAAGGGTATTGTCATACCCGACTTGCAAGTCATCAATATTACATCCACATATGTATAATCATGTAAAAACCAAGGTGCTTCATCATTTACAAGTGGTGAACAATATTTATTTCAAATTCATGCTCTCTTTTGTTGATCACAATATAATATGGAGTATCGAAACATTATCATGGGAATTTGAAAATAATTTATCATTCATATTTATCAAACTTCCATGGATAATCTCAAATCACATATACATGGTTTCAACCATTGAAGTATATAGGCAAACAATTCCCATGACATAAAGAAAATAACTTAGAAATCGTATTGAAAGCAAGATATTAACATTTGATTGAAAACCCCCATTTAAAAGCATGCATATTCATAAAAACTACACCCATGAGATTTTAGGATAACCCCACGTACCTGTATTTCCAAGGATAATAGATGTTTCTTGAAGCTTGCGGATTGGTGATTCCAAATATGTAATTATCTTTAAAAACCTACGGTCAAATCTCAAACTATTTGGGTTTTTATTTTGAAACCCTAAGGATAATATTGAGAACTTTTGATGAAAGAATATGTATTTTGGGGTCCTTGGAACTAGATTTCGTGTTTTAGGGCTAAGTAAGGGTGGAAAAGGACCACTTTGTCCTCAACACGGAGTGTTTAAGTCACTAGATTTCTTTACATAGGCGCCGCCCATCCCATTGCCTATGTTCACATAGGCGCCGCTTAGGCTATCGCCTATGTTTACATAGGCTCTGCCTAGTCTATCGCCTATGTTTACATAGGCATCGCCTAGGCTATTGCCTATGCTTTCTAGTGGTCATGGGCGATTGGTTAGGCGACGCTTATCACTTTGAAAGGCCATAACTTCTTGGTCAGGTGTCGGATTTTAGCCAAATTGGTATCGTTGGAAAGTTAACTCGAATACCTATAATTTGACACATAGTAGGCTTCCTAATTTGACATATTCAGAGATTTATGGTCGATGGAAGTTGACACACTTTACAAGCTCCACTAAAATTTAGTCGATCGAAATAGTTTCAACTCGTCCTTGAGTTGAAGGACCTGTATGGTCTAAATTAAAGCTTTAGCGGATTCACATGCTACACAATAATTAACATGCCATATTGGCATAGGATTTTATGGCTTTGGGATTAGCAACGCATCAAAATCTTGGTATATATTGTAGCCCAAATTGTGGGGTGTTACAATCTGGTGCATATCTTATCAGTTGATAGCAGTCCACTTTATAGTGTCCCTTAAACTTGCAATGATCACAAAATGCATTGAGATTGTAGTTAGGATTGTATTTCCTTTTAAACCTTGTGTTTCCAGTACCAGACTTTGCATACATTGCTATAGCATCAGCCTCTCCTAAACCTTGATTTTTGTTAGCTATAGAACCAAGCAGACCAACTACATTAGAGGTAACTGACATAGCTCATTGGTTTTCATCACTCATTACCATTGCATACGCTTGATTAACACTTGGTACAGGACTCAACAATAGAACATGACTTCTTACTTGAGAGTATGACTCATTCAATCCCAGAAAAAACTGATATAGTTTTTGTCTTTGTAAGTATTGGATGAACTCCTTGGACTTATCACAATTGCAACTAGGTGCTCGAATCATAGACTCAAATTCATCCCGAAGATCTTTAAGCTTTGTGTAGTACACTGATTGAGTGCCTTGATTACATGTGGCAATTTCTTGATGAATGTTGAATGCTCGAGATCCATCAATTTTTTCAAACCTTTCTCTTAAATCTTCGCACATAGACTATGCATTTGTGGCATAAACAACATCGCCTATAAGATTGCTTGCTACCGAGTTCATCAGCCATGACAACACAATAGCATTCACACGTTCCCACTGATATCGTAGACTATCTGGTACAGACTCTTTCCTACATGTACCATCCAGTAACCCTAATTTGTTCCTTCCCAACAACGCAATTTGCATGGATTTACTCCATACAGTGTAGTTCTCACTTCCTTTTAATTGAAACAAAATAATCGATGTTCCACTAACATCAGTCGACTGTAGGAATAGTGGATGATTGTAATCTATTTGTTGACCTGTTGTTGCGATACTAACATTTCCTATTGTTGTACTATCTATAGTTCCAGTGTCAGTATAAGCCATTTCACTCAATTATCTACTCCAATTTCTCAACACAGTCAGAGTATTCCGGTCACGAAAATATAGACAAATTGATGAGAAACATACAGTGATTTCAAACACAACACACCGATTGATTCTTTGTTATGATTATGCAGTAATTGAATTTAGTAATCCTGCAGAAATTTAACCTTAAATTTAGCAATTTGAGTGATTTTATCAACAAATCCCCAATTTCCTGAAACTTACATGCGTAGCGGTGAAACAAAGGAACAGAGAAAGAACTTTCATCGGCCGTTGATCTAGGCTTTGATAGCATGAACAGAGTACCTTTAGTACTCAAGATCTTCAAGGTTGAAGAAGAAGATATAACTAATTACTCTTACTGATATTAATATCAGATTATACATTGGGCCTTTCTTAGCTTAATGGGCTGACTTGGTCCAACATCTGCATCTTCTTGCTCTTTATTCAACAACATCCATTTTGTAGATCACCCAATTCCTGGAAGCTGCTAGGGCCACAATAGACCTGACAGTGACCATTTTGTTTATAGGACTATTTGTTTCATCAAAGCCGAGCCCTTCTTTCTAGCTATAGCTTTTGGTAACAAGTTTCACTTTAAATCTTTCCACCTCTTCTGATGTATAAAACATTCTGACTTTGAAGCATACATCTTTTAAGTTTAATGCATACATCTGTAGCTAAAAGACTAGGCAGGTTTCAATAAGTTCTAACATAAGATCGTCAGTAAGTTTGAACTGTTAAGCATGTATCCTTGTCCTTCACTTATTTCCAATTTCTTAGATCATGTCTTTGATGTTGAAATGCAGCATCACAACCTTTGCAACATGCCCTTGGCCGTCCTTGGACATTGAGATCAGAAGGTGAGCCTCCTCCTTTCTCCGATCTGTACTTATGCCTCATGAACATTCTGTCGTGGTTCAAGGTTTCTTTTCCTTTTTTTCTCTGCGGAGTTTACTATTAAAGTAGTTCACTAATTAAGTAAGTTCCTATATAAATGATAAAAGTGCACGAGATGAATTTATAAGAAAGAGAAACATGATCAGTGAGGGCTCATGCAGACGACCCCAACTTGTTTTGGAGTCAACCTGTAGAACATGGCAGAGGGAAAGACAAAGTTCACCCTTGGAGGAAACAGAAACCATTACTCTTAGCTCTTATTTATTTATTGAGCTCGAGTTCTGTTCAACAATCTGAGTCTGTTATCTGTTTAGCGTGTCTACAGTATGTATATAATTTTACATTTGCCAATTATATGAATTGGAATTTAGCATTTTGGAATGCGTAGCACCATATCATCATGAGTGAAACATCAAAAAGCCGAAGCCTTCAGAAGATTATAGTAGTTTCTTGGCATTCAAAAGTACAGAAACTACATTTTCTTAGTAATTTCTTGTTTAGGCTATGTTAACAACTATGTTGCTCAGATCCTCAAAAAGTTATTACTTTGGTGAATCTGATTCACACCTGTTCCATTGTTTTTCTTTTAATACCTTAAACTGAATCTTTGACGTTGTTAATGTGACAGTGTCAACAAAAGCTCCAGCAGTTTCCCTGCCTCCTGTTCCTGTGCGAGTTTCGATGAGCAAAAATGCTCCAAAGCTAGTTCCCCCACCTCCTGTGCCACCATTGGGATCGACCAGTGATAGACCTTGGCTAATTCCTGGTTATGAAGAGGACGAACAGAGACGGACAAAGTTAAAGTTAACTCCTTTATCAAGACTGATAGCAGAAAAAAAAACAAGTGGATCTTCTTCCCAAATGCATGAACCTTCTCAAACGCAAAGGGAAAATGCAAATGCAGTAAAAAAAATTTTCTTTTTCCTGCAGTGTTTCGAACCTCCATTTATACATGCATATAGAATTCGAAACAGTGTTTCGAACTGATGCAATACTTAATCGAATTGGTGCCACTGTTTCATGAACTGGTACACTGTTTAGTGAACTGGTATGCCTGTTCGGGAAAAGACATGTTCTTTGGATGAACGGGCATGAATTTCCAGAAAAGATACACCATTTAATTGAACCAATTTCACCTTTTCAAAGAGGCATGTTATGGCTATATAAACCTGCTTTCATTCACAGGTTTAGATACAAAATTTTCAGAATACAAAATTCTTCCTGACTTCTAAATTACTTTGTGTGATCAATAAACACGTTCAGTGAGTTCGAAGATATTCCAGTTGTTTGAGGTACTTCTATAATTGCTTTGTTTGGCCATTTTATCCTGGGAGAAAAATTCCACAACCTCGGGTACAGTGAGGGGAGTTATTTCCTTTAGGAAAGTCCGTGAATTTGGGCGACTTGACCATTTCTGTTTTCATCTTTATTTCTAAAATTCAAATACACCTCTTAGAAAGATCACTTTGATCTTCTGTTGAGGGTATTTACTGCACTTCATTGTGTTCTTGTTTTTAAACATAGAACTAGAGTTGAAGTTGTTGCTCTACCTATACAGATTCTGCATACCCGTAGAAGGAAATAACAAAGCGTTCAACTCAACTTTGTGCTAGAGCTACCTTATGACCTTAAATTACATCCAATACACTTTCCACACTTGAGAACTGATATTTACACCTAGGCACAATCAAACTCACCAGGTTCGGTCTTGTTTCATACATGGAACGGTTCAAACCATAGTCCGAAAGTTTGAGGTGTTACAACAAACCTCCAAAATTTCCCACTATTTATGATTGTGCAAAACCTAATTTAGCATGGAAAATAGTGGTGTTAGCTTCTGATTTAACTCTAATGGTGTCCTGACAGGTTTAGCTCTCCCCAGGCCAGATTTAAATATTAATTCTAGTGCATACTTTCTTTGAGACGTCGAAATGTGATTACTAGATCTAGCCATTCAATACCCTTGAGGAACTTATGCTTCTCCTAGGTCTTTCATTTTGAAGATCATGTCAAGTGTCACATATCAGTTGAAGATTGTCACCAGTGATCAAAAGATCATCAATACACACTAGTATAATCACAAATCACTATCAACTTTCTTGGTGAACCCCAGTTGAACCAGAATCTCCGTTAACTTCAAGTTCCATTGCCTTGGTGCCGGTTCAAAGCTACAATAAAGTGCATGAGATGAATTTCTAAGAAAGAGAAACATGATCAGTGAGGGGTCAGAGGGCAAGACTATCATCCTCGGAGGAAACAGAAACCATTACTCTTAGCTATTATTTATTTATTGAGCTCAAGTTATCTTCAACAATATATAAACTTTACATTTGCCAATTATATGAATAAACACGTCTACAGTATGTATAAACTTTACATTTGCCAATTATATGAATTGGAATTTAGCATTTTGGGCAGCGTAGCACAATATCATCGGTGAAACATCAAAAAGCCAAAGCTGTTACAAGATTATAGTAGTTTCTTGGCATTTGTGTTCTACTAAATTACTATCATGTGTTTCTGCATTCAAAATTTTATAAACTACATTTTCTTAGTAAATTCTTGTATAGGCTATGTTAAAACTATGTTGCTCGGATCCTCAAAAAGTTATTTACTTTGGTTAATCTGATTCACACCTGTTCCATTGTTTTTCTTTTAATACCTTAAACTGAATCTTTGATGTTGTTAATGTGACAGTGCCCACAAAAGCTCCAGCAGTTCCCCCTCCTGTTCGTGTGCGAGTTAAGATGAGCAAAAATGATCCAATGCTAGTTTCCCTGCATCCTGTTCCTGCGCCAGTTTCGATGAGCAAAAATGCTCCAAATCTAGTTCCCCCCACCCCCCCCCCTGTTCCTGCGCAAGTTTCGATGAGCAAAAATGCTCCAAAACTAGTTCCTCCACCTGGCTTTTCCCCACCTCCTGTTCCTGTGCGAGTTTCGATGAGCAAAAGTGCTCCAAAGCTAGTTGCCCCACCTGGCTTTCCCCCACCTCCTGTTGCTGTGCGAGTTTCGATGAGCAAAAATGTGCCAGAGCTAGTTCCCCCACCTCCTGTGCCACCATTGGGGTCAATCAGTGCTAGACCTTGGCTAATTCCTGGTTATAAATAGGACGAGCAGAGAGAGACAAAGTTAAAGTTAACTCCATTATCAAGACTGATAGCAGAAAAAAAAACACATACTTGTACAAGTGGATCTTCTTCCCAAATGGATGAAAAATCAAAGAAAGAGGTTACCGATGGAGTCAAGTCTAAGTTGGTGTCTCAACTCACTTCTGGGACAACTACTAGCTTGGATGGCATGGTTAATTTCGCCAATAGTGCTTTCACCATGTTAAATTTGTTTGGTGCTGATTATGGTTCGTTCTACAACGATGTCAAGGACTTGATCAAGCACAAATATTATTTACTCACTGCTGATAGAAAACTAGATATGTTGTCTGTTTCAGAATTGGAGGAAAAATATCTAGATGCTGTTACTAAAGAAGAGCAGTGCGTGAAAGGTGATGAGCAAAAATGAGCAGCCCGTAGGATTGCACAAGTGGAGGTAGAAAAACTCGGTACCCAAATGAAGGAAGCTAGGGTAGCGCAAGGGGAGATTTAGCGGTGCAAGAACGAAGCTCTCCAAGGGATTGAATCCACCACTCAACGCCTACTGTCTTATAAATAGCATTTGGTTGTCTCTATGTTGATGATTTCGATTAGCCGGAGAAATTCCTCATCATACACAGACTGTATGTTTATGTAACTATCTTCATGCTATCTGCATGTAGTGGCTCCTTAAAGTTTCTTGTTCAGTTTTTTAGCACATATTTTAGAGCCTCAATCAACTGGTTTACATGCTTTGATGACTAACTAGAATGTGATGTTAGAACTATTTTATGAGTTTTGGGAGATTTAGCAAAGTAGGACCAACTTTCAAACTTTGAAACCATATCCTCTTTAAATGGATGCGAAGTTGAATTTGACAAAAATGATTGGGGCCAATTAATTAAGATTCGTATTGAGAAGTCTTATAGTCGAACTCGAAATGTCTAATTAAGGACGAAGCCACAACCTTTGATGGTGATTGGTTGTGGCCCTAATATATGAAGGAAAATATTTTATTCATAATACTCTTTATTATTCTCCTTACATCAAATATGTCTTAGAATATCCCTATTTATAATAATATATAACAATCAAATTAAATTAGGACTAGAAAATCTATTCCTATATGAATTACGACAAATAAATCCTAATCATAATTAAATATGAATTAAAATAATATCGAATATTAAATCCTAAACAACCAATGATTTCTAATTCATCTTTGACTTATTATTTTCAACATTCTTCCGTAATTCAAAGTTGTCATTGTTGTTGCATTAAACACTTCTCTTTAATTTTCAATTTTTTATTTGTGTTGAAAAATTTCTCTCCAATCTTCAATTGTTGAAGCATTTCAGTATTCAACCTTCAACTGTCGAACCATTTCACTTTGATCAACTTTCAATTGTTGGAGCATTTCTCTCCAACCCCGATACTTTTTTCTTGGTTGTGTTGGAACACTTCTCTCCAACTCTCTCGTTGATGCACTTTGTCACCAATACTTAATTTTTCTCATTCACTTGTAATCAACTTTCAATTGTCCTTCTTTCTCATTTTTCTTTGGCTCGTCGTTTGTCATTGGTCAGACGAGCAACATATATGATTTATAGCCGTCCATCGATAATGAAAGCTTTTTGATTCTCTACTAAAATGGTAGAAGCTTTGATACCAATTTGAAGGAAAATATTTTATTCAATAAACTCAAATAATGCTCCTTATATGGTGTTTGGATTGACTTATTTTTAAGTGCTTTTGATTGTTAAGCACTTTTTTATTTTTATTTTTGGAGGTGTTTGACAAAGTTAAAATGTGTTTTTAAGCACTTTACTTTAGGTAGCAACCTACTTTTGACTTATAAGTCACTTAAAAAAAGCTCAACCAAACACCCTATTATTCTCCTTACATCAAATATGTGATAGACCACCCCTGTTTATAATACTAACAACCAAATTAAACTAGGATTAGAAAATGTATTCCTATATGAACTAGGACAAACAAATTCTAATCATAATGCGATATGAATTAAAAAAAATCAAATATTAAATCCTAAACAACTAAGGATTCTTAATCCAACTTTGAAATATTATTTCCAACAATATATTATGGCTCCTCTAAGAAACAATTCAAGGGCATCTCTATCTCTTGGTCAAACAGGTATTTGAAAATAATTTTTTAAAAACTGACTCAAAATCTATCGTCAAACACTAAATATCTCAAAAGTTGTAATGTACTCCTTCCGTTTCATTATACATGACACTTCCATTTGCGGTAGTTAATTCGATCAACGTGTGAAGCTAAATTGAATTATGTCAAGGGAATGTTTTAAAATTAAAATTAACATTATTCAAAAATTATACAAAAAGTACTGCTCCCCTGATTTCAATTTGTTTAACTTATTTTTTCTTAGTTTATTTAAAAAAGAATGACCCTTTTCTTTTTTAGCAACTTCGTAATTACAACTTTTCACGTGACATATTTAAGATCACGAGATTAAAAGACATTTTTAATGAAGTATATTTAACATATCTTTAATTTAAAACTATAATTTATTTACTTTCTAATATAAACTCCGTATCAAAACAATTAG
This sequence comes from Capsicum baccatum var. pendulum, assembly GCA_030864225.1. NCBI lineage: Eukaryota > Viridiplantae > Streptophyta > Magnoliopsida > Solanales > Solanaceae > Capsicum > Capsicum baccatum. The sequence continues at coordinate 7,843,008 of CM061550.1, forward strand.
AATAGAAAAATTGAAATACATGAAGTATAAGTTACAAATTTTCTCATTTTGCTTCAATGGTCAAATATATTTTAAAATAGGCAAAATGACCTTCTGGACCCTTGTACTATGTCGGTTTTGTAAGTTAGACACTTCTACTTACATGTTTGTCATCTGGACCCTTGAACCCATCAAAAACTAACATTTTGCACCCTTTGACCGTTGACCTTGCCTATGTGGCAAGGTCATGGTGACTAGGACAAAAAGAGTGTAGCCACTTGCTTGGGGGTGCGAGTGGGGGTCAATTTCTGACCAATTTTATATTAAAATAATTAAAAAAATATTAAAATTTTAAAAAATATTAACAACGGGTCCTTTTTTTCCCTCTATCCTTTTAAATTTAAAAATATTTTTAAAACTTTAAAAATATTACTAAAAATATAAAAATAATTTCAAAAATTTAAAAAAAATTTTAAAAATTTAAGAAAAAAATAAAAAAGGGTCCTTTTTTTTCCGCCATCTTTTTTAATTTGAAAATATTTTTAAAAATTTAAAACTAATTTAAAATTTTTTAAAAATTTTTTAAGAAAATAAGAATATTTTTTCCCTCCCCACCCCAACTCGTCCCTACCCCCACACCCCACCCAGCCCCTATCCCCCACCCCCAGCCCCTATCCCACCCCAACACCCGTCCAGCCCTTCATCACCCCCACTCCAGCCCGTCCCCACCCCCCACACCTCACCAGCCCCGTCCAGCCCCTCCCCACCCCACCCCTAGCCCCCATACCCCTCCTATCCCCATCCCCACGCCACCCCAGCCTAGCTCTTTTTTTTCACTCCATCCTTTTTAATTTCAAAATATTTTTAAAAATTTAAAACTAGTTTAAAAATATTTTTATAAATTTAAAAAAATATTATAAAAATATTTTTAAAAAATAAAAATATTTTTCCATCCCCACCCCAGCTCGTCCCCACCCCCACACCCCACCCAGCCTCGTCCCCCAGCCCCAGCCCCCCATCCCACCCCAACACCCGTCCAGCCCTTCTTCACCCCACCCCACCCCAGCCCGTCCCCCCCTCCCACACCTCACCAGCCCCGTCCAGCCCCTCCCCACCCCACCCCCAAGCCCCATCCCCACCCCACCCCACCCCAGCCCCTTCCAGCCCCCACACCCCATCCCAACACTCTTCCAGCCCCCCACACGTTCACTTTTTATTTTTTATTTTAATTTTTTCTCTCAATTCAATTCTTTTCATTTTTTTAATTAAAATATAAATTTGAAATCTTTTTATTTTTTTGAGGATTAAAATTTAAATTTACATTGAAAGTGAGTGATAGTGAATATTAAAAAAAATTAGTGAATTTCGCTTGGAAAAAATTAAACTCTCCTTTAAGTAATCATTTTCATCCATTTTCTCTCTTAAAGCTCTTTCATATGCTTTAGAGCTACTATTTTCTTTAGCAGTCCAAAAATCACTCCTTTTTTGTGTCAACAGAGAACCATTTTAAGTAAACAATGTGAGAGGAAAACTCTGATTTTGAAATGATACCTGGAATTACAATACCTTTGGCCAAGATTGTACCTACTACTACTAGCATTGATGGGACTTTTCCTGTTAAGAGGTGCAGTTCAAGAAAAAGGGCTGCTCCAGATTTCTTTGTTCCCACCCATTTTCGCTCATCTAGACTTCTACATGGCCCTGCAGGTTTATGACGTGGTCCAGGTCGCCCTTCGAAACAGAGATCAGATGGTGAGCTAGAGCTAGCTAGCCTCTTACATTTTTGCTGAATGATTTTAGATCTTGCATATGTTGTTTATTATGTTTAGGTGATCGCGCTATTTTGCTGATGTTTCTGTTCTTTGCATATATGGACATGTTGTTTGTTATGTTTAGGCGATCGCGCTATTTTGCTGCTGTTACTGTTCTTTGCATGTTTGCATTGCACTGCGTTCCTATTAGTTGTCATGTTTTCTTCGTTGTGGTTTTTACTACTTTGATTTGGTTCACTTGAACTGAGAATCTTTCGGAAACGGGCTCTCTACTTCGTGGAGGGTAGAGGCAAGTTCTGCATACGCTCTACCCTCCCTAGACGCACATTGTGGGATTTCACTAGGTATGGTGTTGGTGTTTCCTTGTGGGGCTTCCATGATTGCACTAGTTTGCTGTTGTTAACTGCTGATCTGCACGCTTTCTTATAAGTTGTATGTCGTATTTTCTTCATTGACATTTTTTCATTCGTTACTTGATTTGCTTCACCTGTGCCGAGGGTTTTTTGCTAGCAATCTTTCTAACTCCATGAGGAAAGGGTAAGGTCTGTGTGCACTCGACCTTTCCCAGATCCCACTTTGTGGGATTTCACTGTGTATGTTGTTTCTTTGCCGGGCTTAGTATTAAAGTAGTTTCGTGAATTCTAGGACAATGACCAAAAGTGCTAGTGACTGGTTTCAGAAATTACGTTGTTGTTTCTTTGTGGCGCTTAAGTAGTTCTGCGGATTCTAGGAAAGCAACACAAAGAGCTAGTGTTTCAGAAATTACTTTTTTATATATATTTAGTGATTTATTGTCACATATATAGGATTTGGGCCGAGGCTACTAGGTTTTGCCGAAGCCATATGTTAAAGCCTACATCTGCCCCTAGATAGCTATGTTTTTCATCCATATATAAATATTACTAGTGAATGAGATGACTTAAAACTGATCAGTGAGAGTTCATATAGCCTACGAGGCATAGTTGTTACATATTGTGATGGATGGGGATGAAAGCAACTGGTTTGATATACAATTACTCGAGCCGAGGGTCTATCCGAATCAGCCTCTCTACCTTCACTAGGTAGGGGTAAGGTTGCATACTCATCACCCTCCCTAGATCACACTTGTGGGATTATATACGCTATGTTGTTGTTTTTGTAAAGTTCTTACTTTGTAGCACTCATCTTCACAAACTAAAAGCTTTAGTTTTCAATAAGTTCTTAAGCTATAATTTTCCATGTCGAAGTTGAAGTGCCATCCATGGAGGCAACACAAACTCCTGCCTCACAACCTTTGCAACGTGGAACAGGTCGCCCTGGAAAACAGCAATCAGATGGTGAGTCTCCTCCTTTCCCCATACTTTTGCCTCTTAATTAGTGATTTTAAATTGGTTTGAGGTTTCTTTTCCTTTTTTTCTTTGTGGGGGTTACTATATAAATGAAATGGTAAAAGTGCACAAGATGAAACAGGCAACAAGACTGAGTAATTTTATTATTTGAGCTTGAGTCGTTTTCAACCGTCCAAGGTTGTTTTTCATTTAGCAAGTTTTCACTATGTATAAAACTTTACGTTTTGCCAATATGAATTGGAATTGTGTCACAAATATGAAACTTTACAGTTTGCTACTTCTCTTTTTGGTTAGCAATATGTAAGCTGACGAAAAGATGTGCTAAAAGTTTGCGTTTTTCAGTAAGTTCTAACTTCAAAGTATACATCTTTTTAAACTAAAAATTAGTTTGCTTTCAAAAGTTGTAAATATAAAGCATATATTCGATAAACTAGCCTTAGTGTGTACTTTAAATTTGTTAATGTGACTGTCACTATTAGTTACAGAAGCTCCAGCAGTATCACCTCCACCAGCATTACCGTTGGGGTGGACCGGAGATGGTCCATTGCAAGCTTCGGCAACAACTCCATTGGAGTCAACCAGTGATAAGCATATTCCAGAGGCAGTTGCGCCATCTCCATTGGGGTCAAACAGTGATAGGCGTACTCCAGAGGAAGTTGCCCCAACACCATTTGGGTCAACCAGTGATAGACCTATGGAAGTTCTCTCTGATGAAGAGGAAACAAAGTCAAATGTAAAGCCGTCAAGAATACTGATACATCCCCCAGAAATAAATTATAAACCCCAGGAGATTCCTGATGAAGAATCGAGGAAATTAGTTATTAAAGTTCAGTCTCTACTGGTTCGGAAGCTGCTTACTTATGGGAATGATGTTAAGTACATGGTCCATCAGGCCAATACTACTTTTAGGTACTTGAAAGGGCTTGATTTTGATTATGGTTCTTTTTACCAAGACGTCAAAGAGCACATTAAACATCTCTGCGATTTGCAAGATGCAGAAAGAGAAGAAACTACATTGTCTTTGTCAGCATTGCAGAAAAATTATGAACATGCTATACATATTGCAGGTGATGTTGGGGAGGATATTGGGCATACTCAAGAAGAATTGGAGAAAGAGAAAGAGAAAAAGGAAACTTTGAAGAGAAAAATCGAGGATCTGAAGAAAGAGGTAGCACATATTGAACATGAAGAAGAGCGTCTGAAATATGAACAAACAAAATACAAGGAAGTCCATGAAGTTGCAAACGCCAAGATACAAGAACTTGGCATCCAGTTGGAGGCAGCCTAAGCAAAGCTAAATGAGATAGAGCAGCGCAAGAATGCAGCTCTCTGAGGGATTGAATCCAGCACTCAACACCTACAGTCCAAATTTCTTGATGATCTGAAATAGTTTGTGTTAAGAATCCGTGCCCTACTGATTGTCTTATTTTTGCCTAACTATTGCTTATACATGAAACGTGTTGCCTGAAGTCCACTGACTTGTTTCCAGGAATCAGTAAACAGAAGGTAAAGAACACAATGATTTTTATGTGGAAAGCATCCGGCTCAAAAAGGTGTAAAAAACCATGACCTGCACCTCTACAGGATTTAACCCCAACTTCACTAAATAACTCTGAGCCTCAACAACGACTGATTACAAAACTCTTGTAACTAACAAAATAGGAATTATATACTCTAATCCTTATAACTCAACAACTAGGAATTATAAACTCTAATCCCTATAACTCAACAACTAGGAATTATGGAATCTAATTCCTATCTACACACGCACCTCCCAAGGTAAGTGTTTCCAAAGTCTTTAAGTTTTCCCCAACTCGAAGACTAGCTCCTAATTCAGTTTATAACACACTGAAACTAATATTACATGAATAGCTCAAACACAATGAATAACTCTAAAATCAAAGCTAAAACTCTTAGCTGTATTCTGCACGTAGGACCAGGTTCTTCAATGTGTTTCTACAGTGGTTAAGTAGCACTTTGTGATTTCAATCTTTAGATTGTACTTTTCTGCTTTGTAAGTGCGTGTCTTTCTTTGAATCTTTTCCCTTGTATTTATAGCCAACTCTGATGAAGACCTTCAATTGATTTCCTCTCCTATTTCAAATTGGACTCCCTTCAGTAGCTTTCCTCTCCTATCTTGAATTGGACTCCCTTTCAGTTGATGTCCTCTCCTATTTTGAATTGGATTGCTTTTACTCTTTTTATTCACTGCCTCCTCTCTTTCTCTCCTAGATTGAGTAGGACTCCCTTTATTTAACTTGTCTTCAATTAGTTTACTCAACCACAACTTCTTCAATTTATCATGTGATCAGTAGCTTGAGTATATTAGAATTAAGTTTGCTCATTCATTCCTGACTTTCAACAATCTTTGTCTGCATCTATCAAGACAACCTGTAATCTGTCTTCCTATGCTTGAACCAGCTCAAGTAACATGTTCCATTCATCTATGAGTCATCAGAAACTTCACTGATCTAACAAAGAGTCCTTCAATTTGTATGTTTCCTATCTTGTGTAGACTTCTTCAATCTGTAGAAACTTTCTCCTTCTACACATAAGACTCTTCTTTTTCAACTCAACTTGCTTTCCCTCATCATCAAGTGTTTGAATCAAATTCAACTTCTTCAAATTATGTGCATGTTTATTTCATTGAGTTTATCGGAATTAACCACTCATCTGGTTCTTGATTTCTTCAACCCTTGCCTTTAATCATTAATGATTTGCTGCAATTTTCAGCTACATGTGATAGTGTGTCTGTGAACCAGCTTAACTGATATGTTTCATATCACTTTGTCAGTTTGTCAATTATCAAAACTATAACATACCCAACAAATTCCCCCTTTTTGATGACAACAAACCTCTTGTCTTTGTGCATTCAACCATCTTCACCTGTATGCATTAAAGTATAAAACACTAGAATGAAACAAGTTAGTCAATGGGTTATAAACATTGCACAACCCTCTTATCTTCTACCTTTTGGCATCATCGAAAAACCACTTCAATGCACATATTATACTAGCCAATGTAATTTGTTATGCTATTAATGGCCGCTGGGACTATCACCAAAACAATCAGACTAAGACTTTATCCAACATAGTAATGTATTAAAGAGATAAAAAATATGAGTCAATTTAGCAAAGATAACCATTCCATTTAACTGACAGAGCATGTTCCACATTAAACCTAAGTTAGTACTGAACAAAGCAAAACAACTGAGCATTAAAAAATATGATATAAAAGTGGGACTTGGCTAAGAATACAAACAATGAGGAGCTGATGAGAAAGGTGGAACAGGTGGTATCAATTGTGTCCATTTACGAGTGACTTCAACATTTTTATTCCTCAATCAATCAAGGTCAAGTTTCAAAGTCATGATCCTAGCCTTAAGTACCTATTATTCCACTTGATGACTATCTTGTGTAGCTTCTAGTTCAGATTTTTTTTCCAGCTAAATCAATTCTTTTTTAAATGAGTTTTATCCCTCCTTACTGAAACAGGTAGAGTAACACGGTTCATCTGTAGAAGAATATCTATTATTGTTTTATATGTCAAACCTGAACTTGGACTGAGAAGTCCCCAAAAAATAACCAATTAAGAGCTAAAAAGGAGAGCATGCCCTTTTTCATTACTTAGAAAATATATACTGCATGTGATTAATGATCAAGCTTGGCAAATCCATGGTACACAACTGATATTTTGGTTGAGAGAGAACAAGGAATTTCTAGTGTAGGATTAACATATTAGTGAACAACCATTTTTAGAGAATCAAAGAAGGTTTGGTCAATTAATTTTTCAGAACTTTAGGACAAGGAGAGGATAAAATGTGAGGAATTGAACAGGCGTGCTCAACTGTTTCAACTTAGAAAGCCTATGCTTATGTTAGTGTAAAACATACCTGAAAAAAAGAACTTTGTCGTCACAATTGCTTGCTTGTACCTATTTTTCTGCATAATCTACTACAAAATTAGGTTAGAAAAGTCAAAAATCTAGAATTAGGACACACAACTAAATGTACAAGACTGAATAAAATAACTTTTTAGCTAATAAGATAAGAAAATGGTTATTCTAGTCAATCATTGAGGGGAGTTTATGCAATTTTTAATCATCCCCAAGTCTAACCTATTCCTTTCAAAATGCTATCTACATAGTGCCTTTGATGCTTCTCCACTCAATTAAGTAACCCATAAAATCATCATTTTTATAGCCCTCAAGAGTGAAATTGCTTTTCCTTTAGATACCATAGTCACAAGCCATTGATTTGTTGTCCCCCCTGTCGATATGCTCTCAGTCATGGAACAAGTGGTACAACATGTTTCTATGCATGCTCATCAGCTTCACTGTCCTCCTCTTAACTCCTCTGCTGCTTACATTAGTCCAAAAGGATTCATACAAACCATGCCAAGCACTTGGTCGTACTTATATGATTCTTTGTTTTGAAGGAGGATCTCCCTTGCTTCCCCTTACACTAGCACTACAAATCTGGTCATCTTTCAAAGACTTTTGTTTTAGTTCTTCCTATTTTTCCAACTCCAGCAATGGTGTTTTTTTTTTCATCTCCAAAAGATTCATTCCCCCTTTAATGTGGTGAGTGAAAGAACCTTTATTTGCTTCCAGTCTTTTGCCTTGAGCAAGCTTTATTCATGTACACATTTTGCTTTCCTCCTTTCACTCACACCTGCAAAATAATTTAGGGGTTAACTTTAGGCACCCAGACAAGCTTGGGTCCTTTCTTATGAGTAAATGGATGAATCATATTTCTTCTAGCCCATGCAGGCAACAGGTTACGTGACCTGTTTCTCTGACCAGGTTTACTTATCCTTTTCTTGATCTGAGATAGTTTATTTGCCTGATTTAGACTGCTAGATCTGCTTTTGGCAGCTACTGGACATTCAGTGGTTGGATGTCCAAGGTTACCACAAATATAACATAAATCTTTAGGAACATCAAATTTTTTGTGGAATCCTAATCCTGCCTTTTCACTGTAATTTCTTTCCCCCAATTTGTGAATAATTCTTGAGAAGTGTGTCCTCCTGTTTGCTCTTTCAAGGTCAAGTTTTAGTTTAGAGACTTCTTGACTCAGTTTATTCACTATTTCTATTGCATTATTACACTCTTATTTGTACTTGACCAATTCAAGTTCAACTTTTTCTTGTACTTTACTCTTGGTGTTTTTTCCCTTTTCAGATAGTGTCAATTTTACAACTTCAAAATTAAGATCATTATTTGAAGAATCAAGTTGTTCAACCTGTTTCTTGAGAGAGCATTTTTCCTATTCAACAGTGTTCTTGCAAGCTTCTAAATCAATAAAATCAAATTTGATTCTTGCAAGACTGTTGAATAACTCATCCCTATCAGAAGTTGATTTTTGGAAGTCATCAATTAGTGCACTCATCAAGGAACTAAGTTTTGTTTTAGAAAACAAATGCAAATTTTCTTTAAGTTCAAGTATACTTACCTTAGAAGCATCATCTTCTTCCTCCAAGTCTGAATCTCCAAGAGTCATGAGTGCTGCTTCATCAACTTCATCATCATCTAAGTCAAATCCCCAAGCTTCTACCATTTTAGTTCCATCAATTTCCATTTCATAAGTTCTTAAATTCCCCACTAATTCATCCAGGGTCATGCCTACAAGATCCTTATTTGCTTCCCTGATTGCAGTCACCTAAACATTCAATTTTGATTTTGGTAATACCGTCAGTACCTTATCGACTTGTTCTTCTTTAGATATAACTTTTCCTAAGGAGGTCAGCTCATTTGTTAAGGTAGTAAGCCTTGTCATCATCTCATGCAAGGTTTCATTCTCCTTCATCTTAAATGTCTCATACTCAGTGAAGAGAAGAGAAATTCTGAATTTTCTTACTTGAGATGTGCCTTCATGAGCATTTACTAGAGCATCCCAAATTTTCTTAGCAGTGGTGTATGTTGATACCCTATTGTATTCAGCAGGTCCTAATCCACAGACCAAAATATTTTTGGCCTTCGTATTTTTCTTCAATGCCAATAGATCATCAGGAGTGAATTCACTTCTTACTTTCTTGACCTATTTCCCATCTTCTAACTTCATTAGAATAGTAAGACCATCAGTGATCCTATCCCATAACTCATAGTCTTCTTCTTGAATGAATGTTTCCATCCTAGCTTTCCACCAAATGGAGTGAGAACCATAAAAAAGTGGAGGTCTAATAGTGGATTGACCTTCACTGTGACCAGTAGGTGGTGCGAAGTTCATCATATTGTTCTTGGTCTTAGGTAAGACAACCTTGCTCTGACGTGTTCCACTGACGTGTTTCCAGGAAGCAGTAAACAGAAGGTAAAGAGAACAATGATTTTTATGTGAAAAACACCCGGCTCAAAAAGGTGTAAAAAACACAACCTCCACCTCTACAGGATTTAACCCCAACTTCACTAAATAACTCTGAGCCTCAACAACAACTGATTACAAAACTCTTGTAACCAACAAAATAAGAATTATAAACTCTAATCCCTATAACTCAACAACTAGGAATTATAAACTCTAATCCCTATAACTCAAAAACTAGGAATTATAAACTCTAATTCCTAACTACACACGCACCTCCTAAGGTAAGTGTTTCCAAAGTCTTTGAGTTTTCCCCAACTCAAAAACTAGCTCCTAATTCAATTTATAACACACTGAAACTAATATTACATGAATAGCTCAAACACAATGAATTACTCTAAAAGTCAAAGCTAAAACTCTTAGCTGTATTCTGCACGTAGGACCAACTTCTTCAATGTGTTTCTTTAGTGGTTGAGTAGCACTTCGTGATTTCAATCTGTAGATTGTACTTTTCTGCTTTGTAAGTGCATGTCTTGCTTTGAATCTTTTCCCTTGTATTTATAGCCAACTCTGATGAAGACCTTCAGTTGATTTCCTCTCCTATTTCGAATTGGACTCCCTTCAGTAGCTTTCCTCTCCTATCTTCAATTGGACTCCCTTTCAATTGATGTCCTCTCCTATTTTGAATTGGATTGCTTTTACTCTTTTTATTCACTGCCGCCTCTCTTTCTCTCCTAGATTGAGTAGGAATCTTTTTCTTTAACTTGTCCTCAAGTATTTTACTCAACCACAACTTCTTCAATTTATCATGTGATCAGTACCTTGAGTATATCAGAATTAGGCTTGCTCATTCATTCCTGACTTTCAGCAATCTTTGTCTGCATCTATCAAGACAACCTGTAATCTGTCTTCCTATGCTTGGACCAGCTCAAGTAACATGTTCAATTCATCTGTGAGTCATCAGAAACTTCACTGATCTAACAAAGAGTCCTTCAATTCGTATGTTTCCTATCTTGTGTAGACTTCTTCAATCTGCAGAAACTTTCTCCTTCTACACATAGGACTCTTCTTTTTCAACTCAACTTGCTTTCCCTCATCATCAAGTGTTTGAATCAAATTCAACTTCTTCAAATAATGTTGATTTCTTCCACCCTTGCCTTTAATCATCAATGATTTGCTGCATGTTTCAGCTACATGTGATAGTGTGTTTGTGAACCAGACTGACATGTTTCATATCACTTTGTCAGTTTGTCAATCATCAAAATTATAATGTACCCAACAGTTTGACTTTGTGAAACTCATTGAACAAGCTCCCTACTAGATGAACTGAATGTCCTCATGACTATTTTTGTTTTGGGATTGTGTTTTCTCTAGCAGCAGACAAGTTATTTCTTCTTTTGGTTATCACCATGTAGTAAATTCTTCTTAAAGTTTCTTGTCACGCTTTCAATGAGTAATATGTCTAGCAGTTATATGTAATGATTTGCTTCCAGAACATCGAGCTATGGCAGGGATAGCTCAACTTTGTTATCTGGAAACAAAGGTTCCAATTGTCCGAAGAAGGCTTTTGTTAGCGTGCTGCCTAAAGCAGGCACATTGATCTGGTTACGCGTTAATGTCTTGAAAGATGAATGTGCATATATATTGAAATCGTATTAGACATTGACACAATGAATTGTCCAAAAGAAAACTCTTGTTCGCGTGGTTATCATGTTTTGTTAAACACATTTAGGACTCTCTATTTAGCCTCTGCACAAATCAAGCTTGTTATAGTAAGGACCACAGCTTGTAGACAGAGTGATAAAATATTGGAAACATAACGATGAACAGATTCAACAGAAGAAGAATATGATTACAAGAGAGAGTATGAAGCGTCAAAGTTGAACTCAAAGAAACATAACAATGAAGAGAGAACCTTTAGGAAGCAAAGGAAAAAAAAAGAGACAGGAGAAAGGGCAAAACATTGAAAAGAAAACTAGGACTGAGGAGGTCACAAAAATAGCTCTTTGCAGGAATATAAGGTGAGATTAAGAGAGAATCCTTTAGTAACCAAAAAAGGGGTAGCCCGGTGCACTAAAGCTCCCACTATGTGCGGGGTTCGGTAAGGGCACCACCATAAGTGTGTATTGTACGCAATCTTATCTTGCATTTCCGTCAGAGGCTGTTTTCAAGGTTTGAACCCGTGACCTCATGATCACATGGTAGCAACTTTACCAGTTACTGCAAGGTTCCCTTCAGAATCCTTTAGTAACCAAAGGAAAAAAAAAACACAGTAGAAATTAAAAAAGGCCAAAAAATTGAAAAGAAAACTTTATCTAATAAAGTTGTTGGTAAAATTATTATCACGTGACGAGGAGGTCACAGATTCAAGCTGTGATATAAGTTGAGATTGTCATAATACACCTTTGGGGTTTTCTTGTGTCATATTTATGCATCATGTTGCGACAAGAACACCCCAGCTCTTGCATACAAAAGAATCCAAAATCTCTCTTGAAGCACACGATCAGCAAAGCCTCAGCTCTTGCATACTAACATTTTGTCCTAATTTATATCATGTGACATCGTGATTCATTCGTTTTAATTTATGAGTTATTTTTTCTTTTTAATTTATTTGAAAAGAACATCGTGTTCGATGTTTAATAATTTTCATGACTTTGTTTTTTATTTCATATACTTATAACAACATAGTCAAGATTATTAAATTAGAGGAGTAATTTTCAAATTTAAATCATAATATTCTAGAGTACGTCTTTCTCCGATGACAGTTAACTGTTCTCACAACTCGAGAAAAATGGCGGAGATCTCTAAAAACTTCAATCGGACAAACATAGGAAAGAGGGAAGACAGGAGCAAATAATAGAATAGGAGAATTCTTCATCAGAGGTAGAATTCAAGTTATTTTGTTTGATTTTTTTAGGGGTTTTCGCACCTAAATTTATGTTGTTCCGGCAGAAATCATTCATTTCAATCATCTTTCGTTTAAAGCTCTTCTTCGCTTTCTATTTAGAGTTTTCAATGGTTCTCACTTATTTTTCCTTCCATAAAAAAATTTCTTTTGAACCACATGTATAAAAAAACCTATAAGCACCATAATCATAAGGTGAGCTGATTTCTTTTAGTTATTTTTTTTTATTGATAGTGTAAAAATGTAATTAAAGAACAGATTTGAGTATTCTTCTTCATCTTTTTCTATTTTTGTAATTAGATCTTAATTCTGTTGTTGTTGTTGTTATTGAATTGCTTGTTTTTAATCATATAATATGACTGATCAATCTTTGCAAAGTGATTTAATTTTTTTACACTTTATTAAAAATCTCCAGAATAGACAAAATTATTTAATTTTAAATAATTAAACGTTACACGTTCGAGACACGTGCGGTATATATATATAGTAATTGTTATCATCAAGATCATCGTGATTCATTCGTTTTAATTTATTAATTTTATTTTTCTTTCTAGTCCATTTGAAAAAAATATCGTGTTCGATATTTAGTAACTTTGATGACTTTGTTTTTAGATTTTATATACCTACCTTATAACAACATGATCAAAATTATCGAATTTGAGGAGTAATTAGTTTATTAAAATCTCAAATTTAAGTCGTAATATTCTAGAATCTTTCTCCCACACCCAAATTGATAAAAAGGGCGGAGATCACTGTTTCTAATAAAACAAACATAAGAAAGAAGGAAAGAGCAAATAATAGAATTGGAGAACTCTTCAACAGAGGCAGATTTCAAGTTGATTAGTTTGATTTTTTATGGATTTCAGTAACCTAAATTTATTTTTGTTCTTGGAACATGATTCTGTTTCGGTCATCTTTCTTTCTGCCGATAAAGAATATGCCTTTGAAAGCTTTCACTATTCTTACTCATTTTTTCCGCTCATAAAGAATATGCCTTTGAAAGTTGGTTTTACAACCTTTCTTTTTTAAGCAGAAGGAAGTAAGAATGTCATTAGAAAAAAATGAAATGACATCTCCACCTAGATTTTCAAGATCTTTGGTCTAGATTCCACTATTCAAAGTTAGTGAATGGACTTCTCTTGGTAAGAGACGCGGTTTAAGAAAAAGGGCTTTCCAGAATTTCTTTGGTCTCACCAATTCTCACCTTTCTCCAAAATCAGATTAGCAAGATTTACGACGTGGTCGTGATCGCTCTTTGAAACAGCGATCAAATTGTAGCTAGCTAACCTTCTTACTTTTGCTTAATGATTTTATATCTGCTACATGATCAGTGTTTTAGTTCTAAGATTTGTTTGTGGGGCTTAGTATTAAAGTAGATCTAGGGCAGATTCAGGATTCTAGTACAATGACCTCAAGTATATTAATTCATCTTTTAATTGAACAACACATATTTAGGGTTGTTTGATTGGTAGAATAAAGGATTACTTTCTTGCCTTAAAATTTGGAAAAATTTGATTAGACGTTTGGTTATGAGTATTAATCAGTCCCAAAAATTAGTTTGTACTAAGATAGTGGAACTAGCTATCCAATATAGAAGAGGGATAAGCAAAGTGTACTAGATTGGGACATGACATGTTTATACTTACAGAATAATAATTGTTGAATATGTTTTATTCACATTGTTCTTTGTGTTTATGAAGAATATAATTAGTGCAGAATCATATAATCAATTTCAATTTTCTTGGAGTTGAGGCATAATTGTTGTTATCAGTTTTAATTGAGATATGATTATGAAGTGTACTTGTAAAATTGGGTGCACCTTGTGATATTATCTCGAGAGCTAGTAAAAGTTGAAAAATAAGTTGATGTTGTTATTATGAATTGAGTGCCAAAGCTGGTATGATATTATTTGATGGATCGGGTACCACATCTGTATAATATTACTATTATGAATCAGGTACCACATCGATACTGTACATTAACCCTAGTATGTCTCCGGCAAGTCATGACTAGTTGGACAAAAATAAATTCCTTTAGTCTCTGCGTATACATTAATTTTTGATATGCTGATTCATTTGTTGTTAATTTATGTGTTTTATTTTCTTAATTTTAATTTATTTGACATGAAGCATGATATTTTATTCATAAACTAACAAGTCTTATAATGTTCCACAATTTTCCACTATCCCCCATAATATAAAATAGATAGCAATACCTCTACTTAAAATAGTTTATCAAACCTATTATATCTTGTAGAGATCATGAGAGATTAGAACACCCTTTTCCCATTTGCATGGGGGCTTCACTCAAATCATATGGACTTTTTATTTTTTATTTTGTTTTAATAAACAAACTTTTATAAGATATCATTAAAATTCTCTTAGAAAGTGAAGAAATATTTTACACAAATCACACTTTTCATAAAAAATCATGAAACTCATGAAATGGAACAATTATGAGCATAGATGAATAATTTACAGGAGTTCATGACTTCAAACTAAATTTACATGACTGAATTCATAGGACAACCCTAATAGACTCATGAATGATTGTTCATACAAAATATGATTTTTTTCGTACTATACTTAATAGTTCGTGGAGGTCAATATGTTAGGGTTTTTGTCCTGATTTTCTTACTATATTTAAGTTTTGCTTTTTCTTAGAAGGAAAATAAAAGTTACCATAATTACTTTTACTTTTCCTAAAAGAAAAATATAATTCTTTTCCATATTTGGCTAACTTCTTTTTGGAGAAAAGGTTTTGGACATCTATAAATAGAAGACCCTCTCTCATACCATAACAAAATAACATCCACAATGTAGTTTTTTAAGAGTTTCGTTTAGGGGGAGATTTTCTCTCTCATTAGTTTTGTGCTTTTTAATATTATTTTTAATATTAGGTTTTATATGTAGGCCAATTGGCCAAATCACATAATAATATTATATTTTTAGTATGTTTTTCTTTGTCATCTGAGTTATTGTCTTTACGGTTTGCAACTAATAGCTTCCGCATGACGCCCTCTCGATTTCGAACCCAACACAATATGCATGCATGAAAAATTCGTGGTCCTTTAATTTGATAGGAAATGGACCACATAATCTTCATATTCTAGGAGATATTCTCATTTAAATTGACCTTTACATGAGCTCAAACCAAAACTTAGTTAGTGGAGAAGCGTTCAACTCAACTTTGTGCTAGAGTTGCCTTCTGACTTTAAATTACATCTAGTACACTTCTCCACTCTTAAGAATTGATATTTACACCTAGGCACAATCAAACTAACCAGGTTTGAATAAGCTTCATACATGGAACGGTTCAAATCATAATCCAAAAGTTTGAGGTGTTATAACAATCCTCAACAATTTTTCACTATTTATGATAGTGCAAAATCTAATTTAGCTAAGACTAGAAAGTTTGTTCTATATTATTTAGACATAATATTAAACAAATACCAAATTCTAAATAGATTTGACTTTCTGCTTCAACTTTGAATTATTCTTCCAGGGAAACGAATGTCATATTCGATATTTAGTAAAATTTGCATGACTTTGTTTTTTCATTTTATGTATTTACCCTTTTAAATTAGATGATTAATAATACGAGATTCGAGGTATGACTTAATTATATTTAAAAATTCCAAATTTAAGATCATAGTATTTCATAATCTTCTATATATCTGTCATCAAACTAAGTAGTTCATTGGACATGATTTGACTGATATTTGTCAAAAAAAATATTTTAACATCCAATTATAAAAGAGCATTTGAAGTTGAAGTTTAAATAAAATTGAAGTTTTCGTTAGAATTTCTACAAACTCTTTTTTTTAAAAAAAAATTTAATACTCCCTCCGTTTCAAATCGATTGACCTATTTTGATTTGATAAGGAGTTTAAGAAAATAAACAAGACCTTTGAATCTTATGATCTTATATTAAAGATATGGCAAAAGTACCAGAAAAATCCTTTAATCTTGTGGTGTTAAACATGTTACGTTGAAAATTAGAAATTAAAAGTTTCTAAAAAGGGAGAAAGATCATTCTTTTTTAAATGAACAAAAATGAAAAGCAGGTCAAACAAACAAAAATGGAGAGAATATTTTATAACTCCATTGATGGAGATTTAGATATGATATAACATAAGGAGAGAGGAGGAAGAAAGAAGAACTGATTTGTAAATAAGCTCTTGTAAGGTTTCAATAAGTTCTAACTTTAGAGCTTACATTTTTTCTCAACTAAAGGTTTAGCAAGTTTTCAAGAAGTTCTAACTATAAACTAGAGTAAAGCATCTAATATCCTCCTGAACTATGATTGAATTTGCTACAACATACTCCAACTCCACAGGTGTTCTATTACCTCTGAACTAAATTTTAGTTTTGTCAACCTTTTTAGCTGACATGACACCTTTGATGTGACCCTCATTTTATGTAATAAAGGTGCAACGTCAACACAAAAGAGCGACAAAAATACGCTAAAATTGATTTCAGGAGTAATAGGACCCCTATTAAGTTGGGGTGTGTCGTAACAACTTTCACCATAGTTAAGGGGGCTATTGGATGCTTATCTCGATAAACTATCCTAAAGCTTCTTAAGTTAAGGCTTCAATAAGTTTTAACTGTTAAACTATATCTTTGTACTTAGTTCCAATTTCTTAAACTAATTTTTCCATGTCTTTGATGTTGAAGTTCCATGCATGACAACAACAGAAAGTTCAGCCTCACAAACTTTGTGACGTTGTCCTGATCATCTTGGGAGAATGAGATCAAATGGTGAGCCTCCTCCTTTCCTCACAACCTTGATGAACATTCTGTTTTGGTTCAAGGTTTGTTTTCCTTTTTTCTTT
Source organism: Capsicum baccatum var. pendulum (assembly GCA_030864225.1). NCBI lineage: Eukaryota > Viridiplantae > Streptophyta > Magnoliopsida > Solanales > Solanaceae > Capsicum > Capsicum baccatum. The sequence continues at coordinate 7,860,124 of CM061550.1, forward strand.
GTGGTGGTTACTATTAAAGTAGTTCACTTATTCTTTAAGTTCCTAAATAAATGACAAAAGTGCAAGAGATGAATTCTTAAGAAAGAGAAACATGATCAGTAAGGGCTCATATAGACGGCCCCAACTACTCGTTCAGGAATTAGCGTCGTTGTTACTGATGTATATAAATGACAAAAAGTTTAATATAACGCTATGTCGTTTTGCCTGGATCTTTTAGAATGTTGTCATATTTAGTTGTATTGGTACTTTTGGTACACTTATAATATTGTACATATGTTAGCTTCTGATTTTTCTCTAATGGTGTCCCAACAGGTTTAGCTTTCCCTAGGCCGTATTCAAATATCAATTCTAGTGTATACTTTCTTTGAGACATCAAAATGTCCTTAATTAGTCGATCTAGCCATTCAATACCCAAGAGGAACTTGTACTTCTCCTAGGTCTTTCATTTTGAACCTCTTCTGAAGATTATGGTCAAGTGTCACACAGCAGTTGAAGATTGTCGCCAGTGATTAAGAGATCATCAATACACACTAGTATAATCACAATATCACTACCAACCTTCTTGGTAAACAATAAATAGTCAAGTTCCATTGCCTTGGTGCCGGTTTAAGGCTAAAATAAAGTGATTTAAGTAGTTTGCAGTCAGGAATGTGGTATATACTTCCTCCAGCAGATTGCCATTGAGGAAGGCATTATGAACATTTGAACAGAGTACCTTTAGTACTCCAGATCTTCAAGGTTGAAGTAGAAGAAAAAGAAGAACTTGTGAGCTAAGAGAAGAGAGATTATTAATCATTGATAGAGAGAGAAAGTGTAAAACCTCTTAACCTTCATTTTGTATAGTGATTCTATATTTATACTGTTAACTAATATAACTAATTACTCTTACTAATATTAATATCAGATTATACATTGGGCATTTCTTAGCTTAATGGGCTGACTTGGTCCAACATCTGCATCTTCTTGCTCTTTATTCAACAGCCCCCCTCAAGCTAGAAGTGGTGAAGATATTGATCATTCCTAGCTTGGACATAAGTAGTTCATGTTGAGGTCTGTTTAGGATCTTTGTAAGAAGATCAGCTGGTTGCTCTTTAGTTTAGATGTACTCAGTTTTCACCAGTCCTTTTTGAAAAATTTCCCTTATAAAATGGTAATCAATTTCGATATGTTTGGTCCTCTCATGATACATTGGGTTGGAAACTATTTGAATAGCTGATTTGTAGTCGCTGTATACATTTACTGGTAGTTGTATCTGAACTGCAAGATCTTTCATTAAACCAGTCAACCAGGTCAAGTCTCTCTCAGAGACTGTTGTGGCCATACTTCTGTATTCAGCCTCTACAAAACTTCTTGAGATGGTATTTTTTTTATTTCCAGGTGATCAAGGAGTTTCCTAATCTTATAACGAAGCCTGTATGTCACGACCCAAGCCTAGGCCCTAGCCGTGACGAGCATCCTGAACCATGAAGGCCCGGAACACCCATTCTCTGTCTGGTTATCATGCACAACATTCATAATCATAATAAAATGCGGAATTTAAAGTGAGTACGGAAAACATGGTCAAGTCCTGCAATATTTCTGAATAATACTATCTGACATCAGTCTGCGAAAATCTCTACTAAGAACACAAACATCTGTCTGAAAAGAAACTGGGACAAGGCCCCCAGTGAACCAAAAATATAATAAATAAGATAATGTCTGACATAATTAGGCCTTCCGAATAATAGAAGGCTCACCACTATGATATCAAGTCTGCAAATCCGAGAATATCTACTGAGTAGCTGGACCCCTAGACTGTGCCTCAGAACCTGGAAGGAGGATGGGGAGGGGGGGGGTTAGCACAAAAGTACTGGCATGCGAAGCAATCCAAAAATAGTATAATGGAACATACATACATATATATAAGTGAAAACAATTTTTCATCAAGACATCCTGTATAAAACTATTTCTAAAAAATACATGGGCACTTTCTGAAAACATGCAACCTGTCTGTTCATTTCAAATCATGATCTGTGTTTTACTTCTGAGTTAGGTGGTGTTCCCCTACAAGTCTGAATATTCCACGGGCTGTATGGAATCCGCCATTGACTCGGCGAGGAAGCCCCCAACCCAAGTGTGCCGCAAGGGTTGGAGTCTCTGAGTCTGATACGCCACGGGACATTTAAGTCAGCACATAATAATATACCCGGGTCAGCAAACCACAGTTTTAGGCAATGAGTCGCTTGAACTCAATCCCTCTTCGGGGAACCACCTAACATCTTTGTATTCCCATTTTTAACCTTTTCTGAACATGCATCATTCTGAAATTTCTAAATCATGAAAGTTTGAAATGTCTGTTAGTCTGAGTCTGATATGGCATTAGTCTGAATTGGTATCGTCATACCAAGACGTTGCAAGTCATGATTTTTCTGATCCGTAAGGTACTAAGCAAAAGCTTTCATTCAAAACATAGTTTAGACCACCCAAAACATGCAACTGATGTAAAGGATTTCATATTCCGAACTTAAAGTTCAATTCATGCAGAAATTTCATCAAACATATGGTGGTCATGTGCATTTTGGCAAAACAATGCATTCTTTCATTACATGCATATTCAACATTCACAACCCTCTCTTTCGTGTTCAAGAATCGTATTCTAAACATAGCAAAAGTCAAAGCACTTCATATCATAATTTATTTTCTTCAAGATGTCTTTCAAATCAATTTATATTACGTGAAACATGGAAGAATTTACATTAACAGAGGGGTTCCATGAAAATCATGCTTTAAATTCATATATTTCAGGACAAACACATATATACATATATATAAAATTTTCAAACCACTTTGGGGGAAAGCCAAAAGGCCAAAACAATATCATTAAAGCTTCTAAAACATGAGTATGCACATGAATTCGAAAACCCGATACTTAAAACATGATTTCTATGCCCATGAGATTTTAGGGAAAACCCCACGTACCTCTATTTCCAAGGATAATAGATGTTTCTTGAAGCTTGCGGATTGGTGATTCCGAATATGTAATTATCTTTGAAAACTTACGGTCGAATCTTGAACTATTTGGGTTTTTATTTAGAAACCCTAAGGAGAATTCTTGAGCAATTTTGAGGAAAGCATGTGTATTATGGTGTTTGAGGGATTAAATCCCGTGTTGGTGGTATATATAGGGGTGGAGGATGACCAAAATACCCCTAAGAAACAATTAAGGTCAAATCTGTCCCTCAGTTGACAGTTTGATAGGCTGGAGTAAATCGATTATAACTTTTTACTCATATATTCAAATTGGATGAAACCAACTGAATTTGAAAAAGGCCTCAAAGATATTTCGTTTGATATATTATAGCTCACACAGTTCATTATATACAGGGAGTGATAATCGTTTGAAGTTGACCCTGAAATGCTGAAAAAACTGGGCAATAGGCTATGCGTTTTGCTACTGTTTTGAAAAATCCAAACGCAGCCTTATGCATTCCCAAAAATTCCAAAACTTATCCGAGATGTACTATGAGATTCCCCGATCGTAACGCAACTTGAAAATCTAAAAATGAAGGTCGGGAAGGTCGAGAAGTTGTATCCCGAAGGTTGCCAGCTAAGAATGAGTCTAAGTCATTTCAACACTTAGAAAAATTTTAAAACTTAAGTCTAAAGCTCAGAAATTACAATCTAATACATGCATGACTTTTCAGGGCGTTACATTATCCCCCCCTTGAGATCATTCGTCCCCGAATGATGACGCGGGAATAGTCACGCACGATTTCAAGCAGATTCATACATAGAAGGAAACATAAAGCAAGAATTGTACCTTCCAATTCGTTATTTGCTGGTTCAAATAGGATTGGGTATCTCACTTTCATGTCATGCTCCGACTCCCAAGTTGCTTCTTCAACTTTCTGATTTTGCCATAACACTTTAACTGAGACTATCTCTTTACTCCTCAATTTTCTCACTTGTCGATCTAGGATTTCCACGGGCTCTTCCTCGTAAGACAAGGAATCGCCCACCTTGATCTCATCAATGGGCACCACCAAGGAGTGATCTCCGATGCACTTCTTCAACATGGATATGTGGAATACTGGATGAACAGAACCCAAACTTGCAGGCAATTCTAATTCATATGCAACTCCACCTATTCTTCTTACAATCTGATACGGGCCTATATAGCGAGGACTTAGCTTACCCCTCTTCCCGAAACGCATAACTCCCTTCCTGGGAGAAACTTTGAGGAAAACCCAATCTCCAATCTCAAACTCTAACTCTCTTCTTCTGACGTCGGCATAGGATTTCTGACGACTCTGAGCTGTCTTAAGTCGTTCCCTAATGAGTTTCACATCCTCCATTGCCTGATGAACAAGATCAGGCCCATACATCTGCATCTCACCTACTTCATACCAGCCTATTGGAGACCTGCATCTCCTACCATATAATGCCTCAAAAGGTGCCATCTTAATACTAGAGTGGAAACTGTTGTTATAGGCAAACTCTATCAGTAGCAAGTGATCAACCCAACAACCTTTAAAGTCTATCACACAGGCCCTCAACATGTCCTCCAGGGTCTGGATGGTGCGTTCAGCTTGCCCATCAGTCTGAGGGTGGAATGCTGTACTTAAGTTCACCTGGGTACCTAAACCTTTCTTAAACGATCTCCAAAACTAAGAAGAAAACTGCGTACCTCGGTCGGGTATAATAGAGGCAGGCGCTCCATGCAAACGGACAATTTCTGCAATGAACAGCTTGGCATAATCTTCCCCCGAATAGTTAGTCCTGACAGGCAGAAAGTGAGCTGACTTGGTCAGCCTATCTACAATCACCCATATAGAGTCATACTGATTTCGGGACTTCGGAAGTCCTGTGATAAAGTCCATATTGATCATTTCCCATTTCCACAAGGGCAACGCTATTTCTTGGGAAGTACCTCCTGGCCTCAAATGTTCTACTTTCACTTGTTGGCAATTCAAGCACTTAGAAACAAAGTTAGCCACATCTCGCTTCATATTATTCCACCAAAACATAGATTTCAAATCATAGTACATCTTAGTAGAACCAGGATGAACAACATACCTCGAGGTGTGAGCTTCATCAAGAATTTTTTCTCGAAGCCCGTCGACATTCGGAACACATAATCTACCCTGGAACCTCAGAATGCCATCACCACCAACTTCAAAAGACATCACCTTCTGTTGACCCACATCTTTCTTGATTTGTATCAGGATGGGATCTTCAACCTGCTTCTCCTTCACTTCAGCACAAAGGGATGACTTACCTAACTCATGAAGAATCACCCCTCCGTCTTTGGAATCTAACAGTCGCACTCCCAGATTTGCAAGGCGGTGAATATCCTTCACCATCTCTTTCTTTTCTTCTTCTACATGAGAAAGGCTGCCCATAGACAACCTGCTGAGGGCGTCGGCTACCACATTTGCCTTGCCCGGATGGTAATGCAGGTTCATATCATAGTCTTTCAGAAGTTCCAACCACCGCCTCTGCCTGAGATTCAATTCTTTCTGCGAGAAAACATACTGCAGACTCTTGTGATCAGTGAAGATATCAACATGAACACCGTACAAGTAGTGCCGCCAAATCTTAAGGGCAAATACCACAGCCACTAACTCCAAATCATTAGTAGGGTAGTTCTGCTCGTGCACCTTCAACTGCCTAGATGCATAAGCTACCACCTTACCATGTTGCATCAAAATGCAGCCAAGTCCCACACGGGACATATCACAGTAAACCACAAAACCATCAACACCCTCGGGAAGAGTCAAAACAGGTGCAGTGGTCAGTCTGTCTTTCAACTTCTCAAAACTATTTTAACATAAATCAGACCACACAAACTTTACCTTTTTCTGAGTCAGTTTAGTGAGTGGAGCCGCTATGGATGAAAAACCCTCCACGAATCTTCTATAATAACCTGCCAAACCCAAGAAGCTCCGAATATCGATTGGAGTCGTGGGTCTGGGCCATTTTCTCACTGCCTCAACTTTCTGGGGGTCCACTCTAATCCCGTCACTGGACACAATATGCCCTAAGAAGGCAATAACATCTATCCAGAACTCACACTTGGGAAATTTGGCATACAACCGATGGTCCTTAAGAGTCTGAAGAATGATTCGAAGGTGATCGGCATGATCCTCCTTACTCTTAGAATAAATCAGAATATCATCAATAAATACAATGACAAACGAGTCAAGAAACTGACGAAAAACTCTATTCATAAGATCCATGAAGGCTGCAGGGGCATTAGTTAAGCCAAAGGACATAACAAGAAACTCATAGTGACCATATCGGGTTCGGAAAGCTGTTTTGGGAATGTCTGACTCCCTAACTTTCAACTGATGATAGCCCGAACGAAGGTCTATTTTTGAAAAACATCTAGCACCCTGAAGCTGGTAAAAAAGATCATCAATCCTAGAAAGAGGATATTTGTTTTTAATTGTAACCTTATTCAACTGACGGTAATCTATGCACATACGAAGGGAACCGTCTTTATTACGCACGAAAAGTACAGGTGCACCCCAAAGAGATACACTGGGGTGTATAAATCCCTTATCTAGGAGGTCTGCTAGCTGCTCTTTCAACTCTTTTAGCTCTGCGGGAGCCATTCTATATGGCGGAATAGAAATGGGATGGGTATCTGGCAACACATCAATACCAAACTCTATCTCCCTATCAGGGGGTATCCCTGGGAGATCTTCGGGAAAGACTTCTGGAAATTCATTCACCACAGGGACAGACTAAAGAGGAGGATTTTCAACTTTAGAGTCCTTGACTCGAATAAGGTGATACAAGCAACCCTTATAAATGAGTTTTCAAGCTCTGAGATAAGATATAAAGTGCCCTTTGGGTGCTAAAGAATGCCCTTCCCATTCTATCATTGGTTTATTAGGGAAAGAAAAGGTAACTCTACGGGTCCTACAATCCAATATGGCGTAGCATGAATGGAGCCAATCCATCCCTAAGATAGCATCAAATGCAACAATGTCCAATTCTATATGGTCTGCCACCGTATCCCGACTACCAACAGTCACCACACAACCCCTATATACCTTTCTAGCAACAACAGAATCCCCCACCGGGGTATAAACAGAGAAGGGTTCAAAAATCACACTGGGCTCAAACCTGAAACCAACAACCACATAAGGGGTTACATAGGATAAGGTAGATCCGAGATCAAGTAACACACAGACATCACGGGAAAAGATTTGTAACGTACCGGTAACAACATCTGGGGAAGCTTCCGCCTCTTGGCGGTTGGTCAAGGCATATAACCGGTTGCAACTGTTCCCGGCAGCTGATGTGGCGCCCTTCTGAGATAGGGGTGGCGCTGTGGAATTGACCTGAAACTTCGCACCACCAGCACTCCTCCTAGTAGATGGACAGTCCCTCTGGAAGTGGCTTGGCTGACCACATGAATAACATACACGTGTGCCCAACTGACATTTCCCCGGATGATTCTTACCACACTTTTCACATCGCAGGTAAGTGTGATACTACTGAGCCACACTACCCTGCGACTGAGTATCTGGTGCTCTAGATCTATGAGGAGTCTAAAAGCTCTGAGTCTGTCTGTCTGCAGGGGGTCTGGGCGCTGGGGCGCTAGCTGCTGACTATGTATTATTCCAAAATCGCATCTTCTTCGACCACCTATTTCCCCAGTTACCACTCTACGGCTGACTCTGGTGCTGGTCCGCAGATTTGACTCTCTTGGCCTGTCTGTTCTTCTCTCTAGATTCAGCAATCTTTCTCTTCCTCTCTTCCACCTGCTGCATGTGGACTGTCAGTCTAGCAAAGTCTAACTCCCTATTCAACATTGCCCCCTGGCACTCAAGTATTAGGTTATCAGCAAGGCCGGATGCAAATTTCCTCATCTGGGCTCTCATATTGCTAGTCAATTCTGGTGCATAGCGGGCTAGTTGATTAAACTTCAAATTGTACTCCTGTACACTCATACTGCCCTGCTTCAGATTCATGAACTCTTCTGCTTTGGCCTCCCTTAACTCCAGAGGAAAGAATCTGTCAAGGAAAGCTTCTACGAACTCACCCCAAACTGTAGGCTCCACACTCTCACCTTTTGCATTTTCCCAGTCTGCATACCTCTGATTTGCAACATGCTTAAGCTGATAAGTTGCCAATTCCACTCCTTCAATCTCATCTACATGCATTACCATAAAGATCTTCTCCATCTCATCCACGAACTCCTGTGGATCTTCCTCTACCTTTGTACCAGTGAACTTAGGTGGATTCATCTTCATGAAATGCCCGACTCTAGTAGCCTCAGACATAACGGATGTAGACCCAACATCTTCCGATCGTTGAGCCTGGTTAGCTACCAGCTGTTTCAGTATATGGATAGACCATCTAAACTCTGCATTTGAGATATCTCTCTGAGCAGTTGGTGGACGGTTGACATTAGTCCGCGGAGCCCGAGGAGGACTGATTGGGACTGGAGGGACTCCCAGAGTAGGGATAGGTTCCGGCGTGGAAGCTCTATTACGGGTCCGCATCCCATGGGTGGGACGGACCACATCTGCCTGAGCACTCTGATCGATGTTGTGACGGGCAGGCATAGTCGTGTTTCTGAATTACAAGAGATCATTAATTAGGGGACAGTTTAGACTCTGAAGCACGAACTAAATCACAAAGAAGGGAAACATTCCTAAACGCCTAGTAGCCTCCTGTTTATAAATGTGGCGCGCTACACACCCATAAACAGAACTCTACTCAATGCGATTTTGCAGACACCCTGGGACCATGAACCATGCTATGATACCAAGTTTGTCACGACCCGAGCCTAGGCCCTAGCCGTGATGAGCATCCCGAACCATGAAGGCCCGGAACACCCATTCTCTGTCTGGTTATCATGCACAACATTCATAATCATAATAAAATGCGGAATTTAAACTGGCCCCCAGTTAACCAAAAATATAATAAATAAGATAATGTCTGACATAATTAGGCCTTTCGAATAATAGAAGGCTCACCACTATGAGATCAAGTCTGCAAATCCGAGAATATCTACTGAGTAGCTGGACCCCTAGACTGTGCCTCAGAACCTGGAAGGAGGGGGGGGGGGGGGGGGGTCAGCACAAAAGTACTGGCACGCGAAGCAATCCAAAAATAGTATAATGGAACATACATACATATATATAAATGAAAGCAATTTTTCATCAAGACATCCTGTATAAAACTATTTCTGAAAAATACATGGGCACTTTCTGAAAACATGCAACCTGTCTGTTCATTTCAAATCATGATCTGTGTTTTACTTCTGAGTTAGGTGGTGTTCCCCTACAAGTCTGAATATTCCACGGGCTGTATGGAATCCGCCATTGACTCGGCGGGGAAGCCCCCAACCTAAGTGTGCCACAAGGGTTGGAGTCTCTGAGTCTGATACGCCACGGGACATTTAAGTCAGTGCATAATAATATACCCGGGTCGGCAAACCACGGTTTTAGGCAATGAGTCGCTTGAACTCAAGCCCTCTTCGGGGAACCACGTAACATCTTTGTATGCCTATTTTTAACCTTTTCTGAACATGCATTATTCTTAAATTTCTAAATCCTGAAAGTCTGAAATATCTGTTAGTCTGAGTCTGATATGACATTAGTCTGAATTGGTATCGTCGTACCAAGACCTTGCAAGTCATGATTTTTCTGAGCCATAAGGTACTAAGCAAAAGCTTTCATTCAAAACATAGTTTAGACCACCCAAAACATGCAACTGATGTAAAGGATTTCATATTCCGAACTTAAAGTTCAATTCATGCAGAAATTTCATCAAACATATGGTGGTCATGTGCATTTTGGTAAAACCATGCATTCTTTCATTACATGCATATTCAACATTCACAACCCTCTCTTTCGTGTTCAAGAATCGTATTCCAAACATAGCAAAAGTCAAAGCACTTCATATCATAATTTCTTTTCTTCAAGATGTCTTTCAAAATAAATTATATTACGTGAAACATGAAAGAATTTACATTAAGAGAGGGGTTCCATGAAAATCATGCTTTAAATTCATATATTTCAGGACAAACACATATATACATATATATAAAATTTTCAAACCACTTTGGGGGAAAGACAAAAGGCCAAAACAATATCATTAAAGCTTCTAAAACATGAGTATGCACATGAATTCGAAAACCCGATACTTAAAACATGATTTCTATGCCCATGAGATTTTAGGGAAAACCCCACGTACCTCTATTTCCAAGGATAATAGATGTTTCTTGAAGCTTGCGGATTGGTGATTCCGAATATGTAATTATCTTTGAAAACTTACGGTCGAATCTTGAACTATTTGGGTTTTTATTTTGAAACCCTAAGGAGAATTCTTGAGCAATTTTGAGGAAATCATGTGTATTATGGTGTTTGAGGGATTAAATTCCGTGTTGGTGGTATATATAGGGGTGGAGGATGACCAAAATACCCCTAAGAAACAATTAAGGTCAAATCTGTCCCTCAGTTGACAGTTTGATAGGCTGGAGTAAATCGATTATAACTTCTTACTCATATATTCAAATTGAATGAAACCAACTGAATTTGAAAGAGGACTCAAATATATTTCGTTTGATATATTATAGCTCACACAGTTCATTATATACAGGGAGTGATGATCGTTTGAAGTTGACCCTGAAATGCTGAAAAAACTGGGCAATAGGCTATGCGTTTTGCTACTATTTTGAAATCCAAACGCAGCCTTATGCATTCCGAAAAATTCCAAAACTTATCTGAGATGTACTATGAGATTGCTCGATCGTAACGCAACTTGAAAATCTAAAAATGAAGGTCGGGAAGGTCGAGAAGTTGTATCCCGAAGGTTGCCAGCTAAGAATGAGTCTAAGTCATTTCAACACTTAGAAAAATTTTAAAACTTAAGTCTAAAGCTCAGAAATTACAGTCTAATACATGCATGACTTTTACGAGGCGTTACACTGTAACTGACCTTCTTATGACTTAACATGATACCGAGTCAGCATCATAGAATGCTGATAGGTTGTCTTCTCTGTTACTGGACAGTAGGATTCCTAGATCAGGTTGTTGCTTTATGAACTTAACTATTCTGAGAGCAACCTCCATATGTGATTTCTTTTATTGATGTAGATATTGACTGAGTGTTTGTACACTATATGATATGGTAGGCCTTGTGACTGTTAGGTAGAGTATAGTTTTCCAATTAGCCTTTGATAGCTTGTTTGATCTTCTATAAGTTCATCTGTTACTTCAATGTTCTGATGCTTGACCCTTTCCATTTGCTAATCATATTCTGTCGTGGTAAACTTAGTGTTGCTGTCCATAGGTGTAGTTTATGGTTTGGAAGCACTAATTAATTCCAAGGCATACTTTCTCCGATACATCACAATTTCTAATTTAGACCTTGCAAACCCAATTCCCAAAAAGTATTTTAGCTCTCCCAAGTCTTTCATTTTGAATGTCTTTTGTAGTGTAGTTTTTGTATTCGTAATTAGTTCCAAGATATTCCCAGTTATGAGCATATCATCTACGTAGATCAGTACTGCAGTAAATCCTTTCTCAGTCTTCTTGGTATACAAAGAATGGTCATACTGACTCTAAACAAACTTATTCTTTTGTAATGCTTCAGCTAGCTTTGCATTCCATTGTCTTGGAGCTTGTTTTAATCCATACAAGGATTTCTTAAGTCTACAAACTTGTTTCATTCCTCCCTGACTTTGAAATCCTTGAGAAAGGTCCATGTAGATTTTATCATGTAAGTCACCTTGAAGGAAGGCATTATATACATCCATTTGATGTATATTCCATCCTCTAGCAGCAGTAATTGCAAGAATAGACCTAATGTGACACTCCGATATCGAATTCCACCCAACCGCTTCTATTTCTCACTATCCCAAGACAAAGCTCCCGAAAAAAAAACACAAAACCCTTGCTAAAATAGTGAAGTGGAGTCGGACTATGATCGTTTCATGATGAGTGGGTGATAGTCGACGATCCGATGGAATTTCCAGTGAGAGGTCACCGGCTGTTCACCGGAAAATCAATGGGGTACGCGATTTTGGATTGGTTTTTGAGGTTCTTGGTCGCTAGTTTCAAAGACTTAGGGATGGGACTGGTTTTCAGCGGGTTTGGTGGTAGTGGGCATTGTACTCTGGTGTAGTCTCGCCAGAATCGGGGTTGGTGGATCAGTTACCCTTCTTTGCTTTCTCAATTGGTTATGCGTATTTGTGAGTGTGTGTTCTGGTAAATGAAAGCTGGTGAGTATTTTTGTATCTGGGTCTGGTGTGCTCCTCAAGAAGAAAGAAAAAATCCCTGTGTGTTCTGTGAAATTGTGCGTAAATAGTGTTCTCATTTTCCTTTATGAAGAAGAAATGTGAGGGGGTCACGTGGATGGGGTAGTGGGGGTAGGGTATAGGGTAGGTGGGGTAGGGTGAGTTAGTTAGAATAAGATTTGTTAGGATAAGGTTAGGGATTTAATTGTCAGAGATTTTTGTTGAGGGTTGTTATTTTTGTATTTTTGTGGGATATAATTATACGGATGAGGACTTGTAGTAATACGGAGGTAAAATGGTAAAAATGCTATCGGAGAGGGACAAAATTAGATGTCTACACCTAACAGTCACCATCTTTACAACTAAATTGAAGGTTTCTTGGTAATCAATTCCTTCCTGTTGACTATACCCCTTTGCCACAAATCTAGCCTTGTACCTTTCTATTTCTCTATTTGCTTTGTATTTGACTTTATAAATCCATTTGTAGCAAATAGCAGTTTTATTCTAAGGTAATTGAACTATGTCCCAGGTTTGATTTTGCTGTAGTGTATCTATCTCGGCTTTCATGGCTTCGACCTATTTTTTGTCTTTGGTTGCTTCTGCATAAGTAGTTGGTTCGGTAACATTAGATATATCAGTTATAAATTCAGTATATTTAGGATGAAGATACTCATAAGTTAAGTATTTGGGCAGTAAATAAGGTCTATCTTTATCCATGGTTAGAGATACAAACTCTTTCATCCAACAAGGTGTATGAGCCCCTCTGGTAGACCTTCTAGGTGCTGGAGGTACAACCTCCTTGTGAGTTCTTTTTGTAGATCTTCTAGGTACGAAAGATGCAGCTTCATTAGGTAGAGGATCATTATGTCCTTTAGCATGTTGCACAGGTATAACTTCCTGTGATTCAACTGACTCAGTAGTAGTGTGTGTGATGTTGTTGTTTGCCTCTATCATTTTCACACTTGAAGTTATATTTATAGGCATAGAAGAGTTGTTATAAATAGTGTCAGGACTAGGAAATAAAATGAAACTTCTGTATTCTGATGAGCAAAGGGAAAGAAATTTTCTTTGAACTCTACATCTCTACTTACAAAGAATGTTTTATTACTGAGATCATAGAGAATATATCCCTTTTGAGTGTCAGAATACCCTAGGTGAACAACCTTCTTAGATCTAGGCTGTAACTTGTAAATTTTTTGCAAAGCTCAGGCAACCAAGCACTCTCAAATGGATAAGAGAAGGTTTCCTATTGTTTAGCTTCTCAAAAGGAGAAATATAGTTAATAACCTATGATGGCAATCTGTTTATAATGTAAACTGTAGCTTGTACACAATAACCCCAGAATTTAGTGGGGATAGAACCCTGAAATCTCATAGCTCTTGTTACTTTAAGAATATACCTTTGCTTTCTTTCAGCAAATCCATTTTGCCGAGGAGTATAAGGGCAAGATTTTTGATGAACTATACCCAAACTAGTAAATTAATCATGACACAAAGAGTTCACAAATTCTGTTCCATTATCTCTCCTTATTATTTTCACAACAGTATCAAACTGGGTTTTGACATATGCTAAGAAATTTTCGATATGCAGAAATACCTCAGACTTTAGCTTTAGCAATAAAACCCAAGTGAACCTAGTCAAATCATCAACAATAGTCCAGAAGGATTTATAACCATCAATAGTAGCTGTCGTATATGGATCCTAGACATCCATATGGATCAATTCAAAAGGTTTGATAGTAGAAGTAGTACTGATAGAGAAAGGAATCCTAACTTGTTTTGCATAGGGACATACAGTGCATTTATTTACAGACTCAATTACATTAGGACTCTTACTAGACAGTAGTTTGATTAAAATGCTATAAGAGACATGCCCCATTCTCTTATGCCAGAGGCTAATATCCTCCTTGACCACCAGGTTGACATATTTGGTCTTTTGTTCTTTAGTAGCATTGTGTCCAACAAGATAATAGAGACTATCATACTGTTTAACAATCTCCTTCACCTTCTGTCATGACCCAAACTAGGGATTGGCCACGATGGACATCCAGAACCGTGAAGGCCCGAAACGCCCTTCTCTATTTGGTAATCATGCACAACATTCATATAATAAAATAAGATGAGGAAACATAATTTACTATGGAAACATGGTCAATTTTGAATTCAACATAAGTATGGAAACTGTAAATCAACTACATCTAGATAAAATCTGACTCAGTCTGCGAAATCTCAACTACATGAAAATCTGACAACTGTCTGAAACTGGGACAAGGCCCCAATGGACCCAAACTGAAATAAGTGACACAATCTGAATAGACAGGCCTTCTGGAATATAGAAGACTCACCACTGCACAATCTGATTAGCTGTCTGAATTATCTACTGCTTATCTAGATCCCTAGACTGAGTCTCAGAACCTGAGAGGTAGGGGAGGGGGTCAATACAGATGTACTGGTACGCAGAGTATATCCAAAATAATCATTTATTATTCAACATATATGAGAGCAATTTAAAATAGTTCATAAGTATATCAAATAGTAAGACTTCACATGGCCATTTTAAAGACTTTGTAAAAATCATCTCAACTCTGAGAAATCTGTGTTACTTCTGCGCTAGGTGGTATACCCTACAACTTTGAAAAATTCCATGGGCTATATGGAAACTTCGAATAACTTCGCAGCGAAGCCCCCAACCCAAGATTGCCGCAAGGGTCAGAGTCTCTGAATCTACTACGCCACACGGCCGTTGCCAGCGTACAATAATAATCTACCCCTATCCCGTAAATACGATTTCAGGCTAAGAATTGCTTTAACTCGCGCCTTCTTCGGGTAACCACCTAACCCTCTTTAAGCCCCTTTTTAAAACTCTATCAAAACATATAGTCTCTGAAAACATACTCTGAAAATATGCTCTGAAAACATAATCTGTTATGGCATAAATACATATGGTATCGTCATGCCATTGACTTGCAAGTCACATATCTGAGCTATTATTAGTCTATATAAATCTCTGTATTCAAAAAACAAGTTTTGAGATCAGCATTTCAATAAGTCAATTCAATAAATCCTTTTTTTTTCAAACCTCATGTAGACACATGCAATTATTTCTAGTACACATAAAAGCATATTGATATCAAGAAACACCCTCTCAACAATTCCAAATCATGTTCAAATGCCAGGATATTGCAAAACATCTTTCAAATCACAAAACCATAATCTTTAATTCAATACAAAAGAGGTAGTTCATAATTTTTTGCTCTCAACAATCTTAAATGTCAAATTCATACATACATACATACATATATATATATATATATATATATATGTAAATCAATTTAGTGGAAAAGACCACAAGGCCAAAGCAATAGTAGCATTGAAACTTTCAAAATGCATAATCGATAATAGAGTTTTCAAAACCCCCATAAAATACATGCATCAAAACCTTTAAATCATGCTTTAACAGTTTCAACCCCATGTAGTTTTTAGGATAAACCCCACGTACCTCGATTATGTAGAATAAGGGATGATCCTTGAAGCCTACGATTTGAGGATTCCAAATCTTCAGTCAATTTTGAAAATCCACGGTTGAATCTTGAGTTTCTTGGAGGAGAAGTATATGAACTAGGTTTTTGCTTTGAGGAAAATCTTGAGAATGTCATATATTCTGCTTGTAGAGGTCTTAATCTACTATTTGGACATTTTAAGAGGCTTGGAAAAAGTCCCAATTACCCTTATTAAATTCTGAACGAAGTTAGAAAAATTAAACTGGGACCCAATTTTATGGACCACCGCGACGTGCCACTATCGTGGTGGCTCACTAAAAGTTGACGAGTGGGAAATTGGGATCCTCGGTGATGCACCACTATTGCGATGTCCCACTGGAATTTGACAATTTCTAATTAAACCCTCTCTGCGGCGCGCTAAACACCAGAATGACGATGTTTTATGACTAGCACATTAGATAGCCATAACTTCTTTACCGAGTGTCCGTTTTGGACGAATCTTATATCGACGAAAAGCTCATTCAGTTATCTATGTAATGAAAAGTTGAAATGTAAGTGATTCCATAGGGAAATAAGTATAAATCATTATAGAAGCTAATGCTTGATATTTTAGGGACAAAATTTAGTTAAGAAAAACTTCAGGGCGTTACAATATCCCCCCTTGGGAACATTCGTCCCCTAATGTTGACACGGGATAAAGAAAAGTCTAATTTCAAGCATACTAAGGCATAGAAAGAATACGGAAAGGATTATACCTTCCATTTCGTCATCCATTTGGATCAAATAGGTTTAGGTATCTAGCTCTCATGTTAACTTCTGATTCCCAAGCCGCTTCTTCAATTTTTTGGTTTCTTCACAACATTTTAACTGAGGCTATCTCTTTGTTCCTTAATCTTCTAACTTGGCAATCCAAAATCTCTACAGGCTCTTCTTCATAGGACAAGGAGTCTGTCACTTTGATTTCTTTGATAGGCAATACTAAAGAATGGTCTCCAATACACTTCTTCAACATAGATATATGAAATATCGGATGAACAGAATCCAAACTTGCAGGCAAATCTAACTCATACACAACTCCACCTATCCTTCTCACAATATGGTATGGTCCTATATAGCGAGGACTCAGCTTACCTTTCTTTCTGAATCGCATGAGTTCCTTCATGGGAGAAACTTTGAGAAACACCCAATCTCCAACCTCAAACTCTAGATCTCTTCTCCTAACATCGGTGTAGGACTTCTAAAGACTCTAAGCTGTCTTGAGTCATTCTCTAATCACTTTCACATCCTATATTGCCTGATGAACTAGATTAGGCCCAAATTCTACATTTCACCTACTTTATACCACCCTATTAGTGACCTATATCTTCTCCCATACAATGTCTCAAATGGTGTTATCTTGATAATGGAATAGAAACTATAATTATATGCGAAATCTATCAATGGAAAGTGCTCTACCCAACTACCTTTAAAATCAATCACGCAGGACCTGGATAGTGCGCTCAGCTTGCCCATCTGTTTGAGGGTGGAAATTCGTGCTCAAATTCACTTGGGTACCTAAACCCTTTTGAAACAATCTCCAAAACTATGAACAAAACTGTGTACCTCTGTCAGATATAATGGACACAGGTGCCCCATGCAAACGAACTAGTTCAATAATGAACAGCTTGGCATAATCCTCTCCCGAATAATTTGTCATGAAAGGTAGAAAGTGAGCTGACTTGGTCAACTTATCTACAATCACCCAAATGGAATCATACTGGTTTTGGGACTTTGGAAGTCCTGTAATGAAGTCCATATTAATCATCTCCCACTTCCACAAAGGCAAATCTATCTTTTGAGAAGAACTACCTGGCCTCAAATGTTCCACTTTAACTTCTTGACAATTCAAACACTTGGAAACATAGTTAGACATATCACGCTTCATATTATTCCACCAATAAATGGTTTTCAAACCTGATACATCTTAGTAGAGCCAGGGTGAACAACATACCTCAACGTGTGAGCTTCGTCAAGGATTCTGTTTCTTAAACCATTTACATCTGGCACACACAACCTACCCGGGTATCTCAAAATATCATCACCACCAATTTCAAATGACATTACCTTTTATTGACCCATATTTTGCTTGATCTGCATAAAGATGGGATCTTCAACCTGCTTCTTTTTAACTTCTGCACATAGGGAAGATTTAGCTATCTCATGAACAACCACTCCTCCATCCTCCGAATCCAAAAGTCACACTCCTAGATTTGCAAGTCGGTGAATATCCTTTACCATCTCCCTTTTCTCTTTCTAAACATGAGAAAGACTACCAATAGACAACCTACTGAGGGCATCGGCTACCATATTTGCCTTGCTTGGATGATAGTACAGGATCATATCATAGTCTTTTAAAAGTTCCAACCACCGCCTCTGCCTGAGATTCAATTCTTTCTATGAGAAAACATACTGTAAACTCTTGTGGTCAGTAAATATATCAACGTGTACCCTATACAAATAGTGTCCTCAGATATTAAGTGCAAAAACCACAACCGCAAACTCCAAGTCATGAGTAGGGTAGTTCCGTTCGTGCACCTTCAACTGCCTAGATGCATAAGCTGCTACCGTACCGTGCTGCATAAGAACACAGCCAAGTCCCACTCGGTATGCATCACAATATACAACAAAACCTTCTGTACCCTCCAAACGAGTCAAAATAGGAGCAGTAGTCAGCTTGTCTTTCAACTTCTCAAAACTATTCTCACAAGACTCAAACCACAAAAACATCACC
Organism: Capsicum baccatum var. pendulum; assembly: GCA_030864225.1. NCBI lineage: Eukaryota > Viridiplantae > Streptophyta > Magnoliopsida > Solanales > Solanaceae > Capsicum > Capsicum baccatum. The sequence goes on from CM061550.1 coordinate 7,878,634, forward strand.
TTTTTTTGAGTCAATTTAGTAAGTGGTGCAGCTATGTAAGAAAAACTCTCGACGAATCTTCTGTAATAACCCGCCAAACCCAAGAAGCTCCGAATGTCAGTTGGAGTCGTGGGTCGGGGCCATTTTCTCACTGCCTCAATCTTTTGGGGATCAACCTAAATCCCCTCACTATACATAACATGCCCTAAGAACGCAATAGCATTCAACCAGAATTCACACTTGGAAAATTTTGCATACAGTTTATGATTTTTAAGGGTCTGAAGGATAATTCGGAGGTGATTGGTATGGTCCTCCTCGCTCTTAGAATATATCAAAATGTCATCAATGAATACAATGACAAACAGATCCAGAAACTGATGGAAAACCCTATTCATTAGATTCGTGAAAGTTGCAGGGGTGTTAGTCAACCTGAAGGACATGAATAAGAATTCATAATGGTCGTATCTGGTTCGGAAAGCTGTTTTGGGAATATCTAACTCTCTAACTTTCAACTGGTGATATCCCAAATGAAGGTCTATCTTTGAAAAATATTTAGCACCTTGAAGTTGATCAAAAAGATCATCAATCCTAGGAAGGGGATATTTATTTTTAATCGTGACCTTATTCAACTAGCGGTAATCTATGTACATATGAAGGGAACCGTCATTCTTTCGCATAAAAAGTATCGGTGCACCCTAGGGAGACTCACTGGGGCAGATAAAAACTTTATCTAGAAGATCTGCTAGCTGTTCTTTCAAATCTTTTAGCTCTGTAGGAGCCATCCTATATGGCGGAATAAAAATAGGATTGGTATCTGGCAATAAATCAATAGCAAAATCTATCTCCCTATCAGGTGGTATTCCTGGGAGATCATCTGGAAAGACTTTTGGGAATTTATTCACTACGGGGACAGACTGAAGAGGAAGACTTCGACACTAGAAACTTTAACCCGAATAAGATGATACAAGCAACCTTTGGAAATAAGTTTACGGGCCCTAAGATAAGATATGAAATGACCTCTAGGTGCTAGAGAATGTCCTTCCCATTCTATCACTGACTTATTTGGAAAAGAAAAGGTGACTCTTTGGGTCCTACAATTCAAGGTGGCATAGCACGGATGGAGCCAGTCCATCCCTAAGATGGCATCAAAATCAACCATATCAAGTTCTATAAGATCTGCCTCAGTATCCCGGACAAAAATAGACACAACACAATTTTTATACACCCTTCTAGCCATAACAGAATCTCCCATCGGGGTGGAAACTGAAAAAGATTCAGCAATCACATCAGGCTCAAACCCAAAATCAACAGCCACTTATGGGATCACATACGACAAAGTAGACCCGGGATCAAGTAATACATACACACCATGAGAAAATATTTGCAACGTACCGGTGACTATATCTGGTGAGGCCTTTGCCTCCTGGCGGTTGGTCAAAGAATACAACCATTTCGAACCATTTTCGGTGGCTAAAGTGGCACCCTTCTGAGGTGGTGGTGCAAATGAATTCACGTGTGACTTGGCTCCTCTAATATTACTCTTTGCTGCCAGACAGTCTCTCTGGATATGGCCTGGCTGGCCGCATAAATAACACACCAAAGCGCCAAACTGACATCTCTCTGGATGATTCTTCCCACATATCCCATAGCGCGGATAGGACCGAAAGGTCTAGGCTACACTTCCTTGAGACTGTGTACCCTGCATCCTCATTCGAGCCCTCATACTACTCGTCATCTCAGGAGCATAATGGGCCAGCTGGTTAAACTTTAAAGTATAGTCCTGAACACTCATCTTACCCTGCTTAAGGTTCATGAACTCCTCTACTTTAGCTTCGAAAAGCTTCCACGAAATCATCCCAAACTGTGGGCTCAGCATTGTCACTCTTCGCATCTTCCCACTCATTGTACCATTGGTTCGCTACATCTTTTAGCTGGTATGCTACTAGCTTAACACCCTCCACTTGATCAACATTCATTACTTTGAAAATCTTCTCCATTTCATCTACAAACTCTTGCGGATCCTCTTCTACCTTAGTGCCAGAGAACTTGGGCGGGTTTATTCTGATGAACTGGACCACTCTAGTAACTTCAGAAATAATAAACGCAGACCCAGTATCCTCTAAACTCTGAGTCTGTGTGGATACCAACTGTGAAAGCATGTGAATAGATTGTATGAAATTAACATTAAAAACCTCCCCTTCACAAGGCTGAGTTCGATTTCCCCCCATCCGGGGAGCTCTGGGAGGACTGGTTGGTACAGGAGGTACTCCCTGAGTAGGAACATGTTCTAGGATATGAGCTCTATTACAGGTCCGCATCCCATGGGTGGGACGGACTTCATCATCTGAGCATTAACGTTGGTGCGACGGAGAGGCATCGCTGGTTTTCTGAAAAGCAAGAGGTCATTGATTAGGGGAAAGATTAGACTCTGAAGCATGAACTAAATCACAAAGAAGAGAAATATTCTTATGCCTAGTAGACTTCTACTTATAAGTGTGGCGCGCTACACACCCATAAACAAAACTCTACCCGACGCGATTTGTAGACAACCTGGGACCATGAACCATGCTTTGATACCAAGTTTGTCACGATCCGAACTAGGGCCTGGCCATGATAGATATCCCAAACCATGAAGGCTCGAAATGCCCTTCTCTATCTGGTAATCATTCACAACATTCATATAATAAAAAAAGATATGGAAACATAATCTTCTACGAAATCATGGTCAATTCTGAATTCAACATATGTATGGAAACTGTAAATCAATTACATCTAAATAACATCTGACTAAAATCTCTACTACGTAAAAATCTGACAAATGTCTGAAACTGGGACAAGGCCCCCAGTAGACCAAAACTGAAATAAGTGACATAATCTGAAAATACAGGCCTTCTGGAATAGAGAGGTCTTACCACTGCACAATCTGATCAGCTGTCTGAATTATCTACTGCTTATCTAAACCCATAGACTTAGTCTCAGAACCTGAGAGGTAGGGGGAGGGGGTCAATACAGATTTACTGGTACGCAGAGTATATCCAAAATAATCATTTATTATTCAACATTTATGAGAGCAATTTAAAACAATTCATAAGTATATAAAATAGTAAGAACTCACATGGGCATTTTAAAGACTCTGTAAAAATCATCTCAACTTTGAGAAATCTGTGTTACTTCTGTGCTAGGTGGTATACCCTACAACTCTGAAAAATTTTATGGGCTATATGGAAACTATCATTAACTCGGCAACGAAGCCCCCAACCCAAGTGCGCTGCAAGGGTCAGAGTCTCTGAATCTACTATGCCACACGGCCGCCGCCAGTGTACAACAATAATCTACCCGTATCGTTAAATACAGTTTCAGGCTAAGATTTGCTTGAACTCGCGCCTTCTTCGGGTAACCACCTAACCCTCTTTAAGCCCTTTTTAAAACTCTATCAAAACATAGTCTCTGAAAACATACTCTGAAAATATGCTCTGAAAACATAATCTGTTATGGCATAAATACATATGGTATCTTCATGCCATTGACTTGCAAGTCACATCTATGAGCCATTATTAGTCTATCATAAATCTCTATATTCAAAACACAAGTTTTGAGACCAGCATTTCAATAATTCAATTCAATGAATCCTTTTTTTTCAAACCTCATATAGACACGTGCAATTCTTTCTCGTACACACAAGAACATATTGATATCAAGAAACACCCTCTCAACAATTCCAAATCATGTTCAAATGCCAGGATATTGCAAAAACATTTTTCAAATCACAAAACCATAATCTTTAATTCAATACAGGAGAGGGAGTTCATAATTTTTTTCTACCAACAATCTTAAATCTCAAATTCATACATATACATATATATGTAAATCAATTTAGGGGAAAAGACCACAAGGCAAAAGCAATAGTAGCATTGAAACTTTCAAAGTGCATAATCAATAATATAGTTTTCAAAACCCCCATAAAATACATGCATCAAAACCTTTAAAACATGCTTTAACAATTTCAAGCCCATGTAGTTTTTACGATAAACCCCACTTACCTCGATTACGAAGAATAAGGGATGATCCTTGAAGCCTACGTTTTGAGGATTCAAAATCTTCAATCAATTTTGAAAATCCACGGTTGAATCTTGAGTTTCTTGGAGGAGAAGTATATGAACTAGGGTTTTTCTTTTGAGGAAAATCTTGAGGATGTCATATATTCTGCTTGTAGAGGTCTTAATATACTGTTTGGACATTTTAAGAGGCTTGGAAAAAGTCCCAATTACCCTTATTAACTTTTGAACGAAGCTGGAAAAATTAAACTGGGAACCCAATTTTATGGACCACCGCGACGCGCCACTATCACGGTGGCTCACTGAAAATTGACGAGTGAGAAATTGGGATCCTCCGCAACGCGCCACTATCGCGATGTCCCACTGAAATTTGATAATTGATAATTAAACCCTCTCCGCGGCGCTCTAAACAGAAGAATGATGATGTTTTACGACTAGCACATAAAATAGCCATAACTTCTTCACCGAGTGTCCGTTTTGGACGAATCTTATATCGACGGAAAGATTATTCAGTCATCTACGTAATGAAAATTTGAAATCTAACGGATTACACAGGGAAATTAGTATAAATCATTATAGAAACCAATGCTTGATATTAGAGAGACAAAATTTAGCTAAGAAAAACTTCAGGGCGTTACACCTTCCCAGTGAAGAGATTCTGTAAAACACAAAAATCAGGATAAAACTTAACTGAACAATTCAATTGCTTGGTTAGTTTTGCCACAGATAATAGATTGAATTTAAATTCAGGAACAAAAACACATTATGCACTTTGGTTCTGTAAGAGATACTGCTAGAACAAATGTGAGATACTTTACTTAGTTCACCATTTGGTAACACCACTTGTTTTAATTTTCTTTTGTGGTTTAATGTGTTAGTGTCAAGAAAAGACTTATCATATGCCATATGATTTGTAGCCCCTGAGTCAATAATCCAGCTTGGAGGATTAGTGGTGATAGTCCGAGCACTATAGATACCTGTCATATGAGTTGAATGAGTAGTTGCATGGTCTGATTCTTGAGCATTGATAGTGTCTTTTTCGAGCAGCTGACATAAATGTTCATATTGGGTTTGAGTGAGTCTTGGACCTTCACTGTACCTAGCTGGTTTCCTTGTGTAGAGTCATAGTGCTGAGTTGGCACATGACCAGCTCCAGCCAAAGTAGTAGTCCTATAAATGTTCCCTTGATTATAACTCTGATATTGACCATATTCACCTGATTGAGACCAATCTTGTATAATAGCATTGTGTACAACAGGCCCTCTTCTGAACTTATACCTGTTGTCAGAATTGATTCTTGTCTCATGTTTTTCAGCATAGTGTCTAGGCTCATGCTTCTCCTTTTGTCCAAACTTTGGATGATCTGGTGCATATTCTATCAGTTGATAACAGTCCACTTTATAGTGTCCTTTAAACTTGTAATGATCACAAAATGCATTGGGATTGTAGTTAGGATTGTATTTTCTTTTAAACCTTATGTTTCCAGTACCAGACTTTGCATACATTGCTATAGCATCAGCCTTTCCTAAACCTTGATTTTTGTTAGCTACAGAACCAAGAAGACCAACTGCATTAGAGGTAACTGACATAGCTTGTTGGTTTTCATCGCTCATTACCATTGCATACGCTTGATTAACACTTGGTACAGGAATCAACAATAGAATATGACTTCTTACTTGAGAGTATGACTCATTCAGTCCCATAAAAAACTGATATAGTTTTTGTCTTTGTAAGTATTGGATGAACTCCTTGGACTTATCACAATTGCAACTAGGTGCTGGAATCATAGACTCAAATTCATCCCAAAGATCTTTCAGTTGTGTGTAGTACACAGAAACTGATTGAGTGCCTTGATTACATGTGGCAATTTCTTGATGAATGTTGAATGCTCGAGATCCATCAATTTTTTCAAACCTTTCTCTTAAATCTTCCCACACGTCCTATGCATTTGTGGCATAAACAACACCTCCTATAAGATTGCTTACTACCGAGTTCCTCAGCCATGACAACACAATAGCATTCACACGTTCCCACTGATATCGTAGACTATCTGGTACAGACTCTTTCCTACATGTACCATCCACTAACCCAAATTTGTTCCTTCCCAACAATGCAATTCGCATGGATTTACTCCATACAGTGTAGTTCTCACTTCCTTTTAATTGAAACAAAATAATCGATGTTCCACTAACATCAGTCGACTGTAGGAATAGTGGATGATTGTAATCTATTTGTTGACCTGTTGTTGCGATACTAGCATTTTCTATTGTTGTACTATCTATAGTTCCAGTGCCAGTATGAGCCATTTCACTCAATTATCTACTCCAATTTCTCAACACAGTCAGAGTATTCCGGTCACGCAAATATAGACAAATTGATGAGAAACTTACAGTGATTTCAAACACAACACACCGATTGATTCTTTGTTGTGATTATGCAGTAATTGAATTTAGCAATCCTGCAGAAATTTAACCTTGAATTTAGCAATTTGAGTGATTTTATCAACAAATCCCCAATTTCCTGAAACTTTCATGCGTAGCGGTGAAACAAAGGAACAGAGAAAGAACTTTCATCGGCCGTTGATCTAGGCTTTGATACCATGAACAGAGTACCTTTAGTACTCAAGATCTTCAAGGTTGAAGAAGAAGATATAACTAATTACTCTCACTGATATTAATATCAGATTATACATTGGGCCTTTCTTAGCTTAATGGGCTGACTTGGTCCGACATCTGCATCTTCTTGCTCTTTATTCAACAACATCCATTTGGTAGATCACCCAATTCCTGGAAGCTGCTATGGCCACAATAGACCTGACAGTTACCATTTTATTTATAGGACTATATGTTTCATCAAAGTCGTGCCCTTCTTTCTAGCTATAGCTTTTGGTAACAAGTTTCACTTTTCATCTTTCCACCTCTTCTGATGGATAAAACATTCTGACTTTGAAGCATACATCTTTTAAGTTTAATGCATACATCTGTAGCTAAAAGACTAGGCAGGTTTCAATAAGTTCTAACATAAGAGCTTCAGTAAGTTTGAACTGTTAAGCATATATCCTTGTCCTTCACTTATTTCCAATTTCTTAGATCATGTCTTTGATGTTGAAATGTAGCATCACAACCTTTGCAACATGCCCTTGGCCGTCCTTGGACATTGAGATCAGAAGGTGAGCCTCCTCCTTTCTCCGATGTGTACTTATGCCTCACGAACATTCTGTCGTGGTTCAAGGTTTCTTTTCCTTTTTTTCTCTGCGGAGTTTACTATTAAAGTAGTTCACTAGTTAAGTAAGTTCCTATATAAATGATAAAAGTGCACGAGATGAATTTATAAGAAAGAGAAACATGATCAGTGAGGGCTCATGCAGACGACCCCAACTTGTTTTGGAATCAACCTGTTGAACATGGCAGAGGGAAAGACAAAGATCACCCTTGGAGGAAACAGAAACCATTACTCTTAGCTCTTATTTATTTATTGAGCTCGAGTTATCTTCAACAATCTGAGTCTGTTAGCTGTTTAGCGCGTCTACAGTATGTATATAACTTTACATTTGCCAATTATATGAATTGGAATTTAGCATTTTGGAATGCGTAGCACCATATCATCATGAGTGAAACATCAAAAAGCCGATGCCTTCACACGATTATAGTAGTTTCTTGGCATTCAAAAGTACAGAAACTACATTTTCTTAGTAATTTCTTGTATAGGCTATGTTAACAACTATGTTGTTCAGATCCTCAAAAACTTATTACTTTAGTGAATCTGATTTACACCTATTCCATTGTTTTTCTTTTGATACCTTAAACTGAATCTTTGACGTTGTTAATGTGACAGTGTCAACGAAAGCTCCAGCAGTTCCCCCGCCTCCTGTTCCTGTGCGAGTTTCGATGAGCAAAAATGCTCCAAAGCTAGTTCCCCCATCTCCTGTGCCACCATTGGGATCGACCAGTGATAGAACTTGGCTAATTCCTTGTTATGAAGAGGACGAACAGAGACGGACAAAGTTAAAGTTAACTCCTTTATCAAATCTGATAGCAGAAAAAAACAAGTGGATCTTCTACCCAAATGCATGAACCTTCTCATGCGGTTTATACTTCTGGTCACACAATTTCCTTACACTTCTATCTTCTGGTAAAATGATCACAATCATTAGTAGAAAGGACCGAATGACAAGCTTCATGATTAGTTAGAAACTAGATTCGTAGTTCTTTAATTTAATAGGCAATGGACCACATAATTTTCATATTCTAGTAGATATTCTTGTTTAAAGTTGACCCTTACATGAGCTCATACGAAAACTTAATTAGTAGAGAAGCGTGTTGGGTTCAAAGTGTGAAGAAAGTGTGAATGGAAAATGGAGAGAAAAATGGTGGAGGGAAAGAGACATCAATTTGGAAAGTGTACTCCTAAAATTGGAAAGTTCACTTTGTAGTGTTTATAATAATGAACACTTACTCCACATGATAAGTGAGGCAATAAAATAGAGATGCCTCGCATCGTTGTTGTCGCTCGCTCGGCTTCGGCTTCAGATCTTTCAAATGATCGATCGATGAGATCTATCTTTTTTGACAAACTTTATTTGAATTCCGAAAAATACCAAAGGGAAAACGCAAACGTAATAAAATTTTTTTTCTTTTTCCTGCAGTGTTTCGAACCTCCATTTATACATGCATACAGAATTCGAAACAGTGTTTCGAATTGATGCAATACTTCATCGAATTGGTGCCACTGTTTCGTGAACTGGTACACAATTTAGTGAACTGGTATGCCTGTTCGGGAAAAGACATGTTCTTTGGATGAATGGACATGAATTTCCAGAAAAGACACACCATTTAATTGAACCAATGCCACCTTTTCAAAGAGGCATGTTATGGCTATATAAACCTTCTTTCATTCACAGGTTTAGATATAAAATTTTCAGAATATAAAATTATTCCTGACTTCAAAATTACTCTGTGTGATCAATAAACACGTTCTATGAGTTCGAAGATATTCCAGTTGTTTAAGGTACCGCTACAATTGCTTTGTTTGGCCATTTTATCCTAGGAGAAAAATTCCGCAACCTCGGGTACAGTGAGGGGAATTATTTCCTTAAGGAAAGTCCGTGAATTTGGGCGACTTGGACATTTCTGTTTTCATCTTTATTTCTAAAATTCAAATACACCTCTTAGAAAGATCACTTTGATCTTGTGTTGAGGGTATTTATTGCACTTCATTGTGTTCCTGTTTTTAAACATAGAACTAGAGTTGAAGTTGTTGTTCTACATATACAGATTCTGCGTACCCGTAGAAGGAAAAAACAAAGCGTTCAACTCAACTTTGTGCTTGAGCTACCTTATGACCTTAAATTACATCCAATACACTTTCCACACTTGAGAACTGATATTTACACCTAGGCACAATCAAACTCACCAGGTTCGGTCTTGTTTCATACATGGAACGGTTCAAACCATAGTCCGAAAGTTTGAGGTGTTACAACAAACCTCCAAAATTTCCCACTATTTCTCACTATTTATGATTGTGCAAAACCAAATCTAGCATGGAAAATAGTGGTGTTAGCTTCTGATTTAACTCTAATGGTGTCCTGACAGGTTTAGTTCTCCCCAGGCCAGATTTAAATATTAATTCTAGTGCATACTTTCTTTGAGACGTCGAAATGTGATTACTAGATCTATCCATTCAATACCCTAGAGGAACTTATGCTTCTCCTAGGTCTTTCATTTTGAAGATCATGTAAAGTGTCACATAGCAGTTGAAGATTGTCACCAGTGATCAAAAGATCATCAATACACACTAGTATAATCACAAATCACTATCCACTTTTTTGGTGAACCCCAGTTGAACCAGAATCTCTGTTAACTTCAAGTTCCATTGCCTTGGTGTCGGTTCAAAGCTACAATAAAGTGCAAGAGATGAATTTCTCAGAAAGAGAAACATGATCAGTGAGGGGTCAGAGGGCAAGACTATCATCCTCGGAGGAAACAGAAACCATTACTCTTAGCTCTTTTTTATTTATTGAGCTCGAGTTATCTTCAACAATCTGAGTCTGTTATCTGTTTAACGCATCTACAGTATGTATAAACTTTACATTTGCCAATTATATGAATTGGAATTTAGCATTTTGGGCAGCGTAGCACAATATCATCGGTGTAACATCAAAAAGCCGAAGCTGTTACAAGATTATAGTAGTTTCTTGGCATTTGTGTTCTACTAAATTACTATCATGTGTTTCTGCATTCAAAATTTTATAAACTACATTTTCTTAGTAAATTCTTGTATAGGCTATGTTAAAACTATGTTGCTCGGATCCTCAAAAAGTTATTTACTTTGGTTAATCTGATTCACACCTGTTCCATTGTTTTTCTTTTAATACCTTAAACTGAATCTTTGATGTTGTTAATGTGACAGTGCCCACAAAAGCTCCAGCAGTTCCCCCTCCTCCTGTTCGTGTGCGAGTTAAGATGAGCAAAAATGATCCAATGCTAGTTTCCCCGCATCCTGTTCCTGTGCCCGCTTCGATGAGCAAAAATGCTCCAAATCTAGTTCCCCCTCCTCCTGTTCCTGCACAAGTTTCGATGAGCAAAAATGCTCCAAAGCTAGTTCCCCCACCTGGCTTTTCCCCACCTCCTGTTCCTGTGCGAGTTTCGATGAGCAAAAGTGCTCAAAAGCTAGTTCCCCCACCTGGCTTTCCCCCACCTCCTGTTGCTGTGCGAGTTTCGATGAGCAAAAATGTGCCAAAGCTAGTTCCCCCACCTCCTGTGCCACCATTGGGGTCGATCAGTGCTAGACCTTGGCTTATTCCTGGTTATAAAGAGGACGAGCAGAGAGAGACAAAGTTAAAGTAAACTCCATTATCAAGACTGATAGCAGAAAAAAAAACACATACTTGTACAAGTGGATCTTCTTCCCAAATGGATGAAAAATCAAAGAAAGAGGTCACCGATGGAGTCAAGTCTCTGTTGGTGTCTCAACTCACTTCTGGGACAACTACTAGCTTGGATGACATGGTTAATTTCGCCAATAATGTTTTCACCATGTTAAATTTGTTTGGTGATGATTATGGTTCGTTCTACAACGATGTCAAGGACTTGATCAAACACAAATATGATTTACTCACTGCAACTAGATATGTTGTCTGTTTCAGAATTGGAGGAAAAATATCTAGATGCTGTTACTAAAGAAGAGCAGTGCGTGAAAGGTGATGAGCAAAAAAGAGCAGCCCGTAGGATTGCACAAGCGGAGGTAGAAAAACTCGGTACCCAAATGAAGGCAGCTAGAGTAGCGCAAGGAGAGATTGAGCGGTGCAAGAACGAAGCTCTCCAAGGGATTGAATCCACCACTCAACGCCTACTGTCTTATAAATAGCATTTGGTTGTCTCTATGTTGATGATTTCGATTAGCCGGATAAAGTCCTCATCACACACAGACTGTATGTTTATGTAACTATCTGCATGTAGTGGCTCCTTAAAGTTTCTTGTTCAGTATTTTAGCACATATTTTAGAGCCTCAATCAACTGGTTTACATGCTTTGATGACTAATTAGAATGTGATGTTAAAACTATATTACGAGTTTTGGGAGATTTAGCAAAGTAGGACCAAGTTTCAAACTTTGAAACGATATCCTCTTTAAATGGATGTGAAGTTGAATTTGACAAAAATGATTGGGTCCAATTAATCAAGATTCATATCGAGAAGTCTTATACTCGAACTCGAAATGTCTAATTAGGTGATTGTTTGTGGCTCTAATATATGAAGGAAAATATTTTATTCATAATACTCTTTATTATTCTCCTTACATCAAATATGTCATAGAATATCCCTATTTATAATAATATATAACAATCAAATTAAATTAGGACGAGAAAATCTATTCCTATATGAATTACGACAAATAAATCCTAAGCCTAATCAAATATGAATTAAAATAATATCAAATATTAAATCCTAAACAACCAATGATTTCTAATTCATCTTTGACTTATTATTTTCAACATTCTTCCTTAATTCAAAGTTGTCATTGTGTTGCATTAAACACTTCTCTTTAATTTTCAATTTTTTATTTGTGTTGGAAAATTTCTCTCCAATCTTCAATTGTTGAAGCATTTCAGTATTCAACCTTCAACTGTCGAAACATTTCACTTTGATCAACTTTCAATTGTTGGAGCATTTCTCTCCGGCCCCGATACATTTTTCTTGGTTGTGTTGGAACACTTCTCTCCAACTCTCTCATTGATGCACTTTGTCACCAATACTCAATTTTTCTCATTCACTTGTAACCAACTTTCAATTGTCCTTCTTTCTCATTTTTCTCTGGCTCGTCGTTTGTCATTGGCCAGACGAGCAACATATATGATTTATAGCCGTCCATCGACAATGAAAGTTTTTTGATTCTCTACCAAAATGGTAGAAGCTCTAATACCAATTTGAAGGAAAATATTTTATTCAATAAACTCAAATAATGTTCCTTATATGGTGTTTGGATTGACTTATTTTTAAGTGCTTTTGACTGTTAAGCACTTTTTTATTTTTATTTTTGGAGGTGTTTGACAAAGTTAAAAAGAGTTTTTAAGCACTTTACTTTAGGTAGCAACCTACTTTTGACTTATAAGTCACTTAAAAAAAGCTCAACCAAACACCATATTATTCTCCTTACATCAAATATGTGATAGACCACCCCTGTTTATAATACTAACAACCAAATTAAACTAGGATTAGAAAATGTATTCCTATATGAACTAGGACAAACAAATTCTAATCATAATGAGATATGAATTAAAAAAAAATCAAATATTAAATCCTAAACAACTAAGGATTCTTAATCCAACTTTGAATTATTATTTCCAACAATATATCATGGCTCCTTTAAGAAACAATTCAAGAACAGCTCCATCTCTTGGTCAAACAGGTAGTTGAAAATAATTTTTTAAAATCTGACTCAAAATCTATCGTCAAACACTAAATATCTCAAAAGTTGTAATGTACTCCTTCCGTTTCATTATACATGATACTTTCATTTTCGGTAGTTAGTTCGATCAACGAGTGAAGTTAAATTGAATTATGTCAAGGGAATGTTTTAAAATTAAAATTAACATTATTCAAAAATTATACAAAAAGTACTGCTCCCCTGATTTCAATTTATTTAACTTATTTTTTTTCTTAGTTTGTTTAAAAAAGAATGACCATTTACTTTTTTAGAAACTTCATAATTACAACCTTTCACGTGACATATTTAAGATCACGAGATTAAATGACATTTTTAATGAAGTACACTTAACATATCTTTAATTTAAAACTATAATTTATGTACTTTCTAATATAAACGCCGTATCAAATCAATTAGAATAGAAAAATTGAAGCACATGAAGTATAAGTTACAAATTTTCTCATTTTGCTTCAATGGACAAATATATTTTAAAATAGGCAACATGATCTTCTGGACCCTTGTACTATGTCGGTTTTTCAAGTTGGACATTTCTACTTGGTTTGTCATCTGGACCCTTGAACACATAAAAAGCAACATTTTTCACCTTTGACCATTGACCTTGATTATGTGGCAAGGTCATGGTGACAAGGACAAAGAGAGTGTAGCCACTTGTCTGGGGGTGCGAGTGGGGGTCAATTTTTGGCCTATTTTACATTAAAATAATTTTAAAAAATATTAAAATTTAAAAAAATATTAAAAAGGGTCCTTTTTTTTCCCTCCATCATTTTACATTTAAAAATATTTCTAAAAATTTAAAAAAAAAATTTAAAATATTTTTAAAAATTGAAGAAAAGAATAAAAAAGGGTCCTTTTTTTCCTCCATCCTTTTTAATTTAAAATTTTTTAAAAAAAAATTAAAAATATTTTTAAAAATTTTAAAAAATAAAAATATTTTTCCCTCCCCACCCCAGCTCGTCCCCAGCCCCGTCCCCCCACCCCCAGCCCCCCATCCCACCCTAATACCCGTCCAGCCTTTCGTCACCCCCACCCCAGCCCGTCCCCACCCCCACACCCTACCCAGCCCCATCCCATCCCACCCCCCGCCTCTCCACCCCACCCTAGCCCCGTCCCCACCCCCCACACCTCACCATCCCCGTCCAGCCCCTCCCCACCCACCCTAGCCCCTTCCAGGCCCCCCCCCCACGTTCACTTTTTATTTTTTATTTTAATTTTTCATCTCAATTCAATTCTTTTCATTTTTTAAATTAAAATTTAAATTTAAAATCTTTTTATTTTTTTGGGGATTAAAATTTAAATTTAAATTGAAAATGAGTGATAGTGAATATTGAAAAAAATTAGTGAATTTCATTTGGAAAAAATTAAACTCTCCTTAAAGTAATCATTTTTGATATAATTTACTAATAATTGATCTTATTGATATTGAAGGGGTTACAGCTGTATATATAGAGAACTGAAGAATAACTAATTACAGAATAACCCAGATGTATTTAATAATTATATAGGTAGTCTATTATCCCCCCGCAAGCTGATCAGCGGTAACGAGGGGCAGCTTGGAGCAGAGATACTGAAAAGGCTGTAACGGAAGAGGCTTGGTGAGAATATCAGCAAGCTGGTCAGTAGATGGGACATAGTGCGTGGCCATCGTTCCTGCAAGTACCTCATCGCGAACAAAGTGACAGTCGGACCCAACATGCTTCATACGATCATGAAGGACCGGATTTTTGGTAACACAAAGAGTGGACTGATTGTCACAATAAATCTGTGGTTTCGTCGGGGGAATGCCAAGTGCATCTGTAAGGTATCGTAACCACATGGCTTCAGCAACACCCGCAGCCATGGCACGATATTCTGCTTCTGTGGAGGAACGGGACACTCGCGTTTGCTTCTTGGTGCACCAGGAAATCAGATTCGGTCCCATCATAACAATATATCCAGTAGTGGACTTCCGATCATCTTTGTCGTTAGCCCAATCCGAATCAGAAAAAACAGATATATCAAACGAGCCCTTTTGAAATAAAATTCCACATTGAAGAGTACCTTTAAGATAGCGCAGAATGTGTTTCAAGGCCTGAAAGTGTTCTTCTGTGGGAGCATGCATTGATTGGGAGACTCGATTGACTGCATATTGGATGTCCGGACGAGTAACAGCAAGATAATGAAGTCCACCGACTAGGCTCCGATATAGTGTAGGATCGGCAAAGGGAGTATTCCGCCCTGGGGATTGGCGGACTGCCATGGGAGTGACCGCGGGTTTGCAGTCTGTCATTCCAGCTCGATTTAGAAGTTCAAGGGTATATTTTGTCTGATGCATCAATATGGTTCCCGATTTGCGGATGAGTTCGAGGCCAAGAAAGAACTCCAGAGGACCGAGGTCCTTAAGTTTGAAGTCACGATGCATAGCCTCAGTAATTTCAGTGATGAGTGATGACGAGCTTCCTGTAATAACAATATCATCCACATAGATAAGAATGATGACTGTACCTCGACAAGAGTGAAGTGTGAAAAGGTTGTTGTCATGATGGTAGGTGCGAAAACCAAGACCCTGCAGAAAAGTAGAGAGGCGTGTGTACCAGGCACGTGGGGCCTGTTTCAGGCCATACAGTGATTTGCGAAGCTTGCAAACATAGTGAGGACGGTTGGGATTAACATATCCCGGTGGCTGAACCATATAGATGTCTTCCTCAAGATGACCATGAAGAAAGGCATTGCTGACGTCTAACTGATGAAGCGGCCAATCATAGTGAAGAGCAAGAGACAAGACCAGACGAATAGTCTGTTGCTTAACAACAGGGCTGAAGGTCTCCTTATAATCCACACCATACTCCTGATGATACCCTTTTGCAACCAGACATGCTTTATAGCGAGAAAGAGATCCATCTGAATTTTGTTTGATGCGAAACACCCATTTGCACCCAATAGACTTTCGGTTACTAGGCAGAGGTACCAAATCCCATGTACGTTGTTCATTCAGAGCCTGAAATTCCTCATCCATAGCTTGGCACCAGAAACTATTTTTGGAGGCTTGGTTGTAGGTAGTAGGCTCAGTTATGGGATGTGCATCAAAGGGTATTTGAGTGTGGTAGACTTTGGGTTTGAAGGTACTGGCCTTGGCTCGGGTTGTCATAGGGTGAGTGTTGAGTGGAGGGTGATTAGGAAGGGGTGGTGGAGTTGTATGATGTGTGGACGGGGGTTGGGTGGGGCTGCCGTGGGAGCTGGGATGTGCAGCGGTGGATGGGGTGGCTGTATGTGTGTTAGGAGTATGATGTAGGGAAGTGGTGGGTTGTGTGGCAGTCGGCTGGGTGTTCGGGTGGGGGGTTTGGGGGTTCGGGTGGGTGGGTGGTTGGTTCGAGTGGGTAGTGGCGTAGTGGGGTACCGGGTTAGGTGCCGAGTGAGCCGGAGCATGAGCGTGTGAAAAGGACGGAAATAATGGCACAATGCCAAGTGGATTGGGGGAGTATGGAGTAGAGGAAAGACTTGTGTAAGGAAATTGTTCCTCCACAAAACGAACATGACGGGAAACATATGTTTTCTGAGATACAGGATCGATACATTTGTAACCTTTGATAGTGGGATGATAGCCTAGAAAGACATAAGGGGTGGACCGAGGTTGAAGTTTATGTTGAGTGTGTGGACGCAACCAGGGATAAACCAGACACCCAAACGGGCGAAGATGGATGTAGTCGGGTGGATGATTGTAGAGACGGGCATATGGAGTGAAGTTGGAGAGAGTGTGAGTGGGCATGCGATTTATGAGGTAGTTGGCAGTAGCAAGGGCATCAACCCAAAAGGAAACAGGTAAGGTGGAATCATGGAGGAGCGCAACAACTGTTTCTATTAGGTGACGGTGTTTGCGCTCAGCAACGCCATTTTGTTCAGGGGTATATGGACATGAAGTGTGATGAAGAGCCCCTAGACTTTGAAGAAAAACACCAAATGCATTGTTGACAAATTCTTTGCCATTGTCACTTCGAAAAATTTTGATTTTGGCATTAAATTGATTTTGAACCATTCGGTCAAAGTTGACAAAAACAGTATAAGCTTCGGATTTAAATTTCAGAGGATAAAGCCAAGTGAATTTACTGTAATCATCAACAAAACAGATATAATAACGAAAACCTTGAACAGAAGGAACTGAGGTTGGACCCCAAACATCAGAATGAATTAATTAAAATGGCGCAGTGGCCTTGTGTTCAGACAGTGAAAAAGGTAAACGACAGGATTTAGACACTGAACAAGACTCGCAATGTAATTTCCCTGAAAAATTAAAACCTAAGGAAGATAAAATGGATTTGGTGATGGCGGATGATGGGTGCCCAAGCCGGCGATGCCAGGTGGACGAGAGAATGGCTTGACTCACAACAGACGGAGACCTGGATGGAAGAGTGTATAGCCCATTCTCACAGCGGCCCGTGTACCGCACCCGGTTCGTGGTATTGTCCACTATCTGGAAATTAGTGTCATTAAAAATGAGGGTGCAGTTATTTTCTTTAGTAAAGCGATAAACAGATAAAAGATTGGATGTGAGGGAAGGGACGTGGTGAAGGGTTGAGAGATGAAATTTACCATTTGGGGTATAGACATACCCAGAGCCGGTTTTTGTGATGGGAAGGGATTGACCATTGCCTACTGTAATAATTTCTGAGCCATGATACGGATGAGGAGCTTGAAGTTGTGAATAATCCGACGTCACATGGGTGTTAGCACCTGTGTCTAGATACCAATCGCCAGATTGAGCGTTTGTGGACGCATGCATCGCCCTTGATCCGCCGGACTGGCGATTTACATTCTGCGAGTCATCATAACGATACCAGAAATTAGCCGCAGAATGGCCCCGTTTAGCACAAATTTGGCACGTCGGAAGATCTCGTGTGGGCCCCCGCTGGTTTCCTCGTCCCTGTCCGCGGCCTGACTGGAAGCCGTCCCTCGGTGGAGGCCCGCCTCTGCCTTGCTGCCCGGCGTTCCGACGGTCACCGCCGCCGCTGCCTCGCCCTTGGTTACGGCGATCGTCACCGCGACCCCTGGCCGAGCCCCCGCTGCCAGCCGAGTAAAGAGCCGTGACGCCAGGGGTGGAACTGGCTTCTCCGAGCAGTAATTTGTGTTCCATGTCTAGATTCAATTCTTCTGCATTAAGCCATCCAGACAGTTGATTTAGAGTGATTTCGACAGGTGAGAGGCGAATATGCTGTTTGAGAGAGGAATAGCCAGACGGAAGACCACGTATCACGACATTCACCACGTCTCGTTCAGGAATAATCTCGTTCACAGCATCTAGGTCAGACAGAATAGAGGCCACATCATCAAGGTATTGAGTCATCGTCTTCGTTCCCTTCCGAAGAGTATGCAATCTGTCACGCAACTGAAAAATATGAGCCGTGGACACAGAGTTGTACCTTGTGGCTAGTGCATCCCAAAGTGAAGCCGATGTGAGAAAACCCCGGGCGTGTTTGTGCACAGAGGGGCTAATAACGGCGAGAAGACAGGCTCGGATCTGAGTGTCTACGATCATCCACGGAAGGTAGTCGGGATTTGGGAGCATGACGCCGTCCTCCTCGGCTGTCTCGGGCGGAGGCTTCTCCGCACCGTTAATCCATCCGAGCAGCAAGTTGGCTGCGAGGGAGGTGCGGACGTTAAGTGCCCAGGCCGGGTAGTTGTTGTCAGATAATTTTTCGGGGATGAGATTGTGGAGATTCCTGAGCAGTAATTTTACTCCATACGGTAAATTTGACAGAGGATCAACAACCTTGTCCATGGCGCCGACCTACGGCGGAGGAGGGAGGCCGTGCGGCGTGGTGTAGACGGTGGCGGCGGCGCACACACGTCGGAAAAGAGGAGAGATTAGGGTTTGGGCGGAACAAGAAACCCTAGCTTTGATACCATGATATAATTTAATAATAATTGATCTTATTGATATTGAAGGGGTTACAGCTGTATATATAGAGAACTGAAGAATAACTAATTACAGAATAACCCAGATGTATTTAATAATTATATAGGTAGTCTATTAATTTTCATCCATTTTCTCTCTTAAAGCTCTTTCATATGCTTTAGAGCTACTATTTTCTTTAGCAGTCCAAAATCACTCCTTTTTTATGTCAACAGAGAACCATTTTAAGTAAACAATGTCAGAGGAAAACTCTGATTTAGAAATCATACCTGGAATTACAATACCTTTGGCCAAGATTGTACCTACTACTACTAGCATTGATGGGACTTTTCCTGTTAAGAGGTGCAGTTCAAGAAAAAGGGCTGCTCCAGATTTCTTTGTTCCTACCCATTTTCGCTCTTCTAGACTGCTACATGGCCCTGCAGGTTTACGACGTGGTCCAGTTCGCCCTTCGAAACAGAGATCAGATGGTGAGCTAGAGCTAGCTAGCCTCTTACATTTTTCTGAATGATTTTAGATCTTGCATATGTTGTTTATTATGTTTAGGTGATCGCGCTATTTTGCTGATGTTTCTGTTCTTTGCATATATGCACATGTTGTTTGTTATGTTTAGGCGATCGAGCTATTTTGCTGTTGTTACTGTTCTTTGCATGTTTGCATTGCACTGCGTTCCTATTAGTTGTCATGTTTTCTTCGTTGTGGTTTTTACTACTTTGATTTGCTTCACTTGAACCGAGAATCTTTCGAAAACGGGCTCTCTACTTCGTGGAGGGTAGAGGCAAGGTCTGTGTACGCTCTACCCTCCGTAGACGCATATTATGGGATTTCACTAGGTATGGTGTTGGTGTTTCTTTGTGGGGCTTCCATGATTGCACTAGTTTACTGTTGTTAACTGCTGCTCTGCACGCTTACTTATTAGTTGTATGTCGTGTTTTCTTCATTGACATTTTTTCATTCGTTACTTGATTTGCTTCACCTGTGCCGAGGGTTTTTTGCTAACAATCTTTCTAACTCCATGAGGCAGGGGTAAGGTCTGTGTGCACTCGACCTTTCCCAGATCCCACTTTGTGGGATTTCACTGTGTATGTTGTTGTTTCTTTGCGGGGCTTAGTATTAAAGTAGTTTCGTGAATTCTAGGACAATGACCTAAAGTGCTAGTGACTGGTTTCAGAAATTACGTTGTTGTTTCTTTGTGGAGCTTAAGTAGTTCTGCGGATTCTAGGACAGCAACCCAAAGAGCTAGTGTTTCAGCAATTACTTTTTTGTATATATTTAGTGATTTATTGTCACATATATAGGATTTGGGCCGAGGCTACTAGGTTTTGCCGAAGCCATATGTTAAAGCCTACATCTGCCCCTAGATAGATATGTTTTTCATCCATATATAAATATTACTAGTGAATGAGATGACTTAAAACTGATCAGTCAGAGTTCATATAGCCTACGAGGCATAGTTGTTACATATTGTGATGGATGGGGACGAAAGCAACTGGTTTGATATACAATTACTCGAGCCGAGGGTCTATCGGAATCAGCCTCTCTACCTTCACTAGGTAGGGGTAAGGTTGCATACTCATCACCCTCCCTAGATTCACACTTGTGGGATTATATACGCTATGTTGTTGTTTTTGTAAAGTTCTTACTTTGTAGCACTCATCTTCACACACTAAAAGCTTTAGTGTTGAATAAGTTCTTAAGCTATAATTTTCCATGTCAAAGTTGAAGTGCCATCCATGGAGGCAACACAAACTCCTGCCTCACAACCTTTGCAACGTGGACACCCTGGAAAACAGCGATCAGATGGTGAGTTTCCTCCTTTCCCCATACTTTTGCCTCTTAATTAGTGATTTTAAATTGGTTCGAGGTTTCTTTTCCTTTTTTTCTTAGTGGGGGTTACTATATAAATGAAATGGTAAAAGTGCATGAGATGAAACAGGCAACAAGACTGAGTCATTTTATTATTTGAGCTCGAGTCATTTTCAACCGTCCAAGGTTGTTTTTCATTTAGCAAGTTTTCACTATGTATAAAACTTTACGTTTTGCCAATATGAATTGGAATTGTGTCACAAATATGAAACTTTACAGTTTGCTACTTCTCTTTTTGGTTAGCAATATGTAGGCTGACGAAAAGATGTGCTAAAAGTTTGCGTTTTTCAGTAAGTTCTAACTTCAAAGAATACATCTTTTTAAACTAAAAATTAGTTTGCTTTCAAAAGTTGTAAATATAAAGCATATATTCGATAAACTAGCCTTAGTGTGTACTTTAAATTTGTTAATGTGACTGTCACTATTAGTTACAGAAGCTCCAGCAGTATCACCACCACCAGCATTACCGTTGGGGTGGACCGGAGATGGTCCATTGCAAGCTTCGGCAACAACTCCATTGGAGTCAACCAGTGATAAGCATATTCCAGAGGCAGTTGCGCCATCTCCATTGGGGTCAATCAGTGATTGGCATACTCCAGAGGAAGTTGCCCCAACTCCATTTGGGTCAACCAGTGATAGACCTATGGAAGTTCTCTCTGATTAAGAGGAAACAAAGTCAAATGTAAAGCCGTCAAGAATACTGATGCGTCCCCCAGAAACAAATTATAAACCCCAGGAGATTCTTGATGAAGAATTGAAGAAATTAGTTATTAAAGTTCAGTCTCTACTGGTTCGGAAGCTCCTTACTTATGGGAATGATGTTAAGTACATGGTCCGTCAGGCCAATACTACTTTTAGGTACTTGAAAGGGATTTATGTTGATTATGGTTCTTTTTACCAAGACATCAAAGAGAACATTAAACATCGCTGCGATTTGCAAGATGCAGAGAGAGAAGAAACTACATTGTCTTTGTCAGCATTGCAGAAAAATTATGAACATGCTATACATAGTGCAGGTGATGTTGGGGATGATATTGGGCATACTCAAAAAGAATTGGAGAAAGCGAAAGAGAAAAAGGAAACTTTGAAGAGGAAAATCGAGGATCTGAAGAAAGAGGTAGCACATATTGAACATGAAGAAGAGAGTCTGAAACGTGAAGAAACAAAATACAAGGAAGTCCATGAAGTTGCAAAAGCCAAGATACAAGAACTTGGCATCCATTTGGAGGCAGCTCAAGCAAAGCTAAGGGAGATAGAGCAGCGCAAGAATGCAGCTCTCCAAGGGATTGAATCCAGCACTCAACACCTACAGTCCAAATTTCTTGATGATCTCAAATAGTTTGTGTTAAGAATTCGTGCCCTACTGATTATCTTATTTTTGCCTAACTGTTGCTTATAGATGAAACGTGTTGCCTGACGTGTTCCACTGACGTGTTTCTAGGAAGCAGTAAACAGAAGGTAAAGAACACAATGATTTTTACGTGGAAAACACCCGTCTGAAAGAGGTGTACAAAACCACGACCTGCACCTCTATAGGATTTAACCCCAGCTTCACTAAATAACTCTAAGCCTCAACAACGACTGATTACAAAACTCTTGTAACCAACAAAATAGGATTTATAAACTCTAATCTCTATAACTCAACAACTAGAAATTATAAACTCTAATCCCTATAACTCAACAACTAGGAATTATAAACTCTAATTCCTAACTACACAAGCACCTCCCAAGGTAAGTGTTCCCAAAGTCTCTGAGTTGTCCCCAACTCGAAGACTAGCTCCTAATTCAGTTTATAACACACTGAAACTAATATTACATGAATAGCTCAAACACAATGAATAACTTTAAAAATCAAAGCTAAAACTCTTAGCTGTATTCTGCACGTAGGACCAGGTTCTTCAATGTGTTTCTTCAGTGGTTGAGTAACACTTCGTGATTTCAATCTGTAGATTGTACTTTTCTACTTTGTAAGTGTGTGTCTTGCTTTGAATCTTTTCCCTTGTAGTTATAGCCAACTCTGATGAAGACCTTCAGTTGATTTCCTCACCTATTTCTAATTGGACTCCCTTCAGTGGCTTTCCTCTCCTATATTGAATTGGACTCCTTTCAGTTGATGTCCTCTCCTATTTTGAATTGAATTGCTTTTACTCTTTTTATTCGCTGCCGCCTCTCTTTCTCTCCTAGATTGACTAGGACACTTTTTCTTTAACTTGTCTTTAAGTATTTTACTCAACCACAACTTCTTCAATTTATCACGTGATCAGTAGCTTGAGTATATCAGAATTAGGCTTGCTCATTCGTTCCTGACTTTCAGCAATCTTTGTCTGCATCTATCAACACAACCTGGAGTCTGTCTTTCTATGCTTGTACCAAATCAAGTAACATGTTCTATTCATTTGTGAGTCATCAGATAGACATTTGTTTTAGTCATTTCTATATTTCGGAAGGTCTCATGTCTGCAGTTTAATTTATCATTTATTAGTTCTGGGTCTACTGGGGCCTTGTCCCAGTTTTCAGATAGACATTTGTTTTAGTCATGTAGTAGAGATTTCACAGATGTTATAGAGATATTGTGTTGAGATTGTGGGACATTATTCCCCATTATTGCTTTCGCATGATTCTTTACCATGTTTTGGTTATATTGTGTATCCTCCACATTTCTTTTATCATATGAATTGTCTACGTGATTACTAGACAGATAGGGGTATTTCCGGCCTCATAATTTGAAATACTCATCACGACCAGGGCCCGGTTCGGATCGTAACAAACTTGGTATCAAAGCACGGTTCATGGTCCCAGGGTGTCTGTGAAATCGCGTCGGGTAGAGTCATGTTTATGGGTGTGTAGTGTGCCATACTTATAAGCAGGAGGCTATTAGGCGTTTAGGAATGTCTCTCTTTCTTCATGTTATAGTTTGTGCAATAGAGTCAGAATGTTCCTCTTTCATACTAAAATTCGTGCTATGGTGTCGCCCATATGAAAGTAGCAGTCATCCCAATTCTTTCCTTACTCAGACATTCTCAGACATGTCTTATCATTGGGATGATTCAAGTACAGAAGTTTAGAGTCTAAATGGTATGGTTTGTTCTGATCGAATCATATAAGATTTTTGCAAGGACTTGAGAAGAGTCCGTTAGTGCTTTAGAGTGCGTTGGTTCTAGTGTGAACCTTGATTTTGATGAAATTGTGCTTTTCAGCCTACAGTATTAAGTGTATTTAGTTCTTTTCAAAACTTATGTTGCCAGTGTCATGCTTCAGAGGTAATAAGGTGTAGCAGAATGTTGAAACTGTATTTCCATCTGAATAGTAGTATGTGTTAAAGTGTTGTTGTCATGACCTATTGGTAATGAAATTAGACCAAGAAGTTAATGATGTGAATTCATAAAGTTAGAAGTCAAAGTAAGGATGATTTACCCCTAGTGATAAACTAATTTGGTAGCTAGCAGCATGTGTGGACAGTATGGTAGTCCATGGAGGAAATGTTTGACTTCAATTTTATTTCTACAGAGTAAGATGTGTATTCTTAGTTCATTGAATATTGCGTATTAAATCTCTATCTCATGAAATATTATCATGAAAGTGTCGTTGAAAAATAAAGTCTAGTGAAGCCATGTGGGGCTCTTTCGATTCACTAGCATAGTTGACTTGTCATTCATCCCATTTTCTTGTTCAAAATACAAAATCAAAGTCTAGTGAAGCCGTGTGAGGCCTATTTCGATTCACTAGCAACTTGTTGTCCAACTTATTGTTCTTGTGTAGGTTTAATGTATGTATAGCTGAATCTGGTTGCATGAGATTGGGCCGGTAAAGATATGATTCGTCCTTGTGTGTTAGTTTATTAGTAGAAGATAGAGAAAGAGTTATTAGGCAAGGTGAATTGTCCTTGCTTGAAGTATGAAAATGGCCAGATTAGCTAGTAGGTTATAAGTATAGACTCATGGTTGTTGTTGACTTTGAAGGTAGTGTAAATGTACGCTTGGGTAAGTAATTATGATGTGACAAATCAGTATAAGTAGATATGATTGTACGGGGTTATAATAGAAGGATAAGGTTGACCATGTCTATTATGAGGCTTTAACCCCCTTGACCTTCTTTTCATTGGTAGTTGTAAACTAGTGCTAGTTGTGAGAAAGTATGTAGTAGATTTTTGAGATATTTGGGTAGAATGTCCCAATTTGATGGATTAGTATATTTATATTATGTTGCATTCTTCATTGGTGGTAGATGATTGATACTAAACTATAGGCTTGAATTTAAATGATGTGGTGGTAAATAGTGGCAAAAGTTTGATGATGCATGTTTTGTGGGATTAAATTAGTTGGCTTGAGGTGCTGAAATAGTACATGCTAATGGATTATGATAAGAAAAATCGTTAGGTCATGATCGATTATTGTGGTTATGAAGTTCTAATGCACTAGTGTTTCGTGATGTTTATTTATAGTTTCCAAGTGAAAATTTTGTGTAAAGTTGGGTTGTAAATCATGCATAGCACTAGATATTAAGTTTGAATAGTTGATGTCCATGAAGGTGGATGTGAAGATTTCTTGGTTAATGAATACTAGTTGTATAGAAGTGATCTAATAGGCTTGAACGGTACATGCAATAGATTAAGTTTATTTGATTTGTAGTGATGTATGATATTGTATATGTGATGTAGAAGTATGCCAAAGGTGACATGAGGTTGCGGCATTCTTTCTAAGGCTATTACATATTGCGTGTGGCTAGTAGTACCATTGAGTTACTAGATGGGGAAAGACTAGTAGATGTTATATGGGTTCTAAAAAGTTAGGGTAAAGATTTTTGATTGATAGTGTTGAGCCTTTTATATGATCTTGATTCTCATAGTAATGAGGCATAAGTTGGGAGTCGCGATATTAGTACGCTATGTCGAAAGTGGTTTGGTTCATCAAAGGCTTGGTTATATCCATGTTAAGTGTTAGAATCTAAGTTTGATTTTTGAAGGTTGAACCGATAGAAATAAGTGCGCAAACTAATGTATCCCAGAAGGTAGTCATTCGGGTTAAGTTCTATGATATGCATGCATTGTTATTTTTTTCAGGTCCTAGAGTGTAGTAAGTGTAGTTCAGTTAGAATCTGGTAAAGGATCTCCCAAACTCTAGATGATGACATGAAGCTGAGGGGGAGATGATAGAACGAATGACCAAGTAAGGCTCTCAGATTCTAGTAGTGATGCAGTATGATTTAGAACATCATAATGTGAGGGTGGATCTCAACCCATTCCTACCTCAGTATTTTTTTTAGTTATCCAGATGCTTACTAATGCCTTACGATTTAGTTCTGTGATCATAGTTCATGATTCCGGTATATGATAGAGAGTCACGTACTCTTCCTATTCCAAGATAATGAGTTCTAGTTCATTCAAGTAGTTGGAATCACATTCCTTATGTTATGAACTCTAGTTGAGGTCATGCAACTCTTGACGCATGTACTCACTCTTTATAGTGTGCTCAGTCTTGTATAAATATCTTTTCATGCTTGAGGGTCTTATGTTTTAACATTTTAGTGACCCTTCCTATGCAATGATGGTGGTGATGATGTAAATGTTCTTGTTGATGGAAGATCATAGTATGCTTGTTTAGATAAGGCCAAAAGTATGAAGTAAAATTTGGGGCCAAGTCTTTGATACATGTGGTGGTTAGTGGAACAGTTTGTGTGTGTATGTTTTTAGGATAGCGCGTGGGAGTTATATTGATTATAGTTTAGAAACTATGTGAAGTATGTATTTATGGGTGATTGCCTTGAAGTTAACATGTGGTTATAAATTAGGCTTGAATGACATTTTGGGATTGTAGTAGAAGGTCGCGATATGCATTAGCGACTTCATAGTAAGAGTTCAGAGTAGTGATTGAAGTGGTTAGGCATGTCATACTTAGGATGTGATCTTTAAAGGAGATATAGAAGATTGCATCATATGGTTTAGAATAATAGCGTGGTCCGGCATGTTGTATTTTTGTGACATAGAGTTAGGCTTGATCACGGCGAAGGGATTAAGTTATTTCCGACATTAGTAGAAAGATTTGTCAATGCTCATATGAGAATTTTAAGCTGAGTTGAATGAATATGATATTTATAGGGAATAGTATAGTTAAGGGATATTCGGGAAGTGCGCTAAGCCTGAAAGTAAGAAGTTGTATTGCCAAAGGTCTGAAAATTCTATCCTAATCTAGGATTTATATGTCTATATTCCAGACTGCAGAGTAGTGTCAATGTTGTGATTTCCTCAGTTGTATGTCTTGTGTAATCCACACCCAAGATTCATGGCTCCTTATTACCGCTAGAATTTTTTTAGAGAATTGTGCTGAAGAGATACTCCAGTTAATTCATGCATTAAATTCAGATTTCAGATGTTCAGTTATGATTTAATTTGTAGGTGCCCTGTGCATCGCCTCAGTTTTCCGAGTATCTTAGTAAATTGAGCCTTCATAGAGGGACATAGGGTCCCAAGGGGGAGATACCCCATTCAGCTTCATGCATAGATTCTTATTACAAGCTTTGCACCAGTTATCATTGTTTATTCAGCCATACGTCATACATCAGTTCAGTCAGATATGCATGTATTAGAAATGCATGTTCAATAGAAAAGTTAATCTTAGCATTGTATTCAGTTCCTCGTTCATGAGAACAACTCAGTAACAAATCCATGCATCAGGTATGCATGTTTGTTATGAGAATTTAGCCTATGAGTCGCTTCAGTTGTGTATTCCATGCCTCGAATATGCATGTCCGGCATAAACATTTAAAACATCAGTAATTCCAATCTTATAGTCATGTTTTCGATCAGTGTATTCCTTCTTAGGGAACATATCATGTCTGCGTTACCCCATACCCTTAAGACTTCGACATTCTATCCATCATTTGAGGAAGAATGATCCCAAGGGGGGAGATAATATAACACCTCGCATTTCAGGCTACAATATAGACCATGATTCTGATGTGTTGATAAATCCCGAAGCCATAAATTTTATGCCAATACGGCATGCAAATTATTTGTATATCATGTGAATCCATTCAAGCTTGAATTTAGACCATAAGGGTCATTTGACTCAAGGACGAGTTGAAAACTACTTTGACCAATTAAGCTTAAGTGGACATTATAATTTGTGTCAACTTCTATCAACCATGACTCATTGTATATGTCGAATTAGAAATCCTACTATGTGTAAAATGATAGGTTTTCGAGTTAGCTTTCCAATGATACCAATTTTGCTAAAATCCGACACCCGAGTAAGAAATTATGGCCTTTCAAAGTAATATGCGTTGCCTAACCAATCGCACATGGCCACTAGAAAGCATAGGCGATAGCATAGGCGGCGCCTATGTAAACATAGGTTATAGCCTAGGTGGCACCTATGTAAATATAGGCAATAGCATAGGCAACGCCTATGTAAAGGTTTCAAGTGACATAAACACTCCGTTTTTGGGGCAAAATGGTCCTTTTCCACCCTTACTTAGCCCTAAACACGAAATTCAGTTCCCAAAGACCCCAAAATACACCTTCATTCATCAAAATTGTTCAATAACTTTCTCTAGGGTTTCAAAATAAAAACTCAAGCAACTCAAGATTCAACCATGGATTTTAGAAACTAATTACATATTTGGAATCCTCTCAACGTAGGCTTCAAGAAGCACCTAATATTCATAGTAATCGAGGTACCTGGGGTTATCTCAGAAATCTCATGGGCTTTAAAAATTCATATTTTCAAATAGAGGTTTTGAAATTACGAATATGATTATATTTTAAACGTTTTATGATATTGATTTGGCCCTTAGGACTACTCCCAAAGTGATTTGCTATATGATATATGTATATGCATGTATTTCGAAAAGATGTAACTTGAGAGCATGAATGATATGAAATTTCCTCTCTTGATGTGAATTTGTTTTAAATGTTCATATGATGTAAATTGTTTGAAAACATCTTGAAGAACATGACATGAAATGTTTTGAGAATTGATATGATTTTGACTTGAAAACGAGAAGGTTATTCATGTTGAATACAATGGTTGAATGAGAAGAATGATGTGATATTGATGTCTTGCAAGTCGGGTATGACAATACCCTACAGAGTATGACATGTCATTGATTTGAACAAAGTTTGAATACATTGATTTTCATGAGAAAGGTGGATGCCCAAAGAAGGTGTTTGAGTGAAATGGCTCATCGCTAGAAACCGTAGTTGCAGATGCGGGTCATATGATATTGTATCCTACATGGGAGGATAATAAAATAATTGGAACATCTCACATGGGGGGATTCCATGCGGTGTACTCACATGGGGGTATACCAGCTCCAAATCCTGGTGGCTACCTGGATTGGAGGCTTGGCCGCCGAGCACCAGAGGCGGATTCCACATAGCCATGAAATTACAATTGTAGGGTATTCCACCTAGCTCGATTGCATTACATTGGTATTGAAAACTATTACGTTATGCCCTTGTGTTTTTAAATAATTTGATATGAAACTACTTTATAATGGCTCTCACCTATATTGTGTAAAAATATTATATTTCTGTTTTGATTTCTCTGTGTACCAGTACTTTTGTATTGAACCCCTCCCCTCCCAAGTTTGGAGGCACATTCTAGGGGTCCAGACAATCAGTAGATTCTTTCCGACAGATCGCAGAATAAAGTGGTGAGCCTTCTATATTTCGAAAGGCCTGATGTCTGCAGTTTAATTTATCATTTATTAGTTTTGGGTCTACTGGGAGCCTTGTCCCAGTTTTCAGATAGACATTTATTTTAGTCATGTAGTAGAGATTTCGTAGAAGTTATAGAGATGTTGTGTTAACATTGTGGGACATTATTCCCCATTATTACTTTCGCATGATTCTTGACCATATTTCCGTTATATTGTGTATCCTCTGCATTTCTTTTATCATATGAATTATGTGCGTGATTACTAGACAGATAGGGGTGTTTCGGGCCTCATGGTTTGGAATACTCATCACGGCCAGGGCCCGGTTCGGATCGTGACACTTTTCCTTTAGATACCATAGTCACAAGCCATCGATTTGCTATTCCCCCTGTCGATATGCTCTCAGTCATGGAATAGGTGGTACAACATGTTTCTGTGCATGCTCATCAACTTCACTGTCCTCCTCTTAATTTGTCTGTTGCTTACATTAGTCCACAAGGATTCATATGAACCACTTCAAGCACTTGGTCGTACTTATATGATTCTTTGTTTTGAAGGAGGATCTCCCTTGCTTCCCCCTTACACTAGCACTGCAAATCTGGTCATCTTTCAAAGACTTTTGTTTTAGTTCTTCCCATCTTTCCAAATCCAGCAATGGTACTTTTTTTTTCATCTCCAAAAGATTCATTCCCCCTTTAATGTGGTGAGTGAAAGAACCTTTATTTGCTTCCATTCTTTTGCCTTGAGAAAGCTTTATTCATGTACACATTTTGCTTGCCTCCTTTCACTGCCACCTGCAAAACAAATTAGGGGTTAACTTTAGGCACCCAGACAATCTTGGTTCCTTTCTTATGAGTAAATGGATGAATCAGATTTCTTCTAGCCCATGTAGGCGATAGGTTACATGACCTGTTTCTCTGACCAGGTTTACTTATCCTTTTCTTGGTCTGAGATAGTTTATTTTCCAAATTTAGACTGCTAGATCTGCTTTTGGAAGCTACTGGACATTCAAAGGTTGGATGTACAAGGTTACCACAAATACAACATAAATCTTTAGGAACATCAATTTTTTTGTGGAATCCTAATCCTGCCTTTTCACTGTAATTTCTTCCCCCAATTTGTGAATAATTCTAGAGGAGTTTGTCCACCTGTTTGCTCTTTCAAGGTCAATTTTTAGTTTAGAGACTTCTTGACTCAGTTTATTCACCATTTCTGTTGCAATATTGCACTCTTCTTTGTACTTGACCAATTCAAGTTCAACTTTTCTTGTTCTTTACTCTTGGTATTTTTTCCTTTTTCAAATAGTGTCAATTTTACAACTTCAGAATTAAGATCATTATTTGAAGAATCAAGTTGCTCAAACTGTTTCTTGAGAGAGCAGTTTTCCTGTTGAACAGTGTTCTTGCAACCTTCTAAATCAATAAAATCAAATTTGATGCTTGCACGACTGTTGAATATCTCATCCCTAGCAGAAGTTGATTCTTGGAAGTCATCAATTAGTGCACTCATCAAGGAAATAAGTTTGTTTTAGAAAACAAATACAACTTTTCTTTAAGTTCAAGTATACTTACCTCAGAAGCATCATCTTCTTCCTCCAAGTCTGAATCTCCAAGAGCCACGTGTGATGCTTCATCAACTTCATCATCATCTAAGTAAAATCCCCAAGCTGCTACCATTTTAGTTCCATCAATTTCCATTTCATAAGTTCTTAAATTCCCCACTAATTCATCAAGGATCATGCCTGCAAGATCCTTGTTTGCTTCCCTAATTGCAGTCACCTTAACATTCCACTTTGATTTTGGTAATACCCTCAGTACCTTCTTGACTTGTTCTTATTTAGATATAACTTTTCCTAAGGAGGTCAGCTAATTTGTTAAGGCATTAAGCCTTGTCATCATCAAATGCAAGGTTTCATTCTCCTTTATCTTAAATGCCTCATACTCATTGAAGAGAAGAGAAATTCTGAATTTTCTTACTTGAGATATGCCTTCATGAGCATTTACTAGAGCATCCCAAATTTGCTTAGCAGTGGTGAATGTTGATACCCTGTTGTATTCAGCAGGTCCTAATCCACAAACAAAAATATTTTTTGACTTAGCATTTTTCTTTAATGCCAATAAGTCATCAGGAGTGAATTCACTTCTTACTTTCTTGACCTGTTTCCTATCCTCTTACTTCATTGGAATAGTAGGACCATTAGTGATCCTATCCCATAACTCGTAGTCTTCGTCTGAATGAATGTTCCCATCCTAGCTTTCCACCAAATGAAATGAGAACCATTAAAGAGTGGAGGTCTAATGGTGGATTGACCTTCACTGTGACCAGTAGGTGGTGCGAAATTCATCATATTGATCTTTGTCTTAGGTGCTAGCCCTTTTTTAAGACAACCTCGCTCTGATACCACTTGTTAAGAATTTGTGCCCTACTAATTGTCTTATTTTTTCCTAACTATTGCTTACAGATGAAACATGTTGTCTGACATGTTCCACTGAC
Organism: Capsicum baccatum var. pendulum; assembly: GCA_030864225.1. NCBI lineage: Eukaryota > Viridiplantae > Streptophyta > Magnoliopsida > Solanales > Solanaceae > Capsicum > Capsicum baccatum. The sequence goes on from CM061550.1 coordinate 7,910,510, forward strand.
GTGTTTTAAGGAAGTAGTAAACAGAAGGTAAAGAACACAATGATTTTTCCTTGAAAAATACCCGACTCAAAAAGGTGTAAAACACCACGACCTGCACCTCTAAAGGATTTAACCCCAACTTCACTAAATAACTCTGAGCCTCAACAACGACTTATTACAAAACTCTTGTAAACAACAAAATAGGAATTATAAACTCTAATCTCTATAACTCAACAACTAGGAATTATAAACTCTAATTCCTTTTCTGCTTTGTAAGTGAGTGTCTTTCTTTGAATGTTTTCCCTTGTATTTATAGCCAACGATGATAAAGAGCTTCAGCTGATTTCCTCTCCTATTTTGAATTGGACTCCCTTTAGTAGCTTTCCTCTCCTATCTTGAATTGGACTCCCTTTCAGTTGATGTCCTCTCCTATTTTGAATTGGATTGCTTTTACTCTTTTAATTCACTGCCGCCTCTCTTTCTCTCCTAGATTGAGTAGGACTCTTTTTCTTTAACTTGTCCTGAAGTATTTTACTCAACCACAACTTCTTCAATTTATCACTTGATCAGTAGCTTGAGTATATCAGAATAAGGCTTTCTCGTTCGTTTCTGACTTTCAACAATCTTTGTCTGCATCTATCAGTACAACCTGGAAACTGTCTTCCTATGCTTGGACCAGCTCAAGTAACATGTTCCATTCATCTGTGAGTCATCAGAAACTTCACTGATCTAACAAAGAGTCCTTCAATTCGTATGTTTCCTATCTTGTGTAGACTTCTTCAATCTGCAGAAACTTTCTCCTTCTAGACATAGGACTCTTCTTTTTCAACTCGACTTGCTTTCCCTCATCATCAAGTGTTTGAATCAAATTCAACTTCTTCAAATAATGTGCATGTTTATTTACTTGAGTTTATCAGAATTAACCACTCATCTGGTTCTTGATTTCTACCACCCTTGCCTTTAATCATCAATGATTTGCTGCAAGTTTCAGTTACGTGTGACAGTGTGTCTGTGAACCAGCTTGACTGACATATTTCATATCACTTTGTCAGTTTGTCAATCATCAAAACTATAGCATACCCAACAGTGTGACTTTGTGAAACTCATTGAACAAGCTCCCTACTAGATGAACTGAATGTCCTCATGACTATTTTTGTTTTGGGATTGCGTTTTCTCTAGCAGCAGACAAGTTATTTCTTCTTTTGGTTATCATCATATAGTAAATTCTTCTTCAAGTTTCTTGTCACGCTTTCAATGAGTAATATGTCTAGCTGTTATATGTAATGGTTTTCTTCTAGAACATCTAGCTATGGCAGGGATAGCTCAACTTTGTTATCTGGAAACAAAGGTTCCAATTGTCCGAAGAAGGCTTTTGTTAGCGTGGTGCCTAAAGCAGTCACATTGATCTTGTTACGCGTTAATGTCTTGAAAGATGAATGTGCATATATATTGAAATCGTATTAGACATTGACACAATGAATTGTCCAAAAGAAAACTCTTGTTCGCGTGGTTATCATGTTTTGTTAAACACATTTAGGACTCTCTATTTAGCCTCTGCACAAATCAAGCTTGTTATAGTAGCTTGGTAGACAGAGTGATAAAATATTGGAAACATAACGATGAACAGATTCAACAGAAGAAGAATATGATTACAAGAGAGAGTATGAAGCGTCAAAGTTGAACTCAAAGAAACATAACAATGAAGAGACAAACTTTAGTAAGCAAAGGAAAAAAAAAAGAGACAGGGGAAAGGGCAAAACATTGAAAAGAAAACTAGGACTGAGGAGGTCACAAAAATAGCTCTTTGCAGGAATATAAGGTGGGATTAAGAGAGAATCCCTTAGTAACCAAAAAAGGGATAGCCCGGTGCACTAAAGCTCCCACTATGTGCGGGGTCCGGGAAGGGCACCACCATAAGTGTGTATTGTACGCAATCTTATGTTGCATTTACGTCAGAGGCTGTTTTCAAGGATTGAACCCATGACCTCATGATCACATGGTAGCAACTTTACCAGTTACTACAAGGTTCCCTTCAGAATCCTTTAGTAACCAAAGGAAAAAAAAAACACAGTAGAAATTAAAAAAGGGCAAAAAATTGAAAAGAAAACTTTATCTAATAAAGTTGTTGGTAAAATTATTATCATGTGACGAGAAGGTCACAGATTCAAACTTTATGCATCATGTTGCGACAAGAAAACCCCAGCTCTTGCATACAAAGGAATCCTAATCTCTCTTGAAGCACACGATCAGCAAAGCCTCAGCTCTTGCATACTAACATTTTTTCCTAATTTATATCACGTGACATCGTGATTCATTCATTTTAATTTATGAGTTTTATTTTGTCTTTTTAATTTATTTGAAAAGAACATCGTGTAGATGTTTAATAACTTTCATGACTTTGTTTTTTATTTCATATACTTATAACAACATGGTCAAGATTATTAAATTCGAGGAGTAATTGTCAAATTTAAATCATAATATTCTAGAGTACGTCTATCTCCGATGACACTTAACTATTCTCACAAATCGAGGAAAATGGGGGAGATCTCTAGAAGCTTCAATCGGACAAACATAGGAAAGAGGGAAGACAGGAGCAAATAATAGAATACGAGAATTCTTCATCAGAGGCAGAATTCAAGTTTTTTAGTTTTATTTTTTTATGGGTTTTCTCCATGTAAATTCATGTTTGTTCCGGCAGAAATCATTCGTTTCAATCATCTTTCTTTTAAAGATCTTTCCTTCTTTTCTTTCTATTTAGAGCTTTCAATGGTTCTCACTTATTTTTCCGTCCATAAAAAATTTTCTTTTTAACCACATGTATAAAATAATCTATATGAACCATAATCATAAGGTGAGCTGATTTCTTTTCGTTATTTTTTTTATTGATAGTGTAAAAATTTAATTAAAGAACAGATTTGAATATTCTTCTTCATCTTTTTCTATTTTTGTAATTAGATCTTAATTCTGTTGTTGAATTGTTTGTTTTTAATAATATAATATTACTGATCAATCTTTGCAAAGTGATTTAAATTTTTTACACTTCATTAAAAATCTCCACAATAGACAAAATCATTTAATTTTAAATAATTAAACGTTACACGTGTGAGACACGTGCAATATATATATATATATATATATATATATATATATATATATATATATATATATATATATATATATATATATATATATATATATATATATAGTAATTGTTATCATCAAGCTCATCGTGATTCATTCGTTTTAATTTATTAATTTTATTTTTCTTTCTAGTCCATTTGAAAATAATATCGTGTTCGATATTTAGTAACTTTGATGACTTTGTTTTTAGATTTTATATACCTACCTTATAACAACATGATCAAAATTATCCAATTTGAGGAGTAATTAGTTTATTAAAATCTCAAATTTATGTCGTACTATTCTAGAATCTTTCTCCCACACCCAAATTGATAAAAAGGTCGGAGATCACTATTTCTAATAAAACAAACATAAGCAAGAAGGAAGGAGAAAATAATAGAATTGGAGAACTCTTCAACAGAGGAAGATTTCGAGTTGATTAGTTTGATCTTTTATGGATTTCAGTAACCTAAATTTATTTTTGTTCTTGGAACATGATTCTGTTTCGGTCATCTTTCTTTCCGCCGATAAAGAATTGCCTTTGAAAGCTTTCACTATTCTTACTCATTTTTTCCGCCCATAAAGAATATGCCTTTGAAAGCTGGTTTTACAACCTTTATTTTTTAAGCAGAAGGAAGTAAGAATGTCATTAGAAAAAAATGAAATGACATCTCCACCTAGATTTTCAATATCTTTGGTCGAGATTCCACTATTCAAAGTTAGCGAATGGACTTCTCTTGGAAAGAGACGCGGTTTAAGAAAAAGGGCTTCCCAGAATTTCTTTGGTCTCACCAATTCACACCTTTCTCCAAAATCAGATTACCAAGATTTACGACGTGGTCGTGATCGCTCTTTGAAACAGCGATCAAATGGTGGCTAGCTATGCCCCTTACCTTTGCTTAATGATATTATATCTCCTACATGATCAGTGTTTTAGTTCTAAGATTTGTTTGTGGGGCTTAGTATTAAAGTAGATCTAGGGCGGATTCAGGATTCTAGTACAATGACCTCAAGTATATTAATTCATTTTTTAATTGAACTTTTACACATATTTAGGGTTTTTTGACCGGTAGAATAAAGGATTACTTTCTTGCCTTAAAATTTGGGATAATTTGATTAGACGTTTGGTTATGAGTATTAATCAGTCCCAAAAATTAGTTTGTACTAAGATAGTGGAACTAGCTATCCAATATAGAACAGGGATAAGCAAAGTGTACTAGATCGGGTCATGATATGTTTATTCTTGGTCGTTGGTTTCGAAGGCTTAGGGATGGGACTGGTTTTCTGGTGGGTTTGGTAGTAGTGGGTATTGTACTCTGGTGAAGTCTCGCCAGAATTGGGGTTGGTGGATCAGTTACCCTTCTTTGCTTTCCCAATTGGTTGTGCGGATTTGTGAGTCTGTGTGTTCTGGTAAATGAAAGATAGTGAGTATTTTTGTATCTGGGTCAGGTGTGCTCCTCAAGAAGAAAGAACAAATCCCTGTGTGTTCAGTGAAATTGTGCATAAATATTGTTCTCATTTTCCTTTGTGAAGAAGAAATGTGAGGGGGTCACGTGGATGGGGTAGGGGGTTAGGGTATAGGGTAGGTAGGGTAGGGTGAGTTAGTTAGGATAGGATTTGTTAGGATAAGGTTAGGGATTTAATTTGTTAGAGATTTTTGTTGAGGGTTGTTATTTTTGTATTTTTGTGGGATATAATTATACGGATGAGGACACGTAGTAACACGGAGGTAAAATGGTAAAAATGCTATCGGGGAGGGACAAAATTAGGTATCTAAACCTAACAGTCACAATTTTTACAACTGAACTGAAGGTTACTTGGTAATCAATTCCTTCCTGTTGACTATACCCCTTTGTACCTTTCTATTTCTCCATTTGCTTTGCATTTGACTTTATAAATCCATTTGCAACCAATAGCAGTTTTATTCTGAGGCAATTGAACTATGTCCCAGGTTTGATTTTGCTGCAGTGTATCTATCTCGGCTTTCATGGCTTCTACCCATTTCTTCGCTTTGGTTGCTTCTGCATAAATAGTTGGTTAAGTTACAACAGATATATCAGTTATAAATGCAGTATATTTAGGATGAAGATAATCATAAGTTAAGTATTTGGACAGTGAATAAGGTCTATCTTTATCCATGGTTAGAGATATAAACTCTTTCATCCAACAAGGTGGATGAGCCCCTCTGGTAGACCTTCTAGGTGCTGGAGGTACAACCTCATTGTGAGTTCTTCTGGTAGATCTTCTAGGTATGAAAGATGCAGGTTCATTAGGTAGAGGATCATTAGGTCCTTCAGCATGTTGCACAGGTATAACGTCCTATGATTCAACTGACTCAGTAGTAGTGTGTGTGATGTTATTGTTTGCCTCTGTCATCTGCATACTTGAAGTTATATTTATAGGCATAGAAGAGTTGTTATAAATAGTGTCAGGACTAGGAAATAAAATGAAACTTTCTGTATTGTGATGAGCAAAGGTAAAGAAATTTTCTTTGAATGTTTACAAAGAATGTTTTATTACTGAGATCATAGAGAATATATCCCTTTTGAGTGTCAGAATACCCTAGGTGAACAACCTTCTTAGATCTAGACTGTAACTTGTAAATTTTTTGCAAAGCTCAGGCAACCAAGCACTCTCAAATGGATAAGAGAAGGTTTCCTATTGTTTAGCTTCTCAAAAGGAGAAATATAGTTAATAACCTGTGTTGGCAATCTATTTATAATGTAAACTGTAGCTTGTACACAATAACCCCAGAATTTAATGGGGATAGAACCCTGAAATCTCATAGCTCTTGTTACTTCAAGAATATGCCTTTGCTTTCTTTCAGCAACTCCATTTTGCCGAGGAGTATATGGGCAAGATTTTTGATGAACTATACCCAAACTAGTAAATTAATCATGACACAAAGAGTTCACAAATTATGTTCCATTATCGCTCCTTATTATTTTCACAACAGTATCAAACTGAGTTTTGACATATGCTAAGAAATTTTTGATATGCAGAAGTACCTCAGACTTCAGCTTTAGCAATAAAACCCAAGTGAACCTAGTAAAATCATCAACAATAGTCCAGAAGGATTTATAACCATCAGTAGTAGCTGTCGTATATGGATCCTAGACATCCATATGGATCAATTCAAAAGGTTTGATAGTAGAAGTAGTACTTATAGAGAAAGGAATCCTAACTTGTTTTGCATAGGGACATACAGTGCATTTATTTACAGACTCAATTACATTAGGACTCTTACTAGACAGTAGTTTGATTAAAATGCTATAAGAGACATGCCCCATTCTCTTATGCCAGAGGCTAATATCCTCCTTGACCACCAGGTTGACATAGTTGGTCTTTTGTTCTTTAGTAGTATTGTGTCCAACAAGATAATAGAGACCATCATGTTGTTTACCAATCTCCTTCACCTTTTATCATGACCCAAACTAGGGTCTGGCCGTGACGGACATCCCGAACCATGAAGGTCTGGAATGCCCTTCTCTATTTGGTAATCATGCACAACATTCATATAATAAAAGAAGATGCAGAAACATAATCTGCTATGGAAACATGGTCAATTCTAAATTCAACATAAGTATGGAAACTGTAAATCAACTGCATCTAAATAACATTTGACTCAGTCTGCGAAATCTCTACTATATGAAAATTTGACAACTGTCTGAAACTGGGACAAGGCCCCTAGTAGACCAAAACTGAAATAAGTGACATAATCTGAAAAGACAGTCCTTCTGGAATAGAGAAGGCTCACATTGCACAATCTGATTAGCTATCTGAATTATCTACTGCTTATCTGGACCCCTAGACTGAGTCTCAAAACCTGAGAGGTAGGGGGAGGGGGTCAATACAGATGTACTGGTATGCAGAGTATATCCAAAATAATAATTTATTATTCAACATATATGAGAGAAATTTAAAATAGTTCATAAGTATATCAAATAGTAAGAATTCAAATGGGCATTTTAAAGACTTTGTAAAAAGCATCTCAACTCTGAGAAATCTGTGTTACTTCTGCGCTAGGTGGTATACCCTACAACTCCAAAAAATTCCATGGGCTATATGAAAACTTCCATCAACTCGGCAGTGAAGCCCCCAACCCAAGAGTGCCGCAAGGGTCGGAGTCTTTGTATCTACTACACCACATGGTTGTCGCCAGCGTACAATAATAATCTACCCATATTGGCAAATATGGTTTAAGGCTAAGAGTTGCTTGAACTCGCGCCTTCTTCGGGTAACCACCTAACCTTCTTTCAGCCCCTTTTTAAAACTCTATCAAAACATACAGTCTCTGAGAACATACTCTGAAAACATGCTCAGAAAACATAATCTGCTATGGCATAAATACTTATGGTATCGTCATTCCATTGGCTTGCAAGTCATATCTCTGATCCATTATTAGTCTACCATAAATCTCTGTATTCAAAAAACAAGTTTTGAGACCAGCATTTCAATAATTCAATTCAATAAATCCTTTTTTTTTGAAACCTCACATAGACACATGCAATTCTTTCTCGTGCACATAAGAACATATTGATATCAAGAAACACCCTCTCAACAATTCCAAATCATGTTCAAATTCCAGGAAATTGCAAAAACATCTTTCAAATCACAAAATCAAAATCTTTAATTCAATACAAGAGATGGAGTTCATAATTTTTTGCTATCAACAATCTTAAATCTCAAATTCATATATACACACACACATATATATATGTAAATCATTTTAGGGGAAAAGACCACAAGGCAAAAGCAATAGTAGCATTGAAACTTTCTAAATGCATAATCGATAATATAGTTTTCAAAACCCCCATAAAATACATGCATCAAAACCTTTAAATCATGCTTTAACAATTTCAAGCCCATGTAGGTTTTAGGATAAACCCCACGTACCTCGATTACGAAGAATAAGGGATGATCCTTGAAGCCAATGATTTGAGAATTCCAAATATTCAGTCATTTTTGAAAATCCACGGTTGAATCTTGAGTTTCCTGGAGGAGAAGTATATGAACTAGGATTTTGTTTTGAGGAAAATCTTGAGAATGTCATATATTCTGCTTGTAGAGGTCTTAATCTACTGTTTGGACGTTTTAAGAAGCTTGGAAAAAGTCCCAATTACCTTTACTAACTTCTGAATGAAGCTGGAAAAATTAAACTGGGAACCCAATTTTATGGACCACCGTGACGCGCCACTATCGTGGTGGCTCACTGGAAATTGTCGAGTGGGAAATTAGGAACCTCCGCGATGCGCCACTATCGCGATGTCTCACTAGAATTTGACAATTGCTAATTAAACCCTCTCCGCAGTGCGCTAAACACCAGAATGATGATGTTTTACGACTAGCACATAAAATAGCCATAACTTCTTCACCGAGTGTCCGTTTTGGACGAATCTTATATCGATGGAAAGCTTATTCAGTCATCTACGTAATGAAAAGTTGAAATCTAAGGGATTACACAGGAAAATAAGTTTAAATAATTCTACAAGCCAATGCTTGATATTTTAGGGACAAAATTTAGCTAAGAAAAACTTCAGGGTATTACAATATCCCCCGTGGGAACATTCGTCCCTGAATGTTGACTCGGGATACAGACAAGTCTAATTTCAAGCATACTAAGGCATAGAAAGAATAAGGCAAGTATTGTACCTTTAATTTTGTCATCCATTGGATCAAAAAGGTTTGGGTATCTAGCTCTCATGTCAACTTCTGATTCCGAAGTCGCTTCTTCAGTTTTCTGGTTTCTCCACAACACTTTAACTGAGGCTATCTCTTTGTTCCTTAATCTTCTAACTTGACGATCCAAAATCTCTACAGGCTCTTCTTCATAGGATAAAGAGTCTATCACTTTGATTTCTTCGACAGGCAATACTAAAGAATGGTCTCCAATACACTTCTTCAACATAGATATATGAAATACCGGATGAACAGAACCCAAACTTGCAAGTAACTCTAACTCATACACAACTCCACCTATCCTTCTCACAATATTGTATGGTCCTATATAGCGAGGACTCATCTTACCTCTCTTCCTGAATCGCATGACTCTCTTCATGGGAGAAACCTTGAGAAGCACCCAATATCCAACCTCAAACTCTAGATGTCTTCTCCTAACATCGGCATAGGACTTTTGACGACTCTGAGCTGTCTTAAGTCATTCTCTAATGACTTTCACATCCTCTATTTCCTGATGAACAAGATTAGGCCCAAATATCTGTGTCTCACCTACTTTATACCACCCTATTGGTGACCTTTATCTTCTCCCATACAATGCCTCAAATGGTGCCATCTTGATACTGGAATGGAAACAATAATTATATGAGAACTCTATCAATGGAAAGTGCTCTACCCAACTACCTTTAAAATCAATCACGCAGGCCCTCAACATATCCTCAAGGGTCTAGATGGTGCGCTCAGCTTGCCCATCTATCTGAGGGAGGAAACCCATGCTCAAATTCACTTGGGTACCTAAACCCTTTTGAAACAATCTCCAAAACTATGATGAAAACTGTGTACCTCTGTTAGATATGATGGACACAGGTGCCCCATGCAAATGAACTAGTTCTACAATGAACAACTTGGCATAATCCTCTCCCGAATAATTTCTCCTGACAGGTAGAAAGTTAGCTGACTTGGTCAACCTATCCACAATCACCCAAATGGAATCATACTGGTTTTGTGACCTCGAAAGTCCTGTAATGAAGTTCATATTAATTATCTCCCACTTCTACAAAGGCAAAGCTATCTTTTGAGAAGAACCGCCTGGCCTCAAATGTTCCACTTTAACTTCTTGACAATTCAAACACTTGGAAACATAGTTAGACATATCACGCTTCATATTATTCCACCAATAAATGGTTTTCAAATTCTGATACATCTTAGTAGAGCTAGGGTGAACAACATATCTCGACGTGTGAGTTTCGCCAAGGATTCTCTTCCTCAGACCATTTACATCTGGCACACACAACCTACCCTGGTATCTCAAAATATCATCACCACCAATTTCAAATGACATTACCTTTTGTTGACCCACATCTTTCTTGATCTGCATCAAGATGGGATCTTTAACCTTTTTCTTTTTAGCTTCTGCACTAAGGGAAGATTTAGCTATCTCATGAACAACCACTCCTCCATCCTCGGAATCTAAAAGTCGCACTCCGAGATTTGCAAGTCGGTGAATATCCTTCACCTCATAGATTTGCAAGTCAATGAATATCCTTTACCATCTCCCTCTTCTCTTCCTTAACATGAGAAAGACTTCCCATAGACAACCTGCTGAGAGCATTGACAACCAAATTTGCCTTGCTCGAATGATAGTAAAGGCTCATGTCATAGTCTTTTTAAAAGTTTCAACCACCGCCTCTGCTTGAGATTCAATTCTTTCTATGAGAAAATATACTGTAAACTCTTGTGGTCAGTAAATATATTAACTTGTACCCCATACAAATAGTGTCGTTAGATCTTAAGTGCAAAAACCACAGCCACTAACTCCAAGTCATGAGTAGGGTAGTTCCATTCGTGCACCTTTAACTGCCTAGATGCATAAGCTACTACCTTACCGTGATGTATAAGAATACACCCAAGTCCCACTCGGGACGCATCATAGTATACAACAAAACCTTTTGTACCCTCCGAAAGAGTCAAAATAGGAGCAGTAGTCAACCTGTCTTTCAACTTCTCAAAACTATTCTCACAAGAGTCAAACCACAAAAACTTCACCTTTTTTTGAGTTAATTTAGTAAGTGGTACAGCTATGGAAGAAAAACTCTCGATGAATCTTCAGTAATAACCCACCAAACCCAAGAAGCTTCGAATGTCAGTTGGAGTTGTGGGTCTGGGCCATTTTCTCACTGCCTCAATATTTTGGGGATCAACCTTAATCCCCTTACTAGACACAACATGCCCCAAGAACGCAATAGCATTCAACCAGAATTCACACTTGGAAAATTTTGCATACAGTTTATGACTTTTTTAGGGTCTGAAGAATGATTCAAACGTGATTGGTATAGTCCTCCTCGCTCTTAGAATATATCAAAATTTCATCAATGAATACAATAACAAACAGATCCAGAAACTAACGAAAAACCCTATTCATTAAATTCGTTAAAGTTGCAGGGGCATTAGTCAACCCGAAGGACATGACTAAGAATTCATAATGGTTGTATCTAGTTCGGAAAGATGTTTTGGGAATATCTGAATCTCTAACTTTCAACTGGTGATATCCTGAACGAAGGTCTATCTTTGAAAAACATTTAGCACTCAGAAGTTGATAAAAAACATCATCAATCCAAGGAAGGGGATATTTATTTTTAATTGTGACCTTATTAAACTGGCAGTAATCTATGCGCATACGAAGGGAACGGTCTTTCTTTCGCACAAAAAGTATAGGTGCACCCAGGGAGACACACTGGGGTGGATAAAACCTTTATCTAAAAGATCTGCTAGTTGTTCTTTCAACTCTTTTAGCTCTGCAGAAGCCATCTTATATAGCGGAATAGAAATAGGATGGGTATCTGGCAATAAATCAATACCAAAATCTATCTCCCTATCAGGTGGTATTCCTGGGAGATCATCTGGAAAGACTTTTGGGAATTTATTCACTACGGGGACAGACTGAAGAGGAAGACTTCGACACTAGAAACTTTAACCCGAATAAGATGATACAAGCAACCTTTGGAAATAAGTTTACGGGCCCTAAGATAAGATATGAAATGACCTCTAGGTGCTAGAGAATGTCCTTCCCATTCTATCACTGACTTATTTGGAAAAGAAAAGGTGACTCTTTGGGTCCTACAATTCAAGGTGGCATAGCACGGATGGAGCCAGTCCATCCCTAAGATGGCATCAAAATCAACCATATCAAGTTCTATAAGATCTGCCTCAGTATCCCGGACAAAAATAGACACAACACAATTTTTATACACCCTTCTAGCCATAACAGAATCTCCCATCGGGGTGGAAACTGAAAAAGATTCAGCAATCACATCAGGCTCAAACCCAAAACCAACAGCCATGTATAGGGTCACATAAGACAAGGTAGACCCGGGATCAAGTAATACATACACATCACGAGAAAAGATTTGCCACCTACCGGTGACTACATCTAGTGAGGCCTCTGCCTCCTGGCGGTTGATAAAAGCATACAACCATTTTCGACGATTTCCGGTGGCTGAAATGGCACCCGTCTGAGGTGGTGGTGCAGATAAATTCGCCTACGACTTAGCTCCTCCAACATTACTCTTTGCTGCCAGACAGTCTCTCTGGATATGGCCTAGTTGGCCGCATGAATAACACACCAAAGCGCCAAACTGGAATCTCCCTGGATGATTCCTCCCACATATTCCGTAACAGTGATAGGATCGAAAGGTCTGGGCTAAACTTCCCTAAGACTGTGTACCCTGCATCCTCGGCCCCTGATTAGACTTAAAATTCTGTGTGCGCTGCTCAGCTGTGGGTCTGGACACTGGAGCACTAGCTGCCGACTGTGTATTACCCCAATTATTTTTCTTTCGCCATTTGCCGCCCGAATTACCGCTCTACTGCTGTCATGACCCAAACCAGGGCCTGGCTGTGACAAGCAATTCAAACCATGGAGGCTTGAAACACCCCTATCTGTCTGGTAATCATGCACCTGATTCATATGATCAAAGTAATGTGGAAGAAACATAATAATACGGAAATATGGTCATAAATATGAAAACAAACAATAACAGGGAGGTAAGGTTCCCCCAACATCAATGAACCTCTAAACAACTGTCTGCAAAAATCTCTAACAAATGACTGAGTCAAGTAGCTGTATATAAACTGGGAAAAGACCCCTATTAGACCCCAAAACTAAATATAAGATAAAAGGATTGCAGGACATAAGACCTTCCGATACATAGAAGGCTCATCACTTGTCTCTGCAACTCTGTCTGAATGATCTACTGATTCTCTTGACCCCTAGACCGGGCCTCTAAACCTAAGAGGTTAGAGAGGAGAGGGGGTCAACACAAAAGTACTGGCATGCAGAGATATCAAAACAAAACATAATATTTTTACAAAATATAGTTGAGAGCCATTATAAAGCAATTTCGTATCAAATCATTTGAAAACACAAGGGTGTAATGCAATAGTTTCTCAACAACAATGAAATGCAACTGAGCTAGGTGGAATGCCCTATTTCTAACCTCGGTTGTCGCCGAGATTAGAGTATAAGTGAGGGAGAGACACTCAAGACCACAAAGCATGGTTCCTCGACCCACTGGTAGTGCCCAACATCACTTAGCCCGGGCTCCTACCTATAGTCCCAGTTTGGGAATGACATGAAGTCAAGTACACAGGATCACTTAGCCTGGTACTAAAATTCCTTGTCAGCAAACACGTTTTCCAGTGATGAGCCCTTGCTCTCAAATGCCTTCTTCGAGCATCCACCTTTCTCATGTAAAAATTAATAAATTCAAATTTTATCTGATTCAATCACATATCATGTTCTGTAGGGTATCGTCATACCCAACTTGCAAGTCCTCAATATCACTTCCACATATGCATAACCATGTAAAAAATAAGGTGCTTCATCATTTACAAGTGGTGAACAATATTTATTTCAAATCTCATGCTCTCTTTTGTTGATCACAATATGATATGGGGTATCAAGACATTATCATGGGAATTTGAAAGCAATTTATCATTCATATTTATCAAACTTCCATGAAAAATCTCAAATTACATATGCATGGTTTTAACCGTTGAAGTATATAGGCAAACAATTCCCATGACATAAAGAAAGATGACTTAGAAATCATATTGAAAGCAAGTTATTAGCATTTGATGGAAAACCCCCATTTAAAAGCATGCATGTTCATAAAAACTACACCCATGAGATTTTAGGATAACCCCACATACCTCTATTTCCAAGGATAATAGATGTTTCTTGAAGCTTGCGGATTGGTGATTTCACATATGTAATTATCTTTGAAAATCTATGGTCGAATCTTGAACTATTTGTTTTTTTTTAATTTTGAAACCCTAACAAGAATCTTTGAGCACTTTTGATGAATGAAGGTGTATTTTGGGGTCCTTGGAACTGGATTTCGTGTTTTAGGGCTAAGTAAGGGTGGAAAAGGACCACTTTGTCCCCAAAACGGAGTGTTTAAGTCACTAGAATTCTTTACATAGGCGCCACCCATCCCATTGCCTATGTTCACATAGGCACCGCCTAAGCTATCTCCTATGTTTACATAGGCGCCACCTAGGCTATTGCCTATGCTTTCCAGTGGTCATGGGCGATTGGTTAGGCGATGCATATCACTTTGAAAGGTCATAACTTCTTGCTCGGATGTCGGATTTTATCCAAATTGGTATCGTTGGAAAGCTAACTCGAATACCTATCATTTGACAGATAGTAGGATTACTAATTCGACATATATAGAGAGTTATGGTCGATGGAAGCTGACACACTTTACAATGTCCTCTAAAACTTAGTCGATCGAAATAGTTTCAACTCGTCCATGAGTTGAAGGACCTCTATGGTGTAAATTCAAGCTTGAATAGATTCACATGCTATACAAATAATTAACATGCAGTATTGGCATAGGATTTTATGGCTTTGAGATTATCAACGCATCGAAATCATGATCTTTATTGTAGCCTAAAATGCAGGGTGTTACATTATTCCCCCCTTAGGATCATTCGTCCCTGAATGATGATGCGGGACACAGACGGACACGATTTCAAGCATAATAAAGGACTAGGAAAGATAAGATAGGAATAGTACCTTCTGTCTCATCCTCCATCGAAGCAAACAAATTGGGATATCTAATTCTCATGCCATCTTTTGACTCCCAAGTGGCTTCTTCGACTTTCTGATTCCTCCACAGTACCTTTACTGAGGCTATCTCTTTGCTCCTCAGCTTTCGAACTTGGCAATCTAAAATTTCAACGGGCTCTTCTTCGTAAGACAACGAGTCTGTCACCTTGATACCCTCTACTGGAAATACTAAAGAATGATCTCCAATGCATTTCTTCAACATGGATACTTGGAATACCGGATGAACGGAACCCAAACTTACAGGCAATTCTAGCTCATAAGTAATTGTACCAATCTTTCTCAAAACCTGATATGGCCCTACATAGAGAGGGTTCAATTTACCCTTTTTTTCAAACCGCATAACTCCTTTCATAGAAGAAACCTTGAGAAACACCCAATCACCAATTTTAAACTCTAGTTCTCTTCTTTGAAAATCAGCATAGGACTTCTGACGACTCTGAGCAGCCTTTAGTCGTTCTCTAATGATCTTCACTTTCTCCATCGCCTAATGAACAAGATCAGGCCCATATAACTGAATCTTACCCACTTTATACCATCCTATCGGAGACCTACATCTCCTCCCATACAAAGCCTCAAAAGGAGCCATCTTGATGCTGGCATGGTAACTATTATTATAAGCGAATTCAACCAGTGGCAGGTGATCTACCCAACTACCTTTGAAATCAATGACGTATGGCCTCAACATATCTTCAAGGGTCTGAATGGTACGCTCAGCTTGCCCATCCATCTGAGGGTGGAAAGTTGTGCTCAAATTCACTTATCTACCTAAAACCTTCTGAAAGGATCTCCAAAATTGAGATGAAAACTGCGTACCTCTTTCGGATATAATGGACACTGGTGCCCTATGCAATCAAACTATCTCCTCAATGTAAACCTTATCATAAACCTCTCTTGAATAATTAGTCCTCACAGGCAAAAAGTGGGCTGACTTTGTCAACCGATCTACAATCACCCATATAGAATTATACTAGTTTTAGGATCTCGGAAGTCCCGTAATGAAATCCATGTTTATCATCTCCCACTTCCATAAAGGCAGGGCTATCTCTTGGGAAGTACCACCTGGCCTCATGTGTTTTACCTTCACTTGTTAACAGTTCAAACACTTGGACACAAAATCAGCTACATCACGTTTCATGTTATTCCACCAATAAAAGGTTTTCAGATCATGGTACATCTTAGTAGATCCTAGTGTGCGCCTAATTAATGATTCTTTCCCATAGCCCATCGACATTCAGAATGCACAACCTACCCTAAAATCTCAGAATACCATCACCACCAATTTAAAATGACATAACCTTTTGTTGACCCACATCTTTCTTGTTTTACATCAAGATGGGATCTTCAACCTGCTTCTCCTTAACTTTAGCACAAGGGGATGACTTAGCTAACTCATGTAAAATCACCCCTCCATCTTTGGAATCTAAGAGTTGCACTCCCAGATTTGCAAGGTGGTGAATATCCTTCACCATCTCTTTCTTTGCTACTTCTACATGAGAAAGGCTGCCCATAGACAACCTGCTGAGGGCGTCGGCTACAACATTTGCCTTGCCTGGATGGTAATGTAGACTCATATCATAGTCTTTCAAAAGCTCCATCCAACGCCTCTGCCTGAGGTTTAATTCTTTCTGTGAGAAAAAATACTGCAAACTCTTATGGTCAGTATAAATATCAACATGCACTCTATAGAGATAGTGCCTCCAGATTCTAAGTGCAAACACCACGGCTGCTTTCTCCAAAAGTCATGAGTGGGGTAATTATGCTCATGCACCTTTAACTTCCTAGATGCATAAGCTATTACCTTACCATGATGCATCAATACACAACCAAGTCCTACACGGGATGCATCACAATAAACCACAAAATCATCTACACCCTCGGGAAGGGTCAAAACAGGAGCAGTAGTTAGCCTGTACTTCAACTTCTCAAAACTATTTTCACACAAGTCAGACCACACAAACTTCATCTTTTTTTGAGTCAGTTTAGTAAGCGGAGCAACTATGGAAGAAAAACTCTTTACGAACCTTCTGTAATACCCTGCCAAACCCAAGAAGCTCTAAATATAGGTTGGAGTCATGGGTCTGGGCCATTTTCTCACTGCTTTAACTTTCTGGGGATCCACTCTTATCCCGTCACTGGACACAATATGCCCCAGGAAGGCAATAGCGTCTAACCAGAATTCACACTTAGAAAATTTAGCATACAACTGATGATCCTTAAGGGTCTGAAGAATAATTCGGAGGTGATTGGCGTGATCCTCTTTACTCTTAGAATAGATCAGAATATCATCAACAAACACAATGATGAAAAAGTCAAGAAACTGATGGAACACTTTATTCATAAGATCCATAAAGGCTGCAGGGGTGTTAGTCAACCCGAAGGACATGACTAGAAATTTATAGTGACCATATCGGGTTTGGAAGACTGTCTTGGGTATGTCTAACTCCCTAAATTTCAACTGATGATAACCTGAACAAAGGTCGATTTTTGAAAAACACTTGGCACCCTGAAGCTAGTCAAAAATGTCGTCAATCCTAGGAAGTGGATATTTATTTTTAATCGTGACCTTATTCAACTGACGGTAGTCCATGCATATCCAAGGGACCTATCCTTATTTCGCACGAAGAGCACGGGTGCACCCTATGGGGAAACACTAGGACAAATAAAACCTTTGTCTAGGAGGTCTGCAAGTTGTTCCTTTAACTCATTTAGTTCCACGGGAACCATTCTATATAGCGGAATAGACATAGGACGAGTGTCTAGCAACATATCAATGCAAAAATCTATCTCCCTATTAGCGGGTATCCCTTAGAGATCTTCGGGAAAGACTTCTGGGAATTCATTCACTACAGGGACTAACTGCAGAGGAAGGTTTTCAACTTTTAAATCTTTTACTCGGATTAGATGATACATATAACCTTTGGAGATAAGCTTTCGGGCTCTAAGATAAGAGATAAAGTGACCTATAGGTTCCATAGAACTCCCTGCCCATACAATTAGTGTCTCATTCAGGAAAGAAAAAGTGACCTTTTGGGTTCTGCAATCAAGGGTGGCATAACACGAATGGAGCCAGTCCATCCCAAGGATGGCATCAAAATCTATCATATCCAGTTCTATAAGGTCTGCCACAGTTTCCTTACTATGAATAGACATGACACAATTTCTATACACCCTTCTAGCAACAACAGAATCACCTACAGGAGTAGAAACAGAGAAGGGTTGTATGATAACTTCGGGCTCAAACCTGAAACCAACAGCCACATAAGAGGTAACAAAAGATAAAGTAGATCGGGGATCAAGCAATACATAAACATCACGAGAAAAGATTCGTAACATACCGGTGACAAAATCTAGTAAAGCTTCTGCCTCCTGGCGATTAGTCAAAGAATATAACCAGTTCTAACCGCTCCTGGCAGTTGAAGGGGCACCCTTAGGAAAAGGAGTTGTGGAGGCAGCTTAGGACTTAGCCCCCCCCCATTTCCTCCAGCAGAAGGAAAATCTCTCTGAAGGTGACCCACTTTACCACAAGTATAATAGTTTCTCCCCTTAAACCAGCACTTCCCTAGATGATTCCTTCCACAAACCTCACACCGTGGATAAGTATGACACTGCTGGGCCACACTGCCCTGAGATTGTGTACCTAGAGCTTTGGATCTATGAGGAGTCTAAAAATTCTGAGTTTGTCTGTCTATCGGTGGTCTGGGTGCTGGGGCGCTGGCTGCTAACTGTGTATTATTCCAAAAATTCTTATTCTTCGACCACTTATTACCCCAGTTACCACTCTGCAGCTGACCCTGGTGCTGGTCCGCAGATCTAGCTCTCTTAGCTTTTCTGTCTTTCTCTCAAGATTCAGCAATCTTTTTCTTCTTCTTTTCAACCTGCTGCATATGAATAGTCAGTCAAGCAAAGTATAACTCTTTATTCAACATAGCCCCCTGGCACTCAAGTACCAGGTTATCAGCAAGGCCAGATGCAAATTTCCTCATCCGGGCTCTCATATTACTAGTCAACTCTGGTGCATAGCGGGCTAGTTTATTAAACTTAAATGTGTACTCCTGGACACTCATACTTCCCTGCTTCAGATTCATAAATTCTTCCTCTTTGGTCTCCCTCAACTCCAGAGGAAAGAATCGATCAAGGAAAGCTTTCACAAATTTGCCCCAAACTGTGGGCTCAGCACTTTTACCTTTTTCATCTTCCCAGTCAGCATACCACTGATTCGCAACGTGATTGAGCTGATAGGTTTCTAGCTCTACCCCTTCTACCATTCCAAATGCATCACCTTAAAGATTTTTTCCATATCATCCACGAACACCTGTGGATCTTCCTCCACCTTGGTGCCAGTGAATTTAGGTGGGTTTATCTTCATGAAATGTTCGACTCTAGTAGCCGCAGACATAACAAATGCAGACCTAACATCTTTCGATCATTGAGCCTGGTTAGTTACCAACTGTGTCAGCATATAAAATGAACCTCTGAATTCTACATTTGAAATATCTCCCTGAGAAGTTGGGGGACGGTTGGCATTAGTTCGCGGAGCCCGAGGTGGAATGGTCGGGACTCCCAGAGTAGGGAAAAATTCTGGAGTGTGAGCCTTATTATGGGTCCGCATCCCATGGGTGGGACCGACCTCATCTGCCTAAGCATTCTGATCGATGATATAATGTGGAGGCATAACTGTGTTTCTGAAACACAATTGATCATTGATTAGGGGACAGTTCAGACTCTAAAGCACGAACTAAATCACAAAGAAGGGAAATATTTCCTAATATGCTTATAAGTATGGTGCGCTACACACCCATAAATAGGACTCTACCCGACGCGATTTTGCAGACACCCTGGGACCATGAACCGTGCTTTAATACGAAGTTTGTCACGACCTGAACCAGGGCCTGGCCGAGATGAGCATTTTGAACCATGGAGGACCGAAACACCCCTATCTGTCTGGTAATCATGCACCTAATTCATATGATTAAAGTAATGTGGAAGAAACACAATAATTCGGAAACATGGTCATAAATATGAAAAGAAACAATAACGGGGAGATAAGGTTCCCCCAACATCAATAAACCTCTAAACAACTGTCTACAAAAATCTCTAACAAATGACTGAGTCAAGAAACTGTATATAAACTAGGACAAGGCCCCCAGTAGACCCCAAAACTAAATATAAGATAAAAGGACTGCAGGACATAAGACCTTCCGAAACATAGAAGGCTCACCACTTTTCTCTGCAACTCTGTCTGAATGATATATTGATTCTCTTAACCCCTAGACTGGGCCTCTGAACCTGAGAGGTTGGAGAGGGGAGGGGTCAGCACAAAAGTACTGGCACGCAGAAATATCAAAACAAAACATAATATTTTTACAAAATATAGTTGAGAGCCATTATAAAGCAATTTCGTATCAAATCATTTGAAAACACATGGGTGTAATGCAATAGTTTATCAACAACATTGAAATGCAACTGAGCTAGGTGGAATGCCCTACATAATTTACACCAACTGTCTAACATCGGTTGCCGCCAAGATTAGAGTATAAGTGAGGGAGAGACACTCAAGACCACAAAGCATGGTGTCTCGACCCACTGGTAGTGCCCAAGATCACTTAGCCCAGGCTCCTACCAATAGTCCCAATTTGGGAATGACATAAAGTCAAGTACACAATATCACTTAGCCTGGTACCAAAATTCTGTGTCGGTAAACACATTTTCCAGTGATGAGCCCTTACTCTCTAACGCTCTTCGAGCATCCACCTTTCTCGTGTAAAAATCAATGCATTCAAATTTCATCTGATTCAATCACATTTCATGTTCTATAGGGTATCATCATACCCGACTTGCAAGTCCTCAATATCACTTCCACATATGCATAACTATGTAAAAACCAAGGTGCTTCATCATTTACAAGTAGTGAACAATATTTATTTCAAATTTCATGCTCTCTTTTATTGATCACAATATGATATGGGGTATCAAGACATTATCATGAGAATTTGAAAGCAATTTATCATTCATATTTATCAAACTTCCATGAAAATTCTCAAATTACATATGCATGGTTTCAACCGTTGAAGTATATAGGCAAACAATTCCCATGACATAAAGAAAGATGACTTAAAAATCATATTGAAAGCAAGTTATTAGCATTTGATTGAAAACCCCCATTTAAAAGCATGCATGTTCATAAAAACTACACCTATGAGATTTTAGGATAACCCCACGTACCTCTATTTCCAAGGATAATAGATGTTTCTTGAAGCTTGCGGATTGGTGATTCCAAATATGTAATTATCTTTGAAAACCTACGGTCAAATCTTGAACTATTTAAATTTTTTTTATTTTGAAACCCTAAGGAGAATATTTGAGCTCTTTTGATGAATGAAGGTGTTTTTTGGGGTCCTTGGAACTGAATTTCGTGTTTTAGGGCTAAGTAAGGGTGGAAAGGGACCACTTTGTCCCCAAAATGGAGTGTTTAAGTCACTAGAATTCTTTACATAGGCGCCGCCCATCCCATTGCCTATGTTCACATAGGCGATATAGGCGCCGCCTAGGATATCGCCTATGTTTACATAGGCGCCACCTAGGCTATTGCCTATGCTTTCCAGTGGCCATGGGTGATTGGTTAGGTGACGCATATCACTTTGAAAGGCCATAAGTTCTTGCTCGGATGTCGGATTTTAGCCAAATTGGTATCGTTGGAAAGCTAACTCGAATACCTATCATTTGACATATAGTAGGCTTCCTAATTCGACATATACAGAGATTTATGGTTAATGGAAGCTAACACACTTTACAATATCCACTAAAACTTAGTCGATCGAAATAGTTTCAACTCAATCATGAGTTGAAGGACCTATATGATCTAAATTCAAGCTTGAATAGATTCACATGCTATACAAATAATTAACATGCCGTATTGGCATAGGATTTTATGGCTTCTGGATTATCAATGCATCAAAATCATGATCTTTATTGTAGCCCAAAATGTGAGGCGTTACAGCTGCTGACTGTGACTCTGGTCTGTCACTTTGGCTCTCTTTGCTTACCTGTCCTCTTCCCTAGATTCAGTTATCTTCTTATTCTTCTTCCTAACTTGTTGCATGTGGACTGCCAGTCTAGTAAAATCCATATCCCTGTTCAGCATAGCTCCCTGACACTCAAGCACCAGATCATCTGAAAGGCCGGAAGCAAACTTCCTCATTCGGGCCCTCATACTACTCATCATCTCAAAAGCATAACGGGCCAACTAGTTAAAATTTAAAGTATACTCCTGAACACTCATCTTACCCTACTTAAGGTTCATGAACTCCTCTACTTTAGCTTCCCTTATCTCCAGAGGAAAGAATCAGTCAAGAAAAGCTTCCACGAACTCGTCCCAAACTATAGGCTCAGCACTGTCGCCCTTCGCATCTTCCCACTCTTTGTACCATTGGTTCGCTACATCTTTTAGCTGGTATGATACTAGCTCAAAAACCTCCACCTGATCAACATGCATTACTGTAAAAATCTTCTCCATTTCGTCTATGAACTCCTGCGGGTCCTCTTCTACCTTAGTGCCAGAGAACTTGGGCGGGTTCATTCTCATGAACTGGCCCACTCTAGTAACTTCAGAAGTAATAGACGTAAACCCAGTATCCTCTGACCTCTGAGTCTGTGCGGCTATCAACTGTGCAAGCATATGAATAGATTGTTTGAATTCAGTATTAGAAACCTCTCTTTCACGAGGTTGAGTGTGATTTCCCCCTATCTGAGGAGCTCTAGAAGGACTGGTCGGTACAGGAGGTACTTTCGGAGTAGGAACATGTTCTGGGATATGAGATCTGTTACGAGTCCGCATCCCATTGGTGGGACAGACTTTATCATCTGAGCATTAATGTTGGTGCGACGGGGAGGCATCGCTGGTTTTCTGAAAAGCAATAGGTCATTGATTAGGCGACAGATTAGACTCTGAAGCATGAACTAAATCACAAAGAAGAGAAATATTCTTAAACGCCTAGTAGCCTCCTTCTTATAAGTATAGCGTACTACACACCCATAAATAAAACTCTACCCGACGTGATTTCGCAGATAGCCTGGGACCATGAACCATGCTTTGATACCAAGTTTTTCACGATCCGAACTAGGGCCTAGCCATGATAGACATCCAGAACCATGAAGTTCTGAAACGACCTTCTCTATCTGGTAATCATGCACAACATTCATATAATAAAAGAAGATGCGGAAACATAATCTACTACGAAAACATGGTCAATTTTGAATTCAACATAAGTATGGAAACTGTAAATCAACTACATCTAAATAACATCTGACTCAGTCTGCAAAATCTCTACTACATGAAAATCTAACAGTCTCTACAACATGAAAATATGACAACTGTCTAACACTGGGACAAGATCCCAGTAGACCAAAACTGAAATAAGTGATATAATCTGAAAAGACAGGCCTTCTGGAATAGACAGGGCTCACCACTGCATAATCTGATCAGCTTTCTGAATTATCTATTGCTTATCTGAACCCCTAGACTGAGTCTCAAAACCTGAAAGGTAGGGGGAAGGGGTCAATAAAGATGTACTGGTACGCAGAGTATATCCAAAATAATCATTTATTAATCAACATATATGAGAGCAATTTAAAACAATTCATAAGTATATCAAATAGTAAGAATTCACATGGGCATTTTAAAGAGTCTGTAAAAATCATCTCAACTTTGAGAAATCTGTGTTACTTCTGCGCTAGGTGGTATACCCTACAACTCTCAAAAATTCCATGGGCTATATGGAAACTGTTATTAACTCGGCAGCAAATCCCCCAACCCAAGTGTGCCGCAAGGGTCGGAGTCTTTGAATCTACACCACACGGTCGTTGCCAGCATACAATAATAATCTACACATATCGGCAAATACAGTTTCAGGCTATGATTTTCTTGAACTCACGCCTTCTTCGGGTAACCACCTAACCCTCTTTAAGCCCTTTTTAAAACTCTATCAAAACATACAGTCTCTGAAAATATACTCTGAAAACATAATCTATTATGGTATAAATACATATGGTATCGTCATACCATTGAGTTGCAAGTCACATCTCTGAGCCATTATAAGTCTATCATAAATCTCTATATTGAAAACACCAGTTTTGAGACCAGCATTTCAATAATTCAATTCAATGAATCCTTTTTTTTCAAACCTTATGTAGACACATGTAATTCTTTATCGTACATACAAGAACATATTGATATCAAGAAACACCCTCTCAACAATTCTAAATCATGTTCAAATGCCAGGATATTGCTAAAACATTTTTCAAATCACAAAATCATAATCTTTAATTCAATACAAGAGAGGGAGTTCATAATTTTTTGCTACCAACAATCTTAAATCTCAAATTCATACATATACATACATATGTAAATCAATTTAGGGGAAAAGACCACAAGGCCAAAGCAATAGTAGCATTGAAACTTTCAAAATGCATAATCAATAATATAGTTTTCAAAACCCCCATAAAATACATGCATCAAAACCTTTAAATCATGCTTTAACAATTTCAAGCCCATGTAGTTTTTAGGATAAACCCCACGTACCTCGATTACGAAGAATAAGGGATGATCCTTGAAGCCTAAGGTTTGAGTATTCCAAATCTTCAATCAATTTTGAAAACCCACGGTTGAATCTTGAGTTTCTTGGAGGAGAAGTATATGAACTAGGATTTTTGTTTTGAGAAAAATCTTGACAATGTCATATATTCTTCTTGTAGAGGTCTTAATCTACTATTTGGACATTTTAATAGGCTTGAAAAAAGTCCCAATTACCCTTGTTAACTTTTGAACGAAGCTGGAAAAATTAAACTGGGAACCCGATTTTATGGACCACCACAACGCGCCACTATCACGGTGGCTCACTGAAAATTAACGAGTGAGAAATTGGGATCCTCCGTGATTCGCCACTATCGTGATGTCCCACTGAAATTTGACAATTGCTAATTAAACCCTCTCCGCGGCGCGCTAAACACAAGAATGATAATGTTTTACGACTAACACATAAATAGCCATAACTTCTTCACCGAGTGTCCATTTTGGACGAATCTTATATCGACGGAAAGCTTATTCAGTTATCTACGTAATGAAAAGTTGAAATATAAGGGATTCCATAGAGAAATAAGTATAAATCATTCTAGAAGCCAATGCTTGATATTTTAGGGACAAAATTTAGCTAAGAAAAACTTCGGGGCGTTACACCTTCCCAGTGAAGAGATCCTGAAAAAACACAAAAATCAGGATAAAACTTAACTGAACAATTCAATTGCTTGGTTAGTTTTGCCACAGATAATAGATTGAATTTAAATTTAGGAACAAAAACACATTATGCACTTTTGTTCTTGAAGAGATACTGCTAGAACCAATGTGAGATACTTTACTTAGTTCACCATTTGGTAACACCACTTGTTTTAATTTTCCTGTGTGTTAATGTGTTAGTGTCAAGCATAGACTTATCATATGTCATATGATTTGTAGCTCCTAAGTCAATAATCCAGCTTGGAGGATTAGTGGTGATAGTCAGAGCACTACAGATACCTGTTATATGATCTGAATGAGTAGTTGCATGGTCTGATTCTTAAGCATTGATAGTGTCTTTTTCGAGCAGCTGACATAAATGTTCATAGTGGGTCTGATTGAGTCTTGGACCTTCACTGTACCACAGTTGGTTTCCTTATGTAGAGTCATAGTGCTGAGTTGGCACATGACCAGTTCCAGCCAAAGTAGTTGTCCCATAAATGTTCCCTTGATTATAACTCTGATATTGACCATATTCACCTGATTGAGACCAATCTTGTATAACAGCATTGTGTTCAGCAGGTCCTCTTCTGAACTTATACCTATTGTCAAAATTGATTCTTGTCTCATGTTTTTCAACATAGTGTCTAGGCTCATGCTTCTCCTTTTGTCCAAACTTTGGATGATCTGGTGTATATCCTATCAGTTGATAGCAGTCCACTTTATAGTGTCCCTTAAACTTGCAATGATCACAAAATGCATTGGGATTGTAGTTAGGATTGTATTTCCTGTTAAACCTTGTGTTTCCAGTACCAGACTTTGCATACATTGATGTAGCATCAGCCTCTCTTAAACCTTGATTTTTGTTAGCTACAGAACCAAGCAGACCAACTGCATTAGAGTTAACTGGCATAGCTCGTTGATTTTCATCCCTCATTACCATTGCATACGCTTGATTAACACTTGGTACAGGACTCAACAATAGAATATGACTTCTTACTTGAGAGTATGACTCATTCAGTCCCATAAAAAACTGATATAGTTTTTGTCTTTGTAAGTATTGCATGAACTCCTTGGACTTATCACAATTGCAACTAGGTGCTGGAATCATAGACTCAAATTCATCCCAAAGATCTTTAAGCTTTGTGTAGTACACAGAAACTGATTGAGTGCCTTGATTACATGTGGCAATTTCTTGATGAATGTTGAATGCTCGAGATCCATCAATTTTTCCAAACCTTTCTCTTAGATCTTCCCACACAGCCTGTGCATTTGTCGCATAAACAACACCTCCTATAAGATTGCTTGCTACCGATTTCATCAGCCATGACAACACAATAGCATTCACACGTTCCGACTATCTGGTACAGACTCTTTCCTACACGTACCATCCACTAACCCTAATTTGTTCCTTCCCAACAACGCAATTCGCATGGATTTACTCCATACAGTGTAGTTCTCACTTCCTTTTAATTGAAATGAAATAATTGATGTTCCACTAACATCAGTCGACTGGAGGAATAGTGGACGATTGTAATCTATTTGTTAACCTGTTGTTGCGATACTAGCATTTCCTATTGTTGTACTATCTATAGTTCAGTATGAGCCATTTCACTCAATTATCTACTCCAATTTCTCAACACAGTCAGAGTATTCCGGTCACGCAAATATAGACAAATTGATGAGAAACTTACAGTGATTTCAAACACAACACACCGATTGATTCTTTGTTGTGATTATGCAGTAATTGAATTTAGCAATCCTGCAGAAATTTAACCTTGAATTTAGCAATTTGAGTGATTTTATCAAAAAATCCCCAATTTCCAGAAACTTTCATGCGTAGCGGTGAAACAAAGGAACAGATAAAGAACTTTCTTGATCTAGGCTTTGATTCCATGAACAGAGTACCTTTAGTACTCAAGATCTTCAAGGTTGAAGAAGAAGATATAACTAATTACTCTTACTGATATTAATATCAGATTATACATTGGGCCTTTCTTAGCTTAATGGGCTGACTTGGTCCAACATCTGCATCTTCTTGCTCTTTATTCAACAACATCCATTAGGTAGATCACCCAGTTCCTGGAAGCTGTTAGGGCCACAATAGACCTGACAGTGACCATTTTGTTTATAGGACTATATGTTTCATCAAAGTCGAGCCCTTCTTTCTAGCTATAGCTTTTGGTAACAAGTTTCACTTTACATCTTTCCACCTCTTCTGATGGATAAAACATTCTGACTTTGAAGCATACATCTTTTAAGTTGAATGCATACATCTGTAGCTAAAAGACTAGGCAGGTTTCAATAAGTTCTAACATAAGAGCTTCAGTAAGTTTGAACTGTTAAGCATATATCCTTGTCCTTCACTTATTTCCAATTTCTTAGATCATGTCTTTGATGTTGAAATGCAGCATCACAACCTTTGCAACATGCCCTTGGCCGTCCTTGGACATTGAGATCAGAAGGTGAGCCTCCTCCTTTCTCCGATCTGTACTTATGCCTCATGAACATTCTGTCGTGGTTAAAGGTTTCTTTTCCTTTTTTTCTCTGCGGAGTTTACTATTAAAGTAGTTCACTAATTAAGTAAGTTCCTATATAAATGATAAAAGTGCACGAGATGAATTTATAAGAAAGAGAAAAATGATCAGAGAGGGCTCATGGAAACGACCCCAACTTGTTTTGGAATCAACCTGTAGAACATGGCAGAGGGAAAGACAAAGATCACCCTTGGAGGAAACAGAAACCACTACTCTTAGCTCTTATTTATTTATTGAGCTCGAGTTATCTTCAACAATCTGAGTCTGTTAGCTGTTTAGCGTGTCTACAGTATGTATATAACTTTACATTTGCCAATTATATGAATTGGAATTTAGCATTTTGGAATGCGTAGCACCATATCATCATGAGTGAAACATCAAAAAGCCGAAGCCTTCACAATATTATAGTAGTTTCTTGGTATTCAAAAGTACAGAAACTAAATTTTCTTAGTAATTTCTTGTATAGGCTATGTTAACAACTATGTTGCTCAGATCCTCAAAAAGTTTTTACTTTGGTGAATCTGATTCACACCTGTTCCATTGTTTTTCTTTTAATACCTTAAACTGAATCTTTGACGTTGTTAATGTGACAGTGTCAACAAAAGCTCCAGCAGTTCCCCCGCCTCTTGTTCCTATGCTAGTTTTGATGAGCAAAAATGCTCCAAAGCTCGTTCCCCCACCTCCTGTGCCACCATTGGGATCAACCAGTGATAGACCTTGGCTAATTCCTGGTTATGAAGAGGACGAACAGAGACGGACAAAGTTAAAGTTAACTCCTTTATCAAGACTGATAGCAGAAAAAAAAAACAAGTGGATCTTCTTCCCAAATGCATGAACCTTCTCATGCGGTTCATACTTCTGGTCACACAATTTCCTTACTCTTCTATCTTCTGGTAAAATGATCACAATCTTTAGTAGAAAGGACCGAATGACATGCTGCATGATGAGTTAGAAACTAGATTCGTAGTTCTTTAATTTGATAGGTAATGGACCACGTAATTTTCATATTCTAGTAGATATTCTTGTTTAAATTTGACCCTTACATGAGCTCATACGAAAACTTAATTAGTAGAGAAGTGTAGTGGGTTCAAAGTGTGAAGAAAGTGTGAATGGAAAATGGAGAGAAAAATGGTGGAGGGAAAGAGACACCGATTTGGAAAGTGTACTCCTAAAATTGGAAAGTTCACTTTGTAGTGTTTATAATAATGAACACTTACTCCACATGATAAGTTAGGCAAGAAAATAGAGATGCCTCGCACCGTCATAGTCGCTCGCTCGGTTTCGGCTTCGGCTTCAAATCTGTCAAATGATCGATCGATGAGATCTATCTCTTTGGAAAAACTTTACTTGAATTCCGAAAAATACCAAAGGGAAAACACAAATGCAGTAAAAAAAAAATTCTTTTTCCAGCAGTGTTTCGAACCTCCATTTATACATGCATACAAAATTCGAAACAGTGTTTCGAACTGATGCAATACTTCATCGAACTGGTGCCACTGTTTCACGAACTGGTACACAGTTTAGTGAACTGGTTTGCCTGTTCGGGAAAGGAAATGTTCTTTGGATGAACGGACATGAATTTCCAGAAAATACACACCATTTAATTGAACCAATGCCACCTTTTCAAAGAGGCATGTTATGGCTATATAAACCTGCTTTCATTCACAGGTTCAGATACAAAATTTTCAGAATACAAAGTTCTTCCTGACTTCAAAATTACTTTGTGTGATCAATAAACACGTTCTGTGCGTTTGAAGATATTCCAGTTGTTTGAGGTACCGCTACAATTGCTTTGTTTGGCCATTTTATCCTGGGAGGAAAATTCCGCAACCTCGGGTACAGTGAGGGGAATTATTTCCTTAAGGAAAGTCCGTGAATTTGGGCAACTTGGCCATTTCTGTTTTCATCTTTATTTTTAAAATTCAAATACACCTCTTAGAAAGATCACTTTGATCTTGTGTTGAGGGTATTTACTGCACTTCATTGTGTTCTTGTTTTTAAACATAGAACTAGAGTTGAAGTTGTTGTTCTACATATACAGATTCTGCGTACCTGTAGAAGGAAATAACAAAGTGTTCAACTCAACTTTGTGCTAGAGCTACCTTATGACCTTAAATTACATCCAATACACTTTCCACACTTGAGAACTGATATTTACACCTAGGCACAATCAAACTCACCAGGTTCGCTGTTGTTTCATACATGGAACGGTTCAAACCATAGTCCGAAAGTTTGAGGTGTTACAAGAAACCTCCAAAATTTCCCACTATTTCTCACTATTTATGATTGTGCAGAACCTAATTTAGCATGGAAAATAGTGGTGTTAGCTTCTGATTTAACTGTAATGGTGTCCTGACAGGTTTAGCTCTCCCCAGGCCAGATTTAAATATTAATTCTAGTGCATACTTTCTTTGAGACGTCGAAATGTGATTACTAGATCTATCCATTCAATACCCTAGAGGAACTTATGCTTCTCTTAGGTCTTTCATTTTGAAGATCATGTCAAGTGTCACATAGCAGTTGAAGATTGTCACCAGTGATCAAAAGATCATCAATACACACTAGTATAATCACAAATCACTATCAACTTTCTTGGTGAACCCCAGTTGAACCAGAATCTCTGTTAACTTCAAGTTCCATTGCCTTGGTGCCGGTTCAAAGCTACAAAAAGTGCATGAGATGAATTTCTAAGAAAGAGAAACATGATCAGTGAGGGGTCAGAGGGCAAGACTATCATCCTCGGAGGAAACAGAAACCATTACTCTTAGCTCTTATTTATTTATTGAGCTCGAGTTATCTTCAATAATCTGAGTCTGTTAGCTGTTTAACGCGTCTACAGTATGTATAAACTTTACATTTGCCAATTATATGAATTGGAATTTAGCATTTTGGGCAGCGTAGCACAATATCATCGGTGAAACATCAAAAAGCCGAAGCTGTTACAAGATTATAGTAGTTTCTTAGCATTTGAGTTCTACTAAATTACTATCATGTGTTTCTACATTCAAAATTTTATAAACTACATTTTCTAGTAAATTCTTGTATAGGCTATGTTAAAACTATGTTGCTCGGATCTCAAAAAGTTATTTACTTTGGTTAATCTAATTCACACCTGTTCCATTGTTTTTCTTTTAATACCTTAAACTGAATCTTTGATGTTGTTAATGTGACAGTGCCCACAAAAGCTCCAGCAGTACCCCCTCCTCCTGTTCGTGTGCGAGTTAAGATGAGCAAAAATGATCCAATGCTAGTTTCCCTGCATCCTGTTCCTGCGCAAGCTTCGATGAGCAAAAATGCTCCAAATCTAGTTCCCCCACCTCCTGTTCCTGCGCAAGTTTCAATGAGCAAGAATGCTCCAAAGCTAGTTCCCCCACCTGGCTTTTCCCCACCCCCTGTTCCTGTGCGAGTTTCGATGAGCGAAAGTGCTCCAAAGCTAGTTCCCCCACCTGGCTTTCCCCCACCTCCTGTTGCTGTGCGAGTTTCAATGAGCAAAAATGTGCCAAAGCTAGTTCCCCCACCTCCTGTGCCACCATTGGGGTCGATCAGTGCTAGACCTTGGCTAATTCCTGGTTATAAAGAGGACGAGCAGAGAGAGACAAAGTTAAAGTTAACTCCATTATCAAGACTGATAGCAGAAAAAAAAACACATACTTGTACAAGTGGATCTTCTTCCCAAATGGATGAAAAATCAAAGAAAGAGGTCACCGATGGAGTCAAGTCTAAGTTGGTGTTTCAACTCACTTCTGGGACAACTACTAGCTTGGATGACATGGTTAATTTCGCCAATAGTGCTTTCACCATGTTAAATTTGTTTGGTGATGATTATGGTTCGTTCTACAACGATGTCAAGGACTTGATCAAGCACAAATATGATTTACTCACTGCTGATAGAAAACTAGATATGTTGTCTGTTTCAGAATTGGAGGAAAAATATCTGGATGCTGTTACTAAAGAAGAGCAGTGCGTGAAAGGTGATGAGCAAAAAAGAGCAGCCCGTAGGATTGCACAAGCGGAGGTAGAAAAACTCGGTACCCAAATGAAGGCAGCTAGAGTAGCGCAAGGGGAGATTGAGTGGTGCAAGAACGAAGCTCTCCAAGGGATTGAATCCACCACTCAACGCCTACTGTCTTATCAATAGCATTTGGTTGTCTCTATGTTGATGATTTCAATTAGCCGGAGAAAGTCCTCATTACACACAGACTGTATGTTTATGTAACTATCTGCATGCTATCTGCATGTAGTGGCTCCTTAAAGTTTCTTGTTCAGTATTTTAGCACATATTTTAGAGCCTCAATCAACTAGTTTACATGCTTTGATGACTAATTAGAATGTGATGTTAGAACTATTTTACGAGTTTTGGGAGATTTAGCGAAGTAGTACCAAGTTTCAAACTTTGAAACGATATCCTCTTTAAATGGATGTGAAGTTGAATTTGACAAAAATGATTGGGGCCAATTAATCAAGATTCGTATCGAGAAGTCTTATACTCGAACTCGAAATGTCTAATTAAGGACGGAGCCACAACCTTTGATGGTGATTGGTTGTGGCTCTAATATATGAAGGAAAATATTTTATTCATAACACTCTTTATTATTCTCCTTGCATCAAATATGTCATAGAATATCCCTATTTATAATAATATATAACAATCAAATTAAATTAGGACTAGAAAATCTATTCCTATATGAATTACGACAAATAAATCCTAATCATAATCAAATATGAATTAAAATAATATCAAATATTAAATCCTAAATAACCAATGATTTCTAATTCATCTTTGACTTATTATTTTCAACATTCTTCCTTAATTCAAAGTTGTCATTGTAGTTGCATTAAACACTTCTCTTTAATTTTTAATTTTTTATTTGTGTTGGAAAATTTCTCTCCAATCTTCAATTGCTGAAGCATTCAGTATTCAACCTTCAACTGTTGAAGCATTTCACTTTGATCAACTTTCAATTGTTGGAGCATTTCTCTCCAACCCCGATACTTTTTTCTTGGTTGTGTTGGAGCACTTCTCTCCAACTCTCTCGTTGATGCACTTTGTCACGAATACTCAATTTTTCTCATTCACTTGTAATCAACTTTCAATTGTCCTTCTTTCTCATTTTTCTCTGGCTCGTCGTTTGCCATTGGCCAGACGAGCAACATATATGATTTATAGTCGTCCGTCGACAATGAAAGCTTTTTGATTCTCTACCAAAATGGTAGAAGCTCTGATACCAATTTTAAGAAAAATATTTTATTCAATAAACTCAAATAATGCTCCTTATATGGTGTTTAGATTGACTTATTTTTAAGTGCTTTTGACTGTTAAACACTTTTTTATATTTATTTTTGAAGGTGTTTGACAAAGTTAAAAAATGTTTTTAAGCACTTTACTTTAGGTAGCAACCTACTTTTGACTTATAAGTCACTTAAAAAAAGCTCAACCAGACACCCTATTATTCTCCTTACATCAAATATGTGATAGACCACCCCTATTTATAATACTAACAACCAAATTAAACTAGGATTAGAAAATGTATTCCTATATGAACTAGGACAAACAAATTCTAATCATAATGCGATATGAATTACAAAAAAAATCAAATATTAAATCCTAAACAACTAAGGATTATTAATCCAACTTTGAATTATTATTTCTAACAATATACAGGGCTCCTGTAAGAAACAATTCAAGGGCAGCTCCATCTCTTGGTCAAACAGGTATTTGAAAATAATTTTTTAAAATCTGACTCAAAATCTATCGTCAAACACTAAATATCTCAAAAGGTAATGTACTCCTTCCGTTTTATTATACATGACACTTTCATTTTCGGTAGTTAATTCGATCAACATGTGAAGCTAAATTGAATTATGTCAAGGGAATGTTTTAAAATTAAAATTAACATTATTCAAAAATTATACAAAAAGTACTGCTCCCCTGATTTCAATTTGTTTAACTTATTTTTTTTCTTAGTTTGTTTAAAAAAGAATGACCCTTTTTTTAGCAACTTCGTAATTACAACTTTTCACGTAACATATTTAAGATCACGAGATTAAAAGACATTTTTAATGAAGTATATTTAACATATCTTTAATTTAAAACTATAATTTATTTACTTTCTAATATAAACTCCGTATCAAATCAATTAGAATAGAAAAATTGAAACATATGAAGTATAAGTTACAAATTTTCTCATTTTGCTTCAATGGACAAATATATTTTAAAATAGGCAAAATAACCTTCTGGACCCTTGTACTATGTCGGTTTTGTAAGTTGGACACTTCTACTTACATGTTTGTCATCTGGACCCTTGAACACATCAAAACGCAACATTTTGCACCCTTTGACCGTTGACCTTACCTATGTGGCAAGGTCATGGTGACTAGGACAAAAAGAGTATAGTCACTCACCTGGGGTGCGAGTGGGGGTCAATTTTTGGCCAAATTTATATTAAAATAATTAAAAAAAATTATTAAAATTTAAAAATAATATTTAAAAAGGGTCCTTTTTTTCCCTCCGTCCTTTTAAATTTAAAAATATTTTTAAAAATTTAAAAATAATTATAAAAATTTAAAAATAATTTAAAAATATTTTCAAAATTTTTTAAAAATTTTTAAAAATTTAAGAAAAAAATAAAAAAGTGTCCTTTTTTTTCCTCCATCTTTTTAAATTAAAAAATATTTTTAAAAATTTAAAACTAATTAAAAATATTTTTAAAAATTTAAAATTATTTTAAAAAATTTTAAAAAAATAAAAATATTTTTTACCTCCCCACCCAGCACCGTCCCCCCAGCCCCCCATCCCACCCCAACACCAGTCCAGCCCTTCTTCACCCCCACCCCAGCCCGTCACCACCCCCACACCCTACCTAGCCCCATCCCATCCCACCCCCAGCCTCTCCACCCCACCCTAGCCCCATCCCCACCCCCCACACCTCACCAGCCCCGTCCAGCCCCTCCTTACCCCACCCCCGGCCCCCATACCCCTCCCAGCCCCATCCCCACCCCACCCCAGCCCCCATACCCCACCCCAACACTCTTCCAACCCCCACACGTTCACTTTTTATTTTTTATTTTAACTTTTCCTCTCAATTCAATTCTTTTCATTTTTT
Source organism: Capsicum baccatum var. pendulum (assembly GCA_030864225.1). Taxonomy (NCBI): domain Eukaryota; kingdom Viridiplantae; phylum Streptophyta; class Magnoliopsida; order Solanales; family Solanaceae; genus Capsicum; species Capsicum baccatum. The sequence continues at coordinate 7,945,328 of CM061550.1, forward strand.
AATTAAAATTTAAATTTGAAATATTTTTATTTTTTGGGGATTAAAATTTAAATTTAAATTGAAAGTGAGTGATAGTGAATATTAAAAAAAAAACTAGTGAATTTCGCTTGGAAAAAATTGAACTCTCTTTAAACTAATCATTTTCATCCATTTTCTCACTTAAAGCTCTTTCATATTCTTAAGAGCTACCATTTTCTTTAGCAGTCCAAAAATCACTCCTTTTTTGTGTCAACAGAGAACCATTTTAAGTAAACAATGTCAGAGGAAAATTCTGATTTAGAAATAATACCTGGAATTACAATACCTTTGGCCAAGATTGTACCTACTACTACTAGCATTGATGGGACTTTTCCTGTTAAGAGGTGCAGTTCAAGAAAAAGGGCTGCTCCAGATTTCTTTGTTCCCACCCATTTTCGCTCTTCTAGACTGCTACATGGCCCTGCAGGTTTACGACGTGGTCCAGGTCGCCCTTCGAAACAGAGATCAGATGGTGAGCTAGAGCTAGCCAGCCTCTTACAATTTTGCTGAATGATTTTAGATCTTACATATGTTGTTTATTATGTTTAGGTGATCGTGCTATTTTGCTGATGTTTCTATTCTTTGCATATATGAACATGTTGTTTGTTATGTTTAGGCGATCGCACTATTTTGCTGCTGTTACTGTTCTTTGCATGTTTGTATTGCACTGCGTTCCTATTAGTTGTCATGTTTTCTTCGTTGTGGTTTTTACTACTTTGATTTGATTCACTTGAACCGCGAATCTTTCGGAAACGGGCTCTGTACTTCGTGGAGGGTAGAAGCAAGGTCTGCGTACGCTCTACCCTCCCTAGACGCACATTTTCACTAGGTATGGTGTTGGTGGTAGTGGTGGTGTTTCTTTGTGGGGCTTCCATGATTGCACTAGTTTGCTGTTGTTAACTGCTGCTCTGCACGCTTTCTTATTAGTTGTGTGTCGTGTTTTCTTCATTGACATTTTTTCATTCGTTACTTGATTTGCTTCACCTGTGCCGAGGGTTTTTTGCTAACAATCTTTCTAACTCAATGAGGCAGGGGTAAGGTCTGTGTGCATCGACCTTTCCCAGATCCCACTTTGTGGGGTTTCACTGTGTATGTTGTTGTTTCTTTGCCGGGATTAGTATTAAAGTAGTTTCGTGAATTCTAGGACAATGACCTAAAGTGCTAGTGACTGGTTTCAGAAATTACGTTGTTGTTTCTTTGTGGCGCTTAAGTAGTTCTGCGGATTCTAGGACAGCAACCCAAAGAGCTAGTGTTTCAGAAATTACTTTTTTGTATATATTTAGTGATTTATTGTCACATATATAGGATTTGGGCCGAGGCTACTAGGTTTTGCCGAAGCCATATGTTACATCTGCCCCTAGATAGCTATGTTTTTCATCCATATATAAATATTACTAGTGAATGAGATGACTTAAAACTGATCAGTGAGAGTTCATATAGCCTACGAGGCATAGTTGTTACATATTGTGATGGATGGGGATGAAAGCAACTGGTTTGATATGTAATTACTCGAGCCGAGGGTCTATCGGAATCAGCCTCTCTACCTTCACTATGTAGGGGTAAGGTTGCATACTCATCACCCTCCCTAGATTCACACTTGTGGGATTCTATGCGCTATGTTGTTGTTTTTGTAAAGTTCTTACTTTGTAGCACTCATCTTCACAAACTAAAAGCTTTTATGTTGAATAAGTTCTTAAGCTATAATTTTCCATGTCGAAGTTGAAGTGCCATCCATGGAGGCAACACAAACTCCTCCTGTCCCCATACTTTTGCCTCTTAAATAGAGATTTTAAATTGGTTCGAGGTTTCTTTTCCTTTTTTTCTTTGTGGGGGTTACTATATAAATGAAATGGTAAAAGTGCACGAGATGAAACAGGCAACAAGACTGAGTCATTTTATTATTTGAGCTCGAGTCGTTTTCAACCGTCCAAGGTTGTTTTTCATTTAGCCAGTTTTCACTATGTATAAAACTTTACATTTTGCCAATATGAATTGGAATTGTGTCACAAATATGAAACTTTGCAGTTTGCATTAGAGGATACTTCTCTTTTTTGTTAGCAATATGTAAGCTGACGAAAAGATCTGCTAAAAGTTTGTGTTTTTCAGTAAGTTCTAACTTCAAAGTATACATCTTTTTAAACAAAAACTTAGTTTGCTTTCAAAAGTTGTAAATATAAAGCATATATTCAATAAACTAGCCTTAGTGTGTACTTTAAATTTGTTAATATGACTGTCACTATTAGTTACAGAAGCTCCAGCAGTATCACCACCACCAGCATTACCGTTGGGGTGGACTGGAGATGGTCCATTGCAAGCTTCGGCAACAACTCCATTGGAGTCAACCAGTGATAAGCATATTCCAGAGGCAGTTGTGCCATCTCCATTGGGGTCAATCAGTGATAGGCGTACTCCAGAGGAAGTTGCCCCAACTCCATTTGGGTCAACATGTGATAGACCTATGGAAGTTCTCTCTGGTGAAGAGGAAACAAAGTCAAATGTAAAGCCGTCAAGAATACTGATGCGTCCCCAAAAACAAATTATAAACCCCAGGAGATTCTTGATGAAGAATCGAAGAAATTAGTTATTAAAGTTCAGTCTCTACTGGTTCGGAAGCTGCTTACTTATGGGAATGATGTTAAGTACATGGTCCGTCAGGCCAATACTACTTTTAGGTACTTGAAAGGGCTTGATGTTGATTATGGTTCTTTTTACCAAGACGTCAAAGAGCACATTAAACATCGCTGCGATTTGCAAGATGCAGAGAGAAGAAACTACATTGTCTTTGTCAGCATTGCAGAAAAATTATGAACATGCTATACATAGTGCAGGTGATGTTGGGGAGGATATTGGGCATACTCAAGAAGAATTGGAGAAGGAGAAGGAGAAAAGGGAAACTTTGAAGAGGAAAATCGAGGATCTAAAGAAAGAGGTAGCACATATTGAACATGAAGAAGAGCGTCTGAAGAATGAAGAAGTAAAATACAAGAAGCCCATGAAGCTGCAAAAGCAAAGATACAAGAACTTGGCATCCAGTTGAAGGCAGCTCAAGAAAATTTAAGGGAGATAGAGCAGCGCAAGAATGCAGCTCTCCGAGGGATTGAGTCCAGCACTCAACACCTACAATCCAAATTTCTTGATGATCTCAAATAGTTTGACTTTGTGAAACTCATTGAACAAGCTCCCTACTAGATGAACTGAATGTCCTCATGACTATTTTTGTTTTGGGATTGCGTTTTCTCTAGCAGCAGACATGTTGTTTCTTCTTTTGGTTATCGCCATGTAGTAAATTCTACTTAAAGTTTCTTGTCTCGCTTTCAATGAGTAATATGTCTAGCAGTTATATGTAATGGTTTGCTTCCAGAACATCGAGATATGACAGGGATAGCTCAACTTTGTTATCTGGGTTCCAATTGTCCAAAGAAGGCTTTTGTTAGCGTGGTGCCTAAAGCAGTCACATTGATCTGGTTACGCGTTAATGTCTTGAAAGATAAATGTGCATATATATTGAAATCGTATTAGACATTGACAAAATGAATTGTCCAAAAGAAAACTCTTGTTCGCGTGGTTATCATGTTTTGTTAAACACATTTAGGACTCTCTATGTAGCCTCTGCACAAATCAAGCTTGTTATAGTAAGGACCACAGGTTGGTAGACAGAGTGATAAAATATTGGAAACATAACGATGAACAGATTCAACAGAAGAAGAATATGATTACAAGAGAGAGTATGAAGCGTCAAAGTTGAACTCAAAGAAACATAACAATGAAGAGAGAATACTTTTGTAACCAAAAAAGGGGCAGCCCGGTGCACTAAAACTTCCACTATGTGCAGGGTCCGGGAAGGGCACCACCATAAGTGTGTATTGTACGCAATCTTATTTTGTCTTTTTAATTTATTTGAAAAGAACATCATGTTCATGTTTAATAACTTTCATGACTTTGTTTTTTGTTTCATATACTAATAACAATATGGTCAAGATTATTAAATTCGAGAAGTAATTGTCAAATTTAAAACATAATATTCTAGAGTACGTCTTACTCCGACGACACTTAACTATTCACAAATCGAGGAAAATGGCGGAGATCTGTAAAAACCTCAATTGGACAAACATAGGAAAGAGGGAAGACAGGAACAAATAATAGAATAGGAGAATTCTTCATCACAGGCAGAATTCAAGTTATTTAGTTTGATTTTTTTATGGGTTTTCGCCACCTAAATTCATGTTTGTTCAGGCAGAAATCATTCGTTTCAATTATCTTTCTTTTAAAGCTCTTTCCTTCTTTGTTTTCTATTTAGAGCTTTCAATGGTTCTCACTTATTTTTCCGTCCATAAAATTTTTTATTTTTAACCACATGTATAAAATAACCTATAAGCACCATAATCATAAGGTGAGCTGATTTCTTTTCGTTATTTTTTTTTATTGATAGTGTAAAACTTTAATTAAAGAACGGATTTGAATATTCTTCATCTTTTTCTATTTTTGTAATTAGATCTTAATTCTGTTGTTGTTGTTGTTGAATTGTTTGTTTTTAATAATATAATATGACTGATCAATCTTTGCAAAGTGATTTAAATTTTTTGCACTTCATTAAAAATCTCCACAATAGACAAAATTATTTAATTTTAAATAATTAAATGTTACACGTGCGAGACACGTGCGGTATATATATATATAGTAATTGTTATCATCGTGATTCATTCGTTTTAATTTATTAATTTTATTTTTCTTTCTAATCCATTTAAAAAAAATATCGTGTTCGATATTTAGTAACTTTGATGACTTTGTTTTTAGATTTTATATACCTACCTTATAACAACATGATCAAAATTATCCAATTTGAGGAGTAATTAGTTTATTAAAATCTCAAATTTAAGTCGTAATATTCTAGAATCTTTCTCCCACACCCAAATTGATGAAAAGGGCGGAGATCACTATTTCTAAAACATAAGAAAGAAGGAAGGAGCAAATAATAGTATTGGAGAACTCTTCAACAGAGGCAGATTTCGAGTTGATTAGTTTGATTTTTTATGGATTTCAGTAACCTAAATTTATTTTTGTTCTTGGAACATGATTCCGTTTCGGTCATCTTTCTTTCCGCCGATAAAAAATATGCCTTTGAAAGCTTTCACTATTCTTACTCATTTTTTTCGCCCATAAAGAATATGCCTTTGAAAGATGGTTTTACGACCATTCTCTTTTAAGCAGAAGGAAGTAAGAATGTCATTAGAAAAAAATGAAATGGCATTTCCACCTAGATTTTCAAGATCTTTGGTCGAGATTCCACTATTCAAAGTTAGTGAATGGATTTCTCTTGGTAAGAGACGCGGTTTAAGAAAAAGGGCTTCCCAGAATTTCTTTGGTCTCACTAATTCACACCTTTCTTCAAAATCAGATTACCAAGATTTACGACGTGGTCGTGATCGCTCTTTGAAACAACGATCAAATGGTAGCTAGCTAACCTTCTTACTTTTGCTTAATGATTTTATATCTGCTACATGATCAGTGTTTTAGTTCTAAGATTTGTTTGTGGGGCTTAGTATTAAAGTAAATCTAGGGCGGATTCAGGATTCTAGTACAATGACCTCAAGTATATTAATTCATTTTTTAATTGAACTTTCAAGTTCACACATATTTAGGGTTGTTTGATTGGTAGAATAAAGGATTGCTTTCTTGCCTTAAAATTTGGGATAATTTGATTCGACGTTTGGTTATGAGTATTAATCAGTCCCAAAAATTATTTTGTACTAAGATAGTGGAACTAGCTATCCAATATAGAAGAGGGATAAGCAAAGTGTACTAGATTGGGTCGTGAAATGTTTATATGAATATGTTTTATTCACATTGTTCTTTGTGTTTATGAAGAATATAATTAGTGCAGAATCATATAATCAATTTCAATTTGTTTGGATTTGAGGCATAATTGTTGTTATCAGTTTGAATTGAAATATGATTGTGAAGTGTACTTGTAAAATTGGGTGCACCTTGTGATATTATCCCGAGAGATAGTAAAAGTGTAAAAATAAGTTGATATTGTTATTATGGATTGAGTGCCAAAGCTGGTATGATATTATTTGATAGATCGGGTACCACATCTATATAATATTACTATTATGAATCAGGTACCACATTGATACTGTACATGAACCCTAGTATATCTCCGGCAAGTCATGACTAGTTGGACAAAAATAAATTCCTTTAGTCTGTGCGTATACATTAATGTTTAATATGATGATTCATTTATTGTTAATTTATGTGTTTTATTTTTTAATTTTAATTTATTTGACATGAAGCATGATATTTTATTCATAAACTAACAGGTCTTATAATGCTCCACAATTTCCCACTATCCCCCACAATATAAAATAGATAGCAATACCTCTACTTAAAATAGTTTATCAAACCTATTATATCTTGTAGAAATCATGAGAGATTAGCACACCCTTTTCCCATTTGCATGGGGGCTTCACTCAAATCATATGAACTTTTTATTTTTTATTTTTTATTTTGTTTTAATAAACAAACTTTTATAAGACATCATTAAAATTCTCTTAGAAAGAAAAGAAATATTTTAAGTAAATCATACTTTTTCATAAAAAATCACGAAACTCATGAAATCGAACAATTATGAGCATAGACGAATAATTTGCAGGAGTTCATGACTTCAAACTAAATCTACATGACTGAATTCATAGGACAACCCTAATAGACTCGTGAATGATGTTCATAAAAAATATGAATTTTTTTAGTACTATACTTAATAGTTCGTTGAGGCCAATATGTTAGGGTTTTTGCCATGATTTTCTTACTATATTTAAGTTTTACTTTTTCTTACAAGGAAAATAAAAATTATCATAATTACTTTTACTTTTCCTAAAAGAAAAAATATAATTCTTTTTCATATTTGGCTAACCTCTTTCTTGGAGGAAAGGTTTTAGACATCTATAAATAGAAGACCCCATTCTCATGCCATAACATAATAAAATCCACAATGTAATCTTTTAAGAGTTCCGTTTAGGGAGAGATTTTCTCTCTCATTAGTTTTATGCTTTTTAATATTATTTTTAATATTAGATGTTATATGTAGGCCAATTGGCCAAATCACATAATAATATTATGTTTTTAGTATGTTTTTCTTTGTCATCTGAGTTATTGTCTTTATGATTTGCAACTAATAGCTTCCGCATGACGTCCTCTCGATTTCGAACCCAACACAATATGCATGCATGAAAAATTCGTGGCGTTTGAATTTGATAAGCAATGGACCATGTAATTTCATATTCTAGGAGATATTCTCATTTAAATTGACCTTTACATGAGCTCAAACAAAAACTTAGTTAGTAGAGAAGCGTTCAACTCAACTTTGTGCTAGAGTTGCCTTATGACTTTAAATTACATCTAGTACACTTGTCCACTCTTAAGAATTGATATTTACACCTAGGCACAATCAAACTAACCAGATTCGAATAAGTTTCATACATGGAACGATTCAAATCATAATCCAAAAGTTTGAGGTGTTATAACAATCCTCCACAATTTCCCACTATTTATGATATTGCAAAATCTAATTTAGCTTCTATATTATTTAAACATGATTAAACAAATATCAAATTCTAAATAAATTTGACTTACTACTTCAACTTTGAATTATTTTTCCAGGAGAAACAAATGTCATATTCGATATTTAGTAAAATTTGCATGACTTTATTTTTTCATTTTATATATTTAGCCTTGCAAATTAGATGATTAATATTAAGAGATTCGAGGTATGATTTAATTATATTTATAAATCCCAAATTTAAGATCATAGTATTTCATAATCTTCTATATATCTGTCATCAAACTAAGTAGTTGATTGGACATGATTTGACTGATATTTGTCAAAAAAAATATTTTAACATCCAATTATAAAAGAGCATTTGAAGTTGAAGTATTGTCTAGACATGAAATAAAATTGAAGTTTTCGTTAGAATTTCTACAAACTCTTTTTTTAAAATTTAATACTCCCTCCGTTTCAAATCGATTGACCTATTTTGATTTGATAAGGAGTTTAAGAAAATAAACAAGACCTTTGAATCTTATGATCTTATATTAAAGATATCTCAAAAGTACCAGAAAAATCCTTTAATCTTGTGGTGTTAAACATGTCACATTGAATATTAGAAATTAAGAGTCGCTAAAAAAGGAGAAAGATCATTCTTTTTTAAATGAACAAAAAAGAAAAGCAAGTCAAACAAACTAAAACGGAGAGAGTATTTTATAACTCCATTGATGGAGATTTAGATATGATATAACATAAGGAGAGAGGAGGAAGAAAGAAGAACTGATTTGTAAATAAGCTCTTGTAAGGTTTCAATAAGTTCTAACTTTAGAGCTTACATATTTTCTCAACTAAAGGTTTAGCAAGTTTTCAAGAAGTTCTAACTATAAACTAGAGTAAAGCATCTAATGTTCTCCTGAACTATGATCGAATTTGGTACAACACACTCCAACTTCACGGGTGTTCTATTACTACTGGACTAAATTTTAGCGTATTTTTGTCAGCCTTTTTAGCTGGCATGACACCTGTTGTCAACCTTTTTAACTGACATGACACCTTTGACGTGACCCCCATTTTATGTAATAAAGGTGCCGCACAAAAGGGTGACAAAAATACGCTAAAATTGAGTTCCCCGTTAAGTTGGAGTGTGTCATAGCAACTTTGGTCATAGTTCAAGGGCTATTGAATGCTTATCTCTATAAACTATCCTAAACCTTCTTAAGCTAAGGCTTCAATAAGTTTGAATTGTTAAACTATATCTTTGTACTTTACTTCCAATTTCTTAAACTAATTTTTCCATTTCTTTGATATTGTTGAAGTTCCATGCATGACAACACCAGAAAGTTTAGCCTCACAACCTTTACGACGTGGTCCTGATCGTCCTGGGAGAATGAGATCAAATGGTGAGTCTCCTCCTTTCCTCACAACCTTCATGAACATTCTGTTTTGGTTCAAGGTTTGTTTTCCTTTATTCTCTATGGGGGTTACTATTAAAGTAGTTCACTTATTCTTTAAGTTCCTATATAAATGATAAAAGTGCAAGAGATGAATTCTTAAGAAAGAGAAACATGAACAGTAAGGGCTCATATAGACAACCCCAACTACTTGTTCAAGAATTACCGTCGTTGTTACTGATGTATATATGTTGGTCAACAATTGTTGCTCTCCTTTTGTCAACAATTGTTGCTCATATTTCAACAATTGTGGATGATGAAGACATTTGTGACTTTGTGTTTTCAACATCGGTGGCTGCATTCATATATGAAGGCAAGACTTTTGAGGTCCAGATTTGGCTATAAAAGCCAATGCTACTTCATTTGCAAATACTCCCACAAAACATTTCAATAGCCAATCTCTCCTTTATATTTTCTTCTTTCTCTACTTCTTGGTTGAGTATTTATATACTCGTAGAGAATTTGTAAGGGGCTATTTTGTCTTGTTAGTCCCGAGAAAATATTTTGTACTCTCGTCAATATTAGTGGAATTTTTGGCTCTCTCGCCGGTGGTTTTTTACCTCTATTTAAAGAGGTTTTTTCCACCTAAAACCTTGGTGTCAATTTTACTGTTTTTATTAATTTCTCGGAATCTTTGGTTGAATTTATCACGCTTCCACACTCTGTAGCCCTACAAATTGGTATCAAAGCCACTATAATTAAACCGGGATTTTTTTATTAAAAATGTCGACGAAGTTCGATATTGAGAAATTTGATGGTAAAATTAGTTTTGCTATCTGGCGAGTCCAGATGCTGGCTGTTCTTACCCAGAATGGCCTAAAGAAGGTTCTGTCCGGCAAATCGGCGAAGCCAGCCACTACAACGGAGGAGCAGTGGGAAGAGACGGATGAAAAGGCGTTATCCACAATCCAATTATGCTTGTCCCGTGAGGTGCTACGCGAAGTCATCAATGAGAAAACTGCAGCCGGCATATGGAGTAAATTAGAGTCTCTGTACATGACCAAAAGTCTTGCAAATAAACTCCAGTTAAAGGAGCGACTTTTCACACTCCGTATGTCTGAAGGTACACCCATCCAATCTCATCTTGGTGAATTTAATTCCATCATAATTGATTTGGAAAATCTGGATGTCGAAATTGATGATGAGGATAAAGCCGTACTACTTATTGTTTCTTTGCCACCCTCATATAGACATTTCAAAGAAATTATGCTATATGGTAATAATGTTACCTTGAGCTTTGATGATGTCAAGTCTAACCTACTGTCCAAAGAAAAATTTGATACCCAAATTCATTCTGAAAGTTCGGGTGAGGGACTAGTAGTTAGAGGGAGAAACCACGAAGTAGGTGCTAGCGGTAAAAACCAATCCAAATCCAAAGGTAAAAACTCTAAGTATTGCCGTTATTGCAAGAAAAGAAATCATGAAATCTCTGAGTTCTACAAATTGAAAAATAAGCAAAATAGAGAAGATAAGGGTAAGCAACCTGAAAAATCTGCCGAAGCTAGTTTTGTAGAAACCGAATCTGATGGAGAGTGTTTTATTGCTTCTGGTACTGATCAAAGGTCAAAAAATGAGTGGGTTCTTGATTCTGGTTGTACATTTCATATGTCTCCTAATAGAGACTGGTTTACCACCTATGAATCTTTTAATGGTGGTCTTGTCTTAATGGGCAACGATGCTCAATGCAAAGTTGTCGGCAAAGGCACAATCAAAATCAAGACACATGATGGAGTCGTTAGAACTTTGACCAGTGTCAGACATGTCCCTGATTTGAAACGGAATCTCATTTCCCTAGGCACTCTTGAATCTCAAGGGTGTAGATACTCAGCTGAAGGTGGAGTTTTAAAAGTGTCCAAAGGAGCTCTTGTGTTACTAAAGGCAATTCGATCTGGTAGTTTGTATTTGCTTCAGGGTTCAACTGTTATAGGTTCTGCAGCCGTCGCCTCATCCAACAAAGACAACACGAAGTTGTGGCATTTGAGGTTGGGCCACATGAGTGAGAAGGGAATCCAAATTCTCAAAAAGAAAGGCTATCTTGGCAGCCATTGTACCGGTAAAGTCGATTTCTGCGAGCATTGCATTTTTCGTAAGCAGAGAAAGGTTAGCTTTTCAAAAGCCATTCACAGGACCAAAGGTACTTTGGACTACATCCATTCAGATCTTTGGGGTCCATCGAGAGTTCCCTCCAGAGGTAAATGTCATTATATGCTGACATTTATTGATGATTTTTCACGTAAACTCTGGGTATATTTTCTCAAGCAAAAGAATGAAGCTTTTTCCACCTTTAAAGAGTGGAAATTATTAATTGAGAACCAGACTGGCAAGAAGATCAAGAGGCTAAGGACAGACAATGGCCTCGAATTTTGTTCTAATGAGTTTAATGATTTCTGCAAGAAAGAAGGTATTGCCAGACATTTCACCGTTCCAAGAACTCCACAACAAAACGGAGTTGCTGAAAGGATGAACAGAACTATCTTGGAGAAAGTTCGTTGTATGCTCTCCCATTCTACTCTGGGGAAAGAATTTTGGGCAGAAGCAGCTTCAACATCATGCTACTTGATAAACCGCTCACCAAATCGATCACTCGACTGCAAAATTCCAGAAGAAGTTTGGTCAGGTAACCCTGTTGATTATTCTAATTTTAGAATATTTGGTTGCCCTGCTTATTCTCATGTGAACGAGGGAAAATTGGAACCTCGTGCTAAGAAATGCATTTTCTTAGGTTATGGCCTAGGGGTTAAAGGCTATCGTTTGTATGACCCTGAATCTCGCAAAATATTTCATAGTCGGAATGTAACCTTTAATGAAAATGGTATGCTATCTTTTGGAAAAGATACTGTTGTTCCCTCCACTGATACAGGTGATCAGGAGGATGTTCGAGAGAAGGTGGAGTTTGAGACTGAAGCTCCCATTTTGGAAGCAAATATCCCTAATTCTTCCATTACTCAAGAAGATGAAGTCACTGCTGAACAAATGAGTCCACGACAACATACACCTCAACGTCGAGGTTTACCACAACCATGGTCTATGACTCAAGAACTTCCACAACAAAGGCCAAGAAAACCGACTCAAAGACTGATCACAGAATCTGCCAACATTGCTTATGCATTGACTGTTGCACAAGAGATGGGTGAAGATGGTGAACCCAAGAATTATTCTGAAGCTATCTCTGGTGATGACTCAGCAAAGTGGACTGCTGCTATGCAAGAAGAAGTCGAGAGTCTTCTCAAAAATAAAACATGGGATTTGGTGATGTTACCAGAAGGCAAGCGAGTCATTAGTTGCAAAAGGATTTTTAAGAGAAAAGAAGGCATCCCCGGTGTTGAAAATGCAAGGTACAAAGCAAGATTCGTAGTAAGAGGTTTTGATCAACAGGAAGGTATTGACTTTAACGAAGTATTTTCTCCCGTTCTTCGTCATTCTTCAATTCGTGTATTACTTGCTCTAGTTGCCTTGTATGATTTGGAGCTGGAACAGTTAGATGTGAAAACTACTTTTCTTCATGGTAATCTTGAGGAAGAAATTTATATCCAGCAGCCAGAGGGGTTCGTTGTTCCTGGAAAGGAGAACCATGTATCTCGTCTGAAGAAATCTCTTTATGGTTTGAAGCAATCACCAAGACAATGGTATAAAAGGTTTCATTCCTTCATGACTAGACATGGCTATTCTAGAAGTAGTTATGATAACTGCGTCTATTTTCAAAAATTATCTGATGGATCACTAGTATACTTGTTGTTATATGTTGATGATATGTTAATTACTGCAAGAGATAAAACTCTTGTTGACAACTTAAAGGTGCAGCTCAACAGTGAATTTGATATGAAAGATCTAGGTCTTGCCAAGAAGATTCTTGGAATGGAGATTAACAGAGATCGTCAAGCTGGAAAACTTTTTCTATCACAGAAAAAGTATGTAATGAAGATGCTTGGCAGATTTGGAATGCGAGATTGCAAAGCTGTTAATACTCCACTTGCTGCCCACTTCAAGTTGTCATCAGATCAGTGTCCACAATCAGAAGAGGAACAAAGGCGCATGTCACATGTCCCGTATTCTAATGCAGTCGGAAGCCTTATGTACGCTATGGTATGTACTAGGCCTGATTTGGCTTATGCGGTTAGTGTTGTTAGCAGATTCATGCACAACCCAGGAAAACAGCATTGGGAATCTGTCAAATGGATCCTTCGTTACTTGAAGGGTTCTCCTGATATTGGTTTGGTATTTGATAGACAAAGGTCTGATCCAGGAGGCGTAGTTGGTTATGTTGACGCCGACTACGGTGGTGATTTAGATCGGAGAAGATCACTTTCAGCCTATATCTTTACACTCTACGGCTCTGCTATCAGTTGGTATTCATAACTTCAAGCCGTTGTGGCTTTGTCCACCACTGAAGCAGAATATATTGCTGCTACTGAAGGAGTGAAAGAGGCTATCTGGCTCCGAGGCTTGGTTGCTGAACTTGGTTTACAACAACACATTCTTGTTATGTTCTGCGACAGTCAGAGTGCTGTCCACTTGGCCAGGAATAGCAAGCATCACTCAAAGACCAAGCATATTGATATTAAACGCCACTTTATCCGAGATATTGTTGATGCAGGAGAAATTACTGTGGAAAAAATCCATACAACTGAAAATCCTGCAGATATGTTAACCAAACCACTTCCAGCCACTATGTTCGATCATTGCTTGGACTTAGCTGGTATTATTCATTGTTAACAGGTTTTCATGGCGAGAGAGTATTTCCGGTCAAAAGGAGATCAAGGTGGAGATTTGTTGGTCAACAATTGTTGCTCTCCTTTTGTCAACAATTGTTGCTCATATTTCAACAATTGTGGATGATGAAGACATTTGTGACTTTGTGTTTTCAACATCGGTGGCTGCATTCATATATGAAGGCAAGACTATTGAGGTCCAGATTTGGCTATAAAAGCCAATGCTACTTCATTTGCAAAGACACCCACACAACATTTCAATAGCCAATCTCTCCTTTGTATTTTCTTCTTTCTCTACTTCTTGGTTGAGTATTTATATACTCGTAGAGAATTTGTAAGGGGCTATTTTGTCTTGTTAGTCCCGAGAAAATATTTTGTACTCTCGTCAATATTAGTGGAATTTTTGGCTCTCTCGCCGGTGGTTTTTTACCTCTATTTAAAGAGGGTTTTTCCACCTAAAACCTTGGTGTCAATTTTACTGTTTTTATTAATTTCTCGGAATCTTTGGTTGAATTTATCACGCTTCCACACTCTGTAGCCCTACAATATAAATGACAAAAAGTCTAATATAACACTATGTCGTTTTGCCTGGATCTCTGAGAATGTTGTCATATTTACCTGTATTGGTACTTTTGGCACAATCATCATATTGTACATATGTTAGCTTCTGATTTTTCTCTAATGGTATCTCAACAGGTTTATCTTTCCCTAGGTCGTATTCAAATATCAATTCTAGTGCATACTTTCTTTGAGACATCAAAATGTCCTTTAATTAGTCGATCTAGCCATTCAATACCCAAGAGGAACTTGTACTTCTCCTAGTTCTTTCATTTTGAACCTCTTCTGAAGATCATGGTCAAGTGTCACATAGCAATTGAAGATTGTCACCAGTGCTTAAAAGATCATCAATACACACTAGTATAATCACAATATCATTACCAACCTTCTTGGTAAACAATAAATAGTCAAGTTCCATTGCCTTGGTGCCGGTCTAAGGCTAAAATAAAGTGATTTATGTACTTTGGAGTCAGGAATTGTTATCTTCCACAATACGGGTATGTAGAATCTGTATAATAGAATAACAACTTCAACTCGAGTTCAAGTATGAACAAGAATACAACGAAGTTGAACAAATACCCTCAACACAAGATCAAAATGATCTTTACAAGAGGTATATTTTATATTTCAGAAATATAGATGAAACAGAAATTGCTAAGGCAAAGTCGTCCGAATTCACGGACTTTTCTTAAGGAATAATTCCCCTCACTGTACCCGAGGTTATGGAATCTTCCTCCTAGGATAAAATGGCCTTCAATCCGACTATAGCGGTACCTCAAATAGGAGGATTCTTCGAACACACTCACGGTTTGAATGATCACACTTAGTGTATTTTTAAGAAGAAGAAGAAGCTTGTAATTCTGAAAAAAAATTTTGTACTTTTTTTTTTTTTACCTGTGGATGAAAATCAGGTTATTTATAGCCACAAGATACCTCTTTGAAAGGTGGCATTGGTTCAATTTAGAGGTGTGTGTCTTTTCCTGAAAATACATGTCTATTTACTTAAACCATTGTAGTAATTTTTTGAAACAGTACACCATTTTGGGAAACATTGCATCAGTTCAAAACAGTGTTGCAGCAGTTCGTGAAGCAGTGCACTGTTCACGCAAAACAGTGTTACTGTTCACATACCAGTGCTACTGTTCATGCAAAACAGTCATTGTTCACGCGTCAGTTCGTGGAGCAGTGCACTGTTCACGCGAAATAGTGCTACTGTTCACGCAAAACAGTCACTGTTCACGTGTTCCTGCATGTTTTAACATTTTCATTCACACTCTTTCATTATTATGAACCCAACAATCCCCCACATGAATGGGGAATGGCTATTATTTTCGTAAAACTTTTACGGACAAGTATGTGATCATCAAGCAAAGACTGATTGCATCTGGATAAGTGGGTTTCCCTTTGAACTTTACGTAGTGAACATGCATCGGATGCACTCGGTCAATTGGTAGATTTGATATCTTTGAACCGTCGAGCTTTAATGTACACCTAGACAATACATGTCACACAACCAGCCTTTTACCGTTTATGGTTCTTACAGTTTTGTTCTTTTCAGCCATGAACACGTCCCCATTTTCATGAGAGCTTAGAGAATAGGCCTTTACTAACATTATCTTTGAAGCGGCTTCCACTTCGCCCACACATAGGTGATTTCTAAACATTCAATCCTGTAGATTAAACTATTTGGTCAAATCTACCAAATTTAGATAATCATTAAAAGACTTTTCACCTTAAGTCTTATCCTTGTTTACGATACATTGTCTACATCATGAGAATGAGTTGGGTAATTGACAATGTTGAACCTGTCAGACACAACTTTGTTTGATCTCCTTGAACCTAGATCTTGGGATCTCCAGTCTGCTAAGTAGAGTTACCGCCATGCTGACTTGTCCTAGGCCTTAAACCCATTCTCTTGGATGTTCTTTCCACTCCTTCTCTAGATAGGCCTTTTGTAAGTGAATCCGACACATTATCCTTTGACTTTACATAGTCTACAGTGATAATTCCACTAGAGAGAAGTTCTCTAACGGTATTATGTCTTCTTCTTATATGACGAGATTTATCGTTATACATCATGCTCCCTGCTCTACCTATTGCTGCTTGGCTATGACAGTGTATACATACTGGTGCCACTGGCTTGGGCCAATAAGGAATATTTTCTAAGAAATTCCGGAGCCATTCTGCTTCTTCACCGACTTTATCCAATGCGATAAATTCAGATTCCATTGTAGAGCGAGCGATACAAGTCTGTTTGGATGATTTCCAAGAAACTACTCCTCCACCGATAGTAAATACATATCCACTTGTGGATTTTACTTCGTTTGATTCGGTGATCCAATTTGCATCACTATATCCTTCAAGTACCGTAGGATATTTATTATAATGCAAAGCATAATTTTAAGTGTATTTAAGATAGCCCAAAACTCTTTTTATTGCCATCCAGTGAGTTTTGTTGGGATTACTCGTGTACTGACTCAATTTACTGATAGCGCATGCTATGTCTGATCGTGTACAGTTCATTATATACATTAAACATCCCAATACTTTTGTGTACTCCAATTACGAGTCACTTTTACCTTTATTCTTTCGAAGTACAAAGCTCGCATCCAATGGAGTCTTGACAATACCAAATTCCATATACTTGAACATGTCAAGTACCTTTTCGATATAATGAGACTGTGACAATGCCAACCCTTGTGGAGTTCGATGGATTCTTATACCTAAGATAACATTTGGAACTCCAAGGTCCTTCATATCAAACTTGCTCTCGAGCATTCGTTTTGTTGCATTTATGTCAGAAATGTCTCTACTGATGATCAACATATCATCCACATATAAACATACAATGACTTGGTGATTTGGAGTGTCTTTAATATAAACACATTTATCACATTCATTTATTTTGAATTTGTTTGCCAACATGGTTTGGTCAAACTTCGCATGCCATTATTTTGGTGCTTGCTTTAGTCCATATAATGACTTAATAAGTTTACACACCTTGTTTTTCTTTCCTAGAACCACAAAACCCTCAGGTTGTTCCATGTAAATTTCTTCCTCCAAATCTCCATTTAGGAATGCGGTTTTTACATCCATTTGATGAATTTGAAGATCATATACCGCCGCCAAGGCAATTAACATTCTAATCGAGGTTATCCTTGTTACTGGAGAGTATGTATCAAAGTAATCAAGGCCTTCCTTTTTTTTTTGAAGCCTTTTACTACAAGTCTTGCCTTGTATTTGTCAATAGTACCATTCACCTTCATTTTCCTTTTGAAGATCCATTTAGAACCTAAAGGTTTATTTACGGGAGGAAGGTCAACCAATTCCCATGTATGGTTGCTTAAGATTGAATCTATCTCACTATTGACTGCCTCTTTCCAAAAGGATGAGTCTGACGAAGACATCGCTTCGTTAAATATTTGAGGCTCATTTTCTAAGAGAAATGTTACAAAATCCGATCCAAGCGAAGTTGACATTCTTTGACGTGTACTACGTCTTAAATTTTCTTTATTATGTACATTCTCACTTGGTTCATCTCGAGGTCATTTGGAACCTCTACTAGACTGTTCGTATCTAATTTTATACGGGTAAATGTTTTAAAAGAATTTAGCATTGTCTGATTCAATTACCATATTTTCACTAATATCTGAATGTTCAGATTTATGAACCAAAAATCGACATGCTTTACTACTTTTAACATATTCTATGAACACACAGTCCATAGTTTTAGGTCTTATTTTAACCCTTTTAGGTATAGGAACTTGAACCTTCTCTAGACACCCCCACACTTTGAAATATTTCAAGTTAGGTTTCCTTTCTTTCCATTTTTTGTAAGGAATTGATTGTGTCTTACTATAGGAAACTCTGTTGAGTATACGATTGGCCGTAAGGATAGCCTCCCCCCATAAGTTTTGTGGTAAACCAGAACTTATAAGTAAGACATTCATCATTTCCTTCAAAGTTTGATATTTTCTTTCCGCAATTCCATTAGATTGGGGTGAATACGGGACCGTAGTTTGATAGATTATTCCATTCTCTACACATATTAGCGCAAAGGGAGATTCATATTCTCCGCCCTTATCACTTCTTATCATTTTGATCTTTTTTTCTAATTGATTTTCAACTTCAGTTTTATATTGTCAAAACGCATCTATTGCTTCATCCTTACTATTTATCAAGTAGACATAACAATATCTAGTGCAATCGTCAATAAAAGTTATGAAATAATTTTTCCCACCACGAGATGGTGTTGACTTCATATCACAAATGTCAGCGTGTATTAAGTCTAAGGGATTGGAATTCCTTTCAACGGACTTATAAGGATGCTTTTCATACTCGATTCCACACACGTTTGACACTTTGATTTATTGCACTCAAAGTTTGGCAAAACTTCTAAGTTAATCAGTTTTTGTAACGTTTTATAATTAACATGGCCTAAACGTTCATGCCATAAATCATAAGACTCAAGCAAATAAGACGAATTCAAACTTTTATTCATTTTAACAGTCATTACATTTATCTTATAAAGGCCCTCCGTGAGATAGCCTTTTCCTACATACATTTCTCCTTTGCTAACTACAATTTTTTCAGAAACGATTACACATTTGAATCCGTTCTTATCTAGGAGTAAAACAGAAATTAAGTTCTGAAATAACTATGGAACATATAGCACATTTTTCAATGACATGACCTTGCCGGAAGTCATCTTTAGGCAAATTTTTCCTGTTCCCTCCACCTTAGCAGTAGCGGAGTTGGCCATGTAAAGCATTTCTTCTGCTTGAGCTGGAGCAAATGACGAGAACAACTCTTTGTTTGTGCAAACATGGCGTGTGGCACCTGAATCCATCCACCATTAGCGTAGATTCCCCACCAAGTTGCATTCCAAGAACATAGCACACAAATCATCATATTCTTAGTTGGACTCAATCATATTCGCTTGATCCTTTTCCTTGCCTTTCTTTGGGGCTCGACAATCTATGCACTTGTGGCCAATTTTTCCACAATTGAAGCATTTTCCCTTGAACTTTTTCTTGGGTTGATTGCTTCCATGTTCAACTTTCTTTATTTTCTTTAAGTTGTTTTGGCCATCTTCTACAATATGTGCTCCACTCATTAGCTTTTCCTCATATAATTGGAAAGACTGGTAGTAAATTTTGAAATCCTTTCTCGCTTGTGTTGATACAGACTTGACTTAAAATATAAAGAAATAATGGTGACTTTTATTTTGATAAATGACATAAGAAAAGAAAAAAAGCATGAATATGTAAATAAAAGAAAAGGACAATGTCCCATATTCAAAAAAAAAGAAAACTTATCTGAATACGACAACCAACTCCAACGAGTATGACATGCATTTTGGATTGAGCTGCCTGATCTACCTATCCAAACTCCCCATTTGTTGTTGAGTTCATGCCTTTTCCGCTGAGCCGCTTCTTCAAATCCATTGGACTCATACATCACATTCGATTGACGACATCTTAAAAGACTTTCGCCAATAAATCTCTTTCTTTTCACTTTTCACTTTTCTCTTGAACTCTCCATCGCCTTACGGTGCCCGTGAGGGTTTTCACCAATAAGACTTTCTCATTTTTATTTCTCTTCACTCACCATCGCCTTATGGTGCCTGCAAGGGTTTTCACCAATAAGACTCTCTTATTTTCATTTCTCTCAACTCACCATCGCCTTATGATGCTCACGGGGGTTTTCACCAGTAAGACTCTCTCATTTTTGTATTTCTTTCCTGATTTCTTATGCTGAGGGAGACAAGTGGTACCTCACAATGTATCATCATATCCATTGCATTCTTAGCCTTAACATTATCAAAAATTGATCTGAAGGACTTTCTTTGGTTGTAACTTGGCTTTTGGTTAAGGTTAGAAAAGATGGTAAGGGGCTTAAACGATACTTAAAGTGGGGGTGGGACTTACAAATTTTGGAATCGACTCAAACAACACATTAACTCATGATCCAGCTTTGTGACTGGGTGAATCTTAGATCTTTATTTGGTTGGACCGAGCTCGAAATAGGGCAGCCTACGTATCTCACTCCCGAGAGAGGAGAATCAGGTCGCACATAGTTCCATCAGCTTGTTCTTTGTTTTGATTTTTTTTCTTTTCTTTTATTCTTATTTCCTCTACATCTATCTTTGACTCCATTTTGATTCCAAAAGAGGGATATGAAAGAAAATTAAAACGAAGCTCAAACGGGTAAACAAAGGATGACACAATGTTGGGATAGAAGAATAAAATGCCTTCATCATATCAATCTTCAAAAATGCAAGTACTAAATATGCAATAAAATCAACAACGGATCAAATATCATACGTAATATCTTTTGACCGCATCAGCATTGATAGCCATTTCTGCCATTTTGCCTTCAGTATCTGTCAAATATAAGGCTCCATTGGGCAACACTTTCTTCACGACAAAGGGACCTTGCCAATTAGGGGAGAATTTGACTTTCGCTTCAACCTGGTGAGGAAGGATACGTCTCAATACCAACTGACCAACTTCAAAATTCCTGGGACGGACCGTTTTGTTATACGCTCGAGCCATCCTCCTCTGATACAACTGGCCATGATACACAGACGTTAGCCTTTTTTCCTTAATCAAACTCAAATGTTTCAGTCGAGTTTTTACCCATTCGTCATCATTAATCTCTGCTTCTAGAATGACTCGAAGAGAGGAAATTTCAACTTTTGCAGGGATGACTGCTTCTGTCCCATACACTAATAAATATGGAGTTGCCTCTATTGAAGTGCGAACAGTGGTGCGATAACCTAGCAATGCAAACGGCAACTTCTCATGCCACTGTCTAGACCCTTGTACAATTTTTGTAGTATCTTTTTTATATTCTTATTGGCGGCTTCTAAAGCACCATTGGCCTTTGGACGATATGGAGTAGAATTTCGATGTGCGATCTTAAAATGTTGACATACTTCTTGCATCAAATGACTATTGAGATTGGCAGCATTATCTGTAATGATCATCTTAGGAATTCCAAATCTACAAATGATATTGGCATGAACAAAGTCTACCACAGCCTTCTTTGTCACTGACTTGAAAGTTATTGCTTCTACCCACTTTGTGAAGTAGTCAATGGCTACCAAAATGAATCTATGCCCATTCGATGTCTTCGACTCAATCGGTCCAATCACATCCATTCCCCAAGCCACGAATGGCCATGGAGTGGCCATTGCATGCAACTCAACAGGAGGAGAACGTATCAGATCACCGTTTAGCTGACATTGATGACACTTTCGAACACATTGAATAGAATCCCTTTCCATAGTAAGCCATTAATAACCTGCTCTAAGAATCTTCTTTGACAAGACATGACCGTTCATGTGCGACCCGCATACTCCAGAGTGTATTTCAACCATAATTGACGAGGCTTCTCTTGCATCTATACATCTTAAAAGTCCCAGATCTGGGGTTCTCTTATACAAGATTCCCCCCACTTAAGAAAAATCCACTAGCCAAACGCCTAATAGTCCTCTTTTGATCGCTGGTGGCATATGCTGGGTATTCTCCTAACTGAATGTACCACTTGATATCCAAGAACCAGGGTTCTCCATCGAGCTCTTCTTCAACCACATTACAGTAAGCTTGCTGATCAGGACTCTATATATGCACTGAATCGATATAGGCTTTGTCGGGATGTTGGAGCATTGAAGACAGAGTGGCTAAAGCATCAGCAATTTCATTATGAATCCTTGGAATATGCCTAAACTTTACTAATACAAACCGCTGACATAGCTCTTACAAGCATTGTCGATACGGGATGAGCTTCAAATCTTACGTCTCCCAATCGCCTTGAATTTGATGGATGAGCAAATCCGAATCTCCCAACACCAATAATTCTTGGACTTCCATATCAACAGCTAACCTCAAACCAAGAATGCAGGCTTCATACTCCGTCATATTATTAGTACAGTAGAATCAAAGTTGTGTTGTTACCGAGAAATGTTTTCCCAATTTAGATATAAGAACCGCACCTATTCTGACTCCTTTCATATTGACATCTCCATTGAAGAACAACCTCCAACCTGGATCAGCCTCTATAACGACTTTATCGACACACGATATTTCTTCGTCAGGAAAATATGTCTTTAATGGCTCGTACTCTTCATCGATGGGATTCTCAGCAAGATGATCTGCCAAGGCTTGGGCTTTCATGGCGGTCCGAGTCACATATACAATGTCGAACTTGGTAAGCAATATTTTCCACTTTTCCAATCGACCTGTCGGCATAGGCTTCTGAAAGATATACTTCAAAGGATCCATGTGGGAGATGAGATAAGTAGATAAGATGAGAGATAGTGCTTCAACTTTTGTGCTACCCAAGTTAGGGCACAACACTTCCTTTCAAGAAGAGTATACCTGGCCTCATATGTGGTGAACTTCTTGCTAAGATAATAAATAGCCTACTCCTTTTGCCTGTGACATCATGTTGACCCAGGACACAACCAAAAGAATTGTCCATGACTGATAAATATAAGATCAAAGGCCTACCAGGATTCGGGGGTACCAGCACCGACGAATTTGACAAATATCTTTTGATTTGATCGAACGCTTCCTGACATTCTTCAGTCCATTTTACCGCAGCACTCTTTTTCAGCAACTTGAATATGGGATCACAAGTGGCTGTGAGTTGAGCAATAAACCTGCTAATGTAGTTCAGTCTACCAAGCAAACTCATCACCTCCGTTCTATTCTTGGGTGGGGGCAAATCCTGAATGGCTTTGATTTTCGAGGGATCCAATTCAATTCCCCGACGGCTGACTACAAACCCCAACAGCTTTCCAGATGGAACTCCAAATACACATTTTGCCGGATTGAGTTTGAGATTATACTTACGAAGCCTTTCAAAGAACTTTATTAAATCTTTAACATGGTCGGCCTGACTTTTTGACTTAATAATCACATCATCCACGTAGACCTCAATCTCCTTATGCATCATATCATGAAACATAGTGGTTATGCCTCTCATGTATATTGTTCCAGCATTCTTCAAACCGAACGGCATCACTCGATAATAATAAGTCCCCCATGGTGTGATAAAAGACCTCTTCTCTGCGTCGTCATCATCCATAATGATCTGGTGATATCCGGCATAGCAATCCACAAAAGAGACAACCTCGTGTTTAGCAAAGTTGTCCAACAAAATGTAGATGTTGGGCAGTGGAAAATCATCTTTCGGACTTGCTCTGTTCAAATCACGGTAATCAACACATACTCGAATTTTTCCATCTTTCTTTGGTACGGGAACAACATTGGATAGCCACATGGGATAGCAAGCTACTCGAATTACTTTGGCTTCAAGTTGTTTCATGATTTCCTCTTTAATTTTAATACTTACATCCGTTTTAAAATTCCTCAACTTCTGTTTGACAGGAGGGAACGCGGGATCAGTTGGCAATTTGTAAGTCACTAATTCAGTGCTTAAACCAGGCATATCATCATAAGACCATGCAAAAACATCCTTATAATCAATTAATGCTTGAATCATTCCATATTTTAGTTGTGGAAAAGCATGTACACTGATTTTAGTTTCCCTCATATCTTCTTGATCCCCTAGATTTATTGGCTCAGTCTCATTCAAATTAGGATTTGGTTTGTCTTTAAACTGTTCCAACTTTTTGCTTATTTCTTCTAGTGCTTGTTTTTCATCATATTCCCCATCCTGCTTCATTACATCTTGATTAGTTTGGACTTTAAGGTCAGGCTGAAAATTCCGCATGCATGTCATGTCATTAGAATCAGCATAAAGAGAACTATGCAAAAAAAAGAAAACAAAATATATTAGACACGAAACAAAAAGGACATTGCATTTCATTAAATAAAAAGATAGAAGGGTTTAAACATAGATGCCAACATAACATAAACAAACTAAAATCCGAATTACAACCCTAAAATAACTCGAATAAACAGATAGAAAAACAAAATAAACTACCAAAACTCCCTCCTGACGGGGAGAGAAGTGACTTCCCAATTATTGAGACGGACAGCTGGACCTATAAATTGCACGTCTGTCATACTGGTACCTTCTCCTGCTTCAACCATATCAACTTCAATAAAAAGGTTCTGATAGTCATCAACCAATTCAACTTCAAATTCCACATTCTTCGTGACACCGCTCTTAATAAATGATTCACTGAGTAGTGGCATTGGGCGAGGGAGTGACCATGTTTCCTTTTTCCTTCCCTTGGCTTTCTTCAGATCTTCAGCCGTAGGCTCAAATCCCAGACCAAATGTGCCCACGTTCTCACTCGGACATATGGGACAAACTATACTGTGCAGAGACGCTCCCAAACCCTTTCCTGGCTCAAATATGCATTTCTAAAGTTCATTCACCATCATGATAGAAGCAAAAGACAATTGTGGTCCCGGTATAACCTTCTATTCAAGGATACGATTCACTGGCACTGTATCAAAAATTTGATAGACGAATGTCTCCTCTACGTTATTTGCTTCAATAAGAGACGAGGGAGAATCTTCGCAGGTGGGCAAATCTCCTTCACCGTGAATAACCACTTCTTGCCTGTCATGCTCAAACTTAATCATTTGGTGCAGTGTAGATGCAACCGCCTTGGCCTTGTGGATCCACGGCCTTCCTAACAACAAATTGTAAGAGGAGTCTGCATTTAATACTTGAAACTCTACGACGAAGTCAACATTCCCTATGGTCAACATTAGTTCTATTTCGCCAATGGAATTTGATTTTGCACCATCGAAAGCCCTAACACATACATTGTTGGGCCTGATCCTGTCAGCACCAATATTCAACTTTTGCAAAGTAGAAATAGGGAAAATATTGCTGAACCTCCATCAATCATAACATGAGTGACGTAGAAATCTTCACACTTCACTGTAATGTAAAGGCCCCAGTTATGCCCTGTACCTTCAACAGGCAATTCATCATCAAAAAAGTTGATTCGATTGACCTCAAAGATTTTTCCAACCATTTTCTCTAGTTGGTTGATTGTAATATCCCTTGGAACATATGCTTCATTTAATACCTTCAGTAAAACATCACGATGCTCCTTGGAGTGCAACAGCAAAGATAAAAGGGAAATTTGAGCAGGGTTTTCTTCAACTGGTCTAATATTAAATACTCTAGCAATTTCATCTTTTTCAAAAATTCCTCGGCTTCTTCTTCGGTGATAGGCTTTTTGATAGATGATGGTCCACTCACCATTGGCTTGGACTTTCTTAAGCTTTCAGGCACGAAGCATCTTCCTGACCTAGTCAAACCCCCTACCTTATCTACATCTTCCACTACGTCTTTCCCGTGGTAGGTCATTACAGTCCGCCCATAATTCTAGGGAACCCTTTTCGTATCAACTATCGGAGGTTGGGTCACCGGTTTGAGGACAATAGGCTCTGCCAGTGCACCTTTCACCGTCAAGATGGGTTGACTCAGAGCTCCCACCACTGTCAACTTAGGTTTATCCTGACTTAAATCAACATATCTTTTGGTGCCTTGTACTATGATCAGGGGTTTCTTTGTGCTTTTTTGGGCTTTATCTTCTCTCATTCCTTCCCGGTTCAATGACATTGCTTTCAAAAACTCTGCTACATTCATCGATTTCTCCTCAATGGTCTGTATCTTTCCAATAGGCTTATAACACCTTGAAGACTCTTTCCCATCATATATCAATTATAACATATTGGCTTCAGCATGGGTTGGCAGCCGGATTCTGGTTAATGTTTGGACCCTCCGGGGTCTGGAACAGCTCTGATTTGTGTCAATTAAATCTTGGATAGCTCTCTTTAAATGCCAGCATTTCTCGATATCATGGCCTGACATATTAGAATAGTACGCACACCTTAAAGAATAATCGAGATTCCTCGACGGTGGATTTGAAAGCCTTCCTTGAATTGGGCTTAAAACCTTCAACTTTCTCAACCTATCAAACAAGCTAGAATATGACTCCCTAAGAGGTTTGAATTGATTTTTGACCGTCTTCTCTTTCTTATACTCGGGCCTAGGCTAAAAATTGGGTCTGAAGGGGTTTTGGTAATTTGGTAGAGCGAATGGGCGATTTTGTGGATCTTGCGCGCGCCACTGTGGATAAGAAAGGGTTTGGGCATATGGTTGTGTGCTATATACTAGGTACAGGGGTGGTGGAATTGAATATAAAGGGTTTTGTGGAGGGTAGTAATGGTGGAGAGGAATATATGGAGCTTAGGCGTAGACTTCGAATTGGGATTGGGGATAAGGGCGAGGTGGTCTTTTGGGATAGGAATGGGTTCCATCTACGACAGTCGCCACATCCTCTTTCTTCTTTTTACCTTCAAATGCGCCAGATCCACCTTGAATCGCTTGTGTGGTGGCTTTTAATCTGGCAAAACTCACTATTCGGCCGGTCTTAATTCCGACCTCTATCATCTCCCCTATTTTGAGAACTTCCATAAAAGATTTTCCCATTGTCGGAAGTAAACGTTGAAAATAGGTCTCATCCTATGCCTGAATGAAAACTTCTACCAACTTACTTTATTTTATTAGAGGCTTTACCCGGGCGGCCTGTTCATGTCACCTTATCGCGTATTCCCTAAAGCCTTCAGTGCTCTTTTTCTTCATGTTGACCAAGGATTTTTCATCCGAAATTAGGTCGATGTTATACAGAAAATGTTGAACAAATTCAGAAGCTAATTCATCCCAGTTGTTCCACTTATCGATATCTCGCTCGATAAACCATTCTGAGTCCAGATCAGAAAGACTCTCGCCAAAGAAGGCCATGAGCAACTCTTCCCTTCCTCCTGCAGCCCTCAACTGGTTGCAATAATGTCTCAAGTGTGCCACGGGATCACCGTGTTCTGCATACTTCTCAAACGTAGGCATCTTCAAACCGAGGGGAAGGTTGATGTCTGGGAACATACAAATATCTTTATAGGAAACACTCCTATAATCACCGATTCATTGAAAATTCCTCATAGCCTGTTCTACACTTTTCAATTTCCAGGCTATGATATCCTGTTCCTCTGCTGCGACAGGTTTCTCCGTATCAAATGGAAATGCAGGCGGCTGAGTGTACCCATACGGTTCATTCATTTGCAAAGTAGGCTTCGGGGCATAATACTGACTATCTGAAACCTGAACTGGCTCACTGGCAGACCTAGGAAGCCTCATTATGGGACGCACAGCATATATGGGAGTTTCATGTGGTGGCGGAACCAAGAATACCGGTGTGATCGGTGGCGCTGGCTGAGCAGCTGGTCTTGATTGGGGAGCTGCCAAGGGCACACCAGAACTGCCAGGATAATAATGTCACGGAGTGAATCTTGGCGCGTGCTCAGGTGACTCAGTAGGAGCAGAGAATTGTTCTTGAGAGAGCGGTGGGAAGTTAGAGATACTCCAAAGACCTTCTAGAAGAAGAGGAGGAGGCATTCCAATGGCTCATGCCCGGTGCAAATCTATCAGTTGTTGCCTGAGCCTTACTACCTCATCATTGTGTTCTGAACTTTCTTCCCTGTGATCCTGATCTGGGTCAATGAGCGAATTTTCAATCTCCCTGCTATCCATGGCGAGCTTTGCTTTGGATCTAGTAAAGTATGGGTGACTAGCCAGAGTGCTGCAAACCTACCACTGTTATCTGAAAGAACATGCTTATCAAAGACGACATCCATTAGGATTGAGGCACATAACAAGCATGGAAATCACATTGGTAAAATTGTCCTAAATTCATGTTCATTTCTACCAGCTTTGGAGGGTAGCGAGGTCATTTTAACATCATCCTGATTCTTGCCTACATTTTTTTTTAATCTACACTTATTATTATTATTATTATATTATATTTTTTTTTTCGTATCCATCTCTGTTCTTTTCTTTTCTCTCGTTATCTACCTTTATTTTATCATTCTTTATGGCTTTTGTTTTTCTTTAAAAGAGGAAAAATAATGAAAAACAACGAAACAAAATACTTAGATCGAACCCCAAAAGTAGGTTGCCTACATATCATGTTGTACATGAATCAGATCTTGCGTAGTTCGGGCAGCATGTGCATAAACATCACCCACTCCTTTTTTTTGGCGAAAACGAAAATAAACAAATAAAGGAAAGACGTATTATCATAACATTTGAAGAAAGAAAACAACAAAAACGTACAAAAAGTTTGGGACCTACTTTAAAACTAAACAACAAATACGAAATAACATTCTAGACCCCTAAGACGACATAGGTGAAATTACTAATAAAGACACTAATACCAAAAACAACTTGACTTCGACTTAAAGCAGACACCACCCTATAACGACAGACACATAAAAGACTCAAACTGAATAAAGATAAGAAATGCTCTTTCAGACTGGTGCTCTGCGTGATGATCCTGGCTGAGATGGACCTACCTGTGAAGTTCTCTTTCTCCCATTTAAACTTTGTAGCATATCCGACACCCTGATATTGGGGAAGAAGCTTCGGTCCCGTATTCCTTCCTTATGAGGAGTGCACTTGGAAAGAATATTCTGACACCTTTCTACCGTCTTGAACAAATCTGCTAACTGAACTCTCAGTGTTTCCACTTTGGACCCTACACTTTCATCCTGACGGTCGTCTACTATGCATTCTTCCTGTATTCTCCCTCTAAGCTGCGCTAGTAAGGGTTGACTAATACCCCGAGGGATAGATTGAAGCCAGACCTTATATCCCTGAGTATGGCCAGGATTATCCAAACTTTCTTTGAGTGTGTCCACACCTAGCTTTATTGCATGCTTCCAAAACTGCTCGTACTTGCTCTCACCTAAGGCTTCGTCCTTGAAGTACTCAACATCCTTCAGAAGATCCACTGCTGGTGGCACGTCCTGCAGCCTACCCAACTGGCACATTACCCTAGAAGGACTGTATGGTCTAGGGCAATTGAGCCCTAACATAACTAAAGGGAGCTGCGTCTGACAACCCAACAAGATTATCTTCGGTCGAAGCCACAGATAAGTCCACAAAATGTTATCCCTGGTTCTTGACTCAAGAAATTCAATCCAAGCGTCGACTCCCACGGGTAACGAGAATTTATCTAAACGCAACCTGGAGTCCATGACTTTCACTCGATTGGGAATACAACGATCTAACACGTCTGGTCTAACTAAAGAAGGCGCATGCAAATGCTCCATCATCCATAACTGCAATATCAGGTTACTGCCCTCAAAAAATCTCCTTGAAAACTATCAGAACTCTAGACTTTGTGGACAAATCCATCCTGTAATAACACATAAGACGTTATCTCAAAAATTCGAAAGGAGTAGAAGATTCCCAACCCTTGGGATTTTGGACTCAAGCACATGTCGATGGGACAGACCACATTCATGACTCCAATTTACCGAACAGAAGTACTGAGCAAAATCAGTATACTTGGCAAATAACTCTAGATTACAAGGTGAGAGACCTAGGCTAATACTAAGACAAAGGCCAACACAAAGAATACCGGACCCACCGAAGGTTGCCTACGTATCCCGGCCCGAGGGAAGGGAATCAGGTATGCGTAGTTCATCCAGATTGGAAAATTAACGATAAATTGACCCTAACTTAAAAGACACTACCAAAAACAAACAAAAAAAAACTTTTGGATTTTCAGCTAGACACTTTAACTAAAACTGACACCACAAATTATGAAGAAAAAATCTTTTTGGTATTTTTGTTTTTGACAAATAAGTATAAAAGGCAAACAAAACTCTTTTTTTCTTTTTTTTTTTTTGAATTTACGGTACTTTGCAAAGACAAATGTAAAACGTAAAAAAATCTTTTTTGAGTTTTTGGATTGTGAAGAAAAAAAGCCATAAAGAATTCTAAAATAACTACGACATTCTTTTTTTTTTTCGACTCACTTTTTCTATTTTTTTCTCTTTTATATTTTTTTGTTTTTTGTTTTTCGGTTTTTGCCTACGCACCTTACTCCTAAAATTTTTTTTTTTCAAATCAGTTCGTCAAATGACCACGTTATCCTTAAAGATGCAACAATTAGCACGTAGAGATGTTTTAGAGGTGAGTCTCCTACAAAGGGCCATGTGGGTCCTGCTAGGTCTCAGTATGATGCACATAAGCATGACCTAAAGGCTGACCTACATTGTGGTTCACTAACAAGGCTGTTCGAGGGAGCGTATGGTCGATAGTGGCTTCTTTGCTTTTCACCTACTCCATAACACCAACGGCTCCCCCCCAAAATAAGGGTGACTCAACTAGAGGTTGTGTACAATACGTGTACTACGGATTTGTTGCAGAAAGAAGGCCGGGGGGTGGACTCATGATGACAGATATAAAGCGGTAACACATAGGATAAATACTATAAACAAAGAGCACGAAAACGCACAAAAGTGAAAATAACATCAACATAATCACAAACAATGCTTATACACTCGTAATGCCAAACAAAGCCGATACGACTCCAAAAATAGCTCGAATTTTGAAAACTTGTCATTTTCCCCAGCAGGGTCGCCAGAGCTGTCATGCCCCTTTTTTGGTTCTTAAATAAAGATGAATTTTTAGTTCGAAAGGGTTTTATTATTAAGGTGACAAAAATGAAAAAAAAAATATTTTGAAAAAAAGGATTATTTACATTATTTTTTTTAATTCAGAGTCGCCACTTGGCATAATCTAGTGTGCCAAGTCACCTTTAGAAAATCCTTTTCTCAACGATTTGACTCTAAAACTGGTTTGCGAACAGAGATTCCAGCTAAGGAATTCTGTTGACCGAGGGAAGGTGTTAGACATCCCTCGATCTCGTGGTTCGACCAAGGTCGCTTGGTGGAACATATCGGCTAATTCGACACTACGATGTACAAACCACACAAAACACGTAAAACAATCAAACCAACAAATAAAAAAATATAGTGTCCAGTCCGAGTTATACAGTCCCAAAAATAGAAAGATACGAAAAATGTGAATCCTATTCTAAACTAATCCTAGACTAAGCTCCAATGCCTTACCCGACGCCGCGGGCCTTTATCACGATCATTTTCCGCCAACATGATATGTCGGGGCATTCCCCGGTGAATAAGTACAGAAGACCTCGGGGCATTCCCCGGCTAAATGAATACATTTGAATTAAATACGATAAACTAGGAAGAAACATTCACACGCACATTCCAACATTCAACCAAAGCATCAATCTTAAATTCTTGCCTACCCAAACCTATATTGCCTATCCATTTCAACATGGCATAAATCTATCACATTCGCTTGTACCAAATGGAACAAAAAGACAACAAACCAACATTAATATACGTTCAACTTTTATCAATTTCTCAGTTCCATCCCCAAATTACTTTTTAACATTAAAACATCCACAATTCCCGAATCACCATTTCAACAATCCCAAACTCATATTATCATCACATTCATACTAACGAGATCGACTATTCAAAAGCAAACAACATCAAACATCCACAAAATCATCCAACCACGAGAACAATGACACCGAATTACATCCAAAATCACATAGAACTGTTGAAGTATTTTGATTAGAGCTCTAACCGGAATGCCTCGAACCGACCTCAGAACGTCGAACCTCCCAATTCCAGTTGAATTCAACCTCGGATAGATCTAAAAACTGATCGAAAACCTGAACCCGAACTTAAACCGCAGATTTCAACTTAAGCTTAAATGGTAGTGACGGAATCAGAACAAGGTCGCCGCTTCCGATAACCAGAGCTTCGGTCGCCGGAAAAGCTTATCTCTAGCTGAAC
Organism: Capsicum baccatum var. pendulum; assembly: GCA_030864225.1. Classification (NCBI taxonomy): domain Eukaryota; kingdom Viridiplantae; phylum Streptophyta; class Magnoliopsida; order Solanales; family Solanaceae; genus Capsicum; species Capsicum baccatum. The sequence goes on from CM061550.1 coordinate 7,977,285, forward strand.
GTCGATGAAACCGTGACCCACCCGTGAAAATCGTGCTCCTTTTATGTATTCTGTGTGTGACGATATGAGTGTTTCTTTTTGTGATATGTATTGCGGAGAAGAAGCCAAAAAAATGGCCAGCATCTATCAATGGCATGGGGTTTTTTCTTTTATCTACTTTTCAGTGAAGAAGAAAGCTTTTGGGTTTGGTTTTTGGGTATATTGAGGATGGAGCCTATAGGGAAGAGAATGTGTATATATAAATGGTATGTGCTCTTCTATGTGTGTATCTGTGAATCGTGAAGAAGAAAGAAAAAATGGAATCCTGCCCTTTTTTTTTTTGATTAATGGAATCTGTCCGTGAATATATCCCTTTGTGTGTATATATGCTGTGAGGTGAGGGTGGGGTAGTGGTGAGGTGGGGGTGGGGTATGGTGTGATGTGGTTTATTTTGATTGGATGGGTTGTTAGGATAAGATGTAGGGGTTAGGATAGGATAGAATTTGTTAGAGAGTTTGTTATTTTTTTGTATTTTGTGAGGGTATAGTAACATGGATGAGGGTACACGGTAGGATAAAATAAAAATGGGTAAAAGTGAATAAAAATTGAACTTTAAGAGGACGAAATCACGTGTCTACATTTTATTTTTTTTTACGTGTGGATGAAAACAAGGTTATTTATAGCCACAAGATGCCCCTTTGAAAGGTGGCATTGGTTCAATTTAGAGGTGTGTGTCTTTTCCTGGAAATACATGTCTGTTTACTTAAACCATTGCAGTAATTTTTTGAAACAGTACACCATTTCATGAAACATTGCATCAGTTCGAAATAGTGTTGCAGCAGTTTGTGAAGCAGTGCACTATTCACGTGAAACAGTGTTACTGTTCACATAACAGTGCTACTGTTCACGCAAAAACAGTCACTGTTCACACTTCAATTCGTGAAGCAGTGCACTGTTCACGCAAAACAGTGCTACTGTTCACATAACAGTTCTACTGTTCACGCGAAACAGTCACTGTTCACACGTTCCTGCATGTTTTAACATTTCCATTCACACCCTTTCATTACTATGAACCCAACAGGAATGTGGTATATACTTCCTCCAGCAGATTGCCATTGAGAAAGGCATTATGAACATCCATTTGGTAGATCACCCAATTCCTGGAAGCTGCTAGGGCCACAATAGACCTGACAGTGACCATTTTGTTTATAGGACTATATGTTTCATCAAAGTCGAGCCCTTCTTTCTAGCTATAGCTTTTGGTAACAAGTTTCACTTTACATCTTTCCACCTCTTCTGATGGATAAAACATTCTGACTTTGAAGCATACATCTTTTAAGTTTAATGCATACATCTGTAGCTAAAAGACTAGGCAGGTTTCAATATGTTCTAACATAAGAGCTTCAGTAAGTTTGAACTGTTAAGCATATATCCTTGTCCTTCACTTATTTCCAATTTCTTAGATCATGTCTTTGATGTTGAAATGCAGCATCACAACCTTTGGAACATGCCCTTGGCCGTCCTTGGACATTGAGATCAGAAGGTGAGCCTCCTCCTTTCTCCGCTGTACTTATGCCTCATGAACAATCTGTCGTGGTTCAAGGTATCTTTTCCTTTTTTTCTCTGCGGAGTTTACTATTAAAGTAGTTCACTAATTAAGTAAGTTCCTATATAAATGATAAAAGTGCACGAGATGAATTTATAAGAAAGAGAAACCTGATCAATGAGGGCTCATGTAGACGACCCCAACTTGTTTTGGAATCAACCTGTAAAACACCCTTGGAGGAAACAGAAACCATTAATCTTAGCTCTTATTTATTTTTTGAGCTCGAGCCATCTCCAACAATCTGAGACTGTTAACTGTTTAGCGCGTCTACAGTATGTATAGAACTTTACATTTGCCAATTATAAGAATTGGAATTTAGAATTTTGGGCTGCGTAGCACAATATCACCGGTGAAACATCAAAAAGCCAAAGCCTTTAAAAGATTATAGTAGTTTTTTGGCATTTGTGTTCTACTAAATTACTATCATGTGTTTCTGCATTCAAAATTTTATAAACTACATTTTCTTAGTAAATTCTTGTATAGGCTATGTTAAAACTATGTTGCTCGGATCCTCAAAAGTTATTTACTTTGGTTAATCTGATTCACACCTGTTCCATTGATTTTTGTAAGTACCTTAAACTGAATCATTGACGTTGTTAATGTGATAGTGCCAACAACTTCTGCAGAAGTTCCCCCGCCTCCTATTCCTGTGCGAGTTTCGATGAGCAAAAATGCTCCAAAGCTAGTTCCCCCACCTCCTGTGCCACCATTGGGATCGACCAGTGATAGACCTTGGCTAATTCCTGGTTATGAAGAGGACGAACAGTGACGGACAAAGTTAAAGTTAACTCCTTTATCAAGACTGACAGCAGGAAAAAAAACACATACTAGTACAAGTGGATCTTCTTCCCAAATGCATGAACCTTCTCACGCGGTTCACGTTTCTGGTCACACAATTTCCTTACTCTTCTATCTTCTGGTAAAATGATCACAATCTTTAGTAGAAAGGACCGAATGACAAGCTGCATGATGAGTTAGAAACTAGATTCGTAGTTCTTTAATTTGATAGGCAATGGACCACGTAATTTTCATATTCTAGTAGATATTCTTGTTTACAGTTGACCCTTACATGAGCTCATACGAAAACTTAATTAATAGAGAAGCATTCAACTCAACTTTGTACTAGAGCTACCTTATGACCTTAAATTACATCCAATACACTTTCCACACTTGAGAACTGATATTTACACCTAGGCACAATCAAACTCACCAGGTTCGGTCTTGTTTCATACATGGAACGGTTCAAACCATAGTCCGAAAGTTTAAGGTGTTACAACAAACCTCCAAAATTTCCCACTATTTCTCACTATTTATGATTGTGCAAAACCTAATTTAGCATGGAAACTAGTGGTGTTAGCTTCTGATTTAACTCTAATGGTGTCCTGACAGGTTTAGCTCTCCCCAGGCCAGATTTAAATATTAATTCTAGTGCATACTTTCTTTGAGACGTCGAAATGTGATTACTAGATCTATCCATTCAATACCCTAGAGGAACTTATGCTTCTCCTAGGTCTTTCATTTTGAAGATCATGTCAAGTGTCACATAGCAGTTGAAGATTGTCACCAGTGATCAAAAGATCATCAATACACACTAGTATAATCACACATCACTATCAACTTTCTTGGTGAACCCCAGTTGAACCAGAATCTCTGTTAACTTCAAGTTCCATTGCCTCGGTGCCGGTTCAAAGCTACAATAAAGTGCATGAGATGAATTTCTAGGAAAGAGAAACATGATCAGTGAGGGGTCAGAGGGCAAGACTATCATCCTCGGAGGAAACAGAAACCATTACTCTTAGCTCTTATTTATTTATTGAGCTCGAGTTATCTTCAACAGTCTGAGTCTGTTAGCTGTTTAACGCGTCTACAATATGTATAAACTTTACATTTGCCAATTATATGAATTGGAATTTAGCATTTTGGGCAGCGTAGCACAATATCATTGGTGAAACATCAAAAAGCCGAAGCTGTTACAAGATTATAGTAGTTTCTTGGCATTTGTGGTCTACTAAATTACTATCATGTGTTTCTGCATTCAAAATTTTATAAACTACATTTTCTTACTAAATTCTTGTATAGGCTATGTTAAAACTATGTTGCTCGGATCCTCAAAAAGTTATTTACTTTGGTTAATCTGATTCACACCTGTTCCATTGTTTTTCTTTTAGTACCTTAAACTGAATCATTGACGTTAATGTGACAGTGCCAACATCTCCAGCAGTTCCCCCTCCTCCTGTTCGTGTGCGAGTTAAGATGAGCAAAAATGATCCAATGCTAGTTTCCCCGCATCCTGTTCCTGCACCAGTTTCGATGAGCAAAAATGCTCCAAAGCTAGTTCCCCCACCTGGCTTTCCCCCACCTCCTGTTCCTGTGCGAGTTTCGATGAGCAAAAATGTGCCAAAGCTAGTTCCCCCATCTCCTGTGCCACCATTTGGGTCGATCAGTGCTAGACCTTGGCTAATTCCCGGTTATAAAGAGGACGAACAGAGAGAGACAAAGTTAAAGTTAACTCCATTATCAAGACTGATAGCAGAAAGAAAAACACATACTTGTACAAGTGGATCTTCTTCCCAAATGGATGAAAAATCAAAGAAAGACGTCACCGATGAAGTCAATTCTAAGTTGGTGTCTCAACTCACTTCTGGGACGACTACTAGCTTATATGACATGGTTAATTTCGCCAATAGTGCTTTCACCGTGTTAAATTTGTTTGGTGCTGATTATGGTTCGTTCTACAATGATGTCAAGGACTTGATCAACCACAAATATGATTTACTCACTGCTGATAGAAAACTAGATATGTTGTCTGTTTCAGAATTGGAGGAAAAATATCTAGATGCTGTTACTAAAGAAAAGCAGTGCGTGAAAGGTGATGAGCAAAAAAGAGCAGCCCGTAGGATTGCACAAGCGGAGGTAGAAAAACTCAGTACCCAAATGAAGGTGTAAACAACTCATTTTTGACCCAAACCTAATATTTTTATACCATTTTAATGTTCAATTAATTTTTATTTTTATTTCATTTTATTTTTATTTTTAGGCATTTTAAATTTATCTTATTTTGAGGTTCGTTAAAAATTTGAAAACTACAAAAATAGAGTCACATTTTAAACAAGTTTTTATTTTTTTTATTTTTTTTATCTATTTATTTATTTTTTATTTATTTTTTTTAATTTATTTTAAAAAAAAAATTTAATTATATTTGTTTTCTTCTTTCAATTTTTAATAAAGAATGTTGTGATATTAACATTTCTTAACCATATTCCTAAGACTAGATAATTAACTTATCTTGTATTTTGTTAGTTTAAATAGACTTTATTATTTTTATTTTATTTAAAAAATTAATTAAAAAAAATATATATATATAATCCTAAACTACCCAAACCACCCACAAATCCCACTCCTATCCCATTACCTCCCCCACAAACCCACAAACACACGACACACACACCTACTACTATACATATATATATATAACACACACATGCACACAAAAAGAAGGAAGGGAGGATACGGAAAAAGAAACAAAAAAAAAAACAAAGAAGAAAGATATACGGACAATAGGCAAAAAGAACAACAAAAAGAAAAAAAAATAATTTAAGCCATACATAAGTCATTAAAGCGACCGTGCTAGAACCACGGGACTCGAGGGGTGCCTAACACCTTCCCCTCGATCAACAGAATTCCTTATCCGGATGTCTAGTTCGCAGACCAAAAAAATAAAAATTAAAGAGTCATTTCTTTTTGAATAGGGATTTAATAAGGTGACTTGGAACACCCAAACTCAATTCCAAGTGGCGACTCTGTAAATAAAATAATCCCTTTTCAAAACGTCACTTTAATTGGAAAAACCCATTTTCTCTACAACCAACTCCCTAGCGGGGTCGGATGCGGTGAAAAATCCGGGGTGTGACAGATGGCGACTCTGCTGGGGAGAGGAGTAGAATTCAAGCTTTCATATTGACTTGTTTGGCTTTATTTAATTTTGATATTGTATATTGTTGGCCTAAATGTGTTCTTTGCCTACATGTTTACCGCTTTGATATTATTTGAATTGCAATATAAACTGTCTTCTCTCGCGCAACCATCTGAGTCTTCTGAGATACTATATTTTCGGAGATGCGGTATACGCTCCCGAGCTTGAGATACCAGAGATGCAGCAACGCTCCTGGGAAGGATTCTGTAGTCACCCATGATTTAGGATGGAAAGGGACCAACAGTGAGGCCGGAAAGCCCTGCTACCGGTAAAGCTGTCCCTTGCCGACTCGAGTTGTCCGCTCGTTTCATTGACAGTCTAGAGACCTAACTCCACCAGGTTGAACCTAGCATAACTGGAGCTTAGACATGGCTATCCCTAATAGACTGCTTTTTACTTGTATCACATGTATTTTTGACTTAGTAGGGCTCGACCCAGGGGTCGGGTCCGTCTAGGCCAGGTGTCACCTTTTGAGACCATCATGTACATTTAATGTGCTACTTGTTGCATTATAGGAAACGCCATATCGGATGTTGACCGGCTTTTAAGTGAATTAATTGATCTGAAAAAGGGGGTTAAATAAAACATGAACTACGTGATGATCTGATTCATGTAAAACATGATACGTAGGCAACCCTCGGCGGGTGCGATCAAATATTTTTATTTTTTTTTCAAGTTTCAAGTAACAATTTTAAGATGTTGGCGTTAAATAATGAGGAAAAAATTAATTCACCAAAGCCGGGATGAAACAAGAGGGTTTTTCCTAAGTCCATTTCAGGAAGAAAATTACTTAGGTGCATGATATTTGAGTTAGTTATAAATATATCAATATTTTTAAAAGCTCTAAATCCTAACATATTTGTTTCTATTTCAAAGAAATTGAGAATAAGGTGGTTTGTTGTGGTTAAGCTGGTCTCTCACCCGTACAACACAAGGTATAAAGGAAAAAGAAAGATGACTCGAAAAGATGGAACAGAATCTGACAATGAAGAAGGTCGAGATCAGTTAGTTACACAAGAGTTCGCATCTTTGGAGGAGAATAGGTTATTGAAGCAACAAATTGCGGAAATGTATCAGGCCTGGGCGAATGGACAAGCCCCGCCTTCCTCGATTCTTGGCTTTTCAGATGCAAATCATCCCAGTTCTACTCAAGACCAAGACGACGATCCACTTTATCCGCCTGGATTCAGTCCATACGCTAATGTGTCTAGCGCTGCTGGCACATCCACCATGCGTCCTCCAAATCCATCATTCACGAACAACCCGCTTTTTATTCCAGCCGTGAAAACTAATATAAATCCTCCATCAATGATGCAGAAGCCTATCAACGAGCTAAATCATGATCAAGTCTATCCTCCTGAATTGGCATTCAAACCCGTAAATTCATTTCAGCCCACTCATCAGCCTGAGTCTCATATCGTGATTGAGAAGGCTATTATGAATGAAGAACGAGAAGAGATAGCTAGAAAAGTGAGGAGTCTGGAGCAGAGTATGAGAAACATACAAGGATTGGGAGGACACAAAAGCGTCTCTTTCAAAGACCTGTGTATGTTCCCTAATGTTCATTTACCAATAGGGTTCAAGACCCCAAAGTTTGACAAATATAGTGGTCATGGTGACCCAATGGCCCACTTAAAAAGGTATTGCAATCAACTCAGAGGAGCAGGAGGGAAAGAGGAGTCGCTTAGTGCCTATTTCGGAGAAAGTCTGACGGGAATAGCCTCCGAATGGTTTATCGATCAAGACATCTCCCATTGGCACGTTTGGGATGATATGGCTCAAGCTTTTGTACAACAATTTCAATACAATCTCGATATTATCCCTGACCGCACTTCTCTCGCTAATATGAAGAAAAAACCATCTGAAAGTTTTCGAGAGTTTGCCATAAAATGGAGTGAACAGGCATCTAGAGTCAAGCTGCCATTAAAGGACCAGGTGGATCAGGTAGTTTCGGAAATCGAAAGAAGAAGGAGGAAGGGTCCATGATGGCATCAGGACCTGGAAATTCCCAAAGGGGACGGAACTCCCCTTACGCTCATGTCCTACAGGGACAACCCAGCCCTCCTCAACATTATTATACACCTCAACCTGCTGTTCTTAATGCTCAAACGTATGCCCGACCTCCTCAGCGTCCACAATGGCGGGCACCTGCGCCACAAGGTTTTCGCCCGCGACAGCCAAATTTACAAGCCCCTCGTAATCCGTATGTTCCGGCAGACTATACAAGAGAACAGAGGCCAAAGGAAAACTTCACCCCAATTGGAGAATCATATACGAGCCTGTTGCGGAGATTGGTCAAATTAGGATGGATTGAACCTGTTTTGCCTTTCAAAGTGGATTCGAATGCAAGTTGGTTTGATCCTAATGTAAGGTGTGAGTACCATTCCAACGTCCAAGGTCACAGTACCGAAAATTGTTGGAGTCTGAAGAGAGCCATCGAAAAGTTAATCGAAAGCAAGGCAATCGTAATACAAAAAGAAGAAGCACCGAATGTCACCGATAATCCACTTCCTAATCACAGTAACACACACGTCGTGGGGATGATTTTTAATGATAGAGACTACAGGCCAACAAGCCAAGCAGTGATAGAAATAGGCGCCTTGAAGGAGAACCCGGGTGAAGCACTGAAGTGTATGCAAAGAGAACCACTGATCGTGAAAGGAGCGAGTTCCATTATAAGACCCCGAGATTCAGAAAAGATGGTATTGTATGTTCCTGCAAAGCTAAAGGGAATAGCACAAGATGGGCCAAAACTATATGTTTCGAGTGGTCCCGCAGGGTTCGACCAACAGCGCAACAACACGAGAGAGATGACAGAGCCAATTGTCATAAGACACGCAGCGCAGCTCCCAGTAACAAGCTTAAAAACCATCCCATGGAACTACAACAAAACCACGGTGATGTACAAAGGAAAAGAGGTCATGGAAGAAACAAATGAAACAGGGGGTTTGACTCGATTAGGAATATGCTATGTTCCAGAAGAATTAAGGAGACCAAAACAGTTTAAAGATAGTCAAGGGCCAATGGAAAAACCTGTCACAAACGAAGAGGCTGAGGAATTTCTGAAGAAAATGAAAACCCAAGACTATTCCATTGTCGATCAATTGAGGAAAACCCCGGCTCAAATCTCGTTACTGTCCCTGCTGCTACATTCTAAAGAACATTATCAGGCATTGATTAAGTTGTTGAACGAAGCACACGTCCCGAAGGAAACTACGGTATGTCAAATAGAAAGGATGGTTCATAGAATATTTGAAGCAAATAGAATCACTTTCACTGATGATGAGTTACCCACAGAAGGTTCTGGTCATAACAAAGCTTTGCATCTGACTATCAAATGCGAAGGATATTACATAAAAGGGGTAATGATCGATGGAGGTTCAGGAGTAGATATCTGTCCTCTCTCTACTTTGCAAAAGTTAAAAATCAGCCCAGATAGGATTTGGTCCAATAATGTATGTGTTCGGGCTTTTGATGGCGCAAAACGAGACACAATTCGTGAGATAGATCTTGCTTTGGTTATCGGACCAGTTGAGTTTACAATCACCTTTCAAGTAATAGACATGGATACTTCCTACAACCTACTTTTAGGAAGACCATGGATCCACAGGGCCAGAGCCATACCTTCTACTTTGCATCAAGTAGTTAAGTTTGAACACGACAATCAGGAAATCATTATACATGGAGAGGATGACCTTCCCATACATAGAGATCCTTCTGTACCCTGTATCGAAACAAAAGGGGGTTGTGAATCTCCCATTTATCAAGCCTTTGAAATCGTGACAGCTGACCAAGTCGTGGAAGATACGCCAATTCCAGGACCTTATTTCTCTTCTACTTCAATCATGGTGGCTAGCCAAATGCTACAAAATGGTTATGAACCGGGAAAAGGATTAGGGGCTTCGCTGCAAGGAATTATAAACCCTATAGATCCATGTGGTAGCCACAACTCCTTTGGCTTAGGCTTTAAGCCTACCGCAGCAGATAAAAAATGGGCAAAAGAGCAGAAGAAGAAGGCTTGGAAATTGACAATTCCGGTTCCACACATTAGCCCATCTTTCACGAAAGCTCAAAAGGAAGAAAATCAATACCCATATGCTAACAAGGATGTGATGAAATATGTCAAGGCCTCAAGGAAATGTTTTATGAAGTAAACATGGTTCAGATAGGTGAAGGCCCTAGCCATGCGGATGTGCAGTTCGTCGGGCCAAATATCAAGCTCACTAACTGGGAAGCCACTCCTCTCCCCACAAAGAAGGAGTCTTGGTAGTTTATTTTGTTGTTTCGTTTTTCTTTCTTTTGTATTTTAAACTATTCTCTGGGTTGTAGTCCACTTAGTTTAGTTGCTCTGCTTTCATGTTAACCCTCCTATCCTTTCCGATTCAATGAAATTCAAGTTTTCTAGTAAATTTATCTTTTCTTCCCTCTTTTAATTTTTATTATTTTTATCTTATTTCAGTTATGTTAATACTGGCTCCGATAACATGGCATGTACGTGGATTTCGCATTTAGATCCTAAAAAGTTGTCTAATCTCGAATCAGCAAACCAAACAGTAGATGAATACGATGAAGGTAAAGCTGATAAGGAAGTCAAGAAAGGATTGGATCAATTTGAGGATAAGCCCAAACCCAATTTAAATGACACTGAGATAATAAATTTGGGAACTGGTGAGGAGGTTAGAGAAATAAAAATAAGTATTCATGCAGATCAGAGTATCAGAAATGATATCGTTCAGATTTTGATCGAGTATAAGGATGTTTTTGCTTGGTCTTATGATGATACGCCGGGTCTAAGCATAGATTTGGTAGTCCACAAACTGCCTACATACCCTGACTTTTCACCGGTCCAGCAAAAGCAAAGAAAGTTTAAAACTGACATGAGCGATAAAATCAAAGAGGAAATCATGAAGCAATTGAATGCGAACGTGATCAGGGTCGCTCAGTACACCACATGGTTGGCTAATGTGGTGCCCGTACCGAAGAAAGATGGCAAAATCAGAGTTTGTGTTGATTATAGGAATTTGAACAAAGCAATCCCTAAAGATAACTTTCCGCTGCCCAACATTCATATCCTTGTTGATAATTGTGCTAAACATGAGATCCAATCTTTCGTGGATTGTTATGCCGGATATCACCAGATCTTGATGGATGAAACAGATGCAGAAAAGACTGCTTTCACCACCCCGTGGGGTACTTATTGCTACAGGGTCATGCCGTTTGGTTTAAAGTGTGGGAGCTACGTACATGAGAGCTATGACTACTATTTTTCATGACATGATGCACAAGGAAGTAGAAGTATACGTTGATGATGTCATTATCAAGTCCAAGACACGAGTCGATCACGTAGATGACTTGAGGAAATTCTTTGAAAGATTACGAAAGTATAATCTTAAGCTCAATCCAGCCAAGTGTGCATTTGGACTACCATACTGAAAACTTTTGGGTTTCATAATTAGCCACAGAGGCATTGAATTGGAACCCTCCAAGGTAAAATCCATTCGAGAATTGCCGCCTCCGAAGAATAAAACTGAGGTCATGAGTTTTCTTGGAAGGCTGAATTATATAAGCAGAATCATCGCTCAGCTCAGCACTACATGTGAACTGATATTTAAGTTGCTAAAGAAGCATGCTGCTATCCAATGGACAGACGAATGTCAAGAATCATTTGATAAGATTAAAGAATATTTGGCAAATCCTCCAATACTGGTCCCACCGGAACTTGGTAGGCCTTTATTCCTATATATGTCAGTGATGGACAATTCTTTTGGTGGTGTTTTAGGACAGCATGATATCACAGGCAAGAAGGAACAAGCAATCTATTATTTGAGCAAAAAGTTCATGAGTTACGAGGTAAAATATACTCTTTTAGAAAAGACATGTTGCGCCCTAACTTGGATTGCTCAGAAGTTGAAGCACTATCTTTCGTCCTACACAACCTACCTCATATCTCGAATGGATCCTTTAAAGTATATTTTTCAAAAACCTATGCCCACAGGCAGATTGGCGAAGTGGCAGATTTTGCTTACAGAATTCGACATTGTGTATGTTACTCGTACCGCTATGAAAACACAAGCATTGGCTGACCATTTGGCAGAGAACCCAGTTGACAATGATTATGAGCCTTTGCAAACTTACTTCTCTGACGAAGAGATAAATTCAATTGAGGAAGAAGTTCAAGATGATACGTATGCATGGAAATTATACTTTGATAGGGCAGTCAATGTCAAAGGAGTAGGAATTGGGGCGGTTCTCGTCTCACCAACCGGGCATCATCATCCCGCCACGGCACGACTCCGTTTCTTTTGCACTAATAACACAGCAGAATATGAAGCTTGCATCATGGGGTTAAATATGGCAATAAATCTGGATGTACACAAGCTAGTGGTGTTGGGAGATTCCGAATTACTTATTCGACAAATACAAGGTGAATGGGAAATGAGAGATATCAAGCTCATTCTATACAAACAGTTCTTAGAGGACCTTAGCAAAAGGTTCAAGTCTATCGAGTTTAGACATATCCCCCGATCCCATAATGAGCTGGCTGATGCCCTGGCTACCCTAGCTTCCATGATCCCATACCCAAGAAATACGCATCTCGAGCCATTAGAGATACAGATATGAGATCAACATGGTTATTGCAATATAATTGATGCAGAACCAGATAATGAACCCTGGTACTATGATATCAAATGCTTCCTAAAGTCAAAAGAATATCCAACACATGCCAGTGCAGATCAAAAAAGGACTATTAGGCGACTTGCTAATGGGTTCTTCTTAAGTGGGGAGACTCTGTACAAACGAACCCCAGACTTGAACTTGTTGAGGTGTGTTAATATTCAGGAAGCTGAAAGAATCATGAATGAGGTACATTCGGGGGTATGTGATTCGCATATGAATGGCTATGTTTTAGCAAAGAAGATTATGCGGGCAGGATATTATTGGTTAACTATGGAGAGAGATTGCTTTCGCTTTGTTCGCAAGTGTCATCAGTGTCAAATTCATGGTGATTTGATTCACTCGCCACCTTCAGAGTTGCATCCTATGTCCGCTCCTTGGTCATTCGTTGCTTGGGGCATGGATGTAATCGGTCCAATAGAACCAAAAGCTTCTAATTGGCATCTATTCATACTGGTCGCTATTGACTATTTCACCAAATGGGTAGAAGCTGCTACTTTCAAATCAGTCACGAAGAAAATAGTAGTGGATTTTGTTCATTCAAACATCATATGTCGTTTTGGTATACCAAAGTCCATTATCACAGACAATGCAACCAATCTCAATAGTCATCTAATGAAGGAGGTTTGTGAGCAATTCAAGATCGTGCATCACCATTCTACCCCTTACCGTCCTAAAGCAAATGGAGCCGTTGAAGCAGCAAACAAGAATGTTAAGAAGATCCTCAGGAAAATGGTCCAAGGATCTCGACAGTGGCATGAGAAATTACCATTTGCTCTTTTAGGATATTGTACAACTATCCGTACATCGACTGGCGCAACTCCTTATTTACTAGTCTATGGGACTGAAGCTGTGATACCCGCAGAAGTCGAAATTCCCTCGCTTCGAATCATTAGTGAAGCCAAAATTGATGATAAAGAGTGGGTCAAGTCTAGACTAGAACAACTATCATTAATAGATGAAAAAAGGTTGACGGCAGTTTGCTTTGGTCAATTATACCAACAGAGGATGGTACGAGCTTACAATAAGAAGGTACGTCCAAGAAAATTCGAGGTCGGCCAACTTGTTGTAAAATGCATCCTTCCACACCAAGAAGAGGCTAAAGGAAAGTTTGCTCCAAACTGGCAAGGCCCATACATAGTTAAACAAGTATTATCAAATGGAGCTTTGCAACTTGCGGATATGGACGAAAAAATGACAGAAAAAGCTATCAATGCCGATTCAGTCAAAAGATATTATATTTGACACACTTGTGCTTAACATTCTCAAGTTGAAATGACGAAAGGCCATCATTCTACTTAACTAAATGTCATTAATCCCTTGTCAGCCCTTCGAGCCTTATTTATCTTTCTTTGATTACCCTCTTTGGAGCCGGAAAAAAAAAAAGATAATGCATCACCATTGAACTACGTTCGACCTGATTCCTAAATGGATACGTAGGCAGCCCTATCTTGGGGTTCGGTCCGACAAAAGAAAAACAAAAAATCTTAGTAAAAAAAAAAAAAAAAAAAGAGAGAGATATAAATCCTATTGTCACTTTTATATGGCTCTCAAGTTGTAATCTACCCTAAAAATTCTTTTCCCTTTGTCCATTAAAGACCTTCTGATCAATCTTTGAGAATGTCAAGCCTTGTGTGTTGTATATATATGTATATATAGATTAAAAAAAAAAAAATCTTGTAGGTGAAAACCCATGGAGGCACCACAAGATATATATAAAAAAAAATCTTATTGGTGAAAACCCTCAGGGGCGCCATAAGACAATGATGAACGAGACAATCAAAATTAGAGAGGTCAATTGAGAAAATCCCAGAAGGAATGACTTTAGTCAAGCAAAGTTTATCATGACAGGACAAAGATCAAGAATAATGACTTGATTTGATTGAAAGGTGCAGCCTAATTCGAGACTAGACGGTTTTGAGGGATCAAATATCTACTCCAAATTGTGTGTCATGTGTTATTGAAGTCAATATACACCTCCAAATAAGTTTTTTACTTTACTGGTAGAAATACTTTCTATTCAAACATAATTCTTTTATTCCTTCTTTTGATTTTTCCTTATTTCATTTTTACACGTGTTTTTTTATGGGTAAGTCTCGCACCAAATACAAAATAAAGAAAAACGCACAAAATTGACCATGACTCCCAGTGAAATTGAGCAGAGATTATTCGGCGTTCACCACCTTGACAAGGACAGAGAGCCAGTTAAGATAAGTGTTACGGGTGAAGCATTTGAAAATGAAGATCAGAATCGTACTGAAACAAACAAAAATACAGCAGAATGTGAAAGACGAAGATTCAAGCTCGCCAACTAATTAACTTAATCAACTGTATCAAGTTGGGGCAAGGATAAGGCAAACCTCCAAGGGACTCAAGGCCACAAACCAACTACCAAGTTTAAAACTCACAATTTTTCTTTCTCTTTGCTTGAACAGGGGCAAAGCAAGCTTGTGAAGTTTAGTGAAAAAAAAAACAAGTATAGCAAGCTAAGTTTTCTTGAATTTTCTCCTTTTTGTTATACTCCTATAATTCTAAGTTCATATCAATATAATAATAATAATAATAATAATAATAATAATAATAATAATAATAATAATAATAATAATAATAATAAAACCCCTCATATTCAAGACTGGGGCATTTTTTTTTCTTTTCTAACAAAGAAAAAAATCCTAGTCTTTATTCGTCTTCATAGGGCACCATCCCCTAGTTGACATCTTATCTCGTCTTCATAGGGTGCCATCCCCTAGTTGACATCTTTTCGTCTCCATAGGGCACCATCCCCTAGTTGACATGTTTTCGTCTTCATAGGGTACCATTCCCTAGTTGACATCTTATCTCTTCTTCATAGGGCACCATCCCCTAGTTGACATCTTTTCGTCTCCATAGGGCACCATCCCCTAGTTGACATGTTTTCGTCTTCATAGGGTACCATTCCCTAGTTGACATCTTATCTCTTCTTCATAGGGCACCATCCCCTAGTTGACATGTTTTCGTCTCCATAGGGCACCATTCCCTAGTTGACATCTTATCTCGTCTTCATAGGGTACCATTCCCTAGTTGACATCTTATCTTTTCTTCATAGGGCTCCATCCCCTAGTTGACATCTTATCTCGTCTTCATAGGGCGCCATCCCCTAGTTGACATCTTTTCGTCTCCATAGGGCACCATCCCCTAGTTGACATATTTTCGTCTTCATAGGGTACCATTCCCTAGTTGACATCTTATCTCTTCTTCATAGGGCGCCATCCCCTAGTTGACATCTTTATCTCGTCTTCATAGGGCGCCATCCCCTAGTTGACATCTTATCTCGTCTTCATAGGGCGTCATCCCCTAGTTGACATCTTATTCATCTTCATAGGGCGCCATCCCCTAGTTGACATCATTTTCGTCTTCATAGGGCACCATCCCCTAGTTGACATCTTATCTCGTCTTCATAGGGCGTCATCCCTTAGTTGACATCTTTGTCGCCTTCATAGGGCGTCATCCCCTAGTCGACATTTTATCTTATCTGCATAGGGCGACATCCCTTAGTCGATATTTTATTCGTCTTCATAGGGCGTCATCCCCTAGTTGACATCCTATCTTATCTTTATAGGGCGCCGTCCCCTAGTCGACATTTTAGGAAATAAACCTTCCTATTTTTCTTCTTAATGTCTTCATAGGGTATGACTATCCCTAATCACATTTTTAGAAGCAAAAATCCTAATTCTTTTCCATGCATTCATTAGGCATAACTTCCTTTGGTTGCATCATTAAGAATAGGGTTCTTATCTTATCGCGCTCCTAGCCTAAATTTCTATCCATTCATTCATTTATTTATTTTTAAACTAGATTATAGTTTTCTAATAACTCACAAAATTTTCCTAGTGTAAACTGGGGCAGAAAATTTTGTTTGTTTTGTTTCGTCTTCTTTGATGGCTTGCAGGTTTTCTGCGAAGCACAGGTTTATCCAAGAATGGAATTTCATCTCCGGTCAGAATATAGAAGAATGATCAGGTTGAAGATAGTTAGAGTCAGCTCTGTATCTGTAGCGGCCCAACATCTCAAGAGACATCTTTTTAGCTTCTGATAAGGAGAATAAGCATCCAAAATATTCTATGAACTGTTCTTTGGCAGAGTGCCAATGACTCAATCCAAGTTGCAGGTTCAAATCTCAAATCCTAACTTCAAGATCAAATCTTGAGATCGAGGTACGCACCAGAAGAAGGTGAGGCGATAACTGAAGATCCAAGAGGAGGGTCTGAAGCAACGGGATTAAGACAAATAGAATAAATAGGATCTTGTACTTTTATTTCTACTTTCATTCTCTGATGTAATAAAAGGAGCAACGAACCGGAAACTCGACGGGACCTCAACTCGACTCTCTAATTCATCCACTCATTCCTACACCTATTTGAACTACACGTGACCTGATTCTCTTATAACCCGAGATATGTAGGATGCCCAAAGCTAGGGCTCGGTCACACCTCTTTCCCACTTATTTACGTATTAATATTGAATAAAGGGTTGAACCAAAAATTAGTCAAGTTTACTTCTTTGCTTGAAAATTCTTCATATTTCCAAGCAAAGAGGGGCATTCTGTAAACACCTAATTTTTTACCCAAACCTAATATTTTTATACCATTTTAATGTTCAATTAATTTTTATTTTTATTTCATTTTATTTTTATTTTTAGGCATTTTAAATTTATCTTATTTTGAGGTTCGTTAAAAATTTTGAAAACTACAAAAATAGAGTCACATTTTAAATAAGTTTTTATTTTATTTTTTATTTTTTATTTTTTTTATTTATTTATTTATTTAAAAAAAAATTAAATTATATTTGTTTTCTTCTTTCAATTTTTAATAAAGAATGTTGTGATATTTACATTTCTTAACCATATTCCTAAGACTAGATAATTAACTTATCTTGTATTTTGTTAGTTTAAATAGACTTTATTATTTTTATTTTATTTAAAAAATTAATTAAAAAAAAAATAAAAAAAATATAATCCTAAACTACCCAAACCACCCACAAATCCCACTCCTATCCCATTACCTCCCCCACAAACCCACAAACACACGACACACACACCTACTACTATACATATATATATATAACACACACATGCACACAAAAATAAGGAAGGGGGGATACGGGAAAAGAAACAAAAAAAAGAACAAAGAAGAAAGATATACGGACAATAGGCAAAAAGAACAACAAAAAAAAATAAATTAATTTAAGCCATACATAAGTCATTAAAGCGACCGTGCTAGAACCACGGGACTCGAGGGGTGCCTAACACCTTCCCCTCAATCAACAGAATTCCTTATCCGGATGTCTAGTTCGCAGACCAAAAAAATAAAAATTAAAGAGTCATTTCTTTTTGAATAGGGATTTAATAAGGTGACTTGGAACACCCAAACTCAATTCCAAGTGGCGACTCTGTAAATAAAATAATCCCTTTTCAAAACGTCACTTTAATTGGAAAAACCCATTTTCTCTACAACCAACTCCCTAGCGGGGTCGGATGCGGTGAAAAATCCGGGGTGTGACAGAAGGCAGCTAGAGTAGCGCAAGGGGAGATTGAGCGGTGCAAGAACGAAGCTCTCCAAGGGATTGAATCTACCACTCAACGCCAACTGTCTTATAAATAGCATTTGGTTGTCTCTATGTTGATGATTTCGATTAGCCGGAGAAAGTCCTCATCATACACAGACTGTATGTTTATGTAACTATCTGCATGTAGTGGCTCCTTAAAGTTTCTTGTTTAGTTTTTTAGCACATATTTTAGAGCCTCAATCAACTGGTTTACATGCTTTGATTACCAATTAGAATGAGATGTTAGAACTATTTTATGAGTTTTGGGAGATTTAACAAAGTAGGACCAACTTTCAAACTTTTAAACCATTTCCTCTTTAAATGGATGTGAAGTTGAATTTGACAAAAATGATTGGGGCCAATTAATCAAGATTCGTATCGAGAAGTCTTGTACTCGAACTTGAAATGTCTAATTAAGGACGGAGCCACAACCTTTGATGGTGATTGGTTGTGGCTCTAATATATGAAGGAAAATAATTTATTCATAATACTCTTTATTATTCTTCTTACATCAAATATGTCTTAGAATATCCCTATTTATAATAATATAAAACAATCAAATTAAATTAGGACTAGAAAATCTATTCCTATATGAATTACGACAAATAAATCCTAATCATAATCAAATATGAATTAAAATAATATCAAATATTAAATACTAAACAACCAATGATTTCTAATTCATCTTTGACTTATTATTTTCAACATTCTTCCTTAATTCAAAGTTGTCATTGTTGTTGCATTAAACACTTCTCTTTAATTTTTAATTTTTTATTTGTGTTGGAAAATTTCTCTCCAATCTTCAATTGTTGAAGCTTTTCAGTATTCAACCTTCAACTGTCGAAACATTTCACTTTGATCAACTTTCAATTGTTGGAGCATTTCTCTCCAACCCCGATACTTTTTTCTTGGTTGTGTTGGAACACTTCTCTCCAACTCTCTTGTTGATGCACTTTGTCACCAATACTCAATTTTTCTCATTCACTTGTAATCAACTTTCAATTGTCCTTCTTTCTCATTTTTCTCTGGCTTGTCGTTTGTCATTGGCCAGACGAGCAACATATATGATTTATAGCCGTCCGTCGACAGTGAAAGCTTTTTGATTCTCTACCAAAATGGTAGAAGCTCCGATACCAATTTGAAGGAAAATATTTTATTCAATAAACTCAAAAAATGTTCCTTATATGGTGTTTGGATTGACTTATTTTTAAGTGCTTTTGACTGTTAAGCACTTTTTTACTTTTATTTTTGGAGGTGTTTGACAAAGTTAAAAAAAGTTTTTAAGCACTTTACTTTAGGTAGCAACCTACTTTTGACTTATAAGTCACTTAAAAAAAGTTCAACCAAACACCATATTATTCTCCTTACATCAAATATGTGATAGACCACCCCTGTTTATAATACAAACAACCAAATTAAACTAGGATTAGAAAATGTATTCCTATATGAACAAGGACAAACAAATTCTAATCATAATGCCATATGAATTTAAAAAAAAAAAATTACATTAAAATACTTTTAAAAAATATTTAAAAAAGGTCCTTTTTTTTCCTCCATCCTTTTAAATTTAAAACTATTTTCAAAAATTTAAAAATAATTTAAAAATATTTTCAAAAATTTAAAAATATTTTTAAAATTTAAGAAAAAAAAAGAGTCCTTTTTTTCACTCCATCTTTTTTAATTTAAAAATATTTTTAAAAATTTAAAACTAATTTAAAAATATTTTATAAATTTAAAATATTAAAAATTATTTTTAAAAATTTTAAAAATATTTTTAAAAATTTTACAAAAATAAAAATATTTTTCCATCCCCACCCCAGCTCGTCCCCACCCCCACACCCCACCCAGCCCCGTCCCCCCACCCTCAGCCCCCATCCTACCCCAACACCCGTCCAGCCCTTCTTCACCCCCCCACCCCACCCCAGCCCGTCCCCCCCCCACCTCACCAGTCCCATCCAGTCCCTCCCCACCCCACCCCCAGCCCCCATACACCTCCCAGCCCCCACACCCCACCCCAACACTCTTCCAGCCCCCCTCCCACACACACGTTCACTTTTTATTTTTTTATTTTAATTTTTCCTCTCAATTCAATTCTTTTGATTTTTTTTTAATTAAAATTTAAATTTGAATTTTTTTTATTTTTTTGGAGATTAAAATTTAAATTTAAATTGAAAGTGAGTGATAATGAATATTGAAAAAAATTAGTGAACGCTTGGAAAAAATTAAACTCTCCTTAAAGTAATCATTTTCATCCATTTTTCTCTTAAAGCTCTTTCATATGCTTTAGAGCTACTATTTCTTTAGCAGTCCAAAAATCACTCCTTTTTTGTGTCAACAGAGAACCATTTTAAGTAAACAATGTCAGAGGAAAACTCTGATTTAGAAATGATACCTGGAATTACAATACCTTTGTCCAAGATTGTACCTACTACTACTAGCATTGATGGGACTTTTCCTGTTAAGAGGTGCAGTTCAAGAAAAAGGGCTGCTCCAGATTTCTTTGTTCCCACCCATTTTCGCTCTTCTAGACTGCTACATTGCCCTGCAGGTTTACGACGTGGTCCAGGTCGCCCTTCGAAACCGAGATCAGATGGTGAGCTAGAGCTAGCTAGCTTCTTACATTTTTGCTGAATGATTTTAGATCTAGCATATGTTGTTTATTATGTTTAGGTGATCGCGCTATTTTGCTGATGTTTCTGTTCTTTGCATATATGCAAATGTTGTTTGTTATGTTTAGGCGATCGCGCTATTTTGCTGCTGTTACTGTTCTTTGCATGTTTACATTGCACTGCGTTCCTATTAGTTGGGATGTTTTCTTCGTTGTGGTTTTTACTACTTTGATTTGCTTCACTTGAACCGAGAATCTTTCGGAAACGGGCTCTCTACTTCGTGGAGGGTAGAGGCAAGGTCTGCGTACGCTCTACCCTCCCTAGACGCACATTGTGGGATTTCACTAGGTATGGTGTTGGTGGTGGTGGTGGTGTTTCTTTGCGGGGCTTCCATGATTGCTCTAGTTTGCTGTTGTTAACTGCTGCTCTGCACGCTTTCTTATTAGTTGTATGTCGTGTTTTTTTCATTGACATTTTTTCATTCGTTACTTGATTTGCTTCCCCTGTGACGAGGGTTTCTTGCTAACAATCTTTCTAACTCCATGAGGCAGGGGTAAGGTCTGTGTGCACTCGACCTTTCCCAGATCCCACTTTGTGGGGTTTCACTGTGTATGTTGTTGTTTCTTTGCCGGGCTTAGTATTAAAGTAGTTTCGTGAATTCTAGGACAATGACCTAAAGTGCTAGTGACTGGTTTCAGAAATTACATTGTTGTTTCTTTGTGGCGCTTAAGTAGTTGTGCAGATTCTAGGACAGCAACCCAAAGAGCTAGTGTTTCAGAAATTACTTTTTTGTATATATTTAGTGATTTATTGTCACATCTATAGGATTTGGGCCGAGGGTACTAGGTTTTGCCGAAGCCATATGTTAAAGCCTACATCTACCCCTGGATAGCTATGTTTTTCATCCATATATAAATATTACTAGTGAATGAGATGACTTAAAACTGATCAGTGAGAGTTCATATAGCCTACGAGGCATAGTTGTTACATATTGTGATGGATGGGGATGAAAGCAACTCGTTTGATATACAATTACTCAAGCCGAGGGTCTATCGGAATCAGCGTCTCTACCTTCACTAGGTAGGGGTAAGGTTGCATACTCATCACCCTCCCTAGATTCACACTTGTGGGATTATATACGCTATGTTGTTGTTTTTGTAAAGTTCTTACTTTGTAGCACTCATCTTCACAAACTAAAAGCTTTAGTGTTCAATAAGTTCTTAAGCTATAATTTTCCATGTCGAAGTTGAAGTGCCATCCATGGAGGCAACACAAACTCCTGCCTCACAACCTTTGCAACATGGACCAGGTCGCCCTGGAAAACAGCGATCAGATGGTGAGTCTCCTCCTTTCCCCATACTTTTGCCTCTTAATTAGTGATTTTAAATTGGTTCGAGGTTTCTTTACCTTTTTATCTTTATGGGGGTTACTATATAAATGAAATGGTAAAAGTGCACAAGATGAAACAGGCAACAAGACTGAGTCATTTTATTATTTGAGCTCGAGTCGTTTTCAACCGTCCAAGGTTGTTTTTCATTTAGCAAGTTTCCACTATGTATAAAACTTTACGTTTTGCCAATATGAATTGGAATTGTGTCACAAATATGAAACTTTACAGTTTGCTACTTCTCTTTTTGGTTAGCAATATGTAAGCTCACGAAAAGATGTGCTAAAAGTTTGCGTTTTTCAGTAAGTTCTAACTTCAAAGTATACATCTTTTTAAACTAAAAATTAGTTTGCTTTCAAAAGTTGTAAATATAAAGCATATATTCGATAAAGTAGACTTAGTGTGTACTTTAAATTTGTTAATGTGACTGTCACTATTAGTTACAGAAGCTCCAGCAGTATCACCACCACCAGCATTACCGTTGGGGTGGACCAGAGATGGTCCATTGCAAGCTTCGGCAACAACTCCATTGGAGTCAACCAGTGATAAGCATATTCCAGAGGCAGTTGCGCCATCTCCATTGGAGTCAATCAGTGATAGGCGTACTCCAGAGGAAGTTGCCCCAACTCCATTTGGGTCAACCAGTGATAGACCTATGGAAGTTCTCTCTGATGAAGAGGAAACAAAGTCAAATGTAAAGCCTTCAAGAATACTGATGCGTCCCCCAGAAACAAATTATAAACCCCAGGAGATTCTTGATGAAGAATCGAAGAAATTAGTTATTAAAGTTCAGTCTCTACTGGTTCGGAAGTTGCTTACTTATGGGAATGATGTTAAGTACATGGTCCATCAGGCCAATACTACTTTTAGGTACTTGAAAGGGCTTGATGTTGATTATGGTTCTTTTTTGTAACACCCCGCATTTCGGACTAGAATAAAAACCATGATTCTGATGCGTTGATAATCCCAGAACCTTAAATCCTATGCCAATTTGGCAGGTTTATGTAGTATGTGAATCCATTTGAGCATGAATTTAGACCATAGAGGTCCTTCAACTCAAGGAAGAGTTGAAACTATTTCGATCGAGTAAGTTTTAGTGGACGTTGTAATTTGTGTCAGCTTCCATCGATCATAACTCTCTGTATATGTCGAATTAGAGAGCCTACTATGTGTCAAATGATAGGTCTTCGAGTTAACTTTCCAACGATACCAATTTTGCTAAAATCCGACACCCGAGCAAGAAGTTATGGCCTTTCAAAGTAGTATGTGTCCCCTAATCAATCGCACATGGCCACTGGAAAACATATGCGATAGCATATGCGGCGCCTATGTAAATATAGGCGATATCATATGCGGCGCCTATGTAAATATATGCGATATCATATGTGGCGCATATCTTATGGTCAAGTGACTTAAACACTCCTTTTTGGGGCAAAATGGTCTTTTTCCCACTCTTATTCAGCCATAAACACGAAATTCAGTCCCCAATTCTCCAAAATACATCCACATTCATCTAAAAATTCTCAAGAACACTCCCAAGAGTTTCAAACTAAAAACTCAAATAAATCAAGACTCAACTGTGGGTTTTCAAAATTGATTAGAGATTCGGAATCCCCAATCCACAGGCTCCAAGAAGCACCCATTATTTTCCGAAATAGAGGTACGCGGGGTTTTCCTAAATTCTCATGGGCATAGAAAAATCATGCTTTAGAATGGGGTTTTTGAAATTGTCGGGAGGGAAGTGGATGGGGGCCGGCGATGCACCCCGATCGGATGTGGAACGGCGACGAGCCGATCCGCCGATCGACTCGGGGTGTGGACCAGCGTGGATTGGGGGGCGGCCAAACCCCGGGCTCTCGATACACTCGTGGAACTCCATCTCCTCGATTGTGGCAGGCAGCGCGCGTCTCCGGCGTGCTTTGGCATCTGCGAGCTCTGGACGCTGGCCTGTAGGCTCCCCATTCGACCCGTCTTGAAACACGGACCAAGGAGTCTGACATATGTGCGAGTCAATGGGCGAGTAAACCCGTAAGGCGTAAGGAAGCTGATTAGTGGGATCCCCCTGAGGGGTACACCACCGACAGACCTTGATCTTCTGAGAAGGGTTCGAGTGTGAGCATACCTGTCGGGATCCGAAAAATGGTGAACTATGCCTAAGCGGGACGAAGCCAGAAGAAACTCTGGTGGAGGCCCGCAGCGATACTGACGTGTAAATCGTTCGTATGACTTGGGTATAGGGGTGAAACACTAATCGAACCGTCTAGTAGCTGGTTCCCTCCGAAGTTTCCCTCAGGATAGCTAGAGCTCACATGCAAATTCTATCGGGTAAATGCAATGATTAGAGGCCTCGGGGGCGCAACGCCCTTGACCTATTCTCAAACATTAAATAGGTAGGATGGCACAACTGCTTTGTTGAGCCGCGCCAGGGAATCAAGAGCTCCAAGTGGGCCAGTTTTGGTAAGCAGAACTGGAAATGTGGGATGAACCAGAAGCCGGGTTACGGTGCCAAACTGTGCACTAACCTACATCCCACAAAAGGTGTTGGTCGATTAAGACAGCAGGACGGTGGTCATGAAAGTCAAAATCCGCTAAGGAGTGTGTAACAACTCACCTGCCGAATCGACTAGCCCCAAAAATGGATGGAGCTTAAGCGTGCGACCTACATCCATCTGTCGGGGCAAGTGACAGGCCCCAATGAGTAGGAGGGCACGACAGTCGCTATAAAACCTTAGGAGGGCACGACAGTCGCTATAAAACCTTAGGCGCGAGCCCGGGCGGAGTGGTTGTTGGTGCAGATCTTGGTGGTAGCAGCAAGTATTCAAATGAGAACTTTTAAGGACGAAGAGGGGAAAAGTTCCATGTGAACGACACTTGTACATGGGATAGACGATCCTAAGGGTCGGGGGAACCCCGACAGATAGCGCGTTTTACGCGTACTCTGAAAGGGAATCGGGTTAAAATTCCTGAACCAGGACGTGGCGGTCGACCGAAAGTTGTAATGCTAAAGGCCGGGTAATTCTATCCTAATTCAGGAGTTATATGCCTATGTTCGAGACTGCAGAGTAGTGTCAATGTGGTGATTCCTCAGTTGGATGTCTTGTGTAATCCATACCCAAGATTCATGGCTCCCTATTACTGCTAGAATTTCCTTAGAGAATTGTGCTGAAGAGATACTCTATTTAAGTATGAGGGTGTAGTATAATTCAGTCTGTATGGCCAATAAGTCAGTTTAGCAGTCAGATTCACATGACTTGTTTTCTCGTCTTTGCACTTATTCATGCTACTCGAAATCTCAGACACGCTATGTAATACCCTGGGAAATTTTTCGCTGAAATTTTGTGCGTAAACGTGTTAGGTTCTATCTTCTAGAATGAATTATAAATTTTCCATGCAGATTGTCTTAGATTATGACCCACCATTACGTAGAGTATCAAATAAGCTTTCCAACAATATGTGGATCATCCAAAACGGACACCCGAGCGACGAGTTATGAACATTCCGATCGAACCGCGAATAGTAGTGAATAGTAAAACATGCAGGAAAAAGTACTGAGGCCTGGCGTATTTTTTCCTCCAACTTTAAACAATCATAACTCCTTTTAAATAATGTCTGGGTGATCTAATATATATCAACGGAAAGCTCTGTGAGTCCTCTTTCCAATGAAATTAGTTTCATCCAATTTGTCTATCGGAGCAAAAAGTTATGGTCGATCTACTTCAGCCTATCAAAAGCGAATTTTTGGGTCAATTTCAAACTATCATAACTCCTCATACACAATGATCTGGGTGAGATACTATATATCAACGGAAATATATGAGAGTCCTCTTTCTAATGAAATTGGTTTCATCCAATTTAGATATCGAAGTAAAACATTATGGTTGATCTACTTCAGACTATCAAAACGGTCTACCAAAGGACAGATTCAAGAATTATTTGATTTCTAGGGACGTTTTGGTCATTCTCCCTCACCCAAAATCCATCCAAACCCTATATTAAAGCCTATTAGAAGCATTATATGTTATATTTCATCAAATTCCCTCAAAAAGAAAACCCTAAGCTCCTACATCCAACTTCAAGAACCTCCAAAGTTCACAATTAATTCTGCAAATTTATTCAAGATTCCAAGTTCCTAGTTCAATAACTCCAACAACCATCATTCAAAGTCACGATTAACATCTCAAAAATGAGTATCGATCTAAAGTTCATCATTCAAGATATGTGAGATTTTTCAACAAGAACTCTCTTTCGTTCTTGTGCCCAAAAGTAATTTTCTTTACAAAGGCATGATTTTTATTTGATTTGTATGAATTTGAAGAATGAACTCATATCTTATGGTGATTATTATGAAATCTTGATGTTTATGATTTTGAAAGATGAATTTACATGTGTGGAGATATAAAGCATGAATCTTGAACGATATTTATCATGATTTTGAGATTTGAGTCGTGAATCCCCATTGGAAATTGTGTTTTTTGAGAAAGTGTGTTATAAGCACGTTGATGTTGAATATTTGAGATATTTTGAATGATTTGACCTTTTGATTTTAATGGAGTTTTTTTGAACTCGAGTGTGAAAGAAATCCACAACGTGGTTGATTTTGATAGATGGGAAGTATGATGACTCCCAATGTATATTTATATATTACTTAAATTATTTTGTTGTGGATTGTCTTTGAAATGATCTGAGCTAAGTCCGGGAGAAATCTTTAGCACCGAGTTACATGCCCCCGTAGGAGTGAGCCTAAGGCTGATTCATATAGTGATCACTAGTTTGTGTGGATTTGATATCGATAGTCCTACTCCAATGGCAAGGATAGGATGGCTCTCCCCAACATGGGTTGTACGTTGGACTCCATGTAGCTCACATGGTTTATGTCGGTTATAGGATCTCCCAGTGTGTGTGTGTTCCCTTGTGTCTATGGTGAATGGTGAAGTGATTTGAAAGTGGAATTGTGAAAGTTATTCTTTCGAAAGATTTAAATGAGATTTACATTATAAGAATTGATATTCTTGATGAACTGAAAGTGATTGACAAATTATATGATGACTCACATGTGTTATTGTACTTATTTCACCCTCTCATGATTATAATGATTTTCTTCGAGCTATGTGAGTATTTCATATATCCTGCATATTTCTTATAAATATTTATGATGATGATGTTTATACAACTACATACACCCTATATACTCGGTTTATTGCCATGGTACTGACCCACATCTTCGGATGTGGACTGTATTTTCTCAGAATGTAGGTTCAGGTGCTCAGTTCCAGGTTCGACAGTGATTCTTCGGGCACGCTGTTCTACATCCTCTGTTGTGGTGAGTCCTCATGTTCCGAGGACGTGATGTCTGATGTTGGTTTCACGGAATTGTTTACATTTGATAACTGAGTATGAGTCAGTTGGGGCATGTCTCAATGGCTCACTGGTTTTATTGATTTTCTTAGAGGCTTGTTAGACTATTATAGATGTTGGGAGTTGACTAATAAGTCATATTTTGTTATTTTTCTGAATTTCTTTTATTCTTGGATGATCATTACTCTGTTGATATTTGAGGGTTATTTACGAAAAAAAACCCATTGATTTGTGTTAAACTGAATAAAAATGGCTCAAAGGGTTAGCTTGGGGCTACTCGTAGCCTCAAGCACCATGTGATACTCTGGGATCCATTTTCTGGGGTGTTACAAACTTGGTATCAGAGCCTAAGGTTTTAAGGTGTCCTAGGGAGTCTGACAAGCCGCGTTAAGTAGAGTCTTGATCATTGGTGTGTAGCGCGACACATCTATAAGCAAGAGGCTACAAGAGGTTTAGAAAAAAGTATGATTCTTTCTTTTAGAAGTCTATCATACTTAAAGTGTCTCTCTCTGCTATTGATTCGTGCTCTCCTCTTTCAGAAAAATGCCTCCACGTCGAGCGAGAAGAAATAATGATGGTTAGCAACCTCAACCCACTGACCCATTGAATGAAAATGTGTCTCATGCTGAATTTTGGGCACTGTACCAAGCTATTACTGCAAATGTTGAAGCCAACCTGGCCCCAGCTCCACAACAGCAGAGAGGTGATTTAGCTGCTGCCAGGATCCGTGAATTCATGCGGATAAATCTACCAGAATTCTATGGGTCCAATTCTGAGGAGGATCCACGGTTGTTTTTAGAGGAGGTGCAGAAGATTACTCAGGTGATGCATGTATCTGAGGAACATAGTGTGGAGTTGGCTGCGTATAGGTTGAAAGACCTTACTTATGACTGAGTTGTTGCTTGGAGGAAAGGTAGAGGTGAGGGAGCTATCCCTACAACATGACAAGAGTTCCAGGATGCATTCCTGAATAAGTTTTTCCCTTTGAAGATGAGGGAGGCAAAGGTGGAAGAGTTTATGAACCTGCGACAGGGTCCATGACTGTTAGGGAGTACTGTCTAAAGTTCAATCAGTTGGCCAAGTATGCTCCTAACTTAGTGGTTGATAATCGGGCTAGTATGAGTAAGTTTGTGACTGGAGTGTCTAGTTATGTGGTTAAGGAGTGTAGGTCTGCTATGCTGAATAGTAATATGAATCTTTATAGGCTGATGACTCATGCCCAACAGATTGAGGCAGACAAGATTAAAGAGAGAGATAGAATAAAAGGGAATAAGAGAGATAGGTTCGAGCAGCACGGACAGGGTCAGACTTGATCGCAGGGAGGGAGTCGCCCTCAGTATCAGGATTGTTTGTCTATACTAGCACTGTCATCTGCTAGTGCTCCCGTGCCTAGAGGTAGGTAGGAGCAAGGTAGCAGGTCATATGCATCTAGGTCCCAGTATAGTACTGGCAGTAAGCCAAATCATCCCCTGTGTCCTAAGTATGGTAGGACTCATTCGGGTGAGTGTTGAGGTGAGAAGAGGGGTTATTTTTGGTGTGGTGACATAGGTCACAGAGTTAGAGATTGTCCACAGGATGGACAAGGGCATCGTGACTATCGTCCTCAGACCCAGACTCAGATTGTTAGTGCTCCAGTTCCAGCGACTCCCCCAGCCCCAGCTCAAGGCGCCTCTTCTAGCAATGCTAGCGGGCAGCACCAGAATAGATTCTATGATTTATCATCCCACCAGGAATAGGAGGACTCTCCTGATGTTGTTACTGTTATGCTTCATATATTTCAGTTTGATGTGTAAGCTTTGTTGGATCCTGGATCTAGTTTCTCATATGTTACACCTTTGATTGCTGTGAATTTTGAAATGAGTCTTGAGATTATTCTTGAGCCTATCCTAGTTTCTACCCTAGTGGGTGATTCGATTGTTGCCCAGAAATTGTATAAAAAGTGTCCTGTTACCGTTCTTCATAGAGTCTTGTTGGCTGATCTGATTGAGTTAGACATGGTAGATTTTGATGTGATTCTAGGTATGGACTAGTTGTATTCTTCTTATGCCTCTATTGATTGTCGGACCCGAGTGGTCAAGTTTCAGTTTTCGGGTGCATCCGTGTTTGAGTGGTCTGGGAATTCTGTGTCACCCAAGAGTCATTTTATCTCTTATCTCAAAGCTAGAAAGCTTATTTCCAAGGGGTGTATTTACCATTTGATTAGAGTTAAAGACACTAAGTCTGAGACTCCAACTCTCCAATCTGTTAACACCTTCAATGAGTTTTCTGATGTCTTTCCGGATAATCTCCCAGCGATACCTCTTGATAGAGAGATAGAGATTGGGATTGATCTTCTTCCCGATACTCAGCCCATTTCTATTCCTCCTTACCTTATGGCCCCTACAGAACTTAAGGAGTTGAAAGAGCAACTCAAAGATCTACTAGATAAGGGTTTCATAAGGCCCAGTGTTTCTCCTTGGGATGCTCCTGTGTTGTTTGTGAGAAAGAAAGATGGCTCTTTGCGTATGTGCATTGATTACCGCCAACTGAATAAAATCACCATCAAAAATAAGTACCCTCTTCCGAGAATAGATGATTTGTTTGACCAATTGCAAGGTACAAGTTATTTCTCAAAGATAGACCTTCGTTCCGGCTATCATCAACTCAAAGTTAGGGAGTGTGACATCCAAAAAACCGCTTTCCAAACTCGTTATAGCCATTTTGAGTTTCTTGTTATGTCTTTCGGGTTAACTAATGCCCCAGCAGCTTTCATAATCCAAAAGTTTGAGGTGTTATAACAATCCTCCACAATTTTTCACTATTTATGATAGTGCAAAATCTAATTTAGCTAAGACTAGAAAGTTTGTTCTATATTATTTAGACATAATATTAAACAAATACCAAATTCTAAATAAATTTATCTTCCTACTTTAACTTTGAATTATTCTTCCAGGGAAATGAATGTCATACTCGATATTTAGTAAAATTGCATGACTTTGTTTTTTCATTTTATATATTTACCCTTTTAAATTAGATGATTAATATTACGAGATTCGAGGTATGATTTAATTATATTTAAAAATCCCAAATTTAAGATCATAGTATTTCATAATCTTCTATATATCTGTCATCAAACTAAGTAGTTGATTGGACATGATTTGACTGATATTTGTCAAAAAAAAATATTTTAACATCCAATATAAAAGAGCCATTTGAAGTTGAAGTATTGTCTGGACATGAAATAAAATTGAAGTTTTTGTTAGAATTTCTACAAACTCTTTTTTTTTTTTAATTTAATACTCCCTCCGTTTCAAATCAATTGACCTATTTTGATTTGATAAGGAGTTTAAGAAAATAAACAAGACCTTTGAATCTTATGATCATATATTAAAGATATGTCAAAAGTACCAAAAAATCATTTAATCTCGTGGTGTTAAACATGTCACGTTCAAAATTAGAAATTAAAAGTCTCTAAAAAGGGAGAAAGATCATTATTTTTTAAATGAACAAAAAAGAAAAGCAGGTCAAACAAACTAAAACGGAGAGAATATTTTATAACTCCATTGATGGAGATTTAGATATGATATAACATAAGGAGAGAGGAGGAAGAAAGAAGAACTGATTTGTAAATAAGCTCTCGTAAGGTTTCAATAAGTTCTAACTTTAGAGCTTACATATTTTCTCAACTAAAGGTTTAGCAAGTTTCAAGAAGTTCTAACTACAAACTAGAGTAAAGCATCTAATATCCTCCTGAACTATGATTGAATTTGCTACAACATACTCCAACTCCACAGGTGTTCTATTACCTCTGAACTAAATTTTAGTATATTTTTGTCAACCTTTTTAGCTGACATGACACCTTTGATGTGACCCTCATTTTATGTAATAAAGGTGCAACGTCAACACAAAAGAGCGACAAAAATAGGCTAAAATTGAGTTCAGGGGTAATAGGACCCCTATTAAGTTGAGGTGTGTCGTAACAACTTTGACCATAGTTCAGGGGGCTATTGGATGCTTATCTCGATAAACTATCCTAAACCTTCTTAAGTTAAGGCTTCAATAAGTTTGAACTATTAAACTATACCATTGTACTTTACTTAGTTCCAATTTCTTAAACTAATTTTTCCATGTCTTTGATGTTGAAGTTCCATGCATGACAACAACAGAAAGTTCAGCCTCACAAACATTGCGACATGGTCCTGATCATCCTGGGAGAATGAGATCAAATGGTGAGTCTCCTCCTTTCCTCACAACCTTACTGAACATTCTGTTTTGGTTCAAGGTTTGTTTTCCTTTTTTCTCGGTGGGGGTTACTATTAAAGTAGTTCACTTATTATTTAAGTTCCTATATAAATGATAAAAGTGCAAGAGATGAATTCTTAAGAAAGAGAAACATGATCAGTAAGGGCTCATATACACGACCCCAACTACTCGTTCAAGACTTAGCGTTGTTGTTACTGATGCATATAAATGACAAAAATTCTAATATAACACTATGTCGTTTTGCCTGGATCTCTTAGAATGTTGTCATATTTAGTTGTATCAGTACTTTTGGCACACTCATCATATTGTACATATGTTAGCTTCTGATTTTTCTCTAATTGTGTCCCAATAGGTTTAGCTTTCCCTAGGCCGTATTCAAATATTAATTCTAGAGCATACTTTCTTTGAGACATCAAAATGTCCTCAATTAGTCGATCTAGCCATTCAATACCCTAGAGGAACTTGTACTTCTCCTAGGTATTTCATTTTGAACCTCTACTGAAGATTATGGTCAAGTGTCACATAGCAGTTGAAGATTGTCAGCAGTGATTAAAAGATCATCAATACACACTAGCATAATCACAATATCACTACCAACCTTCTTGGTGAACAATAAATAGTCAAGTTCCATTGCCTTGGTGCCGGTTTAAGGCTAAAATAAAGTGATTTATGTAGTTTGCAGTTAGAAATGTGGTATATACTTCCTCCAGCATATTTCCATTGAGGAAGGCATTATGAACATCTGAAAAGAGTACCTTTAGTACTCAAGATCTTCAAGGTTGAAGTAGAAGAAGAAGAAGAAGAACCTGTGAGCTAAGAGAAGAAGAGAGATTATTGATCATTGATAGAGAGAGAAAGTGTAAAACCTCTTAACTGTCATTTTGTACAGTGAGTCTATATTTATACTGTTAACTAATATAACTAATTACTCTTACTGATATTAATATCAGATTATACATTGGGCGTTTCTTATCTTAATGGGTTGACTTGGTCTAACATCTGCATCTTCTTTCTCTTTATTCAACAGCCCCCCTCAATCTAGGAGTGGTGAAGATATTGATCACTCCTAACTTTGACATAAGTAGTTCATGTTGAGGTCTGTTTAGGATCTTTGTAAGAAGATCAGTGGGTTTCTCTTTAGTTTAGATGTACTCATTTTTCACCAGTCCTTTTTGAATTTTTTCTCTGATAAAATGGCAATCAATTTCGATATGTTTGGTCCTCTCATGATACACTAGGTTGGCAGCTATTTGAATAGCTGATTTGCTATCGTTGTATACATTCTTTGGTAGCTGTATCTAAACTCCAAGATCTTTCCTTAAACCAGTTAACCAGGTCAACTCAGAGACTGTTGTGGCCATACTTCTGTATTCAGCCACTGTAAAACTTCTTGAGATGGTATTATGTTTTTTTTTATTTCCAGGAGATCAAGGAGTTTCCTAATTTTATAATGAAGCTTGTAACTGACCTTCTTGTGATTGAACATGATGCCCAGTCAGCATCACAGAATGATGATAGGTTGTCTTCTCTGTTACTGGATAGTAGGATTCCTAGACCAAGTTATTTCTTTATGTACTTAACTATTCTGAGAGAGGCCTCCATATGTGATTTCTTTTATTGATGTAGATATTGACCGAGTGTTTGTACACTATATGATATGGCAGGCCTTGTGACTGTTAGGTAGAGTATAGTTTTCCAATTAGCCTTTGATAGCTTGTTTGATCTTCTGTAAGTTCATCTGTTACTTTAATGTTCTGATGCCTGACCCTTACTATTTACTGATCATATTCTGTGGTGGTGAGCTTAGTGTTGCTATCCATAGCTGTAGTTTATAGTTTGGAAGCACTAAGTCTAGTTCCAAGATATTCCCAGTTATGATCATATCATCTACGTAGATCAGTACTGCAGTAAATCCTTTCTTAGTCTTCTTGGTATACAAAGAATGGTCATACTGACTCTGAACAAACTTATTCTTTTGTGATGCTTCAGCTATCTTTGCATTCCATTGTCTTGGAGCTTGTTTTAATCCAAACAAGGATTTCTT
Source organism: Capsicum baccatum var. pendulum (assembly GCA_030864225.1). Taxonomy (NCBI): domain Eukaryota; kingdom Viridiplantae; phylum Streptophyta; class Magnoliopsida; order Solanales; family Solanaceae; genus Capsicum; species Capsicum baccatum. The sequence goes on from CM061550.1 coordinate 8,010,738, forward strand.
AAGTTTACAAACTTGCTTCAGTCCCCCTGACTTTGAAATCCTTGAGAAAGGTCCATGTAGATTTCATCATGTAAGTCACCTTGAAGAAAGGAATATATACATCCATTTGATGTATATGCCAACCTCTAGCAGCACCAATTACAAGAATAGACCTAATGTGACACTCCGATGTTGAATTCCACCCAACCACTTCTATTTCTCACTCTCCCAAGCCAAAGCTCCCAAAAAAAAACACAAAACCCATGCTAGAATTGTGAACTGGAGTCAGAATATGATCGTTTCCTGATAAGTGTGTGATAGTCGATGAGCCGATGGAATTTTCGACGAGAGGTCGCTGGCTGTTCACCGGAAACTCAACGGGGTTTCGCCTGAGTACGCGATTTTGGATTGGTTTTTGAGCTTCTTGGTCGCTGGTTTCGAAGGCGTAGGGATGGGACTGGTTTTCCGGCGGGTTTGGTGGAAGTGGGTATTGTACTTTGGCGAAGTCTCGCCAGAATCGGGGTTGGTGGATCAGTTACCCTTCTTTGCTTTCTCAATTGGTTGTGCGTATTTGTGAGTGTGTGTGTTCTGGTAAATGAAAGCTGGTGAATATTTTTGGATCTGGGTCTAGTGTGCTCCTCAAGAAGAAAGAAAAAATCCCTGTGTGTTCTGTGAAATTGTGCGTAAATATTGTTCTCATTTTCCTTTGTGAAGAAGAAATATGACTGGGTCACGTGATGGGGTAGTGGGGGTAGGGTATAGGGTAGGTGGGGTAGGGTGAGTTATTTAGGATAAGATTTATTAGGATAAGGTTAGGGATTTAATTTGTTAGAGATTTTTGTTGAGAGTTGTTATTTTTGTATTTTTGTGGGATATAATTATACGGATGAGGACAAGTAGTAATACGGACGTAAAATGGTAAAAATTCTATCGGGGAGGGACAAAATTAGGTCTCTACACCTAACAGTCACCATCTTTACAACTGAACTGAAGGTTTCTTGGTAATCAATTCCTTCCTGTTGACTATACCCCTTTGCCACAAGTCTAGCCTTGTACCTTTTTATTTCTCCATTTGCTTTCTATTTGACTTTATAAATCCATTTGCAACCAAAAGCAGTTTTATTCTGAGGCAATTGAACTATGTCCCAGGTTTGATTTTGCTACAGTGTATCTATCTCGGCTTTCATGGCTTCTACCCATTTGTTGTGTTTGGTTGCCTCTGCATAAGTAGTTGGTTCAGTCACAGCAGATATATCAGTTATAAATGCAGTATATTTAGGATGAAGATAATCATAAGTTAAGTATTTGGACAGTGAATAAGGTCAATCGTTATCCATGGTTAGAGATACAAACTCTTTCATCCAACAAGGTGGATAAGCCCCTCTGGTGGACCTTCTAGGTGCTAGAGGTACAACCTCGTTGTGAGTTATTCTGGTAGATCTTCTAGGTACGAAAGATGCAGGTTCATTTGGTAGAGGATCATTATGTCCTTCAGCATGTTGAATAGGTATAACTTCCTGTGATTCAACTGACTCAGTAGTAGTGTGTGTGATGTTGTTGTTTGCCTCTGTCATCTGCATACTTGAAGTTATATTTATAGGCATAGAAGAGTTGTTATAAATAGTGTCAGGACTAGGAAATAAAATGAAACTTTCTGTATTCTGATGAGCAAAGGGAAAGAAATTTTCTTTGAACTCTACATCTCTACCTACAAAGAATGTTTTATTACCGAGATCATTGAGAATATATCCCTTTTGAGTGTCAGACTACCCTAGGTGAACAACCTTCTTAGATCTAGACTGTAACTTGTAAATTTTTTGCAAAGCTCAAGCAACCAAGCACTCTCAAATGGATAAGAGAAGGTTTCCTATTGTTTATCTTCTCAAAAGGAGAAATATAGTTAATAACATGTGATGGCAATCTGTTTATAATGTAAACTACAGCTTGTAGACAATAACCCCAGAAATTAATAGGGATAGAACCCTGAAATCTCATAGCTCTTGTTACTTCAAGAATATGCCTTTGCTTTCTTTCAAAAACTCCATTTTGCAGAGGACTATAAGGGCAAGATTTTTGATGAACTATACCCAAACTAGTAAATTAATCATGACAAAAAGAGTTCACAGATTCTGTTCCATTATTGCTCCTTATTATTTTCTCAACAGTATCAAACTGAGTTTTGACATATGCTAAGAAATTTTTTACATGCATAAATACCTCAGACTTTAGCTTTAGCAAGAAAACCCAAGTGAGCCTAGTAAAATCATCAACAATTGTCAGGAAGGATTTATAACCATCAGTAGTAGTTGTGCTATATGGACCCCAGACATCCATATGGATCGATTCAAAAGGTTTGACAGTAGAAGTAGTACTTATAGAGAAAGGAATCCTAACTTGTTTTGCACAGGGACATACAGTGCATTTATTTACATACTCAATTACATTAGAACTCTTACTAGACAGTAGTTTGATTAAAATGATAGAAGAGACATGCCCCATTCTCTTACGCCAGAGGCTAATATCCTCCTTGACCACCTGGTTGACATAGTTGGTATTTTGTTCTTTAGTAGTATTGTGTCCAACAAGATAATAGAGACCATCATGTTGTTTACCAAACTCCTTCACCTTCTGTCATGACCCAAACTAGGTTCTGGCCGTGACGGACATCCCAAACCATGAAGGCCTGAAACACCCTTCTCTATTTGGTAATCATGCACAACATTCATATAATAAAAGAATATGCAGAAACATAATCTGCTACGGAAACATGGTCAATTCTGAATTCAACATAAGTATGGAAAGCGTAAATTAACTACATCTAAATAACATCTGACTCAGTCTGCGAAATCTCTACTACATGAAAATCTAACAACTGTCTGAAACTGGGACAAGGCCCCCAGTAGACCAAAACTAAAATAAGTGACATAATCTGAAAAGACAGGCCTTCTGGAATAGAGAAAGTTCACCACTTTATAATCTGATTAGCTATCTGAATTATCTACTGCTTATCTGGACCCCAAGACTGACTCTCAAAACCTGAGAGGTAGGGGGAGGGGGTCAATACAGATGTACTGGTACGTAGAACATATGCAAAATAATCATTTTCTATTCAACATATATGAGAGAAATTTAAAATAGTTCATAAGTATATCAAATAGTAAGAATTCACATAGGCATTTTAAAGAATTTGTAAAAATCATGTCAAGTCTGAGAAATCTGTGTTACTTCTGCGCTAGGTGGTATACCTTACAACTCTGAAAAATTCCATGGGCTATATGGAAACTGCCATAAACTCGGCAGCGAAGCCCCCAACCCAAGTGTGCCGCAAGGGTCGGAGTCTCTGAATCTACTCCACACGGTCGTCGCCATCGTACAATAATAATCTACCCGTATCGGCAAATACGGTTTCAGGCTAAGATTTGCTTGAACTCGCACCTTCTTCGGGTAACCACCTAACCCTCTTTAAGCCACTTTTTAAAACTCTATCAAAACATACAGTCTCTGAAAACATACTCTGAAAACATGCTCTGAAAACATAATCTGTTATGACATAAATACATATGGTATTGTCATACAATTGACTTGCAAGTCACATCTATGAGCCATTATTAGTCTATCATAAATCTCTATATTCAAAACACAAGTTTTGAGATCAGAATTTCAATAATTCAATTTAATGAATCTTTTTTTTTCAAACCTCATGTAGACACATGCAATTCTTTCTCGTACACACAAGAACATATTGATATCAAGAAACACCCTATCAACAATTCCAAATCATGTCCAAATGCCAGGATATTACAAATATCTTTCAAATCACAAAACCATAATCTGTAATTCAATACAAGAGAGGGAGTTCATAATTTTTGGCTCTCAACAATCTTAAATCTCAAATTCATGCATACATACATACATATATATATATATATATATATATATGTAAATCAATTTAGGGGAAAATACCACAAGGCCAAAGCAATAGTAGCATTGAAACTTTCAAAATGCATAATCAATAATATAGTTTTCAAAACCCCCATAAAATACATGCATCAAACCTTTAAATCATGCTTTAACAATTTCAAGCCCATTTAAGTTTTTAGGATAAACCCTACGTACCTCGATTACGAAGAATAAGGGATGATCCTTGAAGCCTACGATCCAAATCGTCAGTCAATTTTGAAAATTCACGGTTGAATCTTGAGTTTCTTGGAGGAGAAGTATATGAACTAGGATTTTTTTTGAAGAAAATCTTGAGATTGTCATATATTCTGCTTGTAGAGGTCTTAATCTACTGTTTGGACATTTTAAGAGGCTTGGATAAAGTCCCAATTATCCTTATTAACTTCTGAACGAAGTTGGAAAAATTAAATTGGGAATCAAATTTTATGGACAACCGCGAAGCGCCACTATCGTGGTGGCTCACTGGAAATTGACGAGTGGGAAATTGGGATCCTCCGCGATGCGCAACTATCGAGATGTCCCACTTGAATTTGACAATTGCTAATTAAACCCTCTCCGTGATGTGCTAAACACCAGAATGACGATGTTTTACGACTAGCACATAAAATAGCCATAACTTCTTCACTGAGTGTCCGTTTTGGACGAATCTTTTATCGACAGAAAGCTTATTCAGTCATCTACGTAATGAAATGTTTAAATCGAAGGGATTCCATAGGGAAATAAGTATAAATCATTAAATAAGCCAATGTTTGATATTTTAGGGATAAAATGTAGCTAAAAAAAACTTCAGGGTGTTACAATATCCCCTCCTTGGGAACATTCATCCCCGAATGTTGACGCGGGATACAGACAAGTCTAATTTCAAGAATACTAAGGCATAGAAAGAATAAGGCAAGGATTGTACCTTCTATTTCATAATCCATTGGATAAAAAAGGTTTGAGTACATAGCTCTCATGTCAACTTCTGATTCCCAAGTCGCTTCTTCAAATTTTTGGTTTCTCCACAACACTTTAACTAAGGCTATCTCTTTGTTCCTTAATCTTATAAGTTGGCGATCAAAAATCTCTACAGGATCTTCTTCAAAGGATAAGGACTCTGTCACTTTGATTTCTTTGACAGGCAATACTAAAGAATGGTCTCTAATACACTTCTTCAACATAGATATATGAAATACCGGATTAACAGAACCCAAACTTCCAGGCAACTCTAACTTAGACATAACTCCACATATCCTTCTCACAATATGGTATGGTCCTATATAGCGAGGACTCAGGTTACCTTTCTTCCTGAATCGCATGACTCCCTTCATGGGAGAAACTTTGAGAAACACCCAATCTCCAACCACAAACTATAGATCTCTTCTACTAACATTGGTGTAGGACTTCTGACGACTCTAACCTGTCTTCAGTCATTCTCTAATGACTTTCACATCCTCTATTTCCTGATGAACAAGATTAGGCCCAAATATCTGCATCTCACCTACTTTATACCACCCTATTGGTGACCTACATCTTCTCCCATACAATGCCTCAAATGGTGCCATCTTGATACTGGAATGGAAACTATAATTATATGCAAACTCTATCAATGGAAAGTGCTCTACCCAACTACCTTTAAAATCAATCACACAGGCCCTAAACATATCCTCAAGGGTTCGGATGGTGCGCTCAGCTTGCCCATCTGTCTGAGGGTGGAAATCCGTGCTCAAATTCACTTGGGTACCTAAACCCCTTTGAAACGATCTCCAAAACTATGAAGAAAACTGTGTACCTTTGTCAGATATGATGGACACAAGTGCCCCATGCAAATGAACTAGTTCTACAATGAACGGCTTGGCATAATCCTCTCTCGAATAATTTGTCCTGACAAGTAGAAAGTGAGTTGACTTGGTCAACCTATCTACAATCACCCAAATGGAATCATTTTGGTTTTGGGACCTCGGAAGTCCTGTAATGAAGTCTATACTAATCATCTCCCACTTCCACAAAGGCAAAGCTATCTTTTGAGAAGAACCGTCATGCCTAAAATGTTCTACTTTAACTTCTTGACAACTCAAACACTTGGCAACATAGTTAGACACATTTACTAGCACACACAACCTACCCTGGTATCTCAAAATATCATCACCACCAATTTCAAATGACATTACCTTTTGTTGACCCATATTTTTCTTGATCTGCATCAAGATGGGATCTTCAACCTACTTCTCTTTAACTTTCACACAAAGGGAAGATTTAGCTATCTCATGAACAACCACTCCTCCATCCTCGGAATCCAAAAGTCGCACTCCTAGATTTGTAAGTCAGTGAATATCCTTCACCATCTCCCTCTTCTCTTCCTTAACATGAGAAATACTGCCCATAGACAACCTACTGAGGGCATCGGCTACCATATTTACCTTGCTCAAATGATAGTGCAGGCTCATGTCATAGTCTTTTACAAGTTCCAACCACTGCCTCTGCCTGAGATTCAATTCTTTCTATGAGAAAACATACTGTAAACTCTTGTGGTCAGTAAATATATCAATGTGTACCCCATACAAATAGTGTCGTCGGATCTTAAATGCAAAAACCACAGCCGCTAAATCCAAGTCATGAGTAGGGTAGTTTCGTCCATCCACCTTCAACTGCCTAGATGCATAAGCTACTACCTTACTGTGCTACATAAGAACACACCCAAGTCACACTCGTGACGCATCACAGTATACAACAAAACCTTTTGTACCCTCCGAAAGAGTCAAAATAGGAGCAGTAGTCAACCTATCTTTCAACTTCTCAAAACTATTCTCACAAGAGTAAAACCACAAAAACTTCACCTTTTTTTGAGTCAATATAGTAAGTGGTGCAGCTATGGAAGAAAAACTCTTGATGAATCTTCTGTAATAACCTGCCAAACCAAGAAGCTTCGAATGTCAATTGGAGTCATGGGCATGGGCCATTTTCTCACTATCTCAATCTTTTAGGGATCAACATTAATCCCCTCACTAGACACAACATTCCCCAAGAACGCAATAGCATTCAACCAGAATTCACACTAGGAAAATTTTGCATATAGTTTATGATTTTTAAGGGTCTGAAGGATGATTTAGAGGTGATTGACATTGTCCTCCTAGCTCTTAGAATATACCAAAATGTCATCAATGAAAACAATTACAAACAGATCCAGAAACTGACAGAAAACCCTATTCATTAAATTCGTGAAAGTTGCAGGGGCGTTAGTCAACCCGAAGGACATGACTAAGAATTCATAATGGTCGTATCTGGTTTGGAAAGCTATTTTGGGAATATCTGACTCTCTAACTTTCAACTGGGGATATCCCGAACGAAGGTCTATCTTTGAAAAACATTTAGCACCTTGAAGTTGATCAAGAAGATCATCAATCCTAGGAAGGGGATATTTATTTTTAATCGTGACCTTATTCAACTGGCGGTAATCTATGCGCATACGAAGGGAACCGTCTTTATTTTGCACGAAAAGTACAGGTGCACCCCAGGGAGAAACACTGGGGAGGATAAAACCTTTATCTTGAAGATCTGCTAGCTGTTCTTTCAACTCTTTTAGCTCTGCAGGAACCATCCTATATGGCGGAATAGAAATAGGATGGGTATTTGGCAATAAATCAATACCAAAATCTATCTCCCTATCAGGTGGTATTCCTGGGAGATCATCTGGAAAGACTTTTAGGAATTTATTCACTACAGGGATAGACAGAAGAGGAAGACTTTCGGCACTAGAAACTTTAACCCGAATAAGATGATACAAGCAACCTTTGGAAATAAGTTTACAGGCTTTGAGATAAGACATGAAATGCCCTCTAGGTGCTAGAGGATGTCCCTCCCATTCTATCACCGACTCATTTGGAAAAGAAAAGGTGACTCTTTGGGTCCTACAATTAAAGGTAACATAGCATGAATGGAGCCAGTCCATCCCTAAGATGGCATCAAAATTAACCATATCAAGTTCTATAAAATTTGTCTCAGTATCTCAGCTAAAAATAGACACAACACAATTTCTACACACCCTCCTAGCCACAACAGAATCTCTCACCAGGGTGGAAACCAAAAAAGGTTCAGCAATCACATCAGGCTCAAACCGAAAACCAACAGCCATATATGGGGTCACATAAGACAAGGTAGACCCGGGATCAAGTAATACATACACATAACGAGAAAATATTTGCAACTTACCGGTGACTACATCTAGTGAGGCCTTTGCCTCCTGCGGTAGGTCAAAGCATACAACCATTTTTGACCATTTTCGGTGGCTGAAGTGGCACCCTTCTGAGGTGGTGGTGCAGATGAATTCGCCTACGACTTGGCCCCTCTAACATTACTCTTTGCAGCTAGATAGTCTCTCTGGATATGGCCTGGCTAGCTGCATGACTAACACACCAAAGCGCCAAACTGAAATCTTCCTGGATGATTCCTCCCACATATCCCATAGCACGAATAGGATCGAGAGGTCTGGGCTACACTTCCCTGCAACTGTGTACCCTGTATCCTCGGCCCCTGATTAGACTAAAAATTCTATGTGCGCTGCTCAGCTGTGGGTCTGGACACTGGAGCACTAGCTGCCGACTGTGCATTACCCTAATTCTTTTTCTTTTGCCATTTGCCACCCAAAACTGCTCTGCTGCTGACTATGACTCTAGCCTATTACTCTGGCTCTCTTTGCTTACCTTTCCTTTTCCCTAGATCCAGTTATCTTCTTATTATTTTCCTTAACTTACTCTATGTGCACTGACATTCTAGAAAAGTCTATATCCCTGTTCACCATAGCTCCCTGACACTCAAGCACCAGATCATTTGAAAGGTCGGAAGCAAGCTTCCTCATTCGGGCCATCATACTACTCGTTATCTCAAGAGCATAATGGGCCAGCTGGTTAAACTTAAAATTATACTCCTGAACACTCATCTTACCCTGCTTAAGGTTCATGAACTCCTCTACTTTAGCTTTCCTCAACTACAGAGGAGAGAATCAGTCAAGAAAAGCTTCCACAAACTTGTCCCAAACTGTGGGCTTAACACTGTCACCCTTCACATCTTCCCACTCATTGTACCATTACTTCACTACATCTTTTAGCTAGTATGCTACTAGCTCAACACCCTCCAACTGATCAACATGCATTACTTTGAAAATCTTCTTCATTTCATCTACGAACTCCTATGGGTCCTCTTGTACCTTAGTGCCAGAGAACTTGGGCTGGTTCATTATAATGAATTGGACCACTCTAGTAACTTCAGAAGTAACAGATACATACCCAGTATCCTTTGACATCTGAGTCTATGTGGCTACCAACTGTGCAAGCATATGAATAGATTGTCTGAATTCAGCATTAGAAACCTCTCCTTCACAAGGCTGAGTGCGATTGCCCCCCATCCGGGAAGCTCTGGAAGGACTGGTTGGTATAGGAGGTACTCCCAGAGTAGGAACATATTCTGGGATATGAGCTCTGTTATGGGTCCACATCCCATGGGTGGGACTGACTTCATCATCTGAGCATTAACGTTGGTGTGATGAGGAGGCATCGCTGGTTTTCTGAAAAGCAAGAGGTCATTGATTAGGGGAAAGATTAGACTCTGAAGAACGAACTAAATCACAAAGAAGAGAAATATTCTTAAATGCCCAGTAGCCTCCTACTTATAAGTGTGGCGCACTACATACCCATAAACAAGACTCTACCCGACGTGATTTCACAGACAGCCTGGGACCATAAACCGTACTTTGATACCAAGTTTGGCACGATCCGAATTAGGGCTTGGCCATGATCGACATCCCAAACCATGAAGGCCCGAAACACCCTTCTCTATCTGGTAATCATGCACAATATTCATATAATAAAAGAAGATGCAGAAACATAATATGCTACAAAAACATGGTCAATTCTGAATTCAACATAAGTATGGAAACTATAAATCAACTACATCTAAATAACATCTGACTCAGTCTGCGAAATCTCTACTATATGAAAATCTGACAACTGTCTGAAACTGGGACAAGGCCCCCAGTAAACCAAATCTGAAATAAGTGACATAATCTGAAAAGACAGGCCTTCTGGAATAGAGAAAGCTCACCACTGCACAATCTGATTAGCTGTCTGAATTATCTACTACTTATTTGGACCCCAAGACTGAGTCTCAGAACCTGAGAGGTAGAGGAAGGGGGTCAATACAGATGTACTGGTACGCAGAGCATATCCAAAATAATCATTTATTATTCAACAGATATGAGAGCAATTTAAAATAGTTCATAAGTATATCAAATAGTAATAATTCACATGGGCATTTTAAAGACTTTGTAAAAATCATCTCAACTCTGAGAAATCTGTGTTACTTTTGCGCTAGGCGGTATACCCTACAACTCTAAAAAATTCCATGGGCTCTATAGAAACTGCCATTAACTCAGCAGCAAATCCCCCAACCCAAGAGTGTCGCAAGGGTCGGAGTCTCTGAATCTGCTACGCCACACGGCCGTCACCTGTGTACAATAATAATCTACCCGTATCGGCAAATACGATTTCAGGCTAAGAGTTGCTTGAACTCGGACCTTGTTCGAGTAACCACCTAACCCACTTTAAGCCCCCTTTTTAAAACTCTATCAAAACATACAGTCTCTGAAAACATACTCTGAAAACATGCTCTGAAAACATAATCTGTTATGGCATAAATACATATGGTATCGTCATGCCATTGACTTGCAAGTCACATCTTTGAGAAATTATTAGTCTATCATAAATCTCTGTATTCAAAATACAAGTTTTGAGGCCAGCATTTCAATAATTCAATTCAATAAATCCTTTTTTTTTTCAAACTTCATGTAGGCACATGCAATTCTTTCTCGTACACACAAGAACATATTGATATCAATAAACACCCTCTCAATAATTTCAAATCATGTTCAAATGCCAAGATATTGCAAAATCATCTTTCAAATCACAAAACCATAATCTTTAATTCAATACAATAGAGGGAATTCATAATTTTTTACTCTCAACAATCTTAAATCTCAAATTCATACATACATACATATATATATACATATATATATATATATGTGTGTGTGTGTGTATGTGTGTGTGTGTGTAAATCAATTTAGGGGAAAAGACCACAAGGACAAAGCAATAGTAGGATTGAAACTTTTGAAATGCATAATCGATAATATAGTTTTCAAAACTTTCATAAAATACATGCATCAAAACCATTGAATCATGCTTTAACAATTTCAAGCCCATGTAGTTTTAAAGACAAACCCGATGTACCTCGATTTAGAAGAATATGGGATGATCCTTGAAGCCTACGATTTGAGGATTCCAAATATTTAGTCAATTTTGAAAATCCACGGTTGAATCTTGAGTTTCTTGGAGGAGAAGTATATGAACTAGGATTTTGTTTTGAAGAAAATCTTGAGAATGTCATATATTCTGCTTGTAGAGGTCTTAATCTACTGTTTGGACATCTTAAGAGGATTGGAAAAAGTCCCAAATACCCTTATTAACTTCTGAACGAAGTTTGAAAAATTTAACTGGGAACCCAATTTTATGGACTACAGCGATGCGCCACTATTGTGGTGGCTCACTGGAAATTGACGAGTGGGAAATTAGGATCCTCCGCGATGTGCCACTATCGCGATGTCCCACTGAAATTTGACAATTGATAATTAAACCCTCTTCGTGGTGCGCTAAACACCAGAATGATGATGTTTTACGACTAGCACATAAAATAGCAATAACTTCTTCACCAAGTGTCCGTTTTGGACGAATCTTATATCGACGGAAAGCTTATTCAGTCATCTATGTAATGAAAAGTTGAAATCTAAGGGATTCCACAGGGAAATAAGTATAAATCATTCTATAATACAATGCTTGATATTTTAGGGACAAAATTTAGCTAAGAAAAACTTCAGGGCGTTACAATATCCCCCCTTGGGAACATTCATCCCCGAATGTTGATGCGGGATAAAGACAAGTCTAATTTTATGCATACTAAGGCATAGAAAGAATAAGGCAAGGATTGTACCTTCTATTTCATCATCCATTGGATGAAAAAGGTTTGGGTATCTAGCACTCATGTCAACTTCTGATTCCCAAGTCGCTTCTTCAATTTTCTGGTTTCTCCACAACACTTTAACTGAGGCTATCACTTTGTTCCTTAATCTTCTAAGTTGGTGATCCTTAACTGAGGCTATCACTTTGTTCCTTAATCTTCTAAGTTGGTGATCCAAAATCTCTACAGGCTCTTCTTCATAGGATAAGGACTCTGTCACTTTGATTTCTTTGACAGGCAATACTAAAGAATGGTCTCTAATACACTTCTTCAAAATAGATATATGAAATACCGGATTAACAGAACCCAAACTTGCAAGCAACTCTAACTCATACACAACTCCACCTATCCTTCTCACAATATGGTATGGTCCTATATAGCGAGGACTCAGCTTACCATTCTTCCTGAATCGCATGACTCCCTTCATAGGAGAAACTTTGAGAAAAACCCAATCTCCAACCTCAAACTCTAGATCTCTTCTCCTAACATCGGCTTAGGACTTCTAATGACTCTAAGTTGTCTTAAGTCATTCTCTAATGACTTTTACATCCTCTATTGCCTGATGAACAAGATTAGGCCCAAATATATGCGTCTCACCTACTTTATACCACCCTATTGGTGACCTACATCTTCTCCCATAAAATGCGTAAAATGGTGCTATCTTGATACCGGAATGGAAACTATAATTATATGCGAACTCTATCAATGGAAAGTGATCTACCCAACTACCTTTAAAATCAATCACACAGGCCCTCAACATATCCTCAAGGGTTCGGATGGTGCAATCAGCTTGCCCATCTGTCTGAGGGTGGAAATCCGTGCTCAAATTCACTTGGGTACCTAAACCCTTTTGAAATGATGTCTAAAACTATGAAGAAAACTGTGTACCTCTGTCAGATATGATGAACACAGGTGCCCCATGCAAATAAACTAGTTCTACAATGAACAGCTTGGCATAATCCTCTCCCGAGAGGTAGAAAGTGAGCTGACTTGGTCAACCTATCTATAATCACCCAAATGGAATCATACTGGTTTAGGGACCTCGAAAGTCCTGTAATGAAGTCCATATTAATCATCTCCCACTTCTACAAAGGCAAAGCTATCTTTTGAGAAGAACCGCATGGCCTCAAATGTTCCACTTTAACTTCTAGACAAGTCAAACACTTGGAAACATAGTTAGACATATCACGCTTCATATTATTCGACCAATAAATGGTTTTCAAATCATGATACATCTTAGTAGAACCAGGGTGAACAACATACCTCGACGTGTGAGTTTCACCAAGGATTCTCTTCCTCAGACACAACATGCCCCAAGAACGCAATAGCATTCAACCAGAATTAACACTAGGAAAATTTTGCATATAGTTTATGATTTTTAAGGGTCTGAAGGATGATTTGGAGGTGATTGACATTGTCCTCCTAGCTCTTAGAATATACCAAAATGTCATCAATGAATACAATGACAAACAGATCCAGAAACTGACGGAAAACCCTATTCATCAGATTCGTGAAAGTTCCAGGGGCGTTAGTCAACCCGAAGGACATGACTAAGAATTCATAATGGTCGTATCTGGTTTGGAAAGCTATTTTGGGAATATCTGACTCTCTAACTTTCAACTGGGGATATCCCGAACGAAGGTCTATCTTTGAAAAACATTTAGCACCTTGAAGTTGATCAAAAAGATCATCAATCCTAGGAAGGGGATATTTATTTTTAATTGCGACCTTATTCAACTGGCGGTAATCTATGCACATACGAAGGGAACCGTCTTTCTTTTGCACTAAAAGTACAGGTGCTACCGAGGGAGACACACTGGGGCAGATAAAACCTTTATCTAGAAGATATGCTAGTTGTTCTTTCAACTCTTTTAGCTCTGCAGGAGCAATCCTATATGGCGGAAAATAAATAGGATGGGTATCTGGCAATAAATCAATGCCAAAATCTATCTCCCTATCAGGTGGTATTCCTAGGAGATCATCTGGAAATACTTTTGGAAATTTATTCACTACGGGGACAGACTGAAGAGGAAGACTTTCGGCACTAAAAACTTTAACCCGAATAAGATGATACAAGCAACCTTTGGAAATAAGTTTACGAGCCCAGAGATAAGACATGAAATTCCCTCTAAGTGCTAGAGAATGTCCCTCCCATTCTATCACCAACTCATTCAGAAAAGAAAAGGTGACTCTTCGAGTCCTACAATTGAAGGTGGCATAGCACGAATGGAGTCAGTCCATCCCTAAGATGGCATCAAAATCAACCATATCAAGTTCTATAATATCTGCCTCAGTATCCCGGCTACAAATAGACACAACATAATTTCTATACACCCTCCTAGCCACAACAGAATCTCCCACCGAGGTGGAAACTAAAAAAGGTTCAGCAATCACATCAGGCTCAAACCCAAAACCAACAGCCACATATGGGGTCACATAAGACAAGGTAGACTCGGGATCAAGTAATACATACACATCACAAGAAAATATTTGCAACGTACCGGTGACTACATATGGTGAGGCCTCTGCCTCCTGGCCGTTAGTCAAAGCATACAACCGTTTCCGACCATTTTCGAAGGCTGAAGTGGCACCCTTCTGAGGTGGTAGTGCAGATGAATTCGCCTATGACTTGGATCCTCCAACATTACTCTTTGCTTCCAGACAGTCTATCTGGATATGTCCTGGATGGACGCATAAATAACACACCAAAGCGCCAAGCTGACATCTCCCTGGATGATTCCTCCCACATATCCCATAGCACAGATAGGACTGAAAGGGCTGGGCTACACTTCTCTGCGACTGTGTACCCTGCATCCTCGGCCCCTGATTAGACTAAAAATTGTGTGTGCACTACTCAACTGTGGGTCTAGACACTGGAGAACTAGCTGTCGATTGTGCATTACCCTAATTCTTTTTCTTTTGCCATTTGCCGCCCTAAACCGCTATATTGCTGACTATGACTCTGGTCTGTCGCTCTGGCTCTCTTCTGTCTTTTTCCGTAGATTCGGTTATCTTCTTCTTCTTTTCCTCAACTTGATACATGGGGACTGACAGTCTAGCAATGCCCATATCCTTATTCAGCATAGCTCCCTAACACTCAAGCACCAGATCATCTGAAAGGTAGAAAGCAAACTTCCTCATTCGAGCCCTCATACTACTCATCATCTCAGGAGCATAACAAGCCAGCTAGTTAAACTTTAAAGTATACTCCTGAACACTCATGTTACCATACTTAAGGTGCATAAACTCTTTTGCTTTAGCTTCTCTCAGCTCCAGAGGAAAGAATTAGTCAAGAAAAGCTTACACGAACTCATCCCAAACTGTGGGCTCAACACTGTCACCCTTCGCATCTTCCCACTCGTTATACCATTGGTTCGCTACATCCTTTAGCTGGTATGCTACTAGATCAATACCTTCCTCCTGATCAACATGCATTACTTTGAAAATCTTCTTCATTTCATCTACGAACTCCTGCAGGTCCTCTTCTACCTTAGTGCTAGAGAACTTGAGCGGGTCGTTCTCATAAATTGGACCACTCTAGTAACTTCAGAAATAACCGACGTAGACCTAGTATCCTCTGACCTCTGAGTCTATGCATCTATCAACTGTGCAAGCATGTTAATAGATTGTCTGAATTCAGCATTAGAAACCTCTCCTTCACAAAGCTGAGTGCGATTGCCCCCCATTGGACTGGTCGGTACAGGAGGTACTTCTGGAATAGGAACATGTTCTGGGATATGAGCTCTATTATGGGTACGCATCCCATGGGTGGGATGAACTTCATCATCTGAGAATTAACGTTGGTGCGATGAGGAGGCATCGCTGGTTTTCTGAAAAAGCAAGAGGTCATTAATTAGGGGAAAGATTAGACTTTGAAGCATGAACTAAATCACAAAGAAGAGAAATATTCCTAAACGCCTAGTAGCCTCCTGCTTATAAGTGTGGCACGCTACACAACCATAAACAAGACTATACCCGACGCGATTTCGCAGACAGCCTGGGACCATGAACCGTGCTTTGATACCAAGTTTGTCACGATCCGAGCTAGGGCTTGGCCATGATAGACATCCTGAACCATGAAGGCCCAAAACACCCTTCTCTATCTGTTAATCATGCACAACATTCATATAATAAAAGAAGATGCGAAAACATAATCTGCTACGGAAACATGGTCAATTCTGAATTCAACATAAGTATGGAAACTATAAATCAACTACATATAAATAACATCTGACTCAGTCTGTAAAATTTCTACTACATGAAAATCTGACAACTGTCTGAAACTGGGACAAGGCCCCAATAGACCAAAACTAAAATAAGTGACATAATCTGAAAAGATAGGTCTTCTGGAATAGAGAGGGCTCACTACTGCACAATCTAATTGTCACGCCCCAAAATCCCATCGGGCCGGACTGGCACCCGAAGCCGAGAAGGCCCGGGAGAACCCATTCAAATACTTGTACTTTCGCTTACATGTCACCAAAAATTTGGACAGCACTTCGCTGCATATAGAAGAATCTAATTACCTGTATCAGCACAACACGCACAAATATATAGATATATATATAACACTTTGCCGTCGGGGCCACCACGTATACAGATATAACATCACTATATAAACTTCCATGACTTTACCCTTCCTTATGTCTACAAAGCCTCTAGGATATATATACACTACATCACTAGGGTCGGTACAAACCCCCGCCCATACATGACTCCTGTACAATAACAAAACATAAGGAACCGACTCGGAAAGATCCGAAGCAAATTGGAGCTCACCAACAATAGTTGTATGACCTGATTCATATCTATGCTGTGAGTGAGCTGAAGCACCTGTGCCTGCAGCATGAAATGCAGGTCCCCCGTGAGGGACGTCAGTACGAAATATGTACTAAGTATGTAAAGCTGTAAATAATCATATGTGATATAGGGGATCAAGAAAATCAGACGCAAGTGAATAAATCACAATAGAAGTGAACCACACTTCATAAACACTTTTAGGATCATGTACATTATCATTAATCTGAATTGGGTTCTTGAATTCAAACACATTTGTGGAACGGTATACATTCGTTCATTTCATTCTTTACAATTATCATTCGCCATTACCTCCTCCTCCCGAACCTCCAACCACCTAACAATAATCAATACTGTACCGTACTGTGACCATTAGGCTGCCTCCAGTATATATCAACTGGGATCAACCCATGCTAGGCTTATGCCCCTGGGATACCACCAATAAACACATAAATAGGGATCGACCCATGCTAGGCTTATGCCCCTGGGATACCACCCACATGTATATCAAGTAACACACATAAGAGATCTTTCCAATAACTTAGTTCAAAAGCTTTTGAGATTATTACATTAGTGTTCATGCCAATATAGTACCTTTGGAACAACCATACATCAATAGGAAGCAAGTAATAGACCTTCTATACAATAACGATGTAATAAGGACTCATTGGTACATCAACAATGTGTTTTAGAATCATCAATATCACAACAATGAAATAGGAGCCTTTTGGTATATCAATGAAACATTTTGACACTTTATAGAATGGAAACAACTTCGTTGGTAATGTAGAACAATACATGTGTTTGGACAACCTTGGAATCTTACTTGATGGAACATTGGTGTTTTCATGCCAAAGAACATCGTTAGAGTATGCTTTACATACCTCGTCGTAGATTCGGATACTAATTCAACACAAATTCCCGCCTTTACAAATCACTTATCTACAATGAAATGTTTGGCATCTAGTATTAGCAACCCAACACCACAATTCTCTTCCATAATTCCATACAACCAATATTTGCAAAACATTCCAAAAACCAACTTGAACAATAGGTTTATGTGTATATATATATATAATCATCATTTCAATACCACATCATCACACCAAATCCTTTCACAATTCAACATAATCCAACCATGCACAAGAATGATCCAACATCATTTCCAATCATCTTTCAACAACAATCAAATAACATACTTCTTATGCTCACATGCATATATATATATATATATATATATATATATATATATATATACATATCCATATAAATAACACCAACATAATTTACACCCTTACCACAAAATGGCCCTTTTGATTTTGAAGTCCTGTTGGCCCAAATAAGGGGTGCTTCTCGAAGCCCTTGAGACGGTGAACACAACTACGGAATCAATTTGGATTTTCTACGGTTGAATCACAAGATAGTTGGAGTTGAACTTAGGCTAGGGTTTCCTTATTCTTCAATAATTTGGATAAAAATGATGGATATGAGGCTAAGTGTATGTATATAAAGACCAATTTTCGTCCATGAGGTGATGGAAAATGACCATATTGCCCTTAAAATTTTAAGTAAGTCCGAATCTGTCCATGGTGGACTGTTTTGACAGGCTAAAGTAAACCGGTCATAACTCTTTGCTCCGATATCGGATTTGGGTGAAATTGGTATTGTTGGAAAGATAATTCAAAGGGATTTCATTTCATATAAAGTATACCACCCAGTTCGTCCTGTACAAGGAGTTATGATCGTTTGAAGTTGACCCTAAAAAACTGTTTTGAGAGGCTGAAGTAAAACGAGTATAACTCCTTACTCAGATGTTGGATTTGGATAAAACCAATTGAATTGGAAATAAGACTCAAAGATCTTTCTTTTTATAGGTGGTAGCTCTCCCAGTTCATTATATTGAGGGAGTTATGATCGTTCAAAGTCGACCCAAAAAACTGGCAGGCCTCAGTAGTTTGAATTTCCTGCACATTTACTGTTCACAATTATCCCGGCCGCCGTTTTATAGTTTCGAACGTGCTCGATTATATCCGAAACTTATCTGTTTTTGGAAATCTTTATATCGTTGGAAAGCTTATTCAATAAACTTTGTATGAAACCATCGACGGGAAAATTCCGGTATAAATAAAGTCGATTCCCATACACATATAATCAAACTATACAGTTGAAACCATCTCAAAATAATCAATACTCATACTCAAACTCATATATACCTAACTTAGGATCAATACATATACTCCGACATATATAACCATGGCTAATGCACATAATTAAGTATGGGGTGTTACATCCTTTCCCCCTTAAGGACATTCGTCCTCGAATGTAAATGTAGTTATTTAGCCGAAACAAGTTCGAATTCATAATTGATATTCACGTCATCATATAGATATTATGCATATGTAAAAACTCACTTATTAGTGTCCCAGTTACACTCCTTGCACTTCTTTTTCACCTTTGAACAAATAAGGGTATTTTGATTTCATTGCTTCCTCCGCTTCCCATGTAATCTCTTCCCTTTGTTGATTTCTCCAAAGTACTTTCACCGATGCTACTTCTTTATTTCTCATCTTCTTAACTTGACGATCTAATATAGCAATAGGCATCTCCTCATAGGTAAGATCTTCTGTTACTTGCACATCTTCAGTAGAAGTAATAAGGGACGGATCTCCGATGCACTTTCGAAGCATCGATACATGAAATACTGGATGCACTAATGAGAGTTCCTGGGGTAGCTCTAATTCATAAGCAACTTGCCCACATCTTCGAATAATATTATATGGGCCTATATATCGTGGAATCAACTTTCCTTTCTTGCCAAATCTCATCACTGGCAATACCTTCAAAAATACCCAATCGCCTAATGAAAACTCTAGCTCTCTTCTTCTACTATCCGCATATGACTTGTGCCGACTTTGAGCTTTTTTCAACCGTTGTTGAATCGCCTTGACTTTTTCTATGGCTTGATACATAAGATCCGGTCCGAACATAAGAGTTTCACCCGCTTTGAACCATCCTATTGGTGATCTACACTTCCTCCCATATAAAGCTTCATATGGTGCCATTTTGATACTTGAATGATAGCTATTATTGTAGGTAAACTCAATAAGAGGTAAATGATCATCCGAGCTGCCTTTAAAATCCATAACACATGCTCGTAGCATATCTTCAAGTGTTTGAATGGTGCGCTCTGCTTGTCCATCCGTCTGAGGGTGAAAAGCTGTACTCAGATTCACTAGTGTTCCCAAACTCCGTTGGAAAGACTTCCAAAAGTTTGCAGTAAATTGAGTTCCCCGATCCGATATAATAGAAGTTGGCACTCCATGTAATCGGACTATTTCTTTAACATACAGCTTCGAATATTTTTCAACTGTGTAAGTGGTCTTAATGGGTAAGAAATGTGCAGATTTAGTAAGCCTATCCATAATCACCCATATAGAATCAAATTTCCGAGTTGTACGAGGCAAACCTGTAACAAAATCCATGTTGATCATGTCCCACTTCCAAATTGGAAGATCTATGCATTGCATATAGCCTCCGGGCTTTTGATGTTCCACTTTAACTCGTTGTCAATTTGGACATTCAGCTACAAATTCTGCGATGTTCCTTTTCATGTCATTCCACCAATACATATCTTTCAAATCTTGATACATTTTGGTTGATCCTGGATGAATAGAATACCTTGAAAAATGTGCCTCTGTCATAATCTTCTTTCTTAGCCCGTCTACATCCGGCACACACAATCGGTTTTGGCACTGAAGTACTCCTTCTCGCGTAAGCTCAAATGCCTTGGTCGCACCACTCTGAACGTTCTCCTTAAGCTGTAATAAAATAGGATCTGCATCTTGCTTCTCTTTCACCTCAGCTACTAATGAGGATTCCGCGGCATTATGCACAATAAGCTCCTCGTTCGGAGTTTTGAGAAGACGAACTCCTAGACTAGCTAATTGATGAAGATCTTTAACCATCCCTTGCCTTTCTATAGGCGCCATCATAGCCTTATGACTTAACGCATCAGCTACCACATTTGCTTTCCCTGGATGGTACAAGATATCAACATCGTAGTCCTTTAATAGTTCAAGCCATCTCCGCTGCCTTAAATTTAGATCCTTCTGATTAAAAATATATTGTAAGCTCTTGTGATCAGTATATATATCAACATGAACCCCATATAAATAGTGGCGCCATATTTTTAAAGAAAAGATAACCGCTGCCAGCTCAAGATCATGTGTGGGGTAATTTTTCTCATGTGGCCGCAATTGTCTAGAAGCATATGCTATTACCTTACCATGCTGAATCAATACACATCCTAAACCAATTCTAGAAGCATCACAATACACTGTATACCCTTCGGTGCCTTCAGGAAATACCAACACGGGTGTAGAAATCAACTTGTTCTTCAATTCTTGGAAACTCTCCTCACACGCATCATTCCATTGGAACTTGGATGCTTTATGCGTTAGCTTGGTTAAGGGTGCTGAAATGGAAGAAAAGTCTTTAAAAAACCTTCTATAATAACCGGCCAACCCAAGAAAACTACGAATCTCCATAGGCGTTGTGGGCCTTGGCCAGTTCTTCACAGCTTCTATCTTTTGAGCATCAACCTTTATCCCTTCACTAGATACAATATGACCCAAAAATGCCACCGACTTTAACCAAAACTCACATTTAGAGAACTTTGCATAAAGCTTACAATCACGAAGAGTCTGCAATGTCTATCGTAAGTGATTGGCATGGTCCTCTTCTAATCTAGAATAAACTAGAATATCATCTATAAAAACTATGACAAATACATCCAGGAATGGCTTAAACACCCTATTCATCAAATCCATAAAAGCTGCAAGTGCATTTGTTAGCCCAAATGACATAACTAGAAACTCATAATGACCATACCTTGTTCGAAAAGTTGTTTTGGGTATATCTTTTTCTTTGACCCTCACTTGGTGTAACCTGACCTCAAATCAATCTTAGAAAAGCACTTGGCTCCCTATAACTGATCAAATAAATCATCAATTCTTGGGAGAGGATATTTATTCTTAATAGTCACCTTATTCAATTGCCGATAATCAATACACATCCTCAGCGAGCCATCCTTTTTGCGCACAAATAACACTGGTGCGCCCCAGGGGGACATACTAGGCCTTATGAATCCCTTCTCTAGCAAATCTTTCAATTGCTCTTTCAATTCTCGCAATTCTGTTGGGGCCATTCTATATGGAGGAATGGGGATTGGTTGGGTGCCTGGTATTACATCAATACCAAACTCTACTTCTCGTTCAGGAGGTAAGCTTGGAAGATCTTCAGGGAATACATCAGGATATTCATTTACCACTGGTACAGTGTGATGATCTGCTGATTCCGATTCCGTATCCTTTACTCTAACTAAATGACATATGTAGCCCTTGGAAATCATTTTTCTCGCTTTGAAAAAAGAAATAAATCTACCTCTTGGTGCTCCAATCTTACCTTGCCATTCAATAACTGCTTCATTAGGAAATTGTAAATACATCTTTTTCGTACAACAGTCAATTTTGGCATAACAAGACGCCAACCAATCCATACCCATTATAACATCAAAATCTACCATTTCTAGTTCCACAAGATTGGCCATCGTGTCTCGATCACACACAGTTACTACACAATCTTTATAAACTCTTCTAGCAATAATAGATTCCCCAACCAGGGTAGACACTTCCAACGGCTTATCTAACAATTCGGGGGTTCTTTTGAACTTTCCAGCAACCAAAGGAGTAACATATGATAATGTAGAACCGGGATCAATTAGAGCATATACATCAAATGAAAATATGGACAACGTACCCGTAACCACATCTGGGGAAGCCTCTAGATTCTGTCGATCCACTAAAGCATAAGTGTGATTCTGAGTCCCGCTGGAACTGGCGACTCTTTTTCTATTTCTAGCGTGACTCGCAGGTTGTGCGCCCCTACCAGAATAAGATACCGGTGACGATGATGCAACAGCTGATCCCAAAAGTCGTGCTACGCCACCTGCACCCCTTTGTGGGCATTCTCTCATCATATGCCCCGTCATACCGCACCAATAACAAACATTTGTTCCCATTCGACATACGCCCATATGATGCCTTCCACATCTATTGCATGGCTCTCGAGGAGGTCTCGATTGGCTCATATTCCCTTGCCCATGATAACCCACAGATCGCGAACTATGACCCTCACTTCTTTGCCCAAATTGACTACCTCTGAACCCCTGATGCTGTGGTGGAGCACTAGCTGCAGAATAAGAAAATAATGGCCTAGGTGGTCTAGCAGAAAATTGAGGTCTAAAACCTCCCTGTGGCGCCATAAACTGCCCTGTAGATCTGGCCCTCTTAGAAGATCCGCTTTCAAATTCCTGTGTTCTTCTTCTTTGCCTCTGATCTTCCATTTTCTGTGCAAATGCTTGGATTCTAGCTATATCCATGTCTTTATTCAGTGCAACAATAGTACAATCCCTAACCAAATACGGATCCAATCCATTCACATACCGATGAACTCTGTCAGCCATAGTAGCTATAACATTAGGAGCATATCTGGACAAGGAATTAAATTGAAGACTATACTCCCTCACACTTGTATTACCCTGCCGAAGATTGAAGACTATAGATTTAAGAAATGATCAATAAATACCTCTTTGAACTCTTTCCAAGTAGCTGGGGGTGCATCAATGCCCCTTCACCGTTTCCAGTCTTCATACCAATATATAACCTCACCTTTGAATCTATACGCGGCTAACTCCACTGTCTCTCTGCCCGATACATGCATCACCTCTAGGGCCCTTTGGATCTGATCAATAAAGTCCTGCAGATCTTCGTTAAGATCGGATCCGGTAAAAGTAGGCGGATCCATCTTAAGAAAATATTGTGTCCGAAGACTAGCTGCCCTATCAGTACCGCTAGAACCCATGGTAGGAATAGCTTGCCCTTGGACTTGCCCAGCAACTAGACGAGTCAAAA
The DNA here is from genome assembly GCA_030864225.1 of Capsicum baccatum var. pendulum. Taxonomy (NCBI): domain Eukaryota; kingdom Viridiplantae; phylum Streptophyta; class Magnoliopsida; order Solanales; family Solanaceae; genus Capsicum; species Capsicum baccatum. Next base: position 8,034,488 of record CM061550.1, read on the forward strand.
GTTGTACTGTATTTCTAAGATCTTGATCAACAGCATTAATAGGTGGCTCTGGGGATATAGTTCTCCTCCCCCTTATTTCTTCCGGACTGGGGGAAGTTTCTGATGCATGCTCAGCTGGAGCCTCACTTTGATTAGCTTGTATAGTGGGTGACTTACTAGTCCCCTCTCCGGAAGCCACATCTACTTGCTTACCGGTATTTTTGCTTCTGGTAACCGGCATCATTACTATAATCAGAGAAACAAACTGATTCAGTGGTCAACTATGACTTCATATACAATATAAGCTCTATCGCACGATCTAAGACATGAAGAAAAGAAACAATTCCTAAATGTCCATAGCCTCCTGTTTATAGATGTGGTGCACAACACACCGATAAACAAGACTCTACGTAGACACGGCTTTGTAGACTCACTAGGACGAACCTCTCTGATACCACTTTTGTCACGCCCCAAAATCCTATCGGGCCGGACTGGCACCCGAAGCCGAGAAGGCTCAGAAGAACCCATTCAAATACCTGTACTTTCACTTACATGTCACCAAAAATTTGGACAGCACTTCGCTGCATATAGAAGAATCTAATTACCTGTATCAGCACAACACGCACAAATATATAGATATATATATAACACTTGGCCGTCGGGGCCACCACGTATACAGATATAACATCACTATATAAACTTCCATGACTTTACCCTTCCTTATGTCTACAAAGCCTCTAGGATATATATACATGACATCACTAGGGTCGGGACAAACCCCCGCCCACACATGACTCCTGTACAATAACAAAACATAAGGAACCGACTCGGAAAGCTCCAAAGCAAATTGGAGCTCACCAACAATAGTTGTATGACCTGGCTCCTATCTATGCTGTGAGTGAGCTGAAGCACCTGTGCCTGCAGCATGAAATGCAGGTCCCCTGTGAGGGACGTCAGTACGAAATATATACTGAGTATGTAAAGCTGTAAATAATCATATGTGATATAGGGGATCAAGAAAATCAGACGCAAGTGAATAAATCACAATAGAAGTGAACCACACTTCATAAACACTTTTAGGATCATGTACATTATCATTAATCTGAATTGGGTTCTTGAATTCAAACACATTTGTGGAACGGTATACATTCGTTCATTTCATTCTTTACAATTATCATTCGCCATTACCTCCTCCTCCCGAACCTCCAACCACCTAACAATAATCAATACTGTACCGTACTGTGACCATTAGGCTACCCCCATTACATATCAACTGGGATCGACCCATGCTAGGCTTATGCCCCTGGGATACCACCCATAAACACATAAATAGGGATCGACCCATGCTAAGCTTATGCCCCTGGGATACTACCCACACGTATATCAAGTAACACACATAAGAGATCTTTCCAATAACTTAGTTCAAAAGCTTTTGAGATTATTACATTAGTGTTCATGTCAATACAGTACCTTTGGAACAACCATACATCAATAGGAAGCAAGTAATAGACCTTCTATACAATAACGATGTAATAAGGACTCATTGGTACATCAACAATGTGTTTCAGAATCATCAATATCACAACAATGAAATAGGATACTTTTGATATATCAATGAAACATTTTGAAACTTTATAGAATGGAAAAAACTTCGTTGGTAATGTAGAACAATACATATGTTTGGACAACCTTGGAATCTTACTTGATGGAACATTGGTGTTTTCATGCCAAAGAACATCGTTAGAGTATGCTTTACATACCTCGTCGTAGATTCGGATACCAATTCAACACAACTTCCCGCCTTTACAAATCACTTATCTACAATGAAATGTTTGGCATCTAGTATTAGCAACCCAACACCACAATTCTCTTCCATAATTCCATACAACCAATATTTGCAAAACATTCCAAAAACCAACTTGAACAATAGGTTTATGTGTATATATATATATAATCATCATTTCAATACCACATCATCACACCAAATCCTTTCACAATTCAACATAATCCAACCATGCACAAGAATGATCCAACATCATTTCCAATCATCTTTCAACAACAATCAAATAACATACTTCTTATGCTCACATGCATATATATATATATATACATATCCATATAAATAACACCAACATAATTTACATCCTTACCACAAAATGGCCCTTTTGATTTTGAAGTCCTGTTGGCCCAAATAAGGGGTGCTTCTCGAAGCCCTTGAGACGGTGAACACAACTACGGAATCAATTTGGATTTTCTACGGTTGAATCACAAGATAATTGGAGTTGAACTTAGTCTAGGGTTTCCTTATTCTTCAATAATTTGGATAAAAATGATGGATATGAGGCTAAGTGTATGTATATAAAGACCAATTTTCGTCCATGAGGTGATGGAAAATGACCATATTGCCCTTAAAATTTTAAGTCCGAATCTGTCCATGGTGGACTGTTTTGACAGGCTAAAGTAAATCGGCCATAACTCTTTGCTCCAATATCGGATTTGGGTAAAATTGGTATTGTTGGAAAGATAATTCAAAGGGATTTCATTTCATATAAAGTATACCACCCAGTTCGTCCTGTACAAGGAGTTATGATCGTTTGAAGTTGACCCTAAAAAACTGTTTTGAGAGGCTGAAGTAAAACGAGTATAACTCCTTACTCAGATGTTGGATTTGGATGAAACCAATTGAATTGGAAATAAGACTCAAAGATCTTTCTTTTTATAGGTGGTAGCTCTCCCAGTTCATTATATTGAGGGAGTTATGATCGTTCAAAGTCGACCCAAAAAACTGGCAGGCCTCAGTAGTTTGAATTTCCTGCACATTTACTGTTCACAATTATCCCGGCCGCCGTTTTATAGTTTCGAACGTGCTCGATTATATCCGAAACTTATCCGTTTTTGGAAATCTTTATATCGTTGGAAATCTTATTCAATAAACTTCGTATGAATCCATCGACGGGAAAATTCCGGTATAAATAAAGTCGATTCCCATACACATATAATCAAACTATACAGTTGAAACCATCTCAAAATAATCAATACTCATACTCAAACTCATATATACCTAACTTAGGATCAATACATATACTCCGACACATATAACTATGGCTAATGCACATAATTAAGTATGGGGTGTTACACTAATCCGCTGAATTATCAAATGTTTATCTAAACCCCTAGACTGAGTCTCAAAACCTGAGAGGTAAGGGGAGGGGGTCAATACAGATGTACTGGTACGCGGAGTATATCCAAAATAATCATTTATTATTCAACATATATGAGAGCAATTTAAAACAATTCATAAGTATATCAAATAGTAAGAATTCACATGGGCGTTTTAAAGACTCTGTAAAAATCATCTCAACTTTGAGAAATCTGTGTCACTTCTGCGCTAGGTGGTATACCCTACAACTTTGAAAAATTCTATGGGCTATATGGAAACTGCCATTAAATCGGTAACGAAGCCCCCAACCCAACTGTGCCACAAGGGTCGGAGTCTCAGAATCTATGCCACATGGCCGTCGCCATCGTACAATAATAATCTACCCGTATCAGCAAATACGGTTTCAAGCTAAGATTTTCTTGAACTCGCACCTTCTTCGGGTAACGACCTAACCTTCTTTAAGCCCTATTTAAAACTCTATCAAAACATACAGTCTTTGAAAACTTACTTTGAAAACATGCTCTGAAAACATAATCTATTATGGCATAAAAGCATATGGTATCATCATACCATTGACTTGCAAGTCACATCTCTGACCCATTATTAGTCTATCATAAATCTCTATATTCAAAACACAAGTTTTGAGACCAACATTTCAATAATGTAATTCAATGAATCCTTTTTTTTCAAACCTCATGAAGACACATGCAATTCTTTCTCGTACACACAAGAACATATTGATATCAAGAAACACCCTATCAACAATTCCAAATCATGTTCAAATTCCAGGATATTGCAAAAACATTTTTCAAATCACAAAACCATAATCTTTAATTCAATACAAGAGAGGGAGTTCATAATTTTTTGCTAGCAACAATCTTACATCTCAAATTCATACATATACATATATATGTAAATCAATTTAGGGGAAAAGACCACAAGGCCAAAGCAATAGTAGCATTGAAACTTTCAAAATGCATAATCAATAATATAGTTTTGGAAAAAGTCCCAATTACCCTTATTAACTTCTGAACGAAGCTGGAAAAATTAAACTGGGAACCCAATTTTATGGACCACCACGACGCGCCACTATCGCGGTGGCACACTGAAAACTGGCGAGTGGGAAATTGGGATCCTCTGCGATGCACCACTATCGCGATATCCCACTGAAATTTGACAATTTCTAATTAAACCCTCTCCGCGGCGCGCTAAACACTAGAATGGTGATGTTTTATGACTAGCACATAAAATAGCCATAACTTCTTCACCGAGTGTCCGTTTTGGATGAATCTTATATCGACGGAAAGCTTATTCAGTCATCTACGTAATAAAAAGTTGAAATCTAAGGGATTAAATAGGAAAATAAGTATAAATCATTCTAGAATCCAATGCTTGATATTTTAGGGACAAAATTTAGCTAAGAAAACTTCGGGACGTTACACCTTCCCAGTGAAGAGATCCAGAAAAACACAAAAATCCGAATAAAACTTAACTGAACAATCCAATTGCTTGGTTAGTTTTTCCACAGATAACAGATTGAATTGAATTTAAATTCAGGAACAAAAACACATTATGCACTTTGGTTCTTGAATAGATACTGCTAGAACCAATGTGAGATACTTTACTTTGTTCATTTGGTAACACCACTTGTTTTAATTTTCCTGTGTGTGTTAATGTGTTAGTGTCAAGCATAGACTTATCATATGTCATATGATTTGTAGCCCCTGAGTCAATAATCCAGCTTGGAGGATTAGTGGTGACAGTCAGGGCACTACAGATACCTGTCATATAAGCTGCATGGTCTGATTCTTGAGCATTGATAGTGTCTTTTTCGAGCAGCTGACATAAATGTTCATATTGGGTCTGAGTGAGCCTTGGACCTTCACTGTACCTCAGCTGGTTTCCTTGTGTAGAGTCATAGTGCTGAGTTGGCACATGACCAGCTCCACCCAAAGTAGTTGTCCCATAAATGTTCCCTTGATTATAACTCTGATATTGACCATATTCACTTGATTGAGACCAAGCTTGTATAACAGCATTGTGTGCAGTAGGTCCTCTTCTGAACTTATACCTGTTGTCAGAATTGATTCTTGTCTCATGTTTTTCAGCATAGTGTCTGGGCTCATGCTTTTCCTTTTGTCCAAACTTTGGATGATCTGGTGCATATCTTATCAGTTGATAGCAGTCCACTTTATAGTGTCCCTTAAACTTGCAATGATCACAAAATGCATTAGGATTGTAGTTAGGATTGTATTTCCTTTTAAACCTTGTGTTTCCAGTACCAGACTTTGCATACATTGCTATATCATCAGCCTCTCCTAAACCTTGATGTTTGTTAGCTACAGAACCAAGCAGACCAACTGCATTAGAGGTAACTGACATAGCTCGTTGGTTTTCATCACTCATTACCATTGCATACGCTTGATTAACACTTGGTACAGGACTCAACAATAGAATATGACTTCTTACTTGAGAGTATGACTCATTCAGTCCCATAAAAAACTGATATATTTTTTGTCTTTGTAAGTATTGGATGAACTCCTTGGACTTATCGCAATTGCAACTAGGTGCTGGAATCATAGACTCAAATTCATCCCAAAGATCTTTAAGCTTTGTGTAGTACATAGAAACTGATTGAGTGCCTTGATTACATGTGGCAATTTCTTAATGAATGTTGAATGCTCGAGATCCATCAATTTTTTCAAACCTTTCTCTTAAATCTTCCCACATAGCCTGTGCATTTGTGGCATAAACAACACCTCCTATAAGATTACGTGCTACCGAGTTCATCAGCCATGAAAACACAATAGCATTCACACGTTCCCACTGATATCGTAGACTATTTGGTATAGACCCTTTCCTACATGTACCATCCACTAACCCTAATTTGTTCCTTCCCAACAACGCAATTCGCATGGATTTACTCCATACAGTGTAGTTCTCACTTCCTTTTAATTGAAACGAAATAATCGATGTTCCACTAACATCAGTCGACTGTAGGAATAGTGGATGATTGCAATCTATTTGTTGACCTGTTGTTGCGATACTAGCATTCCCTATTGTTATACTATCTATATTTCCAATGCCAGTATGATCCATTTCACTCAATTATCTACTCCAATTTCTCAACACAGTCAGAGTATTCCGGTCATGCAAATATAGACAAATTGATGAGAAACTTACAGTGATTTCAAACACAATACACCGATTGATTCTTTGTTGTGATTATGCAGTAATTGAATTTTGCAATCCTGCAGAAATTTAACCTTGAATTTTGCAATTTGAGTGATTTTAACAACAAATCCCCAATTTCCTGAAACTTTCATGCGTAGCGTTGAAACAAAGGAACAAAGAAAGAACTTTCATCGGCCGTTGATCTAGGCTTTGATACCATGAACAGAGTACCTTTAGTACTCAAGATCTTCAAGGTCGAAGAAGAAGAACTTGTAAGCTAAGAGAAGAAGAGAGATTATTGATCATTGATAGAGAGAGAAAGTGTAAAACCTCTTAACCGTCATTTTGTACAGTGAGTCTATATTTATACTGTTAACTAATATAACTTATTACTCTTACTGATATTAATATCAGACTATACATTGGGCCTTTCTTAGATTAATGGGATGACTTGGTCCAACATCTGCATCTTCTTGCTCTTTATTCAACAGATCACCCAATTCCTGGAAGCTGCTAGGGCCACAATAGACCTGACAGTGACCATTTTGTTTATAGGACTATATGTTTCATCAACGTCGAGCCCTTCTTTCTAGCTATAGCTTTTGGTAACAAGTTTCACTTTACATCTTTCCATCTCTTCTGATGGATAAAACATTCTGGCTTTGAAGAATACATCTTTTAAGTTTAATGCATACATCTGTAGCTAAAAGACTAGGCAGGTTTCAATAAGTTCTAACATAAGAGCTTCAGTAAGTTTGAACTGTTAAGCATATATCCTTGTCCTTCACTTATTTCCAATTTCTTAGATCATGTCTTTGATGTTGAAATGCAGCATCACAACCTTTGCAACATGCCCTTGGCCGTCCTTGGACATTGAGATCAGAAGGTGAGCCTCCTCCTTTCTCCGATCTGTACTTATGCCTCACGAACATTCTGTCGTGGTTCAAGGTTTCTTTTCCTTTTTTTCTCTGTGGAGTTTACTATTAAAGTAGTTCACTAATTAAGTAAGTTCCTATATAAATGATAAAAGTGCACAAGATGAATTTATAAGAAAGAGAAACATGATCAGTGAGGGCTCATGCAGACGACCCCAACTTGTTTTGGAATCAACCTGTAGAACATGGCAGAGGGAAAGACAAAGATCACCCTTGGAGGAAACAGAAACCATTACTCTTAGCTCTTATTTATTTATTGAGCTCGAGTTATCTTCAACAATCTGAGTCTGTTAGCTGTTTAGCGCGTCTACAGTATGTATATAATTTTACATTTGCCAATTATATGAATTGGAATTTAGCATTTTGGAATGCGTAGCACCATATCATCATGAGTGAAACATCAAAAAGCCGAAGCCTTCACAAGATTATAGTAGTTTCTTGGCATTCAAAAGTACAGAAACTACATTTTCTTAGTAATTTCTTGTATAGGCTATGTTGCTCAGTTCTCAAAAAGTTATTACTTTGGTGAATCTGATTCACACCTGTTCCATTGTTTTTCTTTTAATACCTTAAACTGAATCTTTGACATTGTTAATGTGACAGTGTCAACAAAAGCTCCAGCAGTTCCCCCGCCTCCTGTTCCTGTGCGAGTTTCGATGAGCGAAAATGCTCCAAAGCTAGTTCCCCGACCTCCTGTGCCACCATTGGGATCGACCAGTGATAGACCTTGGCTAATTCCTGATTATGAAGAGGACGAACAGAGACGGACAAAGTTAAAGTTAACTCCTTTATCAAGACTGTAGCAGAAAAAAAAACAAGTGGATCTTCTTCCCAAATGCATGAACCTTTTCATGCAGTTCATACCTTGGCTAATTCATACGAAAACTTAATTAGTAGAGAAGCGTGTTGGGTTCAAAGTGTGAAGAAAGTGTGAATGGAAAATTGAGAGAAAAATGGTGGAGGGAAAGAGACACCGATTTGGAAAGTGTACTCCTAAAATTGGAAATTTCACTTTGTAGTTTTTATAATAATGATCACTTACTCCACATGATAAGTGAGACAAGAAAATAGAGATGCCTCGCGCTGTCGTCGTCGCTCGCTCGGCTTCGGCTTCAGATCTGTCAAATGATCGATCGATGTGATCTATCTTTTTGGACAAACTTTATTTGAATTCCGAAAAATACCAAAGGAAAAACGCAAAAGCAGTAAAAAAAATTTTCTTTTTCCTGCAGTGTTTCAAACCTCCATTTGTACATGCATACAGAATTCGAAACATTGTTTCAAACTGATGCAATACTTCATCGAACTGGTGCCACTGTTTCGTGAACCGGTACACTGTTTAGTGAACTGGAATGCCTGTTCGGGAAAAGACATGTTCTTTGGATGAACGGACATGAATTTTCACAAAAGACACACCATTTAATTGAACCAATGCCACCTTTTCAAAGAGGCATGTTATGGCTATATAAAACAGCTTTCATTCACAGGTTTAGATACAAAATTCTTCCTGACTTCGAGATTACTCTGTGTGATCAATAAACACGTTCTGTGAGTTCAAAGATATTCCAGTTGTTTGAGGTACCGCTACAATTGCTTTGTTTGGTCATTTTATCCTGGGAGGAAAATTCCACAACCTCGGGTACAGTGAGGGGAATTATTTCCTTAAGGAAAATCCGTGAATTTGGGCGACTTGGCCATTTCTGTTTTCATCTTTATTTCTAAAATTCAAATACACCTCTTAGAAAGATCAATTTGATCTTGTGTTGAGGGTATTTACTGCACTTCATTGTGTTCTTGTTTTTAAACATAGAACTAGAGTTGAAGTTGTTGTTCTACATATACAGATTCTGCGTACCCGTAGAAAGAAATAACAAAGCATTCAACTCAACTTTGTGCTAGAGCTACCTTATGACCTTAAATTACATCCAATACACTTTCCACACTTGAGAACTGATATTTACACCTAAGCACAATCAAACTCACCAGGTTCGGTCTTGTTACATACATGGAACGGTTCAAACCATAGTCCGAAAGTTTGAGGTGTTACAACAAACCTCCAAAATTTCCCACTATTTCTCACTATTTATGATTGTGCAAAACCTAATTTAGCATGGAAAATAGTGGTGTTAGCTTCTGATTTAACTCTAATGGTGTCCTGACAAGTTTAGCTCTCCCCAGGCCAGATTTAAATATTAATTCTAGTGCATACTTTCTTTGAGACGTCGAAATGTGATTACTAGATCTATCCATTCAATACACTAGAGGAACTTATGCTTCTCCTAGGTCTTTCATTTTGAAGATCATGTCAAGCGTCACATAGCAGTTGAAGATTGTCACCAGTGGTCAAAAGATCATCAATACACACTAGTATAATCACACATCACTATCAACTTTCTTGGTGAACCCCAGTTGAACCAGAATCTCTGTTAACTTCAAGTTCCATTGCCTCGGTGCCGGTTCAAAGCTACAATAAAGTACATGAGATGAATTTCTAACAAAGAGAAACATGATCAGTGAGGGGTCAGAGGGCAAGACTATCATCCTCGGAGGAAGCAGAAACCATTACTCTTAGCTCTTATTTATTTATTGAGCTCGAGTTATCTTCAACAATCTGAGTCTGTTAGCTGTTTAACGCATCTACAGTATGTATAAACCTTACATTTGCCAATTATATGAATTGGAATTTAGCATTTTGGGCAGCGTAGCACAATATCATTGGTGAAACATCAAAAAGCCGAAACTGTTACAAGATTATAGTAGTTTCTTGGCATTTGTGTTCTACTAAATTACTATCATGTGTTTCTGCATTCAAAATTTTATAAACTACATTTTCTTACTAAATTCTTGTATAGGCTATGTTAAAACTATGTTGCTCGGATCCTCAAAAAGTTATTTACTTTGGTTAATCTGATTCACACCTGTTCCATTGTTTTTCTTTTAATACCTTAAACTGAATCCTGTTCCTGCGCCAGTTTCGATGAGCAAAAATGCTCCAAATCTAGTTCCCCCACCACCTGTTCCTGCGCAAGTTTCGATGAGCAAAAATGCTCCAAAGCTAGTTCCCCCACCTGGATTTTCCCCACCTCCTGTTCCTGTGCGAGTTTCAATGAGCAAAAGTGCTCCAAAGCTAGTTCCCCCACCTGTCTTTCCCCCACCTCCTGTTGCTGTGCGAGTTTCGATGAGCAAAAATGTGCCAAAGCTAGTTCCCCCACCTCCTGTGCCACCATTGAGGTCAATCAGTGCTAGACCTTGGCTAATTTCTGGTTATAAAGTGGACGAGCAGAGAGACACAAAGTTAAAGTTAACTCCATTATCAAGACTGATAGCAGAAAAAAAAACACATACTTGTACAAGTGGATCTTCTTCCCAAATGGACGAAAAATCAAAGAAAGAGGTCACCGATGGAGTCAAGTCTAAGTTGGTGTCTCAACTCACTTCTGGGATAACTACTAGCTTGGATGACATGGTTAATTTCGCCAATAGTGCTTTCACCATGTTAAATTTGTTTGGTGCTTATTATGGTTCGTTCTACAATGATGTCAAGGACTTGATCAAGCACAAATATGATTTACTCACTGCTGATAGAAAACTAGATATGTTGTCTGTTTCAGAATTGGAGGTAAAATATCTAGATGCTGTTACTAAAGAAGAGCTGTGCGTGAAAGGTGATGAGCCAAAAAGAGCAGCCCGTAGGATTGCACAAGCGGAGGTAGAAAAACTCGGTACCCAAATGAAGGCAGCTAGAGTAGCGCAAGGGGAGATTGAGCGGTGCAAGAACGAAGCTCTCCAAGGGATTGAATCCACCACTCAACGCCTACTGTCTTATAAATAGCATTTGGTTGTCTCTATGTTGATGATTTCGATTAGCCGGAGAAAGTCCTCATCATACACAGACTGTATGTTTATGTAACTATCTGCATGTAGTGGCTCCTTAAAGTTTCTTGTTCAGTTTTTTAGCACATATTTTAGAGCCTCAATCAACTGGTTTACATGCTTCGATGACTAAATAGAATGTGATGTTAGAACTATTTTATAAGTTTTGGGAGATTTAGCAAAGTAGGACCAACTTTCAAACTTTGAAACCATATCCTCTTTAAATGGATGTGAAGTTGAATTTGACAAAAATGATTGGGGCCAATTAATCAAGATTCGTATAGAGAAGTCTTATACTCGAACTAGAAATGTCTAATTAATGATGGAGCCACAACCTTTGATGGTGATTGGTTGTGGCTCTAATATATGAAGGAAAATATTTTATTCATAATACTCTTTATTATTCTCCTTACATCAAATATGTCATAGAATATCCCTATTTATAATAATATATAACAATCAAATTAAATTAGGACTAGAAAATCTATTCCTATATGAATTACGACAAATAAATCCTAATCATAATCAAATACGAATTAAAATAATATCAAATATTAAATCCTAAACAACCAATGATTTCTAATTCATCTTTGACTTATTATTTTCAACATTCTTACTTAATTCAAAGTTGTCATTGTTGTTGCATTAAACACTTCTCTTTACTTTTCAATTTTTTATTTGTGTTGGAAAATTTCTCTCCAATCTTCAATTGTTGAAGCATTTCAGTATTCAACCTTCAACTGTCGAAACATTTCACTTTGATCAACTTTCAATTGTTGGAGCATTTCTCTCCAACCCCGATACTTTTTTCTTGGTTGAGTTGGAACACTTCTCTCCAACTCTCTCGTTGATGCACTTTGTCACCAATACTCAATTTTTCTCATTCACTTGTAATCAACTTTCAATTGTCCTTTTTTCTCATTTTTCTCTGGCTCGTCGTTTGTCATTGGCAAGACGAGCAACATATATGATTTATAGCCATCCGTCGACAATGAAAGTTTTTTTATTCTCTACCAAAATGGTAGAAGCTCTGATACCAATTTGAAGGAAAATATTTTATTCAATAAACTCAAATAATGCTCCTTATATGGTGTTTGGATTGACTTATTTTTAAGTGCTTTTGACTGTTAAGCACTTTTTTATTTTTATTTTTGGAGGTGTTTGACAAAGTTATAAAGTGTTTTTAAGCACTTTACTTTAGGTAGTAACCTACTTTTGACTTATAAGTCACTTAAAAAAAGCTCAACCAAACACCCTATTATTCTCCTTACATCAAATATGTGATAGACCACCCCTGTTTATAATACTAACAACCAAATTAAATTAGGATTAGAAAATGTATTCCTATATAAACTAGGACAAACAAATTCTAATCATAATGCAATATGAATTAAAAAAAATCAACTATTAAAATCCTAAACAACTAAGGATTCTTAATCCAACTTTGAATTATTATCAACAATATATCATGGCTACTGTAAGAAACAATTCAAGGGCAGCTCCATCTCTTGGTCAAACAGGTATTTGAAAATAATTTTTTAAAATCTGACTCAAAATCTATCGTCAAACACTAAATATCTCAAAGTTGTAATGTACTCCTTCCATTTCATTATACATGACACTTTCATTTTCGGTAGTTAATTCAATCAACGTGTGAAGCTAAATTGAATTATGTCAAGGGAATGTTTTAAAATTAAAATTAACATTATTCAAAAATTATACAAAAAGTACTGCTCCCCTGATTTCAATTTGTTTAACTTATTTTTTTCTTAGTTTGTTTAAAAAAGAATGACCCTTTTTTTTAGCAACTTCGTAATTACAATCTTTCACGTGATATATTTAAGATCACGAGATTAAAAGACATTTTTAATGAAGTATATTTAACATATCTTTAATTTAAAACTATAATTTATGTACTTTCTAATATAAACTCCGTATCAAATCAATTAGAATAGAAAAATTGAAACACATGAAGTATAAGTTACAAATTTTCTCATTTTTCTTCAATGGACAAATATATTTTAAAATAGGTAAAATGACCTTCTGGATCCTTGTACTATGTCAGTTTTGTAAGTTGGACACTTCTATTTACATGTTTGTCATCTGGACCCTTGAACCCATCAAAAAGCAACATTTTGCAGCCTTTGACCGTTGACCTTGCCTATGTGGCAAGGTCATGGTGACTAGGATAAAGAGAGTGTAGTCACTCGCCTTGGGTGCTAGTAGGGGTCAATTTTTGGCCAATTTTACAGTAAAATAATTTTAAAAAATATTAAAATACTAAAAAAGGGTCCTTTTTTCCCTCCATCCTTTTAAATTTAAAAATATTTTTAAAAATTTAAAAATATTTCTAAAAGTTTAAAAATATTTTTAAAAATTTAAGAAAAAAATAAAAAAGGGTCCTTTTTTTTCCTCCATCTTTTTTTATTTAAATTTTTTTAAAAAAAAATAAAACTAATTTAAAAATATTTTTAAAATTTTTAAAAAATAAAAATATTGTTTCCATCCCCACCCCAGCTCGTCCCCACCCCCACACCCCACCCAGCCCCGTCCCCCACCCCTAGCCCCCATCCCACCCCAATACCCATCCAGCCCTTCTTCACCCCAACCTCAGCCCGTCCCCACCCCCCACACCCTACCAAGCCCCATCCCATCCCACCCCCAGCCTCTCCACTCCACCCTAGCCCCATCCCCACCCCCCACCTCACCAGCCCCATCCAACCCCTTCCCACCCCACACCCATCCCCCATACCCCTCCCAGCCCCAGCCCCAGCCACACCCCACCCCAACACTCTTCCAGCGCCCCCCCTCCCCACGTTCACTTTTTATTTTTTATTTTAATTTCTCCTCTCAATTCAATTCTTTTCATTTTTTTAATTAAAATTTAAATTTGAAATCTTTTTATTTTTTAGGGGATTAAAATTTATATTTAAATTGAAAGTGAGTAATAGTGAATATTGAAAAAAATTATTGAATTTTGCTTGGAAAAAATTAAACTTTGTCATTTTCATCCATTTTCTCTCTTAAAGCTCTTTCATATGCTTTAGAGCTACTATTTTCTTCAGCAGTCCAAAAATCACTCCTTTTTTGTGTCAACAGAGAACCCTTTTAAGTAAACAATGTCAGAGGAAAACTCTGATTTAGAAATGATACCTGGAATTACAATACCTTTGGACAAGATTGTACCTACTACTACTAGCATTGATGGGACTTTTCCTGTTAAGAGGTGCAGTTCAAGAAAAAGGGCTGCTCCAGATTTCTTTGTTCCCACCCATTTTCGCTCTTCTAGACTGCTACATGGCCCTGCAGGTTTACGACGTGGTCCAGGTCGCCCTTCGAAACAGAGATCAGATGGTGAGCTAGATCTAGCTAGCCTCTTACATTTCTGCAGAATGATTTTAGAGCTTGCATTTGTTGTTTATTATGTTTAGGTGATCGCGCTATTTTGCTGATGTTTCTGTTCTTTGCATATATGCACATGTTGTTTGTTATGTTTAGGCGATCGCGTTATTTTGCTGCTGTTACTGTTCTTAGCATGTTTGCATTGCACTGCGTTCCTATTAGTTGTCATGTTTTCTTTGTTGTGGTTTTTACTACTTTGATTTGCTTCACTTGAACCGAGAATCTTTTGGAAATGGGCTCTCTACTTCGTGGAGGGTAGAGGCAAGGTCTGCGTACGCTCTACCCTCCCTAGATACACATTGTGGGATTTCACTAGGTATGGTGGTGGTGGTGGTGGTAGTGGTGGTGGTGGTGTTTCTGTGTGGGGCTTCCATGATTGCACTAGTTTGCTGTTGTTAACTGCTGCTCTGCACGCTTTCTTATTAGTTGTATGTCGTGTTTTCTTCATTGACATTTTTTCATTTGTTACTTGATTTGCTTCACTTGTGCCGAGGGTTTTTTGCTAACAATCTTTCCAAATCCATGAGGTAGGGGTAAGGTCTGTGTGCACTCGACCTTTCCCAGATCCCACTTTGTGGGATTTCACTGTGTATGTTGTTGTTTCTTTGCCGAGCTTAGTATTAAAGTAGTTTCGTGAATTCTAGGACAGTGACCTAAAGTGCTAGTGACTGGTTTCAGAAATTACGTTGTTGTTTCTTTGTGGCGCTAAAGTAGTTCTGCGGATTCTAGGACAGCAACCCAAAGAGCTAGTGTTTCAGAAATTACTTTTTTGTATATATTTAGTGATTTATTGTCACATATATAGGATTTGGGCCGAGGCTACTAGGTTTTGCCGAAGCCATATGTTACATCTGCCCCTAGATAGCTATGTTTTTCATCCATATATAAATATTACTAGTGAATGAGATGACTTAAAACTGATCAGTGAGAGTTCATATAGCCTATGAGGCATAGTTGTTACATATTGTGATGGATGGGGATGAAAGCAACTGGTTTGATATGCAATTACTCGAGCCGAGGGTCTATCGGAATCAGCCTCTCTACCTTCACTAGGTAGGGGTAAGGTTGCATACTCATTACCCTCCCTAGATTCACACTTGTGGGATTATATACGCTATGTAGTTGTTTTTGTAAAGTTCTTACTTTGTAGCACTCATCTTCACAAACTAAAAGCTTTAGTGTTGAATAAGTTCTTAAGCTATAATTTTCCATGTCGAAGTTGAAGTGCCATCCATGGAGGCAACACAAACTCCTGCCTCACAACCTTTGCAACGTGGACCAGGTCGCCCTGGAAAACAGCGATCAGATGGTATGTCTCCTCCTTTCCCCATACTTTTGCCTCTTAATTAGAGATTTTAAATTTCTTTTCCTTTTTTCTTTGTGGGGGTTACTATATAAATGAAATGGTAAAAGTGCACGAGATGAAACAGGCAACAAGACTGAGTCATTTTATTATTTGAGCTCGAGTCGTTTTCAACCGTCCAAGGTTGTTTTTCATTTAGCCAGTTTTCACTATGTATAGAACTTTACATTTTGCCAATATGAATTGGAATTGTGTCACAAATATGAAACTTTGCAGTTTGCATTAGAGGATATTTCTCTATTTGGTTAGCAATATGTGAGCTGACGAAAAGATGTGCTAAAAGTTTGCGTTTTTCACCAAGTTCTAACTTCAAAGTATACATCTTTTTAAACTAAAAATTAGTTTGCTTTCAAAAGTTGTAAATATAAAGCATATATTCAATAAACTAGCCTTAGTGTGTACTTTAAATTTGTTAATGTGACTGTCACTATTAGTTACAGAAGCTCCAGCAGTATCACCACCACCAGCATTACTATTGGGGTGGACCGGAGATGGTCCATTGCAAGCTTCGGCAACAACTCCATTGGAGTCAACCAGTAATAAGCATATTCCAGAGTCAGTTGCGCCATCTCCATTGGGGTCAATCAGTGATAGGCATACTCCAGAGGAAGTTGCCCCAACTCCATTTGGGTCAACCAGTGATAGACCTATGGAAGTTCTCTCTGATGAAGAGGAAACAAAGTCAAATGTAAAGCCGTCAAGAATACTGATGCGTCCCCAGAAACAAATTATAAACCCCAGGAGATTCTTGATGAAGAATCGAAGAAATTAGTTATTAAAGTTCAGTCTCTACTGGTTCGGAAGCTGCTTACTTATGGGAATGATGTTAAGTACATGGTCCGTCAGGCCAATACTACTTTTAGGTACTTGAAAGGGCTTGATGTTGATTATGGTTCTTTTTACCAAGACGTCAAAGAGCACATTAAACATCGCTGCGATTTGCAAGATGCAGAGAGAGAAGAAACAACATTGTCTTTGTCAGCATTGCAGAAAAATTATGAACATGCTATACATAGTGCAGGTGATGTTGGGGAGGATATTGGGCATACTCAAGAAGAATTGGAGAAGGCGAAGGAGAAAAGAAAGAGGTAGCACATATTGAACATGAAGAAGAGCGTCTGAAGAATGAAGAAGTAAAATACAAGGAAGCCCATGAAGCTGCAAAAGCAAAGATACAAGAACTTGGCATCCAGTTGGAGGCAGCTCAAGCAAAGCTAAGGGAGATAGAGCAGCGCAAGAATGCAGCTCTCCGAGGGATTGAATCCAGCACTCAACACCTACAGTCCAAATTTCTTGATGATCTCAAATAGTTTGACTTTGTGAAACTCATTGAACAAGCTCCCTACTAGATGAACTGAATGTCCACATGACTATTTTTGTTTTGGGATTGCGTTTTCTCTAGCAGCAGACAAGTTGTTTCTTCTTTTGGTCATCGCCATGTAGTAAATTCTTCTTAAAGTTTCTTGTCTCGCTTTCAATGAGTAATATGTCTAGCAGTTATATGTAATGGTTTGCTTCCAGAACATCGAGATATGGCAGGGATAGCTCAACTTTGTTATCTGGAAACAAAACGTTCCAATTGCCCGAAGAAGGCTTTTGTTAGCGTGGTGCCTAAAGCAGTCACATTGATCTGGTTACGCGTTAATGTCTTGAAAGATGAATGTGCATATATATTGAAATCGTGTTAGCCATTGACACAATGAATTGTCCAAAAGAAAACTCTTGTTCGCGTGGTTATCATGTTTTGTTAAACACGTTTAGGACTCTCTATTTAGCCTCTGCACAAATCAATCTTGTTATAGTAAGGACCACTGGTTGGTAGACAGAGTGATAAAATATTGGAAACATAACGATGAACAGATTCAACAGAAGAAGAATATGATTACAAGAGAGAGTATGAAGTGTCAAAGTTGAACTCAAAGAAACATAACAATGAAGAGAGAACCTTTAGTAAGCAAAGGAAAAAAAAAAGAGACAGGAGAAAGGGCAAAACATTGAAAAGAAAACTAGGACTGAGGAGGTTACAAAAATAGCTCTTTGCAGGAATATAAGGTGAGATTAAGAGAGAATCCTTTAGTAACCAATAAAGGTGTAGCCTGGTGCACTAAAGCTCCCACTATGTGTGGGGTCCGGGAAGGGCGCCACCATAAGTGTGTATTGTACGCAATCTTATCTTGTATTTCCGTCAGAGGCTGTTTTCAAGGTTTGAACCCATGACCTCATGATCACATGATAGCAACTTTACCAGTTACTACAAGGTTTCCTTCAGAATCCTTTAATAACCAAAGGAAAAAAAAAAGACAGTAGAAATTAAAAAAGGGCAAAAATTGAAAAACAAACTTTATCTAATAAAGTTGTTGGTAAAATTATTATCATGTGACGAGGAGGTCACGGATTTAAGCTGTTATATAAGTTGAGATTGTCATAATACACCTTTGGGGTTTTCTTGTCTCATATTTATGCATCATGTTGCGACAAGAAAACCCCAGCTCTTGAAGCACACGATCAGCAAAGCCTCAGCTCTTGCATACTAACATTTTGTCCCAATTTATATCACGTGACATTGTGATTCATTCGTTTTAATTTATGACTTTTATTTTGTCTTTTTAATTTATTTGAAAAGAACATTGTGTTCGATGTTTAATAACTTTCATGACTTTGTTTTTTATTTCATATACTTATAACAACATGGTCAAGATTATTAAATTTGAGGAGTAATTGTCAAATTTAAATCATAATATTCTAGGGTACGTCTTTCTCCGACGACACTTAACTGTTCTCACAAATCGAGGAAAATGGCCGAGATCTCTAAAAACTTCAATCGGACAAACATAGGAAAGAGGGAAGACAGGAGCAAATAATAGAATAGGAGAATTCTTCATCAGAGGCAGAATTCAAGTTATTTAGTTTGATCTTTTTATGGGTTTTCGCCACCTAAATTCATGTTTGTTCCGGCAGAAATCATTCGTTTCAATCATCTTTCTTTTAACGCTCTTTCCTTCGTTGCTTTCTATTTAGAGCTTTCAATGGTTCTCACTTATTTTTCCGTCCATAAAAATAATTCTTTTTAACCACATGTATAAAATAACCTATGAGCACCATAATCATAAGGTGAGTTGATTTCTTTTCGTTATGTTTTTTTATTGATAGTGTAAAAATTTAATTAAAGAACAGATTTGAATATTCTACTTCATCTTTTTCTATTTTTGTAATTAGATCTTAATTCTGTTGTTGTTTTTGTTGAATTGTTTGTTTTTAATAATATAATATGACTGATCAATATTTGCAAAGTGATTTAAATTTTTTACACTTCATTAAAAATCTCCACAATAGACAAAATAATTTAATTTTAAATAATTAAATGTTACACGTGTGAGACACGTGCGGTATATATATATATATATATATATATATATATATATATATATATATATATATATATATATATATATATAGTAATTGTTATCATCAAGATCATCATGATTCATTCGTTTTAATTTATTAATTTTATTTTTCTTTCTAATCCATTTGAAAAAAAAAATTGTGTTCGATATTTAGTAACTTTGATGACTTTGTTTTTAGATTTTATATACCTACCTTATAACAACATGATCAAAATTATTGAATTTGAGGAGTAATTAGTTTATTAAAATCTCAAATTTAAGTCATAATATTCTAGAATCTTTCTCCCACACCCAAATTGATAAAAAGGGCGGAGATCACTATTTCTAATAAAACAAACATAAGAAAGAAGGAAGGAGCAAATAATAGAATTGGAGAACTCTTCAACAGAGGCAGATTTCGAGTTGATTAGTTTGATTTTTTATGGATTTCAGTAACCTAAATTTATTTTTGTTCTTGGAACATGATTCCGTTTTGGTCATCTTTCTTTCCGCCGATAAAGAATATGCCTTTGAAAGTTTTCACTATTCTTACTCATTTTTTCCGCCCATAAAGAATATGCCTTCAAAAGATGGTTTTACAACCATTCTTTTTTAAGCAGAAGGAAGTAAGAATGTCATTAGAAAAAAATGAAATGGCATCTCCACCTAGATTTTCAAGATCTTTGGTCGAGATTCCACTATTCAAAGTTAGTGAATGGACTTCTCTTGGTAAGAAACTCGGTTTAAGAAAAAAGGCTTCCCAGAATTTCTTTGGTCTCACCAATTCACACCTTTCTCCAAAATCAAATTAGCAAGATTTACGACGTAGTCGTGATCGCTCTTTGAAACAGCGATCAAATGGTAGCTAGCTAACCTTCTTACTTTTGCTTAATGATTTTATATCTGCTACATGATCAGTGTTTTAGTTCTAAGATTTGTTTGTGGGGCTTAGTATTAAAGTAGATCTAGGGCGGATTCAGGATTCTAGTACAATGACCTCAAGTATATTAATTTATTTTTTAATTGAACTTTTACACATATTTAGGGTTGTTTGATTGGTAGAATAAAGGATTACTTTCTTGCCTTAAAATTTGGGATAATTTGATTAGACGTTTGGTTAAGAGTATTAATCAGTCCCAAAAATTATTTTGTACTAAGATAGCGGAACTAGCTATCCAATATAGAAGAGGGATAAGCAAAGTGTACTAGATTAGGCCATGACATGTTTATACTTACAGATTAATAATTGTTGAATATGTTTTATTCACATTGTTCTTTGTGTTTATGAAGAATATAATTAGTGCAGAATCATATAATCAATTTCAATTTTCTTGGAGTTGAGGCATAATTGTTGTTATCAGTTTGAATTGAGATATGATTGTGAAGTGTACTTGTAAAATTGGGTGCACCTTGTGATATTATCCCGAGAGATAGTAAAAGTGGAAAAATAAGTTGATATTGTTATTGTTGATTGAGTGCCAAAGCTGGTATGATATTATTTGATGGATCGGGTACCACATCTGTATAATATTACTATTATGAATCAGGTACCACATCGATATTGTACATGAACCCTAGTATATCTCCGACAAGTCATGACTAGTTGGACAAAAATAAATTCCTTTAGTCTGTGCGTATACATTAATGTTTGATATGATGATTCATTTGTTGTTAATTTATGTGTTTTATTTTTTTAAATTTTAATTTATTAGACATGAAGCATGATATTTTATTCATAAACTAACAAGTTTTATAATGCTCCACAATTTCTCACTATCCCCAATAATATTAAATAGATAGCAATACCTCTACTTAAAATAGTTTATCAAACCTATAATATCTTGTAGAGATCATGAGAGATTAGCACACCCTTTTCCCATTTGCATGGGGGCTTCACTCAAATCATATGGACTTTTTAGTTTTTATTTTGTTTTAAAAAACAAACTTTTATAAGACATCATTAAAATTCTCTTAGAAAGAAAAGAAATATTTTACATAAATCATACTTTTCATAAAAAATCATGAAACTCATGAAATCGAACAATTATGAGCATAGACGAATAATTTACAGGAGTTCATGACTTCAAACTAAATCTACATGACTGAATTCATAGGACAACCCTAATAGACTCATGAATGATTGTTCATACAAAATATGATTTTTTCGTACTATACTTAATAGTTCGTGGAGGCCAATATTTTAGGGTTTTTGCCCTAAATTTCTTACTATATTTAAGTTTTGCTTTTTCTTAGAAGGAAAATAAAAGTTACCATAATTACTTTTACTTTTCCTAAAAGAAAAAAATATAATTCTTTTTCATATTTGGCTAACCTCTTTTTTGTGGAAAGGCTTTAGACATCTATAAATAGAAGACTCATTCTCATACTATAACACAATAACATCCACAATGTAGTTTTTTAAGAGTTTTTTTTAGGGAGAGATTTTCTCTCTCATTAGTTTTATGCTTTTTAATATTAATTTTAATATTAGGTTTTATATGTAGGCCAATTGGCCAAATCACATAATAATATTATATTTTTAGTATGTTTTTCTTTGTCATCTGAGTTATTGTCTTTATGGTTTGCAACTAATAGCTTCCGCATGACGTCCTCTCGATTTCGAACCCAACACAATATGAATGCATGAAAAAATTGTGGTCCTTTAATTTGATAAGCAATGGACCACGTAATTTTCATATTCTAGGAGATATTCTCATTTAAATTGACCTTTACATGAGCTCAAACAAAAACTTAGTTAGTAGAGAATCGTTCAACTCAACTTTGTGCTAGAGTTGCCTTATGACGTTAAATTACATCTAGTACACTTGTCCACTCTTAAGAATTGATATTTACACCTAGGCACAATCAAACTAGCCAGGTTTGAATAAGTTTCATACATGGAACGGTTCAAATCATAATCCAAAAGTTTGAGGTGTTATAACAATCCTCCACAATTTTTCACTATTTATGATAGAGCAAAATCTAACTTAGCTAAGACTAGAAAGTTTGTTCTATATTATTTAGACATTATATTAAACAGATACCAAATTCTAAATAAATTTGACTTCCTACTTTAACTTTGAATTATTCTTCCAGGGAAACGAACGTCATATTCGATATTTAGTAAAATTTGCATGACTTTGTTTTTTCATTTTATATATTTACCTTTTTAAATTAGATGATTAATATTACGAGAGATTCGAGGTATGATTTAATTATATTTAAAAATCCCAAATTTAAGATCATAGTATTTCATAATCTTCTATATATCTGTCATCAAACTAAGTAGTTGATTGGACATGATTTGACTGATATTTGTCAAAAAAAATATTTTAACAGCCAATTATAAAAGGGCATTTGAAGTTGAAGTATTGTCTGGACATGAAATAAAATTGAAGTTTTCGTTAGAATTTCTACAAACTCTTGTTTTTTTAAATTTAATACTCGCTCCGTTTCAAATCGATTGATCTATTTTGATTTGATAAGGAGTTTAAGAAAATAAACAAGACGTTTGAATCTTATGATCTTATATTAAAGATATGTCAAAAGTACCAGAAAAATCCTTTAATCTTGTGGTGTTAAACATGTCACGTTGAATATTAGAAATTAAAAGTCTCTAAAAAGGAAGAAAGATCATTCTTTTTTAAATGAACAAAAAAGAAAAACAGGTCAAACAAACTAAAACGGAGAGAATATTTTATAACTCCATTGATGGAGATTTAGATATGATATAACATAAGGAGAGAGGAGGAAGAAAGAAGAACTGATTTGTAAATAAGCTCTTGTAAGGCTTCAATAAGTTCTAACTTTAGAGCTTACATATTTTCTCAACTAAAGGTTTAGCAAGTTTTCAAGAAGTTCTAGCTATAAACTAGAGTAAAGCATCTAATATCCTCCTGAACTATGATTGAATTTTATTACCTCTGAACTAAATTTTAGTATATTTTTGTCAACCTTTTTAGCTGACATGACACCTTTGACGTGACCTTCATTTTATGTAATGAAGGTGCAACGTCAACACAAAAGAGCGACAAAAATATGCTAAAATTGAGTTCAGGGGTAATAGGACCCCTATTAAGTTGGGGTGTGTCATAACAACTTTGACCGTAGTTAAGGGGGCTATTGGATGCTTATCTAGATAAACTATCCTAAAGCTTCTTAAGTTAAGGCTTCAATAAGTTTTAACTGTTAAACTATATCTTTGTACTTTACTTAGTTCCAATTTCTTAAACTAATTTTTCCATGTCTTTGATGTTGAAGTTCCATGCATGACAACAACAGAAAGTTCAGCCTCACAAACTTTGAGACGTGGTCCTGATCGTCCTAGGAGAATGAGATCAAATGGTGAGTCTCCTCCTTTCCTCACAACCTTGATGAACATTCTGTTTTGGTTCAAGGTTTGTTTTCCTTTTTTCTCTGTGGGGGTTACTATTAAAGTAGTTCACTTATTCTTTAAGTTCCTATATAAATGATAAAAGTGCAAGAGATGAATTCTTAAGAAAGAGAAACATGATCAGTAAGGGCTCATATAGACGACCCCAACTACTCGTTCAGGAATTAGCGTCATTGTTACTGATGTATATAAATGACAAAAAGTCTAATAACACTATGTCGTTTTTCCTGGACCTCTGAGAATGTTGTCATATTTAGTTGTATTGGTACTTTTGGCACACTCATCATATTGTACATAAGTTAGCTTCTGATTTTTCTCTAATGGAATGTGGTATATACTTCCTCCAGCAGATTGCCATTGAGGAAGGCATTATGAACATCTGAACAGAGTACCTTTAGTACTCAAGATCTTCAAGGTTGAAGTAGAAGAAGAAGAAGAACTTGTGAGCTAAGAGAAGAAGAGAGATTATTGATCATTGATAGAGAGAGAAAGTGTAAAACCACTTAACCGTCATTTTGTACAGTGAGTCTATATTTATACTATTAACTAATATAACTAGTTACTCTTAGTGATATTAATATCAGATTATACATTGGGCCTTTCTTAGCTTAATGGGCTGACTTGGTCCAACATCTGCATCTTCTTGCTCTTTATTTAACAGCCCCCCTCAAGCTAGGAGTGGTAAAGATATTGATCATTCCTAGCTTGGACATAAGTAGTTCATGTTGAGGTCCGTTTAGGCTCTTTGTAAGAAGATCAGCTGGTTGCTCTTTAGTTGAGATGTACTCAGTTTTCACCAGTCCTTTTTGAATTTTTTCCCTTATAAAATGGCAATCAATTTCGATATGTTTGGTCCTCTCATGATACACTGGGTTGACAGCTATTTGAATAGTTGATTTGTTATCGTTGTATACATTTACTGGTAGCTATATCTAAACTCCAAGATCTTTCATTAAACCAGTTAACCAGGTCAACTCAGAGACTGTTGTGGCCATACTTCTGTATTCAGCCTCTGCAGAACTTCTTGAGATAGTATTTTGTTTTTTTATTTCCAGGAGATCAAGGAGTTTCCTAATTTTATAATGAAGCCTGTAACTGACCTTCTTGTGACTGAACATGATGCCTAGTCAGCATCACAGAATGTTGATAGGTTGTCTTCTCTGTTACTGGACAGTAGGATTCCTAGACCAGGTTGTTGCTTTATGTACTTAACTATTCTGAGAGAAGTCTCCATATGTGATTTCTTTGATTGATGTAGATATTGGCTAAGTGTTTGTACACTATATGATATGGTAGGCCTTGTGACTGTTAGGTAGAGTATAGTTTTCCAATTAGCCTTTGATAGCTTGTTTGATCTTCTATAAGTTCATCTGTTACTTCAATGTTCTAATGCTTGACCCTTTCCATTTGCTGATCATATTCTGTGGTGGTGAACTTAGTGTTGTTGTCCATAGGTGTAGTTTATAGTTTGGAAGAACTAAGTCCAGTTTCTGATAGTAATTCCAAGGCATACTTTCTCTGATGCATCACAATTTCTGATTTAGACCTTGCAAACTCAATTCCCAAAAAGTATTTTAGCTCTCCCAAGTCTTTCATTTTGAATGTCTTTTGTAGTGCAGTTTTTTTATTTGTAATTAGTTCCAAGCTATTCCCAGTTATGAGCATATCATCTACGTAGATCAGTGCTGCAGTAAATCCTTTCTCAGTCTTCTTGGTATGCAAATAATGGTCATACTGACTCTGAACAAACTTATTCTTTTGTAATGCTTCAGGTAGCTTTGCATTCCATTATCTTGGAGCTTGTTTTAATCTATACAAGGATTTCTTAAGTCTACGGACTTGCTTCATTCCCCCTTGACTTTGAAATCCTTGAGAAAGGTCCTTTTAGATTTCATCATGTAAGTCACCTTGAAGTAAGGCATTATATACATCCATTTGATGTATATGCCAGCCTCTAGCAGCAACAATTACAAGAATAGACCTAATGTGACACTCTGATGTCGAATTCCAACCAACTGCTTCTATTTCTCACTATCCCAAGCCAAAGCTCCAAAAAAAAAAACACAAAACCCATGCTAGAACAGTGAAGTGGAGTCGGAATATGATTGTTTCCTGATGAGTGGGTGATAGTCGACGAGCTGATGGAATTTCCGGTGAGAGGTCGCCGGCTGTTCACCGGAAACTCAATGGGGTTTCGCCTGAGTACGCGATTTTGGATCGATTTTTGAGGTTCTTGGTCGCTGGTTTCGAAGGCTTAGGGATGGGACTAGTTTTTCGGCGGGTTTGGTGTTAGTGGGTAGTGTACTCTGGCGAAGTCTCACCGGAATCGAGGTTGGTGGATCAGTTACCCTTCTTTGCTTTCTCAATTGGTTGTGCGTATTTGTGAGTGTGTGTGTTCTGGTAAATGAAAGATGGTGAGTATTTTTGTATCTGGGTCTGGTGTGCTCCTCAAGAAGAAATAAAAAATCCCTGTGTGTTCTATGAAATTGTGCATAAATATTGTTCTCATTTTCCTTTGTGAAATAGAAATGTGAGGGGGTCATGTGGATAGGGTAGTGGGGGTAGGTTATATGGTAGGTGGGGTAGGGTGAGTTAGTTAGGATAAGATTTATTAGGATAAGGTTAGGGATTTAATTTGTTAGAGATTTTTGTTGAGGGTTGTTATTTTGTATTTTTGTGGGATATAATTATACGGATGAGGACACGTAATAATACGGAGGTAAAATGGTAAGAATGCTATCGGGGAGGGACAAAATTAGGTGTCTACACCTAACAGTCACCATCTTTACAACTGGACTGAAGGTTTCTTGGTAATCAATTCCTTCCTGTTGACTATACACCTTTGCCACAAGTCTAGTCTTGTACCTTTCTATTTCTCCATTTGCTTTGTATTTGACTTTATAAATCCATTTGCAATCAATAGCAATTTTATTCTGAGGCAATTGAACTATGTCCCAGGTTTGATTTTGCTGCAGTGTATCTATCTCGGCTTTCATGACTTCTACCCATTTGTTGTCTTTGGTTGCTTCTGCATAAGTAGTTGGTTCAGTCACAATAGATATATCAGTTATAAATGCAGTATATTTAGAATGAAATTAATCATAAGTTAAGTATTTGGTTAGTGAATAAGGTCTATCTTTATCCTTGGTTAGAGATACAAACTCTTTCATCCAACAAGGTGGATGAGCCCCTCTGGTAGACCTCCTAGGTGCTGGAGGTACAACCTCGTTGTGAGTTCTTCTGGTAGATCTTCTAGGTACAAAAGATGCAGGTTCATTAGGTAGAGGATCATTATGTCCTTCAGCATGTTGCATATGTATAACTTCATGTGATTCAACTGACTCAGTAGTAATGTGTGTTATGTTGTTGTTTGCCTCTGTCATTTGCATACTTGAAGTTATATTTATAGGCATAGAGGAGTTGTTATAAATAGTGTCAGGACTAGGAAATAAAATGAAACTTTCTGTATTCTGATGAGCAAAGGGAAAGAATTTTTCTTTGAGCTCTACATCTCTACTTACAAAGCATGTTTTACTACAGAGATCATAGAGAATATATCCCTTTTGAGTGTCAGAATACCCTAGGTGAACAACCTTCTTAGATCTAGACTGTAACTTGTAAATTTTTTGCAAAGCTCAGGCAACCAAGCACTCTCTAATGGATAAGAGAAGGTTTCCTATAGTTTAGCTTCTCAAAAGGAGAAATATAGTTAATAACCTGTAATGGCAATCTGTTTATAATGTAAATTGCAGCTTGTACACAATAACCCCAGAATTTAATGGGGATAGAACCCTAAAATCTTATAGCGCTTGTTACTTCAAGAATATGCCTTTGCTTTCTTTCAGCAACTCCATTTTGCTGAGGAGTATAAGGGCAAGATTTTTGATGAACTATACCCAAACTAGTAAATTAATCATGACACAAAGAGTTCACAAATTCTGTTCCATTATCGCTCCTTATTATTTTCACAACAGTATCAAACTGAGTTTTGACATATGCTAAGAAATTTTTGATATGTAGAAATACCTCAGACTTTAGCTTTAGCAAGAAAACCCAAGTGAACCTAGTAAAATCATCAACAATAGTCAGGAAGGATTTATAACCATTAGTAGTAGTTGTCCTATATGGACCCCAGACATCCATATGGATCAATTCAAAAGGTTTGAAAGTAGAAGTAGTACTTATAGAGAAAGGAATCCTAACTTGTTTTGCACAGGGACATATAGTGCATTTATTTACAGACTCAATTACATTAGAACTCTTACTAAACAGTAGTTTGATTAAAATGCTAGAAGAGACATGCCTCATTCTCTTATGCCAGAGCTAATATCCTCCTTGACCACCAGGTTAACATAGGTTGTCTTTTGTTCTTTAGTAGTATTGTGTCCAACAAGATAATAGAGACCATCATGTTGTTTACCAATCTTCTTCACCTTCTGTCACGACCCAAACTAGGGCCTGGCCGTGACGGACATCCCAAACCATGAAGGCCCAAAACGCCCTTCTCTATTTGGTAATCATGCACATTATTCATATAATAAAAGAAGATGCAGAAACATAATCTGTTACGGAAACATGGTCAATTCTGAATTCAACATAAGTATGGAAACTGTAAATCAACTACATCTAAATAACATTTGACTCAGTCTGCAAAATCTCTACTACATGAAAATCTGACAACTGTCTGAAACTGGGACAAGGCCCCCAGTAGACCAAAACTGAAATAAGTGACATAATCTGAAAAGACAGGCCTTCTAGAATAGATAAGGCTCACCACTACACAATTTGATTAGCTGTCTGAATTATCTACTGCTTATCTGGACCTCTAGACTGAGTCTCAGAACCTGAGAGGTAGTAGGTGGGGTCAATACAGATGTACTAGTATGCAAAGCATATCCAAAATAATCATTTATTATTCAACATATATGAGAGCAATTTAAAATAGTTCATAAGTATATCAAATAGTAAGAATTCACATGGGCATTTTAAAGACTTTGTAAAAATCATCTCAACTCTGAGAAATCTGTGTTACTTCTGCGCTAGGGGGTATACCCTACAACTCTGAAAAATTCCATGGGCTATATGAAAACTACCATTAACTCGGCAGCGAAGCCCCCAACCCAAGAGTGCCGCAAGGGTCGGAGTCTCTGAATCTACTACGCCACACGGCCGTACAATAATAATCTACCCGTATTGGCAAATACGATTTCAGGCTAAGAGTTGCTTGAACTCACGCCTTCTTCGAGTAACCACCTAACCCTCTTTAAGCCCCTTTTTAAAACTCTATCAAAACATACAGTCTCTGAAAATATACTCTAAAAACATAATCTGTTATGGCATAAATACATATGGTATCGTCATGCCATTGACTTGCAAGTCAAATCTCTGAGCCATTATTAGTCTATCATAAATCTCTATATTCAAAAAATAAGTTTTGAGACCAGCATTTCAATAATTCAATTCAATAAATCCTTTTTTTAAACCTCATGTAGACACATGCAATTCTTTCTCGTACACACAATAACATATTGATATCAAGAAACATCCTCTCAACAATTCCAAATCATGCTCAAATGCCAGGATACTGCAAAAACATCTTTCAAATCACAAAATCATAATCTTTAATTCAATACAAGAGAGGGAGTTCATAATTTTTTGCTACCAACAATCTTAAATCTCAAATTTATACATATACATACATAAGTAAATCAATTTAGGGGAAAAGACCACAAGGCCAAAGCAATAGTAGCATTGAAACTTTCAAAATGCCTAATCAATAATATAGTTTTCAAAACCCCCATAAAATACATGCATCAAAACCTTTAAATCATGCTTTAACAATTGTAAGCCCATGCAATTTTTAGGATAAACCCCACGTACCTCGATTACGAAGAATAAGGGATGATCCTTGAAGCCTACGATTTGAGGATTCTTCTTCAGTCAATTTTGAAAATCCACGGTTGAATCTTAGTTTCTTGGAGGAGAAGTATAAGAACTAGGATTTTGTTTTGAGGAAAATCTTGAGAATGTCATATATTCTGCTTGTAGAGGTCTTAATCTACTATTTGGACGTTTTAAGAGGCTTGAAAAAAGTCCCAATTACCCTTATTAACTTTCGAATGAAGTTGGAAAATAATAAACTGGGAACCCAATTTTATGGACCACCGTGACGCGCCACTATCGTGATGGCTTACTGGAAATTAACAAGTGGGAATTTGGGATTCTCCACAACGCGCCACTATCGCGATGTCCCACTGAAATTTGACAATTGCTAATTAAACCCTCTCTGCGGTGCGCTAAACACCAGAATGACGATGTTTTACGACTAGCACATAAAATAGTCATAATTCTTTACTGAGTGTCCATTTTGGACGAATCTTATATCGACGGAAAGCTTATTCAGTCATCTACATAATGAAAAGTTGAAATCTAAGGGATTCAATAGGGAAATAAGTATAAATCATTCTAGAAGCCAATTCTTGATATTTTAGGGATAAAATTTAGCTAAGAAAAACTTCAGGGCATTAAAATAGCCCCCCTTGGGAACATTCGTCCCCGAATGTTGGCGCAGGATATAGACAAGTCTAATTTCAGGCATACTAAGGCATAGAAAGAATAAGACAAGGATTGTACCTTCCATTTCGTCATCCATTGGATCAAGAAGGTTTGGGTATCTAGCTCTCATATCAACTTCTGATTGTCAAGTCGCTTCTTCAATTTTTTGGTTTCTCCACAACACTTTAACTGAGGCTATCTCTTTGTTCCTTAATCTTCTAACTTGTCGATCCAAAATCTCTACAGGCTCTTCTTCATAGGATAAGGAGTCTATCACTTTGATTTCTTTGATAGGCAATACTAAAGAATGGTCTCTAATACACTTCATCAACATAGATATATGAAATACCGGATGAACAGAACCCAAAATTGCAGGAAACTCTAACTCATACACAACTCCACCTATCATTCTCACAATATGGTATGGTCCTATATAGAGAGGGATCAGCTTACCTTTCTTCCTGAATCGTATGACTCCCTTCGTAGGAGAAACCTTGAGAAATACCCAATCTCCAACCTCAAACTCTAGATCTCTTCTCCTAATATCGGTGTAGGAATTCTGACGACTCTGAGCTGTCTTAAGTCATTCTCTAATGACTTTCACATCCTATATTGCCTGATGAACAATATTAGGTCCAAATATCGGCGTCTCACCTACTTTATACCACCCTATTAGTGACCTACATCTTTTCCCATACAATGTCTCAAATGGTGCCATCTTGATACTGGAATGGAAACTATAATAACATGCGAACTCTATCAATGGCAAATGCTCTACCCAACTAACTTTAAAATCAATCACGCAGGCCCTCAACATATCCTCAAGAGTCTAGATGGTGCGCTCAGCTTGCTCATCTGTCTAAGGGTGGAAATTCGTGCTCAAATTCACTTGGGTACCTAAACCCTTTTGAAATGATCTCCAAAACTATGAAGAAAACTGTGTACCTCTGTCAGATATGATGGACAAAGTTTCCCCATGCAAATGAACTAGTTCTATAATGAATAGCTTGGCATAATCCTCTCCCGAATAATTTGTCCTGACAGGTAGAAAGTGAGATGACTTGGTCAACCTATCTACAATCACCCAAATGGAATCATACTGGTTTTGGGACCTCGAAAGTCCAATAATGAAGTCCATATTAATCATCTCCCACTTCCACAAAGGCAAAGCTATCTTTTGAGAAAAACTGTCTGGCCTCAAATGTTCCACTTTAACCTCTTGACAATTCAAACACTTGGAAACATAGTTAGCCACATCACGCTTCATATTATTCCACTAATAAATGGTTTTCAAATCCTGGTACATCTTAGTAGATCCAGGGTGAACAACATAACTCGATATGTGAGCTTCGCCAAGGATTCTCTTCCTCAGACCAGCTACATCTGGCACACACAACCTACCCTGGTATCTCAAAATATCATCATCACCAATTTCAAATGACATTACCTTTTGTTAACCCACATCTGTCTTGATTTGCATCAAGATGGGATCTTCAACCTGCTTCTCTTTAACTTCTACACAAAGGGAAAATTTAGCTATCTCATGAACAACCACTCCTCCATCCTCGAAATCCAAAAGTCGCACTCTTAGATTTGCAAGTCAGTGAATATCCTTCACCATCTCCTTCTTCTCTTCCTCAATATGAGAAAGACTGCCCATAGATAACCTGCTGAGGGCATCGGCTACCATATTTGCCTTGCTCGGATGATAGTGCAGGCTTATGTCATGGGCTTTTAAAAGTTCCAACCACAACCTCTGCCTGAAATTCAATTATTTCTGTGAGAAAACATATTGTAAACTCTTGTGGTCAATAAATATATCAATGTGTACCCCATACAAATAGTGTCGTCAGATCTTAAGTGCAAAAACCACAGCGGCTAACTCCAAGTCATGAGTAAGGTAGTTCCATTCGTGCACCTTCAACTACCTAGATACATAAGCTATTACCTTACCGTGCTGCATAAGAACACACCTAAGTACCACTCGGGACGCATCACAGTATACAACAAAACCTTCTATACCTTCCAAAAGAGTCAAAACAGGAGCAGTAGTCAACCTGTCTTTCAACATCTCAAAACTATTCTCACAAGAGTCAAACCACAAAAACTTCACCTTTTTTGAGTCAATTTAGTAAGTGGTGCAGCTATGGAAGAAAAACTCTCGACGAATCTTCTGTAATAA
Organism: Capsicum baccatum var. pendulum; assembly: GCA_030864225.1. Taxonomy (NCBI): domain Eukaryota; kingdom Viridiplantae; phylum Streptophyta; class Magnoliopsida; order Solanales; family Solanaceae; genus Capsicum; species Capsicum baccatum. The sequence continues at coordinate 8,066,887 of CM061550.1, forward strand.
CCCGCCAAACCCAAGAAGCTCCGAATGTTAATTGGAGTGGTGGGTCTGGGCCATTTTCTCACTGACTCAATCTTTTGGGGATCAACCTTAATCCCCTCACTAAACACAACATGCCCCAAGAACGCAATAGCATTCAACCAAAATTCACACTTGGAAAATTTTGCATACAGTTTATAATTTTTAAGGGTCTGAAGGACGATTCGGAGGTGATTGGCATGGTCCTCCTCGCTCTTAGAATATAGCAAAATGTCATCAATGAATACAATGACAAACAGATCCAAAAACTGACAGAAAACCCTATTCATTATATTCATGAAAGTTGCAGGGGCATTAGTCAACCCGTAGGACATGACTAAGAATTCATAATGGTCGTATCTGGTTCGGAAAGCTATTTTGGAATATCTGACTCTCTAACTTTCAACTAGTGATATCCCGAATGAAGTTCTATCTTTTAAAAACATTTAGCACCCTGAAGTTGATTAAAAAGATCATCAATCCTAGGAAGGGGATATTTATTTTTAATCGTGACCTTATTCAACTGGCTGTAATCTATGCACATACGAAGGGAATTGTTTTTCTTTCGCACCAAAAGTATAGGTACAACCCAGAGAGACACACTGGGGCAGATAAAACCTTTATCTAGAAGATTTGCTAGCTAGTCTTTCAACTCTTTTAGCTCTCAGTAACTATCCTATATGGCGGAATAAAAATAGGATGGGTATCTGGTAATAAATCAATACCAAAATCTATCTCCATATCAGGTGGTACTCCTGGGAGATCATCTGGAAAGACTTTTGGGAATTTATTCACTACGGGGACAGACTGAAGAGGAAGACTTTCGGTACTATAAAATTTAACCCGAATAAGATGATACATGCAACCTTTGGAAATAAGTTTACAGGCCCTGAGATAAGATACGAAATACCCTCTAGGTGCTAGAGAATGTCCCTACCATTCTATCACCGACTTATTCAGAAAAGAAAAGGTGACTCTTCGAGTCCTACAATTCAAGGTGGCATAGCACGAATGGAGCCAGTCCATCCCTAAGATGGCATCAAAATCAACCATATCAAGTTCTATGAGATCTGCCTCAGTATCCCGATTGAAAATAGACACAACACAATTACTATACACCCTCCTAGCCATTATAGAATCTCCCACTGGGGTGGAAACCAAAAAAGGTTCAGCAATCACATCAGGCTTAAACCCAAAACCAACAGCCACGTCTGGGGTCACATAAGACAAGATAGACCCGGGATCAAGTAATACATACACATCACGAGAAAATATTTGCAATGTACCGGTAACTACATCTGGTGAGGCCTCTACCTCCTGGTGGTTGGTCAAAGCATACAACTATTTCCGACTGTTTCTGGTGGCTGAAGTGGCACCCTTCTGAGGTGGTGGTGTAGATGAAATCACCTGCTACTTGGATCCTCCAACATTACTCTTTGTTGCCAGATAGTCTCTCTAGATATGGCCTGGCTAGCTGTATGAATAACATACCAAAGCACCAAACTGACATATCCCTGGATGTTTCCTCCCACATATCCCATAGCGCGGATAGGACCGAGCGGTCTAGGCTACACTTCCCTGCGACTGCATACCCTGTATCCTCAGCCCTTAACTAGACTAAAAATTCAGTGTCCGCTGCTCAGCTATGGGTCTGGACACTAGAGCACTAGCTGTCGACTATGCATTACCCCAATTCTTTTTCTTTTGCCATTAATTGCTCTACTGCTGACTATGACTCTGGTCTGTCGCTCTGGCTCTCTTTGCTTGCCTGTCTTTTTCCCTAGATTCGGTTATATTCTTCTTCTTCTCCTCAACTTGTTGCATGTGGACTGACAGTCTAGCAAAGTCCATATCCCTGTTTAGCATAGCTCCCTAAAACTCAAGCACTAGATCATCTGAAAGGCCAGAAGTAAACTTCCTCATTCGGGCCCCCATACTACTCGTCATCTCAAGAGCATAACGGGCCAACTAGTTAAGCTTTAAAGTTTACTCCTGAACACTCATCTTACCCTGCTTAAGGTTCATGAACTCCTATACTTTAGCTTTCCTCAGCCCTAGAGGAAAGAATAAGTCAAGAAAAGCTTCCACAAACTCATCCCAAACTGTGGGCTTAGCACTGTCACCCTTTGCATTTTCCCACTCGTTGTACCATTGGTTCGCTATATCTTTTAGCTGTTATGCTACTAGCTCAACAGCCTCCACCTGATCAACATGCATTACTTTGAAAATCTTCTTCATTTCGTCTATGATATCCTTTGGGTCCTCTTCTACCTTAGTGCCAGAGAACTTGAGCGGGTTCATTCTCATAAACTGGACCACTCTAGAAACTTTAGAAGTAACAGACGTAGACCGAGTGTCCTTTGACCTCTGAGTCTGTGCGGCTACCAACTGTGCAAGCATGGGAATAGATTATCTGAATTCAGCATTAGAAACCTCTCCTTCACGATGCTGAGTGTGATTGCCCCCCATCGGGGAGATCTGGGAGGACTGGTCAGTACAGGAGGTACACCCGGAGCAGGAACAGGTTCTGGGATATGAGCTCTGTTACGGTTCCACATCCCATGGGTGGGACGAACTTTATCATCTGAGCATTAGCATTGATGCGATGGGGAGGCATCGCTGGTTTTCTAAAAAGCAAGAGGTCATTGATTAGGGGACAGATTAAACTCTGAAGCATGAACTAAATCACAAAGAAGACAAACATTCTTAAATGCCTAGTAGCCTCCTTCTTATAAGTGTGGCACGCTACACACCCATAAACAAGACTCTACCCGACGCGATTTTGTAGACAGCCTGGGACCATGAACCGTGCTTTATACCAAGTTTGTCATGAACTGAACTAGGGTCTGGCCATGATAGACATCCCAAACCATGAAGGCCCGGAACGCCCTTCTCTATCTGGTAATCATGCACAACATTCATATAATAAAAAAAGATGCGGAAACATAATCTGCTACGGAAACATGGTTAATTCTAAATTCAACATAAGTATGGAAACTATAAATCAACTACATCTAAATAACATCTGACTAAGTCTTCAAAATCTCTACTACATGAAAATCTGACAACTGTCTGAAACTGGGACAAGACCCCAGTAGACCAAAACTGAAATAAGTGACATAATCTGAAAAGACAGGCCTTCTAGAATAGATAAGGCTCACCACTACACAATTTGATTAGCTGTCCGAATTATCTACTGCTTATCTGGACCTCTAGACTGAGTCTCAGAACCTGAGAGGTAGTAGGTGGGGTCAATACAGATGTACTAGTATGCAAAGCATATCCAAAATAATCATTTATTATTCAACATATATGAGAGAAATTTAAAACAATTCATAAGTATATCAAATAGTAAGAATTCACATGGGCATTTTAAAGACTCTGTAAAAATCATCTCAACTTTGAGAAATCTGTGTTACTTTTGCGCTAGGTGGTATACCCTACAACTCTGAAAAATTTCATGGGCTATATGGAAACTGCCATTAACTCAGCAGCGAAGCCCCCAACCCAAGTGTGCCGTAAGGGTCGGAGTCTCTGAATCTATGCCACACGGCCATCGCCAACGTACAATAAAAATCTACTCGTATCGGCAAATACGATTTCAAGCTAAGATTTGCTTGAACTCGCGCCTTTTTTGGGTAACCACCTAACCCTCTTTAAGCCCTTTTTAAAACTCTATCAAAACATATAGTCTCTGAAAACATACTCTGAAAACATGCTCTGAAAATATAATCTGTTATGGCATAAATACATATGGTATCGTCATACCATTGACTTGTAAGTCACATCTCTGAGCCATTATTAGTCTATCATAAATCTCTATATTCAAAACATAAGTTTTGAGACCAGCATTTCAATAATTCAATTCAATGAATCCTTTTTTTTTCAAACCTCATGTAGTCACATGCAATTCTTTCTCGTACACACAAGAACATATTGATATCAAGAAACACCCTCTCAACAATTTCTAATCATGTTCAAATACCAGGATATTGCAAAAATATTTTTCAAATCACAAAACCATAATCTTTAATTCAATACAAGAGAGGGAGTTCATAATTTTTTGCTACCAACAATCTTAAATCCAAATTCATACATATACATATATATGTAAATCAATTTAGAGGAAAAGACCACAAGGCCAAAGCAATATTAGCATTGAAACTTTTGAAATGCATAATCAATAATATAGTTTTCAAAACCCCCATAAAATACATGCATCAAAACCTTTAAATCATGCTTTAACAATTTCAAGCCCATGTAGATTTTAGGATAAACCCCACGTACCTCGATTACGAAGAATAAGGGGTATCTTTGAAGCCTACGGTTTGAGGATTCCAAATCTTCAATCAATTTTTAAAATCCACGATTGAATCTTGAGTTTCTTGGAAGAAAAGTATATGAACTAGGGTTTTTGTTTTGAGGCTAATATTGAGAATGTCATATATTCCGCTTGTAGAGGTCTTAATATACTGTTTGGAAGTTTTAAGAGGCTTGAAAAAATTTCCAATTACCCTTATTAACTTTTAATCGAAGCTGGAAAAATTAAACTGGGAACCCAATATTATGGACCACCGCGACGCGCCACTATCGCAGTGGCTCACAAGAAATTGACGAGTGGGAAATTGAGATCCTCGGCGACGCGCCACTATCGCGTTGTCCCACTAAAATTTGACAATTGCTAATTAAACCCTCTCCGTGGAACGCTAAACACCAGAATGATGATGTTTTACAACTAGCACATAAAATAGCCATAACTTCTTCACCGAGTGTCCGTTTTGAACGAATCTTATATCGATAGAAATCTTATTCAATCATCTACGTAATGAAAAGTTGAAATCTAAGGAATTCCACAAGGAAATAAGTATAAATTATTTTAGAAGCCAATGCTTGATATTTTAGGGACAAAATTTAGCTAAGAAAAACTTCAGGGCGTTATACCTTTCCAGTGAAGAGATCCTGAAAAACACAAAAATCAGGATAAAACTTAACTGAACAATTCAATTTCTTGGTTAGTTTTGCCACAGATAATAGATTGAATTTAAATTTAGGAACAAAAACACATTATGCACTTTGGTTCTTGAAGAGATACTGCTAGAACCAATGTGAGATACTTTATTTAGTTCACCATTTGGTAACACCACTTGTTTTAATTTTCCTGTGTGTGTTAATTTGTTAGTGTCAAGCATAGACTTATCATATGTCATATGATTTGTAGCCCCTGAGTCAATAATCCAGCTTGGAGGATAAGTGGTGACAGTCAGAGTACTACAGATACCTGTCATATGAGCTGAATTAGTAGTTGCATGATCTGATCCTTGAGCATTGATAATGTCTTTTTCGAGCAGCTGACATAAATGTTCATATTGGGTCTGAGTGAGTCTTAGACCTTCACTGTACCTCAGCTGGTTTCCTTGTGTAGAGTCATAGTGCTGAGTTGGCACATGACCAACTCCAGCCAAAGTAGTAGTACCATAAATGTTCCCTTGATTAGAACTCTAATATTGACCAAATTCACCTGATTGAGACCAATCTTGTATAACAGCATTATGTGCAGCAGGTCCTCATCTGAACTTATACCTGTTGTCAAAATTAATTTTTGTCTCATGTTTTTCATCATAATGTCTAGGCTCATGCTTCTCCTTTTGTCCAAACTTTGGATGATCTGGTGCATTTCCTATTAGTTGATAACAATCCACTTTATAGTGTCCCTTAAACTTGCAATGATCACAAAATGCATCGGGATTGTAGTTAGGATTGTATTTCCTTTTAAACCTTGTGTTTCTAGTACCGACTTTGCATACATTGCTATAGCATCAACCTCTCCTAAACCTTGATTTTTGTTAGCTACAGAACCAAGCAGACCAACTGTATTAGAGGTAACTGACATAGCTCGTTGGTTTTCATCACTCATTACCATTGCATACACTTGATTAACACTTGGTATAGGACTCAACAATAGAATATGACTTCTTACTTGAGAGTATGACTCATTCAGTCCCATAAAAAAACTGATATAGTTTTTGTCTAGGTGCTGGAATCATAGACTCAAATTCATCCCAAAGATCTTTAAGCTTTGTGTAGTACATAGAAATTGATTGAGTGCCTTGATTACATGCGGCAATTTCTTGATGAATGTTGAATGCTCGAGATCCATCAATTTTTTCAAACCTTTCTCTCAAAGCTTCCCACACAGCCTGTGCATTTGTGGCATAAACAACACCTCCTATAAGATTGCTTGCTACCGAGTTCATCAGCCATGACAACACAATAGCATTCACACGTTTCCACTGATATCATAGACTATGTGGTACAGACTCTTTCCTACTCTTTCCAGCATCATTGGTAAGGAAACGCACTTCTTTGTTTTGATAATTCAAGCAACATTGGCAAGGAGATGCACTTCCTTGATTGGGTAATTTGAATTTTGCTTTTTAGGTGATGCACTTTCTAACTTAAGTCTTGATTCCTAGAAGATGCACTTTCTAGTCGAATCGTTGCACTTGCATACGACTCCCCAATGGGTGTGAAGTCATCTCTCGACTGTCGTCTCATTTTATTATTTGGCTTAAATTGAAAGCCAGGCCTAGAATGGCTTCGGTATGTATGTGGAGTTGGAGGATGACTCGACAGAGTTGGCGCACGCCAGTGTGGGTAAGATGAAGGTTGGACATAAGGTTGCGCATCATACACTTGATATGGAGGTGGGGGAATGGAATATAATGGATTTTGGTAAAGATTCTGTGGAGCTTGAGCATAAACTTGGGTTTGAGCCCGTAGGTAACGATGGTGTGGTCCTCTTGCCCATGCTTGTTGTCCAACTGCAATGGCAGATGCATCTTCCACATTCTTCCTTCCTCCCATACTTCCCAAACCTTTATGAATTTCTTGAGTAGTCGTTTTTAATGTTGCAAAACTCACAATGCGACCAGTCTTAATTCCATCCTCTATCATCTCCCCCATTTTGAGGACCTCAACAAATGGTTTAACTAATGCAGGTAACAAGTGTTGATAATATGTTTCATCCTGCACTTGAATAAACACCTCCACTATCTTACTTTCTTTCATTGGCGGTTTCACCCTAGCAGCTTGTTCACGCCATCTAATCGCATACTCTCTGAAAGTTTCGGTACTCTTCTTATTCATATTAGTTAAGGATTTCTCATCAGGAATCAACTCCATATTGTATTGAAATTGTTGCACGAATTCATTAGCCAGGTCATCCCAGCTATTCCACTTGTCGATGTCTTGGTCAACAAACCATTCTGAAGCTAGACCTGAAAGACTCTCACCAAAATATGCCATGAGCAACTCTTCCTTCGCTCCAGCGCCCCTTAGCTGGTTGCAATAGCGTCTCAAATGTGCTATAGGATCTCCATGTCCATCATACTTCTCAAACTTCGGCATTTTAAAACCAAGAGGAAGATGTACACCTGGGAACATGCACAGATCTTTATACGAGACACTTTTGTACCCCCCAAGTCCTTGCAAGTTTTTCATAGTTAGTTCCAAACTTCTCAATTTTCTGGCTATTTCCTCCTGCTCTTCTGTCATAACCGGCTTCTCAGTATTAGGAGGAAATTCAGGCAGTTGAGGAAAATCATAAGGACCAGTCGACTTAAATGTGGGCCGGGGAGCGTAATGTTGATCACTAAAATTATTCAATACAGGGTCGCTTGTAGAGTGAGGAATCACAACCGTTGGATTGACACTAAAAGCAGGAGCTTCAGACAGAAGTGGGGCTGCAAAAGCATGAATAGCAGGCGTAACCGAGCATGTGGCAATTTTGTATTGAGGAGTGAGGAAATGAATATTGGAAGTGGTTGGATATTGTTGCCCCAGAGTCGATCCTGATGCATGTTGTGGCATATCATCAAAAATAGGCAATTGTGCATGTGACACAGGAGGCAAGCTAGAAAGATATTCTAGATTATCAGTGGGAACCGAAGGAGGCGACAACCCATTAGCCCAAGCTCGATGCATTTCAATTATTTGCCGCCTTAATTTCCGAATCTCTTCATTATCTCCTACATTCTCATTCCCCGAACTCCCTATCTGATTAGTGACAACTAACTCGGTATTCTGGTTGGCCATAACTTCCTCTGTGACTTGGAGCAATATGGAGGAATAGCCAAAATGCCACAAACCAACCACCTTAAACTAACTGAACAAAGATAGAAAAATGGTTAGAATTCAAAAGTTTTTCAAAATCTCTCCATTTTTTTTTATTATTATTATTATTTTTTTTAAGAAAAGATCACCGAACCCAAGAAAGGCGCCTACGTATCTCACCGCCGAAAGGGGAGAATCAGGTGTGCGTAGTGCGTGTAGTCGTGCCAAAATGGTCAATTGAACTCTTTTTCTCTTTTTTTTTTTTTGAAACTTTAAGAAGAAAAGAAAATAACAAATTGTCAAAAAGAACTGACGAAAAACTCTTTTTTTTTTTTTTTTTTGCATTTTTAGGCTTAACATCTTTATACAAAATGAAAGTTATGATTAATAAAGAAGAAAAAAAAAAATCTTTGAATTTTTCTTTTTTTTTTTTTTTTCATAGGAACATGAAACTTGAAACTATTAAAGAAAAATCTTTTTATAGATTTTTTTTTTTTTTTTTTTTTTTTTTTAGAGATGTATATGAAACACCTACTCTAAATGGAGAGTGAAGAAAATCTTTTTGGATTTTTTTTTAAAATAAGATCAACCAAAAATGAACCTTACGACTATTGAGGAAAGTCATTTTTTTTTTATTTTTTTTTTTTTTTTTTAAGATGTGTATGAAACACCTACTCTAAATAAAGAGTGAAGAAAATCATTTTTTTTGAAATTTTTAAAATGAGATCCCCGAACCAACAATAGGCTGCCTACGTATCTCACATCCCGAAAGAGGAGAATCAGGGGTGCGCAGTTCGTCCAGATTGGACAATTAACGCTCAACAAATAAATTGACCCTAACTTAAGAGACACACTCAAAAAGACTCTTTTTTTTTTCTTTTTTTTTTTTTCTTTTTTTTCAATTAGACGCTTTAACCAAGACTGACACCACCAAATATACAGAAAAATCTTTTTGGTATTTTTGTTTTTGACAACTAAGTATAAAGGCAAACAAACTTCTTCTTTTTTTTTTTTTTTCACTTTTACGATATTTTGAGAAGACAAATGCAAAACATAAAAAAAATCTTTTTTTTTTAATTTTTGGATTGTGAAAAACAAAAGCCATAAAGAATTCTAAAATAAACTACGAAATTCCTCTCCCTTTTTTTTCTTTTCGACTCACTTTGTTATTTTTTTTCTTTTTCGTTTTTGCTTACACACCTTACTCCTAACAATTTTATTTTATTTTTATTCTCTTTTTTTTTTTTTTAACTGTTCGTCAAATGACCTCGTTACCCTTAAAAATGCAACAATTAGCACGCAGGGATGCTTCAAAGGTGAGTCTCCTACAAAGGGCCATGTGGGTCCCGCTAGGTTTCCGCATGATGCACACAAGCATGACCTAAAGGCTGACCTACGTTGTGGTTTACTAACATGGCTGTTCGGGGGAGCGTATGGTCGATAGTGGCTGCTTTGCTTTCCACCTACTCCATAACACCGACGGCTCCCCCCCTAAAATAAGGGTGACTCAACTAGAGGTCGTGTACAACACGTGTACTACGGACTTGTTGCAGAAAGAAGGCCGGGGGGTGGACTCATGATGACAGATATAAAGCGGTAACACATAGGATAAATAATATAAACAAAGAGCACGAAAAAGCACAAAAAGTGAAAATAACACAAACAATAACCACAAACAATGTTTATACACTCGTAATGCCAAACAAAGCCTATACGACTCCAAAAATAGCTCGAATTCTGAAAACTCAACTTTTCCCCAGCAGAGTCGCCAGAAGATGTCACACCCCTTTTTGCACCGCGTACTCCAAACATTGGAATATTTTTAGTTTGAAAGGGTTTAATTATTTTAAGTGACATGTAATAAAAATTTGATTCGAAAAAGGAATTATTTGCACTTTTATTCAGAGTCGCCACTTGGCATGGTCCGGTGTGCCAAGTCACCTAAAAAATCCTTTTTCGAAACCAATTGACTCTTAAACCGGTTTGCGCACAGAGATTCCGGCTAAGGAATTCTGTTGATCGAGGGGAAGGTGTTAGGCACCCCTCGATCCCGTGGTTCGACCACGGTCGCTTGACGAAGTGTATTGGCTATTTTTGGCATTATAAAATGTATAAACCACAAAAATAAAGCACGCAAAAACAATCAAACAAACAAAACGAAACAAACCGAAATGTAAATCCAGTCCAATTATTACAACCCGAAAACAGAAAAGAACTGAAAATAAACCTACGCTAAATCTAAACTAATGCTTTACCCGATGCCTCGGGCCTTCATCGCAGACGTCCTCCAGGTATAAAGTACTTCGGGGCATTCCCCGGATAAATCAATACAAATCCTTCGGGGCATTCCCCGGCCAAATGAGTACATTTAAAACTTTTCGTACAATAAAATAAAAGCATCATTCAAGCACATATTCAAAACACTCCAACAAATTATTATCCCTAAATTTGCCTACCCATCCTACGCTTGCCTATGCGTTTTCGACTAAAGACATAATTCCATCACATTCCCTTATATCGAATAGAACAAGGACAACAAACCAACATTAATCTACGTTCAACTTTTATCAATTCCTCCATTACTTCCCTAAATCCCCTTATCAGTTCATTAAAACATGATCAACATTCAATTTTCAAACCACCAAAATCGATACACCAAACATCAGGATCATAACAATCAATATCAACAAAGTCCAACAAAATATAATCACAACAAGCATAATCACAACCAATTCAATATAACAAAATAAACAAAAGAGAGCGGGTTAAAGAAATGGACCTCACTGACACTTGCTTTTGTCGATAATAAAGAAGTCCGGAGACCAAAACTCGATCGGAGAACCTCACGACGAACAACCAACTCGGTAATAAAATAATAACCGGACAGCTCCAAAACCCGTGAATAACAGACTTTTACTATACGAAACCCAACCGAGAATGACAACCCAATTCGATAAAGACGATTCGAGATCTACTATCGACGACGAAACATGACATAGTCGAAATCAAAATCAACCAACAATAGCAGAAAACCAAAACCCCAGCAGATCGAGCCCCGGTGACGGAGAACGACGGCGGCAGGTCTAGGCGGTGACGGAGATACGGCGGCGGCCGATATCCGAGGTCGGCCGGTTCGCCGGTTGCTTCGCCGGACGGGTGGGGATGGAGCTGACCGACGCGCCGCGGCCGGATCTGGCCGATCCTCAGCCGGCGAACGGCGCTGGTCGCTGACAGCAGGAGCCGGCAGGTCTGAGCGGCGCCGTTGTCACCAGAATGATGGAACGACGGCAGCGACGGCGTGGTTTCGCTGTTTACCGGCCGGAGAGAGAGGTTGAAAGGAGGGTCTCGGCCGAGCCGGCGCTGGAGATCCGGTCAGGTCCGGTCGGCGAAACGGTGAGAGAGACGATGGAGAGACGACGGCGATGTAGCCGCCGTCGATACTGAGATCCGAGAGAGATCGGGGAGAGAGTTTATAGAGAGAGAGCTTATCTCGAGAGAGAGAGAGAGTTTCTAGAGAGAGGAAAAAAATCTGATGGTTTTTTTTTGTGTGTTTTCTTTTCTTTTTGGATCCCCCCTTCAAAGTGTGTAGGTGTAGGTATATATATTTTTTGAGCTTTCTTTCTTGACAAGAAAAGAGAGTGGGGGGTGGAGTAACATGGGGTAGGGGGGTAGTGGTGAGGTGTTATGTTTTTAGTGGGTAGGTGGGTAGGATAAGAGGGTTAGGAGGTAGGACGGAAGGTGAAAAATGAGTAGAAATTAATATTTGGGCGGACAAAATTACGTGTCTACAGCATGCCCCCTTTGAATGTAAACACGCAGTGTTTTCAGACAAAGAAGTAGACAACGAGACAGAATTTTGTCCCGACCATTATTCAAAGGAAGAAACAGAAGTAAGAAGGACTGCCAGGTCTTGAATTGGGACAGCCTACCCACCCAATCTATGGGAGAATCAAGTCACGGGTATTTTAAAGGCTTGAAAGAGGAGTGGACTATACCGAGTTGGAGAGTCGAGTGAGGTTCCGTCGAGGTTTCGGTCCGCAGCTCTGTTATTACATCAAGAATAAAAATTAAAAGCTAAAACACAAAGGAAATTACAAAAATCCTATCTATACAGCTTTTGTTGGCTCTTGACTCGACTTTTATCACCCTATTCTTCAGGCGGGCTTCTGACTTGCAATTTCTTCCAACTTGTTGCTTGACTTTCGTTTTCTTCACCCTATTCTCCAGGCGGGCTCCTGACTTGTTATTTCATCACCCTGTTCTTCAGGCGGGCTCCTGACTTTCGTTTCTTCACCCTGTTCTTCAGGCGGGCTCCTGACTTTCGTTTCTTCACCCTGTTCTTCAGGCGGGCTCCTGACCTGTTATTTCATCACTTTGTTGCTATGTTTTCCACTTCTTCGCCCTCATCTGCAGGCGGGCTCCTGAAATCACATCAAAACTAAACAGAAAATTATCCCAAACAAATATTATTATAAATAGGTTTTATTTGCTAGAAAAGTAAAGTTTCAAAAACAGAATTTTTTTTTTTTTTTTTTTTTGTTTGCCCCAGTTTATCATCAGAAGACTTTTCGGAAAAGTCACATCATACCTAATTGCATGTTGTAATGATGAATCAAGACTCTGACTAAGAAATGCATCTCTTAAGAGTAAAATTAAATAACCAAGACTAGGAAGTGCATCTCCTAAGAATTAAAGTGAGGGATTCTAACTAGAAAGTGCGTCTTCTAGAGATAAAGTTTAAGTTAAAAGTGTGTTACCTAAAAATATAAAAACTAGCAAGGAAATGCGTCTCCTAAGGATTAAGTGCAACGACTCGACTAGAAAATGCATCTTCTAGGAATCAAGACTTAAGTTAGAAAGTGCATCACCTAAAAAGCAAAATTCAAATTACCCAATCAAGGAAGTGCATCTCCTTGCCAATGTTGCTTGAATTATCAAAACAAAGAAGTGCGTTTCCTTACCAATGCCACTTGAATTACCAAAACAAAAAAGTGCATCTCCTTACCAATGATGCTGGAATTACCCAAATAAGGAAGTGCGTCTCCTTATAAATGTCTCTTGAATTGTTTAAACAAGGAAGTGCGTCTCCTTACAAATGTTTCTTGAATTACTCAAACAAGGAAGTGCGTCTCCTTATAAATGTTTCTTGAATTGCCCAAATATGGAAGTGCGTCTCCTTACCCAGATTACTTGGATTGTCAAAGCAAGGAAGTGCGTCTCCTTACAAATGTCGCTGGGATTACCCGAATAAGGAAGTGCGTCTCCTTATAATGTTGCTGGGATTACCCGAATGAGGAAGTGCGTCTCCACACAAATGTTGCTGGGATTACCCGAATAAGGAAGTGCGTCTCCTTACAAATGTTGCTGGGATTACCCGAATAAGGAAGTGCGTCTCCTTACAAATGTTGCTGGGATTACCCGAACAAGGAAGTGCGTCTCCTTGCAAATGTTGTTGAATTTAGCAAATAAGGAAGTGCGTCTCCTTACAAATGTTGTTGGGATTATCCGAATAAGGAAGTGCGTCTCCTTACAAATGTTGCTGGGATTACCCGAACAAGGAAGTGCGTCTCCTTGCAAATGTTGTTGAATTTAGCAAATAAGGAAGTGCGTCTCCTTACAAATGTTGTTGGGATTATCCGAACAAGGAAGTGCGTCTCCTTGCAAATGTTGTTGGGATTATCCGAACAAGGAAGTGCGTCTCCTTACAAATGTTGTTGGGATTATCCGAACAAGGAAGTGCGTCTCCTTGCAAATGTTGTTGGGATTACCCGAATAAAAAGTAAAATCACTGAACAGAAAGTAGAAATCCCATTTTGCAGGAGGGTCCTGAACAGAAAGTAAAATCCCATTCTTCAGGAGGGTCCTGAACATAAAATAAAATCCCATTCTTCAGGAGGGCCCTGAACATAAAATAAAGTCCCATTCTTCAGGAGGGTCCTGAACATAAAATAAATTCCCATTCTTCAGGAGGGTCCTGAACATAAAATAAAATCCCATTCTTCAGGAGGGTCCTGAACATAAAAATAAAATTCCATTCTTCAGGAGGGTCCTGGACAGAAAGTAAAATCCCATTTTGCAGGAGGGTCCTGAACATAAAAATAAAATCCCATTCTTCAGGAGGGTCCTGAACATAAAATAAAATCCCATTCTTCAGGAGGGTCCTGAACAGAAAGTAAAATCCTATTTTGCAGGAGGGTCCTGAACATAAAAATAAAATCCCATTCTTCAGGAGGGTCCTGAACATAAAATAAAATCCCATTCTTCAGGAGGGTCCTGAACAGAAAGTAAAATCCCATTTTGCAGGAGGGTCCTGAACAGGAAGTAAAGTCCCATTTTGCAGGAGGGTCCTGAACAGAAAGTAAAATCCCATTTTGCAGGAGGGTCCTGAACAGAAAGTAAAATCCCATTTTGCAGGAAGGTCCTGAACCAAAAGTAAAATCCCATGGATGTGCATTTCCAATGGTAGCTGAGTGAAGCGAATTTGCCCCTGTTTCAACAAAGAAAATTTGTCAGTTAAAACTTAGTGGTAGTTTGCGGCATTTGGCTTTCCAAGCATTTGCTCTAGTGTTCATTCCCTTCATTTTGTTTCAGATTGATGACATTTGCCCCTGCTTTGTCGTGTCATTGACCCAAACTCAGATCATTGGGAGCGACTCCAAAATAAACACAATATCTCTGCTTTGTCATGCTTCTCAGATAAATCCTTCAAACCTTGGTATTTCATAAGTTCACAATTATGTCTCTTTCATATGCTGACTTTGTCTTGCATTGTGCAATTGAAGAAGTTGGTGGCCAGTTTTGAAATCTTTTCTCACTTTTTGATATGGACTTGACTCAAAAACAAGAGAAAAATGACAATGACTTTTATTTGGACCACTGAACTCAAGAAAACAAAATAAAATAAAGAGAAGAAAGAAAAGACAATGAGTGTCCCCATTTCAAACAAAGAAATGACAAATTTTCTAAAAATAACAATCAACTCTAATGATTATGCCATGCATTTTGGATTAAGCTACCTGATCTTTTCCTCCAACCTCTCTACCAATTATTGGTGAGTTAATAGCCTTGAAACTGAATTGTTTCCTTAGGTCAATTGCATTCAGACCTCATTCGGCTAGTGACATTTTGAAGGGTCTTTTCCTTAGCTCAGCCTTGTCTTATGGCGTCTGTGAGGGTTTTTACAAATGAGACTCTCTTATTCTCATTTCTCCCAACTCACAATCGTCTCACGGTGCCCATGAGGGTTTTCACCAATAAGACTCTTTCTCTTTTTTTTTTTTTTTTTTTTTAATCTCTTTCAACTTACTATCGTCTTACGGTGCCCATGAGGGTTTTCACCAATAAGACTCTCTCATTTTTATTTCTCTCTTGATTCCTTGGGCTGAAGAAGACAGGTAGTTCCCAAATACATCAGCATATCCCATGCATGCTTTGCCTTAACATCCACAAAGATCGATCTGAAGGTCTTTTCTTTGGTTGTAACTTGACATTTGGATAGGGTTAGAAAGAAAGGATGATGTGAGGCCCAAACAACACTTGAAGTGGGTTAGGACTTACAACTTTTGGAATCGACTCAAACAACGAGGATTAACTCATGCCCCAATTTTTTGACTGGGTGATTCTAAATTATTTATTTGGTTTGACCGAGCCCTTAGTAGGGTAGCCTACGTATCTCACCCCCGAGAGAGGAGAATCAGGTCATGCGTAGTTCTGGCAGCTTGCCCTTTTGCTTTGATCTGATTTTTCTCTCTTTTTTTTTTATTCGCTATTTTCAATTCGCGATTCCTCTTTTTTTTTTTTTTCTAACTCTATTTCTTGACACTCTTTTTGGAAACATTTTTGTCTCTTCTCTTCTTCTTTTTTTTTTTTTTTTTTTTTTTACTTTTGACTTTATCTTCTTTTTTTTTTTTTTTTGACACTATTCTTTGAACTTTGCATACTCTATCTTGATTCCAAAAGAGGGGTATGAAAGAAAATAACACTAAGGCTCAAATGGGGTGAACAAAGGATGACACAATGTTTGGATAGCAGAATAAAATGCCTTCATCATATCAATCCTTGAGAATGCAAATATATAGCATGCAATGTGAAAGTACATGACCAATATCGCTTAGGACATGCTTTACAACACTAATTTACCTCGAACTTGTGTTTCACCTCTTTTTATATACTTGTCAAAGATACAACTCTACATTTGTTATGCATCCCTCACATCGAGTGATTCCTGCTTCTATGGAGCTGATTATCTTTTGTTAAT
Organism: Capsicum baccatum var. pendulum; assembly: GCA_030864225.1. NCBI lineage: Eukaryota > Viridiplantae > Streptophyta > Magnoliopsida > Solanales > Solanaceae > Capsicum > Capsicum baccatum. The sequence continues at coordinate 8,083,271 of CM061550.1, forward strand.
CTTGGTATAGGGATCACATGTCCACCATCTGACCTGGTTGGGACTTGACTTTCGATCGATGACCAAGTTGTTCTTGTGATTCTCAAAATAACTGTCTTAACTTGTCACCAAATGTCCCAGCAATCTATCTGTTTTCCCATGTGTTTTTTTCTTTTCTTTATTTTTTTTTTTTTACCCTCTGATTCAAAGTTTATGCTTAAATTGGATTTTAAGATCTAGCATGTCATATCACTAGAGTTAACACAAAATGTACTATGTAAGAAAACAAACAAACAACACATATTTAAAACACAAAGAAAAAAAAAAAAAAGGACACTTCATTTAGTTGAAACAAAAGATAGAAGGATTTGAATATAAAAAACAAAAGGACAAAACAAGATAGATCCCGAACTACAACCCTAAGATAGTTCGGATAGCAGAAAATAAAACAAAACAAGCTACCAAACCTCTTCCTAGTAGGGAGAGGGGTGACTTCTCAATTGCTCAGCCCGACATCTTAGCCACTGGTTTGCATATCAACATGGCTAAAGTTTTCCTCACTGTCAATATTCTGCACCATGATTGATTTATTTTGAATCATCTTTTCAATTTCTCTTTTCAAAGCACGACAATCTTCAATACTGTGACCCTGAACATCAGAATGATATGCACATCGTACATTAGGATCAAAACTTCTTGAATGTGGGTCGGGAGTATACCCAAGGAGAGGAGTGATCATATCCTGCTGTACCAATCTCTGGAATAAACTTGCATACGACTCCCCAATGGGTGTGAAGTCATCTCTCGACTGTCGTCTCATTTTATTATTTGGCTTAAATTGAAAGCCAGGCCTAGAATGGCTTCGGTATGTATGTGGAGTTGGAGGATGACTCGACAGAGTTGGTGCACGCCAGTGTGGGTAAGATGAAGGTTGGACATAAGGTTGCGCATCATACACTTGATATGGAGGTGGGGGAATGGAATATAATGGATTTTGGTAAAGATTCTGTGGAGCTTGAGCATAAACTTGGGTTTGAGCCCGTAGGTAACGATGGTGTGGTCCTCTTGCCCATGCTTGTTGTCCAACTGCAATGGCAGATGCATCTTCCACATTCTTCCTTCCTCCCATACTTCCCAAACCTTTATGAATTTCTTGAGTAGTCATTTTTAATGTTGCAAAACTCACAATGCGACCAGTCTTAATTCCATCCTCTATCATCTCCCCCATTTTGAGGACCTCAACAAATGGTTTACCTAATGCAGGTAACAAGTGTTGATAATATGTTTCATCCTGCACTTGAATAAACACCTCCACTATCTTACTTTCTTTCATTGGCGGTTTCACCCTAGCAGCTTGTTCACGCCATCTAATCGCATACTCTCTGAAAGTTTCGGTACTCTTCTTATTCATATTAGTTAAGGATTTCTCATCAGGAATCAACTCCATATTGTATTGAAATTGTTGCACGAATTCATTAGCCAGGTCATCCCAGCTATTCCACTTGTCGATGTCTTGGTCAACAAACCATTCTGAAGCTAGACCTGAAAGACTCTCACCAAAATATGCCATGAGCAACTCTTCCTTCGCTCCAGCGCCCCTTAGCTGGTTGCAATAGCGTCTCAAATGTGCTATAGGATCTCCATGTCCATCATACTTCTCAAACTTCGGCATTTTAAAACCAAGAGGAAGATGTACACCTGGGAACATGCACAGATCTTTATATGAGACACTTTTGTACCCCCCAAGTCCTTGCAAGTTTTTCATAGTTAGTTCCAAACTTCTCAATTTTCTGGCTATTTCCTCCTGCTCTTCTGTCATAACCGGCTTCTCAGTGTTAGGAGGAAATTCAGGCAGTTGAGGAAAATCATAAGGACCAGTCGACTTAAATGTGGGCCGGGGAGCGTAATGTTGATCACTAAAATTATTCAATACAGGGTCGCTTGTAGAGTGAGGAATCACAACCGTTGGATTGACACTAAAAGCAGGAGCTTCAGACAGAAGTGGGGCTGCAAAAGCATGAATAGCAGGCGTAACCGAGCATGTGGCAATTTTGTATTGAGGAGTGAGGAAATGAATATTGGAAGTGGTTGGATATTGTTGCCCCAGAGTCGATCCTGATGCATGTTGTGGCATATCATCAAAAATAGGCAATTGTGCATGTGACACAGGAGGCAAGCTAGAAAGATATTCTAGATTATCAGTGGGAACCGAAGGAGGCGACAACCCATTAGCCCAAGCTCGATGCATTTCTATTATTTGCCGCCTTAATTTCCGAATCTCTTCATTATCTCCTACATTCTCATTCCCCGAACTCCCTATCTGATTAGTGACAACTAACTCGGTATTCTAGTTGGCCATAACTTCCTCTGTGACTTGGAGCAATATGAAGGAATAGCCAAAATGCCACAAACCAACCACCTTAAACTAACTGAACAAAGATAGAAAAATGGTTAGAATTCAAAAGTTTTTCAAAATCTCTCCATTTTTTTTTATTATTATTATTTTTTTTTTTAAGAAAAGATCACCGAACCCAAGAAAGGCGCCTACGTATCTCACCGCCGAAAGGGGAGAATCAGGTGTGCGTAGTGCGTGTAGTCGTGCCAAAATGGCCAATTGAACTCTTTTTCTCTTTTTTTTTTTTTTGAAACTTTAAGAAGAAAAGAAAATAACAAATTGTCAAAAAGAACTGACGAAAAACTCTTTTTTTTTTTTTTTTTTCATAGGAACATGAAACTTGAAACTATTAAAGAAAAATCTTTTTATAGATTTTTTTTTTTTTTTTTTTTTTTTTTTTTTTAGAGATGTATATGAAACACCTACTCTAAATGGAGAGTGAAGAAAATCTTTTTGGATTTTTTTTTAAAATAAGATCAACCAAAAATGAACCTTACGACTATTGAGGAAAGTCTTTTTTTTTTTTTTTTTTTTTTTTTTAAGATGTGTATGAAACACCTACTCTAAATAAAGAGTGAAGAAAATCATTTTTTTTGAAATTTTTAAAATGAGATCCCCGAACCAACAATAGGCTGCCTACGTATCTCACATCCCGAAAGAGGAGAATCAGGGGTGCGTAGTTCGTCCAGATTGGACAATTAACGCTCAACAAATAAATTGACCCTAACTTAAGAGACACACTCAAAAAGACTCTTTTTTTTTTCTTTTTTTTTTTCTTTTTTTTCAATTAGACGCTTTAACCAAGACTGACACCACCAAATATACAGAAAAATCTTTTTGGTATTTTTGTTTTTGACAACTAAGTATAAAGGCAAACAAACTTCTTTTTTTTTTTTTTTTTCACTTTTACGATATTTTGAGAAGACAAATGCAAAACATAAAAAAAATCTTTTTTTTTTGGATTTTTGGATTGTGAAAAACAAAAGCCATAAAGAATTCTAAAATAAACTACGAAATTCCTCTCCCTTTTTTTTCTTTTCGACTCACTTTGTTATTTTTTTTCTTTTTCGTTTTTGCTTACACACCTTACTCCTAACAATTTTATTTTATTTTTATTCTCTTTTTTTTTTTTTTTTAACTGTTCGTCAAATGACCTCGTTACCCTTAAAAATGCAACAATTAGCACGCAGGGATGCTTCAAAGGTGAGTCTCCTACAAAGGGCCATGTGGGTCCCGCTAGGTTTCCGCATGATGCACACAAGCATGACCTAAAGGCTGACCTACGTTGTGGTTTACTAACAAGGCTGTTCGGGGGAGCGTATGGTCGATAGTGGCTGCTTTGCTTTCCACCTACTCCATAACACCGACGGTTCCCCCCTAAAATAAGGGTGACTCAACTAGAGGTCGTGTACAACACGTGTACTACGGATTTGTTGCAGAAAGAAGGCCGGGGGGTGGACTCATGATGACAGATATAAAGCGGTAACACATAGGATAAATAATATAAACAAAGAGCACGAAAAAGCACAAAAAGTGAAAATAACACAAACAATAACCACAAACAATGTTTATACACTCGTAATGCCAAACAAAGCCTATACGACTCCAAAAATAGCTCGAATTCTGAAAACTCAACTTTTCCCCAGCAGAGTCGCCAGAAGATGTCACACCCTTTTTTGCACCGCGTACTCCAAACATTGGAATATTTTTAGTTTGAAAGGGTTTAATTATTTTAAGTGACATGAAATAAAAATTTGATTCGAAAAAGGAATTATTTGCACTTTTATTCAGAGTCGCCACTTGGCATGGTCCGGTGTGCCAAGTCACCTAAAAAATCCTTTTTCGAAACCAATTGACTCTTAAACCGGTTTGCGCACAGAGATTCCGGCTAAGGAATTCTGTTGATCGAGGGGAAGGTGTTAGGCACCCCTCGATCCCGTGGTTCGACCACGGTCGCTTGACGAAGTGTATTGGCTATTTTTGGCATTATAAAATGTATAAACCACAAAAATAAAGCACGCAAAAACAATCAAACAAACAAAACGAAACAAACCGAAATGTAAATCCAGTCCAATTATTACAACCCGAAAACAGAAAAGAACTGAAAATAAACCTACGCTAAATCTAAACTAATGCTTTACCCGATGCCTCGGGCCTTCATCGCAGACGTCCTCCAGGTATAAAGTACTTCGGGGCATTCCCCGGATAAATCAATACAAATCCTTCGGGGCATTCCCCGGCCAAATGAGTACATTTAAAACTTTTCGTACAATAAAATAAAAGCATCATTCAAGCACATATTCAAAACACTCCAACAAATTATTATCCCTAAATTTGCCTACCCATCCTACGCTTGCCTATGCGTTTTCGACTAAAGACATAATTCCATCACATTCCCTTATATCGAATAGAACAAGGACAACAAACCAACATTAATCTACGTTCAACTTTTATCAATTCCTCCATTACTTCCCTAAATCCCCTTATCAGTTCATTAAAACATGATCAACATTCAATTTTCAAACCACCAAAATCGATACACCAAACATCAGGATCATAACAATCAATATCAACAAAGTCCAACAAAATATAATCACAACAAGCATAATCACAACCAATTCAATATAACAAAATAAACAAAAGAGAGCGGGTTAAAGAAATGGACCTCACTGACACTTGCTTTTGTCGATAATAAAGAAGTCCGGAGACCAAAACTCGATCGGAGAACCTCACGACGAACAACCAACTCGGTAATAAAATAATAACCGGACAGCTCCAAAACCCGTGAATAACAGACTTTTACTATACGAAACCCAACCGAGAATGACAACCCAATTCGATAAAGACGATTCGAGATCTACTATCGACGACGAAACATGACATAGTCGAAATCAAAATCAACCAACAATAGCAGAAAACCAAAACCCCAGCAGATCGAGCCCCGGTGACGGAGAACGACGGCGGCAGGTCTAGGCGGTGACGGAGATACGGCGGCGGCCGATATCCGAGGTCGGCCGGTTCGCCGGTTGCTTCGCCGGACGGGTGGGGATGGAGCTGACCGACGCGCCGCGGCCGGATCTGGCCGATCCTCAGCCGGCGAACGGCGCTGGTCGCTGACAGCGGGAGCCGGCAGGTCTGAGCGGCGCCGTTGTCACCAGAATGATGGAACGACGGCAGCGACGGCGTGGTTTCGCTGTTTACCGGCCGGAGAGAGAGGTTGAAAGGAGGGTCTCGGCCGAGCCGGCGCTGGAGATCCGGTCAGGTCCGGTCGGCGAAACGGTGAGAGAGACGATGGAGAGACGACGGCGATGTAGCCGCCGTCGATACTGAGATCCGAGAGAGATCGGGGAGAGAGTTTATAGAGAGAGAGCTTATCTCGAGAGAGAGAGAGAGTTTCTAGAGAGAGGAAAAAAATCTGATGGTTTTTTTTTGTGTGTTTTCTTTTCTTTTTGGATCCCCCCTTCAAATTGTGTAGGTGTAGGTATATATATTTTTTGAGCTTTCTTTCTTGACAAGAAAAGAGAGTGGGGGGTGGAGTAACATGGGGTAGGGGGGTAGTGGTGAGGTGTTATGTTTTTAGTGGGTAGGTGGGTAGGATAAGAGGGTTAGGAGGTAGGACGGAAGGTGAAAAATGAGTAGAAATTAATATTTGGGCGGACAAAATTACGTGTCTACAATCATTGATAGAGAGAGAAAGTGTAAAACCTCTTAACTGTCATTTTGTACAGTGAGTCTATATTTATACTGTTAACTAATATAACTAATTACTCTTACTGATATTAATATCAGATTATACATTGGGCCTTTCTTAGCTTAATGGGATGACTTGGTCCAACATCTGCATCTTCTTGCTCTTTATTCAACATCATCCATTTGGTAGATCACCCAATTCCTGGAAGCTGCTAGGGCCACAATAGACCTGACAGTAACTATTTTGTTTATAGGACTATATGTTTCATCAAAGTCGAGCCCTTCTTTCTAGCTATAGCTTTTGGTAACAAGTTTCACTTTACATCTTTCCACCTCTTCTGATGGATAAGACATTCTGACTTTGAAGCATACATCTTTTAAGTTTAATGCATACATCTGTAGCTAAAAGACTAGGCAGGTTTCAATAAGTTCTAACATAAGAGCTTCAGTAAGTTTGAACTGTTAAGCATATATCCTTGTCATTCACTTATTTCCAATTTCTTAGATCATGTCTTTGATGTTGAAATGCAGCATCACAACCTTTGCAACATGCCCTTGGCCTTCCTTGGACATTGAGATCAGAAGGTGAGCCTCCTCCTTTCTCCGATCAGTACTTATGCCTCATGAACATTCTGTCGTGGTTCAAGGTTTCTTTTCCTTTTTTTCTCTGTGGAGTTTACTATTAAAGTAGTTCACTAATTAAGTAAGTTCCTATATAAATGATAAAAGTGCAAACCATAGTCCAAACGTTTGAGGTGTTACAACAAACCTCCAAAATTTCCCACTATTTCTCACTATTTTCCACTATTTATGATTGTGCAAAACCTAATTTAGTATGGAAAATAGTGGTGTGCTTCTGATTTAACTCTAATGGTGTCCTAACCGGTTTATCTCTCCCTAGGCCAGATTTAAATATCAATTCTAGTGCATACTTTCTTTGAGACGTTGAAATGTGATTACTAGATCTAGCCATTCAATACCCTAGAGGAACTTGTACTTCTCCTAGGTCTTTCATTTTGAAGATCATGTCAAGTGTCACATAGCAGTTGAAGATTGTCACTAGTGATCAAAAGTTCATCAATACACACTAGTATAATCACAAATCACTATCAACTTTCTTGGCGAACCCCAGTTAACCCAGAATATCTGTTAATTTCAAGTTCCATTGCCTTGGTGCCGGTTCAAAGCAACAATAAAGTGCATGATATGAATTTCTAAGAAAAAGAAACATGATCAGTGAGGGGTCAGAGGGCAAGACTATCATCCTTGGAGGAAACAGAAATCATTACTCTTAGCTCTTATTTATTTGTTGAGCTCGAGTTATCTTCAACAATCTGAGTCTGTTAGCTGTTTAATGCGTCTACAGTATGTATAAACTTTACATTTGCCAATTGTATGAATTGGAATTTAGCATTTTGGGCAGCGTAGCACAATATCATCGGTGAAACATCAAAAGGCCGAAGCTGTTACAAGATTATAGTAGTTTCTTGGCATTTGTGTTCTACTAAATTACTATCATGTGTTTCTGCATTCAAAATTTTATAAACTACATTTTCTTAGTAAATTCTTGTATAGACTATGTTAAAACTATGTTGCTCGGATCCTCAAAAAGTTATTTACTTTGGTTAATCTGATTCACACCTGCTCCATTGTTTTTATTTTAATACCTTAAACTGAATCTTTGATGTTGTTAATGTGACAGTGCCCACAAAAGCTCCAGCAGTTCCCCCTCCTCCTGTTCGTGTGCGAGTTAAGATGAGCAAAAATGATCCAATGCTAGTTTCCCCGCATCCTGTTCCTGCACCAGTTTCGATGAGCAAAAATGCGCCAAATCTAGTTCCCCCGCCTCCTGTGCCACCATTGGGCTCGATCAGTGCTAGACCTTGGCTAATTCCTGGTTATAAAGAGGACAAGCAGAGAGAGACAAAGTTAAAGTTAACTCCATTATCAAGACTGATAGCAGAAAAAAAAACACATACTTGTACAAGTGGATCTTCTTCCCAAATGGATGAAATATCAAAGAAAGAGGTTACCGATGGAGTCAAGTCTAATTTGGTGTCTCAACTCACTTCTGGGACAACTACTAGCTTGGATGACATGGTTAATTTCGCCAATAGTGCTTTCACCTTGTTAAATTTGTTTGGTGTTGATTATGGCTCGTTCTACAACGATGTCAAGGACTTGATCAAGCACAAATATGATTTACTCACTGCTGATAGAAAACTAGATATGTTGTCTGTTTCAGAATTGGAGGAAAAATATCTAGATGTTGTTACTAAAGAAGAGCAGTGCGTGAAAGGTGATGAGCTAAAAAGAGCAGCCCATAGGATTGCACAAGCGGAGGTAGAAAAACTCGGAACCCAAATGAAGGCAGCTAGAGTAGCGCAAGGGGAGATTGAGTGGTGCAAGTACAAAGCTCTACAAGGGATTGAATCCACCACTCAATGCCTACTGTCTTATAAATAGAATTTGGTTGTCTCTATGTTGATGATTTCGATTAGCCGGAGAAAGTCCTCATCATACATAGACTGTATGTTTATGTAACTATCTGCATGCAGCGGCTCCTTAAAGTTTCTTGTTCAGTTTTTTAGCACATATTTTAGAGCCTCAATCAACTGGTTTACATGCTTTGATAACTAATTAGAATGTGATGTTAGAACTATTTTATGAGTTTTGGGAGATTTAGCAAAGTAGGACCAACTTTCAAACTTTGAAACCATATCCTCTTTAAATGGATGTGAAGTTGAATTTGACAAAAATGATTGGGGGCAATTAATCAAAATTCGTATCGAGAAGTCTTATGCTAGAATATGAAATGTCTAATTAAGGACGTAGCCACAACCTTTGATGGTGATTGGTTGTGGCTCTAATATATGAAGGAAAATATTTTATTCATAATACTCTTTATTATTCTCCTTACATCAAATATGTCATAGAATATCCCTATTTATAATAATAACAATCAAATTAAATTAGGACTAGAAAATCTATTTCTATATGAATTACGACAAACAAATCCTAATCATAATCAAACATGAATTAAAATAATATCAAATATTAAATTCTAAACCACCAATGATTTCTAATTAATCTTTGACTTATTATTTTCAATATTCTCCCTTAATTCAAAGTTGTCATTGTTGTTGCATTAAACACTTCTCTTTAATTTTCAATATTTTATTTGTGTTGGAAAATTTCTCTCCAATCCAATTGTTGAAGCATTTCAGTATTCAACCTTCAACTGTCGAAATATTTCACTTTGATCAACTTTCAATTGTTGAAGTATTTCTCTCCAGCTCTCAAACTTTTTTTCTTGATTGTGTTGGAGCACTTCTCTCCAATATTCAATAGTTGAAGCACTTCTCTTTAACATTCTATTGTTGGAACACTTCTCTCCAACTTTGTTGATGCATTTTGTCACCAATACTCAATTTTTCTCATTCACTTGTAATCAACTTTCAATTGTCCTTCTTTCTCATTTTTCTCTAGCCCATCAATTGTCATTGGCCAGATGAGCAGCATATATGACTTATAGCCGCTTGCCAACAATGAAAGCTTTTTGATTTTCTACCAAAATGGTAGAAGCTCTAATACCAATTTGAAGGAAAATATTTTATTCAATAAACTCAAATAATGGAGTCCGAAGCCAAAAGGGCTATTTTTTTATTAAAAATATCAAAATAGACAATTAATTTTTAAAAATACCAAAACGGAAAAATCATTACGGATCCAACGACTTATAAGTCGCTGGGCCCACAACAATTAGTAAATCGTAGGGTCAACAGCAAGTTACATGTCACTGACAGTGAGGCGACTTACTGCCAGGATTACTGTTCCCATGTGAATTAAAAAAGTGTGCATCCTTGAATCAAAAATGTGTGCATCCTTGATTATATTCATGCAGCCTTTGAAAAGTAAAAAGATTCTTCCACTATTGATGTAATCCATGCAGCCTTTGAAATGTTTGTGCTGCATTTTTTAAAAAAAAAGTACTGTTTACACGTGAATAAATATCTTTTTGCATCTAAATTTTGTCTATATATTCGGTTGGAAGTAATTATATGTTCATACGAAAATTTTTTAAACTGAAAAAAGTTTACAAATATTTAATCAAAATACAAGTTAAGGCATCAATTATAAAGTATGTTAATAGGTAGTTTTTACGTTATTTCTATTGTGAAGTATAAAAATATTACATCGAGTTCTTCAACTCAAAGATCTACTAGATAAGGGTTTCATAAGGCTTAGTGTTTCTCCTTGGGGTGCTCCTATGTTGTTTGTGAGAAAGAAAAATGGCTCATTGCGTATGTGCATTGATTACCGCCAACTGAATAAAGTCACCGTCAAAAATAAGTACCCCCTTCCGAGAATAGATGATTTGTTTAACCAATTTCAAGGTGCAAGTTATTTCTCAAAGATAGACCTTCGTTCTGGCTATCATCAACTCAAAGTTAGGGAGTGTGACATCCCGAAAACTGATTTTGAACTCGTTATGGCCATTTTGAGTTTCTTGTTATGTCTTTCGGGTTAACTAATGCCCCAGCAGCTTTCATGAACCTCATGAATTGAGTGTTCAGACCATATCTGGATATATTTGTCATAGTGTTCATCGATGATATACTGGTGTACTCCCATAGTGAGGATGAACATTCTGATCACCTCCGAACTATCTTGCAAACCTTTAGAGATCACAAGTTGTTTGCCAAGTTCAGTAAGTATGAGTTTTGGCTAAGGTCAGTTGCTTTTCTGGGACATATCATTTCTTCCGAGGGTATTAGAGTTGATCCCCAAAAGACCGAAGCTGTTACAAATTGGCCTAGACCTATTTCTCTGACTGATATCCAAAGTTTCTTGGGTTTAGCTGGCTATTACCGCCGTTTTGTTGAGGTTTTCTCCTTTATAGCGTCTCCTATGACTCGGTTGACCTAAAAGAAAGTGAAGTTCTTGTGGTCCGAATATTGTGAGAAGAGTTTTCAAGAGTTGAAGACTCGACTCACTTCAGCCCTTGTTTTGACTTTGCCTGATGGAGTTGATGGTTTTGTGGTGTACTATGATGCTTCGAGAGTTGGGTTGGGTTGCGTATTGATGCAGAAGGGTAAGGTGATAGCTTATGCTTTTAGACAGTTGAAACCCCATGAGAAAAATTACCCCACCCATGACCTTGAGTTGGCTGCTGTTGTGTTTGCTTTGAAAATCTGGAGACACTATTTGTATGTGTCCATGTTGATGTTTTCACTGATCATAAGAGTCTGCAGTATGTGTTTACCCAGAGAGAATTGAATCTTAGGCAGAGACGATGGTTAGAATTGTTAAAGTACTATGATATGAGTGTGTTGTACCATCCGGGCAAGGCCAATGTTGTGGAGGATGCCCTAAGTAAAGTGTCCATGGGTAGTGTTTTGCATGTTGTAGAAGGTAAGAAAGAGTTTTCTCGTGATGTACATCATTTGGCTAGATTGGGTGTTAGGTTGTTTGACTCTGCTGAAGGTAGTATAGGGGTTCAGAGTAGTTCCGAATCCTCCTTGGTTTCGGAAGTGAAGGAAAAGCAATACTTAGATGCTAGTTTGGTCAGACTGAAGAAGTCAGTCAAGGACCAAAAAGTAGAGGTTTTCTCCCAAGGGGGAGATGGTGTGTTGAAATTGCAGGGTAGATTGTGTGTCCTGAATGTTGATGATATGAGATAGAATATTATGGCTGAAGCGCACGGGGTGCGATATTCTATTCATCCTGGTGCCACCAAGATGTACCGAGACTTACGGGAAATCTATTGGTGGAGTGGCATAAAGAAAGATATAGCAGTGTTTGTAGCTAAGTGTGCAATATGCCAACAGGTTAAGGTTGAACACCAAAGACCTGGTGGTATGATGCAAGAGTTTAGTATTCCCACCTGGAAGTGGGAAGAGATAAATATGGACTTCGTGATTGATTTACCTCCTTCCCGATGCCATCATGATTCCATTTGGGTTGTGGTTGATAGGTTGACTAATTCTGCTCATATCTTCCATGTTCATACTTCATATACAGCTGAGGATTATGCTAGATTGTATATCCGAGAGCTAGTCAGACTGCATGGAGTTCCCTTGTCTATCATTTCGGATAGGGGTACTCAGTTCACTTCGTAATTTTGGAAAGCTTTTCAAAAGGGTCTTGGTGCCCAAGTGCTTTTGAGTTCTGCTTTTCATCCGCAGACCGATGGTCAGGATGAGCGAACCATCCAGACCTTAGAGGATATGTTGAGAGCTTGTGCACTTGACTTTAAGGGAAGTTGGGATGATCACTTACCATTGATAGAGTTTGCTTACAATAACAGTTTCCATTCTAGTATTGGCATGGCTCTGTTTGAAGCCTTATATGGGAGGAAGTGTAGATCACCCATAGGTTGGTTCGAGGTGGGTGAAGCGGCAGTGAGTGGTCTTGATTCGGTATTTGGGGCCATGGAAAAAGTTAAGTTGATTAGGGAAAGGTTGAAAACTGCACAGAGTCATCAGAAGTCATATGCGAATGTTAGAAGGAGAGACCTTGAGTTTGAAGTTGGTGACATAGTGTATCTGAAAATTTCACCCATGAGGGGGGTGAAGATATTCGGAAAGAAGGGGAAGCTTGTCCCCGTTATGTTGGTCCTTACAAAATTCTTAGTCGTGTTGGTAAGGTAGCTTATGAGGTTGAGTTGCCTTCCGAATTGTCCTCTGTTCATCCAATATTCTATGTCTCCATGCTTAAAAAGCATATTAGCGATGTTGTGGTAGTGGATTCCTCTGTGAGTGCTGACATTCAAGAAAATCTTTCTTTTGATGAGATTCCTGTTGAGATTCTTGATTTCAGTGTCCGAAGACTGAGGAACAAAGAAGTTCCCTTGGTCAAGGTGTTGTGGCGAAACCAATCTGTTGAGGGTGCAACTTGGGAAGCTGAGGCGGATATGTGATCCAAGTACCCGCACCTATTTTCTGCGAACTCCGATCAAGCCGAAGGTACCGTTCTTTCCTAAATCATGCACTTTTGATAAAATTTGCAGCAGTTCAGCTGTCATTTATTATGTGTTCAGCTATAGTTTCTTGAATTTATGCATTCTATGTTGCATTCGCAGTGAGAAACTATGTGGTGATGAGTCTAACGAATGGTTTCAGCTGTATGCTCTATTCCCTATCTAATATTGGCATGTCTATCATCATTTGAGGACGAATGTTTCCAAAGGGGGATGATGTAATACCCTGGGAAATTTTTCGTTGAAATTTTGTGCGTAAACGTGTTGGGTTCTATCTTCTAGAATGAATTATAAATTTTTCGTGTTGAATGTCTTAGATTATGACCCACCATTGTGTATAATATCGAACAAACTTTCCAACGATATGTGGATCATCAAAATGGACACCCGAGCGACGAGTTATGAACATTCCGATCGAACTGTGAATAGTAGTAAAATGTGCAGGAAAAAATACTGAGGCCTGGCGTATTTTTGCTCCAACTTTAAATGATCATAACTCATTGTACATAATGATCTGGGTGATATAATATATATCAACGGAAATCTATACGATTCCTCTTTCCAATGAAATTAGTTTCATCCAATTTTTCTATCGGAGCAAAAGATTATGGTCGATCTACTTCAGCCTATCAAAAGTGAATTTTTGGGTCAAATTTAAATGATCATAACTCCTTGTACACAATGATCTGGGTGAGATACTGTATATCAACGGAAAGATATGAGAGTTCTCTTTCTAATGAAATTAATTTCATCCAATTTGGATATCGGAGTAAAACATTATGGTTGATCTACTTCAGACTATCAAAACAGTCCACCAAAGGACAGATTCGAGAATTATTTAATTTTTAGGGGCATGTTGGTCATTCCCCCTCACCCAAAATCCGTCCAAACCCGATATTAAAGCCTATTATAAGCATTATATGTTATATTTCATCAAATTCCCTCAAAAATAAAACCCTAAGCTCCTACATCCAACTTCAAGAACCTTCAAAGTTCACCATTAATTCTGCAAATTTATTCAAGATTCCAAGTTCCTAGTTCAAGAACTTCAAGAACCTCCAAAGTTCACCATTAATTCTGCAAATTTATTCAAGATTCCAAGTTCCTAGTTCAAGAACTCTAAGAACCATCATTCAAAGGCACGATTAACATCTCAAAAATGAGTATCGATCTAAAGTTCATCATTCAAGGTATGTGGGATTTTTCAACAAGAACTTTCTTTCGTTCTTGTGCCTAAAAGTAATTCTCTTTACAAAGACATGATTTTTATTTGATTTTTATGAATTTGAAGCATGAACCCATATCTTATGATGATTATTATGAAATCTTCATGTTTATGATTTTGAAAGATGAATTTACATGTGTGGAGATATAAAGTATGAATCTTGAACGATATTTATCATAATTTTAATATTTGGGTCATAAATCCCCATTGGAAATTGTGTTTTTTTTTTGAGAAAGTGTGTGTTATAAGCAAGTTGATGTTGAATATTTGAGATATTTTGAATGATTTGACCTTTTGGTCTTAATGGAGTTGTTTTGAAATCGAGTGTGAAAGAAATCCACAACGTGATTGATTTTGATAGATAGGAAGGATGATGTCTCCCGATGTATATTTATATATTACTGAAATTATTTTGTTGTGGATTGTCTTTGAAATGATCTGAGCTAAGTCCGGGAGAAATCTTTAGCACCGAGAGGGAGGTATAAAGCGACCTTACTTTTCTAGAACTACGTGCCCCCGTAGGAGTGAGCCTGAGGCTGATTTATATAGTGATCACTTGTTTGTGTGGATTGGATATTAATAGTCCTACTCCTATGGCAAGGATAGGATGGCTCTCCCCAACGTGGGTTGTACGTTAGACTCCATGTAGCTCACATGGTTTATGTCGGTTATAGGATCTCCCAGTGTGTGTGTGTTTCCTTGTGTCTATGGTGAATGGTGAAGTGATTTGAAAGTGGAATTGTGAAAGTTATTCTTTCGAAAGATATAAATGATATTTACATTATGAGAATTGATATTCTTGATGAACTGAAAGTGATTGACAAATTATATGATGTCTCACATGTGTTATTGTTCTTATTTCATCCTCTCATGATTTTGATGATTTTCTTCGGGCTATGTGAGTCTTTCATACATCCTGCATATTTCTTATAAATATTTATGATGGTGATGTTTATACAACTACATACACCCCCATATACTCGATTTCTTTCCATAGTACTGACCCACATCTTCGGATGTGGGCTGCATTTTCTCGGAATGTAGGTTCAGGTGCTCAGTTCCAGGTTCGACAGTGATTCTTTGGGCACGCTGTTCTACATCCTCTGTTGTGGTGAGTCCTCATGTTCCAAGGATGTGATGTCTGATGTTGGTTTCACATAATTGTTTACATTTGATAACTGAGTATGAGTCAGTTGGGGCATGTCTCAATGGCTCACTGGTTTTATTGATTTTCTTAGAGGCTTGTCAGACTAGTATAGATGTTGGGAGTTGACTAATAAGTCATATTTTGTTACTTTCTGAGATTCTTTTATTCCTGAATGATGATTACTCTGTTGATATTTGAAGGTTATTTATGGAAACCCCGTTGATTTGTGTAGAAATGAATGAAAATGGCTCAAAGGGTTAGCTTGGGGCTACTCGTAGCCTCAAGCACCGTGTGACGCTCTGAGACCCGTTTTTCTGGGCGTTACAATATCGTTCATCACCCACGGCGTAAAATTTACCACTATATGTTTATTTGTATAGCTTGGTGTTGTAGTACTTGCTAACATATGTATTAGGTTCGATGCCACGAATGCCACAAAACTTAATACAATGTGAGCATGGCATGTGATAATTCTTCCATTTTCCACAAGAACATATTTTTTTCTTGGCATTAACTGTGTGGACAACGTGCAAAAGTAAGAATCTTAAATACCCCGTCACCAGTTTGATAAGTCATTATGTCAGCGTGTGATTGCGCTCTCTCCCAATAATCTAAGAATTTATTTTCAACGGCAGGAGGCCATGGCTTATTATTTTGTAATAAAGCATCAGCAAGATTGCTTCGTTCCACAAAACGGTCAACAAGAGCTTTAAAAGTCATGCGAACCATAGCAGTCACTGGAAGCCCCCGATCTTTCTTCAACAAACCATTATATGACTCGGATACATTTGTCGTCATGGCACCCCATCTACGACCATCATCCTTATACATTGTTCATTTATCTAGCGAAAATTTATCTAACCACATATATGTTGCAGAGGACAATATCTTAATTTGTTCCATTCTTTGAAAAAAATTCCTTTCTTGATGCTCCGTGGCAGCCGACCACATTAAGTTCTCGAGCTCTTTATTCAAATTTTTTTTATTAAAATTGACTTTCAAGTGTCAAACACAAAATCTATGAAAAGTGTTTGGTGGACTCAACCAATCATAAGACTGAACACATTGTAATATTCCTTTATGACGGTCAGAAATGAGACTAATTTTTTTTCTCTCACCGATAACATGCCTCCATAATAACTTAAGAAATCATGACCATGATTCAAAACTTTCACGTGCAACAAGAGCATATGCAAGTGGAAGAATATTACCATTAGCATCAATCCCAACAGCAATTAATAGTTTCAAATCGTATAAACCATAAAGATGGGTACCGTCTATTGAAATGATGGGCCTGGAGTATTTGAAACCATCAATGCTCGGTTTAAAAGTCCAAAATAAAAATTTAAATATTTTCTCACCCTGCATTGTTGAAGAATAGTGCTCCCATTCAACAACAGTACCGGGATTGAAATATTATAGTTTAGTCATGTAGCGAGGTAATACTGTAACACCCCAATTTTCTGAACCAAAATGCTACACGGTGCTCATGACCCCAAAGGACCACAAGCTAACCCATGACTGATATCTGTACCTATAAACTGCATAATATCTCATAAAATATGCAAAAACATGAACTGTAAGGCCATAAGGTTTAATACTGATACATATCTGAAAAACATGGTATAACAATACCAAAAAGAAACATAAATACTAAAGTCTGAACATCTAATCTGACATATAGTCCGAGCCTCTAACTGAACTGAATAAGGAGTTGAAGGAACATGTCTCCAACTAACTCCATGAACTAAAAAACTAATTTGAAATACTGTAATAAAGTAATAATAATATTGTCCTCGAATGAAGAGGAGCACTGACTGCTGACATCTGCAATGCTACTGCTGCTCTGAAACTCGTGCCTCTGTACCTATGGCGTCAAATAAAACACCATAGCGCGAATGCATCAGTACAACTGAATGTACTGAGTATACGAGTGAGGTAGGCTAAATGCAAAGGGTTTTATATGCATGAACAATGCTGACAGATATGAACATGAGAATACATACATACATACATACATACATACGTAACCGCAACTAAACTCGTGCTGATACTGACTACTGAGTCTGAATACTGACAACATGAGTTTACTGATGCTGAGATACTGAATGACTGAGTTTACTAATATTGATATGTAATTCACTAATAAGTGAGGAACTGATACTGTATTACTGAATACTGGGAGACTGATACTATATTACTGATAAAGAAATGATTGTTTCTGATAGTTCTGATTATGAAGAACTGATTTGATTGACCGTATATAACAGTCGTAAAACTGAGCTTGTGATAACATGACTACTGAATATGAATATTGATGATATGTATTTACTGATAACATATCATAAATGATAACTAAATTCTGATAACTGATATATCTGATAACATGAGTTCTGATAACTGATAGCATGAATGACTGCATCTGACAGTCCTAAATCTAATGGAACTAGCTGAGTTCCGTACTGTATCTGAGTTGATTGTATCTGACAGTCCTGGTATCCTGAAGAACTATCTAAGTTCTTTTACTGAGACTGATACTGAAACTATGGGAAGTAGTTACCTAACCGACATACCCCAAATATGCTATAATAGCTAAGATGGGTTCTAATCTCTGCCCTGATTAGAAGGGTGTCAATACCGTGCCACTAGTAAGGACAAGCTGTGAGTGACCCTCATCTGGTAGGTACTCTAATGAGAACGGTGGGAACCCTCATCTGACAGGTTAATCCACCTCATCTACCCTCAACTGACAGGTATTGATGTCTCAACCTATGCTGGCTATATAGTTCTGAAACGCAAGGACTGCTTCTAAGAATCACACCCTCTACTGGCAGGTGAGTTTCCATCCTTGGGTTCACTCGGTGCTGAATCTTACTCCCAACTGAATGACATTGAACTGATTTCCTAGTTCATACTAGAATTAACTGAACTATTGCTGATTGTTCTGTTTAACTGGACTAAACATGGACTGAGTTTATTGAGTTCCGATGACTAGCGGAAGACTACTGAATTCTGTTAACTGACTAAATGCTACTGAGTTCTGTTGGCTAACTGAGTTTACTGATGTCTGAACTGAATACTGAACTAAACTGTACTGATACTGAGATTCACTAAATTTCATAGACTGACGAAATATTACTGAGATTACGTAGATTACTGAGTACTGAGTAAAACGGAACTGATACTGCCTTTACATGAGTTTTCCTGAGTCAAGAGACTGACTGAAGTCTACTGAACATGGCTTGACTGAGAGTATCATGAAAACATGACATGGCTCTAGGCACACAGCTATATTTTTTGGGTACAAGTACCCCCAGGACTCGATGGAAGGAAACTGACATGACTTGACATTCTTGAGTACATGATCAACATTAACAATCTATAATATCATAACTTGGGGGATTTCATGGAATACATGTTTATCATACATCTTGTGCATAAGTAGTATTTGCAAGTAAGCATAGCATAATCTCATAAGACTAGTTCATGAGAGATCCAACATTTACAAGACACAGTATCAACATGGAAGTCATTGGAATATAAGGGCATATCATGAATCCTTCACTTAGTCACAATTTAGCTATATGGCATGATTTCTAGTTGCTTAGCATTTTATCAAACACCTTACATGCACATCTTAGGCATAGGTGAAATCATTAAATTATACATTATAGACAACCAAATTTACATGTTTCCAACTCAGATGATGTCATAGATTCATAATAACACATAAAGATTTCAACTTGGGAATCATTCAACATCAACAACATGATCATCAACAACCCACAACCTGAACAACATAATTCATAGATTTCAATTTATAGGCTAACATAGTTTCATGGAAATACATAAAGATCCTAACTTGAAACCATACAACAACCATCAACATTAACATAATCATAACACAACAAAGTATTCATAATACATGATTTAAAACTTGATTCTTGAGCTCCATGGATGAAAGAAATCCATGGATGAACACTATGCATACCTTAGTTCTTCATTTTACGAAGATCGATGGAGAGAATTTCTTGAAATTAAATCCCCAATTGCAAATCCTCTTCTTGTTCTTGATGAATTTTGAGAGAAATTAAGCATGTTGCTAGATTATGCTGAATCTTGTGTTTGTGTATATATATATAGAGAGGTGGGAAAGACTAAAATACCACTGTAAAAAGAGAGAGATGCAGCTGTCATCTGTTGTTTTCAAGCTGATAGGCTGAAGAAAATTGATCATAATTTTTTACTCCAATGTTCAAATTAGATGAAACCAATTGCATTAGAAAGAAGACTAAAATATATTTCTATTGATATATAGCATTTCTCACAGTTCATTTTATGCAGGAAGTTATGATAGTTTGAAGATGACTAAAATTTTTGACCTGAAATGCGTCCGAAATGCGGGAGCATTTCAAACCAGTGAGTTAGCCACTGAAATGTGCCCAAAATGTGCCTGGAATGTGTCCAATACATACTAGGTACTTTCCCCATTGCAACGCAACATGAAAATCTAAAAATGGAGGTGGGAAAGGTCATCAAATAAATCCCGAAAGTTAGGAGGTCTAAAATGAGAGTAAGTGTTGAACTTGAATACTTACCAAAAAAAAATTCTAAGTGTTGAAATCTTTCATGGAGCTTTACGAGCTGAATTTGACATGCGATTTTTACGGGGTCTTACAAATGCTTTGAAAGAACTTTCAAAATCTCCATATACCATCACAAATGCTTTTTTTCGACCTCTTTGAGCTTTCCTATAACTGGGAGTAAAATGATGCTTTGACTTGATGACTTCTCGAACCGCCTTAATACTGATATTCGGGCTCTGCATAATATGTGCTACCAGCGTAACAGCAATCATATTGATGTTTAGATTGAAATTATCTTCCTTGTAGATATCAGTCAGACAAGTATGTGGTTGTATCATTTTTCCTGCTTTCCACATACCACCTGAAATCTCTCGAAAGCAAATCATCCATTCGCATCCCAACATGTGACGCTTGCACATAACCCTCCAGCTCTTACTTTTGGATCTATCACAAATATAGTCCTTTCTTTTTTTAAGACTATACATTCTCAAAGAAACTCTCATTTGTTTCTTATTTGTGAATAACATACCTAATTTCATATAGATTCAAATAAGTATTAGTCGATAAAAAAATGAAATTAATTATTTTTAAAATTATAGTTAGCAAAAATCTAACCTGTTTGAATGAATTCCGGATTCTTTAAATTCCAAAGAGCAGCTTGATTGAAACTATCATCACATGTGTACGCAAAATCTTCTGCGCTTTCTTCGGTATTATCCAAATACGGAATTTCTATTGATGGATGACTAACACTACGAGCAATTAGAGTTGCATCTTCTCCAATGATATTATCATCATCGGACATTTCAACATCATCCATTGATTCATGTTCTGAAGGTTCATCACTGTCTGATCCACACACTCCATTATCAGCTACATCATCATTATTTTTCACAATTTGTGTAAGCCGAGTTAGCGTACATTCAAAATCATTACATCTATAAAACAGAAAAAAATTTAAACATAATTAGTATAAGTTATAAATTAATTTAATTTAAAAAAAAAATTATATTTACCCATCGATTAACTTCAGCAGAAAAGAATATTGGTGATGATTAGAATTCAAATTTTGCATGTGCATATGAAAATTGCTAGGTTCCCCAATATCAAAATTATGCACATTTCCATCAGAGTTATCATACTACATATCAACCCAACTACCACATTGTGTATTCAAATTACTTATATCGTTTGAGTGTCTGCCAAATTCTCCCACTCTTTGATGTTGGACTATGTCCCTTGAAGAATCAACATTTAAATTCTATAAATGTGATGTATCACAAAGATCAAATTCGTTGTCGGTGGATTTCTGAATGATAGGACAACGTTCAGTTGACGCATATATATCGAGGCTTGTTAAGTTAATACGATTACCAAAAATCTTAATAGTACGGAGAAATATAGATAAAGAATCATCATTCCAAATACAAGTCTCACCGTACGTTATAACTCCATTTGGACTAAAAGACGTTGGATATAATCCCGTGATAGCCACTACATCTTCTGGATCAGTTATACCCATTTAATTTCTTAGTACGCGTTGCAACCGCTCATATTGAAGAGATAATGGAAATATTTGTACAACTATAGGCGGCCGACTATAAATTATAGAACCAACTTCATATAAAACTGTAACACCCCGTACTTAATTACGTGCATTAGCCATAGTTATATGTGTTGGAGTATATGTATTGACAATAAGTTAGGTATATATGAGTTTAAGTATGAGTATTGATTATTTTGAGATGGTATCAAGTGTATAGTTGGATTATATGTGTATAGGAATCGACTTTATTTATACCGAAATTTACCCGTCGATGGTTCCATACGAAGGTTATTGAATAGGCTTTCCAACGATATAAAGATTTCCAAAAACGGATAAGTTTCAGATATAATCGAGCACGTTCGAAACTATAAAACGGTGGCCGGAATATGTGAACAGTAAATGTGCAAGAAAATTTCCTGCACACAAACTACTGAGGCCTGCCAGTTTTTTGGGTCAACTTTGAACGATCATAACTCCCTCAATATAATGAACTGGGAGAGATGCGACCTACCAAAAGAAAGATATTTGAGTCTTCTTTCTAATGCAATTGGTTTGATCCAAATCAGAAATCTGAGTAAGGAGTTATACTCGTTTTACTTCAGCCTCTCAAAATAGTTTTTTAGGGTCAACTTCAAACGATCATAACTCCTTGTACAGGACGAACTGGGTGGCCTACTTTATATGAAATGAAATCCCTTTGAATTATATTTCCAACAATACCAATTTCACCCAAATCCGATATCGGAGAAAAGAGTTATGGCCAATTTACTTTAGCCTGTCAAAACAGTCCACCATGGACAGATTCGGATTTACTTAAAATTTTAAGGGCAATATGGTCATTTTTCATCACCTCATGGACGAAAATTGGTCATTATATACATATAATTAGTCTCATATCCATCAATTATCATCAAATTATTGAAAATAAGAAACCCTAGCCTAATTTCAACTCCAATTATCTTGTGATTCAACCGTAGAAAATCCAAATTGATTCCGTAGTTGTGTTCACCGTCTCGAGGGCTTAGAGAAGCACCCCTTATTTGTGCCAACAGGACTTCGAAACCAAAAGGGCCATTTTATGGTAAGGATGTAAATTATTTTGGTGTTATTTATATAGATATGTATATATATATATGCATGTGAGCATAAGAAGTATGTTATTTGATTGTTGTTGAAAGATGATTGGGAAATGATGTTGGATTATTCTTGTGCATGGTTGGATTATGTTGAATTGTGAAGGGATTTGGTATTGATGATGTGGTATTGAAATGATTATATATATATATATATATACACATAAACCTATTGTTCAAGTTGGTTTTTGGAATGTTTTGCAAATATTGGTTGTATAGAATTATGGAAGAGAATTGTGGTGTTGGGTTGCTAATCCTAGATGCCAAACATTTCATTGTAGATAAGTGATTTATAAAGGCAAGAAGTTGTGTTGAATTGGTATTCGAATCTACAATGAGGTATGTAAAGCATACTCTAACGATGTTCTTTGGCATGAAAACACCAATGTTCCGTCAAGTAAGATTCCGAGGTTGTCCAAAAACATGTATTGTTCTACATTACCAACGAAGTTGTTTCCATTCTATAAAAGTGTCAAAATGTTTCATTGATATACCAAAAGGCTCCTATTTCATTATTGTGATATTGATGATTCTGAAACACATTGTTGATGTACCAATGAGTCTTTATGACATTGTTATTGTATAGAAGGTCTATTACTTGATTCCTATTGATGTATCATTGTTCCAAAGGTACTATATTGGCATGAACACTAATGTAATAATCTCAAAAGCTTTTGAACTAAGTTATTGGAAAGATCTTTTATGTGTGTTACTTGATATACGTGTGGGTGGTATCCCAGGGGCATAAGCCTAGCATGGGTCGATCCCTATCTATATGTTTATGGGTGGTATCCCAGGGGCATAAGCCTAGCATGGGTCGATCCCAGTTGATATGTACTGGGGCAGCCTAATGGTCACAGTACGATAAAGTATTGATTATTGTTAGGTGGTTGGAGGTTCGGGAGGAGGAGGTAATGGCGATTGATAATTGTAAAGAATGAAATGAACGAATGTATACCGTTCCACAAATGTGTTTGAATTCAAGAACTCAATTCAGATTAACGATAATGTGCATGATCCTAAAAGTGTTTATGAAGTGTGGTTCACTTCTATTATGATTTATTCACTTGCGTCTGATTTTCTTGATCCCCCATATCACATATGATTATTTACAGCTTTACATACTCAGTACATATTTCGTACTGACGTCCCTCACGGGGGACCTGCATTTCATGCTGCAGGCATAGGTGCTTCAGCTCACTCACAGCATAGATAGGAGCCAGGTCATACAGCTATTGTTGGTGAGCTCCAATTTGCTTCGGAGCTTTCCGAGTTGGTTCCTTATGTTTTGTCATTGTAGAGGAGTCGTGTGTGGGCGGGGGTTTGTCCCGACCCTAGTTATGTCATGTATATCCTAGAGGCTTTGTAGACATAAGGAAGGGTAAAGTCATGGAAGTTTATATAGTGATGTTATATTTGTATATGTGGTGGCCCCGACGGCCAAGTATTATATATATATTTGTGCGTGTTGTGCTGATACAGGTAATAAGATTCTTCTATATGCAACGAAGTGCTGTCCAAATTTTTGGTGACATATAAGTGAAAGTACAGGTATTTGAACGGGTTCTCCCGGGCCTTCTCGGCTTCGGGTGCCAGTCCGGCCCGATGGGATTTTGGGGCGTGACAAAAGTGGTATCATAGAGGTTCGTCCTAGTGAGTCTACAAAGCCGGGTCTATGTAGAGTCTTGTTTATCGGTGTGTTGTGCACCACATCTATAAACAGGAGGCTATGGACATTTAGGAATTGTTTCTTTTCTTCATGTCTTAGATTGTGCGATAGAGCTTATATAGTATATGAAGTCATAGTTGACCACTGAATCAGTTTGTTTCTCTTATTATAGTAATGATGTCGGTTACCAGAAGCAAGAATACCGGTAAGCAAGTAGATGTGGCTGCCGGAGAGGGGACTAGTAAGTCACCCACTATACCAGTGTCACGACCCGAGCCTAGGCCCTAGCCGTGACGAGCATCCCGAACCATGAAGGCCCGGAACACCCATTCTCTATCTGGTTATCATGCACAACATTTATAATCATAATAAAATGCGGAATTTAAACTGAGTACGGAAAACATGGTCAAGTCCTGCAATATTTCTGAATAATACTATCTGACATCAGTCTGCGAAAATCTCTACTAAGAACACAAACATCTGTCTGAAAAGAAACTGGGACAAGGCCCCCAGTGAACCAAAAATATAATAAATAAGATAATGTCTGACATAATTAGGCCTTCCAAATAATAGAAGGCTCACCACTATGAGATCAAGTCTACAAATCTGAGAATATCTACTGAGTAGCTGAACCCCTAGACTGTGCCTCAGAACCTGGAAGGAGGGGGGGTCAGCACAAAAGTACTGGCATGCAAAGCAATCCAAAAATAGTATAATGGAACATACATACATATATATAAGTGAAAGCAATTTTTCATCAAGACATCCTGTATAAAACTATTTCTGAAAAATACATGGGCACTTTCTGAAAACATGCAACCTGTCTGTTCATTTCAAATCATGATCTGTGTTTTACTTCTGAGTTAGGTGGTATTCCCCTACAAGTCTAATATTCCACGGGCTGTATGGAATCCGCCATTGACTCGGCGGGGAAGCCCCCAACCCAAGTGTGCCGCAAGGGTTGGAGTCTCTGAGTCTAATACGCCACAGGACATTTAAGTCAGCGCATAATAATATACCCGGGTCGGCAAACCACGATTTTAGGCAATGAGTCGCTTGAACTCAAGCCCTCTTCGGGGAACCACCTAACATCTCTGTATGCCCATTTTTAATCTTTTCTGAACATGCATCATTCTGAAATTTCTAAATCATGAAAGTCTAAAATATCTGTTAGTCTGAGTCTGATATGACATTAGTCTGAATTGGTATTGTCATACCAAGACCTTGCAAGTCATGATTTTTCTGAGCCATAAGGTACTAAGCAAAAGCTTTCATTCAAAACATAGTTTAGACCACCCAAAACATGCAACTGATGTAAGGGATTTCATATTCCGAACTTAAAGTTCAATTCATGCAGAAATTTCATGAAACATATGGTGGTCATGTGCATTTTGGCCAAACCATGCATTCTTTCATTACATGCATATTCAACATTCACAATCCTCTCTTTCGTGTTCAAGAATCGTATTCCAAACATAGCAAAAGTCAAAGCACTTCATATCATAATTTCTTTTCTTCAAGATGTCTTTCAAAACAATTTATATTACGTGAAACATGGAAAAATTTACATTAAAAGAGGGGTTCCATGAAAATTATGCTTTAAATTCATATTTTAGGACAAACACATATATACATATACATATAATTTTTAAACCACTTTGGGGGAAAGCGAAAAGGCCAAAACAATATCATTAAAGCTTCTAAAACATGAGTATGCACATGAATTCAAAAACCCGATACTTAAAACATGATTTCTATGCCCATGAGATTTTAGGGAAAACCCCGCGTACCTTGTTCTCCATGAATTTTGGGTGTCTATTGAAGCCTACGTCGAGAGGATTCCAGATCTGTAATTTGTTTCACGAAGAAGTTTCGGAATGATCGGTCCTTTAAGCTTATTTTCTCAAACCCTAGTTGCTTCTCCTCTTAAGTTCTTGAAGGATCAGATTTTGGGGTTTTATAGGAGGCTTCAATGTTGTTAATAGGCCTAAATCCGTTTAGGAGTGGGTAAGGATGGTTTTGGGTTTTGTAAGGACTAAATTGCACTTAAAATAACTCAAAACGGAGTGTTTTCGTCACCTGAAACTATAAGTGTGCGCCGCACTTTGCATCTCCTAAATTTACATAGGCGCCGCCCAATGCAT
This sequence comes from Capsicum baccatum var. pendulum, assembly GCA_030864225.1. Lineage (NCBI taxonomy): Eukaryota > Viridiplantae > Streptophyta > Magnoliopsida > Solanales > Solanaceae > Capsicum > Capsicum baccatum. The sequence goes on from CM061550.1 coordinate 8,109,767, forward strand.
CGCCTATATTTGCATAGGCGCCGCCCTATGCATCGCCTATATATGCATAGGCGACGCATTCAACTTTGAAAGGCCATAACTTCTTCACCGGGTGTCCGTTTTAGGCGAATTTTGTATCGTTGGAAAGCTTATTCAATTATATACAATTTGGTATATAGTAGGCCACCCAGTTCATTATATACAATGAGTTATGGTCAATAGAATTTGACACAAATGACAACGTCCACTAAAACTTAATCGATCGAAAAACTTTCAACCTGTCCTTGAGTCAAAGGACCTCTACGGTCTAAATTCAAGTTTGAATGGATTCACATACTACGCAAATAATTAACATTCCATATTGGCATAGAATGTATTGCTTCTGGATTATCAACGCGTCAGAGTCATGGTCTATATTGTAGCCCGAAATGCGGGGCGTTACAACCAGCTAATCAAATTGAGGCTCCAGCTAAGCATGCATCAGAAACTTCCCCCAGTCCGGAAGAAATAAGGGGGAGGAGAACTATATCCCCAGAGCCACCTATTAATGCTGTTGATCAAGATCTTAGAAATGCAGTGCAACTTTTGACTCGTATAGTTGCTGGGCAAGTCCAAGGGCAAGCTATTCCTGTCGCGGGTTCTAGCGGTACTAATAGGGCGGCTAGTCTTCGGATACAAGATTTTCTTAAGATGGATCCGCCTACTTTTACCGGATCCAATCTTAATGAAGATCCGCAGGACTTTATTGATCAGATCCAAAGGGCCCTAGCGGTGATGCATGTATCGGGCAGAGACACAGTGGAGTTAGCCGCGTATAGATTCAAAGGTGAGGCTATATATTGGTATGAAGACTGAAAACGGTCAAGGGGCATTGATGCACCCCCAGCTACTTGGAAATAGTTCAAAGAGGCATTTATTGATTATTATCTTCCATATGAGACTCGTCAGGCCCATTCGGATCAGTTCTTAAATCTTAGACAGGGTCATACAAGTGTGAGAGAGTATAGTCTTCGATTTAATTCCTTGTCCAGATATGCTCCTAATGTTATAGCTACTATGGATGACAGAGTTCATCGGTATGTGAATGGATTGGATCCGTATTTGGTTAGGGATTGTACTATTGCTGCACTGAATAAAGACATGGATATAGCTAGGATCCAAGCATTTGCACAGAAAATGGAACATCAGAGGCAAAGAAAAAGAACACAGGAATTTGAAAGCGGATCTTCTAAGAGGGCCAGATCTACAGGGCAGTTTATGGCGCCACAGGGAGGTTTTAGATCTCAATTTTCTGCTAGACCACCTAGGCCATTATTTTCTAATTCTGCAGCTAGTGCTCCACCACAGCATCAGGGGTTCAGAGGCAGTCAATTTGGGCAAAGAAGTGAGGGTCATAGTTCGCGATCTGTGGGTTATCATGGACAAGGGAATATGAGCCAATCGAGACCTCCTCGAGAACCATGCAATAAATGTAGAAGGCATCATATGGGCGTATGTCGAATGGGAACAAATGTTTGTTTTTGTTACGGTATGACGGGGCATATGATGAGAGAATGCCCACGAAGAGGCGCAGGTGGCGTAGCACGACCTTCGGGATCATCTGTTGCATCATCATCACCGGTATCTTATTCTGGTAGGGGCGCACAACATGCGGGTCACGCTAGAAATGGAAAAAGATTTGCCAGTTCCAACGGGACTCAGAATCGCACTTATGCTTTAGCGGATCGACAGAATCTAGAGGCTTCCCCAGATGTGGTTACGGGTACGTTGTCCATATTTTCATTTGATGTATATGCTCTAATTGATCCCGGTTCTACATTATCATATGTTACTCCTTTGGTTGCTGGAAAGTTCAAAAGAACCCCCGAATTGTTAGATAAGCCGTTGGAAGTGTCTACCCCGGTTGGGTAATCTATTATAGCTAAAAGTGTTTATAAAGATTGTGTAGTAACTGTGTGTGGTCGAGACACGATGGCCAATCTCGTGGAACTAGAAATGGTAGATTTCGATGTTATAATAGGTATGGATTGGTTGGCGTCTTGTTATGCCAAAATTGACTGTTGTACAAAAAAGATGTATTTACATTTTCCTAATGAAGCAGTTATTGAATGGCAAGGTAAGATTGGCGCACCAAGAGGTAGATTTATTTCTTTTTTCAAAGCGAGAAAAATGATTTCCAAGGGCTACATATGTCATTTAGTTAGAGTAAAGGATACGGAATCGGAATCACCAGATCTTCACACTGTACCAGTGGTAAATGAAATTCCTGATGTATTCCCTGAAGATCTTCCAGGTTTTCCTCTTGAACGAGAAGTAGAGTTTGGTATTGATGTAATACCAGGCACCCAACCAATCTCCATTCCTCCATATAGAATGGCCCCAGCAGAATTGCGAGAATTGAAAGAGCAATTGAAAGATTTGCTAGAGAAGGGATTCATAAGTCCTAGTATGTCCCCCTGGGGAGCACCAGTGTTATTTGTGTGCAAAAAGGATGGCTCGTTGAGGATGTGTATTGATTATCGGCAATTGAATAAGGTGACTATTAAGAATAAATATCCTCTCCCAAGAATTGATGATTTATTTGATCAGTTACAGGGCGCCAAGTGCTTTTCTAAGATTGATTTGAGGTCAGGTTACCACCAAGTGAGGGTCAAAGAAAAAGATATACCCAAAACAGCTTTCCGAACAAGGTATGGTCATTATGAGTTTCTAGTTATGTCATTTGGGCTAACAAATGCACCTGCAGCTTTTATGGATTTGATGAATAGGGTGTTTAAGCCATTCCTGGATGTATTTGTGATAGTTTTTATAGATGATATTCTAGTTTATTCTAGATCAGAAGAGGACCATGCCAATCACTTACGACAGACATTGCAGACTCTTCGTGATTGTAAGCTTTATGCAAAGTTCTCTAAATGTGAGTTTTGGTTAAAGTCGGTGGAATTTTTGGGTCATATTGTATCTAGTGAAGGGATAAAGGTTGATGCTCAAAAGATAGAAGCTGTGAAGAACTAGCCAAGGCCCACAACGCCTACGGAGATTCGTAGTTTTCTTGGGTTGGCCGGTTATTATAGAAGGTTTGTTAAAGACTTTTCTTCCATTTCAGCACCCTTAACCAAGCTAACGCATAAAGCATCCAAGTTCCAATGGAATGATGCGTGTGAGGAGAGTTTCCAAGAATTGAAGAATAAGTTGACTTCTACACCTGTGTTGGTACTTCCAGAAGGTACAGAAGGGTATACAGTGTATTGTGATGCTTCAAGAATTGGTTTAGGATGTGTATTAATGCAGCATGATAAGGTGATAGCATATGCCTCAAGGCAATTGAGGCCACATGAGAAAAATTACCCCACACATGATCTTGAGCTGGCAGCGGTTATATTTGCTTTAAAAATATGGCGCCACTATTTATATGGGGTTCATGTTGATATATATACTGATCACAAGAGCTTACAATATATTTTCAGTCAGAAGGATCTAAATCTCAGGCAGCGAAGGTGGATGGAACTATTAAAAGATTATGATGTTGATATTTTGTATCACCCAGGGAAAGCGAATATAGTAGCTGATGCGTTGAGTCGTAAGGCTATGATGGCACCTATAGAAAGGAAAGGGATAACTAAAGATCTTCATCAATTAGCTAGCCTAGGGGTTCGTCTTCTCGAAACTCCGGACGAGGAGCTTATTGTGCATAATGTCGCGGAATCCTCATTAGTAGCTGAGGTGAAAGAGAAGTAAGATGCAGATCCTATTTTATTACAGCTTAAGGAGAACGTTCAGAGTGGGGCGACCAAGGCATTTGAGCTTACGCGAGAAGGAGTACTTCAGTGCCAAAACCGATTGTGTGTGCCGGATGTAGACGGGCTAAGAAAGAAGATTATGACAGAGGCACATTTTTCAAGGTATTCCATTCATCCAGGATCAACCAAAATGTATCAAGATTTGAAGGCGGTATATTGGTGGAATGACATGAAAAGGAACATCGCAGAATTTGTAGCTGAATGTCCAAATTGCCAACAAGTTAAAGTGGAACATCAAAAGCCCGGAGGCTATATGCAATGCATAGATTTTCCAATTTGGAAGTGGGACATGATCAACATGGATTTTGTTATAGGTTTGCCTCGTACAACTCGAAAATTTGATTCTATATGGGTGATTGTGGATAGGCTTACTAAATCCGCACATTTCTTACCCGTTAAGACCACTTACACAGTTGAAGAATATTCGAAGCTGTATGTTAAAGAAATAGTCCGATTACATGGAGTGCCAACTTCTATTATATCGGATCGGGGAACTCAATTTACCGCAAACTTTTGGAAGTCTTTCCAACGGAGTTTGGGAACACAAGTGAATCTGAGTACAGTTTTTCACCCTCAGACGGATGGACAAGCAGAGCGCACCATTCAAACACTTGAAGATATTCTACGAGCATGTGTTATAGATTTTAAAGGCAGCTGGGATGATCATTTACCTCTTATTGAGTTTGCCTACAATAATAGCTATCATTCAAGTATCAAAATGGCACCATATGAAGCTTTATATGGGAGGAAGTGTAGATCACCAATAGGATGGTTCGAAGCGGGTGAAACTCTTATGTTCGGACCGGATATTGTGTATCAAGCCATAGAAAAAGTCAAGGTGATTCAGCAACGGTTGAAGACAGCCCAAAGTCGACACAAGTCATATGCAGATAGTAGAAGAAGAGGGCTAGAGTTTTCATTAGGCGATTGGGTATTTTTGAAGGTATCGCCAATGAAAGGGGTGATGAGATTTGGCAAGAAAGGAAAGTTGAGTCCACGATATATAGGCCCGTATAAGATTATTCGAAGATGTGGGCAAGTTGCTTATGAATTAGAGCTACCCCAGGAACTCTCATCAGTGCATCCAGTATTTCATGTATCGATGCTTCGAAAGTGCATCGGAGATCCATCCCTTATTACTTCTACTGAAAATGTGCAACTAACAGAAGATCTTACCTATGAGGAGATGCCTATTGCTATATTAGATCGTCAAGTTAAGAAGATGAGAAATAAAGAAGTAGCATCGGTGAAAGTACTTTGGAGAAATCAACAAAGGGAAGAGATTACATGGGAAGCGGAGGAAGCAATGAAATCGAAATACCCTTATTTGTTCAAAGGTGAAAAAGAAGTGCAAGGAGTGGAACTGGGATACTAACAAGTAAGATTTTACATATGCATAATATCTATATGATGACGTGAATATCAATTATGAATTCGAACTTGTTTCGGCTAAATAACTACATTCACATTCGAGGACGAATGTCCTTAAGGGGGGAAGGATGTAACACCCCGTACTTAATTACGTGCATTAGCCATGGTTATATGTGTTGGAGTATATGTATTGATCATAAGTTAGGTATATATGAGTTTAAGTATGAGTATTGATTATTTTGAGATGGTATCAAGTGTATAGTTGGATTATATGTGTATAGGAATTGACTTTATTTATACCGGAATTTGCCCGTCGATGGTTCCATACGAAGGTTATTGAATAGGATTTCCAACGATATAAAGATTTTCAAAAATGGATAAGTTTTGGATATAATCGAGCACGTTTGAAACTATAAAACGGTGGCCGGGATATGTGAACAGTAAATGTGCAGGAAAATTTCCTGCACACAAACTACTGAGGCCTGCCAGTTTTTTGGGTCAACTTTGAACGATAATAACTCCCTCAATATAATGAATTGGGAGATCTGCGACCTACCAAAAGAAAGATATTTGAGTCTTCTTTCTAATGCAATTGGTTTGATCCAAATCAGAAATCTGAGTAAGGAGTTATACTCGTTTTACTTCAGCCTCTCAAAATAGTTTTTTAGGGTCAACTTCAAACGATCATAACTCCTTGTACAGGACGAACTGGGTGGCCTACTTTATATGAAATGAAATCCCTTTGAATTATATTTCCAACAATACCAATTTCACCCAAATCCGATATCGGAGAAAAGAGTTATGGCCAATTTACTTTAGCCTGTCAAAACAGTCCACCATGGACAGATTCGGATTTACTTAAAATTTTAAGGGCAATATGGTCATTTTTCATCACCTCATGGACGAAAATTGGTCATTATATACATATAATTAGTCTCATATCCATCAATTATCATCAAATTATTGAAAATAAGAAACCCTAGCCTAATTTCAACTCCAATTATCTTGTGATTCAACCGTAGAAAATCCAAATTGATTCCGTAGTTGTGTTCACCGTCTCGAGGGCTTAGAGAAGCACCCCTTATTTGTGCCAACAGGACTTCGAAACCAAAAGGGCCATTTTATGGTAAGGATGTAAATTATTTTGGTGTTATTTATATAGATATGTATATATATATATGCATGTGAGCATAAGAAGTATGTTATTTGATTGTTGTTGAAAGATGATTGGGAAATGATGTTGGATTATTCTTGTGCATGGTTGGATTATGTTGAATTGTGAAGGGATTTGGTATTGATGATGTGGTATTGAAATGATTATATATATATATATATATACACATAAACCTATTGTTCAAGTTGGTTTTTGGAATGTTTTGCAAATATTGGTTGTATAGAATTATGGAAGAGAATTGTGGTGTTGGGTTGCTAATCCTAGATGCCAAACATTTCATTGTAGATAAGTGATTTATAAAGGCAAGAAGTTGTGTTGAATTGGTATTCGAATCTACAATGAGGTATGTAAAGCATACTCTAACGATGTTCTTTGGCATGAAAACACCAATGTTCCGTCAAGTAAGATTCTGAGGTTGTCCAAAAACATGTATTGTTCTACATTACCAATGAAGTTGTTTCCATTCTATAAAAGTGTCAAAATGTTTCATTGATATACCAAAAGGATCCTATTTTATTATTGTGATATTGATGATTCTGAAATACCCCATTCTATAAAAGTGTCAAAATGTTTCATTGATATACCAAAAGGCTCCTATTTCATTATTGTGATATTGATGATTCTGAAACACATTGTTGATGTACCAATGAGTCTTTATGACATTGTTATTGTATAGAAGGTCGATTACTTGATTCCTATTGATGTATCATTGTTCCAAAGGTACTATATTGGCATGAACACTAATGTAATAATCTCAAAAGCTTTTGAACTAAGTTATTGGAAAGATCTCTTATGTGTGTTACTTGATATACGTGTGGGTGGTATCTCAGGGGCATAAGCCTAGCATGGGTCGATCCCTATCTATGTGTTTATGGGTGGTATCCCAGGGGCATAAGCCTAGCATGGGTCGATCCCAGTTGATATGTACTGGGGCAGCCTAATGGTCACAGTACGATACAGTATTCATTATTGTTAAGTGGTTGGAGGTTCGGGAGGAGGAGGTAATGGCGATTGATAATTATAAAGAATGAAATGAACGAATGTATACCGTTCCACAAATGTGTTTGAATTCAAGAACTCAATTCAAATTAATGATAATGTGCATGATCCTAAAAGTGTTTATGAAGTGTGGTTCACTTCTATTATGATTTATTCACTTGCGTCTGATTTTCTTGATCCCCCATATCACATATGATTATTTACAGCTTTACATACTCAGTACATATTTCGTACTGACGTCCCTCACGGGGGACCTGCATTTCATGCTGCAGGCACAGGTGCTTCAGCTCACTCACAGCATAGATAGGAGCCAGGTCATACAGCTATTGTTGGTGAGCTCCAGTTTGCTTCGGAGCTTTCCGAGTCGGTTCTTTATGTTTTGTCATTGTAGAGGAGTCGTGTGTGGGCGGGGGTTTGTCCCGACCCTAGTTATGTCATGTATATCCTAGAGGCTTTGTAGACATAAGGAAGGGTAAAGTCATGGAAGTTTATATAGTGATGTTATATTTGTATATGTGGTGGCCCCGACGGCCAAGTATTATATATACATTTGTGCGCGTTGTGCTGATACAGGTAATTAGATTCTTCTATATGCAACGAAGTGTTGTTCAAATTTTTGGTGACATGTAAGTGAAAGTACAGGTATTTGAACGGGTTCTCCCGGGCCTTCTCAGCTTCGGGTGCCAGTCCGGCCCGATGGGATTTTGGGGCGTGACAAAAACTTTACCACCCCAATATAAATTTACTCTTACTGTATCTTCATTCATTTTTTCAATACTAAAAATTGTAAGCTGAATAAAAATAATATTTGAATAAAATTGTATTGTTAGTTGAACTCGTAGTATGAAAACTCTTCATGCAAACCCTATATATAAACATTGAAACACGTTCATGTACACTTTAGAACAACTCACATACATGCACTATTTGTCTATTTTATTTCCCATGCATTATTCTCTCAAAAAAACTGCCTTATTCCCCTTCACATAAATATTCAAAAGTCGCATGTCTCATGCCTTTAATTTATTCATAACAGCAAAAAAAATCAAAGACTGCACAAGCCTTGTCATATTAGCCATAAGCCAAAAAAAAAAAAAATCAAAGGCTGCAGTTGCTGTAAACCTTATCACATCCTGGCAGCAAGTCGCCTCACTGTCAGCGATATATAAGTCGTTGTTAACCCAACGATTTATTAATCATTGTGGGCCCGGCGACTTATAAATCACTGTATCCATAACGATTTGTCCGTTTTGGTATTTTTTAAAATTAATTGTCTGTTTTGATATTTTTAATTAAAAAAATAGCCCTTTTGGCTCCGGATTCTCAAATAATGCTCCTTATATGGTGTTCGGATTGACTTATTTTTAAGTGTTTTTGACTGTTAAGCACTTTTTTATTTTTATTTTTGAAGGTGTTTGACAAAGTAAAAAAGTGTTTTTAAGCCATTTATTTTAGGTAGCAACCTAATTTTGGCTTATAAGTCACTTAAAAAAAGCTCAACCAAACACCCTATTATTCTCCTTACATCAAATATGTGATAGAGCACCCTGTTTATAATACTAACAACCAAATTAAATTAGGATTAGAAAATGTATTCCTATATGAATTAGGACAAACAAATTCTAATCATAATGCGACATGAATTAGAAAAAATCAAATATTAAATTCTAAACAACTAAGGATTCTTAATCCAACTTTGAATTATTATTTCCAACAATATATCATGGCTCCTATAAAAAACAATTTAAGGGCAGCTCCATCTCTTGGTCAAACAGGTATTTGAAAATAAATTTTTAAAACCTGACTCAAAATCTATCGTCAAACACTAAATATCTCAAATATTGTAATGTACTCCTTCCGTTTCATTATACGTTACACTTTCATTTTCGGTAGTTAATTCGATCAACATGTGAAGCTAAATTGAATTATGTCAAGGGAATGTTTTAAAATTAAAATTAACATTATTCAAAAATTATACAAAAAGTAATGTTACCCTTATTTCAATTTATTTGACTTATTTTTCTTCTTGGTTTGTTTAAAACAGAATGACCCTTTTCTTTTTTAGTAACTTCGTAATTATAACTTTTCACGAGACATATTTAAGATCACAAGATTAAAAGAAATTTTTAATGAAGTATATTTAATATATCTTTAATTTAAGATTATAATTTATTTACTTTCTATAAACTCCGTATCAAATCAAACATAATAGAAAAATTGAAACACATGAAGTATAAGTTACAAATTTTCTCATTTTGCTTCAATAGACAAATATATTTTAAAATATTAATTAAAATTTGTATAATTTGAATTTTGAAAAACTAAAAATTGCCAATGAGTACCTTTTAGTGTAATAAACGATTTTATCTCCTCCTTCACACTAAATCACAAAGGAGCAATGATTAGTTAAAGCTGATTCCTTTTTTTTTTCACTTTCCAATATTTGCTTTTTTGCATGTACCATTTCATTGGTTTATCTCTATATACTCCTGCAATTTATTTCTTCTAATTTGATTTGAAACTTAATTTAAGAAATAAAGTATATATTAAATGTATCAAAATATTTTATAATTTTATGTTCTTAAACATATTATGTTGAAAATTAAAATTAAAGAATTGAAAAAAAGTCATTCTTTTCGAAAGAAATTAAAGAAAAAGTAGACCAAACAAATTAATATATACGGACGCAGTAATGACATAGCTATAATTGATTCAAGAGTGGTCAATCAAACACCCTTTCTCAAAGATTTATATCATGCATATACTTCCTTCGTCCTATTTTATGTGTCGTCATTTGATTGAACATGAAGTTTAAAAAATAAATAATGACTTTATAAAATTTATAAAATTACCTCTCTTAAAGTTACTTTATAGTTTACTTTTTAATTGTATTTTCTTATTAAATGAGACTCAATAAGAATAAAATAGAAATAATGTCATTAAATAATTGTTAAATAAGGAAAGATGATATTTTTTTGAAAACAGATCAAAAAGGAAATGACAATAAATAAAGAGATTAATTTAATGAAATAGAGCAATAGATTAATTCTTTAATATTTTAAAGAAAGTAAATTAATCTAAATAGATTAATTCTTTAATATTTTGAAATAGGTTAATTCATTAATATTTTAAAGAAAGTAAATTAATCTCTTTATTTAAACTCTATTTCAAAATATCAACGTTTTGAACACCCTTAAAGAATTTCTGGCTTCGCCACTAGGAGTAATCATTTTCATCCATTTTCTCTCTTAAAGCTCTTTCATATGCTTTAGAGCTACTATTTTCTTTAGCAGTCCAAAAATCACTCCTTTTTTGTGTCAACAGAGAACCATTTTAAGTAAACAATGTCAGAGGAAAACTCTGATTTAGAAATGATACCTGGAATTACAATACCTTTGGCCAAGATTGTACCTACTACTACTAGCATTGATGGGACTTTTCCTGTTAAGAGGTGCAGTTCAAGAAAAAGGGCTGCTCCAGATTTCTTTGTTCCCACCCATTTTCGCTCTTCTAGACTGCTACATAGCCCTGCAGGTTTACGACGTGGTCCAGGTCGCCCTTCGAAACAGAGATCAGATGGTGAGCTAGAGCTAGCTAGCCTCTTACATTTTTGCTGAATGGTTTTAGATCTTGCATATGTTGTTTATTATGTTTAGGTGATCGCGCTATTTTGCTGATGTTTCTGTTCTTTGCATATATGCACATGTTGTTTGTTATGTTTAGGCGATCGCGCTATTTTGCTGCTGTTACTGTTCTTTGCATGTTTGCATAGCACTGCGTTCCTATTAGTTGTCATGTTTTCTTCGTTGTGGTTTTTACTACTTTGATTTGCTTCACTTGAACCGAGAATCTTTCAGAAACGGGCTCTCTACTTCGTGGAGGGTAGAGGCAAGGTTTGCGTACGCTCTACCCTCCCTAGACCCACATTGTGGGATTTCACTAGGTATGGTGTTGGTGTTTCTTTGTGGGGCTTCCATGATTGCACTAGTTTGCTGTTGTTAACTGCTGCTCTGCACGCTTTCTTATAAGTTGTATGTCGTGTTTTCTTCATTGACATTTTTTCATTCGTTACTTGATTTGCTTCACCTGTGCCGAGAGTTTTTTGCTAACAATCTTTCTAACTCCATGAGGCACGGGTAAGGTTTGTGTGCACTCGAACTTTCCCAGATCCCACTTTGTGGGATTTCACTGTGTATGTTGTTGTTTCTTTGCCGGGCTTAGTATTAAAGTAGTTTCGTGAATTCTAGGACAATGACCTAAAGTGCTAGTGACTGGTTTCAGAAATTACGTTGTTGTTTCTTTGTGGCGCTTAAGTAGTTCTGCGGATTCTAGGACAGCAACCCAAAGAGCTAGTGTTTCAGAAATTACTTTTTTGTTTATATTTAGTAATTTATTGTCACATATATAGGATTTGGGCCGAGGCTACTAGGTTTTGCCGAAGCCATATGTTAAAGCCTACATCTGCCCCTAGATAGATATGTTTTTCATCCATATATAAATATTACTAGTGAATGAGATGACTAAGCTTAAAACTGATCAGTGAGAGTTCATATAGCCTATGAAGCATAGTTGTTACATATTGTGATGGATGGGGATGAAAGCAACTGGTTTGATATACAATTACTCGAGCCGAGGGTCTATCCGAATCAGCCTCTCTACCTTCACTAGGTAGGGGTAAGGTTGCATACTCATCACCCTCCCTAGATCACACTTGTGGGATTATATACGCTATGTTGTTGTTTTTGTAAAGTTCTTACTTTGTAGCACTCATCTTCACAAACTAAAAGCTTTAGTGTTCAATAAGTTCTTAAGCTATAATTTTCCATGTCGAAGTTGAAGTGCCATCCATGGAGGCAACACAAACTCCTGCCTCACAACCTTTGCAACGTGGACCAGGTCATCCTGGAAAACAGCGATCAGATGGTGAGTCTCCTCCTTTCCCCATACTTTTGCCTCTTAATTAGTGATTTTAAATTGGTTCGAGGTTTCTTTTCCTTTTTTTCTTTGTGGGGGTTACTATATAAATGAAGTGGTAAAAGTGCACGAGGTCATTTTCAACCGTCCAAGGTTGTTTTTCATTTAGTCAGTTTTCACTATGTGTAAAACTTTACATTTTGCCAATATGAATTGGAATTGTGTCACAAATATGAAACTTTGCAGTTTGAATAAGAGGATACTTCTCTTTTTGGTTAGAAATATGTAAGCTGACGAAAAGATGTGCTAAAAGTTTGCGTTTTTCAGTAAGTTCTAACTTCAAAGTAGGCATCTTTTTAAAGTAAAAATTAGTTTGCTTTCAAAAGTTGTAAATATAAAGCATATATTCGATAAACTAGCCTTAAATGTGTACTTTAAATTTGTTAATGTGACTGTCACTATTAGTTACAGAAGCTCCAGCAGTATCACCACCTCCAGCATTACCGTTGGGGTGGACCGGAGATGGTCGATTGCAAGCTTCGGCAACAACTCCATTGGAGTCAACCAGTGATAAGCATACTCCAGAGGCAGTTGCGCCATCTCCATTGGGGTCAATCAGTGATAGGCGTACTCCAGAGGAAGTTGCCCCAACTCCATTTGGATCAACCAGTGATAGACCTATGGAAGTTCTCTCTGATGAAGAGGAAACAAAGTTAAATGTAAAGCCGTCAAGAATACTGATGCGTCCCCCAGAAACAAATTATAAACCCCAGGAGATTCTTGATGAAGAATCGAAGAAATTAGTTATTAAAGTTCAGTCTCTACTGGTTCGGAAGCTGCTTACTTATGGGAATGATGTTAAGTACATGATCCGTCAGGCCAATACTACTTTAAGGTACTTGAAAGGGCTTGATGTTGATTATGGTTCTTTTTACCAAGACGTCAAAGATCACATTAAACATCGCTGCGATTTGCAAGATGCAGAGAGAGAAGAAACTACACTGTCTTTGTCAGCATTGCAGAAAAATTATGAACATGCTATACATAGTGCAGGTGATGTTGGGGAGGATATTGGGCATGCTCAAGAAGAATTGGAGAAGGCGAAGGAGAAAAAGGAAACTTTGAAGAGGAAAATCGAGGATCTGAAGAAAGAGGTAGCACATATTGAACATGAAGAAGAGCGTCTGAAACGTGAAGAAACAAAATACAAGGAAGCCCATGAAGTTGCAAAAGCCAAGATACAAGAACTTGGCATCCAGTTGGAGACAGCTCAAGCAAAGCTAAAGGAGATTGAGCAGCGCAAGAATGCAGCTCTCCGAGGGATTGAATCCAGCACTCAACACCTACAGTCCAAATTTCTTGATGATCTCAAATAGTTTGACTTTGTGAAACTCATTGAACAAGCTCCCTACTAGATGAACTGAATGTCCTCATGACTATTTTGTTTTGGGATTGCGTTTTCTCCAGCAGCAGACAAGTTGTTTCTTCTTTTGGTTATCTCCATGTAGTAAATTCTTCTTAAAGTTTCTTGTCACTCTTTCAATGAGTAATATGTCTAGCAGTTATATGTAATGGTTTGCTTCCAGAACATCGAGATATGGCAGGGATAGCTCAACTTTGTTATCTGGAAACAAAGGTTCCAATCGTCCGAAGAAGGCTATTGTTAGCGTGGTGCCTAAAGGAGTCACATTGATCTGGTTACGCGTTAATGTCTTGAAAGATGAATGTGGATATATATTGAAATCGTATTAGACATTGACACAATGAATTGTCCAAAGAAAACTCGTGTTCGCATCGTTATCATGTTTTGTTAAACACATTTAGGACTCTCTATTTAGCCTCTGCACAAATCAAGCTTGTTATAGTAAGGACCACAGCTTGGTAGACAGAGTGATTAAACAATGGAAACAGAACAATGAACAGATTCAACAGAAGAAGAATATGATTACAAGAGAGAGTATGAAGAGTCAAAGTTGAACTCAAAGAAACATAACAATGAAGAGAACCTGTACTAAGCAAAGCAAAAAAAAAAGGCAGAGAAAGGGCAAAAAATTGAAAAGAAAACTTTACCTAATAAAGTTGCTGGTAAAATTATTGTCGTGTGATGAGGAGGTCACAAAAATAGCTCTTTGCAGGAATATAAGGTGAGATTAAGAGAGAATCCTTTAGTAACCAAAAAAAGGGGCAGCCCGGTGCACTAAAGCTCCCAGCTATGTGCGGGGTCCGGGGAAGGGCACCACCATAAGTGTGTATTGTACGCAATCTTATCTTGCATTTCTACCAAAGGCTTTTTTCAAGGTTTGAACCCATGACCTCATGGATCACATGGTAGCAACTTTACCAATTACTACAAGGTTCCCCTTCAGAATCCTTTAGTAACCAAAGGTAAAAAAAAGATAGTAGAAATTAAAAAAGGGCAAAAAATTGGAAAGAAAACTTTAATAAAGTTGTTGGTAAAATTATTATCATGTGACGAGGAGGTCACAGATTCAAGTTGTGATATAAGTTGAGATTGTCATAATACACCTTTGGGGTTTTCTTGTCTCATATTTATGCATCATGTTGCGACAAGAAAACCCCAGCTCTTGCATACAAAAGAATCCATAATCTCTCTTGAAGCGCACGATCAGCAAAGCCTCAGCTACAATAGGGATCTGCTCAACCAAATTTGTTCTTCATATGTTCTTGTTATAATTGAGCCTTTGTTTAGTGATTTGTAAATGCTCAAACCTTCTTTTCTTGTCAAGATATTGTAGTTCTTTTTATTGTTTGTTAATTTCTCAATGTTGGCTCAGCTAGAGTTAGTTGACAGTAAAGGCTAGAGTTGGCCAGTGGTCGAATCAGCTAGAGTTAATTGTTTCAGTTGTTAGCAATAGAGTTATTGCATGGAGTCTTGTAATAGAGTTATTGCAAGTTATTTAGGATTAAATATCTGACTACATTTTCGATTAAAATAGTTGAAAATTTTCGACTACGGTAGTCGGAAATATTTTTCCGATAAGCTATATTCCGACTATCACCAAGTAGTCGGAAAGTAATCGGAATGACCTTATTTTCCGATCACATTCTAACTACATTGGCCGTCGGAAATTTAATATTTTCTAGTAGTATTGCTTGAAGATAGTGAAGTGGTAGGAAATTCTACAAGGTAGGTCATGATTTTACTCCCTTGAACAAGGAGGTTTTCACGTAAATATTGTTATTTTTAACGTTTTTCGGGTATAAGAATCTGTATATAGACAACAACAACTTCAACACAATTTCAAGTCCAAGACAAAAACACTTATGAAGTTCCTTAACACCTTCAACATAAGATTATGAATAATCTATTCAAGAAGTGTGTTGAATTTCAGAAATGAGATGAAACAGAATTTTAAGGCCAAGTCCCCCGTCTTCACGGAGTGTTCTTAAGGAATAATTCCGCTCACTGTACCCGTGGTTATGGAATCTTCTTTGCAGGATAAAATGGCCTTCAATCCAATTATAACGGTACCTCAAATAATTGGATTCATCGAACTCACTCAAGAGCTTAATGATCACATAGAGTTTTTGTATAAAAGAAGAGTGTTTTTGCTGTCAAAATTCATATCTATACCTGAGGAATATATTAGGTATTTATAGCCTTAAATGTGTCCTTTCAGAAAGGATGCATTGGTTAAGCAGAAAGGCAACTATCCATTAGCAGTCACGTCTCGCAAGTTCCAGTAGCTTCTGCGCTGCATCTGCGGCCACAGGTCGCGTACTTGCGTTGCATCTGCGCTCGCAGGTCACCCTACAGCGCGAAACAGTGTACCTTTTACCTCGAAGGGTCGCATCCCTTCGTGATGCGTTGCGTATGAGTTTGCATGGCGTTAAAATTGCTCCCGCGCGCACTTGGAGAAAAATAATTATATCAGATTTTTGGATTAAGTTTATCACTTGTACCACAAGTTTCAAATAAAATTTGTCTAAAAAGATACATCTCATCGATCCATCATTTGACAAATTCAAATCCAAAGCCGAGCTGAGCAAGCGACGATGACGCGAGGCTCCACCTTGTTCTTGTCTCACTATCCATGTGGAGTTAGTGTTCTTTGTAGACGTTTAATTTTGTCCCTCCCCAATATCACTTTTACTCATTTTATCTTATCATACCATGTACCCTCAACCATGTAATTATCCCTCCACAAATAACAAAAAATCAAAATCAACTCTAAACAAATCTTATCCCAAAATTCCCACATAATCCCAATTAATAATAAATTAATAACCTTCCTATTAAGAGTGGACAACACATCACTATCCTACCCCACGTCACCCCCGGCCCTTTATCTACCTTTATTTTTTGTTTGTTTGTTGACATATTTTGCTGGCCATTTTTTCAATTACACACCTCAAAAAGAGTGGGGCCACGTAATTTTTCTTTAACAATATACAACATCGGATATACCAGGTGGACCCCGCTGGAATTCTCAATTGCCATTCATTACTCGGTTATCCATCCATCACTGATTCAAGGAGCCTGGCAATCAATATATATACACACAGGGGACCATTTTTCCGGATAGACAATTCCCATTCAGAAGGGACCACTCTTCATTCCCTTTCATCATTCATAATGGATTGAGAATACATGATATACGACACAAACGCACACACGCACAGATCGGGAGAGAAGAGAGAAGATTGAGTGATAGAGAGTGGGTTTGAGAGAGAAATCGACGAGGAAGGGAAAAATAGCTAGAATCTAAGAGAGGAGAAACGGGAATCGAAGTAGGGAGAGATTGGGGAGGCAAACGGAGAAGGAATAATGGTATAAACCCAGTGCCTTGACTGTTTTCCGGTGATCTTCCGTGCCAGAATTGGTTTACAGGTTGTCTTGCTGATCGACTAAGCTTGAAACTCAAAAAAAAAAAAAAAAATCTTGGTTTTCGTTGTTCAGTTCCCTGTCGGGTTCAGCTGTTTCTGCACCTCCTTGTCGAAATCGGGTGCGGGTTCATCATTTTTTGCTCCGAGTTTGGAATTTGGTTTTTCTTTTCGTGTCAATCAGTCCATCACGACCAGTTTTGGGGTTTCAAATCTTTCAATATCGAATTTGGAGTCGGTCGCTCCTGAGGTTCTATTGGGAATTCTAAGTCCGGATTTTCCTAAATCGGCTCTTCAAAGTTTCGATTCGAGGGTGAAATCTGACTTCGAGTTTGAGGTCGAGGTTCGACGTTGAGGCTCCGTTGGATGCGGTTTTATTCGGAAAGGTCAATTGATCAATAAAGCTCAATTTGAGGTCCAATTTTATATCTCTTATCTCTCTTTTCCTAAACATTTTTAAATGATGAAATTTTTGGTTGAATTTGGTTGAGGTGATTTTACTCGTTATTTGATTGTTAATCTTGGTGTGAAGTATGTTAATCACGTAGTTGATTTGGGGTTAAGTTGAATTTTGAGAAAAAAGATCAAAAGTTGTTAAAAGTGAATATACTTTTATGTTAATTCATCGATAGTTGCTTGATTCGGAATAAGCATCGACTTTTGGTATATTCGATAGTCGCATGTTTTAGGTCGATAATTGTTAGGCAGACGATAGGGGTAGGCAAATGTAAGAATTGTGAAATATTGAATGCTTGGCATGTGTTGAATGGCTTGGTTTTATTGCTTTTGGATCAAATGTATTATTTGGCTGGGGAATGCCCCGAGGCATTTGTGTTTATTCACCAGGGAATGACCCGACGTATTATGTTGGCGGAGGATGATCGAGATGAAAGCCCGAGGCGTCGGGTAAAGCACGAGAGCGTAGTTAGTATTAGTGTAGGTTAGATAGGATTTATTTTTGTATTTTTCTATTTTAAACTGTATAAATTGGACTGGTCACTGTACTTTTGATTCGTTTTTGTTTTGTTTGATTGTTTTTACGTGTTTTGTGTGATTTGTACATTCATAGTGTCAAAATTAGCTGATACGCTCTACCAAGCGACCTTGGTCAAACCACGGGATGAAGGGGTGCCTAACACCTTCCTTTCGGTCAACAGAATTCCTTAGCCGGAATCTCTGTTCGCAAATCAATTTAAAGAGTCAAATGGTTTTGAAAAGGATTTTCCAATGGTGACTTGGCACACCAGATTATGCCAAGTGGCGACTGATTTCAAATGTAAAAATAATCCTTCTTCGAAACAAATCATTTTTTGTTGTCACTTAATAATAAGAACCCATTCGAACATAATCTCTTATCTTTTGGGGTTAAAATAAGGGGTGTGACAGCTCTGGCGACTTTGCTGGGGACACATTGTATCGGCTTAGTTTAGCACTATAAGTGTATAAATATTTTGTTCATGTTATTTTGTGTTATTGTTTTATCATTGTGGAGTGTTTACGTTCTCTTTGTTTACAGCATTTATCCTATGTGTTACCGCTTTTATATCTGGCATCATGTGCATAACCCGAGTCATTCTTTCTGCAACAAGTTCGTAGTGCACTTTGTGTACACGACCTTTAGTTGAGTCACCCTTATCTTAGGAGGGGGAGCCGTTGGCTAGTATGGACTGCGTGGAAAGCTAAAGCAGTCACTATCGATCATACGCTCCCTCGAACAACCTTGTTAGTAAACTCCCGCGTAGGTCAGCCTTTAGGTCATACTTATCTGCATCATATTGAGACCTAGCGGGACCCATTTGGTCCTTTGTAGGAAACTCACCTCTAAGGCATTACTAAGTGCTAAATGTTGCATCTTTGAGGGTAACAAGGTCATTTGACAAGACTGATTTGGGCAAAAGCATGAGTTAGAAGGAAACTGTGTAGCCAGGAAATTGTGAAAAAAGGAAGAAAAAAAAAGTGAAAAAAAAAAAGATTTGGTAGTTTTAGGGTTCTTTATTACTTTTGTTTTTCACAATTTAAAATATATATATATATATATATATATATATATATATATATATATATATATATATATATATATATATATATTTACTTTGTACAATCTTATATAATGAAAATATCAAAAAGATTTTTTCTTTCATAGTTGTTGGTGTTAGTTTCTAATTAATAATCCAAAAAAGATTTTATTCGTCTGTCTTTAGTCGTGTCTCTCTAAGTCAGGGTCTAGTTTGTTATTCTATCATAAGTTGTCCAATTTGGACGAACTACGCACCCCTGATTCTTTTCTCCCGGGAGTGAGATACGTAGGCAGCCTATTGTTGGTTTGGGGATCTTATTTAAAAAAAAAAAAAAAAAAGATTTTCTTCAATCTTTATTTAGAGTAGATGTCATATACTTCTTTAATAGAAAACTGCAAAAAGATCTTTCGTTAATAATTTCAATTTTCATTTTTCATGTGAAATTCAAAATTGAAAACCCAAAAAGATTTTCTTTGGTAATCATAGGTTTCATTTCGTATAGGAATCTGAAAAATCCAAAAAGATTTTCTTCACTTTTCATTTAGAGTAGGTGTTTCGTATACATCTTTAAGAGAAAACTACAAAAAAGATTTTCCTTTAATAGGTTCAAATTTTATTTTCGTATGAAATTTAAAATCAAAAACCCAAAAAGATTCTTCTTTGGTAATCGTAAGTTCCATTTTTTATACGGACGTTAAACCTGAAAAAAGCAAAAAAAAAGATTTTCATCAATTCTTTTGATAATTTGTTATTTTCTTTTATTTTTAAAGTTTCAAGAAAAAGGAAAAAGAGGAGAAAAAGAGTTTAATTGGCCATTTTGGCAAGACTTCGCGAACTATGCACACCTGATAATGGGTTGCCGCCTGCTCCATTTCTCGCTGATAATCTTGAATATTTTTCTAGTTTGCCTCCAGTGTCACATGCTCAATTTTCTATTTTGATTGACACGGCACAACATGCATCAGGACCTACTCCAGGGCAACAGTATCCAAACACTTCCAATATTCATCCTCACTCCTCAATACAAAACTACCACATGCTCGGCTCCATCTGCTGTTCATGTTTTTGCAGCCTCACTCCTGTCTGAAGCTTCTGCTTTTAATGTCAATCCAGTGGTTGTAATTCCTCACTCTTTAAGCGACCCTGTATTGAATATTTTTAGTGATCTGCATTATGCTCCCCGAGCCCATATTTAAGTCGACTGGTCCTTACGACTGCCCTCAGCTACCTAAATTTCCTCCTAATACTAAGAAGCCTGTTATGACAGAAGAACAGGAGGAAATGGCCAGAAAATTGAGAAGTTTTGAACTAACTATGAAAAACTTGCAAGGACTTGGGGAAGTGTCTCATATAAAGATCTGTGCATGTTTCTTGATGTACATTTTTCTCTTGGTTTTAAAATGCCGAAGTTTGAGAAGTATAATAGACATGGTGATCCTGTAGCACATTTGAGACGATATTGCAACCAGCTAAGGGGAGCTGGAGGGAAGGAAGAACTACTCATGGCATATTTCGGTGAGAGTCTTTCAGGTCTAGCTTCAGAATGGTTTGTTGACCAAGACATTGACAAGTGGAACAGTTGGGATGACCTTGCTAATGAATTTGTGCAACAATTTCAATATAATATGGAGTTGATTCCTGACGAGAAATCCCTGACTAATAAGAAGAAAAAGAGTACTGAAACTTTCAGAAAGTATGTGATTAGATGGCGTGAACAAGCTGCTAGGGTGAAACCGCCAATAAAAGAAAGTAAGATAGTGAAGGCATTTATTCAAGCGCAGGATGAAACATATTATCAACACTTGTTTCCTGCATTAGGCAAGCCATTTATTAAGGTCCACAAAATGGGGGAGATGATAGAGGGTGGAATTAAGATCGACCGCATTGTGAGATTTGCAACATTGAAAGCGACTACTCAAGCAATTCAAAAAGTTTCGAAAAGTGTCAGAGGGAAGAAGTATGAGGAATATGTAGCTGCCATTGTAGTTGGGCAACAGGCACGGGCAAGAGGACCACACCATCGTTACCCACAGGCTCAAACCCAAGCTTATGCCCAAGCCCCACAGAATCTTTCCCAAAATCCATTATACTGTATTCCCCTACCTACATATCCAATATATAATGCACAACCCTATGGTCAATTCCCATTTTACCCACACTGGCATGCGCCAACTTCGCCGAGTTATCCTCCAACTCCACATACATACCGAAGCCCTTCTAGGCCTGCTTCTCAATTTAAGCCAAATAATGAAATGAAACAGAAGTCGAGGGATAGTTTCATACCAATTGGAGAGTTGTATGCAAGTTTATTCCAGAGATTGGTACAACAGGGCATGATCACTCCTCTCCTTGGGTATACTCCTGACCCACATTCAAGAAGTTTTGATCCTAATGTATGATGTGCGTATCATTCTGATGTTCAGGGTCACAGTATTAAAAATTCTCGTTCATGGAAAAGACAAATTGAAAAGATGATTCAAGATAAATCAATCATTGTGCAGAACATTGACAGTGAGGAAAGCTCTAGTCATGCTGATATGCAAATCAGTGGCAAAGATGTCAGGCTGAGTGTAACACCCCGTACTTAATTACGTGCATTAGCCATTGTTATATGTGTTGGAGTATATGTATTGATCCTAAGTTAGGTATATATGAGTATTGATTATTTTGAGATGGTTTCAAGTGTATAGTTTGATTATATGTGTATAGGAATCGACCTTATTTATACCGGAATTTGCCCGTCGATGTTTCCATACGAAGGTTATTGAATAAGCTTTCCGACGATATAAAGATTTTCAAAAACGGATAAGTTTCGGATATAAGCGAGCACGTTCGAAACTATAAAACGGTGGCCGGGATGTGAACAGTAAAATTGCAGGAAAATTTCCAGTTTTTGGGTCAACTTTGAACGATCATAACTCCCTCAATATAATGAACTGGGCGAGGTACCACATATCAAAAGAAAGATCTTTGAGTATTCTTTCTAATGAAATTGGTTTCATCCAAATCCAACATCTGAGTAAGGAGTTATACTCGTTCTATTTCAGCCTCTCAAAACAGATTTTTGTGAACAGTAAATTAGCAGGAAAATACTGAGGCCTGCCAGGTTTTTTGGGTCAACTTTGAACGATCATAACTCCCTCAATATAATGAACTAGGCAAGCTACCACATATCAAAAGAAAGCTCTGTGAGTATTCTTTCTAATGGAATTGGTTTCATCCAAATCCAACATATGAGTAAGGAGTTATACTCATTCTATTTCAGCCTCTCAAAACAGATTTTTGTGAACAGTAAATTAGCAGGAAAATACTGAGGCCTGCCAGTTTTTTGGGTCAACTTTGAACGATCATAACTCCCTCAATATAATGAACTGGGAGATCTACCATATATCAAAAGAAAGATCTTTGAGTCTTCTTTCCAATGCAATTGGTTTCATCCAAATGCAACATCTGCGTAAGGAGTTATACGCGTTTTACTTCAGCCTCTCAAAACAGATTTTTAGGGTCAACTTCAAACGATCATAACTCCTTGTACAGGACGAACTGGGTGGCCTAATTTATATGAAATGAAAGACCTTTGAATTATCTTTCCAATGATAACAATTTCACCCAAATCCGATATCGGAGCAAAGAGTTATGGTCTATCTACTTCAGCTTGTCAAAACGGTCCACCGGAGGACATATTTGACATTATTTAAATTTTAAAGGCACTTTGGTCATTTCTTATGATATTATGGACGGAAATATGTGTATATGTACATGTATATGAGTTCAAAAACTCATATTCATCATCAATCATAGGAGAGAACAAACCCTAGCCAAATTTGACCTTCAAATTACTTGTGATTCAATCGTGGAAAGTCCAAATTGATTCCGTAGTTGTGTTCATCGTCTCAAGGGCTTCGAGAAGCACCCCTTATTTGTGCCAACAGGACTTCATAACCCAAAGGGCCATTCTATGGTAAGGATGTAAATTATGTTGGTGTTATTTATATGGATATGTATATATATATATATGCATGTGAGCATAAGAAGTATGTTATTTGATTGTTGTTGAAAGATGATTGGAAATGATGTTGGATCATTCTTGTGCATGGTTGGATTATGTTGAATTGTGAAGGGATGATGTGGTATTGATGATATGATATTGAAATGATGATTATATATATATATATACACATAAACCTATTGTTCAAGTTGGTTTTTGGAATGCTTTGCAAATATTGGTTGTATGGAATTATGGAAGAGAATTGTGGTGTTGGGTTGCTAATACTAGATGTCAAATATTTCATTGTAGATAAGTGATTTGTAATGGCGGGAAGTTGTGTTGAATTGGTATCCGAATATACAACGAGGTATGTAAAGCATACTCTAACGATGTTCTTTGGCATGAAAACACCAATGTTCCATAAAGTAAGATTCCGATGGTTATCCAAACACATGTATTGTTCAACATTACCAATGAAGTTGTTTCCATTCTATAAAGTGTCAAAATGCTTCATTGATATACCAAAAGTCTCCTATTTCATTGTTGTGATATTGATGATTCTGAAACATATTGTTGATGTACCAATGAGTCCTTATTACATCGTTATTGTATAGAAGGTTTATTACTTGATTCCTATTGATGTATCATTGTTCCAAAGGTACTATATTGGCATGAACACTAATGTAATAATCTCAAAAGCTTTTGAACTAAGTTATTGGAAAAAAATCTCTTATGTGTTACTTGATATACGTGTGGGTGGTATCCCAGGAGCATAAGCCTAGCATGGGTCGATCCCAATTGATATGTACTGGGGGCAGCCTAATGGTCACAGTACGGTACAGTATTGATTATTGTTAGGTGGTTGGAGGTTCGGGAGGAGGAGATAATGGCGAATAATAATTGTAAAGAATGAAATGAACGAATGTATACCGTTCCACAAATGTGTTTGTATTCAAGAACCCAATTCAGATTAATAATAATGTACATGATCCTAAAAGTGTTTATGAAGTGTGGTTCACTTCTATTATGATTTATTCACATGTGTATGATTTTCTTGATCCCCCATATCACATATGATTATTTACAGTTTTACATACTCAGTACATATTTCGTACTGACGTCCCTCACGGGGGACCTGCATTTCATGCTGCAGGATCAGGTACTTCAGCTCATTCACAGCATAGATAGGAGCCAGGTCATACAGCTACTGTTGGTGAGCTCCAGTTTACTTCGGAGCTTTCCGAGTCGGTTTCTTATATTTTGTTATTGTACAGGAGTCATGTGTGGGCGGGGGTTCGTCCCGACCCTAGTTATGTCATGTATATCCTAGAGGCTTTGTAGACATAAAGAAGGGTAAAGTCATGGAAGTTTATATAGTGATGTTATATTCGTATATGGGGTGGCCCCGACGGCCAAGTATTATATATATGTATATATATTTGTGCGTGTTGTGCTGATACAGGTAATTAGACCCTTTTATATGCAGCGAAGTGCTGCCCAAATTTTTGGTGACATGTAAGTGAAAGTACAGGTATTTGAACGGGTTCTCCCGGGCCTTCTCGGCTTCGGGTGCCAGTCCGGCCCGATGGGATTTTGGGCCGTGACACTGAGCAATTGAGAAGTCACCCATCTCCCCTACTAGGAAGAGGTCTGGTAGCTTGTTTTGTTTTATTTTCTATTGTCTGAATTATTTCAGGGTTGTAGTTCGGGATTTATCTTGTTTTATTTTTTTTTATTTATGTTCAAACCCTTCAATCTTTTGTTTCAACTAAATGAAGTGTCCCATTTTTATTTGTGTTTTAAATATGTGTTGTTTGTTTGTTTTCTTTACATAGTACATTTTATGTTAACTCTAGTGATATGACATGCTAGTGAAATTTTCAGTCAGATCTTAAAATTCAGTCTAAGCATGAACATTGAATCAAAAGGTTAAAGTTAGAAAAGAGAGCATATGAGAAAATAGATAGAGTACTAAGATATTTGGTGACAAGTTAAGACAATTATTTTGAGAATCACAAGAACAATTTGGTCATCGATCGAAAAGCAGGTCCCAATTAGGTCAAATAGCGGACGTGAGATCCCTATATCAAGAGAAATGGGAAGAAAATTAGCTCTACAAAGTCATGAGTCCTTCATCATGAGGATTGTACAACAAAGTGGATTTGTATGCTGGGCAAGTGTAGAAAAAGAGATGGCACACATGCCCGAGGCAAGTTAGTGTTGTAAAACATTTCATAAGTGATCTTGATCGTGCACTTTCGTATTGCATGCTATGTACTAGCATTTTCAAAAATTGATATGATGAAGGCATTTCATTCTGCTATCCAAACATTGTGTCATCCTTTATTTACCTCATTTGGGCCTTAGTGTTATTTTCTTTCATACCCCTCTTTTGAAATCAAGATAGAGTCAACAAAATTCAAAAAAAAATGTGTCGAAAAAGAAAGAAAAGATGAGTGTCAAGAAAAATAAAATCAAAAAAGTCCCAAAGAGAAAACGAGTCAACAAAAGAAAAAAATAGAATCAAGTGAAAGAACAAGCGGCCAGAACTACGTGTGACGTGATTCTCCTCTTTCCGGGGTGAAATACTTAGGCTACCCTACTCGGGGCTCGGTCCAACCAAATAAACAATTTAGAATTGCCCAGTCAAAAATCTGGGGCATGAGTTAATCCTCATAGTTTGAGTCTATTCCAAAGTCAAAAGAAACTGGGGCATGAGTTATTCCTCATTGTTTGAGTCGATTTCAAAAGTTGTAAGTCCTACCCCACTTTAAGTGTCGTTTGGGCCCCATGTCATCCTTTCATTCTAATCCTATCCAAAATCCAAGTTATAATCAAAGAAAGACCTTCAGATCAATCTTTGAAAATGTTAAGGCTAAGCATGCAATGGATGTGATGACGCATTTTGGGAACTACTTGTCTTCCTCAGTGGAATCAGGAGATAAAAATGAGAGAGTCTTATTGGTGAAAACCCTCACGGGTACTGTAAGACGACTGTGAGTTGAGAAAAAATGAAAATAAGAACCTCATTGGTGAAAAACTCTCACAGCCATCATAAGGAGATGGTGAGTTGAGAGAAAGATAAGAGAGGCTTGTTGGCCAAAACCCTTCAAGGTGCTGCTAGCCAAATAAGCTCTCTGAATGCAATGGGTCCAAGAAAGTAACTCAATTTCAGGGTCATTAACTCAAGAACAATTGGTAAAAAGTTTGGATGGAAAGATCAAGCAACTTATTCCAAAATGCATGGTATAATCATTAGAGTTGACTGTCATTTTTAGATAAATTATTGTTTCTTTGTTTCAAATGGGGACATTCGTTTTCTTTTCTTTCTTCTCTTTATTTTTGTTTTATCTTTCTTGAGTCAGTTATCCAAAAAAACAAAAAAAAATCATTGTCATTTTTCTCTCGTTTTTGAGTCAAGTCCATGTCAAAACAAATGAGAAAAGACTTCAAAATTGGCTACTAGCTTCTTCAATTGTGCAAAGCAAGACAAAAGGCCAACACATGTAAGAGACATGATTCTGAGTCGAAATAAGGCATGCAAAAAGTTTTATCTGTCGATAAGTCCGGGAACTTATGGAAATACCAAAGTTCAAATGGTTTATCTGAGAAGCATGACAAAGCAGAGATATTGTATCTATTTCAGAGTCGCTCTTAAATAATTTGAGTTCGGGTTAATGATGCAGCAAGTCAATGACACATGCTAATGGTTGAAAGCAAGATTAAATGTAATAGGGGCAAGAGCAATTTTCACGAAAGCCAAAGCCACAAAGCAGCTACCATGTTTTTAAACTAACAAGTTTTCTTTGTATGAAACAGGAACACATGTTACATTCAGATCAAGGATTTCAGAGCCTAAACATCAAAGGCTGTAATTTTTCATTTCTACAAATGCAAAAGGCAATGTTGTTGCACTGGTTTGGTTGTCAAAACCATGGTAAAACTCATAATTCAAGATCTCTAGGAGGCACACTTCCTTCTCAAGGAGACGCATTTCCTAGAAAAATTCAGGTGACATTTGTAAGGAGACGTATTTCCTTGTATGGATAATCTAAGTGACATTTATAAGGAAATGCACTTCCTTGTTTGGTAATTCAAGAAACATTGGTAAGGAGACGCACTTTCTTGTTTGGTAATTCAAGTGGTATTTGTAAGGAGACGCACTTCTTTGTTTGGTAATTCAAGCGGTATTTGTAAGGAGACGCACTTCCTTGTTGTGATAACTCAAGCGGCATTGGTAAGGAGACGAACTTTCTTGTTTTGGTACTTCAAGAGGCATTGGTAAGGATACGCACTTCCTTGTTTTGGTAATTCAAAAGGCATTGCTAAGGAGATACACTTTCTTGTTTTGGTAATTCAAGAGGCATTGGTAAGGAGACGCACTTTCTTGTTTGGGTAGTTCAAGCGGCATTGGTAAGGAGATGCACTTCCTTATCTGAATAATTCAAGCAACATTAGTAAGGAGACGCACTTTCTTATTTTGGTAATTCAAGCGGCTTTTGTGAGAAGACACACTTTCTTGTTTGGGTAATTCAATCGGCATTTGTAAGAAGATGCACTTCCTTATTTGGGTAATTCAAGCGGTATTTGTAATGAGATGCACTTCCTTATGTAGGAAATTCAAGCAACATATGTAAGGAGATGCACTTCCTTGTTTGGTTAATTCAAGCATTGGTAAGGAGACACACTTCCTTGTTTTAATAGTTCAAGCAACATTGGAGCCCGCCCAAAGCACAGGGCAAAAATGAAAAGTCAAACAAAAGGGTAAGGAATTGAAAGTCAAGCAACAAGTTGAAGAAATTGCAAGTCAGGAGCCCGCCCAAAGAATAGGGTGATGAAACTCAAGTCAAGAGTCCAAAAGAAGCTGCATATATAGTATTTTTGTAATTTCATTTATGCTTTAACTTGTAATTTTCATTTTGATGTAATGACAGAGTGGCCGACCGGAACCTCGACAGGGCCTCCCTCGACTCTTCAACTCAGTATAACCCCCCTCCTTTCAACCCTTTGAGATACTTGAGACTTGATTCCCTCATAACTTGGGTAGGTAGGATGTCCTAAGATAAGACCCGGTTGTCCTTCTTTCTTCCATTTCTTTCCTTGAATAATGATCGGGTTAAAATTTGGTCTCGTTGTCTACCTTTTTTAGTCTGAAAACACTCTGTGCTTACACCCAAAAAGGGGTATGATGTAGACACCTAATTTTGTCCCTCCCCGATATCACTTTTACTCATTTTATCTTATCCTACCATGTACCCTCAACCATGTAATTATCTCTCCACAAATGACAAAAAATCAAAACCAACTCTAAACAAATCTTATCCCAAAATTCCCACATAATCCCAATTGATAACAAATTAACAACCTTACCTATTAAAGGTGGACAATACATCACTATCCTACCCCACCTCACCCCTACCCCACGTGACCCCCCTTCCTTTATCTACCTTTATTTTTTGTTTGGTTGTTGACATATTTTGCTGGCCATTTTTCCAATTACACACCTCAAAAAGAGTGGGTCCCACGTAATTTTTTTTTGACAATATATAACATCGCATATACCAGGTGGACCCTACTTTTAACGCCCCGAAAAGTGGGTTCCGGAGCGTCACACGATGCTTGAGGCTACAAGTAGCCCCAAGCTAACCCTTTGAGCCATTTTCATTCAGTTCAACACAAATCAACGGGGTTTCCATAAATAACCCTCAAATATCAACAAAGTAATCATCATCCAAGAATAAAAGAATTTCAGAAAGATAACAAAATATGACTTATTAGTCAACTCCCAACATCTATACTAGTCTGACAAGCCTCTAAGAAAATCAATAAAACCAGCGAGCCATTGAGACATGCCCCAACTGATTCATACTCAGTTATCAAATTTAAACGATTCCGTGAAACCAACATCAGACATCACGTCCTCGGGACATGAGGACTCACCACAACAGAGGATGTAGAACAGCGTGCCCAAAGAATCACTATCAAACCTGAAACTGAGCACCTGAACCTATATTCTGAGAAAATGCAGCCCACATCCGAAGATGTAGGTCAGTACCATGGAAAGGACTGAGTATATGGGGGTGTATGCAGTTTTATAAACATCATCATCATAAATATTTATAAGAAATATGCAGGATGTATGAAAGATTCACATAGCCCGAAGAAAATCATCATCATCATGAGAGGATGAAATAAGTACAATAACACATATGAGTCATAATATAATTTGTCAATCACTTTCAATTCATCAAGAATATCAATTCTCATAATGTAAATATCATTTAAATCTTTCGAAAGAATAACTTTCACAATTCCACTTTCAAATCACTTCACCATTCACCATAGACACAAGAAAACACACACACACTGGGAGATCCTATAACCGACATAAACCATGTGAGCTACATGGAGTCCAACGTACAACCCACGTTGGGGAGAGCCGTCCTATCCTTGCTATCGGAATAGGACTATCGATATCAAATCCACACAAACTAGTGATCACTATATAAATCAGCCTCAGGCTCACTCCTACGGCGGCACGTAGTTCTAGGAAAGTAAGGTCGCTTTATACCTCCTAGTCGGTGCGAAAGATTTCTCTCGGACTTAGCTCAGATTATTTCAAAGACAATCTACAACAAAATAATTTCAGTAATATATAAATATACGTCGGGAGCCACATGCTTCTCATCTATCAAAATCAACCACGTTGTAGATTTCTTTCATACTCGAGTTCAAAACAACTCCATTAAGACCAAAAGGTCAGATCATTCAAAATATCTCAAATATTCAACATCAACGTGCTTATAACACACACTTTCTCAAAAAAAACACAATTTCCAATGGGGATTCACAACTCAACTATTAAAATCATGATAAATATCTTTCAAGATTCATGTTTTATATCTCCACACATGTAAATTCATCTTTCAAAATCATAAACATCAAGATTTCATAATAATCATCATAAGATATGGGTTCATGCTTCAAATTCGTAAAAATCAAATAAAAATCATGCCTTTGTAAAGAAAATTACTTTTGAAAAATCGCACATACCTTGATTGATGAACTTTAGATCGATACTCATTTTTGAGATGTTAATCGTGCCTTTGAATGATGGTTCTTGGAGTTCTTGAACTAGGAACTTGAAATCTTGAATAAATTTGCAGAATTAATGGTGAACATTGGAGGTTCTTGAAGTTGGATGTAGGAGCTTAGGGTTTTCTTTTTGAGGGAATTTGATGAAATATAATATATAATGCTTCTAATAGGCTTTAATATAGGGTTTGGACGAATTTTGGGTGAGGGGAAATGACCAAAACGCCCTTAAAAATCAAATAATTCTCGAATCTGTCCTTTGGTGGACTGTTTTGATAGTCTGAAGTAGATCAACCATAACGTTTTACTTCGATATCCAAATTGGATGAAACTAATTTCATTATAAAGAGGACTCTCATATCTTTCCATTGATATATAGTATCTCACCCAAATCATTGTGTACGAGGATTTATGATTGTTTGAAGTTGACCCAAAAATTTGCTTTTGATAGGCTGAAGTAGATCGACCTAACTTTTTGCTTCGATGGACAAATTGGATGAAACCAATTTCATTGGAAATAGGACTCGCAGAGCTTTCCGTTGATATATAGTAGATCACCCAGATCATTATGTACAATGAGTTATGATCGTTTAAAGTTGGAGCAAAAATACGTCAGGCCTCAGTACTTTTTCCTGCACGTTTTACTGTTTACTACTATTCACGATTCGATCAGATATAGCCACAAACCTGTAAGTGCTCAAATTTCCAATCCTCATCTTTCATGGATTCAGGGTTAGAAGATGCAAACACAGGTAGATGCATTTTCTTGACAAATAGAAGATCTTTCATCTTGTCTTTCTAAGTATGATAGTTACTACCATTCAAACACATCATTTTGCTCATATTTTCCTCCATCATTCAAATCGACAATCAACAACAACCAACGCTCTGATACCACTTATTAGGAAAGACGGGCACACAATCAAAGAGTCCGATGGGGTAGCAGCGGAAAATACCCAAGACTAAACTTTTCGTTTCAACCTGAACCAAGAGGAGACAAGCAAACCAAGCAAAATAGAGTAATATACAGCAAACAACTCAACCAAATGAAACAATACAAGAGTAACGGCAATCACGCAAGACACCAAATTTACGTGGAAAACCCTTCGGTGTGAAGAGTAAAAAACCATGGGACCAAACCTCCACTATAATCACCAAACAGTTACAATATTTTCCTCCAAAATGGCCACCAAACAAGTGTGAAACAACAAGAAATAATACATAAACCACAGCACCAAACACTAGAGAAATAAAGAAGTGAAAGCACCAAAAACGCACCTACTGTTTGGGAATGAAGAACAGAAGCTACAGGACACTAAATCAAGCTCCATCAGTTCTTAATAAAATATTGAGATGAGAGGAACAATCAGTCCAAAAATCAGCTCAATCGGACACGAAACGAAGCGGGAATCACAATTTGAAGTTGACAACTGTGGCTGAAATTTAGGTGCGAAAATCAGCTTTGTTTT
Source organism: Capsicum baccatum var. pendulum (assembly GCA_030864225.1). Lineage (NCBI taxonomy): Eukaryota > Viridiplantae > Streptophyta > Magnoliopsida > Solanales > Solanaceae > Capsicum > Capsicum baccatum. The sequence continues at coordinate 8,141,419 of CM061550.1, forward strand.
TCTCTCTTTGGCAGCTGAAAACTCTCTTTTTGTGATGGTGAATAAGACCTAAAAAGATCAATATATATGCTCGATAGTAATGGGCCTATGGGCAAAAGTGAGTTGGTCCAAATTGGGCTTCATTTTATCAGGAAGGGACAAAGGCCTATGACCCAACAATGCTTTCAATCTTTTAGCATGTCAAATCTTAACTTGTGGCATCAGATGGCTTTTTTACTTAAGTTTCATGTTATAAATGTCTTTTCGTGGTGAAAGTACTTTTCGCGGTAACAGGTGCAATTTAAGAAAAAGGGCTCCTCCGAATCAGTTTCTTCCCACCCATCCGCGCCCTTCTTCCCAACCACACGACCAAGGTTTACTACGTGGCTGCAGTCGCCCTCCAGAACAAAGATCAACTGGTTTGCTTAATGATTTTATATCTAGTACTGCTACATGAGTAACATTCTATTAAATAGCTCTAGAGGTTGATTCTTGAATTATAGGATAACGACCTCACGTGTTATTAACTTGTTCTTTAATTTAATTCTTATACATACTTAGGGGTTGTTTGGTTGGTGGAACAAGGAGCAACAATTCTGGGATAAAATGCAAAATCATTTAATCCCGCTTTTGATTGCACCAACAGCCACGACATAACCGGTGTGACACAAACCTTAATTAGTAAGAAAATTATTTTGCATTAAAATGATGGAATTAGCTATCTCATATAGAAGGTGGGATAAGTTAATCCTTCTATGGGATTTCTTTATCTTTATCTATTCCATCCCTGATACATGATTACAAGAGCGAGTAGGACAAGTCAAAGTTGAACTCAAAGAAATTACATAACAATGAAGAGAAAATTCTTTAGTAAGCAAAGCAAAGAAAAAAAAAGACAGAGAAAGGGCAAAAAATTGAAAAGAAAACTTTACCTAATAAAGTTGCTCGTAAAATTATTGTCATTGATGAGGAGTTCCCGATTCAAATTGTGAAAATAGTTACTGGCAGAAATATAAGGTGAGAGTGAGAGAATCCTTTGGTAAGCAAAGCCCTAAAAAATTCCAGAGTAAAAAATAAAAAGAGCAAAAGTTGAAAAGAAAACTTTACCTAATAGAATTGCTAGTAAATTGTTGTTCAGGGATTTAAGTTGTGGAAATAGCTCCTTACAAAATTATAAAATGAGACTGACACAATACATTTTTGTGATTCGACCCTTACTTTAGTGCACGGAGCCGTCCTTTTAGAAAAGAAATTTTTTTACCTAATATGGTGAAATGAAGTTATTATTGAATAAGAAATAAAGAAAATCATAGTGCTTAGTGAATAAATTGGAGAGAGTGAATATGGAAAGAATGTTTTGAATAAAGGTTAATTTTGGTATTTTACCTTGAGAAGTAAGGTAAGACCCCGCAAACACATCCCCTACTTCAAATCCACTTGTGAATTACGCTGAATATATTTTTGTTCATAATTTTGTATGTTGTGGGAGAAAGAATGTCGTATATTTTGTATGTTGGTTTTTTTTTAATTTTGTAATGGTTCGATATTTTATGACTGTTGGCTTGTTGATTCGCGTCTTGATTTGATCACTTTCTTCAAAGGATTAATGATAACCTAATAAGAAAAATGAAATTACATGTCTATCCTTACATTTTACCCTTACACTTGAAATATTAATATTAGGAAAAGACATTGTTTCCATCCTAAACTATACAAGAAAAATCGAAGTCACATCTAAACTATACTAGTGACTTATTACACACCTAAACTATAAAAAAGTGGAACTTTTTACACTCTAGATCTGATGTGAAAAAAACATAATTAATTAATTAAAAAAGGCACGTCTACATTAAAAATTAATGCAAAAAAAAAAAAAAAAATACTCACTCTATCCAACCCTGAGCATCCATCTCCCCTCCCTTATCCCTAAACCATCATCTTCTTCATCACCCCCCACCCCCAAACCATCATCTTTTGCATCACCCCCCACCCCCAAACTCTAACCCCACCCCAACCAACATATCTTCTTCATCACCCCCATCCCCAAACTCCAACCCCACCAAATCAATGTCAATTTCACTAATTTCGAAATCTCGAAACAAAATTCGAATTATTAATTTCGAACTAAGCTTAAACGAGCTTGCCGAAATTCAATATGAATTTGTTGTTTTCACTTCGCCGGTGTTCTGGTGAACTCAAACGGTGATGAATATCTCCATATCCACTAATTCCAAAGATGAAGCACCAAATTATCCCCACATAATCACCATTGAATCTTCCCTTTTCAACCCCAATAAGGGTGCTGGTACCACCACCACCACTACCCCTTCTTCCTCATCGTTCCCAAAAGAAACACATCACCACAAACTCAGAAATACAATTCCAAATATCCAATCAAAAATCACAAAACTCAGATAGGTTTTCTTTAAGTACTCAACAAATTGATCACAATTTCAAGCAAAACTAACAAAATTTAGATGAATTTTTCTTAATTACCCAACAATTTGATTACAATTTCATTAAAAAATCATAAAATCCAGATGAATTTTCTTTAATTTGGTGATTCGAAGGTAAAATTGAGGAGAAAATGATAAAAATTGATTGATGAAAGAGGGCTTGACTTTAAAAACTTTCAGTTCCAAGTTGCAACACCCGATCGATCCTGAAATTGTATACAAACTCTACTCTCCACCGCATATTAAAAAAAGGTAACGAATAGAGAAGAAAGACGGAAGAGAAGACTAGTATAGTACTAGTCCAAACAAGAGAAGAGAGAGAACAAATATAAGGGGACATCTGTGAATAAAAATGACAGTGAATGATGATGAAGAAGAAAGAATAATGGCAGATGACAAAAATAAATAATAAGGGAATTTTGATATTTTTTTTATAATGCTGACGTGGCACTGATGTGACAGCGCGTGTAAAACACCGCACCATATGCAAGTGGTATAATTCTTTACAGGGTGTAGAAAGTTTCATTTTTTTATAGATTAGGTGTGTAATAGGTCACTAATATAGTTTAGGTATGGCTTCGACCTTTTTTGTATAGTTTGAGATGAAAATGATGTTTTTTCCCTATTAATACTTGGACACGTATGTTGCACATCTATCCCATATGGGTCGTATTTTATTCAATAAATCTATCCCATATCATATTTGCGTTAATGTATAATTATATTTATAAATTTATGCACATATCCTAAAAAAATTTGATTGCAATATAAATTAGAAATTTAGTTATATAAAAAGTTTGCATTAATGCATAGAAGTCAATAGTCAAAATTAAACATATATAAATTAATACATCTTGTATATCACAATGTTTGATTTTTGAGTTTGTTTACTACTTCCTCCGTCCCAAATTATGCATCGTCATTTGACCGAAAACGATATTTAAGACATAAGTATTGACTTTGTTAAAGTTACAAAATTACCCTTCTTAAAGAAAGAAGTAATAGTATTTAAAATCAAGTGGGATCACTTTTAATTGAAAAACAAATAAAAAAATGAGTAATAGTATTTAAAATCAAGTGGGATCACTAAGGGTAAAATTGTAATTGTGTTTTTAAAAACTTACCAAATAAGAAAAGGTGATATTCTTTTTGAGACGGACCAAAAAGAAAATTACGACACATAATTTGGGACGGAGGAAGTATTTGATAATAAACATATGGAGGCAAAACCCAATAAAAATAGGTTCATGTGGCGTTTATTAAGGCTAATTAAGCTGATCAATTTATGTTTTTTTTTTGAATTATTATTTTCATTATATTTCTTTAAATTTTTGTCTTCTTCCTTTTTTTTCATTACTCCAAAAAAAAAATTCCTATTTTTTTCTTTATTCTCCATTAAGAAAAACCTTCGTAAAAGACTCCCTAAAATTATTGAGTTTCATTAAATCAACGAAATTAAAAACCTCTGGGTTTTTTTTTTAAAATGGATTTTTGAGGATAGAAATGAAAGATCTCTGAATTTGACAAATCTGATAATGATTATATTTTCTTTAATTTTAACCCAATAAATTAATTTTCTTATTAAGTATAAGCACTAATAAAACTTCTAATTAGATTTGGTGGAGAAGAAATAGCCAGCGGAGTGCCACTTGGCACTTCTAGTTACATTCATTCTAATTGTTGAGTACTAACTTGTCACGTTCCTAAAGTAGCAATAAATTGAATAATGTAATGAAATATTAAAGATCAAAGAACAAGAGCAGAGAAAATAGAGAGAGTGATTCTTATTTCTTTCTCTTGAGGGATTAATTACAATGAAGGAAAATCCATTTATTTATAGAAGAAAACTAACCTTGGGGTTTGTAACTTTTCCATAAATAGACATACATAATATGGTAAAGTAGGTATTCACTATATATGGTAAAGTAGACATTCACAATATATGGTAAAGTAAACATTCATTATATATGGTGTAGACACCTAATGGGAGCCAAAATTGATCGAGAAGGAGATATTCTCATTAGAAATCAGACGGCACCGCTGCCAAGAACTTCGACGACCACTGTTTGACTACTGTTCTGGCAAAATCCACCGAAAAACAGTATCACCAGTTTCATTCCGAGCCAAAACTGCCAGAAAATCTCCAAATTCGACTCCCGCTCCCAACGTACGACTGAAATCAGCGAACATCCTCCAAGTTCGATCTTTGTTTGTCAAATCCGATGATATTTCACCGGAAATTTGCTATAGCTCCGGTCCTTAACGTTTCATTTCAATTCCGATGAAATTCAGCTGGGTTAAGCAATTGTGGGATTTTCTCTGTTAAGGTCGTTCAAATGCTCTTTCAATCGTCGCTCGATTCTCATCCGAGTTAGTCAGTTGTGGATTTGGGACTATAGCGAATTTGGAATTGAAGTCTCAACATCGAGGTTTTCGTCGTGGACTCGTCTAGTCTAATTGAATAATACGTGATTGAAAAGCGACATTGAGGTCAATTTCTCATCCCTTTTCTTGAGCAATTTTAAACTTTGATTTTTTTGTGTGGTGAATTGATATTGTGTGAATCTTGATCTATTTGATTTGGTGTTGTTTGAATCACGGATATTGGTTAATCGATAGCTTGAATTGCATGTTAGTTGATGTTGGATTCCAAGTTGAAAATTGAATTGGTAGTTGAAGATTTAAGTTAATCATTGATTTGGGGTTGGACGTTGGGGATTGATAAAAATGAATATTCATTAATTTTGATGCATTGATGATATTGAGCGTGCTAGAGTTGTGATATGATAGGCAAAAGTAGGTTCGGATAGGCAAAATTTAGGAATAAGTGTTTTTCTTGTTGAATGCTTGAATATGGAATATTTGGTTGAATGATTGAATGTGCGTGTGAATGTTTCTTTCTAGTTTATTGCATTTGATTCAAGTGTATTCCAATGGTTCGACCACGGTCGTTTGGTGGAGCATATTGGCTAATTTGACACTACGAATGTATAAACCACACAAAACACATAAAACAATCAAACAAACAAACAAAACAAACGAATCCCAAAATATAGTATACAGTCCAAAACAACAACAACAAACCCAGTGTATTCCCACCTGGTGGGGTCTGGGGGGGGGGGGGGGTTAGATGTACGCAGTCCATACCTCTACCTCTAAATAAGTAGAAAGGTTGTTTCTGATAGACCCCCGGCTCAAGACACAAGATACCACACAAATACAAAGTAAAACACCGAACAAGGTTACAAGATTACATAACATAAATACGACAGCCATAAGTAAAAGAAATCAGAGGAAAGCACCCAGATTCGTACTAAAACAAGAAACGCGGAATCATAACCAGGATACTACCCCCAGCAAGTAATTCCCTACACTAGCGACCCAAACTGGCCCTAGTACTCTGCCCTAATTCGCGTCCTCCAGACCTTCCTATCTAGGGTCATGTCCTCGGTGAGCTGTAACTACTCCATGTCCCGCCTAATCACCTCACCCCAGTACTTCTTCGGCCTACCCCTACCCCGCCTAAAACCATCCAACGCTAGCCTCTCACACCTGAACCGGGGCATCCATGCCCCTCCTCTTCACGTGTCCGAACCATCTCAATCGGACTTCCCGCATCTTGCACTCCACTGGAGTCACACCAACCTTCTCCCTGATAGTCTCGTTCCGAACTCTATCCCCTCTAGTCAGCCCACACATCCAGCGCAACATCCGCATCTGTGCCACCTTCATTTTTTGGATGTGGGAATTCTTAACTGGCCAACACTCCGCTCCATACAACATGGCCGGATGGACTACCACCCTGTAGAATTTGCCTTTAAGCTTGGGCGGCACCTTCTTATCACACAACACCCCCGACGCGAGCTTCCACTTCATCCATCCCGCCCCAATACGGTGCGAGACATCCTCGTCAATGTCACCGTTACCCTGGATCACGGACCCGAGATACTTGAAACTATCCCTCTTACATACCACATGTGATTCCAGCTTCACTACCACCTCATCCTCCAGACTCACGTCATTAAACTTGCATTCCAAATACTCTGTCTTGCTTCTGCTCAACCTGAACCCTTTAGACTCAAGAGTTTGTCTCCACACCTCTAATTTATCATTCACACCCCCTCGAGTCTCATCAATCAGAACTATATCGTCTGCAAAAAGGATACACCACGGCACCTCCCCTTGAATACGCCGCGTCAACACATCCATCACCAAAGCAAACAAAAAGGGACTAAGAGTAGATCCCTGATGCAATCCTGTCAAGACGGTGAAATGCTCTGAGTCTCCTCCCGCCGTCCTCACCTGAGTTTTCGCTCCCTCATACATGTCCTTAATTGCTCTGATATATGCCTGCGGGACTCCACTCACCTCCAAGCACCTCCAAAGCACCTCCCTGGGGACTTTGTCGTATGCCTTCTCCAGGTCGATAAACACCATGTGCAGGTCCTTCTTCCTTTCCCTATACTGTTCCACCAGCCTCCGTACCAGGTGCATTGCCTCCGTTGTCGAGCGGCCAGGCATAAACCCAAACTGGTTTTCCGAAATAGACAATATCCATCTCAGCCTCACCTCGACCACCCTCTCCCAAATCTTCATAGAGTGACTCAATAACTTAATCCCTCTATAGTTATTGCAACTCTGGATGTCCCCCATATTCTTATAGAGAGGGATCATGGTACTCCACCTCCAAGCGGCGGGCATCTTTGTCGTCTTGAAGATTTCGTTGAACAATCCAGTCAACCACCTTACACCAGCCTCTCCAACGAACTTCCAAAACTCCACCGGTATCTCATCCGGCCACGTCGCCCTACCCCTTCGCATCCTACGAACAGCCTCTCTAACCTCTTCTACCCTAAAACATCTACAATAACTAAAATCCCGACACTCCTCTGAGTGCTCCAGTTCCCCTAACTCAACAGCTCTATCCCCTTCGTCATTCAAGAGCCTATGAAAGTACGACTGCCATCTATCTTTAATGTGGCCGTCCTCCACCAACACTCTACCGTCCTCCCCCTTAATGCACCTCACCTGGTCAAGGTCACGCCCCTTCCTCTCCCTAGCCTTAGCGAGTCTAAACAACTTTTTCTCCCCTCCTTTCCCCTGTAACCCTACATACAAGCTCTCAAAAGCGGTCGTCTTAGCTGCCGTGACAGCTGACTTAGCCTCCTTCCTAGCTAGCTTTTACTCCTTCCTGTTTACCCGCTTCTCTTCTTCGTCCTTACTCTCAACCAACTTAGCATACGCCCCTTTCTTGGTCCCCACTTTCTTCTCCACCTCTTCATTCCACCATCAATCCCCCCGATGGTGCCCGGCTCGGCCCCTAGAAACACCCAACACCTCCCTTGTATTCTCCCTGATGCACCTCGTCGCCCTATCCCACATACTATCCACGTCCCCCCTACACTCCCACACCCCCATTCCCGCCAACTTCTCCCCTATCTCCCACGCCTTCACTGGCGTCAAGCCGCCCCACTTAATTCTAGGTCTACCCTCCTTACTTCTCCTCTTTCTATTCTTCCTTATACCCGAATCCATAACCAAGAGCCTATGCTGGGTCGAAAAATTCTCACTCGGGATAACCTTACAGTCCTTACACAACACCCTATCCCATTTTCGAAGCAATAAAAAGTCAATCTGGGTCCTGGCTATCGCGCTCCGAAAGGTGATCAAGTGATCATCCTTCTTCGGGAAGCCCGAGTTCACCACTACCAGCCCAAAGGACCTCGCAAACTCCAATAGAGTAGTCCCCTCTTCATTTCTGTCCCCAAAACCAAAACCACCATGCACATCACCAAAGCCTCCCGATAACGCCCCAATATGCCCGTTGAAATCTCCTGCTACAACAATCTTCTCTGAGCTAGGCACGCCGCTCACTACCTCCTCCAAAGCCTCCCAAAACCGCATCTTCTCCTCCCCCTCCGAGCCCACTTGGGGCGCATAAGCACTACACACGTTCAGGGTAAACCCCCGGAGGACCAACTTAATAGTCATCAACCTATCGTTGATCCTCTTCACCTCTACGACCTGACCTCTATTCTCTACATCTACTAAGATGCCACCCACTTGGTCTCTTGGACACACGCAATATTGATCCTCCTCTTCCTAAGGATCTTCACAAGTTCTATGGACTTACCCTGAAGGGTCCCTATATTCCAAGACCCAACCCTCAGCCTACCATCACTATCCACACGCCCTCCTGTACCACCCCCGCGGCCAAACCCTGTCCTCCCTCCCACTCCCGCCCTTTTCTCATCCCCCGCCCCCACAACAACCCTACGCCCCAACCCACTAGAACATGACCCTATCCCACCATTACCACCCACAGCCACTACTATGAGAAAATATACGAAAATATAAAAATATAAACGATGGTAGAAGCAAAGCAGTAGCAAGAAATACAAGGCTTAGACAAAATCAAAGCAATAATGAAGAGACCAAACTAAACACAAATAGAGAGCAAACACCACTGGACCCGACACCCACAGGCCCAAAAACAAAGCCCCAAGCCGATAACCCAATCCAAAGCAGTGCAAGAAACGACCACAGCAACAGCAACAACAGACAACAGACAATATCGACAAATCACACACAAGTCAAGGTACAGGGGATAATACTAGCATAATACAAAGAATGAAATAACAAAGGTTAGAAGTCACCGGGTGGCCGATCGGGGGCTGGAGACCGAGCGGCGACTGGCTGGAGACCGAGCTGCGGTTGCTGGAGACCGGGCGGCGGCTGCTGGATCTCGTCGGAGCCGGCAGGTGGGGGTCTCGCCGGAGCTGGAGACCTAAGGGGGGATGCTGGATCTCGCTGGAGCCGGCGGCTAGAGGAGTCGACGGAGCTGAAGACCGACCGAAAAGGGGGGACTGGAGCTGGCTGGTGGGTGTCGCCGGAGTTGGAGAGCGAGGGGGGGCTGTCGGAGGTCGGCGACGGAGATCGGCGGGAAGCGGCGATTGGGGTCGGCGCCGCGAGCCGGAGATCGGGGCCCGAGGTCGGGTCGGGTCGGCGTCAAAGGTCGGCGATGGCGACAGCGACGGGGGTCGGCGCCGAAGGTTGGCGATGGGATTGGGGACCGGAAGGGCCCGAGGTCGGGTTGGGTCGGCGCCTAAGGTCGGCGATGGCGACGGCGACGGGGGTCGGCGCCGGGACTGGGGACGGGGGGGATAGAAGGTAGGGAGAGAGAGAGGGGGGAGGAGAGAGAGCTGTTAGGGAGAGAGAAGAGAGAGAAATGCAAAAGACAGAAAGTTGACCATCTGTAATTATCCAAAATGGTCACAAAAATAATCCTAGTATACAGTCCAAAAGAAAAATAAAAATGCGGAAAATATAAACCTACACTATTCTAAACTAATCTGAAATTATGCTCTCATGCTTTACCCGATGCCTCAGGCCTTCATCACGGACGTCCTCTGAGTACAAAATACATCGGGGCATTCCCCGATAAATAAGTACAATGTGACCTCGTGGCATTCCCCGACGAATGAATACACTTGAATCAAATGCAATAAACTATAAAGAAACATTCACATGCACATTCAAACATTCAACCAAATATTCCATATTCAAGCATTCAGCAAGAAAAACACTTATTCCTAAATGTTGCCTACCCGAACCTACTTTTGCCTATCATATCACAACTCTAGCACGCTCAATATCATCAATGCATCAAAATTAATGAATATTCATTTTTATCAATCCCCAACGTCCAACCCCAAATCAATGATTAACTTAAATCTTCAACTACCAATTCAATTTTCAACTTGGAATCCAACATCAACGAACATGCAATTCAAGTTATCGATTAACCAATATCCGTGATTCAAACAACACCAAATCAAATAGACCAAGATTCACACAATATCAATTCACCACACAAAAATATCAAAGTTTAAAATTGCTCAGGAAAAGGGATGAGAAATTGACCTCAATGTCGCTTTTCAATCACGTATTATTCAATTAGACGAGACGAGTCCACGACGAAAACCTCGATGTTGAGACTTCAATTCCAAATTCACTATAATCCCAAATCCACAACTGACTAACTCGGATGAGAATCGAGCGACGATTGAAAGATCATTTGAATGACCTTAATAGAGAAAATCCCACAATTGCTTAACCCAGCTGAATTTTATCGGAATTGAAATGAAACGTTAAGGACCGGAGCTATAGCAAATTTCCGGTGAAATATCACCGGATTTGACAAACAGAGATCGAACTTGGAGGATGTTCGCTAATTTCAGTCGTACGTTGGGAGCGGGAGTCGAATTTGGAGATTTTCTGGCAATTTTGGCCCGGAATAAAACTGGTGATACTGTTTTCCGATGGATTTTTCTGGAACATTAGTCAAACAGTGATCGTCGGAGTTCTTGGCAGCGATTCCATCAGATTTTTATGAGAATATCTCCTTTTCAATCAATTTTGGCTCCCATTCCCTTGATTCCCTCTCTCCCGTCTCTGATTCGGACAATTTCACTCACGATTTTACTCCTTCACTCCCTGTTTTTCTCTCTATCGTCTTTCCATTATCGCTATTTTATTTCTCACGGCTCTGTGTCTAGTGAGTGATGGTGTATATATTGGAAGAACGATTTGGTGTCTATGGTGGTGAATGAATATCCACCAATGGAAATTGTGTCTTGCCCTCTATTTTTAGTGGGTCCCTTATTGTGATGGAAAAGGAATAAAAGTGTAAGTAGGCATGGGTAGGTGGTTAGGATAAGATAAAATTGGTTAGAGATTTTGTTGAATTTTTGTTATTTTTATATTTTTGTGGGATATAATCAAACGGGTGAGGGCACGCAGTAAGATGAGGGTAAAAATGGTAAAAATAATTTTGAAGAGGGATGAAATTAGGTGTCTGCATATGGTATATTTATAACACTCCCCCTTGAATTTCTAATTGATAGATAATGTGTCTCGTTAAAACCTTACTAGAAAAAATTCAGTGAAAAAAAAATCTAGTGAAGGAAAAAGAGTACACATCTCTACCAATACGCATATAGGCTGTCTCATTAAAAACCTTACAAGGAAAACCCAATGGGACAAAATCTTGAAAGGAAAAAAAAGTACAATGTGTATTTGCTCCCCCTAGTGAGAACATCCTTGAACTTTTGCATCCCGATCTTGTGCACCATCATTTTGAAAGTTGCAATTGGAGGGGAATTGGTGAATAAATCAGTCACATTGTCACTTGAACGAATATGTTGCACGTTACTATCATCATTCTTTTGTAGTTCATCTATGTATAAAAGCTTTGATGAAGTGTGTTTCGTTTTATCTCCTTTTATGAATCCTCCCTTAAGTTGTGCTATGCATGTTGCATTATCTTCGTATAAAATTGTGGGTACATTATCACATTTCACACCATATTTTTCTCGAATGAGATGTATCGTGGATCTCAACCATACTCATTCTCGGCTTGCTTCATGAATAGCTATTATCTCGGCATAGTTCAATGAAGTGGCTAGATAGACTGCTTTGTATATCTCCAAGATATAGCAGTATCCCCTCATGTGAACATATAGCTTATTTGAGATCGAGCTTTATACGGATCAGATAAGTACCCAACATCAGCATAACCAACAAGATCGGGACTACAATTTTTAGAGTAAAATAAACCCATATGTTTGATCTTATTCCGATGTCTCCTAGCAGGAGTAGAACTATACCTTGCTAACAAATTGATCGAAAAGGGCTATGTCATGCCTTATAATATTTGCAAGATACATTAGTGCACGAATTGCACTAAGATATGGTACTTCATAACAAAGGAGTTCCTCATTTTTTTTTCTTGAGGTAGAAATGAAGCCTTATTCAATTATGCATGTTTCTCATTTAAGCAAATATTCTATTGCTTTTGAAAACACTCCAAGAGTTTCAATGATTTTCAAGCTATAAGCTTATGCAATACAAGGATTATAAATAAGTTTTCCAGAAACTTTTATATGTTTCAAGCATTTTGAATCCTTAAAAGTTTTTCACATAAGTTTTGTCAAGTGACAATATTCAACATTTCATGAGTGACATCTTCAAATATCTGGACTACAAATTAAATAAGTTTTATATTTACCAAGATGCATCCTTTCATGTCACTTGATAAATGTTTCTACGTCAGCATTCTTAAATAAACGTAGAATTCAGATCCTCGTAATCTCTCACAATATTGTGCAAATATTGTATCAAAGATATCATCGATGATATATCATTTTATATCGGTTCACAATGCGATATAATATTTTGAGATCCCATTACTTTATTATTTTCAGGTACCTGAACCTCTCATAAGATTTTATGAAGTGTTATGTCGTAGACATTGCCTTCCTATTATGATTATTTGCTCCTTATCATTTTCAAGGATTATTTCATTTGGAACCGATTGGTCTACCATGCTTCACGCATGCATAGACTTTGTCCTTCATGTATACAAAATAAGAGCACTTGCAGCTTAAATATGAAATGTTTTCGGCATTTGACTTAAATTATCTTTTGAATGAGGATCTGGTGATAATTCTAACATATTTTACAGCTGATTATAATCTCCCCTTTATGTTATGAAAACTAACATACATCCTCTATCTTCTTTGAGGAATCCATCTTTGTGCATCATGGTATATTCATTAATCGTATACCGCACATCAAAATTATTAGATGGAATAGTTGGTTCTTGACCTTGAACCAATTGAGAGGAAGAAATAATCATAATTTATTGGTCTAATGCATACAAGTGTTATTGTATGCAACATATCATATTCCAGACCAACACATGAAGCTTTGTTCTCATTAGCGATGGTTTAGCTATTTATCGAAGGCATTCAATGCCAAACCATCATCATCAAGATAACTTTCTTGATTGCACAATCTGAAAATTATGTTCTTAACTCAATTTTATTGAGCAAACAACTTTATGAATGTCAAACTGCAGGTTGACAATGAATGTATATGTGATCATCTTATTGATGCATCTTTTCAACATATCACATGATAGGTGAACGGGCCCATAGTCACCTTTTATATTTTCCAGATTTGAGGAATTCAATCCCAATATTAGTTGGTCCAACCAACTTATCATGAGAACAAGCGGCATAAACAATTCTCGAAGAATCTTCTAGTTCTTCAATACATGTCTAATATTCAATATGCACATCTTCAAAATGTCACAATCGTTTATATCAATTTATGAACTTTTATTCCAGTAAACTCTAATTTTACCATGACATGTACTTTTTTCTTTAGTAAATTTCAAATTTATTATTACATGAATAAAGTTTAGATTTACTACTTTAGAAGTAGATTTCGAAATAACTCTTCTCAGTTATTCTACCTCATTCGAAGGTGACTTGTGATACCATCACAATCAAGTGCACATTTATATTAATAAGCTTCCCATTCCCTAGGAATGAAATATAATCATGTCTTAAGCGTATCAAATTATGATAGCTACTACAAAAGCAAATTGAGGCATACATATGATTTATTGTTACCACATTCAATTCAAGGAATGAAGCATATTTAATGGGACATGTTTCATCACTTTTCACCAAATACCCATTATTTTTCCTTAGCCATCATAATATCATCAATATGGTGCATTGAGATTCAAACTCAACGTCTTCTCCATATAAAAGCGTCTTAGGCATAAATCGATGGGACTTAAACCCAATATATTATCACCCCTTTTGATAATATTGTTCTTGAGAAATCAATTTAAAACATAAATGGTTCCAAACTAATTATTTTTTCCTCAAATTCAATAATAATTATATTATTAGTAGCAAAAGACAGATAACATAAGGAATTACTAACCTTGAAATTACCTTTACCCTGTTTGGCAGAATCTCGTGCTGATAACGTATTATGAAATATTAAAGAACAAAGAAGAAGAGTAGAGAGAATAGAGAGAGTGATTCTTATTTCTTCTCTTGAGGGATTAATTACAATGAAGGAAAACCCCTTTATTTATAGGAAAAAACTAATCTTGGAAATTATAATTTTTCCATAAATAGATAAACACAATATAGTAAAGTATGTATTCACTATATATAGTAAAATAATCATTCACTATATATGGTATATTTATAACAAATAATAATTTTTATGTTATAATTATCTCAAGCTGAATCAAATAAGTTGGATATATCACGATTAATTTTAGGATAAATGTTATACTACATTTGATATTATATATATATATATATAATGTAGCATAAATTTTATTTCAGATCTCACTTTATCCCACCCATCAAATAATTCCTTTATACTATTCTTGATTTTTAAAACATAAAAGTGAATATCTATTTTTTGTACTTTCATGTCTCAATTTATACGAGTTACTTTCCCTTTTTAGTCAATTATAAAAAGAATGATACATTTTTATATTTAGTAATAATTTAATTTTAAATTATTTATTTTATTCTTAATAAAATAATTTATAGTCACATAAAAATCTATGACTTATTTTAGACTATAAATTTAAAAAAGGAATTCTTTCTTTTTTAAATTGCGTGTCAAATTAAAGTAACTCATATAAATTAAGACGAAATATGTAAGTAAAAATGAACCCGAAAAGTAAAAAATAATTCAGTGCATTAAAACTTTCAAACAAACTATGTGTGGAGTCTAGAAAAGGGCTCCACCACACAAGTTTAGTGTATATAATTTTATCTTATATTTTTATAACGTAAATCTGTAAAACTTTACCAATTAGGGCAAAGCAAGGAAACAATTATCTTCTTTTTTTTTTTTAAATCTCGAAAGTCGCACTAATTTTCTCTGTTTTCACACTCCTCCTTGCTTCTAGATTTTTGTGTTTCTAACAACCAAACAAACCAAAAGCATCACTAGCATAGGAAGATCCACCATTAATTTTTAATCATTAGCTTCATTTTCCACCATCTTCTTTCTTGATTGATTGAAGTTCTTTTAAGTAGTAGGAGGAAACAACAACACAACAATGTCAGTAAAACTTGAAGTTCCACCTGGATTTACAAAACCATTGAGCAAGATTGTACACAAAGGGATCATCAATGCCATAGATGATACATGCATGCAAGATCATGAGAGCAAAGATGTTGATAAACTAATTTGTGGTAAGAGACGCAGTTTAAGAGAAAGAACTCCATCAAATCTATTTGTTTCAACCCATTTCCTCCCCTCTCCACCTGGCTCAGGTCGACCTTCCAAACACAGATCAGATGGTGAGCTTGCTACTTTTGCTTTATGATTTTGTATCTAAAGTTCCATCACTAAAGTTTTTTTTGTTTTGGGGAGGGGGGTTTGGGGGTGTTGGTATTTGTATTATTGGGGTGTCGAATAGGGGGCTTGAGCTGAATTTGGGTGGGTCAAAATGGGATAAGTTAATAAATGAGTACGGATTATTTAAGAAAAGATGTTTTTTTTAAAATATTTCGATGAGATATCTTACCAGTTGCTATGACACACTCTAATTTTACAATTTAATTTTAGCGTATTTTTTATCTCTCTTTTTTGTTGAGTTGAGTATGTTGTAGTAAATTTGGTCACAGTTCAAGTGGATACTAGATGCTTTTCTCGATTTCTTATGAGTCAATTTGAGCTACATGTCAACCCAATTTTTAACGGGATGAAATAGGTTGAGGTGGTGGATGACCCAACCAAACTTGAATTGATTATGGACAGGTTGGGTTTGATTTTACCAATAAATCCATGGGGAAGTTCGGGTCCCACGAGTGGGTATATTGCTCCCTAATAATGACAAAAAGTACTACAACTTTGTGGGGCTTACTAATAATTAAAGAAGTTCTTAGGGCTAGTTTGGTCATGAAAATTTTTTCCTTTTTTCTAGAAAAATTTTTTAGAGTTGGAAATTGTGGTGTTTGATCATGAAAATTCAAAAAATAATTTTAAAAATTTTTTCTGAAAAAGGAAAACATGTTTTTGATGTTTTCACAATTTTTCAACTTCAATTTGAACTTTTATTATTCTTACATATAACCCCAATCTTTTAAATTTTTATATAAAACTTTCCTTATAACATTACTTTTTCAATATTACGTATATAGCAGTTTTAAAGAATAAGATAATTATAATTTCAAACTTAATGTTATCCTAATTAATATATATCTCTTTTTCTCTCTCATTATTATTTTTATCCCTTAATTTTACTGCTAATTTATATTTATACCCATAAATAGATAAAGTATTCTATTTATACCCATAAATATATAAAGTATTATATTTATAATAGAAATATACAAAGTATGCTATATATAAAGTTATATATAAAGTTTATGCCATGTATGTACCATATACACACATACATAAATATACAAAGTATGTTATATATGAAGTTTATACCATGTATATACCATATACACACATATATAAAAATATAAAGTATAAAGAAACATACTAAGCATATTTATATATTTATGGTATATGATATAATATACCATAAATATGCAAAGCATGTTTTACATAAAAATAATTTATTCACACAGTAAAATCTTTCATGTATAAGAAAATTAAAGAAATAAATTAGCGGCACCCTAAAATTTAATAACAACTCATCATTTCCTATATTTTAGGAACGAAAAATGAAGGAAATAAATTACATAAATTCCTAAAAAAATAAATTTGTTTGAAAGATAATATTTGTTACCTAAAAAACAGGAAGCGGTGATCTGTTAATATAACATCCATATTTAAAATTTTCAAATATGAGAAAACGGCTATTAATGTAAATATTATATATGTCATAATTGAAATTCATTAAATATGACCATGTATATGTAATTATTTTTATAATAGTAGCTAATTGTGTTTTTTTTTCATTAGTAAGTAAATTTTAGTTGAGTGATTTTGATAGTTTGTAAAAGTTAGGGCATAAAATCATATTTAAAAAAGTTTTTTCAAAAGTCAAATTTTTTTTTCAAAAAAGACATGATCAAACACAATTTCAACTCCAACTTCAACTCCAACTCCGGAAAATTTTAGTTTTCATGGCCAAATGGCTACTTAATCTCGCCACATGAGGTCAAGGGAGGGTAGTGTGAAGGTACACCTTACCCCTACCTTGTGGAGATAGAGAGGCATTGTTTTCGAAAGATCCTCAGCTCAAGTAGCTCACATAGACATAGACAGAGAACTATTTCATATAGGTGTACCTAGACCTTAACACTATACAAGGGCGGACCGAGGTTCAAATTGGTGGTGTTTCGGCACCCGTTAAACTGGATACGGAATAGGTATATTTATATAAGAAATGTATAAAAATTGATATAAAATGAAAAAGAGCACCCTTGATACCAAGAAGATAGCTGGGTGCTTTGGTAGTGGGGTTTCAAGATTGAACTTCAAAACTTTGGATGTCAATACATGTCCAACCTCCTGCGCACCCGCGATGCCTAAATCCTAGGTCCGCCACTACCACTATATAGTACGGGAATTTTAGCAAATTGCTTATGGATGATAATATTGAGTTAGTACTTGGTCTGGCGAATAATCTTTTTGGAGGAAATCTTAACTTCTTCAAATCTATGTGTACACACTTGACTTGCAGACTTCCCACATTAAGATACTAGGTAGAATTTCAAAATTGTCTCGGGAACAGGAATTCCCTATATAAATGATAAAGGTATTTATTTAAACGAAGAAATATGATCTGCGAGAGATGAGGCATCATTCAGCCATCCTCAACTTGTTTTAGGAATGAGGCATCGAATTGGTTTGCTATTTATAAAGCTTAGATATCGACAACAACATACCCAGTGTATTTCCACGAAGTGGGTTCCGGATAAAACAGAAAAAGATGGAAATAGGAGAGTTGAAATAGTTGAGAGCACAGAAAAGTGTGTTCCAATCCACTGTTAGCTCTATTGTCTTTTGAGCATGTTTTCAGTACGTTCTAACTTTGAAGCATACATCTTCTAAAACAAAAATTTAGCACCCGTTTAGCCATGAAATTTGAGTGTGTTTGACCATGAATACAAGTTGGAGTTGTTCTTGATTTTTTACAAGTGATTTGGAGTGAAAAAAATAAAAACAACTTTTTGTTGCTTTTCAATTTCCTGAGTTGAATTCCGGAGTTTTCCGAAATTTTATGGCCTAACATGATTCTCGAAATTCAACTTCCGGGAAAAAGCAAAGAATATTCATGGCCAAAACGGCCACTTAGTATGTTTAAGTTCTAACTCTAAAGCATGCATCTGTAACTAAAGCTTTAGTAAGTTCTCACCAAGTTCTAACTTTAAAGCATAGAGTATTTTGAACTACAATTAGGATTGTGAGAGTGTTGAATAAGTTCCAACGTAGAGCTTACATCTTCTTTGGCTTTGACTAAAGGTTTAGTAATTTTCAAAAGCTATAACTTTTGAAACATCCTGCATCTTCTTAAGTTAAAGCTTTAGCAAGTTCTATAACAGTAAAGCATATATCTTTTTTCCTTTGCTTCTTCCAAATTCTTCTTAAACTAAATCTTTCCATGTTGATGTTGAAGTGACAGCTTCTCAACCTTTACGACGTGGCCCAGGTCGCCCTCGGAAACAGAAATCTGATGGTGAGAATCTTCCTTTCCCCGCTCCGTACTTCACCTCATGGTTTATGATTTTAAATGTAGATAATGCTAAACTAGCATTCTGTTCTGGTTCAAGGTTTCTTTTCCTTTTTTATTTGTGGGGTTAACTATTAATGTAATTCATAATCCCTGTATAAACGAAAAAAGTACATGAATTTAAATGGAGAAGCTGATCAGTGAGAATTCATATAGCCGATTAGTTTTTCTTTACTAGTTTAGGAATGAGGGTAGTTGTTGTAAATGAATGATAAAAGCCCAGCAAATCTCATCATACTAGTTATCCATTTGTAAACCTTTGCTTTGGAAAAGGAAAAGGGGCAAATAAGAGAGTATGAAATAGCTGAAACCACAAAAAATGTGTTCCACTGTTAGCTCTATTTTCCTTTTAGCAAGTTTTCAGTGAGTTAAACTTCCAACTTTGAAGCATATGTGATGCATCCTATGTTTAAAGCATACATTTGTAACTAAAGCTCTACAAGCATAAAATGTTTTGAACTAATTACATCTTTCCATGTTGTTGATGTTGAATTCCATGCATTTAATTCATGGAAACAACAGAGAGTTCAGCATCGGAATCTTTACGGCGTCGCCCCGGTCGCCCTCGGAAACTTATATCAGATGGTAAGCCTCCTTCCCCCGCTCCGTACTTTTACCTCATGATTAATGATTTTAAATCTAGTAAAGTAACATTCAGTTTTAGTTCAAGGTCCCCGTTTACATAGGAATTTTAACTTGTAAAGTAGTTCACTTATTTTCTTAAAATTCCTATGTAAATGGTAAAAGTGCATTTGATGAATTTTTAAAGGGAGACTGTTTAGATGATCAGCAAGGGTTCATATAGTCGACCCCAGCCTGTTTAGGAATTAGGTGTTGTTGTTATTGATGTATATAAATAACAGAAGTCCAACATATATCATCGCACTGGTTCACATATCGTTTTTTTTTTCTGCACAACCCAAATCACTGAAAGGAGAAACCGGATACCGCTATTTTCATTTGTCTTCCATCAACTTTTTCACCATCTTTGCAGTCCAAAGATCACTTCCGGTCATCCTTTTGTCTTCAATCACTAACCTTCAAGTCATATTTCCACCCTTTTAACAGAGGCAGAGAAAAACACCTATCTAGATTTTCTGTTAAAAGGCCATATAGTTTAAGATTAGAGCTTCTCGAGATCTCAGTCGTGTTTTCTGTGACTCCATTGCCCAACCTGTAGAACGTGGCATGGGGCAAGGCAGAGCTCCCTAGTAAGAAACAGACAACATTAGGTACTCTTTATCTCTTGTTTATTTTTTGAGCTCGAGTCATCTTCAACAACCCGAGATCATTAGCTGTTTAGGGAGTCTACACTAATTATAAAACTATACATTTGCCAATTATATGAATTGGAATTGTGCTACAAAGATGAAATTTTTCAGTTTGTATGAGACGATTCCTCTCTTTTACATCATGATATTTTAGTAATATGTAAGCTTACAAAAAGTTAAATGAACATCAATGTTGAACCAAGTCACTTCTTTATATCTTTCTATAGGTTCGCATTTTTCAATAAATTCTACTTTTTAAAGTATATATCTTGTATACTAAAGCCTTAATTAGTCACGTCTCCGTAAGTTTTTAACTTTAAAATTGCTGATGTTTTTAATGTGAGTGCCACCATTAGTTACAGAAGCTCCAGCAGTTTCACCTCCTGCACCACCATCGGGATCGACTGGGGATGTTTCAGTACAAGTTTCTGCAACCAGAAATTCTCTGGAGCCAGTTGTCTCACCTCCCAAGACACCGTTGGGGTCGACAAGTGATAGGCCTTTAAAAGTCGAGGAGGAAAGAGAATCTAATCCGTTATTAAGACTGAAGAAACCCCCGAAAACAAAGCATACACCCCAGATGCTTGATGAAGAATTGAAGAAAGTTATTCATAAAGTCGAGTATTTATTGGTGCAGAAGCTGCTTAGTTCCGGGAACGACGTTGATAGCATGGTCCATCATGCCAATACTACCTTTACATATTTGAAAGGGTTTGGTGTTGAGTATGAGTCTTTTTACAGAGATGTAACGGAATACATCAAACATTGCTACAATCTTCATGATGCAGAGAAAGAAGAAACCGTATTGTCTTTCTCAGTTTGGGGGGGAAACTATTTAAATGCTATGCGTAATGCAAATGATGCTGAGGAGGTCATGGTTCGTGCTCAAGCAGAGCACGAGAAGGTCAAAGAGAAAATGGGAACATTGAAGAGGCAACTAGAAGATCTGAAGCAAGAGTTAGCACATATCGAACATGAAGATGAGCGTCTGAAACGTGATATAATAAAATATAAAGAAGCCCATGACGTTGCAGAAGCCAAGAGACTAGAACTTGGCACCCAGTTGGAGGCAGCTCAAGCAAAGCTAAGGGAAATTAAGCAGCGCAAGAATGCAGCTCTCGTAGGGATTGAATCCACCACCCAACGCCTAGAGTCCACATATCGTTGATGATCTCGGTTAGTTGGATTTTCTTTACTCATCGAACAAGCTCCTAGTAGATGAACTGAAACTTCTCATGATCATTTTGGGATTTCATTTTCTCTAGCAGCAAACAGGTTGTTTAATTTATTCGTTTAGTTATCGGCATGTAGTAAATTCTCCTTGTATATTGATCACATTGTAAGGACAACTTGGCGACACAGTAGTTCGTTAACTATGTTGATGAGAGGCAACAGGTACCCGGTGAAATTAGTACGTCCAAGCTGTCCAAAAAGAAAAAGTATTTGACCACAGCTTAGGGGTCTTTGTTGGAGAATGTTTTAATGTATTGATGACATTTTCATCTACATGCAATTTGCAGATTAGTTACTATTTCCAGTTTCAGTTCAAATGTCAAGTTTGACCCCCTTGTAATGATCCCAGCCATTGCACCATTTGCCAAAGTACTTTCGACTTTTTTACCTTTTCGTGGTTTTGTTTTTTCTTTGTCCTTCTCATGTATAGTACACAGTACAATTAGAGCTAAGGGTGTATTTTGTATGAAGGAAAACATTTTTTTCGAAAAATATTTTTTAATTTTCTAATGTTTGGGTCGACTTAAATGATTTGGAAAATACTTTCCAAATCGATTTAGTGGTGTTCGGTCATGAAAATCAAAAAGAATTTTAAACTTAATTGAAATTTTCAATGATGGAGTTGAAATTATATTTGTTCATAGTTTTTGCAAGTATTTAGAATTTTAAATGTATTTTTTAAAAACAAAATATATATATGAAATATTAGTTAAACCTGAAACACAATTTGAATGGGTTATTTTATGGTAATAAAAAATTTAGGATATTTTCGGGAAAAAAATTATAAATGAAAACATGGTTTTGGTTGTTCTCCAATTAAATTTTCATGGTCAAACACTGATCTTCAAATAAAATGGAAAAAATCAGAAAAAAGGTTAAATTTTCATGGTCAAATGGGTCTCTTTTTTTTTCTAAAATAAATAAAATGTCTTCCCTTCGTAAAGTAAGAAAAATATTTTTTTAAAATTGTCTTTCATCCTCACCACCTGGGGGTCTATCGGAAACAGTCTTTCTACCTTTTAGAGGTAGAGGTATGGACTGCATACATCTTACCCCCCCCAGACCCCACTAGGTGGGAATACACTGGGTTTGTTGTTGTTGTTGTCTTTCATCCTCACCACACAATTCTCGACCCCTGCCGAGTTTTTGATACCGAATCCCAACCATGATCAGGGGTCCGACTCCTAATCTTGACCCAAACCCGACTCTAGATTCAAACTCCTGAATCCCAACTTGGACATGAGTCAAGGTCGGCTCTTGAGTTGAGGTTCGAGGTTGGGATCCGAGTCAAGATCAGAGGTCGAGTCTTGGGCCGAGATCGAACCCCAACTCTAGTGTTATAGTATTTGCCCACACTATGCCTAAGGGTCATTTGATAGTGTATTGAAAAGTTAATGCATGCATTAGTTGACAAAATGACCTCCTGGACCCCTATACTATGTCGGTTTTGTAAGTTAGACACTTCTACTTACATGTTTGTCATCTGGAGCCCTGAATGTACTAAAAAGCAACATTTTAAACCCTTTTTTGGTGAGTGTAACGCACTCTCTCCCACATTAGCTGCCACATCTGCCACGTCAGTCATGCCTGCCACGTCACTTAAAAAATAAATAAAAAATAGAAAAAGTATTACATTGAATTCTAAGTCATTTTTAAAATGCTACATAACAAATTAAATATTAGAATTAATTTAATTAAATAAGAAAAATTTATAAATTGTAGAAAAACTTGAATAATCATGCTTTTAAAATTTGAAAAATTTGAATAATCATTTTTCAAAAAAAAAAGTATTACATTAAAATTAATTTAATTAATTAATTTAAATTTTAAATTTAAATTAGTAAAAAATTAATTAATTAAAATTATTAACTAATTAATTATTTTAAATTAATTAATTTATCAAATTTAAAATTCTTACCTAATTTAAATAAATTTTACTTAAATAATTAACTAATTTAAATATGATTTACATATTTAAAATATTTAATTTAAATTAATTGTAGAGGGAGGGATTGGGGTGGGGGGCTGGGGGCTTGGGGAGGGGCTGAGTGGGGTGGGGGCTGGGGGAGAGGGTTGCGTGGGGCTAGGTAGGGTGGGGGGCTGGAGGAACGAGGTTGGGTGAGGTGGGGAGCTGGGGAAGGGGTTGCGTGGGGCTGGGTGAGATGGGGATGGGCTGGGTGGGGTGGGGGCTAGGGAAGGGGGACGGGTTACGTGGGTGGGCTGGGGTTGGGTGGAGGGCTGGGGGAGATGGGTGGGTGGAGCTGGGTGAGGTGGGGACGGGTTGGGGTGGAGGTGAGGGAGATTGGGTGGGGTGGGGAGGGGCTGGAGTAGGGGGTGGGTTGAGAATTTTTTTTTAAATTTATTATTTTTAAAATTTTAAAAATATTTTTAAATAAAAAAGAATGGAGGAAAAAAATGAGGGGCTAGGGGGTGTGGGTGTGGGGACGGGCTGGGGTGGGGTAGGAAGGGAAAAAAATATATTTATTAAAAAAATTTAAAAATATTTTTAAATTAAAAAAGATGGAGGGAAAAAAGGACCTTTTAAAAAAAAAATTAATATATTTTTTAAAATTATTTTAATGTAAAATTAGCCAAAAAATGAACCTCACTCGTACCTCTAGGCGGGTGGTTATACTCTCTTTGTTCTAGCCACCATGACCTTGCCTTATAAACAAGATCAATGGTCAAAGGGTGCGAAATGTTACTTTTTGGTGGGTTAAGGGTTCAGATGACAAACATGTAAGTAGAAGTATCCAACTTATAAAATTGACAGAGTAGAGGAGTCCAAAAGGTCATTTTGTCTGCATTGGTTTAATGTGTACTACTAATACTTGTTTGGTATACTTTTTCACTCTGTGAATAACTAATTAGTTATGCACTCTATTGTGTATTATTAATAACTCAAAATCCATTGTATTAGCATTGCAATGAATCTAATGCATGCATTAACATAATTAAAGACACTATTATCCCTCAAAAAAAAATTCTCATCCTTTCCAACATATATCTGGAGGATAATTTTTATAAAAAAAATATTTTTTTTAGAAATTATTTAATTCATATTATTTTTAATACATCAAATCAAATATTGCATAAGAAAAATATAAGTATAACTAATGCAAGCATTACTAAACACATTGGCTAGTGCAATAAGTAACAAAATCAATGCTTGATAAAGTGTATATGACTAGTGCAAAATATTGTGTACTGGTAATACCTGCATTAGTAATGTTTACGTTAGTTATGATTGCATAAGTTATGCTTTATTTTTTTTTATGCAGTGTTTGATTTGATGCATTAAAAATAACATAAATGGTACAATTTATTTATTTTTTAAATGTTTCCTTCCTACCAAACACACCCTACAGCTATTCATTTGTCATTAGTCCTGTCAAAAGATCATCTTTTTCAGACTCTCTTTCTGTGAAGTTTTTTCATCTTCCCCATTTCCATCTCCTTCAAAAATCAGCTCATTTTTTCTGAAAAAAAAAAAAAAAAACTCGTTTAAGCAGTAGAAAGGAAGCAATAACAATGTCAGAGGAAAAAGAAACACCGCCACATTTTCTTAAGCAACAGAAAGAAACAACAATGGAAGTAGCCGTACCATCTGGCTTTACAACAACTTTGGTACCAACTAGACTAATCATGCAACATCATCATCAGAAGGAAGCTTGTGGTGAAAGTGCATTTACTGGTTCTGTCAAGAGGTGCAGTTTAAGACCAAGAGTTCCACCAAAACTCTTTGTTCCCACCCATTCACGTCCTGTCCAACGGCTCAAACGTCGCCCTCCCAAACAAAGATCACATTGTGAGTTACCTACTTTTGCTTTATGATTTTGCACACGGAGTTCAAGAAAATAAAGAAACTTTTGACACTTTGTGGGATTACACGTATATTGTTGTTGTAGTATCAATCTCATTGTGAGTGGATCATATTATTGATGTAAGTAAGAGCTAATACAAAAGAAGGAAATACGATTAACCCAATTCTCCCTCTTCCTATCAGTTATTACCCCCCATATGAATGACAAAATTTTAGGAAATCGGTTATGGATGATAATGCTATGCTTAGATGGTACGTAAAAAATGAGGTTGAAGGATTTAAATGGAACAAGGTTGAGATGGAGTACCTCTTGAGAATGATAAAAGGTAGAATTTGAAGTATGAGTTTGAAAGGAGAAATAGGATCTGTGAGAGATCATATAGCCGTCCCCTACTTGTTATAGGAACGATGCGTCGAACTGATATTCCATTTATGAAGGGGGGGAAATAAGAGAGTATCAAATAGTTGAGACTACAGAAACATGTGTTCGAGTCCAAAGTTTTCAATAAGTTCCAACATAAAGCTTACATCTTTTTTTGACCATAGTATAATTTTGTAAGAAGTTCCAACTTTTAAACACCCCACATCTTCTTAAGCTAAAGCTTTAGTAAGTTATAAGACTCGAGCATGTATCTTTTTTTCCTTTTACTTCTGATACTAAATATTCCCATGTTGATGTTGAAGTGACAGCCTCGCAACCTTTACGACGCGGCCGAGGTCGTCCGCCGAAACGTCAAAGATCAGATGGTGAGCCTCTTACTTTCCCTTCTCTTTACTGTATGGTTCAAGGTTTCTTTCCATTTTTTGGGAGATTACTGTATAAATGATAAAAGTACACGAGATGAATTTAAACGGAGAAGCATGGTTCATACGGCTGACTAGTCATCCTCATCCCCAACTTGTTTAGGAATGAGGATAGTTGTTGTGATTTATGTAAATGAATGATAAATGTCTAGCACATATCATCGCACTAGTTTTCCATTTGTAAAGCTTTGACATAAAAATGGAGAAGGGGGAAATAAGAGGGTATGAAAAAGTTGAGACCACGAACTATTTTCCTTTTAGCAAGCTTCTGGTAAGTTCCAACTTTAAAGCATGAAATGTTTTAAACGATTCAACATTTTGTAAGTTTTCAATAAGCTCCAACATAAAACTTACGTATTTTCTTGGCTAAAGGTTTAGTAAGTTTTCAAGAAGTTGTAACTTTAAAACAGCCTGCATCTTCTTAAGCTAAAGCTTCATATATCTTTTTCCTTTACTTCTTCCAATTTCTTAAACTATATCTTTCCATGTTGTTGATGTTTAATTCCATCCATTGAACAACAGAAAGCCCAGCCTCGCGACCTTCACGACGTCACCGAGGTCGCCCTCGGAAACAGAGATCAGATGGTGAGCCTCCCCTTCCCCCCGCTCCGTACTTTTGCCTCATGATTGATGATTTTAAATCTAGTAACATTCTGTTTTGCTTCAACCGGTCAAGCCTCGAGATTTCTTTCCTTTTTTCTCTGCGGGGTTTACATCTAAAGTACTCTTTTTTTAAAAAAAGTTCCTATGTAAATGATAAAAGTGCATAAGATAAATTTTTAAAGGAAGAAACATGATCAAGGATGGTTCATATAGCCGAGCCCAACTTGTTTAGGAATTATGCGTTGTGGTTGTTGTTGTATAAAAATGATAAAACGTCCAATATGTATCATCATACTTGTGGTATAAAGCTATTTCTTTTGTTTCTGCACAATTGAAACCACTGTGAGAACCGGCCACCTCGGTTCTCATTTGTCCTGCATCAACTTTTTTCACCATCTTTTCAGTCCAAAAATCTTTTTTCAGTCATCTTTTTGTCTTCAATACATTTTGCCAATATAAATTTAGAATTATATTACTATAACGATTATACTTTGCAGTGTGCACGAAAGGTTTCTCTCTTTTTACATCATGATTGTTAGTAATCTGTAAGCTTACGTAAAGATACACAACGTTTCATGTACATCATGTTAGTCAAAGTCCTTTTTTATATCTTTCTAAGCATATATATACATCTCGTAAGCCAAAGATTTAGTAGGAAAAACAAAATGATTTTAGTAGGTTTTCATTTTTCATCAAGTACTAACTTTTCAAAAGTATACATCTTTCTAAGCTAAAAATTTGGTAAGCTTTCAATAAGTTATAATCTTTAATGCATATCTTGTAAACTAAGGCCGTGGTAACTTCTCAGTAAGTTTTAACTTTAAACTAAGGCCACCATTAGTTACAGAAGATCCATCAGTTTCAGCTCCTGCATCGCCATTGGGGTCGACCGGAGATGTTCCAATACAAGTTTCTGTGACCACAAATGCTTCGAAGCCACCATTGGGGTCAAGCAGTTATAGGCCTTTGGACGTTCCCTCTGGTGGGGAGGAGGAGGAAAGAGAAACAAAGTTAAAGCTAACTCCTTTATTAAAACTGAAGAAACCGCCAAAGCCAAATAATACACCTGAGATGCTTGATGAGGAATTAAAGAAAGTAATTCATAAAGTTGAGTATTTATTGGTGCAAAAGCTGCTTACTCCTGGGAACGACGTAGATTGCATGGTCCATCAGGCCAATGCTACCTTTATATATTTGAAAGGTTTTGGTGTTGATTATGGCTCATTTTATCGAGATGTCAAAGAATACATTGAACATCGGTACAATTTACATGATGCAGAGAGAGAAGAAGCCTTGTTGTCTCTTTCGGTGTATGGAAGAAATTATTTAATTGCTATACATAATGTAAATGCTGCTGAGGAGGTTGTTGTTCGTACGCAAGGAGAACATGAGAAGGTCAACGAGAAGATGGGAACTTTGGAGAGGCAAATAGAAGATCTGAAGCAAGAAGATGAGCGTCTGAAACGTGATATAATAAAATATAAAGAAGCCCACGAAGCTGCAGAAGCCAAGAGACAAGAACTTGGCGCCCAGTTGGAGGCAGCTCACGCAAAGCTAAGGGAGATTAAGCAGCGCAAGAATGCAGCTCTCGAAGGGATTGAATGCGCCACCCTACGCCTAGAGTCCACATATTGTTGCTGATCTCGATTAGTTGGACTCCTTCTACTCATCGAACAAGCTCCCCAACTAGATGAACGGAAAGTCCTCATGATTATCTTGAATTGTTTTGGGATTTCATTTTCTCTATCAGCAGACAGGTTGCTTCTTTGTTTAGTTACCGGCTTGCAGTAGATTCTCCTTAAAGTTTCTCGTCATGCTTTCTGCGTTTTAACTTGTGCCATCAGATTGCTCTATTAACTTCAGTTTCATGGTTGACATTGATTCCAACCATCCATCACCTAGTCTTTACATTCTAAACTTCATAATTTGTAGATATATTACTCTCTTTATCTGTTAAGTGTGTTTATGATGTTTTTCTTGTGCTTCTTAACATACTGAAATGTTCACTACGTTGAAAAGCTTACTGAGAAATGCTCTAAAGTGTTTGTTGCATATACCCTCTTTGTGAGGATATGTATATGCACCATTTGTTAAACGACGAGGGTGTATATGCATCATTAAAACGGCAAGGGTATGTATGCATCACTTTTTTAACAAGGGTCATACCTGCTCTAAATCTTGTTGGTCTTTGAAGTCCACTTACTAGAACAATAAGGATCTCCT
Organism: Capsicum baccatum var. pendulum; assembly: GCA_030864225.1. Lineage (NCBI taxonomy): Eukaryota > Viridiplantae > Streptophyta > Magnoliopsida > Solanales > Solanaceae > Capsicum > Capsicum baccatum. The sequence goes on from CM061550.1 coordinate 8,170,396, forward strand.
AAACTTGTCATGATTTATTCCGCGCATAATCAAACTAACTAACTATTAATTCATTTCACATGTGGTTACCTGATAAAGTATTCTAATTAGACACTTCATATTCAAAACCATACCATCATTTTTAGGATACCATGAAAACAAACATGGTTCCCATAATAACCATACTATACCATACCATGGAAAACCACCATCCAAACAAGCTGTTAGGGGTCTATTGGAAAATCTTTTGATGTACTAATGACATTTACATCTACTTAAAAATTAACTACTATTTCCAGTTTCAGTTCAAAGTTGAAATGTCCTTGCAACTTTCTGCAACAATTCATTTTAGGAAATATGAAAATTTGATCACTTGTTATTATCACAGCCTTTGAATGTTTTCCTCACAAGGCTAAAATTAAATATAGATGAACACTCTGAACTTTCCTTTTTGTATCATTTTGCCAAAAATTTGAGTTTTAACCTTTCTTTTTTCTGCGGTTTTTGTTTATCTTTCCTTGTCGTGTATAGCTATTCATTTATTACCAATTAGTACTTCTTCCGCTTTAATTAGATTCAAACTACTCAAATTTTGATAAATATTTAAAATATACTCCTTCCCTCCGTTTAAAAAAGAATCAACTACTTTGACTTGACACAAAGTTTAAGAAAATATCTTGTGGCCTTAAATTAAAGTTATGTCAAATGTACCAAAATGTCATTTAATCTTGTGGTCCTAAACATGCCATGTGGAAAGTTGAAATTAAAGTATTGCCAAAAAAGGAAAGAGGTCATTCTTTTTTAAACAGACTAAAAAGAAAAATAGATCATTCTTTTTTAAACGGAGGGAGTATGTTTTTATCATGAATATATGAGAAGAATTTTAACTTATAGAACTACTTGTGTAGTTTTTGATTATCTATCATTTCAAAATATTTGAGTTGATCTAATTTAATTTACCTTTAAAAATTGAGATAAGCATTCACTATCCTCCTCGAACTATGACCAAAGTTGTTACGATACGCTTCAACTTCACAGTGATCCTATTATCTCCGAACTCAATTTTAACATATTTTTGTCACCCTTTTATGATGGTGTGACACCTTTATTACATAAAATGGAGGCTACATCAACTAAAAAAGTTGACAAAGAATATCACGTCAGCTAAAAAAATTAACAAAAATATACTAAAATTTAATTCAGGGATACTAGATACTTTTCTTTTGAAAATTAATAAGGGAGAAATACTTTTCAAACTTTGTCTAAGCATAAATTATTGTTGTCTTATGTCATAAAAGCTTTTCAAATTGATCAATCAATCACAATTAACCATTCTTCAACAAACAAAAAACAAAATAAAGTAACATTTCACAAAGAGATAATACATAAATATGATCATAAACTTAACATCAAATTATAACTTTGACTTTAAACTTTGATAGTGCACAAATATAACCTTTAACTATTAAAAATTGCACAAATATGATCTTTAAATGACTATTCACTATTATTTTTTTATTATTTTCGGCTCAAAGATTAAAATGACATTTAATTTCTTTTGTCAATGCGAAAAAAAAAAATATTGAAGATTTATTAATTAGGTGGGTCAGTCACATATGAAAAAAGTCGCACGGATATGTATATATATTATAAAGCAGAGGGTGAATTTAAGTTATATAACATATCTAAATATATTTTATTTAAATATTAAATTAAAGATGAAACTATACTAATAATAAAAAAATTTATAGTTTTAATAAAACGTTATTAAGGATAGTAGTAGTAGTATATTAAATTAACGTTATCAAATTAACGTTATTAAAATGTTATTAAATTAACGTTATTAAATTAACGCAGGGGCGGACCTACGTGGTTGCCATGAGGTTAAGGTAGAAAATCTATATTAATGTTGAACCATATAAAACAAGGCACTTAGATAACCGGGTGGTGTTATTTGCTCTTTTTGGGTGCTTTCTTCAGCCTACTGCGAGGGTTCGATCTCTAAATAAATAAATAAAATAATAATAATAATTAAAAAAAAAAACGACGTCATTTTAATACAAAAAATAAAATTTTGACAGTGTACAAATATGACTTTTAGCTATTCAAAACTGTACAAATATGACCTTCCTCCAAATCAGTCTTTTTAACGACGTGGCACAGTGTGATTGGATTACCTTTCCACATAGGCGCGATTGAAACTCACACATGGGGGTTGCAAAATCGAAGGTCATATTTATTCAAGTTTTGAATAGTTAAAGGTCCTATTTGTATACTATCAAAGTTAAAGTTATAATTTGGTGTCAAATTTAGGGCAAGTTTTGATAATTGGGCCATATAGCCTATTAATCTATTTCAAGATACAGTATAACCTTGATAAATTAATACTGTTGGGACCGTCAATTTTATTAATTTAGCGAGGTATTAATTAATCGTATAAATTAATAATTATTAATTTATAAATTATATACTTTTTGGGTCCATATTATGAATGTACCTAGGTGTACGTGAAAACTAATTTCTACATTGACTATTAATTACGCATACTTAACCAAATTCATGTATTTTTGCTGATACATTTTCAATATTCTATGTATATCTTAATAAAATATATAAATCTACTTAATTATTAATGTAGTTACATGCTACATTCATTAAAATGTATAAATCCACTCAATTATTAATGTAGTTACACGTACATACATTAACTAAGTTACTATATAAATAGATGTAGTATGCAAGTCTTCAAATCAAAAAACAAAAAAAAATGGCTTCTCATCTCAAAGGTGTTAAAAAATCAACCATGACTAATGGTATACGTAGAGAACTGTGTGAGTATAAACAACAAAATCTAGCATGCACTCAAAAGCAATTGCAACAATGGGTGTTAGAGAAGTTTAATTTGCAAGTGAGTCAAGCCACAATATCAAACACGATCAAGAGGTCAGCAGAGTATCTATCAGCAGCCGACATTCCAAAAGATGAGGCTAAAAGACATAAAGCTGCCAAATTTCCAGAATTAGAGAAGGCTCTGTTCGAGTGGTTTATTCATTACAACAATTGCAGAATCTAATCACTGGATTGAAGTATCGAAATGCAATGAATGCTGAAGATGTTTTGAATTATCCGGGAGAAAATGATACGAGTTTTGAGCTACCTACGGATGAACAAATAATTGAGAGTGTTATGGAAACACATAAAGAAGATGAAGTGGAAGATGATAGTGTGGAATTAGAACAAGTTTCGCGCAAAGATGCTCTGAAAGCAACAATCACCTTACATCACTTCCTTTTGCAATATGAGAAGACTACACCTGATATTCTTAATGCAGTAAGAAGGGTTAGAGATGAGATTCAAGGTGATATTGATTTCAAGAAGAAACAAACAACATTAGATTCATATTTTCAGAAACCTGTTTAGCTTACTTATGTATTATGTATGAAATATTTTGATACAGATGAATTATTAATTTATATATCAAATGGGACCTATATGAATTTTTTTTTGTATTATCTTATAAATTTAGCGAATTATTAATTTACCACGTTGATCCCGACTCGGGACCGAAGAAAATTATTATTTTAGAGAGGTTATTAATTTATTGAGTATTAATTTATCGAGATTATACTGTATACTTACCCATAACTTTTCTTGGTCTTCCTGTGTGCCTTTAATTCTCACACCTAATTGCTTTCCATTTTTGTCATTCAAACAAAAATATCTTCACCTTTCCACACTATTTTCTTCCAAGAAAAATACTTTTTCCCCTCTCTACATTTTCGTGTCTCGAATCCACAACCTTTCATCGAAAAATAAACTCAATAATGTCACAGAAAAATTGTTATTCAGAAGTACCACCTGGATTTAGTGCACCTAGAAGTACTAATCCTCCTCCTAGTAACATAACTATAACACCAACTATGTCTCATCATAGTGAGAAATGCATAGATGATTACGCAAGACATGGCGCAGTTCAACCTCGGAAACAACAGAGAGCTGTTTCAGCAGAAGGTGAGCTACTTTAAAGTTTACCCGCATCGGGTGTTTACACCTAATTTAGTAAGATTAACCATAGTCTATATATAGAAGATAAGCTAAAGTTCTTTTTTATTAAGTAAAAAAATTAAATAATGTTGAGGCCGGTAATGAAATTTGGTGAGTGAAAAAGTTTCAATGGCCGGTAATAGTTTAGTTTGTCTTAAAGGGGAATAGAAATATTTTTTAAGTTTTATGATACTATTACTAATAAAGATCATGTGCAAAATATATTGTAGTTAACCATGGTTAACTACTGATAATTGTAATTAAATAAAGTGACATGTGTCATTTGTTAATTAGTTGCGTGTAAACACCCGGTGTGGGTAAGCTTTTACCTAAAGCTATTGAGTTCTATCGAACTGGTTAGTAAAACTATAGATCCACACCCTGTCCCCAGTGCTCACTCTTGCCTCATCACTAGTAGTTTACATAGTGCTTTCGTTCAAACTTTCTTTCTGTTAGAGTTTGTGACCGAAATTCTGTTGATTCGGTCCTAGAAAGTTTGCGGTGCGATCCATGTACCTGTTTATGATTTATTTGTACGCACGTATTATAGAAGTGCGTTTAGTGAGTTGTTTTTGGGTGTGAAAAATTACATCAATGAGACCTCCATTGTACTCATTCCTCCTCCTTTGCCCGTAGTTTTTTCCATCAAGGGTTTCCACGTAAATCTGTGTGTCTTCTTCTTGTTTTCTTTTGCTTTGTGGTATTGCTTATTCTGTCCGATCATAACACTTTCCTTGTGGAGGAGGGGAGGGGGCGGGGAAGGGATACTACCTACCGATAGGGTTTGAACCTTTCACCTTAACCGTAGAAAGCAGGGAGATTAACAAGTGAGCTAGCCGTCAATTTGGGGTTTGATATAATAGTACTCAGGGGGCGGATGTACCATTGTCGATGTGAGTTCAATTGAACCGATAAAGTAAAGTTTTGATGTTGTTGGTTTTGAAGTAAAGTTTCAGAAAAAATACTAAATCTTTTCATGTTGTTTGATGTTGAAGCGCGAGCGATGTCAACACCAGCAACTCCATTGGGATCCAGCATAAATGCACCTCTACTAATAATAGATGAAGATCAGAATGACACAAAAATGAATCTGAATCCATTATCGAAACTGAATCCACCACCAAATCCATGCTCTCGTGTTAATGCATTTTCTTCATCCCACATCAGTGATGAATCGAAGACCATAGTCGCTCACGTGAAGTCTGTGTTGGTGTTCCAGCTCACTTCTGGAAGCACGAAGAATGTGGAAGACATGGTTAAGTGCGCGAACAATGCCTTCTTCACCTTGGATTTTCTTGGAGCGGATTATAAGTCTTTCTACAAGGACGTCAGAGATTTCATCACGTATCACTATGATTTGCTAACAGCAGAGCGACAGAGAGCAATGCAATCATTTCCTACAGAGATGAAGACGAGATATGAAAACGCTATAGTTTGTGCAAATGATCTTAAAGAGGAGATCGTTCAAATTCAAGGCCATATCGGAATTGTCATGAAAAAGAAGGAAAATCTGGAAAGACAGATTTCGGATGCAATGGAACTGATTGGTAAACTGAAAGAATGTGTAGCTGTATTGAAACAGGAGGAAGGGGCTCTGAATCATGAGAAACAAAAATGCGCCGTGGCCTATGAGATTGCACATCAGGAGGCGCAAAATATTTGTAGTCAGGCTGAGGCTGTTAAGAATGTGCTTAGGGAAATCGATCAGCGCAAAAATGCAGCGCTCAATGGCATTGAATCCGTCACTCATCGCCTGAAATCCTTACAATCTTGACTTTAGTCTCATTATACAGTGTTCACTCTCTATCTGTTTAGTGTATTTATGGTGTTTTTGTTGATCTTATTAGAATTCTAGACTGATTTCACTTCAACTCGTGACAACCATGTTTGCAAGTAGCAAACCGTAGGGGCTTTCAGATGTATTAATGGCTACAATATTACAGATGATTTGTGTTGAAATGTACTGTTGCGAACAACAACATAGCCAGCGTAATCTCATTGCAGTGCATTGGGAGGGTTTGTGTTCACACACGCAACAATGCATCCTAGCTATCGTCATCACATTATATTTCTGTAAAGTTGTATACATGGCAATGTAAAGATCTTTTTTCTAGTATCAGTTCTAACATGTCAGGGGCGGATTAGTGTGTAAGATGGGGGTTCTCGGAACCCAGTAACTTTTGTGCGAATCTTGTATTTATATTGAGAAATCTAATAAATATATAAAAGTTATCAGTTGGGAACCCACAATGAAGTGTGGTATTGTTCTAGTGGCAAAGAAGGTGTCTATAAAAGCATTGTGACCCTCTAGGTTGTGGGTTCTCTAACCCTATCGGTCAATTTTTTTTGAATTTTTATTTTGCTCAAGGAACCCACAAAATTAAAATTCTTGATCCGCCTCTGTAACATGTCAAATTGTTGTTCCACTAATCTAAAGCACCTTGGAAACTTGACCAAACACAAATTGTTGTTCGAGAATCATTAGAAATGTTTTTAAAATTGATTAACCGAACATAAAACATAAAAACGTTACTCTGTCTCTTACTTTCCTTTCTAGTCTGTCTCATAAAGAGTGTCTCCTCTTATACTTAATAACTTCTCCAGTATTAATATTCTAAATGACAAATTTAAGATTACAAAATTCGAAAGTGTTCCTTTGTTTTTTAAACTCCGTGGTTAGTCAAACTAAGACAAGACTGAGTGCATAGCTTAAATCCTGATCATCCAAGCTCATTTAAAAGAGCTGATTTCGACGAACAGGGACGCGCCACGTAGGAGCAGAAATGAGGCAACAGATATTCCAAATTTCCCTACACAAGTTTATTCAAATTTTGTACAAAATAGTCGTACATAGAGCTGTAAAAAATTGGCTTGATCAGTGTAGTATAGGTATAGCCAATCTGATTGCCTACACCTATAGCAATTCTTTTGTTTTTTGTCTTTAGATAAGTAACAAAAAAAATTCCATTTTCCCATTCTTGGGTCTCTGATTTAGAACATATTAATATGTGTCCTTTTCCCACACTTGAATACAGCTTTCTATTTTTGTCATTGAAGCATAATCTCCAACAATTTTTGTCCTTTCCTCCATATTTTCTTCTAAGCAAAAAACCATTTTTCCCTCCCATTTCAACCTTTGCAATCATCAAAGGAGAGTAACAATGACGGAAGAAAACTATGATTCAGAAATGCCACCAGTTTTTTGGAATGAAATGGACAATGTTGTGGGGAGGATATCGAGGTGCGGGTCAAGAAAAAGACCTATACCACAGTCATTTTACCCGGCATGTTCAACAACAACCTTCTTCACACAAACATAGATCAACAGGTGAGCAATCCCCTCTAGATCATTCTTGGACCTCTCGTAGTTTCGATCAGTATTATTAGCACTATGCTTGTAGTTCCTTGGTTTCGGTTTCAGCTTTTACTAGTGTTCGTTCTTGTTCTTTCTATTGTTACTTATGTAGCGCTTTTCATCTCAATTAATTTGTATTATGATTGCTCCTATATTTGTATTCCTTTTTTCAGAATGTTTGGCAAGTATCAGTAGTTTTTACGAACGAGAGGTTAGGTCTGCATACATTCTACCCCTCCTAGACTCCGTTTAGGAGATTACACTGCCATGTTGTTGCTGTTGCATTGTTAAAGGTTGTATCTGATAATAGAATTTTAAGGATACTTTGTTGGAGTTCATTTTGTCTATTTAGTAATGGAAATTGATGACAACTCCATTGTTCTGCATTAACTTGTTGGTTTGGTGAATAGATTGCTCTTAATTTGGTCATTTACATGTGTAACACTCCTGCAGTTGGTGTTCAAGATCGCGCGACATCATTAGAACCATCAATTCATCGGTATGAAGCACCAACCGAAGATAAAGGCTGTCGTATTAGTGCTGTGGCGAAAAGTCAGTTAGGTCAGAACAATACTTCATTGGCTATGCATCCACTGTCGGGATTAATGAAAAAAGTTAAGACAGAAATTGAAGATGTTGCACCTGATATTATTCAAGGAGGTACTGGTGAAGGTCTTCTTCATCGTACTAGTGTCGTTCAAGGGACAATTGTTAGTCCTTCGATACAAGAAGAAGGGCAAACGACTAATGGTGCTTGGTGTGATCACAGAACGAAGAGAAATGCTGATTTAAGTAATCAACCAACTTGTGATATTGATGTCGATTTCCTTCAACAAGTAGCGGTTGCATTTGAGGAAGTAAAAGTAAATCAAGAAGAGAGCACAAGGTCGGCGAAAGATTCAATTAGCATGCACCCAAGTCTTGAACCGACCTTTCTAGCCATTGTCAAAAAGCACGGAGACATTACAAAGGATTGTCCGCTGGAGTCAGGTAACATGCTGACTTCTGTTCTAGAAGCTATATGTAAGGTTGTCCAAGAGCTCCAAAAGAAACGTTTGACTGACTTCGATAGTAATCTCTTGAACTCCTATTGCTCAGTAGTCCGGGATGCTGAGAAAATGAAGGTGAATGTCAACTGGTTAGGAACTCGACTTGATGAGATTAAAAATGCGGTAAATTGTATTGTTCAGACAAAAAATTTCAACGATGAGAAGAATAGGCTCGCAAAACAGATTGAAATTGAGAAGAAGGATCTCAAATCAATGAAAGCTGAATTGGAGAAACTCAAGTCTGAAATCGTAAGAAAGGAAAATCAGCTTGAATTGGATATGTTAGTTTCTGAAGATATGATCAGCAGTTTGATTAATGATCGGGCACTCAGAATTCAGCAGTTTAAAAACATGCCATTGATGGAGGCATTTCAATAGTTTTCACCGCGTATAAATTTTCTATCCTTCTCTATGTCCATGCTGGTGTTTACGATAGATCTTCATTTCATTTGATCTGCCACAAAGCTAAGGATGAACTAGATTCTTAGTTGTTCTTGATACTAACTTTGCTTTAATATTACATATATAACTTACGCAGTCGACTCCAGACTCCACTGATGGAATAGAGCTGGACTTGTTGATTTTTGATATAGTTGGAAGTACTTAACTACAACAATATACCCAATGTATTCCCACAAAGCGGGCTCTAAGGACGTTGGAGTATCGCATGCAGTCCATACCGCTATTCAGAGGTGAGGCAGAGAGGCCCGTGGCTCAAGACGAAACGAAACAGTCCAGAAAAGATGAAAGTGATTAACTAGCTAGCTGAAGATGATCTTAACTTGAGTATCGTTGGGAGTCTTACCCCTTACCTTACCTTGTGAAGGTAGAGAGGCTGTTTCTATTTTCATCGCATTATATTTCTGTAAATTTTTATACACTGCAAGACTTGTTGAAATAGTGTCAGCAAATTTTAACCTGTCATAGCAAATTACTTGGAACACCAATTTTTATAAAGTTATTTACAAGGATTGTTTAAACACTTTTTACCCTATCAAATAACACAACATTTTGATCAGATTATCAATTAGAAAGTAAAAAACAAAAAAAACTACACTTAAGTATGATTGTGAAGTAAAATTGTTAAACCATCAATATATAGACATTTGAGGTGTTTGACCAAATTTTTGAAAAAAAAAAAAAGTGTTTTGAGTAGTAATGTATCAATTTTTTCAGAAATTTTTAGCATTTTTTTTATGATCCAGAATGAATGAATTTTCTAAATTAAGTCCAAGATGTATTAATTATATTTTTTTCAAAATTATTCTTCTCTTTAGTAAGTTTTCTTTGATCATCTCTAATTTTAGGAAATTTTGGAAAACAGCAAATGTGGTAATAACAAACTATCTTTTGATGAATGGAGGGAGTAGTGCTTTTTTTAAAAAATGAAAAAAATTTAAAATCACTTTCTAAATAAGAATATTTTGGTGGTTGGACCAGACTATGAATGTGTTTGTTAATGTACTCTCTTCTGTTTTGTTTTACCTGCCCCTGTGCTACAATTAACTTGTTCAATTTATGAAAATAAGATAATTTTGTTACATAATATATTAGCAAGGTTTGGAAAAAGGTTTTATCACAAGGGTATAGACCCCCTGGTCACGTGACAATAATTTTATCAGTTATTAATAATAGTCAAATTTAGAGTCATTAATAAAGTTAATTAATTAAAATACACTTTTAATTAAAGTTTTTCTTTTTTTAGACGTGTGCTAAATCAGCAAGGATAAAGTAAAACGCAACAGATGGAGTAACATACTCCCCTCTGTTCAACTATATGTCCTTTTCCCTCACTTATTTTGTTTCTACTTTTGTCTTTCAAGACTACTGAACATATTTGTCATTATAATCCCCCCCCCCCTCCCCCGACACACACATATATTTTCAGGAATTTAAGTTTGGTGCATCGTTGGTATAATTTTTTTTTTACATCATTATGTAACTCTTACTTGTTGTAGTAGGTCATTCATTTCTAGGTAAAAGTATAAAAATGGATGAACCTGCTAGTTTTCCTTCCCATTTCTTCATCTACATCTTTGCAGTTCAAAAATCTCAAGAAAATGGTACAGGAAAACTATTATGCAGAACTACCAGCTGGTTTTGCTACGTCGATTTCGGGTTATGGGTCAAGGAAAAGACCAACACCGCATTCATTTGACCCCAGTCATGTCCAACATCAAGCTTCTTCACATAAACAGAAACCATCAGGTGAGTGTAAGGTTTGCGTACACTCTTATCTTTCCTAAACTCCACTTAGTGGGATAACATTAGATAGGCTCACCAATACTTCACCAGCTATGCACTCGCAGCCGGGATTAATAAAAGAAGTTAAGACAGAAATTGAAGATGTTGCACCTGATGTTATTGAGGAGGTATTGGCGAAGGTCCTCTTCATCGTATTGTTAGTCCATCGATTCAAGAAGAAGGGAGAATGACTAATGATGCTCGATCTGGTCACAAGAGGAAGAAAATTATTGATTTAAGTAATCAACCAACTTGCAACATTGATGTCAATTTCCTTCTACAAGTCGCGTTTGCTTTTGAGGAAGTAAATGCAAACCAAGAAGAAAGCACAAGATCGGCGAAAAAATCTATTAGCATGAGCCCAAGTCTTGAACCGACCTTTCTAGCCATTGTCAAAAAGCACGGAGACATTACAAACGATTGTCCGCTAGAGTCAGGTTACATGCTGACTTCTGTTCTAGAAGCTATATGTAAGGTTGTCCAAGAGCTCCAACAGAAACAACTGACTCAATTCGATTGTGATCTCTTGAGCTCCTATTACTCCGTAGTCAGGGATGCTGAGAAAATGAAGGTGAATGTCGACTGGTTAAGAACTCGACTTGATGAGATCAAAGATGCGGTAAATTGTATTGTCGAGACAAAAAAGCTCAACGATGAGAAGAATAGGCTTGCAAAACAGATTGAAAATGAGACAAAGGATCTCGAATCAATGAATGCTGAATTGGAGAAACTCCAGTCTGAAATCGAAAGAAAGCAAAATCTGCGCGACTTGGATGTGCTATTGACTGAAGAAGTGAGCATTTTGATCAATGATCGGGCACTCAAAATTCAGCATTTTCAAAACATGCCGTTGATGGAGGCATTTCAGTAGTACGTATAACTTTTGCAGTTGACTCCATTGATGGAATAGAGTTGGATTTGTTGCTTTTGTATGGTTAGAAGTGACTTAACTGGCTGAAGATAATATCTTCCCTTTGAAGAATCGCACATCAAAGATGAACGTGCTATATATAACTTTTGGAATTCAACCGCAGTTGTAACTAGTAGTATTATCTTTCCATATCTATAGATATGGCGTAGCTCGAGTCTCTAAACTTCTACACAAGTACTGTAACATTGACATGGTTTGTTAGATATCGCGTTGTATCAGTGTAGAATGATTGTTTAAAGTCAAGTTTGAAGCAATGCAGTACACATGCATCTGATGAGCGATTTCATATAGTTCACGGGCAAACTTGGACCATTTGGGATACCTACTACCGGCCAAGCAGCTAGGAAGAAGTGTAACGAACACGGTTTGTGGAAACTAATATATTGGAAGATCAATCGGCCAAAATAATAACCATGAGCATATACGATAGTATAAGTTTCTTCCTCTTGACCGAATCTGTAACTTTCATTAGCAAATCCATTCCTGTGGTTTTCCTGATTAAATTAGAAGTTACCAAGAAATCATGCCTGCATAAAGCACTTTTCGTTGGAAATATTTTCGAAGCTGATTTTGATAGCTTGACCAAGTTGTGTCCTTGGTACTCTCTTCGTTTCAAGAGAATCACTCATTTTGACTTATACATAGTTTAAAAAAATAAAATAATTTTTAAATTAAAGTTGAGTCAAATGTATCAAAATGTCCTTTAATTTTATGGTCTTAAACATGTCATGTGTAAAGTTGGAATTAAAATATTATTAAAAAAAAGAGAATCATTCTTTTTGAAAAAGACTAGAAGTTCTTTTTTTTTTTTTAAATAGAGGGTGTATTGTTCTAGGTTCCTATTGTAATGGTATTCACTAATTCCATTTTCTGAGACTGCTTTAATGTATTGTATGTTTCGTTTTACTTGACACTTTTGACTTGGCACCTCTCTTGATATCCAATAATTATATTGAAGGTGTATTTGAGAATTGAAACTCACGGATTGTCGCACCAATTTAATTTTAGTGGTTCTTCATTGTATTCTTATCAAACTGAAACTTTAAAAAAAAAAAAAAAATTATCCACAAGGTCTCCAACTATTGTGTCTTGTTAAAAGAATGAGAATTGAAATATTTGGATAGAAAAAAGAGTAAGAAAAGAGGGGTCATATAGTTGTCATGTACATATGTAATAGCTTTACAATAACAACAACACACTCAGTAAACAAAAAACATACATTAACTAATTTAGGGTTCATTTGGTTATCTTTAATGTGGAACAAAAAATAACAATACAATTTTAAAATAATTAATTTTAGAATAAGTTATTTTACAATTTTATCTCAACCAAATATGATATAAACTCATCCTAAAATTAATTCTCAAATTAATTATCTCTTATCTATCGTACCTTCCCCATCAAATTTGTACTTTTCCTTCATCCAGAGTACATGTTATTTGCTTACAAACAAGGAAAGAAAGATAATATGATACAAAAATCTTTGAAATTGCTATAAAAAGGAGAAAAAGACAGACTTTAAAGGAGTCGTTTGGTGTGAGGTGTAACTTATAATAGTCTCGAAATAAAATATAGAATTATTTTTTTTCATGTTTGGTTGGAGGTATTAGTTAGTCAAACAATAATTTATCCCACTATATTTGTCTTAGTGATGGAATAAGTTATCTCATATATATGGTGGATAATTGATCTCGGGATAGCTAATCCTGAAATTAATTATTCCGGGATAACTTGTTCCCAACCAAACGATCAAGGGTGTGTCCGGTCGAGAGAAAAATATTTTTCAGAAGGAAAAATATATTTGGCACCAAAAAAAAATGACATGAATTAGTAATTACACTGTTTTCACGATATTTTTGTGATTAACTTGTCAACTAAGGGTGGACTAGTAACTTGAGAAAATTGAAGGAAAGGTGTCTTTTAAGTCTTGAATGAAGGATTGGTGACATTGACCAACAGATAGGGTCAAACATCATTAAGAAATTTGATTAAGTTAATTGTGGACTTGATTAATATTTTTAAAACTTTCTAATCTTTTCAAAAATACAAATCAACCCAACCCACACCCCTCTTCAATCCAAATCAACCACACTCTCCCCTCTCTCCAACTTCTCTCAACTCTCTCTCAACCAACAGTTCTGCAAAATTTCTTCTTTCAACCCCCGGCGATAAATAGTTGGGTTTTGAGTTCCCCTCTTCAATTCAATCAACCTGTCTCTCATCCCTCTCTCGACAGCTTCTCTTAACTCTCTCCCAACCAACTGTTCTGCAAATTTCTCATTTCAATCCTCGGCGACTTCAACATCCAACTACAAATAGTTGGGCTTCGAGTTCCTTTTCGACTTCAACCTTCAATCGATGTGACAGCCTTGCTCTCTGGCCACAACAGCTTCGAATTCTTCATCGTTCATTTTCTTCTTTCACAGGTAAAAATTTATGGCCTTTTTAGTTTTGAAGAAAACGAGGAACTTGAGTCAACTTCTCTTATAGTATGGTTAACAATTTTAATATTTGTTGCACTAATTTGAAATGCGGTCTGAAATAGCCTTTTTGTTGTTTGCGTTTATAAAAACAAAATGACAATTTGGTTTGATTTGTTTTGTTCTAGTTCTTGGTAAAAATGGTGAAATTGTTGTTTTTTGTTAAACAAAATCGTGCTACTATTTTTTGTTTTCTCCGACATATTACCCATCTGATGCAACAGATTTATTATATGATGCACCAGATCAACCATCTGATGCACCAGAGGAACCATCAGATTACAATTCTGATGCAACAGATTAACTATCTAATGCAACAGTTTTACCATATGTTGCAACAGATTAAGCATCGGATAAAAAATCTGATACAACTAATTAACCATCTGATGCAATGGAAGAACCATCAGATTAATGATCTGATGCAATAGATGAACCTTCTGTTGGATAAAATCCCATCATTTCATTTATTTATCGACTTATTTCAGCTAATTTATGAAGGGTTCGATTTATTTTATTTTATCTATGAATTTTTTTATTCCTTAGATTTGAACTTATTAATTAAAAAGGAATACTAGATTCAAATATTGTAACAGATAATGTATCTATTGCAACAGACGACACATCTATTGGAAAAATCGAACAGATTTAGACATATGTTGCAACAGGTAGGTGATCTGTTGGAATTTATCAAACAAGTCTTTTCACTGTTGCAACAGATAGACTTTAGATGAAAACATCGAGATAATGCAACAGATGACCAACCTATTGCAACAGATAAACTATATGTCAGAACAGGTAGGATAACTATTATAACGGATGGAGAATCTGTTGCATTATAAAAATTCAACTTTCGTTGGACATAAAAAATTGCCACTACATGTAAAAAGGTTAAAGTGAATTGAATTGAAATAAAAAAGGAGCAACCCATCGACGATTTTCAGTTCAAACACCTAAAATAAGATAGGCATCAAGTAGACAGTGTTCCTTTTAAATACGTAAAATAAAATAGGCATCAAATGTGTCAGTGTCAGTCTGACACATTTCGCTGACTTGCCGTCACTTGGCCCCCAACGGTCATTTTTTCTCCCATTGTCTTATATATTCATCTTCGTCCTAAAATTTAACCCTAAATTTCCAAATCTTCTTCTTCATTGTCATCTTCTTTTATCTATTCAAATTATTTCTTTTCTTTTTTCCAACTGAGCTTGACAATGTCGAGCTCATCTTTCACTATCTTCTGTGATAAAGATTTTTGATATTGTAAGTGCGGTCATGAAGCTCTGTTAAAGACTTCTTGGACTCATCAAAATCCGGATCGTAGGTTTTTTACTTGTAAGATTTCAAAGGTAATATTTTTTTATTTAATTAATTGATTAATTATTGACTTGTAATTGTTTTGTAATTGTGTTCTCTTTTTTATAGAAATTGGGTGGATGCAATTACTTTGATTGGTATGAAGAACGACACCCTTCATAAGCAAATCATGTAATCTGAGGTTTGTTAAATAAAGTCAAGGCTTCTGAAGAGAAACAAAATCGAGCAAGAAGATACTACATTGTTGCTGTTATTGCTACTAGTTTGGTGTTGTTGGGCACATGGATATTCAAGCATAATTGCTAAAATTTTCATGGTGGTGTGTATATTTGCTACTGGTTTGGTGTTGTCGAGCACATGGATATTCAAGCGTAACTGTTGGAAAATATCAAAAAAATTTAGCCATATGTTGTAAAATTTAGGTCATCTGTTAGAAATTATCAAACAGGTCTTCCCACTGTTGCAACAGATTAGACTTAGATTATTCATAGAAATAATATCGTCGTAATGCAACAGATGACCAACCTATTGCAACAGATAAACTATCTGCTAGAACGGATTAAAGATATTTTACAACAGATTTACAATCTAATCTATTGCATTATAAAAAACTCAACTTTCATCAAAACAAAATTATTTCCACTACATGTACATGTAATAAAGTGAAGGGTGACTTGAAATTAAAAAAATTTATTTCACAGGTTCTTCTATATACACAGGCTTCAAGCGTCCAGTTCTCCAGTTAGTACCCCATAAGCCCAGACCTCTTGTAGGTTTTCCACAGCGTCGCACAGAAAAGTCGTTGGCTCGACTATTTCTGTGCCGGTCAGCAAACATTCGATGTGTGCAAGAGCGTGCAAACCGCTCACTTTAGCGGCATCATCTTTTGGAAGGATCATTTCCCTATTTCGACCTTCAAAATACTATGATTTCTTTATCAACACTTCCTTTGGCAAATGATTCATCAGCTTACTCTCCCTCAACAAGATGGGCAACAACACCATCAGTGGCTCCACAAGGAGAAAAAGACCAAAATCGTCGACGAGAGGTACGTTGGAGTCATAAACATTAATCTTTCCCACCTCGAGTAGTATCTCAACAGCCCGATAATGCATGTCGTTCACGCTAATGAATGCAAGAATCCTTTTTTCCTTTGTCCAGCTCTTGCCGTGTGGATTTGGCCTGTTCCCTCTAATATATCTTAATATTTCTTCTTCATCCAAGACCAACGTAGGAACTCAGAAATCAAGTCCCATGCCAAGGGCCGACGTCTCTCCATTGAGTTGATCGTACCTATCCTTGAGATTCTTGTAGAAGTCGGGGTCCATTATCCTATCGGCAGCGTCATAAGCTTCCCGGTACGTTAATTGCCTTTTTCTCATGAGGCAGAGAATTATGTCAACATGCTGTGAGATAAGAAGTCAATTTTTAAATAGGTTAGTAATTGTAAAGATGCAACGGATGGTCCATCTATTGCATAGGGTTCTCTGGATCAATAATCCAACGCAACTTATGCAACACATGGATAATAAGTTGCAACAGAACCTCTACCAGTTGCACCAGTATACCCAGCTGTTGTAACAGATATGAAATCTGTTGCGTAGCTTCTTCTCCATGGGGAAGATTATAAGGTCTAGGTTAGGAAAAGTAAACTTTCCTTGTCCTCGTATGACATACGCATATTAGTCATAGTCTGGAAGTCTTGGTGGAAAAAAGGAGGCCTAGGGTAATCTGGTGCGCCTGGCTTGGCATTCTTGGCCTGTCGCAGATTCCTCTTCTCTTCGGTGCCAAGTTCCGCATATATGTCCACCTTCTTGACTGGCCCCTGAACTTCAACAGCTTTTGGAGAGGGAGGAATTGCAATTTCTTTTGATTTTTGAGTGGAGAGTATGTCTCTATTTGCTCTTTTCTTTCTCCTAACCAACGTTGTAAGAGTGTGTGGCTCCTTCACCTTCTTGGATGGTATGACATACCTTTTGAATTTGAATTCCTCGATAGATTTAGAGATAGCCTCTACTTTTTCAAAGAGTTTATCCTATCTGTCCTTGCACTCATCGCATTCGCAATGAGAACACGAGGGTAAAGAGGGGTGAGAGGGACCTGTGAAGGGCGAAAAGAGGTGTCTTCAAACATATTTATTCTTTCTTGAGCATCAACATGCTCATCATCACGAGTGGTAGCAGCATCAGCATGCCTTCCACCAACACCAACAACTCCACCAGAAGAAGCACCCGGATCTGCCTTAGTAAAAGGTTGGTCATGAAGAGCCTCAACATTAGGATGACCTTGCTTAACTGCTCTTCTTATGGCTGTTGATCCAGCCAATTCCTTCTTTATTAACTCCACCATTGGGTCTGCTATAGTATCAACATGACCTAGAGTAATATAAGAAGTCATCACCGACTCCTCCTCGGTAGGCACGATCCATGGATGCACAACCTATAAGAAAAAAGATAGATGCATTTAAATCATCTAATATAATAATTTTCACAGTTGGGCTACGTTTTAAAAATAAGACCGATCTGTTGCATAGTTTGTAGTATATGGTTAAAATTCGTTTGAGTCTGGTTCAGAGAAACAGAGTAACACATGGATAATCTGATGCAAAATATCAATCATCTGTTGCAACAGTTTCACTAGACGGATAATTTGTTATGCAACAGATGATCTGTACGTCACAACAGATGAACAACATGTTATCAGATTAAATATCTGTTGCATAATTTGCAGTAGATAGTTAATCTTTTAGGAGTCGGGTTCAGAGATCCAAAGCAACAGATGGGTAATCTGATGCAAGATATACCCTGTCGCAATAGATGTCCTATCTGGTGCATCAGATATAACATCTATTGCACCAGATATAACATCTGTTCAATATCTTTCTTATCTTTGAGTAGAATTATTTTACTTGAAGAAGACATACTGCATCATCTGGAGGGTTAAAGAGATCAGCCTCCTTAATATTGGTATTGCTCTTTGCAGCCAACCACCTAAACATCCTTGGATGAGAAACCTCATCCGGGTAATCCATTAACTGCTTTCGGAGGGGAGGAATGACTTCAAATACCCAAGCCTAAAAAATGTAAAAGGAAGCAAGGAAAAAAAATCATAATAACTATATTAAATATAAATTAATGGATGAGTAAAATTAGTGATTAATTTTACCATGAAAGCCCAAGGAAAGCCGTATAATGTGGTCGTCCCTGAGGATAGCTTTGTCAGTAAATATTGGACAGTCAAGTAGAAGCTGTCATATCCCCAGGGATAATTGTTGAATTTATCAAAATCCTCAGCACGCGTCAACAAATCATCTTCTATGACCTTGTTGACGTCTCTTGCCAATATAATCGAATGGGGAAACCAAACTAAGCACAATTACTCCCTGTACTGCTCTGGTATGGTTTTATCCTCGAGATCTGTCAATAAATTCGATGCTTTGTAGCCACGTAGAGCAATGTCAAATAACCCATCTATTTTTTTCTTGTATTTTCTTGCCTTGGATCTTTTGCGGGGTGGTAGTCCTTCTGGACGATGGCATCTCAAGCCCGTCACTATGGCAAACTCTTGCAAGCCAAATCAAACAGGCATGCCACAGTAGTTGATCCAGATTTTATCCATCTTCTCTTTGCCCCCCTCCTTCGGATCTTTATCATCCCCCGCGTACTTGATCTTGCACTTGAGAAGACCATATACCATCGTCATAGGGAAATGGATACGGGCAGAGGGGTCCTCAGGTAGCTCGAGAAAGCATCCAAAATAGCTCTTCTTAAAAAGTCTGCCTATGTTTTTGTTCTTCATAATTTTCATAAAATGTTCAAAAATTTTCCCCATCTGACATTTAAGTACAATTTGACCAGTTAGTTGTTTTCCTTATGGGTCAGTTATCGGCATCGCAACTTGAAACCTGTTAACACTAAAAGTTTTGACAGGATCATGCTGGGATGTCGATATTAACTCACGCCCCGTCGGTGATCCATTATCATCATGTTGATGATCATCATCTTTCTCTTTCTGACTCTCCAATTCCTCATCTTTCTCACTTTCATTTTCTTCATCACCATCTACGGACACTTGTCTACCTCCCTCAACATTGTTTTCACATATCTCCTCAGCTTTACTTTTCCCTGACTGAGATTGTTCAGGAAGCTCCTCTGAATCCCTCTGTACTGTAGCCTTGTTCTTTTAGTGGTCAGACATTAATCCACTTTCACTTTCTTTTCTTTTGGAAGACATATTTTACCTATAGACAAAGAAAAACAAAAATTACATTACAGTTGATGTATGCATAGATTTTAAAAAATACATTACAAACACCACGAATACTGACACACCAACAGCCACAACCACAAACACCACCAACCAATGCCAATAAATAAATAAACACCACGAATATCGACATCACCACAAACACCACCAACCAATGCCACCACGACGACCACAAACACCACCACCACCAACACCAGAAACACCATCCAACTATACCACGATAGTCAACGGAACACTACAATGGAAACTAGGGATTTCTCGAGTTCTTCCTACGATTTTACCATCAAAACTCAAAATTGTAAACCCATTCTCGAAGATAATACAACTAAAACTTTTATTTTTCATCATTAACTTAAAAGCCTTATTTTTTAGGAAAAAAAAACAAATATAGAGCTCTTCTCAAACTCTGTTTCCTATGAAGACAAAGAAAATGACTGATACAAGCAAGAATGAAGTCAAAAATAACACCTATGTGGTCGAAAATGAGAAGAAAAGCGATCTGTTGTGGAGGGTTGAGCAAATTTATTGCGTAGTTGTTGTCTGTACTGTATTGTTGAGTGAGAATAAGAGAGAAAGATCCAGACCTCGAGATTTGAAATAATGAAACATTTTGGATGGGTTGATTTGTATTTTGGAATAGAATGACAAGTAGTTTTGAAAATGTTAAGTTGGTCCGAAATGATCTTAATTATTTCTAAAATCATAAAATATATGCGTAATTTTTAACCCTCGCATCATGCAATTGCCAAAAGGGTAATTCAATTGAAATTGTATAAAAATAACTGAAGTTGTAGTTGACCGAGTACTCTAGGAGGTGACCCTGTGAAAACTCACCCCTGGTCCTAGATTAATTAATTTAGGTACTATTAGTCTAACAAATGAAATCAATTGAAATTATAAAAAACAAATGTTTAACATGCTGCATCAGATTTTTCATCTGTTGTAAATTATCAATCAAATTAGGTAACAACAGATTACGAATCTGATATAAATTATCAAATAGATTAAGTCATGTGTTGCTACAGATTACCCATCTGTTGTAAATTATCAAATGGATTGTCATATGTCTCAACAGATTACCCATATGTTGTAAGTTATCAAATAGGCGCTACCATCTGTTGTGGCTGACCCTATGAGAACTCACCCCTAGTCCTAGATTAATTGATAGTTTACCCTATGAGAACTCACCCCTAGTCCTAGATTATTCAATTAAGGTATTAGTACCCTAGTCCTAGATTAATCAATTAAGGTATTAGTCTAGCATATGAGGTAGTAAGAATTGGTTTGGCTCAGAATGATCGATCGACGACTCTGTCGGGAGGAACACAATACCGTCTCATTATGCAATTGACAAAAGACTCAATTGAAGTTGTAGTTGACCTTATGAGAACTCACCCCTAGTCCCAGACTATTCAATTAAGGTATTAGTACCCTAGTCCTAAATTAATCAATTAAGATATTAGTCTAATATATGAGGTAGTAAGAATCAATTCAGCTCAGAGTGATCGATCGACGACTCTGTCGGGAGGAAACACAGTACCGTCTCATTATGCAATTGCCAAAAGACTTAATTGAAGTTGTAGTTGACCCTATGAGAAATCACTCCTAGTCCTAGACTATTCAATTAAGGTATTAACACCCTAGTCCTAGATTAATCAATTAAGGTATTAGTCTAACATATGAGGTAGTAAGAATCGGTTCGGCTTAGAGTGATCAATCGACGACTCTGTCGGGAGGAACGCAGTACCATCTTATTATGCAATTGACAAAAGACTCAATTAAAGTTGTAGTTGATCCTATGAGAACTCACCCCTAGTCCCGAACTATTTAATTAAGGTATTAGTGCCCTAGTCCTAAATTAATCAATTAAGGTATTAGTCTAACATATGAGGTAGTAAGAATCAATTCAGCTCAGAGTGATCGATCGACGACTCTGGTCGGGAGGAACGTAGTACCGTCTCATCATGCAATTGCCAAAAGACTAAATTGAAGTTGTAGTTGACCCTATGAGAACTCACATTCAATTAAAATATTAGTCTAACATATGAACTCAATTGAATTATATATAAACAAATGTTCAACCTGTTATAGTAGATGTCTTTTCTGTTGGATCAAATCAAACAGATTATGTAATTTGTTGCAATATATTATCCATATATTGTAAACTATCAAACAGATTAAGTTATTTGTTGTGACAGATCACAAATCTGTTGTAAACTATCAAACAAATTAAGTCATCTGTTGCGACAGATTACCCATCTGTTGTAAATTATCAAATAGGCATTGTTATCTATTGTAGTTGACATTATGAGAACTCACCCCTAGTCCTAGATAAATCAATTAAGGTATTAGTTGAACATATGAGGTAGTAAGAATCAGTTCGGCTCAGAGTGATCGATTGATGACTCTTGTCGGGAGGAACACAGTCCCAACTCATCATGCATTTGCCAAAAGACTCAATTGAAGTTGTAGTTGACCCTATTAAAACTCACCCCTAGTCCCAAATTATTCAATTAAGGTATTAGTTGAATATACGAGGTAGTAAGAATCGGTTCATCTCAGAGTAATCGATCGATGACTCTTGTCGGGAGGAATGCAGTACTATCTCATCATGCAATTACCAAAAAACTCAATTGAAGTTGTAGTTGACCCTTTGTGCTCATTCATCCATCCCTAATTCCACCTAGATCAATGTAGGTACTATTATTAATCTTAACATTAAGTTAATGAGAACATATTTCAACTCAGAGTGATTGATCGACGACTCGGGTCGGGATAAACGCAATACTAACACCATGCAAATGCAATGACTCAATTGGATTTGTAGTTGACCCTGTGAGCTCAATCATTCATCCCTCATTCCACCTAGATCGATATAGGTACTATTATTAATCTTAACATTAAGTTAATGAGGAGCTCATTCTTTCATCCCTAGTTCATCTTAAATCAATTATAATGAAATCTATTGCAACAAACAACTGAGCTATTGGAGAATTTCAAACAGATAATAATATCTGTTACAACAGATGACATTTCTTATTTAATTATCAAATAAACATTAGCATCTGTTATGACGGATGACTAAGCTGTAGGAAATTTTCAAACAGATTTTGATATTTGTTGTAACAGATGACGTTTCTGATTTAGTAATCAAATGACATTTCCATCTGTTGTCACAGATGACTGAGCTGTTGGGATATCTCAAAAAGATATCTAAATCTGTTGCAACAGATGACATATCTGTTTGAAAATCTTTTTGTTTTCTTTTAATTTTAAAGCAAGCTACTGTCCGAGTAGATAAAGTAGTAGTACTACTAAGGCGGTAAAAAATATTTCTTGGATAACTCAAAAATCTCATTGAGTAGTCTTGTCTTGTCTTTTCAATGTCACCCATTTTCTTCCTCGAGCCCCTCAAATTATTAGTGAATATTAATTAATGAATATTGAAACCCCTAATACTTCTTCCGTTTCATATTGACTTGGCACTCCCATCAAGAAAATATTAATTAGGGGTTTATTTTACTACCAAATTAGTCTTATTAATTATTCTTTTAAAATATAAATTTGAATAAATACACTTTGTTTAGTCATTTAATATAAAGGGTAGTACATCTAGAAATTAGAATTATCTCATCTCTCCTCTCCTCTTCTTCAGCCCTAAATCTCTCATCTTTTTTCTTTCTATCCTCTTTAGGGTTATCACAGCCTTTTTTTCTCTCTTCTTTCTCAAAAATTTTCGTTCTGATCTAAACCGATCGATATTCATATCTTAGATTCCTCAACTAAAATTGTTGTTTTGACCCCCTTTTGACATTAAGGTATGATATGATTCATTATTGCTCTTTCATTCTCGTCTTCTTCTTGCAACTTTATTTACATCTTTTTGTTTATTTAATTACCATTTTCCCATATCATATTTATTTAAAAAATTTGAAGGAACTTTTAATTATTGAATAAACATACCGAGAATTTTTATTATAAGATGCGAAAAAAGTCATCTGTTGGGAGAAGTTTAAAAGCCTTGTTGGCAGTATCATTTTTTTATGTATTTTGTTTGTTTCTTTGTTGTTGATGTTGTTATTGATGTTGATGGGTGGGGTTGGCATTGTTGGAACTTGTGGTATGGTGTTGTTTAGACGGTGGGTGCTTCTTAGCTTAAAAATAGTAGAGTCCGAACAATCAACACAAGGAGTAAGGGAGAAAAAAATAAAAAGTTTAAAGTGAATAAGAAGAGAAGAGTTGGTTACAAAAATTAAAAAAAATGTGTTGAGTGGGAATTGAACTCAAGACCAAAGAAAATAAATAGCCTTAAGCACCCATAAACAACAACTAGGCTAACCAAACAACTCTTACTATGGGAGCTCACTGATTAGTTTATATACGTTTTTTCTTTATTTCCACATACATATATAAAGTTGATACGAGTTCAGTCTGTGCTCGCGCACCCGGAGGACTCCATGTGGGTCCGTACCTTGTTGTTGATGGTGTTGGAATATAGGATTTATGCTTCTTTGTTGTTGATGATGTTGTTGGAACAATGGTTGTTGTTTTCTTTGTTGTTGATGCTTTTTATTTGTTGTTTGTAGTTTATGTTGTTGTTAATGTTGCAACAGACGGAGCAACTAATGGAACAAATCAAACCACCAGCAAAGCTGCTATGTATTCCAATAGACTCCATATCTGTTGCATCAGACTCCATATCTGACGCAACAGAATCCACATCTGACGCAAACTATCTGGGATTTAATGTAATATTGCTGAAATTATCCAGGATTTATGTGTTATGTGTGTTACTTAAATAAAACTGGCGACTTTATTAATAAGTAAATTAGAAAAAAATGGATCTAAATACAACATTTTATCTTTTTGTTGTATTTTCGAAAGAGACACATTGGTAATCTGTTGCAAAATATATTTCACCTGTTAGATAACTTACAATATATGGACAATCTATTGCAATAGATGGATATATCAGTTTGTTTTTCCATCTGCTGTGGCGCCTGTTGGAACTTGCTAGTCATCTGTTTATTCAATTTCATCGAGCGCAATAGATTTTTCTAAACACTTCTTGGCTAAACTCAACTTTTGCTCTTGGATTGCTTTTCTTTTTTTCTTTGCATCCTTCAAGCTGGCCTCCAAATTCAATTTTTGCCCTCAATCCAATAGCAAAAATTTAGTTTGGTTGAAGGATGCAAAGAAAAAAAAAGCAATCCAAGAGCAAAAATTGAATTTGGTCAAGAAGTGTTTAGACAAATCGATTGCTCTTGATGAAATTGAATAAACAGATGACTAGCAAGTTGCAACAGACGCCACAGCTGGTGGAAAAGCAAACTGATACATCCATCTGTTGCAATAGATTGTCTATATATTGCAAGTTATCTGAAAGGAGGAATATATTTTGCAACAGATTACCAATTTTTCTCTTTCGAAAATACAACAAAAAGATAAAATGTTGTATTTAGATCCATTTTTTTTCTAATTTACTTATTAATAAAGTCACCAGTTTTATTTAAGTAACACTAACACACATAACACATAAATCCCGGATAGTTTCAGCAATATTACATTAAATCCCGAATAGTTTGCTAATTACATCTTATCCCAAAATTTTGAATTGTGATACATATGTTAAGCAGTGATACATATATGGACTAGTGTACATATGTATATGTATCAATAGTATATACATATGTATACAGTAGTGATATATGTAGTATATGTATCACTAGTAAATATGAATCCGAGATTTTATGTAATTTTTTAAAACAGTAAGGAATATTGTGTAATATGGTGTCTTAAATGTGGGATTTGTGTAATTTTTCCTTTTAAGGGATATGAACAGTCGTGGCTTTTTGTTTGACTAAGTCCAGTCTCTTCCAATTCAATCATTTTATAAATAGATCCCTCTGGCCTCCTCATTCACTCTCGTTCATTCTACTATACTTATAATACTAATATGTCAGATCCAGATTCGTACAAGAAGGTTCATAGCGAGTCCTTGCAGGAACTTCAAAGGCAGTTTGATGAACTCCAGAGGAATTTGGCCGACTTTCGAGCAAGGCTGAGGAGGGCCCTGCTGCTGCCGGATGAAAATTGTCAGGTTGACAATAATAATAGTAATAATAATAATAATAATAATAATAATAATAATAATAATAATTAGGTTATGTTTTTTCTTTCTTTTAGTGTATGTATTTCCTTTTTTATATCCGATCTACCTATAAGGGATTCAAAAAAATCCATGTATTTTGGTTTGGTTTGGTTTGTTCGAGTTTGAATTTTTAATTCTTATTCAATATTTAATTATCATTCTATTTATTCCCTATTCTCAACATGTCGGTGGTTGGAGTTAGGGATACGGTCATGATGAGAAATTCTCCTAAAAACGGTTCATTAATAAATAATAAGGAACTAAATGATATTATAATCGTAAAAGAAAGATTATTTAATTTAAAAAACTCACAACAATGGATTAATTTAATTAAAATATATATGTGATGATATGATTTTTAAGAAAAAATTTAATGAATAGCCATGACTGTGACTTTTGTCTAAACACATTCAACAAACAAACAAAAACAAAAAAACGCTTCTGATGCATCAAATTCCTCATTTGTTGCAACTTATGAATCAGTTAGAAGAAATCAAAAAAGCTCCTTAAACAGATGGTCGATTTATAGCAACAGATGGTATATCTGTTGAAACAGATGGGTTATCTGATGCAACAGATATACAATCTGTTGTCATAACTCAATTAATAAAAATGGCTATTAAAGAAACGGAACGGTTATTGAAAACCAGGTGTATTCAATTTTTAAATTAAGAAAACGGTTATTTAATTTTAATAAGCTAAAAAGTCATGACTTGTCACAATAATAAAAAACTCACCACCAACTTGATTTAATTAAGTCATTTCTTTTCACAAAAAAAGAATAAGGAAATAAATGATAAACACAATTTAAACTGTAAAAACTCACCAGAAATATTCTTGTTTTTAAATCTTCTTTATTAATTTATACAATTAAAAAGTCTGAAAATTTGGATGTCATGAAGATAATTTATTTTTTAAAAAAGATATATATATTATATGTTGCAACAGATATATTATCTGATGCAACAGGTTAACTATTTGTTGCAACGGATGATATATCAGTTGGAACAGATGATTTATCTGATGCAACAGATATATAATCTGT
Organism: Capsicum baccatum var. pendulum; assembly: GCA_030864225.1. Classification (NCBI taxonomy): domain Eukaryota; kingdom Viridiplantae; phylum Streptophyta; class Magnoliopsida; order Solanales; family Solanaceae; genus Capsicum; species Capsicum baccatum. The sequence goes on from CM061550.1 coordinate 8,197,254, forward strand.
TGTGCAACTCAGTGTAAAAATAAACTGTTGCTGAAAAGAACTAATTATTTTAATAATTATAAAGCTAAGCTTCAAGCTAAAAAGTCATGACTTATCATAATATTGCTTAATTTAATTAAGTCATAACTTCTTACAGTAATCAAGAATGTCATTAATAAATGATAATGAACAATTGTGCCTTTAAATCTGCTTTATTAATTTATATAATTAAAAATTCATAAAATTTGGATGTCATAAAGATAATTTATTTTTAAAAAAAATATATATATGTTATATGTTGCAACAGTAATATTATCTAATGCAACAGGTTATCTATTTGATGCAAATGATGATATAACTGTTGTAACAGATGATTTATCTGATGCAACAGATATACTATCTGTCCAACTCAGTGTAGAAAAAAAGGGTTCCTGGAAAGAACTAATTATTAATAATAATAAAGCTGAAAAGTCATTACTTATCACAATATTGATTAATTTAATTAAGTCATAACTTTTTACAGTAATCAAGAATGTCAAGAATAAATGGAGGTGAACAGTTGTGCCTTTAAATCTGCTTTATTAATTTATCTAATTAAAAAGTCAGAAAATTTGGATGTCATGAAGATAATTTATTTTTTAAAATAAATATAAATATATTATATGTTGCAACAGTATTATTATCTGATGCAACAAGTTATCTATTTGTTGCAACGGATGATATAACTGTTGTAACAGATGATTTATCTGATACAACAGATATATAATCTATTGTCCAATTCATTGTAAATAAAAAACGGTTCCTGTAAAGAATTAATTATTTTAATAATAAATCTGAAAAGTCATGACTTATCACAATATTGTTTAATTTAATTAAGTCATAACTTCTTACAGTAATCAAGAATGTCATTAATAAATGGAGGTGAACAGTTGTGCCTTTAAATCTGCTTTATTTATTTATATAATTAAAAAGTCAGAAAATTTGGATGTCATGAAGATAATTTATTTTTAAAAATATATATATATATATTATATGTTGCAACAGATATATTATCTTATGCAACAGGTTATCTATTGTTGCAAATAATGATATATATGTCGTAACAGATGATTTATCTGATGCAACAGATATACTATCTGTCCAACTCAGTATAGAAAAAAAGGGTTCCTGGAAAGAACTAATTATTAATAATAATAAAGCTGAAATTCATGACTTACATAATATTGATTAATTTAATTAAGTCATAACTTTTTACAGTAATCAAGAATGTCATTAATAAATGGAGGTGAACAGTTGCGATTTTTTGCCTAACTCATTCAAGTTCGATCCTCTATAAATAGGTCTTTCCTTACTCAATCGTTCGTTCAACTACACACTATTTATTCCTTGCTCTTGTTACACCTTCAACTACTTTCTCTTCAAGGACTTGATAGCTTTTTTCTGCCTCTGGTAAGTTTTTTTCTTGAGTTTTGGGTTAATATACGTTGTATTACATTACATTCGAATTCTTTCTTTTCTTTACTTTTGTGTTTACGTGTGTGTTTTATCAACTTATGCATTTTTTAGATATGGCTGATCCTGTGTGAGATGTCGTTATTTTACGAGATGCCATGAGGAAACTGCAGAAGGAGGTTCATGACCTACTTTGGGAGTTAGCCGCCGTCAAAGTAAGGATGCTGCGGGAGATCCGCAGGCTGCGGAGGGCGCTGCTGCTGCCCTTTGAAGATTGGCTGGCTGGCCATACAAATAATAATGATATTAATAATGATGATAATAATAATTAAGTTTTTTTTTTCTGTTATCTATGTATTTATTTTGTTTGTTTTATAAAAAATTATGTTTGATGCACTTGACTTTTTATTTCTTATTTAATTTTTGTGTTGTCTATTTCTATTTCTTAACGAATGCATGTCTACAATTAAGGAATAATTTGATTCCAGTATCAATAGCAAGAACATATGAGTTATCTGTTAGGTTTTGTGTATGACAGTAGCTATATCTGAATTTTGTTGTTCGAAACATATTAGTAATCTGATGAAATAGATTATTTATCTGTTGAAACAGATTACTAATCTAGTGCAACAGAATACCCATCCATTCGATTCATATTATGGGCACCTAAAATCCTTAAACATGAATCCATCCAACATGAGTCTACTGTTACAACAGAACATTTATCTGTTGCCGCAGATAATGGATCAGTTTAAACTGATTGCTCTTGTATTGCATTCATGTTCGTGTGCAAGCTATTGTTGAAAAAACAACACACTAGCAGTTACCCAGATTCAACTAAAAAGCATAATCTGACTTACCAAAGTCTTCTCTCAAGTAAATTTCAAAGTTGAAAATGATTTACGAAATAAAATTTGACATAAAAATTTGGTCAAAGAGCAGCAGTTGGGGTAACAACAACAACAACAACAATGGTCAATAAGAAGAATATGAAGATGATAATGAAGTATAAGATGGTGATAATGAATCAGAAGATGATGAATAAAGCAACAGCAACAATGAACAACAAATATCACGAAGAGAGAGAAACTAACAACGGATGAGGAGAGAGAGAAAGACGTCTTTTTTCCTTCGTTTCCTGTTATATATTAACTAACATTTGGATCAAAGTGTAAATTTAAAAACTTGTGAGTTATTTTAAAATTTTTAAAACTTTCTTAAACCATAATTAAGTAATTGTCACCTCTACTCAATTATTAAGACTTGTGTCACCTACACCTCATTTTAAAATTCTTTTGTTACCTGTGGCCCAAACCCCCTAGTTACTTCATAAATTTTTACTATCCAAGATAGGCTCAAACTTTAAAACCGCCTTACCAAAACCACAAATTACTATCTCTCTCTTATAATAACAGTGTCCAAAATTTACTCTATGCACAATAAATATTTGACAAGATTTTACCTCTCCTAACAATTCTCTTTCTTCTAATAACACTATTGAAGATTTACTCTCTGCACAATAAATATTTGACAAGATTTTACCTCACCTAACAATAATTGTGTGAGCCACTTTAATTTTTTGACAAATATTTTAATGGGTCCTATTTTGTCAACTCATCCTCTTCCCTTCATTTCTTCAAAGTTTTTTTTTTTTTTTGAGTTGTCACAATCTATTTTTTTTTTAAATGTTCTTTTCTTTTTCTCTCAAATATTTTATATCCGATTTTAACATAAATAAAGGACTCAAAACAAGTCATTTTTAATATAAATTAGATTTTTAAAATTGTCAAAATATAAATCACTCCCTCCATTTTAATTTATATGAATTATTTGACTTGGCACAGAATTTTAAAAAGAAAGAAAGAAAGACTTTGAAAATTTATGTTCTAAAATAAGTGATAGATATTTGTGTGGCTATAGATCATTTCATTAAGGATAAAATGGGTATTTCAAAGTAAAATTGTTAATAAATATAGAATATGTCATTCAGTTTTAGACTGATTAAAAAAAGTGAGTCATATAAATTGAGACAGGCGGAGTGCAAATCATCTTTTAAAATAACTATTCATATAGTTAATTTGGTGTGGATTCACGTTTTTAACATTTTAAAGGTCCACGACTAAATTAAGTCTTGCAAATTGATTAAAAATAAATAAATCAACATGCAAGTTATTTGGAGTCAAGATAAAACTTCTACACTGAAATTTTTAAGTCAAACTTAATTAATTCACAACTGAAATATCGCCTTGATAACCATCAATTGAACTGCTATTTAAAGGTCCTTTTGTTTGTAAACAAAATAAAAATGAATTTAACTTTAAAAGTAATCATATTATTTACTATTAATTACCATATAAATAAATTAATTTATCGAGTAAACTATCACTATTTTAATCCCAAAAATTTCATTCATGGTTTCTCTTAGTTAGATATTTTTATCACTCATTCTGTCCCATTTTATGTGTCGTCATTTTCTTTTTAGTTCGTCCAAAAACGAATGTTATCTTTCCTTATTTGGTAACTATTTAATAACAACATCTTTATTTTATTCTTACTGGATCTCACTTAATAAGAAAAGACAATTAAAAAATAAACTTTAAGAGGGACAGTTTTGTAAACTTTACAAAATCATCACTTATTTCTTAAACTTCGTACTCTGTCAAAACATGATACATAAAATGAAATGGAAAGAGAATTTGGATCCATTTTTAAGAAAAAAGTAAAAAAATTAAAAATTTGTTAAGTAAAATAACTAAAGAAGTAGAAGTATTCAAAGAAAAAAATATAAATACAAGTCAAAAAATGGTGATTAAAAGATTTCAAATGAGATGAGAAAGCTTAGAATAAGTAAGAAAAAAAAGTAGAATGAAAAAAAGTAAAAACTGAAGGAGTAATCTAAGGTTCCGTTTGGCCATGAAAATTACTCCCTCCATTTAAAAAAGAATAACCTACTTTTCCTTTTAGTCTGTTTCAAAATGAATGACCCATTTCCTTTTTTGACAATACTTTAATTTCAATTTTCCACATGACATGTCTAGGACCACAAGATTAAAGGATATTTTGATACATTTGACACAACTTTAATTTAAGGCCACAAGATTCAAAAGTCTTCTTTATTTTCTTAAACTTTGTGCCAAGTCAAAGTAGGTCATTCTTTTTTAAACGGAGGGAGTATAATTTTTTGGAGTTGAAGTTAAAGTTGGAGTTGAAATTATGTTTGACTATGAATATATAAATTAAAGTTGTTTTTCAAATTGGCAAAATGACCTTCTGAACCCTTGTACTATGTCGGTTTTGTAAGTTGGACACTTTTACTTACATGTTTGTCATCTGGACCCTTGAACCCATTAAAAAATAACATTTTGCACCCTTTGACCGTTGATCTTGCTTATGTGGCATTGAAATTATGACTAGGACAAAGAGAGTGTAGCCCTTGCCTGGGGTGCGAGTGGGGGTCAATTTTTGGCCAATTTTACATTAAAATAATTAAAAAAAATAAAAATAATATTAAAATTAAAAAATAAAATAAAAAGGGTCTTTTTTCTCCCTCCATCTTTTTTTAATTTAAATTTTTTTCAAAAATTTAAAAATATTTTTAAAAATTTAAAAATAATTTAAAAATATTTTTTAAAAAATAAAAATAATTTAAAAATATTTTTAAAAAATTTAAAAAATATATTTTTTCCCTCCCCACCCCACCCCAGCCCGTCCCCACCTCCATACCCCTCCCAGCCCCATCCCATCCCACCCTACCCCCAGCCCCCCACCCCACCCCAACACCCGTCCAGCCCTTTCCCACCCCCACCCTAGCTTGTCCCCACCCCCACACCCCTTCCAGCCCCCCACCCTACCCCAACACCCGTCCAGTCCTTCCCCACCCCCACACCCCTCTCAGCCCCATCCCATCCCACCTCACCCCTAGCCCCCCAGCCCATCCCACCCTACCCCCAGCCCCTCCACCCTACCCCAGCCCCATCCTCATCCCCCCACCTCACCAGTCCCGTCCAGCCCCTCCCCACCCCCAGCCCCCACAACCCTCCCAGCCCCATCCCCACACCCCACCCCAACACTCTTCCAGCCCCTCCCACCACCACCACCTTCACTTTTTATTTTAATTTTTCCTCAATTCAATTCTTTTCATTTTTTTTAATAAAAATTTAAATTACAATCTTTTTTTTTTTTTTGGTTGGGGGGGGGGGGGTTTAAAATTTAAATTTGAATTGAAAGTAAGTGATATTGAATATTGAAAAAAATAAACTTTTTGTGAATTTTTTAAATATATTCAAATTTAAAAATAAAAAATTTATTATGTTTGTATAGATGAATTTATAGTTAAAAATTTAAATTAGTTGGAGAAGAATTTTAATTATTTGGAATGAATTTGATGTTTAATTTATGAGCAAAAATAAAAACATGATTATTCAAATTTTTCTACAATTATAAATTTTTCTTATTTAATTAAATTAATTTTAATATTTAATTTGTTATTTAGCATTTTAAAAATGACTTGAAATTTAATGAAATACTTTTTTTTTAAGATGACGTGGCAGATGAGACAGACGTGGCAGCTGATGTGGGGAGAGTGTGTTACACTCACCAAAAAAGATTTAAAGTGTTGTTTTTTAGTGGGTTCAGGGGTCCAGATGACAAACATGTATGTAGAAGTATCCAACTTACAAAACCGACATAGTACAAGGGTGCAGAAGGTGAAATAATTTTTCAAAAAAAAAATAATTTTCACGCCTAAACGGCTACTAAAAGAGTAAAGTAAAGTTGTGATCTATGAAAGAATAATAAATAAATAAATAAATAAGAAATGAAAATCAAAGTGATTTTGCTTTTGGAGGAAAAAATAGATGATTTTGAAGCCTAACCCCCATCTCCACCCCCAACCCCCAACGTAGTGTCGGAGCCAAAATTTTCATTAAGGTGGTTCAAAAGTGCGCACACGAACTAACCAAAGAGGGTTCAATATTTAATAGTATATATATACACAAAAAATAATTATAACTTTGTATAAATTGTGTGAGTTTTCGTCAAATAAGGTTCAGATGAAACTCCTGAGTATATGCTATCCTTGCCCCTACCCCACCCCATAGCCCGCATCCCCATCATCCCACACCCCTAGCTACCTCATGATCACCTCCATCTTTTATAGTATTTGTCTAAATTATTTACAAATATTTCAAGACATAATTTTTACTTATCTACTTGAACACAAAAAGAAAAAAAAGAAAAAAAAATCACTTATTTTCTATTTTAAAAACATTTTTCTTCCTGTCGAACACACCCTAACTTTTAATTGGATATTTTTTAGTGAATTTTCATATATTGAAACTATCAATCATCTTTGTGTTGAACATCTTCTGATTATTTTGCTACTTTTTAATGATTTTTCACTTCTGACTTTCTTGGCATAATTTTTATTTGAACTTTCATATACGAATACCAAACTTTTTTTCCATTTGGTGTTGTAATTATCATAAACCAATAAAGAAACCTGAAAATAAACATTGTCACTTTCTGAAACAGAGATTAATGGAAGGATGAACTCTTGGATTACATAAGGAATGATTTTTCAGTACTATAATAACATAAGGATGTACCTTTGATTTGAGCCACAATTGAAGGATATTTTTAGCCAAAAACTTTCTTTTTTACTTATTCTGTTTGTAACAAATTAAGAATTTCTTTTTTGTTTTCTCAATACAATCATCAATAATAAATAATTTCATTAATAATAGTAGCTAAATTTAAAATTTCAAAACATCATTAATAAATTCAAAAATAATTGTCCATTATTGACTTGACATACAGGTTAAGAAACAATAAATCAGTGTGGTAATTTTACTTTATCACTCTTTGAATATAAAAAATTTAATATCTTAGAAAATACATTTAATGATGACTAATATTTAATAAGAAAAAAAAAGTGATTAGAAAAGAATAAATTATTCATTAATTTTTTCAATTTATACAAATATTATTGGACAAAAGAGAGAGGGAGTAACTTAAAAAGTTGGACTTCCAACAAAACCTTCTAATAAATTTGTGACAAGTGAAATGAAACGGAGGATTCCTTTCGGTTCTCATTAATGTGGCCACTGCCCCTGTTATTATCTTCGTCCATCTTTATATGTCTATGAGTAGTTTAATATATATTTTAAAAAATAATAAATAATAGGAACAGTTTTATTATATCATCAATTGAATATAATAAATTTAATATTTTTCAAAAATACATCAGATAACGGATAGTACTCCATCCGTAATTTGCTTTTAACTATCACGTTTTATTTTTTGAGAGTCAAATTACACGAACTTTGACCAACATTTAAGATATATTTTTTCCATCATATTAACATACGAAAAATTACAACTCGTGTATTTTTTACAGAGTTTTCGAACATCTAAATTTAAAATTTAAAATGTTGGATCTAATCTAATTCAATTTAGCTTCAAATATTAGTCAAAATTTACTCTCATGAAATAAAACATGACAAACAAAAACGAACCGAGGGAGTTTTTAATAGCAAAAATAAAATACACACAAAATGATAAACTACTCACTTATTTTTCAAAATAGACAAGTATTCCTTCCGTTATAAAATAGTTGGACTGTTGACTTGACACACCTCTTCCAAAAAAAATTTAATTGAGGTTTATTTTACCAAATTAATCTCATTAATTTTGGTTTAAGAATATAAATTTAAATATATATATTTTACTTAGTCATTTAATAATAAAGACAGTATTGAAAAAATATAATAAAATTCTCTTAACTTCATTAAAAAATAATTAAATTAAAATAAATATTTTTAAAAAAGTGAGTCAATTATTATTTTGAAACAAGAGAATTATTGAACGTGTATTTTTAGTAGACATCACAAGTACATATGAACAAAGTGTCTATTTTTAGTATACATTATAAGTAAATATGAAGAGAGTTGTAGTACTAAAGCTAGTTCAGACTCTCCACACATTAATGGTTCAGATCATTCTGAAAACTCTTCACACTTCCCCACGCGCCACCACAGCTCCACCACCATCATGTGAAATTGTGGAGAACATGTATACTGTCTCTGCTGATCATCACACTACAATATTACAAGGTCATCGTTAATATCATCAGTCTGAAGCACTAAACGAAGCTAATGGATGTCGGAGAAGTCATGTGGCGAAATATCAGTTAGGCCAAGGCCAAGCCAATACATCACCAGTTATGCAACCACAATCAGGAGTGAAGATGTCGGTGAAGGCCCTTGTCATGCTACAGGCTCGATAAAAGAAGAACCGTGCTCGACTAATGGTACTTGGTGTGATCACAAAACAAAGAGAATTACCCGTTGATGTCAGTTTCCTTCAACGAGTAGCGTTTGCATTTGAGCAAGTAAATGCAAACCAAGAAGAAGGCACAAGGTCGGCGAAAGAATCAATTAGCATGAACCCAAGTCTTGAACCAACATTTCTAGCCATTGTCAAAAAGCACGGAGACATTACAAAGGACTGTCCGTTGGAGTCAGGTTACATGCTTACTTCTGTTCTAGAAGCTATATGCAAGGTTGTTCAAGAACTCCAACAGAAACACTTCACTGAATTCGATTGTAATCTCTGTAGTCCGGGATGCTGAGAAAATGAATGTGAACGTCAACTGGTTAAGGACTCGACTTGATGAGATTAAAGATGCGGTAAATTGTATTATTGAGACAAAAGTCGAGATAATATCTCAGATGATCACTCAACTAAGGGTAGTTCTCTTAGAAAGTCACTCAACTTTGGACGTGATTTTTAGTTTATCTCACTTTTTACACCTTCAAACATTATAGTTCCTTTCATTTTGGGACGATCTTCTTCTTTAAATTCTTGAATGACAATGTATTTTTATTGAGTAACACTTCTTCAAATAGATAGTGAGGCAATAACTAAGAGGTGCCTTGTGCCATCGTCGTTTGCTCGGCTTTTGCTTCGGCTTTTGGCAAATGATCGGTGAAATTAATTTTTTAGACAAAATTTATTTGAAAGGCACTTCATGGCTATAAATACCTGCACTTTTTCCGCAGGTAGTATGAAATTTTTATGCATTGAAAAACACTCTTCTACTTCTAAAAACTCTGTGTGATCATCTACCTTTGAGTGAGTTTGAAGAATCAAAAAGTTTGAGGTACCGCTACATTCTGATTGTGAGCCATTTTATCCTGAGAAAAAAAAATTCACAACCTCAGGTACTTGAGGGGAATTAATTCCTTAAGGACACTCCGTGAAATCGGAGGACTTGGCTCTTTTTCTACTTCATCTTGTTTCCTTAAAATAACACACTTCTTTGATAATTTATGTTGAACTTATGTTGAAGGTGTTGAAAACTTCATTGGTGTTCTTGAATTAATCTTGAACTTGTGTTGAACTATTTGAGCAAACATACAGATTGTGTACCCGAAACAACAATAATAACAAGTAGATAATCATATGCCTAATTCTAGCAATTCTTATACCCAAAATATTCCAAGACCTTGTAATATTGACTTCTCATAGACAATGTAAATAGGGAATCTTAGGTATTATATTTTTATTTTTCGAACCCCTAAGTGAAAATGCTAAATCCGTCAATGCAATGTCATGAAAACAAACAGCAAACAGTAAAATCACTTTATTGGAACACCATTACAACAGAATAAAACAAAGATGTGACTGACAAACAATTAAAGAAGAACTAAGCACCAACATAGGTTGTGGTGTAGTGGATGGGGCTGCACCGCTTTTAACTAGAGGTCGAGGGTTCGACCCTGGGTATGGAGAAAACTTTGTTGGGAGTGCTGACACCTTAATGGGCCTGCAATGCGTGATCCGGATTAGTTGAAATTCCAATGCGGGCACTGGACAACGGATGAGAATCCAAAAAATAAAGCATATGATACTGAAGAACTAAGTTCTTTGCAAGTTGCATGTTTATTTTGGAATAAATTATAGTACATTGATTTTTCAAACTGTAGATTATTGTCGAACTTGAATATCTATTTTTAGTATAGTAGACAAGTATTGTTGGACGGAGGGAGTATTAGGCAAGACTTTATTCACTGAGATTGAGATTTATTCTTGACGAAAAAAGTCAATGTGAGAGTGGGGTTTGAGTGATTCAATTGATCAAAGGAAAGAACATATTCCTAAGGAAGATTTTGATTTAGTTCTAAAGTTGATTATGTTTGAGTATTTTGTTCTTGAATTGTAACCTATTTACTTTATTAGAAATTTTGAAATATGTGTTTTGAGAGTTTGAGTGTCTTCTACTTTCTTGAAAAGGAATAATCTTGAAAGTTGCCACAATAGGTTTGGTTGTAGTTAGTAGTCCTTTGGTTATTGGATTGTAACCTTTAAAACTGCTCAAAATTAGTGGATCTTTAAGGCTGGGTCCTGGATCTTTTAGTCCCTGAGTTAGGAGTTTTTCACGGTAAAATTTCTTGTGTTATTTATATTTTGCCATTTACTTCTTATTTTGGAGGTGGTGATGAAAGAATATGGCTCTTCAACATGGTTGGTGGCAGCTAAAATAACAACTTCCTTTTTTATTTGTTGTCTTTATTTTGATAATTTCAAGAATACACTTTATACTGAGAAGGCGTAAGTCATTGACGGCTGTTTAAACTTGTCCTGATAATTTATTTGAATACCCCAATTCACTCTTATACCTATTGAACACTTCAATCACTTTGAATTTGAACCATTTGCACATTCTTTTATGGTCAAACTCATCGATAGCCCCTCAAACTTGTCCCTAAAATTCACTTAGGCCCTTAAACTAAGGCTTGTACCTATTAAACCCCTAAACCCCCCAATTTGGTTCAAATTGAGTATTTTTTGCCCAATCAGCTAAGAGTTCAAGGTGTGTGTTGCACACACGCGCTGATATGGCAAAAAAGGCTAATTGAAAGTTGCCTCGTGGCATTGTGGGTCCGATAATTATTTAAAAGATAAAAATAAAAAACTGATTATTAAAAATAAATTATAAAATCAAAAAAATTATTAAAAAAAATTATAAATATATATATATATATATATATATATATATAAATGAACAAACTGATTATTAAAAAAAACTATAAAATTTTTAAAAAATAAAAAATTTCACTGAAGATCTAAATTATTAATAAATAATTATAAAATTATTTTAAAAATATAAAAAAATATTATTAAAAAAATTTATAATTTTTTTAAATAGCATTGAGGATCCAAATTATTAAAAAATAATTATAAAATTAATTAAAATAAAAAAACTACATTGAGGATTCCAATTGTTAAAAAATAATTATAAAATTATTTAAAAAAAAATAAAAAAACTAATTATTAAAAATAAAAACTGAATATTTAAAAGAAATCATAAAATTTTAAAAAGATAAAAATAAAAAATTGCATTGAGGATTCCAATTATTAAAAAATATTTATAAAATTATTTAAAAAATAAAAATAAAAAAAACTGATTAATAAAAATAAAAAAATGAATATTTAAAAGAAATCATAAAGATTTTAAAAAATAAAAATAAAAAATTGCATTGAGGATTCCAATTATTAAAAAATAATTATAAAATTATTTAAAAAATAAAAATAAAAAAACTGATTAATAAAAATAAAAAACTGAATATTTAAAAGAAATCATAAAATTTTAAAAAAAATAAAAATAAAAAATTGCATTGAGGATTCCAATTATTAAAAAATAATTATAAAATTATTTAAAATATAAAAATAAAAAACTGATTATTAAAAAATAGATTATAAAATTATTTAAAAAATAAAAATAAAAAACTTATTATTAAAAATATATTATAGAATTTTTTTAAAAATGAAAATAAAAAATGACATTGAGGATCAAAATTATTAAAAATAATTATAAACTTATTTATAAAATAAAAATTAAAAACTAATTATTGAAAAGAAATTATAAAATCATTTTGAAACCCCCACCTTCCCTAGCCCAACCCCGCTCCCCAGCCCCCACCTTCCCCAGCGTTAATCTCTCCCCCCTCCTCTTCTTCTCCATTAAAGTGAATCTTGCTTCTCCATGATCCTCAAAAATACACACATAAAATTTTTATTTAAATCTACTTCAAGAATTCAAAAGGGGTCTATAAAAAAGTTATTTTTATTGAAATTTTTTATAAAATGGTGATATTAATGGAAAAAAAAAGTGATCTTTCTTGTGGAGGAAAAAAAAGAAATGGTGATAAAAGTTATCTTTCTTGAAGAAAAAAGTGATCTTTATTGAAATTTATTGTAATTTTTCAAGAAATGGTGATACAAATGGAGGAAAAAAAGTGAATCTTGTTGAAAATTTTCAAGAAATGGGAATAATTATGGTGGATTAAAATGAATTTGTTCATGTGAAAATGTGGGGTGGGGTGGGGGGTGACGGCGAAGACGCAGGGGTGGGGTGAGGTTGAAACGAAAAAGACGCGGGTGGGGTAGAGACACAAGGGGTGGGGGTGCGGGTGGGGGTGGGGTGCTGTGAAGAAGATGACATAGGGGGTGGGGTGTTTTTTATCAAAAAAGAATTAAGAAATTATATTAATTAAAAATTATATTAATAAAATAATTTAAATATAAATTTTTTAATTAATATTTTTTGAGGCCCTCAGTGCCACTTGGCACATTTTTATTCGTAATTTAATTTTAAAAAAAGTACCTCACGCGCTTTCCGAAGTGCACTGCACGCGCAGTGTTATGTGGGCAAAAAATGCTCAATTGGAACCAAATCGAGGGAGTTTAGAGATTTAATAGGTACAAGCCTTAGATAGTGTCTATTTCGGAAAACCAGTTTGGATTTATGCCTGGCCGCTCGACGACGGAGGCAATTCACCTGGTACGGAGGCTGGTGGAATAGTATAGGGAAAGGAAGAAGGACCTGCACATGGTGTTTATCGACATGGAGAAGGCATACGACAAAGTCCCCAGGGAGGTGCTTTGGAGATGCTTGGAGGTGAGTGGAGTCCCGCTGGCATATATCAGAGCAATTAAGGACATGTATGATGGAGCGAAAACTCAGGTGAGGACGGCGGGAGGAGACTCAGAGCATTTCACTGTCTTGACAGGATTGCATCAGGGATCCACTCTTAGTCCCTTTTTGTTTGCTTTGGTGATGGATGTGTTGACGCGGCATATTCAAGGGGGGTGCCTTGGTGTATGTTTTTTGCAGATGATGTAGTTTTGATTGATGAGACGCGAGGGGGTGTGAATGACAAATTAGAGGTGTGGAGACAAACGCTTGAGTCTAAAGGGTTCAGGTTGAGCAGAAGCAAGACAGAGTATTTGGAATGCAAGTTTAATGACGTGAGGCTGGAGAATGAGGTGGTAGTGAAGTTGTAATCACAGGAGGTATATAAGAGGGATAGTTTCAAGTATCTCGGGTCCGTGATCCAGGGTAACGGCGAGATTGACGAGGATGTCTCGCACCGTATTGGGGCGGGATGGATGAAGTGAAAGCTCGCGTCGGGGGTGCTGTGTGATAAGAAGGTGCCGCCCAAGCTTAAAGACAAATTCTACAGGGCGGTAGTCCGTCCGGCCATGTTGTATGGAGCGAAGTGTTGGCCAGTTAAGAACTCCCATATTTAAAAAATGAAGGTGGCAGAAATCCGGATGTTGCGTTGGATGTGTGGGCTGACTAGAGGGGATAGAGTTCGGAATGAGACTATCAGAGAGAAGGTTGGTGTGACTCCAGTGTAGTATAAGATGCGGAAAGTCCGATTGAGATGGTTCGGACACGTGATAAGGAGGGGCATGGATGCCCCGGTTCGTAGGTATGAGAGGCTAGCGTTAGATGGTTTTAGGCGGGGTAGGCCGAAGAAGTACTGGGGTGAGGTGATTAGGCGGGACATGGAGCAGTTACAGCTCACCGAGGACATGACCCTAGATAGGAAGATCTGGAGGACGCGAATTAGGGCAGAAGGCTAGGGTCAGTTTGGGTCGCTAGTGTAGGGAATTACTTGGTGGGGGTATTATTCTTGTTATGATACCTTGTTCCATGTTTTATTACGAATCTGTGTGCTTTTCTCTGTTTTTATTACTGATGGGTGTCGTATTTATGCTATGAAATCTTGTTCTGTGCTTTACTATGTATTTGTGTGGTATCTCGTGTCTTGAGCCGGGGGTCTATCGGAAACAGCCTTTCTACCTCTTTAGAGGTAGAGGTATGGACTGCGTATATCTTATCCCCCCAGACCCCACTAGGTGGGAATACACTGGGTTTGTTGTTATTGTTGTAATTTTTTTAAGATGACGTGGCAGATGAGATAGACGTGGCAACTGACGTGGGGAGAGTGTGTTACACTCACCAAAAAAGGATTTAAAATGTTGTTTTTTAGTGGGTTCAGGGGTCTAGATGACAAACATGTATGTAGAAGTATCCAACTTACAAAACCGACATAGTACAAGGGTCCAGAAGATGAAATAATTTTTCGAAAAAAAAATAATTTTCACGCCTAAACAGCTACTAAAAGAGTAAAGTAAAGTTGTGATCTATGAAAGAATAATAAATAAATAAATAAATAAATAAGAAATAAAAATCAAAGTGATTTCGCCTTTGGAGGAAAAAATAGATGATTTTGAAGCCTAACCCCCATCTCCACCCCACCCCCCAACGTAGTGCCGGAGTCAAAATTTTCATTAAGGTGGTTCAAAATTACATTGAGGATTCCAATTGTTAAAAAATAATTATAAAATTATTTAAAAAATAAAAATAAAAAAACTGATTAATAAAAATAAAAAACTTAATATTTAAAATAAATCATAAAATTTTAAAAAGATAAAAATAAAAAATTGCATTGAGGATTCCAATAATTAAAAAATAATTATAAAATTATTTAAAAATAAAAATAAAAAATTGCACTGAGGATTCCAATTATTAAAAAATAATTATAAAATTATTTAAAAAATAAAAATAAAAAACTGATTAATAAAAATAAAAAACTGAATATTTAAAAGAAATCATAAAATTTTAAAAAAAATAAAAATAAAAAATTGCATTGAGGATTCCAATTATTAAAAAATAATTATAAAATTATTTAAAAGATAAAAATAAAAAACTGATTATTAAAAAATAGATTATAAAATTATTTAAAAAATAAAAATAAAAAACTTATTATTAAAAATATATTATAGAATTTTTTAAAAAATGAAAATAAAAAATGACATTGAGGATCAAAATTATTAAAAATAATTATAAACTTATTTATAAAATAAAAATTAAAAACTAATTATTGAAAAGAAATTATAAAATCATTTAGAAACCCCCACCTTCCCCAGCCCAGCCCCGCTCCCCAGCCCCCACCTTCCCCAGCGTTAATCTCTCCCCCCCTCCTCTTCTTCTCCATTAAAGTGAATCTTGCTTCTCCATGATCCTCAAAAATACACACATAAAATTTTTGTTTAAATCTACTTCAAGAATTCAAAAAGGGTCTATAAAAAAGTTAATTTTATTGAAATTTTTTATAAAATGGTGATATTAATGAAAAAAAAAAGTGATCTTTCTTGTGGAGGAAAAAAAACGAATGGTGATAAAAGTTATCTTTCTTGAAGAAAAAAGTGATCTTTATTGAAATTTATTGTAATTTTTCAAGAAATGGTGATACTAATGGAGGAAAAAAAGTGAATCTTGTTGAAAATTTTCAAGAAATGGGAATAATTATGGTGGATTAAAATGAATTTGTTCATGTGAAAATGTGGGGTGGGGTGGGGGGTGACGGCGAAGACGCAGGGGTGGGGTGAGGTTGAAACGAAGAAGACGCGGGGTGGGGTGGAGACGCAGGGGGTGGGGGTGCGGGTGGGGGTGGGGTGCTGTGAAGAAGATGACATAGGGGGGTGGGGTGTTTTTTATCAAAAAAGAATTAAGAAATTATATTAATTAAAAATTATATTAATAAAATAATTTAAACATAAATTTTTTAATTAATATTTTTTGAGGCCCTCAGTGCCACTTGGCACATTTTTATTCGTAATTTAATTTTAAAAAAGTACCTCACGCGCTTTCCGAAGTGCACTGCACGCGCAGTGTTATGTGGGCAAAAAATGCTCAATTGGAACTAAATCGGGGGAGTTTAGAGGTTTAATAGGTACAAACCTTAGTTTAGAGGCCTAAGTGAATTTTAGGAATAAATTTGAGGGGTTATTGATGGGTTTGGCCTTCTTTTATCAATCAACTAAAAGCATAAAATGTGTGCAACACACTCCCGATGATGTGAAAAAATAATCAATTAAATGGTGACATATGACACTGAATCCAAAAAATAATTAAAAAATAATTATAAGAAAAAAAAGAAAATTTATTTTAAATTTATTACCTAATTTACAAAAATATTTCTAATATGTATTTATATTCTATTTTCTAAATTAAAAAAAAAAAAAAAAAAAAAACCATCCACCTAATCAGTGGTAGAGCTAAAATTTTCACTGAGGGGTTCAGAAGTAAATATATGGAGTAGTCGAAGGGGGTTCAACATCTACTATATATACATAAAAATATTTTTGACCATGTAAAAATATTATAATTTTTCGATGAAGGGAGGTCGGATGAACCCCTTGAATTGTATGTAGATCCGCCGCTGCATCTAACCTAACCTCCTGCAACACCCTAACTTAGAATAAGGAGTTCCACATCGGTAAAACACAGGAGAGATATTGGATATATAAGTAAACAAGTCTTGCACTTTAGTGACACATTTTAAAATCATGCGAGTGTATGCCCAGATAAAGGAGTGGACTAGGCCGTTACAAATGTAATAGAGGGTATGTGTAACACCCTCCTTGGGATAAGGAGTCTCATGTCAATAAATAGTACCAGAGGGTGTGTGTAACACCCTCCTTAACTTAGGATAAAGGAGTGGACTAGGTCATCGATAAAATACATAAGAAATATTAGATATATAAGTTAACCCTTAACTTAGGATAAACGAGTGGACTAGGTCATCAATAAAACACATAAAGATATTGGATATATAAGTTAAAACTTAGGATAAAGGAGTGGACTAAAATCATGCGGTCCAGGTCCAGGTCCAGGGTGAAAAATATCATAGTGGGCTAGATCGTTACACCCTATACTCGAATACCCCAACAGAACTATAGCTGCCATTTTCCTTAACCTCATTTTCTTCCTCACGCATCAATGGTCAATCCAACCTATAGGAGCAATAACAAAGATTTTATTTGATATTTTTTTCTTCTTTGTATTGTGGATTTTTTAGATAATTTTTTTAATAATTTCGAAGCAAATAATTTCATATTCATATTGATTCAGTCATGAAAAATAGAGTTTCACCAAAATTCTTTTGATCTAATTTGATTTCTTTTTATTTTTTTTCATGAATTTCTCTTTAATAGATGTAAGAAAATTTTTTGTCTGTGAACTTTTTCAATTTTTCTGTTTCGTCATTTATTATTTGGTGCTTTTTCGGTGAGGGTAATGTCGTCAATGACAACGACATTGGTATTGGAGAAAGAAGAAGTACAATATGAGAAAAAAGGTGTCGCAGGATGATGGCGAGGGTATTAGGCCGGTGAGAAATTTGCACAACTGTTAGGAATCAATGGAGTTGAGGAAGATAGTGCCAATGATTCTTTTATTTTTTATATTCAATTTTTAGTCTTTTTTTTATTAGACGTTTCATTTTTTGATAGGTTTTTCAAAAAATTTCCTTGGCTGCACGCGCCCTGAATATGTGTATGAATCAAACTAGAATTTCCAACCGCAATTAGGAGTCAACTGATTGTATTAAACTCAATCAAGAAATCACAAGATGGAGATTTTAGTGGAACAATAAGAAAAACTATACAAGATAGAAGAAATAGGGAGATGGGAATAGAGATACTGAGAGAGACGAGAAGTAGGGACTAGCTTAGCAATTCCCTACCCTAATACAATTACTGATAACTATTTATTTTCCTTATGCTGCAAACCCTATGCCTCTCTATTACATTTTTTCCCCCACTCCCACTATGAAGTCAGCAAGTCTTTTGGATGGAATCCTCACGCGCTCACTTCTTCTCTTAACTTCAACAAGTTGTTGATTGTGTGTGTCCATGTCAGCAGGTGAGGTGTCCTCCATGTTAGCCTCATGGGTCACAATAATACCTCCGTCCTGTGAAAGAACCTTGTCCTCAAGGTTCAGAGATAAGTCCACCAGACCAGGATCAGCCAAACCAGTGAGCTGAAGTGATGCATTTTGTTGATCTGGTTCACCCGTACATCACTTGAGCAAAGAAACATGGAATAATGGATGTATGCAAGCTTCGTCGGGTAACTCTAGCTTGTAAGCAACCTCACCAATGTGTTTAATGATTTTGAAGGGTCCAAAGTAGCGTCTGCCCAGTTTTGGATGTTGTTGAAAACGCACCGTGTTCTAACAATAAGGTTTGAGTTTTACATAAACCTAATCCCCTATCTCGTAAGTCACCTCCAGACGGCGCTTGTCAGCTAAAGACTTCACGCGTGTCTGTGCTCGGACCAAGTTAGTCTTGAGGAGGTCTAAAGTGGCATCGCGGTCTACCAAATAGGTCTTGACCAGATCACTAGGACTGCTTCCCAAAATGTAAAATGCAACCATAGGCGGATCCCTTCCATACAATGCCTTGAAGGGTGTCGCCTTGAAGGGTGTCATTCCTGCTAAAGACTAATACGATGTATTGTACCAATATTCTGCCCAATGTAGCATTGCCACCCATTTTTTGGATCATCAGACACAAAACAACGAAGGTATTGCTCTAAGCATTTGTTCAAAGCCTCGGATTGTCCATCCGTCTGAGGGTGGTACGCGATACTCATTGCCAAAGTAGTGTCTTGTAAGCGATTCAGCTCCTGCCAAAAATTATGTAAGAATCGGGGGTCACGATCTGTGATGATAGATCTTGGGGTACCATGAAGTCGAACAATGCAAACCACGAAGACTTCTGCAACTGACTGAGCAAAAAAAGCAGATGTAAGGGCAATAAAGTGCCTATATTTGGATAATCTATCCACAACAGTCATGATAGTGGATTTTCCTTTTGAACTAGGCAAACATGTAATGAAATCCATTGTGATGTCTTCAAATACCATGGAAGGGACTGGTAGAGGTTGCAGTAAGCCTGCAGGTAGGTAATGCGAATCTTTCATTTGTTGGCAAACATGGCAAGCAGATACAAAACTATGCACGTCCTTTTCATACCTTTCCAATAGAAATTGGAAGATATTCTATGATAAGTACGAGCGACCCCGGCCTGCCCCCCACTTTAGTGCTATGGAATTCATGAAGTCATTTCTGGCACAAGTTCGAGTCTGTTGGAATAACCAAGCGGACTCGAAAAAATAGCAGACCATTCCGAAAGTGAAATTTTGAATCCGTAGGATAGGTGTCTTGTACGAACTGCAGCAGAGCCACTAATTTGGGATGAGTTTGGTTTAAGGCCTTGAGCTCATCTTCAAGATCATATCCTCTGACAGAGATACTGAAGAATACAGATTCACCAGTTCGTGAAAGTGCATCAGCAACTTGGTTTAATTTTCCAGGCCGATAGATAATCTGAAAATCAAACCAACTAACTTACTTAGCCATTTTTGCTGCTCTGGAGTTTGAATTGTTTGATTCGTCAAATTTTTGAGGGATTGCTGATCGGTGTAAATGGTAAATCTTTGCCCAAGCAAGTACTGTCTCCACTTGCTAATCGTTTGGGTTATAACAAACATCTCCCTGTGATAGGTGAATGCTCCTTCCATTCTATTGCTCAATTTCTTGCTATAATACGCCACACGGTGCCTTTTTTGCGCAAGCGCTGCCCCTATACCTTGTTTGGATACATCAGTTTCAAGCTCAAACGCTTGAGTAAAATCAGGTGGAAATGAGTTTACTTTTTAGAGTTTCAAAAGTTGTACGAGTTGCAACCGTCCAGTGATAAGAATCCTTGCAAAGGAGGTCCGTGAGAGGTCCAGCAATGGCTGCATAATGATGTATGAATCTTCGATAATACCCTGCCAGTCCAAGAAAACTTCGTACCTGTTTCACATTCTTAGGTTCTGGCCACTGTTGTATTGCAGAAATCTTGGAAGGATCCACACTAAGACCTTGATATGAGATTACATGCCCCAAGTAATCAACTGAAGTTTGTCCGAACTGACATTTGCTTCGCTTGGCAACTAACTTATGTTGCCGTAGCAAATCCAACACTATTTGCAAATGCTTCAAATACTCCTCTCACGAAGAGCTATACACAAGAATGTCGTCAAAGAATACAAGGACAAAACGACGGAGACATGTTCTAAACACCTCATTCATGGTAGCCTGAAATGTCGACGGGGCATTAGATAAACCAAATGGCATCACTAAAAACTCGTAATGTCCATTGTGAGTCTGAAAGGCTGTCTTTGCCACATCATCTGATCTAACTCGTATTTGATGATAACCCGACAACAAATCAAGTTTAGAAAAGTATATGGCACTAAATAGTTCATCAAATAGCTCATCAATAGTGGGAATTGGGAACCTATCCCGAATGGTGACTGCATTTAAGGCTCTGCAATCCATGCAAAACCTCCACGTACCATCTTTTTTGCAAACCAACAACACGGGTGAAGAAAAAAGACTTGTACTGGCTCGAATTACTCCTTCTTGGAGCATTTCTGCAACTAACTGCTTCATGTCTTACTTTTGAAAATAAGGGTACCTATATGGTTTAACATTAACTGGTTCTGCCCCAACCACCAAATGTATTACGTGGTCTTATGGTCTAGATGATGGTAGTCGTTGTGGTTTTTGGAATACTTCATTGAATGATTCCAGTAGTGCAAGAAGGGTAGGATCAAGCTTCTCACCAGTACCAGGCGCGGGGTCCACTACCTACAAACAGTAATAAGATGAAACTGCATCCGTGGCCAAGTATCGTCGGAGGCTATGCAACTGTATTGGTTGAGCACTAGAGGGTTCCAAACCCTTCCAACAAATAGTAGACCCCTGGTCAGTGAACTCAAATAGGCGTTGGCCATAGTCAGTAACCACTCTTCCCAAAGTGGAGAGCCAAGAGACACCTAAAACAACATCCACGCCATGTAAGGACAACACATACAAGTCAAGGATGAGATTGAAACCTTGAATTGAGATCATAGCTTGGCATACAACGCTATGACATCGTATACGCTGACCACTTCCAACCACTACCAAAAAACTAGGGATGGTCTTGATTGATAGCTGAAGGAAATTTGCTACTTTATCCTGGATAAAGTTACGATCACTACCCCCGTCCACTAGGACTTGAACTGGAGACCCATCCACCGACCAAAGCATGATAGGAAATAGCTGAATGTTCCTGGACCTCTAAACATTGCAATTCCTCTGCTTCTATGTCATCAGGAATAATTGGCTTCGAAATGGGATCGATATCGCAATCATTTGTGAGTAGCAGTAATTTGGGCAGGAATTTGCATTGGTGCCCAGCTGTATATTTGTTCTCACAATAATAACAGAGACCACGATCGCGACGATTCTGAATTTTAGCATGTGAGAGACGCTTTAAGGGTAGTCGTGAAACAACCCGGATGGAGGTATTGTTGCCGGCTAACGTAGACGATGGAGGTTGATTAGAAGACCATGAATTAAGACTAGGTAACAGAGGTGTACCTTTGTTAGCAAGCACTGGTCGGGTTGGGCCTTTTTCAGCTTGGATTCGACGCTCATGTATATGAGTATGTTTAAGTGCCTCATCATATGTGTCGAGCTCATGACTTAGGACTGAGTTCTTAATATCCCCCCTAAGCGCAGAAATAAAGAGGCTTACCAAGAGCTTATCGGAGATATCATCTGTTTCATTAGCAATAGCTTCAAACCTCCTTGTAGCTTTGAAACTGTGCTCACCTGTCGGAGTTTCGCTAACCTTCCCACTGCTAACTCGAGTCCCTTCGCCTTGAATCAAATCCAAACCTTCTCCGTAAAGTGCATCCAACCCACTAGTTACTTGTTTCTAAATAACTACCGATTTCTAGAGCTTCACCATCTAGGTAGAAGGATGCCATAGTCAACTTTTATCCATCCTCGATGCCATAAAAATTGAAGTAGCGGTCTGCTTGGAATATCCAAGCCTCTGGATTCGCACCACAAAACCTGTCGAACTCCACCGATGCAGGCTTATGACGGAGGGTAGGTGCCGCCGGTGGATGAATCTGGTGTGTTGTCTTGTTACCAGCAACCTCCAGAAGCATACTATGAATTTCTTCTAGTTCCTTGGAGATTGAAGTATTTGCTTCCTTCACCATTTTTTCTACGAGAGCCTTGAGTATGGTAGGGTCCTCCATTAAAGACCTCTGGATGAAAGCACCAGTGAAACAAACTAGAATTTCCAACCGCAATTAAGAGTCAACTGATTGTATTAAACTCAACAAGAAATCATAAGATGGAGATTTGTAATAGAATAATAAGGAAAACTACAGAAGATAGAAGAAATAGGGAGATGGGAATAGAGATACTGAGAGAGACGAGAAGTAGGCACTAGCTTAGCAATTCCCTACCCTAATACAATTACTGATAACTATTTATTTTCCTTATGCTGCAAACCCTATGCCTCTCTTTTACGTTTTTGTCCCCACTCCCAATATGAAGTCAGCAAGTCTTTTGGATGGAATCCTCACACGCTCACTTCTTCTCTTAACTTCAACCCGTTGCTGATTGTGTGTGTCCACGTCAGCAGGTGACACGTCCTCCACATCAGCCTCATGGGTCACAATAGTGTATTACACTTATGGTTCCATGTTTGCAATAAGTGTTTAATAGGTACATATTTTGAATAGTTGAAGTGTTCAATAGGCAGTAGCCTTGGTTGATGTGTCTTAGTGAATTTTCAAACAACTTTAATGGGTTGCTGGTGACTTAAGCCTACTGAGAATAATTGTGTTTGAATCCTTTAGTTAATCATCACAATTGTTTAATTCAATTTTTATAAGAAATCTTGGTAAATCACATCTCTTAAAAAAAAATCATCATAAGAAGTTTTGCTAAGTTTGTTAGAAATAGCTAAATTCTTGGACAATGCATACAATTTTCTGTCGTTGTAGTTAATTAATCTTTTTAAGTTATGTTTAACAGTCCAATCGACTAGTACTATTCTTCACTCTAGATCAAAGCTTGCACAACTTTAAAACGTGTCATTAGGGTGTAAGGCATGCTTGCATATACCCAACATCTCTTTTGTGTTTTGTCGATGTAGAACTCTTATCCTAAGTTAGATGTCACATACACCCCCTCTTATGAACTCTACGTCCTCTTTGAGGTTTGCCCTACTATATGGGATTTGGACTATGCTCAGCACTGAGGTTTGTCCCGCCTTTTGAGATTGCCGAAACTAAGTTAAACTATGATCCGCCATCGACAGGCAGACATAAGAGTGACTCTGATACCAATATAATTGTAACAGTCCAACCTGCTAGTACTATTATCTGCTCTAGGCCTAAATCCGCAAGCTTTAAATTGCATCTCTAGGGTGTAAGAATTGCTTACTTACATACCCAACATCTCTCTTATACTTTTGTCGATGTGGTACTCTTATCCTAAACTAGGGTGCCACAATATGTGTCTTATTTTTCTTTTTAAATTTCTTGACAAGAATGTCATGTTTGGTATTTAGTAAAAAATGCATTACCATATTTTTTTCCATTTTATGACTTACCTTATAAATGATAGGCCTAACCTATACGCAACCTCCTTAAGTACGAGTCATTTTTCACTTAGGCACCTCAAGTGGACATTGTTTCATTTTGGCACCCCAAGTGGCCTTCAAGTGTGCCACTTTGACACCTTTTGCTGGCACAGCACGTGGTGTGTGTTGCACTATGCTAAAGGCGCGTGAGGAGCTCTATTTTATGATTTTTATATTTTTTTTACCTTCTTCCTCTTCCTTCTTTCTTCTTCCATCAACTCAACCTTCCACCACCATTAATAACCATTGTTAATCTTCCAACATCAAGTTCAAACCTTCTTCTTCTTCGTCCATTAGCTCCAACTTCCAACATCACCACCATCAACCAACAAACTAGCACCAAATTTTGAATTAAAGAAAAAAAAATCACGTACTAATTTTAAAAATTAAAAATCACATCTTAAATCACATCTCTATGATTGTTGTAAAAAAATAAAAATAGTGTAATCAAATTTTGCGCACAACCACCATTAATTTTACTATTCACCTCCACAATTTTTGTACCACAATTGAATTCAATATCACTATCAAACTTACCTTCACTCAATTTTCATTAATTGAGTTTAAACCAAAGCATAGCAACTTAACAACAACATTCTTATATACCAAGTTTAATTTTCTCATTACATTTATATATATATATATATATGTATGTATATATATATATATATATATATATATATATATATATATATATATATATATATGTATGTATATATATATATATATCAAACAAAAGATGGAAAATTTCAAAGAAAAATTTCTTATTTTATTTTTTCTTAACAAGATGATGATCAACAACAAAAGCTTCACTAAGAAAATGCAAAGATATCAACAATATATTGACATTGGAGAAGAGAATTGAGGGGTGGGGAAGCGGGCAAGCATGGGTGGGTGGGCTGAAAAAGTTAATTTAAGGGTGGGGAAGCGGACGACGCGGGGGGAGGGGGGGCTGGAGAAGACACATGGAGATGGGAAGGGTGGGGATTAAATTTATAATTTTTTTTTACAATTATTTGAGTTAAAAAATTTCAAGTGTTAATATTTGATTGGTAATTTATTTATTTTAATTAAAAATAGTTATTTAACAATTAATTTGGAGAAAAATGACAAATGTCATTATATTATTGATCACTTTTCACGTCATCAGCACGTGTAGTACACGCACATGATATATTTTTGCTGAATCAGCAAAAGGTGCCAAAGTAGCACACTTGAAGGCCGCTTGGGGTGTCAAAATGGAACAATATCCACTTGAGGTGCCTAAGTGAAAAATAATACGTACTTAAGGAGGCTGAGTGTGAATTTTGCCTTAAATGATATGGTCAAGATTAGGAGATTTAGAATGCAATTATTAAAATCTATTATTTAAGATCATATATATATATATGAGCTTCTTTGAGTTTCAGACACTCAGTTGGAAAAGTTGTTCGAAAATTGAAGCTTTCAATCTACCATGACTATACCTCTAAGGACTCTGCGAAGTTTGCGCGATGCCGCCATTGCCGCTTATACCGCTCTTGGATCACCTCAAATGTGCAACATGAAATCCTAGCTTTTCGATTTTTAGATTGACGAAGATGATAACCGTAACCAATCCGAAATAAATTTGTTTGGTTCGATTTTTACAAATTCGGTTCGATTATTTCGAATTTTTATTTCGATTTTAAAGATTAAAGCAGTGAGTCTTTCTTTATCATGACTGGCCATTTAAAATTGATGTTTTTTTTTCCAGAAAAATGACTTTTTTAAACCTGATTTTCATTCCCAAAATATAAATAACTCAACATGTATGGAATAAAATGAAATAACTATAAGTTTAACATGCTACATAACTCCATTATACATAAGTTTGGGTTCCTTATTATATATTTATACTGAATATATATAATAAGAAAATATATATTATTTATATAATTTTGATTTTTCGATTTAACCTAATTTTTTTCTTGTCAAACCGAAAACTGAATCATTTAATCAAATTTCTAAAATTTGAAGTCGAAATCAATCCAAAAAATCTAAATCCAAATTAAATTTCAATTTACTTTTTTGATCTTTTCGATTTGAATCAAAATATATTAGACCTATCAAAAATCATGATGTTTTGTGTTCAAATTTCTCATGTGTGTCAAATCATGAGGACTTGTGTCTGCCAAAAGACAAAGTTACCCAATTCTTGTGTTTGAGGGTGTTCACGAAAAATTAACAAGTCGAACAAAATCAAAGTCAAATACCAACACTTTTTTATTTATTTTTCATTTTTACTTTTAAAAATCCATAAAATTTGATTTGATTCTGTTTTTAAGTGAAAGCTAACCTAAAATTTTGTTATCTAGATGTTCACCTTTATAATAATTTCATGTTCGAAATAGCTTGTTTTTGAGTCCTTTAATTAAACATCATCGTTTAATCAATTATCTTCAAGATATCATGGTAAATCTCGATGATTTGATTTTTCACACTTAAAATAAAAACACTGTAATATGTTTTTGGAATAATTTCAGAGACATTCCAATATGTATTTGGCTTCATAACACTAGTCTTCCTTATAGTTTACAATATTACATTTACCTCCTAATTTTAATTTCTTTGTACAATTCTTTTGACCTATTTATCATTATTGTAAAAAAAAAAAGATATATTATCTGACAAACTTATCCTTTCTAAAAAAAGAAATTGTTTCACTTTTTCAGTTGATATGAATCTTTATGAAATTTATAGTCATTTATGTTATGTATTTATGTCAAAAGAGCTACTGCCTATATACTCAGTACATTCAAATGTACTAATTACATATTTCTTTTGCCTACATTTTTTATGTGACGTAGATTCTGGTGTTCACTCGCATGCACGTGGCTAATTTTTCATCAGTCGAGACTCTAGTAGTGGTGAGTCCTCGTCATCAAGGACGTAGTTTAGTTGCTCCTTTTCATTTACTTTATGATAATATTTTAGAGTTATTCGGGGGATTTTATTCCGACAGATTATGTTATTCACTTTAGAGGCTTTCAGGCACTGGAGTATGGGTTATGTTGGCCCTTCGGACTTGGTACATTGTTTATTATGACCTTCAGAAATGTTTAGAACTTATTTCATGCTCTCGTTATAGCTTCTGTTTAAATCTCTTATATTATGCTTAGTATGCTATATCAAGGGTTAGCCACTTGTGGTTTGGATACCGTGTCCCGACTAGGGATAGTCTCGGATCATGACACAAACATGAATCGAGCTCATTCTAAAATTAATTCTGAAATTAGTTATCCCTTATTTCTTGTAACAAGGAAGTAAAAATTATTTAATATAAGTGCTCTTTTGCGAAAGTTTGATTTATATTACATGTTAGTGTAAATGGTATAATTTAAAATTTTTGTATTTTTTATTTTTTTATTGTTATGGTGGTTTATTTGGTCATTTTATTTTATTAATACTACCAATTTTACTCCACATTGGCATACAGCATAACTGATGCAGGTATTCTTCCTCAAGAAAAATCAAATGAGCAACCAAATGTTATAGTATTAATTAATGTAATTTTTATGTGGAGATTCTTTTCTATTATTTATAATAAAAATTCATTATATTAATCAAAGGAATCAAGTAAAAGATTACATAATTACTCATCTCTTATAGTAAAAGATTATAAAATTACTCATCTCTTATATCTATCATTTTATAGAGAGTTCAATTGACCCTGAATATTTTTATTTTATTGGAAATATTATTTCAAAAATTATTTAGGCATAGAATTATCAAAAAATTTAGAATTTAATTTAAAGTTGAATCTTGAAAAATCTCAAAAAGTTGTTTTCACAATTTTTCACTCTAAATCACTCGCAAAAATTTAAAAAGAATTTTAATTTGTATTCACATTCAACTTCAACTTCAACTTTCATTTTTTTCTTTCTCAAATTTCACAGTTTTCAAGTCCAAATGCACACTAAATAAATGGAGGTACTTTTTCTTGTATGACCAAACTTGAGAAGAATGCAAGTTGTCAAATAATTTCATAATTCAGAGTTAAAATTTTTTCCTTATTTGATTATCAGAAAAAGTAGAAATCTGCAGACTCCTTTTTAATGAAAACTTCCAACAGTCTAAATTTTCTCATTTAACTTTTACCCAAAAAAAAAAAAAAAAAAGAAGAGAAGAACTAGAGTGATTATTTTATTTGTTTTACATTAAATAATTTATTATCACTTTTTTCTTGTAATGCTAATTTGAATATCTTATTTTTGAGTCGAGAATCTACCATACATGATCTCTCTATTCAGCAAATATTAAAATAAGATCAACGTTACATTTCACCTTCCATAAAATTGAATTGTAAAATTATTTGAGAAATGTTGTTGTTACTCGTGTGTTTCTTTCAAACAAAATACTACTAGAATGCACCCTTGTGGTGTGGTTCACTGGTTGGGGGTGAAAACCCACCACAGCTATCTGGGATCGATTTCCAGATAGGGCCTTTGAGTCGAGCCTGTCGCACCGGGCTTGTCTAGTGCGGTTAAAACCCCCTGATGTTACTTGCAAGTTGTGCACGGAGGGTTTACCCAATGCGCATATCTGAATGGGGTAGCGACTGCGAATTTTTCTGAAATTTCTAAAAAGAAAAAAAAAATACTAGAATGTACTAGTCTTTCCATCCTCAACTAATATTTTTACTTATTTTTGTTGTATATTTTTTTTTTAAAAAAAGTATAAATGCAAAGACAAAAATGACCTCATGACCATAATACAACGGAATAGCATCTTTAAAAAAAATATTTATGGCATCATCATTTTCTACAAAAGTTGCTTTTATTATTTACTATATATTTCTGAAACAATTGCCGCAACATGAAAATATAACAACATAAAGTATAAATATTTTGCACAATAATAAAACACATGTCCGATAACAAAATATAAAAAATTAAACGCTCAGATATTACTATATATAATAAGTGTCAATAAGCAGGTACGTCTTCGACATACCTGCTTGTGTTGCTTGTTTCAGCTGCTTCAATCGTAATTTTATTATATTATTCCTAATTAATTATCATAAGTTATTTAAATATTTAAAAATTTGTAATATTAAATAAAAATATAAAATAATCGACATGTCTACTTGTGTTGTCTGCTTCAACTGCTTCAATCGTAATTTGATTGTATTACCCCAAATAAATTACTATAGGTTATTTAAGTATTAAAAAATTATACTATTTAATAAAAAATATAAAATTGACAAAAAATAATAAATTAATTTTTGATTTTTTAAATTAACTTGATGTCTTATATGATGCCTATTTAAGGTTTTTGCACAAGTTTTTTTTAAAAATAATTTTATTATATTACTTCTAATTCGTTACTATAGTCATTTGAGACACGAGTTCTTCGCTGCTTCAATCGTGATTTTATTATATCGCTACTAATTAATTATTACGATCCCATTAGAAAATTTATAATATTTCATAAAATAGACACAAAACGATATGTCAACATAAAACATTTGATTGAATATCGAAATTATATTACTACCACATAAGTTAACTTTTGAAATTATATCAGTGTCACTTAAATTGAAATAGAAGAAATAGTATTACAAATCACAATAATTTAAAATTAAAATTATTTTAATAATTAATTATCTAAATTATATTTGTGTCACATAAATTGAGATTAAAAAAATAACATATATTAAGCCCGTGCTTCAATGTTTACTATATTTATACATCCTGAATTACGCCTTTATATTTGATTTTTATGATTTTACGCTCACAAATTACACCTCAAATTCTTAAGCATAGGTCAAATAAATTTATATTTTTTAAGATCTACATTTTTTATTTGCGTCTAGAACATTTTTAATATGCTCCACTCCAAAACTTGTCCTAAAATCCCCCACCCCCCCGTCCCCCCCATAGAAACACCATTTAAAATGGGAGATCTTATTTTCTAGTTTTTTCTTTTTTAAATTACGATCTTTTTTTACAAGAGATCTTCACTTTTTACACATAAAAAAATATTTATTTTTATATATAAAAAATTGAAAAAAGATTAGTTTCTTTCATTCATTTTGTAGAAGGACAAGAGATCTCATCTACTAATTTGCAACACTGTGGGATCGTTTAATTGAAAATAAGTTATTTCAAAATAATTAATTTTAAAATTAGCTATCTTGAGATTAATTACCCATTGTATATATAAAATAACTTATTCCATCACTATTGTATAAATAATGAAATAAATAACTTCAAAACTAACTTATAGCTAACTACATTTTATCCTCAAAGTTATAACTCGTACCAAACTAATCACATTTATTTAACTTATTTTGAAGGAAGATGGAATACTATATGTTGATGAGACACTATAATAATAATAATAATATATTTAGTATATTTTTATAAAATAAAATTTAAAAAGAATAATATGTACACAATCAATATTATTTTTTTTTAGATAAAATAAAAAAATAATTTTCGATAGACGTTCGACTCAGGATAATGAAAATATTGTAGAAAATTGAGGGGCATGGAAGGATAATTTTGAACTCTTACATTTTCCTGCCACTAAAATTTAATTTTCCCTCTTTCTTTGACTATATGTTTGTCTTTTTTTCTCAAAGAACTTTGACTCCCTCTTTCTCTCTCCTCCTCTAATTTAAAATCACTATTGTTTCTCTCTCTCTCTCTTTTAATGTCCAACAAAAATCAAAGGCTACAAAGGTATCTCAATAAATTCATGAGAGAGTACACAATAATAATAATAGGCCTTGAATTTAAGAGAGATAAATAGAAAGAAAATAGTGAATAACTTTTCTCTTTCTCTCTCATCCATGTTTTTCCCTAAAGAAATTAAGATTTGCTAATAATAGTAATTTGACAAAGACATTTTGGTACTTTAGGTGCACCAACTGTCCCCCAATGATACCCCAAAGAAACTCAAAAAATAAAATAAAATAATACTACTATTAAAAACCATTAATTTGAAGAGTAAAAGTAATAGAGGTATTTATGCAATAATTTTGTTTGATATTTATATTAGAGTTTAATCAAATTTAAATTGGCACATATTATTTTGATCCTTTCATATAGCAAAAGTGTAATGTCTTTGAGGATTATATTGCTCTCATACATTGAGTAATAATATAATTTACATTGCTTATAAGTTAATTTAATAGTATCACAATTGATAATGCAATAAATTTGTGAAGAGTCACTTGCACAAGGATTAAAAGTACATCATTTTAATCAAATGAAGATTTTTTAAAGTAATTAATTAAATGAGAGATATCACATACATTAAAATCACAATTTACTAAGCTTTTGTTTGACCATAAATTTTATTGTTGAAACTTAAACTTCAAAAATAGCATTTTTGAAAATAATTTTTTAAATATAATTTAAAATTTATGATCAAATGCTAAATATTAGCTTTTATTAATTGAGGGATCAAAATTGCTAAAAAAATGATACTACTATATTAGTAATTATTATTTTTCTTATGTGACAAATCTAACAAGCCATTTGCACCCTTAAACCCTTAACCAAACCCCTAAAATACTTGCTACTACCTAAATAATAAGATAAAATAAAATACAATAAATACATTATTCTACTTCTATGAAATAAATTTGTCTTCTCTTTACTTTAATTTAAAAGCTGGAAATTTTTCTACTACTATTTCATACTACTTAGCTTTTGTCTTTATCTTCCCTCCTCCTCCTCTTCCTCTTTTCCCCAAAAAAAAAAACTCAGTTCATCATCCTTTTCCCCTCATTTCAAATCTAGGGTTTCTTTTTTTTCTTTCACCTTGCCTATTTAATGTGTTTTTTTTTTAACTTTTTTTTTAATTCAAAATTATTATCTTGGTGGGTTTTTTTAGTACTATATGAAGCTTAAATGTATGATCTTTAGAAGTTAAAAAACATTTTTTTTTTACATTTCAAGATTTCATTTTTTTTGTGTGTTTAGCTTTTTGCTGAAGTTCTTGAAAACCCCCATGTTAAACACTTTTGAGGATTTTGAGAAAAAGATTATTTTTTTTGCTGGTTTGATTAGTTTTATGTTGTGGGGTTTTGTGTTTTTGTTTGTTCTTTATGTTCCATTTTGAGTTGGTTGGTTGAGCTTCAAAAAGTTGCTAACTTTTTGGTGAATTGAAGGATCAAGACTCAGTTTTTTTCTCTCGTGGAGTACAAATTTTAGTGAGGATTTTAGTTAAGTTGGGGTTTTGTGTTTTTATTTGTAGTTTATGTTCCTTTTTTAATTGGTTTGATTGAGCTTAAAAAATTTACCACCTTTTAGTAAATAGAAGTATCAAGACTCAATTTTTGTTCTACTTTTGTTGTTGGGTTTTGTGTTTTGTATTTGTTCTTTAATGTTCCATTTTGAGTTGGTTTATTGAACTTAAAAAATTTGCCACCTTTGGTTAAATAGAAGGATCAAGATTCAGTTTTTGTTCAATTTTCGTTGTTGGGTTTTATGTTTCATTTTGAATTGGTTGATTGAGCTCTAAAAATTTATCACCTTTTTGGTATATAGAAGGATCAAAATTCAATTTTTTTGTGTTCTGGAGTTTGAATTTTGGTGAGTAAATGCATGGATATAAAGGAAGGGATGACACTATCTGGTTCTGCTGGTTACTATTTCAATAGAGGGATTAGTGGTTCTGGTGCTGGTGGTGGTAGTGGGTCTGGGACACCTACAGGGGTACCTACCCCACCTGGTTACAAGACTCTAACAAGTGCTAACATTTCAGTTCAGACCAATGTGGGGGGTGGTAGTGGTAGTGGTAATGTGAACTCAGGATACCAGGTTGAGAACCCATCATCCAATTTTGGTCATGGTGTTAACATTAGTATGGGTTCTAGTGTTTCACCTGGTAGTGGTCTAGTGAAAAAGAAGAGAGGTAGGCCTAGGAAATATGGTCCTGATGGGACCAATATGTCTTTAGCATTGTCCCCTTTGTCTAGTAACCCTCCAAGTGGGTCTATCACTCCTGGGCCAAAGCGTATCAGGGGCCGGCCTCCCGGAAGTGGGTGGAAGCAACAATTAGCTAATGTTGGTGAGTTATGATTTGAACATCTGTTGGTTGTTGTATTTCATCAATGTGTAATTACTATCTTGCTTGTTAGCTTTTAAAAGTTGTTGGCTACTAAAGCTTAGCGTATTCCTGCAAGTGAGAGCTTTTTTAAAGATGAAATCTTGCTTCGTAGTTAACTCATATGGAAGGAATTTATTTGTTTTTTCTATTCTTTGTTATGAGGTGTTGTATATGGCATTCAAGCTACATTTTTAACAGGTGACCGGCATTCTTATTCATGTGCTTCATTATTGTTGTCAATAGTTTTGTGTTCTTGGTCCTGTCTAAGAATGCTCATTGTTGTTGCCTGGTACCACAATCAGGGCTAATAGTCTGAATCTTGTTTACAATTAGAAAATAGAAGGTTACTTTATGCTACTCAAACTATGTTTTCGTGCAGATTCACTTACTCTCATTTAGTTGGACAAACTTGTCTTAATGTGGCATAACAAAATGATTTGCTTGAATTGCTTGGATGTAATACACTCGATAACATGTTGATGGCTGCATATCACATAATAATGATATTGAACTTCCCCTTCCCAAGGCTAGGACCCATCAACTCCCCGTAGGGAGGATGGAGGTGTTAGGGTAGGTGGGAAAGTTCTCTCTGATATTTTCAATCTTGTTGGTTAATTTATCTCTCAATTGGAGTTTTAACTCAAAAAATATCCTTTTTATTTGATTGTAGTTTCTGAAGATTAAATTGCTTGTTGCAGGTGAATGGATGAGTAGTTCGGCTGGACTGGCTTTTACTCCTCATGTTATGCAAATTGGTGTAGGAGAGGTATTGCTTTCACCACTTATTGTTTGTATAAACTTTTTCTTTCATTGATAAATTAGGGTAATTTTGTATGTATAATCTTTTTATTTTTGGAGAATATACTAAAAAGATTGTCTTTAGCATATGACCGAAGTATTTTTTATCACGTCTCCCTTTTTCATATCTGAGTATATGAAGTTTTTCTCACAATAAATCTAGCACATGGATGGAAGGGTATCAAGCTGTAATGTTGATATGTGATTTTTGTTACTTGAAAAACAAAATTAAAGTAAATGCTCCATGTTTTTCTTTCTGACTAATTCCTATGGCGGTAACTTAGTCGAGGTGATGCAAACAAGCAAAGGAAGCACGTGTGGTAACCGGAACGGAACCATGTTGACATTGTTGGGAGGGTTCTCCCACAGTGTTAGCCCAGAGGGAAAGATTTTCAGATGTGGAAAAATGTGATTTGATTGATGTTCCATCTTAAACCATATGCTTAAACATTCTATCTCATCAACTTCTCCGACCAGTATTTTATGTTGCTTGATGCGAAATTTCACTCGGAAATACACTTTCATTAACTTTGCAGGATGTAGCAGAGAAATTGTTGGCATTTGCACAGCAGAGGCCTAGGGCTTTATGTATCTTATCAGCTAATGGCACAGTTTCAGCTATAACATTATGTCCCCCTGCCAGTTCTGGTGCCAGTGTTACTTATGAGGTTAGACGTCTTTTGATATTTTGAATTTACTTAGCTAATAATGCCATTAAGCGAGTTATTGAGAGATCTTAGTCTGGGATTTTACCTAAAGTATTCACCCTTAGAGATCCTAATCAAGATTGTGGGAAGTGAAGAGCTGATAAATATCAGTAGGTGAGGTATTGAAAATTTGAAAAATAGTAGTAAATAAAAGCTGTATGTGCCTTGATGAAAACTTGTTTCAAACCATGGAAGCTGCTGCATACTTTGTTTTTAAACGCTGAGATGTTGAGGCATAGTTTCTCGGACGATTAGCCTTTATATTATTGCCTCCTTATTTTCCCTTCTTCGGAGTTAACTTTACTTGGAGCATTGCAACTTCCCCACCTTAATTGCCAGTTGGTTCTATTTTTTTGTGTGTGTGGGGAGGGGGGGTGGGGGGTATAGAGAAGAAAGCAGCTGTAAGCTTCTTCTGAAAATACCCAACTGCTGATATCCGATTAGGAGAGATCAGAGATACACTGCAATTTTAAGAGTTATTAGCTGGTGGTTCTCTTAGAATATTAGGCTGATGATGTCTGGTTGTAACTGACATTTTGCAATTGGTGGAGACTTTTTCATAAGCTTGTCTAAAACGAAACCCGAAATTGTTGTGATTGAAGTCCAGGACCTATCTACTGTTTAAGAACGACATAGGTCTGTAACATGGAGCAGTTACTGCTTATGTAGGACATGACCCCAGATCTACGCGAATTAGGATAGAAGGCTAGTGTGAGTTTGGGTCGTCAGGGTAGGGTATTACTTGGTGGGTGTACTATTCTTGTTATGCTACCTTGCTTCATGCTTTATTTCGAACTTGTTTACTAGTCTTTGTGTACTATTCCTTGTGGATGTCGTATTTATGTCATGTCATCCTATTCCATGCTTTATTACGGATCTGATTATTATTCCTTGTCTTGAGCCGGGGGTCTATCGAAAACAACCTTTCTACTTCTCCGGAGATAGTGGTATGGACTGCGTACGTCTTACCCTCCCCAGACCCCACTATGTGGGAATACACTGGGTTTGTTGTTGTTGTTATAGGTCTGAAACATATCAGTAGAACAAATCTCCGGAGATAGTGGTATGGACTGCGTACGTCTTACCCTCCCCAGACCCCACTATGTGGGAATACACTGGGTTTGTTGTTGTTGTTATAGGTCTGAAACATATCAGTAGAACAAATTCAGGTGATTCTTATTATTATTTCTCATGTTTTGTGTGTATCAAACTTATCTCTTGGAAGCTGAGAAAAAAAAAAGAGATAATACAGAAATATGACCCTAAACTTGACACCAAATTATAACTTTGACCTTAAACTTTGACAGTGCACAAATATGACCTTTAATTATTCAACACTGCACAAATATGACCTCTGATCCTACGTGGCAAAACGCATGTTCAACACGCAAAACTGGGCGCGTCCAACTTAAAATCTAAGGGCATAATACATAAATATGATCTTAAACTTTGACAGTGCGCAAATATGACCTTTAACTATTCAAAACTGCACAAAAATGACCTTTAAATGACTTTTCACTATTATTTTTTTATTATTTTCGGCTCAAAGATGAAAATGACATCTAATTTCTTTTGTCATTATGGAAAAAGAGCAATACTGAAGATTTATTAATTAGATGGGTCAGCCTCATACGAAAAAATCGCGTGGGTATGTATATATATTATAAATCAGAGGGCGAATTTAAGTTATATAATATATCTAAATATAATTTATTTAAATATTAAATTAAAGATGAAACTATACTAATAAAAAAATTATAGTTTTAATAAAATGTCATTAAATTAATGTTATTAAGGATAGTAGTAGTAGTATATTAAATTAACGTTATCAAATTAACGTTATTACAATGTTATTAAATTAACGTTATTAAAACATTATTAAATTAATGCAGGGGCGGACTTACGTGGTTGCCATGGGGTTCACCCGAACCCCCTCGGTAAAAAAGGTTACGTTATATATATAAGGTAGAAAATCTATATTTATGTACGTATATTAATGTTGAACCACATGAAAGAAGGCACTTAGATAGCCCAGTGGTGTTATTTGCTATTCTTGGGCGCTTCCTTCAGCCTACTGCGCGGGTTCGATTTTTTAATTAAAAAAAACTAGGTGTTGCTGCTATAGAAATAATAATAATAATATATTAAAAAAAAAAAGCGACGCCTTTTTAACACAAAAAGCAAAACTTTGACAGTGCACAAATATGACCTTTAACTATTCAAAACTGCACAAATATGACGTCCCTCCAAGTCAGCCCTTTTAACGATGTGGCACCGTGTGATTGGATTACCTTTCCACGTAGGCGCGAGTGAAACTCACGCATGGGGTTGCAAAATCGGAGGTCATATTTGGTCAGGTTTTGAATAGTTAAAGGTCTTATTTGTGCACTATCAAAGTTTAAGGTCAAAGTTATAATTTGGTGTCAAGTTTAGGGTCATATGTATGTATTAACTCAAAAGAAAAACTTCTCTAGCATTAGACATGAAGGATAACATCTCACATATGTGCTGTAATTCCTTATTAAAAAAAAAAAAGCTAATTTTTTTATTCTTAATTTATTATTGTTTTTTTTGTTATTTTTACTTGTTTTATAACAATATATTTAACAAAATTGCCATATGCAAATCCAAACTTACCTTCTATAGCATGTTACTTGGTCATGTAACCTATGTGTTTCATATTTTATTTCACTTCAGTGTTAAAGACCTGAATTGTACTTATTTTACTGATTCCAAGAAGTAGTGAAGCTTTTCTTTTTGCCCGATGTTTATTGTTAGAATGTCTGAATTTTTTTCCTTTTTATTCTAAATCTATCTGGCTCGTACTAAAATTTCTCCTGTATATGAGAGCCTGAACTCTTTATTGGTATATGCTGCTGCTTGTGATTCTTCTACTTGTCTATCAACTTTCTTGATTAATTCATAATGATCCATGCATAGTGATTCTTCGTTGGTATGCCGTAGAAGAACACAATGAGAGTTGGTGCTGCATCAAATTCTACTTAAAATGATAGTATAAGTATTAAGATCCATATCATCCTTTCAAGATTGCTTGTTATTCTTCCTTACAATGGTTAAAATTATACTTATTTGATAGTGCAAAATTGAAAAATCCGTTACTTTGTTACTTGAGTGGAAATGCTTTTAATACTTACTCTTCCTTGTCGCTCAATATTTATCTCCTATGCGTGCCTAGACCATCTTTTTTTGCGCATGCACTCTTATAAATCATGTGATTGGTCGTTGGTATTGATTGAAAATGTGTGTAACAACTTTGATCCCTTTGTCTTCTCCCCCCCAAAATAGTCATTCTCCTTTCCTTTTGCCAAGTGTGCATGTCATTATCCTTGTGGTAT
This sequence comes from Capsicum baccatum var. pendulum, assembly GCA_030864225.1. Lineage (NCBI taxonomy): Eukaryota > Viridiplantae > Streptophyta > Magnoliopsida > Solanales > Solanaceae > Capsicum > Capsicum baccatum. The sequence continues at coordinate 8,235,316 of CM061550.1, forward strand.
CATGAGAATTACATGTTCCCTGTTCTCTGCAGGGCCGTTTTGAGATACTATGTCTGTCTGGTTCTTACTTGGTTGCTGAAACTGGTGGTCCACGCAATCGTACCGGTGGTATAAGTATCTCAGTTTGTAGTCCTGATGGCCATGTAATTGGAGGTGCTATAGGGGGTAGGCTCATAGCAGCCAGTCCTGTTCAGGTATTTGCTTTATGCTTGTTTATCTCTAGATTGGTCTTTCATATCAAATTTGTTGCGAGTATTAATTGTGAACTATGGAGTTAACAAAAACAAGGTTCAGATAAAGGCCAAACTAGGGATCTACGTATCCAATTAGTTCAGATTATGGAATCATTGCACTTGGATTCCAATGTAGTAGTTGTAGTTACTGTTTTATTTGGAGTAGAGCAGCGTAAAACCCTGCCTCGGCCTTGTAGATCAGATATTTGTTTTCTTTGTAACACACAAATGAAAGATGTTTGCTGCAGGTAGTCGTATGCAGCTTTGTCTATGATCCAAAGTTAAAGAACAAACCAGAAAGCAGCATTAAAGACGAGAAAGAGTCTGCTGAAAAGTCATCTACACCAGTTGGTGCCACACTGAATCAAGGTCCTACTTCAGGGTCTGGATCGGGTGTTTGGCCTCCAAGTTCCCGGTCAGATGTAAGAAATTCCCAGACCGAGATTGACCTGACGCGTGGATGACACAATTTGGTTTGTATATACGTGCTGTTGTAAATGAAATGCGCCAGGAGATCAGCTCAAGGATTCAACTGTCTCTGCCTATTAGTAGATGATGGATTATTCTAACTTTGTAACAAAGTTCTCCTTTTAGGTACTGCTTAGTGGTAAGGTAGAGGATTATGCTTATTTAGAAGGTTAACTTTGATGGACCAAATTTATTCAGGATAAGTGGTGGAAGTGCTTTTGGTCTCTTTTCTGTTGTTAACTTTAGAATATTCTGATTTTGGGGACAAATCAACAGGCCAAAAATGAGTTTCTTTTTGCAACATGTCTTGAAACATTGTTATTTATCTTTTTCCTTCACAAGAACTTAACATTTTGGCAAGCAATATGTTGGAGCCTCCCCTTCCTCTATCATAAAGACGTAAAACGGGGGAGGGTGGTGGCGGTGCTGGTGAGGGGATGTTATGGTTGTCATCAAGAGATCAGATGACTGCATACAATTCATACTGGAAGAGATACATATGATTTTCTTGGTTCAAAGAAACCAGTATAAGAAAATAAGAAGAATAACATTTGTTATTGTTGTGATAGCATAGTAAAAGGAGACTCAGTCTTGCTATCAGTTCCTCTGGTATATGCAGGGTTTTTATTGTACAAAGGAGATATCAAGATTATTTTATACTTATACAAATTGGAGTGACAAAGGGCTGAATCTCAGTGGATCGTGGCGTGGCAGACAGGCAGCAATGTTACTCGGCCACTTACAATACCGATGATATCAAGATTCATTAATCAGACCAGACGATTTCAAGCCAACCCCAATCTTTCTTAGGTACATGGAGAGCTTTCCACACTGCTGCAGAAGCATCAACAATATTATTCTGGCAAGGAGGAAGGTATGCATGTGGAGCATCACACCCTCTACCCGAGTCACATTCATCGACAACCATGGCTTTCACACTCCTTCCATTCGCGTGGATGGTAATGTTCTCAAAACAACGGCTCCCTTTACTGTACCATCCGGTGGACAAGGCCACCACGGGGATAGAGTTGTGGTAATATTTGCCACTACATTCTGATGGACCGCCACCATCACCCCCCTTGTCAAAGTCGTTGATGGTAAGAATTGCCTTCGTGTGACCAGTAACCGGAGGTGAACATTTGTACGTGGTGTAAAATTTCCCTTCTACACAACATTCATCACCAGGCCTACATTGATCTTTTGGGGGCTTTTTGCCCTTGATCTTTCCACTTGGCTTGCATTTTTGAGCTTCCACCATTAATATGTCACTACAAGCCATGAACATTGCAAGGATCAAGAAAGCAATAAAATGAACTAGGCTAAGGTAACTTCCCTTGTTCATTGTTGCACGTTGTTAAATTCAAATTGTTTGAGAATGTTATTAACTTGATGTTTTTTTTTTTGTTTGGTGAAGAATTTACACAATTGATTTGCTATTTATAGAAAGTCTGCCACCCAAAAAGGATAAACTTTTGCCGGTTAATATCTTGTTTATACTTCAAATGTATATAGTGGTGGTCATGTAAATCCAAATTATGGAACACAATGAAAAACTTACTAAGAAATGAAGGGACAATAACAATAACAATGACTAAACTCACTCTACTAGGAAAATTTTCAATGATGGAGTGAAAATCTACTTTCATTTTTCTTTAAAAAGCTAAAATACTACATAAAACAACAACATACCCTAAAAGGTTTCCACAAGTAGGGTGTGGAGAGAATCGGGTTGTACGCAAGACCTTACCTCTTATGTTTGTAGGATAGAGAAATTTAACCTGAAAGATCCCTGGCTTAAGAAAATAATTTTTAGAACATGTTTGAAAGAAATGCAAGAGTCGAAAGTTATTTTTGAAGCGTAGGATAACGATACTAAGGGAACAGATAGAGAAAACCCTCGACTACCTACTTTTTATGTTCTCAGTACACTAAAGTTGTGCTACGTCCTGTCTAATCTATCCAATTCTACCTCAATCTACCTCTACCTCTCCTTAATTCTATCACCGTCAAACTCTCGCACCTCATCAGTGAGACATCTGCGCTCCTGTCCGAACCACCTTAATGTCATTTCTCGCATCTTGTGTACCAAGATGGCTACTTCAACCTTGTTCCTTATATTTTCGTTCGTTCCTAACATTGTTTCTCGTCGTATGCCCACATCCACGTACACATCCTCAAATATTACATATTAGAACAAGTAAATTTTCAAAGATGTCATCACATCTACAACACAATCAACAGAGTTACAACATACTTTAGTCTACAATACTAATTAGTTTTATCTAATAAAACCAAAACTTTTCCCACTCGTCCTTACATTGCTATTTTTCTTGTGCTGTTACTCTATTACTTTTACCCCGTTATGTTCAATGGTTTGGATTTACATGACCAACTCTACTTACATTCAAAGTATTGTTCTATAAATAGCAAAGCAATTCTATCAACTCTTTACCACAAAGTTGAAAAAAAAATAAAAAAATGAAGGGGACTCACTTAGGCCTAGTTGATTTAGTTGTTTTCTTGATTTTTATTTCCATGGCTTTTAGTAACAGATTAATTGTTGAAGGTCATAAGCACAATGGCAAAATGAAGGCAATTTTAATACTGAATGACTTTTCAAAAGGTGGTGATGGAGGTGGTCCATCAAAATGTAGTGGTAAATATTACCATAATTCAACTCCAATAGGGGCTTTATCAACTGGATGGTACATTAAAGGGAAAAGATGTTTTGATAAAATTACTATTTATGCAAATTGGGAAGGAGTACAAAAGCTATGGTTGTTGATGAATGTGACACAAGTAGAGGGTGTAAGAATAACATTGTTGATGCTTCTGAAGCTGTGTGGAAGAAATTGGGTGTTCCTGAGAAAGACGGGGGCTGGCTCGAAGTTCACTGGTCTGACTAATAAACTCGATCTTTGATATTATGTAGAAATGTTGGCTCAAAGTTCACTGATCTGACTAATAAACTCGATCTTTGGTATTATGTAGAAATGTCTTTCTTCGCTTTCATTTCAGTAAAATGATAGCGAGGGTTACTTGCCTCAATCGCGCTATCATCTGTGTTTACTAGTAGACTGAGAAAGCTTATGGAATAACTCGCAAATCACACACAAGAGTTAGATGACACTAGACAGCCCCATGTGACAAGTTCGACCGAGAAAGCCAAGATAACTTGCAAATAACACACAAGGTAGAATACACTAGGCACCCTGACAAGCCCCTAGCACAAGTTCGACTCAGAAAGCCAGACCCTAATGTCACCGGCAAGGAGTTTCGAACTTCAGACGTCCATTATGGAGGTCCCAAGCCAAACCATCTGAGCCACCCTGAAGGGTTATGACTATGAATTAGTCTTGAACTGTTCATGATCTTTTCTAATACCAAAGCTACATCCCTGAGCTTCTTGTGTAAACATCATGGTACTTGTAATAAGAAATCTGTTGATTATTGAAATTGTACAAGCAGTAAAACGTAGTAGCAGCTGAACAAGAAGAAAATTAAATGAAACATAACAGCTTATTCGCTATAACAGGCTCGTTATTTCTAGCACCAAATGCAGAAACAGCGTAACCCAGAGCTCATGCAATGCCCAAGAGTTTCTTGATGTCCTTCTGCAGAAATACAGAGGGAAAGATTCATTAGCTATACTGTCTGTGAGCATAGTTAAGAGCAAGGAAAGACGAACGATAGGAGAGGAGACCGGGTTCTTACCTCCATGCTAGCTGGAGAAGTGGTTGGAGAGTAGCGATCAACGACGTTTCCTTCTTTGTCAATGAGGAATTTGGAGAAATTCCACTTGATACCATCACCAAAGAACCCACCTTTGCTTGATTTCAGAAACTTATACAGTGGAGCAGCATTATCGCCATTCACATCGACCTAGATCATAAAGAAAGCGAAGCTGTTACTACATAATACTGGCTTCACCTATTTTCAGTTTCAGATTCTAAGAGACGTGGTAGCATTCTTGAACGAGCCTATGTGCTACAAAAATATTGCGTGACATGCATGACTAAAAGAGAAGAATATTTGTGTTATTGCAACCTTATCAAATATTGGGTACTCGGCCTTGAAGCGAGTGCAAACCATCTGCTGGATATCTTCGATGCTTCCAGGCTCCTGTCCACCGAACTGGTTGCAAGGGAATGCGAGAATCTCCAAACCTGTGTAACAGGAAGGGCATATTATTAACAAGCTAAATTAGGAAAAAAACGGTCTTTGCGTTGAGTTCTCTTTGCAGTGTGAATTATGTTGGGATAAGTGACTCCATTGCAGGGGAATTGATGGAGAGAGTAGTCTTTCTTGTTAGTTCAACTAATCAGCAACACAATTTAGATTTAGGAGAATTGACAGACCTTTGTCCTTGTACTTTCTGTATAACTCCGTCATGTCGGTGTAGTTTGAATTAGTCAGGCCACTGCATCAGAAAATGGAATCAGTTAAATGCTCATCAGTAAATATTAAAACATCACAGAACGATATCATAGCTACAACAAGCATGTATTCTGACCCTCCACAGTGAACTTCGCAATGAGATCAAAATACAAAGAAATAAACGGGATATATTCGATCCAAGCTATTAACTTGTCACTAGTGGTACTAATAAATAGCACTTTGGTTGAGTCTATGTCCTTGGACCAAGTGAGGCAGGAATGTTTATGTCAGGCTCCACCAGTTTCAATCATTAACCCTATCAAAGGCGGGTAGAACAATGTCATATCCGGTGGGGAAACGAGCACCTTTCTTATCCGGTGGTACCAGTTAAAATGAGCGCGTTTAATTGTCAAGGGCAGACCATCAGAAAACATGCTGACAGTGAACTTCAAAAACCCAGACCATGCTAAGTTCATCACATAACACACACTGAAACATAATGGATCCTAAAATTTGATACATACAAGCGTTGTACACCAGCAAAACTCCGAGTACGATGCCACAAATGTAAAAATAGATATCAATTAATTAGTACGCCGTTCTATCACTTGATTGATGAAAATCACTTGACATGTAGACACCTGTTTAGGATAGTTTCAGTCTCAATTATAAGGAGAACAACACATGGAAACTTTACCAATTACAAGAAACAAAGATAAGTTTCTCTGATGAAAAATTCTACTTGAAATCTCGGAATACAGAGAAAGAGGTCTCATAAGATATAATGAATAAAATAACTTTGAAGCTAAAGCATACCACTGTGATGCAACATTGACAATGATAAGAACCTTTCCCTTGTAAATGCTGAGATCAACGTCCTTGCCCTTAGCATCCTGTAAAACTTAGAACTTTAGTTATCAAGATCTCATCAACGTTAACAGCTTAAACTCACTCAATACTTTGTTTATCAACATCAAAACAGACCTAAAACTAAAAACAACTATTTTCAAGAACAAAGAACCAATAACAAATACTGCAACAAGCCTTAGTTTGCTGTTAGCACCAAGTCAATGCCATACATCACAAGTTTACGCCATCTGCTCATCTTTTTTCTTTCTTTCTGATAAGTCAAATCACTTGCACTAATAGCAATTAGATGGTTGGAAAATATACACTATACTCTAAATTCTAAATGTCGAGGGAAGCGAATCAACAAATGCGTGCAAGGAGCGATGAAATATATTCATAATTAATGAATACATTACAAGATGCTTGTGTGGTTCAACCACATTCATTCAACAAGTTATCTTAGCTATCTACACAACTGATACATCTCTCTTTTACACCAAAAACATAAAGTGAATAAGAAAAAGATTTTGATATTTTACATTGTTATCTTGCTAATTCAAATTTATACAAATAAAAAAAGCAAGGTCTAAATCACTTGGCAACTATGCCCCATAACTCAAAAGCCCCAAATCACCAAGAAAATAAACAGAAGCATAAACCAAAACAAAAAATGACCAACCTTTACCCAAAATAAAATAAAAAAGTACAATCTTTCACATTCTTTTCTTTTATACTCAGTGTAAGGCCACTTATAATAGATCTTTTTGGTCCAATTCTTCCCTTTGGACTCCGCGCATAGCGGCAGCTTTAGTGCTACTTCTTTATTCGTTGCTTATGTTGGATGATACATATCGATATAAAAACAAATTTCAATCACCCCCTAACCCAAAAATTGATAAAAATCACGCCACATAAGTCATAATTCAATTTCCTAATTCAAAAGACCAACAAAACAAACAAAAAAAAAAGTTTTTTTCTTTCAAACAATTAGTCAAAACAGGCTAAATTGAACAGTTTAAAAAAGAAAGAAACACCCAAATCGAAATAAGCAAAAAAAAATTGCTGACACATAACTCAGTTTCCTAATTCAAGAACTACCAAGCCAAACAAAACAAGATTTTCTTTCTTCAACAATTAATCAAAATTCAACCATTTACAAATGTTAAATAAAAAACCCACCTTGACAGTGAAGTCATAAACAGATTGAGGCTTGTTGGATTGGCTAGCCATGTTACGATTCAATCTTAAACCCAAAAACTCAAAACCTTTAGGAGCAACAAAAGGAGGAGATAAAGAATGGGTTAAAACTGTATGGATGGGCTTAGAAAAATGAGAAACAGCAAGATTTGATACTGAATCCAAATGGGTTGGCCTTAGAATTGAAGAAAATTGCCTTATATATTTGAGATTTTTAGCTGAAGAACAAAGCATTTATAGCTGAATTATTTTTTTGGGAGATTGGTCAATGATATAATATCTTGAACAGCGTGTGTTTCATAGTTAGAGATCAGGACACGCTTTTACACGTGGCATCAAATCAAAGAGACACGTGGACTAATGTAAGACGAACACATTTTGGATTCTTTTAAACCCGTATAATCCGCAGCTGACACAACCTCTGCTCTTCGAGCAAACATTATGTAATAGCCAGCAAACCCGAAGGCGTAGGGTGTGCATCGGTCGGTTCGGTTTGATTTTTTATATTATCATTTCGATTTTTAAATATACTAAATCAATAACTAAATCAATAAGATATTTTTTATCGATTTTTAATTTATCAATTTTTAGTCTTTAACGATTCGATTTTTGATTTAACCGATAAAAAAAAGAAATAGTAGCAACACTTATTATATTGTGGTTGGTGGTCATATTTATATTGGGTGGTAAATAATTTGTTCCAAAGAAAAAATAAAAAAAAATTAGAGCCTTTAATCTCATACAAGTCTTTACATTTTTCCTTCATCATGATCTTCTATTAGCTAATATTTTTTCATTGATTCTAAGTGCATGTAGATTATTACTTTCCTAATTATGTTTCATGTATTATAATCTCCCACGTTAGTGACATTTATGGAATTTTACATAAATTATGTCAATCAATTACAAAACTTTGACTTGTATTTGATGAAATAATGTGAAAGAATAATGTTATTCCCATGGTATTTGTGACTAAGATGATTTAATTTATTTATTTTTACTTAAACGTAAGCAATGATGTGAAGGTATATATACTTTAAACATGTAGTATTTGATACCACACTTATAAAAGTTGTGTTTCTAGAAGTTTCTAGACTAGGGCCTACTTTGTATTTTCATATATTTTTAAGTCAAAGTTGTTTTTTCACTTTTAATGGATTAATAAATCTTCTGGACAGTATATAAAATACGTTTAAGGCACATAAGTCTTCTGTTTTCACTTGTTCACACAATAAGGATTGAGTTATATTCAATCTTGTCCAAAATGCATTTAATATAATATGGGAGAGATATAGATCATTAATTGAGGATTTTTCTGTTTTAATCTTTCAGAATTTTTCAAAGGTTTTCTGATTTTTTATTCAATTAAATTAAGCAATGGCTCTTCTTTTTCTAAGTTGTTTTAAAAACTTTAAAAAAAAATTGAAATAATTTTAATGTCAAATCATTTTCGTGCAAAACACATCGTTTGGTTTGGGTCAGCTTTTGATAAAATCAAAACCAAATTAATTTAGTTGTTTTTAAAATTCAAAAATAAATAAAACTAAAACCTTCGATTTAGTTATTATCGGTTTGATTCGTTTTTCGATTTCACATGAATGATAGAAATCACCAAATGTTTTCCTACTATATTACAAGATAAATGTGTGTATATATATATATATATATATATATATATATATATGAATCTTTTATTATCCCCGCAAGCATCTTCATTCATATAAATGGCATGGAATATTTTCTGTAATATTCTTTTTGTCAATTTCTTTAGAATTGAAATGAGAAATAAAGGAGTACCAACGGAGGAAGGTTTCACTAAAAGGGTAAAAGAAATAATTTTTCATTTTTTTTATATAGCATAATTGTTGTGTATAAAAATGGAAGAGGAGTCTTAGAATAATTAACTGATAAAGATGTTGTTATATGACGCATGTGTTTAATTCGTGAAAATAGGCTCCGACAGAAATATGGGGTAAGATTGTGTACACTAACTAAAGCCTAAACCCTTGTGGTTATGCCTTTCTTTGGACCGTCTGTATAGCGGAAACTTTAATACAGGGAACGATTGCCTTTTTTTGGGTTGGGTATAAAAACAAGCTAAGTCTTTTGCTTAAATTAAACATTAGCATGCATGCATGCAACGTTAGTAATATTTTATGGAACTAGGCTAGTTAAGGACAAACATTTGAGTTTGCAGTTTTATATTTATTGGTAATTTTATTTCTTATATATGTTGTGTAAAACCAATCTCCTCTGTATATTCAGGTCCTATATTCACTTGTTGTCCTCCTATTTTCAAACCTTCTGCCTCTCTCTATACGTGCAATAATCAATCTTTAATATTCAGGCTTCACCCTTTGATTGCCTTTCAATTCTTGTCCACCACCCTGGTAAATCTTGCTGTCTCGACATTCTTCTAGGGTACACACTCTAACTGACAACAACAGGATGCATGTATGTATAGCGCACAAAATGCACGTACGTCGCATGAGATGCATCTGTGGCACATGAAATACATGTCTGATATATCAACTTTCCACCAGGAGTTTTGACCACACGGTGTTGGTTGGATTTGGTGGCATAGCTATGGCGCTTCCGATGAGTAAGTCTCTGTACCTAGAAGTTTTGTTTAATATGTGTAAGCTTTTAATTGGTTGAAATTAGTGGCGGATTCAAATCAATTAGTAACTAGAGAGATTTGAACTCACAACCTAAAGGTCAATAAAACTTTTATAAGTCTTGCTACTCCACTAAGCCAACAATACACTTTGTTTATGGGTTCCCAACTTATAATTCTTATATATTTACTAGATTTCTCTATATAAATACTAGATTCGCACGAAAGTTATTGGGTTCCCGGGAACCCTAGATCCGCCCCTGGTTGAAATTTTAGAATAAAACTGAAGGGTATATTGTGTAAGCTTATACCATGATTGAAACAATCTGCAAATTACACCATTCAAGAAATCACCTTCTAATTATTCAACATGATTGAAATAATTTGCGACTTACTCCAATGAAGAAATCACCAACTCTATCCTAATATGGTATAAACGAACTTTTTTCAATCAAAATATAGAGAAGTTTCGTGGCTAATCTGCAAATATGGTAAACTAACTTTTTTTTTTATTATCAAAATATAGAGATGGAAAGTGTTGTGGTTAATCTACAATCATTGATTTTAAGACTAATAAATTCTTTAAAACAATTACTCTGCCATAAAAAAATTATCAATAATATTTATTTATTATGAGATTAAAAAGATTCTTCTGTCACACTTTTAAAATTAGCGGTCAAAAGTTTAGTATGATCACTAGATGATTATTGGAATTGCATTTAAATGTCTAGAGCAAGTTTTTACCAAATTCTCATCACACAATAAAACAATAATTTTCTTTCAGATAAAAAAGGTCAAATTATAATTATATCATCTAGTCGATCATGTGAAATAATTTTTCAATAGTCTATAAAATTACATCCAAAAACTAATTTTAAGGTTTCAAAGTAATTTAACAGATCGGGGTTAGAAGATGGTTTCAACATCGGAAAGAGAGAAGTGAAGAGATTTGAAATGGCAGAGGAAGGGGATTAAGGAGGGAGTGTTTAAGAATTAAAAATTTAAAAATAAAGAAAAGAAAAGAAAGAAAAGCTGAAAAACAAGTGGTAACATATTAGAAATGGTAATTGCCTATTAATTTTTTTACACCGTAGATGTATATTAGTTAAACTCATTTTCTTATAAAGGGTCAAGGCAAAATAGGGCCAAAGGTGGACCAATGTTATATTTGTACCATTTTCAATTAGGAAAGACCACCTAGGTATCCTATGATTAGAAAAATGTTTGAAGAGTAATTTAGTACCTTTTTCGTTAATGAAATTATTTTTCCTGTTCAATATAAAATTGAAACGTTCTATCCACAAATTGATATCCTATAGTAATTAAATATGCTACTTTATGTATTTTTTTCACATTAAATTTTTAGTACTTGAGAAAGAAAAAGTAAAAATTGGTGTTTCGTCTATGAATAAGTGGAAGAATAATGTCGATTATAATTTTTTAGAGATTCACAATCTTAGGCACATCAGACATTTCCAACTTAATTATCTTAGCAGATTGCGTAATAGTTGTTGAGCTATGTAAATAGGAAAAAAATTAATCTACACTAAAAGCAAAAAAAATTGCTACTTAGATGAATACAATTTTAATTTAATTTTATTTTGAATGAGACATACAGGTATTACTATTGTGTTCTTGGATTGATGGTGTTTCGCCAAAAGATGTTATGAAATCCTCTGATATCGGTGAAATCATTTCAAAAGGGTTTATTGTGGAGGCGATCGTCGTATTAGTATTTATTTTTCTTATTCTTTTGAGGATAGGGTACAAATATATTAAGCTGAATGTCGCGGTTAGAAGATTTGTTCTTCAATTTTGATTTGAACAATTTTCTTCAGGAGAAAGTAAATTTCACAGATGGTACATTTGTTTGACTGAGCTCGAACAAATTGAGCGTGTACCCATCCTCCCCTGAAGGCATGTGTTTCACCATGAATGTATAGAAAACTGGATGCTTAGGCAGATAATGTGTCCAGATTATTGTCGTCGCGATTATAGCAAGCCAATCACGGTATTTTACTATGTCTTTTTATTTGAATTGGTACTTTTAATGTAACAGTTTATTCGATATTGATTATATATATTATATAAAGATCATGTATGTGAACTTTTCGTACTGGTTGTTTTACATTTGAGTCCTTTGCTTTATAATGGAACAATTTGAATGGATAGTGACAACAGGATGCACGTATAGTGCACAACATGCACGTAAGTCGCACAAGATGAACTTACGTCGCACGAGATGCGAGTGTGACACATGAGATATATATGTGATGCACAAAAACTAATTTTATCGAATACACTTGAAATCTCTGATTAAAATTTAACTTTAAGTTTAGGCCACCAAATTCGTTGAGTCGACTCTGGCAGGGTCACAAATATAATTTTCCTGTCCATTACTTTCATTTGGCACAGGCCCAATATCATTTACTGATAAGAAAATTCAAATAGATGTAGGAGCTCAAATACTCTTAGTTGGTTCTAGCGGTGTGTATATATATATAGGGGCGGAGCCAGGCCTTGTTAGGAGGTTCGACCGAACCCTCTTCGATGGAAAAATACATCATTTATACATGGTTAAAATTATTTTATGTATTTATAGTAGGTGTCGAACCCCCTTTGGCTAAGTTTTCTTCGAATATTGAATCCTTTTAATTGAAATCCTGGCTCCACCTCTGTATATGTATATGTAGCAAACACTTGTAGCATGACATACAGGAAAAACATCAAATTGAACATTCACAACTTGTTCATGGGATACACCTCTCCCCTTTGTCATCATTATAAAGGGAAAAAAGTGTATCAAGTTCATTCCTCAAACATGACAATTAAAACATACTTCATATTTTATTATTGAAATAGAAGGTAAATACATCATTATAGTAAGTAATCAGATTTAGACTTATTGACTTCCTCCAGGTCCGCCATAAAATACAAAATGTTGAAATTTTCCGGGTAACATATGTGGGTTAACCTCGATACAGATTAGGATCATCGACATGTACATTTGTTAGATCAACATCTATTGTTACACCTTAATCATTTAAAACACTAAGTCCCTTACAATAACCATCAGAATCGGTGCTTCCAATGGAAAAAAAACTTCAGCCCATTGGAGGTTCAGGCACACCCGATGGGCTATATGCAACTCCTCCCCATTCAACGTTATTAGCAAAGTTTGCCAAGCTAGTGAAAATCTTTTGAGGCTAATAGCCAATTTGTTGATTGTCATCTCCAAGTAGAAGCCATCAATTTCCATTGACTAGATCCTTTCGTTTTTCAGAAGAAAATGTCTATATTAGTATTTTGTAGCTTTCAAAAACTTAGAAAATTATTTTAGGTAAAAAATAAAAAAAATTGTAACCGCTCTATATACATTCTAAACTCCCTTGGCTTCTCTCCACGTTGCGAAATTTTATTGAAAACCTTATCGAGAGGTATCTCATTGCTTACTATTACAAATCCAGGGCATAATGTATTGAAACTAAAGGTGTCAAACGGGCCGGGCCGGGCCAATCCGTAACCGGCCCTTCTATTTTAACCGGGTTGAGGGCCGGTCAAGGGTCGTTTTTGACGTTATCCGGGCCAGGCCGGGCTGGGCCAAACAGTAAAAAAATTAAAAACCACCCTAACCCGGCCCACTTAACCCAACCCGGTCAAACCAACCAAAACCCGGTCAAACCCGATTAAAAACCGGTCAAACCCGTTTAAAAAATAAATAAATAATCCAATATACACTATATACACTCCAATATACAATATATATTTTTTAAAAAATATATAAACAATTACACATATATGCGTACCATTCAATATATAATTATATATGACTATACGTACTACTTTAAATAAAACATATGCTATAATAGTATAATATATATATATACACTACAATATATATATATATATATATATATATATATATATATATACTAATTTATAAAACATATACACATGTATACATTAAATATATACTACTTTAGAAGATATATACACATATATATGCACCATTCAATATATATGTACTACTTTAAATAAAGTATATACTACAATATACATATATATATATACAACAATATGTGTATATATATAGTTACATACTAATTTATAAAACATATACACTTGTATACTTTAAAGATATACTGTAGACGCCTAATTTTGCCCCTCCCGAAGACCCAAGTTATCCATTTTTACCCTCGTCTTACCATGTGTACTACCCCATATAATAACCTCCGTACAAAAGGACAAAATAACCAACGCTAAGAAAATTGATAACAAATTTTATCCATTCCAACAACCCATACCCATCACCTACCTCACCCAACCCCCTACCCCACGTCACCCCACACCCCCCTCTCTTTTCTTGTCAACAAAGAAAAGACTCAAAACACAATATATATATATACTTACCCACATACACCAAAGAAAAAAAGAAGGGGAAGAAGGAAGAGGGGAAATCAAAAGAATTTATCAGCTCTCTCTCTTGTTTCTCTCTAAAAATTCATTCTCTCTCTCTAAACACCACCATCTTTCCCCTTTTCTCTACCATCTCTCTCTCCCTAAAACTAAAAAAAAAAATTTAGAAAAATCCGACTAACGCAATCTCCGACCAGATCCGCCGCCGTTCGCCGTCCGAAATAACCACCCGTCGCCGTTCGACCGGACACGGTTAGAGCCGACCAGCTCCCGCGGCCCGTCGCTACCTTCACCGTCGCATCTCCGGCCGCGGCGCGTTGGCCAGATCCGACTAGCTGGCCGCCTCTCCATCCGAACGAGTCACCGTCCATCGACTCAGTCACCATACCGGCTGACGTCAGACGTCGGCCGCCACCGTTTACCATCATCATCAGCCGCGGCCGTTCCCAGTGTCGCCGCCAGATCTGCCGCCAGATCCGCGGCTGTCACTGTCTCCGTCACCAGGTCCCACCAGCTCGATCTATTTGGCTTTTGGGTTTCTTGTTGTCTCTCGTTGATTTTGGTTTTGTCTGTTTCATGTTTCGACGTCTATAGTGGTTTTCGAGTCGCTTTTATCGAATCTCGTCGTCATTTTCGGTTGGGTTTCGTATAGTAAGGTTTTATTCGGGGGTTTTGGAGTTGTCCGGTTATTATTTTAATACCGAGTTGGTTGTTCGTCGTGAGGTTCTCCGATCGAGTTTTGGTCTTCGGATTTCTTTATTATCGACAAAAGCAAGTGTCAGTGAGGTCCATTTCTTTAACCTGCTCTCTTTTGTTTATCTTATTATATTGAATTGGTTGTGATTATGCTTGTTGTGATTATGTTTTGTTGCACTTTGTTGATATTGATTGTTATGATCATGATGTTTGGTGTGTCGATTTTGGTGGTTTGAAAATTGAAGTTGATCGTGTTTTTAATGGATTGATAAGGAGATTTAGGGAAGTAATGGAGGAATTGATAAAAGTTGAACGTAGATTGATGTTGGTTTTGTCTTTGTTCTATTCGGTATAAGGGAATGTGATGGAATTATGTCTTTAGTTGAGAACGCATAGGCAAACGTAGGCCGGGTAGGCAAATTTAGGAATAACAATTTGTTGGAGTGTTTTGAATATGTGCTTGAATGATACTTTTACTTTATTGTACGAAAAGTTTAAATTGTACTCATTTGGCCGGGGAATGCCCCGAAGAATTTGTATTGATTTATCCGGGGAATGCCCCGAAGTACCTTGTACCTGGAGGACGTCCGCGATGAAGGCCCGAGGCATCGGGTAAAGCATTAGTTTAGGATTAGCGTAGGTTTATTTTCAGTTCTTTTCTATTTTCGGGTTGTAATAATTGGACTGGATTTACATTTCGATTTGTTTTGTTTTGTTTGTTTGATTGTTTTGCGTGCTTTATTTTTGTGGTTTATACACTTCATAATGCCAAAAATAGTCGATACACTCTGTCAAGCGACCGTGGTCGAACCACGGGATCAAGGGGTGCCTAACACCTTCCCCTCGGTCAACAGAATTCCTTAGCCGGAATCTCTGTGCGCAAACCGGTTTAAGAGTCAATTGGTTTTGAAAAGGGATTCTCCGAAGGTGACTTGGCACACCGGATTATGCCAAGTGGCGACTCTGAATAAAAATGTAAATAATCCCTTTTTCGAAGAAATTTTTCATTTCTTATCACCTAAAATAATAAAACCCTTTCGAACTTTAAAAATATTCCAATGTTTTGGAGTACGCGTTAGAAAAGGGGTGTGACATCTTCTGGCGACTCTGCTGGGGAACATGACAAGTTTTCAGAATTCGAGCTATTTTTGAAATCGTATCGGCTTTGTTTGGCATTACGAGTGTATAAACATTGTTTGTGGTTATTGTTTGTGTTATTTTCACTTTTTGTGCTTTTTCGTGCTCTTTGTTTATATTATTTATCCTATGTGTTACCGCTTTATATCTGTCATCATGAGTCCACCCCCCGGCCTTCTTTCTGCAACAAATCCGTAGTACACGTGTTGTACACGACCTCTAGTTTGAGTCACCCTTATTTTAGGGGGGGGAGCCGTCGGTGTTATGGAGTAGGTGGAAAGCAAAGCAGCCACTATCGACCATACGCTCCCTCGAACAGCCTTGTTAGTAAACCACAACGTAGGTCAGCCTTTAGGTCATGCTTATGTGCATCATACGGAGACCTAGCGGGACCCGCGTGGCCCTTTGTAGGAGACTCACCTTTGAAGCATCCCTGCGTGCTAATTGTTGCATTTTTAAGGGTAACGTGGCCATTTGACGGACTGATTTTTGAAAAAAAATAAATTATAATTAAAATCAAATTAATTTGTTAGGAGTAAGGTAAAATAGAAATAGAAAAGGTCGTCGAAAAAAAAAAAAGAGGAATGTCGTAGTTTATTTTAGAATTCGTTATGGCTTTTGTTTTTCACAATCCAAAAACTCAAAAAGATTTTTTTTTTACGCTTTGTAAAGTACCGCAAATTCAAAAATAAAAAGAAAGGAGGAAGTTTTGTTTGCTTGTCAAAAACTAAAAATTACCAAAAAGACTTTTCTGTATAATTGGTGGTGTCAGTCTTAGTTAAAGCGTCTAGTTGAAAAAAAAAAGTTTTATTCGTCTGTTTTTTATTGTGTCTCTTAAGTTAGGGTCAATTTGTTAGTTAATCATTAATTGTTCAATCTGATTGAACTACGCATACCTGATTCCCTTCCCTCGGGTTGGGATACGTAGGCAACCCTCGGTGGGTCCGGTAAATTTTTGTGTCGGTCTTTGTCTTAGTATTAGTTTAGGTCTCTCGTCCTGTAATCTAGAGTCGTTTGCCAAGTAGACTAATTTCGCTCAGTACCTCTGTTCGGCAAATTGGAGTCATGAACGGGGTCTGTCCCATCGACAGATGTTGACGTCAAAAATCTCAAAGGTTGGGAATCTTCTACCCCTGTCGAATTTTTTGAGGTAACGTCTTGTGTGTTATTACAGGATGAATCGACCACCAAGTCTAGAGTTTTAATGGTTGTCAAAGTGCCCAAAAAGTTAATCAAATGGTGGGAAATGTTTAATTATGTTGATCAGCAGGAACTGGTTAAAATATTAGGTGACCTCACGGAACTTCTACATGTTACCCCTCGTCCAGATTTAATAGAAGCCTTGTTAACCTTTTGGGACCCGAGTAGTTTGGTGTTCAGGTTTGGGGAATGTGAAATGACTCCCACTTTGGCAGAAATATCCGGTTTGTTGCATTTGCCCTATATCGAGAAGGATATGATCCGAGCGCGAAATCATACTGGCGTAAGATTTTTGCAATCCTGTGGTCTAAAAAGTAAGGATATCCGTTTGGGTTGTTTAAGTGAATCGTGGGTTTCCCTAGATTTTTTGTTCGATAGATTCGGGCCCTCGGAAGATTTTGATTGCTTTTGGGAAGAATTTCATGTGACTAAGGAGAAGTGGGAGAAAAAGCGTCTTGAAGTCTTCACCCTCGCTTTGCTAGGAACTTTAGTGTTTCCACTAGAAGAAAGACATGTTAATACCCGCTTGCAATCTGTGGTGATGGCCCTATTTCATAAGGATCAAAACAACAAGGGCATTAATCAAAAGGGCAGGTTCACTCTCATACCCATGATCTTAACAGAAATATATAAGGCTTTAACCGAAGTGAAAAGGGGAAGGAGATTTTTCGAGGGCAGTAACTTGATATTGCAGTTATGGATGATGGAGCACTTGCATGCACCTTTTTTAGTTAGATCAGATGTGTTAGATCGTTGTATTCCCAATCGAGTGAAAGCCATGGATTCCAGGTTGCGTTTGGACAAATTCTCGCTGCCCGTGGGAGTCAAGGCTTGGATTGAATTTCTTGAATCAAGAACCAGGGATAACATTTTGTGGAATTATTTGTGGCTTCAACCAAAGGTAGTATTGTTGGGTTGTCAGACATAGTTCCCTTTAGTTATGTTAGGGCTCAATTGCACTAGACCATACAATCCTTCTAGGGTAATGCGCCAGTTAGGTAGGCTACAGGAAGTGCCACCAACAGTAGATCTTCTGAAGGATGTTGAGTACTTCAAGGATCAAGCCTTAGGTGAGATCAGGTATGAGCAGTTTTGGAAGCATGCAACAAAGCTAGGTGTGGACACACTCAAAGAAGGTTTGGATAATCCGGGCCACACTCAGTGATATGAGGTCTGGGTTCAATCTGTCCCTTGGGTATCAGTCAACCCTTACCAGCACAGCTTAGAGGGAGAATACAAGAAGAATGCATAGCAAATGATCATCAGTATGAAAGTGTAGGGTCCAAAGTGGAAACGCTTAGAGTTCAGTTAGCAGATTTATTCAAGATGGTAGAAAGGTGTCAGAATAATCTTTCCAAATGCACTCCTCATGAAGCAGGAATACGGGCCCGAAGCTTCTTCCCCGGTATCAGGGTATCTTTACAGGATATGCTACAAGGTTTGAATGGGAGAAAGAGAACTTCAGAGGCGGGTCCATATCAGCCAGGGTCATCGCGCAGAGCACCAGTCTGAAAGAGCACTTCTTATCTTTATTCAGTTGGAGTCTTTTTATGTGTCTGTCATTGTAGGGTGGTGTCTGTTTTAAGTCGAGGTCAAGTTATTTTGCTATTAGAGTCTTTATTAGTAATTTCACCTGTGTCGTCTTAGGGGTCTATAATGTTGTTTCGTATTCATTTTTTTTTAGTTTTACAGTAGTCCCAAAATTTTATACGTTTTGTTGTTTTCTTTACAAGGATATGACAAATTGTTATTTTTCTTTTCTTCTTAAAGTTTCAGATATATAAAAAAAAAAAATTAGTTTAATTGGCCATTTTGGCAAGGCCCGAACTACGTAAGATCTGATTCATGTACGACATGATACGTAGGCAACCTACTTTTGGGTTCGATCTAACCATTTTGTTTCGTTGTTTTTCATTTTCCTCTTTTAAAGAAAAACAAAAGCCATAAAGAATGATAAAATAAAGGTAGATAACGAGAGAAAAGAAATGGCAGAGATTGATACGAAAAGAAAGAAAAAATAAGAAAAAAAAAAGAGGAAAGAGAGGGAAAGAAGATAATAAGCGTAGAAGATAAAAATAAGTGTGGACAAAAATCAGGATGATGTTAAAATGATCTCGCTACCCTCAAAAGTTGGTAGAAATGAGCATGAATTTAGGGCAAATTTTACCAACGTGATTTCCCATGCCTGTTGTGTGCCTAATTGTAACGGATGTCGTCTTTGATGAGCATGTTCTTTCAGATAATAGTGGTTGGTTTGCAGTGCCCTGGCTAGTCACCCGTACTTCACCAGGTCCAAAGCAAAGTTCGCCATGGCTAACAGAGAAATGGAAAATTCGCTCATTGACCCGGATCAGGAGCACAGGGAAGAAAGTGCTGAACACAACGATGAGGTGGTAAGGCTTAGGCAACAACTGATAGATTTGCATCGGGCATGGGCTAGCGGAATGCCTCCTCCTCCACTCCCTGAAGGTTTAGGAAATGTCTCTAATTGCCCACCTCTCTCTCAGGCGCAATTCTCTGCCCCAACTGAATCACCCGACCACGCGCCAGGATTCACTCCGCGACATTATTATCCTGGTAGTTCTAGTGTGCCCTTAGCAGCTCCTCAGTCGAGACCCGCTGCTCAGCCAGCGCCACCGATCACACCGGTATTCGTGGCTCCGCCACCACATGAAACTCCCATATATGCTGCGCGTCCCACAATGAGGCTTCCTAGGTCTTCCAGTGAGCCAGTACTGAAGGTTTCAGATGGTCAGTATTATGCCCCGGAGCCTACTTTGCAAATGAATGATCCATATGGGTACACCCAACCGCCTGCATTTTCGTTTGATACGGAGAAACCTGTCGCAACGGAGGAACAGGATGTCATAGCTCGGAAACTGAAGAGTTTAGAGCAGGCTATGAGAAATCTGCAAGGGATCGGAGATTACAAGAGTGTTTCTTATAAAGATCTGTGTATGTTCCCAGACATCAATCTTCCCCCCGGTTTTAAGATGCCCAAGTTCGAGAAGTATACAGGACACGGTGATCCCGTTGCACACTTGAGACGATATTGTAACCAGTTGAGGGCTGGAGGTGGAAAAGAAGAATTGCTCATGACTTTCTTTGGCGAGAGTCTTTCAGATCTGGCCTCAGAATGGTTTATAGATCGAGATATCGATAAATGGAACAGTTGGGATGATTTGGCTTCTGAGTTTGTCCAGCATTTTCAGTATAACATCGACCTGATTCCGGACGAAAAGTCCTTGGTCAACATGAAGAAAAAGAGCACTGAAGGTTTCAGGGAATACGCGATAAGGTGGCGTGAACAAGCCGCCAGGGTAAAGCCCCCAATGAAAGAAAGTAAGTTGGTAGAAGTTTTCATTCAGGCGCAGGATGAGACCTATTTTCAGCATTTGCTTCCGGCAATGGGAAAGTCTTTTATGGAAGTTCTCAAAATGGGGGAGATGATAGAGGATAGAATTAAGACCGGGCGAATAGTGAGTTTTGCCGCATTAAAAGCCACCACACAAGCGATTCAAGGTGGATCTGGCGCATTCGGAGGTAGAAAGAAGAAAGAGGACGTGGCGACTGTCGTGGCTGGAACCCATTCCTATCCCAAAAGACCCCCTCTCCCCTATCCACAATCCCAAGCCCAAGTCTACACCCAAGCTCCATATATTCCTCCCCACCATTACTACCCTTCACAAAACCCTTTATATTCCATTCCACCACCACCATACCCAGTATACAGCGCACAACCATATGCCCAAACCCCTTCTTACCCGCAATGGCGCGCGCAAGCTTCACAAAATTGCCCCTTCGCTCCACCAAATTATCAAAACCCCTCCAGACCCAGTTGTCAGCCTAGGCCCGATTATAAGAAGGAGAAGGCAGTCAAAAATCAATTCACACCTCTGGGGGAGTCATATGTCATTGAGCCGGGAAGGTATGAGAGAAGATAAATCCCAAGAAAGCACAAAGAAACCCCTGATCACAGTACAAGGCTCCAGAAGACATGTTGATTCAAGTCAGGATAAACCTAAGTTAACAGTGGTGGGAGCTTTGAGTAGCCCATCTTGACGGTGAAAGGAGCACTGACAGCGCCTATTGTCCTCAAACCAGTGACCCAACCTCCGATAGTTGATACGAAAAGGATTCCTTGGAATTATGGGCGGAATGTGATGACCTATCATAGGAAAGAAGTTTTGGAAGATGTAGATGAGGTAGGAGGTTTGACTAGGTCAGGAAGATGTTTCGTACCTGAAAGCTTAAGAAAGCTAAAGCCAACAGTGAGTGGACCGTCGTCTATCAAAAAGCCTATCACTGAAGAGGAAGACGAAGAATTTTTGAAAAAGATGAAATTGCCAGAGTATTCAGTATTAGACCAGCTGAAGAAAACCCCTGATCAAATTTCCTTTTTATCTTTGTTGTTGCACTCCAAGGAGTATCGTGATGTTTTGCTGAAGGTATTGAATGAAGCATATGTTCCAAGTGAGATTACAATCAACCAGGTTGAGAAAATGGTGGGAAAAATCTTTGATGTCAATCGGATTAGCTTTTCTGATGATGAATTGCCTGTTGAAGGTACGGGGCATAATCGGGGCCTTTACATTACAGTGAAATGTGAAGATTTCTACGTCACTCATGTCATGATCGATGGAGGTTCAGGTGTAAATATTTGCCCTATTTCTACTTTGGAAAAGCTGAATATTGGTGTTGAATGGATCAAGCCCAACAATGTATGTGTTAGGGCTTTCGATGGTACAAAGTCAAATTCCATTAGCGAAATAGAACTATTGCTGACCATAGGGCCTGTTGAGTTCGCCATAGAGTTTCAAGTGTTGAATGTAGAATCCTCTTACAATCTGTTGTTAGGAAGGCCGTGGATCCACAAGGCCAAGGCGGTTGCATCTACGTTGCACCAAATGATTAAGTTTGAGTATGACAGGCAAGAAGTAGTTATTCATGGTGAAGGAGATTTGTCAGCCTACGAAGATTCTCCCTTGTCCCTTATTGAAGCAAATAACGTAGAGGAGACATTCGTCTATCAAATTTTTGATACAGTGCCAGTAAGTTGTATCCTTGAATGGCAGGCTGCACCGGGACCGCAATTGTCTTCGACTTCTATCATGATGGTGAGTGAACTTTGGAAATATGGATTTGAGCCAGGAAAGGGTTTGGGAGCGTCTCTACATGGCATAGTTCATCCCATATGTCCGAGGGAGAACATGGGCACGTGTGGTCTGGGATTTGAGCCTACAGCTGAAGATCTGAAGAAAGCCAAGGGAAGGAAAAAGGAAATATGGTCCCTCTCTCGCCCAATACCACTGCTCAGTGAGTCATTTGTTAAGAGCGATGTCGCGGAACATGTGGAATCTGAAGTTTAATTGGTTGATGACTTCCAGAACCTTTTTATTAAAGTTGACATGGTTGAAGCAGGAGAAGGCACCAGTATGGCAGATGTGCAATTCATAGGTCCAGCTGTCCGGCTCAATAATTGGGAAGTCACTCCTCTCCCCGTCAGAAGGGAGTTTTGGTAGTTTATTTTGTTTTTCTCTCTGTTTATCCGAGTTATTTCAGGGTTGTAATTTGAATTCTAGTTTGTTTATGTTATGTTGGTGTCTGTGTTCAAACCCTTCTATCTTTTATTTAATGAAATGCAATGTCCCTTTTATTTTGTGTCTAATATATTTTGTTTTCTTTCTTACACAGTTCTCTTTATGTTGATTCTAATGACATGACATACATGCGGAATTTTTAGCCTGATCTTAAAATCCAAAATAATCCAAATGTAATGAAGCAAGATGGGGAATATGATGAAAAAGAAGCACTAGAAGAAACAAGCAAAGAGTTGGAACAATTTGAAGACAAACCGAATACTAATTTGAATGAGACTGAGCCAATAAATCTAGGGGATCAAAAAGATGTTAGGGAAACTAAAATCAGTGTACATGTTTTGCCCCAGCTAAAAGATGAAATGATTCGAGCGTTAATGGATTATAAGGATGTTTTTGCATGGTCTTATGATGATATGCCTGGTTTAAGCACTGAATTAGTGTCTCACAAATTGCCAACGGATCACGCATTCCCTCCTGTCAAACAGAAGTTGAGGAAGTTTAAAACAGATGTAAGTATTAAAATCAAGGAGGAAATCATGAAACAACTTGAAGCCAAAGTAATTCGAGTGGCTCGTTATCCTATATGGTTATCCAATGTTGTTCCCGTACCAAAGAAAGATGGCAAAATTTGAGTGTGTGTTGATTACCGCGATTTGAACAGGGCAAGTCCAAAAGATGATTTTCCACTTCCCAATATTCATATTTTGCTAGACAACTGCGCTAAACACGAGGTTTCCTCTTTTGTGGATTGCTATGCCGGATATCACCAGATCATTATGGATGATGAAGACGCGGAGAAGACGTCCTTTATCACACCATGGGGAACTTATTGTTATCGAGTGATGCCGTTCGGTTTGAAGAACACTGGAGCAACATATATGAGAGCAATGACCACTATGTTTCATGACATGATGCATAAGGAGATTGAGGTTTACGTGGATGATGTGATTATTAAGTCAAAAAGTCAGGCCGACCATGTAAAAGATTTGAGAAAGTTCTTTGAAAGGCTTTGCAGGTATAATCTCAAACTCAACCCGGTAAAATATGTATTTGGAGTTCCGTCTGGAAAGCTGTTGGGGTTTGTAGTCAGCCGTCGGGGAATTGAATTAGATCCCTCGAAAATCAAAGCCATTCAGGATTTGCCCCCGCCTAAGAATAGAACGGAGGTAATGAGTTTGCTCGGTAGACTGAACTACATTAGCAGGTTTATTGCTCAACTCACGACCACTTGTGAGCCCATATTCAAGTTGTTGAAAAAGAGTGTTGCGGTAAAATGGACTGAAGAATGTCAGGAAGCATTTGATCGAATCAAGATATATCTGTCAAATCCACCCGTACTGGTACCCCCAGAGCCTGGTAGGCCTTTGATCTTATATTTATCAGTCATGTACAATTCTTTCGGTTGTGTCCTGGGTCAACATGATGTCACAGGCAAGAAGGAGCAGGCTATGTATTATCTTAGCAAGAAGTTCACCGCATATGAGGCCAGGTATACTCTTCTTGAAAGGACGTGTTGTGCCCTAACTTGGGTGGCACAGAAGTTGAAGCATTATCTCTCATCATATACTACTTATCTCATCTCCCGCGTGGATCCTTTGAAGTATATCTTTCAGAAGCCTATGCCAACAGGTCGTTTGGCAAAGTGGCAGATATTACTTACCGAGTTTGACATTGTATATGTGACTCGAACCGCCATGAAAGCCCAAGCTTTGGCAGATCATCTTGCTGAAAATCCCATCGATGAAAATTATGAGCCATTAAAGACATATTTTCCTGACGAAGAAGTGTCGTGTGTCGATGAGGTCGTTATAGATGCTGATCCAGGTTGAAGGTTATTTTTCGATGGAGCTGTCAATATGAAAGGAGTCGGAATAGGTGCGGTTCTTATTTCTAAATTGGGACAACATTTCCCGGTAACAGCACAACTTCGATTCTACTGTACTAACAATATGGCAGAGTATGAAGCCTGCATTCTTAGTTTGAGGTTAGCTGTTGATATGGGAGTCCAGGAATTATTGGTGTTAGGAGATTCGGATTTGATCGTCTATCAAATTCAAGGAGATTGGGAGACGCGAGATTTGAAGCTCATCCCGTATCGACAATGCTTGCAGGAGCTATGTCAACGGTTTGTGTTAGTGAAATTTAGGCATATTCCAAGGATTCGTAATGAAATTGCTGATGCTTTAGCCACTTTGTCTTCAATGCTCTAACATCCTGACAAAGCCTACATCGATCCAGTGCATGTACAAAGTCGTGATCAGCATGCTTATTGTAATGTGGTTGAAGAAGAGCTCGATGGAGAACCTTGGTTCTTGGATATCAAGAGGTACATTCAGTCAGGAGAATACCCAACATATGCCACCAACGATCAAAAGAGGGCCATTAGGCGTTTGGCTAGTGGATTTTTCCTAAGTGGGGGAATCTTGTATAAGAGAACCCCAGATCTCGGACTTTTGAGGTGTGTAGATGCAAAAGAAGCCTTGGCAATCATGGTTGAAAAATACTCTGGCGTATGTGGGTCGCATATGAATGGTCATGTCTTGTCAAAAAAGATTCTTCGAGCAGGTTATTATTGGCTTACTATGGAAAGGGATTCTATCCAATTTGTTCGAAAGTATCATCAATGTCAGGTACAAGGTGATCTGATACGTTCTCCTCCTGTCGAGTTGCATACAATGGCCGCTCCATGGCCGTTCGTATCTTGGGGAATGGATGTGATTGGACCGATTGAGCCGAAAGCATCAAACGGGCATAGTTTCATTTTGGTAGCCATTGACTACTTCACAAAGTGGGTAGAAGCAGTAACTTTCAAGTCAGTGACAAAGAAGGCTGTGGTAGATTTTGTTCATGCCAATATCATTTGTAGATTTGGAATTCCTAAGACGATCATTACAGACAATGCCGCCAATCTCAATAGTCATTTGATGCAAGAGGTATGTCAACAATTTAAGATCGCACATCGAAATTCTACCCCATATCGCCCAAAGGCCAATGGTGTTGTAGAAGATGCTAATAAGAACATAAAAAAGATACTGCGAAAAATGGTACAAGGGTCTAGACAGTGGCATGAAAAGTTGCCATTTGCATTGCTGGGTTATCGCACCACTGTTCGTACTTCAACGAGGGTAACTCCATATTTATTGGTGTATGGGACAGAAGCAGTCATCCCTGCAGAAGTTGAAATTCCCTTTCTCCGAGTCATTGTAGAAGCAGAGATTGATGATGACGAATGGGTAAAGACCCGACTGGAATATTTGAATTTGATTGAGGAAAAAAGGCTAACGTCTGTGTGTCATGGCCAGTTGTATCAAAGAAGGATGGTTCGAGCGTATAACAAAAAGGTTCATCCCAGGAATTTTGAAGTTGGTCAGTTGGTATTGAGACGTATCCTTCCTCACCAGGTTGAAGCGAAAGGCAAGTTCTCCCCTAACTGGCAAGGTCCCTTTGTTGTGAAGAAAGTGTTGCCCAATGGAGCCTTATATTTGATAGATATTGAAGGCAAAATGACAGAAATGGCTATTAATGCTGATGCGGTCAAAAGATATTACGTATAATATTTGATCCTTTGTTGATTTTATTGCATGTTTAGTACTTGCATTTTTGAAGATTGATATGATGAATGCATTTTATTCTTCTATCCAAACACTTTGCCGTCCTTTGTTTACCCATTTGAGCTTCATTTTATTTTTTCTTTCATACCCCTCTTTTGGAATCAAAATAGAGTCAAAGATAAATGTCAAGAAAATAAGAACAAAAGAAAAAGTTTGAAGATAAAAAAGAAGAAGAAAGAAATCAAAATCAAAATCAAATCAAAACAAAGAACAAGCTGATGGAACTACGTGCGACCTGATTCTCCTCTCTCGGGAGTGAGATACGTAGGCTACCCTATTTTGGGCTCGGTCCAACCAAATAAAGATTTTAAGATTCACCCAGTCAATAAAACTGGGGCATGAGTTAATGTGTTGTTTGAGTCGATTCCAAAAGTTGTAAGTCCCACCCCCACTTCAAGTATCGTTTGAGCCTCTTACCATCTTTTCTAAACCTCAACCAAAAGCCAAGTTACAACCAAGGAAAGCCCTTCAGATCAATTTTTGATAATTTTAAGGCTAAGCATGTAATGGATATCATGATACATGGTGAAGTACCGTTTGTCTCCCTCAGCATGAGAAATCAGGAAAAGAAAATGAAAATGAGAGAGTCTTATTGGTGAAAACCCTCACGGGCACCATGAGGCGACGGTGAGTTGAGAGAAATAAAAATGAGAGAGTCTTATTGGTGAAAACCTTTGTAGGCACCATAAGGCGATGGTGAGTAAAGAGAAATAAAATGAGAGAGTCTTATTGGTGAAAACCCTCACGGGCACCGTAAGGCGATGGAGAGTTCAAGATTAAAGCGAAAAGTGAGAAGAAAGAGATTTGTTGGCAAAAGTATTTTAAGATGTCATCAATCGAATGTGATATATGAGTTCGATGGATTTAAAGAAGCGGCTCAGAGGCAAAGGTACGAACTCAACAACAAATGGGGAGCTTGGATAGGAAGATCAGGCAGCTCAATCCAGAATGCATGTCATGTTCACTGGAGTTGGTTGTCGTATTCAGATAAGTTTTCTTTTTGAATATGGGATATTGCCCTTTTCTGTCATTTACATATTCATGCTTTTTGTCTTTTTGTGACATTTAACAAAAATAAAAGTCCCCATCTTTTCTTTACATTTTTAAGTCAAGTCTGTGTCAAAACAAGCGAGAAAGAATTTCAAAATTTACTATCAGTCTTTCCAATTATGTGAGGAAAAGTCAAGGAATAGCACAGGGAGAAATATGATCGTAATTCAAGAAGCAAAGGAAGTCTATCAACCAACAGGCTACTGGATTCGTAGAAACATTCAGTTTTGGGAAAAGAGTGCACCTCCTGGAAAATGGGATTTTACTTTCTGTTCAGGACCCTCCTGGAAAATGGGACTTTACTTTCCGTTCAGGACCCTCCTGGAAAATGGGACTTTACTTTCTGTTCAGGACCCTCTTGGAAAATGGGATTTTACTTTCTGTTCAGGACCCTCATGGAAAATGGGACTTTACTTTCTGTTCAGGACCCTCCTGGAAAATGAGACTTTACTTTCTGTTCAAGACCCTCCTGGAAAATGGGATTTTACTTTCTGCTCAGGACCCTCATGGAAAATGGGATTTTACTTTCTGCTCAGGACCCTCCTGGAAAATGGGATTTTACTTTCTGTTCAGGACCCTCCTGGAAAATGGGACTTTACTTTCTGTTCAGGACCCTCCTGGAAAATGGGACTTTACTTTATGTTCAGGACCCTCCTGGAAAATGGGATTTTACTTTCTGTTCAGGACCCTCCTGAAAAATGGGACTTTAGTTTCTATTTAGATATTTTTACTTTCTGTTCAGGACCTCCTGAAAAATGGGATTTTACTTTCTGTTTAGTGATTTTACTTTCTGTTCAGGACCCTCCTGGAAAATGAGACAGTGCTTTCCAAAATGAAATACTATTTTAGTGTAATTTTGTTGGAGATAATTTTCTTTCTAGTTTTAATTTTGGGTTTCAGGAGCCCGCCTGAAGAACAGGGTGATGAAATAGCAAGTCAGGAGCCCGTTTGAAGAACAGGATGATGAAATAACAAGTCAGGAGCCCGCTTTGAGAATAGGGTAAAGAAATGAAAGTCAAGCAACAAAGGAAAGTAATTAAAAGCCGAGCAACAAGGTAAAAGAAATTGCAAGTCAGGAGCCCGCCTGAAGAATAGGGTGATAAAAGTCGAGTCAAGAGCCAATAGAAGTTGTATAGATAGGATTTTTGTAATTTCATTTATGTTTTAACTTGTAATTTTCATTGTGATGTAATGACAGAGCCGCAGACCGGAACCTCGACGGAACCTCACTCGACTCTCCAACTCGGTATAGTCCACTGCCTTTCAAAAGTTGAGATACTTGTCACTCGATCTCCATGACTTGGGTAGGTAGGCTATCCTAATTCAAAACTCGATAGTCCTTCTTTCTTCTGTCTCTCCCTTTGAAAAAAGATCGGGACAAAATTCTGTCTCGTTATCTACTTCTTTGTCTGAAAACACTACGTGTTTACATTCAAAGGGGGCATGATGTAGACGCCTAATTTTGCCTCTCCTGAAGACCCAAGTTATCCATTTTTACCCTCGTCTTACCATGTGTACTACCCCATATAATAACCTCCGTACAAAAGGACAAAATAACCAACTCTAAGAAAATTGATAACAAATTTTATCCATTCCAACAACCCATACCCATCACGTACCTCACCCAACCCCCTACCCCACGTCACCCCACACCCCCCTCTCTTTTCTTGTCAACAAAGAAAAGACTCAAAACATAATATATATATACTTACCCGCATACACCAAAGAAAAAAAGAAGGGGAAGAAGGAAGAGGGGAAATCAAAAAAATTTATCAGCTCTCTCTCTTGTTTCTCTCTAAAAATTCATTCTCTCTCTCTAAACACACTCTCTCTCTCTCTTCTCCTTTCCACCGCCGCGTCTCGCCGGAGTTAATCGCCGGCGGGCGAGCACCATCAACACCACCATCTTTCCCCTTTTCTCTACCATCTCTCTCTCCCTAAAACTAAAAAAAAAATAGAAAAATCCGATTAACGCAATCTCCGACCAGATCCGCCGCCGTTCGCCGTCCAAAACAACCACCCGTCGCTATTCGGCCGGACACGGTCAGAGCCGACCAGCTCCCGCGGCCCGTCGCTACCTTCACCGTCGCATCTCCGGCCGTGGCGCGTCGGCCAGATCCGACTAGCTGGATGCCTCTCCATCCGAACGAGTCACCGTCCGTCGACTCAGTCACCATACCGGCTGACGTCAGACGTTGGCCGCCGCCGTTTACCATCATCATCAGCCGCCGCCGTTCTCAGTGTCGCCGCCAGATCCGCCGCCAGATCCGCGGCTGTCACTGTCTCCGTCACCAGATCCGACCAGCTCGATCTATTTGGCTTTTGGGTTTCTTGTTGTCTCTCGTTGATTTTGGTTTTGTCTGTTTCATGTTTCGACGTCGATAGTGGTTTTCGAGTCGCTTTTATCGAATCTCGTCGTCATTTTCGGTTGGGTTTCATATAGTAAGGTTTTATTCGCGGGTTTTGGAGCTGTCCGGTTATTATTTTAATACCGAGTTGGTTGTTCGTCGTGAGGTTCTCCGATCGAGTTTTGGTCTTCGGATTTCTTTATTATCGACAAAAGCAAGTGTCAGTGAGGTCCATTTCTTTAACCCGCTCTCTTTTGTTTATCTTATTATATTGAATTGGTTGTGATTATGCTTGTTGTGATTATGTTTTATTGCACTTTGTTGATATTGATTGTTATGATCATGATGTTTGGTGTGTCGATTTTGGTGGTTTGAAAATTGAAGTTGATCGTGTTTTTAATGGATTGATAAGGGGATTTAGGGAAGTAATGGAGGAATTGATAAAAGTTGAACGTAGATTGATGTTGGTTTTGTCTTTGTTCTATTCGGTATAAGGGAATGTGATGGAATTATGTCTTTAGTTGAGAACGCATAGGCAAACGTAGGCCGGGTAGGCAAATTTAGGAATAACAATTTGTTGGAGTGTTTTGAATATGTGCTTGAATGATACTTTTACTTTATTGTACGAAAAGTTTAAATTGTACTCATTTGGCCGGGGAATGCCCCGAAGGAATTGTATTGATTTATCCGGGGAATGCCCCGAAGTACCTTGTACCCAGAGGACGTCCGCGATGAAGGCCCGAGGCATCGGGTAAAGCATTAGTTTAGGATTAGCGTAGGTTTATTTTCAGTTCTTTTCTATTTTCGGGTTGTAATAATTGGACTGGATTTACATTTCGATTTTTTTCGTTTTGTTTGTTTGATTGTTTTGCGTGCTTTATTTTTGTGGTTTATACACTTCATAATGCCAAAAATAGTCGATACACTCCGTCAAGCGACCGTGGTCGAACCACGGGATCGAGGGGTGCCTAACACCTTCCCCTCGGTCAACAGAATTCCTTAGCCGGAATCTCTGTGCGCAAACCGGTTTAAGAGTCAATTGGTTTTGAAAAGGGATTCTCCGAAGGTGACTTGGCACACCGGATTATGCCAAGTGGCGACTCTGAATAAAAATGTAAATAATCCCTTTTTCGAAGCAATTTTTCATTTCTTGTCACTTAAAATAATAAAACCCTTTCGAACTTTAAAAATATTCCAATGTTTTGGAGTACGCGTTAGAAAAGGGGTGTGACATATACGTCTATAGAAGATATATACACATATATACGCACCATTCAATATGTATGTACTACTTTAAAAAAAGTATATACTACAATATATATACTAATTTATAAAACATAAAGTAATGTATACGTTAAATATACACGTCTATAGATGATCTATTCACATATATACACTCTATTCTATGTATATGTAATACTTTAAATCAAATATACTATAATATATATACATTACAATATATATTTGTATAGTTTTAAACTAATTTATGAAACATATACATATGTATACGTTAAATATACACGTCTATAGAAGATCTATTTATAATACTTTAAATGAGATATACTACAATATATATACATTACAATATATATTTGTATAGTTATATACTAATTTATAAAATATATACACATGTATACGTTAAATATACACGTCTATAGAAGATCCATTCACATATATACACTCTATTCTATGTATATGTAATACTTTAAATGAAATATACTATAATATATATACATTACAATATATATTTGTATAGTTATATACTAATTTATAAAACATATACACTTGTATACGTTAAATATACACGTCTATAGAAGATCTATTCACATATATACACTCTATACTATGTATACGCACCATTCAATGTATATATACTACTACTTATAAAATATACTACATTATATATACATTACAATATATATAGATATACTTATATACTAATTTATGAAACATATACATATGTATACGTTAAATATACACTTCTATAGAAGATATATACACGTGTATACGCACCATTCAATGTATATATACTACTACTTATAAACTATACTACATTATATATACATTACAATATATATAGATATACTTATATACTAATTTATAAAACATATACACATGTATACGTTAAATATACACTTCTATAGAAGATATATGCACAAATATACAAAACATATGCTTCTTAATATAATAAATTAATAATATTTGGTAGTAAATTAATAATATATTAGAAGTAAGTTTTTAATTTAAAGTAGAAAACTAGAAATTCAATTTAAAATTTTAAATCGTTAAATGAAAAAAAATAAAAAACAAGGACTAAGGAGTGAATGACTTTGGGGAATTTTATTGATTGCAAAATGATCCAAAATTTATAATTTACATGAATGAAAAATCTATAAATTATGCATCATTTTTTCCAACTTATTCATGTTAATATTAATGGGAACTTGCATAGGATAGTCGAAGTCAACGGGGGCAAAACCATGCATTGGACTTGATTCTGCTGAGTTCTCTCGTGAAGACATAATTTCTTCAAGTTTCAGCTCATCGCTCGACTCCGGTTCCATTCCTTGGTTTCTTCTCTCCGCTCTAATCCAATCTCTGAGGCAAACTAGAACATTCATTGCATTGCTTCCCAATGAGTGTCGGTTGTCTCCAAGCTGCTGTCGTCCCTGACTAAAGGTGCTCTCTGATGCAACAGTTGACATTGGAATATTCAAGATATCTCTAGCAAATCTTGAAAGCACAGGATATTGTGTTTCATTACTCCTCCACCAATCCAACGTGTTGATCCGTCGTCTGCGATCCTCTGGTGCCATCCGAAGATAATATTTCAGCTCTTCCCGATAAGTTGATGTGTAAGTTCTCTCATCAACACTGTTCCAACAATTTAAATCATAAAACGAATCAGAAAAACCACTATGTGCCGGCCTTTTAGAAGATGATAGCTCCTCAGGAGGATGAGGAGCGACAGTTGGAGTGATATTTGTAGGTACGGCTAAATCAAATAAATCAGCATAGTGATTATATAATTTTTCTATGTAATCCTTTGCATCAGCCGTAGCCGTCCACAAATCAGGTTGTACTTGTTCAGAATCATGGTTAGTATTTATTTCTAAGTTAGTATAAATAAGAGTACTAAAGTGATACATATGATTATATTTCATGCACGGATTTAGCATAGCACCAACCAAGTAAATAGGGGGAATCGAGAAAAAATATTTTTTTAATTTTGTAAACTTGGCGCCAACAGCTTCTTTATAACCTTCTTTATTTTTTATATTCTTTGAGTAAACCAGAAATATCAGCTATATATGCCAAAATATTACAAACAGTAGGATAAAAGCACCGAAAAATTCAACCGTAGCTACATAAAATTTTTCTAAAAACTTAACAAGATCATTAATTACAACCCAATCAGAATTATGTAGCATGCAATCAGCAGAATCAGCAAATGAACCGCAATGTTGGTTAAAAGTTAGTGTAATAGGAATTCTATATTTATAACAAGTTTTTAAAAATTCATACGTAGAATTCCATCTAGTATCAATTTCCTCAGGCATCAAAATCGGTGTAAGTTCATTTTCTTGACATTTAACTTTAAATTCTCTAATTCTCGATCTACGATTATTTCCTTGAATAAAACCAACGGCAAGATGAATTTTTTCAATATAAAGCTCAAAAAAGTCAAGACCATCTTTTACAATTAAATTATATATATGACATGCACACTTAATATGAAAAATTTCAGGCAAGGGCGAAGATAGCGTAGATTTTATTTTTGTTATAGCAGTCTTGTTGTTAGAAGCATTATCAAAAGACAAAAGCAATACATAAAATTTTATTTTCGATACCATAATATCCGACAATTTTAACAATAGAATCAGCAATAAATTGTCCAGCATGTTTACGATCTTCATCATATAAAAAAGCAAGAATACGTTTTTGCATCACGAAATTACTATCCATCCAATGACAAGTAACGGTTAAATAATCATTTTTATTTACAGCACGACCAAGATCAGAAGTTAGGGACAATCTACATTGAATATTTTTTAACAATGCTGATAAATAAAAACAATATTATGAATGGAGTTTAAAAATATCAGACCGACAAGTAGTTCTAGGAATACCATTAAACATAGGATTATAAATTGCTTGTATATAACGAATAAAGGCATCAGAAGAAGGAAAACTAAAAGGCAAACAACCCACAGCTACCATTTTAGCTATTTCTTCCCTGTCCCTCAATTTATTATACTTCTTCGCTACGTGACCGGTTGCTGGGTCCATTCTAGTTTGCATTGACCTACCAACATCCCCACCACCTTTTGCAATATTTA
Organism: Capsicum baccatum var. pendulum; assembly: GCA_030864225.1. Taxonomy (NCBI): domain Eukaryota; kingdom Viridiplantae; phylum Streptophyta; class Magnoliopsida; order Solanales; family Solanaceae; genus Capsicum; species Capsicum baccatum. The sequence continues at coordinate 8,269,455 of CM061550.1, forward strand.
ACTCTGTTTTGTGATCTTCAGCTATATGTCTCATTAACGTACCCGTACCCCCTTGCTTACCTCCACTTCTATGCTTATATATTTGTTGACAAATATTGCATTGCACCTCAATATCTGATATACATTCAAAAAATTGTCATGCAATACTAGTTCTTTTACGAGGTTTTGGGGCACTGGGAGGACGGGAAGGGAGATTAACTGATTCAGATCTAACGTTAGCATCTCCTACTGCGGGTGTCTCAGCAATATTTTCATTATCTTCATCTAAATTAACCGCATCTACTTCATTTTCTTCTTCTATACCGTAATTTTCCTGAGCTTCTACATAATCCATATCGTGAGCACCTACACCTATTTCTTTCTCAAAAGATGTACCAAGCGGTACCGGAGGCGAAGGCACACGGGTATATCTACTACTTGAACTACCTCTACCACTAGTAATTCGCTTTTTACTACCACTACCGCTTCCGAGACAAAAAAATTTAACACCTTTAGTAGCGAGGTTTCTTAATTTATCCATAATATAAATTAAATTAAACTAAAAATATTCAAAATACACAAATATAATAAAATTAAATATTAAACAATTAATACAATAAATAAAAATTAAACGTAAGAGATGGAACGACAATACCAAATTTTAGAAGTATCCGAAGATTGCAACTTTATAAACCTCCGCTCGTACTTTATAAACGAAAAATTAAAAAATTAAAGTGAACACTTTAAGAAATTAAATATATTGAATATTTGAGAATTGAGATTTGAGAGAGAATGCGATTTGAGAGAGTGAAAAATTGTGTGAAAAATGATTTGAAGTTGTAGGGTATTTATAGATTTTTTTTTGGAATTAAAAAATATTTTTTTAATTTTTTTTTTTTTAATAAATGGGCCCAAAATATAGCCGTTGGGCCAACGGCTAGTTTGGCCCAAAATCCAAAATATCTTTTTTTTTTTTCCGGGCCGGTCAACCGGCGGGCCTGGACCGGGTTTGGTCCGGGCCGGGTTAGCCGGACCCATTTTAACAAAATAATCGGCCCGGGACCCGAAACCCTAAATCCCTAGGACTTACCGGGCCGGGTCAAACCGGGCCGGGTTAGGTACTATGGCTGGGCCGGGCCGGGTCGGGCCGCCCCACTTGACACCCATAATTGAAACATTGTGTGTTACTAGCCTAATAAACATAAATTTAGATTATCATAACATAATTAATAAGATTAGTTTAGTAAAATAAATCTCTGATATGGGCCAAGGAAAACGAAATAGAGGGAGTCGATAGCATAAGGAAAGTACCTAAAAATGTACAAAAAGCCTAGTTTTAGTATCTCCATAAAGAGTTGGATCCACGTGAAACATGAAATAGGTCTATCATGACAATTGAATTGGAGCTATTTTGGAAACATTCAAAAAAAATTAAAATTAACAATAAATAAATCTTTTACAAGTAAAATAATTAAATTTTCACAAGTTGCTAAACTTACTCTCCAACCAACTTGTAAAGCATCTGGCCCATTCTGAATTTTCAATCGACTTGCACTATGTTGTTTACCTTCAACATGAGGATTATATGTATTTGCTGACATTCCAGCACCCGTAAACTTATTGTGTGGATTTTGTGGAATATGAACTATTGCAAGCTGGATAGAGATATAATAATATGTGTTAAATTATTATAGAATATATACAAATTTAACCTATTTAGATGTATCCTCCTTTCGAAGACATGTATCTCCCTTTTGGGTCACTTGTGTTGTTAATCTGTGTAGAAGTAATAAAATATATGAGATTTGTTGGATATATATATATATATATATATATATATTTGTGCAAAATAGTGAATTAATGTAGTATTATCTTACTGTAGTCAACTTAGTGTTATATGTGACATCTTCTGGCGATGGCATGTTTTTTGTCTAATAAGATCTTCTTTAGTCAATTTTCTAATGGGAATTGTTCCAAAAGGACAACCACCATCTTTTGATCAGACCATATCCTCGATGAGCAATTGGTTGCAGATGTACTTGAATTTTGCGTAGACCTAGCTAAAGTAGGTTTCATCTGTCTATCTAAAAATGCTCAATTGTGTGTTAACAAATAGTACTCTTATTACAAAGTTAAAAAGTAAAGTGGAGAGAAAAGTAGATACATGCCTTCGAGTGAAAATTATGATTCTTTAATAATGGATTATCAAATGCCGGCTGTTTGTAGAAATTCACATAATTATATGTGTCTCCGTGTTGACTCTGAGAACAAAAACATCATGAAATAAGTAATTTTGGTTATCCAATATGTAATACATTTGTTATGCATACCCAAATTTCTCCGGACAAAGGAGTAGAAATATATGTAGATCGTATGCACTATTCCAAACTTTCACATAGCAATAATAATAACATACTCGGTACAATTTTATAAGTGAGATCTAAAATATATAACGATGTAGGCGAATCTTATCTTTATCTTTATCTTTGCAAAATAAAGAATCTTTCTGACAGACTCATATAGTATATCGATATTCCGATTCAATTGGTCAAAATGGGCCTTTTAAGTGAATTGTGATGCTTTTTCTAAGCTATTATATGGATGATAAAAATGTAAAACCCAAGGAGTACATTAAAAATCCTTTAGATGTATAACATCAATTGCAAAAAATAATTTTTAAAAAAATAAAAAACAGAACATTAGTTAGATTATTTTAAATTCCTCGTGAACAAATTATAAACTAATAAACTAAGGGGCGAAACGATATTTATTTACGTTACAAGTGATAGAGAAGTATATAAATCACTCACGAAGACTCATGAATACAACGATTTTCGGCCCAAAATTTAATATATACCTTCATAATTTTGACCGATGGGTTGTTGAGAAGTTTAAGTTGCTCTTCCAACTCTAAGTCCTCTTGTTTAGATAGTTTTATTCTTTCCTGAACTTCATTATAACTCAGAAGAAAATACAGGACCAACAAAGTTTGTTGGATTATCCTTTTATGTATCAACATTGCCTGAATACATTAATTTTATTTTATAAAAATGAAAGTCATATTATTTGAGGAAAAAAAAAAGATTAACAAAACATGGACTTACTTGATTTAATTACTTGATGTATGAAAGATAAAATTTGTGAGCACCTTAGTATGGGGGAAGATGTTAATTATAATTTATATACAGGGGCAAGGGATATACACAAGAGTTTTAAATATATCTCTATCCATATTTTTTTGGTTCACATTCAATCTTCACACCTAATAAAGAAAGAAAATAAAAGAGAAAATCACATTAAATTAGAGTAATCTTGAAGTTTGACTAACAAAATCTAAAGAAGGTTTTATATATATATATATATATATGATCATATACCGCCAAATCTATCTACAGTGATAACATTTATTTTGAAAGTTTTATTATTGCTACACTGAGATATTTATTTTTCATGTGTACGTATATTGATATTTGATTTTTGGATCTTATTTAGCTACTACAAATAAAAGCGAGAAAAACTATTTTTTTGGTACTTTTTATGTTATAAACGAAAATAAATCAAAATACTGTTAAATTTTAAAATGTCAATTGATTTGTATATTTTATTTATTAAAAGTTAAAAAGACTAATTAATACATAGTAATAAAGCAATAACTAATTTGAGCTCTAGCTAGCTCCCCCAACATCAATTGCTACTACAATTAATGCATTATTATCTCTCTTTTAGGATCAATAAATAAAGGACATATTTGATCAACACCAAACAAATAATTTATATACACAAGTAAGAAAAATAATTTGTATTACATTTACTCCAATAGATTTGAAAAAAAAGTTCCTCTAAAAATTATAGTTGTGCACTTGTGGTGCTATTAAATTCTAAAGTCATTTATAAAGATTTGCCACATTTTCATATAACAACAACAAAAAATGGTTTGACTTTTTGAAATGTGATTTCAGTAGACATTAGGAGACGTAATTAAATTAAACTAATGAGAGTCTAAAAAGTTCCATACGCAACTATGTATGTTGAAACTGCATGTGAAATGCTTTCTTTTATAAAGTTGAATTATTTTATCACGAATTTAAATTAGTCGAATTTTAATATAGGTATCAGACACTTGGTAAAAAATTAAAAAAAATTGAGTATATTAAAACTGATTATGCAATCATCTTTTGTAAAGGAATGCTTTATATCTCAGAGTAAAACTTTTCAAGAAAAACTTAAATTAATCGAATTCTAATACAAATATTAATTACTGGATAAAAAAAAAATGTATGTTGAAACTTCAATCCTCAAATTCAAATACCCATTGGGCCCATTCCTAGCTGCTTAACTTGGAGGCAAAGCTAAATTAAACTTTTTTCTTTTTTAAAAAAATAAAGATAATAAGAAAGCTTTAACTTTTATCAAGAATTTAATTTGGCCTTAAACATGTTGGAAAAAATTGTATATTTGTATAAACTATTAAAATAAATTTTCTATAACATAATCTGATACAGATTTAATTTTATAGCTCTTTATAAATTTTATTTTTAATTCTTTATTTAAAAGGTTTTCATTTTTACACATATAATCTAAAAATATTACTATTTTTTAATTTAATTTATAATTAATGATTAAAAAAATCATTTTCCATATATAACGCTATATCCAAAAGGATAGACTAGTGTTATTTTACGAAAATATTTTAATCTTCAAGATAATGATAAAATTTGTGTATATTTTTACACTTTTCAAAATATCAAAATATGTTACGTTGTTGATATTTTTTTAATCTCTTTTTAACCATAGTCGGTTGATTAGATATTAGATACATTAAATACCCATCTAGATCAAACCTTAATCCTGTGATATCCTCAACTTTATTACACCAACCAAATATATTAAGTTGCATATTTTACAAGCAAAACTATAATAAAATTCCAACTTATATTAACTTCATCATTCAAATTTCGCACACATATTTCTTTTTTCTTTGACACCAAAAAACCTTCACCCTTTTCATCAATGGCAACTACTAAGTTTCTTTCATTTGCATGCCTTAAAAATGAAACCAATTATGAATATTATTCCTCAAAGCCACATTATCCATCAATGCCAAAATACCCAAAAGGTATTTCTGTACTTACAAATAAAGACAAAAAAGCAGTTTTTTCAGTTAATGGTATGAGTTGTTCTGCATGTGCTGGATCTGTTGAAAAGGCTATCAAAAGACTTTCTGGGATTAAAGAAGCTGTTGTTGATGTTTTGAATAATAAAGCTCAAGTTGTGTTTTATCCAAGTTTTGTCAATGTGAGTATAACAATTTTTTTTACCTTCCAATTCTTCATTTAAGGCTTTTTTTTTTTGAATAATGAGTCAGCTTGCGTTTTGTCAACATGAGTATTACAATTCTTTTTGCTTTCCAATTCTTGATTTTAGGCTATTTTTTTAATAATCGTATTGTCTGAGTCACCTTGTATGTAGGTCAACTAATTCTTTCTAAGGGTATATAGTACCTCGAGTAACTCTATCTATCGAGGCTTAGATAGACGAAAGAAATCACCTAGTATTTTTTCCTTTCGAATTATTGACTTCTAAGAATTTTTTAATAATTGTGTTGTTTGAGTCAGCTTGCTCAATTAATTTCAAGGGTACGTGCTACCTCGAGTAACTCTATCTATCCAGGCTTAAATAGACGAAAGAGATCACCTAGTTTTTTTTTTTCCTTTCGAATTGTTGACTTTTAGGATTTTTTTTTAATAATTGTGTTGTTTGAGTCAGCTTGCACGTAGCTTGACTAATCCTAGGGGTATGTGCTACCTCTCACCAGCATATGTATCGACTCTGTCCATCAAGGCTAAGCTTAGATAGACTAAATAAATCACCTAATGCTTTTTTGGCTAACCTGGGAATCAAGGTTAAGTTTTAAGTTATTTTTTCTCCCAGCTTTGTTAATCTGAGTAATCCAATTTTTTTTTCTTTTCCAATTCTTGATTTTGGGATTTATTTTAATTGGTGAAAGAAGGTAAAATTTTGATCTTTATGGAAGTTTTTAGTGATTTTAGGTATGGTTTAGTCTTATTATGTGGGAGTATTGAGGTTTAAGATTTTTTATGAAAGAAGGTAAAAGTTTGATCTTTATGGAAGCTTTTAGTGATTTTAGTAATGATTTAGGTTTATTATGTAGAAATTCTACAAGGGATTATTGAGGTTTAAGATTTTTCTTTTTTGTTAATCGTAGTGTCTGAATCTGTTTGCGTGTACCTAGATTAATTCTAAGGGGACCTGCTACCTCTCGCCAATATATGTATCAGGTAACTCTGTCCATCTAGGCTTGAATAGTTGCGCCTCACTTGGGAGTCAAGGTTTAAGATTCTTGAATAACAGATTATGCATAAATTATAAAGGGGTTATCGAGGTTTAATTTTTTTATTTTTTTTTATAATCGTGGTTTCTGAGAAAGCTAGCATGTACCTAGACTAATTCTGTGGGTACTTGCTACCTTTCACCAGCAGAAGTATCAAGTAACTATGTCCACCAAGCTTCAGATAGATGGAAGAAATCACCTTAGTGTCATTTTGGTGAATCATGGTTTAAGATTCTTGAATAACGAAGTTTTAAGTTATCTTTTGCCCTAGCTATGTCACTGTAAATCCATTAACATACAGTATAGTTCTACAAGTGGGGTCCGGAGAAGGTAGAGTATCCAAGTAGAGAGGTCATCTCCAAAAGACTTTTTTTTGTGCTTGTTTCAAGCAGCTTTTTCTGCAAAGAAGTTTCGCGCTTTTTTTTTTTTTTCATTGGTGAAAGAGTACAAATTTGTTTCTTTTTTCAAGATTTTGCTGGATTCTCATCATATGGAATTTCTAGGTAGAGTTTGAATTTAATTTGTATTTTATTTATGATTTTTATAGAAGTAAGTCACTGCATTGGAAATGTTATGTATGTCCTAAGCACTTGGTTGTTTCATATAGAAGTGAGTAACTCCATTGAATATGTTATGTATGTTCTAAGTAAACTTAATCCCTTTTGCTCTTCCTTTAAGTTTCACTTTTGGCTGAATGATGGTTGAGTCGGATGAAGTGGAATTCTGTTGTCGAGTCTATTTCACCGATGACTGTTTTGAATTTAGCACCGTAGAATATGCCTTGAGCAATGAGCTTTATTTGGGATTAGATTCATCTATTTGAATTCAGATTCAAAACTAATGATGTTGGTCTAAAACATTATGCTTAGTACCATGTTAAAGTTGCATTTACATATTAGTACCAAGTACCCTACGTTATGTAGCAGTAATTCTAGAAGTTGAAATTGATTTTGCTTTCCAGACTTCCTTAGCTTAGCAGTTCCTTCATATCATGTGCCGCATTAATACTGAGAAAACCATGAACAAATTTATTTCGACTTGCTAAGAATACTTGCTCAAACGTGTAGGAGGAAACAATCCGTGAGACGATAGAAGATGTTGGATTTCAGGCTACCTTGATTACAGAGGAGACAAATGAGAAAACTTCCCAAGTATGCCGGATACGTGTAAAAGGAATGACCTGCACTTCTTGCTCCACAACTGTTGAATCTGCTTTGCAATTGATCCCAGGCGTACAGAAAGCACAAGTCGCATTAGCAACCGAAGAGGCTGAAATCCAATATGATCCGTGGATAATAACTTACAATCAACTTTTAGAATCCATAGAAGATACTGGATTTGAAGCCATATTAATTAGCACAGGAGAAGATAGGAGCAAAATATTGCTGAAAGTTGATGGACTACACACTGAAAGTTCTACAAGCATTATTGAAAGTTCTCTTAGAGCACTCCCAGGTGTTGAAGACGTTGATATTGATCCTGAGCTGAAGAAGTTATCCGTTTCTTATAAATCAGATATAATAGGGCCTAGAGATTTTATTAAAGTAATTGAATCAACTGGTTCTGGAAGGTTCAAGGCAACAATATTTCCTGAAGGAGGAGGGAAACGATCCCATCGACAAGAGGAAATCAAACAATATCGTCGGTCTTTTCTATGGAGCTTGGTATTTACCATTCCTGTTTTCTTGACCTCCATGGTCTTCATGTATATTCCTGGTGTTAAGGATGGTTTAGATGTAAAAGTCGTTAACGTGCTTAGCGTTGGAGAGATTTTGCGGTGGGTGCTTTCTACTCCCGTGCAATTCATCATTGGCCGACGCTTCTACTCGGGTTCTTACAAAGCACTCTGTCATGGTTCTGCGAATATGGATGTTTTGATTGCTTTGGGAACGAATGCAGCCTACTTTTACTCGGTCTACTCAGTGTTAAGAGCTGCTACTTCTCCAAGCTTCAAGTCTACCGATTTTTTTGAGACCAGTTCAATGCTCATTTCCTTCATTCTACTCGGGAAGTATCTTGAAGTGTTGGCAAAAGGAAAGACATCCGAGGCCATTGCTAAACTCATGAACTTGACCCCTGAGACAGCATCATTATTACAGTTTGATGATGAAGGAAATGTAGTGAAAGAGGAAGAAATCGATAGCCGGCTGATACAGAAGAACGATGTGATCAAAATCCTTCCCGGTGCAAAAGTAGCCTGTGATGGTTTTGTCATTTGGGGTCAAAGTCATGTCAATGAGAGTATGATAACCGGAGAATCTCGACCAGTGGCCAAAAGGAAAGGCGACATGGTGATTGGAGGAACTGTGAACGAGAATGGTGTTCTGCATATAAAAGCTACTAAGGTTGGATCAGAGAGTGCTCTTTCACAGATTGTTAGGCTAGTTGAATCAGCACAAATGGCTAAAGCTCCCGTTCAAAAATTTGCTGATCGAATTTCTAAATATTTTGTGCCGCTAGTAAGTATTAACCGGCTTCCTGTTAAGACTTACGTTATCATCTTAGACTCTCTGAGAAGCTGGTCATGCTTTTGCAATTTCAGGTTATTATTCTCTCCTTCTCCACTTGGCTAGCCTGGTTTTTAGCTGGGAAGTATGATGGCTATCCTAAATCCTGGATTCCATCTTCTATGGATAGCTTTCAGCTTGCCCTTCAATTTGGTATCTCTGTAATGGTCATAGCTTGCCCATGTGCTCTTGGTCTTGCTACTCCAACTGCTGTCATGGTTGGCACAGGAGTTGGTGCTTCTCGAGGTGTCTTGATTAAAGGTGGGCAGGCTTTGGAAAGTGCACAAAAGGTATGCACCGATTTTGTTTTTAACTATGCATCCAGCAATGCCATATCATAAAAATTTAACTTTGATATTGATAATAAACCATCTGTTTATGTAGGTGAACTGTATAGTGTTTGATAAGACAGGGACCCTTACAATGGGCAAACCAGTTGTTGTAAACACAAAGCTTTTCCGATCTATGGTACTTCGAGAATTTTATGAATTGGTTGCGGCAGCTGAGGTACATTTGAGTCTAGTTTAAACTTCTTGAGTGCATTATCACAGTTACCAGCCGCCGTTGTGTGGTGTATTCTTTCCTAATGTTTGCCCTACTAGTTCTCTCATTCTTGTTAACTTAGTCATGTTTCCGTTGCCCCAATAGCGCAACTTATAAAGTTGTTCGTTGAGACTCCATTTGTCACATAACATCAAGTTAAAAGTTTGTCGCACATATCTTCAAACCAGTTTATGTCTATTTAAACTAGATTTATCAAGGTAAGACTCAGCTTAGTACAGATCATACGAGGTAGAAGTATTTTTGTAGTCAGGGAGTTGGGATGAAAGTCTTTGTGATCTAAAGACTTTGAACACGCTGGTGTTTGTTCATGTCAATACGTGAAACTGATAATTTACACTTGAATTTCAGCTAAATAGTGAGCACCCTTTAGCCAAGGCTATTGTTGAATACGCTAAAAAGTTCAGAGAGGATGAGGAGAACCCCCGGTGGCCTGAAGTCCAGAACTTTGAGTCTATAACTGGACATGGTGTGAAGGCTGTTGTCCACAACAAGAAATTAATAGTTGGAAACAAGAGCTTGATGGTAGATCAAGGCATTTCCGTTCCACTTGATGCCGATGAAATACTAGCAGAAGCAGAAGAATTGGCTCAAACTGGAATTCTCGTATCGATTGATGGTGTACTGAGCGGAGTTGTCGCTATATCAGATCCAGTGAAGCCCGGAGCTCGTGAGGTCATTTCTCTTCTTAAGTCAATGAAAGTCGAGAGTAAGCTAGTAACAGGTGACAATTGGGGAACAGCTAATGCCATTGCCAAGGAAGTTGGTATTAGTGATATCATTGCAGAAGCAAAACCTGAAAACAAAGCCGAAAAAGTGAAGGAACTGCAGGTAAAATTTTGATGCCATGAATCTGCTTTTCTTTCAAAGAATTAGCCCAAGTTTGCCTGAGTTAACAAGTTTCTTCCAAAAAAATGACAACCTCTCTATATTTCGAAACTCTTTTAAGTTTAAACTTCGTGTTTTACCATTAGTGACATGCTTCTATAGCCATGGAAAGGCCATGTCATGTTAAAGACTACAAATTCTAGGGGTACTTTTAGTATGTGTCGAAATTGTTTCATTCTTAAAAGTCTGTGGCTAATCAAATACCGACCATATAAATTATAAATGTAACAGTTGGAGTATTATTAATGGCACAATACATAGACAGGCATTCAAACTGCTGGCAAGTAAGCCCTCCAACTCTGAGAGTGCACGTCTTAACACCTCCAACTTGTCCCCCGGTGTCTCGTGGGCACCCGATGCCGACGTGACACGTAATTTTAGAGATGTCTAGATGATCATTTTGTAAGTTGAAGTTTTCAACTGACACAATGGAGATGAGTTGAGATGTCTAGATGTGCAGACTCAAAGTAGAAGTGCTTACTGCAAGTTGAGGCCAAGTTCGAGTGTTTGTTTCTGTATTATGCCATCATTAATTTTGCCATGCTGGTGGTTAAGTCATCTTAATTGATCAACAGAGTTTGGGGAAAGTTGTTGCAATGGTGGGAGATGGAATTAACGACTCGCCAGCGCTTGTAGCAGCGGACGTTGGAATGGCGATAGGTGCAGGGACAGACATAGCTATTGAGGCAGCTGATATTGTCCTAATGAAAAGCAATCTTGAAGATGTTATAACTGCTATTGACCTTTCAAGGAAAACATTTGGTCGAATTCGTCTGAACTACTTTTGGGCATTTGGCTATAACCTTCTTGGCATCCCAATTGCTGCCGGAGCTCTTTTTCCATCTACTGGATTTCGGTTGCCACCGTGGGTAGCAGGGGCAGCAATGGCTGCTTCTTCAGTAAGTGTTGTATGCAGCTCTCTTTTGCTGAAGAATTACAAGAGGCCTAAAAAGCTTGATTATCTTGAGATTGGAGCAATAACTGTTGAGTCATAGTTTCTGTAAATATGGTGCATGTTTTCTGTAAATATGGTGAAGGGGAGCTTTAGAGTAAAGGTAAATGTTATCGTCGTGTGATCGCCGATAAGCTGGGTGGGTCGAGGGGGTTCATTTGAACCTCATTCGAGGAAAATCATACTGTTTATACATGGTTAGTTTTTATTTTATTTTATGTATATATAGTAGATATTGAATCCCCTTTGGCATCTTCACGTGTGTACTTCATATTTTGAACTCCCTTAGTGCAATCTTGATTCTGCTACCGCTGATAAGGAGCTCAGAGGTTCAAGCCGCGGAAGTAGTTGTTGGGTAAACCCGAAATAACAACAAAAGTATTTACGGCAAAATATTAGGGAAAATAAATGAAAAATAATGACACCAAAAATTTTACGTGGAAACTCTTCTAAATAAGGAAAAAAATCACGGACCAAGAGTAGCAACTATAGTAAGGAATTTTTACACCGTAGTCAAAAATATAATATCCAAAATGACTACCACACGCTCAAAAGAAATAACCCTCTTTCGAAATTCTTCTTACTAAAAATATTGCTCACTCTATTTTTTTCCTTCACAGATTATTTTTTATCACATTCTGTGAAATACTTCAGTGCTCTCTCTCTATATATATATTTTCTCTCTTTGTTGGTATGTTTGAATGAGCTGAAGTTGCCTCTATTTATAGGCAAAAATCTGCTCAAGTTGATGTAAGCAATGACATCAAAACCCAATAAGAATGGTACACCTTGCTTGCCTTTTCTAGCTAAGAAAGGCTAATTTGCCAAAGGTCAATTGACAAAGGCTGCATAATGAATAATGGGGCTGGATCCCCACAAATCTCCCCCTCCAGTCCCATGCACCTGAAGGAGGTATCCCCATTCTTCTCAGAGAGATCTCATCCCGACAAGTTCTTTGCATGACTTGAACTTGTCTTTTGGCACTACCTTTGTCAGTATATCCGCAGGATTTTCACTGGTATGAATTTTCTTGACATAGAATGATTTGTTCTCGACTTGTTCACGAATCCAATGGTACCTCACATCAATATGTTTTGTTCTTGCATGGTACATGGACTTCTTGCTTAAGTCTATTGCACTTTGACTGTCACAATAGACAACATACTCCATTTGATCTAATCCAGGTTCTTGAAGGAATCACTTAAGCCATATCATTTCCTTGCCAGCTTTAGTAGCCGCAATATACTTAGCTTCAGTTGAAGATAGCGCAACACACTTCTGCAACTTCGACTGCCGTGATATAGCTCCCCCTAAAAAAGTAAACAGAAAATCAGTAGTAGATTTTCTGTTATCAAGGTCACCCGCCATATCAGCATCTGTATAACCCTTCAAGATTTGACCAGATCCTCCAAAACACAAACAATCACCTGCGGTTCCTTTTAGGTACCTCAATATTCATTTAACTACTTCCCAATGCTCATTTCCGGGATTTTCAAGAAACTTGCTGACAACACCAACTGCGTAAGCAATATCAGGTCTGGTACACACCATTGCATACATTAAACTTCCGATCATAGAGGAGTATGGAAATTTAGCGATGCTGTCTTTTTCCTCCTTCGTTGTAGGATACATTTTCCTGCTCAATTTCATATGACCAGTAATGGGTGTGTTAACAGCCTTAGCGTTCTTCATGTTGAAGCGCTCCAGTACACGTTCAATGTACTTCTCCTGTGACAAGTAAAGCTTCCTTTCATCTCTGAGACGAGTAATCCTCATGCCCAAAATCTACTTAGCATAACCCAAGTCTTTCATAGCAAAAGACTTGCATTACTGTTTTTTCAACTCGTCAATTCTGGAAGCATTCTTGCCACAATCAACATATCATTCACATATAGCAAGAGAATGATAAAATCGTCATCAGAAATCCTTTGTGCAAATACACAATGATCTGAAGAAGTCTTCTTGTAGCCTTGCTCCCCATGACAAATTCAAACTTTTTATACCACTGTCTAGGAGTTTCCTTTAAGCCATAAAGACTCTTCCTAAGTTTGCACACATAGTTTTCTTTACCTTTCATCTTGAAGCCCTCAGGTTGTTCCATATAAATCTCCTCTTCGAGGTAACCGTGAAGAAAAGTTGTCTTCACATCCATCTGCTCAATCTCTAAATCAAGACCAGCAGCCAAACCAAGAATTGTACGAATAGAGGTCATTTTGACCACAAGAGAAAATATTTTGTCAAAGTTGATACCCTTTCTTTGACCAAATCCTTTAACAACCAATCTGGCTTTGTATCTAGGCTTCAAGTTGTGTCCTTTAAATTTTACTTTGAACACCCACTTATTCTTCAAAGCTCTCATGCCCTTAGGCAATTTCACCAACTCATAGGTGTGGTTCTCATGCAGAGATTTCATCTCATCTTGCATGGCTTCAATCCATTGATCTTTATGTTTATCTTCAATGGCCTCCTCATAACATTCAGGTTCTCCTCCGTCTATGAGTAACTCAAACTCATTAGGAGAATAACGAGAAGAAGGAATATGTTGTCTTGTAGACCTTCTTAGTGGAGCATTTGGCTCATCTATGGCTTCTTGAACTGGAGCCTCATCGACAACAATATCGTTGTCATTATCAACTTCAATATGTTGATTTTGAACCTAATTCTGGGCATCACAATGGTTATCTAGCCCACCAACATCATGCATACTTGTATGAGGAAATTGATCAAGACTAACCACACCATCAGAATTTGAAGATTCTGATTTCTCCGTTTTGTTAATATCTTCAATGGTTTGATTCTCCATGAAGACAACATCATGACTTCTTACAAGCTTCTTCTCAACTGAATTATACAGCCTGTAACTAAACTCATCAAGGCCATAACCAATGAAGATGCATTGTCGTGTCTTGGTATCTAACTTCGACCTCTCATCCTTGGGCACATGTACAAAAGCTTTGCAGCCAAATACTCTCAAATGGTTATAGGAAACATCCTTCCATACCAAACTTTATTTGGCACCTCACTTTTCAAAGCAATAGCAGGAGATAGATTAATAACATATGCAGCGGTCAATAAAGCCTCACCCCAAAAAGAGTTCGGCAACTTTGCGTCAGAAAGCAAATATCTGACTCTTTCCATCAAGGTCATGTTCATTCTTTCCGCCAAACCATTAAGTTGGGGACTTTTAGGAAGAGTCTTCTGGTGTCTGATACCTTGATGCCTGCAGTATTCGTCAAACGGTCCACAATATTCACCACTGTTATCAGTACGAATACACTTCAACTTCTTCTCTGTTTCTTTTTCAATAGAAGATTGAAACTGCTTAAAGACACCCAACACTTGGTCTTTCGTCTTCAAGACATAGACCTAGAGTTTTATTGAGCAGTCATCCATAAAAGTGACAAAGTAAAGTGCACCACCCAAAGTCCTTGTCTTCATAGGACCACATAAATTTGAATGCACCAGCTCAAGCAACTCTGTCTTTCTTGAAAGAGAATGAGACTTGAAAGAAACTCTATTTTGTTTTCCATCCAAACAGTGCTCACATTTTTCTAATTTAGCACTTTCAAAATCTGACAGCAATTTATTCTTGGCCAGAACATTAAGTCCTTTCTCGCTAATGTGGCTAAGCCTCTTGTGCCATAATGTTGAAGAGCTAGCGCTTTCAACTGTATTCACCATGTTAGCACAAGTAGAAGCCATAGTCCAATATAGACCACAATGTTTGTCTCCACAAGCCACAACCAAAGAACCCTTAATGAGTTTTCATTTTCCACCACCATTGGTATTAACATATCCCTCACCATCAAGCACGCCAACAGAAATCAAGTGTAAGCGAACATCGGGTGCATGTTTTACATTGTTCAAAACTAGTTCAGGTCCAGTACTAGTTTTCAAACAAATTGTACCAATTCCAACTACCTTGTATACAGTCTCATTGCCCATACTCAAGGTTCCAAAGTCACCTGGAGTATATGATGAGAAAAAATCCTTCCTTGATGTCACATGAGATGCGACACCAAAATCCACAACCCAGCTTGACTCATCACAAGTAACATTTATTAGATTTACATCAAGGATAGTAACAAGATCTTCGGTGGTAACGGTGGCTACACAATTTTCATTGTCGTCTTCTATCTTTTTCTCCTTGTCTCTTTTCTCCTTTTTCAACTTCCAGCAAAATTTCTTTGTGTGCCCTTTTAACCCACAATGGTGACACTCAAAATTTTTAGATTTGCCTCTGGATTTGCTTCTATGGTGTTCGTTATTTTGAGCACCACAATTCTCGCTTCTCCCCCTAGCATGAGTCACTAGGACATCAGACGAAGAGGAACCTTGAGACTTTCGTCTCATCTCTTCTTTAAAAGCGCTGCTCTTGGCAAAATCCATAGAGATCACACCATCAGGGGCAAAATTTGATAAAGAAGTTCTAAATGTTTTCCATGAGTCTGGTAGGGAACCAAGTAGAAGCAGGCCTTGAATTTCTTCATCAAACTTAATACCCATAGCAAATAACTGGTTCATAATCCCTTGAAAATTATTTAGGTGATCTGTCATTGAAGAACCATCATGGTATTTTAACCCCAACATTTGTTTAATCAAGAACATCTTATTATTTTCGGTCTTTCGAGCATACAAATTTTCAAGATGCTCTCATAGGGACCGAGCATGTGTCTCCCTAGAAATATGGTTAACACATTATTGTCAACCCACTGTCTGATAAAACCGCAAATCTGTCTGTGCAATAGGTTCCACTCTTCATCGATTTTATTTTCAGGTTTTACAGTGTAAAAGACAGGTTGATAAAATTTCTTGACATAGAGCAGATCTTCCATTTTTCCCTTCCAAATGGCATAATTAACACCATTTAAGATAATCATTCTACTTGTGTTGGCTTCCATTATTTACCAAAGAAAAATACAGATATTGCAAACCGTGGCTCTGATACCAGTTTGTTGGGTAAACCCGAAATAACAACAAAGTATTTATGGTAAAATATTAAGGATAATAAATGAAAAATAATGACACCAAGAATTTTACGTGAAAATCCTTCTAAATAAGGGAAAACACCACAGACCAAGAGTAGCAACTATAGTAAGAAATTTTTACACCGTAGTAAAAAATATAATACTCAAAATGACTACCACACGCTCAAAAAAAAATAACCCTCTTCTGAATTCCACCTTACTAAAAATATTACTCACTCTAATTTTTTTCTTCACAGACTATTTTTTATCACAGTCTGCGAAATACCTCATTGTTCTCTCTCTCTCTCTCTCTCTCTCTCTCTCTCTCTCTATATATATATATATATATATATATATATATATATATATTCTCTCTTTTTTGGTGTGTTTGAATGAGCTGAAGTTGCCACTATTTATAGGCAAAAATCTGCTCAATTTGATGTAAGCAATGACATCAAAACCCAATAAGAATGGTACACCTTGCTTGCCCTTCCTAGCCAAGAAAGGTCAATTTGCCAAAGACCAATTGACAAAGACTGCATAATGAATAATGGGGCTGGATCCCGACAAATTTCCCCCTCCAGTCCCATGCACCTGAAGGGTTTACGTGTAAAAATTCCTTACTATAGAAATACCATGTAAAATTCTTGGTATCAGAGCCCAGGTTCGAGTGTGTCGAAGTGGTGGACTGCAGTTGGTGAGAAGTTCCCGGTGTAACGACAAGACTGGAGATCTGTAGGTGGTGCCTTGTGTCGAAAGTCTTCCTGGTGAGTGATGGTCAGGCGGTGTGTCCCGTTGGGTGATAACGGCGATACAAGATGTTTGACAGATCATGTGAAGTGACCTAGTAGTTGAGATCTAAGGTTGATGCCTCGTGTCAAAAATCTTCTTGACAAGTGATGGTCAAGCGGCATGTTTCACAGGTTGATAGTAGCAGTATGGGGAGCTCTTGTAGAAATGAAAGAACAGGTTGCGTGGTGCATGGGTACGTGGTTGCTCTTGAACCAAAAGTGCTAATGCCATAAATTTTAATTTCTTTTTGCTCCATCATTACTTAACTTTATTTTGAATGTTCTAAAATAATAATATACTCTTTTGTGATTGTTGTTACTCTTTTGTGATTGTTGTCGAGTATGTGCACAACTCATTAAACACTTATGAGCAATTACAGCAATTGTCATAAGGTTATTTGACTACATTATTGATTGTTGATATGTATATGTTGAATAAAATGGGTATTGAGGAATTGAAGCTTTTTGATGCTATTTTTTTTATGTATAAATAGCATAAATACCAATACTTTTGGAAGTAATTACACTCTCTTCCATTTTTTTAATTACTTTACTCTCTTTCCCTATTAAAATGCATAACATAGCCGACATATACATAGCATTCTGTGTATATGTTGGGAGTTTTGTAATATGTTTAGGGAGTTGAGATTTTTTGTAATATTGAAAACATAAGTTGTGTATTTGTGTAATTTTTAGTTTTTTTTTTATTCTCATTTTAAGATATTGAGCTTATTGATTAGAAGTCGTCAACAACAACAACATATGTAATATAGTCCCATAAATGAGTTATAAAATTATTGGTAAGTCACGAAATTTAATTAAAGCATATAAATGTGTTGACGAAACCTAAAAAACTTACCACCTAATCTACTTACCTTTTTCAAAAATATTTTGGAATATTTCAAGATATTCGATAACCAAACTACTAAGATTATTCTAGATTTACTTAAACAAAATTTCAAGATCTTGAATTCATGTTTATTTGTGTAGCTAAAGTTGATGTGATGTCTTTTTCTTTCAAATTTACATTTCATAATCATTTTAAAATTTTCTTTCTATATAATACAAATGATTGTTCACTTCAATTCAAGTACCTTTGATTTTTAAGTAGGTGAAAAAAAATGCGTATAAATAAGGAAAAATAGATATAATATTTTCTCAGAATATTACAGAAATAAGGGTATATGCACATAAAACAAATAAAAATACACCTTTATGTATAACAAGAACAATAGACACATACATTCTTCAATCTAAATTTAAGGGCATATTTGTACAAAGGAAAGTAGATGATACTCCCTTGATTTAAAAAAGATGATCTAGTTTGACTTGATACGGAGTTTAAGAAAATAAAGAAGATTTTTAAATTTTGTGATTTTAAATTAAAGATATGTCAAATGTATCAAAATGCTCTTCAATCTTGTGTCCTTAAATATGGCATGTGAAAAGTTGAAATTAAAAAGTCGCTAAAAAAAGGAAAATGGTTATTCTTTTTTAAACGTATTAAAAATAAAAATAGATCATTCTTTTTTATATGGAGGGAATAATACTTTTGGCAAATTTCAAGAAATGGTGGCTTGCTTGTTAGGTTTCATGTATTTTCTTTTCTATAATCAATATAAGCTTAGCTATCTTATTACCAACATGGGTTATGGTGCAGCGGATGAGGCTGTTTCACCGTTAATCAGAGATTGAGGGTTCGATCCTGGGCATGGAGAAAACTCTGTTGGGAGCGCTACCCCCCGAAATGGGCCCTACCCGGCGTGAATCCGGATTAGTCAGGCTCCAATGCGGGTACCGAACGCCGGATGAAAAACCAAAAAAAACAATAAAATAAAATAATTTTGGCACTGATTCTATATATCATTCATCAATAATTATCATTCAAACTCTCAAAAGGAAAATTAAAGGGGTAATGTAATTTCGTTCTTCCTTTATTTTTCTTCAACTTTTTAGGAGTTCTATGGAGAACTAGTAATATGATATTTTATGTATTGAGCGTTTGAGAACACTCACAAATTTATTATGTGTTCAAATGTTCAATAGGAACATCTCGTAATTTAAACATTTAAATAAAATTAAGAAAAAATAACATAAACATACATCCTAATTTATCATATTTATATAAATTTTCACCCTTACAAAGTAATTATAAGAATCTCAACTAATTATGAATCTTCGTTGGATGTATCAGGAGCTAATCATGTATCTCGAAAGACCCAAAATCGAAAAAAATATAGCGAAAGTTAATTATGTATTTTTGCAAAGAAAAAAATGTATCTTCGTTGAATGTATTGGGAGTTAATTATGTATCTTGACAGATCCAAAATTAAGATTTTAGTAATTATGCAAAATATCGAAATTTTTTGTAATTAAACTCCAGTTTATATTGTTTTCTCTAAAATTTATTGACAAATTTAAGAGGCCTTCGACAAAATTTGCTGATATAAACTTTATAATAAATTGCGTACCAACTAAAATTCCATTAATTTTAACTAGTGATTGCTCGAATTAGTGTGTAATCATCAAAAGTGAAGTAACCCTTCAAATGCTCTCTCCATTCATATCGAATACCCTCGGCCGACTCTAAATATTAGAGATTATACCATAACAACAACATACCGAGTACATTCTTATAAAATGAAATCTGAAAAAAAATAAAATGCAGCCGCCAATGTATATCACTATATCAAATAAAATAAAGTGGTTGTTCCTCATAAATACTAGAGATTATCTCTATCTATATAATGTGGAGTTTGGCTTTCTAACATATAATTTAAACTTCAAGCCTAATCCTTAGCTAGCTGGATTAGCTTAATTTTTTGCTTATGTTACACTCTTTTAAGAGCATTCCACTTGTCACAGTTTTGGTTTACTCGTTCTTTATATATTTAACTATCATACTCTTATTTATTATTTTTAATCATTCAAAATGTTAATCTCTACCTAATAAAATATTCTCTTTTTAATCTCTCAGCTTCAATAATTTTTATTTTTTTTTTAAAAAAGAGTTAATATAAGCAATACACAGTATTGGAGTATGTGTAATTGTGTGTTCTTTGCTTAAATTTTTTATACTCAATTAGACCTTAATTTTCTAAAATGATACGTAATTATTAATTTAGACCATTTATTTTTAGTGGGGATGACAAATAAAGTAATATGAAAAAGTTTTCTACATATAATATTTCATATGTGATGAAGTCTAGCATGCAATGGCTTATCTAGGGCACAATCTAGGGATTTATGAAAATCTATTAGCTTTTCCTCAAATTATATATGCTATCATATGTGCTATTAATGTAGCATGAGCTGAAATTCACCTAACTACTAATTATTTTACTTTACTCAAAATAAAAAATGAAATGAAATTCAAATTGATTGAGCAAAAATACCGTGTTAATCAAAATGTTGGAAAAAAATAGAGAGTTCTCTAGGCTCTTTTCATCAAATTGACAGTTCGAGAAGTCAACAAAATAAAATTCAAATTGATCGAGAAAAAATATTCTCTCTAAGTGAATATGCCACACCTTGGCTAAATTCGGATCAAAACCCTGCCTCAAAAAAATCAGGACTTATCGATTCTTCGAATTATCAAAATTTATGATTCAATCATGACTAGGAGACCCATTCATTGATCACAAACTTATAAAGATTCTGGACCATCCTCAACTTATATTTTGTTTTAAATTAATTTTATATTATTTTTGTAAAAATCTATACTTTTAGATAAGAAAAGGAAAATTACACAAATAACTAACTAAAAAATATTGTTAGTGCATATATATATATATATATATATAATCCTTATTAATGAAAACCCCAATATTCAAGTCCTATTCCTCTTTTATGATTGGTTAATAAATTTTATCTCAAGTTTAATTCTGAATTATCCCATCTTATCCGGTGTAGAAGACCCCGTAGTGCCTATGTTGTAAGCACCTACATAACACAACACTAGTAGTACTATATAGAAACCTATGTGCTTATTTAAGAAAAAGAATATAGAGTTATAAAAGAAAGTGTTATAGCAAGAATCATCCAAACACTATATATCCCAAAAACCTCAATGTCCAAAAGGGAATTCAATTTAAACTTCTAGTTGTTGATGTTTTGAATAATAGAGCTCAAGTTGTTTTCTGCCAAAGTCTTGTTAATCGTAAGCTTTGCAACATCTCTTTTCATTAAGTTCTTTTTGTGAATTTTAGTCAAATTTTACTTTATGGTGTGTGCTGCTTGCTTTTTGAACTTATGAAGGTTTGGTAATTTTTCAATATATCATGAGTGAAATAATGCATGTGGTGCCTCTTGATAAAATACGTTGTAAAATTTTGAAACAAGTAAGTAGAGAGTGAAATAATATTAAGGATTATTTCATTGATCATGGTACAGTGAAATATGTACCATGACATGAATGAAAAGATTATTTCTTGGTAATGATACTTTTCTGGAATTTCAACTTTTTCAAACAAGTCTTGCTATAAAAAAAAAAATATCAATATAACTCACACCCAAATAATTGTCATGAGATCAAAAGATCATGGGTTCAAGCCGTGGAAACAATTCCTTGTAGAAATGTAAGGTGAGGCTACATACAATAGGCTGTTGTGGTCCGATCATTCTCCAAACTCCACGTATAACAAAAACTTTAGTGAACCGGACTTCGCTTTTATTAGGAAGTAGCTGACTGTAAAACACTAATCAAATCAATGCTCTCTAGTGGGAAAATATTCTCCAATCTTCTTTTTCTGAAGAACATTATTTGTCACCTTTTCTCTTTTTAGTGTTTTGTGCTGTCTTTTGGATTCTTCATACACAGTTACTAAACTTTCAAGTGCTTCAGATGAGTGCATATAGAAAGAGAAAAAAAAAACACTTTCTTTTTCATAAGTGGATATGACTTTTAGTCATTATCAAAGATTATCCTCAAATGACACTTTGATTAGACAAAGACTAATGGACCTGCCTGCTAAGTATTTATTAAAAGTTTACAACTTGACTTCTTATTCTAAATGCCTTTTCTATTTAGAAAGTTTAATATGAAGGGAGTCTTGAAGCGACGGTAAAAACTGTTTGTGTTACCTATAGGTTCGAGGTTCGAGCCGTGTTCTCAGTCAGTGATGCTAGTGTCAGAGTAAGTTGTCTAAATCACACCTCTTTGGTGTGCGGTCTTTCCCGCAGAATGCTTTATTCACTAGGGCTGCCTTAAATATGAAAATTGAAATATACATCTTTAAGGAAAGGAATGTAGTATAATATATCACATGTATAACACTAACACGGTTCAATCTAGTTCAATCTCTCTATGTTTGTTTTAGGAAGTGGTTTCTCAAGAAGGGGTCTCTTCTACTAGGCACTATGCTTTTACAGCTATA
Organism: Capsicum baccatum var. pendulum; assembly: GCA_030864225.1. Taxonomy (NCBI): domain Eukaryota; kingdom Viridiplantae; phylum Streptophyta; class Magnoliopsida; order Solanales; family Solanaceae; genus Capsicum; species Capsicum baccatum. The sequence goes on from CM061550.1 coordinate 8,291,827, forward strand.
TAATCTTGTGAGGATAGAAAATTCTTCAAGAATCATTATCACATAGTTGAAGTGCTTTATGTTAATATGATCAGGAGGAGATGATTCGCGAGAGCAAAGAAGACGTTGGATTTCAGGCTAAGTTGATTGAAGAAGAGATGAATCAAGAGAAGTCCTCTCAAGTATGCAGGATTCAAGTACATGGAATGACTTGTACTTCTTGCTCCACAACTCTTGAATCAGCATTGCAAGTAATCCCTGGTGTACAAGAAGCACGAGTAGCATTAGCAACTCAAGAAGCTGAAATCTGCTATGACCCGAAAATAGTTGATTGCAATCAGTTGTTGGAAGCTATTGCAAATACAGGATTTGAAGGCATATTGATTAGTACAGGAGAAGATAGCAGTCGAATACTGCTAAAAGTTGATGGAGTTAACACTGAGAATTGTGTTACATTGATAAAGAGTTCTCTTCTTGCACTTAAAGGAGTTCAAGAAATAGACTTTGACCTGCAGCTCAAGAAGATATCAGTCTCTTACACAGCAGATGTGACAGGACCTAGAGACTTTATTCGTGCAATCGAGTCAACTGGATCAGGATGTTTCAAGGCATCTATATTTCCTGAGGGAAGAGAGAGAGGAGAACATAGACATCAAGAAATCAAGCAATATCGTAGAGCTTTTCTTTGGAGTTTAGTATTTGCAGTTCCTGTCTTTTTTACTTCAATGGTGTTTATGTACATTCCTGGTCTGAAAGATGTATTGGAAACTAAGGTTGCCAACATGCTAACCGTTGGACAGGTTCTGAGATGGGGATTATCTACACCAGTGCAGTTCATCATTGGTCGAAGATTCTACGTTGGTGCCTATATTGCCTTAAGCCATGGTTATGCAAATATGGATGTTCTTATTGCATTAGGAACTAATGCAGCGTATTTTTATTCTGTTTATTCGGTACTAAGAGCTGCTACTTCTCCAACTTTCAAAGCCAGTGACTTTTTTGAGACTAGCTCGATGCTTATCTCGTTCATTCTACTTGGAAAATATTTGGAAGTTTTGGCTAGAGGAAAGACATCTGAGGCCATTGCCAAGCTCATGGATTTGGCCCCAAAGACTGCAACACTGCTAACTCTAGATGACAAAGGGAATGTGGTAAATGAAGAAGAAGTTGATAGCCGATTGATACAAAAGAACGATGTGATTAAAACCATTCCAGGTTCAAAAGTAGCTTGCGATGGTCTTGTCATCTGGGGACAAAGCCATGCAAATGAAAGCATGATAACAGGAGAATCTCGTCCGGTCGCTAAAAAGCCGGGTGACATGGTGATTGGAGGAACTATGAATGAAAATGGGGTGTTACACATAAAGGCAACAAGGATTGGCTCAGAAACTGCTCTATCGCAGATTGTTCGGTTGGTTGAATCAGCACAAATGGCTAAAGCTCCAGTGCAGAGATTTGCTGACCACATTTCCAAGTACTTTGTGCCTCTTGTGAGATTAAGCACCCCTTACATGTCATTGTTGTCAATATGTATATATATAACTAACCAGTCATATATTAGTTTGGCTGAAAATAAATGATTTATTCCGATTTCTCAGGTCATTGCTCTCTCATTTTGTACTTGGGTTTCTTGGTTTTTAGCTGGAATTTTTACTTCCTATCCAAGAGCTTGGATTCCTTCTTCCATGGATAGCTTTGAGCTTGCCCTGCAGTTTGGCATTTCTGTCATGGTGGTAGCTTGCCCCTGTGCACTCGGTTTAGCTACTCCCACGGCTGTTATGGTCGGTACTGGAGTCGGCGCTTCCCTTGGTGTCCTTATTAAAGGTGGCCAGGCATTGGAAAGTGCACAAGAGGTCTGAATTCAAACTCTCTTCCTTTTAACAATCCAAATTTTGTTAATGAAGTTGTGGTGAACTGTTTCACTCTCCAGGTAAACTGTATTGTTTTTGACAAGACTGGCACCCTTACCATTGGCAAGCCTATGGTTGTCAATACTAAGTTTTTCAAAACTATGGTACCTCAAGAATTCTATGAACTTATTGCTGCTGCTGAGGTAGGACATTATCTTGCTTAGATTCTTCATCAGAAAGATCAATTATATCCTTTAACAAAATTTAGCCTCTTTTAGTAAAACTAAAATGATTATTGCTATCTTTTGGAGTTTTAAAGGTTTCAATTTCAATAAAGTTGTTAGCGGTTAGTTAACAAAACTACATCAATTTAAGTGTCTTGTACGGCATGTTAAATTGACAGGTAAATAGTGATCACCCCTTAGCCAAGGCAATTGTTGAGTACGCGAAAAAGTTAAGAGGAAGTGAGGAGAACCTTGCCTGGCCTGAAGCCTCGAACTTTGAGTCCATAACTGGGCATGGTGTGCGGGCTATCATCTGCAACAAAGAAGTGATTTTGGGGAATAAAAGCTTGATGCTGGAGCACGGCATTGCCATTCCAGTTCAAGCTGAAGAAGCATTAGCAGAAGCAGAAGGGCAGGCTCAAACTGGCATACTTGTATCTATCGATAAAGAGCTGATTGGTGTCCTTTCCGTTTCTGATCCATTGAAGCCAGAGGCTCCAGCAGTCATCTCCTTTCTCAAATCAATGAACGTTGTGAGTATGATAGTAACAGGTGACAACTGGGGAACAGCAAATGCCATAGCCAAGCAAGTTGGAATTGACAGAAAATATGTTGTTGCAGAAGCCAAACCTGAACAGAAAGCTGAAAAAGTGAAGGAACTACAGGTAGAAACTTATTCAACTATTCCGCTTTCCATCATTCAAACATCCATATATCCACTAGATAATCCTTAATTACTTAATTCCCATATTCTAGTCCACACATTATATCCCGTGTAACTTGTTTGCTCACCAAACAACTCCTTAATGTATTGACATGATAAATCTTGAAAGATTATGATTTTAATATTAAAATTTTTCTTCACATGATTCATCTGTTCCATTTTAGTACACAGGATTTAGGCAAAGTTGTGGCAATGGTAGGAGATGGAGTTAATGACTCACCAGCGCTTGTAGCTGCTGATGTAGGAATTGCAATTGGTGCAGGCACAGATATAGCAATTGAGGCAGCTGACATTGTTCTTATGAAGAGCAGCTTGAAAGATGTAATAACTGCAATCGATCTTTCTAAGAAAACCTTCCGGAGAATCCACCTCAACTATTTCTGGGCTTTGGGATATAATCTCCTCGGCATCCCAATTGCTGCTGGCGTGCTGTTCCCATCTACTCATTTTCGGTTACCACCATGGATTGCTGGGGCTGCAATGGCTGCCTCTTCAGTGAGTGTTGTTTGCAGCTCTCTTCTGCTGAAAAACTACAAGAAACCTAAGAAGCTGAATACTCTGGATTTACAAGAAATCATTGTTCAGTAATTCCTGGCTGCTAACATGGTAGCTAACAAAACTGTCTAATTTTTGGTCCACAGGGAGAAAAGATACAGCCAGTGGCTTATTTACTGCCGAATCATGTGCTTCATGTACTATATTCAATAAGAAGAAACCAGGGGGACACTAGAACTAGACATTCACTTTAGGCAAATAAGTACACTTCTTTTTATAAGACATCTTAATAGCCAGGGGAAAGAAAAACAAAAGAAATGTAAGAAAAAGATGGGAAACAATTTCAAGTAGCAAGCTAAGGTGGAGAAATAAATTTGGGCAACCAAGTATTAGGTGTTAATTGGTGTTCTTCAAGTAATACGTTAGAAAGCACCTGAAGTTATAGGAAATAAGGAAATGCACCTGAGAGGCGGCGCTAGAAATAGTTCACGTTGCAAGTGGCATTCATAGATAATATTCAGAACTCATACATTTGATACAGTGAAGAAATAACAGATGTATACCCAAGAGTACGGGAGTCTCAGCTTGTCTGATTACATATTCTGTGGACTAGGATTATCAATTGAACGCTTATTTTATAAGTACATATACATAAAGAAAATGAATAAGGAAAGCTTAGATCAGAATTCTCCTTCCTGTATCAGCTTTCACATATACACTGTGCATGGTGATACTACGAGCACAATGCATCGCCTGGCTCCTAATTGCTTGCTCACATCTTCGAATGTAAGTCAGGTTTCCTGCTCGATTGAGGAAGGCTACTTCCTACTGCAGATCTTTGCTTATGGAACCTCTCTTTAGCTTTGAAGAGGATGACATGTACCTCTTGGAAATGAGGTTGCATGGCATTCTTTGTGTCATCAATCCACTTCAAAACTCTCTTGTATGGGCCTATTATCCGCTCACGATCCTTCTCATCCAAAACCTAAATTCATCAGAAAAGAATTTTCCATAAGACCTCAGAAACAAGTATATTCTCCAAGTTTACTCAGTGGATAGACTTCTATCCTAAGAAGAAATCATGAACTCGTCATCAGCTTTAATTCTAAAGACCATATGGAAGCATCTATATGGCACTTTTTTTTTTGACAAGCATCTATGTGGCACTTCATTATATAAAAAATCAGCATTTCCAAATAAAAATGGCTGGCTGACTGAAATTGATTGAGGAAGTAGACAAATAGAAAACCAAGGCAAGGATGAAAGGGATGGAACAATGGGTGGTATGGGTGGTAACGACCAGTTCTATGAACTTTCAACCCAACCTAGAGTAGAGAATAAAGTCATTATTACCTCTTAGTCTTTTAAAATAGGGACTTAAAAGGTCATCCTCATACCAACACGTGCGTTAATATTTAATTTTATTGGAAGTTCATATAAGATGATGGAGGGGAAGCAACAGCTAACTGTTAACACAACTCTGAATGTGAGTCTCACAGACTACATTTTGAGCAAAAACAATTAAGTCATCATTTCGCATGTATGCATCATTTCCCTCCAGAGGCAAGTGACGTGCATGCAGAGAAGCTTTTTTGAAGCGCTCAAAATTCAAATAATGTCCTAAGCAACAGACTCCTCGTGATAATTTATGCTTGGATTATAAGATGTAAAGCAACAGAAGGAAAGGGAAAATCACTTTACCTCAAGTTGCATAAGCTCACACACTAAGCTAAGATCTGCAATTGAAGGTTGGCCACTTCCAAGCAAAAATTGTCCTTTTTTCTGGAGCCAAACAGACTCGATCTTTGCAAGAGATGTCAAAAGGACTTTCTCAGCTTCTGCCGCTGCTTGTGGATTCAAAGTCAACCCAAAAGAAGGAGCGAGAACAGTACTAAAGACATATGCAGCTGAACACATAAGCACTGCGTCAGAAAACTATTGGAAACAACTAAAAGAGTGGCATATCAAGCTATCACCAAGTAGTAATCAGAGAACTTTGTGGAAGAGACTACTTATCAATAGTTGCGTGGACTCTTCACATTCGATGCCGTACCCGTGTCGGATTCTCCAAAAATACACTATTTTAGGAGAATTTGACATGCAACTGTTGACATTTTTGAAGAGTTCGAGCAACATAGCTTATCATAGTGGTTTTAATCACTGTCATTGTTGAAGAAAAAAAGCCACCATCATTAAGTGGCTAGATTTCACAATTAGAGGCTTGAGAAAGGTCAACAACAATAGAGGAATCAACTGCTAAAGATAGCCTAAGAAACTGGCAGGACTGCAGCAACTGTCTTGTATTAGGCTACTAGCAAGAATCTTAGCAAAGAGCATTATGACAAGCAGTTGCTCTTTTCTGAAATTGATCATACAAACAAACTTCCTCGATTTATCTCATTTTGGGATACAATTTTAATTCAGGCATAGACTTAACCTTAAGCATCTTTTTGCCAAGTTCTCACAAATGCCAGAAATCACCACTAATTAACTCAAGTAAAGTCAAGGTAAAGTAATCATAATCTAACTGGAAGCTGAAAAAAATCTCAATATCTGATATAAGCACCTGCACCAGGACGCAAGTTAGAGTGATGCCAATCCAACACAGAGTCTACCTTTGCTCTTTTGTATAAGTCAGCTGGGTACCTTCAATAGGATTGTGCAAGAAGTAAGAGATAAAAGCAGAAAGCAAAACTAACCAGAATATACAACCTAAGAGAGTGTACATTAGTCCGTCACTAAGACTGAAAATCTACAATGTTCATAGGTACCACAGATATACACTTTTTTCTTTTTCTCATAAGTTAGTACTTGGTACAGTACAGAGACTTCAATTAACATCTCTTCTCAAATTTTGAAAGTTTGTTTATTATTCGTTGCTGATACTTCATTTGTTCAGCTGGTATTTTCCAATTAGCTATTATGTTACTTGTTCTTCTTTTCTATTGGAATGCTTCTTTGGTTCGTTGGGGTAAAAACTTGCCCCCATCTAGTGTTTACACCAAACCAATGTACTTTACCAAGGTTAAGTAATAAGTGAGGTGAAAATGCATATTCATTAACCATAACTAGTTGGTAAAAGAGTATGCAGAAAACTTATGTCATGTTATTACTGGTTTGGTGCAAATGACAGGTTTCTTAGCACAATAAGATGATGTTTTTTTAACAAAACTCTACTAATGTAAGTCCCAGTTAGAAACACAACACGCAATTAGCAATCAAATAACAGATACATATGGGATTAACTTCTCACAGATGCCGACTGCAGAATAGTTTCATTTGTAATTCCAATTGCCACGTTCAGAGGAAGATGCAATATGGGTTCCATGGATTCTGCTAAACCCAACATTTTTAACATGGAACTTAGATATATATGCGATCACTAGTTTTTTTAATAACTATTAAATTCTTAACTGTAGCGGTGGGAATAAAATTGAACTCATCACGTTCAGACCCTGGATCTGCCTGGGATCGTATTCCATATCAAGACCAAGAGCTTTAAAGAGCACTTGTTTCCATGATAAAAAAGCATTTGACTAAAGTAAATACTGAAAATAAGAAGCTGCACTTACCAATGATCTGCAATTCCTGGAAATGCACAAGCCAGATATTTAAGAATTGCATGACTGCAAGCACATATAATCAGTTAGCTTGCTTTAAATGTATCCAAGTTATAAAATACTTCACGTGAAACTCAGGAAAAGATAACGTTGTCCTATCTCCACATGCATTGTCCACAATAGTTACTTGTGCTGGCGTTGTGCTCGCCCACTACATACAAATCTTTACAGAAAACGTTCTAAACTTAACAGAATGAGTATTTCCTAATTTTGGTTCTCGTAGTATACATTCACAGGTGAACACATCAAACTATGAACTTCTAGGAGGTAAATGACTAAATATAAAGCTTTAAGATATGTGAAAGTACAACATATACAGCAAATAATAGACGTTAACAACATTGAGATATTATGAAATGCTGAATTTTCTGTTCAAGCAGAACATTACCTTTCGGAAAGCTTAAATCTTCCATCCATTATAGCTGGTACTTGCTTCATGGGGTTAATTTCTGAAGATAAATACAGAGGAAACTGTTTAAATTATCTTGAAACAAAGAAACACATATTATCTCGAAACCATTTTTCTAGCGAAAAGTAGAGTTAATAGAAAAGACAAACCTTTAAATTCAGGAGACAACTGCTCACGCTTGGAGAGATTTATGCGTACCTCCTCAAAGTCTATTCCATTTAACCTTTTGTGGAAAATTAATCATTAAAAACACCATTTTGGAGCTTCAAAACTAGAAACAGAATATCCAGGAAAACAACAAAACTTTCTTCCATTAACTTTCTGATAAAATTATACAATAAAATCCCTTATAAGATCCGAAGCTACAAAGACAATCATGGGAATTCAAAGAAAACAAGAGAAGCTCATGTTAAGCTCCGAAGCTACAAAGACAATCATGGGAATTCAAAGAAAACAAGAGAAGCTCATGTCTACTTAAAAATTCAGCTAATACTCAAAAACACACCTAAAGTATCTCGATTTTTTTTTGAGTTTCCTACCTGAACTATCAGTGTTAAGAGTTTCTTACCTAAACTATCAGTGACTATTTATCAAACACACCCTCAACTATCATGTATTCCCTTTTCCAACTTAAAATATCACCATATTATTCAAATAGCAAAAGGGAACAATTGATAGTTGATGTGTGTTTGATAAATAGTATGTGATAGTTCACGTAGAAAACTCAGATACCCGATAGTTCAGATATGAAACTTCAAAACTGGAATACTTTAAGTGTATTTTTGACCCTTCGCTCTTAAATTTTTGGAAGATCAGTCACTAACTCAAGAGTATTCAAAAGAAACCAACAAACTATAAAAATAAAGCTCCCACTATGCACGGGTCCGGAAAGGATATATTCAATGAAAACAAGAAAATATTGAAACTTAGAGTTCAAGGAGAAACAATACGACTATTAATTAAAAATGGGATCTTTACATGAATAGCCGAGCAGATTTACTGTTTACTTTTTCTAGCCAATATACATACATGGTACATTATACATTTAGGGCTTGTTTGGTTGGGAAAACAAGTTATCCCCAGATAACTTATTCCGGGATTGTTATTCCACCCTCAATATGGATCCTGCTATAAGTTATCCCAACCGAATATGGAATAAACTCATCTTAAAATTAATCTAGAGATTAGTTTCCCTTATCCCTCATACCAGACGGACCCTTATTATATCCGATCATACACATATATACATGGATTATACTTATCTTTAGTTTAATCAATTAGGTGCCCAACTATTTAGATTAATTCTTCTTCAAAAAATGATCTTTACATAAATAGCTCAATCAACCTTAAAAAGCAGCTCAGTATACTAAAGCTTCCGCTATACCTAAAAATACTTACTTGACGAAAATGATAACACTATAATCCCGAGATAACTAATCGTGTGATAAGTTATCTTGCGACTTTATCCAACCAAACATGAGACAAACTCATCCTAAAATTAATCGCGAGATTTGTTTTCCTTTAAATAAGGATCTTTACATGAATAGCTCATTCAATCTTAAAAAGTAGCTCGGTGCACTAAAGCTCCCGCTACACGTGAAAAATACTTACTTTCAGAAAATGATAACTATAATAAGTCATTCTGCAATTTTATACCAACGAAACATGAGATAAACTCATCTTAAAATTAATAGCGAGATTACTTTTCCTTTAAAAAAGGATATTTACATGAATAGCTCATTCAATATTAAAGCACAGACCGATGCACTAAAGCTGCTGCTATAAAGTAAAAAACATACTTACTTGCAGAAAATGATAACAATAATAAGTTATCCCGCAATTTTACCACTACCAAACATATCCTAAAATTAGTTTCCCTTACGATGTGTCTTGAGCCGAGGGTCTATCGGAAACAGCCTTTCTACTTCTTTAGAGGTAGAGGTATGGACTGCGTACATTTTACCCCAGACCCCACCAGGTGGGAATACATTGGGTTTGTTGTTGTTGTAGTTTCCCTTACAAAAAAGGATATTTACATGAATATGAATAACTTATTCATGTACTAAAGCTCCCGCTATACATGAAAAAAAAATACGTACTTGCAGAAGATGATAACTGCGCGAGAAGGCTGGGACATACGATCTACGTATAATTTCAGCGCCATCTTTATAGATCAATTGGTATTTTTGAAACACCGGAAAATAACTCCGACGAATTCACCGGCGGCGACGGTAGCTGAATATGTGGACTATTCAGATTTCTACTGCTAAATTTGCTGCCATAGGCAATTGGTTAGCTAAGGTTTGGGTGGGATCCACCTAGATAAGGTTAGACTCTAACATTAGACAAAATCAAACACTTAAAAGGTTGTTTGATTGGAAAATTTAGTTATTTCATGTATCTCATCCAGGTGTTCATGGTTTGGTTAAAAATCAAATTAAATTATGAATTAAATTAAATCAATTAAAAAAATTAATATTTAATTTATATATATATATATGTATATAAATTATTTATATATTATTCATAAATAAAATATAAATATTTTTTAAATTTTAATCATGAATTTAACTTTACCTATAACACTTTTAGTCATATGTCTTCATCTAGTTGATGGTGTGTTATGAGATTCTATATGATTTTCGCACTTTGAATGGCAAATGATACTAATTGTGAAAATTATCTTATTATCTATAAAACTTTATAGGTGAGTTTTATTAGACTATCGATAATCACTAGTTTTGAACTTTCTTTTTGGTCCCTATTAAGCAAAAAAATTATGTGTTCATCTTTTGGGGTTTATCATATCTCTTATATGTAGTTTCTAAATATTTTGTAGAAGCGTTCATATGGTGTTGTTCATGACTTTGCCTAAGAATAACACTAAATTGACATCTTAGTTCAAGGTTAAGGAACAACACTTGGTTGACATCTTATATGTTGGATTAATTTTTTTAAGAAAAATTTCAACTAAAGTTATAAACCGAAAAATCGAACCGAACTAAACCGATAAGAACCAAATCGACGGTTATTTTTTTGTGTTGGTTTGGTTTGGTTTTAGAAATTTAAAAACCAACTAAGTTGGTTTGGTTATGATTTTGACTAATAACCGACTCATGAACACTCCTAATCTCATCCAACTAAATATAGCAGGAATAAGTTAATCTTAAAATTAGTCTCAAATTTAGTTATTCCTTGTTCCTCTTACCAAACAATCCCTTAGAGTGATTTGGTGTGAGATAAAAAATATAATAATTTTTAAATAAAATACACATTATTTAATCCTATATATAACTGGAGATATTAATTAGTTTCAGATTATTTATCCAAGGCAAAATGACTTGATGTACTCTTGTATTATGTCCGGTTTGTAATGTAAATACTTCTATGTACATGTTAGTCATCTGAACTCTTCAACTCACTAAAAAGTAACATTCTAAACGTTTTTTTGGTGAGTGTAACACACTCGCCCTATGTCAGCTTTCACGTCATTTTAAATACTACATTAAATTTCACATCATTTTTAAAATGCCACATAAAAATTAAATATTGAGAAAATGAAAATTTTAAATTTAGAATTAAAAAAAAAAATTAAAATGATAGTGGCCGGTGAAACCATCGGCTCTCTCTTCTCCATCTCTCCACTCTCTCTTCTCCATTCCCACCGCCGCACCACCTCTACCGGTGTGACAACAACCCATCAGCACGCTGCCGTCACCTACCACCAGCGTAAACCCCCACCAGCCTCCACCCTCTTTTCCATTTATGGAGGATAATTTTGTAGATTTACTACACAAGTTTTATTGTCAAATTGTTGTTGTGTTGTGAAAAGAAATTTTGTATGCAAATATTTAATTTTTAGCATGCCTTTGATTTTTTGAATGTAGTTAAGACAAGATTGAGTAACATTTTGGATAAATAAGCTTTTAGGGTTTGGGTGGGGAGGGGAGGGGAGGACGATTGTGGGAGCTTTTGGGGGGCTGCAATGGTGGTTTGGGGGGGACTAGGTTGGGGGTGTTGGACGATGGTGGGTTGGGGTGGAGATAAAAGCGACGAAGTTGTTGCGTTATCACCTACGTCAGCTCTCATTAACGGTGATTTAATGTCGTTTGATAACTTTGGGTTTACCTTGTTACATGCTGTATTACGAGTGCCTACTATTCTTTGTTTACTTTTCATTGTAGGGGCGTTTTTATGTCTTGCCATCTTGTTTCATGCATTTTGTATGGTTGTGATTACTTATCTTATCTTGAGTCGGGGGTCTATCGGAAATAACCTTGCTACTTCTCTGGAGGTAGTGGTATGGACTGCGTGCATCTTACCCTCCCCAGACCTCATTATATGGGAATACACTGGGTTTGTTGTTGTTGTTGTTGTTGATAACTTTGGGTTTAGTAAAGTTGACAATTTTGGGTTTGACATTGACTCATTTTTTCGGTTGCTGGAGTTTGGGATGTCGAAGAAATACTACGACGATGAATTCAGCGAGTTTGTTTTTGACGATTTTGCCCTTGAAGCTCAGTAATAGACGTAGAGTAAATGGTGGGGGGTTGTGTGTGTAGGGGTAGGGGCGCTAATGGTGGTGCTGCGGCTCTAATGGTCATGACAGCCTTGGGGGCTGCAAGGGTGGGGGCGGGGGACCTTTTATTTATTTATTTTAATTATTTTAATATAAAATTGAGCAAAAAATTACCCTCACTCGCACCTCAGGCGCGTGCCTGCATGTGTTTCGTCCTACTCAGCCATTTTAATGCACATAGGTTTGGTCAACGGTCAAAGGGTTTAAAATGTTACTTTTTAGTGGGTTAAAGGGTTCAGATGATAAACATGTAAGTAGGGGTATCCACATTACAAATCGGACATAGTACAAGGGTCAATAGAGTCATTTTGCCTTTATCCAACTATTTATATCCTAGTGACAGGTTAAATTATCTCATATACATACTAGATGAAATAACTTATTTCGAAATAATTAATTCCAAGATAATTAATTTTGAGATAACTTGTTCCCAACCAAACGATCCCTGATACGTATGTAATTAAGGAGTCGTCTGGTATAAGGTATAAAGTACAATAATTGTGGATAAAATACATGATTATTTTATCTTACGTTTGGTTGGAGATATTAGTTTTCGGTATCATTTATCCTATCATTTTATAGCATAATGATGAGATAAATTATATCATATATATAATGAGATAATTTATTTTGAAATCGCTAATCACGAATAATTAATTTTAGGATAACTTGTTCTCAACCATATGATCCTAAATATATTAAAATATTAAATATATTTTAATAAAGTTATTTTTGAGACATTCTTAAACGTAGATAAAAAGAAATTAATAAAAGAATTTTATTCATGCTTTGATTTCTTTAAGAAAAAGAATAATATTTTTAAAAAAATATTTATCCGAAATTGATAATAGAAATGGATACAAGTTATTTAATAAGATCGTAACTATTAGTAATAAGAGAAAATTTCTGAAATAGCAAAGATAAGACATTAATTAAGTAGTGGATGGTAATATTTTCATAATTACCTCCGATAGCAATATTTATGCAAACATTAATAAACACAGATTAAACTATCGTTATATAACTAATGACTCAAGTTTCTTATACCATATAGTTTTTTCTAGCAATAATTATCTTTTACTTGTAATTTATCGTCTTCATTTTTTCAACTTGTCGTCTTGTACTTGTAATTTATTTAGTTATACTATTTTGTTATATTAAAACATTTCTTTTTTTATTTTAGTTTTTGTTCATTCGGCTTTAGCTTCAATTATCTTAAATATACTTAGAGCCCGTTTGGATAGGATTAAAATCTGGTCCAAGCATTTTGTTTTTTATATTAAAATTCTGTTAGATTTGACCAAAGCATTTACCTTTTTATTCCTTATATTTGCATCCAATTCTAACAATATCCTAAACTTGTAGTCCTTAAATATATATACTCTTTTTTTTCTTTTTTCTCTTTGTCGCTTCGCTTCATCTCTTCCCTCCAATTTCCTCTTCATCTTTCTTCTTTGTTTTCATCGAATCAATCATTACATTTGAGGTTTATTCAAAAAATTTATTTTAGAATTAAAAATTATAAATAATTCACCTTATTTATGGTATTAACAATTTTAAGAACATTTAAGTCATTTTAACAATAAAAAAATATTTAACATCACTTGTTTACCAAACACATCAACAATTTTTTTCAGTTTCAGCACTTCTATCCAAACACTTATTTTGCTTAATTTATAAACACTTATTTTAAGTTTTTAATCACTTAAGCTAAAAAGTTATTTTTTTTAATCCTATCCAAACGCTCTTTGTTAGACAGAGTTTCATTCATATATAATTTTATTATATAAAATATTTAAATATTTTTATAAATATAGGATTACCATTATAGAGGGGAGGGGGGATTAATTAGTTTTTTTTTGATAGCATAGGGGTGTAAATGTTTGATAGTGAATCACAACCGTGGAGAAAGATGAAAAGAAGTTCTTTAAAAAAAAGTCAAAGAGTGCTTATTATCGAGAGGGAAGCGGATAGGGGCCAATGATACGCCCAGATCGAATGTGAAACCTGACGAGTCCATCCGTCGATCAACTTCGGGCATGGACCAGCATGGATTAGAGGGGCAGCCAAAGCCCGGACTTTTGATATGCTCGCTGAATGTTGTCTTCTCAATTGTGGCAGGCAACACGCGCCTCTATCGTGTTCCGGCATCGGCCAGCTCCGACGCTGGCATCTCTAATTGAGTCGTAGTATGATGGTGTTTAGTGTAAATGCTTTGACAAGTTTAAGAGGTTGTTTATGCATTCATCCTAAGTTCAATTGGCAACTAATTTATTTGCAGCTAATGATTTTTTAAAACTAATTATGGTGTCTGAATCAATTTATACACGCTTCAATTAATTTTACACGTATCTGCTACCTCTAACCAAACATATGTACCGAGTAAATCTATCTATTGAAACTTGAACAAATGAGACCTAATACTTCATGGTTCCACTTTATTGATTATTACGACACACCCTTAGGTGCTAGTAGATAATGATGTAACACTAGCAAAAGGCTCTACTGCCTAAGTACCTTAATCAGAGTCAGGGGCGGATGCACATCTTTACGTGCGGGTTCTCGGGAATCCATAACTTTCGTACTGTTCTCGAATTTATATTGAAAAAACTAGTAAATATATAAGAATTATAAGTTGGGAATCCACAAACAAAGTGTGTTATTGGTCTAGTGATAAAAATTATAAGTTAGGAATCCACAACCTTTAAATTCTAGATCCGCCTCTGATCAGAGTATCTTAAGCCTAGGCTACCTTTAGTTACATTATTAGATATTCAAAACTCATAATTTATACAACAAAGAATGCGCACTTGTTTAACTTTATGAATACAACAACAACAATACACCCAGTTTGATGTCTTCTAAGACGGATAGAGTGCGCGCATATCTTACTCCCACTTTGTGCAAGGTAGAGATTAAGTTGTTTTTGATAGACGAGAAAAATATTACAAAGAGTGAAGAAGCAATGATAAAAAAGCCAAGGAAAAAGAAAGTATCCAAAGGAACATTAGTCTGAACCAGAATAATATATGTAATTATGCAACCTAAGAAGAGTCTTGCTACATGTCATTAACAGTGGAGCTATACACATTTTGTACTTTACTACTCCCACTAAGTATTTGAGCGATCAAATAACAAGTACATATTGGTAGCAGCGGAGCCAGAAATTCTAACAAAATAATTTGTTTATTTTTAAAAATGTGGTAATGTTGAAACAATAAGATTATTTTTTTTAATTTCTTATTCATTTAAGATGTCAAGTGGTTTAAAACAAATGGAATTGTCAAAACAATTAGAGATGGTTTGATTGGGAAACTAGTTATTCAGAGATTAATTATTTCGAAACTAGTTATCCCATTTTTAAGAAGGAATAAAAATAACACTATGATTCTGGGATAGCTAATTTCAGAATGAGTTATTCCATGCATTTTATTACCCAACCAAACATGAAATAAACTCATTCTAAATTTAATTCCGAAATTAATTATCTTTTATTCATCCTGCCAAATGACTACTTAATCTTTAGGATCAACAGAGTAAAATTGATCCCTTTCACAAAAACAAAATTCAAAAAAATATTAATCCAACACACTTTTCTTTTTAGTCCATCTCAAACAAGAATGTCACCTTATTACAATTGGAATAAATTAAGATTTAAAA
Source organism: Capsicum baccatum var. pendulum (assembly GCA_030864225.1). Classification (NCBI taxonomy): domain Eukaryota; kingdom Viridiplantae; phylum Streptophyta; class Magnoliopsida; order Solanales; family Solanaceae; genus Capsicum; species Capsicum baccatum. Next base: position 8,307,367 of record CM061550.1, read on the forward strand.
AGTTTCTCCTTTACCTTGAATGAAATGATTTATTACCACATAAATATTACTAATAAATTAAAGTTTCCAAAGTCTTACTTTTTTTAAAAAGGAAAAATGACCTTCTGGACCTCTGTACTTTATCGATTTTGTAAGTTGGACACTTCTACTTACATGTTTGTCATCTTGACCCCTGAACCCACTAAAAAACAACATTTAAAACCTTTTTTTGGTGAGTGTAACACACTCTCCCCCACGTCAGTTGCCGCCCCAGCTGCCACGTATGTCACGCCTGACACGTCTGTCACGTCATCTGCAACGTCATTTAAACTAAAAAATAAAAAAAAAGTATTACACTAAATTTCAAGTCATTTTTAAAATGCTACATAAAAAATTAAATATTAAAATTGATTTAATTAAATAAGAAAATTTTATAAATTGTAGAAAAGTTTGAATAATCATGTTTTTATTTTTGCTCACAAATTAAACATCAAATTCATTCCAAATAATTAAAATTCTTCTCCAACTAATTTAAATTTCTAACTATAAATTCATATATACAAACATAATAAATTTTTTATTTTTATATTTGAATATTTTTAACAAATTCACAAAAAATTTAATTTTTTTCAAGAGAAATTCACTAATTTTTTTCAATACTCACTATCACTCACTTTAAATTTAAATTTAAATTATAATCCCCAAAAAAATAAAAAGATTTTAAATTTTAATTAAAAAAGAATTGAATTGAGAGGGAAAATTAAAATAAAAAATAAAAAGTGAACGGGGGGGGGGGGGGGGGGGGGGGGCTGAAAGAGTGTTGGGGCTGGAAGGGGTTGGCCGTGGGGTGGGGAAGGGGCTGGGAGGGGTGTGGAGGCTGAGGGTGGGGAGGGGCTGGACGGGGCTGGTGAGGTGGGGGGAGGGGGAAGGGCTGGAGGGGTGTTGGGGTGGGGTGGGGGGCTGGGTGGGATGGGGGGTGGGGACGGGCTGGGGTGGGGTGGTGAGGCAAAAAAATATATTTTTTTAATTTTTAAAAATATTTTTAAAATAATTTTTTAATTTTTTAAATTATTTTTAAATTATTTTTTAATTATTTTTAAATTATTTTTAAAATTTTAAAAATATTTTTAATTTAAAAAAGATGAGGGAAAAGAGGACCCTTTTTATTTTATTTTTAAATTTAAAAAAATTAAAGTATTTTTAAATTTTCAAAAATATTTTAAATTTAAAAATATGGAGGAAAAAAAGGACCCTTTTTAAAGAAAAAAATTTATTATTATTTTTTATTAATTATTTTAATGTAAAATTTGTCAAAAATTGACCCCCACTCACACCCCCAGGCGAGTGGCTACACTCTCTTTGTCCTCGTCACCATTTCAATGCCACATAGGCAAGGTCAACGGTCAAAGGGTGCGAAAAGTTATTTTTTGATGGGTTCAAGGGTCCAGAAGACAAACATGTAAGTAAAAGTGTCCAACTTACAAAAACGACATAGTACAGGGGTCCAAAAGGTCATTTTGCCTTTTTAAAATACTGTATCAACTCTCAAGTCATAGGCTGCCACATAACATGGGACGCATGCAGTTTACATTAATGATACTCCCTCCCTCACATTTTATCTAACACTTTTTCTTTTTTAATCCATTCAAAAAATAATGTCATCTTACTAAAATAAAAAATAATTTGGGTTTGAAATTCTTCTTTTATTCTTAATAAAATAATTTACAGTCACACACATATTTATGAATTGTTTTAGATCATAACTAGTATTCCTTTTATCCTATTTAATGTGTCATCATTTCCTTTTTGGTCCATCCCTAAAAGAATGTCATATTTCCTTATTTGATAACTATTTAAAGAAATAATTCCACTTTTACCCTTAATGATCCCACTGTAACACCCCGCAAAAGTCGTGCATGTGTTATCTCGTATTAGCTTACTTATAGAATTGGAGACTTAAAATTTTTCTAAGTGTAGAAAGAGACTTAGTCTCATTTTGAGCTTCCAATATTTGAGGGTTTTATTTTCAACCTTTCCGACCTCCATTTCTTATTTTTTTTGTTGATAAACGATGGGGCAAGTCCAGAGTACGTTTCATGTGAGTTTCGAGATTTTTAGACAAGCTTAAGGGCACGTTTGGGGTGGCAAAATAGTAAGCCGGGGCGATTAGCCCGCAGCGCCCTGCCTGTAGCCTTACCTGGGAAGGGCCACGCGATAGGCAAAGCGGCGCCTTGCCTATCTCGGTGGTCCAGGCAGGGCGGCGCCTTGCCTAGCGCCTTGGGCCAATTTTTAGTTTTTCCCCCGAATCATTAAGGGTGTTTTGGGTATTTCCAACCCCTTGTTCATCTTAAACACAGGATTATACTCCCAAATGGCCACTTTATTCATATTTTCATCAAAATCCATCAAGAACACTCCTTAGGGTTTCAAACTAGGATTTCAAATAACTCAAGATTCAACCATCGGGTTTAGAAATTGATTGAAGATTTAGAATCCCCAATCCAAGGGATTCAAGAATCAACCATCAAATTCCTAATTTTAGGTACGTTAGGTTATCCTAAAAACTATATGGGCTTGTAAACACTAGAACATGGTTTAAGATTATCAAGCATGAATTTTAAAGGGGTTTTGGAACTTATGCTTTAAATTTTGCATTTTGGATGTTTTGATAATATGATTGTTTTGGACTTTAGGCCTTTTCCCCTTAAATTGATTTACATCTATATGTATATGTATGATATAGAAGATCTGATTGAGAGCATTAATCATTAAAATCCCCTTCTTTGATTATTTATAGTTTATGAAACTGTCGAAAATGATTTGAGATGCAAGGTTAATGGTTTGAAAGTGATCTTTTCAATATTAAAATAATTAACATGATTTTAATGATGATAAAAGGGAGTTTCTTGATATGATTTCGTTCTTGTGTTATAGAGAATGAATTACATAAGATCGTTATTTTTGACATGACCACCTTGTGTGTTTAAAATGTTGAAAATGAGAGTTTTCTTGCATGTGTTCACATAAGTCTTAAAGAATGCGTTTCTTCAAAAGAATTGTTGATATGGTGGTCATGAATTCCATATTTTGAGAATATAGATATAAATTGCTATAAATGGCTCAGAGAATGTGACTTGCAAGTCAATGGTATGACGATACCATATAAATTTATGCCATAACAAAACTAGAGCCTTCAGAGTCTGATTTTAAAGATTTCATGTTATAAAAAAATTAAAAAGGGCTAAAGATGGTTAGGTGGTTACCTGAAGAGGGCACGAATCAACCGAATCATATCCTAAAACCCTGTTTTGATGATACAGGTATGTTACTTTTGTACGCTGGCGATGGCCCTGTGGCGTAGTAGAGATTCAGAGACTCCGACACTTGCGGCAAACTTGGGTTGGGGGCTTGGATGCCGAGTTAAGGGCAGATTCCATATAGCCCATGGAATTATAGAATTGTAGGGCATACCACCTAGCGCAGAAGTAAAACAAAGAGCGTCATAGAGTTCAGATGTTTCTATAGAGTCCTTTAAAAATGCCCATGTGATTCTTACTATGTGACACATTTATGAACTATTTTTAAACTGCTCTCATATATGTTGAATATCAATATTATTTTGGATTTGCTCTGCGTACCAGTACAATTGTATTGACCCCTATCTTCTAGGGTCTAAGGCTCAATCTAGAGGTCCAGCTAAGCAGTAGAGATTTCAGAGAGAGAAAAGACTGTGCAGTGGTGAGCCTTCTTTATTCCAGAAGGCCTGGTTATTTCAGACTGTCATTCATTTTGTTTTGGGGTCTACTGGGGCCTTGTCCCAGATTCAGATAATTGTTATTTTATCATGTCTTAGAGATTTCGCTGACGGATTCAGATATTGTCTAGCTGTTGATGGGTTTTACTACTTTTCATCTTTAAACTGAAATCAGAATGACCATGATTCTATATTTCATTCCGCATCTTTTTTTATTATATGAACATTGTGCATGACTACCAGATAGAGAGGGGGCGTCCGGGCCTTTATAATTTGGGATGCTCGTTATGGCCAGGGCCTCGGTTTGGGTCATGACAAACTTGGGATCAAAGCACGGTTCATTGTCCCAAGGTATCAGCAAAATCGCGTCGCCACACTTACAAGTAGGAGGCTAGTAGGAGTTTAGGAATGTTTCCCCTCTTTGTGATTTAGTTTGTGCCTTAGAGTCTAATCTATCCTCTAATCAATGATCTCTTGCATTTCAAAAAAATAGCCATGCCTCCATGACGCTCTAACGATCAGAATGCCCAGACTGATGAGGTCCGTCCCGCTCATGGGATAAGGACAGCAACAGAGCTCAGACTCCGGAAGATGTTGTTACTCCGAGAGTCCCACCTACTCAGACCAGCCCACCCAGGGCACCTAGAGCTCTCCCACCGGGGATAAATCGCACCCAACTTCATGAGAGAGAGGTATTTAATACAGAATTTAGGCAACCAATTCATATGTTTATGCAGTTGGTGTCCACGCATACTCAACGATCGAAGGATGTTGGGTCTGCATCTGATACATCTGAGGCTACCCGGGTGGGTCAGTTCATGAGGATGAACCCGCCCAAGTTTACTGGCACCAAGGTAGAGGAAGATCCACATGAGTTTGTGGATGAGATGGAGAAGATTTTCAGGGTGATGCACGTAAACAAGGTGTAAGGGGTGGAATTAGCAGCTTATCAGCTTAAAGAAGTTACGAATCAATGGTATGGCAAGTGGGAAGATTCTAAGAGTGAGAATGTTGAGACCATAGTATGGGGCGAGTTCGTGGAAGCTTTCCTAGATCGATTATTTCTTCTAGAGTTGAGGGAGGCCAAAGCTGAAGAGTTTATGAACCTAAAGCAAGGAAAAATGAGTGTCAAGGAGTACACTCTGAAGTTCAACCAACTAGCCCGTTATGCTTCGGAGATGGCTGGTAATATGAGAGCCCGTATGAGAAAATTCGCATCTGGCCTTTCAGATGACTTAGTGCTCGACTGCAAGGGGGCAATGCTAAATCTGAATAAGGACTTCTCTAGAATGTCAGTTCATATGCAATAGGTAGAGGAGCAGAATAAGAGAATCGTTGAATCTAGGGAGAAGTACAGACAGGCCAAGAGGGCCAGAACAGCAGACCAGAGTCACAGTCAGCCGCAGAGTGGTAATTGGGGTAACAAATGGCAAAAGAAGAAGAATTGGGGTAATGCTTAGTCTGCAGTCAGTGCTCCGGTACTTAGACCTAGAGCCGATCAGCAATCTCAGAATTTTTAATCTAGTTAGGGCTGAGAGTGCAGGGTGCGCAGTCTCAGGGAAGTGTAGCTCAGACCTCTCGGTCATACCCGCGTCGTGGAAAATGTGGGAGGAATCATCAAGAAAGATGCCAGTTTTGCGCCATGGTATGTTATTCGTGCAGCTAGCCTGGCCATATCCAGAGGGATTGTCCGACAGCGAGAGGTAATGTTGGGGGAGCCAAGTCACAGGCTAATTCCTCCGCTTCGCCACCGCTGCCCAAGGGCACCACTGCAACTACTGGAAGCGGTCGCAATAGGTATATACTTTGTCCAACCGCCAGGAGGCAGAGGCCTCACCTGATGTAGTCACCGGTACGTTGCAAATTTTTTCTCGTGATGTATATGTGCTACTTGATCTCGGGTTTACCTTGTATTATGTGACCCCTTATGTGGCTGTTGATTTTGGGCTTGAGCCCGATGTAATTGCTGAACCTTTCTCTGTTTCCACTCCGGTGAGAGATTATGTTGTGGCTAGGAGGGTGTATAGAAATTGTGTTATGTCTGTTTATAGTTGGGATACGATGGCAAACCTCATAGAGCTTGAGATGCTTGACTTTGATGCTATCTTGGGAATGGACTGGCTCCATTCGTGCTATGCTACACTAGATTGTAGAACCCAAAGAGTCACTTTTTTTTGAATGAACCAGTGATAGAGTGGGAGGGACATTCTTTAGCACCTAGAGGGAACTTTATATCTCATCTTAAATCCCGTAAGCTCATTTCCAGAGGTTGTCTATATCATCTGATCCAAGTAAACGATTCTAATATTAAGAGTCCTTCTTTTCAGTCAGTCTCCGTGGTAAATGAATTTCCAAAAGTCTTTTCGAATGATCTCCCAGGAATACCACCTGATAGGGAGATAGATTTTGGTATTAACTTATTGCCAGACACCCGTTCCTTCTCCATTATGCCATATAGAATAACTCATGCAGAGTTGAAAGAGCAACTAACAAACCTTCTAGACAAAGGTTTTATCCGACCTAGTATTTCTCCCTGGGGTGCACCTGTGCTTTTCGTGCGGAAAAAAGATAGTTTTCTCCATATGTGTATAGATTATCGGTAGCTAAATAAGGTCACTGTTAAAAACAAATATTCTCTTCCTAGAATTAACGATCTTTTTTACTAGCTTTAGGGTGCTAGATTTTTTTGAAGATAGACCTTCGTTCGGGATATCATCAGTTGAAGGTTAGAGAGTCAGATATTCCCAAAATAGCTTTCCGAACCCACTACGGTCATTATGAATTCTTAGTCATGTCCTTCGGGTTGACTAACGCCTCTGCAGCTTTCATAAACCTAATGAATAGGGTGTTCCGTTAGTTTCTGGATCTGTTTGTTATAGTTTTCACTGATGATATTCTGATTTATTCAAAGAGTGAGGAGGACCATGCCAATCACCTCTGAATTATCCTTCAAACTCTCAAAGATCATAAGTTGTATGCAAAGTTTTCCAAGTGTGAATTCTGGCTAAGTGTTATTGCTTTCTTCGGGCATATTGTGTCTAGTGAGGGAATTAAGGTTGATTCCTTAAAGGTTGAGGCAGTGAGATAATGGCCCAGACCCACGACTCCAACCGACATTCGGAGATTCTTGGGTTTGGCGGGGTATTACAGAAGGTTTGTAGAGAGTTTTTCTTCCATAGCTGCGCACTCACTAAGTTGACACAAAAAAAGGTGAAGTTTGTGTGGTCTGACTCCTGTGAGAACAATTTTGAGAAGTTGAAAGATAAGTTGACAACTGCTCCTGTTTTGACTCTTTCGAAAGGTACAGAGGGTTTTGTTGTGTACTATAATGCATCCCGTGTGGGACTTGGGTGTGTACTTATGCAGCATAGTAAGGTGGTGGCTTATGCATCTAGGCAGTTGAAGGTGGATGAGCGCAATTACCCCACCCATGACTTAGAGTTAGCGGTTGTGGTATTCGCACTTAGGATATGGCGGCATTACCTTTATGGGGTACATGTTGATATTTTCACTGACCACAAGAGTTTACAGTAGGTTTTCTTGCAGAAAAAATTGAACCTCAGGCAAAGGCATTGGATGAAACTATTAAAGGATTATGACATGCGCCTGCACTATCATCCGAGCAAGGTGAATGTGGTAGCTGACGCCCTCAGCAGGTTATCTATGGGCAGTCTTTCTCATGTTGAGGAAGGAAAGAGAGAGATGATGAAGGATATTCACTGACTTATAAATCTTGGAGTGTGACTTTTGGATTCTGAGGATGGAGGAATGGTTGTTCATGAGATAGCTAAATCTTCCCTTTGTGGAGAAGTTAAAGAGAAGCAGGTCGATGATCCCATTGTGATGCAAATTAAGAAAGAGGTGGGGCAACAAAAGGTGATGTCTTTTGAAATAAGTGGTGATGAAATCCTGAGATATCATGGTAGATTATGTGTGCCAGATGTAGATGGGTTGTGGAAAAGAATCCTTGACAAAGCTCACACTTCGAGGTACGTTGTTCATCCAGGCTCTACGAATATGTATCATGATCTAAAAACTATATACTGGTGGAATAATATGAAACGTGATATGGCTAATTTTGTTTCCAAGTGTTTGAATTGTCAACAAGTTAAAGTGGAACATATGAGGCCAGGTGGTACCCCCCAAGATATAGCTTTACCTTTGTGGAAGTGGGAGATGATCAATATGGATTTCATTACGGGACTTCCGAGGTCCCGAAACAAGTATGATTCTATCTGGGTGATTGCTGACCGGCTGACCAAATCAGCTCACTTTCTGCCTGTCAGGACTAACTATTCAGGAGATGATTATGCCAAGCTGTACATTGAGGAAATAGTGCGACTGCATGAGGCACCTATATCTATCATATTTGACCGAGGTACGCAATTCTCTTCACAGTTTTGGAGGTTTTTTCAGAGGGGTTTAGGTACCCAAGTGAACCTAAGTACTGCGTTTTACCCTCAGACGGATGGGCAAGCTAAGCGCACCATTCAGACCCTTGAGGATATGTTGAGGGCCTGTGTAATTGACTTCAAAGGTAGTTGGTTGGATCACTTTCCACTAATAGAGTTTGCATATAATAATAGCTACCACGCCAGTATTAAGGTGGATCCTTTTGAGGCATTATATGGGAGAAGGTGTAGGTCACCAATAGGGTGGTATGAAGTGGGTAAGACACGGTTATTTGAGCCTGATCTTGTCCACCAAGCAATGGAGAAGGTGAAAATCATTAGGGAGCAGCTCAAAACAACTCAGAGTTGTCAAAAGTCCTATGTTGATATTAGAAGAAGGGAGCTAGAATTTGAGGTTGGTGATTGGATGTTTCTTAAAGTCTCCCCTATAAAGGGATTCATGCATTTCAGGAAGAAAGGTAAGTTGAGTCCTCTCTATATAGGGCCATACCAGATTTTGAGAAGGATAGGTGGGGTTGCGTATGAGTTAGAGTTGCCTGCAAATCTGGGTTCTGTTCATCCGGCATTTCATATATCTATGTTAAAGAAATGTATTGGAGACCATTCTTTAGTGTTGCCTGTAGAGGAGATCAAAGTGACAGACTCCTTATCATATAAAGAGGAGCCTATTGCAATCTTGGATCACCAAGTCAGAAAGTTGAGGAGTAAAGAGATAGTTTTGGTTAAGGTGTTGTGGAGGAATCATAAAGTAAAGGAGGCTACTTGGGAATCAAAATATGACATGCGAGAAATATACCCAAACCTTTTTTATCTGGTGAATGACGAAACGGAAGGTACAATCCTTGTCTTTTTCATTCCGTGTCCTTAGTATGCTTGTAATCATGCTTGTCTGTGTTCCACGTCATCATTCGGGGATGAATAATCCCAAGGAGGGATAATGTAACACCCCGCAAAAGTTGTGCATGTGTTTTTTCGTAGTAGCTTACTTATAGAGTTGGAGACTTACAATTTTTCTAAGTGTAGAAAGAGACTTAGTCTCATTTTGAGCTTCCAATATTTAAGGATTTTATTTTTGACCTTCTCGACCTCCATTTCTTATTTTTTTATTGATATACGATGGGGCAATTCAAGAGTATATCTCGGGTGAGTTTTGAGATTTTTAGATGAGCTTAAGGGCACGTTTGGGGTGGCAAAACAGTAAGCCGGGGCGATTAGCCTGCGGCGCCTTGCTTGTAGCCTTACCTGGGAAGGGCTACGTGATAGGCAAGGTAGCGCCTTGCTTATCCTGGTGGTCCAGGGCACCCTGGGCTAATTTTCAGCTTTTCCCCCGAATCATTAAGGGTGTTTTGGGTATTTCCAACCCTTTGTTCATCTTAAACACGGTATTATACTCTCAAATGACCACTTTATTCATATTTTCATCAAAATCCATCAAGAACACTCCTTAGGGTTTCAAACTAGGTTTCGAAATAACTCAATATTCAACCATCGGTTTTAGAAATTGATTGAAAATTTAGAATCCCCAATCTGAGGGCTTCAAGAATCAACTATCAAATTTTGATGTACGTGATAATACAATTCAAATGGCTGCCTTAGCTTTCAATGACATCATTCAAATTCAGTACAAGGGGTATCAAGCTTTGGTCGCATTAAGTACACCAAAGAGCAATCCCACGTGTGAAAGATGGCTTTGAGCATTGAAGATTGAGGACTCACAGTTTTGGGCCTTCATTAAGGATATTTTGGTTACTTAGCCCTGTCCAAGTAATACTCCATGATCACCCTTTTTCATTAAGGGTATTGTGGTTATTTTGTTATGTAATAAGTTAGACTATAAATAGGTTCTATTAGTTTATTTGCTAGTTAGTTTATGAATGATGATATTTTGAAACATTAAAAATCCTCTTTCTTGAGAGTAGAACACCTTAGTGTAGTTCTAAGTTAGGGCTTGGAATAGCCATTGTAGTTTAGGGCTTGGAAAAACCAATATTGTTCTTTGCTTGGAAACGGTGGATCTTGAGGTGAGTTGATTCCCTTGGCGGCCACCGTAAGAGTGTGATTTTGATTATTACATTCATTAGGGGTTAATTTTGAAATATAATTGGTTCTTAATCTTGTAATAATCTTGGTCTCACTATCTATCCTTTTATTATTTTGCAAATCCGTGTGTTTTTGTGTTTGTCATCTTGTATCCCTTTGTGTTGCTTGTTCTTCTCACGTTTTGTGGACTGTTTTGGCATCTTGGTGGACTGATTTGTATCATGGGGTTATCCTAAAAACTACATGGGCTTGTAAACACTAGAACATGGTTTATGAATTTTAAAGGGTTTTTGGAACTTATGCTTTAAATTTTGGATGTTTTGATAATATGATTGTTTTGGCCTTTAGGCCTTTCCCCCTTAAATTGATTTTCATATATATGTATATATATGATATAGAAGATTTGATTGAGAGCACTAATCATTAAAATCCCCCTCTTTGATGATTTATAGTTTATGAAACTATCGAGAATAATTTGAGATGCAAGGTTAATGGTTTGTGTCACGACCCAAAATCCCATCGGGCCGGACTGGCACCCGAAGACGAGAAGGCCCGGGAAAACCCGTTCAAATACCTGTACTTTCACTTACATGTCACCAAAAATTTGGACAGCACTTCGTTGTATATAGAAGGATCTAATTACCTGTATCAGCACAACACACACAAATATATATATAATACTTGGCCGTCGGGGCCACCACATATACAAATATAACATCACTATATAAACTTCCATGACTTTATCCTTCCTTATGTCTACAAAGCCTCTAGGATATACATGACATAACTAGGGTCGGGACAAACCCCCGCCCATTAATGACTCCTGTACAATAACAAAACATAAGGAACCGACTCGGAAAGCTCCGAAGCTAACTGGAGCTCACCAACAATAGTTGTATGACCTGTCTCCTATCTATGCTGTGAATGAGCTGAGGTACCTGTGCCTGTAGCATGAAATGCAGGTCCCCGTGGGGGACGTCAGTACGAAATATGTACTGAGTATGTAAAGCTGTAGATAATCACATATGATATAGGAGCTCAATAGAAATCAGAAACAAGTGAATAAATCGTAATAGGAGTGGACCACACTTACCAAAACTTGTGACAACCTGTACATTGCATTTATTCAATCACTTTACCTTCGTTCTTATCATCTTTATAATCATTACTGTACTGTACTGTGACCATTAGGCTGCCTCCAGTACATATCAACTAGGATCGACCCATGCTAGGCTTATGCCCCTGGGATACCACCCATAAACACATAAATAGGGATCTACCCATGCTAGGCTTATGCCCCTGGGATACCACCCATAAACACATAAATAGGGATCGACCCATGCTAGGATTATGCCCCTGGGATACCACCCATAAACACATAAATAGGGATCGACCCATGCTAGGCTTATGCCCCTGGGATACCACCCATAAACATATAAATAGGGATCGACTATGCCCCTGGGATACCACCCATAAACACATAAATAGGGATCGATCCATGCTAGGCTTATGCCCCTGGGATACCACCCGATAAGAGAGAACTTCCATCACTTAGTTCAATTAATCTTTGAGATTGTTATTTCGGTCGCCACCACATTTTTGATACTTTAAAACAATGATACATCAATAGGAACCAAGTAATAGACCTTCTATACATTAACGATGTAATAAAGACTCATTGGTACATCAACAACGTGTTTCAGAATCATCAATATCACAACAATGAAATAGGAGCCTTTTGGTATATCAATGAAACATTTTGACACTTTATAAATGGAAACAACTTCATTGGTAATGTAGAACAATACATGTTTTTGGACAACCTCAGAATCTTACTTGATGGAACATTGGTGTTTTCATGCCAAAGAACATCGTTAGAGTATGCTTTACATACCTCGTTGTAGATTTGGATACCAATTCAACACAACTTCCCGCCTTTACAAATCACTTATCTACAATGAAATGTTTGGCATCTAGTATTAGCAACCCAACACCACAATTCTCTTCCATAATTCCATACAACCAATATTTGCAAAGCATTCCAAAACCAACTTGAACAATAGGTTTATGTGTGTATATATATATATAATCATCATTTCAATACCATATCATCACACCAAATCCTTTCACAATTCAACATAATCCAACCATGCACAAGAATAATCCAACATCATTTCCAATCATCTTTCAACAACAATCAAATAACATACTTCTTATGCTCACATGCATATATATACATATCCATATAAATAACACCAACATAATTTACATCCTTACCATAAAATGGCCCTTTTGATTTCGAAGTCTTGTTGGCACAAATAAGGGGTGCTTCTCGAAGCCCTCGAGACGGTGAACACAACTACGGAATCAATTTGGATTTTCTACGGTTGAATCACAAGATAATTGGAGTTAAAATTAGGCTAGGGTTTCTTATTCTTCAATAGTTGGATGATAAATGATGGATATTAGCTAAGTATATGTATATAATGACCAATTTTCGTCCATGAGGTGATGGAAAATGACCATATTGCCCTTAAAAATTTAAGTAAATCCGAATTTGTCCATGGTGGACTGTTTTGATAGGCTAAAGTAAATCGACCATAACTCTTTGATCCGATATCGGATTTGGGTGAAATTGGTATCGTTGGATAGATAACTCAAAGGTCTTTCATTTCATATATAGTAGGCCACCCAGTTAGTCCTGTACGAGGAGTTATGATCGTTTGAAGTTGACCCTAAAAATCTATTTTGAGAGGCTGAAGTAAAACGAGTATAACTCCTTACTCAGATGTTGGATTTGGATGAAACCAATTGCATTGGAAAGAAGACTCAAAGATATTTCTTTTGATAGGTCGTAGCTCTCCAAGTTCATTATATTAAGAGAGTTATGATTGTTCAAAGTTCATCCAAAAAACTGGCAGGCCTCAGTAGTTTGTGTGCAGGAAATTTTCCTGCACATTTACTATTCACCATATCCCGGTCACCGTTTTATAGTTTCGAACATGCTCGATTATATCCAAAACTTATCCGTTTTTGGAAATCTTTATATCGTTGGAAAGCTTATTCAATAACCTTCGTATGGAACCATCGACGGGCAAATTCCGGTATAAATAAAGTTGATTCCTATACACATATAATCAACTATACACTTGAAACCATCTCAAAATAATCAATACTCATACTTAAACTCATATATACCTAACTTATGATCAATACATATACTCCAACACATATAACCATAGATAATGCACGTAATTAAGTACGGGGTGTTACAGTTTGAAAGTGATCTTTTCAATATTAAAGTAATTAACATGATTTTGATGATGATGAGAGGGAGTTTCTTGATATGATTTCGTTCTTATGTTAAAGAGAAAGAATTACATACGATCGTTATCTTTGACATGACCATATTGTGTGTTTAAAATGTTGAAAATGAGAGTTTTCTTGTATGTGTTCACATGAGTTTTAAAGAATGCATTTCTTGAAAAGAATTATTGATATGGTGGTCCTAAATTCCATATTTTGAGAATAGAGATATAAATTGCTATAAATGGCTCAGAGAATGTGACTTGCGAGTCAATGGTATGACGATACCATATAAATTTATGTCATAACAGAACTAGAGCCTTCAAAGTCTGATTTTAAAGATTTCATGTTACAAAGAATTAAAAATGGGCTTAAAGAGGGTTAGGTGGTTACCCAAAGAGGGCACGAGTCAATCGACTCATAGCCTAAAATCGTGTTTTGCCGATACGGGTATGTTACTTTTGTACACTGGCGACGACTCTGTGGCGTAGTAGAGATTCAGAGACTCTGACTCTTGCGGCAAACTTGGGTTGGGGGCTTGGCTGTCGAGTTAAGGGCAGATATATAGCTCGTGGAATTATAGAATTGTAGGGCATACCACCTAGTGCAGAAGTAAAACAAAGAGCGTCACAGAGTTTAGATGTTTTTATAGAGTCTTTTAAAAATGCCCATGTGATTCTTACTATGTGATACATTTATAAACTGTTTTTAAATTGCTCTCATATATGTTGAATATCAATATTATTTTGGATTTGATCTGCTTACTAGTACAATTGTATTGACCCCTTACCTTTCAGCGCCTGAGGCTCAATCTAGAGGTCTAGCTAAGCAGTAGAGATTTTAGAGAGAGAAAAACTGTGCAGTGGTGAGTTTTCTTTATCCTAGAAGGCCTGGTTATTTCAGACTATATCATTCATTTTGGTTTTGGGTCTACTGGGGGCCTTGTCCCAGTTCAGATAATTGTCATTTTATCATGTATTAGAGATTTCGCAGACGGATTCAGATATTGTCTAGCTGTTGATGGGTTTTACTACTTTCCAACTTTGAATTGAAATCAGAATGACCATGATTCCGTATTTCATTCCGCATCTTCTTTTATTGTGTGAACGTTGTGCATGACTACTAGATAGAGAGGGTCGTCTGGGCCTTTCTGGTTCGAGATGCTCGTTACGGCTAGGGCCTCGGTTCATATCGTTACACCCACTTAATTAAAAAAAGATAGCAACACATTTTTTGATAAAGGGCAATTTGGTAAACATTACTAAGTCTTCTCTTATTTCTTAAAATCCGTGTCCGTCAAATAGCGACGCATAAAATGAGACGAAGGAAATATATTATTAATTTTATTAAATATCGTGCCAAGTCAAAGAATTCACCGTAAAATAAAGAGAAAATACATCTTTTCCCCCCCGAACTTGTCCTCCAAACTCACTTTAGCACTTAAACTTAACTTCTGTTTATTTACCCCCCTTAACATCTTTAAAGTGAATTATTTTTGCCCCTCAAAACTGAATACTACTCTCACAACGGAGAGTGTGTTACACTCGCCTACACATCAACGCCACGTCGGAGCCACGTCATTGCCACATAAGAAATTTGATTTTTCTAAAAATAATTAACCCCCCAACATTATTTTTAAATATTTTTTTTAAAATAAAAAAATATATATTTACTATTTTATATATATATATATATATATATATATATATATATATATATATATATATATATTAAATATAAAAAGGCGTCCCCCCACCTCTATTTTCTTTCTTCTTAGCAACCCCCCACCCACCCCACCTCCTACCCTGCAAATTCAGCCCCCCTTTCTATCTTCTTCAAACCACCCCACCTTTTCTCTCTCCTTCATTTTCCATTTTCTTCAAATTTAAAGCATATTATCAATAGTCATTACTTCATCAAACCACCAATTTAAGAAACAACAATGCAATAACATCACCACGTCCTAATTCAAAATTCTTCATTCAGACATATTCCGACAAAACTTATTGAAAAATGATTAAAACAAACCCACAAAAGAATATATGCAAAAAATTAACACCACCACCGCCATTAACATCACCATTGATGGACCACCATTGACGGACCCCAAAATTACAATATTAATTCTACCAACGACTACCATTAATGGACACAACCTTCGAATCACACTTATATGTTCAGATTTGTAGAAGGTTGAAATTTTCTTTCTTCCACCACGGAATTTTTCAAATAACTTGGCTAAATCACTGTAACTAAAGTAAGCTTTGGCTAATTATGATTGATTGATGAGGAATAAGCGAAAAGGATGTGAGATTTTCTGTCCTAAAAAGAGAGAAATATGAATTTCGGATCATGATACGGGTTCTTCCATATCAAATTTGAAAATCCATTTTTCATTAAGGAATGATTTAGAAGATTGAAGAAAAGGTGTAAGAAAGATGATGATTGATGTATAGAGAGTAAAAATTATGGTGGGGTGGGATAGGGGTGGGGGTAGAAGAAGAAGATAGGAAATGGGGGTGGGGGTATGAAGAAGATGAAGAAATGAGGGTGGGGGCATGAAGAAGGTGGTTTATATATATATATATATATATATATATATATTAAAAAGTGGAGTCATATCAATTTTAAATTAAAAAATGTATTATTTTTTTTAAAAAAATTTCATGTCAGTTTGATGGAGGGAAATAATATATTTTAAAGATGTTAAAGGAGGTAAATAAATAAAAATTAAGTTTAAGTGATAAAGTAAATTTAGACGATAAATTCAGGGGAGAAAGATGTTTCTTTTTCTAAAATAAAACGAAATATAAAGTATACATTAATGATACATAGTTGATGAAGATGGTCCTGCAGGACACAGAAATTAATGAAGGGTTGAGGGTGGGGGGGTGGGGGACAGACACAACTGACAAAGGAGGAGGACAATAGCACACAGTAATACATTCACGTGCACTTCTTCAATTGTATCCTTCCAAAATCTCAAATACTCAGAATGTCCCTACCATTACACACACCCCCCTCACTTACATAAGTCAGCACAGTACATTAGCAGCTTTCTCCCACACGTGTCCCCTTTTGTACTCTTCTGTATCCCCCAATGGTAGTCTAGTGTAGTGCAGTGTAATGCATTTCTTTTTTTTTTTTTTTAATTTTTTATTTGATGTTTGGTATCCGTATTATAGTTTGATTAATTTAAATTTGTATTGCGTAGGACCCTATTCAGAGGAAAGCGCTCTCTACCAAAGATTTTTTTATACCCAAAACTTAAACCCAAAACCTTTAGTTAAGGCAGAAGCAGTTCTATCCACAGCACCAGATCTTTTGGTGTTAGTGTGATGCATTTCATGATATCTTCTGCAGCAGTGTTATCGTTTCCTTGTTTTTATTAACCCCAATCTTTGCTTTGGGATGGCATCTCCTCTTCTTTACTTCCAACCCCACTAATAATTCTATTTATTATTATTATTATTATTTTTATTATTATTATTATTATTATTGTTGTTGTTGTTATTGTTGTTGTTGTTATGTTCTTTTATTTGCTTCTATATGTTATATATTCACATTAAGATCCAATTAATCTGAATTTATATTAGACAGAGTCTATTTAAAGATAGCGTTTTCTATCAAGAATTTACTTCTATATATAATACTCGAGTAAATGTGTTATTTTACTTGACTTCAGTTATTTTCTTTTATTTTGAATATACACAAGTAGACACTTAGGCCTCATTTGACCAATCTATCTATCTCACAAAAATTTAAAAACAACTTTAATTTATATTCATGATCAAACATAATTTTAATTCCAATTTCAACTTTTTATTTTCATGGCCAAACGCCAACTTAAATTTGTATTAAAAAAATTGAACAAGTAGATGTACATGTCTTATGGGGCATATTACGTGACCATTCACGCCTTACATGACGTTCTATGTGTATTGTATCAAATAGGATGAATGCATCTATTTGTTTAACTTTATACAAATTTAAGTATTTAAATTATGTACATCAACAGTTGGAGATTATATAAATGCAAGCCGATGAAAAATTAAAATATATGTTTATGTTTTATGCTTAAAAAAAGGACCATATGCATGTCACTACACAAATTAAACCAAAAAGAAACACTAATATAAAAGTAAAATATAAAAAAACTTGGTTGGAATTTGACACGAGCATTATTCTCTTGGCTAAGAACTACTATTTTTTAAAACAAGTACCAATAACAATCTTTTTATTTGATATGCACATTTCTAAAATAGAAAAATAAAATAAAATATATGATTTAGCATTAACATTGTGGTTGGCAAAAATAATCCTATTTTTAGAAACAAATGATCACAAAACTTTTTGCTCCGTGAGTGTTATTTTATTGATTTTGAATGATTATCAAATGATAAGAATTAACAAATTTAGAGCTGGATCTTGGGAATCATATACAAGTGCAAACCCAGCATTGTCATATATAAATTACTCTACACAAACACTCTTAACAATACAATACTCCCTTCGTTTCAAATTATTTGTCCCTGCTATTTTTAGGGGTCTATTTTTAAATGCTCCATCTGTTTTAAGATATTTATCTATTTGATTTCACGCACCCCATAAGAAAATTATACTTCCTACATCCCATTTTATGTGTCATCATTTGATCGAGCACGGAGTTTAAGAAATAAGAGAAGACTTGGTAAAGTTTACCGAATTATCTTTTATCAAAAAATGTGTCAATATCTTTTTTTTTTTAATTAAGTGGGACCAATAAGGGTAAAAGAGTAATTGTGCCTTTAAAAAGTTGTCAAATAAGAAAAGGCGACACTTATTTTGGGACGAATTAAAAAGGAAATGATGACACATAATTTGGGACGGAGAGAGTATTAAGAGATATATTTTACTAATTTAATCTTCTTGTTAATGATGTTTTGAAATTCTAAATTTAACTATTATTATTTCTGTACTTCTTTCGTTTCATTATTTTACTTGACCTTGTTAGTTTGACACACTCCTTAATATATAAAACTTTAATTAGGAGTACTCTCATCTCAAATTACTTGACATGTTTGTTTTCTGGAAAATTCTTAAAAATTAAGAAGGGGTGCAAATTGTTTGATATAACCTTAATTAATCTTAATTAGATGAATGTTATTCAAATAATATCGGTACAGTTAGAAAAAAAATAATTAATCATCTTTTGACTTCTTATACGGACGAAGTATATTTTACTAAATTAACCTTATAAATAATATTTTGAAACTATAAATTTGATTATTTTATATAGTTATTTAATACTACAGATAAAATATAACATAATTATCTTTATTTTATAAATTGAACAAATAAATTAAAATAATTATTTTGGACCAAGTAAAATGAGAAAGAGTAATTATTTAATACATATAATAGGGGTATAAATGAAAAAATATATATAGTATAAAATACTCTTAATTAAATTGAACAAGTAAATTAAAATAACCGATAACTAAAATAAAACTTGAGGGAGTAGAAACAAGTAGCATATGAATATCTATCTCTACATATTCTCTCTCTCTCTCTCTAAAACAGTTTTTCTCTATCAAAGTGCCATTATCTTTCAAACTCCTCCCCCCAATAAACTCCTTCTTCATCCTTACCTTCTTACTAGGGTTTCTTGTTACTCACCTCATATATATACACTTCAAACAAACACCTACTCTACTCATTGAAAATCTTAAGAGTACCATACCATAAGTTGTGTGTTGTGTGTTGTGTGTGTGTTTCTCTCTCTATTAGGATCTATGAACCTACAGTATCATAAGTTGTGGTGAATCCGTACGTGTTGCTTGCACTTGCATATATAGATGTATATTGAAAATCTTAGACCATAGTACTATTAAAGTTGTGTGTTTCTCTCTCTACTGGGATCTATATATATATATATATTTGTTCATCCAAAGAGAGCAAATCTATGGCTGGGATCCATCATAAGAGAAACCAACTTCAACAAGTTGAAGAGCAGCAGCAACAACAACATAGATTCATGGTGGAAAACGGCTCGTCTTCGTCGCCATTTTTTCCAATAAACCCAACCTATCATCACTTCCCTCATCAACAGATCCAACATATACCTTATAACCAACAGTTTTTCCAGTATCAACAGCATCCACATTACTACAGATCCATGTTGGAACACCAACAACATCAAGAAATACGGTTATTCGAGCCCTCTCCAGAAGTCGAAAATAACCAAGTGCAAGGTGTATCTGGTGCTGGTACATTTTTTCCTTTAAGCTTCAAGTTGGGTATGGAAGGTGATAGTATTAGTAAAGGATATAGTGGTTATGGGGAAGAAGAAGAAGAAGAAGTAGTAGTTCGAGGTGGACAGGAAGAAGATGCTTTGATTCGTATTGGGAGTGAGCGATATTGTAGCGAGGCGCAGGCTCGACAAACTTCTCTAGCTGTGTCTCATTGTTGGCAAAACCAAGAAGATTCTGCTATTAAACAACCTTTCTGGTAATCTTTTTTGCACTCAATCACATGTAAATTATAATTAGCTACTACTCTACTAGCTACCACCTACTGCTTTGCTTCTTTTTTTAATATCCGTACACCCTATTAATTAATGACCCTACTCTATTATTATTTTCTTGATAATCGCAATGTCTGAACTCATCTATCTCGCATCTCGATTAAATTTACATGATACCGACGCCTCTCAAGAGATGTACTCTATTAGTATTAACATCTCTTTTTTTTTTTCTTTCTCATTTTTGGATTTGTAGGAAGCCCCTTAATGCGGAATTTTCAAATGGGAATAACAGCGGCAATGAAAGAGAGAAGAACAAACAAGAAGACGATGAAGAAATGTATCGGTCACCTGAAGAAATTCAGCATAATCAGCAAGAAAATAAATGTAGAACAGTATTTGGAGAGTTAGAAGCTATTTATGCTGACAACATGACTAATAATGCTGATCGTAACAACATTCATCGAATTGCATCTGAATCTGTTGTCACTGCTGAAGATTTGCCAACGATTCCTGTACTGTCTTTCGACGATTCTAATAAAGCCGGTGAGGCGGCCACCACGGCCGTGGCTGCCACACCTGGTGCTGGAATTGATATTGGATCAGAAAGTGCATCTGTTGGAGGAACAGAAGTAGAAGCAGAAGCAGAAGAAGAAGCGACAAGGCCGGGTGAAGTTCGTAAAAGAAAGAAAGCGAAAAGATCAGGAACAAGCACTACTTCTTCCATGTCAAGATTTTTCGAGTCCTTAGTAAAGAAACTCGCGAACCACCAAGAGGAACTGCAAAGGAGGTTCATGGAAACGATTGAGAGATTGGATCAAGAAAGAAAAGAAAGAGAAGAAGCTTGGAGGGAGCAAGAATTGGCAAAGCTACAGAAAGAAACAGCTGCTAGAGCACATGAAAGAAGCTTGGCTTCAAGTAGAGAAGCTGCTCTTGTTTCTTACTTGGAAAAACTCACTGGTCAGAAGATCAATTTTCAACCCATCAAGAAGAAGACAAAAGTACGTTGTTCCAACACATGATGATAAAACATTCCAATTAGATACTTTCAGTTCAAATTTTGAAATTTATTTTTTTATCCGTGTTCTCTAGAGTCTTATCTGTGATACTGTGAGTATAATGCAGCTTCTGGTTTCCTAACTGCTTTGTCACATCTTCGAGTGCAAGATACTTTGTCTGCCGGATTGAGTATTTCAACTTCCTACAACATTTCTTTACTTTAGCAACTTGTGTTAAGCTTCGGAGACATTTGATTGTACTTCATCGCGATGAGGTGCCATGGCATTTTTCGTGTCATCAAGCCACTCCAAAACTCTCTTGTATGAGCAAAAAAACAAAGGTTTTCTACAAGACCTCAGAATCAATTAAGCGCGGATAAACTTGTATCGTATGAATGAACCACAACTATGAAGAATCATCATCATCTATACTAGTATCAAGTATGTATTAACTATACAGAAGGAGACTGAAACTGCACATACAGGATGATTACCTCTTAGATGTTTTGGAATAGAGATCTTTAAGGGCATTCGACATTTTTCCATGCGTTTTGCTTTAGCCGTTTTAGTTTGTTTGTCTAGTTTTGACATGACACGGAGTTTAAGAAAGTAGACTTTTGAATCCTTAAATCGTGTGGTCTAAAATATACATATGTGAAAAGAGTTGTCAAGAAGGGAAGGAGAGGCATTTGTATTAAAAGGCATATGAACAAGAAGTAACTACAGAAATCACTTTTATCATAGTGTTATTAGTCACCATTATTGTTGGAAAAAAAGTCGGTTAGCACTGGTTTTTTATAGCAGCTAGCACATTTCATTAATAAGATTTAGGGTCTTTCACGCTTGTTTAGTACAGTCAAGGTTTTAGCCTTATCTTGTTGGTGATGATGATGTTGAGTTGACGATAGAGAAAGACTCGGCATTCAGGCGAGCCATGTGATACGTAGTGGGGTTAAGTATGCCCCCGCCTAGGGGCGGATCTATGTAGAAGGTTTGGGGTGCCATGGCACCCGCACATTTCGGTTGAAACTCTATATAATTATGTGTATATGTATCAGTTAATGTATAAATATTATGCTTAGCACCCACAATATCAAAAGAATTGATGGTGCAAGTGGTCAAAATGATTGGGTTTTACTCCAGCAGTGCGGGTTCGATCCCCGATCCCCGCTCAACATTGTCTGTTTTCTCTTAAAAAAAACATATTGAGGCTTATGAAGAACGGAGCCCTTGACCTCTTCTTACAAAACACTTACAATACCAACTAGGCAAGCCTTCATGTAGTAACAACATTTGTTGATATATATAATTATAGTTTATTCTTTGAATATGGACTTCACTATCCTAAACTATCATATGGAGTATACCTTATTGTTCAAAATAAGGTGGCACCCGGAGCTTCCAAATCCTGGATCCGCCTCTGACCCTGCACATACAAACGGCTTCGAAACAAACAAAAAGGTGTGTACCGCACTCATGAAAAAACGTCAGTGAAATATTAGAGGAAGGGGGGGATTACGTAAAATAGAGTTTTGACAAAGGTCAATTGCATCAGTTAAAAGAGCAACTAAAAACAATTGGAAACTATTTAGAAAACTTATTTGCTTAATTCTTGTTCTCTCCGTTTTATATCAGTTGATCATATTCGCAAAATAGTTATTCCAACTTATTTGTTAATTTATAATAACCAAAAGAGAAATAATTACCAGTTTATCCTACTCCAAGATTGGGGGGTCAAAGAGTGTATATGTGAAATGTGTTCAATAGGTTAAACCTCAATATTAAAGTGCCGTTTGGTTTGAACCAGAATTATAATCCTATAAAATATAATCAAAGTTTTTATATCCCGATTTTAGCTAATACTTCCAATTAAATATGAAATAAACTTAATTTCAAAACTCTTATGAGAATAACTCATCTAATCCCTTGAAGAAACAATCCCTAAGCGTTTAAATGAAAGTTTTGACAAGTTTTAAGAGGTCGTATATGTATTCAACCAAGATCAAATATACCTCATGGAAATGAGACTGCACAGCGATTTGCTTACAACTTTGATCATTTGATTGGTCTATAATGAAAATTGAATCTGAGACCTCATGGATCATGGTGCTCAACTAACGTCATTGACCAATAGGCCCCACCTTTGGGTGCTAGATAATGATCCTTTTGTTTTAATAATTGTGGTGTCCGAGTCAGTTTGTGCGCACTTCTATTAATTTCATGGGGTACCTACACATGTACAGTATATCTGCCCACCAAAACTTAGACAGAAGACCTCATGGTTTCACTTTATTGACCACTACACCATACTTTTAGATGCTAGCCGCAGCAAATCCTAAATAGCTTAACCAAAGTGTCTTAAGCATAGAGCACAAGAATCAGAAGAGGAAACAGTATAAAATAATGCATTAGGAAGTACAAAGCTGAAGTAACATTAGTAGATGAAATTCAAAACTCAAATGATTCATACAGTACAGAACTAACAGATGTGTTCCCAAGATCAAGGAACACTAACATAATGTGTGCAGAAGAGATTAATGCACTTATTTCATGAATCAAATACCAAGGAAAGTATCCAAAGCAAAAATAGTAGGAAAACTCGGACCGGAATTCTCTTCCTGGTCAGCTTCAAATAGACAGTGTAAAGGAAACGTTCATCCATGGTGCTGCGAGCATAATGCAGCGTCTGGTTTCCTAACGACTGCTTCGTCATATCTTCGAGTGCAGGACAGGTTTTCTGCCTGACTGAGTAGTATTACTTCCTGCCGCATTTCTTTGCTTTTGCAACTTCACTTTAGCTTTGGAGACGGTTGATTGTACTTCTTCGAAATGAGGTGCCATGGCATTTTTCGTGTCATCAAGCCACTTCAGAACTCTCTTGAATGGGCCTAATATCCTCTCGTGTTCCTTCTCATCCAGACCCTGAATTCAGCAGAAAAGTGCAGATAAATTTCTATTCGAAGAAAGAACCACAACTGAGAGGAATCATCATTTCATCATCAGCTGTACTAGTGATGACTATACAGAAGCAAATGACTGCTGACTTAAACTAAACATACAGGATGATTACCTCTTCATGTTTTGGAATAGGGAATTTTAAGGGCATTCGTCATTTTACAATGTCAAATATGTACTACAATTCAACTACAATGGAAGTGTATACAAGCTGATAGAGGGAAAAGCAACATTTAACACAGTTCTGAATTGAGTCAAGCTTGTTGCAAATAATGTCCGGAGCAACAGACAACTTCGCTTTGAATCAAAAGATTGTAAAGCAAGAGCGAAAAAAAAGGGGAAAATCTCCTTACCTCAAGTTGCATAACCTCGCACGCTAAGCTAAGATCTGCAATTGACGGTTGGTTGCTCCCAAGCAAAAACCGTCCTTTTTTCTGGAGCCAAACAGACTCGATTTTTGCAAGAGCTGCTATAAGGTTCTTCTCAGTTCTTGCTGCTGCTTTTGCATTCACAGGCCTCCCAATAGCAGAAGCAAAAACAGCATAAAAGAAATATGAACCTGAAATCAGAAGCTGTTCTTGAGAAAACTGTTGGAAATAGCTAAAAGGAGAGGCATATCAACAAGAAGTAATCACGGAGACAATCACTTATATCGTAGTGTTATTAGTCACCGTCATTGTTGAAAAAAAGTCACCATCATAATCGACTAGACTTAATAGAGTTTTGCCAAAGGTCAAATGTTTCAGTTACAAGAAAGAGCAACTAAAGACAGTAAGACACTTGTAGACTTGCATCAAACAGTCTTGATTAGGTAGCGACCAAAATCTTCTTAATAAAGAGCATGATGCCCGTTGCTCTTTCTTTCAAAGTGATCATACAAACAAATTTTCCCGGTTAATCAGATTTTAGGATAAAAATTTGACTCAGATGCTGACTTAACCATAACAATTTTATCGTCCAAGTTCTCCCAAAATCCCAAGATACCATTAAATTAACTCAAGCAAGATATCATATTCCAACTGGAAACTAAAATAATCACAATCTCTGATATATGCACCTGGACCACGAGGGAAAGTAGTACGATGCCAATCCAACATCGATTCAACCTTTGCTCTTTTGTATAAGTCAGCTGGATACCTTCAATAGGACAGTATATGAAACAAGAGTTAATAGCAAAAAGGAAGAGTCTGAACCAGCATAAGTAATTATGCAACCCAAGAAGAGTCTTACTACATTACATTCTGTCACTATCAGTGGAGCTATACAGTTTGTATTTAGCTCCCAGTAAGAAACACGACAAGAAATTGAGCAATCAAATAACAGGTACATATTGGTAGGAGCGGAGCCAGGAATTATAACAACGTAATTTGTTTACTTTTTTGAAAATTGGTAATGTTGAAACAACATAGTTCAAAAAAGGATAGAATGCCACCTTTGAAATTTGAACCTACAATCTAGTACAATTTTCGACACACTTTTACCACTACACTTACACACTTCCATTCTATCAAGGGGATTTAAGATTAAATATATATATATTCAAAAAAAATGTTCTTCCTCAATTTTCACTGTGTAACTTCTCAATGAAGGGGATTCAACCGAACCCCCATTAGTACACTGAGCTACTCGACTGCATATCGGATTAACTTCATAGAGATGTCAAGTGCATAAAAGATCCATTCATAATGCCGAAGCTCTTAAGAGTACTCACTGTTCCATTATAAAATAGCATTCAATCAGGTATGTACTGAAAAACCTAAAGTTGCTGCTTACCAATGATCCGCAATTCCTGGATATGCACAAGTCAGGTATCTAAGAATCGCATGACTGCAAACACATAAAGTTGGTTAGCTAACATTTACATGTTATCTAAGTCATAAATTACTCTATCTGAAACTTAGAAAGGGATCAAAAGAAAAAAGTCCAACCTTATATGACCCCGATAACAATTACGGGAAAAGGGTCCACTTTGCCCCTGAACTATGCGAAATGGAACAGGTTTTCCCTCCCGTTAATATTAAGGGTCAAATATGCCCCCGCCATCATTAAAATAGGCTAAATTTGCCCATATTCTCGAACAGCGGAAGCTTAGCACCCGGTGATGCCACATGTCCCGTTATTAATGGTGATTGGCGGTAGAGGTAGAGGCGGAGAGAAAGAAAGAAGGAATTAAAAAAAATCATTAAACATACTCGCCTCCACACACCACAGGCATTTTCTATGGCAGTTTCTTCTGCCCCCATGGGGTTAGCAGCCTAGCACTATACATATAAGCTTTATTAACATTCTAAACTTAACAGCACGAGAATTTTCTAACATTGCCTTTTGTAGTACATATGCACAGGTGATCGCATAAAACTATGACCATCTGCAAGATATACAGCGAAAAAAGACATTATGATTATTTTCTAATTAAGCCTTAGGATGTATGCAACACATACAGCTATAAAAGAAATTGACGAAGTTGCAGTACAGGAAAATGCTAAAAATTTCAGTTCAAGCTGAACATTACCTTTCGGAAAGCTTAAAGCTTCCATCCACTATAGCTGGTATTTGCTGGATGGGGTTAATTTCTGAAGATGAATTCAGAAGAAACTAATGAAATTATCTTGAAAATTAAGAAATAAATAACAAATCAACCCCTTTTTTCATGGGAAAAGTATAGTTAATCAACAAAAAGATGGAAAAACCTCGATATTCAGGAGACAATTGCTGGCGTTTGGAGAGATCTATGTGAACCTCCTCAAAGTCTATCCCATTAAACCTTTTGAGAAAATAATTGTAATCATTACAAACCCTATTTTGAGCTTCAAAACTACAAATAGCATCACGGATATCCAGAAGACAATACAAATTTAACGCATTGATAAAATTAAACTTTAACAACCCCCTTTCAAACTCCGAATAAGGAAACAGAATTACGAGACAACATCAACAACAACAACATACCCAGTGTATTCCCACAAAGTGGGGTCAAGGGTGGGAGGATAGAGTGTATGTAGACCTTACCTTTACCTCAAAGGTGAGGTGGAGAGGCTCTTTCTGGTAGACCCCCGGCTCAGGACAAAACAAATTAGAAAAAGACATAATGGAAGTACAAGAAACAATAGATAGTAACAAAAACAACCGATGGTAGCAGAAAAGAAACAAAATTATGGGAATTCAAACACAAGGAAAATTTCTCACCACTTAACTATTTTGGATATGTAGTTATTTAATACTCCATTTTAGCTTATAAAATAGACAAAAAAATAAGAGTATGAAAGAAACCAAAAAAACATCTGTACCATTTAAACCGTTTGGAAAAGTACTACTCCATCAGTTTCAATTTAAGTATCATAGCTTTGGTGCCTCATGGTGTTCAAAAAACTCTTAAATCATGTGATATCAAATTATCGATGTGTATAACGTATCAAAACATACTGGTCTTAAACATGCCACAGAGAATGTTAGATCTAAACAGTTACCAAATATTGAAAGAAGATGTTTTTTTTTTTTAGAACAAGACAAAAAAGTAAAGTAAAACACTTGGATTGAAACTCCCCGTTGAACATAAATTCCATAAGGGGAGAGAATGACTATCGTTCAAAGTTGAGGGAAGAGTTTGATTTTAACCGATTAAAGAAAGAAAGGACTCCAAAGAATCTTCCTTTCATTGTTAATTTCTCTTTGATTAATTCGTCGTTACTAATGAAATCTAAATAATATCTGAATTACAAAAGCACCTCCTTCTTTCAGAGAAGGGAGCCCAAGTTATTCACATTTCATTTGATGATCAAAAGCGAAATAAAAGTCAAGTAGTGGCATTGCTCAAAACAAACCACTCCAAAGCGAAATCCCACAATACAGTCCGAAAAGAATAGAGTATACTATATAGACATTACTCCTACCTCAAGGAAGTATATATACTATTTTCGAAAGGCTCTCAGCTCGAGTCAAAAGGCCAAATTTTTTATTGGCATAATACATATAACTTAGGGGTGCCAAATCCCAAAATAATTAAAAAAAAAAAATGAAGAACTGAGGTCGAAAGAGAGAGTTACTTGCAGAAGATGATAACTTCACGACATGCTTGAGACATACGATCTACGTATAATTTCAGCGTCATTTCTCTTTCACTTTCAAATTAGAGGTCACTGTATACACTCTTGCAGTCAACTGGAGATTGAGATTAGTTAGGTAGGGGGTGGGCGTGGGGGTGGGGTTTCAAATATAATCAAATATGTAGTACCCTTCTCACCTATCAATTCAACCTAAAATATTATTTCCCTTTTTATTTAGACAAATTAGATGAAAATAAGTATTTTATAAATATTATAAAAATAAAAATAAAAAAATTTACATATATAAAAAAATGAGAAAAGATAATTATAATTCCTAATTTAATGTTATAACAAATTATCAATTCACCTTAATTTAAGAGAATTTTTTTTCAATTTTCAAATTGAAAGTGAAAAAAATAATTCCTTCTTTTAATTTTTTTTCTCTTGTATCCAAAATTCAAATATTTTTAAATAAACTATGTATTTCATTATTTGCTCGTGTATGTTTCGTTTTATTTTCATGTATATTAATCATATAGTATTATTTCATTATCGTGTATTTTTAATTCTAATATAATGAATTAAACCATAATTTTTTATAGATAAATATTTATGGAATAAAAATCATTATGTTTGAATTACATATATACCATGTATTTTTGTTGTATAAATATAATTTACATCAAAGTCAGATTATTATTATATTTTTATATAATTTATGGGATAAATATTTATGGTATATCTCATTATGTCAGAAGTACTTTTTTATTAAAAAGTTGTTTATTAAATATAAATATATATTTTCAATATTATATGGTATAAACTTTTTATATCTAAAATATATCTTGTATGTTTATGGTATAAATATAATTTATATGGTATAGATATAATTTGTATGGTATAAATATAACATATATTTTTATGATATAAATATAATTTGTATAATATATAAATATACCATGAATTGTATGGTATAAATATACCATATATTTTTATAAAGGCATCGTGAAAGTAGGCAATAAAAATAAAAAACATAAAACTTTGATATAGTATATGAAAATATCTTTTCATGTAATTTGCCTAAATAAAGGGGCAAAATAGCCCCAATAGGTAGACGAAAAGGGCATTTTAGGCCCAATAGGTAGACGTGAAGGATACTTTAGATCCAATAGGTAGACGGAGGATATTTTTATACTATTTCACATAGTTGAAGGGCATTTTAGACCCTTTTCCATTTAAAAAAATAAGTAAAAAACTCTTTGAAGTTTATCAAATTGTATTTGTAGAAAAGTGGAAAAAAAAGTAGTATCTTTAAAGTTATATGGATCAATAAGGCTAAATGAGGAATTATGTCTTCGAATAATTATCGAATAAGGAAAATTGATATTCTTTTTTAAATGAAGTAAAAAGAAAAGTGTATCACATAAAATGGGATAAAGGAAGTATTATTTTTATAGATTTGTTATTCTTTTGACAAATTAGTGATTGTGTTTTTAAGGGGATAGGATAGAAACGACACTTCAAATTAAACTATTTCCATGAAAATGACCATGGAATTTAAATTTCGCTTTCTAGCTATTTCAATTTTCTAACTTGTTCTATACCGTTTCTACACAGCTTCTATACATATCTTATGTATATAAATATTCTATACAAAAATTATACAGTTTTGATACACAATTTATACAATAACTGTACTTTTTTTATTACACGTTTTATACAATAATTATATAATTTTCATACACTTTCTATATATTTTTTATATATATTTTACACATATACATATTTGATAGAACTATACAATTTCTACACATATATCTTATATAGATACATATTTTATTTAACAATTATATCATATTTATATAATTTAATTATTATTTCTAAACAATAAAAAAAATATATATTTGATCAGCTAAAAAAATTATAACAAAAAAAATTGAAATATTTTAAAAATGACCGAATTGCTCAAGTTGAATATTGTATCAGTATTATATATAAACTATATCAGTATTGTATATGGACTATGTGGGCCAAAATGACCCAAATTAGGAAATAACTATAAAACGAAAATAATATATCCGACTGACCACTTTTTGAAAAGTTTTTAAATTTGAATTATTTATTTTAAAAAGTGTTATAGAGTATTTTTTTCCCTTTTTATTAAAAAAAAAAAGTATGTGTTTGGTCTATCTATCTTAATTTGTTTGTTTGGTTGTTATTTGATACAAATTTAAAGAAAGTGAAAAAGAACTTTGAATCTTGTATCAGTGTATGTTTTGTAATACTTTTTTTTTTGGTTGTTATTTGATACAAATTTAAAGAAAGTGAAAAAGAACTTTGAATATTGTATCAGTGTATGTTTTGTAATATTTTCTCCGTTCATTTTTATATTAACATTTTAATTTGCCATATCTTGCAAAATAAGCAATTAATATTATGAGGAATTTATTTTTAATTTTTTCTTAATATATCAAAATGACAAGTAAAATTGGAATTCCATTTTAAGAATATATTACATTAAAAACATATAAAATCTATTTTTTAAAAATTTAATTTTCACTTTTGGGCCCGCCCAATCATTTGTAATGACATTTTGTTTTGTTTTTATGAAATGGGCTGCAGCCCGATTAATTTTTTTTAAAAACATAATTTCATAATTT
This sequence comes from Capsicum baccatum var. pendulum, assembly GCA_030864225.1. Classification (NCBI taxonomy): domain Eukaryota; kingdom Viridiplantae; phylum Streptophyta; class Magnoliopsida; order Solanales; family Solanaceae; genus Capsicum; species Capsicum baccatum. The sequence goes on from CM061550.1 coordinate 8,338,016, forward strand.
TAAATATGACACGTAAACAAAAATTAAGGAGTGCAATGTGGTGGGTGGGTGGGTTCGTTTGTTTTCTTTTTGGGGAGGGGGGTTGGGGGTGGGGTTGAGTTCTTGTGCCATGTGAGTCTAAACTTGTAAGGTCGCATTCAATTAACATTGATTGACGATTTGATCACTTAATAGAAGCTGTCAATACGGGCTGACTCAGCCCATCTGAGGTAGTTCATACGGGTTTTGAATTTGACGGGTCAGGTCGGCTTGATCCATTTAAATGACGGATTAAAAAATACCAAGTCCACGCTATTATCATGTGGGTTGCGGGCCTCACACGCCAGCCCACTTTTAAAAAAATATATATTTTATAATTTAATTCTACACTGTTAATAAACATAAATATTTACAAGCCAGGCCGGGCTAAAAAGCCCTATTCTTAATTGGGCTGCAAAAATTGAAGCCCACCCCATCAAATTATAGGCCGGGCCGGGCTGGCCCACCGGGCCTTGACCCATATTGATAGCTCTATTCACAGGGGCCGATCAAGCGAATCCGTGGCCTAATATCAAAATAGAATGGAGGCCTTACGTTATTTTTAAAAAATAATTATTTTTATAAAGTCTATTTTTTAAATTATATAATCGATTTCTTCTAATAATTTTTTTTAATTAATAATATAATCAATGCATTAATTTCTTCAGACAGAGAATTTTGGACTAGATATATCAAACTCCTAAATTTTTTTATATAAAAATTTATTTTTCTATAAATAGTATTTAACATATTTTTTAAAATTTATAATTTATTATTAGTAGAAAAAATAAGGCTCCCAAATTTTGGGGGCCTTAGGTGGCCGTTTTTTTTCCGAAAGGGTTGAGCCGCCCCTGCTTCTTCATATTACCAAGACAAAGTGTTAAGCCTAGACCACAAGAATAGAAGAGGGCACACTAGCAGTGCAAGAGAAATCATATTACTCGGAAATGTTCGAATCGCGGAGCCTTTCTTTCTGGTCGTCTGTCTTAATAAGTGGATACTGATTCGTGCAGTCCTTCTCTGTTGCATTGATCTTTTCACTCCCCACTTTCGTTCCTTGCTCTACGCATTGATCTTTTCACTCCCCACTTTCGTTCCTTGTTCTGTAGAGCGGTTTATCCCCGACTACAATGGCGGAGCCACAGCCAACGAAGGGTGATCAGATGAACACCCTTCGTCGATTTTTTTTTTCAAGTATATAGGTTAAATATAGATATTATGGTTATATATACATGTTGCACACCTTTGACAAGCTAGAGAAGCATAGTCCAATGGTCAAGAGTGTGCATTTCCACATCAACAACCCGGGTTCGAACCTTAGCAGGTACAACAGTGCTTTGCCCAAGGAAAATATGAACACCCTTAACCAAAAGTCTGGCTCCGCCACTGTCCGACTATCTTAGGGGAAGATTTCTCTCTTCTCTGCGTTTGATCACAGTCAATGGCAGCCCAATGCACTAAAGCTCCCGCTATGTACGAGAGTAATTCATCAGAAGAGGGTACAGTAAGAAAATGCACCCCTTGCAAGTCACATTATTCGATAAAATTCAAAACTGAGTTTATTCAATACAGTGAGGAAATAAGAGATCCATTGCTAAGATTAAAGGACTCTTAGCTTGTCTTATTACATGTTTGCACTTACTATCTTATGAGTATTTTTATACACAGAGCATAATGCACATTGCTTTGTCACATCTTCGAATGCAGGTCATGTTTTCTGCTCGATTGGGTAATGCTACTTCCTCCAGGAGATGTTTGCTTTTGCCTCTTCTTTTTAACTTTATAGAGGATTGAGTGTACTTCTTCGAAATGAGGTGCCATGACATGCTTTGTATCATCAAGCCACTTTGTTACTCTCTTGAATGGGCCTAATATCCGCTCACGAACCTTATCGTCCAGAACCTAAATTCAGCAGAAAAAACAGTTGTTTTTTTTTTTTGCAGGACCTCAGAATCAAGTGCATTCAGTTGATAAGACTTTTCACAAGATAGAACCGGAACTGAGAGAAAATCCAGACCAAGAATAAGTACAAGCAAGGGGCGCTAGACCTTACAATACGGAAGCATCTATAGGACTTCATTTGTACTCTATTAGTTGATTTGATGCTTTGGATAGCTCCATATCATGTTTTTGGACTTAGTGAGATAGTCCGGGTTGAAGCCCAAAGGGCTCGGGAATGTTCTTTAACACAATCTTGTTTTGGAAGGCTTAAAAGCCAAATTTTTCTGGTTCTGGTGCCTCTTATGAGGTTGCGATGCACTGCTACGGTGTGCGTCAGACCCCAAGTCGTCTCTCCTGCGCGATTGCAAGGAGAATGACCGCGGATGGAGGGAAAACTGGGAAAACAACATTTAACACAGTTTTGAACGTAGGGAAAAGCAACATGCACTTGAGACGAGCTTGTTCCAAATAATGTGCTAAGCAACAAACTCCTCTTTATAATTTGTGATGGATCAAAATATTGTAAAGCAACAAGAACAAAAAGGGGAAATCTCTTTACCTCAAGTTGCATAATCTCACACGCTAAGCTAAGATCTGCAACTGACGGTTGACCACTTCCAAGTAAAAATCGTCCTTTTTTCTGGAGCCAAACAGACTCCATCTGTGCAAGAGACGCTATAAGGAGTTTCTCAGCTTTTGCTGCTGCTTGTGGATTCAAAGGCATCCCAACTGCAGGAGCAAGAAGAGAGAGCGAGACAAATCCAGCTGAAAACAGAAGCGGTGCTTAAGAAAACTGTTGGAAACCGCTAAAAGAGAGACATGTCAAAAAGAGTAATCAAGAATGCTGGGGAAAAAGCCACATTATCATAGAGTTGTTAGTCACGTCATTGTTGGAAAAATAGTCACATCGTTAAGCGACTAGACTTACAAATAGAGTTTCGACAAAAATCATTCCAATTAGAAGAAACAGCTACTAAAAAACACAGTAAGTAGCGGACTTGCAAAGAGAATTATAACATTCCTGTTGCTCATCTTTCAAAGTGATCATACAACAAATTTCGTCGCTTAAATCTCATTTTTAGAATTAAAAATTAATTCAGATGATGACTTAACCTAAGAATTTTGTTGTCAAGTTCTCCGAAAACTCAAGATTACCATTAAATTAACCCAACTAAGGTCAAGACAGATTGGACGCTGAAATGATCAGTCTCGGATATAAGCACACCTGGACCGCGAGGGAAGTTAGTGCGATGCCAGTCCAGCACAGATTCGATTTTTGCTCTTTTGTATAAGTCAGCTGGATACCTTCAATAGAACAGTGTAAGAAAGAAGAGTCAACAACAGAAAGCAACATCCTGAACCAGAATAAGTATACAACCTAAGAGAGTCCACGACATTACAGTTCAAGAGCTATACTGTTCGTAGGAACCAACTTCTTTCCATTCACTGTTATTTCTTCTCAAATATCAATACGGCTTATATGCCATTTATTACTGATACTTTATTTGTTGAGATGCAAAAAGGTGCAAAATGACGATGTTGTTTAATGTACTTCTTTAGCCCTATTAACCCACTGTTCCGAGTACTGATTTGATTAGGTACTGAAAGCGGAAATGTAGTAGCAAAAGAAAAAGAAGAGAGATGAAGCAAGACATAGAACAGGTCATATGAGAGAGATCATTTAAACCAAATGGCGAGTTGGCATCTATTTAACAGACGGTGTTCTTTAGCAAAACTCTTTCAACTTTAGTATGAAACGCAAGAAATTGAGCAATCAAATAACAAGTACAAATGGGTAGCGGCAGAGCCAGGAATTTGTTACTAACAAGGGAATTCCGAAAAAAGGTAAAAGAATCGCACTTGAAATTTGAATCAGTATCCTACTACTATTTTCGACACTCTTCTACATCACACTATCAAAGGGATTCAACATTTTACAAACAGACAAAAATATTTGTTCTGATGAAAGGGATACAATTGAAACCCATTCAATACTTAACCATGCTACTGCATATAGGGTTAATGTCAACTGCAAAGGCGGAGTCAAAAAAATTAATGGATTCTAAATTCTAGGATGACGACGTCGGGTGTTATTTTTGTACATATTTAGTGAACTAAAGCTACTGGGTTCGGCCAAACCAGTATATCGGCTTCTAAGCTCCACCCCTGGTCAACTGCAAAATAGTTTCATTCATAATCATAATGCCTAATGCCATGTTCATGTCAAGCACAAGAGTTTTAACGAGTACTCATTTCCATGATACAAAAAGTCAAAAACATCCAATTCAGGTATATACCGAAAAATCTGAAATTGCCGCACTTACCAATGATCTGCAATTGGAAACGCAGAAGCCAGATACCTAAGAATTGCATGACTGCAACCAAATAAAGTTGGTTAGATAGCTTTAAATGTTATCCAAGTCATAAATTACTTTTATCTTAAATTCAGTAAAGGTCAAAACTAAGAAGTCCAATCTTACATCACCGGAAAAAAATTATTTAACATAGTCTTGTCTACACCGGCATATCCAGTAGTTAATGGCATGAGAATTTTCTAGTTTTGCTTTGTTTAGCACATATGCACAGTCGAACACATCAAACTACGAACTTCTACGAGAAGACATGACACGATATGAAGATTAGGATGTATGCAACATATACAGCTAAAAAAAAACATTGACAAGATTGCAATATAGAAAAATACATTATGGGTGCAAGCTGAAATTTACCTTTCGGAAAGCTTGAATTTTCCGTCCATTATAGCTGGTATTTGCATGATTGGATTGACTTCTGAAGATGAATTCACAAGAAACCGTTGAAATTATCTTGAAATTAAGAAACAAATAACAAATCAACCAGTGTTTCGTGGGAAATATAGAGTTTATAAGAAGGCAAACCTTTGTATTCAGGGTTTAAGTGCTGGCGTTTGGAGAGATGTACGAGCACCTCCTCAAAGTCTATTCCATTTAACCTTTTGGAAAATTATCATTAACAGATCCACTTTGAGCTTCAAAACTAGAAACAGAATCAAGGATATCCGGAACAACAACAAAACTTTCTTCCCATTAAACTTTCTGATAAAGTTGAGCATCATTAACCCCATTATAAACTTAGGAATTCAAATAAAACAAGGAAAGTTTCTCACAACTTAACTATTTGGAAAACGGAAAAGGGACAAAATGCCCTAGATTATTGAACATAAAGCAGAAATGCCTTCCGTCTGGTTTTTGGTCCAAAAATGCCCTTGCCGTTACTGGTACAATTATGCCTATCATGTTAACGGACTCCCAGGTCCGATGTATCCCTTCTTAGAACTTGTTTCTTTGCTAAGATGGACTGCACCTTGGAAAAAATGGTATCCCACTTATTTCTTATTCCTCCGTCATGGAAGGATGTACCTTTTTTGTTCTTGTGCTTTCTTCTCCATTGGAAGTTAGAGCATATATGTATGACATAATTGTTACTCTTAATGAATTAGGATAAAAATTCATAAAAAACCCCGATTCAGCTCTCAACTAAGGGAAAAAGGTGATTTAAATATATCTAGTGGTTGGACGAGAGCGCTATTTGTACTAGTAAAAGGTAGCAAGTACTCATGATATAGCTAAGTTGCATTGCAAATCGGCATTTTTAGCTAGAATATCTGAATATCGCAGAAATGATGGACAGATTAATTCACAAACTCACGGAGTTATTCTATATATGTTAGCTATAGTGCAGGGGCTAATATATAAGAAATAAGTAGGACACCATTTTTTACTAGGTTGGAGTCTATCTCAACAACGAAACATGTTAAAAGGGGATACATATGCAGGGAGAGAGCTTTTGATTAAGGCAGTACTTTTTTGCATTCAAGTCTACTGGTCACAGATGTTTGTATTGTCAAACAAAGTAATCCAATTTATTGAATCTACCTATAAGAGGCTCCCTGTGGACAGGTGGGGTACTAGCTTAGGATAAAGTATGTATGCGTAGAACTGAAGGTGGATTAAACATTCTGGATACCAATGTGTGGAGTAGAGCAGCTGTCAGCAAACTATTGTGGAACCTTTGCAGAAAGGACAAAATGTGGGTTAAATAGATTCACTGTTATTACATAAAGGACATGAATGCTTGGAGTTGTATTATAAACCAAGCATCTTGGGTGGTGCAAAAATTCTTGAAATGCAGGAGTATACACTTCTACAGGCTGCAGGAATTGTGGAACAAGACCTTGTTATCATGTGTTAGAGTGGGTAAACGTCCCACATTGGTTGGGGATTGGAGTGGCGGTCTGCTTATATGGACTTGGCAATCCTCCCCTCATGAGTTAGCTTTTGCGTTTGAGTTAGGCCCAGGTGCCATATCTTTACACCATGCAACAATACTCCATCAAGAAGATGTATGTGGCTACTCAAATGGACTTTGATTAGCAGCTTTAAGAAGACTTCATACCAAAGATAGACTGATGAAATGGGGTGTAATTGATGAGCATCAATGTGCATTATGTGACGGAGTTTATGAAACCACTGACCATTTGTTCTTCTGGCAAAGGATACACAAACAAGCTCTACCCCTCGCAAGAGGAGCTGCATTGGGCATGTACCTATGCTAAGGGGAAAGGATTTAGAGACACAATCAACAGAATGTGCTTGACAGCAACAGTGTATCAGGTATGGTTTGAAATAAATCAGAGAATGTTTCGGCACAAAAGCACTCCGCCTCAGGTGGTCACAAGGAAGATAGTAAAGGAGGTTTTATTCAGAGGATCATTGATTCCTCGACAGGCCAAAAGACTTGCCGAGCTTAATTTCTATCCTTAAGACTCTTGTCATAGTTCTTTGTTTTGTTGAGAAATGATGTAACAGTGGTTAGCTTGCTAGTTGTATGGTTCCTATGCCAGTGCAACTTTTGAACTTTGTACAGACCATTTTTGGTAATGGAAAATGTTTTAATTGCCCAAAAATAAGGGATACATAAGACCTGGAAACTAAGTTGCGCGGAATCTTCACTTTTGATGCTGCACCCGTGTCGGATTTTCCAAAAATACACTATTTTTGAAGAATCCGACCCACACCCACTGACATTTTTTAAGAGTCCGAGCAACATAGTCTGGAAGTCCATTAACCGGATAAGGGCTACTCGGATTAATTGGCTAACGGCGAGGGAATTTTTGTTCAATGTCTAATAGTTCAGGTACATTTTTGGACTAAATTTCCAATAGTTCAGAGGAATCTTTAGCCCTTTCTCATTTGGAGAATTAGTCACTAAGAACTCCATTTTAGCTTTGTAGTTACAACAAAATTAAGAGTACTCAAAAAAAAATGGTTGGTTGATACACAAAGCATTCAGAGCGAGGTTAGAAGGAGGGCAGCTTCCACGGCTCAAACTCATGACGTATCGGTAAGAGGCAACTTTATCATTGCTCCAAGACACCCAACCCGCCTCGGCTCAAGAGATGTTGTTTCCGATAGACCCTCAGCTCAAGAAAAAAACAATCCAAAGTGAAAAAACACACTCCCTCCATTTCATTTTACTTGCCCTTTATACTAAAATAGTTGTTTCAATCTATTAGTCTAATTAATGAAATCAAGAAAATCTTGTTATATATTTCTCTTTCAACATTTGGTATTAAATAACTATCTAAAGTACCTATAGTTAAATTCAGAAATACAAAGTACGATTAATAAAGTTAATTTACTAAAATACACATTTAATTTATTTTTTTTAAGGAGCATATCAAGTCAATAAAGATTACGTAAAATGAAACAGAGGTAATAACAAAGTAAAATACTGCAATAACTGAAATATAATAAAGAAGGACAAACAAGAAATAACATGAACAATACTGTGACTAGTAGTATGCACGGATAACAAAACAACACACTACTACCTTAGTTCGTGTGTTACAACCTTAGGAAAACCACACCCCAAAAGCTAGCTATTAAGGTGGGAGAGCTCGAGGTTATAAATACCCCACACCAATACTTTGTAGTACCGATGTGGGACTTTGCAATGGATCATAACAAACCACCACGCTCCGCATCCGTCGTCCTCGATGGCTCCATTATGGGTAGCTTTCACTCTACTTATGTAGGTAACTCTTTTCCAGGTAGCCCTTTTCGAGTCAGGTGCCCAGGTGGCTACCTTTTCGAGTCAGGTGCCCAGGTGCTTCGATGGCTGTGCGCTAAACATTGCTAGCCCCGGCCGAACACTGCCATATCGGCGTCATCATCCCAGGCACGATGGGCGCGGAGGGTGATGGGTGACTCTGATACCACTATTACAACCTCAGGAGACACACCCCAAAAGCTAGCTATTAAGGTGGGAGAGCCCAAGGTTACCATGTCTCAATATGGAAAGCTAGCTCAAGAGGTGAGAATTAACTACCAGTATAAGCAAACTACCAGTCCATTATCAGTCCATTCCCTAATTAATGTGGGACTAGAGGATTACCAAGTCCAAACTATCAGTCCATTCCCCAACCATAAGCAAACTACTGGTCCATTCCCCAACTTTACCCACTCTAACACTCCCCTCACGTCCAGGCCCAACTGGCACTGACACGTAGATTGGAAGCCCAAAATGAGAATGAACCTGATTCTGATACCACTGTTACAACTTGGGAAAGTCACACTCCAATACTTTGTAGAATCGATTTGTGACTTTGCAATAGATCACAGCACCGTGTCCTTCACAACTTACTAATTTCTTGTCAAATCAATCAATAAAGGCTTACGCCATCGACGACCTCTTAAATTCACGTTGATAAATTTTTCAAGAAAAAAAGTAATAATACTTACTTGCAGAAAATAATAACTTCACGACAATGATGGGATACATGATCTACATATAATTTCAGGGTCATTTTTTTTTTTCTTTCTGGAAACTATAATTCTGCCAACACTTTCTAATTTTGTGAATGAATTTAACGCCACAGTAAAGTCAGCGACTTAGGTACGATCGAATATAGAACCCAACAATTGCGCCGCCATAGTTTCACTAATTGTCAAATGTAGCTATAGTTTAAAAGATACTTCCTCTTGTTGATTATTTTTTAAAAAATGTTTACATTGTTCAATTTCTAAAATTAAGAGTATTTTATACATATTTTTTCATTTTACCTTTGAAATACTAAATACATTCACAATTTTTAAAATTATTACAAAGTACATAAATAATCTCAATTTTCAAAATAAAAATTAGTAAATGATTATTACTAGTTTCAATTGTAAATACTCAATGTTCTAGACGTAATGTATGAAATGAAGTAACATGTAGCAAATTTTATTGTTTAATCATTGCATTAATTATTATACTTTAAAAATTATACAAGGATAAATATATAAAATGCATTTCTATTTATTACTTTCTTAGTGAGTGTCAAGTTCGTAGAGGTCAGTACAAAATAGTGAGAATTAATATTAATTCGTTCTGTATCAGTGATATACTAATAGTTTTTGAATTTTGTTTTATAACATTTTGAAATTTACTGTGTATCAATGATACTTATAACAATTGCTGAGATTTGCTTTTTGTTAATAACATATCAATTCACTATGTATTAATAACAAATGCAATACAAATTGTTGTATCATTGATACAGAAATTTCAAAAAGTACTATTAGTAAATTGTTAATTATTTTTTTCTACTTCGATTATGGCTAATGTTTGGTTTGTTGGTGGTTTATAATATTTTTTGATGACTTTCTCATTGCATTCTCTGTCTATATGTATATATATATTTTTAAATTGTTAATTTTCGAGTTGAGAGTTTAACGAAAATAGATACGATATACGTATACTCTATCCTACTTAGATTTTATTTTGTGGAATTACATGGTGTACGCAATGTTGTTATTGCTATTATATCACTAATATGGAGAAATTTTAAAAAACTTCCGTTGCATTTGATAATTATCCAAACTATGACTATATTTGATAGCCAAAATAACATAAACATACATCTTAATTTATCATATTTACACAAATTCTCACTCTTACAACGTAATTATAAAAATATCAACTAATTATGTATCTTCGTTAGATATATGGGGAGCTAATTATGTATATCGATAGAAGCAAATTCAAAAAGAAGGTATTGAGAGCTAATTATGTATCTTTACAGAGAAAAAAATGTATCTTCGTTGGATGTATTATGCATCTTGACAGACCAAAAACCAAAACAAATATATCGAAAACTAATAGAAAAAATGTATCTTCGTTAGATGTATCGGGAGCTAATTATGTATCTCGACAGATTTAAAATTAAAACTTCAATAATTATGTTAAATATTAAAATATTCTATAATTAAGCTGTCGGGATTTAATGCTTGTTTTCCCTATTTGATAACTAAGCCTCAAACTTTCGCTATTTCCGAAAATTTCCCAACAAACTACCTACACGTTGAAAAGACCAAATGGTTATGGTTTGCCATTTGTTATTGGGCCAAAGAATAAGAGTCCAAAAAAGGTTGGTTGTTGGGCTTGAGCCCAAGTTGTTATTGGGCCAAAAAGCCTAAAAGGAAAAGAGCTATTAAAGCACTTTATTTTTGCTTTGTTTATCCCGCCCTTTGAAATACTCGCAAATTGATCGGCGCCGGACTCCGATCATCGCCGGCGAGCAAATTAACAAAGTACAACAGTTGAATTTGCTTATAGTTTAGCTCAATTAGGTAAATTTTCTACTTATTAATCTCTTACGCTTTACTTTTTTTTTTTTTCTTTTTAGCTTTTTCGTAATTGCTATGTTTAATTATGCATCTGTGATAAATGATTTTCTAAAATTAGGCAACAAATTTATTGTTTTATGAAAAATGTTATTTGTTTGGAAATTATTATTTTTGTTAACTAGAAGGAGAGTTTTGGCGTGACCGGTAAAGATGTTGTCATGTGAGTTGGAGGAAGTCATGAGTTCAAGCCGCGGAAATAACCTCTTGCAGAAATGCATATAATGCAAACCTTTTGGGAAAAATAACATAAACATATACCTTTAACTTATCATATTTACACAAATTCTCACCCTTATAAAGTAATAACAAAAATCCCAACTAATTATGTATCTTCGTTGGATGTATTATGTATCTCGACAGATCCAAAATTGAAAAAAACGAATTGCAAGCTATCTTCGTTGGATGTATCGGGAGCTAATTATGTATCTCGATAGACCAAAATCGAGATTTTCAGTAACTTTTTGTAATTAAGCTCCAAACTGTCGGGATTTATGTTGTTTGCCCAACTTTTTGCCCTTAACTAATACCTATTTGGGACTAATGAGTGTTAGATGTAATTTATAAACCATATATGTATCTCCCTATTAGATCTCATTTAACGATGAGATTTGGTTTCGTATATGTGTTGGTGGGATTAGCAGGTAAGTTGTGGCTGTGAAATTAGTTGACGAGTGGGCAAGCTGGTCCCAGACACAACGGTTATTAAAAAAAAAAAAGAGGATATCGCACTAGTTTCTATTAAATGACGGATTGTTTACTGTCAAATGAGACTGGATGAAGTACGGCACAGTGGATATCCCACTAGTTTGGTATCGAGATCCAGCTGATTATTGCTTGGTTGATCCTCTTTTTTCTTTTTCTGTATTTAGGGGGAGGGGGTTATGAGCTCTCTCTTCTCGCCACTGCCTTTCTCAATTTAAGAAAAAGAAAGTAAAAGATTCTGACAATATGGGCTTAGAGTGAATTATGATGTGGTTAAAACTAAAGAAATGAGTTAGTGTGTGACTGTTGTGTGTGTATATATGTGGGGTGTGTGTGTGTGAGAGAGAGTGAGTGAGTGAATGAGAAACTAATAAATTATTCAAGTGTTTCTACACGGGATATAAATAAAAAGAAGCAACAATACCACATGCTAGTAGGTAGACAATTTGAATAGAAAGGAATAACATACTTCTTGAAGGCAACTAGAGAAGGCTGAGAAGCGTACTTATTCTTATGTCTAGAGCTTCTTCTTAGCTATTTTATGGTGTAAGCTGATCTTTGTACTTGATATAGATGCCATGTTAGATATGATCACTTGGATTTTGCACAACTTGTAACTATGTTGTTGATGCACTAACTTAGTGTTGATCTATCTTATAAAATACCTTATAAGATAGATGATTAATTTGGCTGAATCAAACTAAGTTGGAATTGCCTTTATCAAAAACTAAGTTGGAATTGAGGTATTGTTGATTGAACCAAGCGGCTTCTTTTGAAAAATCAAATTCTTGAGTATTTCTGCTGGAGGTTTTCCCGCGTGCCTTCTCAATCTTCGATAATATGCAGAGTTGGATGTGTATCAATTCTTATTGATGTTTCTCCCTCTGAATGACTGTTTGATTTGACTCTCTACATATTATGGATGGGTCCTGTACTTTGTTTTTTCAACAGGTTTGGTCCTTTTGTCTGCTCATATCTTAATGTGTTGGGGGTGCGATACTGAAAACTTGTCCTTTTCTAAATAAAGTTTGAAAGCATCAGTTATAAAATGATATACTTTGATTTGACCTATTGTTAATGCCAAATTTTGTTATGGACTTGGACTATAAAGCATTGGACCCCGAAAGTCAAGTAGAGTTTACAGAGTTAGCTTGTTGACCTATAGGTCATCGCAAAGTATTTGCCAAGCCAGAGCTACAACTTTTGATCAAATCTAAAGAAGGTTGTTATGGTAAATGACTCAGTCAACAACTAGTTCTCTACAAGAACAGGAATTGGATGCACATCAGTTGGAATATCCAGTAAAAAATGATTAGCCAGTGATCCTAGGCAGAAAGAGATTAGCCGAGTTGATCGGTTTACTCTAGCTGACCGCTAGTTCAGCTGAGTGAAAGACCAGCAAACCAATTTAGCCAAATTAAAACCATTAGCCTGTTCAGGTGAGCAACGTGACTAGTAAGCAAGTCAAAGTTAAAATCCTTGAATCTACATCAGCTGATCATCTGGTGGCCAACTGTTTTTGATGTCCGTGAAGATGAGTTAGGTTTAAAATGGGTTTGAGAAATTCAGATGAACATTGATTTGACCACACCTAGGGCGAGATAAGTTCAAAGAATTATGATTGTGAAGCAAGTTACTGTGGCAGATATCTTACTTATTTATTGTTGTCATTCCCCTTAGCTGCCCGCATGTACAATTAGTTGTACCTTTCTCTTGGTGCAGTAAATAACCCTTTTTTATGTGTCATAGTTTAGGATGGATATGGAGCCTATGACTTCAGAGATGGAACCGGTTCAGATTAACAGTGCACCTAGGAGACCTCGCATTCTTCTTGCAGCAAGTGGAAGTGTTGCTGCTATTAAGTTTGCCAATCTCTGTCGTTGTTTCTCTGAGTGGGCAGAAGTTAAAGCAGTTGCAACAAAACCATCTCTTCATTTCATAGACAAAGCTTCACTTCCGGATGATGTCATTCTTTATACTGATGAGGAGGAATGGTCCACTTGGAAGAAGATTGGTGATAGCGTGCTACACATTGAGCTCCGCAGGTGGGCTGATATTATGGTTATTGCCCCTTTGTCAGCAAACACTCTTGGGAAGGTGATGTATCATTCCACAGTTTTATTGCTGAAATTTTCTTCATGATCACCCACGTTATGCCTCAAAAACACAATTTATTCCCTTATCCTAGTAGATTACAATAGTATTGTGTAGTCTTCAAAGTTTAAAATAGGGAGTGAAAAGATCATTTTATTGAAGATGTGATAAAATTGGCTTCTCCTGAAAGATTTTGGTAGCAGTAGTGGCGGAAATTGTACTGTGCCATATCAGACCAGGAAGATCTATTGAGTGAGAGAAAGGAGAAAACTCTAATTAGATATTCTTTTTATATTGATGGGGATCCCCATTCATTCCCAGATTCCCGTCACCACGGGCTTATTGTCCCTACCTAACTACATGGCAGTGGTCTAGGGAGCGTAATTGCTAGAGCACGGGCAAATTAAAAGTAATGATTTCAGCAAGAGCAGCCAGACGGACTACTATAATGAGTCTAGTGACTACTGGAGTAGAGTAAAGTCAAAAGGTATGGTATAGCAGCCTTTCCGAGCGAGCTTCTGGGATCTCCTGTAAACCCCCATGATTTGGTAAAGGGAAGAATCAACACTGTTAAACATACTAATTGAACATGTCCATGCTGGAAGAATATCATTAAGAAAGACACTAATTCACTTCCGCACATCATAAAAATGGATTTGTGGTATATGTTGTTTAGCTTACATAGCATTCTAGTTTGCAAATAAGCTGATATATGCCTTATGTACTGTAGATTGCTGGTGGACTATGTGATAACTTGTTAACCTGCATTGTCCGAGCATGGGACTACAATAAACCCCTTTTTGTTGCACCAGCCATGAATACATTGATGTGGAACAATCCATTCACAGAACGGCACCTTATGATAATTGATGAGCTCGGAATCTCTCTTATACCACCAGTTTCAAAGAGACTAGCTTGTGGAGATTATGGAAACGGAGCAATGGCTGAACCTTCTCTTATCTTCTCAACTGTTAGACTCTTCTATGAGTCACGGTCCCAATCAGGTGGCAGCAACATGGCGTGATCGACAGATCATTAAATTTCATTTGTCGGTTTGTACAATTGATAGAAATTGTTGAAATTCAGGACCTGGCGCAATGTTAACATACACCAATTGTGTTTATTTTTCTCGTAAATTCATCTCCCTGTTCTCGTGTTTGTTTCCAAGAGCTAACTTTCAATCAAGGTTCATGTTCATGGTAGTCGGTTGAATGAGAATATTATGCAACACTATATAGTATCTGCTGCTAATGATGTCTGTGATCATGATCATGATCATGGTTATGAACAATAGTTGTTTCTGGGCACAGTATGTTTTTTTTGTGTGTGTGTGTTTCACATCGTCGACAGAAATAGGGGAAGATCATATGGTGGAAACTGTCATTGTGGCATTAGAGAAGGTTTATTATAATGCAGATTCAAAGATTTAATTTATACCACCACACAAGTTTTAGGATGGCTATATGAATTCTATAAAAAAGGAGAGCTCAGAGCACCAGGATCTCATCTGAAATAGATGAAGAATGTGACGACCCATCGTTCACTATTAGTGCAGTTTAGTATATCATTGCTCTCCCATGCACCAGCCGGGAATCGAACCCGGGTCTGTACCGTGGCAGGGTACTATTCTACCACTAGACCACTGGTGCTTGTTGTTGTCCCATCTAACAGAATTTAGTTTAAACCAGAACGGAGATCTTGTCAAAGTGCTAAGGCATGTTGTAAATAAATATCCCATGTGAAATGTTGTTACTTGCCTTATTTGTTGCTGGCAAATTGTTTGGAGATATGTGGAAGAACTGCAAAAACTAGTCATTCATGAACAATCATCACAATACTGAATATACCAATAGGACATGCTCACCTAGAATGTGTCACCTCAACTTTCGACCCCATATTGAGTACTGATGCGCAATTATTATTTTCTCATACATGTTTCTAATAGAAGTGTGGCATGCATTACTACTACGGACTACCACATAAAGTTATCACAAACCAAGTTAGTACACCCTGATGAGCTAGCTAGATGAAGAGTTTTGACACATTTCAAACTATTGTTGTTGACATTGCATCCCAAGATGCCCGATTTCACTCACTGATTAGCTGGCATAACCTCCGTGCCACGACCATCTTAAACGTTACATACTTTTTTTCCGAAAGTTGAACCTATCAAGATCAAGTCATCCACCAATGCCCATCAAGTTTCTCTACCAGCCGGCCGCCTGCTAGGACAGATAATATGTTGTGAGTTGATAGCTGAGTTAAGTAGGTCTCATTTTACTTTTCTTTTTTTTCTTCTTGTCTATTTATCTCCAACTTCTCAAAATTCTTTGCGTCATGTGTGTATCCAAGAACTAACTTCCATGGTAGTCGATTGAATGAGAATATTATGCAATTCAACATAGTAGCTGCTGCTAATTATGTATGTAATCATGATCATGAACAAACAAATGTGTGACGAGGGAAATTGATGTAGCTGTTTTTGGGTCCCTATATGTGTGTATTTTGGTGTGTTTCTGTTTCACGTTGTTAACCGAAAATAGGGAGGATCATTGTAGCAATAGAGAAGTTGGTTTAGAATGCAGATTTACAACACTTAAATTAGAGTTTGCAAATTTATACGCCTTTTGTTCCAAACAAGTTTAGGCCAGCTATATAAATTCTCAATAACGACTTTTTACTGATTTAGGCTCGGTTTTTGTCATCATCATCATACCGATAAAAATTAAAGTGCAGCAAAAAAAGGAGAGCTCAGTGCACCATGTTCTCATCTGATATTTCAGATGAATGTGACGACCCATCGTTCAACTATATAAGTGCCGTTAACATCACTGCTCTCACTTGCACCAGCCGGGAATCGAACCCGGGTCTGTACCGTGGCAGGGTACTATTCTACCACTAGACCACTGGTGCTTGCTGTTGTTGCACCTAATAGAATTTAATCTCGATACTTATTGCTAAGGCAAGCTGTAAATCAAAATCCCATGTGTAATGTTGTAATTTCCATAGCTTATTTTGCCAACAATTTTCTTGTACATGTTTAACTCCATGGCATGAAATTGTCCAGGTTGTCATCCCTAAGCCTGATAGATTAGGAGATTTAAATTGCAATAGGCTGACAGCCAACATAAAACTAGTCAATTCATTTTGCGTCACAAAACAGAATATACAGTTAGGATGTGTTCATCTAGACATGTGTCACACACGTTTCCGACCCTAATTGAGTCTAGGATTGATGCGGAGTTATTATTTTCTCATAGATGTTTCACAAGCCGAATTAGTGCACCTTGATGAGCTTGCTAGATGGGCACATTTCAAACTATTGTTGATGACATTGCAATATTCCTTTTTCTTCTTGTGTATTTTGCTCCAGCATTGAATTTAGCTACTAACAAGATAATAATCATGAACAACTAATAAATTAATCCTCATGACATGTCAACATCTTTATGTATAACAAACTCTATATATAGAATCAGCATATAAAGCACTGATTTCATAGATATTATGTTTAGAGTTTGGCAAACAAAATTTGGTAAGCAATATATAAAAAGGGAACATTGACTTTTTTCTTTGTTAATTCCCTTTGGTGCATGCAAGTGCAATGGAACATATAAACGTGCTAGCAAATATTTGGCATTTTTTTCATCTTAGTTGCTACCATGTTATAGCCAATTTATGGCACAACAAATAGTTCAAGAAAATTTTATTGTTAGCAATCAAGATGGCAATTTCAATTTCAAAGAAGAAAGCTAAGGTTAACGAAAGAGTTGAACATAAAGAAGTTGGTTTCTTTTTTTCTTCTTTTTTAGCTAAATTTTTGTTTAGAATTCCATCTATAGTCCTTATTTTGATTCTTATCTTCTTATGGTCTTCTTCTACTACCATTATTTCTGGTAAAGTAGTTCATGTTTGCATCTCATTGCGTAAACTCAACGATCTTTATTGCATTTCTGCTGGCACTGAACCAAATCTTGATATCGCGGTTCCTCCTCTCAATGGAACTTCTTCTTCTAAAGTATCTAGTCCTCAAGACACTCGAGTTGCAATAGTCGATGAAAGCTCCTCATCAATTGACATTCCAATTCCGCGTGTCAATGATAGTTCATCATCAACTGATGCTATGGCAAATGTTGCTGATGTTTCGCTACAAGAACCTAGTCCTCTTGACATTCCAATTCCGCGTGTCAATGATAGTTCATCATCAACTGATGCTATGGCAAATGTTGTTGATGTTTCGCTACGAGAATCTAGTCCTCTTGACATCCCAATTCCGCGCGTCAATGATAGTTCAACATACATTCCTAGTGAGAAACAAGAAAGTAGAACCGTATCTGTTGATTCTTTCGCAGGAAAGAAAAACGTTGCTTTCAGAAACAACATGATTAAAAGTGGTGATGAGGAACTAGTGATGGCTTACAATGATGTGGAGGATCAATTGCAGGTGCATCGTTCGTGGGCTGCAACTAGCCAAAACAATGCAACGTGCGATGGCAAGGGAATTTACGTGTATGATTTACCATCAAAGTTCAACAAAGACTTGGTAGCTCATTGTGCAGATATGATTCCTTGGATCAACCTTTGCAAGTACTTCAGCAACGAGGCGATGGGAGAACCTATGCAGAATCTTGGCAAAGGGTGGTACCAGACACATCAGTATTCACTAGAGCTGATATTTCATTCGCGTGTTCTGAATCATCCTTGTAGAGTGCACAATGCAGATGAAGCAAAACTGTTTTATGTGCCTTTTTACGGTGGACTTGATATCTTGAGATGGCATTTCAAGAATGTATCGAACGAGGTCAAGGACTCATTGGGATTAGAACTTGTAAGATGGTTAGAGTCACAGCAGCATTGGTTTCAAAAATCAGGTAATGATCATGTCTTTGTCTTGGGAAAAATTTCTTGGGACTTCAGAAGATATAGCAACACAAACTGGGGGAGTAGGTTCTTGGAGCTAGACGAAATGCAGAATCCGGTTAAGCTCTTGATCGAACGACAACCATGGCATGTTAACGACATAGGAATACCACATCCTACTTATTTCCATCCACAAACCGACAATGACATAATCGCGTGGCAAGACAGGATCATCAAGTCAAATCGGAGAAGCCTCGTGTCCTTTGCTGGTGCAGCAAGACCTGATGCACCAGCAAACATAAGGTCAATCTTGATCAACCAATGCACATCAGCCAAAGACCAAGAATGCACATTCCTGGATTGCAACTCAGGCAAATGTCATCAGCCCGAGTCGATAATACAACTCTTCATGGAATCTGAATTCTGTTTGCAGCCTCCAGGGGACAGTCCAACAAGAAAATCAGTTTTCGACTCGTTGATATCAGGTTGCATACCTGTGATCTTTGATCCCTTTACAGCATACTATCAATACTCATGGCATTTACCAGAAGATCATAAAAAATATTCAGTGTTCATAGATCAAGAAGATGTGAGGAATATGAAAGTCAATGTTGTGGAGACGCTTATGCAAATTACAACAAAAGAAAGAGAGGACATGAGAAGTTACATAACATATGACTTGTTACCTGGATTGGTATATGGAGATCCAAAATCCAAGTTGGAAAAATTTCAAGATGCATTCTCAATAACTATAAACAATTTGTTTCAAAGATTGAACAAATTGGAATCATGACTTGTTATTTTTATTTATTTATTCATTTATTTATTTTTGAGTTAGACATATGTATCATACTTCTGCATTAGGAAAAGTGAGAAGAAATTTTAAGTTTCTGAAAGTGAAATTGTACTATAGTTGATTTCAAATAGTACCACTTTTCACTCATTTTTTGGTAGATAAGTTCATTTTTGTATTGTGTTTTTCAAACGGCTTGAAATTTATTTATTTTTTTAAATTGAGGGTCTATCGAAAACAACTTCTATACCAGCTAAGACAAATAACAATTTAAAAAAAAAATAGAAACAAAAAGTATATTTTTACTCTATAATTTGATATCAACAAATCTTCTTTTGTTACACTTTTCTACTGTATAACCTACCTAAAAATTCTTACTCTGCTTCGAAATCCTCTATTTGATTTTGAGGTTTTTGTTGAAAATGACGGAAAAATCGAGTCCATCGAATGGAAAAGCAACCAAGAAAGTGGTGAAAGAGAATCCTTTATCTGTTTATGAATTTACTGATAATCATTTATCATTAACGAGAGTAGTTGTACAAATTATTCCTAATTTCAAGTTGCAATCAAACTCTAAATCTGTTGGCCAAATCTCTACTGGAAGAAACACTTGATCGCAGAGTAAAGCAGGTGTTAAGGGTAAGGATACTGAATCTAATTTGAAGAAGAATTTTCTCAAATCGCGTATAGGAAAAGATGGTTCAGCGAGAGGTAAATTAGCTTTGAAATGAAAGTTGATAAACATATGAAGTGTGTTAATGTTGTTGGAAAAAATAAGGGAAAATTTGTACAGGTGTTTGATGGTGGTATTCCACCGAACTTTTGAGGTTCAAAAATGAAAATGATACACGGCTAATGACTATTTTGTTAGTATTTAATTGTAAGTGTTATTTTTATGATATTATTTTAATTTTAGGTGCTATTTTTGTTTTTTTCCCTAAATTGTAGCCAGTCCCATTTAGTCACTTGTTTAAGCTTTAGCCCAAACGTTTTAGCCCTTTGGACTTGTCTTCCACCTGTAGCCCATTTAGTCCAACGGACTTGTCGAAGAAAATTCGTGCATAGTAGAAATTAACTAATGCGGGTAAAAGCTTTAGTATTTTTTGTTAAAGTGCATATTTATTGCGGCTAAAAATTAATTTTATTGTAATCTATTATTTCATGTGTCACACGTGCATCTCGTACAATATACGTACATTTTATGTGCATCTCTTAAGGTCATACATACAGAACAAAAGACCAACAGATTTATATATTTCTCGTCATGTTATTTCTATATCTTATAGTCATTCAATTCAAGTTTCAAAATTTTCACCTTATTTCATTTTTCATTTTTCATTCTACCTAAATTATAGATGTACAAATTTTTCTATCTGAGTTGTTACCAAATGTTTATCGAACAACCTCAACTAGTATATCAATTGTTCTCTTTTTCTATCTGACCCTTCGAAAAGAAAAATCAAAAAGCTATAATTTTGTAGTACTTATAAGGCCCCATTAAATCCTTGATTTCTTATGAAAAAATTAATGATCATAATTAAATGTCTAAAGCAATACAACAAATGGTTTGTCCATAATGTCATGATCTCCTCTTTTCTCAAATTGAGTATTTAAATTTTATTAAAACAGATTGTTTATCGTCATAAATATTAATGAAAAATGGTAGTACTACTTTATAGTTTATACTGCATTTTCATAATCAATTACTTGCACTTTTATGCGCATCTTGTTTTAAACAATATTAAGAAAAAAACACAAGTTGCAATTTTTATTTCAAGTGCTTTTTCAAAAGAATTTTTTATTTTTGTGTATAATTATGAGTTTCAATATTTCAAGTACTTTCTACTTAGTGATTGTGCTAATCAATTAACTATTACAACATAATCCCCCTTCGCAATAATTGCTGCAAGCAATAAAATAATATATCAGAAAAAGGAGAATTTATAATACCCGTCAATTAAGTGGAATGGGAATCATGACATTTCAAGCTCAAATTTATCAGATAAAGTATTACAAAGTAATTCTTTTTCAGTCAAAATTTCAATGGTCGAAGTTACTTAATACCTATGATGATAAAAGTAGCAAATATCATATAGAATAGTTAAAATTCACGCAAGTTGATCCAATACCACCGTAAAGAAAATTTGTTAAGGTAATACGTAATTGTGATGATAATAATAATATTGTGATGTTTAACGGTAGAGACTAATATGTTATTGTTGATTTGACCAAATAATCTTGCAAGTAATTTTTACATAATGTGTAAAAACCATTGCCATAGAAACTAGAAAGGGAAAAAAGTGCCTAATGTATAGGGAAAAGAGTTAGGCGAAATTTGTTGTAACACGTCTCAATTTTGTGGGGGTTCTATAACCCCCTCGATTATTTATCACCATATTTTGATGGGATATATTTATCCAATTGGACCACTTCAGACCTGTACACACTCAATATGTCTATATTCACGCAATGATCCAACTGGACAAATATATATTATAAAAATATGATAATAAATAATCGTGGAAGGTCATTCGACCCCCACAAAATTGAGGCATGTTACAGTAAATTTCCCCGAAGTTTAAAATGTTTCGAACGTTTTTCCCTAATGTATACAAAAAGTCACAAACTCCACTTTCCACCTTTTCAACTATATGTCTTTCAATTATGATAGGGTGGTGAGTTGCTAGTTTAATTTACTAATATAGGCATTGAACCCCCCACTCTAAAAAGTAAATAAAAGCTATGTACCCTTTCATTTAGTGTTTGGCCAATTAATGGACTTTTCATTTGAAAAAAATAAATAAAAAATTAACCTTTAATCTCGTGAAAAAAATGGAGAATGACAAAAAAATGATGTTTTTTATGAAATAATAAAAAGAGAAATGACATGTTTCATGGCATGTCAACGTCTTTATATTAATGTTTTAATTAGCATACTTTAACTTAGATTTAGGTGTTTAGTAGATATAACTCTTGATTTAGGTGTTTAAATAAAAAAAAAATAAAAAAAAAATTGAGGAATCGTCTAGATATTTGATCCAAAATAATTGTACATACAAAAAATAAAAATAAAAAAAATTGTTCCCACTAGAGAGAAATGTATTGGTGTTAGAGTTGCTTGAATACAGAAATTGACGATAAATTATATATCTAGATGATCAATTTTTAATATTACTTGAAATAAAAGAATTGATAGAGCTTAAAGATTTATTTATTAATTATTCGATATTCTACTTATCGTTATTTAACTTTTATTGTTTTCCCAAAAACAAGCATTTTTGTTGGCATTTGATCGATACCAATTTTATTGGTTATCCTATTATGTGAAGTTGTTATATTGTTCTTTCCTACATCATTTTCAATAGAGAGAGAAATATAATGGTGTTAGAGTTACTTGAATATCCAAATCGACAATAAATTATATAATTCGACGATCGATTTTTAATACTATTTGAAATAAAAGAACAGACAGAGCTTAAAGATTTATTTATTAATTGTTCAATATCCTACTTATCTTATCATTATTTAATTTTTATTATTTTTCCCGAAACAAACATTTTTGTTGGGCATTTGATCGATACCAATTTTATTGGTTTTCTTCATTATTGTATTTTCCTTCAAGCTTGATTTATTCTATTTTTTAAGCCGAAGGACTCTTGGAACAAGTAACAACATCTCTACTATTCAGAATAGGAGTAAAATTTATGTACATGTCATTGCTCTAATTTTTACTTATACGATTACACTGATTATATATTATTTTGCTTGGTTTTTTAGTATTTAATTTTTTAATGGCTTATTCTTCTTTGGAAAAACAAAAATAATATTTAGGCGGCTCTTCATATATAGTGTACATTATTTTACTATCCATCTTTATCGTCTGTGGCTGTATTTTATTTTTTGTTGGCACAATATTATATATTATATACAAATACTCACTCATGATGACATAATTGATAATCCAAAGACAACTTTTTAAAAGTCATATATAAAAGGTCCAACACGTGCACTTAATTTAATTCTTGGATTAATAATGAACATACTTAGGTTTCTAGAAATGTAGTTATTTTTAGTCTAAGAATGAACGATATTCGAATATTTACGACATCAAAACAAAATTTAATTCAGAGAAGAAGAAGAATTAAAAAAGATTTTATGTAAAAAAAAAAAAAAGGGAATTAAATGGGAAATATGTTATTAGGGTCCGGGTTATGGTATCGGTTTATGAAACGTTGTTTGTGTGAGTTTGTTTACATTTTTTTTATTTCAAGCTCGACTAAAAAAAAGGAGGATTCTTAAAGGTTAATCTTCGAAAATAATCTTTCTACCTCAAGAAAGATAAGAATAAGACTGTGTACATCTTACTTGATTCAAACTCCACTTATGAAATTATACTGTACTTATTGATCATAACGGTAGTGGTGTAAGTATATGACTAAAAATATCTATTGTTTGGAATTAATATATAGATCGTGTTATACCTTTGTAATTTATAAATAAGTTTAGAGGTATGGTGGTATTAAATTCTGTTCATTCATAATATTTTAACATCACTTTATCAAAGATCCTTGCTCAAAGTAATTTCTTCTGATTAATAATGTCGTTTGGTTGAGATTAGTTATGATGAGATTATTTTTTATTGAGTTTTTGGTTTGTTGTATTCAAAGTAATATGCATGGTATAATTTCTAAGAATAAATTAAGTGATTACAAAAATACCCTCCATCTTATTTAACTCTTTTTTATATAATTTCTTTTCAAGCTTTATATATTTATTTTTAAAAATAAAACTTTCATCTTATCTAACTTTAATTTTTTTGCATATGCCTTTCCATGATTACGTCGTATGTGTTTAAAAAAAATCTCACTGCATCTTATTTAGTTTGAAATAGAAACTTTCAACTAAAGTAAAAGAGGATTTATTGTTTATCTTATTTCATTTAAACACATATCACTCATATAATATATTAAAATTCATTTTAATTGATATATACCATAATAATCAATTTTTAAGTGATTAAAAAATTATTTAATTTAAAATATGTAATTCAACAATGGTGTTGATATTTTTATTATTTTTTGGAGAATAATTATTCAAATAAATTTAACCTATAATATATTCATAAATAAAATATATATATATGGGTGAATTAAAAGAAATACTTTATGTAAGGCGGGTCAATGAAAGCGGATAATTGGAGATAATCATGGAATAAGAATTTTGAATTTTAGATTTAAATTTTTGATAAATTATTAAATATTACTAATAAGTTTTTAATGTAAATATAAAATTTATGTCAAAATTATTAAGTACTTAAATTTTATTAAAATTCATAATTAAAATACTAGTATTTCTTTTTATTATATAGAAGGGGTGGTTTCGACCACCTCTTCATGAATTTACTTTTTTACCCCCATCATTTACAATATTACATCCTAATTATTTCGTGATTTATTATATTATTCCTAATTAATTGTTACAAGTCATTTATATATTAGAATTAATAACATTTTTTTATTATATTACCCCTAATTAATTATTATAAGTCATTTATAGAAAATTAATAATATTTAATTAAAAAAATAGATATTTATAACGTTTGTTTCAGCTGTTTTAACCGTGATTTTACTGTATCATCCCTAATTAATTATTATAAGTCATTTATGTATTAAAAAATTAATAATATTTTATTCAAAAATTAAATTATTATATTACCCCCTATCATTTAATATATTACCCTTATTTGCTCTGTGATTTACTATATTATCCCTAATTAATTATTATAATTCATTTATATATTAGAATTAATAATATTTTTTTATTACATTATCCCTAATTAATTATTATCAATCATTTATATATTAGAATTAATAGTATTTAATTAAAAAAATAGATATTTATTACGTTTGTTTCTGCTGCTTTAACCGTGATTTTACTATATCATCCCTCATTAATCATTATAAGTTATTTATGCATTAAAAAATTAATAATATTTAATTAAAAAAATAGATGACATGTCTACCTGCACTGATTTCGACCGATGCTTCATCATTTACTATATTATCTCTAATTGCTCCGTGATTTATTATATTACCCCTAATTAATTATTATAAGTCATTTATATATTATAATTAATATATTTAATTAAAAACTAGAAATTTATGACGTTTGTTTCAGCTGCTTTAATCGTGATTTTACTATATCCTCCATAATTAATTATTATAAGTCATTTATGTATTAAAAAATTAATAATATTTAATTAAAAATAGATGACATGTTATCCTATATTACCCCTAGTTGCTCCGTAATTTACAATATTACCCCTAATTAATTATTATAATTTATTTATATATTAGAATTAATAATACTTTTTTACTATATTATCCCTAATTAATTATTATAAGTCATTTGGTTTCGACCAGTGCTTCGTCATTTACTGTATTATAAGTCATTTATGTATTAAAAAATTAATAATATTTAATTAAAAATAGATGACATGTCTGCCTATATTACCCCTAGTTGCTCCGTAATTTATTATATTACCCCTAATTAATTATTATAATTTATTTGTATATTAGAATTAATAATACTTTCTTACTATACTATCCCTAATTAATTATTATAAGTCATTTGGTTTCGACCACTGCTTCGTCATTTACTATATTACCCTTAATTGCTCCATGATTTATATATTACCCCTAATTAATTATTACAAGTCATTGATATATTAGAATTAATAATTTTTTTTATATTATCCGTAATTAATTATTATAAATCATTTATATATTAGAATTAATAATATTTTATTAAAAAATAGATATTTATGACATTTGTTTCAGCTGCTTTAACCGTGATTTTACTATATCACCCCTAATTAAGTCATTTATATATTAAAAAATTAATAATATTTAATTAAAAAATAGATGACATGTCTGCCTATATTACCCCTAATTACTCTGCAATTTACTATATTACCCCTAATTAATTATTATAAGTCATTTATATATTAAAATTAATAATATTTTTTACTATATTACCCCTAATTAATTATTATAAGTCATTTATATATTAAAATTAATAATATTTAATTTAAAAAATAGATATTTATGACGTTTGTTTCAACTTCTTTAACCGTGATTTTATTATATCATCCCTAATTAATTATTATAAGTCATTTATGTATTAAAAAATTAATAATATTTAATTAAAAAATAAATGTCAATCTGCCTATATTACCCTTAATTGCTCTGTGATTTATTATATTACCCCTAATTAATTATTATAAGTTATTTATATATCAGAATTAAAAATATTTAATTAAATCAATGTACATTTATGTTTGTATCTCATCAATATCAAATTTTAGTGCTAAAAAATATTTATAGTGTTGGACCCATGCTGACACGGGTCATGCACCTCTAGTATATATATAGATATGTGAAATGAAATCATAAATTTTGAGGGTATTTTAGTCATTGTATAATTTTATACCAAAGAGAAATAGTCTTGGGTTTGTTATCCCACCAATTGGATGGATAACTTATCCCGGAACTAATTATTAATCCCAGAATAAATTATCTCAAATATTTATAACCAAACGTGTGATAAAAAGTTTTATCCCGGGATTATTTACTTAAATACCGCAAACCAAACAGCTTAGTGACAGCCATACATAAAATCAAAAGTCAAGCAAAATTCACATGGTTTATAATTTAGTGGTATATTATAGTCAGAAGTCTCGTATGTTACTGGATATGTTGTTATTATTAGAAGTCTCTTACGTTGTATATATAGATATATGGTTCGATTTGCACGCACTATCCTCTTTGGAAAGAAGGATTTGAGGAATTTTTTCTTGAAGATAAAAATGAGAAAATTTATGTTGGAAATAATGACGCTGAATTTGTATTAAAATAATATATAATAAAACAATCTTAAATGTTGGTACTATTTAAGTAAAATAATTGAAGGGAATTTGTATCAGTAAAAGAAAAAAATTGAATAAAGTGGGCTTGAAAAAGATGGAAAAGAAACCCAATAACCCAATATTATTGACCTTAAATATTCGTTTTTTAGACTCTATACTTTAAAATATATTGTGCATTTACACTTAATACGCGTTATTTTGTATGTCAAAGTCAAATAAAATAAAAAATTTAGATTCAAACTCACTTAAATTATAGACTTTCATTTATATATGCAAGACTTAAAGACACGTATGCCAAAAAGTAAATATAAAGATTTTGATAGTTACACTTTGCAATTAATATATTCAAAGATTTAACAGGAGAAATATTTTATTGGATATAATAATAATATAAAAAAGCAGGATATTATATGAGAAATAAATCAAATTATATGATGAAAAGAAGAAATCTCTTTTTAAAATAATTCTACTAACACGTATATAGGATGCCAGTGTCAAAATTAATGATTTGATTCCCCACTAAACTAAACATCAATTTTTTTTTTTTGTGTTCTCCTTATTTAGTACTATCCAGCATTTGTATAGTATCTTTATTCTTCATTTTTTTTACAATTATTTGTTGTTTCAATCATTTTATTTATTTTGTTAGTTTATTGTCGTTATTTTTATTTCAGTCCTGTTTGTACACTTCTTCGAATTGAAGGTCTGTCGAAAATAACCTCTCTAAGATACAAATATAAAAATTTGAGCCAAAAATCTATTCGAAACAACCTCTCTAATACCCCACAAAGACAAAGATAAATTCTGCATTAATCCTTTTTCCCTTAATGTTTTTTTTTTTTTTATAGCATTATACTGAATATGTTACTAGTATGAGGTTTACGTAAGCCGTTTCGCAATAAAAATATAACATTATACCTTAGACCGGCATTGCCATTATTAATTTTTGTTGTGTCGTCAATATTCTAATTGTTTACACTTTGATTGTCATTATCATATAGAGTTGGTAGCATAAGAAAGAGATATATCAATTCATTCATACATCATTAATGTAATAAAAAATTAATAGTAATATCAATTCGTACATCTTTAAAGGTTTCATATATTTTTCTTTAAAAGAAAAAAATCATTCAATTTGATATCTATTTTAAGTATCGATTAAATTGATTTTGCAATCATAAGACATATTTTAAATAAAATACTTTCCATTAATATATTTATTTATTTATTTATTTATTTATTTATTTATTTATTCTCAATATTCAAATTCGAGACGTTTTAAATAATTTTATCCATGGCATCACCACCATTGGAGGCTGATTTCATTGTAAGGCAAAAGGACAGATACAAAGATTGGTCACATTTGCAATGTGGTTGTCTACTTGTCTTTGGTAAAAATACGAATACAGACAATATTTGTTTTGGCCTAGTTTTAAAAAGAGAAAAAAAAAAATGTATCATTAATGTGATGATGTTTGATAAAGCATAATATTTGCTACTATTTCATTTTTTATGAAAATCATGGTATAAATCAAATAAGTAATAGATATTGACATAAGTGACGAATTCAGGATTTAGGGTTTACAAATATTTAAAAGATTTGAACACATATATTATCGTTCAAAGCTTTAAGGTTTCACCGGTGTTTTTCTAAATCTTATATCGATTTTTATATATTTTTTTATATAATTATATCTAATTTATATCGGATTTAATGGGTGTCAAAGCACCAAAGAACAGGCTATAGGCCCGCCCCTAATTGACATGATTATAAATTATTTTATTAAAAAGAAAATAAAATATTTAAAAGATATTAATTATTTTTGGCTTAAAAAGAATTTCACATTAATTAGAATATAGGCATTAAGTGGCCTTACTTATTAGCCATTATTTATCCATCATAAATTTACAATTTGTCAGAAAATGAATTGCTTCTCTAACTCCTTCCACTTTTTCTTTTTTTAATTTCTCATATGGTGTTTAATATTTGTATTCGCACATTACATAATTCATTTTTGAAGACAATATTTCTAACAAGATTTTTTCATTTCGGAGACACCGTCTAATTAACTCCTTTAATTTGTTTGTTTTCTTTTCTAAATATCTTAATGTATAGTCACTCAGGGGCCGGGCGAAGCCACCTTTCATTCAGGGGTTCACCTGAACTTCCTTCGACAGAAAATTATATTATTTTTATATTTTTTTATATAATTAAAATATTTTTTATGTATACATAATACATGTTGAAAACCTTTGACTATTTTATATATTTACTTCTTAATCTCTTGAGTAAAAATTTTGACTCCGATACTTTACTCAATTGCAGTATGAAAAGGGGCAAGGATGAGTCTTTTGATTCAATGGAAAAATGAGACAAACCAAAAGCTCAATATCATTGACTAAAATGAGAAAAAAATCAAGAAAATAGGAAGGATAAAAAAATATTAAAAAAAAGAAGAAGATATATTTTTACCCATCTAGAAACTCTTGACTTTCTTTTTTCTATTTCATTTTTTTTTTCATTGCAATGCGTCACTGCCTACTATCTCAAATATTAATCATTTTTATAATTAAAATTTTTGAACATTTTGCTAAAGATGTGAGCAGAAACCTCAAGAGTGCGCAATATGGTGGACTTATTTCCACTAAAAAGAAAAAGAAATCTCATATTTAATTTTTTTTTTTTTTTTTAATTTTTCATTTGATGTTCGCTATCTGCATTAGAGTCCGACTGATTTAAATTCGTGCCAAGTAGAACTGCATTCGAAGGATAGCGCTCCTATTGAGGATAAGTTTTATATGTTTCCTCCTTGTGAAACTTCCTAAACAAGTCGTGCTCTTTTCATTTTAAAATAGTTGTCATATTTTACTTTTGAGAGTCAATTAAATTAATTTTAAAAATTAATTTGATTATTTAAAAATTATAAAAAAAATACTATAAATTATAATTCTTTCAAATGAATATTGTAATAAATAAATAAATTATTAAATATTAATTAAAACTCATATTTTTTCGACTCTTAAATAGTAAAAAAATTATGATAAGTATTTTAAAAGGGTGGGTGTAACGTTTATACTTGGATCCGGTTAAGATTCTGTATGATAATTTTTCCTTTTCCCCATAGGTACCTAACATACAAAAAGCAAGGTACAATTAAAAAAACAAGTTTGTTAAATGGACCCAAAAGGAAAAAATCAAATTCATTTATGACAATGCTCCCATAACCTTCCCTTTTCTACACACACATCATACCACAAAAAAAAAAAATCCTCACAAGCATGTTAGATTCAAGAAACCAAGAACCCATTGATCATATACCAATTCTTGATCCAATTACAACTTATAATAATAACACTTACCAACTTTTCAATTTTGCCCCTACAAATGAACACTTTAGAGTTGAAGATACGTCACAACAACATGTTGATCAATCTGGTGTTTGTTCACCACCCTTATGGAAAAACACCTCATCAAGAAG
Organism: Capsicum baccatum var. pendulum; assembly: GCA_030864225.1. Lineage (NCBI taxonomy): Eukaryota > Viridiplantae > Streptophyta > Magnoliopsida > Solanales > Solanaceae > Capsicum > Capsicum baccatum. The sequence goes on from CM061550.1 coordinate 8,368,541, forward strand.
CCATGATCGCTCCTTTCAAAACTCAATAAATCATCGGTTAAACTCACCTAGCCTTAGAGCTCTAGCTATAGCTCAAGGCCAATGGGAACTCATGGAAATGGTCAAGAACATGCCTGAATCTTGCTATGAATTGTCCCTTAAAGATCTTGTTGAGAAAAATGATCAAGAACAATGCTTGATAAATAAAGAGGAAGGAAGTTTTAATGATCATCAAGAACAAGTTGTGCAGCGCATAAAAAGGCAAGAAAGCAGCAATAGGAATGGTGATCAAAACAAGGGTAAAGAAAGTTTTGAAGATAAGGGGTCTTTTCTAAAGGTGTTTTTTCCAATTCCACCAAAGGTGAAGAATTCAACAAAAACAAGTGGTACTAAAGTTTCACCAAAGGTGTTAGCAGAAGGTGGTACGGATAGATCAGAGAAAGATTGGTGGAAGAAGAGATTTTCTTGTTCAAGTGAAAGTGATAGTAGCAAAACAGGTAGTAGTAGTAATAGTGAAAGTACTGGTAGAAGTGGTAGCAGTGGCAGCAATGATAGCAGAACAAGTACTAAAAGGTATGTTCAAGTTGTTGATTTGTTTAACTCAATGATATTATTGGCCTTGTTACTTTGAATGTTATGAAAGAGCAACGGTGAAGTTGTACTTGTGTGATAGTCGTGGTATCGGTTACTGTAACGTGGATTGTTTCGTGCACCCTTATTGTCTTAAGACCTATAGGTTAAGGGGTTTGAGCCCTAGTGGCTATAACGCAGATTGCTTTGTTCACCAAACTGCCTTCTTTTTTGTTTCTTTGAAAATGAGTTTGGAGACACTTGGGGTTCTTAATATTTCGACTTGCTGAATGAATTGGCATTATATTCATGTGGTAAGATATTAAGGTGAAATTCTTTAACAGATTGGAATGATCAAAGCAAAGATTGATTTGGATTTGTTAATGGATTGATCCTTTTATCTTTTCTTGGCTGTTTTATTACTATTGTATTCAAGTTTGCAGAAAATTGAACAAGACTTTTGACTAGTTTAATTTGGTAACAAATTGGGACAAACAGAAGTTTTTTTCTCTTTTGGGGATTCAGTAAAAGTAGGTAAGCTTTTAATGGAAAACTATTAAATATTTTTCATGTTTTCACTTATGAATTAGGCCAAGGTAGGAAATCTTGCAAAGACTAAATACTCTGAAAGATGATGCAGATTTCCTTTCTCACTTTGATTTAGCATATTCTGTTGTTTTTTCATGTATAATATGTGGATGATCATGTATAATGAGTGTGTAATCTATGTGTAAAGATTCCAAATTAAGCATGTTCTGTTGTTTTCCCCAAGCTAAAAACTGTTTTCTTGTTCTTTAATGCAGGAAAAAGAAGGGTTTTTTAACCAAATTGTGGTCAAAAACATGCTTTGGTAAAAGCAAATCAGCAGAATGAAGACAAACCAAATTTAATCTTTCTTGTTTGATTTGGTTATGAGACATGTAAATCATTCATACTTTTACCAAGACTTGCAGATGAAAAAAATCCTGTAAAGTTCTTTGATAATAATCTCTTTTTGTTTCTGTATTAGTAGATTTACTGTAAAAGAGTTTTGCAATGTATCACTGTATAATTCTTTGGAGTGGTTGCGTCGATACGTCTTCCCTTATTCCCGACATTCTATAGTACCCTGAAAGTGCTAGGAGCAACAACATTGTTTGGATCTGATCTATTTACTCGGCAATTCATCAACGGGCTTTGTTCTTTCGTTTTTGCTTTTCCTTGTTTGGCAATTTATAGATGGATATATCTGTTAGAAGAATATTCAAGTTGTCAACGCTAGATCAAAACAGGTTTGTGAAGACAGATTCTCGTCACTTGGTTTTCAGCGCTGAGCCAACTGATTCAGTAGTCTCCCTCCCTCTCGACTCTTCTTAAGACTTAGGTTCTCTAGTTTCTATTTTGCGGGGTACGTTGATCCATCCGTCTTCGTTTTACTATTCATAGGTTTGTATCAATTAAGTCTCAAGCTCCACTTACGCTTTTGAAGCCGAGCCTTTCCTTGGGTCCGATATATGATTGATCGGTTTAGGTAGCGGGGCCAGCCCACTACGGGCACCTGTAGGGATTAGTGTGTGACCCCAATCCACAAACTGATGCATGAGACTCCCAAATTGCAGGAAGAACATATGTCAAATCAAGCCATCTATGTGATTACTTGGTGATTTGGAACAGAAGACATTGAGTTGCAGCACACACACAAAAAAAAGGCTAGGGCAATCACAAAAGTCAAGTCCAGATCAATTATCTTTGTCCCCTACTTTTCTTGAAGGTACAAAATTGTCAACGTCCTGAGTTGAATCCCACAAAAAAAAAAAACAAGATTTTGAAGTACTTGATCTAATACAAGTCATAAAACATTTGTGTGGTTGTAATTTATAAGATAAACTGAAAAATTTTAAACTAAGGTATTTCTAAATAAAAAAGTATTGACATTCTTTTTCAAAACAGATTATAAAGAAAATATGCTACATAAATAAAGGCAACTGGCCTAAATTCCATCAATAAAGGCAGCTGGCCTAAATTCTTAACAAAAGGCAAACCAAATCCTATGTGCCTGAAGTATAGACTGGAAAAACATGGTTAAAATACATGGAAAATAAGTTATACTGATTGTCAAAAATCGTGAAAGTTGCTACTTAGGTGACAGCTTTCATTGCAGCATCCTTCATTCTGTTCACTATAAAACTTTAACCTCTAAAACCTAAGAACAACTTTTACATTGCAGCTGATTGATTACCTATACTTTTTGGCCTTGGCCAACTTTTTCTTCTTCTTCTTCACAGCTTTTGGTACTTTATGTTTCCGCGCCTCCCTTTTCTCTTCTTTAACCTTTTTCTTGTTCTCTTTCCTAGCTGCTTTCTTATCAGCAGCTGTTGGTTTCTCACCATCAGATGATGAGCCTTCACTACAATCACTTTCATCGTCATCATCTGACTCGGACTCTGATTCACTATCAGATGGTTTGTCAATTTCAGCATTGGCGTCTAGTCCCCGCTCGCCAATTTGTTGGTTCTGCTGATTTTCTGCCGAAGGGCTTGTCCCTGTGAGAGCCTCCTTCAGACCTGTAATAGTTTTGTAGTACATGTCTCCTGTATCCTCACCGCTAATAATGCGTTGAACATCTGCTTCAGCGTCTTTGACATGATCAAGAGTCTTGGGAATAAATGACTGCAATATATAACAATGGTGAGAGCATTACTCAGACGACACTTTTCAGAGATCTTAGAAATCCATCGAGGTGTATAACCAATTTATCAAATCAAGCCAAAACCACAGAAGAATTCGCTCGAACACACTGTGTCACCAATATGACTGCAGTTCCGAGAAATGACCATTTTTCCCGCATTTTATCTGGAAAAGAGATAACACAACACTATCTTTTTCGACAGTCCTAACTTACTATCCCTTCCAGCTTTAGGGACGTCGATTAGAATTGCAAGTACAATCAGACCATGTGAGAGAGTTTGCCTTGACTTGCTATGACGGAAACAAAAAACAAGTTTAAACAACTAGCAGTAGCAATACCTGAATAAACACAGAGTCGGCGATTTCTTCTTCGGCAGTCATCTCACCTCTAGCCAAAATTCTCTCTTGAACCTAGTACAGTAATTTTAAAGATCCCACGTCATTTGAACGTAAAAGAATTTGAATCATCATTTAGCACATATTTGACCATCCAATGCATGTATGAGCCATACCTTCTCCAAATAGCTATCCACTGAATCATCACTTATACAAGGATCAACTATAAAATCGAACAGCTCCCGAATTGTCATAACAGCCACACCATGCTTTTTAAAGAAGTCCTGCATGCCCCCGCCGCCAGCACTAATTAATACACTCATATAGCTGGTGCGTAGCTATAAGTTGGCTTTAATCTGAAATTGTCATATATGCTTTACAATGAGAACTTACAGAAACGTGTATACAATCCTCTCGGAGGAAATCAAGTGCATGAGGATGGTCAAGATCAACTGATTGTGAAACATCAATAACATATAGGTGACCCTGTAGAGTGTGAAACAATTAAAAGTCAGTGCCTACAACTATGAGTTTAGCTATACATATAGGGATAAAGGAGTACCTCGAAATATAGGATATTATACTCGCTTAAGTCACCATGCACTAGCTTGCATTTCTGATACAAAGTTCTCATCGCCATTATGATCTGGCAAATGTAATGTAGTTAATGTATCAAAGTAGGGTAGAATCACATGGCACAGTGCCCATTCTAAAAGCCTCGTCACATGTTAAAATATGCATCTGACATCATTAAGCAGTTTTATTTGCAAGTAGCATCAAGTTCCTTAATCAGTGGTTCTAGTGTGGTATAATCAGAATTCAAAGCTTAGTTTGACCATGCCAATGTGAGGTCATATCTGATGGAAGAAGTCCAAATGATACAAGCACTTTTGGTTCGGCTTATCCTTTCTTCTCCCACCGAGAAAATTAAACAAAAGCATAAATTTAATACAAAAGGGCCACCAAGGAATTCCATTGTCTAAACAAACTGCTAATAACTCAAGAGAGTGAAAGTTTTCTAAAAAGTGACAAAATAATACGTCAAAGATCACTCTTGTGATACTGATCAAGTGATCTTAGCAAGATTACAAGATGTCTGTAATGTAATCTTAATATTAAGAGATAGAAACAAACCTCCACATAACATTCACGTAACTTGCCAAGAGATAAAGCAGCATCCTTTAGTCGAGGTGCTGCCCAGCCTCCTTTCCCTATCAAACAAAAGTTTTACCATTCTGTTAAACCACAGAGCATAATGAACAGAAATTCCACAGAAACACAAAGCAAGAGAAAGCTGCTCGTGGTCCATGCTATTACCTATGAATTCCATAACAAGAACATGAAGCCTCAAGAGAATTGGAGCTGGGCACCTGATTCCAGCTGCTCTTAGCCTGCAATCCCAGTGACAAAATAACATAAGTTGTTCAGCTCAAATGAAATTTGATGTACAACCCAGTTTTCACACACGAGATAAACTAGAAGGTTAACCCATAACTGGATACGAATAGTTTACTATATGTCACTATTTCTTAAAAAGCCATTAAGGAAGAGAATGTTCTGCACAAGCATGAAACTAAAAAGTAAACGCATATCCAGAAACACAGACTAAGCTTAGAACAGAATTCAAACAGAAATTGTGCTACTTTTTTATTTTTTAAGGAAAAAGGATGATTTGTACTCAGAAACAAACTGTGTAATGAAACTCCTTTAGCAGGCAAGGATAGCTGCTTAACATCTCCAGGAGCAAGTGTGCAGCTATTACACAATAAAAATTCTAAAATGTGCTTTCTTAGTTAAGCTACAGTTCTCATCGGGTCTATTTCTTCCATCAAGAAGCAAAATAAAAATAACAAAAATAACAGAAAAGAAGAGAGGGAAAGAAGCCTGTAAGGTCCAAAAGCTACAAGATCAAAGAGTTGAGAAAGAGAATTTACATACCTCATTAGATTCCTCATTTCTTTCTCAGCCCATGTTTTAACCATTTTCCGTGGATTGTGCTTGCAGTATCCATATCTGAAGCGGTAGTCACCCTGTACATAGCGATCTCTATCCCTGATGTTGCAAAGAACAAGAGTAGTGGTTAGCCAAGAGGATTAAACAAATGACAAGTCCAGTAAGTTGTCAGACTATGCAAAACTGCAGCACAAGCAAGCAAACCATTAAATATTATAGCACACAAATAACTAAAACATATGTGGCATAATTGGCACAGAAATTAAGTAATGAAACATTTTGGCCTTTTGGGTATTAGTACAATAAGGATCTTACAACGTTACATATATTTATCTTTCTCATTTTACATACATTTTCACCTCAAATTGTTTGTGACTAACACAAAGTTGCTAATTCTTAATTTGATTCTCTTCATCCTAGTGCAAGTTCTAGTGTGGGCGTGCACACAAACAGAAAATTATTTTAAGGGAACATGAATATAAGCACCATAGATAAAACTGTAACTAGAATATTACAAATTTTAAATAGAAAAGAAAAACCACAGGACATACTTGAATACAAGAACTGAAGTTTTGTATACTTTGATCGCCAATTCCTGACCATCGGCTTTTGTTGCATGATAAACATTAGCCTGTCAGACAGTAAGAATAGGAGTTTTAACTGCAACATCTTTAGTGAAAAGAAAACAAACAAGTAGAAAGTTATAGTTACCTCTTTCCCAGTTGAAATACAGCCATTAATATCATTAAAGACACCGCGATTCAGCATTTTAAACAAAACCATTCTTGTTCTTGGATCAATTGCCTGGAAAATAAAAGATAGATCTTTCGAAGAATTAATAATGTACTGATTGCATTAATATGTCACATGACCAACAAAGAACTATGTACCTGAGAGAACATGTGCACAAAAATAAAGTCAAGCTCAAGTTATTGATTTTGGATATAAAGTTTCAATAGATAGGTAATTTTGAAAAATGACCTCAGCCATCATGTAGGTGTAACCTGGCTCAGAAACTAGAGATTCTTGAGTTTACTTTGCAGTCAAGCATTTTAGGAACTAGAATAATAGAAATCATATGAAGGACAAAGAAATAGGACACTTTTATCAAGAGTTATGAGGAACTAAAAGATAAGTGGACCAGAAGCCGCTTTGGATGTCTTAGATGGGGAAAAAATCAGGTTTTGAGACTCAAAGTTTGAAGTTCTCGTAGACCAAAAAGAAGGGCATTACACAACAACAACAACAATCCCAGAGTATTACCACAGGTGGGGTCTAGGGAAGGTAGAGAGCAAGCAATCAGCAGACATTACCTCTACCTGTTTCCAAAGAAAAGGCTATTAACCAGAGGATGGGAAATGTTTAGCTAGTACACAGAAGGAAAGTTATTGATCACTTAAGCTGGTGTACAGAAGGAACTGGCTGGATTCTGTGACATTCAGCATCTCTACAGTCGGACAAAAATATTTAGACAAGGGAACTTCATGAACTAGGATTACAAGAATAAAAGACGTTGGCAGCAAAATAATACTAAACCAATACAGAGCTAGTACTCACATCTAGAATGCTTGGTCAATTTAAAAAGTAAAAAATAAAAGCTCACCAAATATCGATAGCTCTAATAATGAATGCTAGCTCATACTTAAATGCCATTCAGTAGGCTGAGGAAACAACAATAGCCCACTAGTGCACTTCGGAACAAGTTGTAATCATCACTATCAAAATTACATTGATCCACAGAAAATAGTTAATTCTAGTCAATTTTCATTTCATAGGAGTCAACAAAAAGGAACTTTAACATTCACATACTGACAAAGAGTTGTCGGTTATCGGTCTTACCTGTTCAACAGTGGCACGGTCTGCTTTCTCAGTTGTTTTAGTTTTACCAATAGCCATATCCCGAACAGTTCCACGAATTGCGGTAGTCACAGAGTTTGACATGCCAACTTTGATCCTCCCTTCCCATTCCTGCAAAACGCCAATTCACTCCAGAAGCTATATGAAAAAAACTCAAGCCGGATCACATCTTAATGGTTGCCTTCTGAGCTTCCCCAACTAGGAAAGAAATATTTTCATATAATCTTAAACTCGCTTGCACTCATTTTACACGACATGCTTTCATTAAGGAAACTATATTCCTTATGCTTCCAATTTTACTAGAGAAATCTCCCAATAAAAGTCAAAGACTTTTGAATTAAAGGTGGAAATTTGAAATTTTAGTCTGTCCTACAGAATATTAGCTCGTCATTTATGAACACCTGTTGATAAAAGAGCAATTTAGTAGCTTGTGTTTTGTTTTGCTTATCTGTTTACAATCTTCACTTTTGTACCATAACCTGCTTATTTATTCAATCCTATGGACAAAGGGGGTCAAGTTTTTGCCTCAATTGAAAAATAACAGACTTAAAGCTTAACTCAGTAACAACATTAGCACAATTCAACTAGACCAAAAATTAACAAATAAGATTAAGCTATGGCAGTGTTGTCGAAGGTGTGCTTAAGGCCTTAAGCGAGGCTGAAACCATATTGAGCACTTCGCCTCGCTTAATGTGTGGTTTAGTGTTGTCATCAAGGCTCTAAGACATACCTTTTCTTGCCAATGAGCATTTCATGAAGAGGCTACATTAAACAATTGAAATTTCACTTTACCATTATTTTTTCCAATTTCATTATGCATATATTTGTTGTTCGTGGTTATAATTATCAGTCTTGAACTAAACATATGTAGTTACATTTATTTCTCTATTTGTGCCTTTTTCATTAAACAATGCTTTATTTGCCCTCTGCACTTAAAGCCCCAAGAGGCCTTCGAGCTTTTTTTGCGCTTTTCACTTCTATACCACTAATTTTACGTTACCCAAAGGGCGAACCTCTGATATGATAAAACTTAACTCACCAACAATATTATTACATTTTAATTCAGGGAGAACAGAAAATATAAAGAACAAAGATCCACACTTTTCTAGTTTAACTAAGCTTCAAAACTACCTTACAAGGTGAAATAAGCTTAAAATCACCAACAATATTACTTTCAAATTCAAAGGAACTAAAAAAGTTTCTCTCTTTTTTTCTCAATTAAGCTTTAGAATTACCTCTACAGGTAAAGCTATAATATGATTAAGCTTAACTAGCTAACAATAGTACATACAAATCCAAGAAAACTAAAAGTAAGTTAAAAAAAATTCAAACTTTAAAATAAAAAAAAAAAACACTAAGTATTAAAAATTACCTCTAATGGTGAAGCTTTAATATGATTAGCAAATTTCTGAGTACGATTAGAAAGTGGTTGTAAAGTTGAAGAATTGGGTCGACTATGAACTCCACCATGAGCATTTGGCCTTCTTGTTTGGATATTAAAACCACCACCACCATTTATAGATTCAGAATCAATATCTTTAGTGTCCAAATAATCCAAAGCTTCACCTATTTCTGAGTCTGATGACCATGACAACTCTTCCTCTTCCTCTTCCTCTTCCTCTTCTAAATCTTCATCAAATTCTTCATTTTTTACATCTTCAGCTTTGTGGGGTTTCTCTAAATTGACAGAAAGTTCAGCCATTTATGAAATCTTGAAGATTTTTGGCGTCCGAAGATGGTGGCGCTGACAGTTATAGAGGGAGCAGTGGAGGTTTAAGGACAACAATTTGTTTAAGGTGGTTTAATTGGGTCGAATGGGCCTATGTAGAATGTTTATGTTGTCAATTTGGGCCGGGTATACTCTTTTAAGTAAACAACATAGGAAAAATTACAGAAATTAGCATCCTTAAAACTATAATTATAATAAATAATAATATTTTTTCAAAATTACAATTTATAACAAAAGTAGCAATATTTTATCCACTTCATAGTAATAGAAGAATATATATTTTTTAGTTGTGCATATGTATTTATGAGTAATATATATATATATATATTTGTATATGTATTTATATAACAACATTTTACTTAAATACAAATACAATTTGCTATTTTTCGTAATTATAAAACTATTTCTATAAAAGTTATAATTAAGTCTACAGAGTTGTTATTTCTGTCATTTTATTATAGAGATTTTGTGTCATATATGTTTATATATACATGTGAGTCAGATATGTATTTCTGTAAATATATATACAGATATATATTCATGTTTTTTTACCTTAAATACATATGCAGATCTGTATGTCTATTTATTTTGTATATTTTTTGAATATGTATATATCATATAGATATTTGTCTTTTAAAGATAAAAGATAAAGATAGAAGAGTAAAAAAAAAAAGAAGTGAAAAAGGAAAAGAAACTAGAAATAGAAGTGTAAAAATAAAAGCGAAAATTTTTTTAAAAAAAGAATAAGAAAATGAAAAAAATATGAGAAAAGGAAAAAAAAGAAAACGAAAAAAGAAAAAATAAATAAAAAAGGTAAAAAGGAAAAAAAAAGGAGAAGTAGAAGACAGAAAATAAAGTGGAAACAAAAAAATGAAAAAAAAAAGAAATAAAAATAAAAATAAAAAGATAAAAAAATAAAAAAAATAAAAAAATAAATAGTTAGAGATATAAGAGAATGATATTTTGAACTTTTGAAGTTCATGGAAATAATAATCTTCATATTTGATTTTGATTTAGAAAAGGAATCTACTAATATAAATAAGAGTAATTTATGGAAATTTAATTAGATGGGATAATTATTCCTTATTTAACTCAACTAATTTGAGTAAAACAAGGACGGTAAATCTTGTTGTATATGTATTTGTATAGAAACAGTTTACTTAAATACAAAATACAATTTGCTATTTTTTGTAATTATGAAACTGTTGCTATAAAAATTGCAATTAAGGCTCTATAGTTGCTATTTCTGAAATTTTTCCGTTGATTGTTATACATTCGCTGAATGTATGATAAATCTGATTTACCTAAAAAGGAATAAGGAATCAGTAAATGTATCCCTATTCCTTAAATTATGTTATTTAATTACCTGATGTTAATTATTGTATGAGTTAAAATAATAACTGAAATTTGAATTTCAAAAATAAAAAATCTTAAACATTATATTTAATTGTCTTCTTTTCTGATTTACTTTTCTGTGTAAAATTATTTTTGCTCATACGTTCTTGTGAGAAAAATATATGAATATCCCAATATTGTTGCGTCATTCAGATGTATGGGAGACGAAAATAAGTTTTAAAGCATACAAAAGTGATGCTATTGTTGTTTTTGAAAGTATTAACTTTGCGAAATTGGTTGCGACAATCGCGATGGAATTGAGTATTGATGACGCTCGAAAAAATATTGAAGTAAAATATATTGTTGATGGTAATTCTTCACCAATTATCATAAGAAATGATAATGGAGTCAAGGTTTATATTGAGTTGAAGAAACAATGTTCTGGGCTTATAAGTTTTCCGCTATGTATAACAACTTCCAACAAATCGATTAAGGATATCGAGTTTGATAGCGAAACTGAGGCTGTAATGTGTATTGAAGGTAGTGAATTTGATTCGGTTGCGTTAACTGTTGTTGAAACGCAAACTCAGTATTCATTATACGTTCCAAAATTTGAAGTTAATAATTTCATTACTGATTGCAAGAACACTGAAATAAAAGTGAACCAACTTTATAAGGATAAGCAAACTTTGGTATCGGTTATGGCGAAATATGCGATATCGAATGGATTTAACACCTTTACTAAACGATCTGATAAACAAAGGTATGGAATAAATTATTAATTTTTATTTGTAGATGTTGTGAAGGATGTTGTTGTGTTGTAATAGCATTTGTTAAACGAGTTTTATTATTGACTGTAATTTCTGGCTTTGCTGTTTGCATCAAAAAGCGTTACATTTATTATGTATAATATTCCATCATACATGCATGCGAATGTATAATAACTGTAACCATTTAGTTATGATTTTCTTATTTAAATTAAAGATTTTATATGTATGTGATTAAATGGACAACATGTTTTAAAATTTATTTGCAGCTATGTGTTACATTGTTGTGTCAAAGATTGTAAATAGGTCCTGAGGGCGTATTCGATGAATCATTCAAAAATCTTTGTGATAAAGACATTTGATTTGGAATAATTTGGTTGCGACAACAGCTTTTGTCAGTGAGTTTACTGCACCAAAGTTAATTAATTACAAGAGAATACACACACCGGCGGACACAATTGAAGAGATGAAGGCTGTATACGGTGTTGATATTAACTACATGATGGCTTGACGGGCAAAAAAAAAGGCAATTGTGATGCTTAGAGGTGGACCAACTGATGGATATCGAAAAATGCTTCGTTATATATATATGTTGAATCAGGTATATCCTGGATCATACTAGCTGATGGATATCGAAAAATGCCCCGTTATATATATATGTTGAATCAGGTATATCCTGGATCATACATTCGGATGCATAGGGCATTAGATAACAAGTTTAAATACTTGTTTATTGCCTTACATTCCATGATAAGGGGGTTCAAATTTTGTCTTCCAGTAGTAGTTGTAGATGGTGCATATTTAAGCGGGCCATATCAAGGAGCGTTTGTATCGATGAGCACTCTTGATGGTGCAGGTATCATACTTTGAAGTATTTACATTTGGTGTTTCAGCATTGTGCATGCGTCCTAGCAGATTATATGTTGCTCTAGTATGTATAATAAAAATTGAACTTGCTTAATGAGTACATAGAATACCAATATACGTCTTTTATTTTGTGTTTTTAATGTTTTCTATAAAGTAGATGCTAGTTTTTGTTTAAACAACGTTAGAAATTTCATTTTCATTTTAAAATTGAACGAGTAAAATGTAAGCAGATTTTATTTTTTGTGCTATGTGTATGATTATCTATTATACTCAGTGGTGTATGTGTGATGTTGTAAAATATTCATACTTTGTTATATATTTTACATTTAGTATATAACTCCCTAACAGTATGTTTACGATCTATGATGTGCTGTTATACGTTATTAAAATGTGTGGAGTTATATATTTTATTTGATTTCAACATAGTGATACTGGTGGGACAACATGTATGACATCATGTATTAGCTAAGTGTAAAATAATTACAGACCTGTGCAATGGTGTACATATATTATAGAACTATTTTTTTTCGTTTAGGATGTATTCTTCCATTAGCTTATGGTGTAGTGAATTTCGAAAATGACAATTCGCGGACTTGATTTTTTCATCAATTTAGAGAAGCATTTGGAGAACGGGATAACATGTGTGTTGTATCGGATCATAACGAAAGTATCATTAAAGGTGTGAGCAGTGTTTATCCTAATGTCCCCCATCTTGCTTGTATTTGACATTTATGGAAAAATGTTTATAAATATTTTAGAAAAAGCAAAGACAGACTTAGTAACCTTTATTATTCCATGGCTAAAGCGTATAGAAAAAAAGATTTTGATTACATTATGTCGAAGGTTGGAAAGGTTGATCCAAGGGTTAAGGAATATTTGGATGAAGCTGGCTATGAGAAATGGTCTCGATGTCACGCCCCTGTTAATAGAGGTAGAATGATGACCTCTAATATAGCTGAATGTATTAACGGTTGTTTGGTAAAGGCTAGAGTACTTCCTATTTTAGATTTCCTTGAAGAAGTGAGGATTCTATTTGTTGCATGGAATTGTAAGAACAGTGAAATTGCATCTTATACAAATACAACGCTTGGGAGAAGATTTCAAGAAATACTAACTCATAATGGGGTTAAATCGTTGCGGATGACGGTATGTATTCTGATAGTTGAATCTACTTTTTATTTGTTATTAATTTTTATATTGTTAAATGTATAAAATTAATCATTGATGACAGGTTAAGACAGCTGGTAGTTATCTGTACTGTGTGTATGAATCGGGAAGGAGGTACATTGTTGATATTGAGCGTGGCACGTGTAGCTGTTATCGGTATCAAATTGATGAAATTCTATGTGCACATGCAATTGCGGTTTTGAAGAGTATAAATATAGATGTAAAAGAGTATGGGCGTTACTATTCAGAACTGTACCGTCCAAACACCATTGTCAAGATGTATGAGCTCTCCATAATTTTATGCCAGATATGAAAGATTAGATTATACCAGATTTTGTTGATGCAAATGAAGTCTTGCCACCCAAATACAGAAGACCTCCCGGGAGGCCAAAAAAAGGAAGACATTTGAAATCTAGTGAATCACTTACAAGTTCAAATCACTGCGGTAAATGCGGGAATGAAGGCCACAACCGTAGGACGTGCGGTTTCTTCTCAAAAGAAAGTTGAAGATTTTAGTTTGTTGTTCAAAATGCTACGTGATTGTTTGGATATAACTACAGAACGTCAATTGTTTTTGTTTTTTGTTTATTTGCTTGTTGAAGTTTATTTTATGTTCTTGTTTGTTATGTGCTTTTTAATTATGACTGAATGTTTGATATTTTGAAAACAATATCACACAGTTTTGAATTATTACAGTTTATGACTTTATTGCTTATTATTGCAGCGTAGTAATATGTAATCTTAATGTATAATATATTTAACATTATGATATTATACGTTGACAACATGTATGACTTTTAAGTAAATGTTTTTTAAAAGCATAACAACTAATAATAATATGAATCAAACGAATTTGTGTGGGGATTTTGGATTATACATTAAGATCTATGTATGAGAGTAAAAGATATTTTTATTTTGTTATTAGTATTATGTATAAATGTTGATACATTAAGTTTGTTTACAATTTACGATGTATTGTCATTTTTCTAAAAAAAAATTGAATACGAAGCTGTTTCAATTAAGCAATGAGACGTTTCAACATGTATGATGTTGTCTACTGAATTTCTTAAAATTAAATTGATACCTGTTCAATGTATAATTAACTCATAATATAATATTTACTTCTTTAATGCCATGAAAAAAAAATAATGTTTTAAATATATTTAATTTATTATACGTATGTGACATTTTATATATGTAAAATGTTGTTATACAGTCTTTTTAATATTGAGTTAGGTTAAATGAGTAATTAACAAATAAGATAGAATAAGAAGAAAAGAGTTTATGTAAATGTCAATGTAAATGTATTAGAACCAATAACTGCCATCCATATAATGTTGCCTAAAAACCAACATTTCAAAAAACATTACTGTATATAACTATTTAGCAGAAACAACAAAAAAAGCAATTAGAATATTTTTTAGAATGAGCTACTCCAATGTAACAATTGCACTTTCATCAGGTGATTGGAGAAAAGTATTCTTTGAACGAGGAGGATCATCATTATCACTCGTATAATCTTTTTCTGCCTTCGTCACTCAGTAATGCCATAGTAACGAAGCACAACGTGCACGTTGACTAGCAGCTTCAAACTCACATGAAGGAACTTGCTGCCCTTCACTCATATTTCTGCATATGCAGTCACAAATACCCCGCAGTCCCTGAATTCTTAATAAAATGAAAGATCGATAAGTATAGTAATTTACCATGATTATACATGTGAAGATTTAAAAAGTAAGAGACACTTACAAACTATCAGACGCTTGTTGTGGAATATTTTGGACACATTCAACATCAAATGGGTTGTGACTTATCTCACCAGTTTTCAGGTGGTTCACTTTTCTTTTTGCTTGACAATGAGTCATATACGCGTATTGTTCTCTCCATTAACACAATTACAGTCAATACCCAGTGATATTCTTTTCCACAGTTAACAGTAACATATACCTCATCAATCAAATGTCATGGTAAATCCGTTGGAATACAAAATCCATTAATTATATTTGTTATAGCGATTTTATTAGAAGCACAAGCAACAGATTCTGCATAGTCTTCTTGCGTGGATATGTGATCTATTTTAACTTCTGAAAAATAGCGTTAGTATGTTTTTTTCATATATGTTTTGAAGAAGCAGCTGGTTGTCGTATATCTATATGGATAACACTGCTGCAACTTTGATTTTTTTCTCAAATGATAGAATATCACATCTAAGTGTTGCATGTAAAAATGCTTAGGTTATGTTAAGCACTGAAAGAAAACTGCATATTAAGACGTTATTACTGTGTATTGCGTAGGAAGTTGAATGAGTGACATGTTTTCATTACATCTATAATGTGATTCTACAGTCCATAACATGTATGATATTTATTCATACAACAGATGCTAATGTATATGTTTTAGTTATTAGTATGTATTGGGAATGTAAATTAGTGTATGATATATTAACAAAACATGTATAAAATCTGATTATATGTAATACTACATGTATAATCAGTAGCATAAAATTAAATCGTAGTAAAATGTTTTAGTTATTATTATTTTGCAACAAAGAACAGGAATGTATGATATGTTACAAGTCATTATTTTAAATGTGATTATACATTACACCACATGTATGATATGTAACTATACAATAGACTATATGTATTTTGTATTTTAACTGTACAACAGATACTAATGCATAATTTTTAGTTGTTATTATGTATTGATAAATGACAATAATGTATTAATATTACATGTACTAAATGTGATTATATGTCTTACCACATGTATTAAATTGTGTCATAAAATAAATTCGAAGTCATATATTTTTGTTATTATCATGTTTTCAACAAAGTACATCAATGCATGAGCTATTATAATTAAATGTATAATAAGTGATTGTACATAACACCATATGTATGATATGTAATAATACAATAGATTTTATGTATTTTGTAACAATTAGAATATTTTTAGTAAAAGTTTAAAGAATCATGATATAGTTGAGTTTAATTTACCTCATCATTCCAACACATTTTGGGTTGCGTCATCAAGTAGAACCAATTCTTTGAGAGTGCTTGTGCAACAATAAAGTCCAATAGAGGATAACCTAATCCTGGAGCATTTTTTAGATAGTGATTGTCTGTTTGTTTCCTGTAACATAAACAAGTATTAGACTTCACCAAGGTTTATTCTTATGTAATAAATTCAGTAATTTAATAAGCTTTCTAAAAAACTTACTTTGATGCATGATATTTCAGTAACCCAAGTTCACTGTGAATTATCGCTGATCAATTGATTAGACATGTCTTCGTAAATGGTACAACCATCAAAAGCATACCTCTGCTTCTCTTCATTATCAGAACTGTCCTCATCTTTAGAGCTCGATCCAAATTTTGTGATGTATGGTGACCTGAAAATCTTTGACTTTTTTTTGTCTCTTTTAACAGGTGATTTATGTTTCACTTCACGAGCTTTTGCTGCTTCAAGCTCCCTTACTTGTGCATCAGGAAAGTCTGGTAGAAACTGACTATCTGGAAGTGATCACTGGCTTTCCGTCACTAAATTTGGTGTAACAACATTGAATTTTTTGTATTTGAAGGTGTTGACAACCCAAATATTAGTGTGTCTAAAGCATCTTGATCAGACTCCGTTAATATGACATTTACATCATCCTACAGATTAAAGATTGATGTGTTATGTGTAAAATCAAACATATTAATGTTTAACATTAGTGATACCTAAACAACAACGATATTTATGTGGGTTGTTTTGTTTGTTTAAAAACAAAATTTGAACTGTAAAAAAATACCTGCAAATCTGTCACATCAGTACTTTGATGTTTGTTCAATTCGTCAGCACAAAATGATTCTTTTGTGGCAATATGCTCATCTTATTTTAAGTAAAATCATTATGTAATAAAATAAATATTTCATATATCTATATATATCACAAATGTATAAAGGACTGTACTATGTCATACATTTATGTTTTTAGACTTGAAGTGTTAAATCAACAGTATTAAAACAGAAAAAAATTTAAAAAGTACCATCACAGGAGTATGTTGTTTTCCCAAATCTTTGATAGTAGCTTCCTCTTTATCGAAAATAAGTGCATCCTAAATTAAGAGTTAAGTAGCATGCCAAAACATATTTATTAAAAGTAAGACATAGTTCTAAAGGATAAAAATTTATAAAAGTGATTTTAAAACCCATACAATGATGAACGAAAAGATGTTTGCATAATTTGATATGTATTAGGGATGGATGTGAATGTATAAGAATGTAAGTTTTGAGTTGATAAACAACATGAAAAACTAATAATGTACCTCTAAATGTTTCATATGAGCGCTATGCTCTCTGCTCAGTTCTTCATTACAATTTGCTTTTTTTGCATCATTATGTTCATCCTACATTCAATCATAATCATCATGTATAAAAGTCATGTTAATGTATAACGTAATGTTATACATTCAGTTGAATGTATAATGAATCTGAGACAGTATCACAATATGATAGTATTACAATGCAAATTATTCAAAATAAGACAGTGCTAGAGAAAATAAATTTGTAATACTAATTTGAAAAGTCTTATAACGGTGAATGAAAACCTGTTTATAGAATTTGATATCTAGTTGGTATGGATGTGAATGTAGAAGCATGTAAGTTTTGAGTTAATAAACAATATGAACAACCAAAAAATACCTCTAAATGGTTCATGTGAGGGCTTTGATGTATGGTCAGATCTTCAGTACAACCTGCTTTTATTGCGTCATTATGCTCATCCTACATTCAGTAACAAGTTTATTTATAAAAAAATTAGTCAAAGTGATACGTTGTTGAAAGGAAAAAATATGGACTAGTGATTTTGAATTGATATGTATAACAAATGCATATGTATTTGTTACATGGGGATTTAATGTATAACATAATGTTATATATTTAAATGAATATATAACAAAGCTCACACATTCTTTAAATAAAAAAACATTCATTTTCTGTAATGTACTACTAGTATTAATAATGTATAACACATCAATATATATATTTAAATGTATGTGTAGTAATATTGTAATATTTTACAAGTAAATCGATTTAAAATATTGTTATGGATCCAAAAACAAAACAACATGATAGACAAAAAATGTACCAATATATCTTTCATTTCAATAATGTGCGTGTTTTTCGATTCTTCTTCATGTCCCTTTTTTTGATCATTTATATGCTTATCCTACAAAAAATTGACAAGTAGTTGTCTGTACATTTAATCAAATTTATATAATGATGAATGAAATTTTTTTAATGGTTTCATATCTACATTGTATAACCATATCTATACATATCATATATATAACTTCTGATTGAATTTAACCTCAGCTATTGTTGGACATTCAGTATGAATGTGGACACAATCTTGGATCTCTGTTTCCAAAGGGTCAAGTACTGTTGGCTCATCATTTGTTATGTCAATGACTGGTCCCGTGTACTCATCTTCATGCTGTATAAGAACCCAACAAAAATAGGTTAAGATGTTGGATATATTCATATTTATCGTAACATGCCAATTTAATTTAGATTAACATTACCGACAATTCAGTCTTATGAACACTGTCATTTATTTTTGATCCTTCTTCTGCACCTTCTTGTTGATGAATAATTTTCTCCTCATATATTTCATGAATAATACTAATGTATGAGTATTTATTCAAAGTATTAAAAATTTGAAGGAAAAATTATTTAATACCAGAGATTCTTTATTCTCTTCTTTCTTCAATGCTTTAACAACCTCAGTAGGTATATTGGAGATTAGTGTTTTCAACTCAGCAATTTGTTCATTCACCTTATAACGTACAGATAAACAATAAGATATTAGAAACAAATAATATTTTTTTTAAATTAAAATTTTTGAATAAGAAAATTAACTTACATATGTTTTGATGTAACTCTTTATCTGCTCGATATCTAAATTAGACTTAGAAGTCCTTTCAGGCGTTGAGGAAGACGAAGGAACAAACTTGAGTTGTTCGCGCTCAGGGGAAACACCAATTTCTACTTGATGACAATGATCAAAATCAGACACACGAATTTGTACTTTATCTATTAATTGTTATTATTTTTTAGAAAACATACCCGACACACGACGTACTGAATGAGAACTTGTTGATTTCTGTCCATCTGTCGCAACTGGACTAACTTCCTGAAACATAAGTGTTTTTCTTTTTTTGGATAGTTGTTCAGTTGATACAGGTTTAGCCAAACGAGCCTTTCTTAGAAATTCCTGAGTAGGTCCAATGGTGAAATCATCATAGTCCTCATCTCTAGTGACAACACGCGATTGATCTTCATCTCCTGCCGTTTGCATTTTCGCAGCAACAGAAGAGAAAGCAGCAAATATTGGATCAAAAACCACAAAATCCTCAGAGAAAGACAAATCTAAAGTACGAACTTCTTCGTTTGTAGGCCGTAAATTCTTGAAAGAACACTAAAAAAATTATTTTAAAATAAAATATTAGAACTTCAAAAAACTGAGTATAAAATAAAAATATTTAACATGTTATACAATTACCTTACTGAACATGCCAGACATAAAAGATTCGTACTTAGGCCTTGTACACTCAACAGACCAGTTAAGTATTCTTGGGATGATGTTTTCATGTCGCAAAGCAGTTTTTTTTATCTAACGCAGAGCAACACTCAAAAATTCAGACATTAAGAGTGTGGGGTATTCCACCCAAAGAATATAACTGCTTTGAGACTTTGAAATCCTGCCGCCATGAGTTGATCAACTTTTCAAAAGTTATCTTTCCCCATGGAAAATGTATGTAGCGACCATCCTCAGCCATTTGGAAGTGAGCTACACTGATTGGTGCTTCTTTATGCTGAAATAACATGAATGTATGAATAAAATATAATATCGCAAGGTTCAAAGCAACTTCAGAGTTCTCAAAATTTCCCATCTTCACACGTGTTATCAGTTTTAATCTAGTTATACCACCTCCAGATTCAGGAAAATACTTCGACATCAAAGGAGATTTTGATGATGAAGTATACATAAACTCATCAATATCACCGGTGCATTTCATGCCGGCGATAATGGTAAATTTCAAAATCTTCCCCTGCACACACACATGTATCTCGTCCTTAATGTCTTGTTGGATTTCTAGCATAAGGAGACATTTTGAAATCTGCCCAATCCAGTTGCACTGCGGAAGGTCAAGAAAAATCTCAAATAACGTATTTCTAAATGCCCCCAAAACATCTTATCCAAAATAAGACTTTATGTCTCCAGCAAAACCACGGTTGCATAAGCTCAAAATATGCAAAGAGTGCTCCGGGACTTTATCTATACGATATTTCATGCCCTGAAAAAAATACAATAATTGCATAAAAAGTTACATATTTTTCAGATGCAATAATGTATAATGTTGCATACTAGAATAGTTCACATTAAAAACATGTATGACATATCAATTATTCAGATGTATAATGTCACTTTATACATTATGAAAACCTCACTAAATTCAATGTCATTTTATAAATTCAATGTCATTAGCAGATGTATAATGTCACTTGATACATTAAGAAAACCTCACTAAACATATATGTATAATGTACAATGTATAATGTCAGATTAAACATGCATTCGCCTTAAACAATGTATAATGTCAGATTACACAATTCACCTTAAACATATATGACATGTAATGTTGTCAGAATGTATAATGCAACATTATACATAACAAAAACTTCATAAATGTATAATAACACACCCAGATTCAAATGCCTCTTATACGCAATAAAAACATCCAATGTATAAGTAAAGTATAATGTTTTATCAATACCTTCGGAAGACGTGGTCTACCGGAATCATCAAACTTCTTCTTACTTGCCATTTTTGAAGTTGATTTCTTTGATTTGGAAGTGGTTGCTTCCTTCAATTTCTTCATTGTTGCGGGATCATTTCGATACTTTGAATGATTCTCTGTGAAATCGGGTTCTTCAAAATCAAATGTACTAGGAACAAACCCAACAGGTATATCTAACTGACTAAGTCCTAAACTAAAGTTAGGACAAGAATCCATTAGCAAATTTTTTCAGTAATTCAATTAACCCGAATCAACTACGAAACTTGAAAAAACTTGCAAAAATGTGGTAAATCCTTAAAAACAAACATCATTCATAAAATAAACTGAAAAATACAAAAATAGGTAATTTTGAAAAAAAACAACAAACCAAGAATCGAAAATGTATTATATGAAGATAATATAAAAATCGAACTACTAAACTTGAAAATACTTGAAAAATATGGTAAAACAAACATGCAACCACAACAAATATACAATCAATTTCAAAAATTGAAAAAGTTGAAAAAAAAAGAAAAAAAGCCTCTTCAAACTTACAAATTGTAACCCCCAGAAACACGATTCTTCAATTTTGCCGAGAATAAGGGAATTCAATTATAGAGTAATTATCGGATGTTGTGGGAGAATATGGGGGAGTAAAATACGAAAGAGAAAACCTCTTTAGATATGTATAATGTTTTAAGAGAGAGAAAGTTGGAAATAAAGGGATTTTTATAAATATTTTGGTATATGTGTAAATACTTTGCCAAATTGGTGTATTATGTAATAAGGAAATTTTAGTTGGTGTATATATGTAAATTTTAGTACTCTTTTTAAGATCCGTTTGATTGGGAATGAGTTATTCTGAAATTAGTTATTGCAGGATTCAAGAGTCGGGATAGGGGTCGGTATCACATGATGGGAGTCGGTCTAGGGTTGGGGATGGCTCTCGAGTTTCTGGAATAAGGATTGAGCATCGAGAGTCGAGATCAGAGGTCAGTTTATATTAGATATTGTGAGGTAGAGTATAGGGTCGGGTTCGAAAGTCAGATTGAGGTCGACTAATTCGGACGCGCACTGCAGGACTCATTCTAGGAGTGTTGCTTTCAACGAGACTTTCTCCATACTTGAATCTTGAACCCGAGACCTCTGATTGACGATGAAATAATCTTCTCACTACCCTACAATACATGTTGGTGAATGCAGATGTCTTTAGTGATAAACATTACAATTTGGTGTTAAGTATAAGGGATAAATTATTTCAGGATAAAATAAAGGACTGTTTTATCCCATGTTTGATTTCAGGTATTAGTTAGTACCAAAATTATTTATCCCGCCATCTATACCTTGGTGATGGAATAAGTTATTCCATAAACATGGTGGGATAACTAATTTTGGTATAGCTAATCCCAGAATTAATTATTTTGAGATAACTCTTTCCCAATCAAACTACACTAATAGTTCTACTTTGGAATTTTAAGTAACTTTTTTTTTTCATAAACTAGTTTAACCGCACGTGCCTCACACATGTAACTTTTGATTATTTAAAATTAAATAATTTTATCTATTGTGGAGATTTTTAATGAAGCATAAAAGTTTAAATCACTTTTCAAAGATTCTTCACACATCTATAATCTATAATCTATAATCTATATTTATATCTATAATCTATATTTATAATATTAAAAGTGTGAAGACCCTTAAAAAAGTGATTTGAACTTTTGCCCTTCAATAAAAGTCTTCATTCTACACAAAATCGTCTTTTTACTAATTTTCTAAATTTAATAATTTAAAATTAACTAGGAATGTAAGAAAAATAAAAACTCGAGTAACCAAAGAATGAAAATTAAACAAATAAAGGGAAAGAAAGAATAATTAAATTAGGAGAAGAAAAATCATAAGAGAAAGAAATAAAAAAGAACACAGGAAAGGTAAACAATATAAAATTTTGCAGAATTTTCCTTATTTAAATCATAAAATTTTATTTAAAATTAAGGAGTCTTAAAATATATGATAAGGAAAAAAAAATATGGGGCAAAAATATTAGAGATAATAATTAAGGAATCCTAAAATATATGGTAAAAAAAATTTAACAAGGATAAACTTGGAAAAGAATAAAAAGTTGATTAAAAAATTCACGCGTACAATATTTTTCAATTTAATTTCATCTAGAATTCTTAGTTCATGTATATTTACGTGTTTTTGGTGAACATACTTTCTTTTGGGTTTTAGTTTTTTCATGTTGTTTGATTTAGATTTTTTTTTCCGAATATCATATTATAATATTTAATTTATTTTGTATTGATTTTGTAGGTATTTGAAAATGGGTGATAATGATAATATCAATATGATCGATGAACAAAATTTTTTAAAGGTAAATTAATTTTTGATGCCTTATTTTGTTCAATCAATACTGTGTATAAAAAACTCCTTCTTTGGATTGAA
Source organism: Capsicum baccatum var. pendulum (assembly GCA_030864225.1). Lineage (NCBI taxonomy): Eukaryota > Viridiplantae > Streptophyta > Magnoliopsida > Solanales > Solanaceae > Capsicum > Capsicum baccatum. The sequence continues at coordinate 8,392,035 of CM061550.1, forward strand.
GATAAAGAATTTTCATCATATGGTTAACAATGAAGGACTTCAATCATTCCACCACCATTTATATTGATTTGAGACTTATGAATTTATCAATATGATTCGAAAATTCGATTTCAAATTTGACAAGTGTTTTGAAGTCCTACATACGATAAAGGCTAAGATAAATAAATGTCTTATTAAGTTCATTCTCGAAAGAGAAAGAATTTTCTCTTCCTATAGATTAGTATTTTGATAAACTTCAGAAGTAATATTGTTCAACTTATTTACGTTTATATGTTTGTCTTTATATCTAACAACTTTTACTCTATTTTCAACAATCAAGCTGTGATGAACAAGTTTCATAAGGAAGTGGTAGTAGCTATAATTGAGAGCTAGGTTTATCACAACTGGAGACACAAAAGGACTTATGTATAGATTAGTATTTTGATAAACTTCAGAAGTGATATTGTTCCACTAGAACTGGTAGTAGGTTGAAAAATATTATATTTTATATTTAACACTAGGCAATAGGTTGAAAAATATTAAATTAAGAATTTGCCACTTTTTGTTAGTCACAAGATATTTGAGGTGCAAATGTATGTAAAACAAGAAAGATAACATCATTAAACATTTTAAGTTCCATAATGTACCAATACCGAAAGGCTAAAATTTCATTACTTAATTTCAACATTAATTACATCACATACTATTAGTTATACATGCTACAAATAACTAATAATAGTGGTTTACCAAAAAAAAAATAATAGTGAAAATACTCCCTCTATTTAATTATTTTTATTTGTCATGCTTCGCTTTACTAGAGTAAATTTGACTAATTTTTGAAGCTAAATTTATGTAGATTAATTTTAATATTTTAAATTTAAAATTTCTTTTATAAAAGATACATTGTAAAATATTGGTCAAAGGTGATGATACAGTTTGACTCTTAAGATGCAAAATCTAACAAGTAAAAGTGAATAGAGAGAGTTATTTTTGAATTATTTCCTTTTGATTTTATTTAAAATATTGTATTTATTTTAATATTAATAATTTTTTATTGCTCGATATAATGTACACGTGCAATGCACGTATGGTTAACTAGGTAATATAATAATGTAAACATAATTAAACATATATTTTAGTGTAAACACATAGATATTTTATCACTAAAAGTTTTAAGTGGTTGATGGATATCACTTTTGCGTTTGTTATATAGTATCTCTTCCCCTTGCTTTGTGGTACGGTTATTTTTTTTTTTTTATATTTAAAATATTTTCTTATTTTTAAAGTCAAATCTTTACAAAATCATTGATTACATTTTTATTACGTGTTTAAAACTTTTAAAAATTTGATATTTCTTAAAAATTTTCTTACTGTAACATTTTTATATTTATTTTTAGATTTTTCAAATCTTCTTAAAAAAATAAATTTAGTTGATTTAGAATTCTTAAATAAATGAAAAAGTATTAGTTATCATTAATTTTGATGAGTTCTAATAAGGAAAGATTTTATCATAAATATATTTATTTAATTTTTAACTCTTAAATATTAGAAAAAATAGTGAACAAATAATTTTAACTAAAATAATTTTTTTAATGAAGGGCAGAAAGTTCAAACAATATTTCTAAGGCCTTCACACTTTTAATATATATGGCGATGGAAAATGACATCTTACAAAATTTTAAAAAGAGTAAATACATAATTACCTTCCTGATCTTGTCCGAGTTTTGCTAAAAGAGACTTAAACTTTAACTTCGACCTATTACCCCATGATTCTTCTTTATTTCATTGCAAATACGTCATTTTTCGCTGAATCTCTGTCATAATAGAGAGAGTGAATGCATGCACCAATCAGGTGCTGCCACGTGTCAAATATTTTTAATTTCATATTTTATTTATTTTTTAAATAAATTTTTTCCTTTTTATTTAATTTATCACCTCCCTTTTCCCCCACCCCACCCCGTGTCCAACAGCTACCTCCCACGCGTCCAGGTCCAACAGCTCCCCCCTCCTCCCGCGTCCAGTTTCCTCCATTAAAATGGAGCTTAAAGCTTCTGTACAATCTCCATTTAATGGAGCTTTAAGCTCTATTTTTATTTATGACCCCACCCCATCCAACACCTCCCTCCCCCATTTCCGTTCAGTTCCCTCCATTAAAATGGAGCTTAAAGCTCCACATTAAAATGGAGATTGTACATCAAATTTCCTTTTTAAAATTATGGTGATGATGATGTTGTTGTTGTTGCGTTAATTGATGTTGTTGTTGTTGTAATTGATGTTGTTGTTAAGTTATGGTGATGAAGAAGAAGTTGGGGAAGAAGATAATGGTGGATGAGTGGGGTTGCAGGGGTGGGGTGGGTGGGGGTTATGAAATAATTTTTAAAAATAAATAAATATTAATTAAAAAAAGAATATAAATTATATAATAAATTATTTACACGTGGCAGCTTCTAATTGGCCAAAAAAGTCAATTTTTATTTTTTCACACGTTTGTGGCACGTGTATACACGTAGAGGGTCAAAATAGTGTATTTGCGATGAAATAAAGAAGATTCATGGGGTAATAGGTCGAAGTTAAAGTTTAAGTGTTTTTTTGAAAATTTCAAATAAGATCAGTGGTGTAATTATGTATTTACTCTTTCAAAAATGAAGTTATTGCTATTATCTGCCGTCTTCTCAAATTATGGTTTCATATTTACATGACATTTTTTTTTAATAAAAATATTATTGGTCATATCAAATTTTTTTAATTGCATTTGGTTTAGTAATCTTATAAGAGAAATTTTCAATTTTTTTTAATTGCATTTGGATTAGTAATTTTATAAGAGAATTTTTTAAGTTGAGTGGCTAAATTAAGGATGATAGTGTAGATATATTTAATGAAATATATGTATTAGAAGCACATATATCTTTGTTGAACCATTTCACTCTTTCCTTATTTTTAAAAACAATTTTTTTATAAAATCATTGATTACTTTCAATAAGTGGAATATCTTGTAAATAGCAATGTTATTAACTTATAAGGAAGTACACTTAGCTTCTTCTTAAAGTGATAAGATTACTCTCTTCATCACATTCAGACTCCTAGCAATGAGCGAACTTCCCCAAGAACACCATAACCCCCCGAACCACCGGATAAAACTGATAACCAAATGGCTATCGACTCTACTAACAAAGTATCATACAAGGATATGGTGAAAGAAAACAATCACACTTCCATGGATTACTCCTTCTCTTGCTAGTTAGGCTCACTCCAAGAACCACCAAAAGATACAGATGGGCAAATAATACTCTCCACAGAAGATAGGCAAAGGATCTACGAACCATGGAGATTCAGGAAAGCTTTGATCTTATAGATCTGGGTAAAGAATTCTTTACAATGAAGTTCTCTAGTGAAGAATACCAAAAAAGATCTCTACAATAAAGTCCCTGGTTCATTGCAGGTTCCTACCTTTCCGTGCGAATTTGGGAGCCCAATTTCGTACCAAGAGAATCAAGAATTCAAAGTACTGCAATCTGGATTCGTCTGCCCCATATGCCTACGGAATTCTACGACTTGGGAATTTTGGAACGCATAGGAAGAATGCTTGAAACTCTGGTCAAAGTTGATGCATACACATCCTTTACCTTAAGAGGACGTTATGCACGAGTATGTGTCCAGATCCCACTCGAGACGCCATTGCTAACATCAATACTCATAGGGGACCATCTCCAACAAATCCAATACGAAAGAGAGGGTTTCCTCTGCAAAGTTTGTGATTGTCTTGGCCATACAACTATAGGATGCAAAATCAATCTATCGTTACCAGAAAATCAAAATGAACAGTCGCCGGAAAACCCAAAAGAATTAGAACAATGCATACAAGAATGACAAACGATTATCTTCAAACGAGGGAAAAGTCACAAGACAAACTACACTAGAAATCACATAACCAAGGTAGTTCCAGGTAAGTCTTCTAACTCTCACGATGACCGAACTGAACCCTCAATGTCCACATCTAGAATCAGTGGAGGCGAAGAGGGCAAAGCACCACTTTTACCAAGCGGGCCAAAATGATAAATGGGACAAGAATAATTATCCTAAACAGAATAACAAAGGGAAAGATTTGGTTAGCCCAACTCTTAAGCCCACTCCTGAGGCCCAGTCCAAGGGAATCCAAAGTCCCAATAACCAACATAAGGTTTCCTTGACTAATATTTCTTTAGGAACTAAAAAGGATATTAATGCTAATCCCAATGCTGAGGTCTCATCACTTACCCAAAAAGTCTCCAAACCTAGAAATCTGAAACCCTCTTCTTCCTGTAATACTCCACCAATGGCTCCTAACCCAACCAAGAAAATCACTGCTAACAGTCAAATCAAAGATATTGAAATGACTGAGTAAGAAGACACTCAGGAAATTATCTCCCCTATTCATCTTCCCTCTAACACTAATTACCAACACAACAACCATAACTCCATTCCTCTTCTCATGACTTTGGAGAAGAAAGATAATGAAGATTCCAACAAACCTCCTCAACAACTCCAACCAGAACCTCATAAAATTCACCACTCCACCACTACCATTAAACCACCAACCAACATCTTGGCTGGAGATGGGCCTACTAGAACAAGTGGTACCTCTCAAATTGACCTGGGAAGGGTTTTACTTCTAAATCCTCATTCAGAATCCCCATTACCTAGCCCAGTTAATCATGGACGGGATAACTCAGGGGCTCAAATCATATGGTCAAAACATATGGACGACAACCCTTATGAACCTAACCAATCAACCAAATCCAATCCCTCCAACTCCACACTTGATGAATACAGATATGATTGCCATGAGTTAGACTCTACCCTTCTTTCCTTCCAAAATGAGGGAACTACTGGAATAATGCCCTCTTTTTGTGAATGTATCTGGGGAGGGACAGATAGCCCTAACACCTCCAGGGCCTTCCCTGAATCCACCCTTAAACTGAAAAAGGGACAAAACACTGGAAACACTAAGAGAAGGAAATATGGAACTAGAGGGAATACTACAAACTCTGAAAGTTCCAAAAATAGAAGTCATAACCCTAGAAAGGCCAGTCCATCTCACATTCGAAGTGATAACAAGCGAGATTTTAACTCTCCTTATTCCCAAAGAGATCAACAAGCTAGACCTAGAGATAGTTCCCCCATGTCCAGCGACAGGCGCTTATTACAAGACCAAAATGTCACCTCTATCTAAGAAGAGAAAGAGGTAAGACTCTGTAATGGGGAGGGGAAAGGAGATCCTAATAGATATCTAGGAATGGGACATACCAACCATGCCAATGATGAAATGCATCATTTGGAACACTAGAGGGGCCAATAATACTGAATCCAAGAGACATTGCAAAGCCATGATAGAGATGCACAAGCCCATTATCCTGGCACTCCTTGAAACTAGGATGGGGGATCATAACAAGCTTGCTGAGGGCTTAGGGTTCTCAAACAAAATTCAATATCCTGCTGTGAAGACATCAGGGGGTCTGGTCATTATGTGGAATGATCATAATATCAGTATTAACGACATCAACATCTTCTCTCAAGGTATCCATGTAACTGTTCAGGTTAACAATCCCCCTTCTTGTTGGTACTTCAGTGCTATCTATGCTAGTAACCACTTCTAAGATAGAAAAGTTCTTTAGAATCAACTTACAAACCTATATGATACCATTAATAATGACCTTTAAAAAGCCTGGTTGGTGGGTGGGGACTTCAATAAGATTCTATCTTCCTTTGAGAAATTTAGAGGAAACAACTTTAATTCCAGCAGAGCATCCCACTTTTGGTACTGCATCAACCAAAGTAACCTCATTGACTTAGGATTTAGAGGAAGCAAGTTTACATGGACAAATAAAAGGTATAGAAATAGAAGCTCCCTTATTCTTGAAAGACTAGATAGATGCTTTGCAAATCAGGCTTGGATTGATCTTTTCCCTGAAGCTTCTATTACTCATCTCCCTAGGACTCATTTGGATCACTCTGCCTTACTGATTTGTCTCAAAAGAAACTTTTCTATCAGTGTCAAGCTTTTCAGAATGGAAACAATCTGGTGCTCTCACCCTTCTTTTCCTGATATGGTTAGGAAATCTTTTGACTCTTCAACCTTAAATCTTACTCAAGCTCTAGCACACTTCCAAGAACATATTACCAGATGGAATAGAGATGTTTTTGGAAACATCTTCCACAAAAAAGGAACCTTCTTGCTAGAATTGAGGGTATTTAGAGATCTAGAGATTACCCTCATAGCCTTTTCCTCCAAGAACTAGAGCACACCTTGGTTAGGGATTATAGCTTAATCCTTCAACAAGAACAAGAGTTTTGGAGACTCAAATCCAGGAAAAGCTGGCTTGCTGAAGGAGACTGCAGTACCAGATTGTTCCACACCTCTACTCTAAATAGGAGAAGAAGGAATAGAATTAATTCTCTTAGGGATGATTCTGGGAATTGGAACTACTCTGAAGAGGATATTAAGAATTCTATCTTCCAATACTACAACAATCTTTATTCTACTGAGCATCATGTTGCTTCTTTGGGTTTCCAACTAAACCCATTCTCTAGAGGATCCATCTGCAAGGAGGACCACTCTAGACTTGAGGCCATTCCTAAAATTTCTGAAATTAAATCTGTTGTTTTTTCCTTTAAGCCTGACAAAGCTCCTAGCCTTGATGGTATCCATCCCCTACTTTATAAAAGGTACTGGGATATTATTGGCCCAGCTATTGTCAATTTTTGCAAACAAACCTTTCATAAAGCCACTATGGAGGAGGCTGTAAACAACACTTACCTTTGTTTAATCCCTAAGTGTAGGAATGCCATTAACCTCAGGAACTTCAGACCTATTGGGTTGTGTAATGCTCAGTATAAGGTCATTACCAAAATCATAGCTCATCGTTTGAAGCAACATCTCCCTACTCTGATCAGTCATACTCAATCTAGTTTTCCATCCACTAGACGTGCTGCTTATAATGCTATCATTGTCCAGGAATACATCACCCACTTTGCTAAAATGAGAGGGAAAAAAGCCAACATGATCTTAAAAATTGATCTTGAAAAGGCTTTTGACAGAATTGAATGGTTCTTCATCAGGCAAGCTCTATTCTTTTTTAATATCCCTGACAAAATGATAAGCTCATTATGTCTTGCATCTCCACTTCTAGCATCTCCATACTTATCAATGGGGGTAGGACTAACTTCTTCAAACCTACAAGAGGGATTAGGCAAGGGGACCCGCTCTCACCCTACCTTTTCATCATGTGTATGGAGTTACTCTCTAGAAGGATTGATTATGAGGTGGATACTCTTAACTGGACTCCCATCTCTATTAGCAGGAAAGGTCCCAGAATCGCTCATCTATTCTTTGCTGATGATCTTACCATTTTTGCTAGAGCTGATGGAAAAAACTGTCATACTATCATAAATACCCTAAACAGTTTCAGTCAACATTTAGGTCAAAAGATCAACATCTCCAAATCTAAGATCATTTTTTCTAATAATTGCAACCATGATGAGAGGCTGCTCCTGGCTCAGAACCTTAAAATCATGCATTCACAAGACTTTGGTAGGTATATAGGTTTCCCTATTTTCCACCAAAAGCCACTCATTAAGGATTACGACTTTATCCTTGACAATCTTAGGCAGAAGCTCAGTGGCTGGAAAGCTACATTACTCAATATGGCAGGAAGAACTATTCTTGCTAAGACTTCTTTAGGAAGCATCCCCAACCATATCATACAATTTATTCAACTTCCTAGACAAATTCTTAAGGCCATTGACAAGATCCTAAGAGACTTTATCTGGGGTTCCACCTCTGGCAAGAGAAAACTGCATTTAATTTCTTGGGATACTATCACTAGACCAAAAATTGAGGGGGGTTTGGGCATCCAAATAGCTAAGTTTAAGAACAAGGCCTTGCTCATGAGTCTAGCTTGGAGGTTTACTCATCAACCAACAACTCTTTGGACTAGGGTCTTAACCAAAAAATACAACTCCATTGGAACCATTCAACCTACATCAGGATCTAGGACCTGGATCAGTCTAGCGATGTCTTGGCAGACTTGCACTGAAGCAAGCACCTGGAGTGTGAAGGATGGTCATCATGTTAGATTCTGGCTGGACAGATGGCTACCAAATAACACTCCCCTTAGGAATACCATTCAAGGCCCCCTTAATAAAAATGATGAAGATCTCAAACTTGCTGAGGTCTGGACCAACTCATCTTGAAATTTTGACAATCTTTCCATTAACCTTTCCTTCGAGACCAAGCATCTTATTGTTAACTTTTTTTCCCAATACCAAAAGGCCTATTGACACTCCCCTTTGGAGACTTACTGGTAGTGGAAAATTCTCTACTACTAGTGCCTACAATCAAGTTTCTCAGTTGGAAAAACATACTCAATGGGGCAATAATTGATCTGGGTTCTGGAAGATCCATATCCCTAATAAAATTAAGTTTATTCTTTGGAAATTCTTTCATAAAAAACTTCCTTCCAACTCTCATCTCTCAAAAATAGGAATCTCCAGCAGCAAATTCTGTAAAACATGTCCCCAGGAAGAGGAGAACTTAAATCATATCTTCTTTGATTGTATCAATGCTAAGCAGCTTTGGAGAGATCTCAGTGCCAAAGCCACTCAACCCTCTAAGCTTAAGCCCACTGACTTTTCTTCTTTGAACTGCCTTACTAATTGGAAGAATATTCGAAACCATAAGTTTGACAAACTTCTTCTATGGGCGGAAATACTTTCTTATTGTTTATGGACAATTTGGACAACTAGGAATACTAACAACTTCACTGGCCAAATGTATAATGCTTCCTTCAAAGACGCATATACACAAGCTGTTGAGTTCTCCCACATACACTCTGATGGTTGGCTCCCTCATACCTTAAACACTATCAACATCAATTGGATCCCTCCAAAACACGAAACCTTTAAGTTGAACATTGATGGGTCTTGCTTAGGTAATCCTGGGAAGGGGGTATTGGTGAGGTAATTCGAAACCATAAAGGTGACTGACTGCTAGGATATTCAAAAAGCTTTCTTATTAGAACCAACAATCTTATGGAATTACTTGCTTTGAATAAAGGACTAAAAATCATTGAAAGTCATCAATTAATACCTACTCAAATCAACACGGACTCCCAGGAAATAATAAGGATGCTTAAAGAAAATCATGATATCTATGATGCTATTCTTTATGATTGCAGGTGCAGGTTAAGAAGGTTGGGGATTCCAGTCATACACCACTGCTTTAGGGAAGCCAATATGGTGGCTGATTCACTGACAAAAATAGGAGCAAACTCAACGTTTTTTGATGAAGCAAGAATTTTTGAAGTTCCTCCAGTGTGTGCCCGTAACGCTCTATGAACAGACACTATAGGAACTACTGTTCAAAGAAGTGTTAGATCTAGTTCTAATGGTAGGGTAGATCACACTTATCAAGTGTTTCATATCAACCCTGGTTCATAAACTGAAAACATGTAACTGTACTACTGGGCTCCCTTTAATTTCTATGAAACTTTCATTATTACCAAAAAAAAAAAAGTGATAAGATTTTATACTTCTCCATTTTTCATGTGGGCATAAATACCCAAAATCGAACCGAATCGAATTATTTTGCTTTTGGTTTTTGTTTTTTCGGTTTGATTTTGATTTTTTTTTTATAAATACGATATTTCGGTTCGATTTTTGATTTTTAGGTTGAAGTAATTCGTTTTCGGTTTAAATCGAAAAAACTAAATTTTTTAATATACTTTTTTTAATTATTATATATATTAATATATATTTATTATTTAATATTTATAATATCTAAGCTCATTAGCTATTTAGGCTTTAGCTACAACCTACTACTGTCTACAACTCAAAGCATTAAAATTCAAATACATTCAGCAATCGATATTCAAAGTTACTTTTTGCATTGATTTTCGCAAATGAAAGTTAACATATAGTCCTCCATTAGATTTTTGCATTGGAGGTGATTATTTTGTCACCTAGTTTATATTGTTTTTTTTTTAAATGTACGAAAGTTAAAACTAGTTCGATTTACAAATATAATTTAGCCCCTTAAACATGCCCAAAACCGAAAAACTAAAATTATTAAATCAAAATAGAACCGAACCGAAATTTACATAAATCGAATCGAACCGAACTGATTCGGTTCACTTTTTAGTACACCTAATTTCATAATTAAAAAAATTAAAATAAAAATATCAAACCCAAACGGAAGTACTGAACGACCATCCCTATTTTTCATGACTACAATAGGTACGTCTTTGGACTAGGAAAATAATGAAGACGCTGAGGAGTATTCTACTAACGGTTAGTCGTAGTTATTTAATAAAAAGTTTGTTTTTTTCTGATTAATATTCAAGGTCTTAGTATGGTTCTTCTAGAATGTTTGTATTGATTAATTCTAGTATTAATTATTATTGCATTTGTTATTTTGAGATTATTTCTTATGTAGTGTTCGGTTTGGTGTATTGAAGATAACTTGATATATATTTACAAAAAAGATATATATGTGGAAAAGATTTTGAGGGACTATTATGTCTTTACACATGCTAATGCGTGCATTAAAGTCCTTTGTATTGCTAATACGCACAAGGTTTCTCATGTATTAGTAATGTATAGCATAATACACAATAAAGTGTATGACTAAACACTTGTATACGTTAAAGATATACGTCTATAGAAGGTATATACACATATATACGCACCATTCAATATATATGTACTACTTTAAATAAAGTATATACTACAATATATATACATACATATATATATATATATATATATATACTTATATACTAATTTATAAAACATATACACTTGTATACGTTAAAGATATATAAGTCTATAGAAGATATAAACACATATATACGCATCATTCAATATATATGTACTACTTTAAATAAAGTATATACTACAATATATATATATGATAGTTAATTAATAATATATTAAAAGTAAGTTTTTAATTTAAACTAGAAATTCATTTTAAATCATTTTAAATCAATATATAGGTACTACTTTAAATAAAATATATACTACAATATATATGTATATACTATGTATGTGTATATATATATATATAGTTATATACTAATTTATAAAACATATACACTTGCATACGTTAAATATATACGTTTATAGAAGATATATACATATATATACGCACCATTCAATATATATGTACTACTTTAAATAAAATATATACTACAATATACATATATATGTATTACAATGTATAGATGGTTATATTATACTAATTTATAAAACATATACACTTGTATACGTAAAATATATACATCTATATAAGATATATACACATATATACGCACCAATCAATGTATATGTTCTACTTAAAATAAAATATATACTACAATATACATGTATTACAATATATAGATAGTTATATTATATACTAATTTATAAAACATATGCACTTGTATAAGTTGAATATATACATCTATATAAGATATGTACACATATATACGCACCATTCAATATATATATCATACGTTAAATAAAATATATACGACAATATACATATATATATACTACAATATGTATATATATATATAGTTATCTACTAATTTGTAAAACATATACACTTGGATACATTAAATATATACATCTGTAGAAGATATATACACATATATACACACCATTCAATATATATGTACTACTTTAAATAAAATATATACTACAACATACATATATATATATACTACAATATGCATACATATATAGTTATATACTAATTTGTAAAACATATACACTTGTATACGTTAAATATATACGTCTAGAGAAGATATATGCACATATATACACATCATTCAATATATATGTACTACTTTAAATAAAATATATACTACAATATACATATACATATATATATATATATATATATATATATATATATATATATATAGTTATATACTAATTTGTAAAACATATACACTTGTATACATTAAATATATACATCTGTAGAAGATATATACACACCATTCAATATATATGTACTACTTTAAATAAGATATATACTACAATATACATATATATATATATATATACTACAATATGTATATATATATAGTTATATACTAATTTGTAAAACATATACACTTGTATACGTTAAATATATACGTATATAGAAGATATATACATATACATACACACCATTCAATATATATGTACTACTTTAAATAAAATATATACTACAATACATATATATATACCACAATATGTATATATATAGTTATATACTAATTTATAAAACATATACACATTGTATACGTTAAATATATACATCTATATAAGATATATACACATATCTACGCACCATTCAATATATATGTACTACTTTAAATAATATATATACTATACTATATATATATATATATATATATATATACTACAATATGTATATGTATATATAGTTATATACTAATTTGTAAAACATATACACTTGGATACGTTAAATATATACGTCTACAGAAGATATATACACACCATTCAATATATATGTATATGTACTACTTTAAATAAAATATATACTACAATACATATATATATACTACAATATTTATATATATATATAGTTATATACTAATTTATAAACCATATACATAATGTATACATTAAATATACTCATCGATAGAAGATATATACACACACATATATATATACCATTCAATATATTCACTACTTTAAATAAAACATACACTACAATATATATATATATATATATATATATATATATATATATATATATATATATATATATATATATATATATATAGTTATATACTAATTTATAAGACATATACACATCTATATGTTAAATATACACTACTTTAGTAGATATATGCGCACACAAACACACACACACATATATATATACCATTCAATATGTACATTACTTTAAATAAAACATATACTACAATATATATATATATATATATATATATATATATATATTGTTATATACTAATTTATAAAACATATACTCATGCATACGTTAAATATATACTACTTTAGATTTAGAAGATATATACACAAACACACACATATATATATATACATCATTCAATATATACACTACTTTAAATTAAAGTATAAAACATATGCTACTTAATATAATAAATTAATAATACTTGATAGTAAATTAATAATGTATTAAAACTAAGTTTTTAATTTAAGTTTGTGAAATTCTGAATAATAAAAAAAAAACCTTAATCGGGCTGGGCTGGTCCGGTTAACCGACGGGCCCAAACCGAGTTGAGTCTGGGCCGGGTTAAACTGACCGGTTTAATAATGTGGGCCGGTTAAAACCGGTCCGTTTGATACCGTTAATTTGAGTAGTGAGTAGGATAACTGAACTTTGTTAAGTGTCATAATTCACAAGTATAAATTTAATTTTCATTTATGTTCTTAATCACACACACAAAAAAAAAATGAAAAGAAAAGAAAAGAAAATAGTAGATTTACAATGAAAATTTAAAACAGAAAAATATTGAATCTTGTATATGTTTTTTTCACTGTATGGAGTCAATTTCATTCTTTATGTTTCAAATTAAATTAAGGTTATCAAAATTTAGTTTTACAAATTTAAATTTGTTGTCATGTGTTTGTAAATACAATTTATTCTAAATTTAGTTTAAATGGTAATCGGCATAATTGATTTATTAATGTCTGCGCAAATTAGGATTTATCACTTTTGAAGTAATTTTGAAGGGTCATGTATTGTCTCTTTTTTTTTAGCTTTCAAAAAAGCTGAAGAAATCATGTCAATGTTGAACTTTTCTAAAATAAAAATGTGAAGTCTTTGTCATATGAGGCATATAAATAATTATTTTAGGTGACAATAGAGGAAAAAAGAAACTATTACGATGCTTAAAAGGGACACTGTCTGCTATTTATATTAGATTTTCTTATGCATTCTCTAAAGTTCATTGTGATTTCAGATGGTCCTTTTAAGATTGTTGCATATGTTCTATTTTGTGGATTAGTAAAGTACATAATCGACAATCTACAGTCATGATTTTTACTATTTGAATGGGAAAAAAAATCTAAAAATTGATGACATATAGAGAGTCATGGAGTTATACATATATTTAATGTTCTCTCTTTTATCTCTCTCGGACCAAAGTTACTAATAAATCATCATATCTCAAATAACAAGTTTTATGACCGTACAAAGCGCGAATAAATTGACTAGTTAATTATTAAGAATGTTGTAATTCTCATACAATGTAATATTTTGCAGCTTAATACAACACTGAAAAAATAAAAAGGAATATCTATATATAGACCAAAAAAATAGGTTTGAAGGTTGATTTTATAGGCGAAAAAAATATAAGTTGGGGGGTTGTTGGGGTTATTTTTAGACCAAAAAGATGAAAAAAGAATATTTGTGAATCATTTTTTTTAATTGAAACAGTATTTGTTAACTATTTCTTATACATTGATGGTATATTTTTCAAACTTCTAACATAAATTTTTACAACTTCAAAATCGTATATTTGAAGTTATTCTAAAGTGATATATTTGCGAAAGAATTTGGCTACAACTTCGGCTTCAACTTAAATAGTGGCCCAAAATCGGATATTTGTAACTTCTCCTTTATCAAAACAAGTGATGTTTATTGCGAAATATATTTCATATTTTTTTGACATTGAAAGTAAATATCATCATATTTAGAGTTGATGACTCTCTCCTGGTCCTCCATACAATACATAGTGTTGGGACTTTCCAGGTCTCATATGTGGGTAATCTGAAACTTTATACAAATTAGGATCATCAACATACATTGTCGTTCCATCTACGTTTATTATTCCGGCTTCAGTATTTAAAACTGTAAGGTTCCTACAATAAGCATCATAACCGGTGTTTCCAACAGGAAAAAAACTTGAGCCCATTGGAGGTTTAGGCACACCTGGTGGGCTATATGTGACGCCTCCCCACTCAACGTTATTAGCAAAGCTTGTCAAGCTAGTGAAAATCTTTTGAGGCCAAAAACCTACTTGTTGATAGCGTTCATCAAGATTGTCAATCAAAAGCCACCAGTTTCCATTGACAAGATCCTTTTATTCAGTAACAAAAAAGTCTACATTAGTATATATAGCTTTCAAAAATTTGAGAAATAATTTACACGAAAAAAGCAAATTTACCCTATCGATGTACGCTGTAAACTCCAGTGAATCCCCTTTTCCACGTTGTGAAACATCATCAAAAACCAAATCAACAGGTACCTTAGTATTTACTAATACAAATCCAGGACATAGTAAATTGAAACAATGTTTATTACCAGCCTAGTAAAAGAAGAAAAGTAAACATGAACTCTTCTCAATTGACGTAAATAACTAACTGAAGGGAACAATAGTTTCATGAAATAAAAGTGGGAATCAATAGAATAAATAAGATATTTTACCTGAAAATGCACAAAAAGCCTAGTCTTGTTGTCCCTATATAAAGTTGGATCCACCTAAAAAAAAGAAAAAGAAGATATCCAATTGATTTTAGAAATGAACCAAAAAATAGGATGAATAATGCATCACAATTTCATCAATATCTATTCATTAGAACTTGCTTCTAAGAGGTTTAATAGTTAATTCTCTAATCATCCCCTTCTCATTTCACTTAGCTTTGCCCTATCCTCCCTTCTAAAAACCCAAAAATAAATAAAGCTATCACAAGTGAAATAATTTAATTATCAATGAAGATGTTATTAAACTTACTCTCCAACCAACTTGTAAAATGTCTGATCCTTTTTGAATCTTCAATCGACATGCACTGTGTTGCCGACCTTCGACATGAGGATTATATACACTACTGGTCAATCCAGCTCCCCCAAACTTGTTCATTGAATATTTTGGAGTTTGAACTATTGCAAGCTGAATATAGAAATGAAAATATTTGTTAAATCATGACAGGGGCATATCAACATTAACCTATTTATACTCTCTTAAAGTAATTAATCTTTTTTTTTTTTTTAACAACAATGAGAAGCATTATAGTGTTATGCGACAAGGTTGAATTTGTTATTCAAACAACACAAAATAAGTATTAACTACTTTTTGATCTCTAGTCCTTTGCTAATTGGTCATTGAGTTAAAAAGAAGGTAGAACAAGAAAATGAAAACTATATGTATATACCATGTATGGTTTCGAAGATATGTATCTTCTTTCTGACTCACTTTTGTTGTTAATCTGCGTAGAAGCATTAAAATGTATGAGATTTGTTGCAATGCTACATGAATATTAATTCCTTTCAACTCAATTTTTGTTGCAAAGTAGTGAATTTATACATGCATGATATTACCAAACTCAACTCAGTGTCAGATGTTACATCTTCTGGTGGTGGCATATTTCTTTGTCTAATAAGATCTTCTTTTGTAATTTTTTTAATGGGAACAGTTCCAAATGGACAACCACCATCTTTGGACCACATCCTCGATGACCAATTCATTGCAGAGGTTCTTGACTTCTGGTTTGACCTAGCTAAAGTAGGTTTCATCTGTCCGTCCAAAACTTAAATTATGTACCAATAAATAATATATAGTTATTCTAAAGTTGAAAGTTATAAAGCGGAGAGGGAAAGTAGACACATGCCTCTGGATGAAAGTTGTGATTCTTTAATGACGGATGATCAAAGGCTAATTGTTTATAGAAATTCACACAATTGTATATATCTCCAAACTTACTCTGCAAACAAATAAAAGTTTTATAAATAACCTTGGTAGCACTATCTTGTTATCCAACATATAATTTATATGCATAAAGTATTTACAAGAAGGAATAGCAAACAAAAAGTTTCTAAGCACCATTGCAAATTTTCAATTGTATATATCTCCAGATTTACTCTAAAAATCAAATCTATTTATTTATTGACATTTTAGTTTCAAAGGTCAAAATAGACTTTTAAAGCGATTGTTATGCCTTTCTTAATTATTCAAGGTAAATATCACTGATTACATTGATTGGAGGTTGATAACTTTTAATTAGAACATCAATTTTTAAAAATTGAATAAGGACAATAAACAAAGAGATGGAATATTTTAACATCTTCATGAACAAAAACTATGGGATAGAAAAACAATTATTTTTGTTACAGTTAATAATAGCATACGAGTACAATAATTACTCAGAAGATTTATTAATACAATGGCTTTTATTCCCAAAATATATACCTTAATTGTTTTGATTGATGGTTTATTGAGAAGTTTAAGTTGCTCCTCCAACTCTAACTCCTCATGTTTAGATAACACTGTTTTTCCTTGAACCCCTTCATAATTTAGAAGAAGATACAGTACCAATAAAATTTTTTGAATAATTCTTTGATGCATCAACATTGCCTGAATTTACTTGATGTATGACTGCTAAAATTTTTTGAACACCCATATATATTACCTTTGCTCTAATGAGGAATATGTTGTATAGTAGAATTCTGATTTGACCATTGCACATGATATTAATGCAACCTTTGAAACATTGACTAATAGAGTCTATAAGAGATCTATTTTAATAAATGCTAATTGCTCATTCCAAGTAAAATCCAAAAGGATAGTTTCACCATTGATTACCAATAGAGTCAACATAATACTGAAGTTATTATTAATTAAAAAAGACTATAAGGGCTTATTTGGTATTCCCTCTGCCTCATATTACTTGGCATGTTTGTTAAAAAGAATTACCTCAAAATAGTTGGTATGTTTAAAAAATCAAGAGATAATTAAACACTTTTTTCTAACTTTATCCTTAATAATTTAATGGAAGTAATTAACTCGAATAAATAATGATAATATTTAATGAAAATTTAATAGTATCATATTTGTCAATTTACAATCCTTATAAATTTGTCCTTATGAGTTATGCAAAAGACTGTAGACACGTAATTTTGTCCTTTCCCAAAAATATTTTAATTATTTTTTATTTTATTTTATTTATTTTTATTTTTATTTTATTCACCTTACCGTACTTTTGTTTAATTGATAATTTCTCCCAAAAAAATAAATTAAAAATAATTAAATACATAGCATCTTTGTCACCTCACTATGCCACCTCAATACCTCACTTTTTATTTTTCATTGGATACATGCAAAAGGCGCACGCCCTACTCATTTTTCTACACGCCACCCTCATCTTTCCACATATCATACTAACTTTTCCACATGCCACACTTATTCCCACAAGCCACCAATTATATGCTTCCACATAGGATAATAAATAAAGAAAAAGAAAAAACAAATAAAAAATATAAAAGGAAAATTCTAAAAGGGGAAAAGAGAGGTTCATTCTTTCATCATCATCTTCTCTACAATAACAACAATCATCATCATCTTCCTCACAAGAAGAACAAAAAAACCGAGGGAGAGAAGAGAGAATCGCGCGCGAGAGAAAAAAAATCGAGAGAGAAACAGTACCATAAACAGTGTTGTGAACAGTGACTGTGCACAGTGTTGTGAACAGTGATGGTGAACAGTGTCGTGAACAGTGACGGGTATGCGAATTCGGGTACGGTTTTATCGTTACTTCGCGATTTAATTCGGGTTGGCGAAAAATAGAAATTAACAAAGTATACCGAAGTTGGGTTGCTCGTTTTGTTGAGGTTCGACTCGAGGTTTCGGACACGAATTCTACGGGAGTTAATCGGAATAGTACATTGATTTTGAAAGCGGCATTGAGGTCCAATTCTATCTTCTCTCCCTTTTAATTTTTACGCAATTATGAGTGATTGGTGTGTTTGGCATGCTTGACTTTTCGTTGTGTGTTGGTTGATGTTGGATTTGGATATGAAAACTTGATTGGTGGATTGCGTATTGAATTGATTTAAGCATGTTAGAGAATGAAATTTGGGGTGGAATTGAGAAATTGATAAAAAGGGTGAATTTATTTTAATTTTTGTTTATTGTTGTTTTGTTTAATTCGGAATGTTTGTGAACTCGATAGGAGCATATTTTAGGCCGAGAGCTTAATAGGCAAAGTTAGGTTCGGGTAGGCGAATTTAGGGATATCGTTGAATGTTGAAAATTTGAATGTGTGGTGAATATTTTCTAGTTTATTGTACTTGATTCAAATGTATGCATTGGATCGGGGAATGCCTCGAGGTTTCATGTATTTATTCACCGGGGAATGCCCCGACGTACTGTGTTGGCGGAAGACGTTCGTGATGAAGGCCCGAGACATCGGGTAAAGCATTGAAGCATAGTTTAGGATTAGTCTAGAATAGAATTTATATCTTCGTATTTTTTTTTTAATCTTTGGGATTGTATAATTCGGACTGGACATTATTTTGGTTTTGAATTTTGTTTGATTTGTTTGTTTGTTTGTTTCGTGTGTTTATGTGGTTTATACATTTTATAATGTTAAATTAGCTGATACGCTCCACCAAGCGACCGTGGTCGAACCACGGGATCGAGGGGTGCCTAACACCTTCCCCTCGGTCAACAAAATTCTTTAGCCGGAATCTTTGTTCGCGGATCAGTGTTACAGAGTCAAAATTATTTTGAAAAAGGATATCCACGGGTGACTTGGCACACCCGATTTATGCCAAGTGGCGACTCTGAGTTTTGAATATAAAAAGTCCTTTTCGAAAAAAAATTTCATCTTTTTGTCACTTAATAATAAAAACCCTTTTGAACCTTCAACCATATCTTTTTGGTAAAAAAGGGGTGTGACAAAGACAAGTATACCAAGCAATATAAGGTGGAGGGAGTAAAAGGGGTGAAAGATAACTAATTCAAAAATTAATTTTAAAATAAGCTTATCTAATGTTTGATTGGGATATAATGCGTCCAAAGGCCTAACTATTATCCAACATCCGTAGCTTAAACATACCATACGACTAGTCAGCTATATATATAGCGCGGACTTTCGATTCTGTCGCCAAACCCGTCTCGACGCGACACCGACATTGATGCGGGTACGGGGTGTGTCTCTAATTTGGTCAAACAAATTTGGACACTTTGACCAAAATTTAAAACAAATTTGAGGGAAAATTAAGAATTCGATCTTAAAATAAAAATAAATTAAATTTATACCTTAACTTTGTCTCCTTAAAGTTTCAGGCCAAAACAGAGGAATAAATTTCAACCTTTTGCATCGTCTTGGAAAAACCAACGACTGTAATTTGAGAGTAAAGAGATCGTCAGAGTTTTGGGGAAGAAAGAGACAGTCGTCATACTTTTGAGAAAGAAAGGAATACAGATCCCAAAACTCTTTATTACTTATATTTCTATTAGAATTCATATTAATATAATAGTAAATAAAAGTCATTAATAATAAAAATAGAATAGATATATATATAGTAAAGTTAATACTAGTTTGTCCGTAATATGTCAAGTAAAATAGTAAAGTTATCGTTACCTCTTTTTCTGAATACTAGTAGTAAAGTTATTACTTGAAGCTGATATGCAAGTAGCAACAGTCTACTTCTTTATACTGATATTACTGTATAAAGACTCATATTTTTCTTTTCTTCTTCAAAAACGCAAAATCATTCGCCCTTAGTATAAATATATATATGACTCTAATTCTATAAATTAATTATTAACACCAAGTCTATTATCATAGTATATACTATGTTAATTAGATATTTACATATACTTTCAATTAATTTTATTTGGGCAAAGTACTACATTACGTAATTATTATGTAAAATACGTAACTCATGTCTATCAAGGTGCTTGTTCAAAAATGTAGCTATTGGAATTGGATCTTTAACATTTTCCTAATTGAGATGATTTACTTAACTATAAAAATGTTATTATTGGATATGCGTGTTTAAACAAATATTTCTGTTATTTTTTCAATTAAAAAAATATTATAGTAAATTATGCGGGGAGAGTAGTGACCTTTCAAGGCATTATCAGACCAAAATAAAACTAAGAAGAATTAGCCAGTGAAAGAAAAAGTAAATTAAAATTTTCAAGTTGCCACATATACGTACAACTTAAGCAATTCTTCCAGAGAACTTATAATAACCACAAGACAGAAAAATACTTTCCTTTCAGTTACGAAGAGATAAACAAGATCATCTTGAGAGGCAAGTGACAAGAAGTTCAAAAATGCCTGTGGTAATTTTCTATATATTGTTTTTTTATGTATTATTTGTGTTCCCTGTCTCTTTCATTTTTTACTTCAGTTCCCTGCCTCTATGAATAAAATATATTCTGCTTAAATAATATATTTTTGAAAACATCTATTATTACTAAAATTTTCTTTTTCCTTTTTCTATTTTTCGACCATGACATATTCTGCATTGGTCGAGTCCAGGCGAAAGTAGAAAAATTGCATCAGCCACTACCAGTCAGGGTCGGCTCAACAAATTTGGTGGCCTCAAGTATATCTCTAGATGGTTTCTAAAGTAAGTCTTTTCAAGTATATCTCTTGATGACTTCTAGAGGAAGCCTTCTCAAGCCCATCTCTTGATGGCTTCTGAAGTAAGCCTTTAAGTGGCTTCTAAAATACATTTAAAGACATGGCTTTATCAATACACTTCAAATGTAAATTATTTTGAAATAATTAAACAATTTTTCTACTGCTAGCGCCTCACAATAATAGATAATGACAATAGCTAATATTAACGCGATGAATGCCGCTAGTATAATCAGGTCTGCAGTAATTGCTGGTAGCAGGGCTGGCTCGACCATAAAACTATTAAAGCAATGGCTTGAGACCCCAACTTTTGGGAGGCTCCATTTTTTCTAAATATTTTTATTAACTGATAACAGGATAAAGGTATAGCGCACAAAATGCACGTGCATCGCACAAGATGCATAGGTGACTCAAGTATAATTAATATATTAATATGTTAAGAAGTAGTTAAATTACTGTTATTGTTGCCATATTGATTACAGTATTATCACTATTGTAATAATAATATATTATACACTGCTATGCTATTGTATTGCTAATATTATTAATATGATATTTTATTAACAGTTAAATATTATTATTATTATTATTTTTCTGTTATTTCCCAACACTAGCTAGGTCTAGACGCTAAACCACACTGCAACCCGTCAGAAGGGCTGTAAGTTCATTCCGTCGTGTACAATATCCTGTACAAGACGGAATAAACTTTACAAACGGTACTTGCCAAAGCTGTTTGAGTGAATTCAAACAGAGCAAGTATGTACGTCGTACGCGTCCTTCCTTGCGGCCATGTATATCATCATGGATGCTTACTTTACTGGATGACTACAAACAAACATGACGTGCCCAGAGTGCCGTCATGATTATAGTCATCTTAGGGCCGAAGAACCCTAGTTTCGATGTAATATTTATATATTTTGTAATTAATTACTAAGAATGTTGCAGTTCTCATGCTATGTACTATAAGTTATTGTTTCTACCCCAAACTACATACAAAAAGTTCAAGTCATACCCAAACTATCATAGTGACCTATTACATACCTATATTCTATAAAAGTAAAATTATTACCTCCCCGCAACACCCATGCCTAAATTTAATGAGTGGAGTGTACTCCACTCGCCCTGTGGTGATGCCATGTGTTTAATTTAATTTTTCTATTTAATTAATGGCTCCTTAAATAAACCTAATCCGACCCAACTGATTTTATCCAATTCTAACCCAACTCAACCCAAATATTTCACCCAACATGATTTAAACTAGACATTTTAATATAAAATAAATTTTTAAAAAAATTAATATTATCCGCACATCGCGCGGATACCTACACTAGTTATAATCTAAATGAAAAAAAAATTCGAATAAAAAAATGTAAAAGGTGTCATAGTAAGAGGATAAATCATGCAAAGTGGTAAATAAGATTCTTGTTAACTTTCACATTACTACTAGTCCACAATACTCTGACATATACTTTCTCATTTATTTTTGTTTTTTTATTTGCTCATTGTATCAAAAATAAATAGTATCTAATAATATTTATTTTATATGTTAAAGTATTATTTATTATTTAATATATTTTAGAATATTATATTTATATATTAAAATTACTTAATTATTTATTACTTTTTTAAGACGTGTAATTAAAATATAAGTGAATAAGTAAAGATAGAAATACTAATTCATTTCCCTATCCAATTTCTTAGCACTTCTATGAAACTTTTTTTTTCTTTGGTGAAATGACCTTCTGGACCCCTCTACTATGTCAGTTTTGTAAGTTTGACACTTCTACTTATATGTTTGTCATCTGGACCCTTGAACCCATCAAAAAGCAACATTTTGCACCCTTTGACCGTTAACCCTGCCTATGTGGCAAGGTCATGGTGATTAGGACAAAGAGAGTGTAACCACTCGCCTAGGAGTGCGAGTTGGGGTCAATTTTTGGGCAATTTTACATTAAAATAATTTTAAAAAATAAAAATAATATTAAAAGTTAAAAAAGAAATTAAAAAAGGGTCCTTTTTTCCCTCCATCTTTTTAAATTTAAAAATATTTTTAAAATTTTAAAATTTTTAAAAAAAAGATCCTTTTTTTCCCTCCATCTTTTTTTAATTTAAAAATATTTTGAAAAATTTAAAAATAATTTTAAAAAATTAAAAAATCATTTTAAAATATTTTTAAAAATTTAAAATTTTTTTTATTTTTTTCCTCCCCACCCCACCCCAGCCTCGTCCCACCCCACCCCCAGCCCCCTATCCCACCCCAACACCCGTCCAGCTCTTTCCCACCCCCCACACCCTACCCAGCCCCATCTCACCCTACCTCCAACTCCACCCCCCACACCTCACCAGCCCCGTATAGCCCTACTCCACCTCACCCCCAGCCCCCACACCCTTCTCAGCCCCGTCCTCCCCCATCCCAGCCCCCCTCCCACCCCAATACTCTTCCAACCCCCCTCCCCCCATTCACTTTTTATTTTTTATTTTAATTTTTTCTCTCAATTCAATTCCTTTTTTAATGAGAAAAGACATATTTTCCCCCCTGAACTTGTCCTCCCAACTCACTTTAGCAGTTAAACTTAACTTCCGTTTATTTACCCCCCTTAACATCTTTAAAGTGAATTATTTCAACCCCTTAACAGCCTAACCCAAGTCAAGGCTAGGTGTTGTTAAGAACACACCCTTTGATTGTTTGATATTATAACCAGACCCTTTCTCGTTTATAACCCGACCTACTCTAATCAAATACCCAAAAACCTAAAAAATAACCTATTTCAGTTTTTTCTCTCTAAAACCTCTCTATTTCAGTCTATTTGACTCAATTTTAGTAGATTCAGTCGGTTTCACTTGATTGCACTTCAAATTAAGTTATTTCTGTGGATTTTTATGAAATTCATGGTTGCTCCGTGACGAAATTTGACTACTCAGGTAATTATTAGGGTTGTTTTACTCTGATATTAGGGTTTTTTCCATGAATAATTCTAAGATGCTATTTTTTTTACTTTTCTTCAGATTAACCATGGATTTTGTGTATGTTACATTGAGGTTTCACCATGGAGGCAAATTACAACAAAAATCGAGTATTAAGTATCATGGAGGTACTGTTACTGACTGTTTCAATGTGGATGTAGATAAACTTTCTTACTTTGAATTTATTGATATCGTGAAGGAAATTGAGTATAATTATTCCTCATGTATTGTTTATCTCAGACCTCCCAAAATAAAAAAATTAGTAATAGTAACATGTGATAGGGATATTTTGGGTATTTTACCTCTACTTAGAAATGGAGATGTTATTGAGTTATATTTGACACATTTAGTTGATGTGGAAGATGTGGTCCCATCTATTGAATATGACCCCCATGTAGGAGGAGAATCTTGTCCTGGTTTTGATAAAAAGTTAAGTGAAGACTTAGGGGACTGTGATGATTTAGGGTTTGAAGAGGACTTTGTAGAAGCTGCAATACCTCATGAACCTACTTTTACTAAAAACTTGAGTTGTGGTACTGCAAATAGGGGTGAAGACCTAGGTGGTGGTGATGATGTTTCTTCTATTGGTAAGGACTTAGGTGGTTGTGGTGGTGGTGTTTTTGATATTAGTGGGGGCTTGGGTGATGATGGTGTTGCTGCTAGGGGTGAGAACTTAGGTGGGGGTGGTAGTGATTTTTTTGCTAGTAGTGGGGACTTTGGTGATGTTGGTGTTGCTGCTAGGGGTGGGTACTTAGGTGGTGGTGGTATTTCTACTATTGGTGGGGACTTGGGTAATGGTGGTAGTGCTGCTAGGGCTCAGTACTTAGCTAGTTGTGGAAGTGATTTTTTTGTTGTTGGTGGGGATTTTGGTGCTAATAGTGTTGCTGCTAGGGGTGAGGACTTAGGTGGTGGTGGTGGTAATAGTAGGAGTGATAATTTGGGTAGTATAAATGGTGTTTCTGCTACTAGTGAGAATTTGGGTGGTGTTTCTGCTGGTATTAACCAGAATTTTGGTGACACTGCTTTTGTTACTGCAGCAGATGTCCCAGTCATTCCATCAGATTGGGAAAGTGAAAGTGATGTTAATGAAAAATCAGATTATTGTGATTTCTTTGATGAAGGTGAAGATGATGAGTATGGTAGTGATGTTAATGAGGAGGTAAGGATTCTGAGGGAACAAAAGAGGGCTGCCAAAAAGAAGAGATCTGATGAAACCAAAAAAAGAAAAAAATAAGAGCCTAGAGCAATAGGTGTTAGCTTAGGTAAAAAGGGAGTGGATGTGGGATATGATGCGATTTTATCCAAGAAGAAAAATAGTTTAGAGGGCAAGATAGCTGGAGATGAGCCATATATTGATTCAAATGATGAGGTAAGTTTTGAAATAGATTTTGATCAGGATATTTACGAGGATGCTGAGGTTAAACAACCTACTAGAAGAGAAGGAAAAACAAGGAGAGCCAAAAGAAACTATAAGAGGATTATGTTTGATCCTACTTGTAAATTAATAGTTTGGGAGCTTGGACTTTGTTTTGCAAATGTTGGAGAGTTTAGAAAAGCTCTTACTAGATATGCTGTTCAAGAACATGTAGAGCTAAATAAGTTTGTCAATGAATAAAAAAGGGTTAGAGTAAAGTGTGTAGATAGTTGTCCATGGTCGTTGTTTGCAAGCATTGATTCTAGGACTATAGATTTTCTAGTTAAGAAGTACATTCTAGTTCACAAGTGTAATGTCATAACAAAGAATAAATTGGTGAATTCTAAGCACTTAGCAGAAAGGTACAGGGACAGAATAACATCAGAACCTGGAATTAGAGTTTTTCTGATTCAAGAGTTAGTAAAAAATGATTTGGAGGTATATATAGGGAGGACTGTAGCAAGAAAAGCTAGAAACATTGTGTTGCAGCAAATTATGGGTGATCATGTGAAGGAGTTCAAAAGAATTTTGGATTATAAGGATGAGCTTTTAAAGACCAATCCAGGTAGTACATGTGTAGTGAGGCTTAGTGAAGAAACTTTTGAAGGTCGAAGAAAACAGTTCTAATCTCTTTACATATGTTTTGATGCTTTGAAGAGAGCATTCAAAGCTAGTGCCAGGAGATGTATTGGGTTTGATGGTTTTTTTTAAAGGTGTTTATAAGGGTCAATTACTTGTGGCTGTTTATAAGGATGGGAATAACCAGATGCTACCACTAGCTTGGGCAGTGGTTGAAGTTGAAAAAAAATTCACTTGGAGATGGTTTGTTAGACTTCTGAAAAATGATCTTGAGCTGGGAGATGGGTCTGAAGTGACTACTATTACTGATATGCAGAAGGTAACCTCATATATTTTCTCTTATTCATTTTCTGAATTTTTTTTTGGGACCTATTTTATACTTATGTCAACTGATATATTTTATTTTATTTAAGGATCTTGACAGTGCAATTTTAGATTTACTGCCAAATGCAGAGCAAAAATTGTGTGCTAGACATGTTCTAGCCAACTGGTCTAAGGATTGGAGAGGTATTGAAAGAAGAAACTATTTTTGGAAATGTGTCAAATCTACATATGAGCAAGAATTGAGAATAAATTTGGATCATATGAAGATGTTAGGAGATAAAATTTGAGGACATCTTCTGTGGTACAACATAGAAAGGTGGTCTAAGGTTTACTTCAAATATCACAGTTGTTGTGATAGTGTTGACAATAACATGGCTAAAAGCTTCAACTCATGGATACTGGGGGCAAGATACAAGACTATCATATCAATGCTTGAGAAAATAAGGGTTAAGGTGATGAGAAGAATAAGACAGTTGATACAGTTTTCTGAAACATGGATTACTGATATTTCTGCTATGGCACTAAGGTGTTGCAAGAGAACACATCAAAAGCAACGAAGTATACTCTTGAGTGGAATGGTGAATTTGGTTTTGAAGTTAAGGATAGATGGAGAAATACTTTTATAGTGAATTTGAGGGATAATACTTGTACATGTAGGTCTTGGATGTTAAAAGTTATACCTTGTTGTCATGTCATAGCTGCACTACACTTTAGAAGGCTAGAACCCATTAACTATGTTGCACATTGGTATACTAAGGAAACTTACCTCAAGACTTATAGTTACTTTATTCAGCCTGTTACTGGTATAAAAATGTGGACCAAGTCAACCAATCTTTCTGTTATGTCACCTACAATAAGAAAGCTTCCAGGAAGACCCAGTAACACTAGAAAAAAAGAGCAGAATGAAAACAGGACTGGAAAATTATCAAAGAAGGGTGTTGAGATGACCTGCAACACATGTCACAACAAGGGTCATAATAAAAGGAGTTGTACATTGAATTCAAGTTCCACTAGAACTAGTGTGGCTTCTTCTTCAGCAACACCAAGCATAAGTAAAAGAAGAGGAAGACCAAAAGGATCTACAAAGGTAACATTTGACTTGTAATTTACTAGTATTTTAATTCTCTTTTATTTGCTTTAATTTTTTTCTATCATTATATTTTTTCTTATGTATTGTAGGCTGCTGCTGCAGCAGCAGCTACTGGTAGAGGAAAAGGATCACCTGCAACAACTGCTGCTACTGTGGGTATTGATAGGGAAAAAGGAACTGAAACTTGTGCTGTTGATAGAGCTATTAGTAGAGGTAGAGAAACTGGTGCTGCAGTTGTTGGTAGAGCTGGTAGAGGTAGAGGAGCCAGTGCTATAGTTTTTTGTGGAGCTGGTAGAGGTAAAGGAGCTGGTGCTGCAGTTGTTGGTGGAACTGGTAGAGATAGAGGAGCTGGTGATGCAGTTGTTGGTGGAGTTGGTAGAGGTAGAGTAATTGGTGCTGCAGTTATTGGTGAAGCAGGTAGAGGTAGAGCAGTTGGTGCTGTAGCTGTAGGTGAAACTGGTAGAGGTAGAGGAGTTGGTGCTATTGATTGTACTGGTACATCAAGAGGAGATGGTGTAACTGATGCTAGCAAAGGTAGAGAGATAGCTTATAAAAGACCTAGGATGGTTGGAATGGGATGGTTCACACAGAGAGTGGTTTTAAAGTCCTCAATGTAAGTTAAAATTTCTTTATTATGTTTGTCTAATTTAAAGTAAACCTTTTTGAAGTCTTTAGTTTAACTTGTTCTCTTTTATTTTTATCAGCCTGGAATGCCTATGAACTCCACCATAGTGACTGGAAATCTTGGACATCACAAACCAACCTCAGGTGTGAAATGGAAAGGAAAGAAAGTTGTGACCCAACAAGGACTTGAAGACATAAGAGCACAGAAAAGGATGAGGACAAGGTCAAATGTTGCTGAACTGAATAGTCTAAGCCAAACAAGTTCAACAATCTTCTAGTAGAAACCTGATTATGTTTTTCTCTTTCTGTATTGATGGTGTGTAATGAAACAGTAGTGATTTTAACTTAGCTTGTAGTTCAATTGTGGTGACTTTAACTATGCAGCTGTGACTGCACTAATTTGACATGTTTTGAAAATAATGATGCAGTAGTGACTGTATTTTTGGCTAATGTTTCTGTTGAAATATCAGCAGCTGTGACTGCATTTTTTTAGCTAATGTTTCTGTTGAAATATTAGTAGTCACGACTGCATTTTTTTGACTAATGTTTCTGTTGAAATATCAGCAGTTGTTACTGCATTTATAATGTGTTATGCCTACAGTATTTTGACATTTTGCAACTTCAAATTGCAATCTGTTGCCTGCACTTATTTTTTGGGTACTAAATGAATTCAAATGCAATCAATTTAACTATAAATACTCAAACATACGCAAAAAAGTAAGTTGCACCATTACAAAAGATAAACAAACATGATTCACTTCATCTAGCAACCTTTCTCTTCTTCATATATATAAGATAATCCAAATACAAAAGAAGTTGCACTACTCTAACACAATAATTTGCAACACGTCATATAACAACAACCTAGTGCTAAGGTAACCTCATTGAACCATTTTTCATATAGAGCATCCCAACCAAATAGATTAAAGCTATTACTAATATACAACAAAAAAACACAACAAAGAAGTGTGTATTGTTTCTAGTCCTTCCTTCAGCTATTCGTCTCCAATTCTTTTCTTTCTCCTTTTCTAATTTCACATTAATCCCATTATCATCGTGTTTTGATTCTTTAGGCTTGTCATCTTCTTCTGATTCTTCCTTGATTGATTTGCTCAATCCAATCAATTTCTCAACTTCATTGAAACGACAAGATTCAAATACATTCTTGAGCTCACCTAGTTTTTCAATTAGTTTAAGAATCACATATTTGAACCTCGGATCAATGTCTTCTGAATACCTCCAACGCCAAAAATCACAAGATCTTGGACCCTTCAATGGTGACAAATAAAGAATATATTAACCTCATTTCTCTTAATCAATTCTATCAAAATAACAAGAGAAAATACAAAATTTGATACTTACCCCATAATCAGGACATGCCCAATATCTTCTACCGGGATTACTTGAAGTCCAAGATGTCTTCAAATGCAACAAAATTCTGTAATTACAATGAATAACTTGCTTCAAAGCAGAATCATTTTCCTCCATACATAGTTTACTCAAGTTAACTGACTTTATTATTGTGTGCTACAATAAATTCATTTCAGCAAATAAGATAAAGAGTAATTTAGAAAAAAAAAATTAAAGGACACAAAGTAATTCAGAAATTCATTATAAAAGTAATTCCTAATAAAACATAGACAAAGTAATGAATGAGATTATACCTTAATATGAAAAGATACGAAGCTAAAATCAATTCGATTTTATGTTTTTAAATCCCAAATTTATGCGGCTTAATACAAATCAAGAGAAAGCAATTTTATTCTTTGTATCACTTTCATGATTTGAAGAAATTTTACACTGAAGATGAAGAAGGGGAGGATAAATTAGGGTTTCTTTTATAGAAAAATAGATATAACTGTTAGGGAGGTTCAAACGAGTATTTAAAAGAAAGAGAAAAGAATTTTAAAAGACAAAAATGAGTTTTTACGCGCTCAGCATCGCTTGTTTACACGCGGGCTGTTAAGGGGTTGAAATAATTCACTTTAAAGATGTTAAGGGGGTAAATAAACGAAAGTTAAGTTTAAGTGCTAAAGTGAGTTGGGAGGAGAAGTTCAGGGGGGGGGGGATGTCTTTTCTCTTTTCTAATTAAAATTAAAATTTGAAATCTTTTTATTTTTTTGGGGATTAAAATTTAAATTGAAAGTGAGTGATAGTGAATATTGAAAAAAATTAGTGAATTTCGCTTGAAAAAATTTAAATTTTTTGTGAATTTGTTAAAAATATTCAAATATAAAAATAAAAAATATATTATGTTTGTATATATGAATTTATAGTTAAAAATTTAAATTAGTTGGAGAAGAATTTTAATTATTTGGAATGGATTTGATGTTTAATTTGTGAGCAAAAATAAAAACATGATTATTCAAAATTTTCTACAATTTATAAAATTTTCTTATTTAATTAATTTAATTTTAATATTTAATTTGTTATGTAGCATTTTAAAAATGACTTGGAATTTAATGTAATACTTTTTTAATTTATTTTTTAAAATGATGTGGCAATGACGTGGCAGACGTGGCAGCTGATGTGACAGCTGACGTGGGAGAGAGTGTGATACACTCACCAAAAAAGGGTTTAAAATGTAGCTTTTTAGTGTGTTCAGGGGTCCAGATGACAGTAGAAGTTCTTCCTTACAAAACCGACATAGTACAGGGGTCCAGAAGGTTATTTTGCCTTTTTATTTTAACGAACCTTTGATAGATCATCTCCATGTTTAGTTAACAATCACCATTAGAAAAGATAGGAAAGAAATAATCTTAGCCATTAAAGTACTTTGATTAAGAAAACAAACTTTAAGAGAGGTTGAACAAACACTTAAGGGAAGAAATAATTATTAAAATTTCAACAAAATTAAGACAAAAGAACTATATTTTCTCGCAATATAGCAAGAAATCGAACGATTAAAAAGATTTAGTTACCAATTGTTCAAACAAATGATCTTGAATTTCGATTTTGGATGATAAATTTGGGATTTAGGGTTCTTTAGTTTGGAGCCCCAAATTGACTTAAATGGAGAATATTGTTGAATATATCCATTGGGAATTAAAATATATGAATTTTTATTGTTTTAAAACGTTTATTTTTGAGTTTTAAAAGGCTGAACTCGCCTAAATTAAGTGTAAGAAATGAGCCTGGAAATGGGTGTCGCGAAGAGGTAATAATTTTACTTTTAAATAGTATAAGTGTGTAATAGGTCACTATGATGATTTGGGTGTGACCTAGACTTTTTGTGTATAGTTTGAGGTGGAAACCATGACTTTTCCCTATTTTTCAACTTAATACAATATTTGAAGACTGAAGTAAATCTTTTTTTGCTGTTTTGTGGGTCTACTGATTACCTTGGATTTAGCAGCTATTTATTCAACTTGAGATTAATTACTGTTATAGATTCAACCCTTTAATTACATCAAATAATCTTGCATATAATTTCGGTTAATACGTTGTAATTGGATAAGTTATTTGAAATTAATATGATGGTCTGCGGTAATAATATCACTCTAATCAACCACACTACTACCAAATATGTACTACTTTAACACAAGCTAGGGCATAGTTTGTTATGAACCAATTGTCCCACATTGGAAAAATAGAGAAATACTAAGTGGGTTATAGGCCAAATGGGTTCTCCCACCTACTAGGCTAGTCTTTTGGGTTGGACTCTCCCATTTGGTTTATAACATTAGTGCTTTCATTGAGAGTTTCATGCATTTGGACGTGATTCGGAGTGGTGGCCTGCGTGTCAGGAGTGGTGGCCTGGCACCCAAGAAGGGTGCCAGCCTTGACCAACGAGGATCCATCCACGCGTGGAGTCGCGACTCGGAGTGGTGGCCTGTGCACTAGGAGTGGTGGCCTGTGCACTAGGAGTGGTGGCCTGACCCAAGAGGGGTGTAGCAGTGACCAACGAGGATCGATCCTCGCGTAGAGCCACGACTCGGAGTCTCCGTGACCCTTGTTTATAATTCTTTAAAATTCGACTTCCTTCTACCATCAATCTTTTTTAAAAGATCCAAAGCTTCATTTCTGCAACCTTGAAATGCAACCCCAAATTCTTGCTTTACCTGATTATATTTTGGTGGACCCAAATTGATGCATCCATGTCATCATCACTTCCCTCCTCTAGGTATTCTAAGTTTAAAGGTCCAGCATCCTCAATGTTCCATGCTGCATCATCAGGGAAATCAACCAATTGCATGTCTTGATGGTCTTGATAGACATAAATTTGTGCTTCTCTTTCTTCTATATTTGTCTTTTCATCTACATAAACTTTCCCTTCTTCTGTATTTGATTTTTTTTGTCGTACTTACTGACTGATTTTCTTTTGGGATTTTTGATACCATGTCTCTGGAGCTACTGACAAAAAAAAACATTGTCTGTGCAGTTTGCTTCTATTTCCTTTAGCATTGGGTCTACTTGTAAAGATTATGTGACATTTTCTTGGTTAGAATTGAAGATATGGGCCTCAATAAATAAAACTGGGCCTTTATTAAAAGTACCTCATTTAAAATAATTGGCTGAACTTTTCTTTTGGCCCATTAAAAATCCATTTCTTTTGAAAAATAAACCCTTCTCCATGATATGTGTTGGTGGGCCCTTGCCATCTATTTTATTTGAAATAGGTACCTGCTCTAAAGAACCCACATGCCTTTCTCTATCAAAGCAGAAGCTATTTTCTTTAACTGTGTAGGGTCTTTTTGCCAAGTGGTCCTTAACCTGCAAAGCTTCCTCCTCTCCGATGACCACCATAGTTCTAGACTCGCTCCAAATCTAAATTAAAAAAGTAAGACCATTTTCGACTATGTTTAATTCTTTTGGAACTTCTTTTCCATCTCTTTTGATTCTCATTCGCACTCAATTCAAATGGTTTTTCAGGGATGTCTCTTCCCCTGTTTCCAGCCATTCTCCACAATGATCTCCGATGGCTTTGAACCTTTTTTCTGTCCAAAACTAAATAGGAAGACTTACTGCTCTTATCCACGCTGAGGCCCCTTGATTGGTGCAAAAACCTATAGTAAACGACCACCATTCAAGATGAATCTTTTGCATCCATGCCAATTGACATCTCCAACCGCAGCACTGAACCCCTTTATGCGTCTTGCCAAAACAACTCTATCATCCTACTCAAAGCTTTCATAATCAAAATGAATAGCAAAGGTGATAAAGGATCCCCTTTCCGCCCCCTCGAACTACCAAAGACCACATGAATTACAATTCACCAACACTAAGTAACGCACCAAAGATATACAAAAACTGATTAACTTTCTCCATTTTTCTCCAAAGCCATCTTCAACATTATGAAATCAAGGAACTTCCCATTTACATGGCCATATGCCTTTTCAAGATCTAAATTGCACAACACTCCTGGCAAACCAATTTTCTTATCGAGTTTACCACTTCGTTTGCCACCAGGGCCACATCTAAAATCATCTACCTTCCATAAAAGCAATTCATAAAGATGATATCATCCCATTCAAGACCTTCTTATGTCTATTAGAAAACACCTTGGATATAATCATGTAGATTCTTCCCACTAGACTAATAGGTCTATAATTCCCAATATTTGTAGTCCCTCCCATCCAGGATAATGACAATAACTGAACCATTTAAGCTCCCCTCTTACTCCCCTCTTTATGGAATTCATCAATGATCTATATAATATCGCTCTTCACAGTTCTCTAACAAAGTTTGGAAAAAGGCATAGTAAACTGTCAAGGCCCAAGGCCTTATTATCCATGAAACATTCCACCACCTCACTCACCTCTTCTTCCTCAATAGCCCTCTCTAACCGCCCACTAGTTTCCGTTACAATGTGACTTAACCTTAAGACCTCAAGTTTGGTCTCAATTCCACTTCTTGTTTGAACAAACGCTCATAGAACTTAATAATTGCCCCTTCTACTTCCTCCTCTTCCAGATGCACTTCCCAGTCTACCTCCACTAACTCTATGAAATTCCTCCTCCTATTTTTGACTACCATCTTATGAAAACATTTTGTATTTACATCCCACTCTTCTAAACATAATGCCTTCGACTTTGACTCCAAATCACTACTTGGGACACTAAATAAGCTAGCCCCTTATTCAAACCCAATTTCTTCTCCTTCTCCATCTTCTCCAACTCTCTTTCCCCTTCTAACCCCTCTAGCTCCCCGCCTCGTCCCTCATTTTCACTCTACTACCCACAAAAACAACCAAACTTCTTTTTTCCACACCCTTAAATCTTTCTTAATCATTTTAATTTCATAGCAAGCGAAAGGAATGCCACGCCTCAAATCCTATTGGGGCGGACTGACAACCGTAATCGTGGAGGCCCGGGCGAACCAGCTCATAACCTTATACCTCCCATGCATACCTCTATGACAACCTAAAATTCGGACAGCATCATGTCACATATAATAGAAAATAATCACCTGTATAAGATCGAGCACACATATATATGTATATACAATACTTGGCCGTTGGAGTCATCACGTCTATTAACAAAACACCACCTTGACTGTACATTAGGTCTACAAAGCCTCTAGATAATACACAGAGTTTAACTAAGGTCGGGACACACCCCGCCATATAACTAACTTCTATACAATACCAAAAGTGATTGGATATGACACGGAAAACCCCGAAGCAAACTGGAGCTCACCAAAAACAGCTGGGTATCCTGGCTTCTACTTGTGCGGTGTATGAGCTGAGGTACCTGTGCCTGCAGCATGAAATGCAGGTCCCCCGTGGGGGACGTCAGTACAAAATATGTACTGAGTATGTAAAGCTATAGATAATCACATATGATATAGGAGCTCAATAGAAATCAGAAACAAGTGAATAAATCGTAATAGGAGTGGACCACACTTACTAGAACTTGTGACAACCTGTACATTGTATTTATTCAATCACTTTACCTTCGTTCTTATCATCTTTGTAATCATTACTGTACTATACTGTGACCATTAGGCTGCCTCCAGTACATATCAACTGGGATCGACCCATGATAGGCTTATGCCCCTGGGATACCACCCATAAACACATAACTAGGGATCGACCCATGATAGGCTTATGCCCCTGGGATACCACCCGATAAGAGAGAACTTCCATCACTTAGTTCAATTAATCTTTGAGATTGTTATTTCGGTCGCCACCACATTTTTGATACTTTGAAACAATGATACATCAATAAGAGACATATAAATATACCATCAATGCAACAACAATGAAGTAAGAACTCATTGGCACATCAATAAAGTGTTTTGGAGTCATCAATGCCATAACAATGAAGTAGGAACTTATTGGTATATCAATGAAACATTTTGGAGTCATTAATAGCACATGGATCTTGTTCGAGTAACCGGATACCTTCTGACATTCATTAGTGCAATAAATATGTAAGATTTGAAAAACAAGTAAGTATTGGAATGTCTTGACATCTTATAGGGTGGAAACAAGTTGGACATCATACAAAATCATTATGGATCATATGTTACTGAATAACTTTGGAAACTTTCTTAATAGAACAATTGTTCACTTTCATGCCAAAGATATGGTATAGAGTATGCTTCACATACCTGACTGTCAGCCTTCAATACTAGTCCCAAATGGACTTCTCGTCTTTTCGGATTACTTGTCTACAATGAACATATATAGCAATCTAGTATTAGCGACCAAACGTTACAATTCAATTATTTGAATTCACCAAACTAGTGGTTAAGTAGTAAGCCTTAATTACACCATAAAGGGTGTCACTTTAACCCTCTTATACTCCAATTACATTCACATGCCATGCATATTCATACAACATCCTCCAATATCAAGTTTGGATTCATTTATCCTTCCAACCAATCCATAAACCAAATTGATCTATAAATAATCATCAATTCAATAGTACTTCACCATATCCACCTTCCATAACTCAATTACCATATCCACCTTCCACAATTCAATACAACCAAACCATGCAAAATAGTCCATAACCCTATTTTCATCACCTTTCAAGAACAACCAATACATATAATCTTCTATCACACATATACATATGGAAGAGAACAAAGGCAAACAATATTCATACCTTAGAATTCACCTCTTGATTATGCAGTCCTGTTTGCACAAATAATAGGTGCCGTTCGAAGTTCTCGAGATGACAAACACAGTTATCGGATTACTTTGAAATTTCCACGGTTAAATCAAAAGTAATTTAAAGGTCAAATTTGGCTAGGGTTTGTTCTTTCTCAATAATTGATGATGAAAATGAGTTTTTGAACTCATATACATGTATATATACACATATTTCCGTCCATAATATCATAGGGAATGACCAAAGTGCTTTTAAAATTTAAATAATGTCAAATCTGTCCTTTGGTGGACTGTTTTGATAGGCCAAAGTAGATCGACCATAACTCTTTGCTTCGATATCGAATTTGGGTGAAATTGGTATCGTTGGAAAGATAATTCAAAGAGATTTCATTTCATATAAAGTAGGCCACCCATTTCGTCCTGTACAAGGAGTTATGATCATTTGAATTTGACCCTAAAAATCTATTTTGAGAGGCTGAAGTAAAACGAGTATAAATCCTTACTCAGATGTTGGATTTGGATGAAACCAATTGAATTGGAAAGAAGACTCAAATATCTTTCTTTTCATAGGTCGCAGCTCTCCCATTTCATTATATTAAGGGAGTTATGATCATTCAAAGTTGATCCAAAAAATTGGCTGGCCTCAGTAGTTTGTGTGCAGGAAATTTTTCTGCACATTTACTATTCCCAAATATCCCGGCCACCGTTTTATAGTTTCGAACGTTCTCGATTATATCTGAAACCTATACGTTTTTGAAAATCTCTATATCATTGGAAAGCTTATTCAATAACCTTTGTATGGAACCATCGACGGGCAAATTCCGGTATAAATAAAATAAAATAAAATTAATTCCATATAAATAAGACCAATATACGTACTTGAATACGCCAATACACGTACTTGAATATGGGGTGTTACAAGGAAGGTCGTCCCTCCACAATATAGATACTCCACCACCAGCCACTTTCTCCCCAAATCAACTGCTTTTAGCCACATATTCTCGAATCTGATTGGAGATCTCATCTTTCTTCCTCTACTATCATTTTCCTTTTTAGCCTCATATATTTGAAAAACTAAATGCCCTTTCTTAATACTTTTAATACAACTCAATATAACAGGCATGTCATTAACATATAGGCCTAACAAAGCATTATTTCTTGATCAGTGATTGGCTATAGCAGTATGGAAAATCTAGCACCATTAGTTCTTGCAATGCCTCTAACACATTATTTGTGGAAATATTTACTAGGGATATTTGGTGACAACTAGTTATCCGAACCATAAATCATCTGCTTGTTAGTATAATTTTAGAGGGCTTCACTTATCAGAAAAGAAAAGGCATTATAATTTATATGGGTTCAACTTTAGATAGGACTAGGAGTCCCTAATCATCATATGCGGAACTTGATCTTGCTTCAAGAAAGTGCCATATAGAGCATAGACTGGGTTTTTGGGTGGCACAAAGACAAAAGTATTTCAAGCATAACTTTATTTTCTTATACGGGTGGTATCTAGTCCAGCTTGCGCGCACCTCGAATACTCCATCGGATGCCTGCTACCTCTCACCAATACATGTACCGGGTAATTTTTCATACCAAGGTGTTTTCTGACATAACTGACAAGTTCAATTAGAATATCATTGATCTTATACAATTAGGCCTCATTTGTTTACACCTAATGGAGGTCTGAATCTGAATTATTCAAACTATAGACCATTAAGTGCATTTATTTTTCATGAAGAGTTTGGATCTTAATAGGTCTGAATAGGTCTTAATCATTTAAATTTGGAACTAAGTTTTAATCATTAAGAGGTATTCTTGTGCTGGAAAATATTTACTATCACTCTATCCATAATCTTCAGTCACCACCTCTACGGCCACCACCATTGTCAACCACCGCCTAACTACCAACCACTGTCACCACTAACCACCTCCCCCATAACAATCATCATTCACAACCATAATTGCAACTAAACACTATATCTTCCCAGTCCTTCGTTGCCTTCTATATCTGCCTTTATATTGTTCATTTTCATCAGTCCATCCAAAGAATCCACG
The DNA here is from genome assembly GCA_030864225.1 of Capsicum baccatum var. pendulum. Classification (NCBI taxonomy): domain Eukaryota; kingdom Viridiplantae; phylum Streptophyta; class Magnoliopsida; order Solanales; family Solanaceae; genus Capsicum; species Capsicum baccatum. The sequence goes on from CM061550.1 coordinate 8,430,510, forward strand.
ACCATTGCCAACTTTATATTTTTGACACCCCCAAAACATTCTTTTGGGGTTGGTTGATGTTCTTGACATCTTAAGTTCAGTGTAAAGCCCACAATAACAAACTCAAACTGTCATGGTGTTGTAAAAAATTACATAAAAAATTAAATTTACAATATTACAAACAAAGCAGGAGAAAAATTAAGGACAAGAACTTAGAGATAAGAAAAATAGAGAAAAAGGGAGAGAAAAAAACTCAAATTGCTCCAACAATGGCGTTGGAAGCACATGAGGAAGAAGGAGCATTTATAAGGTCTTTTATGACCGTTGGGGGCCTTTTTGTTATGGCTGACGCACGCTAGGAGGTTAAAATACACGCTCCTATACGGTCCCAGCCACATAGGATGCCACATCAGAAAATATGTTTAAAATATTGCTTTTTAGTAGGTTGAAGGGTTCAGATGACAAACATGTAAGTAGAAGTATCCATATTACAAAATGGACATAGTACAGGGGTCCATCGAACCATTTTGCCCCATAATAACTTCAAAACCAAGTCTCAAACCGATTTTCACTCCCACTTATTACATAAAAATTTAAAAATAATTTCAATTTTTATTCATGACCAAATAAAACTTCAAATTAGAAAATTGTTGGTTTTGTCAAACTCCTACTATAATTTCCATTAATATCTAATTAAAAAGAAATGGTATTTTCTAATTACTAATAATTCCTCACGTCTTTCTGTCAGAAAAAAGAAAAAAATCACCAACAACGACAGGAAACATTGGAGAGACCTCCATTTCTGTTTGTTTCTCTTTAATTAAACTAGTAGCTCCAGTTAACAGACGCTCCAATACAAACATTGCGAGGGTTGCTAGAATTAAGCCAATTATTGTTCTGAGGGTAAATTAACTTCACACGCCAAGCACAGTGATTGTCACTTTACGTTATAATGAGTTTGGCCTTGTTCGGGACTATACTATAAGGTCCGAATTCCCCTTTTCTTTAGGAATACTATTTGAAATATTGTTAATTTCTTGGTACCTTAACTTTCCATTTTTCTCTTTACTTACCTAAGCTATGACTATTTTTATTGTTAAAACACATTGATGTTTAGTTGCCAAACATTTGTTCCCAATTGAAAGGGGTAAGTAGGCCAACTTAGCATCGAGTTGTATTTTAATACAAATGGAGTCATGGTTGAGGGATGAAGCTAGTGAAAAAGGTGATAGTTTAGGTAGGAAAATAGAATATGAATAGGCGAGAATGTGAGTTTATTTGTGTTTTTTATTATATCTCTCCCCATTAAAATAACTATGAATTTTTTTTTTTTGCCTTTTTCTGTCCTAGAGGCCTGCTTATATAAATTTAAACTCTACAACACTATGAAAATTTACTTTTATAAATTTTGAACTCTGTAACAGTGTTATAGATTTAACAGGTTCTTACTGGATCGCAATTGTTGTATTGCATATTGTCTAAGTTGTTGAGTAGTATAGCTATATGTTTTGATGGATTTACAATTTTGAATTAGTAATGTCGCCAAGGTTATCTTTTTTATGTATGAACTTGGATTTTTTTTGGGGGGAAGGTGAGGTTGCGTACAGTAGACTTGTGGTCCGGCCCTTCTCCATATCCCGCACATAACTGGAGCTTTTGTACCCCAGGTTCTCCTTTCAGAAAGTGATAAGGTCCAATACTTATAATTAGTAATAATGTTGCTTAGATCTTTGCATCCATAGACCTCCTTTGTGTTTGTTCCTAAACTGTTTAGGGATAAATTTGATGAAATCTATAGAACATTGAGGAGTATTGAAGAGCTAGTTGTCTTCTTATAAAATCATTTTTTATGAGTTGTGCTTTAGAAACCAAATTGCTCGATAATTGAATTACATGGACCCAAACATAGATGAATGTATATAGCTTATTTATTTAAGCGATTCTACTAATATGAGATTGAGAAATAGTTGATTGATCGAAGGTTGTATATTACTCCCTCAATTTCAAGTGATGTGGGACTCTTTGTTGACACAACAACATAAACATACCAGGTGTAATCCTACAAATGGGGTCTGTGGAGGGTGGTTTGTAGTGTGTACACAGATCTTAACCCTACCTTGACATATTTTACAAATATTATTATTTTAAACAAGTAGTCCCAATCAGGTATTTGAATTCATTTGACTATTTAAACTGAAGATTTATGTTATTTTCTGTCAATTTAGTGTTCAGTTACTATTAGTCTTATTTTTATAATTGTGGTCTCCGGGTCAGCTTTCACGCACCTCAACTAATTCCACGGGTTACTTATACCGCCCACTAGCAACATGTATCAGATAGCTTTGTCCACCACGGGTAGAATAGATGGAAAGAAATCACCTAGTATTTTTGTCTATGTTATAACGTTCAATTATTATCTTAATATATTTTTTTTTATTGCCACATTTATAGTGCATGTGTCACATATAACTATTAAATTTGATTCTTAATTAAATTACCTTCAAAGTTTAGGTAGACGGAAAGCTAAAGAGGTAATTGGATTTTCATTGCAAGCAATGGCATGTTAAAATTGAGTATGCTTAGGTATACCTGAGTTATATCTTAATAGATTGTTATGATGACGTAGTTTGCTAATTTTCTAGATTATGAGATACTCTGTCAGAAGTATGGCAAGTTTTATTGTGGTAATGTATGCTAGATAGTTTAGTTAATGTATGTTCTTTGGACAATGGATGCTTGTGGGATTTGTAATTGAGTAATGAGCTACTCTGTGCAGCTCAATTGCCCCATTACATCTTGTGAATTTATAACGAAAAGCTTGATTAATGGAGAGAGGAAGAGGTGGTTTGAAGAAGAGAAGGTCTTCTTTTTTAAGTAGGAAAAGTAAGATTAAGGCTGCATTTGTTTTTATTAAGATTCAGACAATAGTTAAGACTATTTGTTTTGCAATATCTGAATATGCAAAATTTATTTATTTGCATATATAATGAAAAATATAATTCAAAATAAAAAAGAATTATATATTAGAAAAATATTTGATTTAATACAATAAAATTATTATTTGATTGAAAAAAATATTTATATTTGTTACTAATAATGGAGATGGTTTGTAATGGTTTTAAAATTAAGAATCGAAGTTGTTTTGAAGATGAAATTGAGAGAAAACTGATAATTATGAGGTTAGAAACTCATCCAAGTGAAAAGGATAGAATTTGGGGTTTAAATTCGAGAATCATAATTTTTACGCCTTACAGGGCAAAATTCTCAAATTTCATAATTAATTCAAGTTTAAAGGAACAATTAGATGATAAAGATTGAAGAAAAAATTGAAATGTGTGTTATGGAGTTTATCCAAACTTAAAAGTTAAAGAAATAGCTTAAAATCACGAAACCTTAAGCTCCAAGCCTAAAAAATGACAAAAATGGTAAAAATCAGGTATTTATACACCCAGGCTTCAGATCACGGACATGTGTCGCGATCACGGTACCTAGAGTGTAAAATACAATAAAATAATCTATTCTGCAAAGATAAAGTTCACCTCTTTAATAAAATATTCTCATGATGAGGTCTGATTGTACCTTTTTTTATGAAAATTTAGGATTTTACCCTTGTATCTGTTTGTTAAACCCTCTTGGATTTATGCCTGGTGTGGATTACTAGAGTGTGTTGGTTTGAATTTTTTAAATAGAAATTAAATTATTTGTGTTGGCTTTTTTTATATATAAATCAATAAAATTTGAAGTTTTCAACTTCGGACTTTTTCAGGTTTTTTTTTTCCTTTTTTTATTTTCTCAGGGTATTCAAGTTTTTTGGGGTTTTAGGGCAAAGTTTTATATAAATATATAATTAGCTTGTGCTTCAAATATTTTATAGTCCTAGAAAGATACAACTATCTTAGGTATTTAAAAAAAAATAACACTAAATATTAAATAGAAAAATAAATTTAGGTTATGAATTTATGCAAAACTTAAAAGTAGATATCCAACATTTATGTCATTTTAATATTTTATTAGCATTAGTATTAATTTAGGCTTTATTTGAACTACTAATGTCTATGAGATACAAAACTTTATTAGATCATTCAAAATTTCAAGTTTAAATTTGAAATAATATGTTGAAAGACAAAAATAATGAAAAAGTTTAAGAAATATTTATAAATTACATCATAGTAATATTTTTATGTAATAAATATTTTTAAAAATTTACAAATTTAATATCGGATTGATTCGAATTGATTTGACCTTTTTTATTAACACCAAACCAAATCAATTATAATCTAATTTTTTTATCAACATCAAATCAAACCATTAATCAAATTATTGCGATTTGTGATTTGATGAATTTACGGTTCAGTTTTGTTGATCCCTAATTCCAAGTATGAGTTGATTGTCTTTCCCCTTTGATCAATTCGAATGATTAAATGTCAGTTTAATTGTTTGATTTTCCTTTTCACATTGAATTTCTGTTTTCCCTAATCTAAATTCTACTTCCATCCTTTTTTTATCTAGTTTATTATTTTCATTTTTTCGCACCTTGGTTTGTAACGCTCCGATTCTGGTAATCAGAATGCTACACGTTGCTAACAATCCTGAAGGACCACTAGCTAACCCATGACTGATATTTGTACCTGTACATTACATAATATACATAATAATAATGCGGAATAAAGGCTGAAAGGCCATAAGGTTCAAATCTGATAAAACATAACATCTGAGTGTGGTATAACAATACCCAAAACTGATAATACTGAAATCTGAAAATGCTATGGTCTGAAAGCCTCTAACTGTCTGAATAAGGACTTGAAGGAACATGTCTCCAACTAACTCCGTCTAGTAAAACTGAACTGAAATAAATGATAACATAAAGTAATAATCATGTCCTCGAAGGATGAGGACTCACTGCTAACTCTGACTGTGAAAACTGAAAAGCTATTGCTAATGTTGATCTGGTAGTTGTGTCTCTGAACTATGGTGTAAAATAAGAAGAAACAACATAGCGCAAATGCGTCAGTATATTGGAATATACTGAGTATGTATGTGAGGTAGGCTAATGTAAGGGGTTCATATGCATGAACAATACTGACTGACTGTCTAACATGAACGTGAGAATGCATGCATGAATACATAATAACTAAGATCAAGATAATATGATAATTGAATCTGAATACTGATAACATGAGTGATTGTATCTGACAGCCCTGAATCTGATGGAACTATCTGAGTTTCGTACTATATTTGAGTTGACTGTATCTGACAGTCCTGAAATCTGAAGAACTATCTGAGTTCTTTTATTGAAACTGATACCGAAATTGTGGGAGGTAGTCATATAACCGACATTCCCCAAGTGCGCTATAATAGTTGAGCTGTGGTCTAATCTGTGCCCTGATTGGAAGAGGGTGTCAATACCGTGCCACTGGTAAGGACAGGCTATGAGTGACCCTTATCTGGAAGGTTACTCTAATGAGAACGGTGGGGCCCTAATTTGATAGGTCAATTCACCTCATCAACCCTAATATGACAGGTTAAGATGTCTCAACCTACACTAGCTATGTCGTTCTAGAACACAAGGCTGACTGTTAAGAATCACACCCTAATCTGAAAGGTGAGTTCCCATCCTTGGGTTCGTTTGGTGCTAATTTCTACTCCCATCTAAATAGACACTAAACATGATTTACTGAACTGTACATGGACTGAGTTTACTAAATTTCGTCGACTGACGGAATGTTACTGAATTCTGATAACTGACTGAGTTCATGAGATTTCTGAGATTTTCCTGAGTCACATGATTGACTGAGTTCTATGGATCATGACTTGACTGAATGTATCATGAAAACATGAATCGGCTCTAGGCACACAACTATATTTTTCAAGTACAAGTACCCCCAAGACTAGATGGAAGGAGACCGACAAATCATGACTTTCTTGAATACATAATCACATCATCAGTCCATAATATAATAAGTTGGAGAGTTCATAAATTACAAGGTCTAAAGCACCACAATGGCCACACACATATATCCATAATTCATTGACTAAGACATGTTATTAAACACTTGACATGCATGAACTTGTACATAAATGGGGATTTCATATTATCATACTAGTATAACACTTTTCCTTCACATAGGCATTTAATCAAACACATGGTGAGCATGATATATGTAGACAACATCATACAACAAGTAAACATCATGAATCAACTCTAATTTCACCATTCAAGGGTCTTATCATGGATTCACATGAAGCTATACCTATAATGATTAACTTCACTTGAGATTTATCACTAAACATGGAATAGAATTTAATTGGTCATAATCAACATGAACAAGAACAAACTCAACATGGAATTCATAAAAAGAAACATACTTTTAAACTTTGAAAAGAGATTCTTGAGCTTTATGGACAAAATGAGTCCATGAATGAACACTATGCATACCTAGATTGAGTTTTCTTGAAGTTCTTGAACTTGAAGGATCTGAATCTCCGAGTTCTTGGAGAAGATTTGGATTTTATTCTTGGGAATTAATCTTAGAGAGAAAACCCTAATTTTGTTGTTGTGAAAGAATAATGAACAAATGAGTTGAGGTTGGATATAACTGGGTATATATAAGCGGGTGGTAAAAGACCAAAATACCCCTGTTAAAATGACTTAAAATTTTAGATCGGGACATGCGACGGTGGGGTGTGATGGTCCATTGTATGGTTGACGGTCCGTCGGACTGACCGTTGCACAGAACGAGAATTGGGACTTACTGCCTTGGGGCGATGGTGGGGTGCGATGGTCCATCGAACCTCTCCATCACACTCAACCAGAGAGTGGACTCACTACCTAAATGCGACGGTCATGGTCAGCGGTCCGTCGCTAGTCCGATGGTACGTCGGCCTACACCGTCGCCCCTGGGCGGTTTTACTGCCTTTTGTATTTTGGAAATAACCTTCTCATCCGATGTCAGATTTGTATGGAATAGGTATCGATGGAAAGTGGATTTACCTTTCAAAGAAAGCTCCTAACATTCTTGGGATAATTTTGAGCTAGGTAGAAGTACGGGGTATTACAATATCTCCCCCTTGAGAACAGTCGTCCTCGAATGAGACTGGCCAAGAGGGGAAACAATAAGCTGAACATGAACTGAACCTGAATGACTGAAACATGATCTCATGACTAACATGGCTGATAAGCTCAATACATCAAATTGAACATGCATGTCGAATGCATGTATAACTGATTCATAAATGCATGACTGAGTGTTCTGATGAACTGAGTATCTCACAATGAGAATGCATATCTGATGCATGATTATATAACTAAAATGATACATGAATGCATGACTGAATATGCAATGGTAGTAGATACCAAGTTTATAATGGAAATATGAGCATGAATTGGATATCAATTTGCAACTGAATTCTAAACATGAAATTGAATAAGCTTAAGGAGAACTATTACATTAAGCTTGATTTGAATTGGCAGAGAAGAGGTGAGGATACTTGGTATGCATATCTGCTTCTGCTTCCCAAGTAGCTCCCTCAACGGACTAATTTCATCAAAGAACTTTGGCTAGAGGGACTTTTTTGTTCCTCAGTCTACGAGTCTGATAGTCTAGGATTTCGACAGGAATCTCTTTATAAGAGAGATTGTTCTGAACAACTAAGCTCTGAATAGGGACTACAATTACTGGGTCACCTATGAACTTCTTGAGCAAAGAGGCATGGAAGACTGGATGGACTGAAGCTAGATCTGAAGGCAATTCGAGCTCATAAGATACCTTGCCAAAACGACTGAGAATGTTGAAGGGACCGACATATCGGGGACTGAGCTTTCCCTTCTTATTGAATCTCTTCACTCCCTTCATGGAAGAGATCTTTAGGTAACATAATCACCAATCTCGAACTCGAGATCTTTCCTGCGAACATCTGTATAAGATTTCTGTCAGCTCTGAGCAGCCCAAAGTCTCTCCCTGATCAACTGAACCTTTTCTAAGGCGTCGAATGCCAAATCAGGCCCTATGACTGCGGCCTAACTAATTTTGAACCAACCAATCGGAGATCTGTACCTCCTACCATAGAGAGCTTCGAATGGAGCCATATTAATACTGGAATGATAGGTATTGTTGTATGCAAACTCAATCAAAGGCAAGTGGTCATCCGAACTTCCCTTGAAATCAATCGCACACGCCCTTAGAATATCTTCCAAAGTCTAAATGGTCCTTTCTGCTTCACCATCTGTATAAGGATGAAAGGCTGTACTGAGATGAACTTAGGTGCCAAGACCCTTCTGGAATGCTTTCCAGAACTGAGAGGTAAACTGGATACCTCTGTTTAAGATGATAGATAACAGAACACCATATAATCTGACTAAATCTCTGATATAGAGTTTGGCGTAATCCTCGGCTGAATAAGAGGTATGAACTGGAAGAAAATGAGTTGATTTGGTCATTTTGTTTACAATGACCCAAACTAAATAATGCTGATGATGAGTTCGAGGCAAACCCATCACAAAGTCTATGTTCACCACTTCCCACTTCCAAGTAGGAATAGTGAAATCCTACATGGAACCACTAGGCTTCTGATGCTTTATCTTAAACTGCTGACATATAGAGCACTTAGCCACAAACTCTGCAATATCTCTCTATATCCCACTCCACCAATAGACTTTCCGTAAATCACGGTACATCTTTGTGGTCCCTGGATGAATAGAGTAGCGCACACCATGTGCTTCTGCAAGAATTCGTTGCCTTAAGTTATCTACACCTAGAACACAGAGATGACCTTGACAACGCAAGACACCATCTCCCCCTTGGGAGAAAACCTTTACTTTCTGATCCCTGACTGACTCTTTTAGCTTGACAAGGCTTAGATCTCTATCTTGCTTTTCTTTCACCTCGGAAACTAGAGATGATTCTGAACTACTCTGAACCCATACGTCACCCTTTTCTGTATCGACTAAGCGAAAGCCTAGTATGGCAAGCTGATGGACTTCCTGAGCTAACTTCTTCTTACTTTCCTCAACATGAGCAATACTACCATAAACAATCTACTGAGAGAGTCAACCATAGCGTTGGCCTTGCCCAGATGATAAAGGACACTTATGTCATAATCTTTCAAGAGCTCTAACTACCTTCTCTGATGAAGATTAAGATATTTCTAAGAAAAAACATACTGAAGGCTTTTATGATCTGTGAAGACATCTACATGAACACCGTACAAATAATTCCTCTAAATCTTTAAGGCAAATACTACGTCTGCTAACTCAAGATCATGAATATGATAATTCTTCTTATGGGGTTTAAACTGTCTGGAGGCGTAGGATATGACCTTACAATGCTGCATGAGGACACAACCTAAACCCACTCTGGATGCATCACAATATACTACAAACCCCTCGGGACCATCTGGTAGAGTCAAAACTGGAGCTGAGGTGAGTCGAGTCTTCAACTCTAGAAAACTCTTCTCGCAAGGATCTGACCACTGAAACTTGACTTTCTTCTGAGTCAATCTGGACATAGGGGATGCAATAGATGAAAATCCCTTAACAAATCGTCTGTAATAGCCAGCCAAAACTAAAAAACTCCTGATATCTGATGGAGAAACAGTGCGAAGCCAATTTTTTACTGTTTCGATCTATTGAGGATCTACTCTAATGCCATCACCGGAAACGATATGTCCAATAAATGCTACTAACCTTAGCCAAAATTTACACTTACTGAATTTGGTGAACAACTGATGATTTCTGAGAGTCTGAAGTACTATTTTGAGATGTTCTGCGTGATCACTCTCACTGCGGAAATAGACAAGAATATCATCTATGAAGACTATGACAAATATGTCCAAGTACTGCTTGAACACATGGTTCATCAAGTCCATGAAAGTTGCTGGTGCATTGGTAAGACCAACGGATATGACTAGGAACTCGAACTAACCATACCGAGAATAGAAAGCTGTCTTCGAATTGTCACATTCCCTAACTCTGAGATAATGATAGCCAGGACCTGAGGTCTATCTTAGAGAAGTAACTGGCACCCTGAAGTTGGTCAAACAAGTCATCAATCCGGGGAAGAGTATACTTGTTCTTGACCGTAACTTTATTAAGCTGACGGTAATCAATACACATTCTGAGAGAACCATCTTTCTTGCGTACGAATAAGACTAGTGCACCCCACGGAAAAATACTGGGCCTGATAAATCCCTTACCTAAGATATCCTTCAACTGATCTTTCAGTTATTTGAGTTCTATCGGTGCCATTCTGTAAGGTGAAATAAAAATAGGCTGAGTATCTGGAAGAAGATCAATGCCGAAGTCTATTTCCCTTTCGGGAGAAATGCCTGGAAAATCATCGGGAAAGACATCTGAATATTCATTTACAACTGGAACTGATTCAATATTGGGAGTTTCGAAACCAGAGTCCTTAACATGCACGAGATGATAGAAACACCCCTTGGAAATCATTTTCCTTGCCCGAAGGTAGGAAACAAGCTAACCCCTAAAAACGGATACACTACCCTTCCACTCAAGGACGGGTTCATTCGAAAACTGAAATTGAACTATCCTATTTTTGCAGTTGACTGTGGCATAGCAGGAATAAAGCTAATCCATGCCGAGAATGACATCAAAATCAGTCATCTGTAATTCGACTAAGTCTGCTGAAGTGAATTTCTGAAATATCATAACCGAGCAATTCCTGTATATCCGCCGAGCTATGATGGTTTTACCCACTAGGGTAGAGACTGAGAAGGGCTCTGCTAGAATTTCGAGACTGATTCCGAAGTCGCCTGCTATAAAGGAGTAACAAAAAATAAGGAAACACCTAGGTCTAGAATTTTCCTGATCTTGTCGGGACTGAAGAGCATAAAGACGCTTTGGGCGTTGCCCACTAGTAGCACTGGAGGTTGAACCCTACTGATTTGGGCGACTGGACTGATTTGTGGAACAGAGATGAACTCTGATAACTTGATTGGGGACAATCTTTGACTCTATGGCCTGGCTTGCCATAACCAAAACAGACATTGCTACCAGATCTGCAAACACCCTTGTAGTTCTTACCACAAGTATGATAAAGAGGATTAGTGCGGGTACCACTAATATCATTCTGAGACTGAGAGCCTAGCACTCTATCTCTGGACTTAGGAGCTGGAGCACTGCTGAAGAATGAACTGGAGCTAATGACTTAGGACGAAACTGCGAACGATTTTCTCCCTCTGATTTGGGCTGAGCTAAGTTGAAACTACTTGTCCTTGCTCTCTTACTTTGCTTCTCCCTTATCTTAATCTTCTGTTTCTCTATCTTTTGAGCATGAGTCATGAGCCTGGCTAAAGTCATGTCACTATTCAGCATTGCGGTTCTGCACTCATTTACCAAGCTATCATTCACCCTTGAAAGTAACTTACTCATCCTGGACTTATTGTCTGCAACCACATGAGAGGCGTATCTGGATAGTTAAGTAAACTTAAGAGAATACTCATTCACCATCATGTTGCCTTGCTTGAGGTTGACAAATTCTAACACCTTAGCTTCCCAAAGCTCAAGGGGAAAGAACCTATCAAGAAAAACGGCAACAAACTCTTCTCACTCTACTGACCCTGCATCATCTGACCTTTATGCTAACCACTGCTTGTACCAAGTATGAGTTACATCCAGCAACTGATACACAACTAGCTCATCACCCTGATAAGAAGTAACCCCCATGACGTCCGTGACCTTCTGAATCCTGAATCCGAGAAAGGATGGAGGATTCATTCGGGTGAAGTCCAGAATCCTAACTGCAGCTAAATTGGCCACTGGGTTGGCCGGGTCATTTATTATGTCCTATAACGTACTGAGCAAGAGTTGTAAATGCGACCCTGAACTCCGTATAAGAAACATGATTTCTCAAAGGATCTTCAGGCTGAGGGGCGGGCTGAGTTTCGGTTCTTTTCTTAGGAGGCATGTTCTGTAAATGGAAGAGAAAAGAATTAGAGTAAGAGATTAACTTATGATTATGCTTAATGGCACGACATGAATACTGAAAGAAGGGAAACTGTTCCTAAAATATCTTATAGCCTCCTGCACATAAATGTGGCGCGCAATACACCCATGTACGAGACTCTATTAGATGTGGCTTTCAGACTTCCTAGGACACTATTGAACCTCTGTCTCTGATACCAAGTTTGTAACACTTCGATTCTGGTAAACGAAATGCTACACGGTGCTAACAATCCCGAAGGACCACTTGGTAACCCAAGACTGATATCTATATCTGTACACTGCATAATATGCATAATAATGCGAAATAAAGGCTGAAAGGCCATAAAGTTCAAATCTGATAAAATATAACATCTGAGTGTGGTATAACAATACCCAAAACTGATAATACTAAAATCTGAACATACTATGGTCTGAAAGCCTCTAACTGGCTGAATAAGGAGTTGAAGGAACATGTCTCCAATTAAATCCGTCTAGTAAAACTGAACTGAAATAAATGATAACATAAAGTAATAATCATGTCCTCGAAGGATGAGGACTCACTGCTAACTCTGACTGTGGAAACTGGAAAGCTACTGCTACTGCTGATCTGGTAGTCGTGTCTTTGAACCTATGGTGTAAAATAAGAAGAAACACCATAGCACAAATGTGTCAGTACGTTAGAATGTACTGAGTATGCATGTGAGGTAGGCTAATACAAGGGGTTCATATGCATGAACGATACTGACTGACTGTCTAACATGAACGTGAGAATGCATGCATGAATACATAATAACTGAGATCAAAATAACATGATAATTGAATCTGAATACTGATAACATGAGTACTAATAACATGAGTGACTGTATCTAACAGCCCTGAATCTGATGGAACTATCTGAGTTTCGTACTGTATCTGAGTTGACTATATCTAACAGTCCTAAAATTTGAAGAACTATTTGAGTTCTTTTACTGATATTGATACTGAAACTGTGGGAGGTAGTCATCTAACCTACATGCCCCAAATGAGTTATAATAGCTGAGCTAGGGTCCAATTTGTGCCCTGATTGGAAGGGTGTCAATACAGCGCCACTGGTAAGGACAGGCTATGAGTGACCCTTATTTGGCAGGTTACTCTAATGAGAACGATGGGACCCTAATCTGACAGGTCAAGTCACCTCATTAATCCTAATTTGACAGGTTAATATGTCTCAACCTATGCTGGCTACGTAGTTCTGTAACACAAGGATGACTGCTAAGAATCACAACCTAATCTGCTAGGTGAGTTTCCATCCCTGAGTTCGCTCGGTGCTAATTTTTACTCCCATCTGAATAGACACTGAACATGATTTACTAAACTGTACATAGACTGAGTTTACTGAATTACGTTGACTGACGGAATGTTACTGAATTCTGATAACTGACAGTTTTATGGATCATGACTTGACTGAATGTATCGTGAAAATATGACTCGGCTCTAGGCATACAACTATATTTTTCAGGTACAAGTACCCCCAGGACTAGATGGAAGGAGACCGACAAATCATGACTTTCTTGAATACATAATCACATCATCAGTCCATAATATAATAAGTTGGAGAGTTCATAAAGTACAAGTTCTAAAGCACCACAATGGCCACACACATATATCCATAATTCATTGACTAAGACATTTTATCAAACACTTAACATGCATGAACTTGTACATGAATGGAGATTTCATATTATCATACTAGTAGGGCACTTTTCCTTCACATAGGCATTTAATCAAACACATGGTGAGCATGATATATGTAGACAACATCATACAACAAGTAAACATCATGAATCAACTCTATTTTCACCATTCAAGGGTTTTATCATGGATTCACATGAAGCTATACCTATAATGATTAACTCCACTTGAGATTTGTCACTAAACATGGAATAGAATTTAATTGGTCATAATCAACATGAACAAGAACAAACCCAACATGGAATTCATAAAAAAAAAACATTTGATTGAAAAAAAATATTTATATTTGTTAGTGATAATGGAGATGGTTTGTAATGGTTTTAAAATTAAGAATCAAAGTTGTTATGAAGATGAAATTGAGGGAAAATTGATAATTATGAGGTTAGAAACTCATCCAAGTGAAATGGGTAGAATTTGGAGTTTAAATTCGAGAATCATAATTTTTACGCCTTAAAGGCCAAAATTCTCAAATTTCATAATTGATTCAAGTTTAAAAGAACAATTAGATGATAAAGATTTAAGAAAAAATTGAAATGAGTGTTATGGAGTTTACCCAAGCTTAAAAGTGAAAGAACTAGCTCAAAATCATGAAACCCTAAGCTCCAAGGCTCAAAAATGGTGAAAAATGGCAAAAACTAGGTATTTATACACCCAGACTTCACGATCGCGGACATGTGTGGCGATCACAATGCCTAGCCTGTCAAGGGTATCACGATCGTGGAAAGAATATCGCGATCATGATACTTCAACCGTATGACCAATTGCTATCGCGATTGAAGCATCATTATCACTGGTGCACCAGCTGAGTGGTGCACCAGTTGGAGACTTGGCACATTCCAAGTCTCCGCGGCCCCTCGGAGTTTATCCAGAATCCCTTGAATGCAAACGAACTATACTACCCTATCAAATTCGACGCTCCGGACTCAATGGAGATATTAGATTTTCAAAAAATATCGCTTTCATAAAATTGACCCCAAAAATTCAAAATTATAATTTTCCAAATCGAGGGTCGAAATGAAATTTAAAATTCATAAAATACACCATGTTACCATCCTAAAATTGACGATCTGGATATGCTAGCGTAGTTCATTTTTCCATCCATCAAACGGATTAATAGATACCAACTGAAATCAACTATAAGGCTCTCAAAGTCGCTAAAAACCACAAAATCAGATAAATGGCACCAAAATGGCACACGAAAAAACACAAAATCACATAAATGACACCAAAATGCATCCAGAATCGTGCCAATCATCCCACACCATAGAAATACCATAACACAACCACGAGAAGGGTAAAATAATCAAATCACACAAAAATACATATTTCATCAAAATTCAAGTCATTACAAACACCAACAACATCAACAAATACCAATAAATACCACGTGAAGTGATTCAATACAACAACAAAAACAACAAGACAAAATTATCACAACAGATTTCTCCAAAAAAAATTCAAAATTCAAGTTTTACTATTTTTACATTAGTGTTCGAGAACAGGAACAACAACAACAATCAAAAAAATCATATTTCACTCGAAAAAGTTACTATATTTACATCAATCACCATATTAAGAGAAGAAATACCATAAATTAAGATTTTCTCCAAAAAAAAATTCTTTTTTGAGTATCAAATCTAGATACTCAAAATTATTCATCTATAATACAACTAAAGTTCTTCTTTTCCTTCGTTAACTAAAAAACCCTAATTTTTTAAAAACTAAAAAAAGAGAGAAGCTTTTACCTATGAAAAGAGAGAAATTGATGGTTGAAAATAAAAAAGAAACGATAAAGATCTCAAAGTTGGAGTCGTCGAAAGTTGAAAGTCATCGGAGGATCTGTTGTCGATATAGGGCAGCAGTTGTTGAGCTTGAGAGAGAAAGAGATGAAAAACGTTTGGATGAGAGAGGTTCGAATTTGAAAACTGATTTTACCCTCATTTTGAATTTTTTATTTTTATTGAATATAGTTGTGGGTTGGTTTTTATTTTAAAAAAAAATAAAGTAAAACATTAATTGAGTCTCCAGTTAAATTAATTAATTTTTTAAGTGTCTTTGATCCTTAGAATCGAGTGTCATCAATATTTTAAAACAAACTTATTTGATACCTTTCCTTTAATTTTCTCTCGGAGCATGGCTGAAAATTAGCGAAGAAGACGTCGAAATTTAGGTACTGTTAATGGATTGCAAGTGACAAGATAGCCCAAAATATCTACAGGCAAAAAGGTTCAACACCCTCTCCATTTTATATTATTTTGAACATAGACTAAAAATAGCCAAATATCGATGTCTTATTTGCTCATATTCGACCATGCTCCGACTTCAAATTTTTACCTTGACTTATAAAATACTAATAATTTTTTAAATTTTTGCCAGTGTGAATCTTTTCATCCATGTGAAATGGCAAGTGCCAAGGTTTTTTTAAATACCAGAGAGAGTGTAGTAAAAGAGAGGCATGTTTTTTCAAACTAACGAGTGATAGTTTATGTGTGAAACTTACACTCTCAATAGTTTATGTATGAAACTTAAAAAAAAAAAAAAATACTTTAGATGTGTTTTACATACTTCACTCAAATTTATCATAGAGGGTAAAATACAATAAAATAATCTATTTTGCAAAGATAAAGTTTACCTTTTTAATAAAATATTCTCATAATGAGGTCTGATTGTACTCTTTTTATGAAAATTTAGGATTTTAGTCTTGTATCTGTTTGTTAAACCCCTCTTGGATTTATGCCTGGTGTGGATTACTAGAGTGTGTTGGTTTGAATTTTTTAAATAGAAAATTAAATTATTTGTGTTGGCTTTTTTATATATAAATCAAATCAATAAAATTTGAAGTTTTCAACTTTGGACTTTTTCAAGATTTTTTTACCTTTTTTTATTTTCTCAGGGTATTCACGTTTTAGGGCAAAGTTTTATATAAATATATAATTAACTTGTGCTTCAAATATTTTATAGTCCTAGAAAGATACAACTATCTTAGGTATTTTTTTTTATTTTAAAATAACACTAAATATTAAATAGAAAAATAAATTTAGGTTATGAATTTATGCAAAACTTAAAAGTAGATATCCAACATTTATGTTATTCAAATATTTTATTAGCATTAGTATTGATTTAGGTTTTATTTGAATTACTAATATCTATGAGCTACAAAACTTTATTAGATCATTCAAAATTTTAAGTTTAAATTTGAAATAATATGTTGAAAGACAAAAATAATGAAAAAGTTTAAGAAATATTTATAAATTACATCATAGTAATATTTTTATGTAATAAATATTTTTAAAAATTTACAAATGTAATATCGGATTGATTCAATTTGATCTTTTTTATTAACACCAAACCAAATCAATTATAATTGAATTTTTTTTATCAAAATCAAATCAAACCATTAGTCAAATTATTTCGATTTGCGGTTTGATGAATTTACGGTTCAGTTTTGTTGATCCTTAATTCCAAGTATGAGTTGATTGTCTTTCCCCTTTGATCAATTTGAATGATTAAATGTCAGTTTAATTGTTTGATTTTCCTTTTCACATTGAATTTTCTGTTTTCCCTAATCTAAATTCTACTTCCATCCTTTTTCTTTTTTTATCTATTTTTTTATTTCCATGTTTTTGCACCCTGATTGCTTTTCATCCTTAACTGTAGACCTGTATATGAAGTTTCAAATAGACGAGCAATTTTCAACTTCAATCTCACATATCTTCAATCAGATAAATCTGAAATTTATATTTACTTTGATATGTTTAAGTTTATACTTGGTCAATATTCTAAGTAGGTATTTGGTCCTGCTTTATTGTGAAAATAGAAAAAAAATAATTCTAGTTTTCAAAGTGATGTCATTTGAAAATTAAAGTTGTATTCTGAATTGAAATAAAATACAGTTAGTTTTAAATATTTGGGAGTAGTTTAGAGTGAACAATTTTTTTGTTGTTTTTGGAATTTTTTAATTTATTTTTAAAAAAGTGAATAAAGTGAAAAAATAACTTTCCAGAAATTTAAAAAGTGAATTCTCCATGGCCCAACGCCCCCCTAAATACAGCTATTGTGCACATGCCACAGTAAATTGTGTCAGTTGAAAGATACAAGACTTCCTGATGAAAAACATTTTCTTAAGAGTAATCTCCCTCATACCATACATACCTTCGAAAATGATAATGTATCATTCAAGTTTTTAACAATATGCCAATTGGGTATTCCTGCCTATGATTACTGTAAAAAAAAAATGGAAAATAGGTAATATCACGGCGAAATGTGGTCCAAGTGTCAAAATATCTTGCACAGGAACTGAAAACTCTCATTGTTATACATAGAAAGCACAACAAATGCAGTACAGCCTCCAGATACTAACATATTCCTCCATGCTTAATAGTTTTGACACAATAGAGAGCAAATACAAGTTTCTCTTGCGCAGCTACTGAAATGTCCATGGATCGAATAGCCAGCTACTCAACCTTTCGAGCAAGTCAGACAAGAGGATGCTCGGAAATTTTTCAGCTCATCCTGTTGCTAGGACCATTCAAGAGTCCTTTGAGATGCTCATCCAACGATAACTATCAAATAGTTCATTCAGCTAATTTACAGGTTCGTCATTTTGCTAATGGCTACCATTCACAACTTCCCTTGGAAATGCCCATCCAAAGAAGAAGACCACTTTGCTCCAGACTAATCTACAAGTATTCATTGGAAGCTTTTGTGCTCATCCTTTCGCTTAAGACAACCACTTGGGACTTCCGATGGAAATGCACATCCAAAGACAACCAACAATTTGTTCGGCAGAGTACTCTACAGGTTGTCATTGGTGTCAAATGGCAAAATTACAGAGATAAGGTACAGCCTCGACTGGACAGAGCTAACCAGCTCAAGAAGCAGCAGCTGGAGAAATACACACACCCCAGACCGACCAAGAAAAAGTAGGACCCAAAACTGGAAAACCTCTTATAGGATATTGGACAGTTTGTGAAACCTTCGTACAGCAGCGTGAAGATCGTGCGCTTCATACACCTCAATAAGTGACCTAACTGCTCTGAATATGACATCTTTCTTGTGGTTTACAGAAGAGTAATATTCAGCCTCAAACTGGTTAGGTGATTTCTCGAGAGACATGCAGACCAACTTAAACCACTCCTCAAAGAAGGATGATTTCTACAGGAATATAAAGAGAGAATTAGAGACGGCCTTAAAAGAGAGCAAAGCAAATACAGATTTTAAGGACTAAGAAACCTGGAAAGAGAACATACTTCCTCTGTTTCCTTTTATTTGGCCCCATACCAAAAATAGTTATTTCAATTTATTTATCAAATTAAGAGAATTGTTCTATTATTTATCAATAGTTCTATTACTCGAGATAAGAAAAAATATTGGGATTTATAAAGAATGAAGTTTTATTAGTTTTAGTTCAGTAATATATACTTATTGGTCGTACCCCAGCACGGTATTATTCGAATTTGGATCCATACACACAAATCCTAAAATTTATCTGATGAAGATTCTGGCCTCTATATCCGCACCCGAGTCCGAGCCACATAGAAAGTGTTAGAATATGAGTAGAAATAGAAATAGTATATAAAAATCCTACTTGGTAAAAGGATTGCACTATAGTGTCTATAAATAGGGTCTCGATGTAATTATGTGAACACACAATTCAATAATATTTTTTATCCATTATTTCTCACATGGTATGTCGATTGCGCAGATCACTCTATGGTCTGAAACAGTCCCTTTGAGCTTAGTTTGGAAAGTTTAGCACAGTAATTCAGCAGTTTGGCATGATTCGTAGTGGAGCTGATCACTCGGTGTTTTATCGACATTCTCAACCAAATCTGTGTATTTATTTGGTGGTTTATGTTGATGATATAATTATCACCGGCAATGATGAAGATGGTATCACAAAATTGAAGCAACATTTCTTTCAGCATTTCCAGACTAAAGACCTCGGTAGATTGAAATATTTCTAGGTACTGAGGCTGCTCAGTCTAGATCAGGTATTGTTATTTCTCAATGCAAGTATGCCTTAGACATTCTTGAAGAGACGGGAATGATGGGATGTAAACCCCTCCTATGGATCCAAATGCTAAACTTCTGCAAGGACAGGGGGAGCCACTCAGTGATCCTAAAAGGTATAGGGGGTTGGTTGGAAAGTTAAATTATCTCACCGTGGCTAGACCTGACATATCCTTTACTGTGAGTGTTGTAAGTCAATTTATGACTTCCCCTGTGATAGTCACTGGGTTGCAGTTGTTCGTATTCTGCGATATATAATCAGCTCCAAGTAAAGGACTACTTTTTGAGGATCGAGGTCACGAGCATATCATTGGATACACAGATGTTGATTGGGCAGGACCACCCTCTGATAGAGATAGACGTTCTACCTCCGGTACTAAGGTAATTTGGTGTCTTGGAAGAATAAGAAACAGAGTGTGGTTGGTCGATCTAGTACGAAAGCAAAATATCGAGCAATGGTTGTAGCAACTTGTGAGCTAGTTTGGATCAAGCAATTGCTGAGAGAACTAAAATTTGGAGAAACCGATAAGATGAAACTTGTGTGTGATAATCAAGCAGCCCTTCATATCGCATCAATTCCAGTGTTGCATGAGAGGACTAACCACATAGAGATTGATTGTCACTTTGTCAGAGAAAAGATACTCTCGAAAGATATTGTTACAAAATTTGTGAAGTCAAGTGATCAACTTTCAGATATCTTCATCAAGTCCCTCACCGATCCTCGTATTAATTACATTTATAACAAGCTAGGTGCACCAGTTTGAGGGGAAGTGTTAGAATATGAGTAGAAATAGGAATAGTAGATAAAAATCTTACTTGGAAAAGAATTGTACTATAGTGTCTATAAATAGGGTCTCGATGTAATTATGTAAACACAATTCAATACTCCCTCTGTTTAAAAAAGAATGACCTACTTAGACTTGACACAAAGTTAAAGAAAATAAAGAATGACTTTTGAATCTTGTGGCCTTAAGTTAAAGTTGTGTCAAATGTACCAAAATAACCTTTAATATTGTGGTCCTAAATATGCTACGTCGAAAGTTGAAATTAAAGTATTGCCAAAAAAGAAAACGGGTCATTCTTTTTTAAATGGACTAAAAAGAAAAGTAGGTCATTCTTTTTTAAGCGGAGGGAGTAATATTTTTTTATCCATTATTTCTCAGATAAAGAAACTTAAAATGTGGCATAAGTAGTTAGAAATTGGGTGTACATAGGGATGAAGAAAAACAATGTAGTAATGGTGGAGCATCATGAGGTAATTCCAAGAGAACACACACAAAGCAAGCATGTTAGGATCTTTGGGAAAAAATAATTACAGCTTTTGGTGTTGATGCAGAGAACTTGACTTTCAAAATCTTTATAATGCTTAAAATTGTTGATGCATGTACAAAGAAGCAACAGATGCACAGAAAGAAGCAAAGTGGTACATTATCACCACTTAAATTGTAGGCCGGAAACCTCTTTAAAATACAAAGTCTTTTACAAGTACATACAAAGTCTTATCACCAGCAGCTGCAGCTTCATCTCAGCACCGGAACCCGGTCTACGCTGGGTTTTGGTTTTCCGACTTCGCCGACAAGCGTAACCCGGTGACTTCTAACCGTTGTTATTTCATTTCAGTCTTTTATTTCGTTATTTTATTCCTCGTATTATGCTAGTACTATCCTTTGTACCTTCACTTGCGTTTTCGATTTGTTGATATTGCCTATTGTCTGTTGTCTGTTATTGCTGTTGCTGTGGTCGCTGCTGCTGTCTGTTATCTGCTGTTGCTGATATTGTCTATTGTCGGTTGTTGATATTCTCTATTGTCTGTTGTTGTGGTTGCTGTTGTCTATTGTTGCTGTTGATGTGGTCGTTGTCTTGCCTTTGAGTTTTTTTCTTATATTTTCTCGTAGTAGTGGCTGTGGGCGGTAATGGTTGGATAGGGTCATGTTCGAGGGGGTTGGGGCGTGGGGCAGTTGTGGGGGATGGGAAAAGTGCGAGAGTGGGAAGGAGGCCAAGGTTTGCCGGCGGGGGTGGTAGAGGCGGGCGCTTGGATAGCGGTGGTAGGCTGAGAGTTGGGTCTTGGAATAGAGGGACCCTTCAGGGTAAGTCTATAGAACTTGTGAAGATCCTTAGGAAGAGGAGGATTAATATTGCGTGTGTCCAAGAGACCAAGTGGGTAGGGTCTAAGGCTAGGGATGTGGATGGTTACAAGCTGTGGTACTCTGGGAGCGAGAGGCGTAGGAATGGAGTTGGCATCTTAGTAGATGAAGAGCTCAGAGGTCAGGTCGTAGAGGTGAAGAGGATCAACGATAGGTTGATGACTATTAAGTTGGTCACCCAGGGGTTTATCCTGAACGTGTGTAGTGTTTATGCGCCCCATGTGGGTTCGGAGGGGGAGGAGAAGAGGCGGTTTTGGGAGGCTTTGGAGGAGGTGGTGAGAGGCGTGCCTAGCTCGGAGAAGATTGTGGTAGCAGGAGATTTCAACGGGCACATCGGGGCATTACCGGGAGGCTTTGCTGATGTGCATGGTGGTTTTGGTTTTGGGGACAGAAATGAAGAGGGGACTACTCTATTGGAGTTTGCGAGGTCCTTTGGGCTGGTGGTGGTGAACTCGGGCTTCCCGAAGAAGGACGATCATCTGATCACCTTTCGAAGCGCGATAGCCAGGACTCAGATTGACTTTCTGTTGCTTCGGAAAGGGGATAGGGTGTTGTGTAAGGACTGTAAGGTTATCCCGAGCGAGAATCTTTCGACCCAACATAGGCTCTTGGTTATGGACTTGGGTTTAAAGAAGAATAGAAAGAGGAGATGTAAGGAGGGTAGACCTAGAATTAAGTGGGGCGGCTTGACGCCAGTGAAGGCGTGGGAGATAGGGGAGGAGTTGGCGGGAATGGGGGTGTGGGAAGGTAGGGGGGACGTGGATAGTATGTGGGATAGGGCGGCGAGGTGTATTAGGGAGAATGCGAGTGAGGTGTTGGGTGTTTCTAGGGGCCGAGCCGGGCACCATCGGGGGGACTGGTGGTGGAATGAAGAGGTGGAGAAGGTGGGGACCAAGAAAGGGGCGTATGCTAAGTTGGTTGAGAGTAAGGACGAAGAAGAGAAGCGGGTAAACAGGAAGGAGTACAAGTTAGCGAGGAAGGCGGCTAAGGCAGCTGTCACGGCAGCTAAGACGGCCACTTTCGAGAGCTTGTATGCAGGGTTACAGGGGAAAGGAGGAGAGAAAAAGTTGTTTAGACTCGCTAAGGCTAGGGAGAGGAAGGGGCGTGACCTCGATCAAGTGAAGTGCATTAAGGGGGAGGACGGTAGAGTGTTGGTGGAGGACGGCCACATTAAGGATAGATGGCAGTCGTACTTTCAAAGGCTCTTGAATGACGAAGGGGTTAGAGCTATTGAGTTAGGGGAATTGGAGCACTCAGAGGAGTGTCGGGATTTTAGTTATTGTAGACGTTTTAGGGTTGACGAGGTTAGAGAGGCTATTCGCAGGATGCGAAGGGGTAGGGCGACGGGGCCGGATGAGATACCGGTGGAGTTTTGGAAGTTCGTTGGAGAGGCTGGTGTAAGGTGGTTGACTAGATTGTTCAACGAAATCTTCAAGACGGCAAAGATGCCCGAGGCTTGGAGGTGGAGTACCATGATCCCTCTCTATAAGAATAAGGGGGACATCCAGAGTTGCAATAACTATAGGGGGATTAAGTTATTGAGTCACTCTATGAAGATTTGGGAGAGAGTGGTCGAGGTGAGGCTGAGACGGATTTTGTCTATCTCGGAAAACCAGTTTGGGTTTATGCCTGGCCGCTCGACGACAGAGGCAATTCACCTGGTACGGAGACTGGTGGAACAGTATAGGGAAAGGAGGAAGGATCTGCACATGGTGTTTATCGACCTGGAGAAGGCATACGACAATGTCCCCAGGGAGGTGCTCTGGAGGTGCCTGGAGGTGAGTGGAGTCCCGCAGGCATATATCAGAGCAATTAAGGACATGTATGAGGGAGCGAAAACGCAGGTGAGGACGGCGGGAGGAGACTCAGAGCATTTCACCGTCTTAACAGGATTGCATCAGGGATCTACCCTTAGTCCCTTTTTGTTTGCCTTGGTGATGGATGTGTTGACGCGGCGTATCCAAGGGGAGGTGCCGTGGTGTATGCTTTTCGCAGAAGATATAGTTCTGATCGATGAGACTCGACGGGGTGTGAATGATAAATTGGAAGTGTGGCGACAAACCCTTGAGTCTAAAGGGTTTAGGTTGAGCAGAAGCAAGACGGAGTATTTGGAATGCAAGTTTAATGACGTGAGGCTGGAGGATGAGGTGGTAGTGAAGCTGGAATCACAAGTGGTATGTAAGAGGGATAGTTTCAAGTATCTTGGGTCCGTGATCCAGGATAACGGTGACATTGACGAGGATGTCTCGCACCGTATTGGGGTGGGATGGATGAAGTGGAAGCTTGCGTCGGGGGTGTTGTGTGATAAGAAGGTGCCGCCCAAGCTTAAAGGCAAATTTTACAGGGTGGTAGTCCGTCCGGCCATGTTGTATGGAGCAGAGTGTTGGCCAGTTAAGAATTCCCACATCCAAAAAATGAAGGTGGCAGAGATGCGGATGTTGCGCTGGATGTGTGGGCTGACTAGAGGGGATAGAGTTCGGAACGAGACGATCAGGGAGAAGGTTGGTGTGACTCCAGTGGAGTGCAAGATGCGGGAAGTCCGATTGAGCTGGTTCGGACACGTGAAGAGGAGGGGCATGGATGCCCCGGTTCGTAGGTGTGAGAGGTTAGCGTTGGATGGTTTTAAGCGGGGTAGGGGTAGGCCGAAGAAGTACTGGGGTGAGGTCATTAGGCGGGACATGGAGCAGTTACAGCTTACCGAGGACATGACCCTAGATAGGAAGGTCTGGAGGACGCGAATTAGGGCGGAGGACTAGGGCCAGTTTGGGCCGCTAGTGTATGGATTTACTTGCTGGGGGTAGTATCCTGGTTATGATTCCGTGATTACTTGTTTTAGTACGAATCTGGGTGCATTCCTCTGTTTTCTTTTTCTTATGACTGTCGTATTTATGTTATGTATTCTTGTAACCTTGCTCGGTGTTTTACTTGTATTTGTGTGGTATCTTGTGTCTTGAGCCGGGGGTCTATCGGAAACAGCCTTTCTACTTCTTTAGAGGTAGAGGTATGGCCTGCGTACATCTTACCCCCCCCAGACCCCACCAGGTGGGAATACACTGGGTTTGTTGTTGTTGTTGTTGTATGATATCCTTACTAGATAATTTAGATATGAGAATATCTCTATATTTAAATAAAGCAGATGTGGGAATATCTTCAAATTCCCACAATTAGGCACTTAGAATATGGTGTAATTAGTTTTCCTCCTTATTTACATTCTCTGTAACACTATTTAATCCCACTAGCTTGAGGAAATAATCAAGACACAAATTCTCAAATTCTCCTCTCTTCACCCTCTAATTTCTCATGGTATCAGAGTCAGGTTTCTCTAATTTTTATTCTTTTTCTCAAAACAGATTCCGCATAGCATAATTGCAGAAATAGATTCTGCAAAGTAGAATTGCACGAACGGATTCTACAAAACCCAGAATCGCAGAAACCAAAATATAATAAGGAAAAAAATTGCAAAACAGAGTTGCAAAAGCAGATTCTGCAGAACATAATTGCAGAAATTTAAAAAAAAAATCTGTCAATTTTTTATTACAGCTGGTTTCTACATCTTTTTGGTCATAAATCATGCCTCCACACGATAATGACCACCCTAGATATACAACAAATGTGGCTCATAACGGAAATGGTATTTTGCCCACACCTGATTTTAGGGATGGATCATCTATATCTATCACTTTAACTGTAGCAGACTATATTGACTAGCTACAGTACAAAGCATCAAGGCAACAACCATCAACTTCATAACAGTTTGCACAATGTAACTTGATAACTCCTTTACTTATGTCACACAGTCTTCATCTTAAGAACAACAGAGTCTTGATTTCGGTGCTTCGAACCATATATTTGGAAATAAAAGTAATTTTTCTTCTCTTACTACCCCTTCTATTCTCTCTATTGTGACTTTGGCTAATGGATCAAAAACTGTAGTAAAAGGGATATGTATAGCTCCCCCTCTGCCTTTCATATCTTTAAAATCAATTCTTTTTACACCCGAATGTCCGTATAATCTTATTTCCATTAGCAAATTAACCAAAAACTAGAAATGTGTTATAACCTTCCTTGATGATTTTGTCCTCTGCAGGATTGGAATACGAGACAAATAATTGAAAAAGGACATGAGTCACAGGTATTGTATTTGTTATCCACCCCACAGCCATATGTTGCTTTTACTTACACTACTTCCTCTTAATTGCTCCATCATCAACTAGGTCATCAGAGTCTCTTGAAGATGGTTCCCAAGTTATCTAGCCTATCTTTGTTAGAATGTGAATAGTGTCAGCTTGAGAAGCACACTCGTTCCTCTTTTCCAAAGCGTGTCAATAATAGGGCCACCTATATGTTTGAAATTGTTCATTCTGATATATGGGTTCCAAGTCGTGTTGGCGCTTCTTTAGGTTTTCATTATTTTGTGACTTTCATTGATGACTATTCTCGGTGCACGTGGTTATTCTTAATGAAAAATAAAGAAGTTATTCTCCATCTTTTAGAATTTTTGTGTTGACATTGGCAATCAATTCGGTACTGCCATTAAGAAGTTAATCAGTGATAATGCCCGAAAATATTTCTCCGCCCATTTCTCTTCTTTTATGTCATCTCATGGCATATTGCACTTGTCTTCTTGTGCACATACTCCTCAACAAAATGGAGTTGTTGAGCGTAAGAACAAACATTTAATTGAAACGGCTAGGACATTGCTTATTTATAATCATGTCCCTTTATGTTTTTTTGAGAGATGTCATTATTACTACTTGTTATTTAATCAATCGTATGCCTTCCTCTATTTTGCAATACAAAAGTCCATACTCAATTTTCTATCCAGACCATAATTTATTTCCAATTCCTCCACATGTGTTTGGTTATACTTGTTTTGTTCATAACCTTACCCCTGGAAAAGACAAACTTCAACACAAGGCTTTTAAATGTATCCTTTTCGGGTATTCTCTTCTACAAAAGAGTTACAAATGCTTTGACCCCTCTACTAATAAGTACTTGATTTCAGGATGTTACCTTCTTTGAGTCTTCTTCGTATTTTTCTCCTAATGCAAAAAATCAAAAGACCACATTAATCGTTCTTCCAATTCCAACTATTCCACCCCTAGCTTTACCTCTTTCTCTTAAGGTCTATTCTCGACGACCCCAGCCTCCTCCCGAGCTTGCTAATCCAGTTAGTATTTCCAACTCTAATACAGGTACACAAAACAAACTTGGTGACTCATTACCTGCTCCAACAATGTCTCCTGCTCCGGTCGAGAACTAATTAGATGATCTTCCCATTGCTCTTCGCAAAGGTCCAAGAACTACTCCCAATCAAGCTCCTATTTATTCTTAGTTAAGCTATCATCGTTTGTCACCTTCATATCATGCCTTTATTACTAGCTTACCCACTGTTAAAGCTCTTAAGACTGTGGCAGAAGCATTGGTTCATCTAGTTTGGCGTCAAGCTATGATTTGAAGAAATGACTGTTTTGCATAATGGTACGTGGGAGCTTGTTCCTTCACCGAAAGGCAAAACACAGTTGGTTGTCGTTGGGTATTCACAGTATAAGTAGGTTCAGATGGAGCTATTGATTGTCTTAAAGTGAGACTGGTTACTAAGGGATACACTAAGATTTATGGAACTGACTATGGAACTACTTTCTCACCGGTTGCCAAGATGGCTTCAGTTCGTCTTCTCATATCTATTGCAGCAATTAAACATTGGCCCCTTTTCCAGTTATACATAAAAAATGCATTCCATCACGAAGAATTTGCTGAAGAGGTTTATATGGAGCAACCACCAGAATTTGTTGCTTATGGGGAGTTTGGACTAGTATGTAGACTTCGCCGATCTCTTTATGGTATCAAGCAATCTCCTCGAGCATGGTTTGATCGTTTTTGAGAAGTCCAAGAATTTAGAATGATTCGAATAGAAGCTGATTACTTCATTTTTTTATAGGCATTCATCGCATGGCAGACGTATCTTTTCAAGTGTTTATGATGATGATATTGTTATCACAGGTGATGATCATGAAAGTATTTCTCAACTCAAACAACAACTTTCAAGTCACTTTCAGACTAAAAGATTTAGGAAAGCTGAAATACTTTCTAGGCATTGAAGTGGAACTGGTGATGGTACTGCTATCACGCAAATAAAATATGCCTTGGACATTTTGGAAGACGGTGGTATGTCGGATTGCAAATATGTGAACACACCCATGGATCCAAATACTAAGCTTATTCCAGGACAGGGGAGCCTCTAAAAGATCCTAGTAGATATCAGAGACTTATTGGCAAACTCAACTACCTTACGATCACACGACCAGAAATCTCATTTGTTGTTAGTGTAGTTAGCCAGTTTCTGCAATCACCTTGTGATGGTCACTGAAATGCAGTGATTCGCATTCTGCGATATATCAAAAGCTCTTCAGGACAAGGTTTATTGTATGAAGACAAGGGACACACCAAAATTGTTAGGTATTCTGATGCAAATTGGGTTGGGCCTCCTTCTGATAGGCAAGTCCACTTCGGGTTATTGTGTTCTAATGGGAGGTAATTTAATATCCTAAAAAAGTAAAAAGCAAGATGTCGTGGCTAGATAAAGCGCAGAGGCGTAGTATCGAGCAATGGCATTGGCTACGTGTGAGCTTATATGGTTGAGACAATTTCTCCAGTAATTGAAGATGGGAGGAGGTGAGTCAATGAAATCGATTTGTGATAACCAAGCACATTGAGATAGATTGTCACTTCATTCGAGAGAAGATTGAGTCGGGATATATCTCCACAAGTTTTGTCAACTCGAAAGATCAATTGGCAGATAGTTTCACAAAATCACTCTGGAGATCCAGAGTTGACTATATTTGTGGCAAGCTAGGAGCATACGACTTATACGCTCTCCAGTTTGAGAGGGAGTGTTAAATATGATATCATTACTAGATAATTTAGACTTGAGAAAATCTCTATATTTAAATAATGTAGATGTGGGAATATCCTCAAATCCCCACAATTAGGCCCTTATAATATTATGTAATTAATCTTCTTCCTTATTTACATTCTCTGTAACACTATTTAATCCCACTACCTTGAGGGAATAATCAAGACACAAATTTTCAAATTCTCTTTTCTTCTCCCTCTAATTTCTCAGTTTTAAACGAAAAAATTGTATATTCTCAAGCACTGAATTAATACTAAAAGTTTACCTTCATTAGGAACTCATGGACATGGCGATCATCTGTTTTGGAAGTGAGGCCAAGCAAATGCAACATAGTCGAGGTCAGCTGCAGAAGAAAAATTGAGTAAAAAGCTGTTGGTGAAAAATAAATGAAGAGGGAGTGATCAAATTTGATTAAGAGGATCGAAGTTGTCAAAACATTGAACTCTCATCATGGGATTGCTATTCACTGTACAGAGTGAAACACTTTACCAGTACCTATTAATCAAATAATTAGGACATATATCTCAAGTATAAGTTTAAGAAGAGAAGTGTTCAGCTTATGGATTTTAATAGATAACCCTTTAACTGGCAACTTCTTCATATGCTTCAAAAAGATTCCAGGTCAAGAAACTACGCGCCCGGGCTACTACTGGAAAATTTTATATCGCAGCGTTGATAAAGGGACTATATATGAAGGTAGTCGAGACAAGGAAAGGTATACATCTTCTTCAGTTTTCAGTAAGAACGTGGACAAAACTTGATCATTTTATATGAACAGATAACAAATGTTTGGACATTTTAAAGCATACACAGATATCAGTAATCTCCTTGTTGGCTATACTTCTAATTTCTTGCATGTCTAAGTAAAATGGTTTAGGATCTCAACCTGCTTTTCAAGTGCCAACCTATATTTCAAATTTGATGGTGACGAAATCTCATCAGAATTGAGACTCTCGACAACATGCTGCACGCCTTGAAGGACACTAAGGAATGATCTGCCATAATCTGCACTGAATGGGTCCTAGACCATTAGTCAAATAGAAAGTAAGCTTGAAGTAATACAAACGAACATGACCGACAGTTGACTTCAAGAGAAAGAAGGGGCCCTCTCATCTGCAGGGATAACTTCATAAAGTAAGTTATATTACCACAGACTTCTCTTATTTTAATAATTTCATGCACTTACCCTTCGCATGGGCTTGTCCTATAAGAAGTATGTTGCCTCTGTCCTATAACAAAGGTAAGTCCTACTTGTTAAGTAGCTTTTTCCAGAAGCAGTAAGAAACTACTACTACAATGTGAATGCCTCAATCCCAAACTAGTTAAGAGGAAATGCAAACATATTCTAAAGGAACACGAACATAAACCTCTCTATAAGCCAACTGTGAGATGAGATATGAATACAAAAAGGTTAAAAGAATGTCACCATTTAAGGTTGCTGGAACAGCCAAAGCTGCAGCTGCTTGTATCCTAATCTTAAAATTGGAGGAATCACGAAGGAGCAGCAAAAGAATGCTAAAAACTGATGACGCCCTGCAACATTAACTTGCCAGTCAGTACATATCAGACAACACACACACACACACACACACATTAAGCAACATACACACACACACACATTAAGCAACATACACAAACTCAAATACTGCAAACATATAGAACTAGATTGAGGCATATCTGTACAATGGGGAACAATAATAGGACAAAGAACTTCCAACCCATCAAAATCACTACAAGATGGAGCAGGAAAGAAGAATTATGCACCATTCAAGAACCGAATTCAGTTGGTGCGTTGCATCTTGTGACTGTACCACAACCCGATAATAAGATTTTCCAACCGTCAAAATAATACAAAGAAAAAGAGAAAAAGGGAATTAGCATCAGCATCACGCAACAATCCAGCTATTCTCGTTTATATAATGCACCTTAAAAGTTTTGTCAATAACTGCAAGTGTCACTAGCCTTCCGAAGCCCTTTCTATTTTCTTTTTGAAACTGTACGCATAGGTAAGTAAGATGACAACTATATTCCTACACAATCTATCTACTTCAGACTATCATATCTTAAAACAGGTTTCAAGTTACTATCAATTAGCACAGTGAAGGCAACAAAGATAACAAGAGGGCGGGTAGTATAGTTCTATTTAGCGGAGTCAAATGGGCAAGTTGGGCTGAAATTAGGAGCGCTAAAATGGGCTGAAACTAGGTTGGGTCATGACCCACCCAATTAAACCTGTTTAATTTGAACAGCAATCAAGATTCAAAAGCGATCAATATAACGGGTAACTTTCGCATGGTCAATTTCATTATATCATCTCATTTCACTTTACACTATGTATTTGATCAAATTATATTGACCTATTCCAAAGAAAATATCAATTTAACTAAAAGATCCTATGATTAAAAAAATATTGAGTATTGTAATACTAATAAGAAATTAAAAATTATCATATATCCATGAGCGGAGCTAGGTATCTCAAGGGGGTGTGCATCTTCGAAAAATTACATTGTCAAATTAGTTTACGAATATATAGCGTATCGAATCCTTTTGGCTTATTTATATTTCGAAGAAGGGATTAATCCGAATCCCTTCTTTGCAAAATTACATTGTCAAATTTGTTTTTACGTGTAATCGTGTATATAGTAGGTATGGAATCCTTTTGGCTTCAACATATGTTTATTTCTAAGGGGTTGTTTGCTAAGATGTATAAGAACAGTGCAAAATAGTGTGTATTAGAAATACTTACATTAGTAATGCTTGCGTTAGTTATGCTTACATTTTTCTTATGCGGTGTTTGGTTTGGTGTATTAAAAGAATATAAATTGCATAATTTCTAAAAAGAAAATATTTTTTTACAAAAATACCCTTTATAAATATGCTAGAAAGGATGAGGAACAATTATGACTTAATAATCATGCTAATGCATGCATTCCATTGCATCACTAATACCATGGATTTCTATGCATTAGTAATACACTCCTTAAGACCAAATAGAGTGTATAACTAATGCGAGCATTAGTAATACTGTAATACCCGTGCCTTTTCTTAGCTTGAAAAAAAACCATCTTAAGGATGTTAGAACTTGCTTTGAAGTACAAATCTATTTTTTTGTACACGTGGTATTTCTATAATTTTTACTTCCTATCATGTGGGAAATTGAATAAGCTTTCCATCAATATATGATTCGCTTAAATCTGATAACCGAGTAAGAAGTTATGACTATTTCAAGTTCCCGTCGTAAAATAGTGTCATATTAGTCGGTGGCGCGCCGCACCACGAGAGGAAATGGCATTTGGCAATTTCCAGTGGGTGTCCGCGATTATGGCGCATCGCGCCAGCGCTCAAATTCAGAATTATCCTTTTTCCAGCGTTTCAGCGCGATTACCCCGTGACGCGCTAAGGTTCCAGGTCACAAAAGGAGTGACAACGTGATGGCTCTGCGTCGTGCCATCCCTCAGTTTCCCAATTGTCAATTTCCAGTGACACGGCGCGATAGCGCCGCATCGTGCCAAGGGCCCAACTCGGGAAATTTTACTGAAAATTTAATAACGTGTCCAGGGTTAAAAGGGTCAACTTCCTACCCCTATATAATCCCTTTAACACGTGATTCAGCCACTTTTCACCCAAAACATATTAGTTTCTCTCAAGTTTATCTCAAGAACAAGCTAGGGTTTTTATTGGGGATTCAAATTCAGGAAGGTTTCACCATCAATCTTCACGAAATCATGATCTAAGGTATGCATAGTGTTCATTCATGGACTCCTTTCGTCCATGAAGTCCAAGAATCCTTTTTAACTACAAGTTATGGATTTTCTTCATGTTTTCATGCTTTGTATGTTCTCTTTCATGTTGATAAATGAGGAATTGATGTCTATTCCATGATTTGATGATAAATTCCATGTGGGTTGATTAGTATAGATAAAGATTTACGAAATCTCATGACTAAAACCTTGTATGATGAAATTGGAATTGAACCATGATGTTTAATTGCTATACCATGATGTTTACATGTACTATGCCTGCCATATGTTTGATTAAATGCCTAGATAAAGGAAATTTTCCTAGCTAGCATGATATCATGAAATCCCCATAAATGTACAAGCTTATGTCTATTAGACGTTTGATGAAATGCATCCATAAACGTATTGTGGTGATTATCATGTATTCAAGAATATCAAGTCATGTAAGTTTCCGTCCATCGAGTCCTGGGGGTACTTGTACCCGAAATATTAGTTATGTGCCTAGAGCCATGTCATGTTTTCACGATACTCTCAGTCAAGTTATGAACTCCTTAGACTTCAGATAGTCTTATGACTCAAGAAAAATCTCCATGATCTCATGACTCGGTCAGTTGTCAGATATCAGTAGTACTCCGTCAGCCACGGAAATCCAGTAACTCAGTCCATGCTCAGTTCAGTAAATCATGTTCAGTATCTATTCAGATGGGAGTAGGAATTAGCACCGAGTGAACCCAAGGATGGGAACTCACCTGTTATATGAGGGTGTGATTCCTAGAAGCAATCCTTGCGTTCCAGAACTATGTAGCCAGCATAGATTGAGACATCGTAGCCTGCTATATGAGGGTAGATGAGGTGGCTTAACCTGTTATGTGAGGATTCCCACCGTTCTCGCTAGAGTTACCTGTTATATGAGGGTTACTCACATGTTGTCATTACCGGTAGCGCGGTAGACACCCTTCCAATCAGGGCATAAATTGGACCCCAGCTCAGCTATTATAGCACCTTTAGGGCATGTCGGTTAGATACTACTTTCCACAGTTTCATATTACAGAATCAGGACTGTCAGATACAGTCAATCAGTCTCAGTAATAGAAACCAGATAGTTCTTCAGATTTCAGGACTGTCAGATACAATCAACTCAGATACAGTACCGAACTCAGATAGTTCCATCAGATTCAGGACTGTCAGATACAGTCACCCATGTTATCAGTGTTATTCAGATACAGTCTTTCATGTTATCAGTCATATCAGTTATCAGTTATGTCATGTTATCAGTATCCAGACTCAGTAGTCATGCTCCACGGTATCAGTATCATGTTATCACGTTGTCAGTTACAGTTACGTATTTATGTATGCATTCTCACGTTCATGTTAGACAGTCAGTTAGTATTGATCATGCATGCAAACCCTTGCATATAGCCTACCTCACATGTATACTCAGTACATATGTACTGACGCATTCGCGTGATGGTTCTTTTTTTCATGTTACACCATAAGTTCAGAGACACGTGCTCCAGATCAGCAGTAGATCCCAGTTTCACCAGCCAGAGTAGAAGTGAGTCCTTCTCCTTCGAGGACATGCTGATTTTCTTTTACCTCATGGATTAGCTTATTAGTTAGAGTTAGTTGGGGACATGTCCCATCAACTCCTTATTCAGATTATTCAGACAGTTGGAGGCTTTCAGACGATTACAGTATTATCAGATTTAGACTTCTGTTTGTTTTGGTATTGTGATACCGCTTTACTCAGATGTTATGTTATTCGATTCACGTTCAGTATTGAACCTTATGGCCTTTCAGTGCATGTTTCCGCATTATCATGTCATATTATGATCAGTCATGGGTTAGCTTGTGGTCCTTCGGGGTCATGAGCACCGTGTAGCGTTTCGGTTCAGCAAATCGAGGCGTTACAAATACATAGGATAAAAAGTGTACCAAACAAGGTATTAGTAACACATAAAGCTAATGCAAGCAATATTTTTCTCAATACACACTACCAAACAACCCCTTAACATTTTAAATCCTTTTAGTGAAAATCTTGGATCCGCCTATGTATAAAGCTATTTTACATTGTCAAAATTATTATTAAGAAGTTTCCTGTTTTTATTTGCTTGTTTGCTTGTGATCTTCAAATTCTTAATTCTTTATTTTATTCCAGGAAAACAAGGGTCTTTATTTTCTGTTTCAATAAAAATCTCAGATTTCTAAGTGGTCGTTTGGTTTAAGGCCAAGGGATAAGTTATCCCGGGATAACATAAAAGATGACTTTATTCCCTTGTTTGGTTGGACGGATTAATCCATGATGGGATAACTTATCCCACCATTTTCCCCATAGTGATGGGATAACTTATCCCATACACATGGTCGGATAAGTTATCCCGGCTAATCTCGGGATAACTAATCCCGGTATTAGTTATCCCAGGATAACAATTTCCAAACCAAACGACCCCTAAAAGGGTTATGAAAAGTTCTTAGGCTACTTTTATTGATTTCTTTTTAATTCTTAATGTGAAATTATATCAATCTCTTTATTCTTGTCAAAGTAATATTTACTTGCATAGAAATGACATCAAAAGTTGTATAAATAAAGTGATTTGTTTACAACTCATCGCACAGGGCTTGTCTAGTGCGGTTTACCACTCGTGTGGTTTATAATCTATTGCACCGGAGCGGGGTTTACCCTGTGCGCGCCCAAAGGGTAGTGATTGTGGATTCCCTTGCCATAAAAAAATATAGAGTAACTTTTTACGGTAAAAAATGTTAATGATGGCCAAAAAAAGGCTTAGGCAGAGGGAGTACTTTTCTTTTTTTGCTCGTAGGTACGGCTGAAGTATCAAAAATATTTACAATACAACAAACAATAGAAAGTGTGTTATGCTGCAAATGCAGATTATGTAGGTTATAAAGCGGGTTGAATTACACATAAAACTGGGCTAAGTTGGAGATCGTTTTAAAATGGGTTCTAATCAAATGGTTTAAAATTTAGCCTCTTGCATAAATGCTAGCTAAGGTTGCGTACAATAAATCCTCCTTGTTTGGCCCTACTCCCTACTTCTCTCATTCCAAATAACCCTCATCAACGCAAGAGGGACCAAATTCCACACCTTATGCCTTCTCCTCCTATTCCTGCTTCTCCAACAAAGTATTATCTTTCACAAATTTTGGCATATCCCAAAAATCTCTGAACCGTCTAAGCAGTTCTACCATAATCTCATGGTAAAGACACAATGTATGAGAAGATGATCCACTCCTTCCCTTGTCTCCTTACATATGTAACACCAGCTGATACAAATAACCTTGTGCTTTCTAAGATGTTGCTAGCCAAGAGAAAAAACACACTTTCCTCGGCACCAACACTATCCAAATTGCATCACATGGAAACATAACCTCCTCCCTAATTAGGAGTTTCTCATAGAAAGATTTAACGGAGAAATCTCCATTGTTCGTCAAACACTACCACGAAGCCTCACGTTCATCCACCGAATTGACTTGCCCGTGAAGGATGGCCATCAACCTTTGGGCCTCGATCACCTCCCAATCATGGAAATGCTTTCTAAATCTCAAATTCCAAAAAGTCTCTCCAATATGTATCTCCCTAATTTGTTGGACCAACATGTACCTTTGGCATGACATTCTATACAGAGTTTGAAAATCAACTTTCAATAAGCTATCTCCACACCACCTATGCCCACAAAAATTAACTCTCCTCTCATTTGCAACCTTGAATAAGATATTTCTATTGAAATCAAACTATTCCTTCTTTATATGTCTCCATAAGTCACACCCAAAAGGCATAGTGACATCTCTAGTTCTCCATCGCGCTTCCCTTACCCCATATTTATCAACTATCACCCCTCTCCAAAAGGCTTGTACCTCCCTCCTGAACTGTCAAAGCCATTTGCCCAACAAAGCTTTGTTAAAAAAAAAAACAAATATTTAATTCCTAGACCTCCCTATTTTTTAGGAGATGTGCCAGTCTTCCAATGCACCAAGTGAAATTTCTTTGCTCAATCTGCCCCGTCCCAAAGAAAATTCCTTGCAACCTCTCCAATTTTCTTGTGACTGGAGCTGGAGCTTGAAACAAAGACATGGATAAAGTGTTCTTAATAAGAACCTCTTTTAATTTCTTATTAACCCTCTGAAGAACCAGATTCCACATCAAAACATCCTTGCTTGAAGCCCCCAGTGGTAGTCCAAGATAGGTAGTCGAAAGAGCCCTCATCCTGCAATTCAAAACCTGAGCGAGCATCCCAATGTCAGCCACCTCCCCGACTGGAAATCTCACACTTAGGTTAGTTTTAAGGCCTAACAGCACTTGAAACCAAGTAAGCACTTGGCCTAAATGTTCCAATTGGTTCATGTCAGCATCACAACAAACCAAAGTATCATCTGCAAACTTACAATAAGTGAGAAACCAAGATTGTCCTAACACCTCCAATCGCTGCATTAATCCCTTTAAAAAACCTCCCAGCTTTTTCCATCATCCTATACAGAGCTTCCATAACTAGGATCAACATGCTCGAAGATAAAGGGTCCCCTTGTCTCAGCCCCTGGAACTCCCAAAAACCACATGGATTGCCGCTCAATAAAACTGAATACCTCACAGAAGAAATATAGAATCTGATCCATTTTCTCCATTTTTCCTCAAATCACTAGTTCTAACTTCTATCAACGCTATATTTCAGTGTAGCTCCTAACATAAAGGGATTGTTGTAAATCAAGATACACCTATTGCCAGCTGGACTACAAGGGAAGCATACGAGGTCAAATATAGGTTAATATAGGTTTTAAACTGGACTTTCATTTTGCTCACAAAAACGTTTGTTATCATATAATGTACTCATGTTTTAGGAAGTTGAGGGTATCACCTCTCTCATTAGGCAACCTTTCTTGTCCTCATACGTGCCCCGGCACCAGCATCATGTTGTACTTTTCTAAGGTACTTCTAAAATGGTGCTTGAATTTGTTAATGTCCACTTACGTGATCAAGACCCATATAAGTAACCAGGTTCTCTCCAATGCAACTTGTATATATTATATTTTCATTTATACTCCCAACTTATGGCACTGAAAACCCAATCAGAGCTCTTGGACGAGATTCAGCATTAAGCAACCCATATAGTCAACTTGGTCCTCATCTTCATCCTCTTTGGCTCCTCAAGTTGGAGATACCCAGGCAACTCCCAGAATTTGATACAATTTACCTACCAATGCTTTTCTTAAGTTGACATGGATCTATGAGGATGAGGATGTTAAATACTGTATCGCGTAACAAAGTCATCCGACATCTCCAGGCATTTACATGGGCATCCAACATCAATAGAAAACAAAGACATGCTAAATAGAGGACTAGAACAAGGCTAGCAACTACTTACCAAACCATGTTTTCCAGCTTCAACGATGGATTGGAAAACAAGTTGCTTAGTGAATAGCAAACATTCCATTGTACCTGATAGCAAAGTCGACCTTCTAAGTATGCAGTTAAGGTGTGATTGGAAGACACGAGTAAAACTCCAGGTTTGATATTTTTTTCATGGTTTGATATCAACCGTTCCTTTGTTTTTTTTCCCCTAATCGCACTATGAGGAAGAAGAAAATACCTTAACATTTCCAGTTGTAACACAGGAAATAAATGCCTGCACCATCTTCTCAAGCCATTTAGAATTTTCCAAGGGAGCATTACATGTACTTCGACTTTCTTCCAGATCCTCACAAATGGACAAACCTTTTGTGGGCTTTCTCCCAGAAGATACGACCATTGAATCTGCTTGTCTATTATAAGCAAATGATTGACTTGAAAACCTAACAACTCTTGAAAGATTACCCAATGCTCTCACAGCATTTGCTTTGACCTGATATCAAAAACATGAGAAGTAAATTTTAGAATACAATTGAACATGACAGAAAAATGTCAAAAGAAGAACTGAAACTAGCCGATATAGCTTACCTTGTCATTATCGTT
Organism: Capsicum baccatum var. pendulum; assembly: GCA_030864225.1. Taxonomy (NCBI): domain Eukaryota; kingdom Viridiplantae; phylum Streptophyta; class Magnoliopsida; order Solanales; family Solanaceae; genus Capsicum; species Capsicum baccatum. The sequence continues at coordinate 8,468,935 of CM061550.1, forward strand.
CGTAAGTTGTAGAGCACAGTCAATCAGCAAGGAGATAGACTGTGAGCTCACTGTTGAATCATTCATATAGAAGAACAATAAGACATCTGAAAGTATTGTTACACAACAAACAGATCTAAAATCATTCAGAAATTAACAGGACCTGAAGAGAATTTCTCAAATCCATGTACATCAACATGGTGGCGAAGTGCATCACATATATTAGCTAAAGCCCATGAGGCTGTTATGCGAACCTGAAAGTTATCACATTAAACTTGCATATACCTTTTTGTTAGGTTAATAAGTTGGAAAGATATGCAAAAACGGGAGTAGTGAAACCAACCGACACCGAGGAATCATGACTGTTGTCCACAGCAGGAGAAATGAACTTGTCAAAAATCTCTGCACTGCCATATTGGAACATATATTTACTAACAAACAACAAATTGCCCAAAAAGAGTCAGCCGAGACAATATAATTAAGTAAATTAAAAATATTCTCTCTAACAGTTTAAGCATAAACTTTTAGATGAGGTGCCCCCACAATTCAACATGGTATCTTCTTAAGAAAAAATATATTTCACATGTTTGGCACACGAAAAAGAATCAGACATAATCAGGTGCACATAAGAGAGCATGTTGAGATAAAATATGAATTAAAAAAAAGGGCAGCCCAATGCACTAAAGCCTCCACTGTGCGCAGGGTCCGGGGAAGGGCCCACCACAAGGGTGTATGGTACGCAGCCTTACCTTGCATTTCTGCCCGAGCCTGTTTCCAAGGCTTGAACCCATGACCTCCTGGTCATATGGCAACAACTTTACCAACTAATCCAAGGTTCCCCTTCTTTTACACACATATATATATAATAAGGGGAGCCTCGGAGTAACTTGTAAGTAAACTAAATGTGTGCTCTGTCTAACATTTTAAGCTTAAGCTTTTAAATAAGTTGACCAAAGAATTCAACAGCGTCCAAACAATGCCTCCAGAGAGAAAATTAAAGCCAAATGAATTTAAATCACCTATGGAAAATGTGTGGAAAACAAGCAATTACACCAATAGCACGACAAGCAGCTGATCTAACATTCGGAACCTCATCGCCTTTTGCAGTTTTAACCTGCGAAGATTTCACAAGTACAGCTTAAATCACAGTTATCATTCTGTATCCTTGGAAAAAGGACAAAGCACCAATGCACTAATCAGTTATGTAGCAAAACTTACACATGAGTTCAAGATAAAGTCTTGTTTATCCTTTGGTAGAGAAAAGAAAACTCTGGAAGTTATTCCAGCAAAACAAGTAACTGATGCAGCTCTCACCTAAAGGAGCAAAGCAAAGTAATGAAATAAATGAGTCACAGAGCAGCAGACTGGCTATTTCTATGAGAGAAACCAATACAAGATCTCTATGCATTAAGTGATATTGATGGTTAGCATGCATGCTGTAAAATAGTCTGGGAGAAAACATTGTTGAGTGTGTGATCTCACTAAAGTTTGTACTATTAGAAAGGGCACACCATTATTTTTTGGATAACCATGATGCTCGGGCCAACTTTCGCGCACCTCGACTAAATCCATTGGATACCTGCCACCTCCCACCAGCAACAGATACTAGATAACTATGTCAATCAAGGCTACGACGGATGGGAAGAATTACCTAGTGTGTTTTGCCTCTGCTGAGATTTGAACCTAAGACCTCAGGTCATCATCCCAATTCATTGACCACTAAGTCACACCCTTGGGTGTGAGGGAACATTATTATGCATTTAATTATATCCGAAAACACCCCATCACACACGAGTTGGAATCTTTTACATGGCCAAGCACGTGACAATATTTTGTTGATGATTCACTCTGAGAAACGAACCCAGAATTCCTGCTTACTCAGTTAACAAAATAAAGTTTGTGAAACGCCTCAAGTAAAACCTTAAGCATTTAAGAAACTAAGCCCATAAACATTGATTTGTTATAGATTTGCAGTAAGCATCCTCATATGTGGGCTGATATTTTTCTTGAATCAAGTACTTAAAATATGTCGTAGATGTATTAAGTTGATGCCAAAAATCGAGACCACTTTCAAATACAATACTCCCTCCGTCCCATTTTATGTGGCATCTTTTGACTTGGCACAGTATTTAAGAAAAAGGAAGACTTTTGAAAGTTGTGATTTAAAATAATTCTTAAATATTTTTTATTTTTTTTTGAAAATGGTAACAAACTATTTATAAATCATCAACAAAAAAGTTGGAAGCCAAAATTACATCATTGAATCTACATCCAAAAGAGTAAAAACAATAGACTAACACTAAATCTTATCTCATCTTACAAGGATCCTAGGATGTCTAATATAGAAACTGGGTCATCTATATACTCCGAGCTACACCAATAAGAAAAACTTATAATGCAGCTCAGCTTTAACTTTTGAAGAGAGTTGTTGTTGCCTTCAAAACACCTAGAGTTTCTCTCTTTTCAAATGGTTCACCATATAACTACCGGGACAATTCTCCATCTTCCTTTGTTAGTGCTACCACCACCCTCAGAATTCCAGCTAGTTAGTCCCTCCCCTGTTATTCTCGGCATCGTCCACCTATGCCTCTGAAGCTGGTAAAAAGATTCCAAAGCTGGCTGACCACTTTACAGTGAAGAATCAGATGATTAATTGTCTATGCATTATGTTCACAAAAAAAGCATCTTGAGCATATATGTGTGCCCTTCTTCATTAGGTTCTCCTGAGTTAAAACAACTTCCTTCACGACCAACCAAGTGAAAATAGCTACTTTATATGGAATTTTTACTTTCCAGATAAGCTTCCAAGGAAAAAACCTAATCCAAGACCCCATCTAATACATGTCTTTATAGGCAGAACATACAGTAAAAATGCCCTTGCTGTGGCATTTCCATCTTAGGGTACTCTCCTTCCTGTAGACCCTTGCATTGGTCTAGTGTGCAATAAAAGTTGGTCAATCTTTCCATCTCCCAGTCTTGCATCAATCTTCTATAGGTCAAGTTCCAGCCTTGATTTGACCACACATCATGTAAAGTAGAATTCTGTTACAGATTTAAAATATAAATGTCAGGGAATAGTTGCTTAAGAATTTCATTCCATAGCCAGTTATCTTTCCAAAACAAGATCCTCTTGGCATCTTTCACATTGAAACTAGTTCTTTCATGGAATACATGCCATAAGTTCCTGATTGACCTCCATAAGCTTGTCTCATATGCGGTGTTTACTTCTTTTGTCCTCCAAAAACCTTCCTTTTCATACTTAGCTTGAATTACAATGCCCCATAAAGATTGCTCTTCCATGGGTAGTCTCCAAGCCATTTCATCAAGAGACTTCTGTTCTGCTTTCTCATATTTCTAATACCCAGCTCTCCATCTATTTTAGCCTCCCATTTGACTAAATGATAACCTTTTTCCTCCTCGCTAAAAAGAAATTCCTCCTAATAGCATCAATTTTTTTCTTCACATTAACAGGAAAATGAAATAATGACATCAAGTAGGTAGGTAAGGCATCCAATACAGAGCCACTCCGAGACAAGTATTGTGCTTTCCACCTAGTCAGTCTATTTTCACATCTTTCTATGACGTCATTCCATATATCTCTTGATTTACTTTTTGCACCCAGAGGCATTCATAAGCAAACGGTTGGAATCTTACCTATGTCTCCTCCCAAAATTCCAGCCAACTGTTGAATCCTAGCCACTTTATTAATTGGGAAAATAAGACTTTTTCTCCAACGAATGTGAAGCCTTGAAATAGCCTCAAAGAAAATCAAAATAATCCTCAAACACTTCAACTGAATCTCTTCGGCATCACAGAATATGAGTGTGTCATCTGCATATTGTAAGTGTATTACTTCCACTCTATCATTCTGTTCCTTTGCTACATTGAAACCTCTTATCCAACCATTATTTTGGGCAATCTTCACCATATTGTTAAGTCCCTCCATCACCAGAATGAACGGAAAAGGTGACAACGGATCACATTGTTTCAAACCTCTTTGAAACGGAAAAAAGCCTTCGGGTGAGCCATTTATCAAAAAAGAGAACTTGGCAGTGGTAATGCAAAATCTTATCCATTTTCCTCCAAACCCCATCTTCTGCAAAATTCCAAGCAAGAAGCTTCAATTCACGTGTTCATATGCTTTTTCAATATCCAATTTACACATGATGTCAGGTGTCTTATCTTTCATTCTGGAATCTATGCATTCATTATCGGTGATCTGTCTACCTCTCAAGAATGCCATCTGTTGAGTATCTACTATCAGAGTCTATGTTATTTAAAAATAGAGAAACTGCAATATTGAATTAAATTTAGAGATTTACCAAAACATTATAAATATTAATGACTAATATAGACTAATTCCAAAAATATAAGGAACTAAAACAGATATTATCTGAGAAATGAAGAGAATTAAAAATAAGAGAAAGACTACGGTATAATTTAATTGTTGAAGTATGTCAAAAATCAATAAAAGCACAAAAAGAAAAAAATATCATATTTAGAATCTCTAATTTATAATCTCTAAGAAAGAAAAGCATAAAATATTTCTATCCTACACCTATCCTAAATTATTATAGCTTTTTCAAAAGTAGGACAGGTGTAGGATAGGAATATTTTATGTTTTTCTTTCTTAGAGATTATAAATTAGAGATTCTAAATATGATATTTCTTCTTTTTGTGCTTTTATTGATTTTTGACATACTCCAACAATTAAATTATATTGTAGTCTTTCTTTTCTTACTTTTAATTCTCTTCGTTTCTCAGATAATATCTGTTTTAGTTCCTTATATTTTTGGAATTGGTCTATATTATTCATTAATATTTATAATGTTTTGGTAGATCTCTAAACTTAATTCTATATTGCAGTTCCTCTATTTTTAAATAACACAGGCTCTGATACCATATTGGGGGGTTAGAAGGGGGGTTAGACACCTAACGTATAATTTCATGTTTAATTTCATGTTTGATTAAATACTGCATTACTTTTATCAATCTCTCTGTGAGAATCTTGGATATCAATTTGTATATGCTCCCTATTAAACTAATAGGGCTAAAATCTCTCAATTCCTTAGCCCCATTCTTTTTGGAAATAAGAGTTATGTATGTTGCATTGAAGCTCTCCTCAAAAACTTCTTGGGAGTGGAAGTTTTGCATAGTGGACATCACATCATTCCTTACGACCTCCCAACACTGTACAAAGAACCCCATAGTGTACCCATCTGGACCTGGTGTTTTAACTACTGCACCAAACTTGAGACCATCCAAAACTTCTTTCTCCGTAAAAGGCTTTTGCAATTCCTTTTGATCCTTTGTGTTTATGGTAGGACACTGGTACATGTTGTAATAGGGCCTCCATTTCTCATTTTCGAATTAGAGCTACTGAGAGAAGGTGATGATCTCCCTTTTTATGTTCTCTGCCTCCACAATATCTTCTCCTTCGACCATTAGATGATCAATGTGATTATTCATCTTTCGAGCATTTGCAATTCTCTAGAAGAACTTCGTGTTTTTATCACCCACTTTAATCCACAACGTTCTTGATTTTTGTCTTTTGTCTTCATGCCATCTCTTCCTTTTTGGAATAATCTTCAAATTCCATGGACAAATTAGCTTTGTGAATGGCCTCTTCTACAGTTAAAGATCTATTCTGTTGAATATTATCAATCACTACAATTTTGCTAAGAATCAAGTCTTTATTCTTCTCTAAGTTTCCATAAGTGCTTGAGCTCCAATCTTTCAATTTAGCCTTCAAACATTTTAACTTGGTTGCTACAACATAATCTGGTCTTCCATTAATAGTAAAGGAATCCCACCAAAAATTAACTTTCTCATTGAACCCTCCAGTTTCCAGCCACCATCCTTCAAATTTGAAATAGGACTTCGTGTGTTCCCAACTACCACTTTGAAGTGCAACTGGTGTGTGATCAGAACAAATTCTAGGAAAAATCTCTTGCTTAATATTCTTGAAATGTTCTCCCCAATCAACAGAGTATAAGAACCTGTCAATCTCAATCCTCTCTATCTAGTTGAGTATCAATCAACTTCATATCCTCAATAAAATCAGAAATTCAGCCATGTATGTAGATGTTCTGGAGCAATTCTTCTTCTCTGAAGCGTATCTAACAACATTAAAATCACCGCCTATCACCCAAGTCCATGTAAACAAACCTCTAAAAGCCCCAAGTTCCCACCATACTTCTTGTCCTCCCTGATTGCGATTTGATGCATATATCCCTGTCATGTGCCAACTAAAATCATGACTTGTCGACTTAAATCTACAAGTCAATGTATAAGCACCAACTTAACAACAAAAAGTTGACAAGCTTGTATCCTTTACTCATCAAAAACCGGGAGTCATGACCGGTTTTAGGGCCACAGCTTTCACTACTTCTCCTTCCCAAGTCTTGCTGTCTCACAATATCAAAATACCTCCCCTAGTTCCACTTGCCTCCAGTTGCCCATACTTCACTCCCCTATTTCCCCACACTTTGCTTTATTAGTTCCCTACTATCCCCTTCCAGTTTAGTTTCCTGTAAACATATGACATCTGCTTTCCATTTTTGAGCTAAACTATGGATCACCCTCCTTTTATCTCTACAATTTAATCCTCTCCCATTCCATGAAATTATTTTGACATTCATCATAACATCCTAGAATTTCCTTTCCTCCTAATTCTCGCCCCCGTAGCTTGGAACTTCATGTCTATGGCCAACCCTTTCAATTCTTGTAAGCCTTTAATTTTTGGAGTCTCTGACCCTAGTGACCCTTGTTTCTGATTCTTTAAAATTCGACTTCCTTTTACCTGATTATATTTTGGTGGACCCAAATTGACGAATCCATCTCATCATCACTTCCCTCCTCTAGGTATTCTGAGTTTAAAGGTTCAGCATCCTCAATATTCCATGCCGCATCATCAGGGCAATCAACCAATTGCATGTCTTGATGGTCTTGATAGACATCAATCTGTGCTTCTCCTTCTTCTATATTTGTCTTGGCATCTATATAAACTTCCCCTTCTTCTTCTGTATTTGATTTTTTTGTCGTACTTACTGGCTGATTTTCTTTTGGGATTTTTGATACCATGTCTCCGGAGCTACTGCAAAAAAAAAAAAAAACAATGTCTGTTCAGTTAGCTTCTATTTCCTCTAGCATTGGGTCTAAAGAGCACGTGACATTTGCTTGGTTAGAATTGAAGAGATGGACCTCAATAAATAAAATTGGGTCTTTATTAAAAGTAACTCCTTTAAATTGGCTGAGCTTTTCTTTTGGCCCATTAATAACCCATTTCTTTTGAAAAATAAACCCTTCTCCATGACGTGTTGGTGGGCCCTTGCCATCTATTTTATTTGAAATAGGTACCTGCTCTGAAGAACCCACGTGCCTCTCTCTATCAAAGCAGAACCTATTCTCTTTAACTGTGTAGGGTCTTTTTGCCCAGTGGTCCTTAACGTGCAAAACTTCCTCCTCTCCGGCGACCACCATAGTTCTAGACTCGCTCCAAATCGGAATTAAAAAAGTAAGACCATTGTCGACTACCTTTACCTCTTTTGGAACTTATTTTCCATCTCCTTTGATTCTCATTCGCACTCACTTCAAATGGTTTTTCAGGGAAGTCTTCCCCTGTTTCCAGCCATCCTCCGCAATGATCTCCGATGGCTTTGAACATTTTTTCGGCCCAAAACTGAAGAGGAAGACCTTCTGCTCTTATCCACGTTGAGGCCTCTTGATTGGTGCGACAGCCTACAGTCGACGACCACCATTCGAGATGAATCTTCATTTGCTTCCATGCCCACTGACCTTGAAGAATATGCTCGGCCATATGCTCGTTTGGATATTCAAACAGAAAAGAACAGCCGCCCATTTCATATACATTAATTCCAAAGCATTCTTCCAAGTACTCACCTCCCACTTTCTGATATCTGGCAGTGTTGGTTTCTCCTTCTCTTCTCCACTGAAGCTTCCAACTATACATCTTCCCAGCAAGCCATTTTCATGGTTAACATCACCGCCAGAGATGATGATAGAGTAGTTGTTGCTGACCAGAGATTCAGATTCTTCTTTTGATTGCCATTTGCTAGTCCTGACTGAATCTGCATAAGGAATCTTTGGATCAATCCTCCTAGCAATATTTGTATTAAATGTTCCTTTATGTTCTTTGATGAAATTATCAATTATGTCCCCCCATCCTCTGCATTAAATGTAACTTCTGGGATAATAATGACCGATCTATTCCCTCCTTGTACTGTCACTATGCTAATAAATCTTCCAAATTTGTTGTCTTTTCTGGAACAAAAGAAATTCGAATATTGTTAATTTGTTTTCCACCTTCTCGTATGGTTGCCAGAGTCTTTTGAGGCTTCTCCTAATACAAAGACTATCCATTCCATTGTTTTCTTGCTAAAAGTTGTTCTGCACATCAGATTCCAGCTTCTTTCAACCCATTCAAACCAAACTTCAGCTCTGGCTGCAAGCCTGGTGATATCGTAAGACTTAAAACCAACTGCAAAGTAGATTCTATTTTCCCACAATAAAAGTTGTGCTGTTTTTAAATAATCACTGAGAGCTAGTTAAAATTAGCAAAACGGACGAAAAAGGACGCTGGAATAAAACTTCAGATCACCTGAGAAAAAGAGTTACCTTACCCTCTCCCCCTCAAGAAATGTTCCCGAGAGAAAAATTCTCGTCACATATTCCACGTACCTATTCTTAAATATTGTGTGGCTGTAAATCATTTTATTAAGGCAGCAGAGGAATTTTAAAGTTAAATTGTTTCAAATTATGGTAAGGTGACATTCTTTTTGGGACAGACTAGAAAGGAAGAGTACCACATAAAATGGGACAGAGGGAATACTAATTTGCTTTGTATGGACTGTTTCATCTAAAGTTTTAACCGTAAAAGCCAAAGGGGCCATCTTTATTCATTCAATTATGTCTTAACAAGCCCTCTCACAGGTGAACCAATTTTTTTTTTTCCGTGCAGCAAGCATGTTGAAATATTCCGTAGAGGCTGGTGGTAAGACTTGAATTCAGGACCTTTGCGTGCACATACTATGCCGACTTTTTGTGAACCCTCATCTAAAAGCTTAAACTGTCAAAGCGAACACTTCCTCTTTACTTAGAATGTCTAAGAATCTGAGTAGGCAGTATACATACTTCAGAGGCTACCTTTGCAGCAATCACAATTTAAATTTAACCTTTTAAATGTGCAACTTATTTCTTCTTTTCTTTAAATGTGCAACTTATTTCTTCTTTTCTTTACTTCTCGAACTTCTTATTATATGGTACAAGTAATCATTTATGGAGATCCTGAAGGCAAGGAAGATTTTTGTGGAGGCAGGTATGACAGAGGAGGATGTGACTCAGCTGCACACTTACTCTATTGAAAAGGTGTATGGAATGATTAGAAATGAGGCTCCTAAGGTTCCATGGAGGATATTGGTCTATATTAACAAAGGGGTGCCAAAGTGGTTTCAAATGAGGCTCCTAAGGTTCCATGGAGGATATTGGTCTATAATAACAAAGGGGTGCCAAAGTGGTTGTTTATATTATACCTCGCAGTCTCGCACTACACAGAAGACTCCAAACCATGGAGAGGTTAGCTTGTTGGGTGAACCTGGACGACATTGTCTGTCCTTTATGTCAAGTGGAGAAAGAAGATATTGACCATATGCTCATCAAGTGTGGTTATGCAGCATGTGTGGGGGGGCAGCTATTAGAATGGTTAGGCATTACCAGATCAGTGGCTGATTGGCTGAGTGACATTACATGGGCAGTGGCAAATACAAGGGGCAAAACTGCACAACAAGAAGTGTACAGAATGGCATTGGCTGGACGGGTGTATCATGTCTGGAAAGAGAGGAATGCTAGAGTTTTTGGCAATCCAGGCAGACCACCAGACCAGGTAGTCAAGCAGATCATACAAGAGATTCAATGTCGAGCTCAAAAATGTAGTGAACTTACTGGTAGATTGCTGGATTAAAATTCTATCCCTAGAATAGCTTAGTAAGAGGTGATGTGTTGATATTTAGGCTGCTGCAAGTTTGGGGCTTTGTCCAAACTGCATTTTTTTTCTGAGATGTCTTTCCTACTTGGTAAATAATAAACTGTTAGTTACCCCAATATATAGAGAAAACTGAAAAGGTATCTATGAACTAACCATTGGAGAAGAATGCTGAAGGATAAGAGGCAAATGCCTAACTATTGCTTCCAACCATTGCTCACTTCCTGGCAGCTTTTCAGCTCCATCACTATTTACTGCAGAATCATGTGGCCCATAAGATGGAGCCGAGGAGATTGTTTTTAATTTGACATAGTCAGATGTAAAGGGGCTATCAAGTGACATATCACTAGAATGATCTTCAGTTCCCTTAAATCCAGAGATTGCACGAAGACATTCATCCAACACCTGCAGAACTTTTATGTCACAGTGACATCCAAAGAACATAAGATAATTACCGAATTAAGAAATCCACCCCTTCTAAATGAGATCTTTCTTGTTTCTTGTTTTTAGTAGAATTTGTAGCTGCTAAAACTAAACAGGATACAACAAAATGACAAGCTTCGACAAACAGATTTCTGAAAAAAGGATCAAACTTGCACAAGCACTTGGATTCTAATTAACTGCATGCCATTTTATCAATTCAAAATGTGAATGGTTTCACAAAGCTTTATGCTGATTAATGCGTTCCCCGACTATCCTACCCAGCTGTGCTTTTTCAACCTTTTGCCCTTCATCACTCCTATAAGCGTATAGTAGTACATTATTTGCTGGCAAGCAGAATGCGAAGAGAACGATCATGTTCTTGTAACACAATCGGAAGTGCACAAGGAAGAAACAGATGTCAGACTATATTGAAACCTAAATTTGATGAACTGCAACCAAAGGTATAAATTAAGGGAGTGGACTATGAACTTTTTTTTGAACGAAAGCCAAGGGCATGTGCATCCTGGAATTTAAGATATGCAACTAGCAAACGTTGTGTTAACAAGAAAAGACAATCGGGCCCTAGCAAACAGGAATTCTATTGCTGGAGCACATTAAGAATTTATTTCCTTTGATTATCCTGACTGTCAAGGGAAAGGTACAAGAGCACCTGAAGTGGAAAGGGCCAAGCAAGAGATCTTGACAGTAGATCTCCATACAGCTTCACCAAAAAGAACTACCAGAACTGTTTCCTAATTCCTAGGTCTAAGTTAAAAGTGTAGAAAACCCCTAGCAAATGAATTTTTTTTGTATCGAGTGCATGGTGTGCCATATAAACAGCTGCTAAGAACGGTAACTTGCACGTGTTTTGGTGCTTCTTGTGCAAAGAAGGTGAAAATATCATCACCTTCTATTACATAGCAGAATAGTCACAGAACAGTTTTGGTGTTCAAATTGTTGGGAGTTAAATGCATAATATCAATTGTGAAGAAATGGACCTTGTGCCAACTCAACCCAAAAGCTAGCTCATGGGGAGGATTGTCTAAGGTCATATGAGGAACCACAACCCAGACCTCCTCAACCAATGTGGGACTTATCGATAAAGTTAACAACTTTTGTATTGCTGGAAAGTTTGAAGAGTCGGAGAAAACAGAAACAAACAGAGTGGCATCACCACCAGAAGTAATTTGAATACATTTGCCTAACCTTAAATCTGTAGTAGTACTTGTTTGTTTCTTCCATTTCGTTTGTTTTATAATCTTTCTGTTGTTACTGCTTTCTTTTCATCTCTTCTTGAGCTGAGGGTCTATCGGAGACTCTCTACCCTACAAGGTAGGGATATTTACCCTCCCTGGACCCCACGTTGCTGTTGTTGTAGTATATAGTACTTGCTTTGTGGGTGCCGTATTTCTGTTATTTCATCTTGTCTCATGTTTTATCACGACTTTATTAACTATTCTTTCTGTCTTAAGCCGGGGGCCTATCAGAAACAGCCTCTTCTTTGGAGGTGGTGGTATGGACTGCGTACATTTTACCCTCCCCAGACCCACTAGGTGGGAATACACTGGGTATGTTGTTGCTGCTATTGTTGTAGGAGAAAAGAAAATGGAAAACAAGAGCACTTGAAGGATATGAAATTCTTTTCTTGCAGATTCAGAGGTTGTTTTCCCCTACATAAATTTTTGGAACACCCATGATAACCCTTAATTGCATAGAGGTTGAATTGTCAGCTCGGAACTCCTTATCAAAAAAAAAAATTCTCGACCTTCTTTGCCGTCTTGTTTATGCATACACTCCTTGAATCTGGGATTCATCCCATGTTTTGTCACAACAAAATACCTTACTAACCATCAAAGAGAAAAAAAAAAAAACTGTATACTAAAGCAATCAAGTATATAAAAAGCCGCCAATAGCTTATCAAGCAAATAAACTTACTATTTTCCCCTAAAATGTACAAGTTTGAATATTGCTTTTAAAAAGAAAAAAACAAAAAGTGAATAGTACTTAACGATTGCATTGCGCAATGAAGTGATAACCCATAAAGAAGACATCATTTTTGACTCTAGGCCACAGGTTATTTGAATCACATTAAATTTCACGAAAACAAAGTATTGGGATAAGTTACCTAAATTCCTGTTGTCTTTTCATTTGTTTTCATCCTATTGCAGAAAATAAAAAAAAGAAGAAAAAGAACTTCACATTAAAAGTAAACGAAACCTCAACCCCCTAGTGCAACACAAGCAAGATGGAAGAAGCACAAAACAACTGGAAAGAAAACCAAAACATAGGCAGGCATCTAACCTTAATTGAAGCGGTGATGACTTTGTCTCCAATTGGCTCATTTGAGTTTCCAACATTATCCCTCCAAGACCTTGTCTCAGAAGAGAAGGTCAACAATCTATAAACTAAAAGGAAAATCTTTTCCCAACACAGGACCATCACACTAGGATAGTTGTGTGCCACAGCTCTGACGGCCTAGAAAAAGTATGGAATAGAAACATTTCAATGCAGCCAACTAAAGTTTTCAATGGTGTTCAAATTTAGACAAAATCCTCAGTATACAATGTTGTTTTCATTTCAATGTCAGAAGAAACAAAAATTAACAAAAAACGAATCACCCAACAGGCTAGTTGCAGCTACCAAATGACAAATGAATACCCTTATACATGTCAAAGACAGAAACAGGGAAGACGATCATCTTCCATAAGAGGTATTTTGGTTTGGTATTGCTCTTTTTTTCTTTTCCTTTTTGCAAGGCATATGATTAGATGCACAAGAATGGCATCTTTCGCTAACTATATCATCACTTGTTCAGCATCTTCAAAACAGTGCCTCCCTCAGCTACTCCTACATCAATTGATTTTTATGTTCTCACTGAACATCAAGTAAGGTGAAACTGAAAGATGCTGTAGAAGAATCCTGGTTGATTATGTAGTAATTGCACAGAGAAGATGCAACAAATATTTCATTAAAAAAACTAATAGGAGAACCAAAAGACAACAATCACAGATTGGACCCAAGCACTCTCAAACGGGATGCCAAAACAACAGCCTGCAAGCCATTACAAAGAAGGACACACAGACAGCCTTCTGGTGTAATCAATAAGAGTTTGTACAGAGTACACGTTTTATACGCAAGACGAATGTAAGCAACTGTAGCCTATCAAAAAGAAGTAGGCGCAACAGAAACATGTTCTGTTAATGAGATTGGAGGGAAAGAAGAGAAGCCTGTAATAGAAGGTCCAAAAGCAAAGAATATATAATTTTAGCTTTTAAATTTCTTTTGCTTACTCAAAAGCTGCTGTAGCAACCAGCGGCATGGTCTCTTTTTTTCCTTTTACCTTTTTTCCTTTTTCCTTTTGCTACCATGTGACCAAGAAGTCAGAGGTTCAAGCCTTGGAAACAGCCTTAGGCAGAAATGCAAGGTAAGGTTGCGTACAATACACCCTTGTGGTGGGACCCTTCCCCGGGCCTTTCCCCGAGCTTTAGTGAACCGGGATGCCCCGTTTTTCCTTTTTCTCCTTTTTCCTCTTTCTCCTTTTACCTTACTATTTTTGATTGGGGGTGAGGGGAATATAAAGCAGAAGAGCAATGAGTGCTAGTTGAAAATGGCCAATAATGCTTGCCTTACACTCAAAATGCATGGATTTTACATCAATAACTTGTTAACTTCACGATGAAAAAACACCCAGATAGCACACAAAAGTACGTCAAAAGAAGACCTGAGGCTTATATGAAAGAAACATGACATTCCACGCCATGGAAGATACCTTTTGAATCAATAAAATAGCTCCACCGGAACAGAATAGCTCATTCAAGTTTCAAAAGACAGTGCCAAACAAAACAAAAGAATAAAAATAACATCTTTAGGGGACCTTATTTTCATAGTTATCTTTTGAGATATCTTTTATCTGTTCTGGGTTGTAATTATTAAGTAAATTTAGAGGAGACAATAGGTTAACCAAAAGAGGGGAAAAGAAAGGGCACAGAATTTATAGAATTTCATACTGGACAAGAAAACCTAAATAATCAAGGAACCATTTTTGACACTGAAGTGCTTATGTTTAAGCTTGACAGATAGATTACCTGAAGTGCCTCAAAGCCTACTGATGAGCTTACTCCTGGTTCACAATACTGAAACAACGTAGAAAAAATGCCCAACTTCGATTGAGTACTCATGGAACCTGAATGGCCAAATATAGAGGCATCCTATCAATAGCTGAATTGATCACCAGCAAGTTCACTGAAAACTTTAAAAAAAAAAAAAAGGGATTTCCTGAGCAATATGCTATTTCAGCATACACATTTTACCCAGGTAGAGATTTTTCCAACCAATAAGTTAAGTAACCACTTGCAGTGTCTAACTTAAAACAGAATTTTCCAATATTTTAACAAACTACATAGCCTACAATGTAAAGCTTTTGATCAATTAATAGGCTGTAATAAAGCTACTACAGTAGTTACCACCTGAACTCATATAGATCATTTTATTGATTATTTAACCAAGGAAACAATCAGATTACCTGCTGCTACTTCTGCCAAAAGCATATCTTTGACTTCAATCGAAAACGGTGAGACTGACAAGGCTGCACTCAAGCAGTTGATTGTGGTTGCCTGCAGACAAACCATGCGTTTGAATAAAGCAGCTACATAGATACATTTTTTTTATCCTTCAATATATTGTTACCGAGTTACTCTAGACTATGAAACAACAAGAGGCTTTGAAGCTGTTTGTCTCAAACTTAAACGGGATTCACATAATGCATTTAAAGAGCAACAGAGGGTCATATAGCAACAGAATATGTCCAACAGACCTTTTTAAATAGCATAATGCAACAAATTTGAGAAAAGAAGAATCTGGGTATGTCTCCAAATAAAATGAAAAGCACACAACGGTTAGAAAAAGTTTACTACCACCATAAAGAAATTTGATTTGAAAGTGATTTACTATTTTCTTCAATTGGGTTAACGGGTGACAAGATACAAACTCAAGAACTTAATTGTCCAAGGAGGAGGCCATAAATACCTAGGTTTTCAAATTCTGCTAGTCTTTGAAGTAAGTCTGAGGTAACAGTAGAAACTTAGATAAAATACACTATATAGTCGTGGGTAAAATGTGCATGCATGAATGCAAACTAAGTAACTGTTAGGCCATGAAAATTATTTACTTTTTTCTGGAAAATTATTTCACTTTAGTGACAAAAGTGAAAGCAGTATGTGTTTGGCCAATGAGAATTCCAAATACAATTTGGAATTGTATTTGGAAAAGTGAAATCTTTCACTCCTACTTCTCTCACAAAATTTTAAAAACAACTCAAATTTATATTCATGGTCAACTCCAACTCCAACTCCAACTCCAACTCCAACTCCAACTCCAACTCCAACTCCAACTTCAACTTCAACTTCAACTTCAACTTCAACTCAGAAAACTATGATTTTCATGGCCAAACGGGGCCTTAATAGTATTATACAATCTAAAAGAGCATAAACCAATAAGTGCAATGGACAACTAAGGTGCCAAGGCTCAAATATTTATTGGCAAGTGCCAATAAATAAATCATGAAGGTCGCAATGATGATATTGTAAATTAGAAGAGTCCAGTTGATTCTACCTGAAGGGGAATGTGAATAACAACATAAGAAAGGAACATTTTGGAATCACTTGTGTGCGTTAATGGGCATCAGACAAAGTTACAAAATCTAGGAGTTTAGAAGACTATAAAATTACACATGACAATCAGGAACACAATAGTACCTCTCTTTTTTTAATATAAAAATGTAGTAAAAAGAAGAACATAGAAAAAGTTATAAAGGAAAAAGAAAAAAAAAAGAAACACATGAATACAACTTTGCAAACAGAACTGTAATATGCAATAGGTTAGAAGACCATAAATCGCTCAAGCTCCAATATTGAACCAAACAATCCCTAATTAATCCTTGGATATCATATCTGGGAATTGAACCAAACAACTCCTAATTAATCCTTGGATATCATATCTGGGAAAGTCCAGCTGAATCTAAAGATTTTCTCATCACTGCCTGTAAGTTGACATCCCGTAAATGATTATTATCACTCCTGTATAAGAAGGTCCTAAATAATGTATCACAAGTTACAAGTCATTGGGACTAACCAATAGGATATTCTGGTCACTTCTATACGAAAAGCCTTCTTCAATCCTAGCTTGTATAGAAGACACAACTGTTGGCAACAATTCACGAGGCATTCTAGAATACCTGCAAAAGGACAGACAAATTCAAGTTTCCACATATTAGAAATTCCTTGATTGTTAGAAACATACAGATTCATGAAGATCTCTTCATAGAGAACATGTTTTATATCAACCCAAAAGGAAAAACGGAAAAGAGAAAAGGTAACCATTTCAATTCCGTACACTTCAAAAGTCAAAATGTTCACAGTCGCACATTGAATAAAGAATAACACCATAACTGAAGTCCTGAACAAAAGAAGTACAGGTAATAGGACCCTCAAATTTTGAAGGGGAGCCTTCGTGCAAGGTAAGACTGCGTAGAATAGACCCCCTTGTGGTCCGGCCCTTCCCCGGACTCCACGCATATCAAGAGCTTTAATGCATCGGGCTACACTTTTAGACACTAAATACTTTTTGATAAGTAAAATATGAGAACATGTAGAAAAAAAAATGGTCTCCTATGTTTGAGGATAGGTTCAAAGTAGTCCCTTAAAATGCACTTAACAGTTTTGGTCCTTTAAGTTTGTCAAAAGTTAACACTTTTAGTCTCCATAAATTTTTACTCAACACTATTGGTTAGTTGAACGGAAACTATTAAAAAGAAAGAAAGAAACTAACAAGAACACATTTGGAGGTACAATTTTTGTAGTGTCTACTATTTTTAATTTTACTTCTACAATATGGTGCAGCTTTTGGAGGTGTAATATCCATTATTTTTTAAAAAATCTTTATAGTATCTGGTGTAATTTTTTGTTTGTTCGATAAATACTTTACTGAGGCTAAAAGTGTTAACTTTTGACAAATTTAAAGGGCCAAAACTGTTTAGTACATACTTAAGGGACTATTATGAACCAACCCTCAAACATAAGGGATTATTTTTGTCATTTTCTCAATAAAACATCATTGCCTATAGTACTTATAAAAAAGTACCAATATCCTTGTATGAAATTTCCTATTTCAAAAGCATCCTTTAACTAAGAACATAGAAGGGCCCGATGCATATAGGAAGCAGAACACTCCCTCCCAATTGGGAGTGGCAGTTTGATATTCCAATCTTGGTTTCATTATAAAGGCAAGTTCTACAGAGTGATGGTTAGACCAAGTGTTGGCCTGTTAAGAAGGCCCACATCCAGAAGATGACGGTGGCGGAGATGAGAATGCTTCGGTGGATGTGTGGGTGTACTAGGAAAGATAGAATTAGAAATGAGGTTATTCGAGATAAGGTGGGAGTGGCTTCGGTGGAAGCCAAAATGAGGGAAGCGAGGTTGAGATGGTTCGGTCATGTGATGAGGAGGAGCACGGATGCCCCAGTGCGGCTGAGGTGTGAGAGGTTGGCTAGAGATGGTTTCAAGCGCGGTAGAGGTAGACCGAGGAAATATTGGAGGGAGGTGATTAGACATGACATAGAGCAGCTCTAGCTTACCGAGGACATGACTCTAGATAAGAAGTCGTGGAAGAGGTAGATTAGGGTAGAAGATTAGTTTGAGTTTAGAATGTTACATCTTTTGGTGTACTACTTGGAGTATCTTGTTTATGGTATTATTGAATATGTTAATTTATATTGTATCTTGTTCTTTCACTATTTCTTATCTTCGATTGTTTTATTTTGAGCCAGGGGTCTATCGGAAACAGCCTTTCTATCACACATTTGAGGTAGTGGTATGGGTGGCGTACACTTACCCTCCCCAAACCCCACTTGGTGGGAATATACCGGGTATGTTGTTGTTGTTGTATGAGGGCAAACAAGATATTTTCAGCAGCTTTTCCCTTCTCCAGCTTTTCTTTACCCACCTCTTTTCTAACTCTTCCAACACCCATCTGGTAAGCATAATGCACACTCTCCAACCCCAACCCCTCCTCACGAGAAACACTGTCTTTGTCTTCCCCTAACTCTGTTGTCATTCTAGCTCCATCCTCCTAGTAGCTTTTGCTATTTCTTTTTACCCTACTATGTGCCCACCCATACACCCTCCAGTTTTGCTGCAGCACCAAATCTTCTCAGGTACTCCTTTCTCCAACCTCCATTCTCTCAGCATTCAGATGTTACCACAACACCTCTCCCTCCTTCCCACTGCTGAACATGAAGAAGGGAACAGAGAAAACCAAAAGGGAGGAGTCTTTAACATTTTTGTTACTAGTGTACCAAAGAAGGATAAGAATAGAGAAAATGGTAGACGAAAGAGAATGAATGTCCGGACAAGAAGCAAAAGAAGGATAGAGTGCAAAGGATAAAACTGCAAAGAAGAGAAAAAACTCAAGGATTATAGAACCTGACACTGAAAGAAGAAGGTGTGTTACAGGAAAAGAAGTAACCATATGATGGAGTGAATGCTATTATACACCAGATATGATCCCATGATGTTGCTCTGAGAATGCATATCATGGAAAACTAGTAGAGGAAGGGGTTTGCTGCTATTTGAGGGAGTAGGGTTAGATCAGAGGAAAATGGTTTGGGTTTTATTACCATTTTCCAGTGAATCAATAATTAGAGAAGCTTTAGAGAACCTTATTATAAAAAGGCAATGCAATATAAACAAAGATCACAATTGGACATTCTGACAAGATAACCTTTTCTTCTTATAAGTAAAGATTTTATTAAAAAGGTACCAAGCCGGTACAGAAAAACGTACAAGACCTAGCAGCATACTCTTTAATCCAATACTATATATCTCCCCTAGCAAGTACCAAAGTCCAAATACTTGTCCATCTATCTAAAGTACTGCTATAGCACAAAAAATACAGATTTTTAATGCATTTGATATTTACTCAAGAAATCTGTAGCTTCTTCCCATCAAAGCATGCCTTGTTTCTTCCAGCAATAAGGTCCACATTATGCAATTGGAAGTAGTTCTCCATATTGGCTTTAAGCTCTTTTTAACTTCAGTAGTTGCCAGGCTTCTAAAAAGCTACTAATTTTCTCTGGTAACACCAACGATAAGCCAGTATGCTTAAGAAAAGTTCCAAGCATTGTCTAGGGAATCTGCAATGCAAGAAACGATGTTCAACTGTTTTATTCTGAATTGCAGAAATAGCATCTACTACACAAGGAAAGACCTCTGCTTTGTAACTGTGTTTGGCAAGCATCCCTAGCTCCTAGCCAACCAAAAAAAGGTGTTCTCGTAGGTGCTTTAGTTTTCTAAATCATCTTCCAGGGCCAGTTAGCATAATTTTCTCCAGATTCATCCGCTTTCACTTTTTGTAGCTAGCTCCTCTTCCTTTGTCTTCTCTAATTCCATCCAGTCCCTCTCCTTTCTCTAATTATTCTCCAGGAAGAGGGAAATAATTCTTGAACGCTATTGGTCCTTTTCACATCACTTCATCCAGATACTGCTAAAAAAAAGGTAATCACTTGATCCATATTGTTTGAAATATCAAACTGAGAGGCATGGAGTAGGTCGATTTTGACTTTTGGACTCCTTCACCTCCTACACATTGAAGTGATAAACCGAAAGTTGTTCCTAATTTATTTTTTTGGAAACTGGTGACTTTAGTTGTTCCTAATTTATTTCATCGGTCATTTGATTGAATGACATGGCCACCTCTCCAAACACAAACATAGCACCCCCACCCCCCCAATTACCTTTCTTTCTCTCCTTAAAAATCTCAACCAATAGCATCTGTCAGTAATTCCTATGTTCATAGCAGCTAGTGCAAGCCTGCTCTCTTCTTCATCTTCCCCTCGTCCTCTTTTCATCTCTTAATTATTATCTTCAACTTCTATGGATTGTCATAATTGAAGCTAGAGCCAAATGAAAGATCCAGAAAAGAAGATGAGTGGAAATGTGGGACAATGAGGGTCCAAAAACTAGTTTATCGCTCGATCGCTGAGGTAGTTCAAGGATGAGGTCTATTTGTTGATCTTTCGTATAAAATTCCATTCTCCTATATCCTTACACTTCTCATTGTTCAAAAATGAAAGTACTAGCGAAGCATGTAACAAAATAAAAGCAATAGAAATTGAAACCCTGCATGTCAAATCAACTTGGCACCGGAAGTGTAATTTTTTGAGCTTTCATCTTTTATAACAATTGTGCTCACCAAAGTCTATCAAGTCAAGAGGGCATAGAGGATCAGTTTTATTGGTATTAACATTTACCAAAAATGTGTACTGAAGATAAGAGCTAATAAAATTGAATGCTAAGACAGAAGAAAATTAAAGGCCGTGTTTACATTAGAAGAAATTCTTACGGTGTGGATGATATCAAAAGCATCAAAATTTTGAACAAGGACGCTAGCAATCCACTGTGTGTTTCATGTTTGATTAAGTATAAAGTCCCTACCATCAGACATTGAAAACAAAATCAGTTATATTCAATTAAAAAGGGATTTCAAGAAGGCAAAATCTTAAGAAGCAGAGATGAAAACAGAGACCTCCCATGAAATCTCCTAATCAACATGAAATTTGGATGATAATCCACTTACTTGATTTAAGCTTTTGCCCACCCTAAAAGGACAGAGCATACATCCTCGCCCTTCTATTTTAAATACAATTCTTGAAGTTTGGTGATCACCTCATTTAAAGGCTTAAATGGTTAGAAAAAAACTACTTTTATATACTTAATTATGTCTTCAACAATCCACCTCATGTACAGTCTAATTCTTTTAATGGGTCAAGTACATGTAAAATTTTCCTAGTAAAAGGTGTTGGCGAAACTTGAACCGAGAACCTCTTCCTGGTATCTAGTGTGTGAATTCCTATTATAAAATCTTAAGCTTTTAGGGAGGGCATACACGTTATTTAGTAAAATACATCTTCAACCTCCCTTATTTTGAACTGTATAAAACCAAACTTATTTTTCTTGCATATATTTTGAATTTCACGTAACCAAACTTATTATTCTACATAAATTGACAGCTTACTCTTTGGATAACAATAGTTGAGAAACTTGGAGGACAAAAAGACGTGGAACTTCACTTCATGTTCAAAAAAACTTTTCTTGTTTTATATAGTGATCAATGAAGTAGATGATAGGCAGAGCCAGGATTCCAATGTAGGGATTCAAAGTTTGAAGAAAAACTAGCCAAAGGGGTTGAACATCTAATATATATAGAAAAAAAAATAATTTTAGTCACACATAAATAGCACAATTTTCCGCCGAAGGGGTTCAGACCCCTTGCCAAAGGCTGGCTCCGCCCTTGGGTGAAACTCCAAATCCCAGCAAAGACAAAAGCTAAGATTTTCTCATCTGCCAAAGCCTGAGTTTGTGGGAGGTAGCAGATACCTCGTGGAATACACAGGTGTGCACAAGCAGACACAACATTATCAAGAAATTATAAAGTACATTTGTAAACATTTTTAGAGTTTAACCTTGTAGAAAAAGCACACTTTTAGTTAATTAACTATGTTATATCTCAACAATATACATGTATGTGTGTACCTATACATATGTGTGTGCGCGCATTTTGGGTTGAATAATGGCAGACAATTGAGATATTGGGCTTTCATATTCTTTGTGCATCTTAAAGACAAATTTTCTATAGATTTGTGATTATTTAAACTGTCATTAAAATCCAAGGGACGAGTTTCCAATTCATATAAAATGCCTTTGGTTGTTGAAGGATTTCTATAATGCTTGAGACGATATGGGGATATCTCGTTATAGAAGAAGCCTTACAGAAGTCTGCTAACATAACCTAAACAGTTAAAACGTAAACAAGACGAGAGTAAATCAAATCAAGCTATAACATCAATTCAAGAAAAATTCTGATGTACCTGAGTGCAACTGCATTAAAATCTGTCCAAGGGAGCTGGAGAGTGCCATAAATGACCCACATTTAGCTGATTCCTTGAATTCGGCAACCTGAAGAAAAACAGATGGCGGAGCATCCAGCATAGCCCTAATGGCAGAAGCAGCTGCAACCCGTGCCTAGAGCAAACACAGTAACCAATGTTACTAGCAGAAACACAGTGCTAAAATTCAAGTGATACTTCACTGTACATGTTATGACAAAACTAAATTAACATGTAGCTGCAAAATAATTATACTTCTCTTTTTTGACAAGACTAATTATCCATGTCCTTAGTTACAAATATTACTTCTCCTTTTGGAGGAACCCCCCCTCTCCTTACCATAGGATGGAGGTGGTGAGAAGGATACACAATAGCGAAAAAAAAAAGTAATAAAGTAGAAATACCTTAAGAAATGGATCAAACAGCAAACAACTCATCAGTGTTGCCTCATACCTCCTGCAAATAGCAACACAAAAGAGGGGAAAGGCAAGGGAAGGTACACCAAACAAAGTAAAATCAGATACATGAGTAGACATCATGGTATAAATCACTTGACAGGTATATCAACTCACTGAGCAGATGAAAAAACAAAATTCTAACCTTGGCTGTAGGACATCACTAGATGGTAAGAGCATTGTCCACTGAGCCGTAAATGATTTTGGATCAGCTAGACAAAGGTCCTTCAAGGAAAATTCGACTAAATAAAATTAGCAATATACATAACCCAAAGATCACAGAATCATGTTTTTCCATGAGATGTCCATGTCAACTATGGACAATTAACTGCCAAATAGCTCCCACACAAGGCTTTTTCAATAACACATCAATTAAATAGCTACTAGCAGACTTAGACCTTGTTTGGATTGGCCTTGGCTTAAAACCAAGTGCTTATAAGAACTTTTTTAGTCTATCCAAACACTACAAAAGTGCTTAAAAGCTATTTTGACTTATAAGCACTTAAAATAAGCCAATCCAAACAGGCTCTGTATACAAGAATCAAATTAATCTATCACCAGCTTATGTGAATAAAGACACATGTATGAAAACCATTCACAGACATGCTAATTACAACACAATATATCTCTGACTTACTCTTTACTATAATCAAAGAAGAAAAAATGATATTGATAAAAAATGATATTGATAACTTATCTATAATATATTAAAAGTGTGAAGACCCTTAGAAATATGATTTGAACTTTTTACCCTTCATTAAATCACTCTTTTTTAGATAAAATCGTCTTTTTACTATTTTTTTAAAATTATAATTATACATAAAAACTAATAGTATATATTTTTGAAAAAATAAAAAATCACCATTATTAAAAGAGTCCTAATTATAGTACCTTATATTCGGCAAATAAATACAATCATAGAAGTAAAACAAAATTGTTTTATTAGTCTAGAACTGTACAACTTGTTTATATATTTTTGGAAAAAATAAAAAATCACCATTATTAAAAAAGTCCTAATTATAGTACCGTATATTTGATAAATAAATACAATAGTGCCTTATTTAAAAATTTGAATTCAACGTGTTTCAATCAATTGCTGCTATATTTTGGTGGTAAAACTTTATTAATTAAATACTTTGTTGGCAGATTACAACTTTAAGGGATAAGAGTTGAATACTCATCAACAACATTGAATCAAATTGTTTGCTCCATATATTTGGTGGTAAAGACAGTCTGATAGGAGACTGGAGTTTTGCGATCATTATCACATTGTTTTAGTGTAGTTTACAGATCGTAGATGAATGTCGGTTGGCTTTGAAGATTTTTTTATGTAAAGGTTAGTTTTAATTGCATTGTTTTAATATCTTTATTATTGCATTGTTTTATTTTAATTTATAGGTAGTTGTTGAATGTCAGTCGGTTTTAAAGAATTTTTTTAGGTAAATGTTAGGTTTAACTGAATTGTTTTAATATCTTTATTAGTGTATTGTTTTATGGTAGTTTACAGGTCGTAGATGATAGTTTACAGGTCGTAGATGAATGTTGATCGGCTTTGAGGAATTTTTGTGTAAAGATTAGGTTTAATTGTATTGTTTTGATATCTCTTTTATTGTATTATTTTATTATACTTTACAGGTGGTAGATAAATGTCGGCTGGTTTTGAAAAACTTTTTAGGTAAAGATTAAGTTTAATTATTTTGTTTTGATATCTCTGATTTGAGACTTTTTTTATGTAAATGTTAGATTTAGATGTATTGTTTTGATATGTCTATCATCATATTATTTGTTGAAGTTTACAAGTGGTAGATGAATGTCCGTCGGCTTTGAGAAAACTTTTGTGTAAAGGTTAGATTTAATTGTATTGTTTTCATATCTTTATCATTATATTGTTTTGTTATAGTTTAAGTTTTAGATGAATGTCAATCGACTTTGAGAATCTTTTTGGTAAAGGTTAGAATAAATTCTCCATCTTTACATATTCAAAAGATGTTGAATTTAATTATTATACACATCTTTATCATCAATTTAAACAAAAGTTCTATTTAGTGTAACATTTGAATTCATTAAAGTGTACACCTAAACTAGTTCAAATAAGTACATGAAAGAAAGAATAGATGATATTGTGACCCATGAATTACTTTGAGCCATCACATCAGCTAACTAGTGAAACAAAAGTACATGTAGAAATCAAAACTGTCAAAAAAGTCTGATTAGCAGGCCAACTGCATCCCGCATTCGTACATTGGTACTTGCTCACCAAGAAAGAAACGAGAATGATGAGAGAAAGGCATAACTTTGGATATGTACCAAGCCTTTTTTTATACGTAAGGTAAAGTTTTATATAAGCACCATCATCAAGAGTATGCTGACGTGTACAGCAGAGTACATCGAAGAAGATCCTACAAGTTGTGAAAAGAATGTGTTCCAAACTTTCAATAGTAGTAGCCTGCTCGGCTTTATTGTGAATATTAGATTTGTGAATTTTTATTTCGAGGACTGTTCACAATTATAACTTAAAAGGATTTTGACAGAAATTTTGAAATTGAAACACCATGTGGCACAGGGAGTAAAGTAAGAATTAACGCAACCTCGTAGAGGTAGCAAGACTGTAAAGAAGATCAAGAAATTCAAAATGCTACATTAAGAATCACACATACCAATCAAATTAAGCAGAATGATAGCCAAGAAACCTTTATTGATTCATTTTGTAGTTATCAATCAGATGTAACCAAACAAACCCAAAGTACATTCAATCCCTATGTATCTATACATGTATAATAGAAAAAAGAAAGTCAAGGGAACAGTCTGTCACTCATGCAATAAGGCATCCCTAATACTAACACTATCCAAAATGGGACTTCCATAATCAATCCAGGTACATCATACATTGTTTCTCCTCCTTTTTAACGATCAAGTCAAGCTGTGGACAGACATGTCAAAGATGGTTAGGACACCCTGACATAACCACACTCCAGATGCAAAGTACCACAGAATGCTGATCTAAGTCAAAGAGCAGCACATCCAGGATCTTGAAGATCAACTATCTCATTAAGAATATTGAATAAGTTAATTGCTAGACCGTCAAATTGCTTGTAAATTTTATTTTTTTTATATTTGGTACGTCAAATATTTCATTACAATACCCCAAGTTGGTGTCAGAAGTATAAATCACTCAAACTAATTGATTCACTCGACTCTCTAATTTTCCAGCTATCTGTACAATTTAGTATTACAAAATTTTGCACAGTCCAATTCCATGTAGATTATCAAGTTTTTGGGTAAGTCAAAACATTTCATTACCATATATGTACCAAGTTGTTGTCAGAAATATATAAAAAATTATTTGTAATAACTCGAACCAAATCATCCACCGGCATCTCACAAATTCACCAACTAGTAGTCTACACAACAAGTATCCTGTCTTTGCACCGAAAACATTGCTGCATAGTAATTGAAACTGTCTTGTGTAACAATTTTTGGAGGTGGCCAGCATCACTTAATGCTGAGGAATATAACAATACCAACTTTCAAAAAAAAAAAAAGGTAATTGAAACTATGTGTACACTTTCTTTGCTGCATAACAGCTATAAACATGCAGATGATGCATACCTTCCATGTTTCCTCATTTATTACTTTGCAGTTCCATTAACATATATGTTCTTTCATTCTGTTTGGTAGCGAAATCTAACAAAAATTATGAAGTTGCAGAAGTAGGAAATGAGAAGAAAAGAATCTTTTTCAGAAACTAACTGGAACTCAAACCATTCCAAAAAACCCAACTATCAACAACAAGAACCATAAAGCTATTGAGTAGAACCTTCCAAATTCATCTCGAATGAGACACCTTTAGATTTTGATGTGATGTTTCAGTACACAAAAGATCAAGCAGGACATAAGATATTCAAACCATGAAACAAATTGCAAGAAATAAGTTATTTTTGGAAATACCTGAATACAGATGATCGCAGCTAACCTAGTCTTGCCATAGGGTGTATTGCAAGCACCCCGCCCTGATCCATCACTATCACTGCTTTCTGAATCAGATGACATTGTTAGTGATTTCTCGTCCTCCAACTGAAAACTTTTCAGATTTTTATTCCGTAAGTGTGGAGGCATATATCTGCCTGTTTGTGATGTTGTTGATTCTGTCAAATCTGTCTTGATGCTCACAGAAGTAATCTGCTTCTTATCAGTGAGGGCAAACATATTGTGTGATTTATTAGCAAGGCCATAATGAATAAAATTCCTCAAAGTCACAACAAAACCTGCCACCTAAGAAATAAAAGTAAATAAATAACAATATCAAAAGTTGCAGTCTATTAAAATTCAACTTTTAGCTATCAAAAAAAGGGGGAAAAGAAAGCAAGAATGATTTCGACATCAAAGAACAGAGTACATTCCTTACATGGCCAGACAACGGTCCCTTGGAATCTGTAAGAACCAAGTGCAGGCAATGAAGAAGCGAGGTATAAAACCTGAAGAAAAGATCTTCCACCATATTATTGATAAGAAGATCAAGAAATTATATAATACACATAAGCAAATACTAAGCAAGGAACAAACAACCCAGGCCTGCACCCTGGTCCCTTCAAAAGAAAGAAAAGTAAAGAGCAACGGGATAAGAACATACCGGGCAGTGGCTCCATCTTCCTTAACAAGGCCTTTAGATGCCACCGTTTCCAAAATGTTTCTAAGGATCTAATTCACAACACAAACTCCTAAATAAAAACCTGTAAATGAATTTTAGGAGGCACATAAATCAGTCTTAAGTAGAATACGCACCTCAATTGTTGATTGCCAAGTGTCAACTGGTAAAGAAGATCCAAATCTCGAATATAGTTCCCCAATCACAGTAAAAGCTACTGTTTCAACTTCCCATAAACTGTTGTAACCAGATAATTTTTTCTTGCCTCTTGAATTTGACAAATTACCTGCCTCTTGTTGAAGACTGGAAACAATTCTGAGCAGGAAATTTAGTAGCTGCGTGTGTTCAGCTAACAAACCTGTACTTTCACTTGCAGCCAAAAGACATCTGAAAGTAGTAGATGGCAATACAAGAATCAGAAAAATAAACAATCAAAAGCTCAAATCTGGTGTATTCAAAATAACAAAATTTTGTTTAATGGAATAAGAGAATGTCTAAACAACCCTAATAAAAACTAGGAAGTGCTCAAATGAGGTGTATTCGGAATAAAAGGATTTTGTTTAATGAATAAGTGAATGTCTAAACAACCCTAATAAAAACTAGGAAGTAACAATGGCACAGCAAAAAAGTAAGAGATAAAGGCACAATAAAGAATTCAAGTAGAAACCAAATAAGTAGAACTAAGCAAGTAATTCCTCTATTCCAAAATTTGATAAGTGACGAGACTGATTATCTGTCATTTGAAAAGTGCAGATTATGGGATGAAAGGAAAGATGGAAAGAAGGATAGAGAATAGACACAAAAATGCAAGGACAGAGAGCAGACCTTGAAGTCTCAGAACATTGTTTTATGGCTCTAACCACGGAAACATCAGCAGTATTAGCTTTCTCAAGAGTTTCAACTATGCTCCTTAGGGAGTCAAACAAAAGAGGCCAAGAACTAGAACTCATTTTTCAAAAACCAGGATTAATGGCATAATATATCTGCAAAACAGCAAAACATAATAGTCAATATAATGTAACGATTATCGATCTTTGATCAAAGGAACTTCTCTTTTTATGATAAGATGAAAGAAAATAAAGAGAAATTCTCATAATTCGGACTAATGATAATGAAGATGATTCTATCTCTTGACAACATCATCCACGTTCTCATTCGCTTTCTCAAATTAATCAAGCATCAACTTTGTTCTTCATGTGGGAAGAATCTCTTGGATTATCATGTCTTCAAGAACCTTAATGGTGAGACAGAAGACCTTGCATCCCTTTCCATTTGAGTATGTATCGTTTTCCTTTTCTTTTTCCTTTTTTTTTTTTTTTTTGATCAGGTAAATAGACTCATTAATCACTAGGCCAAACTCGGCCGTATACAAGAAGCATACAAAACGAAAAGAACCTACAACAAGATATGGTTCTCTACAAATTACACTCAATCCTCTATACAACCCGGAACTACATGGGTGCACCAAAAAGATAAGTGATCGGAGACTACTTCTCAACTGTCCAAAACTAGCTTCTACGCTTTCGAAAGCCCTCTTGTTTCGCTCACTCCAGACGATCCACATCAATGCCATAGGGACAACATTCCATGCGCTGCACTTTCTCCTGCTTCTCCCAGTTTTCCAACAGAACAACAAGACCTTCACAGACCTCGACATCACCTAAGACATACAAAACCAGCTAAACATATCCCACCAGAGTCTCGTACCAGACTACAATGTAGAAGAAGATGATCTAAATCTTCGCCTCCTTTTATAAACAACACCAACTAATGCAAACAAACTTTTTTTTTAAGATTTTCCGCCATCAAAATCAGCCCCCATAGCAGCTAACCAAGTGAAGAAATATACCTTCCTCAGCACCTTAGGAATCCAAATTGCCTTTGCAGGAATAGCCTCCTCCACCCTGACCGAAAGTTCTCATAAAAAGATTCGACAGAGAATACATAATTGTTCCCCAACCCCAATCTCATCGTATCTGGTCTATCGACTGGCTCACATTGTTGATGGAGTAGACCTAGCATCCTTTAAAACTCATCCACCTCTCAATCCTGAAAATCCCTCCTAAACATCAAATTCCAAATGTTTCTTCCGCTTGCATCCCTTTAATGTGTTGGACTACCGCCTCTCTGACATGAAGCCATAAGCATACGAAAACTCATCTTTTAGCAAAATGTCTTCATACCATTTATCTCCCCAAAAACTAAAGCAAAATGTTTCCATATATCTTCCCAAAACTAACTCTTCCCCCATCCCTTACCCTAAAAGAGATGTTTCCAGAAAAATCTATCCATTCCTCGACACTCCGCACACAAAGGCCACTATGATATCATTAGTTCTCCAATCCCCTGCCATCACCACATATTTATCTATTATCACCCCTCTCCTTAAGGATTGAACCTCCGCCCGAATCTCCACAACCATTTCCCTAAACAGAGCTTTGTTGAAAACCCTCAAACTTTTTACTCCCAACCCTCCCCACTCTTGGGTATTCTCACAGTCTCCCATTGAACCAAATGATACTTTTTTTTGCCCCATCCAATGAATCCCACATAAAGTTTCTTTAAGCCTCCAATTTTCCTATAACACTGGTGGAGTGTGAAACAAGGACACATAATAAGTGGGGATGCTCAATAATGTGCTCTTTATAAACACTTCCTTCACACCTTTAGACAAACACCCCTTTTACCAACCTGCAAATCACTACTCAACCCTTTGAAGTACTGGATTTCACACACTAGTATCCTTATTCGAGTCTCCAAAGGTAATCCTAGATAAGCAGAAGGGAGAGCCCCTACCTTGCAATGCAAAACCCAAGCGAGCAACTCAATCTTGTCCACCTCACCAACGGGAAAGATATCGCATTTTTTGAGATTAATATTAAGGCCCAACACCATCTGAACCCAAGTTAAAACTTGACCTAGAAAATCCAACTGAACCTCATCTGCATCACAAAAAAAACAAGTTATCGTCTTCAAATAAAAAAAGGGAAACCGAGAAGGACCTAACATCTCCAACCGCAGCACTGAACCCCTTTATGCGTCTTGCCAAAACAACTCTATCATCTTACTCAAAGCTTTCATCATCAAAATGAATAGCAAAGGTGATAAAGGATCCTCTTGCCGCCCCCTCGAACTACCAAAGACCACATGAATTACAATTCACCAACACTAAGTAACACACCGAAGATATACAAAAACTGATTCACTTTCTCCATTTTTCTCCAAAGCCATCTTCAACATTATGAAATCAAGGAACTTCCCATTTACATGGCCATATGCCTTTTCAAGATCTAACTTGCACAACACTCCTAGCAAACCAACTTCCTTATCGAATCTACCACTTCGTTTGCCACCAGGTCCACATCTAAAATCATCTACCTTCCACAAATGCATTTCGTAAAAATAATATCATCCCATTCAAGACCTTCTTATGTCTATTAGAAAGAACCTTGGATATAATCATGTAGATGCTTCCCACTAGACTGATAGGTCTATAATCCCCGATGTTTGTAGTCCCTCCAGGATAATGACAATAACTGAACCATTTAAGCTCCCTCGAACTCCCCTCTTTATGGAATTCATCAATTGTTAAGTTATATCCGTGCAACATTCAACCACCTCGCTCACCTCCTCTTAATAGCCGTCTCTAACCACCCACTAGTTTCCCTTCCAATGTGACGAAACCTTAAGCCCTCAAGTTTGGTCTCAATTCCGCTTCTTCTTTGAACAAACGCTCATAGAACTTAACAATTGCCCCTTCTACTTCCTCCTCTTTCAGGTGCACTTCCCAGTCTACCTCCACTAACTCTATGAAATTCCTCCTCATATTTTCAACTACCACCCTATGAAAACATTTTGTATTTACATCCCCCTCTTCTAACCATAATGTCTTCGACTTTGACTCCAACTCACCTCTTGGGACACCAAAGAAGCTAACCCCTTATTCAAACCCAATTTCTTCTCCTTCTCCATCTCCTCCAACTCTCTTCCCCCTTCTAACCCCTCTAGCTCCCCACCTTGTCCCTCATTTTCACTCTACCACCCATAACAACAACCAGACTTCTTAGTTCCACACCCTTAAATCTTTCTTAATCATTTTAATTTCTTAGCAAGCGAAAGGAAGGTCGTCCCTCCACAACATAGATACTCCACCACCATGTCACTTTCTCCCTAAAATCAACTGCTTTTAGCCGCATATTCTCGAATCTGATTGGAGATCTCGTTTTTCTTCCTCTACTATCGTTTTCCTTTTTAGCCTCATTTATTTGAAAAACTAAATGCCCTTTCTTAATACTTTTAACACAATATGACAGACATGTCATTAACATATAGGCCTAACAAGGAATTATTTCTTGATCAGTGATTGGCTCTAGCAGTATGGAAAATTTAGCACCATTAGTTCTTGCAATGCTTCTAACACATTATTTGTAGAAATATTTACCAGGGATATTTGGTGACAACTAGTTATCCGAACCATAAATCATCTGCATGTTATTATAATTTTACAGGGCTTCACTTATCAGAAAAGAAAAGGCATTATAATTTATAAGGGTTCAACTTCAGATAGGACTAGGAGGCCCTGATCATCATATGCGGAACTTGATCTTGCTTCAAGAAAGTGTCATATAGAGTATAGACTGGGTTTTGGGGTGGCACAAAGACAAAGGTCTTTCAAGCATAACTTTTTTTTCTTATACAGGTGGTATCAAGTCCAGCTTGCGCTCACCTCGAATATTCCACCGAATACCTGCCTCGAATATTCCACCGGATACCTGCTACCTCTCACCAATACATGCATCAAGTAATTTTTCGTACCAAGGTGTTTCTGACATAACTGACAAGTTCAATTAGAATATCATTGATCTTATACAATTAGGCCTCATTTATTTGCACCTAATAAAGGTCTGAATCTCAAATTCAGACTTACCATTAAGTGCATTTATTTTTCATGAACATTTTGACTCTTAATAAGTCTGAATAGGTCTTAATCATTCAAATTTGGAACTAAGTTTTAACCATTAAGAGATATTCTTGTGTTGGATAATATTCACTATCACTCTATCCATAATCATCAGTCACCACCTCTAACCACCTCTGCCACCACCACCATTGTCAACCACCACCTAACTACCAACCGCCGCCGCCAACCACCTCCACCAACACAACCGTCATTCACAATCATAATTGCTACTAACCACTATTTTCAACCGCTACCATATCTACCACCTCCATTATTTTAATTATATCCGCCGTTATCACCGCCATCAACACCAATGCCAATGCCAACACCACCACCTTCATCAACCACTATCGGCCAATCTCAACTACTAACCAATTCATCTATCACAACTAGCGTCACCGCTAACTACCACTAACACATCATCTGCTTCCACACATTCTTCAACCACCACCACCATTGTCACCAGTGTCGCCACATCTACCACAACTTCAACCACCATATCTTTACTAATAATCATCCCCACCATCACAAATATCAACACCAACATTACTAATCACTAACATCAATCATTATCACCACCACCATTAAAAACCATCTCCATTATCACTAACAAATATAAATATTTTTTTCAATCAAATAATAATTTTATTGTATTAAATCAAATATTTTTCTAATATATAATTATTTTTTATTTTGAATTATATTTTTTATTATATATGCAAATAAATAAATTTTGCATATTCAGATATTGAAAAACAAATAGTCCTAACCATTGTCTGAATCTTAATAAAAACAAATGCAGCCTTAATCTTACTTTTCCTACTTAATAAAGAAGACCTTCTCTTCTTCAAACCACCTCTTCCTCTCTCCATTAATCAAGTTTTTCATTATAAATTCACAAGATATAATGGGGCAATTGAGCTGCACAGAGTAGCTCATTACTCAATTACAAATCCCACAAGCATCCATCGTCAAAAGAACATATATTAACTCAACTATCTAGCATACATTACCACAATAAAACTTGCCATACTTCTGACAGAGTATCTCATAATCTAGAAAATTAGCAGACTATGTCATCATAACAATCTATTAAGATATAACTCAGGTATACCCAAGCATACTCAAATTTAACATGCCATTGCTTGAAATGAAAATCCAAGTGCCTCTTTAGCTTCCCGTCTACCCAAACTTTAAAGGTGATTTAATTAAGCATCAAATTTAATAGTTATATGTGACACATGCACTATAAATGTGGCAATAAAAGAAAATATATTAAGATAATAACTGAACGCTATAGCATAGACAAAAATACTAGGTGATTTATTTCCATCTATTCTACCCGTGGTGGACAGAGCTACCTGATACATGTTGCTAGTGGGCGGTACAGGTATCCATGGAATTAGTCGAAGTGCCCGAAAGCTGACCCGTAGACCACAGTTATAAAAATAAGACTAATAGTAACTGAATACTAAATTGCCAGAAAATAAATAGTCAAATGAATTCAAATACCTGTTTGGTACTACTTGTCTAAAATAATAATATTTGTAAAATGTGTCAAGGTAGGGTTAAGATCTGTGTACACACTACAAACCACCCTCCACAAACCCCACTTATAGGATTACACCTGGTATGTTTATGTTGTTGTGTCAACAAAGAGTCCCACGTCACTTGAAATTGAGGGAGTAATATACAACCTTCGATCAATCAACTATTTCTCAATCTCATATTAGTAGAATCGCCTAAATGAATAAGTTATATACATTCATCTATGTTTGGTCCATGTAATTCAATCATCGAGCAATTTGGTTTTTAAAGCACAACTCATAAAAAATGATTTTATAAGAAGACAACTAGCTCTTCAATACTCCTCAATGTTCTATAGATTTCATTAAAATTTATCCCCGAACAGTTTAGGAACAAACACAAAGGAGGTCTATGGATGGCAAGGAGCTAAGCAACATTAGTACTAATTATAAGTATTGGACCTTATCACTTTCTGAAAGGGCAACCTGGGGTACAAAAGCTCCCGTTATGTGCGGGATCCGGAGAAAGGCCGGACCACAAGCCTATTGTACGCAACCTGACCTTCCCAAAAAAAAAATCCAAGTTCATACATTAAAAAGATAACCTTGGCAACATTACTAATTCAAAATTGTAAATCCAGCAAAACATATAGCTATACTACTCAACAACTTAGACAATATGCAATACAGCAATTGTGATCCAACAAGAATCAGTTAAATCTATAACACTGTTACGGAGTTCAAAATTTATAAAAGTGAATTTTCATATTGTTGTAGAGTTTAAATTTATATAAGCAGGCCTCTAGGAGAGAAAAAGGGAAAAAAAAAGTCGCAGTTATTTTAAAGGGGAGAGATATAATAAAAAACACAAATAAACTCATATTCTCGCCTATTTATATTCTATTTTCCTACCTAAACTATCACCTTTTCACTAGCTTCATCCCTCAACTATGACTCCATTTGTATTAAAATACAACTCGAACCTAAGTTAGCCTACTTACCCCTTTCAATTGGGAACAAATGTTTGGCAACTAAACATCAATGTGTGTTTTAATAATAAAAACAATCATAGATTAGGTAAGTAAAGAGAACAATGGATAATTAAGGTACCAAGAAATTCACAATAGTTCAAATAGTATTCCTAAAGAAACGGGGAATTCGAACCTTATAGTAATCCCAAACAAGGCTAAACTCATTATAGCGTAAAGTTACAATCATTGTGCTTGACGTGTTAAGTTAATTTACCCTCAGAACAATAATTGACTTAATTCTAGCAACCCTCGCAGTGTTTGTATTGGAGCGCCCGTTAAGTGGATCTGCTAGTTAAATTAAAGAGAAACAAACAGAAATGGAGGTCTCTCCAATGTTGCCTATTGTTGCTGGTGAATTGTTTGTTTTTTTTCGACAAAAAGACTTGAGGAATTATTAGTAATTAGAAAATACCATTTCTTTTTAATTAGATATTAATGGAAATTATAGCAGGCGTTTGGCAAAACCAACAATTTTCTAAGTTGAAGTTTTATTTGGTCATGAATATAAATTGAAATTATTTTTGAATTTTTATGTAAAAAATGGGAGTGAAAATCGGTTTGAGACTTGTTTTTGAAGTTATTATGGGGCAAAATGGTTCAATGGACCCCTGTACTATGTTCATTTTGTAATATGGACACTTCTACTTACATGTTTGTCATCAGGACCCTTCAACCCACTAAAAACAACATTTTAAACACATTTTCTGATGTGGCATCCTATGTGGCTGGGACCACATAGGAGCATATATTTTAACCTCGTAGCACGCATCGGCCATCAAAAAAAGGCCCCCAACAGTCATAAAAGACCTTTTAAATGCTCTTTCTTCCTCATTTGCTTCCAACACCATTGTTGGAGCAATTTGAGCTTTTTTTCCTCCCTTCTTCTCCATTTTTTCTATCTCTAAGTTCTTGTTCCTTAATTTTTTTTCCTGCTTTGTTTGTAATATTGAAAATTTAATTTTTTATGTAATTTTTTGCAACACAATGACAGTTCGGGTTTGTTATTGTGGGCTCTACGCTGAACTTAAGATGTCAAGAACAACAACCAACCCTGAAAGAATGTTTTGGGGCTATCAAAAATATAAAGTTGGTAATGGTTGTGGATTCTTTGGATGGGCTGATGAAAATGAACAATAAAAAGGCAGACATAGAAGGCAACGAAGACAAGAAGGACTGGGAAGATATGGAAGGCAAGGAAGACATGAAAGATCAAGCATTAACATTGATATCATTGATATATTCAACCAATGACAAATATTAAGATGTGGCCAAGAAGCACAAGACCACCAATTGAGCCACCTGTGATTACTCCTATGCCAGGAAGGCCACGTAAAAAAAGAAAGAAAGCTAAGGATGAACCTGTTAAGAAAAAATTTGGAAAGGCTACAAGAAAGAAAAGAAAAATGGCATGTTCTATGTGCAAGTCTATTGGACACAACCAAAAAGGATGTCCAACTTTGGTAAGCTAAATCTTTTCTTATTGATGAATTTTACTCTTTTTGAATGTGTTTTTGACCTTTATCTATTTTTTTGTAGAAAAAAAATTTCAGAAGTAGCTGTGGCAATCAACCAAGTGTGCAAGCCAGCACTAGTACTGCAGCTGCTGCTGCTACTGAGAGAGCTACAAATGCTTCAACAGCTAAAGAGATACCTGCAAATGCTAAGTCAAGCAACAGAAGGCTTGCAAAGTCTCACAGTGCACCAAGAGGTGCAGGAAGGCCTGCAAATGCTCACAATGCATCAAGAGCTGTAGGAAGGCCCGCAAATGCTGCATCAGTTGGTAGTGTGAGGCCTGCAAGTGCCTCAACAGCTAATATAAGGCCTGCAGTTGTTGTGATGCCCACTATCACTTCGGCAGTATGTGATAATGCTACAAAATCTATAACTCAGCAGTCTTCTAGTGGTGTTGGTGCCCAAAAGAGGAAGACTAATACAGCTTTGAGAGTTGGTGCAAATCTTGCTAGGGGTGTCAAATGGGCGGGTTGGGTTGAGATTGAAAATTATAAGTGGGTTGAATTTGATATCGGGTTGGGTCATGAACCGCCCAAATTTTCTTTGGGTTGAAATGGGTAAATATCGGGTTGGGTCTTGACCCGCCCAATTTGACCCGCTTAGTCTAAAGAAAATATTTGCGAGTCAAAATCAATATGTTAAACAGTTAAAGGACATTTCTTTTACCCTTTTCTGTAATTAAATTAACATGGAGTGAGTATATTTTTTCAGTTTTCTGTAACTACACCTATCCAAAAAAAAGTTTTTATGTAACTAAATATTGTATAAACAACCCAATCAAAAGCCATTGAACTGAGCAATAGCAGCAAGCACATTATTGCATAAAATCAAATGTTAGTAGCTTCCTGCAAGCAGCTAAATCAAATGACTATCTGCTATGTTTAAAGATTCCATCACTGAGTTGAAAACATTTTAGGAATTCCTTTTCATCATTCTTGTGTACCAATCTCAACTAGGATTTGAAGTTGTAATATTATGCCAAAAACAATCAGTAGTAGTAGTACTTGATGAGATTCTCAGGTGTAGAATAGTGTATTGATTCAAGACTCTCGAAAAAGACATAAACATCAGTACAGATGATGACAAGAACAATCTAACATAGCTCCTACAGCAACTACTCTGCTGATCTCAAATCTGGAAACCAGATAAAATTTAGAGTATCCACCTTTACTGTCACAAACAAGATTTACAAAAAAATTCATTTCTCTGTTTCAAAAGATCATTTATGAAGCATCCTGTTGAATATAATCTACGCATCTTATCCCAAGACATTCCAGAAGAAGATTTTCACATCATTCTATTTTTTTCTGGAGCTAAGCAATTCAGAACTCCCTCGGCAGGGAAAACAATCAGAAGTTAAATTTGTTGGCAGCAAAGCAATGGTCAAATTCAAATGAAGACCTGGTGTTCTTCCGAGAGAAATCCAGTACAATATATTGATGTGTGAACTATCTTCAAGGCAGCTGGAGATTGGGTCGAGCATCTTGTTCAAGCATCGTCAAAAAAACAAGCACGAATATCTGGAAGTTGCAATGCAGCCGCACACTAGTTTAGGAGTTTGTTCAAACACTAATTCAAATTGATACAGAACGCTAAAAGGCTATTGCAAGTACTGAAACCAAAAAAAGGACTAATACAAGCTTTTAGCACAAGATAAGCAGACTTTTGAACCTGATCTTAGCCATAAACAGAGAGTAGAGAGTTTGACAGGATTATAGCGATGTGCAAAAGTACTTTCGATGCTACAACTAACATGTTTATATCCAATATACTTTCAGATTCATGAATTCGTTCACTCATACCAATGGTGTAATCAGGAATTACACCAGATAAACCAAAACTTTTAGCTATCAAATTGACAACACTTTCTTCATTGGAATCACACCCTACCCCTTGTCAAGAACAAAAGTGAGTTGAAAAGTTGTGAACTTTAGTAACACCCATCTTTTGAAGGAAGTCAGAGACAAAAAAATCCATCACTGTTTGGTTGTTGACAAAGCAAAGGCCTAAAGAACAGTGTCAAAACCAGAAAAGAACCAAGAATGCCTATTCCCATTTGTAGATAAGACTTCAACTGCCAATCTCAGAATGAAAAAGAGAGAAACAAAACCCTCCAACAACTCCAAAATCTCCCTTTTTCAGAACTTTACTAACATTTCTGACTCAAAAATTTGTTCTACCTTCCAACAATCAACAAAACAAACACTTTTAGCACAACCCCATAAAAAGCCAAAAGTTCAAGAATACACCATTGGCTAAAAATGAACTTTCTTAGTAGAAACAGAAACAAAAATCTACTAACCTTTGCGAAATTAGAGTAATAGGAGCAGGCAGCAACGATTTCACAGAAGAAATTAGAGTGATTTTAGTTGAATCGAGACTCAAGAAGAACGTTGAATCGGAGATCAGGAACAGAGTACCGGCAACGTGAAGTGTTATCAGTTTGTACCCAAACGTGTTCCGGCAACGTGAAGTGCCGTCGACGGCGATGGCGTTCACAAATTTGCGTCTTGGAGTTGCGGCGATTTTTATTTTTATTTTTTTGGTTGGAAACGGGTTGAAATGGGTATCTTACGGGTTGAAATGGGTGAGAGTTGTTTTTTAGCGGGTCAGGTTTAATGGGCTCAAACCTTACCCAATTTGAAATTAGTTTGTACCCAATCCAAAAATGTTTGGGCGGTTGGATCTTAACGGGTTTATTTTGACAGCCCTAATCTTGCATATAAAATAGACCAAGGCAAAGGAAATTGGTTTTGGTTTGTTGTTTGGACCAAGTGGTAGTGTAGTAGAAAGGGTAAGTTTCCTATAATGTAATTTACATTTAACTGATATTAATTAGTGTATCTATAATTGATTTTTTTTATTTTTACAGTCTGAAAATACTGATAGAGTGTTATATAGTTCAACACTTACTAGTTCGGTTCCAACCAATATTGACTTGGGCTTCAAACCAAATGCACTAAGGTGGAAAGGTGGAGCTGCAGTAACTCAAAGACAGCTGCAAGAACAGAGTTACAAAAGATCAAAGGCAAAATCATCTACAACCAGTCAAGCCACATCAAGCAGTAAAGCCGTAAGAATTAGTCCACAACAAGAACTCAAGGAACACATTAGTATAATTCTCTCTTTCCATATTGATCTCAAGTATTGTCAAGATAATTTTTTTAAGACTTCTGGCTCATTTCTCATTTAAGATGTTGTTAAGACAAGCTTTTTTATGTCAACTCTTGTTAAGACATTATATATTGAAGATTTCTATGTGTGGCAAAATAATGGTGTTTGTCATTAAATTTGAATTTCATTTTCATTGCACATTGTAACTACAAAGATCAAGTCAGAATACAGATGACAACAATAATGATAACAGTGATATCAATGCTAAGGTTTTCTTTCATGTCTTCCTTGCCTTCCATATCTTCCCAGTCCTTCTTGTATTCGTTGTCATCTATATCTGCCTTTATATTGTTCATTTTCATCAACCCATCGAAAGAATCCACAACCATTACCAACTTTATATTTTTGACAGCTCCAAAACATTCCTTCGAGGTTGGTTCATCTTATTAACATCTTAAGTTCAGCATAAAGCCCACAATAACAAACCCGAACTGTCATGGTGTTGCAAAAAATTACACAAAAAAATAAATTTTCAATATTACAAACAAAGCAGGAAAAAATTAAGGAACAAGAACTTAGAGATAGAAAAAATGGAGAAAAAGAGAGGAAAAAAAAGCTCAAATTGCTCCAACAATGGTGTTGGAAGCAAATGAGGAAGGAGGAGCATTTATAAGGTCTTTTATGACCGCTGGGGGGCCTTTTTTGATGGCTAAATGTGCTAGGAGGTTAAAATACACACTCCTATGTGATCTCAGCCACATAGGATGCCACATCAGAAAATGTGTTTAAAATATTATATTTTAGTGGGTTGAAAGGTCCAGATGACAAACATGTGAGTAGAAGTGTCCATATTACAAAATGGACATAATACAGGGGTCTATCAAACCATTTTACCCCATAATAACGTCAAAAACAAGTGTCAAACCGATTTTCACTCTCACTTTTAACATAAAAATTCAAAAATAATTTCAATTTATATTCATGACCAAATAAAACTTCAACTTAGAAAATTGTTGGTTTTGCCAAACGCTTACTATAATTTTCATTAATATATAATTAAAAAGAAATAGTATTTTCTAATTATTAATAATTCCTCACGTCTTTCTGTCGGAAAAAAGAAAAAATTCACCAGCAACGATAGGCAACATTAGATAGACCTTCATTTCTGTTTGTTTCTCTTTAATTTAACTAGCAAATCCAGTTAACGGACGCTCCAATACAGATACTGCGAGGGTTGCTAGAATTAAGCTGATTATTATTCTGAGGATAAATTAACTTCACACGCCATGCACAATGATTGTCACTTTACGCTATAATGAGTTTGGCCTTGTTCGAGACTGTACTATAAGGTCTGAATTCCCCTTTTCTTTAGGAATACTATTTGAAATATTGTTAATTTCTTGGTACCTTAATTATCCATTGTTCTTTTTACTTACCTAAGCTATGACTGTTTTTATTGTTAAAACATACATTGATGTTTAGTTGCCAAACATTTGTTCCCAATTGAAAGGGGAAAGTAGGCCAACTTAGCATCGAGTTGTATTTTAATACAAATGGAGTCATAGTTGAAGGATGAAACTAGTGAAAAAGTTGATAGTTTAGGTAGGAAAATAAAATATGAATAGGCGAGAATGTGAGTTTATTTGTGTTTTTTATTATATCTCCCCATTAAAATAATTGTGAATTTTTTTTTTCCTTTTTCTCTCCTAGAGGTCTGCTTATATAAATTTAAACTCTACAACAATATGAAAATTCACTTTTATAAATTTTGAACTATGTAACAGTGTTATAGATTTAACTGATTCTTGTTGGATCGTAATTGTTGTATTGCATATTGTCTAAGTTGTTGAGTAGTATAGCTGTATGTTTTGCTAGATTTACAATTTTCAATTACTAATGTCGCCAAGGTTATCTTTTTTATGTATGAACTTGGATTTATTTTTTGGGGGGAAGGTCAGGTTGCGTACAATAGACTTGTGGGCCGGCCCTTCTCCGGATCCCACACATAACGGGAGCTTTTGTACCCCAGGTTGCCCTTTCAGAAAGCGATAAGGTTCAATACTTATAATTAGTAATAATGTTGCTTAGCTCCTTTCATCCATAGACCTCCTTTGTGTTTGTTCTTAAATTGTTTGGGGATAAATTTGATGAAATCTATAGAACATTGAGGAGTATTGAAGAGCTAGTTCTCTTTTTATAAAATCATTTTTTATGAGTTGTGCTTTAGAAACCAAATTGCTAGATAATTGAATTATATGGACCCAAACATAGATGAATGTATATAGCTTATTCATTTAGGCGATTCTACTAATATGAGATTGAGAAATAGTTGATTGATCGAAGGTTGTATATTACTCCCTTAATTTCAAGTGACGTGGGACTCTTTGTTGACACAACAACATAAACATACCAGGTGTAATCCAAAAAGTGAGGTCTGTGGAGGGTGGTTTTTAGTGTGTACATAAATCTTAACCCTACCTTGACACATTTTACAAATATTATTATTTTAAACAAGTAGTACCAATCAGCTATTTGAATTCATTTGACTATTTAAACTGAAGATTTTTGTT
Organism: Capsicum baccatum var. pendulum; assembly: GCA_030864225.1. Classification (NCBI taxonomy): domain Eukaryota; kingdom Viridiplantae; phylum Streptophyta; class Magnoliopsida; order Solanales; family Solanaceae; genus Capsicum; species Capsicum baccatum. The sequence goes on from CM061550.1 coordinate 8,511,088, forward strand.
ATTTTCTGTCAATTTAGTGTTCAGTTACTATTAGTCTTATTTTTATAATTGTGGTTTTCGAATTAGTTTTCGCGCACCTCGGCTAATTCCACGGGATATCTGTACCGCCCACTAGCAACATATATCAGGTAGCTCTGTCCGCCACGAGTAGAGTAGATGGAAAGAAATCACCTAATATTTTTGTCTATGCTATAACGTTCAGTTATTATCTTAATATATTTTCTTTTATTGCCATATTTATAGTGCATGTGTCACATATAACTATTAAATTTGATGCTTAATTAAATCACCTTCAAAGTTTGGGTAGACGGAAAGCTAAAGAGGCAATTGGATTTTCATTTCAAGCAATGGCATGTTAAAATTGAGTATTCTTGGGTATACCTGAGTTATATCTTAATTGATTGTTATGATGACATAGTCTGCTAATTTTCTAGATTATGAGATACTCTGTCAAAAGTATGGCAAGTTTTATTGTGGTAATGTATGCTAGATAGTTGAGTTAATGTATGTTCTTTTGACAACGAATGCTTGTGGAATTTGTAATTGAGTAATGACCTACTCTGTGCAGCTCAATTGCCCCATTATATCTTGTGAATTTATAATGAAAAACTTGATCAATGGAGAGAGGAAGAGGTGGTTTGAAAAAGAGAATGTCTTCTTTATTAAGTAGGAAAAGTAAGATTAAAGCTGCATTTGTTTTACCTTTTTTTATTTTCTCAGGATATTTAAGTTTTTTGGGTTTTTAGGGCAAAGTTTTATATAAATATATAATTAACTTGTGCTTCAAATATTTTATAGTCCTAGAAAGATATAACTATTTTAGGTGTTTATCAAAAAAAAAAAATGACACTAAATATTAAATAGAAAAATAAATTTAGGTTATGAATTTATGCAAAACTTAATAGTAGATATCCAACATTTATGTCATTTTAATATTTTATTAGCATTAGTATTGATTTAGGCTTTATTTGAATTACTAATATCTATGAGCTACAAAACTTTATTAGATCATTCAAAATTTTAAGTTTAAATTTGAAATAATATGTTGAAAGACAAAAATAATGAAAAGTGTAAGAAATATTTATAAATTACATCATAGTAATATTTTTTTGTAATAAATATTTTTAAAAATTTACAAATGTAATATCGGATTGATTCGATTTGACCTTTTTTATTAACACCAAACCAAATCAATTATAATCAAATTTTTTTATCAAAATCAAATCAAACCATTAATCAAATTATTTCGATTTACGGTTTGATGAATTTACGGTTCAGTTTTGTTGATCCCTAATTCCAAATATGAGTTGATTGTTTTTCCCCTTTGATCAATTCGAATGATTAAATGTCAGTTTAATTGTTTGATTTTCCTTTTCACATTGAATTTTCTGTTTTCCCTAATCTAAATTCTACTTCCATCCTTTTTTATCTAGTTTTTTATTTTCATGTTTTTGCACCTTGGTTGCTGTCCATCCTCAACTTTAGACCCGTATATGAAGTTTCAAATAGACGAGCAATTTTCAACTTCAATCAGATAAATCAGCATTTTATATTTACTTTGATATGTTTAAGTTTATACTTGGTCAATATTCTAAGTAGGTATTTGGAAAATAGGTAATATCACGGCGAAATGTGGTCCAAGTGTCAAAATATTTTGCACAAGAACTGAGAACTCTCATTGTTATACATAGAAAGCACAACAAATGCAGTACAGCCTCCAGATACTAACATATTCCTCCATGCTTAATAGTTTTAACACAATAGAGAGCAAATACAAGTTTCTCTTGCGCAACTACTGAAATGTCCATGGATCGAATAGCCAGCTACTCAGCCTTTCGAGCAATTCAAAGATAAGAGGATGCTCGAAAATTTTTCAGCCCATCCTGTTGCTAGGACCATTCAAGAGTCCTTTGAGATGATCATCCAACGGTAACTATCAAATAGTTCATTCAGCTAATTTACAGGTTAGCATACTGAGTTTTTTGTGCTCGTCATTTTGCTAATGGCTACCATTCACAACTTCCCTTGGAAATGCCCATCCAAAGAAGAAGACCACTTTGTTCCAGACTAATCTACAAGTATTCATTGGAAGCTTTTGTGCTCATCCTTTCGCTTAAGACAACCACTTGGGACTTCCGATGGAAATGCACATCCAAAGACAACCACCAATTTGTTCGGCAGAGTACTCTACAGGTTGTCATTGGTGTCAAATGGCAAAATTACAGAGATAAGGTACAGCCTCGACTGGACAGAGCTAACCAGCTCAAGAAGCAGCAGCTGGAGAAAATACACACACCCCAGACCAACCAAGAAAAAGTAGGACCCAAAACTGGAAAACCTCTTATAGGATATTGGACAGTTTGTGAAACCTTCGTACAGCAGCGTGAAGATCGTGCGCTTCATACACCTCAATAAGTGACCTAACTGCTCTGAATATGATATCTTTCTTGTGGTTTACAGAAGAGTAATATTCAGCCTCAAACTGGTTAGGTGATTTCTCGAGAGACATGCAGACCAACTTAAACCACTCCTCAAAGAAGGATGATTTCTACAGGAATATAAAGAGAGAATTAGACACGGCCTTAAAAGAGAGCAAAGCAAATACAGATTTTAAGGACTAAGAAACCTGGAAAGAGAACATAATTTCTCTGTTTCCTTTTACTTGGCCCCATACCAAAAATAATTATTTCAATTTATTTATCAAATTAAGAGAATTGTTCTATTATTTATCAATAGTTCTATTACTCGAGATAAGAAAAAATATTGGGATTTATAAAGAATGAAGTTTTATTAGTTTTAGTTCAGTAATATATACTTATTGGTCGTACCCCAGCACCGTATTATTCGCATTTGGATCCATACACACAAATCCTAAAATTTATGATGAAGATTCTGGCCTCTATATCCGCACCCGAGTCCGAGCCACATAGAAAGTGTTAGAATATGAGTAGAAATAGGAATAGTATATAAAAATCCTACTTGGTAAAAGGATTGTACTATAGTGTCTATAAATAGGGTCTCGATGTAATTATGTGAACACACAATTCAATAATATTTTTTATCCATTATTTCTCACATGGTATGTCAATTGCGTAGATCACTCTATGGTTTGAAACATTCCCTTTGAGCTTGGTTTGGAAAGATTAGCACAATAATTCAGCAATTTGACATGATTCATAGTGGAGCTGATCACTCGGTGTTTTATCGACATTCTCAACCAAATTTGTGTACTTATTTGGTGGTTTATGTTGATGATATCATTATCATCGGCAATGATGAAGATGGTATCACAAAATTGAAGCAACATTTCTTTCAGCATTTCCAGACTAAAGACCTTGGTAGATTGAAATATTTCTAAGTATTGAGGTTGCTCAGTCCACATCAGGTATTGTTATTTCTCAATGCAAGTATGCCTTAGACATTCTTGAAGAGACGGGAATGATGGGATGTAAACCCCGTTCTATGGATCCAAATGCTAAACTTCTGCAAGGACAGGACGAGCCACTCAGTGATCCTAAAAAGTATAGGCGGTTGGTTGGAAAGTTAAATTATCTCACTGTGACTAGGCCTGCCATATCCTTTTCTGTGAGTGTTGTAAGTCAATTTATGACTTCCCCTGTGATAGTCACTGGGTTGCAGTTGTTCGTATTTTGCGATATATAATCAGCTTTATGTAAAGGACTATTTTTTTAGGATCGAGGTCACGAGCATATCATTGGATACATAGATGTTGATTGAGCAGGAACACCCTCTGATAGAGATAGACGTTCAAACTTCGAATATTGTGTTTTAGTAGGAGGTAATTTGGTGTCTTAGAAGAATAAGAAACGGAGTGTGGTTATTCGATCTAGTACGAAAGCAGAATATCGAGCAATGGTTATAGCAACTTGTGAGCAAGTTTAGATCAAGCAATTGCTGAGAGAACTAAAATTTGGAGAAACCGGTAAGAAGGAACTTGTGTGTGATAATCAAGCAACCCGTCATATCGCATCAAATCCAGTGTTGCATAAGAGGACTAAACACATAGAGATTGATTGTTACTTTGTCAGAGAAAAGATACTCTCAAGAGATATTGTTACAAAATTTGTGAAGTCAAGTGATCAACTTTCAGATATCTTCATCAAGTCCCGCATCGATCCTCGTATTAATTACATTTGTAATAAGCTAGGTGCACCAGCTTGAGGGGGAGTGTTAGAATATGAGTAGAAATAGGAATAGTAGATAAAAATCTTACTTGAAAAATGATTGTACTATAGTGTCTATAAATAGGGTCTCAATGTAATTATGTAAACACGATTCAACACTCCCTCTGTTTCAAAAAGAATGACCTACTTTGACTTGACACAAAGTTAAAGAAAATAAAGAAGACTTTTGAATCTTGTAGCCTTAAGTTAAAGTTGTGTCAAATGTACCAAAATGTCCTTTAATCTTGTGGTCCTAAATATGCCATGTCGAAAGTTGAAATTAAAGTATTGCCAAAAAAGAAAAAGGGTCATTCTTTTTTAAATGGACTAAAAAAGAAAGCAGGTCATTCTTTTTTAAACGGAAGGAGTAATATTTTTTGATCCATTATTTCTCACATAAAGAAACTTAAAATGTGGCATAAGTAGTTAGAAATTGGGTGTACATGGGGATGAAGAAAAACAATGTAGTAATGGTGGAGCATCATGAGGTAATTCCAAGCGAACACACACAAAGCAAGCATGTTAGGATCTTTGGGAAAGCATAATTACAGCTTTTGGTGTTGATGCAGAGAACTTGACTTTCAAAATCTTTATAATGCTTAAAATTGTTGATGCATGTACAAAGAAGCAACAGATGCACAGAAAGAAGCAAAGTGATACAATATCACCACTTAAATTGTAGGCCGGAAACCTCTTTAACATACAAAGTCTTTTACAAGTACATACAAAAATTGAATAAAAGATTTTATATGGAGGTTTTTGTTAAATATGATATCCTTACTAGATAATTTAGATATGAGAATATCTCTATATTTAAATAAAGCAGATGTGGGAATATCCTCAAATTCCCACAATTAGGCACTTAGAATATGGTGTAATTAGTTTTCCTCCTTATTTACATTCTCTGTAACACTGTTTAATCCCACTAGCTTGAGGAAATAATCAAGACACAAATTCTCAATTTCTCCTCTCTTCGCCCTCTAATTTCTCATGGTATCAGAGTCAGGTTTCTCTAGTTTTTCTTCTTTTTCTCAAAACAGATTCTGCATAGCATTATTACAGAAACAGATTCTACAAAGTATAATTGCAGGAACAAATTCTATAAAATCCAGAATCACAGAAACCAAAATATAATAAGAAAAAAAATTGCAAAACAGAGTTACAAAAGCAGAGGAGGAGGTGGAGAGGTTATCCTCTCCCGGGGTCCCGACAAACCTGGGTGGAGTCAATCTTAAAAATTGATCTAACATCTTCTGCTCCTCTGTAGACATAAGTGGATGGGCCACTGGCGGCTATGGGATTACGGGTGTTGGTGGAACCTCTACACTAGGCGCCGCTGCTGCAGGCTGTGCCCCTAAATCAATACCACCCTGTGCTGCTGGTTGAGCTCCCACGACCGGTGGACCGCCAACTAACCCCAATAACTGAACTAATGTATCCCGAATAACCGAAGAAGATATAAAGCTGGGTGAAGCCTGGGCTGCCCCCTGGCCCACCTACTGATGTGGCGGAATTCCTGGAGCTATCTCAATCCTCGAAGCTATAATAGGATCAGGTGTTGGATCCCTGACCTGATCTCGAATAGGGGCTGCTGCTCTACCCTGCCCCTAATATCTGGGTTGACCTCGATCCCAAGATAGAACTCTAGAAGCGGACCTGCGGTCCCGACCCCCTACTCTCGAACCTCGTGTCCTAGCCATCTGCATAAAGAGTGAACCAATAAAAAGATTACAACCAACCCAGAATCAACGCACAAAATAGATAAAGAAAATGAGATTCTTTTTTCCTAAATATACTTTGTAGCCTTCCAAGGATAGGATACAGACGTCTCCGTACCGACCCGCAAGACTTTACTAAACATCGGCTCCAGTACTAACAATACCAGTGTGACCTAAGCTTTGATGCCAAGCTGTCACGATCCGATTTCTCAAGTCGTGATGGCGCCTACCTTATCCCACCAGTAGGCAAGCCAAATTATAGCCCGGAATGATAGGTAATGGGCTAATAGTTAAGAGACAAAATAAAAAATCGCGTATGATAATAACAACCACAATAATAAGTGAAAACTAAGAAGAGAGAATATGTATTATATCAAAATGAGAGGAGGAAAAAGGACCTATACAAATGAATCTCTCTCAAGTCCTGATAAGGTCAGTACTAGAGTCACTACTAATAGGTACCCAGAGTACAAGACAAAAATCTAAAATGTACACAAGTAGTCTTGAGTGAAAAAGACTAACTAGAGTAGATAGAGGAGGATCAGCCTCGGACGACAGTAAGCTTATCCCGCTCTAAACCAACACTGAAAGGTAGGAACCATGTCAACGCCGACTGTTAGTACCTGGATCTGCATCAGGAAAAAGATGCAGAAGTGTAGTATGAGTACCAAAAATAACGGATACTCAGTAGGCATTATCGGCCAACTGAACTTAATACAAAAAATGTGTAACTACAATGCAAGGACGTAATCTGAGTTATTAGTAAATAAGGATGGAAAGGTAAACAACTACCAAGCTATGCAACGGCTGTAAAGGAATAAACTTGTGCGATACAAAAAATAATAACGCAACAATAACAAATAAATCAAACATAACCTAACTGAGCCCCCATAAGCCCGCTAGGCACACTGAAGAAGATAATTAACCCAACCATACCCCCACAAGTGATGAAAGTAAACATAAATAATCAGATGCCGGGCTCGAACCGGAACTCAGAGTAACCCCCACTATAATCAGATGCGGACTCGAACCGGAGCTCATAGTAACAATAATAGTCAAATGTCGGACTCGAACCGAAACTCGTAGTAACAATAATAATCCAATGCCGGACTCGAACCGGAGCTCATAGTAACAATAATAGTCAAATGCCGGACTCGAACCGGAACTCGTAGTAACAATAATAATCAATTGCCGGACTCAAACCGGAACTCATAGTAACCATAACCCTCCGATAATATTAAAATCCATTTCATATTAAAACAATGTCAATGTCTAAATAATCATTCAGCAATTTTAATTAAAAAGGAATAAATTAAAGATTTTGCAATTAAATTTTATGTCCCAAAGTGAAAGGTGCTATATTATATTGAAAGATAAAATACCAAAATCTACTACAACGGGGTCCCAATCCGAATAAATAAGACAGTTTATACATACAAAGAATATGTATCTACAAGCACTTATCTAAAACTAACATAATAGTTAACATTTTCGGTACGTAAGCTCAATCTAAAAATAGGGTAAACCTAACCTACCTGGACGCCAAAGCTATAATATCTGTCCCGAAGCCTCCGAATAATATCCGCTAGAACCCGAATTTGAATATCATCAAAGAATTTATTTTCCACCACGCCTCTTAACTTATATGCAACTTTGTAGAGCTAACCAAGAACTCTAATTAATTTTTTTCTAATAAAAAGAAGCAAACCGAGAAAGACCATAAAAATAGATATATGGGCGTGCATCTGCATACCATCAGAAAGTTTTCCTCTCTTTAAAAGTTAGGCTATGATTGAGACAAGTGGCAGCACGTGGTCCACTTTTCTATTTAAGCAAATTACACCACTTATATAGATACATATATTTATTAAATTAATCCTATTTCGCATATATTTGGATATTGCATAAATTCATGATAAAATAATTATAATATTTTGAATATATCATAATTAATAGAAAATTATTTTTAACAAAATCTATATTATATAATAATAATATTTTAATATTTTTAAATTTACTATCTCGACATAAAATATTAATAAATTACAAAAAAAAATCTATTATAAAATAATATAACTATATCATGACTTAAAGAATTTTTTTCTCCAATATCAAAAATATTCTAGAAGAACACTAAATTGTATTTCTATCAAATGTCAAATTAAATAATCCACAATACATTTAAATAGTACTAAAATTATATTAAAATACCGAGAAATGACCGTAAGGGTCATTACAGGTTTACCTCTCTTGTGTGGTTTATAATTTATTGCATCGGAGCGGAATTTATCCTGTGCGCACCCAAAGGGTAGTGGCTCTGGGTTCCCTTGTCATAAAAAAATAGAGTAACTTTTCACGGTAAAAAATATTAATGATGGTCAAAAAAAGACTTTGGCAGAGGGAGTACTTTTTTTTTCTTTTTTTTGCTTGTAGGTACGGCTGAAGTATCAAAAATATTTACAATGCAACAAACACTAGGAAGTGTGTTATGCTGCAAATGCAGATTATGTAGGTTATAAAACGGGTTGAATTAAACATAAAAACTGGGCTAAGTTGGAGATCGTTTTAAGATGGGTTCGAATTAAATGGTTTAAAATTTAGCCTCTTGCAAAAAAGCTAGCTAAGGTTGCGTACAATAAATCCCCCTTGTTTGGCCCTTACTCCCTATTTCTCTCATTCCAAATAACCCTCATCAACGCAAGAGGGACCAAATTCCACACCTTATGCCTTCTCCTCCTATTCCTGCTTCTCCAACAAAGTATTATCTTTCACAGATTTTGACATATCCCAAAAATCTCCGAACCGTCTAAGCAGTTCTACCATAATCTCATGGTAAAGACACAATGTATGAGAAGATGATCCACTCCTTCCCTTGTCTCCTTACATATGTAACACCAGCTGATCAAACAACCTTGTGCTTTCTAAGATTTTTCGCTGTCAAAATCACCCCTCTAGTTGCTAGCCAAGAGAAAACACACACTTTCTTCGGCACCAACACTATCCAAATTGAATCACATGGAAACACAACCTCCTCCCTAATTAGGAGTTTCTCATAGGAAGATTTAACGGAGAAATCTCCATTGTTCATCAAACACTACCACGAAGCCTCACGTTTATACACCGAATTGACTTGCCCATGAAGGATGGCCATCAACCTTTGGACCTCGATCACCTCCCAATCATGGAAATGCTTTCTAAATCTCAAATTCCAAAAAGTCTCTCCAATATGTATCTCCCTAATTTGTTGGACCAACATGTACCTTTGGCATGACATTCTATACAGAATTTGAAAATCATCTTTCAATAAGCTATCTCCACACCTCCTATCCCCCCAAAAATTAACTCTCCTCTCATTTGCAACCTTGAATAAGATATTTCTATTGAAATCAAACTATTCCTTCTTTATACTCCTCCACAAGCCACACCCAAAAGGCATAGTGACATCTCTAGTTCTCCATCGTGCTTCCCTTACCCCATATTTATAAACTATCACCCCTCTCTAAAAGACTTGTACCTCCCTCCCAAACTGTCAAACCCATTTGCCCAACAAAGCTTTGTTAAAAACAACCATATCTTTAATTCCTAGACCTCCCTATTTTTTAGGAGATATGTCAGTCTTCCAATGCACCAAGTGAAATTTCTTTGCTCCATCTGCCCCATCCCAAAGAAAATTCATCTGCAACCTCTCCAATTTTCTTGTGACTAGAGCTGGAGCTTGAAATAAAGACTTGGATAAAGTGTTCTTAATAAGAACCTCTTTTAATTTCTTATCAACCCTATGAAGAACCAGATTCCACACCAAAACATCCTTGCTTGAAGCCCGCAGTGGTAGTCCAAGATAAGTAGTCAGAAGAGCCCTCATCCTGCAATTCAAAACCTGAGCGAGCATCCCAATGCCAGCCACCTCTCCGACTGTAAAAATCTCACACTTAAGTTAGTTTTAAGGCCTAACATCACTTGAAACCAAGTAAGAACTTGGCCTAAATGTTCCAATTGGTTCATATCAGCATCACAACAAACTAAAGTATCATCTGCAAACTTACAATAAGTGAGAAACTAAGATTGTCCCAACACCTCCTCCCAACTTTTTCCATCATCCTACATAGAGCTTTCATAACTAGGATAAACATGTTCAAAGATAAAGGGTCCCTGTCTCAGGCCCCTAGAGCTCCCAAAAATCACATGGATTGTCGCTCAATAAAACTAAATATATCACAGAAGAAATACAGAATTTTATCCATTTTCTCTATTTTTCCTCAAATCAGTAGTTCTATTTTCTATCAACGGTATATTTCAATGTAGCTCCTAGCATAAAGAGATTGTTGTAAATCAAGATATACCTATTGCCAGCTGGACTACTAGGGAAGCATACGAGGTCAAACATAGGTTAATATAGATTTTAAATTGGACTTTTATTTTGCTCACAAAAACGTTTGTTATCACATAATGTACTCATGTTTTAGGAAGTTGTGGGTATCACTCTCTCATTAGGCAGTCTTTCTTGTCCTCAGACGTGGCCCCGGCACCTGCATCATGTTGTACTTTTCTAAAGTACTTCTAAAATGGTGCTTGAATTTGTTAATGTCCACTTACGTGATCAAAACCCATATAAGTAACTAGGTTCTCTCTAATGTAACCTGTATATATTATTTTCATTTATACTCTCTTCAACTTATGGCACTGAAAACCCAATCAGAGCTCTTGGACGAGATTCAGCATTAAGCAACCCATATAGTCAACTTGGTCCTCATCTTCATCCTCCTTGGCTCCTCAAGTTGGAGATTGTTGTAATTTGGTGGGCTCATTTTGTATTTGTATTTGTTGAGCCCAAATTGTTAAATAGAAGCCCAATCATAAATTAGCCCAAACCCAATTAAAAGGGGGTAGGTGGGGGGTTGGTGAAAAGGGTTGGTGAGGGTAGCTTAGGACCGTCGGATTAGAATCGATCCACACCGTCCATTGGAAAACTTGAGGCCTATAAATACCCTCACCTCTCATTTGTAATGACACACCAAAAAACACAATTCTTCTCTTCTTCCTTAGCTTCTCTCCATTTGTAATATTTCCTTAGTGAAATATAAATATAATAGTGTCCGAGGACGTAGGCACAATTTGCCGAACCTCATTATATTCTGGTGTTCTTCTTATTGTCTTGTCTAACTGTTTTCAGTTAATATTTGTCGGGTATAGTTGTTGTGATCTATTTGTGCTACTAAATTACTAGTGATAATTCTGTCAAGGCTAGACTGGTATTTAAGTGGTCCGCTTGTGACCCTCCACTCTTACCTGGGAATTTATCTGGTGTGATTTTCTAGTACAAATAATTTACATGCTATTTGAAATATCCCGAGCTTCCGCAACAATTGGTATCAAAGCCCAAGGTTTTATCTGAGTATGCTCTGTGGTTGCAGCACAGTCTGATCTTCCACATCAGAAAAGAATTACTTTGGTAATCTGGTTGTTAACTGAAAATAATATTTGTATTAAAAATGGAAGACAAGACTATTGAAACAGCCGCGTCGAGTGTCAACAATACGTCATCATTGGCATCTTCGCTTATGACAAGAATTGTGTCAAATGCGAAATTTGCAGTTGAAATTTTTGACGGATCAGGACATTTCGGGATGTGGCAAGGTGAAGTTCTTGATGTTCTTTTTCAGCAAGGGCTAGATATTGCAATAGAAGAAAAGAAACCAGACGGAATTGGAGAAGACGATTGGAAGGTTATCAATCGTGTTGCTTGTGGTACCATTAGATCCTACCTTGCAAGAGAGCAGAAGTATCCATACACAAAGGAAACTTCTGCAAACAAATTGTGGAATGCGTTGGAGGATAAATTCTTGAAGAAAAACAGTCAAAATAAACTATACATGAAGAAGAGACTGTTACGCTTCACATATGTTCCTGGTACCACAATGAATGATCATATCACCAGCTTTAACAAGTTGGCGACAGATTTGCAGAACATGGACGTGACCTTCAGCGATGGAGACATGGCCTTGATGTTGTTGAGTTCACTTCCCGATGAATACGAGCACCTTGAAACTACTCTACTTCATGGGAATGATGAAATTTCTCTAAAAGAAGTTTGCTCCGCATTGTATAGTTACGAGCAAAGAAAGAGAGAAAAACAAAAGGTCAACGATGGAGAAGCATTGTTCGTGAGAGGTCGTTCTCAAAACAATATGAGAACGAAGAAAGGAAGATCCAAGTCAAAATCCAGACCCAGCAAAGATGAATGTGCATTTTGCCGAGAAAAAGGACACTGGAAGAAAGATTGTCCAAAGTTAAAGGGAAAGGCCAAACCTAACAATGGTAAGGCTGTCATGGATTCAAATGTAGCTGACTGTGATGACTCTGATTTCTCACTAGTTATATCGGAGTCATCCACATCATCTGATGTATGGTTGATGGACTCAGCTTGTAGTTATCACATGACTTCTAATCGAGAATGGTTCATCAATCTGCAAGAAGAAAAATGTGGAACTGTTCACACTGCGGATAATAGCTCTCTTACCGCCCATGGTATTGGTTCAATTCGACTAAGAAACCATGACGGATTGAGCAGAACATTGACAGATGTTCGATATGTGCCAGATTTGAAGAAAAATCTCATTTCTGTGGGAGCCCTAGAATCAAAAGGGTTCAAAGTTCGTGCAGATAATGGGGTGATGAAAATATGCTCTGGCGCATTGGTGGTGATGAAGGCAATTCGGAAAAACAATAACATGTACCACTATCAAGGTAGTACAGTTATTGGGACAGCGGCAGTGACATCCACTAATAAGGAAGCAGAAATGACCAAGTTGTGGCACATGCGCTTGGGACATGCTGGAGGAAAATCCTTGAAAGCTTTATCAGATCAAGGATTGCTAAAAGGTGTAAAAATATGCGACTTGGAGTTTTGTGAGCATTGTGTCAAGGGAAAGCAGACAAGGGTTAAGTTTGGAACAGCTATCCATAATACTAAAAATATTTTGGATTATGTTCACTCTGATGTTTGGGGTCCTTCCAAAACACCTTCATTGGGTGGGAAGCACTATTTTGTAACCTTTGTTGATGACTTTTCCCGGAGAGTATGGGTGTATATGATGAAATCAAAAGATGAAGTGCTAGGAATATTTCTCAAATGGAAGTCAATGATTGAAACACAAACTGGCCGAAAGATCAAATGTCTTCGCACGGACAATGGCGGAGAGTACAAAAATGATTTTTTTCAGAAAGTTTGTGAGGAAAATGGTATTGTTAGACACTTCACTGTCAGACATACACCACAACAGAATGGAGTGGCAGAACGCATGAATCGAACTTTGCTGGAGAAGGTTCGATGTATGTTGTCCAATGCTGGCTTGGGCAAAGAATTTTGGGCTGAGGCTATAACATATGCGTGCCATCTCATTAATCGTCTACCATCTGCCGCTATTGATGGCAAAACACCATTGAAAAAATGGTATGGAAAGCCTGCTGAAGACTACAGTTCTTTGCATGTATTTGGCTCAATTGCATATTATCATGTAAGAGAGTCAAAGTTGGATCCGAGGGCAAAGAAAGCTGTATTTATGGGGATTACTTCTGGAGTCAAAGGATACCGCTTATGGTGTCCAGAGACTAGAAAAATTATATTCAGCAGAGATGTTACCTTCGATGAATCCTCCTTGACAAACAAGGTAGCAGTTGAGATTGCCAAACAAATTGAAGGTACTTCGAAGCAGGTGGAGTTTGAGGGAAAAATAATTTTTCCCTCACAAAGATCAAATGAGGAAACAACAGAAAATGTTCCTCTGGAAGAAGAGCCAGTTGAAGAGGAGATTCCGTCCCACGAATCTCAACAACAACTTGAATCAATTGCAACGAGCAAGCCAAAAAGAACCATAAGGCAACCTGCTCGACTTATGGATACGGTGGCTTGTGCAGACTCAATTGTAGCTGATGGTATTCCTACCACTTATAAAGATGCAATCAAAAGTTCGAAAGAAGATAAGTGGAGGATTGCCATGAATGAAGAAATGCAATCTCTTCATCAGAATAACACATGGAGATTGGCCAATCTCCCAGAAGGCAAGAAGGCAATTGGGTGCAAATGGGTATTTGCAAGGAAAGAAGGATTTCCTAACCAAGAAGAAGTACGCTACAAAGCAAGATTGGTGGCTAAAGGATATGCTCAAAAGGAGGGAATTGATTATAATGAAGTGTTTTCTCCAGTCGTAAAACACTCCTCCATTAGAGTTTTGTTGGCTTTGGTAGCAAAGTTGAATTTGGAACTAGTTCAGTTGGATGTAAAAACAGCGTTTTTACATGGAGACTTGGAAGAGGAAATCTACATGACTCAGCCAGAAGGATTCAAAGTTGCTGGAAAAGAAAATATGGTGTGCAAACTTGAAAAATCGTTGTATGGATTGAAACAATCTTCTAGACAATGGTACAAACGATTTGACGAGTTTATGTTGGGACAAAATTACAGAAGAAGCAAATACGATAATTGTGTGTATTTGCGTGAGCTTGAAGATGGATCCTTTATATATCTTCTCCTGTATGTTGATGATATGTTGATAGCTTCGAAAAGTAAAGAAGAAATAGGGAAGTTAAAATCTCAACTCAAAGGGGAGTTCGAAATGAAGGATCTGGGTGAGGCAAAGAAAATTCTTGGCATGGAGATAAAAAGAGATAGACATTCAAAGAAGCTCTACTTATCTCAGGCAGAATACATGAAGAAGGTGCTAGATCGTTTTGGAATGAACGAAAAAACAAAGTCGGTTAGCACCCCACTCGCCCCTCACTTTAAGCTAAGTGATTCTTTGTCACCAAAAAATGATGTTGATCGAGAGTATATGTCAAGAGTACCATATGCGAATGCTGTTGGTAGCTTGATGTATGCAATGGTTTGCACAAGACCCGATATCTCACATGCTGTGGGAGTTGTGAGCAGATATATGCACAATCCTGGAAAGGAGCATTGGCAGGCTGTGAAATGGATTCTACGGTATATTTGCAATACTGTAGATATTGGTTTAGTCTTTGAAGATAGTCAATATCTGGTCGGATATTGTGACTCAGATTATGCTGGAGATTTGGACAAACGAAGATCAACTACTGGTTATGTTTTCACTCTTGCAAATGCACCAGTTAGTTGGAAGTCGACTTTACAGTCAACAATTGCCTTGTCTACCACTGAAGCAGAGTACATGGCTGTTACAGAGGCTATGAAGGAGGCAATTTGACTTCAAGGATTGCTAAGAGAGCTTGGTATAAAACAAGAAGGCGTCACAATATTTTGTGATAGTCAAAGTGCTATTCATTTAGCGAAGAACCAAGTTTATCATGCAAGGACGAAGCACATTGATGTCCGATATCATTTTGTCCGAGAGATTATAGAAGAAGGTGGAGTCAAAGTACAGAAAATTCGAACGACAGATAATCCTGCTGATATGTTGACAAAGGTGGTAACGTCGATCAAGTTTCAACACTGTTTGAACTTGATTAATGTTATCAAAGATTGAAGATAGCATTTGGGGACACTACTATGTTCATGAGAGAATTGAAGAAAAAAAAAAAAAAAAAAAAAAAAAATATCGCCCAAGGTGGAGATTTGTTGTAATTTGGTGGGCTCATTTTGTATTTGTATTTGTTGAGCCCAAATTGTTAAATAGAAGCCCAATCATAAATTAGCCCAAACCCAATTAAAAGGGGGTAGGTGGGGGGTTGGTGAAAAGGGTTGGTGAGGGTAGCTTAGGACCGTCGGATTAGAATCGATCCACACCGTCCATTGGAAAACTTGAGGCCTATAAATACCCTCACCTCTCATTTGTAATGACACACCAAAAAACACAATTCTTCTCTTCTTCCTTAGCTTCTCTCCATTTGTAATATTTCCTTAGTGAAATATAAATATAATAGTGTCCGAGGACGTAGGCACAATTTGCCGAACCTCATTATATTCTGGTGTTCTTCTTATTGTCTTGTCTAACTGTTTTCAGTTAATATTTGTCGGGTATAGTTGTTGTGATCTATTTGTGCTACTAAATTACTAGTGATAATTCTGTCAAGGCTAGACTGGTATTTAAGTGGTCCGCTTGTAACCCTCCACTCTTACCTGAGAATTTATCTGGTGTGATTTTCTAGTACAAATAATTTACACGCTATTTGAAATATCCCGAGCTTCCGCAACAGAGATACCCAGGAAACTCCCAGAATTTGATACAATTTACCTACCAATGCTTCTCTTAAGTTGACTTGGATCTATGAGGATGAGGATATTAAATCCTGTATAGTGTAACAAAGTCATCCGACATCTCCAGGCATTTACATGGGCATCCAACATCAATAGAAAACAAAGGCATGCTAAATAGAGGACTAGAACAAGGTTGGCAACTACTTACCAAACCATGTTTTCCAAATTCAACGCTGGATTGGAAAACAAATTGCTCAGTGAATAGCAAACATTCCACTGTACCTAATAGCAAAGTCGACCTTCTAAGTATGCAGTTAAGGAGGACACGTGTAAAACTCCAGGTTTGATATTTTTTTCATGGTTTGATATCAACCGTCCCTTTGTTTTTTCCCCTAATCACACTATGAGGAAGAAGAAAATACCTTAACATTTCCTGTTGTTACACAGGAAATAACTGCCTGCACCATCTTCTCAAGCCATTTGGAATTTTCCAAGGGAGATTTACATGGACTTCGACTTTCTTCCAGATCCTCACAAATGGACAAACCTTTTATGGGCTTTCTCCCAGAAGATATGACCATTGAATTTGCTTGCCTGTTATAAGCAAATGATTGACTTGAAAACCTAACAAATCTTGAAAGATTAGCCAATGCTCTCACAGCATTTTCTTTGACCTGATATCAAAAACATGAGAAGTAAATTTTAGAATACAATCACTAACATGACAGAAAAATGTCAAAAGAAGAACTGAAACTAGCCGATATAGCTTAACAGCATAGCTTACCTTGTCATTATCATTCGTAAGTTGTAGAGCACAGTCAATCATCAAGGATATAGACTGTGAGCTCATTGTTGAATTATTCATATAGAAGAACAATAAGACATCTGAAAGTATTGCTACACAATAAACAGATCTAAAATCATTCAGAAATTAACAGGATCTGAAGAGAATTTCTCAAATCCATGTACATCAACATGGTGGCAAAGTGCATCACATATATTAGCTAAAGCCCATGAGGCTGTTATACGAACCTGAAAGTTATCACATTAAGCTTGCATATACCTTTTTACTAGGTTAATAAGTTAGAAAGATATGCAAAAATGGGAGTAGTGAAACCAACCGACACCGAGGAATCATGACTGTTGTCCACAACAGGAGAAATGAACTTGTCAAAAATCTCTGCACTGCCATATTGGAACATATATTTACTAACAAACAACAAATTGCCCAAAAAGAGTCAACCGAGACAATATAATTAAGTAAATTTAAAATATTCTCTCTAATAGTTTAAGCATAAACTTTTAGATGAGGTGCCCCACAATTCAACATGGTATCCTTTAAGAAAAAACATATTTCACATGTTTGGCACACAAAAAAGAATCAGACAAAATCAGGTGCACAAAAGAGAGCATGTTGAGATAAAATATGAATTAAAAAAAAGGGAAACCCAATGTATTAAAGCCTCCGCTATGCGCAGGGTCCGGGGAAGGGTCCCACCACAAGGGTGTATGGTACGCAGCCTTACCTTGCATTTCTGCCAGAGCTTATTTCCAAGGCTTGAACCCATGACCTCCTGGTCATATAGCTACAACTTTACCAACCAATCCAAGTTTCCCTTCTTATATATATATATATACATATATAAATATAATAAGGGGAGCCTTGAAGTAACTTGTAAGTAAACTAAATCTGTGCTATGTCTAACATTTTAAGCTTAATCTTGTAAATAAGTTGACCAAAGAACTCAACAGAGTCCAAATAATGCCTCCAGAGAGAAAATTAAAGTCAAATGAATTTAAACCACCTTTGTAAAATGTGTGGAAAACAAGCAATTACACCAATAGCACGACAAACAGCTGATCTAACATTCGAACCTCACCACCTTTTGCAGTTTTAACCTGCAAAGATTTCACAAGTACAGCTTAAATCATTGTTATCATTCTGTATCCTTGGAAAAAGGACAAAGCACCAATGCACTAATCAGTTATGTAGCAAAACTTACACATGAGTTCAAGATAAAGTCTTGTTTATCCTTTGGTAGAGAAAAGAAAACTCTGGAAGTTATTCCAGCAAAACAAGTAACTGATTCAGCTCTCACCTAAAGGAGCAAAGCAATGTAATGAAATAAATGAGTCACAGAGCAGCAGACTGGCAATTTCTATGAGAGAAACCAATACAAGATCTCTATGCATTAAGTGATATTGATGGTTAGCATGCATGCTGTAAAATATTCTGGGAGAAAACATTGTTGAGTGTGTGATCTCACTAAAGTTTGTACTGTTAGAAAGGGAACACCATTATTTTTTTGATAACCATGGTGTTCGGGCAAGATTTCGCGCACCTCGACTAAATCCATTGGATACCTACCACCTCCCACCAGCAACAGATACTATGTAATTGTGTCAATCAAGGCTACGACAGATGGAAAGAATTACCTAGTGTGTTTTGCCTCTGCTGAGATTTGAACCTAAGACCTCAGGTCATCATCCCACTTCATTGACCGCTAGGTCACACCCTTGGGTGTAAAGGAACACCATTATGCATTTAATTATATCCGAAAACACCCCATCACACACGAGTTGGAATCTTTTACATGCCCAAGCACGTGACAATATTTTGTTGATAATTCACTCTAGAAACAAACCCAGAATTCCTGCTTACTCAGTTAACAAAATAAAGTTTGTGAAGCGCCTCAAGTAAAACCTTAAGCATTTAAGAAACTAAGACCATAAACATTTTTGTAGTATGCATCCTCATATGTGGGCTGATATTTTTCTTGAATCAAGTACTTAAAATATGTCATAGATGTATTAATTTGATGCCAAAAATCGAGGTCACTTTCAAATGTGGCATCTTTTGACTTGGCACGGTATTTAAGAAAAATAAGACTTTTGAAAGTTGTGATTTACATAATTCTTAAATATTTTATTTTATTTTTTTGAAAATGGTAACAAACTATTTATAAATCATCAGCAAAAAAGCTGAAAGCCAAAATTACATCATTGAATCTACATCTAAAAGAGTAAAAACAATAGACTAACACTAAATCTTATCTCATCTAACAAGGATCCTAGGATGTCTACTATAGAAATTGGGTCATCTATATAATCCGAGCTACACCAATAAGAAAAACTTATAATGCAGCTCATCTTTAACTTTTGAAGAGAGTTGTTGTTGCCTTCAAAACACCTAGAGTTTCTCTCTTTCCAAATGGTTCACCATATTACTATCGGGATAATTCTCCATCTGCCTTTGTTAGTGCTACCACCACCCTCAGAATTCCAGCTAGTTAGTCTCTCCCCTGTTCTTCTCGGCATCTCCACCTTATGCCTCTAAAGCTGGTAAAAAGATTCCAAAGCTGGCTGACCACTTTACAGTGAAGAATCAGATGATTAATTGTCTCTGCATTATGTTTACAAAAAAAACATCTTGAGCATATATGTCTGCCCTTCTTCATTACATTCTCCTGAGTTAAAACAGCTTCCTTCACGAACAACCAAGTGAAAATAGCTACTTTATATGGAATTTTTACTTTCCAAATAAGCTTTCAAGGCAAAAAACAGATCTAAAACCCCATCGAATACATGTCTTTATAGGTAGGACTTACAGTAAAAATGCCCTTGCTGTGGCATCTCCATCTTAGGGTATCTTCTCTTTCTTGTAGACCCTTGCATTAGTCTAGTGTGCAATAAAAGTTGGTCAATATTTTCATCTCTCAGTCTTGCATCAATCTTTTATAGGTCAAGCTCTAGCCTTGATTTAACCACCCATCATGTAAAGTAGAATTCTGTTGCTGATTTAAAATAAATGTCAGGGAATAGTTGCTTAAGACTTTCATTCCCTAGCCAGTTATCTTTCCAAAATAAGATCCTTTTGCCATCTTTCACATTGAAACTAGTTCTTTCATGGAATAAATGTCACAAGTTCCTAATTGACCTCCACAAACTTGTGTCATATGCGGTGTTTACTCCTTTTGTCCTACAAAAACCTTCCTTTTCATACTTAGCTTGAATCATAGTGCCCCATAAAGATTACTCTTCCTTGGGTAGTTTCCAAGCCATTTCATCAAGAGACTTTTGTTCCGCTTTCTCATATTTCTGATACCCAGCCCTCCATCTTTTTTAGCCTCCCATTTGACTAAATAATAACCTTTTTCCTCCTCACCTCCTCTCCAAAAGAAATTCCTCCTAAGGGCATCAATTTTTTGCTTCACATTAACAGGAAAAGGAAATAATGATATCAAGTTGGTAGGTAAGGCATCCAATACAGAGACACCCCGAGAGAAGCATTGTGCTTTCCATCTAGTCAGTCTATTTTATTATCTTTCTATGACATCATTCCATATATCTCTTGATTTACTTTTTGCACCTAGAGGCATTCCTAAGCAAACGGTTGGAATCTTACCCATGCCTCCTCCCAAAATTCCTGCCAACTGTTGAATCCTAGCCACTTCATTAATTGGAAAAATAAGACTTTTTCTCCAACTAATGTAAAGGCCTGAAATAGACTCAAAGAGAATCAAAATAATCCTTAAACACTTCAACTGACTCTCTTCGGCATCACAGAATATGAGTGTCATCTGCATATTGTAAGTGTATTACTTCCACTCTATCATTTTGTTCCTTTGCTATATTGAAACCTTTATCCAACCATTATTTTGGGCAATCTTCACCATATTGTTAAGTTCCTCCATCACCATAATGAACGAAAAAGGTGAAAATAGATCACATTGTCTCAAACCTCTTTGACACGGAAAAAAGCCTTTGGGTGAGCCATTTATCAAAACAGAGAACTTGGTAGTGGTAATGCAAAATCTTATCCGTCTAATCCATTTTCCTCCAAACCCCATCTTCTGCAAAATTTCATGAAAGAAGCTCCAATTCACGTGTTCATATGTTTTTTCAATATCCAATTTATACACGATGCCAGGTGTCTTATCTTTCATTCTAGAATCGATTCATCATTAGCAATAAGGACCGTATCGGTGATCTGTCTACATCTCAAGAATGCCATCTGTTGAGTATCCACTAATTTGTGCATTACTTTCTTCAATCTCTCTGTGAGAATCTTGGATATCAATTTGTATATGCTCTTTATTAAACTAATGGGCCTAAGATCTCTGAATTCCTTAGCCCCATTCTTTTTGGGAATAAGAGTTATGTATGTTGCATTGAAACTCTCCTCAAAAACTTCTTGGGAGTGGAAGTTCTGCATAGTGGACATCACATCATTCCATACGACCTCCCAACACTGTACAAAGAACCCCTGTAAGACCCTACAAAATCTTTGCGTTTGTATTCGGCTCGTTTAGCTCTTTGAAGCTCAATATAAGGTCCAACACTTAGAAAATTTTAGCTAAGTGTTCAAGACTTAGTCTTATTTTAGACCTCCGAACTTCGGGAATTTATTTGACGACCTTCTCGACCTCAATTTTCCAATTTTCAAGTTGTGTTGAGATGGGGCAAGGTCATAGTATATCCTGGGTGAGTTTCAGAATTTTTGAAGTAGCGTAAGGGCTCGTTTGGGTGCCCAAACCAGTAGCTCAGGGATTTGCCCGCGCCGCCCTGGCTTGAGCACCGCTCTAAGCAAGGTGCCGCCCTGTCTAAAGTGGGGGACTAGCTAGGCGACGCTCTGCAACTCCGGTGGGGTGACCAGTTTTCAGAATTCCACCTCCATGTTTCTAAGGGTATTTTGGTTATTTTCCCACCCATATATAAGCTCCATAACACAGAATTAAGCCTTAATTGCACCAAAATATACTCCTTTTGTTGAAATCCTCTCCAAAATCATCAAGAATAAACCTAGGGTTCAATTGGGAACTTCAAGATTCAAGCAAATTTCACCGCTAACTTTCATGAATCATCAACATAAGGTATGCATAGTGTTCATCCACGGATTCCTTTCATTTGTGGAGTCCAAGAATCATGTTCTAAATAACATATTGTGATTTGTTTGTTGTGATTTGCTCATGTTCATGTTGATAGTTGATTTTCATGTTTATGGATGGTGTCTTGATGACTTTTCATAAAGTATGTAAGTTGTTGATTGCAAACCTATGAATTTGGGTAGTTTTAGGTTGCAAATTGATAAAGACACCTATGTTCAAAGTTGTGCATGTAAGGTGTTTGATAAAATGCCTAGAATGGTAGAAATCATGTATTATATCTTGGGGATGAATTATATGATAAATTCATGCTAGTCTATTGTAATACCCCACAAGTTTTCTGAGTCGTTAAAGCCTTTTCGGGCTTGTCAAGAAAAGCTTAGCACTTGAATATTTGGTTAAGTGTTGAAACTTTCTTCATTCCATAAGCTTGTGAACTTCGATGAATTATTTTGTGACCTTCCCGAACTTCAATTTTTTATTTTTAAGTTGCGTTGCGATGGGGTAATGTCATAGTACATTCCGGGTAAGTTTCAGAATTTTTTAAATTCGTTTAGAGCATTTTTGGATTTCGAAACAGTAGCATCATGAGATTAGCATGCGACGCATGCTCCTTCGTATGGTCCTAGCATGCGATATAGTGCGGAGGACTAGAGTATGTGATGCATGATCCATAGCATGCTCCTAAAATTTCCAGCTTTCAGCCCCAAAATTTTAAGGGCAAAAGGGTCTTTTCCCAACCCTTTTTATACCTCTTTAACACGAAATTCAGCTTCATTTAACCCAAATTAATAAGGTTTTCTCTCAATTTTCTCTCAAGAACAACCTAGGGTTTCAACCCAAAGGTTCAAGAACTCAAGAATTCCTCTTTCAAGTCTCTCACAATCAAGAACCTAAGGTATGCAAGTGTTGATTCTTTGGTTCCTTTCATCCAAGAAGTTCAAAGACCCTTTTTGAAATTTTCTAGTTTATGTTTTCATGAGATTTTATTATGCATGTGAATTGAGGTTGAAGTTCATATTGATATTGAGTTTTAATTCATGTCTTGATTGTAGATGCAAACTTTGACCGTAGTATGTGATGATTATGTGATATTCATGACAAAGTATCTTCAAGAAACATGTTAAATTATGTAATCATGATAATTAGGGGTAATGAATTGTTGTATGACCAAAGTGTGCCTCCCATATGTTGGGTAGAATGATTAGATGAAGAAAATAGTACCATTGTGGCATATTAGGTATAAACCCTCATCTTTGTGACAAGTAATGCATGTCTAGTATTTGTTGTAATGCCAAGATGAGTAAAGAACAATATGTTGCATGTGCTTCCTATTCATGTGGATTTTCATTGTTGAATAATTCATGAGACAATAGCATGCCTCTATATGCAATTTACATGTTGAATGTTCCCAAGTACTTGAAGTGATACTTCCTTGATAATGTTATGAATGATAGACTATCGTTATGATGTTGATGCGATAGATTATTGTTGTGATGTGTATGTTGGTTATATATTCAAGAGTCAAGTCCTGTCAGTTTCCTTCCATCGAGTCCTGGGGGTACCCAAAAATATAGTTGTGTGCCTAGAGCCAAGTCAGTCTCAAGATAATCTTTGTCGTGCTATGATCAGTAGAACTCATTCAACGACTAAATAGTATGAAAACTCAGTAATCTCAGTATTCAAGTTACTCAAGCTTAGTACTCAGTCCAGACCCTAATAGTGTTCAGTATTCAGTACAGGTTCTACTAAAGCTCAGTAAGTTACAAAACTCAATTGTATTCAGACAGAAAGTAGAATGCAGAAGTATTCTATCAGATCACAGAACCAAGCCAACTCAGTCAGATCAATCAAGTAAGATAATCAGTAACTAGATTCAACTCAGTATAAGTTCAGTTAAGAACCAGTTTGGAGTCTTTCAGTTGGGAGTAGGAACTAGCATCGAGCGAGTGCAGGATGATGGCTTCTTCATTAGAGAGGCGGAGTCGTTAGCAGCAATCCCTATTCTACAGAACTGAGTAGCCAGGCAGGATGAGAAGTCACCCATTAGATAAAGGCTTGACTACCTGCAAGAGTCCTCATAGCCTTAGGCTTGACTTTCTTTTTAGGGTTACCCATTAGAGAGGCTTGACCAGAAAGGTCTTTATCCGTGGCATGGTACTGACACCCTTTTCAATTGGGGTCACAGGTTGGACCCCACCAAACTCGGGGCATGTTAGTTATGTGAGAACTCCCACAGTTACAGTTCAATTTCTGATTCAGACTCAGTCAAGATCTCAGAAAGTCTTCAGATTCAGGACTGATAGATACGATCACACAGTTCAGTAAGGAACTCAGATAGTTCCATTGATTCATGGACCACTCGCTAGATAGGCCTGGTCTCACCTAAATTTATTCAGTATCAGTTCCAGAGATCACCCGTTAGCTAGGCCTGATCTCAAGCTTAGTAAGTCATTATCATTATCCAAAGATTCAAAGATCATCCGCTAGATAGGTTTGATCTCAACTTCTGGCAGTCGATATTAGCAAGCGTAGAACTCAACTATTCCATAGCTCAGAGTTAATGAACCCATATATCAGTTTCAGTAGCTTCAGATACTCAGAATCTCAGTATTTTCAGGAAGTTTAGCTTGATAGTATGTCCAGTATCAGTTATTAGATTTAGTCCTAGTATGCTCAGAGTCAGTATATGCAGTATGTTCAGTATTTACAGATTCTCTATGTATGTTAATCCAGCTATTGCATATCATTCAATTAAGTAATTGTTCATGCATACGCCCTTGCAATTAGCCTTACCTTATTTGCATACTCAGTACATTCCAACGTACTGACGCATTTGCGCTATGGTGTTTTTATTTTATTTGAAACCATAGGTTTAGAGGCACAAGATATAGAGTACCCTTAGTAGTCTAGATTCAGTCAGCAGCAGTAGAAGTATTAGTGAGTCCCCATCTTTCAACGATGATTATTATTTCAGTACATTATTATATATAGTTTATTTTGTTAGATGGAGTTAGTTGGGGACATGTCCCATCAACTCCATAGTTCAGACAGTTAGAGGCTTTCCGAACAGATGTATAAGTATTCAGTTTTCAGATTTGTGTATTTTAGATATTTTGAACCTCATGGAAAGTTTTTGCCAGTTTCTGCATGTAGTTTGTTATATTATGTAGTGACTAGGTATAGATATCAGAAGAGGATTAGCTTGTGGTCCTTCGGGATCATGAGCACCGTGTGGTCTTTTGATTCCAAAAAATTGGGGCGTTACATCTATTACGTTCAAAGGGCTCACATGTTGTTGTTGTGCAATATATGTGTTAATGAAATGTACATGATGATTGGAGAATAGATTCATAGTGTGTCCATATGCATTCCATGTTATGTACAAGATAAAGATTTTGAAATACCACATGGGTAATTCCCCAATCATTACAATGTGAACTAAATGTTATATGTTTGCCATTTCCTTGTGTTTAAACGATTTTCATGCTATCATTATGAAAAATATATGTTGTTGGATTGTCCATGATATTAGAATATGAGGTTATGTGTAAGACCCCGTAAAATCCTAAGCCTAGAAGTCAGCTCTTTAAGCTTCTCAAGCTCCAAGACTTAGAAATTTTTGCTAAGTGTTCAACACTTAGTCTCATTTTACACCTCCAAACTTTGGGGATTTATTTGACGACCTTCCTGACCTTTGTTTTTTGGATTTGCAAGTTGCATTGCAATAGGGCAAGGTCGTAGTATATCCCGGGTAAGTTTCAGAATTTTTCGGATAGCGTAAGGGTGTGTTTGGGTTTCCAAAACAGTAGCTCGGGGCGATAAGCCCACGTCACCCCAGCTAGAGCAGTGCTATAGGCCAGGCGCCGCCCGGTGGATTGCGGGCTATAAGCCAGGCGCTTCCCAATGGATCGCGGGCTATAAGCCAGGCGCCACCCGCTGGATCGCCCCAGGCCAAATTTCTGCATTCCAGCTCCGTGTTCTTGAGGGCATTTTGGTCAATTTTCATCCATATATAAGTCCCAAACACGGGATTGAGGCCCCAAATCAGCTCTTTACATTACTTTTCATCAAAATTCACTCACGAAACATCAAGAACAAGTCTAGGGTTCAATTGGGGATTTCAAGTTTCCAAGCAAATTCAACCGTAAATTCCACGAATTCTTAATCTAAGGTATGCATAGTGTTCATCCACAGATTTCTTTTGTCCGTAGAGTTCAAGAATCAATCTTTAAAAACTAAATTATGATTGTTTCATAGTGATATGATTTTATACATGTTGGTGGTTGTTATTTGTGTTGTAAAGTAGTATTTTGATGTATTTTCATGGAGATTATGATCATGTTAGTTGAAACCCATGAATTTGAGTGGTTTAATATGGTGAGACTTATGAATATACCTATGCCTTAAAGAGTCCATGCTAGGTGTTTGATAAAATGCTTAAGATGCTAGAATTTCATGTTTCCATGGTTCCAAAGTATCTAAATGACAAGTAAATGTTAACTATTATAATTCAATATGAATTCCATGCTAGTGTAGTATTGCTATTGTTGTGGTATGAAGCATTCATGATAATGGAGTTATACAATATGTACATGATATATATATATGTACATGATATATATATATATATATATATATATATATATATATATATATCCATGCACTCCTTACCATGCATAAGATATTGAAAAACTACATGTGATATACTATCCCCTACTTATGATGTTATAAAGCGTGAACTCCAATCTTGTGATCAAGTTAGTCATGTGTGTCAGTTTCCTTCTATCGAGTCCTAGGGGTACTTGTACCCAAAAAATATAGCTGTGTGCCTAGAGCAATGTCATGTTTCACGAAACCCGAAATCAAGCCATGATTCAGTATAAATCAGTCAGTCATGTGACTCAGGAAACCTCATGATCTCAGTCAGTTATTAGATATCAGTAGTATTCCATCAGTCAATGGAATACAGTAAACTCAGTCCATGTACAACCAGTTAAATCATGTTTAGTCTCTTCAGATGGGAGTAGAAGTTAGCACCGAGTGAATCCAAGGATGGGAACTCATCTGCCAGTTTTGGGTGTGATTCTTAGCAGTCATCTTTGCATTCCATAGCTATGTAGCCAACATAGGTTGAGACATGAATACTGTCAGATGAGGGTTGATGAGGTGGCTTAGCACTGTCAGATGAGGGCCCTACCATTCTCTTTTGGGAATACTTTCAGATGAGGGTTACCCACATTTTGTCTTTACCAGTGGCACGGTATTGACACCCTTCCAGTCAGGGTAGATATTGGACCCCAACTTAGTCATAATGGCATATATGGGGCATGTTGGTTAAAAAACTACCTTTCACAATTTTAGTCTCAGTCTCAGTAAAAGAACTCAGATAGTTCTTCAGATTTCAGTATTAGGACTGTCAGACACAATCAATTCAGTTACAGTATGGAACTCAGATGTTTTCATCAGATTCAGGACTGTCAGACACAGTCATCCATGTTATTAAAATTTCCAATATTAGTCATGTTAGATATCAATAAACCATGTATTAACGTACAGATCTAGATATCAAGTATTCATGATCTCAGTTACTATGTATGCATATTTGTACTCTCATGTTCATATTAGTCAATCATTTAGCACTACTCATGCATGTAAGACCTTTGCATATAGCCTACCTCACTTGTATGCTCAGTACTTTCAGTTGTACTGATGCATTTGCGCTTTGGTGCTTTCTTTTATGTTACACCATAGGTTCAGAGACACGAGTTCCAAATCAGCAATAGCAGTAACATTCCAGTACACAGAGTTGCAGTGAGTCCTCATCTATTTGAGGGCAATATTATTTTATTTTATTCATTATTTCAGTTCAGTTTTGCTAGATGGAGTTAGTTGGAGACATGTTCCTTCAACTCCTTACTCAGACAGTATTTAGAGGCTTTCAGATTTAGTTCAGATTTTAGATTTAGTTTTTTGTTGTTTTTGGGTATTCGTTACCTCATATGGATGTTACTATTTATCAGATATTTTATTCAGTTTAACCTTATGGCCTATTATTCATGTTTTTCATATTTTACATGTATATTATTCAGTGTACAGGTTCAGATATCAGTCATGGGTTAGAATGTGGTCCTTCGGGGTCATAAGCACCGTGTAGCCTTCCGGTTCAGCAAATCGGGACGTTACAAACTTGGTATCAAAGCCGAAGGTTCAATATAGTCCTAGGAAGTCTGAAAGCCGCATCTAGTAAAGTCTTGTACGTGGGTGTGTTGCGTTCCATATTTATGTACAGGAGGCTATAAGATGTTTTAGGAACAACTTTCCTTCTTGCAGTATTCATGTCGTGCTAGTGAGCAAAATCTCAAGTTAAACTCTCATTCTAATCCATTCTTCTCTTATTTCAGAACATGCCTCTAAAGAGGAGAAACCAGCCAGCTCCTCAGCTCGAAGATCCTTTGGGTGAGCATGTTTCTCATGTGGAGTTTAGGGCCGCATTCACCACACTTGCTTAGTTTGTGGCTGCCTAAAATGAATGGCCACTAGTTATTCCCGCCAATCCAGTGGCCAAGTCAGCCGCAGCTAGGATTCGGGACTTCACCCAAATAAATCCTCCATCTTTATTCGGGTCTAAGTCTGATGAAGACCCTCAGGAATTCATTGACCAAGTTTAGAAGGTCATAAATATCATGGGAGTTACTTCTTGTCAGAGTGCCGAGTTAGCCGTATACCAATTATAGGATATTGCTCACACTTGGTACAAATAGTGAAAGTCTGAGAGGTTAGAGAGTGTCCACAGTCAGGTCTGTAGGGTAAGCAGAATCGTTCCACAGCCCAGTTTGGTCGCCCAAATCAGCAGGGTGCCACTTCCAATGCTACTAGTGGGCAACGCCCAAATAGAGTCTATGCTCTTCGGAACCGACAGGATCAGGAAAATTCTCCTGATGTCATTATTGATATGTTACAGATTTTTCATGTTCATGTTTATGCTTTGCTAGATCTAGGTGCATCCTTGTCTTTTGTTATTCATTATATAGCAGGCGATTTCAGAATTAGTCCTGAAATTTTAGCAGAGCCCTTTTCAGTCTCCACCCCAGTGGGTAAAATCATCATAGCTCAACGGGTATACAGGAACTGCCCGATTATGATATTTCTGAAAACCACATCAGCAGATTTAGTCAAGTTAGAGATGACTGATTTTGATATCATTCTCAAAATAGATTAGCTTCATTCCTGCTATTCCATAGTCGACTGCAGAAACAGGATAGTTCAGTTTCAGTTCTCGAATGAGCCCATCCTAGAGTGGAAGGGTAGTACTTCATCTTTCAGGGGTCAGCTTGTTTCCTACCTTCGGGCAAATAAAATAATATCTAAGGGGTGTGTTTATCATCTAATTCATGTTAAAGACTCTAGTTTTGAATCTCCTAGTCTTGAATTAGTCCCAGTTGTAAATGAATATTCAGATGTGTTTCCCGAAGATCTTTTAGGCATTTCTCCTGAAAGGGAAATAGACTTCGACCTTGACCTTATCCCAAATACTCAACTTATCTCTATTTTGCCATATAGAATGGCGCCAGCAAAACTCAAGGAAGTGAAAGATCAGTTGAATGATCTCCTAGATAAGGGATTCATCAGTCCTAGTGTACCCCATGGGGTGCACCAGTCTTATTCGTGTGCAAGAAAGATGATTCTCTCAGGATGTGTATCGATTACCATCAGCTCAACAAAGTTACGGTCAAGAACAGGTATCCACTTCCTAGAATAGATGACTTGTTTGACCAACTTCTGGTGTCAGTTATTTCTCCAAGATAGACCTCAGATCAAGCTACTATCAGATTCGAGTCAAAGAGTGTGACATCCTGAAGACAACTTTCCATACTCGATATGGTCACTTTGAGTTTATAGTCATATACTTTGGTCTTACCAATGCCCCAGCCGCTTTCATGGACTTGATGAATTGTGTGTTCAAGTATTACTTAGACATGTTCGTCATAGTCTTCATAGATAATATCCTGGTCTATTCTCGCACAGAGCGTGATCATGCAGGCCATCTCAGAATAGTACTTCAGCCCTCAGAGATCACCAGCAATTCACCAAATTCAGTAAGTGCAAGTTCTGGCTAAGGTCAGTAGCATTCCTTGGCCATATTATTTCCGGTGATGGCACCAGAGTAGATCCTCAGAAGATCAAAGAGGTAAGAAACTGCCCTCGCCCTTTCTCTCCATCAGATTTCAAGAGTTTCTTGGGTTTGGCTGGCTATTACAGACGGTTTGTTGAGGGATTTTCTTCTATTGCATCCCCTATGTCTAGATTGACTCAGAAGAAGGTCAAGTTTCAGTGATTAGATTCTTGCGAGAAGATTTTTCAGGAGTTGAAGACTCGACTCACCTCAGCTCCAGTTCTAGCTCTTTAAGATTGTTCAGACGGTTTCGTAGTATAATATGATGCATCCAGAGTGGGTCTAGGTTGTATCCTCATGCATCATGGTAAGGTCATAGCCTACGCCTCCAGACAGTTAAACCCCCATGAAAAGAATTATCCTACTCATGATCTTGAGTTAGCAGCCGTAGTATTTGCCTTAAAGATTTGGAGGCATTATCTATACGGAGTTTATGTATATGTCTTCACAGATCATAATAGTCTTCAGTATGTCTTTTCTCAGAAAGATCTCAATCTTTGTCAGAGAAGGTGGTTAGAGCTCTTGAAAGATTATGACATGAGTGTCTTTTATCATTCGGGCAAGGCCAATGTTGTGGCCGACGCTCTCAGTAGACTCTCCATGGGTAGTGTTTCTCACATTGAGGATAGCTAAAAGAAGATAGCTTAGGAAATCCATCAGCTTGCCAGACTAGGTGTGCACTTAGTCGATTCCTTAGAGGGAGGTGTATGTGTTCAGAATAGTTCAGAGTCATCTCTAGTTTTTGAGGTAAAAGAAAAGAAAGACAGGGATCTTAGCCTTGTCAAGCTAAAAGAGCCAGTTCAAAATCAGAAAGTAGAGGTTTTCTCCCAAGGGGGAGATGGTGTCCTTTGTTGTCAGGATCGTTTATGTGTTCTAGGTGTAGATGATTTAAGGCAACGAATTCTTGCAGAAGTTCATACTGCGCGATACTCTATTCATCCAGGGTCCACTAAGATATACTGCAACCTGCGAGAGATCTATTGGTGGAGTGGGATGAAGAGAGATGTTGCAGAGTTTTTGGCTAAGTGCTCTACATGTCAGCAAGTTAATATAGAGCATCAGAAGCCTAGTGGATCCATGCAGGAGTTCACTATTCCTACTTAGAAGTGGGAAGAAGTGAACATGGATTTCATGATGAGTTTGCCTCAAACTCGTCATCAGCATAATTCAATTTGGGTCGTTGTAGATAGGATGGCCAATTCAGCTTATTTTCTTCAAGTTCATACCTCTTATTCAGCCGAGGATTACGTCAAACTCTATACAAGGAGTTGGTCAAATTACACGGTGTTCCATTATCTATCATATCAGATAGAGGTACCCAATTCACCTCTCAATTCTAGAAAGCATTCCTAAAGGGTCTTGGTACCCAAGTTCATCTCAGTACAGCTTTTCATCCTCAGACAGATGGTCAAGCAGAAAGGACCATTCAGACTCTTAAAGATATGCTAATGGTGTGTGCAATTGATTTCAAGGGAAGTTGGGATGATCACTTGACTTTGATTGAATTTGCATACAATAATAGTTATCATTCCAGTATAGTATTCAGATGGCTCCATTCGAAGCTCTCTATGGTAGGAGGTGTAGATCTCCAATCGGTTGGTTTGAAGTTAGTAAGGTCTTAGTCATAGGGCCTAACTTAGTATTCGACGCCTTTGAGATAATGAGGCTCGACTCTACGGTGTTCAAATGCAGGAATATGGGGAATCCAATTGGGCTCATTCGAAAGAATTCATGCAAAGAGAAAAAGAGAATAAGATTAGTACGCGTTTAATAATACGACAAGCAAACTAGCATGTCAAATGCCAATTTAGACAAACTATAATAATCAAACACATAAGGCAAAAAAAAAATACTCATCTGCTAGAAAAGTTCAAAATAGCACAAACAATATAAAAGAAACAAATGAAAAAAAATAAAAAAATAAAAAAAATAAATAATTAAATAAAAAATAAAAATATATAAATAAATAAAAAATGAAAATAAAATAAATAAATAAAAGTAAATAATAAAAAAATAAGAGAAACACGTCACCTTTTTTGAGGCAGCAAAATGAAACTACGATCTTTTAACGGTGTTTCCTCGCCACCACCGAAAAGGCATCTGCTTTCAAGAACAAATTTTCTACTAAAAAATATATACTCGTTGCTCGAAAGTAAATTTTTTCCACCTTTAAGACTTGTCTTTGAATTGCTCCTAAATGTGCTATTTATAGAAAGGGTGGAAAGTCACCCTTTATTGTTCTACCGATGTGGGACAAAATAAACTTTGGGCATGTTGGAGTACCTCACTTGAGGACAAAAATTGTACAACTATTTGAATCTCAAAATAATTTCCGGATTAGAATTTTCATTGGTGGTGTGTCAGAGAACGATTTTGGATAAAAATTCGGGTCATCGCCGCTCGATCGAAGCTGGTTATGGGTCTCAAAAGTTGGCTGGTTGGTTGGTTTAAATTGGGATGGATTGCTGGAATTTAGACGACAAATAGGCTGGGCTGAAGATTTTTAATTATTGGTCCTTTTTAAAAAAATTGGGTTGGTAGTTGTTGTGTGTTGGGCTTGGCAGAATTAGGCTAAGATTGGTTAAATTTTGATTAGGATTTAGCCATCCATTTGAATTTTGATCAAATTGAAAATTAATTGACCAATTGCATTGCAATTGTGGCTGATTTAATTTCAATTATGGCCAAACTAAATTTAATAGGTTGACTAAACTAAATTGAAATTCGATACGAATTAATACTTTATTTAATCTTGAGCTTTTTGATTTAATAAAATCAAACACATATTTATCCGATTTTTTTTTAGAATAGACTATATAAAAAATCAAAATTATAATCATTCGAATATATTTTCAAGATAGGCCTTGATTAAAATCCTATATTTAGTAAAATAAATATTTAAGTAACAAAATTATGTAATCTAATATAATTGAACATGATAATGTATAATTGCTACTAAAAAATGGCAAGATTACGTACAAATATATTTTGAAAAATTTTCATTTGGATGAAATAAATGTTGTAATTTTATGTAAAATCGAAGAAACTCAAAACTAAATTTGATCGTGGAGGCAAAAAATTAGGTGTCAACAACCGTGACCAACGAGAATCGATTCACGCATGGAGTCGCGAATCATAGTGGTGGCCTATGCGCTAGGAGTGGTGTCCTGGACCCAAGAGGGGTACCAGCCATGACCAACTTGGCTCAGCCGTAACCCACTAGGTCGTTGGTTCTCAAGCGGAGGCGATTATTATGAACCAATTGCCCCACATTGGAAAAATAGAGAATTGCTAAGGGGGTTGTAGGCCAAATGGGTTATCCCACCTACTCGGCTAGTCTTTTGGATTGGTGTAACGCCCCGAATATGGTACCAAAAATAGTACACGGTGCTCATGAACCCGAAGGACGACAATCTAACCTATGACTGATATTTGTACCTGAACACTGTATAATATATAGAATAAATGCGAAAATAAAGGCTGAAAGTCTATAAGGTTCAAATCTAATAAAAACATAATATATGGGTGGGGTATGAAATACCCAAAACAACTGAAATAAACTGTCTAAAACTTGATAGTCTGAAAAGCCTCTAACTTTCTGAATAAGGAGTTGATGGTACATGTCCCCAACTAACTCCATCTACCGAAATAATAAAACAATGAAATAATAATGTCCTCGCATTATGAGGACTCACCAGTGACTCTGAATGCTCAAACTTTAATGCTACCGCTGCTCTAGAACCGTGCCTTGGAACCTATGGTGTAAAGTAAAACACCATAGCGCAAATGCATCAGTACGATTGAATGTACTGAGTATGCAAATGAGGTAGGCTAAATGCATGGGGTTCATATGCATGAACGATACTACATGGATAAGATAAACATGAGAATACATGCATGCATAAGTAATCGCAATTAAAATCATGATGATATTGACTACTGAGTCTGAATACTGATATATCTGATATAATTAATATACATGACATAATTGATACTGATATTGAGTGACTGTGTCTGACAGACTATGTTCTGATGAAACTAGCTAAGCTCTGAACTATATCTGAGTTGACTATTTCTGACAGTCCTAAAATTATAAGAACTATCTGAGTTATTTTGCTGAGATTAATACTGAAATTATGGGAGAATTCATCTAATTGACATGCCCCAAATAATGCATTATAGCTGAGTTGGGGCTCAATTGTGCCCCTATTAAAAGGGTGTCAATACCGCGCCACTGGTAAGGACAAGCTGTGAGTATCCCTCATCTGATAGGTATCCTAAGGTGAACGGTGGGACCCTCATATGAATAGGTTAGACCACCTCATCTACCCTTAACTGGCAGGTTAGGTGTCTCAACCTGCGCTGGCTACATAGTTCTGGAATGCAAGGATTACTTCTAAGAATCACACCTTTATTTGGTAGGTGAGTTTCCATCCTTGGGTTCACTCGGTACTGAATCCTACTCCCATCTGAATAGACCCTGAACCTGATTAACTAAACTATACTGGAATGAGTTTACTGAATTTCCATTTACTGATGGAATTCTACTGAATCTGTTAATTGACTGAGTTCATGAGATTTCTGAGAATACTGAATTACTGATATTTCTGAGAGTACTGAGATCACTGAGATTACTAAGTTTTTCCTGAGTCCTAAGACTAACTGAATTTACTAAGCATGGCTTGACTGAGAGTATCGTGAAAACATGACATGGCTCTAGGCACACAACAAAGTTTTCGGGTACAAGTACCCCCAGGACTCGATAGAAGGAAACTGACAAGGCATGACATTCTTGAGTACATGACCAACATCCACAATCCATAACATAATAAATTGGGGGTTTCATGAAGTACATGCTTATCATAATCTTGTACATGGTAGGAATGCATATAATCAAAGTCATAATCCCATACTCTAACATCATGGTTATTGTAACAACATATACATTGCACAATAATAGCATGGGATCCATTTGAACTTAAGAGAATAGCATACATTGACATTTAGGTCATATTCAAGCTAAATTGCATGGTTTCTAGTCCTTTAAGCATTTTATCAAACACCTTGCATGCACAAACTAAGGCATAGGTGTGACTATCAATTGATGATTCAAAACACCACAATTCAACCAAATTTCACAAGTTCCAATTCATATAATATCATGGTATCATAAATATCACATAAAGATTCTAACTTGGGAGTTGTACAACAACAATCACACAAACATAATCAACCCACAGCATAACTTCATGATTCATAATTTAAAAGAGGGTTTTTGAGCTTTGTGGATGAAAGGGATCCATAAATCAACAGTATGCATACCTTAATTCATGATTCTTGGAAGTTTAACTGAGGAACTTCATGAATTTGAATCCCCAATTTGAAACCCTAGCTTGTTCTTGAGAGGATTTTGAGATAAAAGACTACATTTTAGTGTAAAAGAGGTTTAGTCCCGTCTTTTAGACTTATATAGGGGGGGGGAATTGTCCCATTTGCCCTTAAGTACGCTGACTTGGAAGCTAGAAATTTTGGCAGCGTGCGATGGAGCGTGCGTCGCATGCTTTAGTCCTCTGATCTGGAGCATTCACCTCATGCTCTATCGCATGCTAGGACCTGTGGAATAGACCATGCGACACATGCTAATCGCATGATGTCACTGGTTTGAAATCCAAACATGCCCTAAATGGATTTCAAAAATTTCAAAACTTATCCGGAACGTACTCTTGACTTCCCTAATCATAACGCAACTTTAAAATTTGAAAACGTATGTCGGGAAGGTGTCCAATAAATCCCCAAAGTTAAGAGAGTTAAAATGAGATTAAGTGTTGAACATTTCACTAAAATTTTCTAAGTTTTAGAGCTTTCAAAGAGCTTAAGAAGCTGAATTAGACACATGCAATTGATGGGGTTTTACAATATCTTCTCCTTGGGAACATTCGTCCTTGAATGAGACTGACTGAGAGGGGAGAAATGATAAACTGAAGCACCTACTGATCATGCTCAACTGACATATGATTTCATGACTGACATGACTGATAAACTAAACTCATCCATATCTGATGCATGGTATCTGACACATAAATGTATAACTGAGTGTTCTGATGAACTGAATTTCTCCCCATGAGAATATGTAAGACCCTACAAAATCTTGCATCCAAAAATCAGCTCTCTAAGTTCTTTATGCTCTTTAAAGGATCCAACACTTAAAATTTTTTGCTA
Organism: Capsicum baccatum var. pendulum; assembly: GCA_030864225.1. Classification (NCBI taxonomy): domain Eukaryota; kingdom Viridiplantae; phylum Streptophyta; class Magnoliopsida; order Solanales; family Solanaceae; genus Capsicum; species Capsicum baccatum. The sequence continues at coordinate 8,547,438 of CM061550.1, forward strand.
AGTGTTCAACACTTAGTCTTATTTTAGACTTTTGAACTTTGGGGATTTATTTGACGACCTTTTCAACCTCCATTTTTAGATTTTCAAGTTGTGTTGTGATGGGGAAAGGTCGTAGTACATCCTGGGTGAGTTTTGAAATTTTTCGAATAGCGTAAGGGCATGTTTAGATTTCCAAACCAGTAGCTCAGGGCGATCTTCCCGCGTCACCTTGGGTTGAGCACCGCTCTAGGTGGGGTGTCGCCCTGTCTACTCCACCGCTTTTGCTAGGCGTCGCACTGGGTACTCGGCGGAATAGGCCAGGTGCCGCCCTGTGGATCTCCCCGGGCCAAATTTGTGCACTCAACCTCCATGTCTTAGGAGTTAATTTGGTCATTTTACCACCATATATATACTCTATAACACGGGATTTTTCTCCATTTACACTAAAATATAGCCTCTTTTCTCAAATCCTCTCAAGAACACAAGCTAGGGTTTTTATAGGAGATTCAATTTCAAGAAAGTCTCTCCGTCAACCTTTGTAGATTCACAAAATAAGTTATGCGTAGTGTTCATCCACGGATCCCTTTCATCCGTGGAGTCCAAGAATTAAGTTTTAAATAATAAATTATGATTTTCATGGTGTTTTACGATTATGCTCATGTTGATGGTTGTTATTTATGTTTTCAAGATGGTATCTTAATGTATTTCTATGAAGTATGTGAACATGTTAGTTGAAAACCCATGAGTTTGGGTGGCTTAAGATTGTTAAATTGATGAATACACCTATGTCATAAAGTGTGCATGTCAAGTGTTTGATAAAATGAATAGAATGATAGAAATCATGTTTTCATGACTCAATAGAACGTAAATGATAAGTCTATGCTAACCCTTATGATTCAATATGAATTCTATTCTATGGTTGTGTTGTTATTGTTGTGATATGAAGCGTTCATGATAATGGAGTTATACAAGTATGTACATGTTATATACGCTCCCTACCATGTATAAGATGTTTAGGACTATGTGTAGTATGGACTCCCTTACTTATGGTATTATGAATTTTGAATCTTATTCCTATGATCAAGAAGTGTCATGGTTGTGTTAGTTTTCTTCCATCGAGTCCTGGGGGTACTCGTATCCAAAAAATATAGCTTTATGCCTAGAGCCATGTCATGTTTCACGATACTCTTAGTCTAGCCATGATCCATAGAATTCAGTCAGTTATGTGACTCAGGAAAACCCAGAAATCTTAGTACTCTCAGTAGCTTAGTAATCTAAAAAACTCCAGTATCAGTAGTCTCAGCAACTTCAGTACTCTTAGTCAGTCCTCAGTTCTCAGTAGTGTTTCGTAAGTCAACGAAACTCAGTGAACTCAGTTCAACTCAGCTAAGCAATACTATCAGTTCAGTTTTGTTAATCATGTTCAGTATATTTCAGATGAGAGTAGGATTCAGCATCGAGTGAACCTAGGGATGGGGGCTCACCCGTTATATAGGACTGAGATCCCTAAAAGTAATCCCTAAGTTCCAGAACTACGTTGTCAACATAGGTTATGAGATGTCACCCGTTAGACAAGGACTGATCTAAGGATCACTCGCCAGATAGGACTGACATTCTCAGGAGTTACCCATTAGTAAGGACTGACTCCACAACATTTGTTTTTACCAGTGGCGCGGCACTAACACCCTTCCAACTAGGGTTACAGGTTGGACCCTAGACTAGCTAAAAGAGGCATGTCGGTTAGATAAATACATCCCACAGTTTTAGTTATAGAATCAGGACTGTCAGATATAGTCAACTCAGCTCAGTAGTACAGATTTAGGACTGTCTGATACAGTCAACTCAGCTCAGTAGTACAGATTCAGGACTATCAGATACAATCAATCCTTATCATTTCCAATAGACATCGGAATCACCCATTAGATAGGACTGATCTCAACTATGGTTAATCAGTATCAGTATCATCAAATTTAGAGATCACCCGCTAGGTAGGACTGATCTCAGACTAAGTCAAAACCTCTTTAGTATCAGTATACTCAGAGATCACCCACTAGATAGGACTGCTATCAGATTCAGTTATTCAGATAAAGTACGGGACTCAGATAGTTCCATTAGATTCAGGACTGTAAGATACAGTCACTCATGTTATCAGTTATATTAGTTATCAGAACTCATTTATCAGTTATGTTAGATATCAGTAAACTCATGTTGTTAGTATTCAAACTTAGTAGTCAGTATCACCACGAGTTCAGTTGCAGTTATAGGTGCATGTGTGTATTCTCACATTCATATTAGTCAGTCAACTATTATTGTTTATGCATATGCACCCCTTTGCATTTAGCCTACCTCATATGCATACTCAGTATATTCAAATACACTGACGTATTTGCGCTATGGTATTTCTTTTATTTTACACCATAGGTTCAGAGGCGCGAACTCCAGATCAACAGTAGCAGTCCAGTTAGCAGTGAGTCCTCATCCTTTGAGGACAGGATTATTATCTTTACTATTTCAGTACTTCAATTTAGTTTTCAGTAGTTGGGAGTTAGTTGGAGACATGTTCCTTCAACTCCTTATTCAGATAGTTAGGGGCTTTCAGATGACTACAGTATTATCAGCTTTATACTTCAGTATTTCAGTTTTATTTTGGTATTGTGATACCACTCTTTTCATATTATGTTCAGTATTGAACCTTATGGCCTTTCAGTACATATTTCTGCAATATCATGTTATATTATGCAGTGTATAGGTACAGATATTAGTCATGGATTAGCTTGTGGTCCCTCGGCGTCATGAGCACCATGTAGCATTCCAGTTCAGAATATTGGGGCGTTACAAACTTGGTATCAGAGCCAGGTTCAATAGAGTCCTAGGAAGTCTAAAAGACGCATCTAGTAGAGTCTTGTACATAGGTGTACTTTGCGCCATATTTATTTATAGGAGGCTATGAGATGTTTTAGGAACAGTTTTCCTTCTTTCAGTATTCATGTCGTGCCAATGAGCATAATCTCAAGTCAATCTCTCAGTCTAATGCATTTCTCCTCTTGGTTTCAGAACATGCCTCCAAAGAGAAGAAATCAGCCTGTCCAAAAAGATCCCTTGGACGAACATGTTTCTCATGCGGAGTTTAGAGCCGCATTCACCATATTTGCTCAGTCTGTAGCTGCCCATAATGAGCGAATAGTAGTCATTCCGGCCAACCCAATGGCCAATTCAGCTATAGCTAGGATTCAGGACTTCATCTGAATGAATCCTCCTTCTTTCACAGGGTCTAAGTCAGACGAGGATCCGTAGGAATTCCTAGATCAAGTTCAGAAGGTTACTGATATCATGGGGGTGACTACTGTTGAGAGTGCTAAGTTAGCCGTATATCAGTTGTAGGATGTGGCTCATACTTGGTACAAGCAGTGAAAGTCTGAAAGGTTAGATGATGCAGGTCCTATTGAGTGGGAGGAGTTTGTTATGGCATTCTTGGACAGGGTTTTTCCCCTAGAACTGATAGAGGAGAAGGTACTAGAATTTATCAACCTCAGGCAGGTTAACATGATGGTGAAAGAGTATTCTCTTAAGTTTACTCAATTAGCTAGATATGCCCCTCATGTGGTTGCAGATAACAGATCTAAAATGAGTAAGTTTGTGTCAGGGTGATGATAGGCGAATTTACACGCCTATATCAATATATTTTGCCCATATTTTAGCCTAGTTTGAGAACAAATTATATATTTCATGCACTTTTAGTCCTTTTTCCTATAAATGAGCTAACGAACATGATTAGTTAAGTTTCAGGTATAAATGATGCAAAATTCAGCATTTTATGGCTTACTTGACGCAAAAGAAAGCTCACGAAGAAAGGAAAAGGAGTGTACACGCCTAAGGACCAAAACTGCTGCATGGAAAATCTGTTCCGGGCTAAAACAACATTTCTGAAGACTTTGGGGACTTACAGACACAAAGCTGGATTTTGACAAAGATACATTAACCTAGTACAATTAGGTTATGTATTTCATTAGTTTATTTGGATTATGATAATGTTACCTTAACCTAGTACATTTGGGTTAAGTGTTCCATAGGCCTAGTAGGATTTGGTTATTTATTTCATTAGCATAGTAGGAGTAGTATAGGAGTATTATAAATACCCTATCATGCTAGAGATTTCTATATAGAATTCCTCCCTTAGTGGAGAGAAACATTCCTCCCTTAGTGGAGAGAACAATCTTTCTATTCTTCACTTAATTCAACAATTAATTTTCTTCCATCCCTCTCATCTTCCACTACAAACACTTCTAATCTACTCTTCTATTCTTAAATTCCACAACAAGAGAATCGTTACCAAGCTAAGGAAACACGCCTCACGCCTATCACTTGATCTACACGCCATTACTCAATATCGTGATATAATAACAATGTCAATCGTGATCTCCTTCGCATTCATGGGTAACTAAACTTCTCTGTTGGGGTTATGGAAGCCGGATGAGTTACTATCTATTACTGTGAGTTTGTGAGTTTGAGATACGTATATTGCTTATATCATTATTCTCTTCATCTTAATCCACATTCTTTGCGGTTGCAAACGCAAGAATACGCCAGTCTAACATTTAACTTGTTCGAGAGAAAGGTTATTTGTTTGGAAAAGAGATAATGTCAAGGTAGTAGGACACCCTTTCCTATTAAAAAGCTAGTGCCGTAACTGGACTAACCTCTTGGAGAATTCGTACCGTTAGACACGCTTTAAGCTCGAGAGAGTTAAAGTGAAATAGTCCTTGTTTAGGTCGAGAGACGCTTGGATTTACCATCGAATACAATTCTCTATAAGCAATTGCATGTCAGAATTCTACACACTCATAGCCAATAGAGACGTATACCTCAGAAGGTGGACATAACCCCAATGCTTCAATTCTCATTATTTACAACCAACGTAACAATCTCTCTCTTTTTACTTTATTATTTTCAGCCTTTGTTTACATTACTTGCAAGACAAGAATCCCCCCTTTTTTACGAGACTTGCACCAAAAGCTTAGTAATTTTACTTACTTGTTGGCCAAGCTATTACCTGTGGGATCGATACCCAACCTAGGTTGGGTTCTATATTTGCTAACGACCGCTTTACACTCCCACGAGAGCTGTAGATTGAGCGTTATCACAGGGGTAAATGATAGCGTGGTAAATGAGTGCAGATCCACCATGCTAAATAGTGAAATAACTTTAGCCAGACTGATGACTCTTGCCCAATAGATAGAGGAACAGAAGAGTAAGATGAGAGAGAAAAAGAATAAGAGGGCAAAGATAGGTAGTTATAGTTTTTCTCAGCTAGGGTCACAGGGTGGTAAGCATTCCCAGTATAGCCACAAGTTCTTATTCCTAGCTCCATCCTCAGCTAGTGTACCGGTATCTAAGTATAGGTATGACCATCATGATAGGGTGCCAGGCTTCGAGGCCCAGGGTAGTGAGAATAAAAGTCTTACCTATCCATTTTGCAAAGAGTGTGGTAGGAATCACCTAGGTGCATGTAGGGCAGGCAGTGATATATGCTTTCGGTATGGCAAGCCAGGCCACAGGATATGGGATTGTAGAGTCCTAGCATAAAAGGGAAAATATTTGCATCAGTAGGGAACCAAAAGTAGCCAGCGCCAGAATAGACTTTATGAAATCCAGACCCATCATGATCCGGAAAGTTTCCCTGACCTTGATTCGGGTATGTTATAAGTCTTTTATGTTCATGGTATGCACTGTTAGATCTTTTGATCTCATTTAAGCTTATGCTTCAGCATGAGTTATCTAGAAAGTCAGCAAGTCAGTTTAGCAATCAAGCAGTCAGATATGTATAGTTTGTTTTCTCATCCTTGCATCTATTCATGCTATCTGAAATCTCAGGGAATGGAAATATTCCAAGGTAGAACATCTTAGTAGTTACAAGTTTAGTTCAATTCATGCATCATAAATTAGTTTCCGACTCTTGAGGTTCAGTTATAATATATTTCGTAGATGCCCTGTGCATCACCCCAGTATCTAAGTAAGGTGAGCGTCCTTAGAGGGACATAAAGTCCCAAGGGGGAGATACCCCATAAATTCCTCAACGCTCCCATGACTTAAGTCATTCAGTTTCTCTTTGCATAACGAATTTAGTCTAAAATAGAGGGCACTCAGAAATTGACCCTCAAAGTTCTAACCTCAGCCATAAGCCATGTATTTAGAGATTCAGTTTAGTTCATGATATTCAGTCCATATGTCATGTATCAGATTCAGTTATTTTCTCATGTTACCATTCATGCATGTTTAGTAAGCAATCTTAGGTTTTTTAGCATTTACGTTAAGGCAACAGTTCTTCGTAAGCTCATTCAGCTTCATGTTCAGTATTCAGTACAAACTTGGTATTCAGTTCCATGCTCATGTTCCCGTTATAAACTTGTTATCAAGTACCATTGCATAATTAGTCATGCTTTCAAGAGTCAGTTCAGTCAAACATTCATGCATTAGATATGAATGTTCAGTAGAGAAAGCTCAACTTATCAGTGTATCCAGTTATGCATCCATGAGAATAACGCAGTCACACATCCATGCATTTGATATGCATGTCCATTATGAGAATTCAGCTTATCAGTAGCTTCAGATCTTCCATGCATCAGATATGCATTCTCATTGTGAGAACCTCAGCTTATGAGAATGCTCAGTCATGCATTCACGAATCAGTACATATGCATCAGATATGCATATTTAGTATGATGTATTCAGTTTATCAGTTATGTCAGTCATTAAATAACATTTCAATCATTCATGCTCAGTTCATGTTCAGCCTATTGGTTCCCCACTCAATCAGCTTCCATTTGAGGATGAATATTCCCAAGGGGGAGATATTGTAAGACCCCGCAAAATCTTGCATCTAAAAATTAGCTTGCTAAGTTCTTTATGCTCTTTAAAGGCTCCAACACATACAAAATTTTGCTAAGTGTTCAACACTTAGTCTTATTTTAGATCTCTAAACTTTGAGGATTTATTTAACGACCTTAACGGCCTTCGTTTTTGGACTTTTAAGTTACGTTGCGATGGGGCAAGGTCATAGTAAATCCCAGGTGAGGATCGGAATTTTTCAGATAGCGTAAGGGCATGTTTGGATTACCAAACCAATAGCTCAAGCAGATCTGCCCGGGTCCCCCTGGGTTGAGCACTGCTCCAGGCGGGGTGTCGCCCTATTACTCCACTGTTTTTGCCAAGCATCGCCCTGGGTACCCCGGCAGACTAGGCGGGGCGCCGCCCTGTGGATCGCCCCAGGCCAAATTTTTGCATTCAACCTCCGTGTCCTAGGGGTTAATTTGGTCATTTTACCACCATATATATACACTATAACAGGGTATTTTTCTCCATTTACACCAAAATATAGCCTCTTTTCTCAAATCCTCTCAAGAACACAAGCTAGGGTTTTCATAGAAGATTCAATTTCAAGAAAGTCTCTCCATTAACCTTCGTAGATTCACGAAAAAAGATATGGATAGTGTTCATCCACGGATCCCTTTCATCCGTGGAATCCAAGAATCAAGTTTTAAATAATAAATTATGATTTTCATGGTGTTTTATGATTATGCTCATGTTGATGGTTGTTATTTGTGTTTTCAAGATAGTATCTTAATGTATTTCTATGAAGTATGTGAGCATGTTAGTTGAAAACCTTTGAGTTTGGGTGGCTTAAGATTGTTAAATTGATGAATACACCTATGCCATAAAGTGTGCATGTCAAGTGTTTGATAAAATGAATAGAATGATAGAAATCATGTTTTCATGACTCAATAGCACATAAATGACAAGTCCATGCTAACCCTTATGATTCAATATGAATTCCATGCTATGGTTGTGTTGTTAATATTGTGATATGAAACATTCAAGATAATGGAGTTATACAAGTATGTACATGTTATATCCACTCCCTACCATGTATAAGATGTTGAGGACTATGTGTAGTATGGACTCCCTTACTTATGGTATTATGAATTTTGAATCTTATTCCTATGATCAAGAAGTGTCATGGTTGTGTTAGTTTTCTTCCATCGAGTCCTAGGGGTACTCGTACCCGAAAAATATAGCTTTATGCCTAGAGCCATGTCATGTTTCACGATACTCTTAGTCTAGCCATGATCCATAGAATTCAGTCAGTCATGTGACTCAGGAAAACCCAGAAATCTCACTACTCTCAGTAGCTCAGTAATCTCAAAAACTCCAGTATCAGTGTCTCAGCAACTTCAGTACTCTTAGTCAGTCCTCAGTTCTCAATAGTATTTCATTAATCAATGGAACTCAGTGAACTCAGATCTACTCAGCTAAGCAATACTATTATTTCAGTTAATCACTTCATTCCAGCTAATCATGTTTAGTGTATTTCATATAGGAGTAGGATTCAGCATTGAGTGAACCTAGGGATCCCTAGAAGCAATCCCTAAGTTCCAGAACTACATCACCAACGTAAGTTATGATTGTCACCCGTTAGACAAGGATTGATCTAAGGATCACCCGTTAGTTAGGACTGACATTCTCAGTAGTCACCCATTAGTAAGGACTGACTCCACAACAGTTTTCTTTACCAGTGGCGCGGTACTAACACCCTTCCAACTGGGGTTACAGGTTGGACCCCAGACTAGCTAGAAAGAGGCATGTCGGTTAGATAAATACATCTCATAGTTTCAGTTACAAAATTAGGACTGTCAGATACAGTCAACTCAGCTCAGTAGTATAGATTTAAGACTATCAGATACAGTCAACTTAACTCAGTAGTACTAATTTAGGACTGTCAGATATAGTCAATCCTTATCATTATCAATAGGCCTCAGGATCACCCATTAGACAGGACTGATCTCAACTATGGTCAATCAGTATCAGTATCATCAGATTTAGAGATCACCTACTAGGTAGGACTAATCTCAGACTAAGTCAAAACCTCTTTAGTATCAGTATATTCAGAGATCACCCACTAGATTGGACTGATCTCAAATTTAGTTATTCAGATAAAGTATGAGACTCAGATAGTTCCATCAGATTATAGACTATTAGATATAGTCACTTATGTTATCGATAATATTAGTTATCAGAACTCATTTATCAGTTAGGTTAGATATCAGTAAACTCATGTTGTTAGTATTCAAACTCAGTAGTCAGTATCACTACGAGTTTAGTTGCAGTTATAGGTGTATGTGTGTATTCTCACGTTCATATTAGTCAGTCAGCTAGTATTGTTCATGCATATGCACCCCTTTGCATTTAGCCTACCTCACATGCATACTCAGTACATTCAAACGTACTAACGCATTTGTGCTATGGTGTTTCTTTTATTTTACACCATAGGTTTAGAGGCACGAGATCTAGATCAACAGTAGCAGTCCAGTTAGCAGTGAGTCCTCATCCTTCGAGGACAGGATTATTATCTTTATTATTTTAGTATTTCAGTTTAGTTTTCAGTAGTTGGGAGTTAGTTGGAGACATGTTCCTTCAACTCCTTATTTAGAAAGTTAGAAGATTTCAGACGACTACAGTATTATCAGATTTAGACTTCAGTATTTCAATTTTGTTTTGGTATTGTGATACCACTCTTTTCAGATTATGTTCAGTATTGAACCTTATGGCCTTTTAGTACATGTTTCCATAATATCATGTTATATTATGCAGTGTATAGGTACAAATATCATTCATGGGTTAGCTTGTTGTCCCTCGAGGTCATGAGCACCTTGTAGTATTTTGGTTTAGAAAATTGTGGCGTTACAGAATGCATGTCTAATGCATAATTAGATAACAGAACTGATACAGGGATGCATGATAAGATATGCAATGGTACTTAGTACCAAGTTTATAATGGAGTCCTGAACATGAAACTGAATAAGCTTAAGGAGAACTGCTACCTTGAGCTAAGTCTGAATTAACAGAGAAGAGGTGAGAGTACTTGGTTTGCATGTCTACTTCTGCTTCCCAAGTAGCTCCCTCAACAGACTAATTCCACCAAAGAAATTTAACTAGGCGAACTTCTTTGTTCCTTAGTCTACGAATCTGATAGTCTAGGATTTCGACTGGAATTTTCTCATAAGAGAGGTTGTTCTGAACATCTATGCTCTGAATAGGGACTACAACTGATGGGTTACCTATGCACTTCTTGAGCAAAGAGACATAGAAGACTGGATGAACTTAGGCTAGATCTGAAGGCAATTCGAACTCATAAGCTACTTTGCTGAAGCGACTGAGAATTTTAAAGGGATCGATATATTGGGGACTGAGCTTTCCCTTCTTGCCAAATCTCTTCACTCCCTTTATGGGAGAGATATTTAGGTATACATAGTCATCAACCTCGAACTAGAGATCTTTTTTGGGAACATCTACATAGGACATCTGTCGACTCTGAGTAGCCCAAAGTCTCTCTCAACTGAACCTTTTCTAAGGCATCGAATACTAAGTTAGGCCCTATGACTGAAGCCTCACTAACTTCGAACCAACCAATTGGAGATCTGCATCTTCTACCGTAGAGAGCTTCGAATGGAGCCATCCGAATACTAGAATAATAGTTGTTGTTGTATGCAAACTCAATCAAAGTCAAGTGGTCATCCCAACTTCCCTTAAAATCAATTGCACACGCTCGCAGTATATATTCTAAGGTTTGAATGGTCTTTTCTGCTTGACCATCTGCCTGAGGATGAAAGGCTGTACTGAGGTGTACTTGGGTACCAAGACCCTTTTGGAATGCTTTCCAGAAGTGAGAAGTGAACTGGGTACCTCTGTCTGAGATAATAGAAAATGGGACACCATGCAATCTGACCAACTCTCTGATATAGAGTTTGGCATAATCCTTGATTGAATAAGAGGTATAAACTAAAAGAAAATAAGCTGATTTGGTCATCCTATCTACAATGACCCAAACTGAATTATGCTGGTGACGAGTACGAGGCAAACCTGTCACGAAGTCCATGTTCACTTCTTCATATTTCCAGGTGGGAATAATGAACTCCTGCATGGGACCACTAGGCTTCTGATGCTCTATCTTAACCTGCTGACATGTGGAGCACTTAGCCATAAACTCTACAATATCTCTCTTTATCCCACTCCACCAATAGATCTCCCATGAATCGCGGTACATCTTAGTGGCCCTTGGATGAATAGAGTATCTCGCACTATGTGCTTCTGCGAGAATCCACTACCTTAAGTCATCTATACCTGGGACACAGAGATGACCCTGACAACGCAGAACACCATCTCCCCCTTAGAAGAAAACCTCTACTTTCTGATCCTTGACTGACTTTTTCAACTTGACTAAGCTAGGATCTCTGTCTTGCTTTTCTTTCACCTCAGATACTAGAGATGATTCTAAACTATGCTGAACATATACACCACCATATGAAGAATCGACTAAGTGAACACCTAGTCTAGCAAGTTGTAATACCCCGTAAGTTTTTTGAGTCGTTAAAGTCCTTTTAAGCTTGCCAAGAGAAGCTTAGCACTCAAAAATTTGGCTAAGTGTTGGAATTTCTTCTTTTCATAAGCTTTCAAACTTTGATAAATTATTTTGTGACCTTTTCGACCTCCAATTTTTTATTTTCAAGTTGTGTTGCGATGGGGCAAGGTCATAGTACATTCCGGGTGAGTTTCGGAATTTTTTCAAACGCATAAGGGCATGTTTGGATTTTAGAAAAAGTAGCTCAGGGCGATCTCAAGACATCGCCCAGCTATCAGCACTACAAAAGCCAAGGTGCCGCCCTGGTCTTATCACCACTATAGCAAGGCGCCACCCTGGTTATAGCAGTGCTCAAGCCAAGGCGTCGCCCTGCCTATAGCCTTGGGCCAAAAATCAGTTTTCAGCTCCGTCTTTGAAGGGTAAAAATTGTAATCTTCCAACCCTTATATACCCCCTTTAACATGATATTTGGCATATTATCATCCAATATATGGTCCTTATTCTCCAAATTCTCAAGAACAACATCCCTTAGCCCCCAAAACAAAAATCAAGATCCGTTAAAATTCAACAATAGGAATTCTAAAATAATTTAAGATTCAGAATCCCCATTGCGAGAACTACAAAGAGCACCTATCAATTTCACGAATAGAGTTCCGGAATCAAGAGTTCATCCAATTCATAAATTTGAGGTATGCAAGTGTTGATTCTTGGGTTCCTTCCACCCAAGAAGCTCAAGAAATCCTTTTTTCCTAAATTCAAAGATTATGTCTTTATGATTTTTCCAAATTTATGTGGTTTGAAATTAAATTTCTTGTTGTTGTAAAGATTAAATTCATGTTTTGATTATAAAGACTCGAGTTTTGACCCTAGTATGTGTTGATCTTATTGTGTTCATGATAAAGCCTTTTCAAGAAGCATGTTGAATTATGTAATTATGTTAATTTGGTGTAATGAATTGTTTTATGACCAAAGGGTGCCTTCCATATGTTTGTTAGAATGCTTATATGAAGAAAATAGTACCATTGTAGTATTTTAAGTATAAAATCCCTAATTTTGTGATAAGTAATATATATCAAGTGTTTCTTGTAATGCCAAGATGAGTGAAGTATGATGTGTTGTATGTACTCCCTATTCATGTGGATTCATTATTGAATAAGTTCTGAGATAATAACATGTCTCTATATACAATTACATGTCGAAGATTCCCCAATTTATGTACACATGAATACATGTTATGTATCTAATGCAAGATCTTGTGGAATAAGATATGGAGTGTTGGTATGCATTCTTTATGTGATCACATGTTAATCTTTCCAAGTGCTTGAAGAAATATTTAGTTGAGTTATGGTGAATGATAGTCTATTATTGTGATGTTGATGTTGGTCATGAATTCAAGAAGTCATGTCTTGTCAATTTCCTTCCATCGAGTCCTGGGGGTACTTGGACCCGAAAAATATAGTTGTGTGCCAAGATTCGAGTTAGTCTCAAGATAATCTCAGTTGTGATATGATCAGTAGAATTCAGTCAGTGATTGAACAATAAGAAAACTCAGCAATCTTAGTATTCAGTCTAATCAAGCTCAGTACTCAGTTCAGATCTCAGCAGTATTCAGTATCCAGTCAAGATTTCAGTAAAGCTCAGTAAGATACAAAATTCAGTAGTATTCCATCAGATACGAAACCAAGCAAACTCATTCAAATCAGTTAAGTGAGATAATTTGTAACAAGATTCAACTCAATCTAAGTTCAGCTAAGAACCAGTTCAGAGTCTTTCAGTTGGGAGTAGGACTCATCATCGAGTGAGCTTAAGGATGGGAACTCACCTACTAGTAGAGGGCATAATTCTTGGAAGCAATCCTTGTGCTCCAGAACTATGTAGCCAGCGTAGGTTGAGACATCAAACCTGTGAGATGAGGGTTGATGAGGTGGCTTGACCTGTTAGATGAGGGCTCCACCGTTCTCATTTGAGTACCTGATAGATGATGGTTATGTAAAGTTATCTTTACTCGTGCACGGTACTGATACCCTTCCAACTGGGGTTACAGGTTGGACCCTAACTTAGCTAGAAGGGGCATGTCGGTTAGATGACTACTTCCCACAGTCTTAGTTTCAGAATTAGATTCAATCTTCAAGGAAGAACTCAGTTCAGTGTTATAGAAGATGCAGGCCATCAAGTATTTTTATTTGGCAAATTTGGAGATCCACGACTAGATAGGCCGATCTCAGATTCAGTTAATCAATTATTATTACCAACAGATTCAGAGACTACCTGCTAGATAGGGTTGATATTAGATTTAGTCAATCATTCTTATTATTAGTAGATCTGGAGATAACCTATTAGATAGGGTTGATATCAGTTTCAGTAGCTTCAGATACTCATAATCTTAGTATGTTCAAAAATTTCAGATTCGACAGTATATTCAGTATCAAATATCAGATTTAGTCCTAGTATGCTTAGTGACAACATGCGCAGTATGTTCAGTGGTTACAGATTCTCTATATATGCTAATCAAGATCTTACATATCATTCGGTTAAGTAATTGTTCATGCATAAGACCTTGCATTTAGCCTTATTGTATTTGCATACTTAGCATATTACAACGTACTAACGTATTTGTGCTATGGTGTTTCTTTTTATTTTACACCATAGATTCAGAGACACAAGTTCCAAATCAGCAGTAGCAGTCCAGTATGGAGCAGTGAGTCCTCATCTTTTGAGGATGAATTATTATTTCAGTACATTATTACAATCAGTTTATTTTAGTAGATAGAGTAAGTTGGGGACATGTCCCATCAACTCCACAGCTCAGACAGTTAGAGGCTTTTTGGACAGATGTATAAGTATTCAGTTTTCAGATTTGTGTATTTCAGATATTTTGAACCTTATGGTAAGTTTCTGTCAGTTTTTTGCATATATTTTGTTATATTATGCAGTGATCAGGTACAAATATCAGAAGAGGGTTAGCTTGTGGTCCTTTGCGATAATGAGCACCGTGTGGCATTTCGGTTACACAAAATTGGGGCGTTACACAAGCTGATGAGCTTCCTGAGCTAACATCTTCTTACTGCCTTCAACATGAGAAACACTGCCCATGGACAGTCTACTGAAAGCATCAACCACTATATTGGCTTCGCCTGGATGATAGAGAACACTCATATCGTAATCTTTCAAAAGTTCTAACCACCTTTTCTGATGAAGATTGAGATATTTCTTAGAAAAGACATACCGAAGGCTCTTATGATCTATGAACATATCTATATGAACACCGTGCAGATAATGCCTCCAAATCTTTAAGGCAAATACTACGGCTGCTAACTCAAGATCATGAGTAGGATAATTCTTCTTATGGGGTTTAAGCTGTTTGGAGATGTAGGCTATGACCTTACCATGCTGCATGAGGGCACAACCCAAACCTACTTTGGATGCATCACAATATACTACGAAACCATCTGAACCGTCTGGAAGAGCTAAGACTGGAGCTGAGGTGAGTCAAGTCTTTAACTCCTGAAAACTCTTCTCGCAAGAATCTGACCACTGAAACTTGACTTTCTTCTGAGTCAATTTGAACATATGGGATGCAATAGAAGAAAATCCCTCAACAAACCATCTGTAATAGCTATCCGAACCCAAGAAACTCCTGATATCTGATGGAGAGACAAGGTGAGGCCAGTTTCTTACCGCTTCAATCTTTTAAGGATCAACTCTAATGCTATTACCAGAAATGATATGACTAAGGAATGATACTAACCTTATCCAAAATTTTCACTTACTGAATTTGGTGAATTGCTGATGATCTCTGAGAGTCTGAAGTACTGTTCTGAGATGGTCTATACAATCACGCTCAGTACGAAAATAGACCAGACTATTATCTATGAAGACTATGATGAACATGTCCAAGTACTGCTTGAACACGTGATTCATCAAGTCCATGAAAACTACTGGGGTATTGGTAAAACCAAAAGACTGACTAAGAATTCGAAGTGACTGTATTGATTTTGGAAAGCTATTTTTGGAATATCACTTTCTCTGACTCTGAGATGATGATAGCCTGATCTGAGGTCTATTTTAGAGAAGTAACTGGAACCCTGAAGTTGGTCAAACAAGTCATCAATTCTGGGAAGTGGATATTTGTTCTTGACCATGACTTTATTGACCTGATGGTTATCTATGCATATTATGAGAGAACCATCTTTCTTTCGCATGAATAGAACTGGTGCACCCCACGGGGAAACACTGGGTCTGATGAATCCCTTGTAGGAGATCCTTCAACTATTTTTTTAGCTCTCTGAGTTCAGCTGGTGCCATTTTGTATGGCGGAATAGATATGGGCTAAGTATCTGGAAGGAGATCGATGTCGAAGTCTATTTCCCTTTCGGGAGAAATTCCTAAAAGATCTTTGAGAAAGACATCTGAATATTCATTTACAACTGGGACTGATTCAAGACTAGGAGTTTTGGAACTAGAGTCCTTAATATGAACAAGATGATAAATACATCCCTTAGATATGATATTCCTTGCCCGAAGGGAGGAAACAAGCTGACCTCTGAAAGTTGAAGTACTGCCCTTCCACTCAATGACAGGTTCATTCGAAAACTAGAACTAAACTATTCTATTTTTGCAGTCGACTTTGGCATAGAAATAATAAAGCCAATATAATGCCGAGAATGACATCAAAACCAGTCATCTCTAATTTGACTAAGTCTACTGAAGTGACTTTCTGGAATATCATAACCTGACAGTTCTTGTATACCCATTTGGATATGATGGATTTACCCACTGGGTAAGATATTGAAAAAGGCTCGGCTAGAATTTTAGGACTGACTTCAAAATGGGCTGCTATGTATGGAGTAACAAAAGACAAAGAAGCTCCTGGATCTAGCAAAGCATAAACATAAATATGAAAGATCTGTAACATACCAGTAACCATATCAGGAGAATTTTCCTGATATTTATGGGAATGGAGAGCATAAATTCAATTTAGGCATTTCCCACTAGTAGCACTGGAAGTGGCACCCTGCTGGTTCGGGCGATCGGACTGAGCTGAGGAACGGTTATGATGACCCTGAGGATCTGGCTGGGGACAATCTCTGACTCTGTGGCCTGTCTTTCCACAACCAAAGCAAACATCACTGCCAACTTTATAAACACCCTTGTGGTTCTTACCACAAGTCTGACAAAGAGGATTAGTACGGGCAATACTAACGCTGCCCTGAGACTTATAGCCTAGCAACCTATCTCTGAACTTAGGAGCTGGAGCACTGGCTGATGAAGGAGTTAGAATTAATGACTTAGTATGGAACTGGGAGTGATTTCCTCCTACTGATTTGGGCTGAGCAAAGTTGAAACTACCTATCCTTGCTCTCCTATTCTGCTTCTCTCTCATCTTAATCTTCTGCTCTTCTATCTGCTGAGCATGAGTCATAAGCCTAGCTATAGTCATATCACTATTCAACATCGCGAACCTGCTCTTATTGACCATGCTATCATTCACCCTATAAATAAACATACTTATCTTGGCCCTACTGTTTGCAACCACATAGGGGGCATATCTAGCTAATTGAGTAAACTTAAGAGAATACTCCTTCACCGTCATGTTTCCCTGCCTGAGGTTGATAAATTCCAACACCTTAGCTTCTCTCAGCTCTAAGGGAAAGAATCTACCTAGGAATACACTGGTAAGCTCTTTCCACTCTATGGGCTCTGCATCAACTGCCCTCTCTGACTTTCACTACTTGAGCCAAGTGTGAGTCACATCCTGCAACTGACATGCATCTAGCTCAACACTCTCACTAGCAGTCACCCCCATGACATCGGTAACCTTCTGAACTTGATCTAATAATTCCTGAAGGTCCTTGTCTGACTTAGACCCTATGAAAGAAAGAGGGTTCATTCGAGTGAAATCCTAAATCTTGGCTACGGCTGATTTGGCCACTGGGTTGCCAGAATGATAGCTAGTCGTTCATTCTGAGTAGCACTTGACTGAGCAAAAGTAGCGAATGCAGCTTTAAAATCTGCAAGAGAGACATGTTCGTCGAAAGGATCTACTTGGACAGGCTGATTTCTTCTCTTAGGAGGCATGTTCTGAAAATGAAAGAGAAAAGGATTAGACTGAGAGTTTTAAGTTGAGATTATTCTCACTGGCATGACATGAATACTGAAAGAAGGGAAACTGTTCCAAAAACATCTCATAGCCTCCTGCACATAAATGTGGCGCATAACACACCCCTGTACAAGACTCTACTATATGAGACTTTTAGATTTTCGAGAACACTGTTGAACCTTAGGCTCTGATACCAAGTTTGTAATGCCCCGAATTTGGTACTCGAATGCTACACGGTGCTCATGACCCTAAAGGACCACAAGTTAACCCATGACTGATATCTGTACCTGAACACTGCATAATATATAGTATAAATGCGTAAATAAAGGTTGAAAAGCCATAAGGTTCAAATCTAATAAAAACATAACATCTGGGTGGGGTATGAAATACCCAAAACAACTTAAATAAATTATCTAAAATATGATAGTCTGAAAACCCTCTAACTATCTGAATAAGGAGTTGATGGAACATATCCACAACTAAATCCATCTACTGAAATAATAAAATAATGAAATAATACTATCCTCACATAATGAGGACTCACCACTGACTCTGAATACTGAAACTATAATGTTATTCCTGCTCTGGAACTCGTACCTCAGAACCTATAGAGTAAAGTAAAACACCATAGCGCAAATGCGTTAGTATGATTGAATGTACTAAGTATGCAAGTGAGGTAGGCCAAATGTATGGGGTTCATATGCATGAACGATACTACATGACTGGCTAACATGAATGTGAGAATACATGCATGCAGAAGTAACCGTAACTGAAATCATGATGACACTGACTAATGAGTCTGAATACTGATATAACTGATATACATGACATAACTAATACTGATACTGAGCGACTATGTCTGACAGTCTAAGTTCTGATGGAACTAACTGAGCTCCGAACTGTATCTAAGTTGACTATTTATTACAGTCCTAAAATTTAAAGAACTATCTGAGTTCTTTTACTGATACTGATACTGAAACTGTGGGAGAATTTATCAAATCGACATGTCCCAAATAACGCATTATAGCTGAGTTAGGGTCCAATCTGTGCCCCAATTAGAAAGGTGTCAATACCACGCTACTGGTAAGGACAAGTTGTGAGTATTCCTCATCTGATAGGTACCCTAAGAAGAATAGTGGGACCCTCATCTGAACAAGTTAGGCCACCTTATCTACCCTTATTTGGTAGGTTTGATGTCTCAACCTACTCTAGCTACATAGTTTTGGAACGCAAGGATTGCTTCGAAGAATCATACCCTCATCTGGTAGGTGAGTTCCCATTCTTGGTTTCACTTGGTGTTGAATCCTACTCCCATTTGAATAGACCCTGAACCTGATTAACTGGACTGTACTAGATTGAATTTACTGAATTTTTGTTTACTGACGAAATACTACTGAATTTGTTAACTGACTGAGTTCATGAGATTTCTGAGAATACTAAATTACTAATATTACTGAGAGTAGTGAGATACTGAGATTACTGAGTTCTTCCTGAGTCCTGAGACTAACTGAATTCTATAGAGTATGGCTTGACTGAGAGTATCGTGAAAATATGACATGGCTCTAGGCACACAACTAAGTTTTTGGGTACAAGTACCCCCAGGACTCGATAGAATGAAACTGATAAGGCATGACGTTCTTGAGTACATGACCAACATCCACAATCCATAACACAATAAATTGGGGGTTTCATGAAGTACATGTTTATCATAATCTTGTACATGGTATGAATGCATATAATCAAAGTCATAATCCCATACTCTAACATCATGGTCATTCTAACAATATATATATTGCACAACAATAGCATGGGATCCATTTGAACGTAAGAGAATAGCATGCGTTGACATTTAGGTCATATTCAAGCTAAATTGCATGGTTTCTAGTCCTTTAAGTATTTTATCAAACACCATGTATGCACAAACTAAGGCATAGGTATGACTATCAATTGATGATTCAAAACACCACAATTCAACCCAATTTCACAAGTTCCAATTCATATAATATCATGGTATCATGAATATCACATAAAGATTCTAACTTGGGAGTTGTACAACAACAATCACACAAACATAATCAACCCACAACATAACTTCATGATTCATAATTTAAAAGAGGGTTTTTGAGCTTTATGGATGAAAGGGTTCCATAAATCAACACTACGCATACCTTAATTCGTGATTCTTGGAAGTTTGATGGAGGAACTTCTTGAATTTGAATCCCCAATTTGAAACCCTAGCTTGTTCTTGAGAGGATTTTGAGATAAAAGACTATATTTTGGTCTAAAAAAGGTTTAATCCCATGTTTTAGACTTACATAGGGCTGGGAAATTAACCCATTTGTCCTTAAGTACGCTGACCTGGAAGTTGGAAATTTTGGCAGCGTACGATGGAGCGTGCGTCGCATGCTCTAGTCCTCCGGACTGGAGCATGCGTCGCATGCTCTATCGCATTCTAGGACCTGTGGAATGGACCATGCGACGCATGCTAATCGGATGATG
Source organism: Capsicum baccatum var. pendulum (assembly GCA_030864225.1). Classification (NCBI taxonomy): domain Eukaryota; kingdom Viridiplantae; phylum Streptophyta; class Magnoliopsida; order Solanales; family Solanaceae; genus Capsicum; species Capsicum baccatum. Next base: position 8,567,429 of record CM061550.1, read on the forward strand.
CCACTAGTTTGAAATCCAAACATGCCCTAAACGGATTTCGAAAATTCCAAAACTCACCCGGGATGTACTCTTGACTTCCCCGATGATAACGCAACTTGAAAATTATAAAACAGAGGTCGAAAAAGTTGTCAAATAAATCTCCAAAGTTCGGAGGCTTAAAATGAGACTAAGTGTTGAACACTTAGCTAAAGTTTTCTAAGTGTTGGAGTTTTTAAAGAGCTTAAGTGTTGGAGTTTTTAAAGAGCTTAAGAAGCTGAATTGGACACATGCAATTTATGGGGTCTTACAGTTGGGCTCTCCTGTTTGGTTTATAACATTATGAGCACCAATGTTAAAGGCCAAATGGGTTCTCCCACCAATGTTATAAACCAAACGGGAGAGTCCAACCCAAAAGACTAGCCTAGTAGGTGGGAGAACCCATTTGGCCTATAATCCCCTTAGCATTTCTCTATTTTTCTAATGTGGGACAATTGGTTCATAACATAGTTAATGTATATCTATAATCTATATCTATATCTATAATCTATAATCTATATCTATAATCTATAATATATTAAAAGTGTGAAGACCCTTAGAAAAGTGACTTGAACTTTTTGGCCTCCATTAAAAGTCTTCTCTTTACACAAAATCATCTTTTTACTAATTTTTATATTTAGTAATTTAAAATTAACCAAGAAAAAGAAGAACTCGAGTAACAAAAGAATGAAAATTAAACAAATAAAAGGAAAGAAAGAATAATTAAATTAGGAGAAGAAAAATCATACGAGAACGAAATAAAAGAGAATAGGTGATAGATTAAAATAAATATAGTATTTTAACTAAAATCAATATTAATATATGGACGTAGATCTGTTGGAAGAGTAATATTAAAGTGGGTTAAGGTGATAGGTTGGGTGTGGGTAGATTTTTTTTAATGGATTAAAAAAAATGACGTGGAAGGGGAGGGTAGGGCAAAGTGAAATAGGAAGGGGAGGGTGAGAGAATTGAATATTACACCTCTAAGAAGCAAGTTCTAATGAATAGATTTTGATGAAATTGTGCTGCATTATTCATCCTATTTATTTGTTCATTTCTAAAATGAATTGGATACTTTCTTTCCTTTTTTTAAGGTGGATCCAACTCTATATAGGGACAATGAGACTAGGCTTTTTGTGCATTTTCAGGCAAGATATCTTATTTGTTCTATTGTTCCATTTCTCTTTCATGAAACTACAATTTCCTTTAGTTAGCTATCTAAGTCAATTGAGAAGAGTTCATGTTTACTAGGCTGGCAATAAGCATTGTTTCAATGTACTATGTCCCGGATTAGTAATAGTAAATACCAAGGTACCTATTGATATGGTTTTTGATGATATTTCACAACGTGGAAGAGGGGGTTCATGGGAATTCACAGTGTACATCGATCGGGTACATTTATTTCTTTATGTAAACTTTTTCTCAAATTTTTGAAAGCTATATATACTAATGTAGACTTTTTTTTTTTTCTGAATAAAAGGATCTAGTCAATGGTAACTGGTGGCTTTTAATTGACGATGATGAACCCTATCAACAAATAGGTTTCTGGCCTCAAAAGATCTTCACTAGCTTGACAAGTTTTGCTAATAACGTTGAGTGGGGAGGCGTCACATATAGCCCGCCAGGTGTGCCTAAACCTCTAATGGGCTCGAATTTTTTTCCTATTGGAGACACCAGTTATGATGCTTACTGTCGGTATCTTACAGTTTTAAATATTAAAGGTGCAACAATAGACGTAGATAGAACGACAGTATATGTTGATGATCCTAATTTGTATAAAGTTTCAGATTACCCACATATGAAACCCGGAAAGTTCCAACATTTTATGATGTATGAGAGATTACCCACATATGAAACCCGGAAATTTCTAACATTTTATGATGTATGGGGGATCAGAAGAGAGCCGTCAACTCAAAATGTGATGATATTTACTTTTAATGTCAAAAAAATATGAAGTATGTTTAGCTATGTTTCGTAATAGATGTCACTTGCTTTGATAAAGGAAAAGTAACAAATATTCGATTTTGGGCCGCTATTTAAGTTGTAGCCATTTTTCTTTTTAAGTGTATCATTTTGAAACAACTTCAGCTATACGATTTTGAAACTGTAAAAATTATGTTTTTCAAACTTCAGACATTTTTTGCCAAAAGAGTAACCTTGTCTTGGCCAAATTAACCTTCAACAATATTTTCATGAAGTTGGGTTTGACTTGGCAAGGCTAAGTTCAGACATTATTGACTGAATTTGTGGCTTTGGCTTTGACCAAATATTTTATATATATATATATAACATTTGCCAAAATGTATGAAGTTCAGCCGTTATATGCATAAAGTTCAACCATTAAACGCGCGCGTGTGCACACACAATATATATATGTATAACGTCTTATTGGAACAAAAGTAATTAAGTATGAAATTATTTGAACTTTCTCCAACATCTAGAGAAGAAGTCTGGACTGAACTAGAAAAAGTAGATAATAGACTAAGGGAAATTAGAGAACAAAGAACTTATATTAACCACGAACTTTGGGTAGATAAGATTTTAAGAGATATGCACCCCTTTTATTTGGCTTAATGAATATACCATCTAAAAATACAAAATCATTAAAAGAAATTGAAAACAATTTATATAGTTTATACATAGAATATAAAAGACTTAATACTACAAAAGAAGACCCTATAACCTTAGATAAACTAATTACTACAATATCTGAATTAGAATAACATTTAATAAAACATCTTAGGTTTAGAAATAATAATAAATGAAAAGAAATCTTTTTGCTAATAATATACGAGATAGATATAGGTTTTTATATGAAGAAATAAAAGAGAAGGCAGAGAACGAAGAGCTAGAAATATTTTTAAATATTTATTTAGATTTATTAAAACGTATAGACACTTCACAATCAGAATTATTCAAAGAATATGTAAGTGAAATAAGTTGGGAATTACAGAAAATTGATATTGACATATTTAACCATAATAGAAGAATAGGCTATTATAGAAGACATTGTGATCAAGTAAGTATTCCTTTAGGATAAAAATACATGAAAACGCATACTTTTGCAAGAGAAATACAAAGAGAATAGAATCATTTATATAAAGAAATAAGACAAAAAAATGATATTTTTAGAATAGAACAAAGACTAATAAATCAAATAGAAATATTAGAAACTACAGAATTACCAGAAGCAATCATTATTTCAAACTTTATAAATTTAGTAAATTACATAAATCATATAAGTTTGCTAAAGTGTAGATTAGAAAGTATTAGATATTGTATAAACTATAGGAATTTTAGAATACAGACAGTTAGAAAACAGTGTAGTAACATTACACCCTCTTTAGGATAAAGAAGAACAGTAGTATAAAAATAGATAATTTAAAGAAATTAGAATATTTAGATCTAAAAATCTCAGTTGAAAAGAAATACAGACGTTTAAAAGATAATTCTCTTATTAGATGTAATTTTAATAACGGAGAACATGCTTTACATGGAGAAAATCCACAATTAAATATTATTACAGATTTTATAATAAACCTAGGAGAAAAGACTTAACAAGAAAATATAAAAATATTAAAAACTTTAGAGATATTAGAAAACCTGCAAAACAAATAAAAGAAATTGTTAGATAAAATAGAATTAAATTTTGATTTCTTAAAGAACCAACAAGCAAAATTAGGAAAGAAATTCAAAGATTTAATTAATAAAGACAAAGGTAATTTGAAAAATCTTGAAATACGGCTAGTATTACAAGAGGTACAAAAAGAAATTAATAAAATAAAAAACATAATACTCTCATGAATGATATACTTCAAATGAACTTTATCTAGCAATATTACAAAAGGCAGCACAGATCCAACCAAATCCCGAAGGATTATCAGACCATCAACCCCAGAAAAAAGCAGACTCGTTAATCACAAAACAAAATAATATTATAATTTTGTTACTATTAGAACTAAATAAGAACCTAGAAAAAGAAACCCTAGAAAAAGAAAAGAAAAAGACAGTCAAGATAAAAATATAGAAGAATTAGTAGAACTAGGCTCAAATCCATATAATTTTGTAAACAAAGTACATACTCTACTAACAGGCTAGGATTCCAATAATGGATTGGTAGTGTTACAACAAAGAACTTAAATAAATTTAGAACAATTAAGTATTAATCATTGGTCAAGAATTAAAGAATTTTTAAATGATTACTTTTATTATTGTACAATTAGTGGAAATTCATTTGATGAGACTCTAGGAGTTAGATTATTTAATAAATTACCAGGAGCTTTAGGAAGAGAGATAGAAGAAAAATGGTCTAAAAGAGAAGGAGTAATACAAAACTCAAACAATCCATGGTCAATAGGACAAAGAATACAACATGTAATGGATATATTACAAGAAAAATGTACAAATGAACAGATACAAAGATAACTAAAAAGAAGTGATGCAGTTTTTTGTAAGACCATATATACTACTCAACATTATGACTAAGATTATAAAAAGAAAAAATATAAAAAAACATATAAAAAAGACTATCGCCCTAGGAAGAAATATTACTTGAGAAAATCAAATGCGAGAAAACCATACTTAGATAAGAATAAATATGTGAGAAAATATAACACTGGTAGAACCTATAAAAATAAATTAGAATGTTTTAATTGCAGAAGTATAGAGCATTTAGCAAATACTTGTCCAAAAAGAAATAATAACAGATCTAGAAATGCACAATTAATAGAGGATGTGAATGAGAATTTGATAAATATAGATGAATATATGTCAGATAATGAAAGTATATACTCTATCAGAAGTATGAAAGTTTTTGAAGAAGAAAAGGATAATTCTGATTCTTTAGACTCTGAAGAAGACGAATTTATAAATGAAATAGGACTAGAAAGAACAAACACAGACTATCACTTAGTCAATAACACAGACTATCACTTAGTCACAGACTATTATGATTTAGTAAATCCAATAGAAGAATGTGAACGCGAATTTGAAGAAGTAAAAGGATTAGACAGTAATCAATGTTGTTTTTGTAAATGGTTTCCAAGTAAAAACAAAAGGGCAAAATGTAGGAAATGTTATAAGGAAGCATGCATAAAATGTATAGAGAAAGCATCAAAAATCTTAGAAACTCCAAAATCAAACCGTAATTTAAATAAATTTTACAACAAGGAACCAATAACCAGAATAACAGAAGATAGAATATTAGAATTAGAAGAAAGACTAAAAAGACTAGAGATAACAATATACATTAAAAATATAATTAAAGAAGAATACTTAGTAGAGGTAGAGTTATTAAATACATCTGTTGAAAATAATAAAAAATCAATGAATGTACCATTTGAAGGAATGTGATGTAATGAAGAAAAAAAATCGGTACAGTCAAGGTTTTAGCGATAATAAAAATTCAAGACTATGAGTTCGAGACTTTAGCTATAGTTGATTCAAGATGTACAAGGAGCATTTTAAATAGTAGAATTTTACCAGCAAAATTAATTAAAAAATTGCCAAAACCTCAAGAATCCATGCAAATGGACGGAACATATAATACCTATACAGACTATATACCAAAAGCAAAAATAAGTTTTATTAATACTTGTGAAAAATTCTACCAACCATCATATACACTTAGTGAAATACTAGTTAGAGATTTAAACATAAAAGCAGACTTTGTGTTAGAATTAGATTTTATGATACAAAATAATAGAGGATGTCTAGTTACAAAAAATTGGGTAATATTCGCCAGTAATATCACTCACTCACCAGTATAGACACAACCTACTTTAACTAAATATCTCCTTCTTAAGAATAAGCTAGAGGAAAGCTTAGATAACCAAATAAAACCCAAAATATCACTAGAATGTGATAAAGGAGAAAATTGTACATGTAATGATAATAAAAAGGTAACAATGTATGAGGAATTACAAGATTTATTAATAATAGAAGAAATAGAAAAAGGCTATACTTTAATAGAAATGGATACAGAATTATACAATTTTAAGAAAGGTATACAACAGATAGGAGTAATAAAAGATAAAAAAGACTTAGAAAAAATAATACAAATCCTAGATAAGCTAGAAATAATCGGAGAAAAACCCTTGCAACATCGGGACTCCAATCAAATTACCTGCAAATTAGAAATAATTAATCCAGAATATACTATAAAAACAGCATCTATAGAAGCTACAAATGAAGACCTTAAAGACTTTAAAATACAAATAAAAAAGCTACTAGAATTAGGAATTATTAGAAGATCTACATCAAGACATAGGTCAGCAGTTTTCATAGTAAGAAACCATAGTGAAATAGTGAGAGGAAAAGCTAGTATGGTAATAAATTACAAAAGATTAAATGATAATACTGTAATTGATGGATATAAGTTACCAGACAAAACAGAATTGATAAATAGAATACAAGGAAGAAAAGTACTTAGTAAATTTGATTGTAAATCTGGATATTGGCAAATTAAAATGCATGAAGATAGTATAGAATGGACAGCTTTCACAAGTCCAGAAGGACATTATGAATGACTGGTCATGCCTTTTGGATTAAAAACGGCTCCTCCAATTTTTCAAAGAAAAATGGATAGTATTTTTAGAGACTATAAAAATTTTGTATTAGTTTACGTAGATGATATTTTAATTTTTAGTAATAATATGAGAGAACATTTAGGACATTAACATTTAGGACATTTACAATAAGTCTTTAAATTATTTATAGATAAAGGAATAAAAAAAAGTAGAAAGAAAATGAAATTATGTAAAAATAGTATTAATTTTTTAGTAGTAGTTATTGGAGATGGTAGAATAAAATTACAACCACACATAGCTAAAAAAGTCTTAGAAATGCTAGATTATTTAGACAAAACTAAAGATTTACAAAAATTCTTAGGATCATTAAATTATGCTAGAGCTTTTATAAAAGATTTAGGAAAAGTAGCAAGACCACTATACTCTAAAACAGGATCTACAGGTCAAAAATCCTTCAATACTGAAGACATAAAACTAGTCCAACAACTTAAAAGCATGATACAAGACATCCCAGATTTAACATTACCATTAGAAATAGATTATTTAATAGTCGAGACAGATGGAAGTCTTTTAGGATGGAGAGCGGTATTAAAGGCAAAACCAATAAATACAGCGATAAAAAGGATGACAAAAATTGTGCTTATTCAAGTGAAAAATATAAAGAAAAGGGAAAACTAAATAGCATAGATGCGGAGACACTAGCAGTAATTTACGGTTTAAATAGTTTTAAACTTTATATATTAAATAAGCCAGAAATATTAGTAAGGACAGACTGCGAGGCTATAGTAAAGTTTTAACAGAAGATAAAGGATAAGAATAGTAGTAAAAGGAGATGGTTAAATTTCCTAGATGCTACTTCAATTTATAATATTGTTTTAGAACATATTAAAGGAAAAGATAATAACTTAGCAGATCAACTAAGTAGAATAATTAAAGAAGACAACTAATGATTTTTATTTCAGTATGAATACAGAAAAAGGAAAAGGCAAGGCAGAAGCCTCATCATCCCAGGACTATCTAAAGATACTAATGAGCAACACTCATTTCTGACCACTTACGATGCTAGAACAGTCAAAATTAGATAGAACAATTTTTGGACCCTACAACTTGGTATGTTACGAACCATCCAACTTAACTTTCAGACGTAAGCCAGACGTACAAGTGGATAAGCCGCAGATATGTCTACTAGACAATTTATGAATAGCTTATAATATAAGTGACTTTAATCATTTTATTTCAATTCTAAATGCATTAAGTTACTATTTTACTGAGAAAAATACTACTAACAAGTTTAAATTCTAAGTTGTTCTCAGAGGACAGAAGCAAGGAGTGTTCCAGACTTGGAATAGAGGTAATGGATGCCATAAAAGATTATAGAACACCACTTTATAAAGGTTTTTATGACCTCTCAGAGACTCTACACTATGTCCGGAGAAATTTGGGACCAAATTATTATATTACTCCAGCTTTAAGACCAGAAACACAAAAATTTCCTCAATATAATATTAACAAAGACACAGATAAAATTATATTTTGTGATCATTTTTTCTCTATGACCGGAGCTTTTCAAAGACTAAATTAAGCCAATGAAATTTTAAAACAAGATAATGAAAATCTTGTAAAAGAAAAAGGACAGATGTTAGAACATATAAGTATTTTACAAGACCGTATAAAATCCTTCATTTTGAACTTTCACAACAAACTCAGCCAATTTATGAGACCCAGCCAAAGAATTCTCTATCTTCTTTTAAAATGAAAAAATCCACTATATCGGGTAATGATACAGTTAGTCCAGCTCAAACGGTAGCTGGTAAAGATTTCTCAAATCCATTAATGGGTGTGCATTCCCCAATGAATGCAACAAGACCCACTGTATCGGGTAATGATACAGCTAATCCAGCTCAAACGGTAGCTGGTAAAGACTTATCAAATCCGTTAATGGCTGACACTTTGCCAAAAAGTGTAGGGAGAATACTCCCAGCTAGTTTTAAAAATACAGGTACTCAAACAATAGATGAAGGAAGTTCTTCTCAGAATAAGAAGGAATTTTCATTAAGAAAAAAGAAAAATAAAAAAAGAAATATAGAAAAAATAATAGCAGACTCAATAAAAAAGTTGTTAGCAAAACAATCGCCTAAAGAAATATCGATGAATCCAGAACCACCAGAACAAAGACCCAGAATTTCTTTAATTCCAAGAGAAGAGATAAGAACTGGAACAAAACTAGGATTATCAGACGGAGACAGTGATAAATATGAACAAGAATACGACTCAGCCATGAATCAACTTGCCCAAGACCCAAACGCAGACGACGATTCAGGAATAGAGTTTGACTCAGAGGCTTTACATAATTTGGATACGTAAGCAATGATGATATCTACAAAAGACAAAATTACAGACGTATGCAATATCAGATAAATAAATAAACGGACAAGAGTTAAGAGCCGCCGGACCCACCCAACTTGCAAAGTCTTGCAAAAAGTCTTCTTAAGCATATTTTATAAAGGATTTGAAGACCAAAAAATGCCTATAAATCGCACCTAAAAGATGACTTCAAAGGGTGTACCAAAAAGAGAGAAAAAATCAAGAGTGAGAAAGTTTTCATAAAGTTCTTAGCTTTTCTTAAAGTTCTTAGATTCCAAAGTTTGTAAGTTACTTAAAAAAAAGTGTTAAAAGTGTGAAAAGTTTTCTTAGTTCTTCATTTTTCAGTAGCTGTCAAGTCTTCAGGGGACTCCCGAAAAGGAAACCTCACTTCTTCCTTAAGACATGTAAGTTGTAGTTACATAGGTCTTTGTAATTTTCTCCCAAGTTTGTAAATTATGTTTGAATTAATTAAGTTTATATTTTCCTTCACATATGTTTTATTATTAAGATCTGGATCACCGACGATTTTTCGGCAGTTTTCCTGATCTTATAAAATTTGTAAATCACTTATAAAAATACACTCAGTATATGGTTACTCTCTCAATATTTTAGCAATAACGATGGTTAATCTGTAAATTTCTAGGGATTCGAAAAGTCCGAATTAGATTGAAAAAAGGACTATTGTTATTCTCACACGGTGTGATTAAAGGATATTTTGCTAAAATACCTAAAACTAAAGAGAAAGAGATGACCAGGGTATAAAAATTTTAAAAAAATCAATAAAAATCAAAAACTCAAAAAATGCAAAAATAATATATTTTGGGAGAAAATACACTTGGACCTTTATGACTTGGACACTTACACTGGACTAAGGCAATGAAGGAGGAAGTACTGAGTAGAATTTTATACCATATTAAAACAAACTCACGATATTACTGCTTTAAAATCTTAATATTACTCACCTGCTTCAATAACTTGAAAAATTAGTTACCTGCTTTAATAACTTGTTATAATAATTTACTTGCTGTATTTATCTGTCTATTTTATTATACTAACTATATTCACTTGTCTAACATATATATACTACTTATAGATACTTACTAACACACACACACACACACATATATATATATATATATATATATATTAGACTTATATTGCTTATATATATAATACTATATCTGCTTAATAAATTATATTATATACATATTATATCTGCTTAATACATCTGTTTATTATTATATTTGCTTATTATATATATATCCACTTACTATATAAATATATAATACTATATCTTCTTAATACATTATATTATATACATATTATATCTGCTTAATACCTCTGTTTATTATTATATCTACTTATTATATATATATATATATATATATATATATATATATATATATATATATATATATATCCACTTACTAATAATAAACAAAGGTATTAATCAGATATAATACGTATATAATATAATGTATTAAGCAGATATAATATGTATATAATATAATGTATTAAGCAGGTATAGTATTATATATATAAGCAATATAAGTCTAATAATATATATATATATATATATATATATATATATATATATATATATGTTAGTAAGTATATATAAGAAGCATATATATGTTAGACAAGTGAATATAGTTAGTATAATAAAATAGACAGATTAATAGAGCAAGTAAATTATTATAACAAGTTATTGAAGCAGGTAACTAATTTTTTAAGTTATTAAAGCAGGTGAGTAATATTAAGATTTTAAATCAGTAATATCGTGATTTTATTTTAATATGGTGTAAAATCTTACTCAGTACTTCCTCCTTCGTTGTCCTTAGTTCAGTGTACGTGTCCAAGTCATAAAGTTCCAAGTGTATTTTCCCCTAAAATATATTATTTTTGCATTTTTTGGGTTTTAAATTTTTTAAATTTTTTTAATTTTAATACACTGTTCATCTATTTCTCTTCAATTTTAGGTATTTTAGCAAAATATTCTTTAATCACACCTTGGGAGAATAACAACAGTCTTTTTTTCAATCTTCTTCAGACTTTTCAAATCTCTAGGAATTTACAGATTAATCCATCGTTATTGATAAAACATTGAGAAAGTAACCATATACTGAGGGTGTTTTTATAAGTTATTTATAAATTTTATAACATCAGGAAAACTGTTAGAAAATCGTCGGTGATTTTTGAGCTAGACTAGCTGTATCATTACCCGATACAGTGGATTTTTCCATTTTAAAAGAAGATGGAGAACTCTTTGGTTGGGTCTCATAAATTGGCTAAGTCTGTTGTGAAAGTTCAAAATGAAGGATTTTTATACGGTCTTGTAAAATACTTATATGTTCTAACATATGACCTTTTTCTTTTACAAGGTTTTCATTATCTTGTTTCAAAATTTCATTGGCTTGATTAAGTCTTTGAAAAGCTCCGGTCATAGAGGAACAATGATCACAAAATATAATTTTGTCTGTGTCTTTGTTAATATTATATTGAGAAGATTTTTATGTTTCTGGTCTTAAAGTTGGAGTAATAAAATAATTTGGTCCCAGATTTCTCCGGGCATAGTGTAGAGTCTCTGAGAGGTCATAAAAACCTTTATAAAGAGGTGTTCTATAATCTTTTATGGCGTCCATTACCTCTATCCAAGTCTGGAACATTCTTTGCTGCTGTCCTCTGAGAACAACATTGAATTTAAACCTGTTAGTAGTATTTTTCTCAGTAAAATAGTAACTTAATGCATTTAGAACTAAAATAAAATTATTAAAGTCACTTCTATTCTAAGCTATCCATAAATTGTCTAGTAGACATATCTGAGGTTTATCAACTTGTACGTCTAGCTTACGTCTGAAAGTTAAGTTGGATGGTTCGTAACATACCAAGTTGTGGGGTTCAAAAATTATTCTATCTAATTTTGGCTGTTCTAGCATCGTAAGTGGTCTGAAATGAGTGTTGCTCATTAGTGTCTTTAGATAGTCCTGGGATGATGAGACTTCTGCCTTGCCTTTTCCTTTTCCTGTATTCATACTGAAATAAAAATCATTAGTTTTCTTCTTTAATTATTCTACTTCGTTGATCTGCTAAGTTATTATCTTTTCTTTTAATATGTTCTAAAATAATATTATAAATTGAAGTAGCATCTAGAAAATTTAACCATCTCCTTTTACTACTATTCTTATCCTTTATCTTCTGATAAAACTTTACTATAGCCTTGCAGTCTGTCTTTACTAATATTTCGAGCTTATTTAATATATAAAGTTTAAAACTATTTAAACCGTAAATTACTGCTAGTGTCTCCACATCTATGCTATTTAGTTTTTCCTTTTCTTTATATTTTCCACTTGAATAAGCACAAATTTTTTCATCCTTTTTATCGCTATATTTATTGGGTTTTGCCTTTAATACTGCTCCACATCCTAAAAGGCTTCCATCTGTCTCGACTAATAAATAATCTGTTTCTAAAGGTAATGTTAAGTCTAGGATGTCTTGTGTCGTGCTTTTAAGTTGTTGGACTAGTTTTATGTCTTCAGTATTGAAGGATTTTTGACCTGTAGATCCTGTTTTAGAGTATAGTGGTCCTGCTACTTTTCCTAAATCTTTCATAAAAGCTCTAGCATAATTTAATAATCCTAAGAATTTTTGTACATCTTTAGTTTTGTCTAACTTATCTGGCATTTCTAAGACTTTTTTAGCTATGTGTGGTTGTAATTTTATTCTACCATCTCCAATAACTACTACTAAAAAATTAATACTATTTTTACATAATTTCATTTTCTTTCTACTTATTATTATTCTATTATCTACAAATAATTTAAAAACTTGTTGTAAATGTCCTAAATGTTCTCTCATAGTATTACTAAAAACTACAATATCATCTGCATAAACTAATACAAAATTTTTATAGTCTCTAAAAATACTATCCATTTTTCTTTGAAAAATTGGAAGAGTCGTCTTTAATCCAAAAGGCATGACCAGCCATTCAAAATGTCCTTTTGGACATGTGAAAGCTGTCCATTCTATACTATCTTCATGCATTTTAATCTGTCAATATCTAGATTTACAATCAAATTTACTAAATACTTTTTTTCCTTGTATTCTATTTATCAATTCTGTTTTGTTTGGTAACTTATATCCATCCATTACAGTATTATCATTTAGTCTTTTATAATTTATTACCATTTTAGTTTTTTCTCTCACTATTTCACTATGGTTTCTTACTATGAAAGCTGCTGACCTATGTCTTGTTGTAGATCTTTTAATTATTCCTAATTCTAGTAGCTCTTTTATTTGTATTTCATAGTCTAGGTCTTCATTTGTAGCTTCTATAGGTGTTGTTTTTATAGTATTGATGAAACCACATAGTAACATTTTATAGCTCAGGACAGTCAAATCAAATTAGTATTCAAGACAGTAATATCAAATTATTACAATCAAATTAGTATTAACAACATTAAAAAAAAATTACTGAGCCACAAGCTGGCTAGAATTGTGTCGACATTCAGGACATGATATGTTAGTAGACATCCAACCTAATATGCAGTCATGATGATACACATGACTGCATGGAAGCATTCGAACGAATTCTGTATTCTTAAATTCACTGATATTGTAGGTTCCGTCCGTAAAGTTATGTTGTTGTTCTGAATAGCGGACTCTGGTGAATGAATCGATAACTTGCCTAATATGTTGCGAAGCGTCATTTTGTCTAATCCTACTGCACATCTTCAAAGAAATTACAAGGAGTTCGAGTGCAATTAAGATTGTAGTCACAAGAAGCAATTTTGTTGCATCTCGTGCGTAGCATGTGCATCTTGTGCGTCGTGCGTGCATCTTGTGTCAATTAGTAAAAAAATTAAATTCACACGTATATTATTGGCCTGCTCCATTATTGCCATTCCTAAAGCCACCATGATTATTTCTTGTTCACCAAGAGGTCCAATGGCCATAAGGTTCGAAACTAGACATACCCGTCATCTCTGTGAAACTCATGTTTTTTATATAACTAAGTCTATTTATGTGAGCATCCTTGTTTATGTTGATGATCTTATTATGGGGTCTTCTTCAACAACATTTCTACATTTTTTAGTCTTTATATGATTTGATTTCAGGATAGTTGTTTATGAAAGAAATGGAGTGTCTACGTGGTTTTAGAGTGATTATTTGTTTTGCTTGCTTGATAACAAAAATGAAAATGAAGACATCTTCTGCTTCCAAAAACTTCTTGTGAGTCTTCTTTTCGATTATAATCAGAATCGATCATTTCGCTAAATAAAGCTTTTAATTGCTAATAATGTTTAAACAAAAAAATAACTGAATTTGGATAAAAAAAGGTAAAGAACCAATTAATCGAGTAATTTTGTCAATTAGGAAAATGGACGATGACGTTGCAACGCATGCATGGAGGAATTTTTGCATGCAAGATACTCCCTAGCTTCCTCCGTCTATTTTTATTTTTCTATTTTTCTATTTTTAAATATTCAACAATACTTGTTCAGTTTATAAAATTAATAAAAAAAAAATTGCATGTTTCTATTATATCCAAAGCGTGATATGGTAAAATTATTCCTATCTATCATTTATTCATGTAAGACTGAATTATGAGAATAAGATGGAACAATACCCTCAGTTTGTATTTCCATCTTCCACTACTAGTAAGAAAAATTGATTTTTCTGTGCATTGAATTATCAGAAACTTAAAATCAATAGCCGAATCAAACAATTGGAGTTTTAGAAAATTAGTGGAAACCTAATTTTTATTTTCAATATTTATGCTTACCCCTTGTCTTGTTAATCAGAATCTCTGTACGCAAATAAACTAGTTTTGGAGTCAAATTAAGGGAGTCAAACGGGCCGGTTAAAATGGGCCCGGTACGAACTGACCCACATAATTAAATTGGCCCGATTTGATCCGGTCCGAAAGCCCAAGGGCTTTAGGAGTCCAGGTCCCGGTCCGGTTGAGTTTTTGATTTGGGCTCGATTAACCCGGCCCGGACCCAACCCGGTTAAGGTTTTTTTTTTTTTTTTTTTTTTGAAAATTCAGATTTCACAAACTGAAATTAAAAACTTTGTTTTAATACATTATTAATTTACTATCATGTATTATTAATTTATTAACTACAACTAGGAATAAATAAACAAATAAGTTTAATATTACTTATTTGTTTTCAGAATGAGACCAACAAGACAACCTCCCGCAGACAAAGGGAGTAGCCTCGTCCTTAGACTCTTAACAGCAGACAATGTTAGGTAACTTACATTTTAGACCTTTAGAAACAATGGAGACACTGGAACGAATTCAATTCGGACCTTTTAACTTAGTTGCATTCCCAGAAAGCAATATGTCATTTAGAATAAGACCAGACTACGTTTTAGATAGAACCCAAAAATGCTTAGTAGACAATTTATGGATTTCCTACAATAAACAAAGACGTAATCATTTCATGGCCTCTATGAATGCTTTATGCCAGTACTTGGCAGAGAAAAATAGACCCCGTTTTAAATATTATGTAGTAATACATGGAAAAACTAATGGTATTTTCCAAACTTGGCTAGAAGTTTTAGACTCCATACAAGGTTTCAAAACTCCTCTTTTTAAAGGCTTTAATGATTTTACTGAAGCCACTAACCATGCCAGAGGATACTTAGGACCCAATTACTATATTTCTCCTTCTCTTAGACAAAATTCAGATCAGATTCCCCAGTATAATGTACAGAAAGACACTGGGAAGATAATTTTTTATGACCATTGCTCTTCCATGACGGAAAACTTCAAAACATTGAATGCTCAAAAGGAGTCCCTTGTCATGGAGAATACTAGATTAATCAAACAGATCCAGATACTAGAAACAAGACTCAGACAGCAGCACTCAACCAGTAAGACAAATGCTCAGACCCAGACTACGCTAGAACAGAGTTCTCCATCTCCTCAAAAAATGGATGAGAAGGGTGTGCATTTCCCACTAAATGCTAAGAAATCCACTGTACCGGATGTTGGTACAGCTAGTCCGGCTCAAACGGTAACCGGTAAAGACAAACCAAATCCGTTGATGGCTGTCACTTTGCCAAAAAGTGAAGATGGAGGAAGTTCTTCATCAAAAACTAAACTAACAAGATCAGAAAATAAGCTTAAAAAGACTTTAATGGCTAAAAGAAAAAATCAGACAATAGAAACCATAATTAAACAGACATTAGATAAATTTTTCAGTAGCCAGAATCAAGATAAATATGTAAACGAACAGACAAGGGAACAACCCATTAATTCAGATAGAGTTGTACCAGAACCTATTAATTCAGACAGAGTTGTACCAGCACAGGAACAACCCATTAATTCAGACAGAGTTATACCGGAGCAAGACACTAATGGTTCTAGTTCAGGTGAAGACAACAATTTCCAATTCCAAGATGCACAGGATCCCTATGAGGATGATGACTCAGGGATGAGTTTCGATTCAATTGCCCTGCACAACTTGGACACTTGAAGACAAGACAAGACAACCTATAGTCAGGACAATTTTTAGTCTTTTTTCTATTGTATTTTGGAAATATATGTAGCTAGTCAAGTGGGGATGCCCACTTTATGTCTTGTAAATATCAGGGTCAGTCTGAGTGCTTCCTTTATCACTACTTTCTAAAAAGAAAGAAAAACTGTTGAAGCACGCGTCTGGAAGAAATTAATAATGCATGTGACGATGGGGCCCAAAGAGCACCCGGCTTGCATTATTGAAGTCTTCTTTCTTATCCCTTATCTAGAAGTGTCGGCCTACTATGTGATGGCCACGTAGTATTACTTTAGACCACTCCTTTATGAAAAATTTGCCTATAAAAGGCATGTATTTTTAGAGTGAAGAGATCAGAGTGCAATTACCCAACTCCAGAACCCATGTATAAACCTCTCCTTCCAAAACACCCATTAAAGCCAATCTTCTTTCTATAAAATTTTTGTATCAAGTAACCTGTTTGTTTGAATAAAAGCTTCAAGGTTTCTATCTGATCTTTAGGGGGTTCCCGAAAGGGAAACCTCTCTCCTAAGTTACTTCATGTAAGTTCTTATTTATGTATTTTTTCCCCACAAAAATATTTTCTTTATGAATGATTTTATCTATGTTTAAACACATCTTACATATTTTTGTACATCATGTAAATTAGTTGTTTCTATAAAAAATTTTACTCTCAGTATATGGTTAGCCTCTTAATTTCTTGATAACAACGATGGATTAACCTGTAAATTCCTAGGAATTCTGGCCTTGATAGTCTGTCAAGTCTGCAGAATAGACATAGGACGAGTGTTAGTTGCCAGATAAAAATATTCCGGGGTGTGGTTAAAGAAGTATGGTATTAAGAACATAGATTAGGAGGAAGAGATGAACAGGGTAAGTTAAAGAAAAAAAAAGTAAAAATTTTGGGGAAAATATAAATCATAAGAACGATAAAAATGAAGAAACAATGAGAGAGAGGGAGTACTGAGTAGGATTTACAAGTCTGATAAATTTCCACTCGCAAATTCTCTTTTTTATTTTAATATCCTTTCTTAAAATTGAAAAATCTTTTTAAATTGAAACATCCCTCCATTTTAAAACGAAGTGACAATATAGGATATAGAAGTAATGAATCTTTCTTTAAACTTGAAGAAGATACAATATCTATACCAAGTTCTACCATTAGTTACAAAGAATTAGCTGAGTTAGAACCCGCTAGCTCCTCAAGTGCTAGCCCTTTCCAACAAACAAATCCTAATCCACAGCCAATAGATTACAGTACCGGCAATGTACCTAGAAGACCTGCAATTAGGGTAAACCCAGATACAGAAATTAAAGGAGATTATATAAAACCAGCAGGAAAAAGAATGCCTATAGAAGAACCAATTAAACTCCAAGAGGGAGGTAGCAAAGGAAAAATTTTAAATATCGCGGCACATGATCCCCAAATGTGGGATACAGTAATAGATTTATGGAAAAGTATAGTAGCCGCTGATTACTTAAGACATTATACTGAGACTGATACTGAAACAATGTATAAATATTTAGAAACCTTCCTAGGAGAATCTGCAAAAGCTACATGGGAAAGTTTTAAGACAAACTGTCCACATGATTTCCAGATTCTACTAAGTATGGGACCAAACCCTTATAATTTTACAAATAAAATGCACATGTTATTAACCGGAAAAGATCCAAATAGTGGATTAATAGCTTTACAAAAGGAAGCCTTAATCAAGTTAGAACAACTCAGTATATCACACTAGGTATACATAAAAAAGTTCTTACAAGATTATTTTTACTACTGTACTGTTAGTGGAAATACATTTAATGAAGAACTAGGTAAAAAATTATTTAATAAACTACCCGGAGCCTTAGGAAGAGAAATCGAAGAAAGATGGTATAAAAGAGATGGGGTTGCAGCAAACCCAAAATTTAAATGGACAATAGGACATAGAACTCAACATATAATGGATATCTTAACTGAAAAATGTACAAACATACAAATACAGAAACAATTAAAAAAGAATGAAATGAATTTTTGTAAATCAGTTATATATACAACCCAGAATTATGATCAAAAACAACATAGGAGGTATAAGAAACGAAATAATCAAAAACCGTATAGCAAAAAACAATATTTCCTAAGAAAATCTAAAGCTAAAAAACCATGGCTTTATAGAGATAGACATGTTAGAAAATACAGAAATGATAGAAATTATAAAAATAAACTAGAATGTTATACATGTGGCAGCATAGATCATTTATCCAACGTATGTCCTAAAAGAAATAATAATAGGACAAGAAATTCGCAACTAATAGAAGACTTTCAAGAAACACTTTTAAATGTAGATGAATACATGTCAGATACAGAAAGTATATACTCAATAATAAGTATTGATATAAATGACAAAGACAATTTAAAATCTGATTCGTCAGAATCAGAAGAAGACAACTTAGTTAATGAACTAGGACAAGAAATTGAAGATTTAGATCTAAACAATTTAGTAATCAATAATTTGATGAATGTTACACAAGAGTGTATTCATGACTTCCAAAGAAATAAGGGTCTCGACAGTAATAGATGTAGAATATGTAGTTGGTATCCAAGTAAAGAAAATAGAGCAAAATGCAAGAAGTGCTACCTAGAAGCATGTATAAATTGTATAGAAAATACTCTAAAAATAAAGATAGAATCACAAACAAATAATGGACAAAAATATACAAATAATCAGATCTTAAATTTAAGAGTAGCTACTCTAGAAACCCGATTAAATGATTTAGAACAAAGAATAACTACTCTAGAGAAAGGAAAAACTAAAGAGGAAACGAATACACAAGAGACAGTAGACACAGTACATTTAGAAAAATTAGAAGCAGAACTTATGAATATAGAGAATAGTCATACAACTTTAATATGTAACGAAGATAAAGAATTCTCCACCATAAAAGTTCTGATAAAAATTAAGATTAAAGATATAGAAATAGAAACATTAGCACTAGTAGATCCCGGATGTACCAGTTGTTTAATTAATAAAGCAATAGTACCCGAATACTTATTAAAAACATTTGAAAAACCTATACTAGCCACTCAAATGGATGGCTCTCAAAACATTAATCGTTATTATGTAGAAAATGGACAAATAAGTTTCCTAAACACTTGTGATAAATTCTATAACCCAGTCTATAAAGTAAATAGAATATTGGCCAGAGATTTAAATATAGGATCAGACTTTGTAATAGGATTAAAATTCTGTATACAAGATAAAGGAGGATGCCTTTTGACAAGAGACGGAATAATGATATTTAGGAACTTAACTTATACACCTGTACAAACAAAGATCTTGCCTACCATATATAGAACCCTAAATACTTACAAAAATAAATCACTTCCAGAACCATGTTGCAAAGACTGCCAAGGTACGCCACAATGCAGCAATTTGTTAAAAGAAAATCTAGTCGAAGTTAGAAGTTATACCTTACTTAATGCAGAAGGACAAGAGTGTCTTGAATATATAGAAAAAGAATATACCTTAATAAGTATAGAAACCCAGTTTTACAATTTTAGAAAAGGAATAGAAAGAATAGGAGTAATAAACAGTCCAAAAGATTTGGAAAATATAATATCTATATTAGACAAAATGGAAATCATAGGAGAACGACCATTAGCTCACTGGAATGCTAATGAACTAATGTGTAAGTTAGACATAATTAACTTGGAATATACTATAAAAACAGCTCCTATAGAAGCAAATAATGAGGACACTAATGAATTTGATGAACAGATAAAAGAACTTTTAAAATTAGGAGTCATAAGAAGATCTACCTCTAGACATAGATCAGCAGCATTTATGGTAAGAAACCATAGCAAACAGGTAAGAGGAAAAGCCCGTATGGTAATTAATTACAAGAGATTAAATGATAATACTAGAACAGATGCATACAAATTACCAGATAAAAATGAATTAATTAATAGAATCCAAAATAAAAAGGTTTATAGTAAATTCGATTGTAAATCAGGCTACTGGCAAGTAAAAATGCATCCCGAAAGCATAGAATGGACAACATTCACATGCCCAGGAGGACATTTTGAATGGTTAGTAATACCTTTCGGATTAAAAATAGCTCCACCCATTTTTCAAAGAAAAATGGATAATATATTTGGAGAATATAAGCATTTCATATTAGTCTATGTAGATGATATTTTAGTATTTAGTCAAACCATGCAAGAACATTTAGGACATTTACAACTAGTTTTTAGATTATTTGTTAAACATGGCATAATAATAAGTAAGAAAAAAATGGAGTTATGTAAAACTTATATTAACTTTCTAGGAATAACTCTAGGTAACGGAAAGGTAAAATTACAACCACATATAGCAAAAAAGGTACTAGAAATGCCAGACAAATTAGAAACAACAAAAGATTTACAAAAATTTTTAGGATTAGTAAATTACGCTCGAAATTTTATTCAAGATTTGGGAAAAATAGCAGGACCTTTATATGCCAAAACAGGTGGTAAAGGACAGAAAAATTTTAATATAGAAGATATTAAATTGGTTCAAAAAATAAAAGAAAAAGTTAAAAACATTCTAGACTTAAAAATACCACTAGAGTCAGATTACTTAATTATTCAAACGGATGGTAGTGATTTAGGATGGGGAGCTATCTTAAAAGCTAGACCCAATAAATATAGTAGTAAAAACGAAGAACAAATATGCGGATATCAAAGCGGTGCTTATAAATAAAAAGGAAATATGAGTGGCATAGATTTAGAAGTACTTGCAATCATATACGGATTAAACAGTTTTAAACTATATATATTAATAAGGAAGAAGTCTTAGTTAGAACAGACTGTGAAGCAATAGTCAAATTTCATCAAAAAATTAATGATAAAAACAGTAGTAGACGAAGATGGTTAAATTTTACAGACACTATATCTGTTTACAAAAATATAGTATTTGAACATATTAAGGGAAAGGAAAATGCATTAGCGGATCAGTTGAGTAGACTACAACTAGGAATAAATAAATAAATAAGTTTAATATTAATTATTTGTTTTCAGAATGAGACCAACAAGACAACCTCCCGCAGACAAAGGAAAGGTAGTAGCCTCGTCCTCAGATTCTTACCAGCAGACAATGTTAGGTAACTTACATTTTAGACCTTTAGAAACAATGGAGACACTGGAACGAATTCAATTCGGACCTTTTAACTTAGTTGCATTCCCAGAAAACAATATGTCATTTAGAATAAGACCAGACTACGTTTTAGATAGAACCCAAAAATGCTTAGTAGACAATTTATGGATTTCCTACAATAAACAAAGCCGTAATCATTTCATGGCCTCTATGAATGCTTTATGCCAGTACATGGCAGAGAAAAATAGACCCCGTTTTAAATATTATGTAGTAATACATGAAAAAACTAATGGTATTTTCCAAACTTGGCTAGAAGTTTTAGACTCCATACAAGGTTTCAAAACTCCTCTTTTTAAAGGCTTTAATGATTTTACTGAAGCCACTAACCATGCCAGAGGATACTTAGGACCCAATTACTATATTTCTCCTTCTCTTAGACAAAATCCAGATCAAATTCCCCAGTATAATGTACAGAAAGACACTGGGAAGATAATTTTTTGTGACCATTTCTCTTCCATGACGGAAAACTTCAAAACATTGAATGCTCAAAAGGAGTCCCTTGTCATGGAGAATACTAGATTAATCAAACAGATCCAGATACTAGAAACAAGACTCAGACAGCAGCACTCAACAAGTAAGACAAATGCTCAGACACAGACTACGCCAGAACAGAGTTCTCCATCTCCTCAAAAAATGGATGAGAAGGGTGTGCATTTCACACTAAATGCTAAGAAATGGCTTTTCCTCTTACCTGTTCGCTATGGTTTCTTACCATAAATGCTGTTGATCTATGTCTAGAGGTAGATCTTCTTATGACTCCTAATTTTAAAAGTTCTTTTATCTGTTCATCAAATTCATTAGTGTCCTCATTATTTGCTTCTATAGGAGCTGTTTTTATAGTATATTCCAAGTTAATTATGTCTTACTTACACATTAGTTTATTAGCATTCCAGTGAGCTAATGGTCGTTCTCCTATGATTTCCATTTTGTCTAATATAGATATTATATTTTCCAAATCTTTTGGACTGTTTATTACTCCTATTCTTTCTATTCCTTTTCTAAAATTGTAAAACTGGGTTTCTATACTTATTAAGGTATATTCTTTTTCTATATATTCAAGACACTCTTGTCCTTCTGCATTAAGTAAGGTATAACTTCTAACTTCGTCTAGATTTTCTTTTAACAAATTGCTGCATTGTGGCGTACCTTGGCAGTCTTTGCAGCATGGTTCTGGAAGTGATTTATTTTTATAAGTATTTAGGGTTCTATATATGGTAGGCAAGATCTTTGTCTGTAAAGGTGTATAAGTTAAGTTCCTAAATATCATTATTCCGTCTCTTGTCAAAAGGCATCCTCCTTTATCTTGTATACAGAATTTTAATCCTATTACAAAGTCTGATCCTATATTTAAATCTCTGGCCAATATTCTATTTACTTTATAGACTGGGTTATAGAATTTATCACAAGTGTTTAGGAAACTTATTTGTGCATTTTCTACATAATAACGATTAATGTTTTGAGAGCCATCCATTTGAGTGGCTAGTATAGGTTTCTCAAGTGTTATTATATATATATATATGTGTGTGTGTGCGTGTGTGTGTATATCTTCTAATTTAAAGTAGTATATCTTTAACGTATACATATGTATATGTTTTATAAATTAGTATATAACTATAAATATATATATATATATATATATATATATAAATATATATATTGTAGTATATATTTTATTTAAAGTAATATATATATATTGAATGGTATATATATATATATATATATGTGTGTGTGTGTGTGTTGTGTGTGTGTGCATATATCTACTAAAGTAGTGTATATTTAACTTATAGATGTGTATATGTTTTATAAATTAGTATATAAGTATATATATATATATATATATTGTAATGTATGTTTTATTTAAAGTAGTGAATATATTGAATGGTATATATATATGTGTGTATATATCTTCTATAGATGAGTATATTTAATGTATACGTTATGTATATGGTTTATAAATTAGTATATATAACTATATATATATGTATATATATATATATATATGTATGTATTGTAGTATATATATATATATATATATTATAATATATATTTTATTTAAAGTAGTACATATATATTGAATGGTGCGTATATATGTTATATAGACATATATATATTTAACGTATACAATGTGTATATGTTTTATAAATTAGTATATAACTATATATATATATATATATTGTAGTATATATATATGTATTGTAGTATATATTTTTTTTAAAGTAGTACATATATATTGAATGGTGTGTATATATGTGTATATATCTTCTATAGACGTATATATTTAACATATACAAGTGTATATGTTTTACAAATTATTATATAACTATATATATATACATATTGTAGTATAAATATATATGTATATTGTAGTATATATTTTATTTAAAATAGTACATATATATTGAATGGTGTGTATATATGTGTATATATCTTCTACAGATGTATATATTTAATGTATCCAAGTGTATATGTTTTACAAATTAGTATATAACTATATATATATATATATATATATATATATACACACACATATTTTAGTATATATATATATATATGTATATTATTGTATATATTTTATTTAACGTATGACATAAATATTTAATGGTGCGTATATGTGTATATATCTTACATAGATGAATATATTTAACGTATACAAGTGTATATGTTTTATAAATTAGTATAATATATCTATCTATGTATTGTAATCCATGTATATTGTAGTATATATTTTATTTTAAGTAGTACATATATATTGATTGGTGCGTATATATGTGTATATATCTTATATGGATGTATATATTTAACGTATACAAGTGTATATATTTTATAAATTAGTATAAAATAACCATCTATACATTGTAA
Source organism: Capsicum baccatum var. pendulum (assembly GCA_030864225.1). NCBI lineage: Eukaryota > Viridiplantae > Streptophyta > Magnoliopsida > Solanales > Solanaceae > Capsicum > Capsicum baccatum. The sequence continues at coordinate 8,591,873 of CM061550.1, forward strand.
TACATATATATGCATATTGTAGTATATATTTTATTTAAAGTAGTACATACATATTGAATGGTGCGTATATATGTGTATATATCTTCTATAGATGTATATATTTAACGTATGCAAGTGTATATGTTTTATAAATTAGTATATAACTATATATATATATACATACATAGTATATACATATATATTGTAGTATATATTTTATTTAAGCAGTACCTATATATTGATTTAAAATGAATTTCTAGTTTAAATTAAAAACATACTTTTAATATATTATTAATTAACTATCATATATATATTGTTGTATATACTTTATTTAAAGTAGTACATATATATTGAATGGTGCGTATATATGTGTTTATATCTTCTATAGACTTATATCTTTAATGTATACTAGTGTGTATGTTTTATAAATTAGTATATAAGTATATATATATATATATATATATATATATGTATAGTATTATATAAATACCAAAGTAAGAGGATATTTCAATAATAATAATATATCTTTTTCAATATAAGACTTGAATAATGATTGCTTTTTTCTCAATATTTTGTGTAAATCCTACTCAGTACTCCCTCTCTCTCATGGTTTCTTCATTTTTAATTGTTCTTATGATTTATCTTTTCCCCAAATTTTTACCTGTTTTTTTTTTTATTCTACCTTGTTCATATCTTCCTCTTAATCTACGTTCTTAACATCTTACTTCTTTAACCACACCCCGGAATATTTTAACCTGGCAACTAACACTCGTCCTATGTCTATTTTGCAAACTTGGTGGACTATCAAGGCCAGAATTCCTAGGAATTTACAGGTTAATCCAACGTTGTTATTAAGAAATTAAGAGGCTAACCATATACTAAGGGTAAAGTTTTTGTAAAGAAACTAGCTTACATGATGTACAAAGATATGTAAGATACTTTTAAACATGGATATAAAAACATAAAGAAAATATTTTTGTGGGGAAAATACATAAATAAGAACTTACATGAAGTAACTAGGAGAGAGGTTTCCCTTTCGGGAACCCCTTAAAGATCAAATAGAAACCTTGAAGATTTTATTAAAACAAGTTACTTGATACAAAGTTTATATAAGGTAGACAGGTTTGGATAGGTTTTTTGAGAGGAGAGGTTTACACATTTAGAGGGGTTGTGGAGTTGGGAAATTTCACTCTGCTTGGTTTCTACAAAATGCATGCCTTTTATAGGCAAAAACTTCATAAAGGAGTGGTCATAAAGACTACTACGTGGCCATCATATAATGGGCCGACACTTTTAGATAAGGGGTAAGAAAGAAAACTTTAATAATGCAAGTCGGGTGCGCTTTGGGCCCCATCGTCACATGCGTTATTAATTTCCTTTCAGACTTATTTTGACGCGTGCTTCAACAGTTTTTATTTCTTTTAGAAAGTAGTGATAAAGGAAGCACTCAGACTGACTCTGATATTTACAAGACATAAAGTGGGCATCCCCACTTGACTAAGCTAGCTAGTAATACAATTTTGTTTTTGAGAAAAATACAGTAGGAACGACTGTAGGTTGTCTTGTCTTGGATTTGTCTTCATGTGTCCAAGTTGTGCAGGGCAATGGAGTCAAAACTCATTCCTGAGTCATCGTCTTCATATGGGTCCTGTGCATCTTGGAATTGAAAATTATTGTCTTCGTCTGAACTTGTAGAATTTCTATTATCTCGTTCTGGTACAACTCTGTCTGAATTAATGGGTTGTTCTTCTTCTAGATTAGTGGGTTGTTCGTTTGTCTGTTCATTTATATATTTATCTTAAGTCTGGCTACTGAAGAATTTATCTAATGTCTGTTTAATTATTGACTCTATTGTCTTATTTTTTCTTTTAGCTATTAGGGTCTTTTTAGTCCTATCCCTTGGTCTTGTTAATTTGGTTTTTGATGAAGAATCTCCTTCATCTTCACTTTTTGGCAAAGTGACAGCCATTAACGGATTTGATTTGTCTTTACCGGTTACCGTTTGAGCCGGACTAGCTGTACCAACATCCGGTATAGTGGATTTCTTAGCATTTAGTGGGAAATGCACACCCTTTCTCATCCATTTTTTGAGGAGATGAAGAATTGATAGCGCTCAATCTACAGCTCTCGTAGGAGTGTAAAGCGGTCGCTAGCAAATATAGAACTCAACTGGGTTGGGTATCGATCCCTTAGGGAATAGCTTGGTCAACAAGTAAGCAACGATTACTAGATTTTTAGTGCAAGTCTCGTAAAAAGGGGGGATTGTAATGTGTAACCAAAATATTAAAGTAAAAACTGAAATGGCAAAGTAAACAGAAAGAATGTTTAGTAGGTTGTGAAACAATGAGAATTGAAGAGTTGGGGTTATGTCCACCTTCTGAGTTTACGTCTCTATTAGATATGAGTTATGCGGAATTCAGACATGCATGTGCTTATAGAGAATTGTATTCGATTGTAAATCCAGGCGTCTTTCGACCTATTCGAGGATTATTTCACTTTAACTCTTTCGAGCTTAAAGCGTATCTAACGGTACGAATTCTCCAAGAGGTTAATCCAGTTACGGCACTAACTTTTTAATAGGGGATGGGACCCTACTACCTTGACATTATCTCTTTTCCAAACAGATAACCTTTCTTTCGAACAAGTTAAATGTTATACTGGCGTATTCTTGCGTTTGCAACCACAAAGAATTTAGGTTAAGACGAAGAGAATAATGATATAAGCAGCATACGTGTCACAAACTCACAAACTCATAGTAATAGTTAGTATCTCATTCGGCTTCCATAACCCCAACAGAGAAGTTTAGTTACCCATGAGTGCGAAAGAAATCACAATTGACATTGTTATTATACCACAATAGGAATTTCGTGTAGCACAAGTGTGGTAGGCGTTAGGCGTGATTTCTTGCAAGTAACGTTTCTCTTGTTACAGAAATTAAGAATAGATGAATAGAAGAAGAATAAAAAGTAGAATTAATGGAAGGGTTAGAAGAAGAGTTATAGAGTAATAGAATTAATGAGGAATGAATAAAAATCTCTAGCAAGATAGGGTATTAATAATACCCATATCCTATTCCTACTAAGCTAATAAAATACTTAACCAAATCCTACTAAGCTAATGAAATACTTAACCCAATTGTACTAGGTTAATGTATCATTATAATAATCCTAATAAATTACTTCTAGTCCCCAAAGTCTTCAGAAATGTTGTTTTAGCCCGGGACAGATTTTCCATTCATCACTTTTGGTCCTTAGGCGTCCAAGCTTCCTTTTCTCCTTTCGTGAAGCTTTCTTTGGTGTCAAGTTACCCATAAAATGCTGAATTCTGCATCATTTATACCTGAAACTTTGCTAATCATGTTCGTTAGCTCACTTACAGGAAAAAGGACTAAAAGTTCATGAAATATATAATTTGTTCTCAAAACATTGCTAAAATATGGGTAAAATATAGCACTATAGGCGTGTAAATTTGCCTATCATCAACACCCCACACTTGAAGCTTTGTTCGTCCTCGAACAAACTATCATGTCCATCTAAACATCAACTTAGGGTTTCACAGTATCAACACAAAATATTCATCAAGACAAGCACAACAATTATCAACAAAGAGTAGTTTTCTGATCATTAGTAGAAACAATTCAACCTCCAACATAGACTCGTGATGGTGGTCAACTTATATTCAAAAGTTAAGGTACAAAGAATCATACACCACTACCCAAAACTCATCAACCATGTGTGTCTCACAATATCCTACCCATAATCACTCACAAGTATAGCATCTTTTTCAAACATGGGTATAAAAGTATCCTTGCTCTCGCTCTCACAAAGAATTCATATGTAGCAACTGATGACCATAGGCTTGCCCTTAGTGTAATGCTCCACTAAATGTCAGCATGCTAGGCTTAGGATCAAGTAGGTCTTTTGATGGTTTTAATGTAGGCTAAGGGACGGGTAGGCCTATTTTGGCCAGAAATAGTGACTATGTTCCTAAGCGCTTTAATACATCACATTATATCATTAACACTTTTTCTTTCAAACAACCTTTCTACGTTCTTTTATTCTACCACCCTTTTTCTCCTCTTTTGTTTTTTCCAATTTTGAACATAACTAACTTTTTAGTTTTCCTTTCCTTTTTCTTTTCATAACATACCTCTTATGATAGCACTTCTTTTTCATAACAAATTCAAGCACCATTACATTCTAAAGCATCATACTTACCCAACTTCCTCTTATTTTGTCACATGACTTTTACACTTTAAAGCACTTAGGAATTTGGATCAAATTATGGTGTTAAAAAAATGGATTAGGCTTTCATATGAGGTTTGTCAAAGAAAATAGGCTTTAAAGGCTCAAAAGGGTTTAACTAGGATGATGTCCATGGGTAGGTAAAAATGAAGGTTAGGTTGCCAAAGAAATGCCAGGCAAGTTCTAGCATCAGCCACAAGCATAGAATATACTATTATCTCACACACACAAGGCACATGGTCGACTTTATTGGGAGTAGTATAGACTCTTGCCCCAACAGATGAAGGAATTGAACCACACAATATCACATAGTGAGTCACAATTAGAGCCTAAACGTCTCAATAGTAATGATGTTAGCACAAACTCTTGTTATAATCTCATGCTGCCTATTAGAATGATTTTATGTGAAGCTAAGTAAGAAAAATTTTACTACTAAAAAAATTGAAAAAAAAAACAAAAACCAATTTCGAAAAACAACAAACTAAGCAAACAAACATAAATAAATGCAAATGCGGATAGAGAAGTAAAGTATGCAAATACCACCACCCCACACTTAAATGGGACACTGCCCTTAGTGAAAAATAAATACGGAGAACCTGGTCAATCGGACTCCTCCTCTATGTCGGGGGTCATACCCCCTTCGTCGGAATCATCATGGGAGTCATCGTCATCAGAATTCTCCTCTATGTCGGAGTCTGGCATGCGTCGATCATCATCGGTCGGCACATCGTCATCGAGAGGTTCCTCAAAGTATGTACCTACTCCACACATCTCTCTCACATGCATATTCATTGGATAGTCATGGTCCAGCTGTTGGAGCTCTGCAACAGTTGGAACACGACCTTCGCTCATCATGGTGAACTGTGTCATGCCATAAAGATGACGGAAGAAACTCTCATCTCGAGCATGTCTCTCCGTAGTAGTAAGGTTGACGCCATGTGTTGTTTCAGCATCTTTGACCTTTGTGAGGTCAACCTTCTTCGGGTTATGTGGGAGTTTGTGATCAGCTGGTTCCTCTTCGATGTCCTCCTTCCGCAAGATTGCTGTCAACAGGTTGCCAAAGGTGAAGTGGGACCGCTTGTGTAGTCTGGCCTTCCGCATTGTAGAACGAATAATTGCTCCAATGTTGATAGGGACATTCGTCATTAATGCATAGACCAAAAACACTCTATCTCTTATTATTTTGGTGTACTGCGTCCCAGGAATAAGGCAGGAGTTGACAATACGCAACCATATTCTGGCTTCCCTATTCAAAGGAGCATAGGAGAAGGTGTTGTGTTATCCGGTGTCTTTATGTCTGCTCCACCTTGCCATGGATCTACTTCCACAAAGTGTGTGTCGAATTGCTCTATAAGGAGGTCTACGGTACAGCTCTTTGAATGGTGCTGGATCGACTGAAGGCAAGCCAAGAAAGGAGTTGATCAAATCCGCATTGAGTTGTAGAACTTGGCCCCGAATCTTGACTTCGCTGCCTGTGATTTTCGGCGACCAGTTGGCATAAAATTCTCGTGTCAAATCAATATTGCATTCTCCCATGTCGTGGAAGATGAAATCCAGATTTAGTGCCATGATTTTCGTCAACATGTGCGGCTCCTTCTTCGCTAGGCTGTCCTTGTTGATCAAGTCGACATGAACATATTTTCCTTCCTTGTTGTTCCTATACCATTCCTTGGCTTCCTCCTCAAGAACCCATTTTATTCCAAACATGTGGCATGGTAATTGCATTGAGGATGATTCTCCTTGGTCCTTGCGACCTCTTTTCCTGCCCTTTTGGGAAATGGTAGCCTTATCTTGTCTTGCTTTGGGTGCCATTGTACCTGAGATTTAAACAATGTTCCTATTAGCATCATCTCAATGTATACAATCTATACACAAGAAGTAGGGGTACCACCCCACACTTAGGTTGGTGATACAAATTAGTGAAGTGAAAATAGTCGATTACTTAGACTTCATCGACATGCATTTTAGGCGTTATATTCCGACAAGAAAATCAAAGATGTATCACTTCTTGCAACCTTAGCAATACTTTCATGTTAGGTATAACAAGACTACTACACAGGGATTACATCTTGGTATAGTTTCTATCAATAATCACAACCTTCTATGTCGGTAGGCAACTATAAGTCATATCCCGATGAACGGGATCTTCTAACATGTAGGTATTCAAGTGACAAGGTGATGCAATGTTCATGACTATAGCAATTCCACAATTAGTATAACAATGCATCAAAATCAAATTCAAGTTGGAAATAGTTTAAGATCATCTTAACGTATATGTTCACTCACATGGTTTTGTATCAACAATTCAAACACATTAACATCACCAATATTTCTTCAAGATGTAGCAATTCATAATAGACATAGCAACGTAGTACTTACGAAAAATAGATGAAGAATAAAAGAGTACTTACGTGATTGAAGCCTTTGGAGATGTTCTTGTGAAGTGGGAGAGTAAAAAGAAAATTTTTGAGATGTTTTGGAGAGTATGTGCGGCGCCTAGTTAGGTTTTTCAATGTGTTTGTGTTTCAAGACTAAGTCTCCTATTTATAGAAAAAGAATGGGTCAGGTTTTGACCCATTTAAAATCGGTTTTGGAGACAAAAAGTGACCATAGGCGACGCCTTTAGCTTTGCCTATGCATGGTATAGCGACGCCTAATGCAAAGCATTTGCTAGCATAGGCGGTGCCTAGTGCAATGCCTTTAGTGACCATAGGCGGCGCCTTTAGCATGGAATATGAGATTCCGAGACCAAATGCTTTAGCATAGGCGGCGCCTATGCTATAGCATACTTGAGCATGGGCGGCGCCTATGCCTTTGCACACTAGATTCAGAGACCTTAGGCTATAGTATAGGCGTTGCCTCGTTCGTGGCCTAGTTTTACCTAGGACTAGCCTTGCTCGATGCCTATTTTGTCATGAGCAATGCTAAATCCATAGCCTTATGCATCTTAATTCCAATCTTACCACCTGTACCATGCAATACATCCAAATCGTCATTTGAAACCAATCTCCTCATTGAATACCTCTTGCACCTATATTTGCTCAAAACCAATGAAAACGATTAGTACGATGGGTTGCCTCCCATCTAGCGCCTTAGTTTTGGTCGTGGCACGACTCTTATTTTTTGGATTTTCATTTATCAAAAGCAAAACAAGTACTAGAACGATAAACGATAAACGATACACGATGGGTTGCCTCCCATCTAGCGCCTTATTTATTATCGTGGCTCGATATAGTTACCTCGAGTACTTAGACTTCGTCGAGATAAGTGATGGCCATATAATTCATCGAGTCAAGAGGACCGATATAAGGTTTAACACGTTGATCATTCACCTTGAAGACAACACCATTATTGTCTTCCAATTCAACTACTCCAAACGAGTAGACTTGGATAACTTTGTATGGACCAGTCCACTTAGACTTTAACTTACTTGGGAACAGCTTCAATCTAGAGTTGAAGAGAAGTACCATATCATCCTTTTGGAAGTTTCGTCGAACAATCCGCTGATCATGATACCTTTTTATCCGCTCCTTGTATAGGTCTGACCTTTCATATGCATGGATACGGAACTCATCTAGTTCGTTCAGCTGCTCCAACCTTAGATTCATCGCATCATCCCAATTCAAATTCAATTGCTTCAATGCCCACAATGCCTTATGTTCGAGCTCAATGGGTAAATGACAAGCCTTCCCATAAACTAGTTGATAAGGGGACATGCCGATGGGTGTTTTGAAGGCAGTCCTATACGCCCATAGTGGATCATCTAGCTTCCGAGACCAATCCTTCCTATTAGCATTTACCGTCTTCTCAAGGATTTGCTTGATCTCCTAATTGAAAACCTCTACTTGTCCACTCGTTTTTGGGTGATAAGGCGTGGCTACCTTATGTTGCTTGACACTATACTTGGCCAACACGGATTTGAATAACTTGTTGCAAAAGTGAGATCCTCCATCACTTATGATAGTACGGGGTACTCCAAAGAGAGAGAAGATATTCCTCTTCAAAAATGCTACAACACGCTTTCCCTCGTTGTCGGCCAACGCTACCGCTTCAACCCATTTCGAGACATAATCTACAACAACTAAGATGTACTTCATTCCAAACGAATTCACGAATGGACCCATGAAATCAATGCCCCACACATCAAAGAGTTCTACCTCAAGAATTTTTGACATGGGCATCTCATGGTGTTTCGAAATAGCACCTTGTCTTTGGCATTGGTCACATCTTTTAACAAAGTCGTAGGCATCTCTAAATATCGAAGGCCAATAATATCCACTTTGCAATACTTTTCTTGTCGTCCGATTGCCTGCGTGATGTCCTCCAACTTGGGAAGTGTGGCATGCTTCCAATATAGTAGGCACCTCTACATGGGATATACATCGTCGAATAATACCATCCGAACATCGTCGAAACAAATATGGCTCATCCCAATAGTAGTGTTGTACGTCATGTATAAACTTCCTCTTTTGATGGTATGATAAATTGGCAGGTATTACATTACTTACCACAAAATTTGCAAAGTCGGCATACCATGGTAACTTTTCAGTTATCATCGCTAGGATCTCCTCGTCAGGGAATGCATCATCAATCTCGATATCAGGCTACGCCACATGCTCGTCCTCGAGTCTAGATAGATGGTCGGCCACTTGGTTCTCGCAACCTCTTCTATCTTTAACTTCGAAATCAAACTCTTGCAGCAGCAATACCCATCGAATTAATCTTGATTTTGCATCCTTCTTTGTCATTAGATACCTAAGAGATGCATGGTCTGTATGAACGATCACCTTAGTACCCAATAGATAGGCACGAAAGTTCTCAAACGCATACACTACCTCTAGGAGCTCTTGTTCTGTCACAGTGTAGTTCTTTTGGGCTTCATTTAGGACCTTACTCGCATAGTAGATAGGATGAAATAATTTCTCCTTTCTCTGTCCAAGCACAGCTCCAACGGCTACACCACTAGCATCACACATGACTTCGAACGGGAGAGACCAATCTGGTGCTACCATGATAGGGGCTTCAATGAGTTTTCCTTTGAGGCATTCGAATGCCTTTAAGCAATCTTCATTGAAGTCAAACTTCGCATCTTTCTCCAAGAGTTTGCACAATGGACAAGCAATTTTGGAGAAGTTTTTGATGAACCGACGATAGAAACCTGCATGGCTGAGAAAACTACGAACTCCCTTCACTGAAATTGGAGGCGGTAGCTTCTCAATGACTTTGATTTTTGCTCGATCAACCTCAATTCCTCTTTCAGAGATTTTGTGCCCAAGAACGATTCCTTCTTTTACCATGAAGTGGCACTTCTCCCAATTCAACACTAGGTTGAATTCTACACATCTTTGCAACGCCATACTTAGGTTTGCCAAGCACGCTTCAAAAGTCGCACCAACAACTGAAAAATCGTCCATAAATACCTCCAAAGTGTCTTCAACCATATCAGAAAAAATTGACATCATACAACGTTGAAAGGTGGCTGGTGCGTTACATGGCCCGAATGGCATACGTTTGAAGGAAAACGTACCATATGGGCATGTAAACGTTGTCTTCTCTTGGTCCTCGGGTGCAATACAAATCTGATTATAGCCTGAATAACCGTCTAAGAAGCAAAACCATCCTTTCCCCGCTAATCGATCTAGCATTTGGTCCATAAATGGCACTGGAAAGTGATCTTTGAGTGTCCAAGAATTCAACTTTCGATAGTCCATGCATACTCTCCATCCAGTGACGGGTCTGAGTGGAATAAGCTCATTCTTCGCATTCACGACTACCGTCATGCCTCCTTTCTTGGGAACACATTGTACCGGGCTTACCCATGTACTATCAGAGATTGGATACACAACTCCCGCGTCTAACCACTTAATAATTTCTTTCTTCACCACTTCTTGCATAGGTGGGTTTAGACGTCCTTGATGCTCAATGGTGGGTGTACAATTCTCTTCAAGCTGAATTTTATGTGTACAAATCCCAGGTGGAATACCAATAATATCCGCAATGGTCCATCCAATGGCTCTAATATACTTCCGTAGAATAGCAATGAGAGCTGCAACTTGTTGCTCACCCAAATCTGCTGCAACAATGACTGAAAGTGTGTTTCCGCTTACTAGGAATGCATACTTTAAATGTCTTGGCAGCTCCTTCAATTCTAATATGGGTGGCTCTTCAATAGATGGCTTAGCTGGTGGTGTGGGTCGATTTTTTAGATCAAGGTCCAGCTTCTTGGGAGCATAGCGATATGTCCCTAATCCTGATAGAGCACAAATAGCTTCTTCACAATTTTCAGCATCCTTACTCTCACCATTCATAAGCACAACCGCCAAAGGGTCATCAATAATTTGCTCTTCTTCAAGTAATTCTTTCTCATCATCAAAGAAAACATCAGCCACCGAAAATACACTCAGATCTTTGGGTTGCTTCATTGATTTGCAAACATCAAAGCGAACTACTTCGTTATTTATTCGGAACGAAAGCTCATTAGCTCTCAAATCAATAAGCACGCTTCCCGTAGCAAGGAAAGGACGCCCCAAGATTATGGGAACTTCTAAATCTGCCTCACAATCCAAAATAACAAAGTCTGCAAGAAAGATAAATGAAGAAACCTTTACCAAGACATCACATAGAATACCAACAGGTCGTTTTACCGACCTATCCGCCATTACGAGCCTCATGTTGGTTGGAGTAGGATCACCCAACCCCAACTTCTTATAGATAGATAATGGCATCAAATTGATGCTGGCTCCTAAGTCGCATAATGCCTTGGCAAAATTTAAAGATCCAACGGTGCAAGGAATAGTGAAAGCACCGGGGTCAGCCTTCTTCTAAACTATTGATCGGGTTGCGATTGCGCTGCAGTGATGAACATCATCTTTCAACTCATAACTTGCTGCCCGTTTCTTTGTCAAAAGATCCTTCATAAATTTTGCATACCCAGGCATTTGTTCAAGTGCCTCCACCAATGGAACATTAATGGTCAGCTGCTTTAACATAGTCATGAATTTGCTGAACATCGTGTCATCCGCCACCTTCTTCAATCTTTGAGGGAAAGGTGGTGGTGGGTATGAAATTGTTCTCTCCACGGCTTTTTTCTCCTCTTGCTTCCGTTTTTCAGCTTTTTCAGGTTGCAAATTATTGGGGTTGACGTCGTTGATGATAGGATTAGTTGCAGCGGCATCTTCTCCTTTCGCCTTATCATCAATGTCCACTACTTCGTCAACCACTTGCTTGCTTTTTGCTGAAGTTTCCAGCACCTTACCACTTCGGGTAGTGATGGCCATGCATGACCCATCATTCCTTGGGTTTTGCACAGTATCGCTAGGTAAAGTGTCAGCCTTTCTTTGATTGAGTGCTGCTGAAAGGCAACTTAATTGCTGCTTTATTTGCTTGATTAAAGTGGAATGAGAATCAACTGTTTGTTTCAAAGAGGACAAATCATTAACTACCTCCGTTACTCCTGCGCTTGTTGCTTCCACTCCTTTCAATATTTTAGCCAGCATGTCTTCCATACTTCCAGAATTAGATGTGGTGGCGTCACATCTTCCAGGGGGAACGTACAAACCACTCTTTTCATTCTTGTTCTTCCAACTACCTTGGTCCTTGTTTCCAGATTTATCATAATAGTTCCGACCTTGGTTTCCTTGGGTATTACCTCAGAAACCCCCCTGATTGTTCAAGTAGTTGGCCTCTTCTTCCGAATCAAATTTGTCTCTTCCTTTTGACGCAATAGCTTTCACTTTTTCAGTCTTCCCTGATAATAAATGCTTTGTAAGAAGATCCACTTGTGTTTTCATGTGCGTCATATCTTGATGACGTTCTTCTTCTCTTCTTCTTTGGTCTGCAGTCATGCCAATAGATAAAGTGGGGCTTGCTACCTCAGAATCCCTGGTATGCCAACCTCTACTTTGCTTCGTCATACAATCTAGCATATTGCTTGCTTGACCAAAGGTGAGGTCCATAAAAGATCCTCCAGCTGCATTATCCACCACTGGTTTAGTTATTGAATTCAAGGCTCTGTATAATATCTCCATTAGGTGAACATTAGTCATATGATGGTTTGGGCATCTCGCTAGCTTTGTCTTGAACCTCTCCCATGTTTCATGAAGAGCTTCAGTGGGAAGCTGACGAAAGTTGCTGATTTCATCTCTCAATTGTGCTCTTTTGGATGGCGGAAAGAATCTTTCTAGGAAAGCATCTCTCAATTGCCTCCAATTTGTAATCGAATCAGGAGTCAGCCCATTCAACCATGAGTTGCCTCTCCAGACAGAGACAATGGAAATAGACGTAATCGAATTGCATTCTGACCAACACCAGGATTGTCAAATGACTTGCATGTAGAAATAAAGTTGATGAGATGCATATTCGGATCATCGCCTGCTAGTCCACCAAATAATCCCTTGAGTTGCAATAACTGAATCATGGTGCTTGTGATGTTGAACTTGGCTCCGGGCGCTAATGGTGGAGGAATTATGGCTCCAGTGGCTCCGGCCCCGTCAAGATCATCATCATCATCGTCAAAAGCTGGTTGCATGGGTTGGCGATCATACCTAAACCGAGCTTGACGACCTCTTCTGTTGGCAGGTGTTGCGATTTCAACATCACGCCTTGGGTTTAGTAACTTGTCATCACCTAAATCCTCATCGTCAGGATTTGTTGCTCGCCCAGGGTTATCAATGTTTTGTTGGTGTACTTGGGCGGCGGAAAGAGCAGCTAATCTCGCCTGCTCCTGTTGAGCAGCCATTCTTTCGATTTCCGTTTGTGCCTCCATTCTGCCAATTCATTGTGGTTTAGGATTGACAGGTAATAACGGTTGACCAGAACTTTGAGTATGGGGCATGCACTGAATAAAAACCTGCAGTAAACAAAAACAAAAACTGAAAGTAAAAGTACGAGAATCTTTGACCAAAGGGTCTAGTAATTATCACAAACTCAATTGACACTCGTATTCCCCGGCAACGGCACCAATTTTTGATAACGCTCAATCTACAGCTCTCGTAGGAGTGCAAAGCGGTCGCTAGCAAATATAGAACTCAACTGGGTTGGGTATCGATCCCTCAGGGAATAGCTTGGTCAACAAGTAAGCAACGATTACTAGATTTTTAGTGCAAGTCTCGTAAAAAGGGGGGATTGTAATGTGTAACCAAAATATTAAAGTAAAAACTGAAATGGCAAAGTAAACAGAAAGAATGTTTAGTAGGTTGTGAAACAATGAGAATTGAAGAGTTGGGGTTATGTCCACCTTCTGAGTTTACGTCTCTATTAGCTATGAGTTATGCGGAATTCAGACATGCATGTGCTTAGAAAGAATTGTATTCGATGGTAAATCCAGGCGTCTTTCGACCTATTCGAGGATTATTTCACTTTAACTCTTTTGAGCTTAAAGCGTGTCTAACGGTACGAATTCTCCAAGAGGTTAATCCAGTTACGACACTAACTTTTTAATAGGGGATGGAACCCTACTACCTTGACATTATCTCTTTTCCAAACAGATAACCTTTCTTTCGAACAAGTTAAATGTTATACTGGCGTATTGTTGCGTTTGCAACCACAAAGAATTTAGGTTAAGACGAAGAGAATAATGATATAAGCAGCATACGTGTCACAAACTCACAAACTCATAGTAATAGTTAGTATCTCATTCGGTTTCCATAACCCCAACAGAGAAGTTTAGTTACCCATGAGTGCGAAAGAAATCACAATTGACATTGTTATTATACCACAATAGGAATTTCGTGTAGCACAAGTGTGGTAGGCGTTAGGCGTGATTTCTTGCAAGTAACGTTTCTCTTGTTGCGGAAATTAAGAATAGATGAATAGAAGAAGAATAAAAAGTAGAATTAATGGAAGGGTTAGAAGAAGTTATAGAGTAATAGAATTAATGAGGAATGAATAAAAATCTCTAGCAAGATAGGGTATTTATAATACCCATATCCTATTCCTACTAAGCTAATAAAATACTTAACCAAATCCTACTAAGCTAATGAAATACTTAACCCAATTGTACTAGGTTAATGTATCATTATCCTAATCCTAATAAATTACTGCTAGTCCCCAAAGTCTTCAGAAATGTTGTTTTAGCCTGGGACAGATTTTCCATTCATCACTTTTGGTCCTTAGGCGTCCAAGCTTCCTTTTCTCCTTTCGTGAAGCTTTCTTTGGTGTCAAGTTACCCATAAAATGCTGAATTCTGCATCATTTATACCTGAAACTTTGCTAATCATGTTCGTTAGCTCACTTACAGGAAAAAGGACTAAAAGTGCATGAAATATATAATTTGTTCTCAAAACATTGCTAAAATATGGGTAAAATATAGCACTATAGGTGTGTAAATTTGCCTATCATCAAGAACTCTGATCTGGAGTAGTCTGTGTTTGTGCATCTGTCTTGCTGGCTGAATGATGCTGTCTGAGTCTTGTTTCTAATATCTGGATTTGTTTAATCAGTCTAGTGTTTTCCATGACAAGTGACTCTTTTTGAGCATTTAGCTTTTAAAAGTTTTCCGTCATAGAAAAGCAATGATCACAGAAAATTATCTTCCCAGTGTCTTTCTGTAAGTTATACTGGGGAATTTGGTCTGGATTCTGTCTAAGAGAAGGAGAAATATAATAATTGGGTCCTATGTATCCTCTGGCATGGTTAGTAGCTTCAGTAAAATCATTAAAGCCTTTAAAAAGAGGAGTTTTAAAACCTTGTATAGAGTCTAAAACCTCGAGCCAGGTTTGGAAAATGCCATTAGTTTTTTCATGTATTACTACATAATATTTAAAACGGGATCTACTTTTTTCTGCCATGTAATGGCATAAAGAGTTCATAGAAGCCATGAAGTGGTTGCGGCTTTGTTTGTTGTAAGAAATCCATAAATTGTCTACTAAACATTTTTGGGTTCTATCTAAAACATAGTCTGGTCTGACTCTAAATGAGATGTTGCTTTCTAGAAATGCAAGTAAATTAAATGGTCCGAAATGAATTCGTTCCATTGTTTCTAAAACTTCTAAAGGTCTAAAATGTAAGTTACCTAACATTGTCTGTTGGTATGAGTCTGAAGGAAAAGCTACACCCTTTCCTTTGTCTGCAGAAGGTTGTCCTGTTGGTCTCATTCTGAAAACAAATAAGTAATATTAAACTTATTTATTTATTCCTAATTGTAGTCTACTTAACTGGTCCGCTAATGCATTTTCTTTTCCTTTAATATGTTCAAATACTATATTTTTGTAAACCGATATAGTGTCTGTGAAATTTAACCATCTTCGTCGACTACTGTTTTTATCATTGATTTTTTGATGGAATTTAACTATTGCTTCACAGTCTGTTCTGACTAAGACTTCTTCTTTGTTTAAGATATATAGTTTGAAACTGTTTAAACCGTATATGATTGCAAGTACTTCTAAATCTATGGCACTCATATTTCCTTTTTCTTTATAAGCACCACTTTGATAGCTGCATATCTGTTCCTCATTTTTACTACTATATTAGTTGGGTCTAGCTTTTAAGATAGCTCCCCATCCTAAGTCACTACCATCTGTTTGGATAATTAGGTAATCAGATTCTAGTGGAATTTTTAGGTCGGGATATTTTTAATTTTTTCTTTTATGTTTTGAACTAATTTAATATCTTCTATATTAAAATGTTTTTGTCCTTTACTACCTGTTTTGGCGTATAAAGGTCCAGCTATCTTTCCTAAATCTTGGATAAAATTTCGTGCGTAATTTACTAATCCTAAAAACTTTTGTAAATCTTTCGTTGTTTCTAATTTATCGGGCATTTCTAGTACCTTTTTTGCAATGTGCGGTTGTAATTTTACTTTTCCATTACCTAGAGTTATTCCTAAAAAATTAATATAAGTTTTACATAACTCCATTTTCTTTTTACTTATTATTATGCCACGTTTAACAAATAATCTAAAGACTATTTGTAAATGTCCTAAATGTTCTCGCATAGTTTGACTAAATATTAAAATATCATCTACATATACTAGTATGAAATGCTTATATTCTCCAAATATACTATCCATTTATCTTTGAAAAATGGGAGGAGCTGTCTTTAATCCGAAAGGCATTACTAGCCATTCAAAATGTCCTCCTGGACATGTGAATGTTGTCCATTCGATGCTATCTGGATGCATCTTCACTTGCCAATAACCGAATTTACAATCGAATTTACTATAAACCTTTTTGTTTTGGATTCTATTGATTAACTCATTTTTATCTGGTATCTTGTATGCATCTGTTCTAGTATTATCGTTTAATCTTTTGTAGTTAATTACCATACGAGCTTTACCTCTTATTTGCTCGCTATGGTTTCATACCATAAATGCTGCTGATCTATGTCTAGAGGTAGATCTTCTTATGACTCCTAATTTTATAAGTTCTTTTATCTGTACATCAAATTCGTTAGTATCCTCATTATTTGCTTCTATAGGAGCTATTTTTATAGTATATTCAGGGTTAATTATATCTAATTTACACATTAATTCATTAGCGTCCCAATGGGCTAATGGTCTTTCTCCTATTATTTCCATTTCGTCTAATATAGATATTATATTTTCCAAAGCTTTTGGACTATTTATTATTCCTATTTTATCGATTCCTTTTCTGAAATTATAAAACTGAGTTTCTATGCTTATTAATGTATATTCTTTTTCTATATGTTCTAGACATTCTTGACCTTCTGCATTGAGTAGAGTATAATTTTTAACTTCGTCTAGATTTTCTTTTAACAGGTTGCTGCATTGCGTACTTTGGCAGTCTTCGCAGCATGGTTCTGGAAGTGATTTCTTTTTATGTGTGTTTAGGTTTCTATATACTGTAGGCAAGATTTCTGTTTGTACAGGTGTATAAGTTAGATTCTTAAAAAGCATTATTCCATCTCTTGTTAATAGGCATCCTCCTTTGTTTTGTATACAGAATTTTAATCCTATAACAAAATTTGATCCTATATTTAAATCTCTAGCTAATATTTTATTTACGTTATAGACTGGGTTATAAAATTTATTGCAAGTATTTAGGAAACTTACTTGTGCATTTTCTATGTAATAACAGTTGATGTTTTGAGAGCCATCCATTTGAGTGGCTAGTATAGGTCTTTCAAGTGTCTTTAATAAGTATTCGGGTTCTATTGATTTATTAATTAGACAACTGGTACATCCGGTATCTACTAATGCTAGAGTTTCTATTTCAATGTCTTTTATCCTAATCTTTATCAGAACTTTTATGGTAGAAAATTCTTTATCTTCGTTACATATTAAAGCTGTATTATTATTTTCTATATTCATAAGTTCTGCTTCTAGTTTTTCTAAATGTACTGTGTCTACTGTGTCTTGTGTATCCGTTTCTTCTTTAGTTTTTCCTTTTTCTAGAGTAGTTAATCTCTGTTCTAAATCATTTAATCGGGTTTCTAGAGTAGATACCCTTAAATTGATGATTTGATTATTCGTATATCTTTGTCCATTATTTGTTTGTGATTCTACATTTAATTTTAAAGTATTTTCTATACAATTTATACATGCTTCTAGATAACATTTTTTGCATTTTGCTCTATTGTCTTTACTTGGATACCAACTACATATACGACACCTATTACTATCTAAACCTTTATTTCTTTGGAAATCGTGTACACATTCTTGGGTAACATTCATTAAGTTATTTATTACTAGGTCATTTAAATCTAAATCCTCTATCTCCTGGCCTAATTCATTGACTAGGTTATCTTCTTCTGATTTTGAGGAATCAGATTTTGAATTATCTTTATCAGCTATATCAATACTTATTATTGAATAGATGCTTTCTGTGTCTGACATGTATTCATCTACATTTAATAATGTTTCTTGGAAATCTTCTATTAGTTGAGAATTTCTTGTTCTATTATTATTTCTTTTGGGACATACATTAGCTAGATGATCTACACTACCACATGTGTAACATTCTAGCTTGTTTTTATAATTTCTATCATTTCTGTATTTTCTAACATGTCTATCCCTGTTTAACCAGGGTTTTTTAGCTTTAGATTTTCTTAAGAAATATTGTTTTCTGCCATATGGTTTTTGCTTATTTCGTTTCTTATATTTTCTATGTTGTTTTTGGTCATAATTCTGAGTTGTATATATAAATGATTTACAGAAATTCATCTCATTTCTTTTTAACTATTTCTGTATTTGTATGTTTGTACACTTTTCGGTTAAGATATCCATTATATGTTGTGTTCTATGTCCTATTGTCCATTTTAGATTTGGGTTTGCTGCTACCCCATCTCTTTTATACCATCTGTCTTCTATTTCTCTACCTAAAGCTCCGGGCAATTTATTGAATAATTTTTTACCTAATTCTTCATTAAAAGTATTTCCACTAACAGTACAATAATAAAAATAGTCTTGTAAGAATTTCTTTATATATACCCAATGTGAAATACTTAATTGTTCTAATTTAATCAATGCTTCTTTTTGTAGAGATAATAATCCACTATTTGGATCTTTTCCGGTTAATAACATATGTATTTTATTTGAAAAATTATAAGGATTTGGTCCCATACTTAGTAAAATCTGGAAATCATGTGGGCAGTTTGTCTTAAAACTTTTCCATGTAGCTTTAGCAGATTCTCCTAAGAAAGTTTTCAAATATTTGTACATTGTTTCAGTATCTGTCTCAGTATAATGTCTTAAATAATCAGCCGCCATTATTCCTTTCCATAAATCTATTACTGTATCCCACATTTGGGGATCATGTGCTGCTATATTTAAAATTTTACCCTTGGTACCCCCTTCTTGGAGTTTAATTGGTTCTTCTATAGGCATTCTTTTTCCTGCTGGTTTTATATAATCTCCTTTAAGTTCTGTGTCTGGGTTTATCCTAACTGCGGGTCTTCTAGGTACATTTCCTGTACTATAATCTATTGGTTGGGGATTAGGGTTTGTTTGTTGGAAAGGGCTAGCACTTGAAGAGCTATGTCTTGTAAATATCAGAGTCAGTTTGAGTGCTTCCTTTATCACTACATTCTAAAAGAAAGAAAAACTGTTGAAGCAAGCGTCAAAATAAGTCTGAAAGGAAATTAATAATGCATGTGACGATGGGGCCCAAAGCGCACCCGACTTGCATTATTAAAGTTTTCTTTAGTCTGAAAGGAAATTAATAACGCATGTGACGATGGGGCCCAAAGCGCACCCGACTTTCATTATTAAAGTTTTCTTTCTTACCCCTTATCTAAAAGTGTCGGCCCATTATATGATGGCCACGTAGTAGTCTTTATGACCGCTCCTTTATGAAGTTTTTGCCTATAAAAGACATGCATTTTGTAGAAACCAAGCAGAGTGAAATTACCCAACTCCACAACCCCTCTAAATGTGTAAGCCTCTCCTCTCAAAAAACCTATCCAAACCTGTCTACCTTGTATAAACTTTGTATCAAGTAACTTGTTTTAATAAAAGCTTCAAGGTTTCTATTTGATCTTTAAGGGGTTCCCGAAAGGGAAACCTCTCTCCTAGTTACTTCATGTAAGTTCTTATTTATGTATTTTCCCCACAAAAATATTTTCTTTATGTTTTTATATCCATGTTTAAAAGTATCTTACATATCTTTGTACATCATGTAAGCTAGTTTCTTTACAAAAACTTTACCCTTAGTATATGGTTAGCCTCTTAATTTCTTAATAACAACGATGGATTAACCTGTAAATTCCTAGGAATTCTGGCCTTGATAGTCCGCCAAGTCTGCAAAATAGACATAGGACGAGTGTTAGTTGCCAGGTTAAAATATTTCGGGGTGTGGTTAAAGAAGTAAGATGTTAAGAACGTAGATTAAGAGAAAGATATGAACAGGGTAGAATAAAAAAATAATAATAATAATAATAAAAGAAAAGAAAAAAAAGAAAAAAAGAAAAAAAAGGTAAAAATTTGGGGAAAAGATAAATCATAAGAACGGTTAAAAATGAAGAAACCATGAGAGAGAGGGAGTACTGAGTAGGATTTACACAAAATATTGAGAAAAAAGCAATCATTATTCAAGTCTTATATTGAAAAAGATATATTATTATTATTATTGAAATATCCTCAGTTTATATCTTCTTCACTCATGAAAGTGATATTTCTTCTAATCTTTTTATTAGTTCTTGCAAGTCTTTGATTTCTTTAGTTATAGTTTCTACTTGTTCTACAAGCTTAGATATTAATTGTGCAGTTTTTTCTTCTAACTCTTTAGTTTTTTCTATTAATGTTTTTATTAGTTTTTCAATTTCTATTTTTGTAGGTATTTGCTCTAAATTAAATTTGTGATTTAAATATTGGATTTTTCTGTCTATTTCTATTTCTTGTGATTTCAGATAATCTAAATTCTGTTCTATTTTGTCTAGTGTCTTTTTATGTTTATTTTGTTTAATTTCTATCTGCTCTAAAGTTCTTATTATACTGTTATCTTTTTCTTGGGTCTTTTCGCTTGAATTAATCAAAAGGTCTATTATTGTGTTGTATTATTTATCTTCTGAGTGTAAAATATGCTCTCCCTGGTTGAAATTACACCTTATAGTAGAGTTATCTTTTAATGCTCTATATTTCTTTTCTGGTTGAAATCTAAGATCTAAGTAGTCTAGGCGTTTTAACGAAGCTATGTTGTTACCCTAAGTGATTTAAGTTAAGATACTTTTTACTCAGTTCAGTTTGATATCTTAATCTATTATTTGTATAGGTTATATCTAAGTCTATTTCTTGTATGGTTTCTATTAATCTAGATTTTTCACTGATTAAAGCCTTTTTATAATAATTAAAAGTTATAGTAATTATTTCGTCTGTTTCTCTAAAGTTTAGGATATCTGTTTCTAGGTTTCTTATTTCTTTATTTAACAAATCTAGTCTTTCTATAAATTGTTTCCGGATTTTTACAAGTTGATGTTTATAAGTAAATTCTCTATAATATTGACGTTGTATTTCTCTTATACACTCTATATATCTTATTGGCATTTACTATCCTAACTGATAAGCTTTTCTTTTAATACGTTCTTTAAGCCACTTTACTGCTCTAGAACTCTGTTCTAAGTCTCTCTCACAACCTTGTATTTCCCAATATATCGCGCTTATTAATTCACAAGTTCGTCTAGATTTATTAAATCTACAGGCTCTTAGTAATCTTTCTAAACTTTCTTTTAGGTTATTTTTTCTAACTATTAGATTATATCTTTTTCTGTTTTCTCTATATAAATAAAAATAGCTACACCTTATATCTTGGAATGATCTATGTCTTTTCATACAGAGTTTATAAACTTTTGCGAGTTAATAGGTAATGTTTCTGGTTTAGATAGTAATAGGTGTCGTATATGTAGTTGGTATCCAAGTAAAGACAATAGAGCAAAATGTAAAAAATGTTATCTAGAAGCATGTATAAATTGTATAGAAAATACTTTAAAATTAAAAGTAGAATCACAAACAAATAATGGACAAAGATATACGAATAATCAAATCATCAATTTAAGGGTATCTACTCTAGAAACCCGATTAAATAATTTAGAACAAAGATTAACTACTCTAGAAAAAGGAAAAACTAAAGAAGAAACGGATACACAAGACACAGTAGACACAGTACATTTAGAAAAACTAGAAGCAGAACTTATGAATATAGAAAATAATAATACAGCTTTAATATGTAACGAAGATAAAGAATTTTCTACCATAAAAGTTCTGATAAAGATTAGGATAAAAGACATTGAAATAGAAACTCTAGCATTAGTAGATACCGGATGTACCAGTTCTCTAATTAATAAATCAATAGTACCCGAATACTTATTAAAGACACTTGAAAGACCTATACTAGCCACTCAAATGGATGGCTCTCAAAACATCAACCGTTATTACATAGAAAATGCACAAGTAAGTTTCCTAAATACTTGCAATAAATTTTATAACCCAGTCTATAATGTAAATAAAATATTAGCTAGAGATTTAAATATAGGATCAAATTTTGTTATAGGATTAAAATTCTGTATACAAAACAAAGGAGGATACCTATTAACAAGAGACGGAATAATACTATTTAAGAATCTAACTTATACACCTGTACAAATAGAAATCTTGCCTACAGTATATAGAAACCTAAACACACATAAAAAGAAATCACTTCCAGAACCATGCTGCGAAGACTGCCAAAGTACGCAATGTAGCAACCTGTTAAAAGAAAATCTAGACGAAGTTAAAAATTATACTCTACTCAATGCAGAAGGTCAAGAATGTCTAGAACATATAGAAAAAGAATATACATTAATAAGCATAGAAACTCAGTTTTATAATTTTAGAAAAGGAATCGATAAAATAGGAATAATAAATAGTCCAAAAGATTTAAAAAATATAATATCTATATTAGACGAAATAGAAATAATAGGAGAAAAACCATTAGCCCATTGGGACGCTAATGAATTAATGTGTAAATTAGATATAATTAACCCTGAATATACTATAAAAACAGCTCCTATAGAAGCAAATAATGAGGATACTAACGAATTTGATGTACAGATAAAAGAACATTTAAAATTAGGAGTCATAAGAAGATCTACCTCTAGACATAGATCAGCAGCATTTATGGTACGAAACCATAGCGAGCAAATAAGAGGTAAAGCTCGTATGGTAATTAACTACAAAAGATTAAACGATAATACTAGAACAGATGCATACAAGATACCAGATAAAAATGAGTTAATCAATAGAATCCAAAACAAAAAGGTTTATAGTAAATTCGATTGTAAATCCGGTTATTGGCAAGTGAAGATGCATCCAGATAGCATCGAATGGACAACATTCACATGTCCAGGAGGACATTTTGAATGGCTAGTAATGCCTTTCGGATTAAAGACAGCTCCGCCCATTTTTCAAAGAAAAATGGATAATATATTTGGAGAATATAAGCATTTCATACTAGTATATGTAGATGATATTTTAGTATTTAGTCAAACTATGCGAGAACATTTAGGACATTTACAAATAGTCTTTAGATTATTTGTTAAACGTGGCATAATAATAAGTAAAAAGAAAATGGAGTTATGTAAAACTTATATTAATTTTTTAGGAATAACTCTAGGTAATGGAAAAGTAAAATTACAACCGCACATAGCAAAAAAGGTCATAGAAATGCCCGATAAATTAGAAACAACGAAAGATTTACAGAAGTTTTTAGGATTAGTAAATTATGCACGAAATTTTATCCAAGATTTAGGAAAGATAGCTGGACCTTTATACGCCAAAACAGGTAGTAAAGGACAAAAACATTTTAATATAGAAGATATTAAATTAGTTCAAAACATAAAAGAAAAAATTAAAAATATCCCAGACCTAAAAATTCCACTAGAATCTGATTACCTAATTATCCAAACAGATGGTAGTGACTTAGGATGGGGAGCTATCTTAAAAGCTAGACCCAATAAAAATAGTAGTAAAAATGAGGAACAGATATGCGGATATCAAAGTGGTGCTTATAAAGAAAAAGGAAATATGAGTGTCATAGATTTAGAAGTACTTGCAATCATATACGGTTTAAACAGTTTCAAACTATATATCTTAAACAAAGAAGAAGTCTTAGTGAGAACAGACTGTGAAGCAATAGTTAAATTCCATCAAAAAATTAATGATAAAAACAGTAGTCGACGAAGATGGTTAAATAACACAGAAACTATATCGGTTTACAAAAATATAGTATTTGAACATATTAAAGGAAAAGAAAATGCATTAGCGGACCAGTTAAGTCGACTACAATTAGGCATAAGTAAATAAGTTTAATATTACTTATTTGTTTTCAGAATGAGACCAACAGGACAACCTCCTGCAGAAAAAGGAAAGGGTGTAGCTTCTCCTTCAGACTCATACCAACGGACGATGTTAGGTAACTTACATTTTAGACCTTTAGAAGTTTTAGAAACAATGGAACGAATTAATTTCGGACCATTTAATTTACTTGAATTTCCAGAAAGCAACATCTCATTTAGAGTCAGACCAGACTATGTTTTAGATAGAACCCAAAAATGTTTAGTAGACAATTTATGGATTTCTTACAACAAACAAAGTCGCAACTACTTTATGGCTTCTATGAACTCTTTATGCCATTACATGGCAGAAAAAAGTAGACCCCGTTTTAAATATTATGTAGTAATACATGGAAAAACTAATGGCATTTTCCAAACCTGGCTCGAGGTTTTAGACTCTATACAAGGTTTTACAACTCCTCTTTTTAAAGGCTTTAATGATTTTACTGAAGCTACTAACCATGCCAGAGGATACTTAGGACCCAATTATTATATTTCTCCTTCTCTTAGACAGAATCCAGACCAAATTCCCCAGTATAACTTACAGAAAGACACTGGGAAGATAATTTTCTGTGATCATTGATTTTCTATGACGGAAAACTTTAAAAAGCTAAATGCTCAAAAAGAGTCACTTGTCATGGAAAACACTAGACTGATTAAACAAATCCAGATATTAGAAACAAGACTCAGACAGCATCATTCAGCCAGCAAGACAGATGCACAAACACAGACTACTCCAGATCAGAGTTCTCCATCTCCTCAAAAAATGGATGAGAAGGGTGTGCATTTCCAACTAAATGCTAAGAAATCCACTGTACTGGATGTTGGTACAGCTAGTCTGGCTCAAACGATAACCGGTAAAGACAAATCAAATCCGTTAATGGCTGTCACTTTGCCAAAAAGTGAAGATGAAGGAGCTTCTTCATCCAAAACCAAATTAACAAGACCAGGGGATAGGACTAAAAAGACCCTAATAGCTAAAAGAAAAAATAAGACAATAGAGTCAATAATTAAATAGACATTAGATAAATTTTTCAATAGCCAGACTCAAGATAAATATATAAATGAACAGACAAACTAACAACCCACTAATCCAGAAGAAGAACAACCCATTAACTCAGACAGAGTTGTACCAGAACGAGATAATAGAAATTCTTCAAGTTCAGACGAAGACAATAATTTTCAATTCAAGGATGCACAGGACCCATATGAAGACGATGACTCAGGAATGAGTTTTGACTCCATTGCCCTGCACAACTTGGACACATGAAGACAAATCCAAGACAAGACAACCTACAGTCGTTCCTACTGTATTTTTCTTACAAAAAAATGTATTACTAGCTAGCCTAGTCAAGTGGGGATGCCCACTTTATGTCTTGTAAATATCAGAGTCAGTCTGAGTGCTTCCTTTATCACTACTTTCTAAAAGAAAGAAAAACTGTTGAAGCACGCGTCAAAATAAGTCTGAAAGGAAATTAATAACGCATGTGACGATGGGCCCCAAAGCGCACCCGACTTGCATTATTAAAGTTTTCTTTCTTACCCCTTATCTAAAAGTGTCGGCTCATTGTATGATGGCCACGTAGTAGTCTTTATGACCACTCCTTTATGTAGTTTCGGGTGCGCTTTGGGCCCCATCTTCACTTTTTTGGCAAAGTGACAGCCATTAACGGATTTGATTTGTCTTTACCGGTTACCGTTTGAGCCGGACTAGCTGTACCAACATCCGATACAGTGGATTTCTTAGCATTTAGTGGGAAATGCGCATCCTTCACATCCATTTTTTGAGGAGATGGAGAACTCTGATCTGGAGTAGTCTGTGTTTGTGCATCTGTCTTGCTGGCTGAATGATGTTGTCTGAGTCTTGTTTCTAAGATCTGGATTTGTTTAATCAGTCTAGTGTTTTCCATGACAAGTGACTCCTTTTGAGCATTTAGCTTCTTAAAGTTTTCCGTCATAGAAAAGCAATGATCACAAAAAATTATCTTCCCAGTGTCTTTCTGTAAGTTATATTGGGGAATTTGGTCTGGATTTTGTCTAAGAGAAGGAGAAATATAATAATTGGGTCCTAAGTATCCTCTGTCATGGTTAGTAGCTTCTGTAAAATCATTAAAGCCTTTAAAAAGAGGAGTTTTAAAACCTTGTATAGAGTCTAAAACCTCGAGCCAGGTTTGGAAAATGCCATTAGTTTTTCCATGTATTACTACATAATATTTAAAACGGGGTCTACTTTTCTCTGCCATGTAATGGCATAAAGAGTTCATAGAAGCCATGAAGTGGTTGCGGCTTTGTTTGTTGTAAGAAATCCATAAATTGTCTACTAAACATTTTTGGGTTCTATCTAAAACATAGTCTGGTCTGACTCTAAATGAGATGTTGCTTTCTGGAAATGCAAGTAAATTAAATGGTCCGAAATGAATTCGTTCCATTGTTTCTAAAACTTCTAAAGGTCTAAAATGTAAGTTACCTAACATCGTCTGTTGGTATGAGTCTGAAGGAGAAGCTACACCCTTTCCTTTGTCTGCAGGAGGTTGTCCTATTGGTCTCATTCTGAAAACAAATAAGTAATATTAAACTTATTTATTTATTCCTAATTGTAGTCTACTTAACTGGTCCGCTAATGCATTTTCTTTTCCTTTAATATGTTCAAATACTATATTTTTGTAAACCGATATAGTGTCTGTGAAATTTAACCATCTTCGTCGACTACTGTTTTTATCATTGATTTTTTGATGGAATTTAACTATCGCTTCACAGTCTGTTCTGACTAAAACTTCTTCTTTGTTTAAGATATATAGTTTGAAACTGTTTAAACCGTATATGATTGCAAGTACTTCTAAATCTATGACACTCATATTTCCTTTTTCTTTATAAGCACCACTTTGATATCCGCATATCTGTTCCTCATTTTTACTACTATATTTATTAGGTCTAGCTTTTAAAATAGCTCTCCATCCTAAGTCACTACCATCTGTTTGGATAATTAGGTAATCAGATTCTAGTGGAATTTTTAGGTCTGGGATAATTTTAATTTTTTCTTTTATGTTTTGAACTAATTTAATATCTTCTATATTAAAATGTTTTTGTCCTTTACTACCTGTTTTGGCATATAAAGGTCCAGCTATCTTTCCTAAATCTTGGATAAAATTTCATGCGTAATTTACTAATCCTAAAAACTTTTGTAAATCTTTCGTTGTTTCTAATTTATCGGGCATTTCTAGCACCTTTTTTGCTATGTGTGGTTGTAATTTTACTTTTCCATTACCTAGAGTTATTCCTAAAAAATTAATAAAGGTTTTACATAACTCCATTTTTCTTTTACTTATTATTATGCCATGTTTAACAAATAATCTAAAGACTAGTTGTAAATGTCCTAAATGTTCTTGCATAGTTTGATTAAATACTAAAATATCATCTACATATACTAGTATGAAATGCTTATATTCTCCAAATATATTATCCATTTTTCTTTGAAAAATGGGCGGAGCTGTCTTTAATCCGAAAGGCATTACTAGCCATTCAAAATGTCCTCCTAGACATGTGAATGTTGTCCATTATGAATGTTGTCCATTCGATGCTATCTGGGTGCATCTTCACTTGCCAATAGCCGGATTTACAATCGAATTTACTATAAATCTTTTTGTTTTGGATTCTATTAATTAACTCATCTTTATCTGGTATCTTGTACGCATCTGTTCTAGTATTATCGTTTAATCTTTTGTAGTTAATTACCATACGAGCTTTACCTCTTATTTGCTCGCTATGATTTCGTACCATAAATGCTGCTGACCTATGTCTAGAGGTAGATCTTCTTATAACTCCTAATTTTAAAAGTTCTTTTATCTGTACATCAAATTCGTTAGTATCCTCATTATTTGCTTCTATAGGAGCTGTTTTTATAGTATATTCAGGGTTAATTATATCTAATTTACACATTAATTCATTAGCGTCCCAATGGGCTAATGGTCTTTCTCCTATTATTTCCATTTCGTCTAATATAGATATTATATTTTCCAAAGCTTTTGGACTATTTATTATTCCTATTTTATCGATTCCTTTTCTGAAATTATAAAACTGAGTTTCTATGCTTATTAATGTATATTCTTTTTCTATATGTTCTAGGCATTCTTGACCTTCTGCATTGAGTAGAGTATAATTTTTAACTTCGTCTAGATTTTCTTTTAACAGGTTGCTGCATTGCGTACTTTGGCAGTCTTCGCAGCATGGTTCTGGAAGTGATTTCTTTTTATGTGCGTTTAGGTTTCTATATACTATAGGCAAGATTTCTGTTTGTACAGGTGTATAAGTTAGATTCTTAAATAACATTATTCCGTCTCTTGTTAATAGACATCCTCCTTTGTTTTGTATACAGAATTTTAATCCTATAACAAAATCTGATCCTATATTTAAATCTCTAGCTAATATTTTATTTACGTTATAGACTGGGTTATAAAATTTATTGCAAGTATTTAGGAAACTTATTTGTGCATTTTCTATGTAATAACGGTTGATGTTTTGAGAGCCATCCATTTGAGTGGCTAGTATAGGTCTTTCAAGTGTCTTTAATAAGTATTCGGGTACTATTGATTTATTAATTAGACAACTGGTACATCCGGTATCTACTAATGCTAGAGTTTCTATTTCAATGTCTTTTATCCTAATCTTTATCAGAACTTTTATGGTAGAAAATTCTTTATCTTCGTTACATATTAAAGTTGTATCATTATTTTCTAAATTCATAAGCTCTGCTTCTAATTTTTCTAAATGTACTGTGTCTACTGTGTCTTGTGTATCCGTTTCTTCTTTAATTTTTCCTTTTTCTAGAGTAGTTAATCTTTGTTCTAAATCATTTAATCGGGTTTCTAGAGTAGATACCCTTAAATTGATGATTTGATTATTCATATATCTTTGTCCATTATTTGTTTGTGATTCTACTTTTAATTTTAAAGTGTTTTCTATGCAATTGATACATGCTTCTAGATAACATTTTTTACATTTTGCTCTATTGTCTTTACTTGGATACCAACTACATATACGACACCTATTACTATCTAAACCTTTATTTCTTTGGAAATCGTGTACACATTCGTGGGTAACATTCATTAAGTTATTTATTACTAGGTTATTTAAATCTAAATCCTCTATCTCCTGGCCTAATTCATTGACTAGATTATCTTCCTCTGATTCTGAGGAATCAGATTTTGAGTTATCTTTAGCAGTTATATCAATACTTATTATTGAATAGATGCTTTCTGTGTCTGACATGTATTCATCTACATTTAATAATGTTTCTTGGAAATCTTCTATTAGTTGAGAATTTCTTGTTCTATTATTATTTCTTTTGGGACATACATTAGCTAGATGATCTATACTACCACACGTGTAGCATTCTAGCTTGTTTTTATAATTTCTATCATTTCTATATTTTCTAACATGTCTATCCCTGTTTAACCAGGGTTTTTTAGCTTTGGATTTTCTTAAGAAATATTGTTTTCTACTATATGGTTTTTGCCTATTTCGTTTCTTATATTTTCTATGTTGTTTTTGGTTATAATTCTGAGTTGTATATATAACTAATTTACAGAAGTTCATCTCATTTCTTTTTAATTGTTTCTGTATTTGTATGTTTGTACATTTTTCGGTTAAGATATCCATTATATGTTGTGTTCTATGTCCTATTGTCCATTTTAAATTTGGGTTTGCTACTACCCCATCTCTTTTATACCATTTGTCTTCTATTTCGCTACCTAAAGCTCCGGGCAATTTATTGAATAATTTTTTGCCTAATTCTTCATTAAAAGTATTTCCACTATCAGTACAATAATAAAAATAGTCTTGTAAGAATTTCTTTATGTATACGTACCATTCAATATATAATTATATAATTGTATATATATATATATATATATATATATATATATGTATGTATGTATATTGTAGTATATATTTTATTTAAAGTAGTACATATATATTGAATGGTGCATATATATGTGTATATATCTTCTAAAGTAGTATATACTTAACGTATACATGTGTATATGTTTTATAAATTAGTATATAAATATGTGTGTGTGTGTGTCTATATATATATATATATATATATATATATATATATATATATATATATATATATATATTGTAGTATATGTTTTATTTAAAGTAGACAAGTAGTACATTAATATTGAATGGTGCGTATATATGTGTATATATCTTCTATAAGCGTATATATTTAACGTATAAATGTGTATATGTTTTATAAATTAGTATATAAATATATATATATATATATTGTAGTGTATATATATATATTATACTATTATAGTATATGTTTTATTTAAGGTACTACGTATAGTCATATATAATTATATATTGAATGGTACGTATATATGTGTAATTGTTTATATATTTGTTTAAAAATATATATTGTATATTGGAGTGTATATAGTGTATATTGGAGTGTATATAGTGTATATAATTGTAGTGTATATAGTGTATATTGGATTTTTTATTTATTTTTTAAACGGGTTTGACCGATTTTTAACCGGCTTTGACCGGGTTTTGGTGGATTTGTCCGGGTTGAGTTAAGTGGGCCGGGTTAGGGTGGGTTTTAATTTTTTTACTGTTGAGCCCTGCCCGGCCCGTCTAGCGCCAAAATCGGCCCTCAACCCAGTTAAAATAGAAGGGCCGGTTTCGAGTTGGCCCGGCCCAACCCGTTTGACACTCCTAAGTCAAATGCATTTTTTAAAGGGATATTTATTTAATTTTATAATGAAAATGTGATGTTTTAATATAATTAATACTAATAATACAATTACCATCTACTCCATCTCATCAAATTACAATGAGTTATGCTTCCTCCATTCACTTTTACTTGATCACTATTCCAAAAGTAGCATTACTTAATTACGTATTCTCCAAGACTATTTTTCCAAACCTAAGTACTAAAAATCAACTAATAAGGGTTGTGTATTAAAATAGTCATATCAATAAGCATTTTCTTAATAGACGTGTCAAGTCAAATGTGACAAGTAAAAATGATCGCAACAAATAAACTTAGGGGTGAATATTCGGTTCTTCGGTCTAGTTTTGTCAAAGTTTGATTGGGTTCTTAGTTTTGGTTTTGAAAAAATATTCGCCAAACACCGAAGCAACCTAACCTAATTCGATTATGTGCTTCTAAATCAATTTTTTTTTATGCAAGTGAGAAACAAAATTATCAAAATGCTTGAATAAAATAAATGTGTTCAACAATCAAATTATTTTCGTATAACTTCATTAACTTCTACAACAATCAATAAGTTATCACATCATATTAACATTACTAACAAAATATACTAGCTACTAGCACCTAAACACCCAGAAAAGAACTACGTTTACTCGAATTACGTTTATATTTTTGTCCTTATATCTAACAATCATACTAAAAAAGAAAATGTGAACTTTTATGCTGATTGACTTGATTCTTTGATAGTAATTTTAGTATGATATCTCTAATCAAATTTTATTTGCTTGTAATTTATCACTTTAAGCAAACAAATATCGTTAATTGTCTCGAGAATTAATACGAAAAAGAAAGGTATCGTAGTCACTCAAATAAATTTATATGGAATAACCTACTTCTAAACTTTCTCGATTAGTAAAGTTGTACTATCTACTGACATGACAATAAACATTTGTAAAGTTGTACTATCTACTGACATGACAATAAACATTTGTATACTGTCAATGTATATAAGTTAATATTTTCGTACCCATTTATTTTGGAAGTAATTACACTTTCTTCTACTTTTTTAATTACTTTACTCTCTCTCCCTATTAATATACATAACATTCTGTGTATATGTTGGAATTTTTGTAATATATTTAGGGAGTTGGAATTTTTTGTAATATTAGAAACATAAGTTGTGTATTTGTGTAATTTTTAGAATTATTTATTCCTTTTAGGCACCTTATTCAATGGGAACTGTTCTTGGGCTGTCCCAATTGCTGATCTATGCTGCAAATTACAAGTTCACTAAGAGACAGATAGCAAAATAGAGGCCCAAGGAGAGGTGGTCATAACTGTAGACATGTAATTTTGTCCCTCCGAAAGATTAATTTACCCAATTTTACCTTATCCTACCGTGTACCCTCATTCATGTTATTATACCTTCACAAAATATAAAAAATAACAAACCTTGTCTTATCCTAATATTCTAACAACCCACCCAACTAAAAATTGACAACACATCCTAACCCCTACCCCACTTACCCCTATCCCACGTCACCCTAGGCAACCCTCTCACATTTGTTACTTGTTTTAACCAAATACACAGGATAACAACTTGAAAGGGGCCCACAGAATATTTAAACAAAAAGAATTTTCCATTCCATCATCATCAATATAAACATACCCCACACAGAAGTTTGAGGAGGGGGAAAAAAATATACACATACACACAGATGGACAAAAATCGCACACACACTCACAAAATCACCGGAAAATCTAAACAGCTTCACAATCGATACAACATATACCCATAGCTCCATTTTTTCCATTGAAGCACATATACACATAGCTACAAGATCACACGCACACACAGATCTGAACAACGTTTTGCTCCATTAAACGTTGTACACACAGAAATCAGAAAAAATGGAGAGAAGACTGAAAGTGTGAGATAGAGAATCTCGAGAGAGAAGGAAAGGGAGAAAACACGTTTTGGTCCTACTTTTCGGCGAAATTATCGCCGGAATCGTCAATCGGAGAACACTGCCAATTCTCGAATGTTACTGTTTCGACGGGTTCTCATCGAAAAGAATATCATTCGTCAGAAATTCATCAAAATCTGACCCGTTTATCAATCAAATCTCATTGGAAGTTCAAAAATCGACCAAAACCTCTTTTCCCGTCACTGTCTAAAGCTCACCAAGGGTGACGACAAGAACCCAGACCCAATTCCGACGAGTTTCGTACGAGGTTAGTTGGAAATCGGCAATTTGTGGTTTGAGTCGAGATTTTTGTTATGTTATGATTTCTGTTTGAGTTTGTGGGTCTCAATATCGAGTTGGTATCATTCATTCGGAGATTTTTCCTCGATTTTTGAATCTGTTTTTGTGGTATTTTTCAATATTTAGTTGAGTTTGGTCTTTGTTGGGATTCGGTTCGAGGTTTCCAGGTGCGGACTCTCTTTATTCAAATAATATTGTGTTCGGAATCTTCAAATTGAGGTTCAATTCTCATCTCTCCCTTTATTTTAATTTTGGTGTGATTGTGGATGTGATTTGATATCCTTAATCTATTTGTTTGGATGATTTGGGTGACTTTGGATGTTGTTTGCTTTTGAATAATTGCTCTCGATGTTAAATGTGATGACAATTTGAGTTTGAGATTGTATTAAACATGAAATAGAGGTGGGAATAAAAAATTAATAAAATTAAACGTTGGTTAGTTTAACCCATTGATTGTTGTTGATTGGAAACGGATGTTAATTTGGACAACCCCGATAATGTCATGTCTTAGGTCAAAAGCTTAATAGACAAAATGATAGGTCGGGTAAGCAAATCTAGAGATTGTGGGTTGATTGAATGGTTTGATTTTATCACTTTTGAATCAATTGTATAATTCGGTCGGGGAATGCCCCGAAGTATCTGTATATATTTATTCACCGAGGAATGCCCCGAGGTATCTTGTACCTGGAGGACATTCGTGATGAAGGCCCGAGGCGTCGGGTAGAGCATTAGTCTAGAATTAATTTAGAGTAGGATTTATTTTTACGCATTTCTTATTTTTGGACTGTATAATTGGACTGGACACTAAATTTTGAATTGTTTTATTTTGTTTGTTTGATTGATTGTGTTTGTATGTTTTGTGTGGTTTATACCTTCGTAGTGTCAAATAAGTCGATACGCTTCACCAAGCAACCGTGGTCAAACCACAGGATCGAGTGGTGCCTAACACCTTTCCCTCGGTCAACAGAATTCCTTAGCCAGAATCTCGGTTCGCGGATCAGTTTTATAGTCAAAATCATTTGAAAAGGATTTTCAAAGGTGACTTGGCACACCCAATTATGTCAAGTGGCGACTCTGAGTTTTCATGCAAATAATCCTTTTCGAAACAACTTTTCACCTTTTGTCACTTCAATAATAAAAACCCTTTTAAAACTAAAATCAATCTTTTCGGGTTAAAAAAGGGGTGTGTGACGGCTCTGGCGGCTCTGCTGGGGAGAATTTCATAATTCAAGCTTATTTTTGGAGTAGTATCGGCTTTGTTTGGCATTATGGGTGTATAAAAATTGTTTGTGATTATTGTTTGCGTTATTCTTATCACTGTTGTGCGTTTTCGTGCTCTTTGTCTACAGTATTTATCCTATGTGTTACCGCTTTTATATCTGGCATCATGTGTCTACCCCCAAGCCTTCTTTCTGCAACAAGTCTGTAGTACACGTGTTGTACACGACCTCTAGTTGAGTCACCCTTATTTTAGGGGTGGAGCCGTCGGTGTTATGGAGTAGGTGAAAAGCAAAGCAGCCACTATCGACCATACGCTCCCCCGAACAGCCTTGTTAGTGAACCACAACGTAGGTCAGCCTTTAGGTCATGCTTATGTGCATCATACTGAGACCTAGCAGGACCCACATGGCCCTTTGTAGGAGACTTACCTCTAAAGCATCCCTACGTGCTAACTGTTGCATCTTTAAGGGTAACGTGGTCATTTGACGGACTGATTTGAAAAAAAAATAAAAAATTAGGAGTAAAGTGTGTAGGCAAAAATGAAAAAGAAAAAAAAAGAAGAAAAAAATAGAAAAAAAGTGAGTCGAAAAGAATAAATCAAAAGGGGTGTCGTAGCTTATTTTAGAGTTCTTTATGACTTTTGTTCTTCACGATCCAAAACTCAAAAAGATTTTTTTTACGTTTTGCATTTGTCTTCTCAAAGTACCGTAAGTTCAAAAAAAAAAAGAGGGTTTTGTTTGCCTTTTCTACTTATTTGTCAAAAACAAAAATACCAAAAAGATTTTTTTCATAATTGGTGGTATCAGTCTTAGTTGAAATGTCTAGTTGAAAATCTAAAAAGTTTTTATTCGTTTGTTTTTGGTTGTGTCTCTTAAGTTAGGGTCAATTTATTAGTTAATTGTTAATTGTCCAATCTGGATGAACTACGCATACCTGATTCCCTTCCCTTGGGTTGGGATACGTAGGCAACCCTCGGTGGGTCCGGTAATCTTTGTGTTGGCCTTTGTCTTATTATTAGCCTAGGTCTCTCACCCCGTAATCTAGAGTTGTTAGCCAAGTAGACTGGCTTTTCTCAGTACTTCTGTTCGGCAAATTGGAGTCATGAAGTGGTCTGTACCATCGACATATGCTCGCGTCAAAAATCCCAAGGGATGGGAATCTTCTACTCCTGTCGAATTTTTGAGATAACGTCTTATGTGTTATTACAGGATGAATTTGTCCACCAAATCTAGAGTCCTAATGGTTGTCAAGGTGCCCAAAAAGTTAATCAAGTGGTGGGAAATGTTTAACTATGTTGATCGACAGAAACTGATTAAAATATTAGGTGATCTTACGAAACTTCTGCATATTACCCCTCGTCCAGATTTAATAGAGGTTTTGTTGACCTTTTGGGATCCAAGTAGTTTGGTGTTCAGGTTTAGGGAATGTGAAATGACTCCTACTTTGGCAGAAATATCCGGTTTATTGCATTTGCCCTATATCGAAAAGGATATGAATTGAGCATGAAATCATACTGGCGTGAGGTTTTTGCAGTCTTGTGGTTTAAAAAGTAAGGGTATGCATTTGGGTTGTTTAAGTGATTCATGGGTTTCCTTAGATTTTTTGTTTGCTAGATTCGGGCCCTCGAAAGGTTTTGATTGCTTTTGGGATGAATTTCATATGACTAAGGAGAAGTGGGAGAGAAAGCATCTTGAAGTCTTCACCCTCGCTTTGTTAGGTACTTTAGTGTTTCCGCTAGAAGAAAGACGTATTAATACACGTTTGCAATCTGTGGTGATGGCTCTATTTCATAAGGATCAAAATGACAAGGGCATTAATCAAAAGGGCAGGTTCACTCTCATACCCATGATCTTAACAGAAATATATAAGGCTTTAACCGAAGTGAAGGGGGGATGAGATTATTTTAGGGCAGTAACCTGATATTGCAGTTATGGATGATGGAGCATTTGCATGCGCCTTCTTTAGTTAGACCGGACGTGGTTGATCGTTGTATTCCCAATCGAGTGAAAGCCATGAACCTCAGGTTGCGTTTGGATAAATTCTCGCTACCCGTGGTAGAAGACGCTTGGATTGAATTTCTTGAGTCAAGAACCGGGGATAACATTTTGTGGACTTGTCTGTGGCTTCGACCAAAGATAATCTTGTTTGGTTGTCAAATGCAGCTCCTTCTAGTTATGTCAGGGCTTAATTGCACTAGACCATACAGTCCTTCTAGGCTAATGCGCCAGTTGGGTAGGCCGCAGGACGTGCCACCAGTAGTGAATCTTCTAAAGGATGTTGAGTACTTCAAGGACCAAGCCTTAGGTGAAAGCAAATACGAGCAGTTCTGGAAGCATGCAACAAAGCTAGGTGTAGACACTCTCAAAGAAAGTTTGGATAATCCGGGGTACACTTAGGGATATGGGGTCTGGCTTCAATCCATCCCTTGGGGTATCAGTCAACCCTTACCAGCGCAGCTTAGAGGGAGAATACAAGAAGAATGCATAGTTGACGACCATCAGGATGAAAGTGCGGGGTCTAAAGTGGAGACACTGAGAGTTCAGTTAGCAGATATGTTCAAGACGCTAGAAAGGTGTCAGAATAATCTTTCCAAGTGCACTCCTCATGAGGCAGGAATACGGGCTTGAAGCTTCTTCCCTAATATCAGGGTGTCTTTACAGGATATGCTACAAAGTTTGAATGGGAGAAAGAGAACTTCACAGGCAGGCCCATCTCAGCCAGGGTCATCACGTAGAGCACCAGTCTGAAAGAGCATTTCTTATCTTTGCTCAATTTGAGTCTTTTATGTTTCTGTCATTGTAGGGTGGCGTCAGTTTTAAGTCGGAGTCCAGTTGTTTTGTTATTAGGGTCTTTATCAGTAATTTCACGTATGTCGTGTTAGGGGTCTAGAATGTTATTTTGTATTTGTTGTTTAGTTTTTAAAGCGGTCCTAAATTCGTTGCATGTTTTGTTTCTTTCTTTCATCAAATGTTATGAGGTTACGTCTTTCTTTTGTTTGTTTATTTTCGTTTTTGCGGAAAAAAAATTCAATTATGTAATGTTTATGCATATGCTGCCCTAACTATGCAAGATTTGATTCATATACAACATGATAAGTAGGCAACCTGCTTTTGGGTTCGATCTAATCATTTTGTTTCGTTATTTTTCATTTTTTTAAAAAGAAAAGCAAAATTCATAAAGAATGATAAAATGAAGGTAGATAGCGAGAGAAGAAAAGAAAGAAAGGATGACGAGACAAGAAAGGAAAAGAACAGAGATTGATACGAAAAAAAAAAGAAAAAAAAAGAAAAAAATAGAGAGGGAAAGAAAAAAAAATAATAACAATAATAAGTGTAGATAAAAATTGGGATGATGTTAAAATAACCTCGCTACCCTCAAAAGCTGGTAGAAATGAACATGAATTTAGGACAATTTTACCAATGTGATTCCCATGCTTGTTGTGTGCCTCAATCCTAATGGATGTCGTCTTTGATGAGCATGTTCTTTCAGATAACAGTGGTTGGTTTGCAGCACTCTGGCTAGTCACCCATACTTCACTAGATCCAAAGCAAAGCTCTCCATGGCTAGCAGGGAGATTGAAAATTCGCTCATTGACCTGGATCAGGATCACAGGGAAGAAAGTTCAGAACACAATGATGAGGTAGTAAGGCTCAGGCAACAATTGATAGAGTTGCACCGGGCATGGGCCAGTGGAATGCCTCCTCCTTCACTCCCTGAAGGTCTTGGGAATATCTCTAATTGCCCACCGCTCTCTCAGGCGTAATTCTCTGCTCCTACTGAGTCACGTGAGCACGCACCAGGATTCACTCCGCGACATTATTATCCTGGTAGTTCTGGTGTGCCCTCGGCAGCTCCCCAATCAAGACCCGCTGCTCAGCCAGCGCAATCGATCACACCGGTATTCGTGGCTCCGCCACCTCCTGAAGCTCCCATATATGCTGTGCGTCCCACAATGGGGCTTCCTAGTTCTGCCAGTGAGACAGTATTGAAGGTGCCAGATAGTCAGTATTACGCCCCGGAGCCTACTTTGAGAATGAATGAACCGTATGGGTATACTCAGCCACCTGCATTTCCATTTGATACGGAGAAACCTGTCGCAACAGAGGAACAAGAAATCATAGCACGGAAGTTGAAAAGTTTAGAACAGGCTATGAGGAATTTGCAGGGAATCGGAGATTATAGGACTGTTTCCTATAAAGATCTATGCATGTTCCCAGACATTAACCTTCCCTTCGGTTTTAAAATGCGCAAGTTTAAGAAGTATGCAGGGCACGGTGATCCCGTGGCACACTTGAGACGTTATTGCAACCAGTTGAGGGCTGCAGGAGGAAGGAAAGAGCTGCTCATGGCCTTCTTTGGCGAGAGTCTTTCTGATCTGGCTTCAGAATGGTTTATCGATCAAGATATCGACAAGTGGAACAGCTGGGATGACTTAGCTTCTGAACTTGTTCAACATTTTCAGTATAACATCGACCTGATTCCAGACAAAAAAATCCTTGGTCAACATGAAGAAGAAAAGCACTGAAGGTTTTAGGGAATACGCGATAAGGTGGCGTGAACAGGCCGCCAGGGTAAAGCCTCTAATGAAAGAAAGTAAATTGGTAGAGGTTTTCATTCAGGCATAGAATGAGACCTATTTTCAACATTTACTTCCGGCAATGGGAAAGTCTTTTATTGAAGTCCTCAAAATGAGGGAGATGATAGAGGACAGAATCAAGATCGGTCGAATAGTGAGTTTTGCCGCATTAAAAGCCACCACACAAGCGATTCAAGGTGGATCTGGCGCATTCGGAGGTATTAAGAAGAAAGAGGATGTGGCAATTTTCATAGCTGGAACCCATTCCTATCCCAAAAGACCACCTCGCCCCTATCCCCAATCCCAAGCCCAAGTCTACGCCCAATCTCTATATATTCCTCCCCACCATTACTACCCTCCACAAAACTCTTTATATTCCATTTCACCACCCCCGTACCCAGTATATAGGGCGCAGCCATATGCCCAAACCCCTTCTTACCTGCAGTGGTGCGCGCAAGCTCCACAAAATCACCCATTCGCTCTACCGAATTACCAAAACCCCTCCAGACCCGATTTTTAACCTAGGACCGAGTATAAGAAAGAGAAGGCGGTCAAAAATCAATTCATACCTCTTGGGGAGTCGTATGCTAGCCTATTTGATAGGTTGAGAAAATTGAAGGTCTTAAGCCCAATTCAAGGAAGGCTTTCAAATCCACTGCTGAGGAATCTCGATTATTGTTTAAGGTGTGCGTACTACTCTGACATGCCAGGCCATGCTATCAAGAAATGCTGGCATTTAAAGAGAGTTGTCCAAGATTTAATTAACACAAATCAGATGCTGGTCCAGGCCCCGGAGGGTCCAAACATTAACCAAAACCCGCTACCAACCCATGCTGAAACCAATATGTTAGAATCGATATATGATGGGAAAGAGTCTTCAAGGTGTTATAAGCCTATTGTCAAGGTACAGACCATTGAGGAGAAATCGATGAATGTAGCAGAGTATTTAAAAGTAATGTCATTGAGCCAGGAAGGAATGAGAGAAGATAAAGCCCAAGAAGTCACAAAGAAACCCCTGATCACAGTACAAGGCGCCAGAGGGTACGTTGATTTAAGTCAGGATAAACCTAAGTTGACAGTGGTAGGAGTTCTGAGTTAGCCCATCTTGACGGTGAAAGTAGCACTGACAGCGCCTATTGTCCTCAAATCGGTGACCCAACCTCTGATAGTTGATACGAAAAGGGTTCCCTGGAATTATGGGCGGACTGTGATGACCTATCATGGGAAAGAAGTAGTGGAAGATGTAGATGAGGTAGGGGGTTTGACTAGGTCAGAAAGATGCTTCGTGCCTGAAAGCTTAAGAAAGTCCAAGCCAATGGTGAGTGGACCATCATCTATCAAAAAGCCTATAACCGAAGAAGAAGTCGAAGAATTTTTGAAAAAGATGAAATTTCCAGAGTATTCAATAATAGAACAGTTGAAGAAAACCCGTGCTCAAATTTCCCTCTTATCTTTGTTGTTGCACTCCAAGGAGTATCGTGATATTTTACTGAAGGTATTAAATGAAGCATATGTTCCTAGGGAGATTACAATAAATCAGCTTGAGAAAATGGTCGAAAAAATCTTTGAGGTCAATCGGATCAGCTTTTCTGACGATGAATTGCCTGTTGAAGGTACAGGGCATAACCGGGGCCTTTACATTACAGTGAAGTGTGAAGATTTATACGTCACTCATGTTATGATTGATGGAGGTTCAGGTGCAAATATTTGCCCTGTTTCTACATAGCAAAAGTTGAATATTGGTTCTGACAAGATCAGGCCCAACAATGTATGTGTCAGGGCTTTCGATGGTGCAAAATCAAACTCCATTGGCAAAATAGAACTAATGTTGACCATAGGGCCTGTTGAGTTTGCCATAGAGTTTTAAGTGTTGAATATAGACTCCTCTTACAATCTATTGTTGGGAAAGCCGTGGATCCACAAGGCCAAGGCAGTTGCATCTAACTGCACCAAATGATTAAGTTTGAGCATGACAGGAAAGAAGTGGTTATTCACGATGACGGAGATTTGTCCGCCGGCGAAGATTCTCCCTTGTCTCTTATTAAAGCAAATAACATAGAGGAGACATTGGTCTATCCAATTTTTGATACAGTGCCAGTGAATCGTATCCTTGAATGGCAGGTTATACCGGGACCGCAATTGTCTTTTGCTTCTATCATGATGGTGAGTGAACTTTGAAAATACGGATTTGAGCCAGGAAAGGGTTTGAGAGCGTCTCTGCATGGTATAGTTCGTCCCATATATCTGAGTGAGAACGTGGGCACGTTTGGTCTGGGATTTAAGCCTACGGCTGAAGATCTGAAGAAAGCCAAGGGAAAAAAAAGGAAACATGGTCACTCACACACCCAATGCCACTACTCAGTGAATCATTTGTTAAGAGCGGTGTCACGAAGCATGTGGAATTTGAAGTTGAATTGGTTGATAACTGCCAGAACTTTTTTATTAAACTTGATATGGTCGAAGCCGGAGAAGGCACCAATATGGTAGACGTGAAATTCATAGGTCCAGTCGTTCGACTCAATAATTGGAAAGTCACCCCTCTCCCCGACAGGAGGGAGTTTTGGTAGTTTATTTTGTTTTTCTTTTTGTTTATCCGAGTTATTTCAGGGTTGTAATTCGGATTTTAGTTTGTTTATGTTATGTTGGCATCTATGTTTAAACCCTTCTATCTTTTTATTTAATGAAATGCAATGTCCCTTTTTGATTCGTGTCTAATATATTTTCTTTTTCTTTTTTTTATACAGTTCTCTTTATGCTGATTCTAATGACATAACATGCATGCAGAATTTTCAGCCTGACCTTAAAATCCAAACTAATCAAGATGTAATGAAGCAGGATGGGGAATATGATGAAGAAGAAGCACTAGAAGAAATAAGCAAAGAGTTGGAACGGTTTAAAGACAAACCGAATCCTAATTTGAATGAGACTGAGCCAATAAATCTAGGGGATCAAGAAGATGTTAGGGAAACTAAAATCAGTGTACATGCTTTGCCACAGCTAAAAGATGGAATGATTCAAGCATTAATTGATTATAAGGATGTTTTTGCATGGTCTTATGATGATATGCCTGATTTAAGCACTGAATTAGTGGCTCACAAATTGCCAACTGATCCCGCATTCCCTCCTGTCAAACAGAAGTTGAGGAAGTTTAAAACTGATGTAAGTATTAACATCAAAGAGGAAATCATGAAACAACTTGAAGCCAAAGTAATTCGAGTGGCTTGTTATCCCATGTGGTTATCCAATGTTGTTCCCGTACCAAAGAAAGATGGCAAAATTTGAGTATGTGTTGATTGCCGCGATTTGAACAGAGCAAGTCCGAAAGATGATTTTCCATTGCCCAACATCCATATTTTGTTAGACAACTGTTCTAAACACGAGGTTTCCTCTTTTGTGGATTGCTATGCCGGATATCACCAGATCATTATGGATAATGAAGACGCGGAGAAGACATCTTTTATCACACCATGGGGGACCTATTATTATCGAGTGATGCCGTTCAATTTGAAGAATGCTGGAGCAACATACATGAGAGCCATGACCACTATGTTTCACGATATGATGCATAAGGAGATTGAGGTATACGTGGATGATGTGATTATTAAGTCAAAAAGTCGGGTCGACCATGTTACAGATTTAAGAAAGTTCTTTGAAAGGCTTCGCAGGTATAATCTCAAACTCAACCCGGCAAAATATGTATTTGGAGTTTCGTCTGGAAAGCTATTGGGGTTTGTGGTCAGTCGTCGGGGGATTGAATTGGATCCCTC
This sequence comes from Capsicum baccatum var. pendulum, assembly GCA_030864225.1. Taxonomy (NCBI): domain Eukaryota; kingdom Viridiplantae; phylum Streptophyta; class Magnoliopsida; order Solanales; family Solanaceae; genus Capsicum; species Capsicum baccatum. The sequence goes on from CM061550.1 coordinate 8,634,409, forward strand.
AAAAATCAAAGTCATTCAGGATTTGCCCCCGCCCAAGAATAGGACGGAGGTGATGAGTTTGCTTGGTAGACTGAACTACATTAGCAGGTTTATTGCTCAACTCACAACCACTTGTGAGCCCATATTCAAGTTGCTGAAAAGGAGTGCTGCGGTAAAATAGACTGAAGAATGTCAGGAAGCGTTCGATCGAATCAAAAGATATTTGTCAAATCCACCCGTGCTGGTACCCCCAGAGCCTGGTAGGCCTTTGATCTTATATTTATCAGTCATGGACAATTCTTTCGGTTGTGTCCTGGGTCAACATGATGTCACAGGCAAAAAGGAGCAGGCTATTTATTATCTTAGCAAGAAATTCACCGCATATGAGGTCAGGTATACTCTTTTTGAAAGGATGTGTTATGCCCTAACTTGGGTAGCACATAAGTTGAAGCATTATCTCTCATCCTATACTACTTATCTCATCTCCCGCATGGATCCTTTAAAGTATATCTTTCATAAGCCTATTCCGATAGGTCGATTAGAAAGTGGAAAATATTGCTTATCGAGTTCGACATGGTATATGTGACTCGAACCGCCATGAAATCCCAAGCCTTGGCAGATCATCTTGCTGAGAATCCCATCGATGAAGAGTACGAGCCATTAAAGACATATTTTCCTGACGAAGAAGTGTCGTATGTCAATGAAGTCATTATAGATGTTGATCCAGGTTGGAAGTTGTTCTTCGATGGAGCTGTCAATATGAAAGGAGTCGAAATAGGTGCGGTTCTTATCTTTGAATTGGGACAACATTTTTTGGTAACAGCACAACTTTGATTCTACTGTACTAACAATATGGCAGAGTATGAAGCCTGCATTCTTGCTTTGAGGTTAGCTGTTGATATGGGAGTCCAAGAATTATTGGTGTTGGGGGATTCAGATTTGCTCGTCTATCAAATTCAAGGTGATTGGGAGATGCGAGATTTGAAGCTCATCCCGTATCGACAATGCTTGCAGGAGCTATGTCAACGGTTTGTGTTAGTAAAATTTAGGAATATTCCAAGGATTCATAATAAAATTGTTGATGCTTTAGCCACTCTGTCTTCAATGCTCCAACATCCTGATAAAACCTACATCGATCCAGTGCATATACAGAGTCGTGATCAGCATGCTTACTGTAGTGTGGTTGAAGAAGAGCTCAATGGAGAACCCTGGTTCTTGGATATCAAGCGATACATTTAGTCAGGAGAATACCCAACATATGCCACCAACGATCAAAAGAGGACTATTAGGCATTTGGCTAGTGGATTTTTCTTAAGTAGGGGAATCTTATATAAGAGAACCCCAGATCTGGGACTTTTAAGGTGTGTAGATGCAAAAGAAGTCTCGGCGATCATGGTTGAAATACACTCTGGAGTATGCGGGTCGCACATGAACGGTCATGTCTTGTCAAAGAAGATTCTTCGAGCAGGTTATTACTGGCTTACTATGGAGAGGGATTCTATTCGATTTGTTCGAAAGTGTCATCAATGTCAGGTGCACGGTGATCTGATACGTTCTTCTCCTGTTGAGTTGCATGCAATGGCTGCTCCATGGCGGTTCGTGGCTTGGAGAATGGATGTGATTGGACCGATTGAGCCGAAGTCATCAAATGGACATAGATTCATTTTGATAGCCATTGACTACTTCACAAAGTGGGTAGAAACAGTAACTTTCAATTCAGTGACAAAGAAGGTTGTGGTAGATTTTATTCATGCCAATATCATTTGTAGATTTGGAATTCCTAAGATGATCATTACAGACAATGCTGCGAATCTCAATTGTCATTTGATGCAAGAAGTGTGTCAACAGTTTAAGACCGCACATCAAAATTCTACTCCATATCGCCCAAAGGCCAATAGTACTGTAGAAGCCACCAATAAGAATATAAAAAAGATACTGCGAAAAATGGTACAAGGGTCTAAACATTGGCATGAAAAGTTATCGTTTGCATTGCTAGCTTATCGCACCACTGTTTGCACTTCAACAGGGGCAACTCCATATTTATTGGTGTATGGGACAGAAGCAGTCATCCCTGCAGAAGTTGGAATTTCCTCTCTTCGAGTCATTGTAGAAGCAGAGATTGATGATGATGAATGGGTAAAAACCCGACTGGAGCATTTGAGTTTGATTGAGGAAAAAAGGCTAACGTCTGTGTGTCATGGCCAGTTGTATCAGAGAAGGATGGATCGAGCGTATAACAAAAAGGTCCGTCCCAGGAATTTTGAAGTTGGCCAGTTGGTATTAAAACGTATCCTTCCTCACCTGGTTGAAGCGAAAGGCAAGTTCTCCCCTAACTGGCAAGGTACCTTCGTTGTGAAGAAAATATTGCCCAATTGAGCCTTATATTTGACAGATATTGAAGGCAAAATGGCAGAAATGGCTATCAATACTGATGCAGTCAAAAGATATTATGTATAATATTTTATCCTTTGTTGATTTTATTGCATGTTTAGTACTTGCATTTTTTTAAGATTGATATGATGAAGGCATTTTATTCTTCTATCCAAACATCGTGTCATCCTTTGTTTACCCGTTTGAGCTTCGTTTTATTCTTTCTTTCATATCCCTCTTTTGGAATCAAAATAGAGTCAAAGATAAATGTCAAGAAAATAAGAATAAAAGAAAGAGTTTAAAAAAAAAAATCAAATCAAAACAAAGAATAAGCTTTTGGAACTACGTGCAACCTGATTCTCCTCTCTCGGGAGTGAGATACATAGGCTGCCCTATTTCGGGCTTGGTCCAACCAAATAAAGATTTAAGATTCACCCAGTCAACAAAACTGGGGCATGAGTTAATGTATTGTTTGAGTCGATTCCAAAAGTTGTAAGTCCCACCCCCACTTGAAGTGTCGTTTGAACCCCTTGCCATCCTTTTCTAACCTTATCCAAAAGCCAAGTTACAACCAAAGAAAGCCCTTCAGATCAATTTTTGATAATGTTAAGGCTAAGCATGCAATGGATATGATGATACATTGTGAGGTACCACTTGTCTCCCTCAGCATAAGAAATCAGGAAAGAAATACAAAAATGAGAGTCTTATTGGTGAAACCCCCGTGGGCATCATAAGGCGATGGTGAGTTAAGAAAAATGAAAATGAGAGAGTCTTATTGGTAAAAACCCTCGCAGGCACCATAAGGCGATGGTGAGTGGAGAGAAATAAAAATAAGAGAGTCTTATTGGTGAAAACCCTCACGGGCACCGTAAGGCGATGGCGAGTTCAAGAGAAAAATGAAAAGTGAAAAGAAAGAGATTTGTTGGCGAAAGCTTTTTAAGATGTCATCAATCGAATGTGATGTATGAGTCCAATGGATTTAAAGAAGCGGCTCAGCGGCAAAGGCACGAACTCAACAACAAATGGGGAGTTTGGATAGAAAGATCAGGCAGCTTAACCCAAAATGCATATCATACTCATTGGAGTTGGTTGTCGTATTCAGATAAGTTTTCTTTTTTATTATGGGACATTGCCCTTTTCTTTCATTTACATATTCATGCTTTTTGTCTTTTTATTGTCATTTGTCAAAATAAAAGTCACCATCATTTCTTTACATTTTAAGTCAAGTCTGTGTCAAAACAAGCGAGAAAAGATTTCAAAATTTACTACCAGTCTTTCCAATTATATGAGGAAAAGCCAAGGAACAGCACAAGAAAGAAATATGATCATAATTCAACACGAAACAAAGGAAGTCTATCAACCGACAGGTTGTTGGATTCGTGGAAGCATTCAGATTTGGGAAAAAGGTGCACCTCAGAGGCATGGTAAAATGGAAACCCATTGTTCGAGTCAGAACTCATTTCCCTCAATCTGGATCCGGATCAATGATGCGGCAAGACAGGGCAAGTGTCATTGATTTGGAACAAAGATGAAAGGAGCTAGTGCAGGGGCAGATACCTGAGAAGCCAAGAGCTGCAAGCCACCACTAAGTTTTTAACTAACAAATTTTCATTGTTGAAATAGGGGCAAATTCGCTTCACTTAATTCATCTACCATTCAAAATGCACATCCATGGGATTTTACTTTCTGTTCAGGACCCTCCTGAAAAATGGGATTTTACTTTCTGTTCAGGACCCTCCTGGAAAATGGGATGTTACTTTATGTTCAGGACCCTCCTGAAAAATGGGATTTTACTTTATGTTCAGGACCCTCCTAAAAAATGAGATTTTACTTTATGTTCAGGACCCTCCTGGAAAATGGGATGTTACTTTATGTTCAGGACCCTCCTGAAAAATGGGATTTTACTTTATGTTCAGGACCCTCCTGAAAAATGAGAATTTACTTTCTGTTCAGGACCCTCCTGGAAAATGAAATTTTACCTTATATTCAGGACCCTCCTAAAAAATGGGATTTTACTTTTTGTTCAGGATCCTCCTGAAAAATGAAATTTTACTTTCTGTTCAGGACCCTCCTGAAAAATGGGATTTTACTTTCTGCTCAGGACCCTCCTGAAAAATGAGACTTTACCTTCTGTTCAGGATCCTCCTGGAAAATGGGACAGCGCTTTCAAAAATGAAATAATACTTTACTATAATTTCTGTTCGAGATAATTTTTGTTCTAGTTTTAATTTTGGGTTTCAGGAGCCCGCCTAAAGAATAGGGCGAAGAAATGAAAAGTCAAGCAACAAAGCGAAGCAAATGAAAAGTTAAGCAACAAAGTGATGAAATAGCAAGTCAGGAGCCTACCTGGAGAATAGGGTGAAGAAGCGAAAAGTCAAGCAACAAAGCGAAGCAATTGAAAGCCAAGCAACAAGTTGAAAGAAATTGCAAGTCAAGAACCCGCCTGAAGAATAGGGTGATAAAAGTCGAGTCAAGAGCCTACAGAAGCTGTATAGATAGGATTTTGTAATTTTATTTATGTTTTAACTTGTAATTTTCATTTTTTGATGTAATGACAGAGCCGTGTACCGGAACCTCAGTGGAACCTCACTCGACTCTCCAACTCGTTATAGTCCACTTCTCTTCCAACCCTTTGAGATACTTGTGATTTCCTCATGACTTGGGTAGATAGGGTGTCCGACAGGAGTCGATTGTCCTTCTTTATTTTACTCCTCTCTTTGAATAATGATCGGAATAAAATTCGGTCTCTTTGTTTACTTCTTTGCCTGAAAACACTGCGTGTTTACATTCAAAGGGGGCATGATGTAGACACATAATTTTGTCCCTCCGAAAGATTAATTTACCCAATTTTACCTTATCCTACCGTGTACCCTCATCCATGTTATTATACCCTCACAAAATACAAAAAATAACAAACCTTGTCTTATCCTAATATTCTAACTACCCACCCAACTAAAAATTGACAACACATCCTAACCCCTACCCCTCTTACCCCTACCCCACGTCACCCTAGGCAACCCTCTCATATTTGTTACTTGTTTTAACCAAATACACAGGATAACAACTTGAAAGGGGCCCATAGAATATTTAAAAAAAAAGAATTTTCCATTCCATCATCATCAATCTAAACATACCCCACACAGAAGTTTGGAGAGGGGGAAAAATATATACACATACACACAGATTGACAAAAATCGCACACACACTCACAAAATCACCGGAAAATCTAAACAGCTTCACAATCGATACAACATATACCCATAGCTCCATTTTTTCCATTGAAGCACATATACACACAGTTACAAGATCATACGCACACACAAATCTGAACAACGTTTTGCTCCATTAAACATTATACACACAAAAATCAGAAAAATAGAGAGAAGACTGAGAGTGTGAGATAGAGAATCTCGAGAGAGAGAAGGAAAGGGAGAAAACACGTTTTGGTCCTATTTTTCGATGAAATTATTACCGAAATCATCAATCGGAGAACACTGCCAATTCTTGAATGTTACTGTTTCGGCGGGTTCTCATCGAAAAGAATATCATTCGTCAAAAATTCATCAAAATCTGACTCGTTTATCAGTCAAATCTCATTGGAAGTTCAAAAACCGGCCAAAACCTCTTTTCCCGTCACTGTCTAAAGCTCACCGAGGGTGACGACAAGAACCCAGACCCAATTCCGGCGAGTTTCGTACGAGGTTAGTTGGAAATCGGCGATTTGTGGTTTGAGTCGAGATTTTTGTTATGTTATGATTTCTGTTCGAGTTTGTGGGTCTCGATATCGAGTTGGTATCGTTCATTCTGAGATTTTTTTTTGGTTTTCGAATCTGTCCTGGTGGTATTTTTTAATATTGAGTTGAGTTTGGTCGTTGTTGGGATTCGGTTCGAGGTTTCTGGATGCGGACTCTCTTTATTCGAATAATATTGTGTTCAAAATCTTCAAATTGAGGTTCAATTCTCATCTCTCCCTTTATTTTAATTTTGGTGTGATTATGGATGTGATTTGATATCTTTAATCTATTTGTTTGGATGATTTAGGTGACTTTGGATGTTGTTTGCTTTTGAATAATTGCTCTCGATGTTAAATGTGATGACAATTTGAGTTTGAGATTGTATTAAACATGAAATAGAGGTGGGAATCAAAAATTAATAAAATTGAACGTTGGTTAGTTTAACCCATTGATTGTTGTTGATTGGAAACGAATGTTAATTTGGACAACCCCGATAATGTCATGTCTTAGGCCGAAAGCTTAATAGACAAAATATAGGTCGGGTAAGCAAATCTAGAGATTGTGGGTTGATTGAATGGTTTGATTTTATCACTTTTGAATCAATTGTATAATTCGACCGGGGAATGCCCCGAAGTATCTGTATATATTTATTCACCGGGGAATGCCCCGAGGTATCTTGTACCCGGAGGACGTTTGTGATGAAGGCCCGAGGCGTCGGGTAGAGCATTAGTCTAGAATTAATTTAGAGTAGGATTTATTTTACGCATTTCTTATTTTTGGACTGTATAATTGGACTGGACACTAAATTTTGGATTGTTTTGCTTTGTTTGTTTGATTGATTGTGTTTGTATGTTTTGTGTGGTTTATACCTTCGTAGTGTCAAATAAGCCGATACGCTTCACCAAGCAACCGTGGTCAAACCACGGGATCGAGGGATGCCTAACACCTTCCCCTCAGTCAACAGAATTTCTTAGCCGGAATCGCGGTTCGCGGATCAGTTTTATAGTCAAAACCGTTTGAAAAGGATTTTCAAAGGTGACTTGGCACACCCAATTATGTCAAGTGGCGACTCTGAGTTTTCATGCAAATAATCCTTTTCGAAACAACTTTTCACCTTTTGTCACTTCAATAATAAAAACCCTTTCAAAACTAAAATCAATTTTTTCGGGTTAAAAAAGGGGTGTGACAATAACTTCTTAAAATGTTGCAATATTTTAAATTTAAGTAGATTGATAAATAAAGTATTGATCACCTCTTCATCAAGAGTCAGCTTGCTTATGGAGGTTTGAAACCATTTTGATCGCTTTTTCAATATAAGATCCTTCCAAACGAATTTTATTCAGTCTCGACGGTTTAACAGATCTCGCAGGAAGCTCAATTTCAAAGCTTAGGAGTTTAGTTCTGACCAGTACTGCCAAGGAGCGATTCCTCTGAATAGAAAGTATGAGTTCAACTGTCCTTCCTTCGGAGAATGAAGTCAGAGAGTGAGGAGACAAAAAGAATATTTTCATACCTTAAACCTATAGTTATCAATAGTTCGTTGTTGCCGCCTGATAGAGGTAGAAGCAAGGGCCACCGGAGCTATCTGCGCCACAGATCGTCTCCAGCCCACTTGAACAATATTTTAAATTTGAAATTCCTTTGATAAAAGATACATCTTAAAATGTTGGTCAAAGTTCATACAGTTTGACTCTCAAGAAGCAAAACGTAACAAGTAAAAGTGAACAAAGCGAGTTATATAATAGGCATATAGAAACATCAATTAGTTTCAATAGTGAGCATCAATTTACATATAAAAATTAATGCACGCAGATAATTCATGCAACATATTAGAATATCAAGAGGTATAATTTTTCAAATTAATAATTTTTAATAGGTTACTGCTGAACTATACCTTTTTTCTTTGTAAAAAATAAAACATGATACTAATTAAGTATTAGTAGTAATTTATTTGCAATGTTTGTCCTTCCCTAACTTATCTAATTGTTTTCTATCTCACCAATGTTGCCTATTTTCAAATGGTCATTAATGTAAAACTAATCATTAAGATTCTTTAATTATTTGGCCATTAGATGAGTATATAAAAAGATAAACTAAAAAAATAAGTCTGTTTGATAGTTAATTTATGTATTTGACGCGCTTTTATTTGAGTTTATGGAATTATAATGTCCTGTGGATCACATGACACTTAACAAAAACAGGTCATAATTTTTAATAACTATGAATCTTGCATGAGTTTAGGAACATTATTCTTATAATATAAGTTGGTGGTCGGATTAATTTGTGCATATATTCTCGACTAATTTCAAATAATATTTGTCTTATCAGTAACAAGTATTAAGTCATTTTGTCTATCAAATTTGGGATATATGAGAAGAAATCACAACACTGAGATTTGAACCTGAGACCTCGTGACAAAAACATAGTTGAAATGTTAAATCATTTTAATGTAGAAAAAAAAAATACTGTAGTATTTTAAAGTGGAGAATATGAGAGGGATTTTGAATCTCTTGTCTACCTTTTTTCTTTTTCATTCTCTTTTTTTCTTTTGTTGGTCCACATATTACCATTTTCCTAAAAAGATAGTTTTCTTATAATCGATAATTTGTTAGGAAGAATTAGTTTAAATAGTTGTTCACTCAACAACAAACCCAGTGTATTCCCACCTGGTGGGGTCTGGGGGGGTAAGATGTACGCAGTCCATACCTCTACTGTTCACTCAATTACTTTAATTAAAAGTAGTTAATGAAAATTTATGTAAATTCATGTGTAATATGTGTATAATAATATATTGTTAGTATATAAACAGTGAATCTAATCAAATATTTGAGTAAAAATATCATTTTGAGTGAGATCTAATCGATAATTCAAAACTCAAAGAATAATTGAGTTAATTCCTCATCGTTCTCTTAGAATATTAATCTTTAAGTCATGGTGGAGTTCAAATTCATAATGTCTATCTAAATTCACACATCACGCCTTAATAATTTAGTATTTTATTTCAAAAGTATTATTCTTATAGCACCAAAATCACAAAGGTTAGCCAAATAAATGATTTAGATACCTTTTCATGAGTTTTGCTCTCTAGAGAAAAAACAAAAGAGAAAAGGCAATAATCAAAATATAGAGGGAAAAAAAAGACTAATACAATTGACTTTCATTTTCATTCAAATTGTAAAGCACAAGCACAAGAAAACCCTCTCTTAGTGGCAAAACAAAACCCTTTTTGAAAGGCTCAACTTGTCTGACAAAAATAAATTATCTATTACAAACATATTAGTATTGACATTTATCAGCCATAAACATTAATATTGAATGAGTATCTTTTGAATTTTTAAATTTTCATAAAATAACCCAATTTTCATAAAATTCTAAAAAACATAAAATCACTTTTTATATTTTTTAACTTCAAAAATACTCATTTCCAAAATACTATGATCAAATATAATTTCAACTTTAAAAATACCAAATAAAGTAAATATATTTTTGATTTTCATCGCCAAACAGGTAACTTGTATGTGTTATTGCAAATTCTATTCTAATACAAAACCAAAATGGTTTTATTATTTTTACTTACTTTTTTTTTATGTGTGCGCTCACCAAGATATTACACAATATATAATTTGAAGAAGGTTACAGAAAATCTAACAAAATAAATAAACAAATAAATAAGAAATTGAGCTTCTTGGATTTGAGCTTTTTCTTTAAATGATAAATTTTAGAAGGTATTCTGTCTTTGTAATGTATTGCTTGGAAGTACTGTCATTGAAGACCCTTCATGTTTAAACTATCTACTTGTCTTTTCTGTCACACCTACCATATTTAATTTAGATATTATTTCACATGTATTAAGAAAATCAAACAGGGATGACATTTACAAATCCAAATTAGTAGCAGTAATAATAAAGTAATCTTTTTATTTTTCAAGTTTAAATAAAAATTAAAAAAAAAAAACTAAATTAGTCTTCTGTTTTTTCTTTTGAATTATACTGTGTGGATTGGAGTAGGTAAGTTGATGTTGGCTTTTTGACTACTTTATTGACATTTGGTAAACTCATTGTCAATAGCAATAAAGTCCTAGCTATATAAGTAACACTTTATTTTCCAACAAAAAAAAAATGGGGGAAAAGTTTGAATATCATGGTGACATTTAAAATTTTAAAGTTGAACCTTCATAAAATTTAAAATTTTAAGATATAGAAATTTGAACTTTCTTTGTCTATAGTACTGCGGTGTAATATCTAGCATGACGTTATGGATGATTTTGAAGATTTGAACCTCATTAAATTTCATTTTAGCTGAGAATCTAACGAAAATAACTTTTCAATCTAACAGAAGTAGAGATAGAATATTCATATATATTCTTATCTTCTCCAGACCCCACTTGTAAATGACACTGAATATGTTGTTGTCATCAGAGGCGGAGCCAGCCCTCTTTGGGATTCGTTCGAACCCCTTCAACAGAAAAATATATTATTTATACATGAATAAATTTTTTTTATGTGGTTATAATAGGTGTTGAACCCCCTTCAATTTAGTTTTCTTTGAATATTGAACCCCCTTACTTGAAATCCTGGCTCCGCCTCTAGTTGTCATACGTATCAACAACAACAATATACCTAGTATAATCTCACAAAGTGGGGCTGTAGAGGATAGAATATATCCAGACCGTACTAGGCACTACCTTGGAACTTGGAGATAGAGAGGTTATTTCTGATAAACTTATGCTCCAGGGAAAAATAATCCAAAACAGCCCAAGAAAAAGAGTAATAGAAGTACAAGAAATAATGTATAGTAACAAAACAACAAATAGCAACATAACAGTAAATACAACTAAATAATACGATAATCAAAGTACAAAAAACAACAAAGAATAAAATGAAGAGACAAGAAAATACAAGAGCAGTACTATGACTACTAACGTGGACAAATAACCAGACAACACACCATTACCTACTAAAATCAGGTCTTCGGTAAGTTAAAGTTGTGCCATGCAACCACACATAACGATTGTATAATTTCATCTAAATTTGAAAATGTAGAAGGTAAAATTTATATTTTATTTAAGCTATTCTCAAAAAAAAGAAAAAAAATCTGGTGAACTCAAATAATTGTTCAGAAAAATAATACTACTAATAATTTATTTATATAATGCACTGAAAAATAGAAACATAAACCATGCAAGTCTCTGCCTTGTAGTGATTGATTAAGCGTGTGTTGTTTCTAACATGCCCTGAGAATGAGTCACATGATTGCTTGTCCAAGATTCCAACAGCCTTCATCATAAATCTTACATATGATTTTCCATTTTTACCCCTTACTTTTTTCTTTTTTCTAATTTCTCTGTTAGTGTTTGATATTCATTTTGAACCTCGATAAATTTTAATTCACTCTAGAAAGTTCCTCTTTGAAATGAAACGTTTTTTACCAAAAGTGAATTCACTTTGAGAGTTTGAATTTAAAACATTTGATAAATTGTGAAGGAATACATGACATCTTATCACAATCTTTGATGTAATATATAGTTAGAAATTTTATTATAAAAATTCAAAATATGAAAAAAGTAAATAGATGAATAAGCTAAGGGAATTCGGCATTACTAAAAATGTTCATCCCGAAATATATACTTATCAATATAAAAAAATTAAGATATAATCAATTAAGTTTTTTTCATTTTGCTTTAAAATAAATTATTTTTGAAAGTAAACGATATTGATTAGTTGAAAAGAGTTAAATATGACCAATACACTCAGTAGAAAATGACTTCTTATTTATGATTTTTATGATTTTCTTTAGAGGCCGTGTGAAAGAGAAATGGGATAATAAATATAGGACGAAGCCTGTACTTTAATTCATTTTTCTATTTTCTTTCTTAGTTTAAGTGGAACAATTTGAATTGAAGCGTCAAATAGTTTAGTTTACACCCTAAAAAAATTACTGTTCTCTCTATCCATCTTTACTTAATACACTTTTTTTTTTTATCATGTATTGCTTTTTAATTCTTATATTAATAGAAAAGTGGACAAATAAAGATAGATGACAAGTATAAAAAAATTAGTGGAGGGAGTAACATTAATGTCGTTTTTTAACACTAACAAAGCCTTATGCAATTATTAGATCCAAAATATATATCTTGGCTTTCCTCTCTTTCACTCATAACTTCATTTATGACTTTCAGACTTTCAGTACATCAACCTTTGGTGCATGCATTTACTACATTTTCCTCTCACCTAAGCTAAACAAACAGTAAGAGAAATCATGGAGTAATTAAACTAAAAAAAACAACTAAACTGAGATTAAGGATTAATTAGTGGCTCAATGGCTTGTTTAATAGTATATGTTATCTTTCAACTGCTTACCTGTCTTTCTGCAAACATTCACCGTTAATCCAAAGCTAAAGACTGTAACGCGTGTTCTTAACTCACAAACAAATCTAATTGTTCCAAATCGATGGTAAACACCTACTTCATAGAGTAAACCAATAAAAAGTAGCTTGGTGTACTAAAGTTTCCGCTAAGGTTTATTGTATGCAAGTCTTATCTTGTAGCCTATTTTCATGACTTGAACTCGTAACCTTCAAAATCACATGGTTGCCCTTCGCATTCCTCATAATCGCCAATGTCACATGAACCTAGTCAACCTAAAAAGACACGATCAACATGATTGCCCTTCGCATTCCTCATTATTGCCAATGTCACATGAACCTAGTCAATCTAAAAGACACGATCAATATGGTTGCCCTTCGCATTCCTCATTATCATCAATGTCACATGAACCTAGTCAACCTAAAAAAACACGATCAACATGATTGCCCTTTGCATTTCTCACTATCGTCAATGTCACATGAACCTAGTCAACTTAAAAAGACACGGTCAGGTTCAAGACGAGCACGATGTTCATCAATAGAGTAAATCAACATTAACAAAAAAAACTCATCAAAAGGATAGAACGGGTAAAGAAATATAGGGGTAAATCAGTAATTAAAAAAAAGGTCTTCGCTAATCCCCATCACATGGTGTGGAAAACTAGCTTTACCTAATTTACTTTTTTCCCTAAAACAATGATTAGCTGTTCCCCAATAACATGATTAGCAATAAAGAAGAATTTTAAGACATTAAAATTTCGGCATCAATTTTAAAATAAGCTTATTCATATTTGATTGCGATTAAAAATAGATAACTCATCTTATAATTAATTTTATCGAGATTGTAATGTTATATATTTTATCTCATTTTGAGGATAGAACAATTAATTCAAAATAATTAATTCGAAGTAATTATTTTCCCGCCAAACAGCCCTAATAAAAGCAAAAAAAATATTCCACTAGTTGCAAAAATAAATAGTTTTGTAGTCTGTAAAGGAAAAACAATATCATTGCTTTTTAAAAATCTTTAAATAAAAAAGTTCAAGGAATGATTCTATGTAAACATTAATTCTTCTCCAGGAAAACTAACATTTCATAATTGACTATTCTCGCACTCCAAACATCTTGAGATTCACATGAAATTAATTTTGTAATTTCTATAAATTCACATGAATAAACTTTAAAAGACAAGACAAGAACCACTTTTCAAACTAGTATATACTGGAACTATTCAGGTCTTGAATTTGAGCTTTAAATAGTGATAATATTAATTTTTTTACTATCGAAGTTTAAAATATAAAGAAATAAATATATAAAGAAATCAAAGAGATTCCAATATCTATTGCCCATATATAAAAAATAATTTTAATCGTGTATAAATATATATATATTTTTTTATCAAAAAAGATTCATATAAAATCACTCGATCCTAACTGATTGAACCCCTAACTAGATCATATAAAATCACTTGATACTACCTGATTTGAAACCCTAACTAGATTCACATGAATCACTCGATCTTACTCGATTGATCCCTTAATCAGATTCATATAAATCACTCGATCCTACTCGATTGAAACCTTAACCAGATTCATATCGATTGATCCCTTAACGAGATTCATACTTCCTCCGTCCAATTTTACTCGTCCCAAGTTTTTTAATTTGGTGTTTCATTTTATTTGTCTTTTTTTACTTATCAAGACAAGATAATTTTTTTTTCTCCATATTTTACCCTTTGCATTAATTACTCTTTCTTTAAATTAAAATGTAAACATTATTTAATAGGGATACTATGATAAATTAACCATGCTATTTATTATTTTTCTTAATAACTGTGCCATCCTAATTTGGGACAAGTAAAATGGGACAAAAAAGTATAAATCAGTCGATTGAAACCTTAACCAGATTCACATAAGTCACTCGATCCTATCCAATTGAACCATTAACTCTATTATGAAGTCACACTTGTTAGTGAGTACTTAACTCCATATATTTACTCAATATGAGATTTTGGACTTTCGAGCATAAATTTTAATTTAATCAAATTTCAATATAGATACTATACATCGAATATAATTTATTTCTTTCCCAAAAAAAAACAATACATGCAATTGTATTTATGGAAAAATATTCAAAAGTTGATTACAATTAAAGTCATGCCAATATATGTGAAGGATTAGTCTTACGGCTGCAGACTGGCACGCCACCAAAGGCCCACACTTCCTTTAGTCCGCCTCTCCTTCTTCCTATCACTAATAATAATCTACTATTATCTCCTTCTCCATTTTTCTCTTTAATAAAAATAATAGTTTTTGCTCTCCCTTTTTATTTTTATTTTTATTTTTATCATATAGTTTTTTAATCATTTTTGTTCACCAAAATTCTTCTTCTTTAGCTCATAAAACTGTCACCAAATCAATCTTTGAATCCAAAATTCATTTCTTTTCTTGCATTTTTAACTAAGTTGGTGACACTTAATAGTAGTTTGTACTCAATGGGGTTGTTACAAATTTAGATTCTTGCATTCACTCTTAAGCTTTCTTCTGTTTTCTTTATTGTTGTTTGTCTTTCTCTCCACCTTCATTTCTAAAAAAGACTACTTTATCTTTATTTAGCTTTTCTATGTTTGTTTGTTTTCATCTGTTATTAAATTCACCGTCTTGGGTCTTTTCCTGTTTTTTCTTTCAGTTTTGAATCTTTTGCTTTGTGGGGTTTTCTTATTTTGTTGATTCTTGAAGTTCTTGGGAACTGTTACTTCAGATGGGGTTCTTTCAGTTGTGGGGTTTTGTAGAACTTTAGTTGAGTACTTGAGTGTGTTTCTTGTAGTAAAAAAGATGAGAACTTGTGTTGTGCTGAGAGTTTTAGTTACTGTTGGACTACTTTTTATTGTGATCTGTGATGCTTTTCCAGCAAATGAAGGTGTGTACTATTAATTTAAGCTCAGATCTTAGTTTTTTGATTGATCATTTCGTGTTACAATGCAAGGTGTTATGCAATGTTGTTTAGGAAAGATCTTGTATCTTCTTGTTTTTGAGATACTTGCTGCATTTTGCTGTCATATATACATCTTTTCGTGGATTCTTGAAGCTCTTGGAAACTGTTTGTGCAGATGGGGTTCTTTTAGTTCTGGGATTTTGTAGAACTTTAGTTGTGTACTTGAGAGTGTTTAATTGTACTTGAGAGTGTTTAATTTCTCGTGGTGAGGAAAAGAAGATGAGAACTTGTGTTTTATTGAGAGTTTTAGTTAGTGTTGGACTACTATTTGTTGTGATCTGTGATGCTTTTCCATCAAATGAAGGTGTGTACTAACAACTCAAGCTCAGATCTTGATGTAGTTATTGTTTTAAAATTTCAAATTTTTGTATTTTAGTTGATCATATTATATAGTGTTATAATGCAAGGTGTTGTGTAATGTTGTTTAGGAAAGATCTTGTACTTTCTTGTTTTTGAGTTACTTGCTGCATTGTGCTGTCATATTTTCTTGCTACCATGCTTCAAATTCTTCTCTTTTCTGTCGAGCCGATGGTCGAGACAGCCTCTCTACCTCACAAAGGTAGGAGTAAGGTCTACATCCTACCCTACTGCAGATCCTCTTGTGGGATTAGACTGGCTGTGTTGTTGTTGTTGTAGATACTTGTTGCATTCTATAAGAGTGTAATTCAAAGATTAGGTAGTTTGTTCTGATTGGAACTGATTTGGGGACTATTTGTGATGCAGTTTATGCTCTCAATACTTTCAAGGAAGCTATATATGAAGACCCTCTTCTGGTTTTGTCAAATTGGAATGCCTTAGATTCAGCTCCTTGTGGTTGGCTTGGAATCTTTTGTTCTATGGCTCAAGATCATGTCATAAAAATGTTAGTTATTGTCTTCAATTTTTATGTCCTATGCATCGATAGGTTGTTTGATTAATGATTTTTCTCAACTAAAATGCAATCTAGTGGATTTTTTATGGACTCAAGTCTAGTGTAAATGAGCCTCTAATTCACATTTCCACTGGTTCGTGTGACAGTAACATTTCTGGTGCTTCGTTGAAGGGATTTCTTTCACCCAACTTGCATCTACTCTCCTCTTTGCAAGAACTGTAAGTTATTTTAATAGATTTATAACAATACATAGTTCTGATTGTTCGTTTGAGTGGTTTGTAGAAGCTTATGTAATGGCACTATGCAGAATTTTGCATGGAAATCTGCTAATTGGTACAATTCCTAAGGAGATTGGCCTGTTGAAAAACCTGAAGGTCTTGGATTTGGGTGCTAATCAGTTAACAGGACCAATTCCTCCCCAACTTGGCAATTTGGCAAACATTATGAAAATGTTAGTCGAACTCGAATTTAGTAGGTTTATTTGTACTTGCCTTTATCAGTCTTTGTTGAAGCTCCCTTACTTTTCTAACTTGAATGTGTCTCTGCAGAAACTTACAATCTAATGGATTAATGGGGAAATTGCCTGCTGAGCTTGGTAATTTGAAATACCTTGAGGAACTTCGGTTGGACAGGAACAAACTCCAAGGACTAGTGCCTGCTAATAATGGATCAGATTTTACCTCCAGTGTTCATGGAATGTGAGTGAATTAGCTACATCTTGTACTTTTTCTTTTTCCTTTTGAATTTTCTGGTATGTGGAATGGGAGTAGCACATGATTCTCTGTTTACTTGCAAATATTGTTAGTCTTTCTTAGAGCATTTCCGTCTAAGCCCTCTAGTTTTGTGAGAGACATTTCAAGATTGAGTGACCAAAGAACCTAATTTTCTGATCTTCTGATTACGCCAGTCAATTATCTGGGATGATGATGACAGAGTTCAAGAAGTGGTGCTCACAGATTGAAGTTTATTCTTTCTTTCAGCATTGTTTGATAAGTGCTACCTGCAGATTGACACGCATTGATGTTTTACTTGAATCTAGTGTAGCATATTCAGTGTCAGCATAGAAATATCACATATTTCACGTGTGGGGAGTGGGGACTAATCAGTGTTGTTTGATGGGAGCATGGGAGAATTGGAAGACTCCAATGGAGTGTGTTTTTGCCATAACCTTTAATATTTGACAATGAGAGCCATGTTACAGCATACAAAATGCATGTTTCAAAGTTTAACGATGATGTTCTTGGAAATGATCTGTATTTCTCTGAAGAAAAATGAGTTAGAACTGTTTGGTGTAGCCTTATGTCCATCACGTGTATCTTTATCTAACAATTGGTTTCTTATTTTCGTTTCTTTAGGTATGCCTCTGGTGCCAGCCCTACGGGTTTTTGTCGCACATCCCAGCTCAAGGTTGCTGATTTCTCGTTCAACTTTCTTATTGGAAGCATTCCAAAGTGTTTGGGTTACCTTCCAAAGTCAGTTCTTAACTCTGCGCCATGATTCTTGTTTTACCTTATCTTCTCTTTTCCTGACAGTCTGTTATTTTCATTGCTGTAAATGTGATGCTCTACAAGTGTCGTTTCTCTTACATTTTCTGTTTCTTAATGCCTGTTATTTTGTGTTTCCATAGATCTAGCTTTCAAGGGAACTGCCTTCAGCACAAAGATCCGAAGCAGCGCGCTGCTGCTCTATGTGGTAAGAAATGCTACTCGAGCTTTACGATGAAGCCAGTAATCATCTAGGAAAATTGATGTCTCAACCTTTTTTCTTTAACAGTTACAGTCAAAAAGGTATATTTATTATAGTAAGACTGAACTGGTTGTTTTGACATCACATTATAGGTGGTACTCCACCTCCCACTAGCCATGCATCAGCAATCAAGAACAAGCACCCTGTTGCAGAGCCGAGACATCAGGCTGCTTCATCTTCTTCCAAGCCCACTTGGCTTGTGGCTTTAGAAGTGGTAACAGGAGTTATGGTGGGATCTCTCTTCATCGTGGGTCTTGTGACCGGCCTTCAGAAGTTTAAGAATAAGTCCTCCATCATACCTTGGAAGAAATCAGGAAGTGACAAAGATCATATGACAATTTATGTAGGTTAGTACTATCATGCACTTGAACTTTGTTTTTGTAGTACTTTCAAAAGCATTGAGCCAAATATCGTTTCTGTTTACTGATGATATTCTTTTTAGATACTGGTATGCTGAAAGATGTCGTAAGATACAGCAGACAAGAACTTGAGGTAGCTTGTGAAGACTTCAGCAACATCATTGGATCTTCACCAGATAGCGTAGTTTACAAAGGAACCATGAAAGGTGGACCTGAAATCGCTGTAATTTCTCTTTGCGTCAAAGAAGATCACTGGACAGCCTATCTTGAACTTTATTTTCAGAAAGAGGTGAGACTTCTTTCTTCATCACCACTATTTAGCTCTCATATGCAATGGAAAAGATCCAAAAGTTTGCATCTTAAGTTCCATGCTCTAACTTCTGTTTATTTACCTTAGGTGGCAGAATTGGCCAGAATAAATCACGAGAATGCTGGGAAACTTCTAGGATATTGCAGAGAGAGTAGTCCCTTTACGAGGATGTTGGTGTTTGAATATGCATCTAATGGGACATTATATGAACACCTTCATTGTGAGTAAAGTGGATTAGTTTTTCTCGTGCACTTCAGTATATGTTTTCAAGGCGAATTCCTGACTCTTTAAATGTATCATAGATGGGGAAGGATGCCAACTATCTTGGACACGCCGGATGAAAATAGTTATTGGCATCGCTAAGGGACTGACGTATTTCCATTCAGAACTTGACCCTCCATTTACTATATCAGAACTAAATTCAAATTCTGTATATCTCACAGAGGATTTTTCTCCTAAGGTAAAACAAAAGACCATTATATATCATGACGTACAAAACAGTGCTAAACGCGTACCCATTATGCTCTTAAGCAGTCACAAGAACTTGGGCATTTATAATTGTCTTCTCAAAGCTCATTTTATTTGGTGCAGCTTGTTGATTTTGAAAGTTGGAAGTCGATAATTTCCAGATCAGAAAAGAACTCCGGTGCTATCAGTAGTGAAGGAGCCATATGTGTCCTTCCAAATACTCTAGAGAGCCGTCATCTTGACGTCCAGGGTAACATTTATGCATTTGGAGTATTGCTACTGGAAATAATCAGTGGGAGGCCTCCATATTGCAAAGATAAAGGGTGCTTAATAGATTGGGTAAGCATTTCTTTTCAAGAAAAAAGTTTTTGAATGTTATGGACTTCCGCGGTAGAACCAGTTTGTAAACGCGTTGGCAGAACCTGAATTTGACCTTTTACATGCAGGCTAAGGAATTCCTTGAAGTGCCGGAGGTATTATCCTGCGTGGTTGATCCGGAGTTGAAGCATTTCAAACAGGAAGACCTCAAGGTGATATGTGAGGTGATCAACCTTTGCATCCACCCGAGTACGAGTAGGAGGACTTCCATGAAGGACCTGTGTGCTATCTTGGAGAGCAACATCGACACTTCTATCACTGCAGAGCTCAAGGCATCTTCTTTGGCGTGGGCTGAGCTTGCGCTTTCATCCTAACTGACTGAAAGCTGACAGTATATATATCAGAAATATGTAGTTGTCTACCCCTTTCACCCTTTTTTGACCTCTCGGTTTTCGTTCCCAATGTGTTCTGGAGTGATGGTTGGTTGATTTCATGTAAATGTTGAGTCTCTAGGAAAAAGTAGAGTTGTAAGAGATTCTACTGTTGATTCTTTGTAAGCAAGTGGTGCTTTATTAAAATGAATGAGTGTTCATAGTGTGATGAGGCACCATATGACAGAAAAATTACCACATTTTTTAAGTTTAAAAATGTACTGCTTTGGGTCGTTTGGTTGGGAAAGAGTTATCTCGGGTTTAATTATCCCACCATGAAGGGATAATTGTGGGATAAATAATTCATGTACTAACTAATACGTCACACCAAACATCAAACATGAGATAACATAGTCCTTCATTTTAGAAACTGTTCATTTTACATCAAACGGAAATGAAACTATTGATTTTACATCAAATGATTCCGAAGAGCCTTGGCTCAAAATGAATCGTTTTATTTTGAAACTATTCATCTCTTATACCTTACATCAAACAATTCCGAAGAGTCTCGGCTCAAAATGAATTTTGGGTTGAACTCAACTTTAAAAGAAGTAAAAATAACATAAATATCAACCTTTGGGTTGAACTCAACTTTAAAAGAAATATCAACTTTTTTGGAAGTAATTATACTCTCTCCCATTTTTTTAATTACTTTACTCTCTCCCTATTAATACACATAACATAGCCGACATAGACATAGCATTCTGTGTATATGTTGAGATTTTTGTAATATGTTTAAGAAGTTGAGATTTTTTATAATATTGAAAACATAGTTGTCTATTTGTGTAGTTTTTAGTTAAAAGAAATTTAACGAATGGAAGGAAGTCCACTTAACCTAAGGGACATTTGCCTTCTTATTTTTTGGGCTTAATATATACTAGAGTTAAACCCAATTAATGTAGTTGAGCCCAACCATCTAACGAGTCTCAAAGGGATCTTGGGTGTAAACTCAATTCCAAAAGAAATGTGATAATGGAATGAAGCCCACTTAACACAAGGGCCATTGGGTGTAAACCCAATTCCAAAAGAAATGTGATAATGGAATGAAGCCCACTTAACACATGGGCCATGTGCCCTCTTATTTCTTGGGCTTAGTATACTTGAATCGAGTCCAATTTACATAGTCGAGCCCAACCACCTAACAAGTCTCAACTCAAAATGGATTTTGGGTGTAGCTTAACCTCAAACAAATCGTAATGATGGAACAAAGCCCACTTAACATAAGGGCCATTTGCCTTCTTATTTCTATGGCTTAATATACTTGAATCGAGTCCAATTTACATAGTCGAGCCCAACCACCTAATGAGTCTCAACTCAAAATAGATCTTAGATATAATTTAACCTCAAACAAATCGTAATGATGGATCAGAGCCCACTTAACATAAGGGCCATTTGCCTTCTTATTTCTTGGGCTTAATGTACTTGAATGGAGTCCAATTTACATAGTTTAGCTTAACCACCTAACGAGTCTCAACTCAAAATGGATCTTGGGCATAACTCAACCTTCAAAAAAATCATAATGATGGAATGAAGCCCACTTAACGTAAGGACCATTTGTCTTCTTATTTCTTGAGCTCAGTATAGTCGAACCCAACCACCCAACGAGTCTCAACTCAAAATCGTCTTCGTAAATTTGGTTAGTGCTGATGAAATCTATGTTCTAATTGTTATTTGGATTCTACTTAAATATGGTCATTAACATTTATTAAATAAAGATAAGTCTTGCAGATTCTGTTGACCATGCTTCAGAAGATTAACAGTAATTCAATATTTATATGGTAGTTACCTTGATCTCGAGTATCCAGCCTTATATAACACCTTTCTGATAGTTTTTAGAGCTTTTATGTTATTATATTAATTGGTTTGATTTGCAAAAAAGGCCTTACATTCATGCTTACAAAAAGATGAATGAATTCAGGATGTCTCAAAGAATTGTTCGACAAATTTTATTGGTGTTATGTTTACTTTTTTGTTATAATAATGAGGTACAAGGAGAAAAAAAACTATCTAAATTGGAGGACATGAAGTTGGAGAGGTACTTGTTTTTCTTCATTGCAAATCTCACGAGATATTTATCAGGGGAAAAATTTCTCTTTCACATGGATTATTTTTGGTATATACGTTCTATCTCCCATTTTTTATTTTTAGATTTTAAAATTGTTGTGTTTGAAAATTGAACCCTCTACATTATTAGTAATCTTTACAGTTTTTTTTTTCTCTTTATATACATTTTCTCTTGCAAATTTGCAGACAAAAGGCATAACAATGGAGTAGATAAAACCAATTTCAACTTTTCAAATTCGAATGTCAACAATTTTGGAAAAAGATATTGAATACTCCCTTTCTTGTAAATTATTTGCCGTGTTTCTCTTTTATACGTCTCATTATTTGTCGTGATTTTCTTTTATACGGCCCAAACTGGTTTGCGAACGGAGATTCCGCCTAAGGAATTCTATTGACTGAAGGGAAGGTGTTAGGCACCCCTCGATCCCGTGGTTCGACCACGGTCGCTTGGTGGAGCGTATCAGCTAATTTTGACACTACGAATGTACAAACCACACAAACACGTAAACCTAATCAAACAGACAAACAGAACAAAAACGAATCAAAAGTACGATGTCCAGTCCAATTATATAGTTCAAATATAAAAAATACAAAATAAATCCTATCTAACCTTTACTAATTCTAACTATGCTCTCGTGCTTTACCCAATGCTTCGGACCTTCATCACGAACATCTTCCGCCAACATAGTACGTCGGGGCTTCCCCAGTGAAAAAATACATCAACCTTCGGGGCATTTCCCGGCCAAATGAATACATTTCAATCTGAAAACATAAATCAACACATTTCAACAAAACACTTTTCATCATTCAACGATTGCAAGCCCTACTTTTGCCTACCCGAACCTACTCTTTACCTATCCAATTCGACCTATCATGATACTATCACATCAACGATATTCAATGAATCAAAATAAATTAACGCTTACTTTTTATCAATTTCAATTCCACGTCCCACTAATTTCATTTTTTATCAATCAAACCTTCAACGTTACTCCGATTCATCCCACATATTAACGAAATTCAATTGTCAAACACATAATTATTACCTCATAACACCAACAAAAATCCACCAACCATGATCACATCACACATAATCATGATAATTCAATAAATCGAGATAAAGCAAAGAGAACAGGTTAAGAGAATGGACCTCGATAAAACATCTTTGTCGATAATAAAGAGAAATACGAAGACCAAAATCCTCGAACGGGAACCTCAACGACGACCAACCTTCTTAGTAACTCGGGATTCTCAACCAAACAGATTTCAAACAGGAGTAAACCTAGATATGAGAATCAAATTCCGAATCTTGACATGACTTGGTCACGTCAGAATCCAAAACACGATATCGATAATAATTCCCCAAACAGACAGAACCAAAGCACATTTAAAATCCGATAGACAACTAACCCCAATCGAAACTGCGCTCCGATGAGCGAAAAACAACCAAAACAGTCAGATCCCGGCCTAATGTCGATGAAGAAAATGCAAAATGGGAGAAACCCAAACACTCCATTACGCGATAGAAACTATAAACCAGTATAAACTGAGCTAAAATCGTAAGAATGAGAAACTTAGACTGGATTTGACGAGCTTGGAGGTGTTAGCGACGACTTTGCCGTGATTCCGATGAGTATGTCGCCGGAAAAGGTGACCCACTCACGAAACTTGTATTTTCGGTGAGATTCGAGGGTGTGGCTCGTGATTTCGAGCGAGATGTGTGTGTGATTTTGTGTATCTGTGTGCGTTATGAATGATGAATTCCTAATGGTGGGTGTGATTTTTTGGTGTATTATGGGTAGATGATGATGATAAGAGAAAGAAAGCAGAAAAAAATCGTTCGGCCCCCCCTTTTTCGTGCACTCCCTTTGTTATATATAATGGAAAAAGAATGAGTACTCCCTTCCTGGAAGGTTCCTCTTATTTTTGTTTTTAGTCCATATTTCTTTCTTTGTGGACAAGAAAAAGAGAGGGTGAGGTGTTATTTTTTAATTGGAGGGGTAAGGGTTAGGTGTCTTATTTTAATTGAAAGGGTTGTTAGGATATTTAAAAGAAATAAAGTTTGTTAGGGATTTTGTTGGGAGTTTTTTTTTTTTTTTGTGGAATGTAATTACATGGGTAGGGTAAGGTAAAAATGGATAAAATGATATCGGGGAGGGACGAAATTACGTGTCTACATCATGCCCCCTTTGAATGTAAACATGCAGTGTTTTCAGACAAAGAAGTAAACAACGAGATCGAATTTTGTCCCGATCTTTATTCAAAGAGAGGAGTAAAATAAAGAAGGACAATCGAATCCTGTTGGACACCCTATCTACCCAAGTCATGAGGAAGTCATAAGTATCTAAAGGGTTGGAAGAGAAGTGGACTATACCGAGTTGGAGAGTTGAGTGAGGTTCCATCAAGGTTCTGGTTCGCGGCTCTATCATTACATCAAAAATGAAAATTACAAGTTAAAAAAAATAAATGAAATTACAAAATCCTATCTATACAGCTTCTGTTGGCTCTTGACTCGGCTTTTATCACCCTATTCTTCAGGCGGGCTCCTGACTTGCAATTTCTTCAACTTGTTGCTTGCCTTTCAATTTCTTCACCCTATTCTCCAGGTGGGCTCCTGACTAGCTATTTCATCACCCTATTCTTCAGGCGGGTCCCTGAAATCCAAAATTAAAACTAGAATAAAAATTATTCCAAACAAAAATTATAGTAAAGTAGTATTTCATTTTTGAAAGCGTTGTCCCATTTTCCAGGAGGGTCCTGAACAGAAAGTAAAGTCCCATTTTTCAGGAGGGTCCTAAACATAAAGTAAAATCCCATTTTTTAGGAGGGCGAGCAGAAGGCAAAGTCCCATTTTTCAGGAGGGTCTTGAGTATAAAGTAGAACCCCATTTTTCAGGAGGGTCCTGAACAGAAAGTAACATCTCATTTTTCAGGAGGGTCCTAAACAGAAAGTAAATTCCCATTTTTCAGGAGGATCCTGAACAGAAAGTAAAGTCCCATTTTTCAGGAGGGTCCTGAACAGAAAGTAAAATCCTATTTTTCAGGAGGGTCCTGAACAAAAAGTAAAGTCCCGTTTTTCAGGAAAGTCCTGAGCAGACAGTAAAGTCCCATTTTTCAGGAGGGTCCTAACAGAAAGTAAAATCCCATTTTTCAGGAGGGTCCTAAGCAGAAAATAAAGTCCCATTTTTCAGGAGGGTCCTGAGCAGAAAGTAAAATCCCATTTTTCAGGAGGGTCCTGAACATGAAGTAAAATCCCATTTTTCAGGAGGGTCCTGAACATGAAGTAAAATCCCATTTTTTAGGAGGGTCCTGAGTAGAAAGTAAAATTCCGTTTTTCAGGAGGGTCCTGAGCAGAAAGTAAAATTTCATTTTTCAAGAGGGTCCTGAACATGCAATAAAATCCCATGGATGTGCATTTCCAATGGTAGCTGAATTAAGTGAAGCGAATTTCTCCCTATTTCAACAAAGAAAATTTGTTAGTTAAAAACTTAGTGGTGGCTTGCAGCTCTTGGCTTCTCAGGTATCTGACCCAGCACTCATTCCTTTCATCTTTATTCCAAATCGCTGACAGTTGCCCTGTTTTACCGCATCATTGACCTGGATCCAGATTGAGGGAAATGAGTTCTGACTCGAACAATGGGTTTCCATTTTACGATGCCTCTGAGGTGCACCCTTTTCCCAAATCTGAATGCTTCCACGAATCCAACAACCTGTCGGTTGATAGACTTCCTTTGCTTCGCGTTGAATTACAATCATATTTCTTTCATATGCTGGTCCTTGGCTTTTCCTCATATAATTGGAAAGACTGGTTGTAAATTTTGAAATCTTTTCTCGCTTGTTTTGACACAGACTTGACTTGAAATGTAAAGAAATGATGGTGACTTTTATTTTGATAAATGACATAAAAAGACAAAAAGCTTGAATATGTAAATGAAAGAAAAGGGAAATGTCCCATATTCAAAAAAAGAAAACTTATCTGAATACGGCAACCCACTCCAATGAGTATGACATGCATTTTGGATTAAGCTACCTGATCTTCCTATCCAAACTCCCCATTTGTTGTTGAGTTCGTGCCTTTGCCGCTGAGCCGCTTCTTCAAATCCATTGGACTCATACATCACACTCAATTGACGACATCTTAAAAGACTTTCGCTAATAAATCTCTTTCTTTTCACTTTTCACTTTTCTCTTGAACTCGCCATCGCCTTACGGTGCCCGTGAGGGTTTTCACCAATAAGACTCTCATTTTTATTTCTCTCCACTCACCATCGCCTTATGGTGCCTGCTAGGGTTTTCACCAATAAGACTCTCTCATTTTCATTTCTCTCAACTCACCATCGCCTTATGATGCCCACGGGGATTTTCACCAATAAGACTCTCATTTTGTATTTCTTTCCTGATTTCTTATGCTGAGGGAGACACGTGGTACCTCACAATGTATCATCATATCCATTGCATGCTTAGCCTTAACATTATCAAAAATTAATCTGAAGGACTTTCTTTGGTTGTAACTTGGCTTTCGGATAAGGTTAGAAAATGATGGTAAGAGGTTCAAACGACACTTGAAGTGGGGGTGGGACTTACAACTTTTGGAATTGACTCAAATAACACATTAACTCATGCCCCAATTTTTGTTGACTGGGTGAATCTTAAATCTTTATTTGGTTAGACCGATCCCGAAATAGGGCAGCCTATGTATCTCACTCCCGAGAGAGGAGAATCAGGTCGCACGTAGTTCCATAAGCTTGTTCTTTGTTTTGATTTGATTTTTTTTTGAACTCTTTCTTTTATTCTTATTTTCTTGACATTTATCAATGACTCTATTTTGATTCCAAAAGAGGGATATGAAATAAAAAATATAACGAAGCTCAAACGGGTAAACAAAGGATGACACAATGTTTGGATAGAAGAATAAAATGCCTTCATCATATCAATCTTAAAAAAAATGCAAGTACTAAACATGCAATAAAATAAACAAAGGATCAAATATCATACACAATATCTTTTGACCGCATCAGCATTGATAGCCATTTCTGCCATTTTCCTTCAATATCTGTCAAATATAAGGCTCCATTGGGCAACACTCTCTTCACAACGAAGGGACCTTGCCAGTTAGGGGAGAACTTGCCGTTCGCTTCAACCTGGTGAGGAAGGATACGTTTCAATACTAACTGACCAACTTCAAAATTCCTGGGACGGACCTTTTTGTTATAAGCTCGAGCCATCCTCCTCTGATACAACTAGCCATGACACACAGACGTTAGCCTTTTTTCCTCAATCAAACTCAAATGCTCCAGTCGGGTTTTCACCTATTCGTCATCATTAATCTCTGCTTCTACAATGACTTGAAGAGAGGGAATTTCAACTTCTACAGGGATGACTGCTTCTGTCCTATACACCAATAAGTATGGACTTGCCCCTGTTGAAGTGTTAACAGTGGTGCGATAACCTAGCAATGCAAACGACAACTTTTCATGCCACTGTCTAGACCCTTGTACCATTTTTTGCAGTTTCTTTTTCATATTCTTATTGGCGGCTTCTACAACACCATTGGCCTTTGGGCGATATGGAGTAGAATTTTGATGTGCGATATTAAACTGTTGACACACTTCTTGTATCAAATAACTATTGAGATTGACAGCATTGTCTGTAATGATCATCTTAGGAATTCCAAACCTATAAATGATGTTGGCATAAACAAAATCTACCACAGCCTTCTTTGTCACTGACTTGAAAGTTACTGCTTCCACCCACTTTGTGAAGTAATCAATGGCTACCAAAATAAATCTATGTCCATTTGATGCCTTCGGCTCAATCGGTCCAATCACATCTATTCCCCAAGCCACAAACGGCCATGGAGCGGCCATTGCATGCAACTTAGCAGGAGGAGAATGTATCAGATCACCATGTACCTAACATTGATGACACTTTTGAACAAATCGAATAGAATCCCTCTCCATAGTTAGCCAGTAATAACCTACTCAAAAAATCTTCTTTGACAAGACATGATCGTTCATATGCGACCCGCATACTCCAGAGTGTATTTCAACCATGATTGTCGAGGCTTCTCTTGCATCTACACACCTCAAAAGTCCCAGATATGGGGTTCTCTTATATAAGATCCCCCCACTTAAGAAAATTCCACTAGCCAAATACCTAATAGTCCTCTTTTGATCGTTGGTGGCATATGTTGGGTATTCTCCTGACTGAATGTATTGCTTAATATCCAAGAACCAGGGTTCTCCATCGAGCTCTTCTTCAACCGCATTACAGTAAGCATGCTAATCACGACTCTGTATATGCACTGGATCGATGTAGGCTTTATCAGGATGTTGGAGCATTGAAGACAGAGTGGCTAAAGCATCAACAATTTCATTATGAATCCTTGGAATGTGCCTTAATTTTAGTAACACAAACCATTGACATAGCTCCTGCAAGCATTGTCGATATGGGATGAGCTTCAAATCTTGCATCTTCCAATCTCCTTGAATTTGATGGATGAGCAAATCCGAATCCCCCAACAACAATAATTCCTGGACTCCCATATCTATAGCTAACCTTAAACCAAGAATGCAAGCTTCATACTCTTCCATGTTGTTAGTATAGTAAAATCGAAGTTATACTGTTACCGGGAAATGTTGTCCCGATTCAGAGATAAGAACCGCACCTATTCTGACTCCTTTCATATTGACAGCTACATCGAAGAACAACTTCCAACCTGGATCAGCATCTATAACGACTTCATCGACACACAACACTTCTTCGTCAGGAAAATATGTCTTTAATGGCTTGTACTCTTGATCGATGGGATTCTCAGCAAGATGATCTGCCAAGGCTTGGGATTTCATGGCGGTTCGAGTCACATATATAATGTCGAACTCGGTAAGCAATATTTGCCACTTTGCCAATCGACCTGTCGACATAGGCTTCTGAAAGATATACTTCAAAGGATCCATGTGGGAGATGAGATAAGTAGTATAGGATGAGAGATAATGCTTCAACTTCTGTGCTACCCAAGTTAAGGCACAACAAGTCCTTTCAAGAAGAGTATACCTGGCCTCATATGCGGTGAACTTCTTGCTAAGATAATAAATAGCCTGCTCCTTTTTGCCTGTGACATCATGTTGACCCAGGACACAACCGACAGAATTGTCCATGACTTATAAATATAAGATGAAAGGCCTACCAGGCTCCGGTGGTACCAGCACGGGTGGATTTGACAAATAAATTTTGATTCTATCAAATGCTTCCTGACATTCTTCAGTCCATTCTACCACAGCACTCTTTTTCAACAACTTGAATATGGGTTCATAAGTGGTTGTGAGTTGAGCAATGAACCTGCTAATGTAGTTCAGTCTACCAAGAAAACTCATCACCTTTGTCCTATTCTTGGGTGAAGGCAAATCCTGAATGACTTTGATTTTCGAGGGATCCAATTCAATCCCCCGACGGCTGACTACAAACCCCAACAACTTTCCAGAAGAAACTCCAAATACACATTTTGCTGGGTTGAGCTTGAGATTATACCTGCAAAGCCTTTTAAAGAACTTTCTTAAATCTTTAACATGGTCTGCCCGACTTTTTGACTTAATAATCACATCATCCACGTAGACCTCAATCTCCTTATGCATCATATCATAAAACATAGTGGTCATGGCTCTCATGTATGTTGCTCCAGCATTCTTCAAACAGAATGTCATCACTCAGTAATAATAGGTCCCCCATGGTGTGATAAAAGACGTCTTCTCCACGTCTTCATCATCCATAATGATCTGGTGATATCCGGCATAGCAATCCACAAAAGAGGCAACCTCATGTTTAGCACAGTTGTCTAGCAAAATATGGATATTGGGCAGTGGAAAATCATCTTTCGGACTTGCTCTGTTTAAATTACAGTAATCAACGCATACTCAAATTTTGCCATCTTTCTTTGGTACGGGAACAACATTGGATAACCACATGGGATAACGAGCCACTCGAATTACTTTGGCTTCAAGTTGTTTCATGATTTCCTTTTTGATTTTAATACTTACATCAGTTTCAAACTTCTTCAACTTCTGTTTGACAGGAGGGAATGCGGGGTCAGTTGATAATTTGTGACCCACTAATTCAGTGCTTAAACCAGGTATATCATCATAAGACCATGCAAAAACATCCTTATAATCAATTAATGCTTGAATCATTCCATCTTTTAGTTGTGGCAAAGCATGTACGCTGATTTTAGTTTCCCTAACATCTTCTTGATTCCCTAGATTTATTGTCTCAGTCTCATTTAAATTAGGATTTGGTTTGCCTTCAAACTGTTCTAACTCTTTGCTTATTTCTTCTAGTACTTCTTCTTCATCATATTCCCCATCCCGCTTCATTACATCTTGATTAGTTTGGATTTTAAGATCAGGTTGAAAGTTCCGTATGCATGTCATGTCATTAGAATCAGCATAAAGAGAACTGTATATAAAAAACAAAATATATTAGACATGAAACAAAAGGGACATTGCATTTCATTAAATAAAAAGATAGAAGGGTTTAAGCATAGATGCCAACATAACATAAACAAACTAAAATCCGAATTACAACCCTGAAATAACTCGGATAAATAGAAAGAAAAACAAAATAAACTACCAAAACTCCCTCCTGACGAGGAGAGGAGTGACTTCCCAATTATTGAGTTGGACGGATGGACCTATGAATTTCACGTCTGCCATACTGGTGCCTTCTCCTGCTTCGACCATATCAACTTCAATAAAAAGGTTCTGGTAGTTATAAACCAATTCAACTTCAAATTCCATATGCTTCGTGACACCGCTTTTAACAAATGATTCACTGAGTAGTGGCATTGGGCGAGGGAGTGATAATGTTTCCTTTTTCCTTCCCTTGGCTTTCTTCAGATCTTCAGCCGTAGGCTCAAATCCCAGACTAAAAGTGTCCACATTCTCACTCAGACATATAGGACGAACTATACCGTGCAGAGACGCTCCCAAACCCTTTCCTGGCTCAAATCCAAATTTCCAAAGTTCACTCACCATCATGATAGAAGCAGAATACAATTGCGGTCCCGGTATAACCTACCATTCAAGGATACGATTCACTAGCACTGTATAAAAAATTTGATAGACGAATGTCTCCTCTACATTATTTGCTTCAATAAGAGACAAGGGAGAATCTTCGCAGGGGGACAAATCTCCTTCACCGTGAATAACCACTTCTTGCCTGTCATGCTCAAACTTAATCATTTGGTGTAGTATAGATGCAACCGCCT
Organism: Capsicum baccatum var. pendulum; assembly: GCA_030864225.1. Classification (NCBI taxonomy): domain Eukaryota; kingdom Viridiplantae; phylum Streptophyta; class Magnoliopsida; order Solanales; family Solanaceae; genus Capsicum; species Capsicum baccatum. The sequence continues at coordinate 8,665,675 of CM061550.1, forward strand.
TTGCCTTGTGGATCCACGGCCTTCCCAACAACAGATTGTAAGAGGAGTCTATATTCAATACTTGAAACTCTATGATGAATTCAACAGGCCCTATGATCAACATTATTTCTATTTCGCCAATGGAGTTTGATTTTGCACCATCGAAAGCCCTGACATATACATTGTTAGGCCTGATCCTGTCAGCACCAATATTCAACTTTTGTAAAGTAGAAATAGGGCAGATATTTGCACCTAAACCTCCGTAAATCATAGCATGAGTGACGTAGAAATCTTCACACTTCACTGTAATGTAAAGGCCCCGGTTATGCCCTGTACCTTCAACATGCAATTCATCATCAGAAAAGCTGATCTGATTGACCTCAAAGATTTTTCTGACTATTTTCTCAAGCTGATTTATTGTAATCTCCCTAGGAATATATGCTTCATTTAATACCTTCAGTAAAATATCACGATGCTCCTTGGAGTGCAACAACAAAAATTCTTCGGCTTCTTCTTCGGTGATTGGCTTTTTGATAGATGACGGTCCACTCACAATTAGCGTGGAATTTCTTAAACTTTCAGGCACGAAGCATCTTCCCGACCTAGTCAAACCCCCTACCTCATCTATATCTTCCACTACTTATTTCCCGTGATAGGTCATCATGGTCTACTTATAATTCCAGGGAACCCTTTTTGTATCAACTATCGGACGTTGGGTCACTGGTTTGAGGACAATAGGCACTGCCAGTGCTCCTTTCACCGTCAAGATGGGCTGACTCAGAGCTCCTACCACTGTCAACTTAGGTTTATCTTTACTTAAATCAACATACCTTCTGGCACCTTGTACTGTGATCAGGGATTTCTTTGTGCTTTCTTGGAATTTATCTTCTCTCATTCCTTCCTGGCTTAATGACATTGCTTTCAAAGACTCTGCTACATTCACCGATTTCTCCTCAATGGTTTGTATCTTGACAATAGGCTTATAACACCTTGAAGAATCTTTCCCATCATATATCAATTCTAACATATTGGTTTCAGCATGGGTTGGCAGCAGATTCTGGTTAATGTTTAGACCCTTCGGGGCCTGGACCAGATCTAATTTATGTCAATTAAATCTTGGATAGCTCTCTTTAAATGCCAGCATTTCTCGATACCATGGCTTGGCATGTCAGAGCAGTACGGACACCTTAAAGAATAATATAGATTCCTTGGCGGTGGATTTGAAAGCCTTCCTTGAATTGGGCTTAAGACCTTCAACTTTCTCAACCTATCAAACAAGCTAGCATATGACTCCCCAAGAGGTGTGAATTGATTTTTGACCGCCTTCTCTTTATTATACTCGGGCCTAGGTTAAAATCCGGGTCTAGAGGGGTTTTGGTAATTCAGTGGAGCGAATGGGCAATTTTGTGGAGCTTGTGCATGCCACTACGGGTAAGAAGGGGTTTGGGCATATGGCTGCGAGCTATATACTGGGTACGGGGGTGGCGGAATGGAATATAAAGGGTTTTGTGGTGTGTAGTAATGATGGGGAGAAATATATGGAGCTTGGGCGTTGACTTGGGCTTGGGCTTGGAGATAGGGGCGAGTTGGTCTTTTAGGATAGGAATGGGTTCCAGCTACGACAGTCGCCACGTCTTCTTTCTTCCTTTTACCTCCGAATGCGTCAGATCCACCTTGAATCATTTGTGTGGTGGCTTTCAATACGGCAAAACTCACTATTCGGCCGGTCTTGATTCCGTCCTCTATCATCTCCCCCATTTTGAGGACTTCAATAAAAGACTTTCCCATTGCTGGAAGTAAATGTTGAAAATAGGTCTCATCTTGTGCCTGAATAAAAACCTCTACCAACTTACTTTCTTTCATTGGAGGCTTTACCCTGGCGGCCTATTCACGTCACCTTATCGCGTATTCCCTAAAACCTTCAGTGTTTTTCTTCTTCATGTTGACCAAGGATTTTTCGTCTGGAATCAGGTCGATGTTATACTGAAAATGTTGAACAAACTCAGAAGATAAGTCATCCCAGCTGTTCCACTTGTCGATATCTTGATCGATAAACCATTCTGAAGCCAGATCCGAAAGACTCTCGCCAAAGAAGGCCATAAGCAGCTCTTCTCTTTCTCCTACAACCCTTAATTAGTTGCAATAACGTCTCAAGTGTGCCACGAGATCACTGTGCCCTGCATAATTCTCAAACTTGGGCATTTTAAAACCGAGGGAAAAGGTTGATGTCTAGGAACATGCAAAGATTTTTATAGGAACACTCTTATAATATCTGATTCCCTGCAAATTCCTCATAGCCTGTTCTAAACTTTTCAACTTCCGTGCTATGACTTCCTGTTCCTCTATTGCGACAGGTTTCTCCGTATCAAATGGAAATGCAGGTGGTTGATTGTACCCATACGGTTCATTCATTCTCAAAGTAGGCTCTGGGGCATAATACTGACTATTTGGAACCTTTAATACTGGCTCACTGGCAGACCTAGGAAGCCCTATTGTGGGACGCCCAACATATATGGGAGCTTCAGGTGGTGGCGAAGCCACGAATACCGGTGTGATCGGTGGCGCTGGCTGAGCAGCGGGTCTTGATTGGGGAGCTGCCAAGGGCACACCAGAACTTCCAGGATAATAATGTCGCAGAGTGAATCTTGGCGCATGCTCAGGTGACTCAATAGGAGCAGAGAATTGCGCCTGAGAGAGCGGTGGGAAATTAGAGATATTGCCAAGACCTTCAGGGAGCGGATGAGGAGGCATTCCGCTGGCCCATGCCCGGTGTAAATCTATCAATTGTTGCCTAAGCCTTACTACCTCATCATTGTGTTCTGAACTTTCTTCCCTGATCCTGATCCGGGTCAATGAACGAATTTTCAATCTCCCTACTAGCCATGGCGAGCTTTGCTTTTGATCTAGTGAAGTATGGGTGACTAGCCAGAGTGCTGCAAATCTACCACTGTTATCTGAAAGAACATGCTCATCAAAGATGACGTCCGTTAGGATTAGGGCACACAACAAGCATGGGAATCACATTGGTAAAACTGTCCTAAATTCATGTTCATTTCTACCAGCTTTTGAGGGTAGCGAGGTCATTTTAACATCATCCCAATTTTTATCTACACTTATTTTTATCTACACTTATTATTATTATTATTTTTTTTTCGCCCTCCTTCCCTCTTTTTTTTTTCTTATCAATCTCTGTTCTTTTCCTTTATTGTCTCATCATCATTTCTTTCTTTTCTTCTCTCGCTATCTGCCTTCATTTTATCATTCTTTATGACTTTTGTTTTGTTTTGTTTTTTTTCTTTAAAAGAGGAAAAATAATGAAAAACAACGAAACAAAATGATTAAATCGAACCCAAAAGTAGGTTGCCTACGTATTATGTTGTACATGAATCAGATCTTGCGTAGTTCGGGCAACATATGCATAAACATCATATAATTGAAGTTCCTTTTTTCTTTTTTTTTCTTTTTTGCGAAAACGAAAACAAACAAAGGAAAGACGTAACATCATAACATTTTGATGAAAGAAACAACAAAAACATACAAAGAATTTAGGACCACTTTAAAACTAAATAACAAATACAAAACAACATTCTAGACCCCTAAGACGACATACGTGAAATTACTAATAAAGACCCTAATATCAAAAACAACTTGACTTCGACTTAAAGCAGACACCACCCTACAATGACAGAAACATAAAAAGACTCAAACTGAATAAAGATAAGAAATGCTCTTTTAGACTGGTGCTCTGCGTGATGACCCTGGCTGAGATGGACCTGCCTGTGAAGTTCTCTTTCTCCCATTCAAACTTTGTAGCATATCCTGTACAGACACCCTGATATTAGGGAAGAAGCTTCGGACCCATATTCCTGCCTCATGAGGAGTGCACTTGGAAAGATTATTCTGACACCTTTCTACCGTCTTGAACAAATCTGCTAACTGAACTGTTAGTGTCTCCACTTTGGACCCCGCACTTTCATCCTGATGGTCGTCAACTATGCATACTTCCTGTATTCTCCCTCTAAGCTGCGCTGGTAAGGGTTGACTGATACCCCGAGGGATAGATTAAAGCCAGACCTCATATCCCTGAGTGTACCCCGGATTATCCAAACTTTCTTTGAGAGTGTCCACACCTAGCTTTGTTGCATTCTTCCAGAACTGCTCGTATTTGATTTCACCTAAGGCTTGGTCCTTGAAGTACCCAACATCCTTTAGAAGATCCACTAATGGTGGCACGTCCTGCGGCCTACCCAACTGGCGCTTTACCCTAGAAAGACTGTATGGTCTAGTGCAATTAAGCCCTAACATAACTAGAAGGAACTGCATTTGACAACCAAACAAGATTATCTTTGGTCGAAGCCATAGACAAGTCCACAAAATGTTATCCCCGGTTCTTGACTCAAGAAATTCAATCCAAGCGTCGACTCCCACAGGTAGCGAGAATTTATCCAAACGCAACCTGAGGTCCATGGATTTCACTCGATTGGTAATACAACGATCAACCACGTCTAGTCTAACTAAAGAAGGCGCATGCAAATGCTCCATCATACATAATTGCAATATCAGGTTACTGCCCTCAAAAAATCTCATCCCCCCCTTTACTTCGGTTAAAGCCTTATATATTTCTGTTAAGATCATGGGTATGAGAGTGAACCTGCCCTTTTGATTAATACCCTTGCCATTTTTATCCTTATGAAATAGAGCCATCACCACAGATTGCAAACGTGTATTAATACGTCTTTCTTCTAGTGGAAACACTAAAGTACCTAACAAAGCGAGGGTGAAGACTTCAAGACGCTTTCTCTCCCACTTCTCCTTAGTCATATGAAATTCATCACAAAAGCAATCAAAACCTTTCGAGGGCCCGAATCTAGCAAAAAAAAAATCTAAAAAAACCCACGAATCACTTAAACAACCCAAATGCATACCCTTACTTTTTAAACCACAAGACTGCAAAAACCTCACGCCAGTATGATTTTGTGCTCGAGTCATATCTTTCTCGATATAGGAAAAATGCAATAAACCAGATATTTCTACCAAAGTAGGAGTCATTTCATATTCCCTAAACCTGAACACCAAATTAATTGGATCCCAAAAGGTCAGCAAAGCCTCTATTAAATCTGGACGAGGGGTAACATGCAGAAGTTCCGTAAGATCACCAAATATTTTAATCAGTTTCTGCTGATCAACATAGTTAAACATTTCCCACCACTTGATTAACTTTTTGGGCACTTTGATAACCATCAGGACTCTAAACTTGGTGGACAAATCCATCCTGTAACAACACATAAGTCATTATCTCAAAAATTTGATAGGAGTGGAAGATTCCCAACCCTTGGGATTTTTGACGCAGGCATATGTCGATGGGACAGACCACTTCATGACTCCAATTTGCTGAACATAAGTACTGAGCAAAATCAGTCTACTTGGGTAACAACTCTAGATTACAGGGCGAGAGACCAAGGCTAATAATAAGACAAAGGCCAACACAAAGATTATCGGACCCACCAAGGGTTGCCTACATATCCCAACCCGAGGGAAGGGAATCAGGTATGCGTAGTTCATCCAGATTGGACAATTAACGATTAACTAATAAATTGACCCTAACTTAAGAGACACAACCAAAAACAAACGAATAAAATTTTTTTTTTTTCAACTAGACACTTCAACTAAGACTGACACCACCAATTATGAAGAAAAAATCTTTTTTGGTATTTTTGCTTTTGACAAACAAGTAGAAAAGGCAAACTCTCTCTTTTTTTCTTTTTTATTGAACTTACGGTACTTTGAGAAGATAAATGTAAAACGTAAAAAAAAAAAATCTTTTTGAGTTTTTGGATTGTGAAGAACAAAAGCCATAAAGAACTCTAAAATAAACTACGACACTCCTTTTGATTTATTCTTTTCGACTCACTTTTTTTCTATATATATTTTTTTATTTTTTGTTTTTTGCCTACGCACCTTACTCCTAACAAGTATTTTTTTTGTCAAATCAGTCCGTCAAATGACCACGTTACTCTTAAAGATACAATAGTTAGCACGTAGGGTTGCTTTAGAGGTGAGTCTCCAACAAAGGGCCATGTGGGTCCCGCTAGGTCTCAGTATGATGCACATAAGCATGACCTAAAGGCTGACCTACGTTGTGGTTCACTAACAAGGCTGTTCGGAGGAGCGTATGGTCGATAGTGGCTGCTTTGCTTTCCACCTAATCCATAACACCGATGGCTCCCTCCCTAAAATAAGGGTGACTCAACTAGAGGTCGTGTACAACACGTGTACTATGGACTTGTTGCAGAAAGAAGGCCTGGGGGTAGGCACATGATGCCATATATAAAAGTGGTAACACATAGGATAAATACTGTGCACAAAGAGCACGAAAACACACAACAGTGATAACAATAACACAAACAATAATCACAAACAATGTTTATACACCCATAATGCCAAATAAAGCCGATACGACTCCAAAAATAATCTCGAATTCTGAAATATCTTCCCCAGCAGAGTCGCCAGAGGTGTCACACCCCTTTTTTTAACTCCAAAAGAATTGATTTTAAGAATTTGAAAGGGTTTTTATTATTAAAGTGACAAAGATGAAAATTTGTTTCAAAAAAAAGGACTATTTATATTTTTTATTCAGAGTCGCCACTTGGCATAATCCGGTGTGCCAAGTCACCATTGGAAAATTCTTTTCAAAACCATTCAACTCCTTAAACTGGTTTGCGAATAGAGATTTCGGCTGAGGAATTCTGTTGACCGAGGGGAAGGTGTTAGGCACCCCTCGATCCCGTGGTTCGACCACGGTTGCTTGGTGGAGCATATCGGCTAATTTTGACACTACGAATGTACAAATCACACAAACACGTAAACCTAATCAAACAGACAAACAGAACAAAAACGAATCAAAAGTATGGTGTCCAGTCCAATTTATATAGTCCAAATATAAAAAATGCAAAATAAATCCTATCTAACCTTTACTAATTCTAACTATGCTCCCGTGCTTTACCCGATGCTTTGGACCTTCATCACGAACATCTTCTGCCAACATAGTACGTCGGGGCATTTCCCGATGAAAAATACATCAACCTTCGAGACATTCCCCGGCCAAATGAATACCTTTCAATCCGAAAACATAAATCAGCACATTTCAACAAACACTTTTCATCATTCAACGATTGTAAGTCCTACTTTTGCCTACCCAAACCTACTCTTTACCTATCTAATTCGACCTATCATGATACTATCACATCAACGATATTCAATGAATCAAAATAAATTAACACTTACTTTTTATCAATTTCCATTCCACGTCCACTAATTTCATTTTTTATCAATCAAACCTTCAACGTTACTCCGATTCATCCCACATATTAACGAAATTTAATCGTCAAACACATAATTATAACCTCATAACACCAATAAAAATCCACCAACCATGATCACATCACACATAATCATGACAATTCAATAAATCGAGATAAAGCAAAGAGAACAGGTTAAGAGAATGGAACTCGATAAAATGTCTTTGTCGATAATAAAGAGAAATACGAAGACCAAAATCCTCAAACGGGAACCTCAACAACGACTAACCTTCTTAGTAACCCGGGATTCTCAACCAAACAGATTTCAAATAGGAGTAAACCTAGATATGAGAATCGAATTCCTAATCTTGACACGACTTGGTCACTTCAGAATCCAAAATACGATATCAATAATAATTCCCCAAACAGACAGACCCAAAGCACCTTTAAAATCCGATAGACAACTAACCCCGATTAAAACTGCGGTCCGATGAGCGAACAACGACCAAAACAGTCAGATCCCGGCCTAATATCGATGAAGAAAACGCAAAATGGGAGAAACCCCAACACTCCAATACGCGATAGAAACTATAAACCAGTATAAACTAAGCTAAAATCGTAAGAATGAGAAACGCAGACCAGATTTGACGAGCTTGGAGGTGTTAGCGACGACTTTGATGCAATTCCGATGAGTATGTTGCCGGAAAAGGTGACCCACTCACGAAACCTATGTTTTCGGTGAGATTCGAGGGCGTGGCTCATGATTTCGAGTGACATGTGTGTGCGATTTTGTGTATCTGTGTGCGTTATGAATGATGAATTCCTAATGGTGGGTGTGATTGTTTGGTGTATTATGGGTAGATAATGATGATAAGAGAAAGAAAGCAGAAAAAAATCGTTCGCCCCCCCTTTTTCGTGCACTCCCTTTGTTATATCTAATGACAAAAGAATGAGTACTCCCTTCCTAAAAGGTTCCTCTTATTTTTGTTTTTAGTCCATGTTTCTTTCTTTGTGGACAAGAAAAAGAGAGGGCGAGGTGTTGTTTTTTAATTGGAGGGGTAAGGGTTAGGTGTCTTATTTTAATTGAAAGGGTTGTTAGGATATTTAAAAGAAATAAAGTTTGTTAGGGCTTTTGTTGGGAGTTTTTTTTTTTTTTTTTTGGAATGTAATTACATGGGTAGGGTAAGGTAAAAATGGGTAAAATGATATCGGGGAGGGACGAAATTACGTGTCTACAACGCGTGTGTAACACACTTTTTATATACATTTTGCTGATTGTGTAAAAAATGCCTAACTGAAACAAAATTCGGGGGTTTAGGGGTTTGATAGGTACAGACCTTAGTTTAGGGGCTTAAGTGAATTTTCAGGACAAGTTTGAGGTCCTATCGATGGGTTTGGCCATTTCAAAATTTAAAATATAATTCCTCTTCCTTAGATATTTACTCTATTAAGGTGTCTGTTGTTTTCAGAAACAATTACCAGGATAAAATGAAAAAAATAATAATTAGTTCATCCAATCAGCCCCACGGCTGATTCTAATTATCATGATCCTTGATCCAACGGGAGATTGGCTAGGAGGGGATAGTTACTTTTAGAAATCATGATAGATAAATTGAGACGGAAGGCGCAACAACTTAGTAAGATGTATTAGTACCGTAACTTCGACAACTTATTTATGATTTTTTTGCTCACACACTAAATACGGGGACGTATACAACTGCGTAGACTTCTACAAACAACATGCATTTGATCACCCGTTGCTAAAGGACCATCATTTTCATCCCAAGGAACATCTCTACTCTTTTTACTTTAATTTTTGTACACATATATGATATTGTTGACATATAATTGAATATTTGGATGAAAAGATGAAACCTACTTTACCATCTGGGATAAAACGAAATTCATATGCCTCAGCAATTAGTAGGTTGCCGACAATATGGTCAAAAGATCGAGGTTGTCCTTCTGGAACTGTTCCCGTTAAGAGAATTACGAAGGATGATCTCATCAGACAAAGAGATATGCCACCGTCGGAACCCATCAACTTCAAAGATCAAGTTGTAGGCGTAAGATAATTTATGAACAATTTGATGCTTCTACTTGAATAATTCATTCCTATTATACGCATGAGAATGCATTATTTTTACTCTTATACATATTCTAATAATTTAAGATTTCTTTTATAATAATAAAAACAATACATGCACAAATATAAACAAGTTTAATTAGTTTCGATTGTTGTGGCAAAAGTCATATATTGCAATACATTTTAAGCAGGGAAACAACAATAGTGAGCCAATAGGAAGAAGCTACACATCTTCATATGGATATAAGGTACATGACTTTCAAAATATTGTTAGATTTTCATTTTTCAGTTTTGACTTTGGGATAGAGTCATACTTTGGATATGTATTATGTAAGTTAATAAAAATATTCTTTTTATATTCAGCGTGCAATACTCCAAACCTTAAAAGATCTAAATAAAAAGTTTCGGGAACTGGAATGGCACCTGATTTGCACAATCCTCACGTGGAAGGCAAACAACATAGTGGTTGTCGAATAAGAATTCTAGAAGGGTCGGATGCCGTACAAGTTGGTTGGAGAGTAAGTTTATACTAACCTTTCCGATAAGTAACTTAATTGTTTCATAGAAAGGATTAAGGTCTCCAAAATGTCAATTGTAGACTTCATTATAAATCCATAGTTGTTTATTATAATATCGTTATTTCGTATTTCAGGTAGATCCAACATTATATGGGGATAATAAAATTAGACTTTTAATACATTTTCAGGTAATTTTTCTTAGTACTTGGATAATTTCAATCTTGCTTTTCTGAAACTACTGCGTTTCGTATTTAAATATCAGAAATGTAGTGGCGGAGCCAGGTAGGGCCAATGTGAACCCCTTTTGCAAGAAAATACATTGTTTAAATATATGGTTGTTAAAATTATTTTAGGCATTTGAATTCTCTTTGACATCTTCGTGCATGTATTTCCTCATACTTTGAACCGCGGTGTCTTAGAATAAATCTTGGCTGCGAGCGACACTGAAGATATGTCTTTATGTTTTCTAAACAGGTAATACTCATTGTTTCAATACATTATGTTCGGGCTTTGTACATGTAAACACCGATTTAGCTCTTGATATGCCATTCGACACTCTTTCACAACCTGGAGAACCCTCATGGGAGGTCCCGATGTACCTTTATCGGGTACTTTTATGCTTTATTGTACATATATTTTTTTTATCATGACTATATATACAAGATATATTTATGTTCAATGTATGATAACATATTGAGCTTTCTTAATGTATGAGTAGATAATTCTTCTACTGAACCTTAACTTGCATTTTTTTATAAACATGCTTAATCCCAGTTTTTGAGTAGTATGAAAAAATATATCAGTTTGACAGAAGAAATTGGCACGATGTATCAATTACTAAGAAACCAAATTGACATACATTAGTGATGTTTTAAGAAATTGACACAAATTGGTTGTTTTATACATTTTGGGCTTCACTTTTTACTCTTCAAATTTCTCGTTATTTTTGTAATATTGAGATAGGATCGGTGTTCATAGTTATCCTTAAAAGCAATCAAAAAAAGATTACAATGTCCTTATTAGTTGAAATCTTTCAAGGTGGAGATTAGCAATGCCGCCAAAATTCACCAATGAAGACAATTGCAAATGCTTTGAGTAGTCAAAGGATCGATTTTTTAGCAAGGTGTAGAATGTACCGTCAAATATTTTTCTAAAATGTATTCTCCATCAAATCTGTTTAGGACGAAGTTTGACCCTTTTTTTTGGAGATTTTTCTAATGTTTATTCTCCATCAAATCTATGTTTAGATTATTTGAATTTAATCAGAGTTCATCCATGGTGAACTATGTAATCTGTTAATGCAGAAGAAGAGGGGAAAAGAAGAAGTAGGAAGAAACTGTAGAGAAGAAGAGAGGGAACTTCAATATTGATTGAATCTTATTGTTCTGCCTTTTACATTCACTAAGTGAACTATATATATAGAGTTACACTACGTGGACTATATATATAGAGTTACATGGAAGGATCTACAAGCTAACAAATTCACTAACTCATAACAACTCCACTTCATAGAGTTAGTTAGTGGACTAACTTCCTGAAACAGTCAACTAACTTCCCGAAACAGTTATTACTGTTTCATTGGTTTCATACATTTGCGATGAGCTTGATATCCTTCTTTCAACACTCCCCCTCAAGCTAGGTAATCTCAAATAAATTTAGGATGCCTACCTTGGACATTAAGTATTCATGTTGAGCTCCGTTGAGATATTTAGTTAGAATATCAGCTGGTTGATCTCTGGTACGAATGTAGTTGATTTTTACTAGTCCTTGATTGATCTTCACCCTTATAAAATGACAGTCTATTTCAATGTACTTGGTCCTCTCATGATGTACAGGGTTAGATGCAATCTTCATAGCAGATTTGCTATTAGAGTAGATCTTTACTAGTTGTTTGACACTAATTCCAATCTCCTTAAGTAGTCCTAGTAACCAAACCAATTCAGCCATAGTTGCAACAATGCTTTTGTATTCAACTTCAGCAGAACTCCTAGAAATGGTGTTTTGGTTTTTAGACTTCCAAGAAATAATAGTTGCTCCTAGCTTCACTAGATAGCCAGTAATGGATCTTCTTGAAAATGGACATGATGCCCGATCTGCATCACAACATGCTGAAACATCAGTATTTACCTGACGGGACATCAACATTCCTTGTCCAGGTTTCTTCTTAATATACTTGACCAGTCTGATGGCTGTATCCATGTGGGGTTTCTTTAGTTATTGTAGGAACTGGATGAGAGTTTAAACACTATAAGCAATGTTTGGCCTGGTCATTGTGAGATATAATAGCTTTCCTATAAGCCTCTGATAAGTATGCACATTTGCTGGTGGATCACTGGTTCCTTGTTCATTCTTGTAGACATGGTCATCATACTCTTTTAGCCAACTTGATATTTGTATCTACAGGTATGTCAACTGGTTTAGCTGTACCAAGTCCTAGCTCAGACACAAGTTCTAATGCATATTTCCTTTGGTGCATAGTATACCTTCTTTTGATCTTGCAAATTCAATACCCAAGAAAAATCTGAGTTCACCTAGATCTTTCATCTTGAAAGCTTATTACAGCTTCTTTTTCATATCCTCAATTAGTCTTAGAGTATCTCTTGTGATTAACATATCATCTACATAGACTAGAATAATGGTAATACCTTTACTGTTGTGCTTTATATATAGTGAATGTTCTAGTTGACACTGCTTGAATCTCATTGTAACACCCCAACTTAGGAAGGAGTCTCACATCGATAAAACACAAGAGGGATGCTGGGTATATATGTAAGAAAACCTTACTCCCTAGTGATGCGTTTTAAAGTTATGCGGGTGTACGCCCAGAGCGTACAATATCACTAGTGGGTTGGGGAGTTATAGGGGTCTCTCGGGCCTTGATGGTTCGGGATGCCCGTCGTGGCCAGGGCCCCGGCTCGGGTTGTGACAGAATGGTATCAGAGCCGCTCCTGTGTCAGCCCTGTCAATGTGGGCCAAATTGTAGGCAAATCCTGGTGAGGCAGGGCAAACCTCAGTCCTACGTGTAGGTAAATCTCATTCGGTGAGGCAAATCTCAGTGAGGATGCTGAGTTCATAATAGGGGGGTGTACGCTGAGTCCATAAGAAAGGGGGGTATGTAATATCTAATGTATGTACCACTATTTTTGATATGTAATAATAAGATTTGTTCTCACTGTTTTCATCATAACAACAGGTGAGAATGTCTCTTGGAAGTCTATTCCCTCTTGTTGACTATAACCTTTAGCAACCAATCTATCTTTGAATCTTTCTACATCACCAGTAGGTTTGTATTTTTCATTGAAGATCCATTTGCATCCTATAGGTTTCTTCTCTTCAGGTAGACTAGCGATCTCCCAAGTTTGATTCCCTTCAAGTGCATTAATCTCATTTTTCATTACTTCTATCCATCTAGGATCTTTCACAACTTCACTGTAGTTTGGTAGGTTCAGTAGTAGTAGATGATTTTGCTATGCATGCCTGGTACTTAGGAGATAGTTTGTCATAAGTCAGGTATTTACCCAAAGCATAGGTTGTTCCTGATGAATGTTTAAGGACACAAAGTCCTTTAGCCATAAGAGAGCCTTTCTTTCTCAGGTAGTCCTTCTTACAGGTACTGGTACTTGTTCCTCAGCTGGAAGTATGTCTGCAGTTTGATCCTGATCAACCTGCATCTCTGCAAGTTGTTCTTATAGCATGTGATCAATAGGTTCATTTGATGTTGGTTGAGAAGTTGATGTATCTTGTGAGTGTCTCATATGTTGTGTATCCATGTCTGACCAATAAAAGAAGGTTTTATTCAATTTAGCACCTGTAATATGTTGAGATTCAGGGACTCTTTCTTTGAAAGAGAACACGTCTTCTCTAAAGCTGACATCTCTATTAACAAAGACCCTTATTGGTATGATCTTATAGTAAATAGCCTTTTTGAGTTTCAGAGTAGCCTATTAAAATACATTCTCTAGTTCTAGATTGTAGTTTATCTGTTTGTTGAACTATTTTAGCATAACATAAACAGCTTAAAGTTCTCATATGACTGATGTTAGGTTTCTTGCAGTATAGTTTCTCATACAGAGATATATGATCTAATATAGTAGTAGGTAGCCTGTTAATGATATATACAAATGCTTTGACACAGACCCCAGAATTTTATAGGTATTGCACTTTGAAATCTTAGGGCCCTAGTTACTTCTAAAATGTGTCAGTGCTTTCTTTTAGCCACTCTATTCTGTTGAGGGCTGTAGGCACATGATGTTTGATGGATAATGACTAACTTTGTGAACAGAATATGATATACTGAGTTTATAAACTCAGTTCCATTATCTGACTGATTTTAATGTTTTAATCAAATTGAGTCATAACAAACTGAATGGATTGAGAAATTGAAACACACACATCAGACTTAAGCTTAAGTAAGTAGATCCAAGTCATTCTAGAGTAGTCATCAACCATTATTAAGAAATATCTATTACTTTAAATGTGAGAACCTTATAAGGCACCCATACATCCATGTGAAGCAACTCAAAGATGCTAGAAGTCTTAATATATATAGCAGGAAAAGGAATTCTGACTTGCTTAGCACATGGACAAACTATACACTCAGAGACTTTACTAGTTGATAATACTTTTATCTATGGATAAGATTCTTTTGAGTACATTAGTTGAAGCACGACCTAATCTTTTATGCCATAACACTATATCTAGCTTATCAGTATCACTCATAAAATCACAAACAGAACTAGAGACAAAATCAGTAAGTGCAGAAGGTATTTGTAGTTGTAGTGCTAGGATCTTGAGTCCTTGTAGATTGAATGACATATATAATTTGTCATTTATTTTCACTTTCAGTATTGCATTCTGCATTTGCACTTGCATAGATCCAGTTCTTTCCTTAAACTTGAAGTTAGCAAGGTACCTACTACTTTCTAATAATTTTCTCTTGTGTGACCGCAGATTTTGCAAATTTCACAGTATACTATTTGATTTCTTTTTTGCTATTTGTGTTGCTGACCTCCTCTCATGAATATTGATTCGTTTCTTCTATAATAAGAATCATTTTCTCTAGAGAACATAGATGACTCATATCCAGTTGATGTAGGATAAGACCCAAGAATACCAGCTGTAAGTCCTACGCCTTTTGACTCTTATCACTGATTACCATAGCATATGCTTGGTTAATGTTTGAGAGAGGACTCCTCAACAAGATTTGACTTCTTTCCTGTCCATACAATTCATTTAACCCCATCAAAAAATGAAACAACTTAAGTTTCCGAAGATGATCCACATAGTCTTTTGAAGTCTCACAACTGCATGCTGGGCTCGGTACTAATGCCTCAAACTCTTCCCACAAATATTTCAATCTAGAATAATAGAGAGATGTTGAAGCTGTTCCTTAAGATAAGGTAGTAATTTCTTTATGAATATTGAAGGTTCTTGAGCCATCCACCTTGTTGAACCTCTCACAAAGATCACTCCACACAGTCTGTGCACTGGTAGCATACATAATTCCTCCAAGTAGACTTTTAGATACAACATTCATGATCCAGGACAAAACAATTGCATTCATTTTTTACTAGTGATTCCCTATTCCAGGTGTCACACCCCTTTTACAACTCCAAAAAAAATTATTTAAGGTTCGAAAGGGTATTTATTATTAAAGTGACAAAATGAAGATAATTTGTTTTGAAAAAGACCTTTTACATTCAAAACTCAGAGTCACCACTTGGTATAATCTGGTGTGCCAAGTCACCATTGGAAAATCCTTTTCAAAACCATTTTACTCTTTAAACTGGTTTGCGAACAGAGATTCCGGCTAAGGAATTTTGTTGACCGAGGAGAAGGTGTTAGGCACCCCTCGATCCCGTGATTCGACCACGGTCGCTTGGTGGAGTATATCGGCTAATTTGGACACTATGAATGTATAAACCACACCAAACATAAATAAAATGATCAATCAAGCAAACAAATCCAAAAACAATATCCAGTCCAATTATACAGTTCAAAATAGAAAAAGAATGTGAAAATGTAAATCCTATTCTACCCTACACTAATTTTATACTACGATCCCATGCTACCCGATGCCTCGGGCCTTCATCACGGACGTCCTCCAAATACAAAATACTTCGGGGCATTCCCCGGTGAATAAATACAAGTGATCGCGGGGCATTCCCTGATTAAATGAATACATTTCCAAATGCAAGAACTAAAACCAAACCGTTCAACTCAAATTCCACATTCAAACATTCAACAAGAAAACTTATTCCTAAATTTTTGCCTACCCAAACCAACATTCGCCTATCCATTTCAGCATATCATAATTTTATCACATTCCAAAAATATTCATGCTCATTACGAATTAAACAAAACAACAATAAACCAAAGCTAATCTAAATTCAACTTTTTTTTTATCAATTTCTCAATTTCATCCCCCAAATTCATTTTTAACCACATTATTAAACCAGTTCGACTATCAAATCACTTTTCAAAATTCGAACCAACAACACATACCCCAACGAAGATTCAAACATTTAAGCATACCAATCATTCATATCCACAACAACAATTAACATTTTGCTCGAAATATTCAAAACCGCACCACAAAATCACGATATTAACCAACTTCGATATAATAAAAAAGTAGAGTTGAGAGATAGACCTTTGAAGAATTGATTTTGTTGATAATAAAATCAAGAAAGCCCAGACTATAGAATTCCTAATAGGACCTCAACAATGACGAACTCCAACTCCATATTAAAAAATTTGAGACCCCAAACTGTTCACGGTACTGTTCACAACACTGTTTACGGTACTATTCACAACATTGTTCACGATACTGTTCACGGCACTGTTCACGATACTGTTTCTCTCTCAATTTTTTTTCTCTCTTGCGTGATTCTCTCTTCTCTCCCTTGTTTTTTTTTGTTCTTTTTGTGAGGAAGATGATTTGGTGATTGTTGTTATTGTGGAGAAGATGTTGATGAAAGAATGAGCCTCCCCCTTTTTCCCTTTTAGAATTTTCCTTTTATATTTTTTATTTATTTATTTTTCTTTATTTATTATCCTATGTGGAAGCATATAATTGGTGGCTTGTGGGAATAAGTGTGTGGCAAGTGGAAAAGTTAGTGTGGCATGTGGAAAGATGAGGGTGGCGTGTGAAAAAATGAGTAGGGCGTGTTCCTTTTGCATGTATCCAATGAAAAATGGAAAGTGAGGTGTTGAGCTAGCATAGTGAGGTGACAAAGATGCTATGTATTTAATTATTTTTAATTCTTTTGTTTGGGGAGAAATTATCAATTAAACAAAAGTATGGTAATGTGAATAAAATAAAAATAAAAATAAAATAATATAAAAATGATAAAAATATTTTCGGGAAAGGACAAAATTATGTGTCTACATCAAAGGACAAAATTATGTGTCTACATCAGCCCCCTTTGGATGTAAGCACATGGTGTTTTCATATAAAGCAGTAGACAACGAGACAGAATTTTGTCCTGACCTTTATTCAAAAGCACAGAGCACGAGGAAGGAGGGAAATCAGGTCTTGACTTAGGACATCCTACCTACCCAAGTTATGAGGAAATCGAGTGACAGTTATCTCAAATGATTGGAAGGAGATGGACTATGCCGAGTTGGAGAGTCGAGTAAGGTCCTATCGAGGTTCTGGTCCGCGGCTCTGTTATTACATCAAAAATGAAAATTACAAGTTAAAAACATAAATTAAATTACAAAATCCTATCTACGCAGCTTCTGTTGGACTCTTGACTTGAGTTTCATCACCCTATTCTTCAGGCGGGCTCCTGATTTGAATTTTCATCACTTGTTGCTTGGTCTTCAATTGCTTCACCTTGTTGCTTAACTTTTCATTTGTTCGCCCTGTGCTTTGGGCGGGCTCCTGACTTGCCATTTTATCACCCTATTCTTCAGGCGGGCTCCTGACTTGTAATTTCATCACCCTATTTTTCAGACTGGCTCCTGACTTGCTATTTTATCAATCTGTTAACTTTCAACTTTTCACCTTGTTGCTTGACTTTCAAATTCTTCACTTTATTTCTTGACTTTTCATTTCTTAACCCTGTTTTCCAGGCGGGCTCCTAAAATCACATCAAAACTAATAAGAAAATTATCCCAAACAAAGATTATTATAAAGAGGTTTCATTTGCCAGAAAAGTGAAGTTCCAACACATGAATTAAATTTTTCCCCAGTTTATCATCAAAGGACTTTTGTGCAAGTCACATCATTATGAGAATCAAGGAGAATGACTCAAATAAAGGTACGTCTTATAGGAATCCGGGGATGATTCGACTAAAAGGTAAGTCTAAATGGAATCAAAGGGAATGACTCGACTAAAAGGTACATCTTCTAGGGGCAAAAGGGAATGACTCGACTAAAAGGTACGTCTTATAGGAATCAAAGGGAATGACTCGACTAAAAGGTACGTCTTATAGGAATCAAAGGAGATGACTCGACTAAAAGGTATGCCTTATAGGAATCAAGGGGGATGACTCGACTAAAAGGTACGTCTTCTAGGGGTCAAATGGAATGACTCGACTAAAAGGTACGTCTTATAGTAATCAAAGGGAATGCATTGACTAAAATGTACGTCTTGTTTTGCAAATTATTTTGATTTCAGAAAGAGTCACCACTTAATTTTGAAAAGGAATTAAGAAACCTTTATATAACATTTTAAATGATTCAAAATAGGGAAATCATTTTAAGTTAGAGATTCTAGATAAGCGGTTCCTATTAACGTTTTAGGAAGGTGTTAGGCACCTAAAACGTCTGCTAACTTGCGGTTATCCAGACTGTTTGAAAATCGTCTTTTGATTAACTTCAAAAAGATTAATTTGTTAAAATAGTGATTTGATTTTTTCAAAAAAAAAAGAAAACTTGTGTAAAATAGATTTAGGCGACTTAGTAGGGATTTTAACTAAGTCTAAATAAAACTAATAAACATATAAACACATAAAAGGGGAAGGGAGGAGAAAGTAAAAGATTTAGGCCATTAGGCCCTAATCAACGAGACTTGTCCTAATTTAGTTGGGCTTCCAACCCATTTTACCTGTCCTAAACTATTTTTTTGAGCCTTTGGCTCGAGTCTTGATCCACTTGTATTAAATACAACTTTGGCTTCGAGGCCAAAATGAGTGAATAAATAAATGACTAAATGAATAAATAAAAAGAAGACAATAATAAAAATTGAGACTTTTCAAGTCTTTTAGTGACATCATCAATGGGTTTTGATCCATTTTCCTTCTTTGTCTATCTTCTAGCACCTACACGCCATGTAGTGGAACTTGGGTTTAAACTTCTAACTTGACTCGAAGGGGTGAGCCTCATTTACCCATTACGAAATTCAGGAGGAGAGGAGTTCATTTGGACTCGAGATATTTTTTTGCATGCAAAGAAAAGATAAAGAAATTAATATATGATCAAGGAATAAAAGTGACATATTTCAAAGTAAAAGAAACTATCAAGAACCAATTTTTGAATGACAAGAATAAGCACACTTGCACAAGAATGAGAGTCAACAAATAAAAAATGCAAAGCAAAAGTTTCACAATCATACTATGCATGAGTCAAAAATATCCAAATAATTTTATTTAGCCGCAAAAGTTCGAACGTTCTTATCATTTTGAAAAGACAACATGCGAACAAAGAAGAATAAACATGTTGGATGAAAAATAAAGCTAGCACTTCTTATCTTATATGAGGGTTTTGAAATCCATTAAAATAATTAGTAAGCAAATGACAAATTCTTGACTTAACTAATTAATATTTTTATTAAGGCGCAACAAATAATAATAACTATTCTTCCAACATAAAATAAACAACGTTACATGCTAAAAAAAATATATCTACTAACAATAAGTTTAAACAAGACATGGGTATTGTTTTTCAAGTAAAGATCTAAACTTCATCCAAAATAATCAAAGAATAAAGTAAAAAAAGAGAAACAATCTATATTATCTATTTTTTCAACATAAAGAAAATAACTTTACATGCTAAAAACAAATATATCTACCAACAATAAGTTTAAACAAGACATGGGTATCGTTTTTCAAGTAAAGATCAAAACTTTATTCAAATAATCAAAGAATAAGGTGTAAAGGCAAAACATTCAACATTAACTATTCTTCTAAACATAAAGAAAATAACTTTACATACTAAAAATAAATGTATCCAACAACAATGAGTTTAAAAAAGGCATAAATACATCTTTTAAGCAAAGATTGAAACTTTATCCAAAATAATTGAAGAATAAAGTCAAAAAAGGCACATACAACTATTGCTAGCTCATTTTTATATCATGAACATGAAAATAATTAGAATATCGATACCACAACGTCCTAGGGCCTTCAAGGCCATCTACAACATACAATCCCAACAAATAAAATTATATCTATGAACTACGAAGAAGAATAAAATGAAGAGAAACACGATAATAAAAACTAAAATAATAAAAAAAGAAAAGAGAAGGTGTGTTTACCTTTTGGGGGGTAGCAAAACGATACTACGAGCTTTGTTGGAATCAACCACCACCGAAAAACGTCGCCGGCAACTCAAAAATTTTGATTAGCCGATCAACTTTATGAAACAAAAATTTTTACTAAATAAAAATAACTATTTTTCCTTAAAAGAATTTTTTCACCTGTCTAGCCTTTTTTTTCTTCCTTCTCCCCTTTCTACCAAAGTAGTGGTAGTATTTATAGGAGAGAATGGAGTGTTTTTTTTTCTCTCCTCCACCAATGTGGGAGAAAGTATTTATAGGAAAGGATAGAGATTTATTTCTTTTCATCCACCAATGTGGGAGAAAAAACATTTACGGGAGGTTTTTGAAATGTAAAAATTAAAGATAAGGTGAGGTGGAAGATAATGTGGGGGGAGATAGTACAATATAGTACAATCTTTGAATTTCAAAATTGGAAAAGGACAAAGTTTGTGGGAATAGTACAATGTAGTACGATTTAAATTTATTTTTTGGTGGGAATTGGGTAGAAGTTATGAGAGTTTTTGAGAATTTTGGGGTTATTTAAAATATAACCCCAATTAGAATTTAAAATCTAGCCATATTTATTTATTTGACTAAATTAAAAATCAATTGACGAATGGCATTGCAATTATGATCAATTTTTAATTATGGTCAAATCTACTAGATTGGCTAAATTAAATTGAAATTCAATACGAATTAATACCTTGTTTAATCCTGAGCTTCTTGATTTAATAAAATCAAATGCATATTTATCTAAATAAATCATTTTCGAGAATAAATTATAATTGAATCAAGATTTTTAATTATTATTTTTTCGAAATGATCCTTAATTTAAAGTTCAATTTTGATGAAAATATTCATTTAGATGACGTCATTTATATAATTTTGCAAAAGCAAATACGAAAATATATAATTATCACTTAAATAACAAATTTAGCCAAAATACCTATTTTAAAATGCATTTATTTGAAAAAAAATAATTGTTGTGATTTTATTTGAAAATCGAAGAAACTCCGAATTAAACTTAGTTATAGAAGTCAAAAATTAGGTGTCAACAACTGCCCCCTCCATTTGGGTAGGGTGGATGCAAGTAACCCTGGGCAAAGGGTGGTTGATGTTCCCAATTTTCGTCCGACCACAAATTCATATCTAAGAGAGGTTGGTTTTCCGCACGAGTTTCATGGAGTTATGACCGAACCTCGGTGTCAGGTTTCCTACATATCTCAGGTTACATGACAATTCAGGCCATTTGTAGTTCATAAAGCTTGATTGCAAGCATAATTTTCAAGAAAATTCACCAACTATCACGGTTTTAAAGTTTTTGATAAACTGAGAAGCTAGAGAATAAAGGGATTTAGGGGGAGGTTGAAATGCAATCGAGTTTTCTAACTAGATCCCAGCCTACATATCCCCAGGACTCAAGGGAATCAGACTACTTGTAGTTCGACTCAATCAGTAGTGAATTAAGAAATATCCCGAAGGTGAAGCTGAAAACAGAATCTCCCAAAACACCCATATGCCTTCTAACAGGGATATGGTTGGATGGTGGTGGTGATCATCCTTTAGCTCGCATCTAAAGAGTTTGATGTCCCTTTCTAGACTATGTCCCATTTTGCTGCAAAGAAAGAGTTCCACGTAGTGCTGCATCCTTTTTGGGAGTAGTCTGCACCTGTGGGTTTGATTTGAGATTTTTCATCGTCTCAGATGCCCTTGAAAATATTTCAAACAAAATTGTTAGTGCTAACATAATTCCTGAAAGAGGTAGGTAGTCTTTTACCATATATCTACATGAGTTGTGGCCTGAAAAGTAAAGTCATCTCTTCATGTACCTATTTGGAATAAAATAAATGGCAACAACTAACACAACAACCCTCTTGGTTGTTGTATAATTATGACATTTGTTGATTGAATATGTTTTCAAAGTGGGGTGGCCTTTTTGGACACTAGTGATACTTTATGTAGAACGGTCCCTACAATCGTGTAATCTTGTGCTGGTGTGGCAACCCTTTTGGTTACCTATATCACTTGTTGTATGTGGAATGACAACCTCTTCGGTTATAGCCGATGATCGATTTATAAATTTCCTTAAATTGTCAATCTTTGGATAATTTTGTGTATTATTTGATGTTGGATACGAGGCGACTTATAGATATCCTTTGAATTGCTAGCTTTTAGATTATCCTGCACACTATCCGACTTTGGGTAAGAGATGGCTTATAGATATCCCTCCAATCGCTAGCTTTAAAGTGTTTCTGCGCATCATCCGGACTTGGATACAGTATGACTTATAGAAAATCGCTCAAATTGTTAGTCTTTAGGAAATATTATATATCATTCATCCTTAGATAGTGACTTAAAGACGTCCCTTTAAATTGTGTGCTCTCAATGTATTCAGATGTTGATTCATAAAATAATGAGATATCCTTGACGCTAGCATTTCTGTCTAGCGCATCAACAGATATTGAATGCCTTCTGGGGCGATAGTATGAGATGGCCTTTGTGGCAATGATATTTAATGGACCTTGGGGCAACGCCTTACGGCAATGATATGTAATGGCCCTTGGGGCAACGCCTGGTGTCAATGATATGTAATGGCCCTTGGGGAAACGCCTTGCGACAATGATATGCAATGGCCTTTGGGGCAACGCCTTGTGACAATGATATGTAATGGCCCTTGGTACAAAGATATGCAATAGCTTTTGAGGAAATGCCTTGCGGCTATGATTTGTAACGGCCCTTGGGGCAATGATATGCAATAGCCCTTGGGGAAATGATATGCAATAGCTCTTGAGGCAATGCCTTACGGCTATGATGTGTAATGACCCTTGGGGCAATGATATGTAATAGCCCTTGGGGCAATGATATGTAATGACCCTTGGGGCAACGCTTTGCGTCTATGATGTGTAATGGCCCTTGGGGCAATGATATGCAATAGCCCTTGGAGCAATGATATGCAATAGCTCTTGAGGCAATGCCTTGCTGCTATGATATGTAATAGCCCTTGGGGCAATGATATGTAGTGTCCCTTGGGGCAACGCCTTGCGGCAATGATATGTAATGTCCCTTGAGGCAACACCTTGCGGCAATGACATGTAGTGGCCCTTGGGTCAATGATATGTAATAGCCCTTGGGGCAATGATATGCAATAGCTCTTGAGGCAATGCCTTGCGGCTATGATGTGTAATGTCCCTTGGGGCAATGATATGTAATAGCCCTTGGGGCAATGATATGCAATGGCCCTTGGGGCAACGCTTTGTGGCAATGATATGTAATGGACCTTGGGACAACGCATCGCGGCAATGATATAGAATGGTAATGGACCTTGGGGCAACGCGTTGCGGTAATGATATGTAATGGATCTTGTGGAAACGCCTTACGGCAATGATATGTAATAGCCCTTGGGGAAATGCCTTGCGACAATGATATATAATGACCCTTGGGGCAATGCCTTGCGGCAAAGATATATGATGGCCCTTGGGCCAATGATATGCAATGGCTCTTGAGGTAATGCCTTTCGGCTATGATGTCTAATGGACCTTGGGACAATCATATGCAATAGGCCTTGAGGAAATGATATGCAATATCTCTTGAGGCAATGCCTTACGGCTATGATGTGTAATGTCCCTTGGGGAAATGATATGCAATAGCCCTTGGGGCAATGATATGCAATAGCTCTTGAGGCAATGCCTTGCGGCTATGATGTGTAATGTCCCTTGGGGCAATGATATGCAATAGCCCTTGCAATGATATACAATATCTCTTGAGGCAATGACTTATGGCTATGATGTGTAATAGCCCTTGGGGAAATGATATGCAATAGCCCTTGTGGCAATGATATGCAATAGCTCTTGAGGCAATGCCTTGTGGCTATGATGTGTAATGGCCCTTGGGGCAATGATATGCAATAGCCCTTGGGGAAATTATATGCAATAGCTCTTGAGGCAATGCCTTGTGGCTATGATATATAATGGCCCTTGGGGAAATGATATGCAATAGCTCTTGAGGCAATGCCTTGCGGCTATGATGCGTAATTTCACCTGACTTCATTTGTCAGCGTCCTGTTTTCTACATGTACCTTTACTCAAGGTAGACGATTATTAGACACAAAGTCACTTTTACTAGCGACTATTTTTAGGAAACTTCTAAATACGATATGTGTAAAGAAGACAAAGAGCTTTTGTGTGTCTCCTACGATCTTAAGAAATGAGATGGACAAATCAAAAGGTCCTCAATAAATGAGTATTAAACCTATTTTTAGGGCTACCCTAAAATACCGTTCTTGGGTATTAATGCTCTATTGTGGCTCCCATTTGCTTAGAGATTTTTGAAAGAGACTCTCATTTTTGTGTATCGATCCCTGCATCCACGAAAAATGATTAGTTTAAATAAAATTACTCCGTGTTGACATTCTTCGATCCTTGATATGCTCCTTTCCATCTCTTGGGCATTCCGCCATGTTGGGACTTCCACCCTGACACTCCATCCCAATTGATGTCTAGGAAAGTACTAAATGAATTGTTTTGAAAATAGTCTTAAATTTTTAAAAATAATTTCAAAAACTTCTGTAAAACTTTAGAAAATCTCTGCCAGTCATGTCATGTACTAGCTCAACGAACGTCTTCCTCGTGGTTTTGACTATATTCGACGGATGGTTTCCAAAACTCATGATCATTGTTGGAGAGTTTCTTCAAGTATTTCTATCATAGCCAAAAATTGAGTCTACCCAGACTTTGTTACAGATGGTGGATTCCAAAGCTTGATTTTAACCTCTGGTGCTGGGGAATTTGGAATATGTTCCGGCATTTGGTGGAAATTTTGAGGTTTTCCTCAAAATTTCTACCCCAGTTTAATGTTGTTTGAGATGATACCAATCCGATTTGATCTGAAGTCTTTGCTGATATTCATTCTCTTTGTTGGATGTCGATATTTTCTTGTGAATTTTTGAGATTTCTTCTCAAAAATTCTGCCACAATTTCCACTTCCTGGGGTTTATATGACCGAGCTATTGGGGAACCTACATATCCTGTTGAAGCAAGAATTAGGTCAAACGTAGTTCAAGACTATGCTAGGGATATACAAAAGAAATTAATGGGTTGACTGAAGCCGACATAGGCCGCCTACGTATCCCTTTCTCGGGAATTCAGGTCATCACGTAGTTCATACATAAAGAGAAAGGATAAATTATCCTAAGGGGTTGACCGAAGCTGACATAGGCCGCCTACGTATCCCTTTCTTGGGAATTCAGGTCAAACGTAGTTCGTACATAAAAAGAAAGGATAAGTTTTTCTAAGGGGTTGACCAAAGCCGACATAGGTTGCCTACATATCCCTTTTTGGGAACTCAGGTCAAACGTAGTTCGTACATAAAAGGAAAGGGTAAATTTTCCTAAGGGGTTGACCAAAGCCGACATAGGTTGCCTACATATCCCTTTTTGGGAACTCAGGTCAAACGTAGTTCGTACATAAAAGGAAAGGGTAAATTTTCCTAAGGGGTTGACCAAAGCCGACATAGGCCGCCTACGTATCTCATTCTTGAGAATTTAGGTCAAATGTAGTTCGTACATAAACTCATAATGACCCTAAAATACTCTTATCCATCTTACTAGGATATAAATAAGTACTTTGAAGGATCAAATATCCAATTTCCTTAGTCATTGTCTTCCTAGTTAACCACCTTGGTTTCCTCTAGATTAGGCTTCTTTGATTCTCGAACTCTTTGACTCTTTTGTTGAATGTTCTAGGGCTATCATTATTTTGCTTCTTGACATGACATGATAATGGAAGGTTTTAAGTTACTGTTATATTGTGGGTGATGATTCATGAGTGGAGTGGAGGTCCAATTCAATAATGTTTCCTCCAATTAATCTTCCATGATCCCGTTTGTCTTGGAAAATTCTTCCCTCATATTTTCCTTATTCCATCCTAGAGACCATTGCTTACATGTTTGAAAAATGATTGGTAGAATCCAATTTTACTACTAGTCATTTTTCTCTTCCTGTAACAAAGCTATAGTCAAGAAGGGAATCTCTTATTCATTTTGATCGGGTGAAGTAGGGTCATTTTGTGCCAACACAGAGTAGTTTCTATTACCTGTAAAGTAAAAACAACTCAAACCCTGACGTGTTAGATTCCGTTAGTAATAAGTAAAGCAAGATGATAAGGTAGGAAGTAAACACATAGAGTTGTTTCTCATCTCATGCGAATTGATCCATGAGTGATGACTCAAGGATTTCAATGAACAGGATTTTACTCAATGATATGGATAGGTGGAATTTGTTGGGAAGGTTCAACACTTCTTCTTCCTTCAAGAAAATGGAGGACAACAGAGCTTTTGGAGATATGGGCCGGGCCGAAAGGCTGCCTACGTATCTCACGGAGGAGAAATCAGGCCTTACATAGTTCAAAACTATAACAACATTTTCTAATTCTAAAGTCAACTTTCCTAAAATGGTAGCGATCATTTTGGAAGTTTTAAGAATGACTACGGACTTTTCTGAGAAACTTGGGAGACTTGGAGTACTTTTGGTCGGACTTTTGTATAGTGGGGTATATTTCTGCCTAGAGATGTTCTATGGAAAACGGGATTAGATCAGTTTGCCTTTGATTTGAATCAACATAACACGTATAAGCACATAAATAGTTATATTACACTAGAATATTGTAATAAACGTGCATCCTAATTAGGTGACCCGTTTGAGCCAAGGGTTTAGGCCTAACAAATTTTGAAGAAAATATACGCCTTTTTAAGGCCAATCCATTATCCCCAAAAACCATCAATGACATAAATGTCTACAAAATTTGCATAAAAAGGATACAATTTTTAGGGAAAGGGAATAATGTCCCATGCAGGGGATACTAATTACTGAATGCTTCTTCTATCAGCCTTCGCCTTCTTAGATTCGTCCATTTCTTATATTGGAGACATCCGTTGACGTTAAAATTGTGCCTTAGATGCCATGCAACTATCCAAATCAATCAATTTCTTGCTTGGCTTGTTTCAATCCCTTCGTCAATCGATGTACGATTAAGACATCCTAGTATAAAAGTGAGTAAAGCAAGTCTTCTACCGACCCCCAAAGGGCAATGAATTGGATTAAAAACACATATATTTCTTTAACACATAAATATGATTCGTCTGTAATTGACTCGGGGTCAATAGACGCAGGGCAAGTTTTCTAATGGGCCCAATACCCCCCTCGAGTATTGGGTCATCCTAGGATCATGCCTAAAATAGGGTTTTGTTTTCGTTCTATCCTAAGTGTCTAGAGTGGGTTTGAGCATTGGTTCTCTAGAGGACAACTTGAGTTTGAAAATATGGATAACCATCAGACGACTCATGTGCTAATAAGCCGTTCATATTTCCAACACATTTTGGAATTGATCAATAGGGGCCGGGATACCCACGAAACCCCAAAACGGTTTAAATAATGCAGGAATATGCAATGAGATGCTGATGTTAGGCATATTTACACGCCTAAAGCACCTTAATTTACTCATATTATAGCTAAGTTTTGAGGACAAAATATATAATTCATGCACTTTTAGTCCTTTTTCCTGTAAGTGAGTTAACCAACGTGATTAGCAAGTTTTCAGGTATAAATGATGAAGATTTCAGCATTTTATGGATAACTTGATGCCAAAGGAAGCTTCACGAAAGAAGGAGAGCAGCGTTTGGACGCCTATGGACTGAAAGTGATGCATGGAAAACTTGTCTCGGGCAAAAACAACATTTCCAAAGACTTGGGGACCAGCAGTAACCTAGTAGGATTAGGAAAAGAATTCAGTAACCTAGTAGGATTAGGATAAGTATGCAGTAGCTTAGTAGGAATAGGATATGGGTGTTATAAAAACCCTATTTTGCTGAACTTTTCAGCATTCATTCTCTTTCAATTAATTCTTATTTCTGACAATTTTCTTTCATCTATTCGACTTTTAATTTTCACAACAAAAGAAATGCTACTAGCAACAGAAATCACGTCACAAGTGACGCCAAGACATACTTTTCATGAGTTTGTGATTATTTTGGTATGATGATAATGTCTATCGTGTTTTTCGTTGCACTCATGAGTAGCTAAACTTCTCTGTTAGGGTTATGGAAGCCTTATGAGATACTATCTACTGCTATGAGTTTGTGAATTCTTGACACGTATGCTGCTTATATCACTCTTCTCTTAATCTTAATATAAATTCTTGTGGTTGCAAACATATAGAATACGCCAGTATAACATTAACTTGTTCGAAAGAAAAGTTACATGTCTGGAAAAGAGAGAATGTCAAGGAAATAGGGCACCAACCCCTGTTTAAAAGTTAGTGCCGTAACTGGATTAACCTCTTGGAGAATTTGTACCATTAGATACGCTTTAAGCTAGAAAGAGTTAAAGTGAAATAGTCCTTGATGGTCGAAAGACGCCTGGATTTACCATAGAATACGATTCCCTATAAGCGCATGCATGTCTGAATTCTGTATAACTCATAGTCAATAGATACGTATAACTAATAAGGTGGACATAACCCTAACTCTCAATTCTCATTGATTAAAACCTACCAAATACTCCGTTTACTCTTCTATTTTTCGTTTTTACTCTATTATTTTGTTTACATCATTTGCACGCACAAAATCCCCCCTTTATTCGCAGAACTTTCATCAAAAGTCTAATAATCGTTGCTTACTTAGTGACCAAGTATTCCCTGTGGGATTTGACACCCAACCTAGTTGGGTTCTATATTTGACAACGACCGCTTACACTCTTACGAGAGCTGTAGTTTGAGCGTTATCAAATTTTGGCGCCGTTGCCGGGGAATACAGTTGTCAACTAAGTTTGTGATAATTACTAGACCCTTTGGTCAAAGATTCTCGTACTTTACTTTTAGTTGTTGTTTTTATTTTCTGCAGGTTTTGTTCAGTGCATGCCCAATACTCAAAGTTCTGGTCAACCATTATTACCCATAAACCCTGAACCACAACTTATTGGCAGGATGGAGGCACAACGTGACATTGAGAGAAGGGCTGCTCAACAGGAGCAGGCTAGACTAGCTGCGTTGGCCGCTGCCTAAGTACATCAACAGAATATTGATAACTCTGGGCGAGCAGCAGATCCTGACGATGAGGACTTGGGTGATGATGACTTACTAAACCCTAGGCATGATGCTGAGGTGGCGACACCGACAAATAGAAGAGATCGTTAAGCAAGATTTCGGCCTGAACGTCGAGCTATGCAGACTCCCTTTGATGATGATGATGACGATCTGGATGGAGCTGGTGCCACAGGAGCTATTATTCCTTCGCTTATGGCACTCGGAGCCAAGTTTAACATCACTAGCACCATGATTCAGTTATTGCAACTCAAGGGATTATTCGGTGAACTTGCAGGTGATGATCCGAATATGCATCTGGTCAACTTTATCTCTACATGCAAGTCATTCGACAATCCAGGCGTTGGACAGAATGACATTTGGCTGCGCTTCTTCCCATTATCTCTATCTGGGGAGGCAACTCTATGGTTGAACGGGCTGACTCCTGATTCTATTACAAATTGGAGGCAATTGAAAGACGCTTTCCTAGAAAGATTCTTTCCATCATCCAAAAGAGCACAATTGAGAGATGAAATAGGCAACTTTTGACAGCTTCCAACTGAAGCCCTCCACGAAACATAGGAGAGATTCAAGAAGAAGCTTATGAGGTGCCCAAACCATCACATGACCAATGTCCACTTGATGGAGATACTATACAGATCCTTGAATTCAGTAACTAAACCAGTGGTTGATAATGCGGCTGGAGGATCATTTATGGACCTCACCTTTGTTCAGGAAAGTGATATGCTAGACCGGATGACAAAGCAAAGTAGGGCTTGGCATACCAGGGATTCTGAGGTAACAAGCCCCACTATATCTATTGGCATGACTGCAAAACAAAGATGAAGAGAGGAGGAACGCGACCAAGATATGGCACACATGAAAACACAGATGGATCTTCTTACAAAGCATCTATTATCAGGGAAGACCGAAAAAGTCAAAGCGGTTGCGTCAAAAGGAAGAGAGAAATCCAATTCTGAAGAAGAAGAAGCCAACTACTTGAATAATCAGGGGGGTTTTTGAGGCACTGCCCAAGGAAACCAAGGTCGGAACTATTATGATAAGTCTGGAAACAAGGACCGTGATCAAGGTAGTTGGAAGAATAAGACTAACAAGAGTGGTTTGTATGTTCCTCCTGGACGTCGTGACACCGCTGCATCTGGCTCTGGTAAGATGTCAATGGAAGATATGATGGCAAAGCGGTTGAAAGGAGTGGAGGCAACCAACACAGGAGTAACCGAGGTAATACATGATTTGGCCTCAATGAAGCAATTGGTTGACTCGCATTCCACTTCAATAAAATAGCTGGAGCAACAATTGAGTCAAATTTCAGCCACATTAAATCAACGAAAAGCTGGTACCTTACCTAGCGACACAGTACAAAACCCAAAGAACGATGGAACATGCATGGCTATTACTACCAGGAGTGGCAAGGTGCTGGAAAATTCAGCCCAAAGCAAGCAAGTGGCCGATGATATCACAAATAATACAGAAGACGCCGAAGAAGCTAAAGAAGGCGTCAATGACGTCACCCCTCAACGTCCACAGCCCGAAAAGATCGCCAACCTGAAGCAAGAGAAAAAGAAAGTCGTGGAGAAAACTATTCCCCTTCCACCACCACCTTTTCCTCAAAGATTAAAAAAGAGAGCTGATGATACCAAATTCAATAAATTTATGTTAATGTTAAAACAGCTGACCATTAATGTTCCGTTGGTAGAGGCGCTAGAACAGATGCCTGGCTACGCAAAATTTATGAAGGATCTTCTAGCAAAGAAGCGGGCAGCAAGTGGTGAGTTGACAGATACTGTTCATCA
Source organism: Capsicum baccatum var. pendulum (assembly GCA_030864225.1). Taxonomy (NCBI): domain Eukaryota; kingdom Viridiplantae; phylum Streptophyta; class Magnoliopsida; order Solanales; family Solanaceae; genus Capsicum; species Capsicum baccatum. The sequence continues at coordinate 8,696,928 of CM061550.1, forward strand.
TTGCAGCACAATCGCTACCAGATCACTAGTTCAGAAGAACGCCGATCCCAGTGCCTTCACTATTCCTTGCACTGTTGGACCTTTGAATTTTGCCAAGGCATTATGCGATTTGGGAGCAAGTATTAATTTGATGCCACTATCCGTCTACAGAAAGTTGGGGTTGGGCGACCCTACACCAACCAATATGCGGCTCGTGATGGCAGATAGGTCGGTAAAACGACCCGTTGGTATCTTAAATGATGTGTTGGTGAAGGTTTCGTCATTCATCTTTCCGGCAGACTTCGTTATCTTGGATTGTGAGGTGGACTCAGAAGTTCCTATAATCTTGGGGCGCCCTTTCCTTGCAACAGAAAGTGTGCTTATTGATTTAAGAGCCAATGAGCTTCTATTCCGAGTGAATGACGAAGTAGTCCGATTTGATGTGTGTAAATCAATGAAGCAACCTAAAGATCTGAACGTGTTCTCGGTAACTGATGTTTATTTTGATGATGAGAAAGAATTACCTGTAGAGGAGCAGCTTATTGATGACCCATTGGTGATTGTGCTTATGAATATTGAGCTTAAGGATGCTGAAAATTATGAAGAAACTATTTGTGCTCTAACAGGATTAGGGTCATATCCTCATGCTCCCAAGAAGCTGGACCTTGATCTCAAAAATCGACCTACACCACCAGCTAAACCATCTATTGAAGAACCACCCACGTTAGAATTGAAGCAGCTGCCTAGTCATTTAAAGTATGCATTCTTAGGATGTGGTAACATGCTCCCGGTTATTGTGGCGGCAGATTTGGGTGAGCAGCAAGTTGCAGCTCTCATCACAGTTCTACGGAAGTACATGAGAGCCATCGGTTAGACCATCGCTGATATCATTGGTATTCCGCCTGGGATTTGTACACACAAGATTCAGCTTGAAGAAAATTGCAGACCCACTATTGAGCATCAAAGGCGTCTAAATACACCTATGCAAGAGGTGGTGAAGAAATAAATTATTAAGTGGTTAGATGCAGGGGTTGTTTATCCAATCTTCGATAGTAAATGGGTAAGCCCAATACAATGTGTACCTTAGAAAGGTGGCATGACGGTAGTTGCAAATGAAAAGAAGGAGTTAATTCCACTCAGACCTGTCACAGGGTGGAGAGTATGCATGGACTACCGGAAGCTGAATTCGCGGACACTTAAAGATCACTTTCCAATGCCATTTATAGACCAAATGCTCGATCGATTAGCAGGGAAAGGATGGTTTTGTTTCCTAGATGGGTATTCCGGCTATAATCAGATTTGTATTGCTCCCGAAGATCAAGAGAAGACAACGTTTACATGCCCATATGGTACGTTTGACTTCAAACGTATGCCATTTGGGCTATGTAACGCACCCGCTACTTTTCAACGCTGTATGATGTCCATTTTTTCTAATATGGTGGAAGACACTCTGGAGGTATTCATGGATGATTTTTCAGTTGTGGGTGAATCGTTTGAATCGTGTTTGGCAAATCTAAGTATGGCATTGCAAAGATGCATTGAATTCAACCTGGTGCTAAACTGGGAGAAGTGCCATTTCATGGTGAAAGAAGGTATGGTTCTTGGGCATAAAATCTCCAAAAGAGGAATTGAGGTGGATCGAGCTAAAATCAAAGTCATCAAGAAACTACCACCCCCAATTTTGGTCAAAGGAGTTCGTAGTTTCCTCGGGCATGCAGGTTTCTACCGAAGGTTCATTAAAGGCTTTTCCAAGATTGCTAGTCCATTATGCAAGCTTTTGGAGAAGGATGCAAGGTTCGACTTCGGTGAAGACTGCTTGAAGGCATTTGAATGCCTCAAAGAGAAGCTAATTGAAGCTCTTATCATTGTAGCGCTTGATTGGTCTCTACCGTTTGAAGTCATATGTGATGCTAACGGGGTAGCTTTGGGTGCTGTACTTGGCCAGAGAAGAGAAAAGTTATTCCATCCAATCTACTATGCAAGCAAAGTCTTGAACAGAGCCCAGAAGAACTATACTATCACGGAACAAGAGCTTCTAGCGGTTGTGTATGCTTTTGAAAAGATCTGTGGTTATTTGTTGGGAACCAAAGTGGTAGTTCATACAGACCATGCATATCTGAGATATTTGATGGAAAAGAAAGATGCAAAACCAAGGCTAATTCGATTGGTATTATTGCTGCAAGAATTTGATTTTGAGGTAAAAGATAGAAGAGGTTGCGAAAACCAAGTGGCTGATCATCTATATAGACTCGAGAACGAGCATATAGCGCAGCCTGATCTTGAGATTGATGATGCATTCCTTGATGAAGAGATCTTAGCCACGATGATGGAAGAGTTACCATGGTATGCAGACTTTGCGAACTTCGTGGTAAGTAATGTGATGCCTGCAAATCTATCATTTCATCAAAAGAGGAAGTTCATGCACAATGTGAGACACTACTACTAGGATGAGCCATATTTGTTTAGACGATGCGCGGATGGTGTGATCATACGATGCATATCTCATGTGGAGGTGCCAAGTATCTTGGAAGCGAGTCATGCTTCCCAAGTTGGGGGACACCATGCAGGTGGTCGGACAACAAGGAAGGTATTGCAAAGCGGCTATTATTGGCCTTCGATATTTAGAGATGCCTACGAATTTGTGAAAAGATGTGACTAATGTCAGAGACAAGGCACTATTTCGAAGCACCATGAGATGCCCATGTCAAAAATTCTTGAAGTAGAGTTGTTTGATGTGTGGGGTATTGATTTCATGGGCCCATTTGTAAACTCGTTTGGTATGAAATACATCCTAGTTGCTGTCGACTATGTATCCAAATGGGTTGAAGCAGTAGCGCTGGCCGATAATGAAGGAAAACGTGTTGTCGCATTCTTGAAGAGAAATGTCTTCTCCCGTTTTGGGGTACCACGTACCATCATAAGCGATGGAGGATCACACTTTTGCAACAAGCTATTCAAATCCGTGTTGGTGAAATATGGGGTCAAGCAGCACAAGGTAGCCACACCTTATCACCCTCAAACTAGTAGACAGGAAAAAGTTTCCAATCGAGAGATCAAGCAAATCCTAGCTAAGACTGTAAATGCTAATAGGAAAGATTGGTCTCGGAAGCTGGACGATGCACTATGGGCTTATAGGACTGCATTTAAAACGCCAATTGGCATGTCCCCATACCAACTAGTTTATGGGAAGGCCTGTCACTTGCCCATTGATCTCGAGCACAAAGCATTGTGGGCGTTGAAGCGACTGAATTTGAATTGGGATGATGCTATGAGTCTGAGATTGGAGCAGTTGAATGAGATGGATGAATTCCGTCTACATGCGTATGAAAGATCATACCTCTACAAGGAACGGATGAAAAAGTATCATGATCAGCGGATTATTCAACGAAACTTTCAAAAGGGTGATATGGTACTTCTTTTCAATTCCAGACTGAAGCTATTTCCAGGTAAGTTAAAGTCCAAATGGTCTGGCCCGTACAAAGTTAGCCAAGTCTACTCGTCGGGAGTAGTTGAGTTAGAGGACAATAATGGGGTTGTCTTTAAGGTGAATGGCCAACGAGTGAAACCATACACCGGTCCTCTTGACTCAACAAAATGCATGGCCACCATGTATCTCGACGAAGTCTAAGTACTCGAGGTAACTATGTCGTGCTGCGATAATAAATCAAGCTCTTGATGGGAGGCAACCCATCGTTTTTAATTGTTTTTGTTGTTTTTGTTTTCCTAGAATTTTGTTGAGCCACGACCAAAACTAAGGCGCTTGATGGGAGGCAACCCATCGTTCTAATCGTTTTTGTTGTTTTTGAGTAAGTGTAGGTACAAGAGGTGTAAAGGAGGAGATTGGTTTCAAATTTTGATTTGGAAGCGGTTCATGTTGAAGGTGGTAAGTTAGGAATGAAGAAGCAAAAGGCTATGGGTTAGGCATTGCCTATGAAAATATAGGCAACGAACAAGGCAAGGCCTATGTAAATCTAGGCCACGAACAAGGCAAGGCCTATGCTATGGCCTAAGCTCTCGGATTCTACAATGCTATAGCATAGGCGCCGCCTATGCCTAACAATGCCATAGCATAGGCGCCGCCTATGCAAAAGCCTTTTGTCTCTAAATCTAGAAAGCCATGGAATAGGCGCCGCCAATGCCAAACAATGTCATAGCATAGGCGCCGCCTATGCAAAAGCCTTTTGTCTCTGAATCTAGAAAGCCATGGAATAGGCGCCGCCTATGCCAAACAATGCCATAGCATAGGCGCCGCCTATGCCAAACAATGCCATAGCATAGGCGCCGCCTATGCCAAAGCCTATGTCCAACTAGGCTTTGCAAAAGGCGCCGCCTATGCCAAGCATAGGCAAAGTATTAGGCGCCGCCTATGGCCACTTTTGGTCTCCAAATCCGATTCCAAATGGGTCAAAACCCGACCCAAGCTTGTCCTATAAATATAACCTTAGTCTTAAAACAAAAACTCATTGCAAATCCAACCTAAGCGCCGCCTACCTCTCCAAATTCTTTCAAAAAATTTCCTTTTGCTCTTTTAACTTTGCAAGAACATCTTTCGAGGCCATCAACCAAGTAAGTACTTCTTTGTTCTTCTTTTATATTCCGTAAGTACTACACTACTACGCCTATAGTAAATTGTTAAATCTTGAAGTAGTGTTGGTGATTTGAGTGTGGTTGATTTGTTGTGATACAACTAAGTAAGTGAAAGGATACGTAAGGATGGTCTTGACTTGTTTCCAACTTGAATTTGATTTTGATACACTGTCATACTTTTGCGGAATTGACATGGTCAAGAAAATGGTATAATATTGTAACTTGAAAGCTTTCATGTTCGAATTACTTGTTCATTGAGATGAAAAATCATGGTTAACTACAAACATGAGATGTTGATTATTTCTATGCCATAACTTGATACAATCTCTATGTAGTAGTCTTGTTCAAAAGGGTACATCAATCCAAACATGAAAGTATTGTCAAGATTACTTAAGATAGAATCGAAAAGGATAGTTAAGATGACTAGAAAAGTATGACTGCACTGATTATATTGTTGGAACGTACCACCTAAACGTATATCGATGAAGTCTGAGTAATCGACAACGTTCACTTAACTAGTTTGTGCCAACAAACTAAGTGTGAGGTGGTGCCACTACTGATTGTTTGTCGATTGTATCTACCGAGATGAATCTAACATGACTATCATTTTAATCTCAGGTACAAATGGCACCAAAAGCACGACAAGGAAAGGATAAAACGGCCACCTCACAAAAAGGCCAAAAAAGGGGACGTAAAGAGCAAGGTGAATCCTCCTCACTGCAAATACCTCGCCGCATGTTCGGAATCAAATGGGTCCTAGAGGAGGAAGGAAAGGAGTGGTATAGGAACAATAAAGAGAAAAAATATGTTCATGTGGAGTTGATACACAAGGAAAGCCTAGCAAAGAAAGAACCTCGCATATTGGCCAAGATCATGGTGTTACATCTTTATTTCATATTCCGAGATATGGGAGAATGCAATCTCGATCTAACACGAGAATTCTATGCCAACTGGTCACCGAAAACTATAGGGAGTGAAGTAAAGATTCGGGGTCAAGTTTTACAACTAAATGCGGAGTTCTTCAACTCTTTTCTAGGTTTGCCATCTGTTGATCCATCACCACTCAAGGAGCTATATAACAGACCTTCGTACAGGGCCATTAGACACACATTGTGCGTAACAAGGTCTATGGCACGATGGAGTAGACACAAGGACACCGGTCGGCACAACACCTTCCCTTACGCTTCCTTGAACAGGGAAGCTCGAATATGGTTGTGAATAGTCAACTCTTGCCTAATTCCAAGGACTCAGTATACAAAGATTACATGAGACAGAGTGTGTTTGGTGTACGCATTGATGACAAATGTCCCCATCAACATCGGGGCGATCATTCGATCTTCAATGCGCAAGGCCAGGCTACACAAGAGGTCCCACTTCAGCTTTGGCAATTTGTTGAATGCAATATTGAGGAAGGAGGACATCGAAGAGGAACCTACTGATCATAATCTTCCACACAACCCGAAGAAGTTTGACCTCACAAAGGTTAAAGATGCTGAAACCATGCATGGCGTCAACCTTACCACGGCAGAACGTCATGCTCAGGATGAAAGTTTCTTTCGCCATCTTTATGTCATGACTCGGTTTACCATGATGAGCGGAGGTCGTGTTCCAACTGCTGCAGATCTCCAACAGTTGGATTATGACTACCCAATGAACGAGCATGCAAGGGCTATGTGTGGAGTAGGTGTGTACTTTGAGGAACCTCTCGATGACGATGTGCCAACCGATGGTGATCGCCGAATGCCAGACTCCGACGTGGACGAGAATTCGGATGACGATGACTTCTATAATGATTCCGATGAAGGGGGTATGACCCCAGACATAGAGGAGGAGTCCGCCTAATCCAGGTTTTTCTTATTTATTTTCTACTAAGGACAGTGTGTCCCGTCTAAGTGTGGGGTGCTGGTATTTGTAGGCTACACTTCTTTCTCTGCATTTGTTTATTTATGTTTATTTGTTTTATTTGTTTATTTGTTTTATTTTGTAGTCAATTTTTTCTTTTGTTAAAAACTTTACATAAAATTGTTCTAATAGGCAGCATGGTATTGTGACAAGAGTCTGTGATAAAATCATTACTATTGAGATGTTTAGGCTCTAAATGTGACTCATTATGTGATAAGTGTGTGGTTTAATTCCTTCATCTGTTGGGTCAAGAGTCTATACTACTCCCAATAAAGTCGACCATGTGCCTTGTGTGTGTGAGGTGATAGTATATTCTGTGTTTGTGGCTGATGCTAGAACTTGCCTGGTATGTATGTAAAGCGAAATAAAGAGTGTGAGTTTAGGAGATGATTTAGGCATTTCTTTGGCAACCTTTGATTGTTTACCTTCGTTTTATCTACCCATGGACATCATCCTAGATAACCCCCTTTGAGCCTTTAGCCTATTTTCTTTGACAGCCTCATATGTAAGCCTAATCCATTTTTTTTCAAGACCATAATTTGATCCAAATTCCTAAGTGCTTTTAAATTGTAAAGTCATGTGACAAAATAAGAGGAAATTGGGTAAGAGTGATGCCTTAGAGTGTATTGGTACTTGAATTTGTTATAAAAAAAAAGTGGCTATCATAGAGGTATGTTATAAAAAGAAAAAAAAAAGAAAAAGATAAAAAGATCTTTGTGTTTATCATTGAATAACAAAATAGGTGAAAAGGGGTGGTAGATGAAAGAAAGGTAGAAAGGTTGTTTTAAAGAGTATTAATAGCATAATGTGATGTATCAAAGTGCTTAGGAACATAGTCACTATTTCTGGCCAAAATAGTCCTACCCGCCCCTTAGCCTACATTACAACCTGTAAAAAGACCTATTTGATCCTAAACTTAGCATTCTGATATTAGTAGAGCATTACATTAAGGGCAAGCCTATGTTCATCAGTTGCAACATATGAATTCTTTGTGAGCGTGAGAGCAAGGAAAATCCTATACCCATGTTTTGAAAAAATGAAATACTTGTGAGTAATTATGGGTGATATATTGTGAGACACACATGGTTGATGACTTTTGGGTAGTTGTGTATGATTCTTTGTGCCTTAACTTTTGGATACGTATTAACCATCATCACGAGTCTAGGTTGGAGGTTGAATTGTTTCTAATAATGATCAGAAAACTACTCTTTGTTAATAATTGTCATGCCTATCTTGATGAATATTTTGTGTTGTTACTGTGAAACCCTAAGTAGATGTTTATATGAACATGATATTTTGTTCGAGGACGAACAAAGCTTTAAGTGTGGGGTGTTGATGTTAGGCGTATTTACACGCCTAAAGCGCCTTAATTTACCCATATTTTAGCTAAGTTTTGAGGACAAAATATATAATTCATGCACTTTTAGTCCTTTTTCCTGTAAGTGAGCTAACCAACGTGATTAGCAAGTTTTCAGGTTTAAATGATGAAGATTTCAGCATTTTATGGATAACTTGATGCCAAAGGAAGCTTCACGAAAGAAGGAGAGCAGCGTTTGGACGCATATGGACTGAAAGTGACGCATGGAAAACTTGTCTCGGGCAAAAACAGCATTTCCAAAGACTTGGGGACCAGCAGTAACCTAGTAGGATTAGGAAAAGAATTCAGTAACCTAGTAGGATTAGGATAAGTGTGCAGTAGCTTAGTAGGAATAGGATATGGGTGTTATAAAAATCCTATTTTGCTGAACTTTTCAGCATTCATTCTCTTTCAATTAATTCTTATTTTTGACAATTTTCTTTCATCTATTCGACTTTTAATTTTCACAACAAAAGAAATGCTACTAGCAACAGAAATCACGTCACAAGTGACGCCAAGACATACTTTTCGTGAGTTTGTGATTATTTTGGTATGATGATAATGTCTATCGTGTTTTTCGTTGCACTCATGAGTAGCTAAACTTCTCTGTTAAGGTTATGGAAGCCTTATGAGATACTATCTATTGCTATGAGTTTGTGAATTCTTGACACGTATGCTGCTTATATCATTCTTCTCTTCATCTTAATATAAATTTTTATGGTTGCAAACATATAGAATACGCCAGTATAGCATTAACTTGTTCGAAAGAAAAGTTACATGTCTGGAAAAGAGAGAATGTCAAGGAAATAGGGCACCAACCCCTGTTTAAAAGTTAGTGCCGTAACTAGATTAACCTCTTGGAGAATTTGTACCATTAGATACGCTTTAAGCTCGAAAGAGTTAAAGTGAAATAGTCCTTGATAGTCGAAAGACGCCTGGATTTACCATAGAATACGATTCTCTATAAGCGCATGCATGTCTGAATTCTGCATAACTCATAGTCAATAGATACGTATAACTAATAAGGTGGACATAACCCTAACTCTCAATTCTCATTGATTAAAACCTACCAAATACTCCGTTTTACTCTTCTATTTTTCGTTTTTACTCTATTATTTTGTTTACATCATTTGCACGCACAAAATACCCCCTTTATTCGCAGAACTTTCATCAAAAGTCTAATAATCGTTGCTTACTTAGTGACCAAGTATTCCCTGTGGGATTCGACAACCAACCCAGTTGGGTTCTATATTTGACAACGACTGCTTACACTCTTACGAGAGCTGTAGTTTGAGCGTTATCAGATGCGATAGTTAAACTTTTCATAATCGAAACATATAAACACATAAACCGTTAATCAAAAAACGAAATCAAACATTTGGTTAGAACCTAGTTAAAGATCCCCAGCAGAGTCACCATTTCTGTTTTGTAAAAAATTTTGATTTTTGAAAGAGTCGCCACTTAATCTTGAAAAGGTATTAAGAAACCTTTATAAAACATTTTAAACGATTCAAAATAGGGAAATCGTTTTAAGTTAGATATTCTAGATAAGCGGTTCCTATTAACGTTTTAGGAAGGTGTTAGGCACCTAAAATGTCTGCTAACTTGCGGTTATCCAGACTGTTTGAAAATCGTCTTTTGATTAACTTCGAAAAGATTAATTTGTTAAAATAGTGATTTGATTTTTTCAAAAAAAAAAAAAAGCTTGTGCAAAATAGATTTAGGCGACTTAGTAGGGATTTTAACTAAGTCTAAATAAAACTAATAAACAAATAAGCACATAAAAGGGGAAGGCAGGAGAAAGTAAAAGATTTAGGCCATTAGTCCCTAATCAACGAGACCTGTCCTAATTTAGTTGGGCTTCCAACCCATTTTACCTGTCCTAAACTATTTTTTTGAGCCTTTGGCTCGAGTCTTGCTCCACCTGTATTAAATACAACTTTGGCTTCGAGGCCAAAATGAGTGAATAAATAAATGACTAAATTAATAAATAAAAAGAAGACAATAATAAAAATTGAGACTTTTCAAGTCTTTTAGTGACCTCATCAATGGGTTTTGATCCATTTTCCTTCTTTGTCTATCTTCTAGCACTTGCACGCCATGTAGTGGAACTTGGGTTTAAACTTCTAACTTGACTCGAAGGGGTGAGCCTCATTTACCCATTACGAAATTCAGGAGGAGAGGAGTCCATTTGTACTCGAGATATTTTTTTGCATGCAAAGAAAAGATAAAGAAATTAATATATGTTCAAGGCATAAAAGTGATATATTTCAAAGTAAAAGAAACTATCAAGAACCAATTTTTGAATGACAAGAATAAGCACACTTGCACAAGAATGAGAGTCAACAAATAAAAAATGCAAAGCAAAAGTTTCACAATCATACTATGCATGAGTCAAAAATATTCAAATAATTTTATTTAGCCGCAAAAGTTCGAACGTTCTTATCATTTTGAAAAGACAACATGCGAACAAAGAAGAATAAACATGTTGGATGAAAAATAAAGCTAGCACTTCATATTTTATATGAGGGTTTTGAAATCCATTAAAATAATTAGTAAACAAATGACAAATTCTTGACTTAACAAATTAATATTTTTATTAAGGCGCAACAAATAATAATAACTATTCTTCCAACATAAAATAAACAACTTTACATGCTAAAAAAATATATCTACCAACAATAAGTTTAAACAAGACATGGGTATTGTTTTTCAAGTAAAGATCTAAACTTTATCCAAAATAATCAAAGAATAAAGTAAAAAAAGAGAAACAATCTATATTATCTATTTTTTCAACATAAAGAAAATAACTTTACATGCTAAAAACAAATATATCTACCAACAATAAGTTTAAACAAGACATGGGTATCATTTTTCAAGTAAAGATCAAAACTTTATTCAAATAATCAAAGAATAAGGTGTAAAGGCAAAACATTCAACATTAACTATTCTTCTAAACATAAAGAAAATAACTTTACATACTAAAAATAAATGTATCCAACAACAATGAGTTTAAAAAAGGCATAAATACATCTTTTAAGCAAAGATTGAAACTTTATCCAAAATAATCAAAGAATAAAGTAAAAAAAGGCACATACAACTATTGCTAGCTCATTTTTATATCATGAACATGAAAGTAATTAGAATATCGATACCACAACGTCCTAGGGCCTTCAAGGTCATCTACAACATACAATCCCAACAAATAAAATTATATCTATGAACTACGAAGAAGAAAAAAAAGATGAAGAGAAAAATGATAATATAAACTAAATTAATAAAAAATGAAAAAAGGTGTGTTTACATTTTGGGGGCAGCAAAACAATACTACGAGCTTCGTTGGAATCAACCACCACCAAAAAACGTCGCCGGCAACTCAAAAATTTTGATTAGCCGATCAACTTTATGAAACAAAAATTTTTACTAAATAAAAATAACTATTTTTGCTCAAAAGAATTTTTTCACCTGTCTAGCCTTTTTTGCCTTCCTTCTCCCCTCTCTACTAAAGTAGTGGTAGTATTTATAGGAGAGAGTGGAGTGTTTTTTTTTCTCTCCTCCACCAATGTGGGAGAAAGTATTTATAGGAAATGATAGAGATTTATTTCTTTTCATCCACCAATGTGGGAGAAAAAACATTTAGGGGCGTTTTTGAAATATAAAAATTAAAGATAAGATGAGGTGGAAGATAATGTGGGGGGAGATAGTACAATGTAGTACAATCTTTGAATTTCAAAATTGAAAAAGGACAAAGTTGGTGGGAATAGTACAATGTAGTACGATTTGAATTTATTTTTTGGTGAGAATTGGGTAGAAGTTATGAGAGTTTTTGAGAATTTTGGGGTTATTTAAAATATAACCCCAATTAGAATTTAAAATCTAGCCATATTTATTTATTTTGACCAAACTAAAATCAATTGACGAATTGCATTGCAATTATGACCAATTTCAATTATGGTCAAATCTAATAGATTGGCTAAATTAAATTGAAATTCAATACGAATTAATCCCGAGTTTCTTGATTTAATAAAATCAAATGCATATTTATCTAAATAAATTATTTTTGAGAATAAATTATAATTAGCTCAAGATTTTAAGTATTAGTTTTTCGAAATGATCCTTTATTTAAAGTTCAATTTTGATGAAAATATTCATTTAGATGACGTCATTTATACAATCTCGTAAAAGCAAATACGAAAATATATAACTATCACTTAAATAACAAATTTAGCCCAAATACCTATTTTAAAATGCATTTATTTGGAAAAAATAATTGTTGTGATTTTATTTGAAAATCGAAGAAACTCCGAATCAAACTTAGTTATGGTGGTCAAAAATTAGGTGTCAACACGTCTTATAGAAATCAAAGGAGATGACTCGACTAAAAGGTACGTCTTATAGGAATCAAGGGGAATGACTCGACGAAAGGTACGCCTTATAGGAATGAAGGGATGATTCGACTAAAAGGTACATCTAATAGAAATCAAGGAACATGACTCGACTAAAAAGTACGTCTTATAGAAATCCAGAGAGATGACTTGACTAAAAGGTACGTGTTTTAGGGGTCAAAGGGAATGAATCGACTAAAAGGTATGCCTTATAGGAATCAAGCGGGATGACTCGACTAAAAGGTACGTATTCTAGGGGTCAAGGAGAATGAATCGACTAAAAGGTATGCCTTATATGAATCAAGGGGGATGACTCGACTAAAAGGTACATCTTCTAGGGATCAAGGGGAATGACTTGACTAAAAGGTACGTCTTATAGGAATCAAAAGGGATGACTCGACTAAAAGGTACGTCTTCTAAGAATCAAGGTGGATGACTCGACTAAAAGGTACGTCTTATAGGAATCAAAGAAGATGACTCGACTAAAAGGTATGCCTTATAGGAATCAAGGGGGATGACTCGACTAAAAGATACGTCTTCTAGGGGTCAAAGGGAATGACTCGACTAAAAGGTATGTCTTATAGTAATCAAAGGGAATGCCTTGACTAAAATTTACGTCTTGTTTTGCAAATTATTTTGATTTCAGAAAGAGTCACCACTTAATTTTGAAAAGGAATTAAGAAACCTTTATATAACATTTTAAACGATTCAAAATAGGGAAATCATTTTAAGTTAGAGATTCTAGATAAGCGGTTCCTATTAACGTTTTAGGAAGGTGTTAGGCACCTAAAACGTCTGCTAACTTGTGGTTATCCAGATTGTTTGAAAATCGTCTTTTGATTAACTTCGAAAAGATTAATTTGTTAAAATAGTGATTTGATTTTTTCAAAAAAAAAAAAACTTGTGTAAAATAGATTTAGGCGACTTAGTAGGGATTTTAACTAAGTCTAAATAAAACTAATAAACAAATAAACACATAAAAGGGGAAGGGAGGAGAAAGTAAAAGATTTAGGCCATTAGGCCCTAATCAACGAGACTTGTCCTAATTTAGTTGGGCTTCCAACCCATTTTACCTGTCCTAAACTATTTTTTTGAGCCTTTGGCTCGAGTCTTACTCCACCTGTATTAAATACAACTTTGGCTTCGAGGCCAAAATGAGTGAATAAATAAATGACTAAATGAATAAAAAAAAGAAGACAATAATAAAAATTGAGACTTTTCAAGTCTTTTAGTGACCTCATCAATGGGTTTTGATCCATTTTCCTTCTTTGTCTATCTTCTAGCACCTGCACGCCATGTAGTGGAACTTGGGTTTAAACTTCTAACTTGACTCGAAGGGGTGAGCCTCATTTACCCATTACGAAATTCAGGAGGAGAGGAGTCCATTTGGACTCGAGATATTTTTTTGCATGCAAAGAAAAGATAAAGAAATTAATATATGTTCAAGGCATAAAAGTGATATATTTCAAAGTAAAAGAAACTATCAAGAACCAATTTTTGAATGACAAGAATAAGCACACTTGCACAAGAATGAGAGTCAACAAATAAAAAATGCAAAGCAAAAGTTTCACAATCATACTATGCATGAGTCAAAAATATCCAAATAATTTTATTTAGCCGCAAATGTTTGAACGTTCTTATCATTTTGAAAAGACAACATGCGAACAAAGAAGAATAAACATGTTGGATGAAAAATAAAGCTAGCACTTCATATCTTATATGAGGGTTTTGAAATCCATTAAAATAATTAGTAAACAAATGACAAATTCTTGACTTAACTAATCAATATTTTTATTAAGGCGCAACAAATAATAATAAATATTCTTCCAACATAAAATAAACAACTTTACATGCTAAAAAAAATATATCTACCAACAATAAGTTTAAACAAGACATGGGTATTGTTTTTCAAGTAAAGATCTAAACTTTATCCAAAATAATCAAAGAATAAAGTAAAAAAAGAGAAACAATCTATATTATCAATTTTTTCAACATTAAGGAAATAACTTTACATGCTAAAAATAAATATATCTACCAACAATAAGTTTAAACAAGACATGGGTATCGTTTTTCAAGTAAAGATCAAAACTTTATTCAAATAATCAAAGAATAAGGTGTAAAGGCAAAATATTCAACATTAACTATTCTTCTAAACATAAAGAAAATAACTTTACATACTAAAAATAAATGTATCCAACAACAATGAGTTTAAAAAAGACATAAATACATCTTTTAAGCAAAGATTGAAACTTTATCCAAAATAATCAAAGAATAAAGTAAAAAAAGGCACATACAACTATTGCTAGCTCATTTTTATATCATGAACATGAAAGTAATTACAATATCGATACCACAACGTCCTAGGGCCTTCAAGGCCATCTACAACATATAATCCCAACAAATAAAATTATATCTATGAACTACGAAGAAGAAGAAAAAAGATGAAGAGAAAAATGATTATAAAAACTAAATTAATAAAAAAAGAAAAAAGGTGTGTTTACCTTTTGGGGGCAGCAAAACGAGACTACGTTGGAATCAACCACCACCGAAAAACGTCGTCGGCAACTCAAAAATTTTGATTAGCCGATCAACTTTATGAAACAAAGATTTTTACTAAATAAAAATAACTATTTTTGCTCAAAAGAATTTTTTCACCTGTCTAGCCTTTTTTTTCTTCCTTCTCTCCTCTCTACCAAAGTAGTGGTAGTATTTATAGGAAAGGATAAAAATTAAAGATAAGGTGATGTGGAAGATAATGTGTGGGAGATAGTACAATGTAGTACAATATTTGAATTTCAAAATTGGAAAAGGACAAAGTTGGTGGGAATAGTACAATGTAGTACGATTTGAATTTATTTTTTGGTGGAAATTGGGTAGAAGTTATGAGAGTTTTTGAGAATTTTGGGGTTATTTAAAATATAACCCCAATTAGAATTTAAAATCTAGTCATATTTATTTATTTTGACAAAATTAAAAATCAATTGACGAATTGCATTGCAATTATGATCAATTTTCAATTATGGTCAAATCTAATAGATTGGCTAAATTAAATTGAAATTCAATACGAATTAATACCTCGTTTAATCCCGAGCTTCTTGATTTAATAAAATCAAATGCATATTTATCCAAATAAATTATTTTTGAGAATTAATTATAATTAGCTCAAGATTTTAATTATTATTTTTTCGAAATGATCCTTAATTTAAAGTTCAATTTTGATGAAAATATTCATTTAGATGATGTCATTTATAAAATTTCGCAAAAGCAAATACGAAAATATATAATTATCACTTAAATAACAAATTTAGCCCAAATACCTATTTTAAAATGCATTTATTTGGAAAAAATAATTGTTGTGATTTTATTTGAAAATCGAAGAAACTCCGAATGAAACTTAGTTATGGAGGTCAAAAATTAGGTGTCAACACGTCTTATAGGAATCAAAGGAGATGACTCGACTAAAAGGTACGTCATATAGAAATCAAGGGGAATGACTCGACTAAAGGTACGTCTTATAGGAATCAAGGGATGATTCGACTAAAAGGTATGTCTAATAGAAATCAAGGAACATGACTCGACTAAAAGGTACGTCTTATAGGAATCAAGGGAGATGACTTGACTAAAAGGTACGTCTTTTAGGGGTCAAAGGAAATAATAGACTAAAAGGTATGCCTTATAGGAATCAAGGGGGATGACTCGACTAAAAGGTACATATTCTAGGGGGTCAAGGAGAATGAATCAACTAAAAGGTACGCCTTATTGGAATAAGGGGGATGACTCGACTAAAAGGTACGTTTTCTAGGGGTCAAGGGGAATAACTCGACTAAAAGGTACATCTTATAGGAATCAAAAGGGATGACTCGACTAAAAGGTACGTCTTCTAGGAATCAAGGTGGATGACTCGACTAAAAGGTACGTCTTATAGGAATCAAAGGGAATGACTTAACTAAAAGGTACGTCTTCTAGGGGTCAAGGGGAATGACTCGACTAAAAGGTATGTCTTATAGGAATCAAGGGGGATGACTCGACTAAAACGTACGTCTTCTAGGGGCCAAGGGGAATGACTCAACTAAAAGGTTCGTCTTATAGGAATCAAGGGGGATGACTCGACTAAAAGGTACGTCTTATAGGAATCAAGGTGGATGACTCGACTAAAAGGTACATCTTATAGGAATCAAGGGGAATGACTCAACTAAAAGGTACCTCTTATAGTAATCAAGGGAAATGACTCGACTAAAAGGTACGTCTTATAGGAATCAAGGGGAATGACTCAACTAAAAGGTACCTCTTATAGTAATCAAGGGAAATGACTCGACTAAAAGGTACGTCTTATAGGAATCAAGGGAGATGACTCAACTAAAAGGTACGTCTTATAGGAATCAAAAGGGAAATGACTCGACTAAAAGGTATGTCTTATAGGAATCCAATGGGATGACTCGACTAAAAGGTATGTCTTCTAGGGGTCAAGGGGAATGACTCGACTAAAAGGTACGTCTTATAGGAATCAAGGGAGATGAATCGACTAAAAGGTACGTCTTATAGGAATCAAGGGAGATGACTCAACTAAAAGGTACGTCCTATAGGAATCAAAGAAAATGACTCGACTAAAAGGTACGTCTTATAGGAATAAAAGAGAATGTCTCGACTAAAAGGTACGCCTTCTAGGGGTTAAGGGAAATGACTCGACTAAAAGGTACATCTTATAGGTGTCAAAGGAATGACTCAACTAAAAGGTACGTCTTCTAGGAGTGAAGGTTCAATTTAAGAAGTGTATCACCCAGCAAATGAAAACTAAAATCCCTTGACAAGAAAGTGTGTCTCTGAGGGATATAAGATGATGAATTTTACCATGATTTAACTATCAAACTTGTGCAGCAACATTACTTCCTGCATTTGTAAAAGTGAGGCATTGCAACCTTTGATATTTATGCTCTGAAATCCTTACTTTGAAGGTAATATATTTCCTATTGCATCAAAGAAAACTTGTGAGTTTAAAACATGGTGGCTGGTTTGTGGCTTTAGCTTTCATGGAAATCGCACCTGCCCCTATCATATTTAATCTTGCTTTCAACCATTAGCACGTGTCACTGACTTGCTGCATCATTGACCCGAACTCAGATTATTAAGAGTGACTCTGAAACAGATATAATATCTTTGCTTTGTCATGCTTCTCAAATAAACCCTTTGCACCTTGGTATTTTCATGAGTTCCTAGACTTGTCGGTTGACAAAACTTTTTCATGCCTTATTTCGGCTCACAATCATGTCTCTTTCATATATTGGCCTTTTGTCTTGCTTTGCGCAATTGAAGAAGATGGAAGCCAGTTTTGAAATCTTTTCTCACTTGTTTTGACATGGACTTGACTCAAAGACAAGAGAAAAAATGACAATGATTTTATTTGGACAACTGACTAAAGAAAATAAAATAAAAAATAAAGAGAAGAAAGAAAAGACAACTGTCACGGCCCAAAATCCCATCGGGCTGGACTGGCACCCGAAGCCGAGAAGGCCCGGGAGAACCCGTTCAAATACCTGTACTTTCACTTACATGTCACCAAAAATTTGGGCATCACTTCGCTGCATATAAAAGGATCTAATTACCTGTATCAGCACAACACACACAAATATATATACATATATATAATACATAGCCGTCGGGGCCACCCCATATACGAATATAACATCACTATATAAACTTCCATAACTTTACCCTTCTTTATGTCTACAAAGCCTCTAGGATATACATGACATAACTAGGGTCGGGACAAACCCCCGCCCACACATGACTCCTGTACAATAACAAAATATAAGGAACCGACTCGGAAAGCTCCGAAGTAAACTGGAGCTCACCAACAGTAGCTGTATGACCTGGCTTCTACTGGTGCGGTGTATGAGCTGAGGTACTTGTGCCTGCAGCATGAAATGCAGGTCCCCCGTAAGGGACGTCAGTACGAGATATGTACTGAGTATGTAAAGCTGTAAATAATCATATGTGATATGGGGGATCAAAAAAATCAGACACAAGTGAATAATTCATAATAGAAGTGAACCACACTTCATAAACATTTTTAGGATCATGAACATTATCATTAATCTGAATTGGGTTCTTGAATACAAACATATTTGTGGAACGGTATACATTTTCATTTCATTCTTTACAATTATTATTCGCCATTACCTCCTCCTCCCGAACCTCCAACCACCTAACAATAATCAATACTGTACCGTACTGTGACCATTAGGCTGCCCCCAGTACATATCAATTGGGATCGACCCATGCTAGGCTTATGCCCCTGGGATACCACCCACACGTATATCAAGTAACACATAAGAGATTTTTCCAATAACTTAGTTCAAAAGCTTTTGAGATTATTACATTAGTGTTCATGCCAATATAGTACCTTTGGAACAATGATACATCAATAGAAATCAAGTAATAGACCTTCTATACAATAACGATGTAATAAGGACTCATTGGTACATCAACAGTATGTTTCAGAATCATCAATATCACAACAATGAAATAGGAGCCTCTTGGTATATCAATGAAACATTTTGACACTTTATAGAATGGAAACAACTTCATTGGTAATGTAGAACAATACATGTGTTTGGATAACCATCGGAATCTTATTTTATGGAACATTGGTGTTTTCATGCCAAAGAACATCGTTAGAGTATGCTTTACATACCTCGTTGTAGATTCGGATACCAATTCAACACAACTTCCCGCCTTTACAAATCACTTATCTACAATAAAATATTTGGCATCTAGTATTAGCAACCCAACACCACAATTCTCTTCCATAATTCCATACAACCAATATTTGCAAAGCATTCCAAAAACCAACTTGAACAATAGGTTTATGTGTATATATATATATATAATCATCATTTCAATACCATATCATCAATACCACATCATCCCTTCACAATTCAACATAATCCAACCATGCACAAGAATGATCCAACATCATTTCCAATCATCTTTCAACAACAATCAAATAACATACTTCTTATGCTCACATGCATATATATATATATATACATATCCATATAAATAACACCAACATAATCTACATCCTTACCATAGAATGGCCCTTTGGGTTTTGAAGTCCTGTTGGCACAAATAAGGGGTGCTTCTCGAAGCCCTTGAGACGATGAACACAACTACGGAATCAATTTGGACTTTCCACGGTTGAATCACAAGATAATTAGAGTTGAAATTTGGCTAGGGTTTGTTCTTTCCTCTAATTGATGATGAATCTGATTTTTGAGCTCATATACATGTATATATACACATATTCCCGTCCATAATACCATAGAAAATAACCAAAGTGCCCTTAAAATTTAAATAATGTCAAATATGTCCTCCGATGGACAGTTTTGACAAGATGAAGTAATAGACCATAACTCTTTGCTCCGATATTGGATTTGGGTGAAATTGGTATAATTGTAAAGTTAATTCAAAGTTCTTTCATTTCATATAAATTAGGCCACCCAGTTCGTCCTGTACAAGGAGTTATAATCGTTTGAAGTTGACCCTAAAAATCTGTTTTGAGAGGCTGAAGTAAAACACGTATAACTCCTTACGCAGATGTTGAATTTGGATGAAACCAATTGCATTGGAAACAAGACTCAAAGATCTTTCTTTTGATATATGGTAGCTCTCCCAGTTCATTATATTGAGGGAGTTATGATCGTTCAAAGTTGACCCAAAAAACTAGCAGGCCTCAGTATTTTCCTGCTAATTTACTGTTCACAAAAATCTGTTTTGAGAGGCTGAAATAGAACGAGTATAACTCCTTACTCAGATGTTGGATTTGGATGAAACTAATTTCATTAGAAAGAATACTCAAAGATCTTTCTTTTGATATGTGGTAGCTCGCCCAGTTCATTATATTGAGGGAGTTATGATCGTTCAAAGTTGACCCAAAAACTGGAAATTTTCCTGCAATTTTACTGTTCACATCCCGGCCACCGTTTTATAGTTTCGAACGTGCTCGCTTATATCCGAAACTTATCCGTTTTTGAAAATCTTTATATCGTCAGAAATCTTATTCAATAACCTTCGTATGGAAACATCGACGGGCAAATTTCAATATAAATAAGGTCGATTCCTATACACATATAATCAAACTATACACTTGAAACCATCTCAAAATAATCAATACTCATATTTACCTAACTTAGGATCAATACATATACTCCAACACATATAACAATGGATAATGCACGTAATTAAGTACGGGGTGTTACAACAACGAATGGCCCCATTTGAAATAAAGAAATGAAAAGTTTATCTAGAAATGACAGTCAACTCTAATGATTATGCCATGCATTTTGGATCAAACTGTCTGATATTTCCATCCAAACTTTCTACCAATTGTTCTTGAGTTAATGGATTTGAAACTAAGTTACTTGCTTGGACCCATTGCATTCGAAGAGCTTATTCGGCTAGTGGCAATTTGAAGGATTTTTGCCAACAAGCCTTTCTCATTTTTCTCTCAACTCACCATCACCTTATAGTGCCCGTGGGGTTTTCACCAATAAAACTCTCTCATTTTTATCTCTCTTAACTTACCATCGCCTTATGGTGCCCGTGAAGATTTTCACCAATAAGATTCTCTCATTTTTATTTCTCTCCTGATTTCTTATGCTGAGGAAGACTAGTAATTCCCAAAATATGTCATCATATCTATTTCATGCTTAGCCTTAACATTCTCAAAGATTGATCTGAAGGTCTTTCTTTGGTTGTTACTTGACTTTTGGATAAGGTTAGAAAGAAAGGATGACATGAGGCCCAAACAATACTTGAAGTGGGGTAGGACTTACAACTTTTGAAATTGACTCAAATAATGAGGATTAACTCATGCCCCAGTTTCTTTTGACTGGTGACTCTAAATTGTTTATTTGGATAGATCGAGCCCCGGGTAGGGAAGCCTACGTATCTCACCCCCGAAAGAGGAGAATCAGGTCATGCGTAGTTCTGGTAGCTTATTCTTTCTTTTGATCTGATTTTTCTTTTTTTTTTATTTTTATTTTTAATTTTTCTGACTCTATTGTTTTGCTCGACACTTTTCTTTTGAGTTTTGATGACTTTATCTTGATTTCAAAAGAGGGTTATGAAAGAAAATAACACTAAGGCTTAAATGGGGTAAACAAAGGATGACACAATATTTGAATAGCAGAATGAAATGCCTTCTTCATATCAATCCTTGAAAATGCCAGTACACATCATGTAATATGAAAATGAAAGATGAAGATAATTTGTGACATCTTTTAAGCATTAACTTTGACTAAGTCTACGTCACTACTTCTTCTGTGTTTTCTAGCATACAACTCCACTTTCATTGTACATTCCTCACCTTGAATGACTTATGATTTCGTGGAGCTGAATTTCTTTCTGTTCATGCAAACACTATTTGACCTAATTGAGACATGTCTTGCAATTGATGACCAAGTGATTCTTGTGGTTCTCAAAACAATTGCCTTAATTTTCGAAGAAGGCTTCAACTTGTCACCAAATGTCTCAGCACTCGACATATTTTCTCGGATGTTTTTTCTAACTTTAGCCCTCTGATTCAAAGTTCATGCTCAAAGTGGGTTTTAAGATCTAGCTAAAAGTTTCGTCATAATGTCATATCACTAGAGGCAACATAAAAATGTACTATGTAAAGAAAACAAACAAATGACTTAAAATGAGACAAAACGACAAGGGACACCACATTTCATTAAAAGAAAAGATAGAAGGGTTTAAACAAAGACGACAGAGAAATAAAACAATATAGATCCTGAACTACAACTCTGAAATAATTTGGATAACAGAAAATAAAACAAATCAAACTATCAGACCTCTTCCTAGTAGGGAGAGGGGTGACTTCTCAATTGCTCAGCCTAACAACTTAGCCACTGGTTTGTATATCAGTATGACTAGAGCTTCCACCACTGTCAGACACATTCTCTTCAACAAATAAGTTCTGGATCTCCGTGCTTGACTCATTTCTTCCCACATATCATATCATGCATTACCGTGTGTGGGTAAAGTGTTCTGTGTGACCTTCGTAGTGTTAATGTTTTGCACTACGATCAAATTTTCTTGAATCAACCTTTCCATTTCAAAGAACTACAACCTTCAACACTGTGACCCGAGGAGCTAGAGAATGAGTGGTGGATGTATTGAGATGTAGCTGATGTGGCATGAATTTCGAGGCATATTGTGGTGCGTCAATCAGCAATAGCGAACTGACTTTTGTAATTGTGATGAAAAACTCAAGATATTGGTAGGATCAATAGTGGGGAATGGAAGAGAAGGTAGCCCACTAGCCCAAGCTCGATACATTTTCATCATTTGTTGTCTTAGTCTCAAATTTTCTTTGTTTAAACTCTCATTTTCCTGCCTCTTTGTTTGATCCATGAGGTCACTCTCCGTATCCTTGTTGAACACAACTAAACCTTCTTTAGATTTGGTGTGATGTGGAGGACCAGCTAGGATGCCACAAACCCACCACCTTAAACTAACTGAACAAGAGGCAACAAATATGTTAGAGTTCAACATCTTCTTCAAAACCTTTTTTTTCTTTTAGAAAAGATCATCGAACCCAAGAAGGGCACCTACGTATCTCACCCCCGAAAGAGGAGAATCAGGTGTGCGTAGTTCGTGAAGTCTTGCCAAAATGGCTAATTAATTTTTTTTTCTCAGAAACTTCAAAAATAACGAATTGTCAAAAGAATTGATGAAAATATTTTTGCATTTTTCAGGTTTAAACTCCCTATACAAAATGAAACCTATGATTACCAAAGAATTTTTTTTTTGGATTTTCAATTTTTGAATTTCATACTAAAATGAGACTTGAAGCTATTAACAAAAAATCTTTTTTGTGATTTTCTTTTAAAGATGTATAGGAAACACCTACTTTAAAGGAAAAGTGAGGAAAATCTTTTTTTGGATTTTTCAAATAAGATACCCGAACCAACAACAGGCTGCGTACGTATCTCACTCCCGAAAGAGGAGAATTAGGGGTGCGTAGTTCGTCCAGATTGGACAATTAATGATTAAATCACAGATTGCACCCTGACTTGAGACACAACTAAAGACAGACGATGAACAACATAACAAAATCTTTTTTTGAGTTTTCAATTTGACACTTCACATAAAAATGACACCAACAGCTATGAAAGAAATCTTTTTGGTGTTTTCGTTATATGAAATGTACAAAACTTCTACCATATTCTTTTGAATTTTATAAAAAGCTCCTATTAAAAGAAATCTTTTTTGAAATTTTCAAATTATGAAAGCTTATTAAAGAAACAAAGAAAAGTCTTTTTGATATTTTTGTCTTTGACAAAATGAGTGCAAAAGGTAAAAAAATAAAATAAAATCTTTTTGAATTTTTGGATTGGGAAAAACAAAAGCCATAAATAATTCTAAAAACTACAAACTCATTTTTTACTTTTCGACTCACTTTTTTTTTTTCAAACACACCTTACTTCTAACACATGTTTTCTCCGAATCAGTCCATCAAATGATCAAGTTACCCTCAAAGATGCAACATTTAGCACATAGGATGTTTTAGAGGTGAATCTCCTACAAAGGGCCACGTGGGTCCCACTAGGTCTCAATATGATGCAGATAAGCATGACCTAAAGGCTGATCTACGTTGGGTTTACTAACAAGCCTGTTCGGGGGAGCATATGGGCGATAGTGGCTGCTTTGCTTTCTACCCACTCCATACGTCCGATGGCTCCCCCTCCTAAAATAAGGGTGACTCAACTAGAGTTTGTGTGCACGACGTGCACTCCAGGACTTGTTGTAAAAGAAATGACTCGGGTTATGCACATGATGCCAGATATAAAGCAGTAACACATACGATAAAAACTGTAAACAAAAAGCGCGTAGGCACTCAACAATGATAAACAATAACACAAAACAACTCAAACAAAATGTCCACACACCTATAGTGCCAAACTAAGCCGATACAACTCCAAAATAAGCTCGAATTCTAAGAATCCCCAGCAGAGTCGCCAGAGCTATCAGACCCCTTTTACAACTCCAAAAAAAATTATTTAAGGTTCGAAAGGATTTTTATTATTAAAGTGACAAAATGAAGATAATTTGTTTCGAAAAGGACCTTTTACATTCAAAACTCAGAGTCACCACTTGGCATAATCTGGTGTGCCAAGTCACCATTGGACAATTCTTTTCAAAACCATTTGACTCTTTAAACTGGTTTGCGAACAGAGATTCCGGCTAAGGAATTTTGTTGAACGAGGGGAAGGTGTTAGGCACCCCTCGATCCCGTGGTTCAACCACGGTTGCTTGGTGGAGTATATCGTCCAATTTGGACACTATGAATGTATAAACCACACCAAACATAAATAAAACGATCAATCAAGCAAACAAATCCAAAAATAATGTCCAGTCCAATTATACAGTCCAAAATAGAAAAAAGAATGCGAAAATGTAAATCCTATTGTACCCTACACTAATTTTATAGTACGCTCCGATGCTACCCGATGCCTCGGGCTTTCATCACGGACGTCCTCCAAATATAAAATACTTCGGGGCATTCCCCTACGAATAAATACAAGTGATCGTGGGACATTTCCCAATTAAATGAATACATTTCCAAATGCAAGAACTAAAACCAAACCGTTCAACTCATATTCCACATTCAAACATTCAACAAGAAAACTTATTCCTAAATTTTTGCCTACCCGATCCAACATTCGTCTTTCCATTTCAACATATCATAATTTTATCACATTCCAACAATATTCATGCTCATTACGAATTAAACAAAACAACAATAAACCAAAGGTAATCTAAATTCAAGTTTTTTTTTATCAATTTCTCAATTTCATCCCCCAAATCCATTTTTAACAACATTATTAAATCAGTTCAACTATCAAATCACTTTTCAAAATCCGAAACCAACAACACATACCCCAACGAAGATTCAAACATTTAAGCATACTATAATCATTCATATCCACAACAACAATTAACATTTTGCTTGAAATATTCAAAACCGCACCACAAAATGTACGTTGATAGGGTACTTGTATACTTTATTGTGTGAAGTTTTTTTATCTTGTCTAGACAAGTATAAGGATTACGAATTGAGACAGATAAATTCTAACATTGATATTTTTTTGTAAAAATAAGGATCTAATCAATGGAAATTGATAACTTTTAATGGAAGAAAACTATCTAATCAATGGAAATTGGTGACTTTTAACGGAAGAAAACTATGAAAACATTGATTGTTGACCGATAAGGATCTTCACCGACTTGACAAGTTTTGCTTCGACTGTGGAGTGAGAAGGAGGTGCTTATAGCCCACCAGGTGTACTTGAGCCTCAACGTGCTCAAGCTTTTTTCCAAGCGGATATTTTATTAATTTTTTGAAATAAACAAAGTAATCAAACATATGGACAATTATTATATGTACAATGTTTTATCCAAACGACTTTCGGATGGCTCACAAACTTTGGTTATGTTCTTGTTAATTACTATTATAATGATATTTATGTTTCAAAACAAATGAAAAATTTAAGTCACGCACGCCTTTAAAATGCGTCATTACAGAGTAAAGATTGCTTATTTACATAGCCCCTTATGGACTCACGTGACTCTTTATCCTAAGTTGTGGTGTTATGTACATCTCCTTATGGACTCAGCGTCTTCCCTGATGTTTGCCCCATCGAATGGGACTCCTTATCCTAAGTTGGGGTGTAACATACATCTCCCTTATGGACTCAACGTCCTCGCTGAGGTTTGCCCCATCGAATGGAATTTGCTTGACTCAGAACTTAGGTTTGCCCTGCCTTAGCGGGATTTGCCTAAATTCAATTTGAACTGACCCACATCGACAGGGCTGACACAGGAGCGGCTCTGATACCATTCTTGTCACGACCTGAGCCGAGGTCCTGGTCGTGACGGACATCCCAAACCACGAAGGCTCGAGAGACCCCTTAGTCTAGCCCACTAGTGATACTGTCCTCTCTAGGTCTAGAACCGAATGACTTTAAAACACATCACTAGGGAGTAAGAATTGCTTACTTATATACCCAGCATCCCTTATGTGTTTTATCGATGTGAGACTCCTTATCCTAAGTTGGGTGTTAGCTTACAGTTTCATGAACACTTAAGGCAGCGTAAATGTATACAACGTATAAGAGGTGTATATACACCTTTATACACTATTTTACGTCAACACACACACAAACATATTTATATTTATATGTTGTCTATAGATTGGGTGACTTCCATCATTACGGAGCTCAAGTCATCTTCTTTGGCGTGGGCTGAGCTTGCGCTTTCATCCTAACTGACAGAAAGCTAACAGTATATACATCAGAAATATGCAATTTTCTACCCCTTTTACTCTTTTTAGACCTCTCGGTTTTCGTTCCCAATGTGTCTGGAGTGATGGTTGGTTGAGTTCATGTAAATGTTGGGTCTCTAGGAAAAGAGAGTTGAAAGAGATTCTACTGTTGATTCTTTGTAAACAAGTGGTGCTTTACTAAAATGAATTAGTGTTCATAGTGTGATGAGGCACCATATGACAGAAAAATTATCACATTTTTTAAGTTTCAAAATGTACTGGTTCGGGTCATTTGGTTGGGAAAGAGTTATCCCGAGATAATTAATGATAATTAATTCCGAGATTAATTATCCCACCATATATATGGGATAACTTGTCCCATCATTATGGTATAAAAAACAATAACAACAACATAACCAGGGGTTTGGGGAAGGTAAAATGTACGCAGTCCATATCACTATCTTTGGAGAAGAGAGGCTGTTTCCGATAGACCCTCGGCTCAAGACACAGAGACGGTAAATAAGGTCATAATGAAACATGAGATAAAATAGTCTATTTTATTTCGAAACTATTCATCTCTTATACCTCATAGTCGAGCCCAACCACCTAACGAGTCTCAACTCAAAAGGGATCTCGGGTGCAACTCAATTCCAAAAGAATTGTGATAATGGAACAAAGCCCACTTAATGGAAGGGCCATTTTCTTTCTTATTTCTTGGGCTTAATATACTTGAATCGAGTCCAATTCACATAGTAGAGCCAACCACCTAACAAGTCTCAACTCAAAATGAATTTTGGGCGTGGCTCAATCTCAAACAAATCGAAATGATGGAACGAAGTCCACTTGACGTAAGGGCCATTTGCCTTCTTATTTCTTGGGCTTAGTAATCTGGAGTTGAGCCCAATTCACATAGTTGAGCCCAACCACCTAACGAGTCTCAACTCAAAAGGGATCATTGGGGTAACTCATTCCTAAAAGAAATGTGATAATGGAACGAAGCCCACTTAACGTAAGTGCCATTTGCAGCCTTATTTCTTGGGCTTAACATACTTGAATCGAGTCCAATTTACATAGTCGAGCCCAACCACCCAACGAGTCTCAACTAAAAATAGATCTTGGATATAGCTTAACCTCAAACAAATCGTATCGATGGAACGGAGCCCACTTAACATAAGGGCCCTTGGCCTTCTTATTTCTTGGGCTTAATATACTTGAATCGAGTCCAATTCACATAGTTTAGCTTAACCACTTAACGAGTCTCAACTCAAAATGGATCTTGGGCGTAGCTTAACCTCAAATAAATCGTAATGATGGAATGAAGCACACTTAACGTAAGGGCCATTTGCCTTCTTATTTCTTGAGCTCAGTATAGTCCAGCTCAACCAGCTAACGACTCTCAACTCAAAATGGTCTTTGTAAATTTGGTTAGTGCTGATGAAATCTATGTTCTTATTGTTATTTTGGATTCTACTTAAATATGGTCAATTAACATTTATTAAATAAAGATATATTTTGTAGATTTTGTTGACCATGCTTCAGAAGATTAACATTAATTCAATATTTATATGGTAGTTACTTTGATCTCCTGTATCCAGCCTTATATAAAACCTTTCTCATAGTAACAAAGTCCTCGTACTTCTAGCAAGTCAAATTCAGTGTTTAGAGCTTTTGTGTTATTATATTAATTGATTTGATTTTTGCAAAAAGGCCTTACATTCATGCTTACAAAAAGATGAATGAATTAAGGATCTCTCAAAGAATTGTTCGACAAATTTTGTTGGTGTTATGTTTACTTTTGAGTTATAATGAGGTACAAGGAGAAAAAAAGCTATCTAAATTGGAGGATGCGAAGTTAGAGAAAAAACTAAAACTTTTGAATAAGCCAGCAGTCAAAATCGTTAAGGTACTTGTTTTTCTTCATTGCAAATCTCACCAGATATTTATTATTTTTATTTGATAATATCACCTTTACCAGGGGAAAAATTTCTCTTTCACATGGATTGTTTTTGGTAAATACGTTCTATCTCCTTTTTTTTTTTGTTCTTTTTTTTAGATTTTAAGATTGTTGTATTTGAAAATTGAACCCTCTGCATTATTAGTAATCTTTACAGTTTTTTTTTTTTTCTCTTTATACACATTTTATCTTGCAAATGTGCAGACAAAAGGCATAACAATGGAGTAGATAAAACCAATTTCAACTTTTCAAATTCGAATGTCAACAATTTTTGAAAAAGATATCGAATACTCCCTTTCTTACAAATTATTTGTGGTGTTTCTCTTTCATACGTCTCACTATTTGTCGTGTTTTCTTTTACACGCCCCATAGAATAACATTAATTGTGAGTTTTTTAATATACTATTGCACCCTCATTTATGTGTTAAAATATAATTCCTCTTCTTAGATATTTACTCTATTAAGATGTCTGATTTTTTCAAGAACAACTACCACAAACGATAAAATGAAAAAAATAATTAGTTTTGCTGGCTGGAAGGGAACAATTATTTTTAGAAATCATGATAGATAATTTAAGATTGAAGGCACAACAACTTATTACGATGTATTAATTAATACCGTAACTTCGATAACTTATTTATGATTTTTTTGCTCACAGACTAAATATGGGGACATATACAACTGTGTAGATTTCTACAAACAACATGCATTTGATCACCCATTGCTGAAGCACCATAATTTTCATCCCAAGGCATATCTCTACTCTCTTTTTACTTTAACTTTTGTACACATATATGATATTGTTGACATATATAATTGAATATTTGGATGAACAGATGAAACCTACTGTACCATCTAGGATAAAACGAAATCCATATGCCTCAGCAATGAGTAGGTTGCCGACAATATGGTCAAAAGATCGAGGTTGTCCTTCTGGAACTGTTCCTGTGAAGAGAATTACGAAGGATGATCTCATCAGACAAAGAGATATGCCACTGCCGGAACCCATCAACTTCAAAGATCAAGTTGTAGGCGCAAGATAATTTATGAACAATTTAATGCTTCTACTTGAATAATTCATGCCTACACACATGAGAATGCATTATTTTAACTCTTATACATATTCTAACAATTTAAGATTTCTTTTATAATAATAAAAACAATACATGCACAAATATAAACAAGTTTAATTAGTTTCAATTGTTGTGGCAAAAGTCATATATTGCAATACATTTTAAGCAGGGCAACAACAATAGTGAGCCAATAGGAAGAAGCTACACAACTTCATATGGATATAAGGTACATGACTTTGAAAATATTGTTAGATTTTCATTTTTCAGTTTTGACTTTGGGATTTAGTCATACTTTGGATATATAATATGTAACTTAATAAAAATATTTTTTTTCATATTCAGCGTGCAATACTTCAAACCCTAGAAGATCCAAATGCAAAGTTTTCGGGAGCTGGAATGGCACCAAATTTGTTCAATCCTCATGTTGAAGGCAAACAACATAGTGGTTGTCGAACAAGAATTCTAAGAGGGTCGGATAGCATGCAAGTTGGTTGGCGAGTAAGTTTAACTGAACTTTCCCATAAGTAATTTAATTGTTTCATAGAATGAATGTCTCCAAGATGTCAATTGTAGACTTTATTATAAATCCATAGTCGTTTATTATAATATTATTGTTTCGTATATCAGGTGGATCCAACATTATATGGGGATAATAAAACTAGACTTTTTATACATTTTCAGGTAATTTTTCTTAGTACTTTGATGATTTCAATCTCGCATTCTTTTGGTTTAGCTATTTATTTTCCTTCATATGCAAGAGTTTAAATATCAGAAATGCAGTGGCGAAGCCAGGTAGGGCCAATCTGAACTGTACCCCTTTTGCTAAAAGATACATTGTTTTTATATATAGTTAAAATTATTTTAGGCATTGAATCTTCTTTGTCATCTTGGTGTATGTGTTTAGTATGTATGTGTTTAGTATAAGTCTTGGCTGCACGCGACACTGAACATATGTTCTTTCTGTTTTCTAGACAGGTAATACTCATTGTTTCAATACATTATGTCCCGGCTTTGTACATGTAAACACCGATTTAGCTCTTGATATGCCATTCGACACTCTTTCACAACCCGGAGGGCCGTCATGGGAGGTCCCGATGTACCTTTATCGGGTACTTTTATACTTTATTGTATAAGTATATATGTATATCACAAATTGAGATACATAGAAAAATACCGACATTGATTATAATTTCTTGGAAATATAAGGATCATGGAACTGGAAACTGGTGGCTTCTAATAGGACCAGACTTTGCATCAATTGGTTTTTGGCCACATAAGATCTTCACTTTGTTGAAAAGTTATGCTTCGACTGTTCAATGGGGAGGAGTCGTATATAGTCCACCGGGTGTACCTGGACCTCCAATGGGCGCGAGTTTGTTTCCTAGCGGAGATGCTACGAAGGATGCCTACTGTAGGAGCATTACAGTTTCAAATGAGGAAGGAGATTCAGTTGGAATAGTGGAAGCAATCAGACGTACTGATAATTATTTTGATTATGAAATTCTGTTCAAACGAATTGAGGTAGGTTCAGACTCTTTTACTTATGGTCTTTATGGTGGACCTGGTAGTTCTTCATGACTCTAATTCTTGTTAGTTAGTAATCCTATCAAGATATATTTATGTTCAATGTATGATAAAAATATTGAGCTTTCTTAATAAATGTATGATTGGATAATACTTCTACTGAACCTTAAATTGCAATTCTTGAGTAGTGTGAAAAAATATACTATCATTTTGATTGTTGTTGATCTAAAATGCTTTTTACTTTTAATTTTTTGTACAAGGATGTGATAATATTGTTGACATACAATTAAATATCTGGTTGAACAGATGAAACCTAGTTTATCTAGGATAAAACAAAATTCAGATGACTCAACACCTAATAGGCCATCTATTATATGGCCAAAAGATGGAGATTGTCCTTTCGGAATTGTCCCCGTTAAGAGAATTACGAAGGATGATCTTATAAGACGAAGAAGTATACCAACTCGAGAAGATGTCAAAGTCGACGATCAATTCCTTGCGGTAAGATAACTTATGAACAATTTAATGCTTTTACTTGAAGAATTCATACCTACAAAACATAAGATTTTTAATGTACAAATTAAACATAAGTAAGTTTAATTTTCAATTATCTTGGCAAAACTCATTTAATGCAGTACATCTTAGGCAGAGCAACAATAATAGTGAGCAAAAAGGAAGCTACATATCTTCACAAGGGTATAAGGTATATAACTGTGAAAATTAATATTGTCATGATTTCTTTTAATTGGAATTGAAATAACAAATGCAATAAGTTATATTTGTAGTTTAATTTACAATTTGGAGTTTTTTCCCTTCAAAATATCAAATTGTGTTGTCAAGGTCTATGCATTTGCCTTTCGAGATAGCCATTCTTGATATTGAAGTTGTTAAATAAGTTTTAGGACTTAAGAGCTAGGTTGTAGTTGGAAAGAAAGAAAATAACTTACGGTTTTAGTATATATATAGAGGTTAAATTTGGATATTGTGTAAAAGTTCATAAAATAAATAATTTATTATATTCAGGTCGCAATTATTCAAATTCTGGAAGACTTAAATATAAAGTTTGCCGGAGCTGGAATGACAGCTTATTTGTACAAAATCCTTACGTTGAAGGCAAACAACAATAGTACTTGTCGACAAAACATTTTAGGACGGAATGTTTTACAAGTTGATTGAAGAGTAAATTTAATATACCTTTTTTCAAACGTTATTTATTTATTTCATTAAAGAACTTGTTGAAGATGTTAGAAATAAATTATAAATTCAGAATCGATTGTTGTAATATCGTCATTTCTTACTTTAGGTGGATCCAACATTATACCGGGATAATAAAACTAGGTTTTTAAAACATTTTCAGCTAACTTCTTGTTGTGCTTTGATGATTTCAATCATGAGTTCATGAAACTACTATATCTTTTGATATATCTATTTTCTTCATGTTTTCTAGGCAGGTAAAATTCATTGTTTCAATGCATTATATCCTAGAGGGTCATATTACACAACGCAGAAAGAAGACATGAGAGGACACAATGTACATAGATAGGGTACTTGTATACTTTATTTTTTGTGATTTTTTTTTTTAATCTTGTCTATATAAGTATAAGGATTACGAATTGGGACAAAAAAATTCTGATATTGATATAAATTTTTAATAATAAGGATCTAGTCAATGAAAATTGGTGGCTTTTAATGGAAGAAAATTATGAAAAAAAATTGTTTTTAGGCCGCAAAGATCTTCACCAACTTGACAAGTTTAGCTACGATGTGGAGTGAGGAGGAGTAGCTTATAGTCCACCAGGTGTACTTGAGCCTCCAGTGCACCCAAGCTTTTTACCAAATGGATTCTTCATTTATTTGTGAAAGAAATCTAAAGTAATCAAACATATGGACAATTATTTTATGTACCATGTTTTGTTCAAACGACTTTCGGATGGTTCACATTTCACAAACTTTAGTTATGTTCTTGTTAATTACTATTATAATGATATTTATGTTTCGTATCAAATGAAATATCAAGCTTTCTTGGTGAATTTATAATTATATTAGACATCTCTTCCCGTGGATCTTAACTTGTATACAACACTTATACATTGTTTCATGAACACATAAGGTAGCGTAAATGTATACAATGTATAATTGATGTATATACACCTTTATACACTATTCTACGCTAAGACACACACACACAAACATATTACATTCATATGTTGTTTATAGATTGGTTGACTTCCCTTATGGTAAAAGAATTTCCCATTTTATTGGATTGCTTCCCCGTATACTTCAATTGTTGAATATCATCTAGAAAAATGAAATAGTTGTCTTTCTCAACGTTGAAAATTGTATCGAATATATCCACCATATTGGAATTTTCCATTATTGGGAAGTTGTGAATGTTGTAGTGATATTCTGGGTAGGAAGATAAGTATCAGTTAGATTGAATAAATATTCCAATTTTTATACACTAAGTTTCCATCTTCTTGTAGGGAAAAAAAGGTAACGTTGGCAAAATTCAGAAATAGCATACTTATCCCCTTAATTATGAATTTCATAGCAATAGTTTCATAATTACATAATATAGCAAGTTATATTTTGTATTTTGCAAACTGTTGTTACAAAAATACAAATACATATGATTTTTACTGCCCTTATTATCGATATGTATTTTGTATTTTTGCAAACTGTTGCTACAAATACATACAAATACATATGCTACAAAATATAATATAATAAAAGTGTTGTTAGTTTTTGTAATTTAATACTTAAGTATGCTACTTTATATATTTTTTCCTTTTAATTCAGTATATAACGTGTATATAATAAAGCGACACATATATGTTGATGGTTAGGCCTGACAAGTTATGTCAACTGGATTCAAATATATTAAGCCCAAAAGCAAGAAAGGGCCCTTACGGGTACGAACTTAAAAGATTATTATCGTCTATAAAAAACTTCATTGGACGAGTAATGATTATACATGATTAGAAGTTCTCTTTTTTAATTTTATGTTAGTGTGAACGGTCAATTTTCATCAACTAAAAATTCAGTAAATTTCGCTTGTGAAGTCTATGTTCAAATTATTATTTTGGATATTAATTAAATAAATGTTAGTTAAAATTGAGAAGGTTACAATAATTTATTATCATGTATAGTAGTCAATTCATGATCTTATCTTTAACTCTATCTAATGTCTTCCCCATAGTAACAAATATCTCACACACACAAAAAATGAAATCTATGTTCAAATTATTATTTTGGATGTAGACACCTAATTTTGTCCCTCCCAAGTTCAATTTTATTCATTTTTACCTCACTTTATCATACACCCTTATCCACGTGATTATACCCTCCATAAAATGACAAAAATAACAACCCTTAACAAATTTTATCTTGTTTTGATCATATCCTAACAAACTTTATCCTTACACCTCACCTACCCTACCTCTACCCCACCTACCCTACCTCACTACCCCACCCTCACCTCATTGGAATTGAATTCCACTCATAATATAACAACACTTCACACACAGAAAAAAGGAACCGGACAAAAAAAAAAATACTCTCTCCACTCACACTCACAGCACACAAAAAAAAAGAAGAAGAATTCACCTTCTTCTCAAACAACATTCTCGCCATTTTCACACATATCACACACAATACCCACCACCGACTCATATACACATTCACTGAAATTCTCATCACACACACACGAATCCACACAAAGCTGGTTGGAAATAAATAAACACAACACACACAACACACAGTAGAATGGAGAAATGGGAGACGGGAGAGAGATCGAAAAAGAAAATCGCGAGTTAGAAAGAAACGGAGAGAGATCAATTGAGAGAGGTAGAGAGAAAGCGGAGATCTGAGAGAGAAGGGGAGAATCGGAAAAGGGGTACTGCTTCGGCGAGTTTCGCCTGAGAGAAGTCGAGATCCAATCCGTTCTCATTGGTTCTCGCTGTGTTTGAGCCCGTTAGAGCTCTGGTGACGCGAAACAGCGACCCCCTAGCCCTCAAAATTCCCCAAAATCTTTTTATTTTTTCTTGATTTTAGGCGAGATTCCGCCGGAGAACGTTAAGGTGGCCAGATTCTAACTTGTTTCATCGATTCTAGTTACCGGCCGAGATCTCCGGAGCTACAGGCACACGGGTTGTTCAGTTTTTCTTGTGATTTGTGATCCTCGGGTTAGTTTATTCATGCCCGTGGATTGCTGTTCGGATTGCATTTCGTGAATATTCTGCGTTTCGGGTTTGGTAGATAGTCGAGTTGGCGAGTTCATGTTGAATTCGTTGGTTGAGGTTTGATCGGAGGTTCCGGTGCAAATTTTATCTCGTTTAATTGAATAATACTTGAAAACGGCATTGAGGTCCAATTCTACTTATTCTTTTTTTTTATTTCGTCGTTTGTCATGTTCAATGTTTTGAATTGGACAGAGTGTGTTGGTTGATCAGTGATGATATGAATTGTTGTTTGTTTTGATTCGGTGCTTGATTTCTTTAATTATGGATTGATCATGAATTGTGTGATGAAATAATAGCTCATGAAGGATTAAAATTGATAGTTGGAGGTGGAACTGAGAAGTTGATTAAAAGGGGTTAATTTAGACTAACTTTGATTTATTATTGCTTTGTTTAAATTCGGAAAGCATGAATATTATCGGAACATGATAGTATCATGATAGTCGGATAGGTAAATGTAGGTTCGGGTAAGCAAATTTAGAACTTGTGTTTTGGTTGAATGTTAGAATATGCGTGCGAATATTTCTTCCTAGTTTATTGTATTTGATTCGAGTGTATTCGTTTGGCCAGGGAATACCCCGAGGTTTCATGTATTCATTCACCGGGGAATGCCCCGATGTATTATGTCTTCGAAGGAGGTTCGTGATCAAGGCCCGAGGCATCGGGTGAAGCATTGGAGCTTAGTCTAGGACTAGCTTAGAATAGGATTTATATTTTTGCATTTTATTTTTGGACTGTATAATTGGACTGAACATTATTATTTTGGTTTTGGATTGTTGTTTGACGTTTTTGTTGCTTGTTTATGTGTTTTATGTGGTTTATACATTCTTAGTGTCAAAGTTAGCCGATACGTTCCACCAAGCGACCGTGGTCGAACACGGGATCGAGGGGTGCCTAACACCTTCCCATCGGTCAACAAAATTTCTTAGCCGAAATCTCTGTTCGCAAACCAGTCTTAAAGAGTCAAATTGTTTTGAAAAGGATTTTTCCAAGGTGACTTGGCACACCGGATTATGCCAAGTGGCGACTCTGAATAAAAAATGTAAATAATCCTTTTTTGAAACAAATTTTCATTTTTCGTCACTTTGATAATAAAAACTCTTTCGAACTTAAAATCAAAACTTTATGGTCGTAAAAGGGGTGTGACAGCTCTGGCGACTCCACTGGGGAGGATTTCAGAATCCGAGCTTTTTTTGGAGTCGTATCGGCTTTATTTGGCATTACGAGTGTATAACATTGTTTGTAATTTTGTTTGTGTTGTCACTTTTGTGTATTTTCGTGCTCTTTGCTTACAGTATTTATCCTATGTGTTACCTCTTTTATATCTGACATCATATGCATAACCCGAGTCATTCTTTCCGCAACAAGTCTCGGAGCGCACGTCGTGCGCACGAACTCTAGTTGAGTCACCTTTATTTTAGGGGGGAGCCGTTGGATGTATGGAGAAGGTGGAAAGCTAAGCAGCCACTATCGACCATATGCTCCCTCGAATAGCCTTGTTAGTGAACCCCAACGTAGGTCAGCCTTTAGGTCATGCTTATGTGCATCATATTGAAGACCTAGAAGGGCCCACTTGGCCCTTTGTAGGAGACTCACCTCTAAGGCATCCCTACGTGCTAAATGTTGCATCTTTGAGGGTAAGGAGGTTATTTGATCGACTGGTTTGGGCAAAAACATGAGTTAGAAGCAAAGTGTGTAGGCAAGAAATTGTTGAAAAAAAAAAGTGAAGAAAAAAAAAAGATTTGGTAGTTTTTAGGGTTCTTTATGGCTTTTGTTTTTCACAATTCAAAAATTAAAAAAAATAATAATAAAATGTTTTTTTTTACTTTTTTCACTCATTTCCCACAAAATCAAAAACGTTAAAAAAATTTCCTTTTATTTCTTTAGTAAGCACTCATAATTCGAAAACTCCAAAAATATTTTTTCCTTTCAATAGGAGCTTTGTACATTCTTATATAGTGAAAATGCCAAAAAGATTTTCCTTCGTAATTGTTGGTGTCAGTTTTAGTTGAAGTGTCTAATTAAAAATCCAAAAAAAAAAATTTATTTGTTTGTCTTTGGTTGTGTCTCTTACGTTAGGGTCAATCTATTAGTTAATCATTAATTGTCCAATCTGGACGAACTATGCACCCCTGATTCTCCTCTTTCGGGATGTGAGATACGTAGGTAACCTATTGTTGGTTCGGGGATTTTATTTCAAAAAAAATAAAAAATTATTCACTCTTCATTTAGAGTAGGTGTTTCATATACATCTTCAAGAGAAAACTACAAAAAGATTTTTCTTTAATAGTTTCAAGTTTCACTTTCATATGAAATTCAAAATCGAAAATCCGAAAAGATTTTTCTTTGGTAATCGTAGGTTTCATATTGTATGGAGATGTTAAAATTCAAAAATTCAAAAAGATTTTCGTCAATTCTTTTGACAATTTGTTATTTTCTCTCCTCAAAGTTTTTTTAAAAAAAAAGTAAAAGAAGAAAAGGAAAAAGAGTTTAATTGGCCATTTTGGCAAGACTTCATGAACTACGCACACCTGATTCTCCTCTCTCGAGAGTGAGATACGTAGGCGCCCTTCTTGGGTTCGGTGATATTTTCAAAAAAGAAAAAAATAAACAAAACAAAACAACAAAAAAAAAGAAGGAAAAAGAGGTTTTGGAAAAGTGTTGAACTCCAACACATTTTTTTTTTATTGAGTCAGTTTAAGGTGGTTGATTTGTGGCATTCTGGCTGGTCCTTCACATCACACCAAATTCAAAGGGTTAGTTGTGTCCAACCAAGATATAGAGAGTGACATGATGGATCAAATAAAGAATCAGGAAAATGAGAGTTTGAAGAAAGAGATTAGGAGGCTAAGACAACAAATGACAGAAATGTATCGAGCTTGGGTTAGTGAGTTGCCTCCTCCTCCATTTCCCTTTATTGATCCTATAAATACCTCGAGTTTTCCACCAAAATCTCAAAGTCAGTTTTCTACTGTTGTTGATGCACCGCAACATGACTCGGAATTCATTATAAGCCAAAAGCATCTCAATACTTCCACCACTTTTCCTCTAGCTCCTCAGCATAAGCCTGCTACATTCACCACAACACATGTCGTCTGCGATCTTGTTGCTCAATCGTCTACTGGGACTTCCACACTGGCTCACCCAACGTTTGTGCATCCCCATGCTGCTAGTGAACTTATATTCAATACTTTTGGTGATCATTGTTATACTCCTGAGCCTGCTTTTAAGTTAACTGAACCACCAAAATTTCTTAACAAGAAGTCCAGTATGCCAGAAGAGTCGGAGAAAATGGTTGAAAAAATGAAGAGTACAGAAAATGCTATGAAAAATTCTCTAGGACCTACGGGTAAAGAAGATGTTTCATACAAAGACTGGGGCATGCCTTCAAGTGCTAACCTTCCTCCAATCTTTGAGATGTCGAAATTTTAGGAGCAAGATGGGCATGAGAAATTCATAAAACATTTGGGACAATATTGCAATCAATTGAGGGAACCTGGAGGAAAGAAGAATGAGAAAGATGACATTTCTATTGTAGTTGGAGAACGGGCAGATCCAAGAAGACGACGTAGTCGTTGCCGTCAATCTCAAGCCCAAGTTCATACCCAAGCTCTCCATAATCACTCTCAAAATCCAATATACTCTGTTTCCCGACCTCCATATCTAGTATATTGCGCACAACCATATGTTCGACTACTTCCTTATCCACAATGGCGAGCACCAAATCTTCAAAGTCATCCTCCAATTCCACAAACATACCAAAACCCTTCTAGGCCCGATGTTTGATCCAAGTTAAATAATGAAATGAGGAAGAAATTTAGGGATAGTTTCACACTAATTGGAGAGTCGTATGTCAGTTTATTTTAGAGATTGGCACAGCGAGGCATGATCACTCCTTTCCTTGGGTATACTCTTGACCCAAATTCAAGAAGTTTTGATCCTAATGTAGGATGTGCATATCAATCTGATGTTCAGGGTCACAATATTAAAGATTGTCGTGCTTTGAAAAGAGAAATTGAAAAGATGATTCAAGACAAATTGATTATGGTGCCGAACATTGACGGTGAGGAAAACTCTAGTCATGCTGATATACAAACCAGTGGCTAAGATGTCAGGCCGAGCAATTGAGAAGTGACTCATCTCCCTACTAGGAAGAGGTCTGGTAATTTGTTTTGTTTTATTTATTTTATTTTCTATTATCCAAATTATTCCAGGGTTGTAGTTCAGGATCTATCTTGTTTTGTCCATTTTTCGTTATGTTCAAACCCTTCTATCTTTTATTTTAATTAAATGAAGTGTCCATTTTTCCTTTGTGTTTTAAATGTGTTGTTTGTTTGTTTTCTTTACATAGTACATTTTAGGTTAATTCTAGTGATATGATATGCTAGTGGAATTTTCAGTCTGATCTTAAAATTCAATTTAAGCATGAACATTGAATCAGAGGGTTAAAGTTAGAAAAAGAGACCATCTGAGAAAATAGGTAGTGTGATAAGATATTTGGTGATAATTTCAAGCCTTCTTTGAAAATTAAGGCAATTATTTTGAGAATCACAAGAATAACTTGGTCATCAATTGAAAAACATGGCTCAATTAGATCAAATAACAGGTGTGTGATACCGAGGGACAGAAAAATCAACTCCACGAAAGCATGAGTCATTCAATGTGAGGATTGTACAACAAAAGTGGAGTGATATGTTGAACAAAGTGCAAGTGTAGTGACGCACAGACTTAGTTAAAGTTAATGCTTAAAAAATATCACAATTGATCTTCATCTCTCACTTTCGTATTGCATGAGATGTACTTGCATTTTTAAGGATTGATATGATGAAGGCATTTCATTCTGCTATCCAAACATCGTGTCATCCTTTGTTTATCTTATTTGAGCTTTAGTCCTATTTTCTTTCATACCCCTCTTTTGGAATCAAAATAGAGTCAAAAAAAGTTCACCAAAAAAAAAGAGAAGAAAAAGAAAATATGT
Source organism: Capsicum baccatum var. pendulum (assembly GCA_030864225.1). NCBI lineage: Eukaryota > Viridiplantae > Streptophyta > Magnoliopsida > Solanales > Solanaceae > Capsicum > Capsicum baccatum. The sequence goes on from CM061550.1 coordinate 8,737,234, forward strand.
CCAAAAAGAAAAAGAAAAGAAAAGTGTCAAGACAAATAGAGTTAGAAAAAATCCAAAGAGAAAAGAGTGTCAATAAATGAAAAAAAATCAAAAGTCTAAATCATGCAAAATAAGCTGTCAGAACTACGCATGAACTGATTCTCCTCTCTTGGGGGTGAGATACGTAGGCTGCCTTACTAAGGGCTCGGTCCAACCAAATAAATAATTTAGAATCACCCTGTCAAAAGAAATTGGGGCATGAGTTGATCCTCATTGTTTGAGTCGATTCCAAAAGTTGTAAGTCCTAACCCACTTCAAGTGTCGTTTGGGCCTCACTCCATCCTTTCTTTCTAACCCTATCCAAAAGCCAAGTTACAACTAAAGAAAGACCTTTAGATCAATCTCTGAAAATGTTAGGGCTAAGCATGCAATGGATGTGATGACGCATTTTGGGAACTACTTGTCTTCCTCAACATAAGAAATCAGGAAAGAAGTAAAAATGAGAGAGTCTTATTGGTGAAAACCCTCACGGGCACCGTGAGATGAATGGTGAGTTGAGAGAAATAAAAATGAGAGAGTCTTATCGGTGAAAACCCTCACGGGCACTGTAAGGCGACGGTGAGTTGAGACAAATGAAAATCAGAGTCTCATTAGTGAAAAACCCTTATAGACATCACAAGGCAATGATGAGCTGAGGAAAATAAAATAAGAAAGACTTGTTGGAGAAAACCTTTCAAGGTGTCACTAGCTGAATGAGGTCTCTGAATGCAATTGACCCAAGAAAGTAACTCAATTTCAGGGTCATTACCTCAACAACAATTGGTAGAAGGTTTGGATGAAAAGATCAGGCAGCTTAATCCAAATACATCGCATAATCATTAGAGTTGATTGTCATTTTAGATAAATTTTTCATTTCTTTGTTTCAAATGGGGACTTTCATTGTCTTTTCTTTCTTCTCTTTATCTTTATTTTTATTTTCTTGAGTCAGTTATCCAAATAAAACAAAATTTATTGTCATTTTTCTCTTGTTTTTGAGTCGAGTCCATGTCAAAACAAGTGAGAAAAGATTTCAAAACTGGCTACGAACTTCTTCAATTTCACAAAGCAAGACAGAATGGCCAGCGCATGAAAGAGACATAATTGTGAGCCAAAATAGGGGCATGCAGAACCTGGTTGTGTGCTTAGCTTGAGCAGCTAAACACATAATCTGGCTAGAGCATGAGCAAAACTATGTTCGTATAAGAACATATTACTTTAATCTGGTATGAATTAACTTAAGCTTTAATTATGTTTCTATATCTTGTCTTATAATGGGGTTTTAATCCAAGTATGGGGTATCTGTTTACTGTTTAAGTGTTTGAAGGAACCGATTAATCTCCGGTTAAGACGTTGGTCAGCCTGAAAGTAGGTCGTAAGCTTAGGAGAAGCGTGTTAGACCTTGTTGGTGGTCCCGTCACTAAGATAACACTTAGCAGTCTATAGTATAAAGCCATTAAAACTTGTTAGATCCCATAAGCCATAGATATTTTCACATAATTGGTTTTCGTTGTTTCATACCTGTTTACTGTGATATGCCTGCTTGCATGAACATATATGTTTACTCTGTTAGTCTCTAGACAACATGTTTTCAATATGAGCCATCATATTAAAAATACTGTTAATCTATCTTCTCAGGCAACCCCGATTTCCACTATTGAAAATGATCTTCAAAACTGGAGCATTCCAGAAGAATCTTTCAATACTATTTATCAAATTGGAAAATTTAGTTTTTTGAAAAAACATAACATCAAGACCTCTGAGTCTACTGTTGCTATTAATAATTCTTTAGAAATTATTCAACTATTTAATGAATTAGATATAAACCGATTTAAAAATCAGTTTAATTATCTGCATGTTGGACTTGTTCAAGTAGCTATAAAGCCACTTTTCCGACAGGGACTAGATATCCCAGTCTGTGCTATCCTAAGAGATGCTCGTCTACTTAATTTTGATGACTCGCTCTTAGGGGTAATCCAAAGTAACCTCGCCGACGGCCCGGTATACTTTAACTGTTACCCCAATTTCTCTGTCGATATAAATGATCCTAACATCATGGATGTTTTAACTTTGAATGTTAAAACAAAAAACATGAATAGTAAGGAGAACACCAGAGAAATAGCGATTATATACAGTGTATATTATCGCCTCATGGGTACTACTGTAGCACCTAAAGCTAGATTTACGAGCCCTAAAGGGGTTACCACCCTAATGGAAGCAAATAAAGACCGTAGTACAGTCTTTGTTCCTAAGGCTATCGTGTGGGATGATATCCTCCATAGCAATGATTGGAACTTTGAGGCTATCACCCAACCTGTTCGGATTTACTCCGAAAAATCTCAGATCGAACGAGTGATTCAACACCCTGACGGATCTATCTATTTGAAATTCCTCGGGCTCGACCCATCTCGGCACTCGTCCTTTCGCCGATCAGTTTCCACTCGTGCCTCTACTTCCAAACCCCTGGAGGAGAGTGAGGACCACGATCACAATAATGACAAGGGAAAAATTAGAGGAGTTGACTTCTCTGGTCCTGTCCCTAAAGTCTATTATCACCAAAATACTAGGGTCCCTGAACCCGAGAACCTTTATGAACCTGGAAGTCCTACGGCCTCTGACATGGCCCCCCCTCAAAGGGGTAGGACTGATCCCAGTCTCCTTGTCCTCACAAAAAATGAAGGAGAATACACCCCTGACCTTAAAGCCCTCAAAGAAAGGTGGAATCTTCCTAAAGACGCTATCAAGCGAAAATGGTACGCTAGTTCCTATTCCAGTGAAAAGCAAAAGCAATTTGGTCGACTATGGATAGCCGACATGAAAAGATTCCGCTGTGATATTGAGTTCTTTCGGTGGTTTGAATGCACTGGAAGGATGGGAAACCAAATGGAATCCCTCAATGTTATTATCAACAAATGGTATACCCAGAGTAACAAGGTTATATAATCCGTTACTCCCCCTCTCAAAGGACTTAACATTCTTTATTCCAATGAAGTCATTAAGGCTTCACCTTTTAAAACCAAATCTGACAGAGGATCCATGACTCCTCAATGCAAAGATCTTGATTGAATAATTGAACAAAACAATTATACTAATCAAGTTCTCCATACCATCTCTCAGCAGATAGAAGAAACCAAAGGTCATACTCTGCCTGCTCCCTTACCGGTCAAGAGCATTCCTAGCTCTAAACCCCTCTCGAATCTTATCTTCAAGATTCCAGAATTCCAAAAGGATAAGTTCCCTGACTTGAATGAGGATTTCAAACTCTCTGAGCAGATCTTAGAAAAGATCAATTCTAAACTTACCAAGTTTAAACTTGATCAAGGAGAGTCCAGTTCCAGTTCTCAAAAGAACTCTCTTTCCAAACTTACCAATGAGCGTTTTTCTACCAAGAAAAACTATTACAAAAAACCTTCTCCCCCGGATGTCCAATTCGAAGAGAATCCCTACCTCTCTACATGTAATCATGATGGGAGAGGCATTACAGAATGGAATATTGACGGTCTGGCAGAACACCAGATTTACAATAAACTCCATGAGATGGCTGTAGCTATTACAGCCTATAAGATCAAAGGCTCTTCTGAAAAAGGAGCTGCCACCATGGTTGTCTCAGGTTTCACTGGTATGATAAAGCACTGGTGGGATAACTACATCACTGAAGACGATAAGAACCTTATTTATAACGCCACGGTCACTGAACAAGTAGTTCGAGTGATAAATGGCCAAGACACCATAGTAGAAGAAGCCCAAGAAGATGCTTGTGCTACCCTTCTCTATCACATAGCTAGACATTTTGTAGGAGAACCCAAACTCTTCCAAGATAGGAGTCTAGAAATTCTTAATAACCTTCGCTGTAAGAACCTAGCAGACTTTAGGTGGTACAAAGAAACCTTCCTTGTTAAGGTTATGATCAGACCTGACTGCAATAATGATTTTTGGAAAGAAAGATTTATCAGCGGTCTTCCTCCTCTGTTTGCGGATAAAGTGAGAACAAAGCTTAAGGAAAGATTCGAGGGACAAATTCCCTACAATATCCTTACCTATGGCGACTTGGTAAGCTTCATTACCACTACGGGTATAGAACTTTGTACCGACCTCAAACTTAAGCAACAACTTAAGCAAAATAACAAATATGGTCTAGGAACCTTTTGTCACGATTACGGTTTCACTAACATTTCTTCCGGCAAGAAGCGTAGAAAGAAAACCTTTAAGTCTTCCAAAAGGACTACCTCTACCAAAAAGAATTACAAGAAGGATTCCTACAAACCTAGTCGCAAAACCAAGCGTAAATCTTCTAAATCTTCTAAAGATACTTGCTGGACTTGTGGTAAAACTGGCCACAGGGCTAAAGATTGCAAATCTAGCAAGAAGAAAAAGATCAACCAGCATGATCTTTCTGACGAAGCTAAAGAAAAGTTATTTTCCATAATGGAAGATTCTTCTGAAGCCTCTGAGTCTTATTCCTCTTCAGACGAAGACTATAGCGACGAAGAATTTATCAACGCCGCCTATGAGTCTGACAGTTCTCAATCAGGGCAAGATTGCACTTGCAAGGGTACTTTCTGTATATGCTCCAACAAAACTATTAATGTCATTTCAGGACAACCTAAAGAAGTCCTCTTCGACATTATTGAGCATATTGCGGATGATGAGATACGGAGTAAATATCTCCAAGAGCTCAAAAGACTTATGCTTTCTTCTGAAGCAGGCTCATCTAAACCGAAACCCATAGTCCAACCCTTCAGTATGAAACGGGTTATGGCTAAGTTCAATACTCCTACGGAACCTACCGTTACCGATATCAAGGGAGAAATTTCTTCCTTGAAATGTGAGATAAAAAATCTCAAAACCTGACTTGATCAGATAGAACTTAATATTCTAACCGAACAAGTCCTAAAAACTACTTCTCCGGCTCCTGAAGTCGCTTTTCCTGAATCATCCCAAGAGGCCCATGGGGCCCCTATCGTCGTGAACGAATCTGTTCATGAACCTATTTCTTTCCCTGGCGAGGAAATACCATCCTCCTCTGACAACATTGTTGCCGCCATCAAAACGTATAGTGAGCATATTGTTGTCAAAATTGTTATTTACAAAGACTTTGTTTTAAATAGAGTCACTCTCTTTGACACTGGTGCGCACAACAATTGCATTGTCAAAGGCCTCATTTCCACACGGTATCTTCAAAAGAGTACCTCTCGCCTCTACTCCGCCACCGGCGAAAGAATACGTATAGATTACCAGCTGTCCAAAGCTCATGTCTGCAATAATGGCATCTGCCTTATTAATGACTTTGTCATAACCGAAGATATCACTGAAGATATCATTCTAGGTTTACCCTTCGTTAACCAAATTCGGCCGTTTTTAACGGATTATGATGGAATTCGCACCACCCTGCTGGGTAGTGAATTATTCTTTCCACTACTTCACCCTCTTACTCCTGAAGAAGGACGTCGTATAAAAAAGGAAACTGTGGTCAAAATTAAGGAAGACACAGTATTCAAAATCAATCGGCTTTCCTCTCATGTTTCCTTTCTTAAACATGAAGTTCAGCTCAAACGAATTGAGAAAACTTTAAAAACCCCGGAGATGGTCAACAAAATAACCCTTCTCCAAAGGAAGTTCGAAAACGAAATTTGCTCTGAATTGCCTAATGCATTTTGGGAATGCAAAAAGCACCTCGTTGAGCTTCCATACATTCCGGGCTTTGAGGAACAAAATATTCCTACAAAAGCCATACCTACAAATGAATCATGAAATAATGGAAATCTGCAAAACCGAGATTAACCATCTTCTCAACAAAGGGATCATCAGGCCCTCTAATTCACCTTGGAGTTGCTCTGCATTTTATGTCAACAATAGTGCAGAAAAGGAAAGAGGAACTCCTCGGCTTGTCATAAACTACAAGCCTTTAAACGATGTCCTAAAATGGATTCGTCATCCGATTCCTAATAAGAGGGATCTTCTCAAAAGGACTTTTAAGGCCAATCTTTATAGCAAATTTGACATGAAGTCAGGATTCTGGCAAATTCAAATTGCTGAAAAGGATAAGTATAAGACGGCCTTCAATGTCCCGTTTGGACACTATGAATGGAACGTCCTACCTTTTGGGCTCAAAAATGCTCCTTCCGAATTCCAAAATATCATGAATACTATTTTCAATGATTATTCTTATATGTCAATTGTTTATATTGATGATGTGTTAATCTTCTTTGAGAACATTGATTCGGATTTTAAGCATCTCAATACTTTCTTTAAGATTGTAAAACTAAATGGCTTAGTTTTTAGTGCTAAAAAAATGAAGTTGTTTCAAACTTCCATTCGCTTTCTAGGGCATGATCTGCATCAGGGTAGTCACAGACCCATTTGTCGAGCCATAGAGTTCTCATCCAAATTCCCCAACGAAATTACTGATAAAACACAACTTCAAAGGTTTTTAGGAAGCCTTAATTATGTTGCTGATTTTATTCCTCATATCAGGCAGGTCTGTGAACCCCTTTACAAATGTCTCAAGAAAAACCCAGTGCCCTGGAGTCTGGATCAAACCAATGCAGTCATAAAGATTAAATCTTTAGTACAAAATCTCCCATGTCTTGGTATTCCCAATCCTGAGGCTTTTATGATTGTGGAAACCGATGCTTCCGATATTGGATATGGAGGTATCCTGAAGCAAAGGGTAGAAGTTAACTCTCCCGAACAATTAGTTCGTTTTACCTCTGGAGTGTGGAATGCAGCCCAGAAAAATTACAGCACGATCAAGAAAGAAGTTTTGTCTATAGTGCTATGTATCACCAAATTTCAAGATGACCTTGTTAATAAGGAATTTCTTTTACGAGTTGATTGTAAATCGGCTAAGGAGATTTTACAAAAAGATGTTAAAAATCTGGTTTCTAAACAAATATTTGCTAGATGGCAAGCTCTCCTATCTAGCTTTGATTTTCAAATTGAATTTATTAAAGGAGAACATAAATCCCTTCCTGATTTTCTAACAAGAGAATTTTTACAGGGCCATGAGACCAGCAAATCTGGGGAAAACCCCCAAGCAAGAACAACCTAAAATGGCAAGACCATTTGACTCACCCTCAGCCTCCGCAAATCCACTGCGGCCATCAGTCCCTCAAAGACCTGTTCTTAAAACAGAGATTCAATCTCCTCTCCACAACAAGTTCTCTGCATTGACAGAAGTCCAGTTCCCTAAATTACCTCCATTTACGCCTACAAAGTTAGTAGATCTCAAGACAAATCTGCCCCTGGACAAAGGGCCAACTACCAGCTCTCCCTCAGTTCAAACTAAGCAGAGCTATGCAATGAAGGCCCCAGAGACCTTCGCTCAAGCAGTCGATCCAACAGTAGACAAAGCTACTCCAGCATCCCCAACCAAGGAGGAATTCAAGTTTATTACTACTAGAGTATGTCCCATCCTTGCATTAGATAAGGCATATAAAGGGTATCATTTGAATCAACTCATCAAGCCGGTTTACACTACTAACAATTTTGTGGACACTGAAGATCCACTTAAGACTCGCCGATTTTATGAGGCAATCTTGGTCGACACTGACTCCATTGAAGTAGAACATTCAGTGGATGATAGATATCCCGACCACATCGGATATTCGAAGTTTACCATCAAAAGGGTACTCACCCCCTTTAACTGGTTTGTAGATCATCTACAAACCCCCATTGCATTATCGATGCCCCATAGGCCTCAAACATACAATTGGTACGACTATAAGTCGGCATGGTTCAACTTTTTGTTCGTTCGACCAGGACATACCTGGTTCGTTAAATATTGTCCCGCAATGATGGAAGCCATCATACCCAGATAGTTTTATGAATGGTGGATTTGTTTCGGAGGAACTAAAGATGTTCTTCCACAACAGTTTCTTAATCGCCTTCCTGATTTTGTAGTCAAGGAAGAATGTTCTACGCTACCTGAGCACATCCAAATGTGCAAATTTTTTATTAAGAAAAGAATATCTTATATTATATCCTGGAAATTCTCCAAAGAAGAATAGCACAGGATCAAATACTTGTCCAAGGAGATAAAAATCAAAGGCTGGACTCCTAAACCAGCAGCCCCTAAGACTCTTGATAAAGGAAAAATTGCATCCTCCTCCTCCAGCTCCTCCGCCAGCAAGAAGGCTCTGAAAGAGAAGCTCAAGAAAGCCTTGGCTGATCTAGACAGTCAAGAAAATTCAAGCAATGCTGAAGAATTACTCCAGCTCATCGCAGAAACTTCGTCTACAGAAAGCAGTGATGACAATGGCGATATGCTAAACCCACAAGGAATAGCTATGGCCTACTTAGATCCCTATTATGAATAGGAAAATGACCCTTCTAGAGATAGAGGTTCAAAGAACCGGAATTATCTCGGTAAAAGGGCAATTCACTATTTCTGATTGGAATCTAGGACCCATCCTGTCTCTGAAAGATGACAAAACATCATATCAGCTTTTCAGACAAGAAAGGCATCTGCTTTTGCTTTATTAAAAACACTCAGACAACTTTAATAAAGTAAATCAATCATTTTGATTTTTAAGAAAAAGGTGGCTCTGATACCAGAAAAAGGATCGTGAATATTATAGCGGAAATTTAGAAGAGAACTCTATGGCTCGACAAATGGGTTTGTGACTACCCTGATGCAAATCATGACCTAGAAAACGAATAGAAGTTTGAAACAACTTCATCTTTTTAGCACTAACGACTAGGCCATTTAATTTTACAATCTTAAAGAATGTATTAAGATGTTTGAAATGTGAATCAATGTTCTCAGAGAAAATTAACACATCATCAATGTAAACAATTGACATATAAGAATATTCATTAAAAATATTATTCATGATATTCTGGAATTCAGATGGAGAATTTTTAAGTCCAAAAGGTAAGACGTTCCATTCGTAGTGCCCAAAAGGGACGTTGAAGGCAGTCTTATATTTATCCTTTTCAGCAATTTGGATTTGCCAGAATCCTGACTTCATATTGAATTTGCTGTAACGGTTGGCCTTATAGGTTCTTTTGAGAAGATCCCTTTTGTTAGGAATCGAATGTCGAATCCATTTTAGGACAGTATTCAATGGCTTGTAATTAATAACAAGCCTAGGAGTTCCTCGTACTTTTTCTGCACTATTATTTACATAAAATGCAGAGCAACTCCAAGGAGAGTTAGAGGGTCTAATGATACCCTTTTGAAGAGATGGTTTATTTCTGTTTTGCAGATTTCCATCATTTCTTGGTTCATTTGGATTGGTCTGGCCTTCGTAGGAATATGTTGTTCGTCGAAGCCAGCAATGTAAGGAAGTTTAACGAGATGCTTCTTGCGTTCCCAAAATGCATTAGGCAATTCGGAGCAAATCTCATTTTCAAACTTCTTTTGGAGAAGGGTTATTTTGTTGACCATCTCCGGGGTTTTTAAAGTTTGCTCAATATGTTTGAGCTGAACTTCCTGTTTAAGAAAGCAAAGATGAGAGGATAAGCGGTTTATTTTAAACACAGTTTCCTCCTTAATGCGTTGTTCGTCTTCTTTTGAAAGGGGACGAAGCAGGGGATAGAATAGCTCAGTATCCAAGAGGTTCGAGCGAATACCATTGTAATCGCTCCAATAGGGGCGAATTTGGTTAACGAAAGGTATTCCAAGAATGATATCTTCAGTGATATCATCAGTAATGACAAAGTCGTTAACAAGGCAAATGCCATTGTTACAGACATGAGCTTTAGGAAGCTCATAACTAATTTTCATTTTTTCTCCAGTAGCAGAATATAATCTAGATTTACTCTTCTGGAGGTACCTGGTAGGGATAAGGACTTTGACAATACAGTTACTGTCTGCGCCGGTATCGAATAAAGCGACTCTGTTTAGAACAAAGTCTTTGTCAATGACAATTTTTACAACGATATGTTCGCTGTAAGCTTTAATGGCGGAAATGGCCTTTCCAGAGGAAGATGGAGCGTCTTCTCCAGGGAAAAGATCAGGCCCTTGAAGGTGATCAGTAGGACTGATTGGAAGATATCGGGGAGACTCAGGTGCCTTTTCCGAGGGTAAGGCAGATTTAACGACTTGGTCAGTAAGAATGTTGAGTTCTACTTGATCTAGTCTAATCTTGAGATTTTTAATCTCTCCCTTTAAACCGGCGATTTCTCCTTTAAGGTCAGAAATAGAAGGTTCTGAAGAAGTTTGGAATTTAGCCATAACCTTTTGCATATTGAAGGGCTGAACAATTGGTTTGGATTTAGGGGGCTTTCTTCCTGAGAAAGCAGTCGTTTGAGCTCCTGAAGATATTTGCTTCGTAGCCCATCATCGGTAATGTGCTCAATAATGTCAAACAGGATTTCTTTGGGTTTCCCTGTTATGACATTAATAGCTTTGTTGGAGCAAGTACAGAAAGTGCCAATGCACTCACAATCTTGTCCAGACTGGGAATTATCAGACTCATAAGCGGCGTTGATATATTCTTCGTCGCTATAGTCTTCGTCAGAGGAAGAGGAGTCTGAAGCCGTGGAAGAATCATTTTCCATTATAGAAAATAATTTTTCTTTAGCTTCATCAGGAAGATCAAGTTGATTGATCTTCTTTTTCTTACTGGATTTGCAATCCTTCGCCCTATGGCCAGATTTGCCACAAGTCCAGCAAGTGTCTTTGGTGGTTTTAGAAGACCTTCGTTTGGTCTTTCTGCTGGGTTTATAGGACTCTTTCTTGTAAGTTCTTTTGGTAGGGGAAGATCTTTTAGTGGTCTTAAAAGGTTTCTTTCTTCTTTGCTTATGGGAAGAAATGTCAGTGAAGCCATAGTCATGGCAGAAAGTTCCAAGTCCATACTTACGTTTTTGCTTAAGTTGCTGCTTAAGCTTGAGGTCCGTACAAAGGTCTATCCCCGTGGAGGTGATAAAGCTTACTATGTCACCGTAGGTAAGCCTATTGTAGGGAATTTGACCATCGAATCTATTCTTAATGGTTGTTAGAACTTTGTCAGCGAACAGAGGAGGAAGACCACTGATAAATCTTTCTTTCCAGAAATCATTATTGCAGTCAGGTCTGATCAGGACTTTGACCAGGAAGGTATCTTTGTACCATCTAAAGTCTGCTAAGTTTTTGCAACGAAGATTATTCGGGATTTCTAAGCTCCTATCTTGGAAAAGCTTAGGCTCTCCTACAAAATGTCTAGCTATGTGATAGAGGAGGGTGGCGCAAGCATCTTCCTGTGCTTCCTCTACAATGGTTTCTTGACCATCTACAACTTTCACTGTATGTCCAGTGGTTGTAGCATTATAGATGAGGTCTTTTTCTTTCTCCGAGACGTAATTATCCCACAAATGTTTAATCATTCCGGTAAAACCCGAGACAACCATGGTGGCAGCTCCTTTGTCAGAGGAACCTTTGATTTTGCAGGCAGTAATGGATACAGCCATTTCATGGAGCTTATTGTAGATCTGGTGTTCTTCCAGACCATCAATATTCCATTCATTAATACCCCTTTGTCCCATAATTGCATTAGACAAGGCATACGAAGGGTATCATCTGAACCAGCTCATCAAGCCGGTTTACACCAACAACAACTTCGTGGACACTGAAGATCCACTCAAAACTCGCCGGTATTGCGAAGCTATCCTGGTAGATACTGATTCCATTGAGGTCGAACAGTCAGTAGATGAAAGTTATCTAGAGCATATCGGTTATTCCAAGTTTACCATTAAGAGGGTCTTAACCCCTTTTAACTGGTTCGAAGATCACCTACACACTCCAGTTGCATTATCGATGCCACATAGGCCACAGACTTACAATTGGTACGACTATAAGTCGGCATGGTTCAACTTCTTGTTCGTTCGACCGGGACATACCTGGTTTGTTAAATATTGCCCCGCTATGATGGAAGCCATCCTACCAAGATGGTTTTATGAATGGTGGTTATGTTTCGGAGGAACAAAGGATGTTCTTCCTCAGCAGTTTCTAAAGCGTCTTCCTAATTTCGTGATCAAAGAAGAATGCTCTACCTTACCTGAACACATTCAAATGTGTAAATTTTTTATTAAGAAAAGAATATCTTATATTATTTTCTGGAACTTCTCCAAAGAAGAACAGCACATGATTAAATATTTGTCCAAAGAGATAAAGGTCAAAGGTTGGACTCCTAAACCAACAGCCCCCAAGACTCCTAAAAAGGAAAAATCTGTAGCATCCTCTTCCAGCTCCTCCACTAGCAATAAGGCTCTGAAAGAGAAGCTCAAGAAAGGCTTGGCTGATTTGTATAGCCAAGAAATCTCAACCAATACTGAAGAATTACTTCAGCTTATCACAGAAGCTTCATCTACAGGAAGCAGCGATGATAATGGCGATATGCTAAATCCAAAAGGATTAGCTATGGCCTACATGGATCCCTATTATGAATAGGAAAATGACCCTTCTAGAGATAGAGGTTCAAAGAACTGGAATTATCTCGATAAAAGGGTAATTCACTATTCCTGATTGGAATCCAGGACCCATCCTGTCTCCTAAAGATGACAGAATAATCAACTCAGCGTTTCAAAAGCAGAAGGCATCTACTTTTGCTTTATTAAAGTAAAGCACCAATCAAGTCATGGACAGCTTTACAAAAGCAAGTCAATTATTTTGAGCACTCAGAAGTGTCGGCATAATCTCAGCCCTCCACTTGTACACTTAAGATGTACTCCCCCTCTTTTACTTCTGCCTATATAAGGCATTGTATTCTTTTAGAGAAGGCATTCAGAAATTTCCAATACTAAGAAATTCTCTCTGCCCAATCTCTCTTGTAACCTTATAATGTTTTCTAAAAGTCTTCAATAAATTTGTAAGTTTGTTTAAGTTTTTCTTTAATTCTTATTATATTGTTTTAAATTTCCGCTATAATATTCACGATCCTTTTTCTGGTATCAGAGCCATGACGGCAGCTTGTGTGCTTAGCATGAGCAGCTAAACACATAATCTGTCTAGAGCATGAGCAAAACTATGTTCGTATAAGAACATATTACTTTAATCTGGTATGAATTAACTTAGGCTTTAATTATGTTTCTATATCTTGTCTTATAATGTGGTTTAAATCTAAGTATGGGGTATCTGTTTACTGTTTAAGTGTTTGAAAGAACCGATTAATCTCCGGTTAGGACGTTGGTCAGCCTGAAAGTAGGTCGTAAGCTTAGGAGAAGCGTGTTAGACCTTGTTGGTGGTCCCGTCACTAAGATAACACTTAGCAGTCTATAGTATAAAGCCATTAAAACTTGTTAGATCCCATAAGCCATAGATATTTTCACATAATTGGTTTTCGTTGTTTCATACCTATTTACTGTGATATGCCTGCTTGCATGAACATATATGTTTACTCTGTTAGTCTCTAGACAACATGTTTTCAATATGAGCCATCATATTAAAAATACTATTAATCTATCTTCTCAGGCAACCCCGATTGCCACTATTGAAAATGATCTTCAAAACTGGAGCATTCCAGAAGAATCTTTCAATACTATTTATCAAATTGGAAAATTTAGTTTTTTGAAAAAACATAACATCAAGACCTCTGAGTCTACTGTTGCTATTAATAATTCTTTAGAAATTATTCAACTATTTAATGAATTAGATATAAACCAATTTAATAATTAGTTTAATTATCTGCATGTTGGACTTGTTCAAGTAGCTATAAAGCCACTTTTCCGACAGGGACTAGATATCCCAGTCTGTGCTATCCTAAGAGATGCTCGTCTTCTCAATTTTGACGACTCACTCTTAGGGGTAATTCAAAGTAACCTCGCTGATGGACCGGTATACTTTAATTGCTACCCAAATTTCTCTGTTGATATAAATGATCCTAACATCATGGATGTTTTAACCCTTAACGTTAAAACTAAGAACATGAATAGTAACGAAAATACCAGAGAAATAGCGATTATATACCGCGTATATTATCGCCTCATGGGTACTACTCTAGCACCAAAAGCTAGATTTACGAGCCCTAAAGGGGTCACCACCCTAATGGAAGCTAACAAAGATCGTAGTACAGTCTTTGTTCCTAAGGCTCTTGTTTGGAATGATATCCTTCATAGCAACGATTGGCACTTTGAGGCTATCACCCAACCTATTCGGATTTACTCCGAAAAATCTCAGATCGAAAGGGTTATCCAACACCCGGATGGATCTATTGATTTAAAGTTCCTCGGGCATGACTCGTCTCAACACTCTTCGTTTCGCAGATCTGTCTCCACTCGTGCCTCTACTTCCAAACCCCGGGAGGGAAGTGATGAACATGAGCATGATAATGACAAGGGAAAAATTTGTACTAAAGATTTAATCTTTATAACAGCATTGGTTTGTTCAGAAATCCACGGAACTGGATTCTTCTTAAGTCGTTTGTAAAGAGGTTCACAGACCTGCCTTATGTGAGGGATAAAATCAGCAACATAACCCTTCTCCAAAGGAAGTTCGAAGACGAAATTTGCTCTGAATTGCCTAATGCATTTTGGGAATGCAAAAAACACCTCGTTGAGCTTCCATACATTCCGGGATTTGAGGAACAAAATATTCCTACAAAAGCCAGACCTATCCAAATGAATCATGAAATGATGGAAATCTGCAAAACCGAGATTAACCATCTTCTCAACAAAGGGATCATCAGGCCCTCTAATTCACCTTGGAGTTGCTCTGCATTTTATGTCAACAATAGTGCAGAAAAGGAAAGAGGAACTCCTCCTTCTTCATGAGTAAGAGGGTGAAGTAGTAGAAAGAATAATTCACTACCCAGCAGGGTGGTGCGAATTCCATCATAATCCGTTAAAAACGGCCGAATTTGGTTAACGAAGGGTAAACCTAGAATGATATCTTCAGTGATATCTTCGGTTATGACAAAGTCATTAATAAGGCAGATGCCATTATTGCAGACATGAGCTTTGGACAGCTGGTAATCTATACGTATTCTTTCGCCGGTGGCGGAGTAGAGGCGAGAGGTACTCTTTTGAAGATACCGTGTGGGAATGAGGCCTTTGACAATGCAATTGCTGTGCGCACCAGTGTCAAAGAGAGCGACTCTATTTAAAACAAAGTCTTTGTCAATAACAATTTTGACAACAATATGCTCACTATAAGTTTTGATGGCGGCAACAATGTTGTCAGAGGAGGATGGTATTTCCTCGTCAGGGAAAGAAATAGGTTCATGAACAGATTCGTTCACGACGATAGGGGCCCCATGGGCCTCTTGGGATGATTCAGGAAAAGCGACTTCAGGAGACGGAGAAGTAGTTTTTAGGACTTGTTCGGTTAGAATATTAAGTTCTATCTGATCAAGTCAGGTTTTGAGATTTTTTATCTCACTTTTCAAGGAAGAAATTTCTCCCTTGAGATCGGTAACGGTAGGTTCCGTAGGAGTATTGAACTTAGCCATAAGCCGTTTCATACTAAAGGGTTGGACTATGGGTTTCGATTTAGATGAGCCTGCTTCAGAAGAAAGCATAAGTCTTTTGAGCCATTGGAGATATTTACTCCGTAGCTCATCATCCGCAATATGCTCAATAATGTCGAAGAGGACTTCTTTAGGTTGTCCTGAAATGACATTAATAGTTTTGTTGGAGCATATACAGAAAGTACCCTTGCAAGTGCAATCTTACCCTGATTGAGAACTGTCAGACTCATAGGCGACGTTGATAAATTCTTCGTCGCTATAGTCTTCGTCTGAAGAGGAATAAGAGTCAGAGGCTTCAGAAGAATCTTCCATTATGGAAAATAACTTTTCTTTAGCTTCGTCAGAAAGATCAAGCTGGTTGATCTTTTTCTTCTTGCTAGATTTGCAATCTTTAGCCCTGTGGCCGGTTTTACCACAAGTCCAGCAAGTATCTTTAGAAGATTTAGAAGATTTACGCTTGGTTTTGCGACTAGGTTTGTAGGAATCCTTATTGTAATTCTTTTTGGTAGAGGTAGTCCTTTTGGAAGACTTAAAGGTTTTCTTTCTACGCTTCTTGCCGGAAGAAATGTCAGTGAAACCGTAATCGTGACAAAAGGTTCCTAGACCATATTTGCTATTTTGCTTAAGTCGTTGCTTAAGTTTGAGGTCGGTACAAAGTTCTATATCCGTAGTGGTAATGAAGCTTACCAAGTCGCCATAGGTAAGGATATTGTAGGGAATTTGTGCCTCGAATCTATCCTAAAGCTTTGTTCGCACTTAATCCGCAAACAGAGGAGGAAGACCGCTAATAAATCTTTCTTTCCAAAAATCATTATTGCAGTCAGGTATGATCTTAACCTTAACAAGGAAGGTGTCTTTGTACCACCTAAAGTCTGCTAGGTTCTTACAGCGAAGGTTATTAAGAATTTCTAGACTCCTATCTTGGAAGAGTTTGGGTTCTCCTACAAAATGTCTAGCTATGTGATAGAGAAGGGTAGCACAAGCATCTTCTTGGGCTTCTTCTACTATGGTGTCTTGGCCATTTATCACTCGAACTACTTGTTCAGTGACCGTGGCGTTATAAATAAGGTTCTTATCGTCTTCAGTGACGTAGTTATCCCACCAGTGCTTTATCATACCAGTGAAACCTGAGACAACCATGGTGGCATCTCCTTTGTCAGAAGAGCCTTTGATCTTATAGGCTGTGATAGCTACAACCATCTCATGGAGTTTAAGGCCAATCTTTATAGCAAATTTGACATGAAGTCAGGATTCTGGCAAATTCAAATTTCTGAAAAGGATAAGTATAAGACGGCCTTCAATGTCCCGTTTGGACACTATGAATGGAACGTCCTACCTTTTGGGCTAAAAAATGCTCCTTCCGAATTCCAAAATATCATGAATACTATTTTCAATGATTATTCTTATGTGTCAATTGTTTATATTGATGATGTGTTAATCTTCTCTGAGAACATTGATTCGCATTTTAAGCATCTCAATACTTTCTTTAAGATTGTAAAACTAAATGGCTTAGTTGTTAGTGCTAAAAAAATGAAGTTGTTTCAAACTTCCATTCGCTTTCTAGGGCATGATCTGCATCAGGGTAGTCACAGACCCATTTGTCGAGCCATAGAGTTCTCATCCAAATTCCCCAACGAAATTACTGATAAAACACAACTTCAAAGGTTTTTAGGAAGCCTTAATTATGTTGCTGATTTTATTCCTCATATCAGGCAGGTCTGTGAACCCCTTTACAAACGTCTCAAGAAAAACCCAATGCCCTGGAGTCTGGATCAAACCAATGCAGTCATAAAGATTAAATCTTTAGTACAAAATCTCCCATGTCTTGGTATTCCCAATCCTGAGGCTTTTATGATTGTGGAAATCGATGCTTAGGATATTGGATATGGAGGTATCCTGAAGCAAAGGGTAGAAGTTAACTCTCCTAAACAATTAGTAAGTTTTACCTCTGGAGTATGGAATGCAGCCCAGAAAAATTACAGCACGGTAAAGAAAGAAGTTTTTTCTATAGTGCTATGTATCACAAAATTTCAAGATGACCTTATTAATAAGGAATTTCTTCTTCGTGTTGATTGCAAATCAGCTAAAGAGATTTTACAAAAAGATGTTAAAAATCTCATTTCAAAACAGATATTTGCTAGATGGCAAGCTCTCCTATCTAGCTTTGATTTTCAAATTGAATTTATCAAAGGAGAACATAACTCCCTTCCCGATTTTCTAACAAGAGAATTTCTACAGGGCCATGAGACCAAATCTGGGGAAGAACCCCAAGCAGGAACAAGCTAGAATGGCTAGACCATTCGACCCTCCCTCAGCTACCACAAATCCACGTCGGCCTTCAGTCCCTCAAAGGCCCGTTCTCAAAACGGAGATTCAATCTCCAATCCACAACAGATTCTCTACACTAACAGAGGTGCAGTTCCCAAAGCTACCTCCACCAATGCCTACAAAATTGGTAGATCTGAAAACAAATTTGCCCATAAACCAAGGGCAAGCAGCTAGCTCCTCGGTACAAACCAAGCAAAGTTACGCAATGAAGGCTCCAGAAACCTTCCCCGAAGCGGTTGATCCAATAGCAGCCAAAGCCACTCTAGCATCTCCAGTCAAGGAGGAATTCAAGTTTGTAACTACTCAAGTATGTCCCATAATTGCATTAGACAAGGCATACGAAGGGTATCATCTGAACCAGCTCATCAAGCCGGTTTACACCAATAACAACTTCGTGGACACTGAAGATCCACTCAAAACTCGCCGGTATTGCGAAGCTATCCTGGTAGATACTAATTCCATTGAGGTCGAACACTCAGTAGATGAAAGTTATCCAGAGCATATCGGCTATTCCAAGTTTACCATTAAGACGGTCTTAACCCCTTTCAACTGGTTCGAAGATCACCTACACACTCCAGTTGCATTATCGATGCCACATAGGCCTCAAACTTACAATTGGTACGACTATAAGTCGGCATGGTTCAACTTCTTGTTCGTTCGACCGGGACATACCTGGTTTGTTAAATATTGCCCCGCTATGATGGAAGCCATCCTACCAAGATGGTTTTATGAATGGTGGTTATGTTTCGGAGGAACAAAGGATGTTTTTCCTCAGCAGTTTCTAAAGCGTCTTCCTGATTTCATGATCAAAGAAGAATGCTCTACCTTACCTGAACACATTCAAATGTGTAAATTTTTTATTAAGAAAAGAATATCTTTTATTATTTCCTGAAACTTCTCCAAAGAAGAACAACACAGGATTAAATATTTATCCAAAGAGATAAAGGTCAAAGGTTGGACTCCTAAACCAACAGCCCCCAAGACTCCTGAAAAGGGAAAATCTGCAGCATCCTCTTCCAGCTCCTCCACTAGCAATAAGGCTCTGAAAGAGATGCTCAAGAAAGCCTTGGCTGATTTGGATAGCCAAGAAATCTCAACCAATACTGAAGAATTACTTCAGCTTATCGCAGAAGCTTCATCTACAGGAAGCAGTGATGATAATGGCGATATGCTAAATCCAAAAGGATTAGCTATGGCCTACATGGATCCCTATTATGAATAGGAAAATGACCCTTCTAGAGATAGAGGTTCAAAGAACCGGAATTATCTCGGTAAAAGGGTAATTCACTATTCCTGATTGGAATCCAGGACCCATCCTGTCTCCTAAAGATGACAGAATAATCAACTCAGCTTTTCAAAAGCAGAAGGCATCTACTTTTGCTTTATTAAAGTAAAGCACCAATCAAGTCATGGACAACTTTACAAAAGCAAGTCAATTATTTTGAGCACTCAGAAGTGTCGGCATAATCTCAGCCCTCCACTTGTACACTTAAGATGTACTCCCCCTCTTTTACTTCTGCCTATATAAGGCATTGTATTCTTTTAGAGAAGGCATTCGAAAATTTCCAATACCAAGAAATTCTCTCTGCCCAATCTCTCTTGTAATCTCATAATGTTTTTCTAAAAGTCTTCAATAAATTTGTAAGTTTGTTTAAGTTTTTCTTTAATTCTTATTATATTGTTTTAAGTTCCGCTATAACGTTCACGATCCTTTTTCTGGTAAAATACTGTTAATCTATCTTCTGAGGCAACCCCGATTGCCACTATTGAAAATGATCAGGCGACTTGGTAAGCTTCATTACCACTACGGGTATAGAACTTTGTACCGACCTCAAACTTAAGCAACAATAGGATTCTCTTCGAATTGGACATCCGGGGGAGAAGGTTTTTTGTAATAGTTTTTCTTGGTAGAAAAACGCTCATTGGTAAGTTTGGAAAGAGAGTTCTTTTGGGAACTGGAACTGGACTCTCCTTGAGCAAGTTTAAACTTGGTAAGTTTAGAATTGATCTTTTCTAAGATCTGCTTAGAGAGTTTGAAATCCTCATTCAAGTTAGGGAACTTATCCTTTTGGAATTCTGGAATCTTGAAGATAGTATTCGAGAGGGGTTTAGAGCTAGGAATGCTCTTGACCGGTAAGGGAGCAGGCAGAGTATGACCTTTGGTTTCTTCTATCTGCTGAGAGATGGTATGGAGAACTTGATTAGTATAATTGTTTTGTTAAATTATTCTATCAAGGTCTTTGCATTGAGGAGTCATGGATCCTCTGTCAGATTTGGTTTTAAAAGGTGAAGCCTTAATGACTTCATTGGAATAAGGAATGTTAAGTCCTTCGAGAGGGGGAGTAACGGATTTTATAACCTTGTTACTCTGGGTATACCATTTGTTGATAATAACATTGAGGGATTCCATTTGGTTTCCCATCCTTCCAGTGCATTCAAACCACCGAAAGAACTCAATATCACAGCGGAATCTTTTCATGTCGGCTATCCATAGTCGACCAAATTCCTTTTGCTTTTCACTGGAATAGGTACTAGCGTACCATTTTCGCTTGATAGCGTCTTTAGGAAGATTCCACCTTTCTTTGAGGGCTTTAAGGTCAGGGGTGTATTCTCCTTCATTTTTTGTGAGGACAAGGAGACTGGGATCAGTCCTACCCCTTTGAGGGGGGGCCATGTCAGAGGCCGTAGGACTTCCAGGTTCATAAATGTTCTCGGTTTCAGGGACCCTAGTATTTTGGTGATAATAGACTTTAGGGAAAGAACCAGAGAAGTCAACTCCTCTAATTTTTCCCTTGTCATTATTGTGATCGTGGTCCTCACTCTCCTCCGAGGGTTTGGAAGTAGAGGCACGAGTGGAAACTGATCGGCGAAAGGACGAGTGCCGAGATGGGTCGAGCCCGAGGAATTTCAAATCGATAGATCCGTCAGGGTGTTGAATCACTCGTTCGATCTGAGATTTTTCGGAGTAAATCCGAACAGGTTGGGTGATAGCCTCAAAGTGCCAATCATTGCTATGGAGGATATCATCCCACACGAGAGCCTTAGGAACAAAGACTGTACTACGGTCTTTATTTGCTTTCATTAGGGTGGTAACCCCTTTAGGGCTCGTAAATCTAGCTTTAGGTGCTAGAGTAGTACCCATGAGGCAATAATATACACGGTATATAATCGTTATTTCTCTGGTGTTCTCCTTACTATTCATGTTTTTTGTTTTAACATTCAAAGTTAAAACATCCATGATGTTAGGATCATTTATATCGACAGAGAAATTGGGGTAACAGTTAAAGTATACCGGGCCGTCGGCGAGGTTACTTTGGATTACCCCTAAGAGCGAGTCGTCAAAATTAAGTAGATGAGCATCTCTTAGGATAGCACAGACTGGGATATCTAGTCCCTGTCGGAAAAGTGGCTTTATAGCTACTTGAACAAGTCCAACATGCAGATAATCCCTACCTCTCTACATGAAATCATGATGGGAGAGGCATTACAGAATGGAATATTGACGGTCTGGCAGAACACCAGATTTACAATAAACTCCATGAGATGGTTGTAGCTATCACAGCCGATAAGATCAAAGGCTCTTCTGACAAAGGAGCTGCCACCATGGTTGTCTCAGGTTTCACTGGTATGATAAAGCACTGGTGGGATGACTACGTCACTGAAGACGATAAGAACCTTATTTATAACGCCACGGTCACTGAACAAGTAGTTCGAGTGATAAATGGCCAAGACACCATAGTAGAAGAAGCCCAAGAAGATGCTTGTGCTACCCTTCTCTATCACATAGCTAGACATTTTGTAGGAGAACCCAAACTCTTCCAAGATAGAAGTCTAGAAATTCTTAATAACCATCGCTGTAAGAACCTAGCAGACTTTAGGTGGTACAAAGACACCTTCCTTGTTAAGGTTATGATCAGACCTGACTGCAATAATGATTTCTGGAAAGAAAAATTTATCAGCGGTCTTCCTCCTCTGTTTACGGATAAAGTGCGAACAAAGCTTAAGGATAGATTCGAGGGACAAATTCCCTACAATATCCTTACCTATGGCGACTTGGTAAGCTTCATTACCACTAAGGGTATAGAACTTTGTACCGACCTCAAACTTAAGCAACAACTTAAGCAAAATAGCAAATATGGTCTAGGAACCTTTTGTCACGATTACGATTTCACTGACATTTCTTCCGGCAAGAAGCGTAGAAAGAAAACCTTTAAGTCTTCCAAAAGGACTACCTCTACCAAAAAGAATTACAATAAGGATTCCTACAAACCTAGTCGCAAAACCAAGCGTAAATCTTCTAAATCTTCTAAAGATACTTGCTGGACTTGTGGTAAAACCGGCCACAGGGCTAAAGATTGCAAATCTAGCAAGAAGAAAAAGATCAACCAGCTTGATCTTTCTGACGAAGCTAAAGAAAAGTTATTTTCCATAATGGAAGATTCTTCTGAAGCCTCTGAGTCTTATTCCTCTTCAGACGAAGACTATAGCGACGAAGAATTTATCAACGCCGCCTATGAGTCTGACAGTTCTCAATCAGGGCAAGATTGCACTTGCAAGGGTACTTTCTGTATATGCTCCAACAAAACTATTAATGTCATTTCAGGACAACCTAAAGAAGTCCTCTTTGACATTATTGAGCATATTGCGGATGATGAGCTACAGAGTAAATATCTCCAAGAGCTCAAAAGACTTATGCTTTCTTCTGAAGCAGGCTCATCTAAACCGAAACCCATAGTCCAACCCTTCAGTATGAAACGGCTTATGGCTAAGTTCAATACTCCTACGGAACCTACCGTTACCGATATCAAGGGAGAAATTTCTTCCTTGAAATGTGAGATAAAAAATCTCAAAACCTGACTTGATCAGATAGAACTTAATATTCTAACCGAACAAGTCCTAAAAACTACTTCTCCGGCTCCTGAAGTCGCTTTTCCTGAATCATCCCAAGAGGCCCATGGGGCCCCTATCGTCGTGAACGAATCTGTTCATGAACCTATTTCTTTCCCTGGCGAGGAAATACCATCCTCCTCTGACAACATTGTTGCCGCCATCAAAACTTATAGTGAGCATATTGTTGTCAAAATTGTTATTGACAAAGACTTTGTTTTAAATAGAGTCGCTCTCTTTGACACTGGTGCGCACAACAATTGCATTGTCAAAGGCCTCATTCCCACACGGTATCTTCAAAAGAGTACCTCTCGCCTCTACTCTGCCACCGGCGAAAGAATACGTATAGATTACCAGCTGTCCAAAGCTCATATCTGCAATAATGGCATCTGCCTTATTAATGACTTTGTCATAACCGAAGATATCACTGAAGATATCATTCTAGGTTTACCCTTCGTTAACCAAATTCGGCCATTTTTAACGGATTATGATGGAATTCGCACCACCTTGCTGGGTAGTGAATTATTCTTTCCACTACTTCACCCTCTTACTCCTGAAGAAGGACGTCGTATAAAAAAGGAAACTGTGGTCAAAATTAAGGAAGACACAGTATTCAAAATCAATCGACTTTCCTCTCATGTTTCCTTTCTTAAACATGAAGTTCAGCTCAAACGAATTGAGCAAACTTTAAAAACCCCGGAGATGGTCAACAAAATAACCCTTCTCCAAAGGAAGTTCGAAGACGAAATTTGCTCTGAATTGCCTAATGCATATTGGGAACGCAAAAAGCACCTCGTTGAGCTTTCATACATTCCGGGCTTTGAGGAACAAAATATTCCTACAAAAGCCAGACCTATCCAAATGAATCATGAAATGATGGAAATCTGCAAAACCGAGATTAACCATCTTCTCAACAAAGGGATCATCAGGCCCTCTAATTCACCTTGGAGTTGCTCTGCATTTTATGTCAACAATAGTGCAGAAAAGGAAAGAGGATCTCCTCGGCTTGTCATAAACTACAAGCCTTTAAACGCTGTCCTAAAATGGATTCGTCATCCGATTCCTAATAAGAGGGATCTTCTCAAAAGGACTTTTAAGGCCAATCTTTATAGCAAATTTGACATGAAGTCAGGATTCTGGAAAATTCAAATTGCTGAAAAGGATAAGTATAAGACGACCTTCAATGTCCCGTTTGGACACTATGAATGGAACGTCCTACCTTTTGGGCTCAAAAATGCTCCTTCCAAATTCCAAAATATCATGAATACTATTTTCAATGATTATTCTTATATGTCAATTGTTTATATTGATGATGTGTTAATCTTCTCTGAGAACATTGCTTCGCATTTTAAGCATCTCAATACTTTCTTTTAGATTGTAAAACTAAATGGCTTAGTTGTTAGTGCTAAAAAAATGAAGTTGTTTCAAACTTCCATTCGCTTTCTAGGGCATGATCTGCATCAGGGTAGTCACAGACCCATTTGTCGAGCCATAGAGTTCTCATCCAAATTCCCCAACGAAATTACTGATAAAACACAACTTCAAAGGTTTTTATGAAGCCTTAATTATGTTGCTGATTTTATTCCTCATATCAGGCAGGTCTGTGAACCCCTTTACAAACGTCTCAAGAAAAACCCAGTGCCCTGGAGTCTGGATCAAACCAATGCAGTCATAAAGATTAAATCTTTAGTACAAAATCTCCCATGTCTTGGTATTCCCAATCCTGAGGCTTTTATGATTGTGGAAACCGATGCTTCGTATATTGGATATGGAGGTATCCTGAAGCAAAGGGTAGAAGTTAACTCTCCCGAACAATTAGTTCATTTTACCTCTGGAGTGTGGAATGCAGCCCAGAAAAATTACAGCACGGTCAAGAAAGAAGTTTTGTCTATAGTGCTATGTACCACCAAATTTCAAGATGACCTTGTTAATAAGGAATTTCTTTTACGAGTTGATTGTAAATCGGCTAAGGAGATTTTACAAAAAGATGTTAAAAATCTGGTTTCTACACAAATATTTGCTAGATGGCAAGATCTCCTATCTAGCTTTGATTTTCAAATTGAATTTATTAAAGGAGAACATAACTCCCTTCCCGATTTTCTAACAAGAGAATTTTTACAGGGCCACGAGACCAGCAAATCTGGGGAAAAACCCAAAGCAAGAACAACCTAAAATGGCAAGACCATTTGACTCACCCTCAGCCTCCGCAAATCCACTACGGCCATCAGTCCCTCAAAGACCTGTTCTTAAAACAGAGATTCAATCTCCTCTCCACAACAAGTTCTCTGCATTGACAGAAGTCCAGTTCCCTAAATTACCTCCATCTACGCCTACAAAGTTAGTAGATCTCAAGACAAATCTTCAGACATTTAGCACTAACAACTTCATCTTTTTAGCTCCTCGGTACAAACCAAGCAAAGTTACGCAATGAAGGCTCCAGAAACCTTCGCCGAAGCGGTTGATCCAACAGCAGCCAAAGCCACTCTAGCATCTCCAGTCAAGGAGGAATTCAAGTTTGTAACTACTCAAGTATGTCCCATAATTGCATTAGACAAGGCATACGAAGGGTATCATCTGAACCAGCTCATCAAGCCGGTTTACACCAACAACAACTTCGTGGACACTGAAGATCCACTTAAAACTCGCCGGTATTGCGAAGCTATCCTGGTAGATACTGATTCCATAGAGGTCGAACACTCAGTAGATGAAAGTTATCCAGAGCATATCGGCTATTCCAAGTTTACCATTAAGAGGGTCTTAACCCCTTTCAACTGGTTCGAAGATCACCTACACACTTCAGTTGCATTATCCATGCCACATAGGCCTCAGACTTACAATTGGTACGACTATAAGTCGGCATGGTTCAACTTCTTGTTTGTTCGACTGGGATATACCTGGTTTGTTAAATATTGCCCCGCTATGATGGAAGCCATCCTACCAAGATGGTTTTATGAATGGTGGTTATGTTTCGGAGGAACAAAGGATGTTCTTCCTCAGCAGTTTCTAAAGTGTCTTCCTGATTTCGTGATCAAAGAAGAATGCTCTACCTTACCTGAACACATTCAAATGTGTAAATTTTTTATTAAGAAAAGAATATCTTATATTATTTCCTGGAACTTCTCCAAAGAAGAACAGCACAGGATTAAATATTTGTCCAAAGAGATAAAGGTCAAAGGTTGGACTCCTAAACCAACAGCCCCCAAGACTCCTAAAAAGGGAAAATCTGCAGCATCCTCTTCCATCTCCTCTACTAGCAAGAAGGCTCTGAAAGAGAAGCTCAAGAAAGGCTTGGCTGATTTGGATAGCCAAGAAATCTCAACCAATACTGAAGAATTACTTCAGCTTATCGCAAAAGCTTCATATACAGGAAGCAGCGATGATAATGGCGATATGCTAAATCCAAAAGGATTAGCTATGGCCTACATGGATCCCTATTATGAATAGGAAAATGACCCTTCTAGAGATAGAGGTTCAAAGAACTGGAATTATCTCGGTAAAAGGGTAATTCACTATTCCTGATTGGAATCCAGGACCCATCCTGTCTCCTAAAGATGACAGAATAATCAACTCAGCGTTTCAAAAGCAGAAGGCATCTACTTTTGCGCTTTATTAAAGTAAAGCACCAATCAAGTCATGGACAACTTTACAAAAGCAAGTCAATTATTTTGAGCACTCAGAAGTGTCGGCATAATCTCAGCCCTCCACTTGTACACTTAAGATGTACTCCCCCTCTTTTACTTCTGCCTATATAAGGCATTGTATTCCTTTAGAGAAGGCATTCGAAAATTTCCAATACCAAGAAATTCTCTCTGCCCAATCTCTCTTGTAATCTCATAATGTTTTTCTAAAAGTCTATAATAAATTTGTAAGTTTGTTTAAAGTTTTCTCTTTATTTCTTACTATATTGTTTTAAGTTCTGCTATAACGTTGGGTTACAACCCTAATGGAAGCAAATAAAGACCGTAGTACAGTCTTCATTTTTAATAGTGGCAATCGGGGTTGCCTGAGAAGATAGATTAACAGTATTTTTAATATGATGGCTCATATTGAAAACATGCTGTCTAGAGACTAACAGAGTAAACATATATGTTCATGCAAGCAGGCATATCACAGTAAACAGGTATGAAATAACGAAAACCAATTATGTGAAAATATCTATGGCTTATGGGATCTAACAAGTTTTAATGGCTTTATACTATAGACTGCTAAGTGTTATCTTAGTGACGGGACCACCTACAAGGTCTAACACGCTTCTCCTAAGCTTACGACCTACTTTCAGGCTGACCAACGTCCTAACCGGAGATTAATCAGTTCCTTCAAACACTTAAATAGTAAACAGATACCCCATACTTGGATTAAAACCCCATTATAAGACAAGATATAGAAACATAATTAAAGCTTAAGTTAATTCACACCAGATTAAAGTAATATGTTCTTATACGAACATAGTTTTGCTCATGCTCTAGACAGATTATGTGTTTACTGTTTAAGTATTTGAAGGAACCGATTAATCTCCGGTTAGGACGTTGGTCAGCCTGAAAGTAGGTCGTAAGCTTTGGAGAAGCATGTTAGACCTTGTTGGTGGTCCCGTCATTAAGATAACACTTAGCAGTCTATAGTATAAAGCCATTAAAACTTGTTAGATCCCACAAGCCATAGATATTTTCACATAATTGGTTTTCGTTGTTTCATACCTGTTTACTGTGATATGCCTGCTTGCATGAACATATATTTTTACTCTGTTAGTCTCTAGACAACATGTTTTCAATATGAGCCATCATATTAAAAATACTGTTAATCTATCTTCTCAGGCAACCCCGATTGCCACTATTGAAAATGATCTTCAAAACTGGAGCATTCCAGAAGAATCTTTCAATACTATTTATCAAATTGAAAAATTTAGTTTTTTGAAAAAACATAACATCAAGACCTCTGAGTCTACTGTTGCTATTAATAATTCTTTAGAAATTATTCAACTATTTAATGAATTAGATATAAACCAATTTAAAAATTAGTTTAATTATCTGCATGTTGGACTTGTTCAAGTAGCTATAAAGCCACTTTTCCGACAGGGACTAGATATCCCAGTCTGTGCTATCCTAAGAGATGCTCGTCTTCTCAATTTTGACGACTCACTCTTAGGGGTAATTCAAAGTAACCTCGCTGATGGCCCGATATACTTTAATTGCTACCCAAATTTCTCTGTTGATATAAATGATCCTAACATCATGGATGTTTTAACCCTTAACGTTAAAACTAAGAACATGAATAGTAAGGAAAATACCAGAGAAATAGCGATTATATACCGCGTATATTATCGCCTCATGGGTACTACTCTAGCACCAAAAGCTAGATTTACGAGCCCTAAAGGGGTCACCACCCTAATGGAAGCTAACAAAGATCGTAGTACAGTCTTTGTTCCTAAGGCTCTTGTTTGGAATGATATCCTTCATAGCAACGATTGGCACTTTGAGGCTATCACCCAACCTATTCGGATTTACTCCGAAAAATCTCAGATCGAAAGGGTTATCCAACACCCAGATGGATCTATTGATTTAAAGTTCCTCGAGCATGACTCGTCTCAACACTCTTCGTTTCGCAGATCTGTCTCCACTCGTGCCTCTACTTCCAAACCCCGGGAGGGAAGTGATGAACATGAGCATGATAATGACAAGGGAAAAATTAGAGGAGTTGACTTCTCTGGTGCTGTCCCTAAAGTCTATTATCAACAGCACACCAGGGTTCCCGAACCCGAAAACCTCTATGAGCCAGGAAGCCCTACGAACTTAGAAATGGCTCCTCCTCCTCCTCCAAGGGTTAGAACTGACCCTAGTCTTCTCGTCATCAAATCAGATGATGAAGAATATTCCCCAGACCTTAAAACCCTGAGAGTCCGATGGAAAATGATTCTTCTACGGCTTCAGACTCCTCTTCCTCTGACGAAGACTATAGAGACGAAGAATATATCAACACCGCTTATGAGTCTGATAATTCCCAGTCTGGACAAGATTGTGAGTGCATTGGCACTTTCTGTACTTGCTCCAACAAAGCTATTAATGTCATAACAGAGAAACCCAAAGAAATCCTGTTTGACATTATTGAGCACATTACCGATGATGAGCTATGAAGCAAATATCTTCAGGAGCTCAAACGACTGCTTTCTCAGGAAGAAAGCCCCCCTAAAGCCAAATCAATTGTTCAGCCCTTCAATATGCAAAAGGTTATGGCTAAATTCCAAACTTCTTCAGAAACTTCTATTTCTGACCTTAAAGGAGAAATCGCCGGTTTAAAGGGAGAGATTAAAAATCTCAAGATTAGACTAGATCAAGTAGAACTCAACATTCTTACTGACCAAGTCGTTAAATCTGCCTTACCCTCGGAAAAGGCACCTGAGTCTCCCCGATATCTTCCAATCAGTCCTACTGATCACCTTCAAGGGCCTGATATTTTCCCTGGAGAAGACGCTCCATCTTCCTCTGGAAAGGCCATTTCCGCCATTAAAGCTTACACCGAATATATCGTTGTAAAAATTGTCATTGACAAAGACTTTGTTCTAAACAAAGTCGATTTATTCGATACCGGCGCAGACAGTAACTGTATTGTCAAAGGCTTTATCCCTACCAGGGACCTCCAGAAGAGTAAATCTCGATTATATTCTGCTACTGGAGAAAAAATAAAAATTAGTTATGAGCTTCCTAAAGCTCATGTCTGTAACAATGGCATTTGCCTTGTTAACGACTTTGTCATTACTGACGATATCACTGAAGATATCATTCTTGAAATACCTTTCGTTAACCAAATTCGCCCCTATTGGAGCGATTACTATGGTATTCGCTCGAACCCCTTGGATACTGAGCTATTCTTTCCCCTGCTTCGTCCCCTTTCAAAAGAAGACGGACAACGCATTAAGGAGGAAACTGTGTTTAAAATAAACCACTTATCCTCTCATCTTTGCTTTCTTAAACAGGAAGTTCAGCTCAAACATATTGAGCAAACTTTAAAAACCCCGGAGATGGTCAACAAAATAACCCTTCTCCAAAAGAAGTTCGAAAACGAGATTTGCTCCGAATTGCCTAATGCATTTTGGGAACGCAAGAAGTATCTCGTTGAACTTCCTTACATTGCTGGCTTCGACGAACAACATATTCCTACGAAGGCCAGACCAATCCAAATAAACCAAGAAATGATGGAAATCTGCAAAACAGAAATAAACCATCTTCTTCAAAAGGGTATCATTAGACCCTCTAACTCTCCTTGGAGTTGCTCTGCATTTTATGTAAATAATAGTGCAGAAAAAGAACGAGAAACTCCTAGGCTTGTTATTAATTACAAGCCATTGAATGCTGTCCTAAAATGGATTCGACATCCGATTCCTAACAAAAGGGATCTTCTCAAAAGAACCTATAAGGCCAACCTTTACAGCAAATTCGATATAAAGTCAGGATTCTGGCAAATCCAAATTGCTGAAAAGGATAAATATAAGACTGCCTTCAACGTCCCTTTTAGGCACTACGAATGGAACGTCTTACCTTTTGGACTTAAAAATGCTCCATCTGAATTCCAGAATATCATGAATAATATTTTCAATGAATATTCTTATATGTCAATTGTTTACATTGATGATGTGTTAATTTTCTCTGCGAACATTGATTCACATTTCAAACATCTTAATACATTCTTTAAGATTGTAAAATTAAATGGCCTAGTCGTTAGTGCTAAAAAGATGAAGTTGTTTCAAACTTCTATTCGTTTTCTAGGTCATGATTTGCATCAGGGTAGTCACAAACCCATTTGTCGAGCCATAGAGTTCTCTTCTAAATTCCCTAATGAAATTACCGATAAAACTCAACTTCAAAGGTTCTTAGGAAGCCTGAATTATGTTGCTGATTTTATCTCTCACATAAGGCAGGTCTGTGAACCTCTTTACAAACGACTTAAGAAGAATCCAGTTCCGTGGAGTTCTGAACAAACCAATGCTGTTATAAAGATTAAATCTTTAGTACAAAACCTTCCCTGTCTAGGTATCCCTAATCCTAAAGCTTTCATGATTGTGGAAACAGATGCTTCAGACATAGGATATGGTGGTATCCTAAAGCAAAGGGTAGAAGTTGCATCTCCCGAACAACTAGTTCATTTTACCTCTGGCATATGGAATGCCACTCAAAAAAATTATAGCACTGTTAAAAAAGAAGTTTTATCTATAGTGCTATGTATCACAAAATTTCAAGATGACCTTATTAATAAGGAATTTCTTCTTCGTGTTGATTTCAAATCAGCTAAAGAGATTTTACAAAAAGATGTTAAAAATCTCGTTTCAAAACAAATATTTGCTAGATGGCAAGCTCTCCTATCTAGCTTTGATTTTCAAATTGAATTTATCAAAGGAGAACATAACTCCCTTCCCGATTTTCTAACAAGAGAATTTCTACAGGGCCATGAGACCAAATCTGGGGAAGAACCCCAAGCAGGAACAAGCTAGAATGGCTAGACCATTCGACGCTCCCTCAGCTACCACAAATCCACTTCGGCCTTCAGTCCCTCAAAGGCCCGTTCTCAAAACGGAGATTCAATCTCCAATCCACAACAGATTCTCTGCACTAACAGAGGTGCAGTTCCCAAAGCTACCTCCACCAATGCCTATTAAATTGGTAGATCTGAAAACAAATTTGCCCATAAACCAAGGGCAAGCAGCTAGCTCCTCGGTACAAACCATGCAAAGTTACGCAATGAAGGCTCCAGAAACCTTCGCCGAAGCGGTTGATCCAACAGCAGCCAAAGCCACTCTAGCATCTCCAGTCAAGGAGGAATTCAAGTTTGTAACTACTCAAGTATGTCCCATAATTGCATTAGACAAGGCATACGGAGGGTATCATCTGAACCAGCTCATCAAGCCGGTTTACACCAATAACAACTTCGTGGACACTGAAGATCCACTCAAAACTCGCCGGTATTGCGAAGCTATCCTGGTAGATACTGATTCCATTGAGGTCGAACACTCAGTAGATGAAAGTTATCCAAAGCATATCGGCTATTCCAAGTTTACCATTAAGAGGGTCTTAACCCCTTTCAACTGGTTCGAAGATCACCTACACACTCCAGTTGCATTATCGATGCCACATAGGCCTCAAACTTACAATTGGTACGACTATAAGTCGGCATGGTTCAACTTCTTGTTCGTTTGACCGGGACATACCTGGTTTGTTAAATATTGCCCCGCTATGATGGAAGCCATCCTACCAAGATGGTTTTATGAATGGTGGTTATGTTTCGGAGGAACAAAGGATGTTCTTCCTCAGCAGTTTCTAAAGCGTCTTCCTGATTTCGTGATCAAAGAAGAATGCTCTACCTTACCTGAACACATTCAAATGTGTAAATTTTTTATTAAGAAAAGAATATCTTATATTATTTCCTGGAACTTCTCCAAAGAAGAACAGCACAGGATTAAATATTTGTCTAAAGAGATAAAGGTCAAAGGTTGGACTCCTAAACCAACAGCCCCCAAGACACCTGAAAAGGGAAAATCTGCAGCATCCTCTTCCAGCTCCTCCACTAGCAAGAAGGCTCTGAAAGAGAAGCTCAAGAAAGCCTTGGCTGATTTGGATAGCCAAGAAATCTCA
Organism: Capsicum baccatum var. pendulum; assembly: GCA_030864225.1. Lineage (NCBI taxonomy): Eukaryota > Viridiplantae > Streptophyta > Magnoliopsida > Solanales > Solanaceae > Capsicum > Capsicum baccatum. The sequence goes on from CM061550.1 coordinate 8,769,467, forward strand.
ACCAATACTGAAGAATTACTTCAGCTTATCGCAGAAGCTTTATCTACAGGAAACAACGATGATAATGGCGATATGCTAAATCCAAAAGGATTAGCTATGGCCTACATGGATCCCTATTATGAATAGGAAAATGACCCTTCTAGAGATAGAGGTTCAAAGAACCGAAATTATCTCGGTAAAAGGGTAATTCACTATTCCTGATTGGAATCCAGGACCCATCCTGTCTCCTAAAGATGACAGAATAATCAACTCAGCTTTTCAAAAGCAGAAGGCATCTACTTTTGCTTTATTAAAGTAAAGCACCAATCAAGTCATGGACAGCTTTACAAAAGCAAGTCAATTATTTTGAGCACTTAGAAGTGTCGGCATAATCTCAGCCCTCTACTTGTACACTTAAGATGTACTCCCCCTCTTTTACTTCTGCCTATATAAGTCATTGTATTCCTTTAGAGAAGGCATTCGAAAATTTCCAATACCAAGAAATTCTCTCTGCCCAATCTCTCTTGTAATCTCATAATGTTTTTTCTAAAAGTCTTCAATAAATTTGTAACTTTGTTTAAAGTTTTCTCTTTATTTCTTACTATATTGTTTTAAGTTCCGCTATAACGTTCACGATCCTTTTTCTGGTATCAAAGCCATGACGGCAGATTGTGTGCTTAGCATGAGCAGCTAAACACATAATCTGTCTAGAGCATGAGCAAAATTATGTTCGTATAAGAACATATTACTTTAATCTGGTATGAATTAACTTAAGCTTTAATTATGTTTCTATATCTTGTCTTATAATGGGGTTTTAATCCAAGTATGGGGTATCTGTTTACTGTTTAAGTGTTTGAAGGAACCGATTAATCTCTGGTTAGGACGTTGGTCAGCCTGAAAGTAGGTCGTAAGCTTAGGAGAAGCGTGTTAGACCTTGTTGGTGGTCCCGTCACTAAGATAACACTTAGCAGTCTATAGTATAAAGCCATTAAAACTTGTTAGATCCCATAAGCCATAGATATTTTCACATAATTGGTTTTCGTTGTTTCATACCTGTTTACTGTGATATGTCTGCTTGCATGAACATATATGTTTACTCTGTTAGTCTCTAGACAGCATGTTTTCAATATGAGCCATCATATTAAAAATACTGTTAATCTATCTTCTCAGGCAACCCCGATTGCCACTATTGAAAATGATCTTCAAAACTGGAGCATTCCAGAAGAATCTTTCAATACTATTTATCAAATTGGAAAATTTAGTTTTTTGAAAAAACATAACATCAAGACCTCTGAGTCTACTGTTGCTATTAATAGTTCTTTAGAAATTATTCAACTATTTAATGAATTAGATATAAACCGATTTAAAAATCAGTTTAATTATCTGCATGTTGGACTTGTTCAAGTAGCTATAAAGCCACTTTTCCGACAGGGACTAGATATCCCAGTCTGTGCTTTCCTAAGAGTGAGTGATGAACATGAGCATGATAATGACAAGGGAAAAATTAGAGGAGTTGACTTCTCTGGTCCTGTCCCTAAAGTCTATTATCAACAGCACACCAGGGTTCCCGAACCCGAAAACCTCTATGAGCCAGGAAGCCCTACGGCCTCAGAAATGGCTCCTCCTCCTCCTCCAAGGGTTAGAACTGACCCTAGTCTTCTCGTCATCAAATAAGATGATGAAGAATATTCCCCAGACCTTAAAACCCTGAGAGTCCGATGGAACCATCCGAAGGACACTCTCAAAAGAAATTGGTACACCAGTACCTATTCTAGGGAACAACAAAAGGAGTTAGGAAGGCTATGGATAGCTGACATGAAACGACTCCGATGCGATATGGAATTCTTCTTCTGGTTAGAGAAAACTGGAAAGATAGAAAACCAAACTGACTCGCTCAACGTTATGGACCAAATGGTATACCCAACGTAATACAATTGTTGAGTCGGTCACTCCTCCTCTGGAAGGTCTCAATATTCCTTACTCCAATGAAGTCATTAAGGCTTCACCCTTCAAAACTAAATCTGATAGAGGATCCATGACTCCTCAATGCAAAGATCTTGATAGAATAATTGAGCAAAACAATTATACTAATCAAGCCCTCCATACCATATCTCAACAAATTGAAGAGACTAAGGGAACTACTCTTTCGGTTCCCCTACCTGTCAAGAGCACTCCTAGCTCTAAACCTCTTTCTAATCCTATTTTCAAGATACCTGAATTTCAAAAGGAAAAGTTTCCTGACCTTAATGATGATTTCAAAATCTCTGAACAGATTTTAGAGAAAATCAATTCTAAACTCACGAAGTTTAAAATCGCCCAGCAAGGAGAATCTAGTTCTCCAAAGAACTCTCTTTCCAAGCTTACCAGCGAAAGATATAGTCTCAAGAAGAACTATTACAAAAAGCCCTCTCCTCCCGATGTTCAATACGAAGAGCATCCTTACCTCTCCACCTGCAATCATGATGGAAGGGGTATTAATGAATGGAATATTGATGGTCTGGCAGAACACCAGATCTACAATAAGCTCCATGAAATGGCTGTATCCATTAGCGCCTACAAAATCAAAGGTTCCTCTGACAAAGGAGCTGCCACCATGGTTGTCTCGGGTTTTACCGGAATGATTAAACATTGGTGGGATAATTACGTCTCGGAGGAAGGAAAAGACCTCATCTATAATGCTACAACCACTGGACATACAGTGAAAGTTGTAGATGGTCAAGAAACCATTGTAGAGGAAGCACAGGAAGATGCTTGCGCCACCCTCCTCTATCACATAGCTAGACATTTTGTAGGAGAGCCCAAGCTTTTCCAAGATAGGAGCTTAGAAATCCTGAATAATCTTCATTGCAAAAACTTAGCAGACTTTAGATGGTACAAAGATACCTTCCTGGTCAAAGTCCTGATCAGACCTAACTGCAATAATGATTTCTGGAAGGAAAGATTTATCAGTGGTCTTCCTCCTCTGTTCGCTGACAAAGTTCGAACAACCATTAAGAATAGATTCGATGGTCAAATTCCCTACAATAGGCTTACCTACGGTGACATAGTAAGCTTTATCACCTCCACGGGGATAGAGCTTTGTACAGACCTCAAGCTTAAGCAACAACTTAAGCAAAAAAGTAAGTATGGACTTGGAACTTTCTGCCATGACTATGGCTTCACTGACATTCCTTCCCATAAGCAAAGAAGAAAGAAACCTTTTAAGACCACTAAAAGATCTTCCCCTACCAAAAGGACTTACAAGAAAGAGTCCTATAAACCCAACAGAAAGACCAAACGAAGGTCTTCTAAAACCACCAAAGACACTTGCTGGACTTGTGGCAAATCTGGCCATAGGGCGAAGGATTGCAAATCCAGTAAGAAAAAGAAGATCAATCAACTTGATCTTCCTGATGAAGCTAAAGAAAAATTATTTTCTATAATGGAAAATGATTCTTCCACGGCTTCAGACTCCTCTTCCTCTGACGAAGACTATAGCGACGAAGAATATATCAACGCCGCTTATGAGTCTGATAATTCCTAGTCTGGACAAGATTGTGAGTGCATTGGCACTTTCTGTACTTGCTCCAACAAAGCATTTAATGTCATAACAGGGAAACCCAAAGAAATCCTATTTGACATTATTGAGCACATTACCGATGATGAGCTACGAAGCAAATATCTTCAGGAGCTCAAACGACTGCTTTCTCAGGAAGAAAGCCCCCCTAAAGCCAAACCAATTGTTCAGCCCTTCAATATGCAAAAGGTTATGGCTAAATTCCAAACTTCTTCAGAACCTTCTATTTCTGACCTTAAAAGAGAAATCGCCGGTTTAAAGGGAGAGATTAAAAATCTCAATATTAGACTAGATCAAGTAGAACTCAACATTCTTACTGACCAAGTCGTTAAATCTGCCTTACCCTCGGAAAAGGCACCTGAGTCTCCCCGATATCTTCCAATCAGTCCTACTGATCACCTTCAAGGGCCTGATCTTTTCCCTGGAGAGGACGCTCCATCTTCCTCTGGAAAGGCCATTTCCGCCATTAAAGCTTACAGCGAACATATCGTTGTAAAAATTGTCATTGACAAAGACTTTGTTCTAAACAGAGTCGCTTTATTCGATACAGGCGCAGACAGTAACTGTATTGTCAAAGGCCTTATCCCTACCAGGTACCTCCAAAAGAGTAAATCTCGATTATATTCTGCTACTGGAGAAAAACTGAAAATTAGTTATGAGCTTCCTAAAGCTCATGTCTGTAATAATGGCATTTGCCTTGTTAACGACTTTGTCATTACTGACGATATCACTGAAGATATCATTCTTGGAATACCTTTCGTTAACCAAATTCGCCCCTATTGGAGCGATTACGATGGTATTCGCTCGAACCTCTTGGATACTGAGCTATTCTTTCCCCTGCTTCGTCCCCTTTCAAAAGAAGACGGACAACGCATTAAGGAGGAAACTGTGTTTAAAATAAACCGCTTATCCTCTCATCTTTGCTTTCTTAAACAGGAAGTTCAGCTCAAACATATTGAGCAAACTTTAAAAACCCCAGAGATGGTCAACAAAATAACCCTTCTCCAAAAGAAGTTCGAAAACGAGATTTGCTCCGAATTGCCTAATGCATTTTGGGAACGCAAGAAGCATCTCGTTGAACTTCCTTACATTGCTGGCTTCGACGAACAACATATTCCTACGAAGGCCAGACCAATCCAAATGAACCAAGAAATGATGGAAATCTGCAAAATAGAAATAAACCATCTTCTTCAAAAGGGTATCATTAGACTCTCTAACTCTCCTTGGAGTTGCTCTGCATTTTATGTAAATAATAGTGCAGAAAAAGAACGAGGAACTCCTAGGCTTGTTATTAATTACAAGCCATTGAATGCTGTCCTAAAATGGATTCGACATCCGATTCCTAACAAAAGGGATCTTCTCAAAAGAACCTATAAGGCCAACCTTTACAGCAAATTCGATATGAAGTCAGGATTCTGGCAAATCCAAATTGCTGAAAAGGATAAATATAAGACTGCCCTTAACGTCCCTTTTGGGAACTACGAATGGAACGTCTTACCTTTTGGACTTAAAAATGCTCCATCTGAATTCCAGAATATCATGAATAATATTTTCAATGAATATTCTTATATGTCAATTATTTACATTGACGATGTGTTAATTTTCTCTGAGAACATTGATTCACATTTCAAACATCTTAATACATTCTTTAAGATTGTAAAATTAAATGGCCTAGTCGTTAGTGCTAAAAAGATGAAGTTGTTTCAAACTTCTATTCGTTTTCTAGGTCATGATTTGCATCAGGGTAGTCACAAACCCATTTGTCGAGCCTTAGAGTTCTCTTCTAAATTCCCTAATGAAATTACCGATAAAACTCAACTTCAATGGTTCTTAGGAAGCCTGAATTATGTTGCTGATTTTATCCCTCACATAAGGCAGGTCTGTGAAACGAAGAGTGTTGAGACGAGTCATGCCCGAGGAACTTTAAATCAATAGATCCATCCGGGTGTTGGATAACCCTTTCGGTCTGAGATTTTTCGGAGTAAATCCGAATAGGTTGGGTGATAGCCTCAAAGTGCCAATCGTTGCTATGAAGGATATCATTCCAAACAAGAGCCTTAGGAACAAAGACTGTACTACGATCTTTGTTACCTTCCATTAGGGTGGTGACCCCTTTAGGGCTCGTAAATCTAGCTTTTGGTGCTAGAGTAGTACCCATGAGGCGATAATATACGCGGTATATAATCGCTATTTCTCTGGTATTTTCCTTACTATTCATGTTCTTAGTTTTAACGTTAAGGGTTAAAACATCCATGATGTTAGGATCATTTATATCAACAGAGAAATTTGGATAGCAATTAAAGTATACCGGGCCATCAGCGAGGTTACTTTGAATTACCCCTAAGAGTGAGTCGTCAAAAACCCTTATAGACATCACAAGGCAATGATGAGCTGAGGAAAATAAAATAAGAAAGACTTGTTGGCGAAAACCTTTCAAGGTGTCACTAGCTGAATGAGGTCTCTGAATGCAATTGACCCAAGAAAGTAACTCAATTTCAGAGTCATTACCTCAACAACAATTGGTAGAAGGTTTGGATGAAAAGATCAGGCAGCTTAATCCAAATACATGGCATAATCATTAGAGTTGATTGTCATTTTAGATAAATTTTTCATTTCTTTGTTTCAAATGGGGACTTTCATTGTCTTTTCTTTCTTCTCTTTATCTCTATTTTTATTTTCTTGAGTCAGTTATCCAAATAAAACAAAATTTATTGTCATTTTTCTCTTGTTTTTGAGTCGAGTCCATGTCAAAACAAGTAAGAAAAGATTTCAAAACTGGCTACCAACTTCTTCAATTGCACAAAGCAAGACAGAATGGCCAGCGCATGAAAGAGACATAATTGTGAGCCAAAAAAGGGCATGCAGAAAGTTTTGTCAACAGATAAGTCTGACAACTCATGAAAATACAAAGATTTAAAGGGTTTATTCATGAAGCATGACAAAGCAGAGATGTTGTATTTATTTCAGAGTCACTCATCATAATCTGAGTTTGGGTCAATGACACGACAAAGCAGGGGCAAATGCCAGCAATCTGAAACAAAATAAAGGGAATGAACACTAGAGCAAATGCTTGGAAAGCCAAGTGCTGCAAGCCACCACTAAGTTTTTAACTGACAAATTTTCTTTGTTGAAATAGGGGCAAATTCGCTTCACTTAATTTAACTACCATTGGAAATGCACATCCGTGAGATTTTACTTTATGTTCAGGACCCTCCTGAAAAATGAAATTTTACTTTCTGCTTAGGACCCTCCTAAAAAATGGGATTTTACGTTCTGTTCAGGACCCTCCTGAAAAATGGGATTTTAGTTTTTGTTCAGGACTCTCCTAAAATATGATATTTTACTTTTTGTTCAGGACCTTCCTGAAAAATGAGACTTTACTTTATGTTCAGGACCCTTCTGAAAAATGAGATTTTACTTCCTGTTCAGGCCCCTGCTGAAAAATGGAATTTTACCTCATGTTTAGGACCCTCCTGTAAAATGAGATTTTACCTTCTGTTCAGGACCAGGCTGAAAAATAAGATTTTTACCTTCTGTTCAGGACCCTCCTGAAAAAATGGGATTTTACCTTCTGTTCAGGACCCTCCTGAAAAATGGGATTTTACTTTCTGTTCAGGACCCTCCTGAAAAATGGGAATTTACTTTATGTTCAGGACTCTCCTGAAAAATAGAATTTTACTTTCTGTTCAGGCCCCTCCAAAAAAATGGGATTTTACTTTCTGTTGAAAACCCTCCTGAAAAATGGGACTTTACTTTATGTTCAGGACCCTCCTGAAAAATGGAATTTTACTTTCTGTTCAGGTCCCTCCTGAAAAATGGGACTTTACTTACAGTACAGGACCCTCTTGAAAAATAGGATTTTACTTTTTGCTCAGGACCCTCCTGAAAAATAGGATTTTACTTTATGTTCAGGACCCTCCTGAAAAATGAGATTTTACTTTCTGTTCAGGACCTTATTGAAAAATGGGATTTTACATTCTGTTCAGGACCCTCCTGAAAAATGGAATTTCACTTTCTGTTCAGGACCCTCATGAAAAATAGAATTTTACATTCTGTTTAGGACCCTCCTAAAAATGAGATTTTACTTTCTGTTCAGGACCCTTTTGAAAAATAGGACTTGACTTTCAGTACAGGACCCTCCTGAAAAATAGGATTTTACTTTTTGCTCAGGACCCTCGTGAAAAATGGGATTTTACTTTATGTTCAGGACCCTCCTGAAAAATGAGAATTTACTTTCTGTTCAGGACTCTCTTGAAAAATGGGATTTTACGTTCTGTTCAGGACCCTCCTGAATAAAGGGATTTTACTTTCTGTTCAAGACCCTCCTGAAAAATGAGATTTTACTTTCTATTCAGGACCCTCCTGAAAATTGGGATTTTACTTTCTGTTCAGGACCCTTTTGAAAAATGGGACTTTACTTTCAGTACAGGACCCTCCTGAGAAATAGGATTTTAGTTTCAGTTCAGGACCCTCCTAAAAAATGGAAATTTACTTTATGTTCAGGACCCTCCTGAAAAATGAGATTTTACTTTCCGTTCAGGACCCTCTTGAAAAATGGGATTTTACATTCTGTTCAGGACCCTCCTGAAAAATGGGATTTTACTTTCTGTTCTAGACCCTCCTGAAAAATGGGATTTAACTTTCTGTTCAGGACCTTTTGATAAATGGGACTTTACTTTCAGTACAGGACCCTCCTGAAAAAGAGGATTTTACATTTTGCTCATGACCCTCCTTAAAAATGGGATCTTACTTTATGTTCAGGACCCTCCTGAAAAATGAGATTTTACTTTCTGTTCAGCACCCTCTTGAAAAATAGAATTTTACATTCTGTTCAGGACCCTCCTGAAAAATGGGATTTTACTTTCTGTTCAGGACCCTCCTGAAAAATGGGATTTTACTTTCTGCTCACGACCCTTTTGAAAAATGGGACTTTACTTTCATTTCAGGACCCTCCTGAAAAATAGGATTATACTTTCTGCTCAGGACCTTCCTGAAAATGGGATTTTACTTTATGTTCAGGACCCTCCTGAAAAATAGGATTTTACTTTCTGTTCAGGACCGTCCTGAAATGTGGACTTTACTTTCAGATCAGGACCCTCCTGAAAATTGGGATTTTACTTTCTGCCTAGCATCCTCCTGAAAAATGGAATTTTACTTTCTGTTCAGGCCCCTCCTGAAAAATGGAATTTTACCTTTTATTCAGGACCCTCCTGAAAAATGGGATTTTACTTTCTGTTCAGGACCCTCCTGAAAAATAGGTTTCACTTTTTGCTCAGGACCCTCCTGAAAAATGAGATTTTACTTTCTGTTCAGGACCCTCTTGAAAAATGGGATTTTACGTTCTGTTCAGGACTCTCCTGAAAAATGGGATTTTACTTTCTGTTCAGGACCTTCTGAAAAATGGGATTTTACTTCCTATTCAGGACCCTGCTGAAAAATAGGATTTTACTTTATGTTCAGGACCCTCCTCAAAAATGGAATTTTACTTTCTGTTTAGGCCACTCCTGAAAAATAAGGCTTTACTTTCAACTTCGGACCCTCCTGAAAAATGGAATCTTACTTTCTATTCAGGCCCCTCCAGAAAAATGGAATTTTACTTTCTGTTCAGAACCCTCTTGAAAAATGGGACTTTACTTTATGTTCAGGACCCTCCTGAAAAATGGGATTTTACTTTCTGTTCAGGTCCCTCTTGACAAATGGGACTTTACTTTCAGTTCAGGACCCTCTTAAAAAATAGGATTTTACTTTCTGTTCAGGACCCTCCTGAAAAATCGGATTTTACGTTCTGTTCAGGACCCTCTTGAAAAATGGGATTTTAGTTTCTGTTCAGGACCCTCCTGAAAAATGAGATTTTACGTTCTATTCAGGAACCTCCTGAAAAATGGGATTTTACTTTCTGTTCAGGACCCTCCTGAAAAATGGGATTTTACGTTCTATTCAGGACCCTCCTGAAAATTAGAATTTTACTTTCTGTTCAGGCCCCTCCAGAAAAATGGGATTTTTACTTTCTTTTCAGATCTCTCCTGAAAAATGGGACTTTACTTTATGTTCAGAACTCTCCTAAAAAATGGGATTTTACTTTTTGTTCAGGCCTTTCCTGAAAAATGGGACTTTACTTTTTGTTCAGGACCCTCCTGAAAAATGGGATTTTACTTTCTGTTCAGGACCCTCTTGAAAAATGAGATTTTACGTTCTGTTCAGGACCCTCCTAAAAATGGGATTTTACTTTCTGTTCAGGACTCTTTTGAAAAATAGGACTTTACTTTCAGTACAGTACCCTCCTGAAAAATAGGATTTTACTTTTTGCTCAGGACCCTCCTGAAAAATGAGATTTTACGTTCTATTCAGGACCCTCCTGAAAAATAGAATTTTACTTTCTAGTCAGGCCCCTCCAGAAAAATAGGATTTTTACTTTCTGTTCAGAACAAATGGGACTTTACTTTACGTTCAGTACCATCCTGAAAAATGGAATTTTACTTTTTGTTCAGGCCTTTCCTAAAAAATGGGACTTTACTTTCAGTTCAGGACCCTCCTGGAAAATGAGATTTTACTTTCTGTGCAGGACCCTCCTGAAAAATGAGATTTTAGGTTCTGTTCAGGACCCTCCCAAAAGTGGAATTTCACTTTCTGTTCAGGACCCTTTTGAAAAATGTGACTTTACTTTCAGTACAGGACCCTCCTGAAAAATAGAATTTTACTTTTTGCTCAGGACCCTCCTGAAAAATGGGATTTTACTTTATGTTCAGGACCCTCCTGAAAAATGAGATTTTACTTTCTGTTCAGGACCCTCTTGAAAAATGGGATTTTACGTTCTGTTCAGGACCCTCCTGAAAAATGGGATTTTACCTTCTGTTCAGGACCCTCCTGAAAAATGGGATTTTACTTTCTGTTCAGGACCCTCCTGAAAAATGGGATTTTACTTTCTATTCAGGACCCTCCTGAAAAATGGGATTTTACTTTATCCTTACTCCTCACCTACCCTACCTCTACCCTACCTACCCTACCTCACTACCCCACCCTCACCTCACTGGAATTGAATTCCACTCACAATATAACAATACTTCACACACAGAAAAAAAGAACCGGACCAAAAAAAATACTCTCTCCACTCACACTCACAGCACACGAAAAAAAGAAGAAGAATTCACCTTCTTCTCAAACAACATTCTCTCCATTTTGACACATATCACACACAATACCCACCACCGACTCATATACACATTCACTGAAATTCTTATCACACACGAATCCACACAGAGCTGGCCGAAAATGAACAAACACAAAACACACAACACACAGTAGAATGGAGAAATGGGAGAGAGATCGAAAAAGAAAATCGCGAGTTAAAAGAAACGGAGAGAGATCAATTGAAAGAGGTAGAAAGAAAATAGAGATCTGAGAGAGAAGGGGAGAATCGGAAAAGGGGTATTGCTCCGGCGAGTTTCGCCTGAGAGAAGTCGAGATCCGGTTCGTTCTTGTTGGTTCTTGCCGTGTTTGAGCCCGTCGGAGCTCCGCCCACGCAAAACAGAGACCCCCAGCCCTCAAAATTCCCCAAAATCTTTTCATTTTTTCTTGGTTTTAGATGAGATTCCGTCGGAGAACATTAAGGTGGCTGGATTCTAACTTGTTTCATCGATTCTAGTTACCTGCCGAGATCGCCGGAGCTACAGGCACACAGGTTCTTCAGTTTTTCTTGTGATTTGTGATTCTCGGGTTAGTTTATTCATGCCCGTGGATTGCTGTTCGGATTGAATTTTGTGAATATTCTGCGTTTCGGGTTTGGTAGATAGTCGAGTTGGCGAGTTCATGTTGAATTCGTTGGTTGAGGTTTGATCGGAGGTTCCGGTGCGGATTTTATCTCGTTTAATCGAATAATACTTGAAAACGGCATTGAGGTCCAATTCTACTCCTTTTTTTATTTCGTCGTCTGTCATGTTCAATGCTTTGAATTAGACAGAGTGTGTTGGTTGATCAGTGATGATATGAATTATTGTTTGTTTTGATTCGGTGCTTGATTTCTTTAATTATGGATTGATTATGAATTGTGTGATGAAATAATATCTCATGAAGGATTAAAATTGATAGTTGGAGGTGGAACTGAGAAGTTGATTAAAGGGGGTTAATTTAGACTAACTTTGATTTATTATTGCTTTGTTTAAATTCGGAAAGCATGAATATTGTCAGAACGTGATAGTATCATGATAGTCGGATAGGCAAATGTAGGTTCAGGTAAGCAAATTTAGAACTTGTGTTTTGGTTGAATGTTAGAATATGCGTGCGAATATTTCTTCCTAGTTTATCGTATTTGATTCGAGTGTATTTGTTTGGCCGGGGAATGCCCCGAGGTTTCATGTATTCATTCACCGGGGAATGCCCCGATGTATTATGTCTTCGAAGGAGGTTTGTGATCAAGGCCCGAGGCATCGGGTGAAGCATTGGAGCTTAGTCTAGGACTAGCTTAGAATAGGATTTATATTTTTGCATTTTATTTTTGGACTGTATAATTGGACTGAACATTATTATTTTGATTTTGGATTGTTGTTTGACGTGTTTGTTGCTTGTTTATGTGTTTTATGTGGTTTATACATTCTTAGTGTCAAAGTTAGCCAATACGTTCCACCAAGCGACTGTGGTCGAACACGGGATCGAGGGGTGCCTAACACCTTCCCCTCGGTCAACAAAATTTCTTAGCCGGAATCTCTGTTTGCAAATCAGTCTTAAAGAGTCAAATTGTTTTGAAAAGGATTTTTCCAAGGTGACTTGGCACACCGGATTATGCCAAGTGGCGACTCTGAATAAAAAATGTAAATAATTCTTTTTCGAAACAAATTTTTATTTTTCGTCACTTTGATAATAAAAACCCTTTCGAACTTAAAATCAAAACTTTCTGGTCGTATAAGGGGTGTGACATTGGATATTACTTAAATAAATGTTAGTCAAAATTCAGAATGTTACATTAATTTACTATCTTGTATAGTAGTCAATTCATGATCTTATATTTAATTCTATATAATGCCTTCCCCATAATAGCAAATGTCTCACCAAAAAGTAAAATAAAATGAAATCTATGTTCAAATTATTATTTTGGATGTTACTTAAATAAATATTGGTCAAATTTTAAAAATTTACATTAATTCATTATGTTGTATAGTAGTCAATTCTTGATCTAATCTTTAACTCTATATAATGTCTTTCCTATAGTAGCAGATGTATCAAAAAAGAATAAAAAATAAAATCTATGTTCAAATTATTATTTTAAATATTACTTAAATAAATGTTGGTCAAAATTCAGAAAATTACATTAATTTATTATCTTGTATAATAGTCAATTCATGATCTTATATTTAACTCTATATAATGTCTTTCCCATAGTAGCAAATGTATCAAAAGAAAAAAATGAACGAGTTCAGAATGCGTCAAAGAATTATTCAACAAATTTTGTTGGTGCTATATTTCCTTTTGAGTTATAGTAGGGTACAAGGAGAAAAGAAACTTTCTGAATTAGAGGACGCGGAGCTAGAGAAACAATTAAAACTTTTGAACAAGCCCGCAGTTAAAATAATTAAGGTAATTGTTTTTGGGGTCATTGTATTCATAATTCTTTTGAGACATTATTATGTTTATTTGATTCCGTTTGCTAAAAAAACAATAGTCTTCTTTCCCATTTTATTTTTTTGGTTCACAGACTAAATATGGGGATATATACAATTGTGTTGATTTCTACAAACAACATGCATTTGATCATCCGTTACTGAAGGACCATAATTTTCATTTCGATGTATAATTCTACTCTCTTTTTACTTTTATTTTTTTGTACAATGATATGATATTGGTTGATAAACAATTAAATATTTGGTTGAACAGATGAAACCAACTTTCCGTGGGATAAAACAAAATCATGATGCAACATCTACTAGGTCATCAACAATATGGTTAAATGATGAAGGTTGCCCTTTTGGAACTATTCCTGTTAGGAAAATTACGAAGGATGATCTTATAAGACAAAAAGGTATGCCATCGCCAGAAAATGTCGAATTTGACGATCAATTTATCGATGTAAGATGATTTATGAACAATTTAACGCTTTTATTTGAAAAATTCATGACTGAACATGAGAGTTCATTATTTTAATATATATATATTTTAGCAATATAAGATTTCATTTACTTATATGTAAGAATAACATTTCATGCACAAACATAAGCAAATTGAATTTTCAATTATATTAATTAATGCAATACATCTTATGCAGAGCAACAATAATAGTGAGCAAAAAGGAAGCTACACATCATCACCGTATAAGGTACATAACTATGAAAATATTGTCATGATTTCTTTTAATTGGATTGGTAACAAATGCAATAAGTCATTCTTGACTTCTTGTAGTTTAATTTACAATATAGAGGTTTATTTATTTCAAGAAAGAAAATAACTTACGGTTTTAGCGTATATGTAGAGGTTTATTTGAATATTGTGTAAAAATTCATAAAATAAATAACTTATTATATTCAGCTTGCAATTGTTCGAACTGTGAACAAGCCAGATAACAAGTTTTGGGGTGGTGGAATGATAGCTAGTTTGCACAATCCTCACGTTGAAGGACAACAAAGTAGTGCTTGTCGAGTAAAAGTTCATAACGGACGGGATATTCTTCAAGCTGGTTGGAGAGTAAGTTTAACTAACTTTTTTTCATCCATAATTCAATTGTTTCATTTAAAGAAAATGATTAATTAAGATGTCAATTATATAGATATTTATTATAAATTCAAACTCGATTTTTATAATGTTGTCATTTCATATTTTAGGTAGATCCAACACTATACGGGGATAACCAAACTAGGCTTTTCATACATTTTCAGGTAACTTCTCATAGTACATTATATTGATGATTTTAATCATGAGTTCATAAAACTATATCTTTTGATTTGGTCATTTTTTTTATTTCATGTACAAGTGTTCAAGCATAAGATCATGTATGTATGTTTTCTAGGCAGGTAAAACTCAGTGTTTCAATACACTATGTCCAGGCTTTGTACACGCAAACCAAAATATACCTCTTGATATGCCATACAAGGACCGTATTTCACAACCCGGAAAGATGGTATTCGAGGAAACATTCTACATTGTTGAGGTACTTTTATACTTTACTAGTGTAAAAAAAAAAAATTTATCGTGTTTATACAAGTATAGTGATTAGGATTACAGTTTGAGGCATAATACCGAGTTTGATATTTCTTCAAAAATAAGGATCTTCTTGACAACTGGTGGCTTTTACTGGGAGAAAACTCTGAAAAAATTGGATATTGGCCGCGAAAGATCTTCACCGACCTAACAAGTTTTGCTACGAAAGTGGAGTGGGGAGGAGTTGTTTATAGTCCACCAGGCGTACCTGAACCTCCAATGGGATCAGGGAATTACCCCATTGAAGACATTCATTCTGATTCTTATTGTAAGAACATTGCAATTATAGACACGAAAGCAAACAAAGTCGAAATAGATACAGCAGTGATACGTCTCGATAGTCGTTTGTACGATCTTATATTTAAACAATTTGAGGATGGTGCAAATACTTTTGTTTATGTTCTTTATGGTGGACCTGGTGGAAGTGCCTAAGTCTCGTTAATTACTACTATATATATGATGATATTTATGTTCAAGAGTAAACTTTTTTTTATCATTTTGAACTTTACAGATTGAAATTTTATATTATTGGTATTCTTTTTCTCTCTTTCTCTCATGCTTCCATTTATTCACATCTTTTTTATTTATTTAGCTTTACAACTTAGAATCAAATTTCATTTTTTGTTTATGCAAAAGATTTCAGTTGCTACAAATTAAAATATGACCTATATATCATATCTTGACTGGTTCTTTAGATCCAATAATGCGAAGTGATGGGTTGGTTATTATTAGTTCTATAGTTTTTAGTTCATACTATGTGAGCTGTCTTTTTAATCCTAACCCTAAAAAAATCAACGCGTCACGCACTAAGTATAGCAATATTATCTTGATTGTCTTTCGAAAACAATATCTCTATCTCTCCGAGATAGTAGTAACATCAGCGTACGTACACTTTCTTTATCCTCCTTGTGGGATTTTACTGTTGTTGTTTTATTGTCTTGATTTAAACAAAGTGGGAGTCGATTAAAGCTCGTTTGTTTTTTCTTTTCTATTTTGTATGAAGAAAAATATCCATTTATAAATGTTTATTGGAATTAAAAAGCTTACAATGAGGAATATAAAGACAGTGAAGTAGTGGAAGGACTATAATTTCAGTCAAAATTTTTACTATTATACATTATATCAAAAGTTAAAATGAATTAAAAATGGCGTAAAAATTTTGTTGGTTTTTAAAAAAAAACGGGGCAGCGAAAACGATTAAAGTATTGACTTAAAAATGTCTCTCAATATTTTTCATAAGCATAATAGGGGTTTAAATTGCTAACTTGTGGTAGCTTAAACTACATTATTCAAAATTCAAACTAAAATATTTCAATAAACTAATCTATCTAATAGAAATTAAAAGGTCAAATTATCTTAAACTTACAACCTATTTTACTAAAAAAATTATTACAGCAACTAAAATAAAAATAAATTATCACGTAATACACAAAACAACCATTTGACCAACTTTGTTGCCGGCAAAGTGCACATAGAACAAAACTCAGTACAGCCAGGAACTAATTTGAATTCAGGCCATCTTTTAAATTATGGTCTAAAGATTTCTTTTGAACAAAATTGAATCTAATGAGGAGATGTCAGATCACAATCTAAAATTTTGTAAATTATTTCAAACGTTAAACAATAATTAATGTTTTGTTAGTAATGTCGTGGGATATATGAGTAAATACTAGGCTTGAATCCTATATTTTTCTGAAAGATTATTTCTCAAGGGTTATATTTGCATAACTTTTTAAAATACGATCAAAATCTAAATGATACCCTAAAAAAAGACACATTGTGTATATCAATCTTTTATCATTTAGTTGACTCGTAAGAACTTGTCATTGATAGTAATTACAAGACTTAGACTTGTGCACTCTCACCAGGTCCTCCATACAGAACAAAGAAGGAAGACTTTGAACGAAACCGTAGAGGCTTAAATATAACCTTGTACATATTAGGGTTGTCGACATGTGTGATTGTTTTATGTACTGCAATTGTTTGTCCTCTCACGTTTAATGTTGCAATTTTCTTACAATAAGCATCATAACGTGAGTTTCGAACAGGAAAAAAGCTTGAACCCATTGGAGGTTCAGCTACATTTTGTGGACTATATGTCACTCCTCCCCAACTAACCGTTGTAGCAAAACCTGCTAGGCCAGTGAAGATCTGTTGCGGCCAAAAGCCAATTTGTCTATAGTCATCTTCCATTAAAAGCCACCAATTTCCATTGACTATATCCTTATTTGATAAAAAAAAAAAGGTATTAATGTCTATATTTATGTATCTTCCAATATTGTAATCCTTGTACTAACCAGAGTGAAATTATAAATAATAAAAAAGAAGAGAAATATAAGATGTACCCGTTCGATGTACATTGTGTCCTCCCATATTTTCCCTCCACGTTGTGAAATATGACCATCGTATGATACATCAACAGGTATTTCACTATTTACTAGTATAAAGCCAGGACATAGTGTATTAAAGCAATGAATTTCACCTGCCTAGAAATCGAAAAAGAATATCAAATACAAGAACCCTTGTAAGTTGAGGAAAGTAAAATGAACTATAAGGCATGTAGTTCTAGTTTTCAAGAAGTCATAGTGGAAATCCTTAAAAAATATACATACGATAAGTTTACCTGAAAATGTATGAATAGTCTTGTTTTGGTATCCCCATATAATACTGGATCCACCTAAAGTACAAAATAGTTATATAGATATCATGATAATCGTATAATTTTTATTATGTATGTAATCCTTAGTTCCTTACGATACCTTCTTCCATATATGAAATAACCAAATTATGATAAAAAAAAAAATGTTAAACTTACTCTCCAACCAACTTGTATGATATCTGATCCAGTTTCAATTTTTAGTCGACAAGCACTATGCTGTTGATCTTTAACATGAGGATTGTATATACTAGCTATCATCCCGGCTCCCCCAAATCTAATAAATGGATTACTTGGAGTCTGAGCTATTGCAACCTGAATATAATAAACAAATATTTTCTAGTGACTCATAAAAAGAAATTAAAATTTTGAAAAATTAATTAGGGAATAAAATTGTACCTTATATCCTTGTGAAGATATGTATCTTCCTTTTTGTTCACTATTATTGTTGTTCTGCATTAGGTGAACATCAATATATGTATACGATGATTGAAAACTAAGCTTAATTAAATTATTCATGAATTATCTTACGGTGTCAAGAGTGTCGAATGTGACACTTTCTGGTGGTGGCATGCGTCTATGTCTTATAAGATCATCCTTTGTAATTCTCTTAATAGGAACAGTTTCAAAAGGGCATCCTCCGTCTTTTGACCGTAGTGTCAATGACTTACTAGAGGTTGAGGCACTTGAATTTTGATTTATCCTTAATAAATTAGCTTTCATCTATTCAATTAAATATTTAATTGGAAGTTAATTATATCATATCTTTTTATAATAAAATAAAATTAAAGTTTAATGAGGGTAAAAATATACCTTAGGATAAAAATTATGGTCCTTCAACAATGGATGATCAAATGCAGGTTGCTTGTAAAAATCTATGCAATCGTATATATCTCCATAACTAGTCTGTGAACAAAAAAAAAATCATTAAGAAGTAATTAACCAAGTTACAATAATTCTACATCTTCCTATTCAATATGTACCTTTAAAAAAAAAAAATAATCTCTCAAAAACAAATACCTTAATTATTTTGATTGCTGGCTTGTTCAGAAGTTTTAATTGTTTCTCTAACTTCATGTCTTCGAAACTGGATAGGTTTTTATCTCCTTGTACCCCATTATACCTCAGAAGAAAACATAGGACCAATAAAACATGTTGAACAATTCTTTGATGCATTCTGAATTTATTTATTTATTTGTAAGCTAGCTAATGTAAGGCCTTTTCGAAAATTTGAACCAACTAAAACAACATGAAAGATCTAGACAATGAATTTGATTTACTAGGTGTACGAGATCTTTGCTACTATAAAGAAGACATTATATATATAGGTGAAGAAAATATTGAATTGTCTACTATTTAAGATATTAAATTAATATATATCTTCTGAATCACAATTAATACAAAAGACTTTATTCAAATAAATGTTGATTGTCCATTTCTAAGTAAATTCAAAGTAACTATCTGAACATAGATTTCATCAGAACTAACGAAATTTTGCAAGGATATTTTTCAATTACTTGTGCACACAATAAATCGACTTGTTGATTTTGGTGGTTGGGTTCGACATTTCAATTACTATAAAACGTATAAATGTATTAGGAGGTGTATATACACCTTTTGTACATTGTTATACATTATATTGAGTAACTTATATTTACTTTACCTTATGTGTTCATTATACAATGTATAAGAATAAAGATAGAAAAGTGATATATAATAATGTATGTGATGTATAACTGTGTATAAAGGTGTATATATACACTTTTTTATCCTAATTTTGAAGAAATTATCAATGTCAGTATTTTTGTTTCTCTCAATTTATAATTCATAAATACTTGTGTAGTTATTATAAAAATTTTAACAATAAATTAAAGTATTTAAGTACCCTATATATGTACATTGTGTCCTCCTAAAATAATTTTTCATCGTCACTTTATCATCAAAGAAAAAGAAAGCTAGGTTAAGAAAGATTAATCTCCCACTAGTCCCATAAATTGCAACGAAGACAAAACAATTAGAAGCCTATAAGAGGAAGCTACATCAAGATTAGAAATTATCATTATTGCAACAGTCTGAACATAGATTTCATACTTTTGGACATTTACAAAAGTTTTTTAGTTGACAATTGCAATCTTTTTTCATCATATCCGGTATCAAATTGATGATAATGAATGTTCAATTAAAATTGTAAAGTGACTTATTAATCTCAATTAGTTCAGTACAAATGAAAATAGCCAAAAATATAATTATTTGATGCACATGTAGCATACAAGATGCACCTAGGACGCATAAGATGCACGTGAAAATCTATCATAACTTTGAAATCTTGGATAGTGAAAAAGCATGCACAAAAAGGATTCCACCTTTTTCTCTACTTTCCCAACTATTCCCATGCACCTTTGTATTTTCAGTTAAAGTAGTTACCATTTAATTGTTAAGGTAGTTAGGATTAGAAGTGGATAAGAATGGTTTTATAAGTATTAAGGGCAGAGAATTATCTAAAGTTGTTCACATATCATTTTACATTTTATAAGTATAAAAGGAAGGCAATTATCTAAAAGATTCCCATTTTAATTTATTATTCTTCTTACCACCAACTCTTTTTCAGTATAAAAGGAACACTCTACTAGTTATTGTAGACACCTAATTTTGTCCCTCCCGAAGATTCAAGTTATCCATTTTTATCCTCGTCTTACCATGTGTACTACCCCATATGATAACTTCCGCACAAAAGGACAAAACAACCAACTAACAAATTTTATCTATTCTAACAATCCATACCCTACCCCCACCTCACCACTACCCCTACCCCCTACCCCCATGCTACCCCACCCCCCTCTCTTTTTCTTATCCCAAAAAAAAGGACTTCCAAAAAAGAATACATATACATACTCACATACACAAAGGAGGGGAGTGAACAAAAAAATAAAAAAAAAAAGAAAACAAGAAAAAAAATCAGCATCACCTCTCTCTACCTCTCTTCTCTCTATACTCACAATCTCTCTCTAAACGTCGCCGGCGACCGACCGAAGCTCCGGCAACCACAATACCACCATCTTTCCCTCTCTCTCTACCATATCTCTCTCCCCAAAACTAAAAAAAAAAAAAAGAGAATCCGCGGCGACCGACCGGAGTTTCGACCGACGCCATCTCCGAACCACCGCCAGATCTGCCGCCGCCAGCTCCGGCCGCCAGCAGTCGTAGCTCAGTTCCGGAGAAACAGTCGGCAAACCAGCGCCGCCGTCGGAGAACAAGCGTTGCCGCCGTCTCTCCGTTACTAGATCCGACCAGATCTGCCGCGGTTCGTCGACCGGACCAGACCCGACCTCCCAATCCGAGAATCTGACCAGAATCGCCGGATCTTTGACGCCGGCTCGTTCAAACCGCTAGATCTTCGCCCGTTTTTCCGTCACCGGAACTCCCCGGATCCCGATCTACGTTTTGGAGCTGTCCGGTTATTATTCTAATACCGAGTTTGGTTTGCTTGTGGTGAGGTTCTCCGGTCGAGTATTTTGGTCTTCGAATTTCTTTATTATCGACAAGGATCAATTTCATCGAGGTCCATTTCTTCTAACCGAATCTTTAATTTATTTCGACTTCTTATTGATGTTGTGGGTGTGAATGATTTATTTGTGGTGTGTTTGGTTTGAATCCTCGTTATGTGTGTTGTGTTTGATGTTGGTTTCGGATTATGAGATGTGATTGAAAAATCGAAGCATGCATTAATCATGTGGTTTGAATGGAATTCTGGGCGCGAGTTTAAAAATCGTTAAAGTGAATTAGGATTAATTTTGATTTGTTGTTGTTTTGATTCGTCGTTATTGTTACTTTCACGTGTAATTATCAATTTCGTGATAGTATCATGGTTAGTCGAGAACACATAGGCAAATGTAGGTCGGGTAGGCAAATTTAGGAATAACAATTTGTTGAAGTATTTTGAATATGTGCTTGAATGATAATTTCTACTTTATTGCACGAAAGTTCAAATTGTACTCATTTGGCCGGGGAATGTCCCGAAGGATTTGTATAGATTTATCCGGGGAATGCCCCGAAGTACCTTGTACCCGGAGGATGTCCGCGATGAAGGCCCGAGGCGTCGGGTAAAGCATTAGTTTAGGATTTGTGTAGGTTTATTTTTAGTTCATTTCTATTTTCGGACTGTATAATTGGACTGAATTTTTTACGTTTTTGGACTGTCTTGTTTTGTTATTTTGTGTTCTTTTGTGTGATTTATATATTTCATAATGCCAAAATAGTCGATACACTTCACCAAGCGACCGTGGTCGAACCACGGGATTGAGGGGTGCCTAACACCTTCCCCTTGGTCAACAGAATTCCTTAGCCGGAATCTCTGTTCGCTAACCGGTTTAAGAGTCAAATGATTTTCGAAAAGGATTTTCCAAAGGTGACTTGGCACACCGGATTATGCCAAGTGGCGACTCTGAATAAAAAATGCAAATAATCCTTTTCGAAATAAATTTTCATTTTCTTGTCACTCAAATAATAAAACTCTTTCGAACTTAAAAAAATATTTTCAATGTTTTGGAGTACGCGTTAAAAAGGGGTGTGACATCTTCTGGCGACTCTGCTGGGGATCAGTATGAGAATTCGAGCTTATTTTTGAGTCATATCGGCTTTGTTTGGCATTGCGAGTGTATATGCATTGTTTGTGATTATTGTTGATGTTATTTTCACTTTTGTGTGTTTTTCGTGCTCTTTGTTTATAGTATTTACCCTATTTGTTACCGCTTTTATATCTGTCATCATGAGTCCACCCCCCGGCCTTCTTTCTGCAACAAGTCCGTAGTACACGTGTTGTACACGACCTCTAGTTGAGTCACCCTTATTCTAGGGGGGGAGCCATCGGTGTTATGGAGTAGGTGGAAAGCAAAGCAGCCACTATCGACCATACGCTCCCCCGAACAGCCTTGTTAGTAAACCACAACGTAGGTCAGCCTTTAGGTCATGTTTATGTGCATCATGCGGAGACCTAGCGGGACCCACATGGCCCTTTGTAGGAGACTCCCCTTTAAAGCATTTCTAGGTGCTAATTGTTGCATTTTTTAGGGTAAAGTGGTTATTTGACGGACTGATGTTTGAAAAAAAAAAAGGAAGTTTTGTTTTCTTTTTTCTACTAAAAAAATACCAAAAAGATTTTTTCTGTATAATTGGTGGTGTCAGTCTTGGTTAAAGCGTCTAGTTGAAAAAAAAAATAGTTTTTGAGTGTGTCTCTTAAGTGTTAATCGTTAATTGTTCAATTTGGACGAACTACGCACCCCTGATTCTCCTCTTTCGGGATGTGAGATACGTTGGCAGCTTATTTTTGGTTCGGGGATCTTATTTAAAAAATTAAAAAAAACAAATGATTTTCTTCACTCTTTATTTAGAGTAGGTGTTTCATACGTATCTTGAAAGAAAAAAAAAGGAAGCAAAAAAGAAAAAAGATTTTCCTCAATAGTTGTAGGGTTCATTTTTGGTTGATCTTATGTCAAAAATCCAAAGAAAAAAATTTCTTCACTCTCCATTTAGAGTAGGTGTTTCATGTACATCTTTAAAAGAAAACAACAACAAAAAATATTTCCCTTTAACAGGTTCAGGTTTCATTTTTCGCATGAAATTCAAAATAAAAAAAAATCCAAAAATATTTTTCGGTAATCATAGATTTCATTTTGTACAGAAATCTGAAAATTCAAAAAAAGATTTTCTTCATTCTTCATTTAGAGTAGGTGTTTCATATACATCTCTAAAAGAAACCTACAAAAAGATTTTTCTTTAATAGTTTCAAGTTTCATTTTCCTATGAAATTCAAAATAAAATAAATTTTAAAAAAAAAAAACCCAGAGATTTCTTTGTTAATCATAGTTTTCATTTTGTATAAGGATGTTAATCCTAAAAATGCAAAAAAAGATTTTCGTCAGTTCTTTATGACAATTTGTTATTTTCTTTTCTTCTTAAAGCTTCAAAAAGAAAAAAAGAAGAAAAAGAGTTCAATTGGCCATTTTGGCACGACTTCGCGAACTACGCACACCTGATTCTCCCCTTTCGGGGGTGAGATACGTAGGTGCCCTTCTTGGGTTCGGTGATCTTTTCAAAAAAAAAAAATAGAGAGGTTTTGAAAAACTGTTGAACTCTAACCATTTGTTATCTCTTGTCAAGTTAGTTTAAGGTGGTTAGTTTGTGGCATTTTGGCTGGCCCTCCATATTGCTCCAAATCACAGAGGAAGTTATGGCCAACAAGGATACTGAGTTAGTTGTCACTAATCAGATAGGGAGTTCGGGGAATGAGAATGTGGAAGATGCATCTGCCATTGCAGTTGGACAACAGACATGGGCAAGAGGACCACACCATCGTTACCCACGGGCTCAAACCTAAGTTTATGTCCAAGCTCCACAGGATTTTTACCAAAATCCATTATATCCCATTCCCCCACCTCCATATCAAGTGTATAATGCGCAACCTTATGTTCAACCTCCATCTTACCCACATTTACGTGCGCCAACTCTGCCGAGTCATCCCCCAACTCCACATACATACCGAAGCCCTTTTAGGCCTGATTTTCAATAAAATGAGACAGAAGTCGAGAGATAACTTCACACCCATTGGAGAGTCATATGCAAGTTTATTCCATCAATTGGTACAGCAGGACATGATTACTCCTCTCCTCGGGTATACTCCCGACCCACATTCAAGAAGTTTTGACCCTAATGTACGATGTGCATATCATTCTGATGTTCAGGGTCACAGTACTGAAGATTGTCGTGCTTTGAAAAGAGAAATTGAAAAGATGATTCAAGATAAATCAATCATGGTAAAGAACATTGACAGTGAGGAAACCTCTAGTCATGCTGATATGCAAACCAGTGGCTAAGATGTCAGGCTGAGCAATTGAGAAGTCACTCCTCTCCCTACTAGGAAGAGGCCTGGTAGATTGTTTTGTTTTATTTTCCGCTATCCGAACTATTTCAGGGTTGTAGTTCGGGATCTATCTTGTTTCGTCCTTTTGTTGTTTATGTTCAAACCCTTCTATCTTTTGTTTCAACTAAATGAAGTGTATCATTTTTTTCCTTGTGTTTTAAATATGTGTTATTTGTTTGTTTTCTTTACATAGTACATTTTGTGTTAACTCTAGTGATATGACATGCAGTGAAATTTTCAGCCAGATCTTAAAATCTAGTTTAAGCATGAACATTGATTCAGAGGGTTAAAGTTAGAAAAAAAGAGCATATGAGAAAATAGATGGAGTGCTGAGACATTTGGTAATAGGTTAAGGTAATTATTTTGAGAATCACAAGAATAACTTGGCTATCGATCGAAAGACAGGTTCCAATTAGGTCAAATAGTGGACGTGTGATCCCTATATCAAGGTTAAGGAGAAGATAATCAGCTCCACAGAAGCATGAATCACTCGATGTGAGGGATGCACAACAAAGGTAGAGTTGTATCTTTGACAAGTATATAAAAAGAGGTGAAACACATGTTCAAGGCAAATTAGTGTTGTAAGGCATGTCCTAAGCGATATTGGTCATGTACTTTCACCTTGCATGCTATATGCTTGCATTCTCAAGAATTGATATGATAAAGGCATTTCATTCTGCTATCCAAACATTGTGTCATCCTTTGTTTACCCCATTTGAGCCTTAGTGTTATTTTCTTTCATACCCCTCTTTTGGATTCAAGATAGAGTAAGCAAAGTTCAAAGAATAGTGTCAAGTAAGAAGATAAAGTCAAAATTTACAAAAAAGAGACAAAAATGTTTCCAAAAAGAGTGTCAAGAAAATAGAGCTAGAAAAAATCGCAACGTGAAAGAGCGAATAAAAGAAAAAAAAAGAGAGAAAAATCAGATCAAAGCAAAAGGACAAGCTGTCAGAACTACGCATGACCTGATTCTCCTCTCTCGGGGGTGAGATACGTAGGCTGCCCTACTAAGGGCTCGGTCCAACCAAATAAATAATTTAGAATCACTCAGTCAAAAGAAACTGGGGCATGAGTTAATCCTCATTGTTTGAGTCGATTCCAAAAGTTGTAAGTCCTAACCCACTTCAAGTGTCGTTTGGGCTTCATTCCATCCTTTCTTTCTAACCCTATCCAAAAGCCATGTTACAACCAAAGAAAAGACCTTCAGATCAATTTTTGGGAATGTTAAGGCAAAACATGCAAGGGATATGCTGATGTATTTGGGAACTACCTGTCTTCCTCAGCCCAAGGAATCAAGAGAGAAATAAAAATGAGAGAGTCTTATTGGTTAAAACCCTCACGGGCACCATAAGGCGATAGTAAGTTGAGGAAAAAAAAAGAAAAAAAAAGAGAGAGTCTTATTGGTGAAAACCCTCACGGGCACCGTGAGACAATTGTGAGTTGACAGAAAAGAGAATAAGAGAGTCTCATTAGTAAAAACCCTCACAGACACCATAAGAGAAGGGTGAGCTGAGGGAAAGACCCTTCAAAACATCGCTAGCTGAATGAGGTCTGAATGCAATTGGTCTAAGCAAACAACTCAGTTTCAAGGCCATTAACTCAGCAATAATTAGTAGAGAGGTTGGATGGAAAGATCAGGTAGCCTAATCCAAAAGGCATGACATAATCATTAGAGTTGACTGTCATTTTTAGAGAATTTGTCATTTCTTTGTTTGAAATGGAGACACTCATTGTCTTTTCTTTCTTCTCTTTATTTTATTTTGTTTTCTTGAGTCAGTGGTCCAAATAAATGTCATTGTCATTTTTCTCTTGTTTTTGAGTCAAGTCCACATCAAAACAAGTGAGAAAAGAATTCAAAATTGGCCACCAACTTCTTCAATTGCACAATGCAAGACAAAGTCAGCATATGAAAGAGACATAATTGTGAACTTATTAAACACCAGGGTTTGAAGGATTTATCTGAGAAGCATGACAAAGTAGAGATACTGTGGTTATTTTGGAGTCACTATTAATGATCTGAGTTTGGGTCAATGACACGACAAAGCAGGGGCAAATGTCAGCAATCTGAAACAAAATGAAGGGAATGAACACTGGAGCAAATGCCTGGAAAGCCAAGTGCTACAAACTACCACTAATTTTGTAACTGACAAATTTTCTTGGTTGAAATAGGGGTGGATTCGCTTTACTTAATTCAGCTACCATTGGAAATGCACATCCATGGGATTTACTTTCTGTTCAGGACCCTCCTGCAAAATGGAATTTTACTTTCTGTTCAGGACCCTCCTGGAAAATAGGACTTTATTTTCTGGTCAGGACCCTCCTGCAAAATGGGATTTTACTTTCTGTTTAGGACCCTCCTACAAAATGGGACTTTACTTTCTGTTCAGGACCCTCCTGGAAAATGGGACTTTACTTTCTGTTCAGGACCCTCCTGGAAAATGGGATTTTACTTTCTATTCAGGATCCTCCTGAAAAATGGGACTTTACTTTCTGTTCAGGACCCTCCTGAAAAATGAAATTTTACTTTCTATTCAGGACCCTCCTGCAAAATGGGATTTTACTTTCTGTTCAGGACCCTCCTGCAAAATGGGACTTTACTTTCTGTTCAGGACCCTCCTGCAAAATGGGATTTTACTTTCTGTTCAGGACCCTCCTGAAAAATGGTATTTTACTTTCTGTTCAGGACCCTCCTGAAAAATGGGACTTTACTTTCTGTTCAGGACCCTCCTGAAAAATAGGACTTTACTTTCTGTTCAGGACCCTCCTGGAAAATGGGACTTTACTTTCTGTTCAGGACCCTCCTGAAAAATGGGATTTTTACTTTCAGTTCAGGACCCTCCTGAAAAATGGGACTTTACTTTATGTTCTGGACCCTCCTGAAAAATGGGATTTTTACTTTCAGTTCAGGACCCTCCTGAAAAATGGGACTTTACTTTATGTTCAGGACCCTCTTGAAAAATGGGATTTTACTTTCTGTTCAGGACCCTCCTGAAAAAGGAGACGCACTTCCTTGTTCGGGTAATCCTAGCAACTTTTGTAAGGGGACGCACTTCCTTGTTCGGGTAATCCTAGCAACATTTGTAAGGAGACACACTTCCTTATTTGGTAAATCCAGCAACATTTATAAGGAGACGCACTTCCTTGTTCGGGTAATCCCAGCAACATTTGTAAGGAGACGCACTTCCTTGTTCGGGTAATCCCGGCAACATTTGTAAGGAGACGCACTTCCTTGTTCGGGTAATTCCAGCGACATTTGTAAGGAGATGCACTTCCTTGTTCGGGTAATTCCAGCAACATTTGTTAGGAGACGCACTTCCTAGTTTGGGCAATTCAAGAAACATTTGTAAGGAGACGCACTTCCTTATTTGGGCAATTCAAGAAACATTTGTAAGGAGACGCACTTCCTTATTTGAGTAATTCAAACAGCATTGGTAAGGAGACGCACTTCCTTGTTTTGATAATTCAAGCAGCAGTGGTAAGGAAACGCACTTCTTTGTTTTGATAATTCAAGCAACATTGGTAAGGATATGCACTTCCTTGATTGGGTAATTTGAATTTTTGCTTTTTAGGTGATGCACTTCCTAACGTAAATCTTGACTCCTAGAAGATGCACTTTCTAGTCGAGTTGTTGCACTTAATCCTTAGGAGACGCACTTCCTTGCTAGTTTTCATTTTTTTTTTAGGTGACACACTTTTAACTTAAACTTGTATCTCTAGAAGACGCACTTTCTAGTTAGAATCCCTCACTTTAATTCTTAGGAGATGCACTTCGTAGTCTTGGTTATTTAATTTTACTCTTAAGAGATGCAGTTCTTAGTCAGAGTCTTGATCCATCATTGCAACATGCAAATAGGTGTGATGTGATTTTCCCAAAAGTCTTCTGATGATAAACTGGGGCAAAAATTCAATTTCTGTTTTTTGAAATTTTACTTTTCTGGCAAATAAAACCTCTTTATAATGATATTTGTTTGGGATAATTTTCTTTTTTAGTTTTGAAGTGGTTTCAGGAGCCCGCCTGCAGAATAGGGTGAAGAAGTTGAAAGCATAGCAACAAAGTGATGAAATAGCAAGTCAGGAGCCCGCCTGAAGAACAGGGTGATGAAATAACAAGTCAGGAGCTCTCCTGGAGAATAGGGTGAAGAAACGAAAGTCAAGCAACAAGTTGGAAGAAATTGCAAGTCAGGAGCCCGCCTCAAGAACCAACAAAAGCTGTTTAGATAGGATTTTTGTAATTTCGTTTATGTTTTAGCTTTTAATTTTTATTTTTGATGTAATAACAGAGCCGCGGACCGGAACCTCGATGGAACCTCACTCGACTTTTCAACTCGGTATAGTCCACCGCCTTCCAAAAGTTGAGATACTTGTCACTCTATCCTCTCGTAACTTGGTTGGGTAGGCTGTCCTAATTCAAAACCCGATAGTCCTTCTTTCTTCTGTTTCTTCCTTTGAATAAAGGTCGGGACTAAATTCTGTCTCGTTGTCTACTTCTATGTCTGAAAACACTGCGTGTTTGCATTCAAAGGGGGCATGATGTAGACACCTAATTTTGTCCCTCCTGAAGACTCAAGTTATCCATTTTTACCCTCGTCTTACCATATGTACTACCCCATATGATAACCTCCGCACAAAAGGACAAAACAACCAACTAACAAATTTTATCTATTCTAACAACCCATACCCTACCCCCACCTCACCACCCCTACCCCCTACCCCCATGCTACCCCACCCCCCTCTCTTTTTCTTATCCAAAAAAAAAAGACTTCCAAAAAAGAATACATATACATACTCACATACACAAAGGAGGGGAGTGAACAAAAAAATCAAAAAAAAGAGAAAACAAGAAAAAAAATCAGCATCACCTCTCTCTACCTCTCTTCTCTCTATACTCACAATCTCTCTCTAAACGTCGCCGACGACCGACCGAAGCTCCGGCAACCACAATACCACCATCTTTCCCTCTCTCTCTACCATATCTCTCTCCCCAAAACTAAAAAAAAAAAAAAAAAAGAATCCGCGGCGACCGATCGGAGTTCTGACCGACGCCATCTCCGAACCACTGCCAGATCTGCCGCCGCCAGCAGTCGTAGCTCAGTTCCGGAGAAACAGTCGGCGAACCAGCGCCGCCGTCGGAGAACAGGCGTTGCCGCCGTCTCTCCGTCACTAGATCCGACCAGATCTGTCGCGGTTCGTCGACCGGACCAGACCCGACCTCCCAACCCGAGAATCTGACCAGAACCGCCGGATCTTCGACGCCGGCTCGTTCAAACCGCTAGATCTTCGCCCGTTTTTCCGTCACCGGAACTCCCCGGATCCCGATCTACGTTTTGGAGCTGTCCGATTATTATTCTAATACCGAGTTTGGTTTGCTTGTGGTGAGGTTCTCCGGTCGAGTATTTTGGTCTTCGGATTTCTTTATTATCGACAAGGATCAATTTCATCGAGGTCCATTTCTTCTAACCGAATCTTTAATTTATTTCGACTTCTTATTGATGTTGTGGGTGTGAATGATTTATTTGTGGTGTGTTTGGTTTGAATCCTCGTTATGTGTGTTGTGTTTGATGTTGGTTTCGAATTATGAGATGTGATTGAAAAATCGAAGCATGCATTAATCATGTGGTTTGAATGGAATTCGGGGCGCGAGTTTAAAAATCGTTAAAGTGAATTAGGATTAATTTTGATTTGTTGTTGTTTTGATTCGTCGTTATTGTAACTTTCACGTGTAATTATCAATTTCGTGATAGTATCATGGTTAGTCGAGAACACATAGGCAAACGTAGGTCGGGTAGGCAAATTTAGGAATAACAATTTGTTGAAGTATTTTGAATATGTGCTTGAATGATAATTTCTACTTTATTGCACGAAAGTTCAAATTGTACTCATTTGGCCGGGGAATGCCCCGAAGGATTTGTATAGATTTATCCGGGGAATGCCCCGAAGTACCTTGTACCCGGAGGACGTCCGCGATGAAGGCCCGAGGCGTCGGGTAAAGCATTAGTTTAGGATTAGTGTAGGTTTATTTTTAGTTCATTTCTATTTTCGGACTGTATAATTGGACTGAATTTTTTACGTTTTTGGACTGTCTTGTTTTGTTATTTTGTGTTCTTTTGTGTGATTTATATATTTCATAATGTCAAAATAGTCGATACACTTCACCAAGCGACCGTGGTCGAACCACGGGATTGAGGGGTGCCTAACACCTTCCCCTTGGTCAACAGAATTCCTTAGCCGGAATCTCTGTTCGCAAACCGGTTTAAGAGTCAAATGATTTTCGAAAAGGATTTTCCAAAGGTGACTTGGCACACCGGATTATGCCAAGTGGCGACTCTGAATAAAAAATGCAAATAATCCTTTTCGAAATAAATTTTCATTTTCTTGTCACTCAAATAATAAAACCCTTTCGAACTTAAAAAATATTTTCAATATTTTGGAGTACGCGTTAAAAAGGGGTGTGACAGTTATTCACATTCATTCTGTAATAAACGATTTTACTCCTATACTTCTCTCTCTGACACTTTTTTTATCTTTTTTTAAAAAGATTTACGTTGGAAAATGGATGAGGTATATAAACTACAGATTAAGGTATATGGTATTATAATTATTGTTATTATTATTTTAGATTTTAATTTAACGTGTCTCTTCTTTTTTTTTTTCTGATGTGCATTTTTTTTTTCCTTTAAAAATAAATTTTCATCATTCTATTGTTGATTAAAAATACTATTTCAACCAGCTTGGGTGACTATTTTAGCCTTAAAACTCCCCAATCAATAGCGCTACTAATCAGTGCAGCAGCAATTTTCTCACATCTTATGTATAAACTAATACAAAGATATGGTTGGAGACATCATGGGGCTAACCCAGATCTTGACATCAAATTATCGATTAGTAATTATTTACTACAACTAATTTGATCTTGTTCTTTCTAAATAATGCAATAACCCCTTCTTTTTTCCTTTTTGCAGGCTTCCTAAGGCGACGATATCACGGGATAGATAATGGGTGTACCGGTCAATGTGTGTAAAATATGTAAAATATTATAGTTTGTCTGAATATGTGTGGTTTTATAAAATAAAAACTAATAAAACATGTGTGTAAAATATTTAAAATATTAGTTTGTATGAAAATGTGTGGTTTTGTATAATAAAAACTAATAAAATATATCGCACGTGTAGCGCACAAGATATTAAGTTCAGAACAAATGAAAATAGCCAAGAATATGCCCAAGAATATAATTGCTTGATGCACGTGTAGCGCACAAGATGCACGTGTAGTGCACAAGATGCACGTATGATGCATAAGATGCACGTGGAACGCACATAAGATCAAATTTTTATAACTTTAAAATAATTTAAATTTTAATTTAACACAAGAAAATGCTCAATTGGTGGCGGTTTATTTATGGAAGTTTTAAGAAACTCCGCTAATAATTCATTTTGCGGCATTTTGTTGAAACTCCCACAATATAAATATTTTTTGAAGCGGTTTTATAAGGACAGTTACAAAATGGTCACAATTTAGTATAAATTGTGGCGATTATTGATTCCCATAAATTTATTGAATTTGTTACTTTTAGAAATTATATATTTTTTGCATTAATTATTTTACTATATTCAAATTATATGTTATATAATAACTAATTTTTAAAATTAACTCATTATATACACAAACAAATACACTCTCCTCCGTCTTCATTTTAATACTATTGTAATTATTTTATCATTTAGATATTTGTGTTATTTATTGATGTTATTGCACCATAACACAATAATTTAAATTTCATGACTATTAAATCAAAAAAATATATATATTATATGATTAATTTTGGCTCAAATACACTATACATATTTAGTTATATGATCTTTAAAATTAAACTTAAAAAGTCAAATCAATAGTTGTAGACAACTAATTTTGTCCCTCCCAAGTTCAATTTTATCCGTTTTTAGCTCACCTTACGATGTATCCTCAATCGTGCAATTATCTTCCCGCAAAAATACAAAACATAACAAATCCCCAACCAACTTAATCTAAAATATTCTCTCAATAATAAATTAACAACTCTCCCTATTAAAAATTGACAACACATCACCCACCTTACCATACCCCTACCCACCTACCCTACCCCTAACCCCTCCTAGAGCGACGTTGTTTTTCTCTCTTTTAATATATACACTAAGGGGCAGCTTCCAGGGATGGGACAAAAGAAAATACTCTCAATTAACCATAGCAACATGAGAATAGGGGGGCCCACCATATTCATACCCCAATAAACATTTTACATCCATACACGTCACAAATACTCGGGCCCACCATATATATACAAGCTATATTCCTTTTCTTCTACACACATACACAAAAGGGATTTTTTTCATTAATACAGGAAAAGCACTCAGCTCACAACAATAATACGTGCACACTCATCCTCAGAGACGAAAAACACACACACACACATACTCTCTATCTCTGAATCAGATTGACACAAAAACAGAAATTCACGCACAATAGGGAGAGAGCAATAATTCACTAATTGGAGTTCTCATATACACACGCACCTAAACAAAAAAAAGCAGTGAGAGAAGGAAAGATGGAGAGATCAAGAGAGATCGAGAAAGAGAGGTAAAACATGAGAGAAAACGATCGGAGAAGCTAGATTCCGTTGGCGACTTCACCATCGGAGAACACCGATCTTCTTCGCTGAAAACCCAATTAACCGTCGACGACCTCCACTCCCAAAATCCCAAAACCAGTAGTCGGGCGCCCTATCTACTACCGTCGTTGTACCGTTTCAGCTGTAAGGACCATCGCCGGATCTGGCAGCGACGGCAAGGCCCACAGCCAGCTGATTTTAGCGTCGATTCCATTGAGTTTTCACCAGAATATCGTAGCCATCATCGTCAGGCCCCTGTTTCCAGTCAGTTTCCATCAATTTTGAAATCCATCCAGTCTTATTTGTTGTTCAATCAGTTGTTCGGGTTCGAATGGTCGGATTAGGAATTTGAGTTGGTGGATTCACCTGCTGAAGTTCGATTTGAGGTTCCGGTGCGGACTCCATTTCGTTTAATAGAATAATACTCTTTGAAAGCGGCATTGAGGTCCAATTCTTTTTCCTCTTCGTCTTAATTCTTATGTGATTTTTGAACGCGATTCGATATGTGAATTGTTGGTGATGTTTGAGTGTTGGATTGGTTAATATTTGTTTGTTCTGATTCGTTGTTGAACCCATTACTCATGAATTGTGTGATGAAATGATATCTTATTCGAGAAGTAAAATCAGTTATTTAGGGGTTGGAAATTAAAAATTGATAAAAAAGCATTAATTTGTTTTGATTTATTGATATTGTTGAATATAATAATGCCCCGATAGGTCGAGTTGCATAGGCAAATAGTAGGCTTGGGTAGGCAAATTTAGAACTTATGGGTTTTAGTGTTCTGGAATGTTTGTGGAATGGTTTGTCTTTCTTGCAATTAGAAAATGTATTCATTTAGCCCGAGAATGCCCAAGACATATTATATTTATTCACCGGGGAATGCCCCGACATATTATGTTGGCAGAAGACATTCGTAAAGAAGGCCCGAGGCATCGGGTAAAGCATTGGAGCATAGTTTAGGATTAGTGTAGGTTAGCGTAGGTTTATATTTTTGCATTTTTCTATTTTTGGAATGTATAATGGGACTGGACACTATATTTTGGATTTATTTTGTTTTTGTTGGTTTGATTGATTACTCTATGTGTTTTGTGTGGTTTATACATTCGTAGTGTTAAATTAGTCGATACACCTCACCAAGCGACCGTGGTCGAACCACGGGATCGAGGGGTGCCTAACACCTTTTCCTCGATCAACAGAATTCCTTGGCCAGAATCTCTGTTCGCGTATCAGTTTAAAGAGTCAAAAACAGTTTTGAAAAAGGATCTTTCAAAGGTGACTTGGCACACCGGATTATGTCAAGTGGCGATTCTGAGTTTTGATTATTAAAAGTCCTTTTCAAAACAAGTTTTATCTTTTGTCACCTTCATAACAAAAATCCTTTTCGAACTTGAAATAAATGTTTTTTGGTGTTAAAAATGGGGTGTGACAGCTCTGGCAACTCTGCTGGGGATTTTTTTTCCAGAATTTGAGCTTATTTTGGAGTTATATCGGCTTAGTTTGGCACTATAGGTGTATAGACATTTTGTTTGCTTGTTTTATGTTATTGTTTTATCATTGTTGAGTGTCTACGCGCTCTTTGTTTACAGTCTTTCCTTATGTGTTACCGCTTTATATCTGACATCATGTTCATAACCCGAGTCATTCTTTCTGCAACAAGTCTGTAGTACACGTGTTGTACACGACCTCTAGTTGAGTCACCCTTATTTTAGGAGGGGGAGCTGTCAGTGTTATGGAGTGGGTGGAAAGCTCTCGCAGCCACTATCGACCATACGTGCCCCTGAACAGCCTTGTTAGTAAACCCAGCGTAGGTCGGCCTTTAGGACATGATTATCTACATCATATTAAGACCTAGCGGGACCCACATGGCCCTTTTTAGGAGACTCACCTCTAAAACATCCCTACATGCTAAATGTTGCATCTCTGAGGGTAACGTGGTCATTTGACGAACCGATTTGGGGAAAACAGGTGTTAGAAGTAAAGTGTTGAAAAAAAAAGAGTAAAAGAAAAATGAGTAAAAAAAAAAAGAGTTTTGTAGTTTTAGAGTTCTCTATGGCTTTTGTTTTACAAAATTAAAAGAAAATTCAAAAAGATTTTTTTACCTTTCTCACTCATTTGTCCAAAAACAAAAACATCAAAAAGATTTCCCTTTGTTTCTTTAGCCAATTTTCATAATTCAAAAATTTCAAAAAAAAAAATTTAAGATTTTTTATAAAAGAAAATGAAAAAAAAAATGGTAGAAGTTTTGTACATTTCATATAGCGAAAATGCCAAAAAGATTTTCCTTCATAATTGTTGGTGACAGTTTTAGTTGAAGTGTCTAATTAAAAATCCCAAAAAGATTTTATTCGTTTGTCTTTGGTTGTGTCTCTTAAGTTAGGGTCAATCTGTCAGTTAATCATTAATTGTCCAATCTGGACGAACTACGCACCCCTGATTCTCCTCTTTCGGGAGTAACATACGTAGGCAGCCTATTGTGGGTTCGGGGATCTTATTTAAAAAACTTCAAAAAGATTTTCTTCACTCTTTGTTAGAGTAGATGTCATATTCTTCTTTAAAAGAAAACAACAAAAAAGATTTTTCTTTAATAGTTTCAATTTTCACTTTTCATATGAAATTCAAAAATTCAAAACCCAAAAAGATTTTTGTTTGGTAATCATAGGTTTCGTTTCGTCAATTATTTTGACAATTTGTTATTTTTGAAGTTTCTGAAAAAGAAAAAAAAGGAAAAAAATTAATTGGCCATTTTGGCAAGACTTTACGAACTACGTACACCTGATTCTCCTTTCTCAGGAGTGAGATTCTTAGGCGCCCTTCTTTGGTTCGGTGGTCTTCTCAAAAGGAAATCAGAAAAAGAGTTTTGAAAAAAGTATTGCATTCTAATGCCTTTGTTATCTGTTGTTCAGTTAGTTTAAGATGGTTGGTTTGTGGCATTTTGGTTGGTCCTCCACATCACACCAAATCCAAGGAAGAGTTTGTTGTGTCCAACCAGGATATAGAGAGTGACCTCATGGATTAAATAAAGAGTCTAGAAAATGAGAGTTTCAAGCAAGATATTTTGAGATTAAGGCAACAAACGATGAAAATGCATCGAGCTTGGGTCAGTGGGTTGCCTCCTCCTCCATTCCTTACCGTTGACCCCGCAAATACCTGAGTTTTCCATCACAATTGCAAGCTCCATGTCCTAATGTTGTTGATGCACCACAACATGCCTTAAAATTCATTCCAAGCCAAAAAAATCTCAATACTTCCGCCACTATTTATCTAGCACCTCAGCTTAAGCTAACTACATTCACAACACCACATGTCATCAATGATTTTGTTACTCAATCCTCTGCTGAGACATCTACATTAGCTTGCCGCCAAACAGTTGTGCTTCCCTATGCTGCTAGCGGACCCATGCTCAATACTCTTGGTGATCATTGTTATACTCTTGAGACTACATTTAAGTTAATTGGACCGTAAAAATTTCTTGACAAGAAGCCTAGCGTGCGTGAAGAGACAGAGAAAATGGTTGGTAAAATTAAGGGTACAAAAAATGCTATGAAAAGTTCCCTAGGACTAGCGAGTAAAGAAGATGTTTCTTACAAAAATAGGGGCATGTCTTCAAGTGTTAACCCTCCTCCAAGCCTTGAGATATTGAAATTCAAGGAGCAAGATGGCTAGAAGGAATTCGTGAAATATTTGGGACAATATTCCAACCAATTAAAGGAAACTGGAGGAGAGAAGAACGGGAAAGATACAACTATTATTATAGTTGGAGAACAGGCACAACCAAGAAGACGACGTCGTCGTTGCCGTCAGTATCAAGCTCAAGTTCATACCCAAACTCTCTATAATCCCTCTCAAAATCCATTAGACTCAATTTCCCCACCTCCATATCTAGTATATTGTGCACAACCATATGTTCAACTCCTTTCTTACTCACAATGGCACGCACCAACTCCTTAGAGTCACCATCCGACTCCACAAACCTACCAAAGCCCTTCTAGGCTCGATTTTGGATTCAAGCAAAACAATGAAATGAGGCATAAATTGAGGGATAGCTTTACACCAATTGGAAAGTCATATGCCAGCTTATTTCAGAGATTATTACAATGGGGCATGATCACTCCTCTCCTTCAGCACACTCTTAATCTTCGTTCAAGAAATTTTGATCCTAATGCACGATGTGCATATCATTCTGATGCTCGGGGTCATAGTATTGAAGATTGCTGAGATTTGAAAAGAGAAATTTAAAAGGTGATTCAAGATGAATCAATTATGGTGTAGAACATTGACTGTGAGGGAAGCTCTAGTCATGCTGATATGCAAATCAGCGGCTAAGTTATCAGGTTGATCAATTGAGAAGTCACCCCTATCCCTACTAGGAAGAGGTTTGATAGTTTGTTTTGTTTTCTTTTCTATTTTCTGAATTATTTCAGGGTTGTAGTTCGGGATCCATCTTATTTTGTCCCTTTGTCGTTTATGTTCAAACCCTTTTCTCTTTTATTTCAACTAAATGAAGTGTCCCTTTCCATTTGTGTTTTAAATATGTGTTTGTTTTCTTTACACATCATATTTTATGTTGATTCTAGTGTTATGTCATGCCTGGGAAATTTTCAGCTGGATCTTAAAATTCAGTTTAAGCATGAACTTTGAATCAGAGGGCTAAAGTTAGAAAAACATTTGAGAAAATAGGTAGAGTGCTGAGACATTTGGTGACAAGTTAAAGTCTTTTCTGAAAATTAAGGCAATTATTTTGAGAATCACATCAATAACTTAGTCATCAATTGAAAGAGATAGCTCAATTTGGTCAAGTAGTGGATTGTGTTCCTACATCAAAAGGAATAGAAAATCAGCTCCACGAAAGCATGAGTCATTCGATATGAGGAATGTACAACAAAGATGGAGTTTGCTAAAGAAGTAGCGTCACATAAGATCAGTTAAAGTTAGTACTGTAAAAAGTGTCACAAATCATCTTCATCTTTCACTTTCACATTGCATGCTATGTACTAGCATCTTCAAGGATTGATATGATGAAGGAATTTCATTCAGCAATCCAAATATTGTGTCATTCTTTGTTTACTCCATATGAGTTTTAGTGTTATTTTCTTTCATACCCCTCCTTTGGAATCAAGATAGAGTCAGCAAAACTCAAAAGAAAAGTGTCAAGCAAAACAATAGAGTCAGAAAATTTTTTTTATAAAAAAAAGAAAGAGAAGAAAAAAAAGAAGAAAATATGTCTGAAAAGAAAGTAAAGAGAGAGTGTCAATAAAAATAGAGTCACAAATGTTTCAAAGAGAAAAAGAGTCAATAAAAGAGAATAGAGACTAGAATCAAGCGAAAGTATAAGCTGCCAGAACTACGCATGACCTGATTCTCCTCTTTCGGGGGTGAGATACGTAGGCTGTCCTATTCTGGGTTCGGTACAACCAAATAAATCATTTAGAATTGTCCATTCAAAAGAAACTGGGGCATGAGTTAATCCTCATTATTTGAGTCGATTCCAAAAGTTGTAAGTCTCACCCCACTTCAAGTGTAGTTTGGGCCCTATGCCATCCTTTCTTTCTAACCTTATCTAAAAGCCACAACCAAAGAAAGACCTTCAGATCAATCTTTGAGAATGTTAAGGCTAACTATGCAATGGATGTGATGACGTATTTTCGGAACTACTTGTCTTCCTTAGTGTAAGAAATTATGAGAGAAATAAAAATGAGAGAGTCTTATCGATTAAAACCATCACGGATACTATAAGATGATGGTGAGTTGAGATAAATAAAAATGAGAAAGTCTTATCGGTGAAAACTCTCACGGGAACCGTAAGATGACTGTGAGTTGAGAGAAATAAAAATTAGAGAATCTCATTGGTGAAAAAACCTCACGGATACCATAAGGCAATGGTGAGCTGAGAGAAAGAAAATAAGAGAGGCTTGTTGGCGAAAACCCTTCAAGGTGTCACTAGCCGAATGAGGTCTCCGAACGCAATTGACCTAAGGAAGAAACTCAATTTCGAGGTCATTTACTCAACAAAAATTGTTAGAAAGTTTTAGATGTATCACGCCCCAAAATCCCATCGGGCCGGACTGGCACCCGAAGCCGAGAAGGCCCGGGAGAACCCATTCAAATACCTGTACTTTTACTTACATGTCACCAAAAATTTGGACAGCACTTCATTGCATATAGAAGGATCTAATTACCTGTATCAGCACAACACGCACAAATATATATATATATATAACACTTGGCCGTCGGGGCCACCACATATACAAATATAACATCACTATATAAACTTCCATGACTTTACCCTTCCTTATGTCTACAAAGCCTCTAGGATATACATGACATTACTAGGGTCGGGACAAACCCCCGCCCACACACGACTCCTGTACAATAACAAAACATAGGGAACCGACTCGAAAAAGCTCCGAAGCAAACTGGAGCTCACCAACAATAGCTGTATGACCTGGCTCCTACTTGTGCGGTGTATGAGCTGAGGTACCTGTGCCTGCAGCATGAAATGCAGGTCCCCGTGGGGGACGTCAGTACGAAATATGTACTGAGTATGTAAAGCTATAGATAATCACATATGATATAGGAGCTCAATAGAAATCAGAAACAAGTGAATAAATCGTAATAGGAGTGGACCACACTTACTAGAACTTGTGACAACCTGTACATTGCATTTATTCAATCACTTTACCTTCGTTCTTATCATCTTTGTAATCACTACTGTACTGTACTGTGACCATTAGGCTACCTCGAGTACATATCAACTGGGATCGACCCATGCTAGGCTTATGCCCCTGGGATACCACCCATAAACACATAAATAGGGATCGACCCATGCTAGGCTTATGCCCCTGGGATACCACCCGATAAGAGAGAACTTCCATCACTTAGTTCAATTAATCTTTGAGATTTTTATTTCGGTCGCCACCGCATTTTTGATACTTTAAAACAATGATACATCAATAGGAACCAAGTAATAGACCTTCTATACAATAACGATGTAATAAAGACTCATTGGTACATCAACAATGTGTTTCAGAATCATCAATATCACAACAATGAAATAGTAGCCTTTTGGTATATCAATGAAACATTTTGACACTTTATAAAATGGAAACAACTTCGTTGGTAATGTAGAACAATACATGTTTCTGGAAAACCTCGGAATCTTACTTGATGGAACATTGGTGTTTTCATGCCAAAGAACATTGTTAGAGTATGCTTTAAATACCTCGTTGTAGATTTGGATACCAATTCAACACAACTTCCCGCCTTTAAAAATCACTTATCTACA
The DNA here is from genome assembly GCA_030864225.1 of Capsicum baccatum var. pendulum. Classification (NCBI taxonomy): domain Eukaryota; kingdom Viridiplantae; phylum Streptophyta; class Magnoliopsida; order Solanales; family Solanaceae; genus Capsicum; species Capsicum baccatum. Next base: position 8,809,679 of record CM061550.1, read on the forward strand.
ATGAAATGTTTGGCATCTAGTGTTAGCAACCCAACACCACAATTCTCTTCCATAGTTCCATACAACCAATATTTGCAAAACATTCCAAAAACCAACTTGAACAATAGGTTTATGTGTGTATATATATATATATTCATCATTTCAATACCACATCATCAATACCACATCATCACACCAAATCCCTTCACAATTTAACATAATCCAACATCATTTCCCAATCATCTTTCAACAACAATCAAATAACATACTTCTTATGCTCACATGCATATATATATACATATCCATATAAATAACACCAACATAATTTACATCCTTACCATAAAATGGCCCTTTTGATTTCAAAGTCCTGTTCGCACAAATAAGGGGTGCTTCTCGAAGCCCTAGAGACGGTGAACACAACTACGGAATCAATTTCGACTTTCTACGGTTGAATCACAAGATAATTGGAGTTGAACTTAGACTAGGGTTTCTTATTCTTCAATACTTGGATGATAACATGATGGATATGAGGCTAAGTATATGTATATAATGACCAATTTTCGTCCATGAGGTGATGGAAAATGACCATATTGCCCTTAAAAATTTAAGTAAATCCGAATCTGTCCATGGTGGACTGTTTTGTTAGGCTAAAGTAAATCGACCATAACTCTTTGCTCCGATATCATATTTGGGTGAAATTGGTATCGTTGAATAGATAATTCAAAGAGATTTCACTTCATATAAAGTAGGCCACCCATTTTGTCCTGTACAAGGAGTTATGAGCGTTTGAAGTTGACCCTAAAAAACTGTTTTGAGAGGCTGAAGTAAAACGAGTATAACTCCTTACTCAGATGTTGGATTTGGATGAAACCAATTGTATTAGAAAGAAGACTCTCGGGGATTCTCATCGATATATAGCAGCTCACACAGTTCATTTTGTACAAGGATTTATGATCGTTTAAAGTCGACCCAAAAAACTAGCAGGCCTCAGTAGTTTGTGCGCAGGAAATTTTTCTGCACATTTACTGTTCACAATATCCCGGCCACCGTTTTATAGTTTCGAACGTGCTCGATTATATCCGAAACTTATCCGTTTTTGGAAATATTTTGTATTATTGGAAAGCTTATTCAATAACCTTCGTCTGGAACCATCGATGGGCAAGTTTCGGTATAAATAAAGTCGATTCCTATACACATATAATCAAACTATACACTTGAAACCATCTCAAAATAATAAACACTCATACTTAAACTCATATATACCTAACTTATGATCAATACATATACTCCAATACATATAACCATGGCTAATGCACGTAATTAAGTACGGGGTGTTACATCCTTCCCCCCTTAAGGACATCCGTCCTAGAATGTGAATGTAGTTATTTAGCCATAACAAGTTCGAATTCATAATTGATATTCACGTCATCATATAGATATTATGCATATGTAAAAACTTACTTGTTAGTGTCCCAGTTCCACTCCTTGCACTTCTTTTTCACCTTTGAACAAATAAGGGTATTTCGATTTCATTGGTTCCTCCGCTTCCCATGTAATCTCTTCCCTTTGTTGATTTCTCCAAAGTACTTTCACCGATGCTACTTCTTTATTTCTCATCTTCTTAACTTGATGATCTAATATAGCAATAGGAATCTCCTCATAGGTAAGATCTTCTGTTACTTGCACATCTTCAGTAAAAGTAATAAGGGACGGATCTCCGATGCACTTTCGAAGCATCGATACATGAAATACTGGATGCACTGATGAGAGTTCCTGGGGTAGCTCTAATTCATAAGCAACTTGCCCACATCTTCGAATAATCTTATACGGGCCTATATATCGTGGACTCAACTTTCCTTTCTTGCCAAATCTCATCACCCCTTTCATTGGCGATACCTTCAAAAATACCCAATCGCCTAACGAAAACTCTAGCCCTCTTCTTCTACTATCCGCATATGACTTGTGTCGACTTTGGGCTGTTTTCAACCGTTGCTAAATCACCTTGACTTTTTCTATGGCTTGATACACAAGATCCGGTCCGAACATAAGAGTTTCACCCGCTTCGAACCATCCTATTGGTGATCTACACTTTCTCCCATATAAAGCTTCTTATGGTGCCATTTTGATACTTGAATGATAGCTATTATTGTAGGCAAACTCAATAAGAGGTAAATGATCATCCCAGCTGCCTTTAAAATCTATAGCACATGCTCGTAGCATATCTTCAAGTGTTTGAATGGTGCACTCTGCTTGTCCATCCGTCTGAGGGTGAAAAGTTGTACTCAGATTCACTTGTGTTCCCAAACTCCGTTGGAAAGACTTCCAAAAGTTTGCGGTAAATTGTGTTCCCCGATCCGATATAATAGAAGTTGGCACCCCATGTAATCGGACTATTTCTTTAACATACAGCTTTGAATATTCTTCAACTGTGTAAGTGGTCATAACGGGTGAGAAATGTGCGGATTTAGTAAGCCTATCCAGAATCACCCATATAGAATCAAATTTCCGAGCTGTACGAGGCAAACTTGTAACAAAATCCATGTTGATCATGTCCCACTTCCAAATTGGAAGATCTATGCATTGCATATAGCCTCCGGGCTTTTGATGTTCCACTTTAACTCGTTGGCAATTTGGACATTCAACTACAAATTCTGCGATGTTCCTTTTCATGTCATTCCACCAATACATATCTTTCAAATCTTGATACATTTTGGTTGATCCTGGAAGAATGGAATACCATGAAAAATGTGCCTCTTTCATAATCTTCTTTCTTAGCCCGTCTACATCCGGCACACACAATCGGTTTTGGCACTGAAGTACTCCTTCTCGCGTGAGCTCAAATGCCTTGGTCGCACCACTCTGAACGTTCTCCTTAAGCTGTAATAAAATAGGATCTGTATCTTGCTTCTCTTTCACCTCAGTTACTAATGAGGATTCCACGGCATTATGCACAATAAGCTCCTCGTCCGGATTTTCGAGAAGACGAACTCCTAGACTAGATAATTGATGAAGATCTTTAATCATCCCTTGCCTTTCTATAGGTGTCATCATAGCCTTACGACTCAACGCATCAGCTACTATATTCGCTTTCCCTAGGTGATACAAAATATCAACATCATAATCTTTTAATAGTTCCATCCACCTTCGCTCCCTCAGATTTAGATCCTTCTGACTGAAAATATATTGTAAGCTCTTGTGATCAGTATATATATCAACATAAACCCCATATAAATAGTGGCGCCATATTTTCAAAGCAAAGATAACCTCTGCCAGCTCAAGATCATGTGTGGGGTATTTTTTCTCATGTGGCCTCAATTGCCTTGAGGCATATGCTATCACCTTACCATGCTGCATTAATACACATCCTAAACCAATTCTCGAAGTATCACAATACACTGTATACCCTTTTGTACCTTCTGGAAATACCAACACAGGTGTAGAAATCAACTTATTCTTCAATTCTTGGAAACTCTCCTCACACGCATCATTCCATTGGAACTTGGATGCTTTATGCGTTAGCTTGGTTAAGGGTGTTGAAATGGAAGAAAAGTCTTTAACAAACCTTCTATAATAACCGGCCAACCCGAGAAAACTACGAATCTCCGTAGGCATTGTGGGCCTTGGCCAGTTCTTCACAACTTCTATCTTTTGAGCATCAACCTTTATCCCTTCACTAGATACAATATGACCCAAAAATGCCACCGAATTTAACCAAAACTCACATTTAGAGAACTTTGCATAAAGCTTACAATCACGAAGAGTCTGAAATACCTGTCGTAAGTGATTGGCATGGTCCTCTTCTGATCTAGAATAAACTAGAATATCATATATAAAAACTATCACAAATACATCCAGGAATGGCTTAAACACCCTATTCATCAAATCCATAAAAGCTGCAGGTGCATTTGTTAGCCCAAATGACATAACTAGAAACTCATAATGACCATACCGTGTTCGTAAAGTTGTCTTGGGTATATCCTTCTCTTTGACCCTCACTTGGTGGTAACCTGACCTCAAATCAATCTTAGAAAAACACTTGGCGCCCTATAACTGATCAAATAAATCATCAATTCTTGGGAGAGGATATTTATTCTTAATAGTCACCTTATTCAATTGCCGATAATCAATACACATCCTCAGCGAGCCATCCTTTTTGCGCACAAATAACACTGGTGCTCCCCAGGGGGACATACTAGGCCTTATGAATCCCTTCTCTAGCAAAGTTTTCAATTCCTCTTTCAATTCTTGTAATTCTGCTGGGGCCATTCTATACGGTGGAACAGAGATTGGTTGGGTTCCTGGTATTACATCAATACCAAACTCTAGTTCTCGTTCAGGAGGCAAACCTGGAAGATCTTCAGGAAATACATCAGGAAATTCATTTACCACCGGAACAGCGTGAAGAGTTGGTGGCTCTGCTTCTGTATCCCTTACTCTAACTAAATGATATATGTATCCCTTGGAAATCATTCTTCTTGCCTTAAAATAAGAAATAAATCTACCTCTTGGCGCGCTAATTTAACCTTTCCATTCAAGGACTGATTCATTTGGAAAATGGAAATATACCTTTTTCGTGCGGCAATCAATTGTGGCATAACAAGACGCCAACCAGTCCATACCCATTATAACATCAAAATCTACCATTTCTAACTCTACAAGATCAGCCATCGTATCACGACCACAAATAGTTACTATACAGTTTCGATAAACCCTTCTAGCTATAATAGATTCCCCAACCGGTGTGGATACTTCAAATGGCTTAACTAATAGTTCGGGTATTCTTTCAAACTTTCCAGCAACCAATTGAGTAACATAAGATAGTGTAGAATCGGGATCAATTAAGGCATATAAATCGAATTAAAAGATAAACAACGTACCCGTAACCATATCTGGGGAAACCTCTAAATTCTGTCAATCCGCTAGAGCATACGTACGATTTTGAGCCCCGCTAGAACTCGTGGCTCGTCTATCACCTCTAACACGACCCATTGGCTGTGCACCCCTTCCTAAATAAGGCATCAATGATGATGATGCAACAAATGACCCCGTAGGTCGTGCCATACCCCCTATGTCCCTTCGTGGGCATTCCCTAATCATATACCCCGACATACCACACCAAAAGCAAACATTGGTCCCCAGCCGACATGCGCCCAAATGATACCTTCCACATTTATTGTATGGCTCTCGAGGAGGTCTAGATTGGCTCATATTCCCTTTCCCTTGGTACCCCACTATCCGCGAACTCTGACTCTCACTTCTATGCCCAAATTGATTTCCTCTGGACCCTTGGAACTGTGGTGGGGCACTAGCTGTAGAATAAGAAGATAATGGCCTAGGTGGTCTAGCAGAAAACTGTGGTCTGAACCCTCCTTGAGATGCCATGAACTGCCCTGTAGATCTGGCCCTCTTGAAATATCCTCTTTCTGATTCCTGTGTTCTTCTCCTCTGCCTCTGATCTTCCATTTTCTGTGCAAAATCTTAGATCCTCGCTATGTCTATATCTTTGTTCAAAGCGGCAATAGTACAATCTCTAACCAGATATGGATCTAGCCTATTCATATATTGATAAACTTTGTCATCCATAGTAGCTACAACATTAGGAGCATATCTTGACAAGGAATTAAATCGGAGACTATACTCTCTCACGCTCATATTCCCCTGACGAAGATTTAAAAACTGATCTGCACGGGCCTGACGAATCTCGAATGGAAGATAATGATCAAGAAATACCTCTTTGAACTCTTTCCAGGTAGCTGGGGGTGCATCAATACCCCTAGATCGTTTCCAGTCCTCATACCAATATATAGCCTCCCCTTTAAATCTATACGCCGCTAACTCCACTGTCTCTCTACCCGTTACATGCATAACATCAAAAGCCCTCTGAACTTGATCAATAAAGTCCTGTGGGTCCTCGTTAAGATCTGATCCAGTAAAAGTGGGAGGATCCATCTTAAGAAAATCCTGTGTTCGACGACTAGCCGCCCTATCTATACCACTAGGACCTGCAGTAGGAATGGCTTGCCCTTGAGCTTTCCCAGCAACTATACGAGTCAAAAGTTGCACTGCATTTCTAAGATCTTGATCAACAGCATTAATAGGTGGCTCTGGGGATATAGTTCTTCTCCCCCTTATTTCTTCCGGACTAGGGGAAGTTTCTGATGCATGCTCAGCTGGAGCCTCACTTCGATTAGCTGGTACAGTGGGTGACTTACTAGTCCCCTCTCCGACAGCCACATCTACTTGCTTACCGGTATTCTTGCTTTTGGTAACCGGCATCATTACTATAATAAGAGAAACAAACTGATTCAGTGGTCAACGATGACTTCATATACAATATAAGCTTTATCGCACGATCTAAGACATGAAGAAAAGAAACAATTCATAAATGTCCATAGCCTCCTGTTTATAGATATGTTGCACAACACACCGATAAATAAGACTCTACGTAGACACAACTTTGTAGACTCAATAGGACGAACCTCTCTGATACCACTTTTGTCACGCCCCAAAATCCCATCGGTCCGGACTAGCACCTGAAGCCGCGAAGGCCCGGGAGAACCCGTTCAAATAGCTGTACTTTTACTTACATGTCACCAAAAATTTGGACAGCACTTCGTTGCATATAGAAGGATCTAATTACATGTATCAGCACAACACGCACAAATATATATATATAACACTTGGCCTTCGGGGCCACCACAATACAAATATAACATCACTATATAAACTTCCATGACTTTATCCTTCCTTATGTCTACAAAGCCTCTAGGATATACATGACATAACTAGGGTCGGGACAAACCCCCGCCCACACACGACTCCTGTACAATAACAAAACATAAGGAACCGACTCGGAAAAGCTTCGAAGCAAACTGGAGCTCACCAACAATAGCTGTATGACCTGGCTCCTACTTGTGCGGTGTATGAGCTGAGGTACCTGTGCCTACAGCATGAAATGCAGGTCCCCGTGGGGGACGTCAGTACGAAATATGTACTGAGTATGTAAAGCTGTAGATAATCACATATGATATAGGAGCTCAATAGAAATCAGAAACAAGTAATAAATCGTAATAGAAGTGGACCACACTTACTAGAACTTGTGACAACCTGTACATTGCATTTATTAAATCACTTTACCTTCGTTCTTATCATCTTTGTAATCATTACTGTACTGTACTATGACTATTAGGCTGCCTTCAGTACATATCAACTGGGATCGACCCATGCTAGGCTTATGCCCCTGGGATACCACCCATAAACACATAAATAGGGATCGACCCATGCTAGGCTTATGCCCTTGGGATACCACCCGATAAGAGAGAACTTCCATCACTTAGTTCAATTAATCTTTGAGATTTTTATTTCGGTCGCCACCGCATTTTTGATACTTTAAAACAATGATACATCAATAGGAACCAAGTAATAGACCTTCTATACAATAACGATGTAATAAAGACTCATTGGTACATCAACAATGTGTTTCAGAATCATCAATATCACAACAATGAAATAGGAGCCTTTTGGTATATCAATGAAACATTTTGACACTTTATAAAATGGAAACAACTTCGTTGGTAATATAGAACAATACATGTTTCTGGACAACCTCGGAATCTTACTTGATGGAACATTGGTGTTTTCATGCCAAAGAACATCGTTAGAGTATGCTTTACATACCTCGTTGTAGATTCGGATACCAATTCAACACAACTTTCCGCCTTTAAAAATCACTTATCTACAATGAAATGTTTGGCATCTAGTATTAGCAACCCAACACCACAATTCTCTTCCATAATTCCGTACAACCAATATTTGCAAAACATTCCAAAAACCAACTTGAACAATAGGTTTATGTGTATATATATATATATTCATCATTTCAATACCACATCATCAATACCACATCATCACACCGAATCCCTTCACAATTTAACATAATCCAACATCATTTCCCAATCAACTTTCAACAACAATCAAATAACATACTTCTTATGCTCGCATGCATATATATATACATATCCATATAAATAACACCAACATAATTTACATCCTTACCATAAAATGGCCTTTTTGATTTCGAAGTCCTGTTGGCACAAATAAGGGGTGCTTCTCGAAGCCCTAAAGACGGTGAACACAACTACGGAATCAATTTTGACTTTCTACGGTTGAATCACAAGATAATTGGAGTTGAACTTAGACTAGGGTTTCTTATTCTTCAATACTTGGATGATAACATGATGGAAATGAGGCTAAGTATATGTATATAATAACCAATTTTCTTCCATGAGGTGATGGAAAATGACCATATTGCCCTTAAAAATTTAAGTAAATCCGAATCTGTCCATGGTGGACTATTTTGGTAGGCTAAAGTAAATCGACCATAACTCCTTTATCCGATATTGGATTTGGGTGAAATTGGTATAGTTGGATAGATAATTCAAGGGGATTTCATTTCATATAAAGTAGGCCACCCAGTTCGTCCTGTACAAGGAGTTATGATCGTTTGAAGTTGACCCTAAAAAACTGTTTTGAGAGACTGAAGTAAAACGAGTATAACTCCTTACTCAGATGTTGGATTTGGATGAAACTAATTGCATTAGAAAGAATACTCTCGGGGATTCTCATCAATATATAGCAGCTCACACAGTTCATTTTGTAGAAGAAGTTATGATCGTTTAAAGTCGACCCAAAAAACTGGCAGGCCTCAGTAGTTTGTGTGCAGGAAATTTTTCTGCACATTTACTGTTCACAATATCCCGGCCACCGTTTTATAGTTTCAAACGTGCTCGATTATATCCAAAACTTATCCGTTTTTGGAAATCTTTATATCGTTGGAAAGCTTATTCAATAACCTTCGTATGGATCCATCGACGGGAAAATTTCAGTATAAATAAAGTCGATTCCTATACACATATAATCAAACTATACACTTGAAACCATCTCAAAATAATCAACACTCATACTTAAACTCATATATACCTAACTTATGATCAATACATATACTCCAACACATATAACCATGGCTAATGCACGTAATTAAGTACGGGGTGTTACAGGATGGAAAGATCAGGCAGTCTAATCCAATATGCATGTCATAATCATTAGAGTTGACTGTCATTTTCCGATAAACTTTTCTTTCATCTTTTTCAATGGGGACATTTATTATCATTTTTTTTCCTCTTTAGTTGTATTTTTATTTTCTAAAGCATAAATTGTTGTTATTTTTCTCTTGTATTTGAGTCAAGTTCATGTCAAAATAAGTGAGAAAAGATTTCAAAACTGGCTAGCAACTTCTTCAATTGCACAAATATAGACAGAAAGGCCAGTGCATGAAAGAGACATGATTGTGAGCCAAAAAAAAGGTCATGCAGAAAGCTTTGTCAACAGGCAAATCTGGAAACTCATGAAAATACCAAGGTTTAAAGGGTTTATCTGAGAAGCATGGACAAGCAGAGATACTGTGTTTATTTCAGAGTCACTCTTAATAATATGAGTTTGGATTAATGACATGATAAAATAGGGGCAAGTGCCAACAATCCGAAAAAAAATAAAGGAAATGGACACTAGAGCAAGTGTCGGGACAGCCAACTGCTGCAAGCCACCACTATGTTTTTAACTGACAAATTTTCTTTGTTGAAATAGGGGCAAATTAGCTTCACTTAATTTAGCTACCATTGGAAAAGCACATCCAAGGGAATTTACTTTTTGTTCAGGACCTCCTGAAAAATGGGACTTTACTTTCTGTTCAGGACCCTCCTGAAAAATGGGACTTTACTTTCTGTTCAGGACCCTCCTGAAAAATGGGACTTTACTTTTTGTTTAGGACCCTCCTGAAAAATGAGACTTTACTTTCTGTTCAGGACCCTTCTGAAAAATGGGATTTTACTTTCTGTTCAGGACCCTCCTTAAAAATGGGACTTTACTTTTTATTTAGGACCCTCCTGAAAAATGGGATTTTACTTTCTGTTTAGGACCCTCCTGGAAAATGAGATTTTACTTTCTGTTCAGGACCCTCCTAAAAAATGGGACTTTACTTTCTGTTCAGGACCTTCCTGAAAAATGGGACTTTACTTTCTGTTCAGGACCCTCCTGAAAAATGGGACTTTACTTTCTGTTCAGGACCCTCCTGGAAAATGGAAATTTACTTTCTGTCCAGGACCCTCCTGGCAAATGGAATTTTAGTTTCTGTTCAGGACCCTCCTGAAAAATGGGAATTTAATTTCTGTTCAGGACCCTCCTGGAAAATGAGAATTTATTTTATGCTCAGGACCCTCCTGGAAAATGAAATTTTACTTTATGTTTTGGACCTTCCTAGAAAATGAGAATTTACTTATGTTCAGGACCCACCTGGAAAATGAGACTTTACTTTCTGTTCAGGACCCTCCTAAAAAATAGGACTTTACTTTCTGTTCAGGACCCTCCTGAAAAATGGGATTTTAATTTCTGTTCAGGACCTTCTTGATAAATGGAAATTTATTTAATGTCCAGGACTCTTCTGGAAAATGGTACCATACTTTCAAAACATGAAATCCTTCTTTATCATAATCTTTGTTTGGGATAATATTCGTTCTAGTTAATTTTGGTTTTAGGAGCCCGCCTGAAGAACAGGGTGAGGAAATTATAAGTCAGTGGCCCGCCTGAAGAGCAGGGTGAATAAATTACAAGTTAGGAGCCCGCCTGAAGAACAGGGTGATGAAATTGAAAGTTGGGAGCTCGCCCTAAGAACAGAGTGAGGAAATTATAAGTCAGGAGCCCGCCCGATGAATAGGGTGAAGAAGTCAAAAGTCAAGAAATAAGATGGAGCAATTAAAATCCAAGCAACAAGTTGAGGAAATCGCAAATCAGGAGCCCGCCGGAAGAATAAGGTGATGAAACTTAAGTCAGGAGTCCAAAAGAAGCTGCATAGATAGGACTTTTGTAATTCCATTTATGTTTTAACTTGTAATTTTTATTTTTGATGTAATGTCAGAGCCGCGGACCGAAACATCGATGGAACCTCACTCGAATCTCCAACTCGGTATATTCCTTCTCCTTCTTTGGAGGTACCTATCACTTGATTCCCTTATAACTTGGGTAGGTAGTTTGTCCTATGAGTAGACTTGATTTCCCTCTTTCCTTCTGTTTCATTCATCTTAAATTATGGTCGGGGCAAAATTTTGTCTCGTTGTCTACTTCCTCGTCTGAAAACACTTCGTGTTTACATTCAAAGGGGGCATGTTGTAGACATCTAATTTTGTCCCTCCCAAGTCCAATTTTATCCGTTTTTAGCTCACCTTACCATGTACCCTTAACCGTGCAATTATCTTCCCGTAAAAATACAAAAAGTAACAAATCCCCAACCAACTTAATCCAAAATATTCTCTCAATAACAAATTAACAACCCTCCCTATTAAAAATTGACAACACATCACCCATCTTACCATACCCCTACCCACCTACCCTACCCCTAACCCCTCCTAGAGTGACGTTGTTTTTCTCTCTTTTAGTATATACACTAAGGGGCAGCTTCTAGGGATAGGACAAAAGAAAATACTCTTAATTAACCATAGCAACATGAGAATAGAGGTGCCCACCATACTCATACCCCAATACACATTTTACACTATACACCTCATAATTACTCGGGCTCACCATATATATACAAGCTATATTCCTTTTCTTCTACACATATACACAAAAGGGATTTTTTGCATTGATACAGGAAAGACACTCACCTCACAAAAATAATACGCGCACACTCATCCTCAGAGACGAAAAACACACATACACATACTCTCCATCTCCGAATCAGATTGACACAAAAACAGAAATTCACGCGCAATAGGGAGAGAGCAATAATTCACTAATTAGAGTTCTCATATACGCACGTACCAAAACATAAAAAAAATAGTGAGAGAAGGAAAGATGGAGAGATCAAGAGAGATCGATAAAAAGAGGTAAAAGACGAGAGAAAACGATCGGAGAATCTCGATTTCATTGGCGATTTCACCACCGTAGAACACCGATTCGCTTCGCTGAAAACCCAATTAACCGCCAACAACCTCCACTCCCAAAATCGCAAAACCAGTGGTCGGACGCCCTACCTACTACCATTGTTGTATCGTTCTAGCGGTAAGGACCATCACTGGATCTGGCAGCAATGGCAAGGCCCACAACCGACTGATTTTAGCATCGATTCCATTGAGTTTTCACCAAAATATCGTAGCCATCATCGTCGGTCCCCTATTTCCAGTCAGTTTCCATTAATTTCGAAATCCATCCAGTCTTATTTGTTGTTCAATCAGTTGTTCGGATTCGAATGGTCGGATTAGGAATTTGAGTTGGTGGATTCACCTGATAAAGTTCGATTCGAGGTTTTGGTGCGGACTCCATTTTGTTTAATAGAATAATACTCTTTGAAAGCGGCATTGAGGTCCAATTCTTTTTTCTCTTCCTCTAAATTCTTATGTGATTGTTGAACGCGATTCGATATGTGAATTGTTGGTGATGTTTGAGTGTTAGATTGGTTAATATTTTTTTATTCTGATTCGTTGTTGGACCCATTGATCATGAATTGTGCGATGAAATGATATGTCATTCGAGAAGTAAAATCAGTTATTTAGGGGTCAGAAATTGAAAATTGATAAAAAAGCATTAATTTGTTTTGATTTATTGATATTGTTGAATATAATAATGCCCTGATAGGTTGAGTTGCGTAGGAAAATAGTCGGCTTGGGTAGGAAAATTTAGAACTTATGGGTTTTAGTGTTTTGGAATGTTTGTGGAATGATTTGTCTTTCTTGCAATCAGAAAATGTATTCATTTAGCCGGGGAATGCCCCAAGACACATTGTATATATTCACCGGGGAATGCCCCGACATATTATGTTGGTAGAAGAGGTTCATAACGAAGGCCCGAGGCATCGGATAAAGCATTGGAGCATAGTTTAGGATTAGTGTAGGTTAGCGTAGGTTTACATTTTCTCATTTTTCTATTTTTGGACTGTATAATGAGACTGGACACTATATTTTGAATTTGTTTTATTTTTGTTGGTTTTATTGATTGTTCTATGTGCTTTGTGTGGTTTATACATTCGTAGTGTTAAATTAGCCGATACACTTCACCAAGTGACCGTGGTCAAACCACGGGATCGAGGGGTGCCTAACATCTTCCCCTCGATCAACAGAATTAGTTGTCCAGAATCTCTGTTCGCAGATCAATTTAAAGAGTGAAAAATAGTTTTCAAAAAGGATCTTTCAAAGGTGACTTGGCACACCGGATTATGTCAAGTGGCGATTCTGAGTTTTGATTGTTAAAAGTCCTTTTCAAAACAAGTTTTATCTTTTGTCACCTTCATAACAAAAATTCTTTTTGAACTTAAAATGAATCTTTTTTGGAGTTGAAAAAGGGTGCGACAGCTCTGGCGACTCTGGTACGGATTTTTTTTCAGAATTTGAGCTTATTTTGGAGTTATATCGTCTTAGTTTGGCACTATAGGTGTATAGACATTTTGTTTGTTTGTTTTGTGTTATTATTTTATCATTGTTGAGTGTCTACGCGCTCTTTGTTTACAGTCTTTCCTTATGTGTTACCGCTTTATATCTGGCATCATGTTCATAACCCGAGTCATTCTTTCTGCAACAAGTCTGTAGTACACGTATTGTACACGACCTCTAGTTGAGTCATCCTTATTTTAGGAGGGAGAGCCATCAGTGTTATAGAGTGGGTGGAAAGCTCTCGCAGCCACTATCGACCATACGCACCCCTGAACAACCTTGTTAGTAAATCCAGCGTAGGTCAGCCTTTAGGACATGATTATCTGCATCATATCAATGCCTAGCGGGACCCACATGGCCCTTTGTAGGAGACTCACCTCTAAAGTATCCCTACGTGCTAAATGTTGCATCTCTAAGGGTAACGTGGTCATTTGACGGACCGATTTGGGGAAAGTAGGTTTTAGAAGTAAAGTGTTGAAAAAAAAAAGAGAAAAAGAAAAATGAGTCAAAAAATAAAGTTCCGTAGTTTTAGATTTCTCTATGGCTTTTGTTTTCCAAAATTAAAAAAATTCAAATTTTTTTTTTACCATTCACACTCATTTGTCCAAAAACAAAAACATCAAAAAGATTTTCCTTTGTTTCTTTAGCAAACTTTAATAATTCGAAAATTTAAAAAAAAATTTAAGAGTTTTTATAAAAGAAAATTAAAAAAAATGGTAGAAGTTTTGTACATTTCATATAGGAAAAATGTCAAAATGATTTTCCTTCATAATTGTTGGTGACAGTTTTAGTTGAAGTGTCTAATTAAAACCCCCAAAAAGATTTTATTCGTTTGTCTTTGGTTGTGTCTCTTAAATTAGGGTCAGTCTGTCAGTTAATCATTAATTGTCCAATCTGGACGAACTACGCACCCCTAATTCTCCTCTTTTGGGAGTGAGATACATAGGCAGCCTATTGTGGGTTCGGGGATCTTATTTAAAATACTTCAAAAAGATTTTCTTCACTCTTTGTTAGAGTAGATGTCATATACTTGTTTAAAAGAAAACTGCAAAAAAGATTTTTCTTTTATAGTTTCAATTTTCATTTTTCATATGAAATTCAAAAATTCAAAACCCAAAAAGATTTTTCTTTGGTAATCATAGGTTTCGTTTTGTATAGGGAGCTTAAACCTAAAAAATGTAAAAAGATTGTCGTCAACTCTTTTGACAATTTGTTATTTTTGAAGTTTCTGAAAAAGAAAAAAGAATTAATTGGCCATTTTGGCAAGACTTTACGAACTACGCTCACCTGATTCTCCTCTCTCGGGAGTGAGATTCGTAGACGCCCTTCTTGGGTTCGGTGGTCTTTTCAAAAGGAAATAAGAAAAAGAGTTTTGAAAAAAGTATTGCATTCTAATGCCTTTGTTATCTGTTGTTCAGTTAGTTTAAGGTGGTTGGTTTGTGGCATTCTGGCTGCTCCTTCACATCACACCAAATCCAAGAAAGAGTTTGTTGTTTCCAACCAGGATATAGATCAAATAAAGAGTCTAGAAAATGAGAGTTTAAAGCAAGATATTTTTAGATTAAGGCAACAAATGATGGAAATGCATCGAGCTTGGGTCAGCGGGTTGCCTCCTCCTCCATTCCCTATCGTTGACCCCGCAAATACCCTGAGTTTTCCATCACAATTGCAAGCTCCATGTCCTAATGTTGTTGATGCACCACAACATGCCTTAAAATTCATTCCAAGCCAAAAAATTCTCAATACTTCCGCCACTATTTCTCTAGCACCTTAGCTTAAGCCAACTACATTCACAACACCATATGTCGTCGGCGATTTTGTTACTCAATCATCTGTTGAGACATCCACATTGGCTTGCCGCCCAACAGTTGTGCTTCCCCATGCTCTAGACTCCTGAAGATCATTGTTATACTTTTGAGACTACATTTAAGTTAATTGGACCGCCAAAATTTCTTGATAAGAAGCCAAGCGTGCCTGAAGAGCCAGAGAAAATGGTTGGGAAAATGAAGGGTACAAAAAATGCTATGAAAAGTTCCCTAGTACAGGAGAGTAAAGAAGATGTTTCATACAAAAATAGGGACATGTCTTCAAGTATTAACCCTCCAAGCCTTGAGATATTGAAATTCTAGGAGCAAGATGGATAGAAGGAATTCGTGAAACATTTGGGACAATATTGCAACCAATTAAAGAAAACTGTAGGAGAGAAGAATGGGAAAGATACAGCTATTGTTATAGTTGGAGAACGGGCACAACCAAGAGGACGACGTCATTGTTGCCGTCAGTCTCAAGCCCAAGTTCATACCCAAACTCTCTATAATCCCTCTCAAAATTCATTATACTCCATTTCCCCACCTCCATATCTAGTATATTGCGTACAACCATATGTTCAACTCCTTCCTTACTCATAATGGCGCGCACCAACTCCTCAGAGTCACCCTCCGACTCCACAAACCTACCAAAGCCCTTCTAGGCCCGATTTTGGATTCAAGCCAAATAATGAAATGAGGCAGAAATTGAGGGATAGCTTAACACCAATTGGAGAGTCGTATGCCAACTTATTTCAGAGATTAGTACAATGGGGCATGATTGATAACGCTCAATCTACAGCTCTCATGGGAGTGTAAAGCGGTCGTTAGCAAATATAGAACCCAACCTGGGTTGGGTGTCGATCCCACAGGGAATAGCTTGGTCAACAAGTAAGCAGAATTATTAGACTTTTAGTGCAAGTCTCGTAATGAGGGGGGATTGTAATGTGTAACCAAAACAATAAAGTAAAAGCTGAAAATAGCAAAGTAAAGAGAAAGATTGTTACGTAAGTTGTAAACAATGAGAATTGAAGCGTTGGGGTTATGTCCACCTTCTGAGGTATACGTCTCTATCGGCTATGAGTGTGTAGAGTCTTGACATGCAATTGCTTATAGAGAATTGTAGTCGATGGTAAATCCAAGCGTCTCTCGACCTGAACAAGGACTATTTCACTTTAACTCTCTCGAGCTTAAAGCGTGTCTAACGGTACGAATTCTCCAAGAGGTTAGTCCAGTTACGGCACTAGCTTTTTAATAGGAAAGGGTGTCCTACTACCTTGACATTATCTCTTTTCCAGACAAATAACCTTTCTCTCGAACAAGTTAAATGTTAGACTGGCGTTATTCTATGCGTCTGCAGCCACAAGAATTTGCATTAAGATGAAGAGAATAATGATATAAGCAATATACGTGTCTCGTACTCACAAACTCACAGCAATAGATAGTATCTCATTCGGCTTCCATAACCCCAACAGAGAAGTTTAGTTACCCATGAGTGCGAAGGAGATCACGATTTGCATTGTTATAGTTGAGTAATGGCGTGTGGATTAGGTGATAGGCGTGTGGCGTGATTCCTTAGCAAGTAACGATTCTCTTGTTGTGGAATTTAAGAATAGAATTAATGGAAAGATTAGAAGAGTTGTAATTGAGAAGTAGAATGTGTCTCTCCACTAAGGGAGGACTTGCCTCTCCACTAAGGGAGGACTTCCTTCTCCACTAAGGGAGGACTTTATTCAAAATCTCTAGCATGATAGGGTATTTATAATACTCCTATCCTACTCCTACTATGCTAATGAAATAAATAACCAAATCCTACTAAACTAAGGAAATACTTAACCCATTTGTATTAGGTTAATGTAACATTCTCCTAATCCAAATAAACTAATGAAATACATAACCCAATTGTACTAGGTTAATGTATCATTGTCAAAATCCAGCTTTGTATCTGTAAGTCCCCAAAGTCTTCAGTAATGCTGTTTTAGCCCGGGACAGATTTTCCATGCAGCAGTTTTGGTCCTTAGGCGTGTAAACTCCCTTTCCTTCCTTCGTGAGCTTTCTTTTGCGTCAAGTAAGCCATAAAATGCTGAATTTTGCATCATTTATACCTGAAACTTTACTAATCATGTTCGTTAGCTCATTTATAGGAAAAAGAACTAAAAGTGCATGAAATATATAATTTGTTCTCAAAACTAGGCTAAAATATGGGCAAAATATATTGATATAGGCGTGTAAATTCGCCTATCATCAACACCCCACACTTGCAGCTTTGTTCGTCCTCAAACAAAATATCATGTCCTTCTAAGCATCAACTTAGGGTTTTTACAGCAACAACACAAAACATTCTTCAAGACAAGGACAAAAATTATCAACAAAGAGTAGCTTCCCGATTATAAGTAGAAACAGTTTAACCTCTAGCGTAGACTAGTGATGGTAATCAACTCGCATGCAAACGTTAAGGTACATAGAATCATATACAACTATCCAAAGCTCATCAACCATGTGTGTCACAATATAGTACCCATAATTACTCACAAATATAGCATATTTTTCAAACATGGGTATCAAAATGTCCTTGCTCTCACTCTCACAAAGAATTCATATGTAGCAACTGATGACCATAGGCTTGCCCTTAATGTAGTACTCTGCTAAATGTCAGAATGCTAAGCTTAGGATCAAGTAGGTCTTTTGATGGTTGTAATGTAGGCTAAGGGACGGGTAGGATCAGCTATTTTGGCCAGAAATAGTGACTAAGTTCCTAAGCACTTTAATACATCACATTGTATCATTGACACTTTTTTCTTTCAACCTTTTGTTTATTTTATTCTTCCACCCTTGTTCTCATCTTTTGTTTTTCAATTTTAAGCACAACTCACTTTTCAGCTTTCTTTTCCTTTTTCTTTTCACAACATACCTCTTATGATAGCACTTTCTTTTTCATCACACATTCAAGCACCATTACAATTTAAAGCATCATACTCACCCAACTTCCTCTTATGTTGTCACATGACTTTTTCACTTTAAAGCACTTAGGAATTTGGATCAAATTACGGTCTTGAAAAAAAAATGGATTAGGCTTACATACAAGGTTGTCAAAGAAATAGGCTAAAGGCTCAAAAGGGTTTAACTAGGATGATGTCCATGGGTAGGTAAAACAAAGGTAAACATGTATAGGTTGCCAAAGAAATGCCTAAATCATCTCCTAAACTTACACTCCTTATTTTCGCTTTGCATACATACCAGGCAAGTTCTAGCATCAGCCACAAACATAGAATATATTGTTACCTCACACACACAAGGCACATGGTTGACTTGATTGGAAGTAATATAGACTCTCGACCCAACAAGTGAAAGAATTGAACCACTCAATATCACATAATGAGTCACAACTAGAGCCTAAACGTCTCAATAGTCATAATTGTAGCACATACTCTTGTTATAATCTCATGCTGCCTATTAGAATTATTTCATGCGAAGCTAAAAAAAATTTACTACTAAAAAAACTAAGCAAACAAACATGAATAAATGCAAATGCAGATCGAGAAGTATAGCATGCAAATACCATCACCCCACACTTAGACGGGGCACACTGTCCTCAGTGGAAAATAAATAAGAAGAACCTGGTTAGTCGGACTCATTCTCTATGTCTGGGGTCATACCCATTGCATCGGAATCATCATCAGAGTCATCATCCTTAGAAGTTCCACATAAGTATCCCACTTAATTCCAAGAGTGAGTTGAGGTGTTTGCATCAAGGAGGGTTCTCCTTGCTCTCTTTGGCCTCTTTTCTTGCCTTTTTGTGAAGTGGTAGCCTTTTCTTTGCCTTGTCTTGCTTTGGGTGCCATTGTACCTGAGACTAGAAATAGTGTTAATGGTAGCACAATCTCAATGGTTACAATCTATACACAAGCAGTAGGGGTACCACCCCACACTTAGTTTTGCTGATACAAATCAGTGAAGTGAAAGTGGTCGATTACTTAGACTTCATCGACATACGTTTTAGGATTGTATTCCGACAAGAAAATCAGCAATGCATCACTTACTTGCAGCCATTGGACTACTTTCATGGTAGATATAGCAACACTACTACATAGGGGTTACCACATGGAATAGTTATTCTTTACAACACTCACAACCTCTTATGTTGGTAGGCACTATAAGTCTTATCCCGATGGCCGGAATAGTCTAACATGTAAGTATCCAAATAACAAGCTTAAGCAATGTTCATAACCATGGCAATTCTGAAAATAGTATAACAATGCTTATTAAAACCAAAATCAAGTTGGAGACCGGTCAAGATTATCCTAACGTATATGTTCACTCACATGGTTGTGTATCAACAATCCAAACACATTAACATCACCAATGATCTTTGAAGATGTAGCAATTCATAATAGGCATAGGAACGTAGTACTTACTAGAAATAGATGAAGAATAAAAGAGTACTTACGTGATTGAAGCCTTTGGAGATGTTCTTGTGAATTGGAAGAGCAAAAAGAGAAATTTTGAGATGATTTGGATGGATGTGCGGTGCCTTTGGGTCAATTTTTAGTGTGGTTATGTTTCAAGACTAAGTCCCCTTTATATAGGAAGAGAATGGGTCGGGTTTTGACCCATTTACAATCGGTTTTGGAGATAAAAATACCACATATGCGGCGCATAATGCTTGGCATATCAATGACATATGCGGCGCATAATGCTTGGCATATCAATGACATATGCGGCGCATAATGCTTGGCATATCAATGACATATGCGGCGCATTGTCTATAGCATAATGGGACATATGCGCTGCATAGTCTATGGCATTTGTAGACATATGCGCCGCATAGTCTATGGCATATGAGATACTGAGACCAAATGCCATAGCATAGGCGGCGCATAGTCAAAAGCATACCTAGGAATAGGCGGCGCATAGTGTATAGCACACTAGATTCCGAGACCTTGGGCTATAGGATAGGTTGTGCATCGTTCGTGGCCTAGTTTTACCAAGGCCTAGCCTTTCTCGATGCCTATTTTGGCGTGAGAAATGCTCAATCCATAGCCTTATGCATCACTATTTCTAACTTACCACCTTTACCATTCAATACATCCAAATCGTCATTTGAAACCAATCTCCTCGTTGAATACCTCTTGCACCTATATTTGCTCAAAACAATAAAAACGATTAGTACGATTGGTTGCCTCCCATCAAGCGCCTTAGTTTTGGTCGTGGCATGACTCTTATTTTTGGATTTTCATTAATTAAAAACAAGACAAGTACTAGAATGAAAGAAAACGATAAACGATAAATGAAAAACGATAAACAATAGGTTGCCTCCCATCTAGCGCCTTATTTATTGTCGTGGCACGACATGGTTACCTCGAGTACTCAGACTTCGTCGAGGTAAATGGTGGATCGTTTTCTAAAAGGATTTAGACGGCAATGAGGCTTACCTGTGGGCATGCGATCTTCTTCGAGATGGCTCCTACGTTTCTCCGGAGAGTCACCAATTATATCATCAATAGTCCAACCCATAGCTCTCTTGTACCTCATCAGAGCAGAGATGAGAGCCTCCACGTGCTGTTCACTTAAATCATCCACCACACTTATCGTAAGTATACCTCCACTTTCCAAGAACACATACCTTAGATAATCGGGAAGCTCTTGCGATTCTAGCATTGGTGGCTCGTCAATGGGAGTCTTCGCTGTTGGTTGATTCTTGAGATCACAATCTGGTTGCTTAGGAGTATAAGGCTCTATTTCTGTTAGAGCACTCATAAGTTCTTCATAACCTTCATTATCTTCATGCTCAACTTTCAGTGGCACAGCAGACAATGGCTCAACAGTAGGCTGCTTCTCTATAGATAATTCTTTCGTATCCTCATGATGAACATATAACTCATTCATATCGCTAGGCTGCTTCATTGTTTTGCATATATCAAACCGTACCACTTCGTCATTAATTCAAAACAAAAGCTCATTATCTTTCATGTCAATAAGCACACTTCCAGTTGCAAGGAAGGGACGTCCCAAGATGATGGGAACTTCAGAATCCTCCTTACAATCCAGAATAACGAAGTCTGCAGGAAAGATGAATGAAGAAACCTTCACCAACACATCATTCAAGATACCCACAGGTCATTTTACCGACCTATCAGCCATTACGAGCCTCATATTGGTTGGTGTAGGGTCTCCCAACCCCAACTTTCTGTAGATAGATAGTGGCATCAAATTGATGCTAGCTCCCAAATCGCACAATGCCTTAGCAAAATCCAACGATCCAATTGTGCAAGGAATAGTGAAAGCTCCAGGATCTGCCTTCTTTTGAACTAACGATCTTGTAGCGATTGCACTACAATGATGAACATTATCCGCCAAGTTATAACTTGTTGCCCGCTTCTTTGTCAAGAGATCCTTCATAAATTTCGCATACCCAGGCATTTGTTCAAGTGCCTCCACCAATGGAACATTAATGGTGAGCTGCTTTAACATATTTATGAATTTGCTGAACTTTGTGTCATCCGCCACCTTCTTCAATCTTTGGAGAAAAGGTGGTGGTGGGTATGGAAGTGTTCTCTCCATGGTTTTTTTCTCCTCTTGCTTCTGTTTTTCCACTTTTTCAGGCTGCACGTCACTAGGTGAAACATCCCTGACGTTGGGAGTAGTTGTTGCGGCTTCTTCTCCTTTTGTAACGTCACTAGGTGTAATGTCCATGTCCGCAACTTTGTCAACCACTTGCTTGCCTTTTGCTGAAGTTTCCAGCACCTTACCACTTCTGGTAGTGATGGCCATGCATGACCCATCATTCTTTGGGTTTTGCACAGTATCGCTTGGTAAGGTGCCAGCCTTTCTTTGATTGAATGCTGCTGAAAGTTGGCTCAATTGCTGCTCTATTTGTCTGATAGAAGTGGAATGAGAATCAACTAGTTGCTTCATGGAGGACAAATCATCAATCACCTCCTTAACTCCTGCGCTCGTTGCTTCCACTCCTTTCAATAACTTAGCCATCATGTCTTTCATACTCCCAGAATTAGATGTGGTGGTATCACGTCTACCAGGGGGAACGTACAAACCACTCTTTTCATTATTTTTCTTCCAACTACCTTGGTCTTTGCTTCCAGATTTATCATAATAGTTCCGACCTTGGTTTCCTTGGGCATTCCCATGGAAACCCCCCTGATTGTTCAAGTAGTTGGCCTCCTCTTCCGAATCAGATTCATCTCTTCCTTTTGACGCAATAGCTTTCACTTTTTCAGTCTTCCCTAATAGATGCTTTGTAAGAAGGTCCATTTGGGTTTTCATGTGTGCCATATCTTGATCACGTTCTTCTTCTCTTCTTCGTTGGTCTGCAGTCATGCCAATAGATAAAGTGGGGTTTGCTACCTCAGAATCCCTGGTATGCCAAGCTCTACTTTGTTTCGTCATACGATCTAGCATATTGCTTGCTTGACCAAAGGTGAGGTCCATGAAAGATCCTCCAGCTGCATTATCCACCACTGGTTTAGTTATTGAATTCAAGGCTCTATACAAGATCTCCATTAGGTGAACATTAGTCATGTGATGGTTTGGGCATCTCGCTAGCTTTGTCTTGAACCTCTCCCATGTTTCATGAAGAGCTTCAGAGGGAAGCTGACGAAAGTTGCTGATTTCATCTCTCAATTGTGCTCTTTTGGATGGCGGAAAGAATCTTTCTAGGAAAGCGTCTCTCAATTGCCTCCAATTTGTAATTGAATCAGGAGTCAGCCCATTCAACCATAGTGTTGCCTCCCTAGATAGAGACAATGGAAATAAGCGTAGTCGAATTGCATTCTGTCCAACGCCAGGATTATCGAATGACTTGCATGTAGAAATAAAGTTGATCAGATGCATATTCGGATCATCGCTTGCTAGTCCACCAAATAATCCCTTGAGTTGCAAAAGCTGAATCATGGCGCTAGTGATATTGAACTTTGCTCCAGGTGCCAAGGGTGGCAGAACAATGGCTCCTGTGGCACCAACTTCATCCAAATCATCATCATCATCATCAAAAGGAATTTGCACAGTTCGACGATCAGGTCTCAATCGCGCTTGACGATCTCTCCTCTGCATGGGTTCCGCCATCTCAGCAGTATGCCGTGGGTTTAGTAGCTCTTCATCGCCTAGATCCTCATCGTCAGGATTTGTTGCTCGCCTACAGTTATCAATATTTTGTTGTTGGACTTGAGCAGCGGCAAGAGCAGTTAATCTTGCTTGCTCGTGTTGAGCAGCCATCCTATCGATTTCAGCTTGTGCTTCCATTCTTCTAATGCGTTGTGGTTCAGGATTAATTGGTAATAACGGTTGACCAGAACTTCTAGTATGGGGCATGCACTAAAGTAAAAACCTGCAATAAACAAAAACAAAAACTAAACGTAAAAGTACAAGAGTCTTTGACCAAAGGGTCTAGTAATTATCACGAACTTGATTGACACTCGTATTCCCCGGCAACGGCGTCAATTTTTGATAACGCTCAATCTACAGCTCTCATGGGAGTGTAAAGCGGTCGTTAGCAAATATAGAACCCAACCTGGGTTGGGTGTCGATCCCACAGGGAATAACTTGGTCAACAAGTAAGCAGAATTATTAGACTTTTAGTGCAAGTCTCGTAATGAGGGGGGATTGTAATGTGTAACCAAAACAATAAAGTAAAAGCTGAAAATAGCAAAGTAAAGAGAAAGATTGTTACGTAAGTTGTAAACAATGAGAATTGAAGCGTTGGGGTTATGTCCACCTTCTGAGGTATACGTCTCTATCGGCTATGAGTGTGTAGAGTCTTGACATGCAATTGCTTATAGAGAATTGTAGTCGATGGTAAATCCAAGCGTCTCTCGACCTGAACAAGGACTATTTCACTTTAACTCTCTCGAGCTTAAAGCGTGTCTAACGGTACGAATTCTCCAAGAGGTTAGTCCAGTTACGGCACTAGCTTTTTAATAGGAAAGGGTGTCCTACTACCTTGACATTATCTCTTTTCCAGACAAATAACTTTTCTCTCGAACAAGTTAAATGTTAGACTGGCGTTATTCTATGCGTCTGCAGCCACAAGAATTTGCATTAAGATGAAGAGAATAATGATATAAGCAATATACGTGTCTCGTACTCACAAACTCACAGCAATAGATAGTATCTCATTCGGCTTCCATAACCCCAACAGAGAAGTTTAGTTACCCATGAGTGCAAAGGAGATCACGATTTGCATTGTTATTGTTGAGTAATGGCGTGTGGATTAGGTGATAGGCGTGTGGCGTGATTCCTTAGCAAGTAACGATTCTCTTGTTGTGGAATTTAAGAATAGAATTAATGGAAAGATTAGAAGAGTTGTAATTGAGAAGTAGAATGTGTCTCTCCACTAAGGGAGGACTTCCTTCTCCACTAAGGGAGGACTTTATTCAAAATCTCTAGCATGATAGGGTATTTATAATACTCCTATCCTACTCCTACTATGCTAATGAAATAAATAACCAAATCCTACTAAACTAAGGAAATACTTAACCCATTTGTATTAGGTTAATGTAACATTCTCCTAATCCAAATAAACTAATGAAATACATAACCCAATTGTACTAGGTTAATGTATCATTGTCAAAATCCAGCTTTGTATCTGTAAGTCCCCAAAGTCTTCAGTAATGTTGTTTTAGCCCGGGACAGATTTTCCATGCAGCAGTTTTGGTCCAGGTCCCCAGAGTCTTCAGAAATGCTATTTTAGCCCGGGACAGATTTTTCATGCAGCAGTTTTAGTCCTTAGGCGTGTAAACTCCCTTTCCTTCCTTCGTGAGCTTTCTTTTGCGTCAAGTAAGCCATAAAATGCTGAATTTTGCATCATTTATACCTGAAACTTTACTAATCATGTTCGTTAGCTCATTTATAGGAAAAAGGACTAAAAGTGCATGAAATATATAATTTGTTCTCAAAACTAGGCTAAAATATGGGCAAAATATATTGATATAGGCGTGTAAATTCGCCTATCATCAATGATCACTCCTCTCCTTGGGCACACTCTTAATCTCCGTTCAAGAAATTTTGATCCTAATGCACGATGTGCATATCATTCTGATGCTTGGGATCATAGTATTGAAGATTGCTGAGATTTGAAAAGAGAAATTGAAAAGATGATTCAAGATGGATCAATTATGGTGCAGAACATTGACAGTGAGGGAAGCTCTAGTCATGCTGATATGCAAATCAGTGGCTAAGTTATCAGGCTCAGCAATTGAGAAGTCACCCCTATCCCTACTAGGAAGAGGTTTGGTATTTCATCTGATTCTTTCTAAATAATGCAATAACCCCTTCTTTTTTCCTTTTTGCAGGCTCCCTAAGGCGACGATGTCACGGGATAGATAATGGGTATATCGGCCAATGTGTGTAAAATATGTAAAATATTATACTTTGTATATGTAAAATATTATAGTTTGTATGAATATGTGTGGTTTTGTATAATAAAAACTAATATAACATGTGTGTAAAATATTTCAAATATTAGTTTTTATGAAAATGTGTGGTTTTGTATAATAAAAACTAATAAAACATATTGCATGTGTAGCGCACAAGATATTAAGTTCAGAACAAATGAAAATAGTCAAGAATATGCCCACGAATATAACTGTTTGATGCACGTGTAGCTCACAAGATTCATGTATGATGCATAAGATGCACATGGAACGCACATAAGATCAGATAGTTATAACTTTGAAATAATTTAAATTTTAATTGTTATAATTAGTGAAAAAATATGGACCAAAAAGGACTCTTACCTTTTTCTCTACATTCCCAACTAATCCATGCACCTTTGTATTTTCAGTTAAAGTACTTAACATTGTTAAGGTAATTAGGATTAGAAGTGGTTACAAATGGTTTTACCAGTATAAAAGAAAGGGAATTATCTAAAGTTGTTCAAATATCATTTTACATTTTATAAGTATAAAAGGAAGACAATTATCTAAAAGGTTTCCATTTTGATTTGTTACTCTTCTTATCACCAAATCTTTTTAGTATAAAAGTAACCTATACTAGTTGTTCACATTCATCCTATAATAAAAGATTTTACTCCTATACTTTTCTCTCACACACTTCTTTTGATCTTTTTCTAAAAAAACTTACGTTGAAAAATGAACGCGGCATATAAACTACAAATTAAGGTATATGGTATTATAATTATTGTTATTCTTATTTTAGATCTTTATTTGACATTTCTCTTCTTTTTTTCTAATGTGCATTTTTTTTATTTTTGCTTTAAAAATAAATTTTCATCATTCTTTTGTTGATTGAAAATACTATTTCAACCAGCTCGAGTGACTATTTTAACCTTATTGCTTCAAGAAAATAGATTTTCACCATATTGTTGGTGGTTGAAAATATATTTTCAATCAGCTCGAGAGACTTTTTTAGTCTTAAAACTCCTCAATCAATAGCGCTACTGATCATTGTATCTTCTATCTTTACACATCTTTTGTATAAAATAATACAAAGATATGGATGGGAGATCAAGGAGCCAACCCGAATCGTGGCATCGAATTATTGGTGAATTAGTAGCTGAGGTAATTTTATCTTGTTGATAATAGATAAATAGATAGATAAATAATGGCAAGTAGTTTTTTATCTTATGACAAGCAAAAACTTCATCATATTTCTTTGAATATGGAAAAGTAAATATTTATCATAGTAGTAAATTAACATAATGTTTCGAACCCACCAGGTCCTCCATAAAATGCCATATGTTGATACTCTCCACCTCTCCAATGTGGTACATCCATAAGACCATAGTGCTTAGGATCACTAACACGTACGTTCGTTTTGTATATGTGTATTGTCTCACCTTTATCATTTAAAACGTTAAGTCTCCTACAATAAGCATCATAATTAGGATCTCCAACAGGAAAACATCTGGAGCCCATTGGAGGTGCAGACACGCCTGGCGGACTATATACTACTCCTCCCCACTCAACATTATTAGCAAAGCCTCCCAACTCGGTGAAAATCCTCGCAGGCCAAAAACCAACTTGTCCGTTGGTTTCATCATACAAAAGCCACCAGTTTCCATTTATTAAATCCTCTTTTTGAAAAAAATTATTATATTAGTATTTAGTACCTTTCAAATTCTAATAAAGCACGGATTTACTATTCAAATATAATTAATATCAATTAAAAACTTCAAAAAATAATTCTACAAAAGAAAAAAGATATACCCGTTCGATGAACATTGTGATCTCCCATGATTTTGTTTCTCCGTGGTGTTGAATATTATCAAAACTCGCATCAACAGGGTAATTAGTATTGACTATGACAAATCCAGGGCTTAGCGTATTGAAACAATACGTATTGCCAGCCTAGAAAATATACGGTATGCATGAACCCTTTGTCCCTTTCCAACTGAGATAATGTACATATACGAAAATCATTAACGTGTATATATATATTGGACATACCTGAAAATATGGATGTCAAACAGGCCGGGTCGGGCCAATCCGAAACCGGCCCTTCCATTTTAACCGGGTTGAGGACCGGTTAAGGGCCGGTTTTGGCGCTAGACGGGCCGGGCCGGGCCAAATAATAAAGAAATTAAAACCCATCCTAAATCGGTCCACTTAACTCAACCCATTCAAACCCGGTTAAAAAATCGGTCAAACCCGGTCAAAAATATTTTTAAAAAAACTTTTTTTTAATATACATTACATATACCCACCTATATACATTATAAATACGTTAAATAATATATATACACTATATATATAGTATTTACTATATTAGAATTTAAAAAATATATATACACATATACACAATTAGTTAATTACTCATATATACGCACCATTCAATGTATATATACTACTACTTATAAAATATACTACAATATATATACATACAATATATATAGATATACTTATATACTAATTTATAAAACATATACACATGTATACGTTAAATATACACTTCTACAGAAGATATATACATGTGTATACGCACCATTCAATGTATATATACTACTACTTATAAAATATACTACATTATATATACATTACAATATATATAGATATACTTATATACTAATTTATAAAATATATACACATGCATTGGACTTGATTCTGCTGAGTTCTCCCGTGAAGTCATAATTTCTTCAAGTTCAGCTTGTTGCTCGGCTCCGGTTCCATTCCTTGGTTTCTTCTTTCCGCTCTAATCCAATCTCTGAGGCAAACTAGAACATTCATTGCATTGCTTCCCAATGAGTGTCGGTTGTCTCCAAGCTGTTGTCATCCCTGACTAAAGGCGCTCTCTGATGCAACGGTTGACATTGGAACATTTAAGATATCTCTAGCTAATCTTGAAAGCACAGGATATTGTGTTTCATTACTTCTCCACCAATCCAACGTGTTGATCCGTCGTCTGCGATCCTCTGGTGCCGTCCGAAGATAATATTTCATCTCTTCCCAATAAGTTGATGTGTAAGTTCTCTCATCAACACTGTTCCAACAATTTAAATCATAAAATGAATCAGAAAAACCACTATGTGCCGGCCTTTTAGAAGATGATGGCTCCTCGGGAGGATGATCAGCGACAGTTGGAGTGATATTTGTAGGTACGGCTAAATCAAATAAATTAGCATAGTGATTATATAATTTTTCTATGTAATCCTTTGCATCAACCGTAGCTGTCCACAAATCAGGTTGTACTTGTTCAGAATCATGGTTAGTATTTATTTCTAAGTTAGTATAAATAAGAGTACTAAAGTGACACATATTATTATATTTCATGCACAGATTTAGCATAGCACCAACCAAGTAAATAGGGGGAATCGGGAAAAAATATTTTTTAAATTTGGTAAACATGGCTCCAACAACTTCTTTATAACCTTCTTTATTTTTATATTCTTTGAGCAAACCAGAAATATCGGCTATATATGCCAAAATATTACAAACAGTAGGATAATAAGCACCGGAAAATTCAACCGTAGCTACATAAAATTTTTCTAAAACTTAACAAGATCATTATTTACAACTCAATCAGAATTATGTAGCATGCAATCAGCAGAATCAGCAAATGAACCGCAATGTTGGTTAAAAGCTAGTGTAATAGGAATTCTATATTTATAACAAGTTTTTAAAAATTCATATGTAGAATTCCATCTAGTATCAATTTCCTCAGACATCAAAATCGGTGTAAGTCCATTTTCTTGACATTTAACTTTAAATTCTCTAATTCTCGATCTACGATTATTTCCTTAAATAAAACCAACGGCAAGACGAATTTTTTCAATATAAAGCTCAAAAAACTCAAGACCATCTTTTACAATTAAATTATATATATGACATGCACACTTAATATGAAAAATTTCAGGCAAGGACGGAGATAGCATAGATTTTATTTTTTTTATAACAGTCTTATTGTTAGAAGCATTATCAAAAGCAATACATAAAATTTTCTTTTCGATACCATAATATCCGGCAATTTTAACAATAGAATCAGCAATAAATTGTCCAGTATGTTTACGATCTTCATCATATAAAAAAGCAAGAATACGTTTTTGCATCACGAAATTACTATCCATCCAATGACAAGTAACGGTTAAATAATCATTTTTATTTACAGCACGACCAAGATCAGAAGTTAGGGACAATCTACATTGAATATTTTTTAACAATGTTGATAAATAAAAACAATATTGTGAATGGACTCTAAAAATATCAGACCGACAAGTAGTTCTAGGAATACCGTTAAACATAGGATTATAAATTACTTGTATATAACGAATAAAGGCATCAAAAGAAGGAAAACTAAAAGGCAAACAACCCACAGCTACCATTTTAGCTATTTCTTCCCGGTCCCTCAATTTATTATACTTCTTCGCTACATAATCGGTTGTTGGGTCCATTCTAGTTTGCGTTGGCCCACCAACATCCCCACCACCTTGTGCAATATTTAACTCTCTTTTGTGATTTTCAGCTATATGTCTCATTAACGTACCCGTACCCCCTTGCTTGCCTCTACTTCTATGCCTATATATTTGTTGACAAATACTGCATTGCACCTCAATATCTGATATACGTTCAAAAAATTGCCATGCAACACTAGTTCTTTTACGAGGTCTTGGGGCACTGGAAGGACGGGGAGGGAGATTAACCGATTCAGATCTAACGTTAGCATCTCCTACTGTGGGTGTCTCAGCAATATTTTCATTATCTTCGTCTAAATTAACCGCATCCACTTCATTTTCTTCTTCTATACTGTAATTTTCCTAAGCTTCTACATAATCCATATCGTGAGCACCTACACCCATTTCTTCCTCAAAAGGTTTACCCAGCGGTACCAGAGGCGAAGACACACAGATATATCTACTACTTGAACTACCTCTACTGCTAGTAATTTGCTTTTTACTACCACTACCCCTCCCGGGACAAAAAATTTTAACACCTTTAGTAGCGAGGTTTCTTAATTTATCCATAATATAAATTAAATTAAACTAAAAATATTCAAAATACACAAATATAATAAAATTAAATATTAAACAGTTAATAGAACAAATAAAAATTAAACGTAAGAGATGGAACGACAATACCAAATTTTGGAAGTATGCGAATGTTGCGACTTTAGAAACTGTCACGCCCCAAAAGCCCATCGGGCGGACTGGCACCCGAAGTCGAGAAGGCCCGGGAGAACCCGTTCAAATACCTGTACTTTCACTTACATGTCACCAAAAATTTGGACAGCACGTCGTTGCATATAGAAGGTTCTAATTACCTGTATCAGCACAACACGCACAAATATATATATATATAATACTTGGCCGTCGGGGCCACCACATATACAAATATAACATCACTATATACACTTCCATGACTTTACCCTTCCTTATGTCTACAAAGCCTCTAGGATATACATGACATAACTAGGGTCGGGACAAACCCCCGCCCACACATGACTCCTGTATAATAACAAAATATAAGGAACCAACTCGGAAAGCTCCGAAGCAAACTGGAGCTCACCAACAATAGCTGTATGACCTGGCTCCTACTTGTGCGGTGTATGAGCTGAGGTACCTGTGCCTACAGCATGAAATGCAGGTCCCCGTGGGGGACGTTAGTACGAAATATGTACTGAGTATGTAAAGCTGTAGATAATCACATATGATATAGGAGCTCAATATAAATCAGAAACAAGTGAATAAATCGTAATAGGAGTGGACCACACTTACTAGAACTTGTGACAACCTGTACATTGCATTTATTCAATCACTTTACCTTCGTTCTTATCATCTTTGTAATCATTACTGTACTGTACTATGACCATTAGGCTGCCTCCAGTACATATCAACTGGGATCGACCCATGCTAGGCTTAGGCCCTTGGGATACCACCCATAATCACATAAATAGGGATCGACCCATGCTAGGCTTATGCCCCTGGGATACCACCCGATAAGAGAGAACTTCCATCACTTATTTCAATTAATCTTTGAGATTGTTATTTCGGTCGCTACCATATTTTTCATACTTTGAAACAATGATACATCAATAGGAACCAAGTAATAAATGATACATCAATAGGAACCAAGTAATAGACCTTTTATACAATAACGATGTAATAAAGACTCATTGGTACATCAACAATGTGTTTCAGAATCATCAATATCAGAACAATGAAATAAGAGTCTTTTGGTATATCAATGAAACATTTTGACACTTTATAGAATGGAAACAACTTCGTTGGTAATGTAGAACAATACATGTTTTTGGACAACCTCGGAATCTTACTTGATGGAACATTGGTGTTTTCATGCCAAAGAACATTGTTAGAGTATGCTTTACATACCTCGTTGTAGATTCGGATACCAATTCAACACAACTTCCCGCCTTTACAAATCACCTATCTACAATGAAATGTTTGGCATCTAGTATTAGCAACCCAACACCATAATTCTCTTCAATAATTCCATACAACCAATATTTGCAAAGCATTCCAAAAACCAACTTGAACAATAGGTTTATGTGTATATATATATATAATCATCATTTCAATACTACATCATCACACCAAATCCCTTCACAATTCAACATAATTCAACCATGCACAAGAGTAATCCAACATCATTTCCAATCATCTTTCAACAACAATCAAATAACATACTTCTTATGCTCACAAGCATATATATACATATCCATATAAATAACACCAACATAATTTACATCCTTACCATAAAATGGCCCTTTTGATTTCGAAGTCCTGTTGGCACAAATAAGGGGTGCTTCTCGAAGCCCTCGAGACGGTGAACACAACTACGGAATCAATTTGGATTTTCTACGGTTGAATCACAAGATAATTTGAGTTGAAATTTGGCTAGGGTTTCTTATTCTTCAATAATGGATGATAAATAATGGATATGAGGCTAAGTATATGTATATAATGACCAATTTTCGTCCATGAGGTGATGGAAAATGACCATATTGCCCTTAAAAATTAAAGTAAATCTGAATCTGTCCATGGTGCACTGTTTTGATAGGCTAAAGTAAATCGACCATAACTCTTTGCTCCGATATCGGATTTGGGTGAAATTGGTATAGTTGGAAAGATAATTCAACGGTATTTCATTTCATATAAAGTAGGCCACCCAGTTAGTCTTGTACAAGGAGTTATGATCATTTAAAGTCGACCCAAAAAATCTGTTTTGAGAGGCTGGAGTAAAACGAGTATAAATCCTTACTCACATGTTGGATTTGGATAAAACCAATTGCATTAGAAAGAAGACTCTCGGGGCTTCTCATCGATATATAGCAGCTCACACAGTTCATTTTGTACAAGGAGTTATGATTCGTTTTATAGTTTCAAATTTGCTCGATTATATCCAAAACTTATTCGTTTTTGGAAATCTTTATATCATTGGAAAGTTTATTCAATAAACTTTGTATGGAACCATCGACGGGCAAATTCCAGTATAAATAAAATAAAAAATTAATTCCATATAAATAAGACCAATACACGTACTTGAATACGTCAATACATGTACTTGAATACGGGGTGTTACATCGTTCCCCCCTTTAGGACATTCGTCCTCGAATGTTAGCGTAGTTATTCAACCAAAACAAGTTCAAGTACACCATTAACATTCACATCATCACATAAATACTATGCATGTATAAACAAAAACTTACTTGTTAATGTTCTAACTCCGTTTCTTGAACTTCCTCTTCATCTTTGAACAAATGAGTGTACTTAGATTTCATTGCTTCCCATGTAATCTCTTCCCTTTGACGATTTCTCCAACGTACTTTCACCGATGCTATCTCTTTATTTCTCATCTTCTTAACTTGGCGATCTAGAATAGCAATAGGCACTTCCTCATAGGTAAGATCTTCCGTAATTTGCACATCCTCAGTAGAAGTGATATGTGATGGATCTCCGATTCACTTTCAAAGCATTGACACATGAAATACCGGATGTACTAATGAGAGCTCTTGGGGTAGCTGTAATTCATATGCAACTTGTCCAAACCTTCGAGTGATCTTATATGGGCCTATATAACATGGACTCAACTTCCCTTTCTTACCAAATTTCATTACCTCTTTTATTGATGATACCTTCAAAAATTCCCAATCACCTATAGAAAACTCTAGCCCTCTCCTTCTATTAACCGCATATGACTTGTGTCGACTTTGGGCTGTTTTCAGTCATTGCTGAATTACTTTAACCTTCTCTATGGCTTGATAAACAAGATCCGGTCCGAACAAAAGAGTTTCACCCACTTCGAACCATCCTATTGGTGATCTACACTTCCTTCCATATAAAGCTTCATATGGTGCCATTTTGATACTTGAATTATAGCTATTATTGTAGACAAACTCAAGAAGAGGTAAATGATCATCCCAGTTGCCCTTAAAATCTATCACACAAGCTCGTAGCATATCTTCAAGTGTTTGAATGGTACGTTCTGCTTGTCCATCTGTTTGAGGGTGAAAAGTTGTACTCAACTTCATTTGTGTTCCCAAACACCTCTGAAAAGACTTCCAAAAGTTTGCGGTAAATTGGGTTCCCCGATCTGATATAATAGAGATTGGCACTCTATGTAATCCGACTATCTCTTTAATGTACAGCTTCACATACTCTTCAACTGTGTAAGTGGTCCTAACTGGTAGGAAATGTGCGGATTTGGTAAGCCTATCAACAATCACCCATATAGAATCAAACTTCCGGGATGTACGAGGTAAACCAATAACGAAATCCATGTTGATCATGTCCCACTTCCAGCTTGGAAGATCAATGCATTGCATATAACCTCCGGGTTTTTAGTGCTCAACTTTAACTCTTTGATAATTTGGACATTCAGCTACAAATTTTGTAATGCTCTTCTTCATGTCATTCCACCAATACATATCTTTCAAATCTTGATACATTTTGGTTGATCCTGGATGAATGGAATACCTTGAAAAATGTGCCTCTGTCATAATCTTCTTTCTTAGCCCGTCTACATCCGGCACACACAATCGGTTTTGGCACTGAAGTACTCCTTCTCTCGTAAGCTCAAATGCCTTAATCACACCGCTTTGAACGTTCTCCTTAAGCTGTAATAAAATAGGATCTGCATATTGCTTCTCTTTCACTTCAGCTACTAATGAAGATTCCACAGCATTATGTACGATAAGCTCTTTGTCTGGAGTTTCAAGAAGGCGAACTCCCAAACTAGCTAAATGGTGAAGATCTTTAATCATCCCTTGCTTTTCTATAGGCGCCATCATAGTCTTACGACTTAACGCATCAGCTACCACATTTGCTTTCCCTGGATGGTACAAGATATCAACATCATAGTCCTTTAATAGTTCAAGCCATCTCCGCTGTCTTAAATTTAGATCCTTCTGACTAAAAATATATTGCAAGCTCTTATGGTCAGTATATATATCAACATGAACCCCATATAAGTAGTGGCGCCATATCTTTAAAGCAAAAATAACTGCTGCGAGCTCAAGATCGTGTGAAGGATAATTTTTCTCATGTGGACGCAATTGTCTAGAAGCATATGCTATTACCTTACCATGCTACATCAATACACATCCTAAACCAATTCTGGAAGCATCACAATACACTGTATACCCTTCGGTGCCTTCTGGAAGTACCAACACAGGTGTAGAAATCAACTTGTTCTTTAAATCTTGAAAACTCTTCTCACAGGCATCATTCCATGGGAATTTGGATGCTTTATGGGTTAGCTTGCTTAAGGGTGCTGAAATGGAAGAAAAGCCTTTAAAAAACCTTCTATAATAACCGGTCAACCCGAGAAAACTACGAATCTCCGTAGGTGTTGTGGGCCTTGGCCAGTTCTTCACAACTTCTATTTTTTGAGCATCAACCTTTATCCCTTCACTAGATACAATATGACCCAAAAATGCCACTGACTTTAACCAAAACTCACATTTAGAGAACTTTGCATAAAGCTTACAATCACGAAGAGTCTGCAATGCCTGTCGTAAGTGATTGGCATAGTCCTCTTCTGATCTAGAATAAACTAGAATATCATCTACAAAAACTATCACAAATACATCCAGAAATGGCTTAAATACCCTATTCATCAAATCCATAAAAGCTGCAGGTGCATTTGTTAGCCCAAATGACATAACTAGAAACTCATAATGACCATACCGTGTTCGGAAAGCTGTCTTGGGTATATCCTTCTCTTTGACCCTCACTTGGTGGTAACCTGACCTCAAATCAATCTTAGAAAAACACTTGGCGCCCTGTAACTGATCAAATAAATCATCAATTCTTGGGAGAGGATATTTATTCTTAATAGTCACCTTATTCAATTGTCGATAATCAATACACATCCTCATCGAGCCATCCTTTTTGCGCACAAATAACACTGGTGCTCCCCAGGGGGACATACTAGGCCTTATGAATCCCTTCTCTAGCAAATCTTTCAATTGCTCTTTCAATTCTCGTAATTCTGCTGGGGCCATTCTATACGGCGAAATGAAGATTGGTTGGGTGCCTGGTATTACATCAATACCAAACTC
This sequence comes from Capsicum baccatum var. pendulum, assembly GCA_030864225.1. Lineage (NCBI taxonomy): Eukaryota > Viridiplantae > Streptophyta > Magnoliopsida > Solanales > Solanaceae > Capsicum > Capsicum baccatum. The sequence goes on from CM061550.1 coordinate 8,845,920, forward strand.
TACTTCTCGTTCAGGAGGCAAACCTGGAAGATCTTCAGGAAATACATCAGGAAATTCATTTACCACCGGAACAGTGTGAAGAGTTGGTGGCTCCGCTTCTGTATCCCTTACTCTAACTAAATAATATATGTATCCCTTGGAAATCATTCTTCTTGCCTTAAAATAAGAAATAAATCTACCTCTTGGCGCGCTAATTTCACCTTTCCATTCAAGGACTGATTCATTTGGAAAATGGAAATATACCTTTTTCGTGCAGCAATCTATTGTGGCATAACAAGACGCCAACCAGTCCATACCCATTATAACATCAAAATCTACCATTTCTAACTCTACAAGATCAGCCATCGTATCACGACCACAAACAGTTACAATGCAGTTTCGATAAACCCTTCTAGCTATAATAGATTCCCCAATCGGTGTGGATACTTCATATGGCTTAACTAATAGTTCGGGTATTCTTTCAAACTTTCCAGAAATCAATGGAGTAACATAAGATAATGTAGAACCAGGATCCATTAAGGCATATAAATCGAATGAAAAGATAGACAACGTACCCATAACCACATCTGGGGAAGCCTCTAAATTTTGTCGATCCGCTAGAGCATACGTACGATTTTGAGCCCCACTAGAACTCATGGCTCCTCTATTACCTCTAACACGACCCATTGGTTGTGCACTCCTTCCTGAATAAGGCATCGATGATGATGATGCAACAAATGACCTCGTAGGTCATGCCATACCCCCTATGTCCCTTTGTGGGCATTCCCTCATCATATGCCCCGACATACCACACCAAAAGCAAACATTGGTCCCCAGCCGACATGCGCCCAAATGATACCTTCCACATTTATTGCATGACTCTCGAGGAGGTCTCGATTGGCTCATATCCCCTTGCCCTTGGTACCCCACTATCCGCGAACTCTGACTCACACTTATATGCCCAAATTGATTTTCTCTGGACCCTTGGAACTGTGGTGGGGCACTAGCTGCAGAATAAGAAGATAATGGCCTAGGTGGTCTAGCAGAAAACTATGGTCTGAACCCTCCTTGGGATGCCATGAACTGCCCTGTAGATCTGGCCCTCTTGGAATATCATCTTTCTGATTCCTGTGTTCTTCTCCTCTGCCTCTAATCTTCCATTTTCTGTGCAAAAGCTTAGATCCTCGCTATGTCCATATCTTTTTTCAAAGCGGCAATAGTACAATCTCTTACCAGATATGGATCTAGCCTATCCACATATTGATGAACTCTGTCATCCATAGTAGCTACGACATTAGGAGCATATCTTGACAAGGAATTAAATCAGAGACTGTACTCCCTCACGCTCATATTCCCCTGACGAAGATTTAAAAACTGATCTGCACGACCTGACGAATCTCGAATGGAAGATAATGATCAAGAAATGCCTCTTTGAACTCTTTCCAAGTATCTGGGGGTGCATCAATACCCCTAGATCGTTTCCAGTCCTCATACCAATATATAGCCTCCCATTTAAATCTATACGCCGCTAACTCCACTGTCTCTCTACCCGTTACACGCATAACATCTAAGGCCCTTTGAATTTGATCAATAAAGTCCTGTGGGTCCTCGTTAAGATTTGATCCAGTAAAAGTAGGCGGATCCATCTTAAGAAAATCCTGTGTTCGAAGACTAGCCGCCCTATCAATACCACTAGGACCTGCAGTAGGAATGGCTTGCCCTTGAGCTTGCCCAGCAACTATACAAGTCAAAAGTTGCACTGCATTTCTAAGATCTTGATCAACAACATTAATAGGTAGCTCTGGGGATATAGTTCTCCTCCGCCTTATTTCTTCCGGACTAAGGGAAGTTTCTTATGCATGCTCAGCTGGAGCCTCACTTTGATTAGCTGGTATAGTGGGTGACTTACTAGTCCCCTCTCCGGCAGCCACATCTACCTGCTTACCGGTATTCTTGCTTCTGGTAACCGGCATCATTACTATAATAAGAGAAACAAACTGATTCAGTGATCAACTATGACTTCATATACAATATAAGCTCTATCACACGATCTAAGACATGAAGAAAAGAAACAATTCCTAAATGTCCATAGCCTCCTGTTTATAGATGCGGTGCACAACACACCGATAAACAAGACTCTACATAGACACGGCTTTGTAGACTCACTAGGACGAACTGCTCTGATACCACTTTTGTCACGCCCCAAAATCTATCGGGCCAGACTGGCACCCGAAGCCGAGAAGGCCCGGGAGAACCCGTTCAAATACCTGTACTTTCACTTACATGTCACTAAAAATTTGGACAGCATGTCATTGCATATAGAAGGGTTTAATTACCTGTATCAGCACAACTCGCACAAATATATATATATATAATACTTGGCCGTCGGGACCACCACATATACAAATATAACATCACTATATACACTTCCATGACTTTACCCTTCCTTATGTCTACAAAGCCTCTAGGATATACATGACATAAATAGGGTCGGGACAAACCCCCACTCACACATGTCTCCTGTACAATAACAAAATATAAGGAACCAACTCGGAAAGCTCCGAAGCAAACTGGAGCTCACCAACAATAGCTGTATGACCTGGCTCCTACTTGTGCGGTGTATGAGCTGAGGTACCTGTGCCTGCAGCATGAAATGCAGGTCCCCGTGGGGGACGTCAGTACGAAATATGTTCTGAGTATATAAAGCTGTAGATAATCACATATGATATAGGAGCTCAATAGAAATCAGAAACAAGTGAATAAATCGTAATAGGAGTGGACCACACTTACTAGAACTTGTGACAACCTGTACATTTCATTTATTCAATCACTTTACCTTCGTTCTTATCATCTTTGTAATCATTACTGTACTGTACTATGACCATTAGGCTGCCTCCAGTACATATCAACTGGGATCGACCCATGCTAGGCTTATGCCCCTGGGATACCACCCATAATCACATAAATAGGGATCGACCCATGTTAGGATTATGCCCCTGGGATACCACCCGATAAGAGAGAACTTCCATCACTTATTTCAATTAATCTTTGAGATTGTTATTTCGGTCGCTACCACATTTTTGATACTTTGAAACAATGATACATCAATAGGAACCAAGTAATAGACCTTTTATACAATAACGATGTAATAAAGACTCATTGGTACATCAACAATGTGTTTCAGAATCATCAATATCACAACAATGAAATAGGAGTCTTTTGGTATATCAATGAAACATTTTGACACTTTATAGAATGGAAACAACTTCGTTGGTAATGTAGAACAATACATGTTTTTGGATAACCTCGGAATCTTACTTGATGGAACATTGGTGTTTTCATGCCAAAGAACATTGTTAGAGTATGCTTTACATACCTCGTTGTAGATTCGGATACCAATTCAACACAACTTTCCGCCTTTACAAATCACCTATCTACAATAAAATGTTTGGCATCTAGTATTAGCAACCCAACACCACAATTCTCTTCCATAATTCCATACAACCAATATTTTCAAAGCATTCCAAAAACCAACTTGAATAATAGGTTTATGTGTGTGTGTGTGTATATATATATATATATATATATATATATATATATATATATATAATCATCATTTCAATACCACATCATCACACCAAATCCCTTCACAATTCAACATAATTCAACCATGCACAAAAATAATCCAACATCATTTCCAATCATCTTTCAACAACAATCAAATAACATACTTCTTATGCTCACAAGCATATATATACATATCCATATAAATAACACCAACATAATTTACATCCTTACCATAAAATGGCCCTTTTGATTTCGAAGTCCTGTTGGTACAAATAAGGGGTGCTTCTCGAAGCCCTCGAGACGGTGAACACAACTACGGAATCAATTTGGATTTTCTACGGTTGAATCACAAGATAATTTGAGTTGAAATTTGGCTAGGGTTTCTTATTCTTCAATAATGGATGATAAATAATGGATATGAGGCTAAGTATATGTATATAATGACAAATTTTCGTCCATGAGGTGATAGAAAATGACCATATTGCCCTTAAAAATTAAAGTAAATCTGAATCTGTCCATGGTGCACTGTTTTGATAGGCTAAAGTAAATCGACCATAACTCTTTGCTCCGATATCGGATTTGGGTGAAATTGGTATAGTTGGAAAGATAATTCAAAGGTCTTTCATTTCATATAAAGTAGGCCACCCAGTTCGTCCTGTACAAGGAGTTATGATTGTTTAAAGTCGATCCAAAAAATCTATTTTGAGAGGCTGGAGTAAAACGAGTATAACTCCTTACTCAGATGTTGGATTTGGATGAAACCAATTGCATTAGAAAGAAGACTCTCGGGGCTTCTCATCGATATATAGAATCTCACACAGTTCATTTTGTAAAAGGAGTTATGATCGTTTAAAGGCGACCCAAAAAAACTGGCAGGCCTCAGTAGTTTGTGTGCAGGAAATTTTCCTGCACACTTACTGTTCACAATATCCCAACCACCGTTTTATAGTTTCGAACGTGCTCAATTATATCCGAAACTTATTCGCTTTTGGAAATCTTTATATCGTTGGAAAGCTTATTCAATAACTTTCGTATGGAATCATCGACGGGAAAATTTCGGTATAAATAAAATAAAAAATTAATTCCATATAAATAAGACCAATACACGTACTTGAATACGCCAATACATGTACTTGAATACGGGGTGTTACAGAAACTTCCGCTCGTACTTTGTAAACTAAAAATTAAAAAATTAAAGTGAACACTTTAAGAAATTAAATATATTGAATATTTGAGAATTGAGAATTGAGATTTGAGAGAGAGTGAGATTTGAGAGAGTGAAAATTGTGTGAAAAATGATTTGAAGTTGTAGGGTATTTATAGAATTTTTTTTGGGATTAAAAAATATTTTTTAAAGTTGATTTTTTTTTTAATAAATGGGCCCAAACTAGCCGTTTGGACCCAAAAACGGCTATATAGCCGTTGGGCCAACGGCTAGTTTGGTCCAAAATCTCTTTTTTTAAATTTAAAAAAAAAAAGGTATTCGGGTCGGGCCGGACCGGTTAACCAGCGGGTCTGAACCGGGCTTGATCCAGGCCGGGTTAGCTGGGCCCATTTTAGAAAAATAACTGGCTCGGGACCCGGAACTCTAAAGCCCTAGGGCTTACCAGACCGGTCAAACTGGGCCGTGTCGGGCACTTGACACCCTTACCTGAAAAATGTATAAATGATCTAGTCTTAGTATCCCCATATAGTGTTGGATCCACCTGAAAACATAAATCAGAGTTTTCAAGATTGAATAGCAAGTAAACAAAAGAAATTAAATTATTAATAATGGTTAAACTTACTCTCCAACCAACTTCTAAAATGTCTTATCCTTTCTGAATTTTCAATCGACATGCAGAATGTTGTTGATTTTCAAATATACGAGGATTCCATAAACTAGTTGACATTCTAGCTCCAGCAAACTTATTATTTGGATTATGTGGAACTTGAACTATTGCAAGCTGAATAAAAATAGTAAATTTTTGTTAATTTATTATAGTTTTTATTAGAACAAGCTATATATTTGTAGAAAATCTTCTTCTTCTTCTTCTTCTTTTTTTTTTTTTTTTTTTTTTGTATTTTTTGTACAAAAACTTTGTGGCCTAGGATAAATTGGAAAAATGAATGTCCAAGTGAGAATTTAATCTTCACATATCGTAAAACAAATGAACCAGTCAATCAAAAGTCAATGTCAATTCTCAAAATTCCAAAAATCTCCTTTTTTTAATTTTTAACAAATTATATTTTTTTCCATGCCCAAAATTGCAAATCAAAGACCATTGAAGAACAATTTTTAATGATGCTAAATAATTAAATATTGATATTTATGTACCTTGTATCCCTTCGAGGATAATATGTAACTTGTTTTTCGCTCGCTATCATTGTTAATCTGTGTAGAAATAATAAAAATATATGAATGGTCAGTTATTTTCTCTTTTTTATATGTATAGAAAAGAAGAATTGTTTAGGATAAGAAATGATTTGAGGGTAACATCAACTTACATTAGTCAATGGGGATTCAAATATGATACCTTCTGGTGGCGGAATATGTTTTTGTCGGATAAGATCATCTTTGGTTATTCTTTTAATGAAAACAGTTCTGAAAGGACAATCGTTATCCTTTGACCATATGTTCGAAGACTTATTAGTCACTAATGTCGTATCTGAATTTTGCATTGTCCTAATTAAAGTAGGTTTCATCTGTCCATGAATAATTTAAATTAGATGCATCAACAATTCTAATTATTATTTGAAAAAAAAAAATGAAAGTAAAATGAGAAGAGTAGAGACATGCCTTGTGATGAAAATTGTGGTTCTTTAACAATGGATGATCAAATGCACGTTGTTTATAGAAATCTATACAGTCGTATGTATCTCCAGATTTCGTCTGCAAACAAAAGTTCATAAGAAAAGTACTTTATTTCTATATAAAATGAAGTTAGCAACAACGTAAAAATTACAACGACATACAAAAATCATATGTTTCAAATGCATTATCAATTTATAAAAAAAATATATATATAGATGAGTGAAATAACATATCAATTTAACCACCAGAGTAGGTTAAGCTAAGTCAACTTGTTCAACATCTAATTAGGTCAAAGATGAGTGAAATAACATATCAGAACTCAAATAGTTCAACATGACTCAATTTTCTCTATTTTAAATTTTGATTTTTAAAAAAAAAAATTCAAAAAAAAAAAAAAGAATACACGCTTATGTACTTTTTGCTTCTCTACCTCATTTGAGGCGGTGAATATATATCGAATATGTAGTTGTTATTATAAGTTTATGTATTTTTTATAAATTATTATCGGTCTTAATTTAATTTCTTTCGAATTACATAACTCCAATATCAAAAATGATTGTTCCTATGTTTGAATTTAAGTTGCATTTTGACTCATCTGGTTGCAATATTTTCAACTCATTTTGACCAACTCTGTGTTATTCCAAATTCATCCCTTTATATAAAAACCAATTCAAATCTCATTGATCCACCTCTCTATACAACATCAGCTCACAAACACACAACAAATCAAGTAAGTACCTTAACGTGATTATAGATTGTTGATTAATTATTGTCCCTTGGTTATGCCTATAAAAACAAATAATTTCATGAATCCAGGAAATGCTAATATATCGAGGTATTATTCAACAAACATTGCTGATATTATATTTTCTTCTGCCTCTTATCTTTCTTTTTTTTCCTTTTCCAACGTTTTAATATGTCAAATATTTTAATCATAGTCAATATCGAGCATAATATATAATCATGTATTATGATTTTAAGAAAATGGTGATTAGAAAAATATTTGTCTTTGATTAAATGAAGTATATAGTTGACATCTTAGAGTCATTCTTTCAATGAAACAATTAAATTACCTATGAAAATTTTTAATTAGACTTACTCTCCAATCAACTTGTAAAATATTCGATCCTCTTTGAATTTTTAGTCCATCTTTGAATTTTTAGTCCACAAGCACTGTGTCGTTTGCCTTTAACATGAGGATTATGCAAACTAGCTAGCTAGCTGCCATTCCAGCTCCTGAAAACTTCGTGTTTCGATTTTTTGGAATTTAAACTATTACACGCTGAATATAAATATAATCCTTTTTATTAACTTTACATATTATCCAAATTATATTCTTCCGGAATACAACATTATCTATTTGATATTTTGAAGGGAAAAAAACTCCAAATTGTAAATTTAAGAGTAAAGCATCTTGTCACACCCTTTTTTCGTACTCCAAAAGATTGTATTTTAAGTTTCGAAAGAATTTTTATTATTCAAGTGACAAAATGAAGATTGATTTCGAAAAGGATTATTTACATTCAAAACTCCGAATCACCACTTAGCATAAATCAGGTGTGTCAAGTCACCTATGAACATCCTTTTTCAAAATGATTTTGACTCTATAAAATTGATTTGCAAACAGAGATTCCGACTAAGAAATTCTGTTGATCGAGGGGAAGGTGTTAGGCACCCCTTGATCCCGTGATTAGACCACGATCTCTTGGTGAAGCATATCGGCTAATTTGACACTACGAATGTATAAACCACACAAAGCACGCAAAACAATCAATCAAGCAAAACAAAACAAAACAATCCAAAATTTAGTGTTCAGTCCAATTATACAGTCCTGAAATAAAAAAGATACGGATATATAAACCTACTCTATTCTAGGATAATCCTAACTACGCTCCATTGCTTTGTCCACCCGACGTTCCGCGCCTTGATCACGGACGTCCTCCGAGTACAAAATACTTCGGGGCATTCCCCGGACAAAATAATACAAGTACTTCGGGACATTCCCCGGCCAAATAGTACAATTGAGTCAAGCATGATAAACTAGAAAATATTCAACCAACATTCCATATTCAAACATTTAACGAAAATTCTTATTCATAGGAATTTTGCCTACCCGAACCTATATCGCCTATTCATTTCAATGTATCATGATACTTCACATCAACGACAATAATAATGAATCAAAAACAACTAATTTATATTCATCTGTTATCATATCACGATCCCAATCCTGAATCCGCCTTTAACCGAAGGTCAATAAATTCTTTAGTTCAAATCACTGCTCAAAGTCCAAAACCAACATATCCACTCAACGAGGCTTCAAACATTAAGAACATGAATCATTCATACCTCACAATACAATTAATACTACTTAAAGATTCAAAACCACATCACCAAAGAACACATCATAGCCACATTAAAAAAATAATAAAGAGAGAGTTAAGGAATGAACCTTCGAATAATCGATTACGATGATAATAATGTTTAGAAAAACCAACTCCGAGAACCCGAATATAGAATCTCACAACGACGAAATCTAAACTCAGTATGGAGAAACAGACAACACAGAAATCGACCACGACGGGCCTGATTGAAACAAACAGCAGCTAAATCCCAGGACAATACGAATGAACGGAGGTCCGAAATAGAAATCGCTTCAAAACTCCAAAAAAGACTTGAATGTGAAGTTAAAAAACAACAACTCAAATGGACTGATTCTGACCAGAAACTCAGAGAAAATGAAGAGATTTTTGCGATATTTCAGAAATCGAAACAGAATATGGACGTGTGATATCTGTGATGTCAAAAAATGACAGGATTTTGAAAAGGAAAACGAGCAGATGATGACGGTCCCTTTTTGCTCTGTTCTGTACCCGTGAAGAAGAAAGAAACCTAAAATGAAGAAGAAAGAAACAAAAAATAATGAAGTCCTTCCTTTCTCTCTGATCGTGCCTCCTTCTCTCTCTTACTAAGTCATTTTTGTGTTTATAGAACTCTCCCGTATCTTTCCATCAGTGTTGGTCTATGTGTTTTGTGAGAGTGCATGAGTGTGTGCCAGATTTGCGATTAGAAGAGATGATGGATTTTGTGCGTATGGAGTCTCCGGTGAGGATGAGTGTATTTCTGTGAATTGAGTGTGTGTATATGTGTGAATGGCGTGTGATTGTATTAGAAAAATGGTGAGAGCAAGGAAAGGAAAAAAATGGAGGTGTGTATGGTGGTTTTCGTCAAGAAGAGAAGAAAATTTTTCTCCCTCCGATCTGTGTGTGCCCGTTAAATCTATCTGGAGAAGATGATCCTCCTCCCTTTCTTTCCCTCTCCGTATGTATATATAGAAATTTGGAGCCCTCTTTCCCTTGTGAATCACGTGGGTCCCCTCCTTTTATGATGATAAAATGGGTCCCTTCCTCTTTTGTTTTATGTGTGATATATGCCTTTAATGAATTGGAAAACAAAAAGGGTCCTTTAAGTGGGCCTCATCCGTTGTTGATAGGTTCCTTCTCCTTTTTTGCTATGGTGTAAAAAAAATGTATAAAGAACTAAAGATAGGATATGGGCTAGGGGGTCACGTGGGGGGCAGGGTAGGTGAAGTTAGGGGTATGGGTTAGGTGAGGATGGTTAGGTGAGAGGTGAGGTGTTGTTTTTTAATTGGAGGGTTGAGAGTTAGGTGTTTTTTTTACTGGGTGAGTTGTTGGAATCTTTAGAATAAGATAAAATTGGTTAGGATTTGTTAGTGGGATAAAAATAAAAATAAATAAATAAATACATAAAAGATAAAAGTGGTTATTTATTTGTTTTTCTTATGGAAAAATTATAAAATGGAGTTAAATTGTGTGATAATAGAATAAGAAATATTTTTGATGGGACCAAAATTACGTGTCTACACATCTAGTACTCCTGAACTATAATCAAATTTCCTACAATACACTTCAACTTCACAGGAGTCCTATTATCTTCCTGAACTTAATTTTAGCGTATTTTTGTCACTCTTTTTAGTTGATGTGGCACCTCTTTAGCTGATGTGGGTCTCATTTTTATGCAAGAAATGTGTCATATCAGCACAAAAGGGCGACAAAAATATGCTAAAATTGAGTTCAGGAGGTAATAGCATCTATGTGAAGTTGGAGTGTATCATAGCAACTTTGGTCATAATTCGAGGGGTACTGAATGCTTATTTCTAAATTGAGTTCAAGTCCAATTAAATGAAAAATATTAGAAAAACATTCAGAGAAAATGAAAAACGTAAACATGATAATATTTTCATAGCTATAATGTACATGATATCCTGATATGTAGCTTCCTTTTTGCTCACTATTGTTGTTTCTCTGCATTAGATGTACTGCAATATGTGGCATGTTTAGGTATGAATTATTCAAGTAAAAGCATTAAATTTTTCATAAATTATAGCGTTACGCCAATAAACTCATTTTCGTAGAAGTTGAAATTTTTTGGTCGTGGCATATGTTTGTATCTTATAAGATCATCCTTCGTAATTCTCCTGATCGAAACAGTTCCAGAAGGACAACCTTCATTGTTTAACCATATGGTTGATGACCTACTAGTTGTTGAGGCTTCTGAATTTTGCTTTATCCTTAATAAAGTAGGTTTTATCTGTTTAACCAAATGTTTAATTGTATGTCAATAGTATCATATCAACTTGTAAAAAAATAAATTAAAAGTAAAAGGAGAGTACACGTATATATGCCTTAGGATGAAAATAATGATCCTTTGACGGAGGGTAATCGAACGTGTGTTGTTTGTAAAAATCTACACAACTGTATGTATCTCCACATTTTGTCTGTGAACCAAAAAAGTCATAAATAATTTTGCAGTTGCAATAATTTATTTTTTTAGAAAAAAAATAGGAGATAGAACATAAGGTTCATTTACCATAAAAACCTTGTGAAAATAATAGTCTCGTGAGACTTACAAATACTATGAACCAAAAATAAATATTTTAATTATTTTGATTGCTCTAATTAACATAATGTGAGATCTCTAAACACTAATCTTGATATACTAGGTGTATAAAAAATTTGCTACTATGAGGAAGATGTTTATAGAGGCACATAAGAGACTAATATAACTACTACTATACAAAGATATGGATTTTTTTGAATTATGGACAACAAAATCTAAAAAATAAAATAAAAATTGAGATAATACCCAATTACCCTCCTGAACTATATCCAAAAAGTCTATGACACACCTCAACTTAAAGGGAGTCCTATTATCCCTGAACTATTTAAAAGTGTAATTTTGACACTCTTAGTGCCTACATGACACATACGTGGCACAACATACTGAAGTGTCCACGTAGGCACACGTGTGTGCCACGTATGTGCCACATAGGCACTAAGGGTGTTAAAATTACACTTTTATTTAGTTTAAGGGTAATAGGACTCTCTTTAAGTTGAGGTATGTCATAACCTTTTTGGTATTGTTCAGGGGGTAATTGAGTATTTTCTCAAAAAAATATATATATTTATTAAATGTTGATTACTCATTTTCTTAGTAATACCCAAAATAATAATCTGAACATAGATTTCATAGGAATGTAACTGAATTTACGAAGGTTTTTTAATTGATGATGATTGTAAATGTTCGTTTGAAAATGTAGAGCGACTTGTTACTGTTGTAATATAGGAAAATGTGCAAAATATTTTGATGATTGATAAAATGAACCTGATTCACTATTTATTTTATTCCAAATATTATATATGAATAAAAAAGAAATACCTTAATTGTTTTGATTGTTGGTTTGTTCAATAATTTTAGTTGTTTTTCTAATTTCAATTCCTTCAATTTAGATAGTGTTTTTTTTTCGGCGTGTACCCATTATAACTTAAAAGAAAATATAACATCAATAAAGTTTGTCGAATAGAATTCAAAATAACAGTTTGAGCATAGATTTCACTAGAACATTGTCAAATCAGTGTTCTTTCACACCTCTATATAACATCTTCCTCATAGTAGCAAAGTATCATACACCTAAAGAAAAAAAACCCAAGTTCACTCTTTTAGAGCCTTCATATTAAGTGAATTATTTTTTTCTAAAAAAAATATTCTGATATTCTTGCTTATAAAACGAAAACTTAAGTTTAAGATGCGTCTTTGAATTGTTCAACAAATTTTGTTAGTGCTATGTGTCACACCTCTTTTTTCGGCCGCTCGAGATCGAGTCGAAGGGTTTTTTCCAATTAAAGTGACGATATTGAATAGGGATTAAATTATTTACAGAGTTGCCACTTGGAATTGAGTTTTGGTGTTTCAAGTCACCCTTTTTTTTTATCCCTAATCAAAAGGAAATGACTCTTATTTAGTCCGCGAAAACAGAAAATGGGTAAGGAATTCTGTTGATCGAGGGGAAGGTATGAGGCACCCCTCGAATCCCGTGGTTCTAGCACGGTCGCTCTTATTGACTTATCTTGACTTAAATTATTTTAATAAATTGCGTTAAAGCCTAAATTTGCTCATTTTTATTATACCAAAAACTATTTAAAATTCTTGTATTAAATAAATTAATGAAAATTAATTTTAGAAAAAAAAATTAAAATAAAATAAAATTGTCGAGGTGCATTATTGCATCCTTGAATTTTTAAACGTCTCAGAAAGATGCGTACACCGCATTCTTAATTGAGACAAATATTATAAATATACCGAAAATTTACCTAACATTAAAGCATTGATTTGTTTTTATAAACTTGCCTCAATTTATCTATTTGAAATATTTTTAACTCAAATAATAAAATACTAAAATTCATTTTTAAAAGAATAAATAATTAGTAAATTTTTTTTTATCGATAATTAATAATTATAACAATAATAAATAATAATAATAATAATAATAATATATCTATTATTTATTAAGATTCTCTAAGTATTATATATAAAATCACGTCATACTCAATTAGCATAATAAAAGTTAAAAAAAAAAAGAATAAATAATAAATATACGGGGACCCACCTAGTAAGAAAAATCACCACATATTCATAATTTGCATGTGACTTCTTCATCCTAAATATATAAAATATATTTTCTATTATCTTAATATATATAAAAAAAGAAGTCAAATCACCTAAACCATCTTCACATTTTCATTTTTATGGACTACTGTAAGTTCATCTTCTTAGTACAAAAAAAAAAACAAATAAAATAAAATAAAATGGGTTTGGCGGCGTTGGGGATTCCGGCGAGATGGGGTGAGGCGGCGGAGATCTGACCGATTTTCAGCCGACGAACGGTGTGAAGGCCAGCGATGGCCTGACTGCCGTCGTTGACCGGAGAGGATGGAAGAAAAGTGGCCAGATCTGGGCAACGCGTTGCGGCGGAGATCTGGCTGATTCTCGGCCGACGAACGGTGTGAAGGCCGGATCTGACCGACGCGTCGCGACCGAGATCTGGCCGACTCTCGGCCGACGAACGGCGTGAAGGCCGTCGACGGGTTGACTGCCGTCTTTGACCGGAGGGAGAGGAGGAAAAGCGGACGGATCCGACCGACGCGCCGCGGTCGGAGCAGCGACTGCTGGCAGCGGCGACGTATATTTTTTTTCCGATGGCGTGACGCCGGCGCCGACAGGACAGCGGCGCCGCTGTTTCTTCTCCTTTTTTTTTTTTATAATTATTATTTCTCAAAATTCTATTCTAAATTCAACTTAATAGAGTTGCAACTCATATTCTAATATACATCACAAAGTAATAAATAAATTCACATGATAGACTAGTAACACATAATGAATATAATATATGAAGGTTGTTTTAAACAAACTCCATTTACATTTTGACTTTAAATAAAATTTATGCAACTACCAACATTGGATGAAATAGCAACCTGTGTTTAAGTTGAAAAAGGAACACGAAGCCGTCACACGGAATTCTCAAGCGAAACTCTAACGTGAAACTCGAACTCTGACTGGTTATCTTCTCTTAGTATCTCTCCTTCCTCTTCCTTCTTTTTTTTTTGATATCTAATATATATATTTTTTTTCTTGATGTTCTCTGCCTTCCTGATCTCTTTTTTTTTTTTGATATCTAATATATATATTTTTTTTCTTGATGTTCTCTGCCTTCCTGATCTCTCCTTAACAGTATGTCTGGGTTGTGTTGATATAGGACTTTTTTCTGTGGGGGAAACATGGGGAGGGAAATAAGGATAATGGGGTTGAGGGAAATTCAAGATGGGTTGAGGTAGTTTTTCTTTTTAGGACAAGAGATTTTTTTTTTTTTAATAACGAAAATTAATAAATAAATAAATAATAGTAACAAATAAAATAATAATAATAATAATTAATTGATTTTTATATTTAAAAAAAAATACAATAACAATCTAAAAATAGTTAAAAATAAATTATATAATTAAGATAGTATAAAACTATTTTTTTTTAAGGAATAAAACAAAATAATATCCTAAAATTAAATTCATTTAATTATTTATATTATATTAACATAAAATAATAGTCAAAATAATATATGATTAAATATAAATATATATTTAGTATCGATAAACAAGTTAAAATTTAGGGAGGATCAAAAATCACGTGTCTACATTTTTGCCCCTCTTTGTGTGAAATCTCGAAGAGTTTTCGTACAAAGAAGTAGACAAAATATGATTTTTGACCCTCCAATTATTTGAAAGATAAAAAAAATAAGAATAAAAAGATAAAGAAAAATATGACCGAGTCCTGTTTTTGGATATCCTACTTATCCTGGGTTATAAGGGAATCAGGTCATGAGTAGTTCAAAAGGTAATTTGGTGAAAGAGAAAGTTAAAGTCGAGTGAGATTCCGTCGAGTTTCCGGTTGACGACTTCTGCTTTTACATTCAACTGACTAATAAAAATCAAAAAATGAAAAATACAAGTAAAAATTGCAATCTCTAGAATCTTGATTCAAATCTTCATGACTTGAACTTGAAAATTTACCCTATTCTTCAGGCGGGCTCCTGAACTTTCTTTTTCTTCACCCTGTTCTTCAGGCGGGCTCCTGACTTGCAATTCTTCACCATGTTTTTCAGGCGGGCTCCTGAACTTTCTTTTTCTTCACCCTGTTCTTTAGGCGGGCTCCTGAACTTTCTTTTTCTTCACCCTATTCTTCAGGCGGGCTCCTGGACTTACAATTCTTCACCCTGTTCTTCAGGCGGGCTCCCGGCTTGCAACTTTTTCACCCTGTTCTTCAGGCGGGCTCCTGGACTTACAATTCTTCACCCTGTTCTTCAGGCGGGCTCCTGACTTGCAACTTTTTCACTCTGTTCTTCAGACGGGCACCTGACTTGCAACTTTTCACCCTGTTCTTCAGGCGGGCTCCTGACTTGCAACCTTTTCACCCTGTTCTTCAGGCGGGTTCCTGAACTCAAAGCAAATAGTGAAACACAAAAATAACATCCTATTCTTTAAGAGGATCTTGAGCATAAAAATAAATTCCCATTCTTCAGGAGGGTCCTGAGCGTAAAAATAAATTTCCATTCTTCAGGAGGGTCCTGAGCATAAAATAAATTCTCATTCTTCGGGAGGGTCCTGAGCATAAAATAAATTCCCTACAACACATAAATTTTTGCCCCAGTTTGTACTGAAAAAATTTATGTGTTACTGGATCTTAATATATCTTGCCAAGAATAAAGTTTATCTGGACCGAGATCTTGTATCGGATGTTGTGATCATGCTTCTTGCATTGAATGAAGTGTGAAATTGCATCCTTTATCTGAAAATAATCATTTCATCTCTGTTTCAAACAAAGAAAAATTGTGAGTTTTAAAACATATGGTGGTTAGTTTGTGGCATTTGGCTTTTGAAGTGGCCGCTCTCGCGCTTTCCATGCTCAACTCTTTTCCAATCCATGATAATCTTCTTTGAATTGTCATATTTCTGACTCAGAATTCTGACTACTGAGATCCTCAACTCAAATCATATTTCTGTTGTATGATGCTTCTGAATTTAGCTTCCAATACATCCCTTACATTTCCTCAAGTTTTAAAATGGTCAAATCAGAATCATCTTGAGTACTTTACTTTTACTTTGAAATGTTGTCTTTGTACATCGACGTTTTGTCTTGCTTTGTACCCTTAAAGGAGTTGGTAGCGAGTTTGGAGTCTTTTCTTACTTGACCTGACGTGAATTGACTCAAAAGATAACAAAAATTTTTGTTTGATAACAAAGACACAAAAATCAAAAATAAAACAAAATAAAAAGAAAATAGATATCTTTTTTTTTTCAAAACAAGGAGAAAACTTATTTGAATGTGGAAGTCGATTCTGGTGATTATGACATGCATTTTGAATAAAACAACCAGATCTACCCATACCAATCATTACAACTTTTGTCCACATATTGAGCTTGAAATTAAGCCAATCTTGAATTTGTTCCTTCTTGATAACAACCTTTTTTAAGCTTGTGGCACCTCAATGGGTTTTCGCCAACGAGCCTATCTCTTTTTCATTTTCATCTCGGCTCACAGTCGTCTTATGATGCCCGAAAGGGTTTTTACCAATAAGACTCTCATTTCTTCATTTTTTTTTTCACTTTTTTTTTTTTTTTAATAAACATCACCCAAAATATGAAATATCATGCACTCATAATATGTTTAGCCTTGACATTCTCAAAGATTAATCTGAAGGTCTTTCTTTGGTTGTAACTTGGCTTTTGGATAGGGTTAGAAAGAAAGGTAGGCATGAGGCTCAAAAAAATTTATATAACATTGGGTGAAACATACAACTTTTGGAATCTATCCTTTTAAGAAAATAAATTTTTGCCCCAGTTTCATTTCATTCTGGGTCATTTGAATTTTTCTCTGGTTAGACCGAACCCCGGAGTAGAGCTGCCTACGTATCTTGTTATAGCAAGAATCAGGTCAAACGTAGTTCATGAAACATCATTTTTTTTTTTAAATTTAATTCCAAAAGAGGGGTTCGAAGAAAAATAAAAGCTCAAAGGGGTAAGCAAAGGTTTATATATTATTCAGATAGTAGAATAAAATGCCTTCATCATTTCAATCTTTAAAAATACAAGTACAAAACATATATAACATAATTGTACATGAATATCATACATAATATCTTTTAACTGCATCAGCATTGACCGGTATTCCTTCCATTTTTCCTTCTACATCAGTCAGATATAACGCGCCATTAGGTAACACTTTCTTTACCATGAATGGCCCATGCCAATTAGGAGAAAATTTTCCTTTGGCTTCAATCTGATGAGGAAGGATGCGTCTTAATACTAACTGACCAACTTCGAAATGTCTGTGACGCACCTTTTTATTATATGCTCGTGCCATTCTCTTCTGATATAGTTGTCCATGACATACTGACGCCAATCTTTTTTCATCCATCAAGCTTAATTGCTCCAAACGAGTCTTGACCCATTGGTCTTCATCAATTTCAGCTTCCACAACTACTCGAAGAGATGGAATCTCAATCTCTGCAGGTATAACTGCTTCAGTTCCATACACTAACAAGTAAGGAGTTGCACCAATTGAAGTTCGAACTGTAGTACGATAACCCAACAAAGCAAAAGGTAACTTTTCATGCCATTGTCGGGAACCTTGCACCATCTTACGGAGTATTTTCTTTAAGTTCTTGTTGGCAGCTTCTACAGCTCCATTCGCCTTTGGACGATAAGGAGTTGAATTTCGATGCATAATCTTAAATTGCTATCACACTTCTTGCATCAGATGGCTATTGAGATTCGCGGCACGAAACGACAAATAACGTTGGAGTGAATAAAATCAACCACAACTTTCTTAGTCACTGACTTGAAAGTCACTGCTTCTACCCATTTCGTGAAATAATCAATGGCTACCAAGATGAACCTATGTCCATTCGAGGCCTTTGGTTCAATTGGTCCAATTACGTCCATTCCCCAAGCCATAAAAGGCCATGGAGCAGTCATTGTATGCAACTCGGATGAAGGGGAATGTATCAAGTCTCCATGTACCTGGCATTCATGACATTTACGAACGAAATTGATGGAATCTCGCTCCATGGTGAGCCAATAGTAACCTGCTCGGAGTATTTTCTTTGCCAAAACATACCCACTCATGTGTGGTCCACAAATCCCAGAATGCACTTCAGTCATGATTTTTGAAGCTTCTTTAGCATTTACACACCTCAAAAGTCCCAAATCAGGAGTCCTCTTATACAAGATTCCTCCACTTAAGAAAAATCCACTAGACAAACGTCGAATGGTTCTCTTTTGATTACCATCAGCATGTACAGGATACTTCCCAGTCTGAATATATTCTTTAATATCATAAAACAAAGGCTCCCCATCAAATTCTTCTTCAACCACATTACAATATGCATGTTGATCATGAATCTGTATATGCAAAGGGTCAATATAAGTTTTATCGGGATGTTGAAGCATCAAAGATAAGGTCGCCAAAGCATCAGCAATCTCATTATGAGCTCTGGGAATGTGTTTGAACTTTACTAATACAAATCGTTGACAAAGATATTGCAAACAACTTCTAAATGGTAGGAGTTTCAAATCACGAGTCTCCCAATCTCCTTGGATTTGGTGGACTAATAAATCTGAATCTCCTAATACCAACAATTCTTGGACCCCCATGTCAATGGCTAATCTCAATCCCAGAATGCAAGCTTCGTATTCTGCCATATTATTGGTACAGTAGAATCGAAGTTGGGCTGTTATGGGATAATATTGTCCTGATACAGAAATAAGAACCGCTCCTATCCCCACTCCTTTTATATTAGCAGCTCCATCAAAGAACAATTTCCAGCCTGAATGACAATCTTCTGAAACAAATTCATCAACATACAATACCTCTTCATCTGGAAAATAAGTCTTCAATGGTTCGTACTCCTCATCAATAGGATTTTCAGCCAAATGATTTGCCAAGGCCTGAGCTTTCATTGCAGTTCGTGTCACATAAACAATATCAAACTCTGTGAGCAACATCTGCCATTTCGCGAGTCTGCCTGTGGGCATAGGTTTCTGAAAAATGTACTTTAAAGGATCCATACGATAAATGAGGTAAGTAGTATAATATGACAAGTAATGTTTCAGCTTTTGAGCTACCCAAGTTAAGGCGCAGCATATTTTCTCAAGAAGAGTGTACTTAGCCTCATAAGTGGTAAACTTTTTGCTGAGGTAGTAGATGGCTTGTTCTTTTCTTCCTGTTACATCATGTTGACCCAATACACAGCCAAAAGAATTATCTAAAACAGACATGTACAATATCAAGGGTCGGCCTGGCTCTGGAGGAACCAAAATAGGCGGATTCGACAAGTGTCTCTTAATTCTGTCAAATGCCTCTTGACATTCTTCAGTCCATTCAACTTTAACATTCTTCTTCAACAACTTGAATATTGGCTCACAAGTTGTCGTAAGCTGAGCAATGAATCTACTGATATAATTCAACCTTCCAAGTAAACTCATCACCTCCGTTTTATTTTTTGGTGGAGGTAAATCTTGGATAGCTTTAATTTTTGAAGGATCTAACTCAATACCACGTCGACTGACTATAAAACCCAAAAGTTTTCCTGACGGAACTCCAAATACACATTTTGCTGGATTAAGTTTGAGATCATACCTCCGAAGCCTTTCAAAGAATTTTCATAAATCTTTGATATGATCAGGTTGCTCTCTCGACTTAATGATCACGTCATCCACATAAACTTCAATTTCTTTGTGCATCATGTCATGAAACATTGTGGTCATTGCCCTCATGTAAGTTGCCCCAGCATTCTTCAATCCAAAAGGCATAACTCTATAACAATATGTTCCCCATGGAGTAATAAATGATGTCTTTTCCGCATCTTCTGGATCCATAATGATCTGGTGATACCCCGCATAACAATCCACAAAAGAAGCAAGATCATGTTTGGCACAATTGTCCAATAAAATATGAATATTGGGAAGTGGAAAATTATCTTTCGGACTTGCTTTGTTTAAATCACGATAATCAACACACATCCGAACTTTGCCGTCCTTCTTTGGAACAGGGACAATATTGGCCAACCAAGTAGGATACTGGGCCACCCGAATGACTTTAGCTTCAAGTTGCTTTGTGATTTCCTCTTTAATTTTTACACTCATGTCAGTTTTGAATTTTCTTAACTTTTGCTTGACAGGAGAAAAAACAGGATCAATTGGCAACTTGTGAACTACCAAATCAATACTTAAACCGGGCATATCATCATAAGACCACGCAAAGATGTCCTTATACTCATGCAAAGCTTCAATTATAGCTTTCTTTTGTTGTGGTTGAACATGTACACTTATCTTAGTCTCCCTAATATTTTCAAGATCTCCTAAATTGATCGCCTCAGTTTCTTCCAAATTGGGATTTGTCTTATTCTCAAAATGTTTGAAATCTTTGCTTATATCCTCAAATGTTTCTCCTTCATCGTATTCAACCTCCTTATTCATTATTTCAAAATTAGATTGGGTTTTTAAATATGGTTGCCAATTCGTCATGCATGTCATATCATTAGAATCGTCATAGAAAGAACTGTATGATAGAAAATAAATAAATAAACATCAGACCCAAAATAAAATAAAAGGAAACTATACTTTATTAAACGCAAAGCTAGAAAGAGTTTTAACCTAAAATACCAAAGTAAAGGTATGAATTACGATCCTAAAATTATTCAGAAAGAAAAACAAGCTACTAAGATTGTAATAAAAAAAACAAACAAACTACCAAGACTCCTTCATAATAGGGAGAGGAGTGCCCTCCCAATTGTTGAGCTGGACATCAGGACCGATAAACTGCATATCTGCATTGCTGGTACCCTCCCCAATTTCAACCATATCAGCTTCAATGAACATATTCTGAAAAAGATCAATCAACTCTGTATCATCATCATTCATTGATTCTGCAGCAGGTAACTTGGAGGATCCAACAACACTGAATTTGATGAAAGACTCATAAAGTGGCGGTATAGGCTTGGCAAGTGACCACGACTCTTTCTTACGCTTTTTAGCCTTCTTTATATCTTCAGCAGTAGGCTCATATCCCAGACCAAAAGTACCAAAGTTCTCATAGAGATTTACGGGATGAACTATGCCTTGCAGAAACATCCCTAGACCTTTTCCTGGTTCGAAGCCATGCTTCAACATTTCATTCACTACCATAACAGATGCAGAGGACAATTGTGGTCTTGCGATGAGATTCCCCTCGAGGATATGCTCAACAACCACTACCTCAAAAGCTTGATGAATTAACACACTGGCAGTATTTGCTTCGATGGAATAAACAGAGTAGTCTTTATACATTGATAAGTCTTCTTCACTGTGAACCACTATCTCTTTCCTGTCACATTCGAATTTGACCACTTGATGCAACGTTGATGCGACTGCTTTAGCCCTATGAATCCATGGCCTTCCCAATAACATATTATATGAAGCATCAATGTTCAGCACTTGAAAATCCATAGCAAAATCCACAGGCCCAATTGTCAATATGAGTTCTATTTCACCAATGGCATCAGTTTTTGATCCGTCAAAACCTTTGACGCACACATTGTTAGATCGGATTCTTTCCCTATTAACATTCAACTTTTGTAAAGTTGACATAGGACAAATGTTAGCGCCTGATCCTCCATTAATTAACACTCGAGTGATGATGGAATGTTCGCATTTCACAGAAATGTACAGACCTTTGTTATGCTCCGTACCTTCTATAGGCAATTCATCGTCTGAAAAAGTAATTTTGTTTGTTTCAATGATCCTTCCAACAACTTTTTCCAGCTGATTTACTCTAATCTCACTAGGAACACATGCTTCATTAAGAATCTTCATTACAGCCTTGCGGTGTTCTTCTGAATGTATCAATAAAGATAACAAAGAAATCTGTGCTGGTGTCTTTTTCAACTGTTCTATAACAGAATATTCTGGCAATTTCATTTTCTTTAAGAATTCTTCATCTTCTTCATTAGTGACAGGCTTCTTGACTGTCATTCGTTCTTCACCACCTTGTTTATTCTTTCTTAACTCTACTGGAGCATAACATCTTCCAGATCGAGTTAATCCCCCTACTTCATTTACCTCTTCAGTCACTTCTTTCCCTTTGTGCATCACCACAACTCGATCATAATTCCAAGGGACTGCCTTGGTATCGACCATAGGCAGTTGTGAAACTGGTTTGATAACAATAGGAGCTACAGGAGCTCCTTTTATGATTAAAAGAGGCTTATTGGATCTTCCAGGAATAATGAGTTTCGGCTTTATTTGACTTGACCCAATATTTTCTGAAATCTCTTTCCCCATTGCCAAGGGATCATCCGATGATTCGGGTATTGTTATCACCACCTCTGCTTCTGCAAGCTTTTCTTTCGTTAAATCTACAGCATTTGCCGATTTTTTCGAATCAGTTTTAATTTTAAGGATCGGCTTAAAGGGAATCGTAACATCTTCACCACTGAGTATCACATCGAGCATGTTTGTTTCATTATGATCTGGTAGCGGATTTTGATTGACATTTGGAGTGCCTAGACTTTCTACCATAATCTGTTGGGTATCAATCAACTCGTGAATGACTCTTTTCAGATGCCAACATTTCTCTGTGTCGTGCCCTGGGGCATCAGAACAGTATTCACATCTTCTAGAATAGTCCAAATTCTTCGGGGGAGGATTCGGGATCCTTCTCTCAATTGGGTTTAGAACATTCATTTTTCTCAGCCTATGAAATAAACT
Source organism: Capsicum baccatum var. pendulum (assembly GCA_030864225.1). Classification (NCBI taxonomy): domain Eukaryota; kingdom Viridiplantae; phylum Streptophyta; class Magnoliopsida; order Solanales; family Solanaceae; genus Capsicum; species Capsicum baccatum. The sequence continues at coordinate 8,868,915 of CM061550.1, forward strand.
GGTGTAAGATATTCCAATAGGAGTGAAATTATCTTTTACCATGTTATCCCTTTTGAATTCTGCTCTGGGCCAAAAATTAGACCTCGAAGGGCCTCTTTGAACTTGCGGGGCCATTGGACGATTTTGGATTGCTGGTGCACGCCACTGCGGGTAAGAAGGACCTCGAGCATATGGTTGTGTATTGTAAATAGGATATTGGGGAGATGGAACAAAATATAATGGATTCTGCGCATATGGTTGACGCGCACCTCTCCAATTTTGTCGTGGACCTGTCATGATCGTTGCTACATCCTCTTTTCTTTTCTTTCCCCCAAAACTTCCTGTACCACTTTGAATTGCCTGTGTTGTTGCTTTCAAAGCGGCCTGGCTGATGATCTTTCCTGATTTGATTCCGTTTTCTACCATCTCTCCAACTTTAATAACTTCTGCAAATGTGCTTCCGATAGTAGAAAGCAAATGATGGAAATAATCAGATTCTTGTGCTTGAAGAAAAATATCAATCATTTCGGATTCTTTTATCGATGCTCTAACTCTTGAAGCCTGCTCTCTCCATCTGACGGCATATTCTCAAAAACTTTCAGTCATCTTTTTTCTCATGTTGGCAAGCGTAGTGTGATCTGGCACTATCTCAATGTTATACTGAAATTGTTGAATGAAATCTCGAGCCATGTCGTCCCACACGTGCCAACGGGAAATGTCTTGGTCAATGAACCATTTAGAAGCTATCCCTGTAAGGCTTTCTCCAAAGTACGCCATCAATAATTCTTCTTTTCCTCCTGCTCCCCTTAATTGATTGCAAAACTTTTTCAAATGAGCTATAAGATCGCCGTGTCCTTCATATTTGTCAAATTTTGGCATTTTGAACCCTGTCGGTAAATGGACATCAGGAAACATACATAAATCCTTGTATAAAACACTTTTGGGTCCACCTACTTCTTGCATATTTCTCATACTTTGTTCCAGGCTTCTAACTTTTCTAGCCATCTCCTCCTGTTCCTCATTCTTAGCAATCTTCTCAATCACGATAGGAGTATCACGTTGATGAACATGATAATGTGGATTTTGTGACTTGAAAGTCATTTCAGGAGGATATAACATATCATGATTTGGTTTTCCCATATTCTTTGGTATTGTCGGTGGAATACTCGCAGTAGCTGGCGCTACAGAAGCAAAAAGTGGGTTATTTGCGACAGATGGATTTGGTGGGCGCACGGTAGAAGTACCAGCAACTCCAGGCATATTAGCAAATGGGCCAAATCCTGGTGGGTAAAATGGATCACTAGTTTGAGCTGGGTCAGAATTTGGATCATTTGAAGTTGAAAGTCCAGGGATTGAAGAAGGAGGAGCTTGTCCATTCAACCAAGCTTTGTACATCTCCGCCATCTGTTGTTTTAATGACTTTATTTCTTCCATTGATGTTAATTCCTGCGAAATCAACTGATTCTGCTCTTCTTCACTATCAGACCCAATATCTTCTCTGCGAGTCATTCTTCTTTTACCCTTATATCTGGTGTTATACGGATGCGATGCCAGTTTAAACCACAAACCAACCACCAACTATTTTATCTTTTCTGTGATCAAGTAGCAAACGGGTGAGTGTTATATATTTAACACATTATAATGTCACGTTATATGTCATGTTTCTATATGCATTTCCCAACCTATCATGAAAGCTTTGTGTTTCATCCCGGCTTTTCTAGGCATATTTTCAAAAATTATGATCGAACCCTTTGGAGGGTTTCCTACGTATCATGTCAGGACATGAATCAGATCTTGCGTAGTTCGGGTGGAATTTAACAATAATTTTTTTTTAATTATTATTATTATTAAAGAAAATAAATAAAGTAAGTGAAGTAAAACATATGTAATATATATAGAAATAAACGGTCAACTTCATTACATTCTACGATAAAAGAACTGACCCAACTCCTAAAATAAAACCTACTAACTTACATCTGAAAACTAAAAGACATAATATCTAGACAATTTTTTTTATTTTTTTTTTTAAAACTGAAAATAAAAAACTATGACAAAGAAAACGACGATCCTTTCAAGGAGATTTTGATTTAATATGTCCTCCCAAACTCAAATATATGTCCTCCAATGAAGCAGTGAGTCACTGTGCGAAAGCGGGTACTTGTGCCAAAAAATCCACACGATCCAACTGCTGATAATCTAAACCCATTCTGGCAGTATCCTGTGCTACACGGTGGACCTTCCCTCGAAGAGAACTGAAAGCCTGATCCCATTCCTGAGCCTGTCGATCTCGTAAATCAACCATCTCTCTTGCACGTTGTTCACGAGCAGAAACAACCTCTAACTGTTCTCGCAATATTCCTCTTTCACGAATCCATTGAGATCTCTCTCGATCGAATTCTTCTTGCATATTCTTTTCAACTTCTTGAAGTTGTTGTCGGCGAAATGTGGCAAGTTCTGCAACATGTGACCCCCTAGTGGTAGCAAACTTGATTTGTCCCCAAAGTGCAACCTCAATAGCTGCTGATTTAGCTTTCTCTTCAGAGAATTTCCTTTGTTGTTCGTCTATTTTTGCCCTGACACGCTCTAATTCTTCTCTCAAAACTTGGTTGGTTTCATGATGTTCTTGCATGGCCTTTTCAATTCCTATCCTGATTGCAGCTTCCTGATCTATAGGTCCCTTAACCGATCTTTCTGGTCTGACTGGAGGACTCGACTGTTCTTCAAACAATTCCTGGTAATCTGGGTGCACTTCTCCTTTCTCACGCTCTATGACCATCGTTTCGATTCCCATAATACGGCGACCCTCCCAAATCTGCTGAGCCAAATCTTCTGGAAGTTAAATCTCTGGTCTGACCTCAGATACGAACTCAGCCATGTCTTTCGTTATGGGAATTATTTGACGCCTACCTAGCTGACGTAGAACTCTCAATGGAACATACGGTTGAACACCTCTAATACCCATTAATAACAAGAACGGACGATTGACAGAACTATTTATGACTTGTCTCCAAGGGAACCAATGGAGATTCCAAGTGATTTTATCTGTTGTCAAAGAACGAAAAAGTTTAACCCAATCTCCGATTTCTTTTGGACATTTATATTTCTCCATCCTTTCCTCGTAATCGTTGATTCGATTAAATCGCTCGGGATTGAACCTTGTCAATGTAGGACGTTGATAAAGATGCTCCACAATCCACATCTGTAACAAGATATTACATCCCTCAAAAAAACTTTTCCCTTTTTGACAAACAGTCAGAGCACGGTAAATATCAGCTAGGATCATTGGTATCATGGTGTAATCTTTCTTAATCAGTATCTGTACCACTCCCGCTAAACGAATATTAATTTTTTCTTCTCTTCTTGGGAAGACCATAGTGCCCAAAAAGGCTACCATGAATGCAAATCGTCTGTGAACTTTCCAAGTCTCAAAACTTCCCTTATTACAAAGTTCTTTACCGTACTTCTGAAACCCCTCTTGCTTTCCATATCTGTCATATAAAAACTGCAAGGAAACCCAACCTTTTTTCATTGACTCTTCTTTTGTGTTTCTTATGTTCATGAGCTTGCAAAATTTGTTTATCGAAATAGGTCTTGGGGATATAAGTTTCTTCCGATGCATATCACCATATCCAACATAGCCTGCTATCTCTTCTAAAGTAGGTGTCAACTCAAAATCTGAAAAGCGGAATACATTATTCTTTGGGTCCTAGAAATTCAGTAATGCATCAATCACTTCCCTATTAGGGTTGATCATCATGATACTGGTTAAGAAACCCAAATACTTATGTATTTCGCCATAATCAAACGTATCCATTGCATTCCACCATAACCAAAGTTGCAGAGGGGTACAATCCACAACCTGAAGCGGTATATTTCCATCTCTCTTTCTCTTTGGACGCTCTCCACGAACAGGGGGGGGACATTTTATACCTATTGAAAGGGACATAAAATTAATAAATATCTAGACTTAGACAAAACTTAATTTATTAATTTTGAAAAGAATTTATAACTTAACTTGTAAAACTTAGTACGACCATTATTTAAACTTACTTGCAAAGAATAATCTCATCAAAAATTAAAGTGAGAGAAACAAGATTGATAAAATATATATATATATATATATATATATATATATATATATATATATATATATATATTTTATTATTATTATTATTATTATTTTTTATTGACTCTATCAAAAACTTTACTATAACAGACTTCTAGACAATTTTATCTATATGTTTGAAGACAATATTCCCTAAGTATAAAAAAAAAAAAAAAAAAAGGACTCAGAAATAAAGAAAAACAGAACGACCGTTTTATGTATGAAGTTGTATAAAATTTTTAGTCTCACAACCCTAAAGGTTCAGGACTTGTTAAAATTGATATATATATATTTTTTGTAAAAACTTAGCCTCATGATCCCTAAAGATTCCGGGCTGTTGAAATATATTTTTATTGGACTTGAAAATTATAAAAATAATTATAAAAATAATCGTATTTTCAAAATATTTTCCAATAAATCTATGAATTTTTTTTTTTCTTTTTTTAAAAAAAAATAAGGTCGTATCCTGAGAAGGACTTCCTACGTATCTCACTAAGATGTGAGAATCAGACCCTCGTAGTTCATAAAAACCATAAAACTATGTTACTAAAATTTCTTCTTCCTTTTTTTTATTTAAAAATAAAATAAAATTTTTCTTTCAAAAATAATTCACCAAATGTGACGGTAATTTAATCTCTTGCATTTTAATGTTGCCTAAAAGTCGGTCAACACACAAATAGCCTTCCAAACAAATATCAAAGAGCACGTAGGATGCACATGTTGGTCATTATTAAGTAGGTCACCTGTCTTAGACAGACCCGACCCCTGTGCCGAGTCCCGCTAAGTCAAATGCATATGATGCAAATAAAGCGGTACCTAATAGGGATAACCAGATTTTGAGTTTTCAGTTCTTCTAAGTTTATGCCTAATAGGGATAGGTGTCTAGACTGGCTTACCCGAGCGGACACTCGAGCAGGGGAGGGACAACTTGGTCGGTAGCAGGGCAACACCGCCTTCGTTGTCGATCCGAACCCCGCCTAACATGTGTGACTATATCCTTCACCAGGTGCCTTGACACTCCAGTTATCTCAAAAAGAAGGTGGGATGCATATGCTGCATTCCCTCTATCCTATTTCAGAGACTCAGAGGGGGTACGTGAAAGAAGACAATATATAATACAGTTCAAATAATATCAAAGCAGTAAATGAGCAACAAGTAGCACATAAGGCCAACAAACAAACACAATATTAACATAATTAAAGTAAGTAAAAGTCAATATCTAAAGCTCGAATTCTAGTTAGTCCCCAACAGAGTCGCCAGAGATGTCACACCCCTTTTTTCAGCCGCTCGAGATCGAGTCGAAGGGTTTTTCCAATTAAAGTGACGATATTGAATAGGGATTAAATTATTTACAGAGTCGCCACTTGGAATTGAGTTTTGGTGTTCCAAGTCACCCTTTTTTTTTATCCCTAATCAAAAGGAAATGACTCTTATTTAGTCCGCGAAAACAGAAAATGGGTAAGGAATTCTGTTGATCGAGGGGAAGGTATGAGGCACCCCTCGAATCCCGTGGTTCTAGAACGGTCGCTCTTATTGACTTATCTTGACTTAAATTATTTTAATAAATTGCGTTAAGGCCTAAATTTGCTCATTTTTATTATACCAAAAACTATTTAAAATTCTTGTATTAAATAAATTAATGAAAATTAATTTTAGAAAAAAAATAAAAATAAAATAAAATTGTCGAGGTCCATTATTGCATCCTTGAATTTTTAAACGTCTTAGAAAGATGCGTACACCGCATTCTTAATTGAGACAAATATTATAAATATACCGAAAATTTACCTAACATTAAAGCATTGATTTGTTTTTATAAACTTGCCTCAATTTATCTATTTGAAATATTTTTAACTCAAATAATAAAATACTAAAATTCATTTTTAAAAGAATAAATAATTAGTAAATTTTTTTTATCGATAATTAATAATTATAACAATAATAAATAATAATAATAATAATAATAATATATCTATTATTTATTAAGATTCTCTAAGTATTATATATAAAATCACGTCATACTCAATTAGCATAATAAAAGTTAAAAAAAAAAGAATAAATAATAAATATACGGGGACCCACCTAGTAAGAAAAATCACCACATATTCATAATTTGCATGTGACTTCTTCATCCTAAATATATAAAATATATTTTCTATTATCTTAATATATATAAAAAAAGAAGTCAAATCACCTAAACCATCTTCACATTTTCATTTTTATGGACTACTGTAAGTTCATCTTCTTAGTACAAAAAAAAAAACACAAATAAAATAAAATAAAATGGGTTTGGCGGCGTTGGGGATTCCGGCGAGATGGGGTAAGGCGGCGGAGATCTGACCGATTTTCAGCCGACGAACGGTGTGAAGGCCAGCGATGGCCCGACTGCCGTCGTTGACCGGAGAGGATGGAAGAAAAGTGGCCAGATATGGGCAACGCGTTGCGGCGGAGATCTGGCTGATTCTCGGCCGACGAACGGCGTGAAGGCCGGATCTGACCGACGCGTCGCGACCGAGATCTGGCCGACTCTCGGCCAACGAACGACGTGAAGGCCGTCGACGGGTCGACTGCCGTCTTTGACCGGAGGGAGAGGAGGAAAAGCAGACGGATCCGACCGACGCGCCGCGGCCGGAGCAGCGACTGCTGGCAGCGGCGGCGTATATTTTTTTTTCGACGGCGTGACGCCGGCGCCGACAGGACAGCGGCGCCGCTGTTTCTTCTCCTTTTTTTTTTAATAATTATTATTTCGCAAAATTCTATTCTAAATTCAACTTAATAGAGTTGCAACTCATATTCTAATATACATCACAAAGTAATAAATAAATTCACATGATAGACTAGTAACACATAATGAATATAATATATGAAGGTTGTTTTAAACAAACTCCATTTACATTTTGACTTTAAATAAAATTTATGCAACTACCAACATTGGATGAAATAGCAACCTGTGTTTAAGTTGAAAAAGGAACATGAAACCGTCACACGGAATTCTCAAGCGAAACTCTAACGTGAAACTCGAACTCTGACTGGTTATCTTCTCTTAGTATCTCTCCTTCCTCTTCCTTCTTTTTTTTTTGATATCTAATATATATATTTTTTTTCTTGATGTTCTCTGCCTTCCTGATCTCTTTTTTTTTTTTTTTATATCTAATATATATATTTTTTTTCTTGATGTTCTCTGCCTTCCTGATCTCTCCTTAACAGTATGTTTGGGTTGTGTTGATATAGGACTTTTTTCTGTGGGGGAAACATGGGGAGGGAAATAAGGATAATGGGGTTGAGGGAAATTCAAGATGGGTTGAGGTAGTTTTTCTTTTTAGGACAAGAGATTTTTTTTTTTTTAATAACGAAAATTAATAAATAAATAAATAATAGTAACAAATAAAATAATAATGATAATAATAATAATTAATTGATTTTTATATTTAAAAAAAAATACAATAACAATCTAAAAATAGTTAAAATAAATTATATAATTAAGATAGTATAAAACTATTTTTTTTTAAGGAATAAAACAAAATAATATCCTAAAATTAAATTCATTTAATTATTTATATTATATTAACATAAAATAATAGTCAAAATAATATATGATTAAATATAAATATAAATATTTAGTATCGATAAACAAGTTAAAATTTAGGGAGGATCAAAAATCACGTGTCTACACTATGTCTGCTTCTGAGTTATGATGAAGTTCAAGGAGAAAAACAACTATCCAAACTAGAGGATGCGGAATTAGAAAAAAAAATAAGACTTTTGAACAAGCCCGCAATTAAAATAATTAAGGTAATTATTTTGGATTTGAAATGATCATTATATTTATCAGTCTCTTAAGACATTATTATTTTTAGTTGATAATATCACCTTTTGAAAAAGAAAAAAGACATAAAGTAATCCTCGAAGTTATCTCAAATTTGCTAAAAGACACTTTAACTTTGCGGTTATTTATTATCCCACAAAAGTTATATAAATCATTATAAATGGGTTGCCCTATTTTGGGTCAGTGTTTGCATTCACATAAATAACGCGTATGAATGTGAAAATTTGGCCGCAACTCCCAATTAAAAATTACCATGTGTAATTAATTTTTCATTATTTTAAAAATCTGTCTTCTCATTGAAGATCTCATTGATCTTCTCCAATTTCCCCATTAAAATACCCTTGGAGCTTAAAAAGAAAGACCTACTACTCTTCTAAAAAAAACCAGCTTCATAATGCTTGTTAACCAATATGTCAAGTATTATGTTTTACAAATCACTACAAATGTGTTTTTTTGCCACAAAAATTCACAAAGGCATGAACAAAAAATGCATGATTTAAGAAAGAAAGAAAAAAATACAAAGTATCTATTTAATGGATAGGTTAAGTTAGAGATGGATCTCAATTTAGCTAATTCTCAAAGGTTTGTTGCAACTACAGCCTTTCAATAAGAATTCAAAATTGAAATTAGATGAATAATCAGATTTGAATCTAAAATCTGAGCCTAAAGTTTTAAAATGAACCACGAATGGTGATCTCAATTAAAACTCAGATTCAAATTGTAGACACGTAATTTTGTCCCACTCGAAAGTTCGTTTTATTCATTTCCACCATAGCATACCGTGTACCCTCACCCATGTCATCATACCCCGCAAAATACAAAAAAATAAATAATAAACAAATAATAAAATAACTAACCCTATCTTATCCTAACCACCTACCCAATAAAAACATAACACCTCACCACTACCCCCTACCCCACGTTACCCCACCCCCCTCTCTTTTTCTTGTCAACAAAGAAAAGACTCAAAAACAATATATATACCTACACATACACCAAAGAGAGAGCGAATGAACAGTGAACAATAAAAAAAGAAATCCAAAAAAACCATCAGCTCTCTCTCTTGTTCTCTCTCGAAACTCACACTCTCTCTCTCCTCCAACAAATTTCGCCGGCGACCGTCGCTTTCCGTCCACTTGCCACCGTCGCCGCCGTCACCGACCAACAATCCGACAGCCAATACACCACCCGAACCACCAACCATCGTCGAACCACGTAAACCGACCCAACCAACCGGAGAACTACCGCCAGATCTGCCGCCGCCAGCAGTCGTAGCTCTGGCTGCGGCGCGTCGACCAGCTCTGGCCGCAGCTTCCTCCTCTCTCCATCTCCAGGGACCGCCGTCTGACCAGATCTCACGTCGTCCTTCCTTCCCTCCGGTGACAACAGTCACCGTCGACCAGATCCGCCGCCGCTTCTCCGTCACCGGAGCTCCCCGGAGCTCGATCTGTTTGGTTTTTGGTTTTCTGTTGTCTTTGGTTGATTTTGGTTTCGTCTATTTCATGGTTCGACGTCGATAGTGAGTTTTGAGTCAGCTTTATTGAATCTCGTCGTCGTTCTTGGTGGGGTTTCGTATAGTAAAGTTTTTATTCACGGGTTTTGGAGTTGTCCGACTATTATTTTAATACCAAGTTTGGTTGTTCGTCGTGAGGTTCTCCGATCGAGTTTTGGTCTTCGGATTTCTTTATTATCGACAAAAGCAAGTGTCAGTGAGGTCCATTTCTTTAACCCGCTCTCTTTTATTTATCTTGGTACATTGAATGGGTTGTGATTATGAGTGTTGTGATTATGATTTTGTTGGATTTTTGTTATGTTGAAGTATTTTGAATATGTGCTTGAATGATAATTTCTACTTTATTGCATGAAAGTTTAAATTGTACTCATTTGGCCGGGGGATGCCCCGAAGGATTTGTATTGATTTATCCGGGGAATGCCCCGAAGTACCTTGTATCCGGAGGACGTCCGTGATGAAGGCCCGAGGCATCGGGTAAAGCATTAGTTTAGGATTAGCGTAGGTTTATTTTTTAGTCCCTGTCTATTTCGGGTTGTAATAATTGGACTGGACTTACATTTTGGTTTGGTTTGTTTTGTTTTGTTTGATTGTTCTGCGTGCTTTTTCTGTGGTTTATACACTTCATAATGGAAAAATAGTCGATACACTCCACCAAGCGACCGTGGTCGAACCACGGGATCGAGGGGTGCCTAACACCTTCCCCTCGGTCAACAGAATTCCTTAGCCGGAATCTTTGTGCGCAAACCGGTTTAAGAGTCAATTGGTTTCGAAAATGGATTCTCCGAAGGTGACTTGGCACACCGGATTATGCCAAGTGGCGACTCTGAATAAAAAAAGCAAATATAATCCCTTTTTCGAAGCAATTTTTCATTTCTTGTCACTTAAAATAATAAAACCCTTTCGAACTTTAAAAATATTCCAATTTTTTAATGTACGCGTTAAAAAAGGGGTGTGACACAAATCTCAACCTATATTACTTGATCAGCTGAAATAATTTTTTTCGGAGTTGTTGTTGTTGGGTGTTGTCATTGGAGAATTGATGTAGTTACTGGTTTGGGGTCTGTTCACCAGTGAAATTTTCCAGCAAGACAAAGATGGAGGGAGTTGGAGATGAGACGGTTGTTGGAGTTTAGGTGGTGTTAGTGGTTGTTGTTTTGGGTGTTAATAGCGGTGGAGATTTTGTTAATGAAGAGAAAAATGGAGAAGATCAGGTTAATTTAATTTAATTAATTAATTAAAAAAGTGACTAGCGCCTAACATTAGACCAAGATTGAAGATAAAATCGATCAAAATGGTTTATTTACAGCGGTTTATATAATTTTTTGTGGGATAATAGATCACCGATAAAGTTTAAGTATTTTTTACCAAATTTGGGATAACTTTAGTGATCACTTTATGTCTTTACTCTTAGAAAAATGTCATTGTCACTAACAATTGTTTTCTGTAATATCGTTTCGTATTTATGTATGTGTAATTATGCAACTTAGGTTACTTACTTTTTGCATTTTTCGCTCACAGACAAAATATGGAGATGTATATGATTGTGTAGATTTCTACAAACAATCTGCATTTGATCATCCGTTGTTGAAAGATCATAATTTTAATCCTAAGGCATATTTCTACCCTCTGTCCATTTCATTTTCAATTTTTTTTTCCACAAGGATATGATATTGTTGACATGCACCTAATTAATATTTTGTTGAATAGATGAAACCCACTTTATCTAGGATAAACCAAAGTTCATGTTCCTCAACAGCTAGTCGATCTTCGATAATATGGTCAAAAGATGGAGGCTGCCCTTTTGGAGCTATTCATATTAAGAGAATCACAAAGGATGATCTTATTAGACGAAGACTTATGCCCCCACCAGAAAATGACGCATTCGATGCGCAATTTGCAATCGTAAGTTAATTCACTCCTCTCTTCTCTCTTGAATAATTATTCAAACCTAAAGATGAAAATTCATTATTTAACTGCTTATATAAAGATTATAATTTTTATATTGTTGTCCAAATCAAATGCAGAACAATAATAATACAAAGCAAAACGGAAGATACATATCTTCACGAGGATATAAGGTACATGGCTATGAACTTCTTAGGTTCAAAATATTAAATTGTGCTATCAAGGTCTTTACTACATTTACCTTTTTTGAGAGTCATACTTGATATAAGAATATTTAAATAAGTTTTGTAACTTATAAGTTGGGCTTTGGAAACTCATGTTGTCCTCGAAAAGAAAGGAAACAGCTTAAGGTATCAATGTATATTGTAAACGTTAATTATTATTTTTATTTTATTCAGATAGTAATTGCTCGAACTCCAAATAATCCAAAGAATAAATTTGCGGGAGCTGGAATGAAAACTAGTTTGTACAATCCTCACGTTGAAGGCCGGCAACATAGTGCTTGTCGATTAAAAATTCAAAAAGGATCTGATATCTTACAAGTTGGTTGGAGAGTAAGTTTAACTTAATTACTTTTTTCACCTATATTTAATTGTTTTATAGAAAATATATCTATAAGATGTCAATTAGAAACTTTGTTTTAAACTTGCTTATTTTTTATTTCATAAGTGCTGATATAACTCAGTTTTTATAATATTATTATTTCGTATTCTAGGTGGATTCAACATTATATGGGGATAATAAAACTAGGCTTTTCATACATTTTCAGGTAACTTGTCCTGCACTTTTGATTATTTGATTTTACTATTCTCCTTTATTTTCAAAAGTTCATATGCAGTACTCCTATATGTTTTTATGTTTCTAGGCTGGTAAAATTCATTGTTTCAATACATCATGTCCTGGCTTTATACAAGTGAACCGTAAGATACCTCTTGATATGTCATACGAGCACACTCTTACGCAACGTGGAGGGAAGATATGGCAAGAAACAATGTACATTGAGAGGGTATATTTTATATACTTTTGTTTATTGAGTAACTTTTTTATTATATTCGAAGAAGTATAGAGATCACAATTGGATAAACACATAAATACTAACATTGATAATATCTTCAAAATTAAGGATCTTGTCAATGGAAATTGATGGCTTTTAATGAAAAAAAACTACGAACAAATTGGTTTTTAGCCTTAGAGGATTTTTACAGACTTGCGAAGTTTTGCTACAAATGTTGAGTGGGGTGGCGTTGTATATAGTACACCGAGTGTACTGGAACCTCCCATGGGCTCAAGCTATTTTCCCGTTATGAACTCTGATTATGATGGTTATTGTAGAAGCATAACAATTTTGAACGTAAAAGGAAAGACGATTGAAGTAAACAGAACAACTACACATACTGATAATCCTAATATGTACGGAGTTTCATTTGTACAATTTCGGTCTGGTTCAGAGTCAGCCCGTTTTGTTTTATATGGTGGACCTGGTGAGAGTACACCAATTTAAGTATTGTTAATTACTACTATATTGATAGTTATATTTAATGTCTAATGAAAATTTGAAATATTGAGCAACTCTTGTTGTATTTGAATTGAATAACTCGTTTTTTTTTTGTTTTCTATCTGGTGTCTGATACCTACATTGGAGCCTGATTAATTTGAATTCGTGCCGCATAGGATTTGGATAACTCTTTTAGTGAACATATCTATCAATTTATTTCTTGGAGTCAATAAATTTTCCATAAACAACAAGAGTTTAGAGCCTATTTACTATACATAGCGATACTTTTTATAATAACAAACTTAGCAAGACTTTTTATGTTTTTCTTACTTTCTTTCTTTCTTCTTTCCTTTTTTTCTTCGAATTTAGAATTTAAAATTTGTGGGTTCTCCACATTAGACAAAAATAAAAGTGAAATAGTAACTTACAGGATTTGCACCCACAATTGAGAGGTCAACAAATTCTTTACGAGTCTCTCTGCTCTGCTAGACCAGCATCAAACTTATTTATAGATTTCCAACCTATAATTTTTATATATTTATTAAATTAATCAATATCCATCTTTTATTTAGAGGAGATAATGGAGTAAGTTAGACAAATATAATTGAAAGAGCTGTTATTACTTTCCCTGTTACGGTAATCATTGCCAAATCATAGTCAAACTATTATCAAATTAAAATTCGAATCAAAATTACTATAATTGAATAGTTCGGAATTTGCAAAAATATCATAAAAAAATAGTACTTTAACTATACATTTATCAGTTTTGATTCTTTAACTATTTAAAAACTTATCAAGTTTGGTCTTTGACTATTTTTTATAATTTTTATAAAAACAACGTAGGATTTATATTAATGAAATTCCTACTTTCATGAAATTAAATAATAATCCATTCCTCAATTGTTTCTCTATATTTGCCACATTTTCCTCAAATTCCTCTTGTGAAAAAATCTCTAACCTCATCAATTAAATATAAAATTTCTCAGGGAAGAAGACATAAATTTTTATAAAAAGAAGTATATTTTTGTTGCTAATGGCATGAATATGCTATGTTTCAGAGAAGATGACAATAACGATAAAGTTCGATGTAAGAATAAACTTTTATTACCATTCAAGACAACTTGAACAAAGCAAAATTCAAGACGAATTTTCTTAGAAATTTTAACGAGAAAATCTCCATCTTGATTTTTTATCAAGTTTGATATTTGTCTATTTTTAATATAAACAACGTAGGATTATATTAACGGAACCCTGCCTCCGTGAGATTCTCTATTTCTGATACCTTTTACACGATTTTGTCATTTTTGCTATTAATTTTCTCTGGCCACCTTATTTAAACTACTCGGACCATGTCCAAAATTTTCATCTTGAATGTTGTTTTGTTCAAATAATTATCTTCAATGGTAATAAAAGTTTGTTCTTGCATCAAACTTTGTCGTTATTGTCATCTTCTCCAGAATATAGCATATTCAAGCCATTAGCAACAACAATATACTTCCTTTTATTAGAATTTGTATCTTCTTTCCTAAGAAATTTTATTTTGAATTGTTGAGGTTAGAAATTTTTTCACAAGAGGAATTTGAGGAAAAGGTGGCAAGGAGAGAGAAACAATTGAGGAAATGGGCTATGATTTAATTACATGAAAGCAAGAATTTCATTAATATAAATCTTACGTTTCTTTTATAAAAAAAAAAATTCAAAGATCAAACTTGATAAATTTTGAAATAGTTAAAGGACCAAACTGATAAATATATAGTTAAAGGACTATTTTAGACCTACTCTTATAGTTAAGGGACTATTTATGACATTTTCTCTTCGGAATTCTATTGAAATGGAGTTAACCAAAATAGGGTGGATAATAGCTTCATCATAAAAATCTAATGAGGAAAAAGGTAACTTACATAAATTCCATAAGTTGAGGAGCTAATAATATTTTTTATCACATTTTTGTCCAATTACATAAAAATCCAAAAATATCATTTTGTGATACATACTTTAGTCTTGAAACATATCCTGTGTGATACATATTAAACTAATAAAAGTGTAGATACATATCGTGTGATACACATTAACCTAGAAAAGTGGAGATATATATTTCTGATACATTTATTTAAGTTATGTTTTAAAACATATTGATGATACATTTATTTCGAACAGTTGTGATTGAGGAGATCAGCCATATGTATCATGAGCAAAATGGAAAATGTGGAATTTTATGTAATTTTTTTAAAGATTTGAGATTTTATGTAAGAATACCCCTCAAATTTGAAGGTTTGTGTAATTTACCTTTTTTTTTTCTTTCTGGTTAAAGTAATAGATTTATGTTAATAACAAATTAAATAGCGTCATTTAGAGCAAATAAGTTGTTACAGCGATCGAAAATATTACTAGTAGTAGTAGTTTTCCTAGAAAAACAAGGCAAAATAAAGGAGGGGTAGGCGGAAAGGTAAGTTCTCAAAAACATGCTCGATTGCTTCATTCCTTCCATAGCCAAATTGTCAGAAATAAGATTACTGGTGATACCAATTGGACAATTTAATCATCTTTGACTTCACATAACACCACCTCGCATTGAAGTGGATGCGTGAGATACGGACCCGGGTTTAGAGGTTTTCTGGCAGGACCTTAAACTCGTCAATCAAATCAAGCGTGCATGTAGACACAAGAGAATGGTGGTTCCTGGAAGAGCAGAGGATAGCCACAAAGAACCTTCCCTTCTTTCCTAGATAACGAAGAGTGTAAAGAGCACGTTTATCGTTAAGAACATCATCTTGGTGAATAGTGCTTGTTACGTCAACCTCAGATATTATTATATTGTTTCTTCATCAACTTTCTTGTCGGGGACGAGGACGGGGATGGGGACGGGCTCCGGCTCCAAATCACGAATGATTAGCAAAAATTGTGACTTGTAATTCCTTTGGAATGAGTACAGGTGATTTTCTACAATTACAAAATGATCCCACCAAGGTAATAACAAAATATGACTTGGTGTCGATGGTTTTTCAGTGGTATAATAGGTATACCAAGTCTGATCCTTGAAGCTGAAAGCAAGAAGAGTACATATAGGGTGGTGGTCTCGTTTGAATGAACACGCCCGTCAACAATCAGAGTGGCAAATTCATAGGCAATTGCAGGTTTCACAAAAATATTGGCCGGGTCGAGGTAGTGAAACCCAGATGACTACTCATATTCAGCATCTCAAAGTGTGGCTTTCCGCCATGCCATGGGGATTATCAAAAGAGATCGATCACATAAAGCCAGTGATCAATGAAGAAGACGAGTGGGTAACACACACATGGGAGCTTTCAACTTTGGGATCGCGTTGTCCATCCATTTCCTCTTGGGAATATCATAAACTTTGATCTCGAGAGGATAAAATAAACAACCATCATCATCTAATTCTGCGTAACCAACAAAGTGTTGGGTTCAAAATCGATAAGCGTCATGCGGAAGCTTAACGTTTGTAAACAATAGAGATGATAAATCAAATGACAAAAAACTATAATAAAAATACACTATTAATATGGTTTGACCAAACGGCCTACATATAAAAAACTAGTATTGAAAAAAATATAAAAACTATTGGGAGAAAATCTCCCCCTAAATGAGACTCTGTAAAGACTACATTGTCAATGCTATTGTGCTATGATATGAGAAGAGAGGTCCTATAATTATAGAGTTCCAAAACCTTTTCTCCAAGAAAAAAGTTAGCCAAATATGAAAAAGTTTTATATTTTCTTTTCAGAAAAAGTAAAAGTAAATATGGTTACTTTTATTTTCCTTCCAAGAAAAATAAAAATTAAATTCGGTAAGAAAATCAGAGCAAAAACCCTAACAAATCTCCCCTTTTATGCTTGATTTTCTTAACATTATCCACCTTCTTCAGATCACATGCATGAACTCGTTTTTGATATAATCTTCATAACTACTGCTTGCCATGGTTAAAAATAAGATTTAAAATATTATGGTTAAAAATGGGTTAAAAATTAATATTTTATTTTTATTTTTAAAGATGCAGCAACAAGAATGTTGAAAATATGATTGAAACTTGTTCTCCACATGTAGTTGAACAAAAATTCTCATTATCATCAAATCGATTGCAAATTGATTTGAACCTCCCTGGACTTGTCTTCAACCTCGTTTTACCAAATCACTGGATCTTTGAACCATAGGCTCTGATACCACTTGTTGGGTTCGAAATCGAGAAGCGTCATGCGGAAGCTTAACGTTTACAAACAATAGATATGATAAATCAGATGACAAAAAACTATAATAAAAACATACTATTAATATGGTTTGGCCAAACGGCCTACATATAAAAAAACTAATATTAAAAAAAATATAAAAACTATTGAGAGAAAATCTCCCGTAAACGAGACTCTGTAAAGACTACATTGTGGATGCTATTGTGTTTTGATATGAGAAGAGGGGTCTTATATTTATAGAGATCCAAAACCTTTCCTCCAAGAAAGAGGTTAGCCAAATATGAAAAGCTTGATATTTTCTTTTCAGAAAAAGTAAAAGTAAATATGGTTACTTTTATTTTCCTTCCAAGAAAACTAAAACTTAAATTTGGTAAGAAAATCAGCGCAAAAATTCTAACACAAAGTACAATTTACGACCACCAACGGTATGTCCCAATTTCATTTTAATAAATGAGGCACGTTGGTAGGATACAATGAAGTAATTGATGTTGAATCTAGAAGCATGCAATAGTATGTAAACTACATATTAAGGTATATGGTATTATAATTGTCACACCCCTTTTTAACAAAAATGAATCGGTTTTAAGTTCGAAAAGAATTTTTATTATTAAGTGACAAAATGAATATTTGTTTTCAAAGGACTTCTTATGTTCAAAAGTTAGAGTGGCCACTTGGCATAAATTGGGTGTGCCAAGTCACCCTTGGATATCCTTTTTCAAAATGGTTTTGACTCTTTAAAACGGATTCACGAACAGAGATTCCGGTTAAGGAATTATGTTGACCGAGGGGAAGGTGTTAGGCACCCCTCGATCCCGTGGTTCCACCACGGTCTCTTGGTGGAGCATATCGGATAATTTGACACTATGAATGTATAAACTACACAAAACACACAAAACAATCAATCAAACAAAGAAACCAAAACAAGTCCAAAAATATAGTGTCTAGTCTAATTATTAGAGCCCGAAATAAAAAAGAACTGAAAAGTAAACCTACACTACTCCTAAACTACGCTCCAATGTTTTACCTAATGTCTCGGGCCTTGATCACGAGCCTTCTTTGCGTACATGATACTTTGGGGCATTCCCCGATGAATAAGTACAATGTGACCTCGGAGCATTCCCGGCGAATGAATACATTTGATGAAATGTAATAAAAAGGGAGGAATCATTCAACACAGACATTCAAACATTCAATGATATAGAATCCTACGAGTTGCCTACCCCAAAACCTAAAATTTGCCTATAAATTTCGGCCTAAAACATGACACTATCGGGTTCAACAACACAATCAGTGTTCATTTCAAAATCAACAAATCAATCAATGATGCAACAAGCCAATACTCAACTTTCAATTCCCGCCTCCAAGTTCATTTTTTATCAATCACACCATCAAGATTACTCAAATTCATTCAACATACCACCAAAATCACATCGTCAAGCACATAATCATAACATCAACAAAATCAAACAATCGTAATCACCCAACATATAATTACAACATCGATATACTAAATTAAAGTAAAATAAAGAGCAAGACTTGTAGAGATGAACCTTCCAATATTCAACACTCGAATGAAAAAAAAAGAATCCGCGCCGGCGAGCCTCGAATCGAGACTTCAATAATGACTAACAACTCTAATACCAAATCCCTACGGCCTACGGGAAGAAGCGACTGGGTACATTTTTCAATAGCTTTTCACTGAAACAATGATCGAACGATAATTTCCACCAAAAAAGTGCATCAACACAGTAATTTCTGCCTGAGCAATAACCCAAATCTAAGAATTCCACCAAAATATGGAATGTGGAATCATTTTTTAAAGCTATATAGTGCTTTCCGGTGATTGACGGTGAGAGAGAAGAGATTTTCTGTTGGGTTCAATATGTATGAAAAAGGTGTGAATGGAAAATGGAGGGACACAATCTTTGAGAAAAAGACATATTGTTTTGGAAAAGGAGTGACTATTGAGATAGTTGCGTCTGTTCAGAAAAAGACACAATATTTTGAATGAACAAACATGACTCTTTCAAAGGATACACCTTTTAAGATGAACCATTGCCACCTTTGGGAAGGGGCACTTGATGGCTATATAAACCTGCATTTATCCACAGGTTTACGTATGAAAAATTTTCTGAATATACAAACTCTTCTTGTCTTCAAAACATTTCATGTGATCAATTAAATCGTTGAGTGAGTTTGAAGAGATTCCAATTGTTTGAGGTACCGCTACAATTGGTTTGTTTGACAATTTTATCCTGGGAGAAAAATTTCACAACCTCGGGTACTTGAGGGAAATTATTTTCTTAAGGATACTCCGTGAATTCGGAGGACTTGACCATTTCTGTTTCATCTTAATTTCTGAAAAAATAAAACACACTTCTTTGAAAGATTATTTTGATCTTGTGTTGAGAGTGTTGTTGTACTTCATATGTTCTTGTTTTAAACTTGAACTATTGTTGAAGTAGTGCTGCGAAAATAGAGATTGTGTGTACCCAATAAACTACAATCTTAAGGAAATAATTTTGAAAAAATAAAGAAAAAAATATTTTTTTTTGCTTGTTTGGTGAAATTTTCTTTTCACTAAAGTTTTTTTTTCCAGAATCTGTATTACTTATTTTTGGAGATTAAAGCTTTAAGTTTTCTACTCCGTTTGAACTTAACTGGTGATTCGAAGACATAAAATCTTCATCACAAGTTAAAGATCACTCGATTGATGATTGTAAGTCATACAAACTTCATCGTTAACTAGAAACAAGAAGAAGAGTTTAAAGTTGCTTAACTTTATAAGTAGTATTATGAAAATACTAAATTTTATTGTCTTGTGGTGACAGGAAAAATGACTAATGAAAGTCAAATGCAAGATGCGGCTACGACTGTGGGGGCAACTAGTATTGCCTCAACAAGTTGAGCAAATGCTCCGCAATCAATGGCACCTATGGAGAAGCCCGAAAAATTTACGGCCATTGACTTTAAGCGATGGCAGCAGAAGATGTTCTTCTACCTAATAAAACTATGTCTTCAAAGGTTCACTAGTGAGGATGCTCCTGAGGTGCCCGAAGGAACCTCGGACAAAGAGCGTTTCATAATTGTAGAGGCTTGGAAACACTCAGACTTTCTTTGCAGGAATTATTTATTGAGTGGTCTCCAAGACAACCTCTACAATGTTTACAGTGGAACTAAGACATCGAAGGAATTGTGGGGGGCACTAGAACGAAAATATAATACAGAGATGACTGTCAAAGATCTTATTGTCCGACTACGTATTGAAGAGGATAATAAAGCTGCCGAGAGAAGGTTAAAAGAGAATTCTACAATTAATGGAGCACATATTATAGAAGATGACCAAAGTAATTCTAAGAAAAGGAAGAAAGTTGAACAAGGAAGTAATCAACCCAAGAAGAAGTTCAAGGAAAAGTGCTTCAACTGTGGCAAGATTGTCCACAAGTCCAAGGATTATTGTGTCTCTAAGAAAGACAAGAAAAAGGACCAAACAAATATGATTGAGTCCAACAAAGAATGTGATGATCTGTGTGTTATGTTTTCAAAATGCAACTTGGTGGGGAATCTTCACGAGTCGTGGATGGATTCTTGTTCCATCCATCATGTTTGTGCCAATAAAGAGTTATTTTCAATATTCGCTCCGGCTCAAGTAGAAGAAATGATTTACATGGCTAAATCCACTACGGCTAAGGAAGAAGGAACAGGAAAAGTGGGCTTAAAAATGACTTCAGGAAAGGTCTTGACACTTAACAATGTCTTGTACGTTCCAGAATTACGTAGGAACTTGATTTCTGTTTCACTTCTAGACAAGAATGGATTCAAATGTGTAACCGTTTCTGGAAAAATTATAATTAGCAAAGAAGAAGTATATGTAGGAAAAGGCTATCTCATCGAGGGCCTTTATAAGATGAATGTAATGAATGTTGAAATCAATAAAAGTTCAAATTCTTTTTACTTTCTTGAGTCTTATAATTTGTGGCATGAACGTTTAGGTCATGTTAATTACAAAACGTTATGAAAACTGACTAACTTAGAAGTTTTGCAAAACTTTGAGTGCAAAATAAAAAATTAAAGTGTCAAACATGTGTGGAATCAAAGTATGCAAAAAATCATTATCCATTGAAAGGAATTCTAATTCCTTAGACTTAATACACACTGACATTTGTGATATGAAGTCAACACCATCATGTGGTGGAAAAAAGTACTTCATAACTTTTATTGACGATTGCACTAGATATTGTTATGTCTACTTGCTAAATAGTAAGGATGAAACAATAGATGCATTTAGGCAATACAAAAATGAAGTAGAAAATCAGTTAGAGAAAAAGATAAAAATGATAAGAAGCGATAGGGGGAGAATATGAATCTCCCTTCGCCGAAATATGTGTAGAGAATGGAATTGTCCATCAAACTACGACTCTGTATTCACCTCAATCTAACGAAATTGTGGAAAGAAATAATCAAACTTTGAAGGAAATGATGAATGTCTTGCTTATAAGTTTTGGTTTACCGCAAAACTTGTGGGGGGAGGCTATCCTTACAACCAATTATATACTCAATAGAGTTTACCATAGTAAGACACAATCAATTCCTTAATAAAAATGGAAAGAAAGGAAACCTAACTTGAAATATTTCAAAGTATGGGAGTGTCTAGAAAAGGTCAAAGTTCCTATGCCTAAGAGGGTTAAGATAGGACCTAAGACTGTGGACTGCGTGTTCATAGGATATGCTAAACGCAGTAAAGCATGTCAATTTTTGGTTCATAAATTTGAACATCCAGATATAAATAAAAATACGGTAATTGAATCAGATAATGCGAAATTCTTTGAAAACATTTATCCGTATAAAACTAGACATGAACAGTCTAGTAGAGGGTCTAAACGACCTCGAGATGAACCAAGTGAGAATGTATATAATAAAGATAATCCAAGACATAGTACACGTCAAAGGACTTCTACTACATTTGGATCAGATTTTGTAACATTTCTCTTAGAAAATGAGCCTCAAACATTTAAAGAAGCGATGTCATCGTCAGACTCATCCTTTTGGAAAGAGGCAGTCAATAGTGAAATTGATTCAATCTTAAGCAACCATACGTGGAAATTGATTGATCTGCCTCCAGGAAATAAATCTTTAGGTTCTAAATAGATCTTCAAAAGGAAAATGAAAGTGGATGGTACTATTGACAAATACAAGGTAAGATTTGTAGTAAAAGGCTTCAAGAAAAAAGAAGGTCTTGATTACTTTGATACATACTCGCCAGTAATAAGGATAACATCGATTCGAATGTTAATTGCCTTGGAGGCAATATATGGTCTTGAAATCCATCAAATGGATGTGACAACCGCATTCCTAAATGGAGAATTGGAGGAATAAATTTACATGGAACAACCTGAGGGTTTTGTGGTTCCAGAAAAGGAGAATAATGTGTGTAAACTTATTAAGTTGTTGTATGGACTAAAGCAAGCACTTAAACAATGGCATGCAAAGTTTGACCAAACCATGTTGACAAACGGGTTCAACATAGATGAATGTGATAAATGTGTTTACAATAAAGACACTCTGAATCACCAAGTCATTGTTTGTTTATATGTGGATGATATGTTGATCATCAGTAGAGACATTTCTGACATAAATGGAACGAAACGAATGCTCGAGAGTAAGTTCGATATGAAAGACCTTGGAGTTGCGGATGTGATCTTAGGAATAAGAATCCATAGAACTCCATAAGGGTTGGCATTGTGACAGTCTCATTATATCGAAAATGTACTTGAAAAATTCAAGTATATGTAATTCGGTATTGCCAAGACTCCATTGGATGTGAGCTTTGCACTTCGAAAGAATGAAGGTGAAAGTGACTCACAATTGGAGTACGCAAGAGTATTGGAATGTTTAATGTATATAATGAATTGTACACGACCAGACATAGCATGCGCTATTAGTAAGTTTAGTCGGTACACAAGTAATCCCAACAAAACTCATTGGATGGCAATGAAAAGAGTTTTGGGGTATCTAAAATACACTCAAGACTATGTCTTACATTATAATAAATATCCTATAGTGATGCAAATTGGATCATCGGATCGAACGAAGTAAAATCGACAAGTGGATATGTATTTACTATCGGTGGAGGAGCAGTCTCTTGGAAATCATCTAAAAAGACTTGTTTGCTCGCTCTACAATGGAATCTAAATTTATCGCATTGGATAAAGCCGGTGAAGAAGCAGAATGGCTCCGAAATTTCTTGAAAGATATTTCTTATTATCCCAAACCAGTGGCACCAATATGTATACACTGTGATAGCCAAGCGGCAATAGGTAGGGTAGGGAGCATGATGTACAACGGTAAATCTCGTCACATAAGACAGAGACATAATACTGTTAGAGAACTTCTCTCTAGTGAAATTATCACTGTTGACTATGTTAAGTCAAAGAATAATGTGTCGGATCCACTTATAAAAGGCCTATCTAGAGAAGGACTGGAAAGGACATCTAGGGGAATGGGTTTAAGGCCTAGGACAAGTCAGCATGGCGGTAACTCTACCTAGCAGACTGGAGATCCCAAGAGATAGGTTTAAGGAGATCAAACAAAGTTGTGTCTGATAGGTTCAACATTGTCAATTACCTAACTCATTCTCAAGATGTAGACAATGTATAGTAAATAAGGATAAGACTTAAGGTGAAAAGTCTTTTAATGATTATCTAAATTTGGCAGATTTGACCAAATAGTTTAATCTATGGGGTTGAAAGTTTAGAAATCACCTATGTGAGGGCAAAGTGGAAGCCGCTTCAAGGAGAATGTTAGTAAAGGCCTATTCTCTAAGCTCTCATGAATTCGAGACGTGTTCATGGCTGAAAAGAACAAAACAGTGAGAACCATACATGATAAAAGGTTGGTTGTGTCATGTGTTGTCTAGGTGTACATTAAAGCTCGACGGTTCAAAGATATCAAATCTACCGATTGATCGAGTGCATCCGATGCATGTTCACTACAAAAAGTTCAAAGGGAAACCCACTTATCCAGATGCAATAAGTCTTTGCTTGATAATTACATACCTATCCGTAAAATTTTACGAAAAATAGCTATTCTTCATTCATGTGGGGGATTGTTGGGTTCAATATATATGAAAAAGGTGTGAGTAAAAAATAAAGGGACACAACCTTTGAGAAAAAGACATATGGTTTTGGAAAAGGAGTGAATATTGAGATAGTTGTCTCTGTTTAGAAAAAGACACAATATTTTGAATGAATAGACATGACTCTTTCAAAGGATACACCTTTTCAGATGAACCATTGCCACCTTTGCGAAGGGGCACTTGATAGCTATATAAACCTGCATTTATCCACAGGTTTAGGTATGAAATTTTTTTTGAATATACAAACTCTTCTTGTCTTCAAAACATTCTGTTTAATCAATTAAATCGTTGTGAGTTCAAAGAGATTCCAATTGTTTGAGGTACCGCTACAATTGGTTTGTTTGGTCATTTATCCTGGGATAAAAATTCCACAACCTCGGGTACTCGAGAAAAATTATTTTCTTAGGGACACTCCGTGAATTCGGAGGACTTGGCCATTTCTGTTTCATCTTAATTTTTGAAAAAATAAAACACACTTCTTTGAAAGATTATTTTGATCTTGTGTTGAGGATGTTGTTGTACTTCATAGTGTTAATGTTTTAAACTTGAACTAGTGTTGAAATAGTGTTGCGAAAATACAGATTGTGTGTACCCGATAAACTATATTTTCGACGAGAATCTCGCCGGAAAAGCTGCTTAGCCTTTTCCCGATCTCTCACTGTGTTTCCCTTCCTCTACTGTTTTTCCTCTCTCATTTTTCTGCTGTCTACTCTTTCCCTTTCACTCCATTTTACTCTGTGTGTATGTGCTCCAATGGTGTGTGTGTGTTTCGATGTATTGTTGTCGTCTTCCCCTTATATTTTCTAAATGTGTATGAGTAATGGAATGGAAAATTTTCCTCTTCTCGATTCTCTACTGTGTGTGTTAATATCATGTATGGATTCAATGGCATTTGTGTGTGGGTGTGAGCTTTTTTTAGGGTGAACGTACTGTGTGTATGGCGTACTGTATATGTAGCTGTGTATGGGAATTATGTGTGTTGTTATTCTGGAGAAGAAGATGCTTCTCTGGTGTGAGTGTATATACGAGAATTGTGTGTGTGCAATGAGTAAAATTGTGAGGGTGTAAGATCTGTTCTCTTTGTATTGTATTAAGTGTGTGTATATTGATGGCTATGTGCGTCTGTGTATGAGTTTCTGTGAGTGGGAAAAAATGACTATTCTCTGGAAGGTTCCCCCTCTATACGTGCCTTCTCTAAGACGTGATAAAGGGATAAAGGGATAAAGGGTAGGGGTAGGGGTGGTGAGGTGGATGTAGTGGTGTGAAGTGTCAAAATTTAGGTAGGATAAGAGAATTTTAGGGGTCAGAGATTTAATTTGTTAGGATTTATTATATTTGTTTTCTTGTGAGGAAAGTGTAGAATGGGTGAGGGTATGTGGTAAGGTGAGTTAAAAATAAATAAAATTGAATTTTGGGAGAAGAAAAATTACATGTCTACAATAATTATAGTTATTATTATTTTAGATTTTAATTTAACGTTTCTCTTTTTTTTTTAATGTGTATTTTTTTCGCAGTAAAAATAAATTTTCATTATTCTGTTGTTGATTGAAAATACTATTTCAACTAGCTTGGGTGACTATTTTAACCTTATTGCTTCAAAAAAGTAGATTTTCACCATATATATTGTTGTTTGTTGACAGACTATTTCAGCCTCATAACTTCACAATCAATAGCACTACTGATCATTGTATCTGTTATTTTTACATATCTTTTGTATAAAATAATATAAAGATATGGCTGGGGAGATCAAGGGGCCAACCCCGAATCGTGGCATCGAATTATTGGTTAGTCGTTGAGGTAATTTTATCTTGTTGATAATAGATAAAAAAAAAAATAGATAAAAAATGCCAAATAGTTTTTTATTTTATGACGAGCAAAAACTTCATACTATTTCTTTGAACATGGAAAAGTAAATATTTGTCATAGTAGTAAATTAACATAATGTTTCGAACCCACCAGGTCTCCATAAAATTTACTATTGGAATATAATTAATATCAATTAAAAACTTCGAAAATAATCTGTTGTCATAAATATCAATTAATATTATATTAGTATTCGAATATAACGAAGCACAAATTTTCAATTGACGGTTACAATCTTTTTTCATCATATCCAGTATTAAATTGATGATAGTGAATGTTCAATTCAAAATGTTAAGTGACTTATTAATCTCAATTAGTTCATTACAAATGAAAATAGGCAAGAATATGCTCAATAATATGACTGCAAAATACACCTGTGACGTACAAGATACACCTGTGACG
Organism: Capsicum baccatum var. pendulum; assembly: GCA_030864225.1. Lineage (NCBI taxonomy): Eukaryota > Viridiplantae > Streptophyta > Magnoliopsida > Solanales > Solanaceae > Capsicum > Capsicum baccatum. The sequence goes on from CM061550.1 coordinate 8,895,340, forward strand.
CACAAAATGCACGTGAGACTCCTCATAAGATCAAATTGTTATAACTTTGTAATAATTTAAATTTTAATTGTTATAATTAGTGAAATCTTGGATAGTGAAAAAACATGCACAAAAAGAACTCCACCTTTTTCTCTACTTTCCCAACTATTCCCATGCACCTTTGCATCTTCAGTTAAAGTAGTTAACATTTAATTGTTAAGGTAATTAGGATTAGAGGTGATTAAGAATGGTTTTATCAGTATAAAAGAAAGGGGATTATCTAAAGTTGTTCACATATCATTTTACATTTTATAAGTATAAAAAGGAAGACAATTATCTAAAAGGTTCCCATTTTGATTTGTTACTCTTCTTACCACCAACTCTTTTTCAGATAAAAGGAATGTTATACTAGTTGTTCACATATCATTCTATAATAAATGATTTTACTCATATACTTCTCTATACAACATCAACTCACAAACACACAACAACTCAAGTAAGTACCTTAACCTGATTATAGATTGTTGATTAATTATTCTCCCTTGTTAATTTGTTTATGCCTATCAAAACAAACAATTTCATGAATTCAGAAAATACTGATATATTGTCAATTAATAACTGAATGATCAAAAGATCAAAAGATCAAAAGAAGTGTGACAGAGAGAAGTATAGGCGTAAAATCGTTTATTATAAAATGATATGTGAACAACTAGTATAGCGTTCCTTTTATACTGAAAAAGAGTTGGTGGTAAGAAGAGTAACAAATCAAAATGGAATCAACATTACTCACTTTTCTCATTATTACATGTAGAGTTTATACAAATTATTACTGATCAATTAAAAAAGAGAGGCTCAATTTGACCGTCGTTAAACACTAACTCTCAAATCCTTGGAAATTCCTCATCTCATCTAAACTCAACAAATTTCCAACGGAACCTGTCAAACACAAATAAGTGCACAAAACAAACTAACGAAATCTCAAAAAACTTAGGCATCCCACAATCACCCGTTGACGTCTCCAAAATCATGAGGATCTCAAGGATCCTAGGCAAGGCTCACATCAAGGGGATTATGAAATACAATAAGATAGTAGCTAGATGTTTGTGAATAGTAAATAATTTAATAAATATAAATACATTACGTAAAAAAAAATTATATTTATGCAAGATATATACCCCAAAAAAAGAAATTACACGCACATATTTTATATTAATAATCGCGCGAAAAGCGATATATTTTATTAGTTTATACTATTATACAAAATCACACATTTTCATACAAACCAATATTTTACACACATATTTTATTAGTTTTTATTACACATATTTTACGCACATTGGCCAGTATACCCATTATCCCATCCCGTGACATCGCCTTAGGAAGCCTGCAAAAAAAAAAAAAAAAAGAAAAAAGAAAGAATGGTGATTGCATTATTTAGAAAGGAGCAAGATGAAATTAGTAGTAGTCCGGTGTGCCAAGTCACCTTTGGACAATCCTTTTCAAAATAATTTCACTCTTTAAAACTAGTTTGCGAATAGAGATTTCGATTAAGGAATTCTGTTGAACGAGGGGAAGGTGTTAGGCACCTCTCGATCCTGTGGTTCAACCACGGTCGCTTGGTGGAGCGTATCGTCTAATTAGATATTAGAAAATGTATAAACCACATAAACACACAAGACAAACAAATAAACAAATCAAACAAAATTCAAAAAAAAAACAAAGTAATGTCCAGTCCGAATTATATAGTCCAAAAATAGAAAAATGCAAAAATAGAAATCCTATCTAGACTAATCCTAAACTATGCTCCAATGCTTTACCCGATGCCTCAGGCGTTCATCACAAACCTCCTTTGCGTACATGATACGTCGAGACATTCCCCGGTGAATAGATACAAGTACTTCGGGGAATTCCCCGGCCAAATGAGTACAATTGAATTAAATGTGATAAAACAAAACCATTCTAACACATATTTCAAACATGCCATCAATCCACGATGCCTAAATTTACCTATCTGAACCTACCATTTGCCTATCCATTCTCGACTAAAGACATAATTCTATCACGTTTCATATCTACAATAAATCGAAATTAATCCGAATCTAACCTTTTCATCAATTTTTAATTTTAACCCAAATTTCTTTTTATCAATCCATTAAAACATGATCAAATTCATTCCTCAAACCACCAAAGTCGAATCACCAAGCATCATGATCATAATATCAACATCAACAAAATCCAACAAAACGCCACACATAAACACAATCAATTCAACCAACCAAAATAAATAAAAAGAGAGCGGATTAAGGAAATGGACCTCAATAGCACTTGTTTTTGCTGATAATAAAGACATCCGAAAAACCAAAATCCTCGAACGAAATCCTCACGACTAACCAAGCTCCAAACCATGAATATTGAACCCACTCAATTGCAAGAAAACCCCTAACACACTATATCAAGACCGAATCAAGAAAATAGACGAATCCAAAACCCTTAAAAATCCAATGGAAAACTGAACATCGACGAAAACTGAGCTCTTGTGAGCTGATAGCGACAGAAATGACTAAACTAGTCTGAATCCGACTAGATCTCATCTATAAATCGGGGAAAGACAGAGATTCTAGCGTATTAGGGACTGAATTGGTTGATTTGACGATGAAAAACCAATTCCGGCAGTGTCGCCGAGAAAAGCACGAAAAGGACTCGGGTTTTCTCCGTTTTCACTATTTTGTCACCGAATTTCCGTCAAACGCCACCCCTCTGTCATCTTCTCTTTACTGCATGCGCGTATGTGTATGTTTCTCGGTGAGAGAGTGTGTGCATGCGAGATTCGTGAAGATTTGAGAGAGGTGAGCGTGTGCGTGCGAGATTTGTGAAATTTTTTAGAGAGGTGAGTGTGTGTTCTTGGTGCCTTCTCCCCCTTTTCCGTCCTCCCCCCTGTCCCTGTGAGTGTGTATACGTATATATATCCTGAGGTTGTTTATGAATTGTGTCCAATTGAAAAGAGAAAAGAAAGATGGTTCTTTTGTTTCACTGTGGGCCCCCCATCCCTTTGCATATTCTTTTTGCTTTGCTTCCTCTTTCTTCTTATCCGTCCCCTCTATATATAAAATAGAAGAGAACGTATATGTTGTGAGGTATTGGCAAGGCCTCGGTTTGTTAGTGGTGGGCTCCCCTTTTCTATTTTTGGTATGAGAAAAGTGTGTAGTGGATGGTGAGAGTGAGGTGTTGTTTTTTAATTGGAGGGGTAGAGGTTAGGTGTCCATTTTTGCTTGGGTGGATTGTTGGAATATTAGAATGAGACAAAGTTTATTATGACTTGTTATTTGGATAAAACAAAACAAAAATAAAAATAAATACATAAATAAGTAAAAGATGAGGTGGTTATTTATTTTCTTGGGAAAAATTATAAAAATGGGGTTAAATTGTGTGATATCGAAATAAGAAATATTTTTGACGGGATAAAATTATGTGTCTACATCATGCCCCCTTTGAATGTAAACACCAAGTGTTTTCATACAAAGAAGTAGAAAACGAGACAACATTTTATCCCAATCATTATTCGAAGAAAGCAATAAAATAAAGAAGGGCAACCTAGTCTTAACTTAGGACACCCTACCTACCCAATTTATGAGGGAGTCAAGCGACAGGTATCTCAAAGGATTGAAAGGAGATGGACTATACCGAGTTAGGGAGTCGAGTGAGGTTCCATCGAGGTTACGGTCTGCAACTCTTTCATTACATCAAAAGGAAAATTACAAGTTAACATATAAATGAAATTAGAAAATCCTATATACGCAACTTTACTTGACTCTTGGCTAGAGTTTTATCACCCTATTCTTCAGGCGGGCTCCTGACTTGCAATTTCTTTCGACTTGTTGCTTGGCTTTCAATTGCTTCGCTTTGTTGCTCGACTTTCATTTATTCGCCCTGCTCTTCAGGCGGTCTTTTGACTTGCCATTTTTGTCTTTCAATTTCATCACCCTGTTCTTCAGGCGGGCTCCTGACTTACAATTTCTTTCGACTTGTTGCTTGGCGTTCAATTGCTTCACTTTTTTGGTCAACTTTCATTTATTCGCCCTACTCTTCAGGCGGGCTTTTGACTTGCCATTTTTGTCTTTCAATTTCATCACCCTATTCTTCAGGCGGGTTCCTGGCTTGCAATTTCTTCAATTTCACATTTCATCACCCTATTCTTCAGGCGGGTTCCTGGCTTGCAATTTCTTCAATTTCACATTTCGTCACCTATTCTTCAGGCGGGCTCCTGACATACAATTTTCTCACCCTGTTCTTCAGGCGGGCTCCTTAAACCAGAATTAAAACTAGAGTGACAATTATCCCAAACAAAGATTATAATAAAGAAGGATTTTATCATTTTTTGAAAGTAATGTCCCATTTTCTCAGAGGGTCCTAAATAGAAAGTAAATTTCCATTTTTTGGGAGGGTCCTGAACAAAAAGTAAATTCTCATTTTTTTGGGAGGGTCCTAAACAGAACGTAAAATCTCATTTTTCAGGAGGGTCCTGAACAGAAAGTAAAGTCTCATTCTTCAGGAGGGTCCTGAACAAAAAGTAAAGTCCCATTTTTCAAGAAGGTCCTGAACATAAAGTAAAATCTCATTCATCAGGAGGGTCCTAAACATGAAGTAAAGTCCCATTTTTCAGGAGGGTCCTGAACAGAAAGTAAAGTCTCATTCTTCAGGAGGGTCCTGAACAGAAAGTAAAGTCCCATTCTTCAGAAGGGTCCTGAGCAGAAAGTAAAGTCCCATTTTTAAGGAGGGTCCTGAACTTAAAGTAAAGTCTCATTCTTCAGGAGGGTCCTGAACATAAAGTAAAGTCCCATTTTTTAGGAGGGTCCTGAACAGAAAGTAAAATCCTATTTTCCAGGAGGGTCCTGAACAGAAAGTAAAGTCACATTTTTCAGGAGGGTCCTGAACAGAAAGTAAAGTCCCATTCTTCAGGAGGGTCCTAAACAGAAAGTAAAGTCCCATTCTTTAGGAGGGTCCTGAACATAAAGTAAAATCTCATTTTTTTAAGAGAGTCCTGAACAGAAAGTAAAGTCCCATTTTTCAGGAGGGTCCTGAACAGAAAGTAAAGTCCCATTCTTCAAGAGGGTCCTGAACAGAAAGTAAAGTCCCATTTTTCAGGAGAATCCTGAACATTAAGTAAAGTCCCATTTTTCAAGAGGGTCCTAAACAGAAAGTTAAATCTCACTTTTCAGGAGGGTCCTGAACATAAAGTAAAATTTCATTTTTCAGGAGGGTCCTGAACAGAAAGTAAAGTTCCATTTTTCAGGAGGGTCCTAAACAGAAAGTAAAGTCCCATTTTTCAGGAGGGTCTTGAACAGAAAGTAAAATCTCATTTTTCAGGAGGGTCCTGAACAGAAAGTAAAATCCCATTTCCAGGATGGTCCAGAACAGAAAGTAAAATCCCATTTTGCCTTCCCAACAGTAGCTGAACTTGCTAAAAAGAAATTTTCCTCTGTTTCATCAAAGACAATTTTGTCAGTTAGAAACTTAGTGGTGGTTTGCAGTACATGGCTTCTCAGGAATCTGCTCCAGCACTCGTTCCATTCATCTTTGTTTCAAATCACTGATACTTGCCCCTGTCTTGTTGCATCATTAACCCAGACCAGATCGGGGGAAATGAATTTGACTCAAACACCGAGTTTCTATTTTACCATGCCTCTGAGATGTGCCTTTTGACATCTGATACTCCCATGAATCCAACAACCTGGCGGTTGATAGACTACCGTTTACTTGCTTTGAATTATGCTAATTTTTCTCTCATGTGTTGGTCTTGGCTTTTCCTCATACTATTGGGAAAACTGGTAGCAAGTTTTGAAATCCTTTCTCACTTGTTCTGACACAGACTTGACTCAAAATGTAAAGAAATGATGGTGATTTTTATTTTGACAAATGACATAGAAAGACAAAAATATGCAAACGAAAGAAAAAGGCAATGTCCCTTATTAAAGAATAAAAAAAAAGAAAAAAAAACTTATCTGAATGCGGCAACCAACTTCAATAAGTACGCAACCATTTTTGATTAAGCTGTCTGATCTTTCTACCCAAACTTCAACCTTCTGTTGTTGAGTTCATGCCCTTTCCGCTGTGTTACTTCTTCAAACCCATTGGACTCATACATCTCATTCAATTGACGACATCTTGAAAGATTTTTGCCAATAACCTCTTTCATTTCACTTTTTTCTCGAACTCTCCATCGCCTCACAATGCTCGTGGGGGTTTTCACCAATTAAACTCTCTCATTTCTATTTCTCTCAACTCACCATCGCCTTACGGTGCCTATGAAGATTTTCACCAATAAGACTCTCTCATTTTTTTATTTTCTCTCAACTAACCATCGCCTTATGGTGCTCGTGACGATTTTTACCAACAAAACTCTCTCATTTTTATTTATCTCTTAATTTCTTACGCTGAGAAAGACAAGTAGTACCCAAAATGCATCATCATATCAATTGTATATTTAGCCTTAACATTCTCAAAGATTGATCTGAAAGTCTTTCTTTGGTTGTAACTTGGCTTTTGGATAAGGTTAGAAAGAAAAGTAAGGCATAAGGCTCAAACGACACTTGAAGTGGGGTGAGACTTACAACTTTTGAAATCAACTCAAACAACACCTTAACTCATGCCCCAATTTTTTGTTAACTGGGTGACTAGAAGATCTTTATTTGGTTGGACCGAACCCTGAATAGGGCAGCCTACGCATCTCACTCTCAAGAGAGAAGAATCAGGTCGCACGTAGTTCCATTAGCTTGTTCATTGTTTTGATTTGATTTTTATTTTTTTTTCTTTTATTTCTTGAACTCTTTCTTTTATTCTTATTTTTCTGGACATTTATCTTTGATTCTATTTTGATTCTAATAGAGGGATATGAAAGAAAAATAAAATTAAGCTCAAATGGGGTAAACAAAGGATGACACAATGTTGGGATAGCAGAATGAAATGCCTTTATCATACCAATCTTCAAGAACGCAAGTACTAAACATACAATAGAACCAACATAGGATAAAATATCATACATAATATCTTTTGACCGCATCAGTATTGATAGCCATCTCTGTCATTTTGCCTTCAATATCTGTCAAATATAAGGCTCCATTGGGCAATACTTTCTGCACAATAAAGGGACCTTGCCAATTTGGGGAGAACTTGCCTTTCGCTTCAGCCTGATGGGGAAGGATACATTTCAATACCAACTGACCAACTTCAAAATTCCTGGGATGTACCTTTTTGTTATACGCTTGAGCCATTCTCTTCTGATACAACTGGCCATGACATACCGACGTCAGTCTTTTTCTATCAATCAAACTCAACTGTTCCAATCGGGTTTTGACCTACTCATCATCATCAATCTCTGCTTCAACAATGAATCGAAGAGAGGGAATTTCAACTTCTGTGGGAATGACTTCTTCTGTTCCATAGACCAATAAATACAGAGTTGCCCCTGTTGAAGTGCGAATAGTAGTGCGATAACCTAGTAGTGCAAACGGCAACTTCTCGTTCCATTGCCTAGACCCTTGTACCATTTTTTGTAGTATCTTCTTGATATTTTTATTGGCGGCTTCCACAGCGCCATTTGCCTTTGGACGATATGGAGTAGAATTTCGATGCGCGATCTTAAACTGTTGACACACTTCTTACATCAAATGACTATTGAGATTGACAGTATTGTCTGTGATGATCATCTTTGGAATTCCAAACCTACAAATGATGTTGGTATGAACAAAATCTACCACAGCCTTCTTTGTTACTAACTTGAAATTTACTGCTTCTACGCACTTTATGAAGTAATCAATGACCACCAAAATGAATCTATGCCCATTTGAACCTTTCGGCTCAATCGGCCTGATCACGTGTATTCCCCAAGCTACAAATGGCCATGGAGCAGCCATTGCATGCAAATCTGTAGGAGGAGAATATATCAGATCACCATGTACTTGACATTGATGACACTTTCGAACAAATCGATTAGAATCCCTCTCCATAGTAAGATAATAATAACCTGCTCGAAGAATCTTCTTTGATAAGACATAACCGTTCATATGTGGCCCGCATACTCCCGAGTGTATTTCAACCATGATTGTTGAGGCTTATTTTACATCTACACACCTCAAAAGTCCCAGATCTGGGGTTCTCTTGTATAAGATTCCCCCACTTAAGAAAAATCCATTAGCCAAACGCCTAATAGTCCTCTTTTGATCACTGGTGGCATGCGTTGGGTATTCTCCAGAATGGATGTATCGCTTGATATCGAAGAACCAAGGTTCTCCATCGAGCTCTTCTTCAACTGCATCACAATAAGCATATTTATCACAACTCTGGATAAGCACTGGATCGATGTAGGCTTTATCAGGATGTTGGAGCATTGAAGATAGAGTGGCTAAAACATCAGCAATCTCATTGTGAATTCTTGAAATATGCCTAAATTTTACACACACAAACTGTTGACATAGCTCTTGCAAGCATTGTCGATACGGTATGAGCTTTAAATCTCGCGTCTCCCAATCACCTTGAATTTGATTGAAGAGCAAATCTGAATCCCCTAACAATAATAGTTCCTGGACTCCCATATCAAAAGCTAACCTCAAACTAAGAATGCAAGCTTCATACTCTGCCATGTTGTTAGTACAGTAGTATCAAAGTTGTGCTGTTATAGGGAAATGTTGCCCCGATTCAGAGATAAGAACTGCACCTATTCCAACTCCCTTCATGTTAACGGATCCATCAAAGAACAACTTCTAATTTGGATCAGCATCTGTAATGACTTCCTCAACACAAAATATCTCATCATCAGGAAAATATGTCTTTAGCGGCTCATACTCTTCATCAATGGGAATCTCAGCAAGATGATCTACCAAGGCTTGGGATTTCATGGCTGTTCAAGTTACATATACAATGTCGAACTCAGTAAGCAATATTTTCCACTTTGCCAATCGACCTGTCGGCATATACTTCTGAAAGATATACTTCAAAAGATCCATGCGGGAGATGAGATAAGTAGTGTAGGATGAAATATAATGCTTCAACTTCTGTGCTACCCAAGTTAGGGCACAACACGTCCTTTTAAGAAGAGTGTACCTGGCCTCATATGCAGTGTACATTTTGCTAAGATAATAAATAGCCTACTCTTTTTTTCCTGTTACATCATGTTGCCCCAATACACACCCAAATGAATTATCCATAACCGAAAAGTACAAAATCAAAGGCCTGCCAGGCTCAGGTCGCACCAACACCGGTGGATTTGAAAGATATCTTTTGATTTTATCAAACGCTTCCTGGCATTCTTCAGTCCACTCAATCGCAACACTTTTTTCAGCAACTTGAATATGGGCTCACACGTGGTTGTGAGTTGAGCAATAAATTTGCTGATGTAGTTCACCTCCGTCCTATTCTTGAGCGGGGGCAAATTTTGAATGACTTTGATTTTCGAGGGATCTAATCCAATTTCCCGATGGCTGACTACAAACCGTAATAGCTTTCCAGACGGAACTCCAAATACAAATTTTGCCGGGTTGAGCTTGAGATTATTCCTGCGAAGACTTTCAAAGTATTTTCCTAAATCTTTAACATGGTCAACCTGACTCTTTGACTTAATAATCACATCATCTACATAGACTTTAATCTCCTTATGCATCATATCATGAAACATAGGAGTCATGGCTCTCATGTATGTTGCGCCAGCATTCTTCAAACCAAACGGCATCACTCGAGATCAATAAGTCCCCCATGGTGTGATAAAAGACGTTTTTTCCGCATCTTCATCATCCATACTGATCTGGTGGTATCCGGCATAGCAATCCACAAAAGAGGCAACCTTGTGTTTAGCACAATTGTCCAGTAAAATATGGATATTGGGCAACAAAAAAATATCTTTCGGACTTGCTCTATTCAAATCACGGTAATCAATACATACTCGAATTTTGCCATCTTTCTTTGGGACAAGAACAACATTGGATAACCACATAGGATAACGAGCCACTCGAATGACTTTGGCCTTAAGTTGTTTCATGATTTCCTCTTTGATTTTGATACTTACATCAGTTTTAAAGTTCCTTAACTTCTGTTTGATAGGGGAAATGCAGGATTAGTTAGCAATTTATGAGCCACTAATTCAGTGCTTAAACCAGGCATGTCATCATAAGGCCATGCAAAAACATCCTTATAATCAATTAATGCTTGAATCATTCCATCTTTTAGCTAAGGCAAAGCATGTACACTGATTTTAGTTTCCTCAACATCTTCTTGATTCCCTAGATTCATTGGCTCAGTTTCATTTAAATTAGGATTCGGCTTGTCTTCAAACTGTTCCAACTCTTTGCTTATTTCTTCTAGTGTCTCTTCTTCATTATAGTCCCCCTCTTGCTTCATTATATCTTGATTAGTTTGGATTTTAAGATCAGGCAGAAAATTTTGCATGCATGTCATGTCATTAGAATCAGCATAAAGAGAACTGTATAAAGGAAAAGACAAAAACAAAATATATTAGACCAAAATTAAGGGGACATTGTATTTCATTAAAAGGGAAAGATAGGAGGGTTTAAACACAAATAACAATAGAATGTAAGCAATCTAAATTCCGAATTATAACCCTGGAATAACTCGAATAAATAGAAAGAAAAAAAAATGAACTACCAAAACTCCCTCCTGATGGGGAGAGGAGTGACTTTCCAATTGTTGAGCTGGACCTCAGGACCTATGAACTGCACGTCTGCCTTACTGGTACCCTCTCCTGCTTCAACCATGTCAACATCAATCAGAAGGTTCTGGAAGTCATCAACCAATTCAGCTTCAAATTCTACAGGCTTCGTGACATCACTCTAAATAAATAATTCACTGAGTAGCGGCATTGGGCGAGGGAGTGACCATGTTTCCTTTTTCTTTCCCTTGGCCTTCTTCAAATCTTCAGCCATAGGTTCAAATCCCAGACCAAAAGTTCCCATGTTCTCTCTTGGATATTTGGGACGAACGATACCATGCAGAGACACTCCGAAAACCTTCCCTGACATAAATTCATATTTCAAAAACTCACTCACCATCATGATAGAAGCAGAAGAAAATTGTGTTCCTGGAATAACCTGTCCTTCAAGGATACGATCTACTGGCACTGTATCAAAAGTTTGATAGACAAATGTCTTCTCTACATTGTTTTCTTCAATTAGAGACAAGGGAGAATCTTCGTAGGTGAACAAATCCCCTTCCCTATGAATTACCACTTCTTGCCTGTCATGCTCAAACTTGATCATCTGGTACAATTTAGATGCAACCACTTTGGCCTTGTAGATCCATGATCTTCCTAATAACAAATTGTAAAAGGGGTCGATATTCAACACTTGAAACTCTAGGTCGAATTCAATAGGCCCTATAATCAACATTAGTTCTATTTCGTCAATGGAGTTGGACTTTGCTCCATCGAAAGCCCTAACACATACATTGTTGGGCCTGATCCTCTCAACTCCAATATTCAACTTTTGCAAGGTGGAAATAGGGCAAATATTTGTGCCAGAAACTCCATCAATCATGAAATGAGTGACGTAGAAATTTTCACACTTCACAGTAATATAAAGCCCCCGATTATGCCCCGTACCTTCAACTGGCAATTCGTCATTAGAAAAGATGATTTGATTGACCTCAAAGATTTTTCCGACCATTTTCTCAAGCTAATTTACTTTAATGTCCCTAGGAACATATGCTTCATTTAATATCTTCAATATAATATCACGATATTCCTTGGAATGCAACAACAATGATAAGAGGGAAATTTGAGCAGGGGTCTTCTTCAACTGATCTATTATTGAGTACTCTGGTAGTTTCATTTTTCTAAAAAGTTCTTTGACTTCTTCTTCAGTGACAGGATTCTTGAGAGATGAAGGCCCACTCACCCTGGCTTGGGCTTCCTCAAACCTTCAGGCATGAAGCATCTTCCTGACCGAGTCAAACCCCCTACCTCATCTACTTCTTCCTCAACTTCCTTTCCCTGATAAGTCATCACAGTCCACTTATCAGGGGATAGGATTCTCCATAATAATAATAGGGGAAAAAGAGGGCTCATTTTTTCATTATTATCTTCTCTGCAATAACAACAATCACCAAATCATCTTCCTCACAAGAAGAACAAAAAAAATAAGGGAGAGAAGAGAGAATCGCGCGCGAGAGAAAAAAATTGAGAGAGAAACAGTATCATAAACAGTATTGTGAACAGTGCCATGAACAGTGTTGTGAACAGTACCATGAACAGTGTTGTGAACAGTGCGCGAACAGTGTCAGTTTTTGGGTTCGATTGGATTTACGAAGCTTCAATTTTGGGTCACAAATTTTTCAATACGGAGTTGGAGTTTGTCATTGTTGAGGTCCTATTAGGAATTCTATAGTCCGGGCTTTCTTGATTTTATTATCAACGAAATCGATTCATCAAAGGTCCATCTCTCGACTCTACTTTTTTACTATATCGAAGTTGGTTAATATCGTGATTTTGTGGTGCTGTTTTAAATATTTTGAGCAAAATATTAATTGTTGTTGTGGCTATGAATGATCGGTATGCTTAAATGTTTGAATCTTCGTTGGGGTATGTGTTGTTGGTTTTGGATTTTAAAAAGTGATTTGATAGTCGAACTGGTTTAATAATGTGGTTAAAAAAAGGATTTGGGGGGTGAAATTGAGAAATTGATAAAAAAGTTGAATTTAGATTAGCTTTCATTTATTGTTGTTTTGTTTAATTTGTAATGAGCATGAATGTTATTGGAATGTGATAAAATTATGATATGTTGAAATGGATAGGCGAATGTTGGTTCGGGTAGGCAAAAATTAAGGAATAAGTTTTCTTGTTGAATGTTTGAATGTGGAATTTGAGTTGAACCGTTTGGTTTTAATTCTTGTATTTGGAAATGTATTCATTTAATCGGGGAATGCCCCGCGATCACGTGTATTTATTCTCCGGAGAATGCCCCGAAGTATTTTGTATTTGGAGGACGTCCACGATGAAGGCCCGAGGCATCGGATAACATGGGAGCGTAGTATAAAATTAGTGTAGGGTAGAATAGCATTTATATTTTTGCATTCTTTTTCTATTTTCGACTGTATAATTGGACTGGACATTATTTTTGGATTCGTTTGCTTGATTGATCATTTTATTTATGTTTGTTGTGGTTTATACATTCATAGTGTCCAAATTAGCCGATATACTCCACCAAGCGACCGTGGTCGAACCACGGGATCGAGGGGTGCCTAACACCTTCCCCTCGGTCAACAGAATTCCTTAGCCAGAATCTCTTTTCATGGATCAATTTTATAGAGTCAAAGTCATTTTGAAAAAGGATATGCATGGATGACTTGGCATACCTAATTTATGCCAAGTGGTGACTCTGAGTTTTGAAACTAATGAATCCTTTTTCGAAATAATTTTCATCTTTTGTCACTTTAATAATAAAACCCTTTCAAAAGTTAAAAATTAATTCTTTTTGGGAGTGAAAAAAAAGGGGTGTGACAGCTCTGGGGACTCCGCTGGGGATCGAACCCAGAATCTCTGATTTATTTTTTGAAGTTGTATCGGCTTAGTTTGGCACTATAGGTGTATGGAAATTTTTTTGTGTTGTTTTGTGTTATTGTATTATCACTGTTGAGTGCCTACGTGCTCTTTGTTTACAGTTTTTATCCTATGTGTTACCGCTTTATATCTGGCATCATTTACATAACTCGAGTCAATTCTTTCTGCAACAAGTTCTGTAGTACATGCTGTGTACACGACCTATAGTTGAGTCACTCTTATTTTTTAGGATAGGGAGCCGTCGACTGGTATGGAGTGGGTGGAAAGCTAGCGCAGCCACTATTGACCATACATTTCCCCGAACAGCCTTGTTAGTGAACCCCAGCGTAGGCCAGCCTTTAGGTCATGCTTATTTGCATCATATTGAGATTTAGCGGGACCCACGTGGCCCTTTGTAGGAGACTCACCTCTAAAGCATCCCTACGTGCTAAATATTGCATCTTTGAGGGTAACAAAGTCATTTGACAGACTGATTTGGGCAAAACCATGAGTTAAAAGGAAAGTGTGTAGGCAAGAAATTGTTGGAAAAAAAAGAAAGAAAAAAAAAGTGAAAAAAAAAAAGATTTGGTAGTTTTTAGGGTTCTTTATGACTTTTGTTTTTCACAATTCAAATTTTTTTTTTTTAACTTTTTGCACTCATTTCACCAAAAATTTAAAACGTTAAAAAGATTTTCTTTTTATTTCTTTATTAAATATTCACAATTCGAAAAATCTAAAAAAAAATATTTTTTCCTTTCAATAGGAGATTTGTACATTTTTATATGATGAAAATATCAAAAAGATTTTTTCTTTCATAGTTGTTGGTGTTAGTTTCTAATTAAAAACCCAAAAAAGATTTTATTCGTCTGTCTTTAGTCGTGTCTTTCAATTCAGGATTTGGTTTGTCATTTAATTCTTAATTGTCCAATCTGGACGAACTACGCACCCCTGATCCTCCTCTCTCGGGAGTGAGATACGTAGGCAGCCTATTGTTGGTTCGGGAATCTTATTTAAAAAAATTTTAAAAATAAATTCTTTACTCTTTATTTAGAGTAGGTGTTTCACATATGCCTCGAAAAGAACACTACCAAAAGATTTTCCTTAATAGTCGTAGGTATCATTTTTGGTTGATCTTATTTAAAAATTTAAAAAGATTTTCTTTAGTTGTTATTAGAGTAGGTGTTTTATATACATTTTTAAAAGAAAACTATAAAATGATTTTCCTTTAAGAGCTTCAAGTTTAATTTTCATATAAAATTCAAAATTGAAAATCCAAAAAGATTTTTCTTTGGTAATCGCAGGTTTCATTTTTGTATAGGGAGTTTAAACCTAAAAAAATGCAAAAATGATTTTCGTCAATTCTTTTGATAATTGGTTATTTTCTTTTTCTTCTAAGAGTTTCAAGAAAAAAATAAAAAAGAGGAAAAAGAGTTTGGTTGACCATTTTGGCAAAACTTCACGAACTATGCACACCCGATTCTCCTCTTTCGGGGGTGAGATACGTAGGCGCCCTTCTTGGGTTCGATGATATTTTCTAAAAGAAAAAAAGGTTTTGAAGAAAAAATGTTGAACTCTAACATATTTGTTGCCTTTTGTTCAGTTAGTTTAAGGTGGTTGGATTGTGGCTTCCTTGCTGGTCCTCCATATCACACCAAATTCAAGGAAAGGTTAGTTGTGTCCAACAAGAATATAGAGAGTGGCATCATGAATGAAATAAAGCGTTAGGAAATTGAGAGTTTAAAGAAAGAGAATTTGAGACTGAGACAACAAATGATGGAAATGTACCGAGCTTGGGCCAGTGGGCTGCCTCCACCTCAGTTCCCCACTTTTGAACCTGCAAATACCTTGAGTCTTCTACCAAAATCGCAAATTCAGTTTCCTACTATGGTTGATGGACCACAGCATGCCTCAGAATTTATTCCACGTCAAATGCACCTCAATACTTCCACCACTCTTTCTTTAGCTCCTCGGTATAAGTCTACCACATTCACTTCACCACATACCGTTTGTGCTTTTGTTTCTCAACCTTCTACTAATGCTTCCACTTTGGATATCAATCCAACGATTGTGCTTCCCCAGTCCACTAGTGAATCCACGTTCAATACTCGCGATGATAATTTTTATACTCTTGAGCCTACAGTTAAGTTAAGTGGATCACCAAAATTTCTTACTAAGAAGCCTAGCATGCTAGAAAACTCAGAGAAAATGGTTGGGAAAGTTAAGAGTGTAGAAAATGATATGAAAAGCTCCTTAGGACTTGTGGGCTATGAAGATGTTTCATATAAAAATGGGGGCATGTTTTCAAGTGTTAACCTTCCTCCAAGCTTTGAGACATCAAAATTTGAGGATCTTGGTGGACAGAATGGTTCTGTGAAACATTTGGGACGATATTGCAATCATTTAAGGGAAACTGAAGAAAATAAGAAGAAAAATTCTTCTGTTGTCGTGCCTGGGCCAAAGCAGAGTTTGAGAGGTCCAACTCACCAATACTGTCAGCCTCAATCCTGAGCTTACATATCAAATCCACTTATTCATCTGCAACAAGGTTTCTCTTTTCAAAATCCAAGGAGTTCCATTTCACTTCCTCAATGTCCTTTGAATAATGCACAATTATGTACCCATTCGTCTTCTTATCCATAATGGCATACACCTGTCTCTCAACATTGTCCTCGACCCCCACAAATTTACCAAGGAACCTCTAAATTTAAGTTTCATCTGAGGCCAGAGTTCGCAAAGACGAGGAAGGAAAAGGATAATTTCACTCCTATTGGGGAGTCCTATGCCAGTTTGTTCTAGAGATTGAGACATAGGGGAATGATTACTCCTCTCCTTGGATATATACCTAACCCACATCTAAGAAAGTTTGATCCTAATGTATGGTGTGCATATCATTCTGATGTTCAGGGTCATATTACTGAAGATTGTCGTACTTTGAAAATAAAAATAGAAAAGATGATTCAAGATAAATTGATTGTGGTGCAAAACATTGGCCCCTCGACAATCCCACAGAGTTCTTCACCAGCATGCGGTACTGCACAATATATGGGAGGCAATGAGTTAAACATGGGGATTCAGAACTTATTTGTTGAAGGAAATATGTCAGATAGTGGTGGAAACTCTAGTCATGCTGATATGCAAATCTGTGGCTAATATGTCAGGCTGAGAAATTGAGAAGTCACCCCTTTCCCTACTAGGAAGAGGTCTGGTATTTTGTTTTGTTTTCTTTTCAGTTATCCGAATTATTTTAGAGTGGTAGTTCGGGATCTATCTTGTTTTGTTCCTTTTGTCATTTATGGTCAAACCTTTTCTATCTTTTATTTAACCTAAATAAAGTGTCCCTTTTTTCTTTGTGTTTAAATATATGTTATTTGTTTGTTTTCTTTACATAGTACAATTTATGTTGACTTTAGTGATATGACATGCTGGAGGATTCTTCGCTAGATCTTAAAATCCAATTTGAGCATGAACTTTGAATCAGAGGGCTAAAGTTAGAAAAAGCATGTGAGAAATAGGTAGCGTGTTAAGACATTTGGTGACCATGTTGAAACCTTCTTTCAAAATTAAGGCAATTGTTTTGAGAATCACCAGAATAACTTGGTCATCAATTGTAAGGCATGCCTAAATTAGGTCAAACAGTGGATGCGTGATCCTATATCAAGAGGAATAGAAAGAAAATCACCTCCACGAAATCATGAGTCATTCAATGTAACAAATATACAACAAAAGTGGAGTTGTATGCTAGAAAAACAGAGAAGAAGTAGTGACGCACAGACTTAGTCAAAGTTAATGTTGTAAAAGATGTAGAACATGATCTTCATCTCCAACTTTCAAATTGCATATTATATGCTTGCATTTTCAAGAATTGATATGACAAAGGCATTTCATTATGCTACCCAAACATTGTGTCATCCTTTGTTTACCCCATTTAAGATTATTCCTACTTTATTTCATACCCCTCTTTTGGAATCAAGATAGAGTCAACAAAGCTCAAAAGAAAAGTGTCGAGCAAAACAATAGAGTCAGAAAGTTTGAAAAAGAAACGAGAGAAAAAATATGTCCAAAAGAATGAAACAAGACAAAATCTAGCACATGAAAGAGACATGATTGTGAGCCAAAAGGGTATGTAGAAGTTTGGTCAACAGAGAAGTCTGGGAACTCATGAAATACCAAGGTTCCAAGGGGTCTATCTGAGAAGTATGGAAAAGCAGAGATGTTGTGTTTGTCTCAGTCACTCTTAATAATCTGAGTTTGGGTCAATGATGCATCAAGTCAATGATATATGTAATGGTTTAAAGCAAGGTTAAATGTTATGACGACAAGAGTGTTTGCCACGAAAGCAAAAGCCTGATAATGCTCAATCTACAGCTCTCGAAGGAGTGTAAAGCGGTCGCTAGTAAATATAGAACCCAACTAGGTTGGGTATCGATCCCACAGGGAATAGCTTGGTCAACAAGTAAGCAACGATTACTAGACTTTTAGTGCAAGTCTCGTAAGTAGGGGGGATTGTAATGTGTAACCAAAATATTAAAGTAAAAACTGAAAATAAAGGAGTAAAAACGGTTTGCTTGGTTGGTTTACGATCAATGAGAATTGAGAAGTTGGGGTTATGTCCACCTTATGAGTTGTACGTCTCTATTGGCTATGAGTTATGCGGAATTCAGACATGCATGTGCTTATAGAGAATTGTATTCGATGGTAAATCCAAGCATCTTTCGACCTCAACAAGGACTATTTCACTTTAACTCTTTCGAGCTTAAAGCGTATCTAACGGTACAAATTCTCCAAGAGGTTAATCCAGTTACGGCACTAACTTTTTAATAGGGGATGGGAACCTATTACCTTGACATTATCTCTTTTCCAGACATATAACTTTTCTTTCGAACAAGTTAATGCTATACTGGCATTATTCTATACGTCTGCAGCCACAAGAATTTGCATTAAGATGAAGAGAATAATGATAAAAGCAACACACGTGTCACAAATTCACAAACTCATAGCCTTAGATAGTATCTCATAAGGCTTCCATAACCCCAACAGAGAAGTTTAGTTACCCATGAGTGCGAAGGAAATCACAATCGACATTGTTATTATACCACAATAAAGATTTCGTGTAGCAAAGTGTGGTAGGCGTTAGGCGTGAACTCCCTTGCACAGTAACGTTTCTCTTGTTGTGGAAAATAAGAATTGAATAGATGAAAAATAATGTCAACAATGAATTAATGAAGAGAATTGTTTTGATGGATGGATGGATAGTGGATGGATGGGAATTGATGGAATGGGGGAATGGTGTGGAATTGCGGAATGAATAAAAATCTCTAGCAAAATAGGGTATTTATAACACCCATATCCTATTCCTACTAAGATAATGAAATACTTAACCAAATCCTACTAAGCTAATGAAATACTTAACCCAATTGTACTAGGTTAATGTATCATTATCCTAATCCTAATAAATTACTGCTAGTCCCCAAAGTCTTCAGAATTGTTGTTTTAGCCCGGGACAGATTTTTCATGCGCCACTTTTGGTCCTTAGCCTCCAAGACTCCCTTTTCTCCTTTCGTGAAGCTTTCTTTGGCGTCAAGTTATCCATAAAATGCTGAATTCTGCATTATTTATACCTGAAACTTTGCTAATCATGTTCGTTAGCTCACTTACAGGAAAAAAGATTAAAAGTGCATGAAATATATAATTTGTCCTCAAAACTTAGCTAAAATATGGGTAAAATATAGCACTATAGGCGTGTAAATTCGCCTATCATCAACACCCCACACTTAAAGCTTTGTTCGTCCTCAAACAAACTATCATGTCCATCTGAACATCAACTTAGGGTTTCACAGTAACAACACAAAATATTCGTCAAGACAAGCACAACAATTATCAACAAAGAGTAGTTTTCTGCTCATTAGTAGAAACAATTCAACCTCCAACATAAACTCGTGATGGTGGTTAATTCACATTCAATGGTTAAGGCACAAAGAATCATACACAACTACCCAAAACTCATCAACCATGCGTGTCTCACCATATATTACCCATAATCACTCACAAGTATAGCATATTTTTTAAACATGGGTATAGAAATATCCTTGCTCTCACACTCACAAAGAATTCATATGCAGCAATTGATGACCATAGGCTTGCCCTTAGTGTAATGCTCCACTAAATGTCAGAATGCTAAGCTTAGGATCAAATAGGTCTTCTACAGGTTGTAATGTAGGCTAAGGGACGGGTAGGACTATTTTGGCCAGAAATAGTGACTAAGTTCCCTAAGTGCTTTAATACATCACATTATGTCATTAACACTTTTCTTTCAAACAACCTTTTTGCTTTCTTTTAATCTACCTCCCTTTGTCACCTCTTTTGTTCAACATAACTAACTTTTTAGTTTTCTTTTCCTTTTTCTTTTCATAACATACCTCTTATGATAGCAATTCTTTTTCATAACAAATTCAAGCACCAATACATTCTAAGGCATCATACTCATCCAATTTCCTCTTATTTTGTCACATGACTTTACACTTTAAAGCACTTTAGTAATTTGGATCAAATTATGGTCTTGAAAAAAATGGATTAGGCTTATATATGAGGTTGTTAAAGAAAATAGGCTAAAGGCTCAAAAGGGGTTAACTAGGATAATGTCCACGGGTAGGTAAAAAGAAGGTACACAAGTATAGGTTGCCAAAGAAATGCCTAAATCATCTCCTAAACTCACGTTCTTTATTTTCGCTTCACACACACACCAGGCAAGTTCTAGCATCATCCACAAACATAGAATATACAATATCCTCACACACACAAGGCACATGGTCGACTTTATTGGGAGTAGTATAGATTCTTGACCCAACAGATGAGGGAGTTGAACCACACAATATCACATAGTGAGTCACAATTAGAGCCTAAACGTCTCAATAGTCATGATTTTAGCACAAACTCTTGTTATAATCTCATGCTGCCTATTAGAATAATTTCATGCGAAGCTAAGTAAAAAAAATTTAACTACTAAAAAAAACAAAAAAATAAAAATAAAAAAAATAAGAAAATGCAGATAAAGAAGTATAGCATGCAAGTACCAGCACCCCACACTTAGACGGGACACACTGTCCTCAGTGGAAAATAAATAAGAAGAACCTGGTTAGTCGGACTCATCCTCTATGTCTGGGGTCATACCCCCTTCATCGGAATCATCATCAGAGTCGTCATCCTCAGAAGTTCCTCATAAGTACCCCACTTGTTTCCAAGAGTGCGTCGAGGTATTTGCAGCACGGAGGATTCACCTTGCTCTTTTCTTCCTCTTTTCTGGCCTCTTTGTGAAGTGGTTGCTTTTCTTGTCTTTTGGTGCCATTATACCTGAGATCTCAATAGAGTCATGTTAGCTTAATCTCGGAAGATTCAATCAACAAACAGACAATAGTGGCACCACCCCACACTTAATTTGTTAACACAAACTAATTAAGTGAATGATATCGATTACTCAGACTTCATCGATATACACTTAGGTGATATGTTCCAACAATATAATCAGTGCAGTCATACTTCTTGTAATCTTAGCAATACTTTCATGTTTGATATATCAAGACTACTACATAGAGATTGAATCAAGGTATAGAATCTAGAAATAATCGCAACCTCATATGTTGGTAGTCAACCTTAATTCTCATCTCGATGAACAAGTCATTCCAACATGTAAGCTTTCTATTGGCAAGAGTATGCGATTTTCGTGACCATGTCAATTCCGCAAAAGTATGACAGTGCATCATAATCAAATTCAAGTTGGAAATATGTTAAGATTATTCTTACGTTTTCACTCACTTAGTTGTATCACAACACATAAACCACATTCAAATCACCAATACTACTTCAAGATTTAGCAATTCATAATATG
The DNA here is from genome assembly GCA_030864225.1 of Capsicum baccatum var. pendulum. Classification (NCBI taxonomy): domain Eukaryota; kingdom Viridiplantae; phylum Streptophyta; class Magnoliopsida; order Solanales; family Solanaceae; genus Capsicum; species Capsicum baccatum. Next base: position 8,916,738 of record CM061550.1, read on the forward strand.
CATAGTTGTGTAGTACTTACGGAATATAAATGAAGAATAAAAGAGTACTTACATGATTGAAGCCTTTGGAGATGTTCTTGTGAATTGAAAGAGCAAAAAGAAAAATTTTGAGATGATTTGGAGTGGATGTGCGGCGCCTTTAGGTCAAGTTTCATTGTGTTTATGTTGCAAGACTAAGTCCCCTTTATGTAGGAAAAGAATGGGTCAGGTTTTGACCCATTTAAAATTGGTTTTGGGGACAAAAAGGGACCATAGGCGGTGCCTTTAGCTTTGCCTATGCATGGTATAGGCAGCGCCTAATGCAAAGCATAAGCTAGCATAGGCGGCGCCTAGTGTAATGCATAAAGGGACCATAGGCGGCGCCTAGTGCATGGCATATGAGATCCTGAGACCAAATGGGCGGCGCCTATGCTATAGCATACCTGAGCATGGGCGGCGCCTATGTCTTTGCACACTAGATTCCGAGACCTTAGGCTATAGTATAGGTTTTGCATTGTTCGTGGCCTAGTTTTACCTATGCCTAGCCTTTTTCGATGCCTATATTTTCATGAGCAATGCACAATCCATAGCCTTTTGCTTCTTCATTCCTAACTCACCACCTTCAACATGCAATACGTCCAAATCAAAATTTGAAACCGACCTCCTCGTTTTACACCTCTTGTACCTACATTCACTTAAAAACAACAAAAACGATTAGAACGATGGGTTGCCTCCCATCAAGCGCCTTAGTTTTGGTCGTGACTCGACAAAATCCTAAGAAAACAAAAACAACAAGAACATTTAAAAACGATGGGTTGCCTCCCACCAAGCGCTTGATTTATTGTCGCGGCACGACATAGCTATTTCGATTACTTAGTCTTCATCGAGATAGATGGGGCATCGTTTTCTGAATGGATTCAGACGACGCTGATACTTACTTGTAGGCATGCAATCTTCTTCGATATGACTCTTGTGCATACATACCTCAGGAGAGATACCAATTATATCATCAATCTTCCTACCCATAGCTCTCTTGTACCTTATCAGAGCAGAGATGAGAGCCTCTACATGCTGTTCACTTAAATCATCCGCAACACTCTCCGAAAGTGTATTTCCATATCCCACGAACGTATACCTTAGGTAATTGGGGAGCTCTTTCGATTCTAGCATTGGTGGCTCTACAATGGAAGTCTTCGCAGTTTGTGAAGGTTGATTTGTAAGATCAAGGTCCAACTTCTTAGGGGCATGAGAATATGACCCTATTTCCTTTAGAGCACACATAGTTTCTTTATAATCTCCATCGTCCTCATGCTCAACATTCAGCAGCGCAGCAGATAATGGCTCAACAGTAAGCTATTTCTCTATAGATATTTCTTTCGTATACTCATAATGAACATCAGCTACAGAGAACACATTCATATTGCTGGGCTGCTTCATTGCTTTGCATATATCAAAGCGGACCACTTCGTCATTCAACCGAAATAAAAGCTCATTAGCTCTCATGTCAATAAGCACACTTCCTGTTGCAAGGAAAGGACGTCCCAAGATTATGGGAACTTCAGAATCCACCTCGCAATCCAAAATAATGAAGTCTGCAGGAAAGATGAATGAAGAAACCTTCACCAACACATCATTCAAGATACCCATAGGTCGTTTTACCGACCTATCAGCCATCACGAGCCTCATATTGGTTTGTGTCGGATCGCCTAACCCCAACTTCCTGTAGACGGATAGTGGCATCAAATTGATGCTAGCACCCAGATCGCACAATGCCTTGGCAAAGTTCAAAGATCCAACAGTGCACGGAATAGTGAAAGCACCGGGGTCAGCCTTCTTCTGAACTAGTGATCGGGTAGCGATTGCGCTGCAGTGATGAACAGTATCCTTCAACTCATAGCTTACTGCTCACTTCTTTGTCAAAAGATCCTTTATAAATTTCACATACCCAGGCATTTGTTCTAGTGCCTCTACCAACGGAACATTAATGGTCAGCTGCTTTAACATATTCATGAATTTGCTGAACTTTGTATCATCCGCAATCTTCTTCAATCTTTGAGGAAAAGGTGGTGGTGGATAAGGAATTGTTTTCTCCACGGATTTCTTCTCCTCTTGCTTCCATTTTTTAGCCTTTTCAGGCTGCAACATACTCGGTGTGACGTCATGGACGTCATGGGTAGCTTCTGCAGAATCTTCTCATTTTGCCTTGTCATCAACGTCCGCTACTTCGTCAACCACTTGCTTGCCTTTTGATGAAGTTTCCAGCACCTTACCACTTTGGGTAGTGATGGCCATGCATGACCCATCATTTCTTAGGTTTTGCACAGTGTCGCTAGGTAAAGTGCCGGCCTTTCTTTGATTGAATGCCGCAGATAATTGACTCAATTGTTGCTCCAGCTGTTTTATTGAAGTGGAATGCGAGTCAACCAATTGCTTCATTGAGGACAAGTCATTCTTCACCTCATTCACTCCCGTATTAGTTGCCTCTACTCCTTTCAATAGTTTAGCCATCATATCTTCCATTGACATATTTCCAGAACTAGATGCAGCGGCGTCACGTCTTCCAGGAGGAACATACAAACCACTCCTGTCAGTCTTATCCTTCCAACTACCTTGATCACGGTCCTTATATCCTGAATTATCATAATAGTTCTGGCCTTGGTTTCCTTGGGCATTGCCTCGGAAACCCCCCTGATTGTTCAAGTAGTTGGCTTCTTCCCCGAAATCGGATTCCTCTCTTTCTTTTGATGCAACAGCTTTAACTTTTTTGGTCTTCCCTGATAATAGATGCTTTGTAAGAAGATCCATCTGCATTTTCATGTGAGCCATGTCTTGGTCACGATCTTCTTGTCTTCGCCTCTGCTCTGCAGTCATGCCAAAAGATACAGTAGAGCTTGCTACCTCAGAATCCCTGGTATACCAAGCTCTACTTTGCTTTGTCATCCGGTCTAGCATATCGCTTGCCTGCACAAAGGTGAGGTCCATAAATGATCCACCTGCTGCATTATCTACCACTGTCTTAGTCACAGAATTCAAAGATCTGTATAATATCTCCATCAAGTGGACATTGGTCATATGGTGATTTGGGCACCGCATAAGCTTTGTCTTGAACCTCTCCCATGTTTCGTGGAGAGCTTCAGTTGGAAGCTGTCGAAAATTGGTGATCTCATCTCTCAACTGTGCTCTTTTGGATGGCGGAAAGAATCTTTCTAGGAAAGCGTCTTTCAATTGCCTCCAATTAGTAATTGAATCAGGAGTTAGCCCATTCAACCATAGAGTTACCTCCCCAGATAGAGAAAATGGAAATAAGCACAGTCGAATTGCATTCTGTCCAACGCCAGGATTGTCGAATGACTTGCATGTAGAAATAAAGTTGATCAGATGCATATTCGGATTATCGCGTGCTAGTCCACCAAATAATCCCTTGAGTTGCAAAAGCTGAATCATGGTGCTAGTGATATTGAACTTTGCTCCAAGTGCCAAGGGTGGAAGAATAATGGCTCCTGTGGCACCAGGTCCGTCCAGATCGTCCTCATCGTCATCAAAAAGAATTTGCATAGCTCGGCGATCAGGACTCAATCGCGCTTGACGATCTCTTCTCTGCATGGGTGCCGCCATCTCAGTAGTATGCCGTGGGTTTAGTATCTCCTCATCGCCCAGGTCCTCATCATCAGGATTTGTTGCACGGCCTGGGTTATCAATATTCTGTTGATGCACTTGGACAGTTATCCTTTCAATTTCATGTTGTGCATCCATTGGTGCACTGAACAAACCTCAATAAAACAAAAACAAAAACTAAAAGTAAAAGTACGAGAATCTTTAACCAAAGGGTCTAGTAATTATCACAAACTTAATTGACACTCGTATTCCCCGGCAACGGCGCCAATTTTTGATAACGCTCAATCTATATCTCTCGAAGGAGTGTAAAGCGGTCGCTAGCAAATATAGAACCCAACTAGGTTGGGTATCGATCCCACAGGGAATAGCTTGGTCAACAAGTAAGCAACGATTACTAGACTTTTAGTGCAAGTCTCGTAAGTAGGGGGGATTGTAATGTGTAACCAAAATATTAAAGTAAAAACTGAAAATAAAGGAGTAAAAACGGTTTGCTTGGTTGGTTTACGATCAATGAGAATTGAGAAGTTGGGGTTATGTCCACCTTATGAGTTGTACGTCTCTATTGGCTATGAGTTATGCGGAATTCGGACATGCATGTGCTTATAGAGAATTGTATTCGATGGTAAATCCAAGCATCTTTCGACCTCAACAAGGACTATTTCACTTTAACTCTTTTGAGCTTAAAGCGTATCTAACGGTACAAATTCTCCAAGAGGTTAATCCAATTACGGCACTAACTTTTTAATAGGGGATGAGACCCTATTACCTTGACATTATCTCTTTTCCAGACATATAACTTTTCTTTTGAACAAGTTAATGCTATACTGGCATTATTCTATGCGTCTGCAGCCACAAGAATTTGCATTAAGATGAAGAGAATAATGATATAAGCAACACACGTGTCACCAATTCACAAACTCATAGCCTTAGATAGTATCTCATAAGGCTTCCATAACCCCAACAAAGAAGTTTAGTTACCCATGAGTGCGAAGGAAATCACAATCGACATTGTTATTATACCACAATAAAGATTTCGTGTAGCAAAGTGTGGTAGGCGTTAGGCGTGAACTCCCTTGCACAGTAACGTTTCTCTTGTTAAGGAAAATAAGAATTGAATAGATGAAAAATAATGTCAACAATGAATTAATAAAGAGAATTGTTTTGATGGATGGATGGATGGTGGATGGATGGGAATTGATGGAATGGGGGAATGGTGTGGAATTGCGGAATGAATAAAAATCTCTAGCAAAATAGGGTATTTATAACACCCATATCCTATTCCTACTAAGCTAATTAAATACTTAACCAAATCCTACTAAGCTAATGAAATACTTAACCCAATTGTACTAGGTTAATGTATCATTATCCTAATCCTAATAAATTACTGCTAGTCCCCAAAGTCTTCAGAATTGTTGTTTTAGCCCGGGACAGATTTTCCATGCGCCACTTTTGGTCCTTGGCGTCCAAGACTCCCTTTTCTCCTTTCGTGAAGCTTTCTTTGGCGTCAAGTTATCCATAAAATGCTGAATTCTGCATCATTTATACCTGAAACTTTGCTAATCATGTTTGTTAACTCACTTACAGGAAAAAGGACTAAAAGTGCATGAAATATATAATTTGTCCTCAAAACTTAGCTAAAATATGGGTAAAATATAGCACTGTAGGCGTGTAAATTTGCCTATCATCAAAGCCACAAACGTACCCCCATGTTTTTAAACTCACAACTTTTCTATGTATGAAACAGGAACATATTTCACCTTCAAATCAAGGATTTCAAAGCCTAAACATCAAGGCCCCTAATTTCTCGCTTTCATAAATGCAGGACGCAATGTTGCTGTACAGGTTTGATAATTAAATCATGGTAAAAATTCATCATCTTATATCCCTCGGAGACACACTTTCCTGTCCAGGGATTTTAGTTTTCATTTGTCGGGTGATACACTTCTTAAATTGAACCTTCACTCCTAGAAGACGTAACTTTTAGTCGAGTCATCCCCCTTGATTTCTATAAGGCATAACTTTTAGTTGAGTCATCCCCCTTGATTCCTATAAGGGGTACCTTTTAGTCGAGTCATCCCCCTTGATTCCTAAAAGATGTACCTTTTAGTCAAGTTATCTCCCTTGATTCTTATAAGGTGTACCTTTCAGTCGATTCATCCCCCTTGACCCCTAGAAGACGTACCTTTTAGTCGAGTCATCCCCCTTGATTCCTACAAGGCGTACCTTTTAGTCGAGTCATTTCCCTGGATTCCTAGATGACGTACCTTTTATTCGAGTCATCTCCCTTTGATTCCTTGAAGACGTACATTTAAGTCGAGTCATCCCCCTTGATTCCTACAAGGCGTACCTTTTAATCGAGTCTTTTTCCTGGATTCCTATAAGACATACCTTTTAGTCGAGTCATCTCCCTTTGATTCCTATAAGACGTACCTTTTAGTCAAGCCATCCCCCTTGACCCCTAGAAGACGTACCTTTTAGTCGAGTCATCCTCCTTGGTTCCTACAAGGCGTACCTTTTAGTCGAGTCATTTCTCTGGATTCCTATAAGACGTACCTTTTAGTAGAGTCATCTTCTTTTGATTCCTAGAAGACATACCTTTTAGTCGAGTCATCCCCCTTGATTCCTACAAGGCGTTCCTTTTAGTCGAGTTATTTCCTTGGATTCCTATAAGACGTACCTTTTAGTTGAGTCATCTCCCTTTGATTACTATAAGACGTACCTTTTAGTCGAGTCATCCCCCTTGATTCCTATAAGACGTACCTTTTAATCGAGTCATCCCTCTTGATTTCTATAAGACGCATCTTTTAGTCGAGTCATCTCTCTTTGATTCCTATAAGACGTACCTTTTAGTCCAGTCATTCCCCATGACCCCTAGAAGACATACCTTTTGGTCGAGTCATACCCCTTGATTCCTATAAGTAATACCTTTTAATCAAGTCATTTCCCTGGATTCCTATAAGACGTACCTTTTAGTCGAGTCATCTCCCTTTGATTTCTATAAGACGTACCTTTTAGTCGAGTCATTCCCCTTGACCCCTAGAAGACATACCTTTTAGTCGAGTCATTTCATTTTATTCCTATAAGACGTACCTTTTAGTTGAGTCATTCTCCTTAATTTCAATAAAATGCACTTTCTAGTCGAGTCATTGCACTTCCTTGTTAGTTTTCATTTCTCAGATGACACACTTTTTAATTTAAACTTCTATCTCTAGAAGACACACTTTCTATTCAGAATTCCTCACTTTAATTCTTAGGAAACGCACTTCCTAGTCTTGGCCATTCAATTTTACTCTCAAGAGATGCATTTCTTGGTCAGAGTCTTGATTCAGTATTGCAACATGCAAGTAGGTATGATCTGACTTTCTCAAAAGTCTTCTGATGGTAAACTGGAAAAAAAAATTAATATCTGTTTTGGAACTTTACTTTTTTGGCAAATAATTCTCTTTACAATAATTTTGTTTAGGATAATTTTCTTTCTAGTTTTGATGTGATTTCAGGAGCCCGTCTGAAGCACAGGGAGAATAAATAGAAAGTCAAACAGCAAGGTGAAGAAATTGAAATTCAAGCAACAAGGTGAAGAAGTTGAAAGTTAAGTAACAAAGTGAAAAAAATGAAAGTCAACAGATCCAAAATAGCAAGTCAGGAGCCCGTCTGGAGAACAAGGTGATGAAATTGAAACCCAAGCAACAAGTTGAAGAAATTTTAAATCAGGAGCCCGCCTGAAGAATAGGGTGATGAAACTCAAGTCAAGAGTCCAACAAAAGCTGCGTAGATAGGATTTTGTAATTTCATTTATGTTTTTAACTTGTAATTTTTATTTTTTATGTAATAACAGAGCCGCAGACCGGAACCTCGATGGGACCTCACTCGACTCTCCAACTTGGCATAGTCCATCTCCTTCCAATCCTTTGAGATAAGTATCACTCGATTCCCTCATAACTTGGGTAGGTAGGATGTCCTAAGTCAAGACCTGATTTCCCTCCTTCCTCGTGCTCCGTGCTTTTGAATAAAGGTCAGGATAAAATTTTGTCTCGTTGTCTACTGCTTTGTATGAAACACTGTTTACATCTAAAGGGGGCATGATGTAGACACGTAATTTTGTCCTTCCCAAAAATATTTTAATCATTTTTATTTTATTTTTATTTTTATTTTTATTTTTATTTTTATTTTTATTTTTATTTTTATTTTTATTTTTATTTTTATTTTTATTTTTATTCACCTTACCATACTTTTGTTTAATTAATAATTTCTCCCAAAAAAAGAATTAAAAATAATTAAATACATAGCATCTTTGTCACCTCACTATGCCACCTCAACACCTCACTTTCCATTTTTCATTGGATACATGCAAAAGGCAGACGCCCTACTCATTTTTCCACATGCCGCCCTCATCTTTCCACATGCCACACTAACTTTTCTACATGCCACACACTTATTTCCACAAGCCACCAATTATATGCTTCCACATAGGATAATAAATAAAGAAAAAGAAAAATCAAATAAAAAATATAAAAGGAAAATTCTAAAAGGAAAAAAGGGGGCTCATTCTTTCATCATCATCTTCTCCGCAATAGAAACAATCACCAAATCATCTTCCTCACAAGAAGAACAAAAAAATGAGGGAGTGAAGAGAGAATCGCGAGAGATAGAAAAAAAATTGAAAGAGAAACAGCATCGTGAAAAGTGCTGTGAATAGTGCCATGAACAGTGTTGTGAATAGTACCGTGAACAATATTGTGAACAGTACCGTGAATAGTGTCGGTTTTCGGGTTCGATTGGATTTACAGAGCTTCAGTTTTGGGTCTCAAATTTTTCAATACGGAGTTGGAGTTCGTCATTGTTGAGGTCCTATTAGGGATTCTATAGTCCGGGCTTTCTTGATTTTATTATCAACGAAATTAATTTTTCAAAGGTCCATCTCTCGACTCTAATTTTTATTATATCGAAGTTAGTTAATATCGTGATTTTGCGGTGCGGTTTTAAATATTTTGAGCAAAATATTAATTGTTGTTGTGGATATGAATGATCGGTATGCTTAAATATTTGAATCTTCGTTGGGGTATGTGTTGTTTGTTTTAGATTTTGAAATGTGATTTGATAGTCGAACTGGTTTAATAATGTGCTTAAAAAAAGGATTTGGGGGATGAAATTGAGAAATTGATAAAAAAGTTGAATTTAGATTAGCTTTCATTTATTGTTGTTTTGTTTAATTTGTAATGAGCATGAATATTGTTGGAATGTGATAAAATTATGATATGTTGAAATAGATAGGCGAATGTTGGTTCGGGTAGGCAAAAATTTAGGAATAAGTTTTCTTGTTGAATGTTTGGATGTGGAATTTGAGTTGAACCGTTTGGTTTTAATTCTTGCATTTGGAAATGTATTCATTTAATCGGGGAATGCCCCGCGATCACTAGTATTTATTCACCGGGGAATGCCCCGAAGTATTTTGTATTTGGAGGACGTCCGCGATGAAGGCCCGAGGAATCGGGTAGCATGGGAGCGTAGTATAAAATTAGTGTAGGGTAGAATAGGATTTACATTTTCACATTCTTTTTCTATTTTGGACTGTGTAAATGGATTGGACATTATTTTTGGATTCGTCTGCTTGATTGATCATTTTATTTATGTTTGGTGTGGTTTATACATTCATAGTATCCAAATTAGCCGACATACTCCACCAAGCGACCGTGGTCGAACCACAGGATCGAGGGGTGACTAACACCTTCCCCTCGGCCAACAGAATTCCTTAGCCGAAATCTTTGTTCGTGGATCAATTTTATACAGTTAAAACCATTTTGAAAAAGGATATCCACGGGTGACTTGGCACATCGGATTTCTGCCAAGTGGCGATTCTGAGTTTTGAAACTAATGAATCCTTTTTTGCAATAATTTTCATCTTTTGTCGCTTTAATAATAAAACCCTTTCAAAACTTAAAAATTAATTCTTTTTGGGAGTGAAAAAAAGGGTGTGACAAACTCAATAGCAATTGATGAAAATAGAAAATACGATGATTTGCTGCAATTGTTTGGTAAGCAACTTTGTATTGACTTTAATTTAAGTACCGTGAAAATAGAATATACATTTGGTTGTAGTAGTAAAAGAATGGAAATTCATAATGACATCGGGCTGGCAGTATATGTAATGATACGAAAAGATGAAAAAGAATTCGAAAATTATCCTTTGTATGTTTCTCTTTTTGGTAAATCTTGCAAAAATGATGAAATTTGTTCGAAGGAAGAAGGAAAGAGTTCTTGTGACAGTCATAAAGTGAAAGTTAATGCGAACTGTGTTGATGAAAAAAAGAGCAATATTGGTGAAGATTGTTTTGAACTTATTGAAAGTGTTGATACAAATGATCAAGAACAAACAATTATTTTTGATCGAAATCATAATGAGGTGCTTATTGGTCAAGTGTATAAGGACAAAGCCACTTTAAAGTCGGTGATGACCCAATATGCAATCAGAAACAGATTTCAATTCAATACAAAAAAATCAAATGGGGACGGATAAGTTGTTGTATTTTATGATTATATATGTTTTTGTAATTGTATATTTTTTTTAATATTTTTATATCTGTATGTAGTTGTAGTTTATTATTTATTTTTTAGTGGTATATGTACACCTGATGTAATTGTAGTTGTATATGTACACCTGATGTAATCTGTATATCTTTATGGAGTTGTATTTTACTATTTATTTTTTAGTTGTATATGTATATTTGTATGTTATTGTATTTGTGTATATGTTTGTTAATTGTATTTGTATATTTGTATGTAGTTGTATCTGTATATATGATTTTTAATTGTGAAGTTGTTTATGATTATATATTTTTTTCTATTTGTATATTTTTTTTTTAGTATTTGTATATCTGTATGTAGTATTTGTTTTTAGTTGTATTTGTATATCTGTATATAATTGTATTTGTATATGTGTTTTTAATTTGATTTGCATATCTGTATATAGTTTTATTTGTATATCTGTCACATGTATATCTGCTTTTTGTTGTTGTTTATGTATAGCTTTGCATACATAAGTTTAGTGTTTTAGTATATTTGTAAACTTTCAAAGAACTAGATTGTGGGTATAGACTGTAGGTTTAATACATTTTTTTAAATAATTATGTTTGTTTTGTTTGTGTAACTTATTAATATATATATATATATATATATATATATAATTTCATACCAGGTATGCTTTGGTTGGTAAATCGAAGGAATGTGGTTGGTTTCTAAGGGCATCTAGCAATATGAACACCAATTTGTTGAAGATTAAAAAGTTTCACCATGAACATAGTTGTCCTTTAAAGGATAGAGTGTACCAGCAGAAACATGTTAGTAGTGCATTGATTGGTGGGATTGTGAAACAGAAGTTATCCAATCATAAAAGAGTGTATACGGTGAAAAACATACAGGAGGATATTAAGAATGAGCTTGGTTTGGATTTGAATTATACAATGGCGTGGAGGGCTAGAGAAAAAGCTATGATTTCATTGAGGGAGACAACATATACATCATACAATATACTGCCCGGATATTTATACATGTTGGAAAAGACTTACCCTGGTTCACATATAAGAATGAAAAAAAAAATCAGATGATGAATTCCTTTATGTGTTTATATCGCTTTACTCTTCAATTAAAGGTTTTGATTCATGTCAACCGATTGTTATTGTTGATGGCAGTCACCTAAGAGGAACATATAATGAAACTTTCGTGTCAGCAAGTACACTTGATGGAGTAGGTTTTTATGCTACTTCCTATTTTTTCACTACTATATATATTATATTAAATATACTAAAAATATATTTTGTAAATCTTTTATGTATAACATGACATATGCAGGACATATTTTTCCCCTAGCTTATGGAATTTTGGATTCAAAGAATTATGCAGCATGGAGTTGGTTCTTTGAGTAATTGAAAGAAGCTCATGGTATAAAATCAAATATGTGTGTTGTGTCCGACAGGAACGAGAGCATTATAAGGGCTGTGTCAAGTGTATACGGGGGTGTTGTACAGTATGCTTGCATTTGGCATTTGTGGAAAAATGTGGTAACCAATTTCACAAAGTCACATTCTCAATTGTCTAAAGTGTTTTATGCAATGGTAAAAACATATACAATATCTGAATTTAATAGTCTAATGAAGAAGGTTGAAAAGATAGATATTAGGGTGAAAGATTACTTGCAGTCGGTCGGATATAACAAGTGGTATAGGGTGTATGCAACTGTAAATCGGGGATTCACTCTAACCTCAAACATTGCTGAAGCAATTAACAAGCACCTTAAGGAGGCCAGGGAGTTGCCTATATATGATTTCTTGGAGAAAGTTAGAAAAATATTTGGTAGATGGAACCATAGCAATTGACAGGTTGGGACATTTACACGTACACCTGTATGCAGGAAATATTATGAACTCCTTAAATTTAATGAGGCAAAGAGTACACGAATGAGGGTAAGTATTTTATTAAAATTACATGATGTATATGTTATTTTGTTGAATCGTATATATATACGTATAATTGTATATTCATCGCAGGTTGTGCCAACAATGGATTATGTTTATTCTGTGCTTCATGAAGATCGACGTTTTATTATTTGCCTGGATAAGAAGACATGTTCTTGCCATAGATTTGAAATCGATGAGATTTCATGTGCTTATGCGTATGCAGTGTTGAAGAGCAAACATTTTGAACCTGATGATTATTGCTCTAACTTTTACAAGCCAGTCTCGGTGTTGGGTACGTATGAGGTTTTAATATTGCCTCTGCGTGATAGATCCACATGGAAAATATCAGATTATATATTGAGTGAAGTTGTTCTTCCATCAAAATACAAACGTCCTCCTAGAAGGCCAAAGAAAAGAGAAAGAGAAAAGTCCGCGGGAGAAGTTTACGGGTCTAATCCACACATTCATGCAGTGCTTGTGGGTTAAAGAGACACAATAGGTGTTCATGCAGAAAAAAATGTCGAGTTGAATAGTTTTTTACCTTATATGAAATTTATGTTTCTTTTTTTAAAAAACAATCAATAAGTTTCAGTTATGATTTTTCTCATTGATTATTTAGAATTACTTAGTTGAAATATGATGGATTATCTATTAAGTTAATTTCCAATTTACTTATATAGATATATGCGGTTTTTGAACTTCTATGTGCATAACTCATAACTTCACTTTTAACTGTATGCATGGGCAAAAATTCACATTTAACTATATACATGTGCAAAAGTTTAATAAGCAGATGAACTATCTGTAAACATATTATATTTAAAGCGCATTTGTTGTGTGTATTTTGATGTTTTATTTTTCTATTATGCGTATTTATCATTATATGTTTTGTTAAAAAAAATTGTGTATATGTATATATAAAAGATTTCATACACAAACCTGCAGTACATTTCCGTCATGCGATTTTTTTGGTGGAGAACACAAACTTTTAAAAAAGCATTCATCATATGTGACTCATGATTGTTGAAACCAAAACAGTATATGTATATATAAACAATTTCATACAAAAACTTGCAGTACATTTCTATCATACAATATTAATGATGGATAACAAAACTTTTTTAAAAAACATTCATCATATGTGACTCGTGACAGTTGAAATCAAAACAGTGTATACATATATATTTAACAGCTTTGTATAAATACTATGTTGTTTCAAAAAAATAAATCAAGTCATATAACAGTTACAATAAATCATCTTCAAAAAAAATTCCTATACCATAATTAAAATTCAAAATTAAGTAGCTATACCAAAAAAGCTGAAATAGAAGGGCAGATTGATAGACCAAAAATGAAATAAATCATAAAGTAGATTCCTAATAATAACAACTAAATTATCTATGGAATAACAATCAATTTTCTGTTATCACAATCAAACTGTAGCCTCATTGGCCTTTCTGGACTCTCATCATCACTCACGCGCATTTTTCTCAATCTTCTGTGTCCCATGACGCCATAAAAGGGCAGCGTATCGAGTGCGCAAAGTTTCAACATCAAAGAATCATGGAGGTACACCTTTTTCATGGCTAATATACTCTGCATATGCAGCAACATATACTCCACAATCCCTGCACATTCATATTTTGGGGATGTAAGTAGTAAAATGAAATGAAAGATATATGTTTATAATGATTCACAATAATAAAATTAAAAATTGTGAAATATCAACTTACAAACTTCTTGCCAACTGTTGTGTTAAATCATCCACATATACCATATTTAAAAAATTTTATTCTTCGCGACCAATGTACCTTGGATGAAAGGAGAAATCAATACCTCTTTTCTTGTAAAAATTTGAATTTACTAGATACGTAGGTACCAATTCTGAAAGATTTCTCATCTCATCCTCCACAGATGCATTATGATGAGTAGACCTGCAAGAGTCATAGACATATAGGCATCTATCGTTGAATGACAAAACAACCAATACCTAATGTATTCTAGCCACATTCTCTAGGATAAATATGTGATCCGTAGTTTGCCAAGGTACAGAAGCATGAAGTCTAAAATCATTGATGTATTCAACAATTGTCTCCTCTTGACTTGTCAGGTTATACTCTTTTGTATTGTCAGCATACTTGTCAAAAATATCCAATATTATTGTACTAAAAAAATAGTTGACTGTGCTGAATTTGTAAAGACTGTTTGGATCATATTTTGCTTTCTTACGCAAGTAATACAGGATCACATCAATGTGCTATATATTTGAAAAAATTAGACGTAATACGATTAGTTATTATGTAACACATTGAATTTTGTTAACATTATAATTTATATATATATATATATATATATGTATGTATGTATGTATATATATATACACGTATGGAGTCATTGAACATCTAGTTAGGAAATGATAACATATAAAATCAGTTCTTATCTCCAACAGATTCAGCGTCAAAAAATAATTGGGGCTTGATGACTGCTTTTTTGCTCAGATAATGATCTTCAAGGAAACCCCTATACAGAAAAATTAATGCTTTGTAAAAAAATGTATTTTAGAAAATATATATACATATATATAAGAAGTTAGAAGATAACGAACTTGGAAGCATGCTTCTGTAGCATTCCTTCATGAACCCAATCCAAGAAGCGAGAATACAGTTTGTCGTTATGTGGTCCGTATACGGTGTCGAATATAAATGGATGTTTTATGCCAAATATCTTAGGCATCCTTGATGAAGAACCTGAAAAAACATACAATAATAAAGAAATAAATACAAAACAAGTTCACCAAATAAAAAATAAAATTTATACGAAAATATAATAGTACCAGAACCAAAATCGGCCATGTAAGGTGAAGTTTTTCATTTGACTGATTTTCGTGTCCTTGGAGGTAGTACAAGTGTTTGTTCGGATACTTTGAACTTGTGCACAGCTATAATCTGTCTCTCGGTATTCAAAACTTGGGAGAAAATCATCAGGAATGAAATCCTGCGATTTCGTTAGATATTGAGTAGACTTGTGTTGCTCGATATCAAGAAGGTCAGCTATATGAACAGAAGCTGCAACCAAGTCTTGATTCTTATGAGATTGAATGATTAAATCTATTTGAAAAATAACTATTTGTAACTCCATTTGACAAACGTGATCACCTACACGTTCAGCTGTGCATTCATCCACCTAAAACAAATATAACCACAAATATTTTTAAAAAACTAAAAAAATAAACCAAAATAAAAAATTTACAGAATATAAGATGCTCGTACTTCAGTCTACTCAACATGATGATCTTTTTTTCCATATGCAGCATCGATCTTCTTTGCATTTTCTAACTCAGTAACCAAGACAGTTTGTACTTTGATTTTCATTTCTGTATTCAAAATCTAAAATACAAGAAGTCAAAAAATAAGCACACCGTATCAGTATGTTATATATGACTATTGAACTTTACATAAATGTACTGTATATGTGGAAACTGTATATATTACCCATTGCAAACAGTATATACGTATGCATATATATATGCAAACGAAACATGCATATATGCACATGGACAACTGTATATATGTATATGCAATAAATTGAAGAAACTATTAATCATTTGCATTGTTAAGCAAGCACATTTTAATCATCTTAACATATGAAATAATTGCATCACAATAAAAATTAGTTTCTTATTAAAAAATGTCCAGCAAAATATCATGTATTCATTTTAAAAATCTTAAAAAATAAATCAAAGTAAAAAATTTAATAAATAAAAGATACACATACTTCAGTCTGCTCAAAAGGATGATCTTTTATATCAACATCAACATCATTCTTCTTTAAATTTTTTGATTCATCAATTTATTTTTCTAACTCTGTAACCGAGGCAGCTTGAACATCATTTCCATTTCTGTATTCCATACTTAAAATACAAGAAGTCAGTAAACAAGCACACCACGTAATTATGGTATATATGACCATCTAACTGTATATATGTTATACCTTGCAGAGAAATCGTATTCAAATCAAAATGTATAAACATATATTCAAATGCAAACTGTACATCCAAATAGTCAGATGAAACTGTATATATGTAAATTGTATATAATTGATAGCCAACTATAAACTGTATATACATATACTGTATATGGACAAAATATATTCATAGCCAATGCAATTTATATATGTATATATTGGGATACATAAATGCAAACAATATATACATATATTCAAATAAAAACTGTATATATGTATATGCAATAAAGTGAAGAAACTACTAAGCATTTTCATGGTTAAACAAGAACATTTTAATCACCATAAAATATGAAGTAATTGCATGACACTAAAAGTTAGTTTGTAATTGAAGCATTTTCCAGCAAATAACAATGTAATCATTTTAAAAGTCTTAAAAAATTGATTATAATAGGAAAAATTAGAATAAAAATTACTCATACTTCAGTCTGATCAACAGGATGACATTTTATTTCAACTGCATCATCGATCTCATTTGCACTATCCGATTCATCAATTAGTTTTTCTAACTGAGTAATCGAGGCTATTTGAACTTTGATTTTCATTACTCTATTTAAAATCTAAAATACAAGAATTCAATAAAAAATACACAATATAAGTATGTTATATATAACCATTGAACTGTATATTGGTTAGAAAACTAAAATGAAGAAATTCTAATCAAATCAAACTGTATAAAGATATATCCAACTGCAAACTGTATATCCTTATATCCAAAATGTTACTGTATATATAAACTGTATATAAGATATGCAACCATAAACTGTATATAACAGGAATTGAACTATATGTATATACCTTTGAATCCTTGCTACTCCCTGGAGTACAATGCACATTACTGAATGGAGTTTCTTGTTCACCGTTTGGAGATGACTGTTTGGTTGAATTCTAATCATTAGTGACATATCACTGTTTATGTTATGTACTATTCTTTGTATAAAAAATTCTAACTAATATTTGTAATCTTATTACCTTCTCATGATCAAATTTACATTTGTTAACACTCATCACCAGCTGCAATTTATCATTATCAGATCGCGTAAACTCTGAAATTTAGACTTTACTTGCCTAATCATTTTAAAAAGTTTTAGCGGAAATTCAATAGTCTGTTGATGTTTCAAATTATACTTACATTATTCTCAAGTGCATCAAATTTTTGGTTGAAAGAATTTATGTCAACAGGCAGTTTTGTCCTCTGTACTTCTTGTTCAGCAATTGGTGGATTAGAATTCGGTGATTGAATCTGATCTCCCACTTTATTCCTATGTACTTTCAACTTTGTTGCTATTTTACTAACATCACTATTCGGTGTCCTATAGACCGACACTTTTGACATAATCTTTGGAGGACTCTTGACGGATATTGATGCACCCGATGAAATTTACTATTATTTTTTTTAACGGGTGAATCAGGTACAACCAACCTTGTCTTTACTTTATGAACATCTAAAAATTTAGGCAACTCTTGAAAGTCATCGTCGGAATCGACACAATACTTGATTGGAAATTCTTTGTCTGCATGATCATCAATTTTCGGTGGAAGTTGAAAAGATGCAATTTCATTTGCGGAAGCATTGATGTTTCGAAAAATAATCTGCATAACATCATTAAAAAATGTTTAAAAAAAAAGTTGTCTATTTTTTTAACATGTGCACATATGAATATTAAACAACATTTCAAATTAAATCAGTTTGACATAAAAGACTAACGTATAAACTGTATAACCAAAATGTTACTGCATATATATAAACTGTATATAACAGATATCCAACCATAAACTATATATACGTATTTTGAATATTTAACCAACACAAAAACATGACAGGATACAAGAAGATATTTTTACATAAATAAAAAAATATTTGTATATATCACTAAGCAGACACGAAAAGAAATTATAATTAAATATACAAGGATATTGACTTTTACCTTCTTACACTCGAACATGTTCCGTATAAGCCATTTATATCGCGGACGTTCTTCTATGGTTTGCCAATTAAGCAACCTTGAAATTTGATCACCTATTCTTTTTGCAAGTCGCTTATCAACATTAGAACAACATTCATACATCCATACTTGCATGGCGTACGGCATGCCATGAAGTCGGTAGTACTGACCATCGGATTTCAACTTCCTTGAAATGGTTTTGGAAAGCTCTTCAAATGCTTCTTTACCCCAGCAGTAATCCATATAACTTCTTTGCTCAACGACATCAAAATAAAATCTAGGTACTCGAACGGTTGTTCATCTCACCAGACATAATAAAACGATGGATGAAATATAGAATGGCAATCTTCAAAGCATCATCATCATCCTGACCCCATACTTGGTCATCAAAAGCCTGAAATAATGTTGCTTTGTAAGGTTCTTCTTCGCCACCAAAATATTTCTGAAGTAATCTATTAGGCACACTTGTGTCGAATACAAAGTCAGCCTTAGAAGCAACACAATTTAGACCGAATATGATTGCAAATTTCCTTAGAGAAAATCTTAACGTGTATCCGTTGAACTGCATCATTAGGGCATCAGTTGAACTTGTTTTCAACTCAAGTGACATAGCACAACAAAACATTTGTGATTGAACCGAAGAATCTGGCATGGAGGCGTACTGAGCAAAGCATGTACGCATAAATCTACTAAGTTGTACAGATGATAACTTCTTAGGTATCAAAAATCTTTATCTCCACGTAACAGGTCATATGTGGAAATTTCTTGGGAAGATCAGTGATTAGAAAAATGCTATCCTGTTGAATAAAGAAAATACAAATGAACATAACAAAAAATAATATACACATTTAAGCAATTATGTATATAAAACAGTATCCATGAACTAGTTATAACTAGATACATCTTACACCCCATAAAAGATGTATATATCACCTATCAATATATATGTATGTTCATTGTGCTGCTAAACTATATATATATATATATATATATATATATATATATATATATATATATATATATATATATATATATATATATATATATATATATATATATGTATATATCAAATGAAAAAAAAATAGTGATGTATATACTGCATATATGAATATGTACGCATACTAATATGCTTGTGTCAGTCAATTGTATATATGTATATGCACATAAAACTAAATAAATTTTAATTAAAATCATTCTTAAACAAAGATATTTTTTCCCGAAGATGATACAAGAATGACAAGGGAAGATGAAACAAAACACACTCCAAATCACTCCACAATCTTAAGGATCCGAGGACCAAGATGGAGACCACCCTCGGATTCGCTATCAACAAGAAGAATACAAGATACAATGGTGTATATAACACCAAAAAACATCTACAAAACATGAGGAACAAGATGAATAACAATAACACAAGTTTCAGATTCAATAAAGGACCCAAAACAGTCCACTTCACAAGATGACAACAACAAAAGTAAAGGATAGATAGTGAGACCAAGATTATTACAAGAATAAGAACTAAAGAGTGTATTAAACTCAAAAACTTTTAATGAATGTAATAATCAAAACCACACTCTTACGGTGACCGCCAAGGAAATCAACTCACCTCAAGATCCACCATTTCCAAGCAAAGATCAATACTACCTTTTCCAAGCCCTAACTAAGACTAAGTGTTTTACTCAAGAGAGAGGATTTTTAATGTTTCAATATTTCATCTTTTCATCCAAACTAAAGAGAAAAGACCTAGAATGTACTACTTATATTATATTACAAAATTAGACAAAAAGAACACATTACCCTTAATGACCAAGGGTGGCCTTGGTGTGTTAGAAGATAATATGAATTGTCCAAAATGCCCTTAAGGCTAAGTGACTAAAATGTATTTAGTAAAGGGAACCAAAACCGTGAACCAAAAAAGGTGGTCCAAACCCGAGAGTCCTTAAGTCTTCAAGACTCCAAGCAATCTTTAACACTCGGGTTTGATCAATGGCAGGCTCAAAACGTCCCCTCCAAGTATGATCCCGTGCCCTCGATGCGACCAAAGCTTGATTCTTCACACAGTGACTTTGAATGATGTCTTCAAAAGCTAAGACAACCATTATTCTTGTATCATCCTCCTCTTCTTGAAAAGGATTCAACCTTGAATCCAAACCTTGTAAAATCGAAGAGAGGGCAAACAAATACAAACTCCTCATGGCATGAGGATTAGGGTTAGCACAATAAATCATCTCAAAATGCCAAGGTTGCACATATTTGCAATATAACTAAGGATACTTTGAATTAAATATTAAAATCTCAATAAAAGGTGCACAAAGGATTTGGTTACGGGAATCGCCAAGAGATAAAGAAACTACATAGGTCCTAATGGCATCAAATAACCCACAAGGTAGAACTTTCTTCATCTTATGATCCATAAGACACCATTGCTTCTTTATCTCGTCAAAAGACTACACCAAGGGGGGGGGGGGGTGTTTCGATTGGTTCTAAAGTCCATAAAATCCATATAGCATTATCACACACACACATGGACAGACCAACAAACTTCCTACCTCGACATAAAACAAATCCAAAACTAGCATGGACATCATCATAGGCAAAAAGGTAGTATAGGAAAGAATCACATGCAAAGAAATTCACGGGTGAAGAATAAGTATTTAAACACATACACATTCTTTCCTTCAAACAACTAGACAACTTGGCATCCACAAGTTGGAATTCATGCAATTTAGGAACAAGTTTGTCAAACAAGGATGAACATTTAGGAACATTACCCCAAGGAGTCAATGGCACCTTTGTCCTCGGGTTTTCAAGAAGGACTACACATTTCTTACCCATAAGAGTACTCTCGTCTTTTAGAAAGAGATTTTCATCTTTAGGAGGAATGTTGTCACACCATAGTGGGTTAGCATATCAGCTATAGCTTCCAAGGCAAGCTATACCTTCATTTTTAGCACTAGGCTCATTAGGAGTGTTTATATCATCTTCAAATAAGACATTATACCTAAAGATAGCATGATCTATTTCACGGGAAGATTCAGAACAAACACATTCAGCACTCTCTAAAAGCCCAATATCACATTTTAAAGAGATTTCAAGTACAAGATTATCCCAAGAATAGCTCTCAGGTTCACTCCCCTGTTATTGACCAACTTTTTCAAATACTTCACTCACTTGATTTTGATTAATCACACACATACTCAAGTGGTGGACAATTTTCACAAATAGGTTGATCAACACCAATTACACAAGACGATGTACTTTCGTTCAATATATAGACTTCAACAGTAGGTGGACATAAATTGATCTTACAAGAAGAGTCAATTTGGTCATCAATAGGATCAACTAGTGTATCCACACTCACAACATGTACATCATTAACAAAAGGCAAAGAATCATTAGACTCACAAGTAAGTAAGCTACTACTCACACTCAATGGGCTACTAGCCATACAATTATCATTCACATGCACAAAAGTGTAAAAGTTAGCTATTTTACCTTGAAATTCTCGAGTCGACTCTTCTTTGCCGTGTTGTGAAGGTCCTCCATAAGCTTGGGAAGAAAATTCACTTTGGATTTGCTCTCCATCACTTTCCATGTTGGTACCTACACAAATGTCCTTAGAAATAGAAGGACAAATAATGTTAGCTCGGTTTGGTGGCAATCCCCTCGCTTCGCTCCATACAACCTCTCATTTTTCCACTCTCGGATTACCACCTTGCACACCCTTACTCCTCTCAATATTTTGTCTCTCATAATCATTTGGAATGGAGTAAGTATTCACTTCTCTTTTCATCTCGGGAAACATGTATGTCATGAGGTGATTTTTCCACCGGTCTCTTACAACATTAGGCTAATTTTGTACATTTGGAACTCTATGTTGTGCAAACCAATCGGCACCTAAGCATACATGACCATATGTCAATGGAAGAATATCACACCACACCTCCTCATGGTACTCAAATTGGGAGAAGACAACTTTGACCCCCTCGGTAACCTTAAACCCGTCCAAGAAGTATCAAACAAGTAAAGGCTCGTAAAACAACCCTAAGTAGTCAACCATGGATGGAACGATGTAGTTTCTATAGTACCTATCATTTAACACAACGAGGCAGCCCGGTATCCCACAAATGGTCACCTTTCCGGAGTGTAAACTCCTTCTTGGATCAACATTTTAAAGGACACGAGTACCCCTCAGTTTTAGAGATGCATACCCTCTTCTTCTCGTTGAACAACCTCCAGTATAGCTAGAATAAACATTCACACTATATCAATCTTGATAAGAAGTACTACAAGGTGGAGAATATGAATCTTCACACTCCTCACGTGCACTCTCATCATAGCTCTCATAAGCTTTGTGAACGAAAAGGTTAGACCTAACACCAAATCTAGGTTTGGAGTGAAAAGTGTAGGACTCCTCACATGCCCCAACGTCATTATAAGATCTATCACGAGGTCTTACATCATCTCCAAAGTTACCATAAGCAATAGGCACTTCATTCACCTCATTTTCTTCCTTAAACTAGTAACTTTCAAATCTGCCCAAGTATCGATCATGGCTATTTTCATAGCCTCCACAATCTCCCTCAACTTCGTAGCCATAAAACCCCTCACTACAACCATAGTCTCCCATGTTGTAGTCACAATAATCTCCGGCAATCGAAGACATATTTCCCTTATATCACCTTTTGAACCTATAAAATGAATAAACAAGATTAGTAGTAAAAGTTCCTCACCAACACTCGTATTCACACACTTTCGTGATCCTCACAATTAGAGAAGCGAATATTGAAAGTTGCTTATACTTCGGTAGTCAATAAGATGTCAATTCTACTTGGCGGCTGGAATAGATTCTTGTTTGACCGAATCAAGACTCAAAATAAAATTTTACTTATGAACTTGAAACAAAGAAGTTACTACGAGTTAAAAAATAAAAAAAAAGCACACAAATAACAAAGACACGAAAGAAACGGATTCAATAATTAATCTACAACTAAGTAGGTGATTACTATTTGTTAATTAATTCTAGAATCAAGACATGAAACTAATGAAACAATAAAATGAAACTAAGAATCTAAAATTTTGAGCTCAAAAATATTGCGTGAACAGTAGCAGAGATGACGTGGCAGCCACGTATTGGTTCGATTTTATCAAGTGGTTATTGTCAAATGTTCAAGTCTTGGTCAAAAATTAATTTGGATTAGTGAAATTTATTTTAGGAGGAAAAATAAGTCTTGGAGCCTTTTTCAATTTCCAAAACTTGACTTTTTCTTGTACTTCTCCTTAAAACATGGACCCTTGTTTCATGAAAAGTGGTTGAGATATAATGTAAAGTCTTTTGGTGGTTGGGGGTCTTTCAAGACTAACAATTCTTCACCTTTTTCCCTTCACCTTTATAGATCTACCATTCACTTTATCTTAACAAGGTATGAAGGTTGGGAAGAACATCAAGAACACTTCAACAATCACCAAGAACAATAAAAAATAATTACCAAGATCGACAATACAACCACACGGCCAACTCCAAGACAACAATGTTTTCATACAGCCAAGACTACAAAACCAACAACAACGGCCAAGTCTCTTTAGTGTTGCATTTCAATTTTTTTTTTAACAGGAGATGAAGGTTTTGAAGAACTTCAAGAAAAACAACAATACTCTTTTCAACAACAACAAACACACACACGGCCAAGTAAAGTTTCTCAACAACAATGTCTACCAGACGACCTTACTTGTTCACAATAACATCAATCTTTAAAACTCAAATCTAGATCGACTCAAAGAGTTAGTGAAGAACAAAAATAACACCACAAACACACAAGACAAATAAAATACTCCTAGACCTAGACACAAGAGCAAATCTCGGCCAAGAACACAACAAGAACACAATTTTCAGCCAAGAACACAAAATGGACAGATTGCGATTTTTCTAGAATTTTCAAATTTCAACTTTTTTTAAAAAAAAATTCAAGTGAGCTAGCCAAGGATTTGATCTTGTAGGAACAAGATCAAGCCATGCTCTGATACCAAATGATACAAGAATGACAAGGGAAGTACGAAACACACTCCAAATCAGTCCACAATCTTAAGGATCCGAGGACCAAGATGGAGACCACTCTCGAATTCTCTATCAACAAGAAGAATACAAGATACAATGGTGTATATAACACCAAAAAATAGCTACAAAACGTGAGGAACAAGATGAATAACAATAACACAAGTTTCGAATTCAATAAAGGACCTAAAACAATCCACTACACAAGATGACAACAACAAAAGTAAAGGATAGATAGTGAGACCAAGATTATTACAAGATTAAGAACTAAAGAGTGTATTAAACTCAAAAACTCCTAATGAATGTAATAATAAAAAATACACTCTTACGGTGATCGCCAAGGGAATCAACTCACCTCAAGATCCACCGTTTCCAAGCAAAGATCAATACTACCTTTTCCAAGCCCTAATTAAGACTAAGTGTTCTACTCAAAAGAGAGGATTTTTAATGTTTCAATCTTTCATCTTTTCATCCAAACTAAAGAGAAAAGACCTAAAATGTACTACTTATAGTATATTACAAAATTAGACAAAAAGAACACATTACCCTTAATGACCAAGGGTGACCTTGGTGTGTTGGAAGACAATATGAATTGTCCAAAATGCCCTTAAGGCTAAGTGACTACAATTTCCTTAGTAAAGGGAACCAAAACAGTGTACCAACAAAGGTGGTCCAAACCCGAGAGTCCTTAAGTCTTCAAGGCTCCAAGCAATCTTTCACACTCGGGTTTGATCAATGGTAGGCTCAAAACATCCCCTCCAAGTATGATCCTGTGCCCTCCATGCAACCAAAGCTTGATTCTTCTCATATTGACTTTGAATGATGTTATCAAAAGCTAAGACGACCATTATTCTTGTATCAGAAGACATATGAAATAATTGCATCACAAAGAAAATTATTACTTTGTTATCAAAACATGTCTAGCAAATGCTCTCAAAAAAAGTATCCAAAATAAAAGCATAAACACAAAAATATTCAAATACAAATTAAGCCAAACATATTTGTACAAATTCGCTCTATATACATAATTGCAAACTTTATATACATATATAAACTCCCCCCCCCCCCCGCTCTCTCTCTCTCTCTCTCTCTCTCTATATATATATATATATATATATAAACTGTATATACAAAATTGAACTCTAAAAGTGTATATATATGCATATGCATGCATATATATACCAAAAAAGTATATAAATATTCAAATTGAAAAATAATTCTGTATAAAAATATATACAAAACTACCTCATCATCATTGTCAACTTCATTGGTTCCCCTTTTAGATTTAGATGCCTTAGAATATTTAACCCTTCTCTCTTTGCTAGAAGATGAAAAATCCTTTGCTTTTTTTTTTCGATAAATCAACCACTGATATTTGAATGTGTCCATTAAATCATCTCTTGACTGTGAATGTACCACGCTACTCTGATTATTAACATGGCTGTTCTTTTGTTTTGTTCGTGACTTTGCTCTCGACTTGTCCACTTCCAACTTCGCTAAAAAACCTACATTTCCACTATCTAATTGAGAAATACCCAAATCAAATGATGGAGTGCCGCAATTAATCATGGGTATATTTTCAATACCTCTTGTCAATCTCCTATTAGAGGTTTATTCATCCATTTGAAACAACAAGCAATTGATAACTTGAAACCTTAATAAAAAATGCAAAATAGATGCACAATTTATAACCAAAAAATACTAAAAGATTACCTCAAATCCTCAATAAATATCATAAACTGATTTTATGTGGTGAAAAATCTGCCAAATCAATTTTTCAAAGAACAATCAATGATGCTATTCTGTGATATTATAGTGATTTTGAGCTCAAAATAAACAGAAAAAACTTGAAGAAGATCTTTTGAATAATTGTGTATTATGATGTTGCAAAGGTTGTTGTTTCTTCAATGGATAATCAAGGAGAGAGTATATGCGATTTTGAGAGAAAATTAAGGAAAAGAAAGTTGAAGAGGGTATCTACACTAATCTTGAATTTTGATAATCAAGGAGAGAGTATATTGGTTGCCGTTTATTCAACCAATAGTATAGAGGGAGAGAAAAAATAAAATATCAAAAATAATTCATTTAGAGATAAAATTGGTATATACAAATCTTATATATTTGTATATAGAGCCCCACCAATAAACTGATTTTAAAATGTCAAATGACTATAAATTGTAATTGTTTAAAACATTGACCATATTATGTAATTAATATAATATTTTGTCTATATTATGTATTTTTTCAAAATGTAAAGCTTCAGTTTGGATTGGGCCCAATGCTTAATATCAGTAATTTTGCAAGTTTGAGCCCATCAATCAGATGGGCCTAAATATGACCAAACAAGGCCCATATCTCTTTTTTCCAGTGTCACATATATATCATGGTACCTTAGATCACTAACGTTATCCTAGAATAATAATTAAGGTTTTTTTCTTTTCGTAAAAGAAGTATATAAATCCCGACAGTTTAAAGTTTAATTATAGAAAATTTTGAACCTTTGCATAATTTTCGAAAATCCCAATTTTGAATCTATCGAGATACATAATTAGCTCCCGATACATTCAACGAAAATATATTTTTTTCCTTTCTAAAGATACATAATTAGCTTCTGAGACATTTTTTTTCAATCTTGAATCTGTTGAAATACATAGTTAGCTCCCGATACATTCAAAAAATATACATAATTAGTTGAGATTTTTTTAATTACTTTGTAAGGATAAAGATTTGTTTAAATATATGATGATGTTTATGTTGTTTTTTTTTTTAGTCTTTTTTTTTTTTTTGGAGAGGGGGGTGAGGGTGTGTGGTTGGGGGGAATTATATATGCAAATATCGGGTTATATGACATGTAATATTGCCATTTGCATAACTTTGATGCACACAGACTTTTGACACGTGAGAATTTCAACCTTTGAACTCTCTAGCACATGGTAAAATGCTAGTGTTTCACTTGAAAATTTTTCACTTATTATGATTAATTCTCAGATCCAATGTGTACCATGACTTCTTTTTTTCATGTATACCTTTATCAATGATCATGGTTGAGTAAAATAATAATTTATAATCTTATATCACAATTACATCTAATGAATTATGAACTAGATGGTCACTGTTTGAAAGAACTCTGTTTAGGGGATAGTTGCCCCCATCCTTCATCTCACAAGGTACATTTTGTATATTACTACTAGAATTTTCTTTTTATTGCTATTTATAAAAACGTTATATCGCCGCAATTCATTACTTATTCATGATAAAATTAAATTGATTTGATATAATTATACGATATGTGCGTGTAATTTCTTTCTTTCTTTTGGGTATGTTTCTTGTGTTTGTATGTATCTTTATATTTTCACACTTTTTTCCCCTTTTCTGCTACTATTAAAGAACTTATGACATGAGAGGTGAGAGGAGCCATTATCATTCGGGACTTTGGATTAAAAAGGACTCCCAAGTTGTCTTATTAAGTGGGAGTCCTCCAAATATTTTAAATTAAGTGGGAGGGACAACTTTTTCTTTATTTTTTTTTTTAAGTTTTTCCGTCCAAATAACTTGTCCCAGTTGTAAAATAACTTTGATAGTTGTTCAATAACTGCGCAAGTTGTTCAACAACTGCGCTTCAACTACGCGAAGTTGTTCAGACAACTAATGTAATTGTCCAACAACATCCCAGTTATTCAAAAACTTAGTTTCTTTTTTAATAAACTTGCGGGACCCACTATAAAACATATGTTCAATTAAAAGAATATAATGATTTTAAGTACAAATATATATACCTTAACTGTTTTGATTGCTGACTTATTCAAAAATTTAAGTTGTTTCTCCAACTCTACATCTTCTAGTTTGGATAACTTTATATTTCCTTGAACTCCGTCATAACTCAAAATAAAATATAACACCAGCAAAGCTTGTGGAATAATTTTTTATCGAATCAACATAGTCTGCAACCATTAAATTAAAAAAAAAAAAAATCTGCATGTACTAATATTTTAAGAACAAAATGGTTAAAACAAAAGTGAACTTACTAAAGATAAGGGACTTACTTGATTAGATTAATTCAACTTAATTGATTTACAAGATGTATGAGGATTGAAGTTTTTGATCACTTGAACAAATTTCCCACTGTGAAAATATGCTATAGAGGAGTTCCCAAATGGGATCATACATTATTATTATTTAATGAAATGTTGACTGTTTTCTCTACGTGTAATCCAAAGATAATTTGGCCATAATTACCTAATTTGGCCATAATTACCATTTACCAGTATACTAAGACAAAGGCCAAGAGAAATGCATGTGTTGGACTAAATTTAAACGGGTCAAAATATGTCAAAAGTCTTATTATGTTTATGTAATATATTCAAATTTTTAAAAAAGTTCTTTTCATAAATATTTTGATAAGATTTTTGAAGTTTAATTTATGCTATATATCCATCAGAATAGGTTAAGCTAAGTCAACTTGTTCAACATCCAGTCAGGTCAAGATGAGTGAAATAACATACAAGAACTCAAACAGTTCAACATGACTCAATTTTCTCAATTTTAAATTTTGCTTTTAAAAAAAAAAATTCAAAAAAAAAAAAAGAATACACGCTTATGTACTTTTTACTTCTCTACCTCATTTGAGGCAGTGGATATATATCGAATATGTAGTTGTTATTATAAGTTTATGTATTTTTTTGTTAGAATCGATTACCTTCACAAATACTAGATCTATTGAAGAGTATCAAGAGAGAGTTCGTGAGTAGAGAGAGAGAAATATTTCGTGGTAACACCTCGTGGGTAAACTCCACGGCGAACGGGCTATTTATATTAATGATTTAGGGTATGTACAGTTAAACAGAGAAATGAGAATAAGTGCTACAGTTCCTAACATTAATATATAAATAATACATCATATATTAATCGGGCTCCACACTTAACAATTCTCCCACTTGGAGACTGATTATGTCTTCCAAGAATTATATTCTCAAAAAAAAAAAAAATGTTCCTTCATCATCAATATCTTCGCGCTCCGCAACATCTGTAGACACAACTACAGAAGACCAACAAAGGTTTTGCACAACCTTAGTTTACCAACATCAACATATTTTGTTAACATGTCTGTTGGATTCCTTGCACCCTCTATCTTTTTCAAACACATATCACCGTCTTCCACTGCCCTGCGAGTGAAATGGTACCGTCTTTTGATGTGTTTCGTCTTCGAATAATGGAGTTCTTCACCAACTGTATGGCACTCTGGCTATCTGTGTAAAGAATCTTCTCAGGCTGCTTCTTTCCCAATTCTTCTAGATAATTTGCCAGTCATATCATCTCCTTTCCTGCTTCAGCTATTGCCACATACTCAGTTTCAGTAGATGAAAAAGAAACGCACTTCTGAAGTCCGGACATTCAACTCACTGTTGTACCACCTATGGTGTAAATGTATCCGGATTTTCTCTTGCTCGAGTCCACATCTCCACCAAGATCAGCATCAACAAAACCTTGTAAAATCACCTTGCCATTGCCAAAACAAAGTGAAGTACTAGATGTACCTCTCAGATATCTTAGAAGCCACTTCACAGCTTCCTAATGCTCCTTCCCAGGGTTTGCCATATACCTGCTAACGACTCCCACTGCATGCTCAATGTTAGATCTAGTGCAGACCATAGCATACATCAGACTCCCAACTGCAGAAGTATATGGAACAAGTGTCATATTCTCCCGCTCCGGAGCTGTCTTCGGTGACTGCTCCTTTGACAATTTTATGTGATTTGCCAATGGAATAGTCCTGGATTTAGCATCATTAACTCTGAATCTGGCTAGCGCCTTCTCAGTGTACTGCTCTTGGGATAGATTCAAAGTGCCAGCAGATCTATCCCGAGAAATCCTCATCCCAAGAATCTGCTTCGTTGTACCTAAATATTTCATCTCAAACTCAGAAGACAAGCTTGCCTTCAAAGATTTTATCTCCTTTATACTGGATCCTGCAATCAACATATTATCCACATACAAGAGTAAAAATACATAAGAATCAGTGTATTTCTTGAAGTAGCAACACTGGTCCTTTTCACTCGTGCACATAAAGGAGTCAAATCTTTTGTACCACTGTCTAGGTGCTTGCTTCAGCCCATACAAGCTCATGTTGAGCTTGCACACCATGTGTTCCTTGCCTGGAACTACAAACCCCTCTGGTTGCTGCATATAGATTTCCTTATTCAATTCACCATGTAAAAATGCAGTTTGTACATCCATTTGTTCGGTACATCATATATTAATCAGGCTCCACACCTAACATTTTTCATAAATTATTGATTGAGCTGTCACACCCTTTTTTTTAACTCTGAAAAAGAATTCATTTAAAGTTTGAAAGGGTTTTATTTATTAAAGTGACAAAAATGAACGTTTGTTTCGAAAAAGAATTATTTACATTTTTATTCAGAGTCGTCACTTGGCATAATTCGGTGTGCCAAGTCACCTTTGGAGAATTCTTTTCAAAATAATTTGACTCTTTAAAAACTAATTTGCGAACAGAGATTCCGGCTAAGGAATTTTGTTGACCGAGGAAAAGGTGTTAGGCATCCCTCGATCCCGTGGCTCGACCACGGTCGCTTGGTAGAGCATATCAGCTAATTTGACATTACAAATGTATAAACCACACAAAAACACATAATACAATTAATCAAACACATGAAACAAACCAAATCCAAAATATAATGTTCAGTCCAATTATATAGTCCAAAATAAAATATGCGAAGAAAATAAATCTTATTCTAACCTACACTAATCCTAATTACGCTTCTGTGCTTTACTCCATCCAATGTTTCGGGCCTTGATCGTGCGTCGTCTTCAAGTACAACTTTCTCGGGGCATTCCCCGGTCAAATGAGTACATTTTTTCAATTGCGATAAAGCAAATCCATTCAACACATATCTCAAACATTTCACCAATTTCACAATCCATAAGTTTTCCAACCTCTATCATTTGCCTAACGATTCATGGCCTAAAACATGATACTATCGATCTTAACAAAGTCGACGTTTATTTCGAATCAAGCAATCATCGCTAAACCAACATAAATCAATATTCACTTTTAAGAATTTTTTGATCTTTTTCCCAAAATCAACTTAACCCCAAATCAACTACGTGATTAACATACTTCACACCAAGATTAACAATCAAATAACGACGAGTAAAATCACCTCAAACAAATTCAACCAAAAATCACATCATTCAAAAACATTCACGCAAAGAAAGGTAAAGAGATAATAGAATTAGACCTCAATCATTCATTTTATTCCAAAATCAGTGATGATTTGAAAGTCATGGGCAACGGAATCTCGACCCAAATGGAACCTCAATGTCGAACCCGCAACTTGAACAAATATCAAAGAGCACAAACCAACTCGAACCAGAACAGGAATCGCGAAAACAGACACGCTCAAACCTATTTTCGATCGGGAAAAAACAGACCACGCCCGTAATCCGTTGAGCTGACCGGATTTCCCCTCACTGTTTTCCATTTTCTTCTCAGTTTCCGATCAAAAATTTGTAAATTTGTTGTAATAGTGATAGCAGTATCCAGGGGATGATTCTCAGTCGATTTCTCACCGGAGCCCTGTTTTCTTTACTCTCAATCTTGATCTCAAATCCCTCATCTCGCGATCTCTTCCTCTCACTCGATTTCTTCTCTTTTCCTCTTAAATCAACCTCGTGTCTCACTGTTTTTCACCATTTTGTGCGTGCGCATCCATGGTGAGGATGAGTGTCTTGATTATATAAAGTATATAGTTGACATCTTAGTGTCATTCTTTCCATGAAACAATTAAATTACGTATGAAAAATTTCAATTAGACTTATTCTCCAACCAACTTGTAAGATATTCGATCCTCTTTGAATTTTTAGTCGATAAACACTATGTTGTTTGCCTTCAACATGAGGATTATGCAAACTAGCTAGCTGCCATTCCAGCTCTTGAAACTTCGTGTTTTGATTTTTTGGAATTTAAACTATTGCACGCTGAATATAAATATAATTCTTTTTATTAACTTTACATATTATCCAAATTATATTCTTCCGGAATACAACATTATCTATTTGATATTTTGAAGGAAAAAAAACTTCAAATTGTAAATTTAAGAGTAAAGCATCTAGTACCCCTGAACTATGACCAAATTTCCTACAACACACTCCAACTTCACAGAGGTCCTATTACCCCCGAACTTAATTTTAATGTATTTTTGTCACCCTTTTAGTTGATGTGACACCTTTTTAGCTGACGTGGGGCCCATTTTTATGCAAGAAAGGTGTCATGTCAACACAAAAGGGTGATAAAAATATGATAAAATTGAGTTTAGGGGTAATAGGATCCATGTGAAGTTGGAGTGTGTCGTAGCAATTTTGACCATAGTTCGAGGGGTACTGAATGCTTCTTTCTAAATTTAATTAATTACCTTTGTTAGTTCAAATGAAAAAGATCAGAAAAACATTCAATAAAAAATGAAAAATGTAAACATGATAATATTTTCATAGCTATATAATGTACCTGATATCCTGATATGTGGCTTTTTTTTTTTGCTCACTATTGTTGTTTCTCTACATTAGATGTATTGCAATATGTGGCATGTTTAGGTATGAATTATTCAAGTAAACGCATTAAATTTTTCATAAATTATCTTACGTCAATAAACTCATCTTCGTAGAAGTTGAAATTTTTTGGCCGTGGCATATGTTTGTATCTTATAAGATCATCCTTCATAATTCTCCTAATTGAAACAGTTCCAGAAGAACAATCTTCATCATTTAACCATCTTGTTGATGACCTACTAGTTGTTGAGGCTTCTGAATTTTGCTTTATCCTTAATAAAGTAGGTTTTATCTGTTTAGCAAAATATTTAATTGTATGTCATCTATAGTATCATATCAACTTGTAAAAAAAAAAAGTAAAAGTAAAAGGAGAGTAGAGGTATATATGCCATAATAAGGATAAACATAATGACCCTTTGACAGCGAGTGATCAAACGTGCGTTGTTTGTAAAAATCTACACAACTGTATGTATCTCCACGTTTTGTCTGTGAACCAAAAAAGTCATAAATAAATTTTTGAAGTTGCAATAATTTTTTTTTCTTTTTAAAAAGAAGATAGAATATAAGGTTTATTTACCATAAAAACCTTGTGAAAATAATAGTCTCATGAGACTTACAAATACTATGAACCAAAAACAAATATTTTAATTATTTTGATTGCTCTAATTAACATAATGTGAGAGCTCTAAACACTAATCTTGATATACTAGGTGTATAAAAAATTTGCTACTATGAGGAAGATGTTTATAGAGGCACATAAGAGAGTAAAATGACTACTACTATACAAAGATATGGATTTTTTTTTAATTATGGACAACAAAATCTACAATATATATATATATATATAAATGTTGACAACTCATTTTCTTAGTAATACCCAAAATAATAATCTGAACATATAGATTTCATAGGAATGTAACTAAATTTACAAAGGTTTTTTAATTGATGATGATTGTAAATGTTCGTTTGAAAATGTAGAGCGACTTGTTACTGTTGTAATATAGGAGAATGTTCAAAATATTTTGATAATTGATAAAATGAGCCTGATTCACTATTTATTTTATTCCAAGTATTATATATGAATAAAAAAGAAATACCTTAATTGTTTTGATTGCTGGTTTGTTCAATAATTTTAGTTGTTTTTCTAATTTCAATTCCTTCAATTTAGATAGTTTTTTTTTTCTGCTTGTACCCCATTATAACTTAAAAGAAAATATAACACCAATAAAGTTTGTCGAACAATTATTTGATGCATCCTGAATTCACTCATCATTTTATAAGCATGAATGTAAGACCTTTTAGCAAAAATCAAAAACATGAAAGCTCTAAACACTGAACTTGATTTATTTGGAATATGAAAACTTTGCCACTAAGAGAAAGGTGTCACATAAGGACAAGATATAGGAGAGATTAAAGACGAGGAAAATGATAATGATTTTATTTGGATAACTGACTCAAGAAAAATAAAAATATAACTATAGAAAAGAAAGAAATGATAATGAATGCCCCCATTGAAAAAGATGAGAGAAAAGTTTATCTAACTCTAATGATTATGACATGCATATCGGATTAAACTGCCTGATCTTTCCATCCAAAATTCTCACAAATTGTTGTTAATGACCTCAAAATTGAGTTGCTTTCTTAGATCAATTGCATTTAAGACCTTATTCGACTAGTGGTGCCTTGAACAATTTTTGCCAACGAGCCTCTCTCATTTTCCTTTTCTCAGCTCACCATTGTCTTATGGTGTCTATGAGGGTTTTTCACCAATGAGACTCTCTTATTTTCATTTGTCTCAACTCACCGCTGTCTTACAGTGCCCGTGAGGGTTTTCACCGATAAGACTCTCTCATTTTTATCTCTCTCAGCTTACCATCATCTTACGATGCCCGTAAGGATATTCACCGATAAGACTCTTTCATTTTCATTTCTCTCCTGATTCCTTATGCTAAGGAAGGCAAGTAGTTCTCAAACTGCATCATCACATCTATTGCATGCTTAGCCTAAACATTCTCAAAGATTGAACTGAAGGTTTTTCTTTGGTTGTAACTTGGCTTTTGGATAGGGTTAGAAAGAAAGAATAGCATGAGGCCAAACGACGCCTGAGGTGGAGTAGGACTTATAACTTTTGAAATCGACTCAAACAATAAGGATTAGCTCATGCCCCAGTTTCTTATGACTGGGTAACTCTAAATTGTTTATTTGGCTGGACCGAGCCCAGAGTAGGGCAGCCTACGTATCTCACCCCCGAAAGAGGAGAATCAGGTTATGCGTAGTTCTGGTGGCTGGTTCTTTTGCTTGATTCTGATTTCCTTTTCTTTTCTTTTATTGACTCTCTTTTTGGAATTTTTTCGACTCTATTTTGCTTGACACTCTTTTTTTCTTGTTGGATACATTTTTTCTATTTTTTTGATACCTTTTGACTCTATATTTTTGCTCGACACCTTTCTGTTGAGCTTTGCTGACTCTATCTTGATTTCAAAAGAAGGGTATGAAATAAAATATAATTAAAGCTCAAATAGGACAAACAAATGATGAAATGATGTTTGGATAGCAGAATGAAATGCCATCGTCATATCAATCCTTGAAAATGCAAGTACATATCATGCAATAGAGATGAAGATCATTTGTGATATTTTTTACAGCACTAATTTTAACTAAGACAATGCGTCGCTACTTCTTCTGCAAACTCCATCTTTGTTGTACATTCCTCATGCTTTCGTGGAGCTAATTTTTCTATTCTTTTTGATGTAGGATCACACATCCACTATTTGACCTAATTGAGACAAGTCTTTCAAATGCTGACCAAGTTATTCTCACGATTCTCAAAATAATTGCCTTAATTTTCAAAGAAGGCTTCACCTTGATCACCAAATGCCCCAGCACTCTATCTATTTTCTCAGACGCTCTCTTTTTCTAACCTTAACCCTATGATTCAATGCTCATGCTTAAACTAGATTTTAAGATCTGGCTGAAAATTTCACTAGCATGTCATATCACTAGAGTCAACATAAAATGTACTATGTAAAGAAAATAAACAAACAACACATATTTAAAACACAAAGGAAAATGAGACACTTCATTTAGTTGAAACAATGATAGAAGGGTTTGAACATAAACGACAAAAGGACAAAACAAGATAGATCCCTAACTACAACCCTGAAATAATTCGGATAACAGAAAATAAAACAAAACAAACTACCAAACCTCTTCCTAGTAGAGAGAGGGGTGACTTCTTAATTGCTCAGCCTGCCATCTTAGCCACTGATTTGCATATCAACATGACTAGATCTTCCCTCACTGTCAATGTTCTGCACCATAATTGATCAATCTTGAATCATCTTTTCAATTTCTCTTTTCAAATATCGACAATCTTCAATACTATGACCCTGAGCATCAGAATGATACGCACATCATACATTATGTAGACACCTAATTTCGTCCCTCCCCGATAATATTTTTTACCCATTTTACCTTATCCTACCGTGTACCCTCATCCATGTTATTATACCTCTACAAAATGACAAAAAAATAACAACTCCCTAACTAATTTAATCTTATCCTAACAACCTACCCCATACCCCTATCCTACCTACCTACCCCTACCATACCCCACTTACCCTTCACATTTTTTTTAATTTTATTCCCTTTAACCAAATATAGAAAGAATACAAAAGGGAGGGGCCCACTAGGAACCTTCCTGGAAAGACCATTTTCCCATTTTTCATTTTGGATAGACACCACTACCATATATATAGACTCCACTCGCTGATACTAGAAAAAAAAGGAGTAGAAACTAAGACCATCAACACACAGAGGTCGCAGAAAACACAGATCGAGAGAGGTCGAGAGTGAGAGATTGGGTGGGAGAAAAACATGGAGAGAATACAGTGAGAGGTCGAGGGAGGAGAAAAGAAACCTTCCCTATCATGCTACTGTTTCAGCGACCTTCATCGTCGCCAAAAAATGGCGTAAACCCACCGAAAAGTGCCAAAAGATCGGCGTCCCATTTTTATCGTCGAACCCTAGTCCAAAGTCCCAAGTTGGGTTCAATTTCGACGATTCAATTAGTTGTTCAAGACTTGAGTTTCAAATTTGTAAAATAAAGTGTTGAGAGAGAAGTGAGCCCCTGCGTTTGTCACTGTTCCAGCGACGGGTTCGCCAGAAAACACCACGTCTATCAGAATCTGACCAAAACCCCAATCGAAAAACCATTAATTGAAATGGGTCAGTCAGTTCATTTGGTTCGGTTCAAATTTCGGGTGTGATCGATTTGGTAGATCCGTGTTGAGTTTGTTGAATCGAGGTCTTGAGGTCAGTGGCTTTGTTCGCACAATTCAGTGAGTTGAAATAAAAAATGAGGTCCAATTCTTCAACTTAATTTCTTTCTATTTTTATCATAATGTGATGTTTGATATCGTGATGTTTGTTGATTTGTGATGGGTCGATGATATCAATTTTGAGCGTGTTTGAGTTTCTATGATTATCGTGGCTTGATTGGTTGATTCTTATATTAAACTTGGTTAATTGATTAAGAATAAGTGGGACGGGAATTGAAACTTGATAAAAGGTGAATTTTGGTTGGTTTGATTCATGGGTTATTGTTTGACTTGAAACGAACGCTATTCAAACTTGATAGCGGCATCTTTTAGGTCGGGATGAATAGACAAATTTTAAGTTGGGTAGGCAAATTTAGGATTGATGTTGGGTTGAATGTGTGGAATGTTGAATGTGTTGGATGTTTTCAAGTCTATCGCATGAAATTGACGTTGTATTTATTTGTGGGGAATACCCCGAAGGAATTTTATTTATTCACCGGGGAATGCCCCGAAGTGTCATGTACATGAAGACGGGGCACGATCAAGTCCTGAAAAACCGGGTGGAGAAAGGAATGGAGCGTAGTTTAGGATTATCCTAGAATAGGATTTACATTTTCGCATTTTTCTATTTTTTGGGATTGTATAATTCGGACCGGACATTATTTTGGTTTTGAATTTTGTTTTGATTTGTTAGTTTTGCTTGTTTTGTGTGTTTATGTGATTTATACATTTTACAGTGTCAAGTTAGCCAATACGCTCTACCAAGTGACCGTGGTCGAACCACGGGATCGAGGGGTGCCTAACACCTTCCCCTCGGTCAAAAGAATTCCTTAGCCGGAATCTCTATTCCCGGATCAGTTTATAGAGTCAAACTATTTTTGAAAAGGATTTTCAAAGGTGACTTGGCACACCCGATTTATGTCAAGTGGCGACTCTGAGTTTAAATGTAAAAATTCCATTTCGAAATAATTTTTTAATCTTTTGTCACTTTAATAATAAAAATCCTTTCAAACTTAAAACGAATTCTTTTTGGGAGTGAAAAAAAGGGTGTGACAGCTCTAGCGACTCTACTGGGGACCTTTTCAGAATTTGGGCTTATTTTTGGAGTCGTATCGTCTTTGTTTGGAATTATGGGTGTATAAACATTGTTTGTGATTATTGTTTATGTTATTGTTATCACTGTTGTGTGTTTCTGTGCTCTTTGTTTACAGTTTTTCTTTATGTGTTACCGCTTTATAGCTGGCATCATTTGCATAACTCGAGTCAATTCTTTCTGCAATAAGTCCCGGAGTGCACGTCGTGCGCATGAACTCTAGTTGAGTCACCCTTATTTTAAGGGGGGAGCCATTGGTTGTATGAAGTAGGTGGAAACAAAGCAGCCATTATCGACCATATGCTCCTCCGAACGGCATTGTTAGTAAACCACAACGTAGGTTAGCCTTTAGGTCATTCTTATGTGCGTCATATTGAGACCTAGCGGGGACCACATGGTCCTTTCTAGGAGACTCACTCCTAAAGCATCCATACATGCTAAATGTTGCATCTTTGAGGGTAACGTGGTCATTTGACGGACTGATTTGAGGAAAGCATGTGTTAGAAGTAAAGTGCGTAAGGAAGAAATGTTGAAAAAAAAATAGAAAAAGTGAGTCGAAAAGAAAAAAGAGAGTTTCATGATTTTAGATTTCTTTATGGTTTTTTGACAATTCAAAAATAAAAAATAATAATAATAATAATAATAAAAGGATTTCTTTTACCTTTCGCATTCGTTGTCTCAAAAACATCAAAAAGTGTTTCCTCTTATTCCTTTATCATGCATTCATAATTTAAAATTTTCAAAAAGATTTTTCCTTTATCTCAATTAGCATGCATTCATAAT
Organism: Capsicum baccatum var. pendulum; assembly: GCA_030864225.1. Lineage (NCBI taxonomy): Eukaryota > Viridiplantae > Streptophyta > Magnoliopsida > Solanales > Solanaceae > Capsicum > Capsicum baccatum. Next base: position 8,955,560 of record CM061550.1, read on the forward strand.
TCTGAAATTCCGAAAAAAGATTTTCTTTAAAAGTTTCAAAAATAGTAGTAGTTGTGTCTATTTTATAAAAATGAAAATACCAAAAAGAATTTTTCTTTCATAGTTGTTGGTGTCAGTTTTGTGTGAAGTGTCTAATTAACCCCCCCCCCTTAAAAAACAAAAAGAAGAGAGATTTCATTTTCATCATCCGTCTGTAATCGCCTCTCTTAGGTCAAGTCTCAGTCCGTTTTAATCCTTAATTGTCCAACTTGGACGAACTACGCACCCCTGATTCTCCTCTCTCAGGAGTGAGATACGTAGGCAACCTATTGTGGATTCGGGGATCTTATTTCAAAAATTCAAAAAATATTTTATTCACTCTTCATTTAGAGTAGGTGTTTTATATACATCTTCAAGAGAAAACTACAAAAAGATTTTCCTTTAATAGTTTCAAGTTTCATTTTCATATGAAATTCAAAATTGAAAACCCAAAAAGATTTTTCTTTGGTAATCATAGGTTTCGTTTTGTATAGGTATTTTAAAAGTGAAAAATGCAAAAAGATTTTCGTCAATTCTTTTGACAAATTGTTATTTTCTTTTCTTCTCAAAGTTTCAAGGAAAAGAATGACAAAAGAGTTTAATTGGTCATTTTGGCAAGCCTTTACGAACTACACACATCTGATTCTCCTCTCTCGATGGTGAGATACGTAGGCGCCCTTCTTGGGTTCGTGACCTTTTTTTAAAAAAAAAATTTAAAAAATTGTTGAACTCTAATGCATTTGCTATCTCTTGTCCAGTTAGTTTAAGGTGGTTGGTTTGTGGCATTTTGGCTGGTCGTCCATATTGCACCAAGTCACCGAGAAAGTTATGGCCAACAAGGATATCGAGTTTGTTGTCACTAATCAGATAGGGAGTTCGGGAAATGATAATTTAAAAGCTAATGAAGAGATTCAGAAATTAAGGTACCAAATGATAGAAATGTATCGAGCTTGAGCTAATGGGTTGCTGCCTCCTCCAGTTTCCACTGGTAATCTGGAATATCTTTCTAGCTTGCCTCGCTTGTCACATGTACATTTTCCTATTTTGTCCGACACACCACAACATGCATCAGGACCTACTCTGGGGCAACAGTATCCAAACACTTCCAATATTCATTTCCTCACTCCCCAATCCTAGACTACTACACACTCGGCTCCACCTGTTGTTCATGCTTTTGCGGTTCCACCTCCACCTGAAGCTCCTACTTTTGATGTTTATCCACAAGTTGTGCCTCCCTACTCTACAAGAGAGCCTGCATTGAATATTACTAGTGATCAGCGTTACACTTTCAAGCCTATATTTAAGTTGACTGGTCTTTACGGTGACACTCACCTGCCTGAATGTCCTCCTAACACTGAGAAGCCTCTTTTGACAGAAGAACAAGAGGAAATGACCAGAAAATTAAGAAGTTTAGAACTGACTATGAAAAACTTGCAAGGACTTGGGGGTACAAAAGTGTCTCATCTAAAGATCTGTGCATGTTTCCAGGTGTATATCTTCCTCTTGGTTTTAAAATACCAAAGTTTGAGAAGTATTATGGACATGGAGATCCTGTAGCATATTTGAGATGTTATTGCAACCAGCTAAGGGACAGTGGAGGGAAGGAAGAATTACTTATCAGTTATTTCGAGAAAAGTCTTTCAGGCCTAGCTTCAGAATGGTTTGTTGACCAAGACATTGACAAGTGGATTAGTTGGGATGACCTAGCTAATGTATTTGTGCAATAATTTCAATACAATATGGAGTTGATCCCTGACAAAAAATCCCTAACTAGTATAAAAAAGAAGAATACTGAGAGTTTCAGAGAGTATGCGATCAGATGGCGTGAACAAACTGCTAGAGTAAAACCTTCAATGAAAGAAAGCAAAATAGTGAAGGCGTTTATTCAAGCGCAGGATGAAACATATTATCAACACTTATTACCTATATTAGGTAAGTCATTTATTGAGGTCCTTAAAATGGGAGAGATGATAGAAGAGGGAATTAAGACCGGTCGTATTGTGAGTTTTACAACATTGAAAGTAACTACTCAAGCAATGCAAAAAGGTTCGGGAAGTGTTGGAGGAAAGAAGAATGAGGAAGATGCATCTGCCATTGCAGTTGGACAACAGGCACGGGCAAGAGTACCACACCATCGTTACCCACGGGCTCAAACCCAAGTTTATGCCCAAGCTCCACAGAATCTTTACCAAAATCCATTATATCCCATTCCTCTACCTCCATATCAAGTGTATAATGCGCAACCTTGTGTTCAACCTCCATCTTACCCACACTGGCATGCACCAAATCTGTTGAGTCATCCTCCAACTCCACATACATATCGAAGCCCTTCTAGGCCTGGTTTTTAATTAAACCAAACAATGAAATGAAACAAAAGTGAGGGATAGTTTCACACCAATCGGAGAGTCATATGCCAGTTTATTTCAAATATTAGTACAATGGGGCATGATCACTCCTCTCCTTGGTATACTCCTGACCCGCATTCAAGAAATTTTGATCTTAATGTTCAATGTGCATATCATTCTAATGTTCAGGGTCACAGGATTGAAGATTGTCGTGCTTTGAAAAGAGAAATTGAAAAGATGATTCAAGATAAATCAATTATGGTGCAGAACATTGATAGTGAGAAAAGCTCTAGTCCTGCTGATATGTAAACCAGTGGCTAAGATGTCAAGCTGAGCAATTGAGAAGTCACCCCCTCCCTACTAGGTAGAGGTCTGTAGCTTGTTTTGTTTATTTTCTATTTTCCAAATTATTTCAGGGTTGTAGTTCGAGATTTATATTGTTTTGTCCCTTTTGTCTTTTATGTTCAAACCCTTCTATCTTTCATTTTAATTAAATTGTGTGTCCTTTTTTCCTTTGTGTTTTAAATAGGTGTGGTTTGTTTGTTTTCTTTACATAGTATATTTTACACTGATTCTAATGATATGACATGCTAGCAGAATTTTTCAATCAGATCTTAAAATTCAGTTTAGGCATGGACATTGAAGCAGAGGGTTAAAGTTAGAAAAAGAAAACATCCAAGAAAATAGGTAGAGTGCTGAGACATTTGGTGACCATGTAAAAGCCTTCTTTCAAATTAAGGCAATTATTTTGAGAATCACAAGAATAACTTGGTCATCAATTGAAAAACATGTCTCAATTAGGTCAAATAGTGGATGTGTCATCCTACATCAAAAGGAACAGAAAGAAAATCAACTCTACGAAGGCAGGAGTCATTCGATGTGAGGGATGTACAACAAAGGTAGAGTTGTAGGTTGGACAAGTACAAAAGAAGAAGTGACTCACAAACTCAGTTAAAGTTAATGCTTAAAAAGTGTTGCAAATGATCTTTATTTTTCATTTCATATTGCATGATATGTTCTTGTATTTTTAAGGATTGATATGACGAAGGAATTGCATTCTGCTATCCAAACATTGTCTCATCTTTTGTTTACCCCATTTGAACCTTAGTTTTATTTTCTTTTATACCCCTCTTTTGGAATCAAGATAGAGTCAACAAATCTCAAAAGAAAGGTGTCAAGCAAAACAATAGAGTCGGAAAAATTTCAAAAAAAAAAAGAAGAAAAAGAAAAATAGGTACAAAAAAAAAAGAAAGAAAAGTGAGTGTCAAGAAAAATTCAGAAAAATCCCAAAGAGAAAAGAGGCAACAAAAGAAAAAAATAAATTAGAATCAACCAAAAGAACAAGCTGCCAGAACTACGCATGACCTGATTCTCCTCTCTTGGGGGTGAGATACGTAGGCTTCCCTACTAAGGGCTCGGTCCAACCAAATAAATAATTTAGCGTCACCCAATCAAAAGAAATTGGGGCATGAGTTAATCCTCATTGTTTGAGTCGATTCCAAAAGTTGTAAGTCCCACCCCACTTCAAGTGTAATTTAGGCCCCATGCCATCCTTTCTTTCTATGCCTATCTGAAAGCCAAGTTACAACTAAAGAAAGACCTTCGGATCAATCTTTGAGAATGTTAAGGCTAAGCAAGAAATGGATGTGATGACACATTTTAGGAACTACTCATTTTCCTTAGCATAAGAAATCAGGAGAGAAATAAAAATGAGAGAGTCTTATTGGTGAAAACCCTCACGGGCACCATAAGGCGATGGTAAGTTGAGATAGATAAAAATGAGAGTCATTCGTGAAAACCCTCACGGGCACCATAAGGCGATGGTGAGATGAGAGAAAAATGAGAGAGGCTTGTTGGCAAAAATCTTTCAATGTGCCACTAGCCGAATGAGCTCTTCGAATCCAATGGGTTCAAGCAAGTAACTTAGTTTCAGAGCCATTCATTCAACAACAATTGGTAGAAAGTTTGATGGAAAGATTAGGCAGCTTGATTAAAAATGCATGACATAATCATTGGAGTTGACTGTCATTTCTAGATAAATTTTTCATTTCTTTATTTCAAATGGGTACATTCATTGTCTTTTCTTTCTTCTCTTTATTTTTATTTTTATTTTCTTTAGTCAGTTGTTCAAATAAAATTATTGATATTTTTTTTCTTGTTTTGAGTCAAGTTCGTGTCAAAACAAGTGAGAAAAGATCTCAAAACTGGCTACCAGCTTCTTCAATTGCACAAAGCAAGACAAAAGGGCCAGCACATGCAAAAGACATGATTGTGAGCCGAAATAAGGCATACAAAAATTTTATCAACAGACAAGTCTGGGAACTTATGGAAATACCAAGGTTCAAAGGGTGTATCTGGGGAGCTTAGCAAAGCTGAGATACTATGTTTGTCTCAAAGTCACTCTTAATAATCTGAGTTCGGGTCAATGATATGCAAGTCAGTGACGCATTCTAATGGTTGAAAGCAAGATTAAATTTGACAGGGGAAAGAGCGATTTCCACAAAAGCCAAAGCCACAAACCAACCACCATGGTTTTAAACTAACAAGTTTTCTTTGTATGAAACAGGAACACATGCTATCTTTGAATCAAGGATTTCAAAGCCTAAACATCAAAAGCCTTAATATTCTCACTTCTACAAATGCAAGAGGCAATGTTGCTGCACATATTTGGTATTCAAACCCATAGTAATTTAAGCGGCATTTGTAAGGAGACGCACTTCCTTGTTTTGGTAAATCTATCAATATTTTTAATGAGACTCACTTCCTTGTTTGGGTAATTCCAGTAATATTTGTAAGGAAATGCACTTCCTTATTTGGTAAATCCAGCAACATTTGTAAGGAAACACACTTTCTTGTTTGGTAATTCAAGCGGTATTTGTAAGGAGATCCACTTACTTGTTTGATAATTCAAGCAACATTTTTAAGGAGACACACTTCCTTGTTTGGTAATTCGATCGGCATTTGTAAGGAGACGCACTTCCTTGTTCGGGTAATTCCAGCAACATTTGTAAGGAGACGCACTTTCTTGTTTGGGTAATTCCAGCAACATTTGTAAGGGGACGCACTTCCTTGTTTGGACAATTCAAGCAACATTTGTAAGGAGACATACTTCCTTATTTTGGTAATTCAAGCGCTATCATAAGGAGACGCACTTTCAAAGGAGACACAGTTCCTTGTTTGGTAATTCGATCGACATTTGTAAGGAGATGCACTTCCTTGTTCAGGTAATTCCATCAACATTTGTAAGGAGATGCACTTCCTTGTTTGGATAATTCCAGTAACATTTGTAAGGGGACGCACTTCCTTGTTTGGACAATTCAAGAAACATTTGTAAGGAGACACGCTTCCTTATTTTTGTAATTCAAGCTCTATCATAAGGAGACGCACTTTCTTATTTTGGTAATTCAAGCGACATTGGTAAGGAGACGAACTTCCTTGTTTGGTAATTCAAGCGGTATTTGTAAGGAGACGTACTTCCTTGTTTGGGTAATTCAAGCGGCATTTGATAAGGAGACACACTTCCTTGTTTGGGTAATTCAAGCAACATTGGTAAGGAGATGCACTACCTTGTTTGGTTAATTCAAGAAACATTTGTAAGGAGACGCACTTCCTTGTTTGAGTAATTCAAGAGATATTTGTTAGGAGATGCACTTCCTTGTTTTGATAATTCAAGCGACATTTGTAAGGAGATGCGCTTCCTTATTTAGTTAATTCAAGCAATATTAGGAGACGCACTTCCTTGCTTGGGCAATTCGAGAAACATTTGTAAGGAGATTCATTTCCTTGTTTGGTTAATTCAAGAAACATTTGTGAGAAGACGCACTTCCTTGTTTGAGTAATTCAAGCGGCATTGGTAAGGAGACGCACTTTCTTGTTTCGGTAATTCAAGCGACATTGGTAAGGAGATGCACTTCCTTTTTTTGATAATTCAAGCAACATAGGTAAGGAGATGAACTTCTTTGATTGGGTAATTCAAACTTTGCTTTTGGGTAATGCACTTCCTAGCAGTTCCCTTGATTTCTAGAAATGCACTTTCTAGTCGAGTTATTGCACTTAATCCTTTGGAGATGCACTTCCTTGCTAGTTTTCATTTGTTAGGTGACACACTTTTTAACTTAAACTTCTAGCTCTAGAAGACGCACTTTCTAGTTAGAATCCCTCACTTTAATTATTAAGAGACGCACTTCCTAGGCTTGGTTATTCAATTTTACTCTCAAGAGATGCATTTCTTGGTCAGATTCTTGATTCATTATTGCAACATGCAAGTAGGTATGATGTGACTTTCTTAAAAGTCTTCTGACGATAAATTGGGGAAAAAATTTAGTTTCTGTTTTTGGAACTTTACTTTTCTGGCAAACAAAATTTCTCTTTACAATAATTTTGTTTGGGATAATTTTCTTTTTAGTTTTGACGTGATTCCAGGAGCCCACCTGAAAACAGGGCGAATAAATAGAAAGTCAAGCAACAAAGTGAAGAAGATGAAAAGTCAAGCAACAAAGTGAAGAAGATGAAAATTCAAGCAACATGGTGAAGAAGTTGAAAGTTAAGCAACAAGGTGAAGCAATTGAAAATCAAGCAACAAGTGATAGGCAGGAACCCGCCTGAAGAATAGGGTGATGAAACTTAAGTCAGGAGTCCAACAAAAGTTGTATAGGTTGGATTTTTGTAATTTTATTTATGTTTTTAACTTGTAATTTTCATTTTTGATGTAATGACAGAGCCGCGGACCGAAACCTCGATGGAAACTCACTCGACTCTCCAACTCGGTTGCTCTTCTTCCTTCTGTTTCTTTCTTTGAATAATGGTCGGGACAAAATTTTGCCTTGTTGTCTACTTCTTTTTCTGAAAACACTTCGTGTTTACATTTAAAGGGGGCATGATGTAGACACCTAATTTTGTCCCTCCCTGATAACATTTTTTACCCATTTTACCTTATCCTACCGTGTACCCTCATCCATGTTATTATACCTCTACAAAATGACAAAAAATAACAACTCCCTAACTAATTTTATCTTATCCTAACAACCTACCCCATACCCCTATCCTACCTACCTACCCCTACCATACCCCACTTACCCCCTTCACGTTTTTATTTTATATTATTCCCTTTAACCAAATATAGAAAGAATACAAAAGGGAGGGGCCCATTAGGAACCTTCCTGGAAAGACCATTTTCCTATTTTTTATTTTGGATAGACACCACTACCATATATATAGACTCCACTCACTGATACTAGAAAAAAAAAAGGAGTAGAAACTAAGACCATCAACACACAGAAGTCGCCAGAAACACAGATCGGGAGAGGTTCAGAGTGAGAGATTGGGTGGGAGAGAAACACAGATCAGGAGAGGTCGCCAAAAACATGTTCTCACAATTCAGTGAGTTGAAATAAAAAATGAGGTCCGATTTTTCAACTTAATTTCTTTCTATTTTTATCGTAATGTGGTGTTTGATGTCGTGTTGTTTGTTGATTCGTGATGGGTCGATGATATAAATTTTGAGCGTGTTTGAGTTTCTATGATTATTGTGGCTTGATTAGTTGATTCTTATATTGAACTTGGTTAATTGATTAAGAATAAGTGGGACAAGAATTAAAACTTGATAAAAGGTGAATTTTGGTTGGTTTGATTCATGAGTTGTTGTTTGACTTGAAACGAACGCTATTCAAACTTGATAGCGGCATGTTTTAGGTCTGGACGAATAGACAAATTTTAAGTTGGGTAGGCAAATTTAGGATTGATGTTGGGTTAAATGCGTGGAATGTTTAATGTGTTGGATGTTTTCGAGTTTATCGCATGAAATTGACGTTTTATTCATTTGCGGGGAATTCCCCAAAGGAATTGTATTTATTCACCGGGGAATGCCCCAAAGTATCATGTACTTGAAGACGGCACACGATCAAGGCCCAAAATGCCGGGTGGACAAAGGAATGGAGCGTAGTTTAGGATTAGTTTAGAATAGGATTTACATTTTTCTATTTTTTTGGGATTGGACAATTCGGACTGAACATTATTTTGGTTTTGAATTTTGTTTTGATTTGTTTGTTTTGCTTGTTTGATGTGTTTATGTGGTTTATACATTTTATAGTGTCAAGTTAGCTGATACGCTCTACCAAGCGACCATGGTCGAACCACGGGATTGAGGGCTACCTAACACTTTCCCCTCGGTCAACAAAATTCCTTAGCCGAAATCTCTGTTCGCGGATCAGTTTATAGAGTCAAACTATTTTTGAAAAGGATTTTCAAATGTGACTTGGCACACCCAATTTATGTCAAGTGGGGACTTTGAGTTTAAATGTAAAAATTCCTTTTCGAAACAAATTTTTAATCTTTTGTCACTTTAATAATAAAAATCCTTTCAAACTTAACATGAATTCTTTTTGGGAGTGAAAAAAGAGGTGTGACACATTAGGATCAAAATTTCTTGAACGTCGATTAAGGGTGCACCCAAGGAGAGAAGTGATCATGCCCCATTGTACCAATCTCTAAAATAAACTAGCATACGACTCTCCAATTGGTGTGAACCTATCTTTCGACTTCTGCCTTATTTCATCATTTGGATCTGATTGAAAATTAGGCTTAGGAGGGTTTTGATATGATTGTGGAGTTAGAGGACGACTCTGAGGAGTTGGTGTGTTCCACTGTGGGTAAGATGGGGGTTGAATATGAGGTTGTGCGTTATATACTGGATATGGAGGTGGAGGAGTAGAGTATAATGGATTTTGGGAGTGATTATGTAGAGCTTGGACGTGAACTTGGGTTTATTCCTGAGAGTAACGACGACGTGGTCTTCTTGACCGTTCCCGTTGTCTAACTACAACAGCAGATGCATCTTCCTCATTCTTTGTCTCCCCAACACTTCCTGGACCCCTTTTAATTGCTTGAGTAGTCGCTTTCAATGTTGCAAAACTCACAATACGACCCGTCTTAATTCCCTCTTCTACTATCTCCCCCATTTTAAGGACCTCAATAAATGACTTGCCCAATGCAGGTAACAAGTGATAATATGTTTCATCCTGCGCTTGAATAAACACCTCCACTATTTTTCTTTCTTTCATTGGCGGTTTTACTCTAGCAGCTTGTTCGTGCTATCTGATTGCATACTCCCTGAAGCTCTCAGTATTCTTATTCTTTGTACTAGTTAGGGATTTTTCATCAGGGATCAACTCCACATTGTATTGAAATTTTTGCACAAATTCATTAGCTAGGTCATCCCAACTAATCCACTTGTCGATTTCTTGGTTAACAAACCATTCGGAAGCTAGGCCTGAAAGACTCTCCCCGAAATAAGCCATTAGTGGTTCTTCCTTCCCGCTGAAAGGAATTCTAATTCCTTAGACTTAATACACACTGACATTTGTGATATGAAGTCAACACCATCACGTGGTAAAAAAAAGTATTTCATAACTTTTATTGACGTTGCACTAGATACTATTATGCTAAATAGTAAGGATGAAACAATAGATGCATTTAGGCAATACAAAACTGAAGTAGAAAATCAGTTAGAGAAAAAGATAAAAATGATAAAAAGTGATGGGGGGGAGAATATGAATCTCCCTTCGCCGAAATATGTGTAGAGAATGGAATTGTCCATCAAACTATGGCTCCGTATTCACCTCAATCTAACAAAATTGCGGAAATGATGAATGCCTTGCTTATAAGTTTCTATTTACCGTAAAACTTGTGGGGGAAGGCTATCATTACAACCAATCATATACTCAATAGAGTTCCCCATAGTAAGACACAATCAATTCCTTAATAAAAATGGAAAGAAAGGAAACCCAACTTGAAATATTTCAAAGTATGGGGGTGTCTAGCAAAGGTCCAAGTTCCTATGCCTAAGAGGGTTAAGATAGGACCTAAGACTATGGACTGCGTGTTCATAGGATATGCTAAAAGCAGTAAAGCATGTCGATTTTTGGTTCATAAATTCAAACATCCAGATATAAATAAAAATACGGTAAATGAATCAGATAATGCGAAATTCTTTGAAAACATTTATCCGTATAACACTAAACATGAACAGTCTAGTGGAGGGTCTAAACGATCTCGAGATGAACCAAGTGAGAATGTACATAATGAAGAGAATCCAATACATAGTACACGTCAAAGGACTTCTACTACATTTGGATCAGATTTTGTAACATTTCTCTTAGAAAATGAGCCTCAAACATTTAAATAAGTGATGTCGTCGTCAGACTCATCCTTTTGGAAAGAGGCAGTCAATAGTAAAATAGATTAAATCTTAAGAAATCATACATGGAAATTGGTTGATCTTCCTCTAGGAAATAAACCTTTAGGTTCTAAATGGATCTTCAAAAGGAAAATGAAAGCGGATGGTACTATTGACAAATACAAAGAAAGACTTGTAGTAAAAGGATTCAAGCAAAAAGAAGGCCTTGATTACTTTGATACATACTCGCCAGTAATAAGGATAACATCGATTCGAATGTTAATTGCCTTGGAGGCAACATATGGTCTTGAAATCCATCAAATAGATGTGAAAACCGCATTCCTAAATGGAGAATTGGAGGAAGAAATTTACATGGAACAACCTGAGGGTTTTGTGATTCCAGAAAAGGAGAATAATGTGTGTAAACTTATTAAGTCGTTATATGGACTAAAGCAAACACCTAATCAATGGCATGCAAAGTTTGACCAAACCATGTTGACAAACGGGTTCAAGATAGATGAATATGATAAATGTGTTTACAATAAAGACACTCCGAATCACCAAGTCATTGTTTGTTTATATGTGGATGATATGTTGATCATCAGTAGAGACATTTCTGACATAAATTCAACAAAATGAATGCTCGAGAGTAAGTTCGATATGAAAGACCTTGGAGTTGCGAATGTGATCTTAGGAATAAGAATCCATAGAACTCCATAAGAGTTGGTATTGTCACAGTCTCATTATATCGAAAGTGTACTTGAAAAATTCAAGTATATGGAATTCGGTATTGCCAAGACTCCATTGGATGTGAGCTTTGTACTTTGAAAGAATGAAGGTGAGAGTGACTCACAATTGGAGTACGCAAGAGTATTGGAATGTTTAATGTATATAATGAATTGTACACGACCAGGCATAGCATGCGCTATTAGTAACTTTAGTCGGTACACAAGTAATTCCAATAAAACTCATTGGATGGCAATTAAAAGAGTTTTGGGGTATTTAAAATACACTCAAGACTATGTCTTACATTATAATAAATATCCTATAGTGATGCAAATTGGATCACCGGATCGAATGAAGTAAAATCGAAAAGTGGATATGTATTTACTATTGGTGGGGGAGCAGTCTCTTGGAAATCATACAAACAGACTTATATTGCTCGCTCTACAATAGAATCTGAATTTATCGCATTGGATAAAGTCGGTGAAGAAGCAGAATAACTCCGAAATTTCTTGAAAGATATTACTTATTGTCCCAAACTAGTGGCACCAATATGTATACACTGTGATGGCCAAGTGGCAATAGGTAGGGCAGGGAGCATGATGTACAACGAAAAATCTCATCACATAAGACAGAGACATAATACCGTTAGAGAACTTCTCTCTAGTGGAATTATCATTGTTGACTATGTTAAGTCAAAGAATAATGTGTCGGATCTACTTACAAAAGGTCTATCTAGAGAAGGAGTGGAAAGGACATCCAGGGGAATGAGTTTAAGGCCTAGGACAAGTCAGCATGGCGGTAACTCTACCTAGCAGACTGGAGATCCCAAGATCTAGGTTCAAGGAGATCAAACAAAGTTGTGTCTGACAGGTTCAACATTGTCAATTACCCAACTCATTCTCAAGATGTAGACAATGTGTAGTAAACAATGATAAGACTTAAGATGAAAAGTCTTTTAATGATTATCTAAATTTGGCAGATTTGACCAAATAGTTTAATCTATGGGGTTGAAAGTTTAGAAATCACCTATATGAGGGAGAAGTGGAAGTTGCTTCAAGGAGAATGTTAGTAAAGGCCTATTCTCTAAGCTCTCATGAATTCGGGACGTGTTCATGGCTGAAAAGAACAAAACCATGAGAACCATACACGATAAAAGGTTGGTTGTGTGACATGTGTTGTCTAGGTATACATTAAAGCTCGACGGTTCAAAGATATCAAATCTACCGATTGACTGAGTGCCTCCGATGCATGTTCACTATGGAAAGTTCAAAGGGAAACCCACTTATCCAGATGCAATCAGTCTTAGCTTGATGATCACATACCGGTCCGTAAAATTTTACGAAAAAATAGCTATTCTCCATTCATGTGGGGGATTGTTGGGTTTAATATGTATGAAAAAGGTGTGAATGAAAAATGAAGGGACACAACCTTTGAGGAAAAGATATATTATTTTGGAAAAGGAGTGACTATTGAGATAGTTGTGTCTGTTCAGAAAAAGACACAATATTTTGAATGAACAGACATGACTATTTCAAAGGATACACCTTTTCAGATGAACCATTGTCACTTTTAGGAAGGGGCACTTGATGGCTATAAAAACCTGCATTTATCCACAGGTTTAGGTATAAAAAAAATTCTGAATATACAAACTCTTCTTTTCTTCAAAACATTTCGTGTGATCAATTAAATCGTTGAGTGAGTTCGAAGAGATTCCAATTGTTTGAGGTACCGCTACAGTTGGTTTGTTTGGCCATTTTATCCTGGGAGGAAAATTCCACAACCTCGGGTACTTGAGGGAAATTATTTTCTTAAGGACACTCCGTGAATTCGGAGGACTTGGCCATTTCTGTTTCATCTTAATTTCTGAAAAAATAAAACACACTTCTTTGAAAGATTATTTTAATCTTGTGTTGAGGGTGTTGTTGTACTTCATAGTGTTCTTGTTTTAAACTTGAACTAGTGTTGAAGTAGTGTTGCAAAAATATAGATTTTATGACGAGCAAAAACTTCATACTATTTCTTTGAACATGGAAAAGTAAATATTTGTCATAGTAGTAAATTAACATAATGTTTCGAACCCACCAGGTCTCCATAAAATTTACTATTCGAATATAATTAATATCAATTAAAAACTTCGAAAATAATCTGTTGTCATAAATATCAATTAATATTATATTAGTATTCGAATATAACGAAGCACAGATTTTCAATTGACGGTTACAATCTTTTTTCATCATATCCAGTATTAAATTGATGATAGTGAATGTTCAATTCGAAATGTTAAGTAACTTATTAATCTCAATTAGTTCATTACAAATGAAAATAGGCAAGAATATGCCCAATAATATGACTGCAAAATACACCTGTGACGCACAAGATACACCTGTGACGCACAAAATGAACGTGAGACTCCTCATAAGATCAAATTGTTATAACTTTGTAATAATTTAAATTTTAATTGTTATAATTAGTGAAATCTTGGATAGTGAAAAAACATGCACAAAAAGAACTCCACCTTTTTCTCTACTTTCCCAACTACTCCCATGCACCTTTGCATCTTCAGTTAAAGTAGTTAACATTTAATTGTTAAGGTAATTAGGATTAGATGTGATTAAGAATGGTTTTATCAGTATAAAAGAAAGGGGATTATCTAAAGTTGTTCACGTATCATTTTACATTTTATAAGTATAAAAAGGAAGACAATTATCTAAAAGGTTCCCATTTTGATTTGTTACTCTTCTTACCACCAACTCTTTTTCAGTATAAAAGGAATGTTATACTAGTTGTTCACATATCATTCTATAATAAATGATTTTACTCATATACTTCTCTATACAACATCAACTCACAAACACACAACAACTCAAGTAAGTACCTTAACCTGATTATAGATTGTTGATTAATTATTCTCCCTTGTTAATTTGTTTATGCCTATCAACAATTTCATGAATTCAGAAAATACTGATATATTGTCAATTAATAACTGAATGATCAAAAGATCAAAAGAAGTATGACAGAGAGAAGTATAGGCGTAAAATCATTTATTATAAAATGATATGTGAACAACTAGTACAGCGTTCCTTTTATACTGAAAAAGAGTTGGTGGTAAGAAGAGTAACAAATCAAAATGGAATCAACATTACTCACTTTTCTCATTATTACATATGGAGTTTATACAAATTATTACTGATCAATTAAAAATGAAATAAAAAAGAGAGGCTCAATTTGACAGTCGTTAAACACTAACTCTCAAATCCTTGGCAATTTCTCATCTCGTCTAAACTCAACAACTTTCGAATGGAACCTGTCAAACACAAATAAGTGCACAAAACAAACTAACGAAATCTCAAAAAACTTAGGCATCCCATAATCACCCGTTGACGTCTCCAAAATCATGAGGATCTCAAGGATCCTAGGCAAGGCTCACATCAAGGGGATTATGAAATACAATAAGCTAGTAGCTAGATGTTTGTGAATAGTAAATAATTTAATAAATATAAATACATTACGTAAAAAAAAAAATTATATTTACGCAAGATACATACCCAAAAAAAGAAATTACACGCACATATTTTATATTAATAATCGCGCGAAATGCGATATATTTTATTAGTTTTTACTATTATACAAAATCACACATTTTCATACAAACTAATATGTTATACACATATTTTATTAGTTTTTATTACACATATTTTACGCACATTGGCCAGTATACCCATTATCCCATCCCGTGACATCGCCTTAGGAAGCCTGGAAAAAAAAAAGGAATGGTGATTGCATTATTTAGAAAGGAGCAAGATGAAATTAGTAGTAGTAGTAAATACTACTAACCGATAGTTCGATTCCCTTATCCGGATTGGCCTCATGATGTCCCCATTCGTATCTTGTATAGTTTTATACAGAAGATATGAGAAAATAGCAGCTACAATGATTAGTAGCGCTACTGATTGAGGAGTTTTAAGGTTAAAAAAGTCACCCGAGTTGGCTGACATAGCATTGTCAATGAATAACAGAATGACAAAAATTTATTTTTAAAGCAAAAATAAAAAAATTCACATTAGAAAAACCAGAAGAGAAACATTAAATTAAAATCTAAAATAATAATAAATATTATTATAGTACCGTATACCTTCATTTGTAGTTTATATACGGTGTCCATTTTCCAACGTAATAGTTAAAACGTGTTAGAACTTTCTCAATTTTAATATCAACATGTCAGATTTATCTACATTGCCCTTAAGTTGTTTCTACGTACATGTGTGTTATTCCACAATAGAACATATAGGCTTTAATGACATAAACATGTCATATTTGATCTCTACGTGTGTGGTTTCACGTGTATTTTGTGCATCATAGGTGCATCTTGTGCACTATACGTGCATCAAGCAGTTGTATTCTTTGGCATATTTTCAACTGTTTTCATTTGTACTGAACTAATTGCCATTGCAAATTAAAAAACTTTTGTAAGTTCTATAAGTTTTGATGAAATTTATATCCAGATTGTTACAATAAAGAAAAAAAATTTCTTTTCAAATTCGCTAATCACAACGTATTCTGGCAATATTAGAATAATACACCAACAAATTTAATTTAAAAGAAAAAATAAACTGTACCTTTGTGTGAGCATGTTTTCGTGTAAAGAGAACCAACACATCTACTCTGCGCACCTAGGAATATTTGATACCAACAAAGTGCAAAAATTGTTGCTGCTGGTTTACCAAAAAACATTGGTTCTTTACGCCCATTGTTAATATAATTTCATTTCTTCACTTTGTATATAAAATGCACCTTATTATATACTTTCTTGTATGCATTACTCAAGAAATAGCATTCTATTATTCTATTTTCTTGAGTGTACATTTTTGCAACTCACTTTGAAAAAGAAAAATGTACGTGTATATTCCTGAAGAGTACGTTATTCAACGTTGACTCAAGAAAAAAACTGCTTCTGCTTCTGCTATTGGTACGACTAATAAACTCGGTACGGAAAAGGGCAGGAAGGTGTTTCGTTCGAATAAAAAAGAAGGGAAAATAGCCAAACTATTATAAATGTATTTACATTATAGTGAATGTCTATCAAGATCTATCAAGATCTACTTTGATATTTATTAGGATTTGAAGCATTCATCTTTTACTCAGACTAGGAGTAAATTTTCCTATAAATAGAGAGGTTTTGTTCATTGTATTTACAATCTTATGATCTCTCATCCCTCAAGAGAAGAAATAACAATTACTCTCTCTATTCTCTCTACTCTTCTTCTTTATTCTTTCTTGTTTTAATAACACGTTATTAGCACGAGACTCTGACAAACAAGGTGAGATTATAAATCTGAAGGATTTCAAGGTTAGTAATTCCATATGTTATCTTTCTTTAGCTACTACTAATGTAATTATTATTAGATTTGAGAAAAAAATAATTGGTTTGGAACCATTTATATATTAAATTTATTCCTTAAGAACAATATTATCAAAAAGGATGATAATATGTTGGGTTCAAGTCCCATCGATTCATGCCTATGACGCCTTTATATGGATCGAATATTGAGTTTGAATCTCAATACACCATATTGATGATATTGTGATGGCTAAGGCAAAATAATGGGTGTTTGATGAAAAGTGATGAAATTCGACCCATTGAATATGCTCCATTCCATGAAGTGAATATGGTAGGAATATATAATAAGTCTGAAATATGACAACTTACTTTATTCTTGAGGTGTATGTGGTAGCAGTGCATAATATGTCTGAAAGAAGATAAGTGATTGAATGCACGAATATACGCGTGGAGGGACAATATGATAATGATCATCAAAAGTGATGATATTTTCACATGCTTATATGATTATAAGATATGCTAGAGAAAAATTCTCTACATCATATGTATGTCTCGATTTGCTTCTAAAGTAGCAAAATCTTGAAAGAGGTTATAAGCTATCATAATTTGATAGGCTTAAGGCACGATTATATTCCATTCCTGAGGAATGAGAAACTTATTAATGCAAACGTGCACTTGATTGTGATTGTATCACAACTCACCTCCGAAATAGGTTGAATAATTTTAAAATCTACTTCTGAAGTAGTAAATCTGAAATTTATTTATGTAATAGTAAATTTGAAATTTACTAAAGAAAAAGTACGTGTCATGGTAAACTTGGAGTTTACTAGAATAAAAGTTCATAAATTGATATGAACGATTGTGACATCTCGAAGATGTGCATGTATTGAAGAACTAGAAGGTTCTTCAAGAATTGTTTATGTCGTTGTTCTCATAATAAGTTAGTTGGACCAACTAATATTGGGATTGAATCCCTTCAAATCTGAAAATTATAAAAGGTGAATAAGGGTTCGTTCATCTATCGTGTGATATGTTGAAAAGATGCATCAATAAGATGATCACATGTACATTGATTGTCAACCTGCAGTTTGACATTCATAAAGTTGCTTGCTCAATAAAATTGAGTTAAGAACATAATTTTCAGATTGTGCAATCAAACAAGTTATCTTGATGATGATGGTTTCGCATTGAATGCCTTCTATAAATAGCTAAATCATTATTAATGAGAACAAAACTTCATGTATAGGTCTAAAATATGATATATTGCAATAGCATTTATATTCATTAGACCAATAAATTATGATTATTTCTTCTCTCTCAATTGGTTCAAGGTCGGGAACCAATTATTTCATCTAATAATTTTAATGTGCGGTATTCGATTAATGAATATACCATAATACACAAATATGAATTCCTCAAAGAAGTAGAGGATGTATGTTAGTTTTCCTAACATAGGGGGAGATTATAAGTGCTATGAAATGTGTTAGGAATTATCATCATATCCTCATCCAAAAGATAATTCAAGTCAAATGTTGAAAGCATCTCATATTAAGCGCAAGTGCTCTTATTTTGTGTTCCTAAAGGACAAAGTCTATGCATGCGTGAAGCGTGGTAGACTGATCGGTTCCAAATGAAACAGTCCTTGAAAAATAAGAAGCAAATAATCATAATAAGAAGGCAATAAGCTCTTGAAGAGCCTACGACATAACACTTCATGAAACCTTATGAGAGGTTCATGTACCTTAAAATAATGAAGTGATGAGATCTCAAAATGTTATGTCGCATTGTGAACCGATACGAAATGATATATCATCAATATCTTTGACACAATATTGGCGCAATATTGTGAAAGATTATAAGGATCTGAATTCTATGTTTATTTAAGCATGCTGACGTAGAAACATTTATCAAGTGACATGAAATGATGCATCTTGGTAAGTATAAAACTTATTTGATTTGCAGTTCAGATATTTGAAGATGTCACTCATGAAATGTTGAATATTGTTACTTGACAAAATTTATGTGAAAACTTTTAAGGATTCAAACTGCTTGAAGCATATAAAAGTTTCTGGGAAACTTATTTATAATCCTTATATTGTATAAGCTTATTGCTTGAACATCATTGGAACTCTTGGAGAGTTTTCAAAGCAATAGATTATTTGCTGAAATTCAAAATATATCAAATTGGATTGGTTATGAAGTACCATATCTTAGTGCAATTGATGCACTCATGTACCTTGCAAATACTACAAGGCCTATAGCCTTTTCAGTCAATTTGTTAGCAAGGTATATTTTTGCTCCTACTATGAGACATCAAAATGGGATAAAACACATGAGCTTGTTTTATTCTAAAGATTGTAGTTCCGATCTTATTAGTCATGCTGATGTTGGGTACTTATCTGACCCGCATAAAGTTCGGTCTCAAATAGGCTATGTGTTCATGTGTGGTGGTACTGCCATATCTTGGAGATATACAAAGCAGTCTATCGTAGCCACTTCATCTAATCATGCTAAGATAATAACTATTCATGAAGCAAGCCGAGAATGTGTATGGTTGAGGTCCATGATATATCTCATTCGAGAAAAATATGGTGTGAAATATGACAATCTACCCACAATTTTATACAGAGATAATTCAGCATACATAGCACATCTTAAGGGAGGATTCATAAATGGAGATAGAACGAAGCACATTTTGCCAAAGCTTTTCTACATACATGATCTACAAAAGAATGATGATATTAACGTGCAACAGATTCGTTCAACTGACAATATGACTGATTTATTCACCAAATCTTCTCCAATTGCAACTTTCAAGAAGATGCTGCACAAGATCGGGATGCAAAAGTTCAAGGATGTTCTCATTAAGGGGAGCAAATACGCGTTGTACTCTTTTTTCCTTTCAAGGTTTTGTCCCATCGGGTTTTCCTTGTAAGATTTTTAATGAAGCAACCTATATGTGTATTGTTAGAGATGTGTAATCTTTTTCCTTCACTAGATTTTTTTCGCAATGGATTTTTTCTAGGAAGGTTTTAACGAGGCACATTATCTACCAATTAGACATTCAAGGGAGGTGTTATAAATGTATTTACATTATAGTGGATGTCTATCAAGATCTATCAAGATCTACTTTGATATCTATTAGGATTTGAAGCATCTGTCTGTTACTCAAACTAGGAGTAAATTTTTCTTATAAATAGAGAGGTTTTGTTCATTCTATTTACAATCTTATGATCTATCATCCCTCAAGAGAAGAAATAACAATTACTCTCTCTATTCTCTCTACTCTTTTTTTTTATTCTTTCTTGTTTTATAACACAAACAATCCTCTTTTATGGTAGAGGATAATAATAATAATAGTGGTTATATTTGCAAAACAAGTTCTGCTTTTGGGGAGAATGATGTTTTCACATACTTTTCTACTTAATCTTAGTTAATATTAATTGCTAGTACTAAGTAGGTAATTATTAGTTGTTGAATTTTCAGAGAAAGATTTGAGGCTAGTAGCTATGACTTGTAATTCCATGTGTATAGGACTAGTTTTACTTCTTAATCCTGGTAAGAAAACTAACTCTTATTTATGTGAGATAATTATTTTGTGACTACACTCGTAGTTTCTTGTTCTTCAATCTGTTAACAATTATTATATTATTTTGTTGTAATGTTGTTTCATTTCAAAATGTTTTGTCATGCTTTACTAGTATTTTATTGTGGCTTCTTCACTTTCGTTATTTTATTTTTCTAAACTTGTTTGAATTATTGTTCCTCGAATCGAGGGTCTATCAAAATCACTCTAGTTTAATTTTACATACTATCTTACCCAAACTCCATTTATGAAATTACACTTGATATGTTGTTATTAGAGAGGCACTCGATGATGGATCACATTTGACCAACATCATGGATCACATTCCGGATTTGGCTAAAAATGTAAGGTTTCAGTTTGAATTGGGCCCAATGCTTAATATCAGTAATTTTGCAAGTTTGAGCCCATCAATCAGATGGGCCTAAATATGACCAAACAAGGCCCATATCTCTTTTTTCAAGTGTCACATATATATCATAGTACCTTAGATCACTAACGTTATCCTATAATAATTAAGGTGTTTTTCTTTTCTTAAAAGAACTATATAAATTTCGACATTTTGAAGTTTAATTATAGAAAATTTTGAACCTTTGCATAATTTTCGAAAATCCCAATTTTGAATCTGTCGAGATACATAATTAGCTCTCGATATATCGAACAAAGATACCTTTTTTCTTTTGTAAAGATACATAATTAGCTTTTGATACATTTTTTTCGATTTTGATCTATCGAGATACATAATTAGCTCCCAATATATTCAACTAAAATACATAATTAGTTAGAATTTTTATAATTACTTTGTAAGGATGAAAATTTGTGTAAATATGATAAGTTGGATGTATGTTTATGTTATTCTTTTTTGTTGCTGTTGTTGGTTGCTGTGGGGGGAGGGGGGGGGGGGGGCGCATATTTAGCACACATTATAGTTGTACCAAAGTTGGTAATAAAAAAAATTATACATGCAATATAGGGTCATATGACATGTAATATTTCCATTTGTATTACTTTGATGAACACAGACTTTTGCCACGTGAGAATTTCAACCTTTGAACTGTCTAGCACATGGTAAAATGCTAGTGTTTCACTTGAAAAATCTTCACTAATTATTATTAATTCTCAGATCCAATGTGTACCATGACTTGTTTTTTCATGTATTCATTTATCAATGATCATGATTGAGTAAAATAATAATTTATAATCTTATATCGCGATTGCATCTAATGGATTATGAACTAGACGGTCACTGCATGAAAGAACTATGTTTAGGGGATAATTGCCCCCATCCTTCATCTCACAAGGTACATTTTGTATATTACTACTAGAATTTTCTTTTTACTGCTATTTATAAAAATATTATATCGTCACAATTCATCATTTATTCACGATAAAATTAATTTGATTTGATATAGATATACGATATATGCGTGTAATTTTTTAAATTTTTTTGTTTTTGAATATGTATCTTATGTTTGTATCTATCTTTATACTTTCTCACTTTTTCCCTTTTTTTGCTTCTATTAAAGAACATATGACATGAGAGGTGAGAGGAGCCATTATCATTATGGGGACAAGAAATTAAGGCAAAAGCAAGTCATGTGTTTGTGAATCTAATGCTGTCTTCTTGAAAATAATTGGACCCCTCTCCTCTTGTCTCAATGCCATATAGTACTATGTGATACTGTGTGTCTCTGTCTTTAGCTGGGAGAGAAACGACAGAGTCAGAATTTTTACTAGGATTCAAAATATATAAAAAAATATAAATACAAAAAAAATCAAAGGAAGCTAGCATTTACTCTCTATATATATATAATACATAATTATAATTATGTATAAATAATATAATTATTTGATCAAAAAAAATTTGGATGAATCCCTCGATCTACCTGACTTTGATCCTGATGGGATATATATGGTTGGAGTTAAAGGTTCACCCAAACTTTCTTATATATATAAAGTTAATTAAAATTATTTTTTATTTATATATTACATATATTGAATTTTCTTTATTTTTTTTACGAGTAAAGCATCTAGTATCCTTGAATTATGACTAAATTGCTACGACATATTTCAACTTCACGGGGTCCTACTATCCTCCTGAACTCAATTTTAGCATATTTTTGTCACCTTTTTGTACTGACGTGATACCTTTTGTCAACTTTTTTTTACTAGTGTGACATCTTTGACATGAACCACATTTTATTTAATAAAGATTCCACGTCAGCACAAAATAGTGATAAAAATACGTTAACATTGAGTTCAGGGGTAATAGAACCCCTGTGAAGTTGGAGTGCGTCGCAACGATTTTGATCATAGTTCGAAGAGGTACCGGATGCTTTTCTCTTTTCCTGAATTTATTTTTAGTGAAAATTTAAATTTTTTATTTGATTTTCCACATTACAGATCTGACGAATTTGAATCACTCACTAGAGAATGACGCTATCAACAATTTTTTTTTTTATATACTCAAGAATTGAATTGGAGGCTTTTGGAGTTATTGCTTGGTTGTTATTGGGGTAGAGGGGTGGGTGGGGGTGGGGTTTGAAGGTAGGGAGCCACCACATGAGCACCTTGTGTTGTCTCCTTTTCGTGCACATTATCTAATGATTAATTCTGCACCTTCTTCTTCTTGTTTTACAGGGAAGAAAAAGTCTTTTATGATCTTTTTCTTCTTAAATTATTCTCTTTTTCTTTTTGATGAATTTTTACTTTTATGTACTAATTATCTTCTTTGATCTTTTTTCTTTTTTCACTTTAGGGTAACCTCCTCTTCAAGTAAATGAAAATGAAAGCTTTTGATGACATGTGATCATGTGATTGAAAAAAAAGAAAAGGAAAAAAAAACATCATTATTGTATGTACATAAAATAAAAAAAGCAATCATCCCCCTCGTGACCAAAAGTGAGATCATCTATTGACTAATTAATTAGCCTTTTGTCTAGCGTGATATATATTAATTAAATTGCATTTCAAATTTTTTCTTTCAAGATTATTCAAATATTAAACATAATTATCTTTTAGGTCATGATCTAGCTAGAATCACAAGATTTCTAAAGCCCTTCTTGTTACTGATAAAATCTATTTGTACTACCTAATTATTATGGCCTTTACCCTTGATTATTCGAATTGGTCTCTTGCTGTACCATACTTTTCAATTTATTTAATTGATATGTGACCAGATCCTCAAAGCTCCCCAGAAACAAACCCCCCCACCTCCACCCCGCACCCCCCCCCCCCCGCAAAAAAAAAAAAGACCATTAAAGCTTAATTATATACAAATTGCAATCTTCTTGTAACTTCAAAAAAGACTATCATAGTGTCATGTGAAATAGTTCTCATCACATGACAGAAAGCAACAAATTGACCCTTGAATTTAATATCCTAACAAATTGAACCTTGAATTTAATATCCTAAAGTTTGTGTTTGTATGTGTAGATGATTTGTAAATTATGAAACTAATGTTTCTTGGATTTTTTGAAGTTTTTTTTTTTTATATTATGACAAGATCTTTTATTTCATAATATGACATGATTGTAGAAATATGTAGTGGTGCGACTCTAATTATAGAAAGAATAATAATTGATGTTCCACATTATAATATATATATGAAAGTCGAAAAATTAAAAAGGAATTAATCATCTTTATTATATATACATTTTCAATATAAGAAATGACACTTATATTAATATGGTTGAAATTGTTATAACAGATTATTTGTTATATTTACTAGTTTATTATATAAGGAAACTGCTATGACCAATTATTGGTTGTTAATTTTAAGTCGACTTAAAATCTGATGATGTGAAAAAATTATACACTGAATTAACCTGATAGTAGTGTAGATAAAGCTTTGATAAAACATGGATGTTGGTGAAGCTACATCTAACTCTTTAATGTATGATAACTTTTCAAATTTATTGAAACTTGAGATCTTTCTCATGTATGATAACTTTAGAAATTTACTGAAATTTTCAGTGGTTATACCTATCCTGAATTCGTATGTTACCTTATATGCTTCTCTTTTTCTTTTTTTTTCTTAATATTTCTTGGTTATGCTCGTGATGGAGGGTGGACCGATAAGGATAGGTCAAAGAGGAGGATTGACAGGAATTTAGATCAAAAGACTTTAGAAAAATAATGTACATGACATCATAGGCGAATTTCATGTCGGGTGAGAAAGAAAAGTTAAAAGTAATTATATAAAATATAAATATAGCATAAGTTCACAAAGTGATAAGATCTATTGGTCATTGGATCAAAACGAATAATACGTGTCATGGGCTAGCTTTGTGTCACTACTGTTGTTAGCAGGAATTGTTCACCTCAGCATAAGTCTATGTACGTAGATTAATATATGTTACTTATTAATTTGTTAGGTAAGTATTACATAATGATAGACTAATTATGACTAGTTACTACCTAAAAATCCACCTAACCTTTTAGCAAAAAATAGAAAGATAAAAATGTACTTAATTAAATTGAATTAAAGGGGTTGATGAAAAAGAAAGTTGATTAGCAAGTGGATAAAAAGAAGCTCTCACAAGAAAGTTGAAGAGGACCATCTTAAAAAGACCATCAATCATATTTGTTCACAAGTATATATGTTCACTTTCTTTTTCTCTTAGATGAAGCCTTATCTCCAAACATATTTTTGCATTATTAAGTTATCTTAAGGGCACAAAATTTCTTGAAAGAGTAATTTGACTTAATTTAGATGTTGACAAATGACAATACTTTACCTGATCGATTAACTAATCTATCAATATTGGGGTTAATATTTTTTCCCCTAATTAGGCAGACATACTTGAGAACCAAAATGGATTACAAGAAAGAATTTGACCATCTCATTTGGTGATTAGAATTTTGACCATCTTGGTGATGGAAGTTCGTTGAAGTTAAAGTGATATAACATTTTAACTATTTATGCTTTAATTCTCCGATTTAATTGGAGAGCTAATCTGTTTGGCCAACCCTTTAAATAGACTTTTTCTCGACATTTTTCTTTTATTGTTGTCATACGTTGATTTCATACCTAATTGTATGGGGTATTACGTATTCACTATTATCCATTTCTTTCAAGCTTGATCCTTCCCCAGACTCGTTACCTTGTTCAGAATGAAATCGTTGGTTTTACGATGATCGTAACCCGGTTCGAGAACCTTCTTTCATAGATTCCCTTCACCAAGTCATCGTCTTAGACTCACCATAAGTAAGAGCATTTTGGAGCAATATTGTAGGCAAATCATGAGGGGACTAACTAGCTACTTAGATTGATAGTAAAAGTAGCTCTTGAATTGGATGATTGTACCTTTTGCAGAAAATCTTGTACCTTACTCTTGTAATATGCCTTCTAGTCACTTTTTACAGAGGCTTTAATTAATTAAAGACCACATATCATATTTAACAAAAATAAAAAATAAAAATTTAAGATTAAAGATTTTGGCTTCATGGAGTAGATGAACCCTCTTGTATTTTCCATCATACCATGTACTATATGGTGGGCTAGTATGCCAGAAGATATTTTTATGATTATGTACTATAAAATAAATGCCAACTCCACTCTTATTTGTCTTTCAACAATCAAAGCTCACAAGTTTAATTTGATACATGGAGGTATAAAAAATATTTACACAATCAAGTTATTATTAAGTAATTACAGGTGAATCTCTTCATAAGCATTAATAATGGACCATTTGGTCTATATGGTACTTGACCTACTATAAATAGGTTATTCACTAATAGTTACAATTAATTCTAAATTCATTTTTCTGAGTTACCTTACTTTTCTCTCTATTTCAATGTAAAATTCGCTTTAAGATGTAACATGCATCTGTCATATTAATGTCATGCTTCATTGAAACCACTACAAAATTGCCTTCCAACAGTACGAATTGGACACGCCAAGGTCTATACTGTATGTTCATTATAGACAGGACCGGCTCAATCACAAAGCTACTAAAGCAATTGCTTGAGGTCCTAACTTTTATGAAGCCTCCATTTTAAAGCTAGAAGATAGTTCACAGTGGTAGTATATACACACCTATTTAACAATAATATCTATGTGATTCAAAAATATTTTTTCTATTTGATAACGAAATGCACGTATGACGCACAAAATGCACATAAAATGTGTGTACGTTGTAGACACCTAATTTTGTCCCTCCCAAGTTCAATTTTATTTATTTTTACCTCACTTTATCATACACTTTTACCCACGTGATTATATCCTCCATAAAATGACAAAAATAACAACCCTTAACAAATTTTATCTTGTTTTGATCCTATCCTAACAAACTTTATCCTTACACCTCACCTACCCAGCCTCTACCCCACCTACCCTACCTCACTACCCTACCCTCACCTCACTGGAATTGAATTCCACTCACAATATAACAACACTTCACACAGAATAAAGGAACGGATTTTTGCTTCTTCTTCTTCTTCTCACACAGAGCACACACGCATATATATACACACTAACACACCCGTTTCATCATCAACACCACTCAAAAAATCTATGGAATAGATATTCACATCCACTATTAACACCACACGGCACCTCACAAAACCAATCTCTCCACCATTAGCGCACACAACTCACATCACTCTCACGCTCTACACGAAACCACACACATACCCACACAGAGATTGAGGTGGGAGAGAAACACATTGAGGTCAAGAGAGGAGAGACAAGAGAGAGAAACCCACTGAAAATCGAGAGAGAGATATCGGAGACCGGCGAGTCTTCGCCTGAAGCTCGCCAGAAAGGGCTCATCCGCCGCCAGAATCGGCAAAACCAGCCCCCAAACAACTGAAGTCGACCTATTATAGGTTGATTCCATCCAGTTCCACCAGAAAATTATTTTGTCGCCCATCACCGATCAACCACAGCTGCAACCCATCGAAAATTGTTCGAAAACCTATGACCAAACTTCACCGCTGCTACTGTCACTATTTCGACAGCAGAAATACGTCAAAAAAAGTAATATTCCCACTGATTGAGTTTTGAGTGACGACAGTCGTGGATTCCGTTTGAGAACCTCGATTTGAGTTTCGGTTAGTCGTTGTCTTTGATTGGGGTCGGTCCGTTCGTGTTGAGGTTTCCTCTTCGAGCTTTTGGATTTCGGACTTTGGCTTTCATTAATTCATTATTACCAGTGAAAAATCTGCGCTCTTGAGGTCCAATTCTACTCCTTTCATCCTTTATTCCATTTATTAGTGATGTTTGATCCGTTGAATTGAATATCATTAATTGCTTGTGTATGATGTGAATGATGAATATTGAGTTTACGATAGTTGTGGATTGTTGGAACTAGTGGTGTGAATTATTATGTTTGAATTTCGGTTTAAAATTAGATCGGGGTGGGATTGAGGATTGAATAATTGATAAAAGTGAATACGTATTTGTTTTGATTCACTATTAGTGCTTTAATTTGGAATAAGCATCAATTTTATTGAAACAGATAGGCAAACGTAGGTCGGGTAGGCGAATGTAGGGATTGTGGATTGATGGAATATTTGAGTTGTGTGATTGAATGGTTTTTTTTTTAGCTATATTGTGTTGGGATCCTTTGTATCATTTGGCCGAGGAATGCCCCGAAGTACTTGTACTGATTTATCCAGGGAATGCCCCGAGGTATCTTGTACTTGGAAAATATTAGTGGTGAAGGCCTGAGGCATCGGGTAAATCACGGGAGCATAGTTAGAATTAGTATCGGTTAGATATGATTTATTTTCGCATTTTTTTATTTGGACTGGACACTGTACTTTTGATTCGTTTTTGTTTTGTTTGTCTTTTTGATTGTTTTACGTATTTTGTGTGGTTTGTACATTCATAGTGTCAAAATTAGCCGATACGCTCCACCAAGCGACCTTGGTCGAACCACGGGATCGAGGGGTGCCTAACACCTTCCCCTCGGTCAACAGAATTCCTTAGCCAGAATCTCTATTCACAAACCAGTTTCAAAGAGTCAAATGATTTTAAAAAGGATTTTTAAAGGTGACTTGGCACACCAAGTTTACGTCAAGTGGAGACTCTGAATAAAAATGTAAATAATCCCTTTTCGAAACAAACTTTCAATCTTTTGTCGCTCAATAAATCAAAACCCTTTCGAAACATAAAATCTAATTTTTCTCAGTTAAAAAAGAGGTGAGACAGCTCTGGCGACTCTTCTGGGGAACTATTTCAGAATTCGAGCTTTTTTTTTGGAGTCGTATCGGCTTTGTTTGGCATTACGAGTGTATAAGCATTATTTGTGATTTTTGTTTGTGTTTTCACTTTTGTGCGTTTTCGTGCTCTTTGTTTACAATATTTATCCTATGTGTTTACCGCTTTTATATCTGACATCATGTGCATAATCCGAGTCATTCTTTCCGCAACAAATCTCGGAGCACACGTCGTACGCACAAACTCTAGTTGAGTCATCTTTATTTTAGAGGGGGAACCGTTGGATGTATGGAGTAGGTGGAAAGCAAAGCAGCTACTATCGACCATATGCTCCCCCGAACAGCCTTGTTAGTAAACCACAACATAGGTCAGCCTATAGGACATTCTTATGTGCATCATATTGAGACCTAGCGGGGCTCACACGGTTCTTTGTAGGAGACTCACCCCTAAAGCATCCCTACGTGCTAAATGCTACATCTTTGAGGATAACGTGGTCATTTGACAGACTGATGTGGGGTAAAGCATGTGTTAGAAGTAAAGTGTGTGAAGAAAAAAAAGAAGTCCAAAAAAAGAGTTTTGTAGTTTTTAGAGTTCTTTATGGATTTTGTTTTCCACAATTCCACAATTCAAATTCAAAAAAGATTTTTTTTTTACTTTTTGCACTCATTTTTCAAAATAAAAAAACATCAAAAAGATTTTCCTTTTGTTTCCTTTAACAAGCATTCACAATTCGAAAACTCCAAAAAGATTTTTTAGGAGCTTTTTATAAATTATAAAAATACAAAAAAAGGTGGTAGAAGTTTTGTACATTTCATATAACGAAAATACCAAAAAAAAAATTTTAAAAAAAGTCTTTCATAGCTGTTGGTGTCATTTTTTATGTGAAGTGTCAAATTGAAAACTCAAAAAAAAAAGATTTTGTTATGTTGTTCATTGTATGTCTTTGGCCGTGTCTCAAGTCAGGGTGCAATCCATTATTTAATCATTAATTGTCCAATCTGGACGAACTATGCACCCCTGATTCTCCTCTTTCGGGAGTAAGATACGTAGGCAGCCTATTGTTGGTTCGGGGATCTTATTTGAAAAATTCAAAAATATTCTTCGCTCTCCATTTAGAGTAGGCGTTTCATATACGTCTTTAAAAGAAAACTACAAAAAATATTTTTCATTTAATAGGTTCAAGTTTCGTTTTCATATGAAATTCAAAATCAAAAACCCAAAAAGATTTTCTTTGGTAATCATAGGTTTCATTTTGTATAGGGATGTTAAAGCCGAAGAATTCAAAATATTTTCGTCATTTCTTTTGACAAATTTTTATTTTTCTTCTTTTTTTAAAGTTTCAAGAAAAAAAAAAGAGTTTAATCGGTCATTTTGGCAAGACTTCACGAACTACGCACACCTGATTCTCCTCTTTCGGGAGTGAGATACGTAGGCACCCTTCTTGGGTTCGGTGATCTTTTCTAAAAAAAAAGGTTTTGAAGAAAAAATGTTGAACTCTAACATATTTGTTACCTCTTGTTCAGTTAGTTTAAGGTGGTTGGTTAGTGGCTTTCTAGCTGGTCCTCCACATCACACCAAATCCAAGGAAGGGTTAGTTGTGTCCAACAAGAATATAGAGAGTGGCATCATGGATGAAACAAAGAGTCAGGAAATTAAGAGTTTAAAGAAAAAAAAATTGAGACTGAGACAACAAATGATGAAAATGTACCAAGCTTGGACCAGTGGGCTGCCTGCACCTCCGTTCCCCACTTTTGTCCCTGCAAATACCTTGAGTCTTCCATCAAAATCGTAAAGTCAGTTTCTTACTGTTGTGAAACATTTGGGACGATATTGCAATCAATCCAGGGAAACTGAAGGAAAGAAGAAGGGAAACACACCTATTGTCGTGCCAGGGCCAAAGCAGAGTTTGAGAGGTCCAACTCACCAATACTATCAGCCTCAATCCCGAGCTTACATATCAAATGCACTTACTCATCTGCAACAAGGTACCTCTTTTCAAAATCCAAGGAGTTTCACTCCACTTCCTCAATGTCCTTTGAATAATGCACAATTGTTTACCCATCCGTCTTCTTATCCACAATGATATGCACTTATCCCTCAACATCATCCTCAACCCCCACAATACTACCAAGGAAACTCTAAATCCACGTTTCATCCAAGGCTAGAGTTCGCAATGATGAGGAAGGAAAAGTATAATTTCACTTCTATTGGGGAGTCCTATGCTAGTTTGTTCCAGAGATTGAGACAGCAGGGCATGATCATTCCTCTCATTGGGTATACTCCTAACCCATATTCAAGAAGTTTTGATCCTAATGTGCGATGTGCATATCATTCTGATGTTCAGGGTCACAGTATTAAAGATTGTCGTACTTTGAAAAGAGAAATTGAAAAGATAATTCAAGATAAATCAATCATGGTGTAGAACATTGACAGTGAGGAAAGATCTAGTCATGCTGATATGCAAACTAGTGGTTAAGATGTCAGGCTGAGCAATTGAGAAATCACCTCTCTCCTTACTAGGAAGAGGTTTGGTAGTTTGCTTTGTTTTTTTTTCTGTTGTCCGAATTATTCCAGGGTTGTAGTTCGGGATCTATCTTGTTTTATCTTTTTGTTGTTTATGTCCAAACCCTTCTATCTTTTGTTTCAACTAAATGAAGTGTCTCATTTTGCTTTGTGATTTAAATGTGTTGTTTGTTTGTTTTCTTTGCATAGTACATTTTATGTTGACTCTAGTGATATGACATACTAGTGAAATTTTCAGCTAGATCTTAAAATCCAGTTTAAGCATGAGCATTGAATCAGAGGGTTAAAGTTAGAAAAAGAGAGCATTTGAGAAAATAGATAGAGTGCTGGGGCATTTGGTGATCAAGTTGAAGCCTTCTTTGAAAATTAAGGCCATTATTTTAAGAATCGTGAGAATAACTTGGTCATCAATTGAAAGACATATCTCAATTAGGTCAAACAGTGAATGTGCGATCCTATGTCAAAAGGAACAGAAAGAAAATCAGCTCCCCGAGGTGATGAGTCCTTTAGCATAAGGAATGTACAATGAAAATGGAGTTTGTGTGTGACAAGGGTGGAAGAAGAATTGACACACATGCTCAGTTAAAATTAGTATTGTAAATGTGTCACAAATGATCTTTATCTTTTATTTCATATTGCATGATATGTACTAATATTTTAAAGGATTGATAATACGAAGGCATTTCTTTCTGTTACCCAAACATTGTGTGATCCTTGGTTTACCCCATTTGAGATTTAGTCCTATTTTCTTTCATACCCCTCTTTTGGAATCAAGATAGAGTCAGCAAAACTCAAAAGAAAAGTGTCAAGCAAAGCAATAGAGTCAGTAAAATTTCAAAAAAAAAAAGAAAAGAAAAAAAATGAAGAAAATATGTCCAAAAGGAAAGAAAATAGAAGAGTGTCAAGAAAAATAGAGTAAGAAAGTTCCAAAGAGAAAAGAGTCAACAAAAGAAAAATTAGAGACAAGTGAAAGAACAAGCTGCCAGAACTACGCATGACCTAATTCTCCTCTCTCGGGATGAGATACGTAGGCTGCCCTACTCCGGGCTCGGTCCAACCAAATAAATAATTTAGTGTCACCCAGCCAAAAGAAAATGGGGCATGAGTTAATCCTCATTTTTTGAGTCGATTCCAAAAGTTGTAAGTTCCATCCCACTTCAAGTGTCGTTAAGGCTAAGCACGCAATGGATGTGATGACACATTTTAGGAACTACTCGTCTTCCTCAGCATAAGGAATCAGGAGAGAAATGAAAATGAGAGTCTTATACGTGAAAACCCTCACGGGCACCTTAAGATGATGGTAAGCTAAGAGAGATAACAATGAGAGAGTCTTATCGGTGAAAACCCTCACGGGCACGGTAAGACGACGATGAGTTGAGACAAATAAAAATAAGAGAGTCTCATTGGTGAAAAACCCTCACGGACATAATAAAGCAATGGTGAGCTAGAAAAAATGAGAGAGGATTGTTAAAAAAAATCCCTCCAAGGCGCCACTAGACAACCGAGGTCTTAAATGCAATTGACCTAAGGAAACAACTCAGTTTCAAGGCCATTAACTCAACAACAATTGGTAGAAAGTTTGGATGGAAAGATCAGGCAGCCTGACCCAAAATACATGGCATAATCTTTGGAGTTGACTGTCATTTTTAGATAAATTTTTATTTCTTTGTTTCAATGGGGACATTCATTATCTTTTCTTTCTTCTCTTTATTTTGTTTATCTTTCTTGAGTCAGTTATCCAAATAAAAGTCATTGTCATTTTTCTCTTGTTGTTGAGTCAAGTCTATGTCGAAATAAGTGAGAAAAAATTTTAAAACTGTCTACCAGCTTCTTCAATTGCAGAAAGCAAGACAAAAGGCCAGCACATGAAAGAGACATGATTGTGAGCCGAAATAAGGCATGCAGAAAATTGTGTAAACAGAAAATTTTGGGAATTCATGAAAATACCAAGGGTCAAGGAGTTTATCTGAAAAGCATGAAAAAGCAAAGATACTGTGTTTGTTTCAGAAAAACTCTTAATAATCGGAGTTCGGTCAATGATACAGCAAGCCAGTGACACATGCTAATGGTTGAAAGCAAGATTAAATGCGACTGGGGCAAGAATGATTTCCACGAAAGCCAAAGCCACAAACCAGCCATCATGTTTTTAAACTAACAAGTTTTCTTTGTATGAAACAGGAACACATGCTACCTTCGAATCAAGGATTTCAAAGCCTAAACATCAAAAGTCGTAACATTCTCACTTTTTCAAATGCAACAGGAAATATTGCTGCACATATTTGATATTCAAAGTCATGG
This sequence comes from Capsicum baccatum var. pendulum, assembly GCA_030864225.1. Taxonomy (NCBI): domain Eukaryota; kingdom Viridiplantae; phylum Streptophyta; class Magnoliopsida; order Solanales; family Solanaceae; genus Capsicum; species Capsicum baccatum. The sequence continues at coordinate 8,988,731 of CM061550.1, forward strand.
GATGCACTTCCTTGTTTGGGTAATTTCAGCAATATTTGTGAGGAAATGCACTTCCTTGTTTGGTAATTCAAGCGGTATTTGTAAGGAGACGCACTTCCTTGTTTGGGTAATTCAAGCAATATTTTTAAAGAGACGCACTTCCTTGTTTGGAAAATTCAAGCAACATTTGTAAAGAGACGCACTTCCTGGTTTGGGCAATTCGAGCAACATTTGTAAGAAGACGCACTTCTTTGTTTGTACAATTCAAGCAATATTTGTAAGGAGACGCACTTCCTGATTTGGGTAATTCAAGCAACATTTGTAAGGAGACGCACTTCCTGGTTTGGGCAATTCGAGCAACATTTGTAAGGAGACGCACTTCCTTGTTTGGGCAATTCGAGCAACATTTGTAAGGAGACGCACTTCCTTGTTTGGACAATTCAAGCAACATTTATAAGAAGACACATTTCCTGGTTTGAGTAATTTAAGTAACATTTATAAGGAGACGCACTTCCTGGTTTAGGCAATTCGAGCAACATTTGTAAGGAGATGCACTTCCTTAATTCAAGCGTTATCATAAGGAGACGCACTTCCAACGGAGACACACTTCCTTGTTTGTTAATTCAAGCGCTATCATAAGGAGATACACTTCCAAAAGAGACACACTTCCTTGGTTGGTAATTCAAGCGCTATCATAAGGAGACACACTTTCAAAGGAGACACACTTTCTTGTTTGGTAATTCAAGCGATATTTGTAAGGAGACGCACTTCCTTGTTTGGCTAATTCAAGCGGTATTTGATAAGGAGACGCACTTCCTTGTTTGGGTAATTCAAGCAACATTTGTAAGGAGATGCACTTCCTGGTTTAGTCAATTCAAGAAATATTTGTAAGGAGACGCACTTCCTTGTTTGAGTAATTCAAGAGATATTTGTGAGGAGACACACTTCCTTGTTTAAGTAATTCAAGAGGCATTGGTGATGTACTTCTAACTTAAGTCTTGATTCCTAGAATATGCACTTTCTAGTCGAGTTATCGCACTTAACCCTAAGGAGACGCACTTCCTTTTTTGAATAATTCAAGCGGCAATGGTAAGGAGACGCACTTCCTGTTTTGGTAATTCAAGCAACATTGGTAAGGAGATGCACTTCCTTGATTCGGTAATTTGAAATTTGATTTTTAGGTGATGCACTTCCTAACTTAAGTCTTGATTCATAGAAAATGCACTTTCTAGTCGAGTTATCGCACTTAACCCTAAGGAGACGCACTTCCTTGCTAGCTTTCATTTGTCAGGTGACACACGTTTTTACTTAAACTTGTATCTCTAGAAGACGCACTTTCTAGTTAGAATCCCTCACTTTAATTCTTAGGAGACACACTTTTTAGTCTTGGTTATTCAATTTCACTCTCAAGAGATGCATTTCTTGGCCAGAGTCTTGATTCATCATTGCAACATGCAAGTAGGTATGATGTGACTTTTCCAAAAGTCTTCTGATGATAAACTTGAAAAAAAAAATTCTGTTTTTGAAACTTTAGTTTTCTGGCAAACGGAATTTCTCTTTATAATAATCTTTGTTTGGGATAATTTATTTTTTTTAGTTTTGATGTGATTTCAAGAGCCTGCCTGAAGAACAGGGTGAATAAATGAAAAGTCAAGCAATAAAGTGAATAAATAAAAAGTCAAGCAACAAGGTGAAGAAGTTGAAAACAACGCAACAAGGTGAAAAGTTGAAAGTTAACAGATTGAAAAATAGCAAGTCAGGAGCCCGTCTGAAGAACAGGGTGATGAAATGTCAAGTCAACAACCCACCCGAAGTACAGGGCGAATAAATGGAAAGTTAAGCAACGAGGTGAAACAATTGAAAGCCAAACAACAAGTTAAGGAAATTGCAAGTCAGGAGCCCGCCTGAAGAATAGGGTGGTGAAACTCAAGTCAAAAGTTCAGAAGAAGCTGCATAGATAGGATTTTGTAATTTCGTTTATGCTTTTAACTTGTAATTTTCATTTTTGATGTAATGACAGAGTCATGGACCGGAACCTCGATAGGGCCTCACTCGACTCTCCAACTCGGTATAATTCCTCCCTTGCCAACCATTTGAGATACCTGTGATTGGACTCTCTCATAACTTGGGTAGGTAAGATGTCAAAGACCCGGTTGCCTTTCTTCCTTCTGCTTTTTTCTTTAAATAATGGTCAGGTCAAAATTTGGTCTCGTTGTCTACTTCTTTGTCTGAAAACACTTCATGTTTACATTCAAAGGGGGCATGCTGTAGACACCTAATTTTGTCCCTCCCAAGTCCAATTTTATTCATTTTTACCTCACTTTATCATACACCCTTACCCACGTTATTATACCCTCCATAAAATGACAAAAATAACAACCCTTAACAAATTTTATCTTGTTTTGATCCTATCCTAACAAACTTTATCCTTACACCTTACCTACCCTACCTCTACCCCACCTACCCTACCTCACTACCCCATCTTCACCTCACTGGAATTGAATTCCACTCACAATATAACAACACTTCACACACAGAATAAAGGAACGGATTTTTGCTTCTTCTTCTTCTTCTCACACAGAGCACACACGCATATATACACACCACTAACACACCCACTTCATCATCAACACCACTCAAAAAATTTATAGAATAGATATTCACATCCACCATTAACACCATACGGCACCTCATAAAACCAATCTCTCCACCATTAGCGCACACAACTAACATCACTCTCACGTTCTACACGAAACCACATACATACCCACACAGAGATTGAGGTGGAAGAGAAACACATTGAGATCAAGAGAGGAGAGGCAAGGGAGAGAAACCCACTGAAAATCGAGAGAGAGATCAGAGACCGACGAGTCCGCCATCGAAATTGGCAAAACCAGCCCCTAAACAACTGAAGTCGAGCTGTTATAGGATGATTCTGGCCAGTTCCACCGGAAAATTATTCTGTCGCCCATCACCGATCAACCACAGCTGCACCCATCGAAAATCGTTCGAAAACCTACGATCAAACTTCACCACTGTTGTTGTCACTGTTTCGACAGTAGAAATACGTCGAAAAAAGTAATATTCCCACTGATTGAGTTTTGAGTGACGACAGTCGTGGGTTCTGTTTGAGAACCTCGATTTGAGTTTGGGTTAGTTGTTGTCTTTGATTGGGGTCGGTTCGTTCGTGTTGAGGTTTCCTCTTCGAGCTTTTGGATTTCGGACTTTGGCTTTCATTGATTTACTATTACCAGTGAAAAATCTGCGTTCTTGAGGTCCAATTCTACTCTTTCATCCTTTATTTCATTTATTAGTGATGTTTGATGCGTTGAATTGAATATCGTTAATTGCTTGTGTGTGATGTGAATGATGAATATTGAGTTTACGATAGTTGTGGATTGTTGGAACTAGTGGTGTGAATTATTATGTTTGAATTTCGGTTTGAAATTAGATCAGGGTGGGATTGAGGATTGAATAATTGATAAAAGTGAATACGTATTTGTTTTGATTCATTATTAGCGCTTTAATTTGGAATAAGCATGAATTTTGTTGAAACGGATAGGCAAACGTAGGTCAGGTAGGCGAATGTAGGGATTGTGGATTGATGGAATATTTGAGTTGTGTGATTGAATGTTTTTTTTTAGCTATATTGTGTTGGGATCCTTTGTATCATTTGGCCGAGGAATGCCCTAAAGTACTTGTACTGATTTATCCGGGGAATGCCCCAAGATATCTTGTACTTGAAAAATGTTCATGGTGAAGGCCCGAGGCATCGGGTAAGGCACGGGAGCATAGTTAGAATTAGTATCGGTTAGATATGATTTATTTTCTCATTTTTTTTATTTGGACTGTATAAATTGGACTAGACACTGTACTTTTGATTCGTTTTTGTTTTGTTTGTCTGTTTGGTTGTTTTGCGTGTTTTGTGTGATTTGTACATTCGTAGTGTCAAAATTAGCCGATACGCTCCACCAAGAGACCGTGGTCGAACCACGGGATCGAGGGGTGCCTAACACCTTCCCCTCGGTCAACATAATTCCTTAGCCGGAATCTCTGTTCGCAAACCAGTTTCAAAGAGTCAAATGGTTTTGAAAAGGATTTTTAAAGGTGACTTGGCACACCGAGTTTATGTCAAGTGGCGACTCTGAATAAAAATGTAAATAATCCCTTTTCGAAAAAAAATTTCAAGCTTTTGTCACTCAATATATCAAAACCCTTTCGAAACGTAAAATCTAATTTTTATCGGTTAAAAAAAAGGTGTGACATACGTCTCACGAGATGCATGTACAACGTACGAAGTGCACACAAAAACTAGTTTTATTAAATATATTTGAATATTTTAGGAAGAGTTGACTTTAGATCACTAAATTTATTGAGCCGCGCCTAATTATAAAGTAAAAAGAATTTTTTACACTTTCAGTATATGTAAGTCAATTTTTTCTCATTTTATATCCAAAGGTACAACTGGTGAATTAATAAGAATGTGGTGACCACCCCATGTGTGAGTTTGGGTCATTGGCAATTGTACATACCCACCAAGGCATCATGGGAGGTTAAAGATGACCCTTACAAGACAATCTTTAGGACCCCCCACCCCTTTAATGGCACAAAATTTTTGGTCCCATTTATAAAGTGAGTTGCAGTTACAAAGGGTAGTTATTGGTACTCACTGAGTTTCTCTGAGCAAAGAATATAATAGGCAAGAAACCAGAGAACCTTTTTGAGTCAGATGACAATGTCTTGACACATAATTTTCACTTTGTCCAAAGTAAAATTGCTTCCACAATTTTTGTGTGCTAATGGGTCTTGTTAACTTATACGGTGTTTTTTAAAAAAAAAAAAAAAAAAAAAAAAGATTGAGGATAGAGAAAAAAGCGAAGAGATTACGAGGTGGGAACTAAAACCTCATCTAGATAGTCAATCAACTGATAAAATTAACGAGTTAGCTGTCACGTGTATGAAATTTTATGAGTGTATTAAGTTGTCATACGCCTTTTAGTGATTATATATATCCTTCTATAGCTATATATACATATACGTGTATATATATGATTTTTTCAACGTTAACTGATGCACGTGCACCCTCAACCATCAACGTGGGTCCGCCTCTGTTTGGTTTAGTCAGCTTCGAGGCGTGTTTTATAAATAGTTGTTGATTATTCAGTTAAGAAAACAAAAATACCTGATAGTTTAAATAGAAAACTCGAACGAAATGTATGTGTTTCGATCACTATCTCTTGAAAAAAATCACTAAATGTAGGTCACACCCTCTTATGCTTTTGGAAAAAGTTTTTAACAGAATATACACAACATAGTAACCAACGCAACAACATATACACACTTGAATTTGAGAACACTACACATATTACATAGTTGGTAGGCCAAAGATACCGTATGGTCTTGTCTATTAATTTGCAAAGAATGAATATACTATGATTTATTTTGTTTACTATATGACTCAAATAAGGACATCACTTCTCTCATGCTCAATCCATGACCCCTCTTTAAAGCCAAGAAAAGTTCGCCATTTTTCTAAAATCTAACCACCAATTACCCAATTTTCAATTTTCATTGCCCTTCCATGGAAGTTTCAACAATTTTCATGTTACACGTATGTGTGTATGTGTCTTTTAAGTCCTTATCAACATCCATATATCACCATCCTATGCATACATTGTTCAGAGTATTACGAAAATAGTGTCGTACGCTAAGATTTTGTGCTAGCAGTATCGATCTACATATTATCAGAACTATACTTGAATTTGAGTTTCGATCTACTCTCTACATCTTGGCACGTTTTCTTTATAGCTATAGGAACTTGTATTTATGTTTTTTTAAAATGTAGAGTGCTTTTTTTTTTTTTTTTTTTTTTTTGTATCTTTGAATATATCTTGTATATGCACATATTAGATGCTATATTTATTGAAACAAAAATCTGTAAGGAGATAGAATATGCATACAAAATTGATGTATGGCTTATTAAAAGACGGTCAAAGGCATTGATAGACACTCAAACTTATTGTCAAAATTAGTTATACACTTAAACTAAGGTTTGTTCCTATCAAGTCCCTAAACTCCGCACATTTTGTTCCAATTGGATATTTTTTGCCTACATGGCACTGCACGTGTTGTGCAAACGCAGGGGCGCGTGAATAGTTGTTTTTCTTTGTAAATTTCAAATAAAAAGATGCCAAATGGCATGGGGCCCCAAAAATTATTAATAAAGCAAAAAACCATTCCTTCTTTCCCCCCCCCCCCCCACACATACCCCTGTACATCTTCTTCCTTTTTTTTTTTTTTTCCTTAAACTTAAATTAATGAAGCCCAAAAATCATCAATAAAGCAAAAAAAAATTTTGTAAAAAAAAAACTCAACCATTTCCTCCCCTCCCCCCCCCCCCACACCCGAACCTCTCTTCATCTTCTTCCTCTCTCTTTTTTTTTTCTTAAACTTAAATCAATGGAGCCCAAAAATCGTTAATAAAGCAAAAAAAAAAAATTGTAAAAAAAAAATTCAACCATTCCCTCTCCCCCCCCTACCCGATACCCCCTCTTCATCTTCTTTCTCTCTCTCTCTTTTTTTTTTTCTTAAACTTAAATGGAACATTGCTTTAATTTCCCTTTCAAAAATTAATTTTTTAGGTGATCAATTTTCAACTTTAAGTTAATTCCCTTTTCAAAAATTAATTTTTTAATTTCACTGAATTGTTAGGAGCTTCTTGAAGATTTATGTTGTTTATGTATTTTTTTTTTTTGGTGTTTGTGTGGTGTATGATTGGATTTGGAAATAAAGTTTACAACTTTGGGAGAATTCTTCTTTCGGAATGAAATTATTTCGAGGTTGTTGAAGTTTCATGTTAAAAATAATTTGTTCCATTTGCTGGTTCTTGTTAAATAACTTGAAGTTTTGAGGTTCTTTTTCCATTTGCTTTTAAGGAAGATGATAACTTTATTAAAGGAGAAAGGAAATAGAGAATAAGAATGGCCGAAGAAGAAGATGAAGGAGGGGGGTGAGGGGAGGGGTGGGGGTGGGGGTGACTGGAGAAGAAGATGAAGGGGAGGGGTGGGGGGGGATGGCTGGAGAAGAAGAAGAAGGGGGTGGAGGCAAGTTTTTTTTTTTTTTTTTTTTTTTAAGATATTATAATTCTTTTTGTATTATAATTTAATTAGTGATAAAAAATTTTAAATTATTTTTGGATTTTAATGTCATGTGTCATCTTTTAATTTGTTAATTTATCCATGTCAGCGCGTGGGTAACACAAACTTTAACTTTTAGCTGATAGGGAAAAAAATATCCAATTGGAAAAAAATGTGGGGATTTTAGGAGCCTGATAGGAACAGACCTTAGTTTAGGTGTCTAAATAAATTTTGACAACAAGTTTAAGTGTCTATCGATTCTCTTGACCTTAAAAAACAGACAAAACATATGGAATGGGTTGAATTGTAGTTGAGCATTTATTAATGATCATCAAACTTCCAATAAAAAAGTATTCCTTGGGTGTCAAATATCACTTGTTTTGAAAATTTTTAATCATTTCATCATATTTTAAATAGGACAATCCAGTGGATAAATATATCGCATTCACAATAACAATATATATCATAACGTAATAGATGTATTTACACAATAAGAAAAGCAAATTAGATCGACATATCCAAAATAAAGAATATAAAAGTGGTTTTCTCCCGAATCATTTAATTAAAAGCCAGAAGAAAAAGTTTCACATAATCACTATATATTCTAGATGGTTCAAAGCCTTAAAAGATAAATACTATGAATTTGAGACGATGATAATAATTATTAAAGCCCTATACTATACGTGTTAATAATAAACAAACTCTCTATTACAAATAAATTAGTAAGTCTAACAAAACATAAATAATGTTGGTACTTCATCACTCCAAAAATGTAACTAAAAGGGACCCCCTAGTCCCCTACAAATAAATAGTCCAACAACTCAATTAATTACTACCTTTCTAACAACTCGTTTCAAAATTCTTACATTTAAATTATACAATAAGCTTTGATTACATATGTACTTTCGTGAACCTACCGTATGTAACTTGTCCATCTCCGTTATACATGTCTTCCTATCAAATAATATTCCAACATGCACAACAATTATTTTAAACGTATTTCTATTGATCAGTAAAATAACATTTATTAAAAATATTTTAATTCGACCTATAATTATGAATTCAAACCATGAAAACAGTTTGTATTAAGATATATAGAATGTCTACATCACACTTCTTGAAGCACAAACTTTTCATAAACTCTTGCATGAATATAGAATATTTAGTACACCGAATTACCTTTTTTGAATCATTAAAATAATAGTAGTTTAGTTTCTACCAAACAAATCTTTCTTTCAAGTATCTAATAAATATACTATAGAAAATTGGTACCACCCAACAAAAAGGCCGTATATTTTTACAACAATAATTATGACCCAATGATTTAGAGTACCATCAGTAGTGTTCAATAATGTTAAGATGAATATTGGATAATAATAATGATTATGAACCTCGAATTATTCTCCTAACGATCAGGACTTAATTTCATTATGACTATTAATAACAAAGAATTAAAAATTCAAATTTAATGAAATTTTACTAAAAACTTGTTATCAGTTCGATGATCATTTAAGCAATTAACTCGCGTCTTATATAATATAGTTAGTATATTTGGAAATCGAAGATTTCTTTGAGTATTGTTAATTTTCAAGTTGGTATAACTAATTAGGTGTCAGAATAATGCAAATAATAGCTGTGAAAGAACTATACGTGCGTATTACTTATCTGCATAGTTTACTAGGTAGATAACTCTTTATAATTGGTCAATTGACCAACTAATCTCTTTAAATTTGTTACGTGAAGAAAAATTTTGCTCCATTTTTTCTTTTTTTTCTTGGTACTTATTATATTTGATTAATTTTTTATGAATAGAATGAATCCAAATCTCCTTCGAGAATGATCTGCAAAATTCAAAAGAAAAATAATGGTATTTAATATCAATAAATATCTATAACAGAAGCAATCACTCAATAAACAAATTGATCCCAAATTTAATTTTACTCGACGAGATCGAGGAGCGATATGAACGTAGATAATATCATCACGATCCCTATTATTGTATCATTTAGGGATGCTTAACTCCACTTTGTCAACTGCGATTTGAAATTGAAAAAATATTAGTTAAATATTAATTTAAGTATCTCAAATTATTAAAATCTACATCTCCAACAATTTTATCGTTATTTACACAACTAGATATAATATAATTGCTCAAATTGACTTAACTATACCACGTACTATGTCAATTGTTTTATTGTTATTTCATTATATTAATTACTGTATTATACGTCACTTCGTTTACTTCTCTTTTTTCTTTACTTTATAATATACTCCCTATGTTTAAAAAAAAAATGAAATATTTTCTTTTTTAGTCCGTTTAAAAAAGAACGATCTCTTTTTATTTTTAGCAACTTTTAACTTTCCACGTGGCATGCTTAAGACCACAGGATTAAACTTTTATTTAAAATCACAAGATTTAAAAGTTTTTTTTATTTTCTTAAACTCCATGGCAAGTCAAATCAGATCATTCTTTTTGAAACGGAGGGAGTACACATTTTGAGACGACTTACTATTACGATATTTGGGTATGTTAACCAAGATCAAGTAGTGTATATCTGGGATATATCAATTCCTTAATCATTACTAGTGGAGTAATTAATATTTATTCACGTTATATATAAAAATAACAATTCGGTACGCTACACCTTTTGCTTGTACGAGGTTTAGGAAAAGGTCGGACCACAAATATCTATCTTATACAGTTTTACATTGCATGAGTTTTCAGAGACTGTTTGTAAAACACGATTCGCGATATATATAATAATAACAAAATGTGAGGGATCGGAACACCAAAAGATGTGGTGCAGTGGATGTGGTTGCTCCTCCCTTAATCAGAGGTCTCGGGTTCGAGCCCTGAGTATGGAAAAATCCTTGGTAGGGAGCGATTCCATCCGAATGGGGCTGTATACGATGCGAATCCAAATTAGTCGGACTCTAATGCAGGTATCGGACATTAAATGACAAAAAAAAACAACTGAGGGGCATGTTATGGTGAAACATAAATGTTAACGGTGGCAACCCATAAATTAGATGTTACAGAAATACTTATAATTTGGTGGCAGAAAAATAGCAGAATAATTTTTTATTTTTTTTGGTAGTTATAGAAAAGGTAACTACGCTGTATTTATGGAGGGTGCAGATAATATTTCTGTGTTTAAATACATTTAAATAATTGAACAGTAATTCAAAAATGATTACATCAAGATATATTCTAACATTTAAAATAAGAATGTATGATTATCTATTTCTTCATGAAGCGTTGAAGAATAATATAAAGTGTTATATTCTGATTTTGAATTAGAAGAAAGATTATTAGTCTGTTAAGTCAACCTAATTATTTAATTTTGGGGCATCATAACGTGTCGACCTGCGGAAGAAAAATAATTTCGTTTTCTAGTTGACTACTAATCACATTTAATTTTCATAATTAATTATGTCGATGAAACAAGCCGATTAAAAAAAAAAAACTAAAAACAAATAAAGAAAATTAGTTTTCTCACATTTAAAAGTGCCCCAAGCAATAAGTTAGTAAAAGAGAAAAACCAAAAGAAAGACATACGTACGATAGAGAATAAATTACTTCTACCATTCGCCAATACGGGACAATAAAGTGGGTTATTATTGAATTGATTTTTGCTTACGGAAGATCCATAAAATAATACTCTTCGTTTCTAAAAAAAGTAGTACTACCTTATCTCATTTTGGTTTAGCACTTTTTATTTTGTAGGGTACTTAAATTTATCGGTGAAATGAGCGATTTTAGTATTATACTCTTTGTTCATATTATTGAACATTTGAAATATATATATTGAAACTTCTAAAGTTGTTTAAGTTTCCAAAAGGACAAAGAGTATAATTATATTAATCATAGAGGTAAAATATTTTTTTTGAATTAATGTTATTTTGATATAGTAAGTGATTAAATAATTTGAGATATATATTTTTAGTAAATGGAGGAAGTAGTTCATTAAACTTGAGCAAACTCGTTAAGAAGCTATTCATTCTTAATAAAATAAGAAATATTTTTATCAACTTACTCTTAATAGATATCTTGAAGAAGATGTAATTATTTAATCATTAATGTCTTCTTAGTTATCAAAAACATAATTTATTTAAAAATAAAATAAAGATGCTAAAACACCATTGATTTAAAATCGAGAGAGTATAAGAAAAGGACATATACTTTTCCTATTCGCTTTTATTTGTCAGTATATATTTTTCTAATTTGATTTTCATTTTTACTAGTCGTTTTTGACAAATCAAGAAACGATAATTTTTTTTTGATGTTTTATCCTTAACATTAATATTCTATTTTTCAATACATATTATTAAACATTAACTAATAGAGTCAATATGATAAAATACTATATCAACTATTTTTCTTTATTTGTGACATATCAGAAAATGACAAGTAAAAACAGACGAATGTAATATATTTTTTTAGTTGAAAGGTCTTATTCTGAAAATATAATTAATTAAATGAGTAATTAATCCCACTTAACACGTAACCTACCTAGCTGACCGTTGGCAACATGGCCTTTGGGTTTTGTTCTACAATACACCTCCTTTGTCTTCAAGCCACCGTCGGTATATTATTGAAGAAAATGACCATTTTACCCTCTATCTTCTTGTAATCACCACAAATGTGGATTCTCATTTTCTTAAACAAAATACTTTATTTGCTTAATCATGAATGGAGGGGTAAGGGGAGGGGAGGGGAGGGGATAAGGCATCAAATGTTCTGGTGTAGCGATAAATATTCATTTATCGTTAATCAAAGATTTTGGTTCAAGCTTTTTGAGGATACAATCGTTTGATAGGAGACATGTTGTTTCAGTCTCAAGATAGATATCAGAACAATAAAAAAGGAAACACGAGAGAAAGAAATAATAAATTATCCATATATCGTATTAGGCAGAATCAATATACTGTACTACTATACCATTGTTAAGTAATTGATGAGATGAAAATGCATGTTAATTAACCGCAACTAGTTGTTACAAAAAAATATGTAAAAGATAACGTTGTTCGCAATAAATTTTCGTTCATGGAAAATAAATTTTAACCACAAACAAAAATATGAAGAAACAAGAATTTTTTATTGATAAACGATTGTGGTTATAAATCTGTTCCTCCCGTGATTCTTCTCTCTTAATTTTCTCCATAATTCGAGGGTCGTTAGTGACATATTTCTCGAACGTAGGAGTATTTGAATTTGATCTCCATGAATAGAGGTTTTGTGGATCTTCTTGATTTATTTGATTATCAAGAAGAAAGGGTTTTTCTCTATAAATATCCCATAAACTTATTGGGACTTTGAAGATCGTTGATCTTTTTGTGAATATCCCATGAATTTGTGGGATACTGGAGATGCCTCTTTAAAGGATATTTGCCCCTTTATATAGGCATAATTTAGGGTTTAGGTTGAGTAGCTATCAAACTAGATTTAGGGTAAAATAGCCCCCAAGAACTCTAACCAAATTTGAACTTTTTTTTTAGAATCCACAAAATTTCAATGTCTACAAATGCCCCTACTTCAAGGCTTGTCGGAGTGTAGACTTGATGAAACTCAAAGATGAGTCTTGGAGTACCGCTTCTATCTTTACGATCCTGTGGCTACAGATTTACATATTTGATTTATGAGAGAAGAGATGAAGGACAAATTTGGTCCCACTGGGCGTGCCAATTTGTTCGCAACAAATTTTCGTTCATGGAAAATAAATTTTAACCACAAACAAAAATATGAAGAAACAAGAAATTTTTATTGATAAACGATTGTGGTTACAAATCTGTTCCTCCCTTGATTCTTCTCTCTTAATTTTCTCTGTAATTCGAGAGTCGTTAGTGGCTTATTCTCAAACATAGAATTTGATATGAATTTCTCCGTAATTCGAGGGCCGTTAGTGGCATATTTCTCAAACGTAAGAGTATTTGAATTTGATCTCCATGAAAGAAGGTTTTGTGGATCTTCTTGATTTATTTGATTATCAAGAAGAAAGGGTTTTAATTCGCATTTTCTTAAACTAAATACTTTATTTGCTTAATCATGAATGGAGGGGGGGGGGGGGGATAAAGCATCAAATGTTCTGGTGTAGCGATAAATATTCATTTATCGTTAATCAAAGATTTTGGTTCAAGTTTTTTGAGGATGCAGCCGTCTGATAGGAGACATGTTGTTCCAATCTCATGATAGATATTAGAACAATAAAAAAAGGAAACACGAGAGAAAGAAATAACAAATTATTCGCATACCGTATTAGGCCGAACCAATATACTGTACTACTATACCATTGTTAAGTAATTGATAAGATGAAAATGCATGTTAATTAACCGCAACTAGTTGTTACAAAAAAATATGTAAAAGATAACGTATATGTTATCGTTGATTTGATGTGAACATACGGATAAATTCTTATCATCTTCAATTCTTATTTAAAGACGGATATAAACATCACTTCAATAACAAATATTTACATACACGTACGAAATCTTAAGATTCAATCGATGTATAAAGTTATTGTATCGGTGCTTACATCAAATTATATAAATTTGTTATAGTTAAGTAATGTAATAAGGAATTCATGTTAACAAAACGTAAGTGTTGGAAACTTTACATGCAAACATATTTTATACATATATTGATTTGATGTAAGTATCGAATGTGAATAAGTTTTTACCCCACTAAAACATACAGTATAACCTCGATAAATTAATACTCGATAAATTAATAACCTCGCTAAAATAATAATTTTCTTCGGTCCCGAGTCGGGATCAACGTGGTAAATTAATAATTCGCTAAATTTATAAGATAATACAAAAAAAAAAAATTCATATAGGTCCCATTTGATATATAAATTAATAATTCATTTGTATCAAAATATTTCATACATAATACATAAGTAAACTAAACAGGTTTCTAAAAATATGAATCTAATGTTATTTGTTTCTTCTTGAAATCAATATCACCTTGAATCTCATCTCTAACCCTTCTTACTGGATTAAGAATATCAGGTGTAGTCTTCTCATATTGCAAAAGGAAGTGATGTAAGGTGATTGTTGCTTTCAGAGCATCTTTGCGCGAAACTTGTTCTAATTCCACACTATCATCTTCCACTTCATCTTCTTTATGTGTTTCCATAACACTCTCAATTATTTGTTCATCCGTAGGTAGCTCAAAACTCGTATCATTTTCTCCCGGATAATTCAAAACATCTTCAGCATTCATTGCATTTCGATACTTCAATCCATTGATTAGATTCTACAATTGTTGTAAGCCATCATTATTCAACTGTTCTTGATTTTCCGAGGATTCATCATCTAACAACCTAAGTTTACAATGCTTAAAACAATTTGCAATTGTACTTGAGTTGACATCCATTTTTCATGCCGAGATTGCAAGATTCATTGCATCTAAAACATTAATCTTTTCTGGATTTGAGATCCCAATTTCATAACCCTCCAAAAGATTTCGATAAAATCGCCTACGATAATGCATCTTAAAAGCTCTTATGATCCCTGCATCACAAGGCTGAATCTTTGATGTTGTGTTAGGTGGTAAAAAAAACAATTCAACATTTCTCAAACCTTCGACATTTTTTGGATGAGCAGGACAATTATCAACAATTAAAAGAATTTTTCTGCCGTCCATTTTTGCATCAAATTGTTGAACATATTCTTGGAATAGAATCCCAGTCATCCATGCTCTTTTATTGGCTCGATATTCACAATCCATGCTTCCCAAATTCACATTCTTGAAACAACGTGGTTTTAAATACTTCCCAATGATCCATAAAGGAATTTTCTCAGAACCATCCTCATTACAGCAAATAACAACTGTAAGTCTTTCTTTATCTTGTTTCTTACCTTCAAGTTGCTTCGTTGCAAGAGAATGATCTGGTTGTAGCCTAAAGAACAATCCAGTTTCATCCATATTGAAAACATCTTTCTTAGCAAACTGATCAAGTTTCTTTCTGATGGATTGTAAATTGCTCTCCATGGCCTCCATATTAACTGATCCACTTTCTCCAAAACGACGATATTGCTTGATACCGTGTCTTGATTTGAAACGCTCTAGCCAGCCTTGAGAAAAATAAAAATCAGGTGTATCGATGGGATACATCTTTTTTAGAAGCTCTTTTCCCTTCGTTACAATTAGTTCCCCATTCATATTAACACGTTCTTGGTAATGAATAAACCACTCGAACAGAGCCTTCTCTAGAAATTTGGCAGCTTTATGTCTTTTAGCCTCATCTTTTGGAATGTCGGCTGCTGATAGATACTCTGCTGCCCTCTTGATCGTGTTTGATATTGTGGCTTGACTCACTTGCAAATTAAATTTCTCTAACACCCATTGTTGCAATTGTTTTTGAGTGCATGCTAGATTTTGTTGTTTATACTCACACAGTTCTCTACGTATACCATTAGTCATGGTTGATTTTTTAACACCTTTGAGATGAGAAGCCATTTTTTTTGTTTTTTGATTTGAAGACTTGCATAATACATCTATTTATATAGTAACTTAGTTAATGTATGTACGTGTAACTACATTAATAATTGAGTGGATTTATACATTTTAATGAATGTAGCATGTAACTACATTAATAATTAAGTAAATTTATATATTTTATTAAGATATACATAGAATATTGAAAATGTATCAGCAAAAATACATGAATTTTGTTGTTAAGTATGGATAATTAATAGTCAATGTAGAAATTAGTTTTCACGTACACCTAGGTACATTCATAATATGGACCCAAAAAGTATATAATTTATAAATTAATAATTATTAATTTATACGATTAATTAATACCTCACTAAATTAATAAAATTTGACGGTCCCAACAGTATTAATTTATCGAGGTTATACTGTATGATGTTTTGCATGATAAGAAAATTGTATTCTAATGTTACAGTTGGTTGGTACAAAATAAATATTAGATTATCCAATTCTAGATTTAAATGATTTTGTCTCACTATTACATGTTTATTGTTGGCAAATCCAAACTTGAATATGCCAGCAATAAGTTTGATAAAGTGGGTAGTTTTAATAATATCAATCATGAATTTTATTTAAGTGATTCTAAAATGTGAGGAAATGGAACATTTAAGCTTTTAATATTTACGTATGTTTTTTTAATCCACTTTTATTTATT
This sequence comes from Capsicum baccatum var. pendulum, assembly GCA_030864225.1. NCBI lineage: Eukaryota > Viridiplantae > Streptophyta > Magnoliopsida > Solanales > Solanaceae > Capsicum > Capsicum baccatum. Next base: position 9,005,001 of record CM061550.1, read on the forward strand.
TATTTATTTTATCCCTTTTTTAGTGAAGGGAATGTTGATATGACATTAGGATTTATGAGTCTAATTGTAGTCTCTATAAGGGGATAAATAATGGACCATTCAACTATAATTAAGGGCCACCTAATCTCATTTACTTCGATAATGATTTTGCATTTTCCTTAAAAATTGAAAAGGAAAAGAAAATTGAAGACATTTCTCCCTCACATAATATTGATATTTTTCATTTTTAATTATATCTGAAATCCAATTCGAATTATCATATTTTTTTTTATTGGTGATGTTCTTTTTTTCGTTGTTTTTTATAAGATTTTTTCACTAGTGTATTTCTTTCTTAGTTATTTTGATGTATTTTATCTAAATTGACGATCTATCAAAAATAATATTTCTACATTTGGAAATCAGGATACGACAAGACCGCGTACACACCCTACTTAAATTACACTAACAAAGGTTACATCGGTGTAGTTGAGTTATTCTTTAATAATAATGCAACATGTCAAATTATTGAAAACCAAGATTTTAAAATCAGTATGCTTGTTTTTGTCAAAATATTTTTTTAATGATATACCAAATGGAAAATTTTAAGGAATAGAGGACTATATAATATGATTGTGATCTAATGAAAATTGAATATTACCAAAAATAATTGTTGAATAGATTGATGACGTAGCAACAAACATTTTAGAAGATACCGAAAATAGAAAAAAATTAAGGATTTTTGCATTAGAATCCTAGGTTGTAAAATGAAACCCCACCAAGAAAAAGTATTTGAAAAAGAAAACTAACACAAATTGATTTTGAGAAATAGATTCTTGAAATATTTTTGGTATTTACCCAAATGCAGAAAGTGGCAGCATTTTTCTTTTTGATTCACATATTCAATTAACCATTAAACAATTCAATTTCTTACAAATAAATATGAAGGTCATTAAAGTCAATTCAAAATTTTATATTACTCCCTCCGTTTCAGAATAAATGAATTGTTGAGATATTTATTGGTGTTTTAAAATAAGTGAATCGTTGAATTTTTTTCCAAATTTACCCTTATGATTTGACAATCAATTAACTTTTGAAAAGACTCAAGGTAACTTTTTTTTTTGGGATAAAAATGAAAAGTTATGTTAATTTATGTCTTTGATGCCTTTTCCTTAATCTGTATATTAAAATTCAACAATTTATTTATTTTAAAACGGAAGGAGTACTACACTAACAACATCATACCTAAGTCCCACGGGTAATTTTCCGATGTTATGTAAGCAGATCTTACACCTATTTTTATGGGACAGAAAGTGCACTTTCGATAGATTTTGGCAAAACTTATTATTATTATTATTATTATTATTATTTTGATTAATTTATTTAGTTTTAACTTAACATAATTTTTTTTAAGATAAAGAAGACTTTTAATCATGCAAGTCCTAAACGAAATATATTTTGCTTTTATCAAATGCTGTTAAATCGGATATGAAAAAAGTTAAATTTTAAAATTAAAAAAAGAAACATTTTTTAATGAATTATAGAAAAAAAGATGAATAAATTGAAAAGGTGAAAATAATAAATTTTATTAATTATATATCATGTAATTAATTAATAATTTTACTAGAAGATTTCACCTAAAATATCTGATCAGTCAGATTCTTGAAAGAAGACAAAGAAGCTTCCCTTTACAATATTTTATTTTCTTCTCTCTCTTTCTCCAATTGTCTACAAATATAAACAATAAAGTCACTTATTTAGCCAAATTGAAAAGAAAAACACTCCCTCTAATTTTAATTGTTCATTATATTATTAATAATAATAATTATTTTATTATATTTATTTAATTTTAAAAATTAAAAAATAATTAATTATTTTATTTTTATCATTAAATATTATATTTCTTTCTCATTTATATAACTTATACTGATTAATAAGAGAAATTTAATTATTATTTTATTTATTATTTCTTAAAGTATGTATCAACTATTATTACTCTATATACATACTTGAGTATTTGAGTAATATATACAGTTGTCACTATTTGAGAAATCTTTTTCAAAGGGCACTGTTATACTTATATATACATATATATATATATACACACAAGATGCAGAGAGAGAAAGAAGAGAGAGAGAACCACTGTGTGTGTGTGTGAAAATTTGGAAGAAAACCCACTTCAGATCTACTCCTCTTTCTTGTCAACACATTCTTCATTATTTTCACTACCATTTCATCAAAGTTTAAACACTGGAAGCTCCATTTTAGTAGTAACTCACATTTCCATCCACTGTATATTTAACTCACTGCCACGTGTCACCTTCTGGGTATTCTGTTTTTTAAGCTGCATGGTCATTTTCCGGCGAGGTCAGCCGGAGCTCCGGCGGGAAATTGAGGTGGGGTTTTTTGGGAAAATGTGTTAATTGAAGGGTAAAAGTGGAAAAAAATAAAATGTTTAAGACTGGTAGATGGAGAGGAGAAAAGAACAAGATCAAAGTTGTGTTCAAGTTGCAATTTCATGCAACTCAGGTACTTTAATGTCATTTTACATTCTTAAAAATAAATTTTTAGTCAAAGATTGGATTTTTTCTTACTGTCATTTTACTTACATTTTTTTCATGACCGTAGTGTTCGGATCAGCTTTTCGTGCAGCTAAACTAATTTTACGGATAACTGCTACCTTCCACTGTCATTTTACATTCTTGAAAGCAAATTTGTCGTTAAAGATTGGATTTTTTTACTGTCATTTTACATTCTTGTAAGCAAATGTTGTAGTCAAAAGATTGGATTTTTTTACTGTCATTTTACATTCTTGTAAGCAAATGTTGTAGTCAAAAGATTGGATTTTTATTTTTTACGGTCATTTTACCTTCTTGAAAGCAAATTTTGTAGTCAAAAGATTGGATTTTTAATTTATTTTTTACTGTCATTTTACATTCTTGAAAGCAAATTTTGTAGTTAAGATTGGATTTTTATTCTTTCTGTAACTTGTTTTGTTTGTTGTGAAAGCATTTTCTTGGAAAGTATAGTGTTGAATGTTATTGGAAAAGACAATGTGAAATTTGCTTGCTTGCTTGTATTTTTTTGGTAGATTATAGAGTTGTAAAGGTGGAAAAAACAAATTTTGTGATGTGTAATTTGATGTATAGATTGATGAATGATGCAATTTAGTTTGTTTTGGGGGTGGGTGGTGGGTGGGTTGATTTTGGTTAAAAAGAAGTTTGAGGGCTTACATGGTGAAGATCTTTGTTTTTAGACATCATATGATTCATGTCATTCTGCATGTTCTTCTTAATGGGAGCTGTTTGCTGCTTCCGTTTTCATATTCTAAGTTGTTTTTGTTTGTTGGATTTGTGGGGTTGATTTCTCGGATGGTCACTCGACTAGTAGTTATTATCCCATAAAGTCGCCTTAGTTCTTGATTCCAATTTTTTTCAACAAAGAAAGTGACTTTCCGAGATAGTAACTACTAGTTGAGTGACCATATGAGAAATCAACTCCGCATTTTCTTTTGTGTGTGTTTGGGGATGAGGTGGGGGTAGGATGGGGGGTAAGTGCGGTGGTTGAGTGTAATGGGAAAATTTATTAGGTGTCACAGGTAAAAGGAGATGCATTAATGGTATCTGTGGTCCCTGCTGATGTTGGAAAGGCAACGGTAAGATCAGAGAAGGCCACGGTTCGTGATGGGAACTGCTACTGGGAGAATGCAGTACTCGAAACTGTGAAATTAACTCGAGAGCCAAAGTCGGGCAAGATTCATGAGAGGATCTATAACTTTGTTGTGGGAACTGTAAGCAATATTTCAAGTTTATGGTTTTGTATGTTACGCTGCGTGATAATTAAGAGAGTTATATGAATTCTTCGGATGTATATTGTGTAGGGATCTTCAAAAAATGGAGTCGTAGGTGAAGCTTCAATTGATTTTTCGAGTTATGCTGATGCTACTAAGGTGTCCTTGGTGTCTCTACCCCTCAAAAATTCAAGATCTGAAGCTTTGTTGCATGTAAGTCTTTTAACCCTTTTTAAAGACTGTTTTAGATTGGTATTTATGATTGGTATTTTGTATTTCTTTGCAATGGTATAATTGGTTTACGTTTGCTATTGTTAAATTGTAGGTTTCAGTACAGAGGATTCAGGATTCTGCTGATCAAAGGTGCTACTGGATTTCGAGAAGAGTTTCATGATTTTTTTGTGTGTATTTAGTTCCTGATTGCAAGTTGAAACTAGTGACTAAAAAGAAGTTTCCATTTTTTTTTGGGTGTTTTTACAGTGTTGTTGAAGAAATCGAAAATGCAAAACCGAATTCTCTGGATAAAAGCTTGAGATCGCAATTAAGCAATGGTGATTTTGAAGAAATAGTTAAAGACAATTCTATTGAGGTAAACACATAAAAACCTAGTTCTGGTTGTGTGTACACGCACAAACACGTGTATAACCTGCATATATCTGTCGATCATTCAATCAACTATGCCTCGTTCTTGTTTTTCTGAATCTTGACTGACAAGATTGTGTCATTATTTGTGCTTTTATTTGACAGGATGATCTGGCCAATAATAAACCTGCATCTCAAAATGCTGGAAAGAACGGCAACTGCAGGACTTCAAGTGAATCTGATATCACCCTGTCCAGTTCTGGGAGCAGCTCAGGGCTTGATACGCCTTGTGAAGTTCCATTGAAGAACAACATGGGCCATCACGAGCAGATAAACTTTCCATCCACTCTGAATCATGCTTTGGTTCCCCAGAAGCAAAATAGCAATGTGTCAACAGCAGTTCATGAAGAAAGTCCGGATGTACAGTGGGAGTGGATGGGAGGTTCTGCTTTTGACACGAGTACAGATGCTTCTGCAGGCACTCCAAAAGAAGCAGCCCTTCTAAGATTAACATCACAAGAGGCCTCAGATGTTGAAAAGCTCAAAACTGAGCTCATAGCTATGGCTAGGCAAGCAGACATGACAGATTTGGAACTACAGACTCTTCGGAAACAGATAGTCCGGGAGAGCAAAAAAGGACAGGACTTATTAAAAGAGGTAGCTAGCCTGAAAGAGGAACGAGATGCTCTCAAGGAAGAATGCAATAAATTTAAAGCCTCGCAGAAACGTATGGATGAGACAAGGTCCAAAGACAAGTTGCTTTATGACAATGGAGATATTCAGGCTCTCGTCCACGAGCTTAGACAAGAGTTGAATTATCAGAAGGACCTTAATGCCAATCTTCAGATACAACTTCAGAAGACACAGGAATCAAATGCTGAACTAATTCTTGCTGTTCGTGATCTAGACGAGATGTTGGAACAGAAAAACCAAGAAATTGCTAGGTTACCCAACAAATCGACGACCTGCGATGATGATGCTGAAAAGTTTCCAGATGTTATCTCCAACTCCAAACATGAAATGACTGATGAAGATGATGAAGAGCAAAAGGCACTTGAGCAGCTTGTGAGAGACCATACTGATGTCAAGGACACACATGTGCTAGAGCAAAAAATCATGGACCTACACGGAGAAATTGAGATCTACAGAAGAGACAGAGATGAGTTAGAAATGCAGATGGAGCAACTTGCGCTTGACTACGAGATACTGAAGCAAGAAAACCATGACATGTCGTACAAACTGGAGCAAAGCGAGCTACAGGAGCAATTGAAGATGCAGTATGAGTGTTCGTCCTCATATGCCACTGTAAGTCAACTGGAAGCCCAGATTGACAGCTTGGAGAATGAGCTGAAGAAGCAATCTGAAGAATTCTCCAACTCTTTAGTCACCATTAGGGAACTCGAAGCTCAAGCGAGAAACTTGGAGGAGGAACTGGAAAAGCAAGCCCAAGAATTTGAAGCTGATCTCAGTATGCTGACTCGTGATAAAGTTGAACAGGAGCAGAGAGCGATACGAGCTGAAGAAGCCCTGAGGAAGACAAGATGGCAAAACGCTAGCACCGCAGAGCGGCTTCAGGAGGAATTTAAACGGCTCTCTGTCCAAATGGCATCCACTTTTGAAGCTAATGAAAAATTGGCTAGCAAAGCATTGAATGAAGCTAATGAATTCCGCCTAGAGAAAATGTATCTTGAAAATAAGCTCAGGAAATCATCCGAGGAGCTTCAGTCAATCAAAGACCATTATGAAGCAAAGGTTTTTGAGCTTTTGAGCCAGGTGAGTAGAATGTCAGGTCAAATAGAAAAGTTGCAGACAGAAATTGGAGAAAGGTCTTTGCAAATACAGAAACAAGAAGAGCTTGCCAAAGAAAGTCAGCAGTGCCTGTCACAGAAAATTATAATCCTTGAAGCCGAGATTGAAAATCTTCTAACAGACAAGAAAATATCTTCTGATCATGAAGAACAAAAGAATAGCATGATGGCAGAGTTGGATAAGACGAGGACCTCAATTAAAGACATGGAACTGCTTGTAGAAAAGGGCCGCAATGAAAGAAGTGAACTGGAAACTAAGCTTGCGTCAGTGAGAAAAGAAGCCGATGATTCTCTGAAGGAATTAAACTATATGAGGTCTCTTAAGGACGAGAAGGAGGTGTTAGCTGGAAAACTGCATTCAGAAGTAGATAACCTTAAATCTAGATGCACTGAAATGAAAAGGATGTTGTTTGAGGACGAGGTGGAGAAAGAAAAATTGAAAAAACAGGTGTCTCAATTGAAAGGTGATTTGAAGAAGAAAGAGGATGCATTGAATAGTTTAGATAAAAAGCTCAAGGATGCCAACGGTCGAGTAATAGCTTCTAATGGAATGAAAACAACATCAAAGAACAACAAATCCATGCCCTCAAGAGAGGTTGCAAGTCTTAAAGAGAAGATAAAGTTGCTTGAGGTAAATACTCTACTGAATGTAGTTCGAACTTCAAAATAAGTTGCTATCCGCGTCTTCTGTTACATATTTTTTTGCTTTTCGTTATATACAAAGATTGTCTTCATGATGTTACTTATTAATTCTGTATATTTTTTAATGACCGATAGGGTCAAATCAAGCTGAAGGAAAGTGCACTGGAGAGCTCAACAAATTCATTTTTGGAGAAGGAGAGAGATCTTCAAGACAGAATAGAGGAGTTAGATAAAAGATTAGAAGAACTCACTCAGAATGCAGAAAAGCTATCTGAACAAGAGTCCCGAAAGGTTTGCTGCACACCATCTAATTCGTTACTTAGTAAATGTCAACAGCAAGAAAGTTTATTCTTCTCTTGAGAACTTATAAATTGGTGCACAAGGAGAACAAATTGAGCATACAAGTATTACTGTATGTTTATAGCTTTAGTACTAAGCAAAATTAACTCGTTCAAGTTTCAATTGACACACGCGTGGCGTTTTAGCACGCATTGACTTTTATGAAATAGCATTGTAAGTTTTTGGTTCATATATGATACAGGTAGTTGCGGAAGTTCTAAGTCCAGAAGATGGAAGTCCCTGCCAAATGCTGACAATGAAGAGGTATGAGTTCTCATATTCTAGTCGATCTTTCTAGCTTACCAGAAATACGAATGTGTCTTTTATTTATCAATTTTCTCATTGGAATACCTTTGTTGTTACAGCTGCAATGGCTGTTCACTTAACAAGACAAGACATATCGAGGAATTGTCCAACGAAATTGAACACCTGAGGGAAAGGAACAACGTAATGGAAGATGAACTGAAGGAAATGCAAGAGAGGTATTCAGAAATAAGCCTCAAGTTTGCTGAGGTAGAAGGAGAAAGACAACAACTAGTAATGAAATTGCGCAACGCGAAAAAGAATCCATAAAAACAGTTCCATGGAGGCAATGAAACCAGGTTCTTTCTTCCAGAATAGTAAATGTGAATTGTTACCCAAAAAAAAATAAAAAATAAAAAAATAAAAATAAATGTATATTGGTGAGGGAATTTTTCTCTTTTCTCATTATTTTTTCAATATTTTGTTTTTAGCATATAGTGCTTGACTTTAGCATTTAGATATTATACAAGAATGTAAAGTAGTCTACCAAATACCACATGTCTTACAAGTTGTGCTAGAGTATTTTCAGCTGTTTCTGTGATTAGTGTTTGGTAATGTCTTTCCGATCATCATATTTCATTCTTTGATATGTAAAAGAAGAAAATTTGTACTAGATATTTGATTGATAACAGTCCACTTTATAGTGTCCCTTAAACTTGCAATGATCACAAAATGCATTGGGATTGTAGTTCCTTTTAAACCTTGTGTTTCCAGTACCAGTCTTTGTATACATTGCTATAGCATCTGCCTCTCCTAAACCTTGATTTTTGTTAGCTACAGACCAACTGCATTAGAGGGTAGCTGACATAGCTCGTTGGTTTTCATCACTCATTACCATTGCATACGCTTGATGAACACTTGGTACAGGACTCAAAAATAGAATAGGACTTGTTACTTGAGAGTATGACTCATTCAGTCCCATCAAAAACTGATATAGTTTTTTTCTCTGTAAGTATTGGATTGCAACTACGTGCTGGAATCATAGACTCAAATTCATCCCAAAGATCTTTAAGCTTTGTGTAGTACAAAAAAACTGATTGAGTGCCTTGATTACATGTGGCAATTTCTTGATGAATGTTGAATGCTCGAGATCCATCAATTTTTTCAAACCTTTCTCTTAAATCTTCCCACACAGCCTGTGCATTTGTGTCATAAACAACACCTCCTATAAGATTGCTTGCTACCGAGTTCATCAGCCAGCCACGACAACACAATAGCATTCACACGTTCCCACTGATATCGTAGACTATCTGGTAGACTCTTTCCTACACGTACCATCCACTAACCCTAATTTGTTCCTTACCAACAACGCAATTGGCATGGATTTTTTACTCCATACTGTGTAGTTCTCACTTCCTTTTAATTGGAACGAAATAATCAGTCGACTGTAGGAATAGTGAATGATTGTAATCTATTTGTTGACCTGTTGTTGCGATATTAGCATTTCCGATTGTTCTATTATCTGTAGTTCCAGTGCCAGTATGAGCCATTTCACTCAATTATCTACTCCAATTTCTCAACACAGTCAGAGTATTCCAGACACGCAAATAATATAAGAAACTTACAGTGATTTCAAACACAACATACCAATTGATTCTTTGTTGCGATTATGCAGAAATTGAATTTAGCAATCCTGCAGAAATTTAACCATTTGAGTGATTGTATCAACAAATCCCCAATTTCATGAAACTTTAATGCGAAGCAGTGAAACAAAGGAACAGAGAAAGAACTTTCATCGGCCGTTGATCTATGCTCTGATACCATGAAAAGAGAGGTACTCAAGATCTTCAAGGTTGAAGAAGAAGAAGAACTTGTGAGCTAAGACATTGATAGAGAGATCAAGTGTAAAACCGTTTTTGTACAATGGGTATATTTATACTGTTAACTAATATAACTAACTACTCTTACTAATATTAATCAGATTATATACATTGGGACTTTCTTAACTTAATGGGCTGACTTGGTCCAACATCTGCGTCTTCTTGCTCTTTATTCAACAAATGGGAGTCAATTTGTACTAGTATTCGATGAAATAGTCGAGGTGCACACAATCTAGTCTGAACAAAATTTCATATACCTCAATATTCATCACAAGATCACATCTAAACAACTCATTCCTCAAGGGAAGATAGAGATTATAATTATTACATAGAAAAAGAGATTAAACTAACTACTCTTAATACCAATAATCAAATTTTGTGATGGATAAGACCACAAACAGTAACAAGAGCCATAACTAATGAGTGATCAACATGAGGTTCCACCACTAATGTTAATACATCATCTCCAAATAGTACTCCTGAACTTGCTTGCTTTTGTTTCACCTGATCATAATTAACATACAAATCAGTCGCTAACACTAATAGTTAAATGAATTTTGTAATACGAACGTTATATATATAATTATCTTTTAGGTGATCTGACAAATGAATTATTACCTCTGCGACGAGTCGGCCTTGATGATTCATAATCTTAATTGATCTTGTGGCAAGGATAATGTTATAGCAACTAGCTTCAGAATTACATCCCAATATAACATTGTAATAATTCACATTATCCCCTTTTCGAACATTGTGAATTTTCTTCACTTGAAACCATGGTATTTCTTTACTAGTAACTCCATCATAACTCCATTTATAGCCATCCCAATGTCCAAATACTGGAACTTTCTGTGGAAAAAGAAAAAGAAAAAAAAACACTTAAGTATCATTAAAGATGTAATTTAACTACATAAAATGCAACTTTTCAGCCATTTTAACTTTTAGATAAAGTAATCAGACTATTTAACATGGCACAATAAGTTCGTTGCTAAAATATACTATAGCAAATTCATTATTTATTAATCCATCAACATATTTTTGTTGTTTAGCCACAAAAGTTGACCATTAATAATTCCTATTTTTGTGTTGGTATTAAAGCATACATATATAAGTTCTGAATTCAAGTTTTGTTGCTATCGATTATCAAAAAGAATTTTCACTTTCGCATGTACGGCTTATAAAAATAAGAGAAAGTTGTTTCATAAAAAAGACCATGCTTCTTACCCTATTTCGAATAGAAAAGAGAACTTTGCCATTGGAATCCATGAGATGAACTTCTTTGCTACGTTTAATGTTGTAGTTGTCAATTCTATAAACAATTTGTCCATTTGAATCATAAACAGTGCATCCATTTCCATGGTAGACTAAAGATTTCATCCACAAAGTGAATGTTTCTCTTCTTTGGCTAACATAAGAGTTACTAGAGGAAATAGAAGAAAAAGATGATGATGATGAAGAAGAAGAAATTGTACTTAGGTAATTTGACTTGTTTGAGTAAACTTTAGCCATCGACATAATAAGCTTAATTTAGAGCAGGAAGTTGGAAATATTTTGAGGTGAAGAGGACACTAGAAAGGGGAATATATATATCAACAAAAGGAATAGAATAATTCATACACAATATGTACGACTACTAAAGTTTTCCACTTTCTTGGTCACTTCTAGCCAATGGCAAGAAGCGTGTAACTATTAAATTACACCCTTTAAAATAATTTTTATATGGTCAACGAGAAGGATCGAATTATAAGGATTTATTGTATTCACCTCTTACCTTGTATTTTTATAAGATACTGTTTCCACCACTTGAACTTGCATTTTTTTATGAACTTTACTCAAGATATCTCATTGCGATAGTATCCAATGGAAACAAGTTAAAAATTGATCGCTGGAGTAATATTATCCCTTACTTTTTAATTCCCTATAAAGGCAAAGAAAGAGTGGAAGAGAAGGGAATATATGCAAAAGTCAATTTGTGAAACAACTAAGATACATACACATGGACCTTAAGGGATGTGATGTAGTGGATGTGGTTGCTCCTTCTTTAACCAGAGGTCTTGGGTTCGAGCTCTAGGTATGGAAAAATCATTGGTAGGGAGCGCTAACCCCGAATGGGGCCCTACCCGCTGCGATTCGAATTAATCGGGCTCCAATACGGATTCCGAACACCGGATGAAAACCAAAAAAGATATATAAATATGGGAAATTGACGGTTGACACTTAGCATACATACATTAATGTTATTTGCTGTGTTGCACTTGAGGTGGTGGTTTCTTTTTGGCTAACTAATTTTACAAACCGCTAAGAAAGGAATTTTTTGTAAGATGCTTATACTTTTTTTTTCAAAGTGTTGGAATCCTAATTAATAAGTGTTATATCAAGCATCTTCTAGCTGTAGATAGATACATAGTCCTGGATTGTGACACCCCAGAGGGCTAGTCGACATAAAAAGAGAAGGATCAATAGATTTTTATTTAGAGAGCTGCAGTATCAGAACCAGAATTTTCACTAATAAGGGGTTCAAAATCGAAAAAAGTAGGCATACAAACTAGCCGAAGGAGGTTCAACATCAATTATATATACATAAAAAATAATTTTAATCATGCATAAATAGTATAATTTTTCATTGAAGGGGGGTCGGGTCAACTCCCTAACCATAAGATGGCTCCGCCCCGGGTGAACTGTCAATATGGATCAGTCTAGTTCAGTCCTTCCGCCTTAAAATTGACGTGTTGGGTTGGGCAGACTTAGCCTTTTGATGGTTCTTGGAATGGTTAGCCCAACCTTATGCGGGTTGCGGGCTAGGTGGATCAGTCCATCACTTATTTATTTATTTTTTAAAAAAAAAATGGAGACCGAGGATTATAAATAGGGGATCAAACACTCATAAAAAATGTAAAAATTTATCTAACCAACCAACTAAGCTACTAAAAAATCTTTAAACGTATAGTATAAGTTCACATGGTACTTTTTGGTTAATAATCATGTAGCTTAAGGGACACATATTCGTGAAATTCGATGGTCAAAATAGATTATACATACCTGAAATTAAATTATGATAAAAAAAGACAGATTCACATTCAAAATAGCTAGTGCAAGCACATCCACTATTTTCAGCTCAAGTTAAATAGAACAATTTTTATCATATTTATACATAAAGAAGTGGCGAATAAAGTGGTTATTTATTCTACTAGCTAATTTCAAACTTAGATCCATATATGATGTATGTATGATTCGACTTCTGTAATAATATGATGTATGGTTATTTTTTGAAATAATATAATAATTTTGTAATTATTCTATTGTGTATAACTAAAGTCAGACTTTTCAAGATCATCCCAATAACCTTGGTTTACATTGATATTAATATGGTTCGATTTATGATATTTTTTTTAAGAAAAAAAATCGTCATCACCTAAGAGTCGCACTATTATAAGAATGGTTTATTTGTTATTTAAATTCATGATAAATTTTAATACGACACATAAACTGTTAATTGAGATAATATTTGAATCACACTTTATATAATTGTATGATGTGTCTAACCACTGTCCACTAATAATATTCCTCTTAAAATATTATAACCTGATGACAAGTTAAATTCTGGTCAAATATTGTATCAAATTTATGTGGTGGTGTCATCCCTTAGCAGATTCAATTTTCACTAAAATAATTTTTGCATAAATATGTATTATATATCCTGTGGTTTGACGAGACAAAAAGAGAATTTTTCTCAAATACCTCTTGTCACACCTCTTTTTTAACTCCAAAAGATATGATTTTAAGTTTCGAAAGGATATTATTATTGAGTGACAAAAGATGAAAATTTGCTTCGAAAAAAGATTATTTACATTTAAACTCAGAGTCGCCACTTGACATAAAATCGGTGTGCCAAGTCACCTTTGAAAATCCTTTTCAAAACTGTTTTGACTCTAAAAGACTGATCCACAAACAGAGATTCCGGCTAAGGAATTCTGTTGACCCAGGGGAAGGTGTTAGGCCCCCCTCGATCCCGTGGTTTGACCACGGTCGCTTGGTAGAGAGTATCGGCTAATTTGACATCAACGAGTGTATAAACCACACGAAACACATAAAGCAATCAATCAAATAAACACACCGCCAAAACAAATCTCCAAAATAATGTTTTGTCCAATTATACAGTCCAAAGTAAAAAAGAAGTGCGAAAATATAAATCTTATTCTAACCTACCCTAATCCTAATTGCGCTCCCATACTACCCGAAGCCTCAGGCCTTCATCACGGCCGTCTTCCAGGTACAAAAATACTTTGGGGCATTCCCCGGCGAATAAACACAAATACCTCGGGGCATTCCCCGGCCAAATAATACATTTGATCCAAAAGAAATAAAATTGAGCCATTCGACACATGTTTCGAACATTCAACATTCCATAATTCTTGAAATTTGCCTATCCAAACCTACTATTTGCCTACCTAAATCCTCCTATCATAGCACTATCACAATCGACGACATCTATGAATCAACAACAATACTTACTTTATCAACTTTCAATCTCCGTCCCGCTTATTCCCAAACGAATTCAAATCTTTCAATTACTCTATTCACATGATCAGTTAATCAATGTCAACCATAGTAATCACGATGATATAAATCATAGCAAAATCAATGCAAAACAAGATTCAAACACCAACATATTTACCACATAAAGTATCAAACAATTAATTAATGAAAAAGGGGATGAAGAGTGGACCTCAATGTCGTTTTTATTTGAATTACGATTCGCTTAAACAAAATGAGATCCGCGCCTCAAACCTTGAACTGAACCTCAATGACGAAACCCAACTTCGGTAATAGACTTCACTATTTTTCGTGAACCCAGACTCGCAACTCGAACACACCTCAACAATAAGCAACCCATATGTTTTTCGATGAATGTCACTGAAATAGGTAAGGAAACTGATTGATATTTGGCTGATTTTCAGCGTTATTCCGGCGTTATTTCACCGGAACTGACCCAAAGGGTTCATTTTTGGCTAGAGATAAGCTGGCAGAGACTGGTTCGTTTTGCAGGAGCTCAGGCGAGCTCAAACGTGCTCAAAAGGTGACGGAATCGGAGAAGAAGGGACGACAGCAACGTCTTCCGGTGAGGACTCGCTGGAAAAGTCTTTCTCGATCTCCCCTCTCCCGATCTCTGTATGTGCGTGTGAGCTTCAATGGAGTGTGTCATTAAAGAAAGGAGAAAGAAAGTAAAAAAAATAATATTTCTATGACCTATTCTCCATTTTTGTGAAGAAGATGATGATAAGATCAAGAGGAGCTAGAAGTCATGCCTCTCTCTGTATTTATATCTCTTTTTTTTTTAATGAAGAATGATGAGTGCTGTATATATCCTCTCTAGTGAAGATATATTCTAATATATATGGCGAGGTCCCTCTCGTGAGTGGAGTCTATGTTAGCATGAAAACAAATGAAAAATAAAATAGGGTCCATGAGTGAGGTGTCCATAGGGAAATTTTCTAGAAGGTTCCTTCTAGTTATATCTCTTTTTGGACAAGAAAAAGAGGGAGGTAGGTGTTGTTTTTTAATTGAAGGGGTAAGGGTTGGATGTCTTATTTTTGATTGGGTGGGTTGTTGGAATATTAGATAAGACAAAATTAGTTAGGGTTTGTTATTTGGATAAAAACAAAAAAGAATTAATAAATAAGTAAAAGATGAGGTGGTTCTTCATTTGTTTTTCTTGAAAAAGAAATTATAAGATGAGGTTAAAGTGTGTGATAATGGAGTAAGAATTATTTTCGACGGGATAAAATTACGTGTTTACATTATGCCCCCTTTGAATGTAAACACCGAGTGTTTTCATACAAAGAAGTAGACAACGAGATAGAATTTTGTTCCGATCATTATTCGAGGAAAGAAACAAAAAGAAGAAGGGCAACCGAGTCTTAACGAACACCCTACTACCCGAGTTATGAGGGAATCAAGTGATCGGCATCTTACAGGATCGAAAGGAGGTGGACTATACCGAGTTGGAGAGTCGAGTGAGGTTTCGGTCCGCGACTCTTTCATTACATCAAAAATGAAAATTACAAGTTAAAACATAAATGAAATTACAAAATTCTATCTATGCAGCTTTCCTTGACTCTTGACTTGAGTCTTATCACCCTATTCTTTAGGCGGACTCCTAACTTGTAATTTCTTTCAACTTGTTGCTTGGTTTTCCATTGCTTCACTTCGTTGCTCGACTTTCATTTATTCGCCCTGCTTTTCAGGCGGGCTTCTGACTTGCCATTTTTGTCCTTCAATTTCATCACCCTGTTCTTCAGGTAGATTCCTGACTTGCAGTTTCTTCAATTTCTCATTTCATTACCCTGATCTTCAGGTGGGCTCGTGACTTATAGATTCATCACCCTGTTCTTCAGGCGGGCTCCTGAAATCAAAATAAAAACTAGAAACAATATTATCCCACCAAAGATTAAGGTAAAGAGAGACTTCATTTTTTCTGAAAGTAATGTCCCATTTTCAGAGGGTCCTGAACATAAAGTAAATTTCCATTTTTTAGGAGGGTCCTGAACATAAATTAAAATCCTATTTTTCAGGAGAGTCCTAAATAGAAAGTAAATTCCCATTTTTCAGGAGGGTTCTGAACAGAAAGTAAAATCTCATTTTTCAGGAGGGTCCTGAACGTAAAGTAAATTCCCATTTTTTAGGAGGGTCCTGAACAGAAAGTAAAGTCCCATTTTCTAGGAGGGTTCTGAACAAAAAGTAAAGTCCTATTTTTCAGGAGGGTCCTGAACAGAAAGTAAAGTCCCATTTTTCAGAAGGGTCCTGAATAGAAAGTAAATTCCCATTTATCAGGAGGGTCCTGAACAGAAAGTAAAGTCCTATTTTTTAGGAGGGTCCTGAACAAAAAGTAAATTTCCATTTTTCAGGAGGGTCCTGAACATAAAGTAAAGTCCCATTTTTCAGGAGGGTCCTGAATAGAAAGGAGGGTCCTAAATAGAAAGTAAAGTCCCATTTTTCAGGAGGGTCTTGAACAGAAAGTAAAGTCCCATGGACATGCTTTCCAATGATAGCTGAACTCAATGAACAAAACTTTGCCCCTGTTTCATCAAAGAAAATTTTTCCAGTTGAAAACTTAGTGGTGGTTTGCAGCACTTGGTTTTCCACGCATCTTGCTCCAGCAGTTGTTCCTTTTATCTCTGTTTCAAATTGCTGACACTTGCCCCTGTCTTGTCGCATCATTGACCTAAACCAGATCGGGGAAATGCCTTTGAATCAAATACCGAGCTTCTATTTTACCATGCCTCTGAAGTGCACCTTTTGACATCTGATACTCCCATGAATTCAGAAACCTGTTGGTTGATAGAATTATTTTGCTTTGTGTTGAATTACGATCCTATTTCTTTCATGTGTTGGTCCTTGGCATTTCCTCATACAATTGGACAGACTGGTAGCAAGTTTTGAAATTCTTTCTCGCTTGTTTTGACACAGACTTGACTTAAAACGTAAAGGAATGACGGTGACTTTTATTTTGATAAATGACATAAAAAGACAAAAGCATGAATATGTAAATGAAAGAAAAGGGCAATGTCCCTCTTTTTAACAAAGAATAAAACTTATCTGAAGATGGCAACCAACTCCAATGACTATGACATGCATTTTGGATTAAGCTGCCTGATCTTTCTTATCCAAACTTTCCATTTGTTGTTGAGTTCGTGCTTTTGTTGTTGCTGCTTCTTCCAACCCGTTGGACTCATATATATATCATTCAATTGACGACATCTTGAAAGATTTTCGCCAACAAACCTCTTTTCTTTTCACCTTTCTTTCAAACTCGCCATCTCCTTACGGTGCCCATGAGGGTTTTCACCAATAAGACTCTCTCATTTTATTTTTTCTCAACTCCACATCGCCTTATGGTGCCCGCGAGGGTTTTTATCAATAAAACTCTCTCATTTTTTATTTCTCTCAACTCACCATCGCCTTATGGTGCCCGCGAGGATTTTCACCAATAAGACTCTCTCATTTTCATTTATTTCCTGATTTCTTATGCTGAGGAAAACAAGTAGTACCCCACGATGTATCATCATATCCATTGCATGCTTAGCCTTTACATTATGAAAAATTGATCTGAAGGACTTTCTTTGGTTGTAACTTGGATTTTGGATAAGGTTAGAAAAGGATGGCAAGAGACTCAAACGACACTTGAAGCGGGGGTGGGACTTACAACTTTTGGAATCGACTCAAACAATACATTAAATCATGCCCCAGTTTTCGTTGGCTGGGTGACTCTAAAAATTTTATTTGGTTAGACCGAGTCCAAAATAGGGCAGCCTATGTATCTCACTCCCGAGAGAGGAGAATCAGGTCGCACGTAGTTCCATCAGCTTGTTCTTTATTTTGATTTGAATTTTTTCTCTTTTTTTTCTTTTATTTTCGAACTCTTTCTTTTATTCTTATTTTCCTGACATTTATCTTTGACTCTATTTTGATTCCAAAAGAGGGATATGAAAGAAAAATAAAACTAAGCTCAAACGGGTAAACAAAGGATGACAAAATATTTGGATAGAAGAATAAAATGCCTTCATCATATCAATCTTAAAAAATGCAAGTACTAAACATGCAATAAAATCAACAAAGGATAAAAAATCATACATAATATCTTTTGACCGCATCAGCATAGATAGCCATTTCTGCCATTTTGCCTTCAATATCTGTCAAATATAAGGCTCTATTGGGCAATACTTTCTTCACAATGAAGGGACCTTGCCAGTTTGGGGAGAACTTCCCTTTCGCTTCAACCTGGTGAGGAAGGATACGCTTCAATACCAACTGACCAACTTCAAAATGTTTGTCGTACCTTTTTGTTATACGCTCAAGCCATTCTCTTCTGATACAATTGACCATGACATACCGACGTTAGCCTTTTTTCCTCAATCAAACTCAATTGTTCCAGTCGCGTTTTGACCCACTTGTCATCATCAATCTCTGCTTCCACAATGACTCGAAGAGAGGGAATTTCAACTTATGCAGGGATGACTGCTTCTGTCCTATACACCAATCAATATGGAGTTGCCCCTGTTAAAGTGCGAACAGTAGTGCAATAACCTATCAATGCAAACGACAACTTCTCATGCCATTGTCTAGACCCTTGTACCATTTTTTGCAGCATTTTCTTGATATTCTTATTGGCGGCTTCCACAAAGCCATTAGCCTTCGGACGATATGGAGTGAAATTTTAATATGCGATCTTAAACTGTTGACACACTTCTTGTATCAAATAACTATTGAGATTGGCAGCATTGTCTGTAATGATCATCTTAGGAATTCCAAACCTACAAATGATGTTGGCATGAAAAAAATATACTATCGCCTTCTTTGTCACTGACTTGAAAGTTACTGCTTCTACCCATTTTGTGAAGTAATCAATGGCCACCAAATTGAATCTATGCCTATTTGACGCTTTCAGCTTAATAGGCCCGATCACATCCATCCCCCAAGCTACAAAAGGCTATGAAGCAGACATTACGTGTAACTAAGCTGGAGGAGAACGTATCAGATCACCATGTACCTGGCATTGATGACATTTTCGAACAAAATGAATGGAATCCCTCTCCATAGTAAGCTAATAATAACCTGCTCTGAGAATCTTCTTAGACAAGACATAACCGTTCATATGAGGCCCACATACTCTGGAATGAACTTTAACCATGATTGCCGAAGCTTCTTTTGCATCAACACACCTCAAAAGTCCTAGATCCAGGGTTCACTTGTATAATTTTTCCCCACTTAAGAAAAATCCACTAGCCAAACGCCTAATAGTCCTCTTTTGATCATTGGTAGCATGTGTTGGGTATTCTCCGGACTGGATGTACTGCTTGATATCAAAGAACCAAGGTTCGCCATCGAGCTCTTCTTCAACTACATTACAATAAGCATGTTGATCACGACTCTATATATACACTGGATCGATGTAGGCCTTATCAGGGTGTTGGAGCATTGAAGACAAAGTGGCCAAAGCATCAGCAATCTCATTGCAAATTCTTGGGATATGCCTAAACTTTACAGACACAAACCGTTGACATAGATTCTTCAAACATTGTCGATACGATATTAGCTTTAAATCTCATGTCTCCTAATCACCTTGAATCTGATGGACGAGACTTTTGGAATCCCCCAACACTAATAGTTCTTGGAATCCCATATCAACAACTAGCCTCAAATCTAGAATACAAGCTTCATATTCTGCCATGTTATTGGTATAATAAAATCGAAGTTGCGTTGTTACCAAAAAATGTTGCCCCACCTCAGAGATAAAAACTGCACCTATTCCGATTTCTTTTATATTGACAGCTCCATCGAAGAACAATTTCCAACCTAGATCAGTATCTATAACGGCTTCATCGACACACAACACTTATTCATCAGGAAAATATGTCTTTAATGGCTCTTACTCTTCATCAATAGGATTCTCAGCAAGATGATCTACCAAGGATTGGGCTTTCATGGCGGTTCGATTCACATATACGATGTCAAACTCGATAAGCAATATTTTCCACTTTGCCAAACGACCGATCGACATAGGCTTCTGAAGGATATAGTTCAAAGGATCCATGCAGGATATGAGATAAGTAGTGTAGGACGAAAGATAGTGCTTCAACTTCTGTGCTACCCAAGTTAGGGCACTACACGTCCTTTCAAGAAGAGTGTACCTGGCCTCATATGTTGTGAAATTCTTGCTAATATAATAAATAGCCTACTTCTTTTTGCCTGTGACATCATGTTGACCCAGGACACAACCAAAAGAATTATTCATGACCAATAAATATAAGAGCAAAGGCCTACCAGGCTCCGGTGGTACCAGCACGGGCAGATTTGACAGATATCTTTTGATTTTGTCGAACACTTCTTGACAGTCTTCAGTCTACTCTACCGCAGTACTCTTTTTCAGCAACTTGAAAATAGGTTCACACGTAGTTGTGAGTTGAGCAATAAACCTGCTGATGTAGTTCAGTGTATCAAGCAAACTGATCACCTCTATCCTATTCTTGGACGGGGGAAAATCCTGAATGGCTTTGATTTTCGAGGAATCCAATTCAATTCCTCGACGGCTGACTATAAACCCCAATAGATTTCTAGACGGAACTCCAAACACACATTTTGCTGGGTTGAGCTTGAGATTATACCTGTGAAGCCTTTCAAAGGACTTTCTTAAATCTTTAACATAGTCAGCCTGACTTTTTGACTTAATAATCACATCATCTACATAGACCTCAATCTGTTTATGCATCATATCATGAAACATAGTGGTCATGGCTCTCATGTATGTTGCTCCAGCATTATTCAAACCAAACGGCATCACTCGATAGCAATAAGTTCCCCATGGTATGATAGAAGATGTCTTTTCTGCATTTTCATCATCCATAATGATCTGGTGGTATCAGGCATAACAATCCACAAAAGAGGCAACCTCGTGTTTAGCACAATTGTCCAGCAAAATATGGATGCTGGGTAACAAAAAATCATCCTTCGTACTTGCTCTATTCAAATCACGGTAATCAACACATACTCAAATTTTGTCATCTTTCTTTGGGACAAGAACAACATTGGATAACCACGTAGGATAACGAGCCAATCGAATGACTTTGGCTTCAAGTTGTTTCATGATTTCCTCTTTGATTTTGATACTTACATCAGTTTTAAACTTCCTCAACTTCTATTTCACAGGGGGGAATGCAGGATCAGTTGGCAATTTATGGGCCACTAATTCGGTGCTTAGACCAGGCATATCATCGTAAAACCATGCAAAAATATTCTTATAATCAATTAATGCTTGAATCATTCCATCTTTTAGCTATGACAAAGCATGTACATTGATTTTAGTTTTCCTAATATATTCTTGATTCCCTAGATTAATTGGCTCAGCTTTATTCAAATTAGGGTTCGGCTTATCTTCAAACTGTTCCAACTCTTTGCTTATTTTCTCTAGTGCCTCTTCTTCATCATATTTCGCCTCTTGCTTCATTATATCTTGATTAGTTTGGATTTTAAGATCAGACTAAAAATTTTGCATGCATGTCATGTCATTAGAATCAACATAAAGATAATTGTATAAAGAAAAAGACAAAAACGAAATATATTAGACACGAAACAAAGGGACATTGCATTTCCTTAAAAGGAAAGATAGGAGGGTTTAAACATAAATGCCAACATAACATAAACAAACTAAAATCTGAATTATAACCCTAAAATAACTCGGATAAAATGAAAGAAAAACAAAACAAACTACCAAAACTCCCTCCTAACGGGGAGAGGAGTGACTTCCCAATTGTTGAACCGGACAGATGGACCTATGAATTTTACTTCTGCCTTACTGGTACCTTCTCCTGCTTCAACCATGTCAACTTCGATCAATAGGTTCTGAAAGTCATGAACCAATTCAGCTCCAAACTCTATAGGTTCCACGATACTGCCCTTGATGAATGTCGTACTTAGTAGGGGCACTGGGCGAGGGAGTTACCATGTTTCCTTTTTCCTTTCCTTGGCCTTATTCAGATCTTCAGCCGTAGGTTAAAATCCCAAACCAAAAGTTCCCATATTCTCATTCGGACATATGGGATGAATTATAGCGTGCAAAGACACTCCCAAACCCCTTTCTGGCTCAAATCCATATTTTAACATTTCATTTATCATCATGATAGAAACGGGAGACAATTGTGGCCCTAGAATAACCTGCCCTTCAACGATACAATTCACCGACACTATATCAAAAGTTTGATAGACAAATGTCTCCTCTACATTATTTGCTTCAATAAGGGACAAAGGAGAATCTTCGTAGGCGGATAAATCCCCTTCACCATGTATAACCACTTCTTGCCCATCATGCTCAAACTTGATCATTTGGTGCAATATAGATGCAACCGCCTTGGCCTTGTGGATCCACGGTATTCCCAATAACAGATTATAAGAGGAGTCTATATTTAATACTTGAAACTCTATGGCGAACCCAACAGGACCTATAATCAACATTAGTTCTATTTCACCAATGGATTTTGATTTTGCACCATCGAAATCCCTGACACATACATTGCTGGGCCTGATCCTCTCAACATCAATATTCAACTTTTGCAAAGTAGAAATAGGGCAGATATTTGCACCTGAACCTCCATCAATCATGACATGAGTGACGTAGAAATCTTCGTATTTCACTGTAATGTAAAGACCCCGGTTATGCCCCGTACCTTCAACAGGAAATTCATCGTCAGAGAAGCTGATCCGATTGACTTCAAAGATTTTTCCAACCATTTTCTCAAGCTGATTTACTGTAATCTTCCTAGGAAAATATGCTTCATTTAATACCTTCAATATAATATCACGATTTTCCTTGGAATGCAACAACAAAGATAAGAGGGAAATTTGAGCAGAGGTTCTCTTCAACTGATCTATTATTGAATACTTTGGCAACTTCATC
Source organism: Capsicum baccatum var. pendulum (assembly GCA_030864225.1). Classification (NCBI taxonomy): domain Eukaryota; kingdom Viridiplantae; phylum Streptophyta; class Magnoliopsida; order Solanales; family Solanaceae; genus Capsicum; species Capsicum baccatum. Next base: position 9,027,708 of record CM061550.1, read on the forward strand.
TTTTTCAAAAATTCTTCGGCTTCTTATTTGGTGACAGGCTTTTTGATAGATGCAGTCCACTCACAATTGTCTTGGACTTTCTTAAACTTTCAGGCACGAAGTATCTTCCTAACCGAGTCGAACCCCCTACCTCATCTACATCTTCCACTACTTTTTTCACTTGATAGGTCATCACAGTCCGCTTATAGTTCCAGGGAATCTTTTTCGTATCAACTATCGGAGGTTGGGTCACCGGTTTGAGGACAATAGGCGCTGCCAGTGCTCTTTTCACCGTCAAGATAGGCTTACCCGTAGCTCCTACCACCGTCAACTTAGGTTTATCCTGACTTAAATCAATATAACTTCTGCCACCTTGCACTGTGATCATGGGTTTCTTTGTGCTTTCTTGGGCTTTATCTTCTCCCATTCCTTTTTAGCTTAATGACATTTCTTTCAACGACTCTGCTACATTCACCAATTTTTCCTCATTGGTTTGTATCTTGACAATAGGCTTATAACACCTTGACGACTCTTTCCCATCATATATCAATTCTAACATATTGGTTTCAGCATGGGTTGGCAGCAGATTCTAGTTTATGTTTGGAACCTCCGAGGCTTGGACCAACATCTGATTTGTGTTAATTAAATCTTGGATAGCTCTCTTAAAATACCAGCATTTCTCGATATCCTGGCCTAGCATGTCAGAATAATATGCACACCTTAAAGAATAATCGATATTCCTCGGACGTGAATTTGAATGCCTACCTTGAATTGAGCTTAAGACCTTCATCTTCTCAACCTATCAATCAAGCTAGCATATAACTCCCCAAGAGGTGTAAACTGATTTTTGACCACCTTCTCTTTCTTGTACTTGGGCCTGGGTTGGAAATTGGGTCTGGAGGGGTTTTGGTAATTTGGTGGAGCTGGTGAATGATTTTGTGGAGCTTGCACGCGCCATTGCGGGTAAGAAGGGGTTTGGGCATATGGCCGCACGCAATATATTGGGTACGGGGGTAGTGGAGTGAAATATAATGGGTTTCGTGGAGGGTAGTAATGGTGGGGAGAAATATATGGAGCTTGGGTGTAGACTTGGGCTTGGGATTAGGGATAGGGGCGAGGCGGTCTTTTGGGATAGGAATGCGATCCAACTACAATGGTCTCCACGTCCTCTTTATTCTCTTTACCTCCGAACACACCAGATCCACCTTGAATCGCTTGTGTGGTGGCTTTCAACACGACAAAACTCACTATTCGGCCGGTCTTGATTCTGTCCTCCATCATCTCTCCCATTTTGAGGACTTCAATAAAAGACTTTCCCATTGCTGGAAGTAAATATTGAAAATAGGTCTTATCCTGTGCCTGAATGAATACCTCTACCAGCTTACTCTCTTTCATTGGAGGCTTTACCCTAGCGGCCTATTCACGCCACTTTATCGCGTATTCCCTAAATCCTTCAGTGCTTTTCTTCTTCATGTTGACCAAGGATTTTTCATCAGGAATCAAGTCGACATTATGCTGAAAATATTGCACAAACTTAGAAGCTAACTTATCCCAGCTGTTTCACTTGTTGATATCTTGATCGACAAACCATTCTGAAGCCAGATCGAAAAGACTCTCGCCAAAGAAAGCCATAAGCAACTCTTTCCTCCCCCTTGTAACCCTCAATTGGTTGCAATAGCATCTTAATTATGCCACAGAATCACCGTGCCCAGCATACTCCTCAAACTTGGGAATTTTAAAACCGAGGGAAAGGTTGACGTCTGGGAACATGCAAAGATCTTTATAGGAAACACTCTTATAACCTCCGGTTCCCTGTAGATTCTTCATGGCCTATTCCAAACTTGTAAATTTCTGCGCTATGACCTCCTGTTCCTCTGTTGTAACAGGTTTCTCCATATCAAATGGAAATACATGTGGCTGAGTGTACCCATATGGTTCATCATTCTCAAAGTAGGCTCCGAGGCATAATATTGACTATCTGAAACCTTCAATACTGGCTCACTGGTAGACAGAGGAAGCACCATTATCGGACGCACAACATATGTGGGAGCTTTAGGTGGTGGCGAAGCCACGAACACCGGTGTGATCGGTGGTGCTGGATAAACATCGGGCCTTGATTGGGGAGCTGCCAGGGGCACACTAGAGCTACCAGGATAATAGTGACACGGAGTGAATCCTGGTGCGTGCTCCGATGACTCAATAGGAGCAGAGAATTGAGCCTGAGAAAGCGGTGGGCAATTAGAGATATTCCCAAGACCTTCAGGGAGCGGAGGAGGAGGCATGCCACTTGCCCATGCTCGATGCAGATCTATAAATTGTTGAATGAGTCTTAGAACCTCATTATTGTGTTCTGAACCTTCCTCCCTGGGATCCTGATCTGGGTCAATGAGTGAATTTTTAATCTCCCTACTAGCCATGGCAAGTTTTGCTTTTGATCTAGTAAAGCTCTGAAAGAACATGCTCATCAAAGACAACACCGGTTAGGATTAGGCCAGACAACAAACATGAGAATTACATTGGTAAAATTTTCCTAGATTCATGTTCATTTCTACCAGCCTTTGAGGGTAGCGAGGTCATTTTAACATCATCCAGATCTTTCTCCTACACTCAATCGCTTCTTTCCTCCAGCCACACCTCTTTTCTTTTGCCTTTATTTCTCTGTCTTTTGTATCTGTCTCTTTTCTTTCCCTTCCTTCTCTCATCATTCTTTCTTTCTGTTCTTATTTCGCTATTTACCTTCGTTTTATAATTCTTTATGGCTTTTTATTTTCTTTAAAAGAGGAACAATAATGAAAAACAACTAAACAAAATGATTAGATCGAACCCAAAAGTAGGTTGCCTACGTATCATTTTGTACATGAATCAGATCTTGTGTAGTTTGGGACGCTTATGCATAAATACCAGCAAATTAAAGAATTTTGATTGATTTTGATGATTTTTTTTTTAAAACAAAAAAACAACAAAAGAAAGAACGACGCAACATCACAACATTTTGGTAAAGGAAACATCTAAACATACTTGGTAAAGGAAATATCTAAACATACTTCAAATTTAGGACCACTTTAAAACTAAACAACAATTACAAAACAACATTCTAGACCCCTATGATGACATACGTGAAATTACTAATAAAGACCCTAATATCAAAAACAACTTACCTCTGACTTGACACAGACACCACCTTACAATGGCAGAAACATAAAAGACTAAAACTAAATAAAGATAAGAAATGCTCTTTTAAACTGGTGCTCTGTGTGACGTCCCTGGTGATGATAGGCGAATTTACACGCCTATATCAATATATTTTGCCCATATTTTAGCCTAGTTTTGAGAACAAATTATATATTTCATGCACTTTTAGTCCTTTTTCCTATAAATGAGCTAACGAACATGATTAGTAAAGTTTCAGGTATAAATGATGCAAAATTCAGCATTTTATGGCTTACTTGACGCAAAAGAAAGCTCACGAAGGAAGGAAAGGGAGTTTACACGCCTAAGGACCAAAACTGCTGCATGGAAAATCTGTCCCGGGCTAAAACAGCATTTCTGAAGACTCTGGGGACCTGGACCAAAACTGCTGCATGGAAAATCTGTCCCGGGCTAAAACAGCATTTTTGAAGACTTTGGGGACTTACAGACACAAAGCTGGATTTTGACAATGATACATTAACCTAGTACAATTGGGTTATGTATTTCATTAGTTTATTTGGATTAGGAGAATGTTACATTAACCTAGTACAAATGAGTTAAGTATTTCCTTAGTTTAGTAGAATTTGGTTATTTATTTCATTAGCATAGTAGGAGTTGGATAGGAGTATTATAAATATCCTATCATGCTAGAGATTTTTAATTAAGTCCTCCCTTAGTGGAGAGATACATTCAACAATTAATCTTCTTCCATCCCTCTCCTCTTCCACCACAACAATTCTACAACTCTTCTAATCTTTCCATTAATTCTATTCTTCTTCTATTCTTAAATTCCACAACAAGAGAATTGTTACTTGCCAAGGAAACACGCCACACGCCTATCACCTAAGCTACACGCCATTAACCAATATTGTGATATAATAACAATGTCAATCGTGATCTCCTTCGCATTCATGGGTAACTAAACCTCTCTGTTGGGGTTATGGAAGCCGAATGAGATACTATCTATTGCTGTGAGTTTGTGAGTTCATGACACGTATATTGCTTATATCATTATTCTCTTCATCTTAATCTACATTCTTTGCGGTTGCAAACGCAAGAATACGCCAGTCTAACATTTAACTTGTTCGAGAGAAAGGTTATTTGTCTGGAAAAGAGATAATGTCAAGGTAGTAGGACACCCTTTCCTATTAAAAAGCTAGTGCCGTAACTGGACTAACCTCTTGGAGAATTCGTACCGTTAGACACGCTTTAAGCTCGAGAGAGTTAAAAGTGAAATAGTCCTTGTTCAGGTCGAGAGACGCTTGGATTTACCATAGAATACAATTCTCTATAAGCACATGCATGTCACAATTCTACACACTCATAGCCAATAGAGACGTATACCTCAGAAGGTGGACATAACCCCAACGCTTCAATTCTCATTGTTTACAACAAACGTAACAATCTCTCTCTCTTTACTTTATTATTTTCAGCTTTTGTTCACAATACTTGCACGACAAAACTCCCCCCTTCTTACGAGACTTGCACCAAAAGTTTAGTAATTTTACTTACTTGTTGGCCAAGCTATTACCTGTGGGATCGACACCCAACCCAGGTTGGGTTCTATATTTGCTAACGACCGCTTTACACTCATGAGAGCTGTAGATTGAGCTTTATCAAAACTTGGCGCCGTTGCCGGGGAATACGAGTGTCAATCAAGTTCGTGATAATTACTAGACCCTTTGGTCAAAGATTCTCGTACTTTTACTTTTAGTTGTTGTTTTTGTTTTATTTAGGTTTATTCAGTGCATCAATGGAGGCACAACGTGAAATTGAAAGGATGTCTGCTCAAGTGCATCAACAGAATATTGATAATCGTAGGCGAGCAATAAATCCTGACGATGAGGATCTGGGCGATGAAGAGCTACTAAACCCACGGCATACTGCTGAGATGGCGGCACCCATGCAGAGGAGAGATCGTCAAGCGCGATTGAGGCCTGATCGCCGAGTTATGCAAATTCCTTTTGATGACGAAGAGGACGATCTAGACGGACCTGGTGCCACCGGAGCTATTATTCTTCCGCCATTAGCACCTGGAGCAAAGTTCAATATCACTAGCACCATGATTTAGCTTTTGCAACTCAAGTGATTATTTGGTGGACTAGCAGGCGATGATCCGAATATGCATCTGATCAACTTTATTTCTACATGCAAGTCATTCGACAATCCTGGCGTTGGACAGAATGCAATTCGACTACGCTTATTTCCATTGTCTCTGTCTGGGGAGGCAACTCTATGGTTGAATGGGCTGACTCCTGATTCGATTACTAATTGGAGGCAATTGAAAGACGCTTTCCTAGAAAGATTCTTTCCACCATCCAAAAGAGCACAGTTGAGAGATGAGATCACCAATTTTCGACAGCTTCCAACTGAAGCTCTCCACGTTACATGGGAGAGGTTCAAGATGAAGCTAATGCAGTGCCCAAACCATCATATAACCAATGTCCACTTGATGGAGATATTATACAGAGCTTTGAATTCGGGGACTAAGCCAGTGGTTGATAATGCGGCTGGAGGATCATTTATGGACCTCACCTTTGTTCAGGCAAGCAATATGCTAGACCGGATGACAAAACAAAGTAGAGCTTGGCATACCAGGGATTCTGAGGTAGCAAGCCCCACTTTATCTATTGGCATGACTGCAGACCAAAGAAGAAGAGAAGAAGAACGTGATCAAGATATGGCGCACATGAAAACCCAAATGGATCTTCTTACAAAGCATCTATTAGGGAAGACTGAAAAAGTGAAAGCGATTGCGTCAAAAGGAAGAGACGAATCTGATTCGGAAGAGGAGGCCAACTACTTGAACAATCAGGGGGGTTTCCGAGGGAATACCCAAGGAAACCAAGGTCAGAACTATTATGACAAATCTGGAAACAAACACCAAGGTAGTTGGAAGAACAAGAATGAAAAGAGTGGTTTGTACGTTCCCCCTGGCAGACGTGATACCACCATATCTAATTCTGGAAGTATGGAAGACATGATGGCTAAATTATTGAAAGGAGTGGAAGCAACGAGCGAGGGAGTTACGGAGGTAATTAATGATTTGTCCGCCATGAAACAATTAGTAGATTCACATTCCACTTCAATTAGACAACTAGAGCAGCAATTCAGTCAACTTTCAGCAGCACTCAACCAAAGAAAGGCCGGCACTTTACCTAGCAATACTGTGCAAAACCCAAGGAATGATGGGTCATGCATGGCCATCACTACCAGAAGTGGTAAGGTGCTGGAAACTTCAGCAAAAGGCAAGAAAGTGATTGACGAAGTTGCGGACATGAATGACAATGCAAAAGGAGAAGATGCCGCAGCAACTAATCCTGCCGTCAAGGACGCCACATCCAGCACTGTGCAGCCTAAAAAAGTGGAAAGACGGAAGCAAGAGGAGAAGAAAACCGTGGATAGAAAACTTCCATACCCACCACCACCTTTTCCCCAAAGATTGAAGAAGGTGGCAGATGACACAAAGTTCAGCAAATTCATGACTATGCTCAAGCAGCTGACCATTAATGTTCCATTGGTGGAGGCACTTGAACAAATGCCTGGATATGCGAAGTTTATGAAGGACCTGTTGACAAAGAAGTGGGCAGCAAGTTATGACTTGGCGGATAATGTTCATCATTGTAGTACAATCGCTACAAGGTCGCTAGTTCAAAAGAAGGCAGATCCTGGAGCTTTCACTATTCCTTGCACAATTGGATCGTTGGATTTTGCCAAGGCATTGTGTGATCTTGGTGCTAGCATCAATTTGATGCCACTCTCCATCTACAAGAAATTGGGGTTGGGAGACCCTACACCAACCAATATGAGGCTCGTGATGGCTGATAGGTCGGTAAAACGACCTGTGGGTATCTTGAATGATGTGTTGGTGAAGGTTTCTTCATTCATCTTTCCTGCAGACTTCATTATTCTAGATTGTAAGGAGGATTCTGAAGTTCCCATCATCTTGGGACGTCCCTTCCTTGCAACTGGAAGTGTGCTTATTGACATGAAAGATAATGAGCTTTTGTTTCGAATTAATGACGAAGTGGTACGGTTTGATATATGCAAAACAATGAAGCAGCCCAGCGATATGAATGAGTTATATGTTCATCATGAGGATACGAAAGAATTATCTATAGAGAAACAGCCTACTGTTGAGCCATTGTCTGCTGTGCCACTGAAAGTTGAGCATGAAGATAATGAAGGTTATGAAGAACTTATGAGTGCTCTAACAGAAATAGAGCCTTATACTCCTAAGCAACCAGATTGTGATCTCAAGAATCAACCAACAGTGAAGACTCCCATTGACGAGCCACCAATGCTAGAATCGCAAGAGCTTCCCGATTATCTAAGGTATGTGTTCTTGGAAAGTGGAAGTATACTTTCGATAAGTGTGGTGGATGATTTAATTGAACAGCACGTGGAGGCTCTCATCTCTGCTCTGATGAGGTACAAGAGAGCTATGGGTTGGACTATTGATGATATAATTGGTGATTCTCCGGGAAAATGTAAGAGCCATCTTGAAGAAGATCGCATGCCCACAGGTAAGCCTCATTGTCGTCTAAATCCTTTCAGAAAATGATCCATCACTTACCTCGACGAAGTCTGAGTACTCGAGGTAACTATGTCGAGCCACGACAATAACTAAGGCGCTTGGTGGGAGGCAACCCATCGTACTAATCATTTTCAGTTGTTTTGAGCAAATATAGGTGCAAGAAGTATTCAACGAGGAGATTGATTTCAATTGGCTATTTGGACGCATTGTATGGTAAAGTTGGTAAGTTAGGAATGGTGATGCACAAGGCTATGGATTGAGCCTTTCTCACGCCAAAATAGGCCTCGAGGAAGGCTAGGCCTTGGTAAAACTAGGCCACGAACGATGCACAACCTATCCTATAGCCTAAGGTCTCGGAATCTAGTGTGCCATGCACTATGCGCCGCCTATTCCTAGGTATGCTTTTGACTATGCGCCGCCTATGCTATGGCATTTGGTCTCAGTATCTCATATGCCATAGACTATGCGGCGCATATGTCTACAAATGCCATAGACTATGCGGCGCATATGTCCCATTATGCTATAGACAATGCGCCGGATATGTCATGACTATGCCAAGCATTATGCGCCGCATATGTAGCATTTTTGTCTCCAAAACCGATTGTAAATGGGTCATAACCCGACCCATTCTCTTCCTATATAAAGGGGCTTAGTCTTGAAACATAACCACACTAAAAATTGACCTAAAGACACCGCATTCCCTCTCCAAATCATCTCAAAATTTTTTCTTGCTCTTCCTAATCACAAAACCATCTCCAAAAAGCTTCAAGCAAGTAAGTACTCTCTTATTCTTCATCTATTTCTCATAAGTATTACGTTGCTATTTCTATCATGAATTGCTACATCTTGAAAGATTATTGGTGATGTTCATGTGTTTGGATTATTGATGCAAAATCATGTGAGTGAACGTATACGTTAGAATCATCTTGACTTGTTTCCGACTTGAATTTGGTTTTAATAGCATTGTTATACTATTTGCGGAATTGCTATAATCTTGAACATTGTTTAAGATTGCTACTTGGATACTTACATGTTAGACTATCCCGGCCATCGGGATAAAACTTATAGTGCCTACCGACATAAGAGGTTGTGATTGTTGTAAGAATAACTATTCCATGTGGTAACCCCTATGTAGTAGTGTTGCTATATCTACCATGAAAGTAGTCCAATGGCTGCAAGTAAGTGATGCATTGCTGATTTTCTTGTCGGAATACAATCCTAAAACGTATGTCGACGAAATCTGAGTAATCGACCACTTTCACTTCACTGATTTGTATCAACAAAACTAAGTGTGGGGTGGTACCCCTAATGCTTGTGTATAGATTGTAACCATTGAGATTGTGCTACCATTAACACTATTTCTAGTCTCAGGTACAATGGCACCCAAAGCAAGACAAGGCAAAGAAAAGGCTACCACTTCACAAAAAGGCAAGAAAAGAGGCCAAAGAGAGCAAGGAGAACCCTCCTTGATGCAAACACCTCAACTCACTCTTGGAATTAAGTGGGATACTTATGAGGAACTTCTAAGAATGATGACTCTGATGATGATTCCGATGCAAGGGGTATGACCCCAGACATAGAGGATAAGTCCGACCAACCAGGTTCCTCGTATTTATTTTCCACTGAGGACAGTGTCCCGAGTAAGTGTGGGGTGGTGGTATTGCATGCTATACTTCTCTATTCGCATCTATGTTTGTTTGCGTTTGTTTCATTTTTGTTTTGTTTTTTTTAGTAGTTAAAATTTTTTTAGCTTCGCATGAAATTATTTTGATAGGCAGCATGAGATTATAACAAGAGTATGTGCTACAATTGTGACTATTGAGACGTTTAGACTCTAGTTGTGACTCATTATGTGATAATTGTGTGATTCAATTCCTTCACTTGTTGGGTCGAGAGTCTATATTACTTCCAATCAAGTCGACCATGTGCCTTGTGTGTGTGAGATAATAGTATATTCTATGTATGTGGCTGATGCTAGAACTTGCCTGGTATGTATGCAAAGCAAAAATAAGGAGTGTAAGTTTAGGAGATGATTTAGGCATTTCTTTGGCAACCTATACATGTTTACCTTCAGTTTTACCTACCCATGAACATCATCCTAGTTAAACCCTTTTGAGCCTTTAGCCTATTTCTTTGACAACCTTGTATGTAAGCCTAATCCATTTTTTTCAAGACCGTAATTTGATCCAAATTCCTAAGTGCTTTAAAGTGAAAAAGTCATGTGACAACATAAGAGGAAATTGGGTGAGTATGATGCTTTAAATTGTAATGGTGCTTGAATGTGTTATGAAAAAGAAAGTGCTATCATAAGAGGTATGTTGTGAAAAGAAAAAGGAAAAGAAAGCTGAAAAGTGAGTTGTGCTTAAAATTGAAAAACAAAAGATGAGAACAAGGGTGGAAGAATAAAATAAAGAAAGGTTGAAAGAAAAAAGTGTCAATAATACAATGTGATGTATTAAAGTGCTTAGGAACTTAGTCACTATTTCTGGCCAAACTAGTTGATCCTACCCGTCCCTTAGCCTACATTACAACCATCAAAAGACCTACTTGATCCTAAGCTTAACATTCTGACATTTAGTGGAGTACTACACTAAGGGCAAGCCTATGGTCATCAGTTGCTACATATGAATTCTTTGTGAGAGCGAGAGCAAGGATATTGTTGATACCCATGTTTGAAAAATATGCTATATTTATGAGTGATTATGGGTACTATATGGTGAGACACACATGGTTGATGAGTTTTGGATAGTTGTATATGATTCTATGCACTTTAACGTTTGCATGCGAGTTGATCACCATCACGAGTCTATACTAGAGGTTAAACTGTTTCTACTTATAATCGGGAAGTACTCTTTGTTGATAATTGTTGTGCTTGTCTTGAAGAATGTTTTGTGTTGTTGTTGTAAAAACCCTAAGTTGATGTTTAGAAGGACATGATATGTTGTTCGAGGACGAACAAAGCTCTAAGTGTGGGGTGTTGATGATAGGCAAATTTACACGCCTATATCAATATATTTTGCCCATATTTTAGCCTAGTTTTGAGAACAAATTATATATTTCATGCACTTTTAGTCCTTTTTCCTATAAATGAGCTAACGAACATGATTAGTAAAGTTTCAGGTATAAATGATGCAAAATTCAGCATTTTATGGCTTACTTGACGCAAAAGAAAGCTCACAAAGAAAGGAAAGGAAGTTTACACGCCTAAGGACCAAAACTGCTGCATGGAAAATCTGTCCCGGGCTAAAACAGCATTTCTGAAGACTCTGGGGACCTGGACCAAAACTGCTGCATGGAAAATCTGTCCCGGGCTAAAACAACATTTCTGAAGACTTTGGGGACTTACAGACACAAAGCTAGATTTTGACAATGATACATTAACCTAGTACAATTGGGTTATGTATTTCATTAGTTTATTTGGATTAGGAGAATGTTACATTAACCTAGTACAAATGGGTTAAGTATTTCCTTAGTTTAGTAGAATTTGGTTATTTATTTCATTAGCATAGTAGGAGTAGGATAGGAGTATTATAAATATCCTATCATGCTAGAGATTTTTAATTAAGTCCTCCCTTAGTGGAGAGATACATTCAACAATTAATCTTCTTCCATCCCTCTCTTCTTCCACCACAACAATTCTACAACTCTTCTAATCTTTCCATTAATTCTATTCTTCTTCTATTCTTAAATTCCACAACAAGAGAATTGTTACTTGCCAAGGAAACACGCCACACGCCTATCACCTAAGCTACACGCCATTAACCAATATTGTGATATAATAACAATGTCAATCGTGATCTCCTTCGCATTCATGGGTAACTAAACCTCTCTGTTGGGGTTATGGAAGCCGAATGAGATACTATCTATTGCTGTGAGTTTGTGAGTTCATGACACGTATATTGCTTATATCATTATTCTCTTCATCTTAATCTACATTCTTTGCGGTTGCAAACGCAAGAATACGCCAGTCTAACATTTAACTTGTTTGAGAGAAAGGTTATTTGTCTGGAAAAGAGATAATGTCAAGGTAGTAGGACACCCTTTCCTATTAAAAAGCTAGTGCCGTAACTGGACTAACCTCTTGGAGAATTCGTACCGTTAGACACGCTTTAAGCTCGAGAGAGTTAAAGTGAAATAGTCCTTGTTCAGGTCGAGAGACGCTTGGATTTACCATAGAATACAATTCTCTATAAGCACATGCATGTCACAATTCTACACACTCATAGCCAATAGAGACGTATACCTCAGAAGGTGGACATAACCCCAACGCTTCAATTCTCATTGTTTACAACCAACGTAACAATCTCTCTCTCTTTACTTTATTATTTTCAGCTTTTGTTCACAATACTTGCACGACAAAACTCCCCCCTTCTTACGAGACTTGCACCAAAAGTTTAGTAATTTTACTTACTTGTTGGCCAAGCTATTCCCTGTGGAATCGACACCCAACCCAGGTTGGGTTCTATATTTGCTAACGACCGCTTTACACTCACGAGAGCTGTAGATTGAGCGTTATCACCTGGCTGAGATGAACCCGTCCGTGAAGTCCCCACTTTTCCACTCAGACTTTGAAACATATCCTGTAACGACGCTTTGACACTCGGGAACAAACTTCTCGCCTGTATCCTCTCCTCTTGGAGATTACACCTGAAAAGGTTTTTCTGACATGCATCCACAATTATGATCAAACGTGACAGCTGAACTCTCAAAAACTCCACCTTGGCACCCGGATCTTCTTGCTCATCATCCTCTACTATGATTGCTTCCCGTATTTGCCCTCTAAGTTGGGCTGGTAAGGGTCTACTAATGCGACGGGGTAGAGATTGTAGCCAGATTTCATAGTTTTGAGTGCACCCTGGACTTTTCCTCAAGTGTATTAACACCTAGCTTTATCGCATTATTTTAGAATTGCTCATATTTGCTTTCCCCCACGGCTTGGTCTTTAAAGTACTCTATATCCTTTAGAAGGTCCATTATTGGGGGGTTGTCTTGTATATTATCCAACTGACGCATCACCCTTCTTGGACTATAAGGCCTAGTGCAATTAAGTCCTATCAAAACCAGAAAGAGTTGCATTTGAGATCCAATCTAGATTTTCTTAGGACGAAACCACATATAGGCCTAAAGAATGTTGTCCGGAGTTCTTGATTTGAGAAATTCGATCCAGGAATTGACTCCCATAGGAAAAGAAAATTTATCAAAACACATTCTCTCTTGCATGGCTTCCACTCGATCATTCAGACAACGGTCGATTACATCTGATTTATTCAAAGAAGGCGTATGCAAATGCTCCATCATCCATAACTGTAATATCAGATTACTCCTCTAAAAAAATCATACCCCTCTTTTTACTTTAGTTAAAGCCTTATATATTTCTGTTAATATCATTGGTACAATGTTGACCTCATCTTTTTTCTTGAATTAAGCCATCACCACTGATTGTAGATGAGTATTGTTATATCTCTCATCTAACGGGAACACTAAGATGCCCAACAAAGCCAGACAGAAAACCTCAAGACGACGTTGTTCCCAGATTTTTTTGGTAGTACAGAATTCATCCCAAAAGCATTCGAAACCCTCTAAGGACCCAAATCTAGCAAACAAATAGTCAAAGGAAATCCAAGATTGTTTGAGACATCCCAGATGTTTGTTATTTTTCAATCCACAGAGTCGAAGAAATCTCTTACGAGTATGATTGCAGGCTAAAATCATCTGCAGACCCATATAAGTCAATTGAAACAAACGAGATATTTCTGCCAGGGTAGGAGTCAATTCACAACTTCCAAACCTAAACACCAAATTGTTTGGATCTCAAAAAGTCAATGCAACTTCTATTAGATCCGGACGGGGCGTGAGATCCATTAGTGCTACAAGATTGCCTAACACTTTCCTCACTTCGTGCTTTTCAGAGTAATTGAATGTGCCCCACCACTTGATTAACTTTTTGGGTACCTTGACAATCATAAGAACTCTAGACTTTGTGGACAGATCCATCCTATAATAACAGATAATACATTATCATAAAAAATTGATAAGATCAAAAGGTTCCCAACCATTGGGAATTTGATGTGGACATACATCGATGGGACAGACAGCTTCATGACTCCAATTCACCGAACAATAACACTGAATAAAATCAGCCTACTTGGCTAACAACTCTAGATTACAGGGTGAAAGACCTAGGCTAAGACTAAGATAAAGGCCAAAATAAAGATTACCGGACCCACCGAGGGTTGCCTACGTATCCCGTCCCGAGGGACGGGAATCAGGTATGAGTAGTTCGTCCAGATTGGATAATTAAGGATTAAAGAACCAAACTAAGACTTGACCTGAGAGACACGATTACAGACAGACGATGAAAGACGTCGATAAAATCTTTTTGAATTTTTTAATTTGACACTTCACATAAAACTGACACCAACGATTATGAAAGTAAAAAATCTTTTTGGATATTTCAGTTATATGAAATGTATAATACTTCTACCATTCTTTTGCATTCCTCTTTTATAAAAAGTTCCTATTAAAATAAATCTTTTTAAAATTTTCAAATTATGGACGCTTACTAAAGAAACGAAGAAAAATCTTTTTGTTGTTTTTGTTTTTGACAAAATGAGTGCAAGAGGTAAAAAATCTTTTTAAATTTTTGAATTGTGAAAAACAAAAGCCATAAAGAACATTAAAATCTACGAAACCCTGTTTGACTCACTTCTATTTTTTTTTTCTTATTTTTTTTCAAGCACACCTTACTTCTAACACATGCTATCCCCGAATGAATCCGTCAAATGACCACATTACCCTCAAAGATGCAACATTTAGCACATGAGGATGCTTTAAAGGTAAGTCTCCCACAAAGGACTGTGTGGACCCCACTAGATCTCAATATGATGCACATAAGAATGACCTAAAGACTGACCTACGTTGTGGTTTACTAACAAGGCCATTCGGGGAGCATATGGTCGATAGTGGCTTCTTTGCTTTTCACCTACTCCATACATCCAACGGCTCCCCCTCTAAAATAAGGATGACTCAACTAGAGTTCGTGTGCACGACGTGCACTCCGGGACTTATTGCAGAAAGAATTGACTCGAGTTATACAAATGATGCCAGATATAAAGTGGTAACACATAAAGAAAAGTTGTAAACAAAGAGCATAGAAACGCACAACAGTGATAACAATAACACAAACAATAATCACAAACAATATTTATATACCCATAATGCCAAACAAAGTCGATACGACTCCAAAAATAAGCCCGAATTCTAAAAAATTCCCAGCGGAGTTGCCAGAGCTGTCACACCCCTTTTTTAACTCCGAAAGATATGATTTTAAGTTTTGAAAAGGATATTATTATTGAGTGACAAAAGATGAAAATTTGTTTCGAAAAAGGATTTGTCACACCCCTTTTTTAACTCCGAAAAGAATATATTGTAAGTTCGAAAGGGTTTTTATTATTAAAGTGACAAAATAAAGATTTGTTCCGACAAAAGGATTGTGTTTACATTCAAAGCTCAGATTCGCCACTTGGCATAATTCGGTGTGCCAAGTCACCTTTGGATAATTCTTTTCAAAACAATTTGACTCTTTAAAAATGATTTGCGAACAGAGATTCAGGCTAAGGAATTCTATTGACCGAGGGGAAGGTGTTAGGCACCCCTCGATTCCGTGGTTCGACAACGGTGGCTTGATGGAGCGTATCACTTAATTTGACATTATAAAATGTATAAACCACATAATCACACAAGACAAACAAACAAACAAATCAAACAAAATTCAAAAAAAAAACAAAGTAATGTCCAGTCTGAATTATACAGTCCAAAAATAGAACAATACAAAATAGATATCCAAGTTAGACTAATCCTAAACTATACTCCAATGCTTTACCCGATGCCTCGGGCCTTCATCACGAAACTTATTTGCATACATGATACGTCGGGGGATTCCCCGATGAATAGATACAAGTACCTCAGGGCATTCCCCGGCCAAATGAGTACAATTGAATTAAATGTGATAGAACAAAACCATTCCAACACATATTTCAAACATGCCATCAATCCACCATGCCTAAATTTGCCTACCCGAACCTACCATTTGCCTATTCATTCTCGACTAAGGACATAATTCTATCATGTTTTATATCAACAATGAATCTAAATTAATCCAAATCTATCCTTTTCGTCAATTTTTCAATTCCCAGCCCAACTTCCTTTTCATCAATCACACCATCAAAATTACTCAAATTCGTTCCGCATATTAACGAAATCACATAATCAAAACATCAACAAAGTCCAATAATCATAATCACAACATCAATATACTAAATTAATATGAAATAAGAAGCAAAAGTCGTAGAGATAGACCTTCCGATAATCGACTTTCGTTGATAATAAGAATTAAAGAAGCCCGACCTTGAAATATCGAATAGAACCTCAACTGCGATGACTCCGAATTCGATATCGACAAACTTAAAACCCCAAGACTAGTCTCAATGGACTGATCGATACGAACAGAAAACCAAATCCCCGAACCCAGAACAAAACTGATAAATTGGGAACTCGATTTTGAAAGGAATCACTGAGACAAACAAACCTAAAACCCCAACAAAATGATAGGACACTGCATCTCAGCGTAGACCAAGCTCCGACAACAACAGGAATGATGGGTCAAGACAAATTCAGGCGCATTTTGATATTTTCAGGATGGATCTGCTCGGAAATAAAAGGGAAATGGAGAAATCTCAAGCTTTTGCGAGCTAGAATAGTTGACCAATGAATCAAAAGTCAATTCTGGTGAACGTTGCACCGGAAAAACTTGAAACAAGGACTGAATCTCACCAGAAAATGCAAAACAAGACCAAATCTCTTACCCGTTAACTATTTCGATCATTCTCTTCCCTTTTCTAATCTGTTTTTGATCTTTTCTCTTTTGTTTTTGGACTTCTCTATCTCTTCTCTCCGATATTCTCTAATCCAATCACCTCACCATTTTCTCGCTGACCTCACTGTGTGCGTATGCGTGTGTTTTTTCTGGTGAGAAGGGTGCACATCTATGTGTTAATGGTGTGAATCTCGTTGTTGTGTTTGATCGGAATTGTGAGTGAGATTTTGTGGGTATATTTTTGAATTTCTTGGTGAAGAAGATGATGACCCCCCTTTATGAATGTTACTATGCGTGTATATAGTGTGTAAATGAATGAAAGTTGTTGGGAAATTTCTTGGAAAGCTCTCTCTTGGGCCCCACTATGTTTGTTGGTTATGGATGAGTGATGGTCTATTGTTACCATGTGGTCCCCCTCCCTTTTTTTATATTTTCTTTTTGTTGAAATAAAACGTGGGTTAGGGGTATGGTAAGTAGGTAGAGGGTGGGGTGGTGATGGTATGGGTAGGGGTGGGGTGTCATTTTTTAATTGGAGGAGTTGTTAGGATAGAATAATATTAGTTAGGGGTTTGTTTAAAGTTATTATTTTTTATATTTTGCGGAGGGATAATTAGCTGGTTGAGGGTACACGGTAGGATAAGGTAAAAATGAATAAAAAATGATATTGGGGAGGGACAAAATTAGGTGTCTACAGGATTATTTACATTTAAACTCAGAGTCGCCACTTGACATAAAATCGGTGTGCCAAGTCACCTTTGAAAATCCTTTTCAAAACTGTTTTGACTCTAAAAGACTGATCTGCAAACGGAGATTCCGGCTAGGGAAATCTTTTGACTCAGGGGAAGGTATTAGGACCCCCTCGATCCCGTGGTTTGACCACGGTTGCTTGGTAGAGAGTATCGGATAATTTGACATCAACGAGTGTATAAACCACACGAAACACATAAAGCAATCAATCAAATAAACACACCGCCAAAACAAATCCTCAAAATAATGTTCAGTCCAATTATACAATCCAAAGTAAAAAAAGAAGTGCGAAAATATAAATCTTATTCTAACCTACCCTAATCCTAATTACGCTCCTATGCTACCCGATGCCTCGGGCATTCATCACGACCGTCTTCCAGGTACAAAAATACTTTGGGGCATTTCCCGACGAATAAACACAAATACCTCGGGGCATTCCCCGGTCAAATAATACATTTGATCCAAAAGAAATAAAATTGAGCCATTCGACACATGTTTCGAGCATTCAACATTCCACAATTCCTGAAATTTGCCTATCCAAACCTACTATTTGCCTACCCAAATCCTCCTATCATAGCACTATCACAATCGACGACATCTATGAATCAACAACAATACTTACTTTATCAACTTTCAATCTCCGTCCCGCTTATTCCCAAACAAATTCAAATCTTTCAATTACTCTATTCACATGAATCAGTTAATCAATATCAACCATAGTAATCACGATGATATAAATCATAGCAAAATCAATGCAAAACAAGATTCAAACACCAACAAATTTACCACATAAAGTATCAAATAATTAATTAATGGAAAAGGGGATGAAGAGTGGACCTCAATGTCGCTTTTATTTGAATTACGATTCGCTTAAACAAAATGAGATCCGCACCTCAAACCTCAAACTGAACCTCAATGACGAAACCCAACTTCGGTAATAGACTTCACTATTTTTTGTGAACCCGGACCCACAACTCGAACACACCTCAACAATGAGCAACCCGTATGTTTTTTGATGGATGTCACTGAAATAGGTAAGGAAACTGACTGATATTTGGCTGATTTCCAGCGTTATTCTGACATAATTTCGCTGGATCTGACCCAAAGTGTTTGTTTTTGGCCAGAGATAAGCTGGCTGCGACTGGTTCGTTTTGCAGGAGCTCAGGCGAGCTCAAACGTGCTCAGAAGGTGACAGAATTGGAGAAGAAGGGACGGCAGAAACGTCTTTCGGCGAGGACTCGCCGAAAAAGTCTTTCTCAATCTCCCCTCTCCTGATCTCTGTATGTGCGTGTGAGCTTCAATGGAGTGTGTCGTTAAATAAAGGAGAAAGAAAGTAAAAATAATAATATTTTATGACCTATTCTCCATTTTTGTGTAGAAGATGATGATAAGATCAAGAGGAGCCAGAAGTCGTGCCTCTCTCTGTATGTATATATCTTTTTTTTTTTAATGAAGAATGATGAGTGTTGTATATATCCTCTCTAGTGAAGGTATATTCTAGTATATATGGTGAGGTCCCTCACGTGAGTGGAGTCTATGTTAGTATGAAAACAAATGAAAAATAAAATAGGGTCCATGAGTGAGGTGTCCATAGGGAAATTTTCTAGAAGGTTCCTTCTAGTTATATCTCTTTTTGGACAAGAAAGGGAGGGGGCAGGTGTCGTTTTTTAATTGGAGGGGTAAGGATTAGCTGTTTTATTTTTGATTGGGTGGATTGTTAGAATATTAGATAAGACAAAATTAGTTAGGGTTTGTTATTTGGATAAAAACAAAAAGGAATTAATAAATAAGTAAAAGATGAGGTGGTTATTCATTTGTTTTTCTTAAAAATAAAATAAAATTATAAGATGAGGTTAAAGTGCGTGATAACAGAGTAAGAATTATTTTCGATGGGGCAAAATTACGTGTCTACACATCTTAAACAAAGTATTGACACTACAACAATTAAAAAAAAAATTAGCGAAAAAAATGCACTTTAACAAAGAATGCTAAAGTATTTATCAGTATTAATTAATTGTCATTGGGTCCAATGTTGTTATAGTCTAGGGGCATTTACAAAGAGCACTAAAGTATAATTGTGTCTCTAAAAAATTTAATGTAACGACAATTAAGTTATTATTGTTAATTAATTTTCACCTGAAGACTTGAAAGAATTCGAAAGATGCTAATCCCTTTCATAATTGCTAAATAGTAGATATGATATTTTATTGTATAGACCATAATTGCTAGATATGTCATTATTGTATAGACAAACAAATACTAGATAATCTTTTTTAGTGTATTTAAATTTTTGGGATAGAATTTTTTGTTATCGAGCAAAGTGCACATATAACCAATTTCAACAATAAGTCAATTTCGTTGTTGGTACTAAAATTTTACAAGTGTAATCGCTTCAAATCAACTTTAGGGATATAAAATCTAAAGTTTATATACGATTCATCCGCATTTGAAGTTTGATTTTTTCAAAATCTAACTTCTAACATCTTTTTTACATAAAGTTCAACTCATATTTAATTTCAGACATTTTTACATGAATTTCATGCTACGTATAACTGAATTTCGGATAATACTTTTTATGTATTATAAGTCACATAATATGGGATTAGTGACTGTTCGAAATTTGAATGATATCACATAATTTGAAACAAAAAAGTATGATTAGTTCTATTCACATTTAAGAAGGTAAATGGAAAACATAAAAGGAAAAGAAAAAAAGAAAGAGGAAATTAAAGAAAATGTAATAATTTTTTTTAAAAAAGCAATAACTTAATTATCTAAAGGGAGCTTTCTCTTATATATATATATACGTAATACGTATCCAAATAAAATCTAGGAACGTCGAAGAATATTTTGATTAAGTTCATTAAATCTTTAATTACCTTCACATAAACAGGTAGAATATGACTTATTATTCCAATATCTTTACTTTATTGTGTTTTCATCATCTTTCATAACGTAGTATGTGATGAATAGGATTATGTTTATAGTTATTCCTACAATGGTATCGTGCATTATAAAAAAGAACAAAAATAAAAAATTTCGAACCACATGGCTGTAAATAAATGGAATAAATATATATATATATATATATATATATATATATATATATTAATATATATATTCATTTGACTTAATTTGTCAATATATCTTGTTTTATCAAAGTGATAATTATTTTGAACTAATTGTTTTTAATAAGGACGATAAGTAGAGTGGTCCGAGGGAGAATCGACTATCAAATCTAGGATTTGAACAGTTATATAAGCGATTGCTCCTATATAACATAATAAATGTCGATTTGATTTATCAGATGGTAACTCAATTAATAGTTCTCATCTTATAAAATCATTTTTTTTGTTAAAAAAATTGAAATCAAGGCAAGGAATGAATTTTTGAGATAATATAATAACGATTATTAGTTGGTTGACTATCTGAGAAATCAACCTAGTCATCGTCAATTGCGTTTCATCCTAGTCGTTCGCTTTCGCAACAAGAAAAAAATACAAATGTAACAATATTCTTCTTGTCAAAAATTAATTTATTGATCGGGGTCCATGTTGCTCGGATTCTTCAAAAATATTGATGGGTGCGAGTCGGATACTTCAAAAATAGTGAATTTTTAGAGAAACCTACATAGATACGACAATATTTTTGGAGAGTCCAAGCAACATAGATTGGGGTAAACGCTACAGAATGTCTGTGAAATGGTTAATAATGTATCACACCAGTAGATTTTATTCCAAATTTTGTGACAATACAAATTGTTCACTTCACTGTAGACACGTGATTTCGTCCTCTTAAAGTTCAATATTATTCACTTTTATCCATTTTATGTTATCCTACTGTGTACCCTCACCCGTGTGATAATCCCTCCACAAAATGACAAAAATAACAATCCCCTAACTAATTTTGTCTTATCCTAGCAACATATCCAAACAAAAATAAACACTTAACCCTTATCCCTCCAATTAAAAAACAACACCTACCTACCCTATCCTAACAAACTCGACCCCACCTCACCACTACCCTACCCTACCCCCTACCCCTTTTTACACGTTTTTTTTAACCTAGGGAAGGATTTATTCTTCCATTTTTTTTAAAAAACAGACAACATTCCAATTTTTTCTTTTCTGGGGGGAGGGGGGAGAGAACACACAACACTCCAATGGTTTTCTTTTTCTTCTTCACTCTACACACATACACCATCATTCACTTCCATATAGGCTCCATCATCAATATACCCAAAAATCGGACACAAAAGCTTCTTTCTTCACTAGAAAATAAATAAAACAAAAACCCCCACGCCATTGATAGAGGTTGGCCATTTTTTTTGCTTCTTCTCCGCAATACACATCACAAAAAGAAACATTCATGTCGTTACACACAAAAATACATAAAAGGAGCACGATTTTCACGGGTGGGTCACAATTTCATCGACGTTCAGCTAGAGATAAGCTTTACCAGCGACCGGAGCTCTGGTTATCGGAAGCGGCGACGTTGCTCCGATTCTATCATTACCCATTTAAGTTTAAGTTGAAATCTGCGGTTTAAGTTTGGGTTCAGGTTTTTGATCAGTTTTTAGATCTGTTCGAGGTTGAATTCAACTGGAATTGGGAGGTTCGATGTTCTGAGGTCGTTTGAGGCCTCAGTTCAGATTGCTATTTTTCTATTCTAGTTGTATTCGTCGCCGTTGAGGTTCTATTCAAAAATTCAAGTTCGGGTTTTCTTATTATCAACAAAGATCAGATTGTCGAAAGGTCCATTTATTAACCCGCTTTCTTTTTTATCTATCTTGGTGTGCTGAATGGGTTGTGAATATGTGTGGTGTTATTATGTTTTTGTTGGATTTTTGTTGATGTTGATCGTGACGTTAGTGATTCGGCTATGTTGGTTTGAGGAATGAGTTTGATCATGTTTTAATGGGTTGATAAAAGGAAAATTGGGGTAGAATTACTAGATTGAGAAAATGATGAATTTGGGTTAATGATGGTTTTATTGTTACTTTTTATTCAACTTGGAATAAACATGAATAATGTTGGTGAACTCGATAGTATCACTGTTTTAGGTCGCTAATTGGATAGGCGAAAATAGGCTGGGTAGGCGAATTTAGGAATAAGTGTTTTAGTGGAATGTTTAGAATTGACAACTTTGGTTGAATGTTGGAAATTCCATGGAATGTTTGAAATTTTGTTGAATAATTTGATTTTCTCACACTAAAAATGTATTCATTTGATTGGGGAATGCCCCGAAGTATCTGTATATATTTATTCACCGGGGAATGCCCCGAGGTATCTTATACACGGAGGACGTTCGTGATGAAGGCCCGAGGCGTCGGGTAAAGCATAGGAGTAGTTTAGGATTAGTTTAGAATAGAATAGGTTTACATTTTCGCATTTTTTATTTTTCAGGACCGTATAATTGGACTGGACATTATATTTTGGATTATTTTGTTTTGTTTGCTTGAGTGATTGTCTTTGCGTGCTTTGTGTGGTTTATGCATTTGTAATGTCAATTTAGCCGATACGTTCTGACAAGCGACCATGGTCAAACCACGGGATCGAGGGGTGCCTATCACCTTCCCCTCGGTCAACAGAATTCTTTAGCTGGAATCTCTGTTCGCAAACCAGTATTAAAGAGTCAAAACCATTTTGAAAAAGGATATCCATGGGTGACTCGGCACATCCGATTTATGCCAAGTGGCGACACTAAATTTTGATTGTTAAAAAATAATCCTTTTTCAAAACAAATTTTCATCTTTTGTCACTTTAATAATTAAAACTCTTTCAACCCTTAAAACATAATCTTTGGAGTACGAAAAAGGGGTGTGATAGCTCTGGCGACTCCACTGGGGACACAAAGACAAGTTTTTAGAATTCGAGCTATTTTTGGAGTCGTATCGGCTTTATTTGGCATTACGAGTGTATAAGCATTGTTTGTGATTTTATTTGTGTTATTGTTTTCACTTTTGTGCGTTTTTTGTGCTCTTTGTTTATAGTATTTATCCTATGTGTTATCGCTTTATATCTGTCATCATGTGTCCACCCTCCGACCTTCTTTCTGCAACAAGTCCGTAGTACACGTGTTGTACATGACCTCTAGTTGAGTCACCCTTATTCTAGGGGGGAGCCGTCGGTGTTATGGAATAGGTGGAAAGCAAAGCAACCACTATCGACCATACGCTCCCCCGAACAGCCTTGTTAGTGAACCACAACGTAGGTCAGCCTTTAGGTCATGCTTATGTGCATCATACGGAGACCTAGAGGGACCCACATGGTCCTTTGTAGGAGACTCACCTCTAAAGCCTCTCTACGTGCTAACTGTTGCATCTTTAAGGGTCATTTGACGGACTGAATTTTTTTAAAAAAAGAGTGAGTCGAAAAGAATGAATCGAAAGGAGTGTCGTAGTTTATTTAAGAGTTCTTTATGGCTTTTGTTCTTCACGATCCAAAAACTGAAAAAAAAAATTACGTTTTGCATTTATCTTCTCAAGGTACCGTAAGTGCAAAAAAAAAAGTTTTGTTTGCCTTTTCTACTTATTTGTCAATAACAAAATACCAAAATGATTTTTTTTTTAATTGGTGGTGTCAATCTTAGTTGAAATGTCTAGTTGAAAATACAAAAAGTTTTTATTCGTTTGTTTTTGGTTGTGTCTCTTAAGCTAGTGTCAATTTATTAGTTAATCATTAATTATCCAATCTGGATTAACTACGCATACCTGATTCCCTTCCCTCGGGTTGGGATACGTAGGCAACCCTCGAGGGGGTCCGGTAATCTTTGTGTTGGCCTTTGTCTTATTATTTAGCCTAGGTCTGTCGCTCCGTAATCTAGAGTTGTTAGCCAAGTAGACTGACCTCACTCAGTACTTCTGTTCGGCAAATTGGAGTCATGAATATGGTCTGTCCCATCGACATATGTTTGTGTCAAAAATCCCAAGGATTGGGAACCTTCTACTCCTGTCGAATTTTTGAGATAACGTCTTGTGTATTATTACAGGATGGATTTGTTCACCAAGTCTAAAGTTCTGATGGTTGTCAAGGTGCCCAAAAAGTTAATCAAATAGTGGGAAATGTTTAACTATGTTGATCAGCAGAAACTGATTAAAATATTAGGTGATCTTACGGAACTTTTGCATGTTACCCCTCGTCCAGATTTAATAGAGGCTTTGTTGACCTTTTGGGATCCAAGTAGTTTGGTGTTCAGGTTTGGGGAATGTGAAATGACTCCTACTTTGGCAGAAATATCCGATTTGTTGCATTTGCCCTATATCGAGAAGGATATGATCCGAGCACGAAATCATACTGGCGTGAGATTTTGCAGTCTTGTGGTTTAAAAAGTAAGGGTATCCGTTTGGGTTGTTTAAGTGATTCGTGGGTTTCAATAGATTTTTTATTCGCTAGATTCGGGCCCTCGGAAGGTTTTGATTGTTTTTGGGATGAATTTCATATGACTAAGGAGAAGTGGGAAAGAAAGCGTCTTGAAATCTTCACCCTTGCTTTATTAGGCATTTTGGTGTTTCCACTAGAAGAAAGACGTATTAATACCCGTTTGTAATCTGTAGTGATGGCCCTATTTCATATGGATCAAAACGACAAGGGCATTAATCAAAAGGGTAGGTTCACTCTCATACCCATGATCTTAACAGAAATATATAAGGCTTCAACCGAAGTGAAGGGGGGAAGGAGATTTTTTTAGGGCAGTAACCTGATATTGCAGTTATGGATGATGGAACATTTGCATGCGCCTTCTTTAGTTAGACCAGACATGTTAGATCGTTGTATTCCCAATCGAGTGAAAGCCATGGACTCCAGGTTACATTTGGATAAATTCTCGTTACCCGTGGGAGTCGACGCTTGGATTGAATTTCTTGAGTCAAGAACCAGGGATAACATTTTGTGCACTTATCTGTGGCTTCGACCAAAGATAGTATTGTTGGGTTGTCAGACATAGCTCCCTTTAGTTATGTTAGGGCTCAATTGCACTAGACCATATAGTCCTTCTAGGGTAATGCACCAGTTGGGTAAGCTGCAGGACGTGCCACCAGCAGTGGATCTTCTAAAGGATGTTGAGTACTTCAAGGACCAAGCCTTAGGTGAGAGCAAGTACGAGCAGTTTTGGAAGCATGCAACAAAGCTAGGTGTGGACACACTCAAAGAAAGTTTGGATAATCCAGGCCACACTCAGGGATATGAGGTCTGGCTTCAATCTATCCCTCGGGGTATCAGTCAACCCTTACCAGCGCAGCTTAGAGGGAGAATATAGGAAGAATGTATAGTAGACGACCATCAGGATGAAAGTGCGGGGTCCAAAGTGGAAACACTGAGAGTTCAGTTAGCATATTTGTTCAAGACGGTAGAAAGGTGTCAGAATAATCTTTCCAAGTGCACTCCTCATGAGGCAGGAATACGGGCCCAAAGCTTCTTCCCCAATATCAGGGTGTCTTTACAGGATATGCTACAAAGTTTAAATGGGAGAAAGAGAACTTCACAGACAGGTCCATCTCAGCTAGGGTCATCACGCAGAGCACCAGTCGGCAAGAGCGTTTCTTATCTTTATTCAGTTTGAGTCTTTTATGTGTCTGTCATTGTAGGGTGGTGTCTGCTTTAAGTCGAAGTCAAGTTGTTTTTGGTATTAGGGTCTTTATTAAGTAATTTCACCTATGTCGTCTTAGGCGTCTAGAATGTTGTTTCATATTTGTTGTTTAGTTTTAAAGTGGTCCCAAACTTTTCGTACGTTTTTGTTGTTTTCTTTTTAAAAAAAAAAAAGAAGAAAGAAGTGATGTTTATGCACATGCTGCCCGAATTACGCTAGATCTGATTCATGTACAACATGATACGTAGGCAACCTACTTTCGGGTTTGATCTAATCATTTTGTTTCATTGTTTTTCATTATTTTTCCTCTTTTTGAAAAAAGCAAAAGCCATAAAGAATGATAAAATAAAGGTAGATAACGAGAGAAAAGAAAAGAGCAGAGATGGATACAAAAAAAAATAAAAATAAAATAATAATAATAAATAAATAATAATTATAATAATAATGATAAGTGTAGACAAAAATCAGGATGATGTTAAAATGACCTCGCTACCCTCAAAAGCTGGTAGAAATAAACATGAACTTAGGACAATTTTCCAATGTGATTCCCATGCTTGTTGTGTGCCCTAATCCTAACGGATGTCGTCTTTGATGAGCATGTTCTTTCAGATAACAGTGGTAGGTTTACAGCACTCTGGCTAGTCACCCATACTTCACTAAATCCAAAGCAAAGCTCGTCATGGCTAGCAGGGAGATTGAAAATTCGCTCATTGACCCGGATCAGGATCACAGGGAAGAAAGTTCTGAACACAATGATGAGGTAGAACAAAATGATGAGGTAGTAAGGCTCGGGCAACAATTGATAGATTTACACCGGGCATGGGCCAGTTGAATGCCTCCTCCTCCGCTCCCTGAAGGTTTTGGGAATATCTCTAACTGCCCACCAGTCTCTCAGGCGCAATTCTCTGCTCCTACTGAGTCACCTGAGCACGCGTCAGGATTTACTCCGCGACATTATTATCCTGGCAGTTCTGGTGTGCCCTTGGAAGCTCCCCAATCAAGACCAGCTGCTCAGCCAGCACCACCGATCACACCGGTATTCGTGGCTCCACCACAACATGAAACTCCCATATATTCTGTGCGTCCCACAATGAGGCTTTCTAGGTCTTCCAGTGAGCCAGTACTGAAGGTTTCAGATAGTCAATATTATGACCCGGAGCCGACTTTGCAAATGAATGAACCGTATGGGTATACTCAGCCACCCGTATTTCCATTTGATACGAAGAAACCTATCGCAACAGAGGAACAGGATATCATAGCCCGAAAATTGAAAAGTTTAGAACAGGCTATAAGGAATTTGCAAGGAATCGGAGATTATAGCAGTGTTTCCTATAAAGATCTTTGCATGTTCCCAGATATCAACCTTCCCCTCGGTTTTAAGATGCCTAAGTTCGAGAAGTATGCAGGACACGGTGATCCCGTGGCACACTTGAGACATTATTGCAACCAATTGAAGGTTGCAGGAGGAAGGGAAGAGCTGCTCATGGCCTTCTTTGGCGAGAGTCTTTTTGATCTGGCCTCAGAATGGTTTATCGATTGAGATATCGATAAATGGAATAGCTGGGATGACTTAGCTTCTGAATTTGTTCAACATTTTCAGTATAACATCGACCTAATTCCGGACGAAAAATCCTTGGTCAATATGAAGAAAAAGAGCACTGAAGGTTTTAGGGAATACGCGATAAGGTGGCGTGAACAGGCCACCAGGGTAAAGCCTCCAATGAAAGAAAGTAAGTTGGTAGAAGTTTTAATTCAAGCACAGGATGAGACCTATTTTCAACATTTACTTCCGGCAATGGGAAAATCTTTTATGAAAGTCCTCAAAATGGGGGAGATGATAGAGGACGGAATTAAGATCGGCCGAATAGTAAGTTTTGCCGCATTAATAGCCACCACACAAGCGATTCAAGGTGGATCTAGCACATTTGGAGGTAAAAAGAAGAAAGAGGATGTGGCGACTGTCGTAGCTGGAACCCATTCCTATCCCAAAAGACCACCTCACCCCTATCCCCAATCCCAAGCCCAAGTCTACGCCCAAGCTCCATATATTCCTCCCAACCATTAATACCCTCCACAAAACTCTTTATATTCCATTCCACCACCCCCGTACCCAGTATATAGCGCGTAGCCATATGCCCAAACCCCTTCTTACCTGCAATGGCATGCGCAAGCTCCACAAAGTTGCCCATCGCTCCACCAAATTACCAAAACCCCTCCAGACCTAGTTTTCAGCCTAGGCCCGAGTATAAGAAAGAGAAGACGGTCAAAAATCAATTCACACCTCTTGGGGAGTCATATGCTAGCTTGTTTGATAGGTTGAGAAAGTTGAAGGTTTTAAGCCCGATTCAAGGAAGGCTTTCAAATCCACCGCCGAGGAATCTCGATTATTCTTTAAGGTGTGCGTACTGTTCTGATATGTCAGGCCATGATATCGAGAAATGTTGGCATTTAAAGAGAGTTGTCAAAGATTTAATTGACACAAATCAGATGCTGGTCCAAGATCCGGAGGGTCCGAACATTAACCAGAATCCGCTGCCAACCCATGCTGAAGCCAATATGTTAGAATTGATCTATGATGGGATAGAGTCTTCGAGGGGTTATAAGCGTATTGTCAAGATACAGACCATTGAAGAGAAATTGGTGAATGTAGCAGAGTCTTTGAAAGCAATGTCATTGAACCAGGAAGGAATGAGAGAAGATAAAGCCCAAGAAAGCACAAAGAAACCCCTGATCACAGTATAAGGCACCATAAGGTATGTTGATTTAAGTCTGGATAAACCTAAGTTGACAGTGATGGGAGCTCTGAGTCAGCCCATCTTGACGGTGAAAGGAGCACTGGCAGCGCCTATTGTCCTCAAACCGGTGACCCAACCTCCGATAGTTGATACGAAAAGGATTCCCTAGAATTATGGGCAGACTATGATGACCTATCATGGGAAAGAAGTTGTGGAAGATGTAGATGAGGTAGGGGGTTTGACTAGGTCAGGAAGATGCTTCGTGCCTGAAAGCTTAAGAAAGTCCAAGCCAACGGTGAGTGGACCTTCATCTATCAAAAAGCCTATCACCGAAGAAGAAGCCGAAGAATTTTTGAAAAAGATGAAATTGCCAGAGTATTCAGTATTAGACCAGTTGAAGAAAACCCCTGCTCAAATTTCCCTTTTATCTTTGTTGTTGCACTCCAAGGAGCATCGTGATGTTTTACTGAAGGTATTAAATGAAGCATATATTCCAAGTGAGATTAAAATCAACCAACTTGAGAAAATGGTTGGCAAAATCTTTGAGGTCAATCGGATCAGCTTTTCTGACGATGAATTGCCTGCTGAAGGTACAGGGCATAACCGGGGCCATTACATTACAGTGAAGTGTAAAGATTTCTATGTCACTCATGTTATGATTGATGGAGGTTCTGGTGCAAATATTTGCCCTTTTTCTACTTTGCAAAAGTTGAATATTGGTGCTGATAGGATCAGGCCCAACAATGTATATGTTAGGGCTTTTGATGGTGCAAAATCAAATTCCATTGGCGAAATAGAACTAATGTTGACCATAGGGCCTGTTGAGTTAGCCATAGAGTTTCAAGTATTGAATGTAGACTCCTCTTACAATCTGTTATTGGGAAGGCCGTGGATCCACAAGGCCAAGGCGGTTGCATCTAACTGCACCAAATGATTAAGTTTGAGCATGACAGGCAAGAAGTGTTTATTCATGGTAAAGGAGATTTGCCCGCCTGCGAAGATTCTCCCTTGTCTCTTATTGAAGCAAATAACGTAGAGGAGACATTCGTCTATCAAATTTTTGATACATTGCCAGTGAATCGTATCCTTGAATGGCAGGTTATACCGGGACCACAATTGTCTTCTGCTTCTATCATGATGGTGAGTGAACTTTGGAAATACGGATTTGAGCCAGGAAAGGGTTTGGGAGCGTCTCTACACGGTATAGTTTGTCCCATATGTTCGAGTGAGAACGTGGGCACGTTTGGTCTAGGATTTGAGCCTACGGCTGAAGATCTGAAGAAAACCAAGGAAAGCAAAAAGGAAACATGGTCACTCCCTCGCCCAATGCCACTACTCAGGGAATTATTTGTTAAGAGCGGTGTCACGAAGCATGTGGAATTTGAAGTTGAATTGGTTGATGACTGTCAGAACCTTTTCATTGATGTTGATATGGTCGAAGCAAGGTAAGGTACCAGTATAGCAGACGTGCAATTCATAGGTCCAGCTGTCCGGCTCAATAATTGGGAAGTCACTCCTCTTCCCGTCAGGAGAGAGTTTTGGTAGTTTATTTTGTTTTTCTTTCTGTTTATCCGACTTATTTCCGGGTTGTAATTCGGATTTTAGTTTGTTTATGTTATGATGACATGTACGTTTAAAATCTTCTATCTTTTTATTTAATGAAAAGCAATGTTCCTTTTGATTCGTGTCTAATATATTTTGTTTTTTTTTTTTATATATAGTTCTCTTTACGCTAATTCTAATGACATGAAATGCATGTGAAATTTTCAGCCTGACCTTAAAATCTAAACTAATCAAGATGTAAAGAAGTAGGATGGGGAATATGATAAAGAAGAAGCACTAGAAGAAATAAGCAAAGAGTTGGAACAGTTTGAAGACAAACCGAATCCTAATTTGAACGAGACTGAGCCAATAAATCTAGGGGATCTAGAAGATGTTAGGGAAACTAAAATCAGTGTACATGTTTTTCCACAGGTAAAATATGGAATGATTCAAGTATTAATTGATTATAAGGATGTTTTTGCATGGTCTTATGATGATATATCTGGTTTAAGCACTGAATTAGTAGCTCACAAATTGTCAACTAATCCCGCGTTCCCTCCCGTCAAACAGAAGTTGAGGAAGTTTAAAATGGATGTAAGTATTACAATTAAAGAGGAAATAGTAAAACAACTTGAAGCCAAAGTAATTCGAGTAGCTCGCTATCCCATGTGGTTATCCAATGTTGTTCCCGTACCAAAGAAAGATGGCAAATTCGAGTATGTGTTGATTACCGTGATTTGAACAAAGCAAGTCTGAAAGATGATTTTCCATTGCCCAACATCCACATTTTGTTAGACAACTGTGCTAAACACGAGGTTTTCTCTTTTGTGGATTGCTATGCCGGATATCACCAGATCATTATGGATGATGACGACGTAGAGAAGACGTCTTTTATCACACCATGGGGGACTTATTATTATCGAATGATGCCGTTCGGTTTAAAGAATGCTGGAGCAACATACATGAGAGCCATGACCACTATGTTTCATGATATAATGCATAAGGAGATTGAGGTGTACGTGGATGATGTGATTATTAAGTCAAAAAGTCAGGCCGACCATGTTAAAGATTTAAGAAAGTTCTTTAAAAGGCTTTGCAGGTATAATCTCAAACTCAACCCAACAAAATGTTTATTTGGAGTTCCATCTGGAAAGCTGTTGGGGTTTGTAGTCAGCCGTCGGGGAATTGAATTGGATCCCTCGAAAATCAAAGCCATTCAGGATTTTCCCCCGTCCAAGAATAGAATGGAGGTGATGAGTTTTCTTGGTAGACTAAACTATATTAGCAGGTTTATTGCTCAACTCACAACCACTTGTGAGCCCATATTCAAGCTGCTGAAAAAGAGTGTTGCGGTAAAATGGACTGAAGAATGTCAGGAAGCGTTCGATCGAATCAAAAGATATTTGTCAAATACGCCTGTGCTGGTACCCCCGGAGCCTGGTAGGCCTTTGATCTTATATTTATCAGTCATGGACAATTCTTTCGGTTGTGTCCTGGGTCAACATGATGTCACAGACAAAAAGGAGCAGGCTATTTATTATCTTAGTAAGAAGTTCACCGCATATGAGGCCAAGTATACTCTTCTTGAAAGGACGTGTTGTGCCCTAATTTGGGTAGCACAGAAGTTGAAGCATTATCTCTCATCCTATACTACTTATCTCATCTCCCGCATGGATCCTTTGAAGTATATCTTCCAGAAGCCTATGCCAACGGGTCGATTGACAAAGTGGCAAATATTGCTTACCGAGTTCGACATTGTATATGTGACTCGAACCGCCATGAAAGCCTAAGCCTTGGCAGATCATCTTGCTGAGAATCCCATTGATGAAGAGTACGAGCCGTTAAAGACATATTTTCCTGACGAAGAAGTGTCGTGTGTCGATGCAGTCGTTATAGATACTGATCCAGGTTGGAGGTTATTCTTCAACGGAGCTGTCAATATTAAAAGAGTCAGAATAGGTGCGGTTCTTATCTCTGAATCGAGACAACATTTCCCGATAACAGCACAACTTCGATTCTACTATACTAACAATATGGCAGAGTATGAAGCCTGCATTCTTGGTTTGAGGTTAGCTGTTGATATGGGAGTCCAAGAATTATTGGTGTTGGGTGATTCGGATTTGCTCGTCCATCAAATTCAAGGAGATTGG
This sequence comes from Capsicum baccatum var. pendulum, assembly GCA_030864225.1. NCBI lineage: Eukaryota > Viridiplantae > Streptophyta > Magnoliopsida > Solanales > Solanaceae > Capsicum > Capsicum baccatum. The sequence continues at coordinate 9,060,048 of CM061550.1, forward strand.
GAGATGCGAGATTTGAAGCTCATCCCGTATCGACAATTCTTGCAGGAGCTATGTCAACGGTTTGTGTTAATAAAATTTAGGCATATTCCAAGGATTCATAATGAAATCGCTGATGCTTTAGCCACTCTGTCTTCAGTGCTCCAATATCTTGATAAAGCCTAAATCGATCTAGTGCATATACAGAGTAGTGATCAGCATGCTTACTATAATGCGGTTGAAGAAGAGATCGATGGAGAACCCTGGTTCTTGGATATCAAGTGATACATGCAGTCAGGAGAATACCCAACATATGCCACCAACGATCAAAAGAGGGCTATTAGGCATTTGGCTAGTGGATTTTTCATAAGTGGGGGAATCTTATATAAGAGAACCCCAGATCTGGGACTTTTAAGGTGTGTAGATGCAAGAGAAGCCTCGGCAATCATAGTTGAAATACACTCTGGAGTATGCGGGTCGCACATGAACGGTCATGTCTTGTCAAAGAAGATTCTTCGAGCAGGTTATTACTGGCTTACTATGGAAAGGGATTCTATTCTATTTGTTCGAAAGTGTCATCAATGTTAGGCACACGCTGATCTGATCCGTTCTCCTCCTGTTGATTTGTATGCAATGGCCGCTCCATGGCCGTTTGTGGCTTGGGGAATGGATGTGATTGGACCGATTGAGCCAAAGGCATCAAATGGGCATAGATTCATTTTGGTAGCCATTGACTACTTCACAAAGTGGGTAGAAGTAGTAACTTTCAAGTCAGTGACAAAGAAGGCTGTGATAGATTTTGTTCATGCCAATATCATTTGTAGATTTGGAATTCCTAAGATGATCATTACAGACAATGTTGCCAATCTCAATAGTCATTTGATGCAAGAAGTATGTCAACAGTTTAAGATCGCATATCGAAATTCTACTCTATATCGCCCAAAGGCCAATGGTGTTGTAGAAGCCGCCAATAAGAATATAAAAAAGATACTGCAAAAAATGTTACAAGGGTCTAGACAGTGGCATGAAAAGTTGTCATTTGCATTGCTTGGTTATCGCACCACTGTTCGCACTTCAACAGGGGCAACTACATATTTATTAGTGTATAGGACAAAAGCAGTCATCCCTGCAGAAATTGAAATTCCCTCTCTTCGAGCCATTGTAGAAGCAGAGATTGATGATGACGAATGGGTAAAAACCCGACTAGAACATTTGAGTTTGATTGAGAAAAAAAGGCTAACGTCTGTGTGTCATGGCTAGTTGTATCAGAGGAGGATGACTCGAGCGTATAACAAAAAGGTCCATCCCAGGAATTTTGAAGTTGGTCAGTTGGTATTGAGACGTATCCTTCCTCACCAGGTTGAAGCGAAAGGTAAGTTCTCCCCGAACTGGCAAGGTCCCTTCGTTGTGAAGAAACTGCTGCCCAAAGGAGCCTTACATTTGACAGATATTGAAGGCAAAATGGCAGAAATGGCTATCAATGCTGATGCGGTCAAAAGATACTATATATGATATTTGATCCTTTGTTGAGTTTATTGCATGTTTAGTACTTGCATTTTTTAAGATTGATATGATGAAGGCATTTTATTCTTCTATCCAAACATTGTGTCATCCTTTGTTTACCCGTTTGAGTTTCATTTTTTTTTTCTTTCATATACCTCTTTTGGAATCAAAATAGAGTCAAAGATAAATGTCAGGAAAATAAGAATAAAAGAAAGAGTTCGAAAATAAAAGAAAAATCATATCAAAATAAAGAACAAGTTGATGGAACTACGTGCGACCTGATTCTCTTCTCTCGGGAGTGAGATACGTAGGTTGCCCTATTTCGGGCTCGGTCCAACCAAATAAAGATTTAAGATTCACCCAGTCAACAAAACTGGGGCATGAGTTAATGTGTTGTTTGAGTCGATTCCAAAAGTTGTAAGTCCCATCCCCACTTCAAGTATCGTTTGAACCCCTTGCCATCTTTTTTTTTTTAACCTTAACCAAAAGCCAAGTTACAACCAAAGAAAGTCCTTCAGATCAATTTTTGATAATTTTAAGGCTAAGCATGCAATGGATATGATGATACATTGTGAGATACCACTTGTCTCCCTCAGCATAAGCAATCAGGAAAGAAATACAAAAATGAGAGTCTTATTGGTGAAAACCCCCGTGGGCATCAGAAGGCGATGGTGAGTGGAGAGAAATGAAAATGAGATAGTCTTATTGGTGAAAATCCTTACAGGCACCATAAGGCGATGGTGAGTGGAGAGAAATAAAAATGAGAGAGTCTTATTGGTGAAAACCCTTGCAGGCACCATAAGGCGATGGTGAGTGGAGAGAAATAAAAATGAGAGAGTCATATTGGTGAAAACCCTCACGGGCACCGTAAGGCGATGGAGAGTTCAAGAGAAAAGTGAAAAGTGAAAAGAAAGAGATTTGTTGGCAAAAGTCTTTTAAGATGTCGTCAATCGAATGTGATGTATGAGTCCAATGGATTTGAAGAAGCAGCTCAGCGGCAAAGGCACGAACTCAACAACAAATGAGGAGTTTGGATAGGAAGATCAGGCAGCTCAATCCAAAATGCATGTCATACTCATTGGAGTTGGTTGTCGTATTCAGATAAGTTTTCTTTTTGAATATGGGACATTGCCCTTTTCTTTCATTTACATATTCATGCTTTTTGTCTTTTCTTATGTCATTTATCAAAATAAAAGTCACCATCATTTCTTTACATTTTAAGTCAAGTCTGTGTCAACACAAGCGAGAAAGGATTTCAAAATTTACTACCAGTCTTTCCAATTATGTGAGAAAAAGCCAAGAAACAGCACAGGAAAGAAATATGATCGTAATTCAACACAAAGCAAAGGAAGTCTATCAACCGACAGGCTATCGGATTTGTGGAAGCATTCAGATTTGGGAATAGAGTGCACCTCAGGGGCATGGTAAAATGGAAATCCATTGTTTGAGTCAGAACTCATTTCCCTCAATCTGGATCCAGGTCGATGATGCGGCAAGACAGGGCAAGTGTTAGCGATTTAGAACAAAGATGAAAGAAACGAGTGCTGGGCAGATACTTGAGAAGCCAAGATCTGCAAACCACCACTAAGTTTTTAACTGACAAATTTTCTTTGTTGAAATAGGGGCAAATTCGCTTCACTTAATTCAGCTACCATTGGAAATGCACATCCGTGGAATTTTACTTTTGTTCAGCACCCTCCTGAAAAATGAAATTTTACTTTCTGTTCAGGACCCTCCTGAAAAATGGGAATTTTACTTTCTGTTCAGGACCCTCCTGAAAAATGGGATTTTACTTTATGCTCAAGACCCTCCTGAAAAAAGGGATTTTACTTTGTGTTCAGGACCCTCCTAGAAAATGGGAATTTTACTTTCTGCTCAGGACCCTCCTGAAAAATGAGATTTTACTTTATGTTCAGAACCCTCCTGGAAAATGGGAATTTACTTTATGTTCAGGACCCTCCTGAAAAATGAGATTTTATTTTATGTTCAGGACCCTCCTAAAAAATGGGATTTTACTTTTTGTTCAGGACCCTCCTGAAAAATGGGATATTACTTTATGTTCAGGACCCTCTTGAAAAATGGGATTTTACTTGTTGTTCAGGACCCTCCTGAAAAATGGGATTTTACTTTATGTTCAGGACCCTCCTGAAAAATGAGATTTTACTTTTGTTCAGGACCCTCCTGAAAAATGGGATTTTACTTGCTGTTCAGGACCCTCCTGAAAAATGAGATTTTACTCTATGTTCAAGACCCTCCTGAAAAACGGGAATTTACTTTCAATTCAGGACCCTCCTGAAAAATGGGACTTTACTTTCTGTTCAGGTCCCTCTTGAAAAATGGGACAACGCTTTCAAAAATGAAATACTACTTTATTATAATTCTTGTTTGGGATAATTTTCGTTCTAGTTTTAATTTTGGGTTTCAGGAGCCCGCCTGAAGAACAGGGTGATGAAATAGCAAGTCAGAGGCCCGCCTGGAGAATAGAGTGAAGAAATGAAAAGTCAAGCAACAAAGTGATGAAATAGCAAGTCAGGAGCCCGCCTGGAAAATAGGGTGAATAAATGAAAAGTCATTCAACAAAGCGAAGTAATTGAAAGCCAAGCAAAAAGTTGAAAAGAAATTGCAAGTCAGGAGCCCGCCTGAAGAATAGGGTGATAAAAGTCGAGTCAAGAGCCAACAGAAGTTGTATAGATAGGATTTTGTAATTTCATTTATGTTTTAACTTGTAATTTTTATTTGTTTTGATGTAATGACAGAGCTGCGGACCGGAACCTCGATGGAACCTCACTCGACTCTCCAACTCGGTATAGTCCACCTCCTTCCAATCCTTTGAGATAATTGTCACTTGATCCCCTCATAATTGGGGTGGGTAAGATGTCCTAAGTCAAAACCTGGTTTTCCTCCTTCCTCTTGCTCCGTTCTTTTAAATAAAGGTCAGGACAAAATTCCGCCTCGTTGTCTACTGCTTTGTATGAAAACACCATGTGTTTACATCCAAAGGGGGCATGATGTAGACACGTGATTTCGTCCTCTTAAAGTTTAATTTTATTCACTTTTATCCATTTTTTGTTATCCTACAGTGTACCCTCACCCGTGTGATAATCCCTCTACAAAATGACAAAAATAACAATCCCCTAACTAATTTTGTCTTATCCTAGCAACCTACCCAAACAAAAATAGACACCTAACCTTTATCCCTCCAATTAAAAAACAACACCTACCTACCCTATCCTAACAAACTCGACCCCACCTCACCACTACCCTACCCCCTACCCCTTTTTACACGTTTTTTTTGAACCCAGGGAAGGATTCATTCTTCCATTTTTTTTTTAAAACAGACAACATTCCAATTTTTTCTTTTCTGGGGGGGGGGGGGGAGGGGAGAGAACACACAATATTCCAATGGTTTTCTTTTTCTTCTTCACTCTACACACATACACCATCATTCTCTTCCATATAGGCTCCATCATTAATATACCCTAAAATCGAACACAAAAGATTCTTTCTTCACTGTAAAATAGATAAAAGAAAACCCCCCACGCCATTGATAGAGGTTGGCCATTTTTTTTGCTTCTTCTCTGCAATACACATCACAAAAAGAAACACTTGTATCGTTACACACAAAAATATATAAAAGGAGCACGATTTTCACGGGCGGGTCACAGTTTCATCGACGTTCAGCTAGAGATAAGCTTTTCCGGCGATCGGAGCTCTGGTTATCGGAAGCGGCGACGTTGCTCCGATTCCGTCACTACCCATTTAAGCTTAAGTTGAAATCTGTGATTTAAGTTCGGGTTCAGGTTTTCGATCAGTTTTTAGATCTATTCGAGGTTGAATTCAACTGGAATTGGGAGGTTCGATGTTCTGAGGTCGTTTGAGGCCTCAATTCAGATTGCTATTTTTCTATTCGAGTTGGATTCGTTGCCGTTGAGGTTCTATTCAAAATTCCAAGTTCGGGTTTTCTTATTATCAACAAAGATCAGATTGTCGAAAGGTACCCGCTCTCTTTTTTATCTATCTTGGTGTGTTGAATGGATTGTGAATATGTGTGGTGTTATTATGTTTTTGTTGGATTTTTGTTGATGTTGATCATGACGTTAGTGATTCGGCTATGTTGGTTTGAGGAATGAGTTTGATCATGTTTTAATGGGTTGATAAAAGGAAAATTGGGGTGGAATTACGAGATTGATAAAATGATGAATTTGGGTTAATGATGGTTTTATTGTTACTTTTTATTCAACTTGGAATAAACATGAATAATGTTGGTGAACTCGATAGTATCACTGTTTTAGGTCGCTAATTAGATAGGCAAATATAGGCTGGGTAGGCAAATTTAGGAATAAGTGTTTTCGTGGAATGTTTAGAATTGACAGCTGTCACACCCCTTTTTTAACGCATACTCCAAAACATTGGAATATTTTTAAAGTTCGAAAGGGTTTTATTATTTTTAGTGACGAGAAATGAAAATTTGTTCCAAAAAAAGAATTATTTGTATTTTTATTCAGAGTCGCCACTTGACATAATCCGGTGTGCCAAGTCACCTTTGGAAAATCCCTTTTTCGAAACCAATTGACTCTTAAACCGGTTTGCGCAAAGAGATTCCGGCTAAGGAATTCTGTTGACCGAGGGGAAGGTGTTAGGCACCCCTCGATCCCGTGGTTCGACCACGGTTGCTTGGTGGAGTGTATCGACTATTTTTGGCATTATGAAGGGTATAAACCACAAAAAAAGCACGTAAAAAACACTCAAACAAAACAGAACGAAACAAATCAAAATGTAAATCCAGTCCAATTATTATAACCCAAAAATAGAAAAGAACTAAAAATAAACCTACGCTAATCCTAAACTAATGTTTTACCCGACACCTCGGGCCTTCATCGCGGACGTCCTCCGGGTACAAGGTACTTCGGGGCATTACCCGGATAAATCTATACAAATCCTTCGGGGCATTCCCCGGCCAAATGAGTACAATTTAAACTTTTCGTGCAATAAAGTAGAAAGTGTCGTTCAAGCACATATTCAAAACACTCCAACAAATTGTTATTCCTAAATTTGCCTACCCGGCCTACGTTTGCCTATGCTTTCTCGACTAAAGACATAATTCCATCATTGATTCATACCAACAATAAATCAAATTAAACCGAATCTATCCTTTTATCAATTTTTCGATTCCATCCCCGACTTTCTTTCTATTCATCCATTAGAACATGATCAAGTTTATGCCTTAATCTACCAAAATCCACAACCAAGCATCACAATCATAATATCAACATAACAAAAATCCAACAAAATCATAATCACTATTCGCAATCGCAACCAATCAAAACAACCAACCACATATATATATATAAAAGACGAGTTAAGAAATGGACCTCGATAGCACGTTGTGTCGGTAATAAGGAAATCCGAAGACCAAAATACTCGATCGGAGATCCTCACAACGAACCAACCCTACTCGGTATTAAAGTGATGACCAGAACAGCTCCAAAACCAGCGAATGAAAAAAAAGCTTTACTATACGACACCCGCAACCGAGAACGACAACACAATTCGATAAAGACGACTCAAGATTTACTATCGACGACGAATCACAAAATAAACGAAATCATGATAAACCAACAAACACCAAGAAACCAAAACCCAACGTAGATCAGACTCCGGGGAGTTCCGGTGATGGAGAGACGGCGGCACCGGCGTCGATGGTGACTGTTGTCACCGGAGGGAGGGAAGGAGAAGGAAGCGGCGGCCGGAGATCTGGTCGGGTTCTCGGCCGACAACCGGTGTTGTCACCGGTGGACAACTGCGGTCGGAGCTGGCCGACGCGGAGCGGCGCTGGCACCAACGCCGGCGCTGTCGTCATTGCTGGTGAGAGATCGGGTCGGCGGCAGCAGATCTGGCGGGTTTGACCGGAGGAGAAGAGAGATTGGAACCGAGAGAGAGGGCAGCGCCGACGTCGTTATGGTTTAAACGACGGCGGCGTCTTCGCCGGAGTTGACTGTCCGCCGCAGATATAGGCGGGTTTGACGGTGGTGTCGCCGGAGTTGGTTGGTTTGTTGGGCGACGGGGAAAAGGAAGAAGGGAGCCGGCCGGTTAGTGGGTTGCTCCGACGCCGGCGAAGTTTTTGGAGGAGAGAGGGAGTGTGAGTTTAGAGAGAGAAAAAGAGAGAGCTCATTTTCTTGGTTTTTTTTTTTGTTCTTCTTGTTGTTCCTTTACCCCTTCTCCTTTGATTTGTGTATGTGAGTATATATATTTTTGAGGTTTTCTTTCTTGACAAGAAAAAGAGAGTGGGGGGTGGGGTAATGTGGGGTAGGGGGTAGTGGTGAGGTGTTATGTTTTTATTGGGTAGGTGGTTAGGATAAGATAGGGTTAGTTATTTTATTATTTGTTTATTATTATTATTATTATTATTATTATTATTTATTATTATTATTATTATTATTATTATTTTGCGGGGTATGATGACGTAGGTGAGGGTACACGGTATGCTATGGTGGAAATGAATAAAAAGAACTTTCGAGGGGGACAAAATTACGTGTCTACAACAACTTTGGTTGAATGTTGGAAATTCCATGGAATGTTTGAAATTTTGTTGAATAATTTGATTTTCTCACACTAAAAATGTATTCATTTGGTCGGGGAATGCCCCGAAGTATCTGTATATATTTATTCACCGGGGAATGCCCCGAGGTATCTTGTACCCGGAGGACGTTCGTGATGAAGGCCAGAGGCGTCGGGTAAAGCATAGGAGTAGTTTAGGAATAGTTTAGAATATAATAGGTTTACAGTTTCGCATTTTTTATTTTTCAGGACTGTATAATTGTACTGGACATTATATTTTGGATTATTTTGTTTTGTTTGCTTGAGTGATTGTCTTTGCGTGCTTTGTGTGGTTTATGCATTTGTAATGTCAATTTAGCCGATACGTTCTGACAAGCAACCGTGGTCAAACCACGGGATCGAGGGGTGCCTAACACCTTCCCCTCGGTCAACAGAATTCCTTAGCTGGAATTAGAGGTGTCAAACGGGTCGGGCTGGGTCGACCCAGAACCGGCCCTTCCATTTTAATCGGGTTGAGGGCCGGTTAAGGGCCGGGTTAGACATTAACCGGGCCGGGCCGGGCCGGGCTGGGCCAAACAGTAAAAAAATTAAAACCCACCCTAACCCGGCCCACTTAACCCAACCCGGTCAAACCCACCAAAACCCGATCAAACCCGGTTAAAAATCGGTCAAACCCGTTTAAAAAATAAATAAAAAATCCAATATACACTATATACACTCCAATATATACAATATATATTTTTAAAAAAAATATATAAACAATTACACATATATACGTACCATTCAATATATAATTATATATGACTATACGTACTACTTTAAATAAAACATATGCTATAATAGTATAATATATATATATATATATATATATACACTACAATATATATATATACTAATTTGTAAAACATATACACATGTATACGTTAAATATATACTACTTTAGAAGATATATATACATATATATGCACCATTCAATATATATGTACTACTTTAAATAAAATATATACTACAATATACATATATATATATATATATACAACAATATGTATATATATATAGTTACATACTAATTTATAAAACATATACACTTGTATATTTTAAAGATATACGTCTATAGAAGATATATACACATATATACACACCATTCAATATATATGTACTACTTTAAAAAAAGTATATACTGCAATATATATACTAATTTATAAAACATATACACATGTATACGTTAAATATACACATCTATAGAAGATCTATTCACATATATACACTCTATTCTATGTATATGTAATACTTTAAATCAAATATACTATAATATATATACATTACAATATATATTTGTATAGTTATATACTAATTTATGAAACATATACACATGTATATGTTAAATATACACGTCTATAGAAGATCTATTCACATATATACACTCTATTCTATGTATATGTAATACTTTAAATGAGATATACTACAATATATATACATTACAATATATATTTGTATAGTTATATACTAATTTATAAAACATATACACATGTATACGTTAAATATACATTTCTATAGAAGATATATACACGTGTATACGCACCATTCAATGTATATATACTACTACTTATAAAATATACTACATTATATATACATTACAATATATATAGATATACTTATATACTAATTTATAAAACATATACACATGTATACGTTAAATATACACTTCTATAGAAGATATATGCACAAATATACAAAACATATGCTACTTAATATAATAAATTAATAATATTTGGTAGTAAATTAATAATATATTAGAAGTAAGTTTTTAATTTAAATTAGAAAACTAGAAATTCAATTTAAAATTTTAAATCGTTAAATGAAAAAAAATAAAAAACAAGGACTAAGGAGTGAATGAATTTGGGGAATTTTATTGATTGCAAAATGATCCAAAATTTATAATTTACATGAATGAAAAATCTATAAATTATGCATCATTTTTTCCAACTCATTCATGTTAATATTAATGGGAACTTGCATAGGATAGTCGAAGTCAACGGGGCAAAACCATGCATTGGACTTGATTCTGCTGAGTTCTCCCGTGAAGTCATAATTTCTTCAAGTTTCAGCTCGTCGCTCGGCTTCGGTTCCATTCTTTGATTTCTTCTTTCCGCTCTAATCCAATCTCTAAGGCAAACTAGAACATTCATTGTAGACACGTAATTTTGCCCCCCCAAAAGTTCGTTTTTAAAAAATAAAAAAAATAAATAAAAAATAAAAAATAAAAAAATAAAAAAAATATAAAATAATAATAAACAATTAATAAAATAACTAACCCTCTTATCCTACCCACCTACCCACTAAAAACACAACACCTCACCACTACCCCCTACCCCACGTTACCCCACCCCCCCCACACTCTTTTCTTGTCAAGTAAGAAAGCTCAAATATATATACCTACACCTACACAATTTAAGGGGGGACAGAGATTAAAAAAAAAAAGAAAGAGAAAAGCATCAGATTTTTTTGGAGAAACTCTCTCTCTCTCTATAAACTCTCTCCCCCTCTCTCTAAAAAATCTCTCCCGAATCTCTCTCGGTGCCAGCTCCGACGACGGCAATATCGCCGTCGTCTCGCCGTCGTCACACTCTCTCTCTCCCCGATCTCTCTCGGATTTCAGTATCGACGGCGGCGACATCGCCGTCGTCTCTCCGTCGTCTCGCCGTCGTCACACTCTCTCTCTCCCCGATCTCTCTCCTCTCTCCGGCAAAGTTCCCATCCGCCGAACTTCCCTCCTTTCGCCGATCGGACACGGTCAGATCCGACCAGCTCCGACCGGCCCGTCACCACCCAGATCTCCGACGCCGTTTTCAGCGTCCCCCGACCGGACCCGAGATCCAACCAGATCTGTCACCAGATTCTGCCGGCGATTTTTCGACCAAACCGAGACCAGCTCAGTTCCGGCGAAACGTCCGGCGAAACAGCCGAAGCTGACCGGCGCCGCCGTCGGAAACAGGCGTTGCCGCCGTCCTGTCTGTCGCCGTGAGCTCACCGGAGCTCGATCTGCTCGGGTTTTGATTTTCTGCTATTGTTGGTTGATTTTGATTCCGACTATGCCATGTTTCGTCGTCGATAGTAAATCTCGAATCGTCTTTATCGAATTGTGTTGTCATTCTCGGTTGGGTTTCGTATAGTAAAAGTCTGTTATTCACGGGTTTTGGAGCTGTCCGGATTATTATTTTAATACCAAGTTTGGCTCGGTTCGTCGTGAGGTTCCCCGATCGAGTTTTGGGTCTTCGGATTTTTCTTATTATCGACAAAGCGTTCTATCGAGGTCCATTTCCTTAAACCCGCTCTCTTTTGTTTATCTTTGGTATATTGAATTAGCTGTGATTATGTTTGATGTGATTATGTTTTGTTGGACTTTGTTGATGTGATTGTTATGATCCTGATGTTCGGGGGGGTTGATTTTTGGTGTATCTAAGATTGAAATTTGATCATGTTTTTAATGGATTGATAAGGGGATTTGGGGAAGCAATGGAGGAATTGATAAAAGTTGAACGTAGATTAACGCTGGTTTGTTGCATTTGTTCTATTCGGTATAAGGAAATGTGATGGAATTATGTCTTTAGTCGAGAACGCATAGGCAAACGTAGGACGGGCAGGCAAATTTAGGAATAACAATTTGTTGGGGTGTTTTGAATATGTGCTTGAATGATGCTTTTACTATTGTACGAAAAGTTTTAAATGTACTCATTTGGTCGGGGAATGCCCCGAAGGATTTGTATTGATTTATCCGGGGAATGCCCCGAAGTACTTTGTACCCGGAGGACGTTCGCGATGAAGGCCCGAGGCGTCGGGTAAAGCATTAGTTTAGAATTAGCGTAGGTTTATTTTCAGTTCTTTTTCTATTTTCGGGTTGTAATAATTGGACTGGATTTACATTTCGTTTTGTTTCGTTCTGTTTGTTTGATTGTTTTTGCATGCTTTATTTTTGTGGTTTATACACTTTATAATGCCAAAAATAGCCAATACACTTCGTCAAGCGACCGTGGTCGAACCACGGGATCGAGGGGTGCCTAACACCTTCCCTTCAGTCAACAGAATTCCTTAGCCGGAATCTCTGTGCGCAAACCGGTTTAAGAGTCAATTGGTTTCGAAAAAGGATTTTTTAGGTGACTTGGCACACCGGACTATGCCAAGTGGCGACTCTGAATAAAAGTGCAAATAATTCCTTTTTTTCGAATCAAAATTTTATTTCATGTCACTTAAAATAATTAAACCCTTTCAAACTAAAAATATTCCAATGTTTTGGAGTACGCGGTTTAAAAAAAGGGGTGTGACATCTTCTGGCGACTCTGCTGGGGACATGAGCTGAGTTTTCAGAATTCGAGCTATTTTTGGAGTCGTATAGGCTTTGTTTGGCATTACGAGTGTATAAACATTGTTTGTGGTTATTGTTTGTGTTATTTTCACTTTTTGTGCTTTTTCGTGCTCTTTGTTTATATTATTTATCCTATGTGTTACCGCTTTATATCTGTCATCATGAGTCCACCCCACGGCCTTCTTTCTGCAACAAGTCCGTAGTACACGTGTTGTACACGACCTCTAGTTTGAGTCACCCTTATTTTAGGGGGGGAGCCGTCGGTGTTATGGAGTAGGTGGAAAGCAAAACAGCCACTATCGACCATACGCTTCCCCGAACAGCCTTGTTAGTGAACCACAACGTAGGTCAGCCCTTAGGTCATACTTATGTGCATCATATTGAGACCTAGTGGGGCCTACTTGGTCTTTTATAGGAGACTCACCTTTAAAGCATCCCTACGTGCTAACTGTTGCATTTTTAAGGGTAACGTGGTCATTTGACGGACTGATTCTTAAAAAAAAAAAAAAAAAAAAAAAAAAAAAAAAAAAAAAGTTAGTAGTAAGGTGTGTAGATAAAAAGGAAAAAAAGAATAGAAAAGTGAGTCGAATCGAAAAAAAAAAAAAAAAAAAAAAAAAAGTCGTAGTTTATTTTAGGATTCGTTATGGCTTTTGTTTTTCACAATTCAAAAACTCAAAAAGATTTTTTTTACGCTTTGTAAAGTACCGCAAATTCAAAAAGAAAAAGAAAGGAGGAAGTTTTGTTTGCTTGTCAAAAACTAAAATTTGCCAAAAAGACTTTTTTGTATAATTGGTGGTGTCAGTCTTAGTTAAAACGTCTAGTTTTTTTTTTTTTTAAAAAAAAAAAAAAAAAAAAAAAAAAAAAAAAAGGTTTTTATTCGTCTGTTTTTGATTGTGTCTCTTAAGTTAGGATCAATTTGCTAGTTAATCGTTAATTGTTTAATCTGATTGAACTACGCATACCTGATTCCCTTCCCTCGGGTTGGGATACGTAGGCAACCCTCGGTGGGTCCGGTAAAATTTTTGTGTCGGTCTTTGTCTTAGTATTAGTTTATGTCTCTCGTCCCGTAATCTAGAGTCGTTTGCCAAGTAGACTGATTTCGCTCAGTACTTCTGTTCGGCAAATTGGAGTCATGAACGGGGTCTGTCCCATAACATATTTTGGCATCAAAATCCCAAGGGTTGGGAATCTTCTACTCCTGTCAAATCTTTGAGGTGACGTCGTGTGTGTTATTACAGGATGAATTTGTCCACCAAGTCTAGAGTTCTAATGGTCGTCAAAGTGCCCAAAAAGTTAATCAAATGGTGGGAAATGTTTAATTATGTTGATCAGCAGGAACTGGTTAAAATATTAGGTGACCTCACAGAACTTCTGCATGTTACCCCTCGTCCAGATCTAATAGAGGCCTCGTTAACCTTTTGGGACCCGAGTAGTTTGGTATTCAGGTTTGGGGAATGTGAAATGACTCCCACTTTGGCAGAAATATCCGGTTTATTGCATTTGCCTTATATCGAGAAGGATATGATCCGAGCGCGAAATCATACTAGCGTGAGATTTTTGCAGTCCTGTGGTCTAAAAAGTAAGGGTATCCGTTTGGGTTGTTTAAGTGAATCGTGGGTTTCCCTAGATTTTTTGTTCGATAGATTCGGGCCCTCGGAAGGTTTTGATTGCTTTTGGGAAGAATTTCATGTGACTAATGAGAAGTGGGAGAAAAAGCGCCTTGAAGTCTTCACCCTCGCTTTGCTAGGAACTTTAGTGTTTCCACTAGAAGAAAGACATGTTAATACCCGCTTGCAATCTGTGGTGATGGCTTTATTTCATAAGGATCAAAACAACAAGGGCATTAATCAAAAGGGCAGGTTCACTCTCATACCCATGATCTTAACAGAAATATATAAGGCTTTAACCGAAGTGAAAATGGGAAGGAGATTCTTCGAGGGTAGTAACTTGATATTGCAGTTATGGATGATGGAGCACTTGCATGCACCTTCTTTAGTTAGATCAGATGTGTTAGATCGCTGTATTCCCAATCGAGTGAAAGCCATGGATTCCAGGTTGCGGTTGGACAAATTCTCGCTGCCCGTGGGAGTCAAGGCTTGGATCGAATTTCTTGAATCAAGAACCAGGGATAATATTTTGTGGACTTATTTGTGGCTTCGACCGAAGGTAGTATTGTTGGGTTGTCAGACACAGTTCCCTTTAGTTATGTTAGGGCTTAATTGCACTAGACCATACAATCCTTCTAGGGTAATGCGCCAGTTAGGTAGGCTACAGGAAGTGCAACCAGCAGTAGATCTTCTGAAGGACGTTGAGTATTTCAAGGATCAAGCCTTAGGTGAGAGCAGGTATGAGCAGTTTTGGAAGCATGCAACAAAGCTAGGTGTGGACACACTCAAAGAAGGTTTGGATAATCCAGGCCACACTCAAGGATATGAGATCTGGCTTCAATCTGTCCCTTGGGGTATCAGTCAACCCTTACCAGCACAGCTTAGAGGGAGAATACAGGAAGAATGCATAACAAATGATCACCAGGATGAAAGTGTAGGGTCCAAAGTGGAAACGCTGAGAGTTCAGTTAGCAGATTTATTCAAGATGGTAGAAAGGTGTCAGAATAATCTTTCCAAATGCACTCTTCATGAAGCAGGAATACGGGCCCGAAGTTTCTTCCCCGGTATCAGGGAATCTTTGCAGGATATGCTACAAGGTTTGAATGGGAGAAAGAGAACTTCAGAGGCGGGTCCATATCAACCAGGGTCATCGCGCAGAGCACCAGTGTGAAAGAGCACTTCTTATCTTTATTCAGTCAGAGCTTTTTTATGTGTGTCTGTCATTGCAGGGTGGTGTCTGTCTTAAGTCGAGGTCAAGTTTGTTTTGGTATTATAGTCTTTATTGGCAATTTCACCTGTGTCGTCTTGGTGGTCTATAATGTTGTTTCGTATTCGTTTTGTTTTAGTTTTTACAGTAGTCCCAAACTTTTATACATTTTTGTTGCTTTCTTTCTTCACAAGGATATGACAAATTGTTATTTTTCTTTTCTTCTTAAAGTTTAAAACAAAATAAAAATTTAAAAAAAAAAAAAAAAAAAAAAAAAAAAAGAGTTTAATTGGCCATTTTGACATGGTCCGAACTACGCAAGATCTGATTCATGTACAACATGATACGTAGGCAACCTACTTTTAGGTTCGATCTTAACCATTTTTGTTTTGTTGTTTTCATTATTTTTCCTCTTTTAAAGAAAAACAAAAGCCATAAAGAATGATAAAATAACGGTAGATAACGAGATAAAAGAAAAGGGCAGAGATTGATAGAAGATAAAAATAAGTGTGCACAAAAATCAGGATGATGTTAAAATGACCTCGCTACCCTCAAAAGTTGGTAGAAATGAGCATGAATTTAGGGCAATTTACCAATGCGATTCCCATGCCTGTTGTGTGCCTAATTCTAACGGATGTCGTCTTTGATGAGCATTTTCTTTCAGATAACAGTGGTAGGTTTGCAGCGCCCTGGCTAGTCACCCATACTTCACCAGGTCCAAAGCAAAGTTCGCCATGGCTAACAGAGAAATGGAAAATTCGCTCATTGACCCGGATCAGGAGCATAGGGAAGAAAGTGCTGAACACAACGATGAGGTGGTAAGGCTCAGGCAACAACTGATAGATTTGCATCGGGCATGGGCCAGCGGAATGCCTCCTCCTCCGCTCCCTGAAAGTCTTGGAAATATCTCTAGTTGCCCACCGCTCTCTCAGGCACAATTCTCTGTTCCTACTGAGTCGCCCGACCACGCACCAGGATTCACTCCGCGACACTATTATCCTGGCAGTTCTGGTGTGCCCTTGGCAGCTCCCCAATTAAGACCCACTGCTCAGCCAGCGCCACCAATCACAGCGGTATTCGTAGCTCCGCCACCACAGGAAACTCCCGTATATGTCGCGCGTCCCACAATGAGGCTTCCTAGGTCTTCCAGTGAGCCAGTATTGAAGGTTTCAGATGGTCAGTATTATGCCCCGGAGCCTACTTTGCAAATGAATGAACCATATAGGTACACTCAACCGCCTGTATTTCCATTTGATACGGAGAAACCTGTCACAACGGAGGAACAGGATGTCATAGCTCGAAAACTGAAGAGTTTAGAGCAGGCTATGAGAAATCTGCAAGGGATCGGAGATTACAGGAGTGTTTCTTATAAAGATCTGTGCATGTTCCCAGACATTAATCTTCCCCACGGTTTCAAGATGCCCAAGTTCGAGAAGTATACAGGACACGGTGATCCCGTTGCACACTTGAGACGATATTGTAACCAGTTGAGGGCCGCAGGTGGAAAGGAAGAATTGCTCATGGCTTTCTTTGGCGAGAGTCTTTCAGATCTGGCCTCAGAATGGTTTATAGATCGAGATATCGATAAATGGAACAGTTGGGATGATTTGGCTTCTGAATTTGTCCAGCATTTTCAGTATAACATCGACCTGATTCCGGACGAAAAGTCCTTGGTCAACATGAAGAAAAAGAGCACTGAAGGTTTTAGGGAATACGCGATAAGATGGCGTGAACAAGCCGCCAGGGTAAAACCCCCAATGAAAGAAAGTAAGTTGGTAGAAGTTTTCATCCAGGCGCAGGATGAAACCTATTTTCAGCATTTGCTTCCGGCAATGGAAAAGTCTTTTATGGAAGTTCTCAAAATGGGGGAGATGATAGAGGATGGAATTAAGACCGGTCGAATAGTGAGTTTTGCCGCATTAAAAGCCACCACACAAGCGATTCAAGGTGGATCTGGCGCATTCGGAGGTAGAAAGAAGAAAGAGGACGTGGCGACTGTCGTGGCTGGAACCCATTCCTATCCCAAAAGACCTCCTCGCCCCTATCCACAATCCCAAGCCCAAGTCTACACCCAAGCTCCATATATTCCTCCCCACCATTACTATCCTCCACAAAACCCTTTATATTCCATTCCACCACCACCATACCCAGTATACAGCGCGCAGCCATATGCCCAAACCCCTTCTTACCCACAATGGCGCGCGCAAGCTCCACAAAATCGCCCTTTCGCTCCACCAAATTATCAAAACCCCTCTAGATCCAGTTTTCAGCCTAGGCCCGATTATAAGAAGGAGAAGGCAGTCAAAAATCAATTCACACCTCTGGGGGAGTCATATGCCAGCTTGTTCGATAGGTTGAGAAAGTTGAAGGTTTTGAGTCCAATTCAAGGAAGGCTTTCAAATCCACCGCCGAGGAATCTCGATTATTCTTTAAGGTGTGCGTACTGCTCTGATATGCCAGGCCATGATATTGAGAAATGCTGGCACTTAAAGAGAGCTGTCCAAGATTTAATTGACACAAATCAGATGCTGGTCCAGGCCCCGGAGAGTCCTAATATTAACCGGAATCCATTGCCAACCCATGCTGAAGCCAATATGCTAGAATTGATATATGACGGGAAAGAGCGTTCGAGAGGTTATAAGCCTATTGTCAAGATACAGACCATTGAAGAGAAATCGGTGAATGTAGCGGAGTCTGTAAAAGCAATGTCATTGAGCCGGGAAGGAATGAGAGAAGATAAATCCCAAGAAAGCACAAAGAAGCCCCTGATCACAGTACAAGGCGCCAGAAGACATGTTGATTCAAGTCAGGATAAGCCTAAGTTAACAGTGGTGGGAGCTCTGAGTCAGCCCATCTTGATGGTGAAAGGAGCACTGACGGCGCCTATTGTCCTCAAACCAGTGACCCAACCTCCGATAGTTGATACGAAAAGGATTCCCTGGAATTATGGGCGGACGGTGATGACCTATCATGGGAAAGAGGTTGTGGAAGATGTAGATGAGGTAGGCGGTTTGACTAGGTCAGGAAGATGTTTCATACCTGAAAGCTTAAGAAAGCCAAAGCCAACGGTGAGTGGACAGTCGTCTATCAAAAAGCCTATCACTGAAGAAGAAGCCGAAGAATTCTTGAAAAAGATGAAATTGCCGGAGTATTCAGTATTAGATCAGCTGAAGAAAACCCCTGCTCAAATTTCCTTTTTATCTTTGTTGTTGCACTCCAAGGAGCATCGTGATGTTTTGTTAAAGGTATTGAATGAAGCATATGTTCCAAGGGAGATTACAATCAACCAGGTTGAGAAAATGATGGGAAAAATCTTTGATGTCAATCGGATCAGCTTTTCTGATTATGAATTGCCTGTTGAAGGTACGGGGCATAATCGGGGCCTTTACATTACAGTGAAATGTGAAGATTTCTACGTCACTCATGTCATGATTGATGGAGGTTCAGGTGCGAATATTTGCCCTGTTTCTACTTTGGAAAAGTTGAATATTGGTGTTGATAGGATCAAGCCCAACAATGTATGTGTTAGGGCTTTCGATGGCGCAAAGTCAAATTCCATTGGCGAAATAGAACTACTGCTGACCATAGGGCCTGTTGAGTTCGCCATAGAGTTTCAAGTGTTGAATGTAGAATCCTCTTACAATCTGTTATTAGGAAGGCCGTGGATTCACAAGGCCAAGGCGGTTGCATCGACGCTACACCAAATGATTAAGTTTGAGCATGACCGGCAAGAAGTAGTTATTCATGGTGAAGGAGATTTGTCAGCCTATGAAGATTCTCCCTTGTCCCTTATCGAAGCAAATAACGTAGAGGAGACATTCATCTATCAAATTTTTGATACAGTGCCGGTGAGTCGTATCCCTGAATGGCAGGCTGTACCAGGACCGCAATTGTCTTCTGCTTCTATCATGATGGTGAGTGAACTTTGGAAGTATGGATTTGAGCCAGGAAAAGGTTTGGGAGCGTCTCTGCACGGCATAGTTCATCCCGTATGCCCGAGTGAGAACGTGGGCACGTTTGGTCTAGGATTTGAGCCTACAGCTGAAGATCTGAAGAAAGCCAAGGGAAGGAAAAAGGAAATATGGTCCCTCCCTCGCCCAATACCACTACTCAGTGAGTCATTTGTTAAGAGCGATGTCGCGGGACATGTGGAATCTGAAGTTGAAGTGGTTGATGACTTCCAGAACCTTTTTATTGAAGTTGATATGATTGAAGCAGGAGAAGGCACCAGTATGGCAGATGTGCAATTCATAGGTCCAGCTGTCAGGCTCAATAATTGGGAAGTCACTCCTCTCCCCGTCAGGAGGGAGTTTTGGTAGTTCATTTTGTTTTTTTTCTCTCTGTTTATCCGAGTTATTTCAGGGTTGTAATTCGGATTCTAGTTTGTTTATGTTATGTTGGTGTCTATGTTTAAACCCTTCTATCTTTTATTTAATGAAATGCAATGTCCCTTTTATTTTGTGTCTAATATATTTTTGTTTTCTTTCTTACACAGTTCTCTTTATGCTGATTCTAATGACATGACATGCATGCGGAATTTTCAGCCTGATCTTAAAATCCAAAATAATCCTGATGTAATGAAGCAGGATGGGGAATATGATGGAAAAGAAGCATTAGAAGAAATAAGCAAAGAGTTGGAACAATTTGAAGACAAACCGAATCCTAACTTGAATGAGACTGAGCCAATAAATCTAGGGGATCAAGAAGATGTTAGGGAAACTAAAATCAGTGTACATGTTTTGCCCCAGCTAAAAGATGAAATGATTCAAACGTTAATGGATTATAAGGATGTTTTTGCATGGTCTTATGATGATATGCCTGGTTTAAGCACTGAATTAGTGTCTCACAAATTGCCAACGGATCCCGCATTCCCTCCTGTCAAACAGAAGTTGAGGAAGTTTAAAACAGATGTAAGTATTAAAATCAAGGAGGAAATCATGAAACAACTTGAAGCCAAAGTAATTCGAGTGGCTCGTTATCCTATGTGGTTATCCAATGTTGTTCCTGTACCAAAGAAAGATGGCAAAATTCGAGTGTGTGTTGATTACCGCGATTTGAACAGGGCAAGTCCAAAAGATGATTTTCCATTGCCTAACATTCATATTTTGCTAGACAACTGCGCTAAACATGAGGTTGCGTCTTTTGTGGATTGCTATGCCGGATATCATCAGATCATTATGGATGATGAAGACGCGGAGAAGACGTCCTTTATCACACCATGGGGAACTTATTATTACCGAGTGATGTCGTTCGGTTTGAAGAATGCCGGAGCAACATATATGAGAGCAATGACCACTATGTTTCATGACATGATGCATAAGGAGATTGAGGTTTACGTGGATGATGTGATTATTAAGTCAAAAAGTCAGGCCGACCACGTAAAAGATTTGAGAAAGTTCTTTGAAAGGCTTCGCAGGTACAATCTCAAACTCAACCCGGCAAAATGTGTATTTGGAGTTCCATCTGGAAAGCTGTTGGGGTTTGTAGTCAGCCGTCGGGGAATTGAATTAGATCCCTCAAAAATCAAAGCCATTCAGGATTTGCCCCCGCCCAAGAACAGAACGGAGGTAATGAGTTTGCTCGGTAGACTGAACTACATTAGCAGGTTTATTGCTCAACTCACGACCACTTGTGAGCCCATATTCAAGTTGTTGAAAAAGAGTGCTGCGGTAAAATGGACTGAAGAATGTCAGGAAGCGTTCGATCGAATTAAGAGATATCTGTCAAATCCACCCGTGCTGGTACCCCCAGAGCCTGGTAGGCCTTTGATCTTATATTTATCAGTCATGCATAATTCTTTCGGTTGTGTCCTGGGCCAACATGATGTCACAGGCAAGAAGGAGCAGGCTATTTATTATCTTAGCAAGAAGTTCACCGCATATGAGGCCAGGTATACTCTTCTTGAAAGGACGTGTTGTGCCCTAACTTGGGTGGCGCAGAAGTTGAAGCATTATCTCTCATCCTATACTACTTATCTCATCTCTCGCATGGATCCTTTGAAGTATATCTTTCAGAAGCCTATGCCAACAGGTCGTTTGGCAAAGTGGCAGATATTACTTACCGAGTTTGACATTGTATATGTGACTCGAAGCGCCATGAAAGCCCAAGCTTTGGCAGATCATCTTGCTGAAAATCCCATCGATGAAGAATATGAGCCATTAAAGACATATTTTCCTGACGAAGAAGTGTCGTGTGTCGATGAGGTCGTTATAGACGCTGATCCAGGTTGGAGGTTATTTTTCGATGGAGCTGTCAATATGAAAGGAGTTGGAATAGGTGCGGTTCTTATTTCTGAATCAGGACAACATTTCCCGATTACAGCACAACTTCGATTCTACTGTACTAACAATATGGCAGAGTATGAAGCCTGCATTCTTGGTTTGAGGTTAGCTGTTGATATGGGAGTCCAAGAATTGTTGGTGTTAGGAGATTCAGATTTGCTCGTCCACCAAATTCAAGGCGATTGGGAGACGCGAGATTTGAAGCTCATCCTGTATCGACAATGTTTGCAGGAGCTATGTCAACGGTTTGTGTTAGTGAAATTCAGGCATATTCCAAGGAGTCGTAATGAAATGGCTGATGCTTTAGCCACTTTGTCTTCAATGCTCCAACATCCGGACAAAGCCTACATCGATCCAGTGCATATACAGAGTCGTGATCAGCAGGCTTATTGTAACGTGGTTGAAGAAGAGCTCGATGGAAAACCTTGGTTCTCGGATATCAGGCGGTACATTCAGTCAGGAGAATACCCAACATATGCCACCAACGATCAAAAGAGGGCCATTAGGCGTTTGGCTAGTGGATTTTTCCTAAGTGGGGGAATCTTGTATAAGAGAACCCCAGATCTCGGACTTTTGAGGTGTGTAGATGCAAAAGAAGCCTTGACAATCATGGTTGAAATACACTCTGGAGTATGTGGGTCGCACATGAATGGTCATGTCTTGTCAAAGAAGATTCTTCGAGCAGGTTATTACTGGCTTACCATGGAAAGGGATTCTATCCAATTTGTCCGGAAGTGTCATCAATGTCAGGTACACGGTGATCTGATACGCTCTCCTCCGGTTGAGTTGCATGCAATGGCCGCTCCATGGCCGTTCGTAGCTTGGGGAATGGACGTGATCGGACCGATTGAGCCGAAGGCATCAAACGGGCATAGATTCATTTTGGTAGACATTGACTACTTCACAAAGTGGGTAGAAGCAGTAACTTTCAAGTCAGTGACAAAGAAGGCTGTGGTAGATTTTGTTCATGCCAATATCATTTGTAGATTTGGAATTCCTAAGATGATCATTACAGATAATGCCGCCAATCTCAATAGTCATTTGATGCAAGAGGTATGTCAACAGTTCAAGATCGCACATCGAAATTCTACCCCATATCGCCCGAAGGCCAATGGTGCTGTAGAAGCTGCTAATAAGAACATAAAGAAGATACTGCGAAAAATGGTACAAGGGTCTAGACAGTGGCATGAAAAGTTGCCATTTGCATTGCTGGGTTATCGCACCACTGTTCGCACTTCAACAGGGGCAACTCCATATTTATTGGTATATGGGACAGAAGCAGTCATCCCTGCAGAAGTTGAAATTCCCTCTCTCCGAGTCATTGTAGAAGCAGAGATTGATGATGACGAATGGGTAAAGACCCGATTGGAATATTTGAATTTGATTGAGGAAAAGAGGCTAACGTCCGTGTGTCATGGCCAGTTGTATCAGAGGAGGATGGCTCGAGCGTATAACAAAAAGGTTCGTCCCAGGAATTTTGAAGTTGGTCAGTTGGTATTGAGACGTATCCTTCCTCACCAGGTTGAAGCGAAAGGCAAGTTCTCCCCTAACTGGCAAGGGCCCTTTGTTGTGAAGAAAGTGTTGCCCAATGGAGCCTTATATTTGACAGATATTGAAGGCAAAATGGCAGAAATGGCTATCAATGCTGATGCGGTCAAAAGATACTATGTATGATATTTGATCCTTTGTTGAATTTATTGCATGTTTAGTACTTACATTCTTGAAGATTGAGATGATGAAGGCATTTTATTCTTCTATCCAAACATTGTGTCATCCTTTGTTTACCCATTTGAGCTTCGTTTTATTTTTCTTTCATACCCCTCTTTTGGAATCAAAATAGAGTAAAGACAAATGTCAAGAAAATAAGAACAAAAGAAAGAGTTCAAAAAAAAAAAAAAGAGAGAATAAAAATTAAAAGTAAAGGAAAAAAAAAAATCAAATCGAAATCAAATCAAAACAAAGAACAAAGCCGATGGAACTACGTGCGACCTGATTCTCCTCTCTCGGGGGTGAGATACGTAGGCTGCCCTATTTCGGGCTCGGTCCAACCAAATAAAATTTTTAGATTCACCAGTCAACAAAACTGGGGCATGAGTTAATGTGTTATTTGAGTCGATTCCAAAAGTTGTAAGTCCCACCCTCACTTCAAGTATCGTTTGAGCCTCTTACCATTTTTTTTCTAACCTTAACCAAAAGTCAAGTTACAACCACAGAAAGTCCTTCAGATCAATTTTTGATAATGTTAAGGCTAAGCATGCAATGCACATGATGATACGTTGTGAGGTACCACTTGTCTCCCTCAGCACAAGAGATCAGGAAAGGAAAATGAAAATGAGAGAGTCTTATTGGTGAAAACCCTCCCGGGCACCATAAGGCGATGGAGAGTTGAGAGAAAATAAAAATGAGAGAGTCTTATTGGTGAAGACCCTCACGGGCACCATAAGGCGATGGAGAGTTCAAGAGAAAAAGCAAAAGTGAGAAGAAAGAGATTTGTTGGCAAAAATATTTTAAGATGTCATCAATCAAATGTGATATATGAGTCCGATGGATTTGAAGAAGCGGCTCAGAGGCAAAGGTGCGAACTCAACAACAAAGGGGGAGTTTGGATAGGAAGATCAGGCAGCTCAATCCAAAATGCATGTCATGCTCACTGGAGTTGGTTGTCGTGTTCAGATAAGTTTTCTTTTTGAATATGGGACATTGCCCCTTTTCTTTCATTTACATATTCATGCTTTTTATCTTTTTATGTCATTTATCAAAAATAAAAGTCTCCATCATTTTCTTTACATTTTAAGTCAAGTCTGTGTCAAAACAAGCGAGAAAGGATTACAAAATTTACTACCAGTCTTTCCAATTATCTGAGGAAAAGCCAAGGAACAACACAGGAAGAAATAGGACCGTAATTCAACAAGCAAAGGAAGTATATCAACCAACAGGCTACTGGATTCATAGAGAATATTCAGATTAGGGAAAAGAGTGCACCTCAGGGGCATGGTAAAATAGAAACTCATTGTTCGAGTCAGAAATCACTTCCCCTCAATAAGGGTCCGGGTCAATGATGCAACAAGACAGGACAGGTGTCAGCGATTTGGAAGCAAGGATGAAAGGAACAAGTGCTGGGGCAGATGCCTGAAAAGCCAAGGACTGCAAGCCACCACTAAGTTTTTAACTGACAAATTTTCTTTGTTGAAACAGGGGCAAATTCGTTTCACTTGATTCAGCTACCATTGGAAATGCACATCCATGGGACTTTACTTTCTGTTCAGGACCCTCCTGAAAAATGGGACTTTACTTTCTGTTCAGGACCCTCCTGAAAAAATGGGACTTTACTTTCTGTTCAGGACCCTCCTGGAAAATGGGACTTTACTTTCTGTTCAGGACCCTCCTGAAAAATGGGACTTTACTTTCTGTTCAGGACCCTCCTGAAAAATGGGACTTTACTTTCTGTTCAGGACCCTCCTGAAAAATGGGACTTTACTTTCTGTTCAGGACCCTCCTGAAAAATGGGACTTTACTTTCTGTTCAGGACCCTCCTGAAAAATGGGACTTTACTTTCTGTTCAGGACCCTCCTGAAAAATGGGACTTTACTTTCTGTTCAGGACCCTCCTGAAAAATGGGACTTTACTTTCTGTTCAGGACCCTCCTGAAAAATGGGACTTTACTTTCTGCTCAGGACCCTCCTGAAAAATGGGAATTTACTTTCTGTTTAAAGATTTTTACTTTCTGTTCAGGACCCTCCTGAAAAATGGGACTTTGTTTTCTGTTTAGTGATTTTACTTTCTGTTCAGGAGCCCGCCTGAAGAACAGGGTGATGAAATAGCAAGTCAGGTGCCCGCCTGGAGAATAGGGTGAAGAAATGGCAAAGTCAAGCAAACAAAGCAAAGTAATTGAAAGTCAAGTAATAAGGTGAAAGAAATTGCAAGACAGGAGCCCGCCTGGAGAACGGGGTGATGAAAGTCGAGTCAAGAACCAACAGAAGCAGTTTAGATAGTTTTTGTAATTTCCTTTATATTTCAGCTTTTGATTTTTATTTTTGATGATAACAGAGCCGCGGACCGGAACCTCGATGGAACCTCACTCGACTCTTCAGCTCGGTATAGTCCACCGCCGTCCAAAAGTTGAGATGTTTGTCATTCGATCCTCTCGCAACTTGTTTGGGTAGGCTGTCCTAATTCAAAACCCGATAGTCTTTCTTTCTTCTGTTTCTTCTTTGAATAACGGTCGGGACAAAATTCTGTTCGTTGTCTACTTCTTTGTCTGAAAACACTGTGTGTTTACATTCAAAGGGGGCATGATGTAGACACGTAATTTTGCCCCCCCAAAAGTTCGTTTTTAAAAAATAAAAAAAATAAATAAAAAATAAAAAATAAAAAAATATAAAAAATATAAAATAATAATAAACAATTAATAAAATAACTAACCCTCTTATCCTACCCACCTACCCACTAAAAACACAACACCTCACCACTACCCCCTACCCCATGTTACCCCACCCCCCCCACACTCTTTTCTTGTCAAGTAAGAAAGCTCAAATATATATACCTACACCTACACAATTTAAGGGGGGACAGAGATTAAAAAAAAAAAGAAAGAGAAAAGCATCAGATTTTTTTGGAGAAACTCTCTCTCTCTCTATAAACTCTCTCCCCCTCTCTCTAAAAAATCTCTCCCGGATCTCTCTCGGTGCCAGCTCCGACGACGGCAATATCGCCGTCGTCTCGCCGTCGTCACACTCTCTCTCTCCCCGATCTCTCTCGGATTTCAGTATCGACGGCGGCGACATCGCCGTCGTCTCTCCGTCGTCTCGCCGTCGTCACACTCTCTCTCTCCCCGATCTCTCTCCTCTCTCCGGCAAAGTTCCCATCCGCCGAACTTCCCTCCTTTCGCCGATCGGACACGGCCAGATCCGACCAGCTCCGACCGGCCCGTCACCACCCAGATCTCCGACGCCGTTTTCAGCGTCCCCCGACCGGACCCGAGATCCAACCAGATCTGTCACCAGATTCTGCCGGCGATTTTTCGACCAAACCGAGACCAGCTCAGTTCCGGCGAAACGTCCGGCGAAACAGCCGAAGCTGACCGGCGCCGCCGTCGGAAACAGGCGTTGCCGCCGTCCTGTCTGTCGCCGTGAGCTCACCGGAGCTCGATCTGCTCGGGTTTTGATTTTCTGCTATTGTTGGTTGATTTTGATTCCGACTATGCCATGTTTCGTCGTCGATAGTAAATCTCGAATCGTCTTTATCGAATTGTGTTGTCATTCTCGGTTGGGTTTCGTATAGTAAAAGTCTGTTATTCACGGGTTTTGGAGCTGTCCGGATTATTATTTTAATACCAAGTTTGGCTCGGTTCGTCGTGAGGTTCCCCGATCGAGTTTTGGGTCTTCGGATTTTTCTTATTATCGACAAAGCGTTCTATCGAGGTCCATTTCCTTAAACCCGCTCTCTTTTGTTTATCTTTGGTATATTGAATTAGCTGTGATTATGTTTGATGTGATTATGTTTTGTTGGACTTTGTTGATGTGATTGTTATGATCCTGATGTTCGGGGGGGTTGATTTTTGGTGTATCTAAGATTGAAATTTGATCATGTTTTTAATGGATTGATAAGGGGATTTGGGGAAGCAATGGAGGAATTGATAAAAGTTGAACGTAGATTAACGCTGGTTTGTTGCATTTGTTCTATTCGGTATAAGGAAATGTGATGGAATTATGTCTTTAGTCGAGAACGCATAGGCAAACGTAGGACGGGCAGGCAAATTTAGGAATAACAATTTGTTGGGGTGTTTTGAATATGTGCTTGAATGATGCTTTTACTATTGTACGAAAAGTTTTAAATGTACTCATTTGGTCGGGGAATGCCCCGAAGGATTTGTATTGATTTATCCGGGGAATGCCCCGAAGTACTTTGTACCCGGAGGACGTTCGCGATGAAGGCCCGAGGCGTCGGGTAAAGCATTAGTTTAGAATTAGCGTAGGTTTATTTTCAGTTCTTTTTCTATTTTCGGGTTGTAATAATTGGACTGGATTTACATTTCGTTTTGTTTCGTTCTGTTTGTTTGATTGTTTTTGCATGCTTTATTTTTGTGGTTTATACACTTTATAATGCCAAAAATAGCCAATACACTTCGTCAAGCGACCGTGGTCGAACCACGGGATCGAGGGGTGCCTAACACCTTCCCTTCGGTCAACAGAATTCCTTAGCCGGAATCTCTGTGCGCAAACCGGTTTAAGAGTCAATTGGTTTCGAAAAAGGATTTTTTAGGTGACTTGGCACACCGGACTATGCCAAGTGGCGACTCTGAATAAAAGTGCAAATAATTCCTTTTTTTCGAATCAAAATTTTATTTCATGTCACTTAAAATAATTAAACCCTTTCAAACTAAAAATATTCCAATGTTTTGGAGTACGCGGTTTAAAAAAAGGGGTGTGACATTCATTGCATTGCTTCCCAATGAGTGTCGGTTGTCTCCAAGCTGCTGTCGTCCCTGACTAAAGGCGCTCTCTGATGCAACGGTTGACATTGAAACATTCAAGATATCTCTAGCTATATAGCCATTGGGCCAACGGCTAGTTTGGCCCAAAATCCAAAATATCTTTTTTTTTAAATTTTTTCGGGCTGGGCCGGGCCGGTTAACCGGCGGGCCTGGACCGGGCTTGGTCCGGGCCGGGTTAGCCGGGCCCATTTTAACAAAATAACCGGCCCGGGACCCGTAACCCTAAAGCCCTAGGGCTTACTGGGCCGAGTCAAACCGGGCCGGGTTAGGTAATAGGGCCGGGTCGGGTCGGGCCGAGCCGGCTCACTTGACACCCCTAGTTGGAATCTCTGTTCGCAAACCAGTATTAAAGAGTCAAAACCATTTTAAAAAAGGATATTCATGGGTGACTCGGCACACCCGATTTATGCCAAGTGGTGACTCTGAATTTTGATTGTTAAAAAATAATCCTTTTTCGAAACAAATTTTCATCTTTTGTCACTTTAATAATTAAAACTCTTTCGACCCTTAAAACATAATCTTTGGAGTACAAAAAAAGGGTGTGACGTTCACAATACTCATCACAAGATTACATCTAAAACAACTCATTCCTTAAGGTACAAACTATAATTAATTAACCTCTCTTTTCCCTGTTTCTAAGAACAAAAGGGAAAGATAGAGCTTACATTATTATCACATAACAAAACAAAAAAAAGCAGCTTGTTCTACTAAAACTCCTGCTATGTGGCGGGGTCAAAGGACCGGACAGTAAGAAAAAGTGACTACTCAAATTGTGTGATGGATAAGACCACAAACAGTAACAAGAGCCATAATTAATGAGTGCTCAACTTGAGGTTCCACCACAATGTTAATACATCATCTCCAAATAGTACTCCTGAACTTGCTTGTTTTTGTTTTACCTAATCATAATTAACACACAAATCATTCACTAACATTATTAGTTAAAGGATTTAATTCATATACACTGAGAATATGACAAGTATATATAGTCATCTTTTAGGTGATCTGATAATTACGTACCTCTGCGACAAGTCGTCCTTGATGGTTCATAATCTTAATAGATTTTGTACCAAGGATAATCTTATAGCAAATTGCTTCAGAATTACACCCCAATATAACATTGTAATAGCTTTCATTATCTCCTCTAAGTACATTGTGAATTTTCTTCACTTGAAACCATGGTATTTCTTTACTAGTTACTCCATCATAACTCCATTTATAGCCATCCCAATGTCCAAATACTGGAACTTTCTGTGGGAAAAAATATACGGATGAATCGTTGAAAATATAGTTAAGTAAATAAAAATGCAACTTCTCTAACCATTTAAACTTTTAGACATGGTGATCGCACAATATGACATGAATTGTCATCTCTGAGATAGGTTGTAGTTCGCTAAGCGGATTATTATAAAGAAGTTTTAGGAGCTCGGCTTATAAGAAAAAGAATAATTTACGTGCTTGGCTTGTAAAAAAGAATCAGGCTGGCACATGATGCTTACCCTATTTCGAATAGAAAAGAGAACTTTGCCATTGGAATCCATGAGATGAACTTCTTTGCTACGTTTAATGTTGTAGTTGTCAATTCTATAAACAATTTGTCCATTTGAGTCATAAACAGTGCATCCATTTCCATGGTGGACTAGAGATTTCATCCACAAAGTGAATATTTCTCTTCTTTGGCTCACATAAGAGGAAATAACACTTAGGTTTGACTTGTTTGAGTAAACTCTAGCCATTGAAATAATATATGAGCTTAATTTAGAGAGAGAATTGGAAATATTTTGAGTTAAAGGCACTAGAAAGGGGTATATATATAGAACCATGCATGCATAATATGTACTATATATACTAAAATTTTCCACTTTCTTGGTCACTTCCTTCTAGCTAATGGCAATAGAAACGTGCAAATAATTGACCACTAGACCGCATGCACCTTCAATGCCGAAGTAATTAATTAAAAAAATTATGTGGTTTAGAAAAAATGAAGTTAAAACTATCAGTCGTAGCTAATGTTTAAAATGATCATTAGGCACAACTAAGATTAATATTAAATAGCTAAATATACCTTTCTTTTGTATTTATATATTTTTGTATATTTCGACAAATCTCTAATTTTGGGGACACTATAATTTGGGACTCATATGTATTTGTATTTGTATATAAAAGCTGGAATTTCGGGCCTCATATACAAATCTATAAGGGTTTGTATTTGTATACATGCGAATTTCAAGGCTCATATATAAATTCTAAAGCGAATTTGTATTTGTAATTTGTATATACAATCTCTAATTATATATCTAACTATCTAAACTGCAACTATGCCTTGTAATTAGACAAACATTAGCTATAACAATTGATTGCTTAAATGTAACCTACTTCTCAGATTTTGCATTTTTAATTCCCTATAAAAAAAAAAAAAAGGTAGAAAAAGGATGGAAAAGAAAGAAATAAGGGAATATATGCAAAAGTCGATCTCAATCTGAATAATATAAGCTACATATATAGGACTTGACGGTTGACATATCAACATATATCTACATTAGTGTTAGTACTATTTGCTGTGTTGCACTTGATTGAGGTGGTGGTTTCTTTAATTTAATTTTTTGCAAATTGATTTTTTTTCATTTAGAGTTAGGTATCTATATTAGAGTCCAATTAATTTGAATTTGTGTCACGTATAAGGCTCATTCGAAGTAAGCGCTTCTTAACAAGGATTTTTCCATATCCAATATTCGAATCCGAAACCTCTAATTAAGGAATTGTAATAAGCGTTATATCACCCATTTTCTAGCTGTAGATATGCGATAGGGGTAGTCGATGGATTAAGAGAAGGATTGATAGATTTTTACAAGTACAACTATCAATATGGATCGACCAATCTTGCCCTTACGAGTGCCAAAATTGGATAGTCCGGATAGGTTTAGGTCGTCCTATACCGTTTTGATGGGTCTTGTTGAAAGGTCATCACGTCTTTTAAGTAAGAATACTTCAGTCCGGATAGGTTTAAATGTTGCTTTTTAGTGGGTTCAGGGGTCCAGATGACAAACATGTAAGTAGAAGTGTTCAACTTACAGAACCGATATAGTACAGAGGTCCAGAAAATCATTTTACCTTTTGACAAAGTCAATAAAAGAGTGGAAGGGGTATGCATATTGGGAAAATAGGAATATTTGATTTAATTGACACCAGTTCTCTCATGAATTATTTATGACTAGTTTATTAAATAGTTGAATCAATGTGCCAACATCCCAATTTAAAACCAATTAAGGAAAGATATGGAAGACTTAAAAGATGCTATCCCTTTTATAAAAGCAAACAATTTTAGATTTTGTTTATAAAAGCCAAATTATTTGAAATTTGGCTTGTCAAAATCTAACTTCGAAGAATATAAAAGCAAGCAATTTTAGATATTGCTTATACATGAATTAGTTCAGATCATATATGACTTAACTTCAGCCACTTTTGTATGAAATTTATGCCATATATATATGGTGGAATTTCGGTAAATTTGTGTACGAAGCTTAGCATATATTTAAATTCGTATCACGCTTAAAAAGTTTGACTGAAAAGGAAGAAAGAAGAAACAGAATGAAAGAGAAAAGAATAGAAAAGACAATAACTTAATTACACTGTTTGTTTAACAATATTTATCCACTATATTAAAAATAAATGTTTAACAATATTTGTTCAAAAAATAATGAATTATTTACCCTTTCTACCTATTTTATTTTGGTTATTAAATATTATTCATCACTCAATGTATTTTTCAAAGCATTAAATATATTATATTCAAAAAGTGATATAGTAAAACTGATCTTGTTATTTATTATTTCTTAACATGAGTGTCAAGTCAATATTGGAAAAATATTGAGTATTTAAATGGAGTTTTATCTTATACCGTTATATAAATAAAATCTAGGAATAACGTGAAAGAATATATTGATAAAAAGCATTAAGTCTAATTTCTTCGCAATACGTAAATTAAGAGGATACGAAATTATATTCCAATATTTTTGCTTTATTGTACTTCTTTTTTGAAAAAAAATTAAATATTTTGTACGTTTATATACAAGTGTATGTGATTATGATTATGTTTATAGTTATTCCTACAATGGGATCATGCATTAAAATAAAAAATGTTCGAACCACAGTCCACATGGCTGAAAGTATAGAAGGAATAAGTATATTACACATGTTCATTTGACTTAATTAATTATTCCAAAGAGTGTATTGCTTTTTACATTTATATTATAGGTATCAGTATTTTTAAAGGAGTTTTCGAAACGAATTAAAAATGCTTCAAGGCTCAAATGAAAAACATAAATTCATAGGGCGTAAGTCTTGGGCATAAAGGTATAAGTACTGGGCCAAAAAGCGTACCCATGATATTAATTTTAATTTTTATTATTTTAAAAATATTTTTACTATAAAATCACATGTTTTATTATTGGTGTAATGATTTTTATACTTTATGCTATCATTTTCTCATATTATAGTGATTTTTGTTCAATATATAAGTAAATAAAGAACCTTTCCTAGACAATAATTATAATATTTTTATTTCTATATTACTGATGATTTATTTAAATTTATTTGCAGAATTATTTCAAATCTTACTTTTACTTATTTCTTAGTAATAAAATTATAAAATCAAGCTACATGAGATATACGTCAGATTCATAAAACATATGCCTCACTGTATGCTACATAAAACGTGCCGTCCCACACCTTTTAAAACACTAATACGTACAAATGAAGTCCAAGAGAATAAATACTGGTTATAGATGGTTATGAATAGATATGGACAGCAAGCCAGATACTTCATATTTAGAAATTGCATTTTGTGGTACCACATTTTGGGCTACAAGTCAAAATTTATTGAATTTAAAGTTTCGAAAAATAACATAAATATACATCTTAATTTATCATATTAATACAAATTTTTATTTTATAAAGTAATTATAAAAATCTCATCTAATTATATATCATCGTTGGATGTATCAAAAGCTAATTATGTATCTCGACAGACCCAAAAATAAAAAAAATATATCAGGAACTAATTATGTATCTTTACAGAGGAAAAAATATATCTTTGTTGGATGTATCGGTATCTAATTATGTATCTCGATAGACCCAAAATTGAGAGCTTCAGTAATTATGTAAAATATTGAGATTTTCTGTAATTAAATTTCAAACTGTCAAAATTTATTTGCCTTTTAAGTTTTAACCATGGAGCAAACAAGATCAAAATTGAGTTCGAAGATTATTTTTATTCACCTTCAAAGTCATTTTTATAAGTTGGGTGACCAAATTAGCATTTGAAAATATGATCAGTCTAACTCGTTCAAGTTTGTGAGGTTTTTGATTGCAAATCATTACCTCAGCTAATTATGACTTGCTCAATTCGCACGTTTAAACGTTGAGCAAATATGTAATCGAAAATGACCTATGAAAAAACATGTCAAAATATCTTTTAAAAGATGTTTTTTATTTTATATATCTTATACAATTTTAGGTATCGCTTTCTTCATCCCTCATACAAAATAATAATTTTTTGAACACTTTGATATAAACGAACTTTAGAAGTATAATATCGTCTGTAAACGCTCGTGTGAGTGCCTTTGAAAAAACTTTTTTTTTTTCTTAAGAAATTAAAATTTAATAAGAGTTGAGCAAACTAGATTACGACATATTATTTAGCTTATTTTAACTCAAGACTTATTTCAGCTTAAGTAACTTTTAACTGGTCTATTATTAACTCCACTCATTTTAACATGTGAAAATTATTCCTTATACATTTATTAGATTGAAAATTGCAAGTTATAGCAAAACTTTTGGATAGTTATTTTATT
The DNA here is from genome assembly GCA_030864225.1 of Capsicum baccatum var. pendulum. Taxonomy (NCBI): domain Eukaryota; kingdom Viridiplantae; phylum Streptophyta; class Magnoliopsida; order Solanales; family Solanaceae; genus Capsicum; species Capsicum baccatum. Next base: position 9,093,888 of record CM061550.1, read on the forward strand.
AACTATTTGATTACAAGTTATAACAATACTTTAGATAATTATCTTATTAACTATTTAATTGTAAGTTATAAAAACTTTTTTAAAAAGTAATTTATTTAGTTTTTTTTAAAAAATTGGTAGTACTCAATTCCTGCTTAATAACTACATGGATAATTATGGAAGGAGTAAATTTGTCCAATATTATATTTTTATTTACTATCCTTCTTACCTTTTCAAAAAACTCTAAATTGATTATTTTTCTCTCATAAATTACACGATTCTTTCTCTCTCTTTTCACTCCATTTTACTCTATACTTTTTTCACATTTATTTTCTCAAAATCAATCAAAATCCTTCATAGATAATCACATATTTCATCTTTTTACCACAATATTTTTTTGAATTCTTCCATTATTAAAGAATCAGATGTACTGCAATTTTTTTATAAATCTTAATTCTTTTGTTTTTCAGTATGAAAAGATGGCAGTGTTCATTAAATCATAATTTAATACAAAAGTAGATGAGATAGAATCTTGATTCAAAGAAATATGTTTATAGTGTATGGAATGAATATATAAATTGATATCACCTTAATTGGATATCTCAATCTATAAATATCAGTTTGTATATCTATTTCATACATGTTTCATACAAATATGGCATGTAAGAAATCAATTTATAAATTGATTCCATTCAATTTATAATCTTAAGTATATCTTCTTAATTTCTCATGTCTACTATTCTTTATCTCGAGCCGAGGGTCTATCGGAAACAACCTCTATACTTTTTCGGAGGTAGCGGCATGGACTGCGTACATCTTACCCCCCAGACCCCACTTTGTGGAAATACACTGGGTCTGTTATTTTTTTATTTTATTTTTTTAAGTATATCTTGTTAATTGAATATCACAATCACATTATACTCATTCTATATAAATATAACATGTAAGAAACTGTTTTATAAACTCTGAATGTAACATTGATGTTATACAGGTTTCATACACAAAATAATTCAAAAAATATAAGTTTGTATATTTATTTCATACACTAAAATAAATAATGACGTATAATATTTGGTGAAAATTGATTTCTGTACCAATCTCTGCAATTATTATACTCATTCCATATAAATATAACATGTAAGAAACAATTTTATAAAACTTGAACGAAATATTGATATTTCATACTGATTTTATACAGGTTTCATACACGAAATATCCAATAAGTATATACAAGATAATTTTCACTATATTATTCTTATGAAATATTTCGATCTACATTTAAATTCTTATTTATGTTGTTACCAACACAAATAACAGATTGTGTAGTATTTTTTCTAATATCATTAACGTATTTTTTGTTGTTACATACAATGGATATTTAACAAAGAAATCGACAATACTCCATATATCAGATTATTTTTAAAGAACAAAAGAAAAATTAGAAGAAAGAAAATTTCAGATGAAGAAGTAGAAATCGCTGGTTGAATAATGATTTTGAAAGTATGAAATCGTTTAGATGTTAATGAAGTAGGAGTAAAATCCTTTTAGAGAGTATTAAGGGATGATTGATATCCAGACAATAACTGTCATCCCTTTTTATGAATATGAAATCTTTTTTTCCATGTATAAAAATTATATTTTTTTATATTTATTAGAAAAAAATGTTTTTCTTTTTATTTTTTATAACCTTTTTTGCTATAACTTGTAAAAATGAAAATTATGTTATAAGTTGCAATTAACCATCTAAAAAAGGTTATTTGAATTTAGCAGACCTATTTAACACTCTTGGGCCTTGACCTAAGATTGGACTTCAGATCAAGACCATAATTAATGGGCTGAAACTAGATGTGGGCCTAGGTGAATCCCAATACTATATGGAGACCCATTATTTTTCCATTTATCAAGGCCGGCTCGATCATAAAGTCACTAAAGTAATGATTTGAGGCTCCAACTTTTTGAGAGCTTATTTTTTAAAAAATATTTTTACTAATTGACAACAGGATGTACGTATGACACATAAAATGTACACAAAATGCACGTAAGTCACACGAGATGCACTTACGTCGCACGAAATATCGTGAATCGCATGAGATATATGTGTGATGCACACAAAATATAAGCAATCACAACCACTAATCACACTTAATATATAATCAAAATTTGAAGTTAGGATTGCTAACACATATTAGACTATATAAGCATATTTTACGATTCAACTTAACATTAATTGGAATCTTGCATGTGCCATTTTTATTTATTTTCACTCTGTGTTCGATAGCTGTATTAGGGTTGTAATTAATCCAAATTCGTGCTGGGTAAGACCATCTAAGAGAAAAACTCTTGCTTATAAGATTTTTTTCATATTTAGAGATCGAAATCAAATCTCTACTTTATGGTGACGAAATTTTATTCATGATTTGGCACGCTAGGTAGCAATAATTTTTCTATCATGATGTATATTATATTTTTATATTGCTTTTATTTTTATTTTTTGTAATTTTAAATTTGTCAAAATTCTGTGAACAGGTGAATTCACTACTTGCTTGGCCTGGACTAGCTACCTCACTTTGATTAGCAAAAAAATCATAAGGGATCGTATATTTCTGATTTGCTGATTTCTGTGTGACATGTGATATTTCTTCTAGCTACTACCATTGCATTATCATTCATACCAGCACATATTATTGTTATTAATTTATTTATCATTATTTACTAAAATTATTTTTGAACTTCTTTTGGTGGAGGGTGGGGGCTGGTTGAACATGACTATGTATCTTGCTCAACAATCTTGTTGTATTTAGCAGATTCGGTTGAAACTTTAACATCATTTCAAGAGATCTCATTTAGTAAAGAGATGGAAAATCTAGCTAAATTACTAGCTATTTTGTATTGAAACGTCTAGAGATATATACAAAATCCACAAAACCAAACCTGTTTGAGAGCTACTAATGTTACATTTTGGTTGATGTTTATGTAAGTGGAAAAAGTGAGATGCTGATTCCCATTTTGATTTGTTACTCTTCTTACCACTAACTCTTTTTCAGTATAAAAGGAACGTTGTACTAGTTGTGAGTCTCTTATTATTAAATTGAGTATCTTGCTCAAAAATCTTCTTGTAATTGAAAGTATAAGAAGGTATATTTTTTTTCATTGAAACTTAATATTATATATGTACGATTTAACTTCGAAAAAAACGTCTTTCAAGAGATCTCCTTTAGCAAAGAGATAGAAAATCTAGTTAAATTACTACCTATTTTGTTGAAATGTCAAAATCCATAGGGCTAGTTTGACCATAAAGCTATGAAAACAATTGTTTGAGGCCCCAACTTTTGGAGTCCATATTTTTTCTAAATATTTTTACTAACTAACAACAGGATGCATGTATAGCGCACAAAATGCACGTAAGTCGCACAAGATGCACATACGTCGCACGAGATGCACGTGTGGCACATGAAATATATGTGTGATGCACAAAAGTTAATTTTATTGAATATACTTGAAATCTTTGATTGAAATTTGACTTTATACCACCAAATTTGTTGAGCCGGCCCTCAATCCACAAGACCAAACATGTTTACGAGCTACCAATTGATATTTTTGTACATCATTTCGACCTCCCATAAAGTAGTCACTCGTTTCAAAATCATATCAACAACAATTTTAGCATCAGACAAGATCATATCAATAAATATAAGGAGGATTTTTGTTTTTGGATAGATAAGAAATAAAGACACCATGAAGCAAGTTAGAACTTATTTAATTTAGAGGTCACCAACCATAAGAAACACTGATTTCATTTTTTCTTTTTAATAAATTCTCATAATTATTTATTTCTGGGTTCTCGAAGAGTGGCCTAAATTGAAACTGAAATAAAAGTAATAATGATCACATTTATTATATGTGGGGAGAGGCTTGTTTAATTTTGTTACTATATTTATTTTGGCCCAATTTGTTAGTGTAATTATGAGACATTTTTTTATTTTGTTCACTTTACTTTTACATATCAAATGCAACCTACTTTCTAGTATACATTTTTTGGTTCACTAGGAATTTTTGCAGTAGTTTTTTGACTTAGGAGCGTTCATGTCTTAAAAATAAGAAACATATATACATTTGTTAGTGTACATATGTTTTGTTTTGTCACCTTGTCATCATTTGTAATAAAATTATTTAAACTCTTAAAGGTGATGGCAATTAATTAAAGTTCAAATGGAAGTATAATTATGATGTCTAGCAATTAGCTCAGCTAAATTATAATTGGTCATGATAATATGTGTAATTTAATAATTGATATTGGGCAAATTTGTTTTGCTTTGAGGGATGCAAAAGAAAATTAGAACATTTAAAAATTACAATTATATATGTTTCTTGTTTAGTGTTATATTATGTGTTTCTTAGTAGGACATGCTAGTATGAGTTTTATATTTTGGTTTTAAAATAATTATTAAGACCTAATTTGAGCAAAATATGAAAAATTAAAGTCCATATATACACTTACACTCTGAATAAAAATTGAAGATTTAATCTAAATAGCCGTTCAGACCAAAACTAAAGAATTAATCTAAATAGCCGGTGAATATATATAATTAAACTGCCAATTGCTCCACTGTGTGTTAGTCCACTTAATTCAATTCGAATTATTTGTCATGTCGACATTTTTAATGTGTTACTGGATTTTTGTCATCTAGAATGTAGCATTATATTCGGAGTAACTGCTAAAGACTATAAATATGTGTTTGATCTAGCGCATATCATCTCCAATCGCTTGAATAATTTGAAATAATCCTATTAATTTCTATGAAAATAGGATATTACTTTGCATGTCAAAATGAACCTGTTCAACTTTCTAATTAATGTAAAATCGATTTATTATACAACTATATATACTCGCTGTATATATGTCAAGTCAAATACGTCCTTAATACTCAAGTACCTTACTATAGTTTAAAGAAATCATTATACTTAAATAACGTAAGCACTTCTATTTTCAATTGTTTAGCCTAAGTGTGTTCATACTTTAATTTAAATATTACATTAAATTAGCCATAAGCATTTTGAAACAACAGTTTATACTATCTCAAAGCAATTAAATATTCATATTATGAGCTATACATTTCAAGGAAGCTAATGTGGGTATAGAAATAATTTAAGCTCTCAATTATTACATTTTCTTATAAATCACATGTGAGTTAATTGTTAAGAATAAACATATATTGTTAAGATCGAGATGAGATGAGACTGATCTTTCATAAATTAAAAGTCAGCACAAGCTAGCTATTGCTCATTCAAAAAATTATGATTGATACTTTAATTTAGAAATTGGAATCATATCTTATATACGTATAAATTAAGCTACATATATAATTGATGATACTGTAGTCACTAGTCAGTATTCTTATCTTCTCTATATATTTATACGTACATTAATATATATATGTTGGACTGCCATGTTAAACGTGATATGAGTATTAGGTTTTGTTTGGTATATATGAAAGGAAAACAAGCGGTCGATTCCTTATTTATTTTTGTTGTTCACTATGTCAATCGAAAATATTATTTTAAATGTATTCGTATATAATCTAGACAAATACTATTGGAGGTCGGGGTGAAGATGAGGTGTGTTGGAGGGTGGGAAGAATAATCAATGTAAAATATTTTTTGTGAAACTTGTTTTCTCTACTTCCACTCGTAAAGTGACTTTTCTCATTTCTAAGATTATTTTTTTATAAATAAAATTTATGTGGTCTATAGGTAAGTTTATAATATTGCGTGAATTGATTACGCTAATAAGTCTGAATTGAGGAAAATTCAAGTTCATACTTGAATTCCACTAGCTCACCGAAGAAAGAGAGTCAACAATCAACATTAAGTCAGTTGTTTTTCATGTAGCTCAGTGACAGAGCAATTTATTATTAATCGATGGATCGTACATTCGAATTCTACTTAGGAAAAATTTTCAGTTAACGCCTTTCTAACCTAGCGCTTGCTTAGATATTGTCCTTCTCCTCTGTTTCTAAACTAGTAGATCATGGAACATCAAAGGCGATAAATTAATTGTTGTTTTTTATTCCTCACTCTCTCTCGTATAGGTTAACTTGATTTATTGATATCAAAGAAAACAAGACTTTGATACCTCAACTTGATTTATTGATTAATTCTAAAAAATAATAAAGATTAATAATCAAGAGGATAAAATAGGTATTTGGTTAGTCAAGTGAACTACTGAGTGGAGACAGGACAAACAATTTCATTCATTTCTCTTTAAGTTGTTATATTCAATATATTTGGAATAATAAAAAATGGTTAGATTTTTCTCATTATTATTATTATTATTATTATTATTATTATTATTATTATTTTTAATTTTTTTTAAATGGGGAGATAGAACAGTATCGAAGAATTTTTCTTTTTTCTCCACTAAACTATAAAATGTACTAATATCTCTAGCTCTTTCAGTACTATAAATGTTTTACTTTTCATATCATATTATTATGTTGTCGTTATTGTTTTATTCTTATTTTTCTCTACTATTTAAAAATATTTTATTTAAGCCAAAGATTTATATAAAATGATCTCTCTATTTATACGAGATAGGAGTAAGGTTTAGGTACACTTTATTATTCCCTGACTCTACTTGCTAATATAAACTATATGGAATATGTTATTGTTGTGGTAGTATCTCTATCGAGCTCTTTAGGTTCACATATATATTAGATAGTAATACTCTTTGTTGAAAAGGGGAATCTTTCACTCACTATCAAAAAATATTTGAAGGTCCATATACGTCCACTTCTTCATGATTTTGCCAATTCGAATATAGCTGGTTTTATATGATCAGCATATATATAATTAAGTAACCCCATCTATTCAAATACATGGACCTTTCATTATTTAATAACAAAAAAAACATAAACACACTATGTGTTTTATTGTCGTTTCCAATTTTGTGGTATCACATATAGAGTTTTTTCTTATAGATATTTTATTTTCTCTTTATATGTTTCCAAATACACAAACAAATTTCCAAGGTTAATGCAAGTCTCAAGTTCCATGACCTCTATTATAGAGTATGGTCACATGCATTATGTTTTTGTTACTTAGTTTTTGGTTTTCATGAAAAATATATGTGGTTTGGAATGAATTATAATAAATCTTTTGAATTATCACATTTTGTAATGTATACCAGAGAGGATTGGTCATAAAAGGAATAAAGTAAAAAAGAAAAAGGGTAAAAGAATTGTCCTGAAATATACAATAAAGAAATAACAATTAATTAACCAACATTGTTACGTCTGTTTAAGGGTGTAGAATTATTCTATGAAAATATGATTCACCTAATTTTGGATGGATTAATTTATTAACTCAGTTATTTTGATCGCTAATTGCAGTCATCTATAATTTTGTTGATTTGAGGTAGGTATGTATTCCACATTGACTCATGATTTTTTCAAAAAATATTTAATATTTTTTTTTGTTTGATATGCAATATAAAGCTTTATTAAAGAAAAAAAAAGTTCGTAGGTTCGTTTGGAAAGTATACAAACTATAAGAAAAGAAAAAAACTTGATAAGAGAAGGATGGTTGAGTTAAAGGGCGATTGTTTAGCTCATCGTAATTCAACCTATATCAATCCAACTCACTATTGTACAAGTTTTTTGACAGGTGATTTACAAAAATGATCTTGAAAATGAGTCGTCATGAATTTTTATTTTATTTGTCATACCTCAAAAGCTTCAAGTTCAATAAGCTTTATTGCTCCATGGGCAACACTTTTGACTTCTGATCTTAAAAGATTTATTCATATGGCAAGCGAGGTCAAAAATACAAGACCATCTATTTCGAAATCATTAAGTGTAATTTCTTAAATTTTGATCTTGTTTGTCATATGGCAAAAGCTTCAAGTTCAATAAGTTTTATTGTTCCACGAACAACACTTCTGACTTTTGATCTTGAAGAGTTGTTCATACGACAAGCGAGTTTAAAAATACAAGACCACCTATTTTTGAAATCATTGAGTGTAATTCTTGAATTTTGAGAATGATCAGTTTATTTGATATAATAGTCCATTCCATTTTCTACTAAGTCAAGACTCTGAATTAGTGAACAAACAGGTTTCATCCCTCTTACTATAAGTCAATAATTGTGTACAAAAGATTCATCTTCTTTCAACAACAACAAAAAAAATTGAAATGTTCAAAATTTTAAATTGCTGTAATTGGCAAGTTGTAACAATTACCAAGCACCAATGTAACTTACTTCAATTAAGAAAGCTTCATTAGAATAATTTGGAAATTATTATGAATTTATTTCACATCACATTTTGACTTGCTCCACTTTTTCACACTAGAAAAGTGAAACATACAAGTCCAACTTATATTAATTTGTTTCAAAAAGCTCCAGCCGACTATGAAAGGGTGGTGCAATTATGCCATACTAAAAAACAAGTTGTTGGGGTTAATGAATATGATGGGACAGAGGAGAATTGATATTTCTTTCTGTTTTTGTCGGTGTATTTTGAGTTCGAGTCATGAAAATATAAAAATTTATTATTATTAAAATTTAAAAAATAAAAAAGAGGAAAATTAAATTGAAGCCTCTTTTCAACGTCCCTTCCGGGATATGAAGGGAAATTGACTTGTAGAAAATTTTACGTCGATGGAATGTCCGTCGGAAAATTTTATTTTTATTAGTGATTTCTGTAAGAAATACTATCATTTTTAATTTGAGGTTTTGGATTTGAGGTTTTGAGCTCTGAAATATAAAACTTCTTTTTTTTTTCTTTTTTGTTTCCCATCTCACCCTCAAGAGGATCATTAGTGTTTTCATTTACTCTCCAGCATTTTCGAACCTTCAACCTACTGGACGATAGTGAAGGTGTTCAACCACTTGAGCAGACCTCATTTGTCGGGGAAAGATCATACATATAACTATTATAAACATGAGTTTCGAACTAAAATTTGTCAAAAATAGGCTTGTCAAAAACATTTCTTGCGAGACTTTCTTTTGCCTTATTTTCAACCGTATTTTGAGGTGAATATCCTTTCAATTTCATAGGTTTATTATCGCAATACAAATTCAAATTAATCGAGTTGGTTAAGAAAAGAAAAAAGAAAGTGGGGGTGGCCAATGAGTGGGTGGATGACAATTCTCATGATATACATGATGGCCATTTGTAGGGACAGAAGAAGCCTAAGAAAAAACAAGGCAAGTTGCCAGCCAAACTTTGTCTTGTACTCACATGCATTTGGGCCAAGTGATTCTGATGCTTTTCCAAAAATAGTACATGGTGTGCTAGCACTTGCTTATCACTGTCGTCTTCTTGTCTTAGCCACCACATTGAGTCACATTCATCACGATTAATAGTGTTCTTACTTATTCTTAATTCATCATAATTTAAATTTATTTTCGTATATGTTATCAAAATCAGGTTCAAATATATCTGATGTGGGATCTCCATACCATGCTGAAGTCTAAATATATCCTCGATGTCCAGGCATGAGGGAGGGCCACATCGGACTAGAACAAGATCTCTGTTATCGAAACGGACAGGAATAAGTAATACCACAAAGCGAAAGAAAATAAGAAGAAGACATACAGATTAACGTGAAAATCCTGACGGAAAAACTACGAACAGAGGAAGAGGAATTTCACTATAATGGAGAGGAGTACAAAGAGGAGACGAAAGTCTCAATGACGTGTAAAAACCGTCCAAAATCGACTCACTAAATTGCACTTATAATATGTGCGTACAAATAAATTCTAAGCCCAAAAATATACAAGTCCGATCCCTCCGTACCACCACGGACTCCACAAAAAATCACAAACATGAATCACACCGCGAACTTTTCAAGACCAAATCATCAAAATTCAGATCACAGACTCTAACAATTCCGGAATTCCATAAATGACTTAGGCAATTCTTCTCTCGTTTACGTTGGTTTTTGTGTTGAACTAGGCCCACGGTCTATTCAAAGAGGTTTATTAGATCATGATCTGGAATTTGTAAGTTATTGTAAACAAAATTTTGGGTCGATCAATTGGAGAACAAGTTATTTCAAGATTAGTAATTTTGGGATAGTTATGTCACTCTCAATATGGGATAAAAATAATATTATAATTTCAAAATAATTAATCTTTGAATAAGTTCTTCCGTAATTTTATCCCAACTAAATATGAGATAAATTTATCCTAAAATTAATTTTAAAATTAATTATTCTTTATCTCTGGCAGCAGACGAGCCATTAATGTTTAATGGATATGGTTGGGCAGTCAGTTCATTCTTAAGGCTGATTGGAGTAATATGAGGACTCTTCATTCATATTTTCATGGATCGATTGATTATTTTACAATTTAGTCTTTTTTTTTTTTTTTCAAATTATGATCATTATGAAATATTGAAATTTTCAACAAAAAAAAGTACTGGTGGTATTAGCTGTGAAATATACTTCAAATCAACTGACAATTCATCGGACCAGTGAAAAAGATTGTACTTCGGGATTTTGTTCCTGTTTAATTAACCAGTAGAACATTGTTCATCGAGATATAAAATTAGTTTCGACACATCTACAAAATAGGACTCGTATATTCTCTTAATTGGTTCCACATCTTTGCAGGACGATAACATCAACGACTAAGACTAATTCCAATTAACTGGAGCTTCTTTAATTCTAAAATTCCACATAACTCCTCATAAAAATGTAATTTTATATAGAAACTCGATTAATATTCAAGAAAGGTAAGATTAGTACCTTTTGAATTACTCATTATAACAAAATTTCAAGATTTCTACAAGAAGAAATGTAAACTAAAGTATTTAATTTCATCTTTTAATTTGTCCTATACAAATTTACAAATAGAAATCAAAATGCACACAACACATCCTAAAGTCAGAATGGTGGTTCCATATATATAATTCTTGAATTCTTCATATGATTTCTTGATCATAATTTTCGACTAATTAAGCCACAAACTGTCACTAATGCCATAATTAGTGACTGATCAACTTGGGGTTCCACTTCTAGAGTTAACACATCATCTCCATATGCAAATCCTCTTGAAGATTGTTTTTGTTTTAACTGCAATAGAAAAAGAATAACTTAAATTTTAAAAAAATAAAATTATATGACTTATGTGGAATCGAAAATTTTAAAGGACCTACCTCAGCAACAATTTCTCCAGTACTATTTGTAACTTTAAATGATGATTTCTTGTCCAATTTTTGAATCTTGTAGCAATTTTCAATTGATTTTTCATTGCCCAAATTCACATTACATATGACATTTCCTCTTGTAAATGTGCAATTCTTTCTCACTTGAAACCATGGCCTCTCTTTAAATCCACCACATAAATATCCATTCCATCTACCAAAAACTCTCAATTTCTGCACATAAAAGAACAAAAATATATAAATTCCAACCTCCATAACATGAAATATACCCAAAAATGAAAAATTTCTCCTTCTGTCCCAATTTATGTGTAAGTATCATTCGAATTTCGAGAGTCAAACAAAATTCTATGAGCGAATTTGAGGTATGACTCTCGAAATTCGAACTGTGCCACATAAATTGAAGCAGAAGAAATAGTTCAAACTCTCACAAAATTACCCCTTTATGTCCCAATTTATGTGTTGGTATCGTTTTGATTTCGAGAGTCAAACGAGATTCAAATTCACTGCTTGACTCTCAAAATTCAGAAAGTGTCACATAAATTGTAACAGAAAGAGCAGTTCAAACTCCCAAAAAATTGCCTTCTTAATATATATACCTCTTTTTTGATGGAGAAGAGAACTTGTCCATTAAGATCCATGAGAAAAACTTCATTGCAACATCTTTCTTGATAATTATCAACTCTAAAACAAAGTTCACCTTTGGAATTAAAAACAGTACATCCATTCCCATGAAAAACTAGTGATTTCATCCATATAGTAAAAGTTTCTCTATTAGATGTAACATAAGGAGATGAACAAGAAGATGTTGAAGAAGGTGAAGATATATTTTCTGGATGAATTTTACCCATGATTAGAGCAAATATTAAATAAAAACTTATGGAATATTGTTGAAGTAGAAGAAGATGGAATTAGGGCTTGAGAGAATTTTTGGATTGGTGTGATGAGTAATAGAGAAGTTGAAAGGCTATAAATAGAAGTTAGAAGAAGTAACCACTAAAAAAATAGCTGAAGAAACAATCAAGAAAGTAGAAACATTTGACTTTGGAAAAAGAAAAAAAATAACATTTTCCCCACGTTTTACGTGTAAAGTTGACGATGATTTTCTTTTTTAATTTTTGTTATTATAACAATTTGATAAGAGTATTTGGTACGGACTATTTTGGTTAAATCAAATTGGTGTAGTTTATGACTTTGTTACCGAGAAAAATACTTTCTATCAGAAGTATTTTTTATTTTTAAAGCTTAAACTCGAGATCTCCTATTAAAAATAGAGACATATAACTCTTCATTGCATTCGTTGGTAGCTATGATAGAAGCTACACATGTATTCAAGGGGAGTAAATTGCCATCACTTTATTGAAAAATTACACCTAGTAAAGATTATTTTTATGTGTTGAATTTCTATTATTTTTCTTGAGTGATAGGCATTTGGACATGAATTGATTGATATTTAAAAGAAAAATTTCTAAATATAAGACAAGTTAAATAAATGATTGAAGTTGAAATTGTATTTCACCACAAAAACACAATTGGAGATTGTGAGTGAAAACTTTGGAAAACTATGAAATTTCTTTAAAAACCCTTCTCAAATTACACATTGCATATTATTGAAAGAACAAGTCAGTTTTATAAATAAATACTTACTTAAGATAATTTCAAAATATTATTTCAAAGTCAATTTAATAAGTAAATATCTGTGTCAAATAATTTCAAAATATTATTTCAAAGTCATTTTAATAAATAGACAAATACTTATTAGAGATAATTTCAAAAATATTATTTTAAACCTTTTAAACAAGACATATAGACAGAGGTTATTGTCTTTATTTATTCATCCAGTCTGTCTTGGGCAAATAAATAAAGTAGAATATGACTCTCCATTGAGTTTTATTTTTATTCTTTTATGTGTGTCCATATATAATCTGCTTTTTGTGCCAAGTGAGGTGGCCTTGTGGAGAACCACTAAAACACAACATAGATGCATTTTGCTCCTTTATACTCCCTCCGTTTCATAATAAATAAATTATTGAATTTTGACACACATATTAAGAAAAAAATATTAAAAATATAAATTTAACACAACTTTCTATTTTTATCCCCCCCCAAAAAATTGACCTTATAATACCTTTTTAAAAATTAATTGGTTGTCAAATCATAAGGGCAAATTTGAAAAAAAATACAATGATTCACTTATTTTGAAACACCAATAAATACCTCAATAATTCACTTATTCTGAAACGAAGGGGTACTTCTTTACCTTGGAACTAAAGATTTTGGGTCAAAAGATTTTTATGAAAAAGTTGTAAAATGTGGTTTATAATAACTCACTTGGCGATATGTACTAAACTTGGAGGTGCACTATTGAAAAAAAATGGTGACATGAAAGCAATTCATTCGTTCTTAGTCAGAGTTTTGAGATTTGTTTTTAGAATATGCAAATTTATGTAAAAAATATGAGCTTATGAGGCACATTTGTTTTTAGAATACGCAAATTTATGTAAAAAATATGAGCTTATGAGGCACATTTGTTTTTAGAATACGCAAATTTATGTCAAAAATATGAGCTTATGAGGCGCAAATCTAAATTAACTTTATTTTTGTAAGAACTGAATCCTAATATATATATTTATATTGTTAAGTAGGGTCTAATATTAACTTAGAGTACATTTAACTTATATGATTTTAGGCAGTACTCGTATCAAAACAACACCTATCCTTATTTCTTAATTTTCCTTTTTATTTCCCTCTATTTTCTTAAAATGAAATTTTCTTCTTAGTCAGAATTAAGTGATTTGAATAATCATTATTAATCAGTATGACTTTTCGATATTAATAAATTTTCTAGTTCCTAAGTCAACTCCTGTTTTCTTAACGACATAATTATGCCCAATTCAATGGGGTTCAACTTACATTTGTGTAACGACCACTGAATATTTCTTTTTTTTTTTTTAAAAAAAAAAGGAAGTGCAAAGAACTGTTCGACGTGAAGGTCACAATTAATTAGATGTTTAATTATCCACTTAGGGGTAAATGAAAATTAAAAATAAAATGGTGTCAAAAGGAAGGATTATCATTGATTAAATTAATAAGCAGTCGTTGTTAATTGTTTGAGTGCATCGTTTTGCGTGCTTATCGCTTGATGAGGGATTATTAGGTATTGACACTGACTAACTCTTTATTTTATGTTATAAGTGAAAAATGTAAATTTAATATGTGTAACTTTTAAAAAATTATTCAACTGTATACATCTATCAACTGTAGATAACAATAAAATTTGTGGCGGAATGGTAAGATATTTTATTCTTAGTCAGTTATCTTAAGTTTGAGACTTCGATACAGAATCATCTTTATTAGTGTACACTTTACTCCTCATGTTGTACTTCTCAAAATAAATTTAAATTTAATTAAATCACGATATAAACATCAAACACTGAGTGAAAAAACTAAAAGAAATAATGGGCGGCTAGGCGCAATCATATATATAATATATGTAGAAGAAACTTACTCAATATCAAATCATTATATTAATAAATCATGATTTCGTGAGGTAAAAATACTATATACGAGTTAATCATTATAAAAGTGACAATGTGTATTTTAAACACACGGACAGATTTAGTATAAATAGCATATATATATATATGAATAAACATATTATATATTTCTACATAAATTACTCGTATAACATGATATAGTAGTTTATTTTAAAAAAAATTCCCCTCAATATTTGATATTTCTATTTGATACTTTGGAATCGAGTCCTGGACATCGAAAAAATTTCGCAGTTGAGTGCGCTACCCCCAGAATAACCTAGCAATGCGCGATTTAAATTAATTGAGGTTTTAGTGCATGCATCGAACACCGAATGAGAAAAAAAAAAGTTGGTGTAAAAACGAGTGAACACACACACAAAAAGTAGATGATGATGATTGTCCACTGGGAATTTCTAACTAGCATCATGAAAAGTTGAAGGTGGTAAAAATGACAACCATATTCTTCTTTAGTGGAATTCATAAAGCTAGGCACCACCAGTAACTTATCTTAAACTTATTGAATGTGACATTTAATAAAAATAATTATTAGGAACAAAAGAATATGTTATCCTTTAATTTCAATGGTGTTTCTAACATTGGACGGCAAATTCCACTATGTACCAACACACAAAACAAAAAGATATACAGAAGTTATTTTGGTTTAGAATGATGACGAATTTGACTTTTATATTTCTTTTTGAAAACTTCTGAATTTTAATTTTTCAGATGATAGGTTATTTAAAATTGTAAAATTAAAAGATATTTTGTATATTTTGTTTTATTTTTTCCATTTTTACTTGGTCAAAATAATATGTTTCATTTACTTGTTCATTTCATTTTACTTGATCGCTTCCTTTGTCGCAAATTGTTTGATCTACTTTCACTTGATGCAGAGTTTAAGAAGATAAATTTTTAAATTTTATAATCTTAAATTAAAGATATGCTAAATATATTAAAATAATCTTTAATTATGTGATTTTAGACATGTCATGAAAGTTGGAACTAAAGATCACCTATAACAGAAAAGGAAAATTTCTTTTTAAATCAATTAAAAAAATAGATCAAACAAATTAAAATGAAGAAAGCAAAATTAATAGTGACCAGTTAAATGTATGGTCAATCATTATAAATAATGACCAGATTTTTTAATTTTTTTTAACTTTCGTATGCTTTATGTCAAATTAATATAAGGCAATCAAATTAAAACGAGAAAATAGTATTTTCTCCGTTCAAAAATAGTTATTTACTATTGACATGACATATAATTTAAAAAATAGTAATGATAGAGTTAATTTTGACGTATCAACTTTAGAATATAATTAATTTAATGTTTTGAGAAACGTATGAGGTGATGACAATAATTATAACTTAGAATAAAATGAGAAAAAATAGATAAATTATGTATTGATTTTTTAAATTGAACAAATGTTACTATTGGACATCTATTTTTAGTATGGTAGACAAGTAGAGATGAACGAAGAGAGTACTCCCTCCGCTCATCTTTATTTGTCTACTTTATTACTTTTCAATGTCTAACAATACTTGTTCAATTTATTAAATCAATGGATGATTTATCTATTTCTATTCATTTTAACCTTAGCATTAAATATGATTCATTATCTAAAATATTTTTTAAAGTATTAAATTTATTATATATTTATATTCAAGGGTAATATAATAAAATTACTCTTATTAATCTCTGTATCCTTTAAAAACATGGATAAATAAAAATAAATAGAGAAAGTATTAGATTACTTTAAATCTGTACTCTAAGCATAAAACTCATAAATGTAATAATTTGAAGCTTGAATTCGTCATAATTCTCAATCATTAATATTATTACTACTAAAATTAAATCATCACACACCTTCACTAGTTATCATACGAAGAACACTTTAATGAGGATGTTTGATCAAGTTTATGAGCAAATTAAATTTGTTTTAAAATATACTTGTTTAAATTATACACAATATATGATAACAATTAAAGAAATTAGTTTTTATATGTACCTAAATCTGTAGACGCCATAAGATTGTTCTAAAAATCAGTTCATAATTTCTCATAATAAGACAGAACAACCGTCAGATGATGGACGTGGCATGTTTTTGAATAAAAACTAATCACATGTTAACTTTTAAAAAAGTTCATCCAAATCCTTAAAATATGATTGGATAATATATAGGACACAATGAGTAAAAACAAATTTAAGAAACCTTTAGGATAATTTTGTATAAAATAAATTGTTAGTGCAGGTTGATGCATGCACACATAAAAAGTTATTATAAGTTTTGAGTTCGACAAACCACTTGCATTTTTTCTAATTCATCACCATCATTAGGTACAAAATATCCACTTAGGGAACTGTTTTTTCTTTTTACTCTTTTCTTTTTATTTTATTTATTTGATCTTTATAGACTTGATATATCTCAAAAAACTTAAGTTAGAGTTTTTTTATTAAATTGGCCTTGTTAAAAATACTTTAAAACTCTAATTTGATAATTATTTCTTTATGTAGTTATCTAATATTAAGAGTAATACTAGAAAGAAGTAAAATTCTTTTGATTTGTTGAAAATAAATAAGTAAATTAAAAAAAAATTAAATAAATGCCAAGCAAAAACGAAACGGAGGGAGTATTTTAATTATTATTTATTTTTTTAGGAAAAGAAAATTGCTAGTGGTGACTGGTGCTACATTTATTGAAGAAATTTAGGCTGTCTTTAAACTAAATCTTGTTAAGGTATTCACGTGCATGCTGACATTACTAACTTACGTTGGATATCATTTCTTTAATGTTCTATTTTAAATTACTATTTAATTATTTTTCAAGAGTTAATTACACGGAACATTTTTATAATTTGGCTCAGTTTTAAATTCGTTCTCTGTTTTTTAAGATCAGAATACTTGCATCTTTTATATTATAAATATTCTATACGTACACCCCTTTGAAGTATACCATGATTAAATATATTAAAAAATAAATCAAAAGTATAAGCTTTGACGTAATTATTTTTATGAAATTTTAAAATGAATATTCACGCCTTTGATTTTAAAAAATAGCTTTTTTTAAGCTCTAAATTAAATAAAAAATGAAAACAATACTTGGTAAGATGACTAAAATAAATTAGGCTTCAAAAGATATGTGTCTCGAAAAAGTATTTGTTTCCTTTTTATTCAGGGATCAAAAAATCTTTCAAAAAAAATATTTATCCTCTTTTTTATAATTTATAAACAATAAATACGTAAATTTTTTTTACTAATTTTAATATACTTAGTTACGCATATATTCCATAGAGAGCGTAAGTGTATGAATTTAATAACACAAGGGGTAAAAATATAAGATTTTTAAAATACATAAATTGTATTCGAAATTAAATCATATTACAGAGGTGTTTAGTGTAATTAATCTTAAAAAATTAGTCATTCTGTCCTACTAAGCAAGCATTTACTTGACAAACTGTTACCTAATTGCTGCCGCCATCAGCATTACCATTTGGAACACCACTTTTTATATTTTACTTTCTTTTGTTACTCCTTTTGTCGGGAGTCTTGCAGTAATCGGTAAAGTTATTGCATGTGATCAGGAGGTCATAAGTTTAATTTATGCCGCGGAAACATCCTTTACAGAAACGTAATGTAAGTTTGCGTACGATAGAGCTTTATGGTCTGACCCTTCCTCGAACTCCGCGCATAGCGGACACTTTAGTGAATCAGACCATTTTATTACTTCTTTTCTTATTGTATTTTCTTGTCTATTCAAACATGAGTAGCTATTCAAAGCTTTTTGGAACACTAAATTTTCGAAAGAAAAATAAATAGCAACTTAAAAAGTGTACATATACAAATTCAACTTAAGATATATACAAGAAAATTAATTAAGTTGCTGATGTTTAACTTAACATAAACAAGAAAAATGAGCTCATTGATAATCATGAACCTAAAATAAGAACAAGGGCTACGTTTGAAGTAATTTATCGTATGTGATTTAGATAATTAATTAATTATTCCTTAATTAATTGTTTATAGAGATGGTGTGTTTTTTGTCCTAGCTTGTTAAAATACTCATCATTTGTTCATCGTCTATATAAAGTTCAAAAATTATACATCATCTTAGCTACATTGGCTTTTAGTAAACAAATTTGATGATCCATTGATACACCACCTTGATGTTTGTGTATTGATTATTATTTCAATACGTGAACCTTTTTGTATTCTTTTAATGATTTTCAATAGATCACACCTCCCCTACTCTCATTTCGGAAAGATTTTTTCAGTATTTTCTTATGATGATCTGATCGAGAGAGTATGATACGTTGATGTAAATGAATTTTTTTTTCTGTGAGCTTGGTTTACTTAATCGAAAAGTGCAGTAGAGCTTGAACAAGAGGAATAAGTACCTGGTCTATAATTTTAACAAAAGATTTAAATATTTTCATGTTATTGAAAAAAATATAAAAAGCGAGAGCATGTAATAAAACTCACTTGATGTAGTAAGCCACTCCTCCCCATTCAATGTTAGTAGCAAAGCTTGCCAATTCTGTGAAGATTTGTTGAGGCCAAAAACCAAGTTCTTCATGAGTTCTTTCAACTAAAATCCACCAATTTCCATTGACAAGATCCTTTTATTTTTCAAAAGAAAATGTCTAATTAATATCTCATTTTACAAAGTATTGCACTACTACCATCATGGGTTGTGGTGCAACGGATGGGGTTGCTCCACCCTTAACCAGAGGTCGAGGGCTCGACCCTGGGCATGGAGAGAACTCTGTTGGGAGCGCTACCCCCCGAATGGGGCCCTAACCGGCACAAATCCGTATTAGTCGGGCTCCAATGCGGGTACCGGACACCGGATGAGAAATAAAAAATAAAATAAAAAAATAAGTGCACTACTAAAAAATTGAAACAATTCTAGAAAGAGAAATGTAACATACACCCGATCGATGTAGCTTAGTTGGTTAGTTACCTGAACTTCCCACATTGTAATCCCCTCCCTCATTCCCCTTCCCCTTCCCCTACCCCCAATTTTTTTTTACTTTTTTTAAAAGTAACATATACCCGATCGATGTACATTGTATAATCCCTAAAGTTATTAAGATCTCCACGCTGTGAAACTCTATCGAATGGCGCACCAATGGTTACCTCAGTGTTTACTTGTATAAATCCAGGACATACAAGTAACTAACCTGAATTATATATGACGTCTTAATAATTTCATGAACGTGAGATGGAAATTAACATATACTCACAAAAATAACTAACCTGAAAATGTATAAACATCCTAGTTAGATAATCGTTATAAAATGTTGGATCCACCTACACAAAAGATAAAACAATCATAATATAATTGAATGGTAGCTTGTTGATGCACTTTCTAATGAGTTAGCATTATATTCTAGAGGTGCAATATTCAAACCTCCAAACACGTAATAATTTAGTTACAAGAAAACAAATACAACAAACTAACATATAGACAAACGATTGAATTTACTCTCCAATCAATTTGTACTATATGTCTGATCCTCTTTGAACTTTCAATCGACATCCACTATGTTGTGGACCTGCAACATTAGGATTCCATAAAGTAGTTGTCATTTCAGCTCCCCCGAACTTGTTATCACAACCGTTAAGTGTTGAAACTATTGCAGCCTTCGATATTTAAACACATAAATTTTTTTTAAAAGTAAATTAAACTCAACTTAAAAGGAAACCAAAAACTAGAAAATTAAAGTAAATGTACCCTGTATCCTTGTGAAGATAAGTATCTTCTTTTATTTTCACTGTGGTTATGGCTAGTCTGTGGAAAAGTAATAAATTAAAATATGAATTTGCTGCTAATGATGAAAATTAAACACGTTTAAGATTTATAAATGGACTACATATTGTTAACCTAAATAATTGTATAAATATATAGCTGAAAACAGTAGATTCTACTGATTGGAAATGAATTATTAATGCTAAAGCATAATTGAATTGTTTTGACATTATCTTACCTTCAAAAATTGTGTATGAAGTGTGACGTCTTCTGGTTGTCACACCCCTTTTTCGTCAGAAGGTACCGAGTTGAAGGGTTTTTCCAGTTAAAGTAACGGTATTGAATAGGGATTATTTTTATTATTTTTCAGAGTCGCCACTTGGAATTGAGTTGTGGTGTTCCAAGTCACCTTATTGTGTCCCTAATCAAGTCCCGTGGTTCTAGCACGGTCGATTTTATTGACTTATCTTGACAAAAAAAAAAGTTATGTTAGGGCCTAAATTTGCTCATTTATTATATTGAAAATAATTTTCTACGTTTCTTATATTAAATAAATTGAAGAAAAGTATTTGCCAAAGTGCATTATTGCATCCTTGAATTTTAAATGTCTCAAAGAAATGCGTACGCCGCATTCTTAATTGAGACGAATATTTTAAACATATCTAAAATTTGCCTAACATTAAAAACATTGATTTATCTCTTGTAAACTCGAAACAAATTTTTTCTTATTAAAAATTGTCACACCCCTTTTTTGAACTCCAAATGATTCATTTTTAAGGTTCGAAAGAGTTTTTATTATTAAAGTGACAAAATAAAGATAATTTGTTTCGAAAAGGATTATTTTCATTCAAAACTCAGAGTCACCACTTGGCATAATCCGGTGTGTCAAGTCACCTTTGGAAAATCCTTTTCAAAACGATTTGACTCTTTGAAACTGGTTTGCGAACAGAGATTCCAGCTAAGGAATTCTGTTGACCGAGGGGAAGGTGTTAGGCACCCCTTGATCCCGTGGTTCGACCACGGTCGCTTGGTGGAGCATATCGGCTAATTTGACATTATGAATTTATAAACCACACAAAGACATAAAACAAGCAACGAACACATCAAACAACAATCCAAAAATATAGTGTCTAGTTCGAATTATACAGTCCCAAAGATAAGAAAATACGAAAATGTAAATCATATTCTAGACTAATCCTAACTATGCTCCAATGCTTACCCGATGCCTCGGGCCTTCATCACAAACGTTTTTCGCCAACATAATACATCGGCGCATTCCCCGGTGAATAAATACAATGTGTCTCGGGTCATTCCCCGGCTAAATGAATACATTTTCCATATGCGAGAAAAACAAACCATTCCACAAACATTTCAAACACTCAAACAATCCATAAGTTCTAAATTCGCCTACCCAAGCCTACTATTTGCCTACGCTTTTGATGGTCTTATCATGATACTATCAAGTTCGATAACATTAACATTCATTTCAAATCCAATAACAATCGATGAATCAAAACACTACAATATTCACTTTATCGCCTTTCAATTCCCATCTTCCCCAAGTTAAAATTTATCCCAAACGAATTCAAATCCTTCAATTAATCCATTCAAATGAAATAAATCAATTAACATCAACCACCATCCATAATTCAAACATAATCAAATCACATGAAACAATATTCACACGCTATGAATTTACCACACCAAATATCAATAATTAAGCTCAATTGAGAAGGGATAAGAAATGGACCTTAATGACTTTCAATGTATTGGTCAGTTAAGCGAGCCAGAATCCGTGCCGGAAACCTCGAGTCGGAGTCCACAAATCTCCGAACTAAACTCACAAACCTTGACCCAAACTCTGTTTTCCCCAAAACTTGACACCCAGGTATGAACAACGTAACTGAGATGACTCGTTGGTCACCAATGATCAATGAATTTTTGATTGTTTATTCACTGTTCGACAATAAAGAACGCAGAATCATGACTTTGGGATTTGTTTCGATGATGGAGACGGGATCTTGATCCACCGGATTTACCAAATTTGATGCGATGGTGGTGGGTTACTTCGTCCGACAAAAAATCGACTGGAATAGACCAGATTCCAACTAAATTTTGTGCAGAAATTAGGAACAATGAGAGAATTTAGAGAATTTTAGGATGGAGCAGACCTAGACGATGAGCTTGACGTCGATTCCGGCAAGATTTCACCGGAATCCAAAGTGAAATGATCGAATAACGAATGGAAAACTAATTCCGGCGAGCTAAGTTACCGGAACAGTGACCAATGACATGAAAGCCTCTCTCTCGAAGCTCTCTCTCCCTCTCTCGCAGCTCTCTCTCTTATCTTTTCACTCGATTTCCCATCCTCAACCTCTGTGTGCACGTATATGTCAGCTGGTGTATATGTGATGACATGGAAATTGGGGGATATCACTGTGGGTGTGTTCTTGTGGGAATTTTTGTGGTGTCACAGTTGGAGAAGATGAGATAATCCATGACGGTTCTTCCTTATATCTGTGTGTTTTTGAAAAATAGAGAAGAAGAAAGAATCGTGTATGCCTATCTCCTTTCTGTATATATCTATTCCCTATATAGCTATTTTTAATTAGAAAGAGAAGAAAAGAAAAAGAATCCTCACGTGGGCCACACTCTGTTTTTTGTTGTTAGTCCATTCCCTAATCCACATTTTGTTAAGGTGAAAAAAAGGGTAAAACGTGAAGGGGTGAGAGTATTTGGGGTAGGGTAGGTTGTTAGGATGAGGTGTAAAGGGGGTTAGGATAGGATAGGATAAAATTTGTTAGGTAGTTTGTTAGGGAGTTTGTTTTAAGTTGTTATTTTTTTTGTATTTTTTTGCGGGGTATAATTACATGGGTGAAGGTACACGGTAGAATAAAGTAAAAATGGATAAAAATGATATCGGGGAGGGACGAAATTAGGTGTCTACATTATGCCTCATTTGAATGTAAACACGAAGTGTTTTCAGAAAAAAAAGTAGACAACAAGATAGAATTTTATCCCGACCATTATTCAAAGTAAGAAATAGAAAGAAGAAGAACAACCGAGTTCTGACTTAAGCAATCCTACCCACCTAAGTTATGGAGGAATCAAGTGACCGGTATTTCAAAAGATTTGAAAGAGAAGGACTATACCAAGTTGGAGAGTCGAGTGAGGTTCCATCAAGGTTCCGGTCCGCGGCTCTGTCATTACATCAAAATGAAAATTACAAGTTAAACACATAAATGAAATTAGAAAAACCTATCTACGCAACTTATTTTGGACTCTTGACTTGAGTTTCATGACCCTATTCTTCAGGCGGGCTCCTGACTTTCAATTTCTTCAACTTGTTGCTTGCCTTTCAATTTCTACACCCTATTCTCCAGGAGGGTTCCTGACTTGCTATTTCATCAACTTGTTGCTACGCTTTTCAATTTCTATACCCTGTTCACCAGAAGGGCTCCTGACTTGCTATTTTATCAACTTGTTGCTATGCTTTTAATTTATTCACCCTATTCTGTAGGCGTGCTCCTGAGTCGCTATTTTTTAATATGTTTAACTTTTAATTTCTTCACCTTGTTTCTTGGTTTTCCATTTATTCGTCCTGTGCTTCGGGCAGGCTCCTGAAATCACATCAAAATTGGAAAGACGATTATCCCAAAAAAAAGTTATTATAAAGAGAAATTTCGTTTGCCAGAAAAGTAAAGTTTCAAAAACAAGAATTAAATTTTGCCTCATTTTATCATCAAAGGACTTTTGTGAAAGTCCTATCATTATAGGAATCAAGGATAATGACTCGACTATAAAGTACGTCTGATAGGAATCAAAGGAATTGACTTGACTAAAAGGTACGTCTTCTAGGGGTCAAGGGGAATGATTCGACTAAAAGGTACGTCTTATAGGAATCAAAGTGAATGACTCACCTAAAAGATACGTCTTATAGGATTCAAGGGAGATGACTCGACTAAAAAGTACGTCTTGTAGGAATCAAGGGAGATGACTCGACTAAAAGCTACGTCTTATAGTAATCAAAGGAGATGACTCGACTAAAAGGTACGTCTTCTAGGGGTTAGGGAATGACTCGACTAAAAGGTACGTCTTATAGGAATCAAGGGTGATGACTCAACTAAAAGGTACGTCTTATAGGAATCAAAGGGGAATGACTCGACCAAAAGGTACATCTTATAGGAATCAAAGGGGAATGATTCGACTAAAAGGTACGTCTTATAGGAATCAAAGGAGAATGACTTGACTAAAAGGTACGTCTTATAGGAATCAAAGGGTAATGACTCAACTAAAAGGTATGTCTTATAGGAATCAAAGGGGAATGACTCGACTAAAAGGTACGTCTTATAGGAATCATGGGGGATGACTCGACTAAAAGGTACGTCTTATAGGAATCATGGGGGATAACTTGACTAAAAGGTACGTCTTATAGGAATCAAAGGAAATAACTCGACTAAAAGGTACGTCTTATAGGAATCATAGGGGAATGACTCGACTAAAAGGTACGTCTTCTAGGAGTGAAGGTTCAATTTAAGAAGTGTATCACCCAACAAATGAAAACTGAAATCCCTGGACAAGAAAGTATGTCTTCGAGGGATATAAGATGATGAATTTTTACCATGATTTAATTATCAAACCCGTGTAGCAACATTACTTCCTGCATTTGTAAAAGTGAGGCATTGCTGCCCTTGATGTTTATGCTCTGAATTTCTTGCTTTGAAGGTAGTATGTTTCCTGTTTCATCAAAGAAAACTTGTGAGTTTGAAACATGGTGGTTGATTTGTGGCTTTAGCTTTCGCGGAGATCGCCCTTGTCCTCATCAAATTAATCTTGCTTCCAACCATTACATATATTATTGACTTACTGCTTCATTGACTCAAACTCAGATGATTAAGAGTGACTCTGAAACAAACACAGTATCTCTGCTTTGCCATGCTCCTCAGATAAACCCTTTGAACCTTGGTATTTCAATGAGTTCCTTGACTTCTCTGTTGACAAAATTTTCTGCATGCCCTTTTTTGGCTCACAACCATGTCTCTTTCATGTGCTAGCTTTTGTCTTGCTTTGTGCAATTAAAGAAGCTGGTAACCAATTTTGAAATATTTTCTCACTTGTTTTGACATGGACTTGGCTCAAAGACAAGAGAAAAATGACAATGATTTTTATTTGGATAACTGACTCAAGAAAAATAAAACAAAAATAAAGAGAATAAATAAAAGACAATGAATGTCCCCTTTTGAAATAAAGAAATGAAAAATTTATCTAGAAATGACAGTCAACTCTAATGACTATGCCATCCATTTTTGGATTAAGCAGCTTGATCTTTTCATCCAAACTTTCTACCCATTGTTGTTGAGTTAATGGCCTTGAAACTGAGTTTCTTCCTTAGGTCAATTGTATTTAAGACCCCATTCGGCTAGTGGTGCCTTTAAGGGTTTTCGCCAACAAGCTTCTCTCATTTTTTTTTCCTCAGCTCACCATTGCCTTATGGTGTCTGTAAGAATTTTCCACTAATGAGACTCTCTTATCTTCGTTTCCCTTAACTCACAGTCGTTTTATGGTGCCCATGAGAGTTTTTATCGATAAAAATCTCTCATTGTTATTTCTGTCAACTTACCATCGTCTTACGGTGCCCGTGAGGGTTTTCACCAATAAGACTCTCTCATTTTTATTTCTCTCCTGATTTTTTATGTTGAGGAAGACAAGTTGTTCCCAAATGCATCATCATATCCATTTCATGCTTAGCTTTAACATTCTTAAAGATTGATCTGAAGGTCTTTCTTTGGTTGTAACTTGACTTTTGGATAAGGTTAGAAAGAAAGGATGATATGAGGCCCAAACGACGCTTGAAGTGGGCTAGTACTTACAAATTTTGGAATCGACTCAAACAATGAGGATTAACTCATACCTCAATTTCCTTTAACTGGAAAATTCTAAATTGTTTATTTGGTTGGACCGAGCCCGGAGTAGGACAAACTATGTATCTCACCCCCGAGAGAGGAGAATCAGGTCATGCGTAGTTCTGGCAGATTGTTCTTTCACTTGATTCTATTTTTTCTTTTGTTGACTCTTTTTCTCTTTGGGACTTTTCTGACTTTATTTTTCTTGACACTCATCTTTTCTTTCTTTTTCGACACATTTTTGTAAATTTTTTTGACTCTATCTTGATTCTAAAAGAGGGGTATAAAAGAAAATAACACTAAGGCCCAAATGGGTTAAACAAAGGATGACACAATGTTTGGATAGTAGAATGAAATGCTTTCGTCATATCAATTCTTGAAAATGCAAGTATATAACATGCAATTGAAAAATGGGAGATACAGATCATGTGTTTTCATTTTTCAGGAGGGTCCTGAGCAGAAAGTAAAATCCCATTTTTCAGGATGGTCCTGAACATGAAGTAAATTTCTATTTTTCAGGAGGTTCCTGAACTGAAAGTAAATTCCTATTTCTCAGGATGGTCCTGAACGGTAGGTAAAATTCTATTTTCAGGAGGGTCCTGAAAAAAAAGTAAAAATCTCATTTTTCAGGAGAGTGCTGAACATAAAGTAAAATCCCATTTTTCAGGAGGATCTTGAACATAAAGTAAAATCTCATTTTCCAGGAGGGTCCTGAACTGAAAGTAAATTACCATTTTTCAGGAGGGTCCTGAATAGAAAGTAAAATTCTATTTTTCAGGAGAGTCCTAAACTGAAAATAAATTCCCATTTTTCAGGAGAGTCTTGAACATAAAGTAAAATTTCATTTTCCAGGAGGGTCCTGAACAAAAAGTAGAATCCCATTTTTCAGAAGGGTCTTGAACAGAACGTAGAATGCCATTTTTTCAGGAGGGTCCTGAATGGCAGGTAAAATTTCATTTTTCAGGAAGTCCTGAAAAGGAAGTAAAAATCTCATTTTTCAGGAGGGTCCTAAACATAAAGTAAAATTTTATTTTTCAGGAGGGTCCTGAATAGAAAGTAAAATCCTATTTCTCAGGAGTGTCCTGAACATAAAGTAAAACCCATTTTCTAGGAGGGTCCTGAACAGAATGTAAAATTCTATTTTTAGGAGGGTCCTGAACATAAAGTAAATCCTATTTTTCAGGAGGGTCCTGAGCAGAAAGTAAATTTTCATTTTCCAGGAGGGTCCTGATTATAAATTAAATTTTCATTTTACAGGAGGGTTCTGAACATAAAGTAAAATTCCATTTTCCAAGAGGTTCCTGAACGGAAAGTAAAATTTCATTTTTCAGGAGGGTCCTGAACAGAAAGCAAAATTCCATTTTTCAGGAGGGTCCTGAACATAAGGTAAATCTCATGGATGTGCTTTTCCCATGGTAACTAAATTAAGTGAAGCGAATTTGCCCCTATTTTAACAAAGGAAATTTGTCAGTTAAAAACTTAGTGGTGGCTTGCAGCACTTGGCTTCCCAGGCATCTGCTCCAACCGTTGTTCCTTTCACCTTTGTGTCAGATCACTAAAACTTTCCCCTGTCTTGTCGCGTCATTGACCCAGATCCAGATTGAGGGAGATGAGTTCTGACTTAAATAATGAATTTCCATTTTACCATGCCTATGAGATGCACTATTTTTAAAATCTGAATACTCCCACGAACTCAGCAGCCTGTCGGTTGACAGACTTTCTTTGCTTTGTGTTGAATTACGATCATATTTCTTTCATGTATTGGTCCTTGGCTTTTCCTCATACAATTGGAAAGACTGGTAGCAAGTTTCGAAATCCTTTCTCGCTTGGTTTGACACAGACTTAACTTAAAATGTAAAGAAATAATGGTGACTTTTATTTTGATGAATGACATAAAAAGATAAAATATGAATATGTAAATGAAATAAAAGGGCAATGTCCCTTATTCAAAAAGAAAACTTATCTGAATACGACAACCAACTCCAATGAGTATGACATGCACTTTGGATTAAGCTGCCTGATCTTCCTATCCAAACTTCCCTTTTGTTGTTGAGTTCATGCCCTTGCTGCTGAGCCGCTTCTTCAAATCCATTGGACTCATATATCTCATACAATTGACGACATCTTAAAAAACTTCTGTCAACAAATCTCTTTCCTTTTCACTTTTCTCTCGAACTCGCCATCGCCTTATGGTGCCCATAAGGGTTTTCACCAATAAGACTCTCATTTTTATTTTTCTCAACTCCCCATCGCCTTATGGTTCCCGTGAGGGTTTTCACCAGTAAGACTCTTATTTTTATTTCTCTCGACTCACCATCGCCTTGTGGTGCACGCGAGGGTTTTCACCAATAAGACCCTCTCATTTTTATTTCTCTCCAGATTTTTTATGCTGAGGAAGACAAGTAGTTCCCAAATGCATCATCATATCCCTTGCATGCTTAGCCTTAACATCCTCAAAGATTGATCTAAAGGTCTTTCTTTGGTTATAATTTGGCTTTTGGATAGGGTTAGAAAGAAATGATGGCATGGGGCCCAACGATTGAAGTGGGGGTAGAACTTACAACTTTTGAAATTGACTAAAACAACACATTAACTCATGCCCCATTTTTTGTTGACTAGGTGACTCTAAAATGTCTATTTGGTTGGACCGAGCCCTGAATAGGGCAGCCTACGTATCTCACTCCTAAAAGAAGAGAATCAGGTCGCTTGTAGTTCCATCAGCTTGTTCTTTGTTTTGATTTAATTTTTTTTCTTTTATTTTCAAACTCTTTCTTTTATTCTTATTTTCTTGACATTTATCTTTAACTCTATTTTGATTCCAAAAGAGGGATATGAAAGAAAAATAAAACTAAGCTCAAACGGGTAAACAAAGAATGACACAATGTTTGGATAGAAGAATAAAATTCCTTCATCATATCAATCTTCAAAAATGCAAGTACTAAACATGCAATAAAATCAACAAAGGATAAAATATCATACATGATATCTTTTGACCACATCAGCATTGATAGCCATTTATGTCATTTTGCCTTCAATATCTGTCAAATATAAGGCTTCATTGGGCAACATTTTCTTCATAATGAAGAAACCTTGCCAATTTGGGGAGAACTTGCCTTTAGCTTCAACCTGATGAGGAAGGATACGCTTCAATACCAACTGACCAACTTTAAATGATTGGGGCGTACCTTTTCGTTATACGCTCGAGCCATTCTTCTCTGATACAATTGGTCATGACATACCGACGTCAGTCTTTTTTCATCAATCAAGCTCAACTGTTCCAATCGGGTTTTAACCCACTCATCATCATTAATCTGTGCTTCCACAATGACTCAAAGAGAGAGAATTTCAACTTCTATAGGGATGACACTTCTGTCCCATACACCAATAAATATGGAGTTTCCCCTATTGAAGTGCGAACAGTAGTGCGATAACCTAGCAATGCAAATGACAACTTTTCATGCCATTGTCTAGACCCTTGTACCATTTTCCCCAGTTATTTTTTGATATTCTTATTGGCGGCTTCCACAGTGCCATTAGCCTTCGAACGATATGGAGTGGAATTTCGATGTGCGATCTTAAACTGTTGACACACTTCTTGTATCAAATGACTATTGAGATTGGTAGTATTATCTGTAATGATCATCTTAGGAATTCCAAACCTACAAATGATGTTGGCATGAACAAAATATACTACTGCCTTCTTTGTCAATGACTTGAAAGTTACTGCTTCTACCCATTTTGTGATGTAATCAATGGCCACCAAAATGAATCTATGCCCATTTTATGCTTTTGGCTCAATCGGCCCGATCACGTCCATACCCCAAGCTACGAAAGGTCATAAAGCAGACATTGCGTGTAATTCAGCGGTTGAAAAATATATCAGATCACCGTGTACCTAACGTTTCTGAACAAAACGAATACAATCCCGCTCCATTGTAAGCCAATAATAACCTGCTCAAAGTATATTCTTTGACAAGACATAACCGTTCATATGCGGCCTGCATACTCTAGAGTGTATTTCAACCATGATCGCCGAGGCTTCTCTTATATCTACACAACTCAAAAGTCCTAAATCCAGGGTTTTCTTACATAAGATTCCCCCACTTAAGAAAAATCCACTAGCCAAATGCCTAATAGTCCTCTTTTGATCACTGGTGGCATGTGTTGGGTATTCTCCTGACTGAATGTATCGCTTGATATCAAAGAAGCAAGGTTCT
The DNA here is from genome assembly GCA_030864225.1 of Capsicum baccatum var. pendulum. Lineage (NCBI taxonomy): Eukaryota > Viridiplantae > Streptophyta > Magnoliopsida > Solanales > Solanaceae > Capsicum > Capsicum baccatum. The sequence continues at coordinate 9,124,437 of CM061550.1, forward strand.
CCATCGAGCTCTTCTTCAACTGAAATACAGTAAGCATGCTGATCACGACTCTGTATATGCACCGGATCGATGTAGGCTTTATCAGGATGTTGGAGTATTGAAGATAGAGTGGCTAAAGCAATAGCAATCTTATTATGAATCCTTGGAATATGCCTATATTTTACTGACACAAATCGTTGACATAGCTCATGCAAGCATTGTCATTATGGTATGAGCTTCAAATGTCGCGTCTCCTGATCGCCTTGAATCTGATGGACGAGCAAATCTGAATTCCCCAACACTAATAGTTCCTGGACTCCCATATCAACAACTAACCTCAAACCAAGAATGCACGCTTCATATTCCGCCATGTTATTGGTACAATAAAATCAAAGTTGTGCTGTTATCCGAAAATGTTGCCCCAATTTAGAGATAAGAACTGTACCTATTTTGACTTTTTTTATATTAACGGCTTCATCAAAGAACAACTTCCAACCTGGATCAGTATCTATAATGACTTTCTTGACACAAAATACTTCTTCATCAGGAAAATATGTCTTTAGCGGCTCATACTCTTTATCAATGAGATTCTCAGCGAGATGATCTACCAAGGCTTGGTCTTTCATGGCCGTTCGAGTCACATATACAATGTCGAACTCAGTAAGCAATATTTTCCACTTTTCCAAACGACCGGTCAGCATAGGCTTCTAAAATATATAATTCAAAAGATCCATGCGGGAGATGAGATAAGTAGTGTAGGACAAAGATAATGCTTCAACTTCTGTGCTACCCAAGTTAGGGCACAACACGTCCTTTCAAAAAGAGTGTACCTGGCCTCATATGTTGTGAACTTCTTGCTAAGATAATAAATAGCCTGGTTCTTTTTACCTGTGACATCATGTTGACCCAGGACACAACTCGACTAAAAGGTACGTCTTATAGAAATCAAAGGGAATGAATCGACTAAAAGTTACATCTTATAGGAATCAAAGGACATGACTTGACTAAAAGGTACGTCTTATAGGAATCAAAGGGAAAGACTCAACTAAAAGATACGTCTTTTAGGGGTTACGGGGAATGACTCGACTAAAAGGTACGTCTTCTAGGGGTCAAAGGGGATGGCTCAACTAAAAGGTACGTCTTATAGGAATCAAGGGGAATAACCCGACTAAAAGGTACGTCTTCTAAAGATCCAGGGGAATGAATCGACTAAAAGGTACGTCTTATAGGAATCAAGGGAGATGACTCCACTAAAAGGTACATCTTCTAGGGTTCCAGGGGAATGACTTGACTAAAAGGTACATCTTTTAGGGATCAAGGGGATGACTAGACTAAAAGATACGTCTTATAGGAATCAAGGGGGATGACTCGACTAAAAGGTACGTCTTATAGGAATCAAAGGAAATGACTCAACTAAAAGTTACGTCTTATAGGAATCAAGGAGAAATACTCGACTAAAAAGTACGTCTTATAGGAATCAAGGGGGATCAATCGACTAAAAGGTACATCTTCTATGAGTTAAAGAAAATGACTCGACTAGAAGGTACATCTTCTAGGAGTGGAGGTTCAATTTAAGAAGTGTATCACCCAGCAAATGAAAACTAAAATCCCTGGACTGGAAAGTGTGTCTCCGAGGGATATAAGATGATGAATTTTTACCATGATTTAATTATAGAACCTGTGCAGCAACATTGCTTCCTGCATTTGTAAAAGTGAGAAATTAGGGGCCTTGATGTTTAGGCTTTGAAATCCTTGATTTGAAGGAGACATGTGTTCCTGTTTCACGCAAAGAAAAGTTGTGTGTTTAACAACATGGAGGCAGGTTTATGGCTTTGGCTTTCGTGGCAAACGCTCTTTCCGTCATAACATTTAACCTTGCTTCCAACCATTAAATATATCATTGAGTTGATGTATCATTGATCCAAACTCAGATTATTAAGCATGACTTTAAAACAAATACAGTATCTTTGCTTTGCCATGCTCCTTAGATTAACCCTTTGAACTTTGGTATTTCCATGAGGTCCCAGACTTGTCTATTGACAGAACTTTCTGTATGCTTTATTTCGGCTCACAATCATATCTCTTTCATGTGTTGGCATTTTGTCTTGCTTTTTGCTATTGAAGAAGCTGGTAGCCAGTTTTGAAATCTTTTCTCACTTATTTTGACACGGACTTGACTCAAAGATAAGAAACAAAAAAAAATAGAATGACAATTTTTTTTATTCGAATAACTGACTCAAGAAAGATAAAACAAAAATAAAAAAGAAGAAATAAAAGACAATGAATGTCCTCATTTAAAACAAAGAAATGAAAAATTCATCTAAAAAAATGACAGTCAACTTTAATGATTATGCCATGCATTTTCGATTAAGCTACTTGACCTTTTCATCCAAACTTTCTACCAATTGTTGTTGAGTTAATGGCCTTGAAACTGAGTGGCTTCCTTAGGCCAAATTCATTCGGGAACCTTAATCGGCTAGTGGCGACTTGAAGGGTTTTTGCTAATAACCCTATTTCTTTCTCTCAGTTCACCATTGCCTTATGGTGCCCGTGAGGGTTTTCACCTATAAGACTCTCTCATTTTTATTTCTCTCAACTTACCATCGCCTTACGGTGCCCGTGAGGGTTTTCACCAATAAGACTCTCTCATTTTTATCTCTCTGCTGATTTCTTATGCCGAGAAGACAAGTAGTACCCAAAATGCATCATCATATCCATTGCATACTTAGCCTTAGCATTCTCAAAGATTAATCTGAAGGTCTTTCTTTGGTTATAACTTTACATTAGGATAAGGTTAGAAAGAAGGGATGACATGAGGCCCAACGACACTTGAAGTGGTGTAGGACTTACAACTTTTGAAATCGACTCAAAAAATGAGGATTAACTCATGCCCCAGTTTCTCTTGACTGGGTAATTCTAAATTGTTTATTTAGTTGGACTGATCCCTGAGTAGGGCAGCCTACATATTTCATCCTCGAGAGAGGAGAATCAGGTCATGCGTAGTGTTGGAAGCTCGTTCTTTTTCTTGATATTGATTTCCTTTTCTTTTCTTTTATTGACTCTATTTTTGGGATTTTTCTGACTCTATTTTGCTTGACACTCTTTTTTTCTTTTTGGACACATTTCTTCTTTCTTTTTTTGATACCTTTTGACTCTAATTTTTTGCTCGACACCTTTCTTTTAAGCTTTGCTGAATCTATCTTGATTCCAAAAGAGGGGTATGAAAGAAAATAGGACTAAAGCTCAAATGGGGTAAATAAAGGATGACACGATGTTTCGATAGCAGAATGAAATGCCTTCGTCATATCAATCCTTGAAAATGCTAGTACATATCATGCAATATGAAAGTGAGAGATGAAGATCCTTTGTAATATTTTTTACAGCACTAATTTTAACTGAGACTGTGCGTCGCTACTTCTTCTGCAAACTCCATCTTTGTTGTAAATTCCTCATGCTTTTGTGGAGCTAATTTTTCTATTCCTTTTGATGTAGGATCACACATCCACTATTTGTCCTAATTGAGACATGTCTTTCAAATGCTGTCCAAGTTATTCTCATGATTCTCAAAATAATTGCATTAATTTTCAAAGAAGGCTTCAACTTGATCACCAAATGCCCAAGCACTCTATCTATTTTCTCAGACATTCTTTTTTTCTAACTTTAACCCTCTGATTCAATGCTAATGCTTAAACTGGATTTTAAGATTTGGCTGAAAATTTCACTAGCATGTTATATCACTAGAGTCAACATAAAATGTACTATGTAAAGAAAACAAACAAACAACACATATTTAAAACACAAAGAAAAATGGGATACTTCATTTAGTTGAAACAAAAGATAGAAGGGTTTGAACATGAATGACAAAAGGAAAAAAACAAGATAGATCCCGAACTACAACCCTGAAATAATTCAGATAATAGAAAATAAAATAAAACAAATTACCAGACGTCTTCCTAGTAGGGAGAGGGGTGACTTCTCAATTGCTCAGCCTGACATCTTAGCCACAGGTTTGAATATCAGCATGACTAGAGTTTCCCTCACTGTCAATGTTCTACACCATAATTGATCCATCTTGAATCATCTTCTCATTTTCTCTTTTCAAATCTCGACAATCTTCAATACTATGACCCTGAGCATCAAAATGATTCACATATCGTACATTAGGATTCAAACTTCTTGAATATGGGTTAGGAGTATACCCAAGGAGAGGAGTGATCATTCCTTGTTGTACCAATCCATGGAATAAACTATCATAGGATTCCCCAATAGGAGTGAAATTATCTTTTTCCTTCCTCCTCTTTGCGAACTCTGGCCTCGTATGAAACTTGGATTTAGAGGTTCCTTGGTAAATTTATGGGGGTAGAGGACGATGTTTAGGGAAAGGTGCATGCCATTGTGGATTAGAAGATGGATGAGCATACAATTGTGCATTGTTCAAAGGATATTGAGGAAGTGGAATCTGATTTCTTGGATTTTGGGGAAAAAAACCTTGTTGCAAGTGGTTATGTGGATCTAATATGTAATCTCGGGATTGAGGCTGACAGTATTGGTGGGTTGGACCTCTCAAACTCTGCTTTGGCCCTGGCATGACAATAGGTACATTTTCCTTCTTCTTTATTTCAGTTTCCCCTGGTTGATTGCAATGTCTTCCCAAATGTTTCAGAGAATCCTTTTGTCCATCAGGCTCCCCAAATTTTGATGTCTCAAAGCTGGGAGGAAGGTTAACACTTGAAGACATGCCCAAGTTTTTTTATGAAACATCTTCATAGCCCATAAGTCCAGGGAAATTTTTCATATCATTCTCTACACTCTTAACTTTCCCAACCACTTTCTCTAGCTCTTCTAGCATTCTAGGCTTTTTAGTAAGAAATTTTGGCGGTCCACTTAATTTAACTGTAGGCTCAAGAGTATAACAATGATCATCAAGAGTATTGAATGTGGATTCACTAGTGGACTGGAGAAGCACAATCGTTGGATTGATAGACAAAGTGGAAGTCTTAGTAGAAGGTTGAGCAACAAAAGCACAGACGGTATGTGGTGCTGTGAATGTGATAGACTTATACTGAGGAGCTAAAGAAAAAGTGGTGGAAGTGTTGAGGTGCATTTGACGTGGAATGGATTCTGAGGCATGCTATGGTGCATCAACAACAGTAGGAAACTGACTTTGCGATTTTGGTGGAAGACTCAAGGTATTTGCAGGGTCAAAAGTGAGGAACGAAGGTGGAGACAACCCACTGGCCCAAGCTCGGTATATTTCCATCATTTGTTGTCTCAGTCTAAAATTCTCTTCCTTTGAACTCTCAATTTTTGGACTCTTTGTTTCATCCATGGTGTCACTCTTGATATTCTTGTTGGACACAACTAAACCTTCCTTGGATTTGGTGTGATATGGAGGACCAGCCAGGAAGCCACAAACCAACCACCTTAAACTAACTGAACAAGAGATAGCAAATGTGTTAGAATTCAACACTATTTTTTTCAAAACCTTTTTTTTCTTTTTGAGAAGATCACCGAAACCAAGAAGAGGGCCTACGTATCTCACCCCCGAGAGGGGAGAATCAAGTGTGCGTAGTTCGTGAAGTCTTGCCAAAATGACAAATTGAACTCTTTATTTTCTTTTTTTTTTCTTTTTCTCAAAACCTTAAGAAGAAAAAAAATAACAATTTGTCAAAAGAATTGACACAAAAATGGTTTTTTGCATTTTTCAGGTTTAAATCCCTATACAAAAAATGAAACTTATAACTACCAAAGAAAAATCTTTTTGGATTTTCAATTTTGAATTTCATATAAAAATAAAACTTGAAACAATTAAAGAAAAATCTTTTTTGTTGTTTTCTTTTAGAAGATGTATATAAACACCTACTCTAAATGAAGAGTGAAGAAAATATTTTTGGATTTTTCAGATCTATATACAAAATGAAACCTATAATTACCAAAGAAAAATCTTTTGGAGTTTTCAAATTTCAATTTCATATGAAAATGAAACTTGAATCTATTAAAGGAAAATCTTTTGGTAGTTATCTTTTAAAAAAGTATATGACACCTACTCTAATAAAGAGTGAAAAAAATCTTTTTGGATTTTTCAAATAAGATTTTCGAACCAACAATAGGCTGCCTACGTATCTCACTCCCGAAAGAGGAGAATCAGGGGTGCGTAATTCGTTCAAATTGGACAATTAAGGATTAAAGAACAAACTAAGACTTGACCTGAGAGACGCGATTACAGGCAGACGATGAAAGACGTCAATAATTTTTTTTTGAGTTTTTTAATTTGACACTTCACATAAAACTGACACCAACAATTATGAAAGAAAAATCTTTTTGGTATTTTCGTTATATGAAATGTACAAAACTTCTACCATATTTTTTGAATTTTATACAAAAGCTCCTATTAAAAGAAATCTTTTTTTAAAATTTTCAAATTATGAAAGCTCACTAAAGAAACAAAGAAAAATCTTTTTGATATTTTTGTCTTTGACAAAATGAGTGCAACAGGTAAAAAAAAAAAGCTTTTTGAATTGTAAAAAACAAAAGCCATAAAGAATTCTAAAAACTACGAAACTCATTTTTTTACTTTTCGACTCACTTTTTTTTTCAAACACACCTTACTTCTAACACATGTTTTCTTCGAATCAGTCCATCAAATGATCAAGTTACCCTCAAAGATGCAACATTTAGCACATAGGGATGCTTTAGGGGTGAGTCTCCTACAAAGGGCTACGTGGGTCCCACTAGGTCTCAATACGATACAGATAAGTATGACCTAAAGGCTGACCTACGTTGGAGTTTACTAACAAGGCTGTTCAGAGGAGCATATGGTCGATAGTGGCTGCTTTGCTTTCCACCCACTCCATACATCCGACGGCTCCCCCTCCTAAAATAAGGGTGACTCAACTAGAGTTTGTGTGCATGACGTGCACTCTAGGACTTGTTGCAGAAAGAATTGACTCGGCTTACGCAGATGATGCCAGATATAAAACGATAACACACAAGAGAAAAACTGTAAACACGTAGTACATAAGCACTTAACAATGATAAAATAAACACAAACAATGTTTATACACTAATAATGTCAAACTAAGCCGATACAACTCCAAAAATAAGCTCGAATTCTGAAAAATTCCCATTAGAGTCGCTAGAGCTGTCACACTCCTTTTTTGTACTCCAAAAAGATTTTATTTTAAGTTCGAAAGGGTTTTGATTATTAAAGTGACAAAAATGAAGATTTTGTTTCGAAAAGGATTATTTACATTTAAACTCAGAGTCGCCACTTGGCATAATCTGGTGTGCCAAGTCACCATTGAAAATTCATTTTCGAAAATGATTTTGACTCTTTTAAACTGATCTGCAAACAGAGATTTCGGTTAAGGAATTCTGTTGACAGAGGGGAAGGTGTTAGGCACCCCTCGATCCCGTGGTTCGACCACGGTCGCTTGGTGAAGCATATCGGCTAATTTGACATTATAAATGTATAAACCACACAAAAACACATAAAACAATCAATCAAGCACACGAAATAAAACAAATCCAAAATATAGTGTTCAGTCCTATTATACAATCCAAAAATAAAAATGCGAAAAATAAATCCTATTCTAACCTACACTAGTCCTAACTGCGCTTCCGTACTATACCCGATGCCTCGGACCTTGGTCACGATCATCTTCCGCCAACATAATACGTCGGGGCATTTCCCGGTGAATAAATACAATGAGCCTCAGGGCATTCCCCAAATAAATGAATACATTTTAATCAAAGTACGATAAACTCAAAAACATTCACCACACATACATTCAACTTTCAACATTCAACGATATCACTAAATTTGCCTACCCGAACCTAAACTTTACCTATTAAGCTCTCGGCCTAAAATATGCAACTATCAATTTCAACAACGCCATCAAGTCAAACAACCAATGAATCAAATTAACCAAAATTCATCAATCTTATCAATTTTCATCCCTCCCACAATTCATTTCTTAACCAAACGATTAATCGATTTCAAAGTAACACTGATAACGCCCAAACTACAGCTCTCGTAAGAGTGTAAGCGGTCGCTGTAAAATATAGAACCCAACTGGGTTAGGTGTCGAATCCCACAGGGAATACTTGGTTACAAAGTGTTGCAACTATTATTAGACTGTTGGTAGAAAATTCTACGAAAAGGGGGGATTTGAATTATGGCGTGAATTCATGTAAACAAAGTAACGAATGAAACGATTTGTGTAGTAGGATTTAATAACAGAGAAAAATAAGGTAGGGTTATGTCCACCTTATGAGTTCTACGTATCTATTAACTCTCTCGAGCTTACAGTGTATAACTAACGGTGCAAACTCTCCAAGAGGTTAATCCAGTTATGGCACTAACGTGTAAATAGGGGTTGGGAGCCCTATTTCCTTGTCACACTCTCTTTTCCAAACATGTAACTTTTCTCTCGAACAAGTTAATGCTATAATGACGTATTCTATATGTTTGCAACCACAAGAATTTAATTAAGATGAAGAGAGTAATGATATAAGTAGCATACGTATCAAGAATTCACAAACTCATAGTAATAGATAGTATATCTTAAGGCTTCCATAACCCTAACAGAGAAGTTTAGCTACTCATGAGTATAACAGAGATCACAATAGATATAATCATCATACCACAACCTAGAATAATCTTGGTGATGGGATGACTTAAACGTCAAGAAGGAGATGACGTTTTTCTTCTTGGCCGTTCCTCAAGAGAGCCGAGTTTTCTCTGTCAGAAAGTAACGTGAATAAATCCTAAAAGTGTTGAATGAATTATGAAAAGCTTAATGAAAAGCGTGAATGAAAAGCTTGCTGAAAAATTCAGCAAATAGGGTTTTAATAACATCCTTGTCCTAGTCCTACTGAAATAGGGTTTTTATCCTTGTCCTAGTCCTACTGGGTTACTGCTGCACCCCTAAGTATTAAGAAATACTGATTTTGCCCGGGACGGATTCTCCATGCATCACATTCAGTCCACAAGCTTCCAAAAGCTGCCTTCCTTCTTACGTGAAGTTTCCCTTGCTACCGAAAGGTCCACAAAGTGCTGAAATCTTCATCATAAATACTTGAAAACATGCTAATCACGTTGATTAGCTCACTTATAGGAAAATGGACTAAAAGTGCAGGAATTATATATTTTGTCCTTAGAACTTAGCTAAAATATGGGTAAATTATAGTGCTTTAGGCGTGTAAATACGCCCAACATCAACACCCCACACTTAAAGCTTTGTTCGTCCCCGAACAAAATATTACGTCCATGCAATCATCTACTTAGAATATCGCAGTAGCAACATAAAATGTTCAACATGACATGCACGGCAATCATTAACAAAGAGTAGTTTTCTTGATCACTAATAGAAATAATTCAACCTCCAACCTAGACTCGTGATGATGGCTAATTCGTATCCACAAGTTAAGGCACAAAGAATCATACACAACTACCCAAAACTTGTCAACCACGTGTGTCTCACACAAGATATTACCCATAATCACTCACAAGTTTTGCATTTTTTGAAACATGGGTACAATATTCTCCTTGCTCTCACTCTCACAAAGAATTCACATGTTGCAACTGATGACCATAGGCTTGCCTTTAGTGTAATGCTCTACTAATATCAGAATGCTAAGCTTAGGATCAACTAGGTCTTTACAGGTTGTAATGTAGGCTAAGGGACAGGTAGGACTATTTTGGCCAGAAATAGTGACTATGTTCCCTAAGCGCTTTAATACACTACGTTATGTCATTAACACTTTCTTTTGAACAACCCCTCTACTTTCCTTTCATCTACCACCCCTCTTCACCTATTTTGTTATTCAATTATAAACAGAACTAACTTTTTTTATTTTTTTATTTTTCTATTTCTTTTTCTTTTCTTTCTCCCCTTTTTTTTCATATTATAACGCACCTCTATGATAGCACTTCTATGATAGCCACTCTTTTTCACAATAATTTCAAGTACCAATATGCTCTGAGGCATCACTCTCACCCAATTTCCTCTTATTTTGTCACATGACTCTATTATTTAAAGCGCCTAGGAATTAGGATCAAATTATGGTCTTGAAAAAAAAATGGATTAGGCTACATATGAGGCTGTCAAGGAAAATAGCTAAAGGCTCAAAGGTGGTTAACTAGGATAATGTACACAGGTAGGTAAAAAAAAAAAGTAAACAATTACAGGCTGTCAAAGAAATGCCTAAATCATCTCCTAAACTTGCACTCTTTATTTCGCTTTACACACACACCAGGTAAGTTCTAGCATTAGCCACAACACAAAATATACTATAACCTCACACACACAAGGCACATGGTCAACTTTATTGGGAGCAGTATAGACGCTTGACCCAACCGATGAATGAATTAAACCACACACTTATCACATAGTGAGTCACACTTAGAGCCTAAATGCCTCAATAGTAATGATTTTAGCACAAACTCTTGTCATAATACCATGCCATCTATCAGAACAATTTTATGCACTTCATGCAAAATCACAAAAAAACAAAAAAATTTGAAAATTTAACTACTACTAACTAATTACGACTAATTAAAACAAACAAACATAAATAAATGTAGGCAAAGAAGTACAGCATAAAAATACCAGCACCCCACACTTAGACGGGACACACTGCCCTCAGTGGAAAATAAATAAGGAAAACCTGATTAGCCGGACTCCTCTGCTATGTCTGGGGTCATACCCCCTGCGTCGGAATCATCATCAGAGTCGTCATCCTCAGAGTTTCCTCAAAATGTACCCCACTTGATCCCAAAAGTGCGTCGAGGTATTTGTAGCGAGGAGGATTCAGCTTGCTCTTTTCTTCCCCTTTTCTGACCTTTCTGTGAGGTGGACGCTTTTTCTTTTCCTTGTCGTCCTTTTGGTGCCATTCTACCTGAGATTCAAATAGATTCATGTTAGCTCATCTCGGAAGTTATTTAATCGACACACAAATAATAGTGGCACCACCCCACACTTAATTTGTTGGTACAAACTAATTAAGTGAGTGATGTCGATTACTCAGACTTCATCGACATACATATAGGCGATATGTTCCAACAACATGTTTAGCACAGTCATACTTTCATGTCATCTTAACTATCCTTTTCAACTCTATTTCATGTAATCTTGACTATACTTTTATGTTTGGATTGATGCACTTCTTGAACAAGACTACTACATAGAGATAGTATCAAGTTATTGCAAAGAAATAATCACAACATCTCATGCTTGTATTCCATCATGATCTTTATCTCGATAAACGAGTCATTCAAACATTCAAGCTTTCAATTTTGAAGATTATGCAATTAACTTCACCATGTTGATTCCACAAAAGTATGACAGTGTATTAAAATCAAATACAAGTTGGAACCAAGTCAAGAACACCCATACATACTCTTTCACTCAACTAGATGTATCATACAAATCAACCACATTCTAATTACCAACACCACTTTCAGATCTAAAATACCATTATATGCGTAATATTGTAACAACTTACGGAACATAAAAAAAGAACTTACTTGGTGATGGATTCGGAAGATGGTCTTGCAAGGTTAGATGAGCAAAAAGAAAAGTTTTGAGAGATTTGGGAAGGTTAGGCGGTGCCTAGGTTGAGCAAACAAGTGTATTTTGTCTTAAGATTGAAGTTCTATTTATAGACCAAGGCTTGGGTCGGGTTTGACCTATTTGAAATCGGGTTAGGAGACCAAAAAGTAAGCATAGGCGGTGCCTAATGCTTTGCCTATGCTTTGCATAGGCGGCGCCTAATGCTTTGCCTAGTTGGGCATACGCGGCGCCTATGCTATGGCATTGTAGATTCAGAGACCAATGGCATTGGCATAGGCGGCGCCTATGATATGACATTGTAGATTCAGAGAGCTTAGGCCATAGCATAGGCCTTGCCTTGTTCGTTGCCTAGATTTACATAGGCCTTGCCTTGTTCGTTGCATAGATTTGCATAGGCAATGCCTAACCAATAGCCTTTGCTTCTTCATTCCTAACTTACCACCTTCAACATGACACACTTCCAAATCAACATTTGAGACCAATCTCCTACTTTATACGTCTTGCATCTACACTTACTCAAAAACAACAAAAAATAATTAGAACGATGGGCTGCCTCCCACCAAGCGCCTTAGTTTTGGTCGTGGCTCGACTACAAAAACAAACTACTAGTAAAACAAAACGATTAAAAATGGTGGGTTGCCTCCCATCAAGCGCTTGATTTATTGTCGCGGCACGACATAGCTATCTCGATTACTTAGACTTCATCGAGATACATGGCGCATCATTTTCTGAATGGATTCAGACGACGCTGATGCTTACTTGTAGGCATGGAATCTTCTTCGAGATGACTCTTGTTCATACATATCCTAGGAGGGATACCAATTATATCATCAATAGTCCAACCCATAGTTCTCTTGTACCTCTTCAGAGCAGAGATGAGAGCCTCTACATGCTCTTCACTTGAATCAGCCGCAACAATAAATGGAAGTGTATCACCACTTCCCAAGAATGCATACCTTAGATGACTAGGGAGCTCTTCCGATTCTAGCACTGGTGGCTCTTCAATGGAAGTCTTCATTGTTGGTGAAGGTCGATTCTTGAGATCAAGGTCCAGCTTCTTAGGGCCATGAGAATAGGACCTTATTCCTATTAGAGCACAAGTGGTTTCTTCATATTCTTCAACCTCCTCAAGCTCAAAATTCAACACCACATTAGACAATGGCTCATCAATAAGCTGCTTTTCTGCAGATAATTCTTCCACATCTTCATAATAAACATCAGCTTTAGAGAACACATCCATATCTCTAGGTTGCTTCATCGATTTGCATACATCAAAATGAACAACTTAGTCATTCATCCGAAATAAAAGCTCATTGGCTCATAAATCAATAAGCACACTTCCTGTTGCGAGGAAAGGACGACCCAAGATTATGGGAGCTTCAGAATCCACCTCACAATCCAAAATAACAAAGTCTGCAGGAAAAATGAAGGAAGAAACCTTCACCAATATATCATATAAGATACCAACAGGTCGTTTTACCGACCTGTCTGCCATTATGAGCCGCATATTGGTTGGTGTAGGATCGCCCAACCCCAACTTTCTGTAGACGGATAACGGCATCAAATTGATGCTAGCCCCCAAATCGCACAATGCCTTAGCAAAATTCATAGATCCAACCGTGCAAGGAATAGTGAAAGCACCAGGATCTGTCTTCTTCTGTACTAAAGAACTCGTGGCAATTGCACTGCAATGATGAACATTATCTGCCAGCTCATAACTTGCTGCCCGTTTCTTTGTCAAAAGATCTTTCATGAATTTAGCGTACCCAGGCATCTGTTCCAGCGCCTCCACCAAAGGAACATTAATAGTAAGCTGCTTCAACATAGTCATGAATTTACTGAACCTGGTGTCATCAGCTTTCTTCTTCAATCTCTGAGGAAAAGGTGGTGGTGGAAGGGGAATAGTTTTCTCCACCACTTCCTTTTTATCTTGCTTCCGTTTATCAACCTTTTCAGGAGTGTCATCAGCCTTCTTCTTCAGTCTTTGAGGAAAAGGTGGTGGTGGAAGGGGAATAGTTTTCTCATGAACGTTCTCATTCTGATTTTCAGCTTCTACAGAATCATCATAATCTGCATCAATAACATTCTCCTCTGTATTATCAACTACCTGCTTACCTTTGGACGGATTTTCCAACACTTTACCACTCCTGGTAGTAATAGCCATACATGATCCATCATTCCTTGGATTTTGCACGGTGTCGCTAGGTAAAGTGCCAGCCTTTCTTTGGTTAAATGCCGCTGATAGTTGACTCAATTATTGCTCCAACTGTTTAATTGCAGTAGAATGCGAATCAACCAATTGATTTATTAAAGACAAATCATTCTTCACCTCGGTTACGCCCATGTTGGTTGCCTCCACTCCTTTCAACAGCTTAGCCATCATATCTTCCATGGACATTTTCCCAGAGCCAGACGCCACAGCCTCACGATTTCCAGGAGGAACGTACAAACCACTCCTGTCAGTCTTATTCTTCCAACTACCTTGATCACGTTCCTTGTTTCTAGATTTATCATAATAGTTCCGACCTTGGTTTCCTTGGGCATTGCCTCGGAAACCCCCCTGATTATTCAAGTAGTTAGCTTCTTCTTCAGAATCGGATTCATCTCTTCCTTGTGACACAACAACTTTGACTTTTTTGGTGTTCCCTGATAATAAATGTTTGGTAAGAAGATCCATCTGCATTTTCATGTGAGCCATATCCTGGTCACGTTCCTCTTCTCTTCGCCTCTGTTCTGCAGTCATGCCAATTGATATAGTAGAGCTTGCTACCTCAGAATCCCTGGTATGCCAAGCTCTACTCTTCTTTGTCATACGATCTAGCATACCACTTGCCTCATTAAAAGTAAGGTCCATAATTAACCACCTGCAACATTATCAACCACTGGCTTGGTCACCAAATTCAAAGCTCTGTATAATATCTCCATCAAGTGGACATTGGTCATATGATGATTTGGGCACCTCATAAGCTTCTTCTTGAACCTCTCCCATATTTTGTGGAGAGCTTCAGTTGGAAGCTGTCAAAAATTTCTTATCTCATCTCTTAATTGGGCTCTCTTGGATGGCGGATAGAATCTTTCTAGGAAAGCGTCTTTCAGTTGCCTCCAATTAGTAATAGACTCAGGAGTTATCCCGTTCAACCATAGAGTTGCCTCTCCAGATACAGACAATGGAAATAAGTGCAGTCGGATCGCATTCTGTCCAACCCCTGGATTGTCCAATGCCTTGCATGTTGAGATAAAATTAATCAGATGCATATTTAGATCGTCTCCTACATGTCCACCAAATAACTCTTTGAGTTGCAATAGCTGAATCATGGTGCTAGTGATATTGAACTTGGCTTCGGGAGCCAAGGGCGGAGGAATAATAGCCCCTGTGGCACCAGCTCCATCCAGATCGTCATCATCATCATCAAAAGAACTCTGCACAGCTCGGCGGTCAGGTCTCATTCTAGATTGAAGATCTCTCCTATGCATAGGTGCCGCCACCTCATCAGTACGCCTAGGATTCAGTAACTCATCATCACCCAGGTCCTCATCATCAGGATTTGTTGCTCGCCCTGGGTTATCAATATTCTGTTGATGCACTTGAGCAGCGGCCAATGCAGCTAATCTAGCCTGCTCCTGTTGAGCAACCCTTCTTTCAATGTCTCGTTGCGCCTCCATCCTAACAATAAGTTGTGGTTCAGGGTTTATGGGTAATAATGGCTGACCAGAACTTCGAGTATTTGGCATGCACTGAACAAAACCTGAAAAAAAATAAAAACAACAGAAGAAAAGTAAAATTCGAGAATCTTTGACCAAAGGGTCTATTAACTATCAGAAACTTAGTAGACAACCGTATTCCCCGGCAACAGCGCCAAAATTTGATAACGCCCAAACTACAGCTCTCGTAAGAGTTGATAACGCTCAATCTACAGCTCTCGTAGGAGTGTAAAGCAGTCGTTAGCAAATATAGAACCCAACTGGGTTGGGTATCGATCCCACAGGGAATAGCTTGGTCAACAAGTAAGCAACGATTACTAGACTTTTAGTGCAAGTCTCGTAAAAAGGGGGGATTGTAATGTGTAACCAAAATATTAAAGTAAAAATTGAAAATAGAAAAGTAAAAAGAAAGAATGTTTAGTAAGTTGTAAAACAATGAGAATTGAAGCGTTGGGGTTATGTCCACCTTCTGAGTTTACGTCTCTATTAGCTATGAGTTATGCGGAATTCAGACATGCATGTGCTTATAGAGAATTGTATTCGATGGTAAATCCAGGCGTCTTTCGACCTATTCGAGGATTATTTCACTTTAACTCTTTCGAGCTTAAAGCGTGTCTGACGGTACGAATTCTCCAAGAGGTTAATCCAGTTACGGCACTAACTGTTTAATAGGGGATGGGACCCTACTACCTTGACACTATCTCTTTTCCAGACAAATAACCTTTCTTTCGAACAAGATAAATGTTATACTGGCGTATTCTTGCATTTGCAACCACAAAGAATTTAGATTAAGATGAAGAGAATAATGATATAAGCAGCATACGTGTCACGAACTCACAAGCTCATAGTAATAGATAGTACCTCATTCGGCTTCCATAACCCCAACAGAGAAGTTTAGTTACCCATGAATGCAAAGGAAATCACAATTGACATGGTTATTATACCACAATAAGAATTTCGTGTAGCACAAGTGTGGTAGGCGTTAGGCGTGATTTCTTGCAAGTAACGTTTCTCTTGTTGCGGAAATTAAGAATAGATGAATAGAAGAAGAAGTAGAAAGATGAATTAAAACTAGAATGAGAATTGTTGAGGAATAGTAGAAGAATGTATATGGCTCCCCCCTCCAATCTCTAGCATGATAGGTTATTTATAATACCCATATCCTAATCTTACTAAGCTAATGAAATACTTAACCAAATCCTACTAAGCTAATGAAATACTTAACCCAATTGTACTAGGTTAATGTAACATTATCCAAATCCAAATAGACTAATGAAATACTTAACCCAATTGTACTAGGTTAATGTATTATTATCCTAATCCAAATAAGTTACTGCAAGTTCCCAAAGTCTTCAGAAATGTTGTTTTAGACCGGGACGGATTTTCCATGCATCACTTTTGGTCCTTTAGGCGTCCAAGCTTCCTTTTCTCCTTCCGTGAAGCTTTCTTTGGCGTCAAGTAATCCATAAAATGCTGAATTCTACATCATTTATACCTGAAACTTTGCTAATCATGTTCGTTAGCTCACTTACAGGAAAAAGGACTAAAAGTGCATAAAATATCTAATTTGTTCTCGAAACTAGGCTAAAATATGGGTAAAATATAGCACTATAGGCGTGTAAATTCGCCTATCATCAACACCCCACACTTGAAGCTTTGTTCGTCCTCGAACAAACTATCATGTCCATCTAAACATCAACTTAGGGTTTCACAGTAACAACACAAAATATTCATCAAGACAAGCACAACAATTATCAACAAAGAGTAGTTTTCTGCTTATTAGTAGAAACAATTTAACCTCTAGCATAGACTCGTGATGGTGGTCAACTCATATTCAAAAGTTAAGGCACAAGGAATCATATACAACTACCCAAAACTCATCAACCATGTGTGTCTCACAATATATTACCCATAATCACTCACAAGTATAACATATTTTTTTTTCAAACATGGGTATCAAAATATCCTTGCTCTCGCTCTCACAAAGAATTCATATGCAACAACTGATGACCATAGGCTTGCCCTTAGTGTAATGCTCCACTAAATGTCAGAATGCTAAGCTTAGGATCAAGTAGGTCTTTTGATGGTTGTAATGTAGGCTGACGGGTAGGACTATTTTGGCCAGAAATAGTGACTAAGTTCCTAAGCACTTTAATACATCACATTGTATCATTAACATTTTTCTTTCAACCTTTCTTCTTTCTTTTATTCTACCACCCTTGTTCTCCTCTTTTGTTTTTCAATTTTAAGCATAACTCACTTTTCAGCTTTCTTTTCCTTTTTTTTTATAACATACCTCTTATGATAGCACTTTCTTTTTCATAACGCATTCAAGCACCACTGCAATTTAAAGCATCATACTCACCCAATTTCCTCTTATTTCATCACATGAATTTATACGTTAAAGCACTTAGGAATTTGGATCAAATTACGGTCTTGAAAAAAAAAATGTATTAGGCTTACATATGAGGTTGTCAAAGAAGTAGGCTAAAGGCTCAAAAGGGTTTAACTAAGATGATGTCCATGGGTAGGTAAAATGAAAGTAAACATGTATAGGTTGCCAAGGAAATGCCTAAATCATTTCCTAAACTTATACTCCTTATTTTCGCTTTGCATGCATACCAGGCAAGTTCTAGCATCAGCTACAAACATAGAATATACTATTAATCTCACACACACAAGGCACATGGTCGACTTTATTGGAAGTAGTATAGACTCTCGACCCAACAAGTGAAGGAATTGAACCACACAATATCACATAATGAGTCACAATTAGAGCCTACACGTCTCAATAGTCATGATTTTAGCACCTACTCTTGTTATGATCTCATGCTGCCTATTAGAATAATTTCGTGCGAAGCTAAGTAAAAAATTACTACTGAAAAAACTTAACTTAAACTAAAAAAATGAAACACACACACACAAAAAAAGGAAAAAAATAAAACAAAGTAAACAAAGTGAACAAACATAGATGCGGTAGAGAAGTATAGCATGCAATACCGCCACCCCACATTTAAACAGGACACTGCCCTCAGTGGAAAGTAAATACGAAGAACCTGGTCAGTCGGACTCTTCCTCAATGTTGGGGGTCATACCCCCTTCGTCGGAATCATCATAAGAGTCGTCGTCAGAGTTCTCCTCCATGTCGAAATCTGGCAAGCGTCGATCATCATCGGTCGGCACATCATCGTCTAGAGGTTCCTCAAAGTATGTGCCTACTCCACACATCTCCCGTGCATGCATATTCATTGGATAGTCATGGTCCAGCTGTTGGAGCTCTGCAGCAGTTGGAACACGACCCCCACTCATCATTGTGAACCGTGTCATACCATAAAGATGACGGAAGAAACTCTCATCTCGAGCATGTCTGTCCACAGTAGTAAGGTTGACACCATGTGTTGTTTCAGCATCTTTGACCTTTGTGAGGTCAACCTTCTTTGGGTCATGTGGGAGTTTGTGATCAGCTGGTTCCTCTTCGATGTCCTCCTTCCGCAAGATTGCTGTCAACAGATTACCAAAAGTAAAATGGGACCTCTTGTGTAGTCTGGCCTTCCGCATTGTAGAACGAATGATTGCCCCAATGTTGATTGGGACATTCGTCATCAATGCATAGACCAAACACACTCTATCTCGTGTTATTTTGGTGTACTGGGTCCCAGGAATAAGGCATGAGTTGACGATGCACAACCAGATTATTTCTTCCCTATTCAAAGGAGCATAGGGGAAGGTGTTGTGTCATCCGGTGTCTTGGTGTCTGCTCCACCTTGCCATGGATCTACTTCCACAAAGTGTGTGTCGAATTGCTCTATAAGGAGGTCTACTGTACAGCTCTTTGAATGATGCTGGATCGACCGAAGGTAAGCCAAGAAAGGAGTTGATCAAATCCGCGTTGAGCTGTAAAACTTGGCCCCGAATCTTGACATCGCTGCCCGTGGTTTTCGGCGACCAGTTGGCGAAAAATTCTCTTGTCAAATCAAGATTACATTCTCCCATGTCGCGGAAGATGAAATCCAGATTCAATGCCATGATTTTTGCCAACGTACGCGGTTCCTTCTTTGCTAGGTTGTCCTTGTTGATCAAGTCGACATGAACATATTTGCTTTCCTGTTTATTCCTATACCATTCTTTGGCTTCCTCCTCAAGAACCTAGTTTATTCCAAACATTCGGCGGGGTAATTGCATTGAGGATGACTCTCCTTGGTCCTTGCAACCTCTTTTATTGCCCTTTTGGGATGTGGTAGCCTTATCTTGTCTCGCTTTAGGTGCCATTGTTCCTGAGATTTAAATGATATTTCATGTTAGCATCAACTCAATGGAAACAATCTATAAACAAGCCATCGGGGTACCACCCCACACTTTAGGTTCGTTGATACAAATCAGTGAAGTGAAAGTGGTCGATTACTTAGACTTCGTCGACATACGTTTAAGGAGCTATATTCCGACAAGAAAATCAGTGATGTATCACTTCTTGTAACCTTTGTAATACGTTCATGTTAGGTAAAACAAGACTACTACATAGGGGTTTCATCATGGTATAGTTTCTATCAACAATTACAACCTCCTATGTCGGTAGGCAACTATAAGTCTTATCCCAATGAACGGGATAGCCTAACATGTAGGTATGCAAGTGACAAGACTATGCAATGTTCATAACCATAGCAATTCCGCAAAGAGTATGACAATGCAATTAAAACCAAATTCAAGTCGAAAACAAATTAAGATTATCCTAACGTACATGTTCACTCACATGGTTTTGCATCAACAATTCAAACACTTTAACATCACCAATATTTCTTCAAGATGTAGCAATTCATGATAGACATAGCAACGTAGTACTTACGAGAAATAGATAAAGAATAAAAGAGTACTTACATGATTGAAGCCTTTGGAGATGTTTCTTGTGAATTGAAAGAGCAAAAAGAAAAATTTTAAGATGATTTGGAGTGGATGTGCGGCGCCTTTAGGTCAAGTTTCAATGTGTTTATGTTTCAAGACTAAGTCCCCTTTATATAGGAAAAGAATGGGTCGGGTTTTGACCCATTTAAAATCGGTTTTGGAGACAAAAAGGGACCATAGGCGGCGCCTTTAGCTTTGCCTATGCATGGTATAGGCGGCGCCTAATGCAAAGCATA
Source organism: Capsicum baccatum var. pendulum (assembly GCA_030864225.1). Lineage (NCBI taxonomy): Eukaryota > Viridiplantae > Streptophyta > Magnoliopsida > Solanales > Solanaceae > Capsicum > Capsicum baccatum. The sequence continues at coordinate 9,144,826 of CM061550.1, forward strand.
AGCTAGCATAGGTGGCGCCTAGTGTAATGCATAAAGGGACCATAGGCGGCACCAAGTGCATGGCATATGAGATTCTGAGACCAAATGCTTTAGCATAGGCGGCGCCTATGTTATAGCATACCCGAGCATGGGCGGCGCCTATGTCTTTGCACACTAGATTCCGAGACCTTAGGATATAGTATAGGTTTTGCATTGTTCGTGGCCTAGTTTTACCTAGGCCTAGCCTTGCTCGATGCCTATTTTGTCATGAGCAATGCTCAATCCATAGCCTTATGCATTTTTATTCCTAACTTACCACCTTTACCATGCAATACGTCCAAATCGTTATTTGAAACCAATCTCCTCGTTGAATACCTCTTGCACCTATATTTGCTCAAAACCAATGAAAACGATTAGTACGATAGGTTGCCTCCCACCAAGCGCCTTAGTTTTGGTCGTGGCACGACTCTTATTTTTGAATTTTCATTTATCAAAAGCAAAACAAGTACTAGAACGAAAGAAAGACAAAACGCTAAACGATAAACGAAAAACGATGGGTTGCCTCCCATCGAGTGCCTTATTTATTGTCATGGCTCGACATAGTTACCTCGAGTACTTAGACTTCGTCGAGATAAGTGATGGCCAGATAATTCATCGAGTCAAGAGGACCGATATAAGGTTTAACACGTTGACCATTCACCTTGAAGACAACACCATTATTGTCTTCCAATTCAACTACTCCAGATGAGTAGACTTTGAGAACTTTGTATGGACCAGACCACTTAGACTTTGACTTACCTGGGAAGAGCTTCAATCTTGAGTTGAAGAGAAGCACCAGATCATCCTTTTGGAAGTTTCGTCGAACAATCCACTGATCATGATACTTTTTCATCCGCTCCTTGTATAGGTCTGACCTTTCATATGCATGGAGACGGAACTCATCTAATTCGTTCAGCTGCTCCGACCTCAGATTCATTGCATCATCCCAATTCAAGTTCAATTGCTTTAATGCCCACAATGCCTTATGCTCGAGCTCGATGGGTAAGTGACAAGCCTTCCCATAAACTAGTTGATAAGCTGACATGCCAATGGGTGTTTTGAATGCAGTCCTATACGCCCATAGTGCATCATCTAGCTTCCGACACCAATCCTTCCTATTAGCATTGACCGTCTTCGCAAGGATTTGCTTGATCTCCCGATTGGAAACCTCTACTTGTCCACTAGTTTGTGGGTGATAAGGCGTGGCTACCTTATGTTGCTTGACACCATACTTGGCCAACACGGATTTGAATAGCTTATTGCAAAAGTGAGATCCTCCATCATTTATGATAGTACGTGGTACTCCAAAGCGAGAGAACATAGTCCTCTTTAAGAATGCTACAACACGCTTTCCTTCGTTGTCGGCCAACGCTACAGCTTCAACCTATTTCGAGACATAATCTACAGCAACTAAGATGTACTTCATTCCAAACGAATTCACGAATGGACCCATGAAATCAATGCCCCAGACATCAAAGAGTTCTACCTCAAGAATTTTCGACATGGGCATCTCATGGTGTTTCGAAATAGCACCTTGACGCTGGCATTGGTCGCACCTTCTAACATAGTCATAGGCATCTCTAAATATCAAAGGCCAATAGTAACCACTTTGCAATACTTTTCTTGCCGTCCGATTGCCTGCATGATATCCTCCAACTTGGGAAGTGTGGCATGCTTCCAAAATATTAGGCACCTCTACAAAGGATATACATCATCGAATAATACCATCCGCACATCGTCGAAACAAATATGGCTTATCCCAATAGTAGTGTTGTACGTCATGCATAAACTTCCTCTTTTGATGGTATGATAAATTGGCAGGTATTACATTGCTCACCACAAAATTTGCAAAGTCGGCATACCATGGTAACTTGTCTGTTGTTGTCGCTAATATCTCCTCGTCAGGAAATGCATCATCAATCTGAATTTCAGGTTGCGCCACATGCTCATTCTCGAGTCTAGATAGGTGGTCGGCCACATGGTTCTCGCAACCTCTTCTATCTTTGACCTCGAAATCGAACTCTTGCAGCAGCAATACCCATCGAATTAATCTGGGTTTTGCATCCTTCTTTGTCATTAGATACCTAAGAGCTGCATGGTCTGTATGAACGATCACCTTAGTACCCAATAGATAGGCACAAAACTTCTCAAACGCATACACAACCTCTAGGAGCTCTTGTTCTGTCATAGTGTAGTTCCTTTGGGCTTAATTTAGGACCTTACTTGCATAGTAGATAGGATGAAATAATTTCTCCTTTCTCTGACCATGCACAGCTCCAACGGCTACACCACTAGTATCACACATGACTTCGAGTGGGAGAGACCAATCTGGTGCTACCATGATAGGGGCTTCAATGAATTTTCCTTTGAGGCATTCGAATGCCTTTAAGCAATCTTCATTAAAGTCAAACTTCGCATCTTTCTCTAAGAGTTTGCACAATGGACTAGCAATTTTTGAGAAGTCTTTGATGAACCGACGATAGAAACCTGCATGGCCGAGAAAACTACGAACTCCCCTCACCGAAATTGGAGGTGGTAGCTTCTCAATAACTTTAATTTTTGCTCGATCAACCTCAATCCCTCTTTCAGAGATTTTGTGCCCAAGAACGATTCCTTCTTTTACCATGACGTGGCACTTCTCCCAATTCAGCACTAGGTTGAATTCTACACATCTTTGCAATGCCATGCTTAGGTTTGCCAAGCACGCTTCAAAAGACTCACCAACGACTGAAAAATCGTCCATGAATACCTCCAAAGTGTCTTCAACCATATCAGAAAAAATAGACATCATACAGCGTTGAAAGGTGGCTGGTGCGTTACATAACCCGAATGGCATACGTTTGAAGGCAAACGTACCATATGGGCATGTAAACGTTGTCTTGTCTTGGTCTTCAGGGGCAATACAAATCTGATTGTAGCCTGAATAACCGTCCAAGAAACAAAACCATCCTTTCCCCGCTAATCGATCTAGCATTTGGTCCATGAATGGCATTGGGAAGTGAAATTTGAGTGTCCAAGAATTCAGCTTTCGGTAGTCCATGCATACTCTCCATCCAGTGATGGGTCTGAGTGGAATAAGCTCATTCTTCGCATTCGCGACCACCGTCATGCCTCCTTTCTTGATAACACATTGTACCGGGCTTACTCATGTACTATCAGAGATTGGATACACAACCCCCGCGTCTAACCACTTGATAATTTCTTTCTTCACCACTTCTTGAATAGTTGGGTTTAGACGTCTTTGATGCTCAATGGTGGGTGTGCGATTTTCTTGAAGCTGAATTTTATGTGTACAAATCCCAGGTGGAATACCAATAATATCCGCAATGGTCCATCCAATGGCTCTAATGTACTTCCGTAAAATAGCAATGAGAGCTGCAACTTGTTGCTCACCCAAATCTGCAGCTACAATGACTGGAAGTGTGTTTCCGCTTCCTAAGAATGCGTACTTTAAATGTCTTGGCAGCTCCTTCAATTCTAATGTGGGTGGCTCTTCAATAGATGGCTTAACTGGTGGTGTGGGTCGATTCTTAAGATCAAGGTCCAGCTTCTAGGGAGCATAGCGATATGTCCCTAATCCTGATAGAGCACAAATAGCTTCTTCAATATTTTCAGCATCCTCAGTCTCTCCATTCATGAGCACAACCGCCAAAGGGTCATCAATAATTTGCTCTTCTTCAAGTAATTCTTTCTTATCATCAAAGAAAACATCAGCCACCGAAAATACATTCAGCTCTTTGGGTTGCTTCATTGATTTGCACACATCAAAGCGAACCACTTCGTCATTTATTCGGAATGAAACCTCATTGGCTCTCAAATCAATGAGCACACTTCCTGTAGCAAGGAAAGGGCGCCCCAAGATTATGGAAACTTCTGAGTCTGCATCATAATCCAAAATAACAAAGTCTGCCGGAAAGATGAATGAAGAAACCTTTACCAATACATCACATAGAATACCAACAGGTCGTTTTACCGACCTATCCGCCATGACAAGCCTCATATTGGTTGGAGTAGGATCACCCAACCCCAACTTCTTGTAGATTGATAATGGCATCAAATTGATGCTGGCTCCTAAGTCACATAATGCTTTGGCAAAATTCAAAGATCCAACGGTGCAGGGAATAGTGAAAGCTCCGGGGTCGGCTTTCTTCTGAACTATTGATCGGGTAGCGATTGCACTACAATGATGCACATCTACATTCAACTCATAGCTTGCTGCCCGCTTCTTTGTCAAAAGATCCTTCATAAATTTCGCATACCCAGGCATTTGTTCAAGTGCCTCCACCAATGGAACATTAATGGTCAGCTGCTTTAACATAGTCATGAATTTGCTGAACTTCGTGTCATCCGCCACCTTCTTCAATCTTGGGGGAAAAGGTGGTGGTGGGTATGGAATTGTTCTCTCCACGGCTTTCTTCTCCTCTTGATTCCGTTTTTCCACTTTTTCAGGTTGTACGTTGCTGGGTGTGACATCCTGGACGTCTTTCGCGGACTCCTCTCCTATTGCGTTGTCATCCAAGTCCGCAGTTTCGTCAACCACTTGCTTGCCTTTTGCTAAAGTTTCCAGCACCTTACCACTTCTGGTAGTGATGGCCATGCATGACCCATCATTCCTTGGGTTTTGCACAGTATCGCTAGGTAGAGTGCCGGCCTTTCTTTGATTGAGTGCTGCTGAAAGTTGGCTCAATTGCTTCTCTATTTGTTTGATTGAAGTGGAATGTGAATCAACTAATTATTTCATGGAGGACAAATCATTAATTACCTCCGTTACTCCCGCACTTTTTGCTTCCACTCCTTTCAATATTTTAGCCAGCATGTCTTCCATACTTCCAGAATTAGATGTGGTAGCGTCATGTCTTCCAGGGGGAACGTACAAACCACTCTTTTCATTCTTGTTCTTCCAACTTCCTTGGTCTTTGTTTCCAGATTTATCATATATGTCCGACCTTGGTTTCCTTGAGTATTCCCTCGAAAACCCCCCTGATTGTTCAAGTAGTTTGCCTCCTCTTCCGAATCAGATTCGTCTCTTCCTTTTGACACAATAGCTTTCACTTTTTCGGTCCTCCCTGATAATAAATGTTTTGTAAGAAGATCCATTTGTGTTTTCATGTGCGCCATATCTTGATCACGTTCCTCTTGTCTACGCCTTTGTTCTGCAGTCATGCCAATAGATATAGTAGAGCTTGCTACCTCAGAATCCCTGGTATGCCAAGTTCTACTTTGCTTCGTCATACGATCTAGCATATTGCTTGCTTGACCAAAGGTGAGGTCCATAAAAGATCCTCCAGCTGCATTATCCACCACTAGTTTAGTTATTGAATTCAAGGCTCTATATAATATCTCCATTAGGTGAACATTAGTCATATGATGGTTTGGGCATCTCGCTAGCTTTGTCTTGAACCTCTCCCATGTTTCATGAAGAGCTTCAGTGGGAAGCTGACGAAAGTTGCTGATTTCATCTCGCAATTGTGCTCTTTTGGATGGCGGAAAGAATCTTTCTAGGAAAGCGTCTCTCAATTGCCTCCAATTTGTAATAGAATCAGGAGTCAGCCCATTTAACCATAGAGTTGCCTCCCCAGACAGAGACAATGGGAATAGACGTAATCGAATTGCATTCTGACCAACACCAGGATTGTCAAACGACTTGCATGTAGAAATAAAGTTGATGAGATGCATATTCGAATCATCGCCTGCTAGTCCACCAAATAATCCCTTGAGTTGCAATAACTGAATCAGGTGCTTGTGATGTTGAACTTGGCTCCGGGCGCTAATGGTGGAGGAATTATGGCTCAAGTGGCTCCGGCTCCATCAAGATCATCATTATCATCGTCGAAAGCTGGTTGCATGGGTTGACGATCATACTTAAACCGAGCTTGACGACCTCTTCTGTTGGCAGGTGTTATGATTTCAGCATCACGCCTTGGGCTTAGTAACTCGTCATCACCTAAATCCTCATCGTCGGGATTTGTTGCTCGCCTAGGGTTATCAATGTTTTGCTGTTGAACTTGGGCGGCAGCAAGAGCAGCCAATCTCGCTTGTTCTTGTTGAGCATCCATCCTTTCGATTTCTGCTTGTGCTTCCATTCTGCCAATACGATGTGGTTCAGGATTGATAGGTAATAACGGTTGACCAGAACTTCTAGTATGGGACATGCACTAAATAAAAACCTGCAGTAAACAAAAACAAAAACGGAAAGTAAAAGTTCGAGAATCTTTGACCAAAGGGTCTAGTAATTATCAAAAACTTAATTGACACTCGTATTCCCCGGCAACGGCGCCAATTTTTGATAACACTCAATCTACAGCTCTCGTAGGAGTGTAAAGCGGTCGTTAGCAAATATAGAACCCAACTGGGTTGGGTATCGATCCCACAGGGAATAGCTTGGTCAACAAGTAAGCAACGATTACTAGACTTTTAGTGCAAGTCTCGTAAAAAGGGGGGATTGTAATGTGTAACCAAAATATTAAAGTAAAAACTGAAAATAGCAAAGTAAAAAGAAAGAATGTTTAGTAGGTTGTAAAACAATGAGAATTGAAGCGTTGGGGTTATGTCCACCTTCTGAGTTTACGTCTCTATTAGCTATGAGTTATGCGGAATTCAGACATGCATGTGCTTATAGAGAATTGTATTCGATGGTAAATCCAGGCGTCTTTCGACCTATTCGAGGATTATTTCACTTTAACTCTTTCGAGCTTAAAGCGTGTCTAACGGTATGAATTCTCCAAGAGGTTAATCCAGTTACGGCACTAACTGTTTAATAGGGGATGGGACCCTACTACCTTGACACTATCTCTTTTCCAGACAAATAACCTTTCTTTCGAACAAGTTAAATGTTATACTGGTGTATTCTTGCGTTTGCAACCACAAAGAATTTAGATTAAGATGAAGAGAATAATGATATAAGCAGCATACGTGTCATGAACTCACAAGCTCATAGTAATAGATAGTACCTCATTCGGCTTCCATAACCCCAACAGAGAAGTTTAGTTACCCATGAATGCAAAGGAAATCACAATTGACATGGTTATTATACCACAATAAGAATTTCGTGTAGCACAAGTGTGGTAGGCGTTAGGCGTGATTTCTTGCAAGTAACGTTTCTTTTGTTGCGAAAATTAAGAATAGATGAATAGAAGAAGAAATAGAAAGATGAATTAAAACTAGAATGAGAATTGTTGAGGAATAGTAGAAGAATGTATATGGCTCCCCCCTCCAATCTCTAGCATGATAGGTTACTTATAATACCTATATCCTAATCCTACTAAGCTAATGAAATACTTAACCAAATCCTACTAAGCTAATGAAATACTTAACCCAATTGTACTAGGTTAATGTATTATTATCCTAATCCAAATAAGTTCCTGCAAGTTCCCAAAGTCTTCAGAAATGCTGTTTTAGCCCGGGACAGATTTTCCATGCATCACTTTTGGTCCTTTAGGTGTCCAAGCTTCCTTTTCTCCTTCCATGAAGCTTTCTTTGGCGTCAAGTAATCCATAAAATGCTGAATTCTACATCATTTATACCTGAAACTTTGCTAATCATGTTCGTTAGCTCACTTACAGGAAAAAGGACTAAAAGTGCATGAAATATCTAATTTGTTCTCGAAACTAGGCTAAAATATGGGTAAAATATAGCACTATAGGCGTGAAAATTCGCCTATCATCAAGAGTGTAAGCGGTCGCTGTCAAATATAGAACCCAACTGGGTTGGGAGTCTAATCCCACAGGGAATACTTGGTCACTAAGTGTTGCAACTATTATTAGACTGTTGGTCGAAAATTCTACGAAAAGGGGGGATTTGAATTATGGCGTGAATTCATGTAAACAAAGTAACGAATGAAACGATTTGTGTAGTAGGATTTAATAACAGAGAAAAATAAGTTAGGGTTATGTCCACCTTATGAGTTCTACGTATCTATTAACTATGAGTAATGCGGAATTCAGACATGCATGCACTTATAGAGGTTCGTATTCTAATGGTAAATCCTAGTGTTTCTCAACCATCAAGGATTATTTCACTTTAACTCTCTCGAGCTTAAAGTGTATAACTAACGGTGCAAACTCTCCAATAGGTTAATCCAGTTACGGCACTAACGTGTAAATAGGGGTTGGTAGCCCTATTTTCTTGTCACACTCTCTTTTCCAAACATGTAACTTTTCTCTCGAACAAGTTAATGCTATAATGGTGTATTCTATATGTTTGCAACCACAAGAATTTAATTAAGATGAAGAGAGTAATGATATAAGTAGCATACGTATCAAGAATTCACAAACTCATAGTAATAGATAGTCTATCATAAGGCTTCCATAACCCTAACAGAGAAGTTTAGCAACTCATGAGTATAACAGAGATCACAATAGATATAATCATCATACCACAACCTAGAATAATCTTGGCGATGGGATGACTTAAACGTCAAGAAGGAGATGACGTTTTTCTTCTTGGCCGTTCCTCAAAAGAACCGAGTTTTCTCTGTCAAAAAGTAACGTGAATAAATCCTAAAAGTGTCGAATGAATTATGAAAAGCTTAATGAAAAGCGTGAATGAAAAGCTTGCTGAAAAATTTAGCAAATAGGGTTTTTATAACATCCTTGTCCTAGTCCTACTGAAATAGGGTTTTTATCCTTGTCCTAGTCCTACTGGGTTACTGCTGCACCCCTAAGTATTAAGAAATACTGATTTTGCCCGGGACGGATTCTCCATGCATCACATTCAGTCCACAAGCTTCCAAAAGCTGCCTTCCTTCTTACGTGAAGTTTCCCTTGCTACCGAAAGGTCCACAAAGTGCTGAAATCTTCATCATAAATACTTGAAAACATGCTAATCACGTTGATTAGCTCACTTATAGGAAAATGGACTAAAAGTGCAGGAATTGTATATTTTGTCCTTAAAACTTAGCTAAAATATGGGTAAATTATAGTGCTTTAGGCGTGTAAATACGCCCAACATCAAACACCAACCAATCAAATCGTGATAATTAAAGAATGTCAAACACACTGTCAGGATTATATCATCAATTAACACGAACCACGCAAATCACAACATCAACACATCATGCTACGATAAAAATGGATACGATAGAGTTGAAGAATTACACCTCAGATTGACCTTTATTAAACGGAGAAAAAGCCTCACGGATTCGGAAACCACAAACTAGCAGAACCTCGACCCAAATGAAACCTCAAGTTCGCACAACCAACTTGATATATCCATTTTTGCTTTGTTTTTTGCCTACTCAAACCTAAATTGCGAAGTGAAAAAAGACCCGTATTCGAATGTGTATGCCCCGTTACTGTGTCAATCGTGTTCCAATGAATTTTGGGTTGTAATCTGCAGCATTTGTTGACTGGGGTATTGTTTTCGTTTTACCAAACCTCGGACAAGGTTAGGCGATTACGGAAAACTGAAAAATAGGTTGGATTTTTCGGTGATAGTGATGTTTGTGGCTGAAGTTTATGGTTTTGGCCAGAAATGGGGGTAGGAGGTAGCTGGTCGGTGTTTTCAACAGGTTTCCAGCGAGGGCTCGCCGAAAAAGTCAAGAGAAACTGCTCTCCATTCAACCCCCCTACTTTCGATCTCTCCTCTTGTTTTCTAACCTCTCTTATCCTCCCCTCTCTCTTCAATTCACACTCGTTTTTCTACTCTTTACGATTTCTCTATATCAGTGAATCTGGTTTTTGGTGAGTGTCTTGGTCAAGAAGAAAAGAAGCTCCCCCTTTTCATTGTGTTAACTGTCAAGAGGAAAAAGAAACCATTTCCCCCTCTATGTTCTGTAGGGCCCCTTTAACTGGGAATCTTTTTCGTTCGGGGCCCTTGTGAGTGGAAAAAATATATATTGTATTATTTTTTGAGTGATGTCCACCTTTCCAGTGAATGTAGTGCATTCCATTTTTAGATGGTAGGTGATGGAATAATTCTATGGGCCTTACCTCTATTTGTTGTCTTATGAATTGGTTTCAAAGTGAATAAAATATGGGGGGTAAGGATTACGTGGGGTAGGAGTAGGGGTATGGGGTGATGAGGTAGGTTGTTAGGGGTAGGTGATTAGGATAAAGTTGGTTAGGATAAATTAAAATAAAATAAAAATTGTTAGGGATTGTTATTTTTGTCATTTTATAGAGGGATAATTACATGGTTGAGGATACAAGATAGGATAAGGTAAAAAGGTGAAAACTAACTTTTCGGAGGGATAAAATTACGTGTCTACATTAAATACAAGACTTTGGGGAGAGGGGGAATTGGGGGTGAGAATAGTTACAGACAAGATAAGGAATTAGATAAAAAAATTTCAAATTTCAAATTATTTATTTACTATATTATATTTTTATTTTTTAAAGAGAAGATAATAATTATACCAAAAATAAAAATAAATAAATAAATAAAATGATAATAATAGTTAATTAATTTTTATATTTAAAATAAATTATAAATAGTCAAAATAAATATAATAAAATAGTATTAAAATTACTAATTTATTTATTAAAATTTAAGATAAATAATATCTATATATTTTGGCTTTTTTATTATTTTAAAATTAGGAATAAATAAATAAAATATCTCAAAGTTAACTTTATTTAATTATTTATTTTAAATTAAAAATTTATTAAAAATAATAATCAAAATAATATATGATTAAATATAAATATTTAAAATTGAGGGAAGATAAAAAATCACGTGTTTACACTAGTGGTGGCATAAGTTTTTGTGTGATAAGATCATTTTTCTTAATTTTTTTAATAGGAACTAAACCTAAAGGACAGCCTTGATCGTTGAGCCATCTCGTTGATGACTCATTAGACTTTGAGGTACGAGAAGTTTGCTTTATCTTAATAACGTAGGCTTCATTTGTCCATTCAAAACTAAAATTTTATGTATATTTACCTTTGTTAAGCATTAGCAGTTAAATAGAAGCTGGAGTGACATGGCTCTAGATGAAGATTATGGTTCTTTAATGATGGATGATAGAATGCAGGTTATTTGTCAAAATTTACACAATCATATATATCTCCATACTTAATCTGCAAATCACAACTTTATAAATAAGTTATTTTTGGTTATAACATTTGCCTATCTTGTTATCCAAATTTTAACTCGAAAATGAATACCTTAATTGTTGTGATGGCAGGTTTATTCAAAAGTTTAAGTTGCCTTTCCAAATCTTGGTCCTCTACCTCGGATAAGTTTATTTCCACTTGAGCCTCATTAAAATTCAGAAGAAAATATAATACCCACAATGTTTGTTGAATAATACCTCGATTTATATGCAATTCTTGAATTTATTGAGAGCATACACCAAACAGATTTAAAAGTAAAGAAAAATAAATTCAGTTGTTAGAGAGAAAATCCAAAAAAAAAAAAAGTAGTTATAGGCATTAAAAAGTGCACTTGATTTGTTGTGTGTAATGAGACTGAAATTAGTTATTATCTAAGTTAATAAAGGTGGTATTCTTATAAAAATTTTCTATTAATGAAGGTTGACTAATATTAACTTTCAAGTAATCTACACAAAGGACATATAATTCCACAGATAAGTGATATATTATCACTTTTCGTTACAAAAATGCAGGTAGATTTTATGACAATTAACTAATATTGATAGAAGTTTTAGTATTCTTTGTTAAAGTATAATTTATTTCTGCTAAAAGTCTTTTTGTTGCAGTGTGATTATACATTTGACCATCAAAACTTTCATAAAAAAATACATAATTGTCTCCCCACTTCAATTAATAGGCCTAAGATTTTCCTTCCTCAACTCAATAAACTTGTAAGCCCATATTATTCAGCAGCAAAGGTCCAACCCAAAATACCACGGGAGAAGGACAAAAATAGCCTCTTGGCAAAAATAAAAGACACAAAAATAGCCCATGTTTCAAAATATCACTTTTGGGCCATTTCGCTAGCTAAAGCCGCCTTCTTTGACTTTTTTTTTTTTTTTTTCAATTTTGCTGATTTTGTCTTTTTTGTTTTACTTTTATTGTTCTCCTTTTGCTTCTTTTATTATTATTATTATTATATAAAATGTAAAAATTATATTTTTTTTTGTTTATTTTTTCATTTTTTTTCTGGTAGTTGCGTTTTCTTCCTTTTCCCTTTTATTTTGGTTGTGCTCATTTAAAAAAAAAAAAACTGATGTTTCTATATTTTTTTTTAATCCTATCAATAAATAAAACAATCAAATAAAATTTTGTAGTTTTCTTTTAAAATAATCAACTACTAATTTATAATGTCGCAATCAAATAAAATTTTGTATTTTTTTAAAATACAATTTTTTAAAAATAACATATTTTAATGACTTTTATACATGTTTTAAAACTATTTTCGTGTCTTTTATTTTTGCCAAGAGGCTATACACATTCTGTACACTATTTAGGTAAAATAATTATTTAGATACAAATTCTATATAATATTTATGCAGTTTATATACATCCTATAGATATACATATTCTATACAACAATGATACAAATTCTATACAGATCATATATAGAAAATATATTCTATATGATGTAATTTTTATACACATCATATTCAAACCTTAAATGTACAGTTTTTATACAAATCATATACAAATCTTAAATATACATTTTTTATACAAATCATATACAAATCTTAAATATACAGTTTTTATACACATAATATACAAACCTTAAACATGCAGTTTTTATACACATCATATACAAACCTTAAATATACAATTCTTATACAAATCATATACAAACCTTAAATATACAGTTTTTATACAGTTTTTATACACATCATATACAAATCTTAAATATACAGTTTTTACACACATCATATACAAATCTTAAATATACAGTTTTTATACACATCATATACAAACCTTCATTTCTCTGAAATCTCCATAGATAATCAATCCTATGCAATCTCGAATCATAAAACACAATTTTTTTCAAAAACAATTTATTTCCTTCAAATTTCTTCGTCACATACCTATCCACTATTACTTTAGCTTCAACACAATAGCCCTTTTCTTCCATCCCGATCAACCTCTAGATTTTGCATATTTTTTCTTCTTTCATTCTTCTATTTCATTTTTCATCCACCCACATAATTCACAAACTCAATTCAATTTAGATAACCTAAATAGAAAAAATTAAGAATTAGAAGAAAAAAGATATAAGTTTTGTTGGGTTCTTAGTAGAAAAAAATTAAAAACTAGAAGAAAAGAGATATGAGTTTTGTGGGTTCTTAAATATCACAGATTGAAGAAAGAAGAGAAAGAAGAAAGAAGAATAGTTATGGAAAGAAGAAAGAAGAATGGTTATTGAAAGAATGAAGAAGTTAAGGGAATTGTAGTTACCAATTATTTGTTTTTTTTGGGGAAAAGGATAACTGCAAACCTTATCCTTTAGCGTGTGACTTATTAAAATAAAAGGCGCATATGACTTATTAAAATAAAGGACGCGTATGACTTATTAAAATAAAGGGCTAATAAATGACATTTAAAACAGCCGAAGTGTTACTTTTATCTAAAACAGAAAACATGGACCATTATTGTCCATTATTTTTCAAAAGAGATACATGATGTCCTTTTCCCAAATACCAATTGAGCAAATAAGAACAAAGCCCAAAAGTTGAATATGGAATTCAAAAGGATCAAATCACAGAACTATACGATCAATCAACATTTTTTATTGAATTTGAAAGGAGTCGGGAGATATGATTAACATTGGAAAAAGAGAACATTAAGCAGAATGTTCATTAGGACATCATAAAAACTCCCTCTGTTCCTAAATACTTATCGTCCTTATTAAAACTAGAGAATAATTTTGGACCCAACAATTCATTATTTTGAACCAGAGGAAGCATCAATATAATGCAAAACAGAAAATGATTAAACAGAGAGGAGTAATAATTAAGGACAATTCAGTCAATTTAGTAAATAGTTAACATTTTTCTCAGATAGAGCACAAACAGAAATGGTGCCAACTATTAAAAGTTGAAGAGAATATGATTTGAGCAAAAGCAAATTAATGAAAATGACTGAATTGAACACTGTCATTTGCAAAGATATATCATAATTACAACAACTCTACATAAGAGTATCTGTACTAGGTCCCCCATAAAACATGTAATGTGGAAATTTTTCCTGTCCCCAACCTGGTTTATCAATGACTTGATACGATACTGGACTGTCAAGAAATATAGGTGTATTTTTTGCATTTATTGTTTCGCCTTTATCATTTAAAATCGTAAGTGCTCGACAATACGCATTAAGCATAGGATCTGGAGTTTTAGGTATATAGCCAGAGCCCATCGGAGCATAAGGTGCGCCTAGCGGACTATATGCCGATCCTCCCCACTCAATATTCTCAGCAAAATTCTTTGCTAATGTACTGAAAATCCTTCGAGGCCAAAAACCAACTTCCATCCTTTCACCAACTAAAAGCCACCAACCTCCTTTTGCATCCTTTAATTTAATCAAGAAGATGTATATATGTTAGCATTTTCAAAAAGGGTTTAAAAAAATTGAGAAAATACTCTATTACCACCTTGAACTATACGTGAAAAGGTTGAGACACACCCGAATTTTCGAAGGGTCCTATTACCTCCTGGACTAATTAAAATCATATTTTTGACAACCATAGTGCTTACGTGGCACAACACATTGAAGGGTCCACGTAGGCACACGTGTGTGCAACGTAGACACTAAGGTTGTCAAAAATACGATTTTAATTAGTTAGATGGTAATAGGACCCTCCTAAAGTTCGGATGTGTCTCGCGTATAGTTCAAGTTGGCAATAGAGCATTTTCCCAAAAAAAATTTAAGCAATTATTAAAAAACTTGATAATATAGATAAAAAGATAGATAAAATTGTACCCGTTCGATGGACATAGTAAGTTCCCAATTAGCATTACCCCCTCGATGTGCAACATCTGGGAATGCTCTATCAAGAACTAACTTATTGTTTGTTACTATAAAGCCACGACATAGTGTATTGTAACAATGTTTATTTCCAACCTAAAAAATATTAAAAAATTATACGAACCACTATTAATTGAGGATGATAGCTAGATTGAAAAATTCAAATATCATGAACACAACATAGAATCATTTAATGAAGTAACTAAGAAAACTTACTTGCAAGTGTATAAAAAACCTAGTTTTAGTGTCCCCGTATAATGTTGGATCTACCTAAAACAAGAAATAGAGATGTTATAACCATTGAATCTATTGCAGGTAATAGAAAATAGTTGAATTATATAAATAATGTGTTAATCTTACTCTCCAACCAGCTTGCACACTATCTTTTCCTTTTTGAATCTTCAATCGGCATGCACTAGTTTGTGCACCTTCAACACCAGGATTCCATAGACTAACTACCATTCCAGCTCCAGAAAATTTATTACTTCCATTATCTGGAGTTTTAACTATTGCACGCTGAATATGAAAAATAATTTTTTATTAACTAATTACATAGATTATCCAAATTAAAATTATATTTATTCGCTTGAATCTTAAAAAACTTAGAAGAATTTTGTCAAATTTTGATTAACATGTAACCAATTTATTCTACATGGTATTACTTCAAATTTAACCCAAAGGTAAAAAATAATATTAAAAAAATGAAGTAAAAAATTAATTTCATATTCATTTACCCTGTGTCCTCCTGTTTTAGCATGACTGATGTTAATCTGCACAATAGAACCAAAATATATCAGATATATACATAAAGTAAATGAAACAAATTAGTGCAACATTATCTTACATCCACAAAATTGGCTTCACTTTTAAACATTATATATTATGTTGGGAAAGAATGAAGTACACAAAAAAGCTATAAATTAATGTAATATTATCTTACATCCTCTGGTGGTGGCATACGTTTTTGTCTAATAAGATCATCTTTGGTAACTCTTTTGATGGGAACGGTTCCAGAAGGACAACCATCGATATTGAGCCATGTCCTTGAAATATCAATGGTTGAGTTACTAGGAATTTGCTTCATTGTCGATAAAGTGGGTTTCATCTGCAAATTCTCAAATTAATCTATCTACAATATTATATTCTTGTAAAGTCGTATATATATCCAAAAAGAAACGAAAATACATACCTTAGGATGAAATTTGTGATTCTTTAATAATGGATGATCAAATGCAGGTTGTTTGTAAAAATCCACACAATCGTATGTATCTCCCCATTCAGCCTATGGACCAAAACAGTTAAGTTATAAACTTACAATCTATCAAATTAGTGTTAGTTGTGAATACACATAAAAGGTTGTACAATATATGTAAAGAACTTCTACCTTAATTGTTTTTACCGCTGGTTTGTTTAATTGTTTAAGTTGTTTTCCCAACGCTAACTCCTCTAGTTTGGACAGCTTTGTTTCTCCTTGAACACCATCATAGCTCAGAAGCAAATATAATACCAACAAAATTGGTAGAACATTTTTTTGGTGAATCAACATTCTCTGAATCCATTAAAAAAAAAAAAAACAATAATATAGTCAAATCTCATTCTATGTTTGCAACAACAACATACTCATTAAAATTTTATAAGTGGAGTCTGAGAAAGATAGAGTGTACGCAAATCATACCATTACCTTATGGAGGTAGAGAGACTGTTTTTGAAAAAGGTTTAACTCAAGTGTACAAATCCAAGTTAAAGAAACAACAAAAAAACAGTGAAAAAAAATTCAACAAATATTTTTACTTTTTAATAAATCAGGAAAGCATACTATCTTTACACTATGGTGTATAAGGGGTCATTTGGTGTGAATATAAGGATAAATAGTACCAGGATAAAATGAAGGACTATTTATTCGCATGTTTAGTGTGAAGTATTAGTTATTATCCCATATATATGGTGGAATAACTAATTCCGGAATTAATTATCTCCGAATAACTTTTTTCCGACCAAATGACACGTAAATAATTGTCTTCCCCCCCTCCCCCATCGCCGGGCCCAAACAAAAAAAAAAGAGTGTGTCAAATAGGCACCTATATTGAAGATTGGAGATTTGTATGAATTGTTTCAATTTGGTGATCAATTCTTCTGTGAATTTATAGGAAAATAATTGGATTTTGGGCAAAAAAGAATTAAAGAATTGGATTTTGGTCAAATTAAATTAAAGAATTGGATTTTTGTCAAATTAAAATTAAAGAATTGAATTAGGTCAAACTAAAATTAAGGATTGGATTTTGGTCAAATTAACATTAAGTAATAGTTATAAAGGAAGAATAGACCCTTGTGGTGGGCCCTTTCCCGAACCCTGCATATAACGGAAGTTTTAGCGCATCGGGCTGCCCTTTTTTATATAAAGGAAGAAAAATATTAAAAATTGGATTAATAACATTTCCTTATATGTGTATTGCTGATTCATGATTATTTATTTCCATATTACGTTAATGTCCTCTATTTTAATTTTAAAAGTTGATATGTAATGGTAGTAGAATAAATTTAGGAGGAAATTATATCATTAGTGATAGCAAAAGGAATTCTTCTATGAATTTCAGAGATTGTTACCAAAAAACTTTTAAAGAGTGTAATCAACTTTATGAAATTCAAAGTGAAAAATTGACATGATTCTACAGTAGTTAATCAGAAAAGAAAGATGAAATTTTCAAAATTAAAATGTGATTAATGTCATTAATGATAGCAAAATAGTCTGTATTTGCAAGCTATAATTTGAATAGTTAAGGGTCATCCTCACAAAATGCCTCTATTTTGGGATGATGTTTAATTTTTGCCCCTCATTTCAAGTAACTTAAACGCGCACGAAAATAGAGCTAACATTGAAATAACAAATATTTTTTCGTGCGGCGCAAGTTTTTATTTTTGAAGCAAAAAATTTCACAAGTTATGTTGTAAAAGGCATAACAGATTATGGTGTACTACGTAATTTCATTCCTTCAAACTTTATGAAAAGCGAGATATACAAAAATTTAGTTTTAAAATCCACAAGTTATATTGCATAAGGCATAACAAATAATGTCATACCACATAATTTAATTTCTACCAAACTTATACCGAATGTGGCGAAAGTTTAATTTCTGAATCCGCGTGCTAGGTCGTAAAGACACAATCTAATTCATATAAATTCATGCCAAGTGAATTAGATCACATAAATACTACACAACGACTTATGGCGTGTAACTTAGTTTTCATATAACTTACACCAAGCAAGATAAAAATTCTCCAAACTTATGTTAGTGAATTAGATCATAAATAAAGATACTTTGATCCACAATTTGACAGTAAATGAGTAGCATGAGCAAAATTTAAAACCCATCATATTTAAGGGCAAAAATAAAGGCCGCCCCAAAATAGGTTTGATACAAGACAAATAAGGAAGGCACGAAAAACATCCCAAATCAGTCCACAAATCTTAAGGATTCGAGGACCAAGATGGAAACCACTCTCGGATTCACTACCAACAACAAGAATACAATATATAGTAGTGTATTTAACACCAAATCAGCAGTCCAAACTAAGATTAACCACAATATATGAAGAACAAGATGAACCACAACAATATATTAATAACAACACACGGGTTACAAAGGAAATAATACACCACACGGCTACAAGATTACTCAATGTAAATGATAGATAAGTAGGCATACACTACTACAAAGACTAAGAACCTATGTGTATGTTACACACAAAAACCCTTACTAAGGGTAGTAGTAACACCTACACTCTTCGGAGGACATAAGAGGGACTCAATCCGTCTAGTACCCAACGATCCAAGCAAATAAACAACAAAAGTGATTCCACACCTATGTTGTTACCTAGTTTCGGCCAAGTCTCTATGGAAGAGAGAACTTGTGTATTTAAAGTGTGTTATACAATCTTCAGAATGCAAAAACTAACTATAAAAACCCTAAGTTGTTCCTTATATAGTATATTACAAGATAGAGAGTAAAATGAACAAAAGGGCCCTTCATTGATGGGCCGCCTCTCTAGTGTTTGGAGTGGGCTGTTTTGGTGTGTACTTTTAAGCCCTTAATTACTTTTTTTGCACAAACACTTGGACGACTTCAATACACACCCATATAAGCCCATCTACGTGATCGTACTTGTATCATTCTCCCCTTCTTAAAAAAGGATTCGACCTCGAATCCATACCTTGCAAAATCACAGAGGAAACAAACAAGCACGCATCCTCATCGCATGAGGGTTAGGGTTCGCAAAATAAATAATTAGCAGTAACATGCAATGATGGTACACACTTGAAGTACAACCAAAGAACCTTTGTGTTAATTATGAAAAACCTTTGTACAACACCACAAAGGAAAGGGCTCGGTTGAACATCAAGAAATAAGGAACAAAAATCGAGACTACGCCTCTCATACGATGTATATCCAACAACATCATGAATATCATCATATGCATATAGGTAGTGAAGAAAGGCACCAAAGACACAATTCTTATCTAAGATATATTCACAAGTAGGAATACACAAAGAGAGAAGGGACATTGCAAGCACATAGAACCATTTTCCTTCCAACCACTTTCCGAGGTAAGACATTTCATCAAGGGAGTCATATCAATAGAGAGAATAGGAAAACTACCATACAACAATCCAATCCAAGGCAAGTAGTTTGCCCAAGAACTCGGTTTCCCTCTACAAATGATGTGAAGCACGCTCTCAAGAGTCCCATAAGATACTTCAACTTGTCTATCCCCATGAAGGTGACAAGAAGTCTTTAACATTCTTGGACCGTTCCACAAACAAGAATACAACTTGGCATCCACAAGTTGTGGTTCACATAACTTAAGTACAAATGTGTCAAACATGGATGCACGGATATGAGCAACATCCCAAAGAGACAATGACACATTTGTCCTAGGGTCCTCGAGTAGATACAAACCACCATTAACATCAAAGGGATCACAATTCAAGTCACCATATTTTTCAAGCACGGGTGGGGTGTCATGCAAAGGAGTACAAGCAAAATCATTTTTCAAAGATATGTCAAACACATGATTAACCCTATGAGCCAAGCAAAACATTAGAATCTTTACAGCAACATAGGCTCACGGGTTCACTCCTTTGTCCTGGACCAACATCTTCAAATTCTTCACTCACTTGAGATTCATTAATTACATCACACATATTCTCAAGTGGTGGGCAAGTTTTAGACACAAGTTGATCAACACAATTTTTACATGACGATGTACTTTTATTCAACATAATAGCTTCAACACTAGGTGGACACAAATCGATCTTACTAGAAAACTCGATTCAATCATCTATAGGATCAACTAGTGTATCCACTCGCACAACATGTACATCATCCACAAGTGATAAGGAATCAATATACGCATATGTAGGTAAGCTACTACTCACACTCAATGGCTTATTAGTCACATGTTCATCATTCACATGCACCAAAGTATAAGAGTTAGCTATTTTACCTTGACGTTCATGAGTATGTTCGTCTTTACCTCGGTGTGAAATTCCTTCACAAGTTTGGGCAGCAACTTCCTTTGAGAAGCTCTCACCGTAAGGTGTCTGGGCCTTAGGTTTTGAATTTATTGGGATAAGTGTGGATACCAATTGGCGTAGCTATTTAACGTGCCATTTCATGTCTTCAATATTGTCGGTGATGCAGCCAAATGTGGCATCGAGATTGGTGGCAGCCATGGTACCTAAAAGAAAAGACAACAACAAACCAAAAAACAAACAAACTGTTAGCTCAAAAGTGCCTCACCACACTCACTCTTGATTCTTACCTCATACTTGGTTTCACAAGTGTTGAAAGCCGGCTTGTACTTCGCGAGTGATTGAGGGTGAGTCTACTCTTGTCCGAAATAGATTTTCTTTTGAGTTGACTCAAAGAAGATTTGTTTATGGACTTGAACCACCAAGATACAACAAATTCAAAAAAGAGAAGAGCACATAACAAATGCTTAACACGAATGAACGATCACAAGGACTAACTAAAAATCTAGTAGATGAGTACTAGTTTGCCAATTAGTATTGGAACCAACAAAATGAAAACTAAGAAACAACAAAAGGAAACTAAGAAATCTGAAATTTGAGCTTAAATATATTGCGTGAACAGTAAAACGTGATGATGTGGTAGCCACGTATTGGTCTCGATCTAACACCAATTTTTATTTTCCAAATTTGGAAGTCTTGATCAATTACAATTTGAAATGGTGAAATTTGGATAATGGAGGGAAACTACAAGTCTTGAACCCATTCAATTTTTCAAACACAAAGTCTTGACTTGACTTGTACTATGTTCCACAAAACAAGGCTCCTTGATTTAAGAAAAGTAGTTGAAAAAGTTGATGTCAAGTTTAGGAAGTGATGGTTCACCAACAAGCTTTACAACTTGTCTTACACCTTTTTGGATCTATTTTACACTTTTTTTTGTGGTAAAGATATGAGACTAGGTGAAGAACAAGATGAACATAACAACAATCTTCAATAATACATCAACAATCTTCCAAGAACTACAGTAATTTCACACGGCCAACTCCAATCCCACAATAACAATGTCTACAACCTACGGCCAAGACCTCAACAACTTCAACCAAGATGTTCTTAGGCCACTAATTATCAACAACAATGTCACACAGCCACACTTAGAACACCAACACCAACACGCGGCCAAAATGAAGCCACAACAACAATGCTCAATACACGGCCAAGTTTTCAAGTTCACAACAACAAGATCAAGCTCGAACTTAGATATGGACACTTTTAGTGTTGGTGAGAAAGAAACCAACACTTGAAGCACTCTAAACAAACAAAATGACTACCAAATCTAGTGACAAATTTTCGGCCAAGACGACAACAAGAACACTTTTTTTTTTTGATTTTTCTAGCAAGCCCAAGATTGATTTTGTTGGAACAAAATCAACCACAAGCTTTGATATCAAATGATACAAGACAAACAAGGAAGGCACGAAAAACACCCCAAATCAGTCCACAAATCTTAAGGATCTGAGGACCAAGATGGAGACCACTCTCGGATTCAGTACCAACAACAAGATTATACGATATAGTGGTGTATTTGACACCAAATCAGCAGCCCAAACTAAGATTAACCACAATATATGAAGAACAAGATGAACCACAACAATGTATTAATAACAACACACGGGTTACAAAGGAAATAATACACCACACGGCTACAAGATTATACAATGTAAATGATAGATAGGTAGACATACACTACTAGAAAGACTAAGAACCTATGTGTATGTTACATAGAAAGACCCTTACTAATGGTAGTAGTAACACCTACACTCTTCGGACGACACAAGAGGGACTCAATCCGTCTAGCACCCAACGATCAAAGCAAACAAACAACAAAAGTGATTCCACACCCATGTTGTTACCTAGTTTCGGCCAAGTCTCTATGGAAGAGAGAACTTGTGTGTTTCAAGTGTGTTATACAATCTTCAATATGCAAAAACTAACTACAAAAACCCTAAGTTGTTCCTTATATAGTATATTACAAGATAGAGAGTAAAATGACCAAAAGGGCCCCTTATTGATTGGCCGCCCCTCTAGTGTTTGGAGTGAGCTGTTTTGGTGTGCATTTTTAAGCCCTTAATTACTTTTTTTACACACACACTTGGATGACTTCAATACACACCCACATAAGTCTATCTACGTGATCGTACTCGTATCAAAGTTAGTTTGCGCAAAAACTTACTATAGTCAGATAACCAAAATGGTTATCTATATTAATACTTGCAATGTATAGCCAAATTTAGGCCACTTTTTAAATGTTGTCCCCGTTAGATTACTTGAGGTGTGGGCGATCATTTAAAAGTACGTAATTGGATGGATTTTGTTTTTAGACATATTTAGTTCATGTGGACTAATAGAGGACAAAATTTAAATGTTTGCTTAAAAGAAGTTCATTAGTACAAATACGACAACATACCTGGATATTTTCAGAAAGTGGGTTTACACCATTTGAGATTTACTTAAAATTAATCCGTAAATATAATATGTTCAAACAGTAAACATGAATCTTTTTACTGACAGATCTAACTTAGGCAATTAACAGTTTAGTTCAATTCAAAATGGAAGATACATTGCTAGTCCAAATAAGTTGTCTTTTCAAATCTTGGTCCTCTACCTTGGATAATTTTATTTCTCCTCGAATCTCATTATGAAGAAAATATAATACCAACAACATTTGCTGAATAATTCCTCAATTTATCTGCATTACTTGAATTATAGAGAGCATATACTAAACAGATTTAAAAGTAGAGAAAAATAAAATTCAGTTGTTAGCGAGAAAAAAAAAAGTTGTTACATATAGGCATTAACAAGTGTACTTACTTGATTTGTTGTGTGTAATGAGACTTAAATTAGCTATTATCCAAGTTAATAAAGGTGATACTCTTATAAAGATTTTCTATTGATGAAGGTTGACTAATATTATATTCACTTTCAAGTAATCTAGACAAAGGACATATAATACCACATAAGTGATTTATTATCACTCATTTCGTTAAAAAATAAAAAATAAAAAAGGAGAAATCGACCTGTCCTCGTGATTTTTTCTGTTAAAAAGATTTTATGTCTTTCTTATTAGTCGCGGACATGAATGTATCCAGACCTTACCCTACATATATTGGGTAAAATAGAGACATTGTGTCCAATAAGATCCTAGATTCAAGAAGTGTTACTTATGAGTTAATTCAATAAATAAACTTTTGACCACAGATATATAAAATATTGGTCAAGAAATAACGTTAACACTTTATCTTGAGTCGGGGGTCTATCGGAAACAGTCTCTCTACTTCTTCGGAGGTAGCGGTATGGACTGCATACATTTTACCCTCCCCAGACCCCACCTGGCGGAAATACAATGAATTTGTTGTTGTTGTAAATAACATTACCACTTCTCCAGAATAACTTCTTCTTTTTTTCTTTTTTCCCTATCATATTTGGCAAAAGGTCTCTAAATAATTTCGTTCTTTTCCTCTTTATGCCATATATCAAGTACATAATATTAAAATTTGAGTGATACTTCAACAAAAAAGTTGTTCAGCGGCAATTAGCTAATGAAAATAGCTTAATTACTGCTGAATTATGTTTTTTTGGAGGCAATTATTTGTGACTATTACATTTTTGCATCTTTCTAAATGCCCCATGTCACACCCCTTTTTCAACCCGAAAAGATTAAATTTTAAGGCTCGAAAGGGTTTTTATTATTATGTGACAAAAGGTGAAAATTATTTCGAAAAGGGATCTTTTACAATTAAATTCAGAACTCAGAGTCGCCACTTGGCATATATCGGGTGTGCCAAGTCACCTTTGGAAATCCTTTTCAAAACGGTTTGACTCTAAAACTGATCCGAGAACAGAGATTCCAGTTAAGGAATTCTGTTGACCGAGGGAAAGGTGTTAGGCATCCTTCGATCCCATGGTTCGACCACGGTCGCATGGTGGAGCATATCGACTAATTTGAGATTACAAATGTATAAACCACACAAAATACACATAAAACAATCAATCAAACGCACAAAACAAAACAAATCCAAAATATAGTGTTCAGTCCAATTATACAATCCCAAATAAAGAGTGCGAGAAAAGAAATCATATTCTAACCTACACTAACCTAATTACTCTCCTTTGCTTTACTCGATGCCTTGGGCCTTCATCACGAATGTCTTCTGCCAACATAATACATCGGGGCATTCCCCGGTGAATAAATACAATGTGCCTCGGGGCATTCCCCGACTAAATGAATACATCTTTTCAATGTGATAAAATCAAACCATTCAACAAAATTTCAAACATTCAACAAAATCACAAATTCTAAACTTTGCCTACCCAACCTACGTTTGCCTACCCGTTTCGACTTAAAGCATGATACTATCATGTTAAACATCAACAATGAATCAAAATATGACAATAATCACTTTTTATCGATTTTTGCAATTCCCACCCCTAACTTCATTCTTATCGATCAATGATTAACACATGCTTCAATTATCAACTCACTTTTCAACATTCAAATCCAACATCAACCAATACGCAATCAAGCTTCAAAAATACCAAACACACAAATCATTCACAATAACGTAAAAAATAAAGAGAGAGAAGATAGAATTGGACCTCGATGTTACTTTTATTTCAATCCGTCGAAGTATTTGATTAGAGCTCCGATCAAAATGCTTTGACCCGACCTCGACCAACAAACCCGACAAACCCAAATCAAAAATAATTTAACCCTTTTTAGGAGTAGCCGAATCCGGTTGTGATTTCCACCAGAACAATCGCATCATAAAATAGTTTTGGGGCATTTTTCGGTGAGTTTCAACCGAAATTAATGGAGGAGGCGGCTGTTTTTTAATGAGGTCGTTAGAACAAACAGAAGTGGGTGGTTCGGGGCTGCGAACGGACTGAGAATGAGGACTTTTGCTACGCCGGAGCTCCGGCAAGCTCGGCAGTAACCGAAAATGGAGATGCGATCAGCAGCGATGAAATTTTTCGATGAAACTCGCCCAATTTTTTTCTCTCACGCGTTTTCTCTCTGTTTCTCTCTCTCTCTCACTCTTCTCTCACTCTCTGCTCCCAATCACCTTCTCAATTCACCGATCTCGAATCTCTCTCTCATGTTTTCTCTCCTTTCTCATGCCATTTTTCCTTTAAGTCGACTCCCTCAATTTCAGTGTTTGCTCTTTCCTTCGATCTCTCCCTCTTACTAGCGTGGTATGCGCATCTGTGTGTGTCATGAATCTGTGAGGTGTGTGTATCTGTCTTCTTCACTGTGTGTGTGATGTGAGTGAAGAAGAAAAGAAGAAATGGGTGTCTGTGTGTATGTTGAATGAAAAAATGGTGAACCCCCTTCATTTTTCTCTATTGTACCTATATATGGTTTTCTGTGAATGGTGTCTTTGATATGGGTGTGCAGGACACGTGAGTTAGGTAGGGGTAGGGTCATGGGGTGGTGAGGTGTATGGGTATAGGGTGGTGATGTGTCCGCTTTTAATTAGAAAGGTTGTTAGGATAGGATTAAAACAAAGTAAAATTTGTTAAGGGTTGTTATTTTTGTCATTTTATGGAGGGATAATCATGTGGGTGAGTGTATATAACAACGCGAGGTAAAAATGGATGAATTAAGTTTTTTTGGGAGGGACGAAATTACGTGTCTACATCATGCCCCTCTTTGCATATAAACACAAAGTGTTTTCATACAAAGAAGTAGACAATGAGAAAGAATTTTGACCTGACCATTATTCAAAGGAAGAAAGACAACTGATTCTTGACTTAGGACATCCTACCTACCCAAATTATGAGAGAGTCAAGTCGCAGGTATCTTAAAAGATTGGAAGAAGATGGACAATACCGAGTTGGAGAGTCGAGTGAGGTGCCGTCGAGGCTCCGGTTCGCGGCTCTGTTATTACATCAAAAATGAAAATTATAAGTTAAAACATAAATGAAATTACAAAAAGTCCTATATATGCAGTTGCTTTTGGACTCCTGACTTGAGTTTCATCACCCTATTCTTCAGGCGGGATCCTGACAAATGAAAACTAACAAGGAAGTGCGTCTCTCAACAAATTCCACTTGATACCTAAGGAAATGCGTCTCCTTACAAATGCTTGAATTACCCAAACAATGAACTGCATATCCCTACAAATGTTGCTTGAATTTCCCACACAAAGAAGTGCATCTCCTTACAAATATCGCTTGAATTACTAAACAAGGACGTGTGTCTCCTTACTAATGTTGCTTGAATTACCCAGATGAGGAAGTGTATCTTCTTACAAATGTTGATTGAATTACCAAACAAGGAAGTGCGTCTCCTCACAAATGCCACTTGAATTAGAAAACAAGGAAGTGCATCTCCTTACCAATGCCGCTTGAATGACCTAAACAAGGAAGTGCGTCTCCTTATGATACCTCTTGAATTACCAAACAAGGAAGTGCATCTCCTCATAAATGCCGCTTGAATTACCCAAATAAGGAAGTGTGTCTCCTAACCAATGTCGCTTGAATTACCCAAACAAGGAAGTGCATCTCCTTACCAGTTTCGCTTGAATGACCTAAACAAGAAAGTGCGTCTCCTTTGAAAGTGTGTCTCCTTATGACACCTCTTGAATTACCAAACAAGGAAGTGCATCTCCTCATAAATTCTGCTTGAATTACCCAAATAAGTAAGTCCATCTCCTTATCAATACCTCTTGAATTACTAACATAAGAAAATGCGTCTTCTTATGAATGTCGCTTGAATTACCCAAACAAGAAAGTAAGTCTCCTTACAAATACCGCTTGAATTACTGAACAAAGAAGTGGGTCTCCCTACAAATAT
The DNA here is from genome assembly GCA_030864225.1 of Capsicum baccatum var. pendulum. NCBI lineage: Eukaryota > Viridiplantae > Streptophyta > Magnoliopsida > Solanales > Solanaceae > Capsicum > Capsicum baccatum. The sequence continues at coordinate 9,172,112 of CM061550.1, forward strand.
AGCTTGAATTATCCAAACAAGGAAGTGCGTCTCCTTACAAATGTTGCTTGAATTACCCAAATAAGGAAGTGCGTCTCCTAACAAATATCGCTTGAATTGCCTAAACAAGGAAGTGCGTCTCCTTACAAATATTGCTTGAATTGCCCAAACAAGGAAGTGCATCTCCTTACAAATGTCTCCTGAATTATCCAAACAAAGAAGTGTGTCTCCTAGAGATATTGGACGATGAGTTTTACCATGGTTTTGATTACCAAACCTATGCAACAAATTGTCTCTTGCATTTGTGGAAGTGAGGCATTGCAACTTTTGATGTTTAGGCTTTGAAATCCTTGATTCAAAGGTAACATGTCTTCCTGTTTCATACAAATAAAACTTGTTAGTTCAAAAACATGGTGGTTGGTTTGTGGCTTTGGCTTTCATTGAAATCGTTCTTGCCCCTGTCACATTTAATCTTGCTTTCAACCATTAGCATGTGTCACTGACTTGCTGCATCATTGACCCGAACTCAGATTATTAAAAGTGACTCTGAAATAGATACAGTATCTCTGCTTTGTCATGCTTCTTAGATAAACCCTTTGAACCTAAATATTTCCATGAGTTCCCAGACTTGTCGGTTGACAAAACTTTCTTCATGCCTTATTTCGGCTCACAATCATGTCTCTTTCATGTGTTGGCCTTTTGTCTTGCTTTGTGTAATTGAAGAAGCTCGTAGCCAGTTTTGAAATATTTTCACACTTGTTTTGACATGGACTTGACTCAAAGACAAGAGAAAAATAACAATGACTTTTATTTGGACAACTAACTCAAGAAAACAAAATAAAAATAAAGAGGAAAGAAAAGACAATGAATGTCTTCATTTGAAACGAAGAAATAAAAATTTATCTAGAAATGACAGTCAACTCTAGTGATTATGCCATGCATTTTGGATCAACTTGCCTGATCTTGCCATCCAAACTTTCTACCAATTGTTCTTGAGTTAATGGCTCTGAAACTAAGTTACTTGCTTAGACCCATTGTATTCAAAGAGCTCATTCGGCTAGTGGCACATTGAAGAATTTTTGCCAACAAGCCTCTCTCATTTTTCTCTCAACTCACCATCGCCTTATGGTGCCCATGAGGGTTTTCACCAATAAAACTCTCTCATTTTTATTTCTCTCTTGATTTCTTATGCTGAGGAAGACAAGTAGTTCCCAAAATATGTCATCATATCCATTGCATGCTTAGCCTTAGCATTCTCAGAGATTGATCTGAAGGTCTTTCTTTGGTTGTGACTTGTCTTTTGAGTAAGGTTAGAAAGAAAGGATGATATGAGGCTCAAACAACATTTGAAATGGGGTAGGACTTACAAATTTTGGAATTGACTCAAACAATGAGGATTAACTCATGCCCCAGTTTTTTTTGACTGGATGATTCTAAATTGTTTATTTGGTTGGATCGATCCCTAAGTAGGACAACCTACATATCTCACCCTCGAAAGAGGAGAATCAGGTCATGCGTAGTTCTGGCAGCTTGTTCTTTCACTTGATTCTAAATTTTTTCTTTTGTTGACTCTTTCTCTTTGGAACTTTTCTGACTTTATTTTTCATGACACTTTTTTTTGACACATTTTTTCTCTCTCTTTTCTTTTCTGAAACTTTCTGACTCTATTATTTTGCTTGACACTTTTCTTTTAAGTTTTGCTGACTCTATCTTGATTCCAAAATAGGGGTATGAAATAAAATAGGACTAAAGCTCAAATGGGGTAAACAAAGGATGACATAATGTTTGGATAACAGAATAAAATGCCTACGTCATATCAATCCTTGAAAATACTAGTAGATAGCATGCAAGTGAAAGTGAAAGATAAAGATCATTGTAACATCTTTTACAACATTAACTTTGACTGAGTCTGTGCGTCACTACTTCTTCCGCAAACTCCACCTTTGTTGTATATTCCTCACATCAAATGACTCATATTTTCGTAGAGTTGATTTTTCTGTTCCTTTTGATATAGGACCACACATTCACTATTTGACCTAATTGAGACATGTCTTTCAATTGATGACCAAGTTATTCTTGTGATTCTCAAAATAATTGCCTTAATTTTTAAAATAAGGCTTCAACTTGTCACCAAATGTCTCAACACTCTACCTATGTTCTCAGATACTCTCTTTTTCTAACATTAATCCTTTGATTCAATGCTCATGCTTAAACTGGATTTTAAGATCTAGATGAAAATTCTGCTAGCATGTCATAACACTAGAATCAATATAAAACGTACTATGTAAAGAAAACAAACAAACAACATAAATTTAAAACACAAAGGAAAAAGGGACACTCCATTTAATTAAAATGAAAGAATGATTTGAACATAGTGACAAAAGGACAAAACAAGATAGATCTCGAACTACAACCCTGAAATAATTCGGATAACAGAAAATAAAACAAAACAGGCTACCAGACCTCTTACTAGTAGGGAGAGGGGTGACTTCTCAATTGCTCAGCCTGACATCTTAGCCACTGGTTTGCATATCAGCATGACTAAAACTTTCCTCACTGTCAATGTTCTGCTCCATAATTGATTTATCTCTTGAATCATATTTTCAATTTCTCTTTTCAAAGCACGACAATCTTCAATACTATGACCCTGAACATCAGAATAATATGCACATCGTATATTAGGATCAAAACTTCTTGAATATGGATCAGGAGTATACCCAAAGAGAGGAGTAATCATGCCCTGCTGTACCAATCTCTGAAATAAACTGGCATATGACTCTCCAATTGGTGTGAAACTATCCCTCAACTCTCATTTCACTGTTTGGCTTAAATTGGAAACCAGGCCTAGAAGGGCTTCGGTATGTATGTGGAGTTGGAGGATGACTCGGCAGAGTTGACGCACGCTAGTATGGGTAAAATAGGGGTTGAACATATGATTGCGCATTATACACTTGATATGGAGGTGGGGGTATAAAATATAATGGATTTTGGGAAAGATTCTGTGGAGCTTGGGCATAAACTTGGGTTTGAGCCTGTGGGTAACAATGGTGTGGTCTTCTTACCCGTGCCTTTTATCCAACTAAAATGCAAATGATTCTTTCTTATTCTTCTTTCCTCCAACACTTCCCGAACCTTTTTTAATTACTTGAGTAGTCGCTTTCAATGTTGCAAAACTCACAATGCGACCGATCTTAATTTCATCCTCTATCATCTCCCTTATTTTGAGGACCTCAATAAATGGCTTGCCTAATGCAGGTAACAAATGTTGATAATATGTTTCATCCTGCATTTGAATAAACACCTCCACTATCTTACTTTCGTTCATTAACGGTTTCACCCTAGCAGCTTGTTCACGCCATCTAATCGCATACTCTCTAAAAGTTTCAGTACTCTTTTTCTTCATATTAGTAAGGAATCAACTCCATATTGTATTAAAATTGTTGCATGAATTCATTAGCTAGGTCATCCCAACTAATCCACTTATCGATGTCTTGGTCAACAAACCATTCTGAAGCTAGGCCTGAAAGACTCTCACCGAAATATGCCATGAGTAATTCCTCCTCCCCCCAGCACCCCTTAGTTGGTTGCAATAACGTCTCAAATGTGCTACAGGATCACCATGTCCATCATACTTCTCAAACTTTGGCATTTTAAAACCAAAAGAAAGATGAACCCCTATAAACATGCACAGATCTTTATATGAGACACTTTTGTACCCCAAGTTCCTGGAGGTCTTTCATAGCCAGTTCCAAACTTTTCAATTTTCTGGTCATTTCCTCTTGTTCTTTTGTTATAACAGGCTTCTCAGTGTTAAGAGGAAATTCAGGCGGGTGAGTATAGCTACAAGGATTAGTTGACTTAAATGTGGGCTCAATAGCATGATGTTGATCAGCAAACATATTCAATACAGGCTCTCTCGCAGAGTAGGGAGGCACAACTTGAGGATAAACCTCAAAAGTAGAAGCTTCGGGTGGGGGTGGTGCTGCAAAAACATGAACAATGTGTGGAGCCGAGCATGTGGTAGCTTTGTGTTGGGGAGTGAGGAAATGAATATTGGAAGTGTTTGGATAGTGTTGCCCCGGAGTAAGTCCTGATGCATGTTGTGGTGTGTCAACAAAAATAGAAATCTGTGTATGTGACACCGGAGGCAAGCTAGAAAGATATTCCAGATTATCAGCAGAAAATGGAAGAGGTGGCAACCCATTAGCCCAAGCTTGATTCATTTTTATCATTTGTTGTCTTAATTTTCAAATCTCTTCATTAGCTCCTAAATTCTCATTGCCCGAACTCCCTATCTGATCAGTGACAACAAACTCGATATCCTTGTTGGCCATAACTTTCTCTGTGACTTGGTGCAATATGGAGGATCAGCCAAAATGCCACAAACCAACAAACTTAAACTAACTGAACAAGAGATAGCAAATGCGTTAGAATTCAATATTTTTTTTCAAAACCTTTTTTTTTAAAAGGTCGCCAAACCCAAGAAGGGCACCTACGTATCTCACCCCCGAAAGAGGAGAATCAGGTGTGCGTAGTTCGTGAAGTCTTGCCAAAATGGTCAATTATTTTTTTTTTTCCAGAAACTTCAAAAATAACAAATTGACAAAAGAATTGATGAAAATCTTTTTTTTTTTGGATTTTTCAAATAAGATCCCCGAACCAACAATAAGCTGCCTATGTATCTCACTCCCAAAAGACGAGAATCAGGGGTGCGTAGTTCATCCAGATTGGACAACTAATGATTGAATAACAAACTAGACCTTGACTTGAGAGATACGACCAAAGACAAACAATGAACATCGTTAATTAATTTTTTTTCTTTTGAGTTTTTCTCATTTGACACTTCACATAAGACTGACACCAACAACTACGAAAGAAAAAAAATCTTTTTGATATTTTCGCTATATGAAATGTAAAAAACTTCTACCAGTTTTTTTAATTCTTCTTCTATAAAAAAACCTCCTATTAAAAAAGTGTTTTTTGAAATTTTCGAATTATTAATGCATGCTAAAGGAATCAAAAGAAAATCTTTTTAATGTTTTTTTTTTGAGTAAATGCGTGAAAAAAGTAGAAAAATCTTTTTCAAATTTTGTATTGTGAAAAACAAAAGTCATAAAGAACTCTAAAAAATTACGAAACTCTCTTTTTTTCTTTTTTTTTCACTCTTCTTTTCAACAATTTCTTGCCTACACACTTTGCTTCTAACGCATGCTTTTGCCCAAATCAGTCTGTCAAATGACCCTGCTACCCTCAAAGATGCAATATTTAGCACGTAGGAATGCTTTAGAGGTGAGTCTCCTGCAAAGGACCAACTGAGTCCCGCTAGATTTCAATATGATGCAGATAAGCATGACCTAAAGGCTGACCTACGTTGGGGTTCACTAACAAGGCTGTTCGGGGGAGCATATGGTCAATAGTGGCTGCACTAGCTTCCACCCACTCCATACCAGCCGACGACTCCCCCTCTTAAAAATAAGGGTGACTCAACTATAGGTCGTGTACACAGCGTGTACTACAGAACTTATTGCAGAAAGAATTGACTCGGGTTATGCAAATAATGCCAAATATAAAGCGGTAGCACATAAGAGAAAAACTGTAACACGTAAGCACTCAAAAATGATAAACAAATACAAACAATAACACAAACAATGTCTATACACTCATAATGTCAAAACTAAGCCGATATAACTCCAAAAATAAGCTCGAATTCTGAAAATGGTCCCCAGCAGAGTAGCTGTCACATACCTTTTTCAACCCAAAAAGATTAAATTTTAAGGTTCGAAAGGGTTTTTTATTGTTATGTGACTAAAGGTGAAAATTATTTCGAAAAGGGATCTTTTAGAATTAAATTCAGAACTCAGAGTCGCCACTTGACATAAATCGGGTATGCCAAGTCACCTTTGGAGATCCTTTTCAAAATGGTTTGACTCTAAAACTGATCTATGAACAGAGATTTCAGTTAAGGAATTCTGTTGACCGAGGGGAAGGTGTTAGGCATCCTTCGATCCCATGGTTTGACCACGGTCGCTTGGTGGAGCATATCGACTAATTTGACATTACAAATGTATAAACCACACAAAATACACATAAAACAATCAATCAAACGCACAAAACAGAACAAATCCAAAATATAGTGTTCAGTTTAATTATACAATCCCAAATAAAGAGTCCGAGAAAAGAAATCATATTCTAACCTAAACTAACCTAATTACTCTCCTGTGCTTTACCCGATGCCTTGGACGTTCATCACGAACGTCTTCTGCCAACATAATACATCGGGGCATTCCCCGGTGAATAAATACAATGTACCCCGACTAAATGAATACATCTTTTCAATGCAATAAAATAAAGCCATTCAATAAAATTTCAAACATTCAACAAAATCACAAATTCTAAACTTTGCCTACCCAACCTACGTTTGCCTACCCGTTTCGACTTAAAGCATGATACTATCACGTTAAACATCAACAATGAATCAAAATATGACAATAATCACTTTTTATTGATTTTTGCAATTCCCACCCCCAACTTCATTCTTATCGATCAATGATTAATACATGCTTCAATTATCAACTCACTTTTCAACATTCAAATCCAATATCAACCCATACGCAATCAAGATTCAAACATACCAAACACTCAAATCATTCACGATAACATAAAAATTAAAGCAATAGAAGATAGAATTGGACCTCGATGTTACTTTTATTTCAATCCGTCAAAGTATTTGATTAGAGCTCCGATCAAAATGCCTTGACCCGACCTCGACCAACAAACCCGACAAACCCGAATAAAAAATGATTTAACCCCTTTTAGGAGTAGCCGAATCCAGTTGAGGTTTCCACCATAACAGCCGCACCATAGAATAGTTTTGGGGCATTTTTCGGTGAGTTTCAACTGGAATTAATGGACGAGATGGCTGTTTTTCAATGAGGTCGTCAGAACAAATAGAAACGGGTGGTTTGGGGGGTTTCGGGGCTGTAAATGGACTGATAACGAGGACTCTTGCTACGCCGGAGCTCCGGCAAGCTCGGTAGTAACCGAAAATGGAGATGCGATCAGTAGCGACGAAATTTTTTGGTGAAACTCGCCCAAATTTTCTCTCTCACGTGTTTTCTCTCTGTTTCTCTCTCTCTCTCTCACTCTTCTCTCACTCTCTGCTCCCAATCCCCTTCTCAATTCATCGATCTCGAATCTCTCTCTCATGTGTTCTTTTCTCTCTCACGCCATTTTCCCTCTAAATCGACTTCCCCAATTTCAATGTTTGCTCCCTCCTTCGATTTCTCCCTCTCACTAGCGTGGAATGCGTATCTGTGTGTGTCGTGAATCTATGAGGTGTGTGTATCCGTCTTCTTCACTGTGTGTGTGATGTGAGTGAAGAAGAAAAGAAGAAATGGGGGTCTGTGTGTATGTTGAATGAAAAAAATGGTTCCCCCTTTATTTTTCTCTACTGTACCTTTATATGGTTTTCTGTGAATGACGTCTTTTATATGGGTGTGCAGTACACGTGAGTGAGGTAGGGGTAGGGGCTTGGGGTGGTGAGGTAGGTGGGGATAGGGTGGTGATGTGTCCGCCTTTAATTTGAGAAGTTGTTAGGATAGGATTAAAACAAGGTAAAATTTGTTAAGGGTTGTTATTTTTGTCATTTTATGGAGGGATAATCACGTGGGTGAGTGTGTATAACAACGCGAGGTAAAAATGGATGAATTGAATTTTTTTAGGAAGGACAAAATTACGTGTCTACACCCCAAAACCAAAAGTGGTATAACACCATTTGATCGGATGACAATTAACTAATATGATAGAAATTTTGACACTCTTTATTAACATGTATTTTATTACTGCTAAACGTCTACATTGACCATCGAAACACTCATAAAAAGGATCCATAATTGTCTTCCCACTTCAATTAATGGGCCTAAAATTTTCGTTCCTCAGCCCAATAAACTTGTAAGACCATATCATTCAGCAGCAAAGGTCCAACCCAAAATACCAATTGAGCAGATAAGAACAAAGCCCAAAAGTTGAATATGGAATTCAAAAGGATCAAATCATAAAACTACGATGAAATATACGATCAACCAATATTTTGAACGAATTTGAAAAAGAGTAAGGGAAATGACTAACATTGGGAAAAGATAATTAGGTAGAATGTTCATTCGGACATCATAATAACTTCCTCTGTTCCTATATACTTGTCGTCCTTATTAAAAATAGATATGATATTTCATAATATTACTTGTCATTTTAGAAATCAAGACATAACTATTTGTTTTTTGTCCACCTTTACCATTAGTCATAAATATAGAGTGATATTAATATAATGCATAAAAGAGAATAATTACATAGAGAGGAGTAAAACAAATAAGGGTAATTTAGTCAATCTAATATATAACTGAGGTTTCTCTTAAAAAAGTGAAAACAAAAATGATGAAAACCATTAATAGTGAAAGAGCAAATGATTTTATCAAAAGCAAATTAATGAACATGATTGAATACAACAATTCTACATAAGTTTAATCTTCATTAGGTCCCCCATAAAACATTATATGTTGATGTGCACCTTTTACATATTCCCAATCTGGTTTATCAATGACATGATACAATACTTGACTATCAAGAAATATAGGTGTATTTTTTGCATTGGTTTTTTCGCCTTTATCATTTGAAAATGTAAGCGCTCGACAATAAGCATCAAGAAAAGGATCTGGAGTTTTGGGTATAAAGCCAGAGCCCATCGGAGGATAAGGTACACCCGGTGGACTATATATCGATCCTCCCCATTCAATATTCTCAGCAAAATCATTTGATAATGCAGTGAAAATCTTTTGAGGCCAAAAACCAACTTCCATCCTTTCATCAACTAAAAGCCACCAATTTCCGTTTGCATCCTTTAATTTATCCAGAAGATATATGTTAGCATTTTTAAAAAGGGTTCAAAAAAAAATTTAACTAATTATTATTGAAAATCTTAATAATGTAGTTAAAAAGATAGAGAAATTGTACCCGATCGATGGACATAACAAGTTCCCAATTAGTATTAGCCCCTCGATGTGCAACATCTTTGAATACTGTATCAAGAACTAACCTATTGTTTGTTACTACAAAGCCAGGACATAGTGTATTGTAACAATGTTTATTTCCAGCCTAAAAAATATTAAACAATTAATCAACCATAATCAATAGAGGATGATAGCTAGATTGAAAAATTCAAATATCATGAGCACAACATGGGAACCATTTAATGAAGTGCCTAAGAAAACTTACTTGGAAGTGTATAAAAAACCTAGTTTTAGTATCCCCATATAATGTTGGATCTACCTAAAATAAAGAATTAGAGATGTTATAACCATTGAATCTATTGCAAGTAATAGAAAAGAGTTAAATTATATAAATAATGTGTTAATCTTACTCTCCAACCAACTTGCACACTATCTTGTCCTTTTTGAATCTTCAGTCGACACGCACTATTTTGTGCACCTTCAATACTAGGATTCCATAGACTAGCTACCATTCCAGCTCCCGCAAATTTGTTACTTGCATTATCTGGAGTTTTAACTATTGCACGCTGAATATGAAATATAATTTTTTATTAACTAATTACATAGATTATCCAAATTAAAATTATGTTTGTTCACTTGAATCTTAAGGAACTTAGAATAGTTTTGTAAAATTTTGATAAACTGTAACCAATTTATTCTGCATGAAGAATGAAGAAAAATATCAAATTCGTATTTATTTACCCTAAATCCTCCTGTTTCCTCATGAATGAAGTTAGTCTGCACAACAGAAATAAAATACTATAAATAAAGTAAAATATCAGATATATAAATAAAGTAAATGAATCAAATTGGTGCAACATTATCTTACATCAACAAAATTGGGCTTCACTTTAAATATAATATATTATGTTGGGAAAGAATGAATTACTCTAAATTAATGTAATATTATCTTACATCCTCTGATGGCGGCATACGTCTTTGTCTAATAAGATCATCCTTGGTAATTCTTTTGATGGGAACGGTCCCAGAAGGACAACCATCGGTTTCTAGCCATGTCCCCGAAATATCAATGGTTGAGTTACTTGGAATTTGCTTTTTCATTGACAAAGTGGGTTTCATCTGCAAGTTCTTAAATTAATCTATCAACAATACTATATTCTTATAAAGTTATATACCCCAAAAGAAAAAAAAATGCATACCTCAGGATGAAAATTGTGATTCTTCAATAATGGATGATCAAATGCAGGTTGTTTATAGAAATCTACACAATCATATATATCTCCCCATTTAGCCTATGAACCAAAACAGTTCTATTATAAACTTATAAGCTATCAAAGTAGTGTTAGTTGTGAATATATATAAAAGGTTGTACAATATTATGTCATGAACTTGTTAGTTGTGAATATATATAAAAGGTTGTACAATATTATGTCATGAACTTGTACCTTAATTGTTTTTACCGCTGGTTTGTTCAATAATTTAAGTTGCTTTTCCAGCGATAATTCCTCGAATTTGGACAACTTCATTTCTCCTTGAACCCCATCATAACTCAAAAGTAAATATAATACCAACAAAATTGGTAGAACATTTCTTTGATAAATCAACATTCTCTGAATTCATTAAAAAAAAAATTAAAGATAGAATCACATTTCATTTCATGGTTGCAATAACAATATCATATTTGTGAAATTTCACAAATGGAATCTGAGGAGGGTAGAGCGTATGCAGATCATATCTCTACCTCACGGAGGTAGAGAGACTGTTTCTGAATGACCCTCGACTCAAGTGTAACAAATTCAAACAAAAAATTACGAATCCACCCCCCCACCCCACACCCCCCCAAATAAAGAGAAAGTGTCAAACAGGCACCTATATGAAAATGAGAGATCTGTATGTATTGTGTTTCAATTTGGTGATGGGTTCTTCTGTGCATTTATAGGTAAATAATTAGATTATGGTCAAATTAAAATTACAGAATTGGATTTGGTCAAATTAAATTTAAGTAACGGATATTAAGGAAGAAAAAAAATTAAAAGTTAGATTAAAACATTTCCTTTTATGTGTATTGCTGATTCATGATTATCTATTTCCCTTTTATATTAGTGTCCTCTGTTTAAGTTTTAAAAGTTGATGTGTAACGGTAGTAGAATAAATTTAGGAAGAAATAATGTCATTAGTGATAGCAAAATTAAAGGAATTCTTCTATGAATTTCAGAGATTGTTACCAAAAAAAACTTTTAAAGATTGTAATCAACCATATGAAATTCAAAGTGAAAAATTGATTTGATTCCACAGTAGTTAATCAAAAAGTTTATTAACTTTATGTCATTTCATTCCTACAAACTTTATGTAAAGCGAAATATACAAAGGTTTAATTTTAAAATCCACAAGTTATATTGCATAAGGCATAACAAATAATGTCATACCACATAATTTAATTCCTACCGAATTTATGCCGAATGAGGCAAAAGTTCAATTTCTGAATCCGCGTGCTATGTCGTAAAGAGACAATCTAATTCCTATAAAATTTATGCTGAGTGAATTAGATCACATAAATACCACACAATGACTTATGCTGCATAATTTAATTTTCATATAACTTATGTCAAGCTAGATAAAAGTTCTCTAAATTTATGTTAGTGAGGATACTTTGATCCACAATTATGCATTAAATGAGTAGCATGAGCAAATCTTAAAGTCCATCGTATTTAAGGATTAATATAAATAACTACCCCGAGAAAGGTCAGTTCGCGCAAAAATTTTAAAAGTTAGATAACCAAAAACCGTTACTTATATTGATTAATATTTGCAACGTATAGCCAATTTAGGCCACTTTAAAAATGTTGTCCCCGTTAGTTTACTTGAGGTGTGGGCGATCATTTAAAAGTAAGTAATTGGATGAGTTTTGTTTTTAGACCAATTTAGTCCATGTGGACTAATAGAGGACAAAATTTAAATGTTTGCCTAAAAGAAGTCTATTTGTGCAAATACGACAACATATCAGTATATTTTCAAAAAGTGGGATTATACCATTTGAGATTTATTTCTAAAATTTTAATCCTTGAAAATATAATATGCTCAAACAGACAACGTAATTAAACATGAATCTTTTCTCAGACAGATCTAACTCAGGCATTTAAAAATTTAGTTCAATTCAAAATGAAATATACATTGCTAGTCCAAATAAAGATCTTCGCAAAGATATATCTTTGATCACTACCTACATATACATAATCTATGTATATATCACCTGCCCCCGTAATAAACACAATGCGGGAACTTTCTAGGTTTTCAATATGGTTTGTTGAAGCTATAATTACTTTTGAACTAAAAATATTTAAAATTTCTTGAACCATTTGCAAATGATGCAAATAACTCGACAGCAACATACTTGTTTCACGTAAATAAGATGGAAATCATTTAGGTTCCCAAGAAAACTTACTTGAAAGTGTCTAAAAAGTCTAGTTCTAATATTCCTATAGGATTTACCTAACCTAAAATAAGAAATGGAGTTTCAATAATTCATTGCCCTTAATCTATTTGCCCTCTTAACAAATTGCAGCTATTGTCAGTAAGAAAATAGTTATATCATCAACAGTAAGTTATTAAATTTACTCCAATTAATTTTATAATATTTGATCCTTTTTGATCTTTAGCTTGAGAATTCTATGTACTAGCGGATATTTCAGCTCTCACAATTTGTTATTTGAATCATATGGAGTTCTAATTATTGCACACTAGATATAAAAACTAAAATTATTTATTAGCACAATAATTTTTTTTTTTCCAAATCAATCTTTAATCCAGTATTGTATTGAATTTTCTTCAATTTATTAACCAAGCATGGTGTTTCACATGCTATTACTTCAACTTTAACCCAAAAAAATGATGAGTGGGGGATTTAAAAGCATGACATTCACTTTTTCAATTTTATAGTATAATGAGTCTTAATTAGCTCTATATGGTAATAACATGTTTATATATATAATCACTTTCCTACCTGCTAAATTCAAATAGAGAATTATCAATACAATTTCAAATTAAAACTTGAAGCATGAAACTTAGATAAAGAGTCTATAAGAATGTGATTTTATCAAAAGCAAATCACATTAGTTTTTCTTTTGGAACATTAAGTCCCCCATAAAATACATAATGTGGGAACTTTCCAGTTCCATAATATGGTCTATTCAAAACTTTGTATAATTGATTGTCGAGAAATATGGATATTTTTTCTGCATTTATATTTCCCCTTTATCATTTAAAAGTACAAGACCCCTACAATAAGCATAACGCGAAGGATATGGAAAGTCAGGAAAAAAACCAGAGCCCATTGGAGGATTAGATGAATTTGGCGGACTGTGTGTCACTCCTCCTCACTCAACATTCTCAGCAAAATTGTCAAAAACCAACTTTATCCTGATTTTCTCCATATAAAAGCCGCCGGTTTCCATTTTTAAGATCCTATAATTTTCAAAAAACATATGTTAGCATTTTGAAAAAGGTCCAAAAAATTTAAGTAATTATTGAAAACTTAATAAAGTAGATAAAAAAAATTACATAAATTGTACCCGAACAATGTAGAGTGATCTCCCGGTTATGTTGAGCCCCTTGGAGTACTCAACATTTTCATTTGTGATATTAAGAACTACCTCACTATTTATTAATACAAAGCCAGGACGTAGTATATCGAAGCACTGTCTATCTCAAGCCTAGAAAACAGTAAACAATTTATGAAACATTATCCTTTGAGGTGATACCTAGATTGAAATTTTCAAATATCACGAAAACAAGATAGAAATAATTTTATGAAGTACCTAAGAAAACTTACTTAAAAATGTATAAAGGACGTTGGATCAACCCAAAACAAGAATTAGAGTGGTCATAGCTATTGAAAGTATTGCAATGAAACAAAATTAGATTATTAATAAATAATGTGTTAAACATACTCTCAAACCGGTCTCACTCCTTGAATCTTCAGTCGGCACGCACTATTTTGTGCACCTTCAACGCTGGGATTCCATAGGCTAGCTACCATTTCAGCTCCAACAAATTTGGTACTAAAAGCATCTGGAGTTTTAATTATTGCACGCTAAATATGAATAGTGAATTTTTATTAAATCATTACATAAATTCTACCCTTTTGCTCGCCGTTCTTTTGTCTCCTGTGTTCTTCACTTTCTTCTAGTATATTCTTTTGAGTGGTGGCTGGGGTGATAGATAGCGGACTAGGGTCATGTCATAGGTTGGGGTCGGGGCGAGGATTAGGTCTAGGTGCGAGTTCGGGGTTGGGGGCGAGGGGGTGTAGGGCTAGGCGGGATAAGCGTGCTTCTAGGTTGAGAGTTGGGTCCTAGAACATAGAGACACTTCAAGGTAAGTCTATAGAAATGGTGAAAATTCTTAGAAAGAGAAGGGTTAGTATACCGTGTGTCCAGGACACTAAATGGGTAGGCACTAAGGCGAGAGATGTGGATGGATATAAGTTGTGGTACTCAGGTAGCGTGAGACATAGAAATGGGGTAAGTATCTTAGTAGATGAAGATATTAGGGAGCAAGTGGTGGAGGTTAAGAGAGTCAGTGATAGGTTGATGTCTATTAAGTTGGTCATTGGAGGATATTCGGTGAACGTTATTAGTGCCTATACTCCGCAAGTAGGTTTGGACGAGGAGGAGAATAAGAGCTTTTGGGAGGTTTTGGATGAGGTGGTGAGGATCGTCCCAAGCACTGAAAAGCTTTTCGTAGGAGGAGATTTCAATGGGCATATTGGTCTTTGTCGAGAGGGTATGATAATGTGCATGACGGTTTTGATTTTCGACAAAGGAATGAAGGTGGAGCTTTTATTTTGGATTTTTCTAGGACTTTTGGGTTGTGGATAACGAATTTAAGATTTTCGAAGAAGAAGGAGCACCTTATTACTTTTCGCAGTTAAGTGGTCAAGACTCATATTGACTTTTCGCTCCTTAGGAAGGATGATAGAGCACTATGTAAAGACTTTAAAGTCATACCTAGTGAGAGTCTTTCGACTCAACATAGGTTGTTGGTGATGGACTTAGTAATCAACAAGGGCAGAAAGAAGAGAAGTGTAGAGGTTCGGTCCAAGATTAAGTGGGCTAGCTTGACGTTGGCTAGTGCTTTGGAGATGGGGGACACTACAAAAAAAACCGAGTTTAGCAACGAATTTCTAGCAATAAGCTCATGTTCATCGCTAATTAACGACGGAATTGCAACACAATAGAAATTTTGTTGCTAAATAAATGAAATTAAAATTAATAGCCTAATTAGTGACAGAATATTAAATGTGTTGCTATATTTTGGCGGTAAATATTGGCGCCCTTATTTTGGTGACAAAATTAGCGACATAAATGGGGGGGGGGGAGATTTTTTTTGACATGGTGGAGACGGAAATAGAAACGGAAGTTTTGTCACTAGAAGTATTTTACCATTCTTAGAAATATTTTTAATAAATAACTAGCAATGCATTTATAATCCGTTGCTGAATCCGTTGCCCGACCAACTAATAGTATATTTTTAATAAATAAGGAGCAACAGATTTTTATCAGTTGCTAAATCCGTTATCCGACCAAATAAATATTAGGTCTAAGTCTTTTATTTCACTTTGTTGTCAACGTTGTATCATCCGCCTCTCTCCAAAAAAACAGTCTCCTTTCCCTTTTCTCTCCCTTTTCTCTCAATTGAGAAAAGGGAATCACTCAATATCAGTCGAAAAAGATGTCAATCGGTGAATTTCGAATCGAAATTAGAGGTAAGATTCTATATCTCATAATTTTAGTTGTTTCTCCTCTTTTAATTTCTTAATTTCTATGTTAGAAGTCACTTGTAAATGATAGGTTTAGAATTTTTTGAGCTCTTTCACTTAGGGTTGTTAGATTATTGCGTTAAAAAACTTGATAAATAATTATTTACTCGAAATGGAAACGTTTTTTTCTCAAAATTTCTGTTTGTGGGGTTTTTGATATTTCCTGTTGCATCTTTATTAATCTAAAATTTCTTCAACAGATTTTCTCTTTGTGTGGTTGAATTTTCAGTGTTTTGCGTACACTGATTATATTAGGGTTTTTGATTTTTTCTCAGAAGTTCTATTTGTGGTTTGTTTGAGCTCTTTCACTTTGGTTTGTTAGTGGGATATTGTGCTGATAGGCTTTGATAGTATGGATGAATTTTTGGGGTGAAAGCACTAAAAACGAAATTGGTACTGATTTCTACACAATTAAAGCAAGAAATTAAAAGATTGACTCTGCTTCTGGGGCATGTGCACAGTTATGTAGTTTTTAAAATGGAAGTTTAAAGACTAGCTTTTTTATTTTTTAGTGTTTGTGACATTGCTTCAAATTTAGTAACCAATGTTTAGTAAAACACCGAAGTGCATTTTAGCCAGGTATGTTGCTCCATCATTTCCGTATATATGTAAGAGTTGCCCGAATACAAGCTAAATTTAATAGTTTTGCTGGTGTCCTCGCTATTCTTTGTTTCAAAGTTGATGATACTCCCTCTATTTTGGTTTTACTTATCACTTTTGACATGGCACACTCATTATGAAAACGATAATTGGTATAGTGATTTTAACACATTACTCATATTAATAGATATTTAGCAATAGGTATTGAAAAATATTTGAGGAACAACTAATTAATGCTAAGTGTAAAATATGGAAATAAAATTTCGGCTTTACTTGATTTGTCAAAAATGACAAGTAAAAATAGAAATTAAATTAGGAAAATAGTGACAAGTAAAAGTGAACAGACGGAGTAACATTTTTTATTGTGCCAAGTAATTAAGGAATCTTGTGGATACATAAGTAAATTGATGCTATGGTAAATTCCCAATTGTTTGCTTTAAGGATTCATAGGTATACTGTTTTGGAGATACTATATTTGTCTCAAGTTGTTTGTCGTGATCTAATTTTTACTGGGAAGAGTTGATATAGAACTTGTTTTGGTTGACGATTATGTAGTGAAAAAACTATGTTTCTCCATCATTTTGTTTGCCACACAATGGCATCCAATCTTTGGGGTTATGTCGTGAACCTTGATCCTGCTGTCTTGACCCTACCATTTGGTGAATCGATATTAGAGACACTGTATGATACAAGGAAGTCATGAAGCAATTAAATCTTGGGCCAAATGGAGGAATTCTTACTTTGTTGAACTTGTTTGCCACAAAGTTTGATGAGGTAAATTTTGATGTGATCTATTTTTTCTTTTACTGAATAGGTTGTGAGACGATGTTTTCTATATTTCTTGTGTAAGTACATAGATAGCCCTTAAACTTTGCATAAATTGTCTGTTAGATACTTCAGTTTTGCTAGTGGTCGTATAGACACTTCAAGTAGGGAGGAATGTATCGCGTGAATATAGAAGTCTGACATGGCATACAACTTTATCACTCAATTTTAAGCACTTAAAAGGATTAAAATGAGCTGACATAGAGTTTCTTCCCACACTTCTTTTTTACTCTCTCTATTTTTATCAAGTTGTGTAAAGGGGTGATAAGAAAATCAAGTTAGGGTGTTCATTTATTTAGTTGTGTAAAGGGATGCTAAGAAAATCAAGTTACGGTCGTTTTCTTTGATAATCAAATTGCTACTGATTTCATAGAGAGGATATGCATATTATATTTCTTGACTAAGTACATCAAAACTTATTATGCTCATTTTTATGGTCTTGTCCACTTTGCAGATGAGAGACTTAACTGATGCAAGGATCATCACTAGAATGTAAGTCTCATAATCTCATGCAATTTCAAAATTTTGCTTGTTTACTATTTGTCTAAGCTTTTTCCTGGAGGATATATGAAAAGATTGATATATGTTAACGTTTCAGAGAACACACAAAATCGTGAAGTAATAGGTGGGAATACCCTAGCCCATGTTTTCTATTCAGGATGTAAAATGTTGATCGGGTGGAAATTTGTAAGATACTAATATTAAATATCATTTGATATTCATGATAACAAGACGATTTTGTTGCTCTTTTTACTCCAGCCCACTGGCATAGGTCGACAGATTCGTTCCTTAAGGCTACAACTTTGGATGGATCTTCGGTTATTTAGGATAGTGATCTTTAGCACATGGTATTAGACGTCAGCAAAAAGAAAGTAAAACTCTTCATATATTCAATGTCTAGATTACAGGTTGAACTTGTTGAGCCTGCAGTAAAAGGCATAGTTAATGTTCCGAAGGCATGGTCTGAGAAAATATTAAGAGAGTTATGTTTGTATCTTCTGTTGCTACTTCTGTCTTGAACCCCAACTGGCCGAAGTCCAAATCGATGGATGAGACTTGTTGGTCTGACAGAAAATTCTGCAAAGCAACAAATATAGAGTTTGTGAATTTGACTTCTGTGTAAATTTAAGATTATTATTCATGTTTCTTGCAAACGATACGTATGTTGGTATAGTAATATATGATCTGTATATTGATTACTTAATTACTTGAGCAGTGTGCCGTCTGATTGAGTTAGTCCTTATAATATAAATTCAGATTTGACTCTTAAGTGCTTATTTTGCTAGAGAAGCTCCCTATTTGAATGCTTTTTGTGGTTCCAAATGCATGTAGAACTGGTAATGTTAGCTGAGAAAGAAGCTTGGTCATATGCAAAGAAAGGGGAAAAGCTATGGTAACTGTGCTCCCAACACTTGTTATAGGGTCAATGTTGCAGAAGACAACAAATGCAAGTAATTTGGTTCTCATTAAGCTGCTGAAAGGTACCAAGAAATCATAGTTAGACTTCACTATTTTAGTGTTTCTGCATCATTTCTTCTTCTTCTACGTTTCTTGCATGAGTTGCTTTGGGAATAATCAGAATTCAGTTTTCCGCACAAACTTCTTAAATATTTTTTCCTTGCAAGCATGAGCGTACATTTAGCATGCAGATTGTCATTTCACTTTTGTTTCTTCCGAAAAAATTAACACAGGATGGTATTGTATCAGTTTCCTGAACTGAGTATAAGATTGGAGGATATTAAGCTGATGTGTGTTAACTAGATTGTTTATAGTCAAAATAACATTTTTCTCCCGATGTTTTGTTCGATTTGATAATGTTCCTGCTTGTAAAAATACCAAGCAAAAATCCTTTATGGTGGCAACTACAAATTCAACCAAAATCCTAATAAGAGTTGCTTCTCTGCAGATAGCTTTTACTTTTGTTGTTTATCCATCATAAATTCTTGCTTATATGGGACAAGCTTCGTATCTTTTCAAGCATCACATTATTGAAAGTGATTACCACATTGGCTTTTATGTATCAGTATCTGGTACATTTGCATGTTCACACACATGGTCATTAAGGAAAATCTTTTGATGATGAACATTCCCGAATCGTCCATGTAAGACTAAATCTTAATGTAGTAGTTTACTTAATTCTTATTTTTTAGTTTAAACTAGTTTTTGGTATCTAATTATTTTTAAGTACAATCCGTTATAATTTCACTTCATCTATTACAGGAAAGATATGAAGAAATATTATGAGAAAAAATATTTTCAGAATTTGATATTGATCAAATTGAAGCATATTACCAAGCTGTGGGGGGAGGGGGGTGGAAGCGAAGACTATTTGGTCTTGGATATGAAGCAAAAGGCTACTACTTTGGACGATCTTGATTGCTTAGTTGATGATTGCAATCTTGCTCAGTTGTGATACTTTTGACGATCAGTGCATTGGTTTTTGATGGTCTATTTTTTTGAAAATGTTTAAAATTGTGCAACAACAATATACACTTGATGGATGTGGGTTATTTTAAGATTAGTTTGTAGATGTTTGGACATAATTGTGTTTAGATGGGTGTTGTGATACTATGGATGTTTTGGACATAATTGTGTCATGATTTTGCTATCTTTGGTATTATGGATGATGTGGGTTCTTTTAAGGATAGTTGGTAGATGTTTGCAATGGATTGAGGAAAATAATCTTTTGTCACAAAAAAATGGGGACTAAATATAAATTTTTTAGCTACGGACTAGCAATGAAATATTTGGTCACGAAATAATCAAAATGACGAAATACAATATGAAATTAGTAACGACATTTATAAATATAATAATGAATTTATTCGTTGCTACAAATGGCAACGGATATAGGTCGTCTCTATGACGTTGCAAAACTAGCAACGGATTTTATTTTTTCCGTTGCTAAATGGTTAGCAACGCGCAAAATAGCAACGAAAAATATTCCATCGTTGATCAGTTTCTAAATTGATATAGCGACGGACATATGTTGATTAGCAACGTTTTCGGTCTGTTGCTAAACGCGATTTTTTTTTGTAGTGGGAGAAGTTGAATAAGAGGGGGGCTTGGGAAATGACTGCTAGTTGCATTGGGGAGACCGCTAGAGAGATATTGGGTGTCTTGAGAGGTCGATTTGGTAAGCATCAAGGGGATTAGTGATGGAATGAAGAGGTTAAGAGGACGGTGGAGTCTAAGAAGGTGGCTTATGCTAAGTTGGTTGAGAGCACGGATGACGAGGAGAGACAGAAGAATAATGAGGAGTATAAGGTAGCTAGGAGAGAGGCTAAGCTAGTGATTACGGAAGCTAAGATAGCAGCTTTTGAGAGTGCGTATGCGGCTTTAAAGGAGAAAGACAGGTATAAGAAGTTTTATAGGGTTGCTAAGGTTGGGGAGCAGAGGACTCGTGATCTGGACCAAGTGAATTGCCTCAAGGAAGAGGATGGTATAGTGTTGGTTGAGGGTGCCCTCATAAAAAAGAAGTGGCGGTCCTATTTTCATAAAATCTTGAACGACGAGGGGGACAAAGGTTTCATGTTGGGGGATTTAGAAAAGTCTGAGGAGTGTCACGATTATGGCCATTGTAGGCATATTAAGGTTGAGTAGGTCAAGGGGCTATTCGTAGGCTGCGTTGGGATAGGGCGACGGGGCCAGACGAGATTTCAGTGGATTTTTGGAAGAGCTCTAGCAGCGAAGATGCGAGGTGGAGTACGATGACTTTTTATATAAGAATAAGGGAGACATCTAGAGTTGCAATAACTATAGAGGTATTACGTTGTTGAGTCATACTATAAAGGTTTGGGAACATGTGGTAGAGTTGAGTGAAAAAGATTGTGACTATCTCTGAGAATTAGTTTGGTTTCATTCTAGGTCGCTCGACTACTGAGGCCGTTAACCTTGTGAGGAGATTAGTGGAGCAATTTCAAAAGATGAAGAAAGACTTGCATATGGTGTATATTGATCTTGCGAAGGCATATAACAGAGTGCCTAGGGAGATTCTGTGGAGGTGCTTGGAGGCTAGAAGGGTGCCTGTGATGTACATTAGGTCGATTTAGCACATGTATGATGGAGCAAAAACTCGTGTAAGGACGATAGGCAGAGATATGAGCACTTTCCACTTTAGATAGGGTTGCACCAGGGATCGACTCTTAGCCTCTTTTTATTTTCCTTGGTGATGGATGAGTTAACGCGACATATTCAGGGAGGGGTGCCTTGGTGTATGTTATTTGCAGATGATGTGGAATTGATTGACGAGACTCGGGAAGGAGTTAATGATAAGTTAGAGATTTGGAGACAGACCCTTGAATCTAAAGGATTTTGGTTGAGCAGGACCAAGACAGAGTACTTGGAGTGTAACTTTAGTGATGTGTCATAGGAGACTGACGTAGTTGTAATGCTGACTCTCAGGCCATTTAGAATAGGGAGAGTTTTAAGTATCTAGGGTCTATGATTCAGGGATATGGTGAGATTGACGAGGATGTCATGCATTGTATTGAGGCAGGGTGGTTAAAATAGAGGCCTGCTTTGGGAGTTTTATGTTATAAGAAGGTGCTCCCGAAGCTTAAAGGTAAGTTTTATAGAGTGGCAGTCCGACCGGTTATGTTGTATGGAGCGGAGTGTTGGCCAATTAAGAAATCTCACACCCAAAAGTTAAAGGTGGCGGAGATGAGGAAGTGGCAGTGGATGTGTGGTTGTAGACACGTAATTTTGGCCCTCCCTAAATTATTTTTTTACCATTTTTACCCCCGCCCCTACCCCACCTCATACCCCTTACCCCTTAACCCTATTCCCTTATTCACATTTTTTTGGGTGGACCTTGCCCTAACAAAAATATAGATACACAGATCCTTCATCATGTTTTTTCCATTAACAGAGATCACACGCTAAGAGGCATCAATACACTAACAACACACCCATGTACAATATACATCATCATAGGAAACACTTGGAGGGAACTGGATTCACACACACAGAAAACACTCTCCACTCACTGATGATAGCCTATATCAATATATTTTGCCCATATTTGTGCCATGTTTTGAGAACAAATTATATATTTCATGCACTTTTAGTCCTTTTTCCTGTAAGTGAGCTAAAGAACATGATTAACAAAGTTTCAGGTATAAATGATGCAGAATTCAGCATTTTGTGGATAACTTGACGCCAAATAAAGCTCACGAAGGAAGGAAAGGGAGCTTGGACGCCTAAAGGACCAAAAGTGATGCATGGAAAATCTGTCCCAGGCAAAAACAACATTTCTGAAGACTTTGGGGACTAGCAGTAACTTATTAGGATTAGGATAATGATACATTAACCTAATACAATTGGGTTAAGTATTTCATTAGCTTATTTGGATTTGGATAATGTTACATTAACCTAGTACAATTGGGTTAAGTATTTCAATAGCTTAGTAGGATTTGGTTAAGTATTTCATTAGCTTAGTAGGATTAGGATATGGGTATTATAAATACCCTATCATGCTAGAGATTTTTATTCATTCCTCCCTTAGTGGAGAGATTCATTCACTTACTATTCCAACAATTCTAATTCTTCCATTAATTCTATTTTTATTCTTCTTCTATTCTTCTATTAAATTCCACAACAACAGAGACGTTACTTTGCAAAGGACTTCACGCCATCCTCACCCTTACACCTAACGTGCAAATCTTTATTGGGGTACAATGATCATGTTTATTGTGACTTCCTTCGCACTCATGGGTAACTAAACCTCTCTGTTGGGGTTATGGAAGCCGAATGAGATACTATCTATTGCTGTGAGTTTGTGAGTTCGTGACACGTATGCTGCTTATATCATTATTCTCTTCATCTTAATGCAAATTCTTGTGGCTGCAGACGCATAGAATAACGCCAGTATAACATTTAACTTGTTCGAAAGAAAGGTTATCTGTCTGGAAAAGAGATAATGTCAAGGTAGTAGGGTCCCATCCCCTATTAAAAAGTTAGTGCCGTAACTGGATTAACCTCTTGGAGAATTCGTACCGTTAGACATGCTTTAAGCTCGAAAGAGTTAAAGTGAAATAATCCTCGAATAGGTCAAAAGACGCCTGGATTTACCATCGAATACAATTCTCTATAAGCACATGCATGTCTGAATTCAACACACTCATAGCCAACAGAGACGTATAACTCAGAAGGTGGACATAACCCCAACTCCTCAATTCTCATTGTTTCACAACCTACGAAATATTCTTTCTTTTTAGTTTGCTATTTTTAGTTTTTACTTTATTATTTTGGTTACACCTTACAATCCCCCCTTTTTACGAGACTTGCACTAAAAGTCTAGTAATCGTTGCTTACTTGTTGGCCAAGCTATTCCCTGCGGGATCGACACCCAACCCAGGTTGGGTTCTATATTTGCTAACGACCGCTTTACACTCCCAAGAGAGCTGTAGATTGAGCGTTATCACTCACCCTCACGCGCACCACCATAAATACACCCTCATCGATAAACACTTAATCACACACAACACATAATTTTCCACACGCATGGATTGGAACAACAATATTCACACAATTTTACTCACTCTAAAAGAATTACACGCACGCACATAACAAATACCATTGCACACATAAAAGAAGGGTGTCATTATTCACGTAGGGCTACCTTTTTCCATTAATACACACATACCATGGGATGGGGAGAGGAGAATTGAGGATAGCCGTGAGGAATTAAGGCAAGACACATAGAGAGAGAGCTAACAGAGAAAGGGAACATGAGAAAAGACTTTTTCTGGCGAGTTCTCATCGAAAAACATTACAGTTGTTGATTTTTCTTCACTTTTCATCATTGCTGAGCTTTCCAGAGTTCCAGCGTAGCGAGAAACATACATTCGGATGAATTCCACCGGAACACACCACAACATAGAAATGGGTCAGTCTGTTTTGGGGTTTGATTTAGATTTTTGGGATTCATTCTATTTGCGAGTTTGTGGTTTAGAGTCTACTGTTCGAGTATTCTGATTCGAGGTTCTAATCTGTTGGCTATGACGAGTAATTTGCTGAATTAAAAACAAAATTTTAGGTCCAATTCTACTTTTTCCTCTTTTATTTTATTGTCCATGATATTTAGTGGGTGAAATTGAATATTTGTGTGTTGTTTGATCTCCGTTGGTGATAGATAATTGCTTGTATGGATGCGTTGTTGATTTACTTGATTGGTGGATTGCGTATTGAATTAGTTTAATCATGTTGAGAATGAATTTGAGGAGGAGGTGAGAATTTAAAATAGAATAAAATTCACGTGATTAGTTTGTATTGATTAATTGGTGTTTGTTGATGCAAAATAGGCATCGGATTTGATAAATTTGATAATGGAGTTTTGTTAAATGTTTGAATGTGTGTGTGAATTGTTCTTTCTTTTATCGCACAAGACTTGAAATTGTATTCATTTGCAGGGGAATGCCCCGAGGTCTTATGTACTTATTCACTAGGGAATGTCCCGACGTATTATTTTGGCGGAAGATGATCGTGATCAAGGTTTTGAGTCATCGGGTAAAGCATAGTCTTGGAGTATTTTAGAATAGGATTTACATTTTTGCATTTTTCTATTTTTGGGACTGTATAATTCGGAATGGACACTATTTTTTTATTTTTGATTGTTTATTTTTTTTGTTTGCTTGTTATGTTTTTTGTGAGTTTATACACTCCGTAGAATCATACTAGACGATATACTCTACGGAGAAACTGTGATTGAACCACGGGATCGAGGGGTGCCTAACATCTTCCCTTTGGTCAAGAAAGTTCCTTAGCCGGAATCTCTGTACGTGGATCCATTTTTAGAGTCAAACTATTTTGAAAAAGAATTTTCGAAGGTGACTTGGCACACCCAATTTATGCCAAGTGGCGACTCTGATTTTAAATGTAATAATCCTTTTAGAAATAAATTTTCATTTTTGTCACTTAATAATAAAAATTCTTTCAAACTTTAAAATTAATTTCTTTTTGATTTGAAAAAGGGTGTGACAGTTGTGGCGACTCTGCTAGGGAACTTTTCAGAATTCGATCTTATTTTGGAGTTGTATCGGCTTAGTTTGACATCATGGGTGTATAGACGTTGTTTGTGTTATCATTTGTATTTATTTTATCATTGTTGATTAGCTTTGTGCTACATGTTTACAGTTTTGTTTTATGTGTTACCGCTTTATATTTGTCATCATTTGCATACCCCGAGTCAATTTTTCCACAACAAGTCTGTAGTACACGACCTCTAGTTGAGTCACCTTTATTTTAGGAGGGGGATTGAGATCAGTTGGGTGCATGGTGTAGGTGTAAAGTTGTCGCAGCCACTATCAACCATACGCTCCCCTGAACAGCCTTGTTAGTGAATCCCATCCAAGGTCAGCCTTTAGGTCATGCTTATCTGCATCATATTGCGACTTACTGAGACCCACTTGGTCCTTTGTAAGAGACTCACCCGTAAAGCATCCGTACATGCTAATTGTTGTATCTTTGAGGGTAATAGGGTTATTTGACGGATTGAATTGTGGAAAACATGTGTTAGAATTAAAAAAGTATGTGTTTAGGCAAGTAAAAAAAGAAAAGAAGAAAAAAAGAGTTTCGTAGTTGTTTCGAGTTTTTATGACTTTTATTTTCATAATCCAAAAAATCAAAAAGAGTTTTACCTTTTGCACTCATTTTTTCAAAAATGAAAAAAACACCAATTTTTTTTTCCTTTTGTTTCTATAGTAAGCATTGGCAATTTGAAAATACCAAAAAGATTTTTTTTTCATAGTTGTTGGAGTCATTTTTGTGTGGAGTGTCAAATTGAAAACTCAAAAAAAAAATTATTGATATTTTTCATCGTTAGTCTTTGTCATGTCTCTCAAGTCGTGTTCATTCTGTCCGTTATTGTTTAATTATTCAATATTGATAAACTACACACCTCTGATTCTCCTCTTTCGTGAGTGAGATACATAGGTAACCTATTGTGGGTTCGGAAATCTTATTTAAAAAATCTAAAAAAAAATTTCAACACTCTTCATTTAGAATTGGTATTTCACATACATCTTTAAAAGAAAACAACAAAAAGATTTTCCTTTAGTAGTTTCAAGTTTTATTTTCGTATGAAATTCAAAATTAAAAACCCAAAAAGATTTTTTTTGGTAATCATTAGGTTTCATTTTGTATAGGGATGTTAAAGCTGCAAAAGTTTCTTAAAGTTTCAGAAAAAAAAAGAGTTTGATCGACCATGTTGTGCCAAAACTTTACGAACTACTCACACCTGATTCTTCTCTCTCGGGAGTGAGATATGTAGGCGTCCTTTTTGGGTTGGGTGATCTTTTCAAAACGAAGACTAAAGAAAAAGAGTTTTTAGAAAAAGTGTTGCATTCTAACCCCTTTGTTGTTTCTATTACTCAGTTAGTTAAGATGGTTGGTTTGTGACATTTTGGCTGGTCCTCTATATTGCACCGAGTCAAAAGGAAAGATTTGTCCAACAAAGATACTAAGATTGTTGTCACTAGTCAGATAGAGAATTCAGGAAATGAGAATTCTGGATCAAATGAAGAGATCTTGAAATTAAGGCAACAAATAGTAGAGATGCACCTGGCTTGGGCCAGATGCTTGCCTCTACCTTTATTCCTTAATGATCTCATTTTCAATTATCCGCCGCTTTCTCAACCGTATTCTTTCATTCCCACTGGTACACCACAACACATATTGGGATTCACTTTACAACTATACTATTTCAACACTTCTAGTGTGCCCGTGGCAATTCCTCAACAGAGGCCCACTGCTCATCCTATACCACCTGTATTACCTGTGTTCGTGGCTCCACCACCACTTGATGCTCCTACTCTTGATGTTCATCCACCGGTTGTGCTTCCCTACTCTGTGAGAGAGCCTGTATTAAATATTTTTGGTGATCAACATTATCCTCCAGGGCCCACATTTAAGTTGACTGGTCCTAATGGCTACACTCAACCGCCCGAATTTCCTCTTAATACTGAATATGAAGAATTTTCAAGGACTTGAGGGTTACAAAAGTGTCTCATATAAGGACTTATGCATGTTTCACGGCGTCAACCTTTCCCTCGGCTTGAAGATGCCAAAGTTTGAGAAGTATGATGGACATAGGGATCCGATGGCGCATTTGAGATGTTATTGGAACCAATTAAGAGGTACTGGAGGCAAGGAAGAACTACTCATGGCTTACTTTGGTGAGAGTCTTTCGTGTCTAGCCTCAGAGTGGTTTGTTGATCAGGATATTGATAGGTGAAATAGTTAGGATGATTTAGCTAATGAATTTGTGCAATAATTTTAATATAATATGGAATTGATCCCTGACGAAAAATCCCTAACCAATATGTAGAAGAAGAATACTGAGAGTTTCAGAGAGTATGTGATCAGATGACGTGAACAAGCTGCTAGGGTAAAATTGCCAATGAAAGAAAGCAAGATAGTGGAGATGTTTATTAAAGCACTGAATGAAACATATTATCAACACTTGTTACCTGTATTGGACAAGCTATTTATTGAGGTCATTAAAATGGGAGAGATGATAGAGAATGGAATTAAGATCGGTCGCATTGTGAGTTTTGGAACATTGAAAGCAACTACTAAAGCAATTCAAAAGAGTTCAGGAAGTGTTGGGGATAAGAAGAATAAGGAGGATGCATATACTATTGTAGTTGGACAGCGGGCGCGGTCAATAAGACCACGTCGTCGTCGCTTATAGGATCAAGCCCAAGTGTATTCCCAAGCTCCACATAATCACTCCTAAAATCCACTATGCTCCATTCCCCCACCTCCATATCCAGTGTATAATTCACAACCATATGTTCAACCCTTATCTTACCCATAATAGCACATACAAACTCCCTAGAGTCATCCTCTAACTCCACAAACATACCAAAGCCCTTCTAGGTCTGATTTTTTAACCAAGTCAAATAATGAAATAAGGCAGAAGTCGAGAGATAGCTTCACACCAATTGGAAAGTCATATGCCAATTTATTTTAGAGATTAGTACAGTGGGGCATGGTCACTCCTCTCCTTACACTCTTAATCCTTGTTTAAGTAATTTTGACTCTAATGTATGATGTGTGTATCATTCTGATGCTCAGGTTCATAGTATTGAAAATTGTTGAGATTTGAAAAGAGAAATTGAAAAGATGATTCAAGATAGATCAATTATGGTGCAGAACATTGGTAGTGAGGAAAGCTCTAGCCATACAGATGTGCAAACCCGTGTCTAAGATATCAAGCTCAACAATTGAGAAGTCACTCTTTTCCCTACTAGGATGGATGTTTGGTAGTTTGTTTAGTTTTATTTTTTGTTATCCGAATTATCTCAGGGTTGTAGTTCGGAATCTATCTAGTTTTTTACTTGTAGTTTGTGTTTAAGCCCTTCTATATTTTATTTCAACTAAATAAAGTGTCCCTTTCCCTTTGAGTTTTAAATATGTGTTGTTTGTTTGTTTTCATTACACAGTACATTTTATGTTGATTCTAGTGTTATGACATACTTGCAGAATTTTCAGCAAGATCTTAAACTTTGGTTTTAATCATGAAACTTTGAATCAGAGGGCTAAAGTTAGGGAAAAAATCTGAGAAAATAGGTAAAGTGCTGAGACATATGGTGACAAGTTGATGCCTTCTTTGAAAATTAAGGCTATTATTTTGAGAATCATAGGAATAACTTGATCATCAATTAAAAGACATGTCTCAATTAGGTCAAAAAGTGGATGTGTGATCCTATACCAAGAGAAAAGAAAGAAAATCAACTCAATGAAAGCATGGGTCATTCGATGTGAGAGATGTACAAAAAATGTGGAATTATATGTTTGACAAGTGTAGAAGAAGAAGTAGCGCACATGCTCAGTTGAAGTTAGTGCTGTTAAAGTAGCACAAATGATCTTTATTTTTCATTTCAGATTGCATGATATGTACTTACATTTTCAAGAATTGATATGACGAAGGCCTTTCCTTTTGCTATCCAAACACTGTGTCATCCTTTGTTTACCCCATTTGAGCCTTAGTTCTATTTTCTTTCATACCCCTCTTTTGAAATTAAGATAGAGTCAGCAAAGTTCAAGAAAAAATTTTGAGTCAAAAATAACGTCAGAGAAGTTTCAAAAAAGAGAAAATGTATATCAAAAAGAAAAAAAAAAGTTTCAAGAAAAATAGAGTGAGATAAAGTCCTAAAGAAAAAAACGAGTCAACAAAAGAAAAAGAGATCAGAATCAAGCAAAAGAACAAGTTGTCAGAACTACGTGTGACCTAATTCTCCTCTCTCAAAGGTGAGATACGTAGGTTGCCCTACTCTGGGATCGGTCCAATCAAATAAATAATTTAGAGATACCCAGCCAAAAGAAACTGGGGCATGAGTTAATTCTCGTTGTTTGATTCGACTCTAAAAGTTGTAAGTCCTACCACACTTCTGGTGTCGTTATGTCATCCCTTCTTTCTAAACTTATCCAAAAGGCAAGTTATAACCAAAGAAAGACCTTCAAATCAATCTTTGATAATGTTAAGGCTAAGCATGCAATGGATATGATGACATTTTGGGAACTACTTATCCTCCTTAGTGGAATCAGTAGAGAAATAAAAATTAGAGTCTTATTAGTGAAAACCCTCACGGGCATCGTAAGACGATAGTAAGTTGAGAGAGATAAAAATAAGAGAGTCTTATTGATGAAAACCCTCACGGGCACCGTAAGACGATGGTAAGTTGAGAGAGATAAAAATGAGAGTCTTATAGGTGAAAACCATCACGAGCATCGTAAGACAACTATGAGTTAAGAGAAATAAAAATAAGAGTCTCATTGGTGAAAAACCCTCTCGGATACCCTAAGGTAATAGTGAGGTAAGAAAAAAAAAGAGGCTTATTGACAAAAATCCTTTAAGACATCACTAGCCGAATGAGGTCTCCAAATGTAATTGGCCCAAGAAAGTATCTCAGTTTCAGGGTCATTAACTTAAGAACAATTGGTAAAAAGTTTGGATGGTAGATCGGATAGCTTAATTCAAAAGGCGTGTCATAATCATTAGGGTTAACTGTCATTTTCAGATAAATTTTTCTCTTCTCTATTTTCGTAGGGACATTCATTGTCTTTTTCTTTCTTATCTATATTTCTATTTCTATTTTCTTTAGTCAGTTATTAAATTATTATCATTTTTTTCGTGTCTTTGAGTCAAGTCCATGTCAAAACAAGTGAGAAAAGATTTCAAAACAGGATACCAACTTCTTCATTTGCACAAAAAAAGACAAAAGGCCAGCACATAAAAGAGACATGATTGTGAGACAAAATAAGGCATGCAGAAAATTTTGTTAATAGACAAGTCTGGGAATTCATGAAACGTTCAAAGGGCGTATCTGAGAAGCCTGGAAAAGCAGAGATACTTGTTTCTTTCAGAGTTACTCTTAATAACCTGAGTTTGGGTCAATTATTCAATAAGTCAATGATATATGATAATGGTTGGAAGCAAGGTTAAATGTGACGAGGGCAAGAGCGTTTGTCGCGAAATCCAAAACTGTCACACCCCTTTTTTACCAGTCCAAAAGATTAGTTGTTAGGTTTCGAAAGGGTTTTATTATTAAAGTGACAAGAATTATAAAATTTATTTCGAAAAAGGACTATTTATATTTTTTATTCAGAGTCACCACCTGGCCTGATCTGGTATGCCAAGTCACCTTTGAAAAACCCTTTTCAAAACTGTTTTTGACTTTTTTAAAAATAGTTTGCGAACAGAGATTTCGGCTAAGGAATTCTGTTTATCGAGGGGAAGGTGTTAGGCACCCCTCGATCCCTTGGTTTGACCACGGTTGCTTGCCAGAGAGTATCGGCTAATTTGACATCAACGAGCGTATAAACAACACAAAAAAACACATAGAACAAACAATCAAAAAACAAAATAGTCCAAAATTTAGTATTCAGTCTAATTATGCAGTCCCGAAAAATGAAAAGTGCATAAACGTAAGTATACTCTAACTTATACTAATCCTAACTACGCTCCTATGCTACCCGATGCCTCGGGCCTTATTCTCGATCCACCTTCACCAACATAGTACGTCGGGGCATTCCTCGGTAAATAAATATATATACAAATACTTTGGGGCATTCCCCGGCCAAATGAATACATTTTGAATTAAATACAATACACTAGAAAGATGCGTTATCCGCACATTCCACATTCAACCAACACAACGAGTTCTATAATTTGCCAACCCGAACCTATATTGCCTATCTGTTTTAATAGGGCATAAATCTATCACAGTCATACTTATACCGAATTAAACAAAAAGACAACAAACCAAAAATTAATCTATATTCAACTTTTATCAATTTCTCCCTTCCCGCCCTAAATTCTCTTTTCAACCAAAATTTACACATGCCTCGATGATCAACTCAATTTTCAACTCGGAATCCAATATCAACAACATAGACATAACGGCAATTTAAGTATGAGAATCATATGAATTTTACATGAATAACATCAAACATTCAACAAATCATCCAATTTCAAACATTCCCAATTCAACAAATTACGATAAAGGAGAAAAATGAGTTAAAGAAATGGACCTTTCGATAATCGATTTTGGTTGGTAATAATATTAAAGAAGACCCGCACTTGGAATCTCAAATAAAAAACCTCGATTGCGATGAATCCAACTCGGTATAGAGTAAAACTAATAGGACAGCGAGACAAACTTTGTTATACGAAACCCAACCAGGAACGACGACGCAATTTGATAACGACAACTCGAAATCTAATATCGATGATGAACCAAGAAATAGACGAACCCAAGACCCCAACAAATCACCAGGAACCCAAAACCCAACACAGACCAAACTTTGGTGATTGCCAAAACAGTGATTTAAGACGGACGCTGGCGTGTTTCAAATGTTTTCAGGCCAGATTCAACTAAAAAACAATGGGAAACGAAGAAGATTTTGAGGAATTTCAACACTTCGGTGGATTTTTGGATCTGTAATACCTGGAATCGACTAAAACAAGCAGTTCCGACAATGGGTTCGCCGGAAAAGCTTGAACCCTTCGTTCTCCCTCTCGATCTCCCTCTCTCTCTTCGTCCTCTTTCTCTATCTATTGTATGTGTGTACGTGTGTGTCTTCTGTGTTCATGAACAAAGAAAAAAATGGAGTCCTCTGTCTCCTTCTTCAATGAAGAAAAAGAGATGAAGATAATGACCAAATGTTTTTTTTCCTTTTCCCTTTTTCCCCTTCTCCCATTTCTTTTTCCTAGTGTATGTATATATATCTATTGTTAGCCCACAACAAAACCCTAGTGGTCCCCACCTTTTGTTCTCCCTTTTTTCTTTCTCTCCAAGCCAAACCGTATAGAAAAATACAAGGGGAGGGGGTATGATCACGTGGGTAGGTGGGGTGAGGAGTGTAGGTGTCTATTTTTTATTGGATGGATTGTTGGAATATTACAATGGGACAAAGTTTGTTATGACTTGTTATTTGGATAAAAACAAAAACAAAAAAAATAAATACATAAATAAGTAAAAGATGAGGTGGTTATTTATTTTCTTGGGGAAAAATTATAAAATGGGGTTAAATTTTGTGATATTGGAATAAGAAATATTTTTGACGAGACAAAATTACGTTTCTATAAAAACCTCAAACCAGCCACCATATTTAAACTCACAAGTTTTATTTGATGAAACAAAAAACACGTTGCCTTCAAATCAAGAACTTCAGAGCATAAATATCAAGGGCTGCAATGCCTCACTTTTACAAATACAGGAAATAATATTGTTGCACAGGTTTGATAGTAAAATCATGGTAAAATTCATCATCCTATATCCCTCGGTGACACACTTCCTCGTCTAGGTATTTCAGTTTTTAATTTCTAGGTTATACGCTTCTTAAATTGAACCTTCACTCCTAGAAGACGTACTTTTCGGTAGAGTCATTCCCCTTGACTCCTAAAAGATGTACCTTTCGGTTGATTCATTACCCTTGACCCCTAAAAGACGTATTGATTTGTCCCCCTTAACTTCTAGAAGACGTACCTTCAGGTCAATTCGTTCCCCTTGACCCTAAAAGACGAACCTTCAGGTCAATTCGTTCCTCTTGACTCCTAGAAGGCATACCTTCCGGTCGAGTCATTCCCCTTGGTCCCTAAAAGACGTACCTTACGATCAAGTCATTCCCCTTGACTCCAAGAAGACTTAACTTTTGGTCTATTAGATCCCCTTGACCCCTAGATGACATACCTTCTGGTAGAGTCATTCCCCTTGAATCCTAGAAGAAATACCTTCCCGGTCGAGTCATTCCCCTTGATTCCTAGTAGAGGTACTTCCTGACCGACTCATTCCCTTTGATTCCTAGAAGATGTACTTCCCAGTCAAGTCAGTCCCATTGATTCCTAGAAGATGTACTTCCTGGTCAAGTCATTCCCCTTGATTCTTAGAAGATGTACTCCTTAGTCGAGTCATTCCCCTTGATTCCTACAAAATCTACTTTCTAATCAAGTCATTCCCTTTGACTCCTATAAAATGCACTTTCTAGTCGAATCAATCCAATTAACCTATAGAAGATGCATTTTTTTGTTCAGGTTTTTCAAATAATTATGATGTGACTGTCACAAAAGTCCTCTGATGTTAAACTGGGTCAAAAAGATTTTATTTCTATTTTTTGAAACTTTATTTTTCTGTCAAACAGAATTTCTTTTTATAATAATTTTTGTTTGGGATAATTTTCTTTTTGGTTTTGATGTGATTTCAGGAGCCCGCCTGAAGAACAGGGCGAATAAATGGAAAGTCAAGCAACAAGGTGAGGAAGTTAAAAAGGAAATCAACAAGGTGAAAAAATTGAAAGTCAACAGATTGAAAAATAGCAAGTCAGGAGTCCGCCTGGAGAACAGGGTGAAGAAATTAAAAGCCAAGCAACAAGTTGAAAAATATCAAGTCAGGAGCCGGCCTGAAGAATAGGGTGATGAAATTCAAGTCAAGAGTCCTAAATAAGCTGCATAGATTGGAGTTTTGTAATTTCATTTATCTTTTTAACTTGTAATTTTCATTTTGATGTAATGACAGAGCCGCGGACCAGAACCTCGATGGGACCTCACTCGACTGTCCAACTCAGTTGTCCTTCTTCCTTCTATTTCTTTCTTTGAATAATGATCATGTCAAAATTTTATCTCATTGTCTACTTTTTTTTGTCTAAAAACACTTTGTGTTTACACCTAAAAAGGGGAATGATGTAGACATGTAATTTTATCTCTTCCTAAATTATTTTTTTACTATTTTAACCTCCGCCCTTACCCCACCTCATTGTTGGGTTTGAAATAGAGAGGGCATCATGTAGAAGCTATTAGCTGCAAACTATCGTGGTGATAAATCAGACGACAAATAAAAATGTACTAAATTGATATATTATTGATATTATTTGGCCAATCAGCCTACACATGAGAAAACTAATATTGAAAAACATAAACCTATTGGGAGAAATCTCCCTCTAAACAAGACTCTTTAAAGACTACATTGTGGATGTGATTGTGTTAGGGTATCAGAAGAGGGGTCTTCTATTTATAGATGATCAAAACCTTTCCTCCAAGAAAGAGGTTAACCAAATATGAAAAAGTCTTATATTTTTATTTCAGAAAAAGTAAAAGTAATTATGATATTATTTTTATTTTCCTTACAAGAAAATTAAAACTTAAATTTGGTAAGAAAATCAGGGCAAAAATCCTAACACTTATACCCCCTATCCCCTAACCCTATTCCCTTATTCACGTTTTTTTGGGAGGCCTTACCATAACAGAAGACACACAAATCCTTCATCATGATTTTTCAATTAACAGAGGACACACACTAATAGGCATTAATACGCTAACAACACACCCATATCTAATATAGACCATCACAGGAAACACTCGGAGGGAATTGGATTCACATTCACAAAAAATACTCTCCCCTCATCCTAACTCACACCGCCATTAACACACCCTTACCAATAAACACTTAATCACACACAACACACAATTTTCCACACGCACTAATTAGAACAATATTATTCACATAATTCCACTCACACCAAAAGATTACATGCACACGCAAAACAGATACTATTGCATACATAAAAGAAGGGTCTCATATTTCATGTAGGGCTATCTTTTTCCATCGATATTGTCACAACCCAAACCGAGGTTCTGGCCGTGCCGAGCATCCCGAACCATGAAGGCCCGGACACCTTCTAACTTGAAATCATATACACCAATCATACATAAATAAGGAAATATGGAAATTATAGCAAGATGAAATCATGGTCATTAATCTGATATGGATTTAGCATTGAAGAACGAAATCCAAAACTAACTAGCAACATCTGCAAACCGCCTACGAAATCTCTACTAAATACTCTCTAACACAATCTGAAAGCTGGGACAAGGCCCCCAGTAGACCAAAACCGTAACCATTAATAATTTTCTAAAAATAAACAGGCCTTCCAAAATATAGAAGGCTCACCAACTGGACACTGCAACTTTGTCTGATGAAATCTACTACTTATGTGAGCCCCCTAGACTAAGCCTCAAAACTTGAGAGGTAGAGGAGAGGGGGGTTAATACAATATACTGGTACACAAAGTAATCCAAAATAAAACTTTTATACAAGTAAAATAGTGGAGAGCAATTTGTTAAAACATCATGCACAAACAGTTCTCAAAACACATGGGCACTTTCTAAAAATCATAAATCTTTCTTGTCAATGCAATGTATGTTCTTTGTATTACTTCTTAGTTAGGTGGCACTCCCCTAAAACTCTGATATTCCGCGGGCTATATGGAATCCGCCATTGACTCGGTGGGGAAGCCCACAACCCAAGTATGCTGCAAGGGTTGGAGTCTCTGATTCTGATACGCCACACAGCAGTATGCCAACGTAATATAATATACCCAGATCGATAAATCACGCTTTTAGGAAATGAGTTATATGAACTCGTGCCCTCTTCAAGGAACTACCTAACATCTCTTTATGCCCTATTTTAGCCTTTTCTGAACATACATCATTCTGAAATTCTAAAACATAAAAGTCTGATTTCTGTATTATTCTCTGTCTGTTATGGCATTTTCTGAGTTGGTATCGTCATACCAAGACTTGCAAGTCATTTTTATGAGCCATATATGATTATTCCATTCTAAAACAATGTTCAGACCATTTGATCATGCATATAGTGTGAGAAGAGTCATATCTCAAATCATAAGTCAAAAATCATGCAAAGGCTTTTCATTCATTAACAATTTCAATAAGTAGTGGACAACTTCTCAAAAACATTCCCGAAGATTATTTGTTTATCAATCTCATCATTTAAAATCATTAAAGCATTCCTCTCTCCCATTCTTAATCATCATGGATTTCACATAAGACAAATAGTATCTTGAATCATTCTATAAACCATGAAATGTAAGGATTCATAACTTGTAACTCAAATAATAAAGTAATGGGAGAGGGAGATTATAAATTTCATGCTCTCAATTCACAATTCACGGTTTTCAATGCATACGTACATATATACAATTCAAATCAATTTGGGGGAAGGCCTAAAGACCAAAACAATATTATCGAAGCTTCTAAAATATGAATGTATTCATAATTCAAAAACTCCTTTCTTAAAAATCATGATTTCTATACCCATGATATTGTAGGAAAACCCCGCGTACTTCAATTATAAAGAATAATGGCTGATCCTTGAAGCCTACGGTTTGGGGATTTCAAATCTCCGATCAATTTCAAAAATCCACCGTTGAATCTTGAGTTTCGTGATGGAGAAGTATATGAACTAGGTTTTTTGTTTTGAAGGAAATCTTGAGAATGTCGTATATTATGCTTGTAGAGGTCTTAATCTCCTGTTTGGACATTTTAAGAGACTTGAAAAAAATTCCAAACTACCTTTGTTAACTTCTAATCGAAACTGAAAAAATTTAAACTGGAAATCCAATCTTATGGGCCACCGCGACGCGCCACTATCACGATGGCTAACTGGAAATTGACGATTGGGAATTTGACACACTCCGCGATGCGCCACCATTGCGGAGTCTCATTGGAAATTGACCATTGTCATTTTCACCCTCTCCGCGATGCGCCAAGGACAGGAATGACGGTTTTTTACGACTAGGACTTAAATTAACCAGAACTCCTTCACCGAGTGTCCATTTTGGACGAATCTTATGTCGACGGAAAACTTATTCGATCATCTACATAATGAAAAGTTGAAATCTAAGGAATTCCACAGGAAAATAAATATAAATCATTCTAGAATCCAATGCTTGATACTTTAGGGACAAAAATTTAGCTAGGAAAAACTTTGGGGCGTTACAGATATACACACACCATGGGACGTGTTGACACCTACTTTTCCCCCCTATAACTAAGTTTAATCAGAGCTTCTTCAATTTTTAAATAAAATTACAGAATTTATTTTATCTGAACAAAGGATTTTCAAAATATTTATTTGGGTAAAATTGTCATCTTAAGTGATGATTATATACGTTTGTGTTCAATTATACAAAATTTTATAACTTTGTTACTTAAAAATTTCATTTTTACAAAATATTGAATTCCAGTCAAAGCTTATTTTGAAAATAATTTCAAATGATTAAAATCTAGATTTGAATATAATTTGCTCTCGAAAATAATTTGTTTGGACAAATATGTGTTTGATTTTTATTAAATAAAGAAGCTCGGGATTAAAAAAGTATTTATTTTGTATAGAGTTTCGGTTCAATTTAGTCACATTATCAAATCTAACCACAATTGAAATCAAGTTGACCACAATTGCAATGCAATAAATCAAATTGATATTCAAATGGTTAGTATTTGAATGAAGCTTTCTAATTTAATTTGACTACTTTTTAAAGAACCTTTCTCATTTCTAATCTTCCAACAACAAGTTTTGGGCCTATCCCAGGCAACAACAATCAGTCAACAATAGCCCATTCTCTCCTTCATTTTTTCAGCAACATCAGCCCAATCTTATGCCTTAACCCGACCTAGTACCATGATTTGCCTCTTTCCTTCAAGAACATGTATAATATAAAAGACCCGTTTCAACACCTACAAATCTCCTCAACCCGAACTTCGATCCGAATCGCGACAACAACATCATGAACCATCAATCCGTGTCCAACGATGATACTTGACCGCAGCCCGTTTCTTTTTCACTATTGTCACATTTCGCGCGTTCGTAGGATGGGAAACTCCTTGAACATTCTAGAACAAGCCAAGGTGTCTCTCCCAACGGCTCAAATCCGCAAATTTTGGGATAAATCGTACGGATTCGTACATATTTGGTAAATTTTCATTGATTCTTGGGTACATTTTTGTCTTCCTCACATTTGATTGGTCCACTGGTTTTGGATTTGTGGAAAGAAAATTCAAATTGGTTACGACCCAGGGAGGCTAGAGGTTTTGAATTTTGAATTCCCTCTAAAAATCCCTAAACTTCCCCCCAATTCTCGTCTTCTATATAAGAACGGATTAGGTCACATTTCGAGGGATTTTAGAGAGAGAAATGGAATTTTGAAAAAACAAAGGAAATTTTAGGGTCGTAAAATTATGGTTCAAAATTGGGTCAGGTACTCTTCTCTTGGGCTCGAAAAGAGAAGAAGGAAAAATCTCTTTAGGTGGAAAATTTGGAACCTGCAAAGAGCGAAAAATTTTCTTGTTTCTACTAGGGTCTCGAAAAAGAGAGCCATTTTGAGCAAAAATCAATAAGTTCTTCCATTTTAGTAAAAGCTTAAAGCTCGTCGGAGTTGTTCGAAGTAGCTGATAAGCTTTTTTCGGTAGGCAAAATCCTGACGTTGACTCGTTGTCCTGTTTTGCTGCTCCGCAATAGGTGATGCATCATCTCTATTAGCTTTGAACATTTTCTTCTTCTTCTAGTCTATTCTGTTTTTAGTATTTAGCCGCATAATTGTGGTATTTGTTGCAATCACATTGATAGTCGTAGGTGCTGAGAATTTATTGGCTGTAGAGGTCCTACGGACCATAGTTTTTTTTATGTTAAAGTTTTGTGCTTTTGATTTTTGT
This sequence comes from Capsicum baccatum var. pendulum, assembly GCA_030864225.1. NCBI lineage: Eukaryota > Viridiplantae > Streptophyta > Magnoliopsida > Solanales > Solanaceae > Capsicum > Capsicum baccatum. Next base: position 9,211,344 of record CM061550.1, read on the forward strand.
TTGGAGTAACTGGTATCCTGTTAGGTGGGTTTGGTAGCTATTTGAATTGCTAGTATGCTGTTGAGGTTGGTTTCATCGTTTAAAGTTTCTTGCTTTTGAAGTTTCAGGCTATTGGAATCTTGTTTGCCTGATTTTTGTGGTTAAAGTTTCGTGTTTTGATTTTGTTTAATACGTTTTGAGCTGCTGAATCTTGTTCACCCGATATCCATGTTCCATTAGTTGCAGAATTGCAAAGTTTGAATCTTTCATTTCCTTTTTAAGTTTGTTTCAAGTCGGTGTTTTGTTTGTCTGATCCCCGAATATGCGTTGGCTTTATTATAAAAGAGAATGGATAGGGTCTCTTTGATGTCAAAAAATCATTACATGGGGTGCATTCTCTTTGAATTGGGTTTGTGGTTTTCTTTCTAGTAATAATTTGCAAAGCCTAAAATTCCTAGAGTTTTGGTAAGGGCGCTTCCTGTGTAGATACAAGGTTTTTTTTAATATGAGAGCAAATTCCTTAGTTTTCCCTTGGAACAAATTTGGAATATGAAATGGGATCTTGTCATAACCGATTCTCATCTTCATAGTCTCTCTGCCAAGACTCTAGATAGGCATGTTTTACTCGATTCTTTACAAACATTCTCTTCCTTTTGCTTTCCGTTCATCAAGTCTGCCCGTACTTTAGGGTATCCTGGGCCAATTGGGCCCATCTGATTGAGTCAATCCCGAAGGAAAGTCTAAAAGTCAATCACAAGGCATACAAATACGAAGGGTCGAACGAGGAAGGAAAATGGATTAAAGTCCCGTATCTGAAGCGGCTAACATAACAGACTTAAAGTGTCTCATTTATTTACTCATTTAGTTCATTTATCATCGTCTCGTGTATTCATTTATTTGTCGTCTTATTTCTTCATTTGGGCCTTGAAGCCAAACTTATAAATTAATACAGGTGAATCGGAACTCGAGTCAAAAGGCTCGAAACATAGAATTAGGATAGGGCTGATGGTTTGGGCTTGAAAGCCTAAATCACTACTTCCCCGCTTTTCTCCCCTTTACCTTTCGTTTACTTATTTACATGTTTCTTTGCGAACTTAGTCAAAATCCTTAACTAAGTCGCCTAAAAACTGATTTTGCATAAACACTAAAATATCACTAAAATTGCTTTTCTTTGCAGAAATCAACTTTTTTCCAAAGTTAGTCAAAGACGATTTTCAAACAATCCGAAGAACTGCAAGTTAGCAGACGTTTAAGATGCCTATCACCTTCTTAAAACGTTAATAGGAACCGCTTATCTAGAATCTCTAACTTAAAATGATTTTCCTATTTTGAATCGTTTGAAGTAACTTTTATAAAGGTCTCTTAATTTCTTTTCCAAATTAAGTGGCGAATCTCTCTCACTAAGTCAAAATTTTTTCCGCAAAATAGAAATGGCGACTCTGTTGGGGATCTTTAACTAGGTTCTAACCAAATGTTTGATTTTGTCTTTTGATTAACTATTTATGTGTTTATATGTTTTGATTCTGTAAAGTTTAACTATCGCATCTCATGGCATATTTCTGCATTATTTAAACTATTTTGGAGTTTCGTGCATGTCCCGACCCGTATTGTTCAATTCCAATAAAGTGTTGAAAATACGAACGGCTTATTAGCACGTGAGTCATATGATGGCTGTTCGTATTCTCAAACTCAAGTTGTCCGCTTGAGAACCAGTGTTCAAACTCACTCTAGACACCTAGGATAGAATGAAACCAAAACCCTGTTTAGGCATGAGCCTAGGACGACCCAATACCCGAGCGGGGTATTGGGCCCATTAGAAAACCTGTCCTGCATCTATTGACCCTGAGTCTATTATAGACGGACCATATTTTTGTATTGAAGAGAACAATGTCTGTCTAATCCAATCCACTATCCTTTGGGGGTCGGGAAAAAGCTTGATTTGCTTACTTTCGTGAGAAGAATTGAAGCAAAATATTGATCGATTCGGGAGGTTTTATCTAAGGCACAGTTTGAATGTCAACGGATGTTACCAATATAAGAAATGGATGAAGCTAACAAGACGAAGGATGATAGAAGAAGCACTCAGAAATTAGTATTTTATATCCCCTGTGTGGGAACGTGTCTTCTTTCATGTTATTTCCCTTTCCCTAAAAAAATGTATCCCTCTTTTGTTATATTTTGGAGGCATTTATGCCTTTTTAGTGTCTATAACGTTGGGGATTGTCACGCCCCAAAATCATAGAGGCGAGACTAGCACATGGTGCCACACTTGACTGTACATACAACCTAAAACCCAACCAAATAACATTAGTGGACTCTCAAGGCCAAGTTGAATTTTAAAAGAAGGGAGCATAATGACGGTAACACAAATGCAACAAAAGTATAACATAAGGACACTTGGACTGTAACTGACCCCTTGACCCACATCAACAATCGTCTACAAGCCTCTAAGATGAGAAATATCTACTCGCTAGACGGGACATGCCTCGGAGTATTCATCAATTATACAAACCAAAAATAAGTTCTAGACTCGGCAACTCCGGAAAGAACTAAGCATACGAATCATCAGCTGAACTCGATCATACGTAGCAAGAACCTCTTTTCCTTCTAATAACCTACAGGCATGAATGCAGTGCCCCCCAGAAAATGGGGACGTTAGTAAGAAAGAATGTACTGAGCATGTAAGGCATAAAGTGATCATATGTAAAATAAGAGCTTAAATGAAACCAGATATCAATGTGTAACCATAGGGGCAAGTATAGAAGATCACTTTTTGTTATAACTGTGCAATCATGTACAGTACATTCATTACATTATTTTTTTCTTTCTTGCTTTATAATCTTTGTAATCCATATAATGCAAATGACCAGCTGATCAGTGGTAAATATTAAATTAGGATCGGCCCATGCTAGGACTCTGCCCCTGAGTTGCCACCTATAAATACATTACATGGGATCGGCCCTGTGCTAGGTAATAGAACCCCTTGGGCTGCCACCCATTAACATATTAACTAGGATCGGCCCTGTGCTAGGTATAAGAACCCCTTGGGCTGCTACCCATTTTACAAATTTCCGTTACTTAGTTTAATTAGCCTTTGAGATTGTTACTTCGGTGATCATAGTCCTTTCGAGCTGTTGGAACTATAAACATGTGATGTAGACATATAGATAAAATGCTCGAGGCAACAACAATGACAAATGAAGTAAAGAAAAAAAAAGGGGGACTTCAATTTGACACTCAGAAACTCATATGACTCAATGAACTTTATTAGACACAGTGAATATACACAACTAAGCTATAAGGTCATGTGAGAAGTAAGGAATTTAGGTCGATAAATGATCCACTACGGTGTATAAAAAAAAGGACAAATAGTTCTACTTAGCACGAGTTTATTGAAGACACATCTAGACATCCCAAAATTGAGCTTTCAATTGGTGACACATAACTTCTCAAATAAAGAGGTTGGACTTATAATAAATACTTACTATATGATAACAATTAAAAGGGTACATGAGCATGAGAACTATTGAGGCAAGTGAATAGGTACAAATTAGGAACAAATGCACATTCCAACAGGGACTCTACAGGTCACATTATCTTAACGGGACAGAAGCGATATCGAATCAAGCAACATATGATCGTATTACCCAAATAAAGTTTACGATCAAGTAATTAATTAGAGGGTATAATTTAACAAATATCACAGATACATTCTTGGGTAACTAGGGTAAAAGTTCGAAGTTATAGATAAACCTTAGTCTTTTACACATCTTCAACCCAACTATAGCTTGGAAAATTCAAGTTATTACCCAATTAATTGTTTCAAGTTCCTCAAATTATAAACAAGTGTATTTGATACCTCATTAATTCTCAGTAAATCCCATACATTGATATGAATTAAGATTAACATCTAAAGTACCTTTAGTTTGTGCAAATCATATGCTAAGTCCGTAAACAGTGAATCTGGACAGCCTTACTAGTCAGCGTTGCAACTTAGTTTCGAATTGGTAGATGGCGTAACCAAGTTTTATAACCTTCATGAAAGTTATAGGTATGTATATCGGGGTCGCAAATAATCCAAAATCACCACAAAATACATTTTGTAAAGGAAGATATCAGTTAAATACTAACAGTAGCACATAAAGGGTTTCTAAACTAAAGAATTGGGCAGAACTGGTCCTCTCTTGCGTCCACTATTTCGGAGACATAAAAGCAGAATCAGCTTTTGATATAAGAGCATAAGTTGTAGAGATACGCGTCAGATTTCCAAAACATATTTCTATAATTAGAACGGATCACTACACACCGAGATACGCTCATTTTACTAAACCCTATACAATCTGACAACGTTTAAAATTACTTACTCACACTCTATGATATATCTAAACCCCCAACATTTTTCCTCTCGGTGTTTTATCGCATAACAACTATCCTTATGACTAGATTTTTTTTTCCAGGGAATTACCTCCAACTTGGTACTAAACACAAAATTAACATGAGCTCTCGACACAAGATAATTATCTCAAATGAGAGTGAACAACATAATAAGAAAGCTCCATGAGATATCCCTCAATAGTGTACCAGATTCAGAATCTTGAAATTAAGAACCAGGTCATGGAAAGAAAATTTAGCCTGTACATACTTGTTTCTGTTGCAAATCAGTACAACCTACCACAGTTCATCCTCCCATTATAGGCATTATTCTACACTAATGTAAGTGGTAAAAGTAGTATTAATTGTGAATTAACCCCACAATATATCCGGCCACTTCTAAGCTCGATAGGTGCCGACTAACCACCTTCACATGATTAAAACAAAAGGAGTGAGTGACAAGCAATCAGATCCAACACACCCAAGTTTTAACAACCTTACTTTCCCCTACTTTAACTCGTACGCTTATAACACGACGACCTACCATCGGTAACTGACCACCAATTCTATATGTGTCTGATTCTTATATTGTCATAATAATAACAACTTACCAAACCTCCACAGTCCCCACACATAATGAGAGACAAAAACTCAAAGTTCGATTACAAAATCATGTAAAATAAAATCCTTGTAGTGTAGGCATACGTCCTGACCCCTAGCCTAAAAAAGAAATGAATTGAAATGCATGTGATGTAGGCACACACCTTAATCCTAGCCCCCTAAAGCATGAAATGTAATGCATAGGAACTATGAGAATATATAGATGTGGGCAAACAACATGAACACCAAGCCACAATAGCAATCTTAACCCATCCAACAGTTCACAACATAAATAGCCAAGTTGCTTTGCGGGTTGACAAGATCACCACAATATCTAAAACATGTAAAGCACAAATTTGAAAATAGCAACACCACAATTCATATATGTATGTATGTACAATGTCCTCTCCAAAAGTAACCATCATGTAACCAACCATCTTTAAAGGGTCACGATCATATACGATAGTGGCCGTAACTATAATTCACGTCTGTTGCTTACAAAAATTCACGTTGGTCTAGTCTTGGAAACTGTTAGATAATTTCTGTATTTATACTGCTATGTTATGGAGCAAGTACATTTAAAGACGTCACAATTCAATGTCAAATAACATGAAGAAGATAAAACTATAATTGAGATTCCCCGGTTAACTATGTGCAATTAATTAACATGTGACAACTGAAAATAAACTAATCAAATGAGGGAGTGGGAGCAATTAAGGGAATTAATAATAAAGAGTTGAATTTACTAAGTGCTATTTCGATTTCCTATTTCTACTTCTAGTTATCTTACAACAACTTTCCCCATAGCTTGATAGACTCGAAAGTTGCAATACTTGCGAAATCATACCAAAAAGAGAAGGGATAACCTTAACATACCTTAATAATTGTCTTCCAAAGCTACCATGAATTCTCGAGTGCTACGTCGCTACAATAACTTATTCAGCTAGTAATAATCTCCTTCTCCCCATAGTAAAAAAAAAAAGAAAATGAAATAGGGGATATCAATCTAATAAAGGCATATAACCAAAGCAATTTACAACCTAACTTTCTCTGTAGCTATGTTTATACAAAGAAGAAAACAACAATTTGATGGTTCTTTCTATTTATAAAAAAAAATTGTTTCTTTATGCCTAACTTAATGGATATTCTTAAAGAAAGAATTAACTTTCCAAATGTCAAGTAAATTTAATACCAACACTTACACAATGTTTGCTGGATGTTCCCTCCACTTTCTACGTGAAACTGGTGGCGGCCCATATAAATTATTTTTGATCCATTACATATATATTCAGATATTATATAAATTCGTGATAAAATAAATTCACCATTTTTAAATATATCACAATTAATAGAAAATTATACCAAATAAAGTCTACCTTTCATATTAATAACATTTTAACATAATGAACATTTTATCTCCATTAAAATAATAACAAGTTATAAAACTCTCACTAAACTTAGTTTATACAAAAATGAATCGTAACTAAAAAAATTTCATTAATCAAAGAAAATCATTCATGAAGTCCGAGAGATTCTTTTCGTATTTACTAGAATTCATACAAATTTTCTATGTATAAATCATGTCCTATAGTAAAGGAGTAATTAATTTATTTTATAATTGGATTTATCTTCTAACAATGATAATAAATAAACAAATACGTAAATGTCCTATAAATCAAATACGTGGTCCACCTAGATTGTTGCCAAACGATTCTAATCCATAGCATATTCTTGGATATTTTATTAAAAGTAGCCACTAATTGATAAACATGAAAGAGATATTAACAATTATTAAATATTACACACCTTACATTTAATTATATACAAGTACCGCTTCATATAACAATTAAGAATAACTAATGACTTAAAATTGTCCTTACATATATCATGAACCTGATTCTTCCACCTAATACTATTGAATTATAAAAACTTGTAAAATTCAAATTGGAGGTCCTTGTGCGAATATGTGTGACTATCGTGTTACAATAAAATAATCGAAGTTAGGCTTCTAAGCGCCTGGCAGAGGACTAAGGACAACCATAAAAAGGTTGGGGTGTTACAGGGATAATGGATTGACCTTAAGCAAGCATATATTTTTCTTCAAAAATCATTAGGCCTAAACCCTTGGCTCAAAAGGGTCACCCCAGTTAGGATACGCATTAGTATAATGTTCTTACATGATATAATTGTATTATGTGTTTATGTGCAATTGTTTGGATCAAAGACAAATTTATCCGCTATGCTCCTATGGATTGATTTGGCTATGACACAAACAACTCTACGTGGCTATTTCTTGTCGAGTATTTTCCATTGCTTATCGCATATGAAAACTAACACATTTGCCTTTGAGTTGTTTTACTTTGCAGATAATAGAAAATTTCTCCATGTTGAAATAAGCTGGTAGAACATCCTTACTTCACCCGGTCAAAAGCACATAAAATTCCATTCTCTGACCATCATTCAATAATGACTGGAAATGATGAAGAAAATACATTGACCATCACGGACAATGTAATAGAGGAACAGAATGAGATGATTGCGGAACTCACAAGAAAGCTAGAAATGCTTCAAGAGGAAATAAATCGTACTCAAGATTTGGCTAACCTGGCCATCACTGTCAATGCTCCTGCTCCAGGAGGACACAGGACTCCACTCCAAATCCCTCCCCTCAGTACGCCTATTCTCGGGGATCAGCCAAATAACATATCATCCATCTCTGCCCCTCCACTTGTCCAAAATACCAATCGTGAAAATAACCCAGATGCTTACCATCCATAAAATCCAGCCCTCGCCCTACAAAATCCTTCTCCGAATCTACAAAATTCATTCCCAAATCCCCTGAACCCATTGGTAAATCCACAAAATCCATCCCCAGATCTACCAAATATGCCAAATCTATCTCCGAACCCACAAACTTCATTTCTGAATCGCAGAATCCATCCCAGATCCCACCAAGCTACTCTCTAATTCCATAAAACTTTTCCAGTTTCCAAAATGTTCTCCCCACCCACCAACCAACTTTCTTTCATCCATAAAATCAAGACGTCTTTCCAAATCCTTCTCATGTCATCATATCCCTTGACATCTATGATCCCCTTCCTAATTTCGAGGTGGACCATTACGAGGAGAAGGAGAAAGAGTGGAGGACCAAGCATGAAATAAATTTGTTATCTATGAATGAAAAGATCATGAGGATCAAGGAATCTCATGGAGTGAGGAATAACGACGGGTTAGGTTATGATGGTTTATGTGTTCACCCTAGAATAGATCTACCAGAAGGGTAAAGGTCCCTAAATTTGAAGATTTCGATGGCACCGAAAATCCAATGGCCCATCTAAGAAGGTATTGTGATCAAATGGTGGGGTAGGGAAAAATGAGGCATTATTGATGCATTTTTTCAGCTGGAGTTTAAGTGGCGAAGCCTTAGAATGGTTCATGTCTCAGAAACTAAAAAGATGGACTGTTTGGAAAGCATTGGCCAAAGGTTTCCTTGATAGGTTCACATTTAACATTAAGATAGTCCCTGATCGATACTCACTAGATCTGATCAAACAAAAGAATAATGAGTGTTTTCGAGACTACGCCTTTTGTTGGAGAAAAGAGACTGCTAAAGTACAACCTCCCAAGTCTGAGAAAGAAATGGTGTCTGTGTTCTCTTGTGCTCAGGAAGGAGAATATTATACCAGGTTGGTATCCGTGGTCTGAGAAACTTTTGCAGATTTAGTAAAGATTGGGGAATCATTAAAGAAAGGCATCCGAACAGGAAAAATTGCCAAAACGCCAACATCATCTGAATCTTCTGCATTCTCAAAGAAGAAAAAAGAGGTTGTGACTGCGGTCTCTACTGATTTTATTGATAAATTGAAGAGGAAATTCAAGCCTAGGAATATTGTTTCCTCACCACCGTCACCAAATTTTTAGCATGTATTCTACGCCCATCCCCAATATAAAGCTCTAATCTAAAATATTTTACCCCAGTGTCAAATTTCGCAGCCAAATTATCAATCTCATGTTCAAGCTAGTCTTCCAAACAATCAAACAAATGTCCAAGAACCTCCAAACTATCATCAAGTACCTCCTCCTGCTAATCAAAATCAGTATAACTACCCATGTGTAAGCCTCGAGAAGAAGCCTCCCAGAAAATTCACTTCATTAGCTGAAAGTCGTACCCATCTCTTTGGAAGATGATAAAGGCTGGTTATTTACAGCCTATTCCACCAAAGACTACCAATCTCAATTCTCGATTCTTTCTTGTCAATCAAGTATGTGCTTATCATTCAGGAGCTCCCGGGCATAACACTGAAAATTGCATCAATCTGAAACACAAGATCCAGGACTTGATTGACTAGAAGATCATCACTCTTCAGGCGCTGGCACCAAATATTGATAGTAACCCATTGCCAAATCACGAGGGAGCCGTGGTTAGCATGATCAAAATAGCAGGAGATTGGGTATTTAGCTAGACAATTGCTAATATGGATTCACAAAACTCCAAAAAGACAGAAGGAGTGAAAATGATAGAGAAAGTTGTGGCTGACTTGAGAAAGAATTCAAAAGGAATTATTAAGCCTATTATGGTCCCTGAAAGAGCATTTAAGAGAGGAGTAGGATACCAACCAAGAAAGGAAGATGAGATCTAAGTAATTCAAAGGAGAGTCTGTTTAGGCCCTTGTCGCTCTTGTATCAGTCATTTCCCATACATGAGATGTCAAATGATGATGGTATTGGGGATGGAATAGGAGATCTATTCGAAGGATACCATGCTTTACCAGATGATTTTCCAAAGTCCAGTGGGGTGAAGAAGATTGCATCAGAGGAGGCCTTGCAAAACTGGACCTCCACTCCACTCATAACCCGTTACCCATCGTGGTAGATGAAAAGGGCAATTACTAATAGTTTTTAAAATTGTTGATGATCCAGAGGAGGCCCCATGATCCACCTTTTTATGTCTCAGATTTTTGTTTCATGTTTTATAACTTTCAAAAAGGCATGGGCCCACATTTCTGTGGGTCATGAGCCATAGTTTATTTTATTTTCCAAAAGGCCTCCTTTTATTTAAGAAGTTATTTTTTTAAAAAAAAAATATGATTATCTAGCATGGTTTATTTTGGTAGCAATAAATTTAAAAACCTGCCAATATCATGTCATGTCAAGGGTTAGACGAACAAAGCGAAGGAAATAGTGATGAACAGAAAAGGTGATGAGGAGCAGTTAGTAATAGATACAGAGGAATGTGAAAATTAAAAGAATCCCAACCTGGAGGAGTCCTAATCCTACCTGATATGGATGGTCAAGAGTGGACCAAACCAATCAATTCTGATGCGGTAAAGAGATATTGTGCTTGAAAGATGTTATAGGTTTTATTTCTTGGTTTATTTGTAATCGCCTTTATAATAGTATCAATTTCATGATGTGTAATTGCCTAGAACCCCTTCCCTTTATGTACGAACTACGTTTGACTTGAATTTCCAAGAACGGGATACGTAGGCGGCCTATGTCAGCTTCGGTCAACCTCTTAGAAAATTTTATTCTTTCCCTTTATATACGAACTATGTTTGACCTGAATTCCCAAGAACGGGATACATAGGCGGCCTATGTCGGCTTCGGTCAACCCCTTAGAAAATTTTATTTTTTTCCTTTATGTATGAACTACGTGATGACCTGAATTCTCAAGAATGAGATACGTAGGCGGCCTATACCGGCTTCGATCAACCCATTAGATTTTTCTATATATATCCCTAGTATAGTCTTGAACTACGTTTGACCTGATTCCTGCTTCAACAGGATACATAGGCGCCCCAATGGCTCGGTCATATAACTCCAGAAAATGAAAACTGGGGTAGAATATTCGAGAAGGAATGTCGAAAATTTACAAGAGAAGATCAACATCCAACAAACAGAATGAAGATCAGCAAAGACTGCAAATCCACTCAAGATGATATCATCTTAGACTACTCTAAACTTGGGCAGAAATTTGGAGGGAGGCCTCAAAATTTCTACCAAATACTGAAATATATTTTAAATTCCCCAGCACTAGAGGTCGAAGTTGAGATTTGAGAATCACCACCTGCGATAAAGTCTAGGAAGACTAAATTTCCTTCTTTGATAAAACTTCTGGTAGAGAGCCTCGACAATATTGAATCCCTAGCAATCCTCCGTCAAACGTCGGACATTGTCAGAATCAAGAGAAAGATGGTTGTTGATCTTTCACATGACATGACTGGCAGAGATTTTCTACAGTTTTGCAGGAGTATTCAAAACTATTTTCTAAAAATTAAGACTACTTTCAAAAATCTATATAAATCTTTTACTTAGTGATTGCCTAGACATCAATTAGGACAGAGAGTCATGGGTGGAAGTCCCAACATGAAAAAATACCTAAAAGATGGCGAGGGGTAAATCGAAGATCGAAGAAGGTCAACACGGAGTAGTTTCACTCAAACTAATCATTTTTTGTGGATGCAGGGATCGTTACACAAAAATGAGCGTTTCTTTTGAAAAATCCCCAAGCAAGTTGAGAGCCACTAGAGCACTAATACTCAAGAAAGGTATTTTTGGGTAGCCCGAAAAATTGGTTTAATACCCATTTATTGAGGACCTTCTGAATTGTCCATCTCATTTCTTGAGATCATGGAGGACAAACAAAAGTGTCTTGTCTTCTTTACAAATATTCTATTTAGAATGTTTCTAAAAAAATGGTCGCTAACAAAAGTGACTTTGTATCTACTAGTCGTCTACCTTGAGTACAGGTACATGTAGAAAGCAAGACGCTGAAAAATGAATTCAGGTGAAACTATTTTTAAACTACCGAAAGGACCATTATATATCATTGCCGAGAGGGCCATTGCATATCATTGCCAAGAGGGCCATTGTATATCATTGCCAAGAGGGCCATTGCATATCATTGCCAAGAGGGCCATTGCATATCATTGTCAAGAGGGCTATTTCATACCATCGCCTAAGAAGGCTATTCAATATCTGTTGACGCGCTAGACAGAAACACTGGCGTCGAAGATATCATCATTATTCAATATCTGTTGACGCACTAGACACAATGCTGGTGTCGAGGATACTATCAACATTCAATATATCTGTTGATATGCAAGACACAATGCTGGCGTAGAGGATATCATCAACATTCAATATATCTGTTGACACGCAAGAAACAACACTGGCATCGAGGATATCATCATCATTCAATATCTGTTGATGCGCTAGACACAATGCTAGCGTCGAGGATATCATCAGCATTCAATATATCTGTTGACACGAAAGGCAAAACGTTGGCGTCGAGGATATCATCATCATTCAATATCTGTTGATGCACTAGACACAACGCTATCGTCGAGGATATCATTAGCATTCAATATATCTGTTGACACGCAAGTCACAATGCTAGCATCGAGGATAACATCATCAATCAATATCTTTTGACGTGCTAGACACAATGTTGGCGTCGAGGATATCATCATCATTCAATATCTATTGACGCGCTAGACAGAAATGCTGGCGTCGAGGATAGCATCATCATTTTAATATCTATTGACATGCAAGACATAAACGTTGGCGTCGAGCATATCTCATCATTTTATGAATCAGCATTTGAATGCATCGAGAGTACACGATTTGAAGGGACGCCTTTAAGTCACTATCTAAGAATGAATGATATATAAGATTTACTAGAAACTGACAATTTGAGGTTCATCTATAAGTCATATTATTTGAAATAGGATAGTGTGCAAGATAACCTATGTGTTGATATCCTGTAGGTCATCCGTAAGCCACAAGAACATCCTAACCGGATAGTGTGTAAGATCTCCCAAAAATGAATAATTCAAAGGTAATTCATAAGTCGCAACTAAATCCTTATCAGAGAATATGCAAGATTATCAAATTGATGCGTCCATGGGTTCTCTATAAGCCGCATCATATCCAAGATCGATTATGTGCAGGATTACCCAAAGACTAATAATTTGAGAGATTATCTATAAGTCATATTGTATTTAAAGTCGGATGATGTGCAGGAACACCTGAAAGCTAATGATTGGAGGGATATCTATAAGCCATCTCTTATCCAAAGTCGGATAATATGCAGGATTACCTAAAATCTAGCAATTCAAAGGATATTTGTAAGTCACCTCGTATCCAAAATCAAATAATATGCAAGATTATCCAAAGATTGAAAATTTAAGGAAAATTTATAAATCGATCATCGGCTATAACCGGAGAGGTTATCATTCCACATGCAACAAGTGATATAGGTAACCAAAAAGTTTGTCACACCATCACAAGATTACACGGTTGTAGGGACCGTTCCGCATAAAGTGTCGTCATTGTCCAAAAGGGCAGCCCTACTTTGAAGACATATTCACTTGACAAATAAGATAATTATGCAACAACCAAGAAGGTTGTTGTGTCTATTATTGCGAGTTATTTCCTGGCAAACAGGTACAAGAAAGAATGACTTCACTTTTAGACAACAACTCACGCAGAGATATGGTAAAAAACTATACATCTCTTTCATGAATTGGGCTTATTACTAATGATTTCTGTTTGAGATATTGTCGAGAGAATCCGAGCAGATAAAAATCTCAAAGCAAAACCACAAGTGCGGACGACTCCAAAAAGGACGCAGCATAACGTGAAACTCTTTCTTAGCAGCAAAATGAGATATAGTATAAAGAGGGACATCAAATTCTTTAGATGCGAAATAAAGGATGATCACCACCACCATCCAACCACACCCTTGTTATAAGGCATGTGGGTATTTTAGGATATTCTGGTTTCAGCTTCACCTTCGGGATATTTCTAACTCATGCCGAGGGTAACTTTCTCTTTCTTTCAAATTCGGGGGGCAACACACTTAGAGTTTTGGAAATTATGTCCAGGTAAGTTCTTGCCTATGGATGTGAAGGATCACATATTCATGGTTAAGAGGTTACAATCCTCTTTTCCACAACTATATCAACTTGTCACTCATTCTGAGCCAAAGATGGTCTGAAATAAAAGACTATCTTTTCTACCGATTGAGTTGAACTACAAGCAGTATGATTCCCTGATTCTTAGGGATATGTAGGTTGGGATCTATGTATAAAACTCTACTTCATTCCAACCTCCCCCCAAATCCCTCTATTCCCCAGTTTTTCAATTTTATCAAAAACTTTAAACCCGAGATAGCTTGTGAAATTTTCTTAAAAATTGTGCTTTCAATCAAGCTTTATGAACTACAAGTGGCCTGAATTCTCATATAACCTGAGATATGTGAGAAACCTAATATCGAGGTCCGACCATGACTCTATGAAACTCGTGAAAAAATCAGCCTCTTTCAGATTCAAATCTATGGTCGGACCAAAATTAGGAACGTCAACCTCCCTTTGCCCAGGGTTACTTGCACCCACCCTACCCAAAGGGAGGGGGCAGTTGTTGACACCTACTTTCCCCCCTATAACTAAGTTTAATCAGAGCTTCTTCAATTTTTAAATAAAATTATAGAATTTATTTTATCTGAACAAAGGATTTTCAAAATATTTATTTGGGTAAAATTGTCATCTTAAGTGGTGATTATATACGTTCATGTTCAATTATACGAAATTTTATAACTTTGTTACTTAAAAATTTCATTTTTACAAAATATCGAATTCCAGTCAAAGCTTATTTTGAAAATGATTTCAAATGATTAAAATATGGATTTGAATATAATTTGCTCTCAAAAATAATTTATTTGGACAAATATGTATTTAATTTTTATTAAATTAAGAAGCTCGGGATTAAAAAAGTATTTATTTTGTATAGAGTTTCGGTTCAATTTAGTCACATTATCAAATATAACTACAATTGAAATCAAGTTGACCACAATTGCAATGCAATTAATCAAATTGATATTCAAAATGGTTAATATTTGAATGAAGCTTTCTAATTTAATGCGGCTACTTTTTAAAGAACTTTTCTCATTTCTAATCTTCCAACAACAATTTTGGGCCTATCGTAGGCAACAACAATCAGCCAATAGTGGCCCATTCCCTCCTTCATTTTTCAACAACACCAGCCCAATCTTATGCCTTAACCCGACCCAGTACCATGATCTCCCTCTTTCCTTCAAGAACCTGTACATTAGCAAAGACTAGTTTCAATACCTACAAATCTCCTCAACCCAAACTTTGATCCGAATCGTGACAACAACATCATGAACCATCAATCTGTTTCCAATGATTATACCCGACCCTATCCCGTTCCTTTTTCACTGTTATCACGTGTTTCGCGAGTTCGTAAGATGGGAAACTCCTTGAACGTTCTAGAACCAGCCAAGGTGTCTCTCCCAACGGCTCAAATCTGCAAATTTTGGGATAAATCGTACGGATTCGTACATATTTGGTAAATTTTCATTGGTTCTTGGGTACATTTTGTCTTCCCTACATTTGATTGGTCCACTGGTTTCGGATTTATGGAAAGAAAATCCAAATTGGTTACGACCCAGGGAGGCTAGGGGTTTTGAATTTCGAATTCCCTCTGAAAATCCCTAAACCCCCCCCCCCCCCCCCCCCCAATTCCCGTCTTCTATATAAGAACAGATTAGGTCATATTTCAGGGGATTTTGGAGAGAGAAATGGAATTTTGCAAAAACAAATGAGATTTTAGGGTCGGAAAATTAGGGTTCGAAATTGGGTCAGGTACTCTTCTCTTGGGTTCAAAAAGAGAAGAAGGAAAAATCTCTTTAGGTGGAAAATGTGGAACCTGAAAGAGCGAAAAATTTTCTTGTTTCTACTAGGGTCTCGAAAAAGAGAGCCATTTTGAGCAAAAATCAATAAGTTCTTCCATTTTAGTAAAAGCTTAAAGCTCGTCGGAGTTGTTCGAAGTAGCTGATAAGCTTTTTTCGGTGGTCGGAATCCTGACGTTGACTCGTTGTCCTATTTTGCTTCTCCGCAACAGGTAATGCATCATCTCTGTTGGCTTTGAATATTTTCTTCTTCTTCTTCTAGTCTATTCTATTTTTAGTGTTTAGCCGCATAATTGTAGTATTTGTTGCAATCACGTTGATAGTCGTAGGTTCTGGGAATTTGTTGGTTGTAGAGGTCTTACAGACCATAGATTTTTTTTATGTTAAAGTTTCGTGCTTTTGATTTTTGTTTGGAGTAACTGGTATCCTGTTAAGGTGGGTTTGGTAGCTAAGGTCTCATGTCTCTTCGATTCTGTTTTGAATTGCTAGTATGCTGTTGAGGTTAGTTTCGTCGTTTAAAGTTTCATGCTATTGGAATCTTGTTTGCCTGATTTTTGTGGTTAAAGTTTTGTGTTTCGATTCTCGTGGGTAAAGTTGGGTTTGTGGTTTTCTTTCTAGTAATAATTTGCAAAGCCTAAAATTCCTAGAGTTTTGGTAAGGCTGCTTCCTGTGTAGAGACAGGTTTTTTTTATATGAGAGAAAATTCCTTAGTTTTCCCTCGGAAACAAATTCGGAAGATGAAATGGGATCTTGTCATAACCGATTCTCATCTTCATAGTCTCTCTGCCAAGACTCTAGATAGGCATGTTTTACTCGATTCTTTACAAACATTCTCTCCCTTTTGCTTTTCGTTCATTAAGTCTGCTCGCGCTTTAGGGTATTAGTGGTTATGCCATTGTTGTTCATTGGAAGTGGTGGTGGGGTTACTCTTAAATTGATAATTACTAAGACTCTTTTTGGCTGCTCAGGGATCTACTACTTCCTTACTCACTGTAGTATAAATATGTTATCTCTTTTTTTAACTTACAAACTTACTTTTCTTGAAAAAGTTATGATTTTTAGCTGTTTGAACAGATCTTATGTCAAGTTTCATGCACTTTTCCTTACGTCATGATATTTTATTGTTCGTTTTCCAAGCTGTTAGATTTTGGTATGGTATGTTTAGAAGTTGTATCCTTTCGAAGAAATTATACAGTGAAGAGCTCTGTTTCATTTCCCTGAAAAGAATGCTTAGGCCGCTCATGAGATTTATTTTAAACCCCCAACTCTAATGTACGTCTCATTGTTTGCTTATTCCTATTTATGAGAATTCTTACAAATTTAGACTTAAACGTTTTTTTTCATTTTGTATGCGTGTTTATGTATTGGTGTTAGCCATAATTGCATGACTTTTTCTTGGATTTTTTTTATATACCTTGGCGTGCTGTTTGCTATATCATTTTAGATTACAGTAGGTCCCTTTCTTTTGTTTATTGATTTGTTATGTTGCTTTTCCGTATGGCGTTCCGCACTTTGGATATGCACATTAATCTCTCTTATTTTCGTTTCTTGCATGTGAATCGATTGAGTCCTATATGGACTCTTTCCCTCTTGCATACTCATCATGGGCCAATGGGGCCCATCTTTTGATTCAATCCCGAAGGAAAGTCTAAAAGTCAATCACATGGCATACAAATACGAAGGGTCGAACGAGGAAGGAAAATGGATTAAAGTCCCATATCTGAAGTGGCTAAGAGACTTAAAGTTTCTCATTTATTTACTCATTTAGTTCATTTATCATCGTCTCGTGTATTCATTTATTTTTCATCTTATTTCTTCATTTGGTCCTCGAAGCCAAACTGATAAATTAATACAGGTGAATCGGAACTCGAGTCAAAAGGCTCGAAATATAGAATTAGGACAGGGCTGATGGTTTGGGCTTGAAAGCCTAAATCACTACTTCCCCTCTTTTCTCACCTTTTCCTTTCGTTTACTTATTTACATGTTTCTTTGCGAACTTAGTTAAAATCCCTAACTAAGTCACCTAAAAAATGGTGTTGCATAAACACTAAAATATCACTAATATTACTTTTCTTTGCAGAAATCAACTTTTTTTTAAAGTTAGTCAAAGACGATTTTCAAACAGTTCGGATAACTGCAAGTTAGCGGATGTTTTAGGTGCCTAACACCTTCCTAAAACGTTAATAGGAACCGCTTATATAGAATCTCTAACTTAAAATGATTTTTCTGTTTTGAATCGTTTGAAGTAACTTTTATAAAGGTCTCTTAATTCCTTTTCAAAATTAAGTTTCAATAAGTCAAAATTCTTTCGCAAAACAGGACGGGGAAAGGAGAATTGAGGAGACCCATGAGGAATTAAGTCAAGACACAGAGAGAGAGAGAACAGAGAAAAGAAACGTGAGAAAAGACTTTTTCCAGCAACTTCTAGCCAAAAACGTTATGATTGTCGATTTTTCTCTACTTTTCATCATTGCCGAAGCTCCGGAAAAGTGAGAAACATAGATTCGGACGAAATTCCACCAGAATTCATCACAACATAGGAACGGTTCAGTCAGTTTTTGGGCTTGGTCCAGATTTTTGGAATTTATTCTATTCACGAGTTCGTGGTTGAGAGTCTACTGTTCGAGGTTCCGATTCGAGGTTCTAATCTGTTGGTTGTGATGAACAATTTGATGAATTGAAAATAAAATTTAAGGTCCAGTTCTACTCTTTCCTCTTTTAATCATGTTGAGAATAAATTTAGGGGGATGAGTTTGAAAATAGATAAAAATGCACGTGATTAGTTTGTATTGATTAATTGGTGTTTGTTTGATGCAAAATAGGCATCGAATTTGCTAACTTTGCTAATATCATGCTTTAGACCGAAACTAGTAAGCAAATTTTAAGTCGGGTAGGTAAAATTTTGGAATGGTGTTTTGTTGAATGTTTGAATGTGTGTGTGAATTGTTCTTTCTATTTTATCGCACAAGACTTGAAATTGTATTCATTTGCTGGGGAGTGCCCTGAGGTCTTATGTACTTATTTACCGGGGAATGCCCCGACGTATTATGTTGGCGAAAGATGATCGTGATCAAGGCCTGAGGTATCGTGTAAAGTATAGTCCAGGAGTAGTTTAGGGTAGGATGTACATTTTTGCATTTTTCTATTTTTGGGATTGTATAATTCAGACTGGACACTATTTTTTTATTTTTGATTGTTTGGTTGTTTTGTTTGCTTGTCATGTGTTTTGTTGGTTTATAAACTTTGTATCATCATGCTAGCCGATATACTCTGCGGAGCGACCATGGTCGAACCACGGGATCGAAGAGTGCCGATTACCTTCTCCTCGGTTAACAGAATTCCTTAGCCGGAATATTTGTTCGTGAATCAGTTTTTTTAGAGTCAAACTATTTTGAAAAAGGATTTCCAAAGGTGACTTGTCACACCCTATTTATGTCAAGTGGCGACTCTGAGTTTATATGTAATAATCATTTTCGAAATAAATTTTTATTTTGGTCACTGTATAATAAAAACTCTAAAATCAATTTCTTTTTTATTAAAAAAGGGGTGTGACAGTGGTCAAACAGAAAAGGATAGGGTGAAGAATGAGATTATTTGGTAAAAGGTGGGAGTGGTTTCGGAGAGGACAAGATACAAGAAATGAGGTTACGTTGGTTCAGGAACATGATGAAGAGGGGTACTGATGCGCCAGTGTGGAGGTGTGAGACACTAGCTATGGATGATTTTAGGTCAGGGAGAGGCAGACCGAAGAAATTCTGGAGGGAGGTGATTAGGCATGATATTGAACAGTTACAGCTTACGGAGGACACGACCCTTGATAAGAAAGTGTGGAGGATGTTGTTGACACTCAATTTTGTCTCTCTATGCTGAAAATTAACATTTTTAGGCTTCATGGCCGTTAAATAACATAAAATGTAATTTTTCATAATTTTTGCAATTGTTAATAAATTGCTGATAATTATCATATTTTTTTTAATCAATCCTTGTCATATATTAATTTTACATAATTTATTGATAATTCTCTATAAATTGAAATTTTTATTAATTTATTATTTTTTGCACAATTATTTGCATACGTACCCAACACAACACTGTAATAATTACTGCACAATATAATTTTATCTTGACTAAAAAAATTAATTTCCAGTTAATACTCCACCTAACACTCCGCCCATACCCATGTGTACCTTAGCTCCCCAACACTCACCTAACTATACTCATTTTTCTTTTCTTTTTTTGACCAAAAAGAAAAGAACCATTTTTCCACTCACAAAATCCATCCTTTTCTTTCAATTTTTCCACAATACACACACAGACACGGATCATTGACAATTCTCACCACAACACAATTATCTTCTCCACCAATTCAACACATGCACAGTAATATACTCAATTTTGTCTTCTTTGACTAAAAATTCACTCGAAAAACACACATAATTCCACTGATATATACAGTTTACCATTTTTCCATTGAGGGGGGAAGATCATTTTTTCTTTCATCCACAGAGCATAATTGAAGAAGACACCCACCATCGGGCATCACTCCTTTTCCTCCATTTTTCAAAAAACAACAACTACTTCCTCCACTAATCTCCAGATCCCACCATCCACCAGATCCATCCATCACTGTCAAACCAGATCCGGCGACCTCCTTGATAAACACGCTCCAGATCCCATAACCTGCTATCATCACTAAAAGTAATATTATGTTGTTTAATTTTATTAGTGATTTTATTTTCTCTGTGATATATTGATATTACTTTGTTTGTGCTAAAATATTAAGGCCAATGATATTATCTCACCGTCGGATGTTTGAGGCTACCCAATTACAAAAGACGAATTTTACTTTTTCAAGTTTGCTCATTTTATATCAAATATCAAAACTTGGCCGATGAAAAAAATTCTTTGTCGATTTCCGAGGTCTTCACAAACAAAAGACGAATATTACGTATATAAATACGTAATAAAATAAATATTCTGGACAATGATGAAATTGTTATAATTTTTTTAAAAATTTTTACCTGAGCCCTCTTTTTAACAAAAAATATATTTTTTAATACATATATGTACACATATCCTTTTATAATTATTTATTTGTTACTAATATTTTTATTACAAGTGTTTATACAGGTTCTCGGGAATAACATTCAAAGAAGACTTTAATTTTATATTATATTTTTATACTTACAAATATTAAATTATAGTGAAATCGTTATTTTTGGGGTGTTGGGAGGGATATTGTTTATTTACGTAATATTTATCACGCGTTAGACAAATTTAGATCGTTCCTATTTATATAAAAGAATTAAATCAATTTAAATATTTAATAGAATAACGCATATTTTTACACTAAAATATTGCACAATATTTTCCTTTTTAACAAATTTTTCTTTATTTAATCTTTTCATTTTTTTTATACAAATTCTCATGTATTTTGTTTATTTTCATGCACATTTTATGCACATATTTTTTATGTTAATATATGCAATTTACACATTCTTTATATATAAATTGTATATATTGTTTTAATATGCATGTTTGCATCTATACTTACAGACATCAATTTTTTCTCTTTCTTTTTAATAAATCTAAGTCTAGCCGGAACTACACTTGTGGATTCTGAGGTGTGCCTAACCCCTATCCTTTAGAATAATTTGAACCCTTACTTAGAATCTAATTTGGTTTCATAGATTAGAATAAAGTCATCTTATTAAATAAATAAATAGGTTTTCTATTTTTCATTAAAAATTAGTTGACGACACTGTACAAAAATTAATTATTTTAGAGTCCATAAGTCGTGCTTGTTTAACCTTGACAAAAACAGGACATGACAGATGCGGGGTGGGAGGGTATCAGCAACAGCAGGGGAGTGTTCTGTATTTGTGTCTGAAGTTTCTTATTCGTAGGTGTTGAGTGTTGTCTATGATTTTGGATTTATAGTTTTAGTATTATCTTGTAGCTAGTGTTTTTAGTTTATTTGGCATACTGTACAAGTTTATATACATTTATGTATTGTGTTTGTTATATTGATATTGATTCTAAGTCGGGGGTCTATCAGAAATAACCTCTCTACTTCATCTGAGGCAGTGATATGAATTGCATACACTCTATCCTCCCTAGACCCCACTAGATAGGAATACACTGGGTATATTGTTGTTGTATTACATAAATTTTACAAATGAACATTATGTTCATTCACTTGTAATCT
Organism: Capsicum baccatum var. pendulum; assembly: GCA_030864225.1. NCBI lineage: Eukaryota > Viridiplantae > Streptophyta > Magnoliopsida > Solanales > Solanaceae > Capsicum > Capsicum baccatum. The sequence goes on from CM061550.1 coordinate 9,233,216, forward strand.
AAATTGGAACTTAGAAGAATTGGAACCAACTTATTCTACATTTTATTACTTAAAACTCAACCTAAAAAGTGATACATAACCCTCCAAAAAATTGATTTTGTATTTATATCGTGTTTACTTCTGTTTCCTCAGGAATGATGTTAGTCTGCAGAAAAGAAATAAAAAATGTCATATTTCTACATAAAGTAAATGAAATAAATTAGTGCAATATTATCTTACATCAACAAAATTGGACTCGACTTTTAAACAAAATTGATGTAATATTATGTTACATCCTCTAATGAAGCTTCAAATGTGAAATATTCTGACAGTGGCATAATTCTTTGTCTACTAAGATCATCTTTGATAACTATTTTGATGGGAACAGTTTCCGAAGGACAACCACTTTTGTCTAAGCATGTCCTTGAAATATCATCGATAAAGTAGGTTTCATCTGCAAATTCTTAAATTAATATATCCACAATACTATATTCTTATAAAGATATATACTAAAAAAGAACAAAAATACATACTCGGGATGAAAGTTGTGATTCTTCAATAATGGATGATCAAATGCAGGTTGTTTTAAGAAATCCAAACAATCATATTGTAATGACCCTTTTGGTCATTATCTCTATAGTCTGCTTATTTTTGCCATTAAATCTTTCTCATAGATTTTCCATGTCATTTATGACTTGCTGAAACTGATAGTTCGGTTAACATACAGTTCGTTTGGTTTTATGACCAATTCCCCATTTAGAAGTCTTTACTGGTTTCGAATAACCACCGAGCAAAAACTTTCATTAAACAACCTTAGATGTTAATTCTGACTGTGCTAGCAACTCAAAATTTCGATTTTAGTCTATAAAGATCCTTGGTTTGGGTCCCAAAACACCCAAGTTCATCTCGACCAATGGGTCAAAAAATGAGAATATCGGTAGACAAGAGTGTGGGACCCACAATTAGTCTAAACAGTCTTAGATGTAAAATTCGACTTTACCAACGCGTCCGAAACACCTATTTTAGTAGGGTTACATAGTTTGTTTGTGAAAAATGGAATATAAATGAGTCTGGGAGGTCAAAACAAGTTTTGACCTTGCGGACCCCATTTAAGCGCGACCAAGTTACTTTAAATAGCCCCTTGGTCGCAAAATTGGCCATTTTCACTCCCCTTTGAGCCCTATAATTATAGATTAACTTCAAACTGATTCTTGGGGGAGGGGGGAGTCAGAAGCTTGATTAACATATATCTTCGTGATTAACAATGGATTAAAGGTATGAATCCTTCTATTTCAAGCTTTAATTTCTTGAATTTTGATCAAAACCTCAAATTGCTTCAGGGCTTGATTTTAGCCAAAATATGCTTGGTTTTTACCTAATTCTTGAGGGTTATGATTCCTTAGTGGGGTATGAATATTGGGTTGATCTCAAAAATGTGTTTTTCGTATGTGGGACCCATTTGAGGTTTTTGGTGTTATTTTTAAACACACGAAATTTTGTCTCTCCCGAACATCATATTACCAAATTTACCACATCTTTACCGTACAATCTCACCCATTTAATATTCTCCCCACAAGAATCCAAGTAACAATTTATAACAAATCTATAACTCCTTTAGCCTAACAACCCTCAACAAATACACCATCCACCCTAACTAATTTTGACACCTCACATCCCCACCCCATACCCCCTTTTTACCCATATACCCCACCCCACTCAAACTATACTACACACATACACTGGATGCATAAGAATCACCTCACAGCTTTACACTACATAGACTCATTTATACATATTACTCTCATACATAGAAAATGGACTTGCAATCCATCTCTCTACCATTAATACACACCTACACACACTAGAAATCAACAATCACACACCATACCAGACACTCTGCACACACACTCACAGAAAAGGGCACACACACATTCTAACGGATAAATACACATCGCACACATCCATTTTAGGGGAATATACACACATAGGAACACACATAGAAGTCCATTTTTTATTCATCACCATAGACTACGCATCTTCACCTCACAAAGACACATAAATTTTCACGTCTGCTCACAGATTTCACGCCTAGATATGCATATAGCTCATACACTGTTACACACACTACATGGGAGAAGAGATACACCATCAAAAAAATACAGTGAGAGGTCAAGGAAGAAGAAGAGAAAAATGAGAGAGACTGAGACAGGATGGAGAAACAGTGAATGGGGGGAGCTAAGCCGACGGGTCTTGAGTTTTTCGATAAATATTTCACCGAAATTGGCCATTGCAGACCCAAAATCTCCAAAAAAAAACTTCGTTTCTTCTTTCTTTTGGGGTGGAATCTTGCTGGTAAAGTTTTTTCGTCGACTGGCAGGGTGTATCAGAACTCCGGCGAAGCGAGTCTTCACCAAAAAACTATAATCAATCGATTCCAATGCCAAAACCCCATTGAAAATAATTGGGTTTGGGGAAAAAATGGAATTTAGGTCTAAGCCGTTAATTTGGGATTCCTACTGAGGCTTGATTCGATGTTTTGAATGCGGATTCTATCAGATTTAATCGGACTGATACAACAATTTTGAAAGCCTCTTCTAAGGTCCAATTCTTCAACTCCTTCTATTCACTTTACTTAATTCGATGGGTTGATGGTGTGATTTTGTGGTATGTTTGAACGTGTTTTGAGCTTTAGTAATTACCTTGGTTTGATTGGTTGATTTTATATAAGAATTGGTTAATGATAGGGTTGAGAATGAAGTGGGGCGAGAATTGAAAATTGACAAAGGTGAATATTGGTTATTTTGATTCATTGTTGATCGTTTAATTTGAAATAAGTATTGATCTTGTTAAACGTAATAATATCATGATGGTTTGAAATTGGTAGGCAAACGGTAGGTTAAGTAGGCAAATTTAGGAATTGTGAATTGTTGGATGATTTGAAATGTTTGTTGAATAGTTTGTTTTATCGCATTTGACTCAATTGTATTTATTTGTCCAGGGAATGCCATAGGAAAATTGTATTTGTTATCGGGGAATGCCCCGCGATATTTTGTTATCGGAGAATGCCCCGCGAAAAATTGTATTTGTTATCGGAGAATGCCCTGCGAAAAATCGATTGTGATCAAGGCCCAAGGCATCGAAAAAGCATAGTGTAGGATATTTATTTTGATTTGTAATAAATTGGATTGAACATTAACTTTTGAATTTTCGATTGTTCGGTTTGCGTGTTTTATGCGGTTTATTCACTTCATAATGTCTACTAACCGATATACTCTATGAAGTGACCGTGGTCGAACAACGGAATCGAGGGGTGACTAACACCCTCTCCTCGGTCACCAAAATTCCTTAATCGAAATCTTTATCATGGACCAATTTTGAAAGGATCAAAAATCGTTTTGAAAAAAATATTTTAAAGGTGACTTGACACACCAGATTTATGTCAAGTGGTGACTTTGAGTTCAAATGAAAAAGAATCCTTTTCAAAATAAATTCTATCTTTTGTCACTTAATAATTAAAACACTTTCAAACTTAAAATCAAATCTTTTTGGTGAAAAAAAGGTTGTGACAAGATTGAGATATGTTTTAATATAATTGTGATATCTTGTTAGATTATGATGGGTTTTAAGTATTGATTTGATGAAATGCAAGATTTGGGTTAGTAGAGCCAATTAAGCTAAATGAATCTTAGAGGTTTAAAAGCTTGACTTTTTTTCCTTTGACTTGAATAGGCTTCATTACTCATGTTTAGCATGAGAATGCCTTAGAATACTTAATATTAGGTAAATTTCTTCAGTTTATCGTATTTAGAGTAAATTGGTCATAGTCACTAATACTAGAGGAGGTTGCCTTAGTTCTAATGGACTTGGTGAAAGTGTTTGAGTGAGAACATCCACTTTAGGTCTTAAGTTGGATTGATATACATCTAAGAGTTGGTTTAGATACCTTAGCCTAGTTTCTAGAATGAATTTCGGGAATTTAGATGTGGGCGTGTTGACCCACCTTAAGGCAAAATTGAGGATTAGCTCCCTTAAACCCTTATGCTTAGTAAGTGCCTATAGAGTACCTTTTTGAGGCAATATTAATGATCCTTGATATATATTGGTTATGTGGAATGACATTGATAATGATACACAATTAATTATTCCTTTGTATGTCTTGTTGGATAAAGATTATGTCAAGCCATTAATTATGTTATTATGATTACCTATTGTTGGGCTAATATATGTGCTATTAAATAAGCCCTTGTCTATAATATGGCCTAAGCCATAAATGAGGTTTGACCACGCTATGAATAAGCCATGCATTATGTCATGCTTTAATTATTATTCATACTACTGATGAATTATCTTTAGACCAATATTAGTCAAATGTATAAGCTACTAATAGGCCACTGTTCATGATATCGCTTAGGGTGATGCCCAAGGCCTAGATGACTAGATTATGGATTATGTAAGATAAGTCATTGATTATATATTTAATTAAGCCATTGTTTAGACTAGTGTTCGAACCATTAACTATACTATTTCTCAAGTTATGATCATGCTTAATAATTATGCTAATAAATCATATTGAAAATCTTCTTTGTTGTCAACATTAGAAATGATAATGTTAATGGTGTTAGAAGGCATGCTTATTTACTATATTTAAACATACTTTATAAATTATGTTTGGACTCATGTCATGCTTTTATCTAGTAACCAAACTAATGATTATGCTAGAAAGCATTCTTGTTGCTAATATTATGAGTCATGATACTAGGGGTTCTAGAAGGTGTATTTATTGACTACATGAGAAGCTATGCTACTAATCATAGGGAAACCCATAACGAATTGTAATGTTCATGATATATATTGATAAATTGCCCTTGACGATGAATGATGAGGTATAAAGGTATGATCTTCCTTACTTGTCTTTTACTTTAGTCCTCGTGGGACTTGTCATTTACTTTAGCCCTCATGGAGCTTGCAATTTACTTTAGCCCTTGTGGGGATTTTCATTTACTTTAGCCCTTGTGGGGCTTGTTCTTTATTATTGATATTAACTATTTATTATGAGGATATTGATACCCGGTTCGAGTTCGAGGGATGTGATTATGATATTGATATCCGATCCAAGTTCGAAGGATATTATGATGATATATTGATACCCGATACACTCGGAGAATATTATGATGATATTGATATTCGATTTTATCCGGAGGATATTATGATGATATTGATACTCGATTAGATTCTGGAGAATATTATGATGATATTGATACCCGATAAGGTCTGAGAATATTATGATGATATTGATATCTGATTCCATTCCGAAGGATACTATGCTGATATATTGATATCCGGAAAAACTAGAGGATATGATGATACCCAATGCGGTAGGATGATATTGTGATGATATATTGATACCCATTTTGAGGCCGAAGAATGTGATTATGATATTGATATCCGATGAATCTGGAGGATGTGATGATGATATAATGATGCCCGGCAAGGCCGAAGGATATGATTATTAATGTGCCTATGTGTGCACCTACCGGTTGAATTTGGCTAGCCCTATATATGAAAATTATATGTTTATTTATGTTCTTGTGTAGTTGGATACAATATTGATATTAGAGATATCAGTTATAGTCTTCTAATGACTTTATATAGTTGTTGATTTAAGGATGAAAGATACTTAGTGGTGGATATTACTTAAGCGGTTAATAGTGACTAGTGGATTTGTGAACCTTAGTGATAAAGAGGACTAGTGACATTGATGACTATTAATAGGGATGATTATTTCATTATGGTGGTTAATGATAATGAGTTTAGCGTGGGTGATGATTACTTGCTATTGATGACTAAGTTTATGATGTTGATTAATTGTTAAACAAGAATTTGTATATTAATGATGCTATTTAATAAGATATGATTAGTTAATAGATGGATGGTGTATAAATAGTGATTTGTGGAGCTTTTATTTGATGGTGGCTAGTGGAATTGTGATACCTAGATATAAACATTGGTTAATTGGCGATTATGATCTAGTGGTGAATCTTGACAAGATGTTGATATTGGCTAATTAGTGAATAATGGTTAGTCGTTGACCCATGAATAATGATTATGTGGAGAATAATGGATAGGAGAATAACTAAAGGTCATATGACGACTAGTGAATAAGTGGTTTAGTAATTAGCGGTGGCTAGTTAATAAGGAGCAAATAAGGTGTATTAATGATATAGATACCTATATGGTGGTATGATTATGGTTATGAGTATATTGGTATATGTTATTTAGTTACTGTTATGATTCCGATAGGATAAGCAAACCACAAGTAAAATAAAATAAGAACAACACACAGATTTACGCAGAAACTCTTGCGGGAAAAACCACGGGCAGAGGCAGAGGAGGTTTCACTATAATGGAAAGAGAGCACAATGTGGAGAAGACTGAATTTTATGAATAAATAAAATAACTCACTAAATCGTACTTATATATTATGTGCGTACAAATAGGTCCTAGGCCCAAAAACATAAAGGCCCATCAACAAAATTCGGTCACAACTCTAACAATCTCCACCTTGGCACGAATTCTAATTATGAACTCAAATCCATTTCAAGACAAACTCTCCACCTCTTCCATAAAAGCCCCTAAGGGCACATCTTACCAACTAAAACTAACCAAGTCCAAGCAATGCTCAAACTTGACACTTGGTAGTGTCTTGGTCATCATATCAACAGGATTATCATGAGTAATAATGTTGCTCACCACAATATCATCACGAGCAATAATTTTACGCACAAAATAATATCAAACATCGATGTGATTTGTCCTCTCATGAAACATCTGATCTTTCATAAGGAAGATAGCACTCTGACTATAGCAAAAAACCGTAGTAATTTGTAAGTCTTTGCTAAGTTCACAAAATAGACCCTTCAACCAAATAGCTTCCTTGAAAGCCTCTGTAATAGCCATGTACTCTGCCTCAGTAGTTGACAAAGCAACCGTAGTCTGTAAGGTAGCTTTCCAACTAATACCATAACCAACAATGGTGAAAACATAGACTGTAAGGGACTTTCTTTTATCATGATCTCCTGCAAAATCAGAATCAACATACCCGATTACTCCATCTCTATTTCGCCCAAACTGCAAACAAACATTAGCAGATCCATGCAAGTATCTGAAATTCCACTGGATTGCTTTCCAATGTTCTTTGCCAGGATTTTCCATGTATCTACTAACTGCACTGACAGCATAAGATAAATCTGGTCGAAAACACACCATCACATACATAAGAGACCCGATGGTGCTAGAGTATGGAACTCAAGACATATAGTCACGCTTATCATCTGTCTTTGGAGATAAAGTGGACGAGAGTTTAAAGTGAGCTGCCAATGGAGTACTTACAGGTTTTGCATTTTGCATATTGAACCTGTGAAGCACTTTCTCAATAAACCTTTTCCAGCTTAAGTATAACTCACAATTCTTTCTATCCCTCAGAATCTCCATGCCAAGAATCTTCTTTGTTTCTCCTAGATCCTTCATATCAAATTTATTATTATACCACTGCCTAGGAGACTGTTTTAAGCCATAAAGAGACTTTTTCAGCAAGCATACATAGTCCTCCTTTTCTGAGACTACAAACCCTTTGGTTGATGCATAGAGATATCCTCCTCAAGTTCTCTATGTAAGAATGCAGTTTTGACATCCAACTGCTCAAGCTCAAGATCATGTATGGCCACAATACCAAACAATGCTCGAATCAAACTATGCTTTACAACTGGAGAAAACAAATTTATGAAGTCAATACCTGGAACCTGACTGTAACCTTTAGCAACTAGTCTTGCTTTGTACCTAGCATCTTTAACTCCCGATGTTCCTTCTTTCTTTTTAAATGCCCATTTGCAATGGACAACTTTCTTATCTTTAGGCAATCTCACCAAATCCCATGTGTCATTCTCATGAAGTAATTCCATCTCCTCCTTCATAGCAATCATCCATCATCCAGAATCATCACAACTAACTACCTATGAGTGAGAAGAAGGTTCTTCACTGGAATCAATACCTTATGCTATATTCAATGCATAAGCAACCAAATTATCTTCGTCATACTTCTGATGAGGTCTAATATCTCTTCTAGGCCTGTCTTTAGCAATAGAATATTATGTCATCACTGGTGGTGAAGAGGAAATAGTATCACTCTGTATCTCCGGGCTAGACTGAGAAGTAGGCACTGTTGTAAACTCTGCTCCAATCTGCAATTCAACATGGGTTCTTGACTTTTGTTGATTCATGTCACTAATCTCATCTGGAGGTGAAGCACTAGATTCGGAGGGAGCCCGAAGCATGGCAGTTTCATCAAACACAACATCCCTGCTAATTATAACCTTTCTTCTTTCTGGACACCAAAGCTTATAACCTTTAACACCAGGCTTATAACCCATAAATAAGCACTTGACAGATATAGGTTCCAACTTTCCATTATCAACATGAGCATACACAGGACATCCAAATATCCTTAAACCATACCTCTTGTGGAGTCTTTTTTATCAATCGTAACTGAGGTAGATCGGTTAATTAGAAGACAAGCTATGGAAGAAAATTCGGCCTAAAAAGACTCGGGTAAACCAACATTAGAGAGCATATAATGCACCTTCTCCATTATAGTCCATTCATTCATTCATCCACACCATTCTGCTGCGGAGTATGATGAACTGTCGAGTGCCTCATAATTCCTTTTGACTTGCACAAAACATTAAATTCATTAGAACAGAACTCTAAACCATTATTAGTCTGAAGGCGTTTTCCCTACTTCCCTGATTGCTTTTCAATCATAATCTTCTACTTCTTGTAAGTAGGCAACACATCATTCTTTTGCTTCAGGAAGAACACCCAAACTTTTTTGGAGTAGTCATCAATAATAGTCAATAAGTAATTAGTGCTTCCTCTAGAAGGTACTCTAGCAGGACCTTAGAGATCAAAATGAATGTAATTAAGTGTGCCCTTAGTTGAGTGGATGCCTTTAGTGAATCTGACTCTCTTCTTCTTCCCAAAAATACTATGCTCACAGAACTCTAATTTGGTAACACTCTACCCATCAAGAAGTTCTCTCCTGCTTAGTTCATCCATTTTGTTTGCACTAATATGCCCCATACGCATATGTCAAAGTTTAGCAACGTCACTTTATGATGGAGAGGATGTAGAAAGAGCTGCATCACCTATAAAAGTAGAGCCTTGCAGGACATATAAATTTGCAGACTTTCTTTGTCCCTTCATCACAACAAGTGCACCTTTAGTAACCTTGAGGAATCCACCTTCACCAGTGTACCGATAACCATTCGAATCAAGGGTACTCAAGGAAATAAGATTTTTCTTAAGGTTTAGGACATACCGCACATCACTAAGTGTCCTCATAACCCCATCAAAAATCTTAATTCTGATTGTTCTAATACCAGCTATCTTGTAAGGTGTGTTATTTCCTATCAACATAACACCTTTAAAGACTGCTTTATGTGTTGTAAACCAACCCCGATTGCGACACATATGAAACGTGCAAGCTGAATCAAGAATCCAATCCTCACATGGTTTTGGAGTTACCATTAAAAACAACCAAGAGTTCTCCATCACTACCGCCATCTTCAACAAAACTAGCTTCACTGGACTTCTCTGGTTGATTTTTCTTCGGTTTTGGAGCTTCTCTTTTCTCTCTATTCTAAAACTTCTAACACTCGAATTTGATATGACCCTTTTTCTTACAGTAATTACAGGTTTTATTTCTATTTTTGTATTTTGATCTATTTCTATCATCACCCCTAGAGTTTCTCTCACAATTCCTTTCTCGAATAATAAGACTGTCTTCTTAAGTCTCCGACCCATTCCAAAGATACTTTATCTTCTCCTTAGAGAACAATGCATCATAGATTTCATCTATGGTCAGGGTATCATGACTATATAAAATCATATCCCTAAAGGTTGGGTATGATACAGGCAGCGACCACAACAGAATTAACCCTAAATCTTCCTCATCGTACTTAACCTTCAGAGTCTCTTAATCAGAGACGATTTCTTTAAATACATATAGGTGATCCTCTAAGGACGCACCCTCAAACATATGATGGGAATAAAATCGTTGCTTGAGATACAACTTACTTGTTAGGCTCTTCATCATACATAATGATTCCAAATTCAACCACAACGCAGCGGTTGTGGCCTCTTTCAAAATATCCTGTAGAATCTGATTGGATAAATAAAGATAAATCTGAGACAGAGCCTTCTGATCCTTACATCGTTTGTCCTTGTCCCTCCACGATGAGGGCATCTTCTCAAACCCTAATAAAGCATCGTTCAAATCCATCTGCGCTAGAACAACCCACATCTTAACCTACCATAATAAAAATCTGGTGTCGTGATCCAATAATAGAATATCATACTTCATGGTTGCCATCCCCGAGAAAATAATTAACCAAGCTATGATACCAGTTTGTTATGATTCGGACAGAATAATCAAACCTCAAGTAAAAGAAAACAAGAACAACACACAGATTTACGTGGAAACCTTTGTGGAAAAAACCATGGGCAGAGACAGAGGAGGTTTCACTATAATGGAAAGAGAGTACAATGTGGAGAAGACTGAATTTTTTAAATAAATAAAATAACCAACTGAATCGCACTTATATATTACGTGCGTACAAATAGGTCCTAGGCCCAAAAACATAAAGTTCCATCAACAAAATTCAGATCACAACTCTAACAGTTACGATTATTGGTGATAATTATGAATGTTGGAAAATGGCCTTTTGATCGAAATTGTAGAAACCTTGGATACTGAGAAGTTGGTCACACACACATATATACACACTAATATTAATTATGAATGTTTGAAAATGTACGTTTGATGGAAATTATGGAAAACCTTGGATAATGAGAAGTTGGTCATATATAGATATATATACATACATATTGGAGATTTGATTCTTTTATGTCCCTTGAATGTGCTCTCCGGTGGTATGGGACGTCGTGATGGGTTCTTTACTTTATGTTTTCTTTGGTGTACTCTCCGGTGGTACAGGACGCTGCGATGGATTTCTTTACTTATGCACTAGCTGGTGTATGAGCACTAATTTTTTTTACTTATGATTGTATTTGTGTTGCTTTGCAATTCTGAATCATTTATTTGCTATATACGACGATGTTGGCATGTGTTCCTTATATTATATCCTTATTTCAATGTTTAATACATGCTATGCAAGGCGATATTGACATGGGTTGATGCCTTATGTCATACCATAATTTTGATGTTTCATACTTGTAATGTTCAGCGATATTGGCACGTGTTGGTGCCTTGTGTTTATACTATTATTCCAAATTACTTACTTATTATATACAGTGATGATAGAGATGATTCAGATTTGATTCTGTACCTTGACTTAGTTTTGATTTTCTTGCACCTTATTATTCTTATATCATGATTTAGCTCAGTCGGTCGATGATGCCTACTGAGTATCTATTGTTTTGGTACTCATACTACACTTCTGTACCATTTTGGTGCAGATTCGAGTATTAGCTATCGTTGTTGATCGTGGTTCGTGAAATGATTGATTTTCAGAAATAGGGTGAGATCTTGGAATTCGAGTCACCCGTTTTCCTTCTATCTTTTGTATCCAGTCTTTAGTATTCGAGACAGATGTATTAACTATTCTAGACTTGGAGTTGTATTAATACTATTAATTGCTCTTGTACTAGCTCTATTAGGTTTTGGGGTTGACATCTTGTATGACTGTTTATTCTATCTATGATCCTTACGTTAGTAATTGATGTCTTTAAATTTCGCCTATGTTGAGTCTTTTTTATCAGATTAATCCATTGCGTTAGCTCCGTGTTATGCTATTGACTTACCTACTGGTGGGAATTGGTAGGTTCCATCATAACTTATAAATCGAATCGTAACAAATGTATCTCCCAATTTAGTCTGTGAACAAAAAAAGTTATAAACTTACGGATGTCAAATTAATGTTACTTGTGAGTTGTGAATACATATAAAATAACTTAGCAATAAAAATAGCTTAAAATATATACCTTAATTGAGTTCAAGTTGTTTTTCCAACAATAATTCCTCTAGTTTGTACAGCTTTATTTCTACGTGAACTCCGTCAAAACTCAGAAGCAAATATAATACCAACAAAATTGGTAGAACATTTCTTTGATGAATCAACATTCTCTGAATTCATCCAAAAAAAAACAACAAAGATATAATCACATTTCATTCCATGTTTGCAACAATAATAACATACTGAGTAAAATTTCATAAATAAGATCTGAGGAGGATAAATTGTACATAAGCCATACCACTATCTCATAGAGATAGAGTGACTGTTTCTGAAAGACCAAGGGCTCAAATTCAACAAATCTATGTAAAAGAAGGAAAAAAAAAAACAAAGCCCAAAAGTTGAATATGAAAGTCAAAAGGATCAAATCATGGAACTACAAAGAAATACACAATTAACTAAGATTTTTATAGAATTTAAAAAAGAGTCAGAAGAAATTATTAACATTGGGAAAAGAGAAAATTGGGTAGAATATTCATTCGGATATCATAATAATTTCCTCCATTCCTAAATAATTATCGTCCTAACTAAAAGTAGTTATTTCGTAGTATTACTTGTCATTTTAGAAAATTAATACATAATTATTTATCTTTTTCTCACCTTTACCTTTAGTCATAAATATAGAGAGATATCAATATAATTCAAAAAAGAAAATAATTAAATAGAGATGAGTAATAAATAAGGATGATTTAGTCAATTTAATATATAGTTAATGCTTTTCTTAAGAGAGTACAAACAAAAATGATGAAAACGAATTGAAGAGAATATGATTTTATCAGAAGCAAATTAATGAACATGATCGAATAGAAGATTGTCATTTGCAAAGATATATCATAATTACAACAATTCTACATAAGTTTATCTTGATTAGGTCCCCCATAAAACATGTAATGTGGATATTGTTGATGTCCCCAATCTGGTTTATCAATGACATAGAACAATGATGGACTATCAAGAAGTATAGGTGTATTTTCTGCATTTATTTTTTTACCTTTATCATTTGAAAATGTAAGTGCTCGACAATAAGCATCAAACTTATGATCTGGAATTTTAGGTAAAAAGCCAGAGCCCATTTGAGGAAAAAGTATATTTGATGGACTATATACCGATCCTCCCCATTCAATATTCTCAGAAAAATCCTTTGCTAATGCAGTGAAAATCTTTCGAGGCCAAAAACCAACTTCCATCCTTTCACCAACTAAAAGCCACCAATTTCCTTTTGCATCCTTTAATTTATCCAGAAGATGTATGTTTGCATTTTCAAAAAGGGTTAAAAAATTTAAGTAATTATTGAAAAACTTAACAATATAGATAAAAAGATAGATAAATTATACCCGATCGATGGACATAATAAGTTCCCAATTAGTATTACCCCCTCGATGTGCAACATCTCGGAATACTCTACCAAGAATTAACCATCTGTTTGTTACTACAAAGCCGGGACATAGTGTATTGTAACAAAGTTTATTTCCAACCTAAAAAAACATTAAACAAGTAATGAACCATTATTAATTGAGGATGGTAGCTAGATTGAAAAATTCAAATATCATGAACACAACATTGACATCATTTAATGGAGTGCCTACGAAAGCTTACTTGGAAGTGTATAAAAAATCTAGTTTTAATATCCCCGTATAATGTTCGATCTACCTAAAACAGAGAAATAGAGATGTTATAACCATTGAATCTATTGCAAGTAATAGAAAATAGTAAAATTATATAAAAATGTGTTAATCTTACTCTCCAACCAACTTGCACACTATCTTGTCCTTTTTGAATCTTCAATCGACACGCACTAGTTTGTGTACCTTCGACACTAGAATTCCATAGATTAGCTATCATTTCAGCGCCAACAAATTTGTTACTTGCATTATGTGGAGTTTTAACTATTGCACGCTGAATTTGAAAAATATTTTTTTATTAACTAATTACATAGATTATCCAATTTAAAATTATGTTTATTCGCTTGAATCTTAAGGAACTTAGAAGAATTTTGTCAAACTTTGATAAACATATAACCAATTTATTCTACATTTTATTACTTCAAATTCAACCCGAAGGCAAAATATAACATTGAAAAAAATGAAGAAAAAAATCAATTTCATATTCATTTACTCTGAATCCTCTTGTTTTAGCATGAATGATGTTCGTCTGCACAACAGAAATAAAATTTGTCAGATATATACATAAAGTAAATGAAACAAATTGGTGCAACATTATCTAACATCAACAAAATTGGGCTTCACTTTTAAACATTATATATTATGTTGGGAAAGAAGGAAGTAATCAGGAAAGCTGTAAATTAATGTAATATTAGCTTACATCCTCTGGTGGTGGCATACGTCTTTGTCTAATAAGATCATCTTTGGTAATTCTTTTGATGGGAACAGTTCCAGAAGGACAACTATCGGTCTCGAGCCAAGTCCTTGAAATATCAATGGTTGAGTTACTTGAAATTTGCTTCATCGTCGATAAAGTGGATTTCATGTGCAAATTCTTAAATTAATCTATCTACAATACTATATTCTTGTGAAGCCGTATACCCAAAAAGAAACCAAAATGATTACCTTAGGATGAAATTTATGATTCTTCAATAATGGATGATCAAATGCAGATTGTTTGTAGAAATCCACGCAATCGTATGTATCTCCCCATTCAGCCTATGAACCAAAACAGTTATATTATACATTTACAAGCTATCAAATTAGTGTTAGTTGTGAATACATATAAAAGGTTGTACAATATTTTGTGAAGAACTTGTACCTTAATTGTTTTTACTGTTGGTTTGTTCAATAGTTTAAGTTGCTTTTCCAATGATAATTCCTCTAATTTGGACAACCTCATTTCTCCTTGAACTCCGTCGTAACTCAGAAGCAAATATAATACCAACAAAATGGGTAGAACTTTTCTTTGGTGAATCAACATTCTCTGAATTCATCAAAAATAAAAATAAAAATAAACAAAGATATAATCACATCTCATTCTATGCTTGCAACAACAAAAAAAATACTCATTAAAAATCCTATAAGAAATGGTGTCTGAGTAGGATAGAGTGTACTCAAACCATATCATTACCTTATGGGGGTAGAAAGACTATTTTGTAAAGACCCTCGACTCAAGTGTAACAAATTCAATAAAAAAAAAATTGTAAAGAAAATTTAACAAATATTGTTAATTTTTAATAAATCAGGAAAGCATACTATCTTTACACTATGGTGTATAAGAGGTCGTTTAGTGTGAGGTCTAAGGGATAAATAGTCCTGAAATAAAATGAAGAACTATTTTATTTCATGTTTGGTGTGAGACATTAATTAGTAACATAATTATTTATCCCATCATTTACACTATAGTGATGGAATAAATTATTTCATTACATGGTGAGATAACCAATTCCATAACTAATTATTTTGGAATAACTCTTTCCCAATGAAACGTTACATAAATAAATGCCCCCCCACCCCACCCCAATAAAAGAGAGAAAAAAGAAAGTGTCAAATAGGCACCTATATGAAGATTGGAGATTTGTATGAATTGTGTTTCAATTTGGTGATGAATTCTTCCGTGAATTTATAGGAAAATAATTGAATTTTGGTCAAATTAAAATTAAAGATTGGATGTGCTCAAATTAAAATTAATTAATGGATTTGAAGGAAGAAAAATATTAAAAATTGGTTAATCAAAAAAGAAAGATAAGATTTTCCAAATTAAAATGGGATTGATGCGTCAATTTCTCACATTTACACTCAATTTAAGAAAATGTTCCACTAAAATCCCTTATCTTTTTTTTTTTTTTTTATTTCGATAATGTCATTCAACTTTATCCATTTTTCTTACAAACTAACAATTGCTAAAATAATCTTTATTTTTTGAGAGAAAAATGATCAAAATAGTCCCTTAAGTTAAACCTTGAATTTAAATACGCTTTATTCTTTGATATGAAATGCTAATAGGCCTCCAACTATATTTCACATTTTTACTTCATAAATTAGAATTTATATATATTTCTATAGATAAGTACATAATGTAATTTTAAAAGACATATCATAATATTAAGGAAAAAAGCATAAATTACCCCGAACTTGTCGTCATAACTTACTTTAGCACCTTAACTTTATAGGTAATTATTTACCCCCCCCCCCCCAAAAAAAAAAAAACAACTTTTGCGTTAATTGTATTACCCCTTTAATGGCTGACGTGGAAAATAAATAAGTACGACCCACTTTTAAATTTTCATCCACTAATTTTTTTCTTTTCCTTCTTCTTCCTCACCCCCGCCCCCCACTCTCTTTTCTACCTCTATTTATTTTTTTCGCTCCTACCCATATTAATAACTCGAATTAAATACATGTCAAAATATTTTCTTGTGGATTTCTGTAATAAGATCATCTTCTTCCACAAAAAACTTCAAGAAAATTCAATTTATTGCATCAAAATTAATTTTTCTCAATCGCTAAATTAACTTTATAATTGTCAAATTCTTGTGTCGATTGAACCAATTAAGAATATCCATATAATTGTCAAAGTGTCTAAAAGAAGTCCATTTGTGCAAATACAACAACATACTAGTATATTTTCAGAAAGTGAGATTATATGATTCGAGATTTAGTTTTAAATTTAACCCGTGAAAATATAATAGGTTCAAATAGACAGCGCAATTAAACATGAATCTATTCACTAACAAATCTAACTGTTAATCTTCTGTATATGCTAAGAATGGAGAGGGAGAAAAGAAGAATCTAGAAGAAGAAATTTAGTAACTGAATTCTGTTATTGATTTGAGTTGTAACTACATGTATTTATAGACAGTTTTGGCTTCTTGTGACAGCTGTATAATGACAATTGTCACCTTTAACTAACAAGTACACATACACTAACTACTTTCAACTACCATCAACTTGATCATAACTTATTTTAGCTCAACACTCCCCCTCAAGTTGATAGCTTGACACAGTTCTTTATTCCTAACTTGTTTAGCAAGTACTCATGCTGATTTTTACCCAAGTCTTTTGTGAGAATATCTGCAAGTTGCTCTTCTGAATTCACATGATTGGTCTTGATCATGTTTTATTTAATTCTTTCCCACACAAAGTGACAATCTATGTCAATATGCTTTGTCCTCTCATGAAAAATGGGATTAGCTGCAATTTGTATTGCTGCCTTGTTATCACATAATAAGTCTACAGGTTGTTTGATTGGAACTCCTAGCTCTTGAAACAGACCAAGCAGCCATGTAATCTCTGCACTGCATGTTGCCATACTCCTAAACTCTTCTTCTGCAGAGCTTCTGGATACTGTCTCTTGTTTCTTTGGCTTCCAAGATATCAAAGCATCTCCAAACTTTACCACATATCCTGCAACTGAACTTCTGGTTTGTAGGCAAGCACCCCAATCAATAGCAGAAAAGACTGTTAGCGTGTTTGTAGACTATGCAGGCATAAACAATCCTAGACCCGAATTAGCTTTTATGTACCTCACAACTCTCAGAGCATCTTTCATATGTGAGTTCTTTGGGTAGTGCATATATTGGCTTAGCACCTGGACCACAAATGACAAGTCTGTCTTGTTATGGTAACGTATAGTAACCTCCCTACTAGTCTTTGATAAGCTGCTGAATCCTTCAAAACTTTATCACTATTTACTATTCCATTGGTTATATGATCATTATACTCTACTGAAGTTAAATTCTGGTTTACTTTAAATGGAGTACCAACAGGTTTTGCTCCACTCAAACTAGCCTCAGAGATAAGTTCAAGAGCATACTTCCATTGACTTAACACTATACCTTATTTAGACCTAGCTATCTCTAAGCCCAAGAAGAACTTCAAGTCTCTAAGATCTTTTATTTTGAAGTTGTGTTTCAAATCAGCTCTGGCTTGATTTATCAATATGAGATTGTTTCCTGTGATCAATAGATCATCCACATAGACAAGAATGATCACTATGTCATCTCCTGACTTCTTAGTGAATAGAGAGTAGTCAAAGTGGCTTTGAATAAATCCCATATGAGAGAAAGCGTTAGTTAGCTTCTTGTTCCACTGTCTAGGGGCTTGTTTCAAGCCATACAAAGACTTGTATAACTTACAGACCTTCTGAGTCTCCCCCTGTCTGCAAGAACCATCAGGAAGTTTCATGTAGACTTCTTCTAAGAGATCTCTACTGAGAAAAGCATTATAAACATCTATTTTGAAGAGGATCCATTGCCTAGAAGCAGCAAGGACAGAAAGAGTTCTGACAGTTACCATCTTAGCAACAAGAGAAAAGGTATCTGAATTATCATGACCTAAGCCGAGGCCCTAGCCACGATGGGCATCCCGAGCCATGAAGTCCCAAGAGACCTCTCTCACTCCCCAACCTACTAGTGATATTATCCGCTTTGATCCCAGGCCCGCATGGCTTTAAAACGTGTCACTGGGGAATAAGGCTTTCTCACTTATATACCCAGTATTCCTTTTGTGTTTTGCTGATATGGGACTCCTTCTTAAGTTGGGGTGCTACATACACCCCCTTTACGGACTCAGCATCCTCACTGAGGTTTTCCCCATCGAATGGGATTTGCCCAGACTCAGGACTGAGGTTGCCCCCCTTACCGGGATTCACCTACACTCAGTTTGAACTCTGGCCCACATTAACAGGGATGACACAGGAGCGGTTCTGATACCATTATATCATTACCCGAGTCGAGGCCCTAGCCACGACGGGAATCCCATGCCATGAAGGCCTGAGATACCCCTCTCACTCCCCAACCCACTAGTGATATTATCCGTTTTGGAACCAGGCCCGCATAGCTTTATAATGCATCACTAGGGAGTAAGGCTTTCTCATTTATATACCAGTATCCCTCCTGTGTTTTGATGATGTGGGAATACTTCCTAAGTTGGGGTGTTATATATCCTATCACGACCCAACCTAGCCACGACGGGCATCCTGAACTACACAGGCTTGAGATACCCCTGTGTCCGCCCAACCCACTAGTGATATTGTCCGCTCTGGGCCCAGTCCCTCACGACTTTAAAATGCGTCACTAGGGAGTAAGGCTTTCTCAATTATATACCCAGTATCCCTCCTGTGTTTTGCCAATGTGGAACTTCTTCCTAAGTTGGGGTGTTACATACACCCCCACTTATGGACTCAGTGTCCTCGCTGAGGTTTGCCCTACCAAATGGTATTTGCCTACACTCAGGACTGAGGTTTGCCCCGCCTTACCAGGATTTGCCTACACTCAGTTTGAACTCTAGACCACATCGATAGGGACAACATAGGAGCGGCTCTAATACCATTCTATCACGACCCAACCCGGCTGCAACGGGCATCCCAAACCACATAGGCCCAAGATACCCCTATCTCTGCCCAACACCTAGTGATATTATCCGCTCTGGGCCCAGGCCCTCATGGCTTTAAAACATATCACTAGGGAGTAAGGCTTTCTCACTTATATACCCAGTATCCCTCTTGTGTTTTGCCGATGTGGGACTCCTTCCTAAGTTAGTGTGTTACATAAATAGTCTACACCGGCCTTTTGGCTATAGCCCTTGGCTACTAGCCTGGCCTTATAGCTCTCAACTTTCCCAGAGGCTTTATATTTAACCTTATAAACCCATCTACAACCAATAGGGACCTTGCTAGGAGGTAGATCTACAATGGACCAGGTATTGTTTTCCTCTAGTGCTGTAATTTCCATTTTCATAGCTTCAATCCATAATGGATCTTTTGAAGCTTCAAGAAAGAAGGATGGTTTAGGAATAGAAGAGTACACAGAGACAACATGATTATAATATAGAGATAACTTAGAGTAGGACATATAGAAAGATATAGGATAAAGGCATTGATTGGATAAAGTAGATTTAGAGGTAACAAAGTCATGCATCCATATGGAAAGATTCCTGGTTCTAGTGGATTTTCTGAGTGTAGGAGTAGTGGTGGTAGGAAAAAAGTCTAACAAGGTGGAGGATGGATTAGAAGGTTGAAGGATAGAGGGATTATAGGGATGTGTGACCAGATAAAGAGCAGGGTTATGTACCTGCTCAGGAGATGAGAAAGGAAAGGAAAGAGAGGATAGACTATTTTCAACAGTAGATAATTGTAGTACAAGAAAGAGAGGAGAACCAGTAGAGTTAGTTTGTAGGAAAGGAAAAATAGACTCATGAAACACCACATTCATACTCGTAAAGAAGGACTTAGTGTGAAGATCATACATCCTATATCCTTTCTGAGAAGAAGAATAACCCATGAGCACACTAGGTATAAATCTAGCTGCAAACTTGTCTGAACCATAATAACTGAATGCATAGCTAAGACAACCAACCACTCTCACATGAGATAAGGAAGAAGAGTGTTGATACAATAACTCATAAGGATATTTGTATTGAAGGATTCTGGAAGGAATTCTATTAAGAAAATATACTGCAGTGTCTACACATTCTCCCCAAAATTTGAGAGGGATTCCTTCTTGAAACCTGAGAGATCTTACAATGCCCAAAATAGTGCTATGTTTTCTTTCTACTACTATATTTTGTTGAGGAGTATAGATACAAGAGGTCTAATGCAATCTACCAAGAGAAGACATAACTAACTTGAACTCATGACTAAAAAATTCATATATATTATCAGTTCTTAGCACATTTACAGAGGCAGAGAACAAGTTTTGCACTCTAGTTGGAAAATCTTTTAACACCACTATTACTTCAGACTTGAACTGAATAAGAAATAACCAAGTAAATCTAGCGTAATCATCTACTATAGTAACAAAGAACCTCTTATTACTATAGGGATCCCATATATTACAAAGCACTAGAGCAAAAGTAGTTGTAGACATAGAACTGCTAGACTGAAAAGGTAACTTGGCATGCTTAGCAAGACGACACATAGTACACACATGATATTCAAACTTCAGATGATTCAATGCAGCATATTTCTTGAGAACTTCATTAGGAGCATGTTCCATGCTTCTATGCCAAACTATGTTAGAGTCAGAGGATAACTACACATTATTAGCACTTTTATGTACATAGTCTTGTGGAGCAAAACTTCTTTTGAGAATATATAAGCCTTAATCTTCTCTACCAATCCCCAACACCATGCCAGTATAGAGATCCTGGAATATGCAGAAGTCAGAAAAGAATCCCACTGAACACTGCAATTCCCTAGTCAGCTTTGACATAGATAAGAAACTATATTTGAACTCAAGGAAATACAAAACATAGAAATAGAGAAATTATTTAGTACAACTGAGGTGCCCTTATGAGATACTTCCACCTCACTACCTGTAGGAAGATATACTTTAGTTTGTGATGTTTGAGATACTTCATGACTATGCAACAAATCAAGACTAGAAGCCATATGATTAGTAGCACCAGTATCAATAACCTAACTATTACTTACAGCTGTAGCAGTTAAGACTAGCATGATACCTATATTTGCTATAGGTGGAGTGGAATCCTTCTCATCGTTACCTTTGTTAATTATCATGATAATCTAATTGTATTGGTCTTATGTAAAGTGTGGAACATAAGATGACAATCCAGACAGAGAGAGCTGATCATTTGTGAAAGTTAAGTTGACAAAACAGGTGGTATCATGATTAGTAATAGAAGAAATATTTCCCACTTGATATGCAAACTGGACTACACTTTTCTTCTTAGATTTCTACCAGTCTGTGGGATACCTAATGAGTTTGAAATAGTGCTCCCTAGTATGGCCATTGTAACAACAGAACTCACAAACTACCGAAGGTCTTTTCTATGCAATATTTCTGTAATTTGAAGCAGGTGATCTCCCTTCATAACCACCTACAGGCTTCATATTTACTGATGAATATGCAGTACCAGAACTACCAGTTCCCATATATACTCCCTTCCCTTTATTTCCTGATTTGTGAGTGAAGAAGTTTGTTGTTTCTAGACTATCAGTAACTTGAATAAGAGATGAATTACTAGCTATGATCCTTTGACTCTCCTGATCAACAACCATGGAATATACCTTATTAATGGAAGGAATGAGAGTCATTAGAAAGATTTGACCTCGACACTGAGAATATGATTCATTTAGTCCCATAAGGAACTGCAGAACCCTCTGGTATTCAAAGTGCTGAGCATAGCTACTAGACTCAGAGCAATTGCATCTGGAATAAGGCATAAGAGCATCAAATTCATCCCAGAGGGTTCTCATCCGAGAAAAATCAAAAACATACAAAGTACCTAGAATCAGAGTAATAATTTCCCAATGCAAAACAAACACTCTAGATCCATTCACTTTGTCAAACGTTTTCTTTAAGTCTATCCATACATTATGTACATTCGAGGCATAGATTATACTACTTAAGAGATCTTTTCTCACAGAATTCATGATCCAGGACAACACTACAGTATTGACTCTCTCCCATTAATCATGTAGGGAAGCATCATAGTAAGTTTTGGGATAACGACCATCAATAAAGCATACTTTATTCTTCCCTACCAGACTAAGAGCCATGGAACTACTCTAAAGGGTATAATTCTCAGAACCACTAAGTTGAATTGAGATAAGTGAGCTACCTGGTGTATCATTAAGATGCAAATACACAGAATAATTATGGTTAATCTCAATTGTAACAGATCAAGACTCTACAGTTGTAGGAGATGATGTTGTTTAAGCCTCATCGGCAGAGAAATTTCAAGTAATCGCCATGGACAGAACACTGGAGAACTAAAATCAAAGAAGCTACTGCTATTGTGTGATCAATGGTTTCAAGCATCAACCATAACCTTCCATCAGTCGAACCTAGCTCTAATACCATTTAATATTTTGTATAATTTAAGAAAGGAGAGAGAGAAAAGAAGAATCTAGCAGAAGAAATTTAGTACCTAAATTATGCTACTGGTTTGAGTTGTAACTACATGTATTTATAAACAATTTTGGATTCTTGTGACAATTGTATAATGAAAGTTGTCACCTCTAACTAACAAGTTCACATACACTAACTACCTTCAACTACCATCAACTTGACCTCAGTTTCTTTTATCTCAACACTTTAATACCCCGTACTTTTTCCTAGCTTGAAATTATCCCAAGATTGTTAGAATCTTTCTTTGAAAGGTGAATCTACTTTTATACACGTGGTATTTTTAAGATTTTCACTGTTTATAATGTGGGAAATTGAATTAGCTTTCCAACGGTGCTAATTTCGTCCAAATCCGGTATCGAAAGAGAAAGTTAGGACGTTTTACTCAAAGATGCCAAAATCGGCCAGGTTGACGGACCGTCGAACCAGTGATGGCCCATCGCAGACAAGGCATTGCAGCAACATTCTGGATAAATTGCAACGGACAGGTTAACTGACTGTCGGACTTGCGACGGACCGTCACCCAAGCCATCGCTACTTAGGCAGTGAGTCGCTATCCTAGTCGAAATGACGGACCGTTGATCCAGCGATAGACTATCACATGATCCATCGCTGGTTCTGTTCAGTAAATTTTTAAGCCATTTTAAAGTGGCTTTTTGGTCTTTTACCACCCGTTTATATACCTAGTAATATCCGATCAAGGCTTATAATTTTATTATTCTTCCACAACATTAAAATTAGGGTTTTCTCCCTAAGAGAAATCCTTAAGCAACAAAATCCAAATCTTTTTCAAGAACTAATAGATTTCAATTCTTCAAGTTCAAGAACTTCTAGAAACTCACTACCAGGTATGCATAGTATTCATTCATGGACTCCTTTCGTCCATGAATCCCACGAATCTCTTTTCAAAGTTCAAGTGTATGTTTTTTTATGAATATCATGTTGGGTTTGCTTTTGTTCATGTTGAAAATGACCAATTGAATTCTAACCCATGTTAGGTGATTAATTTTATGTAGAATTGATTAGTATAGGTGTAGATTCACGTGAACCTATGATTACACCCTTGGATGATGAAATTAGAGTTGAATCATCATGTATATTTGTTGTATAATGTTGTCTACATATACTATGCTTACCATGATTAAATGCCTATGTGAAAGAAAAGTGCCCAACTAGTATGATATTATGAAATCCTCATGTATGTACAAGTTTATGCATATCACATGTTTGATGAAATGCCTCCATAAATGAATTATGAATTGTGATGTTGGTCATGTACTCAAGAAAGTCATGCTTTGTCAGTTTCTTCCATCGAGTCCTAGAGGTACTTATACCCAATAATTTAGCTGTGTGCCTACAGCCAGTGTCATGTTTTCATGATATCCTCAGTCAATCCATGTTCAGTAGAATTCAGTTAGTCATGTGACTTAGGAAAACTTAGTAAAACTCAGAAATCCTAGCAATCTCAGAAAGCTCAGTAATACAGAAATTTTAGTAATATTTCTCCATTCAACGAAACTCACTTAACTCAGTCCAGTTCAGTTCAGTAATCCATGTTTAGTGTCTATTCAGATAGGAGTAGAAATTAGCACCGAGTGAACCCAAGGATGGGAACACACACTGTCAGATGAGGTTGTGATTCTTAGAATTCATCCTTGCATTCCAGAACTATGTAGTCAGCATAGGTTGAGACATCAACATTGTCAAATGAGGGTTGATGAGGTGAATAAGCACTATCAGATAAGGGCACTACCATTCTTTTTTGGGGACACTGACAGATGAGGGTCACTCATAGCTTGTCCTCACCGGTGGCGTGGTATTGACACCCTTCTAATTGGGGTTACAGATTAGACCCCAACTCAGCCATAATGGCGTATTAGGGGCATGTCGGTTAGATGACTATTTCCCACAGTTTCAGTTACAAAAATTAGGACTATCAGATATAATTATTCAGTCTCAATAATAGAACTCAGATAGTTCTATAGAATTTTAAGATTGTCAGATACAATCAACTGAAACTCAGCTAGTTCCATCATATTCAGGACTATCAGATATAGTCACTCATGTTATCAGTTATATCAGTCATCAGAACTCAGTTATTAGTCATGTTTGTTATCAGTACAACCATGTTATCACGATTTTAGTCATAGTTACTATGTATTCATACATATATTCTCACATTCATATTAGTCAGTTAGTTAGTATTGTTCATGCATATAAACTCCATGCATTCAGCCTACCTCACATGCATACCACTACACTCAAAGTACTGATGCATTTTGTGCTATGGTGTCTTATACCATAGGTTCAGAGACACGAGCTCCAGAGCATTAGTAGCATTCCAGTCTCAACAGTCAGAGTTAGCAGTGAGCCCTCATCTTTCGAGGACATGATCATTTTTTTATTACCTCATTAATTAATTTATTAGTTGGAGTTAGTTGGGGACATGTCCCATCAACTCCTTATTCAGACATTGTAAGATCCCATAAAGTTCTAAGTCTAAAACTCATCTCCCTAAGCTTTACAAGCTCCAACACTTAGAAATTTTAGCTAAGTGTTCAACACTTAGTCTCATTTTAAGCCTTCAAACTTTGGAAATTTATTTGACGACCTTCCCAACCTCCATTTTACGATTTTTAAGTTGCGTTGCGTTGGGGGCAAGGCAAGAGTTCATTCCGGGTGAGTTTTGAAATTTTCAAAATCCGTTAAGGACTCATTTGGATTTTGAACCAGTAGCCAAAGGCTATTAAGGGTCGCCCGTCGCCCATGGTGTAGCCTTGATAACGCTCAAATTAAACTCTTGAATGGGTGTAAGCGATCATTGTCAATATAAAACCCAACTAGGTTAGGGTTGAATCCCACAAGGAATCGGGTGTAACCGTTAATTTCTTTACAAAATACTTTACTTATCGTTTCTGAAAGTTGGGGGTTTAAAGTTCACAATGTATCAATCTTCACTTTCTGAATTTTTAGAGTTGTTATCAATATTAATGGGAAACCAGGGTTATGATCACTGAAGGTTTTGGGTATTAACAGATACCAGGTAATGCTAGAGATCCGCAGAATGAGTAGAATAACAGAATATCCCTGACTATGATACTATCTGACTTATCTCTCGACCTCACCAGACAATTTATTATCTAATTCTCTCGAACTTAGATAATTTATCTATATCCAATCAGATGTTATCTCAGGTAGATTAATCTAGTTACGGCATTATCATTAAACAGAAGGTTGGTAACTTTCGAGTCCCTGTTGATAATTTCCGTCCTCTAGTCTATTTCTCCGTTAGAAGCAAATAAAACCTAAGGCATAATCTAATGTTTGAAACCACTAGATTTCAGTTAAAACCACAGAATTTCAAGATGTTCACTACTCTTTGAGTTCGTTAAACACCTAGCATTAGATCAAACCTAATCCTTGGTTCCCATAACCCCAGCTAATGAAATTAGTCGCACATGATTTGACGAAGGAAATCACAAGTTGAATTCATGATGATAATGATAAAATTACATATAGATGGAAAACAACAAATAATTTCTTCAATCAAATCCCAAGGTAGAAACCCAAGAATAGTTGATAAGAAAGAAACAAAAAATAATTGGCAAAAAACAACAATGTACGTGTTTCTCCCTCCAAAATTCTTGTTCTGAATAATGAAAAACTTCCCTTAAAAACCCTAAAAACTGCTATTTATACTAAATCCTAATTAAGGAAATAAAATATAAAATCAAAGCTGGTCTTTGATTTAGGTGATGCCATATTGGTGTTGGTCGTCAGGCTTCTGACGGTGTCTCAGATATGTCGTCAGAAGTCATGCCATCTTGACATGTTCTTCCTCACTCTGACGATGTCCTATAATGGATTACCACACTTGTGACGGCGTGCAGCAAATGTCGTCAGATCTTCAGCTTATTTCACTATGTTCTGCCTCACTCTGACGGCATATTCTGATGGCTTACCACACTTGTGACGACATATTGAGAATGTTGTCACTCTCATCCAGCAACTCTTCTCCACTGTTCTTCCTGACGCCTTTTTCTGGTAGCTTACCATATCCCTGATGACTTGCAAGAAATTCCATCAGACTTATATCAGCTCACTTGTACCAGATTTTACTTATTTCATTCATTTTTCCTATGTTTTCCTCCCATCCTTGCTACAACTGCAATATCATAAGAAAATGATCAAAAACAACCAAAAGTTGCTTAAGACTTCACAATTATTTAGAGTTAAAAGTCTCAAATATGTTAGCATCTGCTCACACATCAACACCCTCAACTTAAAACAATTGCTTGTTCTCAAGCAAGCAAAACACAACTAAGAGAATGCAACGAACATTCAGCAGTCAACAACCAATTTTTAGCTCAAAACTCAATTTACCACCTCCAAGGTCAACCAACTCAAACTACTGTGTAATTTATTGAAAAGAAACAATGTAACGCAAAGGCTTCTACCCATGGCATTACTAAGTGCCAACAATCATGCATATAATGTACACTACCCAAACAAGCAAGTAACTTAGCAAGATACTAGTGTGCCCTCACAACAAAGAAATTCCCCTTTTCTCTCATTATCAGCAATCAAGGTATAATCATAGGGATAATCACAAAGACTCTCACACTCAGAATGAAGTTCAACTAGTGTATGCCAAATACCATATGCTTGCCCTTATCATCATTACCGAAGTGTCTAGACAGGTAAGCTAGGATCACTATAGGACTTTCTCAGGTTTGTAACGTAGGCTAGGGGCTGGTATGGTATTAAACGGCATTTAGAGTGACTAACCTCCTTGGCACTACCTTATCTTATGGGGTCCACTTATTAACCTCTTTTTTTCTCCTTTTCTTGTCTTGATCACACTTTCAGGATGGGTGCACTTCTTTTTATTCCAACAGATTTTCTTTACTTGCTCTTTTTCACCAACTCCCAACCTTTTATTCTTTTTCTTTGATTCTTTCTTTTCTATTCTACCCTTCTTCATACCCATCTTATATCACGCACCCCTATGATAGCCACCCTCAAATTAGGTTGTTTGCCTACGTTGAGGTGCACAGTGTCCAAGGAGAACCAGGGCTAAAACAGGTTCATTATGATTTAAAAAGGGAATGTGATGGGTTTCATAGAAAGAAAATGGTCAATTTAGGCTCAAAAGGGGACCAAGGGATATAATGCATTACAGGAAAGGTCATTTAGGCTAAAAGTGACTTAAATTCAAAAATGGCCTATGATTCTTTCCTAACCCCTATCTCTCAACCAAGGCAAAATGAATTGGGAAAGTTCTAGATTTAGCAATACCACAGGGAACACAGTAAGATCTCACATACACTTGGCACACAAGCATTTCATTAACTACTACTCATCTGGTTCATGCATTTATTCAGTTGTGATTATTAAGCACAAAACTAATGCCCTAACCAAATGCTCAATAGTCACAATTTGAGGAAATTCACACAGTCATGCAAAATAAACCTTTGGAGAGGTGTTCAAAATAATAAAAAAATTAGTTGATTACTTACAGAACTTGCACTACTCCTCGTTATTTATAAAATATGCTACAACAACATGCCACCCTACACCCTCAACTTAAAATCAAAAGAAAATAAAACTAAGGGTTTACGGTGTACCTGGTAGAGATCAAATACGAGAATCATGGGGTTTTACCCCCACAATAGTATCTCCAGTCGGGACACTTATATCTGGAGCCTGCTGCTGCGCTAGCTCAACTACCACTGCATCTGAAGGAGGTGCACTAGATGAGGCTCCTATGGCTCTAGCTCAGAGTGCCTCCTCCCTTCTAGCATTAACTTGTTCGAAAGAAAAGTTATATGTCTGGAAAAGAGATAATGTCAAGGTAATAGGGTCTCATCCCCTATTAAAAAATTAGTGTCGTAACTGGATTAACCTCTTGGAGAATTTGTACCGTTAGATACGCTTTAAGCTCGAAAGAGTTAAAGTGAAATAGTCCTTGTTTAGGTCGAAAGACGCTTGGATTTACCATAGAATACAATTCTCTATAAGCACATGCATGTCTGAATTCCGCATAACTCATAGCCAATAGAGACGTATAACTCATAAGGTGGACATACCCCCAACTTCTCAATTCTCATTGTTTTACATCTTACCAAACATTCTTTCTTTTTACTTTGCTATTTTCTTTTTTTACGTTACTATTTTGATTACATTATTTGCGCATTAAAATCCCCCCTTTTACGAGACTTGCACTAAAAGTCTAGTAATCTTTGCTTACTTGTTGACCAAGCTATTCCCTGTGGGATCGATACCCAACCCAGTTGGGTTATATATTTGACAACGACCGCTTTACACTCCAACGAGAGCTGTAGATTGAGCGTTATCAAAAATTGGCGCCGTTGCCGGGGAATACAGTTGTCAATTAAGTTTGTGATAATTACTAGACCCTTTGGTCAAAGATTCTCGTACTTTTACTCTTAGTTTTTGTTTTTGTTCTCTGCAGGTTTTTATTCAGTGCATGCCCCATACTCAAAGTTCTAGTCAACCGTTATTACCTATCAATCCTGAACCACAACGTATTGGCAGAATGGAGGCACAACACGAAATTGAAAGGATGGCTGCTCAACAGGAACAGG
The DNA here is from genome assembly GCA_030864225.1 of Capsicum baccatum var. pendulum. Lineage (NCBI taxonomy): Eukaryota > Viridiplantae > Streptophyta > Magnoliopsida > Solanales > Solanaceae > Capsicum > Capsicum baccatum. The sequence goes on from CM061550.1 coordinate 9,262,705, forward strand.
CGAGACTAGCTGCTCTAGCCGCCGCTCAAGTGCATCAACAGAATATTGATAACCCTGGGGAAGCAATAAATCCTGACGACGAGGACCTAGGTGATGACGAGTTACTAAACCCTAGGCATGCTGCTAAGATCGCAACACCTGCCAACAGAAGAGATCTTCAAGCTAGATTTAGGCCTGAACGTCGAGCTATGCAACTAGCTTTTGACGATGATGATGATGATCTTTATGGAGCCGGAGCCACAGGAGCCATTATTCCTCCACCATTGGCACCCGCAACCAAGTTCAACATCACGAGCACCATGATTCAGTTATTGTAACTCAAGGGATTATTTGGTGGACTAGCAGGCGATGATCCGAATATGCATCTCATCAACTTTATTTCTACATGTAAGTCGTTTGACAATCCTGGTGTTGGTCAGAATGCAATTCGATTACGCCTATTTCCATTGTCTCTGTCTGGGGAGGCAAATCTATAGTTGTATGGGATGACTCCTGATTCTATTACAAATTGGAGGCAATTGAGAGACGCTTTCCTAGAAAGATTCTTTCCGCCATCCAAAAGAGCACAATTGAGAGATGAAATCAACAACTTTCGGCAGCTTCCAACCGAAGCTCTTCATGAAACATGGGAGAGGTTCAAGACGAAGCTTATGAGGTGCCCAAACCATCACATGACCAATGTCCACCTAATGGAGATACTATACAGAGCCTTGAATTCAATAACTAAACCAGTGGTGGATAATGCGGCTGGAGGATCATTTATGGACCTCACCTTTGGGCAGGCAAGCAATATGCTAGATCGGATGATGAAGCAAAGTAGAGCTTGGCATACCAGGGATTCTGAGGTAGCAAGCCCCACTTTATCTATTGGCATGACTGCAGACCAAAGGAGAAGAGAAGAAGAACGTGATCAAGATATGGCGCACATGAAAGCACAAGTGGATCTTCTTACAAAGCATCTATTATCAGGGAAGACCAAAAAAGTCAAAGCTGTTGCGTTAAAAGGAAGAGACGAATCTAATTCAGAAGAAGAAGCCAACTACTTGAACAATCAGGGGGGTTTCCGAGATAATACCCAAGGAAACCAAGGTCGGAACTACTATTATAAATCTGGAAACAAGGACCAAGGTAGTTAGAAGAACAAGAATGACAAGAGTGGTTTGTATGTTCCCCTAGGAAGACGTGACGCCACTACATCTGGTTCTGCAAATATGGAAGATATGATGGCTAAACTATTGAAAGTAGTGGAAGCAACCAGCGCGGGAGTAACAGAGGTAATAAATGATTTATCCTCAATGAAGCAATTGGTTGACTCACATTCCACTTCAATCAAGCAAATAGAGCAGCAATTGAGCCAACTTTCAGCAGCACTCAATTAAAGAAAGGCTAGCACTTTACCTAGCGACACTGTGCAAAATCCAAGGAATGACGGATCATGCATGGCTATTACTACCCGAAGTGGTAAGGTGCTGGAAACTTCATACAAAGGCAAGAAAGTGGTTGACGAGGCAGCAGACATCGATGATAAGGCAAAAGGAGATGCTGCCGTAGAAACCACCCACGACGTCCATGACGTCACACCGAGTACGTTGCAGCCTGAAAAGGCTGAAAAACGAAAGCAAGAGGAGAAGAAAGCCGTGGAGAAAACAATTCCTTATCCACCACCACCTTTTCCTCAAAGACTGAAGAAGCAGGCGGATGAAACAAGGTTCAGCAAATTCATGACGATGTTAAACCAGCTGACCATTAATGTTCCGTTGATAGAGGCACTAGAACAAATGCCTGGGTATGAAAAATTTATGAAGGAACTTTTGACAAAGAAGCGAGCAGCAAGCTATGAGTTGAAGGATACTGTTCATCACTGCAGCGCAATCGCTACCCGATCACTAGTTCAGAAAAAGACAGACCCTGGTGCTTTTACTATTCCGTGCACGGTTGGATCTATGAATTTTGCTAAGGCATTGTGCGATTTAGGAGCAAGCATCAATTTGATGCCACTATCCATCTACAGGAAGTTGGGGTTAGGCGATCCGACACCAACCAATATGAGGCTCGTGATGGCTGATAGGTCGGTAAAATGACCTGTGGGTATCTTGAATGATGTGTTGGTGAAGGTTTTTTCATTTATCTTTCCGGCAGACTTCATAATTCTGGATTGTGAGGCAGACTCTGAAGTTCCCATAATCTGTAGCTGATGTTCATTTGAGGATAGAAAGCATTATCTGAAACAAAATAGCTTACTATTGAGCCATTGTCTGCTGCGCTACTGAATGTTGAGCATAAGGATGATGAAGATTATGAAGAAACTACATGTGCTCTAACAGAAATAGGGTCCTATTCTCACTCCTGATCAGCCAGACCTTGATCTTAAGAATCAACCGTCACCAACAGCGAAGACTTCCAATGAAGAGCCACCAATGCTAGAATTGAAAGAGCTCCCCGATTATCTAAGGTATGTGTTCTTGGAAAGAGGAAATACACTTTTGGTAAGTATGGCGGATGATTTAAGTGAACAACACGTAGAGGCTCTCATCTTTGCTCTGAAGAGATACAAGAGAGCCATGGGTTGGACTATTGAAGATATAATTGGTATCCCTCCCGGGATAGGCATGCACAAGGGTCATCTGGAAGAAGATTGCATGCCTACAAGTAATCCTTATTGTCATCTGAATCCATTCAGAAAACGATCCACCATCTATCTTGATGAAGTCTAAGTAATCGAGATAGCTATGTCGTGCCGCGGCAATAAATCAAGCGCTTGGTGGGAGGCAACCCATCGTTTTTCATTTTTTTCTTTCTTTCATTCTACTAATTGTTTGCTTTTGATAAATAAAATTCCAAAAAGAAGAGTCGTACCACGACCAAAACTAAGGCGCTTGATGGGAGGCAACCCATCATTCTAATCGTTTTTGTTGTTTTTGAGTGAATGTAGGTGCAAGAGGTATAACGGAGGAGATTGGTTTCAAATTTTGATTTGGAAGTATTGCATGTTGAAGGTGGTAAGTTAGGAATGAAGAATTAAAAGGCTATGGATTGAGCATTACTCATGAAAATATAGGCATCGGACAAGGGTCGGCCTAGGTAAAACTAGGCCACGAACAAGGCAAGGCCTATACTATGGCCTAAGGTCTCGGAATCTAGTGTGCCATAGCATAGGCGCCGCCCATTTCCAAGTATGCCATAGCATAGGCGCCGCCTATGCTAATGCCTTTTGTCTCTGAATCTTATATGCAAAGTGAAAGGCACCGCTTATGCCTAGGAATGCCATGGCATAGGCGCCGCCTATGCTAGACAATGCTTTGCAAAAGGCGCCGCCTATGCCAAGCATAGGCAAAGCAAAAGGCGCCGCCTATAATCACTTCTTGTCTCCAAATCCAATTTTAAATGGGTCAAAACCCGACCCAAGATTCTCCTTTAAATATGAGACTTAGTCTTGAACCAAAAACACATTGGAAACCTAGCTTAAGCGCCGCCTATAGTCTCCAAATTCTCTCAAAAATTTTCCTTTTGCTCTTTTACTTTGCAAGAACATCATCCAAGGTCATCAATCAAGTAAGTACTTCTTTGTTCTTCATTTATATTCCGTAAGTACTACACTACTACGCCTATTATGAATTGTTAAATCTTGAAATAGTAGAAGTGACTTGAATGTGGTTGATGTGTTGTGATACAACTAAGTGAGTGAAAGAATACGTAAGAATGATCTTAACATGTTTCCAACTTGAATTTGATTTTGATGCACTGTCATACTTTTGCGGAATTGACATGGTCACAAAGATTTGCATAATCTTGTCACTTGAATACTTACATGTTGGCATGACTTGTTCATCGGAATAAGAATTATAGTTGCCTACCGACATAGGAGGTTGTGATTATTGTCAGATGCTATACCTTGATTCAATCCCTATGTAGTAGTCTTGATATATCAAACATGAAAGTATTTCCAAGATTACAAGAAGTATGACTGCACTGATTTTATTGTTGGAATATAGCACCTAAAACGTATGTCGATGAAGTCTGAGTAATCGACCACTTTCACTTCACTAGTCTGTACCAACAAACTAAGTATGGGGTGGTGCCCCTTCTGCTTGTTTATAGATTGTATCCATCAAGATGATGCTAATATGAACATTGTTTTAGTCTCAAGTACAATGGCACCCAAAGCAAGACAAGGCAAAGATAAGGCTACCACTTCACAAAAAGGCAAGAAAAGAGGCCGAAAAGAGCAAGGAGAATCATCCTCGATGCAAACACCACGCCGCATGTTCAGAATTAAATGGGTTTTAGAGGAGGAAGCAAAGGAATGATATAGGAACAACAAAGAGAAGAAATATGTTCATGTGGACTTGATCAACAAGGAAAGCCTAGCAAAGAAAGAAACGCGAATGTTGGCCAAGATCATGGCGTTACATCTTGATTTCATCTTCCGAGACATGGGAGAATGCAATCTCGATTTAACAAGAAAATTTTATGCCAACTGGTCGCCGAAAACCACAGGCAGCGAGGTCAAGATTCGAGGCCAAGTTTTACAACTCAATGCAGATTTCTTCAACTCCTTTCTTGGCTTGCCTTCAGTCAATCCATCACCATTCAAAGAGCTGTATAGTAGACCTCCATATAGAGCAATTCAACACACACTTTGTGGAACTAGATCCATGGCAAGGTGGAGCAGACATAAAGACACCGAACGACACAACACCTTCCCATATGCTCTTTTGAATAGGGAAGCAAGGATATGGTTGCGTATAGTCAACTCTTGCCTTATTCCAAGGACGCAATACACCAAGATAACAAGAGATAGAGTGTGCCTGGTATATGCATTGATGACGAATGTCCCTATTAACATTGGGGAAATCATTCGCTCTACAATGCGGAAGGCTAGGCTACACAAGCGGTCCTATTTCAGCTTCGGCAATCTGTTGACTACAATCTTGAGGAAGGAGGACATCGAAGAGGAGCCGGCTAATCATAAACTCCCACACAATCTGAAGAAGGTTGACCTCACAAAGGTCAAAGATGCTGAATCAACACATGGCGACAACCTTACTACGGCAGAGAGACATTCTCGGGATGAGAGTTTCTTTTGTAATCTTTATGGCATGACTCGGTTTACAATGATGAGCCAAGGTCGTGTTCCAACTGCTGCAGAGCTCCAACAGCTGGATCATGACTATCAAAAGAATGTGCATGCAAGGGAGATGTGTGGAGTAGGTACATACTTTGAGAAACCTCTTGATGACGATGTGCCGACCGATGATGATCGACGAATGCCAGACTCCGACGTGGAGGAGAATTCTGATGAAGACGACTCCTATGATGATTCCGACGAAGGGGGTATGACCCCCGACATAGAGGAGGAGTCCGACTGACCAGGTTCTTCGTATTTATTTTCCACTGAGGGTAGTGTGTCCCGTCTAAGTGTGGGGTGGTGGTATTTGCATGCTATACTTCTCTATCCGCATTTGCATTTATGTTTGCTTTAGTTTTTTTTTCGTTTTTCATTTTTTTAGTAGTTAAATTTTTTTTACTTAGCTTTGCATGAAATTATTCTAATAGGCAGCATGGGATTATAACACGAGTTTGTGCTAAATCATGACTATTGAGACGTATAACTCATAAGGTGGACATACCCCCAACTTCTCAATTCTCATTGTTTTACATCTTACCAAATATTCTTTCTTTTTACTTTGCTATTTTCTGTTTTTACGTTACTATTTTGATTACATTATTTGCGCATTGAAATCCCCCCTTTTACGAGACTTGCACTAAAAGTCTAGTAATCTTTGCTTACTTGTTGATCAAGCTATTCCCTGTGGGATCAATACCCAACCCAGTTGGGTTATATATTTGACAACGACCGCTTTACACTCCAACGAGAGCTGTAGATTGAGCGTTATCAGACATTCTTTGTCTTTTCTTTTCTTTATTTTTATTTTTATTTTATTGAGTCAGTTATCCAAATAAAATCATTGTCATTTCTTTCTAGTCTTTGAGTCAAGTCCATATTGAAAAAAGAGAGAAAATATTTCAAAATGGGCTACCAGCTTCTTTAATTGCATAAAGCAAGACAAAGCTAGCATATAAAAGAGACATGATTGTGAGCCAAAAAAAGAGCATGCAGAAGTTTTGTAACCAGAAAAGTCTGGGAACTCATGGAAATACCAAAGTTTAAAGGATTTATTTGAAGAGCATGGCAAAGCAAAGATACTGTGTTTGTTTCAAAGTCACTCTTAATAATCTAAGTTTGGGTCAATGATGCATCAAGATAATGATATATGTAATGGTTGGAAGCAAGGTTAAATGTGATAATGGAAAGAGCATTTTCCACGAAAGCTAAAGCCATAAACCTGTCTCCATGTTTTTAAACTCACAACTTTTCTTTGCATGAAAGAGGAACACGTCACCTTCAAATCAAGGATTTCTAATCCCAAACAACAAAGGCCATAATTTCTCACTTCTACAAAGGCAAGAGGCAATGTTTCTGCACAGGTTTGATAATCCAGTCATGGTAAAATTCATCAGCCTATATCCCTCGGAGACACACTTTCTTATCCAGGGATTTCAGTCTTCATCTGTCAGGTGGTACACTTCTTAAATTAAGCCTTAACTCTTAGAAGACGTACCTTCAGGTTAAGTTATTCCCTTTGACCCCTAGAAGACGTACCTTTTAGTCGAGTCATCCCCCTTGATTCCTATAAAACGTACCTTTTAGTCGAGTCATTCCCTTTGACCCCTAGAAGACGTACCTTTTAGTCGATTCATAACCTTTGATTCATATAAGACGTATCTTTTAGTCAAGTCATTCCCCTTGACCCCTATAAAATGTACCTTTCAGTTGAGTCATTCCCCTTGACCCCTATAAGATGTACCTTTTAGTCGAGTCATTCTCTTTGACCCCTAGAAGACGTACCCTTTCGTCGAGTCGTTCCTTAGATTCCTATAGGACGTACCTTTTAGTCAATTCATTTCCCCTTGAACCTAGAAGATGTACCTTTTAGTTGAGTCATTCCTTTGATTCTTATAAGACGTACCTTTTAGTCGAGTCATTTTCCTTGACCCCTAGAAGATGTACCTTTTAGTCTAGTCATTTTCCTTGATTCCTATAAGACGTACCTTTTAGTTGAGTCATTCCCCTGATTCCTATAAGATGTACCTTTTAGTCGAGTCATTCCCCCTTGACCCCTAGAAGACGTTAGTCGAGTCATTTCTTTGATTCTTATAAGACGTATTTTTTAGTCGAGTCATTCCCCTTGGCCCCTAGAAGACATACCTTTTAGTTGAGTCGTTTCTTTGATTCCTAAGATGTACCTTTTAGTCGAGTCATCTCCCTTGATTCCTATAAGACGTACCTTTTAGTCGAGTCATCACCCTTGATTCCTATTAGACATACCTTGTAGTCGAGTCATCACCCTTGATTCCTATAAGACATACCTTTTAGTCGAGTCATCACCCTTGATTCCTATTAGACGTACCTTTTAGTCGAATCATCCCTTTGATTCCTATAAGACGTACCTTTAGTTGAGTCATTCTCCTTGATTTTCATAATGATGTGACTTTCACAAAAGTCCTTTGATGATAAAATGGGGCAACATTTAGTTCTTGTGTTTGGAACTTCACTTTTCAAGCAAATGAAATCTCTTTATAATAATATTTGTTTGGGATAATTTTCTTTTAGTTTTGATGTGATTTTAGGAGCCCGCCTGAAAAATAGGGCGAATAAATGAAAAGTCAAGCAACAAGGTGAAAAAGTTGAAAGTCAAGCAACAAGGTGAAGAAACTGAAAGTCAACAAATTGAAAAATAGCAAGTCAGGAACCCGCCTGAAGAACAGGGTGAGGAAATTGAAAATCAAGTAACAAGTGATGAAATTGCAAGTCAGGAACCCGCTTGAAGAACAGGGTGAAGAAATTTCAAATCAGGAACCCGCCTGAAGAATAGGGTGATAAAGTAGCAAGTCAAGAGTCAATGAAAGTGGCATAGATAGAGTTTTTGAAATTTCATTTATGTTTTAACTTATAATTTTTATTTCTGATATAATAACAAAGTCGCAGACCAAAACCTTGACAGGACCTCACTCGACTCTAACTCGGTATAGTCCATCTTCGTTCAATCCTTTGAGATACCTGTCAATTGATTCTTTCAAAATTTGGGCAGGTAGGGTGTCCTAAATCAAGACTTGGTCTCCCTCCTTCTTTTTGTTTCCTTCTTTTGAATAATGGTCGGGACAAAATTCTGTCTCGTTGTCTACTTTTTTATCTAAAAATACTTCGTGTTTACATTCAAAGGGGGCATGATGTAGACACCTAATTTTGTCCCTCCCCGATATCACTTTTACTCATTTTTACCTTATCCTATCATGTACCCTCAACCATATAATTATCCCTCCACAAAATAATAAAAAATCAAAACCAACTCAAAACAAATTTTATTTTGTTTTATCTCATCCTAACCTATTCACCCACCTACCCTAACCCACTACCCCACTCACGTGGATTTTTATTTTCTTAACCAATTCATAAAAAAGAACAAAAAAAGGAAAGAGGACCACTTTCATCATCATTATCATGATATTCTCACCATCTTCTTCAAGATAGACACACCACTTCCATCTACGCTGAAGGATAACCTTCTAATTTTTTTACTAAAAATAGACTACAACATCACAGTAACCATACAGACCACTCACGAATTGGATTCAACAACAACACAGGTGACCATCATCCTCTTCTACACGGATTAACACACACACAGAGAGACACCACACTTAAAAATGGCATGAGAATTGAAAGGGAGGAATGAATTTTGGGCTTCAGGTTACTATTCCGGCGACGACCTCATCAAAAACATTTCAAACGTCACCAGATCTGTTCAAAACTGTCGTCAATTCATGTCCTCCGATCGGTTTCTCTGACGATTATGGTCGGAAAAACATCTTGAGTCGGCGTCTTGTTTTCTTTCAGTATAAAATACCATTAAACGGGTAAGATTCCAAAGATTAGGTTTGTTCGTTTCTTTTACGAGTCATAGCATTGCTATATTGGTTTGTTCGGGTTGATTCCATTTGGATTTTGGGTGGATTTTGGTGAAACTTATCTTTGGGGTTTTGGTTTTGTTCATATTTATTGTTTTGGGTATTCATCTGGTTCTTCGCAAATTTTGTCCGAATCGAAATTCAAGCTATCGCATCGCTGGGTTGTTTTCTCTATTGGTCGGGAGAATCAAATTTGGGGTTATAGCATTTTGGACTATTTTTCGAGTGATTTGGAGAGTCGAGGTTCCATTGGTCTTTGAGGTTATCAAAGCATCTCTTATTTCTCTTCGTAAATCATCGAAAATATATTCAAAAGGTCCGAATTCTTAAACTCACTTTTGTTTCATCATAAATTTGAAAAATTGGTGTCATGCTGTGTGTTGCTGTTTGTGATTGATTGATCATGGTTGATGTTCAATATTGTTGTTTCATGTATAACTGATTGTGGCATGAATTTGATGTTAACATGAGCTTGGATAATTGCTTTGTATAAAATTGACATATGAAAGGGATTCAGGAGTAAACGGAATGAGAATTGAAACTTGATAAAAGTGTTTTTTGGTTAGTTTGATTCATGCATCGTTGTTTAACTTGAAATCAACGTCTATCATACGTGATAGTATCATGATAGGCCGTTAAGTCGATAGGCAAATTCTAGATTTTGGGATAGGCATCTCATAAGATTCTAATCATCGAATGTGTAAATATTTGTGTTGAGTGATTTTTCTTATTTTTATCGGATAAAAATGTACTCATTTGGCTGGGGAATGCCCTGAGGCATTTGTATGGATTTATTTGGGGAATGCCCCGATGTCTCATGTATGCAAAGGAGGATCGTGATCAAGACCCGAGGCATCGGGTAAAGCACGGGAGTGCAATTCAGGATTAGTGTAGGTTAGAATAGGATTTATTTTTTGCATTTTTTTATTTTGGACTGTATAATTGGACCGAACACTAAATTTTGGATTTATTTTATTTTGTGTGTTTGATTGATTGCTTTATGTGTTTTTGTGTGGTTTATAAATTTGTAATGTCAAATTAGCCGATACACTCCATCAAGTGACTGTGGTCGAATCATGGGATCGAGCGGTGCCTAACACCTTCCCCTCGGTCAACAGAATTTCTTAGCCGAAATCTCTGTTCATAAACCGGTTTTAAAGAGTCAAATTGTTTTGAAAAGGATTTTCCAAAGGTGATTTGGCACACCAAATTATGCCAAGTGGCGACTCTGAGTTTTGAATATAAATGTAGTCTTTTTTCGGAACAAATCTTCATTTTGTCACTTTAATAATAAAACCCCTTTTAAAACTTAAAATTGATTCTTTTGGTAGTTAAAAGGGGGTGTGACAATAGTGTGGTCAATGAGTGTAGGTCTGCGATGTTGAATGGTGACATGACTCTAGACAGGCTTATGACTCATGCTCAACAGATAGAAGATCAAAAGATTAAGATGAGGGAGAAGCAGAATAAGAAAGCAAGGACAGGTAGTTTCAACTTTGCTTAGCCTAAATCAGAAAGAGAAAATCGTTCTCAGTTTTTTCCTAAGTCACCAGTTCCAGCTCCTTGTTTAGCCAGTGCTTCAGCTCCTAAGTTCAGGGATGGTAACATAGATAGAGCACCAGGCTCTAAGTCTCAGGGTAGTGTCAGCAATGCCCAAACTAATCCTCTTTGTCAAAGTTATGGTAAGAATCACAAGGGGGCTTGCAGCGCTGGTAGCGATATCTATTTTGGATGTGGCAAGCCAGGCTACAGAATCAGAGATTGTCCCCAGTCAGGTTATCAGGGTCAGCAGAACTGTTCCTCAGCTCAGTCCGGTCGCCCAAATCAGCAAGGTGCCACTTCCAGTGCTACTAGTGGGCAACGACCAAACAGACTCTATGCTCTCCAATCCCGATAGGATTAGGAAAATTCTCCTGATATGGTAATGGTATGTTACAAATCTTCCAGGTTCATGTTTATGCTTTGCTAGATCCAGTAGCTTTTTTGTCTTTTGTTACTCCCTGTATAGCAGTTGATTTTGGAGTCAGTCCCGAAATTCTAGTAGAGCCCTTTTCAATTTCTACCCCAGTGGGTAAAAACCATCATAGCCCAGCGGATATATAGGAACTACCCGATTATGATATTTTAGATAGTCACTTTAATAGACTTAGTCGAATTAGAGATGACTGATTTTAATATCATTCTCGGCATGGATTGGTTTCATTCCTGCTATGCCATAGTCGACTGCATAAATAGAATATTCCAATTTCAATTTCCGAATGAACCCATCCTAGAGTGGAAAGGTAGTGTATCCGCTTTCAGAGGACAGCTTGTTTCCTATCTTTGGGCAAGGAAAATGATATTTAAAGGATGTGTCTATCATCTTGTTTGAGTTAAGGACACTAGTTTCGAAACTCCCAGTCTTGAATCAATCCCAGTAGTGAATGAATATTCAGATATCTTTCCCAAAGATCTTTCAGGAATTCCTCCCGAAAGGGAAATAGACTTTGGCATTGATTTTCTTCCAGATACTCTGCCTATATCTATTCCGCCATACAAAATGGCACCAGCAAAACTCAGAAAATTGAAAGAGAAGTTAAAGGATCTCTTAGATAATGGATTCATCAAGCCCAGTGTTTCCCCATGGGGCGCACCAGTATTATTTATGCACAAGAAAAATGGTTCTCTCAGAATGTGCATTGATTACCGCAGCTCAATAAAGTCACGGTCAAGAACAAGTATCCTCTTCCCAGAATCGATGATTTATTTGACCAACTTCAGGGTGCCAGCTATTTTTCTAAGATAGACCTCAGATCCAGCTATCATCAGCTCAGAGTCAAAGAATTTGACATTCCAAAAATAGCTTTTCGTACTCGTTATGGTCACTTCGAATTCCTAGTCATGTCCTTTGGCCTTACTAATGCTCCAATAGCTTTCATGGACTAGATGAACCGAGTGTTCAAGCAGTAATTGGACATGTTAGTCGTAGTCTTCATAGATGATATTCTGGTCTATTCTCATAATTAGTGTAATCATGCAAACCATCTCAGAATCATACTTCAACTCTCAGAGATCATTAGTTGTTCGCCAAATTCAGTAAGTGTGAATTTTGGCTAAGGTCAGTAGCATTCCTTGGGCACATCATTTCTGGTGATGGCATTAGAGTAGACCCTCAAAAGACCAAAGCAGTAAGAAACTGTCCCAAACCTGTATCTCCATCTGACATTAGAAGTTTCTTGGGTTTCATTAGCTATTATAGACGGTTTGTTGAGGGATTCTCTTATATTCCATCCCCTATGTCCAGATTGACTCAAAAAAAAGTCAAGTTTCAGTGGTCATATCCTTGTGAGAAGAGTTTTCAGGAGTTGAAGACTCGACTTACCTCAGCTCCAGTCTTAGCTCTTCCAGATGGTTCAGATGGTTTCGTAGTGTATTATGATGCATCCAGGGTAGGTTTGGGTTGTGTCCTCATGCAACATGGAAAGGTCATAGCCTATGCCTCCAAACAGCTTAAACCTCATGAGAAGAATTATCCTACTCATGATCTTGAGTTAGAAGCCGTAGTATTTGCCTCGAAGATTTGGAGGCATTACTTGTCCGGTGTTTATGTAGATGTGTTCACTGATCATAAGAGCCATCAGTATGTCTTTTCTTAGAAAGATCTTAATCTTCGTCAGAGAAGGTGGTTAGAGCTCTTTAAATATTATGATATAAGTGTCCTTTGTCATCTGGCCAAGGCCAACATTGTGGCTGACGCTCTCAGTAGACTGTCTACGGGTAGTTTTGCTCATGTCGAGGACAGCAAAAAGAAGTTAGCTCGGGAAGTCCATCAACTTGCCAGACTAGGCATTCGCTTAGTCGATACAGAAGATAGTGATAAATGGTTCAAAGTAGTTCAAAATCATGTCTAGTTTCTAAGGTGGAAGAAAGTCAAGATAGAGACCCCAGTTTAGTCAAGTTGAAAGAGTCAGTCAAGGATCAGAAAGTAGAGGTTTTCTCCCAACGAAGTGATGGTATTCTGCTTTATCAGGTCATCTCTATGTTCCAGGTGTGGATGAATTAAGGAAGCGAATTCTTGCAGAAGCGCATGGGGCACTACTCTATTCATCTATGGTCCATAAAGATATACCGCAACTTGCGAGAGATCTATTGGTGGAGTGGGATGAAGAGAGATGTTTCAGAGTTTATGGCTAAGTGCTTTATATGTCAGCAGGTTAAGATAGAGTATCAAAATCCTAGTGGTCCTATGCAGGAGTTCATCATTCCTACTTGGAAATGGGAAGAAGTGAACATAGACTTTGTGACGGGTTTGCCTCGAACTCTTTGTCAGCATGATTCAGTTTGGGTCATTGTAGATAAAATGACCAAATTAGCTCATTTCTTTCCAATTCATACCTCTTCTTCAGCCAAGGATTACGTCAAACTCTATATCATAGAATTGGTCAGATTGCACGGTGTTCCACTATCTATTATTTCAGATGGAGGTACCCAATACACCTCTTATTTTTGGAAAGTGTTCCAAAAGGGTCTTGGTACCCAAGTTCATCTCAATACAACCTTTCATCCTCAGACAGATGGTCAAGTAGAAAGGACCATTAAGACCCTAGAAGATATGCTAAGGGCGTGTGCAATTGATTTCAAGGGTAGTTGGGATGACCACTTTTCTTTGTTTGAGTTTGCATACAAAAAGAGCTATCATTCCAGTATTCGGATGGCTTCATTCAAAGCTCACTATGGTAGGAGATACAAATCTCCAGTCGGTTGGTTTGAAGTTAGTGAGGCCTCAGTTATAGATCCTGATTTAGTATTTGATGCCTTAAAAAAAATCCAGCTGATCAGACAAAGACTCTGAGCTGGTCAGAGATGATAGAAGTCATATGCAGATGTTCATAGAAAAGATCTCGAGTTTGAGATTGGTGACTATGTCTATTTAAAGATCTCAGTTTGGCAAGAAGGGAAGGCATAGTCCTCGATATGTCGATCCCCTCAAGATTCTCAATAGCTTTGGCAAAGTAGCTTATGAGCTCGAGTTTCCCTCAGATCTAACCTCAGTTCTTCCAGTCTTTCATCTCTCTTTGCTCAAGAAGTGCATAGGTGACCCAATAGTGTTAGTCCCTACTCATAGCATAGATGTTCAAGATAGCCTATCTTATGAAGATATTCTGGTCGAAATCCTAGACTATGAGACTCGTAGACTGAGGAGCAAAGAAGTCCCTCTAGTCAAAGTTCTTTGGCAAAATCGGTCCGTCGAGGGAGATACTTGGGAAATAGAAGCAGTCATCCGTATCAAGTATCCTCACCTCTTCTCCACCAACTCAGATCAAGCTTAAGGTAACAGTCTCCTTAGGCTTTTCAGTTTCATGTTCAGGTTTCAGTTACAAACTTGGTATCCATTCCATGCTCAGAATTCCATGATAAACTTGATATTAAATACCGTTGCATATTCAGTCATCAATTCATGTATTAGTTCAGTTATATATACTTATGCATCAGACATGAATTCTTATAGCGACAAACTCAGTTCATCAGAATGCTCAGTCATGCATTCATGAATCAGTTACACATGCATCAGTTATGCGTGACCAGTATGATATATTCAGTTATCAGTCATGTCAGTCATGAGATCATGTTCCAGTGATTCATGTTCAATATGTATGTCAGTTTATCTTTCTCCCCTCTCTTTTAGTCTCATTTGAGGACGAATGTTCTCAAGGAGGAGATATTGTAATACCCCGTACGTTTTTCTAGCTTCAAATTGTCCCAAGAATATTAAAAGTTTTAGTTGAAATATGAATCCACTTTTGTACACGTGGTATTTTTAAGATTTTCACTTTTTATCATGTGGAAAATTGAATTAGCTTTCCAATAATACTAATTTCGTCCAAATCTAGTATCGGAGTACAAAGTTACGGACGTTTTACTCAGAGCTACCAGAATCGCCCAGGTGCGACGGCCAGGTTGACGGACCGTCGACCCAGCGACGGACCGGCGCCTTGACCATCGCAGCCAAGGCAGTACGGCAACCTTCTAGAAAAAGTGTGATGGACAGGTTGACGGACCGTTTCCCAAGCCATTTCTACTTAGGTAGTGAGTCCCTATCCTAGTCCACCTACAACAGTCGAAACAATGAACCGTCAATCTATCGATGGACCATCGCACGAGCCGTCGCAGGTTCCGTTCAGCAAATTTTTAAGTCATTTTAAAGGGGTTTTTTGGTCTTTTACCACCCGTTTATAGACCTAGTAATATCCGACCAAGGCTCATAATTTTATTATTCTTCCACAACATTAAAATTAGTGTTTTCTCCCTAAGAGCAATCCTTAAGCAAAAAAATCCAAATCTTTTTCAAGAACTAAGAGATTCTAATTCTTTGAGTTCAAGAACTTCAAGAAACTCACTACCAGGTATGCATAGTATTCATTCACGGGCTCCTTTCATCCATGTAGCCCACAAATCTCTTTTCTAAGTTCAAGTGTATAGAATTTTATGAATTTTATGTTGGGTTTGCTTTTGTTCATGTTGAAAATGACCAATTGAATTCTAACCCATGTTGGCAGATCAATTTTATGTGGAATTGATTAGTATAGGTGTAGATTTATGTAAACCTATGATTAAACCCTAGGATGATGAAATTAGAGTTGATCATGATGTTTATATGTTGTATAATGTTGTCTACACATATTATGCTTACCATGTATTTGATTAAATGCCTATGTGAAGGAAAAGTGCCCAACTAGTATGATATTATGAAATACTCATGTATGTACAAGTTTATGCATATCACATGTTTGATGAAATGCCTCAATAAATGAATTATGGATTGTGATGTTGGTCATGTACTCAAGAAAGTCATGCTTTGTCAGTTTTTTTCCATCGAGTCCTGGGGGGTACTTGAAACCAACAATTTAGCTGTGTGCCTAGAGCCAGTGTCATGTTTTCATGATATCCTCAGTCAATCCATGTTCAGTAAAAACTCAAAAATCCCAGCAATCTCAGAAAGCTGAATAATACAGAAATCTCAGTAATATTCCATCAGTCAACGAAACTCAGTTAATTCAGTCTAATTCAATTCAATAATCTATATTCAGTGACTATTTATATAGGAGTAGAAATTTGCACCAAGTGAACCCAAGAATAGGAACACACACTGTCAGATAAGGGTGTGATTCTTACAAGTCATCCTTGCATTCCAGAACTATGTAGCCAGCATAGGTTGATACATCAACACTGTCAGATGAGGGTTGATGAGGTGGATAAGCACTGTCAGATGAGGACCCCACTATTTTCTTTAGGGGACACTGTCAGATGAGGGCCCCACCATTCTCTTTTGGAAACACTGTCAGATGAGGGTCACTCACATCTTGTCCTTACCAGTGGCATGGTATTGACACCCTTCCAATTGGGATTACAGATTGGACCCTAACTCAGGACTGTCAGATACAGTCATTCAATCTCAGTAATAGAACTCGATTAGTTCTACAAATTTCAAGACTGTCAGATACAGTCAACTCAGAACAGTATAGAACTCAGCTAGTTCCATGAGATTCAGGACTGTCAGATACAGTCACTCATAGTTTCAGTTATATCAGTCGTCAGAACTCAGTTATCAGTCATGTTAGTTATCAGTAAAATCATTTTATCATGATCTCAGTCATAGTTACTATGTATTCATGCATGTATTCTCACGTTCATATTAATCAGTTAGTTAGTATTGTTCATGTATATGAACCCCATTCATTCAACCTACCTCACATATATACCAGTATATTCAAAATACTGACACATTTTGTGCTATGTTGTCTTATACCATAGGTTCAGAGACACGAGCTCCAAACCATCAGTAGCATTCCAGTCTCAGCAGTCAGAGTTAGCAGTGAGTTCTCATATTTCTAGGACATGATCATTCTTTTATTACCTTTTTAATTAATTTATTAGTTGGAGTTAGTTTGGGACATGTCCCATCAACTCCTTATACAGACAGTCATGGTTTAGAGGCTTTTCAGACTATAGTATGTTCAGATAACTGTAGACACGTAATTTTATCCCGTCAATAATATTTCTTATTCCAATATCACACAATTTAATCCCATTTTTATAATTTTTTCCCAAGAAAATAGATAACCACCTCATCTTTTATTCATCTATTTATTTGTTTTTGTTTTGTTTTTATCCCATTTAACAAACCTAACTAATATTGTCTTATTTTAAAGATTCCAACAACCCACCCAATCAAAAATAGACACCTAACCCTAACCCTTCCAATTAAAAAAAACACATCACCACCTACCCTACCCCTACCCCCTCACCCATTCATGTGCCCCCTCCCAAACCACCTTTGTCACATTTTTTTTTCATTTTTTTTGGAATAAAATTACAAAAGACCAAAAAAGAAGGGAGATATACATACGCACTACCATTCATGAATAAAAAAACCTCCATTTTTTTTCTTTTCTCCTGGATAGAGATATCACACTCTAAAAGACACAAAAAAATACGAAGAACCATACGTTGCCATCATCGCCATCTTCAACGAGCAAAGTGACACCATTTTCTTTTTCCTATTTCTACTTAGACTCCATTTTGAGAGACCCGGTATTGTTTTTCCTTTCTTCTCCATCGCATAGAACATACCCATGAGAGAGGGAAAGATAGAGGAAGAAAGGTGAGAGAGAGACGTCAATTCTATGCTCGAGTTACTGTTCTAGCTAAGATTTCGCCGGAGACACATCAAAAAGTCACCAAATTTGTTGGAAATTATTGGGAAAAAAAAGTCTACTGATCGACCCAATTTTCTTTATTTTTCATCGCTTTATGAGCAAACTAGTTGATAACGGTACGACTCATCGGTACGTGAACCAATAGTGAGTTCTTCACTGAAATTAGCCCTATTCAAGTTGATTTATGTATAGATCTCAAGTGGGTTGATTGTTTGGTTGCATTTTTCTCGATTCGGGTTCATCGATTTGCCACTATTTTGAGTTATGGGGTCCCATTTCATCTTAATCTGCTTACCACAACTAGTTTAGAGCTCCAATTTCTAAATACTAATTTGTGGTGTTTGTCGTTGGGGGTTTCCATTCGAGGATCTCAGTGTCGAATTGTGGTGTCTCTATACTGAGTTGGGATTTCATCGCCGTTGAGGTTTTCCATTTGGGCTCTTGAATGTAGTTTTCTTAAACATTAGTATCAACGTAATCCATTATTCAAAGGTCCATTTCTTCTCCCGATCTTTACACTATTTTTATTCTTTATTGATGTTGTGGGTGTGTATGATTCATGTGTTGTGTGCTTAGTTCGAATCTTCGTTGGTTGTTTGCGTCAATGTTGGCTTCAGATTTTGAGATGTGAATGGATAATAGAAGCATGCACTAATCATGTGGTTAAAAATAGGTTTGGGGGTGAGAATTGGAAACTTGAAATAATTAGCGATTTTGGTTAGTTTGATTTCATTGTTCGTATAACTTTAAATGAACGTTAATTAAAATGTATAATATTATGATACGTCAATTGGTTTAGGCAAATAGGTTGGGTAGGCAAATGTTTAGAACCGATGGCTTTGATTGAATGTTGGAAATTCCGTGGAATATTTAAAATTTTGTTGACTAGTTGATCTTCTCGCGCTAAAAAATGTATTCGTTTGGCCGGGGAATGCCTCGAAAAATCTGTACTGATTAATTCGGGGAATTCCCCGAAGTATCTTGTACTTAGAAAATGTTCGTGGTGAAGGCCCGAGGTGCCGGGTGGAGCCGTGGAGTGCAGATAGGATTAGTGTAGGTTAGATAGGATTTATTTTTGCATTATTTATTTATTTTGAGACTGTATAATTAGACTAGACACTATACTTTAGATTTATTTTGTTTTCAACAGAATTCCTTAGCCAGAATATCTGTTTGCAAACCAATTTTAAAAGAGTTAAAATAGTTTTGAAAAGGATTTTCCAAAGGTGACTTGGCACACCGGATTATGCCAAGTGGCGACTCTAAATAAAAAACTTAAATAGTCCTTTTTCAAAACAACTTTTTAATTTTTTTGTCACTTTACTAATAAAAACCCTTTCAAACTAAAATCTAATCTTTTGGAGTTAAAAAGTGGTGTGACAACTCTGGCGACTCTGTTAGGAATTTTTCAGAATGTGAGCTAATTTTTGAAGTTGTATCGGCTTTGTTTGATATTATGGGTGTATAGACATTGTTTGTGTTATTGTTCGTATTTGTTTTATCATTTTTGAGTGCCTACTTGTTATGTGTTTGCAGTTTTTCTTTATGTGTTACCGTTTTATATCTGGCATCATGTGCATAACCCGAGTCATTCTTTTTGCAATAAGTCCATAGTAAACGTGTTGTACATGACCTCTAGTTAAGTCACCCTTATTTTAGGAGGGGGAGCCATCGGTGTTATGGAATGGGTGAAAATCTCTCCCAGCCGCTATCAACCATACGCTCCCCCAAACAGCCTTGTTAGTAAACCACAGCGTTGGTCAGCCTTCAGGTCATGGTTATCTACATCATATTGAGACCTAGTGGGACCCACATGACCGTTTGTAGGAGACTCACCTCTAAAGCATCCTACGTGCTAAATGTTGTATCTCTGAGGGTAATCTGGTCATTTGATGGATCGATTGGGGGAAAGCATGTGTTAGAAGTAAAGTGTGTACTCAACAAAGTGTTGAAAAAAAAGGTGAATCAGAAAGAGTGTTTCGTAGTTTTAGAGTTCTATATGGTTGTTGATTTTTTTTACCTCTCGCACTCATGTTCTCAAAAACATCAAAATATTTTCCTTTTATTCCTTTGCCATGCATTTATAACGCAAAAATATCAAAAGATTTTTTTACAAATAGGAGCCTTTTTATAAAAAGAAAATTCAAAAAAAAAATGGTAGAATTTTTGTACATTTCATAAAAAAATAAATTCTTTCATAATTGTTGGTGTCATTTTTATGTGTGGTGTCAAACCAAAAATCCAAATTTTTTTTATTCGTCTGGCTTTGATTGTGTCTCTTAGGATAAGTCTGTTAGTTAATTGTTAATTGTCCAATCTGGGCAAACTACACATACTTGATTCCCGTCCCTCGAGGCGGGATACATAGGTAATCCTCGATGGGTCCGGTAATCTCTTTACTTTTTTGGTTTTTGTCTCGATTTTAGCCTAGGGTCTTTCTCCACGTAATCTAGTGTTGTTAACTGGTCCTTTCCAAGTAGGTTGATTTCATTCGGCGGTACTATTCGGTGATTTGGAGTCATAAGTGGTCTGTCCCTTCAACATATATTTGTGTCAAATTCCCAAGGGTTGGGAATCTTTTTCTCTAATTGAATTGCTTGTTAAGTTAATGTCCTATATGTTATTTCAGGATGGACCCAACCATGAGGTCTAGAGCTGGGGTGGTTTCCAAGGTCCCTAAAAAGTTAGTCAAGTGGTGGGGTACATCAAACTACGCTAAGCAGCACGAGCTAAAGATAGTGTTGGGTAATCTTACAGCCCTCTTGCGTCTCGCGCCCCATCCAGATATGATAGAGGCGGTGTCAAATTTTTGGGATCCCAGTATTTTGGTGTTAAGGTTTGGAAAATGTGAAATGACGCCTACTCTGGAAGCAATATCTGGTCTATGTCAGTTGTCTTATATCCGTCTAAAGATGATCCGACCCCGCAATCATACTAGCTCGAGCTTTCTTCAACGTTGTGGTTTAAAGAGTAATAATATGCATTTGGGATGCCTTAGTCAATCATGGATTTCCCTAGACTACTTGTTCGCTTGATTGGGATCATTGGGAGGTTTTGATTATTTTTGGGATGAGTTTTATATAACTAAGAAGAAATGGGAAAGAAAACGTCTTGAAATCTTCGCTCTTGCTTTGTTAGGCACTTTAGTGTTTCCACAAGATGAATGACGTATTAATACTCGGTTGCAATCTGTAGTGATGACCTTATTTCATAAGGATCAAGGGAGCAAGGTTGCTCTAGTGCCTATAATTTTAGTATAGATATATAAGGCCCTAACTGAAATAAAAGATGGGATGTGGTTCTTCAAAGGAAGTAATCTAGTGTTGCAACTATGGATGATGGAGCATTTGCCTGCTCCGTCTTTGATAAAATCAAATGTCAATGATCGTTGCTTCTCTGATCGAGTGAAAGTCATGGAAGAAAGAATGCGTTTTGAAACAATGTTCTGTGGACATATTTTTGGCTTCACCCGAAAACAATCTTGGTCGGATGTAGCATGCAAATCCTTCTTATTTTGTTAGGACTTAATTGTACTCGACCATATACCCCTCTGAGAGTAATGTGTCAGTTGGGCAGACTGCAAGATGTTCCACTGGTCATGGACCTCCAAAAGGACGTTGAGTATTTTAGAGACCAAGCTAAGGATGAGATTAAATACAAGCAGTTCTGGGATAATGCAATGTGGCAGGGCGTGAATACCTTCAAAGAAGATTTAGATAATCCAGGATACACTCTAAGATATGGAATCTGGCTACAATACATTCCTTGGGGTGTCAGTTAGCCATTACCAGCATAACTTAGAGGAAGAATACCAGAAGAATGTATAGTCGATGACCACCAGGATGAAAGTGCGGGGGCCAAAGTGGAAGAATTGAGAGTTCAGTTAGCAGGTTTTCTCACAACTGTGGAAGGGTATCAGAACAGTCTTTTCAGGTGTACTCCTCATGAGGACATAACACGTACTAGGAGCTTTCTTCTGAATATCAAGGTGTCATTGCTGGGTATGTTGCAAAATTTGACTGGTAAGGCGAGAACTTCACAGACAGGTCCATCTTAGCCAGGGATACAACAGAGAGCACTAGTTTGAAGGAGCACTTCTTATCTTAATTTAGTTTGAGTCATTTATTTTCTGTCATTATATTGGCGTGTCTTTGTTAAGTTCATGTCAAGTTTGTTTTAAAATTATGGTCTTTATTAGGAATGTCTCACATGTCGTCTTATGGGTCTAGAGGGTTGTTTGGTATTTGGTGATTAGATTTAAGTTGTCTTAATCTGTTTAGTTGTCTCTCGTATGAATACGTCGTGATGTTGCATGGTCCATTCGTTTTGTGTGCTTATCGTTAAAAAAATTGAAAATCAAAAATCTTCAATTTCGTGATATTTTTCTCGAACTACGCAAGATCTGATTCATGTACAACATGATACATAGGCAGCCTACTTTTGGGTTCGATCTAATCATTTTGTTTCTTCAATTTTACCCAATTTTCCTCTTTTAGAGAAAAAAAAAGCCATAAAAAATGATAAAAGGAAATGAGATCACGAGAGCAGGAAAGAAAGAAAGAGAAATAAGAGAAGAAAGGAGGAAGAGAAGAGATTGATGCAAAAGAAAAAAGAAGTGGAGGTGAAAAGTAGAAAGAACGAGGTGTGATAATGTAATAGGGAAATCGGGATGATGTTAAAATGGCCTCATTACCCTCAAAGGTCGGTAGAAATATGCATAAACCTAGGATGTATACAATGTGATTTATATGCTAGTTGCCTCACCTAATCCTAACGGATTTTGTCTTTGATGAGCATGCTCTTTAAGATAAGTGGTTGGTTTGTAGCACTCTGGCTAGTCATCCGTACTTCAATAGTTCAAAAGAGAAGCTTGCCATGGCTAGTAGGGAGATTGAAAATTCACTTATTGATCCAGATCAGGATCCTAGGGAAGAAATTTCAGAACGCAATGATGACGAATTGAGACTTAGACAATAATTAGTAGATCAGCACTGAGCATGGGCTAGTGGCATGCCTCCTCCTCCACTCCCTGAAGATCTTGGGAATATCCTAAATTGCCCACCGCTCTCTCAGGCACAATTCTCTATTCCTAATGAGTCACCCGAGTACGCGCCAAGATACACTCCACAAAAATATTATCCGGGCACTTCTAGTGTGCCCCTGGCAGCACCCCAACCAAGGCCCGCTACACAGTCGGCACCACCAGCAGCACCTGTGTTTGTCGCTCCGCCACCGCACGAAGCTCCCACCTATGTTGTGCGTCCGACAATGATACTTACTCGGTCTATCGGTGAACCAATGTTTAAAATTTTAGAGAATCAGTATTATGCCTCGAAGCCCACTTTGAAGATGAATGAACCGTACGGATACACTTAGCCACCCGCATTTCCATTTGATACGGAGAAGCCTATTGCAACAGAGGAACAAGAACTCATGGCGCAAAAGTTGAAGAGTTTAGAATAGGCCATGAGGAATTTGTAGGGAGTCGGAGGTTATAAGAGTGTTGCTTATAAAGATTTTTGCATGTTCCCAGACATTAACCTCCCCCTTGGTTTTAAAATGCCCAAGTTTGATAAATACACGGTTCACGGTGATCCCGTGGTGCATTTGAGACATTATTGCAAGCAATTGAGGGCTAAAAAGGGGAAGATAAGAGTTGCTTATGGATTTCTTTGGTGAGAGTCTTTCCGGTATGGCTTTAGAATGGTTCGTCGATCAGGATATTGACAATTAGAACAACTGGGATGACCTAGCTAATGAATTTGAGCAACATTTTCAATATAATACCTATCTGGTTCCTGATGAGAAATCCCTGGTCAACATGAAGAATAAAAGTACTAAAGGCTTTCGGGAATACGTGATAAAATGGAATGAACAGGCCGTAAGGGTAAAACCTCTAATGAAGGAGAGTAAGTTGGTAGAGGTCTTCATTCAGGCACAGGATGAGACCTATTTTCAATATTTACTTCCGGCGATGGAAAAGTTATTTATTGAAGTCCTAAAAATGTGAGAGATGATAGAGGATGGAATCAAGACTGACGGATAGTGAGTTTTGCCGCATTGAAATCCACCACACAAGCAATTCAAGGTGGATCTAGCGTGTTCAGAGGTATAAAAAAAGAAAGAAGACGTGGCAACCATTATAGCTGGAACCCATTCCTATCCCAAAAGGCCTCCTCACCCCTATCCCCAATCCCAGGCCCAAGTCTATGCCCAAGCTCCATATATTCCTCCCCACCATTACTACCATCCACAAAACTCATTATATTATATTCCACTACCCCCGTACCCAGTATATAGCACGAAACCATATGCCCAAACCCCTTCTTACCCTCAATGGCGCACGCAAACTCTACAAAATTGTCCATCAGCTCCACCAAATTACAAAAACTCCTCCAGACCCCATTTCCAATCCAGGATCGAGTACAAGAAAGAGAAGGCGGTCAAAAATCAATTCACACCTCTTGGAGAGTTATATGCTAGCTTATTTGATAAGTTGAGAAATATGAAGGTCTTAAGCCCAATTCAAGGAGGGCTTTCGAATCCACCTCTCAGAAATCTTAATTATTCATTAAGATGTGCATATTGTTCTAACATGTCGAGGAACGATATCGAGAAATACTGGAATTTGAAGAGAGCTATCAAAGATTTAATTGATGTAAATCAAATTCTAGTCTAGGCCCCGAAGTCTCTAAATATTAACCAGAATCCATTGCCAACCCATGCTGAAACCAATTTGTTAGAACTGATATATGATGGGAAAGAGTTGTCAAGGTGTTATAAGCCTATTGTTAGAATGCAGACCAATGAGGATAAATCAGTAAATATGGCAGATTCATTAAAATCAATGTCATCAAGCTAGGAAGGAATGGGAGAAGATAAACCCCAAGAAAGCACAAAGAAACTCGTGATCACAGTGCAAGGTACCAGAAGATATGTTGATTTAAGTCAAGATAAACCTAAGTTGACGGTGGTAGGAGCTCCAGGTAAGCCTATCTTGACGGTGAAAGGAGCACTGGCAGCGCCTATTGTTCCCAAACCAATGACCCAACCTATGATAGTTGACACGAAAAAGGTTCCCTGGAACTATAAGCGGACTGTGATGACCTATCAGGGGAAGAAAGTAGTGGAAGATGTAGATGAGGCAGGGGGTTTTACTCGGTGAGGAAGATGTTTCATGCCTGAAAGTTTAAGGAAGTCCAAGCCAATTATAAGTGGACCTTCATCTATCAAAAAGCATGTCACCGAAGAAGAAGTCGAGGAATTTTGAAAATTATGAAGTTGCCAGAGTATTCAATAATAGATTAGTTGAAGAAAACCTCTGCTCAAATTTCCCTCTTATCTTTGTTGTTGCATTCCAAGGAACATTGTGATATTATATTGAAGGTATTAAATAAAGCATGTATTCCTAGGGAGATTACAGTAAATCAGCTTGAGAAAATAGTTGGAAAATTCTTTGAGGTCAATCAGATCATCTTCTCTAATGATAAATTGTCTGTTGAAGGTACGGGGCATAACTGGGGTCTTTATATTACGCTGAAGTGCGAAGATTTCTACGTCAATCATGTCATGATTGATGGAGGTCCAGGTGCAAATATATACCCTATTTCTACTTTCCAAAAGTTAAATATTGGTGTTGAGAGGATCAGGCCCAACAATAAATGTGTCAGGGATTTCGATGGTGCAAAATCAAACTCCATTGGCGAAATAAAACTAATGTTGATTATAAGGCCTATTGAGTTCACCATAGAGTTTCAAGTATTGAATATAGACTCCTCTTACAATTTGTTGTTGGGAAGATCGTGGATCCATCAGGCCAAGGCGGTTGCGTCTACATTGCACCAAATGATCAAGTTTGAGCATGACAGGCAAGAAGTGGTTATTCATGGTGAATGAGATTTGTCCGCGTACGAATATTATCCCCTGTCCCTTATTGAAGAAAATAATGTAGAGGAGATATTTATCTATCAAACTTTTGATATAGTGTCGGTAAACCGTATCTTGAAGGGCAGGTTATTCCGGAACCACAATTGTCTTCCGCTTCTATCATGATGGTGAGTGAGCTTTTGAAATATGGATTTGTGCCAGGGAAGGGTTTGGGAGTGTCTCTGCACGGTATCATTCATCCCTTATGTCCGAGAGAGAACATTGGCACTTTTGGTCTAGGATTTGAATCTATGGCTGAAGATTTGAAGAAGGCCAAGGAAACGAAAAAATAAACATGGTCACTCCCTCGCCCAATGCCGCTACTCAGTGAATCATTTGTCAAGAGCAATGTCACGAAGCCTGTAGAATTTGAAGCTGAATTGGTTGATGACTTCCAGAACCTGCTGATTGATGTTGACATGGTTGAAGCAGGAGAGGGTACCAGTAAGGCAGGCGTGCAGGTCATAGGTCCTGAGGTGTAACTCAACAATTGGGAAGTCACTCTTCTCCCCGTGAGAAGGGAGTTTTGGTAGTTCATTTTATTTTTCTTTCTATTTATTTGAGTTATTCCAGGGTTGTAATTTGGAATTTATCTTGTTTACATTCTGTTGTCATTTATGTTTAAACCCTCTTATCTTTCCATTTTAATGAAATGCAACGTCCCCTTATTTTGTGTCTAATATATTTTGATTTTTTCTTTTTCTTTATACAGTTCTCTTTATGCTGATTCTAATGACATGACATGCATGCGAAATTTTTAGCCTGATCTTAAAATCCAAACTAATCAAGATATAATGAAGCAAGAGGGGGAATATGATGAAGAAGAGGCACTAGAGGAAATAAGCAAAGAGTTGGAACAGTTTGAAGACAGGCCAAATCCTAATTTGAGTGAAACTGAGCCAATCAATATAGGGAATCAAAAAGATGTTAGGGAAACTAAAATTAGTGTACATACTTTGCCACAGCTAAAAGATGGATTAATTGAAGCGTTAATTGATTATAAGGATGTTTTGGCATGGTCTTATGATGATATGCCTGGCTTAAGCACTAAATTAGTATCCCATAAATTGCCAACTGATCCTTCCCTCCCCCTGTGAAACAGGAGTTGAGGAAGTTTAAAAATGATTTAAGTATCAAAATCAAAGAGGAAATCATGAAACAACTTGAAGCCAAGGTCATTCGAGTGGGTCGATATCCTACGTGGCTATCCAATGTTGTTCCTGTCCTATAGAAAGATGGAAAAATTTGAGTATGTGTTGATTGCCATGATTTGAATAGAGCAAGTCCAAAGGATGATTTTCCGCTATCCAATATCCATATTTTGCTGGACAACTGTGCTAAACATGAGGTAACCTCTTTCGTGGATTGCTATACCGGATACCACCAGATCATATGGATGATGAAGACGCGGAAAACACTTTTTTTATCAAACCATGGGGGACCTATTGTTATCGAGTTATGCCGTTCGGTTTGAAGAATGCTGGAGAAACATACATGAGAGCCATGACCACTATGTTTCATGATATGATGCATAAGGAGATTGAGGTCTATGTAGATGATGTGATTATTAAGTCAAAAAGTTAGGCTAACCATGTTAAATATTTAAGAAAGTTCTTTGAAAGGCTGCACAGGTATAATCTCAAGCTCAACCCAGAAAACTATGTATTTAGAGTTCCGTCTGGAAAGCTGTTGGGGTTTGTAGTCAGCCGCTGGGAAATTGAATTGGATCCCTGAAAAATCAAAGTCATTCAGGATTTGCCTCCGCCAAAGAATAGGGCAGAGGTGATGAGTTTGCTAGGTAGATTAAACTACATCAGTAGGTTCATTGCTCAACTCACAACCACTTGCGAGCCCCGTTTCAAGTTGCTGAAGAAGAATGTTATGGTTGAGTGGACTGAAGAATGCCAAGAAGCATTTGATAAAATCAAAAGATATCTGTCAAATCTGCCTGTGCTGGTACCACCGGAGCCTGGTAGGCCTTTGATCTTATATTTATCGGTCATGGATAATTCTTTCAGTTGTGTTTTGGGTCAGCATGATGTCACAAGCAAAATAGAGCAAGCTATTTATTACCTTAGCAAGAAGTTCACAACATATGAAGCCAAGTACACACTTCTTGAAAGGACATGTTGTGCCCTGACTTGGGTAGCACAAATGTTGAAGCATTATCTTTCATCTTATACTACTTATCTCATCTCCCGCATGGATCCGTTGAACTATATATTTCAGAAGCCTGTGACAATGGGTCGGTTGTCAAAGTGGAAAATATTGCTTACCGAGTTCGACATTGTATATGTGACTCGAACCGCCATGAAAGCCCAAGCCTTAGCAGATCATCTTGCTGAGAATCCCATTGATGAAGAGTATGAGCCATTAAAGACATATTTTCCTGATGAAGAGGTATTGTGTGTCGATGAAGTCATTATAGATGTTGATCCAGATTGGAAGGTATTCTTAGATGAAGCTGTCAACATAAAAGGAGTCAAAGTAGGTGCAGTTCTTATCTCTGAGGTGGGGAAACATTTTTTGGTGATAGCGCAACTTCGATTTTATTGTACCAATAACATTGTAGAATATGAAGCTTCCATTATGGGTTTGACGCTAGCTGTTGATATGGGACTCTAGGAACTATTATCGTTAGGCGATTCAGATTTGCTTATCCATCAGATTCAAGGTGATTAGGAGATGCAAGATTTAAAGCTAATACCATATCAACAATGCTTGAAAGATCTATGTCAACGGTTTGTGTCTGTAAAGTTTAGGCATATTCCAAGAATTCACAATGAGATTGTTGATGCGTCGGCCACTTTGTATTCGATGCTCCGACATCCTGATAAGGCCTACATTGATCCAGTGCATATATAGAGTCGTGATCAACACACTTATTGTAATGTCATTGAAGAAGAGCTCGATGGCGAACCTTGGTTCTTTAATATCAAGCAGTACATCTAGTCAGGAGAATACCCAGCACATGTCACCAATGATCAAAAGAGGACTATTAGGCATTTGGCTAGTGGATTTTTCTTGAGCGAGGGAGTTTTATACAAAAGAACCCCGAATTTGGTACTTTTAAGGTGTGTATATGCAAAAGAAGCTTCGGCAATCATGGTTGAAGTTTACTCCAGAGTATGCGGGCCTTATATGAACAGTTATGTCTTATCAAAGAGATTCTTAGAGAAGGTTATTACTGGCTTAATATGGAGAAGGATTCTATTCAATTTGTTCGAAAGTGTCATCAATGTCAGGTGCACGATGATCTGATACATTCTCCTCTTGCTGAGTTGCATGCAATGGCTAGTCTTTAGCCTTTCATAGCCTGGAGAATGGACGTTATGGGATCGATTGAGCCAAAAGAATCAAATGGGCATAGATTCATTCTGGTGGCCATTGATTACTTCAAAAAGTGGGTGGAAGCAGTAACTTTCAAGTCAGTGACAAAGAAAGCAGTAGTAGATTTTGTTCATGCCAACATCATTTGTAGGTTTGGAATTCCTAAGATGATCATTACAGATAATGCTGCCAATCTCAATAGTCATTTGATGCAAGAAGTGTGTCAACAGTTTAAGATTGCACATCAAAATTCCACGCCATATCGTCCAAAGGCCAATGGCGCTGTGGAAGCCGCCAATAAGAATATCAAGAAGATACTGCAGAAAATGGTACAAGCGTCTAGACAATGGCATGAGAAGTTGCCGTTTGCATTGCTAGGTTATCACACTGTTGTTCGCACTTCAACAGGTGCAACTCCATATTTATTGGTATATGGGACAGAAGCAGTCATCCCTGCAGAAGTTGAAATTCCTTCTTTTCGAGTCATTGTGAAAGCAGAGATTGATGATGATGAGTGGGTCAAAACCCGACTGGAACAATTGATTTTGATTGAGGAAAAAGACTAATATCGGTATGTTAGGGACAATTGTATCAGAAGAGAATAGCTCAAGCGTATAACAATATTGAAGCGTATTCTTTCTCACCAGGTTGAAGTGAAAGAAAAGTTCTCCCCAAACTGGCAAGGTCCCTTCATTATGAAGAAAGTGTTGCCCAATAGAGCCTTATATTTGACAGATATTGAAGGCAAAATGGCAAAAATGGATATCAATGTTGATGCTGTCAAAAGATATTATGTATGATATTTTATCCTTTGTTGATTTTATTGCATGTTTAGTACTTGCATTTTTGAAGATTGATATGATAAAGGCATTTTATTCTTCTATACAAACATTGTGTCATCCTTTGTTTACCCGTTTAAGCTTAGTTTTATTTTTCTTTCATATCCCTCTTTTGGAAGCAAAATAGAGTCAAAGATAAATGTCAGAAAAATAGGAATAAAAGAAAGAGTTTGAAAACAAAAGAAAAAAAAAAGAAAAAAAATCAAATCAAAACAAAGAACAAGCTAATGGAACTACGTGCAACCTGATTCTCCTCTCTCGAGGGTGAGATATGTAGGCTGCCCTATTCGGACTCGGTCCAACCAAATAAATTTTTAGAGTCACCCAGTCAACAAAAAATTGGGGCATGAGTTAATGTGTTGTTTGAGTCGATTCCAAAAGTTGTAAGTCCCACCCCCACTTCAAGTGTCGTTTGAGCCTCTTGCCATCCTTTTCTAACCTTATCCAAAAGCCAAGTTACAACCAAAGAAAGTCCTTCATATCAATTTTTAATAATGTTAAGGATAAGCATGCAATGGATATGATGATACATCATGGGGTACTAACTGTTTTCCTCAGCGTAAGAAATCAGGAAAGAAATAAAAATGAGAGAGTTTTATTGGTGAAAACCCTCACGGGCACCATAAGGCGATCGAGAGTTGAAAGAGATAAAAAATGAGAGAGTATTACTGGTGAAAACCCTTACGGGCACCACAAGGTGATGGGGAGTTGAGAGAAATAAAATGAGAGTCTTACTGGTGAAAACCCTCATAGGCACCGTAAGGCGATGACGAGTTCGAAAGAAAGGTGAAAAGGAAAGAGGTTTGTTGGCAAAAATCTTTCAAGGTGTTGTTAATTGAATGAGATATATGAGTCCAATGTGTTGGAAAAAGCAGCGGCGGCAAAGGCACGAACTCAACAACAAATGGGAAGTTTGGATAGGAAGATCAAACAGCTTAATCCAAAATACATGTCATAGTCATTGGAGTTGGTTGCGAAGATAAGTTTTCTTCTTTGTTAAAAAGAGGGACATTACCTTTTTCTTTCATTTACATATTCATGTTTCTGTCTTTTTAAGTTATTTATCAAAATAAAAGTCACCATCATTTATTTACATTTTGAGTCAAGTCATCGTCAAAACAAGCGAGAAAAGATTTCAAAACTTGCTATTAGTCTTTCCAATTGTATGAGGAAAAGCCAAGGACCAGCACATGAAATAAATATGATCGTAATTCAACACACAGCAAAGGAAGTCTATCAACCGACCGGCTGCTGGGTTTGTGGGAGCATTCAGATTTGGAAAAGGGTGCATCTCAGTGGCATGGTAAAATGGAAATTCATTGTTTGAGTCAGAACTCATTTTCCCCGATCTATTCTGGGTCAATGATGTAACAAGACAGGGGCAAGTGTTAGTAATTTGAAACAAAGACGAAAGAAACGAGTGCTGGAGTGTATGCCTGGAAAGCCAAGTGCTGCAAGTCACCACTAAGTTTTAACTGACAAATTTTTCTTTGATGAAACTGGGGCAAAGTTTTGTTCGATAAGTTCAGCTACCTTTGGGAAAGCAAATGGGGTTTTACTTTATGTTCAGGACCCTCCTGAAAAATGAGAATTTACTTTAGGTTCAGGACCCTCCTGAAAAATGAGATTTTACTTTCTATTCAGGACCCTCTTGGAAAATGGGATTTTACATTCTGTTCAGGACCCTCCTGAAAAATGGGAATTTACTTTCTATTCAGGACCCTCCTAGAAAATGGGATTTTACTTTCTGTTCAGGACCCTCCTGAAAAATGAAATTTTACTTTATGTTCAGGACCCTCCTGAAAAATGAGAATTTACTTTAGGTTCAGGACCCTCCTGAAAAATGAGATTTTACTTTCTGTTCAGGACCCTCCTGAAAAATGAGATTTTACTTTCTGTTCAGGACCCTCCTGGAAAATGAGATTTTAGTTTCTGTTCAGGACCTTCTTGAAAAATGGGATTTTACTTTCTGTTCAGGACCCTCCTGAAAATGGGATTTTACTTTTGTTCAGGACCCTCCTAAAAAATGAGATTTTACTTTTGTTCAGGACCCTCCTGAAAAATGGAATTTTACTTTTTGTTCAGGACCCTCCTGAAAAATGGGATTTTACTTATGATCAAGACCCTCCTGAAAAAATGGGATTTTACTTTCTGTTCATGACCCTCCTGAAAAATGAGAATTTACTTTCTGTTCAGGACCCTTCTGAAAAAATGGGATTTTACTTTTTGTTCAGGACCCTCCTGAAAAATGAGATTTTACTTTATGTTCAGGACCCTCCTGAAAAATGGGAATTTACTTTAGGTTCAGGACCCTCCTGAAAAATGAGATTTTACTTTCTGTTCAGGACCCTCCTGGAAAATGGGATTTTATTTTCTGTTCAAGACCCTCCTGAAAAATGGAAATTTGCTTTTTGTTCAAGTTACTCCTGGAAAATGGGATTCTACTTTCTGTTCAGGACCCTCCTAAAAAATGGAAATTTACTTTAGGTTCAGGACCCTCCTGAAAAATGGGATTTTATTTTTTGTTCAAGACCCTCCTGGAAAATGGGATTTTACTTTCTGTTCAGGACCCTCCTGAAAAATGGGATTTTACTTTCTGTTCAAGACCTTCCTGAAATAACAATTTTATTTTTGACCATCCCACGTTCATAATGTCAATTTTTTACTTGAATTATGATTAGATATGTCAAAAATGAGACTTTACTTTATGTTCAAGACCCTCCTGAAAAATGGGATTTTACTATCTACTCAGGACCCTCCTGAAAAATGGGACTTTACTTTTGTTCGGTACCCTCCTGAAAAATGGAAATTTAATTTCTGTTCAGGACCTTCCTGAAAAATGAAATTTTACTTTTGTTCAGGACCCTCTCGAAGAATGAGACATTACTTTCAAAAAATGAAATCTCCTTATAATAATCTTTGTTTAGGATAATTTTCTTTTTAGCTTTAATGTGATTTCAGGAGCCTGCCTGGAGAACAGGGTGAAGAAATAAAAAGTCAAGCAACAAAGTGAAGAAGTTGAAAGTCAAGCAACAAGGTGAAGAAGTTGAAAACAAAGCAACAACGTGAAAATTTGAAAGTTAGCAGATTGAAAAATATCAAGTCAGGAGCCCGCCTGAAGAATAGGGTGAGGAAATTGAAAGCTAAGCAATGAGGTGAAACAATTGAAAGTCAGACAACAAGTTGAAGAAATTGCAAATCAGGAGCCCTCCTGAAGAATAGGGTGATGAAGTAGCGAGTCAAGAGTTCAATAGAAGTTGCATAGATAGGATTTTTGTAATTCCATTTATGTTTTTAACTTGTAATTTTCATTTTTGATGTAACGACAGAGCCGCGGACCGAAACCTCGATGGAACCTCACTCGACTCTCCAACTCGGTATAGTCCATCTCCTTCCAATCCTTTGAGATACCTATCACTTGATTCCCTCATAACTTGGGTAGGTAGGATGTCCGCCAAGACTCGGTTGTCCTTCTTTCTTCTGTTTCTTTATTCGAATAATGATCGGGACAAAATTTTGTCTCGTTGTCTACTTCTTTGTATGAAAACACTAGGTGTTTAGTTTCAAAGGGGGCATGATGTAGACACGTAATTTTATCCCGTCAATAATATTTCTTATTTCAATATCACACAATTTAATCTCATTTTTATAATTTTTCCCAAGAAATAGATAACCACCTCATCTTTTATTCATCTATTTATTTGTTTTTATTTTGTTTTTATCCCATTTAACAAACCTAACTAATTTTATCTTATTTTAAAGATTACAACAACCCACCCAATCAAAAATAGACACCTAACCCTTACCCCTCCAATTGAAAATAAATAAATTACCACCTACCCTACCCCTACCCCCTCACCCATTCACGTGCCCCCTCCCAACCCACCTTTGTCACGGTTTTTTTCTTTCTTTTTTGGAATAAAGTCACAAAAGACCAAAAAAGAAGGGAGATATACATACACATTGCCATTCACGAAAAAAATAACCTCCATTTTTTTATTTTCTCATGGATAGAGATATCACACTCTAAAAACACAAAAAAAAAATACTGAGAACCACACGTTGCCATCATCGCCATCTTCAACGAGCAAAGTGACACCATTTTCTTTTTTCTTTTTCTTCTTAGACTCCATTTTGAGAGATTCGATATTGTTTTTTCTTTCTTCTCCATCGCACAAAACATACCCATGAGAGAGGGAGAGATAGAGGGCGAAGGGTGAGAGAGAAATGTCAATTATGTGCTCGAGTTACTATTCCGGACAAGATTTCGCCGGAGATGCGTCGAAAAGTCACCAGATCTGTTTGAAATTATTGGAAAAAAAAATCTACTGACCAACCCAATTTTCTTTATTTTTCATCGATTTATGAGCAGAACTAGTTGGATAACAGTACGACTCGTTGGGACGTGAACCAACAGTGAGTTCTTCACTGAAATTAGCCCTATTCAAGTTGATTTCTGTATAGGTCTCAGGCGGGTTGATTGTCTGGTTGCATTTTTCTCGATTCGGATTCATCGATTTGCCACTATTTTGAGTCGTGGGGTCCCATTTCATATTAATCTGCTTACCACAACTAGTTTAGAGATCCAATTTTGGAATACTGATTTGTGGTGTTTTTCGTTGGGGGTTTCCATTCGAGGATCTCAGTCTCGAATTGCGGTGTCTCTATACTAAGTTGGGATTTCATCACCGTTGAGGTTTTCCATTCCGGCTCTCGAATGTGGTTTTCTTAAACATTATTATCAACGTAATCGATTCTTCAAAGGTCCATTTCTTCTCCCGATCTTTACCTTATTTTTATTCTTTACTGATGTTGTGGGTGTGGATGATTCATGTGTTGTGTGCTTAGTTCGAATCTTCGTTGGTTGTTTGCGTCAATGTTGGCTTCGGATTTTTAGATGTGAATGGATAATAGAAGCATGCACTAATCATGTGGTCAAAAATGGGTTTGGGGGTGGGAATTGAAAACTTGATATAATTGGCGATTTTGGTTAGTTTGATTTCATTGTTCAAATAACTTGAAATGAACGTTAATTGAACTTGGTAATATTATGATACGTCAATTAGTTTAGGCAAATAGGTTGGGTAGGAAAATGTTTAGAATCGGTGGCTTTAATTGAATGTTGGAAATTCCGTGGAATATTTGAAATTTTGTTGACTAGTTGATCTTCTCGCACTAAAAAATGTATTCATTTGGCCGGGGAATACCTCGAAGAATCTGTATTGATTTATCCAGAGAATGCCCCGAAGTATCTTGTACTTGGAAGATGTTCATGGTGAAGGCCCGAGGTGTCGGGTGGAGTCGTGGAATGCAGATAAGATTAGTGTAGGCTAGATAGGATTTATTTTCGCATTATTTATTCATTTCGGGGCTGTATAATTGGACTGGACACTATACTTTAGATTTATTTTGTTTTCGTGTGTTTGTTTGTGCTTGTTTGCGTGCTTTGTGTGGTTTATACATTCATAGTGTCAAATTTGTCGATATGCTCCACCAAGCGACCGTGGTCAAACCACGAGATCGAGGGGTGTCTAACACCTTCCCCTCGGTCAACAGAATTCCTTAGCCGGAATCTCTATTCGCAAATCAGTTTTAAAAGAGTCAAAACAGTTTTGAAAAGGATTTTTCAAAGGTGACTTGGCACACCGGATTATGCCAAGTGGTGACTCTAAATAAAAAATGTAAATAGTCCTTTTTCGAAACAAATTTTTAATTTTTTTGTCACTTTACTAATAAAAATCCTTTCGAACTAAAATCTAATCTTTTGGAGTTAAAAAGTTGTGTGACAATAGCTTATTTCGGTTTTATTTTGGGTATTTCATACCCCACCCAAATGTTATATTTTATCAGATATTATATCTCAATTTTGAACCTTATGGCCTTTCAGTTCACGTTTCCGCATTATATACAGTATGTTATACAGCGTACAGGTACAGATATCAGTCATGGATTAGCTTGTGGTCCTTCGGGGTCATGAGCACCGTGTAGTGTTCCGGGTACCAGATTCGGGGCATTACAAACACTTAGGCATTTAAAAGTTTAGTTCAATTCAAAATGGAATATACATGGCTAGTCCAAATAAAAAACTTCGCAAAGATATATCTTTAGTCACTAAGTACATAATCTATGTATATATCACTTGCACCCCCGTAATAAACACAATACGGGAACTTTTCAGTTTCCGATCCTAATATGATTGTTGGTATATTCTTTAGGGAAATATATATTTGGTGGGCTCGTATCTTCAAATGCACATAAAGGACCAAAGTACTTAAACCTTCTCACTTCTTCCACCAATGTGGAGAATTTCCCACCATACAAACTATCTTACAAAGCCAGGATATAATATATTGAAGCTATATTTACTTTTTTTACCTAAAAATATTTAAAATTTCATGAACCATTTGCAAATGATGTAAATAACTCGATAGCAGGATAATTGTTTCACGTAAATAAGATGGAAATCATTTAGGTTCCCAAGATAACTTACTTGAAAGTGTCTAAAAAGTGTAGTTCTAATATTCCTATAGGATTTACCTAAAATAAGAAATGGAGTTTCAATAATTCATTGCCCTTATTCTATTTGCCATCTTAACAAATTGCAGCTTTTGCCAATAAGAAAATAGTTATATCATCAACAATAAACAAATCACATTAGTTTTTCTTTTGGAACATTAGGTCCCCCGTAAAATACATAATGTGGGAACTTTCCAGTTCCATAATATGGTCTATCCAAAACTTTGTATAATGATTGATTGTCGAGAAATATGAGTGTTTTTTCTGCATTTATAGTTTCGCCCTTATCATTTAAAAGTACAAGACCCCTACAATAAGCATAACGCGAAGAATCTGGAAATTCAGGAAAAAAACCAGAGCCCATTGGAGGATTAGATGAATTTGGCGGAGTGTATGTCACTCCTCCCCACTCAACATTCTCAACAAAATCGTTTTGTAATGAAGTGAAAAGATCACGTGGCCAAAAACCAACTTTATCCTGATTTTCTCCGTATAAAAGCCACCAGTTTCCATTTGTAAGATCCTATAATTTTCAAAAAATGTACGTTAGCATTTTGAGAAAGGATCAAAAACTTGATGCTGTCATTAAAAACTTATTAAAGTAGATTAAAAAAAAATACATAAATTGTACCCGAACAATGTAGAGAGTGATCTCCCGATTATGTGGTGCCCCTTGAAGTGCAACATTTTCATGTGCGATATTAAGAACTATCTCACTATTTATTAATACAAAGCCAGGACATAGTATATCGAAGCAATGTCTATCTCCAGCCTAGAAAACATTAACCAATTTATGAAATATTATCCGTTGAGGTGATAGCTAGATTGAAAAATTCAATTACCATGATCACGAGATAGAAATAATTTAATGAAGTACCTAAGAAAAAACTTACTTGAAAATGTATAAAAAGCCTAGTTTTATTGTCCCCATATAACGTTGGATCAACCTAAAACAAGAATTAGAGGGGTCATAACTATTGAAAGTATTGCAGGGAAAAGAAATTAGATTATTAATAAATAATGTGGTCCTTTTTGAATCTTCAATCGACATGCACTATTTTGTGCACCTTCAACACTAGGATTCCATAAGCTAGCTACCATTCCCGCTCCAGCAAACTTGTTTCTTGAATCATCTGGAGTTTTAACTATTGCACGCTGAATACCAAAAGTGAATTGTTATTATCTCGTTACATAAATTATCCAAATTAACATTATGTTCATTCACTTGAAATCTTGAGTGGAACTTAGAAGAATTGGAACCAACTAATTCTACATCTTGTTACTTCAAACTCAACCCAAAAGGTGAAATATAACCCCCCAAAAAATAAATTGATTTCATATTTATACCGTGTTTACTCCTGTTTCCTCAAGAATGATGTTAGTCTGCACAATGGGAATAGAAAATGTCATATTTATACATAATGAAATAAATTGGTGCAACATTATCTTACATTAACAAAATTGGGCTTTAGTTTTAAACAAAATTGATGTGATATTGTTATATTATCTTACATCATCTAATGGAGCTTCAAATATGAAATCTTCTCGTGATGGCATACGTCTTTGTCTAATAAGATCATCTTTGATAACTCTTCTGATGGGAACGGTTCCCGAAGGACAACCATTTTTCTCTATCCATGTCCTTGAAATAACAATGGTTGAGTTACTTGGAGTTTGCTTTATCGTCGATAAAGTGGGTTTCATCTGCAAATTCTTAAATTAATCTATCAACAATATTATATTCTTATAAAGTTCTATACCCAAAAAGAAACAAAAATGCATACCTCGGGATGAAAATTGTGATTCTTTAGTAATGGATGATCAAATGCAGGTTGCTTGTAAAAATCCACACAATCGTATGTGTCTCCCCATGTAGTCTATGAACCAAATATTTTATAAATTTACAAGCTATCAAATTAATGTTAAATGTTGTATAATATTATGTCAAGAGCTTGTAATAAAAATAACTCGGCACATATACCTTGATTGTTTTGACCGCTGGTTTGTTCAACAATTTAAGTTGTTTTTCCAATGATAATTCCTCTAGCTTGGACAATTTTATTTCTCCTTGAACTCCGTCAAAACTCATAAGCAAATATAATACCAACAAAATTGGTAGAACATTTCTTTGATGAATCAACATTCTCTGAATTCATTAATAAAAAGAAAACAGCAAAGATATAATCACATCTCATTCCATGCTACCAACAACAATAATATACTCAGTAAAATTTCACAAGTAAGGTCTGAGGAGGATAAACTGTATACAAGCCATAGCACTACCTTATAGAGGTAGAGAGGCTGTTTCCGATAGACCGTCAACTCAAATGCAATACATCTATGTAAAAGAAGAAAAAAAAAATGACTCACCAAAAACTATTGTCAAAAAGCCCAGGCACCTATGTTTTGTTTTAATTTGGGGATGGATTCCTCTTGAATTTATAGAACAATGGTGGGAATTCCAAATGATTTGTCCGAAAGGTGCTTATCTTCGAATTTGTTTAGATAAACATTAAATAATTGGATTTTGGTCAAATTAAAATTAACAGATGTGAAGGGGGGGGAAATATTTAAAATTGCATTAATAACATTTCGTTATTTGTATATTGCTGATTCATGATTGTTTATTTTCCTTTTATGGTTAATGTTCTCTATTTTAATTTTAAAATTTGATATATTAGGAAAGGGAAAAGAGCCAAATTATCACTTTACTATCTATTCCCCTCTATGTGCTATCTAGACAAAATCAACTTTTTGATTTACCCAGCCAATTAATAGATATTTCAAACTGGATAAATATTATTATAAATATATTTTAATAAATTTAACATATTTAATATGAACGGAGAGAATACTTAGCTTGATTAGTGAATGGTCATGATGCTGGTGATGTAATTTGCTGTACAAAGCCAAAATTAAATTATGGAAGCCATTTTACAGCATTTATTTATAGTAGTGGAAGATGGGGAGGCATTTGTTTGAATTAAGAAAGTCAATTAATTTATGCAAAATTTGATACTCCCTCGATTTATTTTTACTTATCATGTTTTGTTTTTAAAGAGTCAAACTATATATATTTTGATAAATATTTTAACATGTATGCTTCATCATATTAATATGAGAAATATTACAACTTATAACATTTATCATATAATTTTCAAACATGTAAATTTTAAAGTTAAAATATTAAATTAATCTAGTTCAACTTAGCTTTAAAGTTTAATCAAATTGATTGTTGTAAAGAAAAATGTGACAAGTAAAAATAAATTGGTGAGTAACATTTTCGTGATTATCTGTTAAATGCGGTAGATAAAGGTAATTATTTAATCAAATATATATATATAGAGAGAGAGTCAATATCAAAGACACGGCCTTGTATATAATTAAAGGAGATAAAGTTAAATTCACCTATTTTTTTAACTAGTTCAACTCGTTTAAATTTAAACGGATAAATTTTGACTTTTTTGTTGATTTGAGTTAAAGCGTTGAATTTATAATAACATGTTAGACTGTTATCAAAATGGGTCAAAAACACACTCAAATACAGGCATACAAAGATGTAAAATTGAAAGAAATTACGGCTGGTTATAATTTATAAAATGTATATTAATTTATTTATTTTCAACAAGCAAAATAAAAACAGGGGAAGTTAAGGTATGGGTTGGATCTTGGGTGAATATCAAATTTTCCACAAACGAAATTTTGAACGAGTTGAGTGGTAATTCATTTTAATTTATTTAATTTTGATCCAACTCAATCATTTGTACCTCAAACCATCCTTGAAAAATATATTCCAATGCAATCTTTATGTTTGTTCTCAATTACATGAAAAGGGACAAAAATATTAAAATTTGTTAAGAGTTGGAGGGGTATTAAGCAAGGAGATCTTATTTTCCCTTTCTTTTTTATTATCGATTCAGAATTGTTATTTATTCCACGGATGAGTTGATCTATGAACCATTACATAGCCCATTTTAAATTAGTCCATTTCAGCTCCAGCAACTCGCTCATTTATTAACTTCAACATATTACAGTGGTAATTGTTGGATTCGAAATCGAGAGGACGTCATGCGGAAGCTATTAGTTGCAAACTATGAGACAATAAATAAGATCACAATGAAAAACAATACTAAAAACATAATTTTATTATATGATTTGGCCAATTGGCCTACATATAAAACCTAATATTAAAAATATAAAACTAATAAGAGAGATAATCTCCCCCTAAATGAAAATCTACATTGTGAATGTTATTGTGTTATGGTATTAGAATGAGGGTTTTCTATTTATAGATGTCAAAAACATTTCCTCCAACTAGATCTGCCTTTATAATAATAGATATGCAGCTACTTAATGCAAAGTTTGTCTTTCTTTTTGTAAAGATTCCATAGTAACTTGCATATGGCCGCTCTGTTCCAATGTAGAATGCTAAGGATGTTTAGCCCTCCGACAGATCTAGGATAGCATAATTTTTCCAAGCCATCGGTGCTTTTTTAGACATATATGATACATAACAGGATATCCAATTAGTATTACATATTAATAATATTCTTTACTATGTTTTCTCCACAGACAAACTATGGAGATACATATGATTGTGTGGATTTCTATAAGCAACCTGTATTTGACCATCCATTATTAAAGAATCATAATTTTCATCTCAAGGCATGTCTCTACTCTGTTCATTTTTTACTTTCAATGTTTTAATAATTCATACTCAATTTAAGTTTTTGATCGACAGATGAAACCTACTTTAACTAGGACAATACAAAATTCAGATACTTCATTAGCGGCTAATCCGTCATCGAGCATATGGTTAAAAGATAACGGTTGTCCTTCTGGAATTGTTCCTATTAAAAGAATTATCAAAGATGATCTTATTCGACGAAAACATATTCCTCCACCAGAAGATATCCAATTTGAATCCTCATTGAGTAATGTAAGATAATGTTACCTCAAATCATTGATGATTTTAAATATAACAATAATTCATAACTATTATATTTATAAAAAGGGAGGAAATAATTGTCCATTCATATATTTCATTGTTTACACACAGATTAACAATAATAGTGAGCCAAAAAGAAGTTACATGTCATCGATGGACTACAAGGTACACTTAAATATCAATATTTAATTATTTTCCACCTTTTCATGTAGCAATTTTTTTTTTTACTTTTCTTATACCATCAAGTTATTTTTGTATTGCTAATCAATTTTCTAGTGCAGCATATCAAATTGTGCTTCCATGGTTTTTTATTTGCCATGTTGGACATGGAAAAAATATATAAATATTTAAAAAAAGTGATTTTTTTTTTTTGTTGGGGGGAATTGGCTTTTGGTCGACTCATTGGGCTCTCATTTTTCCCAATTTATCCCATGCCCCAAAATGTTTGTACCAAAAATACATAAAGTTGGGATTTTTGGCAAATACTTATTGCTTGTTCCTACAAAAACTTGGGAAAATTATCCGGATTAGTCATTATTGGGTTTTTATTACTACTTAAAGCCTAATTTTTAATTAATTACAATACATAGTCCCCTCTTGCCTATTAATTATTCCTAATTACAATTTATAGCATTTCTCGTGTATTTTCTCTCTTTTTCTATTTTCTATTATTCTCTTCTTTTTTTAACTTTCTCGGTGTTTTTTTTCTTTAATTTTTCTTTTTCTTTTTTTTGTTGTTTTCTCTTTATTTTTTATTTTTCATTTTTTTCTTTTTTCTTTTTACTTTTTATTCATTTTTTTTCCTTTTCGTTTTTCTCCTTTTTTTTTCTTCTTCTTCTTCTTTTGTATTTTTTCTCCTTCATTTTTGTCTTTTTTTCCTTTTTATTTTTCTCTTTTTTTATATTTTTTTCTTATTTTCTATTACTCTCCTTCTTCTTCTTCTTTTTTTGTATTTTTTCCTCCTTCTTTTTCTCTCATTTTTCCTCCTCTTTTTTGATCTCACTTTTTCTCCTTCTTTTCATTTGTGCGAATTAGCAAACACAAATACAAGTGCGAACTATAAAATATAAATACAAATGTGAACTATAACATACAAATACAAGTGCGAACTATAACATATAAATACAAGTGTGAACTATAAAATATAAATACAAATGTGAACTATAACATAGAAATACAAATGTGAACTATAAAATATAAATATAAATACAAATGCAATCTATAAAACATATAAATAAAAGTGTGAACTATCATTTGTATTTTTTAATTATTGAAATGGAACGATTGATTTTCTTTCCACGAATACTTGTTTGTATTTATTG
Source organism: Capsicum baccatum var. pendulum (assembly GCA_030864225.1). Classification (NCBI taxonomy): domain Eukaryota; kingdom Viridiplantae; phylum Streptophyta; class Magnoliopsida; order Solanales; family Solanaceae; genus Capsicum; species Capsicum baccatum. The sequence goes on from CM061550.1 coordinate 9,305,312, forward strand.
ATACAAGTTATATTTATTGATACAAATAAATACAACTCAAATTTTTATACAAATACAATATATACAAATATATATTATATTTTTATTTGTAAAATTATATGTTTCATTTGTTTGTCATTGTATTTGTATCAAGTGATATTTGTTTATTTACAAATATGAATGATAATTTTGATATACAAATACAAAACGGTACATTTGTATCAAATGATACATTACATATTTATATATTTTAGAATCAAGAAAATGCAATTAATACACTAACTTGTTTGCATACAAATACAAATGATAAATTGTACATAGTCACGACTAAATACAATATGCAATCAACTTACAAATACAAATACAAAATAATTCCTTAAAAATAAAAAGGTAATGAAGAAAATAGAATACAACTACAAGTATAATCCAAATATAATCTAAATATACAAACACAATAAAACCATAATATAAATAAATCCAATATAATATACAATCAATTATAAAATAAAAATATAAAATAGTTCTTTAAAATACAAGTGTGAATTAAATAAACTACAAGTGCGAACTATTAAATACAAATACAAATGCGGACTATAAAATATAAATATAAGTGCAAACTTTAAAATACAAATACAATTGTATCAATAAATACAAAAATATAAATGGCGGTGTGACTACAAATATGATAAACAATTGTGGTATTTACGTTATCATCCATGACTTGTGCTCGACTAGTCATATTATTCGAAAATACAAAAAATATAAAATAGAACAAAAAAAATAATCAAGAAAATAAGTACAAAAAAGAAAATTAAAAAAATCAAAGAAGAAAGAGAAATAGAAGTTAGAGATTAAAGAGAGAAAAAAACAAAAAAACAAAAAGAAAGAAACGAAAAAAATAAAAGTAGGAAAAAATAGAAAAAAGAAGAAGAAAAAACGGGAAAAACACAAAAAATAAAAAAAATAAAAAAATAATGGTAGTGTTAGGCAAGAAAATATTCAGTTCAACGAGATAAGCATAATTGAGATTTTTTTCTTTTTAAAAATATTGAATTCCATTTTTTGCGCAACTAAATAGGGATTGTATTCATATTTTATATGAATACATACTATCTGTAAAACTGAATACGGCAGGCATAAATCGAATACAGAGGTTATAAATGGTAATTATGTAAAATATGGCTATGGAAGGTAGGTTTTATAGTAAAATGCTGCTATTTTTAAAAGATCCCCAAAAAACTTTAATGTGTTAACAAAAATTATATTTTTATATTCAACTTGCAATAGTTCAAATTCCATATAATCGAAACAATAAGATTGCTGGAGCTGGAATGTCAGCAAGTTTATGGAATCCTCGTATTGAAGTTCAACAAAACACTGCATGTCGATTGAAAATTCAAAAAGGATCGAACATTTTACCAGTTGGTTGGAGAGTAAGTTTAAAATATTTTATCCGTTGATTAATTACTTTGTTTACTTGGCATGAACTATGCACACTTTACCCTCCTCAAACCCATTTTGTGAAATATAGTGAATATGTTGTTGTAGTAATATATTTAGAATGAGAATTAAGTTAGAACCTCTATAGTGATATCCCATTCAACCTTGATAATTAACTCTTAACATATATTTTTAGGTGGATCCAATACTATACGGGGATACATGGACTAGATTATTTATACATTTCCAGGTATTTTGTATAGTGTACGCGTATGATTTGCGTTTTGCATTCATGAAAGTAATCAAACCTAGTTAATTCCTAGGTTGGAAATACGTCTTGCTTCAATACACTATGCCCTGGTTTTGTCATGGTTAATACTATGTTGCCCCTTGATCTGAAATTTGTTAAAATTCAACAACGTGGAGATCCACATGCATGGGAGATCCCATTGTTCATCGAGCGGGTAAATCTTTTTTTAATTTGCAGAATTATTTTTCGAAGATTTTGAAAGGTACTACAAATACTAACATAAACATTTCTTCTTTAAAAAGGATCTACTGAGTGGAAATTGGTGGCTTTTGTATGGTCAAAACAACGAACAAATTGGATTTTGGCCTCAACGGATTTTCACTCAGTTGAAAAGTTTTGCTAATAATGTGGAGTGGGGAGGATCATCATATAGTCCACCAAACATGCCTGAAGCTTCAATGGGTTCCAGTTGTTTACCTATTGGAGATTATCATTATGATGCTTATTGCAGGAGACTTAACGTTTTAAATGAGCATGGTCAGACGGTACATGTAGACGAAACGAACGTACGTGTTAGTGATCCTGATCACTATGGTGTTATGGATGCACCACATTGGAGAGGTCAAAAGTATCAGCATATGGCATTTTATGGAGGACCTGGTGGGAATGGGTTTGAAGCATATTGTTAATTATACTAATATGACAATATTTGTTTACTTTTCATATATATCCAAATAAATTGTATGAAGTTTTTTGCTTATCATAAATCAACTTTGCATTTCTAATGATTTACAATCAGTAATTGTGGTAACTTTAGTATGTGAACTCAAACTCGCAGCCCAAAATAACGTTTCAAAGGCCCAGTCCAATTTTGCAATACCCGGCCCAATCTCCCTTTTAATCCCCTAGTCGCTCATTAATCTCACATTCCAAAAGACACGTAGGAGCTTTTGTCGGTGAATAATTAGGTTTAACGATTTGACTTGTCAAAAATAGGACGGATTGGGTGATAATGTACTAGTTTGATATCTATTTTAGTGTGCTCTACTCACAAATTTCCTCACCACCCCCACTTGCCTGTTAAATATTTTGTTTATGTTTGCTCATGGTCTTCGGGAACTTATATTTTCTTGTTAGAATTTAGTTTGTTTGAATGGTTTTTATCTCTCCTCTATTTATCTTAGCTGCTCATATAAGAATCATGCACTAAGTTTGTTAGAATCGATTAGCAGTTTATACACACTAAATCTGTGGAGAGGATGAAGAAAACTAAAGAGAGAGTTCTTTAGGAGAGAGAGAATTAATTTCGTGGTAACACCCGTGAGTAACCTCACCGCGGAGGTTGAACCGCGTGAACATTAATATATAACAGTACGTCACGTATTAATCAGACTCCACAATCTAACAAAGTTTTCCCTGCCATTTTTCCTAAAATATATATAGATCTTTCAAAATTTAAAGTATTAATTCAACTACTTCTCCTTCTTTTCATTCGTCTTCTCGGTCTCCTCCTTCTTCTTGTTATCCTTCTTCTTTTTCTTTTTCTTTTTCTTCTTGTTGTTGTTCTTCTTCTTCTGATCTTCTTCTAGTTCTTTATCTCCTTTTTTTTCACCTTCTCCTTCTCCTTCTGGTCTTCTTCTCGTTCTTCTTTTTCACCTGCTCCTTTTTATTATGTCTGTTCTTCTTCTCCTTCTCCTTCTTATTCTTCTGGTCTCTTCTCGCTTTTCTTCTTCTTCTTCTTCTTTTGGTCTTCTCTCCCTTCTTCTTCTCGTTCTCTGTCCCCTTCTTCTGCTTCATACTGGAGAATTTTTTTACTATGTCACTCGTGGAGTGATCATAATCAGATCGAAAAAATCTGGTGACCAATGGACTTCGAGCTGCAGGAGCATTAGTGGTCGTAGCTGCCTATATTCACTCTTCTTATGTATCTACTCTTTAAAATGGTGCAAAAATGAGCCATTTAAAAGACATGGAATAAAAACTCTTAGGTTGTTTCCGCATGTGCCATACTCTGAGATAGAAAACCTAAACTTAGGTTGCACTATGACTACGTGTATTGTATGTTTGTCCGACGTACTTTGCATCAACTGAGGATACATGCCCAACTTGTTGGGTTCTTCAGCGCATTCACTTGTACCATAGTCATTCACTAAGTTGACAAGTTTTGCTAATATAATGTTACGTAGGGAGAAGTATCACATAGTCCACCAAGCATGTCTTAAGCTCCAATGGGCTCCACTTTTCAGTTATTTATTTATTGGAGATCTTTCTTATGATACGTTTGAGTAAGGTCAGATAGTATATAATTATGAAGAAACTGTCTGTTCTTTTCATTTTGTTTTTAGAGTCTACATTTTTCAACCTTCTTCTTATTTCTATCCGTATTTACTTGTTATTTCAGTAGTTTCTATCGTCATTCGAGAGTTTCGTGTTGCCGTTGTATTTTACTATTGGTGATTATATGATACTTTGAGTATTTGTGTGAGTTGGAAACCCGTTTGTTTATTAATATTTTTCAATAGGACTCTCAAATTTGAGCTCTGAGAATGAAAATAATGTTGTTCGGAGCAGTGTCTCCATAATAGGCCAAGCAATGCGCAAATTTAAATTTAATCGACCCCAATAGCACTACACCAAGAAAATATTTAGCAGCAATGAGTACAACATCACTAGCTTAGTTGTTTCTAAATTATGTTTTTATAAGCAATTATTATTGACATTTACATTTAGCAATCTTTGTAAATGCCCTTACAACCTATATACAACAACATTATATTGATTTCAATGGAAATAAATAATGCCAGTAAAACCTTTAGTACTCTTTTTTAAAATACATATTTATTGTCGCTAAAAAACTATTGTTGTCGTGTAGGAGCATCGAAAAGATTAATTGTCAACTTAAAATAATAAAACATGATTATTGTATTTTATATATAATATATATGTATCATGAATCAGCTCAACTATACGCACTTGATGCTTTACAATTGGCAAAACAAGGAAACCAGTATAAAGATAGATAATCATCATCATTAGTACAAATTAATTACTCTTGCTTATTGCAATTGATGAATATGGATGACCTGAAAATTTAAATCTAGTTGATGAATAAAATATTAGCTAAGATATGCTTTTTATTTATTCATTTATTTATTAGTGTGACGTAAAATGGTGATGACTTGTGACTTGTGAGTGGAGTATCGTGTACAAATTTTGGTGTAATTACTTCTAAGTTAATATTTATATAATTAAGCTACAAGATTTAGTTAGTTGTTCAACGTAACATACCACAACCATCCTTAATTATTTTAACAGTTCCACAAAAAAAAAAAAAATGAAGAAGCTGAATTTAGTTTCGTGGACATTTCTCCTGCTGTTTATATCAAATCATATAATTTACTATTAATATTTTAGTAATTTAATAAAATAAAATACATATTAAAAATTACTCTTTTCGTTCATCCTTAATTGTTATGTTTTGCTTTGGAAAGTCAATTTGTCTAATCTTTATCGTCAAATTAGCTTAGCTTAATTTAATATTTCAAAATTGAAATTTAAATATGCAAAAACTATATAAAAAATACAAAAATAACAATAAGTTATAACTTTTTTTTTCATCAATATGATAAAAAAAAATACTATCTTAAAATGTTGGTTAAAATATGCATTGTTTGACTTTAAAATAGAAATTGTAGGGAGTAATTAGGAATGTCTATTAATAAGTACTGTATATATAACTGTATAAAATAGGAATATATATAATTAATGACGAACAATTATGAATTTGTGTAACAGTCAAATTAAGGTGAATACATTCCCAAACAGTTGTAATTTTACATGTATATACACACAAAATACCTATTTGATGATGTGGCCTGCTATCTTAAATTAAGATTTTAAAAAGAGTTTTAGTTGTCTTTATGGACTATTAAACATTAATAACATATTCAATATATATAGTCCCAATAAATGAGATTTGATATGAGGATAGAATATCGTCGACCTTAAAGGCTCTTTTTAATAGACTTTGACTGTACATTACGAATAAAAAATATTCGTATAATCGAATAACTGATAATTACATATAATAAATGTAAAAAAAAATGCCATCACCTTATTATATAACCTAAATATTTAACAGAAAAGGGTCAGAAATACCCTTCAAGTATTGAAATTGGATCAAAAATATCCTTCGTTAACCTATTGAGCCCAAAATACCCTTCAAGTATTAAAAATGGTTCCAAAACACCCCTTCATCCACCTTTATGACTCAAAAATATCCTTGCAACAAACGGTTTTTAAAATTTATATAAACCGTTTGAGAATTCTTACAACAAAAATATGCAAGGGTATTTTTGAATCATAAAGGTGGATGGATGATATTTTTGAACCAATTTTAATACTTAAAGGGTATTTCTGACCCTTTTTCAAATTTTTAATTATGATTTTAAAAATCGTTAGTTGCAAGGGTATTTTTGAGCCATAAAGGTGGATAGAGGGGTATTTTAAAATCATTTTTAATATTTGAAGAATATTTCTGGCCCAATAAGTTAGCGAAAGATATTTTTAACCCAATTTTAATACTAGAAGGGTATTTCTGACCCTTTGTTGAATATTTAAAATGAGTTTAACTTTTATAAGAGTTCTTGCCTTACTAGATAACCTAAAAGATAGATACAAGTAATTATCTATAATATTCAAAAATTAATATCCTAAAATGACAAGGTATATGATGATTAACAAAAACGAACTAAATACTTAAAAAAGCCCAACATTTTTTATTATTTATTTTTAGAAAAAAAAAAACTTATTAATTCAGTATGCCAGCCATTAACATCAAAGGATACTCCTTCCCTATCTGTATTGTGACTTTTTTTGGCACTTTCCAACTTCCCTTTATTTCTTGTTCTACCTACTCTATTTCCACTTCCTACATTTCTCTTTAATTATTTTTTTTTTCTGAATTATAAGTTCTTGAAGATTCACCTATTAGGAAGGGTGGAAAAAAATTATATTTTTCATAGGTTATGATTATGGGAGAAGAACATCAAAGCCCTCTAGTTTCTCCAAAAAATTCAAAAGAAAATGATGAGCAAAACAATGAAGAAGCAAAAGAGAAAGTTGAAGAAAAAGTATTTGCACTTGTTCCAATTGTAGAGGATAAAGAAAAAATAATCTCTGCCCCTATCCAAGAAAGTATGCACTTATTTCCTATTCTACGATTTTTATTATTGTTTGTTGTTTCTTTAGCCTCTATTAATATTGTTGTTTATGCTTGTTGCTATTGCTTTTCGGCCTGTTCAGACCTCACTTGTGAAATCATGCTCGATTTTTGTTGTTGTTGTATTATATCTTTTGCTTACGTTTGAAGGATTTCTCTGTATTTTTATTTTTTTTGGATTGTCATCGTGTAATTGTAGTTTAATTAATTGATTATTTTTTTGCTAATTTAATTTGAGGAGTTTTGATTGGTTAAAATCTTGGATTTTCTGACAGAGGAAACAGATTCAGAAATTCAGAAAAGTACAGGGGGTTCCAAGGACAGAGGTAAATTTGACAGCTGATTTTATTATTTTTTGTCTAATTAATTTGCCTTTATTATTATTATTCCCCTGTCTCAATTTATATGATACAATCGAGATTTTCAGAGTCAATTAAGTTTTTATTTAATTGATTTTTTAAATTAAATATTTTAAGTTTATTAATTACTGAGATTTATAGCATTTTTTTTCAATTAAGTAGCAAAATTTTCTTTAGGATATGAAATGAACCAATTGTCCACATTGGAAAAATAGAGAAATGCTAAAGAAATTATAAGCCAAATGAGTTCTCCCACCTATTAGACTAGTCTTTTGGATTGGACTCTCCCGTTTGATTTATAACATTATAACATATGAAACTGCCTGATTTTGAGGTATATTAAGAATAAGGTTGTTTCTTTAAAAAGAGTAAGGTTGGTGAAGGTAAACCTTGCAAGGTACTACCAAATAGAAGGAAAAAATTGTGTATAAGGCTCAACTTTTTTTTAAATACAGTAACAAAAATAAGGAAATATAACGGGATAAAGTGTGGTATTCTTAATCAGAGTTCTCGAATTTGAATACTGACAAAGGAAAAGAAATGATGTTACGAAGCGCTTCCATTTGTAATGGGCCTTACTCGGAGTAAATCTTGATTAGTGGACCCCATGTGCTTACTAGACACCGGATTGGAAAATCAAAAAAAGATATAGGAAAAAGGAAATTCAAGAGAGTAGGTTAATTCCATTTCCTTTTATTGTACTTTTGCTCAATTCCCCACTTTAAGGATTTTAATATTCCTATTCTCAATTTAATAATTTTCCCTATTTCATTGCTGAAAATAATATTGGTTTATTGATATTTTTCGTTTTTATAGATACTGCCCTAGCAAAGGTTGAATCAGAGAAGAGATTGGCTTTGATCAAGGCATGGGAAGATAATGAAAAAACTAAGGCTGAAAACAAGTACTATAATTTAATTTCTATTCCTTTTTATTTATTTTATTTCCCCCCCCTTTGGCAATCAACATCAACAGAAAAAAATTAATGAAAGGAAAAAGAAAGAGAAAAGAGGATGTATTTTTTCAATCTGTTGGGTGAACATAAAGTGAAATGTACTTTACATATGCTTATTTTCAACTATGGACTAAACCTATGTTGCTCGCACATTTTAAAAATATTGTCACAGTCCTGTTGAATTCTTAGAAAATATATAGCTTTTGGAAGATTTGACAAATACTCTGCAGTATTTTTGAAGAGTCCGAGCAACAGTGGAAGTTAATATATGTTGATATTAATTTCAAGAGCGAGGTTGTTGCTATGTTTTGTTGATTATATTCAACATATGATGAGGAAATATCAGGGCACTTAAAAAATTGTCAGCAGTTGGAGCTTGGGAGAACACAAAAAAGGCAAATTTAGAAGCTGAATTGAAACAAATTCAGGTGAAATCATTGTTACTTACAACAATTCTACTAGTACTAAATAGTACTTCGTCCGTCTCATTTTATGTGACGCCCTTTCCGTTTTAGTCTGTAGCAAGTCAAAGGGTGTCACGTAAAATGGAAGGGATGGAATATATGATATCATTTTCCCCCCTTGGTGTCACTTTTTACTAATCAAGAATGCAGCTATCTTTTGTTGTCACTTCAATAACTATCTTTGCACTTGTTAGTTTAGTTTCATCAAGGTGGTCCGACATCTTCTATATATTACATGAGAAAGGACCTTGTCTGTGCACTTAATGCAGTGTAACTTTCCAGCAGAAGGGGTTCTCATATACCCCTTTCTGCCGTTCTAGATCCGCCCCTGCAGTCGTGCCTTATTTGAAAACCAATACATTGGCTTCTTTCTTGATCCGGTATCTGATGGTGTTAATTTCTTGTAATATCAGATTGATGATAGGTTTTGCGTCTATATTGTTAGATTACAAGTAAACAGACAAGATCTTTCACATCTCTCTGTTGTGAAAATCTGTGTACTGAGTCCTACAGTGTTACTGATGCTATTTTTTAACCCTGAATGTTCGAAGTTAACATGAATACTATTAGTACATTACAAGCTAGCTCGCTCGTCATTTTGCATTTATCTAACCCAGCCTGAGCCTTCTTATGAAATTCCTTCGAATATCTCATAAGGTAGGTGTATAGAAGTTAAATCCAAGATTTTATCAGGCCAAAGAGCTTTCTGTCATTCACTCTAAGAACCTCTTTTATCACCATATTCTTCTTGCTTTATCATTTCATGAGCGATACTCCAACTACCAGGCCTATTTCACTCATTTAAGCGAAATATTCATATTGGATGACATGTTTCTTGGTTGATCTGTTTTGAGCTCATATTTCCAGCTCCTTTACCAGAACCACATTTCTAGGCTTATCTCCTAAGCTGTTACTTACTACTACTCAGATTTTATGTGTTTCAAGATCTCATTTTTATGATTCTTAGACTAATGTTCATATTAAGAAACACGAAAGTGAATGTATAAGTATTGTCCAGTGGACCTATATACATAGGCGGAGCTAAGGAGCACAAGGGGGTATCCGAACCCCCTTTGTTGGAAAATTACACTGTTATGTCGGAAAGTATTTCTTTTTCTGCATATATAGTGGATGTTGAATCCCATTGGCTTCTTCATATGTTTTACATCATTATACTTTGAATCTCCTAGTGAAAATCATGTTGCACCCTCTGCCTCTATATCACCTCGTAGGACCTTTTTCTTACATCTTGTTAGTCCAACTCCAAAGTTCAATTTCTTTATCTTATTCATATACTATTATTATATCATCATGGTCCATAAATAGATTGAGAGTCTTCTTAACTATATCCATCATTCAAGTTTCAACTACATCATCAATCAAACCATTAACACACACTCAATTGTCTGTCACGATCTCTTAACTATGTCTGTAGCATATCTATATGTATGCGTCCTCATGTACATGCACCTTTGATCCGAACAGGAAGAACTAGAGAAGAAGAAGGCGGAATACGCGGAGAAGATGAAGAACAAGGTGGCTGAAATTCACAGAGAAGCAGAAGAAAAGAGGGCAACGATTGTAGCAAAACGAGGTGAAGATGTTCTCAAGGTTGAGGAAACTGCTGCTAAATTTCGTGCCACTGGCAATTTGCCCAAAAAGTTCTTGCAGTGCTTTGGCTATTAGATTCTAACTTTAGTCAAAAAATCTCAAAAACATTAATCATATGCAGACTCCACATACATTTCTACTATTGTTTCTTTGTGTTGGTTGGGTGTAGTTGCTTAATTAATGTTCCTTCTGTGTATAGACTATAGAACAAGTTCTTGTTTATACTCTTGATAAAACAATCATGTGTGCTGAACATTATTCATACACTTCACATTTTTGTTGTTAATATTGTGGTTAAGAGTACAAAGAATAGAAAGACCTTAAGGACAGCCTGGTGCACAAGCACTCCCGCCCGCTTTCGCTCAAGTTCTAGGACAGGGTCGCACCTCAAGGGGTGTAGTGCACCGTGGCAGAGGAGGCAGGAGTTTCATTGAGGGAGTTCATCATCTACTATATGCAGGTGAAAAGAAACATTTTGACCTCATAATATACAATGTGATTTTTCGGTAAAAGAGGCTCGGATGAACCCCTTCCCGCCACATATAGCTTGGCCACAGGCAATGCAGACAGTAGACAACATTTTCTAAATTCAGTGGCGGAGCTAGGATTTTCATTAAGGGATTCAGAAGTAAACGTACAAACTAACCGAAGGGGTTCAACATCTACTATATATACATAAAAAATAATTTTGACCATGTATATATAAACAATATAATTTTTCGTCGAATAGGATTCGAATAAATTCCCTGATCTAACTATAGCCCCGCCCCTGCCTAATTTCACGACTCGAAACAATGACCTATGCCCCTTGTTTTATTTCTTCTGTTCTTTTTTCCAATTACATTTCTAGCTACCAATGAATTAACAAACTTCATTACGTGTGTCCTAAATGCTAGCAATATTTTTGCTTCTCCTCTAATTTTTTTAGCAATTGGTTCAAATTAGCACACAAAAATAGTAAATGCTCTAAATATTTTTTTATTCTTTGGGAATACAGATTAAAACCCATGCTATAGAGATTTTTGTATATATATAATATTTATATAAAAAGGATTTCAAAATCTCAATTCCCATCTAGACTTTGAAACTTTTTTTTAAAAAAGTAAAAATTACATATTTAACGACATTTTGTGAAAAATTACATATATAATGGCATTTAAAGGGAGCCCACAGAAGTGTAAAGTTTGTGAAAAAACTGTTTATATTGCAGAAATGATCTCTACAAATGGTGTTGCTTATCATAATACGTGTTTTAGGTGTAAACATTGCAATGGAAGACTTGCAGTAAGATTTTGTGATTACATATATACACTCATATTTTCTACTGATAACATATTTTTTATCGTCTCAAATTGATTAAAACAAGGGCAGTTTGGTGCGTTTAGCTTCTGCTATGTGTGGAACTTGAGGAGTGCCTAATTATAATAGTCTAGTGATGCAACCTTACCTTGCATAGTAATTCTATGGTATGAGAAGTCTTTCTTAATGAGGTCCTTTCTAATTGGCGAAAAAGTGACTAGTGTCAACGACTAAGCGGGTCATAATTCCCGACTCAGCTCCAATAATGGTGTTGGGAAACTAGTTCCATGACTTAATCTTGTGACCCCTTATCACATGATGGCATGTGTTATCATTACGTCCGCTTTCCGATTAGGATTGGAACCAATTTAAGAAGACTTCAGCGAGTGATAAAAAACGATAGATTGAAAATTTATTAAAGTTTTTCTACATAAACTACTCTTCTCATTTCAAATAAACAGACGCAACAAAAGAAAAAGAGAATTAAGATACTATAGTTCTTTTGTTCAAAAAATGTATATTTAATGTAACGTACAACTAAACTAAAGTTGAAACATGACGCAAAAGTAGTTCTGTTTTCCCCCCAAAAAAGGAAAAAGGAGCCTTTCCTTTGTTAGTATTTGGGACTATACAACATGTACCTTTTATGTTTGTATCAAATATTTCATCAACATTAAGCTTCTTATAATAAACATTTAGATTAATAATTAATTATATATTATTTTTTGAACTGTAGTTGAGCACCTATTCAACCCTTGATGGAGTACTATATTGCAAGCCTCATTTTGCACAAATCTACAAGGAAAAAGGAGGAGCTCCCTTGAAACATTCTGCATCATGTAATTTGTTTTATATATAACTTAACACTACATTTTAAACAATTAAACACTACAATATAATTTTATTAATCATTTATTTGCCTAATTATTTTTTTATTTTCCTTATTTCTTGAGCAGTGGGAAGGCAAAATGAACTGGTACGTATCATTTGTTTACATGCTCTAAAATTATTTTTACTAGCTAGCAAGGTAGAACAACAATATTAGACACAGATTCAGACGAACCTAGTAGCTTTTGCTTAAGTTCATTAAGTATGTATAGATATCTAATCATGAACCCAACAATTGAAACAACCTTTGAGTTCAACGGCATGTTTAAAATCACAAACTTCAAATTCTAACTCCGACTACATACGTTACGGGTAGTATTAACTTCTTGTATATTTTATTGTTGTTACAGAACAGAAGCTCTAGCAAAGTTTCAGCTCTATTTTCTGGTACGAAAGATAAATGTGCTGCTTGTAAAAAGACTGTTTACGCATTGGAGAAGGTTAGTATTTCTTTTATTTCTTCTTAGAACTACTTAATATCAACAATTTTCTTCTTAAAACTAATTAATGTCAACAAAATTATAGTTTCTCTCTAGTCTTATTTATGTGTAAATGTTAGTTAAAAATGTGTGTTTTTGTTCCCTTTATATAGGAAATATTTATATACGGACAATTTACAGAAGCATATTTCCCTCAAATATAGAATAACATCATAAGTTTAACATAACACATAGGCCGATAATTAAGTGGTCAATAAATTTGAAATGGTAAATTTCTTTTTTGATTTGTTGAGCTTTCTTTCGTTGTTACGATAGGCCGAAAGCAGTGCCCATTCTCTTGTATTTGGGGACACATGTATTGTTCCTAGGAGATACTCTACTATAATTTTACCTTAATAAACTTATTTTATGAAGAATATGATGATTAATTTTCTTGGTCCAAGAGAATGTTGGAGAGATTTCTAATATAATCAACTCATTGATCTTATGGTATATTTCAGTATCAATGATGAATTTGTGAATATTTATAAGCAAATGGATCAAAAGTGCACATTTCTAATTTACTAAACATGTTATTAACCCTTTGATAAATAATATAACGAGGGCAATAGCATTGTATATCTACTGACTTAAAATCTCGAATCCGCCTCTGATCATAAAATTAACAAATGCAGGTGACAGTGGATGGTGAAATGTACCTCAATACATGCTTCAAGTGTGTTCATGGAGGTTGTAAACTCACAACATCATCATATGCAGCATTTGATGGACGTCTTTACTGCAAACCACATTTCTCTCAATTGTTCAAAGAAAAAGGCTCTTATAATCATCTCAGCAAAGCTGCATCAATGAAGAAAAGTTTAATCAATGAAAAACAAGGTTCTAGTACTACTAATGATCAAGTGAATGACACAAGATGATAAGTCATAAATAGAACAATAAGGTTCTAGTACTTGTTGTATATGCTGCACTTGAGCCGAGGGTCTTTTGGAAACATAGTCTCTCTACCTTCAAGAGGTAATGGTACGATCTGCGTACGCTCTACCACTCCAGACCCCGTTAATTATGAGATTTCACTGGATATGTTGTTGTAATATTTCATTTTCTATCCATTTATCGACAACAATTATTTTTTTCTCATTTATTTAATTTTATTTTAAAGTTCTACTTAAAAAACCATGTCTATATTCACTCATTTCCTTGTTATAATGTTGGAATATAATGACGGAGTAAACATGCTAGAGAGGAACCTGATAGGTAGTTCACTCATGGCTCACCGGATATAAAGTTTAAGAAAGAAAAATAAATACTTTAGGGTTAGTAGAAAGAACATACTATATATGACGTTTGATCGAAAAGTTTAAGTTGATTAAATTATTTTTAAATGTAAAAAGATGTTATTCATTTCGAAGTAGAGATAAAAGGAAAACTGCGTAAAAAAGAAATACTTCTGAAATTAGCTAGTGACTTTAAACATGATATGATTTTATCTAAATTGAATGTTGGATTCTCTTTCAACTTTTCCTAATTAGGCCCCCCCTCCAACCCCACAAAATGTGTTAGAAATATATACATATATATATATATATATATATATTAAAGTGTTGGAAATAATTGACAACGATGTGGGATCGCCAAATCCAATATTTCTTGACAATTTAATATTGTGAATTTAATTATTAGCAAGTTCATAATAATGGAAAGTTGGTCAAATTTGCACATTTACTTTGAAAAGTTCGCTCAATATACTATTCGTCACACTTTGAGGTCAAATTAATTTATCTACATTAGAAAATTGGCTAAACATATCCTTCGTCATTTTATAGGATCAAATTATCCTTGATGTCATGCTTTGGGGTCAAATTATCTTATCTTCAATGTCATACTTTAGGGTCAAATTTATCCCCATTGTTAAGAACTTTTCACATGCATATACCCTTTCTTTAATAGAAAAAACACAAATCAACATTACATGCCCCATTTTTTTTAAAAATAAAATACACCCTAATTTAAACCGTCTGACCCGACTTGAACCATAAAAGAGACACAAATAAATATACCCCCTTCAGTTCTGTTGGTCAAAATTTTTCAACCAGAGTAACTTCTTAACAATGAAGGTAAATATGACCTCAAAGTATGACATCAAGGGCAAATTTGACTCCAAAGTATGATAAATGATATATTTAACCGATTTTTCAAGAATAGAAGGGTAAATTTGACTCTAAAATATGATAACGGGTAAATTAAATCCTAAAATATAACAAAGGATATATTTAACTAATTTTTCAAAATAAAATGATAGTAAATTTGACCCTTTTCTGTGGTAACTAATGAGGTGTTAATTTGTAAATATCGTACACTTAGGCTAGTGGATAATATATTGGATTCAATATCAGCTGTTCACATACAAAATCTGGATTCATGCATTGCAAGTTGCAACAGTGTTGATTTGCACATTGTAGGATTCATTTTTGAACAATATTTTAAATAATTATTTTTAAGAGCTTCAAGACCTCTCTAATTAAGAGCAGAGAAATTTCAATCATCCAATCATAATCCACGTTGATCATCATCATATGCATTCAAGGTCTAACAATCCAGACTATAACTGGTACGCTAGATAAATTTATTACATATACTTTCCATGAATCAATTACCTAACCAAGTTGTTTCTTATGTAAGAGACTGATAAAAGTATGAATCAATTCATATCTTTTCTTGTTTTTATTCCTTTCAAAAAAATTCTTACTAACCCTAACTTTTTAGGTCATATAGTATTAAATAAAAATGTCTGGTACGAATATAAGGACCAATGGTTCTAGACTTCTAGTTTTACTTTTAATTTAGCAATCATTGGAGCATATTAGTAGCTGAAAGAAGGGAAATCAATTTTCAAATTCTTTTACTAAACATTTCAATCTTATTTACTATGATAATAGACAGATTGACGATAAATAATTCTTATATATATATATATATATATATATATATATATATATATATATATATATCCTTCGAATATAATGATGTATAATAAGGACATAACTGACACAAATATTCCTAACATAAATGACACAACAACATCCTATCGAGTATAATATCATAAGTGGGGTTTAGAGATGATAAAATATACGTAAAATTTTTACTTCTATCTTTATAGAATATATAGAAAGTAGCTTCCGACTAACCCATGCTTAAAAAAAATTGTAGTCAAAATATGATAGAATGAAAAATAACAACAACCAAATAGCAAGGTAAATAAAACAATTAAAGTAACAAGTAATAGCAGTAAAATTGAAAAGAAAAAAAAATACTAGTACTTAGTAAGACTACTAAATAAAAAGAAGATAAAAAAAAAAAGACCAACTCTCTACCTCTTCCTCGGGAAAATACTAAAACATACGACATAAATAATAAAGAAAAAATATCGAGGTTTGTTTGGTACGTGAAATAAAAAGATAATTTTTGTATAAAATTTAAGATTAACTTTATTTTATATTTCGTGTGAGTAATAATTAAGAAATTGTTTTATTTTATTTTATTATTTATGTTAAAATGATAAAATTATTATTTTATACAATAAATAAATAAATATAATATTCTTATCAAATATCATTATTTATTCTATTTGACGTACCAAACGACCCCATATAGAATCAATGTCACAAGAGTACCTTTTGGCTGTCCATTACAATCGTCAAACTTAATATTTGACGTTTTTAAATACACAACCAATAAATTGAAATCCACAGCTGAACAAAAAAATATAGTAAGCCAGTATTATAAAATTCTTCTTTTTGTTGTCCTAAGGGGTGGTTGAGTTGGTTTGAGGGGAACTTTTTATAGCGGAGATTGCGAATTCGATCCATCTCTAATACCTTCTCAATCGAGCTCGTCGCACGGGATTTACCTAATGCGGTTTACATCTCTTGTATGGTCTGCGAGCTATTGCACACTGAGAAAGAGTTTTCAAAAAAAAATAAATTCTCTTTGTTAACAAAAATCCAAACTTGTGAACTACTTCTTTCTTCTTTAGTTTATCTTCTTTATTTCAGTTATCCACTATTGTCGTGTCGTGTAGTATTTTGTAGCAAGAACCAAAAGAAATGTCATGTGAAACTTATTTTTTCTTTCCCATTTTGCCCTCACCTCGTTTCACTTATCCTAGTGACGGAGTCCGGAGTTTTATTTAGGGATATATAATATAAAGAAATAAAATACAAACTTATCTTAGTGACGAAATGAAGATTTTTATTTAAAAAATTTAAAATATAAAGAAATAAAATACAAATTAATCAAAAGTCGAAGAGCATTGACGTCTATATGCATAAAAGTAATTTCAACTATATATGAATAGTGTTTCTCTATCTTAATTTATGTAATATAATTTGACTTGATATGGAGTTTAAGAAACAAATGAAGACTTTTGAAACTTGTGGTACAGTAAATATTTGTGTGGTTGTAAAACATTTTATTAAGAATAAAATGATATTTTAATGTTAAATTATAAGTAAATATAAAAATGTGTCATTTTGTTTAGAACCGACTAAATTAGGAAAAGGGGCGTATAATTTTCTGACAAGGGAGTTCAAATGAACACGAACCCAAGCCAGCTCCGCTCCTACCCCATTTTTTCTTTCATTAAGAGGTTTAAAATATAAAGAACTAATATACGAATTAGTCGAAGAAAGTTGACTATATATAGAGAGAGGGGGGATAATTTCAATGATGTATTGTATAAATAATGAGGGATGGCCTTGGTTCAGCGGTAAGCTTACTTACCGTGGTGTGCCAGGGTCGGGGTTCGAAACGCCCCTCCAACGAAGCTGGGTGAGGGCGCGTAGGTCAGGTCCGGAGTGATCCCCTCCCCGACATCTACGGAGTAGGTATAAACCGGGTCGTCCTTATTGTATAAATAATGGAGTAACTCCACATCATCCCCCAAACACACCCAACCCCCACAAATTGCCCCTTTTTTTTCAAAAACCTGACCCTTTACCTTCCTTTTTCTTGTGTTCTTACTTTCTTGAAGTGCAAGTGCCACTTCTCTAGCATAAAGTTTCCATCTCTGTTTTATAATTTCCAAGAATTTCAGCTCAAGCTGTCTTTCGCTTTGTCCTTTTTCACTTATATATTGTATCTATATGTATTGATATTTTGTGGGTTCAAGAAAGAGCAAAAAGCAGCTAAAAAAAACGAGAGAAGGGAAGGATGAGTACATCAACTAGCATTTTTGTGATAAGATGGATCAATTTCCTCACTATGGTATGAACCCCTTTTCATATTTTGCACTTCTTTTTCAGTTCCAGCTGGTTTGGGATTTGTTTTTGCTCATGTGGTTGGGAATTGTACTTAAATGCTTGTCAGTTAGTGTTTCAATATATTCTAATTGCTAGTGCTTTTGGTTATTATTACTCTCCTACTGTCTTATTCTTCGAGTTTAGGCTTACCTGTTGTTTCCTTTGCTTCAGTTATCATGCATTTTCTGTTGTTGTTGCTGTTGTTTTCTTTTACCTCTCCCTAGGAGCTCCCACCCCTTTTGCTCCCGTGGTGACTCGAACTCACAACCTTGAGGTTGGAAGTGAGGGGTGCTTAGTATCCGAGCAAGTCCCTCTTATCATGCATTTTGTTGTTACTTGTTCTTTTCTAGATTTTTTTTTTGGCATGAATTCTTCGCTCCTGTATCTGTTGGACTTGTTTTTGGATTCTGCTTTACTTGAGCTGAGGGTTTATCGGAAACAACCTCTTTATCGTAAGATAGGGGTGAGGTTGTGGACACACTACTTTCCCCAGACTTAGCACTAGGTATGTTGTTATTGCTTTTGGACTGATAGTGGTATGAACTGGGTACACTTACCCTCCGGACCCCACTTGGTGGGAATATACTGGGTATGTTGTTGTTGTTGTTCTTGGGTACTAGTTTTGCAATTCTGAGGTAGAAGTATTCGTTTTCTATCTTTATTTTTTTTTAAAAAAGGGCAGCCCGGTGTCTATCTTTATTTTTGAATTCAGATTATTCTAGATCTTAATTTAGAGCATGAAAGTTTATTATTTTTTGTTTAATTTTGATGGTGTTTAACTGTTTTTGTACCCCATTTGGATCTTGAAAATGCAGCTGTTAGCTGTGGGCGTTGTAGGTTTTGGGATATGGATGGGCGCTCATCATGATGGCTGTCGGAAGTCTCTCACTCTGCCTGTTCTTGGCCTTGGAGGTGTTATATTCGTGGTGTAGGTTTCTGGAATACGTTTTCCTTCACAACAAACACACTTATTCATTTGGTTAACCCTTTAACCAGTCAAGGTTTGTTTATGTATATTGTGATAATTCTTCTTCTTTCCGTGATTTTTAGATCAATTGTTGGGTTTTTTGGAGCATGGAAGAACAACACCATCTTGTTGTGGATTGTATCCTCACTGTATCGAATGCCATATGAAGTGCAATTTGGTCTCTTATTCTTGATTGGCATAAATTTTTTGGTTGCTTCTCCTTAAAATTATGTTTCAGTATCTGATCATGCTTTGCTTGATTTTGGTGGCAATATTGGTCTTCACCGTTTTGGCGTAAGTAATGCTTCTTGGAATTTGTTAAGAATTTGGTGCATCATCTATCCTTTTTTGCTGACAGACCAGCCATTGGTTTCCCAATTCTTCTTGCCTCTGTATTGCAATACCCAAGATCTAGTAAATTATCATAATGATGTGCTACAATAAATGTCTATCGACAAGTTTATGGGTTAATTATCAATGTACACAATAACTAATATGTACTTCTTTATGGAGGTTATTTAAGTATGAAGTTAAAAGGCATTACCAAATTTATGACTGTAGTTGTGGTCCACCAAGTTATTTTAGTCACTACTATGTTTATGGCCCATCTTCATCAAGTATGGATGTAACTATAGTTTGTTTTAACATCCTGCTTGTTATGCTTTGCAAGTTACAAGCTTGTGATCATACTTGAAAGTTTGAATACCTTTACCAAAAACTCAAAACAACTTTGAACCAATTCTGTATTAAACTTTTAGTTTTAGTGGCTTGATAAAATTTGTTTGCGATGGTCTCACTACTCTAAATGATCTCAAAATATGTAGATAGAACCTTTTCTTCTAATCCCGTACTAAAATTATAATTTTTGGGATTTATTTTGAAGTTTTTCTGTTTATCTTTTGTGAAACTTCTAATTTGGATATGCATCTCCGATCAGGTAATTTTATCATTGAGGGTTCTTTAGGAGTCTATCAATAGCTAAGTAGCTAGAGCACTGTAAGGCATTGCCTCTGGTTTGGTCCCCTGATTAGAACCTCCTACACTGCTTCTTGAGGCTCCTGAATAAAGCTTTCACCGCCTTCTGTCTGAAAGTCACTTTGATTAGGGAAGAAATAGAAATACGATATCGTGAATATCCTTAACTAGTTGTTCCATAGGTTTCAGCATTGTGTTTCTCATGTTCCTGATCAGTTGTCCCTGTGTGCAGTGTTCTTAGATTTTGGTTACAACCTCTAATGTACTAAATTGGGCTTTAAAAAGAGTCAAATGATGTATACATTCTCACAAGAGTCAACTTCTACGGCCATACATAAACGTTCTCCTATACAACTGGAGTGGCATGAATGCGGTCGATGGCTTGAGGAATCAATGCTTACAAAATTCATACTATACAATGTAGTGGCATAGCATGACATTGATATTCTTATAGGATTAGGAAAAGCCTACATCATGAGTTCAATTCACAGTTCATCACTCTTGATGTAGTGCTAGTGCTAAGGCGCCTTTGGATTGGTCTAATGATGCATGTTTTTCGTTATATTCTTGGAGCTAATATAGGTAGAAGTTCTTTCCCGATGGTATTGTCTTTGACTTTGGAGCTAATAGGAGCTCTAATTGTATCTGACTGAGTGGTGAGGGATAAAAGGATCAGAACGAATCTGCTGCAGCAGAAGAGTTTGCAGAAGAAGCTGCATTGAATGCTTACGATATTACATTAGAAAGAATAAAAGAAGAGTAGAAGGCAATTAAGTGGGAAACGAGTTGAATAAAGGTCAAGAGGGAACCTAAAAATAGCTTTAGAAGCCGGATTAAGGAAGTGTTTCCATAGTTCGAGCAAATGCAATGCGACATCCAGGCAAAAAGTGTTGGAGTTCGATCTGCGTAAGAACCACTGGGAAGTTTTGTTTCATTCTCTTTTAGTGCCCACTTTTTCGTTAATTCCATTAAACCCTCGTAGCTATTGCCGGAACATAATGTTGGACGATCTCCATTTCCATATGGTATTTGAAGTCAAACATGAGCAAACCAGGTGCCATTCAATCCTAATTCCTAGCAATAAAACCTCCCTAGACTGAGGCCCAATGCTATGAGGACTACACTATATAAGAGAGTGGCTAAGGCAATTGCCAATAGTTTCTATTGAAGGACTGGCTGGCTCTTTAAAGAGGGCGCTCTCCCAATCTCATTTAGATTGGAAGAGATATTGATAATTATCCCAAGGAGGCTTACTACTCAACTGATAGATCAGGTGAGCATCCATGATTAGTAAACTCACCAAAGCAGCAACATATGCAAATTTATGTCATTCAAATGCGAATATAGGCCTAATTGAAGCATAGAAGTGAAATAATAATAGTGAGAAGCTTCTATGTGTAACATTTCATAGATACGTCGAGGTTTATACTTTCATAAGAAAGAATGATAAATAAGGGTATGCCCTATTGGAAGTACTAGGTTTGAGGTGGAAGATAGAGTCTATTGGTCCAGGTGCTGATCCACTTCCCCTCCCTGGGGTGGGATCTATGATGGATAAGCCGAGGCTTTATCAGGAAAAGTAGCAACATTAGGGGTGTGTTTGGTATGAAGGAAAAGAAAATGTTTTCCAATTTTGTCTTGTTTGGTTGGCTTAAATGTTTTGGAAAATGAATTCCCTACATAAAGTAAAACATTTCCAAAACTCTCTACCCCGACCCGAGACACAGGATCCGACCTTGACCGATGACACACGTCTCGATCCTAACTCGAGACTGAACCTTGAGTCGGACCCGACCCCCGAGTAAAAATGAATGCAGGTTCTAGTACTAGTACAACTAACTGACCATGTAAGAAAGTCACTTATTTTCCAAGAAAATATTTTCCTTCTTACCAAACACACCCTAGGTGTAACGTGCATATGACTGAACGTGCATGGGACTGCTGGATTCTTTTTCTGATAACCAACCGATTGGTTGTTTCTAGTTTCAAAACTTGTGGATAATGGGTCCGCCCCTCTACCCTTCTCTATTTAAATACCAGATTGATTCACAACAGGGTTCAAACTCATTACTTGTGCTTACCACAAGTCCCGCATCCTACTACCTATGCTACTGAACCAAAGTCATGAGCGAGAACGCCTCAGATTCTACTAAAAATGATATGGTTTTCAATGTTCAAGTGCATCTTATTAATACACAGTAAACTGAAGAGAACCAAAATAAAAGAAACACTGAGCCACGATGACAGAACATGGATTCAGTGTGTCTTGAACATATTACTCTAAACTGGTTTGTCACATTTAATTCTTCATTAAGTGGCAACTACTGTTGTCTATGTGCATGCTGATGTCAGAAATGGCTGATACCTACATATTACTGTTGCACTTATTTTGCTTTGCTTTGTCACAGGTTCATTGTAACGAATAATAGCTCAGGTCATAGTGTTAATGGACTAAGGTACAATCACCTGTCACACTGTCCGTGATCTCAATTTCTCGAATTAAAAGATTTCAAATCTCCTCTCTTCACTCCCTCAATATCCTTCCTTTTTCCACTCACGTCTTTCTCTGTCTCATTTTGGTTCTCAATGTGTCTCACAGTCGGATTGTGCTTGTATACTTCATCGAGGTGTCACAAGTTTTTCATGCTCTCTTTTATCCTTTGACTTATTCCTGTGCTATTTTGGCAGGTACAAGGAGTATCATCTTCATTATACTTTGACTTATTCCTGTGCTATTCTGGCAGGTACAAGGAGTATCATCTTCAAGACTACAGTTCGTGGTTTCTAAAACAAGTAAGAACTTGCTTCAGATGCCTTAAGACGAAAAGTTCATGCATAGATTAACCATTTGCTCGTTTGTTTCAGCTCAATAACACCCATAACTGGAAGCATCTGAAAAGCTGTCTTGTCAAGACGAATGATTGTAGTAACCTATCAAAAAGATACAAGGTCATGTTCTGACTTGAACCCGTTCATGATTTATATCTTTGAAATCATATTATTAATGTCTCTGCTATTTTGTTGCAGACTCAAAAGGAATATAAATTAGCAAAACTAACACCTATTGAAGCTGGTTGCTGCAGACCACCATCTGAGTAAGTTATTGTTATTATTACTCCTTCCGTTTTCCATTTGTTTGTCTTAATTTCCCATTTAGTCAGTTTCTTGTTATCCCTCATCTTTCTTTTGCAAGATATTTTTGTATATAAAGACTACTGTTGATCACATATATCTTTTGTATCTGTTGTTTCTCCAATTCTTCTATAGCTCACGTGTTAGGTGTTGAAATCCTTTCTAGCATCATCCCTTTCATTACAAGGATTCAGAAATATTCTGCTCCTTTTGTAGGTGTGGTTACCCTGCTGTTAACGCCTCATACTATGACTTGAGCTTTCATCCGACGAGTTCAAGCAAGGACTGCAAGCTTTACAAAAACTCGAAGAATGTCAAATGCTATAGCTGTGATTCCTGCAAGTGAGAGTCATCTTCTGGTCTCTGTCATTCTTCGCTTCATCTCCAGGTTATGCAGTTCACGGCTTTTCTCCTACTGTATTTTCAGGGCTGGTGTCGCACAATACATGAAAACTGAATGGAGAGTGGTTGCTATCTTCAACGTGGTTCTCTTCATCGTTTTGGTAAGTTCACTTAATTAGGATCTCAAAAAGTGAGCATGACGATTCCAGTTTCCTGTTGGAGAAGTACAGTTACATTGATAATATGACATTCTTGAATAGAGGCAGAGTCGAGATTTGATGTTTATGAGTTTTGAACTGGTCACCGAATCCATAACTCTTCTTAGTTACTGGAGCAGCTACTATATATTTACTATACATATTTAATGGATTTCCAAATACAAATATAAGGTCTAAGCAAAAGTTACATGGTTCGGCTAAACTCATATAGCTAATAATCTTGCTCTGCCTCTGATTTCTCCGATGGCTTGAATTGGTTGATATGACTTCCACACATTCTCATCCTCTGTTGATTCTTACTTGTGTCAGTCGATAATCTACTTCGTGGGATGCTGTGCAAGGCGCAGTGCTGCTCGGAGACGCTCTAAAATTTGAATCCTGCAGCTGCAGAATCCACAGATGTGTTGGTGTTCTTCAGCTGATGATAGCAGTTCACGTTCTTCAGCTATTTGTTGACAAAGTCTGTATATTCGAGAGAAATGATTCATAGGGAAATCTTTGTAGTTTAGTTGGTTGGTTATCTGAACTTTCACTTGTAGATGAGACTTCGATTACGCACCTTGTAATCCCCTTCCCATTTCCTCTTCCACTACCCCCAACTTTTAACAAGGAAAATTTTTTTAGTGAAATGAAAAGACTTTTTGATGCATATATTCATTCATCCATTACATCGAAAGCATGCATTAGGACCATATAAAATTTGGATTTGCAACGTTTATTAAATATTTGATGGAGATTAAAACTATTCATTTTTGGCAAGTCTAAAGGAATGAAATAGTTCATGAGTATATTCAAGTGACTATTTTAAACCGATTTATACCAAATAGAATTGTTTTCGTTATTTTTTCAAGTAATAGCGTAAGAGGCTCTCTTTTTATCTTTGTGGTTAAATGTCAGTCTAGTGCATGAAGCTCCCACAATACTCGGACTCATATGAAAGGTCAAACCACAAAATTCTATCATATGCAATCTTCCTTTGTATTTTTGTAAGACTGTTTCCACAAAAGATTAACACAAGAAAATTCACACTTGTTTTAAGTGTTTAATGACTGGTTAGCGTCTATTTTTTTGGTCATATTGAAATCACTAAGTTGTCTAGAATGGAGTTTTACAAAGTCCCTTATTCGATAGATCCTCGACTCAAGTAATAACACTTCAAAGCATTCTGAAAAAAAGTGTAACGAAATTGAAAGCATAACAAAGCAAAATACTGTAATGATCGAAGTAGAAGAAACAAATGATAATAACAGAAAACGTAGGACAACAAGCTAACGAAGAAATACTATGACTATTAGTATGGACGGTAAATAACTGGAGTGAAAGCATAACAAAGCAAAATTCTACATTAACGAAAGTACTCTTAGGATTTGTCCTGAATTTCCAACTTTACTTAGATTCTATCATAATTGTGTTTTACTTCGGAAAGGTTTTCTTGGTGGAAAAAGGTTTCCTGATTTCTTTTCTATTAGGTTTATTCTTTTTGAAAGAATGATTTCTTGACTCTATAAATAGAAGATCTCTCTTCTCATATGTATAACACAATATTATTTATCGTCTTAATAGTTTGCAACTATTAGCTTCCGCATGACGCCTTCTCGATTTCGAACCCAATAAGTGTTATCAAGAGCCTTCATCGATTCTCATGGATCTGGGAATTCATTGAAGAAAAGCTTTCAACCATATTTTAATCCAAACCTATTTTTAACCTACTTTTAATCCTTACTTTTATTTTTAACATTGGACTATTTTTTAATCGATTTTTAACCCATATTATTTTAAATCTTGTTTATCAAACCATGACAAGCAATACTCTCTCTTTCAATGCCCCACAAAACTTCAATGGTGAAAACTATCAAATTTGGGCAGTTAAAATGAAATCTTATCTTGAAACTTATGATTTGTGGAAAGTTGTAGATGAAGACAAACCTATACAACCACTTCCTGCAAATTCCTCTGCTGCCGAAATCAAACTTCACTCAGAAGAGAAATCCAAAAAATATAAAGCAAAAATTATAATTCAAAATTCAATTGTTGATCCAATTTTCTCTAAAATCATTGCATGTGAAACAACAAAAGAAACTTGGGAAAAACTTGAAAAGGAGTATCAAAGAAGTGAATAAGGCAGACAAAATCAAATTCTGAATTTGAAAAGAGATTTTGAATCTGTTAGGATGCAAAAAGGCGAGACAATCACTAAGTATTTTGACAGAATTTCTTTAATTGTCAATAGAATTAGGTTGCTTGGTGAAGATTTTAAAGACAATAGAATAGTTGAAAAAATTCCGGTGACGATTCCCGAGAGATTTGGGTCCAAAATCTTCGCTTTAGAAGAGCATAAAGATCTCTCTGCCATCTCTCTTGCTGAATTGATAAGCGCTCTTCAAGTACAAGAGCAAGAAGAGTATAAAAAGTTATTGAAGACATTATTTATGTAAACCACTAAAAAAGAAAAGTTGATTATCCTCTTTGCAAATATTGCAAAAAGAAAAAAAAATTGCTGGTTTAGATTTGATGCATTATGTAGAAGTTCAAAGACACTCAAGATAATTCAAAAACACTACTTATGGAAGAAGAAAGTAAGGACCAATTTTACTAGATTGTAGCAACAGAAACAAGGATGAGTGTTGGATATTTTATGTGTTACTGCAACAGTATTCTAGAATAATTAGTTATTTAGTTATAGAAAGAGTCCTTAGTTATTTAGTTATAGAAGTCCAATAATTAAGTTAGTAGGATATTCAATTTTTTAATTTTAGTAAACGTCGACTACTTTAGTTGTAGGAGGAGTCAAAAACTTTATTCATGTGTCTATATAAAACTCGTGATTAATAAAATTTATAGAGAAAATAGCCTACTTCACCCTTGAACTATACCCAAAATGGCTGATACACACCTCAACTTAACGGGGGTCCTATTACCCTCTGAACTAATTAAAAGTGTAATTTTAACTTCTTAGTGCCTAAGTGGCACATACGTGGCAGACATATGTGCCTACGTGGACCCTTCAGTGTGTTGTGCCATGTATGTGCCACGTAGGCACTAAGGGTATCAAAATTACACTTTTTGTTAGTTCAGAGGGTAATAGGACCTCCTTTAAGTTAAGATGTGTCTTAACCATTTTGGGTATAGTTCAAGGGTAAAATCGAGCATTTTCTCAAATTTATGCGAAAAAAAATTTCTAATTTTATTTTATATTTTTTGTTTTCCTCTTTCAAAAAACATAACAAGTTCAAGAAACAACCAATAATAACAGAAGTCGAATGACAAAAAACTAAAGGAGAAATACTATGATTAGTAGTAGGAAAGACAAAGCAATGGAAGTGAAAATATAACAAAATGAAATACTACGATAATCGATTTGCAAGAAACAGTAGATAGTAATAGAAATTGAAGGACAAGAAATTAAAGGAGAAATACAGAGACTACTAGCATGGATGAATTCCAAGACAACACACTACCTACTAATATACTACCCTAATTCCTATTCTCTAGAACTTCCTATATAAGGTCATGTCTCCGATAAGCTGAAACTGCATCAAGTTTCGTGTAATCATCTCTGTTCAGTACTTTTTCAGTCTATCTCTGCCTATCTGAAATCATCCATAGTCAATCTTTTATATCTCTGTGCTAGGGCATCCATTGATTTTCTCACACTATCCTCATTTTCCCAACTGTTGAAAGCAAGGATCTTTCGAAGAAAGTTATGCCTCAACTTCGATTGTTCTTTTTTACTGGTTCAAATGATATGTAATCATCTTAATATTGACAAATAAGTTACTATACCACAGTCGATGTTGCTCATTACTCGTACATTGTTCTTTAATATATAATTACATATTCAAAGCTTTATTTTAATAATGTTGATATTATTTTATAAAATTATGTACTATATGCAGAGACAAATTCATAGCCTCAATAATAGGGTACGTAAGTAAACCTATGGTTTCCAGGAGCGGATTAAGAGGGTTAGGTGGGGGGGGGGGGGGGTTCTCGGAAACCTAATAACTTTTACGTGGATCTGATATTTATATTCAAAAAGCTAGTAAATATAGAAGACTTGTAAATTGGAAATTTATAAATTATGTGTACTATTGGTTTAATGGTAGAGAAGGTGCTTGCTAAGCCCTTGACCTTGGACCTCTTCGTTATGAGTTCAAATCCCCTCAATTACTATATGAGGTTTTTATTGTTTGAATTATAAGAAGGTCAAATGTCTAGATATCAATTTTCATTAAATACATTTTTTCTTCTTTTTAGTGGTACACCTATGTTCTAGAATCTTGAAATTGCCTCTAACTACATACTAAGATACTAGTATCACATAAAAATGTATTACTCCCTATTTAGAAATGAATTTCTAGATTTACTTTATTTCATGCAAGTGGAAAATGTGATTTGATTGTTACAAAAAATTTGGTATATTACTAATGTTTATCTAAAATCATACTCACATTTACTAATCCTTGGTTAGCAAAAAAAAAAAGAAAGAAATTTCACCAAGTAAATAAAATATTATCCTATTTAGCTCCGAATTTTAGAACTTACAGATTTCACTTATGACTACTAACCTTATTTTTTATTTTGAAAAAAATGTAAAATTCATCATGTACATTAAAATATTTCCTATTCAACATAGGATTTCTTATCTCACTAATTTTATAATTTTATTTTAAATACATTTTTAATTTTTTATTGAAAGGAAAAGGAAAATAATTCATGTCTTGATCTCCAAAAATTGGTAATATTATCAATTGGACTCCAAAAAAAAAGGTCTGAATAGATCATAGATGTTAAAAAAATTTGGGAAAAATAATATACATTGACCAAAAGAGTAGTTTCCATAAGAAGCTAAAATACACAGATTTCACTTATGCCTACTAGCCTTATTTTTATTTTGAAAAAAATGTAAAAATTCATCAATATTAAAATACTTCCTGTTTAGCTTAGAATTTCATATCTAAATGATTTTATGATTTTATTTAGTTTTATATTTATTGAAAGAAAAAGAAAAATAATTCATGTCTTAATCTCCAAAATTTGGTAATATTATCAGTTGGGCTCCAAAAAAATGTGTGAATAGATCTTAGCAGTCAAAAAGATTGGGAAAAAGTAACCGTAAGAAGCTGAAAATATAGGTCAATTCACTTCATATTCCTCATTCAAAAAAAAAGAAGAAAAGAACTCTCTCAATGGCAAATCAGCGCTAGGCACAGAACATTATAAAGGATTATCTGCTGGACTCATTTTTTGGGGCAGCCAAGACAGAATTAAGTGACAATCTTCTAGGGGAGTCTGGAATCATTAACCTTGGGAAAGCGTGCTTCCCTTAGTAACTGGTTCTTTATTTTACATTTTCTTCTCGGCGAAGGTATAAATCAATGTGAATGTAAAAATTGATTTATACCTTCACTTAGAAAATGTCAAAGGAAGAACCAGTTTCTATGGAAGGAGTCTTTCCCCAAGCTAATGACTCCAGACTCTCGTGAAGATTGTCAATTAGTCCCATCTTGGCAGCCCTAACAAACGAAGTCCATCCCCTGGATTCTGGATTAGTTCAACATGAAACAAAGTTCAAAAACGTGGACAAGCATCTCCGTGACATATTAGTTATTACCACTTTAATGTTACAAGTTAAATTGTGAAAATAGAGAATAAATACAATTTTTGAATAGCATCTTGCTTTTCGAGGGACTACACTTGAGGGTATTTGTTGTGTACTAATTATGGTATGCTTGTCTAATCTATCATAGTCTATTGTTTCTTTCTTATAGACTTTACACTCCTCCCTCGTTGTTTCTTTATTTCTTCATTGTTTCCTTCTTCTTTGTATTAAAATATGGATCACATTATCGAAAAGCACACTTGCACAAATGGAGCAGCCTTTCTTTGCATTGTCAGTCCTTTGACACTCAAGGGAGCAAATTCCCCTGCAGCTGTGAGACAATCTGCAAGTACCAAGTGTCTGGGAAGGCTTGTATATTCGAGTGAAATGATTCGTAGGGGAGTCTTAGTAGTTTAGCTGGTTAGCTATATGAACTTTTACCTATGGTGAGAGTTCAATTCCACGCCTTGTAATCCACTCTCAATTTCCCCTTCCCTTACCCTCAACTTTTTTTAAAAAAGAAAAAAATTAAAATGAAATGATTCATGTAATATAAAAGACTTTTTGATATTTTTGTTCATTCATCCATTACATCTAAAACATGTAATAGGAGCATCTAAAATTTGGATTTGCAACGTTTGTATGTAAAAAGACACATAAGTTTATTAAGTATTCGATGGAGATTAAAATTTCCATTTTTCAAAAGTTAAAGGACGAAAACTGCTCAAGAAATAATAGGTAATAATAGAAATTGAAGGACAAAGGCTAAAGGAGAAATACTGTGACTACTAGAAGGGGCGGAGCCACCTTTAATTTAGGGGGTCATTCGAATCTCCTTCGATGGAAAATTATAATATTTATACATGGTTAAAATTATTTTTTATATGTATGCAGTAGATGTTGAATCCCCTTCGGCTAGTTTGCATGTTTACCTTTTTAGATTTTGAATTCCCTTATTGAAAATCCTAGCTCCTCCACTGACTACTAGTATGAACGGTAAAGTATACAGAGTGAAAGCATAACAAAGCAAAACACCATGTTAATCAAAGTACAAGAAACAATAGATAATAACAGAAATCAAAAGACAAGAAACTAAAGGAAAAATTTACGACTACTTTTATGAAAGAATAGCAAGATAACACACTGATGTCTACTGATTTATTACCATAGTACGTATCCTTTACAACTTCCTATGTAAGGTTATGTCTTTCATAAGCTGGCACTACATCAGGTTCCATCTAATCAGCACTATTCATTACTTCTTCAGCCTAACCTCTTACTATCCTAAAACAATCCATAGCCAACCCTCATACCTTCTCACTAGCATCCGTTCATCTTCTCTTCACATGCCACAACCATCTGAGTCTCGCTTCCTATATCTTTTCATCCACAGATGTCATTCCCAACTTGTTATGAATATCCACATTTTAGATCTTATTTCTCCTAGTATACCCACTCATTCATCACAAATATCTTTTGTATCTGTTGTTCCACCAATTCATTCCGAGGACTCAGAAATACTCTGCTCCTTATGTAGGTGCAGTTACCCTGCTGTTAACACCTCATACTATGATTTGACCTTTCGTTCGACGAATTCCATCAAAGACTGCAAGCATTATAAAAACTCTAAGAATGTCAAGTGCTATAACTGTGATTCCTGCAAGTAAGATTGTAACACCCCGAGACTACACCCTGGACGTCACACGGTGCTTACGACCCCGAAGGATCACAAGTTAACCCATGACTGGTACCTGTTGTGTGAACTGAATAATAATCATGAAACATATGCAAAAGTAAAACTAATAATGCCATAAGGTTCTTAATACTAAATCAAAACTGAATACATCTGGAGAATAACTGCTAACTGACAACGTCTGAAATGCCTCTAAACATCTAAAATATAAAAGTTGATCGGACAGGCCCCAACTAACTCACAACTGCTGTCTAAAATAACTGAAATACTGAAATAATATAATGGCTAAATAAATATCGCATTCTCAATGGATGAGGACTCACTACTGTAGCTATGACTGATAGACTGATCTGGCTATGTACGATCAAAAACACGAGCATCCGAACCTATGATATGAGACATCATAGCGCAAAGAGAAAGTATGTATCCGTACCTTAAATGTACTGGTATGCTAGGTAAGGTTAGGATGATATGCATGGGTTTATATGCATGAGATGATAACTGACTAAATGAACATCATAAAGTAACTAGATGAGAGTACATGCAGAACTGTAACTACAGAACATACTGAACATGCAATACTACACATAAAGGTATACATCGTGTATTTAAGATTATACTGAGACTGAGTACTGAATTCTGATGGCTGAGTAACTGATAACTGATAGCCATGGTTTTGTAGAACTGACTGAGTTCTCCACTGAATACTGAGACTGAAATTATAACCGTGGGAGTGTTCATCTAACTGTCACACCTCGATATAGACTGATTTGGGGTCCAACTTGTGGCCCCAGTTGGAAGGGTGTTAGCACCTTGCCACGAGATACTAATAATACTGTGTCAACCCTAATCTGGCAGGAAGACTCATGAAATATATATATGATCGTGTCAAACCTAGTTTGACAGGAAGACGACTTACCCTACACTGGCTACATAGTTCTGTAACTCAGGCATTTCTACAAGGATCAAACCCTAACTGTCAGGAATGCCCCTATCCCTGGGTTCGCTCGGTGATGAATCCTACTCCAAACTGAATCAACACTGAACTGATCACTAAACTATACTAAGCTTGACTGAACTAAGACTAATTGTGTTGACAGACTGAACTGGACTAAATTCACTTAGTTTTGTTAACTGACTGAGTACTACGGTTCTTGACCTTTACTGGAATGATTCTATAACTACTGCATCTAAGTAAACAACTAGATTTTGGGTAATAAATACCCCCAAGACTCGATAGCATCAATAATAAAACATAACTAATCTTGAAAGCATAGCAATAGTCAATTGTTCACAATTCATTCATTGAGACATTTTGTCAAACACTTGGAGGTTATGAACTTGTGCATGAATGAGAACACATGATAACATGTCATGATAACACTATTCAATTCACATTCACATTCTATCAAACACTTGGGGAGCATAATTTAATGCACATGATAATGAACTTCATAAGCATCATGACTACAACTTAAACTTGCAAATTTAAGGGTTTTGACATGTGAGATTCATAATTCAACACACATGCTAACTTAATTTTATGGAACTCATAAAAGATCTGAACTTGAAACCCATGCAACAACACAAACATGAGCATAATTTAATTCATAACATGAGAATCATAATTTAAGTTTTGAAAAGGGTTCTTGAACTCCAAGGGTGGAAGAAAACCCAAGGATGAACACCTAACATATCTGAGTAGTTGAATCCTAGAAGTTTCTTAAAGTTTTCTTGGGAATTGATCTTGATCTTGAAGGTTAGGGTTTTCTATTTGAGAGGGAATATTCTTGATTTGAAGAAATTTGAATAAAAGAATGATTAATTAGGTTATTAGGGCATTAATGTCATGTTTTGGACTGATTAGGGTCATGAAAAAAGACCCAGCTGCCCCTAGGAAGAATTAAAAATTTCGTCACTGGAATTTCAATTTTGAGCTTCACCACGATGCGCTGCCATCTTGATGAGCCACTGGAATTTGACTGCAACTGTATTTCACGGACAAGTGAGAAAATGCACTTTGGTGTGACGCAGTGGAATCGCATTGCATCTCTGAAAATTGACGAGTACTAACTGAAACTCTGGTGCGACGGGATGTTAATCGCAGAGCCTCACTGGAAAGTGACAATTGTGAAGTGGTCCTTCAACGCAACGCGACACTTATCGCGATGACAAACTGGAAAATGACGAATGAAATCCTTGGGGTCACCGCGATGCGGTGCTGCTCTTATTGAGCTACTGCTTTCACTAAAAGTGTCATAACTTCTCACCTAAACCTACATTATCCCCTTCCCGTTTTCTCTTTCCCTACCCTCAACTTTTAACAAATAAAAAAAATTAGTGAAATGATTCATTTAATATAAATGACTTTTTTATGTTTATATTCCTTCATCCATTACATCGAAAACATACATTAGGACCATATAAAATTTGGATTTTCAACATTTATTAAATATTTGATGGAGATTAAAACTATTCATTTTTGGCAAGTCTAAAGGACTGAAATTGTTCATGAGTATATTGAAGAGACTATTTTAAACCGATTTATCCCAAATAGAATTGTTTTCGTTATTTTTTCCAGTAATAACGTAAGAGGCTCTCTTTTTATCTTTGTGGTTAAATGTCAGTTTAGTGCATGAAGCTCCCACAATACTCGGACTCATATGAAAGGTCGAACCACAAAATTTTATCATTTTATGCAGTCTTCCTCTGCATTTTCGCAAGAGACTGTTTCCACAAAAGTTTAACATAAAAGGAAATTCACACTTGTTTCAAGTGTTTAATGACCGGTTATCGTATATTTTTATTTTTGGTCATATTGAAATCACTAAGTTGTCTAGAATGGAGTTTTACAAAGTCTCTTATCACTTGGTTAAGTGTGCACTCATCTTATTTTATTTTAAAGATAGAGAGGTTGTTTTCAATAGATTCTCGACTCAAGTAACAACACTTCAAAGCAGTCCGAAAAAAGAGTAACGAAAATGAAAACATAACAAAGCAAAATATTGTAATGATCGAAGTAGAAGAAACAAAAGATAATAACAGAAAACGTGGGACAAGCTAAAGGAGAAATACTATGACTACAAGTATGGACGGTAAATAACGGGAGTGAAAGCATAACAATGCAAAATTTTATATTAACGAAAGTACAAGAAACACAGAAGTTGAATGACAAAAAACTAAAGGAGAAATACTATGACTAGTAGTAGGAAAAACAAAGTAACGGAAGTGAAAGTATAACAAAACGAAAAACTACGACAATCGATTTGCAAGAAACAGTAGATAGTAACAGAAATCGAAGGACAAGAAATTAAAGGAGAAATACAGAGACTACTAGCATGGATGAATTGCAAGACAACACACTACCTACTAATATACTACCCTAATTCGTGTTCTCTAGAACTTCCTATCTAAGGTCATGTCTTCGATAAGCTAACACTGCATCAAGTTTTGTCTAATCATCTTTGTTCAGTACTTCTTCAGTCTATCTCTGCCTATCTGAAACCATCCATAGTCAACCTTTCATATATCTGTACTACGTCATTCGTTGATCTTCTCTTCACATGTCCGAATCATCTGAGTCTCGCTTTTCACATCTTATCACCATCGAAGTCACTCCCACCTTGTAGCGAATGTTCTCATTTTTAATCTTATCTCTCCTTGAATGTTCACACATCTATCACACTATCCTCATTTTTGCAACTGTTGAAAGCAAGGATCTTCCGAAAAAAGTTAAGCCTCAACTTCGATTGTTCCTTTTTACTGGTTTAAACGATATGTAATCATCTTAATATTGACAAATAAGTTACTATACCACAGTCGACATTGTTCATTACTCATACATTGTTCTTTAATATATAATAACATAGTCAAAGCTTTATTTTAATAATGTTGATATAATTTTATAAAATTATGTGCTATATGCAGCAACAAATTCATAGCCTCAATAATGGTAAGTAAACCTGTGGTCTCCAGGGTAGATTTAGAGGTGTGGATGGGGAGTTCTCGGGAACTCAGTAATTTTCATGCAGATTTTGTATATATATTCAGAAAGCTAGTAAATATAGAGGAATTATACATTGAAAATTTATAAATTATGTGTGCTATTGGTTTGATGGCAGAGAAGGTGCTTGCCAAATTAACCCTTGTCCTTGGACCTCTTGGTTATGAGTTCAAATCCGCTCAATTAGATAAGAAGATCAAATGTCTAGATATCAATTTTCATTAAATACAGTTTTCCTTTTTTTTAGTGGTACACCTATGTTCTAGAATCTTGAAATAACCTCTAACTATATGCTAAGATACTAGTATATCACATAAAAATGTATTACTCCCTATTTAGAAATGAATTTATAGATTTACTTTATTTCATGCAAGTGGAAATTGTGGTTTGATTGCTACAAAAAAATTGGTATATTATTAATGTTTATTTAAAATCATACTCACACTTGCTAATTCGAATTAGCAAAAAAAGAAAATTCATCAAATAAATAAAATATTATCCTATTTAGCTCAGAATTTTAGAACTCACATATTTCACTTATTGCCTACTAGCCTTATTTTTTATTTTGAACAAAATATAAAATTCATCATGTACATTAAAATATTTCCTATTTAGCATAGAATTTCATATCTCACTAATTTTATAACTTTATTTAGCTACTTTTTTAATTTTATATTGAAAGGAAAAGGAAAATAATTCATGTCTTGATCTCCAAAAATTGGTAATATTATTAACTGGGCTAAAAAAAAGGTCTGAATAGATCATAGATGTTAAAAAAATGAGAAAAATAATATCCATTGACCAAAGGAATAGCTTCCATAAGAAGCTAAATTTCACTTATGCCAACTAACCTTATTTTTTATTTTGAAAAAAATGTAAAAATTCATCAAGTATATTAAAACACTTCCTATTTAGCTTAGCATTTCATATCTAAATGATTTTATTTTATTTTTATTTTTTTATTGAAAGAGAAAAGGAAAATAATTCATGCTTTAATCTCCAAAAATTGGTAACATAATCAATTGGGTGCCAAAAAAAGGTGTGAATAGATCTTGGCAGTCAAAAGAATTGGAAAAAAAAGAATATCTAATGACCAAAAAAATAGCTTCCATAAGAGGCTGAAATAAATATATAAATACAGGTCAATTCGCTTCATACTCCTCACTCAAAAAAAAAAAAAAGAAGAAGAAAAACTATCTTAATGGTGAATCAGCGCTAAACACGGAGCATTACAAAGGATTGTCTGCTAGACTCATTTTTTGGGGCAGCCAAGGCGGAATTAAGTGACAATCTTCAAGGGAGTCGGAGTAATTATTCTTGGGAAAGCCCGCTTCCCTTAGTAGCTGGTTCTTCAGTAAACTTTCTCTTCTTAGCAAATGCATAAATCAATGTGAATGTGAAATTCACTGACAGAATTGATTTATACCATTCACTGAGAATA
Source organism: Capsicum baccatum var. pendulum (assembly GCA_030864225.1). Taxonomy (NCBI): domain Eukaryota; kingdom Viridiplantae; phylum Streptophyta; class Magnoliopsida; order Solanales; family Solanaceae; genus Capsicum; species Capsicum baccatum. The sequence goes on from CM061550.1 coordinate 9,341,891, forward strand.
TAATGTTAAAGGAAGAACTAGTTCCTATGAAAGGAGTCTTTCCCGAGGCTAGTGATTCCAAACTCCCTTGAAGATTGTCAGTTAGTCCCATCTTGGCAGCCTTAACAAACGAAGTCGATCCCTTGGATTCTGGATTGGTTCAACATGCAACAAAGTTAAAAAATGTGGACAAGCATCTCCCTGACATATTAGTTATTATCACTTTAATGTTACCAGTTAAATTGTGAAAATAGAGAATCGAGACAATTTTCGAGTAGTATATTGCTTTTCGATGGACTACACTTGTGGCTATTTGTTGTCTGCTAATTGTGGTATGCTGTCAAATCTATCATAGTCTGTTGTTTTCTTTCTTATTGACTTTACACTTCCCTTGTTTGTTTCTTTATTTCTTCATTATTTCCTTCTTCTTTGTAGTGAAATGTGGATCACATTACCGAAAAGCACGTTTGCACAAATGGAGCAGCCTTTATTTTGCATTCTCAGCCCTTGGGCACTCAAGGGAGCAAATTCCCCTGCAGCTGTGAGACAATATGTTGCAAGTACCAAGTGTTCGGGAAGGCTTTTCTTGCCAGTTTCAGAGACAGCTGAATGTAGTTTCTTCACTTCAACTCAACATTATTTTATATTAGAGTGAAGTGATTCATAGGGATTCTTAGTAGTTTAATTGGTTAGCTATCTGAACTTTAATCTTGTTGGTGAGAGTTAGATTCCGCACCTTATAATCCCCTCCCAGTTTTCCCTTCCCCTACCCTCAACTTTACAAAAAAATGAAAAAAGAAAGAATGAAATGATTCTTGTAATAAAAAAGACTTTTTGATGTTTTTGTTTATCCATCCATTACATCTAAAACATGCATTGGGAGCATCTAAAATTTGCATTTGCAACGTCTGTATGTAAAAAATCTAACAGATAAGTTTATTAAGTATTCGATGGAGATTAAAATGTCCATTTTTCAAAAGTTTAAAGGACGAAAACTACTTAAGAAACAATAGGTAATAATAGAAATCGAAGGACGAAAGTGAAAGGAGAAATATTGTGACTACTAGCAGGGCTAGGGGCAGAGCCACCTTTAGTCTAGGGTCATCCGAATCCCCTTCGCTAGAAAATTATAATATTTATGCATGATTAGAATTATTTTTATAGGCAGAATACATACGCAGGTCCCTCAAGTACGCACCATCACTTAGACACCTCAAGTGGACATTGTTCCATTTTGGCACTTTAAGGGGACATTGTTCCATTTTGGCACCTCAAGTGGCCTTCAAGTGTGCCACTTTGACACTTTTTGCTGAGTTGGCAAGGTGCATGTGACACACGTATTGAAGGCGCGTTTGGGTGGTATTTTCGTAATTTTTATTTTTCTTCTCTTTTCTTCTTCTTCTTTCTTCAATCCATTAACTTACCACCATTTTTTTCCTTAACATATCCTTATGCTAAAATGGTCAAATCAAGAATCTTACTTCTTTTATGAAAGAACAAATAAAAAAACAAGAATGATTAAATCAAGAAATAAGAATGCTTAATTATAAGAAATAAGAATGCTTAAGAAATAAAGCTAAATCAGTGAAGAAAAATTGAATTCAAACAAAATCAATAAAAAAATTAAAATCGAAGCATAAAAACCAAGAAAAATCAGTGAAGAAAAATTAAAAATCGAAGCAAAATTGATGAAGGAAATAAAAAAATAAAGCTAAATCCGTGAAGAAAAATTAAAATCAATAAAATCAATTAAAAAAATTAAAAATTGACTGGTGGGGTGGGTGGGGTGGCGGGTGGGTGGGTGGGTGGGGTGGGAGGGGCGACGGGATGGGTGGACTGATGAGGCGGGGGTGGGTGGGTGGACTGATGGTGTGGGTGGGGTGGGGGTGGGGGTGGGGGTGGGTGGGTGGGGTGTTTGAAGAAGAAGGTTGGTGGAGTGGGTAGGTTAGGGGGAGGGGGTACTTTTTATTTAAATTAGTTATTTATAAATTATTTGAGTATTTTTTATTTAAAATTAATTATTGGGGAAAGGGGTGATTATGGATTTTTTTTTAAAAAATTAATTAATGATTTAAAAATTATTTTTTAGAAAAATGACACGTGTTGGCATATTATTTGTCACTTTCCACATCATCAAGCGCATGTAATAGACACACACAATATAAATTTGCTGATTCAGCAAAAGGTGTCAAAGTGGCACACTTTATACCTACTTGAGGTGCCAAAAGGAAACAATGTCCACTTGAGGTGCCTAAGTGAAAAATGGTACGTACTTAAGGGGGCTGTGTATGGGTTTTACCTTTATTATATGTATACAGTAGATGTTGAACCCTCTTCGGCTAGTTTGTATGTTTACTCTTTTAGATTTTGAATCTCCTTAGTGAAAATCCTGGCTCCACCACTAACTACTAGTATGAACGGTAAAGTAACCAAAGTGAAAGCATAACAAAGCAAAACATTACGATAATTGAAGTACAAGAAACAATGGATAATAACATAAATCGAAGGACAAGAAACTAAAGAAAAATCTACGTCTACTAGTATGGACGAATAGCAAGATATCACTGCTACCTACTAATTTACTACCATAGTACGCATCCTCTACAACTTCCTATCTTAGATTATGTATTTGATAAGCTGGCATTGTGTTAAGTTCCATCTAATCACTACTATCCATTACTTCTTCAGCCTAAGCTCTGGCTATCCTAAAACAATCCATAGCCAACTCATCATACCTCTGCACTAGCATTCGTTCATCTTCTCTTCACATGTCCCAACCATCTGAATCTCACTTCCTGCACCTTGTTATGAATATCAACATTTTTAATCCTATTTCTCCTAGTATGCCCACTCATTCATCACAAATTTCTTCTGTATCTATTGTTCCACCAATTCATTCTGCGGACTCAAAAATACTCTGCTCCTTTTGTAGGTGTAGTTACCCTGCTGTTAATGCCTCATACTATGACTTGAGCTTTCATTCGATGAATTCCATCTGTTAGATTTGTGACCCAAATTTCTTTGATCCAGCCCTGAAAAGTTCGCGGTGCGACCCATGTTTGAGATTTTATGGGGGGTCTATGGTGGTAGCGTAGGTTGCTTTTCGAATGTGATATATACGTTATTGATACTTTCATCTCTTCATTGTATTCCTCTCCATTATAGTGAATTTCTCCTCCTCTGCCCGTAGATATTTTCCGTCAAGGGTTTCCACGTAAATCTGTGTGTGTTCATCCTGTTTTTCCTTTGGCTTACCATATTGCTTATTCCTGCTGGATTCATAACACCATCAAAGACTGCAATCTTTACAAAAACTCAAATAATGTCTAAGTGCTATAACTGTGATTCCTGCAAGTAAGATCATCTCTGGTGTTATCATTTTCGCTTCATCTCCAGGTTATGCAGCTAACAGCTTTTCTCCTATGTAACACCCCCGCACTTTAGGGCTAACGTTGAACTGTCCTTCTTACGTTTATAGACCCGAACCCAATAGTTTCAATTTAGATATAAGTATGAATAACATTTTCTTAGTGTGGGAACATCCTTGGAGATGAATATACGTCATAAAAATCTCCTAGCTTGAAAGTTAAGTTGAGCAATTTCCTGTTGATTGACATTTAGTTGACGATTTTGCTTAGGTCAACTTCCAGTGACCATTTATCATAGGATATAAAGAGTTATGTTTCCTACTATATATAAAATTAAAGCCGTTTGAGTCATCTTTCTAACTCCACCAACCGTTCATTAATCCAAGCCCGAAGTCAAAAGTTATGAGTGTTTGAATGAGACACTGTCCAGGGTCCGCGATGGCCCTGCACCGGACACCAATCGCCAAAGCACACTACCTCAGCTTTGCTATGGCCATGTGCCGCAAAGCCTTTCTGGGGGCGTCAAAAAGTGTTCCGTTTGATTTATTTTAAGGGCATAAAGGTCTTTAATCATCCCATAACCTTTCCCAACCCTCTTTGGATGAATATTAAGTCTTAAAACACGTAACTTCACGTCTCAAAAATTCCCAAATCATCTCTCCATAAGAGAGAGGAGAAACTACCTAGGGTTTGAGGAATTCAAGCTTCAGAAATTTCTCTATGTTCCCTTCGATTTTTCTCTATCAACGGGTATGTGGAACTATTCTAAATCTCATGGGCGTAAATTTTACGTTTTAAAACAAGTTTTAAAGATATATATGTATGTATATGAAATGGGGTTTTGAAAATCGTTTAAAGAGCCTGCATCATAAATCGTTTGATGAAAGTACGTAATTATCATGGGGATTTTTCATAAGCTTAATTTATAATCTTGTGCATACATGATTTGAGTTTGAAAAGTGATTTATGAACATGACTTGCAAAATTCCCTTCCCCATGACAAAATTTATGGTCCTAGCATGTTATGAATTGTGAATTCGGTTTGCGAGAATGAATTATAAGCTCCTTTCTGATAATGAGATTTTACATATAACAAATATTGGGGTTGTTTTACAAATGAAGATGATTCTTGAGTTTTAAATGCCCCTTGACTTGTTATGGATGGTGGTTTCACGTGTTTTTCAAATAGATGATTTCTAATCTAAATGCTATGGTTTCCTAATAAAGAAACTGCATGTGATTTATGATTAAATCAGCTACCGTATGTTTAAGTCTTGAAAAGAGAGTGTGTTAGCATAAGTTTGTACATGCTTTTTAAATAAGAACTCTCTTGTGATGTTTAAATTCTTTGGGTGGTCATTAATATGCTTTTAAGTAAGAAGGGCTATGGATATAATGTGGTGTGAAATGAATGACTTGCAAGTCTGAGTATGACGATACCCTATTGTGATATGCCCTTAACATAATGAGAAATAATTGTTTATAAGCATGAAGTATGTATTTAAGAGGCTAAAATTGGGATTAAAGAGAGTTAGATGGTTTCCCGAAGAAGACACGAGTTTAGATAACTCATTGCCCAAAACCATATTTTGCCAATATAGGTTTTATTTTTGCCCTGAAATAGGGAGATTGTACACTGGAGATGACCCTATGGCATAGTAGAGAGAAGAGACTACAACCCTTGCAACAAACTTGGGTTGAGGGCTTGGCCACCGAGTCAAGGACAGATTCCATATAGCCCGTGGGATTGTAGACTTGTAGGGTGTACTATCTAGCTCAGAAATAAAACAAAGAGCTGAGTCATGACTTACAAGAATGTTTTGAAGATTTTGAATTATGCCTATGCGTTTTTTATATCTATTATGTTAAATTCTTCTTTTAATGCTCTTGACTATTTGTATGGAATATATGTTGTTTTGGTTAGTTCTACATACCAATACATTTCAGGTATATTAACCGTCCTTCGTGGCGGCTGCATTGTCTCACAATGTAGGATCTGAGGCTCAGTCCTGCGGGTTCAGTTTAGCAGCAGTGTATTGTTCTAGGAGTTGAAAGTTTGTGAGCCTCCCTTACTTCAGAAGGCATCCTATCCATGTGATAGTTTTTGTTGTTTTATAGTTCGACCGGGGTCTTGTCCCGGTTTAGACTGACAATTGTTTTCAGTTCAGTCGAGGCTTCATAGATTATTTAGATTGGATTTAGGTTTTCCCTTTTGCTACGATGTTATAAAGTTTTAAGTTTGATTTCGGGACTACTGTGTTTTCAGTTTATCTTCTGCACTTTTATATCATATGAGTTATGCTTATGATTATATGCTAAGGGGTCTCTTGGACCTTCATGATTTGGAATGCCCGTCACGGCTAGGGCCTCGGTTCTAGTCGTGACATCCTATTATATTTTCAGGGCTGGTGTCACATAATACATAGAAACTGAGTGGAGAGTGGTTGCTAACAAAAATTGAAGGACAACAAATTAAAAGAGAAATACAATTACTACTAGTATGGATGGTGAGGTATCGAGACTCAAAGCATAACAAAGAAAAATTCTACATTAACCGAAGTACAAGAAACAACCAATAATAACAAAAGTCGAATAACAAAAAAGTAAATGAGACAAACTAGGACTAGCAGTATGGACGGTAAAGTAATGGAAGTGAAAGCTGTAACACCCCGTATTTCGGGCTAGAATGAAAACCTTCATTTCTATGCATAGACGATCCAAAAGCAATAAATCCTATGCAAATATGGCATGTTAATCATTTTAGTAGTGTGGGGAATTGAATGAGCTTTCCGTTAATGTAAGATTAGCCCAAATTTGATACCTGAGAAAGAAGTTATGGCTAATTTAAGTCCTAGTCATAAAACACCATCATTTCGGTGCTTGGCGCATCGCGGAGGGAGTCTATTTAACAATTGTCAAATTTCAGTTGCCTAGCGCGATTGTGGCACATCGCGATGAAGTTCCAGGTCCCAACCAGTGGGACAACGCGATGGCTCCGCATCGCGGTGACCCAAAAAGTCGCATTCATTAATTTCTAGTGAGCCACCGCGATAGTGGCGCGTCATGGTGGACCATTAAATCAGACTTCCAGTTATATTTTATTTTTTCTCATTTAGGGTATATTGGGTATCTTCCACCCCCTTATCAGCCTAAACACGAGATTTAATTCCAAAGACACAAGAATACATTCACAATCATCCAAATTACTCAAGAACACTCTCTAGGGTTTCAAACTAAAAATACAAATAACTCTAAGATTCAACCATGGATTTTTCTTAATTCTTCAATATTCGGAATCCCCATTGCTAGGGCTTCAAGAAGCACCCATCAATCGTACGTATAGCATCCCAACAACTAGAGATCATTCAAAAGCTTCTAATTTGAGGTACGTGGGATTTCTCCTAAAAACTACATGGGCTTCTAAACACTAGATCATGATTTAAAGATTATCAAGCATGAACTTTAAAGGTTTTTTTTTTGGAATCTATGTTTTAATTATGCATTATAAATATTTCTATGATATTGTTGATTTGGCCTTTAGGTCTTTCCCCTTGAATTGATTTACAAGTATATGTATATGTATGAAAACTGAGATTGAAGATTGTTTGAGAGCACATATTATGAAATACCTCTCGTATGTTGAATTAAGGATTATGATTTTGTTGGAAAAGAGTTGAAATACATTCCTTGTGATTTGAAAGTAGTTTTCTCAATATCATAGAAATTGAAATATGATTTAGAAATAATGAGAGGGTGTTTATTGATGTTACTATGATGTTCTTGTGTTAAAGAGAAAGAAATACATGTAATTGAGAACTTTGACATGACCACCTTGAATTCTTGAAATGTTGACAAAGAGAGTTTCTTGCATATGTTTACATGAGCTTTAAGAAAGAGTTTCTTGAAATGATTTATTGATATGGTGGTCCCAGATTTATATTTTGAAACAGAGATTATTAAATGCTAATAATGGCTCAGAGATGTGACTTGCAAGTCAATGGTATGACGATAGCATAAGTATGTATGCCATAATAGAGTATGTTTTCAGAGTTTGATTTCAGAGAATGCATATTTTAAAGAGTTAAAACTGGACTTAAAGAGGGTTAGGGGGTTATCCGAAGAAGGTTTGAGTTCAAGTAAATCTTAGCCTAAAACCGTGATTTGCCGATCCGGATATATTATTTTTACGCTGGCGACGACCGTGTGGCGTAGCAGAGTCAGAGACTCCAACCCTTTTGGTACACTTGGGTTGAAGGCTTCCTCTCCGAGTCAATGTCGGATTCCATATAGCCCGTGGAATTTCAGAGTTGTAGGGTATACCACCTAGCGCAGAAGTAAAACAAAGAATGCCTCAGAGTTTAGATGATTTTCTTTTAGAGTCTTTCAGAAATGCCCATGAGATTTCTTACTATATGATATGTTTATGAACTATTTTAAATTGCTCTCATATATTACTTGAATATACATTATTATTTTGAATTTGCTCTGTGTACCAATACATCTGTATTGACCCCCTACCTCCCAGGTTTGAAGGCTCAGTCTAAGGGTCTAGCTAATCAGTAGAGTATTCCAAAAAGAAGTGATCCATGCAGTGGTAAGACTTCTTTGTTCCAGAAGGCCTATTATTTCAAATCATGTTCTTTCATTGTTTTTGTCTACTAGGGGCCTTGTCCCAGGTTTTAGAACAGTTTTGAGATGTTGTAGAGATTTCGCATATTGAGTCAGATCTTATTCAGATGTTTTGAATTGCAGTTTTCTTTCTTATGTCTTGAAACACAGAGTTAATGACCATGTTTTCGTATCAGATTATATTTATACATTTTCTTTTATGATATGAATGTTGTGCATGATTACCAGATCGGATAGAGTAGGACGTTCGAGCCTTCATGGTTTGGGATGTCCGTCATGTCCAGGCCCTAGTTCGGGTTGTGACAAACTTTGTATCAGAGCACGGTTCATGATCCCAGGGTGTCTGCAAAATCGCATCAGGTAGAGTCTTATTTATGGGTGTGTAGCACACCACACTTATAAGCAGGAGGATACAAGGCATTTAGGAATGTCTCTCTTTTTTCATGTTCTAGTTTGTACAATAGAGTCAAAATGTTCCTCTTTCATACTCTAATTCATGCTATGGTGTCGCCCATATGAAAGTAACAATCATCCCAATTCTTTCCTTACTCTGATGTTCTTAGAAATGTATCATTATTCGTTTGATTCAAGTACAGAAGTTTAGAGTCTGAATGACATGGTTCTTTCTGATTGAGCCATATAGGATTTTGAAATTGTGCAAGAACTTATGAAGAGTCTATTAGTGCCTCAGAGTGTATTAATTCTAGTGTGAACTTTGATTTTGATGAAATCATGCTTTTCAGCCTGCGGTATTGAGTGTATTCCATCCTTTTCAGAATTTATATTGCTGACATCATGCTTAAGGGGGGATGATGTGTAGCAAAATATTGGAACTGTATTTCCACCTGAGTAGTAGTATAATTTAAGTATCAGTGTCATGAACTATTGGTAGTGATGTTGGACCAAGAAGTTGGTGACGTGAAGTCACAAAGTTAGAAGTCAGAATGAAGGTTACTTTTGTGTAAATAAATATTTTAGTTGAATAACCGATGTTTGAGGATGATTTACTCCTTTTAGTGATAAACTAATGTGGTAACTAGTAGCATGTATGGATTGTATGGTAGTCTGTAGGGGAAGTGTTTTACTCAGATTTTTTTTATTTATACAAAGTAAGATAAGTATTCTTAGATCATTGATTATTGTGTATCAAGTTTCTGTCTTTTGTAATCTTGTTATCATTGTGTTGTTGAAACTCAAAGTCTAGTGAAGTCGTGTGAGGCCTATTTCGATTCACCAGCAACTTATTGTCCATCTTTGTGGTTCTTATGTTGGTTGGAACTAGGGGTTTAGAGGAGTAATGGCAAGAAAAGTGGTAAGGGCGATTTATTGAATATATGTATAGCCAAATCTTTTGGCATGAGATTGAGTTGGTATTAAAGTTATACGTCCTTGTGTGTTAGTTTAGTAGAAGGTAGAGAAAGAGTTATTAGCTAAGGTGAGTTGTTGTTTGCTCGAAGTATGAAAATGGCTAGATTAGCCAGTAAGTTATAATTATAGACCCAAGGTTTTTTATGGAATTTGAAGGTAGTCTAAATGTATGCTTGGGTAAGTAAGTATGATGTGAGAAAGCCGTACAAGTAGATAAGATTGTATGGGGTTATAATATAAGATTAAGGTTGACCATGTCTATTATATGACTCTACCCCCTTGACTTTTTTTCTTTGGTAGTTGTAGACTAGTACTACTTGTGAGAAGGTATGTAGTAGATTTTGAGGCATAGCAGTGATGTCATCAAGGTGGATGTGATTATTTCTTGGTTAATGATACTAGTTTTATGGAAGCGATCTAATAGGCTTGAACAGTGCATACAAGAGCGTAAGTTTATTTAGTTCGTAATGAAGTATGATGTTGTATGTGTAAAGTAGAAGTATACCAAGGTGATATGAGGTTGCGGTATTTTTCTAAGGCTATTACATGTTGTGTGTGACTAGTGGTGCCGTTGAGTTACTAGGTGGAGAAAGACTAGTTAGATGGTATATGGTGTTCTAAATAGCCAAGTTAAGGAGTTTTGATAGATAATGTTAAGCCTTTTGATATGATCTTGAATCTCATAGTAGAGAGATATAAGTTTGGAGTCGTGATGCTGGTAGACTATGACAGAAGTGGCATGGTCTGACAAAGGTGTGGAGATATCCATGTTTAGTGTTAGAAGAATCTGAGTTGGTGAATGTTTAATATGTTATATGATGACTTTTGGGGATATAGTGATACAATTCAAATGGCCACCTTAATTTTTGAAGACATGATTGTAACACCCCGATTTTCTGAACCGAAATGCTACACGGTGCTTATGACCCCGAAGGACCACAAACTAACCCATGACTGATATCTGTACTTGTACACTGCATAATATACATGTAAAATGCGGAGGAAGAAGCTGGAACTGCTGGCTTAGGACAAAACTAGGAATGGTTTCCTCTTTCTGATTTAGGTTGAGCAAAACTGAAACTGCTTGATCTTGCTCTCTTGTTCTGCCTCTCCCTAGTCCTAATTTTCTGCTCCTCTATTTACTGAGCATGGTTCATGAGCCTAGCTAAAGTCATATCACTGTTCAGTATCGCAGACCTACACTTATTTACCACGCTATCATTCACTCCTGACACGAACTTGCTAATCTTAGCCCTGTTGTCTGCAACCACATGACAGGCATATCTGGCTAGCTGAGTAAATCTGAGAGAATACTCTTTAACCGTCATATTTCCCTGCCTGAGGTTGATGAACTCAGGAAATTTTGCCTCCCTCAGCTCTTGGGGATAGAATCTGTCTAAGAAAGCCATGAAAAATTCCTCCCACTCTATAGGACCTGAACCATCTACCCTCTCGGACTTCCATTGTTTGTACCAAGTGTGAGCAACATCCTGTAACTGGTTCTCCGCTAACTCGGCACACTGACAAGAAGTAACTCCCATGATGTCTATGACCTTCTGGATTTGGTAAATGAATTCTTGAGGGTCTTCATCATACTTAGATTCAAAGAAAGATAAAGGGTTCATTTAGGTGAAGTCCTAAATCCTAGCTGCGGCTGAGTTGGCCACTGGATTGGTCAGAATAACTGGTGGCCGTTCATTTTGGGTAGCCACAGACTAAGCAAGTGTGGTGAATGTGGCCCTAAACTCTGCATGAGAAACATGTTCGCCCAAAAGATCTTCGGGCTGAGGAGAGGGCTGGTTTCTTCTCTTTGGAGGCATATTCTGAAATAAGAGAAGAACAGATTCGACTGAGAGTTTAACTTGAGATTATGCTCACTAGCACGATATGAATACTAAAAGAGGGGAAATTGTTCCTAAAACATCTCATTGCCTTTTGCACATCAGAGTGGCGCAGCAGAAGCGTGGTGGGCCCATAACCTACAGGTCCCAGGATCAAAACCTGACTCTGATACCAAGTTTGTAACACCCTGATTTTCTGAACCAGAATGCTACACGGTGCTTATGACCCTAAAGGACCACACTGATATCTGTACATGTACACTGCATAATATACATGTAAAATATGGAAAAACATGAACAATAGGCCATAAGGTTCAACTGAATAAAGTGTCTGACAAAACATAACATCCATATGGGTGACAAATACCCAAAACAACTAAAGTCAGAATCAAATCTGAACTAAATCTGAAAGCCTCTAAATACTGTCTAAAATAAGGAGTTGAAGAAACATGTCTCCAACTAACTCCGTCTAACAAAACTGAATTGAAATAATGAATGAAATAAAATAATATCATCCTCAGATGGATGAGGACTCACTGCCCCTCTGTGTACTAAAATTCTAATGCTACTGATGATCTGAAACTCGTGACTCTGAACCTCTGATGGAACATAAAAGAAAGCACCATAGCACAAATGCGTCAATACAATTGAAAGTAATGAGTATATGAGTGGGGTAGGCTAAATGCAAGAGGGTTTACATGCATGAGCAATGCTAACTGACTGACTAATATGAACGTGAGAGTGCAAACATGCATACATAGTAACTTAGATCGTGAACGAGTGATATATGGATCTGTACGCTAATACATAGTTTACTGTTATCTAACATGACTGATACTGGAATTCTGATAACATGGAGAACTGTGTCTGACAGTCCTGAATTCGATGGAACTACCTGAGTTCTGTACTGAACTGAATTGACTATAACTGACAGTCCTGGTATACTGAAATCTGAAGAAATATCTGAGTTATTTTATTGAGACTGGGACTGAAATTGTGGGAGGTATTTGTTTAACCGACATGTCCCAATAACACATATAGCTAAGTTGGGTCCAATCTCTGCCCTGACTAGAAGGGTGTCAATACCGCGCCACTGGTAAGGACAGCTGTAAGTGACCCTTAGCTAGTAGGTGCTTAAATGAGAATGGTGGGAACCCTAAACTGATAGGTTAAGCCACCTCATCAACCTTACTCTAGCAGGTTAAGATGTCTCAACCTACGCTGGCTGCAGAGTTCTGGAACACAAGGATGACTACTAAGAAACATACCCTAAACTGACAGGTGAGTTCCTATCCTTGGGTTCACTCGATGATAACTTCTACTCCCATCTCAAGAGACTAAATCATGATTTAACTAGCTATACATGGACTGAGTAACTAACTTCCGTTGACTGACGAAATAGTACTACTATCTGAGAAGTGATTGAGATCATGAGATTTCTGAGATTTCTTGAGTCAAATAACTGATTGAGTTCTATAGATCATGGCTTGACTGAGATTATCATGATAATGTAACGTGGATCTAGGCACACAACTATATTTTTTGGGTACAAGTACCCCCAGGACTTGATGGAAGAAAACTGACACACATAACTGACTTGATCATAAAAGAAATGGAGTCCACAATTCACTATATCGTAAGTAGGGGATTTCACACTAAGCATAGTTCTCAATATCTTACGTATGGAAGGAAAATTCATACAACATGTGTACACTTGCATAGCTTCAATATCATGCTCAATCCATATCACAACAATGATGCATATCAATCACGTGGAATTCATGAGAAATCATAAAACATAGAGCATGGACTTGTCATTTAAGCACTATTAAATCATGGGACACGAATCTTATCACCTTAAGCATTTTATCAACCACTCTACATGCATTCTTTTATCTTAGGTGTGTTTTCATGAATTTCCCCATTTTAAACCACATAAAGTTCATGGATTTCAACTAACGACACATATAATTATGAAAACATCTTTAGATATCATCATGAAACTTAAACAACAATCATCAATATGTACATGGTCATATCACAACAATACAATCACAAAATAATATTTAAAGCATGGTTTTTGAGCTTTATGAATGAAATGGATCCATAGATGAACACTACGCATACCTTAGATGGAAGATCTGTGAAAATTAACGGTGAAATCCTTTGAATCTTGAAGCTCCTATGAAAACCCTATGGAGTTCTTGAGAGAATTGTGAGAAAAGAGAGTATAATGTGGTTGGATTCAGGCTAAATTCCGTGTTTATGGAATATATAGGGGTGGAAAGATGACCCAAATACCCCTCTAGACATTTCATTTAATTTCTATGAAAATTACCCAATTTGGACCCTAATGTGACATGGAGATATCGCTTTTTCACTTGTTTGTGACCTGAAAACTTACCGCAATGCCATGAAATCAAAGAGAGACACTGGAAATTGACAAACATCATTTTGGCTTATGGCGCGACGCTCCACTGACTGAAATGCTGCTGCTAAAACTTTAAATCGCCATAACTTCTTCATCGGGTGTCCGTTTTAGGAACATTTTATATCGATGGAAAGATTATTCAATTATATACAATTTAAAGGGTATAAATCTTCCAAAATACCACCTATAAACCAATTTATGCTCATTCAAAGATGACCTATGTGATATCACACACAAAAATTTGGTGGATTCAAAAATTCTTAGCTTGGCTTACTCTAAGTGACTCTTATGAACATGCTTAACACATCATAAGCTCTACTATCACTAGGATGCTCATCCTAATTCATGTACTCAAATATGAATCACAACATAGGAGGTTTCATGTGTAGGAACAACGGTTCATTTTCTAGCTTAGAAATATACGGGGTATTACATGATTGGAGGTAATCATTTAAAGGCTCAAGACTTGGTCACCTCGAGGTCACAATAATATACACGGAAGACCCATTTTGAGCACAAGCAAGGCCATATGTAGAAGATTGCTTGGAACCTCGAAGACTTGAGGACTCACAATTTTGGACAACACTTAATGGGTCATGATTTGATCATCTTCATTAAGGGTATTTTTGTCACTTCATTGGGTCCAAATTCACTCCGTGGCCACCCCACAAGTGACATTGCTATATGTGTTGCGTGATATTTACTTTCAATTAGAGCACCACCCCTTGATGGTGATTCTTTTTGCCCACTCTTTTGTAATATTTTTGCTAAGGTCCTCGTGATTACAACAAAGGATGTGTGGTTGTAACTTAAGTATGTACCTCTTGGTATGTTGATGTTGTTTATTGTACTAACTCTAACCCTCATATCATGAGGATATGGTGCTTGTTTGTCTTCTCTTTGTTCTTTCAAGGTTTGGATTGGAGGTCAAATCCTTTTCAAGAAGGGGAGGATGATACAAGTCATATAGCCACCCTAATTTTTGAAGACATGATTGGAGGGAATAACTTAAAGGCTCCAGACTTGGTCACCCTGAGGTCACAAGAATATGCAAGGAAGACTCGTTTTGAGCACAAGAAAGGCCGTGTGTGGAAGATTGCTTGGAGCATCGAAGACTTGAGGACTCACGGTTTTGGACAACACCTAATGGGTCGCGGTTTGATCATCTTCGTTAAGGGTATTTTGGTCACTTCATTGAGTCCAAATACACTCCATGGCCACCCCTCCTTTTAAGGTTATTGTTGTCATTTTGTCTTATCTTTTAATAGAATATAAATAGAATATTTTAGGTTTTTTCTCTTTGGTTGTTCATTGATGTAAGACGTGAAACATGAAACACCTTTAGTTGTAGGGGTTTGAATAGCCACCACACCAAAATGAGGGCAACAAGTGTGGATATCACTTGTGTTGCAATATTGGCTTGAGACGTTGGTGTTTATAGGAGGTAAAGTTCCTCTTGTGTCAATGTAGGAGATAGGTTTATTACTATGTGTAGTGTTAAGGGTACAAGAGTGTCCATTCTTGGGTTCTTAAGATTATACCTTCATGTGGTCTATCTATCTATCCTTTTACCTTCTTGTAATCTTGTTTAGTGTGTTGTAATCTTGTGTTCTTGTTGTTATTGTTAAATCCGAATCTTGTGTCTTTTTGTTCATCATCTTATGTTGTTAATCAAGTTTGTTGTCCGCTGATTTGGTGTAATAAATACCTTGTTATCTTCTTGTTATTTTGTTCTTGGAAAGCCGAGACTTGGTCTCCAAAAGGATTCACGGATTTCTTCCATTTTGTGGACTGTTTTTGGACTGATTTTAGTGTTCCCTTGTTTGTCCCGTCTCACAAAGTCTCTTATCACTTAGTCGAGTGTGCGCTCATCTTATCCTTACCTTAGAGGTAGATATATTGTTTTCGATATACCCTCGACTCAAGTAAAAAATACTTTAAAACAATCCAAAAAATGAGTAAAGAAAATGAAAGCATAAAAAAGCAAAATACTATAATGATCAAAGTAAAAGAAACAAATGATAATCAGGGGTGGAGCTACACTACCCTACGGGGGTTTGAGTGAACCCAATAGCTTTTACATAGACTCTATATTTATACTACTAAATTCAGAATATATGTATATAATTATATAGTGCGAACCCATTAATAAACATTGTTGCTTGGCCTAGTGGTAGATGGGCCATTGTTAAGGCCTTTGCTGCCACACATGTGTGTTCGAACCCCAGCAGAAACTAAAGGAGAAATTGTAGGACAACCAACTAAAGGAGAAATACTATGACTACTAGTGTGGACAGTAAAGTAACGAAGTGAAAGCATAACAAAGAAAAATTTGACATTAACTAAAGTACAAGAATCAACCAATAGAATGACAAAAAAACTAAAGGAGAAATACTATGACTAGTCGTATGGATGCTAAAATAATGGAAGTGAAAGCATAACAAAGCAAAATACTCCGATAATCGATGTGCAAGAACAATAAATAATAGCTGAATTCGAAGGACAAGAAACTAAAGGAGAAATACTACGACAATTAGCATGGGTGAATTGCAAGGCAACACACTACCTATAAATGTACTACCCTAATTCGTGTCCTCTAGAACTTCCTATCTAAGGTCATGTTTTCGATAAGCTGACACTACATCAAGTTTCCTCTAATCATCTCTGTTCATTACTTCTTTAGTCTATCTCCGCCTATCTAAACCCATATATAGTCAACCTTGCATATCTCCGCACTAGGGCATCCGTTGATCTTCTCTTTATATGCCTGAATCATCTGAGTCTCGCTTCTCACATCTTGTAACCACCGAAGTCACTCCCACCTTATCACGAATATTCTCATTTCTAATCTATCTTTCCTTGTACACCCATACATCTATCACAATATCCTCATTTTTCCAACTGTTGAAAGCAAGGATCTTCTGAAGAAAGTTATGCCTCAACTTCGGTTGTTCCTTTTTATTGGTTCAAATGATATGTAATATCTTAATATATATATATATATATATATATATATATACATATATATATATATATATATATATATATATATATATATATATATATATATATATATATATATATAAGCTACTATACCAAAATCATCATTTCTCATTACTCGTACATTATTCTTTAATATATAATTACAAATTCAAAGCTTAAAAATGTTGATATTATTTTATAAAATTATGTACCACATACCATCACAAACTCATAGCCTAAATAATAAGACACATAAATTTGTGGTCTCTCCACAAAACTAGATATTCTACATTTATTTTTCTAAAGTTTGTATATATTATCTGTTGACATCCAGATTATAATATAAGGTCAGATGGTGCATTTGGTTGAAGATTGAGTTCTTTGGCTAGTGGAAAATGAATTTATGAATTTACTTTAGTTCATGCAAGTGGAAAATGTGATTTGATTGTTATAAAGATTTTGGTTATTTCAAAATCATATTTAGACTTACTAATCCTGACATAATAAGAAAGTTCACTATGTATATTTAATATTTTCCTAGTTAGCTTAGAGTTTCATATCACACTAATTTCACTTATGCCTACAACAACAATATACCTAGTATAGATTTCACCTATGCCTATTAGCCTTATTTTTTATTTTGAAAAAAGATGTAAAATATATTAAGTATATTAAAATATTACCTATTTAGCTTAGAATTTCATATCTCACTGATTTTAAGATTTTATATAATTTTGTTTTTAATTTTTTTCTTTAAAAAAGAAAAATAATTCATGTTTTAATTTTAAAAAATTGGTAATATTATAGATCTCAGCCATCAAAAAATTCGTTATACAACATTTTGTACTATATATAGTGCAAATTCATAGCCTAAATAATGGAACACGTAAATTCGTGGTCTCTCTGTAAAAATAGTTATTTCATATTAATATTTTTAAAAGTTTGTAATATAATATTGCCGGTTGATTCCATGCTGTAAAAAAGTCAAATGGTGTACTTGATTGATTGATTGAAGATTGAGTTTTTTTTTTTTTTACTAGAGGACTAAACGTTAATGTTCTAGAAATCTTGAAATCTCCCCTAACTACATGCCAAGATACTGGTATCACATAAAAATGTATTACTCACTATTTGGAAATGAATTTATGGACTTACTTTAGTTTATGCAAGTAAAAAATGTGATTTGATTGTTATAAGATTTTGGTATATTGTTAATGTTTATTCACAATCATATTCACACTTACTAATCCTAACATAGTAAGAAAATTCATCAAGTATATTAAATAGTTTTCTATTTATCTTAGAATTCAGATCTCACTGATTTCACTTATGCATACTAGCCTTAATCTTTATTTTGGAAAAAATGTAAAATTTATCAAGTATATTAAAATACTTCCTATTTAGCATAGAATTTCATATCTCATTGATTTTAAATAACTAAAGTTCAATTTTTTTTATTTAAAAAAAGGAAAATAATTCATGTCTTAATCTCCAAAAATTGGTAATATTATCAACTGGGATCCAAAAAAAAGGCATGAATAGATCTTAGCAGTCAAAGTTTTTGAAAAACATAATATCCAATGACCCAAAAAATAGCTTCCATAAGAAGCTGAAATAAAGCTATAAATATAGGTCAATTCACTTCATATCCCTCACTCAGAAAGAAAAAAAATAAAGAAGATGGAATTAAGTGACAATCTTGAAGAGAGTGTGGAATCATTAGCCTTGGGAAAGCCTGCTTCCCCTTGTGACTGGTTCTTCAGTTGACATTCTCGTCTCGGCGGAGGTATAAATCAATGTGAATGTGAAATTCACAAACAAAATTGATTTGTACCTTTGCTGAGAATATAATGTCAAAGGAAGAACCAGTTCCTAAGGAAGCAGTCTTTCCCCAAGCTAATGACTCCAGACTCTCTTGAAGATTGTCAGTTAGTCCCATCTTGGCAGCCCTAACAAATGAAGTCGGTCCCTTGGATTCTGGATTCATTCACATGCAACAAAGTTCAAAAACTTGAAGAAACATCTCCCTGATATTTTAGTTGTGAAAATAGAGAATAGAGACAATCTTATAGACTTTACACTCTTCCCTTGTTTGTTTCTTTATTTCTTTGCTGTTTACTTCTTCTTTGTAGTAAAGTGTGGATCGCGTTACCGAAAAGCACGCTTGCACAAATGGAGCAGACTTTCTTTGCATTGTCAGCCCTTTGACACTCAAGGGAGCAAATTCTCCAGCAGCAGTAAGACAATCTGCTGCAAGTACCAAGTGTTCGAGAAGGCTTGTACATTCGAGTGAAACGATTCATAGGGGAATCTTTGTATTTTAGTTGGTTAGTTATCTCAACCTTCACCTTGTTGCTGAGAGTTCAATTCCTCACCTTGTAATCCTCTCCTGTTTCTCCGTCCCCTCTCCCCAACTTTTAACAAAAAGAGAAAAAAAAAAGAAATAAATGATTATTGTAATATAAAAGACTTTTTGATATTTATGTTCATTCATTCATTACATCTAAAACATACATTAGGAGTATCTAAAATTTGGATTTGCAAAGTTGTTATGTAAAAAATCTAATAGATAAGTTTATGAAGTATTAGATGGAGACTAAAATATCCATTTTTTTTTACAAATTTAAAGGATCGAAAGCTGCTCAAGAAACAATCAATAATAGTAGAAATCGAAGGACAAAAGTGAAAGGAGAAATATTGTGACTACTTATATGGATGGTAAAGTAACCAGAGTGAAAGCATTACAAAGCAAAATAGTATGATCATCGAAGTACAAGAAACAATAGATAATTACTGAAATCGAAGGACAAGAAACTAAAGGAAAAATCTATGACTACTAGTATGGACAAATAGCAAGATAACACAGTACTGCTACCTACTAATTTCCTACCGTAGTCCGTATTCTCTACAATTTCCTATATAAGGCCATGTTTGCACTGCATCAAATTCCGTATAATCATCTCTATCAATTACTTCTTCGGCATAACCTCGACTATAACACCCCATATTTTTGAGCTAGAAATCGAATCGTTCCTACGTGCGTAAGATCAAATTTCATGGTTTATATTTAAATTCATATGGCATAATACTTATCCTAGTGTATGAAGTGATTATGAGGTGAAAAGTATTCATAAAAATCACTTGGAGCAAAGTTGAGCTAAGAGTCATTCATTCATCCAAAGTTTGATATTCGATTATACAAGGGTATACTTTGAATGTGTATAACTTTCTATACATAGAGAATTTTTCATCTCAAGACCCACCAAATTGTACATAATTCAATTAGCTTTCCAACGATACCAATTTCGACAAAATCCGATATCCAAGCGAAAAGTTACAACTATTTTCGTGAAGAGGCAGTAAACCGAGGCGATATGCCCGCGACGCGCGCTCCATCACGCCCAGCTATTTCCCGGGTTCTGTTTTCACATTTTAAGGGCAAAAGGGTCCTTTCCTTCACCCTAACCCGTCTATAAAATAAAATTTCAGCCCCACGAAGCATCAATTGCATCTTTATTTAATTTTTCTCTCAAAAGATTGAAAAACCTAACCACCTTTCCAAGAACAAGATTCAACTTTTCCTTCCCCAAAGATCAAGAATTCAAGCCTTTAAGTTCAAGACTTTCAAGAAACTGATTAAGATTCGGATTTCATTCTTCTAACTACAAATTCAAGGTACGTGGGGGTTTTTCTAAACTACATGGGCTTGTTGAAAACACTTCGAATAAGATTTAAAGTTATAGAAATTCTGAAATTTTTATAGGGGTTTTGAAATTATGTTTACAATCTTGCATTATGAATTCTTTAATGATATTATTATTTTGGTCTTGAAGCCTTTTCCCTAAAATTGATTTGTACTCGTATATATGTATGTATGAAATTGAGTTTCAATATTTAATTGAGAGCATAAAAATATAGAATCCCTCTCTTGACATGATTTTCCATTTTTTTCATACGATATGGATTATATCGAATGCATTTTGAGAAGCATGATTCAAATGTCATGATTACTGTTTATGACTTGATTATGATTTTGAATTGAAGAGAATGGGTTTTACATGTTGATAAATGTTGAAGATATATATAATGAAAGAATTGCATGGTTTGTCACAAAAAATACATGACCACCACATGTTTGTTGAAATATTGAAAGGAGAGAGTCCTTGCAAATTTTTACACATGTTTTGTAGTATGAATTCTCTTGAATTGTTTGAATGATATGGTGGTCCAAAATTTATGTTTTGAAAGAAGAGACTATAATATGATATTTTATGGCTTAGAAATTATGACTTGAAAGTTTTGGTATGACGATACCAATACAGATAATGCCATAGTAACACAGAACAGAACAAAATGCATATTTTCATCCAGATTTTTAGATTTTCAACTCAGAATGATGCATGATTAGAAAAAGCTAAAATTGACCTTAAAGAGAGTTAGGTGGCTACCTGAAAAGGTACGAGTTCAGGAAATTCATTGCCTAAAACCGTGTTTTATCGATACGGGTTATTATGTTCCCAAGAGGAATTATACGTTGGCTTAGTACCCTATAGAGTATCAGAATAGAAACTCCAACCCTTGCTGCAAACTTGGGTTGGGGGCTTGGTTGCCGAGTTAAGGGCAGATTTCATATAGCCCGTGGACTGTTAGAATTGTAGGGTGTACCACCTAGCTCAAAAGTAATTAAAGAATGGTTTTGCAACTACAGAATCCTTTGAATGATCTTTTCAAGTTGCCCATGTATTTTAAACTATACCATACATGATGTTTCATGACTTGCTCTCATCTATTATATATATATAAATATATTATTTTGAATTGTTCTGGGTACCAGTACATTTGTATTGACCCCCCTATATTTCAGGATTCTGAGACATAGTCCTAGTGTCCCGTTAAGCAGCAGATTGACTTGTCAGAAGTTTGCAGGTGGTGAGCCTTCCTTACTTCAAAATGCCTGGTTATGAAACTTCTTATTGTTATTTTATTTTGATTCATGGTTCGACTGGTGGCCTTGTCCCAGATTTCAGACAAATGTCATTTTTGG
Source organism: Capsicum baccatum var. pendulum (assembly GCA_030864225.1). Classification (NCBI taxonomy): domain Eukaryota; kingdom Viridiplantae; phylum Streptophyta; class Magnoliopsida; order Solanales; family Solanaceae; genus Capsicum; species Capsicum baccatum. Next base: position 9,363,533 of record CM061550.1, read on the forward strand.
TTTTAGAGATTTTGTAGACTGATGTTAGAACTTGTTAGAGGTTTATGGTTTCCCTTCCAGATTGTTCAATTGAATTATGATATTGACCATGACTCTGTATTGTTTTATATTTCCACATTTTTCTTTATATTATATGAAAATATGTATGATTACCAGATAGATAAGGGTGCTCGGACCTTCATGGTTTGGGATACCCATCACGGCTATGGATCCAACTCGGGTCGTAACAAACTTGGTATCAAAGCAGGGTTCATTATCCCAGGGTGTCTATGAAATCGTGTCTAGTAGAGTCTTGCTTATGGGTGTGTTGTGTACCACACTTATAATCAGGAGGCTACCAGGCATTTAGGAATTGTTTCTTATTCTTTCAAACTTTAGTTCGTGCTATAGCGCCATCCATAAGAAAGTTATCCGAATGCCTTCCTTACTCTAATTTCATAGGCCATGCCTCATTGTCGAAGCGAAGCAAGTCCAAGTATATAGCTCCCCCAGTGATGTGGTTCTGTCTGATTGAGTTGTCCATAAGGTTATAAATTTGCACAAGGACTTGAGAGGAGTCCATGAGTGCTTTAAAGTGTGTTAATTTAAGAATATACCCCTATCTGTATCAGTTGTGCAGCTGAGCCTGAAGTATAGAGTGTATTTAGTCTCTTTTAATAAAATTCTTATTGTGGATGTCATGTTTAATGATAACGCTCAATCTACAGCTCTCGTAGGAGTGTAAAGCGGTCGTTAGCAAATATAGAACCCAACCTGGGTTGGGTGTCGATCCCACAGGGAATAGCTTGGCCAACAAGTAAGTAAAATTACTAAACTTTTGGTGCAAGTCTCGTAAAAAGGGGGGATTCTTGTCTTGCAAGTAATGTAAACAAAGGCTGAAAATAATAAAGTAAAAAGAGAGAGATTGTTACGTTGGTTGTAAACAATGAGAATTGAAGCGTTGGGGTTATGTCCACCTTCTGAGGTATACGTCTCTGTTGGCTATGAGTGTGTAGAATTCTGACATGCAATTGCTTATAGAGAATTGTATTCGATGGTAAATCCAAGCGTCTCTCGACCTAAACAAGGACTATTTCACTTTAACTCTCTCGAGCTTAAAGCGTGTCTAACGGTACGAATTCTCCAAGAGGTTAGTCCAGTTACGACACTAGCTTTTTAATAGGAAATGGTGTCCTACTACCTTGACATTATCTCTTTTCCAGTCAAATAACCTTTCTCTCGAACAAGTTAAATGTTAGACTGGCGTATTCTTGCGTTTGCAACCGCAAAGAATGTGGATTAAGATGAAGAGAATAATGATATAAGCAATATATGTGTCTCGAACTCACAAACTCACAGCAATAGATAGTAACTCATTCGGCTTCCATAACCCCAACAGAGAAGTTTAGTTACCCATGAATGCGAAGGACATCACGATTGACATTGTTATTATATCACGATATTGAGTAATGGCGTGTAGATCAAGTGATAGGCGTGAGGCGTGTTTCCTTAGCTTGGTAACGATTCTCTTGTTGTGGAATTTAAGAATAGAAGAGTAGATTAGAAGTGTTTGTAGTGGAAGATGAGAGGGATGGAAGAAAATTAATTGTTGAATTAAGTGAAGAATAGAAAGATTGTTCTCTCCACTAAGGGAGGAATGTCTCTCCACTAAGGGAGGACTTAATAAAAATCTCTAGCATGATAGAGTATTTATAATACTCCTATCCTACTCCTACTATGCTAATGAAATAAATAACCAAATCCTACTAGGCCTATGGAACACTTAACCCAAATGTACTAGGTTAATGTAACATTATCATAATCCAAATAAACTAATGAAATACATAACCCAATTGTACTAGGTTAATGTATCTTTGTCAAAATCCAGCTTTGTGTCTGTAGGTCCCCAAAGTCTTCAGAAATGCTGTTTTAGCCCGGGACAGATTTTCCATGCAGCAGTTTTGGTCCTTAGGCGTGTACACTCCTTTTCCTTTCTTCGTGAGCTTTCTTTTGCGTCAAGTAAGCCATAAAATGCTGAAGTTTGCATCATTTATACCTGAAACTTTACTAATCATGTTCGTTAGCTCATTTATAGGAAAAAGGACTAAAAGTGCATGAAATATATAATTTGTTCTCAAAACTAGGCTAAAATATGGGCAAAATATATTGATATAGGCGTGTAAATTCGCCTATCATCAACACCCCACACTTGCAGCTTTGTTCGTTCTCGAACAAAATATCATGTCCCTCTAAACATCAACTTAGGGTTTTTACAACAACAACACAAAACATTTATCAAGACAAGCACAACAATTATCAACCAAGAGTAGTTTTCCCATCATTAGTAGAAACCATTTAACCTCTAGCATAGACTCGTGATGGTGGTTAACTCATATTCAAAAGTCAAGGCACAAAGAATTATGTACCACTATCCAAAACTCATCAACCATGTGTGTCTCACAATATATTACCTATAATCACTCACAAGTATAGCATATTTTTCAAACATGGATACCAAAATATCCTTGCTCTCGCTCTCACAAAGAATTCATATGCAGCAACTGATGACCATAGGCTTGCCCTTAGTGTAATACTCCACTAAATGTTAGAATGCTAAGATTAGGATCAAATAGGTCTTCTGATGGTTGTAATGTAGGCTAAGGGATGGGTAGGACTATTTTGGCCAGAAATAGTGACTAAGTTCCTAAGCACTTTAATACATCACATTGTATCATTGGCATTTTTTTCTTTCAACCTTTCTTCTTTCTTTTGTTCTACCACCCTTGTTCTCCTCTTTTGTTTTTCAATTTTAAGCACAACTTACTTTTCAGCTTTCTTTTCCTTTTTCTTTTCTCAACATACCTCTTATGATAGCACTTTCTTTTTCATAAAACATTCAAGAACCATTACAATTTAAAGCATCATACTCACCCAATTTCCTCTTATGTTGTCACATGATTTTTTCAGTTTAAAGCACTTAGGAATTTGGATCAAATTACGGTCTTGAAAAAAAATGGATTAGGCTTACATACAAGGTTGTCAAAGAAATAGGCTAAAGGCTCAAAAGGGTTTAACTAGGATGATGTTCATGGGTAGGTAAAACTGAAGGTAAACAAATATAGGTTGCCAAAGAAATGCCTAAATCATATCCTAAACTTACACTCCTTATTTTAGCTTTGCATACATACCAGACAAGTTCTAGCATCAGCCACATACATAGAAGATACTATTAATCTCACACACACAAGGCACATGGTCGACTTGATTGGAAGTAATATAGACTCTCGACCCAAGAAGTGAAGGAATTGAACCACAAAATATCACATAATGAGTCACAACTAGAGTCTAAACGTCTCAATAGTCACAATTGTAACACATACTCTTGTTATAATCTCATGCTGCCTGTCAAAATAATTTCATGCAAAGCTAGAAAAAATTTACTCCTAAAAAAACTTAAAAAAAACGAACTCCAAATAAAAAACTTAAATAAATAAAGTAAACAAATAAATACGAAGTATAGCATGCGATACCGCCACCCCACACTTAAACGGGACACTGCCCTCAGTGGAAAATAAATACGAAGAACCAGGTTAGTCGGACCCTTCATCAATGTCGGGGGTCATACCACCTTCGTCTGAATCATCATAAGAGTCGTCGTCAGAGTTCTCCTCGTCAGAATTAGGCAAGCGTCAATCGTCATCAGTCGGCACATCATCATCTAGAGGGTCCTCAAAGTATACGCCCACTCCACACATCTCCCATGCATGCATGTTCATTGGGTAGTCGTGGTCCAGCTGTTGGAGCTCTTCAGCAGTTGGAACACGTCCACCACTCATCATAGTGAATCGTGTCATGCCATAGAGATGACGGAAGAAAATCTCATCACGAGTATGTCTCTCCGCAGTAGTAAGGTTGACACCATGAGTTGTTTCAGCATCTTTGACCTTGGTGAGGTCAACCTTCTTTGGATTATGTGGGAGTTTGTGGTCAGCTGGTTCCTCTTCGATATCCTCCTTCCGCAAGATTGCTGTCAACAAATTTCCAAATGTGAAATGGGACCTTTTGTGGAGTCTGGCCTTCCTCATGGTAGAGCGAATGATTGCCCCAAAGTTGATAGGGACATTCGTCATCAAAGCATAGACCAAACACACTCTCTTTAACTCGATATCTTGGTGTATTGAGTCCCAGGAATAAGGCATGAGTTGACAATGCGCATCCAGATTCTTGCTTCCCTATTTAGTGGAGCATAGGGGAAGGTGTTGTGTCGGCCGGTTTCTTTATGTCTGCCCCACCTTGCTATCGATCTGCTTCCACAAAGTGTGTGTCGTATTGCTCTATAAGGAGGCCTGCTGTACAGCTCTTTGAATGGTGCTGTGTCGACCGAAGGTAAGCCAAGAAAAGAGTTGATCCAATCCGCGGTGAACTGTAACACTTGGCCCCAAATTTTGACTTCATTGCCTTTGTGTTCGACGACCAGTTGGAATAAAACTCTCTTGTCAGATCAAGATTACACTCTCCCATGTCGCGGAAGATGAAATCCAGCTTCAATGCCATTATTTTTGCCAACATACGCGGCTCCTTCTTTGCTAAGATCTCCTTGTTGATCAAGTCGACGTGAACATATTTTTGTTCTTTGTTGCTGCTGTACCATGTTTTGGCTTCTTCCTCAAGAACCCATTTTATTCCGAATATTCTGCGGGGTAGGTGTGCTGAGGATGATTCTCCTTGATCCTTGCGACCTCTCTTTTTGCCCTTTTGGGAAGTGGTAGCCTTCTCCTTGCCTTGCCTTGCTTTAGGTGCCATTGTACCTGAGACTAGCAATAGTGTTAGTGGCAGCACAATCTCAATCGATACAATCTATAAGCAAGCAATAGGGGTACCACCCCACACTTAGTTTTGTTAACACAAATCAGTGAGGTGAAAGTAGTCGATTTACTCAGATTTCGTCGACATACATTTTAGGATTGTATTCCGACAAGAAAATCAGTAATGCATCACTTACTTGCAGCTATTGGACTACTTTCATGGTAGATATAGCAACACTACTACATAGGGGTTACCACATGGAATCGTTATTCATACAACAATCACAACCTCCTAAGTCGGTAGGCCCTATAAGTCTTATCCCGATGGCCGGGATAGTCTAACAACAATCTTAAGCAATGTTCATAGACATAGTAATTCCGTAAATACCATAACAATGCTATTGAAACCAAATTCAAGTCGGAAACAAGTCAAGATTTTCCTACGTATATGTTCACTCACATGATTTTGTATCAACTATCCAAACACATAAACATCACCAACAATCTTATACGATTTAGCAATTCATACTAGACATAGCAACGTAGTACTTACGAGAAATAAATGAAGAATAAGAGAGCACTTACTTGCTTGAAGCTTGTGGGGATGGTTTTGTGAATTGGAAGAGCAAAAGAAGAAAATTTTGAGAGGATTTGGATGTATATGCGGCGCCCTTAGGTCAATTTTTAGTGTGGTTGTGTTGTAAAACTAAGTCCCCTTTATATAGGAAGAGAATGGGTCGGGTTTTGACCCATTTACAATCGGTTTTGGAGACAAAGATCCCACATATGCGGCGCATAATGCTTAGCATAGACATGACATATGCGGCGCATTGTCTATGGCATAATGGGACATATGCGCCGCATAGTCTATGGCATTCGTAGACATGTGCACCGCATAGTCTATGGCATATGAGATACTGAGACCAAATGCCATAGCATAGGCGGCGCATAGTCAAAAGCATACCTAGGAATAGGCGGCGCATAGTGTATAGCACACTAGATTCCGAGACCTTAGGCTATAGGCTAGGTTGTGCATCGTTCGTGGCCTAGTTTTACCAAGGCCTAGCCTTCCTCGAAGCCTATTTTGGCGTGAGAAAGGCTCAATCCATAGCCTTATGCATCACCGTTCCTAACTTACCAACTTTACCATACAATGCGTCCAAATCGTCAATTGAAATCAATCTCCTCGTTGAATACTTCTTGCACCTATTTTTGCTCAAAACCAAATGAAAACGATTAGTACGATGGGTTGCCTCCCACCAAGCGCCTTATTTTTGGTCGTGGCATGACTCTTATTTTTGGATTTTTCATTTAGCAAAACAAAACAAGTACTAGAATGAAAGGAAAACAAAATGATAAACAATAAATGAAAAAATGATAAACGATGGGTTGCCTCCCATCTAGCGCCTTATTTATTGTCGTGGCACGACATAGTTACCTCGAGTACTCAGACTTCGTCGAGGTAAGTGATGGATCATTTTTTGAAAGGATTTAGACGACAATGAGGTTTACCTGTGGGCATGCAATCTTCTTCAAGATGGCTCTTACATTTTCCCAGAGAATCTCCAATTATATCATCAATAGTCCAACCCATAGCTCTCTTGTATCTCTTCAAAGCAGAGATGAGAGCTTCTACGTGCTGTACCTTAGATAATCGGGAAGCTCTTGCGATTCTAGCATTGGTGGCTCGTCAAAGGGAGTCTTCGCTTTTGGTTGATTCTTGAGATCACAATCTGGTTGCTTAGGAGTATAAGGCTCTATTTCTGTTAGAGCACTCATAAGTTCTTCATAACCTTCATTATCTTCATGCTCAACTTTCAGTGGCACAGCAGACAATGGCTCAACAGTAGGCTGTTTCTCTATAGATAATGCTTTTGTATCCTCATGATAAACATCAGCTACAGATAACTCATTCATATCGCTGGGCTGCTTCATTGTTTTGCATATATCAAACCGTACCACTTCGTCATTAATTCGAAACAAAAGTTCATTATCTTTCATGTCAATAAGCACACTTCCAGTTGCAAGGAAGGGACGTCCCAAGATGATGGGAACTTCAGAATCCTCCTTACAATCTAGAATAACGAAGTCTGCAGGAAAGATGAATGAAGAAACTTTCACCAACACATCATTCAAGATACCCACAGGTTGTTTTACCGACCTATCAGCCATCACGAGCCTCATATTGGTTGGTGTCGGATCGCCTAGACCCAACTTCTTGTAGAAGGATAGTGGCATCAAATTGATGCTAGCACCTAGATCGCACAATGCCTTGGCAAAATCCAACGATCCAATTGTGCAAGGAATAGTGAAAGCTCCAGGATCTGCCTTCTTTTGAACTAACGACCTTGTAGCGATTGCACTACAATGATGAACATTATCCGCCAACTCATAACTTGCTGCCCGCTTCTTTGTCAGTAGGTCCTTCATAAACTTCGCATATCCAGGCATTTGTTCAAGTGCCTCCACCAATGGAACATTAATGGTCAGCTGCTTGAGCATAGTCATAAATTTGCTGAACTTAGTGTCATCCTCCACCTTCTTCAATCTTTGGGGAAAAGGTGGTGGTGGGTATGGAAGTGTTCTCTCCACGGTTTTATTCTCCTCTTGCTTCCGTTTTTCCACTTTTTCAGGTTGCACAGTGCTGGATGTGGCGTCCTTGGCGTCAGGAGTGGGTGCTGCGGCATCTTCTCCTTTTGTGTTGTCATCCATGTACGCAACTTCGTCAACCACTTGCTTGCCTTTTGCTGAAGTTTCCAGCACCTTACAACTTCTGGTAGTGATGGCCATGCATGACCCATCATTCCTTGGGTTTTGCACAGTATCGCTCGGTAAGGTGCCAGCCTTTCTTTGATTGAGTGCTGCTAAAAGTTGGCTCAATTGCTGCTCTATTTGCTTGATAGAAGTGGAATGAGAATCAACTAATTGCTTTATGGAGGAAAAATCATTAATCACCTCTGTAACTCCCGCGCTCGTTGCTTCCACTTCTTTCAATAACTTAGCCATCATGTCTTCCATGCTTCCAGAATTAGATGTGGTGGTATCACGTCTACCAGGGGGAACGTACAAACCACTCTTTTCATTCTTGTTCTTCCAACTACCTTGGTCCTTGTTTCCAGATTTATCATAATAGTTCCAACCTTGGTTTCCTTGGGCATTCCCGCGGAAACCCCCCTGATTGTTCAAGTAGTTGGCCTCTTCTTCCGAATCAGATTCGTCTCTTCCTTTTGACGCAATAGCTTTCACTTTTTTGGTCTTCCCTGATAATAAATGCTTTGTAAGAAGATCCATTTGTGTTTTCAAATACGCCATATCTTGATCACGTTCTTCTTCTCTTCTTCTTTGGTCTGCAGTCTTGCCAATAGATAAAGTGGGGCTTGCTACCTCAGAATCCCTGGTATGCCAAGCTCTACTTTGTTTCGTTATGCGATCTAGCATATTGCTTGCTTGACCAAAGGTGAGGTCCATGAAAGATCCTCCAGCTGCGTTGTCCACCACTGGTTTAGTTATTGAATTCAAGGATCTATACAAGATCTCCATGAGGTGAACATTAGTCATATGATGGTTTGGGCATCTCGCTAGCTTTGTCTTGAACCTCTCCCATGTTTCATGAAGAGCTTAAGAGGGAAGATGACGAAAGTTGCTGATTTCATCTCTCAATTGTGCTCTTTTGGATGGCGGAAAGAATCTTTCTAGGAAAGCGTCTCTCAATTGCCTCCAATTTGTAATTGAATCAGGAGTCAGCCCATTCAACCATAGTGCTGCCTCCCCAGACAGAGACAATGGAAATAGACGTAATCGAATAGCATTCTGACCAACACCAGAATTGTCAAAAGACTTGCATGTAGAAATAAAGTTGATGAGATGCATATTCGGATCGTCGCCTGCTAGTCCACCAAATAATCCCTTGAGTTGCAATAACTGAATCATGGTTCTTGTGATGTTGAACTTGGCTCCGGGCGCTAATGGTGGTGGAATTATAGCTCCAGTGGCTCCGGCACCATCAAGATCATCATCATCATCATCGAAAGCTGGCTGCAAAGGTTGGCGATCATACCTATACCGATCTTGTCGACCTCTTCTGTTGGCAGGTGTTGTAGTTTCAGCAACATGCCTTGGGTTTATCAACTCGTCATCACCTAAATCTTCATCGTCAGGATTTGTTGCTCGCCCAGGATTATCAATGTTTTGTTGTTGGACTTGAGCAGCAGCAAGGGCGGCTAATCTCGCCTGCTCGTGTTGAGTAGCTATCCTGTCAATTTCAGCTTGTGCTTCCATTTTGCCAATACGTTGTGGTTCAGGATTGATAGGTAATAACGGTTGACCAGAACTTCGAGTATGGGGCATGCACTAAATAAAAACCTGCAATAAACAAAAACAAAAACTAAACGTAAAAGTACGAGAATCTTTGACCAAAGGGTCTAGTAATTATCACGAACTTGATTGACACTCGTATTCCCTAGCAACGACGCCAATTTTTGATAACGCTCAATCTACAGCTCTCGTAGGAGTGTAAAGCGGTCGTTAGCAAATATAGAACCCAACCTGGGTTGGGTGTCGATCCTACAGGGAATAGCTTGGCCAACAAGTAAGTAAAATTACTAAACTTTTGGTGCAAGTCTCGTAAAAAGGGGGGATTCTTGTCTTGCAAGTAATGTAAACAAAGGCTGAAAATAATAAAGTAAAAAGAGAGAGATTGTTACGTTGGTTGTAAACAATGAGAATTGAAGCGTTGGGGTTATGTCCACCTTCTGAGGTATACGTCTCTGTTGGCTATGAGTTTGTAGAATTCTGACATGCAATTGCTTATAGAGAATTGTATTCGATGGTAAATCCAAGCGTCTCTCGACCTAAACAAGGACTATTTCACTTTAACTCTCTCGAGCTTAAAGCGTGTCTAACGGTACGAATTCTCCAAGAGGTTAGTCCAGTTACGGCACTAGCTTTTTAATAGAAAAGGGTGTCCTACTACCTTGACATTATCTCTTTTCCAGTCAAATAACCTTTCTCTCGAACAAGTTAAATGTTAGACTGGCGTATTCTTGCGTTTGCAACCGCAAAGAATGTGGATTAAGATGAAGAGAATAATGATATAAGCAATATATGTGTCTCGAACTCACAAACTCACAGCAATAGATAGTAACTCATTCGGCTTCCATAACCCCAACAGAGAAGTTTAGTTACCCATGAATGCGAAGGACATCACAATTGACATTGTTATTATATCATGATATTGAGTAATGGCGTGTAGATCAAGTGATAGGCGTGAGGCGTGTTTCCTTAGCTTGGTAACGATTCACTTGTTGTGGAATTTAAGAATAGAAGAGTAGATTAGAAGTGTTTGTAGTGGAAGATGAGAGGGATGGAAGAAAATTAATTGTTGAATTAAGTGAAGAATAGAAAGATTGTTCTCTCCACTAAGGGAGGAATGTCTCTCCACTAAGGGAGGACTTAATAAAAATTTCTAGCATGATAGGGTATTTATAATACTCCTATCCTACTGCTACTATGCTAATGAAATAAATAACCAAATCATACTAGGCCTATGGAACACTTAACCCAAATGTACTAGGTTAATGTAACATTATCATAATCCAAATAAACTAATGAAATACATAACCCAATTGTACTAGGTTAATGTATCTTTGTCAAAATCCAGCTTTGTGTCTGTAGGTCCCCAAAGTCTTCAGAAATGCTGTTTTAGCCCGGGACAGATTTTCCATGCAACAGTTTTGGTCCTTAGGCGTGTACACTCCTTTTCCTTTCTTCGTGAGCTTTCTTTTGCGTCAAGTAAGCCATAAAATGCTGAATTTTGCATCATTTATACCTGAAACTTTACTAATCATGTTCGTTAGCTCATTTATAGGAAAAAGGACTAAAAGTGCATGAAATATATAATTTGTTCTCAAAACTAGGCTAAAATATGGGCAAAATATATTGATATTGGCGTGTAAATTCGCCTATCATCAATAAGGATGTGTAGAAGAATGTTGGAACTGTATTTCCACCCGAGTTGTACTGTATGTTAAATTATCATGACCTATTGGTAGTAAGATGGTCCAGAAGTTGGTGACATGAAGTCACAAGGTTAGTAGTTAGAGTGAGGGTGACAGTTGCATAAATAAATATTTTTAGTTGTGTAATCATAGATTGAGGAGTGGGTTGCCATTGTATAGTATAAACCAGTGAGGTAGCAATCTTTATAGATTGTATGGTAATCTATTAAGGAAGTGGTTGACTATGATTATTATCTATTCAAATTAGGGAAGGATCCTAGAGTGGGTAGTTATGGTGGTTAGAGAAATCAGTTATAGGTTGCGAATGGAAAGGGGTAGATTAGTTAATAAGTTGTGGGTAGAGACTTATTGGCGTAAGTGAAATTTGAAGGTAATAAAAATGTAGGCTTGGGTAAGTACGTATGATGCGAGAAATTAGAATATGTTGATAAGATTAAAATGGGTTATATTATAAGATGAAAATTGACTGATCATATCATGTGACTTTACCCCCACTTTGACGGTCTTTTCATTAGTAGTAGTAAACTAGCACTTCAGGTGAGAAGGTATGTAATGGATTTTGAGTTTTAATAATGAGGTTATGGAGGGGTTGTGATTGTAGGTAGTAGTTAAGTGAAGTGAAGTATTTGGGTTGATTTCCCAATTTGAAGGACTAGTATAGTATGTGGCATGCTTTACCGGTGGTATATAACTGGGGATAGACAACAGGCTTGAACTATAGATGTGGAGTTTAGGTGTGGAGTGTAGTGGTGAGACTAATAGCTTGAGATTAATGATGCATGTTTTGTGGAGTAATTAGTAGGCTTGATGTGATGTGCGAAATGACCTAGGTTGATGATTTATGAAAAGTGTAAGTGGTAATTGTGAGGTCTATGTGTACGTGGATAAGAACATGAGTATATAGGAATAAGTTAAACCCCAGGTAGCAGGTTGTTAAATAAAGTTTTATGTGTATAAGTGTTTTGTGTACCTAGATTTAATTCTTGAATCTTATAGTATGGAGAAGTCTGGAAAGTTGTTGTATGGTGCTCTTTAGAGTTGAATTGAGGAAAAATAGGTAGGCATTATGCGCCCTTGGTATAGTCTTATAGATTTTGTGCAGTTGTAGGTTATGTGATTTTAGGTGTAATGATAGTATTCTAAGAAATTGAAGATGGTATGTTAAGTGTTTCGAAGCGTGGGTGTCTATGCCCATGAAAATGTTAGTTATAAGTTGATGACTTTGGGAGTTAGAAGAAATTACGATTAGTGTCCCTGAAAGGGGATGTCCTAAAAATTAATTTAGTGTCTTTGTATTAGAGATTAATGAGGGGAGCTTGTGTTCATGTATATACTGATAGCCCTTTTGTGATAAGGAGTGTGGATGTGTACGCTCATGAGAGTGAGAGTTGTAGACTGATGGCTATAGAGGCTACTGAATGTTAAGAGTAGCATTAACAAAAAAGCAAGGCCTTTAGATAATTGTTTATCAGGGGGAATTTATAGTTTAAGTTTATGATGATGTATCTTTTGTGTTGAGACTTGTGGCTATAGATTTTAATATGAGGTTATGTCTGCAAGTCTAGGGTTGTGACTTTGTTCTAAGGGGGAGATGATGGGTTAAAGTAGTTCTCGAATTATTTCTTGTGGTAGCAAGTTTCAAGTAAGAATCATGATAGATCAATTCCTATTCAAGAAAGCTCCTCCTACTTCAATATGAATGGACATCTACTAATGTCTTGCCTATGCCTAAAGTTTGAACTCTCTATAAAACTCATGTCATGTTTCGGTCTCCAAACTAGAAGCAATTATGTCTCTCAGCATGCTTGGTCCTAAGAAAACATGTTTCCATATGTTGTGGAGTTATTTTATGCCAGAATTAGACAAAGTGATAAAGTTTATGCTAACTCATGGAAAATTTTAGCTCTTTGAATGAGGAGCAATCACTTTAAGTGAAATCCTTATCTGAGTTGTTAACGATATAAATTTTGGCTCTATGTGCATCCTTGATTCTCATTTTGGTCTGTCATAATGAAACCATGTTGTGTTGTAGTCGTGCCGAGTGGCTCTTCACTTATGATCCAAACAGTTGATATATGAAGCACTCTGAGAGGGTTACTTCCATGAGAAGTGCAATAAGCATAAAATATGGATTGATATGTGTTACATCCATTCATGATGTATATTCTCGGGTCCCTATATGACCCTCCGTATGTTAGTATGTTGGTTGTTGTGGAAGCATAGTAATGTGGTAAGTAGGAGTGTATATGTTCTTGAAGATAATTTTTTTTTATGTGATTTCTTGAGCTAAGGTTATAGGTGAAAGGGAAAGGATGGAGATGAACCTTTGCTGTGTGAAATGGCTAAGAAGGGGATGGACTTTTATTATGAGAAATAGTTGGGAATGAGATATATGGCATCAATCTTTGTGAATGTGATTGAATTTGCTGATCTTAGTGGGGGGAATCCTTGAAGTGGGTGTAGTAATGATAGGCTTGAATGTTGTGATTGATGAAAACTCAATCCATGTACTATTTGGTTAGTATTCATTGAATTAAAACCCGAGAACGTTTGATGATAGTGATAAGGTGAGCTAATATTCTTAATGTGATGTAAAGTACAGGGTCCTATAGCTTAAGTTATCACCTTGTTACTCCGAGTTAAGCTTCAACATAAAAGCACTTTGCAGTGAAACTCAAACTCTTGTGGTTAGTTGTGTGATGGGAGAATTGTAAGATGGAAAGAACGAAGTATCTTATTTAATGTTGGGGCATAGTTGAGTAGTGCCTTTAAGCTAAGTCTATTCGTTGTATCATGAGAGGTAGAGAATACTTTTATCCCTATCTTCCGCGAAATCTTATTTTATGATTAGTACCAATATAAATCAGGTCTATTATCATTAAATAAACCCCTGCCTTATGTTTTGATGATTATGGTGCATAGAAATCATGTGCAAGATCATCCCTATGTAAAGTCTCATTATCTCATGTTTCGTGCTTTCACGTTTCACTAGGGGTTATCATGAAGCTCGTTTGATGCCTTACATAGTTTATTAAGGAAACATGTTCAATGCAAGGTTTCGTACTTTATTCTACACTTTTAGAGCTTCAAAAAGTTCCTACCCATCATTCGGGGACGAATGATCTCAAGGCAGAGATAATGTAACACCCTGCATTTTTGAGCTAGAAATCAAACTGTCATTTCTACGTACGTAAGCTCAAATTCCATATTTTATATTTAAATTCATGTGCCATTATCCTTCTCCTAGTGTATGAAGTGATTATGAGGTGAAAAGTATTCATAAAAATCACTTGGAGCAAAGTTGAGCTAAGAGTCATTCATTCATCCAAAGAAATTAGCTCATTTGTTAAGGCAGTAAGCCTTGTCATCATCTCATGCAAAAATTCATTCTCCTTCATATTAAATGCTTCATACTCAGTAAAAAGAAGAGCAATCTTGAATTTTCTTACCTGAGAGGTACCCTCATGTGCATTGACCAGTGCATCCCAAATCTGCTTAGCAGTGGTGCAGCTGACACTCTATGTACTAGCCGGTCCTTGTCCATAGACTAAAATGTTCTTAGCCTTAGAATTTTTTTTAATGCCACTAAGCCATCATCAACAAATTCACTTCTTACTTTCTGGACTTGTTCACCACCAACCAACTCCATTAGAATAGTAGGACCATCAGTGATCCTATCCCATAATTCATAGTTTTCACCTTGGATGAACATTTTCATCCTGGCTTTCCACCAAATAAAGTGAGAACCATCAAAGAGTGGAGGTCTAGTAGTTGACTAACCTTCACTTTGACCAGTAGGAGGCGCATAATTCATCATAGTGGTCTTTCTTAGGTATTAACCTTATTTAAGACAACCTTGCTCTAATACCATTTGTTAGAGTGCGTACCCTACTGATTTTAGTATTTTACTCTAATAGTTTCCTATTAGTGGAGCAAGTCAACAAATGTGGTTCACGTAAGTAAAACTGAAGACAATTATTTTTACGTGAAAAACACCTGGCTCAAGAAAGGTGTAAAAAAAACCACGTACTGTACCTTTACAGGATTTAACCCCAACTTCACTAATACTCTTGAGCCTAAACAATCAATAAATTACAAAACTTCTTGTAAACTAGGAATTAAAACTTCTAACTCTTATTTCTACAATAACACAAATCATCCCAAGATAAGTGTACCCAAGTCTTCGAGTTTCCTAACTTGAAGACACAACTCCTAACTCAGTTTATAATTCACTGAGACTAGAACAAAGACTCATTACAACTCAAAGAACCAACCTATTACACAGAGTCTGTGACTTGCTAAGTAAAGGACTAGGTTCTTCTTCAAGTTAGTTAACTGATTTGTTGATTGATGATTTTCTTATTCAGTGCATGAGTAAAACATTTGAATGTCGTTTGTTGTATTTAAGAAAACTATTGATTGAATCCTTTAGCTGATGTACTCCTCTATCTTCAATAGAACTCCCACGTAGTTTCACTTCTTGGCGGAATAGAACTCTTCTACTTTATCCCCTAGTCTGGCAGGACTGCTTAATCAACTCAATCTCTAAGTGTTAATTTATCTTTTCCTCAACTTCTTTGCTATTTGCGATAAGCATTGAGAACATATCTGACTTTCCTTGTTTATCCACTCCTGTCTTTACGTATTGTCAGTCTTGCATTTTCTCTGATGTGCTTCACATGTGAGAACCAAGCATGATTAACATGTTTCACCAACATATGTCAATCATCAAAAATCTTTTACTCTAAAATTTACTATTACTCATTGTGTTTACTTCCCTTTTTTTAGTAAGTTTCAAAATAATTTCTATTTCCTTTTTTGGCAACTCGTTAATTCCAACTGTTCACAGGACATGTTAAAATTAAAGGGCATCTTGGTATATTCCAGTTATCTTTAGTTTAATACCATAAGCTTCAAAAGTTTTTTTTACTTTCTTAAACTTCGTGTCAAGTTAAAACTATACAACCAAATATAAATGGAGGGAGTATTTGTCTGTTATTTCTTGTCTTTCTTTTGCAAGGTATTTATGTTTCATACTCTCCAATTATGCTTGTGAGAACGCGTTACTATTATCTGGTTGTTATTTTACAGTCAACTGAACAATCACTGTAAGACAAGTGTTAAAAATGATTCTGTATCTATCAAGCAGCACAAAGGTTCTTGATCAATATGCTCATAATGCAAGACTAGCACATCACATATATAAAATATTTTTTGATGTTTATGTTGCTCATTTTTTCTTTACATCTAAAACATGTATTAGGATCATCTAATAGATAGATTTTGTAAAATATTTGACGGAGAATAGAAGGTTTTGACAAGTTTAAAGGACCGAAACTGCTCAAGAGTATATTTAAGTGTATGAATCTACTCCAAATAGAAATATTTTCATTGTTTTTCAAGTAATAATATAAGAGGCTCTCTATTTATGTTATTTTCTCTTTTGATTCGTCTATCATTGCAGCATGAATAAGATCTGTTATGTTCCATTTGGAAGTAATCCCCAATTTCTAAGATTATTAAAGGGAAGATTGGTCCATTAAGGTCCCATTATGCGAAAATTCATTAAAAAGATTGAATTATAGGGATCTATTATAAGTTGTATTACTCTACATTTTCGCAACAAAATGATTCCATAAAAGTTCAACACAAAAGAAATTCACACTTGTAATGAAGTCTGTTTTATTCATATTGAAATCACTAATTGTCTAGAAATATTTAATAACATAAACGTGCCAAGATATTAGTATGACCTTAAAATTTATTACTCCCAATTTGGAAATTGTTAGAGTTAGTGACCCGAATTTTGTTGATCCGGTCCTAAAAAGATCGTGGTGTGACCCATGTTTGAGATTTTTTGGGCTTAGAGTTTTTTTGTATGAACATATTATATAAGTGCGACTTAGAGGGTTGATTTAATATAACAGTTTTCGTGTGTCATTGAGAAATTTGGCTCCTCCTTGTATTTCTCTCTGATATAGTGAATTTCTCCTCCTCTGCCCGTGGATTTTCCCGTCAAAGGTTTCCACGTAAATATGTGTGTGTTCATCTTGTTTTTTTTTCTTAGCATATTGCTTATTCCTGTTTAATTTTATGATAAACTGGTATCAGAGCCACACACGGTTGTTTTCTCAGGAATGGCAACCACGAAGTATGATATTTCGCTATTGGACCGCAATACCATATTTTTGTTATGCAAGGTTAAGATGCGGCATGTGCTCGCACAAATGGATTTGAACGATGCTCTATTAGGGTTTGATAAGATTCCCTCATCTTGGACAGAGGAGGATAAACAACGTAAGGATCAAAAGGCTCTATCTCAGATCCACCTTCATTTATCCAATCAGATTCTACAGGATATTTTGAAGCAGACCACTGCCACTGTGTTGTGGTTGAAACTAAAATCATTATGTATGATAAAGATCCTAACCAGTAAGTTACATCTCAAACAACAACTTTATTCTCATCGCATGTCAAAGGGTGCATCTTTGGAGGATCACCTATCTATCTTTAAAGGACCGAAACTGCTCAAGAATATATTTAGAAGTATGAATCTACTCCAAATAGAAATATTTTCATTGTTTTTAAAGTAATAATATGAGAGGTTGTCACGACCCAACTTCTCAGGTCATGATGATGCCTACCATAACCCACCAATAAGCAAGCCAACCCGTAGTCCAGAATGACTAGTAACGAACTACTCAATAATATAAGGAAAAAAGTTCAGAATATATTGAAATAAAGAATTCCAAAACCTGATGGTATCAGTGCAAGAGCTTCTAAACATCATAAGAGTACAAAAGTGAAATATCAAGGAGAAATACACTGATACGACTTACCTCTGAATATAGCTTAAAGACTAGTCTAATACATAAGAGAGAGATAAGTAATGCTCTACACGTCAGGAGCTCACTCTAAGTCGTTGAATCAGGGTTGCTCTGAATGATGCACACATCAACGGTGAAAACCCGTACTATGATCTGCAGGCTGCAAAGGTGTAGTATGATACCAAACGAATGGTAATCGATAGGCAATTAACAATTGAGCTCCAAAGATAAAGTATCAAGGTGAACTATCCTATTCCAGCTACATTCAAAATATGCCAATGCTATACCGTATATCCTAGGACAATATACGAATAAAGAGTGAAAGAAAGATATATAGTAATATACAAGGTGAAGGAACCACTATACAATATGAACAACGAAGGAAGGGATATACATAGTACCATAGCTTCATATAGCTATATATATATATATATATATATGTATCATACATATAAACAGGAGGTCATCTTAACCATAACCTAGATAATCATGTTCTCATTTTAGGACCTCATTATAATACTATCAGGATTCAATACTATCATACTCAGGGATTCCAATCAATATGGCTAAAAATGACATAATCGTGTACTATAATGCCATCATAAGATAGAAGAGGCCAAAGACATACCTCAATTCTCGATACCGGATCAATGACCAATTTGTCATAAGCTAGCCATAATAATGATCATAATAATATCAATAACAATGTGAATAACCAGCTACTCCGGACAATCAAATACCTAGCCGAGCCTATGCGTACCCCAACCACCCCAGACTCAGAAGGTTCAATCAACACACAATAACACAAGACATATTCTTCACCCATATCCATGCAACCATCCCATACCGTCTGATAGACATAAGTGCATACTGGTAATATACGATATGCATGCAGGAATGAATGCAATGTACACAATCAATATCATAACTCATCATAACTGTCATTATCATAATCATCATTATCGTAATCAACCTCCGGCCTTGCCGGGTATCAATGTATCATCATAATATCCTCCAGCCTTGCGGGGTATCAATATCATCACAATAGTATCCTCCGACCTTACGAGGTATCAATATCATCACAATAGTATCCTCCAGCCTTGTATCAATATTATCACAATAGTATCCTCCAGCCTTGTCGGGTATTAATATCATCACAATAGTATCCTTCGGCCTTGTCGGATATCAATATCATCACAATAGTTGTTACGGAATAAAATATACTAACATACTCATGAACATAACCGTATCACTATAAAGTATCTATCTAGACATTACTTCTCAACTACTCGTTATTAGCTAATCAATGCTATTTGTACTGAAACCACTAGTTCGTTCGTCGTCATGTGACCTCTAGTTATTTGTCTAAACATTATCCTTATTCAAGGGATAGAAACTAACCATTATTTATTAAATAGCCAACATCTAACATCTAGCCAAGGTTCATCACTAGACCATTATATCCATTTATCCATTATTCCAAATTATGAACTAATCATCATATATTTGTTAATCATTACTAGACAATACATTACCACTTGTCACCTAACCATCTTTTATTAACAGACATCATTCATTAACTAACCATTATTTACCAACTGATACTTGCTTAACTATTCATTAGTTAACCATTTAGCAACTATTCAGAGTTATTAACTAGTCACCTCTTATTACCAACATCTCTTGTTATCTAGCCTAATTAAAACAGAACTCCTCATTTATAGAATAATTGACATCACTAACTTAGTCATCAATACCAACTAATCTTCACCTATGCTAGACCCAACCTCACCATAGGTCATGCATTAACCATCGTTAGCTACCGTGTTTCAACTAAGCAAGATTTTTTAACTAATACATTAGATTCTTAACCATCAAGTGCTATAGTCCCTTAATAGATAACTAGTTACAAAATAGCTTAACCATTAGTTAGGCAGAACAATCGTAAGATCATATTTCATTGGGAATCACATAAGTTGGCGATATAATGCTCATGAATATACCAAATCAAAATATGCCATCACCAGTATTCAATAAATAAAGTCGTAAGAAAGATACCTGTCACGACCCGACCCGGGGCCCAGGTCGAGACGGGCATCCTGAGCCATGAAGGCTCTGCCCAACACACTAGTGCTATTGTCTTCTTTGGGCCCAGGTCCGTATGGCTTTAAAATGCATCACTAGGGAGTAAGGTTTGCTTAATTGTATATCTAGCATCCCTCATATGTTTTGCTAATGTGGGACTCCTCCTAATTTGGGGTGTCACATACACCCCCTTATGTACTTAGCATCCTCACTGAGGTTTTCCCTACTGAATAGGATTTTCCTAGACTCAAGACTGAGGTTTGACCCACCTTATCGGGATTCATCTACACTCAGTTTGAACTCTTTCCCACTAATATGGGACTCCTTCTCCTACTTTGTGGTGTCACATATACCCCCCCTTATGTACTTAGCGTCCTCGCTGAGGTTTGCCCCACCAAATTGGACTTGCCTAAACTCAGGACTGAGGTTTGTCCTGCCATATTAGGATTCACCTACACTCAGTTTGAACTCTGGCCCACATCGACAGGGATGATGAAACACCCCTTTTTTTTAATGCCAAAAGATTAGATTTTAAGATTCGAAAGGGTTTTTATTATTGAGTGACAAAAATAAAAATTTGTTCTGAAAGAGGATTATTTTTACATTTAAACTCAGAGTCGCCACTTGGCATAAACCAGTGTGCCAAGTCACCTTTGGAAAATCCTTTTCAAAATGATTTGACTCTTGAAACTGGTTTGTGAACAGAGATTCTGGTTAAGAAATTCTATTAATCAAGGAAAAGGTGTTAGGCACCCCTCGATCCCATGATTCGACCACGATCGCTTGGTAGAGTGAATTGGCTAATTTGGCACTACAATGTACAAACCATACAAAAATAATTAAAACAGTCAAACAAACAAATAAAACAAAATGAATCCAAACTATAGTGTTCAGTCCGGTTATACAGTCTTAAAATAGAAAAATACGGAAATGTAAATCCTATTCTAAACTAATCCTAGACTAAGCTACAATGCCTCACCCAATGCCTTGGTCCTTCATCACGAATGTCCTCCAAGTACAAGATACTTCAGGATATTCCATGGATAAATCAATATAAATCACTCGAGGCATTCCCCGACCAAATGAATACATTTTTAGTGCGGGAAAACAAAACCTTTCAACACATAATCCAAACATTCCACAATCCACAAGTTCTAAATTTGCCTATCCGAGCCAATTGTTTGCTTACCCGACACGACCAATCATGACACTATTACAATCAACGAAATCAATGAATCAAAACGACAATATTCATTTTTATCAACTTTCAATTCCCGCCCCACTTTTATTCTCAAATTATCAATTTTAATTCTCAAATAAGATATCATTTCATCGCACAAAACATAAATAATGAATCAACACCAAGTAATTATTCACCATGAACAAGGATCAAACAACACGCAAATATTTAATTCATTACAACAAATATCATAAAGAATGAAATAAAAAAAAAGGGAGAAGAGAATCGGACCTCAATTATCGATTTCAATGTAGTATTATTCAATTAAACGTGACAAAGTCTGGATGGGAACCTCGAATTAAACTTCAACCGCAACCCACCAACTCGAATCCAAACCAAATGGAACTCCACCAACGATAGTTGATACCCGGTATCAACAGCCAGATAGATTTCAAACCCAAAAATAAAGACCTTGATATGAAAACTAAGATCCGAACCCAAAACGATGACTGATGAAACTCAAAATCCGGTTTCGATCTTGAATCACCAAAATAGACGAACCCAAGCTACAAAAATATAATAGAAAACTAAGCACCCACATGACTTGAACTCCGGTGATCTAATAGTGCCCAAAACAGATGGAAGTAGGTTGGATTCTAGAGAGTTTGAATATTTTCTAAATGGGGTCGCTTGAAAACTTCTGAAAATGGACTGGTCTGTTGATATTCTCATTTTACTAATAAACTCATCCAGAAATCAACAGAGAATGATGAGATTTCGGCAAAATAGTCTCCAAAACAACGACCAATCCCACTAAAACCCATTTTCGAGTAACCCAAAATCAGCACAGTTTTCTTCTCCATTTCAGATCTTGACTTCAAATCTCTCTCTCTTTCGTAAATCTCTCAGTGTGGGTATCCCCTGCTGTGCGTGCATTCAATAGGTGTATATAGTAGATCTATGTGTATCTCCTATGTGGAGAAGAAAAGAAAAGTTGGGGTCTCTCTGTATTTCTGTTTATGTATGTGATGATAATGATGATCTCCTTCCATTAATGGCGGTGTGTTCATAATAAAAGGAACAAATGGACCATGTTACATGCTTTTTTCATCAATGGAGAATATTGATTCATGATGTAGTGGGTACTGTGTGT
Organism: Capsicum baccatum var. pendulum; assembly: GCA_030864225.1. Classification (NCBI taxonomy): domain Eukaryota; kingdom Viridiplantae; phylum Streptophyta; class Magnoliopsida; order Solanales; family Solanaceae; genus Capsicum; species Capsicum baccatum. Next base: position 9,385,579 of record CM061550.1, read on the forward strand.
AGCGCGTGAGTATGAAAATGAGTGTGGGTTTGTGAATTGTGAGTCCCCTATGAGTGAGAATTATTTTCTTTTTTAATTATTCTATGGGCCCTTTAAAGTGTCTATCCAAAAATGGATGAATTTGTTGTGCCTTAATCTGTTAAATGATACTAAAAATATTAAGGGAAGGGGGGCACGTGGGGTAGGTGGTGAGGTGGGGTATGTGAGGTGTTAAAATTTAATAAGAAGGGGTTGTTAGAATAAGATAAAATTAGTTAGGAGTTGTTATTTTTGTAGTTTGTGGGATATAATCACATGGGTGAGGGACCGCAGTAAAACGGAGGTAAAATGGTAAAAATGTTTTCGACGAGGGATACAATTACGTGTCTACATCATGCCCCTCTTTGCATGTTAACACAAAGTGTTTTCATACAAAGAAGTAGACAACGAGACAGAATTTTGACCCGACCATTATTAAAAAGTAATGAAATAGAAAGAAGGAGAGAGACCAAATCTTGATTTAGGACATCCTACCTACCCAAGTTATAAGGGAATCAAGTCAAGGGTATCTTAAAGGATTGGAAATAGAAAGACTATACCGAGTTGGAGAGTCGTGTGAGGTTCTATCGAGGTTTCGGTCCGCGGCTCTGTCAATATATCAAAACAAAAATTACAAGTTAAAACATAAATTAAATTACAAAATCCTATCTATGCAGCCTTTTTTGGACTCTTGGCTTGAGTTTCATCACCCAATTCTTCAGGTGGGCTCCTGACTTGCAATTTCTTCAGCTTGTTGCTTGACTTTCAATTTCCTCACCCTGTTCTTTAGGTGGGCTCCTGACTTGCAATTTTTCAATTTGTTGACTTTCAATTTATTCACCTTGTTGCTTGACTTTTAACTTCTTCACCTTGTTGCTTGACTTTTCATTTATTCTCCCTGTTCTTCAGGTCGGCTCCTGAAATCACATCAAAACTAAAAAAAAAATTATCCCACACAAAGAAATTCATCTTTTATGAGTTAATTGGAATGATTTGACTAAAAGGTATGACTTATAGGAATCAAAGAGAATGACTCAACTAAAAGGTACATCTTATAGGATACAAGGGAAATGACTTGACTAAAAGGTATGTCTTATAGGAATTAGGGAAAATGACTCGACTAAAAGGTACGTCTGATAGGAATCAAAGGAATTGACTCAACTAAAATGTACATCTTCTAGGGGTCAAGGGGAATGACTCGACTAAAAGGTACGTCTTATAGGAATCCAAGGGATGACTCAACTAAAAGGTATATCTTATAGGAATCAAAGGGAATGACTCGACTAAAAGGTACGTCTTATAGGAATCAAAGGGGATGACTCGACTAAAAGGTACGTCTAATAGGAATCAAAGGAAATGACTCGACTAAAAGGTATGTATTCTAAGAATCAAAGAGAATAACTCGACTAAAAGGTACGTCTTATAGAAATCAAAGGGGATAACTCGACTAAAAGATATATCTAATATGAATCAAAGGGAATGACTCAACTAAAAGGTATGTCTTCTAGGGTTCAAGGGGAATGACTCGACTAAAAGGTACGTCTTATAGGAATCAAAGGGAATGACTCGACTAAAAGGTACGTCTTATAGGAATCAAAGGGGATGACTCGACTAAAAAGTATGTCTAATAGGAATCAAAGGGACGACTCAACTAAAAGGTACATCTTCTAGGGGTCAAGGGGATTGAATCGACTAAACGGTAAGTCTTATAGGAATCAAAGAAATGACTCGACTAAAAGGTACGCCTTCTAGGAATCAAAGGAACGACTCAACTAAAAGATACATCTTCTAGGAATCAAAGGAACAACTCAACTAAAAGATACGTCTCCTAGGAGTGAAGGTTCAATTTAAGAAGTGTATCACCTAGCAAATGAAAACTGAAATCCCTGGACAAGAAAGTGTGTCTCCGAGGGATATAAGATGATGATTTTTACCATGATACAATTATCGAACCTGTGTAGCAACATTTCTTCCTGCATTTGTAAAAGTGAGGCATTGCAACCCTTGATATTTATGCTCTGAAGTCCCTGCTTTGAAGGTAATATGTTTTCTATTTCATCAAAGAAAACTTATGAGTATAAAATGTGGTGGCTGGTTTGTGGTTTTAGCTTTCGCGATGATCACTCTTGCGTTGGTCATATTTGATCTTGATTCCAATCCTTAGCATATGCCATTGACTTGTTGCTTCATTTACTCAAACTTAGATGATTAAGAGTGACTCTGAAACAAACACAACATCTCTGCTTTGCCATGCTTCTCAGATAGACCCCTTGGAACCTAGGTATTTCATGAGTTCCCAGACTTATTTGTTGACAAAACTTTCTGGTTGCCTCATTTTGGCTCACCATCATTTCTTTTTTATGCGTTGGCCTTTCTGCCTTACTTTGTACAATTGAAAAAGCTGGTAGCCAGTTTTGAAATCTTTTCTCACTTGTTTTGACATAGACTTAACTCAAAGACAAGAGAAAAATGATAATGATTTTATTTGGATAACTGGATCAAGAAAAATAAAAATATAAGTATAGAAAAGAAAGAAATGATAATGAATGTCCCCATTGAAAAAGATGAAAGAAAAGTTTATCTGAAAATGATAGTCAACTCCAATGATTATGACATGCATATCAGATTAAACTGCCTGATCTTTCCATCCAAAACTCTCACAAATTGTTGTTGAGTTAATGACCCTGAAAGTGAGTTGCTTTCTTGGGCCAATTGCATTCGGATACCTCATTCGGCTAGTGGAGCCTTAAAGGGTTTTCGCCAAAAAGCCTCTATCATTTCTTTTTATCACCTGACCATTGCCTTAGAGTTTCCGAGAGGATTTTTTACCAATAAGATTCTTATTTTCATTTTTCTCAACTCACAGTCGTCTTACAGTCCCCGCGAGAGTTTTCACCTATAAGACTCTCTCATTTTTATCTATCTTAACTTACCATCGGCTTATGGAGCTCGTAAGGGTTTTCACCAATAAGACTCTCTCATTTTTATTTCTCTCTTGATTTCTTATGCTGAGGAAGTCGAGTAGTTCCTAAAATATGTCATCAAATCCATTACATGCTTAGCCTTAACATTCTCAAAGATTTATCCGAAGGTCTTTCTTTGGTTGTAACTTAGCTTTTGGATAGGGTTAGAAAGAGAGGATGGCATAGGGCCCAAGCGACACTTGAAGTGGGGTGGGACTTACAACTTTGGGAATTGGCTTAAACAATGAGGATAAACTCATGCTCCAGTTCCTTTTGACTGGACAATTCTAAATTGTTTATTTGGTTGGACTGAGCCCAAAGTAGGGCAACCTACGTATCTCACCCCCGAGAAGAAAGAATCAGGTCATGCGTAGTTCTGACAGCTTGTTCTTTTGATTGATTCTGATTTCTTTATTTTTCTCTTTTATTGACTCTTTTCTCTTTGGGATTTTTTCTGACCCTATTTTGACACTCTTCTCTTTTCTTTCCTTTTGAACACTTTTTTTTGACACTTTTCTTTTGAGATTTACTAACTCTATCTCAATTCCAAAAGAGAGGTATGAAAGAAAATAGGACTAAAGCTCAAATGGGGTAAAAAAAGGATGACACAATATTTGGATAGCATAATCAAATGCCTTCGTCATATCAATTCTTAAAAATTCAAGTATATATCATGCAATATGGAAGTGAAAGATGAAGATCATTTGTGACATCTTTTGCAACATTAACTTTGACTGAGTCTGTGCGTCACTACTTTTTCTGCGTTTTTCTAGCATACAACTCCACTTTTGTTGCATATTCCTCACATTGAATGGCTCATGATTTTGTGGAGTTGATTTTTATTCTGTTCATGCAGCCACTATTTGACCTAATTGAGACATGTCTTTCAATTGATAAGCAATTTATTCTTGTGATTCTCAAAATAATTACCTTAATTTTCAAAGAAGGCTTCAACTTTTCACCAAATGTCTCAGCACTCTACCCATTTGCTTAGGTGCTCTATTTTCCTAAATCTAACTCTCTAATTCAATTTTTCATAAATAAGTTGGATTTCAAGATCTGGCTAAAAATTCTGCAGGCATGTCATAACACTAGAATTAACATAAAAATGCATTGTGTAAAGCAGACAAACAAACAACTTAAAATAAGACAAAACAAACAAGGGACACCACATTTCATTGAAAGGAACGATAGAAGGGTTTAAACAAAGACGGCAGAGAAACAAAACTAGATCCCGAACTACAACCCTAAAATAATTCAGAAAATAGAAAAGTAAACAAAACAAACTACTAGACCTTTTCCTTGTAGGGAAAGGGGTGACTTCTCAATTGCTCAGCCTGATAACTTAGCCACTGATTTGCATAGCACCATGACTAGAACTTCCACCATGATCAGACACATTCCTTTTAACAAATAAGTTCTGGGTCCTTATATTTAACTCATTGCTTCCTACAAATTGTGCAGTACCATGTGCTGGCGAAGAATTTTGTAGGATGGTTGAGGTGCCAATGTTTTGCACCACAATTAATTTTTCTTGAATCATCCTTTTTATTTCTGTTGTCAAAGCACGAAAATCATCAATATTGTGACCCTAAACATCAGAATGATATGCACATCGTACATTAGGATTAAAACTTCTTGAATGTGGGTCAGCAGTATACCTGAGGAGAGGAGTGATCATGCCCCACTATACCAATCTTTGGAATAAACTGGCATATGAATCTCCAATTGGTGTGAAGTTATTCGTTGATTTCTGCCTCATTTCATTGTTTGGCTTGGATCGAACCTTGGGCCTTGAAGGGCTTTGATATATTTGTAAAGATGGAGGATGACTATGAGGAGGTTGCGCGCACCATTGTAAGTAAGAAGGGAGTTGAACATATAGTTGTGCGCAATACACTAGATATGGAGGTGGGGAAATAGAGTACAATGGATTTTGGGAGGGATTATACAGAGCTTGGGTATGAACTTGGGCTTGAGACTGACGGCAACGACGACGTCGTCTTCTTGGATGTGCCCGTTCTCCCACTACAATAGCAACTGTATCTTTCTCATCCTTCTTCCCTCCAATATCCTTTAATTGATTGCAATATTGTATCAAATGTTTCACGGATTCTTCCTGTCCATCTCGCTCCTCAAATTTTGACATTTCAAATATTGGAGGAAGGTTAGCACTTGAAGGCATGCCCCAGTATTTGTAAGAAACGTCTTTTTTACCCGCAGGTCCTAGAAAAGTTTTCATAGCATTTTCTACACTCTTCATTTTTCCAACCATTTTCTTCGACTCTTCTGGCACACTGGACTTCTTGTTAAGAAATTTTGGTGGTCCAGTTAACTTAAAAGTAGGCTCAGGAGTATAACAATGATCACCAAGAGTATTGAATATAGGTTCACTAGCAGCATGAGAACGCATAACCATTGGGAGAGCCAGTGTGGAATCCTAGTAAAGGATTGAGCAACAAGATCAAAGACGACATGTGGTATTGTGAATGTAGCAGGCTTATGCTGAAGAGCTAGAGGAAAAGTGGTGGAAGTATTGAGATTCTTTTGGCTTGGATTGAATTCTGAGTCATTTTGCGATGCATCAACAACAGTAGAAAATTGACTTTGAGATTTTAGTGGAAAACACGAGGTATTTGTAGGATCAATAAAGGGACATGGAGGAGGAGGCAACCCACTAGACCAAGCTCGATGCATTTATGTCATTTGTTGTCTTAGCCTCCTAATCTTTTGCCACTCTCTATATATTTGATCCATGATGCCACTCTCTATATATTTGTTAGACACAACTAACCCTTTGGATTTGGTGTGATGTGAAGGACCAACCAGAATGCCACAAACCAACCACCTTAAACTGACTCAACAAAAAAAAAACAAATGTGTTAGAGTTCAACACTTTTTCAAAACTTTTTTTTATAAAAGATCACCGAACCCAAGAAGGGTGCCTACGTATCTCACTCCCAAGAGAGGAGAATCAGGTGTGTGTAGTTCGTGAAGTCTTGTCAAAATGGCCAATTAAACTCTTTTTCTATTCCTTGAAACTTTAAGAAGAAAAGAAAATGACAATTTGTCAAAAGAATTGACGAAAATCTTTTTGAATTTTTTCAGCTTCAACATCCCTATACAAAAATGAAATCTATGATTAAGAAAAATCTTTTGGATTTTCAATTTTGCATTCATACGTAAATAAAACTTGAAACTATTAAAGGAAAATATTTTTATGATTTTCTTTTAGAGATGTATATGACAACTACTCTAAATGAAGACTGAAGAAGATCTTTTCTTGAAATTTTCAGATTTCTATACAAAATAAAACCTATAATTACCAAAGAATTTTTTTTTGGGGTTTTCAATTTTGAATTTCATACGAAAATGAAACTTGAAACTATTAAAGAAAAATCTTGTTGTAGTTTTCTCTTGAAGATGTATATGAAACACCTACTCTAAATGAAGAGTGAATAAAATATTTTTTGGAGTTTTAAAATAAGATCCATCAAAATAAAACCTATGATCATTAAGGAAAATCTTTTTGCATTTTTCTTTTCAAGGCATATATGAAACACCTACTCTAAATATGGAGAAGAAAATCTTTTTTTTTGATTTTTTAAATAAGATCCCCGAACCAATAATAGGCTGCCTACGTATCTCACTCCTGAGAGAGGAAAATCAGGGGTGCGTAGTTCGTCCAGATTGGACAATTAATGATTAAATCACAGATTGCACCCTGACTTGAGACACGACCAAAGACACACGATTAACAACATAACAAAATCTTTTTTTGAGTTTTCAATTGGACATTTCACATAAAAAATGACACCAACAGCTATGAAAGAAAATCTTTTTGGTATTTTCGTTATATGAAATGTACAAAACTTCTACCATATTTTTTGAATTTTATAAAAAGCTCCTATTAAAAGAAATTGTTTTTGAAATTTTCAAATTATGTAGGCTTATTAAAGATACAAAGAAAAATCTTTTTGATATTTTTGTCTTTGACAAAATGAGTGCAAAAGGTAAAAAAAAAAAAAAAAACTTTTTTGAATTTTTGGATTGTGAAAAACAAAAGCCATAAAGAATTCTAAAACTACGAAACTCATTTTTTTACTTTTCGACTCACTTTTTTTCTTTTTTTTTTCAAACACACCTTACTTCTAACACATGTTTTCTCCGAATCCGTCCATCAAATGGTCAAGTTACCCTCAAAGATGCAACATTTAGCACATAGGGATGCTTTAGAGGTGAGTCTCCTACAAAGGGCCACGTGGATCCCACTAGGTCTCAATATGATGTAGATAAGCATGAACTAAAGGCTGACCTACATTGGGGTTTACTAACAAGGCTGTTCGGGGGAGCATATGGTCGATAGTGGATACTTTGCTTTCCACCCACTCCATACGTTTGACGGTTCCCCCTCCTAAAATAAGGGTGACTCAACTAGAGTTTGCGTGCACGATGTGCACTCCAAGACTTGTTGCAGAATAAATGACTCGGGTTATGCACATGATGCCAGATATAAAGAAGTAACACATACGATAAAAACTGTAAATAAAAAGCACGTAGGCACTCAACAATGATAAAAAATAACACTAAACAACTCAAACAAAATGTCTATACACCTATAGTGCCAAACTAAGCCGATCAACACCAAAAAAAGCTCGAATTCTGAAAATTCTCCAGCAGAGTCGCCGGATCTGTCACACCCCCTTTTCTTTTAACTCCAAAAAGAAAGATTTTAAGGTTCGAAAGGGTTTTTATTATTGAGTGACAAAAATAAAAATTTATTGTGAAAGAGGATTATTTTTACATTTAAACTCAGAGTCGCCACTTGGCATAAACCGGTGTGCCAAGTCACCTTTAGAAAATCCTTTTCAAAATGATTTAAGTCTTGAAACTGGTTTGCGAACAGAGATTCCGGTTAAGGAATTCTATTAACCGAGGGGAAGATGTTAGGTACCCCTCGATCCCGTGGTTCGACCATGGTCTCTTAGTAGAGTGAATCGGCTAATTTGGCACTACAATGTACAAACCACACAAAAACATGTAAAACAATCAAACAAACAAACAAAACAAAATAAATCCAAACTATAGTGTTCAGTCCGGTTATACAGTCTCAAAATAGAAAAATACAGAAATGTAAATCCTATTCTAAACTAATCCTAGACTAAGATCCAATGCCTCACCCGATGCCTTGGGCCTTCATCACGAATGTCCTCCAAGTACAAGATACTTCGGGGCATTCTCCGAATAAATCAATACAAATCGCTCGAGGCATTCCCCGACCAAATGAATGCATTTTTAGTGTGGGAAAATAAAATCTTTCAACATATAATCCAAACCTTCCACAATACACAAGTTCTAAATTTTCCTATCTGAGCCTACTATTTGCTTACCCAACACGACCAATCATGGAACTATTACAATCAACGACATCAATAAAATCAAAACGACAATATTCATTTTTATCAACTTTCAATTCCCGTCCCACTTTTATTCTCAAATTATCGATTTTAATTCTCAAAAAAGATATCATTTCATCACACATCACATAAACAATGAATCAACACCAAGTAATTATTCACCATCAACAAGGATTAAACAACACGCAAACGTTCAATCCATTACACCGAATATCATAAAGAGTGAAATAAAAAGAGAGGGAGAAGAGAATCGGACCTTAATTATCGATTTCAATGGTGTTATTCAATTAAACGAGATAGAGTCCGTCGGGGAACCTCAAATTAAACTTCAACCGCGACCCACCAACCCGAATCCAAACCGAATGGAACTCAACCAATGATAGTGAATACCCGAGATCAATATCCAGATAGATTTCAAACCCAAAAATAAAGACCTCGATATGAAAACCAAGATCTAAACTCAAAATGACGTCTGATGAAACTCAAAATTCGATTTCAATCTTGAATCACCAAAATAGATGAACCCAAGCTGCAAAAATCTAATAGAAAACAAAGCACCTACACGACTTGAACTCCGGTGAGCTAACAGTGCCCAAAACAGACGGAAATAGGTTGGATTCTGGAGAGTTTGAATATTTTCTAAATGGGGTCGCTCAGAAACTTTTGAAAATGGACTGTTCTGGAAATATTCTTGTTTGCCTATTGGACTCGTCCAACAATCAACAGAGAACGATGAGATTCCGGCAAAATAGTCGCCAGAACAACGACCAAACCCACTGAAACTCGTTTTCGAGTAACCCAAAATCAATACAGTTTTTTTCTCCATTTCAGATCTCGACTTCGAATCTCTCTCTCTCTCGCACGCGAATCTCTCAGTGTGTGTATCCCGTGTTGTGCGTGCGTTCAACAGGTGTATATTATAGCTCTATGTGTATCTCCCATGTGGAGAAGAAAAACAAAGTTGGGGTCTCTCTGTATTTCTGTTTGTGTATGTGAGGATGATGATGATCTCCTTCCGTTAATGGTGGTGTGTTCAGAATAAAAGGAAGAGATGGACCGTGTTGCATGCTTTTTTCATCAATGGAGAGTATCAATTCATGATGTAGTGGGTATTGTGGGTAGCACGTGAGTATGAAAATGAGTGTGGGTTTGTGAATTGTGAGTCCCCTGTGAGTGAGAATTATTTTCTTTTTTAATTATTCTGTGGGCTCTTGAAAGTGTCTATCCAAAAATGGAAGAATTTTTTGTGCCTCATTCTGTTAAATGATAATAACAATGTAAAGAAAAGGGGGGAACGTGGGGTAGCTGGTGAGGTGGGGTATGTGAAGTGTTAAAATTTAATAGGGAGAGGTTGTTAGAATAAGATAAAATTAGTTAGGGGTTATTGTTTTTGTATTTTTGTGGGATATAATCACATGGGTGAGGGAACGCAGTAAAATAGAGGTAAAATGGTAAAAATATTTTTGGGGAGGGACACAATTACGTGTCTGCAGATGACACAGGAGCAGATTTGATATTGTTCTTGTCATAACCCGACCTGAACCGGGGCCCTGGTCACGACGGGCATCTCGAGCCACGAAAGCCCAAGAGACCCCCTTAGCCCATCCAACCCACTAGTGGTATTGTCAGCCCGCACGACTTTAAAATGCATCATTAGGGAGTAAGACTTGCTTACTTATATACCCAACATTCCTCCTGTGTTTTGCTAACGTGGGACTCCTTCTTCTAAGTTGGGATATCACAATACCACATCTTTCTCCATCCCATACCAGGAAGATGTGTATAAAAGCATATATGTGTATACTCATAAACTATAATTGCATTCTTTATAATGATAAACATTTCTCGGATATCCAATCATCATAATAACATGGTCCTTGGCCTAATAATATATCTGAAATAATCACAAGATCATAATCACGTCCTTAGGTCCATATACATATCCGAAACTCATATCAATAATCATATTTATAAGCCATAACATATATATAATCATCTTACATATAGGAGCCATAATATCAATAAGCATATCACCTCTGTTAGACATCTCATATCTATAGGTCATACATCATGACAAAGAGAAAAATCACCTCTCTAGGTGATAACGCTCAATCTACAGCTCTCGTAGGAGTGTAAAACGGTCGTTGTCAAATATAGAACCCAACTAGGTTGGGTATAGATCCCACAGGGAATAGCTTGGTCAACAAGTAAGCAAAGATTACTAGACTTTTGGTGCAAGTCTCATAAAAAAGGGGGGAGTTTTGTCGTGCAAATAATGTAACCAAAGTATTAAAGTAAAAACGAAAAATAGCAAAGTAAAAAGTAAGAATGTTTGGTAAGATTGTTAAACAATGAGAATTGAGGAGTTGGGGTTATGTCCACCTTATGAGTTGTACGTCTCTATTGGCTATCACTTTAACTCTTTCGAGCTTAAAGCATATCTAACGGTACAAATTCTCCAAGAGGTTAATCCAGTTACGGCACTAACTTTTTAATAGGGGATGGGACCCTATTACCTTGACATTATCTCTTTTCCAGACATATAACTTTTCTTTCGAACAAGTTAATGCTATACTGGCGTTATTCTATGCGTCTGCAACCACAAGAATTTGCATTAAGATGAAGAGAATAATGATATAAGCAACACACGTGTCACGAATTCACAAACTCATAGCCTTAGATAGTATCTCATAAGGCTTCCATAACCCCAACAGAGAAGTTTAGCTATTCATGAGTGCGATGGCAATCACAATAGACATTATCATTATACCACAATAAAAGATCTCACTTGTAGTATGGTGTGGTGTTAGGCGTGAATTTCTTGCAAAATAGCGATTCTCTTGTTGTAAAATTAAAAGTCGAATAGATGAAAAATAATGTCAACAATGAATTAATAAAGAGAATTGTTTTGATGGATGGATGGATGATGGATGGATGGGAATTGATGAAATGGGGGAATTGTGAGGAATGGCGGAATTAATCAAAATCTCTAGCAAAATAGGGTATTTATAACACCCATATCCTATTCCTACTAAGCTACTGCATTACTTAACCCATTCCTACAGGGTTACTGCATCATTATCCTAATCCTAATAAATTACTGCATTATTATCCTTAATCCTAATAAGTTACTGCTGGTCCCCAAAGTCTTCAGAAATGTTGTTTTTGCCCGGGACAGATTTTCCATGCGCCACTTTTGGTCCTTGGCGCCCAAGCTTTGTTTTCCTCCTTTCGTGAAGCTTTCTTTGGCGTCAAGTAATCCATAAAATTCTGAATTCTGCATCATTTATACCTGAAAACTTGCTAATCATGTTCGTTAGCTCACTTACAGGAAAAAGGACTAAAAGTGCATGAAATATATAATTTGTTCTCAAAACTTGGCTAAAATATGGGCAAAATCTAGTGCTATAGGCGTGTAAATTCGCCTATCATCACTAGGCCAGTTTGCATATCTAAGAGGAATATCATCTTTATAGGTCCAGCAATCATGACTAAAGAAAATAGCAACTCTGTAGGCCATTCATCAAGTCTAAGAGGAAATTAACATCTCTATAGTCCATTAATCATAATTCGATGAAAATCATCACAATTTATCAATTCACCAAGTAAATCTCATAATAAGGCTTATTAGTTTCAACTAGGCCTACTATCCACAACTAAGCCTACAAGGTCTAACACAAGTCTTGGCCTAAGTGGGCCGGATAATCCCATTTCTAATTCTCAACTTCCAAAACTAGGCACACCATGCCCCAAACTAGGCTAAGGTATCTAGTTCATCTGCTAGATGTCAAGTAAGCCATATTCAAGCCTAAGATAGCAACTTTGACTAGAAACAAGGGTACTGCCACGACCTGAGCCGGGGCCCTGGCCATAACCACCATCCCAAACCATGAAGGTTCGGGCGCTCCTTTCCTTCTGGAAATCATGCACAACATTCATTCAATATAAAGAATTTGCGAAAAAACATAACAAAATGGAATCATGATCAACTTTTATTTCAAACTACTCAATACTGAAATGAGTTCATAAAGATCAAAAACATCTAACACTAGTTCGCAAAATCTCTACTAACTGAAAATAACCTCTATCTGAAGACTGGGATAAGGCCCCCAATCGAACCATGAATCAGAATCAAAATAAAATAACAATGACTTATACATTAGGCCTTTTGGAATAAGGGAGGCTCATCAACTGAAAATCTCTGACCAATTAATCTACGACTTAGCGGGACCTTGGGACTATGTCTCAAATCCTGAAATATAAGGGATCAATACAAATGCACTGGTATGCAGAGCACTCCAAATAATACATTTATATATAGCATAAGTGAGAGCAATTGATAAAATATTTTACATATAAAATATGAAAACACATGGTCACACTTTAAAGACTTTGAAACATCACTTCGAAACCACGACTCACTTTTTATCTTACTTTTGAGCTAGGTGGTACACCCTACAAGTCTACAATCCCACAGGCTATATGAAATCTGCCCTTGACTCTGCGACCAAGCCCCCAACCCAAGTTTGTTGGAGTTTCTGAATATCTACTACGCCACAGGGCCATCGCCAGCATACAATCCCTAATTTGGAACATAATAAACCCATATCGACAAAATATGATTTTTTCAACCATGAGCCCTTACACTTAAATGCCTTCTTCGGGTAACCACCTAACTCTCTTTAAGACCATTTTTTTAGTCTATTCTAAACATGCATCTTTCTGAAATCAAATTCTAAAAATCTGAATAAAAATTTGTATTTTAGTCTGATCTAAATATGCTATGGCATCCATCTGCTTTGGTATCGTCATATCAAGACTTGCAAGTCATATGTCTAAGCCATAAAATATCAAGTTCTAGTTTCTTCATTCAAAACATAAATTTTGGAACACCATATCATTCAAACAGTTCAAGAGAATTCATATTTTAAAAGACATGTCAAATTATACAAAGACTCTCTGTTGTCAATATTTCAACAAAAATGTGGTGGTCAAGTATTTTGAAACAAATCATGCAATCTTTTTGAAGCACTACTTTTCATTTATATTAGCACAAATCACCCTCTCTTCAGTTCATATCCAAAATCAATGCTTAAACAGTAGTAAGGACATTTAAATCATGCTTCTCAATATGCAATTGAATAATTCTTAACATATAAAATTAAGAGGCTTTACAACAAAAGAGGGATCTTAATTATCCATGCCCTTAATTCAACATTAGAAATAAAAAATACATACATACTTATATACGATTACAAATCTAATTTAGGAGAAGGCCTCAAGACCAAAACATTATCATAAAAAGGATTTAACAATGCACAATTGTAAACGTAAATTCAAAAGCCATTGCAAATCCATGATTTCTCAATATTTAAACATTATCAAAAAGATTTCACCATGCCCATATAGTTTAGAAAACCCCCGTGTACCTTAGATTACAAGGTTTAAAGAGTAGAACTCGAATCTTGATTTGTTCCTTGGAAATCTTGGACTTAAGGAGCGATTTTCTTGATTTCTTGTACTTGGAGGAAACCCTAGTTTGATCTTATTTTTGAGAGTGAAAAGAGGATTTTGATGTTGTGTAACTGATAATGATGGACTAAAAATGTTTAAAATATAATTTAATTCGTGTGAGAAGTTTCTAGGGAGGAAAAGTACCAAAATACCCCATTAAAAATGCACTTATTGTGCGATTCAGCCTCAACTGACGGTTTGGTTGATGGACCGTCACTCCAATCGTTAGTTCTTGGCCATAAAATGAGCTTACTGCTTAAGTATTGATGGTAAACTTGACGGGCCATCACTAGCTTGACGGTCCGTCAGTCTGGCTATCGCACCTCAGCAAACTGACACCTCTCAGTAAAATAGGCATAACTTTTTATCCCAATATCAAATTAAGGCAAAACCGGTGGAGTTGGAAAGAAAACTCAGATACCTTTCATTTGATACATAGTAGTCCCCATAATTAGTTATATACAAAAAGTTTTGGTCAATGGAACTTGACCCTAGTTTAGAAGCTCACTAAAACTCAATCGATAGGAAGACTTTCAACTCGTCTTTGAGTTAAGGGACCTCTATGATCTCAATTCATGCTCAAATAGATTCCCACACTAAATAATTAATTAACCCATTAAATTTACATAGGATTATTGGCTTTTGGAACTATTATGCGTAGGAATGACGATTTACATTCTAGCTCGAAATGCGGGGTGTTACAGGTACTCAAGTCAACTCTATCCAAATTATGATTTCAAGACTACCACACTAGTCCAAATAGGTCAAATATGAAAATCATGCTTCAAATGATAAAACCACAACCCAAATATAGTTTTACATCATAACCATGCTACAACAAATCTAAACTAGAGTGGGAAAGCAAAAGGATTCAAAAGGGTTATAAACATGCCATTTTATAGGTCCAAAGCCCTTATCTAATCTCCAAACATCAACAATCAAGGTTAAGTTATCCTAATCATAATCAAGCCTAACATCCATATTCATACAAAATATAAATCACACATCATCTATGAAGAAAAGTAGATAGAAGTCTTATCTCAAGGCCGAACTGCAAAACCTCAAATCGTGCACCATACACCCATCTTCACTTCACAATCTCCAAAATACCATCACTCTATCAAAATCATAATCTACTCATCAGTATGAGTCTATCGATACTTTTTTTGCACTATTGTGCTTCGGATCCAAAAACTACATCAAAAAATCAAAGTGGGTCCTACTAACAAAAAATATGTTCCGAAGTCAACCCAACATTCATACATGAACAAGGAATCAAAACCCTAAAAAAATGAGTGAAAAACAAGTAATTTTTGTGCTAAAATCAAGCCCTAACTGAATTTGGGGTTTTGGGTAAAAAATTGAGAAATTCATCAATAAAGTAAAAAAATCTTACCTTAATCTAGGTGAAATCATGATAATAGATATTTATCAAGCTCCTTAGACACCCACAAGACTCAATTTTGAGTTATCATACCCATTTAGAATTGCAGGGTCTCAGAGAAGAAGAGAAAATCCCCAAATTCATGACCTTGGGTCTATTTGTAGACCCTCTTGGCGAAGAGATGTGGTATCCCCATGA
This sequence comes from Capsicum baccatum var. pendulum, assembly GCA_030864225.1. Lineage (NCBI taxonomy): Eukaryota > Viridiplantae > Streptophyta > Magnoliopsida > Solanales > Solanaceae > Capsicum > Capsicum baccatum. The sequence goes on from CM061550.1 coordinate 9,401,073, forward strand.
CAGTAAAGTCAAAAACTTGTTTCTGATCCTCAGAACTCATTTTAAACCCAAATAACATGATCTAATAGTGAAATTTAAGTGTAAACCACATTTAAAATTCACGGGAATCATCAAAACTTTCATACAAGATCGTTTTGGCAAAAAGTGGGGTCCACGCCTATAGCTTCATTTTTCATAAAATATGCTCAGTAGCCTAAAATAAGTTTGGAAGGCTTGAGACCTTAACCAAGGGTCCCACTAGCCTAAAATTGATGTTTTGGATGTGATGGAGAGGTTAAAATTTTTAATTCGATGTTGTTTTGACCAAATTTGGGTCCCACACCCATATTTCAATTTTCCAACTTTCTGACCAATAGGTTAAAATGAGCTTGAGTGCATTGGAACCCAAAACAAAGGTCTACCTATATTAGATTTATATTTCAAATATACTGGCACAGTCGAAATTTGTTTCCGAGATTGTTTCACTAAAGTTTTTGCTCGGTGGTCATTTAGAACTAGCGAAGACTTCAAAACAGGGAATTGGCTCAAAAAAAAAAAAACTGTTCGGTAACCGAACCGTTAGTCCCAGAAAGTCATACATGACTTGGGGCAGCTATGGGAAAACTCAAACAGTGAAGATAAACATAAATATGAAAAATGACCTGAAGGATCATTATAGAGGCTCTCTCTTTCTACTATTTTTTGCTTTTGATTCGTCTGTCATTTCGGCATGAATAAGATTTGTTATGTTCCCTTCAGAAGTAATCCCCAACCTTTAAGATTATTAAATGGAAGTTCGGTGCATTAAGTTCTCACTATGTGCAGACCCATAAAAATGTTGAATTATAGGGATCTATTATAAGCAGTATTACTCTGCATTTTCGCAACAAACTGATTCCATAAAACTTCAACACAAAATTAGAAATTCACACTTATTATGAAGTCTGTTTTATTCATATCAAAATCACTAATTGTCTAGAAATATTTAATAATGTAGACGTGCCAAGATATTAGTATCACCTAAAAATTTATTACTCCCTGTTTGAAAATGAATAGATATCAGTTTCACCTAAAAATTTATTACAACCTATTTGGAAATGAATATATAGGTTTACTCTAGTTCAACCTATTTGGAAATGAATATATAGGTTTACTCTAGTTCATGTTAGTGGAAAATGTGATTTGATTGTTAAAATGATTTTAATATATTATTAATATTTATTCAAAATTATATACTTATGTACATGCCGGTGGAAAATGTGATTTGATATTAAGATTTTCGTATATTATTAATGCTTATTCAAAACTATATACTCTAGTTCATGTAGTGGAAAATGTGATTTGATTGTTATAATAAATTTTGTATATTCAAAATTATATACTGTAGTTCATGTCACCAGAAAATGTGATTTGACTGTTTTAGAGATTTTGGTATATTATTAATGTTTATTCAAAATTATATACTTTAGTTCATGCCAGTGAAAAATGTGATTTGATTTTTATAAAGATTTTGGTATATTATTAATGTTTATTCAAAATTATATACTCTAGTTCATGCTAGTGGGAAATGTGATTTGATTGTTATAAAGATTTTGGAATATTATTAATGTTTATTCAAAATTACATACTCTAGTTCATGTCAGTGGACAATGTGATTTCATTGTTATAAACATTTCGATATATTATTAATGTTCATTCAAAATTATATATTCTAGTTCATGCTAGTGAAAATGTGATTTGATTGTTATAAAGATTTTGGTATATTATTAATGTTTATTCAAAATTATATACTCATGCTAGTGGAAAATGTAAGTTGACTTTTATAAAGATTTTGATATATTATTAGTGTTCATTCAAAATTGTATACTCTAGTTCATGCTAGTGGAAAATGTGATTTGATTTTTATAAAGATTTTTGGGGTATTATTAATGTTTATTCAAAATTATATACTCTAGTTCATGTCTGTGGAAAATGTGATTTAATTGTTATAAATATTTTGATGTACTATTAATGTTTATTCAAAATTATATACTCTAATTCATACCAATGAAAAATGTGATTTGATTGTTACAAAAATTTTGGTATATTACTAATGTTTATTCAAAATTGTGTTCCCACTTACTAAAAGTCATCAAGTATATATAAAATATTTTCCTATTTAGCTTTATAATTTTAGATCTCACTCATTTCACTTATGCAAATTACTCTTATTTGCTATTTTTATTTTTGAAAAAAAAAAAAGAAGAAGCAAAATTCATCTAGAATATTAAAATATAATATATCTTGCTTAGAATTTCATATCTCATTGATTTTATAATTTTACTTCTGCAAATCAATAATTTTTTAGTTTTCTTTTTTTTTTTTGAACAAAAAAACTCACAAAAAAGAACTCAAAAAGATCATTTTCTTTGTTCCCAAAAGTTGGTATTTGGTAATATCATCAATTGGGCTCCAAAAAAAGGTGTGAACAGATCCAGTGACCAAAAAAATAGCGTTCACAGGAAGCTTAACAAAGTTATAAATATACGTCGATTCACTTCTATTCCTCACTAAAAAAAACTCTTAGTAATGCAAGACTTTTCTCTATCTATAATTCAAATTATATGGTGATATGGTGAATGTACAGGGATGCTCTGTGCTTCCAGCATTTGGCAACATCTTCACTTTTAACATGTGTTAATTTCTCATTTATTATACTCAATGTAATATTAAAATTGTAAAATACTTTTTACTATGATATTAAGTAATTAAACTACTCACTCAATTTCAAAATAGTTGGTCCGTATTTTCTTGACGGTACTTTTCTAAAAAGAAATATTTACTAGGAGTTTATTTTATAAAATTAACTTTATTAATTATGTTTTGAAAGTATAAATTTGAGTATATATACATTATGTAGTCATTTAATGACGGAGATAGTATTGAAAGAACATAATAAAATTATCTTGATTTGAGCAACTAAATTAAAACAAATAGTTTTAGTAAGAGGATCAACTGAAACTAAATGGAGAGAATATGTAAAATTGCTTAGAGAATATAAATAAGGAAAAGTCCTTTTGGCCAAATTTTTTTGCCAAAATGTCATGTTCACATTATGAACTAGTTAACTTTTGGATATTTTTACTTTTTACTTTAAAAATTAAATAATTTTGTCTATTTGAAAGAAAAATGATAATATAATTTTTTTATTATTGTGGCCAAATTTGGGTAAAATTTTTGTGGCCATACTATCCTATAAATAATTTCATGAGCCAGATTATTAACCTGTTTGACTAAGTTTTTGGAAGACGAGGTGTTTCTTTTAAAAAAATTGAAGCGCTAGGCTAAATTTTAGGAAGAAAGTTAAGTGTTTTGGAGATTATTACTCCCTCAGTCCCAAACTAAATTGAGATGACACGTTAATTAAGAAAAATAATTAATAACATGTCTGATTTATCATATTATTTCTATTAAATGATTTTTTACATTTTTAATTTGAATAAATAGTAATTAAAGCAAAGGGTAACCCCCGCGCCATATCTTCCTCCCATAAACTTCTCTCCACACCTACATCTCAGAAAATAATAACAAAGAAAATGTTTATTGAGTTTATAGGTGAGTTTACAATCATGAAGGATCTGAACTTTGATCATTTCAGCCCGAGTACTGCTATTATAGACCCTAAATACACTCTGACCCGTAACCCTGATCCAAATTTTAGCTTCGCCTTCAACAACAACATCTTCTTCGACCGTCTCCTCCAGATCGAGATTATGGCTGACCCCACTCCAATTCAGGGTGGGATTGGCCATAATCTCGATATGAAGGAGACAGTCGGAGAAGTTGTTGCTGTTGAAAGAAACCAAAAACCGGGTCCCGGATACATGTCGGAGAGAATTTTTGGTCAATATAGCTGTTCTCGAGTCGAAAAGATCCAAATTCTGATCATTTATGACTGTAAACTCGACTATAAACTCTATTAATCTTTACTTTATAATTGTCTCCGATATGTAGGAGGGAGAAATGTTTGTGGGAGGAAAACGGAGGGTAAGGGGTTTAGATTGGTCACCCATGAAAGTTGAATTATAGATAGACAAGTCAGCATGCAGCCCGACTCTAGCAAACAATCCTTTGTAATGTTTCATGTAAAAAAATCAATGTCTTAATCCCCCAAGTTTGTTTCTCATTGATCCCTTTTTCAAAAGCAACCATAACGCGTTTGATTATTCCAAAAATCTATTTCATATATGTATATGTATCTACACTGGGTATGTTGTTGTTGGTTGGGGACCTGGTGTTTCAATTTATGCTAAATGTTGTCGCTTTTGGTTCAGTGTGACTGTATCACCTTTTGTAGTTCAGTTGAGCTTGATTTATTTGCCCTTTCAGAAGAAAGGTGTTATATTCGTTGTGTAGGTTTCTGGAAATGTTTTCCTTCACAATAAACACCTTTTTCATTTGTTTTTTCCTTAATCCTTTAACCACTCGAGGTTTGTTTATGTATATTGTGGTAATCATTCTTCTTTCCATGATTTCAGATCAATTATTGGGTTGCTTGGAGCATGAACTGCAATTTTGGTTCTTATTCTTGATTGGCATAACTTTTTAAACATTATATTTCAGTATCTGATCATGTATGGGTCTCCAGCGTTTGACGTAACTGATGCTTCTTCTTATCTGTCAAGAATTTGGTGCATCTTCTATCCGTTATCGCTGAGAGACCATCCATTGTTTCCCCCTTTTTTCCGCCTCTGTATTTCAACACCCAAGATCAAGTAAATTATCATGAAGACTTGTTACAATAAATGTTTATTGCAAAGTTAATGGGTTAATTATAAATGTACATGATAACTACATGTGCACTTACTTATTGAGGAGAGTTCAGTATGAAGTTAAAAGACATGTACAAGCTGTAAGGTTTTGCAGAAGCTGGCCCCTGCATTGTTACAGAAGTAACTCTAAATCTTGAAAATTTGGTCACTATCTTAAAGTAAACACAACGTTTCATGTTTACGTTCCACCAACAGAAACACTTTGAACAAAGTTAATGTAAGGTTTTGCAGAATGTCATCTGGCCAATTCTTTTCATTCAGTAGTTTCCTCATGAAGATATAAGAAAGATTTATATGCCAGAGTTTCCAATGTGTAAAAAGGAATCGTTATGCTTTCATGTCATTTGCTGAGTGATTGACTCGATCTTTCAGTTTAGAATCCAACTTGATTGGTTGTTGAAGAATTTTTGGCACCAGACCTTTTAATGACCGGTAATATTAATGAAGTCAGTCATTTATTTTCAGTAGAATAAGCATGTCTCCAATATATGGATACTCAACTGGAGTTTTACAAAGTCTTATCACTTGGCAGCATACACATATCTTGTCCTTACCTCAGAGAGGTGGAGAGATCATTTTCGGTAGACCCTCTGATCAAGTAAAAACACTCCAGGAAAATAGTAATGGAAGTGAAAGCATAGCAAAGAAAAAAATCCAACTATCGAATTACAAGAAACAAGAGATAATAATAGAAATCGTAGGACAAAAAAATTAAGGAGAAATACTAAGACTACTAGTATGGACGGTAAAGTAATGGGAGGGAAAGCATCAAAAAGTAAAATACTATGATAATCAAATTGCAAGAAACAATAGATAATAACAGAGATCGATGGATAAGAAACTAAAGAAGAAATACTACGACTACTAGTATGAACGAATAGCAAGTTCCGTCTAAGTACTGTCTAATCACCTCTATGCATTACTTCTTCAGTCTACCTCTTCCTATCCGAAATCATCTATAGTCAACCTCTGATACCTCCGGGGCATCCGTTCATCTTCTCTTCACATGCCAGAACTATTCGAGTCTCGGTTCTCCCATCTTGTTATCCACCGAAGTCACTCCCATCTTACGCGAATATTTTCATTTCTAATCTTATCTCTCCTAATATGCCCACACATCTATCTATCACAGTATCTTCATTTTCACAACTATTGAAAGCATGGATCTTCCTAAGGAAGTTATGTTTCAACTTTGATCATTTCTTTTTATAGGTTCAAATGATATGTAATCATTCTCAATTTCGACAAATAAGTTGCTATACCACGATCCACATTGCTCATTACACGTACATTGTTCTTTAACATATAATTACATATTCAAAGCTTTATTTTAATATAATATTGATATTATTTTATAAAATTATGTAATACATACAACACCAAACCCATTGCCTAAATAATGGGACATATAAAATAAACGTCTCTCCGTAAAATTAGGTATTTCATGTCTATATTTTCTAAAGTTTGTGTATATTATCTATTGGCAGCCATACTAGAAGAAGAGCAAATGGTGCACTTGGTTGAAGATTGAGTTCTTTGACTAGAGCGCTAGATATCAATTATATACATTTATCCCTTTTTAAAAGTGCTACACCTTTGTTCTAGAAATCTTGAAATCGCCTCTGGCTATATGCCAAGATAATTGTGTCGCATAAAAGTGTATTACTCCTTATTTGGAAATGAACTTACAGATTTACTTTAGTTTGACTGTTATAAAGCTTTTGGTATATTATTAATTATTAATATTTATATAGAATCATAGTCACGCTGACTAGTCCTAACTTAGTAAATTAGCTTATTTTGTGATTTTACTTATGCAAGTTAGTTTATTTTATTTTAATAAAAGGAAAGAAATTCATTGTCTTAATCCCAAAAAGATGGTAATATTATCAATTAGGCTCTAAAAAAAGGTGTGAACAGATCTTAGCAGTCAAAGGAAAAAAATAACATCAATTGACCCAAAAAATAGCTTCCACAAGAAGCTTAACAAAGTTATAAATATAGGCCAATTCACTTCATGTTCTTCACCAAGAAATAAAAAATACGGTAAATCGGGGGGGGGTGGGGGGGGCAAGACATCTCTCAGTGCCAATTTACTTCAGCACGTCCAAGAATCAATTAGTATCGCATTTCTACAGAGGGTTATCTGCTAGAGTTGGATCCATTCAGACTTCTGTTCTAAAGGTTATATGTGAGGTTGTCCAAGACCACCAAAAGAAATGCTCTTAAATTGATCGTAATCTTGCTTGACTCCTGTTACTTGGTTGTCAAGGACGCTGAGAGGGTGAAGGTGAATATCTATTGGTTAAGAAGTTAACTTGATGAGATTGGAGATGCGACAAATTGGATTGTTGAGAGAAAAAAGTTATCTCAACGATGCAATTTATCACATATTTAATCCCATCAAGCTGAGTTTTTAACCAATTGAGATTCATCTTCTGCTTCTCAGCTTCCTTGTCCAAGTACTAGGAGTTACGGAGATTACGTTCAACTTCAATCAAGAGTTTTCTTGGACATCCTCGCGTAACTTTTAGAACATAAGTCAGCATGGTGCACTATTCTAGCAGACAATCCTTTGTAGAAATGTGACACTAAGTGGTTGTCTAGACAAGAATGATTAAGATTAGAGAAAAATAATATTTGACGTTCAGTTGAAAAGACTAGATTCTTTATTTGCTGAGTATTTGTTTGCGTCATTTTTCCTCTTTCATATTATCACTTTCTTGTCAGATGGCTTTCTGTTAGCATTTTTTTTTCTCTATGTTTAACTTGAGTAGAAATGATGAACCCCTAAACTGGTTTGGTTGGGGCTTTTTTTCCTTCATGTGGGATATATGTTATTTCTTGTACCTCGATTATTGGATTGTTTTATTGTAGTTTCTCTTCTGTTACTATTTGCTTTTTTGTTACTGTTTATTGTTTCTTATACTCCCATTACTTCTTTATCTTGGGACTGCTTTAACTCTCTTTGTCGCTCTATTCTCCCGAGACCCCACTTTGTTGGTTAACAGAATTGGTTGTAACAATCTCACTAGTCTAAATGATTTGAAAATATGTATTAAGTGCCTTTTCTTCTAATGTCTTGTTCCTGATCCGTTGTCCCTGGGTACAGTGTGCTTAGATTTTGGGTATACAAGTACATCTAATGTACTGAAATGTGCTTTAAAAAGAGTCAAATGGTGTATAGATTTCCTGTTGCTCAAAAGGTGATGGTTAATTTCCATAAAGGACAATTCTTTCTCAAGTCGTTTGTTCTCTGGCCTTGTTAACCAGCAATTATGACATAAGTAACTCTAAATCTTGCAAATTAGGCCTCATTCCACCAACAGCAACACTTTGAAACATAGTTAATGCCAAGGTTTTGCAGAATGTTAAATGCCAGATTTATACGCCAGATTTTCCTACATGTTAAAGTGGAATCGTTATGCTTACATGGCATTTTCCAAGTGTTGACTCAATCTTTCAGTTGCCAAATATCGCTGAGTATATTTTACCAAGCTCCTCTGCCAAGTAGACTGTCATTTAGGATTGGTCATATATAAATGTTATCCTATATACCTAGAGTGACATGAATGCGGCAGATGGCATGAGGAATCGATTCTTGCAAAATTCATACTATGCATAATGTAGTGGCATCAGGCACGGCATTGATATTCATATAGGACTAGGATATGCCTGCTGTCTTGTCAAGACGGATGTCTGTAGTAACCTATCAAAAAATACAAGGTTAATCTGACTTGAACATGCTGTAACAAACCAAATTTATCAACACAGTACTAACGTATATTATCCTAACAGAATTCAAATTACAACGCATAGTTCAAGCAACAAAACAATACAAAAGGAACATCTCAGAATACTAGTAACTAGGAGAAGAGAAATTAGAACATAGAAGAGAGATGAGATATAACAGATTAAGCCAAAGCTTCAACATAATTTGCATCACCAAATTTTCTTTTAAATAGCTTGGATGCCCCAGGTATTATATCATTGAAATCGTATTATTAATGCCTCTGCTATTTTGGTTCAGACTCTCAAGCAATATAAATTAGCAAAACTAACACCTATTAAAGCTGGTTGCTGCAGACCACCATTTATGTTATTGTTATTATTACTCATTGTGTTTACTTCCCTTTTTTAGTCAGTTTCAAAATAATTTCTATTTCCTTTTTTCGCAACTCGTTAATTCCAACCGTTCATAGGACATGTTAAAATTAAAGGGCATCTTGGTATATTCTATTTATCTTTAGTTTAATAACATAAGATTGAAAAGTTTTTTTACTTTCTTAAACTTCGTGGTCAAAACTAGACAAACAAATTTAAATGGAGGGAGTATTTGTCTGTTATTTCTTGTCTTTCTTTTGCAGGGTATTTATATTTCATACTCTCCAATTATGCTTGTGAGAACGCGTTACTATTATTATCTGGTTGTTATTTTACAGTGAACTGAACAATCACTGTAAGGCGTGTTAAAAATGATTCTGTATCGATCAAGCAGCACGAAGATTCTTGATCAATATGCTCATAATGCAAGACTAGCACATCACATATATAAGTGATTTTTTGATGTTTATGTTGTTCATTTTTTCTTTACATCGAAAACATGTATTAGGATCATCTAATAGATACATTTGACGGAGAATAGAAGGTTTTGACAAGTTTAAAGCACCGAAACTGCTCAAGAGTATATTTAAGTGTATGAATCTACTCCAAATAGAAATATTTTCATTGTTTTTCAAGTAATAATATAAGAGGCTCTCTCTTTATACTATTTTCCCTTTTGATTCGACTGTCATTGCAGCATGAATAAGATCTGTTATGTTCTATTCGGAAGTAATCCCCAATCTCTAAGATTATTAAAGGGAAGTTTGGTGCATTAAGTTCCCACTATGCGCAGACTCATTAAAAAGGTTGAATTATAGGGATCTATTATAAGCACCATTACTCTACATTTTCGCAACAAAATGATTCCATAAAAGTTCAACACAAAAGAAATTCACACTTGTAATGAAGTCTGTTTTATTCATATTGAAATCACTCATTGTCTAGAAATATTTAGTAACATAAACGTGCCAAGATATTAGTATGACCTTAAAATTTATTACTCCCTATTTGGAAATTGTTAGAGTTTGTGACCTGAATTTTGTTGATCCGGTCCTGAAAAGATCGCGGTGCGACCCATGTTTTAGATTTTTTGGGCTTAGAGTTTTCTTGTAAGCATGTATTATATTAGTGAGACTTAGTGGGTTGGTTTAATATGACAGTTTTCGTGTGTCATTGAGAAATTTGGCTCCTCCTTGTATTCCTCTCTGATATAGTGAATTTCTCCTCTTCTGCCCGTGACTTTTCCCGTCAAGGGTTTCCACATAAATCTGTGTGTTTATCTTATTTTTTCTTTTGCTTATCATATTGATTATTCCTATTTAATTTCATAAAAAACTGGTATCAAAGCCACGCATGGTTGTTCTCTCAGGGATGGCAACCGTGCAGTATGACATTCTGCTATTGGACCGCAATACCAGATTTTCGTTATGGAAGGTTAAGATGCGGCATGTGCTCACGCAAATAGATTTGGATGATGCTCTATTAGGGTTTGATAAGATGCCCTCATCATGGACAGAGAAGGATAAACAGGTAAGGATCGAAAGGCTCTATCTCAGATTCACCTTCATTTATCCAATCAGATTCTATAGGATATTTTGAAGGAGACCACTGCCGCTGCTTTATGGTTGAAACTGGAATCGTTATGTATGATAAAAATTCTAACCATTAAGTTGTATCTCAAACAATGACTTTATTCGCATTGCATGTCAAAGGGTGTGTCTTTGGAGTTTCACCTATTTGTCTTTAAAGGAACGAAACTGCTCAAGAGTATATTTAGGAGTATGAATCTACTCCAAATAGAAATATTTTCATTGTTTTTCAAGTAATAATATAAGAGGTTGTCACGACCCAAATTCTCAGGTCATGATGACACCTACCATAACCCACCAGTAGGCAAGCCAACCCGTAGTCCAGAATGACTAGTAACAGACTACTCAATAATATAAGGAAAATAATTCAGAATATATTGAAATAAATATCATTACATAGAAGAATCCCAAAATCTAGTGGTATCAGTACAAGAGCTTCTAAACATAATAAGAGTACAAAAGTTACATATCAAGGAGAAATACACTGATACAACTTACCTCTGATTATAGCTTAGAGACTAGACTAATACATAGGAGAGAAATAAGTAATGCTCCGCACATCAGGAGCTCACTCTAAGTCTCAGAATCAGGGTTGCTCTGCACGATGAACACATCAACGGTTATAACCCGTACTATAATCTACAGGTTGCAGAGGTGTAGTATGATGCCAAACGAATGGTACACAATAGGAAACTACCAACTGAGCTCCAAAGATAAAGCAGATATAAAACATATAAATAAAATGGAAACTGCACCTAAGAGTTCAGAAATCATATAAGTCAATGAGAATAATAAGGGACAACTATCCTATTCATGTCCAAGAGTCTAACATAATAAGACTAAGGAGGCATCGAGAAAAACTATCCTATTCCAACTACATGCAATATATGACAATGCTATACCGTATATCCTAGGATAATATACCAATAAAGAGAGAAAGAAAGATATATAGTAATATACAAGGCGAAGGAACGACTATACAATATGAACAATGAAGGAAGGGATATACGTTGTACCTTAGCTTCATATATATATATATATATGTATGTATGTATATATGTATAATACATATAAACAGGAGGTCATCTCAAGCATAACCTAGATAATCATATTTTCATTTTAAGACCTCATTATAATACTATCATGATTCAATACTATCATACTCAGGTTTCCAATCCATATGGCTAAAAATGATATAATCGTGTACAATAATACCATCATAAGATAGAATAGGCCAAAGACATACCTCAATTCTCGATACCGTATCAATGACCAATCTGTCATAAGCTAGCCATAATAATGATCATAACAATATCAATAACAACGAGAATAGCCAGCTACTTTGGACAATCAAATACCTAGCCGAGCCTATGTGTAACCCCACCACCCCAGACTCAGAAGGTTCAATCAATACACAATAACACAAAGCATATTTTTAACTCATATCCATGCAACCATCCCATACCGACTGATAGACATAGGTGCATACTGGTGATATATGATGTGCATGCATGAATGAATGCAAGGTACACAATCAATATCACAACTCATCATAACTGTCATCATCATGATCATCATTATCGTAATCAACCTCCGGCCTTGCCGGGTATGAATGTATCATCATAATATTCTTCGGCCCGGGCATTAATATTATTATAATAGTATCCTCCGGCCTTGGTGGGTATAAATATTATCACAATAGTATCCTCCATCCTTGCCGGGTATTAATATCATCACAATAGTAACCTCCAGCCTTGTAGGATATCAATATCATCACAATAGTCATTACAGAATAAAATAAACTAACATACTCATGAACATAATCGTATCACCATTAAGTATCAATCTAGACATTATTTCCCAACTACTCGTTATTAACTAATCAATGCTATTTATAATGAAACCACTATTTCTCTCGTCATTATGTGACCTCTGGTTATTTATCTAAACGTTATCCTTATTTTGGGGATAGCAACTAACAATTATTTATTAAACATCCAACATCTAACATCTAGCCAAGGTTCATCACTGGACCATAATAGCCATTTATCCATTATTCCAAATTATGATATAATCATCATATATTCGTTAATCATTACTAGACAACACATTACCACTTGTCATCTAACCATCTTTTATTAACAGACACCATTCATCAACTAACCATCGTTTACCAACTAATCCTTGCTTAACTATTCATTAGTTAACCATTTAGAAATTATTCATAGTTATAAACTAGTCACCTCTTATTACCAACATCTGTTGTTATCTAGTCTCATTAACATACAACTTCTCATTTATTGAATAATCGACATCACGAACTTAGTCATCAATACCAACTAATCTTCACCTATGCTAGACCGACCTCACCATAAGTCACGCATTAACCATCGTTAGCTGTCGTGTTTCAACTAAGCAAGATTTTTTAACTAATACATTAGATTCCTAGCCATCAAGTGCTATACTAGTCTCCTAATAGACAACTAGTTACAAAATAGCATAACCGTTAGTTAGGCAGAACAATCATAAGATTATATTTCATCTGGAATCACATAAGTTGGCAATATAATGCTCATGAATGTACCAAATCTATACATGTTGATACGAGAATGACAATGGAAACTAGAAACACACTCTAAGCAGTCCCTAAATCACAACAAACCGTGGACTAAATGGAGACCTCTCTCGGATTCGCTACAACTACACAATAAGATAAAAAGGGGTGTTTTCAACACCAAATCAGCCAACCCAAACTATGATTAACAACAAGAATATGAAGAACACGATGAAATTAACAATGGGAATAACAACAACACAAACGGGTATAATACGAGATACAAACATTACAAGATTGCAAGAATAGAAAGGATAGATAGAGTGACATATACTATCTCATGAACTATGAACCTAAGTGTATTCAAGTACCTAGACCCTTAATACAATGATAATAGGAACACCTACTCTCTTTGGTGAGGAAAAGAGAAACCTCAACCTCCTCTAGAACCCAATGTTCTAAGCAAGAATGCAACACTAGTGATTCCACCCTAGTATCACCCTAGTTACAAGTTTTGGATTTGTGCCTCAAAGAGAGAGGACTTGTCTTTCAATGTTATACAACATTCATTATCATCAAAGTCTCATGAATGAAACCCTAGAAGGTTCTATTTATAAATATTACAAAAATAGTATGAAATATCCATAATACCCCTCAAGGGTGAGGTGCCCATCAAGTGGAAGAAGTGGGATGATTTTTGTGTGTTTAGGCCATCTTTTACACTTCACTTGTGCACTTCCTTGGACGGATTCATTACGCACTCATTCACGTCCATCCTCGTGGTCGTACTTGTATCATCCTCCCTTTCTTGAAAAGGATTTGACCTCGAATCCGTACCTCACAAAATCAAGAGAAGACAACAAGCACAGATCCTCAAGATATGTGCGGTTAGGATTAGCAAAATACACACATCACATTCCATGCCGGGGGGGGGGGGGACAAACTGGGAGTATATCCACGAGTCCTTTGTGTTGAACATAAAAAGCTTAGTAAAAAAGACAAAAAAGAAGTGGTCATCATCCACAAAAAGAGATAAGGAAGAACTTTGTCTTCCTTCATTAGCACCGACAACCAAACATTGCTTGTCTTCTTGACCAAGCATTAAGTGGGGAGTGTAGAGATTTGCACATTCCAAGAGGGTGCTGGGATCAACTAGAAAAATTAGCCAAGGGCCTAAGCTGAGGCTAGCACTCCCTTCCCCTAGAATGTCACTCCCATACTCACACACAAAAATATTTTCATACACATGGTCTCTATGAACAAAACTAATTGCAATTCTTTTACCACACAAGATGTTCAAAGATTCATGTGGATCATCAAGATCAATTCTATAGAGATCATCACTAACTTGAGAATTTTCAAGCACACTATTCATATGCTCAAGTAGTGAAATACATTTAAGAGTAAATTGATCATCATGCACCCTAAGAGTACTACCAAGAGTACTCATTTCCGAGACTACACATTCCTTACCCATAAGAGTACTCTCATCTATCAAGAAGAGATTTCTATCTTTAGGAGAAATGTTGTCATACCATAGTGGGTTAGCATATCGGATATAGCCTTCAAGGTAAGCTATATCATAATTTTCACCGCTAGGTTCATTAGGAGTGTTTATAAGTTCACTATCAAGTACCAAAGATGTTTCAATCTCCTCTTTACCTTGGTGTGGGTCAGGATAGCCCACCTCTTCCTTCGGGAAGCTCTCGGCACAAGGTGTTTGGACAAGGGAAGTTGGATTTTGTGGGATAAGTTTAGGTAACAATTGGCGTAGCCTTTCCACGTGCCATTTCATTTCTTCAATATCATCATTGATGCGATCGGACGTGGCATCAAGATTAGTGGCATCCATGGTACCTAATGTAAAGGACAATAACAAACAACAAAATAAACTTGTTAGTTCAAAATGCCTCACCACACTCTCACTCTCGGTTTTACCTCAAACTTGGTTTCACAAGTGTTGAAAGCCGGCTTGTACATCGTGAGTGATTGAGGGTCGAGTCTGCTCTTGTCTGGAATGGATTTTCGTTTGAGCTGAGTCAAAGAAAATTTGTTTACGGACTTGAACCAACAAGATACAACGAATTCACAAAAGAGAAAAGCACACAACAAATGTTTAACACGAATGAACGAACACAAAGACTAACTAACAATCTAGTAGATGAGTACTAGTTTGCCAATTAGTATTGAATCCAACAAAATTAAAACTAAGGAACAACAAAAGAAAACTAAGAAATCTAAAATTTGAGCTTAAATATGTTGCGTGAACAGTAACAATGATGATGTGGCAGCACGTAATTGGTTGCGGTTTCTATCAATTTTTTTTTGTTGTCCAATTTTAAGTCTTGGTCGATTAACAATTTAGGAATTGGTGGAATTTGTTTTAAGGAGGGAAATCCAAACAAGTGTTGGAGCCTTTTCAAAGTCAAGTTTTCAAGACTTTGACTTTCTTATTCTTCTCCTTATAACATGGACCCTTGTTTTATGGAAAGTTGTTGGAAAGTGGTTGAGATGTGATTGACTATTTGATGAGTGATGGGAAGTCTTTACAGACTAACAAAGCTTCACCCTTTTTTCCTTCACCTTTATAGATCTAATGTTCACTTTATATTAACAAGCTATGAAGGTTGTGAAGAACTTCAAGATCACAACAAAAATTTCTCAAGAACAACAACAACTCCACCAATATTCATCTCTAAGTCCACAACAATTGTACCACTCGGTCAAGAACAACAATATCAACCCACGACCAACTTCAAGTTTACAACAACAAGTTCAACAACATAAGCCCAAACCTTTAGATCTAGACACTTTTGGTGTTGGTGAGAAAGAAATCAACATTAGAAACAATCTAAACAAGCAAAATAATACAAGATCTAGTCACAAAGAAAATGTCTCAGCCAAGACAAAAACAAGACCCAACTTTCGGCCAAGTACAATCTCAAGAACACTTCACTTTTTTTTTTTTAATTTTTCAACTCTCAAGCACAAGATTGATCTTGTTAAAATAAAATCAAATATGGATTTAATACCAAATGATACAATATCGATAAAAGAGACACAAAACAAACACCAAAATAGTCCACAAGTTGGAAGAACCGAGGATCCCTTTGGTGACCACTCTCGGATTCACTGCAACAAGAATGAAAACACAATAACAACAAGATATTAAGGTGTTCAACACCTGTAAAATTAGTGAGCCAACCAACTAGATTAACAACACAAGCACAAGAACAAGAAGAATACAAAGTCTCGGTTTTGGGACATCAAGCCCGAGAATGAACAACAACAACAATGAAATAGATAGATAGATAGGTAACTTGACATACAAATGTACAAACACTATGAACATAGGTGTATATTAAACACAAAGACCCAAGAATTCATACAAGTAACACCAAGATCTATGGTGACCTTAAAGGAATGGGATTCCCAAACAACCAACATTTCAAAACTAGCACCAACACAAGTGATATCCACACTTGTTTACAAGGAATTCACCTTGCAAGACTCTCTCTCTAGAGCTCTAAAAATATCATCAAAGTTATGACAAAATGACCTAATATGTTCTATTATAGCCTAGGTTACAACTTATTACAAATTGACTAAAATTCCCTTAATGAGCCATGGCAAAGAGGCGGCCTTGGAGTGTGCATATTGGATGGCTTTGGAGTGTTGGGACTTGTTCTCTACACTTCAAACCTTGTTCCATTGGTTGGGCAGCCACCCAAGCTCGAGTCTTTATGTATTGGTCAACAATCACGATTGTACTTGTATCACATGTCATTAACAGTATTCAATCAATAAAGTTGTAAGCAAAATACCTTCCATGACCCGAACCAGGGACCTGGTCGAGACGGGCATCCCGAGCCATGAAGGCCTGAGAGACCCCCCTTGGTTCCCCCAACCCACTAGTGATATTGTCTGATTTGGGTCTAGGCCCGCACGACTTTAAAACGTGTCACTAGGGAGTAAAGCTTGGTTACTTATATACCAAGTATCCCTTCTGTGTTTTTTTGATGCAGGACTCTTTCTCCTAAGTTAGGGTGTCACATTACCCCCCTTATATACTTAGCATCTCCATTGGAGATTTGTTCTACCGAATAGGATTTGACTAGACTCAGGACTGAGGTTTACCCTGCCTTATCGTGATATACCTACACTTAGTTTGAACTGTGGCCCAGATCGATAGGGCTGAAACAGGAGTGGCTTTGATACTATTCTTGTCATGACCCGACCCGGGGCCCTGGTCACGATGGGCATACTGAGCCACGAAGGCCCGAGAGACCTCCTTAGCCTCCCAACCCATTAGTGATATTGTCAGCCCACATGACTTTAAAAAGTTTCACTAGGGAGTAAGGCTTGCTTACTTATATACCTAGTATCCCTCCTATGTTTTACCGATGTGGGACTCCTTCTCCTAAGTTGGGTTGTTACAATACTACATCTTTCTCCATACCATACCAAAAAAATATGTATAAAAACAGATATATGCATACTTATAAACTGTAATTGCATTCTTTATAATGATAAACACTTCTCAGATATCTAGTCATCATCATAACACAGCTCTTTGCCTAATAATATATCCAAAATAATCAAAAGATCATAATCACGGCCTTAGGTCCATATACATGTCTGAAACTCATATCAATAATCATATTTATAAGCCGTAGCATATATATAATCATCTTACATATAGGAGGCATAATATCAATAAGTATATCACCTCTATTAGAAATCTTACATCTATAGGTCATACATCTTGACCAAGAGAAAAATCACCTCTCTAGGCCAATTTGTATATCTAATAGGAACATCGTCTTTATAGGTCTAACGATCATGATTAAAGAAAATAGCAACTCTATAGGCCAATCATCAAGTCTAAGAAGAAATTAACATCTCTATAGTTCATTAATCATAATCCGGTGAAAATCATCACAATTTATCAATTCACCAAGTAAATCTCATAAATATGGCTCATCAGTCTCAACTAGGCCAACTATCCACAACTAAGCCTACAGGGGCCTAAGTGGGTCGGATGATCCCACTTCTAATCCTCAACTTCCAAAATTAAGCACGCTATGCCCCAAACTAGGCTAAGCTATTTAGTTCATATTCTAGATGTCAAGTAAGCCATATTCAAGCCTAAGATAGCAACTTCGACTAGAAACAAGGGTACTCAAGTCTACTCTACCCAAATTATGATTTCAAGACTACCACACTAAGTCCAAATAGGTCAAATATACAAATCATGCTTCAAATGATAAAACCACAACCCAAACATATGTTTACTTTATAACCATGCTACAACAAATCTAAACTAGAGAGGGAAAGCAATAAGATTTAAAAGGGTTATAAACATTCCATTTTATGGGTCCAAAGCACTTATCTAATCTCCAAACATCAACAATCAAGGACAAGTTATCCTGATCATAATCAAGCCTAGCATCCATATCATACATCATCTATGAAGAAAAGTAGATAGAATCCTTACCTCAAGGTCGAAAAACAAAACCTCACATCATGCACCACACACCAATCTTCACTTCACAATCTCCAAAATGTCATCACACTATCAAAATCATAATCTATACATCAATATGAGTCTATCGATACCCATATTGCACTATTGTGCTTCAGGTCCAAAAACGACACCAAAAATTCCAAGTGGGTCTCACTTACGAAAAATATATTTCGCAGTCAACCCAATGTTCATACATGAACAATGAATCAAAACCCTAAAAAATGAGTGAAAAACAAGCAATATTTGGGCAAAAATCTAGCCCTAAGTGAATTTGAGATTTTGGATAAAAAATCGAGAAATTCATCAATAAAGTGATAAAATCTTACGTTAATCTAGGTGAAAATCATGATAATAAATGTTATCAAACTCTGCAGTACACCCAAAAGACTCAATTTTGAGTTATCATACCCATTTAGGATTTCAGGCTCTCAAAGAAGAAGAGAAAATCCCCAAATTCGCGACCTTGGTTCTATTTGTAGACCTTCTTGGCGAAGAGGTGCGGTATCCCCATGACAACCAAGTCAAAAACTTATTTCTGACCCTCGGAACTCATTTGAAACCCAAATAACATAATACAATAGTGAAATTTGAGTGTAAACCACGTTTCAAATCTATTGAAACCATCAAAACTTTCATACAAGATCGTTTTGGAAGAAAATGGGTCCACCCCTATAGCTCCATTTTTCATAAAATACACTCAATAGCCTAATAAGTTTGGAAGCTTTGAAACCTGAACCAAGGGTCCCACTAGCCTAAAATAGATATTTCGAACGCAATGGAGAGGTTGGATTTTTAATTCAATGTC
Organism: Capsicum baccatum var. pendulum; assembly: GCA_030864225.1. Lineage (NCBI taxonomy): Eukaryota > Viridiplantae > Streptophyta > Magnoliopsida > Solanales > Solanaceae > Capsicum > Capsicum baccatum. The sequence continues at coordinate 9,420,442 of CM061550.1, forward strand.
GTTTTGACCAAATATGGGTCCCACGCTCATATTTCGATTTTTCAACTTTTCGACCAATAGGTCGAAATGAGTTCCAGTGCATTGAAACCCAAAACAAAGGTCTACCTAGATTAAATTTTATATTTCAAATCTACGGGCATAGTCAAAATTCGCATCCAAGATCATTTCACTAAAGTTTTCGCTCGGTGGTCATTTGGAACTAGCGAAGATTTCAAAACAAGGAATTTACTCAAAAAAACAAACGAACTGTCCGGTAACCTAACTGTCGGTCCCAGAAAGTCATACATGACTTGGGGCAGCTATAGAGAAGCTCAAACAGTGAAGATAAGCATAAATATGGAAAATGACCTCAAGGATCATTATAGAGGCTCTCTCTTTATACTATTTTTCCTTTTGATTTGTCTGTCATTTCGACACGAATAAGATTTGTTATGTTCCCTTCAAAAGTAATCTCCCACTATGTACAGACTCATAAAAATGCTGAATCATAGAGATTTATTATAAGCAGTATTACTCTGCATTTTCGCAACAAACTGATTCCATAAAAGTTCAAAAATTCACACTTGTTATGAAGTCTGTTTTATTCATATCAAAATCGCTAGTTGTGTAGAAATATTTAATAACGTAGACGTACCAAGATATTAGTATCACCTAAACATTTATTACTCCCTATTTGAATACGAATAGATATCAGTTTCACCTAAAAATTTATTACACCCTATTTGGAAATGAATATATAGGTTTACTCTAGTTCATGTTAATGGAAAATGTGATTTGATTGTTATAAAGATTTTCATATTTTAGTAATATTTACTCAAAATTATATACTTATGTTCATGCCGGTGGAAAATGTGATTTGATATTAAGATTTTCGTATATTATTAATGTTAATTCAAAACTATATACTCTAGTTCATGTAGTGAAAAATGTGATTTGATTGTTATAATTAATTTTGTTTATTAAAAATTATATATTGTAGTTCATGTCAGCAGAAAATGTGATTTGACTGTTTTAGAGATTTTGGTGTATTATTAATGTTTATTCAAAATTATATACTTTAGTTCATGCCAGTGAAAAATGTGATTTGAATGTTATAATGATTTTGGTATATTATTAATGTTTATTCAAAATTATATACTCTAGTTCATGCTAGTGGAAAATGTGATTTGATTGTTATAAAGATTTTGGTATATTTTTAATGTTTATTCAAAATTATATACTCTAGTTCATGTCTGTGGACAGTGTGATTTCATTGTTATAAACATTTTGGTATATTATTAATGTTTATTCAAAATTATATATTCTAGCTCATGCTAGTGGGAAATGTGATTTGATTGTAATAAAGATTTTTGGCATATTTTTAATGTTTATTCAAAATTATATACTCTAGTTCATGTCAGTGGACAATGTGATTTCATTATTATAAACATTTTGGTATATTATTAATGTTCATTCAAAATTATATATTTTAGTTCATGCTAGTGAAAAATCTGATTTGATTGTTATAAAGATTTGGGTATATTATTAATGTTCATTCAAAATTGTATACTCTAATTTATGCCAATGCAAAAATGTGATTTGATTGTTACAAAAATTTTGATATATTACTAGTGTTTATTCGAAATTGTGTTCCCACTTACTAATCCTAACTTGGTAAGAAAATTCATCAAGTATATATAAAATATTTTCCTATTTAGCTTTATAATTTTAGATCTCACTCGTTTCACTTAAGCAAATTACTCTTATTTTCTATTTTTTATTTTTGAAAAAAAAAATAATAAAATTCATCTAGTATATTAAAATAATATATCTTGCTTAGAATTTCATATCTCATTGATTTTATAATTTTACTTATGCAAATCAATATTTTTTTAGTTTTCTTTTTTTCTTTTGGAACAAAAAAACTCAGACAAAAAAGAACTCAAAAAGATCATTTTCTTAGTTCCCAAAAGTTGGTATTTGGTAATATCATCAATTGGGCTCCAAAAAAAAAGGTGTGAACAGATCCAGTGACAAAAAAAAGTGTTCACACGAAGCTTAACAAACTTATAAATATACGCGATTCACTTCTATTCCTAACTAAAAAAAGCTCTCTTAGTAATGCAAGACTTTTCTCTATCTATAATTTAACTTTCATAGGTGATCCAAACTAAACCCCCCGCGCCACATCTTCCTCCCATAAACTTCTCTCCACTCCTACATCTCAGAAAATAATTGCAAAGAAAATGTTTATTTAGTTTATAGGTGAGTTTGCAATCATGAAGGATCTGAACATGGATCATTTCAGCCCGCCTAAATACACTCTGACCCGTACCCCTGATCCAAATTTTAGCTTCGCCTTCAACAACAACATCTTCTTCGACCGTCTCCTCCAGATCGAGATTATGGACGACCCCCACTCCGATTCTGGGTGGGATCGGCCATAATCTTGATCTGAAGGAGACAGTCGGAGAAGTTGTTGCTGTTGAAAGAAACCAAAAACCGGGTCCCGGATACATGTCGGAGAGAAGTTTGGGTCAATACAGCTGTTCTAGGGTCGAAAAGATCCAAATTTTGATCATTTATGACTGTAAACTCGACTATAAACTCTATTAATCTTTACTTTATAATTGTCTCCGATATGTAGGAGGGAGAAATGTTTGTGGGAGGAAGACGGAGGGTAAGGGGTTTAGTTTGGGTCACCCATGAATGTTGAATTATAGATAGACAAGTCAGCATGCAGCCCGACTCTAGCAAACAATCCTTTGTAATGTTTCATGTAAAAAAATCAATGTCTTAATCCCCCAAGTTTGTTTCTCATTGATCCCTTTTTCAAAAGCAACCATAACGCTTTTGATTATTCCAAAAATCTATTTCATGTATGTATATGTATCTATTCCTGTGGTTGGTTTCAAAAGCTACTTTTGTTATTGTATTGTTTTGTTGTGGTATCTTTCTGTTATTTTGTTACTGTTTGCTATTTCTTCTACCTCCGTTACTTCTTTCTCGGGACTATTTTTGACTGTTTCTCTACTAAGGTCTGTGCATACTCTATTCTCCCTAGGGACTACATTGGGTATGTTGTTGTTGGTTGGGGAACTGGTGTTTCAATTTATGCTAAATGCTGTCGCTTTTGGTTCAGTGCGACTGTATCACCTTTTGTAGTTCAGTTGAGCTTGATTTATTTGCCCTTCCAAAAGAAAGGTGTTATATTCGTTGTGTAGGTTTCTGGAAATGTTTTCCTTCACAATAAACACCTTTTTCATTTGGTTTTTGCTTAATCCTTTAACCACTTGAGGTTTGTTTATGTATATTGTGATAATCATTCTTCTTTCCATAATTTCAGATCAATTATTGGGTTGCTTGGAGCATGAAGAGCAATTTTGGTTCTTATTCTTGATTGGCACAATTTTTTAAACATTATATTTCAGTATCTGATCATGTATTGGTCTTCAACGTTTTGACGTAACTGATGCTTCTTCTAATCTGTCAAGAATGTGGTGCATCTTCTATCCGTTGTTGCTGAGAGACCAGCCATTGTTTTCCCCCTTTTTCCGCCTCTGTATTTCAACACCCAAGATCAAGTAAATTATCATGAAGATCAAGTAAATTATCATGAAGATTTGTTACAATAAATGTTTATTGCAAAGTTAATGGGTTAATTATAAATGTACATGATAACTACATGTGCACTTTCTTATGGAGGAGAGTTCAGTATGAAGTTAAAAGACATTACCAAGTTTGTGACTGTTGTCGTTGTTCACCAAGATATTCTAGTCATTTGCTATGTTTATGGTCCTGGGTATGTTGTCGTTGCTACTATGTTTATTGACCATCTTCATCAAGTATGAAAGTAATTATATAGTTTGTTTTAACGTCCTGCTTGTTTTATGCTTTGCAAGTTACAAGATTGTAACCATACTTGAAACTTCGAATACCGCTTGCAAAAAATCAAACGAGTTTGAACGAGAAATATGGCAAAGCTGGCCCCTGCATTGTTACAGAAGTAACTCTAAATCTTGCAAATTTGGTCACTATCTTAAAGTAAACACAACGTTTCATGTTTACGTTCCACCAACAGAAACACTTTGAACAAAGTTAATGTAAGGTTTTGCAGGATGTCATCTGGCCAATTCTTTTCATTCAGTAGTTTCCTCATGAAGATATAAGAAAGATTTATATGCCAGAGTTTCCAATGTGTAAAAAGGAATCGTTATGCTTTCAGGTCATTTGCTGTGTGATTGACTCAATCTTTTAGTTTGGAATCCAATTCTTTCTCAAGTCGTTTGTTCTTTGGCCTTGTTAACCAGCAATTATGACATAAGTAACTCTAAATCTTGCAAATTAGGTCTCATTCCACCAACAGCAACACTTTGAAACATAGTTAATGCCAAGGTTTTGAGGAATGTTAAACGCCAGATTTTCCTACATGTTAAAGTGGAATCGTTATGCTTACATGTCATTTTCCAAGTGTTAACTCAATCTTTCAGTTGCCAGGTATTCGGAAGTTGCCAAATATCGCTGAGTATATTTTACCAAGCTCCTCTGCCAAACTGGTATCAGAGTCACGCATTGTTGTTTTCTTGGGGATGGCAACCATGAAGTATGATATTCCGCTATTGGACCGCAATACCTGATTTTCATTATGGAAGGTTAAGATGTGACATGTGCTCGTGTAAATGGATTTAGACGATACTCTATTTGGGTTTAATAAGATGCACTCATCATGGATAGAGGAGGATAAACAACGTAAGGATTGAAAGACTCTATCTAAGATACACCTTCATTTATCCAGTCAGATTCTACAGGATATTTTGAAGGACACCACTGCCGCTACGTTGTGGTTGAAATTGGAATCGTTATGTATGATAAAGAGCCTAACCAGTAAGTTGCATCTCAAACAACGACTTTATTCTCATCGCATGTCAGAGGGTTTGTCTTTGTAGTATCACCTATTTGTCTTTAAAGGAATGAAACTGCTTAAGAGTATATTTAGGAGTATGAATCTACTCCAAATAGAAATATATTCATTGTTTTTCAAGTAATAATATAAGAGGCTATCACGACTCAACTTCTTAGATCATGATGACACCTACCATAACCCAGGCAAACCAACCCGTAGTCCGGAATGACTAGTAATGGACTACTCAATAATATAAGAAAAATAATTCAGAATATATTGAAATAAAAATCCATACATAGAAGAATCCCAAAACCTGGTAGTATCAGTACAGGAGCTTCTAAACATAATAAGTGTACAAAAGTGACATATCAAGGAGATATACACTGATACAACTTACCTTTGAATACAACTTAGAGACTAGTCTAATACATAGGAGAGATATAAGTAATACTCCGCACGTCAGGAGATCCCTATAAGTCTTTGAATCAGGGTTGCTCCGCATGATGCACACATCAATAGTGATAATCCGTACTATGATTTGTAGGCTGCAGAGGTGTATTATGATACCAAACGAATGGTACTCAATAGGAAACTGTCAACTAAGCTTCAAAGATAAAGCAGATATATAAAACATATAGATAGAATAGAAACTATACCTAAGAGTTCAAAAAACATATAATAAGTCAATGAGAATAATAAGGGATAACTATTCTATTCATGTCCGAGAGTCTAACATAATAAGACTAAGGAGGTATCAAGGTAAACTGTCATATTCCAGCTACATTCAATATATGTCAATGCTATACCGTATATCCCAGGACAATATATGAATAAAGAGAGAAAGAAAGATATATAGTAATATACAAGGTGAAGAAACGACTATACAATATCAACAACGATGGAAGGGATATACGTAGTACCATAGCTCATATATATATATATATATATATATATATATATATATATATATATATATATATATATATATATATATATATATATATGTCACGACACAAGCTGGAGCCCTGGCTGTGACGATCATCCCAAATCATGAAGGCCGACACCTCTTTCTATCTGGCAATCATGAACACCATTCACATAGAATAAGAAAAAATGTGGAAAGCAAACAAACGGAATCATGGTCTTGTTCTGAATTCAATTTAACAATACTAAATGAAATCTGTAAGTATCTAGACAACATCTACTTCAGTCTGCGAAAATCTCTAATATATCAAAAATTAACAACTTGTCTAAAACTGGGACAAGGCCTCCAGTCGGACCCAAAACTAAAATGAAATAATAATGTTCTAAAAACAGGCCTTCCAGACTAAAGAAGGCTCATAGACTGCACACTTCTGGCTTAGCGGAACCTCTGGACTGTGCCTCAGACGCTGAAATATAAGGGGTCAATACAGATGTACTGGTACGCAGAGCAATCTAAAATAATGTATTTTTTTATACAACATAAGTGAGATTAATTTGTAAACAATTTGTATATGATATATGAAAAACACATGGGCATATTTAAAATACTTTGAACAATGATTTTGAAAATCCATGACTCACTCTTTATCTTACTTCTGAGCTAAATGGTACACCTTACAATTTGTAATTCCACGGGTTATGTGAAATCTGCCCTTGACTCGGCGGCCAAGCCTCCAATCCAAGTTTGCCTCAGGGATTGGAGTATCTATAAGGAAAGACACGCAAGACCACATAACATGGTTCCATGATCCCCAATCAAATCAACATGTCATGGTAGTGCACAAGACCACAAAGCATGACTCCTAACCATAGTCCCAAATTGGGATGACATAAATCAAGGTACACAAGACCACACAGCATGGTACCATATCCACGTGTCGGCAAATCACGGTTTCTAGCATTGAGTCTTTCAAATCATACTTTCTTCGGGTAACCATCTAACCTTCTTTAAGCCCGTTTTTAACCTTTTCTAAACACGCATTCTTTGAAATAAAAATCTGAAAATCTTACATTTTCATGACATTCATCTGATTGGTAGCGTCATACCAAGACTTACAAGTCGTATTTCTAAGCCATAAAATATCGTGTTATAGTCTCTTTATTCAAAACATAAAGTTTGGACCACCATATCATTCAAACAGTTTAGGAGAATTCATACGTCAAATCATATGTCAATTTATGCAAAGAATCTCTCTTTTCAATATTTTAACAAACATGTGGTGGTCATGTATTTTGACAAACCATGCAATTCTTTCATTAAATATCTTCAACATTTATCAACTTGTAAAACCTCCCTCTCTTCAATTCATAATCAAAACCAAGTCTTATGCAATAGTAAAGACATTTGTAATATGCTTCTCAATATGGATTCGAACAATTCATAACATGTGAACACAAGGAGATTTATAGCAAGAGAGGGATTATGATTTTTCGTGCTCTCAATTCAAGTTTCAAACATCAAACCACATGTATACATACATACATACATACATACATGCATGCATGCATATATATATATATATATATATATATGTATGTATATATATGAACTAACATCAAGTTTATGGGGAAGGCCTTAAGACCAAAACTTTACTATCAAGAAAGATTCACAATGCATAATTGTAGTTGAAATTTCAATACCCTTTCTTAAATTCATGATTTCTAAACATTTAAACATGATAAAGATAATTTCACCATGCCCATGTAGTTTAGGAAAAACCCACGTACCTTAGATTACTTAGTTTAGAGGGTAGAACTCGAATCTTAATTTGTTCCTGGGAAATCTTAGACTTAAGGCTTGATTTCTTGATTTCTTGTTCTTGGAGGAAACCCTAGTTTGATCTTATTTTTGAGAGTGGAGAGGAAGTTTTTGATGTTGTAGACTGATGAGAACTGATTAACAATGTTTTAGAGGGTAATTAAATCCATTGAGGAGGTTTTCTGAAGAGGAAAAGTACCAAAACACCCCTTTTAAAGCATCCTGCCTTCGGAACTTCAAATTTTGCCCGACGGCTTGATTGACGGACCATCATGAGGGTGACGGAACATCACCTTTAACATCGGGTCATTTCCAGTGACAGAACTCACTGTTTTAGGGGCGACAAAAGGCTTGACGTTTCGTCGGGTCGGCCGTCGCACCCTCGACAGATTGAGACCTCTTTGTAAAATAGGCATAATATTTTACCCCAATATTGGATTAAGGAAAAATCAGTGGAGTTGGAAAGAGTATTCAAAGGCCTTTCATTTGATATATAGTAGGCTGTATAATTCTTTATATACAAAATGTTATGGTCAATTGAAGTTGACCCAAGTTTAAATGCTCACCAAAACTCAATTGATAGGAAGACTTTCAAATCGTCCTTGAGTTAAGAGACCTCCATGATTTCAATTTATACTCAACTAGATTCCCACACTACATAATTGATTAACACACTAAATTCACATCGTATTTATGGATTTTGGAACCTTTATGCATAGGAATAATAGTTTACGTTCTAACCTGATATGCGGGGTGTTACAATATATGTATAATACATATAAATAGGAGGTCATCTCAAGAATAACCTAGATCATCATATTCTCATTTTAAGACCTCATTATAATACTATCAAGATTCAATACTATCATACTCAGGGTTTCCAATCCATATGGCTAAAAATGATATAATCGTGTACAATAATACCATCATAAGATAGAAGAATCCAAAGACATACCTCAATTTTTGATATCGGATCAATGACCAATCTGTCATAAGCTAGCCATAATAATGATCATAACAATATCAGTAACACTGTGAATAACCGGATACTTTGGACAATTAAATACCTAGCCGAGCCTATGTGTACCCCCACCACCCCAGACTCAGAAGGTTCAATCAACACACAATAACACAAGGTATATTCTTTACTCACATCCATGCAACCGTCCCATACTGGTCGATAGACATAGGTGAATATTGGTGATATGCGATGTGCATGCAGGAATGAATGCAAGGTATATAATCAGTATCACAACTCATCATAATTGTCATTATTATGATCATCATTATCATAATTAATCTTCAACTTTTTCGGGTATCAATGTATCATCATAATGTCTTCCGGACCTACCGGGTATTAATATCATCACAATAATATCCTCCGACATTGTTGGGTATCAATATAATCATAATAGTATCCTCCGACCTTGGCGGGTATAAATATTATCACAATAGTATCCTCCGGCCTTGCCGGGTATTAATATCATCACAATAGTATCCTCCGGTCTTGTCGGATATCAATATCATCACAATAGCCATTACGGAATAAAATATACTAACATACTCATAAACATAATCGTATGACCATAAAGTATCTATCTAGACATTACTTTCCAACTGCTCGTTATTAGCTAATCAATGCTATTTGTAATGAAACCACTAGTTCGCTCGTCATCATGTGACCTCTAGTTATTTATCTAAACATTGTCCTTATTCAGGGGATAGAAACTAACCATTATTTATTAAATAACCAAAATCTAACATCTAGCCAAGGTTTATCACTGGACCATAATAGCCATTTATCCATTGTTCCAAATTGTGAACTAATAATCATATATCCGTTAATCATTACTAGAAAACACATTACCACTTGTCACCTAACCATCTTTTATTAACAGACACCATTCATTAACTAACCATCATTTACTAACTAATCCTTGCTTAATTATTCATTAGTTAACCATTTAGCAACTATTCAAAGTTATTAACTAGTCACCTCTTATTACCAACATCTATTGTTTTCTAGCCTCATTAACACATAACTCCTCATTTATCGAATAATCGACATTACGAACTTAGTCATCAATACCAACTAATATTCACCTATACTAGACCGGAACTTACCATAAGTCATGTATTAACCATTGTTAGCTACCGTGTTTCAATTAAGCAAAAGTTTTAACTAATACATTAGATTCCTAGCCATCAAGTGCTATACTAGTCCCCTAAAAGACAACTAGTAACGAAATAACTTAACTATTAGTTAGGCAGAACAATCATCTGGAATCATATAAGTTGGCGATATAATGCTCATGAATGTACCAAATCTATACATGCCATCATCAGTACTCAATCAATAAATTTGTAAGCAACATACCTGCCATGACCCGACCCGAGGCCCTGGTCTAGATGGGCATCCCGATCCATAAAGGACTGAGAGACCCACTTGACCCAAACCCACTAGTGATATTATATGCTTTGGGCCCAGACCCACACGACTTTAAAATGCATTATTAGGGAGTAAGGCTTGCTTACTTATATACCCAGTATCCCTCCTGTATTTTGCCCATGGAGGACTCCTTCTCCTAAGTTGGGATGTCACATACACCCAACTTATGTACTTAGCATCCCTGCTAAGGTTTGCCCCACCAAATGGGATTTGCCAAACTCAAGACTGAGGTTTGCTCAGCCTTATCGAGATTCACCTACACTCAGTTTGAACTCTGGCCCATATCGACAGGACTGACACAAGAGCAACTTTGATACTATTCTTGCCAAGAATCGACCCAAGGACGTGATCACGATGGGCATCCCGAGCCACGAAGGCCCGAGAGACCCCTTTATCTCGCCCAACCCTCTAGTGATATTATCAGCCCATACAATTTTAAAATGCGTCACTAGGAAACAAGGATTGCTTACTTATATACCCAGTATTCCTCCTATGTTTTACCGATATGTGGCTCATTCTCCTAAGTTGGGGTGTCACAATACCACATCTTTCCCCATCCCATACTAGAAAGATATGTATAAAAGCAGATATATGCATACTCATAAACCGTAATAGCATTATTTATAATGATAAACACTTCTTGGATACCCAGTCATCATCATAACACAACCCTTTTCCTAATAATATATCCAAAATAATCACAAGATCATAATCACGACCTTAGTCCCATATACATATCCAAAACATATATCAATAATCATATTTATAAGTCATAGCATATATATAATCATCTCACATATAGGAGACATAATATCAATAAGCATATTACCTCTATTAGACATCTCATATCTATAGGTCTACATCATGACCAAAAGGATAGTCACCTCTCTAGGCCAATTTGCATATCTAAGAGGAACATCATCTTTATAAGTCCAACAATCATGATTAAAGGAAATAGAAACTCTATAGGCCAATCATCAAGTCTAAGAAGAAATTAACATCTCAATAGTCCATTAATCACAATCTGGTGAAAATCATTAGAATTTATCAATTCACCAAGTAAATCTCACAAATAAGGCTCATTAGTCTCAACTAGGCCTACTATCCACAAATAAGCCTACAAGGGCTAACACAAGTCTTGGCTTAAGTGGGTCAGATGATTCCACTTCTAATCCTTAATTTCCAAAATTAGGCACACTATGCCCCAAACTAGGCTAAGATATTTAGTTCTTCTTCTAGATGTCAAGTAAGCCATATTCAAGCCTAAGATAGCAACTTCGACTAGAAACAAGGGTACTCAAGTCAACTCTACCCAAATTATGATTCCAAGACTATCATACTAGCCCAAATAGATCAAATATACAAATCATGCTTCAAATAATAAAACCACAGCCTAAACATAGGTTTACATCATAACAATGCTACAACAAATCTAAACTAAAGAGGGAAAGCAATAGGATTTAAAAGGGTTATAAACATGCTATTTTATGGGTTCAAAGCCCTTATCTAATCTCCAAACATCAACAATCAAGGACAAGTTATCCTAATCATAATCAAGCCTAACATCTATATTCATACGCAACATATATCACACATCATCTATGAAGAAAAGTAGACAGAAGCCTTACCTCATGTCCGAACAGCAAAACCTCACACCATGCACCACACACCTATCTTCACTTCACAGTATCCAAAATGCCATCACGCTATCAAAATCATAATCTACTCATCAGTATGAGTCTATCGATACCCATATTGCACTATTGTGTTTTGGATCCAAAAACGATACCAAAACTGCCAAGTGGGTCCACTTATGAAAAATATGTTCTGAAGTCAACCCTATGTTCATACATGAACAATGAATAAAAACCCTAAAAAATGAGTGAATAACAAGCAATCTTTGGGGTAAAATCAAGCCCTAAGTGAATTTAGAATTTTGGGTCAAAAAACGAGAAATTCATCAATAAAATGATGAAATCTTACCTTAATCCGGGTGAAAATCATGATAATAGATGTTTATCAAGATCCTTAGACACCCACAAGACTCAATTTTGAGTTATCATATCCATTTAGTATTTCAGGCTCTCAAAAAAGAAGAGAAAATCTCCAAATTCGCGGCGTTGGGTCTATTTGTAGACCCTTTTGCCGAAGAGATGTGGTATCCCCATGACAACAAAGTTAAAAACTTATTTTTGACCCCCGGAACTCATTTGAAACCCAAATAACATGGTACAATAGTGAAATTTGAGTATAAACCACATTTCAAATCCATTGGAATCATTAAAACTTGCATACAATATCATTTTGGCAAAAAATGGGGTCCACGCATATAGCTCCATTTTTCATAAAATACGTTCAATAGCCTAAAATAAGTTTGGAAGCCTTGAGGCCTAAACTGATACGGGTACGACCACGAGGATGCACACATGTGAGAATGCATTGGACCCGTCCAATAAAGCGTCCAAGTGAAGTGTGGAGAAGACCTTGGATCACACCTAAACCGACCCTAAACTTGCACTCCCAGGGCACCCTTGGTCACATTTCATTAAAGGGACCTTTTGTTCATTTTACCTATTATTTGTAATACACTATAAATAGAATGATGTAGGGTTTTATTCATTAGATTTTGATAAATATTATGAGTGTATGAAACATTTCCTCTCTAAGGAGAGAAGACCACCAATCCGAAACTAGGGTGATACATGTGTGGATTTCACTTGTGTTGCATTCAAGGCTTGGAAACATAGGCATTTGGGGAGATTGACGTTCCTCTTTTATCCTCGTAAGAGTGTCGGTGTTGTTATTACATGTATTAACGGTCTTAATGTTGGATATATACTTAGGTTCTTAGTTATTGTAGTAATCTATGTCACACTACCTATCTTTACATTTTGTTGTTGGCATCTTGTTGTTGTTGTGTAGTGGACTGTTTTGGGTCCTTTGTTGAATCTAAAAACTTGTGCTATTATTCTTCATATTATTCATCACATTTTGTAGCTGTTTTGGTATGAAATACACCATTGTTGTCTTATATTCTTGTTGTATTTGTTGAATTCGAGAGTTGGTCTCCAATAAGTCCTCGGATCTTGTGATTTGTGGACTGTTTGGGGTGTGTTTCATGCCTTTCGTGGCTTGTCTTGTATCATGAACCAAGGGTCCTACTAGCCTAAAATCGATGTTTCGGACGCGATGGAGAGGTTGGATTTTTAATTCGATGTCATTTTGATCAAATGTGGGTCCCACATCCATATTAATTTTCCAACTTTTCGACCAATAGGTCGAAATGAGTTCGAGTGCATTGGAACCCAAAACAAAGGTCTACCCAGATTAAATTTAATATTTCAAATCTACTCGCACAGTCGAAATTCGCATCCGAGATCGTTTCACTAAAATTTTCGCTTGTTGGCCATTTTAAACGAGCGAAGACTTCAAAATAGGGAATTGGCTCAAAAAAACAAACAAACTATTTGGTAACCGAAACATCAGTCCCAAAAAATCATACATAACTTGGGGAAGCTATGTAAAAGCTCAAACGGTGAAAATAAGAATAAATATGGAAAATGACCTGAAGGATCATTATAGAGGCTCTCTCATTATACTATTTTTCCTTTTGATTCGTCTGTCATTTCGGCATGAATAAGATTTGTCATGTTCTCTTCAGAAGTAATCCCCAACCTCTAAGATTATTAAATGAAAGTTCGGTGCATTAAGTTCTCACTATGTGCAGACTCATAAAAATGTTGAATCATAGGGATCTATTATAAGCAGTATTACTCTGCATTTTCGCAACAAACTGATTCCATAAAACTTCAACACAAAATTAGAAATTCACACTTATTATGAAGTCTGTTTTATTCATATCAAAATCACTAATTGTCTAGAAATATTTAATAACGTAGACGTGCCAAGATATTAGTATCACCTAAAAATTTATTACTCCCTGTTTGAAAATGAATAGATATCAGTTTCACCTAAAAATTTATTACAACCTATTTGGAAATGAATATATAGGTTTACTCTAGTTCATGTAAGTGGAAAATGTGATTTGATATTTAGATTTTCTTATATTATTAATGTTTATTCAAAACTATATACCCTAGGTCATGTAGTGAAAAATGTGATTTGATTGTTATAATAAATTTTGTATATTCAAAATTATATACCGTAGTTCATGTCAGCGGAAAATGTGATTTGATTGTTTTAGTGATTTTGGTATATTATTAATGTTTATTCGAAATTATATAGTTTAGTTCATGCCAGTAAGAAATGTGATTTGAATGTTATAATGATTTTGGTATATTATTAATGTTTATTCAAAATTATTGCTAGTGGGAAAAGTGATTTGATTGTTATAAAGATTTTGGTATATTATTAATGTTTATTCAAAATTATATACTCTAGTTCATGTCAATGGACAATGTGATTTCATTGTTATAAATATTTTGGTATATTATTAATGTTCATTCAAAATTATATATTCTAGTTGCTGCTAGTGGAAAATGTGACTTGATTGTTATAAAGATTTTGGTGTATTATTAATGTTTATTCAATATTATATACTCTAGTTCATACTAGTGGAAAATGTAATTTGATTTTTATAAAGATGTTGGTATATTATTAATGTTCATTCAAAATTATATACTCTAGTTCATGCCAATGAAAAATGTGATTTGATTTATATAAAGATTTTATGGTATTATTAATGTTTATTCAAAATTATATACTCTAGTTCATGTCAGTAGAATTTGTGATTTAATTGTTATAAATATTTTTGTATATTATTAATGTTTATTCAAAATTATATACTCTAATTCATGCCAATGGAAAATGTAATTTGATTGTTACAAAAATTTTGGTATATTACTAATGTTTATTCAAAATTGTGTTCCCACTTACTAATCCTAACTTGGTAAGAAAATTCATCAAGTATATATAAAGTATTTTCCTAATTAGCTTTATAATTTTAGATCTCACTCATTTCACTTATGCAAATTACTCTTATTTTCTATTTTTTATTTTTGAAAAAAAAAGACGAAGCAAAATTCATCTAGTATATTAACATATAACATGTCTTGCTTAGAATTTCATATCTCATTGATTTTATAATTTTACTTATGCAAATCAATATTTTTTTAGTATTCTTTTTTTTTAAAAAATAAAATAAAAAAACTCAAACAAAAAAGAACTCAAAAAGATCATTTTCTTAGTTCCCAAAAGTTGATATTTGGTAATATCGTCATTGGGCTCTAAAAAAAGGTGGGAACAGAACCATGACCAAAAAAATAGCGTCCACAGGAACCTTAACAAAGTTATAAATATAGGTCGATTCACTTCTTCTCCTCACTCCAAAAAACCTCTCTTAGTAATGCCAGTCTTTTCTCTATCTATAATTCAACTTTCATAGGTGATCCAAGCTAAACCCCCGCGCCACATCTTCCTCCCATAAACTTCTCTCCACTCCTACATCTCAGAAAATAATTACAAACAAAATGTTTATTGAGTTTATAGGTGAGTTTGCAATCATGAAGGATCTGAACTTGGATAATTTCAGCCCGAGTACTGCTGCTATAGACCCTAAATACACTCCGACCAGAATGTCCTAATCCAAATTTTAGCTTTGCCTTCAACAGCAACATCTTCTTCAACAGTCTCCTCCAGATCGAGATTATGGCCGACCCCCACTGCAATTCAGGGTGGCACCGGCCATAATCTCGATTGAAGGAGACAGTTGGAGAAGCTGTTGTTGTTGAAAGAAGCCAAAAACCGGGTCCCGGATACAGGTCGGAGAGAATTTTGGGTCGATACAACTGTTCTCGGGTCGAAAAGATCCAAATTCTGATCCTTTATGACTGTAAACTCGACTATCAACTCTATTAATCTTTGCTTTATAATTGTCTCCGATATGTAGGTGGGAGAAAAGTTTGTGAGAGGAAGATGGAGGGTAGGGGGTTTAGATTGGGTCACCCATGAAAGTCGAATTATAGATAGATAAGTCAGCATGCAGCCCCGATTATTGTATTGTTTTGTGTGGTATCTTTCTGTTGCAGCCCCGATTATTGTATTGTTTTGTGTGGTATCTTTCTGTTACTACTGTTTACTTCCGTTACTTCTTTCTCGGGACTATTTTTGACTGTTTCTCTACTAAGGTCTGTGCATCCTCTATTCTCCCTAGACCCCACTTTGTGGGACTACACTGGGTATGTTGTTGTTGGTTGGGGACCTGGTGTTTCAATTTATGCTAAATGCTGTCGCTTTTTGTTCAGTGTGACTGTATCACCTTTTGTAGTTCAGTTGAGCTTGATTTATTTGCCCTTTCAGAAGAAAGGTGTTATATTCGTTGTATAGGTTTCTGGAAATGTTTTCCTTCACAATAAACACCTTTTTCATTTGTTTTTTCCTTAATCCTTTAACCACTCGAGGTCTGTTTATGTATATTGTGGTAATCATTCTTCTTTCCATGATTTCAGATCAATTATTGGGTTGCTTGGAGCATGAAGTGCAATTTCGGTTCTTATTCTTGATTGACATAACTTTTTAAACATTATATTTAGTATCTGATCATGTATGGGTCTCCCGCATTTGACGTAACTGATGCTTCTTCTTATCTGTCAAGAATTTGGTGCATCTTCTATCCGTTATCGCTGAGAGACCAGCCATTGTTTTCCCCTTTTTTCCGCCTCTGTATTTCAACACCCAAGATCAAGTAAATTATCATGAAGATTTGTTACAATAAATGTTTATTGCAAAGTTAATGGGTTAATTATAAATGTACATGATAACTACATGTGCACTTTCTTATGGAGGAGAGTTCAGTATGAAGTTAAAAGACATTACCAAGTTTGTGACTGTTGTCGTTGTTCACCAAGATATTCTAGTCATTTGCTATGTTTATGGTCCTGGGTATGTTGTCGTTGCTACTATGTTTATGGTCCATCTTCGTCAAGTATGAAAGTAATTATATAGTTTGTTTTAACGTCCTGCTTGTTTTATGCTTTGCAAGTTACAAGCTTGTAACCATACTTGAAACTTCGAATACCGCATGCCAAAAATCAAACGAGTTCGAACCAGTGTCTGTATTAGTGCCTTTGCTAAGAGAAATATGGCAAAGCTGGCCCCTGCATTGTTACAAAAGTAACTCTAAATCTTGCAAATTTTGTCACTATCTTAAAGTAAACACAATGTTTCATGTTCACGTTCCACCAACAGAAACACTTTGAACAAAGTTAATGTAAGGTTTTGCAGAATGTCATCTGGTCAATTCTTTTCATTCAGTAGTTTCCTCATGAAGGTATAAGAAAGATTTATATGCCAGAGTTTCCAATGTGTAAAAAGGAATCGTTATGCTTTCATGTCATTTGCTGAGTGATTGACTCAATCTTTCAGTTTGGAATCCAACTTGGTTGACACTTATTTCATCAAGTGTTTAATGACCGGTAATATTAATGAAGTCAGTTATTTATTTTCAGTAGAATAAGCATGTCTCCAATATATGGATACTCAACTGGAGTTTTACAAAGTCTTATCACTTGACAGCATACACATATCTTGTCCTTACCTCAGAGAGGTGGAGAGATCATTTTCGATAGACCCTTTGCTCAAGTAAAAACACTCCTGGAAAATAGTAATGGAAGTGAAAGCATAGCAAAGAAAAAAAATCCAACTATCGAAGCACAAGAAACAAGAGATAATAATAGAAATCGTAGGACAAAAAAATTAAGGAGAAATACTAAGACTACTAGTATGGACGGTAAAGTAATGGGAGGGAAAGCATAAAAAAGTAAAATACTATGATAATCAAATTGCAAGAAACAATAGATAATAACAGAGATTGAAGGATAAGAAACTAAAGAAGAAATACTACGACTACTAGTATGAATGAATAGCAAGTTCCGTCTAAGTACTGTCTAATCACCTCTATGCATTACTTCTTCAGTCTACCTCTTCCTTTCCAAAATCATCCATAGTCGACCTTTTAGACCTCCGGGGCATCCGTTCATCTTCTCTTCACATGTCAGAACTATTCGAGTCTCGGTTATCCCATCTTGTTATCCACCGAAGTCACTCCCATCTTTACGCGAATATTTTCATTTCTAATCTTATCTCTCCTAATATGCCCACACATCTATCACAGTATCTTCATTTTCACAACTATTGAAAGCAAGGATCTTCCTAAGGAAGTTATGTTTCAACTTTGATCATTCCTTTTTATAGGTTCAAATGATATGTAATCATTCTTAATTTCGACAAATAAGTTACTATACCACGATCCACATTGCTCATTACACGTACATTGTTCTTTTAACATATAATTACATATTCAAAGCTTTATTTTAATATAATATTGATATTATTTTATAAAATTATGTACTACATACAACACCAAACCCATTGCCTAAATAATGGGATATATAAAATAAACGTCTCTCCATAAAATAAGGTATTTCATGTCTATATTTTCTAAAGTTTGTGTATATTATCTATTGGCAGCCATACTAGAAGAAGAGCAGATGGTGCACTTGGTTGAAGATTGAGTTCTTTGACTAGAGCGCTAGATATCAATTATATACATTTATCCCTTTTTAAAGTGCTACACCTTTGTTCTAGAAATCTTGAAATCGCCTCTGGCTATATGACAATATAATTGTGTCGCATAAAAGTGTATTACTCCTTATTTGGAAATGAACTTACAGATTTACTTTAGTTTGACTGTTATAAAGCTTTTGGTATATTATTAATTATTAATATTTATATAGAATCATAGTCCCGCTGACTAGTCCTAACTTAGTAAATTAGCTTATTTTGTGATTTTACTTATGCAAGTTAGTTTATTTTATTTTAATAAAAGGAAAGAAATTCATTGTCTTAATCCCAAAAAGATGGTAATATTATCAATTAGGCTCCAAAAAAAGGTGTGAACAGATCTTAGCGGTCAAAGGAAAAAAATAACATCAATTGACCAAAAAAATAGCTTCCACAAGAAGCTTAACAAAGTTATAAATATAGGCCAATTCACTTCATGTTCTTCACCAAGAAATAAAAAATACAGTAAATCCGGGGAGGGGGGGGGGGGGGGGGGGGGGAAGACATCTCTCAGTGCCAATTTACTTCAGCAAGTCCAAGAATCAATTAGTATCGCATTTCTACAGAGGGTTATCTGCTAGAGTTGGATCCATTCAGACTTCTGTTCTAAAGGTTATATGTGAGGTTGTCCAAGACCACCAAAAGAAATGCTCTTAAATTGACCGTAATCTTGCTTGACTCCTGTTACTTGGTTGTCAAGGACGCTGAGAGGGTGAAGGTGAATATCTATTGGTTAAGAAGTCAACTTGATGAGATTGGAGATGCGACAAATTGGATTGTTGAGAGAAAAAAGTTATCTCAACGATGCAATTTATCACATATTTAATCCCATCAAGCTGAGTTTTTAACCAATTGAGATTCATCTTCTGCTTCTCAGCTTCCTTGTCCAAGTACTAGGAGTTACGGAGATTACGTTCAACTTCAATCAAGAGTTTTCTTGGACATCCTCGCGTAACTTTTAGAACATAAGTCAGCATGGTGCACTATTCTAGCAGACAATCCTTTGTAGAAATGTGACACTAAGTGGTTGTCTAGACAAGAATGATTAAGATTAGAGAAAAACAATATTTGACGTTCAGTTGAAAAGACTAGATTCTTTATTTGCTGAGTATTTGTTTGCGTCATTTTTCCTCTTTCATATTATCACTTTCTTGTCAGATGGCTTTCTGTTAGCATTTTTTTTTCTCTATGTTTAACTTGAGTAGAAATGATGAACCCCTAAACTGGTTTGGTTGGGGCTTTTTTTCCTTCATGTGGGATATATGTTATTTCTTGTACCTCGATTATTGGATTGTTTTATTGTAGTTTCTCTTCTGTTACTATTTGCTTTTTTGTTACTGTTTATTGTTTCTTATACTCCCATTACTTCTTTATCTTGGGACTGCTTTAACTCTCTTTGTCGCTCTATTCTCCCGAGACCCCACTTTGTTGGTTAACAGAATTGGTTTGTAACAATCTCACTAGTCTAAATGATTTGAAAATATGTATAAAGTGCCTTTTCTTCTAATGTCTTGTTCCTGATCCGTTGTCCCTGTGTGCAGTGTGCTTAGATTTTGGGTATACAAGTACATCTAATGTACTGAAATGTGCTTTAAAAAGAGTCAAATGGTGTATAGATTTCCTGTTGCTCAAAAGGTGATGGTTAATTTCCATAAAGGACAATTCTTTCTCAAGTCGTTTGTTCTCTGGCCTTGTTAACCAGCAATTATGACATAAGTAACTCTAAATCTTGCAAATTAGGCCTCATTCCACCAACAGCAACACTTTGAAACATAGTTAATGCCAAGGTTTTGCAGAATGTTAAATGCCAGATTTATACGCCAGATTATCCTACATGTTAAAGTGGAATCGTTATGCTTACATGGCATTTTCCAAGTGTTGACTCAATCTTTCAGTTGCCAAATATCGCTGAGTATATTTTACCAAGCTCCTCTGCCAAGTAGACTGTCATTTAGGATTGGTCATATATCAATGTTATCCTATATACCTAGAGTGACATGAATGCGGCAGATGGCATGAGGAATCGATTCTTGCAAAATTCATACTATGCATAATGTAGTGGCATCAGGCACGGCATTGATATTCATATAGGACTAGGATATGCCTGCTGTCTTGTCAAGACGGATGTCTGTAGTAACCTATCAAAAAAACACAAGGTTAATCTGACTTGAACATGCTGTAACAAACCAAATTTATCAACACAGTACTAACGTATATTATCCTAACAGAATTCAAATTACAACGCATAGTTCAAGCAACAAAACAATACAAAAGGAACATCTCAGAATACTAGTAACTAGGAGAAGAGAAATTAGAACATAGAAGAGAGATGAGATATAACAGATTAAGCCAAAGCTTCAACATAATTTGCATCACCAAATTTTCTTTTAAATAGCTTGGCTGCCCTCCCTTGCCCCAGGTTCCACACAAAGTTTTCCAATATACCAAACCCGCCCTTTACCTTAGTCTTTTGGCTAATCGGGTTCACAACACATGCTCATGATTTATATCATTGAAATCGTATTATTAATGCCTCTGCTATTTTGGTTCAGACTCTCAAGCAATATAAATTAGCAAAACTAACACCTATTAAAGCTGGTTGCTGCAGACCACCATTTATGTTATTGTTATTATTACTCATTGTGTTTACTTCCCTTTTTTAGTAAGTTTCAAAATAATTTCTATTTCCTTTTTTCGCAACTCGTTAATTCCAACCGTTCGTAGGACATGTTAAAATTAAAGGGCATTTTGGTATATTCTAGTTATCTTTAGTTTAATACCATAAGATTGAAAAGTTTTTTTACTTTCTTAAACTTCGTGGTCAAAACTAGACAAACAAATTTAAATGGAGGGAGTATTTGTCTGTTATTTCTTGTCTTTCTTTTGCAGGGTATTTATATTTCATATTCTCCAATTATGCTTGTGAGAACGCGTTACTATTATTATCTGGTTGTTATTTTACAGTGAACTGAACAATCACTGTAAGATGTGTTAAAAATGATTCTGTATCGATCAAGCAGCACGAAGATTCTTGATCAATATGCTCATAATGCAAGACTAGCACATCACATATATAAAAGATTTTTTGATGTTTATGTTGTTCATTTTTTCTTTACATCTAAAACATGTATTAGGATCATCTAATAGATATATTTGACGGAGAATAGAAGGTTTTGACAAGTTTAAAGCACCGAAACTGCTCAAGAGTATATTTAAGTGTATGAATCTACTCCAAATAGAAATATTTTCATTGTTTTTCAAGTAATAATATAAGAGGCTGTCTCTTTATACTATTTTCCCTTTTGATTCGACTGTCATTGCAGCATGAATAAGATCTGTTATGTTCTATTCGGAAGTAATCCCCAATCTCTAAGATTATTAAAGGGAGGTTTGGTGCATTAAGTTCCCACTATGCGCAGACTCATTAAAAAGGTTGAATTATAGGGATCTATTATAAGCACCATTACTCTACATTTTCGCAACAAAATGATTCCATAAAAGTTCAACACAAAAGAAATTCACACTTGTAATGAAGTCTGTTTTATTCATATTGAAATCACTCATTGTCTAGAAATATTTAGTAACATAAACGTGCCAAGATATTAGTATGACCTTAAAATTTATTACTCCCTATTTGGAAATTGTTAGAGTTTGTGACCTGAATTTTGTTGATCCGGTCCTGAAAAGATCGCGGTGCGACCCATGTTTGAGATTTTTTGGGCTTAGAGTTTTCTTGTAAGCACATATTATATTAGTGAGACTTAGTGGGTTGGTTTAATATGACAGTTTTTGTGTGTCATTGAGAAATTTGGCTCCTCCTTGTATTCCTCTCTGTTATAGTGAATTTCTCCTCTTCTGCCCGTGACTTTTCCCGTCAAGGATTTCCACATAAATCTGTGTGTTTATCTTATTTTTTCTTTTGCTTATCATATTGATTATTCCTATTTAATTTCATAAAAAACTGGTATCAGAGCCACGCATGGTTGTTCTCTCAGGGATGGCAACCATGCAGTATGACATTCTGCTATTGGACCACAATACCAGATTTTCGTTATGGAAGGTTAAGATGCGGCATGTGCTCACGCAAATAGATTTGGATGATGCTCTATTAGGGTTTGATAAGATGCCCACATCATGGACAGAGAAGGATAAACAGGTAAGGATCGAAAGGCTCTATCTCAGATCCACCTTCATTTATCCAATCAGATTCTACAAGATATTTTGAAGGAGACCACTGCCGTTGCGTTATGGTTGAAACTGGAATCGTTATGTATGATAAAAATTCTAACCATTAAGTTGTATCTCAAACAATGACTTTATTCGCATTGCATGTCAGAGGGTATGTCTTTGAGGTTTCACCTATTTGTGTTTAAAGGAACGAAACTGCTCAAGAGTATATTTAGGAGTATGAATCTACTCCAAATAGAAATATTTTCATTGTTTTTCAAGTAATAATATAAGAGGTTGTCACGACCCAACTTCTCAGGTCATGATGACACCTACCATAACCCACCAGTAGGCAAGACAACCCGTAGTCCAGAATGACTAGTAACAGACTAAATAATATAAGGAAAAGAAATCAGAATATATTGAAATAAATATCATTACATAGAAGAATCCCAAAATCTAGTGGTATCAGTACAAGAGCTTCTAAACATAATAAGAGTACAAAAGTTACATATCAAGGAGAAATACACTGATACAACTTACCTCTGATTATAGCTTAGAGACTAGACTAATACATAGGAGAGAAATAAGTAATGCTCCGCACATCAGGAGCTCACTCTAAGTCTCAGAATCAGGGTTGCTCCGCACGATGAACACATCAACGGTTATAACCCGTACTATAATCTACAGGTTGCAGAGGTGTAGTATGATGCCGAATGAATGGTACACAATAGGTAACTACCAACTGAGCTCCAAAGATAAAGCAGATATAAAACATATAAACAGAATGGAAACTGCACCTAAGAGTTCAGAAATCATATAATAAGTCAATGAGAATAATAAGGGACAACTATCCTATTCATGTCCAAGAATCTAACATAATAAGACTAAGGAGGCATCAAGAAGAACTATCCTATTCCAACTACATGCAATATATGCCAATGCTATACCGTATATCCTAGGACAATATACCAATAAAGAGCGAAAGAAAGATATATAGTAATATACAAGGCGAAGGAACGACTATACAATATGAACAACGAAGGAAGGGATATACGTTGTACCTTAGCTTCATATATATATATATATATGTATGTATGTATATATGTATAATACATATAAACAGGAGGTCATCTCAAGCATAACCTAGATAATCATATTTTCATTTTAAGACCTCATTATAATACTATCATGATTCAATACTATCATACTCAGGTTTCCAATCCATATGGCTAAAAATGATATAATCGTGTACAATAATACCATCATAAGATAGAATAGGCCAAAGACATACCTCAATTCTCGATACCGGATCAATGACCAATCTGTCATAAGCTAGCCATAATAATGATCATAATAATATCAATAACAACGAGAATAGCCGGCTACTTCGGACAATCAAATACCTAGCCGAGCCTATGTGTAACCCCACCACCCCAGACTCGGAAGGTTCAATCAATACACAATAACACAAGGCATATTCTTAACTCATATCCATGAAACCATCCCATACCGACTGATAGACATAGGTGCATACTGGTGATATACGATGTGCATGCATGAATGAATGCAAGGTACACAATCAATATCACAACTCATCATAACTGTCATCATCATGATCATCATTATCGTAATCAACCTCCGGCCTTGCCGGGTATGAATGTATCATCATAATATTCTTCGGCCCGGGCATTAATATTATTATAATAGTATCCTCCGGCCTTGGCGGGTATAAATATTATCACAATAGTATCCTCCATCCTTGCCGGGTATTAATATCATCACAATAGTAACCTCCTGCCTTGTAGGATATCAATATCATCACAATAGTCATTACAGAATAAATAAACTAACAAACTCATGAACATAATCGTATCACCATAAAGTATCAATCTAGACATTATTTCCCAACTACTCGTTATTAACTAATCAATGTTATTTATAATGAAACCACTATTTCTCTCGTCATTATGTGACCTCTAGTTATTTATCTAAACGTTATCCTTATTTAGGGGATAGCAACTAACCATTATTTATTAAACATCCAACATCTAACATCTAGCCAAGGTTCATCACTAGACCATAATAGCCATTTATCCATTATTCCAAATTATGATATAATCATCCTATATTCGTTAATCATTACTAGATAACACATTACCACTTGTCATCTAACCATCTTTTATTAACAGACACCATTCATCAACTAACCATCGTTTACCAACTAATCCTTGCTTAAATATTCATTAGTTAACCATTTAGAAATTATTCATAGTTATAAACTAGTCACCTCTTATTACTATTATCTGTTGTTATCTAGTCTCATTAACATACAACTTCTCATTTATTGAATAATCGACATCACGAACTTTGTCATCAATACCAACTAATCTTCATCTATGCTAGACCGACCTCACTATAAGTCACGCATTAACCATCGTTAGCTGTCGTGTTTCAACTAAGCAAGATTTTTTAACTAATACATTAGATTCCTAGCCATCAAGTGCTATACTAGTCCCCTAATAGACAACTAGTTACAAAATAGCTTAACCGTTAGTTAGGCAGAACAATCATAAGATTATATTTCATCTGGAATCACATAAGTTGGCAATATAATGCTCATGAATGTACCAAATCTATACATGTTGATACGAGAATGACAATGGAAACTTGAAACACACTCTAAGAAGTCCACAAATCACAACAAACCGTGGACTAAATGGAGACCTCTCTCGGATTCGCTACAACTACACAATAATGAGATAGAAAGGGGTGTTTTCAACACCAAATCAGCCAACCCAAACTATGATTAACAACAAGAATATGAAGAACAAGATGAAATTAACAATGGGAATAACAACAACACAAACGGGTATAATACGAGATACAAACATTACAAGATTGCAAGAATAGAAAGGATAGATAGAGTGACATATACTATCTCATGAACTAAGAACCTAAGTGTATTCAAGCACCTAGACCCTTAATACAATGATAATAGGAACACCTACTCTCTTTGGTGAGGAAAAGAGAAACCTCAACCTCCTCTATAACCCAACGTTCTAAGCAAGAATGCAACACTAGTGATTCCACCTTAGTATCACCCTAGTTACAAGTTTTGGATTTGTGCCTCAAAGAGAGAGGACTTGTCTTTCAATGTTATACAACATTCATTATCATCAAAGTCTCATGAATGAAACCCTAAAAGGTTCTATTTATAAATATTACAAAAATAGTATGAAATGTCCATAATACCCCTCAAGGGTGAGGTGCCCATCAAGTGGAAGAAGTGGGCTGATTTTGGTGTGTTTAGGCCATCTTTTACACTTCACTTGTGCACTTCCTTGGACGGATTCATTACGCACTCATTCACGTCCATCCTCGTGGTCGTACTTGTATCATCCTTCCTTTCTTGAAAAGGATTCGACCTCGAATCTGTACCTTACAAATTCAAGAGAAGACAACAAGCACACATCCTCAAGATATGTACGGTTAGGATTAGCAAAATACACACATCACATTCCATGCCGGGAGGGGGGGGGGACAAACTGGGAGTATATCCACGGGTCCTTTGTCTTGAACATAAAAAGCTTAGTAAAAAAGACACAAAATAAGCGGTCATCATCCACAAAAAGAGATAAGGAAGAACTTTGTCTTCCTTCATTAGCACCGACAACCAAACATTGCTTGTCTTCTTGACCAAGCATTAAGTGGGGAGTGTAGAGATTTGCACATTCCAAGAGGGTGCTGGGATCAACTAGAAAAATTAGCCAAGGGCCTAAGCTGAGGCTAACACTTCCTTCCCCTAGAATGTCACTCCCATACTCACACACAAAAATATTTTCATACACATAGTCTCTATGAACAAAACTAATTGCAATTCTTTTACCACACAAGATGTTCAAAGATTCATGTGGATTATCAAGATCAATTCTATAGAGATCATCACTAACTTGAGAATTTTTAAGCACACTATTCACATGCTCAAGTAGTGAAATACATTTAAGAGTAAATTGATCATCATGCACCCTAAGAGTACTACCAAGAGTACTCATTTCCGAGACTACACATTCCTTACCCATAAGAGTACTCTCATCTATCAAGAAGAGATTTCTATCTTTAGGAGAAATGTTGTCATACCATAGTGGGTTAGCATATCGGATATAGCCTTCAAGGTAAGCTATACCATAATTTTCACCACTAGGTTCATTAGGAGTGTTTATAAGTTCACTATCAAGTACCAAAGATGTTTCAATTTCCTCTTTACCTTGGTGTGGGTTGGGATAGCCCACCTCTTCCTTCGGGAAGCTCTCGGCACAAGGTGTTTGTACAAGGAAAGTTGGATTTTGTGGGATAAGTTTAGGTAACAATTGGTGTAGCCTTTCCATGTGCCATTTCATTTCTTCAATATCATCATTGATGCGATCGAATGTGGCATCAAGATTAGTGGCATCCATGGTAACTAATGTAAAGGACAACAACAAACAACAAAATAAACTTGTTAGTTCAAAATGCCTCACCACACTCTCACTCTCGGTTTTACCTCAAACTTGGTTTCTCAAGTGTTGAAAGCCGGCTTGTACATCGTGAGT
This sequence comes from Capsicum baccatum var. pendulum, assembly GCA_030864225.1. Lineage (NCBI taxonomy): Eukaryota > Viridiplantae > Streptophyta > Magnoliopsida > Solanales > Solanaceae > Capsicum > Capsicum baccatum. The sequence continues at coordinate 9,447,855 of CM061550.1, forward strand.
GATTGAGGGTCGAGTCTGCTCTTGTCTGGAATGGATTTTCGTTTGAGCTGAGTCAAAGAAAATTTGTTTATGAACTTGAACCAACAAGATACAACAAATTCACAAAAGAGAAAAGCACACAACAAATGTTTAACACAAATGAACGAACACAAAGACTAACTAACAATCTAGTAGATGAGTACTAGTTTGCCAATTAGTATTGAATCCAACAAAATTAAAACTAAGGAACAACAAAAGGAAACTAAGAAATCTAATATTTGAGCTTAAATATGTTGCGTGAACAGTAACAATGATGATGTGGCAGCACGTAATTGGTTGCGGTTTCTATCAATTTTTTTTTTGTTGTCCAATTTTAAGTCTTGGTCAATTTACAATTTAGCAATTGGTGGAATTTATTTTAAGGAGGGAAATCCAAACAAGTCTTGGAGCCTTTTCAAAGTCAAGTTTTCAAGACTTTGACTTTCTTATACTTCTCCTTATAACATGGACCCTTGTTTTATGGAAAGTTGTTGGAAAGTGGTTGAGATGTGATTGACTATTTGATGAGTGATGGGAAGTCTTTCAAGACTAACAAAGCTTCACCCTTTTTTCCTTCACCTTTATAGATCTAATGTTCACTTTATATTAACAAGCTATGAAGGTTGTGAAGAACTTCAAGATCACAACAAAAATTTCTCAAGAACAACAACAACTCCACCAATATTCATCTCCAAGTCCACAACAATTGCACCACTCGGTCAAGAACAACAATATCAACCCACGGCCAACTTCAAGTTTACAACAACAAGTTCAACAACATAAGCCCAAACCTTTAGATCTAGAAACTTTTGGTGTTGGTGAGAAAGAAATCAACATTAGAAACAATCTAAACAAACAAAAGAATACAAGATCTAGTCACAAAGAAAATGTCTCAGCCAAGATAAAAAGAAGACCCAACTTTCGGCCAAGTACAATCTCAAGAACACTTCACTTTTTTTTTTAATTTTTCAACTCTCAAGCACAAGATTGATCTTGTTAAAATAAAATCAAATATGGATTTAATACCAAATGATACAATATCGATAAAAGAGACACAAAACAAACACCAAAATAGTCCACAAGTTAGAAGAACCGAGGATCCCTTTGGTGACCACTCTCGGATTCACTGCAACAAGAATGAAAACACAATAACAACAAGATATTAAGGTGTTCAACACCTGTAAAATTAGTGAGACAACAAACTAGATTAACAACACAAGCACAAGAACAAGAAGAATACAAAGTCTCGATTTTGGGACATCAAGCCCGAGAATGAACAACAACAACAATGAAATAGATAGATAGATAGGTAACTTGACATACAAATGTACAAACACTATGATCATAGGTGTATATTAAACACAAAGACCCAAGAATTCATACAAGTAACACCAAGATCTATGGTGACCTTAAGGGAATGGGATTTCCAAACAACCAACATTTCAAAACTAGCACCAACACAAGTGATATCCACACTTGTTTACAAGGAATTCACCTTGCAAGACTCTCTCTCTAGAGCTCTAAAAATATCATCAAAGTTATGACAAAATGACCTAATATATTCTATTTATAGCCTAGGTTACAACTTATTACAAAATGACTAAAATTCTCTTAATGAGCCATGGCAAAGAGGCGGTCTTGGAGTGTGCATATTGGATGACTTTGGAATGTTGGGACTTGTTCTCTACACTTCAAACCTTGTTTCATTGGTTGGGAAGCCACCCAAGCTCGAGTCTTTATGTATTGGTGAACAATCACGATTGTACTTGTATCACATGTCATCAACAGTATTCAATCAATAAAGTGGTAAGCAAAATACCTGCCATGACCCGAACCTGGGACCTAGTCGAGATGGGAATCCCGAGCCATGAAGGCCTGAGAGACCCCCCTTGGTTCCCCCAACCCACTAGTGATATTGTCTGATTTGGGTCTAGGCCCGCACGACTTTAAAATGTGTCACTAGGGAGTAAAGCTTGCTTACTTATGTACCAAGTATCCCTTGTGTGTTTTGTTGATGCAAGACTCTTTCTCCTAAGTTGGGGTGTCACATACCCCCCCTTATATACTTAGCATCTCCACTGGGATTTGTCCTACCGAATTGGATTTGACTAGACTCAGGACTGAGGTTTACCCTACCTTATCGAGATATACCTACACTTAGTTTGAACTCTGGCCCAGATCGATAGGGCTGAAACAGGAGTGGCTTTGATACTATTCTTGTCATGACCCGACCCGGGGCCCTGGTCACGATGGGCATCCCGAGCCACGAAGGCCCGAGAGACCTCCTTAGCCTGCCCAAACCATTAGTGATATTGTCAGCCCACACGACTTTAAAAAGTGTCACTAGGGAGTAAGGCTTGCTTACTTATATACCTAGTATCCCTCCTATGTTTTACCGATGTGGGACTCCTTCTCCTAAGTTGGGTTGTTACAATACTACATCTTTCTCCATACCATACCAAAAAAATGTGTATAAAAACAGATATATGCATACTCATAAACTGTAATTGCATTCTTTATAATGATAAACACTTCTCAGATATCTAGTCATCATCATAACACAGCCCTTTGCCTAATAATATATCCAAAATAATCAAAAGATCATAATCACGGCCTTAGGTCAATATACATGTCTGAAACTCATATCAATAATCATATTTATAAGCCGTAGCATATATATAATCATCTTACATATAAGAGGCATAATATCAATAAGTATATCACCTCTATTAGACATCTCACATCTATAGGTCATATATCTTGACCAAGAGGAAAATCACCTCTCTAGGCCAATTTGTATATCTAATAGGAACATCGTCTTTATAGGTCTAATGATCATGATTAAAGAAAATAGCAACTCTATAGGCCAATCATCAAGTTTAAGAGGAAATTAACATCTCTATAGTTCATTAATCATAATCCGGTGAAAATCATCACAATTTATCAATTCACCAAGTAAATCTCATAAATATGGCTCATTACTCTCAACTAGGCCAACTATCCACAACTAAGCCTACAGGGGCCTAAGTGGGTCGGATGATCCCACTTCTAATCCTCAACTTCCAAAATTAAGCACGCTATGCCCCAAACTAGGCTAAGGTATTTAGTTCATATTCTAGATGTCAAGTAAGCCATATTCAAGCCTAAGATAGCAACTTCGACTAGAAACAAGGGTACTCAAGTCTACTCTACCCAAATTATGATTTCAAGACTACCACACTAAGTCCAAATAGGTCAAATATACAAATCATGCTTCAAATGATAAAACCACAACCCAAACATAGGTTTACTTTATAACCATGCTACAACAAATCTAAACTAGAGAGGGAAAGCAATATGATTTAAAAGGGTTATAAACATTCCATTTTATGGGTCCAAAGCACTTATCTAATCTCCAAACATCAACAATCAAGGACAAGTTATCCTGATCATAATCAAGCCTAACATCCATATCATACATCATCTATGAAGAAAGGTAGACAGAATCCTTACCTCAAGGTCGAAAAACAAAACCTCACATCATGCACCACACACCAATCTTCACTTCACAATCTCCAAAATGTCATCACACTATCAAAATCATAATCTACACATCAGTATAAGTCTATCGATACCCATATTGCACTATTGTGCTTCGAGTCCAAAAACGACACCAAAAATTCCAAGTGGGTCCCACTTATGAAAAATATATTTCAAAGTCAACCCAATGTTCATACATGAACAATGAATCAAAACCCTAAAAAATGAGTGAAAAACAAGCAATATTTGGGCAAAAATCTAGCCCTAAGTGAATTTGAGATTTTGGATAAAAAATCGAGAAATTCATCAATAAAGTGATAAAATCTTACCTTAATCTAGGTGAAAATCATAATAATAAATGTTTATCAAGCTCCGCAGTACACCCAAAAGACTCAATTTTGAGTTATCATACCCATTGAGGATTTCAGGCTCTCAAAGAAGAAGAGAAAATCCTCAAATTCGTGACCTTGGTTCTATTTGTAGACCTTCTTGGCGAAGAGGTGCGGTATCCCCATGACAACCAAGTCAAAAACTTATTTCTGACCTTCGGAACTCATTTGAAACCCAAATAACATAATACAATATTGAAATTTGAGTGTAAACCACGTTTCAAATCTATTGAAACCATCAAAACTTTCATACAAGATCGTTTTGGCAGAAAATGGGTCCACCCCTATAGCTCTATTTTTCATAAAATACACTCAATAGCCTAATAAGTTTGGAAGCTTTGAGACCTGAACCAAGGGTCCCACTAGCCTAAAATAGATATTCTGGACGCAATGGAGAGGTTGGATTTTTAATTCAATGTCGTTTTGACCAAATATGGGTCCCACACTCATATTTCGATTTTCTAACTTTTCGACCAATAGGTCGAATTGAGTTCCAGTGCATTGGAACCCAAAACAAAGGTCTGCCTAGATTAAATTTTATATTTCAAATCTACTGGCATAGTCAAAATTCGCATCCAAGATCATTTCACTAAAGTTTTCGCTCGGTGGTCATTTGGAACTAGCGAAGATTTCAAAATAAGGAATTTACTCAAAAAAACAAACGAACTGTCCGGTAACCTAACTGTCGGTCCCAGAAAGTCATACATGACTTGGGGCAGCTATAGAGAAGCTCAAACGGTGAAGATAAGCATAAATATGGAAAATGGCCTCAAGGATCATTATAGAGGCTCTCTCTTTATACTATTTTTCCTTTTGATTTGTCTGTCATTTCGGCACGAATAAGATTTGTTATGTTCCCTTCAAAAGTAATCCCCAACCTCTAAGATTATTAAATGAAAGTTCGGTGCATTAAGTTCCCACTATGTACAGACTCATAAAAATGTTGAATCATAGAGATTTATTATAAGCAGTATTACTCTGCATTTTCGCAACAAACTGATTCCATAAAAGTTCAAAAATTCACACTTGTTATGAAGTCTGTTTTATTCATATCAAAATCGCTAGTTGTGTAGAAATATTTAATAACGTAGACATACCAAGATATTAGTATCACCTAAACATTTATTACTCCCTATTTGAAAACGAATAGATATCAGTTTCACCTAAAAATTTATTACACCCTATTTAGAAATGAATATATAGGTTTACTCTAGTTCATGTTAATGGAAAATGTGATTTGATTGTTATAAAGATTTTCATATTTTAGTAATATTTACTCAAAATTACATACTTATGTTCATGCCGGTGGAAAATATGATTTGATATTAAGATTTTCGTATATTATTAATGTTAATTCAAAACTATATACTCTAGTTCATGTAGTGAAAAATGTGATTTGATTGTTATAATTAATTTTGTTTAATAAAAATTATATATTGTAGTTCATGTCAGCAGAAAATGTTATTTGACTGTTTTAGAGATTTTGGTGTATTATTAATGTCTATTCAAAATTATATACTTTAGTTCATGCCAGTGAAAAATGTGATTTGAATGTTGTAATGATTTTGGTATATTATTAATGTTTATTCAAAATTATATACTCTAGTTCATGCTAGTGGAAAATGTGATTTGATTGTTATAAAGATTTTGGTATATTTTTAATGTTTATTCAAAATTATACACTCTAGTTCATGTCTGTGGACAGTGTGATTTCATTGTTATAAACATTTTGGTATATTATTAATGTTTATTCAAAATTATATATTCTAGCTCATGCTAGTGGGAAATGTGATTTGATTGTAATAAAGATTTTTGGTATATTTTTAATGTTTATTCAAAATTATATACTCTAGTTCATGTCAGTGGACAATGTGATTTCATTATTATAAACATTTTGGTATATTATTAATGTTCATTGAAAATTATATATTTTAGTTCATGCTAGTGAAAAATCTGATTTGATTGTTATAAAGATTTTGGTATATTATTAATGTTCATTCAAAATTGTATACTCTAATTTATGCCAATGCAAAAATGTGATTTGATTGTTACAAAAATTTTGGTATATTACTAGTGTTTATTCGAAATTGTGTTCCCACCTGCTAATCCTAACTTGGTAAGAAAATTCATCAAGTATATATAAAATATTTTCCTATTTAGCTTTATAATTTTAGATCTCACTCGTTTCACTTAAGCAAATTACTCTTATTTTCTATTTTTCATTTTTGAAAAAAAAAACAAAATTCATCTAGTATATTAAAATAATATATCTTGCATAGAATTTCATATCTCATTGATTTTATAATTTTACTTATGCAAATCAATATTTTTTTAGTTTTCTTTTATTCTTTTGGAACAAAAAAACTCACAAAAAAGAACTCAAAAAGATCATTTTCTTAGTTCCCAAAAGTTGGTATTTGGTAATATCATCAATTGGGCTCCAAAAAAAAAGGTGTGAACAGATCCAGTGACAAAAAAAAGTGTTCACACGAAGCTTAACAAACTTATAAATATACGTCGATTCACTTCTATTCCTCACTAAAAAAAGCTCTCTTAGTAATGCAAGACTTTTCTCTATCCATAATTTAGCTTTCATAGGTGATCCAAACTAAACTCCCCGCGCCACATCTTCCTCCCATAAACTTCTCTCCACTCCTACATCTCAGAAAATAATTGCAAAGAAAATGTTTATTGAGTTTATAGGTGAGTTTGCAATCATGAAGGATCTGAACATGGATCATTTCAGCCCGCGTAAATACACTCTGACCCGTACCCCTGATCCAAATTTTAGCTTCTCCTTCAACAACAACATCTTCTTCGACCGTCTCCTCCAATCGAGATTATGGACGACCCCCACTCCGATTCTGGGTGGGATCGGCCATAATCTTGATCTGAAGGAGACAGTCGGAGAAGTTGTTGCTGTTGAAAGAAACCAAAAACCGGGTCCCGGATACATGTCGGAGAGAAGTTTGGGTCAATACAGCTGTTCTAGGGTCGAAAAGATCCAAATTCTGATCATTTATGACTGTAAACTCGACTATAAACTCTATTAATCTTTACTTTATAATGGTCTCCGATATGTAGGAGGGAGAAATGTTTGTGGGAGGAAGACGGAGGGTAAGGGGTTTAGATTGGGTCACCCATGAATGTTGAATTATAGATAGACAAGTCAGCATGCAGCCAGACTCTAGCAAACAATCCTTTGTAATGTTTCATGTAAAAAAATCAATGTCTTAATCCCCCAAGTTTGTTTCTCATTGATCCCTTTTTCAAAAGCAACCTTAACACTTTTGATTATTCCAAAAATCTATTTCATATATGTATATGTATCTATTCCTGTGGTTGGTTTCAAAAGCTACTTTTGTTATTGTATTGTTTTGTTGTGGTATCTTTCTGTTATTTTGTTACTGTTTGCTATTTCTTCTACCTCCGTTACTTCTTTCTCGGGACTATTTTTGACTGTTTCTCTACTAAGGTCTGTGCATACTCTATTCTCCCTAGACCCCACTTTGTGGGACTACATTGGGTATGTTGTTGTTGGTTGGGGAACTGGTGTTTCAATTTATGCTATATGCTGTCGCTTTTGGTTCAGTGCGACTGTATCACCTTTTGTAGTTCAGTTGAGCTTGATTTATTTGCCCTTCCAAAAGAAAGGTGTTATATTCGTTGTGTAGGTTTCTGGAAATGTTTTCCTTCACAATAAACACCTTTTTCATTTGGTTTTTGCTTAATCCTTTAACCACTTGAGGTTTGTTTATGTATATTGTGATAATCATTCTTCTTTCCATAATTTCAGATCAATTATTGGGTTGCTTGGAGCATGAAGAGCAATTTTGGTTCTTATTCTTGACTGGCACAACTTTTTAAACATTATATTTCAGTATCTGATCATGTATTGGTCTTCAACGTTTTGACGTAACTGATTCTTCTTCTAATCTGTCAAGAATTTGGTGCATCTTCTATCCGTTATCGCTGAGAGACCAGCCATTGTTTTCCCCCTTTTTCCGCCTCTGTATTTCAACACCCAAGATCAAGTAAATTATCATGAAGATCAAGTAAATATCATGAAGATTTGTTACAATAAATGTTTATTGCAAAGTTAATGGGTTAATTATAAATGTACATGATAACTACATGTGCACTTTCTTATGGAGGAGAGTTCAGTATGAAGTTAAAAGACATTACCAAGTTTGTGACTGTTGTCGTTGTTCACCAAGATATTCTGGTCATTTGCTATGTTTATGGTCCTGGGTATGTTGTCGTTGCTACTATGTTTATTGACCATCTTCATCAAGTATGAAAGTAATTATATAGTTTGTTTTAACGTCCTGCTTGTTTTATGCTTTGCAAGTTACAAGATTGTAACCATACTTGAAACTTCGAATACCGCTTGCAAAAAATCAAACGAGTTTGAACGAGAAATATGGCAAAGCTGGCCCCTGCATTGTTACAGAAGTAACTCTAAATCTTGCAAATTTGGTCACTATCTTAAAGTAAACACAACGTTTCATGTTTACGTTCCACCAACAGAAACACTTTGAACAAAGTTAATGTAAGGTTTTGCAGAATGTCATCTGGCCAATTCTTTTCATTCAGTAGTTTCCTCATGAAGATATAAGAAAGATTTATATGCCAGAGTTTCCAATGTGTAAAAAGGAATCGTTATGCTTTCATGTCATTTGCTGTGTGATTGACTCAATCTTTTAGTTTGGAATCCAATTCTTTCTCAAGTCGTTTGTTCTTTGGCCTTGTTAACCAGCAATTATGACATAAGTAACTCTAAATCTTGCAAATTAGGTCTCATTCCACCAACAGCAACACTTTGAAACATAGTTAATGCCAAGGTTTTGAGGAATGTTAAACGCCAGATTTTCCTACATGTTAAAGTGGAATCGTTATGCTTACATGTCATTTTCCAAGTGTTGACTCAATCTTTCAGTTACCAGGTATTCGGAATCTGCCAAATATCGCTGAGTATATTTTACCAAGCTCCTCTGCCAAACTGGTATCAGAGCCACGCATGGTTGTTTTCTTGGGGATGGCAACCATGAAGTATGATATTCCGCTATTGGACCGCAATACCAGATTTTCATTATGGAAGGTTAAGATGTGACATGTGCTCGCGTAAATGGATTTAGACGATACTCTATTTGGGTTTAATAAGATGCACTCATCATGGATAGAGGAGGATAAACAACGTAAGGATTGAAAGACTCTATCTAAGATACACCTTCATTTATCCAGTCAGATTCTACAGGATATTTTGAAGGACACCATTGCCGCTACGTTGTGGTTGAAACTGGAATCGTTATGTATGATAAAGAGCCTAACCAGTAAGTTGCATCTCAAACAACGACTTTATTCTCATCGCATGTCAGAGGGTTTGTCTTTGGAGTATCACCTATTTGTCTTTAAAGGAATGAAACTGCTTAAGAGTATATTCAGGAGTATGAATCTACTCCTAATAGAAATATATTCATTGTTTTTTAAGTAATAATATAAGAGGCTATCACGACTCAACTTCTTAGATCATGATGACATATACCATAACCCAACAGTAGGCAAACCAACCCGTAGTCCGGAATGACTAGTAACGGACTACTCAATAATATAAGAAAAATAATTCAGAATATATTGAAATAAAAATCAATACATAGAAGAATCCCAAAACCTGGGGAGCTTCTAAACATAATAAGTGTACAAAAGTGAGATATCAAGGAGATATACACTGATACAACTTACCTTTGAATACAGCTTAGAGACTAGTCTAATACATAGGAGAGATATAAGTAATACTCCGCACTTCAGGAGATCCCTATAAGTCTTTGAATCAGGGTTGCTCCGCATGATGCACACATCAATAGTGATAATCCGTACTATGATTTGTAGGCTGCAGAGGTGTATTATGATGCCAAACGACTGGTACTCAATAGGAAACTGTCAACTGAGCTTCAAAGATAAAGCAGATATATAAAACATATAGACAGAATAGAAACTATACCTAAGAGTTCAAAAAACATATAATAAGTCAATGAGAATAATAAGGGATAACTATTCTATTCATGTCTGAGAGTCTAACATAATAAGACTAAGGAGGTATCAAGGTAAAGTATCATATTCCAGCTACATTCAATATATGTCAATGCTATACCGTATATCCCAGGACAATATACGAATAAAGAGAGAAAGAAAGATATATAGTAATATACAAGGTGAAGAAACGACTATACAATATGAACAACGATGGAAGGGATATACGTAGTACCATAGCTCATATATATATATATATATATATATATATATATATATATGTATATATGTATATATATGTCACGACCCAAGCTGGAGCCCTGGCTGTGACGATCATCCCAAATCATGAAGGCCGACGCCTCTTTCTATCTGGCAATCATGAACACCATTCACATAGAATAAGAAAAAATATGGAAAGCAAACAAACGGAATCATGGTCTTGTTCTGGATTCAATTTAACAATACTAAATGAAATCTGTAAGTATCTAGACAACATCTACTTCAGTCTGCGAAAATCACTAATATATCAAAAATTAACAACTTGTCTAAAACTGGGACAAGGCCTCCAGTCGGACCCAAAACTAAAATGAAATAACAATGTTCTAAAAACAGGCCTTCCAGAATAAAGAAGGCTCATAGACTGCACACTTCTGGCTTAGCGGAACCTCTGGACTGTGCCTCAGATGCTGAAATATAAGGGGTCAATACAGATGTACTGGTACGCAGAGCAATCTAAAATAATGTATTTTTTTATACAACATAAGTGAGATTAATTTGTAAACAATTTGTCTATGATATATGAAAAACACATGGGCATATTTAAAAGACTTTGAACAATGATCCTGAAAATCCATGACTCACTCTTTATCTTACTTCTGAGCTAGATGGTACACCTTACAATTTGTAATTCCACGGGTTATGTGAAATCTGCCCTTGACTCGGCGGCCAAGCCTCCAATCCAAGTTTGCCTCAGGGATTGGAGTATCTATAAGGAAAGACACGCAAGACCACACAACACGGTTCCATGATCCCCAATCAAATCAACATGTCATGGTAGTGCACAAGACCACAAAGCATGACTCCTAACCATAGTCCCAAATTGGGATGACATAAATCAAGGTACACAAGACCACACAGCATGGTACCATATCCACGTGTCGGCAAATCACAGGGTTTCTAGCATTGAGTCTTTCAAATCATACTTTCTTCGGGTAACCATCTAACCTTCTTTAAGCCCGTTTTTAACCTTTTCTAAACACGCATTCTTTGAAATAAAAATCTGAAAATCTTACATTTTCATGACATTCATCAGATTGGTAGCGTCATACCAAGACTTACAAGTGGTATTTCTAATCCATAAAATATCGTGTTACAGTCTCTTTATTCAAAACATAAAGTTTGGACCACCATATCATTCAAACAGTTTAAGAGAATTCATACGTCAAATCATATGTCAATTTATGCAAAGAATCTCTCTTTTCAACATTTTAACAAACATGTGGTGGTCATTTATTTTGACAAACCATGCAATTCTTTCATTAAATATCTTCAACATTTATCAACTTGTAAAACCTCCCTCTCTTCAATTCATAATCAAAACCAAGTCTTATGCAATAGTAAAGACATTTGTAATATGCTTCTCAATATGGATTCGAACAATTCATAACATGTGAACACAAGGAGATTTATAGCAAGAGAGGGATTATGATTTTTCGTGCTCTCAATTCAAGTTTCAAACATCAAACCACATGTATACATACATACATACATACATACATACACACATACATACATACATACATGCATGCATGCATATATATATATATATATATATATATATATATATATATATATATATATATATATATATATATATGAACTAACATCAAGTTTATGGGAAAGGCCTTAAAACCAAAACTTTACTATCAAGAAAGATTCACAATGCATAATTGTAGTTGAAATTTCAATACCCTTTCTTAAATTCATGATTTCTAAATATTTAAACATGATTAAGATAATTTCACCATGCCCATGCAGTTTAGGAAAAACCCACGTACCTTAGATTACTTAGTTTAGAGAGTAGAACTCGAATCTTAATTTGTTTCTGGGAAATCTTAGACTTAAGGCTTGATTTCTTGATTTCTTGTTCTTGGAGGAAACCCTAGTTTGATCTTATTTTTGAGAGTGGAGAGGAAGTTTTTGATGTTGTAAACTGATGAGAACTGATTAACAATGTTTTAGAGGGTAATTAAATCCATTGAGGAGGTTTTCTGAAGAGGAAAAGTACCAAAACACCCCTTTTAAAGCATCCCGCCTTCGGAACTTCAAATTTTGCCCGACCGCTTGATTGACGGACCATCAGGAGGGTGACGGAACATCACCTTAACATCGGGTCATTTCCAGTGACAGAGCTCACTGTTTTAGGGGCGACAAAAGGCTTGACGTTTCGTCGGGTCGGCCGTCGCACCCTCGATAGAGTGATACCTCTTTGTAAAATAGGCAAAACATTTTACCCCAATATTGGATTAAGGAAAAATCAGTCGAGTTGGAAAGAGTATTCAAAGGCCTTTCATCTGATATATAGTAGGCTGTATAATTCTTTATATACAAAATGTTATGGTCAATTGAAGTTGACCCAAGTTTAAATGCTCACCAAAACTCAATTGATAGGAAGACTTTCAAATCGTCCTTGAGTTAAGAGACCTCTATGATTTCAATTTATGCTCAACTAGATTCCCACACTACATAATTGATTAACACACTAAATTCACATCGTATTTATGGATTTTGGAACCTTTATGCATAGGAATAATAGTTTACGTTCTAACCTGATATGCGGGGTGTTACAATATATGTATAATACATATAAATAGGAGGTCATCTCAAGAATAACCTAGATCATCATATTCTCATTTTAAGACCTCATTATAATACTATCAAGATTCAATACTATCATACTCAGGGTTTCCAATCCATATGGCTAAAAATGATATAATCGTGTACAATAATACCATCATAAGATAGAAGAAGCCAAAGACATACCTCAATTCTTGATATCGGATCAATGACCAATCTGTCATAAGCTAGCCATAATAATGATCATAACAATATCAATAACACTGTGAATAATCGGATACTTTGGACAATTAAATACCTAGCCGAGCGTATGTGTACCCCCACCACCCTAGACTCAGAAGGTTCAATCAACACACAACAACACAAGGCATATTCTTTACTCACATCCATCCAACCATCCCATACTGGTCGATAGACATAGGTGAATATTGGTGATATGCGATGTGCATGCAGGAATGAATGCAAGGTACATAATCAGTATCACAACTCATCATAATTGTCATTATTATGATCATCATTATCATAATTAATCTTCAACTTTTTTGGGTATCAATGTATTATCATAATGTCTTCCGGACCTACCGGGTATTAATATCATCACAATAATATCCTTCGACATTGTCGGGTATCAATATAATCGTAATAGTATCCTCCGACCTTGGCGGGTATAAATATTATCACAATAGTATCCTCCGGCCTTGCCGGGTATTAATATCATCACAATAGTATCCTCCGATCTTGTCGGATATCAATATCATCACAATAGCCGTTACGGAATAAAATATACTAACATACTCATAAACATAATCGTATGACCATAAAGTATTTATCTAGACATTACTTTCCAACTGCTCGTTATTAGCTAATCAATGCTATTTGTAATGAAACCACTAGTTCGCTCGTCATCATGTGACCTCTAGTTATTTATCTAAACATTGTCCTTATTCAGGGGATAGAAACTAACCATTATTTATTAAATAACCAAAATCTAACATCTAGCCAAGGTTTATCACTGGACCATAATAGCCATTTATCCATTGTTCCAAATTATGATATAATCATCCTATATTCGTTAATCATTACTAGATAACATATTACCACTTGTCATCTAACCATCTTTTATTAACAGACGCCATTCATCAACTAACCATCGTTTACCAACTAATCCTTGCTTAACTATTCATTAGTTAACCATTTAGCAACTATTCAAAGTTATTAACTAGTCACCTGTTATTACCAACATCTATTGTTTTCTAGCCTCATTAACACATAACTCCTCATTTATCGAATAATCGACATTACGAACTTAGTCATCAATACCAACTAATATTCACCTATACTAGACCGAAACTTACCATAAGTCATGTATTAACCATCGTTAGCTACCGTGTTTCAATTAAGCAAAAGTTTTAACTAATACATTAGATTCCTAGCCATCAAGTGCTTTACTAGTCCCCTAATAGACAACTAGTAACAAAATAACTTAACTATTAGCTAGGCAGAACAATCATCTGGAATCATATAAGTTGGCGATATAATGCTCATGAATGTACCAAATCTATACATGCCATCATCAGTACTCAATCAATAAATTTGTAAGCAACATACCTGCCATGACCCGACCCGAGGCCCTGGTCGAGATGGGCATCCCGATCCATGAAGGACTGAGAGACCCCCTTGACCCAAACCCACTAGTGATATTATATGCTTTGGGCCCAGGCCCGCACGACTTTAAAATGCATTATTAGGGAGTAAGGCTTGCTTACTTATATACCCAGTATCCTTCCTGTATTTTGCCCATGTAGGACTCCTTCTCCTAAGTTGGGATGTCACATACACCCAACTTATGTACTTAGCATCCCTGCTAAGGTTTTTCCCACCAAATGGGATTTGCCAAACTCAAGACTGAGGTTTGCTCAGCCTTATCGGGATTCACCTACACTCAGTTTGAACTCTGGCCCATATCGACAGGACTGACACAAGAACAACTTTGATACTATTCTTGCCAAGAATCGACCCAGGGACGTGATCACGATGGGCATCCCGAGCCACGAAGGCCCGAGAGACCCCTTTATCTCGCCCAACCCTCTAGTGATATTATCAGCCCATACAATTTTAAAATGCGTCACTAGGAAATAAGGATTGCTTACTTATATACCCAGTATCCCTCCTGTGTTTTGCCGATATGGGGCTCATTCTCCTAAGTTGGGGTGTCACAATACCACATCTTTCCCCATCGCATACTAGAAAGATATGTATAAAAGCAGATATATGCATACTCATAAACCGTAATAGCATTATTTATAATGATAAACACTTCTTGGATACCCAGTCATCATCATAACACAACTCTTTTCCTAATAATATATCCAAAATAATCACAAGATCATAATCACGACCTTAGTCCCATATACATATCCAAAACATATATCAATAATCATATTTATAAGTCGTAGCATATATATAATCATCTCACATATAGGAGACGTAATATCAATAAGCATATTACCTCTATTAGACATCTCATATCTATAGGTCTACATCATGACCAATAGGATAGTCACCTCTCTAGGCCAATTTGCATATCTAAGAGGAACATCATCTTTATAAGTCCAACAATCATGATTAAAGGAAATAGAAACTCTATAGGCCAATCATCAAGACTAAGAAGAAATTAACATCTCAATAGTCCATTAATCACAATCTGGTGAAAATCATTAGAATTTATCAATTCACCAAGTAAATCTCACAAATAAGGCTCATTAGTCTCAATTAGGCCCACTATCCACAAATAAGCCTACAAGGGCTAACACAAGTCTTGGCTTAAGTGGGTCGGATGATTCCACTTCTAATCCTTAATTTCCAAAATTAGGCACACTATGCCCCAAAATAGGCTAAGATATTTAGTTCTTCTTCTAGATGTCAAGTAAGCCATATTCAAGCCTAAGATAGCAACTTCGACTAGAAACAAGGGTACTCAAGTCAACTCTACCCAAATTATCATTCCAAGACTACCATACTAGTCCAAATAGATCAAATATACAAATCATGCTTCAAATAATAAAACCACAGCCTAAACATAGGTTTACATCATAACAATGCTACAACAAATCTAAACTAAAGAGGGAAAGCAATAGGATTTAAAAGGGTTATAAACATGCTATTTTACGGGTCCAAAGCCCTTATCTAATCTCCAAACATCAACAATCAAGGCCAAGTTATCCTAATCATAATCAAGCCTAACATCTATATTCATACGCAACATATATCACACATCATCTATGAAGAAAAATAGATAGAAGCCTTACCTCATGTCCGAACAGCAAAACCTCACATCATGCACCACACCTATCTTCACTTCACAGTATCCAAAATGCCATCACGCTTTCAAAATCATAATCTACTCATCAGTATGAGTCTATCGATACCCATATTGCACTATTGTGTTTTGGATCCAAAAACGATACCAAAACTGCCAAGTGGGTCCCACTTATGAAAAATATGTTCTGAAGTCAACCCTATGTTCATACATGAACAATGAATAAAAACCCTAAAAAATGAGTGAATAACAAGCAATCTTTGGGGTAAAATCAAGCCCTAAGTGAATTTAGAATTTTGGGTCAAAACACGAGAAATTCATCAATAAAATGATGAAATCTTACCTTAATCCGGGTGAAAATCATGATAATAGATGTTTATCAAGCTCCTTAGACACCCATAAGACTTAATTTTGAGTTATCATATCCATTTAGTATTTCAGGCTCTCAAAAAAGAAGAGAAAATCTCCAAATTCGCGGCGTTGGGTCTATTTGTAGACCCTTTTGCCGAAGAGATGTGGTATCCCAATGACAACAAAGTTAAAAACTTGTTTTTGACCCCCGGAACTCATTTGAAACCCAAATAACATGGTACAATAGTGAAATTTGAGTGTAAACCACATTTCAAATCCATTGGAATCATCAAAAATTTCATACAATATCATTTTGGCAAAAAATGGGGTCCACGCATATAGCTCCATTTTTCATAAAATATGTTCAATAGCCTAAAATAAGTTTGGAAGCCTTGAGGCCTAAACTGATACGGGTACGACCACGAGGATGCACACATGTGATAATGAATTGGACCCGTCCAATAAAGCGTCCAAGTGAAGTATGGAGAAGACCTTGGATCACACCTAAACCGACCCTAAACTTGCACTCCCAGGGCACCCTTGGTCACATTTCATTAAAGGGACCTTTTGGTCATTTTACCTATTATTTGTAATACATTGTAAATAGAATGATGTAGGGTTTTATTCATTAGATTTTGATAAATATTATGAGTGTATGATAATTGAAACATTTCCTCTCTAAGGAGAGAAGACCACCAATTCGAAACTAGGGTGATACAAGTGTGGATTTCACTTGTGTTGCATTCAAGGCTTGGAAACATAGGCATTTGGGGAGATTGACGTCCCTCTTTTATCCTCGTAAGAGTGTCGGTGTTGTTATTACATGTATTAATGGTCTTAGTGTTGGATATATACTTAGGTTCTTAGTTATTGTAGTAATCTATGTCACACTACCTATCTTTACATTTTGTTGTTGGCATCTTGTTGTTGTTGTGTAGTGGACTGTTTTGGGTCCTTTGTTGAATCTAAAAACTTGTGCTATTGTTCTTCATATTATTCATCACATTTTGTAGCTGTTTTGGTATGAAATACACCATTGTTGTCTTATATTCTTGTTGTATTTGTTGAATTCGAGAGTTGGTCTCCAATAAGTCCTCGGATCTTGTGATTTGTGAACTGTTTGGGATGTGTTTCATGCCTTTCGTGGCTTGTCTTGTATCATGAACCAAGGGTCCTACTAGCCTAAAATCGATGTTTCGGACGCGATGGAGAGGTTGGATTTTTAATTCGATGTCATTTTGATCAAATGTGGGTCCCACATCCCTATTTTAATTTTTCAACTTTTCGACCAATAGGTCGAAATGAGTTCGAGTGCATTGGAACCCAAAACAAAGGTCTACCCAGATTAAATTTAATATTTTAAATCTACTCGCACAGTCGAAATTCGCATCCGAGATCGTTTCACTAAAATTTTTGCTTGTTGGTCATTTTAAACGAGCGAAGACTTCAAAACAGGGAATTGACACAAAAAAAACAAACAAACTATTCGGTAACCGAAACGTTAGTCCCAAAAAATCATACATAACTTGGGGAAGCTATGTAAAAGCTCAAATGGTGAAAATAAGCATAAATATGGAAAATGACCTGAAGGATCATATAGAGGCTCTCTTTATACTATTTTTCCTTTTGATTCGTCTGTCATTTCGGCATGAATAAGATTTGTCATGTTCTCTTCAGAAGTAATCCCCAACCTCTAAGATAATTAAATGAAAGTTCGGTGCATAAAGTTCTCACTATGTGCAGACTCATAAAAATGTTGAATCATAGGGATCTATTATAAGCAGTATTACTTTGCATTTTCGCAACAAACTGATTCCATAAAAGTTCAACACAAAAGAAATTCACACTCGTTATGAAGTCTGTTTTATTCATATCAAAATCACTAATTGTCTAGAAATATTTAATAACGAAGACGTTCCAAGATATTATTATCACCTAAAAATGTATTACTCCCTATTTGAAAATGAATAGATATCAGTTTCACCTAAAAATTTATTACTCCCTATTTGGAAATGAATAAATAGGTTTACTCTAGTTCATGTAAGTGGAAAATGTGATTTGATATTTAGATTTTCTTATATTATTAATGTTTATTCAAAACTATATACCCTAGGTCATGTAGTGAAAAATGTGATTTGATTGTTATAATAAATTTTGTATATTCAAAATTATATACTGTAGTTCATGTCAGCGGAAAATGTGATTTGATTGTTTTAGTGATTTTGGTATATTATTAATGTTTATTCGAAATTATATAGTTTAGTTCATGCCAGTAAGAAATGTGATTTGAATGTTATAATGATTTTGGTATATTATTAATGTTTATTCAAAATTATTGCTAGTGGAAAAAGTGATTTGATTGTTATAAAGATTTTGGTATATTATTAATGTTTATTTAAAATTATATACTCTAGTTCATGTCAATGGACAATGTGATTTCATTGTTATAAATATTTTGGTATATTATTAATGTTCATTCAAAATTATATATTCTAGTTGCTGCTAGTGGAAAATGTGACTTGATTGTTATAAAGATTTTGGTATATTATTAATGTTTATTCAATATTATATACTCTAGTTCATACTAGTGGAAAATGTAATTTGATTTTTATAAAGATGTTGGTATATTATTAATGTTCATTCAAAATTATATACTCTAGTTCATGCCAAAGAAAAATGTGATTTGATTTTTATAAAGATTTTATGGTATTATTAATGTTTATTCAAAATTATATACTCTAGTTCATGTCAGTAGAATATGTGATTTAATTGTTATAAATATTTTTGTATATTATTAATGTTTATTCAAAATTATATACTCTAATTCATGCCAATGGAAAATGTGATTTGATTGTTACAAAAATTTTGGTATATTACTAATGTTTATTCAAAATTGTGTTCCCACTAACTAATCCTAACTTGGTAAGAAAATTCATCAAGTATATATAAAGTATTTTCCTAATTAGCTTTATAATTTTAGATGTCACTCATTTCACTTATGCAAATTACTCTTATTTTCTAGTTTTTATTTTTGAAAAAAAAGAAGAAGCAAAATTCATCTAGTATATTAAAATGTAATATGTCTTTCTTAGAATTACATATCTCATTGATTTTATAATTTTACTTATGCAAATCAATATTTTTTTAGTATTCTTTTTTAAAAAAAAAAAAAAAAACTCAAACAAAAAAGAACTCAAAAAAATCATTTTCTTAGTTCCCAAAAGTTGATATTTGGTAATATCGTCATTGGGCTCTAAAAAAAGGTGGGAACAGAACCATGACCAAAAAAATAGCGTCCACAGGAACCTTAACAAAGTTATAAATAAAGGTCGATTCACTTCTTCTCCTCACTCCAAAAAACCTCTCTTAGTAATGCCAGTCTTTTCTCTATCTATAATTCAACTTTCATAGGTGATCCAAGCTAAACCCCCGCGCCACATCTTCCTCCCATAAACTTCTCTCCACTCCTACATCTCAGAAAATAATTACAAACAAAATGTTTATTGAGTTTATAGGTGAGTTTGCAATCATGAAGGATCTGAACTTGGATAATTTCAGCCCGAGTACTGCTGTTATAGACCCTAAATACACTCCGACCAGAATGTCCTAATCCAAATTTTAGCTTTGCCTTCAACAGCAACATCTTCTTCAACAGTCTCCTCCAGATCGAGATTATGGCCGACCCCCACTGCAATTCAGGGTGGCACCGGCCATAATCTCGATTGAAGGAGACAGTTGGAGAAGCTGTTGTTGTTGAAAGAAGCCAAAAACCGGGTCCCGGATACAGGTCGGAGAGAATTTTGGGTCGATACAACTGTTCTCGGGTCGAAAAGATCCAAATTCTGATCCTTTATGACTGTAAACTCGACTATCAACTCTATTAATCTTTGCTTTATAATTTCTCCGATATGTAGGTGGGAGAAAAGTTTGTGAGAGGAAGATGGAGGGTAGGGGGTTTAGATTGGGTCACCCATGAAAGTCGAATTATAGATAGATAAGTCAGCATGCAGCCCCGATTATTGTATTGTTTTGTGTGGTATCTTTCTGTTGCAGCCCCGATTATTGTATTGTTTTGTGTGGTATCTTTCTGTTACTACTGTTTACTTCCGTTACTTCTTTCTCGGGACTATTTTTGACTGTTTCTCTACTAAGGTCTGTGCATCCTCTATTCTCCCTAGACCCCACTTTGTGGGACTACACTGGGTATGTTGTTGTTGGTTGGGGACCTGGTGTTTCAATTTATGCTAAATGCTGTCGCTTTTTGTTCAGTGTGACTGTATCACCTTTTGTAGTTCAGTTGAGCTTGATTTATTTGCCCTTTCAGAAGAAAGGTGTTATATTCGTTGTATAGGTTTCTGGAAATGTTTTCCTTCACAATAAACACCTTTTTCATTTGTTTCTTCCTTAATCCTTTAACCACTCGAGGTCTGTTTATGTATATTGTGGTAATCATTCTTCTTTCCATGATTTCAGATCAATTATTGGGTTGCTTGGAGCATGAAGAGCAATTTTGGTTCTTATTCTTGACTGGCACAACTTTTTAAACATTATATTTCAGTATCTGATCATGTATTGGTCTTCAACGTTTTGACGTAACTGATTCTTCTTCTAATCTGTCAAGAATTTGGTGCATCTTCTATCCGTTATCGCTGAGAGACCAGCCATTGTTTTCCCCTTTTTTCCGCCTCTGTATTTCAACACCCAAGATCAAGTAAATTATCATGAAGATTTGTTACAATAAATGTTTATTGCAAAGTTAATGGGTTAATTATAAATGTACATGATAACTACATGTGCACTTTCTTATGGAGGAGAGTTCAGTATGAAGTTAAAAGACATTACCAAGTTTGTGACTGTTGTCGTTGTTCACCAAGATATTCTAGTCATTTGCTATGTTTATGGTCCTGGGTATGTTGTCGTTGCTACTATGTTTATGGTCCATCTTCGTCAAGTATGAAAGTAATTATATAGTTTGTTTTAACGTCCTGCTTGTTTTATGCTTTGCAAGTTACAAGCTTGTAACCATACTTGAAACTTCGAATACCGCATGCCAAAAATCAAACGAGTTCGAACCAGTGTCTGTATTAGTGCCTTTGCTAAGAGAAATATGGCAAAGCTGGCCCCTGCATTGTTACAAAAGTAACTCTAAATCTTGCAAATTTTGTCACTATCTTAAAGTAAACACAATGTTTCATGTTCACGTTCCACCAACAGAAACACTTTGAACAAAGTTAATGTAAGGTTTTGCAGAATGTCATCTGGTCAATTCTTTTCGTTCAGTAGTTTCCTCATGAAGGTATAAGAAAGATTTATATGCCAGAGTTTCCAATGTGTAAAAAGGAATCGTTATGCTTTCATGTCATTTGCTGAGTGATTGACTCAATCTTTCAGTTTGGAATCCAACTTGGTTGACACTTATTTCATCAAGTGTTTAATGACCGGTAATATTAATGAAGTCAGTTATTTATTTTCAGTAGAATAAGCATGTCTCCAATATATGGATACTCAACTGGAGTTTTACAAAGTCTTATCACTTGACAGCATACACATATCTTGTCCTTACCTCAGAGAGGTGGAGAGATCATTTTCGATAGACCCTTTGCTCAAGTAAAAACACTCCTGGAAAATAGTAATGGAAGTGAAAGCATAGCAAAGAAAAAAAATCCAACTATCGAAGCACAAGAAACAAGAGATAATAATAGAAATCATAGGACAAAAAAATTAAGGAGAAATACTAAGACTGCTAGTATGGACGGTAAAGTAATGGGAGGGAAAGCATAAAAAAGTAAAATACTATGATAATCAAATTGCAAGTAACAATAGATAATAACAGAGATTGAAGGATAAGAAACTAAAGAAGAAATACTACGACTACTAGTATGAATGAATAGCAAGTTCCGTCTAAGTACTGTCTAATCACCTCTATGCATTACTTCTTCAGTCTACCTCTTCCTTTCCAAAATCATCCATAGTCGACCTTTTAGACCTCCGGGGCATCCGTTCATCTTCTCTTCACATGTCAGAACTATTCGAGTCTCGGTTATCCCATCTTGTTATCCACCGAAGTCACTCCCATCTTTACGCGAATATTTTCATTTCTAATCTTATCTCTCCTAATATGCCCACACATCTATCACAGTATCTTCATTTTCACAACTATTGAAAGCAAGGATCTTCCTAAGGAAGTTATGTTTCAACTTTGATCATTCCTTTTTATAGGTTCAAATGATATGTAATCATTCTTAATTTCGACAAATAAGTTACTATACCACGATCCACATTGCTCATTACACGTACATTGTTCTTTTAACATATAATTACATATTCAAAGCTTTATTTTAATATAATATTGATATTATTTTATAAAATTATGTACTACATACAACAGCAAATCCATAGCCTAAATAATGGGACACATAAAATAAACGTCTCTCCATAAAATAAGGTATTTCATGTCTATATTTTCTAAAGTTTGTGTATATTATATATTGGCAGCCATACTAGAAGAAGAGAAAATGGTGCACTTGGTTGAAGATTGAGTTCTTTGACTAGAGCACTAGATATCAATTATATACATGTCCCTTTTAAAAGTGCTACACGTTTGTTCTAGAAATCTTGAAATCGCCTCTGACTATATGCCAAGATAATTGTGTCGCATAAAAATGTATTACTCCTTATTTGGAAATGAACTTACAGATTTACTTTAGTTTGACTGTTATAAAGCTTTTGGTATATTATTAATTATTAATATTTATATAGAATCATAGTCGCACTGACTAGTCCTAACTTAGTAAATTAGCTTATTTTGTGATTTTACTTATGCAAGTTAGTTTATTTTATTTTAATAAAAGGCAAGAAATCCATTGTCTTAATCCCAAAAAGATGGTAATATTATCAATTAGGCTCCAAAAAAAGGTGTGAACAGATCTTAGCGGTCAAAGGAAAAAAATAACATCAATTGACCAAAAAAATAGCTTCCACAAGAAGCTTAACAAAGTTATAAATATAGGCCAATTCACTTCATGTTCTTCACCAAGAAATAAAAAATACGGTAAATCGGGGGGGGGGGGGGGGGGGGGGGGGGGGGGGGGAAAGACATCTCTCAGTGCCAATTTACTTCAGCAAGTCCAAGAATCAATTAGTATCGCATTTCTACAGAGGGTTATCTGCTAGAGTTGGATCCATTCAGAATTCTGTTCTAAAGGTTATATGTGAGGTTGTCCAAGACCACCAAAAGAAATGCTCTTAAATTGACCGTAATCTTGATTGACTCCTGTTACTTGGTTGTCAAGGACGCTGAGAGGGTGAAGGTGAATATCTATTGGTTAAGAAGTCAACTTGATGAGATTGGAGATGCGACAAATTGGATTGTTGAGAGAAAAAAGTTATCTCAACGAAGCAATTAATCACATATTTAATCCCATCAAACTGAGTTTTTAACCAATTGAGATTCATCTTCTGCTTCTCAGCTTCCTTGTCCAAGTACTAGGAGTTACGGAGATTACGTTCAACTTCAATCAAGAGTTTTCTTGGACATCCTCGCGTAGCTTTTAGAACATAAGTCAGCATGGTGCACTATTCTAGCAGGCAATCCTTTGTAGAAATGTGACACTAAGTGGTTGTCTAGACAAGAATGATTAAGATTAGAGAAAAATAATATTTGACGTTCAGTTGAAAAGACTATATTCTTTATTTTCTGAGTATTTGTTTGCGTCATTTTTCCTCTTTCATATTATCACTTTCTTGTCAGATGGCTTTCTGTTAGCATTTTTTTTTCTCTATGTTTAACTTGAGTAGAAATGATGAACCCCTAAACTAGTTTGGTTGGGGCTTTTTTTCCTTCATGTGGGATATATGTTATTTCTTGTATCTCGATTATTGGATTGTTTTATTGTAGTTTCTCTTCTGTTACTATTTGCTTTTTTGTTACTGTTTATTGTTTCTTATACTCCCATTACTTCTTTATCTTGGGACTGCTTTAACTCTCTTTGTCGCTCTATTCTCCCGAGACCCCACTTTGTTGGTTAACAGAATTGGTTTGTAACAATCTCACTAGTCTAAATGATTTGAAAATATGTATAAAGTGCCTTTTCTTCTAATGTCTTGTTCCTGATCCGTTGTCCCTGGGTACAGTGTGCTTAGATTTTGGGTATACAAGTACATCTAATGTACTGAAATGTGCTTTAAAAAGAGTCAAATGGTGTATAGATTTCCTGTTGCTCAAAAGGTGATGGTTAATTTCCATAAAGGACAATTCTTTCTCAAGTAGTTTGTTCTCTGGCCTTGTTAACCAGCAATTATGACATAAGTAACTCTAAATCTAGGCAAATTAGGCCTCATTCCACCAACAGCAACACTTTGAAACATAGTTAATGCCAAGGTTTTGCAGAATGTTAAATGCCAGATTTATACGCCAGATTTTCCTACATGTTAAAGTGGAATCGTTATGCTTACATGGCATTTTCCAAGTGTTGACTCAATCTTTCAGTTGCCAAATATCGCTGAGTATATTTTACCAAGCTCCTCTGCCAAGTAGACTGTCATTTAGGATTGGTCATATATAAATGTTATCCTATATACCTAGAGTGACATGAATGCGGCAGATGGCATGAGGAATCGATTCTTGCAAAATTCATACTATGCATAATGTAGTGGCATCAGGCACGGCATTGATATTCATATAGGACTAGGATATGCCTGCTGTCTTGTCAAGACGGATGTCTGTAGTAACCTATCAAAAAACACAAGGTTAATCTGACTTGAACATGCTGTAACAAACCAAATTTATCAACACAGTACTAACGTATATTATCCTAACAGAATTCAAATTACAACGCATAGTTCAAGCAACAAAACAATACAAAAGGAACATCTCAGAATACTAGTAACTAGGAGAAGAGAAATTAGAACATAGAAGAGAGATGAGATATAACAGATTAAGCCAAAGCTTCAACATAATTTGCATCACCAAATTTTCTTTTAAATAGCTTGGCTTCCCTCCCTTGCCCCAGGTTCCACACAAAGTTTTCCAATATACCAAACCCGCCCTTTACCTTAGTCTTTTGGCTAATCGGGTTCACAACACATGCTCATGATTTATATCATTGAAATCGTATTATTAATGCCTCTGCTATTTTGGTTCAGACTCTCAAGCAATATAAATTAGCAAAACTAACACCTATTAAAGCTGGGTTCTGCAGACCACCATTTATGTTATTGTTATTGTTATTATTACTCATTGTGTTTACTTCCCTTTTTTAGTCAGTTTCAAAATAATTTCTATTTCCTTTTTTCGCAACTCGTTAATTCCAACCGTTCATAGGACATGTTAAAATTAAAGGGCATCTTGGAATATTCTAGTTATCTTTAGTTTAATACCATAAGATTGAAAAGTTTGTTTCTTTTCTTAAACTTCGTGGTCAAAACTAGACAAACAAATTTAAATGGAGGGAGTATTTGTCTGTTATTTGTTGTCTTTCTTTTGCAGGGTATTTATATTTCATACTCTCCAATTATGCTTGTGAGAACGCGTTACTATTATTATCTGGTTGTTATTTTACAGTGAACTGAACAATCACTGTAACACGTGTTAAAAATGATTCTGTATCGATCAAGCAGCACGAAGATTCTTGATCAATATGCTCATAATGCAAGACTAGCACATCACATATATAAAAGATTTTTTGATGTTTATGTTGTTCATTTTTTCTTTACATCTAAAACATGTATTACGATCATCTAATAGATATATTTGACGGAGAATAGAAGGTTTTGACAAGTTTAAAGCACCGAAACTGCTCAAGAGTATATTTAAGTGTATGAATCTACTCCAAATAGGAATATTTTCATTGTTTTTCAAGTAATAATATAAGAGGCTCTCTCTTTATACTATTTTCCCTTTTGATTCGACTGTCATTGCAGCATGAATAAGATCTGTTATGTTCTATTCGGGAGTAATCCCCAATCTCTAAGATTATTAAAGGGAAGTTTGGTGCATTAAGTTCCCACTATGCGCAGACTCATTAAAAAGGTTGAATTATAGGGATCTATTATAAGCACCATTACTCTACATTTTCGCAACAAAATGATTCCATAAAAGTTCAACACAAAAGAAATTCACACTTGTAATGAAGTCTGTTTTATTCATATTGAAATCACTCATTGCCTAGAAATATTTAGTAACATAAACGTGCCAAGATATTAGTATGACCTTAAAATTTATTACTCCCTATTTGGAAATTGTTAGAGTTTGTGACCTGAATTTTGTTGATCCGATCCTGAAAAGATCGCGGTGCGACCCATGTTTGAGATTTTTTGGGCTTAGAGTTTTCTTGTAAGC
This sequence comes from Capsicum baccatum var. pendulum, assembly GCA_030864225.1. Lineage (NCBI taxonomy): Eukaryota > Viridiplantae > Streptophyta > Magnoliopsida > Solanales > Solanaceae > Capsicum > Capsicum baccatum. The sequence goes on from CM061550.1 coordinate 9,474,676, forward strand.
ACGTATTATATTAGTGAGACTTAGTGGGTTGGTTTAATATGACAGTTTTCGTGTGTCATTGAGAAATTTGGTTCCTCCTTGTATTCCTCTCTGATATAGTGAATTTCTCCTCTTCTGCCCGTGACTTTTCCTGTCAAGGGTTTCCACATAAATCTGTGTTTATCTTATTTTTTCTTTTGCTTATCATATTGATTATTCCTATTTAATTTCATAAAAAACTGGTATCAGAGCCACACATGGTTGTTCTCTCAGGGATGGCAACCGTGCAGTATGACATTCTGCTATTGGACCGCAATACCAGATTTTCGTTATGGAAGGTTCAGATGCGGCATTTGCTCACGCAAATAGATTTGGATGATGCTCTATTAGGGTTTGATAAGATGCCCTCATCATGGACAGAAAAGGATAAACAGGTAAGGATCGAAAGGCTCTATCTCAGATCCACCTTCATTTATCCAATCAGATTCTACAGGATATTTTGAAGGAGACCACTGCCGCTGCGTTATGGTTGAAACTGGAATCGTTATGTATGATAAAAATTCTAACCATTAAGTTGTATCTCAAACAATGACTTTATTCGCATTGCATGTCAGAGGGTGTGTCTTTGGAGTTTCACCTATTTGTCTTTAAAGGAACGAAACTGCTCAAGAGTATATTTAGGAGTATGAATCTACTCCAAATAGAAATATTTTCATTGTTTTTCAAGTAATAATATAAGAGGCTGTCACGACCCAACTTCTCAGGTCATGATGACACCTACCATAACCCACCAGTAGGCAAGCCAATCCGTAGTCCAGAATGACTAGTAACAGACTACTCAATAATATAAGGAAAAGAATTCTGAATATATTGAAATAAATATCATTACATAGAAGAATCCCAAAATCTAGTGGTATCAGTACAAGAGCTTCTAAACATAATAAGAGTACAAAAGTTACATATCAAGGAGAAATACACTGATACAACTTACCTCTGATTATAGCTTAGAGACTAGACTAATACATAGGAGAGAAATAAGTAATGCTCCGCACATCAGGAGCTCACTCTAAGTCTCAGAATCAGGGTTGCTCCGCACGATGAACACATCAACGGTTATAACCCGTACTATAATCTACAGGTTGCAGAGGTGTAGTATGATGCCAAATGAATGGTACACAATAGGAAACTACCAACTGAGCTCCAAAGATAAAGCAAATATAAAACATATAAATAGAATGGAAACTGCACCTAAGAGTTCAGAAATCATATAATAAGTCAATGAGAATAATAAGGGATAACTATCCTATTCATGTCCAAGAGTCTAACATAATAAGACTAAGGAGGCATCAAGAAGAACTATCCTATTCCAACTACATGCAATATATGCCAATGCTATACCGTATATCCTAGGACAATATACCAATAAAGAGCGAAAGAAAGATATATAGTAATATACAAGGCGAAGGAACGACTATACAATATGAACAACGAAGGAAGGGATATACGTTGTACCTTAGCTTCATATATATATATATATATGTATGTATGTATATATGTATAATACATACAAACAGGAGGTCATCTCAAGCATAACCTAGATAATCATATTTTCATTTTAAGACCTCATTATAATACTATCATCATGATTCAATACTATCATACTCAGGCTTCCAATCCATATGGCTAAAAATGATACAATCGTGTACAATAATACCATCATAAGATAGAATAGGCCAAAGACATACCTCAATTCTCGATACCGGATCAATAACCAATCTGTCATAAGCTAGCCATAATAATGATCATAACAATATCAATAACAACGAGAATAGCCGGCTACTTCGGACAATCAAATACCTAGCCGAGCCTATGTGTAACCCCACCACCCCAGACTCGGAAGGTTCAATCAATACACAATAACACAAGGCATATTCTTAACTCATATCCATGCAACCATCCCATACCAACTGATAGACATAGGTACATACTGGTGATATACGATGTGCATGCATGAATGAATGCAAGGTACACAATCAATATCACAACTCATCATAACTGTCATTATCATAATCATCATTATCGTAATCAACCTCCGGCCTTGCCGGGTATGAATGTATCATCATAATATTCTTCGGCCCGGGCATTAATATTATTATAATAGTATTCTCCGACCTTGGCGGGTATAAATATTATCACAATAGTATCCTCCATCCTTGCCGGGTATTAATATCATCACAATAGTAACCTCCAGCCTTGTAGGATATCAATATCATCACAATAGTCATTACAAAATAAAATAAACTAACATACTCATGAACATAATCGTATCACCATAAAGTATCAATCTAGACATTATTTTCCAACTACTCGTTATTAACTAATCAATGCTATTTATAATGAAACCACTATTTCTCTCGTCATTATGTGACCTCTAGTTATTTATCAAAACGTTATCCTTATTTAGGGGATAGCAACTAACCATTATTTATTAAACATCCAACATCTAACATCTAGCCAAGTTTCATCACTAGACCATAATAGCCATTTGTCCATTATTCCAAATTATGATATAATCATCATATATTCGTTAATCATTACTAGACAACAAATTACCACTTGTCATCTTACCATCTTTTATTAACAGACACCATTCATCAACTAACCATCGTTTACCAACTAATCCTTGCTTAACTATTCATTAGTTAACCATTTAGCAATTATTCATAGTTATAAACTAGTCACCTCTTATTACAAACATCTGTTGTTATCTAGTCTCATTAACATACAACTTCTCATTTATTGAATAATCGACATCACGAACTTAGTCATCAATACCAACTAATCTTCACTTATGCTAGACCGACCTCACCATAAGTCACACATTAACCATCGTTAGCTATCGTGTTTCAACTAAGCAAGATTTTTTAACTAATACATTAGATTCCTAGCTATCAAGTGCTATACTAGTCCCCTAATAGATAACTAGTTACAAAATAGCTTAACCGTTAGTTAGGCAGAACAATCATAAGATTATATTTCATCTGGAATCACATAAGTTGGCAATATAATGCTCATGAATGTACCAAATCTATACATGTTGATACGAGAATGAGAATGGAAACTCGAAACACACTCTAAGCAGTCCACAAATCACAACAAAGACTAAATGGAGACCTCTCTCGGATTCGCTACAACTACACAATAATGAGATAGAAAGAGGTGTTTTCAACACCAAATTAGCCAACCCAAACTATGATTAACAACAAGAATATGAAAAACAAGATGAAATTAACAATGAGAATAACAACAACACAAACGGGTATAATACGAGATACAAAAATTACAAGATTGCAAGAATAGAAAGGATAGATAGAGTGACATATACTATCTCATGAACTAAGAACCTAAGTGTATTCAAGCACCTAGACCCTTAATACAATGATAATAGAAACACCTACTCTCTTTGGTGAGGAAAAGAGAAACCTCAACCTCCTCTAAAACCTAACGTTCTAAGCAAGAATGCAACACTAGTGATTCCACCCTAGTATCACCCTAGTTACAAGTTTTGGATTTGTGCTCAAAGAGAGAGGACTTGTCTTTCAATGTTATACAACATTCATTATCATCAAAGTCTCATGAATGAAACCTAAAAGGTTTCTATTTATAAATATTACAAAAATAGTATGAAATGTCCATAATACCCTCAAGGGTGAGGTGCCCATCAAGTGGAAGAGTGGGTTGATTTTAGTGTGTTTAGGCATCTTTTACACTTCACTTGTGCACTTCCTTGGACTAATTCATTACGCACTCATTCACGTCCATCCTCGTGGTCGTACTTGTATCATCCTCCTTTCTTGAAAAGGATTCGACCTCGAATCCGTACCTCACCAAAATCAAGAGAAGACAACAAGCACACATCCTAAGATATGTGCGGTTAGGATTAGCAAAATACACATATCCCAATCTCCAAAATGTCATCACACTATCAAAATCATAATCTACACATCAGTATGAGTATATCGATACCCATATTGCACTATTGTGCTTCGGGTCCAAAAACGACACCAAAAATTCTAAGTGGGTTCCACTTACGAAAAATATTTTTCGAAGTCAACCCAATGTTCATACATGAACAATGAATCAAAACCCTAAAAAATGAGTGAAAAACAAGCAATATTTGGGCAAAAATCTAGCCCTAAGTGAATTTGATATTTTGGATAAAAAATCGAGAAATTCATCAATAAAGTGATAAAATCTTACCTTAATCTAGGTGAAAATCATGATAATAAATGTTTATCAAGCTCCGCAGTACACCCAAAAGACTCAATTTTGAGTTATCATACCCATTTAGGATTTCAGGCTCTCAAAGAAGAAGAGAAAATCCCCAAATTCGCGACCTTGGTTCTATTTGTAGACCTTCTTGGCGAAGAGATGCGGTATCCCCATGACAACCAAGTCAAAAACTTATTTCTGACCCTCAGAACTCATTTGAAACCCAAATAACATAATACAAAAGTGAAATTTGAGTGTAAACCACGTTTCAAATCTATTGAAACCATCAAAACTTTCATACAAGATCGTTTTGGCAGAAAATGGGTCCACCCCTATAGCTCCATTTTTCATAAAATACACTCAATAGCCTAATAAGTTTGGAAGCTTTGAGACCTGAACCAAGGGTCCCACTAGCCTAAAATAGATATTCCGGACGCAATGGAGAGGTTAGATTTTTAATTCAATGTCGTTTTGACCAAATATGGGTCCCACGCCCATATTTCAATTTTCTAACTTTTCGACCAATAGGTCGAAATGAGTTCCAGTGCATTGGAACCCAAAACAAAGGTCTACCTAGATTAAATTTTATATTTCAAATCTACTGGCATAGTCAAAATTCGCATCCGAGATCATTTAACTAAAGTTTTCACTCGGTGGTCATTTGGAACTAGCGAAGATTTCAAAACAAGGAATTTACTCAAAAAAACAAATGAACTGTCCGGTAACCTAACTGTCGGTCCCAAAAAGTTATACATGACTTGGGGCAGCTATAAAGAAGCTCAAACGGTGAAGATAAGTATAAATATGGAAAAGGGCAGGATCATTATGGAGGCTCTCTCTTTATACTATTTTTCCTTTTGATTTGTCTGTCATTTCGGCACGAATAAGATTTGTTATGTTCCCTTCAAAAGTAATCCCCAACCTCTAAGATTATTAAATGAAAGTTCGGTGCATTAAGTTCCCATTATGTACAGACTCATAAAAATGCTGAATCATAGAGATTTATTATAGGCAGTATTACTCTGCATTTTCGCAACAAACTGATTCCATAAAAGTTCAAAAATTCACACTTGTTATGAAGTCTGTTTTATTCATATCAAAATCGCTAGTTGTGTAGAAATATTTAATAACGTAGACGTACCAAGATATTAGTATCACCTAAACATTTATTACTCCCTATTTGAAAACGAATAGATATCAGTTTCACCTAAAAATTTATTACACCTTATTTGGAAATGAATATATAGGTTTACTCTAGTTCATGTTAATGGAAAATGTGATTTGATTGTTATAAAGATTTTCATATTTTAGTAATATTTACTCAAAATTATATACTTATGTTCATGCCGGTGGAAAATGTGATTTGATATTAAGATTTTCGTATATTATTAATGTTAATTCAAAACTATATACTCTAGTTCATGTAGTGAAAAATGTGATTTGATTGTTATAATTAATTTTGTTTATTAAAAATTATATATTGTAGTTCATGTCAGCAGAAAAAGTGATTTGACTGTTTTAGAGATTTTGGTGTATTATTAATGTTTATTCAAAATTATATACTTTAGTTCATGTTGTCACACCCCTTTTTGCACGCATACTCCAAAAAAACATGGAATATTTTTTAAGTTCGAAAGGGTCTTATTATTTAAGTGACAAGAAAATTGAAAATTTGTTTCGAAAAAGGATTATTTGCATTTTTATTCAGAGTCGCCACTTGGCATAATCCGGTGTGCCAAGTCACCTTTGGAAAATCCTTTTCGAAACCATTTGACTCTTAAACCGGTTTACGAACAGAGATTCCGGCTAAGGAATTCTGTTGACCGAGGGGAAGGTGTTAGGCACCCCTCGATACCGTGGTTCGACCACGGTCGCTTGGTGGAGCGTATCGACTATTTTGGCATTATGAAATGTATAAATCACACAAAAGAACACAAAATAACAAAATAAGACAGTCCAAAAAACGTAAAAATTCAGTCCAATTATACAGTCCAAAAAATAGAAAAATACGAAAATATAAATCCTAGTCTAAAACTAAATCTAAGCTCCAATGCCCTACCCAACGTCGCGGGCCTTCATCACGATCATTTTTTGCCTACATGATACGTCGGGGCATTCCCCGGTAAATAAATACAAGTGATCTCGGGGCATTCCCCGGCTAAATAAATACTTTTAAATTAGATACGACAAACTAGAAAGAAACATTCACATGCACATTCCAACATTCAACAAAACACTTATTGCTAAATTTTGCCTACCTGAACCTACGATTGCCTACCCATTTAACTTACCATGATACTATCACGAAATTGATAATTACACGTGAAAGTAACAATAACGACGAATCAAAAACAACAACAAATCAAAATTAATCCTAATTCACTTTAACGATTTTTTTTTTTATTTTTTTAAAACTCGCACCCCGAATTCCATTTAAACTACATAATTAATGCATGCTTCGATTTTTTAATCCCATCCCAGATTCCGAAACCAACATCAAACACAACACAAATAACGAGGATTCAAATCAAACACACGACAAATAAATCATTCACACCCACAACATCAATAAGAAGTCAAAATAAATTAAAGATTTGGTTAGAACAAATGGACCTCGAGGAAATTGATCCTTGTCGATAATAAAGAAATCCGAAGACCAAAATACTCGATCGGAGAACCTCACCGCGAGCAAACCAAACTTGGTATTAGAATAATAAATCGGACAGCTCCAAAACGTAGAACGGGATCCGAGGAGTTCCGGTGACGGAAAAACGGGCGTAGATCTAGCGGTTAGACTGAGCCGGCGTCGGAGATCCGGCGGGTCTGGTCCGGTCGGCGTCGACGAACGGAGTTTTTTTTTAGAGAGTGGAGAAGAGAGGATAGATTTTTGAGAGAGAGAGTTTTGAGAGATTTTTTTTTTTTTGATTTTTTCTTGTGATTCTTAGGTGAATTTCTTGGTGAAGAAGATGATGGAAGAAGAATTTTTTTTCCCCTATGCGTGTGCTCTCTGTATATACAAAAAAAAATCAAAACCAAAATGGTCCCCCCCTCAATGATGTAGGTCAACAAGAATAATGACAATTGCTCCTAATTTAAGGAGAAGATTATGACTTTTGTGAGAAAAGATGAAATTTAAAATTTAAAGAGGATAGTGGGAATTGTCATTGCACCACTTGGTACAAATTTAAAATTCAAAAGGAATTGTCATTCTTTCTTGCCATTGTTGTTGGAATCCAATGAGGTTGAGTTGTTTTGTCCTTTTGTGCGGAGGTTATTATATGGGGTAGTACACATGGTAAAACGAGGGTAAAAATGGATAACCTGGGTCTTTGAAAGGGACAAAATTACGTGTCTACATCATGCCCCCTTTGAATGTAAACACGCAGTGTTTTCTGACAAAGAAGTAGATAATGAGACAGAATTTTGTCCCGACCATTATTCAAAGGAAGACACAGAAGAAAGAAAGACTATCGGGTTTTGAATTAGGACAAACCTACCCAACCAAGTTATGAGGGAATCAAGTCACTTGTATTTCAAAAGATTGGAAGAGGAGTGGACTATACCGAGTTGGAGAGTCGAGTGAGGTTCCGTCGAGGTTCCGGTCTGCAGTTCTGTTATTACATCAATATGAAAATTAAAAGCTAAAATATAAAGGAAATTACAAAAATCCTATCTATACAGCTTTTGTTGGCTTTTGAGTCAACTTTTATCACCCTATTCTTCAGGCGGGCTCCTGACTTGCAATTTCTTCCAACTTGTTGCTTGACTTTCGTTTCTTCACCATATTCTCCAGGCGGGCTCCTGACTTATTATATCATCACCCTGTTCTTCAGGAGGGCTCCTGACTTGCTATTTCATCACCCTGTTTTGCAGGCGAGCTCCCGAATAAGGAAGTGCATCTCCTTATAAATGTTGCTGGGATTACCCGAATGAAAAAGTAAAATCACTGAACAGAAAATAAAATCCCATTTTTCAGGAGGGTCCTGAACAGAAAGCAAAATCCCATTTTCCAGGAGGGTCCTGAACATAAAATAAAATCCCATTTTCCAGGAGGGTCCTGAACATAAAATAAAATCCCATTTTCCAGGAGGGTCTTGAACAGAAAGTAAAATCCCATTTTTCAGGAGGGTCCTGAACATAAAATAAAATCCCATTTTCCAGGAGGGTCCTGAACATAAAATAAAATCCCATTTTCTAGGAGGGTCCTGAACATAAAAAAAAATACCATTTTCCAGGAGGGTCCTGAATAGAAAATAAAGTCCCATTTTCCAGGAGGGTCCTGAACAGAAAATAAAGTCCCATTTTCCAGAAGGGTCCTGAACAGAAAGTAAAATCCCATTTTCCAGGATGGTCCTGAACATAAAGTAAAATCCCATTTTCCAGGAGGGTCCTAAACATAAAATAAAATCCCATTTTCCAGGAGGGTCCTGAACATAAAATAAAATTCCATTTTCCAGGAGGGTCCTGAACATAAAATAAAATCCCATTTTCCAGGAGGGTCCTGAACAGAAAATAAAATCCCATTTTCCAGGAGGGTCCTGAACATAAAATAAAATCCCATTTTCCAGGAGGGTCCTGAACATAAAATAAAATCCCATTTTCTAGGAGGGTCCTGAACATAAAGTAAAATCCCATTTTCCAGGAGGGTCCTGAACATAAAGTAAAATCCCATTTTCCAGGAGGGTCCTGAACATAAAATAAAATCCCATTTTCCAGGGGGGTCCTGAACATAAAATAAAATCCCATTTTCCAGGAGGGTCCTGAACATAAAATAAAATCCCATTTTCCAGGAGGGTCCTGAATAGAAAGTAAAATCCCATTTTCCAGGAGGGTCCTGAACAGAAAGTAAAATCCCATGGATGTGCATTTCCAATGGTAGCTGAATCAAGTGAAAAGGAATTTGCCCCTGTTTTAATCCAAGAAAATTTTGTCAGTTAAAAGCCTAGTGGTGGCTTGCAGATCTTGGCTTCTCAGGTGTCTGCCCCAGCACTTGTTCCTTTCATCTTTGTTCCAAATTGCTAACACTTGCCCTATCTTGCCGCATCATTGACCCGGACCCTTATTGAGGGGAAGTGAGTTCTGACTCAAACACAGGGTTTCTATTTTACCATGCCCCTGAGGTGCACACTTTTCCCAAATCTGAATATTTTCTATGAATTCAATAGCCTGTTGGTTGATATACTTCCTTTGCTTGTTGAATTACGATCCTATTTCTCCCTGTGTTGTTCCTTGGCACATAATTGGAAATACTGGTAGTAAATTTTGAAATTCTTTCTCGCTTGTTTTGACACAGACTTGACTGAAAAATGTAAAGAAAAGATGGGGACTTTTATTTTTGTTAAATGTCACAATAGACAAAAAAAAACATGAATATGTAAAGGAAAGAAAAGGGCAATGCCCCATATTCAAAGAGAAAACTTATCTAAATACGGCAACCAACTCCAGTGAACATGACATGCATTTTGGATTGAGCTGCCTGATCTTCCTATCCAAAATTCCCATTTGTTGTTGAGTTCGTACCTTTGCCTCTGAGTCGCTTCTTCAAATCCATCAGACTCATATATCACATTCGATTGATGACATCTTAAAATACTTTTGCCAACAAATCTCTTTTTCTCACTTTTCGCTTTTCTCTTGAACTCTCCATCACCTTATGGTGCCCGTAAAGGTTTTCACCAATAAGACTCTCTCATTTTTATTTTTCTCTCAACTCACTACCGCCTTATGGTGCCCGTGAGGGTTTTCACCAATAATACTCTCTCATTTTTATTTTCTTTTCCTGATTTCGCATGCTGAGGGAGACAAACGGTACTTCACAATGTATCATGATATCCATTGCGTGCTTAGTCGTAACATTATCAAAAATTGATCTGAAGGGCTTTCCTTGGTTGTAACTTGGCTTTTGGCTGAGGTTTAGAAAAGATGGTAAAAGGATCAAACGATACTTGAAGTGGGGGTGGGACTTACAACTTTTGGAATCGACTCTAACAACACATTAACTCATGCCTCAGTTTTGTTGACTGGTGAATCTTAAAATTTTATTTGGTTGGACCGAGCCCAAAATAGGGCAGCCTACGTATCTCACTCCTGAGAGAGGAGAATCAGGTCGCACGTAGTTCCATCAGCTTTCTCTTTGTTTTGATTTGATTTTGATTGATTTTTTTTTTCGAACTCTTTCTTTTGCTCTTATTTTCTAGACATTTATCTTTGACTCTATTTTGATTCCAAAAGAGGGGTATGAAAGAAAAATAAAACAAAGCTCAAATAGGTAAACAAGGGATGACACAATGCTTGGATAGAAGAATAAAATGCCTTCATCATATCAATCTTCAAAAATGCTAGTATTAAACATGCAACAAAATCAATAAAGGATCCAATATCATACATAGTATATTTTGACCGCATCAGCATTGATAGCCATCTCTGCCATTTTGCCTTCAATATCTGTCAAATATAAGGCTCCATTGGGCAACACTTTCTTCACAACAAAGGGCCCTTGCCAGTTAGGGGAGAACTTGCCTTTCGCTTTAACCTGGTGAGGAAGGAGACGTCTCAATACTAACTGACCAACTTCAAAATTCCTGGGACGAACCTTTTTGTTGTACGCTCGAGCCATCCTCCTCTGATACAACTGGCCATGACACACAGACGTTAGCCTCTTTTCCTTAATCAAACTCAAATGTTCCAATTGGGTTTTTACCCATTCGTCATCATCAATCTCTGCTTCTACAATGACTCGGAGAGAGGGAATTTCAACTTCTGCAGGGATGACCGCTTCTGTCCCATACACCAATAAATATGGAGTTGCCCCTGTTGAAGTACGAACAGTAGTGCGATAACCCAGCAATGCAAATGGCAACTTTTCATGACACTGTCTAGACCCTTGTACCATTTTTCGCAGTATCTTCTTTCTATTCTTATTAGCAGTTTCTACAGCACTATTGGCCTTTGGGCGATATGGGATAGAATTTTGATGTGCGATCTTAAACTGTTGACACACCTCTTGCATCAAATGACTATTGAGATTGGCGGCATTGTCTGTAATGATCATCTTAGGAATTCCAAATCTACAAATGATATTGGCATGAACAAAATCTATCACAGCCTTCTTTGTCACTGACTTGAAAGTTACTGCTTCTACCCACTTTGTGAAGTAGTTAATGGATACCAAAATGAATCTATGTCCGTTTGATGCCTTCGGCTCAATCGGTCCAATCACATCCATTCCCCAAGCTACGAACGACCATGGATCGGCCATTGCATGCAACTCAACAGGAGGAGAACGTATCAGATCACCGTGTACCTGACATTGATGACACTTCTGAACAAATTGGATAGAATCCCTTTCCATAGTAAGCCAATAATAACCTGCTTGAAGAATCTTCTTTGACAAGACATGACCATTCATATGCGACCCACATACTCCAGAGTGTATTTCAACCATGATTGTCGAGGCTTCTTTTGCATCTACACATCTCAAAAGTCCGAGATCTGGGGTTCTCTTATACAAGATTCCCCCACTTAGGAAAAATCCACTAGCCAAACGGCTAATGGCCCTCTTTTGAACGTTGGTGGTATATGTTGAGTATTCTCCTGACTGAATGTACTTCTTGATGTTCAAGAACTATGGTTCTCCATCGAGCTCTTCTTCAACCACATTACAATAAGCATGCTGATCACGACTCTGTACATGCACTGGATCGATGTAGGCTTTGTCAGGATGTTGGAGCATTGAAGACAATGTGGCTAAAGCATCAGGAATTTCATTATATATCCTTGGAATATGCCTAAATTTCACTAACACAAACCGTTGACATAGCTCCTGCAGGCATCGTCGATACGGGATGAGCTTCAAATCTCGCGTCTCCCAATTGCCTTGAATTTGATGGACGAGCAAACCCGAATCTCCTAACACCAATAATTCCTGGACTCCCATATCAACAGATAACCTCAAACCAAGAATGCAGGCTTCATACTCTGCCATATTGTTAGTACAGTAGAATCGAAGTTGTGCTGTTACCGGGAAATGTTGTCCCGATTCAGAAATAAGAACCGCACCTATTCCGACTCCTTTCATATTGACAGCTCCATCGAAAAATAACCTCTAACCTGGATCAGCATCTATAACGAGTTCATCGACACACTACACTTCTTCGTCAGGAAAATATGTCTTTAATGGTTCATACTCTTCATCGATGAGATTTTCAGCAAGATGATCTGCCAAAGCTTGGGCTTTCATGGCGGTTTGAGTCATATATACAATGTCAAACTCGGTAAGTAATATCTGCCACTTTGCCAAACGACCTGTTGGCATAGACTTCTGAAAGATATACTTCAAAGGATCCACGCCGGAGATGAGATAAGTAGTATAGGATGAGAGATAATGCTTCAACTTCTATGCCACCTAAGTTAGGGCACAACATGTCCTTTCAAGAAGAGTATACATGGCCTCATATGCGGTGAACTTCTTGCTAAGATAATAAATAGCCTGCTCCTTCTTGTCTGTGACATCATGTTGACCCAGGACACAACCGAAAGAATTGTACATGACTGATAAATATAAGATCAAAGGCCTACCAGGCTCTGGGGGTACCAACACGGGTGGATTTGACAGATATCTCTTGATTCGATCAAACGCTTCCTGACATTCTTCAGTCCATTTTACCGCAGCACTCTTTTTCAACAACTTGAATATGGGCTCACAAGTGGTCGTGAGTTGAGCAATAAACCGGCTAATGTATTTTCGTCTACCGAAACTCATTACCTCCGTTCTATTCTTGGGCGGGGGCAAATCCTGAATGGCTTTGATTTTCGAGGGATCTAATTCAATTCCCCGACGGCTGACTACAAACCCCAATAGCTTTCCAGACGGAACTCCAAATACTTATTTTGCCGGGTTGAGTTTGAGATTATACCTGCGAAGACTTTCAAAGAACTTTCTCAAATCTTTTACATGGTCGGCCTGACTTTTTGACTTAATAATCACATCATCCACGTAAACCTCAATCTCCTTATGCATTATGTCATGAAACATAGTGGTCATTACTCTCATATATGTTGCTCCAGCGTTCTTCAGACCGAACGGCATCACTCGATAACAATAGGTTCCCCATGGTGTGATAAAGGACGTCTTTTCCGCGTCTTCATCATCCATAATGATCTGGTGATATCCGGCATAGAAATCCACAAAAGAGGAAACCCGTGTTTAGCGCAGTTGTCTAGCAAAATATGAATAATGGGCAGTGGAAAATCATCTTTTGGACTTGCCCTGTTGAAATCGCGGTAATCAACACGCACTCGAATTTTGCCATCTTTCTTTGGTACGGGAACAACATTGGATAACCACATAGGATAACGAGCCACTCAAATTACTTTGGCTTCAAGTTGTTTCATGATTTCCTCCTTGATTTTAATACTTACATCTGTTTTAAACTTCCTCAACTTCTGTTTGATAGGAGGGAATGCGTTATCCGTTGGTAATTTGTGAGACACTAATTCATTGCTTAAGCCAGGCATATCATCATAAGACCATGCAAAAACATCCTTATAATCCCTTAACGCTTGAATAATTTCATCTTTTAGTTGGGGTAAAACATGTACACTGATTTTAGTTTCCCTAACATCTTCTTGATCCCCTAGATTTATTGGCTCAGTCTCATTCAAATTAGGATAAGGTTTGCCTTCAAATTGTTCCAAATCTTTGATTATTTCTTCTTGTGCTTCTTTTTCATCATATTCCTCATCCTGCTCTATTACATCCGGATTATTTTGGATTTTAAAATCCGGCTGAAAATTCCGCATGCATGTCATGTCATTAGAATCAGCATAAAGAGAACTGTGTAAGAAAGAAAAACAAAATATATTAGACACAAAACAAAAGGAACATTTCATTTCATTAAATAAAAGATAGAAGGGTTTGAACATAGACACCATCATAACATAAACAAACGGTTTGAACAGAGACACCAACATAATATAAACAAACTAGAATCCGAATTACAACCCTGAAACAACTTGGATAAATAGAAAGAAAAACAAAATAAACTACCAAAACTCCCTCTTGAAGGGGAGAGGAGTGACTTCCCAATTATTGAGCCGGACATCTGGACCTATGAATTGCACATCTGCCATACTGGTGCCTTCTCCTGCTTCAACCATGTCAACTTCAATAAAAAGGTTCTGTAGGTCATCAACCAATTCAACTTCAGATTCCACATGCTCCACGACATCGCTCTTAACAAATGACTCACTGAGTAGTGGTATTGGGCAAGGGAGTGACCATATTTCCTTTTTTCTTCCCTTGACTTTCTTCAGATCTTCAGCTGTAGGCTCAAATCCCAGACCAAACGTGCCCACATTCTCACTTGGACATATGGGATGAACTATACCATGCAGATATGCTCCCAAACCTTTTCCTGGCTCAAATCCATATTTCCAAAGTTCACTCACCATCATGATAGAAGCAGAAGACAATTGCGGTCCCAGTATAGCTTGCCATTCCGGGATACGACTCACTGGCACTGTATCAAAAATTTGATAGACAAATGTCTCCTCTACATTATTTGCTTCAATAAGGGACAAGAGAGAATCTTCGTAGGCTGATAAATCTCCTTCACCATGAATAACTACTTCTTGCCTGTCATGCTCAAACTTAATCATTTGGTGCAGCGCAGATGCAACTTCCTTGGCCTTGTGGATCCACGGCCTTCCTAACAACAGATTGTAAGAGGATTCTACATTCAACACTTGAAACTCTATGGCAAACTCAACAGGCCCTATTGTCAGCAATAGTTCTATTTCGCCAATGGAATTTGACTTTGCACCATCGAAAGCCCTAACACATACATTATTGGGCTTGATCCTATCAACACCAATGTTCAGCTTTTGCAAAGTAGAAATAGGGCAAATATTTGCACCTGAACCTCCATCGATCATGACATGAGTGACGTAGAAATCTTCACACTTCACTGTAATGTAAAGGCCCCGATTATGCCTCGTACCTTCAACGGGCAATTCATCATCGGAAAAGCTGATCCGATTGACCTCAAAGATTTTTCCCACCATTTTGTCAACCTGGTTGATTGTAATCTCCCTTGGAACATATGCTTCATTCAATACCTTCAGCAAAAGATCACGATGCTCCTTGGAGTGCAACAACAAAGATAAGAGAGAAATTTGAGCAGGGGTTTTCTTCAGCTGGTCTAATACTGAATACTCTGGCGATTTTATCTTTTTCAAAAATTCTTTGGCTTCCTCTTTAGTGATAGGCCTTTTGATAGACGACGGTCCACTCACCGTTGGCTTGGACCCTCTTAAGCTTTCAGGTACGAAATATCTTCCTGACCTAGTCAAACCTCCTACCTCATCTACATCTTCCACAACTTTTTTTCCGTGATAGGTCATCACAGTCCGCCCATAATTCCAGGGAATCCTCTTCATATCAACTATTGGAGGTTGGGTCACTGGTTTGAGGACAATAGGCGCTGTCAGTGCTCCTTTCACCGTCAAGATAGGCTGACTCAGAGCTCCCACCATGGTCAACTTGGGTTTATCCTGACTTAAATCAACGTGCCTTCTGGCGCCTTGTACTATGATCAGGGGTTTCTTCGTGCTTTCTTGGGCTTTATCTTCTCTCATTCCTTCCCGGTTCAATGGCATTGCTTTCAAAGACTCCGCTACATTTACCGATTTCTCTTCAGTGGTCTGTATCTTGACAATAGGCTTATAACCCCTCGAAGACTCTTTCCCGTCATATATCAATTCTAGCATATTGGTTTCAGCATGGGTTGGGAGCGGATTCTGATGAATATTTGGACTCTCCGGGGCCTGGACCAACATCTGATTCGTGTCAATTAAATCTTGGACAGCTTTCTTTAAATACCAACATTTCTCAATATCATGTCCTGGCATATCAGAGCAGTACGCACACCTTAAAGAATAATCGAGATTCCTTGGTGGTGGATTTGAAAGCCTTCCTTGAATTGGGCTTAAGACCTTCAACTTTCTCAATCTATCAAACAAGCTAGCATATGACTCCCCAAGAGGTGTGAATTGATTTTTGACCACCTTCTCCTTCTTATACTCGGGCTTAGGCTGGAAATCGGGTCTAGAGGGTTTTTGGTAATTTGGTGGAGCGAATGGGCGATTTTGTGGAGCTTGCATACGCCATTGCGGGTAAGAAAAGGTTTGGGCATATGGCTGTGCACTGTATACTGGGTATGGTGGTGGTGGAATAGAATATAAAGAGTTTTTTGGAGGGTAGTAATGGTGGGGAGGAATATATGGGGCTTGGGTGTATACTTGGGCTTGGGATTGGGAATAGGGGCGAGGTGGTCTTTTGGGATAGGAATGGGTTCCAGCTACGACAGTCGCCACGTCCTCTTTCTTCTTTCTACCTCCGAATGCACCAGATCCACCTTGAATTGCTTCTGTGGTGGCTTTTAATGCGGCAAAACTAACTATTCGTCTGGTCTTAATTCCATCCTCTATCATTTCCCCCATTTTGAGGACTTCCATAAAAGACTTCCCCATTGCCGAAAGTAAATGCTGAAAATAAGTCTCATCGTGCGCCTGAATAAAAACTTCTACCAACTTACTTTCTTTCATTGGGGGCTTTACCCTGGTGGCCTGTTCACGCCACCTGATCGCGTATTCCCTGAAACCCTCAGTGCTCTTTTTCTTCATACTGACCAAGGACTTTTCGTCCGGAATCAGGTCGATGTTATACTGAAAATGCTGGACGAACTCAGAAGCCAAATCATCCCAGTTGTTCCATTTATCAATATCTCGATAAACCATTCTGAGGACAGATCTGAAAGACTCTCGCCAAAGAAAGCCATGAGCAATTCTTCCTTTCTACCTGCAGCCCTCAACTGGTTACAGTATCGTCTCAAGTGTGCAACGGGATCACCGTGTCCTGCATACTTTTCAAACTTAGGCATCTTAAAACCAGGGGGAAGATTAATGTGTGGGAACATGCACAGATCTTTATAAGAAACACTCCTGTAATCTCCAATCCCTTGCAGATTTCTCATAGCTTGCTCTAAACTTTTCAGTTTCCGAGCTATGACATCCTGTTCCTCCGTTGCGACAGGTTTCTCTGTATCAAATGGAAATGCGGGCGTTTGAGTGTACCCATCTGGTTTATTCATTTGTAAGGTAGGCTCCGGAGCATAATACTGACCATCTGAAACCTTCAGTACTGGCTCACCGGAAGACCTAGGAAGCCTCATTATGGGACCCGCAGCATATATGGGAGTTTCCTGTGGTGGCGGAGCCACGAATACCGATGTGATCGGTGGCGCTGGCGGAGTAGCGGGTCTCGACTGAGGAGCTGCCAAGGGCACACTAGAACTGCCAGGATAATAGTGTCGCAGAGCGAATCCTGGCGCGTAGTCGGGCGACTCAGTAGGAACAGAGAATTGCGCCTGAGAGAGCGGTGGTCAACTAGAGATATTTCCAAGACCTTCAGGGAACGGAGGAGGAGGCTTTCTACTGGCCCATGCCCGATGCAAATCTATCAATTATTGCCTGAGCCTTACCACCTCATCGTTGTGTTCAACACTTTCTTCCCTATGCTCCTGATCTGGGTCAATGAGCGAATTTTCCATTTCTCTGTTAGCCATGGCGAACTTTGCTTTAGACCTGGTGAAGTATGGGTGACTAGCCAGGGCGCTGTTAACCTACCACTGTTATCTGAAAGAACATGCTCATAAAAAAAACGACATCCGTTAGAATTAGGCACACAACAAGAATGAGAACCACATTGGTAAATTGCCCTAAATTCATGCTCATTTCTACCAACTTTTGAGGGTAGCGCGGTCATTTTAACATCATCCTGATTTTTCTCCATACTTATTTATATCTTCTACGCTTAAAATTTTCTTTCCCTCTCTTTTCTCTTTTTTTTTTTCGTATCAATCTCTGCCCTTTTCTTTTATCTCGTTATCTACCTTTATTTTATCATTCTTTATGGCTTTTTGTTTTCTTTAAAAGAGGAACAATGAAAAACAACAGAACAAAAATGTTTAGATCAAACCCAAAAGTAGGTTGCCTACGTATAATGTTGTACATGAATCAGATCTTGCGTAGTTCGGGCCTTGTCAAGATGGCCGATTAAACTCCTTTTTTTTTTTTTTTGAAACTTTAAGAAGAAAAGAAAAAAAAAGTAACAATTTGACATATCCTTGTGAAGAAAGAAAGCAACAAAACGTATAAAAGTTTGAGACCACTGTAAAACTAATACAAGACGAATGTGAAAAAACATTATAGACCACTAAGACGGCACAGGTGAAATTACTGATAAAGACTCTGATACCAAAGACAACTTGACCTCGACTTAAAACAGACACCCTCTACAGTGACAGACACATAAAAAGGCTCCGACTGAATAAAGATAAGAAGTGCTCTTTCAAACTGGTGCTCTGCGCGATGACCCTGGCTGAAATGAACCCATTTGTGAAGTCCCCACTTTTCCACTCAGACTTTGCAACATATCCTGCAGCGATGTTCTGATACCCGAAAACAAATTTCTTGCCCGCATCCCCGCCTCTTGGAGAGTACACCCGCAAAGGTTTCTCTGATACCCCTCCACAGTTGCGATCAAACGTGACAACTGAACTCTTAAAAACTCCATCTTGGCACCCGGATCTTCCTGCTCATCATCCTCTACCATGATGGCTTCCCGTATTCGACCTCTAAGTTGGGCTGGTAAGGGTCTACTAATGCCACGGGGCAAAGATTGTATCCAGATTTCATAGTTTTGAGTGCACCCTGGATTTTCCTCGAGAGTATCGACACCTAACTTTATCGCGGTATTCCAGAATTGCTCATATTTGCTCTCTCCCACGGCTTGGTCTTTAAAGTACTCTACATCCTTTAGAAGGTCCATTATTGGAGGGACGTCTTGCATCTTACCCAACTGACGCATCACCCATCTTGGACTGTAAGGCCTAGTGCAGTTAAGTCCTATTAAAACTAGAAAAAGTTGCATTTGAGATCCAATCAAGATTTTCTTAGGACGAAACCACATATAGCACCAAAGAATGTTGTTCGGAGTTCTCGATTCGAGAAATTCAATCCAAGAATTGACTCCAATAGGAAAATAAAATTTGTCAAAACGCATTCTCTCTTGCATGGCTTGCACTCGATCATTCAGGGAACGGTCGATCACATCTTCTCTAATCAAAGAAGGCGTATGTAAGTGCTCCATCATCCATAACTGCAATATCAAATTACTTCCCTCAAAAAATCGTACCCCTCCTTTCACTTCAGTTAAAGCCTTATATATATCTGTTAAAATCATTGGTACAATGGTGACCTCACCCTTTTTCTTGAATAAAGCTATCACCACTGATTTTAGACGAGTATTGATACCCTTCTCATCTAACGGGAACACTAAGATACCCAACAAAGCAGACAAAAAACCTCAAGACGACGTTGTTCCCAGATTTTTTTTTGTGGTGCAGAATTCATCCCAAAAGTAGTCGAAACCCTCTAAATACCCAAATCTAGCAAACAAGTAGTCCAAGGAAATCCAAGATTGTTTGAGACATCCCAGATGCTTGTTATCTTTTAATCCACAGAGTCGAAGAAATTTCTTACGAGTATGATTGCGGGCTAAAATCATCTGTTGACCCATGTAAGTCAACAGAAATAAACGAGACACTTCTGCCAGGGTAGGCGTCAATTCACAACTTCCGAACCTAAACACCAAATTATTAGGATCCCAAAAAGTCAACGCAGCTTCTATTAGATCCGGACGAGGCATGAGATCCATAAGTGCTACAAGATTGCCTAACACTTTCCTCACTTCGTGCTTTTCAGAATAATTGAACGTGCCCCACCACTTAATCAACTTTTTGGGTACCTTGACAACCATAAGGACTCTAGACTTTATGTACAGATCCATCCTGTAGCAGGAGATAAGAAATTATTTCAAAATTAGATAAGGGCAAAAGGTTCCCACCCAATGGGAAGCTAATACGGACATACGTCGACGGGACAGACCGCTTCGTGATTCCAAATCGCCGAATAGTAGCGCTGAATAAAATCAGCCTACTTGGCTAACAACTCTAGGTTATGGAGTAAAACCTAGCCTAAGACTAAAACAAAAGCAAAACTAAAGGTTACCGGACCCACCGAGGGTTCCCTACGTATCTCTCCTCGAGGGACGGGAATCAGGTATGCGTAGTTCATCCGAATTGGACAATTAACGATTAACTAATAAATTGACCCTAACTAAAACACAATCAGAAACTTTATTATTTTTTTTTCAACTAGACGCTTTTAACCAAGATTGACACCACCCATTATACAGAAAAATCTTTTTGACATTTTTATTTTTGACAAATAAGTAAAAAAAAAGCATGCAAAACCCCTTCTTTTTTTTTTTTGAACTTACGGACTTTACAAAACGTAAAATATTTTTTTTTTGAATTTCTGAATTGTGCAAAACAAAAGCCATAACGAATTCTAAAATAAACTACGAAATTCTTCTCCCTATTTTCTTTTCGACTCATTTTTCTATTTTCCCTTTTTTTTTCCGTTTTTTGCCTACACACCTTACTCCTAACAATTTTATTTTATTATTATTTTTTTTAAAAAAATCTGTCTGTCAAATGATCACGTTACCCTCAAATATGCAACAGTTAGCACATAGGGATGTTTTAAAGGTCAGTCTCCTACAAAGGACCATGTAGGCCCCGCTAGGTCTCAATACGATGCACATAAAAATGACCTATAGGCTGACCTAAGTTGTGGTTTACTAACAAGGCAGTTCGGGGGAGCATATGGTCGATAGTGGCTGCTTTGCTTTCCACCTACTCCATACATCCAACGGCTCCCCCCCAAAATAAAGGTGACTCAACTAGAATTCGTGCGCACGACGTGCGCTCCAAGACATGTTGCAGAAAAAAGGCCGGGGGTGGACTCATGATGACAGATATAAAGCGGTAACACATAGGATAAATAATATAAACAAAGAACACAAAAAAAGCACAAAAAGTGAAAATAACACAAACAATAACCACAAACAATGTTTACACACTCATAATGCCAAACAAAGTCGATACGACTTCAAAAATAGCTCGAATTCTGAAAACTTATTTTTTTTTTAGGTCCCCAGCAGAGTCGCCAGAAGATGTCACACCCCTTTTTTCACGCGTACTCCAAAAAAACATGGAATATTTTTTAAGTTCGAAAGGGTATTATTATTTAAGTGACAAGAAAATTGAAAATTTGTTTCGAAAAAGGATTATTTGCATTTTTATTCATAGTCGCCACTTGGCATAATCCGGTGTGCCAAGTCACCTTTGGAAAATCCTTTTCGAAACCATTTGACTCTTAAACCGGTTTACGAATAGAGATTCCGGCTAATGAATTCTGTTGACCGAGGGGAATGTGTTAGGCACCCCTTGATCCCGTGGTTCGACCACGGTCGCTTGGTGGAGCGTATCGACTATTTTGGCATTATGAAATGTATAAATCACACAAAAGAACACAAAATAAAAAAATAAGACAGTCCAAAAAACATAAAAATCCAGTCCAATTATACAGTCCGAAAAATAGAAAAATACGAAAATATAAATCCTAGTCTAAAACTAAATCTAAGCTCCAATGCCCTACCCAACGCCGCGGGCCTTCATCACGATCATTTTTTGCCAACATGATACGTCGGGGCATTCCCCGGTAAATAAATACAAGTGATCTCGGGGCATTTTCCGGCTAAATAAATACTTTTAAATTAGATACGACAAACTAGAAAGAAACATTCACATGCACATTCCAACATTCAACAAAACACTTATTCCTAAATTTTGCCTACCTGAACCTACGATTGCCTACCCGTTTAACTTACCATGATACTATCACGAAATTGATAATTACACGTGAAAGTAACAATAACGACGAATCAAAAACAACAACAAATCAAAATTAATCCTAATTCACTTTAACGATTTTTATTTTATTTTATTTTATTTTTAAAAAAACTCGCGCCCCGAATTCCATTTAAACTACATAATTAATGCATGCTTCGATTTTTTAATCACATCCCAGAATTCGAAACCAACATCAAACACAACACAAATAACGAGGATTCAAATCAAACACACGACAAATAAATCATTCACACCCACAACATCAATAAGAAGTCAAAATAAATTAAAGATTTGGTTAGAACAAATGGACCTCGATGAAATTGATCCTTGTCGATAATAAAGAAATCCGAAGACCAAAATACTCGATCGGAGAACCTCACCGCGAGCAAACCAAACTTGGTATTAGAATAATAAATCGGACAGCTACAAAACGTAGAACGGGATCCGAGGAGTTCCGGTGACGGAAAAACGGGCGTAGATCTAGCGGTTAGACTGAGCCGGCGTCGGAGATCCGGCGGGTCTGGTCCGGTCGGCGTCGATGAACGGAGTTTTTTTTTAGAGAGTGGAGAAGAGAGGATAGATTTTTGAGAGAGAGAGTTTTGAGAGATTTTTTTTTTGATTTTTTCTTGAGATTCTTAGGTGAATTTCTTGGTGAAGAAGATGATGGAAGAAGAATTTTTTTTTTCCCCTATGCGTGTGCTCTCTGTATATACAAAAAAAATCAAAACCAAAATGGTCCCCCCCTCAATGATGTAGGTCAACAAGAATGATGACAATTGCTCCTAATTTAAGGAGAAGATTATGGCTTTTGTGAGAAAAGATAAAATTTAAAATTTAAAGAGCATAGTGGAAATTGTCATTGCACCACTTGGTACAAATTTAAAATTCAAAAGGAATTGTCATTCTTTCTTGCCATTGTTGTTGGAATCCAATGAGGTTGAGTTGTTTTGTCCTTTTGTGCGGAGGTTATTATATGGGATAGTACACATGGTAAAACGAGGGTAAAAATGGATAACCTGGGTCTTTGAAAGAGACAAAATTACGTGTCTACACATGTCAGTGAAAAATGTGATTTGAATGTTATAATGATTTTGGTATATTATTAATGTTTATTCAAAATTATATACTCTAGTTCATGCTAGTGGAAAATGTGATTTGATTGTTATAAAGATTTTGGTATATTTTTAATGTTTATTCAAAATTATATACTCTAGTTCATGTCTGTGGACAGTGTGATTTCATTGTTATAAACATTTTGGTATATTATTAATGTTTCTTCAAAATTATATATTCTAGCTCATGCTAGTGGGAAATGTGATTTGATTGTAATAAAGATTTTTGGTATATTTTTAATGTTTATTCAAAATTATATACTCTAGTTCATGTCAGTGGACAATGTGATTTCATTATTATAAACATTTTGGTATATTATTAATGTTCATTCAAAATTATATATTTTAGTTCATGCTAGTGAAAAATCTAATTTGATTGTTATAAAGATTTTGGTATATTATTATTGTTCATTCAAAATTGTATACTCTAATTTATGCCAATGCAAAAATGTGATTTGATTGTTACAAAAATTTTGGTATATTACTAGTGTTTATTCGAAATTGTGTTCCCACTTACTAATCCTAACTTGGTAAGAAAATTCATCAAGTATATATAAAATATTTTCCTATTTAGCTTTATAATTTTAGATCTCACTCGTTTCACTTAAGCAAATTACTCTTATTTTCTATTTTTTATTTTTGAAAAAACAAAAACAAAATTCATCTAGTATATTAAAATAATATATCTTGCTTAGAATTTCATATCTCATTGATTTTATAATTTTACTTATGCAAATCAATATTTTTTTAGTTTTCTTTTTTTCTTTTGGAACAAAAAAACTCACAAAAAAGAACTCAAAAAGATCATTTTCTTAGTTCCTAAAAGTTGGTATTTGGTAATATCATCAATTGGGCTCCAAAAAAAAAGGTGTGAACAGATCCAGTGACAAAAAAAAGTGTTCACACGAAGCTTAACAAACTTATAAATATACGTCGATTCACTTCTATTCCTCACTAAAAAAAGTTCTCTTAGTAATGCAAGACTTTTCTCTATCTATAATTTAACTTTCATAGGTGATCCAAACTAAACCCTCCGCGCCACATCTTCCTCCCATAAACTTCTCTCCACTCCTACATCTCAGAAAATAATTGCAAAGAAAATGTTTATTGAGTTTATAGGTGAGTTTGCAATCATGAAGGATCTGAGCATGGATCATTTCAGCCCTCCTAAATACACTTTGACCCGTACCCCTGATCCAAATTTTAGCTTCGCCTTCAACAACAACATCTTCTTCGACCGTCTCCTCCAGATCGAGATTATGGACGACACCCACTCTGATTCTGGGTGGGATCGGCCATAATCTTGATCTGAAGTAGACAGTCGGAGAAGTTGTTGCTGTTGAAAGGAACCAAAAACCGGGTCCCGGATACATGTCGGAGAGAAGTTTGGGTCAATACAGCTGTTCTAGGGTCGAAAAGATCCAAATTCTGATCATTTATGACTGTAAACTCGACTATAAACTCTATTAATCTTTACTTTATAATTGTCTCCGATATGTAGGACGGAGAAATGTTTGTGGGAGGAAGACAGAGGGTAAGGGGTTTAGATTGGGTCACCCATGAATGTTGAATTATAGATTGACAAGTCAGCATGCAGCCCGACTCTAGCAAACAATCCTTTGTAATGTTTCATGTAAAAAAATCAATGTCTTAATCCCCCAAGTTTGTTTCTGATTGATCCCTTTTTCAAAAGCAACCATAACGCTTTTGATTATTCCAAAAATCTATTTCATATATGTATATGTATCTATTCCTGTGGTTGGTTTCAAAAGCTACTTTTGTTATTGTATTGTTTTGTTGTGGTATCTTTCTGTTATTTTGTTACTGTTTGCTATTTACTTCTTTCTCGGGACTATTTTTGATTGTTTCTCTACTAAGGTCTGTGCATACTCTATTCTCCCTAGACCCCACTTTGTGGGACTACATTGGGTATGTTGTTGTTGGTTGGGGGAACTGGTGTTTCAATTTATGCTAAATGCTGTCGCTTTTGGTTCAGTGCGACTGTATCACCTTTTGTAGTTCAGTTGAGCTGATTTATTTACCCTTCCAAAAGAAAGGTGTTACATTCGTTGTGTAGGTTTCTGGAAATGTTTTCCTTCACAATAAACACCTTTTTCATTTGGTTTTTGCTTAATCCTTTAACCACTTGAGGTTTGTTTATGTATATTGTGATAATCATTCTTCTTTCCATAATTTCAGATCAATTATTGGGTTGCTTGGAGCATGAAGAGCAATTTTGGTTCTTATTCTTGATTGGCACAACTTTTTAAACATTATATTTCAGTATCTGATCATGTATTGGTCTTCAACGTTTTGACGTAACTGATGCTTCTTCTAATCTGTCAAGAATTTGGTGCATCTTCTATCCGTTGTTTCTGAGAGACCAGCCATTGTTTTCCCCCTTTCTCCGCCTCTGTATTTCAACACCCAAGATCAAGTAAATTATCATGAAGATCAAGTAAATTATCATGAAGATTTGTTACAATAAATGTTTATTGCAAAGTTAATGGGTTAATTATAAATGTACATGATAACTACATGTGCACTTTCTTATGGAGGAGATTTCAGTATGAAGTTAAAAGACATTACCAAGTTTGTGACTGTTGTCGTTGTTCACCAAGATATTCTAGTCATTTGCTATGTTTATGGTCCTGGGTATGTTGTCTTTGCTACTATGTTTATTGACCATCTTCATCAAGTATGAAAGTAATTATATAGTTTGTTTTAACGTCCTGCTTGTTTTATGCTTTGCAAGTTACAAGATTGTAACCATACTTGAAACTTCGAATACCGCTTGCAAAAAATCAAACGAGTTTGAACGAGAAATATGGCAAAGCTGGCCCCTGCATTGTTACAGAAGTAACTCTAAATCTTGCAAATTTGGTCACTATCTTAAAGTAAACACAACGTTTCATGTTTACGTTCCACCAACAGAAACACTTTGAACAAAGTTAATGTAAGGTTTTGCAGAATGTCATCTGACCAATTCTTTTCATTCAGTAGTTTCCTCATGAAGATATAAGAAAGATTTATATGCCAGAGTTTCCAATGTGTAAAAAGGAATCGTTATGCTTTCATGTCATTTGCTGTGTGATTGACTCAATCTTTTAGTTTGGAATCCAATTCTTTCTCAAGTCGTTTGTTCTTTGGCCTTGTTAACCAGCAATTATGACATAAGTAACTCTAAATCTTGCAAATTAGGTCTCATTCCACCAACAGCAATACTTTGAAACATAGTTAATGCCAAGGTTTTGAGGAATGTTAAACGCCAGATTTTCCTACATGTTAAAGTGGAATCGTTATGCTTACATGTCATTTTCCAAGTGTTGACTCAATCTTTCAGTTGCCAGGTATTCGGAAGTTGCCAAATATCGCTTAGTATATTTTACCATGCTCCTCTGCCAAACTGGTATCAGAGCCACGCATGGTTGTTTTCTTGGGGATGACAACCATGAAGTATGATATTCCGCTATTGGACCGCAATACCAGATTTTCATTATGGAAGGTTAAGATGTGACATGTGCTCGCGTAAATGGATTTAGACGATACTCTATTTGGGTTTAATAAGATGCACTCATCATGGATAGAGGAGGATAAACAACGTAAGGATTGAAAGACTCTATCTAAGATACACCTTCATTTGTCCAGTCAGATTCTACAGGATATTTTGAAGGACACCACTGCCGCTACGTTGTGGTTGAAACTGGAATCGTTATGTATGATAAAGAGCCTAACCAGTAAGTTGCATCTCAAACAACGACTTTATTCTCATCGCATGTCAGAGGGTTTGTCTTTGGAGTATCACCTATTTGTCTTTAAAGGAACAAAACTGCTTAAGAGTATATTTAGGAGTATGAATCTACTCCAAATAGAAATATATTCATTGTTTTTCAAGTAATAATATAAGAGTCTATCACGACTCAACTTCTTAGATCATGATGACACCTACCATAATCCACCAGTAGGCAAACCAACCTGTAGTCCGGAATGACTAGTAACGGACTACTCAGTAATATAAGAAAAATAATTCAGAATATATTGAAATAAAAATCAATACATCGAAGAATCCCAAAACCTGGTGGTATCAGTACAAGAGCTTCTAAACATAATAAGTGTACAAAAGTGACATATCAAGGAGATATACACTGATACAACTTACCTTTGAATACAGCTTAGAGACTAGTCTAATACATAGGAGAGATATAAGTAATACTCCGCACGTCAGGAGATCCCTATAAGTCTTTGAACCAGGGTTGCTCTGCATGATGCACACATCAATAGTGATAATCCATACTATGATTTGTAGGCTGCAGAGGTGTATTATGATACCAAACGAATGGTACTCAATAGGAAACTGTCAATTGAGCTTCAAAGATAAAGCAGATATATAAAACATATAGACAGAATAGAAACTATACCTAAGAGTTCAAAAAACATAAAATAAGTCAATGAGAATAATAAGGGATAACTATTCTATTCATGTCCGAGAGTCTAACATAATAAGACTAAGGATGTATCAAGGTAAACTATCATATTCCAGCTACATTCAATATATGTCAATGCTATACCGTATATCCCAGGACAATATACGAATAAAGAGATAAAGAAAGATATATAGTAATATACAAGGTGAAGAAACGACTATAGAATATGAACAACGATGGAAGGGATATACGTAGTACCATAGCTCATATATATATATATATATATATATATAAATATATATATATATATATATATATATGTATATATGTATATATATGTCACGACCCAAGCTGGAGCCCCGGCTGTGACGATCATCCCAAATCATGAAGGCCGAGGCCTCTTTCTATCTGGCAATCATGAACACCATTCACATAGAATAAGAAAAAATGTGGAAAGCAAACAAACGGAATCATGGTCTTGTTCTTAATTCAATTTAACAATACTAAATGAAATCTGTAAGTATCTAGACAATATCTACTTCAGTCTGCGAAAATCTCTAATATATCAAAAATTAACAACTTGTCTAAAACTGGGACAAGGCCTCCAGCCGGACCCAAAACTAAAATGAAATAACAATGTTCTAAACACAGGCCTTCCAGAATAAAGAAGGCTCATAGACTGCACACTTCTGGCTTAGCGGAACCTCTAGACTGTGCCTCAGACGCTGAAATATAAGGGGTCAATACAGATGTACTGGTACGCAGAGCAATCTAAAATAATGTATTTTTTTATACAACATAAGTGAGATTAATTTGTAAATAATTTGTATATGATATATGAAAAACACATGGGCATATTTAAAAGACTTTGAACAATGATTCTGAAAATCCATGACTCACTCTTTATCTTACTTCTGAGCTAGATGGTACACCTTACAATTTGTAATTCCACGGGTTATGTGAAATCTGCCCTTGACTCGGCGGCCAAGCCTCCAATCCAAGTTTACCTCAGGGATTGGAGTATCTATAAGGAAAGACACGCAAGACCACACAACACGGTTCCATGATCCCCAATCAAATCAACATGTCATGGTAGTGCACAAGACCACAAAGCATGACTCCTAACCATAGTCCCAAATTGGGATGACATAAATCAAGGTACACAAGACCACACAGCATGGTACCATATCCACGTGTCGGCAAATCACGGTTTCTAGCATTGAGTCTTTCAAATCATACTTTCTTCGGGTAACCATCTAACCTTCTTTAAGCCCGTTTTTAACCTTTTCTAAACACACATTCTTTGAAATAAAAATCTGAAAATCTTACATTTTCATG
This sequence comes from Capsicum baccatum var. pendulum, assembly GCA_030864225.1. NCBI lineage: Eukaryota > Viridiplantae > Streptophyta > Magnoliopsida > Solanales > Solanaceae > Capsicum > Capsicum baccatum. Next base: position 9,503,680 of record CM061550.1, read on the forward strand.
ACATTCATCTGATTGGTAGCGTCATACCAAGACTTACAAGTCGTATTTCTAAGCCATAAAATATCGTGTTACAGTTTCTTTATTCAAAACCTAAAGTTTGGACCACAATATCATTCAAACAGTTTAAGAGAATTCATACGTCAAATCATATGTCAATTTATGCAAAGAATCTCTCTTTTCAATATTTTAACAAACATGTGGTGGTCATGTATTTTGACAAACCATGCAATTCTTTCATTAAATATCTTCAACATTTATCAACTTGTAAAACCTCCCCCTCTTCAATTCATAATCAAAACCAAGTCTTATGCAATAGTAAAGACATTTGTAATATGCTTCTCAATATGGATTGGAACAATTCATAACATGTGAACACAAGGAGGTTTATAGCAAGAGAGGGATTATGATTTTTCGTGCTCTCAATTCAAGTTTCAAACATCAAACCACATGTATACATACATACATACATACATGCATATATATATATATGTATGTATATATATATATATGTATATATATATATATGTATGTATGTATGTATATGTATATATATGAACTAACATCAAGTTTATGGGGAAGGCCTTAAGACCAAAACTTTACTATCAAGAAAGATTCACAATGCATAATTGTAGTTGAAATTTCAATACCCTTTCTTAAATTCATGATATATATATATATATATATATATATATATATATATATATATATATATATATATATATATATATATATATATATATATGTATGTATGTATATGTATATATATGAACTAACATCAAGTTTATGGGGAAGGCCTTAAGACCAAAACTTTACTATCAAGAAAGATTCACAATGCATAATTGTAGTTGAAATTTCAATACCCTTTCTTAAATTCATGATTTCTAGACATTTAAACATGATTAAGATAATTTCACCATGCCCATGTAGTTTAGGAAAAATCCACGTACCTTAGATTACTTAGTTTAGAGAGTAGAACTCGAATCTTAATTTGTTCCTGGGAAATCTTAGACTTAAGGCTTGATTTCTTGATTTCTTGTTCTTGGAGAAAACCCTAGTTTGATCTTATTTTTGAGAGTGGAGAGGAAGTTTTTGATGTTGTAAACTGATGAGAACTGATTAACAATGTTTTAGAGGGTAATTAAATCCATTGAGGAGGTTTTCTGAAGAGGAAAAGTATCAAAACACCCTTTTTAAAGCATCCCGCCTTCGAAACTTCAAATTTTGCCTGACGGCTTGATTGACGGACCATCAGGAGGGTGACGGAACATCACCTTAACATCGGGTCATTTCCAGTGACAGAACTCACTGTTTTAGGGGCGACAAAAGGCTTGACGTTTCGTCGGGTCGACCGTCGCACCCTCGACAGATTGATACCTCTTTATAAAATAGGCATAACATTTTACCCCAATATTGGATTAAGGAAAAATCAGTGGAGTTGGAAAGAGTATTCAAAGTCCTTTCATTTGATATATAGTAGGCTGTATAATTCTTTATATACAAAATGTTATGGTCAATTGAAGTTGACCCAAGTTTAAATGCTCACCAAAACTCAATTGATAGGAAGACTTTCAAATCGTCCTTGAGTTAAGAGACCTCTATGATTTCAATTTATGATCAACTAGATTCCCACACTACATAATTGATTAACATACTAAATTCACATCGTATTTATGGATTTTGGAACCTTTATGCATAGGAATAATAGTTTACGTTCTAACCTGATATGCGGGGTGTTACAATATATGTATAATACATATAAATAGGAGGTCATCTCAAGAATAACCTAGATCATCATATTCTCATTTTAAGACCTCATTATAATACTATCAAGTTTCAATACTATCATCCATATGGCTAAAAATGATATAATCGTGTACAATAATACCATCATAAGATAGCAGAAGCCAAAGACATACCTCAATTCTTGATATCGGATCAATGACCAATCTGTCATAAGCTAGCCATAATAATGATCATAACAATATCAATAACACTGTGCATAATAGGATACTTTGGACAATTAAATACCTAGCCGAGCGTATGTGTACCCCCACCACCCCAGACTCAGAAGGTTCAATCAACACACAACAACACGAGGCATATTCTTTACTCACATCCATGCAACCATCCCATACTGGTCGATAGACATAGGTGAATATTGGTGATATGCGATGTGCATGCAGAAATGAATGCAAGGTACATAATCAGTATCACAACTCATCATAATTGTCATTATTATGATCATCATTATCATAATTAATCTTCAACTTTTTCGGGTATCAATGTATCATCATAATGTCTTCCGGACCTACCGGGTATTAATATCATCACAATAATATCCTCCGACATTGTCGGGTATCAATATAATCGTAATAGTATCCTCTGACCTTGGCGGGTATAAATATTATCACAATAGTATCCTCCGGCCTTGCCGGGTATTAATATCATCACAATAGTATCCTCCGGTCTTGTCGGATATCAATATCATCACAATAGCCATTACGGAATAAAATATACTAACATACTCATAAACATAATCGTATGACCATAAAGTATCTATCTAGACATTACTTTCCAACTGCTCGTTATTAGCTAATCAATGCTATTTGTAATGAAACCACTAGTTCGCTCGTTATCATGTGACCTCTAGTTATTTATCTAAACATTGTCCTTATTCAGGGGATAGAAACTAACCATTATTTATTAAATAGCCAAAATCTAACATCTAGCCAAGGTTTATCACTGAACCATAATAGCCATTTATCCATTGTTCCAAATTATGAACTAATAATCATATATCCGTTAATCATTACTAGAAAACACATTATCACTTGTCACCTAACCATCTCTTATTAACAGACACCATTCATTAACTAACCATCATTTACTAACTAATCCTTGCTTAGTTATTCATTAGTTAACCATTTAGCAACTATTCAAAGTTATTAACTAGTCACCTTTTACTACCAACATCTATTGTTTTCTAGCCTCATTAACACATAACTCCTCATTTATCGAATAATTGACATTACGAACTTAGTCATCAATACCAACTAATATTCACCTATACTAGACCGGAACTTACCATAAGTCATGTATTAACCATCGTTAGCTACCGTGTTTCAATTAAGCAAAAGCTTTAACTAATACATTAGATTCCTAGCCATCAAGTGCTATACTAGTCCCCTAATAGACAATTAGTAACAAAATAACTTAACTATTAGTTCGGCAGAACAATCATCTGGAATCATATAAGTTGGCGATATAATGCTCATGAATGTACCAAATCTATACATGCCATCATCAGTACTCAATCAATAAATTTGTAAGCAACATACCTGCCATGACCCGACCCGAGGCCCTGGTCGAGATGGGTATCTTGATCCATGAAGGACTGAGAGTCCCCCTTGTCCCAAACCCACTAGTGATATTATATGCTTTGGGCGCAGGCCCGCACGACTTTAAAATGCATTATTAGGGAGTAAGGCTTGCTTACTTATATACCCAGTATCCCTCCTGTATTTTGCCCATGTAGGACTCCTTCTCCTAAGTTGGGATGTCACATACACCCAACTTATGTACTTAGCATCCCTGCTAAGGTTTGCCTCACCAAATGGGATTTGCCAAACTCAAGACTAAGGTTTGCTCAGCCTTATCGGGATTCACCTACACTCAGTTTGAACTCTGGCCCATATCGACAGGACTGACACAAAAGCAACTTTGATACTATTCTTGCCAAGAATCGACCCAGGGACGTGATCACGATGGGCATCCGAGCCACGAAGGCCTGAGAGACCCCTTTATCTCGCCCAACCCTCTAGTGATATTATCAGCCCATACAATTTTAAAATGCGTCACTAGAAAATAAGGATTGCTTACTTATATACCCAGTATTCCTCCTATGTTTTACCGATATGTGGCTCATTCTCCTAAGTTGGGGTGTCACAATACCACATCTTTCCCCATCCCATACTAGAAAGATATGTATAAAAGCAGATATATGCATACTCATAAACCGTAATAGCATTATTTATAATGATAAACACTTCTTGGATACCCAGTCATCATCATAACACAACTCTTTTCCTAATAATATATCCAAAATAATCACAAGATCATAATCACGACCTTAGTCCCATATACATATCCAAAACATATATCAATAATCATATTTATAAGTCGTAGCATATATATAATCATCTCACATATAGGAGACGTAATATCAATAAGCATATTACCTCTATTAGACATCTCATATCTATAGGTCTACATTATGACCAAAAGGATAGTCACCTCTCTAGGCCAATTTGCATATCTAAGAGGAACATCATCTTTATAAGTCCAACAATCATGATTAAAGGAAATAGAAACTCTATAGGCGAATCATCAAGTCTAAGAAGAAATTAACATCTCAATAGTCCATTAATCACAATCTGGTAAAAATCATTAGAATTTATCAATTCACCAAGTAAATCTCACAAATAAGGCTCATTACTCTCAACTAGGCCTACTATCCACAAATAAGCCTACAAGGGCTAACACAAGTCTTGGCTTAAGTGGGTCGGATGATTCCACTTCTAATCCTTAATTTCCAAAATTAGGCACACTATGCCCCATACTAGGCTAAGATATTTAGTTCTTCTTCTAGATGTCAAGTAAGCCATATTCAAGCCTAAGATAGCAACTTCGACTAGAAACAAGGGTACTCAAGTCAACTATGCCCAAATTATGATTCCAAGACTACCATACTAGTCCAAATAGATCAAATATACAAATCATGCTTCAAATAATAAAACCACAGCCTAAACATAGGTTTACATCATAACAATGCTACAACAAATCTAAACTAAAGAGGGAAAGCAATAGGATTTAAAAGGGTTGTAAACATGCTATTTTACGGGTCCAAAGCCCTTATCTAATCTCCAAACATCAACAATCAAGGCCAAGTTATCCTAATCATAATCAAGCCTAACATCTATATTCATACGCAACATATATCACACATCATCTATGAAGAAAAGTAGACAGAAACCTTACCTCATGTCCGAACAACAAAACCTCACATCATGCACCACACACCTATCTTCACTTCACAGTATCCAAAATGACATCACACTATCAAAATCATAATCTACTCATCAGTATGAGTCTATCGATACTTTTTTTGCACTATTGTGTTTTGAATCCAAAAACGATACCAAAACTGCCAAGTGGGTCCCACTTATGAAAAATATGTTCTGAAGTCAACCCTATGTTCATACATGAACAATGAATAAAAACCCTACAAAATGAGTGAATAACAAGCAATCTTTGGGGTAAAATCAAGACCTAAGTGAATTTAGAATATTGGGTCAAAAAACGAGAAATTCTTCAATAAAATGATGAAATCTTACCTTAATCCGGGTGAAAATCATGATAATAGATGTTTATCAAGCTCCTTAGACACCCACAAGACTCAAAAAAGATTTTCCTACATGTTAAAGTGGAATCGTTATGCTTACATGTCATTTTCCTAGAGTTGACTCAATCTTTCAGTTACCAGGTATTCGGAAGTTGCCAAATATCGCTGAGTATATTTTACCAAGCTCCTCTGCCAAGTAGACTGTCATTTAGGATTGGTCATATATAAATGTTATCCTATATACCTAGAGTGACATGAATGCGGCAGATGGCATGAGGAATCGATTCTTGCAAAATTCATACTATGCATAATGTAGTGGCTGCTGTCTTGTCAAGACGGATGTCTGTAATAACCTATCAAAAAGACACAAGGTTAATCTGACTTGAACATGCTGTAACAAACCAAATTTATCAACACAGTACTAACGTATATTATCCTAACAGAATTCAAATTACAACGCATAGTTCAAGCAACAAAACAATACAAAAGGAACATCTCAGAATACTAGTAACTAGGAGAAGAGAAATTAGAACATAGAAGAGAGATGAGACATAACAAATTAAGCCAAAGCTTCAACATAATTTGTATCACCAAATTATTTTTTTTAATAGCTTGGCTGTTCCACACAAAGTTTTCCAATATACCAAACCCGCCCTTTACCCTAGTCTTTTGGCTTATCGGGTTCACAACACATGCTCATGATTTATATCATTGAAATCGTATTATTAATGCCTCTGCTATTTTGGTTCAGACTCTCAAGCAATATAAATTAGCAAAACTAACACCTATTAAAGCTGGTTGCTGCAGACCACCATTTATGTTATTGTTATTATTACTCATTGTGTTTACTTCCCTTTTTTAGTTTGTCTCAAAATAATTTCTATTTCCTTTTTTCGCAACTCGTTCATTCCAACCGTTCATAGGACATGTTAAAATTAAAGGGCATCTTGGTATATTCTATTTATCTTTAGTTTAATATCATAAGATTGAAAAGTTTTTTTACTTTCTTAAACTTCGTGGTCAAAACTAGACAAACAAATTTAAATGGAGGGAGTATTTGTCTGTTATTTCTTGTGTTGTCTCGGCTTTTCCACATGCAATTAGGAAGACTGGTAGCAAGTTTTGAAATTCTTTCTCGCTTGTTTTGACACAGAAAAGACTCAAATATTGTAAAGAGCGATGGTGACTTTTCTTTTGATAAAAGACATAAAAGGACGAAATATAAATGTGTGAATAAAAGAAAAGGGCAATGTCCCTCTTTTTAACAAAGAGGAAAACTTATTTGAAGATGGCAACCAACTCCAATGACTATGACATGCATTTTGGATTAAGCTGCTTGATCTTCCCATGCAAACTTCCCATTTGTTGCTGAGCTCGTGTCTTTGCCAATGCTGCTTCTTCAAACCCATTGGACTCATATATCTCATTCAATTGACGACATCTTGAAAGATTTCTGCCAACAAGCCTCTTTCTTTTTATTTTCTCAAACTTGCCATCGCCTTACGGTGCCCCTGAGGATTTTCACCCACAAGACTCTCTCATTCATTTTTTTTCAACTCCCTATCGCCTTACGGTGCCCGTGAGGGTTTTCACCTATAAAACTCTCTCATTTTTCTTTTATTTCTCTTAACTCACCATTTTCTTATGGTGCCCGCGAGGGTTTTCACCAATAAGACTCTCATTTTTATTTCTTTCCTGATTTCTTATGCTGAGGAAGACAAGAGGTACCCCAAAATGCATCATCGTATCTATTTCATGCTTAGCCTTAACATCATCAAAGATTGATCTGAAGGTCTTTCCTTGGTTGTAACTTGGCATTTGGATAGGGTTTGAAATAAAGGGATAGTAGTAGGCATAAACGACACTTGAAGTGGGGGTGGGATTTACAACTTTGGAATCGACTCAAACGACACATTAGCTCATGCCCCAGTTTTGTTGACTGGGTGACTCTAAAAATTTATTTGGTTGGACCGATCCCGAATAAGTGTAACACCCCGTAAATTTTTTCGTACACTTATCGCGATTATATGGAGTCCTAAAGACTTGCGTATGGGTTAAATTAAGTTTATGGTGTTCGGAAGTATCCCGTCAATAGTTGTATGTGTAGGTATTAGAATAAGCTTTCCAACGATATAAAGTTTGCCCAAAACAGAGGAGTATTTCATATAAGCGAGCACATTCGAAATTTCAAAACGGTGGTCGGGAAGCCTGTGAACAGTAATTCTGCAGGAAAATTTCTGCAGCTAGGCACTCCAACTTGAGACGATCATAACTCCTTGTACAAAAAGAACTGTGTGAGCTGCTATATATAGACGAAAATCTCCGAGAGTCTTATTTCCGATGAAATTGGTTTCATCCAAATCCAACATCTGAGTAAGGATTTATACTCGTTTTACTAAAGCCTCTCAAAACAGATTTTTGTGAACAGTAAATTAGCAGGAAAATACTGAGGCCTGCCAGTTTTTGGGTCAACTTTGAACGATCATAACTTCCTCAATATAATGAACTGGGCGAGCTACCATATATCAAAAGAAAGATCTTTGAGTCTTCTTTCTAATGAAATTCGTTTCATCCAAATCCAACATCTGAGTAAGGAGTTATACTTGTTTTACTTCAGCCTCTCAAAACAGATTTTTGTGAACAGTAAATTAGCAGGAAAATACTGAGGCCTGCCAGTTTTTGGGTCAACTTTGAACGATCATAACTTCCTCAATATAATGAACTGGGCGAGATACCATATATCAAAAGAAAGATCTTTGAGTATTCTTTCTAACGCAATTGGTTTAATCCAAATCCAACATATGCGTAAGGAGTTATACATGTTTTACTTCAGCCTCTCAAAACAGATTTTTGTGAACAGTAAGTTAGCAGGAAAATACTGAGGCCTGCCAGTTTTTGGGTCAAATTTGAACGATCATAACTTTCTCAATATAATGAACTGGGCGAGATACCATCTATCAAAAGAAAGATCTTTGAGTCTTCTTTCTAACGCAATTGGTTTCATCCAAATCCAACATCTGCGTAAGGAGTTATACGAGTTTTACTTCAGCCTCTCAAAATAGATTTTTAGGGTCAAATTCAAACAATCATAAATCCTTCTACAGGCCGAACTGGGTATCCTAATTTATATAAATTGAAAGCCCTTTTAATTATCTTTACAATGATACCAATTTCACCCAAATCCGATATCGGAGCAAAGAGTTATGATCTATTTACTTCAGCCTGTCAAAACTGTCCACTGGGGACAGATTCGGGATTTATTTCAATTTTTAGGGCACAATGGTCATTTTCTATTACCTTTGGACGAAAATTGGTCTTAAAAACCTGCACTTAGCCTCATTTGTATCAGATGTTATCCAATTTTAAGAGAAGGTGAAAACCCTAGCCAATTTCAACCTCAAATATTTTGTGATTCAACCGTGGAAAATTCAAATTGATTCCGTAGTTGTGTTCACCATCTCGAAAGCTTCGAGAAGCACCCCATGGTTATGTAAGGAGGATTCTAAATACAAGAGTTCATTGTTAAGGTATGAATATTGTTTATTCTTGATTCTTATCCATGAATAAGTATTGATAAAGGATTATGAGTATTGTCTTGATGTTGGAAGATAACTAGAAACATAGTTATGAATTGTTGTGTATAAATTGTTAGTAGTAAATTATGGAAGTTGTTGTATTGGATTATGGAGGATGAATTGTGGTGATATATCATTATATTAGTGGTTATGTATGCCTAGTGATCATGTTGGTATTGAATGGTGATTAAGAAGGGAAATAAAGGCTAAGAGTGATGTTGAGGGATATTTCATGAAAATGCATGATATGTGAATGTAATAAGAGTATAAGAGGATGTATGTAGTACTCTTATTGATGAGCTAAAGGATTACTTCCTAGAAATTATTTGGTGAAGTTAATACCTAAATGGTAAGGTTTGGTTGCTAATACTAGTTTGCCACAAATGACTTATTGTAGATAAGTGTTCGAAGAGTACGGGAAGTCACTTGTATTGAAGTGGTTATATCAAGGTATGTAAGACATACTCTATCTATTCTTTGGCATGAATAATGACCCATGGCACTCTCAAGTAAGCTTCCAACATTGTCCTACGACACATGACACCTAATAACATCATATGATCTTCGACACTACCAATTGAACTTGTTTTCACTTTTAAGATGTCCGGCTAGTCAAAAAAATGTCCATATACTATTGTTGACTCCGAAATGGTTTAATGAGGTATCCATGATTCTCTACTTCATCTTCATGATATTGATTACCTATTTACATGTTTTTCCTATTGAGGTATCATGGTTTCAAGTTACATAAAGTGTGACCACAAAGTAACCAATCTCAAAGATTAATTGAATTAAGAAATGGAATGTCTGTATTTTAAATTGATGATATGATGTATTGTATTAGTACCACTGATCAGTTGGCCATTGTATTATAAAGATTATGTATATATGCTATTCAAGGGGTGGTCCCTGATGTATTGTATTAGTACCACTGATCAGTTGGCCATTGTATGACATATGTTATGTATTGATAAGGATTACGGGAAGTAATGATATGCAAGTAATGTGCAGGTATCCCATCAGTTCTTTTAAGTGTGGTCTACTCATACTGTTTATTCACTAGTATCTGGGTTCTGTTGATCTTTTGTATCTCATCTTGATACTCACTGCCTTACATACTCAGTACATATTTCCGTACTGGCGTCTCTCACGGGGGACCTGCATTCATGCCTGCAGGAATAGGTACTTCAGGTCGTACACCTCCGCAGTAAGAGCCAGGACATTTTGTTGTTAGTGGTGAGCTCCAGTTGTTTCGGGGCATCCCAAGTCATCTCTATATGTACTTTTTGGTATTTGTATAAAAGTCTTTTGTGGGCGGGAGTTTGTCCCGACCCCAACTCAGTTGTGTATCTATGTAGAGGCTTTTGTAGACATATTGTACAGCCATAGGAGTGTTTGGTTGATAGACGTGATGGCTCTGACGGCCAATTACTGTTCATATATATATATTTATGCGTGTCTGCTGGGCTGATACAGGTACTGTTTTCTTCTATTTACAACGAAGTGCTGCCCAAATTTCTAATTTTCATAAGTAATGTGAATGTGAAAGTATAGGTTATGAACGGGTTCTCCCGGGCCTCCTCGGCTACGGGTGCCAGTCTGCTCCAATGGGATTTAGGGTATGACAATAAGGCAGCCTACATATCTCACCCCCGAGAGACGAGAATTAGGTTGCACGTAATTCCATCAGCTTGTTCTTTGTTTTGGTTTAAATTTTTTTCTTCTTTTATTTTTCGTACTTACTTTTCTTCTTTTTTGACACTTTATTTTTTACTCTATTTTGATTCCAAAAGTGGGGTATGAAAGAAAAATAAAACTAGGTTCAAACGGGGTAAATAAAGGATTACACAATGTTTGGATAGCAGAAAGAAATTCCTTCATCATATCAATTTTCAAGAATGCAAGTACTAAACATCCAATAGAACCAACAAAGGATAAAATATCATATATAATATCTTTTGACCGCATTAGCATTGATAGCCCTCTCTGCCATTTTGCATTCAATATCTGTCAAATATAAGGCCCCATTGGGAAACACCTTCTTCACAATAAAGGGACCTTGCCAATTTGGGGAGAACTTGCCTTTAGCTTCAACTTGATGAGGGAGGATACGCTTCAATACCAACTAACCAACTTTAAAATTCCTGGGTCATACCTTTTTGTTATACATTCGAGCCATTCTCTTCTAGTATAATTGACAATGACATACCAACGTTAATCTTTTGTCATCAATCAAGCTCAACTATTCCAATCGGGTTTTGACCCACTCATCATCGTCAATCTTTGCTTCCATAATGACTCGAAGAGAGGGATTTCAACTTCTGCAGGAATGACTGCTTCTGTCCCATACACCAATAAATACGGAGTTGCCCCTGTTGAAGTGTGAACAGTAGTGCGATAACTTAGCAGTGCAAACGGTAACTGCTTGTTCCATAGCCTAGACCCTTGTACCATTTTCCATAGTATCTTCTTGATATTCTTATTGGCGGCTTCCACAATGCCCTTTTCCTTTGGACGATATGGAGTGGAATTTTGATGTGCAATCTTAAATTGTTGGCAAACTTCTTGCATCAAATGACTCTTGAGATTGGCAGCATTGTCTGTAATGATCATCTTTGGAACTTCGAACCTACTAATGACGTTGGTATGCACAAAATATACCACAACCTTCTTTGTTACTTACTTGAAAGTTACTGCTTCTACCCACTTTGTGAAGTAATCAATGGCTACAAAAATGAATCTATGCTCATTCGATGCTTTTGGCTCAATCGGTCCAATCACGTCCATTCCCCAAGCTACAAACGCCCATGGAGCAGCCATTGCATATAACTCAGCAGGAGGAGAATGCATCAGATCACCATGTACTTGACATTGATGACACTTTCAAACAAATCGAATAGAATCTCTCTCCATAGTAAGCCAATAATAACCTGCTCGAAGAATCTTCTTTGATAAGACATAGCCATTCATATGAGGCTCGCATACTCCAGCGTGTATTTCAACCATGATTGTCGAGGCTTCTTTTGCATCTACGCACCTCAAAAGTCCCAGATCTGGGGTTCTCTTGTATAAAATTCCCCCAATTAAGAAAAATTCGCTAGCCAAACGCCTAATAGTCCTCTTTTGATCACTAGTGGCATGTGTTGGGTATTCTCCTGACTGAATGTATCGCTTGATATCAAAGAACCAAGGTTCACCATCGAGCTCTTCTTCAACTGCATTACAGTAAGCATGTTGATCACGACTCTGTATACCGTTCATACTAGTAGTCTTAGTATTTCTCCTTAATTTTTTTGTCCTACGATTTCTATTATTATCTCGTTTCTTTTACTTCGATAGTTGGATTTTTTTCTTTGCTATGCTTTCACTTCCATTACTATTTTCCAGGAGTGTTTTTACTTGAGCAAAGAGTCTATCGAAAATGATCTCTCCACCTCTCTGAGGTAAGGACAAGATATGTGTATGCTGCCAAGTGATAAGACTTTGTAAAACTCCAGTTGAGTATCCATATATTGGAGACATGCTTATTCTACTGAAAATAAATAACTGACTTCATTAATATTACCGGTCATTAAACACTTGATGAAATAAGTGTGAATTTCTTTTTCGGTGTTGAACTTTTGTGGAAGCAGTTTCTTGTAAAAATGTAAAGTAAGATTGCGTATAGTAGATCCTTATGGTTTGACCTTTTTCTATGAGGCCACTCATAGTGGGAGGGGTGCCCTTTGACTTTTTTTAATTATTTGGAACAAGACTAAACTTGCTGAGCATGTCCCTCAAGGTCTGGTGCCAAAAATTCTTCAACAACCAACCAAGTTGGATTCCAAACTGAAAGAATGAGTCAAATCACTCACCAAATGTCATGAAAGCATAACGATTCCTTTTTACACATTGGAAACTCAGGCATATAAATCTTTCTTATACCTTCATGAGGAAACTACTGAATGAAAAGTAATAGACTACATATATAATTATTAAATACATTTGGGTTATTCTGTAATTAGTTATTCTTCAGTTCTCTATATATACAGCTGTAACCCCTTCAATATCAATAAGATCAATTATTATTAAATTATATCATGGTATCAAAGCTCGGGTTTCTTCTTCCGCCCAAACCCTAATCTCTCCTCTTTTCCGACGTGTGTGCGCCGCCGCCACCGTCTACACCACGCCGCACGGCCTCCCTCCTCCGCCGTAGGTCGGCGCCATGGACAAGGTTGTTGATCCTCTGTCAAATTTACCGTCTGGAGTAAAATTAATGCTCAGGAATCTCCACAATCTCATCCCCGAAAAATTATCTGACAACAACTACCCGGCCTGGGCACATAACGTCCGCACCGCCCTTGCAGCCAACTTACTGCTCAGATGGATTGACGGTGCGGAGAAGCCGCCGCCCGAGACAGCCGAGGAGGACGGCGTCATGCTCCCAAATCCCGACTACCTTCCGTGGATGATCGTAGACACTCAGATCCGAGCCTGTCTTCTCGCCGTTATTAGCCCCTCTGTGCACAAACACGCTCGGGGTTTTCTCACATCGGCTTCACTTTGGGACGCACTAGCCACAAGGTACAACTCTGTGTCCACGACTTATATTTTTCAGTTGCGTGACAGATTGCATACTCTTCGGAAGGGAACGAAGACGATGACTCAATACCTTGATGATGTGGCCTCTATTCTGTCTGACCTAGATGCTGTGAACGAGATTATTCCTGAACGAGACGTGGTGAATGCCGTGATACGTGGTCTTCCGTCTGGCTATTCCTCTCTCAAACAGCATATTCGCCTCTCACCTGTCGAAATCACTCTGAATCAACTGTCTGGATGGCTTAATGCAGAAGAATTGAATCTAGACATGGAACACAAATTACTGCTCGGAGAAGCCAGTTCCACCCCTGGCGTCACGGCTCTTTACTCGGCTGGCAGCGGGGGCTCGGCCAGGGGTCGCGGTGACGATCGCCGTAACCAAGGGAGAGGCAGCGGCGGCGGTGACCGTCGGAACGCCGGGCAGCAAGGCAGAGGCGGGCCTCCACCGAGGGACGGCTTCCAGTCAGGCCGCGGACAGGGACGAGGAAACCAGCGGGGGCCCACACGAGATCTTCCAACGTGCCAAATTTGTGCTAAACGGGGCCATTCTGTGGCTAATTGCTGGTATCGTTATGATGACTCGCAGAATGTAAATCGCCAGTCCGGCGGATCAAGGGCGATGCATGCGTCCACAAACGCTCAATCTGGCGATTGGTATCTAGACACAGGTGCTAACACCCATGTGACATCGGATTATTCACAACTTCAAGCTCCTCATCCGTATCATGGCTCAGAAACTATTACAGTAGGCAATGGTCAATCCCTTCCCATCACAAACACCGGCTCTGGGTATGTCTATACCCCAAATGGTAGATTTCATCTCTCAACCCTTCACCACGTCCCTTCCCTCACATCCAATCTTTTATCTGTTTATCGCTTTACTAAAGAAAATAACTGCACCCTCATTTTTAATGACACCAATTTCCAGATAGTGGACAATACCACGAACCGGGTGCGGTACACGGGCCGCTGTGAGCATGGGCTATACACTCTTCCATCCAGGTCTCCGTCTGTTGTGAGTCAAGCCATTCTCTCGTCCACCTGGCATCGCCGGCTTGGGCACCCATCATCCGCCATCACCAAATCCATTTTATCTTCCTTAGGTTTTAATTTTTTAGAGAAATTACATTGCGAGTCCTGTTCAGTGTCTAAATCTTGTCGTTTACCTTTTTCACTGTCTGAACACAAGGCCACTGCGCCATTTCAATTAATTCATTCTGATGTTTGGGGTCCAACCTCAGTTCCTTCTGTTCAAGGTTTTCGTTATTATATCTGTTTTGTTGATGATTACAGTAAATTCACTTGGCTTTATCCTCTGAAATTTAAATCCGAAGCTTATACTGTTTTTGTCAACTTTGACCGAATGGTTCAAAATCAATTTAATGCCAAAATCAAAATTTTTCGAAGTGACAATGGCAAAGAATTTGTCAACAATGCATTTGGTGTTTTTCTTCAAAGTCTAGGGGCTCTTCATCACACTTCATGTCCATATACCCCTGAACAAAATGGCGTTGCTGAGCGCAAACACCGTCACCTAATAGAAACAGTTGTTGCGCTCCTCCATGATTCCACCTTACCTGTTTCCTTTTGGGTTGATGCCCTTGCTACTGCCAACTACCTCATAAATCGCATGCCCACTCACACACTCTCCAACTCCACTCCATATGCCCGTCTCTACAATCATCCACCCGACTATATTCATCTCCGCCCGTTTGGGTGTCTGGTTTATCCCTGGTTGCGTCCACACACTCAACATAAACTTCAACCTCGGTCCACCCCTTGTGTCTTTCTAGGCTATCATCCCACTATTAAAGGTTACAAATGTTTCGATCCTGTATCTCAGAAAACATATGTTTCCCATCATGTTCGTTTTGTGGAGGAACAATTTCCTTACACAAGTCTTTCCTCTACTCCATACTCCCCCAATCCACTTGGCATTGTGGCATTATTTCCGTCCTTTTCACACGCTCATGCTCTGGCTCACTCGGCACCTAACCCGGTACCCCACTACACCACTACCCACCCGTACCAACCACCTAGCGACTCGAACCAAACCTCCCACCCGAACACCCAGCCGACTGCCA
Source organism: Capsicum baccatum var. pendulum (assembly GCA_030864225.1). Taxonomy (NCBI): domain Eukaryota; kingdom Viridiplantae; phylum Streptophyta; class Magnoliopsida; order Solanales; family Solanaceae; genus Capsicum; species Capsicum baccatum. The sequence goes on from CM061550.1 coordinate 9,519,324, forward strand.
CACAACCCACCACTTCCCTACATCATACTCCTAACACACATACAACCACCCCATCCACCGCTGCACATCCCAGCTCCCACGGCAGCCCCACCCAACCCCCGTCCACACATCATATAACTCCACCACCCCTTCCTAATCACCCTCCACTCAACACTCACCCTATGACAACCCGAGCCAAGGCCGGTACCTTCAAACCCAAAGTCTACCACACTCAAATACCCTTTGATGCACATCCCATAACTGAGCCTACTACCCACAACCAAGCCTCCAAAAATAGTTTCTGGTGCCAAGCTATGGATGAGGAATTTCAGGCTCTGAATGAACAACGTACATGGGATCTGGTACCTCTGCCTAGTAACCGAAAGTCTATTGGGTGCAAATGGGTGTTTCGCATCAAACGAAATTCAGATGGATCTCTTTCTCGCTATAAAGCACGTCTGGTTGCAAAAGGGTATCATCAGGAGTATGGTGTGGATTATAAGGAGACCTTCAGCCCTGTTGTTAAGCAACAGACTATTCGTCTGGTCTTATCTCTTGCTCTTCACTATGATTGGCCGCTTCATCAGTTAGACGTCAGCAATGCCTTTCTTCATGGTCATCTTGAGGAAGACATCTATATGGTTCAGCCACCGGGATATGTTAATCCCAACCGTCCTCACTATGTTTGCAAGCTTCGCAAATCACTGTATGGCCTGAAACAGGCCCCACGTGCCTGGTACACACGCCTCTCTACTTTTCTGCAGGGTCTTGGTTTTCGCACCTACCATCATGACAACAGCCTCTTCACCCTTCACTGTTCTCGAGGGACAGTCATCATTCTTATCTATGTGGATGATATTGTTATTACAGGCAGCTCGTCATCACTCATCACTGAAATTACTGAGGCTATGCATCGTGACTTCAAACTTAAGGACCTCGGTCCTCTGGAGTTCTTTCTTGGCCTCGAACTCATCCGCAAATCGGGAACCATATTGATGCATCAGACAAAATATACCCTTGAACTTCTAAATCGAGCTGGAATGACAGACTGAAAACCCGCGGTCACTCCCATGGCAGTCCGCCAATCCCCAGGGCCGAATACTCCCTTTGCCGATCCTACACTATATCGGAGCCTCGTCGGTGGACTTCATTATCTTGCTGTTACTCGTCCGGACATCCAATATGCAGTCAATCGAGTCTCCCAATCAATGCATGCTCCCACAGAACAACACTTTCAGGCCTTGAAACGCATTCTGCGCTATCTTAAAGGTACTCTTCAATGTGGAATTTTATTTCAAAAGGGCTCGTTTGATATATCTGTTTTTTCTGATTCGGATTGGGCTAACGACAAAGATGATCGAAAGTCCACTACTGGATATATTGTTATGATGGGACCAAATCTGATTTCCTGGTGCACCAAGAAGCAAACGCGAGTGTCCTGTTCCTCCACAGAAGCAGAATATCGTGCCATGGCTGCGGGTGTTGCTGAAGCCATGTGGTTACGATACCTTACAGATGCACTTGGCATTCCCCCGCCGAAACCACAGATTTATTGTGACAATCAGTCCACTATTTGTGTTACCAAAAATCCAGTCCTTCATGATCGTATGAAGCATGTTGGGTCCGACTGTCACTTTGTTCGCGATGAGGTACTTGCAGGAACGATGGCCACGCACTATGTCCCATCTACTGACCAGCTTGCTGATATTCTCACCAAGCCTCTTCCGTTACAGCCTTTTCAGTATCTCTGCTCCAAGCTGCGCCTCGTTACCGCTGATCAGCTTGCGGGGGGATAATAGACTACATATATAATTATTAAATACATCTGGGTTATTCTGTAATTAGTTATTCTTCAGTTCTCTATATATACAGCTGTAACCCCTTCAATATCAATAAGATCAATTATTATTAAATTATATCAAAAAGAATTGGCCAGATGACATTCTGCAAAACCTTACATTAACTTTGTTCAAAGTGTTTCTATAACTTTAAGATAGTGACCAAATTTGCAAGATTTAGAGTAAAGATAGTGACCAAATTTGCAAGATTTAGAGTTACTTCTGTAACAATGCAGGGGCCAGCTTTGCCATATTTCTCTTAGCAAAGGGCCTAAACTCGTTTAATTTTTTGCAAGCGGTATTCGAAGTTTCAAGTATGGTTACAAGCTTGTAACTTGCAAAGCATAAAACAAGCAGGACGTTAAACAAAGAGACAATACATAAATATGACCTAAAATTGACACCAAATTATAACTTTAACCTTAAACTTTGATAATGCACAATACGACCTTTAACTATTCAAAACCTGAACTAATATAACCTCCGATTTTCCTACCCCCATATGTGAGTTTCACTCGTGCCTATGTGGAAAGGTAATCCAATCACACGGTGCCACGTCGTTAAAAGGGCTGACTTGGAGGGAGGCCATATTTGTGCAGTTTTGAATAGTTAAAGGTCATTTTGTACAATGTCAAAGTATTTTTTTTTTAATTAAAACGGCATATTTTTATTATTATTATTATTATTATTATTATTATTATTATTATTATTATTATTATTATTTTATTTAGAGATTGAACCCGCGCAGTAGGTTGAAGGAAGAGCCCAAGAGAGCAAATAACACCACTGGGCTATCCAAGTGCCTTGTTTCATGTGGTTCAACATTAATATACGTACATAAATATAGATTTTCTACCTTATATATACAACGTAATTTTTTTACCGAAAGGGTTCAGATGAACCCCATGGCAACCACGTAGGTCTGTGCCTGCGTTAATTTAATAACATTTTAATAATGTTAATTTAATATACTACTACTACTATCCTTAATAACGTTAATTTAGTTTTATTAAAACTATAATTTTCTTATTATTAGTATAGTTTCATTTGTAATTTAATATTTAAATAAATTATATTTAGATATATTATATAACTTAAATTCACCTTCTGTTTAATAAATCTTCAATATTGCTCTTTTTCCACAATGACAAAAGAAATTAGATGTTATTTTAATCTTTGAGCTGAAAATAATGAAAAAATAATAGTGAAAAATCATTTAAAGGTCATATTTGTGCACTGTTAAAGTTTAAAGTCAAATTTATGTCTTATTCCCTTAGATTTTAAGCTGGACGCGCCCAGTTTTGCGTGTTGAACACACGTTTTTCCACGTAGAATCGGAGGTCATATTTGTGCAGTTTTGAATTGTTAAAGGTCATATTTGTGTACTGTCAAAGTTTAAGGTCAAATTTATAATTTGGTGTCAAGTTTAGGGTCATATTTTATGTATTATCTCTAAAACAATCTACATAATTACTTTCATACTTGATGGAGATGTACCATAAACATAGTAGCAACGACAACATACCCAGGACCATAAACATAGCAAATGACTAGAATATCTTGGTGAACAACTACAAGAGTCACAAACTTGGTAATGTCTTTTAACTTCATACTGAACTTTCCTCCATAAGAAAGTACACATGCAGTTATCATGTACATTTATAATTAACCCATTAACTTTTCAATAAACATTTATTGTAACAAATCTTCATGATAATTTACTTGATCTTCATGATAATTTACTTGATCTTCGGTGTTGAAATACAGAGGCGGATAAAAGGGGAAAACAATGGCTGGTCTCCCAGCGATAACTGATAGAAGATGCACCAAATTCTTGACAGATAAGAAGAAGCATCAGTTACGTCAAACGCTGGAGACCCATACATGATCAGATACTGAAATATAATGTTTAAAAAGTTTTGCCAATCAAGAATAAGAACCAAAATTGCAGTTCATGCTCCAAGCAACCCAATAATTGATCTGAAATGATGGAAAGATGAATGATTACCACAATATAAATAAACAAATTAAACCTCGAATGGTTAAAGGATTAAGGAAAAAACAATTGAAAAAGGTGTTTATTGTGAAGGAAAACATTTCCAGAAACCTACACAACGAATATAACACCTTTCTTCTGAAAGGGCAAATAAATCAGGCTCAACTGAACTACAAAAGGTGATACAGTCACACTGAACCAAAAGCGGCAACATTTAGCATAAATTGAAACACCAGGTCCCCAACCAACAACAACATACCCAATGTAGTCCAACAAAGTGGGGTCTTGGGAGAATGGAGTATGCACAGACCTTAGTAGAGAAACAGTCAAAAATAGTCCCGAGAAAGAAGTAACGAAAGTAGAAGAAATAGCAAACAGTAACAAAATAACAGAAAGATACCACAACAAAACAATACAATAACAAGAGTAGCTTTTGAAACCAACCACAGGAATAGATACGTATACATATATGAAATAGATTTTTGGAATAATCAAACGCGTTATGGTTGCTTTTGAAAAGGGATCAATGAGAAACAAACTTGGGGGATTAAGACATTGATTTTTTTACATGAAACATTACAAAGGATTGTTTGCTAGAGTCGGGCTGCATGCTGACTTGTCTATCTATAATTCAACTTTCATGGGTGACCCAATCTAAACCCCTTACCCTCCGTCTTCCTCCCACAAACATTTCTCTCTCCTACATATCGGAGACAATTATAAAGTAAAGATTAATAGAGTTTATAGTTGAGTTTATAGTCATAAAGGATCAGAATTTGGATCTTTTCGACTCGAGAACAGCTGTATTGGCCCAAAATTCTCTCCAACCTTCATCCGGGACCCGGTTTTTGGCTTCTTTCAACAGCAACAACTTCTCCGAATGTCTCCTTCAGATCGAGATTATGGCCGGTCCCACCCTGAATTGGAGTGGGGGTCGGCCATAATCTCGATCTGGAGGAGACGGTCGAAGAAGATTTGTTGTTGAAGGCGAAGCTAAAATTTGGATCAAAGGTACGGGTCAGAGTGTATTTAGGGTCTATAACAGTAGTACTCGGGCTGAAATGATCCAAGTTCAGATCCTTCATGATTGCAAACTCACCTATAAACTCAATAAACATTTTCTTTGTAATTATTTTCTGAGATGTAGGAGTGGAGAGAAGTTTATGGGAGGAAGATGTGGCACGGGGAGTTTAGTTTGGATCACCTATGAAAGTTAAATTATAGATAGAGAAAAGTCTTGCATTACTAAGAGAGTTTTTTTTTAGTGAGGAATAGAAGTGAATCGACCTATATTTATAACTTTGTTAAGCTTCCTGTGAACACTATTTTTTTGTCACTGGATCTGTTCACACCTTTTTTTTGGAGCCCAATTGATGATACTACCAAATACCAACTTTTGGGGACTAAGAAAATGATCTTTTTGAGTTCTTTTTTTGTGAGTTTTTTTGTTCAAAAAAAGAAAAAGAAAACTAAAAAATATTGATTTGCATAAGTAAAATTATAAAATCAATGAGATATGAAATTCTAAGCAACATATATTATTTTAATATACTAGATGAAATTTGCTTTTTTTTTTTCTAAAATAAAAAATAGAAAATAAGAGTAATTTGCTTAAGTGAAATGAGTGAGATCTAAAATTATAAAGTTAAATAGGAAAATATTTTATATATACTTGATGAATTTTCTTACCAAGTTAGGATTAGTAAGTGGGAACACAATTTAGAATAAACACTAGTAATAGACCAAAATTTTTGTAACAATCAAATCACATTTTTCATTGGCATAAATTAGAGTATACAATTTTGAATGAACATTAATAATATACCAAAATCTTTATAAAAGTCAAATTAAATTTTCCACTAGCATGAACTAGAGTATATAATTTTGAATAAACATTAATAATATACCCAAATCTTTATAACAATCAAATCAGATTTTTCACTAGCATGAACTAGAATATATAATTTTGAATGATCATTAATAATATACCAAAATGTTTATAACAATGAAATCACATTGTCCACTGACATGAACTAGAGTATATAATTTTGAATAAACATTAAAAATATACCAAAATCTTTATAACAATCAAATCACATTTTCCACTAGCATGAACTAGAGTATATAATTTTGAATAAACATTAATAATATACCAAAATGTTTATAACAATGAAATCACATTGTCCACTGACATGAACTAGAGTATATAATTTTGAATAAACATTAAAAATATACCAAAATCTTTATAACAATCAAATCACATTTTCCACTTGCATGAACTAGAGTATATAATTTTGAATAAACATTAATAATATACCAAAATCATTATAACATTTAAATCACATTTTTCACTGGCATGAACTAAAGTATATAATTTTGAATAAACATTAATAATACACCAAAATCTCTAAAACAATCAAATCAAATTTTCTGCTGACATGAACTACATTATATAGTTTTGAATATACAAAATTTATTATAACATTCAAATCACATTTTTCACTACATAAACTAGAGTATATAGTTTTGAATAAACATTAATAATATACGAAAATCTTAATACCAAATCACATTTTCCACCAGAATGAACATATGTATATAATTTTGAGTAAATATTACTAATATATGAAAATCTTTATAACAATCAAAATCACATTTTCCATTAACATGAACTAGAGTAAACCTATTTATTCATTTCCAAATAGGGAGTAGTAAATTTTTAGGTGAAACTGATATCTATTCATTTTCAAATAGGGAGTAATAAATGTTTAGGTGATACTAATATCTTGGCACGTCTACGTTATTAAATATTTCTACACAATTAGTGATTTTGATATGAATAAAATAGACTTCATAACAAGTGTGAATTTTTGAACTTTTATGGAATAAGTTTGTTGCGAAAATATAGAGTAATACTGCTTCTAATAAATCCCTATGATTCAACATTTTTATGAATCTGTACATAGTGGAAACTTAATGCACCAAACTTTCATTTAATAATCTTAGAGGTTGGGGATTACTTCTAAGGGAACATAACAAATCTTATTTATGCCGAAATGACAGACAAATCAAAAGGAAAAATAGTATAAAGAGAGAGCCTCTATAATGATCCTTGAGGACATTTTCCATATTTATGCTTATCTTCACCGTTTGAGCTTCTCCATAGCTGCCCCAAGTCGTGTATGGCTTTCTGGGATCGACAGTTAGGTTACTGGACAGTTCATTTGTTTTTTTGAGCAAATTCCTTGTTTTGAAATTTTCGCTAGTTCCAAAATACCACCGAGCGAAAAACTTTACTGAAATGATCTCGGATGCGAATTTTGACTATGCCAGTAGATTTGAAATATAAAATTTAATCTAGGTAGACCTTTGTTTTGGGTTCCAATGCACTCGATCTCATTTCGACCTATTGGTCGGAAAGTTGGAAAATCGAAATATGGGCATGGGACCCATATTTGGTCAGAATGACATTGAATTAAAAATCCAACCTCTCCATCACGTATGGAACGTCGATTTTAGGCTAGTGGGACCCTTGGTTCAGGTCTCAAAGCTTCCATACTTATTAGGCTATTGAGCGTATTTTATGAAAAATGGAGCAATAGGCGTGGACCCATTTTATTCCAAAACGATCTTGTGTGAAAGTTTTGATGATTTCAATAGATTTGAAATGTGGTTTACACTCGAATTTCACCATTGGATCATGTTATTGGGGTTTCAAATGAGTTTCGAGGGTCAGAAATAAGTTTTTGACTTTGCTGTCATGGGGATACCGTATCTCTTCGCCAAGAGGGTCTACAAATAGACCCAAGGTCGCGAATTTGAGAATTTTCTCTTCTTCTTTAAGATTCTGAAATCCTAAATGGGTAAGATGACTCAAAATTGAGTCTTGTGGGTGTCTACAGAGCTTGATAAACATTTATTAGCTTGATTTTCACCCGGATTAAGGCAAGCTTTTATCACTTTATTGATGAATTTCTCAATTTTTTTTCCAAAATTCCAAATTCACTTAGGGCTTGATTTTTGCCCAAAGATTGCTTATTTTTCACTCATTTTTGAGGGTTTTGATTCCTTGTTCATGTATGAACAGTTGACTTCAAAATGTATTTTTCGTAAGTGGGACCCACTTGGAGTTTTTGGACCCGAAGCACAATAGTATAATATGGGTATCGATAGACTCATACTGATGAGTAAATTATGATTTTGATACTGTGATGGCATTTTAGAGATTGTGAAGTGAAGATTGGTGTGTGGTGCATGATGTGAGGTTTTGCTGTTCGACCTTGAGGTAAGGCTTCTGTCTACTTTTCTTCATAGATGATGTATGATATGGATGCTAGGCTTGATTATGATTAGGATAACTTGTCTTTGATTGTTGATGTTTGGAGATTTGATAAGTGCTTTGGACCCGTAAAATGGAGTGTTTATAACCCTTTTGAATCCTATTGCTTTCCCTCTCTAGTTTAGATTTGTTGTAGCATGGTTATAATGTAAACCTATGTTTGGGTTGTGGTTTTATCATTTGAAGCATGATTTGTATATTTGTCCTATTTGGACTTAGTGTGGTAGTCTTGAAATCATAATTTGGGTAGAGTAGACTTGAGTACCCTTGTTTCTAGTCGAAGTTGCTATCTTAGGCTTGAATATGGCTTACTTGACATCTAGAATATGAACTAAATACCTTAGCCTAGTTTGGGGCATAGTGTGCTTAATTTTGGAAGTTGAGGATTAGAAGTGGGATCATCCGTCCCACTTAGGCCCCTGTATGCTTAGTTGTGGATAGTAGGCCTAGTTGAGACTAATGAGCCTTATTTATGAGATTTACTTGGTGAATTGATAAATTGTGATGATTTTCACCGGATTGTGATTAATGGACTGTAGAGATGTTAATTTCCTCTTAGACTTGATGATTGGCCTATAGAGTTGCTATTTCCTTTAATCATGATCGTTAGACCTATAAAGATGATGTTCCTCTTAGATATGCAAATTGTCCTAGAGAGGTGATTTTCCTCTTAGTCATGATGTATGACCTATAGATATGAGATGTCTAATAGAGGTGATATACTCATTGATATTATTCCTTCTATATATGAGATGATTATTATATGCTATGGCTTATAAATATGATTATTGATATAAGTTTCAGACACGTATATGGGCCTAAGGCCATGATTATGATCTTTTGATTATTTTCGATATATTATTAGGCAAAGGGCTGTGTTATGATGATGACTAGATATCCGAGAAGTGTTTATCATTATAAAGAATTCAATTACAGTTTATGAGTATTCATATATCTATTTTTATACATATTTATTTGGTATGGGATGGAGAAAGATATGGTATTGTAACACTCCAACTTAGGAGAAGGACTCCCACATCGATAAAACATAGGAGAGATACTAGGTATATAAGTAATCAAGCCTTACTCCTTAGTGATGTATTTTAAAGCCATGTGGGCTGACAATATCACTAATGGGTTGGGCAGGATAAGGAGGTCTCTTGGGCCTTCGTGGCTCGAGATTCCCATCGTGACCAGGGCCCTGGGTTGGGTCGTGACAAGAATAGTATCAAAGCCACTCCTGTGTCAGCCTTGTGATGTGGGACAGAGTTCAAAGTAAGTGTAGGTGAATCCCAATAAGGCGGGGCAAACCTCAATCCTGAGTCTAGTCAAATCCTATTTGGTGGAACAAACCTCAGCAGGGATGCTAAGTACATAAGGGGGTATGTGACACCCCAACTTAGGAGAAAGAGTCCTATATCAAAAAAACACAATAGGGATGCGGGGTGTATAAGTAATCAAGTTTTACTCCCTAGTGATGCATTTTAAAACCGTGCGGGCCTGGACCAAAATCAGACAATATCACTAGTGGTTTGGGGAACCAAGGGGAGTCTCTCGGGCCTTCATGGCAGGATGCCAGTCTCGACCAGGTCCCTGAGTTAGGTTATGGCAGGTATTTTCCTTACAACTTTATTGATTGAATACTGGTGATGACATGTGATACAAGTACGATCGTGATTGTTGACTAATACATAAAGACTCGAGATCGGGTGGTTGCCCAACCAATGGAAAAAGCTTTGAAGTGTAGAGAACAAGTCCTAACACTCCAAAGCCATCCAATATGTACACTCCAAGGCCGCTTCTTTGCCATGGCTCATTAAGGGTATTTTAGTCATTTTATAATAAGTTGTAACATAGGCTATAAATAGAACATATTAGGTCATTTTCTCATAACTTTGATGATATTTTGAAAGATCTAGAGAGAGAGTCTTACAATGTGGATTCCTTGTAAGCAAGTGTGGATATCATTTGTGTTGGTGATAGTTTTGAAACGTTGGTTGCTTGGGAATCCCATTCCCTTGAGGTCACCGTAGAGCTTGTTGTTACTTGTATGAATTCTTGGGTCTTTATATTTAATATACACCTATTTTCATAGTGTTTGTACATTTGTATGTCAAGTTACCTATCTATCTATCTATTTCATTGTTGTTGTTGTTGTTTATTCTCGGTCTTGGTGTCCAAAAACCAAGACTTTGTGTTATTATTGTTCTTGTGCTTGTGTTGTTAATTTAGTTTGTTGGATCACTGATTTTATAGTTGTTGAATACCTTAATATCTTGTTGTTATTGTGTTTTCATTCTTGTTGTAGTGAATCTGAGAGTGGTCATCAAAGGGGTCCTCGGTTCTTCCAACTTGTGAACTATTTTGATGTTTGTTTTGTGTCTTCTTTATCGATCTTGTATCATTTGGTATCAAATCCATATTTGATTTAATTTTAACAAGATCAATCTTGGTCTTGAGAGTTGAAAAATCAAAAAAAAAAAAAGTGAAGTGTTCTTAAGATTGTACTTGGCCGAAAGTTGGGTCTTGTTTTTGTCTTGGCCGAGACATTTTCTTTGTGACTAGATCTTGTAGTCTTTTGTTTGTTTAGATTGTTTCTAATGTTGGTTTGTTTCGTACTAACACTAAAAGTGTCTAGATCTAAAGGTTTGAGCTTATGTTGTTGAACTTATTGTAAACTTGAAGTTGACCGTGGGTTGATATTGTCGTTCTTGACCGAGTGGTACAATTGTTGTGGACTTGGAGATGAATATTGGTGGAGTTGTTGTTGTTCTTGAGAAATTGTTGTTGTGATCTTGAAGTTCTTCACAACCTTCATAGCTTGTTAATATAAAGTGAACATTAGATCTATAAAAGTGAAGGAAAAAAGGGTGAAACTTTGTTAGTCTTGAAAGACTGTCCATCACTCATCAAATAGTCAATCACATGTCAACCACTTTCCAACAACTTTCCATAAAACAAGGGTCCATGTTATAAGGAGAATTATAAGAAAGTCAAAGTCTTGAAAACTTAACTTTGAAAAGGCTCCAAGACTTGTTTGAATTTCCCTCCTTAAAACAAATTCCACCAATTCCTAAATTGTAAATTGACCAAGACTTGAAATTGGACAACAACAAAAAAAAATAAAAAAACTATTAGAAACCGCAACCAATTATGTACTGCCACATCATCATTGTTACTGTTCACCAATATATTTAAGCTCAAATTTCAGATTTCTAAGTTTCCTTTTGTTGTTCCTTAGTTTCAATTTCGTTGGTTCCAATACTAATTGGCAAACTAGTACTCATCTACTAGATTGTTAGTTAGTCTTTGTGTTCGTTCATTCGTGTTAAACATTTGTTGTGTGCTTTTCTCTTTTGTGAATTCGTTGTATCTTGTTGGTTCAAGTCCGTAAACAAATTTTCTTTGAGTCAGCTCAAACGAAAATCCATTTCGAACAAGAGCAGACTCGACTCTCAATCACTCACAAAGTATAAGCAGACTTTCAACACTTGTGAAACCAAGTGTGAGGTAAAACTGAGAATGAGAGTGTGGTGAGGCATTTTGAACTAACAAGTTTTTTTTGTTGTTTGTTGTTGTCCTTTACTTTAGGTACCATGGATGCCACTAATATTGATGCCACGTTTGATCGCATCAATGACGATATTGAAGAAATGAAATGGCACGTGGAAAGGCTACACCAATTGTTACCTAAACTTATCCCATAAAATACAACTTCACTTGTCCAAACACCTTGTGCCGAGAGCTTTCCAAAGGAAGAGGTGGGCTACCCTGACCCACATCAAGGCAAAAAGGAGATTGAAACATCTTTGGTACTTGATAGTGAACTTATAGATAGCAAAGCACTTGCTAGTTCCAAATCTGTCTGTGAGATAGATCATAAGAAATCAAAGATATATTGATGTTCACAAATAGCTTCAAGAGACTACTTACAAAAGTAACAATATTGTTCTTCACAATCTTCAAAGGAAAATATAAAGACTAATAATTAGATCTCAATCTGTAGATTCAAATCTCAGTGAAAAGTGTTACACAACTCTCAATAGAGGAGAAAGTATAAAACTCATCACAAAAAAAATTCATACTAAACCCTAATACTTGGTATTAATATGATTCTAGAACTGGTGTTTTAAAATTCAAACTCAGATTTTCTGCTTCATGGTCGATGGGTCAAATGACTGTTCACCGCAGGGCCTATGGTCCTTCGTCTAGACCTTTGCTGGGCTTCAGTGAGTTTATGTTCTATATCTGGTCGATGGTTTAGGCCGATGGTTCATCATGGGGATAACGGTCCATCACCGGGACCATCGTATGACATCAAGTTTTTCTTCATTCTGTTTCTTGGCGATGGTTTATCACAGAGTCGATCGTTTGTCTCTTGGACCGTCGCAGGCTGTACAATGTCACTGTCTTCTATTTTTGGGAGATGGTTTAGGCCTACGGTCCGTCGCCAGGTCGATGGTCCGTTTCCTAAGCCTTTGATATTAATTTTTTCTTGGTTTTGCCCAGCTTACCAACTTATCCTTTACACTCAGTTTGTATACTAAAAACACAAAAGTACACTATTAAATGCAACAATAGTTACTTGAAAACACACAATTATCCTAAGAAAGAGGCCTAAAATATTTCGTCAAAAGCCAGAACATCAACACCCTCAAATTAAGGTAATTTCTTGTCCTCAAGCAACTCAACACCTAGATACATATACGAACAACATCATGACGGGCACTGAACATTCATATCAACACAGCTATACAATCATTCGACTGCCCATGCGGCTAAGTGCCCTAACACATAAGGATGTATAACTGGCATCAACTACTCAATATATTTATAGCCACAGACACAATACCCCAAAGGAATCAATAGTCTACGTATAACTATCGTGCCCTTATAGCCAATGAAATCTACCTCTCCTTATATATAGTCAATTTATGGACAAAACTAATACTCTCGCTCTCAGAATAGAAGTTGCAAACATAGTGCACACCCATAGGCTTTCCCATATCATCCAATGTTCTCTCATGATTTACTCTCCAAGATCAAGTAGGACTTGGTAAGGGTTATAATGAGGTTTTAGGCTCGGTGAGAGTTATTTATTTAGGTACACGACTTAAAGTACACAAAACTAAAAAAATGAGCTAATTCCACTCAGACCTGTAACAGGGTGTAGAGTGTGCATGGACTACCAGAAGCTGAATTCGTGGACGCTAATGGATCAATAGATCACGCAGCTCTACGATATCTATTGAAAGAAGGATGTGAAGACGAGGCTAATTAGGTGGGTGTTATTGCTGCAAGAATTTGATTTCGAGGTAAAGGATAGAAAAGGTTGCGAAAATCAAGTAGCCGATCATCTATCTAGACTTGAGAGTGAGCACGTTGTGCAACACGACCTTGATATCGATGATTCATTTCCCGATGAAGAGATCCTAACCACTATGGTGGAAGACTTACCGTGGTATGCAGATTTTGCGAACTACGTGGTAAGTAAAGTGATTCCTGAGCATCTCTCCTTTCATCAAAAGAGAAAGTTCATGCATGATGTGAAACACTACTTCTGGGATGAGCCATATCTTTTTCGATGATGTGCTGATGGTGTTATTAGGCGATGCATTTCAACTGTCGAGGTGCCTAGCATTTTGGAAGAAAGTCATGCTTCCCAAGTTGGGGGTCACCATGCAGGTGATCGGACGGCCAGGAAGGTACTGCAAAGTGGCTATTATTGGCCTTCATTATTCAAGGATGCCAATGATTTTGTGAGAAGATGTGATCAGTGCTAGAGACAAGGCTCTAACTCAAAGCACCATGAGATGCCCATGTCTAAAATTCTTGAGGTAGAGTTATTTGATGTCTGGGGTACTGATTTCATGGGCCCATTTGTGAGTTCGTTTGGGATGAAATATATCCTAGTTGCTGTGGACTATGTATCCAAATGGGTCGAAGCAGTCGTGCTAGCTGATAATGAAGGTAAGCGTGTTGTAGCATTCTTAAAGAGGAATATCCTCTCTCGTTTTGGGGTACCACGTACCATCATAAGCGATGGAGGATCACATTTTTTGGAACAACCTGTTCAGAGCCGTATTGGTGAAATATGGGGTCAAGCAACATAAGGTAGCTACACCTTACCACCCACAAACTAGTAGGCAGGTAGAGGTTTCTAATCGGGAGATCAAGTTGATCCTTGCTAAGAAAGTAAATGCTAGTAGGAAAGATTGGTCCCGAAAGCTGGATGATGCCTTATGGACTTATAGGACTGCGTTCAAGACACCAATTGGCATGTCGCCTTACCAACTAGTTTATGGGAAGGCTTGTCACTTGCCAATTGAGCTAGAACATAAAGCACTATAGGCATTGAAGTGGCTTAACCTGAATTGGGATGATGCTATTAATCTGAGATTGGAACAGCTGAATGAGATGGATGAATTCCGTCTACATGCATATAAAAGAGCAGATCTCTACAAGAAAAGGATGAAAAAGTACCATGATCAGAGGATTATCCAACGAAACTTTCAGAAGGGTGATTTGGTACTTCTTTTCAACTTTAGACTGAAGCTATTTCCAGGTAAGTTGAAGTCTAAATAGTCTGGTCCATTCAAAATTAGCAAAGTCTACTCGTCTGGAGTAGTGGAGTTAGAAAAAAATGATGGTGGTGTCTTTAAGGTGAATGGCCAATGAGTGAAGCCATATATCGGTCCACTTGACTCGATAAAATGTATAACCACCATCTATCTCGATGAAGTCTAAGTAATCGAGATAACTATGTCCTGCCGCGACAATAAATCAAGTGCTACATGGGAGGCAACCCATCGTTTTTAATCTTTTTGTTTTACTAGGAGTTTATTTTTGTTAAATAAAAATCCAAAAAGAAGAGTCGAGCCACGACCAAAACTAAGGCGCTTGGTGGGAGGAAACCCATCCTTCTAATCGTTTTTATTGTTTTTGATTAAGTGTAGGTGCAAGTCGTACAAAGGAGGGGATTAGTCCCGAATTTTGATTTGAAAGTGAGCCATGTTAAAGGTGGTAAGTTAGGAATGAAGGAGAAAAGGCTATCGGTTAGGCATTGCCTATGCTAATCTTGGCAATGGAAAAGGCAATGCCTATACTAATCTAGGCAATGGACAAGGCAATGCCTGTGCCAATCTAGGCAATGGACAAGGCAAGGACTATACCATTCCCTATGCTCACTGCCTCACATAGGCAACGGACAAGGCATTGCCTATGCAAATCTAGGCAACGGATAAGGCATTGCCTATGCAAATCTAGGCAATGCTATAGGTGTCGTCTATGCCAATCTAGGCAATACCATAGGCGCCACCTATGCCATTGCCTATGCTCATTGTCTCAACAAGGCGATAGGCAAGGTGCCACATATGCTAATCTAGGCGATAGGCAAGGTGCCGCCTATGCCATACTAGGCATTGAAAAAGGCGCCACCTATGCTAAGCATAGCCAAAGAATTAGGCGCCGCATACTTATCATTTTTTGCCTCCTAACCCGATTGTACATGGATCAAACCCGACCCATGGCTTAGTATTTAAATAGATCCCCAATCTTAGAACACAAGTCCATTGTTTGCTCACACTAGGCGCCACCAAGCTTCCAAATTCTCTTAAAGTTTTTCTTTTTGCTTATCTAATCTTGCAAACTCATCTTCCGGATCCATCACCAAGTAAGTTATTCTTTTATATTCCGTAGTTGTTGAAATGCTACATTTATAATGATTTATTAGATTTTGAAGTGGTGTTTGGTGATAAGAATATGGTTGGTTTGTTATGATACATCTAGTGGAGTGAAAGAATACGTGTGGGTGTTCTTGACTTTGTTCCGACTTGTACTTGATTGTTATACACTGTCATATTTATATGGAGTTGAAATTGTGAAGTTAATGCGTATTCTTGAAAGTTGAAAGCTTGAATTTGAATGACTCGTTCATTGAGATACCGATCATGATTGACCACATGCATAAGATGTTGTGATTATCCCTATGAAATAACCTGAGACGATCTCTATGTGGTAGTCTTGTTCAAAAAGTGCATTAATCCAAACATGAAAGCGTAGTTAAGATTACATGAAATAAAGTTGGAAAGGATAGTCAAGATTACATGAGAGTATGACTGTGCTAAACATGTTGTCAAAACTTATCGCTTAAATGTATGTCGATGAAGTCTGAGTAATCGACATCACTCACTTAATTAGTCTGTGCCAACAAATTAAGTGTGGGGTGGTGCCACTACTGTTTGTTTTTCGATTGAATCTTTCGAGATGAAGCTAACATGACTCTATTTTAATCTCAGGTAGAATGTCCTCAAAAGGACGACAAGGAAAAGAAAAAGTGTCCACCTCACAGAAAGGTCAGAAAAGGTTGAGAAAAGAGCAAGCTGAGTCCTTCTCTTTGCAAATGCCTCGACGCACTTTCGGGATAAAGTGGGTCCTATAGGAGGAAGGAAAGGAGTGGTACAACAACAACAAAGTAAAAAAATATGTTCACGTGGATTTGATACAAAAGGAGAGTCTAGCAAAGAGAGAACCCCGCATTTTGGCTAAAATCATGGCACTAAATCTTGATTTAATTTTCCGAGATCTGGGGGAATTCAATCTTGATCTAACGCGAGAGTTTTATGCCAATTGGTCCCCAAAGACTACCGGAAGTGAAGTAAAGATTTGGGTCCAAGTCTTGCAACTGAATGCAGAGTTCTTCAACTCTTTTCTGGACCTTCCATCTGTGGATCCATCACCGCTCAAGGAGCTTTATCATAGACCTCCCTACAAGGAAATCAGACATACACTGTGAGGAACAAGGTCAATGTCCCGGTGGATTCGTCACAAGGATAACGGTCGACACAATACCTTCCCGTATGCTTCCTTGAACAGAAAAGCTCGTATATGGTTGAGGATAGTCAACTATTGCTTGATTCCTGGGACACAGTACACAAAGATCACACGTGATCGAGTATTCTTGGTGTACGCTCTGATGACAAATATTCCCATCAATATGGGTGCGGTTATACGATCGTCAATGCGTAAAGCAAGGCTGCACAAAAGGTCCCATTTCAGCTTTGGCAATTTGTTGACTGCGATCTTAAGAAAGGAGCACATTGAAGAGGAACCTGCAGATCATAAGCTCCCACACAACCTGAAGAAGGTTGATCTCACGAAAGTTATAGAGCCTGAAATTGGGCATGGCATCAACCTTACCACTGTAGAAAGAAATGCTCGAGATGAAAGTTTCTTTCGCCATCTATATGGCATGACTCAGTTTACCATGATGAGTGGGGGTCGTATTCTGACTGATGTAGAGCTTCAGCAGTTGGATTATGACTACCCGATGTATAAGCATGCGCGGGTCATGTGTAGAGTGGGGGTACATTTTGAGGAACCTCTCGATGATGACGTACCAACTGACGATGATCGCCGACTGCTAGACTCAGATGTGGAGGACAACTCCGAGGATGACGACTCTGATGATAATTCCGACGCAGGGGGTATGACCCCAGACATAAAATAGGAGTTCAACTAATCAGGTTTTCCTTATTTATTTCCACTGAGGGCAATGTGTCCCGTCTAAGTGTGGGGTGCTGGTATTTGTATGCTGTACTTCTTTGCCTACATTTATTCTTATTTTTGTCTGTTTGAATTAGTCATCTTTAGTTAGTTAAATTTTAGATTTTTTTTTAGGTTTTGCATGAAATTGTTCTGATAGACGGCATGGTATTATGACAAGAGTTTGTACCAAATCATTACTATTGAGACATTTAGACTCCAAGTGTGACTCACTGTGTGATAATTATGTGGTTTAATTCATTCATCTGTTGGGTCAAGAGTCTATAATTCTCCCAATTAAGTTGACCATGTGCCTTGTGTGTGTGAGGTTATAGTATATTCTGTGTTGTGACTGATGCTAGAACTTGCCTGGTATGTGTGTAAAGCAAAATAAAGAGTGTGATTTTAGGATATTATTTAGGCATTTCTTTGGCAGCCCTGAATTTGTTAACCTTCTTTTTACCTACCTTTGTACATTGTCCTAGTTAAACCCCTTTTGAGCCTTTAGCTATTTTCTTTGGCAGCCTCATATGTAGCCCAATCCATTTTTTTTCAAGACCATAATTTGATCCAAATTCCTAAGCGCTTTAAGTTGTAGAGTCATGTGACCAAATAAGAGGAAAATGGTGAGAGTGATGCGTCAGAGTGTATTGGTACTTGAAATTGTTGTGAAAAAGAGTGGCTATCATAGAGGTGCTTTATATATAAAAAATAAAATCAAATAAATAGATAAATAAATAATATATATATATAAAAAAGAAATAGAAAAACAAAAAGATAGTTGTGTTTATGATTGAATAACAAAATAGGTGAAAAGGGGTGGTAGATGAAAGAAAGGTAGAGGGGTTTTTAAAAGATATTGTAAATGGCATAATGTGGTGTATTAAAGTGCTTACGGAACATATTAACTATTTCTGGCAAAAAAATAGTCCTACCTGTCCCTTAGCCTACATTACAACCTATAAAGACCTATTTGATCCTAAACTTAGCATTCTGATATTAGTAGAGCATTACACTAAGGGCAAGTCTATGGTCATCAGTTGCAATATAAGAATTCTTTGTGAGAGTGAGAGCAAGGAGATTCTTATACCCATGTTTCGAAAAATGCAAAACTGTGAGTAATTATGGGTGATATCTTGTGTGAGACACACATGGTTGATGATTTTTGGGTAGTGTTATATGATTCTTTGTGGCTTAACTTATGGTTACGAATTAACCATCCTAACGATTCTATGTTAGAGGTTGAGTTGTTTCTAGTAGTGATCAAGAAACCTACTCTTTGTTAATAATTGCCGTACATGTCTTGAGGATAAATTTTATGTTGCTATTGTGAAAGTCTAGTTAGGAGTTTGCATGGATATCATATTTTGTTCGAGGACGAACAAAGCTTTAAGTGTGGGGTGGTGATGTTGGGCGTATTTATACCCCTAAGAACCATAATTTACCCATATTTTAGCTAAGTTTTGAGGACAAAATATATAATTCCTGCACTTTTAGTCCATTTTCCGTTAAGTGAGCTGACTTACGTGATTAGCATTTTTTTTCAGGTATTAATGATGAAGATTTCAGCACTTTATGGATTTGTGAGAAACAAAGGAAAACTTCACATTAGAGGGAAGACAGTTTTTGGACTGAAAGTGATGCATGGGAACTTTTTCCCGGGCAAACACAGTATTTTTAAATATTTAAGGCCGCAGTAGAAACTTAGTGGACAAGGATATTATAAAAACCTTATTGCTGAATTTTTCAGCATTATTGTCATTATTCATTATTCAGTTTTCAGATTCTGTAAGTTTTGGACAGAGAAAAATGCTACACGAACGGCTAGAGGGGAAGACGTTTTCTTCTCTGTTTGACATAAAAATCACTTCCATCACGAAGATTATTCTAGTTGTGGTATGATGATTATGTCTATTGTGATTTCCGTTGTAATCATGAGTAGCTAAACTTCTCTGTTAGGGTTATGGAAACCTTGTAAGATACTATCTATTACTATGAGTTTGTGAATTCTTGATGTGTATGCTACTTATATCATTACTCTATTCGTTTTAATTGAATTCTCATGGTTGCAAACATAGAGAACACGCCATTATACAATTAACTTGTTTGAGAGAAAAGTTACCTGTTTGGAAAAGAGAGTGTGACAAGAAAATAGAGTTTCCAACCCCTGTTTACATGTTAATGCCTTAACCAGATTAACTTTCTTGGAGAGCTAAAGTGAAATAAATCCTTGATGGTTGAGAAACACTTGGATTTACAATTAGAATACGAATCTCTATAAGTGCATGCATGTCTAAATTCTGCGTTACTCATAATTAATAGATAAGTAAAAATTACAAGGTGGACATAACCCTAACTTATTATTCTCTGTGATTAAATCTTACTAAATACATCGTCTCATTCATTATTTTGATAACATTAGTTCACGCCTAAACCAAAACCCCCCCTTTTCATAGAATTTTCGACCAACAGTCTACTAATAATTGCAACACTTAGTGACCAAGTATTCCCTGTGGGATTCGATACCCAACCCAGTTGGGTTCTATATTTGACAGTGACCGCTTACACTTTTTCACGAGAGCTGTAATTTGGGCATATCAGGCAGCACCGCTTGCATCACACATGATATCAAACGATTTTGACCAATCCAGTGCAACAATAATAGGAGCATCAACCAGCTTCTCTTCAATGCATTAGAATGCCTTCAAGTAATCATCATCAAAGGAGAATTTGACTTTTTTCTCCCAAAGTTTTCAAAGGGGAATTGCAATCTTTAAAAAGTACTTTATGAAGTTCCTATAGAAGCCAGCATGACCAAGGAAACTTTGCACCCCCTTTACTGAAATAGGAGGTGGAATCTTCTCTATAACCTCAAATTTAGCTCGATCAACTTCAATCCCCTTTGCTGAAATTTTGTGACCGAGAACAATGCCCTCTTTCACAATGAAGTGGCATTTCTCCGAATTAAGCACAAGATTGTACTCCTCACACAGCTGCAAGGCCCTACTCAGATTTAGCAAACAAAGCTCAAAAGAATCACCAGTAACTAAGAAATCATTCATAAAAATCTCTAAGGTGACTTCAACCATATCAGAGAATATTGACATCATGTACCATTGAAAAATGGCATTACACAACCTAAAATGCATCCTCTTGAAAGAAAATGTGCCATATAGGCACGTAAATGTCATCTTCTCCTTATATTTAGGAGTAATAAAAATCTAGTTGTAACCAGAATGTGCATCTAAGAAGTTGTACCAACCTCTTACCGCTAAACGATCAAATATCTGATCCATCAAAAGCATGGGGAAGTGATCCTTCAGTGTCCAAGAGTTGAGTTTTCTGTAATCTATGCACACCCTCCACCCATTAACATGCCTCAGTAGGATTAACTCATTCTTTTCCTTAGCCACAACTGTCATGCCCTTTTTCTTGGGCATGCACTGAATAGGACTTATCCACTTACTATCTGAGAGAGGATATACCACTCCTGCATCTAGCCACTTTATGATTTCCTTCTTCACCACCTCTTGAATAGGTGGGTTTAGATGATGATAATGCTCAATTGTCGGGACACAATTCTCTTTTAGCTGGATTTTATGTGTGCATATACCAGGAGGAATGTCGATCAACCAATAGCCCTCTTATATCTATTAAGAACAGAAATAGGGGCTTCCACCTGTTGTTCACCTAACTCAGCTGCAATAATAACAGGTAGCGTATCCTCATTTCCCCAGAAAACATACCTATAATGAAGAGGCAACACTTTCAGCTCCAAAGTAGATGGCTCTTCAATAGATGGCTTGGCTGTTGGACTCGGATGATTTTTCAAGTCCAAATCCAGCTTCTTGGGTGTATAAGAATAAGACCTGATTTCTGTCAGGGCACATACAATCTCCTCATAATATTCAATACCGTATTGATGAAAATTCATTAATACAACAGATAACGTCTCCACGGTAAACTTTTTCTCTATAGGTACTTTCTGCGACTCCTCATAATACTCATCCATAATAGAAAATATGCTCATATCTTTACACTGCTTCATGGACTAGCACACATTGAATAGAAATACTTTATCATTCGTCCTGAATTGTATCTCGTTTTCCTTTAGATCAATAAGTACACTCCTAGTTGTGAGAAAAGCTCTACAAAAAATTATGGTCACCTCAAGTCCACCTTGCAATCGAGAATGACAAAATTTGTGAGAAATATAAAAAAGGCCACCTTTACTAATATGTCATATAAAATCTACATGGGCCACTTAACTGACCTATCTACCATAACTAATCTCATGTTTGTGGGAGTAGGATCCCCCAAACCCAGTTTTTTATACACAGCAAATAACATCAAGTTTATACTGGCTCCTAAATCACATAAAGCTTTTGCAAAATCAAGAGGCCCAATAGTGCATGGGATATTAAATGCTACCGGGTTGCCTTCTTCTGCACCAGTGACCTTGTGGAAATAGAACCACAATGATGGAGATTGTCCACTTTCTCATAACTAACTGTTTGCTTCTTCATTACATGGTCTTTCATAAACTTTGCGTACCCGGGCATTTTCTCCAGTGCCTCCACTAATGGCAAGTTGATTATCAACTGCTTTAGCATGGTCATAAACTTGCCAAACTTTATGTCATCCACCTTTTTTTTCAACCGATGGGGAAATGGAGGAGGTAGTTTTGGGGAGTATAGTAACCACCACTTCGGTATCCTTTCCCTTGCTCTTCTCCAACTCATCAACATGCCTATGGTTAGATGGTGTATTACCAATAATTTCATCTAGTTTTTTAGACTCCACTGGATATGTTTCTTCATGCTCAATATCCTCTGTAATAACAGCTTTGCCCAAAAGTGGGTCTGGTAAAACCTTACCAGTCCATGTGATAATTGCTATGCAGGAGCCACTATTTTAAGGATTCTAAATTATATCACTTGAAAAAGTGTCATTTTTCCTCTAATTTAGTGCTACCAAAAGTTGGCTCATCTACTGCTTTAGATTCTTGATAGAAGTAGAGTGTGAGTTTACCAACTAACTCATGGAAGACAAATCACTCTTCATAGTAGTCACCCAGAGTTTTTAGTCTTAACTCCCATTAGTAATTTATCCATCATATCCTTCATGCACATCTTGCCAGAGCTAGTTTACTGCCTTGTAAACCCTCCTAATTATTTAGCTAGTTTGCCTCTTCTTTGGAATTATGATTAGCTCTTCCCTAGGATGCAACAACTTTCACCTTCTCTGTTTTTCCAAACAATAGATGCTTAGTCAACAAATCCATCTATGTTTTTAAATATTCTATATCCCTATTATGTTCTTCCTTTTTCTTCCATTGCTTTACAGTCATACTAACAGATACAATAGGGCTTGCTACTACAAAATACTTGGTATGCCAAGCTTTACTCTGTTTGGTCATCTAAACCAATATCTTTGAGGCCTTTGGGAAAGTATGGTCAACAAATGACCTTCCTACAATATTATTCATGACTGGCTTCGTAATAGAATTCAAAGCCTAATAAAGAGTCTCCATCAGACAAATATCCATTATGTTAGGGTTTGGTCTTTGCGTCAACTTTTTTTTAAACCTCCCCCAGGTCTCATGAAGAGCTACAGTGGGAAGCTTTCGAGAGTTACTGATTTAATCCCTCAATTGTACCCTTCTGTAAGATGGAGAAAACCTTTCTAGGAAAGACTTTTTCAACTACCTCTAGTTCATTATAGAGTCGAGAGTCAGTTTGTTCAACTATAGTGTTGCCTCCCTAAATAGAGACAACGAAAACAAATGCAGGCGGATAGCATTCTGACCCCCTCCTGGATTATCAAAAGACTTGCAAATGGTGACAAAATTCACTAAATACATGGAAAAGGGTCGGCCTTGGTGAGGCAGATATGTTCAGTCAAGATTTGGTTTATCAGGCTATGGAAAAGGTGAAGGCAATTCGGGATAGGTTTAAGGTTATCCAAAGTCGCAAAAAGTCTTATGTGGGTATAAGGCATAAATACATGGAGTTTGAGGTTAGGGATAGGGTGTTCCTAAAGGTGTCTCCCACGAAGGGAGTGATGTGGTTTCGTAAAAAGTGAAAGCTCAGTCAATGTTATATTGGTCATTATATTGTTTTATGGTGGCTTGGTAACATGGCTTATGAATTAGAGTTTCCTTCTAGTTTGAGCTGCATTCATCTAATATTTCATATCTTTATGTTGATAAAGTGTCTTAGTGATCCTACTTCAGTGGTTCCTTTGAAGGAAATTGGTATCTCAAATTCTCTGTCTTATGAAGAGGTCCCAGTTGAAATATTTGATCGGAAAGATTTTTGGTTATAACTAAGGATATGGCCTTGGTTAAGGTTCTATGGTGGTACCACAAGGTTGAAGAGGATACATGGAAGCAAAAGAGGACATGAATTCCAAATATCTACGTTTGTTTTTTACTCTGGATATTCATGCAGAATGTATGTGTTCTTTATCACATCTTTGTTTTCCAACTATGTTAAAGGTTAAATTGATGATTGTTAATGAAAATGACTCATTCTTGTGTTTGAACTACCTTGTCCGTCATTCAGGCATGAATGATCCTAGGAGGGGAGATTAAAATACTCTGGGTTTGGACCCTTAGAAAAGTTACTAAGTTTTTGAATTCTTGATATCATACGACCTGTGGGTACCTGTTGTATGATAGGGTATTGATGGTATACTTTTGGTCGTATGTTAACTAGTGTTGGTTGGTGGGTTGGATTAGTTTCTGAAAGGTGGACTTGGTGGATATGACTCGTATGGTTTGTGACAGGTCATATGGATTGGTTTATTCTTTTTCTTAATATGAGATTTCATAACTTAACTTTGATCTGAGTACGAGTGCCTTCCCATGAGCCATAAGTTATTGTACAAGTTTTACCATTGACTCTTAGGGTAGATAGTGTGAAAACTTTCTTTAATTTTATTTTGCAATGGATACAGTTTATGGGTACTGATCGTATGGTTTGGGTATGACTTAGTTTGGGTAAGTCATATCATGGACAATGTTGGGTCATAGGGGGATGCATAGGGTATGAGGGCGGGTATCACTCATATTGAAATGTATGACTGTTATGGGGTAGTCTTACCATCTAATAGGAATTTTAAGAAGTTAAAGTTGGGGGTAATCTAGAAATTTCTTCACTTAACCTCTTAAGGCCACATGACTTATAGCTTATTTGGGACAATATTTACCCTATTAGTCTAATTGAAAACGCTTAGAAACTCTCTTTAATTCTCTCTTTTGGGGCTTTTACAGGTGATTTCTCTCCATCATCTTTGTAATCTAAGGCATATACTAATCCTTGATTGTTAGTTCCAACTAATGGACTATTTTATACAATGTTTTCATGACATGGTTATTGTATGGTTTTGGGGTTTTCAAATATATGTTGGGGTATTGGTTATAAATGCTTCATTATGGTTTTCCCATGTTTTAATTCTCTAATTACATACTTTAATGGTGGTTTGGACAATTTATTGCATGGGAATGGTTAATTGGTAATTGGATTTAGTTTTGGAAACACTATGCCCCAACATCTTTGATAAAATGCCTATGAGAATTCTTTTACTATATTATAGGACTTTTTATTGAACTATTGCATGGTATGGTTTGGTAATGGAATCCTAAATGGTATAAATGGTTTAAATGGTTTGGAATGGTTAAAATGGTAAGGATTAGTGGTCATGTTTATGTTCAATTAAACTTCCTTAGGGGGTACATTGGATTCCTCTAAGCTAACTTAATATTAGAACCCTTGCGGGATACACTTGATTCCCCAATGTTAACTTGATAATTTAATCTATGAGTACGTGGGAATCCCTTTACATAAAAAGGTTGTATAAGTACATTTCTTCTAAGCTATAGTGACATAAAGATATGACTACTCACAGCCTTGGTCAATAATAATGGTATAATGGTTTGGTTGGATGGTAATCTTTTTAATTGGGGTAGTAATAGTGGGGCAATATGAAACTCATGTTTGCCGACATAGGGGTTTGTCATAGCGACCATCTATGATACTATTGTTCGAATCAAGGTGTATGTGAATGGAAAATGGAGGAATAATGGTGGGGAGTAGGGAGACACTAATTTAGAAAGTGTACTTCCAAATTAAAAAGTTCACTCATTTCTCTTAAATTGGTGGGAGAAGAGAACTTGAAAGTGCTTATAATTAGAAACACTAACTCCACATGGATAGTGAGGAAAGAACCAGGTGATGCCTCGCACCGTCGTTGTCGTCACTCACTCGGCTCGACTTCATATTTTGATTTTGATTCGGATTTGGATTTGGATTTGGATAATGATCCATCGATGGGATATAATTTTTTAGACAATTTATTTGGAGCTTGTTTACAAGTGAAATTTTAATCTAAATCTGATAGTATTAATTTTCTCCAAATGCGGGCGTATTTCAAATGCAATGCTAATGCATACGCAACACACATCATGAAGGGATGCGACCTTTTGAGAAGAGGCACACTATTTCATGCTGTAGGGTGACATGCAACCGGAGGCGGAGCGCAAGTCGAGACCTACGGATGCAGTTCAAATGTAGATGCACACAGAAATGTGTAGAAGGTCATTTGCGGCTATAGTCTAGGCTCATCTCCAAGGATATTACTGTTGCAGAAAAGGTGCCTTTCTGCTGAACCAATGCATCCTTTCTGAAAGGATACACTTAAGGCTATAAATACCTGGGGAAAGTATTGGAATCGATTTTGACAACAAAAACTCTTCTATTCTTAATGAAAACTCTGTGTGATCATTATGCTGTTGAGTGAGTTCATTGAATCCAATATTTGAGGTACCGATATTGTTTGGATTGAAGGCTATTTTATCCTGGGAGGAAGATTCCATAACCTCGGGTACAGTGAGGGGAATATTTCTTTAAGGACACTCAGTGATGTCGGGGGACATAGCCTTACAAATTCTAGGTCATCTTATTTATGGAAATTAACATACTTATTGGATAGATTATTAGTAATATTGTGTTGAAGGTGTTAAAAGATCTTCATAGGTGTTCTTGTTTATACATGACCTTGTGTTGAAGTTGATGTAGACTTTATACAGATTATTGTACCCGAAACACCAAAAAATAACAGTCTTAAGGAATAATCCTCAGAATCTATATTGCTTGTTTTTGGAATTAAGGCTATAAACTTTCTACTCCGTTTGAACTTAACTAGTGATTAAAAGACATAAAATCTTCATCACAAGTTAAAGATCACTCAGTTGACGATCAGAAGTCATAAAAACTTCATCGTTAACTAGAAACAAGAAGTGTTTAAAGTTGTTTCAACTTTTTAATAAATATTTTAATATACTAAAGGTACTATCTTGTGGTGACGGGAAAAATAACTAATGAAAATCAAATAAAAGATGCAGCTACGACTGTAGGGGCAACTAGTATTCCTTCAACAAGTTGACAAAATGTTCCGCAACCAATGGCACCTACGGAGAATCCCAAAAAATTTGCGGGCATTTACTTCAACAGATGGCAGCAGAAGAGTTCTTCTACCTCACATCACTATGTCTTCAAAGGTTCACTAGTGAGGATGCTCCTGAGGTGCCCAAGGGAACCTCAGACAGAGCGTTTCATAATTATAGAGGCTTAGAAACACTAAGACTTCCTTTCCAGGAATTATATCTTGAGTGGTCTCCAAGATGACCTCTATAATATTTACAATAGAACTAAGACATCAAAAGAATTGTGGGGGGGAGGGGGGGGGGGGGCGCTAGAATGAAAATACAAGACAGAGGATACGAGAATTAAAAAATTCTTTATTGTAAAGTTCCTGGACTTTAAAATGATAGATAGCAAATTGGTTGTCTCTCAAGTGTAGGAATTGCAAGTAATCATTCACTATCTTTAAAAATACCTTAGTTCAACAAATTGAAAATGTTCTTAGTACTTACATACACTATTTTGTAGGTTTGACTGTGAATGATGCATTTCAAGTAGCAGCGATAATTGAGAAGCTACCATCTATGTGGAGAGACTTTAAAAACTACTTGAAGCACAAATGTAAGGAGATGACTGTCGAATATCTTACTTTTTGACTATGTATTAAAGAGGATAATAAAGATACCGAGAGAAGGACAAAAGGGAATTGTACAACTAATGGAGCACATATTGTAGAAGATGACCAAAACAATTCGAAGAAAAGGAAGAAAGTTGAACATGGAAGCAATCAACCCAAGAACAAATTCAAGGGAAAGTGCTTCAACTATGGCAAGATTGGCCAAAAGTCCACGGATTGTCGTGCCCCTAACAAAGGCAAGAAAAATGACCAAGCAAATATGATTGAGTCCAACAAAGAATGTGATGATCTATGTGTTATGCTTTCAGAATGCAACTTGGTGGGGAATCCTCGCGAATGGTGGATTGATTTTGGTGCCACCTTCCATGTTTGTGCCAACAAAAAGTTGTTTTTGTCATTCTCTTTAGCTCAAGTTGAACAAATGATCTACATGGCTAACTCCGCTACTACTTAGGTAGAAGGAATAGGAAAAGTGTGGTCGAAAATGACTTCAGGAAAGGTCTTGACACTTAACAATGTCTTGTATGTTTTGGAGTTATGTAGGAACTTGATTTCTATTTTAATTCAATAAAAGAATGGATTAAAATGTGTAACCGTTTCTGGAAAAGTTGTAATTAGCAAAGGACAAGTGTATGTAGGAAAAGACTATCTCACCGAGGGCCTTTATAAGATGAATGTAATGAATGTTGAAAGCAATAAAAAATCAAATTCTTCTTACTTTATTGAGTGTTATGATTTGTGGCGTGAACATTTAGGCCATGTTAATTACAAAACATTATGAAAACTGATTAACTTAGAAGTTTTGCCAAATTTTGAGTTCAATAAATCAAGGTGTCAAACGTGTGTAGAATCAAAGTATACAAAGCATCCTTACAATTCTGTTGAAAGGAATTCAAATCCTTTATACTTAATACATAGTGATATTTCTGATATGAAGTCAACACCATCATGTGGTAGGAAAAAGTATTACATAACTTTTACTAACTCTTGAACTAGAAACTTTTATATGTACTTGCTAAACAGTAAGTATGAAGCAATAGATGCATTTACGCAATACAAAATTGAAGTTGAAAATTAGTTAGAGAAAAATATAAAAATGATATAAAGTGATAGGGGCAGAGAATATGAATCTCCCTTTGTGAAAATATACGTAGAGAATGAAATCGTCCATCAAACTACCGCCCCGTATTCACCTCAATCTAATGGAATTGCGGAAAAGAAAAAGCGAACATTGAAGGAAATGATGAATGCCTTACTTATAAGTTCCGGTTTACCGCCAAACTTATGGGGGGAGGCTGTTGAAGGAAATGATGAATTGCTTACTTATAAGTTCCAGTTTACTGCTAAAATTGTAGGGGGAGGCTATCCTTACAACCAAGCATATACTCAATAGAGTTCCCCATTGTAAGACATAATTGATTGCTTATGAAAAATGGTCAGAAAAGAAACCTATTTTGGAATATTTTAAAGTGTGGGGGTGTCTAGCAAAGGTCCAACTTCCTATTCCTAAAAGAGTTAAGATAGGACCTAAGATGGTGGACTGTGTGTTCATAGGATATGCTAAAAATAGTAAAGCATTTCATTTTTTGGTTCATAAATTTGAATATCTAGATATAAATAAAACTGGGATGTGTTCATGGCTGAAAAGAACAAAACCATAAGAACCATGAACAGTAAAAGGCTGGTTGTGTGACATGTGTTGTCTAGGTGTACATTAAAGTTCGAAGGTTCAAAGATAGCAAATCTATCAATTGACCGAGTGCATCCGATGCATGTTCACTATAAAAAGTTCAAAGGGAAACCTACTTATCCAGATGCAATCAGTCTCTGCTAAATGATCACATTCTTGTCTGTAAATTCATCAAAATTTAGCCATTCCCCATTTATGTAGAGGATTGTTGGTTTCAAGGTGTGTTTGAACAGAAAATGGAGGAAAAATAGTAGGGAGAAAGGAGAGACTAATTTATAAATTGTACTCCCAAATTAGAAAGTTCACTCATTTCTCCCATATTAGTAGGAGAAGAGAACTTGAAAGTGTTTATAATGATAAAAACTAACTCTACATGGACAGTGAGGCAAGAACTAGGTGATGCCTTGCACTGTCGTTGTCATCGCTCGCTCGGCTTGGCTTTGGATTTGGATTTGGATTTGGATTTGTCAAAATATCGATCGCTGAGATTTAATGTTTTGGAAAAACTTTATTTGAAACTTGTTTACAAGTGAAATTTTAATCCAAAATCTGATAGTATTAATTTTCTCGAAGTGCGGGCACATTTCGGATGCAATGCTAATGTATACGCAATGCACATCACGAAAGGATGCGACCCGTTAAGAAGAGGAACACTGTTTCACATCATAGGGTGACATACAACCACAGATGCAGTAAAAGTCAAGACCTGCAGACGTAGTTCTAATGCAGATACACACTGGAATATGCAGAACGTCATCTGCGGTTGCAGTACAGGTGTATCTCCAACGCAGTCCTAATGCAGGGATGTGACTATTGCAGAAAAGGTGCCTTTTTGCTGAACCAATGCAACCATTATAAATGGATACACTTAAGACTATAAATATATAATATTTTCCTCAGGTATTGGAATCAATTGGATAGCAAAAACTATTCTATTCTTAACAAAAACTCTGTGTGATCATTAAGTTGTTGAGTGAGTTCATTGAATCAAATAATTTGAGGTACCAATATTGTTCGAATTGAAGGACATTTTATCCTGGGAGAAAGATTTCATAACCTCGGATACAGTGAGAGGAATTATTCCTTAAAGACATTCCATGAGGTCGCGGGACTTGGCCATTCAATTGTTTTTTATCTTATTTCTGGAAATTAACATACTTCTTTGATAGATTATTATTAATCTTGTGTTTAAGGTGTTAAAAGAACTTCATAGGTGTTCTTGTTGATCCATGAACTTGTGTTGAAGTTGGTGTAGCATTTATACAGATTCTTGTACCCGAAACACCATAAAATAACAACTATGAGGTATATGGGAATCCTTTAAGTACACTATACATATGATCATAGAGAGAGAAGGGTACTGAGTAATCCCCTACTCTTATGGTATCTCCATTTTGTGTGTGTATATGCATCAAGGTCTTTTAAAAGGATTACACTAGACTAATATAGATCATGGGTTATTCTAGGACGGTTAAGCTACACATACCTAGGTTAATAGTTCTAAAGGCATGCTAAACCCACTCTCTTTCCTACATGGTTGTATATATAAATATATATGGTTTTGTTCATAAGGTTTGTTAACTTGGATTTACTGGATGGAATTATCCTATCCTTATCCTGAATTCATGCTAGCGTTCACCCGCTAACCCGTCATCGGATGGCTATATCCCCACGTGATGCTGGAACCAGCTGTTCTACTCTTCCTTCTTAGTTATTGGATTCAAGATCCGCTATTGGATTGAGGTTGTAAGCTTTCATATTCCAAAAAGATCTATTTCATATCATGGATGTATTTACATACTTAGGTTATTTTATGGATATTGGTTTTGGTGATGGTTGGAGGCATGTCCTAACTTTATATTACTTTTTTTTTGGTTATTTTTGTTACTACTATAGGTTGGAATGGGTGGTGTCAATAGTTGTGTCAGCCTTAGAATTGGCATTGGTATTGCGGCTGATACCGTTGGACTGAATTTATGATTGTTCCATCATTTTATGTTATGTTATGGACAAGAACTTGCTTTTTATATAGTTTCGTTATGGTTGATGGTTGGTAATGTAGGGTTGGACTTGTTTGGGTTGATCATGATAATAGACCTATACAATAGTATGAAATCATAATAAATTATATCTTATCATATGTTCAGAATTAATCCAACTTGGAGTATCCATATTTGAATGTTGGATTAGGTAACGAGGGTGGTCCCCGATCCTGGATGGATTTGGGATGCCCGTTACGACAATGCCCTAGTTCGGGTGATGTTATATTATATTTTTGTTGGAAATGATATGATGAAAAGAAAGAAACTAATCAAAATTCAATCATGCATATTAGTGAACACTACTTAAAGGACATATGTGAACTAGTTGAAAAAGATATGACAATATAGAATAGAGGTGGAAAGATCATAGTGTTGGGAATGTGGGTGTTTAGAGAGGAGTGAAATGTATAGTGTGATGTATTAAAGCACATAGGGGAGATAGTCACTATTAATGGCCTGAATAATTCCTACTAATCCCTTAGTCTATATTAAGACCCTTTAAGTCCTACTTGATCTTGATCCTCAATATTCTGATATTGGTAGACTACTACACTAAGGGCAAGCTTATGGGTCATCTTATGTGACATGTAAATTCTTTCGGAGAGTGATCAAAATTTGATTCCTAACACATTTTTTTGATGATTGCACATTTGTGAGGGGATATGGATAACTTTCTTGTGGTGAGGGCACATGCTTGATGATAGTTAGGTAACTTGTATGATCTTTTCAGTTGATTAATATTTATGATTTATCCAATTTGGTGCAATCAATTCGGTAGATTAGGATGCTTAGAAGTAGTTTTCATGAATTGTTTGTTGTAGTATGACATGTTTAATACAGAACTTGCTATTAGAATTGTAGTGCTAACTTAAGAGCCACTTTTGTATGAATAATGTTGGAGTATTCCTTGCATGGTTCTTAATGTAATGAGTTGTTTGAGAATTAACAAGACATTAAAGGGGGGGTTGTGATCATAGGTGTATTTATTCAACTAAGTGTCATTATCTTACGTATTTATCCTTGCTTTCAGGACAAATTTGAGTGCCTAATGAGTTTTCATGGTATAATTAAATAATTATGTGATAAAAGAAATGTTTATAGTGTTCAAGGTGTGTTCAAAACATGTTTGGAATTAGGTTGGTCACACAGAGTATAGACGAGAAAACTAGTGTTACTAGCTTGAGCTATGTGTTGTTTTAGTGTACCTCGATGGACTCTATTGTCTTGTGTGCACTAATTCGTGTTTTTAGACGACATAGGATACCATGTGAGATGTTATGATAAATGATTGGGATCATAATAAGTCCAAATGAGTTAAAAAAGACATCCACAAAATGCAAAACTCAAAGACAAACTGAAGGAGTTAGCTACTGAAAAACTTGGAATTTTTGAGTAGAAGGGCGCGCTACACCCTCAAACCTCCAAGATTATGGTGTTACTGACCCTAATACGCAATGTAAAGAACAAATTCCATTAAGGGTGTGCATTAAAGGAGTGAAACTCTTTTGGACGTCTTCGATAAGAACGTGCCACACTCAAGGGTGAAAAAATGACCAAAAATAAGTTTTTAAGCCTCTTAAGTAAGGGTAATGTTTTCAATGCATATGTTTTGTTCTTGGTTGCATAGATATGACGTAAAACTCTATAAAAGTATAACTTAGTAAAATTATATACCATATCTGGATCAATACATGAATTGGAGAGAACACAAGTCATCAAGGGTCTTAAACTAGGGTTCTTTGGTCTTAAACTTTTCTTTCTTGATGTTTTACTCTATAAAATCATCTATGGTGATTCTTTGTAAGAGTATGATTTGATAAACACCCTCATTCTAGGGTTGAGGATACAAACATTAGTATGTATTTATGGTTTAATGTTTGTTTATATGTTTATCCATTATGTGATTGTTCTTACATTCTTGTTATACTATTCTAAAGAGCCATGACATTAGGATAAATCTAAGTCCTAAAATGCTTTGAAATAGGAGCAGAGAGATAAAATGAAGAGTTTAATGAGTATGTATCATGTCTTTAATGGTTCTATTTTAATTTTTAAAGCATTGTAGGTGAATGATATATCAAATCGTCCAGTTGGTTAATAAAGTGGGAAGATAGTTGAAAGCATCAAAGTTAAAGACTCACGTCCCCATTCAGTTATGTAGTGGTGAGATTAATTTGGGAAGTTCTTAGAGTATGAAAATTTCCAACTTATAATATCAACCTCTTAGATCAATAATCACAATAAACATCAACGCGTACACCATAGTTTTGTATGAATATGAACTAAATGCCTCAACCCTCGAAGCTCTCCTTATATTGTTTATAATCCAAAGTTTGTACTATTGTTAATTTTGTATTTAGTTCATAATTTCAAAACGTAACTTCTTAATTTGTTACAAATTACACTTATTTAATTTTATTATTAAAACTAAAGTTGGATAGTTAGCTTATCACCAAGTCTCTGTGGGATTGATAACTGGCCTGAAAGGTCCACGTTATTACCAGGGTGACCACATACACTTGCGTGTGTGCTAGGATGCAATAGTGGTTGTTGATAATAATGTCTTTCATAAACTTATGGTTCCATTGAGTCTAGAACATCAATGTTAGCCTAGTATCTTTGTTGAATTATTTTTACAAGTTCTCAATTGAATCCTAGTGGTCTATTTGGAGTCCTTTTTACTTGATTGTGATTAATCTAATTTTTGGTGCAACATCTATAGTGGTACCTAGTTTCCTTAGCAGTACTACTTAGGTAGACCTGGTACTACCTTAATAATGGCTTTACTGGTCAAGCACCATTACCTAATCAATGAGTCTAATCTCCTTTGTAGACAAATAGCCACCTAAGTTAAAAGTGACAACCTTCTTAACGGTAGTATTAGTGCTTAGGTGATCATTTGACTGCCTAGGTGATGTCAATGATTAAAATTCCCACATTTCCATTTTGTTTCATTCTTCCATCTTTAATCTTTGAGGTCTCAATTATGGCTATTTCAGAAAGGTTTTTTCATTAAATTGGACTTGGGTGAGATTGTAAATAGGGGAGAAGTTGGCGGGAATGGGGTTGTGGGAGTGTAGGGGGGACGTGGATAGTATGTGGGATAGGGAGGCTAGGTGCATCAGGGAGAATGCAAGTGAGGTGTTGGGTGTTTCTAGGGGCCGAGACGGGCATCATCAGGGGGATTGGTGGTGGAATGAAGAGGTGGAGAAGAAAGTGGGGACCAAGAAAGGGGCGTACGCTAAGTTGGTTGAGAGTAAGGATGAAGAAGAGAAACGGGTAAATAGGAAAGAGTACAAGCTATCTTGGAAGGAGGCTAAGTCAGCTGTCACGGTAGCTAAGACGGCCTCTTTTGAGAGCTTGTATGCACGGTAATATGGGGAAGGAGGGGAGAAAAAGTTGTTTAGACTCACTAAGGCTAGGGAGAGGAAGGGTCGTGACCTCGAACAGGTGAGGTGCATTAAGGGGGAGGACGGTAGAGTGTTGGTGGAGGACGGCCACATTAAGGATAGATGGCAGTCGTACTTTCATAGGCTCTTGAATGACGAAGGGGATAGAGCCATTGTGTTAGGGGAACTGGAACACTCAGAGGAGTGTTGGGATTTTGGTTATTGTAGACGTTTTAAGGTAGAAGAGGTTAGAGAGGCTGTTCGCAGGATGTGAAGGGGTAGGGCGACGGGGCCGGATGAGATACCGGTGGAGTTTTGGAAGTTCGTTGGAGAGGATGGTGTAAGGTGGTTGACTGGATTGTTTAACAAAATCTTCAAGACGGCAAAGATGCCCAAGGATTGGAGGTGGAGTACCATGATCCCTCTCTATAAGAATAAGGGGGACATCCAAAGTTGCAATAACTATAGGGAGATTAAGTTATTGAGTCACTCTATGAAGATTTGGGAGAGAGTGGTCGAGGTGATACTGAGACAGATAGTGTCTATTTCAAAAAAGCAGTTTTGGTTTATGCCTGGCCGCTCGACGACGGAGGTAATTCACCTGGTACGGAGGCTGATGGAACAGTATAGGAAAAGGAAGAAGGACCTGCACATGGTGTTTATCGACCTGGAGAAGGCATACGACAAAGTCCCCAGGAAGGTGCTTTGGAGGTGCTTGGAGGTGAGTGGAGTCCCTCAGGCATATATCAGAGCAATTAAGGACATGTATGAGGGAGCGAAAACTCAGGTGAGGTTGGCGGGAGGAGACTCAGAGCATTTCACCATCTTAACAGGATTGCATCAGGGATCTACTCTCAGTGCCTTTTTGTTTGCTTTGGTGATGGATGTGTTGACGCGGCGTATTCAAGGGGAGGTGCCGTGGTGTATGCTTTTTGCAGATGATATAGTTCTGATTGATGAGACTCGAGGGGGTGTGAATGACAAATTAGAGGTATGGAGACAAAATCTTGAGTCTAAAGGGTTCAGGTTGAGCAGAAGCAAGACAGAGTATTTGGAATGCAAGTTTAATGACGTGCGGCTGGAGGATGAAGTGGTAGTGAAGCTGGAATCACAGGAGGTATGTAAGAGGGATAGTTTCAAGTATCTCAGGTCTGTGATCCAGGGTAACGGTGAGATTGACGAGGATGTCTCGCACCGTATTGGGGCGAGATGGATGAAGTGGAAGTTCGTGTCGGGGGTGTTGTGTGATAAGAAGGTGCCGCCCAAGCTTAAAGGCAAATACTACAGGGTGGTAATCCGTCCGGCCATATTGTATGGAGCGGAGTGTTGGCCAATTAAGAATTCCCACATCCAAAAAATGAAGGTGGCAGAAATACGGATGTTGTGCTGGATGTGTGGGCTGACTAGAAGGGATAGAGTTCAGAATGAGACTATCACGGAGAAGGTTGGTGTGACTCCAGTGGAGTGCAAGATGCGAGAAGTACGATTGAGATGGTTCGGACACGTGAAGAGGAGGGGCATGGATGCCCCGGTTCGTAGGCGTGAGAGGCTAGCGTTGTATGGTTTTAGGTGAGGTAGGGGTAGGCTGAAGAAGTACTGGGGTGAGGTGATTAGGCGGGACATGGAGCAGTTACAGCTCACTGAGGACATGACCCTAGATAGGAAGGTCTGGAGGTCGCGCATTAGGGCAGAAGACTAGGGCCAGTTTGGGTCGCTAGTGTAGGGAATTACTTGGTGGGGGTAGTATCCTTGTTATGATTCCGTGCTCCTTGTTTTAGTACGAATCTGGGTGATTTCCTCTGTTTTCTTTTATTTATGGGTGCCGTAATGTTATGCAATCTTGTAATCTTGTTCTGTGCTTTACTATGTATTTGTGTGGTATCTCGTTTCTTGAGCCGGGGGTCTATCGGAAACAACCTTTCTACTTCTTTAGAGGTAGAGGTATGGACTGCGTACATCTTACCCCCCCCCCCCAGACCCCACCAAGTGGGAATACACTGGGTTTGTTGTTGTTGTATTCATTGATTAGCTCACCAAATCATCAAATCATCTTCAAACATGGATTCCAAATTGGGAATTTTGGGATTTCAGCCAATAAAGATGTAAAATAGTTTTTCAGTAATTTCAAGATTGACATCAACTTTTTTTTTTTGCATTTTAGTTTTTAGTACCTTAAAGTATGGAACCAAGTTCTTAAATAAAATTCTAGTTTTACCCTTTTTTCTTTGTTGTTAATTTTCAAAGTATTTTTGGACCAAAAATAAAAGTACTGAATATGTGTATCATTAAACTCCCTTTGATATGTTGATTCAGATTTTTACTGATTAGATTTGTTTTGAGAATACACAAATATGAAAAGCTCCTTCTTGAAGGGTCCAAACTCATGTTCTGACTTATGAGGTAGTTTATGATTTACCATTTTTAAGACTGGGATGGTTAGTTAATGATGCATGTATAGAGTGTTTTATGTAGTGGATTGTGTCATAAGATTAATCCTTTGTGATCATTATTTTTTATGTTATATGTGTGGAAGCTTATATGAAAATTATTTATGACTTAAGGGATTATTATTGTTATGATGCATGTGCGGAGGTTGGTATTGGTTTTGTTGAGCATTATTTTCCTTTATTATTATCATGATGCCCGAATGGGCTTGACTTGATATAATTGATGTCTCATATGACTTTTAATATAGTGGTGCCATGCAATGGCTTATATAATGGATTGTAGAGATATTAGGGATACTTGATCTCATTCATACCATTATTCAATTGATTCATTACATGATATGATTTGGTTATGACAATTCATCTTTATTTCGATGATCCATATTAATAGAATTGGTACCATTGAGAAATACTAACTTTGAAAGAAAATGACAAACTTTTTAAAATGCACTGACTGATGAATGTGTCAACAAGATTGATTGAGATGTAAGATGTGAAAGTATATTGGTTATGAACCTTCCATGGTCCTATAGAAATCTTATTCTTGGAAGGTTTATATGAGGTGACATTGAGATATTACATTATTATAATCCTATTGCATTTTATCACTTTGGTCTCTTTAATGTTATTGTTATTTATGTAATTTAGTCTTCCTTATAAGTATCTGTTGGGTGGTTAATCTTATACTATTATAAAAGTTATACTATTTATATTGCTTAGGAGTTGTATGGTTTTGAGAAACCATTTGGAACTTTTCTTTATGAAGGTTGAAGTGTTGCTCATAGTTTCCTTTATATGTTTAGTTCTGTACTCTATTTTATTGGCCTATGATTCTTACTAAGTATAAGTGGGCCACATTCACTCTAACTTTTTGTGCCCTTTTAGTGCAAATCCTAATTCGAGTGTGACCCACATTGCTTGAGTTCGTATTAAGTTAAGGTTGTCTCAGAGTACTGGTGAGCTCTAACATTTAGAGCACGTTTTGGACTCTATCATATATTTATCTTATATTTAATTTGCATTATGGAGATAGAGCTGTGGATTTCCATATTTTATGTAAATTTATTAGTTTTCTTACTCATGAAACTGGATTTTAGAATTTGAATTGTATTCATTTTTAGTTTTTGAGTTAGTTTATTTATATTTGTCCTACGTTTGTCTTAAATTATCTTATTTGGGTATTTTTATACTTTTTGCATCTCTTTCTCTTTTGGTGTTAAACTTACATACATAGGTTTTAGATGGGCTAGGTGTTATTATGAACTTGAGTTATATATCATGAAAATTTGGTATCAGAATCTAGGTTCATGAGTATCGTGAGTAAAAGAGAAAGATGTGTAAAAGAGTCCTGTAGATAGATACATTGACATCTATATCTATTTTCAAAAGTCTACGGGAAATAATTAGGAGAACATCTCTACTTTGTTTTCTTATTATCTGTGTTGCTTATGCCTAATATTCTAAAATTGTATTTGACACTTTCTTTGTAAATACTGAGTACTATATAAGGAGAAGTTGAGGATGCTAAGCTAACACTCACTATAGGAGCCCCATTCAAGGAGTAAGATATGGGTCACAACCAAGACCAAGATAGAGGTTAGGTATAAAGCACAATCTTGATTAAAAAATTGGGACATATTTGGTTCTCTTAATTCTGAGAGTGATCTTGACGAGGTATCTTATTAGCCAAAGGATTAGGGACCATCCAAAGCCTCTCAGGATTTTGTTTTTACCCTAATGTTATTGGATTTTCTACTTATCTTTTGGGCCTTATGATGACATTACCTAGATAGGTATTCTACTAGTTCATTGAATGCTTTGAAGACTATAAAATAGGTGCACAACTTCTAGGTCAGGATGTTAATTTGGTTTTTATGATTCTCTAGGAACAACCACCTACTCTTATGGTTCCATATGTTGCGACATTGCCTTCTAGACTACTTGTTCTGCCTATAGTTCTTATTCCTAGGATATCTTCTTATAAGTAGATAAGATTTGTGAGATTTACCAGATTGAACCCTCCCATGTTTAGAGGTACTATTGTAGAGGATTCTTTTAATTTTTTGGTCGATTATCAGGAAAGGTTGCATAACGTCAGTTAACTTTAGTCCCATGGTTTTTGCAACACTACCTACTAGTTGACTAATGAGTACAGATAGGGCTAGGAATCTCTTGTCCGTTGTAGACAAGTGAGTTCCCCTCCTTTGATATGGACCTAATTTTTGGAGACTTTTCATGAGTGATTTATGCCCTTTAGCTTGAGGAACCAACACTGATATTACTTTGGTCATTTAGATTAAGGCTCCATTACTATTATCGAGTATGAGGCTTGTTTTTATGCCATGTCATATATGCCATCACTAGTATTTCCATAGAATCTGAGTGGATCTTATTGTTTGTTAAGGTTTGAATAGTTACTACCAATAGGCAAAAATTGAATTAGTGATTTCTGGTGGTTCTTTTTAGATCATAGTGGATCATACCAAGATCATTGACTTTTTGCTAGGGTGTTCAAAGTGGTGGTGCGAAAAGGAGTATTGATATGGAAATTTCTATGGCCATTCATATCTAAGTAGGATTTGTTTGAGTAAAGGTTCTCATACTGACCCTAACAGATTGGTTCATGAAATTTTTTAGATTTTAAAAGGTCAGATTGTGGGTTTTGAGACTTCAAGTTGTCAGAGATCATAGATCTCATTTTTGTTTATCAAGATATAAAACATGTTTTAGCATTTTAGTGTGATTTATCTAGATGAGGATGTTTTTGTATGATGAGGTTTGACACTTAATGAGGGTTTCTAGCGACATCCATTAGGGCCTCTCCAGTAGGGTTATCAGCTTCAACTTTGTTTTACTCTAGTATTAGTAGTTAGAGGTGGTGCACATGGTAGTAGAGATATATTTAGATAGAGATGTAGGCCTATCCCAATCATGAATAGCCTCAGACTTTGCTGGGTGAACCATAATCCCATCCTTAGACACCATATGTCGTACGAATGTCAACGACTTGAGCCAGGACTCACACTTTGAGAATTAGGCAAAAGGCCTATGATCTTTCAAAGTATGTAGCACAAGCCTCAGATACTGCATATGCTCCTACCTATTCTTCGAATATAGAAGAATGTAACAATGAACACATTCATGAAGAAATCCAAATAAGGTTTGAACACATGGTTCTGTAAGTTCGT
The DNA here is from genome assembly GCA_030864225.1 of Capsicum baccatum var. pendulum. Lineage (NCBI taxonomy): Eukaryota > Viridiplantae > Streptophyta > Magnoliopsida > Solanales > Solanaceae > Capsicum > Capsicum baccatum. Next base: position 9,559,837 of record CM061550.1, read on the forward strand.
GAATATAGTTGAGGCATTTGTAATAGATAAGACATCTCTAGGAACATATAATGGACGTAGCGAGTCATGAAGGCTGTCCTTGGGATGTCCTCAGACCAAATTCTCAACTGATTGTAACTGTACTTCAAGTGAATCTTAGAGAACACCGTTGCTCCCTAAAGCTGGCCAAATAAATCACCAAGACGAGGCATAGGATACCTATTCTTCACCTTCACCTTATTAAGATGCCTATTATAATTTTTCATATGTAAGGAACTATTTTTCTTTTTCACGAACAATATGGAGCACCATTAAACTAATGAAACCCTTACCTAAAAGATCATGAAGCTGAGAATGTAGCTCGACAGGAGCTATACTGTAAGGTGCCATAGAAATTTACAAGGTGCCCGACTCAAGCTCAATTATAAACTTAATATCATGCTTTGGACACTTGCTATAAAAATGGTTGAAGGTCGTAAAATTATAACAATTATAACAATGTATCCAAAACATTTAGCTAATCCAGAATAACCACCTCGGATTGAAGACCCATAATATGAACCTATTAAAGGCTGACCACTACTATGGTTAAGATGATAACTATTGCAAGGCTATCCTTTATTAGTAATTTAAAGTTCATCATGAACGGGCCTACTAGACTAACCATAATATTGATAAGTCTAAAGTGGAGGGTTCCTACCTTTAGAATCGATGCCCCTGAATCGAGAGCCACTCTGGCTCCCACAAAAACTTCCCTTACAATTTGATCTTTTATCGTTGATGGATCTCTTTCTAATCTGAACATGATCTAAGACCTCAATAAAAGACATGCTATAAACAACCAAACTCCGAGGAAGTATTAATCCCCGAACAAAATGTTGAAGCCTCCCATACTCAAATGATAATATAGATGTGGCATGCCTAGACAACATGTAAAATGAAGCCTCATACTCCAAGATAGTTATAGAGTCGTACTCCAATATAGAGAAATGGTCTCTCAGATGATCTATAAGGCTAAGAGCCACATACTTGTCGAAAGAACCTCAAAGAACTGAGTCCACATCAATGTGGGATAATCCAACTAGTGCAAAATCAAGATAACCTTTACACTAGCGTTGATCTACCAAATATAATTGATAATAGTGTAGTCAACACCACGAGTCTTAATTTAGCTAAAATTATGGAGTCAATCCTCTCAAGTAAAAAAGAACTCATTAGCATCCTTGCTCCGTGCGCCAGAAAACCTAAGCAAAGTCGATCTCAAAAATCTGCCCAACATATTCTGCTACTCAAGAGACAAAGTAGGAAAGAAAAGTACCAGCTGAGCAATTATTAATGTTGTAGGTATCTCAAGTTTAGAAGACACAGATTCAGGATGCGGCCCCAACTTAGTATCACTTTGATCCATAGATTGAACACCATCATACGGTGCACCACCAACCAATATAAAGAGATATAATATAGAATCTCTAACCATCGACAATAAAAACCTCATAGGAGCTTGGGATGACCCTTGTCCCACCACTAGCTAGGTGGAGAAATTTCTAGTGTGGGAGTAGATATAGGGTTTGGTGAAGGCTCACAGTCCTATTTTCTAACTGGGGCTGCATTTCTTATATGCCCCATTCTCTACATATTCTACATACTCTGGTAGGATCCCTAGTCACAGACTTGGGCTCCTCGTCTCCATTAGCAGTAGCTCGAGTCCTAGCCATCTATGAAAGAGTAAAACCAATTAATCTTATAAGCCAACACGAACTCTTAGCATGAAACAAATAAATGAAGTGAATATTTATTGAATGTTTTATAGCCTCTCAAAGATAAGAAGTGTACTTCATCATTATGATTTGCGAGACTCTACTAGACTCTTGCTCTTGCACAAACAAAATTAGTGAACCCATCTCTAATACGAAATTGCCATGACCAAATTTCTCGAGTCATGATGGAACCTAATTTACCCCATCATTAGGTAAGACAAATCCTAGATCGTAACTATAAGTAATGATTTAATTGGTGGAAAATATCATAAATACAAGAAATAAGCAAGTAAATAAATTACAAGCAATACACCATAAGAGAAATAATATAACAAAGGAGAAATAAAATAGGATTAATACCATCCCATGACCTAGTAATGTAGGTACAAAAGCCTCTAATCCAAAAGAATATGGGTACAATCAAAGTCATATATACAACAATTTCAGAAATAGAAAGACTATCCAAACACAAAAGATGGAAAATAGTCAACTCCATCATAGAAAACTCACCCTATCCATGAACATTGATCAGTATAAATGTCATGTCAATGGTGATAGCTAGTACTCAAATCTTCACCAAAAAGTGGTATAAAAGTGTAGTATGAGTACCATAACTACAAGTACTCAGTAGGCATCATCAACCGAATGAGCTAAATCATAATAAATATATCATAAAATGTGAGATAAATAAGCAAAGTTAAGGGAAAAAAGGAACACCTAGAATAATGCTTCAATTACTGAAAGTAAACACTTAGATTAACAATAATAAGGAAAACATAACTATCTTTACATAACTGGACCCCCACAAGCCTAAAAGACACAACAAAAGTAAATAATCTAACATTGTCCCCCATAAGCCCGGAGGATGATATTTAGAATAAGTAATATCAATAATTTTATGAACTATCCATAACTCAAAATGCTAACCATAGATCCTTCATACTGTAAACATCAAACTAAAACTAGTTCCATTACCATCACAATTAACCCCTTAATTAAACACAAAACCAAAAATAATATCTCTCATGCCAGACTTGAACTAGGACTAATATCATGAATAACAAACTTGAACCAAATGTACTATCATAAATAATGCCGAAATCTAATAGATATTAGTATCATAAATTGCTAGACTTGAACTGATCTTATCATATCCCAAACACAATTTGAAAATAAACCACCGTATATCAAAAACCTCCTCAGGATGAAGAGTGTAATAATAATAATGTGAAAGACCTAATGAGTCTATAAGAAACTAATAACAATTTTTGCATAATTTGGGCTAAGAGAGCCCACTTCTAACACAATAATCCATCCTAAGAAAAATTCTACACAAAATTAGGCTAATGAATTAAATTTTACTACAAGACGTTAAATAGGTATCATGGAGTCCTAAGATAGAAATCGTACCAAAAGAATGAGCAGTTAAGTCAAACACGCCTAATTATGGTCCTTAATCGACTAAATAAGCCAATCACACTAATCATCTATCCAAGACCTAATTTCCAACTCAAAACTAGAATAATATCAGATTAATGCAATAATTAATTCCAATCTAATAAGAGGGTAATACTATCCTACCTGGAAGTCAAAGAAAGACTAATAAAATCTGGCAAAATATTAATTTTTCCTTCCGAAAAGCTTCGACATGATTTCATGGTATCAAAATAGTAATCTACACACTAATATGAGAACAATGATAACTATATTACATTTATATGCTTGGGATCCAAAATGAAGACAAAATCCCACGTGGGGCCTACTTGCAGAATCAAACTTTTAAAACTGTCACACGTTTAACTATGCTCAAGGATCTTATTTACCCTCAAGAATAGGAAACGTCCACACTCAAGCGAGAATAAAATTAGTTTAACAAGAACAAAGGATTTATGATTAATTTTTTAGAATCAAACAAAGAATAAAATGGAAACTTAAAAGGATTTTGATGAGAAATGGTGATTTTGAGCTCACAAACCCATCACGATCTCTCAATGATAACTCTCCTAGTTTCCCACACTCCTAGAAGTTTTGGCCCCTGAGAGATATGAAAATATGGAGAAAATTTGGAAAAGGAGAAATTTAATAACCTCCTAGGGGCTGCTTAAGTGGCTACTTGATTTCTTTAGCTAAAACTGCTAAAGTGGGTTAGTTCTGCTAAAGCAGTACCTGACTTGTTGGCCCTTTTGCTAAAGACGAAAATTTGCTACTTAAGTAGCTTCTAATTTAGTAAACTAGCTTCCACTTAAACGATCATAACGGGAAATACTTGGTCACTAAAGAAAATGGATGGCCACTTAAGTAGCCTCCTCTAAAGAGACCAATGGTCCACTTTAACGAATGTACCATCTAAGTTGCAGTAGCTGGATCTTTGAAACATTCCAAGTTTCCATCGAGCCCTCAGGATTTGTTCAAAATATCATGATCACATATAAACTATGATACCCACTCAAATTTGACATTTTGTACTTAATAATGCCATCAAAATTTCCATCCAAGGTCTTTTATAAAAAATATGGGCACCACACCCAAGGGCTACTTTTACAAAAATCAAACCAGTAGCCTAAAATATATTCGGAGGTCTTAGGACCCAAACCAAAGGACCCTCTAGCCTAAAATCTATGTTTTGGAGCTGATTGTACAGTTAGAATTAGCATATAAGGTCGTTAAGCTAAATTTTATGCCTAATAGACAATCCTTACCAATACAGACTTCAAATAAAGAATTCTCTAAAAACCAAATGAACTACCTGATAACATAATTGTCAGGTCCATCAAGTCACGAATGACTTTGGCTAGCTATAGGATAGCTCTAAATGGAAGAAAAGTGTGGACATACCAAAAATGACTTAGAGGGTCTTTAAAAAGACTTGAGAGTACCTACTTATAACCCAAGCTTGTCATGCATATAAATATGATGGTCATAAAACATTGAAAAATATATATGAAATAGTGATGACATAAGACCAATATGTACATAGGCCAAAAAATGAATACATGGTATTGTCGCTAAGGACACAAATATTAGAAGATCAGACATAACTACCCTATAAGTTCAGCAAACTTGGGCTATATCTGGACAAGCCCTACCTTACCCTTAATTACTATTACACAAAAAATATCTCCAACTTTTTTAGTTTGTTAGTTCTATTTACTCGGGACGTGTGATTTTGTGATTCAAATAGTATTTATTTAATTTTGGAGTTGGATCATATATATTTAGACCGACTTTATCTTACATTCTAGTATTTGGGTATTATTTATTTCTTTGTTTCATCCTTATTAAGTTTGGTGTTGATCTTACCTACCTATGGTTGCTATGGGCTACGGTCTATCAAGACCTTAGATTCTAGGTCATGAAAGTAATACACCTTTGACTTATATTCAACACATTTCTAAACCACCATACAAAACAGCTCTGACCAAGTTAAAAAGGCTAAAACAATAGTTGAAGGACCTTTCAAAAAAGGTAACATACTTCCTAGTATTTCCTCATAGGGTTCCCCAACTTTCTTTGTGCATAAGGAAGTTGGTTCTCTGAAGATGTCCATGGATTACAATCAGTTGAATAAAATCACTGTTAAGAATAAGAACCTCATCCCAGAATTATTAATCTTTTGATCAACTTCGGGGTGCTATTTGTCATGAAGATTTATCTTGAACCTAGGTACTATCCGTTAAAGGTTATACATCATAAAATCCTAGATATAACTTTACAAACACAGTATGGTCACTTTGAATTTATAGTTATGTCTTATGGATTAACTAATGATCTTTGAACTTTCATGAACCTCATGACCACAGTGTTTAATGAGTGCCTAGACATATTTCTTATTATTCTGAGAAATGACCTTCTAGTTTACTCCCATAGTGAGGGGAGCATTTAGATTATCTATAAAATTTGCTACAGAACCTTAAGGACCACCAGTTGCTTAAAATATTCTCAAAATGCAATTTTTTGCTGAACTAAGTTATTTTTATTTGATACATAATTTGAAGTTAAGGTATTAGGTGGTCTCATATGAGATTAAGGTGGTGAAGAAATATCCTAGGTCCATTACTCTAATAGACATTATTAAGGTGGTGAAGAACTAGCCCAACCCACAACTCTATTTGGAATAAGGAGATTCTTGATCTGTGTTATGATGGGAGATTTGTTGAGGAATTCTCATTCATTTCTATCCCATTGACCAAGTTGACCCAAAATGGCGAACTTCTATTGATCTGAGGCTTCTGATAAGATCTTTATGAAATTAAAGGGTTGATTGACTTTTGCTCAAGTATTTGCATTGCATGAAGGCTTAGGAAACTTTGTGACGCTTTTGGGGTTCACCTTTGTTTTGTGTTGAAGTGAAATATAAATATTATTACCTATTCATCTAGACAACATAAGACCCATGAGAAGAACTACCTGATTATGATCTAGAGTTAACAATTCTATTGTTTTTTTAATAATTCTGGCATCATTAACTTTATGTTGTTCATGTGGATATATTTACAAATAATAAGATATTATAGTACGTAACTGGTAAGAAAGGATCTAATCACCGACAAACAAGATGGCTCGAGTTTCTCAAAGACTATAAGATGAGTATGTGTTATACCAATAGGACAAGGCAAATATAATTATAGAAGAAATTTGTAGGTTTATTTATGGGGAGTACCTCCTATGTTGAAAAAGGTAAAAAAGGGTCTTATGAAAGATGTTATATACTTCTACATTTTTGATCCGACCCAACCGAGGTTCTTGTCATATTAGGCATCCCAAAGTTCAATAGAGATTGGAGACCACTCCGGTTACCCAACCCAACGTCCAATCATCTACCTTGAGTTTGCTGAATTTTGAGCATATAATAAGATAGTGTAACGCCTCACATGATGACTCTGGGATAGGATCACAACCGTGAGTAACCCAATCAAGTCCAACCATTTAACACCAACCACCCAACCTTACCAAACCATACCAAAGGCCATAAACTAGGACATAACCAAATAAGTTCCAAAACATAATTAAATCAATCCCAAAATAAAATATAATGGATAAATGAGAAATTATGTCCAATGATGTCAGCCCACCAACCTATTCATATGCGAAGGTGACACCAATACCAATCCCACCCATTCAAACCCATACAAGTTCCACAAATCCTCTAACTAAAAGAGTAATAAAATTCATTTGGGACACACCCCCAACCATTGCCAAAACCAATATCCAAAATAAAATCAAAGTGTCTAAAAATATCCATTATATGGATGGAGCCTTCCGAAAGGATAGAAGCTCGCCACTTTAGTTCAAATGCTGATCCCCGAGTCAATCACTATATAGGAGGAGTAGAACCGCTATTTCCTGCATAACGTGCATATACAACTGCCAGTAGACGTGTTAGCAGGTGAACGCTAGCATGATCTTAGGATAAGGATAAAATAATGTCATTTATAAAGCCAAGTAAAACCATCCATATGCACACAACCATACATATATATAAATATGCTAGGAAAGGGGACTAGGTTTAGCATCCATTTAAAACTTTTACCTGGATTATGTAGATTTGCCGTCCTAAACAACCCATGGGCTATGTCGGTTTAGCTCTCCCTGCAGAAAGGGACCTAGTGCGTGAAGCTGCACGACCATGGAAGAAAACCTAGGATGAATTGTACATCCCCCAAATTTAAAGTGTGACACCATGCATACGATCATCAAGACCAATCTGACATCGGCAAATATGAGTTTCCAGTTTTGGTCCCCCCGAACTTTCACCTTCCACTGCTTTGATACACATCCCACCATTATTACCCAATTATAACCATTACCAAGCAAACAACCAATTAATTTATGATTAATTAACCAAGGACATTTAGTGTTGGTGTCGTCATACGGACAATACTTTCAAGTACTATCCATAGCCAACCATATATACGTTTAAGGAGACTTCCATGTTTCCTTCTATTTACCATATTAAACCACTTGGGGGATTCCATATACCCCTGGAGAATAACCATTTATCCATTCATCTTTCCAAGCCATTTAAACTAGGCATAATACATCTACCAAGTTTTAAAACAAGCAAGAGTTCCATTAAAAATTCTCAATGTGATGAAAACATCATTATAGGCATTTTGTCAAACATATTGGGAGCATAATATAACCAAAAAAATTCCAATAACCATTAAACCATTCTCAAGAAATCCAATTATAAAAAACCACCATTAATGCACATAAAAGCATAAATAAAACTATGGAAAACCATAACTAACCATTTAATATCAAAATACACAATTCATATTTGAAAATCAAAATCATACAATTAATGAAGTCATGAAAACATCCTTAAAAAATTTTCTTCTAGATAGAATTAACAACGAGGGAAGAGAACATGACTTAAAGTAGGATGATGATTGAAAGATATCATCACCAAGAAAAGCATCAAATTAATCCTCTAGTTGAAACCCTAGATTTCCTTTCCCAAAAGCTCCCGAGAGAATTAGCGAGTTCTTTTAGAAGAGTTTATAAGAGTCAATGAATGGAATAATAGGGTAAATAACCTCCCAAGTAGGTTAGAAGTGATGGGACCTTATTACGATAAGTAGGGAAATATCTAATATGCCCACACTTAAGTTACACAAAATCCCATCACAGGGGTACGACTGACCCTCATGGGTCATAAGCTCCAATACAATTGGTACCCTCCACTCATATCCAAGCTTCAACCTTTGGATCTAACAGTGTATGGTATATGACTCATCTAACTAAGTCATATCCAAAGCATACGATCCATACCCTTCATCTGTACCTCTGGCAGAATAAACCCAATAAAGATTTAAACACTGTCTACCATACAAGTCCATGGTATAACTCATACCCTAGATTATAGCTCATGGTGAACCACTCATATTCAGATCCAACCTAAGTAACCAAGTCTCAAATTAAGTTAATATTGCAAACAATCTGTACCCACTAATATGACTCATATCCCTAAGTTATATCCATTTAAGTAACCAAAATCCATCCCACCAACCAATATAGGTTAGTATACGATAGGACCATACCATTAGTACCCCTTTAAACAACTCATTCCCATGAGTCGTATTGGGTCCAGAGACCAGAATTATAGGAAATTTTCTAAGGTTCAATCCCGGGGTGTTATGGTTTAGGGATATGCTTATACATTCGAAATATTGTGATATGACAACTTAAAATTGGTTAAAGACTTTATTAGTAGTTCAAGCTAAGGAATCAAAAGGCAATAATCCCATATTAAGAAAGTTGAAGGTCATAGTGAATAATTAAAAGTAAAGGTTTTCTATAAAACGGAGAAAATATTCTATATTTTCAAAGTAGATTATCTATTCCAGATGTAGATGTGTGGTGAGAGTGGATTTTATAGTAGATCATAGTTCTAAATACTCTTTTCATCCAAGTTCCACTAAGATGTTATGAAATATAAAGATTGTATATTGGTGGAATGGCATAAAGAACGATATTAAAAATCCTAAAATTAAGTGTCCTAATTGTCACAGGATAAATGTCGAACATCAAAAGTTTAAAAGTTTAGATTAAAACATAATCATTCCTATGTGTACATGAGAGATGATAAACATGAACTTTATAATAGGTGTACCTAGTATGTTATGTCAGTATGATTCAATAAGGGTGACTATAGATAAAATAACAAAGTCAGCTCACTTCCTGCACGTCAAGGATGCATATTTAGCATAGTACTATGCCAATTTACATGTTTGATGCATACACAGACCTTATAGGGTTCCATTATCTACAATTTAGGAAAGAGGTGCTCATTTTACAATATACATTTAGATGTTATTTTAAAAGGGTTTAGGATTTTACGTAGACCCTTGTGTAGCTTTTAATCTACAAATTGATAGGAAGGAAGAATGTGCTATACAAAAATTATAAGGATATATTGAGGGCATATGGGATTGAATTTAATGTAATTAGGATGATCACCTACCTTTTATTGAGGTTGCCTATAGTAAAACTTATCATTTTGACATTTATAGGGCTTCTTTAGAGGAACATTTTAAGTAGATATACATGTCTCTCTTTTCAAGGTTTTAAGTGGGTGAGGTGGCATTGATAGGTCATGTCTTACTCAACCATTCCATACATAAAGTTAAGTTGATTTGGGAATGGTTAAATACTTCATAGAGCAACTAGAAATCATATTCTGATATAGGGAAAAAGAACTTAAAATTCGAGGTTGATGATTGACTATTCTACAAACTCTCACTATAAAGGGGTGATGCGATTTGTAATAAAGAGGAAACTTAGTTTCTTATAAAAGTAACCTTACTTAATTTTGAGTAGGATTTGGAAGGTCGCTTATGAGTTGGAGCTACCAAAGGAGTTGGTAGTACTAAATCATGTGTTCCATGTCTCTATGTTGGAAAAAAGGCTTTGGTGATACTTTACTTATTGTTCCTTCTTAGAATGTTAGAGTCAAGAAAAACCTATCTTATAAAGAGGTACTACTTGAGATAATAGACCTCCATATGTAAGTATTGAGAACTAAACTGATAGCTTCAGTCATTATTTGGTTGAGAAATCATTTAGTTGAATAATCTATATAGGATAGAGAAGAGGAAATAAATGCCAGATACCCACATTTTTTCACTCCTATCAGTCAGAATGTTTGAGGTAATGGCTTTTCTTGTATAGATACTCTTAACAAATTTTTGTGACATGACATGTCACTCTGTAGTTCCTTGTTTATGTTTATGTCATGTAAGCTCTAGTTGGATTCCAAAGACTGAATCTAAAAAATATTCCATCCATGTTAGCAGTTGGTTTCAAATGTTTGGAGGTAAAGAATTGTAGTTCCACTCCTTATTCTATTTCAATTTTAGCCTTCATTCAAGGATAAATAATTCTGAATGGGAGATATTATAACACCTTGGATATCAAACCTAAAAAAGTATAATACTTATTGATGAGTGGTGATTTTACTACTCATTCTTACTCATTATGTGTACACATTATCTTGTATTAAAGAATTCAATGAGACATTACTGTGATTATTTATACTGAATGTCCACTCCTTGTAGGAATAGAGCTGAGGAGATGAGAAGCTATGGATTGGGGCTTTAAATGATAAAAGAAATAAAGAAAATGCTGCTAATGACTCAGAGCAGAAGAGGCCTTGGTTACCACGGTTGCGGTTAGAACACTGTGATCATAGCCAGTTAAGCAGGAAGCATATCCAACCTTGGGTAAAATGATTGCGACTAGAAGAATGCAATCGCTATCTGTCAAATTTGCCAACATACAACGATCACTCAGTTATAGCTGCAACCGCAGTTGTGTGATCATTGTCGAAGCTTTGTTATTACGGCACCGCACAATAAATTAGTAAAGGGCATTGTAGTCAATCCAAACAGCTGAATCAAAGACTAAACTAGAGCATTCAAAACACTTTAGACTGAGGAGAAAACCCCCAGAATTTTTGGAGTGAAAAATTAATTGTTCGTAGATATTGTAATTATTATTCCAACAGAAAATTAGTGACATTTGAGTGTGCAATTAAAGATTATTTTTCGCTCTATTATCATGAGCATCATGGATGAAATATCTGGTAAAAGCCATTTCTCCTATCGCATGAGTAGCTAACTTCATTAGTCTTGGGATTATGTTGAATTAAAGTGTAATTGTGTGTGGGTGTTGTTGAGTTTGCATTATATTTAGTTCATTGAGTATGGATTCCACCATTTCTTAGGTTAGTGAGTTGGAATTTGATGGGTGAAAATCTCATATCTTTAAATGGGTTTGATGGGTGAAAAACCCAATATCTAGAAACCCTTATCACCTTAAAAAAGGGATGGAGGTGAATATCTGGTAAGCCATAACATCCTTGAAAGAGTGTTATAGGGAGATAAGGTAATGGTGGATAATTAACTCAATGGTTTACTTCCTTTTCCAATCTTAGAAATAAGTGTGATTGGAGTGTAAGTCATGTCAAGCGCATCATCCTAGAAATAGGGATGCTTGATTGATATTTTAGGTGATTATACTTTTAAACTTGTTAGGTGATCTAAAGAATCAATTGGGTGAAATCGTTGTGGTTTTATTGAATTGTTTTCCATAATGACTATAGACCTAGCCTATCTTTACATAACAACTAAGTTTCATGTCAAACCATCAACAAACCATATGCTTTACTTTTAGGTTGAAATAATCCCAAGATCTCCTTAAATCTGATTTCAAATTAATAATATTACTTTGGTGTATTTTAGTCGAAACTTGTTTCGAACCTACCTCAAATTACATTCCCTCATTTTATCTTACATGTCATGTTTTTTGACACTCCGAGTTCCCTTTTAGTGATTAGAACACCCATAGGACTCGAAATTTATAATTCGCTCCTTGTGGATTTGACCCCAACTGGGTTGGGTTATTGAAAAAAACCTCCTCACCCCAAAAACATGGGAGTTAATTGAGCATTATCAAAATGGCACATTGCCGGAGAGTGAAATGAAGATTTAGCTTATGCAGTGTGATATTGACTTGGGTGCACCCATAATATATCTCATTTAATTTCTTTGTTGCTTTTGATTTTTGAGTAGGTAAACATTATTATCTCCACATCATCATGAGTCACGAGGACTTAATTTATTTTGGGGCCGGAGATCATAAAATACCATTCTCATTCCCTCCACCGAGCAGCATGGGGTATTTTATGTTACATGTTTAATGATGAAATTGCTCCACATAAAAGGACTCTTTGGGGGAAAATCTCATCAAGACCCGAATTCTTACTTGAAGGGCTTCATGGAATTCTGTGCACCATTGAAAGTTTCACATATATCCTAAGAATCCATCCATTATGTGTTTTTCCATTGGCTCTTATGGGAAAGGCAGTGCTATGGATAAGATATTTTCCCACCGGATCTCTTACTTCATAAGTCTCATAGAGGCTTTCTTATGTCAATACTTCCCACCATCTATTAAGTTGAAGTTGAGGGATGAGATTGTTTGTTTTTGGCAATATCACAAAGAAACATGGTACGATACTTGGGGAAGAATCAAGGAAACACATTTTAAATTCCCTACCCATAAAGTGCCGGAGAAGATGCTTCTCCAAATCTTCTATATAGCATTAGACCAACAAAATAAGGCTATAGTGTATAATGCATCTGGTGGATCATTCATCAACTCGTCATATGGGTGTTTTTCAAAAGTCAGGGACCAAGTGGCAATTTGGTGTAAGGGTTAGGGCATAAAAGATGTTGAGGTGTCCATAGTGGCTCCCTCCCTATCCTTTGTATGTTGTAATAAGAAAGATGAAAAGGAAGAGACTAATTCAAAGATGGACAAAGTGATGTCATGCTTAGAACTCCTACTTGAGCATATGTTAGTTGACCAAATCGAAAACATCAGCATGATAAGTGCAATAGATTTTGAACAATGTAAAGATGTGAAAGAGGAGGTGATTCGGGACAAGTTAGGTGTGATGCCTAGAATATAGAAGGATTTCCATCTTGACCCATAAGGACATGAAAGGAATCAAGGTCGGAACCGGAAATATCTAAGCTTGGCACATTGTGAATGGAAAGAGGAAATCTATTGAGATATTTTGGCATGGATTTTTAGTAGTGTTGAAAGTACTAGAGGAATAGTGAATGAGATGTGAAGTGAATTTTCTATGCTACACCAAATAGTTACAATTCATTCCACCACCATCCAACAACTAGAGGAAAAATTAATCCAAATATGAAGGTATCTCATGGAAAAGGATTGTGAAGAAATTCAAAGTGTGGAGGAGACAAATGCAAAAAGAAAAAGATCCAACGATGAAGAGCCAAAGATAAGTGAGATATTGATAAGAAAATCAATAGTTAATGATCGTCAAATTGTCTCTATGCCATAAAATCCCATTCATCCTCCTTTGACAAAATTGCCCTTGAGAAAGGGAGAGCATGATAAGCTAATCATGTTTTTTAAAAATTTAACACCCTTTCTATTAATATTCATCTTATCAAGGCATTGCAAGACATGCAGGGTATGCTAAATTTATGAAAGATTTGGTATCTAAAAAGAAGTTGTTAGAGGACAAAGCCATAGTGGTGTCTCACCATTTTAGTGGAATTATGACAAGCACATATGTCAAAAAGAAGAAGTATTCTAATTCTTTTACAATCTCATGCTCCATCGGTACATTCACTTATGCTAAGGCATTGTGTGATCTTGGAGAAAGTGTGAGCCTCATGCCTTATGCCATATTTCAAAAACATGGGTTGGGTAAGCCTCATTGCTGATCAATCAATCAAGAACCATATGCGATTCGTCCATGATTTTCTAGTAAAAGTGGACTGGTTTATCTACCCGACCAACTTTGTTATTTTTGATTGTGCAATGGACGTAAAAACTCCTATTATCCTTAGGATTCTATTTTGAGATACTGAGAAGGCGTTCATAGATGTGGAGATTAGGGAAATGAAGTTTAGATTAAATGATGAGGAGTATAGTGCGGTGGTGGAATCTTGAATGACCATTTAGTTGGGTGCTGTGGACTTTTGAAAGAGATGAAATAAAGGAGTATAGTGCAGTGGTAGAATCGTTATCGGGGCTTGGATTTCAGACCAAGAACCTGGTTAAATTAGATCTTCATCTATGGAACCGAGAAAGTCCACCAGCAAAACCATCCATCCTTTAACCTCTTAAAATTAAATTGAAACCCTTGCCACCTCATCTCAAGTACATGTTCCTAGGGGAGGATGATACCTTGTAAATCATTATTGCGAGTGACCTAAACTCTTCTCATGTTGAAGTATTGAAGTTGGTAATGAATAAATCCATTTAGACCATTTATTGGATGATAACGGATATAATCAGAATAGCCCCTGGCATTTTTTCGTTCAAAATTAAACTCGAACAAGATTACATACCTATTATGGAGCACCAAAGTATAAACCACACCATTCAAGAGTTAGTAAATAAGGAAATTATAAAGTGGCTCGATGCTGGAGTGATATATCCTATATCCAATAGCATGCGGGTGAGCCTGGTATAATGTGTTCTGAAGAAGGGTAGTATAACGGTAGTTGAAAATGAAAAAATGATCCCATCCCTGTCTGCCCGATCATCGGATGGAAAGTGTGGGGACTACCAAAAACTTAATTCATGGACTGAGAAGGACCATTTTCCAATCCTCTTCATTGATCATATTCTAGATAGGCTTGCGGGGAGAGGATAGTATTGTTTCTTGGATATGTATGATCAAATTTTTATCACACTAGAACACCAAGAAAAGACAACTTTCTTTCAAATATACAAGGATTAGAGAAGATTCCAGGACTAAGACTCCAAGCTTGAAAATAGAATACTAAGAAAGTAAAACATTTCTAAATCCCTTGTAGACTCTTCCTTACGAGTGTAGCGCGCTACACACCCCTAAAAGAGACTCTACTTGACATCACTTTATAGAATCCCACATGACCATGAAGTTAGGCTATGATACAAACTTGACACAAGTCCGACCGGGACCAGAGACACCTCTATTACCCAACCTAACCTCCAGCCGCCTGCCCTGAGTTATATGAAGTTTGAGTATGTAGCTAGATAGTGCAACAACTCATATAAAGACTCTGGTATAAGATCACAATCGTGACCAACCCAATCGAGTCTAATAATCCAATACCAATAATCCAACCATACCAACTGATATCAAAACAAGGGATATAAAGAGGCCATAACCAAATATGTTCCAAAACATAATATAATTTAATCCAAAATAAAATATGATGGAATAGTGAGAAATTATATCTAATGATGTCAACCCTTTAATTTATTCCTGTGTCAAAGCTGACACCAATATGGATCCCGCCCATTCAAACCCATAGAATTACCACAAAGCCTCTAACCAAAAGAGTAACAAAATTCAATTAGGACATGCCCCCAACCATGGCTAAAATTAATATCAAAAATAAAATCAAAATGTCAAGAAATATCCATAACATGAAATGGAGCCTTCCAAAAGGATGGAAGCTCACCACTTCAATCCAAGTGATTTCCCCATGTCAATCATTATGTAGGAGGAGTAGAATGGTAGGTTCTTGCATAGCATGAGTATACAATCTCTAGTAGATGGGTTAGCAGGTGAACGCTAGCATGATCTCAGGATAAGTATAAAGTAATGCCATTTATAAAACCAAGTAAAACCATTCATATGCACATAACCATATATATATATATAACCATGCCAGGAAAAGGGATCGGGTTTAGCATGAATTCAAAACATTTAACTGGGCTATGTAGCTTTGTCATCCTAAACCACCCACGGGCTATTTGGGTTCAGCTCCCCCTACTAAAAGGGAACCAGTGTGTGTAGCCACACTACTAGAGAAGAAAACCTGGGATGACTAGTATATCCCAAAAAATATAGTGTGACATCATGCACATGGTCACCAGGACCAACCTCATATTGGCAAATATGAATTTCTAATTTGTCCCCCCGGAACCTCCACCTTTCATGACTTTGCTCCATATCCCGCCATTATTGCCTAATTAAAACAATTATGAAGCAACCAAACTATCCATTTGTCATTTATTAACCAAGGTCATTTAGTAGTGGTATCATCATACCGACCATAATTATAAGTACTATCCATAGCCAACCATATATAGGTTAAGGAGACTTTCAAGTGCCCTTCTATTTTCCATATTAAATCACATGGGAGATTGCATGTACCCCTCAAGCATAACCATTATCCATTTACCATTCCAATCTATTTAAACCATCCATAATTCATTTACTAAGTTTTAAAACAAGCAAGAGTTCTATTAAAGTAGTCGATGCAATAAAAATATCATTATAAGCATTTTGTCAAACACACTAGGGCCATAATCTGATTAAAACCAATTCCAATTACCATTAAACCAATCCCATGCAATATAATTATACAAAACAATAATTAATGAATATAAAAACACAATTAAAACCATAAGAAACTATAGCCAACCATTTAATATCAAAACCCCCAATTCTTATTTGAAAAAAAAATCATTTAGACACCTAATTTTGTCCCTTCCCGACAACACTTTTACCATTTTACCTCTGTCTTACTGCGTGTCCTCACCTGTATGATTATATCCCATAAAAATGAAAACAAATAAAACCCTTAACAAAATTCCTAACAAATCTTATCCTAACTAACTCACCCTACCTCACCTACCCTATACCCTACCCCCACTACCCCATCCATATAACCAACTTATATTACTCTTTTGTAAAGGAAAATGAGAACAATATATACACACTCAGTGATATGGTGAAATAGGGGCAACAAAAATATGCCATTCCCTTCTTTCTTCTCAACCAAAGCACAATAACAACACAAACCTCATAATTTTCACGAAAAAACCCTTTCATTTTGTTCTTCCATTCTTGAAAAATAGCACAACAACACTACACCTTCTTCACCATTGGCACATAATCCCAATTCTCAAATTGAAACTCACATTACAATCATCAATACATACACAGAAACTTCATATACACCTGATAAGATATCCATCGTCGCACTACCATACACGTACAAATAGTGAGATCGAGAATGGAGAAGAGATAAAAACAAAGGGAGTGGAACTTCGATTAGAGATCCAGACCCAACCAAAATCGACCCTCATTGTCGATTCCACCACAGAATAATCCATGAATTCTAAAACTTCCCCAATTTTTTGGTTCTTTCCGATAAAATTTTGCTGAGAAACGTCGTTTTCATTGACTACTCAATATGTCGAAGCTACGATGAGGAACTAACGGTGACCATATTTTGATTCCATTAGAGTTCACTTCAATTGGTTTGAAAATCTGAGATTTGGGAGTTTGAATTAAGGTTTTCCTTTGGTTTTGAATCTATCTGGGTTGTAATTTCTTGATGATGAAGCTGGGTTTATTTGAGTTGAGGTGGGTTAGTCGATTGAGATTTTTGGGTTTGGTTCATTACCCAATAGCATAATTTGCATAATAAAGCTAGACTTGAGGTTCAATTCTATCTCATTCTCATTTTGATTTCATTATATATGTGTGATTAGTTTGTGTAAAGCATGATATAAATACTTGGGTAATATTGATTTATTTGTTCGGTTTTATTGACAATTATTATGGATTGTTAAAGTGGTGATTGTGAATTGTTGGATTTTTTTTTTTAAAGTATCATCTGAGGATTGAGAGTTTGTGGGCTCTCCCTCACGAGATGATCAGGGGTTGAGTCATGCACCCCCAGGCCTTATTATTAATAAATAAAAGTCGAAAAGAAAGTACAAGGAGGGGGACATAAACCTGACCTCCGATCCTATGGTGGTTCCGAGTCAACTATCCTACTAAGGCCGGTCGACTCATCCCCGATACTAATAAAGAAACCTAGGTCTATGCACCTAAAAGAGAGGACTCCTCTCGGTACAAAGTATACTAGGAAGATATAAATAAGGGAGACTCTCCCCTTACAAAGAAGGAGAGAAAATGTAAATATAAACAAGGCGTCTTCAATAAAGCTGTATTCGCTTCAATTTTCGTCTTCTAAAATGTGGCATCCCAAACTTGTCCATTCTGAAGTGTCCCCTTGCTTCTTCAGGTAAGTGACGATGATAAAAAAAAAGATGGATGTTATCCAGACTGTAGCTATGCTTAGATAAGACATCTGCAACATAATTAGCTTCCCTGTGGACATGTGTGCAACAAAAACTCTCTAAAATGTTAGTTAAGTTCTGAAGAGCAGCAATGTCTTCATGGACGCTCCACGGATGATTTATGTTGTGGGCCAGCCATTTGGTAAGAAGTTCAGAATCTACTTCAAGAATAATCCTGTTATACCCATTCTAAATGCACCAAGTAAGACCACAAATAGCTGCCCGAACTTCAGCTTGATTATTGGTGCCAATCCCCAATGGAATGCCAAAAGCATAGATGAAATTGCCTCGGTGATCTCTAAGCACCCCGCCTGCACCAATGTTACCCGGGTTCTCAAGGGCGCTTCCATCAGTATTAAGCTTAACCCATGGAGCTAAAGGTTTAGTCCATCAAACTTTAGTAACCTTGATCTTATTCTTGCAATGCTCAACCATGGACATCAAATCAGTCCATCTAACCGGCCAATTTATTGGGGAAAGGCATTAGGAGATGAGTTATGTCCTTGGAGATGGAATAAATAACTCTAGAAATATTGGACTATTTGTCGCCATACTTCTTAGCACATCTATTCTTCCAAAGGTTCCAACAAATAATTATAGGAGTAGCTTGCATAATAAGCTTGTGCACCTCATTTTTATACTCCGAAAACCACCACTTCATCAGAAAGTTTTTCAAAGAAATGGAGCTATGGTGAATACTCAGAGAATTAGAAAATATTTTCCAGATATGTTTAGCAAAGTTCCCAGACATAAAAATGTGATCAATGGTGTCAGGTCCAGGTCTATAACAACAAGAACAATCCGCTGGTGCCGAACCAAAGGTAATGATCCTTTCGTTAGTCGGCAGCTTACCTCTAAGAGCTCTCCAAAGAAGAAAATAAATTTTGAAAGGTATATTCTTATGCCACATAAAAGAATCAGACATAGCTTTGTTCCTTTTTTACCTAACCAGATCCCAAGCCGAAGAGCAGGTAAAGTGTCCACTAGCATTTGGTTTCCACACTGGTCGATCTGGAATCCCTTGTTGAAACTGAAAGTTAGTGTTGAGGATCTTAGGAATCAGCAATGGAGGTGCAATTTGTCTCACCATGTCTTCATTCCAATTTCCATTCGTTAAGAATTCCGAAATCTTAATGTTATTGGGTCATGTAACAGTAATTCTGTGATTAGCCAGTGGACCAACACCTAACCAGTCGTCCCACCAAAAGTAGCAAGTTCCTGAGCAAATAATACATTTGATATGAGTCTCAGTGTCAATCTTATTTGTCATCATGTGCTTCCAGACCAAGGATTGACCTGTGTCCCATTTTTTGATTACCGGGTTAGCTCTTTGACAATACTTTGCCCTTAAAAAATGACCCCAAAGAGTATTTTTAGTTCTGAAAATCCACCACTGTTTATATTGCAATGAAAGGCACACATCAGAAAGTAATCTCACACCAATACCTCCTTCATCATATGGATAACTAAGAGTCTCCCATGATGCCCAATGATATTTCTTTTTTCCATTATCCCAACCCCAAAAGAAATTAGCCGTAAGAGCTTTTATCTGTTTGAGCGTAGTCTTAGTCGGAGAGATAGCCGAGAGTATGTGAATAGAAAGAGACTGTAGAACGGACTTGATCAATGTAGCTCTTCCTCCAAAACTCAAGATTCTAGCTTTCCACCCTCTGATTTTTGCCACAACTTTAGCCACCATGTCAGAGAAATAAATGACGCTCCGCCTACCAATATAGAGCGGGCATCCCAGATAAGTGATGGGACTGTTTTTCTGAGAAAATCATGTGATATCCCTAATCGAATCAATGATATCCTGTGGCGTCTTGTCAGGGATCATAAAATGGCTCTTATCTTTGTTGATAAGCTGATCTGAAACTATCTCGTAGTCTTTTAAGACCCCCATGATGAGCTGGAAGGTAGTATCTTTAACCGAAGAAAAAATGATCACGTCATACGCAAAACTCAAGTGGTTAATCTGAGGTCCCTTCTGTTGCATGTAAAAACCATGATAAAGATGATGATTATGCAGATTATTCATCATTCTAGACAAAACTTCAGCTCCTAAAATTAATAGAGCCGGGGAAAGCGGATCACCTTGTTTGAGTCCTCTAGTAGAATGAAAAGAACCATATCTCGAACCATTAATGATCACCGAATACCAGTTGTTGGCCATAATCCGCCAAATCATGTCGATAATCAATTCACCGAATCCCATTCTCCTCAGAACTAGACAAATGAAGGACTAGGAAACTCTATCATAGGCCTTAGCCATATCCAGCTTAATAACAACATTATCCCCCTCATTAGGCCTGTTGATGTTATGAATAATCTCTTGTGCTAACATGATGTTCTCTGTAATACTTCTCCCTTTTATAAACCCTGACTGATTGTCTGAAATGAAATGAGGAAGAATGGGAGCAAGTCTGATACAAATAAGCTTGGAGATAATTTTGTTCGTAAAGTTGCTAAGACTGATGGGTCTAAATTCAGATAGTTTATTGGGATGATCCACTTTTGGGAGTAGGACCAAGCACGCATGAGAAAAATATTTGGGCATGCTATGACCACAACAAAAATACTGGACTACTTCAAGAAGATCATTGCAAATGATATCCCAGCAGACTTGGAAGAATTTTCCATTCATACCATCTGGCCCTGCTGCTGAATTAGGACTCATAGAGAAAACCACATGCTTGAGTTCCTCTATTGTAGGCATAGCTTGCAAGATCCTATTATGTTCTTCAGTAATCATTCTAGGTATACAATTGAGGGCCTCTTCATTAATCCGTTTGTCCTCCCCTGTAAAAATTTTTTAGAAATGTTTGCATGTTGCACTCGCTATAACTTCATCTCCTTCCAGAAATTCACCTTGATCATTGCAAATTTTATGAATAAATAATCTCCTCCTTCTACCTCTCATAAGAGCATGAAAGTATCTAGAATTGGCATCCCCTTCTTGGAACCAGTGAAGTTGAGTTTTTTGCTTAAGGATTGACTCTTCAAGCTTCATGTATCTGATGTACGTAGCATTCAAACCGTGTAATGCAGCTCTGTTTTCATCAGTGCTATTGATAAGCAGTTCATCTTCTGCACTTCTAATCTTTTCTTCATACTCTTTAACCGTGGCAAAAATATCACCATACTCATTTTTAGACCACGCGTTAAGGGTTGAAGAAAGTCTCTTCATTTTTATATGGAATCTCCACATAGGATTTCCTTGACACTCCCTGTTCCAGCAGTTACTAACAGTCTGAAGAAACGAGCTATTTTCAACCCAACAATTTAAAAATTTGAAGTATCTGGTGATATTCGGTTGTCTGACTTTCATTTGCAGAAGTAAAGGCGTGTGATCAGACCCCACGGAAGATAGATGAGTATTAGAAGTAACCGGCATGCACTCTAACCACTTATCATTAACCATAGCTCTGTCAAGTCTTTTCCAAATTCTATCCGTGATATATCTTTGATTACACCAAGCATATTTCTGTCCATGAAAACCAATATCCAGAAGACCACAAGACTCTATAACGCCAATAAAATCAAAACTTTTGTTCATGTTGTAAGGGATGCCACCACGCTTCTCATCCAGATTAGTAATCACATTAACATCACCCACTGTACACCAAGGAAGTTCAGTATCAGCGAGTTGCAGTAACTTATACCACAAAGGCCTTCTTAAATGATCTCTACATTTGGCGTAAATGAAGGTCATAAGAAAGGTAGAAGGATGTTCCACGTGTTTGAATTCACATGTAATCTGTTGGTCATCAGATTCCAAGACTCTACAGCTGACATCTTGAGTCCAAAAAATCCAAATCTTTCCATTGGGATTACAGGTAGCCTCATTCATCTTGAGATGCGTTCTACTAATGTTGATCTGGGAGTTGTCTGTAAAAGGCTCAAGAATTGCAATAATAGACAACTTATGAACAGTAGAAAGATTTTGAATTCTTTCCATAGAACCTTTGGTATGAATACTTCTAGCATTCCAGATAAGAGCACTTATTATTGTAAATTCTGGCTTTAGGATCTAGTGAGTCTTCTGGCCTGAATGACCGACTTACTAGTATGAGTAGCTTTTTTGGTAGTTGGGACCTTCCTTTTATGACTTCTTGGAGAAAGGCCTTGATTGTCAATAGCATGTTGAATGTCCTTATTCAAATCAGCATCTACAGCCGATTTGGAAGCATTGATAAAGTGTTCACTAGTTTCATCATTATCGTCCCCAATAGATTTAGTATACTGATATGACTCATCTTCCGAATGTATTACTCTATAATCATCTTCAGTTGTCATGGACCTCACAGGAACTGAATTGAGAGTGTAATCCGTGATAGGACTTCCATGCAATATAGGCTGAATATCGAGACCAGCTTGTTGTTGTACCAATACAAACTTTTTTTGGCCCGAATTATTAGCTTGAACAAGTTCTGAATTCTGAGCATTCACCACTATGTCTAGGCCTTTATCAACAAAAACAGAAAAGGCCTCGGACTAGACATTTAATTGAGAATCATGTTGTTTCTTCATAGTGGTAGCAGGAGTATTGGATTTTAACCCCCCACCCTTGGGAACCCCTTCCTGTAAATTAGTAGTCTTCTCCTGACTTCCATCCTCACCCCCATTAACATCAACAGCAGTCCCAGCAAAAGCAGAAAAATTATCGGGGTGGGATTCATGGAGCATTGAGTCAATACCTGAATTCCTTTTAGAAACATCTGCAACAGTTGAAGTGGTTTGGGATTGAGTTTTTTCAACATCAACCTTATCAGCTATGCTTCTTTTTTTGGAGATATTTTCAACATTTACATCTACTTGAGCTGGTGTAGCCTCAGCACCTTGATCCTTAGCCTTATCTCCAAATATTTCAGCACTTTTTTCAGCCATGATTCTTTGTTTTTTGCTAGTCTGATTGTTGCCTTTATTTTTGGGACTTTCAGGGATGGGATTATCATGAATAATAGTAGTCTCATGGGGTTGTGGTTGCTGATTCTGGACTCCAGAATCACCAGTACATTCTTTGGGGTCTTTGCCATTAAACTTTGAATTGAAGTGAGAATGCGTACCTGTTTGATGATGTTGCTGCCATTGCTGATTTACTTTATTCTTGTGAGGTGATCTCGATGTAAAAATCTGTTGTTTATTGCCCCTGTTCAATTGATTTTGTTTCTGTTGCTGATTTGGTTGGGCTTTTTTCCTATGTCTTCTCTTTTGAACCTGCCACTGATTTGGAGCTTGACCTTCATTGTATTCTTGACTTTGATCACTTTCTTTTGAACTTGCAGGGGGGTGAATTTTCAGTTCCAATTCTTTGTCTATTGTTGTTGTTACCATCATTTTGCAGGTGAGAACTTCCAGCTTCCTTGTTGTAATGTGGCCCTGGAAGCATGTTATAATACTGCTGCTTTTGCACATGTTCATTATTCTTGTTTGCAGTGTTAACATGCATCTGATCAGGATCTTGTTTTTCTGCCTCATCCAGCTCTTTCTTCCTTCTTGTTTCATCATCTCTTCTTTTGACAAGACATGTCACAAGAGTGTGACGTTGGTGTTTACAGTAAGAACAATATTTACGTACATCTTCGTATTGAATGTTTTGCCATCTACCTTCCCCATTTTCATCTTCATCATACCCAAGCCATACATGAGAAGGTTTGTGCTTTGTAAGATCCACCTGAAGTTTAACCTTAGCCATTCTACCTCTGGTCTTCCTATAAGTTGCTAGATCTAAAAATAATGCTTTACCAATCGGAGATAATAAGGGAGCAATAACTTCCATGCAATAACAATGCCATGGTAATTCTGGCAGAACAGCCTAAATAGGTACCAAAGGTGTTTCAACTTCAGGAGTAAAGGTAGGTGTCCATAATTGAAGTCTCATCATTTGTCCTTGAATAAACATTTTTCCTTTTGACCACCCAGTAGAATGATCATATTCATTATCCAGATCAATATAAAGATGCCTAGCATTGAAATGAGATAGCCTTACACCACCCCTAAGCTCCGTCTGCAAAATAAATTGTTTTCGAATAATCTCCATTTTAGGCATAGTGTTAGAAAACTTACCAATCAAAGTGTATTTGCACCTTTCTGCTAACTTCTTAGTAAAATCCTCAGGTTTAAATACCACCGCTGGCATCCCCTGTTTGGTCGTAATCTTAGGAAGGGAGATATCAATAACAGTCACTTTCAAAGCTTCTTGAGCTCTCAACTTCGTCACCAACGCATGTGAAATAACTGGAGCATTAGGACCTGGAATTTTATTGTTCCAAGCATTATTTGGAGACGTGCTTCTATCATCAGACTTTTGATGCACGTGTTTCTCGTCAAGTTTACCCGATTGATCACCTTCCTGCCTACTTGTCTGAGCATATAGCTCCTTTGCTGCTTTGGCCTCATTCACCTTTTGCGTCATATGGTTTGATTTTGAAAAATTGTTGGAAATTTCCATAGGTTTATTGTTAGTAACATAAGGAGTCGGAGTATTTTTTTGAGCATTTTCGGCATTTCTTGTCGTTTCTACTTTTATCATGAGTAATATTCTGAATTTGATTAGTCGTCTTAACCGAAGTAGCCTTACCAGATGTAGTAGCTTTAGAATTCAGTAAATTAACACCATTTTGATCAAGGGGCTCAGTAACATCAGCATGCTTTTTTCCTTTAGGATCATTCCGTTTAACCACATTAACATTGCTAGAATCAGTAGAAAACTTGGAACTGATGGACTCACCAGAACAATCTTTCAAACTGGAACTAATATCCCCATTATCAGGATTATAATGATCAGAAAATTCAGAATCTTCGTTCTCCAAATTTGAAGAGTAACATCAGTTCTCGGAATTGTAAAATTCAATTTGTACGACCCTTTGTGATGATTCAATGGGGCTTTTCCAGCAATCAGCATTTTCATATCCTTTACAGTCGACTTTCCTTGACCAATCCGATTCTCAATCACCTTATCACCATTTCCGGCCAAACTAGGTGAGACCGAATTGTCGATGTTACAATTTGTCGATATGGGCTCAATTTGAGAAGGGGATTTCCGTGTTTCTGCACTTGTGATACCCCATTGGAGCTCCCCAACAACAATTTGATGTTGAATTTGCATGATTTCATCGGAGAGAATCTGGTCGCCGGAATTGTGCGATTTTTCGACCATTTCAAACATCACCATTTGCGCTAATTTTTGGCTTGTAGAGGCGCTTTGACCTCCTCTATCCATCTCTAACATTGCATCGGCATTCCTTTGCCCAGAACTATGTCGATTTTGTTCAAATAAGATTGCCGATTTGGGCGAAACAGTCCCCAAATTTTGATCGAACTCATCAATATCCATGTGAGGATTAACGAAACTGTTAGTAATTCCACCGGTTGGAATGGATTCATTACGCTCCAACTTATCTTGTGAGAGAATTTTTGTAATTGATTCCCATTGTTCCTTCGAAATGACCCCCGAGACCACTTCAATTTCTTTAAATTTCTGAATATTGAGAGAAGAGATTGTGGAATTATCAGTTAGGGGTTTATGCGCAACATCGCTGTCACATTTTGATATTGGTCCGGTGGCCTATGAAGCTCCACCGGCGGCCGTGATGCCATTCCGGCGAAAATAGTGACTAAAATTTTCTAGAGAGAAGGGAGAGAATTTTATGTAAGCGGGGTTTTCCTTCAATTGTTGGAATTCTGAGAATTAATTTAGTGGTGAGAATTGAAAACTTTATATAATTTGTGAATTTTTGTTAGTTTGATTCATTGGTTATTTGTCTTGAAATGAATGTTAATTAACTTAGTGCTAGCATGATACGTTGATTGTTTTAGGCAAACATAAATTGGGTAGGCAAAGTTTAGAATTTGTTTTTTTGGGTTGAATATTGAAAATTTCGTGGAATGTTTACAATTTTGTTGAATAGTTTGATTTTCTCGCACTAAAAATTTATTCATTTGCCTTGAGAAAGCCTAGAGGGATTTTTATTGATTTCTTCGAGAAATGACTCGAAGTATTTCTACCCGCAGGATGTTCGTGAAGAAGGCCCAAGGCATTGGGTGGAGCTTAGTCTAGGACTAGTATAGAATAGGATTTATATTTTTCGCAAGTTTCTATTTTGCACTGTATAATTGGACTGAGCATTATTATTTTGGTTTTGGATTATTGTTTTGTTTGTTTGATTGATTGTTATATGTGTTTTGTGCAGTGCTTACATTCATAGCATCAAATTAGCCGATATGCTCCACCAAGCTACCGTCGTCAAACCACGGGATCGAGGGGTGCCTAACACCTTCCCCTCAGTCAACGGAATTCCTTAATCAAAATCTCTATTCATGGATCAGTTTTAGAGTCAAAAACAATTTTGAAAAAGGATTTTCAAAGGTGACTTGGAACACCCGATTTATGCCAAGTGTCGACTCCGAGTTTAAAACATAGATAATCCTTTTTGAAACAATCTTCATTTTTTATCACTTAATAATAAAACCCTTTAAAACTTAAAGCTGAATCTTTTTTGGAGTTAAAAAGGGGTGTGACAGCTCTGGCTACTCTGCTGGGGATTTTTCAGAATACAAGCTTATTTTTGGAGTTGTATCAGCTTTGTTTTGCATTATGGGTGTATAAACATTGTTTGTGTTATCATTTGTGTTATTGTTTTATCACAGTTGTGAGCTTACGTGCTCTTTGTTTATAGTTTTTATTTATGTGTTACCGCTTTAGATCTGGTATCATTTGCATAACCTAAGTCAATTCTTCTTGCAACAAGTCCTGGAGTGCACGTCGTGTACACGAACTCTAGTTAAGTCATCATTATTTTAGGAAGGGGAGCCATCAAACGTATGGAGTGGGTGGAAAGCTGTGGTAGCCACTATCAACCATATGCTCCCAAACAGCCTTGTTAGTGAACCCCAACGTAGGTCAGCCTTTAGGTCATGCTTATGTGCGTCATATTGAGACCTAGATGGGCCCACTTGGTATTTTATGTGAGACTCACCTTTAAACCATCCCTACATGCTAAATTTTGCATCTTTTAGGATAACAAGGTCATTTAACAGATTGATTTGGGGAAAGCATATGCTAGAATTAAAGAAAGGTGTGTAGGCATGGATAAGAAAAACAAAAAGGGTAAATTAATAAGTGTTTCGTAGTTTTTAGGATTCTTTGTAACTTTTGTTTTCCATAATTCAGAATTAAAAAAAAACAAGATTTTTTTTTACTTTTTGCACTCATTTTTCAAAAAATAGAACATCAAAGAGATTTTTCTTTTGTTTCCTTTAGCAAACATTCACAATTCGAAAACTGCAAAAAGATTTTCTTTTCAATAGAAGCTTTTTATAAAATGACAATTCAAAAAAAATGGTAAAAGTTTTGTACATTGCAGATAACAAAACTACCAAAAAGATTTTTTTTTCATACTTGTTAGTGTCATTTTTATTTTACATGTCAAACTGAAAACTCAAAAAAAAAAATTATTTACATTCATCGTTTGTCTTTGGTCGTGTCTCTCAACTTAGGGTTTAGTTCGTTATATAATCCTTAATTTTCCTATCTGGACGAACTACGCACCCCTGATTCTCCTCTCCTGGGAATGAGATACGTAGGAAGCCTATTATTGGCTTGGGAAACTTATTTGAAAAATCCAAAAAGTTTTTCTTATCTCTTAATTTAGAGTAGATGTTTCATTTATATATTTAAAAGAAAGATATAAAAAGATTTTTTCTTTAGCAGTTTTATTTTTGTATGAAATTCAGAATCGAAAACCTAAAAAAGATTTTCCTTTGGTGATCATAGGTTTCATTTGGAATAGAGATTTAAACCTGAAAAATGCAGAAAGATTTTTATCAATTCTTTTGACAATTTGTTGTTTTCTTTTCTTTTTAAAAGTTTCAAGAAAAGGGAAAAAGAAAGGAAAAAGAGTTTAATCGGCCATTTTGGTTAAACTTCACAAACTACGCACACCTGATTCTTCCCTCTTGTGGTGAGATACGTAGGCACCCTTCTTGGGTTTGGTGACCTTTTCAAAAAGAAAAAAAAGGTTTTGAGAATAAATGATGTTGAACTCTAACGTATTTGGTATTTCTTTTGTTCAGTTAGTTTAAGGTGGTTGGTTTGTGGCATTGTAGCTGGTCCTCCACATCACATCAAATATAAGGAAGGTTTAGCTGTTTCCACCAAGGATATAGAGAGTGACCTCATGGATCAAACAAAGCGTCAAGAAATTGAGAGTTTAAAGGAATAGAATTTGAGACTAAGACAACAAATGATGGAAATTAATCAAGCTTGGGCTTGTAGGATGCCTCCTCCTCCATTCCCCACTATTGACCCTGAAAATACCTTGAGTTTTCCACCAAAATTGTAAAGTCAGTTTCCTACTATTGTTGATGCACCACAACTTGTTTCAAAATCTATTCCACTTCAAATACACCACAATACTTCCGCCACTCTTTCTTTAGCACCTCAGTATAAGTTTACAACATTCACATCACTACATACCATTTGTGTTTTTGATGCTCAACCTTCTACTAAGGCTTCCACTTTGGCTATCAATCCAATGATTATTCTTCCCCAGTACACTAGTGAATCCACGTTCAATACTCGTGATGATCATTGTTATACTCTTGAGCCTACAGTTAAGTTAAGTGGACTGTAAAAATTTCTTACTAAGAAGCCTAGCATGCTAGAAGACCCAGAGAAAATGGTTAGGAAAGTTAAGAGTGTATAAAATGATATGAAAATTTCTTTGGGACTTGTGGGCTATGAATATGTTTCCTACAAAAACTGGGGCATGTTTTCAAGTGTTAACCTTTCTCCAAGATTTCAGACACAAAAATTTGAGGAGCTTGGTGGACAGAATGATTCTGTGAAAATTTTGGGACTATAATGCAATCAATCAAGGGAAACTGAAGGAAAGAAGAAACAAAATACACCTATTATTGTGCAAGGGCCAAAACAAAGTTTGATAGGTCCAACTCACAAATACTGTCAACCTCAATTCCGAGATTACATGTCAAATTCACTTACTTATCTGCGACAAGGTTCCTCTTTTAAAAATCCAAGGAGTTTCATTCTAATTCCTCAATATCCTTTGAACAATGCACAATTGTGTACCCATACGTCTTCTTATCCATAATGACATGGCCCTGTCCCTCAACATCATCCTTGGTCCCCACAAATTTACCAAGGAACCTCTAAATTCAAGATTCATCTAAGGCTAGAGTTTGCAAAGAGGAGAAAAGAAATGGATAATTTGACTACTATTGGGGAGTCCCATGCAAGTTTGTTCCAGAGATTAAGACATAGGGGCATGATTACTTCTCTCCTTGGGTATACTCCTAACCTACATTCAAGAAATTTTGATCCTAATGTATGGTGTGTATATCATTCTGATGTTCAGGGTCATAGCACTGAAGATTGTTGTGCTTTAAAAAGAGAAATAGAAAAGATGATTTAAGATAAATTAATTATAGTGCAAAACATTGGCCCCTCGACCATCCCATAGAGTTCTTCACTAGCACGCGGTACTGCACAATATGTGGGAGGCAATGAGTTAAACATGGGGATTTAGAACTTATTTGTTGAAAGAAATGTGTCTGACGGCGGTGGAAGCTCTAGTCATGCTGATATACAAACCAGTGGCTAATATGTCAGGCTGAGCAATTGAGAAGTTGCCCCTCTCCCTATTAGGAAGTGGTCTGGTAGTTTTTTTGTTTTCTTTTCTGTTATCCAAATTATTTTAGGGTGGTAGTTCGGGATCTATCTTGTTTTGTCCCTTTTGTCATTTATTGTCAAGGCTTTCTATCTTTCATTTAAGCTAAATAGAGTGTCCATTTTTCCTTTGTGTTTAAATATATGTTATTTGTTTGTTTTCTTTACATAGTAAATTTTGTGTTGGCTCTAGTGATATGACATACTGGCAGAATTCATTGCTAGATCTTAAAATCAAATTTGAGCATGAAGCTAGATCTTAAAATCAAATTTGAGCATGAACTTTGAATCAGAGGGATAAATTTAGAAAAAACATGTGAGAAATAGGTAGCGTGTTAAGACATTTGGTGACCATGCTGAAACCTTTTTTCAAAATTAAGGCAATTGTTTTGAGAATCTCCAGAATAACTTGGTCATCAATGGTAAGACATGCCTCAGTTAGGTCAAACAGTGGATGCACGATCCGATATCAAGAGGAGCAGAAAGAAAATCAGCTCCACAAAATCATGAGTCATTCAATGTAAGGAATGTACAACAAAAGTGGAGTTGTATGCCATAAAAGCGCAAAAGATGTAGTGACGCACAGACTCAGTCAAAGTTAATGTTGTAAAAATGTCACACATAATCTTTATCTCCAACTTTCAAATTGCATGTTATGTACTTGTTTTTTTAAGGATTGATATGTTGAAGGCATTTCATTCTGCTAACCAAATATTGTGTGATCCTTTATTTACCCTATTTGAGCCTTAGTTTTATATTCTTTTATACATCTCTTTTGGAATTAATATAGAGTCAACAAAGCTCAAAACAAGAATGTCGGCAAAAAAGAATAGAGTCAAAAAAGTTTCCAAAAAAAAAAGAGACAAAAAAATAGATCAAAAAGGAAAGGGAAGATGAGTGTCAAGAAAAATAGAATCAGAAAAAAATCCCAAAGTGAAAAGAGAAAAAAACTAAAAGAAAATAAAAAAAGAAAGAAAAACTAGAATCAAGTAAAAGAACAAGCTGCCAGAACAAGCAAAAGATGATTTAATCATCATTGTTTGAGTCGATTCCAAAAGTTGTAAGTCCTACACCACTTCAAGTGTCGTTTAGGCCTCATGTCATCCCTTCTTTCTAAACTTATCCAAAAGTTAAGTTACGACCAAAGAAAGACCTTTAGATTAATCTTCAAGAATGTTAAGGCTAAGCATGCAATAGATGTGATGATGCCTTTTGGGAATTACTTGTATTCCTCATGGAATCAGGAGAGAAATAAAAATGAGGGAGTCTTATTGGTGAAAACCCGCACGGGCACCGTAAGGCGATAGTAAGTTAAGAGAACTAAAAATGAGAGTCTTATTGGTGAAAAACCTCATGGGCACCATAAGGCAATGGTGAGCTGTGAGAAAGAAATAGGTTTGTTGGTGAAAACCCTTCAAGTAACCACTAGCCGAATAAGGTTTCTGAATGAATTTGGCAACTCAACAACAATTGGAAGAAGTTTGAATGGAAAGATCAGGTAGATTAATCCAAAATACATGAAATAATCATTAGAATTGACTGTCTTTTCTAGATAAATTTTCATTTCTTTATTCCAAATGGGGACATTCATTGTCTTTTCTTTCTTCTCTTTATTTTTATTTCATTTTCTTGTGTCAGTTGTCCTAATAAAAGTCATTGTCATTTTTCTTTTCTGGTGTTTGAGTGAAGTCTGTGTCAAAATAAGAAAAAAAATTCAAAACTAGCTACCAGCTTCTTTAATTGCACAAAGCAAGACAAAATCTAGCACATAAAAGAGACATGATTGTGAGCCAAAAAAGGGCATGCAGAAAATTTTATCAATAGAGAAGTCAGGGAACTCATGAAAATACCAAGGTTCAAAGGGTCTATCATAGAAACATGGTAACGAAGAGATATTGTGTTTGTTTTAGTCCCCCTTAATAATATTAGTTCGGGTCAATGAAGCAGCAAGTTAATGGCATATGCTAATGGTTGGAAGAAAGATAAATGTGATGAGGGCAAGAGCGATAGGCGAGAAAGATAAAGCCACAAAGCAGCCACCATATTTTTAAACTCACAAGTGTTCCTTGATGAAACAAAAAATATATTACCTTCAAAGCAAGGACTTTAGAGCATAATTATCAAGGGCTATAATGCCTCACTTTTACAAATGCAGGAAGCAATGTTGCTGCACATGATTGACAATCAAATCATGGTAAAGATTCATTATTATATATCCCTCAGAGACACACTTTCTTGTCTTGGGATTTTAGTTTTCATTTGCTAGGTGATACACTTCTTAAATTGAACCTTCACTCCTAGAAGATGTACCTTTTAGTCAAGTCATTCACCTTGACTATTAGAAGACGTACCTTCTGGTCAAGTCATTCCCTTTAATTCTTATAAGACATACCTTTTAGTCGATTCATTCCCCTTGATCCCTAGAATATGTACCTTTTAGTCGAGTCGTTCCTTTGATTCCAATAAGACGTACCTTTTAGTCGAGTCATTCCTCTTGACCCCTAGAATATGTACCTTTTAGTCGAGTCATTTCCCTAAATTCCTATAAGACGCACCTTTAAGTTTTGTTATTCCCTTTGATTCTTATAAGACGTACCTTTTAGTTGAGTCTTCCCCTTTTATTCCAATCAGACGTACTTTTTAGTTGAGTCATTACTTGATCCCTATAAGACTTACCTTTTAGTCGAGTCATTCCCTTTGATTCCTATAAGATGTACCTTTTAGTCGAGTCATCCCCTTTGATTCCGATAAGACATACCTTTTAGTCCAGTCATTCCTTGAGCCCTATAACACATACCTTTTGGTCGAATCACTCCCTTTAATTCCTATAAGACATACGTTTTAGTTGAGTTATTCCCCTTGACCCCTAGAAGACGTACATTTTAGTCGAGTCATTTCCTTTGATTCCTATAAGATGTACCTTTTAGTCGATTCATTCCCCTTGACCCCTAGAAGACATACCTTTTGGTGGAGTTATTTCTTTGATTCCTATAAGACGTACATTTTAGTTGAGTCATTCTCCTTTACCCCTAGAAGACATACTTTTTAGTCAAGTCATTTCCTATCATTCCTATAAGACGTATCTTTTAGTCGAGTCATTCCTCTTGACCTCTAGAAGCCGTACCTTTTAGTCGAGTGATTCCTAGACCCCTAGAAGATGTACCTGTTAGTTGACTTATTACCCTTGATTCCTATAGGACGTACCATTTAGTCGAGTCATCCACCTTGATTCCTATAAGACAAATCTTTTAGTCGATTCATTTCCCTTGATTCCTATAAGATGTACCTTTTAGTTGAGTTATTTCCTTTGACTCCTATAAGATGTACCTTTTAGTCGAGTCATCTTCTTTGATTCCTATAAGACATAACTTTTAGTAGAATCATTCAAATTAAGTCATATAAGATGCATTTATTTTGGTGGGATAATTTTCTTTTTAGTTTTGATGTGATTTCAGGAGCCTACCTGAAGAAACGGGCGAATACATGGAAAGTCAAGCATCAAGGTGAAGAAGTTGAAAAACAAGCAATAAGAGGAAGAAATTTGAAAGTCAACAGTTGAAAAATGGCAAGTCAGGAACCCTTCTGAAGAACAGGGTGAAGAAATTGAAAGGCAAGCAACAAGTTGAAGAAATTACAAGTCAGGAGCTTGCCTAAATAATACGGTGATTAAGTAGCGAGTCTGGAGTCGAGGAAAGATTTATAGATAGAGTTTTTGTAATTTCATTTATGTTTTAGATTTTAATGTTCATTTTTGATATAATAATAGAGTTGCGGACTGGAACCTCGATGAGACCTCACTCGACTCTCCAACCAGGTTGTCCTTCTTCCTTCTGTTTCTTTCCATGAATAATGGTTGGGTAAATATTTAATCTCATTGTCTACTTCTTTGTCTGAAAACACTTTGTATTTGCGTTCAAAGGGGGCATGATGTAGATACCTAATTTTGTCCCTCCCTGATAACACATTTATCATTTTACCTCCGTCTTACTACTTTTCCTCACCCGTATGATTATATCCTATAAAAATACAAAAAAATAGAACCCTTAACAAAATTCCTAACGAATATTATCCTAACCAACTCACCCTACCCTACCTACCCTATACCCTACCCCCATTACCCCATCCTCATAACCCCCTTACATTTATTCTTCACAAAAGAAAATAAGAACCATATATAATACTCACTGATAGAGTGAAAAGGGGGCAATAAAAACACACCATTCCCTTATTTCTTCTCAACCAACACACAATAACAACACACACCTCACCATTTTAACAAAAAAAACTCACATTTCATTCTTCCATTGTTGAAGAACAACACAACAACACTAGACCAAATTCACCATTGGCACATAATCTTAATTTTCATATTGACACTCACACTATAATCATCAATACATACACAGAAACTTTACATACACCTGAGAATACACCCACCATCACACTACCATACACATACATATAATGAGATCGAGAATGGTGAAGAGAGAAAAACAAAGGGAGTGATACTTTGATTAGAGATTCCGGCAAGACCCAACCAAAACCGACCCTCATCATTGATTCCACAAGAGAATAATCCATGAACTCCAAAACCACCCTTGTTTTTTGGTTCTTTTCAGCAAAATCTAGCCGAGAAATGTCATTTTCATTTACTGCGCAATTGGCCAGAGCTCCAGTGAGGCACTGACGGTGAACCTATTTCGATTCCACCGGAATTTACTATGATTGGCTTGAAAATCTGAGATTTAGGAGTTCTGATTAAGGTTTTCCATTGGTTTTGATTCTATTTTTGGTTGCAATTCCTTGATACTGAAGCTAGGTTTGTTCGAGTTGAGGCCGGTTAATCCATTGAGGTTTTTGGGTCTGGTTTCATCACACAATTGCATAATTTGCACAATAAAGCTCAACTTGAGGTCCAATTCTATCTCATTCTCATTTTGATTTCATTATAAATGCATGATTGGTTAGAGTAAAGCATAATACAAATACTTGGGTGATATCAATTTGTTGGTTTGGTTTTGTTGACAATGATTGTGGATTTTTAAAGTGGTGATTGTGAATTGTTTGAATTTTGAGAATTAATTTAGGGGTAAGAATTGAAAAATTGATATAATTGGTAAATTTTGGTTAGTTTGATTCATTGGTTGTTTGACTTGAAATAGATGTTAATTGAACTTGTTAGTATCATGATACGTTGATTGGTTTAGGCAAACATAGGTTGGGTAGGCAAAGTTTAGAATTTATGGATTTGAATTGAATGTTGGAAATTTTAGTGAATTTTTGAAATTTTGTTGAATAGTTTGATTTTCTCGCACTAAAAATGTATTCATTTTCCCGGGGAATACTTCGGGGGATTTGTATTGATTTATCTGGAGAATTCCTTAAATTATCTTGTACCCGAAGGACGTTCGTGATGAATGCCCGAGGAATTGGGTGGATTTTAGTCTAGGACTAGTGTAGAATATGATTTATATTTTATGCAAGTTTTCTATTTTGGATTGTATAATTGGACTGGGCATTATTTTTATTGTTCTAGATTGTTATTTTGTTTGTTTGATTGATTGTTTTATGTGTTTTTTGTGGTTTATACATTTGTAGTATCAAATTAGCCAAATGCTCCACCAAGCGACCGCGGT
Source organism: Capsicum baccatum var. pendulum (assembly GCA_030864225.1). NCBI lineage: Eukaryota > Viridiplantae > Streptophyta > Magnoliopsida > Solanales > Solanaceae > Capsicum > Capsicum baccatum. The sequence continues at coordinate 9,595,536 of CM061550.1, forward strand.
CAAACCGTGGGATCGAGGGGTGCCTAACACCTTTCCCTCGATTAACAGAATTCCTTAATCGAAATCTCCGTTCGTGGATCAGTATCAGAGTCAAAAACAGTTTTTAAAAAGGATTTTCATTGGTGACTTGGAACACCTAATTTATGGTAAGTGGCGACTCTGAGTTTTTAATATAAATAATCCTGTTCGAAAAAATCTTTATTTTTTGTCACTTAATAATAAATATCCTTTCAAACTTAAAGTCCAATCATTTTATGATTTAAAAAGGGGTGTGACAAATCATACAATCAATGAAATCATGAAAACATCCATAAAACCATGCTGTTATATAGAATCAATAATGATGGAATAGAACATGAATTAAACCATGATGATGATGGAAATAAATCACCAAGGAAAGCCCCAAATCAATCCTCTAGTTGAAACCCTAGCTTCCCTTATCCAAAATATTTTGAGGGAATTATAGAGTGTTTAGTATACTTTTCTAAGTGTTAATGAATGGAATAATAGGGTAAATAACCTTCCAGGTAGGTTAGAAGTTGTGGGACCTTATTATGATAAGTGGGGAAATGTCCAAAATACCCCCACTTAAGGTGCACAAAATCCCATCATAGGGATATGACTAAACATCAGCAGTCATACCCTTATAATAACAATGGTAATCTCTACTCATCTTATAGCCTCAACCTTTGGATCAAACACTATCCTATATACTATTTATCTAACCAAGTCGTGTCAAAAGCATATAATTCACAACCTTCAACCGTACCCCTGGAATATTTAATAATAAGGAGGATTTAGACGTTGTCCGCCATACAAGTCTTAGGTATGACTCGTATCCTATCTTATGGATCATGGTGAGCCACTCATACTCAAATCCAACCTAATTAAAAAATTCTAAAATTAAGGAATCAAAAAATCCATAACAACTAGTACGATTTGAATCCATAAGTCATACTTATTCAAGTAACCAAAATCCATCCCACCAACCAACACTGGTCAGCATACGACTAGACCATACCATTCATACCCCCAACATACGGCTCGTACCCTCGAGTCTTATTTGGTTAAGAGACTAGAATTCTAGGAAATTTTCTAGGGTCAAGAAACTAGGGTGTTTCACTTTTTTTCTAGTATGGTTGAAGTTAGGTGTAGTGATCACTAAGATATGGTTCTATTTTGATGGAAAGAGAAGAACAAGTCTCCCCAATTTGGTGAGATGTTGGATTCTATTGTAGCTCACATAGTTTATATTTGTTAGAAGAATCTTCCATGAGAAAGATTAAAGGAAAAGATTTTAAGAAACTAATCATTATGACTCACTAAGTTATTCATATTCTTTATTATTTATGATTTACGATCTTCCAGTCGTAAGGTTTACTCAAGTCCAATGTGATTTATTTATATTTAGCTGGCACAATTTGAAAGATTATATATGTATATTCAGTATGTTTTTACTTATGCATTCTACTCCATATTCCTAACATACTAATCCATATATACATCTATGTGCTACATTGTCTTATAATGTAGGTTTTAGTGCCAGTTTCATCAACACAATTACCTTCAGCGTCATTACTTGCATTTATAATCGTGGTGAGTACTCATAGTTTTAGGGCCCAGTTTATTAGAGTCCCTTTATGGATGATAGTTTTTATACATTTGATTTCAGTTTTATGTTTGGGTCAGCTGGGTCCTCTCCTAGTGGCTCTCTAGTTATTAGTAGAGGCTTTTCTAATAATGGATATTTATGTTTAAGTTCTAGATATTTGTGCAATGATTTCAAAGTTAAAGATTCACTTTAAGCTTTGGTCATGTTGTGAAATTTTTCCTATTAAAGTGACTTAAGCGACAACTAGTTATTTCTAATAAATGACTATGACTAGAATACTAGAATCTAGTAAATTAGTTGGTGGACCTTAGTTGCCTAAAATATGGAAACTAGTCCTTAAGGTTGTGACATGCTTAATAATGATGGGCTTAGTATTGTATGATGAATAACTAGGCAGACTTCTAATATGTAATATCGTGGTGGCTTAATTGATGGCTTCTATAATGAGAGTACTAACTAGAAAATGGCATTTTGATAGATGAATAATTGATAGTTGTGGTAACGTGTAGTTTTTCCCTATTGAATGGCTAGTAACTATAAGACTTGTAATCTTATGGCTTACGAAAATATAGGTTAACTGGTGTAGACTTCACATGGATTTTATTGTCAATTTAGCGGATGAGTATTTATATGATTATACTATAACCATATTGGTTTCATTATGATTACATTACGGAATGGAAATTGGATGTGTATCTCTATAATAAGCCATAATGGGGTTATGCTACCCAGGGCTTCAGTATTTGTGTAGTAGTTGTGCTTTATTGTATTATTTTTTGATCTTTTGGTGTACTCTCCAGTGGTATGGGATGCCATGATGAGTTCTTTTTGTTCCTTTCTTTTGTGTAATTCCAGACGGTATGGGATGTCAAGATAAGTTCCGGTGCCTGCGTTCTAAGAATGGTTAATGTTTTTTTTGATTCATAAATGACTTGTTATCATACACGTGACTTTACGCTTCTAAAAATGGTACTTAGATTGTATTGTGATTTTGGGTATATTGATATAGTGTGCCATGCTATTGCCTTATTAGTATTGTTATTGATACAGTGATATAAAAAAGATTAAGGTTTGATCCTATACTTAACTTTATGATTATTGTCTTACCTTATATCATCTTTATATTATAATTTAGCTTAATCTATGGATGATGCCTACTGAGTACCCATGTTTTGGAACTCATACTACACTCCTTTTTGGTGTATACATAAGTTTTAATTGTCGTTGTTAATCAATTTTGTGTCATGTTTACTATCTGGAGACAAGATGTGCTCTTAGAGTTTGAGTTTTCTCTTTCCCCTCTAGCTTTACTTGTCTTTTTATTTTGAGACAAATGTATGAGGTTATTTAAGACATTCAAGACTTGTAGTTGTAAATTCTATTGTTAAGTCTAGATGCTCTATTACTAATTCTATCTGGTCATGGGATTGGTATTGAAAATCAGTTTTTTTAGTTGTGAAATATTGTCGTTTATGTTGTATTCATATATAGGGTCTGTGTTGGACATTTCTACTGAGGTAACCCTTTACATTACCTTCGTGTTATGGTATTAGCTTACCTACCAGTGGGATGGCGTAGGTTCCATCATGACTTAGAGTTTGGGTCATGACAAATTGGTATTAGAGCCTAGGTTTCACTAATATTATTGGTGCATGAGCAAGTGTCTAAAAGAGTCTTGTGGATTTGAACATTAATGTTTATTTCCTATCTTTGAGAGGATATGGGACATTCTTAGTATCCCTTCACTTGTTTTATTCTTATCGCGCTAAGAGTCTGAGTTGGTTTGTAGGATACTCTGTTTACTTTAATCTTTCAAAGATGCATAGGACATGTGCTTCAATGATATGTGAAGAGGGTCTCGAGACTCAAATTCGTGATTTATCACAGTTAGAGATTAGGGTATACCTCCTCAAGATCATTTTTCCATACCTGAGCCAGAGACTTCACCTCAGCCAATGGTGGGCCAGGGACCAGCCTAGTCTCTACAAGGATGCTTTGATTCAGCTTTTGGGTATTGTTAATAGGTTACCAAAGTACGAGTGCAGCCTGCAGCTGAAGCTCCTCAAGTTGTTTTTCCTTCTATTCTGGTTGTTCTTAAGATGATAATTTTTCATCAAGTTGTGACCCAACATACTATATCTACTAAAGAGTCGAAGATACTGGGTAAGTTCTTGAGGATGGCTCCATCTTGATTTTTCGGTGCTTCAAGAGAGATTACATTGTAGTTTCTGACTACTTGTAAGGATAGGCTTCGTGGTTTAGGCCTTGTTAAGACTCATGGTATGGACTACACTACATTTTTGTTGGACTTGTCTACTAGACACTGGTGGAAGGGATTTATGAGTTCTAGACCAGTTAGATCTCCCCCTCTCTCTTGTGCTTAGTTCTCTGATATATTCTTGGAGAAGTTCATGCCACGTAGACTTAGAGATTATTTGAGAGATTAGTTCTCTGGGTTGGAGTAGGGTTCTATGATAGTTGCTGAGTATGAGGCTTATTTACATAAGTTAGCTAGACATGCGACTTCTATATTGGATTTTGAGTATGAGAAAGTTTGCTGCTTTGTGAGAGGATTGAGGCTTCTCATAAAATGGCTACTCATAGTTTAGTTACTTTAGGTAGGAACTTTGCTAAGGTTGCAGATCATGGTAGGGTGATAGAGGACATGCAATGAGAGGGACATAATAAAAGGCCTTTGTTTTAGGAAAGATTTAGAGGGAGTCATACTAGTTCCTAATTCAGAGGTGATATTTCTTATGTTAGACATCCTCTATATCTATCTCTCCAGCCTCAAAGTCAACTAGTTTAGGTAGCTCTACAGACCATAGACGAGGATTAACTTATTTTTAGTGGATGCCCTAGTAAGGGATCTGCCATGCTAGGTGTTGTAGCTGTGTCAGATTAGCTAAATATACAGGTTCTAGTTCTCCCCATGAGTCTTGTTTTACTTGTTGAATTCCTGGTTATTTCTCTAGAGAGTGCCCTAGTCGTAGGGTGATAATTATTTAAACCCAGAGAGCTACTCCTATTAGGTCGTTTTATCCCTCAGTTTGGGGTGGTGCACGAGGTCGTAAAGGTGGTACTCAGTTAGGTAAGGTAGGTCGTATGCTATATGCAATACCTGCTAGGCCCAATGTATAGTCTTCGGATGTTCTAGTGAATAATGGAATTATGTTATGCTGCAAGTTGACTCATGTTTTACAAAGACCGTTAGCCTAGCTATGCTCGGCATATCCCCAATCATGTAGTAGGGAGCGATTAGTTGTGAGACAATGGAGATTATTTCTTATGTTTGTGCTAGATGCCTTATATCAAGGGGTTCCATGTCTTATCTTGCCTATTTGTGTGATAACCATGTAGAGAGTCTGGCGTTTGTCTCTGTTCCTATTGTGAGTGAGTTTCCTAATGTGTTTCCTGATGATCTTCCCGGTATCCCTCCTGAATATGAGATTTAGTTTGATATTGACCTTGAGCCTAGTACCCGACCTATTTCTATGGTACCTTATCGCATGTCTCTCACAGAGCTTAAGGAGCTGAACTCTCAGCTCCAGGATCTTTTTTGGAAAATGGTTCATTAGACCAAGTGAGTTAAGCTTTAAAAAGCTTAAGGATTGTCTCACCTAAACCTCATTGTCAGCTCTTCCAGTTGAGGGTGAAGGAATAACTGTGTTTTGTGATGCTTCTGGTGTTTGTCTTGGGTGTGTTTTGATCTAGTGGGGTCATGTTATTTCCTATACTTCTAGACATCTTAAGGTGCATGAGCACATCTACCCCACTCATGATTTGGAATTGGCGACGATAGTTTTTGCGCTGAAAATTTGGAGGCATTACTTGTATGGTGTGCATTCTAAGATTTTCACCAATCATCATAGCCTTCAATATCTTATAAACCAGCAAGATCTTAATTCTAACCAGTATAGGTGGATGGTGTTTATAAAGGATTTCGATATGTCCATCTTGTATCACCTAGGTAAGGCTAATGTAGTGGCGGACGGCTTGAGTTGCAAGGCAGTGAGCATAGGTAGTTTGGATTGTATTTCAGTTTCTCAGAGGCCCTTGGCATAGGGCATCCAATCCTTGGCCAATTTGAGGGTTTACCTAGATATTTCAGATCCTGCAAGGTTCTTCGCTTGTATGGAGGCAAGGTTCTCCTTATTTGAGTAGCTTCATGACCATCAGTTTGAGGATAATAAATTTTTCTTTCTCCTTTATCGAGTAGTAAGTGGTGAGTCTAGAAGACATAGCATAGATTCTGAGGGTATCTTGAGATTTTAGGGTCGTATTTATGTTCCTCGACTCGATGATTTGATTTCTTCAATTCTGCATGAGGCTCAAAATTCTAGATATTCCATTCATCCCTATACAACCAATATGTATTGAGATCTAAGGTAGTTGTACTAGTGGGATGGTATGAAGAAGGATGTGGTAGACTTTGTGGCTCATTGACTATATTGTTAGTGGGTTAATGTCGATCATTAGTGACCGAGTGTATTGACTTGTTATTGCCCATTCTTGAGTAGAAATGGGAAAGGATTACCATTGACTTCATTAGTGGATTGCCTTGGACTTCCCCTGGTCACGATGGTATTTGAGTTATTACGGATCACTTGACCAAGTTGGCATACTTTATTCCTATTAAGATGACCTTCAGTGCCGAGTGATTAGCCCAAATTTATGTATGGGAGATAGTTCATTTTAATGGGGTCCCTATGTCTATCATATCATATCATGGTTCTATTTTTACTTTGACGTTTTGGAGAACATTTCAGGAAGAGTTGGGTACTCGAGTGGATTTCAGTATAGCCTTTTATCCACAGATGGATTGTCAGTTTAAGCAGACTATTTAGGTTGTTGAGGATATGCTCCGAGCTTATGTTATGGACTTTGGAGGTCAGTGGTATCAACACTTAGTATTAACAGAGTTTTCTTACATTAACAAGTATCATTGAAGTATTGAGATTGCACCTTATAAGGTGTTGTATGATAGGTAGTGTTATTCACCCATAGGATGGTTTGAGACTTTCAATGTTATATACTATGGTACATACTTAATTTAGACTCCATTGGATAGAGTCAAGGTGATTTAAGATAGGCTGAGAACAACCCAGTGTAGGCAGAAGACCTATGCCAACCGTAGACACTGTGCCATCAAATTAAAAGTTGGTGACCATGTGTTCCATCGTATTTCACCAATGAGAGGTGTGATGAAATTTAGGAGGAAGGATAAGGTTAGCCCTTGGTATATTGGCATTTTGATATTCCCCAAGTATTTGGCAAGGTGGCTTATGGTTGGCCTTACCTCTAGACATTATTGCTACTCATCTAGTTTTTTTTGTCTCTATGTTGCAGAAATATATTCTTGATCCTTCTCATCTGCTTAGATGGGAATCAATCCAGTTTGATGAGTAGTTGTCCTTTGTGGAGGAGCCCATGCTTATTTTGGCTAGTGATGTGAGGCGACTGCGTACCAGGGAGATTCTGGAAGTCAAGGTCTAGTAGAGGCATCACCTAATAGAGGAAGTTACTTGGGAGATCGAGAGTGAGATGTAGGCTTAGTATCCTTACTTGTTCGAGACTTCAGGTACTTTCTTGACTTTAACTGTTGGGGACAAAATTTCCTTAGTGGTGGATATTCTAATGACCTTTCAGGTCATAATCTGTATTCCTACCTATTTCCACGGGTAGAGCTTCTCTATAGCTGTACCAAGTCATTAGTGACTTGCAGGGATCGATACTTCGATTACCTGGTGGTTCGTTTGGTTCCTCAAACTACTTCTTCAATTGGAAGTCTTTATTGGTCCTAATTGACTACTAAGCAAAAACATTGATAAAACAACCCTGTATGCAAAATTTAACCTCTCTAATGCATCCAAAACATCAAAAACTATGGGGTTAAATATGTTATTTGTGTGAGATGTACCTTGGATGCATCTCAAGGCATTGACCAAAGATTAGAACCAAGTTCCAAGCTTCAGCCATGCCTATTATTGATCGAGATGTCATGACCGCGATGGTCAAGGTGCGACCGTGTTGCGGTAACCGTGGCTAGGTGGAGGGAGCAAAAGTGCTACCCAAGGCCTGAGCAAAGCCTATTTAAGTCGAGTCTTTGATGAGATTTTGGTATTTTATGCGTCCTTGTTAAACCTTAAACCCTAATATAGTGTAAAAACTTCTAAGCAAGTCTTGTGGGTTGAATTGTAGCTTACACAACTTGTGAAATTGATTCTTGCTACAATCTAAGGTAAAATCTTTTCTTGTTTTGTATTGATTTGATGATTTCTTGACTCAAAACCCCTAAATCATTGAGGCTCAAGTGTAGCTCCAAAATTGATTGATTGACATAAATTGGTTGAGAGCTATAACTCCCTAAAGGTAGTAGAACAATGAGTTTATTTTGTAAACTCATTTTCCAAAGGTGAAACCCACTTGGGATTTTGGTGTTATCTTGAACCCATGACATAGTGGTGCCATAATGGGTATTACTAATCTTTTGGTAATGTTTAGATTGTATTGTTGATATCTTTGCTTGTGGAGGAAGGCGCTTCAACAAAAGGAAAGAAAAAGCTTCTTGGTTCGTGAGTTGTTTGGACTCAAGGTAGGTTAGGCCTACTGGTAGTTAGATTGAGTTTGATTGTAGTATAATTGTTTATATCTTGTGATATTGGAATGGGTTTAGACAATAAATTATTGAATGATGATAATAAGAATTAGTTGATTCTTATAGGTTATTTAATTTGCAAGGTGATATGCTTGACCCTTAGCCTAGAACCTTGGATAATGTACTTGTATTTTCATGAATAGTATGATTATACTCTAGTTTCTCTAATATATAATAATTGTGTTGCACCCTAACCTTAGTATTATGTTGACCTTGCTAGTGTTTAGTTACAGAATGACCATGGTGTTGGATTGACTTAGGAGGAATACTTGAAGAAGGTTTCCCCAATAGGCTTAGCTATGATTGATAAACCCTTATGATGTGAATTATGTTACGTAACCTAATCTAGGTAGATGTTAGCCTTTTATTGGTGGACTTTGGCATTATTGGAATATAGGACTTGGGCTTGGCCCACCTTAAGCTTGAATTGTGAAATTCCTTAGAGACTTAGATGCTAGGTTAGTGTCTAGCTTATGTCATGGCTATTATTCATGGTTAAACCCCCATTGTTGGATTATATATATGTTTGATGGTTGGTTTATATGTATACTTGATGGATTATCTTGTAGTCATGATAGGTATAGCCTTTGGAAATTGATGATTGTGTATATACCATATGAATACTCATGCTATGTTTATGCTCATGTTATGTGGTAATGCTTAATAGTAATGTAGGATTATACATGTTCTCTTATATCCTTATTACCCTAATATTATGGGCTTGTATTTTCCTATTGATTTGGCTATGTACCTTTATGTATGTTGTTGCCTTGAGATATATAAAATGACATGATGATGCCCGATGAATTCGTAAGATGTGTTAATGTGATGATAGTACCCGATGAAACTGGAAGAGGTAATGATGTTGCCTGGTGAATCTGTAGGCTATGTTGATGAATGATGTTTCCTGGTGAATCTTGAGGATATGTTGATGTTACGGTGTTGGCCGGTGAATCTGGAGGATATGTTTTTGTTATGATGTTGCTCGGTGAATCCAAAGGATATGTTGATGCAATATTGATACCCTATAAATTTAGAAAATGTGATGATGTTATAATGTTACCTAGTGAATCCGAAGGATATATTGATGTTATGTTGATACCTAGTGAACCCAAAAGAGGTAAAAATGTTATGATGTCGTGTGTGGCAAATTTACATAGATGCATTTATACTTGTGAGTTTATGCCGTGTGGTGCCAAACCACTTATGTACTTTGGACATGATGTCATCTTTGGTAAATATTTATTCATTCCATATCCTTTCACTACATAAGAGGTGTGATCCTTGTTGACCCTAATTTGTAACTAGAAGTAACTTATGTCTATTAAGAGGTTAAGGTCCATTGGTATATGAATCATTGTGTAGGACTAAGGGATTATCTAGTAAATCGACTCGACTTGGAATAGTGGTCATGTTACGGAATTTCACCTAGTAAATTGGATTATGTGACAACTAGTTCTTTCTATTAAATTACTATGAGTTGGGTACTAGAAGTCTAGTTTATTAGTCGGTGGACCTTACTTGTCTAAAATATGAAAACTAGTTCATAAGGTTGTGACATGCCTAATAATGATGGGCTTAGTATTGCATTATGATATAACTAGGTTGACTTCCAATATGTAATGTCGTGGTGGCTTAGTTGATGGCTTCTATAATGAGAGTACTAACTAGAAAATGGCATTGTCATAGACGAATAATTGATAGTAGTAGTGTACTCTCCAGTGATATGGGACTCCATGATGTGTTATTTGTGTTGCAATTTTTTGTGTACTTCCCGAAGGTATGGGACGTCGATTTAAGTTCTTGTGTTTGTGATCTAAGGATGGTTAATGTTGTTTATGATTCATAAATGCATTGTTACCGTACACGTGGCTATACACTTCTGAAATGGTACTTAGTTGGTATGGCTATGTTGGGATATATTTATGTAGTGTGTTGTGCTATTGCCTTATTAGTATATTTATTGATATTGTGATATCAAAGAAGATTTAGGTTAGATCCTATACTTGACTTTAAGATATTTATCTTACCTTATATCGTCTTTATATTATAATTTAGCTAGTCGGCCGATGATGCCTGCTGAGTACCCATGTTTTGGTACTCATATTACACTTTTGTACCTTTTTGGTGCAGACCCAGGTTCTAGTTGTTGTCGTTGAGCTAGTTCATGATGCATTGACTATCTGGAGATAGGGTGAGCTCTTGGAGTTTGGGTTGCCCTCTTTCCCCTCTATCTCTATTTTTCTTTTGTTTTTGAGACAAATGTATGAGATTATTTAAGACTTTTGAGACTTGGATTGTAAATTCTATTGTGAAGTGTAGATGCTCTTGTACTAATACTATCAGGTCATGGGATTTGTGTTGAATATAAGTTGTCTTTAGATGTGAAATTCTATTGTTTCTACTAAGGTAGCCCATTGCATTATCACTGGTTTACAACATCGGCTTACCTATTGGTGAGATCAGGTAGGTGCCATTATGACTCGGAATTCGTGTAATGACATATCTAGCATCATTTATTATCTAATCATCATTAACCAACTAATCCTGAATTATCAACAAGTCATTATTTTATCACTTAAAAAATATTCACCACTAATCATCAATTATGACAAATCATAAACTATACGTCTTTATAGTCGTTTATCACCTGTGGGTACCAATCGTATGATGGGGTACGACTGGTATACTCCGACCGTATGCTATCTAGTGTTGGTTGGTGGGTTGGATTAGTTTTTTGAATAGGTATGAGTTGTATGGTTGGTGATGGGTCATATGGGTTGTTTTTTTCCTTCACTTAATCTGACACTGAGTAACTTAACTTGTATATGAGTACAAGTGGCTCACTATGATCCGTAAGATAGGGCACGAGATGTACCATTGACTCGTATAGTAGGCAGTGTTCAAACCTCATTTGGTTCTATTCTACCAGGGATATGGTTTAGGGGTACTAATCATATGCTTGGGTACGACTTGGGTTAGGTAAGTTGTATGTTGGAAAATTATGGGTCCAGGTAGGCCTAGGGTATGAGTAGTGGGTGCCACTTGTATGGAGGGTACGAATGGTATGTGTGAGTCGTACCATAAGACAAGAATTTTAAGCAGTTTTAGATGGGGGTAATATGGACATTTCACCACTTAACCTCTTAAGGCCCCTGACATGACCCAACCCCGGGCCTTGTCGTAATGGTCATCCCAAGTCCAACCAGGACCGGGGACCGCCCCCGGTTGCGCAACCTAACCACCTATATCCATCCTTAGATGGTAAATTTTTAACATATAACAAAATAGCATTATTGTTCTCATTGACTCAGGGACAAGGTGACAAACATGACCAACCCTACTGAGTCCAACTACTGTACCTCACCGACCAACCAACCGTACAAAACCCAACCATAGACTATAAACCAAAGGGAATACAAAAACATGATACGAAAATCAATCCTAAAATTTAATAGGATAGAACAACCAACAATATCGTCTAATGATGTATGCCCACCAGCTTATTCCAATGCCAAGGCCGACACCAATACCGATCCCTCCCATACCTACTCCCAGAAGTACCACAAAGCCTCTATAAAAAAGAGTAAACAAATATGGTTGGGACATGCCCCCAACCATGGACAAAACCAATATTTAAAATATAAGTAAAGTGACTAGAGAGAATCCACAACATGAATTATTTCCTTCAGAAAAGATGGAAGCTCGCCAATTCAGTCAAAATGATGATACCGAATCCGTCTGCTAAACAAGAGGAGTAGAATGGCCAATTCCTGCATAATGTGCTTATACAGTCGCCAGTAGATGGGGTTAACGAATGACCGCTTGCATGAATATCAGGATAAGGATAACATAATGACAGTTATAAAACCAAGTAAAATCATCCATAAGGCATACGACCAAACATAAATAAGTGTCGGGAAAAGTGATATGGTTTAGCATGCATTGATAACCTTTACGAACGCGTATAGCCACACGATCGGGCAATATTCCATGGGATAACTTGTACATCCCTGCAATATAAAACGTGACACTCACACATGGTCATCAATGACCCCCCATATCGGCAAATATGAGCTTATGATTTTCTTCCCTTGGGACCGCCACTTTTCACGGCTTATCCACACAGCCTGTAATCAATGCCTAATTACAACCATGTACAAAAAATCCATTTACCATTTATTAACCAAGGCCAATATTGGTACTATCGTCATACCACCCCTTACTTGCAAGTAATATCCATAGCCAAACTATTTAGGTTAAGGGGACCTTAGGTGCCCTTTGCATGTACCATATTAAATCCACTCGGGAGACTTCCATGTTCTCCAAAATAATAACCATTTATCCTTCAGCCTTTTCAAACCATTTAAACCATGCACAAATCCTTTATCCAATTTAAAACATGCAAGAGCTCCAGTAAAAGTATTCAATGCAATGAACATAACTTTATAAGCATTTCATCAAATACCATAGGGACATACTATAACCAAAACCAATTCCAAAGAACATAAAACCATTACCATGAAATCCAATAGTTCAAAACCACCATTAATGCATATAAAATAATAATTAATACCATAGAAAAGCATAACGAAGGATTCAATATCAAAACCTAAAATTATAGTTGAACAACCATAATCATGAAATAATAAAAACCATGAAAAACCATGCCTTTAGTTGAAATTACAATGAGGCGATAGAATCATGCCTTAAACCGAAGAATTGATGGAAAGAAATCACGAAAGAAAGCCCCAAAGAAATCCCTTAATTGAAACTTTAGCTTCCTTTCCCCAAAAGCTCTTGAGAGAATTGTGAGATGTTTGGGAATAGTGTCTAAGTGTTAATGACTAGAATAATTAGTTAAATAACCTCTTCAAGTGTTTTAGAAGTCGTGGGTCCTAATTAGTGTAAGTAGAGAAATCTCCAAAGTATACCTACTCAAATCCATTAAAAATATGTCACAGGGATACGAATGACCCATACGAGTCGTACCCTCCTATACGATCAGTATTCACCACTCATATCTAGACCTCAACCCTTGTATCAAACACTATTCAGTATACGATTCATCGAATCAAGTCGTCACAACAACATAAGATCCATACCCATGAGTCGTGTCCCTGACAGAATAAAATACCAGGAGCATCAAACACTGCCTACCATACGAGTCATTTATATGACTCGTACCAATCTATTAAGACTTAAACCTCTGAGTCATACCCATTTAAGTGACCCAAACCATCCTACCAAGTAACACTGGTCAGTATACAATAGGACCTTACTACTCATATCCAACTATACGACTCGTGGCCATGAGTCGTATTAGGTTTGGAGAATGGATTTCTAGGAAATTTCCAAAGATTTAAAACCCAGGATATTTTAGTCCCCCATACTAGGATAATTTGTCCCCGAATGACGGACAAGGTAAGGGTAACAACACACAAAGTCATTTGAATTATCAAACATCCCTTTAACAAAGTTTGTAAACAAAGAGGCAAACATGTTAATCTTTCCATTAAAAAAGATAGAAAATAAAGATGTTTTCAAGACACATACCTTCTAGACGAATCCCAGGAGCAGAAAATAAATTCGGATACTTCGACTTTAGGTCCTCTTTCGCTTCCTAAGTAGCTTCTTTCACCTTATGGTTCCACCATAGAACCGTAATCGAAGCCACATCCTTGGTCCGTTATTGATGAACTTGCCTATCTAATATCTCTTTTGGGACTTCATCATAAGATAGAGAATTCAAACTACCCAATTTTTCCAATGGAATAACCGAAGAAGGATCACCAAGACACTTCTTCAACATAGAAACATAACAGGACGGATGATCCAAACTTAAGATAGATGGAAACTCCAACTCATACGCAACATTTTTGAGTCTCCACAAAATCACATAAGGACTAATGAACTGAGGACTTAGTTTCTCATTTTTGACAAACTATGCCACTCCTCTCATAGGCGATAACTTGAGGCATACCCTATCCCCAAACATAAACTCCAAGTCTCTACACCTTGCATCCGTATAGGAATTTTGGTGACTTTGGTTAGCTTTAAGACTATCCAAAATAACCTTCACCTTCTTCATCGCCTGATAAACCAAATCAGGACCAAACATATCCGCTTCTCTAAGCTCAAACCACCCAATAGAAGATCTGCACCTCCTACCATACAAAAACTCAACAAGAGCCACACTAATACTATAATAATAACTACTGTTGTAAGAAAACTCCACCAAAGGAAGATGCTCATCCCAATTGCCACCATAGTCAATCACACAGGCATAAAGCATATCTTTCAATGTCTGAATAGTTCTCTATGCTTGCCCATCAAAATATGGATGAAAAATAATACTAAGACTAACCTTAGTCCCTAATCCTTTCTGGATAGACCGCCAGAAATAAGATGTAAACTGCTTACCACATTTAGAGATAATCAAAATTGGTACCCTATGAAGCTTTGCGATTTCGTGAAGATACAATCGTGCATAATCCTCCACAGAAAAGGTAGTCTGCACTGGCAAGAAATGCATAGACTTGGTCATCCTATCTATGATGTCCCAAATTGGATCATACTAATTCTAAGACCGAGGAAGACTGGGAATGATGTCTATAGTGAGCACTTCCCACTTTTATTTGATCAAATCAATTTCTTGATACAACCCTCTTGGCCTCATGTACTTAATATTAACCGATTGACACACCATACACTTGGCCACGAAATAATCCACATGCCTCTTTATGTTGTTCCACCAATAGATCTTCTTGAGATTATGATACATCTTAGTCGAGCCAGGATAAACAACATAGCGCGATTCATAGACCTCAACCAAAACCCTTTGCTACAACCCGTCTACATTAGGAACACATAACCTTCCTTGGTACCATAAAGTACTATCACTATTGATCTTAAACACTACGACCTTTTGCTCACAAACGTCGCCCTTGATTTTTATAAAGATAGGATCTAGCCCTTTCTTCTCTTTAATCTCCTCAGCAAGAGACGATCGAACCACTTTTTGAACCATTACACCACCATCCTTAAAGTCTAAGAGACAAACTCAATGATTTGCCAAGAGGTAATTATCCTTCACCAAATCCTGCTTGCCTTCCTCCACGTGAACCAAACTCCCCATGGATAACCTTCTAAGAGCATTAACAACTATATTAACCTTACCCGGGAGGTAGTGAAGACTCATATTATAATCTTTGAGAATCATAAGCCACCTCATCTGCCTGAGATTAAGCTTTTTCTAAGTAAATATGTATTAGAAGACACTTGTGATAATAAAAGATATCCACGTGAACACCATACACTTAATGCTACAATATTTTCAATGTAA
Source organism: Capsicum baccatum var. pendulum (assembly GCA_030864225.1). Lineage (NCBI taxonomy): Eukaryota > Viridiplantae > Streptophyta > Magnoliopsida > Solanales > Solanaceae > Capsicum > Capsicum baccatum. The sequence continues at coordinate 9,611,151 of CM061550.1, forward strand.
ACACAGCCGTTAACAACTCTAAATCATAAGTAGGATAATTTCTCTCATGTAGCTTAAACTGCCTGGAAGAATACGCAATCACTTTCCTATGCTGCATCAAAACACAAATGAGCCCTACGCTAGAAGTATCACAATAAACAACAAATTCATCATTGCCTTCTAGCAAAGTTAGGATTGGACAAAAAGTCAAATTATCCTTCAAATTCTCAAAACTCCCTTCACAAGCATCAGACCAAGAAAAATTAACCTTCTTCTGAGTCAACTTAGTCTAAAGAGCTTCTATCAAAGAAAACTTTTCCATAAATCTCCTATAATTCCTGGCCAAACCCAAGAAGCTCTAGATATCGGATGGAGTAGGGCTGAGGCCACCTCTTCACCACAACAACCTTCTGCAAATCCACCATAATCCTTTCATTAGAAATAACATGACCTAAGAAAGTCTCAACGTTCAACCAGAAGTCACAATTAGAGAAGTTGGCATACAATAGTTGTTCCATTAGGGTCTGCAACATGACACATAGTATGATCCACCTCACTCTTTAAATAAACCAAAATGTCATCAATAAACACAATTAACAAGAGATCCAAATATTTCCTAAACACTTTATTCATCAAGTCCATAAATACCGCCAAAGCATTAGTCAACCCAAAAGACATCACCAAGATCTCAAAATGGACATACCGTGTACGACTGGTTATCTTAGGGATATCCAACTCCCTAATCTTAGGCTGATGGTACCCAAACAAAGATCTATCTTAGAGAAGAACTTTGTGCCCTATAACTGATCAAACAAGTTATCTATCCGAGGAAGAGGATACTTTTTCTTGATCATCACCTTGTTCAATTATCTATAGTCGATCCACATCTGAAGGGAACCATCTTTCTTACATACAAAAAACACTAGCACACCCAACAGAGAAACACTACGATGAATGTACCCCTTATCTAGAAGATCCTTAAGTTTCCCCTTGAGTTCCCTCAAGTTAGACGAATCTATTCTACATGGAGGAATAGAAATTGGATGAGTGTTCAAAAGGAAATCAATACTAAAAACTATTTTTATATCTAGAGAAATACTAGGGAGATCATCCAGAAAGACCTCTAGAAACTCATTAACCACAAGGAGTGAAGACAAAGAAGGACCTTCTGAGTTAGAATCTTTAACCCAAACCAAGTGATAAAGAAAAATCCTAGAGATAAACCTCCGAGCTTTAAGATAAGAAATAAAACTTTCCTGGGAGCTAGGGAACTACCTTCTCACTCTATAACTGATTCACTAGGAAACATAAAGATAACCCTATGGGTCTGACATTCCATAGACTATGACAAGAATACAACCAATCTATACCTAAGATTACATCAAAATCAACCATATCAAACTCAAACAAATCTGCCAGGGTCTTCTTGTTACCAACAGATACCATATACCCCTATAGACTTACTTAGCAATAAATGAGTCACCTATTGAGGTAAAAATAGAAAAAGATTTCAGATAACTTCTAGATAAAATCTAAAAGACACAGCTTTATCTGGAGTCACAAAAAAAGTAGACCCCAGATCAATTAAACAATATACATTATGAGAAAAAATTTGTAACTTACCAGTATCGACATCAGGTCATGCCTCAAATTCCTATCGGGATGCCAAAGCATACCTATTCCAACCAACACTAGAACAAAGAGCAGTAATAAAAATAGAAGCCACACCACCAAGTGAAGGATAATAAGATAAAGCCACTGGAATCTTATTCACCCTTGAAGCAACCTTATTGACCGAACAATCCCTTTGTCGATGGGCTACTCTGACACACTTGAAGAACTTATCCTTTCTTTCTTTGTAATAACCTCAATGAGGATGACTATAGAATCAAAACGGAGGACATAAATAAATTGATTGACCTTCGATCACCTGATATTAGGCAACCTATGCCCGAGAATTACCACCACCTTGATGACACCTGTCTCCTTACTTTTATGGGTAAAGAGCACTGGCAGAAAAGGAACCCTAACTCCCCACTTATTTTTGTATAAATTCCCACTATCTCAACAACCCTGTGACTGAGCACCTCCTTAATTAGAAAACCTGCTCTAATTTTTATGCCTATCCTCAAACTCTGTCTATTTTCTCTTCTCAATCTTAACCTACTGCATATGAATAGTCAACCTTAAGATGTCCATATCATTAATCAGCAAGTCAGTCTTTCTCCCTAGAATAAAATGTTTATTCAACCCAAAAGCAAACCTCCTCATTTTTGACCTCATATCAGCCACCAAATTAGGATCATACCTTCATAGCTGATGGACCTTTAAAGTGTATTCGTTTACTGACATCCTCCCCTACCTGAGGTTCACAAACTCCTCCATCTTTTCTTTCCTTAATTCTTGAGGAAACAACCAATCGATGAAGCTATTATAAATAGCCTCCTATAACCTTTCATCTTCCATACCACCTTTATCCTTATCCTACTCTTCATACCACAGATAAGGAACATCTTTGAGCTAATAAGATATAAAGTTAACCCCATCTACATTAGTAGCCTACATCACCCAAAATATCTTTCTCATTTCATCTAAGAAGCCTTATGGATTCTCCTCTACCTTTACCCTAGTAAAAGTTAGAAGATCCATCTTTAAAAATTGACCAACCCTTAGAGCCTTAAAAGATAAAGAACCAATCATATCCCTCTCATATTGAGCAGTAACCAATTAGGCAATGACATGAATAGAATGATAAAATTTTTCATTCATCACGTTTTCTTAAGGGACCTAAGGAGAACTAGCTATAACAGGATGAACTCCAACACTATTTGAAATAGGACCATAAAATCAAAGATATACTCGGTATATAGGATGTACCCCTTTAGTATCATCACCAAATGGGATAAAACAATTTCCTTATGTTACAGATCTTGGAGGAATAATCTAAAAGAATGATTAGAGAAGATTCCAGGATTGAGAGCTCAAGCTTGAAGATACAATACCAAGAAAGTGAAACAATACTAAATGTTTCGTAGCCACTCTCTCATAAGTATGTCACGCTTCACACCCCTAAAATAGACTATACTCAACACGGCTTTTTGGACTCCCCAATTGACCATGAACCCGGCTGTGATACCAATTTGATAAACCCTGACCTTGGACATTGATGGAATGGGCATCCTAAGTCCAACCAGGATAGAGGATCGCCCCCTATTGCCCAACTTAACCACCTATATCCAACCTTATATGGGCTGAATTTCAAACATATAACAATATATTATTATTGTTCTAAGTAAAACTCTTGGATTGGTTCACAACCGTGACAGACACAACCGAGTCCAACTGTACCTCTTCAACCGACCAATCGTATCAAATCCAACAATAGACATAAACCATAGGGAATACCAAAACATGATATGAAAATTAATTCCAAAATGAAATAGAATAGAACAACTAACAATATCATCCAATAATTCATCCCACCAGCTTATTCCAATGCCAATGCGGACACTAAGATCGATCTCGCCCATACTTTGGGTAGATACTATAAATAAAACTAATTCCAAAGACCATTAAAATATTTCCATACAATCCAATTGTTCAAACCCACCGTTAATGCATATAAAAGCATAATTAATACATTATAAAACCATAACCAATCATTCAATGTCAAAACCCCCAATAATAGTTGAAAAACCATAATAATAAAATAGTAAAAACCATGTAATCAATCATATAAAATATGTATTTAGTTAAAATTACAATGAGGGAAGAGAATCATCGCTTAATCTTAAGAATTTATGGAATGAAATCACTAAAGAAATCCCTTAGATGAAACATTAGCTTTCATGCCCCAAACTCTCATGAGAGAATTATGAGATAATTAGGAATAATTTGTATGTGTTAATGAATTAAATAACTTGGAAAATAACCTCTTAAGTGTATTAGAAGTTGTGGGTCCTAATTATGATAAATATGAAAATATCCAAAATACCCCCATTTAAATCCCTAAAATAAACCATCAGAGGGATACGATTGACCTATACGAGTTGTAATCATCTATAAGATTAGTATCCATCACGCGTATCTACACCTAAACCCTTGGATCAAACATTGTTCAGTATACAACTCATCCAACTAAGTCATAACCATATCATATAATCTGTACCCATGACCCGTATCCCTGGTAGATTAAAGTATTAAGAGGATCAAACATTTCCCACTATACGAGTCCCTGATATAACTCATACCAGTCTCTTACGAATTATACCTGTAAGTCATGATACAAGACTAAAGTGCTTATGATTGCAAGGACTTCTCAAAGGACCAAGCTTTGGAATTGACCAAGTGTTGGAGTATTTTGAAATCTTGTTCCAGAGAAGAAAAGGAAGGAAACTTAAGCACTAAAGAGGCGCGTCAATTGAAGGGAAGGATGGAATTTGGACACTCTAATTTAACACTCAAGAGGTGCCTCATTTAAGTTGTCATTAAGGGCATTCTACTCTTTTGTTATGGAATAGTATAAATAGACATTTTAGCCTTTATTCACATTAGACTTTGATGAATTGAAATTGAGTATTACTCTTAGTGTAGTTTATTTCCTTAGTTTAGTTCTTGAAAAAGTCATCTTAGTGTAGGCCTTGGAAACTACATCCAAACTTGAGAGATTAATACATTTAATGGATTTCACTTGTGTTGATCAATTAGCAAGAAAGGTGTGATTGAGGAGTGTAAATTCGTTTGGTCCACCAAAAAGTGAGATTTAAACTACCATTGGTGAGGTGTGTTTGAATGTTTGAGAAACATTATTGTGCTAATCATTGGTGAGAGAAAGGGTCTCATTACCTATCTTTACATTTATGACATCTTCTTCTTCATCTCTTTTCTCTGTGTTTCTTTCTTTTACTTGTATTTTCTGAATTTTGAGTCTTTAGTGTCCATTTTTTATTTTAGTAGTTTCTTTTTGTATCATTTGGTATCAGAGCCTTGTTTAGAGTTGTTCCTACAACTCTATGTCTTGATTTTAGTGTCTTTATCAAAAAAATCCATACAAAAAGAGTCCAAATCCAAAGAAAATCACAAAAAGAGATAGATCTTGCTTTGCTTCTTATTGATCCAAAATTACCAAGTGAGATCTACAAGTTTTTATTAGTTTTTGAAGGTTTCAAGTGTTAGATTCTAGTTCTCTAGCACTTAAAGTGTCTAGATCTATGTTTAGAGCAAGGTTTGGTTGAATTTAAGCTAGATCCACCATTGTTGTGCCTTGTTTGAAGCTTTTTGAGGTGGGATCTCATGGTGAATATCATTTTGTGGAATGTTTGTGGCTTATTTTTTGTTACTTGATCTTTCCTTGACCCAAGAAACCTAAATCCATTTGCTTTGTGGTCAAACTTCGGTCAACTCTTGAATATTCATATTTTTTTCACATCTTAATAGCTTGTTGAAGAAGCATATTCGAAAAGGGTGTTGGATCCACAAAAAGAAAAAAAGAGAAGGAAAAGGTCGTTTGTACAAAAGAATATTCCAAGAATATTCAAGTCATACAAAAGAAGAAGAGACGAAGGGAATATTGAAAGTACAATTGAAAGTACAAGTGGGGGACCATTGATTTCAAATCTATTTGAACTTGAAAAAAAAAAGGCTCCAATCCTCCATTTTTCACCAAATTTTGTTCAAACACTCTCTTTAGTATATACTTGGCCAAAACTACAAGTTTGAAATTGGAAAATTTCTGTAAAAATTGAAAACCAACCACATTGTGCCATGTTATAACTAGTTGATCAACCTAATTAAGCTCTAAACTAGATTTCATAGTTTCTTATTTTTTATTTTAGTTTCTTGTGTGTTAAACTCTATCACCAATTAGGAAACTACAGAGAAAGATCTATGAAATGCGGTGTAATTATTGACTCGTATAGTTACTAGACAAGGTCAAAGGAAAGATGGTCATATTATGGGCACTAGTGGTGTATATAGGGTAGCTAGTCTACGAAAATAGGATGTCTTTAAATTTGACCCTCTTTCATTAACTAAATAATATCCTAATGAAGATCTACAAGACTTTATTGATCAAATTCAAAGGGCTTTGGATGTTATGCATGTATTTGGTAAAGATATAGCTGAGTTAGTAGCATATCAATTAAAAAGAGTGACTATATAGTGGCCCGAAGCTTGGAAAAAATCTAGGGGTATAGGTGCACCTTCAGCTAGTTGGGAAGAGTTCAAAATTACATTTCTTGATCATTATATTCCATTTAAGATATGTGAGGCTTGTTCGAATCAGTTCTTAAATATTTTCCAAGGAAATATGAGGGAAAGAAAGTACAGTCTCCAATTTAATTCTTTGGACAGGTATGCTCCTAATGTAGTTACTACTATGGAGAACAGGGTTCATCGATATGTGGATAGGTTATACCTATATTTGGTTATAGATTATGCTATTGCTACCTTGAATAAGGACATAGAAGTAGCAAGAATACAAGATATTTCATAAAAAATGGAGGATCAAATGCAAAAATGCCACAAGAGCAAGAAAGATGGCACTTTAAGAGGGCTAGATCTATGGGGCAATTTTTGCCATCTCAAAGTGAGTTAAGGCCTTGATTTTTCAATTGAACTCCTAGACCATCATCTTACTACACTACAATAAGTGCTCTACCCTAGTTCCAAGGGTTTAGGGGAAAATAATTTTGGAAAAGAGGTGAGAGTCAAGGTTCACAAGTTGTAGGGTATCAAGAACAGGGGAGCACAATCCAATCAAGACCTCTTAGGCTTCTTTGTAAATAATATGGGAGTAATAATGTAGGTGCATGTTGAATTGGGATAGATGCTTATTATTGGTGTGGACCATCAAGACACAAAATAAGGATTTCCAAAAAGGGGCATGGGCATTATAACATGACCTACAGGGTCTACAGCTGCATCATCATCCTCGATTTTCCCTTTTAGTAGGGGTCAGTAGGATCCTACTAGTCATGGTAAATGTGTTAAGGAGGGAGCTAGTGTTTGTGGTGTTCTATATAGTACATATGCCCTAGTAGGTCCATAAAATTTGGAGGTATCTCCTGATGTGGTAACAAGTACATTGACCATCTTTTCGCATAATGTATATGCATTAATTAAAACAAGCTCTACATTATCATATGTCACTCTATTAATTGTCAGACAGTTCAAAAAACCACTAGAATCACTTGTTAAGTTCTTTGAAGTATCTATTCCAACTGGCAAGTCTATTATAGCTAGAAGAGTTTATCGTAATTGTATAGTAATTATTTGTGATCGTGACATACTAGTTGAACTTTTTGAGCTGGAAATGGCATATTTTGATGTTTCATGCGTGTGGATTAGTTGTATTCTTGTTATATCATAGTGGATTGCCAAGACAAGAGGGTGTATTTCCATTTCCCATATGAGGCAGTCCTTGAATGTAGGGATAGTATTAGGGCACCAATGGGTATGTTTATTTTTTATGTAAAGGCAAAGAAGATGATGTCAAAAGGGTACATATAGCATCTAGTGAGGGCACAGGATTGTTATGACCCAATGCTAACCCTAGTCATAACACGGTGCTTAGAACCACAAGTGAGCCTAAGCTAACCCGTGTACTGGACTGATACTTATGCAACAGATTAAAATTGTTTAATAACTAGATTTACTGAGTGGAAACATTATCATGAGAAGTCTGAATAAATGTAATACTTAGAAAGTTTACAGCATGATAAAAATGAAGAAAGAAACTTGAATTACATGTAATGACTCTGACTGACTATTTATGAAGGCTCTACTATAATAATTATAGATAGCTGGGGCATGCCTCAAACTTTCACTAATAAATACATATGAATAATAAAAATACAACACAGTACATGAACTACACCTGATTGGAGTTCTTGAAATAGGAGAACTCATCACTTGTTGGCCGAAGGCAGAGAACTGTCTAACCCTAGAGTATGAGCTACATCTAGTACCTACATTATGAAGGATGTAGCCACAAATGCATATATATGGTCAGTATGTTTGAATGTACTGAGTATACGGAGACCTATACTAAATCATGAATATATTTAAAACATGCTTTAAAATTGAGGATATAAGTTATTTATTAAAACATGCACTTAAAACATGGCTATACGAAAAAATTGTAAGTCATAGTGACATTTATAACTCATTATCTAAAAACAAATCTGTAAGCTGGGAAGCGGTAAAACATGAATATTGTACGTAAAGCTTATGTAAAGATAAACATACTACAAAACTTAACTGAGGATCATGTATGGATGCTGAGCATGAAAACGTAAACATGTAAAACTGAGAATGCAAGACCAAGTATAGCATGTACTGACATGATATAAATAACATGAATAATATGTAAAACTTACTGAATTATTACTAAAATTTAATTACTTGTTCAAGTAAACCTAAACTCAGATAAAATGAATATTAACTTAAACTGTAGGAGCTATCATGTAACCAATATAAACCATGTGAGCTATCATGGAGTCCAACATCTGACCCACATTAAGGAGGGTTTTCTATCCTTTCCATCAGAGTAGAACCTGAACTGGTGTAATCACTAAACTGAGCCCATATTGGGCTAGGAAAAACACTCAGAAGCGAGTCTGCTAAGCCTATGGTGGCATGTAGTTTAGTGGAAAGTAGGATGCTCTGAACCCACACTTCCTACTAGGTGCTAAATACAACTCCCAAAACAAAGAAACTAAAATACTAACTGGTATATGCTCTGATAACTAATAAGCTCAGGTCATGGTATTTCAAAAACAATAGTACATACAGATTTGGAAGTAATTATAAACATGTAAACTGATAGTGCTCAATATGATCATAACAAACTGTGATTAACAATAAAATCATGAGTTGACTGGCTCATTACTTAAAAGGTCTAAAACATAAGTAAACATGTAAGTATTGGGTGTTCATAACCCGTCGACACTGAATCATTATAGAATTTCATTGCAACACTTAGAAACAGTAACATACTGTCATAATTCAAAGACCCAAATCATGAGATATTTTAATAGTATTATAAATTTCATGAATATAGACATGGGAATGAGTTAACTGTGGGAAAATATCATGTTTATACAGTTTAAACCATAACTCAAGAATTTAACATGATGCCAACTGAACATGACTTAGGGTTTTTAAACATCAAATATGTAGGAGCATGATTCACATAGTATAAAACTATTAGCTTCTCTTGAACATAAAACTAACGATAAAACATGGATAAAATTCATAGTTTACAAGGAAGGTGATCAAAATAAGAGTAAAATTCATACTAAAATAAAAAAGAGGGTTTTGGGCTTCAACGGGTGAAAGGAACCTATTTATAAATACCCCACATGCCTCGATTACTTAAATTCTTGAAGAAAAACTTGGACTTGCAGCTTAGATACTTGTATTCATTGAGAGAAAGTTGAATTTTTTACTCTAGGAAAGAGAGGCTTGAATTGCTCGTTCTTTGGAAGGGGAGGGTTTATACGTGAGTAGTTTTGAGGATAATAGGAAAATAATTCCGTTCTAAGTGTTATAAGTCATGTGTTGGATGACTGGGATTGAGGGGAAAGGACTAAATTACTCCTTGGCCCCTTTTCCATGGGAATAACCCTCGTGGCACGACCCCTATTCCTTGGGAATAGCCCTCATGGTGTGACCCATATTTAGAGGGAATATCCCCTATGGTGTGAATCTTATTTTTGTGGAATATCCCTATTGTCGCAGACCTATCACGGAAACTTACTATTTCTTAGGAAAATTGTCATAACTTTTTGCTTAAATATCAAATTAAGGCAAAACTGGTATCATTGGGAAGCTAATTGAATTATCTATAATTTGGTGGGTAAAAATATGAATAATTACTCATATTTCAAAAGTTATACACATTCAAATTTGACCCTTGTAGGATCGAACACCAAAATTTGGCCACATCGAAGGATCATAGCTCAACTTTGCTCTAAGTGATTCCCATGAACATTTTTTACCTCAAAAGAGTTCTTAACACAATGATAATGATCATGAAATATGTAATCAAATATAAATCATGGGATTTGACATTTTACATATAGGAATGATGGTTTTATGTCTAGCCTGAAAATACGGGGTATTACATTATCTCCCCCTTGGAATCTTTCGTCCTTGAATGATTTGTAGGAATTTGTTGAATTCATAAAAGTTTCATGAACTAATTTGTAATCTAACTTGACTCTATTGACTGAAAAGAGATGTTTCATGCCGAGAGTTTAGTACTCACTTCAAATGTTTATGATATGATCATACATATAAAACTGCAAAATGATAGTTGATGCAATAAAATTCCAAGAGTTACTAAGTATGAAATAAACTATGTAACTTCTCATTAGTAATTATTCTTCGACAAAACACATATAGGAATCAAAAGAAAAGAGCTTCATGAAATCGCTAAGTAAATTATGTAATTATGAATCCTGAGATAATAAGATAAGGTCGTACAAGGGGTATTACAATGTCTGAGCTGGAACACTTGGAAAACTGAGATCATTCACGGTACACTTATAAACTAAATAATGACTAAATATTTGAATTATAAACATGATGTATGAACAGAATAGAATTCACAATTTGCATATATGCAAATAAATTACCTCATAGAATATCGATATTCATGAAACTTTGGATAGTTAGACTAGATGGAAAGAAAGAAAACCATAAGAACTTGTCTATCTGACTGCTAAACTAAATTGCTGGCTATACGGACTGAATCATAATTAAATCTTATACCCAACTTAATTATTTCTTCAACACTCTTTGCAAAAAGTTCTAATAATATTAGGGAGAAAAGAATTTTGGGCATGATCTAAATAAGGAATGCAACATGGCTATATCTCTATAAAATGGAACATAGGGCTATAAGACTTACTAAGACTTAGGCAATGCAATTTCCCAATTAAAGCGTAGCCTCGCTCCTTAAACACTTTCATAGGTACATATAACTACTCCAACCAAAGTCTGAGTTGAGCTACATACTCTCACCATGTTCAAGCCTAACTCAAAATCACAAAGTACTGCACATAACACCATAATACTAGTCTAAACCATGAATTCAATACCCCATGCATTTTTCATTGCCCTCTTCCCAATAATAATTTTTCTTACCACTTCAACAACTGAATTCACTCTCTTACTAGGAATTCACTAGCTCACAATGCATCCATTCACTTATATACCAACATGACATTCAAGCCTATCATTATAACTACATATGAACTTCTAGGCAAACAAACCACCTACGAATTTTTTCCCGCATTCTATAACACCTCTTGTCAATAACAACTTCCATACACTATCCCCAAAAAGACACATAGAATTCAACTAATCATTAAATATATCAAAATCTTTGCCTCGATATAACTTTAAACTTATAGACTGAGGTAAAATAAGCATACAAAAACATATTTTCCTAATAATAAATATTTACCTTCTCTCATCTAAACAATAGTTCATCACCACTATCTTTTCATAAGGAGAGGTCACTGAAAGGTTAGAACATGAGGACCTGAAGCGTGAAAGAATATTAAACATAACATTGACACTTAACTGGAGCCTGAGGAATAGAGTATTAAAGGCATGGTTTCATCAAAGAGATCTAAACGGAGTACATACATGACATGATCTGAATTTCACTAGTCATTAAGGGTGCACCATAAGTTATGGGAACTGAGCATACTGTAAAACATGAGTACCTAAGTTATGAGCTACATGAACTAAGTTTCAAGTTCATAATTTCATGGAATATAAGTCGTACTGCACAATGAGTTAGAACTCTTTATATGAAGAACTGGAATCATACATGATTCTTTAGAAAGTGCATGAATATGAGCTATAGTCATGAAGTAGAAATTTAAGGAATGAGTAGATATCGCAATAACTAAAGTACAAAATTTGTACCAAAATAAGAATGGGTCAGGCATCTTTCTCCCCTAGTGATGTTATACAACACACTAGCATCACTATTAGAATCTGAAAACCTGACTTGGTTACTTGTTCTATCATCTCCCTCTTAGATTAAAGCTATCATTCTATGTCTTTGGGATCCTTTAATAAATTCTAAACTAAACCACAACCACTTTACTCCAGATTCTAGGATATAACAATACAAACAAATAATAAACTCACCTTAAAAGACTACCCTTAAAAGTGGGACACCCACTACTACTATTTCCTTCTGAGATAGAACTCTTAAATTTCTATAGCCCCAACAATCATTATATATTAAATTAAACACTGACTAACTTAGAATCTTCAGGAGTATCACCATATCCTAAGTTTACACCATCAAGAATTACAAACATAGATTCTAACAGAACATGGATATTCCCAATATTTTTAATGAACTATACTAACTTTATTCTTGAACACTTCCTTAATATCTACTATTCTTAACATTCTTTAGCTTCAGCAATCATCATCAACTACTTACACCATTCTCAACAAAATACTTTCCTTACTAAATGCATAATCTACTTCTTTTCCTTCATAGCCTACTAATATCACACCTCTAAACTTAAATCTTTACCTAAACTAAGAGAATTACCATTAAATTAAAATACCTAACATCACGACCTACAACCCATAACTTAGTTAGTAACAACATCATATACTACACAACTATCCTCACTCATACTTAGCAAATCAAGGGTACTATCTAAGAACACACAATGTAAAAACATAGAAATAATACAATTCCATATCACCTTGGGTACACCCCTAAATCATACTCACATTATCATCATTAATTATATAAAAACTAAATTTACTGAGCGGAAACATAATCATGATTATGTCTGAATAAATATAATACTTATAAAGTTTACAACATGATAAAAATGAAGAAAGAAATTTGAATTACATGTAATAACTCTAACTGACTATCTATGAAGCCTTCACTATACCGACTATAGATTGTTGTGATATGCCTCCAAATACCACTAATTAATACATATGAATAACAAAAATACAACACAATACATCAACAACAACTAACTAGAGATCACAAAATAGGAGAAATCATTACTAGCTGGTTGAAGGTTGAGAACTGTCTGACCTTAGAGTATGAGCAACAACTGGTACCTACATTAAGAAAGATGTAGCCAGGCATATATGTGGTCAGTACATTGGAAAGTACTGAGTATATAGAAACATGCACTAAATGATGAAAATATTTAAAACATGCTTTAAAATTGAGTATCTATGTTATTTGCTGAAACATGCATTTAAAACATAGCTATAAGTGAAAACTATAAGTCACAGTGAGATTTATAACTCATGAGCTAAAAATAAATAATTAAGCTAGGAAACGGTAACACATGAATATTGTATGTAACTGAACTGATGATCTTGTATGGATGTTGAGCATGAAAATGTAAACATGTAAAATTGAGAATGCAACACCAAGTGTGGCATATTATAATTGATGTGAATAACATGAATAATCTATAAAATTTATTGAATAATTATTGAAATCTAATTACTTGGTCAAGCAAACCTAAATTGGGATTAAATAAATATTGACTGAAACTGTGGGAGCTATCATATAATCGACATAAACCATGTGAGCTATCATGGAGTCCAATATATTACCCATGTTAAGGAGGACTGTTCTATCATTTTCATCAGAGTAGAACCTGAACTGGAGTGATCACTAAACTGAGACCATATTGGGCAATGGGAAACAGTTTCTAATGAGGCCCGAAAACCTCTGGTGGAACATAGTTTCTGAGGAAATAGGATGCTCTTAATCCACATTTCCCTCTTGGTGCTAAATTCTACTCCCAACTGAAAGATATTGAAATACTAACTAGTGCATGAACTGATTACTAATAAGCTTAGATTATGGTATTTTGAAAACAACAATACATATAGATTATGAAGTAATTATAAATATTTAAACTGATAATGCTTAACATGATCATAACAAATTAAGTTTAATGGTAAGGATAAACTGTGAGTGACCCTCATATAACAAGTTACTCTAATGAGAATAGTGGGACCCTGATATAACAGGTTAGGCCACCTCATCTGCCCTAATATAATAGGTTATGATGCCTCAACATACATTTGCTATGTAGTCCTGTAGTGAAAAGATTGCTTCTAAGAATCAAACCCTTTAATAATAGGTGAGTTCTCATCCTTGGGCTCACTCGATGCTAACTCCTACTCCTATCTGAATAGACACTGAACATGATTAACTGAACTGAACTGAGTAGATAGAGTTTCATTGACTGAAGGAATACTACTGAGATTACTGAACTACTGAGCTTTTTGAGATTTACTGGGATTACTGAGTTTACAGAATTTTCCTGAGTCACATGAATGACTGAATTCTACTGAACGTGGCTTGACTGAGGATAATGTGTAAACATAACACTGACTCTAGGCATACCGCTAAATTGTCAGGTACAAGTACCCCCAGAACTCAAACAAAGAAAAATGACAAGGCGTGACATTCTTGAATACATGACCAACATCAACAATCCATAATACAATAACTTAGGAATTTCAAGAAGTAAATGGTTATCAAAAACTTATACATGAACATGATTGCATGTAAAGATGGTATAATTTCATAAGGCTAATTCATGAGCAATCCAACAAATATTTACAAGGAATATTTATAGCATAGGAGTTCTTTGAACATAAGGGTAAAACAGGAATCCATCACGTAAGTCATAATTGAACTATATTACATAACTTCTAGTCTTCTAGGAATTTTATCAAACATCATAGATGCACCACTTAGGTCATAGGTGTAATCATTAATTAACACATCATAAACCACTCAATTCATGAATTTAAACTCATATACTAACATAATTTCATAAAAACACATTAAGATTGCAACTTGGGAACCAAACAACAACAATCACATAAAAATAATGAACCCAGAATATAATATTCATAATACATTATTTAAAACTTGATTCTGGGGCTTCATGGATGAAAGGAATCCATGAATAAACACTATGCATACCTGGGTTAATGAATTTGGAAGGATTAATTGAGAGTTCTTGTGATTTGGTCCATGGATTTGAGAGCCAGGGTTCTATTTCTTTAGTATAGTTGATTTTAATTTGAGTGATTAATGCAAAAGTGAGCAAATAATGCACTCTTAGGGTTAAATCCTGTGATTGGGTGGAATTGAAGTCATGGGAAAAGACCAAACGACCCCTGGGATTAAATATCGCAAAACTGGAAAATTTTCAATTTTCATCCTTGGCACGATGCACCACTATAGCTCCAAGCCACTAGAACTGGACAATTGGGAAGCTGCCTGGTGGCGTGACACAGCGCTATCAAATTGTAATTTTGTTTGAACCTGGGAGTTTGGTGTGACATGGAGACAACATGGTGATTCCTTGGAAAAAGGGAAATTGTGAACTAGGCCTTTGGTGCGATGTGCCACTATCATGGAGCAACACTTGAATTTGACAATTGCTAATTAAACTGGCTTCGCGACTTTGTGCTGGCTCAGGTGATACACTATCTCACTTAAAAAGCTCTAACTCTTTGTCCGGGTGTTTTATTTGGACAAATTTTGTATCGATGGAAAACTTATTCAATTTCCCACATGATAGAAAGTGAGAATCTTCAAAATACCACATGTATAAAATTTTATTCATCTTTAAAACAAGTCTTTAACATCTTTGGGATGAATTTAAACTAGGTAGTAGTATAGGGTATTACAATGTAGGACAATGATTCACATGAGATAAAATATGAGCTTGGCTAGAACGTAAAAATAACAAGAAAACATGGATAAAACTCATAATTTATATGGAAGATGATCATAACTATAGTAAAATTCATACTTAAATCAAAAAGAGGGTTTTTGGGCTCAATGAGTGAAAGGAACCCATTATTTACTACACCCCAAGAATTTGACACTTGTAAAATTTCCTAGGTTATGGTATTTTGGACTTGGTATGACTCAAAGGTACCAATGGTATCCTTGAATACAATTTAGGGGTTGTCTTGAGGATTCGCTTAGACACTAGGCAACATGCTTGGTTTGAGTTTTGCCAAAGATATGACTCATCTAATTATGAGTCATATAGAAAGATATGAGGGGCGTAAGCAAAAGTCATATGGTGCTTGAATGATTGGCCTTGTGAAACTATCAAAGATACGATAGTTAGGTACGATTTGGTGCATTACTCATACCCTAAGGTATGAGCTAGTTTGGTGAGTAGTATAAGAACTAGGAATCTACCATTTTTCACTTCCTTCTTTGTGATCATATTTAGGATTATCTATTGTATTGAAGTGGTGAGCTTCTATAGTTTGGAAGGCATCTATTTCATTTTATGGTTTACTTTATGTATTTTTTTCTTTCATAGACTTTGGGTTTTGGTATGGTCAGGGGCGTGTCCCGACTAGGTACTCTTTGGTTAGTATAGAGGCTTTGTATGGACAACTGTGGACTTAGGTATGGTATGGATTGTGTATGTCATATTTATATATACATACGTTGGATTAGTGTACTATGGTTTTTGTTTATGATTTCTGCATTGGTATTGTTGGTTATTGAGTGGTTGGACTTGGTTGGGTTGGACTTGATTATAGACTTATCCCAAAGTCACCACATTAAATAAATACACTATCTTTTGATATGCTTCAAATTCAACCAAAAAAAGGTATGTATTTAGTGGTATGTTTAGGTAATAGGGGTGGTCCCCGGGCCTAGTTGGACATGGGATGCCCATTATGAAAAGGCCCTGGTTCGGGTAGTGTCATTGATGAATACCTCACATACCTCAAATACTTTAATCCTTGAAGAAAAACATAGACTTGGAGCTTGGATACTCAAATTTTTGGAGAGAAAGTTGAATTTCTTGTTCTTGGGAAGAGAGGCTTGAATTACTCTTTCTTTGGAAAGAGGAGGGTTTATATGTGAGTAATTTTTAGGATAATGGACAAATAATGCCATTTTGAGTGTTATAAGTTGTTGTTTGGATGACTGGGGGTGAGGTAGACCTCATGGCGCGACCCCTATTTCGGGGTTATTGCCCCCATGGCGCGGACCTATCTTGGACCCTTACTATTTCTCAGAAAAATGGTCATAACTTTTCGTTCAAATATTTTAGTAAGGAAATATTGGTAGCGTTGGAATGATAATGTAATTATCTATAATTTTCTCGGTCTAGATATGAAAAATTCCTCATATTTTCAATTATTTACATGTTCAAAGTTTACCCTTGCATGATCAAACACAAAACTTTGGCCAAAATCAAAGGCTGTTAGCTAAACTTTGCTCTAAGTTATTACCATGAAAATTTTTCATCTCAAAAGCATTCTTAACACTAGGATAATGATCATGAAACATGTAATCAAATATAATTCAGGGTATTTGAGTTTATATATGTAAGAACGATGTTTCAGAGTCTAGCCTAAAAATGTGAGGTGTTACATTATCTCCCCCTTACATTATGCTTACAGACATTCGTAATTTCCTAGGCCTGGCAGGTTGTTATAGAAGATTTTTTAAGAGGTTTTATTCTATCTCTGCACCTTTAACAAAGAAAACTAATAAAGCAGTCAAGTTTCAATGGAATGACGCATGTGAAAGAAGTTTCCAAGATCTAAAGAATAAGTTGACTTCTACACCTACATTGGTACTTCCAGAAGGCACAGAAGGCTATATAGTATATTATAATGCTTCAGGAATTCGCTTAGTATTTGATTGATGCAATATAGTGAAGTAATATCTTACACCTAAAGACAGTTGCGTTCATATGAGAAAAATTATCCAACACATGATCTTTAGCTAGAAGCAGTTGTATTTTCTTTTAAGATATGGAACCATTAATTGTATGGGGTTCATACTAAAATATATACTGACCATAAGAGTTTGTAGCACATCTTTAAACAAAAGGACCTAAATTTAAGTAGTGGAGGTGGCTTGATCAATTAAAAGATTATGACATTGATATTTTATTTCATCTAGGTAAAGAAAATGTAGCAGCTAATTCATTAAGTGGTAAGGAGATTGTAAGCACTTATCGGTTGTCCATAAAAAGGTGATACGGGTCAAAGAGCCATCTTAGCACTCAAATACGTAATGAAAGCCAAGACGTGAAGAGCCAAGCTTGAGGGGGCTGCCCAACCAAGAGAAAAAGCTTCGAAGTGTAGAGAATAAGTTCTAAACACTCCAAAGTCATCCATATGCAATTCCAAGGCCGCCATATGTAAAGGATCATTAAGGGCCTTTTGGTTATTTTGTAATAAGGGTTGCCCTAGACTATAAATAGAACCTTTAGGTAATTTTGTCCATTAGACTTTGATGATATATTTTGTAACTCTTTGAGAGTTTCTTGTAAGGTGGAATCCTTGTGGCAAGTGTTGACATCACTTATGTTGATAACAATCTTTGAAATGGTGGTTACTTGGGAATCCAATTCCCTTGAGGTCCTGTAAGAATGTAGGTATTTAATATTACTTGTTGTTTTTGTTTTAGTGTTTAATATACACCTTAGTGCTTAAACTTGTATTACTTTATGTGTTACTACCTATCCTTTTATTGTTTGTAAATCGTGTACCGTTTGGTCCTATATTATTAAGCCATTAATTGTTATTTCATTTTTGTTATTGTTCTTATTAGTCTTTTTGATAATATAGTTTGGTTGGCTTCCTTGGTATTAATATCAACTTGATATCATCTCTTTCTTGTTCTTGTCTTTTAATCCATGTGTGGTTGACAAAGAAGTTCTCAGTTCTCTTAAACTAGTGGACTAATTTGGTGGGTCTTATGGTGTTCTTGGGGTATTTAGTATCATTTGGTATCAGAGCCATATTTGGTTTTGTTCTTACAATACCACTATTGGGCACCCTTGATCAAAAATTAAAAAAAGAGGTGTGTTCTACGTGTTGGTCTTTTGACCGAGTTTTTGCCTAGCATTAGGTCTATATTTCTAGTCTTAGTGGTTGCTTGTGTTTGTCTTTCTTTCTCTCTGACACTACTTGAGTCTTAACCCAAGTTCTTAAGCTAAAATTACAAGTTGTTGTTGGAGGTGTTGGATGGTTTTGTTATTGGTGATGTTCATCTTGTGTTCTTAAAGTTGTGTTGAAAAAGTTGTTGTTCATCTTGAAAACCATATAAAGAAGAGAAGACTTTTGTTTTTCTTGAAAAAATTTTCAACACCACACAAAAGTAGTAAGAAGACCAAAAGCCTTCCAAAAGTATAATTACCAAAAAAGAGAAAGAACACTTTTCAAAAAAGTAACCCAAAGATGAAAAGAGACAAGACTACCAAAAAGATTGTCTTGCCAAATTGGTACAAGTAGGTGAAAGACCTTTGAATTTTGAAAGTTTAGTCTAATACCTTGTTTGTCTCTACTTTGGCTGAAATTTGTCTACCAAATACAAAATTGAGCAACTAAATTCTTGAATCAAAAATTTTCAACTTCAATGACATTTCAATGACCAATAGTAATGTGCCATGTCACCAAGAGCTCGAGAATGTTTGAATTCCTAGTTTCACTTATTTTATTCTATTGGTTTCCATTTTGTTGGTTCTCATACTAATTATCAAACTAGTAAATACCTACTAGATTGTAGATTAGTTTTTGAGTACTTTTTCTTTCATGTTAAGCGTTGTATGGTATGCTTTTCTCATTTTAAAGTCATAGTATTTTCTTTGGTCCATGTTCGAACATCATTTCTTGAGTAATTTCAAACAAGAATATACTCCGTCCTTGATCCATAATTGGCACCAAGTAACCTCATTCGAGTATAAGTGAGTTATCATTTGTGAGGCCAATAGAGTAAAAAATTCAAAGTGTGAGCGTGAGGGAGATTGTGGACTGTCTTGAGACATCTTGTGGAATGATTTTTGCTAACCTTTAATGTGTTTCCTATTTTTGTGTTTTTTTTAAGTAGTTCTTCTAGGTATAATGGTGGATGAAGGTGAAATGCCAAGTTAGGTTAAATCCATCATGGCAAGGCTTGATGCCATAAATAGTCTATTTGAATCTCATGAATGTGTGATGGAAATAATGGAAAGAATACTAGACAGAATGGAAGGAAGATTGGAAGGGACGAAAGGCTCTCTTTGTAAGAAGTTGGATAACTTGATAGATAATCCAAGCTTTCCTAATCGAATTCCCATGAATGGCCATGCTCCAAATGAGCTACATGGTAATCGAACTAACTCTTGCACTCAAGTGAATAAGTCTAATAGCCAACTACTTATGGATGATAGTTTGACTTTAGGTGAACCAAATGTTCCTTCATTTTGTGAAGAAAATGTACACCTTGAAGTTGTTGATACACTAGTTGATCCACCTAGTGTTGAAGCCATTGTACCAAATAATAGTACATTTTCTTATGGAAGTCATGAAGACCAACTTGTGTGTGAAAATTGTGATGTTGAACATGTTGGCCGATTGATTAAGGATGAACTTCTAGTTGTTTTGGTTGTAGATCACGATAGTATAGATGGGATATTTGAACATAATTGTAGTAGTATTGGGGTAAGGAAGTGTGTTCCCAATTCATGCCCATGGATACTCCACCCACTTGACCCCAGTTATCATTTGAAATAAGTTGATGATGTCTTTTGGAATGACTTGAATGTGCATGGAATGTATGGCTAAAGTCAATTTTTTTTTTCAAGAAGAGTCTATTCTTTCAACTTGATAAGTAAATATTGTTCCTTGTTTCTTGTCATACTTATATGGATAGACTAGTTGATTCTTTCTTGGAAGGGTATTCGGGTAAGAGGGATGCTTGGTTATATGTGAAGTTCGAGGCACCTTGGCAAGATGTTATGATTGATTACACTAATCCTAACCATCATACCTTGAGGAACTTGTGTTTTCTTTTTCTTTTTATTATTTTACAAGGTTCAGATTCAAGGACGAATTCTTTCCAAGGAGGGTAGGTTGATAGGGTCAAAGAGGCATCTTAGCACTCGAGAACATAATGGAAGACAAGATGTGAAGACTGACATTTTTGGGGATGCCCAACCAATAATAAAAGCTTTGAAGTGTAGAGAACAAGTTCCAAACATCATGAATCCGTTCATATGCCACTCCAAGGCCACCCCTTTGTAATGGCTTATTAAGGGCCTTTTGGTCATTTTGTAATAAATGTTTCCCTAGCTTATAAATAGAACCTTTAGGTTATTTTGTCCATTATACTTTGATGATATATTTTGTGAACTCTTTGAGAGTGTCTTGTAAGGTGGAATACTTGTTGTAAGTGTGGAAATCACTTATGTTGATAACAACCTTAGAAACTGTGGTTGCTTGGGTATCCAATTCCCTTTAGGTCCCATAAGAGTGTAGGTGTTTAATACTACTTGTTTTTTGTGTCTTGGTGTTTAATATACACCTTAGTGATTAAACTTTTAGTTTTTCATGTCTCACTACCTATCCTTTTATTGTTTATAAATCTTGTACCATTTGGTCTTATACTGTTAAGCCCTGAGTTGTTGTTTCATTGTTGTTATTGTTATTCTTATTCTTGTTGATCATATAGTTTGGTTTGATGCCTTGGTTTCAATATCACCTTGATATCATCTCTTTCTTGTTCTTGTCTTTGAATCCATGTGTGGTCGCCAAAGGAATCGTAGACTATTTTGGTGTGTGTCTTGTAGGGTTTGTGGGGTGTTTGCTATCAAAAGTTTAGGAATAAAAAATATCTTTACCAATTATCTAGCTTGGGGGTTCACCTTCTTTAATCTCCCGAAAAAAGGGTTAATATGAAAAATGCATCAAAATTCTCATTAGTAGCCTAAGTTAAGGAAAATCAATATGCATATCTCTATTCTTTTGTAGCATAAGGAGAGTGTACTATAAGGTTTGACAAAGGCCTTTGAGCTTACACAAGAGAGAGTACTTTGGTGCCAAAACTGATTATGTGTATGTAATGTAGATGGGCTAAAAGAGTGGATAATGATAGAGTCACATTATTCATGATATTCTATCCACCCTAGTTCAACTAAAATGTATCATGATTTGAAAGGGATACATTGTTGGGGTTAGACGAAGAAGAACATTGCAAAAGTTGTAGTTGAATGTCCGAATTGTCAACAAATAAAAGTAGATCACCAAAATCCAAGAGGTTATTTGCAGTTAATGGAGCTCTCAACTTTGAAGTGAGACATGATAAACATGGATTTTTCACTAGTTTACTTAACTCCTCTCAAAAGTTTGATTCCATATGGGTAATAATTGATAGACTCACCAAATTATCACACTTCCTACCAGTGAAGACCACTTACACAACTAAAGAGCATGCAAAATTATATATAGAGAGGTAGTTTTACTATATTGAGTCCCAATCTCAGTTCTATCCAATAGGGCAGCTCAATTTACTACAAACTTTTGGAGGTCCTTTCAGAAGAGTTTGGAAATGCAATTTAGTTTAAGTACAACTTTTTGCCCTCAAATGGATGGTCAGACAGAACTTACGGTCAAAACACTAGAGGATATGTTGTGATCTTATGTATTGGACTTCAAAGGTAGTTGGGATGATCATTTTCCACTTATTGAGTTTGCAAACAACAATAGTTATCACACGATTATCAAAATGACACCTTATGAAGCATTATATGAAATAAAGTGTAGATTACCAATTGGGTGGTTTGAAGTGGGTGAAACTACCTTATCTGGGATAGGACATGTTCATCAAGTTATATAAAAATTTAAGGTGATACAACACTACAAATAGATCAACGTTAACATAAATCCTATGCAGATATTAGAAACAGAGGGTTAGAGCATATTATAGTAGATTGGGTATTCTTGATGTTGTCACTAATGAAAGGGGTAATGAGGTTTGGTATAAAAGGAGAACTAAGTCCCCACTATATAGGTCCATATAAAATTATTCAATGAGTTGACCTAGTTGTATATGAGTTAGAGCTACCGCAAGATCTTTCAATGGCACATCCAGTGTTTCATATCTTAATGCTTCAAAAGTACAAAGGAGATCTATCTCATATTACTCCAACAGAAGATGTACAGGTTACGGAAGAACTTACCTATGAAGAAGTGCCTATTTTGCTACTTTAGATTGGAAAGATACAAAGTTAAGAAATAAGAAGTTTGCTTCTATAAAAGTACTTTGGAGGATCCATCAAGCTAAAGAAATCACATGCAAATTCGAGGAAGCAATCAAATCCAAGTGCGCTCAATTATTTAAATATGAAGAAAGATTCCAAGATACTGATTTGGAGCCTTAACAAGTAAGTATAAACATAAAAATATTATGTGGGTAACAGTGGGATTAAACTAAGGGTTATACTTCTTTAGGCTAGCTAGTTTTGCTAGCATTCGAGGACAATGTTTCCAAGGAGGGTGGATGTACAAGCAATATTCTGTGTGTACTAGTTCTACTTATAATGCACTTGATACAGCCTTACCAGATTGGTAATGGACTCTGTATCTATGTTATTAGTGATAGTAAGCTAGGTTTGAAGGAATTTCCCATACGTTTAAACGTGGTATGATCAAGTTACCATAAATGAGAGTATTTAAACTTGGGACAGTAAGTAGCTATTTGATTCTAAGGGTTGAAGTGACCAAGTGTACATAAGTTTTATATTTAACTTAAGTATGTTTATTTTAAAAAGGAATAAAATATTAAGGTTCTTTCGTGACTTATTTAAGCTAATAGGTGAGTCACCTACTTGAGCTTTATGGACCAAGTTAATAGGGCCAAGACCAATGGACCAGATTTAGAGCCTGTACTAATGAGCTAATTTAAGGCACAAAAAAAGTAAAATGAATGTTGAAGAGAATTTGCAGTCCAACACCAAAATCTGTCCCTAAAGTCCAATAAGTTAAAGGCCCATTTTAGACTTCAATAAAGAAAGTTGGTGTATCACCTAGTTTGACCTTTTAACCAACCTTAGAACTGAGTAGGTACAACACCTACTAAGGAACCCTTCACAAGATTATTGGGCCGAGTACACTACCACCAACTTTAATTAATTTTGGCCTTAAAAGAGAGAAAAGGAGAAGAATGTGTAGCCAAGGCCCAATAGTTTTAAATCCGCAAAGGCCCAAGTATAATGCGCAAGTAGATATATCACCTATTTGACAAATTATGACCTATAAACGACCAAGAAAGTCATCCAAGACCATCTTCTTTTAATGGGATTGCAACAAGCTCAATTCATGAAGACAAAAAATGTTATAGGGGAATTATAAGAATTTGTATTATATGTGAATTTAATTAGGGGAGAACAGGGTTGAAAGAACATCATTGAATTAATTAATTATGGGTTATACTCGGCTACTACCTTGGTGAGATTAAATGGCATGAATGTGTCAATTAGGTACTAATACATGTTTATTAAATGGCGTGAACATGTCAATTAACTACAAATACTAGTTTACTATTCACTTTATTATAGATTAATAATCTAAAAGGAAGGACGTTAATTTAGGGTGCTATCAAAGTTGTGCAACAAGGTATGTAGGGTTTCTTGATTCTACAATTTTTGGCATGAATCAAACTCTTGTGTTACAAAGTAAACTTCTTAAGTGCTCTTCATTTCAATTGATACATAATGAGAGCATACAACCTCCAATGTGACTAATGACCTTATCTCGACTCCTTAGGGTGATAAAGTACCTCAAAATGTGTTTCTGACTAAATATGCATATGCACTATTCTAAGTGCTAGTATGATAAAGGTACTATCATCAATAATCTTTATGAGTTCTTCTCTTAGTCAAACATGGTCCATTATGTTATTTAATATCCTAAGTGTTATATTTCCATTTCTCTTAGTCAAATATGGTCCATTGTGTTATTTAAGCTCCTACGTGTTATATTTCCATTATTATTGCTTCTTACATCATTGTTACTGAATCAAGTAAATATTTATATATATTTTAAAATTGGTCCAAGTTCCAAGTTCAACAATGTCTTGATCACCAAAATAACAACTTTGAAGATAAAAAGAATGGTCTGAAGTGAATCAATATGTTCTTGAGTGCTATCTCAGGGGTAGAAGGAACACCTATCTTGTGTTGATCCTAATATTATGGGTCGTAACCCGGGGGTGAAAGGAATGCCTAGCATGGGTAAATACCAATTTGTGTATTTATGAGGACCGTATCCCTGGGGTTTAAATTCCTAGTATGTGTCATCTTCTATTACCACTGATCAGCTGGTCATTTCCATCATGTCTTACAATTTATAAGGTAAAGAAAAATAAAGTAAAGAGAAGGATTTAATGTACGTTATTCCACAAATACAATCAAAAGTGGTCTTTTGTCCAGATGTCTATAGTTATATATTAATATCTGCTTTTATTAAGCTCTTGTCTTACTGTAGTCATTTTATGCCTTACATACATAGTATATTCTTTCGTACTCACACACTTTATGGGGACACCATTGTTTATGTTGCAGGTACAGGTATGTACTGATATGGATCTAACCTAGATCTAGAATCAAAAACCGAAAATAACATAAGTAGAAGAGAGATGGAGTAAAGAAGACACAGATTCAAACACAAACAAGATAGATTGAACAAAAAGAAAAATGATAGTAGTGAGGCATAAAACTTCACAAATGGTAAGAGCCAAGGTGTGTATCAAACACCAAGACCCTCCACAATCTCCAAAGGCAACACCACACTCTTAGGTTGACACAAAAGGTATTCAACTTCTCAAGCACCAACCTTTCTTAGCCGGATTGTCAACTAAAGTGAATCCACACTCAAGATAACCCTAGTTATAATAACGTTTTCAAGTCCTACACTACAATGGCTTTTCCAATCCCTACACTAAAGCACTCTCTCATAAGAGAAGAAAATTTTATTCAATATCATTCAACAAATAGTGAAAAATAAATCTTAAAGTTCAATTTATATCTAATACATGTAATGACAAAATTTCCCATAATGAAGGGAGCTCCTATGGAGTGTAAAAGAGAGGCATCAAAAGATAATAATGCCCTTAATGAGACAAAGTAGATGCGTACTTGGAGTGTATTTCAAGACTTCTCTTTACACTTTAGCATATACACTCCATTAGGTGAAGGCATGACACAATCACAAGCTTCCATCTTCACAAACATTGCTTGTAAACAATGCAACTCTTTGGATTGACTTCTTGTGAATGGCCTTGAGCTCCTTACTCCCATATCACAAGTATGGCTTCTTGTACTTGTACCCTTTTGGTATTTGTATCATGTATCCCAGCTAGTAGACCTCTGCATTAGAAGTATAGTACATCCAACACCTATTAGTAAGCTCCAAGTTAATTTAGAGAATTTCAAGTCGGTTATACATATTTTGATATTGTATAGTAGTTAAGAGTAATTCAAGTGTTTGTCCTAACCTTAATTTAGTCCATGCATCTCTTAGAGGCTTTATAAACCAATGTAAAGTAAAATGTGGTAAGATTTTTTTGACGTTATGGCTCCAACGGACAAGGCTTGCACATATAGGTTTGGGCTTGCTTACGTGGTTTATTTTCATTAATGTATGATATACACACTTGGCAGGACCTCTTAATATCATAGTTACATGCATGAGAAGTTCATGTTACAGGTTGGTGCTCTTAGTCCTTTATGGCTACGGGTGTCTTTCTGCCCCAATGGGACTTGAGGCATGACATAGTAATTGATTAAACCTTGGTAACTACTAATAATTGATGAAAAGATGGGTCTAGGTCAGTTCCTAATTGCTTTGGTCATTTATGGATCTACGTGAATCCCCTAACTGGAGATTATGTGACTAAGAAATGCTACTTATTTTAACCAATATTCACACTTATCAAATTTAGGAAATAACTGGCAATCTTTGAGAGTCTACAAGACAATTCTCAAATGTTCTGTATGTTCATACTCACTCGAAGAATGAAAAAGAATGTCATCTATGAAGAGAATGATGAACATGTTCAAATACTACTTGAACGCTTTATTCATCATGTCCAAAAAATCTGTAGGAGTATATTTTATCCCAAAAGACATAACAAAATATTTGTAGTTACCATTGTGAGTTCTAATGGCTATCTTTGATATGTCATACTCTCTAACTCTAAGTTGATGATAGCAAGATTTGAGGTCTATCTTTGAAAAACAACTGACACCCTAAAGTTGGTCGAACAAGTTATAAATCCTAGCAATGGGATGCTCATTCCAAATGGTTACTTCGTTCAACTAACGATAATCAATGCATATCTTATAGTAACCATTTTTCTTGTCCATGAAGAGAACTAGAGAACTTCATAAAGTCATACTGGGCCTAATGAAACCTTTGTCTAAGATATCCTATTACTCCTCCTTCAATTCCTTAAGCTTACCTGGATCCATTCTATAATGAGGAATTGACATATGTTGGGTAACTAGAAAAAGGTCTAATCCAAATTATATCTCCCACTCGGGAGCAACTCCAGGCAGATGTTTACAAAGAAAGTTTTGAAACTCACTTACAACAATAACTAATTAGGGAGTTAGGGTTTTGGATTTAGAACCCTATACCCAAACTAGATAATACGTGCAAACCTTAGATTAGATTATTTTTATGGCCTTAAGATAAAACAAGTTCTTTTAGACAACCCTTCCATTCCAAGACTTGTTTATTTGGAAACTAGAAATAAAAAATCTAATTTTATAGTTGTCTAAATCATAACAAGAATATAACCAATCCATTCGAATAATGATGTCAAAATAGGTCATATCTAATCTACTAGATCAACTTTTGTGATATTTAGGAAACTATGATTAGGAAATTTCTATGTCACACCCCAGCCTTAGGTGGGGCGACATGTACTATATGAACACGTGCCTTATGAAATAAACTATGATGAGCAGTAGACTACTGTGTAATTAGAATTATTAACGAGAAGCTTTACATATATACCAAACTAGACAACTGACCGAACTAGTACACGTGACAAGGGAAACTCTAATTACATATGATAACTTTACAATGTCTACACAATTGCTAATGGATACCACTATCAAAATATAGGCCAAAGACTCTGAAAATCCCTGGATACCACTAAGTATCATGTGATTTTATTGGAGAGTTCTACCAGCTGAGTGCATATACCTGCAGCATGAAATGCAGTGTCCCATGTAAGAGACATCATTACGAATGAATGTACTAAATATATAAGGTATAAAATAGACATATGTAATATGAGGGCTCAATGAAACTAGGTATTAGTATGCCAACGTATAGATAAGGATGCAGGACCAACTATACTTACACTTGTGGAATCACATTACATACTTTTCTTCACTTAAAACATCATTTATTTGCTTTAAAATCTTTGTTATCCTTGTGATACATATGACCAGTTGATCAATAGTAAATTCAATAATTGGGATTGACCCATGCTAGGCTTTCACCAATGAGCTATCAGCCATAAGTCCAAAAATTAGGATCGACCTATCGTAGGGGTTTTCCCCTAAGCTACCACCCATATACAAATATATGTCAGCCCATGCTAGACTTTTTCCCCTGAGCTGCCACCCATATATAATCATATTTTCTTTATTTTGTTTCTTTGATCTTTGAGATTATTATTTTTGTGGCTACAATATTATTGAGATTTTGGGGCTAAAGACCAATAATAAGACACATGTGAATATACACTTAAGGCTATAATAATGATGTGCATTTGTAACAACAATGTAATACATAGGAGCTTAAATAACAAAACCAGTACTTTGACCTTCTAAATAGAGCATTGGTGCATGTTGAGTAAAGGCATCTAATTCAATCCGGGAGAGAAGCACTCTAGATAGGGATACAACATCTAAGTACTTAATAATTGATATCAACTGAAAGGTACATGAACATGAGAACTACTTAAACTTGTGGACAAATTCAATTTTGGAAGATACATATTCCACGTAAGGATATGCAAATTGTAAAATGGAATAAGTAAGGACTCTGAGAGGTAACATTATAGACTACGACTATGGGAGTAATGCCCAATAAAGGGAACATGTTAATATGTGACAGAATGAAGTATGTTATCAAATAGACAATTGAAGCAAGTTTACAATAAATGGACAGGTTACGTACCTAATATATGAGCACACGTATCATGTGTAATCTAGGGTCATATTGACAAATAGAAGAGGAACATGTGAAAAGGTTGTATTCATTAATCTATAATATACTCTATAGATTATTGCTATTTCTCTAGTATTTCCCTATAGATTATTACTATTTCTCTTGTATTTACCTTACTATTAATGTTTTTGTTTTATCATTGTTCCTGGTGCTCCGCATAAGTATTAGGTTACCTAAATTTTTACATTAATGAAATAATACTCTGAGCAAATGAAGACCATCTTAATTCCTTGAGGGTTCTACGATTGGTGGAGCCAATTTGGAGGAAATAAACGGGTATTGTCTACTTAATTTCAAAAGAAGTTTGAAAAGTTTCAGGTAGAACAGAATATCTCTACACTACCAAAAAATGTTAAATGGTGTAAATTTTTTATTGCAAAAATAATTTCATATATTATCTATTGGTCCTTTGATATTCATAAAATTGAGAGTATCGAATACTTAAGCAAGACCATAAAGATTAAGGGATGGTGTCCGGCAAAAAAACCAACGAAAAGTTCATCCTCACCAAAGAAATCACACCCTTCTAAAGAAGAATTAAAGAGAAGACTCAGAGAAGCCTTGTCAAAGCTAGATGAAGAGAAAAACTCAAAGTAGAAAATGGAATTATTAGATACTGCATCTTCACAAACGGTGACATGATGGATCCACAAGGGATAGCACATGCATAGCTCCTCAATTAAAAGAAAGGTGCCAGTATGTCATGACCCAAGCCGAGCCCCTGACCGCAACGGGTATACTGAATCATGAAGGCTCGAGCACCCTTTTCTATCTGGAAATGATATACACTATTCATACACTATAAATAAAGGTGGAAAGATAACATAACAGTAACATGGTCAATCTCTTACTCTACCGAACAAGATGAAATTTAGTTCATAACATTCATAACACATGACACTAGTCTGCAAAATCTCTAACAACACGAAAACAATATCTATTTGAAAGTTGGGACAAGGCCCACAGTCAGACCATAGATTAAGATAAAATAAAAATGTCTTATAAACGAGGCCTTCTGAAATAGTGGAGGACACAAACTACAAATCTCAGACATACTAATCTACAGCTTAGCGGGACCCCAGGACTGAGCCTCAGATCCTTAAATATCGGGGTCAATAGAAATGTACTGGAACGCAGAGTAATCAAAAGTAATATACTTTTATACAATATAAGTGATAACAATTTATAAATATTGCTTATATACGATATAGGAAAAACACATGGGCATAATTTAAAGACTTTGAAACATTTTTTTGAAATCATGAACTACTCTTCATGTTATTTCTGAGCTATATGGTACACTCTACAATCTGTAATTCCATGGGCTATATGAATTCTTCCCTAGACTCGGTGGTCAAGTCTCCAATCCAAGTTTGCCACAAGGATTGAAGTTTCAGTAAGGGGAGACGCGTAAAACTACACAGCATAGTACCATAATCCCCAATCAATTCAACAAGTCATGTTAGTGCACAGGACCACAAAGTATGGCTCCAAACCATAGTCCGAAATTAGGAAGACATAAATCAAGGTACACAAGACCACACAACATGGTACCATAACCCCGTGTCGACAAATAACGATTTCTAGAATTGAGTTTTTCAACTCGTACATTCTTTGGATAACCATCTAACTCTCTTTAATGCTATTTTTAACATTTTCTAAACGTGCATCTTTCTTAATTCAAAATCTGAGTAAAATCTATATTTTTCGTCTATTCTGAATCTGCTATTGCATTCATCTATTTGGTATCATCATACCAACACTTTCAAGTCATAAATCTTTGTCCTACATTATCGTGTTAGAGGTCTTTCATTTGAAACATAATGCTTAGACCATCAAATCAACCAAACAGTATAGGAGAATTTGTATAGCAAAATACATGAAACTTATGCAAAGATACTGTATTTCAATTTTTAAACATGTGGTTGTCCATTACTTTGTAGAAAAACATGCAACTCTTTAAATAACCACTTTTCTTTTATATTAACAAGAAAAACACCATCTCTTCAGATTCACCACCAAAGTCAAGTCATTCCACAATAGGTCAAAACATTTATGCTATGCTTCAAAATATGAAATTCATCAATTAATAACAAGTGAAATAAAGAGGTGTCATAACAAGAGAGGGAGTATAAATATTCATGCTCTCAATATATTTTTCAAACTCAAAATGCATACTTATAAGAGAAAAAATAAAATTTTAGAGAAGGCCTCAAGACCAAAACCTTATCATCAAAAGGGTTCACAATGCATATTTGTTAATGTAACTTCTAAAACCTTTGTAAATATAAGATTTTGTAACTTTAAACCTTACTCAAAATGATTTCAACATTACCATGTAGATTAGGTAAACCTCATGTACCTTAATTGATGAAGAATTTGCAAAAAGAAAGAACCTTTAAGCTTGAATGTGAAAACCCTAGTTGTTTTTCTCCTCTTTTGTTGTATATGATGAACTAATGTTTTGATTGGGTTAAAAATAGGTTTTAGGTACTTGGGTTGAGGAAAAAGGACCTAACTTCCCTTGACCACCTTTTTTTGTGTAATGAACCTCATATTGGATCCCCAAAAAAAGTAGAGAAAACCTCGCTACGAAACCCCCAAAAAGGTGGAGTAGACCTCGCAATGTGAGCCTCATGATAGCTTACAACTTCTCACAAAAAATATCATAACTTTTTGCTCAGGCATCGTATTAAGGCGAAATTGGCATTGTTGGAAAGATAACTCAATTATCTCATTTGGTAGGTAGTGATTTTAATAATTCAACATATATAAAAGGTTATATACGTTTAAACTTGATCCTGGAAAAATTGAATACCAAACTTTGGACGAATCAAAGACTCTTAGCTAAACTTTGCTCTAATTTATTTCTAAGAACATTTTTCACCCCGAAAGCACTTCAAACACAAGGATAAAGATCATGACACTTATTCTCACTTCGAAATAATTTATATTAGAGCTTCCACACATAGGACCAATAGTTCAATTTCTAGTTTGAAAGTGTCGGGTGTTACATTACCTCCCCTCTTGGGATTATTTGTCCCCGAATGATGGGTAAGGTTTTTTTGAAGCTCTAAAAGTATAGAATAAAGAACACAATCTCGCATTGAACATTGTTCCTCAATTAAATATGCAAAGGCATCAAAAGAGATTCATGATAACCCCTAGTGAAACATTTAAGCACCAAGCGTGAGGTAACGAAACTTTAACTAGTGATGATCTTGCATATTATTTCTATGAATCATAATCATCATAACATAAGGAATAGGTTTATTTGGTGATCATAGACCTAATTTATATTGGTACTAATCATGAAATAATATTTCACAACAGATAAGAATTAGAAGTATTCTCTACCTTAAAAGATAGAACTAATAGACCTAAAAGTGAGAGACACTACTCAACTATGCCCCAAACAATAAATAACATGCTTCATCATTTCCAACTTATAATTCTCCCGTATCACTTCTACCCGCAAGAGTTTGAGTTCCCCGCATGGTACTTCCATGCTGAAGCCAAATTCAAAGTTAAAAAGTTGCTAACTTAAATCGCGGGACCCTATACTCTACCCCATATTAAGAAATCACCTTACCTCCTTTCTATAATCTAACAACCTCAAGTCCTAAGTAAAGGAATACTAACCACATGGCATATTGGTTTGTGTTTTCACCATTCACAATATTCAAGCCTAAAATTACTACACCCACTTAATGGGTCTCCCCACTATGACCTGTAATTTCAATCACTCATACAAGTGCTATCGCTATATACCTCCTTCCTAACTATTTCTTATAATGAATGTCCATCTCCTTCTTTCTCCCATAACTTATAACCTTAGTTAAAGTCACATCAAAATTTTCACATTACAAAACATCTACTCCCCCGTCCTAAGTCGCTACTACCCTTCCATAATTACTTATCATAATATCATTCGAAGGGTCATTAAGGGGCCTGAGCATAAGAATCATAAATCGGAGAAAATTTAGGAACTACCTTAATTCACCATCTCCCGCTTAGGTCAAAGTCACGATCCTAGACTTGCGGACTTATCCCTCATCAAATCAATAACCACAACTCTCAACACAATGGGTATCACCATACACATAAACACTAAACTCCTCTTTTTTAACTATACAAGAATTTCTTTCTTAGAACGCTTCTCTTAATTTCTGGTATCCTCTATAGCCATCAACCTACAACTCATAGTCTTATAAACATCCATATCCACACTCCTTATCACATAATGATCCATTCTCCACTAGTCAATATTAAACATTTGACCTCTTACCACATAACTTACAACATAACAAAGTATACAAAATTGTACCAAAGGCAAATATTGCTTACCTCTATTTTCTTAATAGAGCTATAAAGAACACCATACAACAATCCCTTAGTCTTCCCCAGACGTCTCCATACTACAAATTTCAAGAACACAGACTAGGTACGCCAAACACTTATACACATAAAATTTTATCTAACAACATGCTACCTGGGGATTCAACTTATTCTTATACACCCATGCTCTTATCTACTTAGTGACTCAACCTGTAACGCCCCGTAAAAGTCATGCATGTATTAGACTGTAATTTCTGAGCTTTAGACTTAAGTTTTAAATTCTTCTAAGCGTTGAAATGACTTAGACTCATTCTTAGCTGGAAACCTTTGGGATACAACTTCTCGACCTTCCCGACCTTCATTTTTAGATTATTTTATTGCGTTACGATGGGTCAAGGTTGTAGTACGTCTCGGATAAAAATTCAGAATTTTTGGACGAGCCTAACGCCTCATTTGGATTTAGATCCAGTGGCAGCGCGCAATTAGCCCGTGCCGCCTGCTGGATCGCGCCCGGCCAAAATGTTCAGCCCATCCGGATTTTAATGGCATTTCCATAAATACTCATTCTCCTATCAACTTAAACACGAGATTAAATCCCTAAAGAGCCAAAATATCATTATATTCTTCAAATTTTCTCAAGAACTCTCCCTAGGGTTTCAACATTAAAACCCAAGCAACTCAAGATTTAACCGCGGGTTCGCGAAACAAATTATAGATTTGGAATCCTCTCGACGTAGGCTTTGATAGACACCCAAAATTCGTGGAGAACAAGGTACGCGGGGTTTTTCCTAAATTCTCATGGGTATAGAAAAATCATGTATTAATATAGGGTTTTAAATTATGTATATATATTTATGTATAAGATGTTTTAACATCATTGTTTTGGTCTTTTGACCATTTCCAAAGCGATTTGACAATTTATATACATATATGAATGAATGTGTTTCAATTTTGAATACATGAACTTGCTAAAGACATTTGACCACCAGGTGTTTGATGGAATTTCTGCATGAATTGAACTTTAAGTTACGGAATATGAAATCCTTTACATCAGTTACATGTTTTGGTGGTCTAAACTATGTTTTGAATGAAACCTCTTGCTTAATACATTATGGCTCAGAAAGATCATGACTTGCAATGTCTTTGTATGACGATACCAATTCAGACTAATGTCATATCAGACTCAGACTAATAAACATTTCAGACTTTCATGATTTTAGACATTCAGAATGTTACATGTACATAAAAGGTTAAAAATGGGCATACAGAGATGTTAGGTGGTTCCCCGAAGAGGGCTTGAGTTCAAGCGACTCATTGCCTAAAATCGTGGTTTGCCGACCCGGCTATACTATTATGCGCTGACTTCAATGTCCTAAGGCGTATCAGACTCAGACACTCCAACCCTTGCGGCACACTTGGGTTGGGGGCTTCCCAACCGAGTCAATGGCGGATTCCATACAGCCCGTGGAATATCATACTTGTAGGGGAATAGCACCTAACTCATAAGTAAAACACAGATCATGATTTGTAATGAACAGACGGGTTATATGTTTTCAAAAAGTGCCTATGTATTTTGTCAGAAATGAATATGCTTCGCGTGCCAGTACTTTTGTGTTGACCCCCCCTCCTTCCAGGTTCTGAGGCACAGTCTAGGGGTCCAGCTACTCAGTAGACATTCTCGGATTTGTATACTTGATCTCACAGTGGTGAGCCTTCTATCATTCGAAAGGCCTAATTATGTCAGACATTATCTTATTTATTATGTTTTTTTTTTGGTTTACTGTGGGCCTTGTCCCAGTTTATTTTCAGACAGATGTTTGTGTTCTCAGTACAAATTTCGCAGACTGATGTCAAATAGTATTATTCAGAAATTGTTGCAGAACTTGACCATGTTTTTCGTACTCAGTTTCAATTCCGTATTTTATTATGATTGCGAATGTTGGGCATGATAACCAGATAGAGAATGGGTGTTCCAGGCCTTTATGGTACGGGATACTCGTCACGGCTAGGGCCTAGGATCGTGTCGTACCAAATTTGGTATTAGAGCACGGTTCATGGTACTAGGGTGTCTGCGAAATCGCATCGAGTAGAGTTCTATTTATGGGTGTGTAGCGCGCCACACTTATAAACAAGAGGCTACTAGGTGTTTAGGAATGTTCCCTTCTTTGTGATTTAGTTCATGCTTCAGAGTCTAAATTGTCCCCTAATCAATGATCTCTTGTATTTCAGAAACACGACTATGCCTCCCCGTCGCAACATCGATCAGAGTGCTCAGGCAGATATGGTCCATCCCACCCATGGGATGCGGACCCGTAATAGAGCTTCTATGCCAGAACCTGTCCCTCCCTACAGTCCCAACCAGTCCACCTCCGGCTCCGCGGACTAATGTCAGCCATCCACCAACTGCTCAGAGAGATATCTCAAATGCAGAGTTCAGACGGTCTATCCATATGCTGACCCAGCTGGTAGCTAACCAGGCTCAACGATCGAAAGATGTTGGGACTGCATCCGTTACGTCTGACTCTACTAGAGTCAGGAATTTCATGAAGATGAATCCACCTAAGTTCACTGGTACAAAGGTGGAGGAATATCCACAGGAGTTCATGTATGAGATGGACAAGATCTTTAAGATAATGCATGTAGATGAGATTGAAGGAGTGGAATTAGAAACTTATCAGCTGAAGGATGTTGCAAATCAGTGGTATGCAGACTGGGAAGATGCAAAAGGTGAGAGTGTTGAGCCTACAGTTTGGGGTGAGTTTGTAGAAGCTTTCCTTGACAGATTCTTTCCTCTAGAGTTGATGGAGGACAAAGCAGAAGAGTTCAAGAATCTGAAGCAGGCCAGTATGAGTGTACAGGAGTACACTTTGAATTTTAATCAACTAGCCCGCTATGCACCAGAATTTACTAGCAATATGAGAGACCGGATGAGGAAATTTGCATCCGGCCTTGCTGATAACCGTGTACTTGAGTGCCAGGGGGAAATCTTGAATAGGGAGTTAGACATTGCGAGACTGACAGTCCACATGCAGCAGGTGGAAGAGAAGAAGAGAAAGATCGCTGAATCTAGATAGAAGGATAGACAGGCCAAAAGAGTCAAATTTGCGGACCAGCACCAGAGTCAGCCGCAGAGTGGTAACTGGGAAATAGGTGGTCGAAGAAGACAAGGTTTTGGAATAATACACAGTCAGCAGACAGCGCCCCAGTGCCCAGATCCCCTGCAGACAGATAGACTCAGAGCTTTCAGACTACTCATGGATCTAGAGCATGAGATACTCAGTCGCAGGGTAATGTGGCTCAGCAGCATCGCACTTACCCGCGATGTGAAAAGTGTGGTAGGAATCATCTAGGAAAATGTCAGTTGGGTACACTTGTATGCTATTCATGTGGTCAGTTAGGCCACTTTCAGAGGGACTGTCCATCTTCTAGGAAGAGTGCTGGTGGTGCGAAGTTTTAGGG
The DNA here is from genome assembly GCA_030864225.1 of Capsicum baccatum var. pendulum. NCBI lineage: Eukaryota > Viridiplantae > Streptophyta > Magnoliopsida > Solanales > Solanaceae > Capsicum > Capsicum baccatum. The sequence continues at coordinate 9,648,033 of CM061550.1, forward strand.
CAATTCCACAGCACCACCCCTATCTCAGAAGGGCGCCACATCAACTGCCGGGAATAGTCGCAACCGGTTATATGCCTTAACCAACCACCAGGAGGTGGAATGTAATGCCCCGTAAAAGTCATGCATGTACTAGACTGTAATTTCTGAGCTTTAGACTTAAGTTTTAAAATTTTTCTAAGAGTTGAAATGACTTAGACTCATTCTTAGCTGGCAACCTTCGGGATACAACTTCTCGACCTTCCCGACCTTCAGTTTTAGATTTTCAAGTTGCATTATGATCGGTAAATCTCATAGTACATCTCGGATAAGTTTTGACATTTTTCGGAATGCATAAGGCTGCGTTTGGATTTCAAAACAGTAGCAAAACCCATAGCCTATTGCCCAGTTTTTTCAGCATTTCAGGGTCAATTTCAAACGATCATAACTCCCTGTATATAATGAACTGTGTGATCTATAATATATCCCAAGAACGATATTTGAGTCCTCTTTCATATGCAGTTGGTTTCATCCAATTTGAATAGATGAGTAAAAAGTTATAATCGATTTACTCCAGCCTATCAAACTGTCAACTGAGGGACATATTTGACCTTAATTGTTCCTTAGGGGTATTTTGGTCATCCTCCACCCCTGTATATACCACCAACACGGGATTTAATCCCTCAAACACCATAATACACATGCTTTCCTCAAAATTGCTCAAGAATTCTCCTTAGGGTTTCAAAATAAAAACCCAAATAGTTCAAGATTCGACCGTAAGTTTTCAAAGATAATTACATATTCGAAATCACCAATCCGCAAGCTTCAAGAAACATCTATTATCCTTAGAAATAGAGGTACGCGGGGTTTTCCTAAAAACTCATGGGCATAGAAATCATGTTTTAAGAATGGGGTTTTCAAATTTATGCACATACTCATGTTTTAGAAGCTTTAATGATATTGTTTTGGCCTTTTGGCATTCCCCCAAAGTGATTTGAAAATTATATGTATATGTATATATGTGTTTGTCCGGAAATATGAATTTAGAGCATGATTTTCATGAAATCCCTCTCTTAATGTAAATTTTTCCATGTTTCGCGTAATATACAATGTTTTGAACACAAAAGAGAGGTTTGTGAATGTTGAATATGCATGTAATGAAAGAATGCATGGTTTTCCAGAATGCACATGACCACCATATGTTTGATGAATGTTTTGCATGGATTTGACTTGAGTTTCGGAACATGACATCTTTAATGGAAATTACATGTTTTGGTGGTCTAAACTATGTTTTGAAAGAAATCTCTTGCTTAATACATTATGGCTCAGAAATAGGACTTACAAGTCTTGGTATGATGATACCAACCCAGACAAATGCCATATTAGACTCAGACTAACAGACATTTCAGACTTTCATGATTTTAGACATTCAGAATGTTGCATGTACATAAAAGGTTAAAATGGGCATATAGAGATGTTAGGTGGTCCCCCAAAGAGGGCTTGAGTTCAAGCGACTCATTGCCTAAAACCGTGGTTTGCTGACCCGGGTATATTATTATGCGCTGACTTAAATGTCCTGTGGCGTATCAGACTCAGAGACTCCCACCCTTGCGGCACACTTGGGTTGGGGGCTTCCCCGCCGAGTCAATGGAGGATTCCATAAAGCCCGTGGAATATTTATACTTTTAGGGGAACACCACCTAACTCATAAGTAAAACACAGATCATGATTTGAAATGAACAGACAGGTTGCATGTTTTCAGAAAGTGCTTATGTATTTTTCAAAAACAGTTTTATACATGATGCCTTGATGAAAAATTGCTTTCAATTAATATATATATATATATATATATATGTGTGTGTGTGTGTGTGTGTGTATGTTCCATTATACTATTTTTGGAGTGCTTCGCGTGCCAGTACTTTTATGCTGACCCCCCCTCCTTCCAGGTTCTGAGGTACAGTCTAGGGGTCCACCTACTCTTTAGATATTCTCGGATTTGTAGACTTGATCTCACAGTGGTGAGCCTTCTATTATTCGGAAGTCCTAATTATGTTAGACATTATCTTATTTATTATGTTTTTGGTCTACTGGGGGCCTTGTCCCAGTTTCTTTTCAGACAAATGTTTATGTTCTTAGTAGAGATTTCACAGACTGATGTCAGATAGTATTATTCAGAAATTGTTGCAAAACTTGACCATGTTTTCCATACTCAGTTTCAATTTCGCATTTTATTATGATTATGAAAGTTGTGCATGATAACCAGATAGAGAATGGGTGTTTTGGGCCTTCATGGTTCGGGATACTCATCACGGCTAGGGCCTAGGCTCGGGTCGTGACAAACTTGGTATCAGAGCACGGTTCATGGTCCTAGGGTGTCTGCGAAATCGCGTCGAGTATAGTTCTGTTTATGGATGTGTAGTGCGCCACACTTATAAGCAGGAGGCTACTAGGTGTTTAGGAATGTCTCTTTTTCTTCATGTTCTAGTTCGTGCAATAGAGTCAGAATGTTCCTCTTTCATACTCTAATTCGTGCTATAGTGTCGCCTATACAAAAGTAAAAAGTCATCCCACATTCTTTTCTTACTCTAAATGTCCTCAGATATGTCTCATTATTAAGGTGATTCAGGTACAGAAGTTTAGAGACTAAATGGTATTGTCCCTTCGGATCGCGCCATATAAGAGTTAAAATTTGTGCAAGGACTAAGAATCCATTAGTGCTTCAATGTGTATTGGTTCCGATGTAAACATTGATCCTGATGGAATCGTGCTTTTCAGCTTCAGGTATTAATTGCGTTTAGTCCCCTTCAAATTTATGTTACAAATGTCTTGCTTAAGGGGGGGATGATGTGATAAAATAGTACATGCTAATGGATTATGATAAGGAAAACCGTTAGGTCATGATCGATTATTGTGGTTATGAAGTTCTAGTGCACTAGTGTTTCGTGATGTTTATTTCATAGTTTTCAAGTGAAAATTTCGTGTAAGGTTGGGTTGTAAATCATGCATAGCACTAGATATTAAATTTGAACAGTTGATGGCCTTGAAGGTGAAAGTGAAGGTTTCTTGACTAATGATGCTAGTTATCGGGAATTGATCTATAGGCTTGAATAGTCTATCCGAGTGCCTAAGTTTATTTGATTTGATAATGAAGTATGACGGTGTATGTATGATGTACAAGTATGCCCAGGGTGGTTTAAAATGGCGGTATTTATTCTAATGCTACTATATGTTGGGTGTGACTAGTGGTACCATTGAGTTGATGTGTGGCAAGTGCCTTGAATGTTGTGCTAATAGAAATAAGAGTAGAGGTACTAGAGGGTGTGTGTTTCAACTTTGGGGATGCTCATGAAGATTCAAAGTTAGTAAGTGTTCGAGTAATAGATGATGACTATAGGGGTTATAGAATGATAGAGTTTGTCTCAGAAGGCAGTATTTGTAGTGGATTTTTCGACTTCCAGATGTAGTCATTAGGGTCAATTTACATTGATTACGAGTATTGTCGTTTTTCATACCCCAGAGTGCAGTTAAGTTCAAAGTCTAATACGGTATCTCCCACAACTTAAGATGATGGTTTGAAGCTAAGGAGGAGATGATAGAATGAATAACCAAGTCAGGTTCTCATATTCTAGTAGTGACGTCATGACGACAGAGAACGTCAGAAAGTGAGAGTGAGACTCAACCCATTCCTATCTTAGTATTTTTTTCAGTGATCCCAATACATAAGCATGCCTTACATGTCAGTTCGATAATCGTAGTTCATGATCATGCTTGTGATAGCAATCATGTACTCTTCCAATTCTAAAATTAAGGGTTCCAGTTCATTCAGCAGTTGCAATTACATTCCATATGTTACAAACTCCAAATTGAGGTCATACAGCTCATGAAATATATGTTTGCGCCCTATAGTATGCTCAGTCTCCATAAACCATGTTTTACGCCAAATGATTGGCGAGATTCAGCTTATAGCCATTAATACTCTAAATTCAGAGTGCTTTGATAAATCCCGAATGTTGATTTGCTATTTTTCATGCCTCAGTTAAGTGTTAAGTTTCATATAATACCCTTTTATGTTTCAAAATCTTATGTTTTAGCCTTTTGTGACTCCTTCTTATGTGAGGATGGTGTAAGGAGTAAATGTTTTCCTGTTGATAAAAAGCATAGTATGCTTGTTTTAGATACAACCTTAAGTGTTAAGTAAGTTTGGGGCCAATCTTTGATACATATGATGGTTAGTGGAAAAGTTTGTGTGTATGTTTTAGGGTAGCGCGTGGGAGTTATATTGTCAATAGTTTAGAAACTATGGGAAGTATGTATTTATGGGTGATTGCCTTGAAGTAAACATGTGGTTATAAAATAGGCTTGAATGATGTTTTGGGATTATAGTGGGAGGTCGTAATATGCATTAGCGACTTCATATTAAGAGTTCAGAGTAGTCATTGAAGTGGTAAGACATGTTATGCTTTGGATGCGATCTTTAAAAGAGATATAAAAGGTGGCGTCATATGGTTTAGAATAATAGCGTAGTGTAGCATGTTGTATTTTTGTGACTTAGAGTTAGGCTTGATCGCGGTGTAAGGATTAAGCTATTTTAGACATTAGTAGAAAAATTTGTCAATGCTCATATGAGGATTTTAAGCTGAATTGAATGAATATGCTATTTATAGGAAATAGTATAGTTAAGGGACATTCGAGAAGTGTACTAAGCTTGAAAGTAAGAAGTTTTATTGCCAAAGGTCTGGTAATTCTATCCTAATTTAGGAGTTATATGTCTATATTCTAGACTGCAGAGCAGTGTCAATGTTGTGATTTCCTCAGTGGGATGTCTTGTGTAATCCATACCCAAGATTTGTGGCTAGAACTTCTTTAGAGAGAGCGCTGAAGAGATACTCCAGTTAAGTAAGAGGGTCCAGCATAATTCAGTTTGTATAGCCAGTAAGTCAGTTTAGCAGTCAGATTCGCATGACTTGTTTTCTCGTCTCTTCATTTATTCATGCTACCCGAAATCTCAGACATGATACTATTCCAATATAGAGTATAGTAGTAATTGTGAGTATAGCTCAGTTCATGCGCCATGGATTAGATTCAAATTCCAGAGGTTCAGTTATGAATTAAATCGTAGGTCCCATGTGCATTGCCTCCGTTTTCCGAGTATCTTAGTGAATTGAACATTCATAGAGGGATATAGGATCCCAAGGGGGAGATACCCCATTCGGATGCATGCATAGATTCTTATTACAAGCTTCGCATCAATTGTTATTGCGTATTCAGTCATACGTTCTTGTGTCAGTTCAGTCAGATATGCATGCATTAGAAAGGCATGTTCAACAGAAAATGTTCACCTTATCTGTGTATTCAGTTCTGCGTTCATTAGATCAACTCAATAACAAATCCATACATTAGGTTTGCATTATGAGAACTCAGCTTATGAGTAGCTCCAGTCGTGTATTCCATGCATCAGATATGCATGTACGATATAAGAATTCAGAATATCAGTAGTTCCATCCATATGGTCATGCTTCAGATCAGTGTATTCTTTATTATAAGACATGTCGTGCCTGCGTTATTCCATACCTTTAAGGCTTCAACAAGTTCCTATCCATCATTCGGGGACAAATGATCCCAAGGGGGAGATAATGTAACGCCCCGTAAAAGTCATGCATGTATTAGACTGTAATTTCTGAGCTTTAGACTTAAGTTTTAAAATTTTTCTACGTGTTGAAATGACTTAGACTCATTCTTAGCTGGCAACCTTCGGGATACAACTTCTCGACCTTCCGGAACTTCATTTTTAGATTTTCAAGTTGCGTTACGATCGGGCAATCTCATAGTACATCTCGGATAAGTTTTGACATTTTTTGGAGTGCATAAGGCTGCGTTTGGATTTCAAAACAGTAGCAAAACGCATAGCCTATTGCCCAGTTGTTTCAGCATTTCAGGGTCAACTTCAAACGATCATAACTCCCTCTATATAATGAACTGTGTACGGTATAATATATCAAACGAAAGATATATGAGTCCCCTTTCAAATGCAGTTGGTTTAATCCAATTTGAATAGATGAGTAAAAAGTTATAATCGATTTACTCCAACCTATCAAACTGTCAACTGAGGGACAAATTTGACCTTAATTGTTCCTTAGGGGTATTTTGGTCATCCTCCACCCCTATATATACCACCAACACGGGATTTAATCCCTCCAACACCATAATACACATGCTTTCCTCAAAATTGCTCAAGAATTCTCCTTAGGGTTTCAAAATAAAAACCCAAATAGTTCAAGATTCGACCGTAAGTTTTCAAAGATAATTACATATTCGGAATCACCAATCCGCACGCTTCAAGAAACATCTATTATCCTTGGAAATAGAGGTACCCGGGGTTTTCCTAAAAACTCATGGGCATAGAAATCATGTTTTAAGAATGGGGTTTTCAAATTTATGCACATACTCATGTTTTAGAAGCTTTAATGATATTGTTTTGGCCTTTTGGCTTTCCCCCAAAGTGATTTGAAAATTATATGTATATGTATATATGTGTTTGTCCTGAAATATGAATTTAGAGCATGATTTTCATGAAATCCCTCTCTTAATGTAAATTTTTCCATGTTTCGCGTAATATACAATGTTTTGAACACGAAAGAGAGGTTTGTGAATGTTGAATATGCATGTAATGAAAGAATGCATGGTTTGCCAGAATGCACATGACCACCATATGTTTGATGAATGTTTTGCATGGATTTGACTTGAGTTTCGGAACATGACATCTTTAATGCAAATTACATAATTTGGTGGTCTAAAATATGTTTTGAATGAAAGCTCTTCCTTAATACATTATGGCTCAGAAATAGGACTTGCAAGTCTTGGTATGACGATACCAACCTAGACAAATGCCATATCAGACTCAGACTAACAGACATTTCAGACTTTCATGATTTTAGACATTCAGAATGTTGCATGTACAGAAAAGGTTAAAAATGGGCATATAGAGATGTTAGGTGGTCCCCCGAAGAGGGCTTGAGTTCAAGTGACTCATTGCCTAAAACAGTGGTTTGCCGACTCGGGTATATTATTATGCACTGAATTAAATGTCCTGTGGCGTATCAGACTCAGAGACTCCCACCTTTGCGGCATACTTGGGTTAGGGGTTTCCCCTCCGAGTCAATGGTGGATTCCATATAGCCCGTGGAATATTTATACTTGTAGGGGAACACCACCTAACTCAAAAATAAAACACAGATCATGATTTGAAATGAACAGACAGGTTGCATGTTTTCAGAAAGTGCCCATGTATTTTTCAAAAACAGTTTTATACATGATGTCTTGATGAAAAATTGCTTTCACTTAATATATATATATATATATGTGTGTGTGTGTGTGTGTATGTTCCATTATACTATTTTTGGAGTGCTTCGCGTGCCTGTACTTTTGTGCTGACCCCCCTCCTTCCAGGTTCTGAGGTACAGTCTAGGGGTCCACCTACTCTTTAGATATTCTCGAATTTGTAGACTTGATCTCACAGTGGTGAGCCTTCTATTATTCGGAAGTCCTAATTATGTTAGACATTATCTTATTTATTATGTTTTTGGTCTACTGGGGGCCTTGTCCCAGTTTCTTTTCAGACAAATGTTTATGCTCTTAGTAGAGATTTTGCAGACTGATGTCAGATAGTATTATTCAGAAATTGTTGCAAAAATGACCATGTTTTCCGTACTCATTTTCAATTCCGCATTTTATTATCATTACGAAAGTTGTGCATGATAACCATATAGAAAATGGGTGTTTCGGGCCTTCATGGTTTGGGATACTCGTCACGGCTAGGGCCTAGGCTCGGGTCATGAAAAACTTGGTATCAGAGCACGGTTCATGGTCCTAGTGTCTGCGAAATCGCGTCGAGTAGAGTTCTGTTTATGGGTGTGTAGTGCGCCACACTTATAAGCAGGAGGCTACTAGGCATTTAGGAATGTCTCTTTTTCTTCATGTTCTAGTTCGTGCAATAGAGTCAGAATGTTCCTCTTTCATACTCTAATTCGTGCTATGGTGTCGCCCATACGAAAGTAAAAAGTGATCCCACATTCTTTCCTTACTCTAAATGTCCTCAGATATGTCTCATTATTAAGGTGATTCAGGTACATAAGTTTAGAGACTAAATGGTATTGTCCCTTCGGATTGCGCCATATTAGAGTTAAAATTTGTGCAAGGACTAAGAATCCGTTAGTGCTTCAATGTGTATTGATTCCGATGTAAACATTGATCCTGATGGAATCGTGCTTTTCAACTTGAGGTATTAATTGCGTTTAGTCCCCTTCAAATTTTTGTTACAAATGTCTTGCTTAAGGGGGGGATGATGTGCAGTAGAATGTTGGAACTGTATTTCCACCCAAATAGTAGTATGAGTCAAAGTTTTGTTTTCATGACCTATTGGTAATGAAATTAAACTAAGAAGTTGGTGATGTAAAGTCACAAAGTTAGAAGTGAGAGTGAGGGTGATTTATTCCTTTATAGTGATAAACTAATGTGGTAGCTAGTAGCACATGTGGATGATATGGTAGCCCACGGGGGAAGTGTTTTACTCAGATTTTTATTTATACAGAATAAGATGTATATTATTAGACCATTAAATATTATGTATCAACTTTCTATCTCTTGTAATATGTAATCTTGTTATCATGGTCTTTTTGAAAGAAAAAAAAATAAAAAATAAAAAAAATCTAAGTCTAGTGAAGCCGTGTGGGGCTCTTTCGATTCACTAGAATAGTTTCCTTGTCATTCTTCTTATTTTCTTGTTCAAACCACAAAAAAATCAAAGTCTAGTGAAGCCGTGTGAGGCCTATTTCAATTCACTAGCAATTTTTCATTCAACGTGTTGTTCTTGTGTTGGTTGAATATATGTATAGCTGAATCTTCTTGCATGAGATAGAGTTGGTAATGAAGTGATTCGTCCTTGTGTGTTAGTTTATTAGTAGAAGACAGAGAAGGAGTTATTAGGCGAGGTGAATTGTCCTTGCTTGAAGTATGAAAATGGCCAGATTAGCCAGTAGGTTATAAGTGTAGACTCATGGTTGTTGTGGATTTTGAAGGTAGTGTAAATGTACACTTGGGTAAGTAATTGTGATGTGAGAAAACAGTATAAGTATCTACGATTGCACGGGGTTATAATATAAGGATAAGGTTGACCATGTCTATTATGAGGCTTTAACCCCCTTGACCCTCTTTTCGTTGGTAGTTGTAAACTAGTGCTACTTGTGAGAAGGTATGTAGTAGATTTTCGAGATATTTGGGTAGAATATCCCAATTTGATGGATTATTATATTTATATTATGTTTGATTCTTCATTGGTGGTAAATGATTGATACTAAACTATAGGCTTGAATTTAAATGGTGTGGAGGTAAATAGTGGCACGAGTTTAATGATGCATATTTTGTGGGATTAAATTAGTAGCTTGATGTGCTGAAATAGTACATGCTAATGGATTATGATAAGGAAAACCGTTAGGTCATGATCGATTATTGTGGTTATGAAGTTCCAGTGCACTAGTGTTTCGTGATGTTTATTTCATAGTTTTCAAGTGAAAATTTCGTGTAAGGTTGAGTTGTAAATCATGCATAGCACTAGATATTAAATTTAAATATTTGATGGCCATGAAGGTGAAAGTGAAGGTTTCTTGACTAATGATACTAGTTATTGGGAAGTGGTCTATAGGCTTGAACAGTCTATCCGAGTGCCTAAGTTTATTTGATTTCATAATGAAGTATGACGGTGTATTTATGATGTAGAAGTATGCCCAGGGTGGTTTAAAACAACGATATTTATTCTTATTCTAGTACATATTATGGGTGACTAGTGGTACCGTTGAGTTGATGTGTGGCGAGTGCCTTGAAAGTAGTGCTAATAGAAATAAGAGTAGAGGTACTAGAGGGTGTACGTTTCAACTTTGGGGATGCTCATGAATATTCAAAGTTAGTAAGTGTTCGAGTAATAGATGATGACTATTAGGGTTACAGAATGATAGAGTTTGTCTCAGAAGGCAATATTTGTAGTGGGTTTTTCGACTTCCAGATGTAGTCATTAGGGTCAATTTATATTGATTACGAGTATTGTCGTTTTTCATACCCCAGAGTGCAGTTAAGTTCAAAGTCTAATACGGTATCTCCCACAACTTAAGATGATGGTTTGAAGCTAAGGGGGAGATGATAGAATGAATAACCAAGTCAGGTTCTCAGATTGTAGTAGTGACGTCATGACGACAGAGAACGTCAGAAAGTAAGAGTGAGACTCAACCCATTCCTATCTCAGTATTTTTTTCAGTGATCCCAATACATGCGCATGCCTTACATGTTAGTTCGATAATCGTAGTTTATGATCATGCTTGTGATAGCGAATCATGTACTCTTCCAATTCTAAAATGAAGGGTTCCAGTTCATTCAGTAGTTGGAATTACATTCCATATGTTACAAACTCCAAATTGAGGTCATACAGCTCATGAAATATATGTTTGCGCCCTATAGTATGCTCAGTCTCCATAAACCATGTTTTACGCCAAATGATTGGCGAGATTCAGCTTATAGCCATGAATACACTAAATTCAGAGTGCTTAGATAAATCCCGAATGTTGATTTGCTATTCATCATGCCTCAGTTAAGTGTTAAGTTTCAAATAATACCCTTTTATATTTCAAAATCTTATGTTTTAGCCTTTCGTGACTCCTTCTTATGTGAGGATGGTGTAAGGAGTAAATGTTTTCCTGTTGTTAAAAATCATAGTATGCTTGTTTTAGATACAACCTTAAGTGTTAAGTAAGTTTGGGGCCAATCTTTGATACATGTGATGGTTAGTGGAAAAGTTTGTGTGTATGTTTTAGGGTAGCGCGTGGGAGTTATATTGTCAATAGTTTAGAAACTATGGGAAGTATGTATTTATGGGTGATTGCCTTGAAGTAAACATGTGGTTATAAAATAGGCTTGAATGATGTTTTGGGTTTATAGTGGGAGGTCGCAATATGCATTAGCGACTTCATATTAAGAGTTCAGAGTAGTCATTGAAGTGGTAAGACATGTTATGCTTTGGATGCGATCTTTAAAAGAGATATAAAAGGTGGCGTCATATGGTTTAGAATAATAGAGTAGTGTAGCATGTTGTATTTTTGTGACTTAGAGTTAGGCTTGATCGCGGTGTAAGGATTAAGCTATTTTAGACATTAGTAGAAAAATTTGTCAATGCTCATATGAGGATTTTAAGCTGAATTGAATGAATATGCTATTTATAGGAAATAGTATAGTTAAGGGACATTCGAGAAGTGTACTAAGCTTGAAAGTAAGAAGTTTTATTGCCAAAGGTCTGGTAATTCTATCCTAATTTAGGAGTTATATGTCTATATTCCAGACTGCAGAGCAGTGTCAATGTTGTGATTTCCTCAGTGGGATGTCTTGTGTAATCCATACCCAAGATTTGTGGCTAGAACTTCTTTAGAGAGAGCGCTGAAGAGATACTCCAGTTAAGTAAGAGGGTCCAGCATAATTCAGTTTGTATAGCCAGTAAGTCAGTTTAGCAGTCAGATTCGCATGACTTGTTTTCTCGTCTCTTCATTTATTCATGCTACCCGAAATCTCAGACGTGATACTATTCCAAGATAGAGTATACTAGTAATTGCGAGTATAGCTCAGTTCACGCGCCATGGATTAGATTCAAATTCCAGAGATTCAGTTATGAATCAAATCGTAGGTCCCATGTGCATTGCCTCCTTTTTCCGAGTATCTTAGTGAATTGAACATTCATAGAAGGATATAGGATCCCAAGGGGGAGATACCCCATTCGGATGCATACATAGATTCTTATTACAAGTTTGCATCAATTGTTATTGCGTATTCAGTCATACGTTCTTGTGTCAGTTCAGTCAGATATGCCTGCATTAGAAAGGCATGTTCAATAGAAAATGTTCAGCTTATCTGTGTATTCAGTTCTGCGTTCATGAGATCAACTCAATAACAAATCCATACATTAGGTTTGCATTATGAGAACTCAGCTTATGAGTAGCTCCAGTCGTGTATTCCATGCATCAGATATGCATGTCCGATATAAGAATTGAGAATATGAGTAGTTCCATCCATACGGTCATGCTTTAGATCAGTGTATTCTTTATTAGAAGACATGTCGTGCCTGCGTTATTCCATACCTTTAAGTCTTAAACAAGTTCCTATCCATCATTCGGGGATGAATGATCCCAAGGGAGAGATAATGTAACGCCCCGTAAAAGTCATGCATGTATTAGACTGTAATTTCTGAACTTTAGACTTAAGTTTTAAAATTTTTCTAAGTGTTGAAATGACTTAGACTCATTCTTAATTGGCAACCTTTGGGATACAACTTATCGACCTTCCCGACCTTCATTTTTAGATTTTCAAGTTGCGTTATGATCGGGCAATCTCATAGTACATCTCGGATAAGTTTTGGAATTTTTCGGCATGCATAAGGCTGCGTTTGGATTTCAAAACAGTAGCAAAACGTATAGCCTATTGCCCAGTTTTTTCAGCATTTCAGGGTCAACTTCAAACGATCATAACTCCCTATATATAATGAACTGTATAAGATATAATATATCAAACGAAAGATATTTGAGTCCTCTTTCAAATTCAGTTTGTTTCATCCAATTTTAATAGATGAGTAAAAGGTTATAATCGATTTACTCCAGCCTATCAAACTGTCAACTGAGGGACAGATTTGACCTTAATTGTTCCTTTGGGGTATTTTGGTCATCCTCCACCCCTATATATAACACCAACACGGGATTTAATCCCTCAAGAACCATAATACACATGCTTTCCTCAAAATTGCTCAAGAATTCTCCGTAGGGTTTCAAAATAAAAACCCAAATAGTTCAAGTTTCGACCGTAAGTTTTCAAAGATAATTACATATTCGGAATCACCAATCCGCAAGCTTCAAGAAACATCTATTATCCTTGGAAATAGAGGTATGCGGGGTTTTCCTAAAAACTCATGGGCATAGAAATCATGTTTTAAGAATGGGGTTTTCAAATTTATGCACATACTCATATTTTAGAAGCTTTAATGATATCGTTTTGGCCTTTTGGCTTTCCCCCAAAGTGATTTGAAAATTATATGTATATGTATATATGTGTTTGTCCTGAAATATGAATTTAGAGCATGATTTTCATGAAATCCCTCTCTTAATGTAAATTTTTCCATGTTTCACGTAATATACAATGTTTTGAACACGAAAGAGAGGTTTGTGAATGTTGAATATGCATGTAATGAAAGAATGCATGGTTTGCCAAAATGCATATGACCACCATATGTTTGATGAAAGTTTTGCATGGATTTGACTTGAGTTTCGGAACATGACATCTTTAATGGAAATTACATGTTTTGGTGGTCAAAAATATGTTTTGAATGAAAGCTCTTGCTTAATATATTATGGCTCAGAAATAGGACTTCAAGTCTTGGTATAATGATACCAACCCAGACAAATGCCATATCAGACTCAGATTAACAGACATTTCAGACTTTCATGATTTTAGACATTCAGAATGTTGCATGTACAGAAAAGGTTAAAAATGGGCATATAGAGATGTTAGGTGGTCCCCCAAAGAGGGCTTGAGTTCATGCGGCTCATTGCCTAAAATCGTGGTTTGCCGACCCGGGTATATTATTATGCACTGACTTAAATGTCCTATGGCGTATCAGACTCAGAGACTTCAACACTTGTGGCACACTTGGGTTGGAGGCTTCCCCGCCGAGTCAATGGCGGATTCCATACAGCCCGTGGAATATTCAGACTTGTAGCGGAACACCACCTAACTCAGAAGAAAACACAGATCATGATTTGAAATGAACAGACAGGTTGCATGTTTTCAGAAAGTGCCCATGTATTTTTCAAAAACAGTTTTATACATGATGTCATGATGAAAAATTGGTTTCACTTAATATATATATATATGTGTGTGTGTGTATGTTCCATTATACTATTTTTGGAGTGTTTCGCGTGCCAGTACTTTTGTGCTGACCCCCCCCTCCTTCCAGGTTATGAGGTACAGTCTAGGGGTCCAGCTACTCAGTGGACATTCTCGGATTTGCAGACTTGATCTCACAGTGGTGAGCCTTCTATTATTTGGAAGGCCTAATTATGTTAGACATTATCTTATTTATTATGTTTTTGGTCTACTGGGGGCCTTGACCAAGTTTCTTTTCAGATAAATGTTTATGTTCTTAGTAGAGATTTCAGATAGTATTATTCAGAAATTGTTGCAAAACTTGACCATGTTTTCCGTACTCAGTTTCAATTCTGCATTTTATTATGATTATGAATATTGTGCATGATAACCAGATAGAGAATGGATGTTCTGGGCCTTCATGATTCGGGATACTCATCACGGCTAGGGCCTAGGCTGGGGTTGTGACACGAAAGCTTCCCCAGATGTTGTTACCGGTACGTTACAAATCTTTTCCCATGATGTCTGTGTGTTACTTGATCCCGGATCTACCTTATCCTATGTGACCCCTTATGTTGCTATTGGTTTCGGGTTTGAGCCTAGTGTGATTTCTGAACCATTTTCTGTTTCTACCCAGTGGGGGATTCTGTTGTTTCTAGAAGGGTATATAGGGGTTGTGTGGTGACTGTTGATAGTCAGGATACGGTGGAAGACCTTATAGAGTTAGACATAGTTACATTTGATGCTATCTTAGGGATGGATTGGATCCATTCATGCTATGCCATATTGGATTGTAGGACCCGTAGAGTTACCTTTTCTTTCTCGAATGAACCAATGATAGAATGGGAGGGACATTCTTTAGAACCCAAAGGGCACTTTATATCTTACCTCAGAGCCTGAAAACTCATTTCTAAGGGTTGCTTCTATCACCTTATTTGAGTCAAGGACTCTAAAGTTGAAAATCCTCCTCTTCAGTCTGTCCCTGTGGTGAATGAATTTCCAGAAGCCTTTCCCGAAGATCTCCCAGGGATACCCCTTGATAGGGAGATAGGGTTTGGTATTGATGTGTTGCCAGATACCCATCCCATTTCTATTCTGCCATATAGAATGGCTCCCGCAGAGCTAAAAGAGTTGAAAGAGCAGCTAGCAGACCTCCTAGATAAGGTATTTATATGCCCCAATGTATCTCCTTTGGGTGCACCTGTACTTTTCGTGCGTAAGAAAGACGGTTCCCTTCGTATGTGCATAGATTACCGTCAGTTGAATAAGGTCACAATTAAAAACAAATATCCTCTTCCTAGGATTGATGATCTCTTTGAACAGCTTCAGGGTGCTAGATGTTTTTCAAAAATAGACCTTCGTTCGGGCTATCATCAGTTGAAAGTTAGGGAGTCAGACATTCCCAAAACAGCTTTCCAAACACGATATGGTCACTATGAGTTTCATGTCATGTCCTTAGGGTTAACTAATGCCCTTGCAACCTTCATGGATCTTATGAACAGAGTTTTCCATCAGTTTCTTGACTCGTTTATGATTGTATTTATTGATGATACTCTGATTTATTCTAAGAGTAAGAAGGATTATGCCAATCTCCTCCGAATCATTCTTTAGACCCTTAAGGATCATCGGTTGTATGCCAAATTTTCCAAGTGTGAGTTTTGGTTAGATGCTATTGCCTTCTTAGGGCATATTGTGTCCAGTGACGGGATTAGAGTGGACCCCCAGAAAGTTGAGGCAGTGAGAAAATGGCCCAGACCCACGACTCCAACCGATATTCGGAGCTTCTTGGGTTTGGCAGGTTATTACAAAAGGTTCATAGAGAGTTTTTCATCCATAGCAGCCCCACTCACTAAACTGACTCAGAAAAAGGTAAAGTTTGTGTGCTTTGATTTATGTGAAAATAGTTTTGAGAACTTGAAAGACAGACTGACCACTGCACCTATTTTTACTCTTCCCGAGGGTGTTGATGGTTTTGTGGTTTACTGTGATGCGTCCCGTGTGGGACTTGGCTGCATTTTGATGCAACATGGTAAGGTGGTAGCTTATGCATCTAGGTAGTTGAAGGTGCACGAGCGGAACTACCCTACTCATGATTTGGAGTTAGCAGCTGTGGTGTTTCCCCTTAAGATTTGGCGGCACTATTTGTACGGTGTTCATGTTGATTTCTTCACTGATCACAAGAGTCTGCAGTAGGTTTTCTCGCAGAAAAAATTGAATCTCAGGCAGAGGAAGACTATGATATGAGCCTACATTACTATCTGGGCAAGGAAAATGTTGGAGCCGACACTCTCAGCAGGTTGTCTATGGGCAGCCTTTCTCATGTAGAAGAAGAAAAGAAAGACATGGTGAAGGATATTCACCGCCTTGCGAATCTGGGAGTGCGATTGTTAGATTCCAAAGACGGAGGGGTGATTGTTCATGAGTTATCTAAGTCATCTCTTTGTGCTGAAGTGAAGGAGAAGCAGGTTGAAGATTCCATCATGATGCAAATCAAGAATGATGTGGGTCAACAGAAGGTGATGTCTTTTGAAATTGGTGGTGATGGCATTCTGAGGTTTCAAGGTAGATTATGTGTTCCGAATGTCGACGAGCTTCGAGAAAGTATTGTTGATGAAGCTCACACATCGAGGTATGTTGTTCATCCTGGTTCTACTAAGATGTACCATGATTTGAAATTTATGTTTTGGTGGAATAATATGAAGCGAAATGTGGCTAACTTTGTTTCTAAGTGCTTGAATTGCCAACAAGTGAAAGTAGAACATTTGAGGCCAGGAGGTACTTTCCAAGAAATAGTGTTGCCCTTTTGGAAGTGGGAAATGATCAATATGGACTTTATTATAGGATTTCCGAAGTCCCGAAATCAGTATGACTCTATATGAGTGATTGTAGATAGGCTGACCAAGTCAGCTCACTTTCTGCCTGTCAGGACTAACTATTCGGGGGAAGATTATGCCAAGCTATTCATTGCAGAAATTGTCTATTTTCATGGAGCGCATGTCTCCATTATATCCGACCGAGGTACGCAGTTTTCTTCTCAGTTTTGGAGATCATTTCAGAAAGGTTTAGGTACCCAGGTGAACTTAAGTACAGCATTCCACCCTCAGGCTGATGGGCATGCTGAACGCACCATCCAGACCATGGAGGACATGTTGAGGGCCTGTGTGATTGACTTTAAAGGTTTTTGGGTTCATCACTTGCCACTGATAGAGTTTGCCTATAACAGCAGTTTCCACTCTAGTATTAAGATGGCACCTTTTGAGGCATTGTATAGTAGGAGATGTTGGTCTCCAATAGGCTGGTATGAAGTAGGTGAGATGCAGATGTATGGGCCTGATCTTGTTCATCTGGCTATGGAGGATGTGAAACTCATTAGGGAACGACTTACGATAGCTCAAAGTCATCAGAAATCGTATGCCGACGTCAGAAGAAGAGAGTTAGAGTTTGAGATTGGAGATTGGGTTTTCCTCAAAGTTTCTCCCATGAAGGGAGTTATGCGTTTCGAGAAGAGGGGTAAGCTAAGTCCTCGCTATATAGGCCCGTATCACATTGTAAGAAGAATAGGTGGAGTTGCGTATGAAATAGAATTGCCTTCACGTTTAGGTTCTGTTCATCCAGTATTCGACATATCCATGTTGAAGAAGTGCATCGGAGATCACTCTTTGGTGGTGCCCATTGATGAGATCAAGGTGGGCGATTCCTTGTCTTACGAGGAAGAGCCCGTGGAAATCCTAGATCGACAAGTGATAAAATTGAGGAGTAAAGAGATAGTCTCAGTTAAAGTGTTATGGCGAAATCAGAAGGTTGAAGAAGCAACTTAGGAGTCGGAGCATGACATGAAAGTGAGATACCCAAGCCTATTTGAACCAGGAAATAACGAATTGGAAGGTACACTTCTTGCTTTATGTTTCCTACTATGTGTGAATCTGCTTGAAATCGTGTGTGACTGTTCACGCGTCATCATTCGGGGACGAATGATCCCAAGGGGGGGGGGGTAATGTAACGCCCCGTAAAAGTCATGCATGTATTAGACTGTAATTTCTGAGCTTTAGACATAAGTTTTAAATTCTTCTAAGTGTTGAAATGACTTAGACTCATTCTTAGCTGGCAACCTTCGGGATACAACTTCTCGACCTTCCTGACCTTCATTTTTGGATTTTTTTTGTTGTGTTACTATAAGGTAAGGTTGTAGTACGTCTCGGAGAAAAATTCAGAATTTTTGGACAATCCTAAGGCCTCATTTGGATTTCGATCCAGTGGCAGCGCGCGATTAGCCCGCGCCGCCTGCTGGATCTCGCCCGGCCAAAATGTTCAGCCCATTTGCATTTTAATGGCATTTCCGTAAATACTCATTCTCCTATCAACTTAAACACGGGATTAAATCCCTAAAGAGCCAAAATATCATTATATTCTTCAAATTTGCTCAAGAACTCTCCCTAGGGTTTCAACATTAAAGCCCAAGCAACTCAAGATTTAACTGCGGGTTCACAAAACAAATTACAGATTTGGAATCCTCTCGACGTAGGCTTTGATAGACACCCAAAATTCGTGGAGAACAAGGTATGTGGGGTTTTTCCTAAATTCTCATGGGCATAGAAAAATCATGTTTTAAAATGGGATTTTAAATTATGTATATATATTTATGTATAAGATGTTTTAACATCATTGTTATGGTCTTTTGACCATTTCCAAAGCGATTTGACAGTTTATATACATATATGAATGAATGTGTTTCAATTTTCAATACATGAACTTGCTAAAGACATTTGACCACCAGGTGTTTGATGGAATTTCTGCAAGAATTGAACTTTAAGTTTCAGAATAAGAAATCCTTTACATCAGTTACATGTTTTGGCGGTCTAAACTATGTTTTGAATGAAAGCTCTTTCTTAATACATTATGGATCAGAAAGATGATGACTTGCAATGTCTTGGTATGACGACACCAATTCAGACTAATGCCATATCAGACTCAGACTAACAGACATTTCAGACTTTCATGATTTTAGACATTCAGAATGTTGCATGTACAAAAAAGGTTAAAAATGGGCATACAGAGATGTTAGGTGGTTCCCCGAAGAGGGCTTGAGTTCAAGCGACTCATTGCCTAAAACCATGGCTTGTCGACCTGGGTATACTATTATGCACTGACTTAAATGTCCTATGACGTATCAAACTCAGACACTCCAACCCTTGCGGCACACTTGGGTTGGGGCCTTCCCTGCCGAGTCAATGGCGGATTCCATACATCCCGTGGAATATCAGACTTGTAGGGGAATACCACCTAACTCATAAGTAAAACACAGATCATGATTTGAAATGAATAGACGGGTTACATATTTTTAGAAAGTGCCCATGTATTTTTTCAGAAACAGTTTTATACATGATGTCTTGATGAAAAATTGCTTTCACTTAATATATATATATATATATGTATGTTCCATTATACTATTTTCGGATTGCTTTGCGTGCCAGTACTTTTGTGTTGACCCCCCCTCCTCTCCTTCCAGGTTCTGAGGCACAGTCTAGGGGTCCAGCTACTCAGTAGACATTCTCGGATTTGTATACTTGATCTCACAGTGGTGAGCCTTCTATCATTCGCAAGGCCTAATTATGTCAGACATTATCGTATTTATTATGTTTTTTTTTTTGGTTTGCTGGGGGCCTTGTCCCAGTTTCTTTTCAGACAGATGTTTGAGTTGTTAGTAGAGATTTCGTAGACTGATGTCAGATAGTATTATTCAGAAATTGTTGCAGAACTTGACCATGTTTTCCGTACTCAGTTTCAATTCCGCATTTTATTATGATTACGAATGTTGTGCATGATAACCAGATAGAGAATGGGTGTTTTGGGCCTTCATGGTACGGGATACTCATCACGGTTAGGGCCTAGGATCGGGTCGTGACACAACCATTATTCATCATTCTAACACTAGTCCCATGTATATAAATATCTCATAATTATCCACTCCTTTTTCCACAAGTTTCTAACCTAGGTTATTGCACTCATCGAATTAAGCCTACTACTTCCAGAAAACATGTATCATTAATCTTAAGCTACTATTTTTACAACTACACTCCACATCTAAAGTTCAAACCTATTGTCTAACAACACCAATCATATAACATTGATAAAGTAAGTCATATACTACACTATTCCATCAAATTAGGTTATCAACCCAACTATGCCATTTAACTTAACTACTGCCAACAAGTTCATTCTCTCCACAACATTACTACCACAACTTAAAATCTACCACACACCTTCTCACGTGCAGTACTAACCTAAAAATAACAATGAAAAGACAATCAAGGGGTAAAGTCAGATAATAGGGACAGTAGATCTTAATCTTTTAACATAACCCATTTTGATCTTATCAACACATTCTACTTTCTCACATCATACTTATTACCCATGCATTTATTTAGACTAACTTCAAATTCTATTTACATTGATGAGTTTCTACGATCCATTCACAACCTTTAAATAATTTCTACGACAACCATAGCTATCTATTTTGAGATCCTTCCCAATTTTAATTAACTAATAATCACAACTTGGAACTTCCTCCACAAATTACCAGACACTCTAAAAATTTCACTACAACATTAGCCAATCACTATACAAGAGCAACCTACCCCTCAGTCAAGGGTTATACAACTCAACTATTTATTTACGCAAAAGGCGTCCTTACCCTGACTTCTAACCTTGTGACTTTATATCACTAACTTTGGGATCATCTTACTACCAATAGAGTATGACATCTTAACATATACTACTACTTAATTGGAAATATTATTCCAATATTCTGACATACATCAATACCCTTTAGCATGTCATCTGCAATAAGAATTTTGAAGTAGAATAAATACACTTCATACCTCAGGCTCAAATGCACGATTGATGTATATATGGTATAGGCTTATATAAATAAATTTCAAGGAACCTATGGACTCCTCTCAAGTCCTTGTGCAATTTCATACTCTTTTATGACTCAATCAAAAGGGACTTCATCATCTGGACTCTAAGATTCTACACTTGAATCGACTCGACAATGAGACACAGTTAATAAAATTAGAGTAAAGAAAGAATTTAGATAACTTCCAAATCGACAACACAATGGCATGATATAGAACATGAAGAAAAGTGAAACATTCATAAATGCCTAGTAGCCTCCTGCTTATAAATATGGGGAGCTATTTACCCATAAATAGGACTCTACCCGATGTGATTTCATAGTCACCCTAGGACCATAAACCGTACTCTAATAACATATTTGTTATAACTCGATCCGAGGGCCTGACCACCACTGGCATCCCAAACCATGAAGGCCCGAGCGCCCTCTTATATGTGGCAATCATATACAATAGTCATACACTGTAAAGAAAGGCAGAAAAATAACATAACAGAAACATGGACAATCTCTCACTCTACTAAACAATATGAAATTTAGTTCATAACATTCATAACATATTACACCAGTCTGCAAGATCTCTAACAACACAAAAACAATATATGCTTTAAAGTTGGGAAAAGGCCCTAGTTGGACAATAAATTAAGGTAAAATAATAATTTCTTATAAATCAGGACTTCCAAAATAGGAAAGGCTCACCAACTTCAAATCCCAGACACACCAATCTATTACTTAGCGGGACTCTAGGTCTGAGCCTCTGATCCTAAAATATAAGAGTCAATATAAATATACTGGTACACAGAGGAAGCCAAAGTAATATACTTTTATACAACATAATTGAGAGAAATTCATAAAAATAGTTTACATACGATATAGGAAAAATACATGGGCATACTTTAAAGAAGTTGAAACATTTCTTTGAAATCATGAAACACTTTTTATGTTACTTCTAAGCAAGATTGTACACCCTACAATCTGTAAATCCATGGGCTATATAGAATTCTCCCTTGACTCGGTCGACAAGCCTCCAATTCTTGGTGCTATGATCCCCAATCAAATCAACATGTCATGGTTGTTCACCAGACCATAAATCATGTCTCTTAACTATATTCCCAAATTTGTATGATATAAATAAAGTTACACAAGAAGACATAAAAAGGTACCATAACCCTGTGTCGGCAAATCACAATTTCTAGCATAGTGTTTTTAAACTCATACTTTATTTGGGTAACCATCTAACTCTGTTTAAATCCATTTTTAACCTTTTCTAAACATGCATGTTTCTCAATTGAAAATTAGAGTAAAATTTGTATTTTTAGTCTGTTCTGAATCTACTATGGCATTCATATATTTGGTATCATCATAAAAAGACTTGCAAGTCATACAACTATAACACCCCGAGAGTACACCTTGGGCATGACACAATGCTTACAATCCTGAGGTACTATAAGCTAACATATGAGATGACACCTGCTATGAGTACTGAATAATATAATGATAATGTGGAAGAAGAACTGTTATGCCATAAGGTTTTAAGTAATTAAAGTTGGTAAAATCTGTAAATACAACACTAATACGATAATTTAACAATATCAACTAAAGTTTTAATATTAAATAACTGACTGTAGTGTCTGAAAAGCGTCTAGACTGGCTAAATATGAACTGATGGGATAGGCCCGAACTAACTCCAACTGACTACTAAACTGAAAGCATAAAATAGAAAACACCTATCCTCAAAATATGAGGATTCACCACTGCTACTGTTGTGAGCCTTAGGAGACTATGCTCGATCCGGGAACTGGACATCCGAACCAATGATATAATACATCATAGCACAAAATAAAGAGGTATGCGATCAGTACTTTGAATGTACTAGCATGATAAATGAGGTAGGCTAATTTGCATGGTTTCATGAACATGGATAAGTAATCATCTGAATATGTTTGCAAAAAAAAAGGTACTGAATAGAGTGTAAAAAATTTGTGGATACTAAGAATACATGGAGTCTGTAATTACTAAGGATGAATAAAATCTGTGAATACTGAAGTTATGTAAAATATATAGCTACTGGGGATGCATGAAAAAGCATATAAAATGAACTGAATAAAATCAGTAAAACTAAAATAACTAAAATTTGTATGCTTTGATCAAACAACACTGAGACTAAGTGTCTGAACTAATTAATGGACTGAACTGTAGCTGAGACCGTAGGAGGTATCATCTAACTGTCAAGCCACAAGCTGAGTTAATTGGGGTCCAACCTATAACCCTAGTTAGAAGGGTATTAGTACTGTGCCACGGGTACTAACGCTGGCTATTTTGATCCACTATACTGATGTGCTATCCCGATGGACTCAGGGTATTAACCCTAAATTGATGGGTGACCCCTGAGAGATAGTCAATCCTAAACTGATGGGTGACTTCTCATATCTTATGCTGGCAACATAGTTTTAGAGTACAGGACAGGTACTAACAACTTTGCCTTTCTAACGGGGAAACCATCATCCCTGCACTTGCTTGGTGCTAAATCTTTCTCTCAACTGAATAACACAGGATTACTAAATTGTCTTGTATTTAACTTACTGATCTAGTAATGATTATAATATACTCCAAAGTTATTCTAAAAGTACTGGGACGAGACTGAGTAAACAACTATGGTTTTTGTCTATTCAAAACCCCCAGGACTCAAAAGTAATAATAGTAAAATGGTACAAATCTTGAAAGACATAATCATGGGAGCATTTAATAAAATCCACTCTTGTAAGCATTTTATCAAACACTTGATGTCCATCGTTTAAGCAATTCATGGGAATAGTATAAAGATTGAAGTAACAGCATGATTCTAATGTCAATGACATTTAATCATGATTTAATTTGAAGAATGACAACATTAAAACATATAGGACTTGATAAAATTGTAAATTCATTGAAGAATGGTATAAAATCAAGATTCATGGTTAAAACCATATGTTAAAATCATCATAACTTGAAAAGATTATAACTTCATAATTAAAAATGGATACGTGGACTCCATGGGTGAAAGGAACCGATGAATAAACACTTAACATTCCTGGGTTGATGAATTTGTGAGGATTAATGGTGGGTTCTTGAGATTTGGACTTGAATTTTGAAGTCTAGGTTTTCTTGTTCTTGAAGATAATGGATTCTTTTAAGAGTCGTTTGTGAATAATGGGCATATAATGCCGTATTAGGCTTTAATTTCGTGATTAGGACACATTTAGGGCTTAGGAAAATGACCAAACTTCTCCTTGGAAATTTAAATCTCAAACTGAAAATCCTATTTTTTGGCCTTGGCGCGACGAGGTACAATCGCATAGGGCCACTGGAAATTGATGAGTTCCATTTTGGCCTTTGGCATGATGCAGTGGAATTGCGGCCTCCCACTAGTTCAGATCTAGAAGTTCACCATAATGTGGCCTTATCGCGTTGTCTCACTTGTTTCGGACAATTTCCATTTAGAACATCTCTGGGATGCATTGGTGTACCAAATAGTACACTGGTATACAAAGATGGCTCTAAATCTTCGCCCGAGTATCGGAATTGGGTGAACTTTATATCATTGGAAAGCTAACTAAATTTCTTTGAAATGGTATCCAAACTAAAAAAAATGAGTATTTTGAAAATTTTACATATGAATAATCATATACTGAGATTTAAATTATGCTAAGGAAATACAAGGTATTACAATACCCCCCTGGGAATATTCGTCCTTGAATAAGACTCGCTAGACTGGAAGCACTAAGGAACTGATACTACATAAAGAATATACATGATGAAAACATGGTCTAATGACTGGGTCTGAGACATGATTTATTACTGAACTGGGCCTGTAAATGCATGACCGACATGGTCATGATATGCATCTGAAACTGAGTGTGATAAAGAGAAATCTTAAGAAGATTAATACCTTGAAATGAATCTGAGTTTGTTGGGAAAATATGAGGGTACTTGGTCTGCATATCTTCTTTTGCTTTCCAAGTGGCTTTCTCCACGGACAGATTCCGTCAATGAACTTTGACTAGTGGAACTTCTATTTTCCTTAGTCTGCGAACTTGATGATCAAGAATTTCTACTGGAACTTCCTCATAGGAGAGAATTTTTTTAATATCTACACTTTCTAAAGGAACAACTACAGCTAGATCACCAATACACATTTTCAACAACGAGACATAGAACACAGGGTGTACTAAAGCTAGATCAGAAGGCAACTGAAGCTTATAAGCTACCTTTCCAAAATGACTGAGAATTTTGGAAGGACCAATATATCAAGGACGGAGGTTTCATTTCTTACCAAACCTCTTCACTCCCTTCATACGAGAGATTTTAAAGTACACAAAATAACCGACCTCAAACTCGAGATCTTTTCTCCTCACAACTTCATACGCTTTCTATCGGCTCTGGGCTGTCCTAAGCCTTTCTCTGATCAACTAAAATTTCTATATAGCATCAAATACCAAGTCAGGACCTACTAATGTGGCCACCCACTTCAAACCAACCAATTGGGGACCTACATCTCCCATTATAAAGAGCCTCAAATGGAGCCATCTGGATACTCGAACAGTATCTATTATTGTACAAAAATTCAATAAAAGGCAAGTGGTCATCCCAACAACCTTCACAATAAAAAATGTAGGCTCTCAACATTTCTTCCAGAGTCTGAATGGCCCTTTCTATTTGACTACCTGTCTGAGGGTGGAAGGTTGTACTAAGGTAAACCTGAGTACTATGACCCTTTTGGAATGCTTTCCAGAAGTGAGAGGTAATTTGGGTACCTCTATCTAAAATAATGGATACTGGGACTCCGTGTGACCTAAAGAACTCTCGAATATATAGTTTGACATTTTCCTTGTCTGAATAGGAGGTATGGACTGGCAAGAAATGAGCGAATTTGGTCATCCTATCTTCGATATCCCAAATAGAATTATGTTGATGACGAGTACAAGGCAAACACATTATAAAGTCCATGTTACCTTTTTCCCATTTCCACGTAGGAATACTGAACTCTGACATGGACCCACTAGGCCTTTGGGGCTCAATCTTAACCCACTGACATGTAGAGCACTTAGATACAAACTCTGCAATATCCCTTTTTATCCCACTCCACTAATACATCTCATGTAAATCACGTTATATCTTAGTAGCCCTTGTATAAAGAGAGCAGCGCGCATCATACACTATCTCTGACTGACTCTTTCATCTTCACTAGATTGGGGTTGCTATCTTGCTTTACTTTACCTTGGAAACTAGAGATGATTCAACACTACTCTACACCCACACACTAGCTACTACTGAATCGACTAAGCGGATACCTAGTTGGGCAAGCTGATGAACTTTCTGAACAAACTTCTTCTTATCATTCTCAACATGAGCAACACTACCCATCGACAATCTATTCAGAACATCTGGCACCATATTGGCCATTCCTGGATGATACAGAATACTCATGTCATAATCATTCAATATCTCTTACCACCTTCTCTGATAGAAATTTAAATCTTTCTAAGAGAACACATACTACAAGCTTTTGTGATCTGTGAACTCATCAACATGTACTCCATATGAGTAATGCCTCAAAATATTTAAGGCAAAAACTACAGCTGCTAGCTCAAGATTATGGGTAGGATAATTTTTCTTATGGGGCTTGAGATTTCTAGAGGCATTGCCTATAACCTTACCTCTCTGTGTAAGGACAAAACTCAAACCTACTTTGGATGCATCACAGTACACAACAAACACATCTGAACTATTTGGCAAGGTCAGGTCTGGGGTTAAGATGATTCGAGTCTTCAACTCATGAAAACTCATTTTGCTTAACTTTCTTTTGGTTCAGTATAGACATGAGGGATTCAATAGAAAAAAACCATTTAACAAATCGATGATAATAGCCAGCCAAACACAAAAAACTCTTAATATTTGAGGGAGAGATGGGTTTTGGCCAGTTTTTCACTACGTCAGTACTTTGAGGATCAACTCTAATTCTATCTCCAAAAATAATATGGCCAAAAAACGCTACTGATCTTAGCAAAAATTCACACTAACAAAATTTAGTGAACAACTGATGATCTCTAAGAGTCTGGATTACTATTCTGAGATGGTTTGCATGATTATTTCACTACGGGAATAGGTAAGAATGTCATTGATGAAGACTATAATGAACATGTCCAAGTACTGCTTGAACACGTCATTCATTAAGTCTATGAAAGCTACTGGGGCATTTGTAAGACCAAAGGACATTTTTACTAGAAATTTGAAGTGACCATACCGAGTTCAGAAAGTTTTTTTTTGAATGTCACATTGTCTGACTCTAAGCTGATGATAGCCGGATCTGTGGTCTATGTTACAAAATTAACTAGCAACCTTAATTTGGTCAAACAAGTCATCTATTATAGGAAGTGATATTTATTCTTGATGGTGTCTATGTTCAGCTGGCGGTAGTCAATACATATTCTGAGAGAATCATCTTTCTTATACTCAAATAGAACTGGTGCACCCCATGGAGAGTCACTAGGTCTGACGAATCCCTTATATAGGAGATCCTTTAACTATTATTTTAATTCTTTGAGTTTGGCTGGATCCATTATGTATGGCAAAATAGAGATAGGCTGAGTGTCTGGGAGAAGGTCTATTTTGAAGTCGATTTCCCTTTCGGGGGAAACTCCGAGAAGATCTTCAGGGAACACATTTGGAAATTCAATGACTATTGAAACTGACTCAAGAGTTGGAGTCTCTGAATTAAAGACTTAAACTCGAACAAGATGGTAAATACACCCCTTGGGTATCATCCTTCTTTCCCTAAGGTACGAAATAAGCTGACCCCTAAGAGTTGTGGTAGTAACCCTCCATTTAAGGACTTTTTCATTTGGGAACTGAAATTGGAATATTTTGTTTCTACAATCTACTGAGGCATAGCATAAGTGAGCTAATCCATGCCTAGAATGACGTCAAAATCCGTCATCTCTAACTCTACAAGATCAACTAAAGTAACTTTCTGAGATATTGTGACCAGACAGTTCCTATATACCTACCTGGCTAGAATGGAAACACCCACTGATGTAGACACTGAAAATGGCTCTGCTAGAGTTTCAGGACTGACTTCAAAGTTGACGACTATATAAGAAGTTACAAAGGAAAGAGAAGCTCCAAGGTATAGTTAAGCATAAACATGTAAGTGAAAGACCTGTAATATACCAGTAACTACGTTAGGAGAATTTTCCTAATTTTCGCAGGACTGAAAAGGATACATTCTATTTTGATGGTGACCACTGGTAGCAACGGAAGCGGCACCCTACTGAGTCGGGAGACCGACTGGAACTGACGACTGATGGGACTGTCCCTGTTGGAGCAACTCCCTAACTTTCTGTGGAACTACCCAAAACTCTTAAATACAATGGCCTGGATTTCCATACCCAAAGCACACATCACTGCTAGCTTTACACTCACCTTAATTATGTCTATCATAATTCTAACATAGAGGATTTGTACGGGTGCTATTAACACTGCCTTGGGACTTTGAGCCTAGTGCCCTATCCCTGTTATCATTTCTGAATTTAGGCATTGGGGTACTGGATGAAGAGAGTGCTGGGGATGAATATCTATGTCGAAACTAAGAGAGGCTACCACCTTCTGACCTTGGATGACTGATATTAAAACTACCCATTCCAGCCTTTTTATTCTCCCCCTTTCTCTTCTG
This sequence comes from Capsicum baccatum var. pendulum, assembly GCA_030864225.1. Classification (NCBI taxonomy): domain Eukaryota; kingdom Viridiplantae; phylum Streptophyta; class Magnoliopsida; order Solanales; family Solanaceae; genus Capsicum; species Capsicum baccatum. The sequence continues at coordinate 9,676,571 of CM061550.1, forward strand.
GGTATTTTTCTTCTCAATATATCAAGCATGGACCATCAACCTGGACAAGTCCATCTTCCTAATCTGCATGTTAGTCCTACACTCCTTGACCATACTATCAGACACACCAGACATAAAATTTCTTATCTTGGATCTATTGTCAGCCACTACATGAGGAGCATATCTAGCTAACTAAGTAAACTTGAGTGAATACTCCTTCACACTTATGCTGCCCTGCCTCAAGTTAATAAATTCTAACACCTTGGCCACCCTCAATTCTAATAGGAAGAATTTGTCTTAGAAGGTGGTAGCAAACTCTTCCCATTCTACAGGACCAACATCTACACCCTTATCTACCTTCTACTATTTAAACCATGTGTGGGTCACATGCATCCAACTCAAAACTCTCACTAGATGTGATCCCCACAATATCTATTACCTTCTGAACCTTATCTAAGAATTCCTGTGGATCCTCTTTAGACTTAGATCCCATCAAGGAAGGAGGGTTCATTCGGGTGAAGTCCCAAATCCTGGCTACAACAACATTAGCCACTGGGTTGTCCAGAATAACAGTTGGCCATTTATTCTGAGCTACTATAGAATTGGCTAGAGTGGTGAACGCAACTCTAAATTTTGCATAGGAGACATCCTCATCCAGAGAATCGCTTGGACGGGCGGAGGTGCTAGCTAGTTTCTTGTTCTTCTTTTGTTATTCTTTATGGAAGGCATGTTTAGTCGCACCTGTTGAACATGATCTCATGCTCAGTCGTATGACGTGACTACTGAAAGAAGGGAAACTTTTCCTAAATGCCTTGTAGCCTCTTTCCTATAAGTGTGGCATGATACAAACCCATGCAAAAGGCATTGCTTGACGTGGCTTTCAGTGTTCCTAGAACACTTAAAACCTTAGGCTCTGATACTAAGTTTGAAATGCCCCGAGAGTACACCCTAGGCGTCACACAATTCTTACAATCCCGAGGGACCACAAGCTAACCCGTGAGCTGGCACCTGCGGTGAATTCTGTGTAATATAATGATAATGCAGAAGAAAAACTGTTACGCCATAAGGTTTTATTAATGAAAACTAGTAAAATCTAAAAATATCACACTGATAAAATAATATGACAATATCAACTGATGTCTGAATACCAAATGACTGACTGTAGTGTATGAAAAGCCTTTAGATTGACTGAATTTGAGTTGATATAATAGGCCCCAAATAACTCTAACTGACTACTAAACTGAAAGTATGAAATAAAAATAATCTATCATAAAAATATTAGGATTCACCACTGCTACTGGTAAGAGCCTGGGGAGTCTATGTGTGATCCCGGAACTGGACATCTGAAGCATGATATAATACATCATAGAGCAAAAGAAAGAGGTATGTGATCAGTACTTTGAATATACTAGTATGCTAAATGAGGTAGGCTAATATGCATGGTTTCATAAACATGGATAAGTAATTATCTGAATATGTATGCAGAAAACTAGGTACTGAATAGAGTATATAAAATTTGTGGATACTAAGAATACATTGAGCCTGTAATTATTGAGGATGTATTAAAAATCTATAAATACTAAAGATACATAAAATTTGTAGATACTAGGGATGCATGACCAAGCATATAACATGAACTGAATAAAATCTTAAAAATTGAAATGCTAAAATAACTAATATTTGTATGCTTTGGTCAAACAACACTGAGACTGATCGCCTGAACTGATTACTGGACAAAAACTATAACTGAGACCGTGGGAGGTATCATCTGACCGAAAATCCCTAATCTGAGTTAATTGGGGTCCAACTTGTAACCCCAGAAGGGTGTTAGTACCCTGCCATGAGTACTAGTGCTGGCTATGTGGATCCACTATATTGTTGTACTGTCCCGAAGGACTAAAGGTGTCAAGCCTAAATTGACGGGTGACCCCTGCGAGATAGTCAAGCCTAAACTGATGGGTGACTTGTCATAGCCTATTCTAGCTACGTTGTTCTCGAGTACATGGACTTCTACTAACGACTCAGCCTATATGACGGGGAAGCCATCATCCCTGCACTTGCTCGGTGCTAAATCCTACTCCCAGCTGAATGACACAAGATTACTAAACTGTCCTATATTTAACTGACTAATCTAGTAATGCTCATGATATACTCCGAAGTTATTCTGAAAGCACTAGGATGAGACTAAGTAAATAGCTATGGTTTTCGGAAATTCAAAACTCCCAAGACTCTAAAACAATAATAGTAAAATGGTACAGATCTTGAAAGACATAATAATGGGAACATTTAATAAAATCCACTCTTGTAATCATTTCATCAAACACTTGATGTCCATTTTTTAAGAAATTCATGGGAATAGTATAATGAATGAAGTAATAGCATGATTCTAAAATCAATGACTCTTAATTATGATTTAATTTGAAGTATGACAACATTAAAACAAATAGGACTTGATAACAATAGTAAATTCATTGAAGCATGGTATAAAATCAATATTCATGGAGATTTATGGTTAAAACCATAGGTTAAAATAATCATAACATGAAAAAATTATAACTTTGTAATTAAAAATAGATACGTGGATTCAATGTGTGAAAGGAACTCATGGATGAACACTTAACATACCTGGGTTAACGAATTTGTGAGGATTGATGGTAGGTTCTTGAGATTTGGCCTTGAATTTTGAAGTCTAATTTTTCTTGTTCTTGAAGAAAATGGATTCCTTTAAGAGTAGTTAGTGAATAATGGGCATATAATGCCCTATTAGGCTTTAATTTCGTGTTTAGGATGAATTTAGGGCTTACAAAAATGACCAAATAGCCCCTTGGAAATTTAAATCGCAGAATAAAAATCCTAATTTTTTAACTTTTAATCACGTCCGTCCACTACAAATTGATGAGGGCCATTTTGTCCTTTGTTGTGACACGATGGAATAGCGGCTTCCCACTGGTTAAGACCTGGAAGTTCACCACGACGTTGCCTTATCGTATTGACTCACTAGTTTCGGACAATTTCCATTTACAATATCTCCGTGATGCGTTGGTGTACCAACTGGTACACTATTTTACGAAGATGGCTCTAACTCTTCGCCCGGGTGTCGGATTTGGGTGAAATTTATATCGTTGGAAAACTGACTAAATTTCTTACAAAATGGTAAACTCTAAACTGAAAAATAATGAGTCTTTCAAAAATTTTATATTTGAATACTCATACACTGAGATTTTAGGAAAATTCAGGGTATTACAACATCTCAGTCATACATTATCGTATTACAGTTCTTTCATTTAAAACATAATACTTAGACCACCAAATTATTAAAACAGTACACTAGAATTTGTATAACAAAATACATGGAACTTATACCAAGATTTTCTCATTCAATTCTTAAACATGCGGTGGTCCATTACTTTTTAGCAAAACATGCAACTCTTTAAATAATCACTTTTTGTTTGTATTAACAAGAAAACACCCTCACTTCAGATTCACAACCAAACTTAAGTCATTCCACAATAGGTCAAAATATTTATGCCATTCTTCAAAATATGAAATTCATTAATTTATAAGTGAAATCAAGAGGTGTCATAACAAGAGAGGGTGTATAAAAATTTATGATCTCAATTCATCTTGCAAACTCAAAACGTATACATACTTATACACGAGTAAAAAATCAAATTTTGGAAAAGTCCTCAAGACCAAAACCTTATCATCAAAAGGGTTCACAATGCATATTTGTTAATATGATTTCAAAACCCTTTATAAACATATGATTTCGTAACTTTAAACCTTACTCAAAACGATTTCAACATGCCCATGTAGTTTAGGAACACTCCACATACCTTAATTGATGAAGAATTCACAAAAAGATTGAACCTTTCAGCTTGAATGTTAAAACCCTAGTTTTTTTCACCTCTTGTGTTTTAGATGAAGAAATAATGTTTTGATAGGGTTAAAAATGGGTTTTAGGGACTTCGGATGAAGGAAAAAGGACACAACTGCCCAAGGCCACCTTTTTTTCATGTAAATGTCTCTCGTGGTGCGACCCCAGGAAAGGTGGAGTAGACCTTATGATGCAACCCATAAAAAGGTGGAGTATAAATCGCGACACGATGCCCAAAAAGGTGGAGTAGACCTAGCGATGCGTGGGTATAATGACAACTCACTGCCTCTCACAAAAAAAGGTTATAACCTCTTGCTCTGGTATCGAATTAAGGAGAAATTGGAATCACTGGAAAGCTAACTCAATTATCTATTATTTGGCGGGTCGTGAGCTGAAAAATTACAAATATATAAAAGGTTATATAGTTTTAAACTTTATCCTAGTAAAATTGAATACTAAACTTTTGATGAATCAAAGACTGTTAGCTCAACTTTGCTCTAAGTTATTTCTATGAATGTTTTTCACCTCGAAAGCACTTCAAACATGGGGATAAAGATCATGACACTTATTCTCACTTGAAAATAATTTCTATTAGATCTTCCACATGTAGAAAAAATAGTTTAATTTCTACTTCAAAAGTGTGAGGTGTTACATTATCTCCCCCTTGGGGATCATTCATCCCCGAATGATGGGTAGGGATCTTTTAAAGCATTAAGAGTGTAGATTAACGAACATAATCTCGCATCATAATTTTTACATAATTAAATATGCAAAGGAATCAAATGAGTTTCATGATAACCCCTAGTGAAACATGCAAGCACGAAGCTGTAGGTAACGAGACTTTACATAGGAATAATCTTTCACATGAGTTCTATGAATCATAATCATCATAACATAAGGCATGGGTTTATTTGGTGATCCTAGACCTGATTTATATTGGTACTAATCATGAAAGAATATTTCGTGGCAAATAAGAAATAAAAGAATTCTCTACCTTTCAAGATACAATTAATAGACCTAAAACTGAGAGACACTACTCTATCATTCCCCAAACTACAAATAACATACTTCATCATTTCCAACATACAATTCTCCCATAACACTTCTTAACACAAAAGTTTGAGTTCCCCCCGCATAGTACTTCGATGTTGAAGCCTAATTCGAAGTTCAAAAGATGCTAACATGAACTACCATACCCTGTACTCTGCATCACATTATAAAATCACCTCACCTCCTCACTATAATCCAACAACCTCAAGTCGTCATTAAAGGAATACTAACAATATGGCACATTGGTTTGTGATTTCATTGATCACAACATTAAAACCTATCATTACTACACCCATTTAGTGGGTCTTCCCACGAAGACCCACAATTTTGATCACTCTTACAAGTATTTTCGCTACATACCTCCTTCCCAACTATTTCTCATAATGAAATTCCATATCCCTCTTTCTCCTATCACTTATAACCTTAGTTAAGGAAACCACATCAACATTTACACATTCCAGAACATCTACTTCCCTTTCATAAGTCACTACTACTCTTCCGTAACTACTTATCATACTATCATTCAGAGGGTCATTAAGGGGCCCGAGCATAAGCATCATGAATGGGAGAAAATTCAGGAACTACCTTAATTCACCATACCCCCTTAGGTCAAAGTCACAATCCTAGACTTGTGGATATATCCCCTTTTCAAATAAATAACCATAATTCTCAACACAATAGGTATCACCATATACAAAAATGCTAAGCTCCCCTTTTTTTTAACTATACTCTACAAGCATTGCTTTCCAAGAATGCTACTCTTAATTTTTGCAATCCTCTATACCCATCAACATACAACTCATTGTCTCATGAACATCCACATCTATACTTCTTATCATATAATGATCCGTTCTCCACTACTCAACATTCAAACATTTGACCTGTAACCATATAACTTTCAACTTAATAAAGTGTGCAAAACTATACAAAAGGCACATATTTTCCTACCTATATTTTCTAAATTCACCTATAAAGAACACCATATAACAACTTATTAGTCTTCCCCAGACGTCTCCATACTACAAATTTCAAGAACACAGACTATGTATGCCAAACAATTATACATATACAACTTTATCTAACAACATGCTACCTAGGGTTCAAATTATTCTTATATACCCACGTGCTTATCCTCTTAATGACTCAACCACAATTCATCGTTCAAACACAAGTCCCATGTATATAAATATATCATAATTATCCACTCTTTTTTTCACAAGTTGCTAACCTAGGCTATTGCATACATCGAATCAAGCCTACTACTTACTTCTACAAAACATGCATCATTAATCTTAAGCTACTATTTTTACCACTACACTCCATATCTTAAGTTTAAACCCATTCTCTAAAAACACCAATCATATAACACCGATCAAATAGGTCACATACTATACTATTAGATCAAGTTGGGGAATCAACCCAACTACGCCATTTAACTTAATTACCGCCCATAAGTTCATTCTCTCCACAACATTCCTACCCCAGCTTAAAATCTACCACACACCTTTTCATGTGCAGTACTAGCTTACAACTACCAAAGAAAAGTTTAGAAACATTATCGTATAGCTAAGAATTTTATAGGAGAACCTCAACTCTTTCAAGATAGAAGTTTAGAAATATTGTCAAATTTATCATGTTCATAGTCAAACAATTTTAGATGGTATAAAGACGTTTTCCTCATCAAAGTTACGGTTAGAGAACATTGTAATCATGATTATTGGAAAGAAAAATTTATAAATGGCTTACCAAATTTATTTGTAGAAAAGGTTGGAACAAAACTAAAAGATAGATTTGAGGGGAAAATTTCATATAGTAATTTAACGGGATAATACTCACGAAAATACCTGAACTTTGACCGAATTTCTAGTTGAGCATACTGAACTTTGCGGGGGTCCTATTAACCCCCTAGACTTTTTTTTCATATTTTAATGTCATATATCTGCCCACATGGACATGTGTGAATATGAGGTGGCGCGTGTATTACACTCGCCAAAACATGTGTAAAAATGAGATTTAAAGCTTGTATTACACGCGCCAGCGTCGAATTTGAGTATAGAATTTCGGGGAGGGGGAATTAAATCCACTTTAAAAAGTCTAGGGGGGTAATAGGACCCCCGTAAAGTTCAGTATGCTCAACTGGAAATCTAGTCAATGTTCATGTATTTTCGTGGGTATTATCCCTAATTTAGCTTATGGTGATATTATAAGTTTTATAAATGTCACAGTACTTGAATTATGTACAAATATTAAACTTAAAAATCAACTAAAAAGAGAATAAAATAACCCGTAATAATCTAGGAAGCTTTTTTTATTATTTTGATTATATAATGTTATCAACCCTTCAAAGGAAGCTACCAAGAAGATTAAAAGACAACATAAAATTATAAAGATAAATCTAAAAAATCTTATTATTATAAAAGACGATTTAAAAGATATTAAAAAACTTCTAAAGGTTAATATAAAACCAATAATGAAAAATGTTGGAATTGCAAAAAATTGGACATAAGGCTAAAGATTGTCGAGTTCCAAATAAAAATAAAAACAAGATAAATATGCTGGATTTAGGAAATAATGTTAAAGATAATTTATATTCAATTCTTGATTAAAATGAAAATAGTTCTTCTTTTGAACAAAGATTTAGTGGTGATAATCAACTTAATGTTTCATAAAGTTCAAATAGTAGTGAATTAACAGATCATTGTAATTGTAGCGGTGGAATTTAGACTTATGATAGTCATTCAATAAATGTTATCACCAATAGTAATAAACAACAAAAAGCCTTATTTGACATGAGAGGTCATCTTGAAGATCCAACTCTTGCGAGAAAATAATTAATAGCCTAAGGATATTATTCTTGACCAACAAGTTTATAATAAAGAAATTATTGAACCCTTTAAAATGAAAAATGTACTAAATAAATTTTAAAAACATAAGTCTAAAACAAAAATACAAGATTTTTAAATAGAATTTCTATGCATAAGAGAAGAACTTAGGACGGTTAAGCAAAGACTGAACAATCTAGAAATAGAATCACTTTCTAATAAAATATTAAAAGATTTAACTCCAAACAAGACCTCATATCATATTAGTTATAGCTTGGTGAAACGTTAGGAGTAAAAGGTAATAATAAAGAAATAGAATCTCTACAAAAACCTTCTACAAAAAAATCAGGAATTAATATAATTACTGTAATTAAACCACAAAGTTACCATATACCAATTACTATAGTTAACAATAAATATTATAAAATTCATAAGATTGCATTATTTGATATAGGTGCTAATGAAAACTGCATTAAAGAAGGATCAATCCCAATAGAGTACCTGTAAATAGGTGTTACGCGATTATTCTCTGCAACAGACAAAAACAACAAACCCAGTGTATTCCCATATAGTGGGGTCTAGATTCTCTGCAACAGTAGAAAGATTAAAAATAAATTATAAACTCCGTAAAGAACATATTTGCAATGATGAAGTCTATTTCATTAATGATTTTATAATAACTAAAGATATTAATTAAGAAATAATATTATGTCTTCCTTTTATAACTCAAATAAAACCTTATATTGTTGAATTAGATGGCATCCAAACCAACATTTGAGAAAAAAAATTATTTTCCCCTATCTAAATAGGATATCAAAAGAAGAAAATTATTTTATAAAAGATCACACTACCATTAGGATAAATTGTCTAAAGAGTCGAATAAACATTAAAACATTATTATTTCCAGAAAAAGCCATACAACGAGAGGTTTGTTCCAAAGAAACTCAATACCAAATAATTCTAGGAATTTTCAACTATGTTGTAGATTTTGTATTCTTATTATTAGATAGGATTGTAGGGTGCATGTCAAGAAAAATTGAATTATATAAAAATTAGAAAATACTAATTTACCATTACAAAGAAATGTTATGACATTATGAGTTATCAAATTTCAAAATTCTTTAAAAACAGCCCAAACTATTATACAAAAATGTCAATATTCTAATTTTTAGGAGAAATTCTCTCCCAAATATTTTAATAAATATTTTTCTACAAGAAAATTATGAGTCCCGGAACACCACGAACAATGCTAAGACCTCTATCTCATCCTTTTTGGAGAAAAGAAAAAATGAAAAGACACTTCAATGAACACGATAAATAGTCCGAAAATAGATTTTCAGTACTTGCAAAATTTTCATCCCTTCCAAAACCTAGCATTCCCCTACTGCCAAAAGAATCTATTACAAGTTTACCTAGAATGCAACCTCTTAAACAAATTTTTAAAGAAGAATACTCCTCAACCAATAAGAATATTGCTATCCGAACTAAAGATAGTTGTGCGATGAAATCACCAAAGACATATTCATAAGTAGTCTCTCCAGCCACTTCACAAAAGAAGGAAGAACAAAGTATTCCTGATAAAAAGAAATTTGAGATAGTAAATTTGCAAGTAGTGCAAATAATGGCACTTGATAAAAAATATGAAGGTTTTTTAGTACCGTAGTAAATAAAACCTTGTTATACAAATTGGAATTATGTGGAGACAAATGATCCCACAAGACCCGAAGGTATTATAAGTCTATATTAATAAATATCGATTTGTTACAAATTTAGCATAAGTTAGTAGATATAAATGATCCCAACAATATATATAGCTATAAATGATCCCAACAGTATTAAACACTCAAATTTTACAATTAAAAGGATATTAAGCCCATCTGAAGGGTATGTAGATCATCTACATACACCTATTCCCTTGTTGAGAAATTATCGACCTCAAACATATAATTGGTATGATTATAAGGTGGCTTGGTACAATTTTATGTATATTAGGTCTAATACTCACTCCTGGTTCGTTAAATACTCAGAGAAAATGAGGACCACCGTAATTCCCCGATGGTTCAGCGATTGGTAGAGACAATTTGGTAGAAATAAACAGGTTTTGTCTACTCAATTTCAAAAGCAGTTTGAAAAGTTTCAGGTAGAACAAAATATCTCTACAATATCGGAGAATGTTAAATGGTGTAAATTTTTTATTGCAAAAATAATTTCATATATTATCTATTGGTCCTTTGATATTCATGAAATTGAGAGGATCAAATACTTAAGTAAGACCACCAAGATTAAAGGATGGAGTCCAATAGAAAAATAGCAACAAATTCATCCTAACAAAATTAATCACACCCTTCCAAAGAAAAATTAAAGAGAAGACTTAGAGAAGCCTTGTAAAATCTAGATAAAGGGAACAATTCAAAGTAGACAATAGAATTATTAGATATTGTATCATCACATGCTAGTTAACCCAAGAACAGTGACATGATAGACCCACAAGGTATAGCACAAGCATACCTCATCAATTAAAATAAAGGTGCTAGCACCCCTTTAAAATCCAAAAAGCTACTTGTTGGACCCTACCGATAAAATAAAGCCTAGAAGAAAAAATGACACAAAATTTCAAGGAAGAAAAATCCAAAATCTTTTCAAAATCATCAAAAGACACATGTTCATGATACAAGACAGTTAGAGACATGTGTAGAACAAACAAATAGGCGCCATCTACTCCTAGACAGTTGTAGAATAAATATAAAATGAACAGATGTAAAATAGATAATGTTTGTTAGTTACTAGTCAGCACTTATGAGGCCTATTTAAGGGCTTTCAACTTGTAATAGTAGAACATTCTGAAATTTTAAAAACTCAAAATAACTCCTTACTATCTCTCATATTGCCCCCCCCCCCCCCCCCCCCCCCCCCCCCCGTAATCTGTGTACATTTCTCTAATCAATAAAAATTTTTTGTAAGTATAAATTTCTCTCTTTCTCTAGTGTTTTAATTAATTTTACTTTACATTTATTTTTTCTAATTTTGTTGTTTTAATGTTTAATTTGAAAGTTTAAAATACTTTTAAAGATAAAATTATTTTAAACTATTATTTTGCTCCTTATTTTCTCTATTCGTGCCCCAAATAGTATCAAAGACAAGTTTTCTGGGATGAAGTGTGAGTATGAGTAGGAGTGGCTAGATGGTTGCGTTGTTCTAGAGCCGGTTGAAATTAATGTTGCTCTTGGCATTATCATTTTTCTGGTTAATAATTACTATTGTTCTTTCTTTATGTTCTTAGTTTTATTCCTTAAGTTGGGTAGCCATTTAATAGCGGTTTAGACGTTGGCAAACCTAAAATTTCTGTTGGATTAGCAATGAGTATGTGGTAAATGTAGAGCCTGTCCCGGAGGGTGTTCCTATCGACAAGCCTATATAAAAGAATTTTAGAAGAAGAAAATTAGTAATTACTGCACTCAAAAATAATTATTGTAGAAAGAACATCGAATGTAGATTTTGGTCCTAGGATAGTATTTTTTCTCTCATCTGCAAAAATCCTAAATGAATAATTCAACCAACCAAAACATAATAAATAGCGTTAATATTTATGCTATCTCTTGTAAAATTTCTAATATAGAAAGTGATTTACTAAATTGGAATATTCCAAGTTTTAATAGGGTCTATAAACCTGGAAACTTTGATTTTGTAAAAAATTATAATATTAAAACTTTGAAATCTACTGTTGTAATTGATAAAGATGTTGAGACTATTAAATTATTAGCAACTGAAGATATGAATAGATATAAAAAAATTACATGTTCCTTTACATAGGTCTTGTTCAAGTAGCAGTTAAACCATTATATAGATTAGGTGTGATGTTCCTATATGTTTACTTTTGACATATAATAAGTTATTAAATTTTTATGATTCATTAATAGAAGTATTACAAAGTAATCTCTCTAATGGCCCGGTATACATTAATTGTTATCCTAAATTTTTTTATAGATATTAATGATCTAAATGTTATGGATACATTACCTTTAAAAGTTATAACAAAAAATATGAGTAGTAAGGTAAATACTAGAGAAATAGAAGTAATTTTTAGGGTATATTATAGATTAATGAAAACAACCTTAGCCCCTAAGACTAAAATAGTTAGCAATAAAGGAGCTACCATGATTATGGAAGCTGACTGTAATCATAATAATATCTTTGTCCCATAAATGATAAAATGGAATGATGTTTTAATACAAGATAATTGGCATTTTGACTCCATAATGGAGTCAGAAATATGAGAAAAAAATTCAAATATTGAACAAGTAGAACAATATCTAGATGGATGTATAGATTTAAAATTTCTAAGATCACAACCCTTTAATCAAGCATCTTCAAGTAAAAGAATGTACCTTTCTGGAACTCTAATCTCCAAATCTGTAGAAGAAAAGGAAGTAACATTAGCAGATATTTAAAGAAAATTAAAAGGAATTGATTTCTCAAAAACAATCCCCAAAGTAGAATATGAATCTACAAATTTAGAAACAAAAAAATCAATTAAAAGTTTTTGTAAGTATAAATTTTTCTCTTTCTCTATTGTTTTAATAAATTTTTCATTACATTTATTAAGTTCTAATTTTGTTGTTTTAAAGTTTAATTTGAAAGCGTAAAATACTTTCAAAGATTAAATTATTTTAAATTGTTATTTTGCTCTTCGTTTTATCGATCCGTCCCTAAATGATATCAGAACCAAGTTTCCCGAAAGGGAGTGTGAGTATGAGTAGGAGAAGCTACAGCGTTACATTGTCCTAGAACCAGTCCAAATTAGTGTTACTCTTGCCATAATCATTTTTTCTGGATAGTAATTACTATTGTTCTTTCTCTGTGTTCTCAATTTTATTCTAATTTGGGTAGCCGTTTACTCGCGGTTTAGACGTTGACAAATCTACAATTTTTTTGTTATATTAGTTCTAAGTATGTAGTAGAAATAGAGCTAGACCCAGAGGGTGTTCCCGTCACCAAGCCTACAGGAATAAAATAAGAGATTTTTAGAAGAAGAAAATTAGTAATTACTACACTCAAAAATAATTGTTGTACAAGTAACATCTAAAGTAGATTTTGGTCCTTGGATAGTGTTTTCTCTCTCATCTACAAAAATCCTAATGAATACTCCAACCAATCAAAACGTAATAAATAGTGTTAATATTTCTGCTCTCTCTAATAAAATTGCTAAAATAGAAAGTGATTTGCAAAATTGAAATATTCCAAAAGAAAGGTTTAATAAAGTCTATAAAACTGAACACTTTGGTCTTGCAAAAAATTATAATATTAAAACATCGAAATGTACTGTTGCAATTAGTAAAAATATTGAGACTATTAAATTATTAGAGGCTGAAGATAATAATAGATATAGAAAAAATTACAAGTTCCTTCATATAGGTTTTGTTCAAGTAGTTGTTAAACCATTATATAGATTAGGTTTAGATGTTGCTATATGTATACTTTTGATAGATAATAGGTTATTAAATGTTGATGATTCATTATTAGCAGTATTAAAAAGTAATCTCGCTAATGACCCGGTATACTTTTATTGTTATCCTAATTCTTTTATAGCTATTAATGATCAAAATGTTATGGATACATTAACTATAAATGTTAAAACAAAAAGCATGAGTAGTAAGGTAAATACTAGAGATATAGCAATAATCTATAGAGTATATTATAGATTGATAAAAGCAACCTTAGCCTCTAAGGCTAAAATAGATAGTAATAAAGGAGCTACTATGCTTATGAAAACTAACCATAATCATAATAATACCTTTGTCAAAAATGATAAAATGGGATGATGTATTAATAAAAGATGATATTTCAACTCCATAACGGAGCCATAAATAGGAGAAGAAAATTTAAATATTGAACAAGTGGTATAATATCCAGATGGATCTATAGATTTAAAATTTCTAAGGTCACAATCTTTTAATCAAGCATCTTCAAGTAAAAGAATATCCTTTTCTAGACCTTCAATCACCAAATCTGGAGAAGAAGGGGAAGTAACATTAGATGATATTGAAAGAAAATGAAAAGTTGATTTCCCAAAAACAATTTCCAAAGTAGAATATGAATCTACAAATTTATAAACTAAAAAATCAATAAGTACCACTGCTAGTAAAATGCTAGGAGGAGAGATTTCCTATGAATGATTAGGTCAGATGTAATATTTGAACCTGACTTTGAATATTTAGACAAATTATGGAATAACCTAGAAAATTGTATTAAAAAGGAATGGTGTAAACAAAAATATTCATTAAAAGAAAGATATACTTTTTAGAGAAAAATAGTGCAATGATATGAAAAGATTAGGATGTAATATTGATTTATTTAAATGGTTTGAAAATAGGAAAATTAGATGATCAAAAGGATTTATTAAACAAGATTTCTAATAAATGGTATACTATTAGTACTAAAGTTGTAGAATCAGTAATTCCTCCGTTTGAAGAAATTAGTCTACCAGTAGATGGTAAAGTAGTTACTGCCTAACCTTTTAAATTAGATATAGTAGATACTAAAGGTGATCCAACAAATAAGGATATAAATAAGATTATCCAACAAAATAATTATATAAATCAATTATTACATGTAGTATCTAAACATATTCTCGAAGTCGAGAATAAATCAACTCTTAAAGATAAACCAAGTTCCTCGCATCAAGATAAAAAGTTAGAAACTCATCCAATTTTTAAATTACCAGATTCTCAAAATATAAATTTTCTAAATTTGAAGAAAAATTTGAAGTAATAGATGATACGCTAGGAAAAATAAATGAAAATTTTAATTCAGAATTAAAGGTCAGAAATGACAAGGTTATAAGAACTCTATCGGAAAGGAATGATAATGAAATTAACAAAATAAACTCTAAATATTCGATAAAAAAGAATTATTATTAAAAGCCCACATTTTCGGATATCCAGTATGAAGAAAATGAATTTTTATCTCATTACCGAATGAAATATGGATGGATTAGCAGAACATCAAATATATATAAACTACATGAAATGGAAATGGCCATTACGACATATAAAATTGCAAAAATGTTGTATAAACAAGCCGCTTTTATAATTATATTAGGTTTTACAAGTACTTTAAAAAATTGGTGGGATAATTACCTCACAGATAATAATAAACAAAGCATTCTAAATGTTACAACTATTACTCAAGCTATTAAGACTGAGTCAACAGTATAGACAGTTGAAAACCAAGTCTTTCAATAATCCATCACCACTTTAATTTATAGTATAGCTAAGCATTTTATAGGAGAAACTCAGCTCTTTCAAGATAGAAGTTTAGAAATATTATCAAATTTAGCATGTCCAAAGTTAAACGATTTTAGATGGTATAAAAATATTTTCATCAGCAATGTTATGGTTAGAGAGAATTTTAATCATGATTATTGGAAAGAAAATTTATAAGTGGTTTGCTAACTTTATTTGCAGAAAATGTTAAAACAAAATTAAAAGATAGATTTAGGGGGAAAATTCCTTTTAGAAATACTTATGGTGATATTATAAGTTTTATAAATGTCACACAACTTGAATTATGTACAGATATTAAGCTTACAATCAACTAAAAAGAGATAGTAAAATAACTCGCAATGAGTGAGGAAGCTTTTGTCAAGATTTTGGTTATATAAAGTTATCAGCCCTTTAAAAGGAAGATACCAAGAAGATTAAAAGTCAACATAAAAATTATAATGATTAATTTGAAAAATCTCATTATTATAAAAGACAATTTAAAAGATCTAAAACAAGCTTCTAAAGGTGACTATAAAACCAATAATGAAAAATGTTGGAATTGCAAAAAAACTGAACATAAGGCTAAAGATTGTGTCAAACCCAAAAACCATGGAGGTGCTACTCACACCTGGAGCCTCTCTTGACTAAACAAATCAACTAGAACCCAATAAAACAATAATAGTGGATTGTCAAGGCTAAATTGAATTTGAAAGGAAACAATACTAAGACAAACACAAATGTAAAAAAACTACAATATAAGAACAATTGGACTATAACAGACTATCTGACCCATGACAACAACAGTCTACAAGCCTCTATGATTAGTCGGGACAGGCTTCGCAGTATTCATTAGTTATATAAGTCAAAGTAAACTCTAGACATGGAAAGTCCAAAAATAATAAAGCATACCAATCATCAGCTGAAAGAGATCGTATGCAACGAGCACTTCTTTCCTCCTAACAACTTGCAGGCATGAATGCATGGCCCCCAAAGAATAGGGACGTCAATATGGAAAATGTACTGAGTATATAAGGCATTAAGTGACCATTTATGTGTAAAATAAGAGATTGAATGAAACCAGATATCAATATATAAAAATAGGGGCAAGTATAGAAAATCACCTTTTTTATAATTAAGGAATCATGTATATTACATTCTTTTATTTACTTTATATTTCTTTGTTTTAATAACTTTATAACATCTGATAAAATGACCAGCTGATTAGTGGTTGAAGAGGAATATACTCACAAATACATTAATCGGGATCGGCCTATGCTAGGTATCATAACCCCTGAACTGCCTCCCACATGCTCATCAACTGGGATCTTCCCTATGCTAGGCATCAAAACCCCTTGGGATACCACCCATAAATACGTCAACTGAGGTCAGCCCTATGCTAGGTATCAAAACCCCTTGGGTTGCAACCCATAAAAATTACATTTGTGTTAGTAAGTTTATTTAACTTTTGAGATTGTTACTTTGGTGATCATAGTCCTTTTGAGATGTTGCAACTCTAAACATGTGATGTAGACATTTAGATAAATTTCTCAAGGCAACAACAATCACACATGAAGTAAAAAAAATACTTCAATGTGATACTCAGAAACTCATATGACTCAATGAACTTTATTAGACACGGTGCATATGTTATGACCCGAACCAGGGCCGTGACGAGTATTTCGAACCATGGAGACCAAAAACACCCCTATCTGTCTGGTAATCATGCACCTAATTCATATGATCAACGTAATGCAGAAAAAATATAATAACTCAGAAACATGGTCATAAATTTGAAAGAAACAATAATGGGGAGATAAGGTTCCCTCAATGTCAATTAACCTCTAAACAACTGTCTGTAAAAATCACTAACAAATGACTGAGTCAAGTAACCGTATATAAACTGGGAAAAGGCCCCTAGTAGACCCCAAAACTGAATATAAGATAAAAGGACTGCAGGACATAAGGCCTTTCGAAATATAGAAGGCTCACCACTTATCTCTGCAACTCTGTCTGAAGGATTTACTGATTCTACTGATCCCTAGACTGGGCCTCTGAACCTGAGAGGTTGGATAGGGGAGGGGGTCAGCAAAAAAGTACTAGCACGTAGAGATATCAAAACAAAACATAATATTTCTACAATATATAGTTAAGAGCCATTATAAAGAAAATTTCGTATCAATCATTTGAAAACACATGGGTGTAATGGAATGGTTTTCTCAACAACAATGAAATGCAACTAAGATAGGTGGAATACCCTACATAATTTGTACTAACTGTCTAACCTCAATTGCCGTAGAGATTGGAGTATAAGTGAGGGAGAGACACACAAGATCACATAGCTTGGTGTCTCAACCCAATGGTAGTGCCCAAGACCACTTAGCCTAGGCTCCTACCTGTAGTCCCAATTTGGGAATGACATGAAGTCAAGTACACAAGATCACTTATTCTGGTACAAATATTCCATGTCGACAAAAGCGTTTTCCAGCGATGATCCCTTGTCTCTAAAACGCCTTCTTCGGCTTTCACCTTTCTCATATAAAATCAATGCATTCAAATTTCATCTGATTCAATCACATATCATGTTCTGTAGGGTATCATTACACCCAACTTGCAAGTCATCCATATCACATCCACATATGCATAATCATGTAAAAACCAAGGTGCTTCATCATTTACAAGTGGTGAACAATATTTATTTCAAATTCATGCTCTCTTTTGTTGATCACAATATAATATGGGGTATCAAGACATTTTTATGGGAATTTGAAAGCAATTTATCATTCATATTTATCAAACTTCCATGGAAAATCTCAAATTACATATGCATGGTTTCAACCATTGAAGTATATAGGAAAATAATTCCCATGACATAAAGTAAATAACTTAGAAATCATATTGAAATCAAGATTTTAGCATTTGATTGAAAACCCCCATTTAAAAGCATCCATGTTCATAAAAACTATACCCATGAGAGTTTTGGATAACCCAATGTACCTCTATATGAGAATATGATAGGTTTTTCTTGAAGACTACATTGCGAAGATTCCAAATCTTCAATTTGTTTTAAAAACCCATGGTTGAATCTTGAACTATTTGGGTTTTTATTTTGAAACCTTGGGGAGAGTTCTTGAACAATTTGGATAAATGGAGGTGTATTTTGGGGTCTTTGGGAACTGAACTTTGTGTTCATGGATAAATAAGGGTGGAAAAGGACCATTTTGCCCTAAAAACTGAGTGTTTAAGTCACCTAAAACTTTTACATAGGTGGTGCCTATGCTATCGCCTATGTTTTACATAGGCGGCGCCTACTAAATTGAAAGGCCATAACTTCTTGCTCGGGTGTCGGATTTTAGCAAAATTTGTATCATTGGAAAGCTAACTCGAAGACCTATCATTTGACATATAGTAGGCTCTCTAATTTGACATATACAGATAGTTATGGTTCATGGAAGTTGACACACTTTACAACGTCCACTAAAACTTAGTAGATCGAAATAGTTTCAACTCATCGTTGAGTTGACGGACCTCTATGGTCTAAATTCAAGCTTAAATGGATTCATATACTACACAATTAATCAACATACCATATTGGCATAGGATTTATGGCTTCTAATTATCATTGCATCGAAATCATGGTTTTTATCTAGCCCGAAATGCTGGGGGTTACATTATTTCCCCCTTGGGATCATTCGTCCTTGAATGATGGGTAAGAACATATTAAAGCTTAGAGGTATGGAATAAAGCGGATACGACATGTCCTCTAATAAAGAATACACTGGTCTGAAACATTACCATATGGATGGAACTACTGATGTTTTGAATTCTTATACCGGACATGCATATCTGATGCATGGATACACGACTGAAGCTACTCATAAGCTGAATTCTCATAATAAACATGAATACCTGATGCATGGATTTGTTACTGAGTTGTTCTCTTGAACGCAGGACTAAATACACTGATAACCTAAACTTTTTCTATTGAACATGCATATCTGACTGAACTGACGTATGAACGTATGACTGAATAGGCAATGACAACTGGTGCGGAGCTTGTAATAAGAATCTATGCATATAGTTGAATACGGTATCTCCCCATTCAGACCTTATGTCCCTCTATGAATGTTCAATTCACTAAGATACTCGAAAAACTGAGTCGATGCACAGGGCACATACGAATTAAATCATAACTGAACATTTGGAATTTGAATATAATGTATGATATATGAACTGGGCTATACTCGTAAATACTGGTATACTCTATCTTGGAATAGTAGTATGTCTGAGATTTCGAGTAGCATAAATAAGTGCAAAGACAAGAAAACAAGTCATGTGAATCTGACTGCTAAGCTAACTTATTGGCCATAGAGACTGAATTATGCTACACCATCATACTTAACAGGAGTAGTCTCTTCAACACTCTCTATAAGGAAGCGCTAGCAGTAATAGAGAGCCATGCATATAGGGTACGGATTACACAAAACATCCAACTAAGGAAATCACAACATTGACACTACTCTGTAGTTTGGAATATACACATATAACTTCTAAATTAGGATAGAATTTTTAGACCTTTAGCAATACAACTTCTTACTTTCAGGCGCAGAGCACTTACCGAATATCCCTTAACTATAGTATTCCCTATAAATATCATATTCATTCAACTCAGCTTAAAATTCTCATATGAGCATTGACAAATCTTTCTACTAATGTCGGAAATAACTTAATCCCTTCGCCGTGATCAAGCCTAACTCTAAGATAGAAAAAAATACAACATGCTAGACCACGCTATTATTCTAAACCATATGATGCCACCTTATATATCTCTTTTAAAGATAATATCCAAAGTATAACATGCCTTATAACATCAACGACTACTCTGAACACTTAATATGAAGTTGCTATTGCATATTGCGACCTTCCACTACAATCCCAAAACGTCATTCAAGCCTATTTTATAACCAAATGTTGACTTCAAGGAAACCACCCATAAATACATACTTCACATAGTTTCTAAACTATTGTCAATATAACTCCCACGCGCTACCTTAAGACATACACACACAAAATTTTCCACTAACCATCACATGTATGAAAGACTTGGACCCAAATCTTACTTCATACTTATGGCCTTATCTAAACAAGCATACTATGATCTTCCATCAACAAGAAAATTTACATCATCACTACTATCATTGCATAGGAAGGGTCACTAAAAGGTTAAAACATAAGACCCTCAAGCGTGAAAAGATCTTTATACGGGACTGAGCACACTATAAAGAGTGAGTACATGCGCCATGAGTTGCATGACCTCAACTAGAGTTCATAACATAAGGAATGTGATTCCGACTACTTGAATGAACTAGAACTCATTATCTTGGAACTGGAAGAGTATGTGACTCTCTATCATATACCCGAATGATGAACTATTATCACGAAACCGAATCGTAAGGCATGAGTAAGCATCCAAATAACAAAAAAATACTGAGGTAGGAATGGGTTGAGATTCACCCTCACTTTCTAATGTTCTATATCATACTGCATCACTACTAAATTCTGAGAGCCTTACATGGTCATTCGTTCTATCATCTCCCCCTTGGCTTCAAGTCACATCAAGAGTTTGGGAGATTCTTTACCAAATTCTAACTGAACTACACTTACTACACTCTAGGGTCTGAAAAAAATGATAGTACATGCATATCATAGAACTTAACCCGAATGACTAACTTCTGGGATACACTCTATCTTTCCATAGCCACCAATAGTCATAGTATAATGCTTGCGCACTTATTTATATTGGTTCAACCTTCAAAACTCAAACTTATATTCTAACACTTAACATGGCTATTTAGATCACCATATACCATCTAACTAGTCTTTCTCCACTTAACAATTCAATGGTACCACTAGCCACACAAATTATGTAATACTCTTAGAAAAATATGCTGCAACCTCATATCACCTTGGCATACTTCTACACCATACCTACAATATTATACTTCATTACCAATCAATTTAAACTTAAGCCATTTCATACACCGTTCAAGCCTATTAGATCACTTTCATATAACTTACATTGTTGATCAAGAAATCATCACATCCACCTTTATGAACTTCAACTGTTCAAACTTAATGTCTAGTGCTATGCATGATTTACAACCCAACCTTACACAAACTTTTCACTTGGAAACTATAAATAAACATCACGAAAAACTAGTGCACTAGAACTTCATAACCACAATAATCGATCATGACCTAATGGTTTTCCTTATCATAATCCGTTAGCATGTACTATTTCAGCACCTCAAGCCTACTAATTTAATCCCACAACCATACACCATTAATCTCATGCCACTATTCTTACATCCACATCCTACATTAGGTTCAATCCAATAGTCTAGCATCAATCATCTACCACCAATGACAAGGGCAACATGATATACTAATCCATTAAATTGGAACATTTTATCCCAAATACCTTCTCACAAATAGAACTAGTTTACAACTACCAATGAAAAGAGGGCCAAGGGGGTTAAAGCCTCATAATAGACATGGTCAACCTTATCCTTATATTATAACCTCGTACAATCGTATCTACTTATACTGCTTTCTCACATCACAATTACTTATCCACGCATACATTTACACTACCTTCAAATTCCTCAAACAACCATGAGTCCATAATCATAACATATTCACTAATATAACTATTTTCACATTCAAGCAACCAACAAATCACCCTAACTAATAACTCTTTCTCTACCTTCTACTAATAACACACAAGGACGAATCACTTCATTACCAACTCTATCTCATGCAAAGAGATTCAGCCATACATATATTAAACTAACGAAAGAACAACAAGATGCAAGTTAATCAAAATAGGCCTCACACGGCTTCACTAAACTTTGGTTTTGTATTTTGAACAAGAAAATGGGATGAATGACAAGTCAACTACGCTAGTGAATCGAAAGAGCCCCACACGGCATCACTAGGCTTTTTAGTTTCATCAACAAAATGATAAAATATTTTCAAGAGATAGAAACTTGTCACACAATATTCCATAATCTGAGAATACACATCTTACTTTGTATAGATAAAAATTTGAGTCAAATATTTCCCCCACAGATTATGATACAATCCACACACGCTACTAACTACCAACTGGTCATGATACTGACACTTTAACTTATATTACTATTTGGGTGGAAACACAATTTCAACACTCCTACTACACATCTTTTCTCTTACGCATGATATCTATAACATAAATTTTTGAAAAGGGCCAACTACACTCAATACAGAAGGCTAAAAAGTATGATTTCATCAAGATGAAGGTTCACACTAAAACCCATACACTCTGAAGCAATAACGGACTCTTCCAAGTCCCTGCATAATTTTAAGATCTTATATGACACGATCCGAAGGGACAATACCATTTAGACTCTAAACTTCTACACTTGAATCACCCCAGTAATGTGACGGGCCTGAGAACATCCGAGTAAGGAAAGAATTTTGGATGATTTTACTTTCGTATGGACGTTACCATAACACGAATTAGAGTATGAAGAATGAACATTCTGACTATGTTACACGAATTAGAATATGAAGAAAGAGAGACATTCCTAAATGTCTTGTAGCATCCTACTTATAAGTGTGGCCCGTTACACTTCCATAACAAGACTCTACCCGACGCAATTTTACAGATACCCTGGGAAGATGAACCATGCTTTGATACCAAGTTTTTCACGACCCGAACTAGGGCCAGGTCGTTACGAGCATTTCGAACCATGGAGGCCTGAAACACCCCTATCTGTCTGGAAATCATTTACCTAATTCATGTAATCAAAGTAATGCAGAAAAAATACAATAACTCGAAAACATGGTCATAAATATGAAAGAAACAACAACGGGGAGATAAGGTTTCCTCAACGTCAGTTAACCTCTAAACAACTGTCTGCAAATATCTCTAACAAATGACTGAGTCAAGTAACCATCTATAAACTAGGACAAGGCCCCCAGTAGACCTTAAAACTATATATAAGATAAAAAGACTGCAGGACATAAGGCCTTCTGAAACATAAAAGGCTCACTACTTGTCTCTGCAACTCTGTCTGAAAGATCTACTGATTCTCTTGACCCCAAGACTGGGCCTCTGAACCTGAGAGGTTGGAGAGGGAAGGGGGTCAACACAAAAGTACTGGAACGCAGATATATAAAAAAACATAATATTTTTACAATATATAGTTGAGAGCCATTATAAAACAAATTTCGTATCAAATCATTTGAAAACACATGGTCATAATGAAATGGTTTTCTCAACAACAATGAAATGCAACTCAGCTAGGAGAAGTACCCAACAAAATTTACACCAACTGTGTAACCTGGACTGCCGCCGAAATTAGAGTATAAGTGAGGGAGAGACAGATAAGATCACATAGCATGGTGTCTCGACCCAATGGTAGTTCCCAATATCACTTAGCCCGGGCTCCTACCTATAGTCCCAATTTGGGAATGACATGAAGTCAAGTACATAAGATCACTTTGCCTGGTACCAATATTCCGTATCGGCAAACACGTTTTCCAGTGATGAGCCCTTGTGTTTCAAACGTCTTCTTCGGGCATCCACCGTTCTCATGTAAAATCAATGCATTCAAATTTCATCTGATTCAATAACATATCATGTTCTGTAGGGTATCATCATACCCAACTTGCAAGCCATCAATATCACATCCACATATACATAGTCATGTAAAAACCAAGGTGCTTCATCATTTACAAGTGGTGAACAGTATTTATTTCAAATTCATGCTCTCTTTTGTTGGTCACAATATAATATGGGGTATCAAGACATTTTCATGGGAGTTTGAAAGCAATTTATCATTCATATTTATCAAACTTCCATGGAAAATCTCAAATCACATATGTATGGTTTCAACCATTGAAGTATATAGGTAAACAATTCCCATGACATAAAGTAAATGACTTAGAAATCATATTGAAAGCAAGATATTAGCATTTGATTTAAAATCACCATTTAAAAGAATGCATGTTCATAAAAACTACACCCATGAGATTTTTGGATAACCCCACGTACCTCTATATGCGAATATGATAGGTGCTTCTTGAAGCCTTCGTTGCGAGATTCCAAATCTTTAATATGTTCTGAAAACCCATGGTTGAATCTTAAACTATTTGGGTTTTTATTTTGAAACACGCGGGAGAGTTCTTGAACAATTTGGATGAATAAAGGTGTTTTTTGTGGTCTTTGGGAACTGAATTTTGCGTTTATGGCTAAATAAGGGTGGAAAAGGACCATTTTGCCCCAAAAACGGAGTGTTTAAGTCACTTGAAACCCTTACATAGGCGGTGCCTATGCTATAGACTATGTTTACATAGGCGGTGCCTATGCTATCGCCTATGTTTTACATAGGCGGTGCCTACTACTTTGAAAGGCCATAACTTCTTGCTCAGGTGTCAGATTTTAGCAAAATTGGTATCGTTGGAAAGCTAACTCGAAGACCTATAATTTTATACATAGTAGGCTCTCTAACTTGACATATACAGATATTTATAGTTGATGGAAGCTGACACACTTTACAACGTCCATTAAAATTTAGTCGATCGAAATAGTTTCAACTCGTCCTTTATTTGAAGGACCTGTATGGTCTAAATTCAAGCTTGAATGGATTCACATACTACACAATTAATTAACATGACATATTTGCATAGGATTTATGGCTTCAGGATTATCAACGCATCAAAATAATGGTTTTTATCTAGCCCAAAATGCGGGGTGTTACAGAATATACACAACTGAGCCATGAGGACATCTGAGAAGTATGGACTTTAGGTCTATTAATGATCCACTACGGTGTATAAAAAGAAAACAAATTGTTCTATTTAGCATAAGTTCATTTAAAACACATCTAGACATTCCACATTTGTTCTTTCAAATGGTGACACGTAACTTCTTAAATAAAGCGATTTGGACTATATAATAAATAGTTACTATATGATAAAAATTAAAAGGGCATATGAATATGGGAACTACTTAGGAATGTGGATAGATTCCAATTAGAAACAATTGCACATTCCAATTAAGGGCATAAGATCATATGATTAATCCAGGAAAGACTTCATAAGGTCATGTTATCCTAACACGACAGAAGTGGTATTGCAATAAAGGAACTTATGATTGTGTGAACCAAATAAAGTATACCATCAGTTAGACTATTGGGGCTTATGATACAATGAACGTTTAAAGTATACCAGAATGTAATGAGAGGAAACGTTCAAGTTCATATATGAATCCTAGTCTTTTAACACATAAGCAATCCAGCCATAGCTTGAAGAGTTCAAATGGTAACCCCGAAAAATTATTTCAAATCTCCCTCAGATTATAAATTAGTATGTACAACCTGGACACCTAAGTAAACACCTATTGAATTTCCAATAGTTCTATCGAGCAGATTAGTTTCAAAAGAAATCTTGGTTTGCACTAGTTTCACTGAACCCTGAAAATAGTAAATCTGGCCAGCTATACTCTATAGTGTTGTAACTTAGTTTGGAATAAGTAAATCACAAAACCAAACTTTATAGCCTTCATGAAAGTTGCAGGTAAATGCTATGGAGTTTTCAAGAATTTAATCTTGAATCACTGCAAAACACATTTAGTATAAAAAGGTATTATAGAACTACTAGTTGTAGCGCATAGGGGGTTTCTAAATTGAAAATTTGGCCCGACTTGTCCTATCTTGTATCCCCTATATTAGGTTCTTAACGGGAAAACCAGCTTTTGTCATAAAGATAAGAGTCGTAGAGTTACGTATTAGCTTCTCAAAATATATTTCTGTACTTAAAATGAATCTTTGATACCACAAGATATGATATATTTACAAGATGTTGTAAGGTTTCTAACATATTTAAATTACTTACATGGACCTCTCTTATTAGACGTTAATCTACCATGAGATAAGTAGAAAACTTAGTATCAACAACTAACTAACCCATAATCTCCATAGACTCTATAAGCTCGACTGATGCATGCCACAATTAGATGATAGTGAAAGCAAAGTAATGAAAAGCTATCAGTATCTACTAAACCAAAGCCTTATCAATCTTTCTTCCCCTATTCGGCTCCTACAGCTTCAAAACTATCACACGACAACCCACTATCAATAATTCACATCCAATTCTATTTGCACTTAACTTTTTATGTCACTACAATTTCTAAAACTTATTAAGACCCCCTAGGCCCCACACACAACTAACGACGATGAATCGAGCCATATTGCACAATCATATGAATTTCAATTTAATGTGAATGGTGTAGACATACACCCAGACCCCTAATCTTGACGGCATGTAATATATGTTGTGTAGGAATAACTTTGATACCAGTTCCTAGGGCAATAAATACAATGCGTATATACTATATGTATGTATGTGGCTAACCAATAAACAAATAGTACTACATTAATAATCTTAGCTAACTAGAAATATATAACAAAAATAAGTAAGTCATTATGTCATCTTCTAAGACCATCATTATATTTGAATTTGTGCATATAAAGCAAGAACATATATGTGCACAAAATAACACTGCATAAGTAATCCATATGTCATCCTACTTCCTTTTATACACCACAATACTAAATTACCTATTTCTTTCAAAGTCCTATTAGTTTTCTTGTTATATGATAAAAGTAAATACAACCTAGGCCAACATTTATGTAGCCATCATCCACAAAATGATACCAAGAAACATTATCTAGAAAATTATCCTCTTGGACTGGTGATGCGTAGATTAACCGAAACGAATTGGGATGAACTTAATAAATGTACTTGACATTACTTTATGGTCTTATGAGAGTGACGTACTGAATTATTTAACAAAGTATTATGTTTGACAATTAATGTAGGTCATTGACTTGTATTGACATGAAGTGAACATAGACATTCAAGAAATGCCAATAGTTCTCCAGATTATCTAATTTGAACAGCCTAAGGTCACGTAAAATGTCTTGGAGGTGCAACTAGCACCTGGTGCCACTCTTGACTAAACAAATCAACAAGAAACGAACAAAAAAAGATAGTGGACTGTCAATGCAAAATAAAATTTGAAAGGAAACACAACAAAAAAAACACAAATGTAACAAAAGTATAATATAAGAACAATTGGATTGTAACTAACTATGTAACCCACGACAGTAATAGTCTACAAGCCTCTATGATGAGTTGGGATAGGCCTCGTAGTATTCATTAGTTATATAAGTCAAAGTAAACTTTAGACTCGGCAACTCCAAAAATAATGAAGCATAGCAATCATCAGCTGACATTGATCGTATGCGGCGAGCACCTCTTTCCTCCTAACAACCTGCAGGCATGAATGCAGGGTCCCCCAAGCAATACGGACGTCAGTACGGAAAATGTACTGAGTATATAAGGCATTAAGTGACTATATATATGTAAAATAAGAGATTAAATGAAACCAGATATCAATGTATAACAATAGGGGCTTTTATAGAAGATCACCTTTCTTATAATTTTGGAATCATGTACATTACATTCTTCTCTTTACTTTATATTTCTTTGTTTTCATAACTTTAAAATTATTCTCTTGGACTGGGGGTGGTGTATAGATTAACTAAAACGAATCAGGATGAACTTAATATATGTACTTGACATTACTTTATTGTCCTATGAGAGTGACGTACTTAATTACTTAACAAAGTCTTGTGTTTGATAACTAATGTAGGTCAGTTACTTGTATTGAAACAGAGTGAACATAGATATTCAAGATATCCCAATAGTTCTTGAGTTTATCAAATGAAAAGTCTAAGGTCATGTAAAATGACTTGGATGCTTTCACATGTTTATACTAAATTTATATAAATTATACTTGATAGGGACAAATAAAATAAGAAAAGAACATATTTATAGTATACATTAGAGACAAGTAATTATTGAGTAAATAATACTGAATTCAAATACACTTCGGTTGAAGGAAGCTATGGGACTTCAAATTACCGTATGGAACAAAACAAAGTGAACATCCACTAACGGTTGTTATTCTTCTAGACCTTTTACGGAGTGAAAACTATTGATAACAACTAGCATATCTTTGAATGGTTCATCATATAACTATAGGCCAAAAAATAATAAATCTTAAAATATCATTCCAACAAAAAAAGAAATACCCTTAACATACCTTAGTTCCCAATTCATGAAGACACCTCAACTCCTTTACCGCACTAGTCGTGATAAGTCATTGCAGCTCAACCCATAATGTATTTATTTTCTCACATATAATCCACACCATAACGATCACTATCCCATCATACTATACAAACTTATCTCCCCCACCATTATTTCCTTAAAATACTCAATATATATATATATATATATATATATATATATATATATATATATATATATATATATATATATATATATATATATATATATATGTGTGATTAGAACATTTTTATAAGAACCAGTAATAAATAAAAACGTTAGTGGGAATACATATAGGTAAGTTACAAAATGTATGGTAAATGATTGAGAATTATCTATGCCATCACAATTGATTCTACATTCTTAATATAAAATTAACACACATGAAATGATGTGACCTAATCTTAGAACAATTAGCTTCTGCCCATTCTTTGGAGTTCCACGTGGATGTAGAAGTATCCACCCCACCCTACTTTCAAAAATTATGTTTATTACGTTATGAATTTATTTGGGTATTGCATAAGTCCATAATAAAATAAATACAACATTTTAAATATATAATAATTAATAAAAAATATTTTAAATAGGGAAAACCTCCTATAATAATAATAATAATAATAATAATAATAATAATAATTTTTCAATGCAATTAGACTAACTATCTCTATTAAAATATAGTAAATTATAAAACTCTCACTAAAATCACTATATACACGAGTAGGTCATACTCCTTTCGTATTCACTGGAGTTTATACAAATTTTCTATATATAAATCACGTCCTATAGTAAAGGAGTAATTAATTCATTTTATAACTAGAGTTATCTTCGAACAATGATAATAAACAAATAAATACATAGATGGCTAATAAATCGAATATGTTGCTCACCAAGATCACAGCCAAACAATTCTCATTTATATCATATACTTGGATATTCTATTAAAAGTAGAAAACAATTGATAAACATAAAAGAGTTATTAATAATTAAAAACATTATACACCTTATATTATTATGTAAACACCACATTCTATGAAAATTTAAAATAACTAAAAACTTAAAATTAGCCTTACATATAACATGGACTTAATATTTTCAGTAAATATTATTAAATTATTAAAAAAACTAGTAAAATTTAAATTCGAAGTCCTCGATAAAAAATATAGTGTCACCATAAAATAATTAATGTTAGACTTCTAAGCATCCAATGGACGACCAAGGACAACTATAGCAATTAGGGTGTTACGTTCTTCCCCCTTTAGGAACATTCATCCCCGAATGTAGAATAGAAAACACAAATTCACTAATCAAACTCATAAGACTCAGATCATTAACATGATCTAAGAGATAAACGAATGGTAACATATCCTAAATGTCATGTAGCCTCCCAATTAATGGTGTGGTACACAACAATTCCATAAGCAAGATTCTACTTGAAACGACTTGTACACTCCTTAGGACACGATGGTGCTTTGATACCAAATTTGTAACACCCCCAAACCATGGCGGTGCAACTAGCACACGGTGCCACTCTTGACTAAACAAATCAACAAGAACCCAACAACACAATATTAGTGGACTATCAATGCAAATTAAATTTGAAAGGAAACACAACTAAAAAAACTCAAATGTAACAAAAGTATAATATAAGAACAATTGGATTATAACTGACTATCTAACCCACGACAGTAATAGTCTACAAGCCTCTATGATGAGTTGGGACAGGCCTAGTAGTATTCATTAGTTATATAAGTCAAAGTAAACTCTAGATTCGGCAACTCCAAAAATAATGAAGCATAGTAATCATCAGCTGACATTGATCGTATGCGACGAGCACCTCTTTCCTCCTAACAACCTGCAGGCATGAATGCAGGGGCCCCCAAGCAATAAGGACGTTAGTACGAAAAATTCACTGCGTATATAAGGCATTAAGTGACAATATATATGTAAAATAAGAGATTAAATAAAACCAGATATCAATGTGTAATAATAGGGGCTTTTATAGAAGATCACCTTTCTTATAATTTTGGAATCATGTACATTACATTCTTCTCTTTACTTTTATTTCTTTGTTTTAATAACTTTAAAATTATTCTGTTGGACTGGTGGTGTATAGATTAACTAAAACGAATCAGGATGAACTTAATATATGTACATGACATTACTTTATTGTCCTATGAGAGTGACGTACTTCATTACTTAACAAAGTCTTGTATTTGATAACTAATGTAGGTCATTGACTTGTATTGAAACAGAGTGAACATAGACATTCAAGCTATCCGAACAGTTCTCGAGATTATCAAATGGAGAGCCTAAGGTCATGTAAAGTGACTTGGATGCTTTAACATGTTTATACTAAATTTATATAAAATATACTTGATAGGGACAAATAAAATAAGAAAAGAACATATTTATAGTATACATTAGAGACAAGTAATTATTGAGTTAATAATACTGAATCCAAATACACTTCGGTTGAAGGAAGCAATGGGACTTCAAATTACTCTATGGAACAAAACAAAGTGAACGTCTACTAATGGTTTTTATTCTTCTAGACCCTTTACGAAGTGAAAACTATTGATAACAGCTAGCATATCTTTGAATGGTTCTTCATATAACTATAGGCCAAAAAATAACAAATCTTAAAATATCATTCCAACAAAAAAAGAAATACCATTAACATACCTTAGTTCCCAATTCATGAAGACACCTCAACTCCTTTACCGCACTAGTCTTGATAAGTCATTGTAGCTCAACCCATAATGTATTTATTTTCTCACATATAATCTGCACCATAATGATCACTATCCCATGATACTATACAAACTTATCTCCCCCACCATTAGTTCCTTAACATACTTAATATATATATATATATATGAATAGAACATTTTTATAAGAACCGTTAATGAATAAAAACGTTAGTGGGAATACATATAAGTAAGTTGCAAAATGTATGGTAAATGATTGAGAATTATCTATGCCATCACTATTGATTCTACATTCCTAATATAAAATTAACACACATTAAATGATTTGACCTAATCATAGAACAATTAGCTTCTGCCCATTCTTTGAAGTTCCACGTGGATGTAGAAGTATCCACCACACACCAGTTTCAAAAATTATGTTTATTACGTTATGAATTTATTTGGGTATTGCATAAGTCCATAATAAAATAAATACAACATTTTAAATATATAATAATTAATAAAAAATATTTTAAATAGGGAAAACCTCCTATAATAATAATAATAATTTTTCAATGCAATTAGACTAACTATCTCTATTAAAATAATAATAAATTATAAAACTCTCACTAAAATCAGTATATACACGAGTAGGTCATACTGTTTTCGTATTCGCTAGAGTTTATACAAATTTTCTATATATAAATCACGTCCTATAGTAAAGGAGTAATTAATTCATTTTTTAACTAGAGTTATCTTCGAACAATGATAACAAACATATAAATACATAAATGGCTAATAAATCGAATATGTTGCCCACCAAGATTACTGCCAAACAATTCTCATTTATATCATATACTTGGATATTCTATTAAAAGTAGAAAATAATTGATAAATATGAAAGAGATATTAATAATTAAAAACATTATACACCTTATATTATTATGTAAACACCACATTAAATGAAAATTTAAAATAACTAAAGACTTAAAATTAGCCTTACATATTGCATGGACTTAATATTTTCAGTAAATATTATTAAATTATTAAAAAAACTAGTTAAATTTAAATTGGAAGTCCTCGACAAAAAATATAGTGTCACCATAAAATAATTAATGTTAGACTTCTAAGCATCCAATGGACAACCATGGACAACTATAGCAATTAGGGTGTTACGTTATTCCCCCTTTAGGAACATTCATCCTCGAATGTAGAATAGAAAACACAAATTCACTAATCCAACTCATAAGGTTCAGCTCAATAGCATGATCTAAGAGATAAAAGAATGGTAACATATCCTAAATTTCATGTAGCCTCTTAATTAATAGTGTGGTACACAACACTCTCTTAAGCAAGATTCTACTTGAAACAACTTGTAGACTCCTTAGGACACGATGGTTCTTTTATACAAATTTGTTACACCCCCAAACCATGGAGGTGCAACAATCAGCTGGTGCCACTCTTGACAAAACAAACAACAAGAACCCAACAAAACAATATTAGTGGACTGTCAATGCAAAATTACATTTTAAAGGAAACACAACTAAAAACACACAAATGTACATAAAGTATAATATAAGAACAATTGGATTGTAACTGACTATCTAACCCACGACAGTAATAGTCTACAAGCCTCTATGATGAGTTGGGACAGGCCTCGTAGTATTCATTAGTTACATAAGTCAAAGTAAACTCTAGACTCGGCAACTCCAAAAATAATGAAGCATAGCAATCATCAGCTGACATTGATCGTATGCGACGAGCACATCTTTCCTCCTAACAACCTACAGACATGAATGCAGGGGCCCCCAAGTAATAAGGACGTTAGTACAGAAAATATATTGAGTATACAAGACATTAAGTGACTATATATATATAAAATAAGAGATTAAATGAAACCAGATATCAATGTATAACAATAGGGAATTTTATAGAAGATCACCTTTCTTTTAATTTTGGAATCATGTACATTACATTCTTCTCTTTACTTTATATTTCTTAGTTTTAGTAACTTTAAAATTATTCTCTGGGACTGGTGGTGTATAGATTAACTAAAATGAATCAGGAAGAACTTAATATATGTACTTGACATTACTTTATTGTCCTATGAGAGTGACTTACTTAATTACTTAACAAAGTCTTGTGTTTGATAACTAATGTAGGTCATTGACTTGTATTGAAACAGAGTGAACATAGACATTCAAGCTATCCCAATAGTTCTCGAGATTATCAAATGAAAATCCTAAGGTCATGTAAAATGACTTGGATGCTTTCACATGTTTATACTAAATTTATATAAATTATACTTGATAGGGACAAATAAAATAAGAAAAGAACATATTTATAGTATACATTAGAGACAAGTAATTATTGAGTTAATAATACTAAATCCAAATACACTTCGGTTGAAGGAAGCTGTGGGACTTCAAATTACACTATGGAACAAAACAAAGTGAACGTCCACTAACGGTTGTTATTCTTCTAGACCCTTTACGAAGTGAAAACTATTGATAACAGCTAGCATATCTTTGAATGGTTCTTCATATAACTATAGGCCAAAAAATAACAAATCTTAAAATATCATTCCAACAAAAAAAGAAATACCATTAACATACCTTAGTTCCCAATTCATGAAGACACCTCAACTCCTTTACCACACTAGTCGTGATAAGTCATTCTAGCTCAACCCATAATGTATTTATTTTCTAACATATAATCCGTACCATAACGATCACTATCCCATCATACTATACAAACTTATCTCCCCCACCATTAATTCCTTAACATACTTAAAATATATATATATATTTATATATATATATTTGAATAAAACATATTTATAAGAACCATTAATGAATAAAAACGTTAGTGGGAATACATATAGGTAAGTTATGAAATGTATGGTAAATGATTGAGAATTATCTATGCCATCACAATTGATTCTACATTTCTAATACAAAATTAACACACATGAAATGATGTGACCTAATCTTAGAACAATTAGCTTCTGCCCATTCTTTGGAGTTCCACGTGGATGTGGAAGTATCCACCCCACATCACTTTCAAAAATTATGTTTATTACGTTATGGATTTATTTGGGTATTTTATACGTCCATAATAAAATAAATACAACATTTTAAATATATAATAATTAATAAAAAATATTTTAAATAGGGAAAACCTCCTATACTAATAATAATAATAATTTTTCAATTCCATTAGACTATCTCTATTAAAATAATAATAAATTATAAAACTCTCACTAAAATCAGTATATACACGAGTAGGTCATACTCTTTTCGTATTCGCTAGAGTTTATACAAATTTTTTATATATAAATCACGTCCTATAGTAAAGGAGTAATTAATTCATTTTATAACTAGAGTTACGCTCGAACAATGATAATAAACAAATAAATACATAAATGGCTAATAAATCAAATATGTTGCCCACTAAGATTTCTGCCAAATAGTTCTGATTTATACCATATACTTGGATACTCTGTTAAAAGTAGACAATAATTGATAAACATGAAAGAGATATTAATAATTATAAACATTCTAAACCTTATATTATTATGTAAATACCACATTTTATGAAAATTTAAAATAACTAAAGACTTAAAATTAGCCTTACATATAGCATGGACTAGATATTTTCTGTAAATATTAGTAAATTATTAAAAAAAACTAAGAAAATTTAAATTTGAAATCCTCGGACAAATATAGTGTCACCATAAAATAATTAATGTTAGACTTCTAAGAATTCAATGGACGACCAACGACAACTATAACAGTTGGGGTGTTACAGATTGTCGAGTGACAAGATAAACATGTTAGAATTAGGAAATGATGTTAAAGATAAATATATTCAATTCATGATGAAAATGAAATAGTTCTTCTGTAGAAAGTCTTAGTGAGGATATTCAACTTAATGTTGCATAAATTTCAGATAGTAGTGAATTAACAAGTCCGTTGTAATTGTAGCGGTGCAATTTGCACTTATAATAGTCATTCCATAAGTGTTACACCAATAGTAATAAAGAAAAAGAGGTCTCATTTGACATGATAGATCATTTAGAAGATCCAACTCTTAGGAGAAAATATTTAATAGCCTTAAAGGATATTATTCTAGATCAACAGGGTAGTAATAAAGAAATAGTCTCTCCAAAAATAGAATCTTTAGAAAAACCTCCTATAAATAAATCAAAAATTAATAAAATTACTATAGTTAAACCACAAAATTACCATATACCAATTTATGTTGGACAGTAAAATTCTCGAGACCAAAAATAATAATTCAGACAAAAAAATACTGCAACAATCAATTTATTGATTTCGAAAAGTGAGTGTTACAATCTCTATGATTTCTCTATTTCATCTTTTCAACTATAAATTCAAGGTATTCAAGCATGATCTTGAACTTTTAACTTGAACTTGATGGATTTGATCTTGATTTGACTTGAATCCAAGGGCTTGGCAGCTTGTTCTTGAATCTTGTGGTCCTGATCTTGAACTTGAACTTTATTTGAAGACTTAATGAACTTGATCTCGACTTGTACTTGAGTTCAAGGGTCATTGAGCTTGTTCTTGAATCTTGTAGTCTTGATCTTGAAGCTTGAACTTGTTCTTGAGTATTGAACTCTTGATCTTAAAATCTTGATCTTGTTCTTGAACCTTGAACTCTAGATCTTGTAATCTTGAGCTTATTCTTGATTTTTTGCAGAAATTTATTGCTTTGATCCATGAGCTCTATCATGCTTCTTATTAAACTTCTTGGTCCTTTTCTGAATTATGAGACCCTTATTTATAGTTGTGGGAAGTGAAGAGTCATGATAAATATGAATTTCCTTTGACAAATCTGATTTAACTGACCTTTTAATAGACTACATATATAATTATTAAATACATCTGGGTTATTCTATAATTAGTTATTTTTCAGTTCTCTATATATACAGTTGTAACCCCTTCAATATCAATAAGATCAATTATTATTAAATTATATCATGGTATCAAAGCTAGGGTTTCTTCTTCCACCCAAACCCTAATCTCTCCTCTTTTCCGACGTGTGTGCGCCGCCGCCACCGTCTACACCACGCCGCACGGCCTACCTCCTCCGTCGTAGGTCGGCGCCATGGACAAGGTTGTTGATCCTCTGTCAAATTTACCGTCTGGAGTAAAATTACTGCTCAGGAATCTCCACAATCTCATCCCCGAAAAATTATCTGACAACAACTACCCGGCCTGGGCACTTAACGTCCGCACCGCCCTCGCAGCCAACTTGCTGCTCGGATGGATTGACGGTGCGGAGAAGCCGCCGCCTGAGACAGCCGAGGAGGACGATGTCATGCTCCCAAATCCTGACTACCTTCCGTGGATGATCGTAGACACTCAGATCCGAGCCTGTCTTCTCGCAGTTATTAGCCCCTCTGTGCACAAACACGCCCCGGGCTTTCTCACATCGGCTTCACTTTGGGACGCACTAGCCACAAGGTACAACTCTGTATCAACGGCTCATATCTTTCAGTTGAATGACAGACTGCAAACCCGCGGTCACTCCCATGACAGTCCGCCAATCCCCAGGGCCGAATACTCCCTTTGCCGATCCTACACTATATTGGAGCCTCGTCGGTGGACTTCATTATCTTGCTGTTACTCGTCCGGACATCCAATATACAGTCAATCGAGTCTCCCAATCAATGCATGCTCCCACAGAACAACACTTTCAGGCCTTGAAACGCATTCTGCGCTATCTTAAAGGTACTCTTCAATGTGGAATTTTATTTCAAAAGGGCTCGTTTGATATATCTGTTTTTTCTGATTCGGATTGGGCTAACGACAAAGATGATCGGAAGTCCACTACTGGATATATTGTTATGATGGGACCGAATCTGATTTCTTGGTGCACCAAGAAGCAAACGCGAGTGTCCCGTTCCTCCACAGAAGCAGAATATCGTGCCATGGCTGCGGGTGTTGCTGAAGCCATGTGGTTACGATACCTTACAGATGCACTTGGCATTCCCCCGACGAAACCACAGATTTATTGTGACAATCAGTCCACTATTTGTGTTACCAAAAATCCAGTCCTTCATGATCGTATGAAGCATGTTGGGTCCGACTGTCACTTTGTTCGCGATGAGGTACTTGCAGGAACGATGGTCACGCACTATGTCCCATCTGCTGACCAGCTTGCTGATATTCTCACCAAGCCTCTTCCGTTACAGCCTTTTCAGTATCTCTGCTCCAAGCTGCCCCTCGTTACCGCTGATCAGCTTGCGGGGGGATAATAGACTACATATATAATTATTAAATACATCTGGGTTATTCTGTAATTAGTTATTTTTCAGTTCTCTATATATACAGCTGTAACCCCTTCAATATCAATAAGATCAATTATTATTAAATTATATCACCTTTTATAGGCTTTTAATTTAATGCATTATTTTGACATATGGCATGGTCCCATTAGCTCCTTTACTTGACTTGGAATGCCACGTCATTTGACATGTGACACCCAATTGGGCCTCTAGAACATAATGACATCTTAGGCTTAGTAAAGTTGTCTTAGTCATTTGTATCCCAAATTAATATGATGATATCTTGAGATTGATAAAGTGGGCTTAGTCATTTCTAGCCTAAATTAATGGACTAACCCAACAACAATTGGACTTTATTTAAATCCATGCATGTGTGGACTTAAATAATTAATCTAATTATATTAATCTCTAATTTTATTTGAGATTAATTATTTTGAATTTAATATAATCCAAATTTTGTACGGATTTAAATTTAACAAAATTTCGATACATACAAACTGACCCTTGCTCAAAACTTGTCGGAGTATTAATTTATTTAAATTGAAGAAGAGTCTTGAAGTTCCATTAAATCGAATTTAGATCGAGTTAATTTATTTATTGGGCTGTGTGCACTTTCAAAACTTATAAGAAATCATTTAACATTGATTATGTTTCCTGACCTATTTTACTTGCAATATTGAAAAAATCCAATTATCCTTTCGACTAATCACATGCTAGTGATTAGTATTACCTTTTAAACTATGTAAAAATAATAGGATAAATTTTAGAAAGTTAAGGATTTCAATCTGCACATTCATCGCTTAAAACAGGTCATATTCGAGCAGAATACAACCTCTGCTACAGTCGCCTTTACTAGTCCTTGAATCTTAGTTGGATTATATTGATCCTTTTTGAATCAAATGAGGAATCTTAACATTCACCACCTCTATACACCTATAAATGCCCCATGCTATTCATTGTTTGCATCCTATTCTGTAGCATTCTCGGCAGGAACCTTGTAGTGGATTGGAATCAATAGCAAGGTGATTTCTTTTCCTTTAATTGATTTTATTCCTTTTTTAATAGATTATGTTCAACTTATATTTCTCGTCCAAATAACGTCTTCCATGCAAAGTCTACAACCACATGGCACGAAAGGATATCTACTCATTTTCACCGTAAGAAAGGTAATTTTATGGTAATCTTATGGGGGATAGGAATGACAACTCATCCCTACCATAAGAAAGGTAATTTCATGGGTAATCTTATGACATAGAGATGTATTTTCATTCCTGCCATAAGAAAAGATAAAAGGTAACTTTATGGTAGTCTTGTGGTAAAGGTAAAAGGTAAAGATAACTTCACAGTCGTCTTATTGTAAAGGTAAAGGGTAAAGGTAACTTTACGGTTGTCTTATGGTAAAAGTAAAAGGTAAAGGTAACTTCACAGTAGTCTTATGGCATATCGAGATAACTACTTGTTCCCGCCATAAGAAAATGTAAAAGGTAACTTTTATGGTAATCTTATGGCTCATCGGGATGACTTGGTCAAGATTCTTTTGTACCTATTGTTGTACGCCATAGATTCGACACTTCTTATTTTCTTTGTAGTTTGAAGAAATTTTGATTTTCAGACACTATATCTCCCCTTCCACCGGCTTGAAGTATCTTATAGTCGAAACTAAAGATAGGGCCCAGCAGACTCAACTTTTGACTCATACTCCATTGACATGTCGGTATGCAAGTTCGTGGCCTTCTCTCAAGAATCCATTCTCAATGACGAACTGAACTTCTGTACAAACCTCTAATTTTGATCAGGAATTCAAGTTGTTCTCTCTTCAAGTGCCAGATCATCATCATGAATATATCGCAACTTCACTCCCCAGTTTGGGTCATCGTATAGCTGTAGGATAGATACATTAGGGAGCTATGATGAAACTTGAGGGATAGTATTGTCATATTCCCGGGTATTGGGAGTAGACAGAAGATTTCTTGGTAGGAGCCAAGAAACTTTGAGCAAGGTACCTATTTATAATGCTGTTTATGCATCACTTTTTACCTATGATTGTAACTCAGATATATTCCAAGCATTTTGTGAAGCTTGGTTCCCCAAGACAAATACACTTCTCACGTCTGTCGGGGAATTATATATATCACTATGGGATTTTCATGTTCTCAGAGGCTTGCCAATTCAGGGTATGCTTTATGAAGAAGTAGTGCCTGATGCCAAAGAACTTACAGGTTTAGATGCAAATAAGGTAAGATATAAGTACTTGTTTGCGGCTTTTCATAATCTGCTGTATTTTAGCCAAGAAGTATCATTAATGGATTGGATAACATTCTTATGCAAGAAACCTTCGAAGTACAGCCCTGCTCCACCAAGACAGGAAAAGAAAGTTGCTCACCCTAAATTGACGTACAACCCTAGTAGGGTTTTGCCTGATATGCTAAGGGGGTTACATGCTGAAGAGAAGGTATTTTTTTTATCTTGGGCTGAACCACGACAAAAAAGATGATACATATTTAGTAGTTTTATTGTCTTGTTGGTTGTGCACTTTTGTTTTTCCAAGTACGAAAGGTTACTTCATTCGCCTTGGGACTTTCAAGATGGCATGTATTATGGTGAGTGGGAGGAAGTTCGGCCTTGCAATACTGGTTCTGGATAGAATTTATAGTGAACTAAACAAGATATCTTTTTCAGTATGACTCAATCAAATCAAGGTTTGTTTTCCAAACCACTATGTGTATGGTTGTATTACTCATTATTTCAAGACCCATTATTCATTTGCTAGTGGAATATCCATCCCTACTATAATTGTATACTCCGGAGAGGGCGGTGTAAAGTATTTTGACAAAAGATGATGCAAGAAGATGTATCCACAGTGGGAGAGCACGGTTGGACTTCTACCATAAAGATAAAATGTATCCTTACTTTTATGTGGATAATGAGATTGCCCCAGCATTGGAGACGAGCTAATTTATGAGTATTCATTTCATCTTTCTGACACTTAGATGAAAAAAACTCATTTATCATTGAGCCATATAGTCCACACTGCTTTAGTCGAAAGTTTAGATTTTATCAGAATATTCTGGACATCATGAAGAATGAGATTCACACTGTCTCTTTAGAGAAAGGACTAATATTTTGGAGGATTTGCACATTGATCCGATCATCCTCATGAGCAATTTTTCCTTCCATTTCACCTAATGTAGGCGAGTTCTTAAGAACCGACTATCAGACTTGGTGGAAAAAGACTCACAGAGATTTCCTTAGTCATGACCTATTGACTTTGATGGACATCGCTGGGTCGACTACCGTCATGCATTTGGGGAATTCTGATGAAGTATCTAGTAATGAGGCCCTTATCACTGATGTTCCTCCTTATTCGAATTCCAAGTTGCCAAATCAACATGTAAATGAGAAATCTCACATGCCTCCAACGGTATATGAGGGTAAGAATCCTACTTAAACTATTCATGTCTCCAAAAGGTTATCCTAAGATAAAAGTGGGAGTAGTAGCATAAACCGTTGCTGGAAAAGAGTAAAGGTACATTTTGAAGATGCGAAAGCTATTAGTCTACCGGCGGTTGAAATTCATGATGACAAAAATAATCCCTTAAGGACTATATTATCTCTTTCCGAGGAGGTATAGTTAAGACATCTATTTTACCAAGTGTATCTTCATGACCATTTTTTTTATTAATTCTCTTTTTTTGTTCTTGTGCAGCCGGACAATGTTACAGCCCTGTGGTGTGAAGGGTCACATGCTAGTGATGAGTCTGTATCTTGTCCAGATCTGATGGAACAACCTTCCATAGTTAAAATGGGAGAAGGGAAAACTTCTATTTTTGTAACAAGGTTATGACCGTAATTCAAGGTAAGCTTTAGAAGTGCGATGTTGATTGTGCTTTTTCCCATGAAGATAAAGTCCGTGTAATCATCACGGAGATGGATTGTAAGGACGTGGATATTTCGCCATTGAGAAAGTTACTGGACGACTTCTTTGACCTTTCTACTTCATATGACCAAGCATGATCAATGA
This sequence comes from Capsicum baccatum var. pendulum, assembly GCA_030864225.1. Lineage (NCBI taxonomy): Eukaryota > Viridiplantae > Streptophyta > Magnoliopsida > Solanales > Solanaceae > Capsicum > Capsicum baccatum. Next base: position 9,717,824 of record CM061550.1, read on the forward strand.
TTTATGACATGAATGAGGAAGTTGCAAGAGAAGTATTATTCTTTGTAGTAGGGGAACGTCTCATATATTCCATGCTTGAAGAAGACGAGAAGGTTAAAGCATAATCCTCCAATAGGAAATCACTACGGAACATGAAGAAGAAGATAAAAAGAATTGTGTAGAAAGGCACAGGCATTGGAGAATCTTTTAGAATAAGCCGAGAATGAAGCAAAAAAAGCAAAGATAGAGTCTTCTGTTACATCTAAGGAATTCGATGCAAGCTTTGGCACAGACTTATCAGATGGTGTAGATCAGAAGAAAGAGCGTTTGAAGTTATGTGCCAAGGCTTAATCATTTACAAGTTATGTCTAGATTAGACTTAGGTGATGTTTCTTTTTATTCAAACTCTTAGTGCTTTATTTTAGCCTTTTATTGAGTAGTTGAATCTATTAGTTGTAATACAAACTCTACTGTACTTCTCTTAATATTCTTTTGAATTTAAACTTCAAGAATGCTTGATTATTTTTATATGCGTATGTTATAGTACTTAACTTTGGCTTTCTCCTCAAATTTGTTGACTATTGGCTTCACCTTTTTTCACAACTGGTTTAGACTTGAGGCATTGGTTTGGAAGCCTTCAAGATCAAGGCCTTCAACTCATGGTTGGTGGATTTGTGCTCCAAACTATAGGCTTTAGGTATTCCAAATCCTATTAAAAGAACTTCTTTTCTTCTTGGTGGGTTGCCCCCATTGAGCCAAAATTATTTGTCATAAGTCTAAGACTTAATCAAGATGCATGCAGACTCGACTTTCATGCGGCAGATCATGCAGGGACATGTATTTTTTTAACACTCGTTTAACTGAACTCACAATAAACTTCCAAGCGCCTATGTACATTAATGAAGAGGATCAAGTCGCAATGTAGGTTTGGGGTAAGTTTTGTTTTAATCGATTCACAGTTTATACTCTTGCAGACCAGTAGTAGACCTTCAGTTTATACTTGTGCCTTAAGGAGTTTCATCTTTCTTCAATAACTTTTCATTGATAGGATCAATCCTCATGCCATCTGCATCGACATGTTTGTAAGCACCATTTGAATATGCCTATTGTAAAACATACGGTCTATCCCACTTAGGGGTGAATTAGACCTCAGACTTACGAGAGTTGATGGTGAATTAGACCCCAGACTTACGAGAATTGATAATGGGTCTTCTTACTGCAAGGACTTGATCTCCAACTTTGAAGCACCACAAGTGAATCCTTTTGTTGAAAGAATGAGTTAGCTGTGCTTGGTAACATTCAAGATTTTGTGGAGCCTCCAACCTCTTCTCATCAAGAGCTTCTAACTCCGTAAAATACAACTTAGCATTTTCTTCATGGATGAGACCTTCTTGAATATCCAATCTTAAAGAAGGTATTTGACGCTCAAGTGGCAGGACTGCTTCAATTATAAAAGCAAGTGAGTATGGGGTTGCTTGAGTCGGTGTACGATAAGTTATCCTATAAGCCTATAAATCTTCTTCCATATGCTCATGCCTATCTAGTTTGGACTGAGAGACGATGTTCTTCAAAAAATTGCATAAAGTCTTATTGAATGCTTTGTCTAGACCATTGCTAACAACAAAGTACATAGAAAACTTGCGCTGCTTGAAACCAAAGAGATCACAGATTTTGTTCTTTAGCTTTTTATCAAAAGGCTTTCCATTGTCAGTTATTATGTACTGAGGAATTCCAAAGCGGTAGATGATATTCACTTGGATGAAGTTTGCAATATTTTCCTTCTTTATTTACTTGAGAGCAACATCTTCAGCCCATTTTGAGAGTAATCTGTTGCGGCCAAGATGTATAAGTGTCCACCAGAAGATTTTAGTAGTGGACCAACAACATCCATTCCCCAAGCATTGAATGTCCAAGATGCTACAGTTAGGTGTAGTACCTCTGGAGTTCGATGTATGTAATTTGCATGGAATTGGTAAGATTTGCATCTTCTAGCATAGTCCAAAGAATCTTTCACCATCGTTGGCCAATAATATCCCATCTTTTTAATGTTAAAATGAAGCTTTGGTCCAGACTGATGTGATCCACAAACTCCCGAGTGCGCTTCTTTAAAAGATTGAATTGATTCTTCCTTTACCAAAAACCATAAGATTACTCCTTCAAATAATCTTCGGTACAGTTTGTCTTTGTAATAAAGGAACGAGGAGTATAATGACAAATGTTATTCCTTCTTCTTAGATCTTCTGAAAGTATCCCATAGCACAAGTAGTCAATGATAGGCTATCGCCAATCATTATTTATAGCATTGTACACAGCAATGAGGTATTCAAATTTACTTTCTTTATCCTCAGTTGATAGTGGTACTCTCCATTCTTGGAGGATAGTGACTTGTATCTAATTTTTAAGAGTCAGGGTTGAGGCCAAAGCAACTAGGGCATCATCTTGCTTATTTTCTTTCCTTGCCATATGCTCAAGGGTTACTTCTCCAAACTATCCCATTAATATTTGTGCATATTCATGATGTGGTCTTAACTCATGCTTCCAGACTTCATAGCTTCCCAACAACTGCTTTATCACCAATTTGGGGTCGCCAAAAACTTGTAATTACAGTTGCTTTATGTCGAAAACCATCTCTATTCTGAGTATGAGCACTTGATACTCGGCAATATTATTGGAGAAATGATTTATCAAGGTAAAAGAGTAGGGGATGACCTCTTCTTATGGAGTGACAAACACTACACCAGCACCAAATCCATCTTGATATGCAACAGCATCAAAGTACATCTTCCATGGGAATCTAACTTCAATAGCCATTGCATATTCATCAGGGAGTTCATCGCTCATCTCCCAATCATTAGTTATTGGGTGATCTCCCAAGAAATCAGCAAATACTTGTCTTTTTACAGCTTTTTGGGGAATGTACACAATCTTAAACTATTGAAACTGAAGGTACCACCTTGTAAGTTGGTCACTTAAGACTAGTTTTGACATCACAAACTTGATGGGATTTTTCCTATACACAAGACGGACAACATAACCTTGAAAATAGTGTTTTATCTTTTGGATAGAGAAAGCCAATGCCAAACATAACTTTTCAATCGGAGAATTCTTCAGCTCATTTGGTGTCATCATTCTGATTAGATTTTAAAGTGAGTTTTCTTTCCCTTCACTATTTTGTTGAGCCAGTAGTGGTCCAAATGACCTCTCTTGTGCCACGATGAGATTATCAATGGTTTCATAGGTATGGGTTCCACAAGAACTGGTGGCTTCATTAAGTATGATTTGATACTCTTAAAGGCGTTACTAAAAGCTTAGTCCCTTTCAAAGGGAGTATCCTTCTTTATGAGATGAATAAATGGTTGACATTTTTAGGCCAAGTTTAAGATGACCCTCATTAAATATGATAACCTTCCTTGAAGGATTTTTAATTCATGAATATTTTGAGGCTCGGGCATCTTTAAAATTGCATCAACCTTGGGTTGATCAATTTTAATTCCTCGGTGTCACATAATAAACCAAGAAACTTTCCAGAAGTAACTCCGAAGGCACTCTTCAATAGATTAACCCTAAGATAATATCTTCGAAGTAACTCGAATGCCATTCTTAGGTCTTTTAAGTGTTCGTCTATTTTTGTTGACTTCACCACTAAATCATCCACGTAGCATTTAACATATATGTGGAGTAGGTCATCAAAGATATTTTTCATAGCGTTTTGATAAGTGGTACCAGCATTCTTCAAACAAAAAGGCATCACCTTGTTGCAATAAACACCTTTGGGCATATGAAATTCATTGAGCTCTTTATTCTTTGGCGCCATGCGGATTAGGTTGTCGCAGGATGAATCTTCCATGAAGGACATTTCCTCATAACTAGTGGTCGCATGAATCATCAACTATGGTATGGGGATTGGAAATATATCCTTAGAGCAGGCGTTATTGAGATCCCAAAAGTCGACACAAACTCAAATTTGGTCATTCTTCTTCCGTATTGGAACATACTTGAAATCCACGTGGGATATTTGACTTTGAGGATAAAGCCAGGTTCAATGAGTTTGTTAACTTCATTTTTGATCAGTGGTACCAACTTTGGCCTAAAGCATCTATGAGCTTTCTTTATAGGATGAGCACCATTTTTGACCGCTAATTAATGGACCGCTACTTTCGGATCTAAGCAAGGCATTTTCTTATAACTCCAAGTAAAGAAATGCATTTATATTTTTGAGTATGTCCGTGTATACAATTTCTTCCTTTATCTCTAGAAAAGCTCTCAGGTAAGTTGGTCATGGGTCTTCATCATTTCCAAGATTAAGAGCTTTCAGGGGATCTGTTATGGCCTTTACTCCTTCTTCAAGTTGAGATGGAGCATCTCCAGCATCTTCTTCCTCTTGAGGATCATCATCGTTAATGGATATATGATAACACATGAAAGCATTTTCTATTTCTTTATCAAAATTTATTTGTGATGAGATATTTTTCTCATTTTGGGTCAAAACATGATATGAGCAGCCAATACTTTCTTCATCTTCCTCATATTCCTTGGTATAAACCACAGTATGAGCCTTTTCTTTTAACACATTATTGTATGAAACCACCACTAGATGGAATCAAACTTTGGAAATCCTTTTTGATCTTAGGCAAGAAATGCACTGTCGTACTTTTATGACTTCTCCGATGCTTTTTATTTCTCTTCTTATTAAGATGACCCAACCTCTAAAATACAAAAGTCCTTGTGGTTGATTCTCTAAGTCGATCAAAGACAAAAGACCTTTTGTTGGATACGGTAGACTCCTCTTCTACAGTGATATAGTTACTAACCGCCCTTCATATGGAGATTTGAATTGGAGGTAACTGTATTTATCCTAGACCTTCATGTCCCTATCTTGTTGTACCTTTAGGCGAAAGTTTACCCAACCTTAATGGCTCATTAGGATTATATCCAACCTTTACAAATAACTAGTATGTATTAGGGTCAAAGCCCTCCTTTGTCCGCTTTGTAGGGAGTGTTATATCTTGCGGCGGATTTTAATCCATAGCTATCCTTGAGGATGGATTTATCACGTCAATATTCATAATAGGCAAATTTAGCCCGTTTAGCATATTATCTTAGGCATCAGAAGGGTGATATTTCTCTTTCTTTATCTTTGGTATATAGCGAAGAATAAGAGTTTCCTTCTTTTTCATAGGAGCGACACGTTCTTCATTTGAAGTGGAGAGAGGCTTATTGGCGGTGAATTTCTAAACAGTTTCCATGGCCTTCTTGGCTGCAAGATCATCACACTTGGTCTTGGTGACATCATCAACCCCTTTCTCATTCACGACATAGTTTTTCAAGTAGAATTACTTACATTGGCAAAGTGTGATTTAGCTTTAGTGAATGGCATATCATCAGCTACTATCTTTCTTTCAACTCCATTTTCTAGGTATTTCAAGCATTGATAGTAAGAGGATGAGGTAATTTTGTTCTTGGGAACCCAAAGCCAACCAAGTAATATATTGTATTAAGTTTTGGCATCAATCATATGCATCAATACATTTCATTGAAAATCAACCATACGAATCCCCAACTTGATATATCCCATGGCCCTTTGGCCCCTTTGATTTAATCTTTAGATCATTATAAAACTCTCGTCCAGTTCGTCAGTAGTGATACCAAGATCTTTTATCGTGAGGATAGGTAGGATATTGAATCCAAATCCCTGATGTATCAAGATACTACTGATCTTCTTTCCTCAAATATTTCCCATCATGTATAAGGGATAGTTATGTAAAGCCTCACCAAGTAAAAGATTGTTATTTCTGAATGTGATTTTTGTATCACATACATGAGCCTCTTGGCCAAGCGGTTCAGAGGATGAAGGAGCTTCTATGGTATATTTTCACCCTTTCCCCTTCTTTTGCAATGTTAAAACAAGATGCCTCATAATTGACTTGGGCAGTCTTTCCACGGAACCAACTCGGTAAGAATTCCTCTAAAGTCACCGGCTGGAGGTTTTTGATGGTGAAGATACGTCACCTTTGTCTTCTTTGGAAGTTCAACAAACTTTATTTTCCTTGGTTTCTTCACCATTCTTCTTCCGATTGGATACTCATATGTCTTCTTTCGGAGACCCATCTTCTTATGTCTACATCTGGTGACTAGAGTCCAACCTTCATCATCGTCTTCGTTAATTGAAGACTAGTCGGGCTCTAATATTTTCTCATTATGCTCTCCGATACATATTTATATTGGGTCTAGCAAGCCAAAAGTGATGGATATTTGATGAGAACTGTCCGTCTTATCTTCAAAGAAGATCTTCTTCTGTTTTGCAAGTTGCATGACTTAATCATTAAAGATAGAATTTTTCCAGAGGGTGACTTATGAGCCTATGATATTTGTAATAATTAGGGTCATTGGTTCTTCCAGCTTCATTAGGATGCTTCATCTCTGGGAGTTCAATAATTTTTTGCTGAAGGATTTCATCTAAAATCTCGGCAACATCAAAATCAAGGAAGGGATATTCTTTTTCTTACATCTCCTTTAAAGTTTTCTGATTTGGACGTGCTTCAGAAGACGTCTTCACTTTTTACTTCTTGCTCACCTTTGTGGTGACCTTCCCAGGAGACGCATAAACATACATGGACTCCTTGTTGTCATTTTGGGGACAAACTTACCCTATCTTTTGGGTTCTTGCTTATCCTTTCCCCTTTGAGGGTCATGGATAGGCGCTCCTTCCTTTTGAGTAGAAAACATGCTCAACTCCATGTTATGATCATGGGTAGCTAACACTTCAAAGGATTTTGGTTTAATTACTTGCAAAATATAGAGAAGCCCCCAGTGCATTCCTTGGATGCGCATCTCTATTATAGAAGCTCTATTGAGCCTAACTTTGTAGTTTAGACTCGCATTTCTCCATCGATTGATGAAGTCGATGACTGGCTCATCCTTTCTTTGCCAAGTATTTGTGACCTTTATCATGCTCACTGTATGCCTTGGGCTATAAAATTGATTTTAGAACTCGTATTCCAATTGCTCCCAACTATCAATGGAGTTTGGATCGAGGTTTGTATACCAATCAAAGGTACTTTCCTTTAGGGAATAAACAAACTATTAGACAAGATAGTCACCGTGAGTTCTAGAATTATTACATGTCTCGACAAAGTATGTGGCATATTGTTTTGGATTACCTTTGCCCTCAAATTGTTGAAATTTGGTGGTTTGATGGCCGGTAGGAATTTTGAGGCTATCTATTCTCGCAGTGTAGGGCTTGGCATATGCAAGAGAAGACTTGGTGACAAAATCATACCTGTATTTGAGGGTCCATTAAATGAATTCCCCCAATTGCCCAATCAGGATCATTCCTTCAGTAGAAACTTTCACCTCTTTAGACATTGGTATTTGTTTCATAGGATTTTCTGTCTTATGAACCTATGGAGCTTTTCCCAGTACATGGATAAATTCTTTTTCTATCAATCCTTCCACCCTATCCATTATCTTATCAATCCTAGCCTCTTAATTCTGAACATAGTTTGTCAGGCCTTCAATTGCCTTTGTTAGATTCGCAAGCTACTACTCCATAAATGAGGCATCAGTTACCATTTCTTGCATGATCACTAGAGATATCAGAGAGTAACATAGATTATCCAATTGGTTTATCTTTGAAGTTCTCAACTTATGTGGTGTAAGTGGAGATGACACATTTTTTGACCGATCATCGCTTTTTGTGACATAGTATTTGGAACCAAAATGCTCAAGTAGAGCAAAAGTCTTCTTAAGTGATTCCGCGACACTACTTCCTCCTTCCGAATCACTTGCATTGGACTTCATTCATTTTGGGGCTGATGATCCAAAAACTGAAGTTGGCGTGAACGACATAGGATGTATTTGTTATCCTAACATGTTTGCCTTACTCCTCGTGACAACTCCCAAGCTCCCAAAAGTAACACTATGATATTTTTTACTTCGGTAGAAAACCTTGAATTAGCAGCCTTGAAAGTAGTTAATTGAAAGTTGATCTTTTTGGAAGTCATTTCGACGTTCTTAATCTTCAATGTCTGAAAAGTTGAAATGAGATGTGGAGATTGTCCCACTGGGTGTGCCCGAATTTGTTGGACAGTAAAATTCTCAAGACCGAAAATAATAATTGAGCAAAGAAAAATATTGTAACAATTGATTTATTGATTTTAATAAGTCAGTGTTACAATGTCTATGATTCCTTTGATTCGCCTTTTTAACTATAAATTCAAGGACTTCGAGCTTGATCGTGAACTTTTAACTTGAACTTGATGGATTTGATCTTGACTTGTGCTTGAATCTAAGGGCTTGGTAGCTTGTTCTGGAATCTTGTGGTCTTGATCTTAAAATCTTGACCTTGTTCTTAAATTTGTAGAGAAATCTGCTGATTTGATCAACGAGCTCTCTCTTGCTTCTTATTAAACTTCTTGGTCCTTTTCTAAATTATGAGACCCCTATTTATAGTTGTGGGAAGTGAAGAGTCATGATAAATATGAATTTCCTTTGACTAATAAGATTTAAGTGACATGGCACCTTTTATGGGATTTTAATTTACTGCATTATTTTGACATGTGGCATGGTCCCATTGGCTCCTTCACTTGACTTGGAATGCCACATCATTTGACATATGGCACCCAATTGAGCCTCTAGAACATAATGACATCTTAGGCTTGCTAAAGTGGGCTTAGTCATTGTAGCCCAAATTAATATGATGACATATTAGGCTTGATAAAGTCTAAATTAATGGACTAACCCAATAAAAATTGGACTTTAATTAAATCAATGCATGTTTGGACTTAAATAATTAATCCAATTATATTAATCTCTAATATTTCTTTGAGATTAATATATTTTGAATTTAATATAATTCAAATTTCGTACAGATTTAAATCTAACAAAATTTCGATACATGCATTATAGTTGTCAATAAAGATTATAAAATTCATAAGATTGCATTATTTTGTACAGGTGTTGATGAAAACTGCATTAAAGAAGGATTAATTCCACTAGAGTACTTAGAAAAAGGTGTTACACGATTATTGTCCAAAACAGCAGTTAGATTAAAAATAAATTATAAACTTCCCAAAGTAAATATCTGCAATGACTGAGTTTGTTTCATTAATGATTTTTTAAAAATTAAAGATACTAAGGAGGAAATAATATTATGTCTTCCTTTTATAACTCAAATAAAACCTTATATTACTGAATTAGATGGTATTCACACAACCAACAACAACAACAACAAACTCAGTGTATTCCCACCTGGTGGGGTCTGGGGGGGGGTAAGATGTACGCAGTCCATACCTCTACCTCTAAAGAAGTAGAAAGACTGTTTCCGATAGACCCCCGGCTCAATACACAAAACACCAGATACCACACAAATACAAAGTAAAGCACCGAACAAGATTACAAGAGTACATAACATAACATCCATAACATAGATACGGCAGCCATAAGTAGAAGAAAAAGAAAACAGAAAGAAAATAGAGGAAAGCGCCCATATTCGTACCCCCAGCAAATAATTCCCTACATTAGCGACCCAAACTGGCCCTAGTCCTCTGCCCTAATTTGCGTTCTCCAGACCTTCCTATCTAGGGTTATGTCCTCGGTGAGCTGTAACTGCTCCATGTCCCGCCTAATCACCTAACCCCAGTACTTCTTCGGCCTACCCCTACCCTGCCTAAAACCATCCAACGCTAGCCTCTCACACCTACGAACCGGGGCATCCATGCCCCTCCTCTTCACGTGTCCGAACCAGCTCAATCGGACTTCCCGCATCTTGCACTCCACTGGAGTCACACCAACCTTCTCCCTGATAATCTAATTCCAAACTCTATCCCCCCTAGTCAGCCCGCACATCCAGCGCAACATCCACATCTTTGCCACCTTCATTTTTTGTATGTGGGAATTCTTAACTGGCCAACATTCCGCTCCATACAACATGGCCGGACGGACTACCACCCTGTAGAATTTGCCTTTAAGCTTGGGCGGCACCTTCTTATCACGGTATTCACACAACCATTTTAGGAAAAAGAATTATTTCCCCCTATCTAAATAGTATATCAAAAGAAGAAAGTGATTTTATAAAATATCACACTACCTTTAGGATAAATAATCTATAGAGTCAAATAAACATTAAAGAATTAATATTTCCAGAAAAGGCCATACAACAAGAGGTTTGTTCCAAAGAAACTCAATCCCAAAGAGTTCTAGGAGTTTCCAACTATGTGGTAGATTTTTTATTCTTATTATTAGGTAGGATTCTAGGGTGTATCTCAAGAAAAAGTCTATTGAGTAAAAGATAAAATATACTGATTTACCATTAAAAGTAAATTTTATGATATTATGAGTTATCTAATTTCAAACTTTTTTAAGAAATAGCCAAAACTATTTTACAAAAATTTTCAACATTATAATTATAGGGAGAAATTCTCTCACAGATATATTAACGAAAAATTTTCTACAAGGAAATTGTGAGACCCGAAACTCCAAGAACAAGGCTATGACCTCCATATCAGCCTTTTTGGCGAAAATAAAAATTGAAAATACCCTTCAATGAAGACGATAAAAAGTCCAAAAATAGATTTTCAGTACTAGAAGAATTATTATCCCTTCCAAAACCTATCATTCCCCTACTATCAAAACAATCTATTACTAGTTTACCTAGAATGCAACCTCTTAAAGAAATATTTAAAGAAGAATGATCCTCAGCCAGTAAAAATATTACTATCCAAACCAAAGATGGTTATGTGATGAAACCACTAGAGACAAATTCACAATTAGTCTCCCCAGCCACTCCGCAAAAGAAGAAAGAACCAAGTATTCCTGATAAGAAATAATTTGAGATAGTAGATTTGAAGGTAGTGCCAATAATGGCACTTGATAAAAAATATGATGGTTTTCCAATACCTGAGTTATTAAAACCTTGTTATCCAAATTGGGATTATGTGGACACAGATGATCCCCTCAAAACTCGAAGGTATTATGAGTTCATATTAACAAATATTGATTCGGTACAAATTTTGCATAAGTTAGAAGATATAAAAGATCCCAACAGTATTCAATACTTAACATTTATAATTAAAAGGATACCAATCCCATTTGAATAGTATGCAGATCAACTACATACACCTATTCCTTTGGCAATAAATTATTGACCTCAAACATATAATTTATATGTTTATAATGTAGCCTAGTATAATTTTATGTATGTTAGGCCTAATACTCACTCCTGGTTAGTTAAATACTCAAAGAAAATGAAGACTACCATAATTCCCAGATTGTTCTATGATTGGTGGAGCCAATTTAAAGGAAATAAACAGGTATTGCCTACTTAATTTTAAAAGCAGTTTGAAAAGTTTTGGGTAGAACATAATATCTCTACACTATCAGAGAATGTTAAATGGTGTAAATTTTTTATTGCAAAAAGTATTTCATATATTATCTACTGGTCCTTCTATCTTCATGAAATTGAGAGGATCATATACTTAAGAAAAACAATCCAAATTAAGGGATGGAGTCTGATAGAAAAACCAACGATAAGTTCATCCTCACAAAAGGAATCACATTTTTCTAAAAAACAATTAAAGAGAAGACTCAGAGAAGCATTGTCAAGTCTAGATAAAGAGAACAATTCAAAGAAGATAATGGAATCATTAGATACTGCATTTTCACATGCTTGTGAACCCAGTAACGATGACATGATAGATTCACAAGGGATAGCACAGGCATACCTCGTCAATTAAAAAAAAGGTGCCAACACCCCCTTAAAATTTGAAAAGCTAGTTGATGGACACCACTGACAAAATAAATAATAGACTCAAATGACACAAAGCTAAAGGAAGAAAAAGTGAAAATCTCTCAAAATCATCAATAGACATATATTCAAGATACAAGATAGTCAAAGACACGTGCAGAACAAATAAATAGGTGTCAGTTACTCTTATACAGGTGTAGAATAAATATTAAATAAACTGATGTAAAATAGATAATGTTTGTTAGATATTAGTGAGCACTTTTGAGGCCTATTTAAGGGCTTTCAACTTGTAATAGTAGAGCATTCTAAAATTTCCATAACTTAAAAAAACTCCCTACCATCTCCTGTATTTCCCATCTCCCTCTGTAATCTCTATACATTTTCCTAATCAATAAAAAGTTTTGTAAGTATAAATTTCTCTCTTTCTCTACTGTTTTAATTATTTTTACTTTACATTTAATTTTTTCTAATTCTTTTGTTTTAATGTTTAATTTGAGAGTTAAAAATACTTTCAAAGATAAAATTATTTTAATCTATTATTTTTCTTCCCATTTTCTCAATCCATCCCTCAAATGGTATCAGAGTCAAGTTGCTCAGGAAGGAGTGTGAGTATGAGTATGAGTGGCTAGAGCTTTATGCTATTCTAGAGACGGTCGAAATTAATGTTACTCTTGGCATAATCATTTTTCTGGTTAATAATTACTGTTATTTTTTCTTTATGTTCTTAGTTTTATTCTTTAAGTTAGGTAGCCGTTTAGATATTGGCAAACCTAGATTTTTTTGTTGGATTAGCTATAAGTATGTGGTAAAAGTAGAGCCAGAACCGAATGGTGTTTCCGTCACCAAGCTTATAGGAATAAAATAATGGAATTTTAGAAGAAGAAAATTAGTAACTACTGGAGTAAAAAATAATTATTGTAGAAATAACATCTAAAGTAGATTTTGGTATTAAGATAGTGTTTTCTTTCATCTGCAAAAATCCTAATGAATACTCCAACCAACCAAAACGTAATAATAGTGTTAATATTTCTTCCATCTCTAGTAAAATTGTTAAAATAGAAAGTGATTTACAAAATTGAAGTATTCAAAAACAAAGTTTTAATACAGTCTATAAACTGGACACTTTGACTTTGTAAAAAATTATACTATTAAAACCTCAAAATCTACTATTGTCAAATAAGTCCTCTTTTCCATTATTACTATCGGTGATAACATTTATAGAATGACTATCACCAGTGCAAATTTCACCGCTACTATTATAATGGTCTGTTAATTCACTACTATCTGAACTGTATGCAACATTAAGTTGATTATCATCACTAAGACTTTCTTCAAACGAAGAACTATTTTTATTTTTATAAAGAATTGAATATAATTTATGTTAAAAATCATTTTCTAATTCTAACATATTTATCTTGTCCCTCTTTTTATTCGGAACTCTATAATCTTCAGCCCTATGTCCAATTTTTCTACAATTCCAAAATTATTCATTATTGGTTTTATATTAACCTTTTGAAGCTTTTATAAATCTTTTAAAATGTCTTTTATAATAATGAGATTTTTCAAAATTATCTTTATAATTTTTATGTTGTTTTTTAATATTCTTGGTATCTTCCATTGAAGGGGATGATAACTTTATATAACCAAAATCTTGACAAAAGCTTCCTTGTTAATTGTGAGTTATTTTATTATCTCTTTTTAGTTGATTTTTAAGCTTAATATCTATACATAATTCAAGTCCTGTGACATTTATAAAACTTATAATATCACCATAAATTAAATTACTATAAGGAATTTTCTCCTAAAATCTTTCTTTTAATTTTGTTCTAACATTTTCTGCAAATAAAATTGGTAAACCACTTAAAAATTATTATTTCCAATAATCATGATTACAATCTTCTATAACCATAATTTTATCGATGAAAACGTCTTTATAACATCTAAATCATCTAACTTCGGACATGATAAGTTTGATAATATTTCTAAACTTCTATCTTGAATGAGCTAGGGTTCTCCTACAAAATGCTTAGCTATACTATAAATTTAAGTAGTGGTGGCATCTTTTAAGACTTGGTTTTCAACTGTTTGTCCTGTTGACTCAGTCTTAATAACTTGATTAATAGTTTTAGCATTTATAATACATTGTCTATTATTATCTTTGAGGTAATTATCCCTTCAATATTTTATAGTACCTATAAAACCTGATATAATCATAAATGTTGCTTGTTTATAATACAATAATTAAGATACCGAGTACATTAACTATACCATAAGGTTATATCAAGTGTAATATATATAGAACTCGTACCTGCAGAATATGAGGTATTACATCCCCCCTTAAGATATGCTGGCTTAACTATCTAGGCTAAACAAGTATAAGCCTAAGCTTAACCCCACTACTAGCCATATAAAACATATATGTTTGCACTTACTTATTAATACTCCAAATTAACATCTTGAATTTTTCGTTAGATTTGAAAAGATGAGTGTACTTAGATTTCATCGCTTCATTGGCTTTCGCTAGGTTTTATTCTTCTTCTTTATTTCTTAACTTCTTAATTTGTCGATATAGTATAAAAATAGGAAATATGTATGTTCTTCCATAATTTGTAAAACTTTTATAGGAGTAATACGAGATGGATCACCTATGTACTTTTGAAGCATTGAGACATAAAAAACTAGATGCACCGTTGAACACTCTTGGGTTAGATCTTACTCATATGAAACTTAGCAAAATCTTTGAATAATTTTATATAGCCCAAAATAGAAAGGACTTAGTTTTTCTTTTTTACAAAACCCCATTACCCCTTTCATTGGTGACACCTTCAAGAATAGCCAATCTCATATAGCAAACTCAGACCCTATTTTTCTAATATTTGCATATGATTTATATCAATTTTAAGCTATTTATAACTTTTTATATTTCTTGATGAAAAATATCTGGCATAAATAAGGTAGCTTCACCCACTTGAAACCATCCAATTGGTTATGTACACTTTCTTCCATATAAAACATCATTAGGTGCCATCTTGATACTTGAGAGATATCTATTAATTTATGCAAACTCAATAAGTGGTAAATAATCATAAAAACTACCTTTGAATTCCAAATCACAAGATCATTACATGTTCAATAGTGTTTGGATCATACAATCTTCCTAATCATTTATTTGAGGATGAAAAGAAGTACTCAAAATTACTTTCATTCCCAAATTCTTTTGAAATGACCTCCAAAGGTTTTGGGTAAATTGAGCTCTCCTGTCAGATACAATGGACTATTGGACTCTATTTATCCAAATTATTTTCTAATGCCCCGTAAAGTCCCCTTCTATTTTGAGCCTTAGAGCGTAATTAGTAAAGCAAAAATCTGAGTCTAAGAGTTTCAGAAACACCTTCTCAAGTATGAAATATTTTTAATCATGTAAAATTTTCCTAATTTCTACTTTTTATCATGTATAACATTGAATAAGATTTCCATCGATACCAAATTCATCCAAATCGGACACTCGGGTAAAGAGTTAAAGCCATTTTAGTGAGACAGTGTGCCACCTAGCACTTTAGCGCATCGCGGAGCTAGCCAAAATGGCAATTGTCAAAATCCAGTGATCCTCCGCGATTATGGAGCATCATGTCAAGGCTTCAATTGAGAATTGTCAATTTCCAGTGAGCATCATGATTCCACCACATCGTGCCATTGTGTAATTTCCCAATTGTCCAATTTCTAGTGAGCTGGCGCAATTATGATGCATCGCGCCAGCATGTGAAACTGTGATTTTATTTTTTAATTCCAAGGAATAAAAAGGACCTTTTGACAACCCTTATATATACCCCTTTTATATTACATTTGGCCTTATTTCTCTCTTTCCACTCCAAAAAAATAGGGTTTCCAAAGAAATTAAAATCTCCTCTCTTCTTTAAGAAAAAATCAAGAAAGATCTAGAGAAATGAAGAATCTCTCCAAAGGCATTCAAGAAAACAGTTTCCCCAAGGTATGTACATGTTGATTCTTTGGTCCCTTTAATCTAAGAAGCTTAAGAACCCTTTTTAAAACTTCAAGATTTTTATGTTTATGAGATTCAATAATTTCTGTGAGTTGAAATTGATGTTCCTTGTGATGTTGGGTTTTGATTCATGTTTGTGTACAAGATTTATGAACTTGGACCGTAGTATGTGGAATTTATGTGTTGTGTTCATGGAATTTGGTTGTAGAAATGGTTGAATTAGTGAAGCATGTCCCCATAGGTTTGATAAAGAGCTTAGGTGAAACATAAGGGCCATTGTAGTATGTTAAAGATGAAACCCCAAATTGTCAGTTAGTTTATGTATGCCTAGTGTTTGATAGAATGCTCAAGTGGTTGAATTATTCCATGATAGTGGGAAATCTCTAAATAAGTTTGAACCAATGCATGTCTAGTGATTGTTGAAGGACCTTAGTGAGAAAGTGGAGATGTGATGGAAGTAAATTTCCCCAATTATATGCTCTTTGATATATGCTAATCTTGTAATACATGGCAAGAGGTTAGTAAGTAAGTTGTGATGTAATAGTATGAATTTTCTCCAAAAATCATAGCATGTCCTAATATGTGTCTAGACTGATATAGGTGTGAATTAACTGATGTAAGACCTTGTTAAAAGGGGTATGATGTAGTAGCATGTTTCCCCTACGCTAAGTATAAGCTGATGATTCCTAAATTCTCAAAGAGACCCCTTAATGGTTGTGATGATGAATAAATATTTGTGATCCCTCAATGTTTGAAGTGATATCTCAATGATTATGAGGATAAATGTGTGTTATGATTCCTAATTGCGTAAAGAGATGCCTTAGTGATTGTGATGGTAAATGAATGATTGTGATGATAATGATGAACGAATGGTTGTGATGATGAAGGAATGATTATGCTTTATGTGATGTTATCAATTCCTGGTAGTATTTATACCCGATAATTTAGCTTTTGTCTAGAGACCGTGTCAGTTTCATGATAGTTTCAGTAGAGCCATAATTCTTAGAACTCAGTGAACTATAGAACTCTGTATCCTCAGACAATTGCAGAACTTAAGAAAGCTTAGTAATCTAAGTTATCTCGGTAATCTCCATATCTCTAGTCATCTAGCCTCAGTCCTAAAATTAGTCCAGATCTAATAGTACTCAAGTGTTTAAATCTAATCTCAGAAGAGATTTGAATAATCTATTTAAGCTATGTATCGTCAGTTAGATATCCTGGTCCAATATCATTCTATCAGATATAGAACCAAGTGATCTCTGCGTAACTCAGTTAGATCTTTTGAGAAACATGATCTATATTAGATTCAGTTTAGTGGTGTTCAGTTAAGAATTCAGTTTTGAGTCTTTCGGTTGGGAGTAGAAACTAGCACTGAGCGAGGGAAAGGATGGTGGCTCCTCTCATTAGCGAGAAAGACGACGAAGTCGTTAGTAGTAATCCCTAACCTCTAGAACTGCATAGCCAGTGCAGGATGTAGGAGTCACAATCAATAAAGGTTGTCACCTCAAGAGAGAGAGTTTTGACTTTTACATTGCCTTAGGTCGACTTCCTGCTGAGGGTCATCCGTCAGAGAGGATTGACTAGAGTGGTCTTTACCCATGGTACGGTATTGACACCCTTCCTACTGGGGTTATAGGTTGGACCCTACCTGTAGTTAGTAGGGGCATGTCGGTTAAGTAACTACTTCCCACTGTTTTAGTATCAATCTTTAGCAATCAGGACTATTTGATACAATCATCTATCATTATGAGGAACTTATATAGTTCCATTAATTAATGGACCATCACATCAGATAGGCTTGGTCTCATATACAGTTAGTTGATATCATATTCAGAGATATGCAGCCAGACAGGATTGATTCACAGTCTCCGATTCTATTGAGTATCATTTTTGTCAGATTTAGATATAATCATATTTCTTATCTTTGATAATAGTTCATGAATATCACCCGTTAGAAAGGTTGATCACTAATTCTGTTAGTTGAAAGCAGTAAAGCCTAGAATTCAATCCTTAATATAAGTGGATCCAGATTTATAGTTATTAGTATCAGATGAGTTAGTGATTCAGTACCTCAGTGTCAGTAGTGAGTTCAGTCTGCAGTAAAGTGGTATTCGAGTTTCAGTATCTAGAGTTGTCATGATTGTGATTATGGTCTATGTATTCATGTGTGTGCTCCCGTGCCATATTTTCATGATTATTCAGTTTAGATATTATACACGCATGAGCCATTGTTTTTATCCTTACCCCATCTACATACTTAGTACATCCCTGTACTGATGCATTTATGCTATGATGTTTTATTTGGCACCATAGGTTCAGAGGCACAAGATACAGAGTATCCTCAACAGTTTAGTTCCAGTTAGCAATAGTAGCAGTGCGTCCTCTTCTTTCGAGAATGAATCTTAGTTTACTATTACTGCATCATCCAAGAAGCTCAAGAACCCTTATTAAAACTTCAAGATTTTTATGTTTATGAGATTCCATGATTTATATGAACTGAAATTGATGTTCCTTGTGATGTTGAGTTTTGATTCATATTTGTGTTCAAGATTTATGAGCTTTAACCCTAGTATATGTAATTTATGTGATGTGTTCATGGCATTTGGTTGTAGAAATGGTTGCGAAGCATGTCCCCCATAGGTTTGATAAAGACCTTAGGTGAAGCATAAGGGCCATTGTAGTATGTTGAAGATGAAACCCCAAATTGTGATTTAGTTTATACATGCATAGTGTTTGATAAAATTCCCATGTGGATGAATTATTACATGATAGTGGGAAATCCCTAAATAAGTTTGAACCCGTGTGTGTCTAGTGACTGTTGAAATACCTTAGTGTCCAAGTGGAGATTGATGGTAGTAAATTTCCTCAATTGTGTGCTCTTTGATATATGCTAAGCTTTCAATACGTGCCAAGCGGTTTGCAAGTAAGTTGTGATGTGATAGTATGAAGTTTCTCCTAAAATCATGGGATGTCCTAATATGTGTCTAGACTGATATAGGTATGAAGTACCTGATGTAAGACCTTGTTGAATGGGGTATAATCTAGAAACATGTTTCCCCTACGGTAAGTATAAGTTGATTATTCCAAAATGCTCAAAGAGTCCCGTTAATGGTTGTGATGATGAATAAATATTTGTGATCCCTAAATGTTTGAAGTTATGTCACAATGATTATGAGGATAAATGTATGTTATGATTCCCAAATCCATAAAGAGATGCCTTAGTGATTGTATAGTAAATAAATGAATGTGATGATGATGATGAATGAATGGTTGTGATGATGAAGGAATGATTATTCTTTATTTTATGTTATCGAGTCATGGGGGTATTTATACCCGATAATTTAGCTGCTGTCTAGATCCTGTGTTAATTTCACGATAATTTTAGTCGAGCCATGATTCTCAGAACTTAGTGAACTATAGAACTCTGTATCCTCAGACAATTGCATAACTTTAGAAAGCTTATTAATCGTAGTTTTCTCGGTAATCTCCGTATCTCTCATAATCTAGCCTCAGTCCTAAAATCAGCTCAGATCTAATAGTACTCAAGTGTTTAATTCTAATTTCATAAGCGATTCGAATAATCTATTCATGATCAATATCGTCAGTCAGATATTGTGATCTAATAGTATTCTATCATATATAGAACCAAGTGATCTCTCCATAACTCAATCAGATCTTTTGAGAAACACAATCTATATTAGATTCAGTTTAGTAGTGTTCAGTTAAGAATTCAGTTCTGAGTCTTTCAGTTGGGAGTAGAAACTAGCACTGAGTGAGGGAAGGGATGGCGGTTCCTCTCATTAGCGATAGAGAGACCAAAGTCGTTAGTAGCAATCCCTGACCTCCAGAACTGCGTAGCCAATATAGGATGCAGAAGTCTCCATCAGTAAAGGTTGTAACCTCTGGAGAGAGAGTATTTGACTATTATATTGCCTTAGGTCAACTTTCTGCTGAGGGTCATCCGTCAGAGATGATTGACCCAAGAGGATTTCACCTATGGAACGGTATTGTCACCATTCCAACTGGGGTTACAGGTTGGACCCCACCTGTGGTTGGTCGGGGCATGTCAGTTAAGTAACTACTTCCCAAAGTTTCAATTTCAGTTTCTATGTCAATCTTTAGCAATCAGGACTGTCAGATACAAACAGCTATCATTATGAGGAACTTAGATAGTTCCATTGATTTATGGACCATTTCCATTGATTTATGGACCATCCCATCTGATAGGCTTGGTCTCATATACAGTTATTTGATATCATATACAAAGATATGCAGCCAGACAAGATTGATTCATAGTCTCAGATTGTATTGATTATCCTTGTTGTCAGATTCAGATATAATCATATTTCTTATCATTGATAATAGTTTCTGAATATCATCCGTTAGAAAGGTTAATCTATAATCATGTTAGTTGAAACTTGTAAAGCTCCAAATTCAGTCCATGATGAAACTGCATCAAGATTCTTAAATATCAGTATCAGATGAGTCAGTGATTCAGTACCTCAGTGTTAGTTGTGATTTCAGTCTGCGGGAAAGTCATATCCGAGTTTCAGTAACTAGAGTTCTAATGATAGTGATTATGGTCTATGTATTCATGTATGTGCTCTCATGCGACCTTTTCATGATTATTCAGTTTAGATATTATGTATGCATAAGCCTTTCTTTTTAGCCATACCCCATCTACATACTCATTACATCCCAGTACAGACGCATTTGCGCTATGATGTTTTATTTGACACCATAGGTTCAAAGGGACAGGATCCAGAGTATCCTCAGTAGTTTAGTTCCAGTTAGTAATAGTAGCAGTGAGTCCTCTTATTTCGAGGATGAATCTGAGTTTGCTATAGTTTAGATAGTTTATTTTCAGATGGATTTTGATGTATTAGTATTCAGTTTTTAGTTTGAGTATGTATATGTATAGATGTGTTGAACCTTATGTCTAGTTTCCTTATTTATTTCGGATATTATGTAGTGTACAGGTATAGATAACAGTTAAGGGTTATTTTGTGGTTCTTCGGGGTCATAAGCACCATGTGACATCTCGAGATGGGATCTCGGGTCCTTACATATTTAGTCTTAACTGGTAGGAAGTATAGTAATTTGGTTGTCGATCAACTTTTATCCATATGAAATAAGACTTTCAAGAGGAATAAGGTAAACCAATGATAAAATCCACGTTGATAATCTCCTACTTCCAAGTTGTGATCTCCACAAGCTACATATAACTTCCTTTCTTTTGGTGTTCTATTTTAACTTACTGACAATTTAGACATTCAGCTACAAATTCTGCAATGTTCTTCTTCATGTCACCCAACTAATAACCCCTTTCAAATCATAATACAATTTTAGTTGAACTAGGATGGATAGAATATCTTCAATGATGTGCCTCTGTCATAATCCATTTTCTTAAGCTATCTACATTAGGTACATAAAATCTGTTTTAGCACCTAAGTACTCCCTTCTGTGTTATCTCAAATTCCTTTGTCATACCTTGTTGTACACTCCACTTAAGATTTAAAAGAATAGTATCTGCATATTGATTTTGTTTACCTTTGGCTACTACTAAGGATCTTGCTTCATTTCACATAATAACCCCTTTTCCTAGAGATTGAAGAAAGAGAACCCCAAAACTAGATAATTGTTGTAGATCATTTGTTATCCTCTCTCTTTCCATGGACTTACCATAAGTTCTCGCTATTATTTTCTGACTTAACTCATTAGCTCCTACATTTTCTTTCCTCGTATGATAGAAAATATCAATGTCATAACATTTTAATAGCTCAAGCCACCTCCGCTGCCACTGTTTAGGTCCTTCTGCTTAAGAATGTACTGCAAACTCTTATGGTCAGTATTTATATCAAAATGAACTCTATACAAGTAGAGGTGCAATATATTTAAAGCAAATATAATTGCTACTAGCTTAAGATCTTGTGGTGGATACTTTTTCTGAAGTGGCCACAACTCTCTTGAGCCGTAAGCTATTACTTTACCATGTTACATTAACACACATCCTAAGACAACTCCTAAAGCATCACAATATACTTCATAGTCGTCTGTGCCTTCTAAAAGTACCAATATGGGTGTAGAAGTCAACTTATTCTTCAGAACTTAGAAACTTCTTTCGCATGTGTCATTCTATTAAACTTGACTGCTTTGTGTGTTAGCTTTGTTAAAATTTCATGTATTGAAGAAAAACCCTACATAAACGTTCTATAATAACTTGTCAAGCATGGGAAACTACGAACCTTTATAGGTTTTGTGAGTCTTGGATAGTTCTTTACTACTTGTCTCTTTTGAGAATCAACTCTAATTCTTTTATAAAAAATAATATGACCCAAGAATGCCACTGATTTTAACCAAAATTCATATTTGGAGAACTTTTCATACAACTGACGCTCACAAAGAATTTGTAACACCTATAGCAAATAATTAGCATGGTCTTATATCTTAAATGCACTAGAATATCGTCTATAAATACGATAACAATCATATCCAAGACTGTCTTGAACACTCTATTCATCAAATCCATGAAAGTTGTTGTACATTAGTTATCCCAAATAACATAACTAAAAAATTTTAATGGCCATATTGCATTTTCAAAGACATTTTAGGTATATCTTTCTCCTTCGCTCTCACTTGGTGATAACCTGGCCTTAAGTTGATCTTTAAGAAATACTTAGCACGTTGTAACTAATCAAATAAATCGTCAATTCTAGAAAGGGATACTGTTCTTAGTTCTTACCTTATTTAGTCATGAGTAATCAATACACATTCTCAGCGTTCCATCTTTCTTACATACAAATAACATGGTTCTGCCCCAAGTGAACATACTAGGCCTTATGTAACCCTTTTCTAACAAAATATTTAACAGCTCTTTCAATTCATATAATCCTGTCCGGTCCAATCTATATATTGTAATAGAAATAGGATGACTACTTGGGATCCCATTATTACAAAACTCTACTTTTTGTTCTAGAGGATAACCCAAAAGCTTTTTTTTTTAAAATACGTCATGAAATTCAGTTATCATTGAAATAGATTGAATAGTTGGTGACTCCACATCTATATCTTTCATTCTCACTAGATGACATATGTACCTTTTGAACACCATCTTCTTTTCCTTAACATATGAAATAAACCTACCCTTTGGTGCCCTGATGTTAACTTCTATTTAAGGACTGCCTACTTTTGAAAATGGAAATGCACCCTCTTAGTTCAACAATTACTGTGGCATAACAAGAAGAAAACTAATAGATACACATTATAACATTAATATCAACCAACCAATGTATCACAACTACAAACAATTAATATACAATCACGATAAGCTCCTTTAGCTATAATAGACTGGCAAATTGGTGTAGACACTTTAAATGTCTTAACTAGTGATTTTGTTGTTCTCTTGAACTTTTCAGTAACTAATAAAGTAACCCATGACCAACAAGCATTTAATGAACCAATGAGGATGATGATGAAACTACCTACTGAGTAGGTCATGCTATATCACCCATGCCAATTTTGGGTACTATCTCATAAGTTATCTCACCGTGCCACACTAATAACCAGCATTTGTCCCAAGAAGACATGCACCTAAGTTATTTATAAAATATTTTTTAAAAAGTAGTCTAGGTGGTCTTAATTAGATTGTACTTCCCTGCTCTCGATACCCCACTTCTTGTGAACCTTTAATTTTTCTTCTATGCCTAAACTGGTTTCTCCTAAACCTTTGGAACTATGATGGAGAACTTTTTATGGGTTAGGAAGATAATGGTGTAGGTGTTATATTGAAAAACTGAGGCCTGGATTCAATTTAAAATGGCAAAAATAGCCCCATAGATCAGGCCCTCTAAGTATGCCCTCTTTCTTTCTCTTGTGTCCTTTTTTGCCTTTGAACCTCTTTTTTTGGGCAAAAACATGTATTCTTGGTATATACATGTCCTTAATCAAGGAATCGATAGTACAATCTCTAACTTATTATATGTCCAATCTATTCATATATCGATGAACTCTATCCTTCATACTTGCCACTTCATTAAGATCATACCTAGCCATAAAATTAAATTGTATTCTGTACTACTTTACACTCAATTCCCTTGGGAAGGATTTATGAACTGATCTGCACTTGCCTCTTGAATCTTAAAAGGAATATAACGAACATAAAATGTTGTTTTGAAATCATCCCAACTAGCTGAAGGTACACCTATACCTTTAGATATTTTCCAAGCTTCATACCACAATATAGCCACCCCCTTTAAACGATATGCTGCTAGCTCAATTGTCTTTTATGTGATATGGTTGTCTTATAATTTAATCATGAAGAACATAATTCTCATAGTATTCTTAAGATAAGCAAATGCATTTTTTACTGAGCTTTAGCTTGGAAATGATCGTAAATTCCAAGAACCCTAGTGGAACAATAGGGTTGTTGAATAGTTAAGAGAGAGCAAGATAGAAAACCATAAGAAAGCTGATTTTTTACCTATGTTAAAATGGGTCAAACGAGCTAGTTTCAATCCCTTTAAATAAATTTCTCTATGCCAAATTTTTGGCTATTTTTGGGTCATAATTTTTCAAGTAGGTGATGTACCTACTTGACAGTTATACTTAGGCCTTTGTGGATCTAAAGTTATTGGGACTTGGATATCTATTATTCTCCTATTCTCTCTTTTAATTTCGGCTAGAATTAATTCAAGTATGTGGTAGTGTACTTAGAACAATAAGCTTGTCAAGGGAGCCTTAGTAGGTGATGCACCTATTTAGTTCTTAGGTTGGCTACAAAAAAAAGTAGGTGATGCATCTAATTTCTTTATTCAAGTCATGGGCCTTTAACTTATTAGGATTTTGGGACAAATTATGGTGTTGGACTTCCCATTCTCTTCACCATTTATTTTACTTAGTTGGGAACTTAAATTAGCCCATTAATACAGGCCCTAAATCTGATCCATTATCCTTGGCCCCATTACCTTGGCCCATATATCTCAAGTAGGTGACTCACCTACAAGCTTACCTTAGTATTTTACTGCATTTTCAAATCTAAATCCATTTAACTAAACTTAAAGATTACACAAACTTGGTCTCTTGAAACTATAGACTCAAACACCTACTTACAATCCCAAATCTAAATACTCACATTGATGGTAGCTTGACCATACCATGTTTAAATATATGGAAAATTATTTCAATCCATCTTAATGTCACTAATCAGATTGGATACAAAGTACATTACCTATACCACAAAGCTATATCAAGTGTCACATATGTAGAACTAGTACATTTAGAATATGAGGTGTTACACATTCGTCGTTGAGTGAAGGTATAGATAAAGGCTTAATTAGAATTGGAGTTTTCAAGAAAGTTTGCTTGTATTTCCATCAGAAAATGAACTATGCAAAATTTGTCGGCTAACAAAATAATGTATAGACAAGGCTCAAAGGGCATCTCAATGGATATAACAAATAAAATGAGAATACAACAAATAAACCTGCTCTCTTGGTCATGTAATTTAATGAAGTGTTTCAATATAGCATAGTCTTTCTCATATTCTTGATTAGACAAGTCGAACATATATAATTAAGGAATTTAAGCACGAATTATACACCTAAACCTATGACATGTGAGTGAGATATCAAATAAACAATTGCTAGTGAAATATGTGATAATAGAAAGAAAGTATGTGATCTTAGATTAACAGGACCAAAAAAAAAGGGTCATGATGGAACGTGTTACGGTGAGCCTTTACAAGTATGCTTATCATACAAACTGATAAAAAGGGGGGAAAAGATAGAAATAACCCTAAGGAAAGGCTTTAGAATAAAACTAAGTGATATAGAAATAATATGAAATCATAACATACAACCAAATATATGATATTATACTCCCAAAATTTTCTGTCAATAGTGTAAGAACTATAAATACAATTCAGATTCAAATACACTAGAATATCCAATAGAAATAATTTATGTCTCTGAATACTTGTAAAGCCATAAACTAATATAGAAAGATAGAAGTTGACCCAAGACGCACGAAAGTCCAACCGCTACTTTGAACAACTCTGAAGGCATCCAAAAATCAAGACAAGTGAGATGTACCCGTACTAGAATATGCACTGAAAGGCCACAGTAGAGATGACTATGGTCCACTTATACTCAGTAGGGATCACACGCCGACCGAGAAAAGTAGAAAATAAACCATACAAAATACACGCTAAGGGCATGCCAGTCCACAATGCTTGTACTAACAGTTCCACAATTATTCACATATAATATAGAGAAACGCCAAGAAAGAATAAAAGTATACATTTAGACCACATATAAGAAAAGGTAAGGGGAACAACATGTATGAGAACATCAAGTACATATAAGGAAAGATAGAACAATGGATAGGTAACAAGTCAAATAGAATAAAAAATCACAGAACTAGCATAACAAGGTAAATACAATAAGAATGATGATAATGATGTAATGCATGAGGTTGTCACACAATCTCGAGGCCGTCACATAGCTTCTGAGACCATTACATATCCTCAGAGGCTGTCGCACAGTCTTCGTATACACTTGTGAAGCAAAAATTTTCCGATGTAGGACCCATGGGGGTTCGTCAAACCTTATACAATATATATATCATATCTCCTCCCTGAAAGTTCCCTCTGGAAGCATTTTATAAGACGTCACATTATCTATCATAAAAAGGTGTTACAGTGTTTCTTAATATTTCCACGGTGGTACCATTTTTTCATGAATGGGTATGAGGATGAAATTCTCACAATGAACCACAATGAATATTTCCAAAACCAACCAATATACCATCATGTGAGCCTAATATCCACTCATTATTTACAACAATTCATCAAATCCAATATGATTCATATACCAAAAGAGTATGAATACATCACATTACATAATTTGTACCACAATAGGCTTTTCATCAAACAAAAGACAATTATTCTCATGTATACAGGCTATCAATATAACATAGGACCCCACACGGTCATACATAGAACATAATATACCAATCCACCAATTACATCACATATAGGCCCCACATGGGAACAATACAATAATATAGTCATTTCTCATAATTATTTCCCATACACTTAACATGCATTTTGTATCAGTATTAATTACCCAGCATAATTTGAAACAAGTTAATCCATAACGTACCTTGAATGCCAAAAAACTAGGTCAAAACCTCCAATCCAAAAACTCATTCCACACAAATGGTTTCAAAATCAAATAAGACATCATAATATAGAATCTACACCTCAAAAGAAATTCAATAATATACATATTTTCTAGTTTTAAATCGGGGTCAAAATGGACCCTTGAAATGAGTTTTAAAAAAAAGATGGGCAAAATTGTATCTTTGTTTCAAAAACATATTTCCTATATTTTTAGAAGTCTACAGATGAAAACCTAAGTATAATTAAGTTTAAAATATTGTCCAAATATTACAAACCCATTTTTAAACTTTATCGAGTAAAATCTTTAAAATCCATTTAAAAATAAAGAAATAAAATTATTTTTGAGATGAAATTGAGAGGAAGCAAATATTTATATGCTTAGAAACTCAGTCAAGTGAAAAAGGAGTGAAATGGGATTTAAATTAGAGAAATATCATTTTTAGGCCTTACAAGCCAAAATCCTAAATTTCCATACTTTAATCTAAGTTTAAAACAAGAAGTTGATGTTAATAATGGAAGAAATTAGTTAAAATGAGTGTAATGGAGCTTACCCGATCTTAGAAATGGAGAAAGTTACTCAAAGACATGATTCCCTAAGCTTTAAGTAAGTGAGAGAAAACAAGGTACATATATACTCAGCTATCGCGATCACGAAACACGATCGCGACCGCAAAACCTTTCTAGAGGTACTGCGATTGTGAAAGGGGTGTCACGATCGTGAAACTCCGTCTACTACCCAACCATGATCATGACATAAGGCATGCGATCGCGGATGCACCAGATAATTGTTACATTGGATGGGTACTTAGTGAATTTTCAAGTCTCTGTGGCAGCCCCTCAAGATTCATCCAAAATCCTAAGAATGCAAATGAACTATGTTACCCTATTAAATTTGACACTCCGGACACAATGGTAATATAATATTTTTAAAAAAACATAATTTTCAAAAAGTTAATGCCCGAAACTCAAAATTAGAACTTTTAAAATCAAGTGATGAGATACAAAAGTCACAAAATCACACCAACAATGTCACCACCCTAAAATTGATATTGTGAATCTGCTGGCACAGTTCATTCTACCATCTGTTGCACAAATCAAAAGATAATGACCAAAGTCCATTATAAGACTCTCGAAGCCTCCAACACACAATATTACATAATCGGCACAAAAATACATTGTAAATCGTGCCAATCACCCCAAATCCCAAAAATACAACAATGTAACTATAACGAGGGATAAAATGATCAAATCACATAAAATACATATTTCACCTATTTCATCGTAATTCAGGTTGTTACATTATCCACCACTAAAAATCTAGTCCGTCTTCAAACTAAACAAAAGAGAAATACCTGAGTCAACAAAAAGTTAGGGATACAAACAATGCATATTAGACTCGACCTTCCAAGTAGCCTCATCTACAAGTCGATGTCACTACTAAATCTTAACCACAAGAATAACTCTTGATCACAACCGTCTAACATCCCTAGCCAAAATGGATACCGGCTTCTCAACAAAAGAAAATCACTTATACAAACGAACTGACTCCCAATGAAAGACATAAGACTTATCTGGAATGTAATGTGAAGCATGGAAGCATAAAAAAATGGGTGAATAAATAATAAATCTAGGGGAAAATCTAAGTCATAATCCATATCACCCACATTTTGAAGAATCTTAAATGGACCAATATAGTTGGGGCTAAGCTTGCCCATCTTATAAAACCTCATCATATACTTTATGGATGAGACTCGAAGAAAAACATGATCACTTACGCTACATCTCAAGGAACAAAATCTATGATCTGCATAACACTTTTTCTTACTCTTTGTCACATAAACCCTATCTTAAATTATCTAGACTTTATCCAATTACTCACAAAACATATTAGTACCTCGAGGTCTTACCTTAGACATCATTCAAAACTAGTAGAGAGAGACAATACTACCATACAAAGCTTTAAAAAGAGCCATATTGATACTAGAATGGTAGATATTATTATACAAAAACTCTGCCAAAGCCAAATGCTACTCCCAATGGCCAGCAAAATCTATCACATACGCGCAAAATATATACTCTAAAAATTAAATAGTCTGCTCTAACAGACTGTCAGTCTTCGGGTAAAATATTGGGCTGATTCAACCTGAGTACCAAACAAATCTTGAAACGTCTTCCAAAAATGAGAGGTGAACACAAAACCTCAATATAAAATGAAAGGCACCGGCATACCATGTAGTCACATAATCTCCCAAATATAGATACAAGCCAACCTCTCAGCCCTTTTAGAGAGTTGCACCAAAAAAGTGCATACTTGGTCCATCGATATATGAAGACCCAAACACTATGAGATCCACGAGAAGTCCAAGGCAATTCAATCACGACATCCATAGTGATCCATTCCCACTTTCACTTTGGAACGGGTAATCTCTGAATCAATCTACCAGGTCTCAAATACTCGACCTTTACCTACTGGTAACAAAGGCAAGAAGCTACAAAATCTGCTACATCCTTCCTAATATCACCCAACCAGCAATGTTGTCTCAAGTCATGATACATCTTTTTCCCTTTTCAGATGGATGGAATACCTAAAATAATGGGCCTCATTAAAAATAAATCAAATATAATCACCTACTTTGATACAATCATGATAAAAACAAAGAGCACAAGATATTGTCCAAGGTTCAAGCTTCGGAATTGGCAAGCAATTGAAATCCTTTTTGGAGGATTTTGAAACCTTGTTCAAGTGAAGAAAAGGAGGAGGACTTATACACTCAATAGACTCCTCAAGTTAAGGGCATTGAATAGATTTTTCATTCTAAATTAACACTCAAGAGGTGACCTAATTCCCTCTACATCAAGGGTGTTTTTGACATTTATTATGTAGTAGTATTAAATAGATATTTTATCCTCCGTTCTCATTAGTTTTTTATGAATATTGAAAAACTACTCTTTAGAGTATAGTTATTATTCTTAGTTTAGTGTACAAATCGAAACTTGAGTGTTGTAATGCAATTGAATGGATTTTCATTTGTGTTGAACATTTGACAAGAAAGGTGTGACTGAGGGAGTGTTAATTCCTTTGGTTCACCTAAGAGTGAGGTTTGATCTTACATTGGTGAGGTGTGTTTGAAGGTTTGATACACCTTCTTGTGCTAATCATTGGTTGAAGTGAGGGTATCTCTATCTATCTTTACATTTATGCAATCTTCTTCATCCCCTTTCTATGTGTGGTTTTATTTGTGTTGTGGTTGCTGATTTTTGTGTCTTGAGTCCTTAATTACGTTTTAATTGGTTTATTTTTGTATAATTTGGTATCAGAGCCAGGTTTACGATTGTTCCTACAGCCCTAACTCTTGGTTTTAGTGTCCTTAATAAGAAAATCTCACAAAAAAAGTCAAAGAATCCAAAAATCCAAAACAAATTGTGTGTTATCTTGTTGTTTGTAGTAGATACATGATTTACAAGTTAGATATACTAAATTTAATTGTGTTTTGTTGGTTTCAAGTGGTAGTTTCTTGTTCTCTAGCAATTAAAGTGTCTAGATCTAAGTTTGAAACAAGATTTGGTTGTGTATGTGCTAGATCCACCATTATTGTGGCGTTTTGAAGGTTTTATGACGTTGATAAAGTGTGAATTGTGGTATTTTTCATGTTTTGTGGCTGATTTGTTTATATTTGAGCTTGTGTTGGCAAACAAAACCTAGATCTAAAATAAAATTTTAATTTAGGGCTCATTTGCCTGGTGGTCAAACCTTGGTTAACTCTTGAATATTCATATTGTTCTTCATCATCTTAAAAACTTATTGAAGAAAAATATTCAAAGTTCAAGTTTGATCCACTGAAAAAAGAAACATAAGGTGCAAGTTAATTGTACAAAGAATATTTCCTAGCATATTCACTATCTTTCAAAAGAAGAGGGGACAAATGGAATATAAAAGTATAATTGAAAGTTCAAAGGGGGGACCAATTGTTTTCAAATCCATTTGAAATTAAAAAAGGGCTCAAAACCCTCCATCCCCCCCCCCCCCTTAATTTCGTTCAAGCACCTCTCTAGTTCAAGTATGGCTAAAATAAGAAGTTGGGAAATTGAAAAATTTTGAAAGTAACGTCTAATCATAAGCTGCCACATAGTCACTTTGGTGACCAACTAAATTAAGTTCAAATTTAGATTTCCTACTTTCTTATTGTTGTTTGTAGTTTCAATTTTTTTTAGTTCTATCACTAATTAACAACTAGTAAGTACCTACTAGTTTTGTAATTAGTTTAGAGTCCGTTTGTTTAGTGTCTATGATTTTGTGTGCTTTTCTCATTTTAATTCGTAGTAATTTGTTGGTTCAAGTCCATTCATCATTTTTATTTGAGTCATATCAAACAAAAATAAATTCCGGACCATTGCATATTCATAACTCAATTCACTTTCCAAGTATTTTTAAATATGTGAGGTGAGATTAGAGTGAGAGTGTGTTGAGGTTTTACTGAACTAACATGTTTTCTTCATTTTGTAGGTGTTGTCGTTTCTGTTTTCTTTGTGTTTTGCTTCTTTTTAGGTACTTACTCAAGGAACCCATGGGCTCAAGTGCCCAATGGATTGGGAAAGACATTGGTAGAGCTATCTCAGCTTGAATTGAGGCTCTTAACCTTGACTTGAGAAATGAGATCAAGATGGTACGAAGAACAAAATCCATAAAGGGTGGAGTTACTATAATAAATTTGGGTTTGGATAGACTATGTCCACCAAAACATATACAAAATCCCATGCCACAAATCCGAATACATCACCAACCAAATCCAATGCCTCCTCACCAAGATCTACTAAAGTGAAATCATCCCATACAACTAAGAGAAGAGATGGTGATAGAATCCGAGGGTATTGAGGTCGGTTTTCAAGATGGAGAGAAGTTTGATGTTGAGATACAAGAAGAGTGTGAAAAAAAGAAGGAAAGTGAAACAGAAACTGTGAAGTAGAAAAGGAAAAGAAATGCTTGATTGTGGATCTTGTCCACAAAGGACCCTTGTTACTCAGTAACCCAAGTGCTAGAATTTTTCCTAGCATTGATTATTGTCATGTTCTTGTTCAAGAACATACATTCTCAAAGAAGAATCCAAAAGGAGTTCCACACACAAACATTGTTGATGAGTCAAAGGAACGCTTGGATGAAAGTTCTAATCTTGGGATAAGTGATGAAAAATGAATCCAATGGGAAATCTTGAAATATTCCATTGTGATGTGGGGAATGAGGGCTTCCATGGTACAAAATGAAGTGAAGAAAACACTCCACATGATCTACAAGGTAACAAAGCTATTTTATAAGCTCCTAGAAACTTAAATTGTTGTGATGTGGAAAGTAGTAGCCAAAGTGGTGTAGTTTCAGATTGGATTAGTGACAAAGTATATGAATCTCCCTTTTGTGATACTCTTTCTTTTGATAGGTTGCATAAGGGCCAAACTCTTGTAGTGAGTACACAAGAACTAGTTGATCCTTTAGATGACAAAATTAATTATTTTCATAAGAATGATTTTTGTCCATCTAGTGATAGCACTAATAACTTGAATAAGGTTTAACTACCATGTGAAGAGAGTATTCACACACTACATGACCCTCTTGCAAATGATATAACCTTGGGTGATTTCTTCTCACTTAATTCTTTCCTATACTACCTCTTTGCCCATGATGATAGGCATGTTAATTTTGAATTGCTATTATGTACAGGTAGTAAGTTTGGTGGCTGGTTTCCTTGCTTGAATAATGATGATTGTGGGTTTGGTAGCCTAGTGAAAGGAGTGGGTCACCTTGGATTAACCCCTTGACTTATACTCCCATATGACCCCAGAATATTTTTGAGTTGTGGAAGGTGTATATTCGGTTCATTCTCAACTCCTTTTGATGTTTATGACATCCACTTCTTTATACCCTTTTATGCAAATCATTTCATGTCAAATTTTAAAGATATGTCGGTGTATGTCATGTGTGAGCAACCATGGGATGATGGTATGAGTGTGGTATAATACTGACCCTATAATAAAGAAGATTGTGTGCTTGTTTTGCTCTCTCTTTGGTTTTATAAGATCTAAATTTGAGGACAAATTCCTTTTAAGATTGAGAGGATGATACAAGCATGAGGAGCACCAAGAGCACAAGATATTGTCCAAGGTTCAAGTTTTGTAACTGGAAAGCAACTGAAGTTGTTTTTGGAGCATTTTGAAGCATTGTTCAAGACATGAAAATGAGGAGCATTTATACACTCAATAGGCGACTTAATTGAAGGGCATTGGAGATATTTTGTACTCCAAAGTAACATTCACGAGGCGCCCCAATTCCCTCCCTCATTAAGGGTGTTTTTGACATTTACTAGGTAATAGTATAAATAGACATTTGATCTTTCATTCTCATTAGTTTTTGAAGAATATTGAAATATTACTCATTATAGTGTAGTTCTTAGTCTTATTTTAGTGTTGAAACTGAAACTTGAGTGTTTTAATTCAATTGAATGGATTTTCATTTGTGTTGAACATTTGGCTAGAAAGGTGTGATTGAGGGAGTGTGAATTCCTTTGGTTCACCTAAGAGTGACGTTTGATCTTACATTGGTGAGGTATGTCTG
The DNA here is from genome assembly GCA_030864225.1 of Capsicum baccatum var. pendulum. Taxonomy (NCBI): domain Eukaryota; kingdom Viridiplantae; phylum Streptophyta; class Magnoliopsida; order Solanales; family Solanaceae; genus Capsicum; species Capsicum baccatum. The sequence goes on from CM061550.1 coordinate 9,751,326, forward strand.
AAGGTTTGATACACCTTGTTCTAACCATTGGTTGAAGCGAGGATCTCTCTATCTTTACATTTATGCAATCTTCTTCTTGATCCCCTTTGTATGTGTGATTTTCTTTGTCTTGTGGTTGCTGATTTTTGTATCTTGATTCCTTAATTTCGTTTTTAGTGGTTTATTTTTGTATATCACTCTTATCGCATAAACTCGGCCCCTAATTCTCAAAACACCATGTAATTCAAGTGAGGCTTCGGTAGCCTCTCCAGTTGACACATTATCCCCAATCAACCTCAACCAAACATCATCAAACTGATGAGCTCAAATCTACTCCATCAAAGAAGTCCTAGCCTCCCAAAATGCCAAAACACTCCTAGGTGTCGAAATATAAAGCCTAACTATCCGGTTAGGCAAAGATTGAACCTTCAAGCTGGGAGCCGAAGACAACAAATCCTTGAGTTTTTGAATGCTCTCCTCATAAACATCAAACCACTAAAAGGAAATATTCTTATGAGTCAACTTAGTCAATGGAGATACAATGAATGAGAAACCCTTAACAAAACATTGATAATGACTTGCCAAGAAAATAAAAATTTAAATCTCGATGGGTGAAGTAGGTCTAGATGAATCATGAACCCTATAATCTTAGCTGGATCAACCATAATACCATCCTTAGTTACCATATGACCCGAGAAAGAAACATACTCCAATAAAAACTAATACTTGGAGAACTTGACATACAATTTCTGATCCCTCAATCCCTAAAGCACAATCTGTAAATACTTCACATGATCATCCTCACTCTTGCAATAAACCAAGATATCATCTGTAATTACACGGTCATCAACTTCATAAACCCTACTGGGGTATTAGTCGACCTAAAGAACATGACCAAAAACTCGTAATGGCCTAATCCAGTCTAAAAAGCTGTTATCAGAATATCTTAAGCTCTAATACTCTACTGGTGGTACACAAACCTTAAATTAATCTTCCAAAGCATAGCAACACCATGAAGTTGGTCAAATAGATCATTAATACGAGAAAATAGATACTTATTCTTAACTGCAACCTTTTTCAACTACCGATAATCACTGCACATATGCATAGAGCCATCATTATTCTTCACAAACAAGACAAGCACACCCTATGGTGATACACTAGGTTAGATAAATCTCTTTTCCAACAACTCCTACAATTGATCCTTCAATTCTTTTAATTCAGTTGGGGCCATCCTATAAAGAGGAATCAAATAGTCTTGGTGCCCGACTCAACATCAATAGAAAAATCAATAACACGATCTAAAGTCATACTAGGCAAATATATAGGAAGCATTTCTTGGAATTCACCAATAACACAAACTAAATCCAAAGAAAAAGGTAAAATAAAACTAGTACCAGAAATATAAGCCAAATAAGATAAACATCCCCTCTATGAGCCTGAACATAATATATAATCCTCTTAGGACCTAAATGAAGTGCTTCCTTCCAAGATATCCTTAGCACACCCAGTGAATTTAAAGGCATGGTCTTAGTAAGAAAATCTAGGAAGTCTTGACAAGGAGCCAACAAATCCATACCCCAAAATTATCAAAATCTACTATATCTAATACAATAAAATCTACCTAAGTCACTCTCCCAACCAAAGTCACAACACAAGACTGATACACTCGATCCAACACTAAATAATCTCCTACTAGAGTAGATACACCAATAGGCATGGCAGGAGGGTCACTAACAGAATCAAAATGTAAAGCAAAATATGCAGACACATAGAAAAAAGTCAGTCCCGAATCAAGTAACACAGATGCAGATCATAAATAAATGGGGACGATAACTTTGATCAAAGAATTAAAAGCCTTTGCCTCTAGTTTGGCTTGTATAGAAAAGTACTATCCACGACTACCAATTGGCGGAGTAGACCTATGACCACCACCATGGGCTCCACTACCTCTACCTCTTATACCTTAGTAGAATCTCCACATCTTATGGATTAAATAGGAGTAGTCCTAATCATACAAAAGGGATAATCCTTAGCCAGAAGGCCAATCTTATCACACAAAAACCAACCTCCATGACACGACTGAATATGAGAAAGTACCACTTGGCTCGGGCGGCCACCCTGAATTACTGGACTAGAAGATTCACTTCTAAAACTTTGCAAGGCCGGTAGTATTGGCCTACAATGATAACCACGAGAACCTCTAAAATTTCTACCTCAAGAAATCTGACCATTGATCTCACAGAAATGGCACCTTTATGGTACCTTCCTTAGATGCTCAAAGAATACCCTCAGTTATCTTAGCATGATCCATTATGATTAATAATAATGCTCCAAATACAACCATCTAAGCAACTGAAGAGAAACATCCAAACCCTTAACAAACTTTTATATCTTCTTAGACTCAATGGAAATATTGGCGTAAAAATATCTAGACAAGGCATGGAAGCTTGCTTCATACTCTAAAACAATCATAAACCCCTACTCTAGGTAATCAAACTCACCTCTCATCTGATACCTTAGATTGTAGGCACAAATCTCTCCAGAAAGGCATCGATGAATTGATCCCAATTCATCTCTAGGGAATCAAGAGGTCTGTAACAAACAAACAACTTTCATAAAACTCTTGCACCATCTCTAAATTGATAAATAGTATAAGAAACCCCATGCAACTCAAGCAAAACCAAATTATGTAACTTCTCTTAAAAATTAATCAGGAACTCATTGGCATACTCATCCATAACAACATTGAATCTCGGAGGAACCAAATATGTAAATCTCTCAAACCTTTTCTAATCCTTAAAAGAAATAACTGTGCTCACAACAATAGGAGGCATGGTGAATCTTGTAAACTGAGATCCCATCTGGGAAGATAACATAGGAAAAGTTTGAATCCTTGATCTCAGAACATCATACTCAGATTTAGCGCTAATAGAGGAATGGTACTCAGGGTTTGAGGAGTACCTAAAATAAAAGAACGTACAACTGGAGGATCCACACTAAGAACAGGACGAACACCCATCATAACCAAAGGGGAACCTTCTAAATGGGTTAGTAAATGCACCAACATCCCCTTCAAAATTCAGGTAGACAAACTCTAAGGAACTAGAACTGAACCTACACCCCTAATATGCTAAATATGTGGATTAGGGGAGAGTCTCCTAGAACTCCTCTTAGACTGGGTTGATCCATGAATCGTCCACTACCTCGAGTCCATACATGAATCAAGGATCACCATCTAGTGAAGGCTCCACATCTCTACTCTCATGGGATCGAGTCAACATCATCTACATAGAAAGAGTGAAACATAACTCAGAACACATAGTATGAAAGAAATTTGTTTGTAACGAACAAAATAAGGGAACTTTTCCTAAGACATACCATATCCTCTCAAAGATATACATACGTCCATGTACCAATATTGAGACTCTATTATACGTCATGTTCTTACACTATTGAGACCAATGAACTTGGCTCCGATACTAATTTATCACACCCTAAAAATAAGGATCACGATGACACTCGCCTTAGCAAACCTTGACAAGTAGGCCTATTACACAAAATGATATAAAAAGGGAAAAAGATAGAAATAAACCCAAGGATAGACTTCCAGAATTAAACAAAAAAATATAGTTATAGCATAAAAGCAGAATGTACAACCAAAGATGTTATACCAGACTCCCAAAACATAGTGTAAATAGTGTAAGAACTAATAACACAATCCATGACTCAAATACATTAGAATATCAAATCGGATTAATATATATATTCAAATACTAGTAAAGACATAAACTAATAGAAAAAGAAAGAAGTGAATTGCTTATGCATGAAAGACGCCTAAAAATCAAGCCACATGACATGTACCTGCACCAAAAACTACACTAAAAGGGAATGATAGGGATGAGTATAGTCCACTTATACTTATTAAGGCACATAGCCTATAATACCCTATATTTTTCCTAGCTTAAATTTATTCCTAGAATGTTAAGGGATAGCTTCCAAAATTAATATTTTTTATTTCAAATTAAATTTGTAATATTTAGACCTCCCATTATGTGGTAAATTAAATAAGCTTTCCATCAATACCAAATTTGCCCAATTCCGACACTCGGTGAAGAAGTTCGGGCATTTGTAGCGAAGCAGTGTGCCACCTGGGCACTCACTGCGTCGCGGTGGATGCCAAAATAGCAATTGTCAAATTTCAGTGGCCCTCTACGATAGCACCACATCATGAAGAGGTCCAATTTACCATTTATCAATATCCAGTAACCAATACGATAGTGGCGCATTGCGCCAATGGCCAAAATAGCATTCCAAAGAAGCACGCAATGGTGGTACACCACAAAGAATGCCTTGTTCCTCATTGTCCTATTTCCAGTGATCAATCGTGATAGTGGCATATCACGGTGGCCTTCCAGTTTGTAAAATATTTCTTTTCCAGTTTCGTTGAAATATTATAAGGGATATTTTGGTCAATTCCCAAGGCCCTAAATCCGTCTAAAACATAAGATTAAACTTATTCAAGGCACTTTATGACCAAATTCATCCATTCTCCCTCAAAGCAAAACCGTAGAGCTCTTAAGCTTCTTCTTGGAGAAATCAAAATCCTCCATAGTTTCTCCAAGAAAGCTTAAGATTGAGGATTTTCAAGATATGATAATCAAGAACTCAATAGGAATCCAAAATTCAAGATTTCTTCTTCTAATCATTTATCAAGGTATGTGGGGTTTATGAACAAGGACCCTCTTTCATCCTTGTACCTAAAACCACGTTTTATTTACAAATTCATATAATTTTGAATGATTATACATTATATTTGAATTTGGGTTTAGACCCATTATTTCTATTTGTAAGATTTTGAGATTTCAAGTGTTTTAGAAGATGAATTACATGTTTATTTTCATATTTTCAAGTTTATTGCAGTAATTTCCAGATATTGAGATGAAGTATCATTGTTTTCATTATCAAGCATGATTATTATGATGTTTTGACATTAGTTTGCTGCATGGGTTATTAAGCCCAAGTATATATGTTGATATTTCAAGAAAGATGATGCTTTAAGCATCCTATTATCAGTTAATTTACAGATTCTAAATAAAGCTTTGATCTTTTGATCCTCAGTTTAGCTATGGAATCCACTTTAAAGCTTTATTTTATCAAGAACACATCCCTTCTACACAAATATCAAGAGCAGAAAACAAATGAAGATATTTGAACTTCGTGTCCTCTTCTATTTCCTATCTAGACTCTTCCACCTTGTGGTTCCTCCATAGAACCTTAACTGAGGCCACCTCTTTGGTCCGTAATCTCCAAACATGCCGATCCAATATCTCAACTAGGACCTCTTCATAAAATAGAGAATCCAAGATACCTAATCATTCAAAAGGAACAGCCAATGAAGGATCACCAAGACATTTTATCAACATGGAGACATGAACTACTGGATGAATGGAGCTAAAACTAGAAATCAACCCCAATTCATAAACAACATTAGCAACCCTCTGCAAAACTACCTAAGGAAAAACATACCAGGTACTGAGCTTCCCTTTTTTACCAAACCGCATAACTCCCTTCATGGTAGATACCATTAAAAATACCTTATCCCCAACCTCAAACTCCAATTCACTATACCTTACATCCATATAGGACTTTTGGTGACTTTTGGTTGCCTTAAGCCGATCCAAAATCACCTTTACCTTCTCCATAGCTTGATAAACCAAGTTCGGACAAACATAACCTTCTTACTAAGATCAAACCACCCAATAGGAGATCTACATATCCTACCATACAATGCCTCAAAATGAGCCATCCCAATACTAGAATAGTAACAGTTATTATAACTAAATTCTACTCAAGGTAGATGCTCAACCTAATTGCCACCATAATCAATCAAACATACCTGAAGCATGTCCTCTATTGTCCGAATAATTCTCTCTGCTTTCCCATCCATTTGCGGGTGGAAAGCAATACTCGTACTAACCTTGGTCCCAAACCCTTTCTGAAAAGACCATGAGAAATGAGATGAAAAATATGTACCACGATCCAAGATAATTAAAACAGCTACCCCATACAGCTTTACAATTTTATGAAGAAACAACAACACATAGCCCTCAGCCAAAAAGATTTTCTGCATCAGCAAGAAGTGAGCATACTTTGTCATCCTATCCATGAAGACCTGAATGAAATCTAATTAGTTTTGAGACTGAGGAAGACCGGTGATGAAATCCATATTTTACCTACTATTTCTATTCTGAAAAATCAATCTCCTGATACAACCACCCAGGCCTCATTGCTCAACTTTTACTTGTTGGTAAACAATGCATTTGGTTTCAAGATCTTCCACATACCTCTTCATACCATTCAACCAATAGATCTCATTGAAATCATCCTATATTTTGGTTGAGCCGGGATAAACGACATAGTCCATCTTATGTGCCTCAGCAAAACCCTTTAATGTAAACCATCAACAACTGGAAAACATAACCTCTCTTAGTAACTTAAGGTACCATTACCGCTGATCTAAAACACCATCACTTTTTTCCAACCGACATCACACATAATTTTCATCAAGCTGGGATCTAGAATTTGCTTTTCCTTGATCTATGCACCAAGAGACAATCGAACCACTTCCTGTAGCATCACACCACTATAATTAGAGTCTAAGAGTCGAACTCTAAGATTATCCAAATAGTGAATATCGTTCACAAATTCTAGCTTCTAATACAAGTGAACAAAACTTCCCATGGACAACCTGCTAAGAGCATAAGAAACCATGTTATCTTTACTTGGATGGTAGTGAAGACTCGTATTATAGTTATTGGGAAGCTCCAACCATCTTTTTTGCCTAAGATTTATCTCCTTCTGAGTGAACACATACTATAGACTTTTCTAATCAGAAAAGATGTCCACGTGTACTCCATACAAATAATGCCGCCTGATTTTCAAAGAAAAAACCACCGCTAAAAGCTCCAAATCATGAGTAGGATAATTCCTCTCAGGCACGCTCAACTGTTTGGAAGCATAGGTAATTACCTTCCTAGGCTGTATCAAAACATATCCAAGTCCCACCCGGTACGCATCACAATTAAACACAAACCCCTCATTACTAGCAAAGTCAACATTAGAGCCGAAGTTAGCTTATCCATCATATTCTTAAAACACCCCTCACAATCATCTGACCAAGAAAACTTAGCCTTATTCTAAGTCAAATTTGTCAATGGGGAAGCTATCATCGAGAAACTTTCCATGAACTGGATATAATACCTAGCAAAACTCAAGAAGCTCCGAATATCGGTTGGAGTCATGGGTCTAGGACACATTTTAACCATAGCCAACTTCTATGGATCCACAATGATCCCCTCATTAAAAATAATATGACCAAGAAAAGTCACAGCGTCCAACAAAACTTGCACATGGAGATTTGCCATACAACTGCTGCTCCTTTAAGGTCTATAATACCACACAGAGTAATTAGCATTATCCAACTAAATTTTAGAATAAACCATAATGCCATCAATGAACACAATGACAAAAATATCCAAAAACGACCTGAAAACATTGTTCATCACATCAATAAATGCTGCCATGGCATTTGTCAAACTGAATGACATAACCAGGAACTTATAGTGCTAATACCGAGCACGAAAATCTATTTTAGGGATATCATCCACCCTATTCTTAAGCTGGTGATACCCAGACCAAGGATCTATCTTAATAAAAAATTTAGCATCTTGTAACTAATCAAACAAGTCATCTGTCCTTGTAATAGGATACTTGTTCTTAACTGTAACCTTATTTATTTATTGGTAGTAAATGCACATTCATACGGAACCATCCTTTTTATGCATGAATAACAATGGTGCACCCAAAGTAGACGCACTAGGATGGATAAACCCCTTACATAAAAGATACTTAAGTTGATCCTTGAGTTCTCTCAACTCAATTGGAGCCATTTTCTGAGGAGGAATATATATTAGACGAGTGTCTGGAACCACGCCAGTACCAAAATCAATATCTCTATCTAGAGAAACATAAGAAAGATCATTTGGATAAACCTTAGGAAACTCATTTACCTCCAGAACTGAGTGCAAGGAAAAACCTTCCAAGTTAGAATCTTTAACTTGGACAAGATGATAGAGACACCCTTTGGAGATTAATCCTTGATCTCTAATATAAGAAATAAAGCTCCTATTAGGAGCTAGGAAAGCACTCTCTCACTCAATAACTGGTTCAGCAAGAAACCTAAAGATAACCTTATGGGTACGACATTCTAAGGATATGTAACGAAAGTGTAACTAATCAATCCCTAGAATAACATCAAAATCCACCTTACCAAATCAAAATAATCCACCAAAGTTTGCTTACTACCAACAAATACCACACCCCCTATAGACCCTTTTAGCTACCACTGAGTCAACTATCAATATAGAAACACAAAAAGGATCTGAAATAACCTCGAGATCAAAACCAAAACACACAGCCACAAATAGGGTCACATAAGAGAGATTGGACATCAAATCAATCAAACTATACATGTCACGAGAAAAAAGTTGTAATGTACCACTCACTACATTAGGTGATTCATCAAATTTCTACGAGTAGTAAGAGCATATAACCTATTCTGACCTACGCTGATACCAGAAAAAGAAATAGATCCAGAAGTAGCACCCTTTGGTTCAGGAGCAGAAGATAAAACAACTGGGGCCTTGCTCACTACCCAAGTAACCTTATCAACTAGACAATTTCTTAGTATATGGACTGGCTAACTATATTTTAAACATCTATCCCTCCCCTCATCATACAAAACCTTATGCAACCTATAAAAAACAGATAAGGAGGGCATGATAAGGCAAACTGAGCCCTACGTGCTTGAGATTCGGCACCCTGTGCCTGAAATTATTGCCACCCTACTGATGCCTATAACTCAACTTCTTTGATTAAGGAGCACTAGCTGAAGAGAAGGAACTAAAACCCCCAACTTATTTTTTGGCCACTTATGGCCATCCCGACTACCTTGTTGTTGCCTACCACATTGTTTAAAAGATCTGAACATCTTACCCCATCTTTCCCAAAACTCAGTTTGCTTTCTTTTTTTTTCTCCTCCACCTATTGAAAATGAACCACCAACCATGAAATATCTATATCGTTGATCTATAATGCAGTCTTCATTTCAAGGATCAAATCTAGAGATAGTTCAAAAATGAACTTTCTTATCCTTTTCCTCATATTAGACACCAATTCTAGAGCATACCTTGATAGTTGATGAAATTTCAAGGCATATTCCTTGACAGCATTTTCCCTTCTCTCAGATTGATAAACGCCTTCGCCTTTACTTCCCTCAACTTGTAAGGAAAGAAGTAATCCAGAAAAGCATTAGAGAAAGTCTCCCACAAAGTCAACTTCACAGTATTACCTCTCTTTCTATCCTACTCCTCCTACCCTTGGTATGCCATATCCTTAAGCTGATAAGCACCAAAATTCACCCCTTCCACATTCGTGGCCTACATCACCCTAAATATTTTATCCATCTCATCCAAGAAACCCTAATGATCATTTTTCATCTTTACATTAATAAAAGTAGGAGGATTCATTTTCATAAATTGGCCAACCCTTGTGGCCTCAATAGATAAAACACTAGATGTATCTCGCCCATCCTAAGCAACAACCAACTGAGAAATAAAATGAATTAATTGACAAAATTACACATTCATTACCTCACCCTAAGGAGGAGAAGTGGCAACTAGTGGAACTCCGGAAATATTAAGATCAAGACCCCTAGAACGAGTATAAATACCATTGTGTAGTACATGACCCATTAGCATCATTCCCAATGAAGACAGAGGAGTTTCATTGCATCTTAGATCATAGGCACATGATCTGAAAAGCAAACAAACCAGGATTAGGAAAGATTCAAGGACTTAGACTCTAATCTTTAAATTAAAATACCAAGAAAGTGAAACATTCCTAAATTCCTTGTAGCATTTCCCTTATGTGTGTGGTGCGCTACACACCCTTAAAAAAGACTCTACCAAACATGGCTTTAGGGAATCCTAATTGACTATGAACTTAAAGCTTTGATACCAACTTGACATGACCTAAACCAAGGCCTTATTGTAATATGCATCCCATGTCTAACAAGGACCAGAGACCACCCAAGTTCCCCAACCTAATCTCTAAACATGCATACCCTAAGTCGAATGAGGTATTAACATATAACTAGTTAGCATTTATTTTGATACTCAACTATGGGATAGGTCTATCACTGCGACCAACCCAAACGAATCCAATCATCTAATTCCAACCAACAACCATGACCAAACCAATATATAAACTAAGTTCCTATCCATAAAATAACATAAAAGGATAGAAAAATCATAAATACAGTACAATGGTATTAGCCCCAATACCAATACCAATACTAAGGATGATACCAATATCGACACTGCTTATTCTAACCTATAGTAGAAACATAAAGACTCTAACAACAAAAAACAATATATGGTTGGGATATGCCCCCAACCATAGAAAAAACTAATATCCATAAAATGATCAAAGTATGTAAAAACATCCTTTACATAAAATGAAGCCTTTTAGAAAATGTAATCTCAGTACTTTAATACAACCAAGCTTATCCCGAATCCAAGCACTCTGTGGGGAAAGTAAAATGGATGGTTCCTGCATCATGTGGGGATACAGTCGCCCAAAGATGGGTTAACAGGTAAACGCTAGCATAAACATAGGATAAGGATAAAATAATGCCATCCAGTAAAACCAAATAAACCAACGATATGCATATAACAATGCATACATACACACACATATATGTACCATTAACTTGGGTATGTGTAGCTTAATTATCCTAAAACAGCCTATGGGCTATATGGGTCCAGTGTACCCCCCTAAATGGTTCTTATAGCATATAGCCGCACAAACCAAAGATAACATAAGAGTAGGGTATTCTTGAGTACCCTTCGCTATCCGTGATATATATGTATAATGTACTTAGAGAATTTCCATGTACCTCAGAGTATCATATATGGTCGGTCTAACCAACCCTCATATAGGAATACATGAGTTTCTAGTGTCCATTTATTGGTGTCACGACCCGAGCCTAGGCCCTAGCCGTGACGAGTATCCTTAACCATGAAGGCTCGGAACACCCATTCTCTATCTGGTTATCGTGCACAACAGTCTGAATAATTTCTGAATAATACTATCTGACATCAGTCTGCGAAATCTCTACTAAGAACACAAACATCTGTCTGAAAAGAAACAGGGACAAGGCCCCCAGTAAACCAAAAAAAAATATAATAAATAAGATAATGTTTGACATAATTAGGCATTCCGAATGATAGAAGGCTTACCACTGTGATATCAAGTCTGCAAATCCAAGAATGTCTACTGAGTAGCTGGACCCCTAGACTGTGCCTCAGAACCTGGAAGGAGGGGGGGTCAGCACAAATGTACTGGCACGCGAAGAAATCCAAAAATAGTATAATGGAACATACATATATATATATATATATTAAGTGAAAGAAATTTTTCATCAAGACATCATGTATAAAACTGTTTCTGAAAAATACATGGGCACTTTCTGAAAACATGTAACCCGTTTGTTCATTTCAAATCATGATCTGTGTTTTACTTCTGAGTTAGGTGGTATTCCCCTACAAGTCTGATATTCCACGGGCTGTATGGAATCTTCCATTGACTAGGCGGGGAAGCCCCCAACCCAAGTGTGCCGCAAGGGTTGGAGTGTTTGAGTCTGATATGCCACAGGATATTTAAGTCAGCGCATAATAGTATACCCGGGTCGGCAAACCACGGTTTTAGGCAATGAGTCGCTTGAACTCAATCCCTCTTTGGAGAACCACCTAACATCTCTGTATTCCTATTTTAAACCTTTCTCGTACATGTAACATTCTGAATATCTAAAATCATGAAAGTCCGAAATGTCTGTTAGTCTGAGTCTGATATGGCATTAGTCTGAATTGGTATCGTCATACCAAGACATTGGAAGTCATGATCTTTATAAGCCATAATGTATTAAGCAAGATCTTTCATTCAAAACATAGTTTAGACCACCAAAACATGTAACTGATGTAAAGGATTTCATATTCTGAAACTTAAAGTTCAATTCATGCAGAAATTCCATCAAACACCTAGTGGTGAAATGTCTTTAGCAAGTTCATGTATTCAAAATTGAAACACATTCATTCATATATGTATATAAACTGTCAAATTGCTTTGGAAATGATCAAAAGATCAAAACAATGATATTAAAACATCTTATACATAAATATATATACATAATTTAAAACCCCATTCTAAAATATGATTTTTCTATGCTCATGAGAATTTAGGAAAAACTCCACGTACCTCTATTTCCAAGGATAATAGATGTTTCTTGAAGCTTGCGGATTGGTGATTCTGAATATGTAATTATCTTCGAAAACCTACGGTCGAATCTTGAATTTGGGTTTTTATTTTGAAACCCTAAGGAGAGTTCTTGAGCAATTTTGGGGAAAGTATATGTATTATGGTGTTTGAGGGATTAAATCCCGTGTTGGTGGTATATATAGGGGTGGAGGATGACCAATATACCCCTAAGGAACAATTAAGGTCAAATCTGTCCCTCAGTTGACAGTTTGATAGGCAGGAGTAAATCGATCATAAATGTTTACTTATATACTTAAATTAAATGAAACAAACTTCATTTTAAATCTGACTCAAATAGATTTCATTTGATATATTATAGCTCACACAGTTCATTATATGCAGGGAGTTATGATCATTTGAAGTTGACCCTGAAATGCTGAAAAATGGGCAATAGGCTATGCGATTTGCTACTGTTTTGAAATCCAAACGCAGACTTACGCATTCCGAAAAATTCCGAAACTTATCCGAGATGTACTATGAGTTTTTTCAATCGTAACGCAACTTGAAAATATAAAAATGGATGTTGGGAAGGTTGAAAAGTTGTATCCCGAAGATTGCCAGCTAAAATGAAACTAAGTCCTCATTACACTTAGAAAAATTTTCAAGTTTTTAAGTCGAAGGGCACTCTATTAAAGGCTAATCCATGCAAGACTTTTACGGGGTGTTACAAAGACTTCAAAGAGAAATCAAGTAAAAACATCTAATGCTCTAGAAGTGACTCACTTTTGACCAAAACTAAGTTATACTCCATTTGCCTCATCAGTCGGATGGTGACGAAATTACCCACCTCAACTTTTTTCATATGTCAATCCTCACAATAAAGATAATTCCACACACAAAACTACCAAATATGCAACAAGAAATTTTATGGCTCAAAATCTCTCTCTGTTACATAATAAATCTCTATGCAACAAGTGTCATACCATAGGCTTGCCCCTATTTTCAATCACCAATACAAAGAAATAAATAGTTGGAGATCTTAAAGGACTTTCTAATCTTGTAAAGTAGGTTCTTGTTAGGGTTTGATATAATTTGGGAACAACATTTCTACGCCTTTCCTTGAACAACGATATCACACATTTCCGTCCTCCATTTTTACTATGGGTCGCTATTCTTTATTTTATCTCATTTATTATGCCTACCTTTTTCCTTCTTTGTGCACCCATTTTCCTCCATTTCTTTTTCGTTCACTCTATTGCAATTCATTCCTTTGTTGGATCCTTTTCTTTCTATTTATTTGCTTTCAATGTTGAGGCACCATAGGCATTTCATTTAAAACTTTGTTGCCCCAAACTTACTTTCGTCAATATTTACCACCACCAATTTAGGCTTTTAGCCTTGAGTTTCATTTTTAAGTTCAAAGAGGGCATGGTTAAAAAGAGGGATAAAACAATGGTTCACAGTTTGTAATGGGTTTGCCAAAGAAAGGTCCAAATGCTCAAAGTAGGTAAATAGGGATTATATTCTTGAACGGGTAGGCTTGTTAATGTAATCGACATTAGCTTTAAAAGACTAACAAGGAAAGTTCTTGTTAACACAAGTATACAATAAATGAATGTAAAAACCTCACCAATCATGGCATTCAAAATTTTCCAAGGGAGATCAAATGTCCCTCCCACTAGAGACAAATCTGGAGTATCTATTTATTTTCACAAGTTTAAACTTACAGAGCCACAAAAACAAAAAGTTTTGTTACATAATTGCTCGTGAGCATGCCTATAATTTTTGCAAAATTTGTGATGGAGGTGTTGTTTGTTTTGCATTAGACCTACCTATATTTTATAAATAATGGCTACAACCAAAGCCTTAGCCTCACATTTTGGCGTAAAATAGGGAAACCAACCATACAACTACTCAGACTTTGTCAATGGTGTATGATGTGATCCTAAATTTAATATGTACAATGCAACAGGTACTCAGACTTCCTTTACATTCATTAACTTTATGCTACGGGTACTAACACTTCCTTTTCATCTATGTCTCAAAACCCGAACATGATGCTTTATCCTCCAGAATGTCGTCACTCAATCTATCATAGGGTAAAGCTAGTCATGCATCCACATAAAATACAATTAAAGTAAACGAAAAACTAAGAATAAAAAAGACATGATAATTCATAAAATGTGGAACCATAAATGTACCTAAATATGTAGCCTCCCAAAACCAAAACAAAATAATATCCAGAATGTCATCCCAAAATAGCATAAAAAAATATCCAGCAACACATCACAAAAATAATATAAATTCAGGGGCACCCCTGACTAAAAGGAATACAATGACCTCACTGTATGTGTAATGAAGTAAGAGTAAGAGGGGTCACCCTAATTATACATAAAGAGCTACTCTACACCATCACCATCATCATCATGATCATTAGTAGCAAACCAATCTGTAGGGGCCTCGTCTTCGCTATCCAACCTATGTGAAGATAGTTAATAATTGGGCTTGAGAACCTTAAAGATGTCCTTTATCCCCTCCCAAAGCTTCTTGAAGAACTTATATATTTTATTCTCTCTCTTTACCATCTACTCATGTAAGTCTTTGAGGTCCTTGTATGCTTTGGCTAAGGCTGAGTAGGCTTTCTCCAACTTTTGAATAGTGGCTTGCTGCTTTTTCTACTCCTTCTTGTATTTCTCATAATCTGATTGGGCTATGTATGAGTGGTGAGAAGTTAAGGATTTACCCTCTCCCTTAGGAAATATCAATAATAGCTCCCTAACTACCCACATCTGGCTTTATATGTTATCGAGAAGATTGACCAATGAAGGTCTATAAGAGTATGTTTCCTCTTGGGTTGATTTTCTAGAGTTTGTGATCCTCTTTTTGGTCTATCCTGGGGCACCCTTACCATTTTATTTGAGTTGGAAGATATCCTCGGTGCACCAAAGTATCCATATCATACTCATCCATTTCTTCCCTCTTACAATGTTAGTAATAACGAAAAAAGAAAAGAAGATGTATACCTCGATGATTTCTGAAGTACCACGCTCGGAAATAACAATCTCTCCCATATTAATAGGGATACCAGATAGGATTCAAGACAAAAACAAACTCACAAATTTGTAACAATGGTAATATGAGTTCATAGTGATACTCGGCTAGATATGATATTCAGCCGAAGCCTAGCCTCTGTTATGAAGTCGTTCATCAAATTATGTCTCTTGGTGATATCCCAGAGATATGATTTTCTAGGACAAAAAATGTTTGCCATCTAGTTCCCTGGCTCACATGCTCTTTCCTAGAACTGCTCCATGTTTGCATCCAGTGGCCCATGCATATTGTTGATCTGCTCTACTCTAAAGCTTACTTGCTTACCCTGATTTATCATTACTGGGATTATGAGAGAAACTACACTAAGGATCGTGTAAAACTCACGTACCAGGCGCTTATTTGCATAGCAGAGGTCCGGGGCAAAGTACATCTACTGTGTCATAGTGAGTCATGCAAGGAATTTTGGGAGCTTCTCCTCTACCTTGTTTAGGCCAATACCCCTATCACGGAGTAACTTAGTCCAATGGAAATTTGCATAGTAGAGGTGTTGGCATTATGTGACCATAAACCTGGTGTTGTCAAAATATACCATATTTGAAGTTTAGAACCGATAATCAATGCAACTCAGCCCATCATTAGCATTAATAGACCAAGAACATGCTAGATCAAACATATAAGCTCATATGGCAGTTTTATAGAGGGTTTTGGGGGCAAAAATAAATGTTCAGAATTTTTGCTTGTTATAGACACTTCCATAAAGTATGGCGATTGCAGAGCATTGACTATGATCGCAGTGCCATGATTGCGGTCATCTAGACTGCAATCATGGTATCTGAGACCTTAATCGACAAATTCTGCACAATGCTCAAAATTAAATTTTAACCCCATTTCTTTCTTTCAACTTGGCATATTAATATTATAAGCTAGGAATTTAATCCTAGAATGTGTTATTATGGCCCCAAACTTAGAATAATTCAAATTGAACTCATTTGGGTAATTAAATAAAACACATATTGTACATGATCATTGATGTGCTAGATTTTTGTACCATATTTAAGACTTTTTAACTTGAAAAAATTGTAAGTTCATAAGTAATTATTGGTGTTTTTGATGTTATTTCTTAATATTTAGTAGGAAAGTCAACATGCATGGAAATAAGTTACAATGCAGCAAAAGAGCTGAAATCTGAGCAGAAAGAGCTAAAAACATTGCTGACGATGACCGTGATAAGTCGTCAGCCTTGTGATAGGCGATCAACATTAGCGTCAACCCTAACTAGAGAGTTGAAGTTTGAGAGGAAGTTTTGATGACATTGGTGACATATCGTCAAAGAGCTAATGAGACGCCACGATGGGCGTCAGCCTAAACCAGAGAATTACGCTTGAAGAAGGAATATGACGACGTTGGTGATACTCTATCAGATCAGTTACATGGCGTCAGCTACATCATTAGTCTAAGATAGATTTGGAAGGAAACTATAGCAATTATGACGCCATCCTTGATAAGGCATTAGAACCATGACGTGGCGTCAGCGACAGCGTCACCTAATCCAAAGAATTTTATGATTTTTGTTATTTTATTTCCATAATTAGGTTTAAGTATAAATAACATATTTTAGGGTTTTATGGACAATCTTCTTTAATCCTTTAATCTCTCAATCTTGTTTTTAAAACTTGGGAGTAACGTACATTGCCTCATCTTTTTTATTAAGTATTTTTCTTGTTTTGCCTTCAACACTTATCAACTATTGTGGATTATTCTCTTGTGATTCAATTGAAGAAACAAGTGTTGTTTTCATCTATTCGTAAATTTATCCATACTATGATGAATTCAACTTTTTGTTTCATTTATCAAATCATGAGTGGCTAATTCTATTAGCCCGAGTTATAGGACCCATGGATTAGGGTTTGATATACTGCTTGGTACTTAAAGGGTTCAAAGAATAGCAGGACATTTTGAAATTCTATTGTTTTAACTTAAAATCTATTGGTTGAAAACAATAGTTTATGCCTTAGGTGTATTTTCTTGAACAAATAAATAGACTAGAGGACGTGAATTATCAACAGGGACTCGAAAGCTACCAACCTTTTATTTAATGATTAATGTCGTAACTGGATTAATCTACCTAATATAACATCCTACTTGAAATAGATAAGTTATCTAAGTTTGAGATAATTAGATAATAAATTTTCTGTTGAGGTCGAGAGATAAGTTAGATAATATAGTCGTCAGGGATATTCTGCTATTCCTACTTACTTTAAGAGTCTTAAGCAGTACCTAGTATTTGTCAATTTCTAAAATCCACAATGAACATAACTCTTGTTTTCCATTTATATTGATTATTAACATTAATACTAAAACCCCATTTGATATTTTTGTATCATTTGCTTGAATCTAACTTGTAGCTATAATTTCATACTAGTTTAATCGTCGCATATATTGTTCCTTGTGGATTCGACCCCGACTCCAAAGTTGGATAAATATATTGACGATGACCGCCTTACACTAATTTGAGGTGTAAGTTGAGCATTATCAAAAATGGCGCCATTGCCGGGGATCAATTTGGTGTATTGAGTTAGTTTGGAATTTTAGCTTACTTGCTTGAATTCAAACTTGTAAATATTTGTTGTGATTTTATTTGTTTCTTGTGTTGGGTAGATTTTCTTTATTTTTGTTTATTTCTTACTATGCCATCACAGAATGGATGTAAGTTTGATTGTTGGAAATCTTATCTGGATGATCCATGTCCATATTGTGATGGACCCCACTTTTGGTAAGATTGTTGATATGTTCCCCGGAGAGAGATGTGTGCACCATCTTCATCCTACAGCGTGTATAATTGATCTTTATGTGATGGTCAAGATGGACATTGGAGTGATTTCGTAAATACACCCTCCCTCTATTGCACTAACCCAAGTTCTAGTTCTTCTTATGAGTATGACAGGTCTTATGGTCAAGAAAAGGAAGAACGTAGCACTTGAAAGAGTGACATTGAAGTTATGCTTCAACTAATGTTGGACCGTATAGACACAACTAATGATACCATATGTGAAATACATGAAGTCATTACGGCATTTAACGAGTGAAGATAAAGGATAGAAGAGATAAATATTAAGGTCAATCATCCAAAACACATTTCTATATTATGTTAAAATGATATCTTGTATGTGGAATCATTTAAAATAATGGAAGAGTGTGACGATAAAGAGCAAGATTCCTATACTGATGATGAGCTTGATGTTGATCAACCTTTGGAGATTTCGTTACCAGCCGAGCCAACCGTGAGGGGTGATGCCAAGATTGAAGAAATGGTGCTAGAGGCAAAAGAAGAACCCAAGCCAATCACTTATGAAGACTCTAGCCCAATTCAAAGTAAAAATGTTGAGAAGAGAAATAAAAGTGAGTGTGTAGAGGATAGTGTAAATTTTAAAGTAGGATTTGTTGGGCCACACTCAAAGAATTTTTCCACATTATGTTTAGATGATATCTTGCCTGTATAATCATCTAAAATAGTGGAAGACTGTGAAAATGAGGAACAAGAATCCCATATTCTTTATTTTACACTTGATAAGAAACACAAAAACAAACCTCACTTTAAAGCTGAGTTGTTTACCATGCATCATCCATTACTCGGCTTATTAATCTTCGTACCACCTCCCTATGAGTGAGGCAAGAAGATGGACTCTAAGTTGGGGGTGAAGTTCATATCCTCAAGATGGAGGAAAAGGCTTAGTTGGGTCATGCAACACTAAATTAGGCGCTTCTTGGGAGGCAACCCAAGGTATTTTGTTGTTTGTATTTGTATTGTGTGATTGACATCAGATCTTGGCACCCATGGTGCCACAAGTATGTTTCTAACTCACTTGTTTTGGATTGATGCAGTGGGAACAATACATGATATTAATTTGAGGGTGGGGCTACTTATGGGTGTGATGTCCTCCTGGGGTTTTAGTTGTTGTGCCTCTTTTCCCCATAGTCTTTTTCCTAGTGGAGCTGGTATGTTTAGGAATATTGTGTTTGTTTTGTGATATGTTATGGTTAACTAGAGAAAAATAAGTATCTAAAGCAATTGACATATTTTTTTTTATTTTTAACACTAATAAACACCTCTCCATTTGTCTATTTTATAACTATGTGATATGCATTTATATGTAGCTACTGTGAATCTTTTTATGGCATTAGTACTAGATACATGATAATCACTACTAACAATTTCATGAACCGAATGGGTAGTAGCTTATGATGTACCATTTGCCATATGTGTGTGAGGTCTTACTCAATTCCCTGTGTGTGTTGAATCTAGAATTTTCCTGGTTAGTCTTACCTTAGTTGAAAGATAGGGGTTAGGAAAGGATCATAGTTCGTTTTGATTTTTATGTCACTTTTTAGCCTAAATGACCTTCCCTGTATGCATGATATCTCTTGATCTCTATTTTGATCGTGAAGTGACCATTTGTTTCTATGACACCTATCACCTTCCCAATTAGATCATAATGAACCTGTTTTGGCCCTGGTCCTCCTTAGACACTATGCACCTTGGCTTAGGTAAACAACTTAATTTGAAGGTGGCTATCATAGGGGTGCGTGATGTAAACTGGGTATGAAAAACAGTAGAATAAAATAAAAAGAATAAGTTAAAAAGAATAAAAAGCTGGGTGGTGTGGAAGAAGAATAAGAAAAGGAAAAGAATGAAAAAGAAAAGCCACATCCATCCTGAATAAGGTGGGATCAATAAATGGAGAAAAAGAAGAAAAAGGTTAATCAGTGAACCCCAAAAGTTAAGGTAGTTCCAAAGAGGCTTAGTCACTCTAAATTCCATTGAATATCATACCAGCCCTTAGACTACATTATAAGATGAAGAAAAGACCTGTAGTGATCCTAAATTACCTGTCTGGACACCTTTGTATTGAAAATAAGGGCAAGC
Source organism: Capsicum baccatum var. pendulum (assembly GCA_030864225.1). Lineage (NCBI taxonomy): Eukaryota > Viridiplantae > Streptophyta > Magnoliopsida > Solanales > Solanaceae > Capsicum > Capsicum baccatum. The sequence continues at coordinate 9,771,658 of CM061550.1, forward strand.
ATATGGTATTTGACATGCATTGATTGGAATTTCATTCTAAGAGTGAGTGTCTCTTCATCGTTCCCGCATTGACATGCTTGAGTTCATATATGAGTGAGGAGGGACTTCTTTGTTGTAAGGGAACATCTGTTGCATTGTTAGCTATTTACTTGTTTGGGTAGTGTAACTTTTACATATGCATGGTTATTGTTGCTGAATTGACACCATATCTTAATTCCTTTGGGTCACATTGTTAATCTTCTTTGATATGCACAATTGGATTTATAAGTAATTGAACGCGGAGAGTGGCATAAGTTTTGAGCTAAACTTGATAATCAACTATGATAGGTATCTTATGTTCCTCTTGGTTACGCATCATAGTATGGTGTTACGTAGTTGTTTGAGGACAAGCAATTGTTTTAAGTTGAGGGTGTTGATGTGCAAGGCTTTTGTAGCACATTTAAGATTTTTTAAATTTTCCCTGTGGATTCAACCCGACTCCAAAGTTGGGTAAATATATTGACGACGACCGCCTTACACTTATTTGAGGTGTATGTTGAGCGTTATCAATCATTGAAACCATTTTAGGCCTAAATCTGGGTACTCAAGACATCACCGTTAGTGGGTACACCAACTACAATAGATAACTACAACAATGATCAACAAGCATGCATGTAGTATTTAAAATGATATTTCAGTCCTATCGATTAATATAGGTTCCAAGCATGTAATACATTAAGAACAAGGAAATTGAGACAACATACCAAATTTGGATGATGTGGTTGGAACAAACTGACACTTGGATATTCAATGAAAAGACAAATATTTAAGAGAATTTGATAGAAATTAAGAGAGAATGTGTGTGGGTAATGTGCATTCAGATAGTAACTTAAACTGATTTGACCGCGATTGCAGAGGCATGGACCGTGGTCGGGTAACTGAGACTAAATAATCGGGCCTTCTTCACATCATGTTTAATCCAAACTGCCAATTGCACACGTTCTTTTTCAAATTTAATAAAAATTCATCTTAGCAAAAACATTTAATGGATTATGCATGCACAAACCCAAAAGAAAGATCTATCCTATAATGTATAAATAAAAAGGATATGTGCCACTTTTCATGGCGAGATGGGTTGCCTTCCATCGAGCGCTTAGTTTATTGTCGTGGCCTAATGCCTTTACCACTTCTTTTTTTATTTCACTTATAAGATTTGAATTCCTATCCCAACTTTTTTTCAATATGTAATGAACGGCAGTGGGACCAAAGATTCAACTATTCCAAGATGAAGCTTGGAAGAAATGAAGAAATGGAAAGAAAGTTTTGATCACGTCATTTTGAAGACTTGGATCTTTTACCCTACTTTACATTGAATTTTTGGTTTAGATCATTAGTTAAAAGTGATCACATCAATAGGCCACTAGTTGCATATTAGGTGTTGAGTTCCTTGGTAATTGATGGATGGCATTCCATATGCTTCTTTGAAATATCAAATTCCAAAATATAGGAATCATACTCCGTCTTCCTATAATCCATCATTTGTCTAGGAGGATAGTTTCTCATAACATCCTCTAGGCATAATGTTTAAAAGTGGGTTGAATGAGGTCCAACCACTTATTTTTAAATTGCCATCACCAAAGCATTTTTACCCTAAAATAAACTAGAGTCATCATAAGAGATTTGCGTTGATTCTTCTTTTGACTCCCGGACTATGTCTTTTATTTTGGAATCTCCTTCCTCTTTTGATTCGGTCAATTGGAAAAGCACCGAGGCGTCTTCGTTACCAAGCTCACCATCATAGCTTGGTTTCTCTTTTTAATAACCCTTCTCTCAGGAAATAGGAAAGGTAGTGATATTTTCAAGTTTTTCTTCTTTTCCCTTTCCTCAATCTTGACAATTTCCCTTACAAATGCCTCATGGGCTTGATGCATTTCTTTTATATTCTCCCATGCTGTGGTTACTCAATCAAAACTAGTTTGAAGTATTGTTTCAAAATTAGTTGACCCGATATGTTGCTTTTTCTTCTCCTCATGATAGGACCTATCAAACTCATTGAAGGAATTAACAACTCCGTTAACATAAAAATGGGAGGGGGTAGTTAGGCAATCACTCCAATGTCCATCTCGACCACCACATATATAACAACCATACTCCTAATAGGATCCATCTCTCTCTATGGATCATAGTTACAATCTCTCCTAAAGTAGGGTCCATCATAATATGGACATTGGTCATCATGATATGACGTCCAATGACCAAAATCATATTTGTTGGAAGATACCATGGATAAAATAAAAATCTACAAAATAGAAGAAACAAAAGTAAATCCCAAACAAATATTTACAAGCTTGAATTCAAGAATGTAAGCTAAAATTTTAAACTAACTTAATATGCCAAATTATTCCCCAACAATGGTTCTATTTTTGATAATGCTCAACTTGCATGCCAATTAAGTCCAAGTCAATCATCGTCATTATATTTACCCATCTTTGGAGTTAGGGTGTAACACCCCACATTTTACATGTACTAGTAATGTTCACATAAAATGACATACGACTGTGGCCTTAAACGGAGAAAATCATTGACGTGCTTATGGAACTTAGGAAGCTAGCAGGTGAGTCACCTGTGTGGTTGGCTTAAATATATATATATATACATGAGGGAGAATAATTCATTCATAAGTGAACTCACTAGAAGTCTAGATGTTAGTAAAAAGAAAGGGGAACGAAGACAAGGCTTAACGCCGAAACTTTCCAAGTCTTGTGACAAACGAAGCCCAAGTTAGGGAGGCTATTAAAGCCAATGGTTTAGCATTATATTGGGCCAAGATGTTCAGCCCAAGATTTTTATATAATATGCCCAACTACATTCATTCACTACTAACAAAATTGGGCCCAAACAAAGTGCAAGAAAGATTAAGGAAAATGGGCCACTAAAGCCCATTGATTTAGAGATCCAAAAGGCCCAAGTGAAAGGGGAAAATTAGTCATTGACCAACTTGAGTTAATCATCTGCAAATATCAGGAGAAAGTCGGTCTAAGGTCTCCTTAAAAAGGGACCAAAACCGAGCTCCTTAGGTTAACTAGTAGAAGACCAAAAATTTCAGCTTTTCTCTCTAAGTTTCTCTTGGCATTTCTTCACCTTGGAAGGCAACCAAAGGCTAATTTTTGAGTTCTTGAATTAGACCTACACCTTGGGAGTTAAGGTATGTAAAAATAACCATATACTTGATATGAATTTTCCATGGAAAGCAAGATAAGTTGGCTGGTGCACTGTGCAGGAATTTCTGGACAGCTTGTGTCCTGAAAGTTGTTGTTTGGTTTTCTTGGCTTTGGAACGATTCTTACCCTGATTTTTGACTTTAATATGATATAAAGTTGAGGTTATTAATATGTTATAGTGTGTATATGGTTGCCAAGGTTGCTGGACTGTTTTGCTAGTTCTTTGGAAACAAGTATCCTTATATGATCTTATGTGCTTCCAAAATGGTATTGGACTGTTTTGATGAGGGGGCTGATGTTTCACGTTTCCCCCTGTGTTTTGAGCTATTTTGTGACTATGTTAAGGTTTATTTGATGTATATATATGTTGGGAGCATCTGGTTCAAAGTTGGGACAAGTATGAATTGTTAACGACGAAATGTAGGGAGACAACGAGATGTTGTGCTTCTTAGTTGAGCGTTTTGTAAAATGGTTCTGTGTTGTAGTTATGGACTGTTTCCAGCATGTTATAGAGCTAATATAGGCTGTATACATCATGTATATGATAATGTGTACTGGTTGAAGACAGTTAGAATTGAGAAAGTCGGAATAACACCATTGAGTCGATGGTTATACGTTTGTTGCCAAAGTGTTGTGTCTTGTGAGATTGGGCTGTCCAGATGCATTGATTAGCTGCTAATACTAGCTTTAAAACATGATATTGTAGATAAATAGTTGGAAGAAAAGAAGTCATTTCTAGGTAAAAACAAGTTGATATGTCGAGGTATGTAAGGCTATTCGATCTCTTATTATTTGGCATGGAATCCAAAGTCTTTATTGGCACATAGAGATCTTTACAAACTTCGATATAACCACTCCACTCTTTCACATGTATTTGTGTGTCCAGATTCGAGCATTGTCACTGCTGCATACATACATTGGATACCATGACATATGAGTCTTCTTTTTAGCTAAATAAAGTTCATACGTTGTTTATGTCCTACATGTTTCACTAATTGTATAACCCACTCTTTTCATTGTGATATGATGTTACATGGTCACATACTTGTCATTTGTCATGCTTATAGTCTTATAGCTCAAATGTTACGACCACCAAAGATTCATCTCAAAAGTAATAAGAAGATATATGTATACAGTTGCTTCTGTTGGGTGGTATCCCAGGGGTGAAAGAATCACCTAGCATGGGTCAATCCCAGTATTACAGGGGGTATCCCAGGGGTGAAAGGAAAGCCTAGCATGGGTCGATCCTGATATAGATTTACCACTGATCAGCTGGCCATCTGTATTACATGATGTGCACAGATTATACAAGTGACAAGAGTAAAGTAACATAATTGTGATAAGATGCATGACTCCACAATATTCATAAAGGTGGTCTTTTACCCTAAAGCAGTGTATGGTTTCATTTGAGCTTTTATCTCATATATAGTACATGTTGCCTTACATATTCAGTACATTATTTCGTACTAACGTCCCTGTTGGGGGACCTGCATTCCAAGCTGCAGGTGCAGAAGCTAATAAACCTCCCCAGTAAGAGTACAGGATATCAACTGCAGTCACTGAGCTCCAGGTTGCTTCGGGGCTTTGAGTCTTATCATATCTTTTTGCATTGTATAGTATCTTATCATGAGGCGGGGCCTGTCCTGACCCTTATAAGATAATGTTTCTTGTGTAGAGGCTTTGTAGACTATGTAAAGTATAGTATGGTCATGTATCGTATCGTAGACATTGTGGCTCCAACGGCCTAGTCATATAACATCTTTTGGATTGCTAGTCCCATTTATCTTTTGAGGGCATGTTTAGTATAAAAGTAACTTATAATGTTCATAGGTAATGTATTGCTACAGGTTGGTTCTCCCGAGCCTTACCGGCAACGGGTGCCAGTCCGCCTTAATAGGATTTGGGGCGTGACATATGGTCAAATCCACGAGGAACAATGTGAGTGGCAATCAAGTTAATTCAAAATAATAGATACATGCTAAATTCAAACTAATAGTATAAAAAGATAAAAAATGAGGGAGATATAAGTCTACACTAATGTTTCTTTTTCTTGTTTTTAGTATAAATTTTGGGCTATGAATAATTAGAATTTTTAAACAATTAAGCATGCATCTTGGGATTATGTATTACTAAGGGAAGTGACATGTGAATTCTAATAAGCAACATTTTTTATGTAGATCAAGTGTGGGTAGGTTTGGTTATAGGTTTTGATGATATTCTTTCAACAAAACACTAAAATTTCACCCATTTATTCTTCTGAATACCTAATGAGTGTGTTCAACAATTGGTAACCAAATATTTATTAAGGTGTAACACCCCGAATCTAATACTAGGAATGCTACATGGTGCTCATGACCCAGAAGGATCACAAGCTAACCCATGACTGATCTCTGTATCTGAACACTACATAATATACTATATAAATGCAGAAACATGAACTGAAAGGCCTTAAGGTTCATAAATGAAACATAACTGATAAATCATAACATATAGATGGGGAATAAAATAATCAACACTGAAATAACTGTCTGAACATGATAGTCTAAAAAGACTATAACTGACTGAGCTGTCTGAATAAGGAGTTGATGGGATATGTCCCCAACTAACTCCAACTAATAAATTAATTAATGAGAAAATAAAGAATGTTCCAGTCCTCGAAGAATGAGGAGTCACTACTATTTCTGAGAGCTGAGACTCTAATGCTACTGATGCTTTGGAGCTCGTGCTTCTGAATCTATGGTATAAAACACCAAAGTGCAAATGCTTCAGTACTTTGAATATACTAGTATACTTGTAAGGTAGGCTGAATGTAAAGGGTTCACATGCATGAACTATACTAATTGATTGGATAACATGAATATGAGAAAACATGCATGAATACATAATAATAGTAACTGTGTTCGTTAAAACATGATTACTGAAGCAGAGAACTAATAACATCAGATACTGATAACTGTATAAATGAAATAACTAACACTGAGCGGCTATATCTGACAGTCTAGTTTCTGATGAAACTAGCTGAGTCCCATACTATTCTGAGTTGACTGTATCTGATAGTCCTGAATTCTATAGAACTATCTGAGTCATATTACTAACACTGAATGACTATATCTGACAGTCCTAATTCTGTAACTAAAATTATAGGAAGTAGTTATCTAACTTGCATGCCCCTAATACTCCATTATGGCTGATTTGGGGTCCAATCTGTAACCCCAATTGAAAGGATGGCAATACTGCGCCACTGGTAAGGACAATCTGTGAGTAACTCTTATATAACAGGTAAATCTAGTGAGATCGGTGGAAATCCTCACATAACAGGATAAGACACCTCATTTTCCCTCATATAGCAGGCTTTGATGTCTCAACCTATGCTGGCTATATAGTTCCAAAACACAAAGATTACTTCTAAGAATCACACCCTCATATAACAGGTGAGTTCCCATCCTTGGGTTCACTCGGTGCTAATTCCTACTGCTATTTGATTAGACACTGAACATAGATTACTGAATTGATTTAGCTAAATTAACTAAGTTCCATTGACTAATAGAATGTTCTATGATTATTGTGTTACTGAGATTTCCTGAGTCATAGACTGACTGAGTTCTATGGATCATGGCTTGACTGAGGCTATCATGAAAACATGACACTAACTACAGGAACATAGTTATATTTTTTAGGTACAAGTACCCCCAACACTCCACGGAAAGAAACTGACAAAACCTGACTTTCTTGAATACATTACTAACATCAACATCCATAATTTATTGAGTAAGACAGTTCATCAAACATTTGACATCCATAAACTTGTACATGAATAGGGATTTCATATTATCATACTAGTATGGAACTTTTCTTTCACATAGGCATTTAATCAAACATATGGGGAGTATAATTTGGTCATTAAATAATCAACACAACTAATAATGATGCATACATCAATCATCTTATAATTTAAAGTGGGCTTATCATGTTTATTATACAAATCATCACCTCCTACGGTCAATCATTAGAATATCTAATTTCAAACATGAATCAAAACTCGACAACATCATGAACATGAATTTCAATTTAATTTAAATCATGAACATTCATAAATACACATATCATGGATTTTTAAAGGAGATTCTTGAGCTTCATGGGTGAAAGGGACCCACGAATCAAATCATGGCATACCCGGGTTATGATTTCTTGAAGATTGAAGGAGGAAAACATGAATTCTTGACTTGAAATTATGCACGTAGGGTTTTATTGTTCTTGAGGATAGATCTTGGAAATAAACCGTAATTTGATATTGTAAAAAATTAATGAACTTATTAGCTATGGTCAGGTCAAAGTAGGGGCTAAATCGGGTGGAAAAAGACCCAAATAATATTTTTAAATTTTTTTTATTATAAATAAATGTGATCTGTGATGGATCATATGATGGTTCATCACTGGCTCGATGGTCCATCATTTTGACCGTCATACGTGGACAAAGAAAAAGACTCACTACCTAAGTAGCGACGGATTGGGCAATAGTCTGTTGCAAGTTCTAGGGTCTGTCAACCTGTTTGTGATACCTTATCTAGAAGGTCAACTAACTACCTTGGCTATGATGGTCTAGGTGATGGTCCATCGCTAGATCGACGGCCCGTCAACTTGGCTGTCGTACTTGTGCAATTCTGACAACTCTGAGTAAAATATCCATAACTTTTTACTTTGATACCAGATTTTGATGAAATTGGTATCATTGAAAATCTAATTCAATTTCCCATATGATACAAAGTGTAAATCTTAAAAATTCTACGTGTACAAAAATGGATTCATATTTCAAAGTAAGTTTCTAACATTTGTGGGATGATTTCTAGCTAGGTAGAAGAACGGAGTATTACAATATCTCCCCCTTGAGAACATTTATCCTCAAATGAGACTGAGTGAGAGAGGAGAAGATAAACTAATGTACATACTGAGCATGAATGACTGGAACATGATCTCATGACTGACATGACTGATAACTGAATATATCATGCTGATTATGCATATCTGATGCATGTATAACTAATTCATGAATGCATGACTGAGTGTTCTACTGAAATAAGGTTCTCACAAAAAGAATGCATATTTGATGAATGATTATATAACTGAACTGACATATGAATGCATGACTGACTATGGAATAGTATTTAATGCCAAGTTTATAATGGAATTCTTAACATGACACAGATGCCAAACTTGTAACTAAAATCTGAAAAATATCTAAAAATCTTAAGGAGAACTACTACGCTGAGATTTATTAGAGTTTACGGAGAAGAGGTGAGAGTACTTGGTACGCATGTCTTCTTCGGATTACCAAGTAGCTACCTTAACGAACTGATTTTGCCATAGAACTTTGACTAGAGGGACTTTATTGTTCCTCAGTCTACGAGTCTGATAGTTAGGATTTTGACTAAAATCTCTATATAAGAGAGGTTATTTTGAACTTCTATGCTCTGAATAGGGACTATAACTGCTGGGTCACCTATGCACTTCTCAAGCGAAGAGACATGGAAGACTGGATGAACTGAGGCTATATCGGAAGGCAATTTGATCTCATAAGCTATCTTGCTGAATCTACCGAGAATGTTAAAGGGACAGACATATCGGGGACGGAGCTTTCACTTCTTGCTGAATCTCTTAACACCTTTAATGGGAGAGATCTTTAGATATATAAAATCATTAACCTCGTACTCGAGATCCTTTCAGCAAATATCTTCATGTGACATCTATCGACTTTGAGTAGACTAAAGTCTTTCTCTAATCAACTGGACTTTCTCTAAGGCATCGAACAGTAAGTCAGGCTCTATAACTGAGGCCTCACTAACTTCAAACAAACCGATAGGAAATCTATATCTACTACCATAGAGAACTTCGAATGGAGCCATCCGAATACTAGAATGATAGTTGTTGTTGTATACAAACTCAATAAAAGACAAGTGGTCATTCTAACGACCTTTGAAATCAATTGTAAATTCTCGCACAATATCTTTTAGAGTTTGAATGGTCCTTTCTGCTTGACTATCTATCTGAGGATGAATGGTTGAACTAAGATAAATTTGGGTACCAAGACCCTTTTGGAATGCTTTACAGAAATGAGAGGTGAATTCGGTACCTTTGTCTGAGATAATAGATAATGGATCACCATGCAATCTGACTAACTCTCTGATGTAGAGTTTGAAATAATCTTCAACTGAATAAGAGGTATGCACAGGAAGGAATTAAGATGACTTGGTCATTCTGTCTATAATGATCTAAACCAAATCATGCTGGTAACGAGTACAAGGCAAACCCATCATGAAGTCCATGTTTAATTCTTCCCACTTCAAAGTAGGAATATTGAACTCATGCCCAGACATACTCAGAGTCTGATGCGCTATTTTAACCTAATAACATGTAGAGCACTTAGCCACAAACTCTACAACATCACCATTCATCCCACTCAACCAATAGATTTCACACAAGTTATGGTACATCTTTGTTGCCCATAACGCTCAATCTACAGCTCTCGTTTGAGTGTAAAGCGGTCGTTAGAAAATATAGAACCCAACCTGGGTTGGGTGTCGATCCCACAGGGAATAGCTTGGCCAACAAGTAAGTAAAATTAATAGACTTTTGGCGCAAGTCTCGTAAGAAGGGGGGATTGTAATAAGTAACCAAAGTAATGAAATAAAAGCTGTAAATAATAAACTAAAAAGAGAGTATTTCGTAGGTTGTGAAACAATGAGAATTGAAGCGTTGGGGTTATGTCCACCTTCTGAGGTATACGTCTCTATTGGCTATGAGTGTGTAGAGTCTTGACATGCAATTGCTTATACAGAATTGTAGTCGATGGTAAATCCAAGCGTCTCTCAACCTGAACAAGCACTATTTCACTTTAACTCTCTCGAGCTTAAAGCGTGTCTAACGGTACGAATTCTCCAAGAGGTTAGTCCAGTTACGGCACTAGCTTTTTAATAGGAAAGGGTGTCCTACTACCTTGACATTATCTCTTTTCCAGACAAATAACCTTTCTCTCGAACAAGTTAAATGTTAGACTGGCATATTCTTGCGTTTGCAACCGCAAAGAATGTAGATTAAGATGAAGAACGTAATGATATAAGCAATATACGTGTCTCAAACTCACAAACTCACAGCAATAGATAGTAACTCATTCGGCTTCCATAACCCCAACTAAGAGGTTTAGTTACCCATGAATGCGAAGGATATCACGTTTTGCATGGTGGATGGCGTGAATAGTAGGTGTTTGGCATGTGGTTTTGGTGATTCCGTAGCAAGTAACGATTCTCTTGTTGTGGATTTTAAGAATAGAAGAATAGATTAGAAGTGTTTGTATTGGAAGATGAGAGAGATGGAAGAAAATTAAGAATGTGAATTAAGTTCTGAATGAATTGTCAGAAGATTCCCTTAAAAATCTCTAGCATGATAGGGTATTTATAATACTCCTATCCTACTCCTACTAAGCTAATGAAATAAATAACCAAATCCTAATACACTAATGAAATCCTTGACCCAAATGTACTAGGGTAAGGTTACAATATCATAATCCAAATAGAATAGTAAAACACATAACCTAATTATACTAGGTTAATGTATCTTGGTAAAAATCCAGCTTTGTGTCTGTAAGTCCCCAAAGTCTTCAGAAATGCTGTTTTAGCTCGGGACAGATTTTCCCTGCAGCAGATTTAGTCCTTTAGGCGTCCAGCTCCTTTCCACTTCGTTCGTGAGCTTTCTTTTACGTCAAGTAAGCCATAAAATGCTGTATTTTGCATCATTTATACCTGAAACTTTCCTAATCATATTCGTTAGCTCATTTACAGGAAAAAGGACTAAAAGTGCATGAATTAGATAATTAGTTCTCAAAACTAGGCTAAAGTATGGGCAAAATATATTGATATAGGCACGTAAATTCGCCTATCATCAACACCCCACACTTAGAGCTTTGTTCGTCCTCGAACAACATATCATGTCCTTATAGGCATCGACTTAAGGTTTTTACAGCATCAACACAAAACATTCATCAAGACAAGCACAACAATTATCAACAAAGAGTAGCTTTCCGATTATAAGTAGAAACAATTTAACCTCAAGCATAGACTCGTGATGGTGATCAGCTCGCATGCAAATGTTAAGGTACATAGAATCATATACAACTATCCAAAACTCATCAACCATGTGTGTCTCACAATATAGTACCCATAATCACTTACAAATATAGCATATTTTTCAAACATGGGTATCAAAGTGTCCTTGCACTCACTCTCACAAAAAATTCATATGTAGCAACTAATGACCATAAGCTTGCCCTTAATGTAGTACGCTACTAAATGTCGGAATGTTAAGATTAGGATCAAGTAGGTCTTTTCATGGTTGTAATGTAGGCTAAGGGACGGGTAGGACTATTTTGGCCAAGAATAATGACTAGATTCCTAAGCGCTTTAATACATCACATTGTATCATTGACACTTTTTTTTCTCAACCTTTATTCTTCTTTTCTTCTACCACCCTTGTTCTCCTCTTTTGTTTTTCAAATTTAAGAACAACTCACTTTTCAGCTTTCTTTTCCTTTTTCTTTTCACAACATACCTCTTATGATAGCATTTTTCATAACACATTCAAGAACCATTACAATTTAAAGCATCATACTCACCCAATTTCCTCTTATGTTGTCACATGACTTGTTCACTTTAAAGCACTTAGGAATTTGGATCAAATTACGGTCTTGAAAGAAAATGGATTAGGCTTACATACAAGGTTGTCAAAGAAATAGGCTAAAGGCTCAAAAGGGTTTAACTAGGATGATGTACATGGGTAGGAAAAACTGAAAGTAAACATGTATAGGTTGCCAAAGAAATGCCTAAATCATATCCTAAACTTATATTCCTTATTTTCGCTTTGCATACATACGAGGCAAGTTCTAGCATCAGCCACAAACATAGAATATACTATTATCTCGCACACACAAGGAACATGGTCGACTTGATTGGAAGCAATATAGACTCTCAACCCAACAAGTGAAGGAATTGAATCACACAATATCACATAATAAGTCACAACTAGAGCCTAAATGTCTCAATAGTCACAATTGTAGCACATACTCTTGTTCTAATCTCATGCTGCCTACCAAAATAATTTCATGCGAAGCTAGAAAAATTTTACTCCTAAAAAAACTAAAAACGTCAAACGAAACAAAAAAAAACAAAAAAAATAGACTAAAACAAACAAAGTAAACAAGCAAACATACAAACATAGGTGCAAACAAGGAAGTATAGCATGCAGATTCTGCCACCCCACACTTAGACGGGACACTGTCCTCAGTGGAAAATAAATGCGAAGAACCTGATTATTCGGACTCCTCATCAATGTTGGGGGTCATACCCCCTTCGTCGGAATCATCATAAGAGTCATCGTTAGAGTTCTCCTCATCATCAGAATCAGGCAGACGTCTATCATCATCAGTTGGCACGTCATCATCAAGAGGTTCCTCAAAATATACGCCCACTCCACACATCTCCTGGGCATGCCTGTTCATTGGGTAGTCGTGGTCCAGCTGTTGGAGCTCTTCAGCAGTTGGAATACGTCCACCACTCATCATAGTGAATCGTGTCATGCCATAGAGATGACGGAAGAAACTCTCGTCACGAGCATGTCTCTCCGCAGTAGTAAGGTTGACTCCATACGTTGTTTCAGCATCTTTGACCTTGGTGAGGTCAACCTTCTTTGGGTTATGTGGGAGTTTGTGGTCAGCTGGTTCCTCTTCTATATCCTCTTTCCGCAACATTGCTGTCAACAAATTTCCAAATGTGAAATGGGACCTTCTGTGGAGTCTGGCCTTCCTCATGGTAGATCGAATGATTGCCCCAAAATTTATAGGGACATTCGTCATCAACGTATAAACCAAACACACTCTATCTCTCGATATCTTTGTGTATTGCGTCCCAGGAATAAGGCATGAGTTGACAATGCGCATCCAGATTCTTGCTTCCCTATTTAGTGGAGCATAGGGGAAGGTATTGTGACGGCCTGTTTCTTTATGTCTGCCCCATCTTGCCATCGATCTGCTTCCACAAAGCGTGTGTCTTATCGCTCTGTAAGGAGGCCTGCTGTACAGCTCTTTGTATGGTGCAGGGTCGACCGAAGGTAGGCCAAGAAAAGAGTTGATCCAATCCGCTGTAAGCTGTAACACTTGGCCCCGAATTTTGACTTCGTTGCCTGTTGTGTTCGGCGACCAGTTGGCGTAAAACTCTCTTGTCAAGTCAAGATTGCACTCTCCCAGGTCGCGGAAGATGAAATCCAGCTTCAAAGCCATTATTTTAGCCAACATTTGCGGCTCTTTCTTTGCTAATGTCTCCTTGTTGATCAAGTCGACGTGCACATATTTCTTTTCTTTGTTGCTGCTGTACCATGCTTTGGCATCTTCCTAAAGAACCCATTTAATTCCGAACATTCTGCGTTGTAGGTGCGCTGAGGATGATTCTCCTTGGTCTTTTCGTCTTCTCTTTTTGTCCTTTCGGGTCGTGGTAGCCTTCTCCTTGCCTTGCCTTGCTTTAGGTGCCATTGTACCTGAGACTAGAAATAATGTTAGTTGCAGCACAATCTCACTTTATACAATCTACATGCAAGCACTAGGGGTACCACCCCACACTTAATCTTGTTAGCACAAATCAATGAAGTGAAAGTGGTCGTGTACTTAGATTTCGTCGACATACGTTTTAGGATTGTAGTCCGACAAGAAAATCAGTATTGCATCACTTATGTGCAGCCATTTGGGCGACTTTCATGGTGCATATAGCAACACTACAACATAGGGGTTACCACATGGAATTGCTATTCGTACAACAAACACCACCTCCTAAGTCGATAGTCACTATAACCTTATCCCGATGGCCGGGATGGTTAATCATCCAAGCATCCAAACAACACTCTCAAGCAATATTCATAGCCACATATATTCATCAAGTATCATAACAATGCCATTGAAACAAAATTCGAGTCGGAAACAAGTCAAGAATTCCATACGTATACATTCAATCACACGATTTTGCAATAATTATCCAAACACATGAACATCACCACCAATCTCACATGATTTAGCAAATTATAATAAGCATAGCAACGTAGTACTTACGATAAATAGAGGAAGAATAAGAGAGTACTTACTTGCTTGAAGATTGTGGAGAAGTTGTTGTGAATTGGAAGAACAAAGGAAGAAAATTTTGAGAGGATTTGGGGTGATATGCGGCGCCCTTAGGGTTGTTTCTAATGTGGTTGTGTAAAAAAACAAGTCCCCTTTATATAGGAAGAGTATGGGTCGGGTTATGACCCATTTACAATCGGATTTGGGGACAAAATCACCACATATGCGGCGCATATCCCTCGGCATATCAATGACATATGCGGCGCATTGTCCATGGCATAATGGGACATATGCGCCGCATAGTCTATGGCATTTCTAGACATATGCGCCACATAGTCTATGGCATTTGGTCTCAGTATCTCAAATGCCATAGCATAGGCGGCGCATAGTCAAAAGCACACCTAGGAATAGGCGGCGCATAGTGTATAGCACACTAGATTCCGAGTCCTTAGGCTATAGAATAGGTTGTGCATTGTTCGTGGCCTATTTTTACCAAGGCCTAGCCTTCCTCGAAGCCTATTATGATGTGAGAAAGGCTAAATTCATAGCCTTATGCATCACCATTCCTAACTTACCGACTTTACCATACAATGCGACCAAATCGTCAATTGAAATCAATCTCCTCGTTGACTACTTCTTGCACCAATATTTGCTCAAAACAAATGAAAACGATTAGTACGATGGGTTGCCTCCCACCAAGCGCCTTAGTTTTGGTCGTGGCACGACTCTTATTTTTGGATTTTCATTTATCAAAAAGAAAAAATACTAAAACGACGAAACGATAAAATGATAAAACGATAAAACAATACAACGATAAAACGATGGGTTGCCTCCCATCTAGCGCCTTATTTATTGTCGTGGCTCAACGTAGTAATCTCGAGTACTTAGACTTCGTCGAGATAAGTGATGGCCATGTCATTCATCGAGTCCAGAGGACCGATATATGGCTTAACATGTTGGCCATTCACTTTGAAGATAACACCCTCATTATTTTCCAATTCGACTACTCCAGACGAGTAGACTTGGATGACTTTAAATGGACCAGACCACTTTGATTTTAACTTACCTGGGAAGAGCTTGAGTCTGGAGTTAAAGAGTAGTACCATGTCACCATTTTGGAAGTTTCGTCGAACAATCCGCTGATCATGATACTTCTTCATCCACTCCTTGTATAAATCCGATCTTTCATATGCATGGAGACGAAATTCAACTAGTTCGTTCAGCTGCTCCAACCTCAGGTTCTTCACATCATCCTGATTCAAATTCAAGTGCTTCAATGCCCACAATGCCTTGTATTCAAGCTCGATGGGTAGATGACAAGCCTTCCCATAAACTATCTGATAAGGTGACATGCCGATGGGTGTCTTGAATGCAGTCCTATACGCCCATAGTGCATCAACTAGCTTCCGAGACCAGTCCTTCCTATTCGCATTAACCGTCTTGGCAAGGATTTTCTTGATCTCGCGGTTGGAAACTTCAACTTGTCCACTGGTTTGGGAATGATAAGGCGTAGCTACCTTGTGCTGCTTGACTCCATACTTGGCCAATACAGATTTGAATAGCTTGTTGCAAAAGTGAGATCCTCCATCACTTATGATAGTACGAGGTACTCTAAAGCGAGAGAAGATATTCTTCTTTAAAAATGCTACAACACGCTTTCCTTCGTTGTCGGCCAATGCTACAGCTTCCACCCATTTCGATACATAATCCACAGCAACCAAGATGTACTTCATTCCAAACGAATTCACGAATAGACCCATGAAATCAATACCCCACATATCAAAGAGTTCTACCTCCAGAATTTTGGACATGGGCATTTCATGGTGTTTTGAAATAGCACCTTGACGTTGGCATTGGTCACACCTTCTCACATAGTCGTATGCATCTCTGAATATTGTAGGCCAATAATAACCACTTTGCAAGACTTTCCTTGCCGTTCGATTCCCTGCATGATGTCCTCCAACTTGCGAAGTGTGGCATGCTTCCAATATAGTAGGCACTTCTTCATGGGATATACATCGTCGAATAATACCATCCGCGCATCTTCGAAACAAATAAGGCTCATCCCAATAGTAGTGCTGAACGTCATGTATAAACTTCCTCCTTTGGTGGTAAGATAAATTGGAAGGTAATACATTACTCACCACGAAATTTGCAAAGTCGGAATACCATGGTAATTTCTCCATTGTTGTCGCTAGTATCTCCTCGTCAGGGAATGCATCATCAATTTGATTTTCTGGTTGCGCCACATACTTATTCTCAAGTCTAGATAGGTGATCAGCCACTTGGTTCTCGCAACCTCTTCTATCTTTGACTTCGAAATCAAACTCTTGCAGCAGCAACACCCATCGAATCAGCCTTGGTTTTGCATCCTTCTTTGTCATTAGATACCTAAGAGCTGCATGGTATGTATGAACGATCACCTTAGTACCCAATAGATAGGCACGAAACTTCTCGAATGCATACACAACTGCTAGGAGCTCTTGTTTAGTAACAGTGTAGTTCCTTTAGGCTTCATTAAGGACCTTACTCGCATAGTAGATAGGATGAAATAATTTCTCCTTTCTCTGTCCAAGAACAGCACCAACGGCTACGCCACTAGCATCACACATGATTTCAAACGGGAGCGTCCAATCTGGTGCTACCATGATAGGGGCTTCAATGAGTTTTTCTTTAAGGCATTCGAATGCCTTCAAGCAATCATCAGTAAAGTCAAACTTCGCGTCTTTCTCCAATAGTTTGCACAATGGACTAGAAATTTTTGGAGAAGTCTTTGATGAATCTACGATAAAACCCAACATGGCCAAGAAAACTACGAACTCCCTTCACCAAAATTGGAGGCGGTAGCTTCTCTATTACCTCGATTTTGGCGCGATCAACCTCTATTCCTCTTTCAGAGATCTTGTGCCCGAGAACGATCCCTTCTTTTACCATGAAGTGGCACTTCTCCCAATTCAGCACAAGGTTGAACTCTACACATCTTTGCAATGCCATGCTCAAGTTTGCCAAACATGCTTCAAAAGACTCACCAACAACTGAAAAGTCGTCCATAAATACCTCCAAAGTGTCTTCTACCATATCAGAGAAAATAGACATCATACAACGTTGAAAGGTGGCTGGTGCGTTACATAACCCGAATGGCATACGTTTGAAGGCAAACGTACCATATGGGCATGTGAACGTTGTCTTCTCTTGGTCTTCAGGTGCAATAAAAATCTGATTATAACCTGAATAGCCATCCAAGAAGCAAAACCATCCTTTTCCCGCCAATCGATCTAGCATTTGGTCCATAAATGGCATGGGGAAGTGATCCTTGAGAGTCCAAGAGTTCAGCTTGCGGTAGTCCATGCATACTCTCCATCCAGTAACGGGCCTGAGTGGAATAAGCTCATTCTTTTCATTCGCGACCACCGTCATGCCTCCTTTCTTGGGAACACATTGTACTGGGCTTACCCATGTACTATCAGAAATAGGATACACGACTCCTGCGTCTAACCACTTGATAATCTCCTTCTTCACCACTTCTTGCATTGGTGGGTTTAGACGTCTTTGATGTTCAATGGTGGGTGTGCACTTTTCTTGAAGCTGAATTTTATGAGTGCAAATCCCAGGTGGAATACCAATGATATCCGCAATGGTCCATCCAATAGCTCTAATATACTTGCGTAAGATTGAAATAAGAGCTGCAACTTGTTGCTCACCCAAATCGGCTGCTACAATGACTGGAAGAGTATTTCCGCTTCCTAAGAATGTGTACTTCAAATGGCTTGGAAGCTCCTTCAATTCTAACGTGGGTGATTCTTCAATAGATGGCTTAGCTGGTGGTGTGGGTCGATTCTTGAGATCAAGATCCAGCTTCTTGGGGGTATAGCGATATGTCCCTAATCCCGATAGAGCACAAATATCTTCTTCAGAAATTTCAGCATCATCATTCTCTTCTTTCATGAGCAAAACCTCCAAAGGATCATCAAGAATTCGCTCTTCAGCAAGTAACTCTTCCTCATCATCAAAGACAACATCAGCCACCGAAAATACACTCAGATCTTTGGGTTGCTTCATTGATTTGCAAACATCAAAGCGCACCACTTCATCATTTATTCGGAATGAAAGCTCATTGGCTCTCAAATCTATGAGCACACTTCCCGTAGCAAGGAAGGGGCGTCCCAAGATTATGGGAATCTCTGAATCTACTTCACAATCCAAGATGACAAAGTCTGCTGGAAAGATGAATGAAGAAACCTTTACCAAGACATCGCATAGAATACCAACCGGTCGTTTTACCGACCTATCCGCCATAACAAGCCTTATATTAGTTGGTGTAGGATCTCCTAACCCCAACTTATTGTAGATTGATAATTGCATCAAGTTGATGCTAGCTCCTAAGTCACACAATGCTTTAGCAAAGTCCAAAGATCCGACGGTGCAAGGAATAGTGAAAGCTCCGGGGTCGGCCTTCTTCTGAACTATCGATCGGGTAGCAATTGCACTACAATGATGCACATCATCTTTCAGCTCATAACTTGCTGCCCTCTTCTTAGTCAACAGATCTTTCATAAACTTCGCATACCCAGGCATTTGTTCAAGTGCCTCGACCAATGGGACATTAATGGTCAGCTGCTTCAGCATAGTCATGAATTTGCTGAACTTAGTGTCATCGGCCGCCTTCTTCAATCTTTGTGGAAAAGGTGGTGGTGGGTATGGAAGTGTTCTCTCCATGGCTTTCTTCTCCTCTTGCTTCCGTTTACCATTTTTTTCAGGCTGCACGTCACTAGGAAAAACATCCTTGACGTTTGACGTAGTTGTTGCGGCTTCCTCTCTTGCAACGTCACTAGGTGTGGCGTCAATGTCTGCTGCTACGTCAACCACTTGCTTGCCTTTTGCTGAAGTTTCCAGCACCTTACCACTCCTGGTAGTGATGGCCATGCATGACCCATCATTCCTTGGGTTTTGGACTGTATCGCTCGGTAAGGTGCCAACCTTTCTTTGATTGAATGCTGCTGAAAGTTGGCTTAATTGCTGCTTTATTTACTTGATAGAAGTGGAATGAGAATCAACTAATTGATTCATGGAGGGCAAATCATCGATTACCTCCTTAACTCCCGCGCTCGTTGCTTCCACTCCTTTCAATAACTTAGCCATCATGTCTTCCATAGAATTAGATGTGGTGGTATCACGTCTACCAGGGGGAACGTACAGACCACTATTTTCATTATTTTTCTTCAAACTACCTTGGTCTTTACCTCCAGATTTATCATAATAGTTCCGACCATGGTTTCCTTGGGCATTCCCACGGAACCCCCCCTGATTGTTCAAGTAGTTGGCCTCCTCTTCCGAATCAGATTCGTCTCTTCCTTTTGACGCAATAGCTTTCACTTTTTCAGTCTTCCCTAATAGATGCTTTGTAAGAAGATCCATTTGGGTTTTCATGTGCGCCATATCTTGATCACGTTGTTCTTCTCTTCTTCTTTGGTCTGCAGACATGCCAATAGATAAAGTGGGGCTTCCTACCTCAGAATCCCTGGTATGCCAAGCTCTACTTTGTTTCGTCATACGATCTAGCATGTTGCTTGCTTGACCAAAGGTGAGGTCCATAAAAGAACCTCCAGCTGCATTGTCCACCACTGGTTTAGTTACTGAATTCAAGGCTCTATACAAGATCTCCATGAGGTGAACATTAGTCATGTGATGGTTTGGGCATCTCGTTAGCTTTGTCTTGAACCTCTCCCATGTTTCGTGAAGAGCTTCAGAGGGAAGCTGACGAAAGTTGCTGATTTCATCTCTTAATTGAGCCCTCTTGGATGGTGGAAAGAATCTTTCTAGGAAAGCGTCTCTCAATTGCCTCCAATTTGTAATTGAATCAGGAGTCAGCCCATTCAACCATAATGTTGCCTCCCCAGACAGAGACAATGGAAACAGACGTAATCGAATAGCATTCTGACCAACACCAGGATTGTCGAATGACTTGCATGTAGAAATAAAGTTGATCAGATGCATATTCGGATCATCACCTGCTAGTCCACCGAATAATCCCTTGAGTTGCAATAACTGAATCATGGTGCTTGTGATGTTGAACTTTTCTCCGGGCGCTAATGGTGGTGGAATTATAGCTCCAGTGGCTCCGGCACCATCAAGATCATCATCATCGTCGTCAAAAGCTGGTTGCAAAGGTTGGCGATCGTATCTGTACCGAGCTTGTCGACCTCTTCGATTGGCAGGTGTTATAATTTCAGCATCACGCCTAGGGTTTAGTAACTCGTCATCACCTAAATCTTCATCGTCAGGATTTGTTGCTCGCCCAGGATTATCAATGTTTTGTTGTTGGACTTGAGCAGCGGGAAGAGAAGCTAATCTTGCTTGCTCGTGTTGAGCAGCCATCCTGTCGATTTCAGCTTGTGCTTCCTTTCTTCTAATTCGTTGTGGTTCAGGATTGATTGGTAATAACGGTTGACCAGAACTTCTAGTATGGGGCATGCACTAAAAGAAAAACCTGCAATAAACAAAAACAAAAACTAAACGTAAAAGTACGAGAATCTTTGACCAAAGGGTCTAGTAATTATCACGAACTTGATTGACACTCGTATTCCCCGGCAATGGTGCCAATTTTTGATAACGCTCAATCTACAGCTCTCGTTTGAGTGTAAAGCGGTCGTTAGCAAATATAGAACCCAACCTGGGTTGGGTGTCGATCCCACAGGGAATAGCTTGGCCAACAAGTAAGTAAAATTAATAGACTTTTGGCGCAAGTCTCGTAAGAAGGGGGGATTGTAATAAGTAACCAAAGTAATGAAATAAAGGCTGTAAATAATAAAGTAAAAAGAGAGTATTTCGTAGGTTGTGAAACAATGAGAATTGAAGCGTTGGGGTTATGTCCACCTTCTGAGGTATACGTCTCTATTGGCTATGAGTGTGTAGAGTCTTGACATGCAATTTCTTATAGAGAATTGTAGTCGATGGTAAATCCAAGCGTCTCTCGACCTGAACAAGGACTATTTCACTTTAACTCTCTCGAGCTTAAAGCGTGTCTAACGGTACGAATTCTCCAAGAGGTTAGTCCAGTTACGGCACTAGCTTTTTAATAGGAAAGGGTGTCCTACTACCTTGACATTATCTCTTTTCCAGACAAATAACCTTTCTCTCGAACAAGTTAAATGTTAGACTGGCGTATTCTTGCGTTTGCAACCGCAAAGAATGTAGATTAAGATGAAGAGAGTAATGATATAAGCAATATACGTGTCTCGAACTCACAAACTCACAGCAATAGATAGTAACTCATTCGGCTTCCATAACCCCAACTAAGAGGTTTAGTTACCCATGAATGCGAAGGACATCACGTTTTGCATGGTGGATGGCGTGAATAGTAGGTGTTTGGCGTGTGGTTTTGGTGATTCCGTAGCAAGTAACGATTCTCTTGTTGTGGATTTTAAGAATAGAAGAATAGATTAGAAGTGTTTGTAGTGGAAGATGAGAGAGATGGAAGAAAATTAAGAATGTGAATTAAGTTCTGAATGAATTGTCAGAAGATTCCCTTAAAAATCTCTAGCATGATAGGGTATTTATAATACTCCTATCCTACTCCTACTAAGCTAATGAAATAAATAACCAAATCCTAATATACTAATGAAATCCTTGACCCAAATGTACTAGGGTAAGGTTACAATATCATAATCCAAATAGAATAGTAAAACACATAACCTAATTATACTAGGTTAATGTATCTTGGTAAAAATCCAGCTTTGTGTCTGTAAGTCCCCAAAGTCTTCAGAAATGCTGTTTTAGCCCGGGACAGATTTTCCTTGCAGCAGATGTAGTCCTTTAGGCGTCCAGCTCCTTTCCACTTCGTTCGTGATCTTTCTTTTGCGTCAAGTAAGCCATAAAATGTTGTATTTTGCATCATTTATACCTGAAACTTTCCTAATCATATTCGTTAGCTCATTTACAGGAAAAAGGACTAAAAGTTCATGAATTAGATAATTAGTTCTCAAAACTAGGCTAAAGTATGGGCAAAATATATTGATATAGGCACGTAAATTCGCCTATCATCAACCATGTGCTTCTGCAATAATTTTCTGCCTTAATTCATCTACAACTAGAGCATACAGATGATCCTGACAATGTAAAACACCATCTACCCCTTGAGAGAAAACCTCTACTTTCTGATCTTTGACTAACTCTTTCAATTTGCCAAGGCTGGGGTCTCTATCTTGTTTTTTTTTCATATAAACAACTTGAGATGATTTTGAACTACTCTGAACCCATATGTCACCCTCCTCTATATCAACTAAGTGAACACCTAGTCTTACAAGTTGATGGATTTCTTGAGCTAGGTTCCTCTTACTATGCTTAACATGAGCAACACTGCCCATAGACAGTCTACTGAGAGTGTCGGCCACTACATTGGCCTTGCTCGAATTATATAGGACACTTATGTTATAATCTTTCAAGAGCTCTAACCACCTTCTCTGATGAATATTGAGATTTTTCGAAGAAAAGTTATACTAAAGGCTCTTATAGTCTATGAACACATCGACATGAAGTCCGTATAGATAATACCTCCAAATCTTTAAGCCAAATACTACGGCTGCTAACTCAAGATCATGAGTCAAATAATTTTTCTCATGTCGTTTGAGCTGCTTGGAGGCGTAGGCTATGACCTTACCATGCTGCATGAGGACACAACCTAAACCTACTATGGATGCATCACAATACACCACGAACCCATCTAAACTTCTAGAAGAGCTAAGACTAGGGCTTAGTTGAGTCGAGTCATCAACTCCTAAGAACACTACTCATAAGGATCTGACAGATAAAACTTTACTTTTCTTCAGATTCAATATAGACATTGGGGATGCAATAGAAGAAAATCCCTCAACAAACCATCTGTATATCCAGACAAACCTAAGAAACTCATGATATTTGATGGAGAGACATGATGAGGATAGTTATTGTGGCTTCGGTCTATTGAGGATCTACTCAAATTCACTAACCAAAAATAATATGACAAAGGAATGTAACTGACCTTTGCCAAAATTCGCACTTACTGACTTTGGTGAACAACTGATGATCTCTTAGAGTCTAATGTACAATTCTAAGATGGTCTGCATGATCATGTTCATTGTTGGAATAGATCAGAATATCATCTATAAGACTAGAATGAACATGTCCAAGTACTTCTTGAACACACGGTTTATCAAGTCCATTAAAGCTGCTGGGGCATTGGTAATACCAAATTACATAACTAGGAATTTGAAGTTACCATACCGAGTATGGAAGGATATTTTCAGAATGTCATATTCTCTAACTCTGAGTTGATGATAGCCGAATCTAAGGTATATCTTAGAGAAATAGCTGGCACCCCAAAGTTTATCAAACAAGTCATCGATTCTGGGAAGAGAATACTTATTCTTGATCATGACTTTATTAAGCTGACGGTAGTCAATACATATTCCAAGAGAACTGTCTTTCTTACGCACAAATAAAACTGGTGTGCCCCATGGGAAACACTAGGTCTGATAAATCCCTTATCTAAGAGATCCTTCAACTACTCTTTCAATTCTCTAAATTATACTGGTGCTATTCTGTGTGGAGGAATAGATATAGTTAGAGTATCTGGAAGAAGATCACTACTGAAGTCTATTCCCTTTTGAGAGAAATTCCTGCAATATCTTTGGGAAAGACACCTGAATATTAATTCACAACTGGGACTGAATCAAGACTGGAAGCTTCAAAACTAGTGTCCTTAACTTGAACTAGATGATAGACACATCCCTTAGATATTATTTTTTATGCTCGAAGGTATAAAATAAGATGACCTATGAAAGATGAATTATTAACCCTCCACTCCAGGATAGGTTCATTTGGAAATTAAAACTGGACTATTTTGTTTCTACAGTTTACTATGGAATAGCAGGAATGAAGCCAATCTATGCTGAAAATGATATCAAAATCAATTATTTTGAATTTGACTAAGTCTGCAGAAGTAACTTTTTGAAATATCATAAACGGGCAGTTACTGTATATCCACTAGGCTATGATGATTATTCCCACTGGGGTGGAGCCTGAAAAGGGCTCTAGTAGAATTTTGGGACTGATTGTAAAATCGCCTGCTATATATTATGTCACAAAAGACAAAGAAGCTCCTGAATCTAGAAAAGCATAAATATGCACATGAAATATCTGTAACATACCAGTAAACACATCAAGAGAATTTTCCTGATCTTGTTGGGAATGGAGAGCATAGAGTCTGTTTGGGCGTTGCCCACTAGTAGCACTAGAGGTCGCACCATGCAAATTTGGGCGATTGGACTAAGCTGAGGAATGGTTTTGTTGACCCTAAGGACCTGGATTAGTATAGTCTTTGACTCTATGGCCTGGTTTTGCACATACAAAACAAATACCACTGCCAGCTTTGTAAATACCCAAATAGTACTTACCATAAGTCAGAAAAGAGAATAGGTGCAGCCACTGCTAACACTGACTTAAGACTTAGGGCCTGGCGCTCTGACTCTGTTACCATCCCTGAACTTAAGAGCTGGAGCATTAGCTGAAGAAGGAGATGGAACTGATAACTAAGGAAAAAATTGAGAATGGTTTCCTCCTTCTGATTTGGGCTAAGAAAAGTTGAAACTACCTGTCCTTGCTCTCTTATTCTTCTTCTTTTTCACCTTAATCTTCTGATCTTCTATCTACTGAGCATGAGTTATGAGCTTAGCTAAAGTCATTTCACTATCCAATATTATAGACCTACACTCATTGACCACACAATCATTCACCCCAAAAACAAACTTACTCATCTCGGTGCCACGTGAGAAGCATATCTAGCTAATTGAGTAAGCTTAAGAGAATACTGTTTCACCATCATATTGCTCTGCCTGATTTTGATAAATTCTAACACCTTAGCCTCTCTCAGCTATTGTGGAAAGAATCTATCTAAGAATGTTGTGACAAACTCCTTCCACTGAATAGGCTTTTCATCATCTGGCCTTTCTGACATCCACTGCTTGTACTAAGTGTGAGAAACATCCTACAACTGATATGAAGCAAGCTAAACAATCTTAATAGGAGTAACCCCTATGACGTCGGTAACCTTATAATCCAGATTGATGAATTCTTGAGGATCCTTAGTTGACTTAGACCAGAGAAAAAATGGAGGATTTGTTCAGGTGAAGTCCTGAATCCTGGCTACAGCTGAATTGGCCACTGGGTTTTCCTAAACAATAGCCGATCGTTTACTCTAGCAAGAAACTGACGAACCAAGAGTAGTGAACGTAGCTCTGAACTTTGTGTGAGAAATAAGTTCACCCAAAGGATCTTCGGGCTGAGGGGATAGTAAATTCCCGTTTCTTGACTTAGGATGCATGTTCTACAGAAGAAAGGGAGAAACAAATTAGACTGAGAGATTAAATTAAGAATATGCTCACTGGCATGACATGAATACTAAAAGAAAGGAAACTGTTCAGAAAATATCTTATAGGCTCATGAAAATAAATACGGCATGCAACACACCCATGTACAAGACTCTACTAGATGCACCTTTCAGACTTATTAGGACTCTATTGAACCTTAGGCTTTGATACCAAGTTTTTAAAGCCCCAAATCTAGTTCCCGTAATGCAACATAGGGCTCATGAACCCGAAAGAGCACAAGCTAACCCATGACTGATATTTGTAACTAAACACTGCATAATATGCTGTATAAATGCAACAATATGAACTGAAAGGCCTTAATGTTCAAAATTTAAACATAGCTGATAAATCAAAAAACAAGGATGGTGTATGAAATACCCAGACATTGAATTAACTATCTAAACATGATAGTCTAAAAAGCATCTAATTGACTGAACTATTTGAATAAAAAGTTGATGGGACATATGCACAACTAACTCCAACTAATTAATAAATTAATGAGATAATAAAGAATGGTCATGTCCTTGAACGATAAGGACTCACTGCTATCTTTGACTATTGAGACTGGAATGCTACTGATGCTCTGGAGCTCGTGCTTCTGAACCTATGATATAAAACACCATCTCATAAATGTGTCAGTACTTGAATGTACTGGTATGCGTGGAAAGCAGGCTTAATACAAAGGTTTTAAATGCATGAACTATAGTATCTGAATGGATAACATGAAGATGAGAATACATGAATAAATACATAATATCTGTAACTGAGTTCATGATAACATGATTACAGAATCTAAGTACTGATAACATGAGAGACTAATTACTGTATAACTAAAATAGCTGATACAAAGCGACTGTATCTGACAGTCTAGTTTCTGATGGAATTACTGAGTTTTCTACAATTCTAAGTTGACTATATCTGACAGTCCTAAATTCTATTGAACTATCTGAGTTCCATTATTGAGACTGAATGACTGTATCTGACAATCCTTATTCTTCAACTGAAATTATGGGAAGTAGTTATCAAACTGACATTCCCCTAATATGCCATCATGGCTTAGTTCGGGTCCAATCTATAACCCTAATTGGAAGGGTGTCAATACCGCGCCACTGGTAAGGACAATCTGTGAGTAACCCTCATATACTAGATAACTCCAGTAAGAACGGTGGAAACTCTCACATAATAGGTTAATCTATCTCATCTACCCCTATATAACAGGATATGATGTGTCCACCTATGCTGTCTTCGTAGTTCTGGAATGCAAGGATTTTTTCTAAGAATCACACCCTCATATAATGATAGAGTTCCCTTCCTTGGGTTATCTCGATGCAAATTCCTACTCCCATCTAAATAGAAATTGAAATGGATTACTGAACTGATTTAACTAAATTAACTGAGTTTCGTTGACTAATGGAATAGTACTGAGATAACTGTATTATTGAGATTTCCTGAGTCATATGACTGAGTGAGTTCTATGGATCATGGCTTAATTGAGGATATATTTTTCAGGTACAAGTACCTCCAGGACTTCATGGAAAAAAACTGACAAAGCATGACTTTCTTAAATACATGGCTAACATCAAAAATCCATAATTCATTGTGTAAGTCATTTCATCAAACATTTGACATGCATAAACTTGTACATGAATGTGGATTTCATATTATCATTCTAGGATGGCACTTTTCTTTCACATCGGCATTTAATCAAGTGCATGGGAAGCATGCATTGGTCATAAAATCATCAACATATCTAATAATCATGGATACATCAACTAACTTGTAATTTAAAGGGGATTTATCAAGGTTCTTATGCAAATCATCACCTCCTAGGGTCAATAATTGAAATATGTAATTTCAAATCAGAATCTAAACCCCACAACATCATGAACATGAATTTTCAATTCAATTTAAATCATGACCATTCATAAATACACAAATCTTGAATTTGAAAAGAGATTCTTGAGCTTCATGAGTGAAAGGGACCCATGAATCAACAAATAAGATACCTGGGTTGTGATTTATTGCAGATTTATGGAGGAAAACTTTAATTCTTGTCTTGGAATTAAATACCTAGGATTTTCTTATTCTTGAGGATAAATCTTGGAGAGAAACCCTTATTTGATGTTGTAAAAGAATAATGAACTTATGAGCTTTGGTCAGGTGTAATTAAGGGTTAAATTAGGTGGAAAAAGATCCAAATTCTCTTTTAAAAATGGATTTAAAATAACTAAATAGGATCTACGATGGCTCGTACGATGGTCCATCAATGGCTCAAAGGTTCGTCATTTCAACCGTCGTACGTGGATCAAGAAAAGGAGTCACTACCTAAGTAGCGACGGCTTGGGAATTCGTCCATTGCAATTTTGATTGTCCATCAAACTGTTTGTCGCACCTTATGCAGAAGGTCAACTCATTTCCTTGGAAGCGATGGTCTAGGTAAGGGTCGGTCGCTAAATTGATGGTCGGTCAACTTGGCCATCGCACCTGGGCCATTCTGTCAACTCTGAGTAAAACGTCCTTAACTTTTTACTCTGATACCGGATTTGGATAAAATTTACATCATTGAAAAGCTTATTCAATTTCCAACATGATAAAAATGGATTTATATTTAAAATTAAGTTTTACAAATTTTTTGGATAATTTCAAGCTAGGTAGAAGTACGTGTTATTATAATATCTCCCCCTTGAGAATATTCATCCTCAAATGAGACTAAGAGGAGAGAAGATAAAATGCCGCAATTACTGAGCATGAATGACTGGCACATGATCTCATGACTGACATGACTAATAATTTAATATATCAAAGTGATCATGCATATCGATGCATGTAGTACTGATCTATGACTACATAATTGAGTGTTCTGATGAACTAAGTTTCTCACAATGAGAATGCATATCTGATGCATGATTATATAACTGAACTAACATATGAATGTATTACTATATATGCAATGGTATTAAATAACAAGGAACTTTAACTAGAGGGACTTCTTTGTTCCTCAGCATACGAGTACTATAGTCTAGGATTTCGACTGGAATCTCTTCATAAGAGAGGCTATTTTGAACATCTATGCGCTGAATAGGGACTACAACTGTTGGGTCACCAATGCACTTCTTGAGCAAAGAGACAGGGAAGCCCGGATGAATTGACGTTAGATCTAAAGAAAATTCAAGCTCATAAGCTGCCTTGCTCAATCGACTGAGAATCTTAAAGGGACCGACATATCGGTGATTGAGCTTTTCCTTTTTGACGATTCTCTTAACTAAATTCATGGCAGATATCTTCAGATAGACAAAATCACCAATCTCAAACTCTAGATCCTTTTTGCACACATCTGCAAGAGATTTCTATCGGCTCTGAGCAACCCAGAGTCTTTCTCTGATCAACTTAACTTTCCTGAAGGCATTGAATACTAAGTCAGGCCTTATAATTGAGGCCTTACTAACTTCATACCAACTGATTGGAGATCTGCATCTCCTACCATAGAGAGCTTATAATGGAGCCGTCCTAATACTCGAATGATAGTTGTTGTTGTATACAAACTTAATCAATGGCAAGTGGTCCTCCCAATTACCCTTGCAATAAATTGCACCTACTCGCAGCATATCTTCTAGAGTCTGAACGGTCCTTTCTACTTGAACGCCTATGTTAGGATAAAACTCTATACTAAGATGAATTTGGGTACCAAGAGCCTTTTGGAATGCTTTCCAGAAATAAGACGTGAACTGGGTATCTCTATCTGAGATATTATAAAATGGAACACTGTGCAATCTAAGTAACTCTCTAATGTAGAGTTTGGCATAATACTCGGCTGAATAAGACGTATGAACTGAAAAAAATGAGTTGACTTGGTCATTCTATCTTCAATGACCCAAACTAAATCATGCTGGAAACGAGTAAGAGGCAAATATATCACGAAGTCCATGTTTACTTCTTCCCACTTCCAAGTAGGTATATTAAACTCCTGCATGGACCCACTAGACTTTTGATGCTCTATTTTAACCTGCTGATATGTACAGCACTTCCACATAATCTCTAAAATATCTCTCTTCATCTCACTCCACCAATAGATTTCCCATAAGTTGTGGTACATCTTTTTGCCCCATGAATAAATGAAGTATGTGCACCATGCACTTCTGCAAAAATTCGCAGCCTTAAGTCATTTACATCTGGAAGACACAGACGACTCTGATAATGTAAAACACCATCTCCCTTGTGGAAGAAAACTTGTACTTACAGATCTTTGATTGACTCTTTTAATTTGACAAAGATGGGATCTCTATATTGTTTTTCTTTCACATCAGAAATGAGAGATGATTCTGAACTACTCTGAACCTATATGTCACTCTCCTCTGTATCGACTATGTGAACACCTAGTTTAGAAAGCTAATGGATTTCCTAAGCTAGCTTCCTCTTACTATCCTCAATGTGAGCAGCACTACCCATAGACAGTCTACTTAGAGCATCAGTCACTACATTGAACGTGGCCGGATAATATAGGATACTTATGTTATAATCTTTCAAGAGCTTTAACCACCTTCTCTGACGAAGATTGATATAGTTTTAAGAAAATTCATATTGAAGGCTCTAATGATCTGTGAACAAATCCACAAGAAATCTATATAGATAATGCCTCCAAATCTTTAAGGCAAATACTACGACTACTAACTTAAGATCAGAAGTCATATAATTATTCTCATGGAGTTTGAGATGCCTTGAGGCGTATGCTATGACCATACCATGATGCATAAGGACACAACTCAAACCTACTCTGGATTCATCATAATTCACCACAAACCCATCTGAACCATCTAGAAGAGCTAATACTAGGGCTGAGGTGAGTTGAGTCTTCAACTCCTGAAAACTCTTCTCATAAGGATCTGACCACTGAAACTTGACATTCTTATGAGTCAATATGGACGTAGGGGATGTAATAGAATAAAATCCCTCAACAAATCGTCTATAATAGCCATCCAAACCAAATAAACTCTTGATATCAAATGATCTTTGAGAGTCTAAATTAGATTCTGAGATAGTCTGCATGATCACGCTCACTGCAGGAATAGACCAGAATATCATCTATGAATACTATGATGAATATGTCCAAGTAATGCTTAAACACATGGTTCATCAAGTCCATGGTAAGACCAAAGGGCATGACTAGGAATTCGAAGTGCTATACTGAGTTTGGAAGGATATTTTTTGAATGTCACATTCTTTAACTCTCAGTTGATGATAGCTGGATATGAGGTCTATCTTAGAGAAATAGCTGGCGCCCTAAAGTTAGTCGGAAAAGTTTTCAATTCTGTGAAGAGGATACTTATTCTTTATTGTGAATTTGTTGAGCTGACGGTGGTCAATACATATTCTGAGAGAACCGTATTTCTTGCGCATGAATAAAAATAGTGTGCCCCATGGGAAAACATTGGGTCTGATTAATCCCTTATCTAAGATATCCTTCAACTTCGGTTTCAATTATTTGAGTTCTACTAGTTCCATTCTATATGGAAGAATAGATATAGGCCGAGTATCTTGAAGAAGATCAATACCGAAGTCTATTTCCCTTTCGGGAGGAATTCCTAGAAGATCTTCTGGAAAAACATCTAAATATTCATTCACAATTGCGAGTGAATAAAGACTGTGAGTTTCAGAACTAGTGTCCTTAACTCAAATAAGATAATAGACACATCTCTTAGATATCGATTTTTATGCCCGAAGGTAGGAAATAAGCTGACCTCTAAAAGCTGAAGTACTACCCCTCCAGTCTAGGATAGGTTCATTCAAAAACTAAAATTGGACTATTCCATTTCTGCACTCGATTATGGCATAGCAGGAATAAAGCCAATACAAAAAATGACATTTAAATCAGTCATCTCTAATTCGACTAAGTATGCTAAGTGACTTTCTGAAATAACATAATCTGGAAGTTCATGTATACCCGTCAGGCTATGATGGTTTTACCCAATGGGGTAGAGACTTAAAAAGGCTCCAATAGAATTTTGGGATTGATTCTGAAATAGCCTGCGATATATGGAGCCATAAAACAAAGAAGCTTCTGAATCTCACAAAGCATAAACATTGACATTAATGATTTGTAATGTACCAGTAACCACATCAGGATAATTTTCCTGATCTTACCGATATTGGAGAGCATAGATTCTATTTGGGTGTTGCCCAGTAGTAGCACTAGAAGTGGCACCCTACAGATTTGGGTGATCGGACTTAGCTGAGGAACAATTCTGATGACCCTGTGGACCTGGTTGAGGACAGTCTCTGGTTCTGTTGCCTGGCTTACCATATCCAAAACAAATACCACTGCCAGCTCTTCAAATACCTTGATGGCGCTTAATATATATATGGCAAAGAGGATAGGTTCGGGGACTACTAACAATTCCTTGATACTTAGAGCCTAGCGCTCTATCTTTATTTCCATCCCTGAACTTAGGAGTTGGAGCACTAGTTGAAGAGTGAGCTATAACTGATGAATTAGGATGAAACTAAGAACTATTTTCTCCATCTGATTTGGGCTGAGCAAATTTTAAACTACCTTTCCTTTCCCTCTTATTCTACTTCTCCCACACCTTAATCTTCTGATCCTCTACCTGCTGAGCATGAGTAATGATCCTGGCTAAGATCATGTCACTATTCAACACCGCATACCTATAATCGTTGACCACACCATCATTCACCCCAAAAACAAACTTACTCATCTTGGCCCTATATCTACAACCACATGAGGAGCATATCAAGATAATTGAGTAAAATTAATAGAATACACTTTCACCGTCATATTGTACTGCCTGAGGTTGATGAATTCTAATACCTTAGAGTCTCTCATCTCTTAGGGAAAGAATCTATCTAAAAATGCAGTGACAAACTCCTCCTACTCAATAGGCCCTGCATTATCTGGCCTTTCTAACTTCCACTACTTGTTCTAAGTGTGAGGACAATCCTGTAACTGATATGTAGATAGATTATCACTTTCATCAAGAGTAACCCCCATGATGTCGGTAAATTTTTGAATCTGATCGATGAATTCCTAAGGGTACTCATCTATCTTAGACCCGAGAAAGTATGTAGGATTTATTCAGGCGAAGTCTTGAATCATGGCTGCTACTGAATTATCCACTAGGTTTGCCGGAATGATAGCTGGTCATTCATTCTAAGCAGCAACTAACTGAGCAACAGTAGTGAATTCAGCTCTGAACTCTGTATGAGAAACACGTTCGCGCAAAGGATTTTTGGGATGAGAGGCTGGATAGTTCCCATATTTTCTCTTAGGAGGAATGTTCTATAGAAAAAACGGAGAAATGAATTTCAGTGAGAGATTAGAATTATACTATGCTCACTAGCATGACATGAATACTAACATAAGGGAAAATGTTCCTAAAATATCTTATAGTCTCCTACACATAAATCAAGCGCGCAACATACCCATGCACAAGACTCTACTAGATGTAGCTTTTAGACTTCCTAGGACTTTATTGAACCTTGGGCTTTGATACCAAGTTTGTAATGCCCTAAATTTAGAACCCAAAATGCTACATGGTGCTCATGACCCCGAAGGACCACAAGCTAAACTATGACTGATATATGTACCTGAATACTACAAAATATACTATATAAATGTAGAAACATAAACTGAAAGTCCATAAGGTTCAAAACTGAAACATAACTGATAAATCATAACATATGGATGGGGTATGAAATAAAAAAACACTGAAATAACTTTCTAAACATGATAGTCATAAAAAACTCTAACTGACTGAACTGTCTGAATTAGGATTTGATAGGGAATATCCCCAACTAATAAATTAATTTATGAGATAATAAAGAATGGTCGTGTCCTCAAAGGATGAGGACTCATTTCTATCTCTGACTGCTAAGACTGGAATGCTATTGATGCTCTTGAACTCATGCTTCTGAACCTATGGTATAAAACAACATAGAGCAAATTCATCAGTACTTTAAATGTATTGGTATGCATATAAGGTAGGCTGAATGCAAAGGGTTCACATGTATGAACTATAGTAACTGAATGGATAACATGAATGTGAGAATACATGCATGAATTCATAATAATTGCAACTGAGTTCATGGTAACATGATTACTGTATTTGAGTACTGATAACATGAGATACTGATAACTGTATAACTAAAATAATTGATACTGAGCGATTGTATCTAACAGTCTAGTTTTTGATGGAAATAGCTGAGCTTTATACTATTCTAGTTTGACTATATCTGATAGTTCTGAATCCAATAGAATAATCTTAGTTCTATTATTGAGACTAAATGACTGTATCTGATAGTCCTAGTTCTGTAACCAAAATTGTGGGAAGTAGTTATCTAACCGGTATTCCACTAATATGCCATTAGGTATTAGTTCCAGTCCAATCTATAACCCCAATTAGAAGGGCGTTTACCGTGCAACTGCTAAGGATAATCTATGAGTAACCCTCATATAACATGTAACTCTTGTGGGAATAGTAGGAACCCTCAGATAATAGGTTAAGCCAACTCATCTTCCCTCATTTATCAGGCTATGATGTCTCAACCTACATTGGCTACATAGTTCTGTAAAGCATGGATGGCTTCTATAAATCACACCCACATATAACAGGTGAGTTCCCATCCTTGGATTCACTCGGGGATAATTACTACTCCCATCTGAACAGACACTGAACATGGTTTACTGAACTGATTTAACTTAATTAACTGAGTTCCGTTGACTAATTGAATTGTACTAAGATTACTGTATTACTGAGATTTCCTAAGTCACATGACTGACTGAATTCTATGGATCATGGCTTGACAGAGGATATCATGAAAACATGATACTGACTCTTGGCACACAATTACATTCATTGGGTACATGTACTATCAGGACTCCATGGAAAGAAACTACGAAAGCATAACTTTCTTGAATACATGACTAATATCAACAATCCATAATTCATTGAGTAAGATATTTCATCAAATATTTGACATTTATAAACTTGTACATGAATGGGGATTTCATATTATCATACTAGTATGTCACTTTTCTTTCACACAGGCATTTAATAAAACACATATGGAGAATGCTTTGGTCATAAAATCATCAACAAATTTTATAATTATTGATACATCAATCAACTTGTAATTTGAAGGGGGTTTAACATGGTTATTATGTAGATCATCACCTTCTAGGTCAGTCATAGTAATATGTAATTTCAAACATAGATCAAAACCCCCACAACATCATGAACATGAATTTCAATTCAATTTAAATCATGAATATTTATAAATACAAAAATCTTGGATTTTGAGAAGAGATTCTTGAGCTTCATGGGTGAAAGGGACCCATGAATCGACATATGCCATATTTGGGTTGTGATTTCTTGAAGATTGATTGAGGAAAACTTGAATTCTTGACAAGGAATTAAACACATTGTGTTTTCTTATTCTTATGGATTGATCTTGCAGAGAAACCCTAATTTGTTGTTGTAAATGAATAATGAACTTATGAGCTATGGTTAGGTGTAATTAAGGGTTAAATCGGGTGTAAAATGACCCAAATACCATTTTAGAAATGGCTTTAAAATAACTGACTGGGATCTGTGATAGCTTGTGTGATGGTTCATCGCTGGCTCGCACAAAGAAAATAACTCACTACCTAAGTAGTGATGGCTTTGGCGATGATCCATTGCAAGTTCGATGGTCCGTCAACCTATCCATCGCACCTTATCTAGAAGGTTGATTCACTGCCTTGGCTATGATGTTCTAGGTAATGGTGCATCCCTAGATCGACGGTCCATCAACTTTTTGTTGCAGCTGGGCGATTCTGATAGCTCTGAGTAAAATGTCTATAACTTTTTACTTCGATACTGAATTTTGACGAAATTGGTATCGTTAAAAAGATAATTCAATTTCCCATGTGATAAAAGCAAAAATCTAACCACCTTCTCTGATGACGATTAAGATCTTTCTAAGAAAAGTAATATTAAATACTCTATGATCTATGAACACATCCACATAAACTCTGTATAGATAATGCCTCCAAATATTTAAGGCAAATACTACAGCTTCTAACTCAAGGTCATGAGTCGGCTAATTCTTCTTATGGGGTTTTAGCTTCCTGGAGGCGTAGGCTATGACCTTTCTATGCTGCAAGAGGACACGACTCAAACCTTTTCTAGATGCATCATAACACACCACGAACCCATCTAATACATCTGGAAGGTCTAAGACTGGGAGTAAGGTGATTCGAGTGTTAAACTTCCTGAAAAACTCTTTTTGTAAGGATCTGACCACTGAAACTTCACTTTCTTCTAAGTCAATATGGATATTTGGGATGTAATAGAAGAAAATCCCTCAACAACCCATCAGTAATAGCCGGTCAAACCCAAGAAACTCTTAATATATAATGGAGAGACAAGGTGAGGCCAGTTTCTTACTTCTTCGGTCTTTTAAGGATATAGTCTAATACCATCACTGAAAATAATATGACTAAGGAATTCTACTGACCTTAGCCAAAATTTTTGGTGAATTTAAAGTATGATTTTGAGTTGCTTTCCAAGATCACGCTCATTTTGGGAATAGACCAGAATATCATCTATGAAGACTATCATTAACATGTCCAAGTACTTCTTGAACACAGGGTTCATCAAGTCCATGAAAGCTTTTGGGGCATTGAAAAGACCAAAAGCCATGACTAGGAATTCAAAGTGACCATACCGAGTATGGAAGTCTTTGTGAAATGTCACATTATTTAACTCTGAGTTGATGATATCAGGATTTGAGGTCTGTGTTAGAAAAATACCTAGCACCCTGAAGTTGATCAAATAAGTCATCGATTCTGGTAAGAGGATACTTATTCCTAACTGTGACTTTATTAAGATGACAGTTGTTAATACATATTCTGAGTGAACATTCTTTCTTATGCACGAATAAAATTGGTGCGCCCCACGAGGATATACTGGGTCTGATGAATCACTTATCTAAGAGATCTTTCAACTACTCTATCAATTCTCTGAGTTCTACTGGTGCCATTCTATTTGGCGGAAGATATATAGGGTGAGTATCTGCATGAAAATCAATACCGAAGTCTATTTCCCTTTCGGGAAGAATTCATAGAAGATCTTCAGGAAAGAAATCTAAATATTCATACATAACTGGGATTGAATCAAAACTAGGAGTTTCAGAACTAGAGTCCTTAACTCGAATAATATGATGGACACATCCCTTAGATAATATTTTCCATGCCCGAAGGTAGGAAATAAGTTGACCTCTGAAAGCTGAAGTACCTCCCTTCCACTCTAGGACTAGTTCATTTGGAAACTAAAACTGGAGTATTCTTTGTCTGCAGGCGGCCAAGGCATATAAGGAAAGAAGCCAATCGATACTGATAATGATATCAAAATCAGTCATCTCTAATTTGACTAAGTCTATTGAAGTGACTTTCTAAAATATCATAATTGGGCAGTTCCTGTATACCCGCCGGGCTATAATGATTTTACTCGCTGAGGTAGAGACTAAAAAGGGCTCTTCTATAATTTTGGAACTGATTTCTAAATTTCCTGCTATATAGGGAGTCACAAAAGAAAAAAAATCTCCTGGATCTAGCAAATCATAAACATGCACTTAAAATATCTATAATGTATATGTAACCATACCAGGAGAAGTTTCCTAATCTTGCCAGGACTGGAGAGCAAATAGTCTATTTGGGTGCGGCCCACTAGTAGCAATACAAATGGCACCCTACTAATTTAGGGAATCGAATTGAGATAAGGAACGATTCTGCTAACCCTGAAGACCTGGCTGAGGACAGTTTCTAACTCTGTGGCCTGGCTAACCATATTTGAAACAAATACCACTGCCAGGTCTGCAAATACCCTGATGGTGTTTGCCATAAGTCGGGCAAAGAGGATAGGTATGGGCACTGATAACACTGAGCTAAGACTTAGAGCCTGGCGCTCTATCTTTGGTACCATCCCTACACTTAGGATCAAGAGCACTAGCTGAAGAAGGAGCTGGAACATATGACTTAGAACAAAACTGAGAACGGTTTCCTCCTTTTGATTTGGGCTGAGCAAAGTAGAAACTACCTGTCCCTACTCTCTTATTCTGCTTCTCCCTTACCTTAATCTTTGAATCTTCTATCTACTGAGTATGATTCATGAGCCTGGCTAAAGTCATGTCACTATTCAACATCGCAGACCTACACTCATTGATCATACTATCATTTACCCAAAAAAACTTACTTATCTTGGCCCTGCTATCTGCAACCACATAAGGAGTATATCTAGCTAATTGACTAAACTTAAGAGAATACTCTTTCACCATCATATTTCCCTGCCTGAGGTTGATGAATTCTAACACCTTAGCCTCTCTTAGCTCTTGGGGAAAGAATCTATCTAAGACTGCGATGACAAAATCCTCCTACTCAATAGGCCTTGCATCATCTGGCATTTTTGACTTCCACTGCTTGTACCGAGTGTGAGCAATATCCTACAACTGATATGCAGCAAGCTCATCACTCTCAATAGGAGTAACCCCCATGATGTCGGTAACCTCTGAAACTAATCAAGGAATTCTTGAGGGTCGTCATTTGACTTAGACAAGAGAAAGGATAGAGGATTAATACGGGTGATGTCCTAAATTTTGGCGGCAGGTGAATTAGCCACTAGGTTGGCTGGAATGATAGCTGGTCATTCATTCTGAGCAGCAACTAAATGACTAAGATTAGTGAATACAACTTTAAACTCTGTATAAGAAACATAATCATCCAAAAGATCTTCGGGCAGAGAGGCTGGATGATTCCCCTTTCTTTTCTTAGAAGGCATGTTCTATAGAAGAAAAAAGATAAACATGTTAGACTAAGAGATTAGATTGAGATTATGATCACTGGCATAACATGAATACTGAAAGAAGGAAAACGGCTTCTAAAACATCTTATAGCCTCCTGTACATAAATGTGGCGCCCAAGACACCTATGTTCAAAACACTACTAGATGCAGCTTTTAGACTTCCTAGGACTATATTGAACCTTAAGATCTGATACCAAGTTTGTAATGCCCCGAATCTATTACCCGGAATGCTACATGGTGCTCATGATCCCGAAGGATCATAAGCTAACCCATGACTAAAGGTTGTACCTGAACACTACATAATATACCTTATAAATGCAGAAATATGAACCGAAAGGCCTTAAGGTTGAAAACTGAAAAATAACTGATAAATAATAACATATGGATGGGGTATGAAAAACCCAAACACTGAAATAACTGTCAGAACATGATTGTCTGAAAAGCCTCTAACTAACTAAACTGTTTAAATAAGGAGTTTATGGATATGTCCCTAACTAACTCCAACTAATAAATTAATTAATGAGATACAAAATAATGGTCATGTCCTTGAATGATTAGCACTCACTGCTATCTCTAATTGCTTAGACTGTAATGATACTGCTGCTTTTGAGCTCGGGCTTCTGAACCTATGGTATAAAATACCATAGCACAAATTCATCAGTACTTTTAGTGTACAGGTATTCATGGAAGGTGGGCTGAATGCAAAGGGTTCACATGCATGAACTATAATAACTGACCGGACAACATGAACGTGAGAATACATGCATGAATAGATAATAACTGTAACTGAGTTCATGATAACATGATTAATGAATCTGAATACTGATAACATGAGATACTGATAACTGTATAACTAAAATAACTGATACTGAGTAACTGTATCTGACAGTTTAGTTTATAATGGAATTAGCTGAGTTCCATACTATTCTTAGTCGACTGTATCGGACAGTCCTTAATTCTATAGAACTATCTTAGTTTTATTACTAAAACTGAATGACTATATCTAACAGACCTGATTCTTTAATTGGAACTGTGGGAAGTTGTTATCTAAATGACATGCCCCTAATACACTATTATGGCTGAGTTTGGGTTCAATCTGTAACCCCAATTTGAAAGGTGTCAATACCGTGCCACTAGTAAGGACAATTTGTGAGTAACCCTTATATAATAGGTAACTCTATTTAGAAAGGTGGGAACCCTCACATAAAAGGTTAATCCACCTTATATACTCTCATATAGTAGGTTATAATATCTTAACCTACACTAGCTACATAGTTTTGGAATGCAAGGATTGCTTCTACGAATCACACTCTCATATAACAGGTGAGTTTCCATCATTGGGTTCACTCGATTCTAATTCCTACTCCCATCTGAATAGACACTGAACAAGGATTACTAAACTAATTTAATTTAATTAACTAAGTTCCATTGACAAACAGAATAGTACTGAGATTATTGAATTACTGAGATTTCTTGAGTTAAATAACTGACCGAGTTCTATAGAGTATGGCTTGACTAAGTATATCGTCAAAACATGACACCAACTATAGGCACACAGATATATTTTTCGGGTACAAGTACACCCAGGACTCCTCAGAAAGAAACTGACAAAGCATGACTTTCTTGAATACATTACTAACATCAACAATCCATAATTCATTGAGTAAGACATTTCATTAAACATTTGATGTTCATAAACTTGTACAGGAATGGGGATTTCATATTACCATACAAGTATGGCATTTTATTTCACATAGGCATTTAATCAAACATATGGGGAGCATACTTTGGTCATAAAATCATCAACACATATAATAATCATGGATACATCAATCATCTTTTAATTTGAAGGGGGTTTAACCTAGTTATTATGTAGATCATCACCTCCTAGGTTCAGTCATTGGAATATGTAATTTCAAAAATGATTCAAAACTCCACAACATCATGAACAAGAATTTCAATTCAATTTAAATTATAAAAATTCGTAAATACACAAATCTAGAATTTTGAAAAGAGATTCTTGAGCTCCATGGGTGAAAGGGACCCATGAATCAACACATGACATACATGGGTTATGATTTCTTGAAGATTGAAGGAAGAAAACTTGAATTCTTAACTCGGAATTAAATACCTAGGGTTTACTTATCCTTGAGGATAGATCTTGGAGAGAAACCCTAATTTGATGTTGTAAAAGAATAATAAACTTATGAGCTATGGTCGGGTGTAATTAGGGGTTAAATCCGGTTGAAA
Organism: Capsicum baccatum var. pendulum; assembly: GCA_030864225.1. Lineage (NCBI taxonomy): Eukaryota > Viridiplantae > Streptophyta > Magnoliopsida > Solanales > Solanaceae > Capsicum > Capsicum baccatum. The sequence goes on from CM061550.1 coordinate 9,812,510, forward strand.
AAACCCAAATACACTTTTAAAAATGGCTTTAAAATAACTGAATAGGATCTGCAATGGCTCATGTGATGGTCCATCGCTATCTCGATGGCCTGTTGTTTCAACCATCGTACGCAGACCAAGAAAAAGACACACTTCTTAAGTAGAGATGGCTTGGGCGACGGTCCATTGCAAGTTTGACTGTCCATTAACATGTCCGCTGCACCCTATCCAGAAGTTTGACTCACTACCTTGGCTATGACAGTCAACGTGACAATCCATCGCTAGATCAACGACCTATTAACTTGGTTGTTGCATCTGGGTGATTCTGACAGCTCTGAGTAAAACGTGCATAACGTTTTACTACAATACCGAATATGGAAAAAATTTGTATCATTGGAAAGCTATTTCAATTTCCCAGATGATAATAAGTATAAATCTTTAAAATTCCACGTGTACAATAACGTATTCATATTTAAAAGTAAGTTTCTAATAATTTTTGGACGATTTCAAGCTAGGTAGAAGTACGGGGTATTACATTAGCCATCCCTATTTCTTGGACAATTCCCATGGCATAGTCAACTTCAAAACCACTTATATGTCTAAGGTAGTGATAGTTTATTAAACTATACACATAAATGTCTACCATTGCTTTGGTCACCATATCCCTCTTTCAAAGATGATATGGATTCCCAAATTTCATCCAAAACACTTCTTTCAAAGATGGCTTTGAACTTTCTAGAGTTTGGAGTTTTCACCAATCAAACCCATATGAGTATTTTGGGCATTCACCAATAAATCGCAGCCAAATTGGTCAAGAAATGATAAAACCCATCAACATGAACTCTCATAAATCTCCAATGGAAGTGAGTTATTCCTCCACTTAGAGTCTACTCCTATGTATTCTTCACCCAAAATTTATACAATAATGTCTTCTCAAAGAATGAAGGCTACAAACTCAAGAACCAAAACCTAACTATTGGGGAATATGAAATATTATCAATATGAATGAATCACTTAGGGTTTGAATATTTTTTCTAAAAATTGGGATTAGCCATGTGCATTTCAAGATATTCCCTTGAGCTTCATTCTTCTACTAAACCGCGATCGCATGGGTATGGTCGCAACCACATCTATGCAACAATGGTTGCTTGAATTCTACTTAATTCTCACTCTTGCAGTCATCAGACCGCGACTACGGTAACTAAGGCCAGTTCCTGCTCTAAGTTTTCAACTACACTTTCTTGCTCTTCTTTGATCATTTTTAGCTCCAATCCACACCCTTTGATATTGTAAACTCTATACCTATAAAGTGATGATATTAGTGCATTTAATTATAAATTTGTCTCTTTTATTCATTAAAAACAATGTAATGTGCATGAATGATTAGTGCAAATGAGTGGTAAAGTCACCTCTCATCAAATACCTGGTCATTTCTTGCAAGGCCTTTAATAAGAGTATATTTACTAACAAGTTGTTAAATTTTTGTAGGAAATTCTTAAAATTTGTGTAATCCTTATTCTTCTGAAGAATTTAAGGGAATTGTGGAGGTATCTTGAGTTTTACCTTTTAGACTACAGGACTTTTCTCTAATTTTGAATAACAACAATAATAACAAACCCAGTGTATTCCCAATAATTGGGGTCTGGGGAGTGTAAATTGTATGCAGTCCATACCGCTACCTTCGAAGAAGTAGAGAGGTTGTTTTCAATAGACCCCTGAATCAAGATAAAGAATAGTAAAACAGGGTCATACTAGTACATGAAACAGAATGTGTGGCACAACCATAATAAGAAATAAAAAATAATAAAAATAGATGCTTAGGGAGACACGAAAATAATAGCAATACTAATAAAAATAGGAGATAAGAAATAAGAAGCAACCACCCCCCGTAGTAGCCAACACTAGTGGTTCCTACCAAAGAACACAGTCGTAGGATTACTAACGCGACTACACCACAACCCCCTAACTACTGATTACCACTCACACCCACACTAACCTTCTACTCTTATCCGTGAACTCCACACCTTCCTATCTAGAGTCATGTCCTTGGTAAGATAAAGTATCCCCATGTCATGTCTAATCACTTCTCTCTAGTATTTCTTTAGCCTACCTCTTCCCATTCTAAAATAATCCAAAGCTATCCTCTGACACCTACAAACTGGGGCATCCGTGCCCCTCCTCATCACATGCCTAACCCATCTCAACATTCCTCCCCACATCTTCTCCTCCATCGAAGCCACTCTAACCTTCTCCTAGATAATATCAGACTCTATCCCCTCTAGTAAGTCCACACATCCAACACAACATTCTCATTTACGCTACCTTAATTTTTTGAATTTGGGATCTTTTGACTGGGCAACACTCCGCACTATACAGCATGGCCGAATGAATTGCCACTCTATTGAACTTTTCTTTAAGCTTTAAAGGTACCTTCTTATCATATAACACTCCCGAGGTGGGCCTCTACTTCATCTAACCTGCTCCAATACATTTAGAGACATCCTTATCAATTTTGCCATTCCCCTAAATCATAGACCCAAGATATTTAAAACTGTCCCTCTTACAAATATTTTGTGAATCCAACCTCACAACAACTCCCTTCTCCTGCTCTAAGTCACTAAAGATATCTTTCATATACTCTGTTTTGGACTTACTCAACCTGAACCCCTTTGACTCGAGAGTTTTCCTCCAAACCTATAATTTTTTATTCACACCCCCGCGTCTTATTAATTAGAACTACATCATTTGTAAAATACATACACCACAACACCACTTTAGTTTCAACACTCTCTTCCACTTCTTTTGGCTTTTCAACATTTGCTATATTTTTAATATAGACTCGTTATTTGACTAATCAAGTTATTTTATATTTTTACTAATTTATTATTAACTCCCCTCTCATTGGGAGTATCATCTAGATTAATAATATGATTAACAAGCGTCCTGTCTCTCAAAGTGACAATTACAATAGTGTGAGCATCATTTTTTAGATATTTCACTATCACTAGGAAAACCACCCTTTTGTCTTGTATTTAAATGAGTTATGCTTTAACCGAATTCCATGTCAAGTTTCTTAATTAATTTAAAATGTGAGATGACCATTTGATTGATTTTAAAAAATTCTCCCTTCATCTCTCTTAGAATTTTGATGCCACTCCATACCCCCATAAAACTATGAGAAAGAACATCTTCTTTATTGTAACTTTTTTTATAAATAGTACTGGCCACTTTTTCTTTTTTGTTAATCATATAGATGGTTGTAAATATCATGGTTACACTCTTTTTATCTCTAATCTCTAGCCTTCTCTCCTTATCCCTCCAATTCTATCTCAATCTATCCAATTATAATTTTTTAAATTATGATCCCTTTTCTTCCAACCTTGATTTTTACCTTGCCTTTGATTGGTAAGTTACTCTCCCTCCCCTATTTGGGTTGACAAGAACCAAATTCCTTCATCTAGTTACTCTACATCAACATATTTATAGGCCCTCTATTCCTTTAACTATAACACATTGAAATCTTTTGGAGGTTCACTCATAACATGTTTTGCAAAGAGACCCAATTGTGTCTTACATTGTCCATGTTTTAATCTCTTTCCTTATCCTTTTTCCTTTGATATTTGATCACATATCATATAGAGGGAGACCCTACTACAACCTCAATATCTTGCGTGTTCCATGCTTTACTCTTATTTCTACATTATCAAGTAAGTCTGAAGAAACTCGAAAGCTTAGATTGTTTAATTACCCTCCGGCCACATTTTTCGCCACCATTTTGTTCAGTTGGTCCACTGACCTATAGAAGATTTGAAGAATTATTTTATATAAAAATTAATGATACATGAATTGCATTAATTGTTTCTTAAATTGGAACCATGGTTCATGGAATTGCTCACCACTTTCTTGCAAGAAATTTGTGAGATTATACATAAACTAGCGTATACAAAATGGTAGGAAAAAATGACCAACAAAGGCTTCATTCTATTAAACCCAAAATGTTATACACCCTTTCAAAAACTCTCTTGAATATAATACCACATTATCTGTGAATGAGAATCGGAAAAGCCTCAACCCAATAGGTTTTTGTGAGATATTAGCTATATCTATTAAGTTACAAGTATCTACAAAAAAATTTAAATAGATACTTTTATCTTATGAGCTTTCCCTCTGAATAAACCCGTTATTTAGAGTAAGTGGAACATCAAACTTGTCACATAGAATACTTCATTACCCTTCGAAGGTGGAATGCAAATTGCACTTGCCCTTTTGGTATCTCCTAGGTGCTCTTTCTCTTTGAGTTTCTCATCAAAGCTAGCAGTGTTGCTACCGAGTTAGCTCGTATTGTCTTGTCAGTATATAATATCACCTATACAAGACAAAAACAACAAATAAAGTTTTTGCTAAATCTTACAAAAGTAACTTATAACACTAAAATAAATCAACACTACATTACATTCCTTAGCAACAACAATATTTTGATAACGCTCAAGATACACCACAAGATGTATGCAGTCTCTAGCTATATAATGTTTACCCAACTTGGAGTCGAGGTTAATATCACAAGGATTGAAAACGATATGATCAGCTTTTAGTGTTGTAAGTAACTAAGTGTTTAATTATAATGCTAAAAATAATGCAATAAATCAAATTAGGAGGGTAGGGGTAATTCAAAATAATTTGTGTTTAAATTAACAATTTTCACATTGTTTTATCAAACTGAATGCTAAAGATTATAAATTATAGCTGAAGACAGGATTCCAAGATGCCAAAAATAATTAATTAACTTTAACAATACTGGACTTAACAATTATTTCCACCACATCAAATTTGATTGAAGGAATGATCATCACCTTACACTTCATCGTTTTGCCAAAGTGACCTAGTCTCATGGACTGGAAATTAAACTTAAATTCCAAAGGCTGGCTTCTATTACTTTTGATGATGAATGTGAGAATTGTTGACAGGTTCGATGATAAGATGATATTCTCTTCTTATTATTATTTTTTCAATCTTATAACTGGCTAAAACTATTATAATTTGCAATGAAAAGATCCATTTGGTGATACTCCCTGCACTATAGTGATGTGTCATATAGATTTGACGATAACCTTTTGCATTTTTAGTTCCAATCTTTCTCTTGAATAAACCAAATTAACATTAAATTAAATTCAATTTTGCATTGTGGAATTAATTCTTTTTATCATTTTTAGACTAAATGAGTCACGGTTTACCGACACATCAATAGGTTCTATACCCTAGAAAGATGTAGGGAAGCCCTCCTAATTGAGATAATATATTCGACACAATCAACTCACATAGTGTATATCGGTTGTAGAATACTCTCACTTAAAGACTATAAATCATTTGTCATTTTATTATTATATGATAACTTCTCAGATTTGCAAATCAAGACATGTTTTATACTCATAGCCGTAGAAATTGTTTTATTTTAAGAGCTTGTGAATGTTTTTTTTTTAATGATTCTTATCTATTTATTATTTAACATGTCAACATCTATTTCACTTGTTTAGGCTAACTGAACCTCACTGTCTCTATGAGTCTATTTAGTATTATTTTGACAAATATTAGCTTTGCTTTTTCGTATTCAATGCATTCCCACGTACTATCCGCATACTTTTCTCCCTAATGCATCTTGTCATTGATGTATATTCTAGCAATCACTACTAGACTCATGGTTAGATGGATTACAACTTTTCCAATAAAAATCTGGTTATCCCTCTCAATCAGGGGTTTGGAGTAGTTTGGCTTTATATGCTATATTTCATACTTTCTTCGTTTCTAGAATGGACAAACCTTCTCGATTAGGACTTAGAGTAGTTTGTTTTTATATGATATATTTCATAATTTTTTTTATTTTAGAAGTGATTGGTGGCGTTGACCCCATGAACTTATCTTTTACAGTTAAAGGCATTATTTTAGATAATAGATGTTTTCGGAACCTTCAACATTTGTATGTTATTTCCTCTCACATCCTCTTTCCCCTAAATCATAACAAATATTAAATTTTAAGTTTAAAAAGGGGTTTCTAATACTAAATTTGACTAAAATTGTATTTCAAAAGGAATTCAATTAAAAATTACAATCACCGTTTTACATTGGTTTTCAGTGTTCCAATCAACCTTAAATAAAATTATCCTTTTTGTAAGTGATTGACTCTAAATGTATTAGAAAACAAATATTTTAGTTATGAAATTATGTTAATTGAGGGCAAGGGGTGAGGAATCACTTTATCCCATGGTTTTATAATGGTCTCGTTGATGATTTGTATCGACTTAAATTGAAATTATATAGAATGGACTCAAAAATAATCAAGTATGCACACAAAAAGGTTTTAAAGAGAGAATAATATCCAGTTAAATTATATAGACAAAAGGAAAAAAGTAGTACAAAAAATAGACCTAAATTATTCTGTTATATCGTATGCTTAACATCACTTATATCTCGGGTTTTGTGCATGAACGATCACCATGTAAAAACTACCTTAGTGAATTCCCCTATGAATGAACAAATTTTGTCAAAAACAAAAACTGATTAATGCACGAGGAAGTAATTGAATTACGTGATGAATTATGGAACCTATATTTGAATAACCGATGTTCAGCGACTCCAAATACTATTTTTTAAACATATCAAATAGTTCTGCATTGATTTAACTGAACAACAACTAGAATTAATCAACTAAATTACTATTTGAATTTATTTTGTTCATCCAAACCAAACAGGTCTCATCGATCTGTTTAATTCAATATGGCATTTCATTACAAAAGAAAAGGTGAAACCATTTCTCATCGACAAATATCAAACAACTTGACATATAATAAGAAAAAAAATTTCCATATCACATTATCAAACTCACATAAGAAACTTGAGAATTGAAGAGAATAGGAAAAGAATTGGACCTTCCAAATAAAATTTTTATTTGGTGTTGCTGGAGACTAAGATTTGTGATTGGCAAAACCTCAATCGGAGACCATCATGACTCATTGGAAATCTTGTACTCATTGAATTTCTTTATTATCTCTTCTAAAATGTAGCCAAATTCTTTTCCATGATTGTCAGTAGTATGTGTGGTTGAAATTATGTGAACTTAGTATGTATGGAATCTACAAAATTGGTTGAGGTTGTTTGTATATGATTTGTGTATGGAGAGGGGATGAGTAAATGTGTATACAAATTAAATTATATATGTAAATAGTGGCGAAAAAACTACTGTGATGTGGTGTTAAAATGGAATAGGGGTATTTATACGGTGGTAGTGGTGTGATTTATTTGTTTATGAGTAGATTTTGATGGTGGTGAATAGTGGAGGTGTAGTGGCATAGAAGAGAAGTGTGGTATGTGGGTATTGCATGTAGCAATGCTTCATGGGAAAGAAAATATAAAATTGCAATAAACAATCATACATTATTTTGGATAAATAAAAATCTTTCCAAATGGAACCTTATGATTAGTCTATATTTTTTGAATTTTTTTTATGTATTATATGAAAGGATAAGCAAAACTATCAGAAAGATTTAAATACGCAAAAAAATGGGTGTCTACATATTGCCCATCTTTCAATGGGAACAGAAAGTGTTTATAGAAAAATAAGAAGACGACAAGACAAACTATTACTTAGCAGTTATGCAAAAGAAGAAAAATAGAATTGAATACAATCTGGCCCTAGTATTGGACATCTCATATATCTATAGTTATAAGAAAATCAAGTCAAGTATTGTTCAAGGTTTGAATGTAGATGGAATATATTTAGATGGATAGTTGAGTGAGGTCCTATCGAGGCTCTATTTCACGACTTCTATCATTATATCAAAAAATAAAATACACAAATACAAGATTTTATCTTTCTAGCTTCTTATGAATCATGTCTTGAATCATTACTTGAGTCTTTATCTTTTAATATCATCTTGATTTCTTGAATGATTTGGGACTTGAACTTGAGTAATAGTTTGATAGTCTACTAATTCATAGCTTAGGAATATTCCTGAATTCTTATTTATTTGATAAGTAGTTGAATAGAAGCAGATGTCAGAATTCTACACCGCTATAAGATAACTCTGGATGTCATTGAGACTGAATGTCCTACAAATACAGGACGTTGTTAGGATTTTATCAAACTATTCTTTGTGGATAAAGCCTACAAGAACATAACAAACAAAGGATCGAATCAAAAAAATTTCCTTAGTTTCACTAATATTTTTTTTGTGAAATATTACCAATTATATACTTCAAATACTAACTCAGATTAGAAAGTGTTTACCTTAGGAGGAAAAATAAAGACCGCAAATACTGGTCATCTACATAGGTATTGTCCTTCTAATCTTGTTTATGGGCAAATAACATTCCTGTTACTACTTCATCTAATCCTGCCCCAAAGGGTACTATTTCTTGTTCTGGCTCAGCAATAGTCGGAACTGTCTGTATGATCTTGACACTTTCTAGGATTTTAAAGCGTTCCTTGATGTTGTCACTAGTATGTCTAAAATCTTTTCTCGTATTTTATATTATCTACTTGAACCCGGGTCTACTCTCTCTTTTGTGACCCCTTATGTGGAAATCTATTTTTATTGATCTTGAGTGTATTTTGGACTCTTTTTTGGTATCCACCTAGGTGGGTGACTCTATTATGGCTAGAATGGTTTATACGGGTTGTATGATGTCAGCTGATAGTAGGGAGACCTTAGCTGATCTAATAGAGTTGGATATGTTGGACTTTGATGTGATTTTTGGGATGGGTTGGTTCCATTCATTTTATGCGCCTCTTTATTTTTGGACATGAAGGGTCAGTTTACATTTCCCAAATGAGATGGTAATCAAATAGGAACATAGTTCCCTTATACCTAAGGGAAGGTCCATCTGTTATCTTAGAGCCCAAAAATTGGTTTCCAAAGGGTGACTTTATCACTTAGTACATGATAAAGATTCAAGTTCCGAAGGACCTTCTTTGCAGACTATCCCTGAGGTCTGTGGATTCTCCTACGTGTTCCCTGATGATCTTCCTAGCGTACCTCTCAATAGGGAAAGCGACAAAAACTAGGATTATAGAATCTTCAAGGACATAGACTCCGAGCTTGAAAACAGAATACCAAGAAAGTGAAACATTCCAAAATGACTTATAGCCTTTCCATTATGAGTGTTGCACACTACACACCCTTAAAAGAGACTTTACTCGACATAGCTTTGTGGATTCCTAATTTACTAAGAACGTAAAGCTCTAATACCAACTCTACATGACTCAAACTAGGGCCTTGTCATAATGGGCATCCCAAGTCTATCAAGGACCAAGCAACAACCTCATTACCTAACCCGACCTCCAAATATGAATACCCTAAGTTGGATGAATTCCAAACATAAAAAAATAGTGTTTATTAGAATTCTAGAAACTGGGTTGTGACCAACCCAAAGAAGTCCACCCATCAATTAAAAAGCATCAACCATAACCAAACCAATACAAAAAGAAAGTTCGCATCGATAATATAACATAAAGGGATAGAACAATAATAAATTTAGACCAACGGTATCATCCTCAATACAAATGTCAATACTAAAGCTAACAACACTACTGAAACTACCCATTGCAACTCATAGTAGTCACACAAAGCCTCTAACTAATAGAAAAAATAATATCTGGTTGGGACATGTCCTTAATCATAGAAAAAATGATATCCATAAAATAACCAAAGTATGTAAAGATATACATGATATGAAATAGAGCATTCCAGAATATGGAGGCTGACTATATCAATCAAATAGTTGATCCCAAATCAATCACTAAGTAGGAAGAATAGAACGGCTAGTTCCTGCATTGTGTGGGGATACAGTCACCCGAAGATGGGTTAGTGGGAGAACGCTAGCATGAATTCATGAAAAGGATAAAATAAGACTACCTAGTAAGACAAAGTAAGCCAACCATATCCACACAACCATACACACACACATATAGATATATATATGTACAACTATGTCAAGAAAGGGAGTCAGGTTTAGGATGTCTTTAAAAATAGTAACCTGGGTATGTGTCGCTTAAACATCATAGAATAACCCATGGGCTTCAAAGGTCAATTTTAACCTCCTGAATATTCACTGATGTGTCTAGCCGCATGAAATAGAGATACCATAAGAGTATGGGATTGTCAAGTACCCTTAGCTCTCCATGATACATATTTATTGCCTACATAGAGGATTCCCATGTACCTTATTGATCTTGGATGTATTTATCTACCTAAGCACCATAATTTATCCATATTTTAGCTATGTTTAGTGAAAAAAGTTCCTAGTTTCTTATATTTTTACTCTACTTCTATGTAACTGAGGTAACCGATGTGATTAGCATGATTTCAGGTATTAATGAGGTAGATGAAAACATTATGGGACTATGGAATACTGATGGAATATGAAACAAGAGAGATTAAGAGAGTTACTAATGAGGAAGATCACGACACTTTGGGGATCTATGGATAGTGGAGGAAACTTTACATAAAAGGAAAGTAGCTTTTGGATTGAATGTGATATATGAAAAGTTTTTCCAGGGAAAACTCAATATTTTTAAATAGTTGAGGACTCGGTAGAAATTTATTAGAGAAGGATGTTATTAAAAGACTTATGGCTAAATTTTTAGAGGATTCATTATTCTGTATTTTTTTTTTGGAGAGAGATGAGAAGGGCGGCTTAGCTTGAGAGAGAAGAGAAGGGTGTCTTAGGGTTATGGAAGCCTTGTAGCATACAATCAATTACTTTGGATTTTGAACTCATTATGCATTGAATTGTTTACATCATACTCTATTCGTTTATCTTGAATTCTCGTGGTTGCAAACATAGAGGATATGCCTTAAAACGTAACTTGTTCAAAAGAAAGGTTGTTGTTCGAAAAGGAGAGTAGTGACAAGAAAATAGGATTACCAACCCCTAATTCATATGTTAATGCCTTAGAAGGATTAACTACTTGGAGATTTTATATTGCTTTTGGTAAACGCTTGTCATTCAAGATAACTAAAGTGGATTAGTCCTTGATGGTTGAGAAACACTACCATTATGTTATTAAATACAATACATTTCTCTGTAAGCATGATGCATGTATTAATTCGTAAATCCTAGAGTTAGAAAGCATTGAAAACTACAAGGTGGGTATAACCCTAGCTTGGTCTTTCTCTAAATTTGAATACTGCTACACTTATTTCATCTTGTTAAACTAAAACCATTAATTTGTGAACTGAATCAAATCCCCCCTATTTATTTTATTGAAATGAACGATTAAAAGTCCACTAATCTGCATACAACTTAATTAGCACCATATGCCCTGTGGGATTCGACCCCAACCGAGTTGGGTTATATATTTGACAACGACCGCTTACTCTCTCATAAGATAGGTGTAATTCGGTCATATCACTTATAGTATCATAAATAGTCTATATGACAAACCCTCATGTCGGCAAACATGAGTTTTTAGAGTCCATCAATTGGACTCGCACCTTTATGCTTATCTATCACAACCCACCATTATTGCTGAATTAAACCATTACCATCCAACCAAACCATTATACAATTATTATTAACTAAGGCTATGAGTAGTGGATCATCATACTGACTATAGCATGTAAGAAATGTCCTTATCCAACATTCTTATGTAAAGATATTCCCATGTACCCATAGATTACACTATCAAGTTAACTTATGGGAATCCCGTGTAACCCACCAGTGTTCCTTTATTAAGTTTGCTTTGGGGAATCCCATGTACCCCATAAGAAATTTTAATTAACCATAACCATGAAAACCAAACCTTACCATTTTGACCATTCCAAACTATTTATACTATTTAGGGTTCCATTACCGAATCATACCATGCAATAGTTCCATTAAAAGTCCAATAATATAGTAAAAGCATTCTCATAGAGATTTTATCAAACATATTGGGGGCATAGTACTTTCAAAACCAAATCCAATTATTAACTAACCATTCCCATGCAACCAATTGTCCAAACATCCATTAAAGTGTCTATTTACATAACAAGAACATAGGAAAACCATAGCAAAGCATTTATAAGGAAAACCCCAACATATATTTGAAAACCCCAAAACCATACTATAACGATGCCATGAACACATTGTATAAAACATGCCTTTAGTTGGACCTAACAATGAGGGAGGAGTAAATGCCGTATATTATGAATATAATGGAGAGAAATCACCCGTAGAAGCCCTAAATTGATGGAGAAAAATCACCCAAAAGGCTTAGAGAGAATTAGAGAGAGTTTCTACGTGGTTTAGATTAGAATAATAGGTTAAATAATGTCCCACTAGTGATATAAATCATACGGTCTTAAGTTGTTAAGTAGGGGAATATCAAAATTACCCCCAACTTAAGCTGCTTAAAATTCCCGTCAGATGGAATTACTACCCCAATACTAGTCATACCCTTCAATACAAGTGGTACCCACGACTCGTACCCTAATCCCCTTTAAACACAATACAATCCACCATATGAATTATCTAAACCAAGTAGTACCTAAACCATATGATCAATACCCCTGAACGTTATCCCTGACAGAATAGAACCAAAGGATTTTTTAACATTGTCTACTATACGAGTCAATGTAAAGACTAATACCCTAAATTTTGGATCATGGTAAGCCACTTGTACTCAGATCCAAGTTATGTTAGTAAGTCTCAGATTAAGTGAAGGGAAAACTTAAACCATATAACCCAACACCAACCATACGACTCGAACCGACAAAGTCATACCCATTCTGAAACCAATACAACCCACCAATAAAAATTGGTTAGCATAGGACCAAGATCATAAGAATGTTACCCCATCATAGCATTGGTACCCACAAGTCATATAATCTCCAAAATTGAAAAATGTAGGAAATTTTTCTAAGGGTCTAAACCTAGGGAGTTTCACACCTATTCAAGGCTTCCAGTAAATTCAAATTCTTTACTTTCATGGTGAAAAGTTCTTGTAGTAGTGGATATTATAATGACCCTCCTTGTCATATTTTGCATTTTCACTCATTTTTGTCATTTAGAGCTTTTCTATAGCTCATATATGACATGTTAGAACTTATAGTTTGGCTACTTAGAAGTTTATTTGGTTTTTAATTCCGATTCAATATTTTGAAATTATTGATGGTTCAAAATTGGCTATGGTGGAAAAACATCAAAAAAATAACCTTGTATGAAAATTCAAATAGTTCCAATAGCTCCAAATACTTATCTTAGGCTAGCTAGACCCTTGGTTTGATATCGAGTCTTCAACACTCATTTTGGGCTATTGGTCAAAAGTTGAGAAAAATGGCTCATGGAAGTAGGACAAACTTTTCATCAAACCAACGTCGGATGGGAATTTCCACGGCTCCATAGGTTGCATAATTTGTTTGCATAAACTAGATTCTTTATTAGTCCAAAGGGTTTTATGTAGACTTGAGAAATTCCAAGTCTTAACTGATGTTTGTGCATCGCTTGAGTTCCCCATGGGTTTCTTAAGATAATAACACATAAGTGGCATGCGAGTCACTTAAGAGACCTTGTTAAGATGAGAAGGTATATTCACAAGTGAAGCCTTTGGTGCTTAAGTGAAAGTTGGCCACTAGGTCACTTAAGTGATGACCGCTTAAGAGACCCAGTGTCTGCTTAACGAAATGTGTCTTCCTGGGAAGCCTATTAAAACCCCACTTAGTCTAATTTTTCCCTTTTTCATCCATTCTCAAGTATATAGAACCCTAAAAAGTATTAAAAAATTAAAAAAAAATATTTTTGGGCTAATTCTTTCACCATTAGTACTCCAAATTGACCTATTTTATATGGTTAATATTTCTTAAGCACAGAGGGACATTCTATCACATTTAAAAGTGTGATTCCGCAAATGGGCCTCACTTTGTATTTTTAGGTAATTTTAGATCCAAATTACCATATTGCAATCTAGGTATGATTATTCCCGTTATGATAAGTAAATTGTCATTTTAATAGTGTGGAATATTGAGAAAGATTCATTAAAGTGGAAATTGTTGTTTATCTGATTCTTCGGGCGTTTCTTTAACATTCAAGTAGGCTAGGTTTACCCTCTTTATAGATTGACCTATATCATAGTATGATCATGATATAATGTTATATATAAGATGAGATTTAGGTGTTCGAGGCATGCTTGTCAATATTTGTATTATTTGGACTCTCTAGATTTTCTTGAAATTGTAATTTAGTCGTAATTAACTTTGTTACTCAGCTTTAGATAAAATTTCTAGCTTAAGGCAATTTATTTCTTATTTAACACCTTGAAGTGCATTTAGATACCCTTATTAATGATTGTTATGGGAATTTAAGGAGATTGAATACTTGACTATGCTAGTTTGGTATTTAGAGGTTAGTGTTAAATTAGAGAAACTGATATGGGTTATCGTTATAAGGTTCAATTCAAGTCCAACAATTTTATAATGATATTGATGATGGGAGTTTGGGTTTAAGACCTAAAATAATGTTTTGATGATGATGCTATTGATTTTTCTATTCGAGTTTGGCATTGAGAGTTACTAATGATATGATATGATACGATACACTTGGATTCATCGTTATGCTTGCTGTAGGTTATTTATGGTTCTTTGGATATTTACTTTCCTTGATTGCACCATTAAGTCTTATGAGGACCCATGTTAGCTTATTTACAGTTTTGTACTTTTTGTCTTATGGAGGATAATTTAGTAGCTATAATTTTGTGATCCTTACATTACAATTCAGGATTTATTTATTTATTCATGTACAATAATGTTGATGTGTATTTCTAGGTTTTCCCTTTTACCTTGACTAACCTTATTTATCTCACATTTTTTCATATTTTAATCATGATTTAGCTCAGTTGGCTTATGATTCTTTTTGAGTACTAGTGGTTAGGCACTCAAACTAAACTTATATTCTTTTATGGTACATATTAGAGTACTAGTAGCCATCACTGATTAACAATGATGCTGAGTTTATTTCGGTGATATAGTGAGCTCTCAGAGTAGGAGTTTCCCTTTTTTTACTTCTATTATCTATGTCTTGTCACATTTTCTGAGATGGGTTGCATTTGACTATTTAAGTACATATATTCCATGTATAGTAGCTCTTGTACCAACACTACTAGAATATAGGATAGTTGTTTATACTTTATCTATATTCTTGGTCATGGGATGGTTGCTTATACTTTATCTATATTTTTGACTTATTTATTCTCTTATTGTTATTATAAGTATTTTATCATTGATTTTTTGGCTTTTGGTACACTTTCCATGAAGTTAACCCATAGCTTATAGCTCCGATCTAAGATTTAACTTACCTACTGGTAGGATAAAGTAGGTGACATCATTACTCATACATTAGGTCATGACAGTTTACTATGATACTCGATAGATTGTGATGGTTTCCTATCTATTATATGGTTATATTGTATATATGCACGCGTGCACACAGACACACATAGATATAAATACATTTTTATGTGCAAGGTCGTGATTATGATATTGGTTGGAGTAGAGGAAGTATTTTATCCTTGTAAAGGACGTGGCCACAGTTTATAATCGTTTTGAGGCTTATAGTTGTATTTTTTGAATAATGGTGATACCATACATAGATTCTGTACATTCATGCTCATTAAAAATGTAAATGGTATGATTCAAACTAAAAATATGGTTTTACTACTATTTTACCTATAAAGCAATTTAGTCTAACTTTTCATCTTTAAAATCGATTCTTTCATAAAAAATCATACCATCTTAATAATAACATATGAGACTTTGAGACAATAAATGTTGTTTTAGTAATTTTAACAGCATAGATTCCGGTTCACAATCTTATTACTATTGTTTACCTCAGTCGAGACAGATTCCAACCCTTTCTTTACTTTTATGATGATTTTATCCAAAAGATTACCTCGTAGAATAGATTTACAGACTAACAATAATTTCTTGGTTGTTCATTTATATATGTATCTCTTGTATTGGGTAGAGTAGTTTGATGGTCATGATGGCTATTGGAAATCATAGTTCAGGATTAGGCTGGGTATACAGGTACTCCTAAACCCCCTAAGGGCGCCCCTTGGTCATGAGTCATAATATTGGATAAGAGAGGTCACAATAGGTCCTGCCTTTATAAGTCATTGAGCTTGAAGAGGTGTCTAACTAGGTTGTATTATGGTACTTGGATCAGTTATGGTAGTATGGATTATACTTTGAATTCATCCTTGTAATTGCATTGCCTATCACTATAATGTGTCTATATTTATCATCCTTAAGGAGGTTACATAGGTGTAGGTGAAGAGTATTGCTTGCGGTGTGTTATATGTTGATTGGTCCTTCTAGGTTATAAATCACAATTTAGTTATTGTTTTTCTAGGCTAACAATTTACAGTACTGTTCAATTATTATGGTTGGTTTGTGATAGGTATATTATTGGATTGGTACTGAGATTTGAGATATGATTCTTATTTCATTCATTACAGATGCTTTGTTATGATTAACAATATGATGTTTAGACTATAGTTTAGAGATCCTGATTATGTGAGAACTAGTTCCAACTATGTATAGGAGGCCTTAAAATGCTAGTATAACTACTGTAGGTTGTACCATAGGGTTATCCTTGTTTATATACATAGTTTTATATATGTAGTTATGGTATTACTCCATTCATTCATCTGTTCATGTTATATATCAACTCTTTGGCCTTTTATACTATTATATTTCCTTTATTTACTATTTATTTGTATGTGGGCTATAGTCTAGAGCTTAGGTTCCTGAGTATGGCTGGAATTTAATAGTTTATCCCCATTGCCTCATTATATTTACTATGTATATTTGCATTATCTTTGGAGCTTAGTCGGTAATTACAAATTGAGTACAATGTGTTTGGTAATCATACTACACTTCAACCTGCATAACATATTATGGGTTCTCTCCAATATGAAATTTCCAACTTATTTATTTAATTATGTGCAAAAGGACGTTAGAATTACTTCCAAGTCTGCCCTTCTTAAACTTATGTTAATTTGTATTTTATTGATCTACATCTAAAATACACCTCCAACTGAAGGATAAAATAGTTGTTATCAAGTAAAGTAACCCAACTAGGTTAGGGTTGAACCCACAGGGAAGACATGGATTTGTATCTCTAGCCTGCTGAACTCAATATGTAAAACTAAAATTAAATGAGGGGTTCTTAGTAACAATCTTAAACAAGTAACAAAATTCAACTTTGATTGTAATTAGTCGGAGACAAACACTATTATTGTGTTCCCACTGGCTTCTCAACTCAGTAGGCTTATCGTGATATATTTGAAAAACCCAATACATTGCATGAAAAATCTAATAAGTTATGTACCACCACTTTTTTTATAGACTTATTGACAGATTTCATACTTTACCTTTTGAGTCTCAGGACATCGCATTACTAACCCTTATCTTATATCCTAGTTATTATCGCTTTTTCATTCTCAAGTTATTAGACAATAGATAACCGTCTTACATAGATGATACTAGTTAGCCTAGATTGACAATAAATCTTAAAGTTACTATTATTATTATCTTTTCCTAGTCACTACTTTTCTTATGGAGTAAATAACGATATTCAAGGTGGGATCTTACTATTTAGAACCGCTAAGACATCTATTAAACTAAAGATAATACAATACATTCAAGAATACTGCTTCAAAATAACTTAGCACTTCCCCTACTTTGTCAATATTCTAGGGTTCACACAACCCTAGGTAAAGGCTTAATACAAGCCTAAAGTGCTTATGGATTTCAAGGACTTCTCAAAGGACCAAGCGATGGAATTGGCTAGTATTTAGAGAATTTTAAGCCTTATTAATGTGAAGAAAGGATGAGAACTTATACACTCAATAGGCACCTCAATTGAAGAGCAAGATAGAGTTTGCACACTCGAAATAACACTCAAGAGGCGACTTATTTAAGCTCTCATTAAGGACATTCTAGTCTTTTGTTATGCAATAATATAAATAGAAATTTTCACTTATATTCTCATTAGCTTTAATGAATATTGAAAGAATACTCTTTAGTTTAACTTAGTCTTCTAGTTTTAGCTTAGAATCCAAAAATTGAGTGTTTAATGAATTTGGAAGTTTTTTCACTTGTAATGAACATTTCACAAGAAAGGTGCAATTAAGGGAGTGTGAATTCCTTTGCTTCACTTAAGAGAGTGGTTTGATCTTACATTGGTGAGGGTTTTTTGAAGGTTTGAAACACCTTCTAGTGCTAATCATTTATCGAAGTGAGGGTCTCTCTACTATCTTTACTTGAAGCATCTCTTCTTCATCCCTTTTCTTGTAGGTGTGTTATTTTTCTTTTTCTGTGATTGCTGAATTTTATTTCTTGATCCTTAATTTCATTTTTAGATAGCCTATAGGATATCATTTGGTATCAAATCGTAGGTTAGGGTTGTCCCCACAACTCTAATCGTTGGTTTTAGTGTCCTTATTATGAAAATCTCAACAAAAAAGAGTCAAAAATCTGAAAAGCTCAAAAGAAAATGGTTTTGTCTTGTTGTTTGTAGTAGATCTGTGTGTTAAAAGTTTGATATACTAATTTTTTTTTTTTTTTTGGTTTCAAGTGCTAAATTCTTGTTAAAAGTTTGATATAATCTTGGAATAAGATTTGGGAGATTTTGACCTAGATCCACCATGGATATGGCGTCTTGAAGATATAATGGTGATAGATCTGTGTGGTGTTGTACTATTGTACATTGTTTGTTGCTTATTTTGTGATATTTAAGGTCATCCTGTCCTAAGGAACCTACATCTACAAGAAAAATTGAAGATTAACGTTCATTTGAGTGAAGGTCAAACGTTGCTCAACCCTTGAATATTCATCTTGTTATTTTATGTTCATCCAATGTTGTTGAACAAGAATGTTCAAGGAAGGTGTTTGATCCAAAAAAGGACATTAAAGAGAGTGTACTTAGTGTTTGTGTAATAATATTCCTTGGCATATTTATTACCATCCAAAAGAAGGAACAAGCAAAGGAGACAACCAAGTACAAATCAAGTACAAAGGGTCGGGGGGGCAATCTTTTGAATTCAAATAATTATTTCAAAAGAGCTCCAAACTTGTTGTTTTTCCCTCCCAAAGAATGCTTATTTTCTTCCCTTAGGTGTAGGCTAAGACTTAAAGAAATTTGGGATTCAATATTTTGAAAACCACATCCAATCAAAGATTGCCAAATCATAAAGTGTAATTCAGCCAAATTGAGTTCCTAAGTTGATTTTCTAGTTTCTAATTTTTGATTCTAGTTTCCTAAGTTGATTTTCTAGTTTCTAATTTTTGATTCTAGTTTCCTGTGTGTTAAATTCTACCATTAATTAACAAACTAAAGTAGCTACTAGGTTGGTAATTAGTTTAGAGTTCATTTATTTCGTGTCTTTGATTTTTTTGTGCCTTTTTTTCGTTTTTAATTCGTAGTAGTTTATTGGTTCAAGTTTATGCATCATTTTATTTGAGTGTAATCAAACAAAAATTAGTTCTGGAACAAGGAATATTCACCACTCAGTTCACTTGCCAAGTATTGCCATGTTTTCAATACTTGTGAGATCAAGTGTGAGGTGAGATCCGAGTGTGAGTGTGGTGTGGCTTTTGAACTAACATGTTTGTTCATTTTGTAGGTTTTCCTCTTTGTTGTTATTTTTCTTTTGTTAGGTACAAATCATATCCCAACCCTTGGGTAATGATGATTTAGGAGCCTTGATGGCTCGGTTTTATTCACTCTCCCGAGAATTGAAGGGTGGTTTGGACAATGCGATAGGAGAGTTGGGTTCTTTGAAGAGTGAGATGAGTTCTATGAAGGATGAGTTTGGTTATTTGAAGGGTGGGTTTGGTTATTTTATGGGTGAGGTGACCACCATTATTGGAAGACTTGATTGGGTTGAAAGTAGGAGGAACTCATGACCTTCTATTCCTAATCCCTACCATGTATCTTCAAGTGTTCAAGCTAACAACTCATCCATGATTATACTCCCGAGACCCCACCAAATGCTTTACCCTCTAAGAGTTCCACAAAACCAGCCAATAAACCTATCCCAACTTCTCCTAACTGAATCCTACAAATATCACTACATACCTAAATAAACCAAGTCCAACAAGAAGGACTTGGAACTCAAACTCTACCACCAAATCCAAATGTCCTACTACCAAATCCCTTTGACCAAACACCAAATCCTCCACATAACCAAATACCTCCACCAAATACTAATTACAAAATTCCAAATCCCATTGATCAAAGACCTTACCCTCCACCACACCCAATGTCACAAGTCCAAGCTCCAAATAACCAAAGGCCTCATAGCCCTCCATAAAGACGCCAAAACTGAAACTATCCAATCCAAATTGAAGATTATGGTAGAGGGAATCAACAAGGTTTTGAATTTTCTCATGAAGATTATTGTAAGTTTCGAGGGCAAGAGGAAAGGCACGGGCATAGTGATCAACAAAGAATCTAATACATTTTCATCAATTCTATAAAAGTTTGCATTCTGATCTTCAAGAGAGAAAGTGATCCCGACGCGTACTTAGCTTGGGAATCTTCTTGTGAAATTTGTTCCAAGTGTATGACTAAACCGAGGTGAAGAAAAGTCTTTATGCCATTGCACATTTTGAAGGCTATGAAAACGCATGGTGGGATTATACTAAAAGATTTAGCAATGTATTGATTGATGGCCAACCACCCCCTTGGGAGGAGTTGAAGAGACTTATGAGAGAGAGGTATGTTCTGAAATAATATAGACGCAATCTTCTTGCCAAACGTTAAAATTTATGGCAAGGAAGCAAGAGTGTAATAGCCTATTATGAAGAGTTCCAACAACTCATCTTGACACTTAATCATAAAGGTAAAGAAGTCCATCATGATATCAGTCTTTTCAAGTGAGGTTGAACAAAGAAATATCTTCTCATATGAATTTTCATAATTTTGAAACCCTGGTTGAAGTCTTCCAAGCATCTATGGAAATTGAGAAAGAGAACAAGGAAAGATAAAAGCCAAAGGCTCCTTACACCTCCTCAGATTGGTCTAAAGAAAAAGGCATAATCTAAGCATCCATGGCTCCTACTATAGTCATGACCAAGGATTCCCAACACCATTCTACAAATCTTGAAGGTAAAACAACTTCTACTTCGCATTCTAAGAGTCTACAATGTTTCAAATGTCGAGGGTGGTGTCATAGGGCAAGTGAGGGCAAGTGAGTGTCCTTACCAATGTAATGTGATCCTAATGGATGGGAAATTGTATTATCTTGGAGAATAAGTCAAGTTGGAAACTGAGGAGAGTGATGAAAACACTCAAGATAGAGAGTACATAGAATATAAAACTCAAAGAGAGGGAAGTGAGGAAGATATTTTTCCTTGTGACGTAGAATGTGATACCTCTTTCATACAAAGTGCCTTATTAAAGGAAGTATAAGATTAGTGATCATAGATAGTGAAAGTTGTGGGAATATTGTTAGTGTCACCATGGTTGACCACTTAAAACTATCCACTATCCCTTACCCAAATACAGACAAGCTTCAATGGCTAAACAAGTGTGGTAAATTGAAGGTCAAACGACAATGTGTGAATACATTCAAAGTAGGGAATTATCATGATAAACTTTTGTGTGATGCAATTCCCTTGGAATCATGCCACATATTATTGGGAAGAATTTGACAATTTGATAAGCACACTATACATGATAGAAGGTGTAATAGGTACACCTTTGAGCATGGTAGCCAAAAGTTCACTCTTCTACATCCTTCACCATCTAGTATAAGTTAAATCCAATATAAAACCAATAATTTTGATAAGAAAAGAAAGACGGAAAGGGGAGGGGAGTCCTTAGATTGTGAGCTTTGTGATGGAAAAACAATTTAGATTGTGGGACTTTCCCACAAATGTACCTTGTTACTTCCTAACCCAAAACCTAGAATTTTTTATATCTTTGATTCTTCTTAAGTGTATTTACAATATGAAATGATAACCAAGAAGGATAAAAAAAGAGTTCTACATGAAAACATGATAAAGGAACTAGAGACTCTCTTGACCGAGAGCTCCAAAAAAGTGGACTAACCAAGCCTTACCCAAGGTGACTTTGCTACTCTCAACACTTTCTTGAACTTAAAATTTTGTGAATTAGTGTCTTGTGATGTGGTTTTGTGTTTGCAATTGCATACCTCTTTCCTTAGTAACTCTTTTGTTGTTAAAAATGATGAACTTGCTATTAAAACTAGTTCACTACTTGAACTTGAGAATGGTGTGTTTGAGAATTTCGAAGCTAGTGATGATTCTTTTAATAATGATCTTGATATTGAACAAGCTACTTTGAACTTGTGTATTGAAATTCATGATGTTATTTTTTCTCATAGTGACCTTGTGTATGTCAAAGTTGTGTGTAATACTTTGAATGATTGTGAGTAAATTATCCATATGAAAGAAGTGGGTCATATCGGCTTAGAACTTAGTCTTATACTTCCATTTGATGTCGGAGTCCCTTTGGGATGTGGGTGGAGTAACTTCTGGTCATGTGTATTCCCTTTTGATGTTGATTCTATTCACTTCTTTTATCTTCTTTGTTCAAAGTTTTTCATGACAAATACCAAGGATATATGGATGTATGTCAAAAGTGAACAACCTTGGATTGTCTATATAACTTGTGGTAATAATGCTAACCGTCCTCCCTTCAGGAATGTATTCTTATTTTCCCTCTTTTCGATTTTGCAAGGTGCGAATTTTAGGACAAATTCCTTTCAAGATGGAGAGGAAGATACAAGCCTAAAGTGCTTATGGATTTCAAGGACTTCTCAAAGCACCAAGATATGGAATTGGTGAGTGTTTGTAGAATTTTGAAGCCTTATCCAAGAGAACAAAGGAGGAGAACTTATACACTCAAGAGTCGCCTCAATTGAAGGGCAAGATGGACTTTTCACACTCCAAATTAAAACTCAAGAGGCGTCTCCTTTAAGCTCTTATTAAGGGAATTCTACTCTTTTGTTATGTAATAATATAAATAGAAATTTTCTCTTCTATTCTCATAGTTTTGATGAATCTTGAAAGAATACTCTTTTGTTTGTAAGTTAGCCTTCTAATTTCATCTTAGAATCTGAAAATTGAGTGTTTAATGCATTTGGATGATTTTTTCACTTGTATTAAACATTTTTCAGGAAAGTTTGAATTAAGGGAGTGTAAATTACTTTGGTTCACCTAAGAGAGTGGTTTGATCTTACATTGGTGAGGTGTGTTTGAAGGTTTGAAACCCCTTTCTAGTACTAATCATTGGAAGAAGTGAGAGTCTCTCTATTATCTTTACGCATCTATTCTTCATCCCTTTTCTTCTAGGTGTGTTGTTTTCCTTTTTGTGTGATTGCTGAATTTGGTGTCTTGAGTCCTTAATTTCAATTTTTGATAGCCTATAGGCTATCAAGGCTTTATCTGCTCTTGCTTATAAAACAATCAACAAAATTCATAGCAAAAAGCATTAAACAATATCAATACGATCAATAAGTAAAACCCAAAGTTATCAAATAAATTATCAACCAAAATAAGGACCTAAGTAATTCCAAGATCAAAATCAAATATTGAAATCAAATATATGTAGGCACAAGAATCAGCTAGAGGAAGATTGTGTACCCACTATTGAGCATCATCATCATCTGAATCCACCTATGTAAGAGGTGGTTAAGAAATAAATCATCCAGTGGCTAGATGCAGGGGTGTGTACCGAATCTCAAATAGTAAATGGGTGAGTCCTATACAATGTATTCCCAAGAAAGGGGGCATGCCAGTCTTGGCAAACAAGAAGAATAAGCTAATTCCACTCAGGCCTATCACAGGCTGGAGGGTGTGTATGGATCACCGGAAGCTAAAATCATAGATGCTAAAGGACCATTTCTCAATGCCATTCATGGATCAAATGTTTGATCGATTGGAAGGAAAGGGATGGTACTATTTCTTTGATGGTTATTTTGGATATAACCAGATTCATATTGCTCCTAAAAATCAGGAGAAGACCACTTTTACATGCCCATATGGTACTTTTGCATTCAAACGGATGCCATTTGGTCTATGTAATGTACCTACCACTTTTAAAGGTGCATGATGTCCATTTTCTCAGATATGATTGAAGACACATTGGAGGTGTTTATGGATGACTTTTTGGTTGTAGGTGAGTCATTTGAGTCATGCTTGGAAAATCTTAGATGGCTTTGCAGCGATGTGTGGAATTCAATCTTGTGCTAAATTGAGAGAAGTACCATTTTATGGTTAAGAAAGGCATTGTTCTCCAGCATAAAATTTCTAAAAAAGGAATTAAAGTTGATCGAACCAAGATTGAAGATATCGAGAGACTACCACCTCCAATTTCTGTGAAGGGGGTTTGTAGTTTTCTCGGTCATGGTGATTTTTATCGGAGGTTTATTAAAGACTTCTCCAAGATTGCAAACCCATTATGAAACTTTTAGTGAACGATGCGAAGTTTTACTTTGGTGAAGATTGTTTGAAGGAGTTTGAATGTCTCAAAGGGAAGATATTTGAAGCCCCTATTATTGTAGCACCCGATTGGTCTCTACCATTTGAAATTATGTGTGATGCAAATGTTGTAGCCTTGGGTGCTGTACTTGGTCAGAAAAAAGAAAAGATCTTTCATATAATCTACTATGCGAGCAAGTCCTTGAATGGAGCACAGAAGAACTATAGTG
Source organism: Capsicum baccatum var. pendulum (assembly GCA_030864225.1). Taxonomy (NCBI): domain Eukaryota; kingdom Viridiplantae; phylum Streptophyta; class Magnoliopsida; order Solanales; family Solanaceae; genus Capsicum; species Capsicum baccatum. The sequence goes on from CM061550.1 coordinate 9,837,198, forward strand.
TCACAGAACAGGAGCTTCTCGCCGTTGTTTATGCTTTCTTGAAGTTCCATGCTTACTTGTTGGGAACAAAGGTAGTTGTTCATACAGATCATTCAGCTCTGAGATATCTAATGGCAAAGAAGTATGCCAAGCCAAGGCTAACCAGGTGGGTGCTACTGCTTTAAGAATTCGATTTTGAGGTAATGGATAGAAAAGATTATGAAAACCAAGAAGCTGATCATCTATCCAGACTTGAGAGTGAGCACACAGTGCACAATAACCTGGAGATCAATGATGCATTCCCCGACAAAGAGATTCTAGAAACTATGGTGGAAACATACCGTGGTATGCAGATTTTTCTAACTACTTGGTAAGCGAAGTGATTCCTGAGAATCTCTCCTTTCATCAAAGGAAAAAGTTTATGCATGATGTGAAGCATTACTTCTGGGATGAGTCGTATCTTTTCCGATGATGTGCAGATTGTATTATTAGGTGGTGCATCCCAAAAGTAGAGGTGGATAGCATACTAGAAGCAAGCCATGCTTCCCAAGTTGGAGGTCACCGTGTAGGTGATCGGATGGCCAAGAAAGTACTGCAAAGTGGCTACTATTGGCCTTCATTATTCAATGATGCTAATGATTTCATAATAAGATGTGATCAGTGCCAGCAAAAAGGTTCTATCTTAAAGCACCATGAGATGCCCATGTCCAAAATGCTTGAAGTATATTATTCGATATCTGGGGTATTGACTTCATGGGCCCGTTTGAGAGCTTATTTGGGATGAAATATATCTTAGTTGCTATTGATTACGTATCCAAATGTGTTGATGCAGTCACTCTAGCAGATAATGAAGGTAAGAGTGTTGTTGTGTTCTTAAAGAGAAATATCTTCTCTCATTTTGGGGTACCTCACACCATCACAAGCAATGGAGGATAACATTTTTGCAACAAGCTATTCAGTGTCGTATTGGTAAAGTATGGGTTTAAGCAACATAAGGTAGCTACACCGTACCACCCACAAACTAGTGGGAAGGTGGAGGTCTCAAACCAGGAAATCAAGTTGATCCTTACTAAGACTGTAAATGCCAGCAAGAAAGATTGGTCCAAGAAACTGGATAATGCCTTATGGGTATATAGGACCGCGTACGAGAAACCAATTGGCATGTCAACATACCAACTAGTTTATGGCAAAGCTTGTTACTTGCTAATTGAGCTAGAACATAAAGCAATGTGGGAACTAAAACAGCTTAATGAGAACTAGGATGATGCAATGAATATGAGATTGGGACAGCTGAATGATATGGATGAATTTTATCTCAATGCATATGAAAGATCAAATCTTTACAAGGAAAGGATGAAAAAGTACCATGATCGGAGGATTATCAGATGAAACTTTCAGAAAGGAAATTTGGTACTCCTTTTCGAAGCTGTTTCCAGGTAAGTTGACATCTAAATGATCTGGTCCATTCAAAATCAGCAAAGTCTACTCATCTGGAGTAGTACAGTTAGAAAATGATGATGGTAGTGTCTTTAATGTGAATGGACAAATAGTGAAGCTATATATCGGTCCAACCGACTCGATAAAATGTATAACCACCATATATCTTGATGAAGTATGCGTAATCAAGATAACTGTGTCATGCCGCGACATTAAATCAAGTGCTACATGGGAGGCAACCCATGGTTTTATTAGGATTTCGTTTTTCGTAAATGAAAATTCAAAAAGAAGAGTCGAGCCACGACCGAAACTAAGGAGCTTGTTAGGATGCAACCCATCCCTGTAATCATCTTGTTCGTTTGTTTTGAATAAGTGTAGGTACTGCAGGAAATAAGGAGATAATTAGTTTTAAAATTAGTGAGAAAATGAAGACATCAAAGGTGGTAAGTTTATTGATGTCGTACATATTTCTTAGTGTAGCATTCGATTTCACTTAGAAATTGTGAAAGAAGGTATATAACAACTGGTATGGGTCTATTGCGACTTCAACACATCACATAAGTGCATATAGGCATCGCCTATACAATTGCCTATGCTCACTGCCTCACTTAGGCAATAATTTAGGCGCCGCTTATGTCAACATAGGCGATATCTTAGGCGCCGCCTATGTAAACATAGGCGATATGTTCGGCACCGGCTATACCATTGCCTATGATCACTGCCTTACTTAGGCGATAAGTTAGGCATCGCCTATGTCAAAAAAGGCGATAGCTTAGGTGCCGCCAATATTAACATAGACGATAGGTTAGGCACCACCTATACCATTGCCTATGCTCACTAACTCACTTAGGCGATATGTTAGGCGCCACCTACTTATGCTTAGGTTATTTCATGGGCACCGCCTATCAGTGTAAGTTTTGCTTAATAATCCATTGTTGAATGGATCAAACCGACCCATGTCATACCTTTTAAACACATTCTCTACTCTTAAAATCCCACTTTATTTTTCTTTGACCTAAGCGCCACCCAAACACCTTTTCCCTCTCCAAGCCCTTCTCTTTTCTCATCTAATCTTGTAGGCCCTCACGGTTTATCAATCATTTATCATCAAGTATCATGGCTCCAAAAGGACAACAGGTAAAGGGGAAAGCATCCACATCACAAAAAGGTCAAAAAAGGACAAAAAAGGACAAGGCAGATTCCTCCTCTCTTTACATTCCTCGATGCACTTTTGGGATCAAATGGGTTCTAGAGGAGGAAGGGAAGGAATGTTATAGAGATAGTAAAGTTAAAAAATATGTACATGTGGAAATGATGCAGAAGGAAAGTTTAGCAAAGAACTACCCTTGCGTTCTGGCAAAGATTATGGTACTAATGCTTGACTTCATCTTCCGAGACATGGGCGAGTGTAATCTTTACTTAAATCGAGTTTTTTATGACAATTAGTCCCTAAGGACTATGAGAGATAAAGTAAATATTCAAGGGAAGTTCTTCCAATTGAATGCTTATTTGCTCAACTCTTTCCTGGGTATCTAAGTGTGGATCACTCACCACTCAAGGAGCTCTACAACAAACCTCCCTATAGAGCGATCAGACATACGTTCTGTGGATCAAGGTCTATGACCCGGTGGACTAATCATAAGGATAATGGTCATCAAAATACATACCCATATTCTTATTTGAATAGAGAAGCTCGTATATGGATAAGAATAGTCAATAATTGCTTGATTCCTAGGACACAATATACTAACTTCAAGCGTGATCAAATCTTCTTGGTATATTATCTAATGACAAATATTCCCATCACTATTGGTACAGTTATACGTGCGTCGATACATAAAGCAAGGGTGCATAGCAAGTCCCACTTCAGTTTTGGCAACTTTTTGACTGCAATTTGAAGGAAAGAGCACATTGAGGAGGATCCAACAGACCATAAGTTGGCACAAAACCAAAAGAAGGTAGATCTCACAAAAATCAAAGATCCAAAAACTATACAAGGCATCAACCTTACCACTGCTGAAAGACATGATCGATATGAGAGTTTCTTGCCATCTGTATGGTATGACTAGGTTCACTATAATGAATGGGGGTCGTGTACCTACTGATACAGAGCTTCGACAGCTTGACTACGACTACCCGCTGAATGATCATGTTTGGGCCATGTAATGAGTGAGGGTAAATTTTAAAGAACCTCTAGATGATGATGTTCCGACAGACGATGATCACTGATTGCTAAACTCTGATATAGAGGACAAATCTGGTGATAAAGACTCAGATGATGATTCTGATATTGGGGTATGAACCTGGATGTAGAGGAAGAGTCCTACTAGCCAGGTTTTTGCTTATTCATTTACACTGAGGGTAGTGTGTTCCTTCTTCATGTTGGGTGAGGGTACAAGTACGCCTTGATTGCCTTGTCTGCTATATTGCCTACTACTTGCACGCGTTGTTTGTCTGCTACAATTGTTTTAGACATTGTTAGTTAGTCGAGATTAGTCACTTTCCTCAATGATGGATGTATGATGACCGTCTTAAGAGAGAATTTGTCATATTGTTGCATGAACTTGTTCTTATAGACGGCATGGCATTATAACATGAGTTTGTGCTGAATCGCTACTATTGAAACATTTAGGCTCTAAGTTGTGATTCATGCTGTGATAATTGTTATGGTTTAATTCATTTATCTGTTGGGTCAAGAATCTATAATGCTCCTAATTAAGTTGACCGTGTGACATGTGAGTGTAAGGTTATTGTATATTGTTTGTTGCGACTGATGCTAGAACTTGCCGTGTATGTGTGTGTGAAGTGAAATAACGATTCTGGTCTTAGGAGATGATTTATGCATTTATTTGGCAGCCCTTATTTTTATCTTCTTTTTACCAACCTTTGTACATTGTCCTAGTTGAATACCCATTTAGCCTTTAGTTATTTTCTTTGGCAACCTCATATGTAGCCTAATCCATTTTTTTAAAGACCATAATTAGATCCAAAAGCTCCTAAGCACTTTAAATTATAGAATCAAGTTGAGTTAAGAGTTTGGAAAAATAAGGGAAAAAGGTAAAAGTGATACCCCAAAGTTTAGTTATTGGTACATGAAAATATTGTGATTGGGAGTAGCCAGGTGCTACACTAAAAGTGATGAATTTATAGCCAAACATGTTACAATGAACCTATTTTGGCCCTGGTCCTTTCTTGGATATTGTTCACCTTAACTAAGTCAAATAGCATAAGCTGAGGGTGACTATCATAGGGGTGCGTAAAAAGAAATTTATGTATAATAAAAAGAGTTGTATACTCCCATCATAGCGTTTTTGATTGAGTAATAAAATGGGGCGAAGATAAAAGAGGTTGGTAGGTGAAAGGAAGGTAGATTGGTTGTTAATAGTTGGTCTAAATGGCATAATGTAGTGTATTAAAGAACATAGGGAACATACTTACTATTTTTGGCCAAGATAGTCCTACCCATCCCTTTCGCCTATATTACAACCCGTAAAAGACCCATTTGATCCTAACCTTAGCATTCTAATATTAGTGGATCATTACACTAAGGGTAAGAATATGGTCATCAATTGTAATCTAAGAATTCTTTGTGACAGTGAGATCAAGCAAGTTGATTCTTATACCCATATTTTTAAAGAATACAAAACTATGAGTGATTATGGGTAACTTTCTTATGTGAGCGCACATGGTTGATGATTGTTGGGTACTTTTATATGATGTCTTTTCTTAACTTGTGTAGATGAATTAACCAAATTAATGAGTCTATGTTGGAGGGTGAGTTGTTTCTAGTGATGATCCAGAAATCTACTCTTTGTTAATATTTGTTGTTTATGTTTTGTTGAGCATTTTGTGTTGCCCTTGTGAGTTTATTTAGGAATTTGCATGGATGTTTGATTTTATTCGAGGAAAAACAAAGCTTTAAGTTTGGGGTGGTGATGTTGGGCATATTTATACGTCTAAGCACCATAACTTACCTATGTTTTAGCTATGTTTTGAGGATAAAATACAAAATTCTTGCACTTTTAGTCTATTTATAGTTAAGGGAGATGACCTATGTGATTATCATGGTTTTCAGGTACTAATGAGGAAGATTACGACACTCTGGGGACCTATGGATAGCAGAGGAAACTTTACATAAAAGGAAAGTAGCTTTTGGACTGAATGTGATATATGGGAACATTCTCCCAAGGCAATTTGCCATTTTTAATAAGTTGAAGACTTAGAAGAAAATTATGATAAAGAAGGCTATTAAAAGAATTGTTGAGGAATTTTTATTCATTATGCTGTTTTTGGGTTTTTGAACGCAAGAAAGAGTGACTTAGTGTGAAGAGAGAGAGAAAAAGTTTCTCCTTAATTTCACTATTGTTCGGATGCGCAAATTGACTTCCACTTTTTGGTACGATGAATATTCTTATGGTGATTTTCATTTTATTCATGAGTATCTATGTTTAATTGTTAGGGTTATGGAAACCTTGTAGTATATTATTTATTTCTATGGGTTTTGAATTCATTTTGTGTAGATGCACTTATATTATACTCTCTTTGTTATGATTGAATTCACATGGTTGCAAACACAAAGAATGTGACATTAAAACATAACTTGTTCGATAGAAAAGTTTATGTTGGGAAAAGATAGTAGTGACAAGAGAATAGGGTTTCTAACCTCTATTTTATCCGTCAATGCCTTAATAGGATTAACAACTTGGAGATTTCACATAAGTATAAATAACACATTTGATTTGAGAGAACGAAAGTGGATTAATCTTTGTTGGTTGAGAAACACTTGGATTATGAATTTAAATGTGTTTCTCTATAAGTGCATGCATGTATGAGTTCTAAATACCTATAGTAAGAAAATATTGAAAACTACAAAGTGGAAATAACCCTAACTTGTCTTTCACTCTAATCAAATACTATTACACATATCATCTTACTGTTACACTGATAGTATTACTGCGTACTTAAACCGAAAACCCTCCTTTACTTTGGAACCTTCGATCAACAACCTAATAATAATCGCAACACTCTATGATCAAAGTATTCCCTGTGGGATTCGACACCCAACCCAGTTGGGTTCTATATTTGACAGCGACTGCTCGCACTTTATAATAAGAGATGTAATTTAGGCGTAACAGCTATGGAGAAGTTACAACATACGTAGGACGTGACCCTTGATAGGAAGGTGTGGAAGACGTGGATTGGGGTAGAGGGTTAGACGGTGGGGTGGTTCGGTAATAGTTTCTTTTGTGTATGTAGTTTTTATTTTTGGTGTTGTATGATGTCTATGATTTTTGTTAGATAGTTCTTATTTTTGTCTTGTGGTTGTAGTATTATCCTGGTGCTAGTGGTGTTAGTTTATTTTGCACTTAGTTTTTGTGTTTGTTATACTGATATTACTTCTAAGTTGGTGATATATCTGAAATGGCCTCTCTGCTTCACCTGATATAGTGGTATGGTCTGCGTACACTCTATCCTACCCATACCCCACTATGTGGGAATAAAATGGGTATGTTGTTTTTGTTGTTGTTGTTAGATCGGTATAAAAAATCATCTTTTCTTGTATTTGCTTAATCATGTACATTACATACTTTACTTTTGTTTACTTTGTAAATTGTAAGGCATGATACAAATGGCTAGTTGATCAGTGATAAAAGAGGATGACACATTCTTGGCACTTTAATCCCTGGGTTATGGTCCATATAAATAAATAATTCGGTATCAACCCATGCACGACTTTCCTTTTACCCCTGGGATACCTCCCATAATATTGGGATTGAACAATGCTAGGTGTTCCCTCCACCCTTGGGATACCACCCAAGAACATATAGATTTACTTTTGTTCATTCTTTTTATCTTTAAAGTTGTTATTTGGTTGTCATGACATTATTGGATTTGGATTTTTGGACTAGTAGTAAAATATATATAAATATGTAGTTGATGAAATAACTATGAGGTATGAAGCAACAATAATGGAAATTTAACACTTAGAATCCTAAACAACACAATGGACCCTGTTTGGCTAAGAGAAAAACTCATATAGCTTGTTTTTGACAATACCTTTATCATACTAGCACTTACAAGAGTAAATGTGCAGATTTAATCACAAATAAATTTTGAGGTACTTTAGCATCCTAAGGAGTTGGAATAAGGTTGTTATTCAAATTGGAGGTTGTGTGTTGCCATTATGTATCAACTTAAAGGAATAGAACTTAGGAAGCTACTTTGTAACACAATAGTTAGATTCAGGCCAAAGAGTATAGGATCAAGAAACCTTATGTAACTTGCTACACAACTCTTATATCACCTTATATTAATGTCCTTACATCAAGATTATTAATCTACAATAGAGTGAATAGTAAACTAGTGTTAGTAGCTGATTGACACATTTCATTCATTTAGTAAACCAATATTAGTAGCTAATTAATGCATTCACACCATTTAATCTTACCAAAATATTAGCTGAGTAGTAACACAAAAATTTATCCTCCAATTACATTCACATAAATAAAAATTCTTATAATCCCCCCTTACCATTTTTTTCTTTATCTTACTCTGAAAATAGTATATCAAGTAGAGTAGGCAGTTAGCTTATACGACGTACAATTCGGTGGTATATCACTATACCCTCCGTCTACCTTTCAATAAAAACTATTCACACCTTTCCCCAACATCAACCAAGAATCCCCAAACATATAAACATAAAAGAAATTCTAAAATAGTCCCAAATATCTTTTAATATAATGACCAAATATTACACTCACCATCTCTTGAGTTCTTAACAACAATATATACGCAATCCTCTACTAACACATGTATATAGGAAAAGTCTAAAAATGGGAGGTAGCCATACCTTAAGTTGTGTAGTCGCTTATTCTCTTAATGTGTATCTCTTAAATATCTTGATACCTTCACTCACAAACTCAAAGTGAAGAGAAAAATCTCCTAGTAATCTAGAACAATGGGACTGCTAAACTTTAAAAGGGTTGTCTTATAAATTAATAATGGAGAACATAATTCTCATAGTATTCTTAAATTAAAGTCATTATTTATTCACTGACCTTTATCTTGTAAGGAATGCAAATCCCATTAAACCTAGTGGAATTATGGGGTTGGTAATAGATAAGGGAAGCAAGATAGATAACCTAAGAAAGCTGATTTTTGTCTCAGTTAAAATGGGGGTAATTAAGTTGGTTTCAATCCCTTCAAATGTAGTTGGTTTTGGAAGATATTCATGGCTATTTCCTGGACATAATTTGTCAAGTAGGTGACATGCCTACTTGTAAATTATACTTGGATTATTTTGGATCAAAAATTATTGGGCCCTGGCTTCCATTCTTTTCCTTTCCTCTCTTTTAATTTTGGAAAAAATTAATTCAAGTATGTGGCAGTGTACTAGGCCTAATAAGATGGAAAAGGGATCCTTATTAGGTGATGCACTTACTTAGTTCCTCGGTTTTTCACGAGGTCAAAGTAGGTGATTCACCTACTTGCTTTATTCAAGTCTAAAATAGGTCTTTAACTTATTGGGGTTTTGGGAAAAATTTGGTGTTAGGCTGCCCATTTTCTTCAACATTTATTTTACATAGTTTGGGCCTTAAATTAGCCCATTAGTATAGGCGCTAAACCTTGACCATTAGTCTTGGACCTATTAACTTTGTCCATGTAGCTCAATTAGGTGACTTACCTACTAGCTTAAATAAGTCAAGCAAGTACCTTAATATTTTATTCTATTTTTAGATTAAAGTACCTTAGCTAAACTTAAAACATATATACACTTGGTCACTTTAACCCTTAGAATCAAATACCTACTTATGGTCCAACATTTAAATACTCTCATAGATGGCAACTTGATCGTACAACTTTTAAATGTATGAGAAATTCCTTCAGACATTGCTTACCATTACTAATCACATGGATACCAAGTTCATTACCTATCCTTAAATGTTGTATCAAGTGCCATGCAAGTACAACTAGTACAACATTATATGGGGTGTTACACACTATAGATGATTTGTTGAATGATTTTCATCTAATGCTTTTCCCATATCTAGATTGTCTCATAAGAAAGACAAGTTTTTATAGTTTGATTGTTACTAGAGGAGCTTTCAAAAGTTGAAGACTCGACTCATTTTTACTCTAGATTTTACTCTACTAGAGGCTCCAAATGAGTTTGTTGTTTACTATGATACTTCAAAAGTATGTCTGGGTTGTATCTTGATGTAAAATTTTAAGGTAAAATCCTATTACTCTACGTAGCTGATAGTGTATGAGCATAATAACCTGGCTCATGATCTTAAGTAGCCAGTTATTGTTTTTCCCTTAAGAAATTAGAGGAAATATTTTTATGATGTTTGTATAGATGTATTCATTGATCTTCAGACCCTTTACTAAGAGTTTAGTCAGAAGGACCTAAACCTTTGTCATAGTATATGGCTAGAATTTCTAATAGATTATGACATGAGTGTTTTATACTATTTGGGTAAAGCCAATGTAGTAGGTAATTCTTGTAGTATAATTTTGATAGGTAGTGTTGCTAATGTAGGGAATAGAAAGAATGAATTAGTTTGTGATGGCCCTAGGACTTTCAAGATTAGGATTTTGGTTTGTCGATTTAACTGAAGGTAGAGTTGTGGTCTAGAATTTTTTTAGTGGCATAGGTAAAGGCAAAACAGGATTGTGATCCTATTTTGCTTAAGTTAAAGAAAGCAGTTCAAAGTCAAAAAATTAAAGTTTTCTGTAAGTGGGGAGATGGTGTCATTCATTTTTAGGGTCGTTTATATGTTCCAACTGTAGATGATTTAATACAACATATGTTGACAGAATCCCACAGTTTTTAGTAGTCCATCCACCCAGGTGCCACCAAGATATTCTATGATTTATGAAAAGTCTATTTATAGAATGACATAAAGAAGGCTATCACAGAATTCATGACTAAATGTCAAAATTTCTAGCTTGTTGTGGTTGAGTACCAGAGACTAGTAAGTATTACTCGGAATATCAGTATTCACATTTAGAAGTAGGAGCCGGTGAACATAGACTATATTACATGGTTACCTCAAAAGTACCGGCAACATAGTTCTATATGGGTTATTGGTGACTGGATGACTAAGTCGGCACATTTCCTACAACTTAATACTATAGATTTAGCCAAGGGTAATGTTATACTCTATCTAAGAGAATTCGACAAGTTCCATAGAGTTCCCTTGACTATTATTTTTATAAGGGTACTCAGATTGCTTCATAGTTTTGAAATCTTTTTAGAAAGGTCTTGATACCCAAGTTCATCTTTGCACAACTATCCACTTAAATATAGCTGGTAAGGAAGAGAGGACCATTTATACCTTATAGTGTATCCTGGGAGATTGCATGATTGACTTTAAGGGAGGTTTGATTTATTATATGTCTCTCATTAAATTTATTAATACTAATAGTTACCACTCTAGTATTCAGATGGCTTTGTTTGAGGCATTCTATGGAAGGAACTATAGATCTCCTATTTGTTCATTTAAGGTTGGTGAAGATACTTTGATAGGACTTAATTCAATCCATGAGGCTATGGAGAAAGTTCAAATTAGTAGAGAAAGGATAAAAATAGCTCACGCTCATCAGAAATCCTATGCTTGTATTAAGAGAAGAGAGCTTGAGTTTGTAGTTGATAATACGTACATGAAAATTTCACCCATTAAATGGGGCGATGAGGTTAACAATAAAGGGAATATCAGTCCTTAATATGTTGGTTCCTATATGATTTTAACACTTATTTTAATTGTAATGACCCTTTAGGTCATTTTTCATATTTATGCTTATCTTCACCGTTTGAGAGTCTCCATTGTTTCCCTAAATCATCTATAACTTGCTGGGATCGACAGTTCAGTTACCGGGCAGGTTTTTTGGATTTTAGAGGCAATTTCCTATTTTGAAATCTTCGTTATTTCCATATGGACACCGAGCGAAAACTAAAGTGAAACGATCTGGGATGTAAATTTTGACTGTGCCAACAGATTCAAAATATTAAATTTAATCTAGATAGTCCTTTTGTTTGGGTTCGAATGTACTCAAGCTCCTTTCGACCTATTCGTGACAAAGTTGAAAAATCAAAATATTGGTGTGGGGACCCACATCCGAAACATCAATTTTAGGATGTAGGACCCTTGGTTCAGATCCCAAGGCTTCCAAACATATTTTGGGCTATTGAGCGGATTTTATGAAAAATTAAACTATAGGTGTGGGGCCCATTTTTTTCTTAAATGATCTCGGATGAATGTTTTGACTATTCCAATGAATTTAATATATATTTTACACGGAAATCTTACTATTGGATCATATATTTTTTGATGTTTGGGGAAATTAAATGATGTTCTTGGGCCTGTAAGATAGTATGTTTATAACCTTATAGACTCCTATTGCCTTCTTCTATTGTAGTATTGTTTGTGTCAAAAGCATGATTAGTATATTTGATCTTATTGGTCTAGTATGGTAATTTGGATAAAATTGACTTAAGTGCCCTTATTATTGGTTGAAGTTCCTATTTTAGGCTTGTATGTGGCTTGCTTGATGTCTATAAATTAAACTAGAAATCGTAGCCTGGTTTGGGGTATAGTGTACCTAATTAAGGAAATTGACGTTCAGAAGAGGGATTGTCTGACCCACTTAGCCTTATACATGTGTTAGACATTGTGGAATCAGCTACAGATGTTACACATAGTTGAGACTAGTAAACCTTAGTATAAGGTTACTTTGTGACTCGGCATATTGTAATGATATTCCTCGGATTGTGATTAATGAGTTATAGATATATTGTTTCTTATAGAAATGATGTGATAAAATAAGATCATGGAGATGGTATTTACTCTTAGACTTGATACTTGGCTCGTAGTGATGTCATTTTCAGTTTGACTTGAAACTTGGCCCATAGAGATGTTATTTCCTCTTAGCCTTGATATTTGATCCATAGAGATGTTGTTTTCTCTTAGACATGATATTAGTTCCGCATAGATGATTTCCCTCTTAGGTACAATGTTGGGACTATAGAGATGCCACCTCTATCGATATGATCATGTCAAGCTTGTTGATATTATGCATCTTATGTGAGAGATTATTATATGCTTATTGATATTATACATCATATATGCGAGTTGACTTCTAGATGTGAGACGATTAGAGATATGTTATGATTTATAAATATGTTTATAGAGATAAGTTCAAAATATGTATATGGGCTGAAGGCTGTGATGATGATATTGCGATTATTCCTAACATATTATTGGGTTGAGGGTTAAAATATGATATTGATTGGATATCCGAGAAGTGTTTATCCTCGTTGAGGATGTGGCTACAGTTCAGGTATATATATATATATATGTGTGTGTGTGTGTGTATACACATATCTCTGGTATAGGATGGAGGAAGGTGTGGTATGACCCTTATGATTTCACGTATTGAATACTGGTGATGGCATGCATAGATTCAATACGTGTCTGATTATTATATTTATTATTGACATGATTCTAGATGAATGCAATCTTAGGACTTTTCTTCCTAATTATGGTATAAGCTACGTGGTAACTAGTTATCTATTCTGTGACTATTGTACTTGATGCATAAAATTCTGAATACATTAGTTAATGAGTCTTGCTTTGTAATATGGTTGCTAATAGATGACGATTATGATTTAATCGTGAACCATGACTAGACGTTAGGTTTGTCGAATTATTGATTGATGGTTAGTTTCTATTCCATGATTAATGATTATGAGAAAAATTGGTTAGATTGATAACTAAAGATCATGTGATGACTAGTAAACCAGTGGTATAATAATGAGTCTTGGCTAGTTAATAATGAGCTAATAGAATATAATGATAAGATAGTTATCTTTGTGATATTATGATTATGGTTGCCAGTATATTGGCTTAAGTTTATGGACCTATTATATACCTATATATATACTTTGACGACTGGGATAATATATTAATTTTCTGCAAGGACGGAGGATACTTTTATGATATATTGATACCCGAGAAGGCAGAGGATACTATGATGATATACTGATACTTGGTAAGGTTGGAGGATACTATGATGATATATTGATACTCGTGAAAGCTGTAGGATACTATTTTTATGATATTGATACCCATTAAGGCAGTAGGATACTGTTGTGATGATGTTAACACCCGGCAAGGTCGGAGGACACTATTATGATGATATTGATACCCAATATGTGATGTTGGGCGTATTTACACGCCTAAACACCATAATTTACCCATGTTATAGCTATGTTTTGAGGATAAAATATATATTTTCTGCACTTTTAGTCCATTTTCCTGTAAGTGAGCTAACCTATGTGATTAGCATGTGTTTTAGGTATTAATGATGAAGATTCAGCACTTTGTGGACCTTTGAGCAGCAAAGGAAAACTTCACGTAAGAAGGAAGGCAGCTTTTGGAATCTTGTGGACTGAATATGATGCATGGAAAATCGATCCCAGGCAAAATCAGTATTTCTTATTACTTAGGGGTGCAGCAGTAACCTAGTAGGACTAGGACAAGAATGTTATAAAAACCTTATTTGTCGAATTTCTTAGCATTCATTGTCATTATTCATTTGCTTATTATCATTCGACTTTTAGCATTATTCAGTTTACAGATTTTGTACAAAGGAAGACGGCTTTCTAGAGAGCAACGGATCAACAGAAAAAAAATGTCAATTCACTTTTGACGCCAAGAATTATTCCCATCTTGAGATTATTCCAACTGGGGTATGATGATGATGTTTATTGTGATTTCTGTTGTAATCATGAGTAGCTAAACTTCTCTGTTAGGGTTACGGAAGCCTTGTAATATACTATCTATTACTATGAATTTGTGAATTCTTGATGCGTATGCTACTTATATCATCACTCTCTTCGTTTTAATTGAATTCTTATGGTTGCAAACATAGGGATTACGCCAATATAGCATTAACTTGTTTGAGATAAAAGTTACATGTTTGGAAAAGAGAGTGTGACAAGAAAATAGGGCTACCAACCCCTGTTTACACGTTAATGCCTTAACCGGATTAACCTTCTTGGAGAGTTCATACCATTAGTTATACACTTTAGCCTCGAGAGAGGTAAGGTGAAATAATCCTTGATGGTTGAGAAACACTATGATTTACCATTAGAATACGAATCTCTATAAGTGCATGCATGTCTAAATTCCGCATTACTCATAGTTAAATGATACATAGAACTCATAAGGTGGACATAAACCTAACTTATTATTCTCTGTGATTAAATCTTACTAAACAAAGCATTCCATTGTTACTTTAATATTATTGGTTCACGCCATAACCCAAAATCCCCCCTTTCCGTGGAATTTTTGACCAAAAGTCTACTAATAGTTTCAACACTTAGTGACCAAGTATTCCCTGTGGGATTCGACACCCAACCCAGTTGGGTTCTATATTTGACAACGACCGCTTACACTCTTACAAGAGCTGTAGTTTGGGCGTTATCAAATTTTGGTGCCGTTGTCTGGGAATACAGTTGTCAACTAAGTTTTTGATAGTTACTAGACCCTTTGGTCAAGGATTCTCGAATTTTACTTTTCGTCTGTTGTTTTTGTTTTATTCAGGTTTTGTTCAGTGCATGCCAAATACTCGAAATTAGGGTCAGCCATTATTACCCATAAACCCTGAAACGCAACTTATTGACAGGATGGAGGCACAACGAGACATTGAAAAAAGGGTTGCTCAACAAGAGAAGGCTCGATTAGCATCATTGGCCGCTGCTCAAGTGTATCAACAGAATATTGATAACCTAGGGTGAGCAACAAATCCTAAGGATGAGGACCTGGATAATGATGAGTTACTAAACCCGAGGCATGCTGATGAGGTGGCGACACATGTGAATAGAAGAGATCGTCAAGCTAGATTGAGACCTGAACGCCGAGCTGTGCAGATTTCTTTTGGCGATGATGATGACGATTTGGATGGATATGGTGCCACAGGGGCTATTATTCCCCCACCCTTGGCACCTGGAGCCAAGTTCAATATCACTAGCACCGTGATTCAACTATTGCAGCTCAAGGGGTTATTTGGTGGACTTGCAGGCGATGATCCGAATATGCATCTGCTCAATTTTATCTCTACATGCAAGTCATTCGACAATCCAGGAGTTGGACAGAATGTAGTTCGGCTGCACTTATTTTCATTGTCTCTATCTGGGTAGGCAACTCTATGGTTGAACGGGCTAACTCCTGATTCTATTACTAATTGAAGGCAATTGAGAGACACTTTCTTAGAAAGATTTTTTCCGCCATCCAAGAGAGCACAGTTGAGAGATGAGATCAATAATTTTCGATAGCTTCTAACTGAAGTTCTCCATGAAACATGGGAGAGGTTCAAGAAGAAGCTTATGCGGTGCCCAAATCATCATATGACTAATTTCCACTTGATGGAGATATTATACAGGTCTTTGAATTCGGTGACTAAGCCAGTGGTTGATAATGCTGCAGGAGGGTCATTCATGGACCTTACTTTTATTCAGGCAAGTTATATACTAGATCATATGACAAAGCAGAGTAGAGCTTGGCATACCAGGGATTCTGAGGTAGCACGCTCTACTATATCTATTGGCATGACTATTGAACAAAGACGAAGAGAAAAGGAACGTGATCAGGATATGGCACACATGAAACGTAGATGGATCTTCTTACCAAGCATTTATTATCAGGGAAGACCGAAAAAGTCAAGGCTATCGTATCCCAGGGAAGAGATGAATCCGATTCTGAAGAGGAGGCGAACTACTTGAATAATCAGGGAGTTTTCCGAGGCAATGCCCAAGGAAACAAAGGTCGGAACTATTATGATAAATATGGAAACAAGGACCGTGATCAAGGTAGTTGGAGGAATAAGACTAACAGGAGTGGTTTGTACATTTCTCCTGGAAATCGTGAGGCTGTGGCATCTGGCTCTGGAAAGATGTCCATGGAAGATATGATGCCTAAGATATTAAAAGGAGTGGAGGTAACCAACATGGGCATAACCGAGGTAAAGAATGATTTGTCTTCAATAAATCAATTAGTTGACTCGCATTCTACTGTAATAAAATAGTTGTAGCAGCAATTGAGTCAACTATCAGCGGTATTCAATCAAAGAAAAGATGGCACCTTACCTTGTGACACTGTGCAAAATCCAAGGAATGATGGATCATGTATGGCTATTACTACCAGGAGTGGTAGAGTGTTGGAAAATCCGTCCAAAGGCAAGCAGGAGGTTGATGATACAAAGGAGAATGTTATTGATGTAGATTATGATGAGTCTGTAGAGGCTGAAAATTAGAATAAGAGCGTTCATAAGAAAACTATTCCCCTTCCACCACCACCTTTTCCTCAGAGACTGGAGAATAAGGCTGATTGATAACGCTCAAACTACAGCTCTCGTAAGAGTGTAAGCGGTCGTTGTCAAATATAGAACCCAAATGGGTTGGGTGTCGAATCCCACAGGGAATAGCTGGTCACTAAGTAAGCAAAGATTATTAGACTTTTGGTTAATGTTTCATAAAAAGGGGAAGTAGTAACGTGCAATAATGTAACAAAAGTAAAAATGAGAAATAGCAAAGTAAAAGGAAAGAATGTTTAGTAAGATGTTAATCAATGAGAATTGAGAGTTGGGGTTATGTCCACCTTATGAGTTATATGTCTCTATTTGCTATGAGTTATGTAGAATTCAGATATGCATGAGCTTATAGAGAATTGTATTCTATGGTAAATCCAAGCGTCTTTTGACCTAACAAGGACTATTTCACTTTAACTCTTTCGAGCTTAAAGCGTATCTAATGGTAAAAATTCTCCAAGAGGTTAATCCAGTTATGGCACTAACGTTTTAACAGCGGTTGGTGCCCTATTACCTTGACATTATTTCTTTTCCAGACATATAACTTTTCTTTTGAACAAGTTAATGCTATACTGGCGTATTCTATGCGTTAACAACCACAAGAATTTGCATTAAGATGAAGAGAATAATGATATCAGCAGCATACGTGTCACGAATTCACAAACTCATAGCAATAGATAGTATCTCATACGGCTTCCATAACCCCAACAGAGAAGTTTACCTACTCATGTGTGCGATGGAAATCACAATAGACATTATCATTATACCACAATAAAGATCTTACGTGTAGTATGGTGTGGTATGGAGTTAGGCATGAATTCCTTTTAGAATAGTTTTCCTCTTGTTGTGGAAATTAATAATTGAATAGATAAAGACAATCAGAATTGAAAGTGTTGAATAAAAGGATTAGAATTAATGTTGTTCGGATAGTAGAGGAATAAATTAGAAGTAGAATGAATAAAAATCTCTAGCAAAATAGGGTATTTATAACACCCATATCCTATTCCTACTAAGCTACTGCATTACTTAACCCAATCCTACTGGATTACTGCATCATTATCCTTATCCTAATAAGTTACTGCTAGTCCCCAAAGTCTTTAGAATTTCTGTTTTTGCCCGGGACAGATTTCGCATGCGTCACTTTTGGTCCTTGGTGTCCAAGCTTTCCCTTCCTTCTTTCATGAAGCTTCCTTTGGCGTCAAGTTATCCATAAAATGCTGAAATCTACATCATTTATCGCTAAAAACTTGCTAATCACGTTAGTTAGCTCAATTACAGGAAAAAGGACAAAAAGTGCATGATTTATATATTTTGTCCTCAAAACTTAGCTAAAATATGGGTAAAATATAGTACTTTAGGCGTGTAAATTCGCCTATCATCAACACCCCACACTTAAGTCTTTGTTCATCCTCGAACAAACTATCATGTCCATCTAAACATCTACTTAGGGTTTCACAGTAAAAACACAAAATATTCATCAAGACAGGAATAACAATCATTAACAAAGAGTAGTTTTGTGATCATTACTAGAAATAATTTTAACCTCTAATATAGACTCGTGATGATGGTTAGCTTGTATTCAAAAGTTAAGGTACAAAGAATCATACACAACTACCCAAAACTCATCAACCATGTGTGTCTCACAATATATTACCCATAATCACTCACAAGTATAGTATATTTATCGAAACATGGGTATACAAGTATCCTTGCTCTCGCTCTCACAAAGAATTCATATGTTGCAATTGATGACCATAAGCTTGCCCTTAGTGTAATGCTCTACTAAATATCAGAATGCTAAGCTTAGGATCAAATAGGTCTTTTACTGGTTGTAATGTAGGATAAGGGACGGGTAGGACTATTTTGGCTAGAAATAGTGACTATGTTCCTAATCGCTTTAATACATCACCTTATGCCATCAACCCTTTCTTTCAATCAACCTTGTTACCTTTCTTTTATTCATCACCCCTTTTCACCTATTTTGACATTCAAGCATAACTATCTTTTTATATAATCATCAACACAATTTCTGTTTTTCTATTTCCTTTTCTTTTTTTTTATAACATACCTCTATGATAACCATTTTCACAATAATTTCAAGCACCAATACATTCTAAGGCATCATACTCACCCAATTTCCTCTTATTTTGTCACATGACTTTACACTTTAAAGAACTTAGGAATTTGGATCAAATTATGGTCTTGAAAAAAATGGATTAGGCTTACATATGAGGCTGTCAAATAAAATAGGCTAAAGGCTCAAAGGGGGTTATCTAGGATGATGTCCATGGGTAGGTAAAAAAAGGTAAATAATTATAGGATGCCAAAGAAATGCCTAAATCATCTCCTAGACTCACACTCTTTATTTTCGCTTTACACACACACGAGGCAAGTTCTAGCATCAGCTAAAAACATAGAATATACTATCATGTCACACACACAAGGCACATGGTCGACTTTATTGGAAACAATATAGACTCTCAACCCAACAGTTGAAGGAATTGAACCACATAATTATCACAAAATGAGTCACAATTAGAGTCTAAACGTCTCAATAGCAATGATGTTATCACAGACTCTTGTCATAATACCATGCTGCCCTTCAGAATAATTTCATACAAAGTTTTTAAAAAAATTTTAACTACTACTAAAAAAAACAAGACAAAACAAAACAAACATAAATCAGTGCAAATGCATATAAAGAAATATAGCATGTATGAAAATACCAGTACCCCACACTTAGACGGGACACACTGCCCTCAGTGGAAAATAAATAAGAAAAACCTGGTTAGTCAGACTCCTCCTCTATGTCTGGGGTTATACCCCTTCATCGAAATCATCATTGGAGTTGTCATCATCAAAATTCTCCTCCACGTCGGAGTCTGGCATTCTGCGATTATCATCAGTTGGTACATCGTCGTCAAGAGGTTCCTAAAAGTATACACCTACTCAACACATTGCCTTTGAATGCTCATTCATTAGGTACTCATAGTCCAGTTGTTGGAGCTCTGCAGTAGTTGGAATATGACCACCGCTCATCATTGTAAACCTCATCATGCCATATAAGTGGCGGAAGAAGCTTTCATCGCGAGTATGCCTTTCTGAAGTGGTAAGGTTGACGCTATGCGTGGATTCAACATCTTTATCCTTTGTGAGGTCAATGTTCTTCGGGTTGTGTGGAAGTTTATGATCAGACGGTTCCTCTTCGATGTCCTCCTTCCTCAATATTGCAGTCAACAGATTGCCTAAGCTGAAGTAGGACCTCTTGTGCAGCCTAGACTTCCGCATTTTGGATTGAATGATTGCCCCAATGTTGATAGGGACATTCGTCATCAATGCATACACTAAGCACACTCTATCTCGTGTTATCTTTGTGAACTGAGTCCCTGGAATTAGGCAAGAGTTGACTATTTGTAGCCATATCCTAGCTTCCCTATTCAAAGGAACATATGGGAAGGTGTTGTGTCGACCGGTGTCCTTGTGTCTACTCCATCATGCCATAGATCTTATTCCACAAAGTGTGTATCAGATAGCCCGTGTGTATCGGATAGCCCTGTACGGAGGTCTATTGCACAGCTCCTTGAGTGGTGATGGATCAACAGATGTCAAACCTAGAAAGGAGTTGAAGAACTCCACATTTAGTTGCAGAACTTGGCCCCAAATCATTACTTCACTCCCTGTGGTTTTCGGTGACCAGTTGGCATAGAATTCTCTTGTTAGATTGAGATTGCACTCTCTTATATCTGGGAAGATGAAATCAAGATGTAACGCCATTATCTTGGCCAACATACGGGGTTCTTTCTTTGATAGGCTCTTCTTGTTTATCAACGCTACATGAACATATTTCTTCTCTTTGTTGTTCCTATACCACTTCTTTGTTTCCTCCTCTAGGACCCATTTAATTCCGAACATGCGGCATGGTACTTGAATCGAGGAGGATTCTCCTTGCTCTTTTCGTCCTTTTTTCATGCCTCTTTGTAAGATGGTTTCTTTATCTTTGCCTTGTCTTGCTTTGGGTGCCATTGTACGTGAGATTAACACAATAGTCATGTTAGAGTCATCTCGATGGATACAATCAACAAACAAGCAGTAGTGGCACCACCTCACACTTAGTTTGTTGGTACAGACTAGTGAGGTGAAAATTGTCGATTACTCAGACTTCATTAATATACCTTTTAGGCGCTATATTCCAACAATATAATCAGTGCAGTCATACTTTTTGTAATCTTAGCAATACATTCATGTTTGATATATCAGGACTACTACATAGAGATTGAATCAATGTATAGCATCTAGAAATAATCGCAACCTCATATGTTGGTAGTCAACCATAATTCTCATCTCGATGAACAAGTCATTCCAACATGTAAGCTTTCTATTGACAAGAGTATGCAATTTTCGTGACTATGTCAATTTCGCAAAAATATGACAGTGCATCATAATCAAATACAAGTTGGAAACAAGTTAAGATCATCCTTACGTATTCTTTTACTCACTTAGTTATATCACAACAATTCAATCACATTCAAATCACCACCACTACTTCAAGATTTAACAATTCATAATAGGCGTAGTAGTGTAGTACTTATGTAATATAAATGAAGAACAAAGAATTACTTACTTGGTTGATGCCTTCGGAGATGTTCTTGTGAAGTAAAAGAGCAAAAGGAAAATTTTTGAGAGGATTTGGAGAGATAGGCGGCGCTTATGCTAGGTTTTGCAATTTATTTTCGGTCTAAGACTAAGTTCCTTATTTATAGGATAAGCTTGGGTCGGTTTTTGACCCATTTAAAATCGGATTTGGAGACAAAAAGTGACCATAGGCGGCGCCTAATGCTTGCGGCGCCTTTTGCAACGCATTGTTGACCATAGGCGGCGCCATTGTTAGGAAAAGGCGGCGCCTATGCCATGGCATTGTTAGGCAAAGGCGGCGCCTATGCCATGGCATATGAGATTTATATACAAAAGGCATTGGCATAGGTAGCGCCTATGCTATGGCATTCTTAGGCATGGGCGGCGCCTATGCTATGGCACTCTAGAATCTGAGAGCTTAGGCCATAGCATACCCCTTGACTTATTCGTGGCCTCGATTTACATATGCCTTGCCTTGTTCGTTGCCTATATTTTCATAAGCAATGCCCAATCCATAGCCTTTTGCTTCTTTATTCCTAACTTACCACCTTCAACATGCAATACTCCCAAATCAAAATTTGAAACCAATCTCCTCCTTTACACCTCTTGCACCTACATTTACTCAAAGACAACAAAAGCAATTAGAATGATGGGTTTCCTCCCATCAAGAACCTTAGTTTTGGTCGTGGCACGACGCTTCTTTTTGGCTTTTTCTTTATCAAAAGCAAACACTTAGTAGAACGAAAGAATGGAAAAAAATGAAAAACGATTGGTTGCCTCCCACCAAGCACTTGATTTACTGTCGCGGCACGACATATCTATCTCGATTACTTAGACATCATCGAGATAGATGGTGGATCATTTTCTGAATGGATTCAGACGACAATGAGTCTTACTTGTAGGCATGCAATCTTCTTTGAGATGACCCTTGTGCATGCCTATCCCAGGAGGGATACGAATTATATCATCTATAGTCCAACCCATATCTCTCTTGTATCTCTTCATAGCAGAGATGAGAGACTCTACGTGCTGTTCACTTAAATCATCTGCCACACTTACCAGAAGTATATTTCCACTTTCCAAGAATACATACCATAGATAATCGGGGAGCTCTTTCGATTCTAGCATTGGTGGCTCTTCAATGGAAGTCTTCGCTGTTGGTGATGGTTGATTCTTAAGATCAAGATCCGGATGTTTAGGAGTATGAGAATAGGACCCTATTTCTGTAAGAGCACACATAGTTTCTTCATAATATTTATCATCCTCATGCTCAACATTCCAGTAGCTCAGCAGACAATGGCTCAAAAGTAAGCTATTTCGCTACAGATAACTCTTTCTTATCCTCATAATGAACATCAGCTACAGAGAACACATTTATATCGCTGGGCTGCTTCATTGCTTTGCATATATCAAAGCGGACCACTTCGTCATTCAACCAAAATAAAAGCTCATTAGCTCTCATGTCAATAAGCACACTTCCTGTTGCAAGGAAAGGACGTCGCAAGATTATGGGAACTTCAGAATCCACCTCACAATCCAGAATAACGAAGTCTGTTGGAAAGGTGAATGAAGAAACCTTCATCAATACATCATTCAAGATATCCAAAGGTCATTTTACCGACCTATCAGCCATCACGAGACTTATATTGGTTGGTGTCGGATCGCCTAACCCCAACTTCTTATTAACGGATAGTGGCATCAAATTGATGCTAGCACCCAGATTGCATAATGCCTTGGCAAAGTTCAAAGATCCAACAGTGCAAGGAATAGTGAAGGCTCCAGGGTCGGCCTTTTTCTGAACTAGCGATCTTGTAGCGATTGCACTGCAATAATGAACATTATCTGCCGGCTCATAGCTTACCACCCGCTTCTTTGTTAAAAGGTCCTTCATGAATTTCGTATACCCAGGCATTTGTTCTAGTTCCTCTACCAATGGAACATTAATGGTCAGCTGTTTTAATATCGTTATGAATTTACTTAACCTTGTATTATCTGCCTTCTTCTTCAATCTTTGAGGAAAAGGTGGTGGTGGAAGTGGAATTGTTTTCTCTACGGCTTTCTTCTCCTCTTGCTTTTGTATTTCGGTCTTTTCAGGCTGCAAACTATTAGGAGTGATGTCATGGATGTCTTGGTTAGCTTCTATGGCATCCTTATCTTCTTTATTTTCGGCCACTTTCTTGCTTTGGGATGAATTTTCCAGCACCTTACCACTCCTGGTAGTAATAGCCATGCATGATCCATCTTTTCTTGGATTTTGCACAGTGTCGCTAGGTAAAGTGCCAGTCTTTCTTTGATTGAGTGCTGCTGAAAGTTGCCTCAATTGTTGCTCTATTTTTTTTATTGAAGTGGAATGTGAGTCAACCAATTGCTTCATTGAGGACAAATCATATATTACCTCCATTACTCCCGCGCTGGTTGCCTCCACTCCTTTCCATAGTTTAGCCATCATATCTTCCATATTTCCAGAACCAGATGCAATGGCATCACGTCTTCCTGGGGGAACATACCAACCATTCTTGTCATTTTTGTTCTTCCAACTACCTTGGTCCTTATTTCCAGATTTATCATAATAGTTCCGACCTTGGTTTCCTTGGGTATTGCCTTAGAAAGCCCCTGGTTGTTCAAGTAGTTGGCTTCTTCTTTAGAATCAGATTCTTCTCTTTCTTTTGGCGCAACAACTTTGACTTTTTCGGTCTTTCCTAATAATAGATGCTTTGTAAGAAGATCCACTTGTGTTTTTATGTGTGTCATATCTTGATCATATTCTTCTTGTCTTCTCCTTTGTTCAGCAGTCATACCGATAGATAAAGTGGGGCTTGCTACCACAGAATCCCTGGTATACCAAGCTCTACTTTACTTCGTCATCCGATCTAGCATATTACTTGCCTTCCCAAAGGTGAGGTCCATAAATGATCCTCCAGCTGCATTATCCACCACTGGTTTAGTTATTGAATTCAAGGATCTGTATGGTATCTCCATTAAGTGGACATTGGTCATGTAATGGTTTGGGCACCTCATAAGCTTCGTCTTGAACTTCTCCTATGTTTCATGGAGAGCTTCGGTTGGAAGCTGCCAAAAGTTGCTGATATCATCTCTTAATTGTGCTCTTTTGGATGGCGGAAAAAATCTTTCTAGGAAAACGTCTTTCAATTACCTCCAATTTATGATAGAATTAGGAGTCAGCCCATTCAACCATAGAGTTGCCTCACCAGATAGAGACAATGGAAATAGGCGTAATTGAATTGCATTCTGACCAATGCCAGGGTTGTCAAACAACTTGTATGTAGAAATAAAGTTGATCAGATGCATATTCGGATCATCGCCTGCTAGTCCACCAAATAATCCCTTGAGTTGCAATAACTGAATCAGGGTGCTTGCGATGTTGAACTTGGCTTCGGGTTCCAATGGTAGAGGAATAATGGCTCCTGTGGCACCAGCTCCATCAAGATCATCATCATCATCATCGAATGTTGGTTTCATGGCTCGGAGTTCAGGCCTAAACCTAGCTTAACTATCTCTTTTGTTAGCAGGTGTTGCAATCTCAGCAGCATGCCTATGGTTTAGTAACTCGTCATCACCTAGGTCCTCATCATCGGGATTCATTGCTCGCCAAGGGTTATCAATATTTTGTTGATGCACTTGAGCGGCGACCAGGGCAGCTAGTCTCGCTTGTTCCTATTGAGCAACCATTCTTTCAATTTCCTGTTGTGCCTCCATTCTGCCAATACGTTGTGGTTTAGGATTGATAGGTAATAACGGTTGACCAGAACTTCTTGTATGGGGCATGCACTGAATAAAAACCTGCAGAAAACAAAAACAAAAACTAAAAGTAAAGTACAAGAATCTTTGACCAAAGGGTCTAGTAATTATCACAAACTTAGTAGACAACCATATTCCCCGACAATGGCGTTAAAATTTGATAACGCTCAAACTACATCTCTCGTAAGAGTGTAAGCGATCGTTGTCAAATATAGAACCCAACTGGGTTGGGTGTCGAATCCCACAGGGAATAGTCTGTCACTAAGTAAGCAAAGATTATTAGACTTTTGGTGAAAGTTTCATAAAAAGGGGGAGTATTAACGTGCAATAATGTAACGAAAGTAAAAATTAGAAATAGCAAAGTAAAAAGAAAGAATGTTTAGTAAGATGTTAATCAATGAGAATTGAGAGTTGGGGTTATGTCCACCTTATGAGTTATACGTCTCTATTGGCTATGAGTTATGCGAAATTCAGACATGCATGAGCTTATAGAGAATTGTATTCTATGGTAAATCCAAGCGTCTTTCGACTTAACAAGTACTATTTCACTTTAACTCTTTCGATCTTAAAGCATATCTAATGGTAAAAATTCTTCAAGAGGTTAATCCAGTTACAGCACTAACTTTTTAACAGGGGTTGGTGCCCTATTACCTTGACATTATCTCTTTTTCCAGACATATAACTTTTCTTTCGAACAAGTTAATGCTATACTGGTGTATTCTATGCGTTTGCAACCACAAGAATTTGCATTAAGATGAAGCGAATAATGATATAAGCAGCATACGTGTCGCGAATTCACAAACTCATAGCAATATATAGTATCTCATATGGCTTCCATAACCCCAACGAGAAGTTTTGCTACTCATGAGTGCGATAGAAATCGCAATAGACATTATCATTATACCACAATAAAGATCTTACGTGTACTATGGTGTGGTATGGCGTTAGGCGTGAATTCCTTTTAGAATAGTTTTTCTCTTGTTGTGGAAATTAATAATTGAATAGATGAAGAGAATAAGAATTGAGAGAGTTGAATAAAAAGATTAGAATTAAAGTTGTTCGGATAGTAGAGGAATGAATTAGAAGTAGAATGAATAAAAATCTCTAGCAAAATAGGGTATTTATAACACCCATATCCTATTCCTACTAAACTACTGCATTACTTAACCCAATCCTACTGGGTTACTACATCATTATCCTAATCCTAATAAGTTACTGCTAGTCCCCAAAGTCTTTAGAATTGTTGTTTTTGTCCGGGACAGGTTTCCCGTGCGTCACTTTTGGTCCTTGGTGTCCAAGTTTTCCCTTTCTTCTTTCGTGAAGCTTCCTTTGGCATCAAGTTATCCATAAAATGCTGAAATCTGCATCATTTATCCCTGAAAACTTGCTAATCACGTTTGTTAGCTCAATTATAGGAAAAAGGACTAAAAGTGCATGAATTATATATTTTGTCCTCAAAACTTAACTAAAATATGGGTAAAATATAGTACTTTAGGCGTGTAAATTCGCCTATCATCACTGATGACTCTCCTAAAAAGGTTGATAATCGAAAGCAAGATAAAAAGGAAGTGGTGGAGAAAAGTATTCCCCTTCCACCACCTCCTTTTCCTCAGAGACACAAGAAGAAAGCTGATGACACTAGGTTCAGTAAATTCATGACTATGTTGAAGCAGCTGACTATTAATGTTCCTTTGGTGGAAGCGCTGGAGTAGATGCCTGGATACGCTAAATTCACGAAGGACATTTTGACAAAGAAGCGGGCAGCAAGCTATGAGCTGACAGATAATGTTCATCATTGCAGTGCAATCGCTACAAGATCGCTTGTTCAGAAGAAGGCAGATCCTGGTGCTTTCACTATTCCTTGAACGGTTGGATCTATGAATTTTGCTAAGGCATTGTGCGATTTGGGTGCTAGCATCAATTTGATGCCACTATCAATTTATATAAATTTGGGGTTGGGCGATCCTACACCAACCAATATGGGACTTGTGATGGCAGATAGGTCGGTAAAACGACCCGTTGGTATCTTATATGATGTATTGGTGAAGGTTTTTACATTCATTTTTCCTGTAGACTTTGTTATTTTGGATTGCGAGGTGGATTCTGAAGTTCCCATAATCTTGGGATGCCCTTTCCTCCCAACTAGAAGTGTTCTTATTGATTTAAGAGGTAATGAGCTTTTATTTTGGTTGAATTACGAAGTGGTCCGTTTTGATGTATGCAAAGCGATGAAGAAGCCTAGAGATATGGATGTGTTCTCTATAGCTGATGTTTATTATGAGGATGAGAAAGAATTATTTATAGAGAAGCAGCGTACTGTTGAGCCATTGTCTGCTGTGTTGTTGAATTTTGAGCATGAGGAGGTTGAAGAATATGAACAAAACCGTTTGTTCTCTAACAGGGATAAGGTCCTATTCTCATGATCCTAAGAAGCTGGACCTTGATCTTAAGAATCGACCTTCACCGGCAGCGAAGACTTCCATTACGGAGCCACCAGTGTGAGAATTGATAGAGTTGTCCAGTCATCTAAGGTATGCATTCTTGGGAAGTGGAAATACACTTCCGGTGATTGTTGCGTCTGATTTAGGTGAGCAACAAGTAAAGGATATTATCTCTGCTATGAAGAGATACAAGAGATCTATTGGTTGGACCATTGATGATATAATTGGTATCCCTCTTGGGATATGTATGCACAAGATTCATCTTAAAGAAGATTGCGTACCCACAATTAAGCATCAGCGTCGTCTGAATCCATTCAGAAAACGAT
The DNA here is from genome assembly GCA_030864225.1 of Capsicum baccatum var. pendulum. Classification (NCBI taxonomy): domain Eukaryota; kingdom Viridiplantae; phylum Streptophyta; class Magnoliopsida; order Solanales; family Solanaceae; genus Capsicum; species Capsicum baccatum. The sequence goes on from CM061550.1 coordinate 9,865,144, forward strand.
GCACCATATATCTTGATGAAGTCTAAGTAATCGAGATAGCTATGTCATGCCGCGACAATAAATCAAGCGCTACATGGGAGGCAACCCATCGTTTTTAATTGTTTTGTTTTACTAGGAGTTTTTTTTGTTAAATAAAAAAAAAATCCAAAAAGAAGAGTCGAGCCACGACCAAAACTAAGGAGCTTGGTGGGAGGTAACCCATCTCTCTAATCATTTTTGTTGTTTCTAAGTAAGTGTAGGTGCAAGACGTATAAATGAGGAGATTGGTCTCAAATTTTGATTTGAAAGGGAGCCATGTTAAAGGTGGTAAGTTCGGAATGAAGGAGCAAAGGCAATAGACAAGGCATTGCCTATACAAATATAGGCAACGAATAAGGCAAGGCCTATGTAAATGTAGGTAACGGACAAGGAAAGGCCTATCCTATGGCCTATGTTCTCTGAATCAACAATGCCATAGTATAGGCACCTCCTATGCTCAACTAGGCAAAGCATTAGGCGCCGCCTATGCCATTGACTTTTCTCTCTGAATCTACAATGCCATAGCATAGGCGCCACCTATGCCCAACTAGGCCATAGCATAGGCGCCTCCTATGCCTAACTAGGTAAAGCATTAGGCGCCACCTACTTATGTTTTTGGTCTCCTAACCCGATTTTCATGGATCAAACCCGACCCAAGCCTTGGTTTATAAATAGAACTTCAACCTTAGAACAACATCCCATTGTTGGCTCAAGATAGGCGCCGCCCAACCTTCCAATTTTTCTCAAAATCTTTCTCTTTGCTCATCTAATCTTGAAACTCATCTTTCGGAATTCATCACCAAGTAAGTTATTCTTTTATATTTCGTAGTTGTTTAATTGCTACGTTTATAATGATTTGTTAGATCTTGAAGTGGTGTTGGTGATTTGAATGTGGTTGGTTTGTTATGATACATCTAGTTGAGGGAAAGAATATGTGTGGGTGTTCTTGATTCTGTTCCGACTTGTATTTGATTGTTATACATTGTCATAGTTCTATGAAGTCTAAATTGTGAAGTTAATACATAATCTTGTAAGTTGAAAGCTTGAATGTTTGAATAACTTGTTCCTTGAGATACCGATTGTGATTGACCACAAGCATAAGATGGTGCAATTATGCCTATGCTATAACTTATTTCTATTTGTGGTACGATCCTTATGTGGTAGTCTTGTCCAAAACGTGTATTCATCCAAACATGAAAGTATAGACAACATTACATGAAATAGAATTGTAAAGGATATTTAAGATGACATGAACGGATGACTGTGCTGAACATGTTGTTAGAACATATCGCCTAAAGGTATGTCGATGAACTCTGAGTAATAAACATCATTCACTTAATTAGTTTGTGCCAAAAAACTAAGTGTGGGGTGGTGACACTATAGTTTGTTTTCCGATTGAATCTACCGAGATGAAGCTAACATGACTCTACTTTAATCGTAGGTTCAATGGCCCTAAAAGGATGACAAGGAAAAGAAAAAGTGTCCACCTTATAGAAGGGCCAGAAAAGGGGACGAAAAGAGTAAGTTGAGTCCTCCTCTCTGCAAATACCTCGACGCACTGTTGGGATCAAGTGGGGTACATTTTGAGGAAATTCTAAGGATGACGACTCTGATGATGATTCCGACGTGGGGGTATGACCCCAGACATAGAAGAGGAGTGCGACTAATCAAGTTTTCCTTATTTATTTCAACTGAGGGCAGTGTGTCCCGTCTAAGTTTGGGGTGAGGGTATTTGTATGCTGTACTTCTTTGCCTACATTTATTTATGTTTGTTTGTAGTTAAATTTTTAGATTTTTTAAATTTTGCATGAAATTGTTCTGATAGGCGGAATGGTATTATGACAAGATTTTGTGCTAAAATCATTACTATTGAGACATTTAGGCTCTAAGTGTGACTCACTATGTGATAGCTGGGTGGTTTGATTCATTCATTTGTTAGGTCAAGAGTCTATACTGCTCCCAATAAAGTTGACCATGTGCCTTGTGTGTGTGAGGTTATAGTATATTCTGTGTCGTGACTGATGCTAGAACTTGCCTGGTGTGTATGTAAAGCGAAATAAAGAGTGTGAGTTTAGGAGATGATTTAGGCATTTCTTTGATAGCCTATGATTGTTTACCTTCTTTCTTTTTACCTACCTGTGTACATTATCCAAGTTAACCCCTTTTGAGCCTGTAGCTATTTTCTTTGACAGCCTCATATGTAGCCTAATCCATTTTTTTAAGACCATAATTTGATCCAAATTCCTAAGCGCTTTAAAGTGTAGAGTCATGTGACAAAATAAGAGGAAATTGGGTGAGAGTGATGCCTCAGAGTATATTGGTACTTGAAATTGTTGTGAAAAAGAGTGGCTATCATAAAGGTGTTTAAAAAAAATATATATCTATATATATATATATAATAAGAGAGTTGAATATTCTCATCTTTGTGTTACAATTGAATAACAAAATACGTGAAAAGTGGTGTTACATAAAAAGAAAGGTAGAAGGGTTGTTAAAAGATAGTGTGAATGACATAATGTGATGTATTAAAGCGCTTAGGGAACTTAGTCACTATTTCTGGCCAAAATAGTCCTACCTGTCCCTTAGCCTACATTACAACCTGTAAAGACCTATTTGATCCTAAGCTTAGAATTCTGATATTAGTAGAGCATTACACTAAGGGCAAGCCTATGGTCATCAGTTGCAACATAAGAAGTCTTTGTAAGAGTGAGAGTAAGGATAATCTTGTACCCATGTTTCGAAAAATGCTAAACTTGTGAGTGATTATGGGTGATATCTTGTGTGAGACACACATGGTTGATGACTATTGGATAGTTTGTATGATTATTCGTTCCTTAAATTGTGGATACGAATTAACCATCATCATGAGTCTATGTTGGAGGTTGAATTGTTTCTAGGAGTGATCAAGAGAACTACTCTTTGTTAATGATTGTCGTGCATGTCTTGTTGAACATTTTGTGCTGTTACTGTGAAATTCTAAGTAGATGTTTGCATGGACATAATATTTTGTTCGAGGACTAACAAAGCTTTAAGTGTGGGGTGGTGATGTTGGGCGTATTTACACGCCTAAACACCATAATTTACCCATGTTATAGCTAAGTTTTAAGGATAAAATATATAATTCCTGCACTTTTAGTCCATTTTCCTGTAAGTGAGCTAACCTACGTGATTAGCATGTTTTTTAGGTATTAACGATGAAGATTTCAGCACTTTGTGGACCTTTGAGCAGCAAAGGAAAATTTTACATAAGAAGGAAGGTAGCTTTTGGAAGCTTGTGGACTGAATGTGATGCATGAAAAATCTATCCCGAGCAAAATCAGTACTTCTTAATACTTTGGGGTGCAGCAGTAACCTAGTAGGACTAGGACAAGGATGTTAGAAAAACCTTATTTGCGGAATTATTCAGCATTCATTATCTTATTATCATTCGACTTTTAGCATTATTCGGTTTACAGATTTTGTAAGTTGAGACAGAGGAACACAGTTTTCTAGAGAGCAACGAATCAAGAGGAAAAAAAATGTCAATTCACTTTTGACGCCAAGAATTATTCCGATCGTGAGATTATTCCAACTGGGGTATGATGATGATGTTTATTATGATTTCCGTTGTAATCATGAGTAGCTAAACTTCTCTGTTAGGGTTATGGAAGCCTTGTGATATACTATCTATTACTATGAGTTTGTGAATTCTTGATGCGTATGCTACTTATATCATCACTCTCTTCGTTTTAATTGAATTCTTGAGGTTGCAAGCATAGGGATTACACCAATATAGCATTAACTTGTTCGAGAGAAAAGTTACATGTTTGGAAAAGAGAGTGTGACAAGAAAATAGGGCTACCAACCCCTGTTTACACGTTAATGCCTTAACCGGATTAACCTTCTTGGAGAGTTCGTACAATTAGTTATACACTTTAGGATCGAGAGAGGTAAGGTGAAATGATCCTTGATTGTTGAGAAACACTAGTATTTACTATTAGAATACGAATCTCTATAAGTGCGTGCATGTCTAAATTCCGTATTACTCATAGTTAATAGATACGTAGAACTCATAAGGTGGACATAACCCTAACTTATTATTCTCTGTGATTAAATCTTACTAAACAAAGCATTCCATTGTTACTTTAATATTATTGGTTCACGCCATAACCCAAAATCCCCCCTTTTCGTGGAATTTTTGACCAAAAGTCTACTAATAGTTGCAACACTTAGTGACCAAGTAATCCCTATGGGATTCGACACCCAACCCAGTTGGGTTCTATATTTGACAACGACCGCTTACACTCTTACGAGAGCTGTAGTTTGGGCGTTATCAATATGGCCGGAGGTACTATTGATGTTGTGTTGATACTTGACAAGGCCGAAGATTTATTATGATGATGATGTACCTAATGAGGACAATTATTATAAGTTAAGATATTGATTATGTAATTTCCATTCATTCCTACATGTGCATCACCTATCACGAATATGCGTCTATGTTTATCAACCAAAATGGGATGGTTGCATATTTATTGGTAAAGAATATGCCTGGTGTTGTTATGTACTGATTGAACCTTCCGAATTTAGCGCGATGGAGGTATGCATAGGCTCAGCTAGGTATTTTATTGTCCGAAGTAGCCACTTATTTTTTATGTTATTGATAATGTTATTTCATTAAAAAGATCATTTTTATGGCTAGCCTATGATAGATTGGTCATTGATTTGGTATTGGGATTGAGGTATGCCTTCGGCCTTTGCTATTTTATGGTTGCATTACTATGCACGATTATTCTATGTCTACCCATATGGATTAGAAATCCTGCGTATGTTTGTATTGAATCCTGATAGTATTACAATGAGGTCTTTAAAATGATAACATGATGATCTAGGTTATGGTTGATATGACATCCTATTTATATGTATTATATATATATATATAGCTATATGAAGTCATAGTACTATTAGATACCCCATCCTTCATTGTTCATATTGTATAATCGTTCGTTCGCCTTGTATAAGATAATATCTTTCTTTTGCTCTTTATTTGTATATTGTCCTGGGATATGTAGTATAGAATTGGCATATATTTAATCTAGCTGGAATAGGATAGTTCACGTTAATACTTCCTTAGTCTTATGATGTTACACTCTTGGGAATGAATAGGATAGTTGTCCTTGTTATTCTTATTGACTTATTACATAATTTATGGACTCTTGGTTGTGGTTTCCATTCTTTTAATATGTTGTATATATCTACTTTATCTTTGGAGCTCAGTTGGGAGTTGCCTAGTCACTATTTATTTGGTACTCATACTACACCTCTGTGGCCTGCAGATCATAGTATGGGTTATTGTCGTTGATGTGTTCAGCATGCGTAGTAGCCTTGATTCATGGACTTAGAATGAGCTCCTGATGATCAGGGTATCACTTATATCTCTCCTATGTAATAGACTAGCCCCTATGTTGTATTTAGTGGTAAAATAAATCAGTGTATTTCTTATTGATATATCAGTTTTGTACTTTTATTATGTTTAAAAGCTTTTGTACTGATACCACCAAGTTTGGAGATTTTTCTATGTATTGATCTTTATTTCATATATTCTATATTTTTTTTATGTTATTCAATAGACTGTTACAAGTCATTTTGGAGTATAGGTTGGCTTGCCTACTTGTGGATTATGGTAGGATCCATCATAAACTGAAAAGTTGGGTTGTGACAAATTGGTATCAGAGCCTAGGTTTCAATGGTATATCAATACAAAATCAAAGTATTTAGTAGAGTCCTGCAGATCGGTGCTGAGACATCAGTAACCTATCTTTGGGAGGTTACAGTGACATTTTTGGAAATTCACTTCAAGACTCCTTACTGTGATCCCATATTCCTATGAACCTCAAATATATTCTTTGGCTTTATCCTATCCTAGAAAGATAATGCGACATGGTCCACAGAGCTAGATGAGACTTCAACACGCATGTCTAGAGTTTCAGTGTAGCGTCAGACTAGAGAGTCAAATATGGATGTCGAAGATCTTTTGAGTTATCCAAAGGATTTAGGACAAATTTAGGCTTCAATTGAGCTTGTGAGTACTTCGATCATTAAGGTTTAGCATTTGGAATCCGAGTCATGCTGCAAATTCCTCTCAGCCATGTATGGCATTCAATTTAATGAGAAGTTCTTAGAACAGAGTTGGGTCTACTAATGTTCATCAGGGTTTCTTACCAGTTTTGAGTACGAGATTGGATTTCTCAAATGGGCCAGACTTCTTCATATGGTCTATCCTACTAAATCGGACGTTGGTACATTGATATATTAGACAATAGTAGGGTCACTACATTTGGCATCGGGGTACTTGATAGTAGATGAGTATTCCTTCTCTCTGCTTATCAATTATGAAAACACAATAGAGAGAAAAGCTATTGAGGCTTACAAAAGTTGAGGCAAGAGTTCATGCTATTAGTGTAGTATGCTATTGGTACTGTATTTAGGTATGAGGATCCTTCCGATAGATTTCAGCTTTATTTACAACACATTAATTATATGCAGTTAGTAGTTTGAGCTATTATATAGTTCACCAGACAGAGTTAACATGTGTTCCCCATCGTTCTAGAGTTCTTGATATAGGATATGGTGGTAGAACAATGAACATAATTTAAGAGGTTTTTCTCAGCTCCAGTTGTGCAGCAATTTAGGCTTAGTTTGTCTTCTCTCCATATTGATGCTACAGGAGTTGCTATGAATGCAGAGAGACCGACTACTAGTCTAGGGAGTGTCCCTAAATTGAGATTGCAATCATTCCGCTTATTCAGATTGCCCCATGATATTGTGGCATCTTCAATAGAGATAGTGTGAGTGGTGCCTCAGTCGACGATTAAATCAGTCGGTCTGAGTTGGACCCATTAAGATTTATTTTCCCTATGATCATCAAGTAGGTGATTACATATGTCACTAGGACTGGTTTATATGCCTTGATGAGTTCATACTGATTATTATGTGCCTTGTTATTGAATTCAGGATTATATGACTACTTTCGTGGTTTATTACTTTTAGTAGTGGATGAAGTAGATCTATACTGATATTTCTTATTATGAATATAGCATTTGGGTTTGAATCCCAATTATTTTGGTACATTAGCCCTATGGGGGCCTATGAGTAGTACATGATACTGATGTTCATTTTTGTACCACCTATTCAATATGTTGATATTGATATTGTTGTTTTTATTTCTACCGCTCTATGAGATTATTGATATTATTTGATATTATTGCCTGATTCGATTGATCATCACTGGGTAGCTGTTTAGATTATTATTATCTAGTTAGAATTTTATTTTGTGATCTTATTTCGTGGATTGAGAATAAATAACCTGATTTGATGATTTTTTTCCCATAGTGCGACGTGGTTAATTTTTTTCCCTCTTAGTTAGCTGTGCTAGACTAATTTAAGAGTATATTATGGTATTAAAGGAAAGTTGACCTTCCATGGTTCTGTGTGGTTTTAAAGTTGGCAATTTAGTTATATTACTTGTTACTGTGATTAAGATTCTTAGATTTTCTTCCTGGATTATGAAGGCTTTTGTTTGTCTATCCCTTCCGATATAACGCATTTGTGAGATTGATTAGTTTGTGGTCCATTCTCTGGTTATGACTAATTTATCTCCTGATAGTGGTCTTGACATAGATATTGAGGTGTCGTGGATTCATCTCTTAGATTTGATAGGTTCATTCATTTGTGATGGTTTGCCCTTATTATTAGTGTGGGGCTTATATACTACCTTATTGATATTATATGGTTTTATCTTAAGTGGAGTTGGAATGTTTGAGGCAGGTGACGTTTCTTGTGATCCCTTCTTAAGGTGTCAAATTAGAAATTCCTTATCTTGGGTTGTTGATTTTCTGGTGGCGGTCTTGACTTTGACCTTGATTTTGAGATTGGTCTATATTCTTTTCCTTTGATGATATGATTCTTGGTTGGATTCTAGAAATCCACATTCAAGAGTTTGTTCGGCCTGGTGGAGTATTTCTCCTAGATAATATGTGCCTATGACTACTCTTTGTTGAGATGGAGTATTGGACTAGTTAGTTCCAGCTTAAGTAGTATTTCTCCAAATTTTTCTACAATTTTTTTTTCCTTTGCTGTTACGGTTTACTGCCTTGGGGAGTTCTTTTTTATTATATTTTGATAGCTTATGCCCTCCAATAGATATGAGGTACGCTATTTGCATTTTAAATCTATGATTTGCCTTTTACATGGTTTATGTATTGTGGCTTGGTATGATTTATCTCGGATATGTTAGATTTGGATACTAAAGTCAATTTGAATTGTTGGTAATGATATAGGTTTAGTTTTTCAGTTTGGACTTAATTCCTTGGAATGGAGATTTGGAATATGATAAATTTCAATTATTAGTGCCTACCCATTCTTTGTTTTTGTTTAGATATTTGAGACCGAACGATTCAGCCTTGGTATTGAGATTTCAGCTTGGTGTTGTAGAGCTTGCATGGAGTTTTTGTTTTAGACTTGTCTTTAGTTAGATTTCATTTATAGGATGGTTGATCCAACTCTGTAGTTGTCTATTCTGTCTTCTTAACATCGGTTCGATTATAGTTGATAAGTGTTCAGATGATAGCCAATGGGTCCCGTATTGGTTATTTCAGTTTTGACCTCGACTTTGAGTTTTCTTTAGGAATTTTTGATTATTTACTCAGTGGGAGTAACATACTCGAGTTGCTTGTGGGTATGAATATTAGTATTGATTATGAGTAATATATCTTAGCCTTAATTATTGATGTTTGGGGAAATTAGATGATGGTCTTGGGCCTGTAAGATAGTATGTTTATAACCTTATAGACTCCTATTGCCTTCATCTATTGTAGTATTGTTTTATTGTCAAAATCATGATTAGTATATTTGATCTTATTGGTTTAGTATGGTATTTTGGAATTGTAATTTGGATAAAATTGACTTAAGTGCCCTTACTATTGGTTGAAGTTCCTATTTTAGGCTTGTATGTGGCTTACTTGACGTCTATAAATTAAACTAGATATCGTAGCCTGGTTTGGGTCATAGTGTACCTAATTAAGGAAATTGAGGTTCAGAAGAGGGATTGTCCGACCCACTTAGGCTTATACTTGTGTTAGACATTATGGAATCAGCTACAGATGTTACACATAGTTGAGACTAGTAAACCTTAGTATCAGGTTACTTTGTGACAAGGTATATTGTAATGATATTCCTCGGATTGTGATTCATGAGTTATAGATACATTGTTTCATATAGAAATAATGTGATAAAATAAGACCATAGAGATGGTATTTACTCTTAGACATGATACTTGGCTCGTAGTGATGTTATTTTCAGTTTGACTTGAAACATGGCCCATAGTGATGTTATTTCCTCTTAGATTTGATATTTGATCCATAGAGATGTTGTTTTCTCTTAGATATGATCTTGGTTCCGTAGAGATGATTTCCCTCTTAGATGCGATGTTGGGACTATTGAGATGCCACCTCTATTGATATGATCGTGTCATGCTGATTGATATTATGCATCTTATGTGAGAGATTATTATTTGCTTATTGATATTATACCTTATACATGTGAATTGCCTTCTAGATGTGAGATGATTAGAGATATGCTATGACTTATAAATATGTTTATAGAGATAAGTTCCAAATATGTATATGGGCTGAAGGTTGGGATGATGATATTGCGATTGTTCTTGATATATTATTGGTCCGAGGGTCGAAATATGATATTGATTGGACATCCGAGAAGTGTTTATCCTTGTTGAGGATGTGGCTACAGTTTAGCTATATCTATATATCGGTGTATGTATACACATCTCTCTGGTATAGGATTAAGGAAGGTGTGGTATGACCCTTATGATTTCACTTATTGAATACTGGTGATGACATGCATAGATTTAATACGTTTGTGATTATTATATTGATTATTGATGTGATTCTAGCTGAATGCGATCATAGCACTATTCTTCCTAATTATGGTATAAGCTACGTGGTAACTAGTTATCTATTGGGTTGCTATAGTACTTGATGTATAAAATTCTGAATACATTAGTTAATGAATCTTTCTTAGTAATATGGCCGCTAATGACTAGGGTTGATAGGTAGCTATGAAGTTAGGTTTATCGATTGTAGTAATATGTGGCTATCAATAATAATTTATAATGACAATTAGTTGCTAGGTGAGGATAACGTGGTCAACATTACTAGGTGTTAAGGGATGCTAGTGATAATGATGCGTAGTTAATAATGATGCCTAGTTACTGATGCGGACTAGCTAATAATGACGACTAGTTAATAATGAGGATTAGTTTGTAAACAGTATTAGATATTGATTGGCATTAGTTAATAAATGATGTTTAGTTGATAAATGATGAATAGTGGAGACATGGGGATTATGATTTAATCGTGAACCATGACTAGACGTTATGTTTGTCGAATTATTGATTGATGGTTAGTTTCTATTCCGTGATTAATGATTATGAGAAAAATTGGTTAGATTGATAACTAAAGATCATGTGATGACTAGTAAACTAGTGGTATAATAATGAGTCTTGGCTAGTTAATAATGAGCAAATAGAATATAATGATAAGATAGTTATCTTTGTGATATTATGATTATGGTTGTGAGTATATTGGCTTAAGTTTATGGACCTATTATATACCTATATTTATACATTGATGACTGGGATGATATATTGATTTTCGACAAGGCCGGAAGATACTTTTATGATATATTGATACCTGATAAGGCAAAGGATACTATGATGATATACTGATACTCGGTAAGGTCGGAGGATACTATGATGATATATTGATACCCGTGAAAGCTGTAGGATACTATTGTTATGATATTGATACTCGTCAAGGCAGGAGGATATTGTTGTGATGATTTTAATACCTGGTAAGGTCGGAGGATACTATTATGATGATATTCATACCCGATAGGGCTAGAGGTACTATTGATTTTGTGTTGATACTTTGAAAGGCCAAAGGTTTATTATGATGATGATGGTCCTAATTAGGATAGTTATTATGTGTTGTGATATTGATTGTGTACTTTGCATTCATTCCTATATGTGCATCACCTATCACCAGTATGCATCTATATTTATCAGCAAAAATAGGATGGTTGAATATTTATTGGTAAAGAATATGCCTGGTGTTGTTATGTGCTGATTAAACCTTCTAAATTTAGGGCGATAGGGGTATGCATAAGCTCATCTAGGTATTTGATTGTCCGAATTATCCAGTTCTTTTTATGTTATTGATAATGTTTTTTTCATCAAAAATATCCTTATTATGGCTAGCCTATGACAGATTGGTCATTGATTTGGTATTTGGATTGAGGTATGCCTTCGGCCTTTTCTATTTTATGGTTGCATTACTATGCATGATTATTCTATGTCTAGCCATATCGATTAGAAATCCCAAGTATGTTAGTATTGAATCCTGATAGTATTACAATGAGGTCTTAAAATGAGAACATGATGATCTAGGTTATCTTTGAGATGACGTCCTATTTATATGTATTATATATATATATATATATATATATAGCTATATGAAGTCATAGTACTATCAGATATCCCTTCCTTCATTGTTCATATTGTATTGTCGTTCGTTAACCTTGTATATTATAATATCTTTCTTTCGCTCTTTATTTGTATATTGGTCGGGGATATATAGTATAGTATTGGCATATATTGAATATAGCTGGAATAGGATAGTTCACGTTGATACTTCCTTAGTCTTATTACATTACACCCTTGGGAATGAATAGGATAGTTGTCCTTGTTATTCTCATTGACTTATTACATAATTTATGGACTCTTGGTTGTAGTTTCAATTCAGTTTAAATGTTGTACATATCTACTTTATCTTTGGAGCTCAGTTGGCAGTTCCTTACTCACTATTTATTTGGTACTCATACTACATCTCTGCAACCTGCAAATCATAGTACGGGTTATTGTCGTTGATGTGTTCAGCATGCGTAGTAGCCCAGATTCATGGACTTAGAATGAGTTCCTGACGATCGGAGTATCACTTATATCTCTCCTATGTAATAGACTAGCCTCTATGTTGTATTTAGTGGTAAAATAAATTAGTGTATTTCTCCTTGATATATCACTTTTGTACTTTTATTATGTTTAGAAGCTTTTATAGTAATACCACAAAGTTTTGAGATTTGTCTATGTATTGATCTTTATTTCATATATTCTATATTTTTTTTATGTTATTCAGTAGTCTGGTACTAGTCATTTTGGAGTATAGGCTGTCTTGCCTACTTATGGATTATGGTAGGCTCCATCATGAACTGAAAAGTTGGGTTATGACAAATTGGTATCAGATCCTAGGTTTCAATGATATATCAATACAAAATCAAAGTATTTAGTAGAGTCCTGCAGATCGGTGCTGAGACATGTGTAACCTATCTTTGGGAGGTTACAGTGAAATTTTAGGAAATTCACTTCTTGACTCCTTATTGTGAACCCATATTCCTATGAACCTCAAATATATTCTTTGTCGTTAGCCTATCCCAGAAAGATAATGCAACATTGTCGACAAATCTAGATGAGACTTCAACATGCATGTCTATAATTTCAGTGCAGCGTCAGACTAGAGAGTCACATATGGATGTCGAAGCTCTTTGGAGTTAGCCAAAGGATTTAGGACCAATTTAGGCTTCAATTGAGCTCGTGAGTACTTCGATCTTTTAGGTTTAGCATTTGGAATCTGAGTCATGCTGCAATTTCCTCTCAGCCATGCATGAAATTCAATTCATTGAGAAGTTCGTAGAACAGAGTTGGGTCTACTGATGTTCATCAGGGTTTCTTACCAGTTTTGAGTATGAGATTGGATTTCTCAAATGGGCTATACATATTCATATGCTCTGTCCTACTGAGTCAAACATTGGTATATAGATATATTAGAGGATAGTATTGTAACTCCATTTGGTATCGGTGCACTTGATAGCAGATGAGTATTCCTTCTCTCTGGTTGTCAATTATAAAAGGATAATAGAGATAAAAGCTATTGAGGCTTACAAAAGTGGAGGCAAGAGGTCATGCCATTAGTGTAGTAGGCTATTGGTATTGTAATTAGGTGTGAGGATCCTTCCAATAGATTTTAGCTTTATTTATAGCCCATTAATTTTATGCAGTTAGTATTTTGAGCTATGATATAGTTGATCAGACAGAGTTAACATGTGTTCCCCATCGTTTTGGAGTTCTTGATATAGGATATGGTGGTAGAAGAATGAACATAATTTAAGAGGTTTTTCTCAACACCAGTTGTGCAGCCATTTAGGCTTAGTTTGTCTTTTCTCCATATTGATGCTAAAAGAGTTGCTATGAATGTAGAGAGACCGATTACTTGTCTAGGGAGTGTCCCTATAATGAGATTCCAATCATTCCACTTGTTCAGATCACCCTATGATATTGTGGCCTCTTCAATAGAGATAGTGTGCATAGTACCTCAGTCGACGATTAAATCAGTTGGTCTGAGTTGGACCCATTTAGATTTATTTTCCCTATGACCGTCAAATAGGTGATTACAGATGTCACCACGATTGGTTTATATGCCTTGATGAGTTCATACTGATTATTAGATGCATTGTTATTGAATTCAGGATTATATGACTACTTTCGTGGTTTATTACTTTTAGTAGTGGATGAAGTAGATCTATATTGATATTTCTTATTATGAATATAGCATTTGGTTTTGAGTCCCATTTATTTTGGTACATTAGCCCTATTGTGGCCTATGAGTAGTACATGATATTGATGTTCATTTTGGTACCACCTATTCAGTATGTTGATATTAATATTGTCGTTTCTATTTATACCGCCTTGTGAGATTATTGATATTATTTGATATTATTTCTTGATTCTATTGATCATCACTAGTTAGCTGTTTAGATTATTGTTATCTAGTTAGAATTTTTTTTTGTGATATTATTTGGTGGATTGAGCATAGATAACCTAATTTGATGATTTTTTTCCCATAGTGCGGCGTGGTTGATTTTTTTCCCTCTTGGTTAGCTGTGCTATACTGATTTAAGAGTATATTATGGTATTAAAGGAAAGTTGACCTTCAATGGTTCTGTGTTTTTAAAGTTTGCAATTTAGTTATATTGCTTGTTATTGTGATTAAGATACTTAGATTTTCTTCCTGGATTATGAAGCCTTTTGATTGTCTAACCCTTCCGATATAACCCATTTATGAGATTGATTAGTTTGTGGTCCATTCTATGGTTGTGACTAGTTCATCTCCTGATAGTGGTTTTGACATAGATATGGAGGTGTCGTGGATTCATCTCTTTGATTTGATAGGTTCATTCATTTGTGATGGTTTGCCCTTATTATTAGTGTGGGGCTTCGATACTCCCTTCTTGCTATTATATGGTTTTATCTTAAGTGGAGTTGGAAAGTTTGAGGCAGGTGAACTTTCTTGTGATCCTTTCTTAAGGTGTCAAATTAGAAATTCCTTATCTTGAGTTGTTGATTTTCTTGTGGCAGTCTTGACTTTGACCTTGATTTTGAGATTGGTATATATTTTTTTGCTTTGATGATATGATTCTTGGGTGGATTCAGGAAATCCACATTGAAGAGTTTGTTTAGCCTTGTGGAGTATTTCTCCTTGATAATATATGCCTGTGACTACTCTTTGTTAAGATGGAGTATTGGACTAGTTAGATCCAGCTTAAGTAGTATTTCTCCAAATTTTTCTACAATTTTTTTTCCTTTGTTGTTACGGTTTACTTCCTTGGGGAGTTCTTTTTTAGTATGTTTTGATAGCTTAGGCCCTCCAGCAGATATGACGTGCGCTATTTGCATTTTAAGTCTATGATTTTCCTTTTTACATGATTTATGTATTGTGGCTTGGTATGATTTATCTCAGATATGTTAGATTTGGATAATAAAGTCAATTTGTATTGTTGGCAATGATATAGGTTTAGTTTTTAAGTTTGGACTTAATTCTTTGGAATGGAGATTTGGAAGTATGATAAATTTCAATTATTAGTGACTACCCGTTGTTTGTTTTTGTTTAGATATTTGAGACCGAACAATTAAGCCTTGGTATTGAGATTTCAGCTTGGTGTTGTAAATATTGCCTGGAGTTTTTGTTTTAGACTTTTGTTTAGTCAGATTTCATTTATAGGATGGTTGTGCCAACTCTGTAATTGTCTATTCTATCTTCTTGACATCGGTTCGATTATAGTTGATAAGTGTTTAGATGATAGCCAATGGGTCCCGTATTGGTTATTTCACTTTTGACCACGACTTTGAGTTTTCTTTAGGAATTTTTGATTATTTACTCAGTGGGAGTGATATACTCGAGTTTGATTTAGTATGCCTTTATTCTTCAATGATGGGACATCCTTGAGCAAAACGTTCAGTCAAATGTTGTTATACCTTAGGCTTTGCATTCCTTAATTTTCTACATTTGTGTTCCTGATAGAATCTTATGAGCTTATTCTCATGTTTCTCGTATAGACTTTCAGCAGATTAGTCTTAGTTCTTTGAGTTCTCCGTGATGAGATTGTGTGGGCGAGACTCACAAGATTTTCCTCCTGTCTTGGAGTAGATAGCATGTACAAACTGATAAAGAAAGGTTATTTTTGGGATTTGGTGTCGATTTTATGACTCATGTCTTGGATGAGCCTATGTTGATTTATGCGTGTATAAAGATGGTATCATCGTGTTGTGATTCAGATGTGCGTGCATCAGCCTTCTTGGTTCAGTTTGAGGCCAGTTAGAGATTAAGTTGAGTTTTGGCTTTTCTGAAGTAGAATGAGAGTGCTTGTTGAAAAAGGAACAGTTGTGGCTAAATCCCTTAGAAGTGTCTTCTCCCTGCGGAGGTTATCTAGGAAGTCATGCTTCGCGCATGCGGGCGCAGTACCTCATCTTTTTGCGATTTTGAAATTTTTCCTATTCGTTAACTTTCGAGGAAAAAAATTCTTTTAGTAATGGATATTGTAATAACCCTTCAAGTTAGTTTTCATATTTATGCTTATCTTCACCGTTTCAGCTTCTCCATAGCTTCCCCAAGTCATTTATGACTTGCTAGTACCGACGATTTAGTTACCGAGTAGTTTGCTTGGTTTTTAGAGCCAATTTTCTATTTTAAAGTCTTCGCTAGTTCCAAATATCCACCGAGTGAAAACATCAGTGAAATGATCTAGGATGTGAATTTCGACTGTGCTAGTGGATCCAAAATATTCAATTTAATCGAGGTAGACCTTTGGTTGGTTCGGGTTCCAGTGCACTCGAGCTCCTTTCGACCTATTGGTAAAAAAGAATTCAAATTGCAAAATGGTTGTGGGGTCCATATTTGATTGAAATGACCTCAGATAAAAAATTTGATTTCTCTATTACGTCCGGAACATCTATTTTAGGATGGAGGACCCTTGGTTCAGATCCTAAGACTTCTGAACTTATTTTGGGCTATTGAGCAGATTTTTTGAAAAATGAAACTACAGGTATGGGCCCAACTTTTTGCCAAAACGATCTTGGATGAATGCTTTTATGATTCCAATGAATTTAGAATGATGCTTACACTCAAATTTCACTATTGGATCATATATTTTAGATTCTGAATGAGTTTCAAGGGTCAAAAATAAGTTTGTGACTTTGTTGGTGGCCCAAAAGGCGACTGCTGCATCTCCAAAGCAGGTAGGGGTATTTAAGCACCCTATAGGCCGCTTTTTTCACCCTTTTGACTCATATTTTAGAGTCTAAAACCCTCAATGGGTATGAAAACTCAAAATTGAGTCTTGTGGATGTCTAGGTAGCTTGGTAAACATCTTTGATCATGATTATCATCCGGATTAAGGTAAGATTTTATCATTTTTTTAGTGAATTTCTTAATTCTAGACCCAAAATCCAATTTATCTTAGGTCTTGGTTTAGCCCTAAATTCGATTTGTTTTTACCCATTAATTGATGGTTATGTTTTCTTGCTGATGTATGAGTATTGGGATGACCTCGAAAACACAATTTTCACACGTGGGTTTCACTAGGGATTTTTGGTGTCATTTTTGGAACCGAAGCGTAATAGTGAAATATGAGTATCATTAGAATCGTATTGATGAGTAGATTATATTTTGGATTATGTGATGGCATTTTGGGGATTGTGAAGTGAAGATGAGCATGTGGTGCTTGAAGTGTGATTTTGCAGTTTAGCCTTGAGGTAGGCTCCTGTCCACTTTCATTCATGGATGATGTATGATATGTATTGCGTGTGGATATGAATGATATGATTGATTATGAGTAAGATAGATTAGCCTTGATTACTGATGTTTTGGGAAATTTGATGAAGGTCTTGGACTCGTAAGATAGTATGTTTATAACCTTGTGGAATCCTATTGCCTTCTCCCTAGAGTAGATTGAATTGTAGCATGGATTTGAAATATTTCTAGATTATGGATGTGGTTTTAGTGTTAGTAGTATGATTAGTATATTTGATATTATTGGTTTTGGGTGATATTCTTGGAATCGTAATTTAGATAGTAAACTTAAGTACCCTTATTTCTAGTTGAAGTTCCTATCTTACTATTTTATGTGGCTTACTTGGTATCTAGAAGTCAAACTAGATATCTTAGCCTAGGTTGGGGCATAGTGTACCTAATTAAGGAAATTGAGGTTTAGAAATGGGATTGTCCAACCCACTTAGGCCCAGACTTGTGTTAGTCATTGTGGAATTAGCTGCAGATGTTAGACATAGTTGATACTAGTAAACCTTAGTATAATGTTACTTTCTGACTCAGTATATTTTAATTATGTTCCTTTGATTGTTACTCATGTGATATAGCTATCTTGTTTTCTTATAGAAATGATGTGATAAAAATGGGCCCATAGAGATGTTATTTTCTCTTGGACTTGTTACTTGGCCCATAGAGATATCATTTCCTCTTAGAGTTAATACTTGGCCTATAGAGATGCCATTTCTTCTTATAGTTGTTATTTGACCCATAGAGATGTTTCCTCTTAGACATGCAGTTAGGTCCTTAGAGATGATTTTTTTCTTAGATGCGATGTTACAGATGATTTTCCTCTTAGATGCGATGTTGGGCCTATAGAGATGCTACCTCTGTTTAGATATGATAGTTGGCCTAGAGACGTGATATTCCTCACTGTCATGATGAATGACTTTTACGTATGAAATGACTTATAGTCGTGTCATTCTTATCAATATTATGACTCCTATGTAAAAAATGATTATATGCTTATTGAAATTGTACCTCATACATGCGAGATGCCTCCTCGATGTGAGATGATTAGAGATATGCTATCACTTATAAATATGATTATAGAGATGAGTTCCAAATATGTATATGGGCCGAAGGCCGTGATTATGATATTGTGATTATTCCATGCATATTATTTGGTCGAGGGTTGATAGATGATATTGATTAGACATCCAGGAAGTATTTAACTTTTTTAAGGATGCTGCTCCAGTTCATGAATATATATATATTTATATGTATATGTGCGCGCGTATACACATCTCTCTGTTATGGGATGGAGGAAGGTATGATATGACTCTTTTGATTTCACTAATTGAATATTGGTGATAGCATGCATAGGTTTGATACATTCAAGATTATTATATTAGTTATTGATGTGATTCTAGATGAATGCGATCTTTTGACTGTTCTTCTTAATTATGGTATAAGCTACATGGTAACTAGTTTCCTATTAGGTGACTATAGTACTTGATACTTTCAATTCTAAATACATTAGTTAATGAGCCTTGCTTAGTAATGTGGTAGCTAATGACTAGGGTTGATACATGGCTATGAAGTTAGTTTTATCGATGGTAGTAATACGTGGCTATTGATAACAAGTTATAATGCCGATTAGTTTCCAGATGAGGATAACGTGGTCAGTATTGCTAGGTGTTAAGGGATGCTAGTGATAATGATGTCTAGTTACTGATGCTGACTAGCTAGTGACGAGGTCTAGTTAATAATGAGGATTAGTTGGTAAATAATATTAGATATTGATTGGTGTTAGTTAACAAAAGATGTTTAGTTGATAAATGATGAATGGTGAACAAATGGTGATTGTTGTTTAAAGGTGAACCTTGACTAGACATTAGGTTCGGATAAATATTGACTAATGGTTAGTTTCTATTCCATGATTAATGATCATGTGAAGAATTGATTAGATTGTTAACTAGAGATCATGTGATAGCTATTAAACTAGTAGTATAATAATAAGTCTTGGCTAGTTAATAATGAGCATATAGAATATTATGATAAAATAGTTATCTTTGCGATATTATTATTATGGTTGCTAGTATATTGACTTGAGTTTGTGCACCTATTATATACCTATATATATATGCATTGATGACTAGGATGATATATTGATGTTCGGCAAGGAGGGAGGATACTTTTATGATATATTGATACTCGGCAAGGCTGGAGGATACTAGGATGATATATTAATACCCAGCAAGGACGGAGGATACTATCATGATATATTGATACCGAGCAAGACCAAAGGATACTATTGTGATGATGTTGATATTTGACAAGGATAAAGGATACTATTATAATGATGTTGATACTCGACAAGGCCGGAAGATACTATTGTGATGATATTGATACCAGGGCTGGAGGTACTATTGATGATGTGTTGATACTCGGCAAGGCCAGAGGTTAATTACGATTATGATGGTCCTAATGAGGACAGTTATGATGAGTTGCAATATTGATTATGTTCTTTGCATTTATTCTTGCATGTGCATCACAGTGTATGCACCTATATTTATCAACCGTTATGGGATGGTTGCATATATATGGGTAAAGAATATGCCTTCTGGTTTTGTATGTTGATTGAACTTTCTGAGTTTGGGGCAGTGGTGGTACGCATAGGCTCGACTAGGTATTTGGTTGAACTGAGTATCTGTTTATTTACTATATTATTGATATTGTTATTATTATTATTATTGTAATACCTCGGAAAAATTTTTGTTGAAATTTTTTGCGTAAACGTATTGGATCCTATATTCGAAAATGATTTATAATTTTTTTGTATGTAATTTCATGGATTTCGACACACCATTTCGTATAACGTCGAATAATCTTTCCAACGATATGTGGATCACCCAAAAAGGACACTCGAGCTATGAGTTACGACCATTCCGATCAAACTACGACCATTCCGATCGAACTGTGAACAGTAAAATGTGCAGGGAAACAAAATACTGCAGCCAGGTGATTTTTTGGTCAACTTCAAATGATCATATCTCCTTGTACATAATGAACTGTGTGAGCTACTATATATCAAAGGAAATCCTTGAGAGTCTTCTTTCCAATAAAATTAGTTTCATCCAATTTAGACATCACAGTAAACAGTTATGGACAATGTACTTCAGCCTATCGGATAGATCACTGAAAGACAGATTCGGGTTTTATTTGTTTCTTAGGGGCATTTTGGTCTTTCACCATGCTTTTAAACCACTATAAATACCCCATTCAGCAGAGAACTTGTATTATTTTCGTCTTATATATATATATATATATATATATATATATATATATATATCAAGTTAGGGTTAGGATTTTAAATTGGGGAAAATTAATTGAAGGCTTTGATTCAAGAATACCTTCCGTCAATCTCTTCCGGCCATGAAATCTAAGGTATGAAAGTGTTTATCTATAAGCTCCTTTCGTCCATAGAGACCACAAATCCTTTTTCAATGGCTCAAGATACATGTGTGTGTATATATATATATATATATGATTATACTTTCTTAATTTTAATTGTGTATGTGTGTAGTATTCACATGATGGTTGAGATATATGTGTGGGATGATTATGTGTGTTGGTTGAAGTATATTTGTGTAGTATTTGTGTGATGGTTGGTGATTATGTTGTTGAAGTTGATGATATCCTAGAAGGGATCTTTGTATGTTTGTGGAAACTGTGGTGGTGTGTGATGTATAAATATATGAAATGGGTGATTGAATACTTGTAAACTTGATGAATCCACCTATGCCTAAGAAGTGCTTGTAAGGTGTTTGTGGAAATACCTAAGAGACTAGAGATTTTGTTTTTATAATATAATAGTTCCAAAATTAATTGATTATTAATATATGATTATTTAAATTGTTAAGCCTTGATTTATACTATTATTCCATTATTTCCTTGTTATGACTTGATAATTGTTATTGGGAATTATATATCCCTACTATTGATTGATATGTCAAATATTTTCTAAATGTGAGTTGGATTGTGAATTGAGAAATGTGGATGTTGAAGTTGAATGATGATGGTGTTGTGGTGCATGAAATTGAGCATTAAACCTATGCCCTAAATGGTGCATGTAAGGTGATTGCTAAAATTCCTATGTGAAGAAGAATTAAGTATTTGACATGTTTGTTATCCAAATTATAATTTCATGCCATATCCATATGCATAACTTATGCCTACCATATGTTTGAAAAAATATTTAAGATAATAGGAAACTATGCATTGTCGCTCATTAGGTCTTAAAAGATAAATTCATGCTTTGTTCCTATGTATAGTTGATTTCCTTGAATTTGTGGTACGTTTTGGCTGTATAATGGAATGCCATGACGAATTGTTGAGGTAACTATGATGTTTGTGCGTAGTATTTGTTGTGGACCCAAAGCATGCTCCCCACGTGTTTGATTGGATGTTTATATGAAGAAATAAGGCCATTTGATTTGCTAAGTGTGAAGTCCTCAATTATGTGTTGCATATGATGTCCTATGGGCATGTTGTGTATGAGTTATCTTTCTTGTGTTACTTTATGCTATTGTGTGTTGGGGGTACGTATGCCCGTAATAGTCTGCTGGTCTAGAGCCGAGTCAGTTTCACGGTAATCTCAATCGAGCGATGAATAATGAACTCCCAGTTAGTTTCAAAACTTGGGGAAAACTCAGAAAACTCGGAAATCATTCTTTATCGAATACTTGGGTCATAAAGCTCTGAAATCTTACATATTAATTCACTCCGTTACAGACCTTTGTACATTTTGTGAGATAGTAAGCTTATCTTAAAAAGTGGCATTTAGAAATACTCAGTCAGAGAACAAAATCAAGCGAACTCTGTCATATTGGTAAAGTATTATAATGTGAGAACAGATTCAGTTCGGTTGAGTACAGTTAAGAACCAGTTAAGTTTCTTTAGGTTGGGAGTAGGATTCAGCACCGAGCGAGCTAAGGATGGGAACATTCCTGCGAGTAGAGGGTTTGATTCCTGGTAGCAATCCTTATGCTCCAGAACTACGTCGCCAGCATAGGTTGAGACATCTATCCTGCGAGCAGAGGGTTAGATGAGGTGGTTGTCCTGTAAGTAGAGGGTCCGACCATTCTCGTTTGAGGTCCGGATTGTAGAGGGTCCTATGCAGTTATCTTTACTGGTGGCACGGTATTGACACCCTTCCAGTTGGGGTACAAGTTGAATCCCACTTGTGGTAAGTTGGGCATGTCGGGTAAATGGTCACTCCCACAGTTTCAGTAACAGTCTCAGAAAAGAACTCGGTTAATATGCAGAAATTGATGTTGTAAGATACACGCCTTCCAGTATTGCTATCATTATCATTGATTTGAGAGACTTCCAGCGAGATGAGGGTTGCTCTCAAACTTATTTACCCATTATCATTATCATTGAGTATAGAGACTTCCTAGTAGATGAGGTTTGATCTCAGATTTCGTTGTTCAGTGTTCCAGATTTGGTGAATTTGAATATCAAATATCAGTAATATCAGTTATCCAATTTCTCAGTATGGATAAATACAGATGTCAGCTCTAGTAGCTTTAGATACTCAGTATCTTATTGTCAGTATTATTATTTTCGGGTGTCAGTGTTCAAGATGTAATATTCAATGTCATGATAATTTCAGTTGTACTTTATGCATCCATGGGTGTATTGTTGATCAGACATATTTCAAAATTGATAACTGCAGAGTTTCTATATATGTTTATTCCAGCGAATAGATATTATTCAGATTGTTATGTTTATGCATAAGCCTTATATTTCACCTTACCCTATCCTTGCATACTCAGTACATTCTTTGTACTGACGCATTCGTGCTATGGTTTTTTCCCCACCATAGGTTCAGAAGAGCGAGATTCAGAGTATATTTAGCTATCAGATCTTGTAGCAGAGGGTGCAACAGTGAGTCCTCATCATCTGAGGATATTCTATTTCAGTGTTTTGATGATTTTAGTAGATGGAGTTAGTTGGGGTATTGTCCCTTTAACTCCACAGTTCAGTCAGTGTAGAGGATTTTCAGATAGATGTATTGATATTTAGTTTTTAGTATTGTATATTTAGATGTTTGAGCCATATGGACAAATTTAGCCAGTTTCCGCATTTATTGTATTATATTAGGCAGTGAATAGATACGGATATTAGTGAAGGGTTAGCTTGTGGTCCCTTGGGGACACTAGCATCGTGTGGCATTCTGGTTCATGGGAATCGGGGCATTACAATTATTATGGCTATCCTATAACAGTTTGGTCATTGATCCGGTATTAGGATTGAGTTATGTCTTCATCCTTTTCTATCTTGTGGTTGTATTACTATGCACGATTTTCTATGTCTAGTCATATGGATTAGAAATCCTGAGTATGTTAGTATTGAATCCTGACCGTATTATAATAAGGTCTTAGAATGAGAACATGATGATCTAGGATATATTTGAGATGACATCCAATTTATATGTATTATATATATATCTAGATATATGAAGCTATGGTACTTTTGGATATCCCTTGCTTCGTTTTTCATATTGCATAGTCGTTCATTAACTTTATATGTTACAATATATCTTTCTTTCGCTCTTTATTTGTATATTGAACAGTGATATACGGTATAGCATTTGCATATATTGAATGTAGATGGAGTAGGTTAGTTCACCTTGATATTTCTTAAGTCTTATTATGTTAAACTCTTGGACATGAATAGGATAGTTGTCCCTTGTTATTCCCATTGACTTATTTCAGGATTTATGGACTCTTGGTTGTAGTTTCCATTCTGTTCATATTTTGTATATATCTAATTTATCTTTAGAGCTTATTCGAAAGTTGGCTACTGAGTACCATTCGTTTGGTACTCATACTACAACTTTATAACCTGCATATCATAGTACGGGTTATCATTAGTGATGTGTGCATTATATGGAGTAGCCATGAGTCAGACACTTAGAATGACCACCTGACGTTCAGAGTATTACTTATCTCTCGCCTATGTGTTAGATTGGCCTCTAAGTTGTATTTAGAGGCAAGTTAAATTAGTGTATTTCTCATTGATATATCACTTTTGTACTCTTAATATGTTTAGAAGCTCTTTTACTAATACCACCAGGTTTTGAGATTCGTCTATGTATTGATCTGTATTTCATATATTCCACATTCTTTTGCTTATGTTATTCAGTAGTCTGTACTGGTGGGTTATGATAGGTGCCATCATGACTTGAAAAGTTGGGTTGTGACAGTAATGTGGCCTATGAGTTTCAAATGGCCACACACTTAACATGAATGCATCTATTCTTTTATTTGTCCCTATTAATGAAGTTCATTAGTGATCAAACCTTAGTTATTCTTTTAAAGTGTGCGGGTGTTAAATATAATCTCACTTACAAGGAGGTCCTGATTGAGATTCTTAACCATTAGGTTTGTAAGTCAACATAAAATTAAGACATATCGATAAAAGTCCTTTAGAGAAATCTGCTTGTTGAGGGATCTACTTGAGAAGTAGAAGCAGATATGATGACCACGTACCCTTACCATTTAACTTCTAGTTCATTTCTAGGCTGAGGTAACAGTTTCCTCCTTGCTATTCTTTCTAGTGCATTCTCCTCAGTTGCTTTCATGTATTAGTATGGATACATGTTTCACGAATTTAGTTCAGCTTATATTTTTGCCAGAAATTAGCTTTGATAACTCAGTATTGGGATTGTAGCTTTTTCCACATCTTTAAATCCTAATCGAATATCAACATTCCCAAAGGGGAGATATTATAACATGCCAAAAGTCCCTGCGATTATATCTTAACTCAATAAAGAACCAAAAATTTTCATCAAAAAATTACCCAT
The DNA here is from genome assembly GCA_030864225.1 of Capsicum baccatum var. pendulum. Classification (NCBI taxonomy): domain Eukaryota; kingdom Viridiplantae; phylum Streptophyta; class Magnoliopsida; order Solanales; family Solanaceae; genus Capsicum; species Capsicum baccatum. Next base: position 9,890,245 of record CM061550.1, read on the forward strand.
ACCACAAGTCAGAGTCAGTACCAACGACTCATTGGATCATCCATTTTTAGTGTCAAGCAAAATATCTTAAAAGTTGATATTTTTACTTATTGACTATAGTAACAGTGACTCATGGTGATTTAGGACGAGTCGTCCTATGACCTATTCAAATTAAACTAAGTCAAAGTCCAAAAACTTGACATGTTGCCTTAGTGACAATAAGGGGACACCATAACCCATTGGGAAAGCCAATATGTCATGGGGTGCAATCATTGGTCTCTAGATAGTTTCAGATAGGGAACAATGACTAGCTCAGGAGAAATCATGGTGGAACCAACAAGTCATTCTATGTAGCCATTGGGATAGGTCCATAAACCCAACAAAAAGGCCCAGTGACCCAACCAGTGATTCATTGGTTCATAGAATGAATTTGTATTGATTCTTCTTGGTATTTTGCATAACCTAGCCTTTTATAACTTGATTCTTAACCTGACTTTTATAGTATATTCCAATGAATTAGTTTTTATTCGGTAAGTTTTGCATGTTATAAAAACATGATCCGAGTATACTTGATTTTAGAATAAATATATATGAAGGTTTTTCAGTCAACAAACATAAAGTATAGTTTAAAGTTTGATAGATTCTGACCAAAATTGCAGAACATCCATTTAGTAAGCATAATAATTTTTTTCAACTTATATTGACCATTAGAACACATTTTTTTAAAATGTTTCATTATCAACTTTAGAACATCGGTACTTCATGAGCTATCAATGGCAAACTAGTTAGGTTATAGTAGTTAGGGAAGAAGCTTACACATTAGTACAGGCTAATACCTTTGGCTAAAGTCCCCAAGTCCCAAAACTACATTCAAAGTGTTGATTATTAAATTAGACCCATCAGTTGAGGCTGATATCTTAGTTCAATGGACATCATTTAGTAGATCCACATTAATTTGTTTTATTACCATTTCATAGCTATAGAACACTCTCTCAATAATGGTTATAAGTTGGACCTTATTTTGCTCAGATGGTGAGTGTCGGTGAACAAGCTCTCCCATAAATTTTAGATTTAGTACTTGCATGACCATTAGTTTAGTCTAATTTATATTATTTCAGAATATTCTTACATTCATTGTCTATGTTGATTATTTTGAGTCACTACATTATGGTTCATATCAGCTAAGCTTTTTGTTTAGTAATTAACTTTTAGCATTTCTTAATTGACTTTACAGTTGTTTATCTCACATACTCTTTTGTTCATTATAATCTTATGATATAGGTTTTGGTGCTCAAAATTAGCCTCACAGTTAGTACATTTTCATACCTTCTCAGTAGCAAATAGTGGTGAATTTTTATCATTTGAGGACCATACTTCAGTATTATTGCTTTTTGTATTTCATTCCAGTTTCAGATATTTACAATTAGCTTGGGGTTTTGTCTCATCAACTCATCAGTTGGAAAAGGCCTTCATCCATATAGTTAGACATTTTAGGTTTATATTGTGTTTCATTTATTATTTCAATTATTTATTCTAACTCTTATTTAATCCATTTTGTATTCTTAATTCAGCTAGCTTTCACATTACTTTATTAGCCATTTAATTGGCCATGGGTTAGATTGGGTTACTTATGACTTTAAGCATCATCTTATGTCCAAGGTGTAGTCTTGAGTCATGACAGAGCTATAGAACGAAGGCACGACTCGTGGTCTCTAACTGTGGCGACTATAACAAATAAATTCAAAGGTAAAGTCAACTTGTGGTTGTTTGTCACAAACCATGCCTTAATGGTACGATTCATGAGGTTAGTAATATTGATTGATCAAAATTTTCATCCTATGGGAACTCATTTGTAAAAATCTTGGAATGATTCATAATTGTCACACAAAGTTGTCCTACTTCTCATGTGAACTAAAGCAAATAAGAGCTATTGTTCACGACTTGAGGGTCAAGGCAAGAACTATGTCATCATCTCATGATACGTACCATGTATTGGTAAGTCCCTTATATGTTTTCTAGTACATTCCACATATCATGATTACACAAGTCCTAGATACTTCCAACAACTCGTAGGGAGGGATCATGGTCAAATACTCAAGTTCTTTAAGCTAAACAATTTGACCTAACCCAACCCATTTATTTACACTAACAACCTGCAATAACACCCAATAACCTTTTTACCACATTCGAATTAAAATATCAACACTCCATCCATTGAAATTTATTCAAGTTAGCACCTTCATCAATGGGAAAATTATCTTCCTCACTACAAATCTTGCTACTTCACTTTGTCCTTCGTTAAATCTCAAGGCTACACATGGTGTACTCAGGCTTTACTCATCACAAACATCAAAAATTCAAATCAATGTAAGTAAAACCATTTAGTTTTTATTTTATTGGTGATTTTGATTCAATCCTACGTGTTTCTCTATCTTAATTCATTATTTCAAGAACCCTAGGTTGATTGTGAAAAGAAACTTCAGTAGTATGTGCCATCCATTAATTAAGTGTTGATTTCATCCAAAATAGGCATTTTAAAACCAATTAAGGATGGGAACTATTTATTTATTTGATATGTGTATGTTGTGTTTGGTATTCAGTCCTATTAGGTTGATGGGCATTATGATCCATAATCTCCTTAGAAAGAAAGCATAGATTGTTTTTCCCACCCAACTCCAACAGTTTTACTTAATCATTCAACATGGGTGGATTTTGGGTTACTTAAATGATTTAAAATTCAAACAATTGGAATATATGATATTTGTAATTCCAATAAATATTTCTTAAAATTGAGTGGCAAGATGGTATGGAATCAAAAACTTTAGGAAATAAAACCGTTAAGTTATAAAATCAAGAGCATGACTTATGGTTAACTTCATGACTTATGTCATCACCTAATGAATTGTGACATTAGTGATCCCTGCTCTTAAGATAGTAAAACTGTAAGTTTTCGGGAACTCTTACGTACGAGCCAACTACCAAGTCATAGGATCATCTAACGACTTGTTGGTTGACTCGCTAAATTAGGTTAGCTTTACAATTTCTAGAGTTTGAACTACTTTGTCAAGGTACAGGTCATACCTACAAATAATGACTCATTACCTAAATCCATACTAATGAAAGAAGTATAACTCTTACTTTTAATCAAAAAGCTTGTGAGACTATTATTTACACCTACACGTACCATTATTCTAAAGAAAAATACAAAGAATGTTAGAGATAAATACCCGTAAGGAAATAGAAAGTAGAGATTTCAACACATTAGTTGAGGGATGATTTGAGTGGCTCTAAAAAGTCAAGTGACTCAAAGGAGGTACACCCAATAGATGTGAACCAAATCGAACATCATGACACCAGGCTAAGGAAAAAAATATGAATATAACTAGAGCCTTGGTGATTTACCTGACTCTTATTGTCAATCCCAGCCTAATGAGGGAGGGGAATGTTCTAGTGAGGAAGGTAGAAGTCAATATAAAGAACAAGATGGGAGCGATTTCGGCACTAGGGACTCTAATGCAATAAATGTCGTGATCAAGATTAATTTTCCTCCCTTTCACCTCTAAACCCATAATGATTCACCAAACTCATGCACCTAGTATTTCCCTACAATAGAAATTATATTTTTCTATTGCATAGGGACAATGTACTTTTCATGATGGGTGGGGGGCTACTTGTGAGACTGTAGGACTTGAGGGGTTTTGTGGTCATATTTATTTTCCCTCAGGTGTTCTATCTAGTAAAATCATCATGCTTAGGAATTATTTTAGTTTTTGTGTCTTTTGTTTGGTTTAGTAGAAGAAAAATAGGAAAAGTGAGTGTAGTGTTGGTTAAAAACGAATAGAATGATGTTGTTAACTAAAAATGTAGATCTCTCCAAAAAATTTGTGTTGCATGTTTTTACTATGATAAAATGACCTTTATGCATCTTTTCATGGAATTTTGTGAGTTGATATGTTAATCTATGTTTAAGTTGGTACATGGATCAAATAATTAGTTATTGATAATAAAATCTTATGGCGTGTATGTGACATGTGCTTGTCTATTTCTTACATGTGTATGTAATCTAAATCCTGTTCAGTTTTTCATTCTAATGTTGTAGGACAGTTGGTTAGGAAAGAATCATAATCAATTATTGATTTACAACCCACTCTAGCCTAAATTGTTATCTTATAAATGCATGTATCCTTGATCCCTATTGGTCCCTCCTTGGACATTGTGTACCTCAACTTAGGTAAATTGCTTAAGTTGAGGGTTGATGTTCTAGGGGAAATGAAAATAACAATATATGTACAAATAGAATGTATTAGTCTTCAAAAGCTAGCGAGTGTAGTATGTTTAAAAAAGAAAATAAAGCATGCACTTAAAAAATAAAAAAGAGCAAAACAAGGAGAAAAGAACACCTGTATTTGAAAATTAATAAATAAATTAAAAGGTAGGAAAGGAGTGGAATAAGAAAAAAAATGTTATTTGAATAAAAATGAATAAAAGTCTGCATGCAAGACTTTTTTGTAGCGAGAACACTAGGGTCATCTAGTCAATTGTTGGCTGTTAAAAGATTGTCATTTGCATATGCATAATTATCTATTGCTATAATAATATCTTCCATAGATATTTTTGTGTAATTTTGATAAATGTGTAATGGTCACAACTGATTCATAAAGATTTCAAAAGGAAGAAGAATGGATTCGTGAAAAATATTATTGAATACTGTATGACTGCCATAGTTTTACTAGGTTTCTTTTGCTAGATGTGCGCTATTATATAGTATTATTTTGATGTGTGAGGATAATCAAATCTTATAAGTTGATAGCCTATAAACTAACAAACACATGAAATTGACACTAGAATGCAAAAATCAGCAAGTAGACAAAGGAAAAATCAACACACTGGAAGAAGATGAAGAAGAAGAATTGCATAAACATAAAAATAGTAGAGAGACCCTTACTTTCACTATATGATTAACAAAAGAAGATGTATCAAATATTCAATCACACCTCACTAATGGAAACTCAAACCACTCTCTTAGGTGGCCCAAAGGACTCACACTTCCTCAAGCACACTTTTCTTGCCAAATAACCCAATACAAGTGAAAAAACAACTCCAAATTTATTAAGGTCCAAATTTAGATTTCAAGCTACCAACTAGAGACTAAAAACTACAAGTTAAGAGTAATGTTCAATATCATCAAAATTCTAATGAAAAGTGAAGTAAAATGGTGTATTTATACTATTCATTCAATGGACAAAAATATCCTTAATGAGAGAGGGAATTGAGGCGCCTCTCGAGTGTTACTTTGGAGTGCAAAATGTCTTCAATGCCCTTCACTTGAGGTGCCTCTTGAGTGTATAAGTTCCCCTCCTTCCTTCTCTTGACCAAGGCTTCAAAATACTCCAAAAAGTCTTAAATTGCTTGCTAATTCCGGAGCCTTAGCCCTTAGATAATACCTTGTACTCTTGGTGCTCCTTGTGCTTGTATCATCCTCTCCATCTTGAATGATTTTTTCCTCAAATTCTGATCTTGCAAAAACCAAAGTGAGAGCAAAACAAACACACAATCCTCTTGGTAGGAGGTTAGTATTAGTATCACACTCATATCACCAACCCATGGTTGCTAACACTTGACATACACCCACATATCCTTATTATTTGATATAAAAAGCTTAGCATAAAGAATACCAAAGACATGAATAGCATTAATATAAAATAAGGGAGCATGACCAGCAACTATAACATTCACATCTCAAAAGTATTCCGGGGTTCAATGGGAGAAAGGGATTTGGGTTTAAGCCGAGATGGCCCACTCCTTTCACTAAGTTACCAAGCTTACAATTATTCAAGGCATTACCCACCACTAGGACAAACACAAGGCCACTATGAACAATATTGATATCATGGCTATCATTACACAAGTTCAAAGCACCATATTCAATATCAAGACCATTATTACTATCATCAACACTAACTTGAAATTTGTCAATCACACTAGTCTAATATTCAAGTAGTGAGCTAATCATAGGTGCACATGATTTATTATACTTATCAAGAGAGCTAACAAGAGAATAAACATGCACACCTACATCAAAAAATTCTGAAACCTCTACATAAGGAATCACATGAAATTAATTTAAGCTCAAGAAAATATAGGGAATAACATTATTAGCTCGGTTTGGACTAGGACAATCCACATTTTTTAAGCTCTCCGCCAAGGGTGTTTTGAGGCCATTTTCTTGTAAGATTTCTTGTTGATCGTTACTTGATAATTCATGAGCTTAAGCCTTAAAATAAGAAGAATCAAGGCTTTGTAAAATTCTAGCCTTTGAGTTAGTAAGTATCAAGGGACCTTTGCAGGCAAGTCCCAAAAACAAAGTTGTCTTCCCTTTTCCCTTCTCACAATCTGAAACCTCCTATCCATATTCCTTCTTTCTTTTCCCATCTAAATTTTTGGTTTTCTCTTGGATTTCATTCACACTTGATATTGGAAGAAGAAAAAGAGTGAACTTTTGGCCACCATGCACAAAGGTGTACCTATTAGATATTCCATCATTTATAGTGTTCCTATCAAATTGACAAGGCCTTCCCAACAATAAGTGACATGCTTGAATAGGGATTACATCACATAAAATTTCATCATACTAATTCCCTATCTCGAATCTAATCACACATTGTCATTTGACCTTTAATTCACCACACTTGTTTTACCATTGAATCTTGTATGGATTGGGGTAAGGGGTAGTGGCCAGTTTCAAGTGGTCAACCAAGGTGACACTAGACATATACATATAACTCCCACTATCTATGATCATTGAACTCAAACTTCCTTTAATAAGGCACTTGGTATGAAAGAGGTTCTCTCTTTAATCATCCAAGACCTTACTAAACAAAGTTCTCCTCACAACATAACTAGGCACATAATATTCTTCTTCACAAGGCAACATATCTTCTTCACTCACCTCATCTTTAAATTTCGGTTCTATGAACTCTCCATCTTGAGAGTTGTCATCATTCTCTTCAGTTTCCAACTCCACTTCTTCACCAAGATAATTAACTTCCCCTCCCTTAGAATCACATTATGTCGGTTGGGGAACTCACTTGCCCTATGACCCCAACCTTGACACTTGAAACATTGTAAACCCTTAGATGAGGGAGGAAGGGTATTTGGCTTCACCTCCAACTTTTGAGGTTGATATGACACTTGCTTGGTTGAGAGTTGAGAAGAAGAAGAAGATGTAGAAGATTTATTCTTGTTCCAACCCAAAGTCAAAGGACTTTCCTCTTTGTTTCTTATCAAACCCGAACCTTGTTGGACTTTATTCTTGTTCAACCCAATCTTGAAGCGGATAACATCATGTTGCACTTGTTCACCTCTATGGTCAAGTTTCAAGTCAAGTTGCTGAAATTCATCATAATATGCTATGTCACTCTTGCTTCCTTGCCTAAGATTGTAAAGCTTGGCAAGAAGCTCATGCCTACAATGCTTCGGTATGTATCTTTCTCTCATAACTCTCTTCAACATATCCTAAGGAGGTGGTTGTCCATCAATCAACACATCATTAAATCTTTTAGTGTAATCCCACCAAGTGTTTGCATATCCTTCAAAGTAAGCAATAGCGTATCAACTCTCCTTTTCTTCGGAAAGGTCATCCACTTGAAAAATCTTTTCACAAGTGGATTCCAAAGCAAAGTACACTTTTCGATCACTCTCACCTTTGAAAATTGGAATGCCAACCTTGATTGAGCTTATGCCAATGTCTCGGATTATTTGATGTTCACCATGGCTTTATCTTGTCTCATGCCTTCGAAATCTTCCGTAATGCCCTCTTTAATAATGTCTTTCCCTCATTTATTATTCAAACCACTAGTCATCATTAGGTACATCATAGCCTTCTTTCTCCCCCCTACTATAGTCTTCAATTTGGAATGGGTAGTTTCGGTTTTGGGATCTTTGTGGAGGGTAATCAGGCCTTTGGTTATTTGGAGCTTGGACTTGTGGTCATAGATGTGGTGGAGGGTAGGGTCTTTGCTTCATTAGATTTGGTATTGCGTAGTTAAAATTTTGTAAAGGTGTTTGGTTATGTGGGGTAATTTGTCTTTAGTCCAAGGTATTTGGCACTTTTAGGTTTGGATTTGGTGGTGGAGTTTGAATTCCAAGTCCCTCTTGTTGTACTTGGTCCATTTGGTGATGTAATGGCCTTTGTAGGTTTCGGTTAGAAGAGGTTTGGGAATGGATTAGTGGCTGATTTTGTGGATCTCTTGTAGGGTGAAGCATTTGATGTTGAGTCTCGGGGGTAATAGTCATGGATGAGTTGTTAGATTGAACACTAGAAGACACATGGTAGGGATTAGGTGTAGAAGATCGTGAGTTCCTCCTACTTTCAGCACATTCAAGCCTTCCATGAAAGGTAGAAATTCCACCCTTCATAGTCACCATTTCACTCCGTACTTTACACAAGTTACGTTTCATGGAATCATTATTATCATCTATGTTTCGGCCCAAGGCCTCAAGCCGAGCCATCAAGGCTCAAATGACATCATTTCCCAAGAGTTGGGAAGTAGTACCTTCGGTTTCCATGAAAAATGTACCTAAAATGAGCAAAAAACAGCAAGCAAAACAAACAACTAAATGAGCAAACAAGTTAGTTCAAAAGCCCCACTTTACTCACACTCAACCTCACCTAACACTTGGTCTCACAAGTGTTGGGAAATCAGCAATACTTGAAAAGTTACTTGAGAGGTGAGAATCTTTGGTTCGGAATCAATCTTTGTTTGAAACGATTCAAATAAAGTGATGTACGAACTTGAACCAACAAAATACAACGACTTTAAAATAGAAAAGCACACAAAAAATTCGAAGACACGAAATAAATGAACTCTAGACTAATTACCAAACCTAGTAGGTACTTAATAGTTTGATAATTAGTGATATATTAGCATAAAAGAAACTACAATCAAAAATTAGAAACTAGGAAAATTTAATTTTAGAGATGAATTTTGGTTGATCACAAGTGATGATGTGGAATTACGTTGTTGGTTATCACTTTTTGAATTTTTCAATTTTCTAAAACCTTGTATCGGGCAAACACTACCCTTTAGGAAGGAGAGTTATGGACTTGAGGGTGTGAGGATGCAATTTAGGGCTCTTTCAATCCTTCAATTGAAATGGAAAATAATTGGTCGCCCCTTTGTACTTGCAAGTGTACTTTGTTGTCCCCTTGTCCTCTCATTCTTTTTGAAGAATGAAATATTTTTTGAATATGCTTTTGGACTAACAACTTTCTCACTCTCTTTCTTCCCTATTTTGGATCGAAAAACACATTTGAATATTCTTCTTCACTAAGATATGAAGATGATGGATGAACATGATGAATATTAAACTGTTGACGAAGTTTGACCAACAAGCAAATGAACTCGAAATCAGATTTTTTTTGTAGATCTAGGTTCCTTAGGCTAAAACAAAATCAACAAACCAAAAATCAGCCACAAAACATGCCTAAATTACTATGACAAATTAGCATCTAGCTCAAAAAACTTCAAAACTCCAAGGCCATGGTGGATCTTAACTGAAACTCAACCAAACTTCACTCTAAAACTAGATCTAGACTCACAAGGCACTAGGGAGCAAGGATCTAGTGCAAGAAACTTCATAAACAAAGTAAAAATGTGTAGATCTAGGATGCTATGCTCGGATCTATAACAACACAAGACTAGACACCAGTTTTTTTTCTATTTTCTGATTTTTTTTTACTCTTTTTGTGCAGATTTTATTAATAAGAACACTAAAATAAAGATTTAGGGATGTTGGAACAACCCTAAACAAGGATTTCCTACCAAATGATAGACTATGGACTACCAAACACACGTAATTGACACTAGAATGCAAAAATCAGCCCGTAAACAAAGGGAAAATCAACACACTAGAAGGAGATGAAGAAGAAGAATTGCATAAACATAAAGATAGTAGAGAGACCCTTACTTCCACTATGTAATTAATAAAAGAAGTTGTATCAAATCTTCAATCACACCTCACTAATGGAAGATCAAACCACTTTCTTAGGTGACCCAAAGGACTCACACTTCCTCAAGCACAACTTTCTTGCCGAATAACCCAATACAAGTGAAAAAACAACTACAAATGTATAAGGTCCAAATTTCGGATTCAAGCTACCAACAAGAGACCAAAATCTACAAGTTAAGAGTAAGGTTTAATATTATCAAAAGAATAATCAAAAGAAAAGTAAAATGGTCTATTTATACTATTACATTCAATGGACAAAGATGCCCTTAATGAGAGAGAGAATTGTGGTGCCTCTTGAGTGTTACTTTGGTGTGTAAAATATCTCCAATGCCCTTAACTTGAGGCGCCTCTTGAGTGTATAAGTTCCCCTCCTTCCTTCTCTTGACCAAGGCTTCAAAATATTCCAAAAAGTCTTCAATTGCTTGCTAATTCCGAAGCCTTCACCCTTAGTTAATACCTTGTACTCTTCGTGCTCCTTGTGTTTGTATCATAAGTTAAGGGTATTAGTTTTACTGAAGTTATGACTCTTTCGATGCCTAATGAATTTTGTACATTCATAAGTATTTTTTGGTAGATTCAATATGGGTTTGAGAGTTTGTGAATGAAAATATTCTCTAAATGAACAGTGAGAAATTACTAATAAGTTGTAAGTATTGAATATTAGAGTCAACGTACAACTCATACGACATGGAACAAGTCATACCAAGGCCCGTTTTGGTGATAAAAGTTGAGATCCAGAAGACATGAATCTAAGTCCAAAAGTGATGAGTCTCCAAATCTGGTCAGGAGTCCCTTTAATCTATTCTGAAAAACATGAAGTCAAACATTAAAGGAAATTTAATGATTTAGTATTCACTCTTTGAAATCATAACTAATGTTGCCTGCATATGGATCATACTTAAACATTTTGGTGGATCATAGAAAGGTATAACAAAGGTTTGAAAAGTAGAGTCAGTCCACATAGAAGGAGTCATGAGTCGTATGATGAAGGTATAAGTTAAGTTATCTAATTTTTAGTAGTCGTAGGAAGTAATTACTAAAAATCTGCAAAACAAAACCTATTGGCACGAGTCATGATAGGACTTGGTGATCTTCTATCGATTCATTTGTAAAAAGAAACCGCCACGGTAACAAATAATAAAAAAGTGCCATGACCTAGACCTATAAGTAGTGAGAAGATCGTATGACTTGTCTACACAGCCAAACCTTGAATCCAATTATGTTGAGGATAGATTTTATTTTTATAACATACATTACTTTTCTAGGTTTTGTTCTATAGTTTCTGTTCTACTTACTCTTGAATCTTAGAAACACACAACATTATTTTCTTCTTAGGTTTAAGAGATTATTGATACATCGTTTCTTGATTATTGACCTTTCTTTGATAATTCAAGATTTTGGGTTACTTTTATTCATCATGTAAGTTTTAGATCATAAATTCATCAATGTTTTCTAGTTTTTTTTTTATGAACATGAGTAGTTAAATCCATAAGTAGGGTTGTGAGAACAATGATGAATTAACAAAGTAGGTTAAAGTACTTACTGGTTCTTGAATGTTATTTATGAATATATTGTTCTTCCATTTGTATTGATTGCTTTTTAAAGGTTACAAATTTTAGAACTCGCCTTAATTCTTTACTTACTGGACTAAAGAGGTCGAAAATAGGAAAAAGGATTAACATTGGAGATCTGAGGCTGCCAATACTTATCTAATATCTTTAACCTTATCTGAGAATGGCTAATTTTGATAAAGGATAGAGGATAGTAAAGTAAACAATTGTATAAACACCCTGTTTCAAAATAATATATATCTAGGCAGGGGACCAACCAATTAGGTGACTTAACTTAAAAAAAATTCATGATATCCACTGAGATAGACCACTGGTATGATGCACTTACAAATTTATAAAAATAAGGGTAACATAATTTTAGTCCATCACTAGTACGACGTTCTTACTAAGTTATGAAATCAAGGGTAAACCAATCCTAGTCCATCATTCTAATTGATTACACACAACATCGACTTATTTCTTGTTACGTATTAACTATTTCTAAATGTGATTAACAATTATATGTTACTTGATATCTCTCTATTGGAAATAAATGATTAATAGAAGGAATAACCAAATTAACCTAGGTCCTAACCATAGTCCTCGTGGGATCAAATACAACCTCGATTGGGTTCTACATTTGAACAGTAGCTGCTATATACTCCACTTTAGATGTGTAATTTAGGCGACATCAAAGAATATGAAACTCATTTTGAATATATCTCCATATCATCAATAGGTGAAAAGCACGATAACTAAAAAAATTAGAGGCAATATTTGAGCCTTTAAATTAAGGTTCGCCGCTGTGATTCTTTGTACCATTGTATAGGATAGTTTTTTTGTTGGAAAGGTATAAGTAAAAAACATGGGACCTCACCTTATTTTTTGTTATCTTACAAACACATGTCACGAATCCCAATTTCATAAACCAACCTCTTCATGATAAACTCTATAAACAAAGCTCTATAACTCTATTCTTGGTGCTGAAAGTTGTTACATTTTCCTAAACTAATTGTTAATCCAAATATCTCTTCAAAAATCACTATCAACTATTACATTAATACCAAATTTCATTTAATTCACATACCTATAAAATTATCCAATCTTAGATCAACCTCAAATTTCACAAAATTCAGTTAAGGGTAGATGAGGCGTGAATTTTACCCTCTCCTTTAGCATAAAAACAATTTGGATCATTACATTACCAAAATTTTAGTTTAGAATATGATAAAGGAGTTAGAACTTAGTATTTATGATATTAAACATCAATAAAAGGGTCTGGGACAAACCCTATATCCAATAAAGTTTGTAACCACCTCAGATTTTTATGATATTTAGTTAGGGATTTTGATTCATTTTATGGATACTTCACACCCATAGGTGGTGTTTGGTATATTATGTTCTGTTTAGGATAGAGTTTGGTTTTAGAGTTTTAGATCATTAGATGGGGTTTCTCAAGTTGTCTGTGAATACTTCTATATTATATCCTACTATCATGACACGAACTAAGGCTTAGCCGTGACGGGTATCTGAAGTCCATCGAGGACTAGAGACCACCCCCATTTCCTAACAAAACAGAGCATAACACACATAGCAGTGGCTGAATTTTGAAAATATAATCAAGATATAAAAGTAATAAACTTAAAGACATCTAAGAGTGTCAACATTAATGCCCAATCCACAGTAATATCTACAAAGCCTTTACTTATGCAAAAACAAACAATGGCCAGATATGCTCCCATATCTAACAAAGACAATGATAATGATAATGATAATCTTAATGTGAAATCTTCAATTCTAAGTCATGGAAGAAAACTAATGAAATGATCAAGTTTTCCATAGAATGAAAGCTCACCACTTCACTATTAATGTTCAACGAACCGAGCTATCCACCTAACACTACACAGAAAAAGTAGAATTACATTCGAACCCTTCATTTTCTAGGGATACAATATCCAAAGATAGTTAGTAGGTTTAGCACAAGAATGTAACTCAGGGAAAAAGGATAAAATAATTCAAAGTCAAATCTAATTCAAAATCATGTTCACATTATCATATATATAAATAAGTATTATGCTGGGATAGCGAACAAGGATTACTATGAACAAAAACTTGATGCTGAACTATGTAGATCAACCATCAAAAAGAGGTATCTATGGGATATATAGTTCAGCTCCCATTACTGAAAGGGCCCTAGTGTATGTTAGCCAAAAAATTGGATGCATCAACGAAGACCAAGGAATGCCCTGACCCCACATAAATTAAAGATGCATATATATATATATATATATATATATATATATATATATATATATATATATCAATTATGTAAAATGTTCATACGATTATTAATACCAACTCTCCCGTTGGCAAACATGATTTTCAAGGACAAGTTACTCAAGATAAACACCTTCATGGCTTAGCTACATAACCCCCATTAAGTCAAATTCAAAGAAGTTTCAGAAAATCCATTCATTAACCATAGAATTATATATTAAGGCACACCACAGGTATCGTCATACCATACATTTGCAAGTTTATAATTATGTCATTACAATTCCATTAATTTAGGGGAATACCTCGACCCCATTTGCTCATTAAATAAAATTGGAGGAATGCCTTGAACTACTTTAGTTTATCAAATCAAATTTGGAGAATGCCTGAACCCACTTTGTTCATTAATCAAAACATACCCAATAAGGCTTTCAAAATCTGTGTTCATGGTTTACCTATTTATGTAATGCAATAGTATAAGAGAGTAAGTTAAAGCAAGTTACAAACTATAATTCAAAGCCATTTACACAAGTGGGTTAAGGGAATACATTTATTGAAAACCAATTCCTAGTTCAAACCATCAATTTAGGGGGATACCTTAACCCTCATTCAAATTCCCACACCCATACAACCCATTAGTGTAAACATTAATTTCAAAGCATAATTACTCATAAAAACCATGGAAAAATAATTCAAGGATCAAACATTCTAAAATTCCAAACCCATTTCAAAACACACATTTAAACCAATACCATTAAACCATTTTAAAGCATGTGTTTTTCATAAAATAAGTTTGAGGAAGAGTAACATGCTTGAAAGTATCACAACTATGAAGAGAAATTATCCTTGAGAGCTCGTATTGATCAACTTCTTGAAAGCCCTAACTATTCTTGACTTTGGGAATTTTATAGTATTTTAGAAGTTATTTGATTTATTCTAGTGAGATAATGATACTCGAAATGGGTTTTAAGTGTTGGGTCATGATTGGTGAATAAGGGAAATATCCAAAGTTCACTTAATTAAATGCAAAAAAAATTATCACCAGTGACATTTAGTCACCCTACAACTCATAAGGACACATTAAAACTCATCACCACGAGTCTTATTCAAGAAATTTATTATATCATGGGTTTTGGCCTTAGAAATTTTTTCTTACCCAATACGACTCATGGATACACGTCATATGTCGGGGTAAAAGTGGTATGGTCCTATTGTAAGCTAACCAGTGTTAGTTGGTGGGATTTTTTTGATAACTAGAATGGCCATTACTTAAGGGTATGAGTCGTAAGGCCTTGATACGAGTCGTATCAGGGACTCGTATGTCAGACGGTGTTTGATCCTCTTGGTATTCATTTTTCCAGAGATATAGATCATGGCTATGGATCGTATACTAAGGATACAACTAGGTTAGATGAGTTATATACTGGATAGTGATTGGTCCAAGGTTAAGACCTTGGTAGGACTACTGGAACCAATCAAAAGGAAGGGTATGACTCGTCAGAGGGTTAGTCGTATCCCTATGATAGATTTTTATGGGACATAAATGGGGATATTATTGACATTTCCCTACATACCCTAATTAAGAACCAAGAGTTCTAATACACTTAGGAGGTTATTTACCCTATTATTATATTCACGAACACACAAAAAGCTATTCCTAAGAGTTAAATAATTCTCTCAAGAGCTTTTTGGGAAAGAGAGCCAGGGTTTTAACTTGGGGATTGCTTTGGTGATTTTCATCAGTCATCTTTGTCGGGTTAAGGTATGTGTCTCTTCCCTACCTACTACTTATTAAAATTCATGGATTTTATGGTTTTGAACTATTAATCGAGAGTTTTTTTTATAATGGCTTGGTTATGGTTTTCTATAGTTTAATTGTTCTTTTATATGCATTAATGGTGGTTTTGGAAAATTGGATTACATAGTAATGGTTGAATGGTATTTGGAATTGGTTTTGGTTATATGATACCCCCACGGTTTTCGATAAAATGCTTATATGGATATATTTATTACATTGACTTCTTTAAATGGAACTCTTGCTTATTTTCAGCTTATGCATGAAACTATAAATAATTAAAATGTCTTACAAAGGTAAAGGCTTATTATTTTTTCTTGTAGAGTAAATGGAAGTCTCCCAAGAGGTTAACATGGTAAATGAAAAGGGAACTTGATAGTCCCTTTAACCTAAATGGTTTGGCTATGGATAAATCTTGCAAGTGAGGTTGGTATGACTATACCACTAATAAATGGCCTTGGTTAATAAATGGTAATTGAATTTTTTTGGATATGGTTTTTATTTGGGAATTAATGGAAAAATGTGTAACTAATCCATGGAAGTGGAGGTTTTGAGGGAACAAAAATAGAAACTCATTTTTGCCGATATAAGAGTTCTTTGATGGCCATGTTCAAGTGTCACATTTTATATTGGAGGGATGTACTAGTCATCCCATAGGATATTTCCTGGTAGTGTGGCTATACATATTCGGACTCTTTCAGTAGGGGATATAAACCTATACGACCCATGGGTATGGTAAACGACAAGGTTACACAGCCCAGGTAATAGTTTTAAATGAATGGTAAACAAAGAATCCATTTCCCAACACTTATATGAATACATGGTTGCATTCATAATGGATGGTTTTAGTTGGTTGTTTAAATGGCATTACATTATCCCTATCCTAAGATACATGCTAGCGGTCACTCTCTCACCTATCTACTGGCGGTTATATACCTATGCTAGCAGGTTTTAGTCATTTGACTCCTCCAATATAGTGATTGACTCAGGGATAATAGTTGGATTAAAGTGGTGAGCTTTCCTCTTTTTGAAAGGCTTCATTTATGATATGAACATTCTTATACATTTTGCTTTTGTTTTGGATATTGGTTTTGGCTATTATTGGGCGCATATCCAAACCAGATATTTGTATTCTTTTTTATAGAGGCTTTATAGTACTTTTATAGGTTGGTATGGGTGGTATCTGTATTGGTTTCGACCTTGGCATTGGCATCGGTGTTGTGGATGACATCATTGGATGATATTATTAATTGATCCATCATATTATATTTTAGGATTGATTATTATATTATGTTTTGATATTCTCTTTGTTTTGCGATTATATGGATGGTTCAGTTTGATACGGTTAAACTCAGTTTTGTTAATCACGTCGTGATCCTATCCCAGAGTTTTGATGTGAACAATAATACTATCTTGTTATATGTTTAAAATCAGCTCATCTTAGGCTATAATAGATGGTTGGGTTGGGTTATGGGGCGGTCTCGGGTCCTGGTTAGACTTGGGATGCCCATTACGTTTAGGCTTTGGTTTAGGTCATGACAATTTGGTATCAGAGCGTCAGGTTCATGATCAAATAGGAAGTCTACAAAGCGGTGTCGAGTATAATCTCTTTTAGGGGTTTGTATCATGCCGCACTCATAAAAGAGAGGAAGTAAGAAATTTAGGAATGTTTCACTTTCTTGAAATTCTTATTCCTGGAATTATCTCTAATCCTTGTTTATTTGTCCTTAAGATCATGCCTCCTAGATCTGGAACATAAAGGAATCTTTCTCCCTCATCTGTGGAAAAGGCCAAAGGGGTACCTCCTATATTTAGAGTATATCTTAAATCGCATGGTCCTATTCCTTATTGTTCTAGAGTTTCTCCTATTCCTCCTACTACTCCTGATGTCCCTTAGGGTAACGTGACGAACGTGGCATTTTATCAGTATATCCATATTATTGCTCTAATGGTTGCTGCTTAGGATGAATGGGGTGCATCTAGTTCTTTGTCTACTAAGGCCACAAGGGTTATTTAGTTTATGAATATAGGTCCTCCTACTTTTATGGGAGTAAAGGTGGAAGAAGACCCACAGGTCTTGTTGGATAAACTAGATAGGATATTTTGAGTTATGCAGGATTCTGATGTGGAGGAAGTTAGCTTTGTAGTTAATCATCTCAAAGATATTTCATATCAGTGGTACGAGGAATGGGATAGAGATAAGGGAGATATGTAAGAGGAAGGGTTGTGGGAGGCATTTCTAATCATTTACTGACAATTTCTTCCCTCAAGAGTTGAGAGAATTTAAGATGGGGGAGTTTGTGAACCTCAGCCAATGGAGGATGTCTATAAGAGAATTTGTCGTGAAATTTTACCAGTTATCATGGTATGCTCCAGATTTGGTGAATGATACAAGTTCAAAAATTAAGAAGTTTGCTACTGGGATAAATAGAGATCTAAATTTGGAGAGCAAGACTGCTTTGGTCATTAGGGATATGGACATCTCTAGGTTGACTGTTCATAAGCAGCGAGTTGAGGATGAGAAGATAAAGCAGTCAAAATTTTAGGATAGGAAGGTAAAGCAGGGTAGATTTTCTGATCATGAAAGTGCGCAGTCTCAGGGTGGTAGAGATGTTGACAAGTGGTACAAAAAGAAGTGGGAGTGTTTTGGTTCCTTCTCTGCTACTAATGCTCCTTACCCATAATAGTTGGGTGACGGGCATCAATAAGGTGGTGATGATTCTTGAGCTCATGTTTCCCAATCTCAGGTGAGCGTAGGTAAGTCTATTTTATCATTACCTCTTTGTTATTTCTGTAGTCATCCTCATCGGGGATTCTGTAAGGAAGACAGCGATAAATAATTTAAGTGTGGTCAGGTCGGCCATCATCTCTAGAATTTCCGAGATAATAAGGTTGCTACAGGGGTAAATAAGATTCCAGTGGCTTCGTCTCCTACTCCTACAACTGGTGGTATGGCATCTTCTTCTGTTACTGCTTCTGGTTTTAGTGTTGGTCGGAATGGTTGTATGCTTTGGTATCCAAATAGAAATCTAAGGCATCACCTAATACTGTTACTGATATGTGACAATGATGTATGAGCTGATGCTAACACATTTGAGGCTTTTAACTAAGAATAATTGCAAAGTCTTAAGCAACTTTTGTCATTTTTAAGTGTTTTATCTTTGATTTTGCAGTAGAACCTAAGATGCTAGGGAACAAACAACGTGGAAGCAAAACAGTTGAAATTTGAAGAAAAATGAATAGAAGTGTGGCTGGCAACATTCTTGATAAGTCATCAGCCCTGTGATAAGTTATCAACTTCATCGTCAGCCTTAGACAGAGAATGGACCTCATCTAAGAGTTATGAGGACATTTTGTGATAAGTTGTCAAGGAGTTGATTGGTCATCAAAATTGTGGTCAGTCAAAGGCAGAACATGGGAGTTGAGGTACATAAGTGACTACATTCATGATAAGTTGTCAAAGATCTGATAAGCCATCACAGTTCCTCGCCAGACTAAGGAAGCGAATGACAAAATCAAAGAGGAGCTGACGACATTTGTGATAAGTCGGCAGCCTCCTGATAAGGCGTCACGAATGGCGTCACCTGTCCGAGAAATTACTGCACTTTATGCTTTTGTTTCCATAATTAGGGTGAACTGGTTAAAGCATTGTTTAGGGTTTTCTAAGAGAGTTCTGAACATCATTTGGAGACACGTATTTTGTTACTCTTCTCTCTAGTTTCTTGGTTGAAAAACAATTAACTTAGAAGAGATTTCCATCAATGCTTTGGGGATTCCTATTGTCATCAAATCTGAGAATCACTAGTTATTATTCATCTTGTGGTAAGTTTATCTTTCAAATTATGAATTCATCTACTAATCATTACATCAAGAGTGGCGAAACCTCTCTAACCCAAATTATGGGATATATGGGTTAAGTTTTTATAAGATGCTAGGTGTTTAAGATTCAAAGGTAATAGGACTCCTTGATAATTTAAAGATTTTAATCATTTTCTATTGTTTGCAAACAATAGATAGCACCTGCTTTGATTTTCTTGAGATAAGAAATCAAATAAAATTGGAAGTGAATTATTGACATGGACTTCGAAGTACTAAAAACTTACATTTAATAAGTGACACTATAACAAGGTTGATTAACCTGAGGTAAAGTTTGGTTAGTGGATATAAATTCCCTAAGTCTGAGAGAATTAGGTAATTAAATTCTTAGGTAGGTCTAGAGACATTTAGGCATAACTTCGATAAAGATAATCAGTTGTCCTATACTATGAGAATCTTGAATCACTAATAGCATCTGTCAAGTACCAAAACCCACAGTGAACGCAATTTTGGTTTCCCATAACTTCTTGATTACAAACATTGAAGCTAAAGTGACCAACAATTATTTGGTAAACTCAAAACACCCTATTTCAGGAAACATCCAACTATTACTTGATTAACTCGCAAATGACTTATGTTCTTACCATATTTCCTGTGGGATTCGATCCCAACATAGTTGGGTAATATATTGACAATGATTGCTTACATTATAATTAGAGAGGTGTGGTTTGGGCATTATGAAAAATGGCATCGTTGCCGGGGAATACGGTTATCAATTGAAGTTTGTGTGCCTAATTGACTGTTGATCAAGTTTCCCTATTTTATGTTTATTTGTTGTTTTTTTTATTGTAGGATATTTGAAGTGTATTCCAAGAACTAGATGTTTCCGAGAACAATTAGTACCACTTAATTCGGAACCACAATGAATTGAAAAAATGGAAGACCAGTAAGAGACTAACAAACTGGAATCCTTAGCTAGAGCACAGGTGAATGTGCAGAATGTTGGGCAACAAGAACGACATCCAAATTCTGAGGATGAAGATTTGGGAGAAGAGGAGTTTCTAAATCCTGTTAGCCCTAGGAGTGCAGAGCAAGTAGCTGCACCAGTACAATGCAATGCTAACAGGAACCGTCCATTTTAAGGAAGGCAAGATTACTAGCCGGTCTAGTATGAACTTAATGATGATGATGATGGAATGGATGAATAAGGTGCAACGGGTGAAATTTTTTCTCCACCATTGGCAGTTAGGGCAAAATTTAACATTACGAGTACTATGATTCAACTCTTTAATCTGAAGGGGTTGTTTCGCGGACTTCCTAGGGATAACCCAAACTTGCATTTGGCAAAGTTTATCACCATCTGTAATCTTTTGATAAACCAATAGTGGGTTAGAATACTATCCAATTGAGATTTTTTCCGTTGTCTCTGTCTGGGGAGGCAATATTTTGGCTTAATGAGCTGACACCTGATTCCATAACCAATTGGAGGCAGTTCAAAGGAGCTTCCCTAGAAAGGTTCTTTCCACCTTCCAAGAGGGTACAATTGAGGGATAAGATCAGTAACTTTAGGCAGCTCTTGACTGAAGCCTTTCAAGAAACCTAGGAGAGATTCAAGAAAAAGCTGACACATTGTCCGAACCACAACATGACAAACATACACTTGATGGAGACTTTATACGGGGCTCTTCACTCTATCTGAAAAGCAATTGAAGATAATGCTGGTGGTGGTTAATTTATTGATCTTACATTCCTAGAGGCTTCAGAAATACTAGATAGAATGACCAAATAAATTCGGGCATGGCATACCAGAGACTCTGGGGTAGCCAGGCCCATTGTTTCTGTGGGCATAACTGCAGAACAACACAGAAGAGATGAGGAGTGTGACCAAGACATGGCTCACCTAAAAATGCAAATGGATCTGCTAACCAAGCACTTGCTATTAGGCAAAACTGAGAAAGTGAAAGTTGTGGGAACTCAAGATAGAGTTTATACGGATGCAGAAAAAGAGACAAACTATGTTAATAATCAGGGGGTTTTGGGGGCAATGGCCAAGGGAATCAAGGTTGTAATTATTATGATAATCTTGGTTATAAAAATAGGGAGAAGGGAAATAAGAGGAACAATAATGATAGTAGCGGGCTCTATGTCCCTCCTAGAAATTGTGAGGCTGCTATTACAAGTCTAAAAAGATGTCCATAAAGGATATGATGGCTATGTTTCTGAAGGGAGTGGAGGCTACCAACTCTGGTGTGACTACCATGAAGACCGATCTGTCATCTATTTGTTAGTTGGTAAACTCATACTCTACCGTAATCAAACAGTTGGAGCAGTAGATGAGCTAACTCTCTGCAATATTTAACAAGAGGAAGAGTGGAACGTTACTAAGCGAGAAGAATATCCAGTGGAGTTTGAGAAGCTGGATGGTTCTGATGGTCCTCTAGAAAAATAAAAATAAAAGGAGAAGGAGGTAGTGTTGAAAACTTTCCCAAGACCACCACCTCTCTTTCCTCATAGATTATAGAAAAAAGCTAATGATGCAAAATTTAGTAAGTTCATGGCAATGATCAAATAATTGACAATGAATTTGCTATTAGTTGAGGCACTTGAGCAAATGGCAGAATATGCAATTTAATGTGTACGATTTAATGTGTGCAAGTCAATGAAGAATCATGAAGAAATAAGTCTGTTCTCAGTGGTTGATGTGTATTATGAGGACGACCAGGAGATGACAATAGAGGAGCAACTTGTTGTTAAGGATTTAGCTGCAGTTCTGATAATTTTGATCGTGAAGGCATGGAGGAATACAAAGAGACTCTTTGTTCTTTGTCAGGAATGGGCTCATACCCTTATGCTCCTAAGAAGATAGACCTTGATCTTGCGAATCGCCAAACACTGCCGGCTAAGCCATCCATTAGAGAGCCACCAGCGTTGGAATTGAAAGAATTACTTAGGCATTTAAGGTACATGTTTTTGGGCCATGGAAACACGCTACCTCTGATTATTATGGCCGATTTAGGTAAGCAACAGGTAGAAGCACTTATTTCTATAGTTTAGAGGTATAATAGAGCAATCGGATGGACTATTACAGATATTATTGGCATTTCCTGTGGCATCTACATTCATAAATTACAACATGAAGAAGATTGTATTCCTACTATCGAGCACTAGTGCCGTTTTAACCCACAATGCAAGAGGTGGTTAAGAAGGAAATTATTAAGTGGTTAGATGCAGGAGTGGTTTACCCTATTTGAGACAGAAAATGGGTGAGCCCATTTCAATGCGTGCCCAAGAAAGGGGGCATGACTATGGTTGCAAATCACATGAATGATGTAATTCCACTTAGGCCTATGAATGGGTGGAGAGTTTGCATGGACTACCGCAAACTAAATTGTTGGACTTTGAAAGATAACTTCTCGATGCCCTATATGGTCCAAATGCTTGATCGATTATCTAGAAGGGATGGTAGTGCTTCTTAGATGGCTATTCAAGATATAATCAAATTTTTATTGCTCCTGAATATCAGTAGAAGACGACATTTATGTGCCCATTTGACACCTTTGTATTTAAGAGGATGTCGTTTGGTTTGTGCAATGCACCCGCTACTTTTCAATGGTGCAAGATGTCTATCTTTTTGGATATGGTAAAGGATACCATAGAGGTATTCATAGATAATTTCTCTGTGTTGGGAGACTCGTTTGAGTTGTGTTTGAAAAACTTGAGTATGGCCTTGCAATGATATGTCAAATTTAATTTGGTGCTTAAATGGGAGAAATGCCACTTTATGGTAAAGGAGGGCATCGTTCTCCGCACAAAATTTTAGAAAAAGTAATAGAAGTTAATCAAGCCAAGGTTGAAGTTATCGAGAAACTACCAC
Source organism: Capsicum baccatum var. pendulum (assembly GCA_030864225.1). Classification (NCBI taxonomy): domain Eukaryota; kingdom Viridiplantae; phylum Streptophyta; class Magnoliopsida; order Solanales; family Solanaceae; genus Capsicum; species Capsicum baccatum. The sequence goes on from CM061550.1 coordinate 9,913,544, forward strand.
CTCCCATATCATTGAAGGGAGTGCGTAGTTTCCTTAGGCATGCTGGTTTTTACCGAAGGTTTATAAAAGATTTCTCCAAAGTTGCAAATCCACTTTGCAAACTTTTGGATAAAGTAGTGAAGTTTTCCTTTGATGATGAGTGCTTGAAGGCTTTTGAATGCCTTAAAAAGAAGCAAGTTGAGGCCCCTATCATTGTTGCACTAGACTGGTCAAAATCGTTTTAGATCATGTATGATGCAAGCGGTGTTTCCCTTGGAGCTGTATTGGGACAAAAGAGATACAAACTATTTCATACAATATATTATGCTAGCAAAGCACTGAATGGAGCGCAAAAGAACTACACCGTTAATGAGCAAGATCTTTTAGTTGTAGTATATGCTTTTGAGAAATTCAGGGCTTATCTGCTTGGGACTAAGGTGGTGGTTCACACTGACTATGCATCTTTGAGGCATTTTATGGCTAAGAAGTATGCAAAACCAAACCTAATTAGATGGGTATTGCGGCTGGAAGAAATTGACTTTGAAGTCAAATATAGAAAAGGGTGTGAAAACCATATTGTGGATAATCTATCTAGAATGGAAGGTGAGTAGGCAATTATTGATGAAATGGAGATAAATAATACATTTCCTGATGAGGAAATCTTGGTTTCTACTTTGGAGAAGTTGCCCTGGTACGCTGATTTTGTAAATTATATTATGAGTGAGGTCATTCTAAAAAATCTTTGTTTCCATCAAAGAAAGAAATTCCTGCATGATGTGAGACATTACTTCTGGGATGAGCCATATCTTTTTCAGCGATTTACTGACAATATTATAAGGAGATGTGTGCCAGACGTGGATGTATTGTGCATATTGAAAGCATTTCATACTTCCCCAGTTGGAGGTCACCGTGCAAGTGACCAAATAGCTAGGAAGATATTGCAGAGTGGTTACTATTGGCCAACATCGTTCAAGGATGCCCATGAGTTTGCGCTCAAATGCGACCAATGTTAGAGGTAGAGCTCAATCTCCAAATTACATGAGATGCCTTTGACTAAGATGCTTGAAGTTGAATTGTTTAATGTTTGGGACATCGATTCATTGGTCTTTTTGTTAGCTCGTATGGGATGAAGTACATTTTAGTTGTTGTTGGCTATGTCTCAAAATGGGTCGAAGCTATTTCCTTGTCTGATAATGAAGGAAATAAAGTTATTGGTTTTCTCAAGAAGAACATCTTCCCTCACTTTGGAGTATCATGCACTATTATAAGCGATGGAGGATCTAATTTTTGTAGCAAAGTATTTCGTGTGGCTTTAGCAAAATATTAGGTGACATAATATAGAGTAGTCACTCCACATCACCCATAGACTAGTGCATAAGTGGAGATGTCAAATCGAGAGATTAAAACCATCCTAGCCTAAATGATGAATGCTAGTCAGAAAGAATGGTCTAGAAAGATCGATGATGCCTTATAGGCATACCGTACTTCTTTCAAGACACCTATTGGCATGTCACCATTTCAGCTGGTCTATGGAAAATTATGCCACCTACCAATAGAGCTGGAGCACAAATCCTTATGGGCGCTCAAAAGGTTAAATTTGAGTTGGAAAGACGCAGTAGAGACAACTGAATGAGATAGATGAATTTTGTCTTAGGCAATATGCAGGAGAAGAACTATATAAAGAAAACATAAAAAAGTATCATGATTGAAGGATAGAGAAATGAGACTTTTGAAAGGTGTTTCTATTCAATTCCAGACTCAATCTGTTCCTAGGTAAAATTAAATCCAAGTTGTTGGGCCCATTTCGAAATAGTAAAGTATACTCATCTCGAGTAGTAGAACTTCAAAATGAAGATAGCAGTGCCTTCAAGGTGAACGGGCAACAAGTCAAATTTTATATTGGTCCAAAAGAATCTATGAAAAGTAGTTCTGCTCTCTATCTCGATAAAGTCTGAAGTAATTAAGATACGTGAGTCATTCCATGATGTTAAATCAGGTGTTACATAGGAGGAAACCCATGATCTTCATGATTGATCTACTCCAGGTATACCCTATTTTTTAGTTCAATTTTTCTTTCATTTTAAGCTGAGGGTGTAGGGTAAATTATTTTTGTAAAATTTTGTAGTCGACTAGGAAAAATACTAGTACTTAAGGAAATTCACTTTTTTTTTTGTAATTTTTGAGCACCTCTCCAATGGACGGAGTAGTTACTTATATAAATTGCATTTAAGTGTGACCACTGTGCACCTTTGTATAGCATTTGTTCTAGTGATGAAATAATCATTGCTAAATAGCGACCTGAACTAAATGAGTAGTAGTTTGTGATATACTTGTATTCCATGTGTGTGTGAGATCTTACTTAGTTCCTATTTTATGTTAAATCCAGAATTTACCCAGTTAGTCTTACCTAGGTTGAAGGATAGGGGTAGGAAAGGATCATAGGCTGTTTTGATATAAGCCTACTGTTAGCCTAAATGACCTTCCATATATGTAGAATATCCCTTGATCCTTACTTTGAGCCTGATTAGCCTATTATTTATGACACCTGTCACCTTCTAGTTCATATCATAATGAACCTATTTTGTCCTTGGTCTTTATTGGACATTGTGTACCTTGACTTAGGGAAATAGCTTAAGTTGACAGTGGCTATCATAGGGGTGCGTGATGTAAAATAAGTAGGAAGAAAGGTATAGTAGAGAAGCATAAAAATTTGCGTGCGGTAGAAAAGAGCAAGAAAAAGAAAAGTTATGAAAAAAAGTGATTGTAAAAAACACTACACCCATCCTGAATAAGTGTGATCAAGAAAAGAGAAGAATAGAAAAAGGCTAATGAGTGAAACCCCCAAAAGCTGGTGTAGTGTCAAGGAGGCTTATTTACTGTAAATATCATCAAGTATCATACAAGTCCCTAGCCTATATTACAAGCCAAAGAAAAGACCTGTAGTGAGCGAAACCAGTCTGACAATCTGGGTTATAAAAATAAGGATAAGCCTATGGTATTCAACGTACATTTATTGGAACTTCATTCTGAGAGTGAGTGTCTTTTGATTATCCCCGTGGTTATATATTTGATGTCTGATATGAGAAAAAGGGGATTTCTTTATAGTGAGGTCACATTGGTTAAATTGTTAGATTTTTACTTGATTGGATAGTGTAAACTTGATGCATGCATGGATGTGTTGCTGAGTTGGTACCATATATTGATTCCTGTGTGTTGCATTGGTGTTCGACAATAATATACACAGTTGTTTTGGAATTGAATAACCTTAGAGATGGTGAAGATGTTTGAGATGATATAGATGATTGACTGCCAAATGTACTTTGTATTCCCTTATTTGTGTTTGAGTTGCTTGAGGATAGGCAATTTTTTTAAGTTGAGGGTGTTAATGTGTGAGATGATGCTTACATATTTGAGGCTTTTAACTAAGAATAATTGTAATGTCTTAAGCAAGTTTTGTCGTTTTTGAGTGTTGTATGTTTGATTTTACAGTAGAAGCTAAGATGCTAGAGAACTAAAAAGGATGGAAGTAAAAAAGTTGAAATTTGAAGCAAAAATGACAGAAGTATGGTTGACGACATTCTTGATAAGTCATCAACCCTGTGATAAGTTATCATCTTCATCGTCATCCTTAGATATAGAATACACCTCAGCAAAAAATTGTGATGATATTTTGTGATAAGGCATCAAGGAGTTGATAGGTCATCAAAATTATCGTCAGTCAAAGTCAGAACATTGGAGCTGAGGTAGATAAGTGATGATATTCGTGATAAGTCATCAAAGATCTGATAGGCTTTCACAGTTCATTGTCAGCCTAAGGCAGCGAATGTCAAAATCTAAGAGGAGCTGATGACATTCATTATCCTCCTGATAAGGCGTCACGAATAGTGTCACCGATCCAAAAAAATGCTGCACTCTATGATGTTGTTTCCATAATTAGGGTGAACTAGTTAAAGCTTTGTTTAGGGTTTTATAAGAGAGTTCCAAACATCTTTGGGATTCATTTATTTTGTTACTTTTCTCTCTAGTTTCTTGGCTTGAAAAACTATTAACTTTGAAGAGATTTCCATCAATACTTTGGGGATTCCTATTATGATCTATTCTGAGAATCACTAGTTATTATTCATCCTGTGATAAGTTTATCTTTCAAATAATGAATTCATCTAGTTCTTCCTATCATTACGTCATAAGTGGCTAAACCCCTCTAACACGAATTATGGGATCTAGGGGTTAAGTTTTGGTAAGATTCTAAGTGTTTAAGATTCAAAAGGTAATAGGACTTCTTGATAATTCCAAGATTTTAATCATTGTCTATTGGTTGCAAACAATAGATAACATCTTCTTTGATTTTCTTGAAAAAATAAATCAAATACAGTAGGAAGTGAATTATTGATAGGGACTTGGAAGCACTAAAAACTTCCATTTAATAATGGACACTGTAACAAGGTTGATTAACCTGAGGTAAAGTCTAGTCACTGAATATAAATTCCCTAAGTCCAAGAGGATTTGGTAATTGAAAACTTAGGTAGGTTGAGAGATATTTAGGCACAACTTCGATAAAGATAATCTGTTGTCCTATTTATAGTGAGAATCTTGAATCACTATTAGCATCTTTCAAGTACCAAAATCCATAGTGCTCATAATTCTGGTTTTCCATAACCTCTTGATTACAAACACTGAAGCTAAAAAGACCAACAATTATTTGTTAAACTCAAAACCCCCCATTTCAGGAAACACCCAACTATCAATTGATGCAAACGACTTAAGTTCATACCATATTCCCTATGGGATTCAACCCCAACCTATTTGGGTTATATATTGATAGTGATTGCTTATGTTCTTATTAGATAGGTGTAGTTTGAGCATTATCAGATAACTCTTCTACCATGACGTATATCATTTGCTTGATACGGGCTCCACTCTTTCTTATGTGACTTATTTTACAGTTGTGTCTTTTAGTTTTGATCCGGAAATTGTTTTGGATTCTTTATTTATTCTATCCCGATAGGAGACTCAAATAATGCTTGTAACCACCTCAGTTTTTTATGAATTTATGTTAGGGATTCAGATTCATTTTATGTATACTTCACACCCAAAGGTGGTGTTTAGTATATTATGTTTTGTTTAGGATAGAGTTTGACATATTGGTATTTGATCGTTAGGTTCATGGTCAAATATGAAGTCTACAAAGTGGTGTCGAGTAGAATTTCTTTTAGGGGTTTGTAGCAGCCACACTTATGAAAGAGAGGCTTTATGATATTTAGGAATGTTTGACTTTCTTAAAATTCTTATTTCGGGAATCCTCTTTAATCCATGTTTATTTTTCTTTCAGATCATGCCTCCTAGATCTGGAACGTAAAGGAATCTTTATTCCTTATCTATTGAAAATGCGGAAGGGGTACCTCCTATGTTTGGAGTACATCTTCGATCTCATGATCCTATTCCTGATTGTTCTAGAGATCCTCCTAATCCTCTCACTGCTCCTCATGTCCGTCAGGCTAACGTGCCAAACATGGAGTTTCATCAGTCTATCCATGTTATTGCTGTGATAGTTACTGCTCAGGATTGGCGGGGTACATCTAGTTTTTTTTATACTAAGGACACAATGGCCGTTTATTTTATAAATATAGGTCCTCCTACTTTTATGGGATTAAAGGTGGAAGAATACCCACAGGGCTTCTTGGATAAACTAGATATGTTATTTTGAGTTATGCTGGCTTCTAATGTAGAGGCAGTTAACTTTGCAGTTTATCAGCTCAAAGATAGTTATTATTAGTGGTATGAGTAATGAGATAGAGATAAGAGTGATATGGAAGAGGAAGGGTTGTGGGAGGCCTTTTCTAATACGTTCATTGATAATTTCATTCCTCAAGAGTTGAAAGAACTTAAGATGGGGGATTTTCTGAACCTCAGGTAATATAGGATTTTTATAAGAGAATTTTCCTTGAAGTTTTATCAGTTATCAAGGTATGCTCTTGATTTGGTGGATGATACGAGGTCGAGAATTAGGAAGTTTGCTTTTGGGATGAATAGAGATCTAATTATAGAGAGCAAGGCTATTGTAGTCATTAGGGATATTGACATCTCTAGGTTGACTGTTCAAAAGAAGCTAGTCGAGGATAAGAAGAGAAAGTAGGCAAAATTTGGGCATAGGAAGAAAATCCAGAGTAGATTTTCTAATCATGAAGGTGCACAGTCTCAAACTGGTTCAGATGTTATCAAGCTTCTAATGCTTCTTACCCATAACAGTCGAGCGATAGGTGTTAATAAGGTGGTGATAATTCTTGAGCTCAGGTTTCCCAATCTCAAGTGAGCGGAGGTCGGTTTATTTCTTTATTGCCCCTTTTTCAATTTTGTGTTCGTCCTCATCAGGGATTCTGTAAGAAAGGCAGGGATAAATGATATAAGTATGTTCAGGTTGGCCATTAGCTCAAGAATTTTATATCTAATAAGGTTGGTACCGGGGTGAATAAGAATTTGGTGGCTTCATCTTCTATTACTACACTTGGTGGTGTAGCATCTGCTTCTGTCACTGCTTTTGGTTCTAGTGTTCATCGGAATTGGTCGTATTCTTTGGCATCCCAGTAGGAATTAAAGGTAACACCTAATATTGTTACTGGTATGTGACAACTTTTATCCCATGATGTATATTGTTTGCTTGATACAAGCTCCACTCTTTCTTACGTGACTCTTTGTTTAGGGGGTATGTGCTCTATGTTATTTATAGAAAAACATTGGTAGATCTATTTGAGTTTAGAATGGTGTATTTTGATGTAATTTTTTGTATGGTTTGGTTGTATTCTTTTTATGCATCAATAGACTATCGGACTTGTAAAGTCATCCTTAGGTTCTTCGACGAGTTAGAAATAGAATGGGAGGGTTGTTCTTTAGCTCCTAGAGAAAGATTTATTTCTTATCTTAGAGCTCGAAGTTTAATCTCTAAAGGGTGTCCTTATAACTTGGTTTGGTTTAAAGATTCTAACTCAGAAGATCCTTCATTGCAGTCAGTCTCTGTTGTTAATGAGTTTTTAGAGGTCTTTCTAGATAATCTCTCTAGTGTTTCACAGGATAGGGAAATAGAGTTTGGTATTTATTTGCTTACGGATACTCGTCTAATATTTATTCCTTCATATAGAATAGAATATTAAGGATCTTACAGATAAGGGGTTTATTTATCTAAGTGTTTCTCTATGGGATGCACCGGTGTTATTTGTGCACAAGAAGGTTGGTTCCCTTCTTACATGCATTGACTACAAGCAGTTGATCAAGGTAATGATCAAGAACAAGTATCACCTCCCAAGGATAGATGATTTGTTTGATTAGTTATAGCGTGCCAATTTTTTTCTAAGATAGATCTTTAGTCTGGGTACCATTAACTTAAGATCAGGGAGGTAAATATCCCTAAGATGGCTTTTCATAATTGATATGGTCATTTTGAGTTCTTGGGGTTGTTATTTGGATTGACAAATATTGTGGCGGCATTATGGATTTGATGAATAGGATGTCTAAACAATATTTAAATCTCGTTATCATTGTGTTTATTGATGAAATTTTGGTGTATTCGAGGAGTGAGGTTGATCATGCTAATGACCCCCGTGTGTTTTTATAGACCTTACTGAAACAATGTTTGTTTGCCATGCTCTCTATGTTTGAGTTCTATTTGAGTGGTATGACTTTCTCGGGTAACATTATTTCGAATGAGGGGCTAATGGTTGATCTTAAAAAGGTTGTTCTGATGAAGGGGTTTCCTAGGACCACGACTATATCCGATGATCAAAGCTTTTTGTATTTAGCCGGGTATTATAGGGGGTTCGTGTAAAGCTTCTCATTGATAGAAGATGGTTAAGTTTACTTAGTGGGATTCTAGTGAGGGAAGCTTTGAGAAATTGAAGGATAGGTTCATATCGGCTCTGATTTTGACATTGCTGGAAAGCATTGATAGGTTTGTGGTTTATTATGATGCATCTTGAGTAGGGCTTAGGTTTTTTTATGCAACATGGGAATATGATTGGCTATGCTTCCTGGAAGTTGAAGGTGCATGAGAGGAATGATCCTACTCTTTATTTAAAGTTGTTGGCGGTTATATTTGCTTTAAAAATATGGTGGCATTATCTGTATGGTGTTCATGTGGATATCTTTTCTGATCATAAGAGTCTTTAGTACATATTCACTCAGAAGGATCTTAATCTCAGTCAAAGAAGATAGTTTAAGCTTCTAAATGAGTATGATATGAGTCTTCACTAGAACCTAGGTAAGGTTAACGTGGTTGTCGATTCTCTCACCAGGATGTCTATGGGAAGTTTGGCTCACGTTAAGAAAGGCAAGAAGGAATTGTTGAAGGATATTCACTTCTTGGCCAATCTTGAAGTTCATCTCTTGGATTCTAAATATGGTGGTGTAATTGTACAAGAAGTGGTTCCATCATCTATTAGTGTAAAGATTAACGAGAATCAAGTGCTGGATCTGGTCTTGATGAAAATCAAGAATGATGTTGGTGGACAAAAGGTGACGGTGTTTGAGATTAGTGGTGATTGTACTTTGCGGCACCAAGGGAAGTTGTGTGTTCAAAATGTAGACGGGTTGTAGCAAAGGATTTTGGCTAAGACGAATGAGTCACACTTTGTTATCCATCCTGGTTTAGCAAAGTTATATCATGATCTTAAGGAAATCTATTGGTGGAATAGAATGAAGAGAGATGTGGTTAACTTCATGGCTAAGTTTGTGGTGTGTCAACAGGTTAAGGTTGAGCACATGAGGCCTGGTGGGTTACATCAAGAAATAGAGTTCCCTGAATGGAACTGGGAGATGATCATTAAGGATTTCGTTACTGGTCTTCCTCAATAACAAAATTATTTTTATTCAATTTGGGTCATCGTGGATAGTATAACCAAGTATTCTCACTTTTTACCATTAAGGATTACCTTTTTCGTGGAGGATTATGTGAAGTTGTATCTTCAAGAGATTGTGAAGTTCTATGTGGTGGCTGTTTTGATTATTTCTGATCGTGGTATGCAGTTTACCTCTCATTTCTGTCGGTCTTTCAACAAGGGATTGGGAACTAACATTAGTCTTAGTACTGATTTCCATTCGCAGTCGTATGGGAAAGTGGAGAGAACTATTCATACATTGGAAGATATGCTTCATGAAGTTTTGATTATTTTTGGTGCTAGTTTGGTTGATCATCTACCTTTGGTGTAGTTTGCTTACAACAATAGCTATCATTCTAATATTAGTATGGATCCTTTTGAGGCGTTGTATAGTAAGTGGTGTAGATCTCCTATTGGATCGTTTGATCTTTGTAAGGCTGCTCCTTCTATTCATGTGGAAGGTATGTGTTCTTGAACACATCTTTATTTCTGAGTTTGTTAAAGGAAAGATTAATATTTTTGCCTCTTTATTTCAAACTTTGTTAAAGGGATGTTTGATAAAGCAAATGAATTTTTATGTGGTTAACTTTACCTTGTCCGTCATTTGGGGACGAATGTTCCTAAAGAGGGAAAATGTTACATCCTGGGTTTGGCCTTAGAAAATTTTCCTTGAAAATCATTCTTTGAAGCCAATACAACTCATGGATATGAGCCATATGCAGGGGTATGAGTGGTATGGTCCTGGTGTAAGCTGACTAGTGTTAATTGGTGGATAATTTTGATCATTGAAATGGTCACTGCTTAATGGTATGGGTCGTAAGGCTTGGAAATGAATCGTATCAGGGACTCATATGGTGGGTAGTCTTTGATCATCTTGGTAATTCATTCTGCTAGGGATACGGATCATGGATACAGATTGTATGCTCATGTTACGACTTGGTTGGATGAGTCATATACTGGATAATGTCTCATCTAAGGTTAAGGCCTGGGTACGACTGGTGGGAACCAATCATAAGGAAGGGTACGAGTCATAAGAGGATCAGTCGTATTACTTTAACGAGTTTTTAAGGGACTTAAATGGGGTTATTCTGGACATTTCCCTACTTACACTAATTATGACCCACGACTTCCAATACACTTAGGTGGTTATTTACCCTATTATTCACTTCATTAACACATAGAAAACTATTCCTAAACATTTAATAATTCTCTCAAGAGCTTTTGGGGAAAGAGAGCTAGGGTTTCAACCTGGTGATTACTTTGGTGATTTTCTTCTGTCATATTTCTCCGTTTAATGTATGTGTCTGGTCCCTACTTACTACTTCTAAAAAGGCTTGGATTTTATGGTTGTTTTCATGGTTTCATTGTTGCATAGTATATGGTTTTCAACTATTAACTTGGTTTTTTTTTTTATAATAGCTTGGTTATTGTTTCCTATGGTTTAATTGTTCTTTTATATGCATTAATGGTCATTTTGGGAAATTCGGTTGCCTGGAAATGGTTTAATGGTCTTTGGAATTGGTTTCGATTAAATTATACCCCAAAGGTGTATGATAAAATGCTTATAAAGATATGTTAATTGGATTAACTTGTTTATGGAAATCTTGCTTATTTTCAACTTATGCATGAACTATAAATCGTTTAAGTAATTTACAAAGTTAAAGTCTTATTGTTTTTTCTTATGGAGTACATGGAAGTCTCCCAAGAGCTTAATACGGTAAATGGAAAGGGCACTTGAGAGTCCCTTTAACCTAAATGGTTTGGCTATGGAAAATTCTTGCAAGTATTGTTGGTATGATGATACCACTAATAAATGGCCTTGGTTGTTAAATGGTAATTGGATTTATTTGGATATGGTCTTAATTTGGGCATTAATGGCGGCATGTGTAACTAAACCATGGAAGGTGTAGTTTTTGAGGGAACCAAAACTTGAAACTCATATTTGTTGATATGAGGGGTCTTTGATGGCCCACGTACGAGTGCCACATTTTATATTGGAGGGATGTACTATTCATCCTGTGGGATATTTCCTAGTCGTACGGATACACGTACTGGGAATCTTTCAGCGGGGGGAGATAAACCCATACGATCCATGGGTGTGGTTAAATAGCAAGGTTATACACCCTAGGTAAAATTTTCAAATTCATGGTAAATACAAAATCCCTTTTCTGGCACTTATGTATATGTATGGTTATATGCATAATGGATGGTTTTACTTGGTTTCTTAAATGACATTACTTTATCCTTATCTTGACATATATGCTAGTGGTCACTCAAAAACCTGTCTACAAGTACTTGTATACCCACTCTATGCAGGAACCGGCCATTGGTTTCATTCTACATAGTGATTAACTCGGGGACAACAGTTTGATTGAAGTGGTGAGGTTACATCTTTCCGGAAGGCTCCATTTCATGATATGGACATTCTTAGATATTTTGCTTTTGTTTTGGATATTTGTTTTGACCATGGTTGGGGGCATGTCCCAACCAGATATTTGTATTATTTTGGATAGAGGACTTGTGGTACTTATGGGGATTGGTTTGGGAGGGATTGGTATTGGTGTCGGCCTTAGAATTGACATTGGTGTTTGGGCTAACATCACTGGACGATATTATTGGTTGTTGAATCGTATTATATTTTTGGATTGACTATTATATTATGTTTTGATATCCTCTCTATTTTTGTATGTAAGGATGGTTGGGTTTGGTACGGTAAGACTCGATTGTGTTGGTCACGGTCGTGATCTTATCCCAGAGTCATGTAAAAAATAACGCTATCTCATTTTATGTTAGAAATTCAACTTATCTGAGGCAGTAATAGGCGGATTGGTTAGGTTAAAGGGGTGGTCCCCGGTCCTAGTTAGACATGGGATATCCATTACGTCTAGGACCTGGTTCGGGTCGTGACAACAGTACCTGAAGGACCCTTCTCCGAGGACCCTACAACTCACACCATACAACTCATCAGCTTACCCTACGACTCATAGGGTCCAAGTCGTAGTCATGACAGAATTTTTTAGGTATCACACTAGTTTGGCTAAGGATGCGACGATACGACTCGTATAGTGTATTGGCGACTCATAACCACTAGTCATAGTCACAATCAAAACATGATGATAGCACACTGTTCTGGCAAGAATTTGGTCCTTAAGACACGTAATGAGACCTTAAAACTCATAGGGAGAGTCGTTGTCTGGGTAGTGAATTTAAAACTCAAAAATTTTTGGAGGACCAAAATTTGGGGTCTTTCATCCCCCACCCCTCCGTACCCACTTTTTCATCATCGAAACATGTAAGACCGAGTGGATAGAACCTAAACTCAAAGTCAATTCAAACTCATAAGCCATATTTCCCACTCACCTCAAAATATGATATATACCAATATAACGTGTACTGAGCTTTCTCTTATTTCCAAGCTGCATCACACCTTCATAGGAGACACCTTAAACAACACCAAATCATCTACATATAATTCCAAGTCCCTTCATATTATACCTGCATAGGATCTTTGATGACTTTGGGCGGCCTTAAGATTATCCCAAATCACCTTCGTAAACCGAGTTAGGACCATACAACCTATTCTTACCAACCTCAAATCACCCAATGGAAGACCTACCCCTCCTACCACAAAAGGCCTCAAATGGGGTCATTTGGATGATATAATGATTGCTATTATTATATGCAAACTCAATAAGAGTCATATTGTCGACCCATCTACCACCATATCGATCGCATAAGACCTTAGCATATCCACCAAAGTCTATATCATCCTTTCTACTTGACCATCCATTTGAGAATTCAAAAAAGTGCTAAGGTTAACCTTAGTCACCAATCCTCTTTAGAATGAGCACCAAAAGTGAGTTGAGAACTGAGCACCTCGATTAAATATGATGGAAATTGGAGCACCATGCAACTTCACAATTTACTGAATGAAAAGTTCAGCATAATCCTCTATCTAAAAATTAGTCCTCATTAGAAAAAGGTAAGCGGACTTAGTTATCCTATCCAAGATAACCTAAATAGAATCAAATTGATGGCGAGATCAGGAAAGACCGATAATGGAATCTATAATAATAACTTCCCATTTCCACATGGGCAACTCAATCTCTTATTACAAACCACCGAGCCTCAACTGCTTTACCTTCACTTGTTGACAAACCATTCACTTGGCCATAAAATTATCTACATCCCTCTTCATGTTTTTCCACCAATAGATCTATTTCAATTCATGATACTTGTTCGTAGAACTAGGATGAACAATGTATCTCAACTTATGAGCCTTAGCCAAAATTTTTCCTCGTAGCCTATCAACATAAGGAACACATAGTCTGCCTTGGTACATCGAGATCCCTCACCACCAATCACAAAAGCCATCACCTTCTGGTGACCCACATCATCCTTGATCTACTTCATAATAGGGTCTAAAACATGTTTCTCTTTCACCCCAGCTCCAAAAGATGACTTTACCACCATTTTCACAATCACACAACCATCCTAAGAGTCTAAGAGACGAACACCAAGATTAGCCAAACTTTGAATATCCTTCAACAAACTTCACTTCTCCTCATCATCATGAGACAAGCTTCCCATGAAAATCTTGTTAAGAGCATTAACAAACATGTTAGCTTTACCTGAATTGTAATGAAGACTTATTTTCATAATTCTAGAGTTGCTCAAACCATCTCATTTTTCTGAGATTCTATTCTTTTGGGGTAACACATACTGTAAACTCTTATGATTAGAATAGATATCAACATGAACCCCATATAAATAATGGAACAAAATCTTCAAAGCAATGACCATAGACAACAACTCAAAATCATGAGTCAGATAATTCTTTTCACGCTCCTTAAACTATGTAGAAGAATATGCATTATCTTTCCATGCTATATCAACACACAACCTAGTCCTACATGGGATACATCACAATAAACAACAAAACCCTCGGTACCCTTGGGTAGGGTCAATATGGGAGTCAAAGTCAACTATCCTTAAACTTTTCAAAACTACCATTAAAAGCATCAGACCATAGAAACTTCACATTTATGTGAGTCAACTTAGTCAATAGGGCACCAATTGAAGAGAAACATTCCACAAACCTCCTATAATAATTGGCTAAACATAAAAAGCTCTGATTATTGGTGGGAGTCAGGGGTATAAGCCACTTCTTAACAACCTCAACTTTTTGTTGATCCACTATGAACCCCTTACTAGAAACATCATGACCCAAAAAAGGAATAACATTAACCAGTACTCATACTTTAAGAACTTAGGATACAACCGCTGATCCTTGAGAGTCTGCAACACTCTACAGAGGTGATCAACATGATTTGCCTAACTCTTAGAACAAACCAGTATGTCATATATAAAAATAATACTGAATAAGTCCAAAAACTGATGGTAAACCCAATTCATAAAATTCATAAACGTCATCAGGGAATTAGTCAAACCAAAGAACATCACCAAAAATTCAAAATGAACATACTAGTTTGGAAGACAGTCTTAGGGATATCTACCTTCCAAATATTCAGCTGATGATAACCCGACCAAATATCAATCTTAGAGAAATACTTAGCACCATAAAGTTTGTCAAATAGGTCATCAATTCACGGAAGAGAATATTTATTCTTCACCGTCACCTTATTCAACTGGCAGTAGTCTATACATATTTGAAGTGAACCATCATTCTTTCGCACGAAGAGCATGGGAGCTCCCCACAGGGAAATACTAGGGTGAATGAAACCCTTATTAAGAAGATCTTTCAATTGGTACTTAAGTTCTTTCAACTCAATCAGACATATTATATAAAGATGGATAGATATAGGATGAGTGTTCAAAAGAATATCAATCACATAATCAATTTCCCTTATGGGAGGAACACTAGGAAGATTGTTATGGAATACTTCGGGAACTCACAGACCCCAAGGTTAGATTACAAAGAAGGACCCTCCGATTTAGAATCTTTAACACAGACTAAGTGATAGAGAAACCATTGGAAATTAACTTCCCAAATATAAGATAAGAAAAGAACCTTCCCTTAGACACTAAGGAACTACTGTCTTACTTAATCACTAATTCATTTAGGAATTAGAATCTAGCCCTTCACATCTGACAATCAAGATGTGTATAACACGAAGGAGAAAATCCATCCCCAAAATTACATCAAAATCTAACATGTCCAACTCTATATGATCCACTAATGTCTACCTACCATAGATAGATACCGCAAAATCCCTATAAACTTCCCTAGTCATAATTGAGTCACCCACAGATGTCGACACAGAAAAGGGATCCAAAATACTCTCAGAATCAGAACCAAAATGAATAGCCACATAAGAGGTCACATAATAAAGGGTAAATCCTAGATCAAGAGACAATATGCATCATGAGAGAAAAGTTTTAGCATACTATTAACAACATCAGGAGATGCCTCAGAATTTAGATGGGTGGCATGAGCATACAGATAATTTTGACCAAGGCCAAAGACAGAAGTAGCACCCCTTAGTGCGGGATCTAAAGAAGTAGAAAGCAAAACCATATTAGCCCCAGTAGCAATATTACCTAAGGATAATTCCTTTAAATGAGGCTAGTCTGGCCACATCTAAAACACTTATTCCTCCTCTCATCATAAAATTCATAGTGCAACTGTCCACAAAATTTACAAATAGAATGTGATGGTACAAACTGGGCCCCATTGGCCTAAGATTAGCCACCTTGTGCCTTAAACCCACGGTTTCTCTAAAATCGACGATCACCGAATGACCTAGAATATAGATTACTGGCTGTAGAATATTAACTACAACTCCATCCTCTTTTTCTTAGACCACTGCCTACCATTTTTACCACTATTTTGCTAGCCTTTACCCTCCTCAGAATACTGAGATCTCTTACTTTGCCTCGCCCCTATTTTGTCTTATTTCTTATTTTCATTTTCAACCCTCTACACATACACCACAAGCCTAGAGATATCCTTGTCACTATTCAGAAAAGGCAGGCTTAGACTCCAATACTAATTCTCGAGACAAGCTCAAAGCAAACTTCCTTATCTTATCCCTTATGCTAGACACTGGCTTTGGAGCATAATGGAACAGTTGATGAAACTTTAAGGCACACACCTTCATAGTCATTTGCGGTATATCTAATTTATGAACTTCTCAATCTTTTCCTCCCTCAACTCCTAAGGAAAAATGATCAAAACAAGCACTAGAGAAACCCTCCCATAATACAAACTCTACATTATCACCTCAAGACTGGTCCCACAACTTATCCCATTGATACCCTACATACTTCAATTGGTATGCAGAAACTTAACACCCTTAAAGTTAAAAACATGTATTATATAAAAAAATCTTCTCTATCTTGTTTATAAATCCTTGAGGATCCTTCTCAATCTTCGAACAAGTAAAGGTTGGAGGATTCAGCCTCATAAATTGCCCAACTGATGTGACTGAGATATTACCAATTGGGTCAACAGATGAATAGAATAGAGGAACTCAACATTAATAATATCGCCTAGAGATGATGAGTAAGAGTATCACAAGAAGGATCAAGATCAATGGGGACCACTGGAACTCTACGAGATCAATTAGAAGTAGAGACCTTAGACCGAGTTTGAATTATATGAGTAGGACAATTTCTTCCTACATTTTCCTCAAGTAGGAGAAAAGGGTCCATGAGTATCAGATCGTCTAAGAGGAATAATCTTAAAAGATATTAAAGAAGAACTATAGTAGATTTCAACACTATAGTCTCTACAACCCGAAAGTAGATTAAAAGAAAGGGAAACATTATTAAATGGCTCATATCCTTTATCTTATAAGAGTGGTGTGTTACACACCCACAAAATAAACTCTACTTAATATAGCTTTATAAAAACTCAAAAACATAAAATCTACGCTCCGATACAAACTTTCACACAACCCAAACCAGGGCATACCATAATGGGTATCTCAAGCCCATTGAGGACCGGAGACCACCCGAATTTCTTAAACAAATAGAACATAACACACCTAGAAGTGGCTGAATTCCAAACAAATAATCAAGATAGAAAAGTAATAAATTCAATGACATCTAATAGTGTCAACATGAATACCCAATCCATAGTAATATCCACAAAGCCTCTATTAATTCAAAAACAACCAACATCAGGATATGCCACCGACTAAGATAATGACAATGACAATAACAATGATAATGATAATAATAATATTAATGTAAAATTTTCAATTCTTAGTCCTGGAAGGAAACCAATAAAATGATTAAGTCTTTCAAACAATAGAAGCTCGAAACCTCACCTCAAATGATTGATAAACCATGTCGATCCACCTAACACTATGAAAAAAAGTATAATTTCCTTCTAACTCTGCATCGCATAGGGATACAGTGTCCAAACATAATTAGGGGTTGAATAATAGTATGTAACTTAGGGATAAAGGATAAAATAAATCCAATGCAAATCTATTTCAAAATCATGCACATATCATTATATATATGTATAAGTATTATGTTGGTATATGGAACAAGGCTTAGTAAGATGTAAAAATTTATCTTGGACTATGTAGCACAATCATTATAAATAGGAACCCACTACTATATGGGTACAACTCACCCTACTAAAAGGGATCTATTGAGTATTAACCGCATGACCTGAAGGTATCAAAGAATACCAAGAAATGCCTCGAACCCACGTTAATCCAAGATACAAATATATATATCAATAGTAGGAACTGTGGACACAGTCACCAAGATCAACCCTCACACTAGCAAACATAAGGTTGCAGTACAATTATTCAAGACCCACACCTTCTCGCCTTAGCTACATAACCCTTATTAATCCCGATTAAAAAAAGTTTCATACAACTCATTTATTAAATATGAAATTATACATTAAGTCACACCACTAGTATCACCATTCCATATGATTGTATGCCCATAATTATACCATTACAATTCCATTAATTTAGGGGAACGCTCAACCCTTTTTGTTCATTAAATCAATTTAGAGGAATACTGGGGGGAATACCTGAACCTCTTTTTTTCATTAAATCAAAACATATCCAACATGGTTTTTAAAATATTTGTTCATTCTTTAACCATTTATGGAATGCAATAGTAAAAGTGAATAAGTTAAAGAAAGTGACAAATTCCATAATTCAAAGCCATTTACACAAGTGGGCTGAGGGAACACATTTATTCAAAACCAATTCCAAGTTCAAACCATCAATTTGGGGTAATAACTCAACCCCCATTCCAATTCCCACACCTATTCACCCTATTAGTTCAAAACATCAATTTCAAAGCATGACTAACTTATAAAAATATGGGAAAATAATTCAAGGATCAACCATTCTAAAACCCCCAATCTATTTCAAAATCCCCATTACAACCCACACAATTAAACCATTTTAAAACTTATTCTTTTCATAAAATAAGTATTGAGGAAAATTAACAAGCCTAAAAGTATCATAACTATGGAGAGAAATCACCCTTGAGAGCCCTAATTGCCCAACTTATTAAAACCGTAAGTATTCTTGACCTTGGGAATTTAAGATTCTTTTTTAAGTTTTTGATTTTCATTGGATAGATAATAATACCCAGAAGGGGTTTTAAGCTGTTGGTCATGATTAGGGAAGGAGAAATATCCAGAGTGCCCTAAATTAAAAGCCAAAAAATTATTGCTAGTGACTACGAGTCTCCGTACGACTCGTTATGACAAATTATGACTCATCAACACAAGTCGTAAACAAGGAAGTAGCTGAGGTACCATTCTTTAGTGACCCTATAATTCAAACCATTCAACTCATTTGCTGACCCTACGAGTCATAACGTCCAAGTCATAATCAAGAAAGAATATTTGTTGAATCATTCTTATTTGGCTATTTATGGGACTATATAACTCATATAGTGTCTTTAATACTCGTAACCACTAGTTGTAGTCACAAAAAAAACCTCAAACTAGCACACTAGTTTGGCTATTATATGGTCCTTAAGACATCTAACAACACCATGTGACTGGTAGGGATAGTCATAGTCTTGGCAATGAACTTATAACTCTAAAATATTTCAGGGAGTAAAATCTTGGATGTTTCACCTTTATAACATGAAATGGTACATGGATTTATTGGGTTATTTTATTTACCACTCCATTTTATATTAGAGCATTTGATAGTGACTGGATCTACCTTCCATCGGTTTGTTGACCATGTCCGGACAATAGATTAGGCATGTATAAGGATATATAGAGGTGATGGTAAGAGGTCAATTTAGTATTATAGTGTTAGCAGAATTCAATTTGGAGATAAGGATCCTTCTATTAGAGGACAACATCTGTTATAGCCTATTAGTTTTACCTCTGATAGTTCCTCTGATTATTAGTGACTCTCAAATAGGTCATGGTGGTCTTACTATACAAAGTTTTATAAAGCATTACAGAGTCCTCTATCTAGGTTTTTTGGTTGTGCGGCCATTTTGGGTCAGTAGGTAGGTACATCACATTAGAGAGTTCTAAGGGCATGTCTTGATTCTGGTGAGATTGATCACTAGTCCAGAGAATATCCCATGCATAAGTTGGTCAATAAATTAGGGTTATCTTATGTCTTTTGTAAGGTTAGAGCTTTAGGGGTTTGTTTTTGGTCATTATTCAAATAGTATCCTCGATGTG
This sequence comes from Capsicum baccatum var. pendulum, assembly GCA_030864225.1. Classification (NCBI taxonomy): domain Eukaryota; kingdom Viridiplantae; phylum Streptophyta; class Magnoliopsida; order Solanales; family Solanaceae; genus Capsicum; species Capsicum baccatum. Next base: position 9,933,047 of record CM061550.1, read on the forward strand.
GGATTACAAAGAAGTTATCACATTTCGATCTGTCTCTAAGGGATATGGAAACTACGGTCAGAGGTGCTACCCTAGTTATTTCAATTGGTCATTTAGATACTAAATTAACATCTAGATGATTTCTAGTTCATACTTGTTTAGGCAGGCCAAGGAATATGACTTCCTGGATGTTGATAATTTGTTGTAAGCCTTTGTATAGATTTAATCATATGTTACTACCCTCGTAGATATTTTCTTTTAGTATTTTATTTAGTGGAGCAGTATTGTTATTGTCTTAAGGTGCAAACTTGTATAAATTCCCTTTCCATTGGTATATTGAACTTGATGTGGTCCTACAGTGGTACTAGTTGTTTTTCAAATCTGTTTCACTAATAAGTCATCAATTTTTAATTTGTTAGAACCTTTTAAGCTTAACTTACTATGATTTTCAACTGATTTGTTGTTATAATATCATCTCTATTACTCATTTATGTAGTTAAAGGTCGAAAAAGAAGATGAGCAAGCCATTCAAGTCAATGGATGGTCTAATATGAAATTAAAAAACCCTAAAGTTCACATGGACATGTTGAGAGGCCACCCACACAAAATGGGTTGCCAAAATAGAAAAAATTATGTCATCTATATCAATGGTGCACCCCATCTACTTTGGATCTGCTCATGAAAATTAATAGTGTTGTGGAAATTTTGTAATATCAGGCAAATGAATATTTTAGGTCAAAAGAGGGGTTTCAACTTATTTACACTAATATTGGAATACTATTGAACTATTCTTGTATTTTTCTTAAGCTAGGAAATACTGGAGAGACCCCTGAGTGAAGATTAGTGGTTTTTATTGAAATTTTTTTGAATCTAAATCTTTGTTATTGTATTCTGTTTGCTTTACATGGATCAATTTGAGGGGAATTTTAGTATACCTCTACTTTCTCTCTCCTTAAGTAGTTAATTCTTTATCTTGGGGTTATGCTTGAATAGGTTGTGATTAGTGTATTTGTTTTATTTATTATTTTTTTAATTAGATATTTGATATGGGATAGACATTCATTCTATATTTTAACTAAGAATTGGTAGTTTCAAACCTCAATTACCTTAGAACCCATATCACCCTTGACAAAGAGGATATGAGTAAGTCGTGGTCTTAATAATAATTTGAATTAATATATTGAATAGAATCTCTTTACATTAAGATGTTAATTAAGGACATAGATTGGTAAAATTATTATACTTATGAGGTATTTGAAAGAACCCATTTGTGATATTTGTTTTTTTACTGACAAATTTACACTAAACCTTTAGATATTGACTGCCTATGACTTCTAGATAAATTTAGAAAAATAATCAAATACCCATGCATGAAACCACACCTAGTAAGGAATAACCCCAAGTTTCATATATTATTGTCTTCACTCCCTGTAGATTCGTCCCCAACTTTATTGGGTTACTATATTGATGATGATCGCTCATTTTACAAGTGTATTATAAGCGTCATCAAGATTTTTGCACCATTTTTGAAGAGTGAAACATAGTTTTCATTCTTGTAGTGTTATTAGTCATTTTGGGTAAGCCATAGATTTTATTTTACATTGTTTATAGTTTTTGTTTTCTTTTAGGTGAGGATAATAGTATACACAATACTATGAGCCAACATTGTAGTAAAACTGATACATTTGATGGTAATCTCAAGGATGATGATCATCTCAAACTGCGGGTTGATCTAGTGTTATTCCTGTTCCACCAACAAAAGGAAATTGAGTGTTTCATGTTTCTAGAAAGATTTTTCATTTATTTTAAATAAAAGGATTGTTTGGGGTTAAAGCCTATGAGGTTGTCAATCTATACTTGAAAAATTTCATTGATGTGTGTTATCCATTTAGCATAGCCCAAATTTCTCAAGAATCAATCCATTTGCATCTTTTCCCTTTGTTATTGATGGAAAAATTTATATTATGGTTATGGGATTTTCCTGTGGGATCTATAACTTCATGGGTTGAGCACACAGAAGTATTCTTGATTAGGTACTTTCCTCATTTGCAGATGTGAAACTAAGGGATGAAATTATCATTTTTTCCAACTTAATGGCAAACCATTATATGAGTCTTAGAAATGTTTCAATAATAAGAGAATGAAATGCCCAAATAATGTGGTCCTAGAAAAAACTCATATTCACATCTTCTAAAGGGCATTGGATCAATTATACAAAATGGTAGCATATAATATGGTCGGAGGATCTCTTATCAAACAACTTATGATGATATGGTGGCTGTATTGGATAAAGTGACTAACCAAAGTAGAGGGTGGCATTCAAAAGCTACTGAGGTGGTTATGAGGCCTCCCTCTACATCTTTGTAAGCTAAGATAAAAGAAGAAATAGTAAGGAAAATATTAAGACATGGCTAAAGTGGTGAATCAACTCAATCTTCTCAGCAAGCATGTAATGGAAGCTCCTTCAAAAGTTGTTAATGTTGTTGTTTATATGAGTGTTAAAGGTTATGATGATGAGAAAGTGGAGTATCTTGATGAAAAAATTTAGTTTTTATCGAACAAATTGAGGAGGGTGTTTTGACCCTACCTATTAATGACAAGGTAAGAATCAATGTCTGAAGGAAAGGGGTCCTGATAGAGACTAGTGTGATAGATATTGCGATAGAGACCAGGAATGAAAAGACAAGGATAGGGACTATTAGATATATGTACCAATACATGAAAGGGACAAGGGTAAAGAATCAAGCTCTGTTGATCCAAAAAAGGTTTTGAGTTGACTTGGAATAGGTAAAAGTTCTAAAATACTTTCAAAATGTCATTGGAAAGGAATTATATTATTTTGAGATAACTAAAAATATAGTTTTTATTTTGAAAAATATCAAGGATGTTTATGAGCTTTCTCTTGAGTGAAACAATTAATTTCAATTTTTTTCTCTCTTTAAAAGGATGTCATTGACTATGAGTAACTAATGTGATAGTAGAATGAGATTTTTAGCAACCCAAGGATCACCAACTATCACACTTATAGAAGGGTAATGTGTTTTTAAGAATAAATATTTATAATAAATATATGTAAAGAAACGCTTTGTGTTAGAATGGTTAGGTTAGCTGAGTTGGTCAGGGTCAATGGAGTTAATGGAAAGTTAAATTTGATTTCAATATTGGATAATACAATTTTTTGACAAAGAGAGAAAAGATGTGGACTTTTCTAATACAACAAAAAGAAAATAAACATACACATTCATCATACTAACCTGAGAGATTGGACTAGGTCCCTCTCTTTATTAGAGTGAATTATCAAGTTGTGCATACTTCATCTACTTTCTTCCAAAGAAACTTCTATGGGTATATACCTGCCAAGGAATGCTATTGAGATAGACTAAAAAATACATAATTTACCAAGGATTCATGTCTCCTTATCATAGCCAATTTTATGGCGCACTATTAATTCATATTGTAAGTCAGGTCATTTTTATCAGTCCTAGATTCAACTTGTTCTTCAGAAATTTTTCCTTGTAAAGTTCCTAAGTAAATATATCCACTATCTGACCCTCAATCTTTAAAAACTTCATACATATGGCCCCTTCTCAATATTGTCTCTCAGGAAGTGATGCCTCACATCAATACGCTTAGTCCTCTTATGATGCACTGGATTTTTAGAAATATTTAGAGCACTTGTGTTGTCACACATTAGAGGGATAGTGGCTAATACAATCCAAAATCTTTCAATTTCTACTTGATACATATTAATTAAGCAGATCCATAAGCTACAACAATATATTTAGCTTCAATAATAGATAGAGCATGTGAGTTTTGCTTATTACATCCCAACAAAATAAGTATGAGCTATGAAAATATGCCATTCCTGAAGTACTTTTTCTATCTACCAAACTTCAAGCATAGTCAGCATTAGCATAGCCTACCAAGTCAAAGTTGTCTCCTGATGAATAGTGTAGGACCAGGTCCTCTATCCTTTTAAGATACCTAAGAGTTCTTTTTACATCTTTCAAATGATACTCTTTGGGAAGTCTTAAATGCTAACATATATTCCTACACTAAATACAATGTTAGGCCTGCTTGCAGTGAGGTACAACAATGATCCAATAATTCCTCTATACATTCTCTCATTTACTGAAGGACCTAGTTTATCATTATCTATTTTTGAGCTGGTTCCAATTCGAGTAAAAATTTTCTTAGTATCTCCCATGTTATATTTCTTTAGTAACTCCTTGATGTATTTCTCTAGACAAATCATAGTCCCTTGAGAAGTTTGTTTAATCACCAGACCTAGGAAAAAGCTCAGCTTACCCAGCATACTCATTTTAAATTCACTCCTCATTAGCTTAGCAAAATTTTTACACAGGGATTCAGAAGTGGCTACAAAGATTATGTCATCAATATTTATCTAAACAATCAATAGAATACTACCTCTAATCTTTAAGAATAGAGTATTCTCTATTTTCTCTCCCTTGAAGCTATTTTCTAGGATAAACTTTTAGAGTCTCTCATGCCATTCCCTTGGTGCTTACTTCAAACGATAAAGATCTTTGTCTAATTTATGTACATGATGAGGAAAATATATTTCTTCAAAACTTTAAGTTTGTTTGACATAGACTTGTTCCTTCAAGTTTCCATTTTCTAATGCATGTTTGACATCCATTTGAAAAAGTTTGAATCTGATATATTCAGCAAATATGATAAGAATCCAGATCGCCTCTAATATTGATACATAGGTAAAGATCTTATCATATTCAATCCGTTATTCTTGGTTATAACCTTGAACTACCAGTTTTTTTTGTTTCTATTAGTAGTTCTATTTTTACCTTGCTTAATTTTTGTACCCCATTTTGTTCCAATAATTGTTCTATCAACGGTCCTGGGAACTAGATGCCAGATTTTTCTATGGTTAAATTCTTGAAGTTCTTCTTGCATTACATTAATCCAATCAGCATCTTTCAGGGCTTTTTTTCACTTTATTAGGCTCAATTTAGGATAAAAGTCTCAAAATTCCATAACATTTCTGGCTTCAGCTCTTGTTTGTACTCATTTTTTCAGAGCTGTAGCCAGATTTGTAAAGGGATAAAAGGATTTGTGTCTCTAATTTTACCTTCTAAAATTGATTCCACTGGAACCAAGTCCCTACAAATCTTCACTTGTCCCTTCTTATTGTTCTTCTACTAAAGTTGGATCTTTGTTAGAGTTTTTAGATCACTATCACTTTTATCATTCTTATCCATATCATTTATCCCTTGATCAGTATCTTCAGTAATGTCATACCTTTGAATAGGAATGATTTCTTAAACTTTGGAATCTTCACTACCACTTAGGTTTATTTGATATCTAGAATTATCAAAGATTACATGAACACTTACTTCAATAGACATCGTACTTTTATTAAAGACTTTTTAAGCCTTGCTTGTTGAGTAATATCTTACAAACACTGCTTCTTCACTTTTGGAGTCAAACTTTCCCAATTCTCTTTTTCCATTCTTCAGCACAAAGCAGTTGTACCCAAATAGTCTGAAGTAGTCTAGCGTAGATTTTTTATTGAATACCTGCTCTAATAGAGTATTATTCAGGAGTGACCTAATCAAGATCCTATTATTCACATAACAAGATGTATTTATAGCTTTAGTTCAAAAACACTGTGAAAGACCATTATCAATCATCATAGTTTTGGCAATCTCTATTAGTGTTTTATTCCTCTTTTTAACAACAACATTTTGCTATGGAGTTTTTGGATTAGAAAAGTTGTGACTTATTCTATGTTCAGCACAAAATTTTGCAACTTGAGGATTCTCAAATTCATTTCCATGATCAGATCTGAATTTTGCAATTTTGCAATATGTTTCTTCCTTGGTTCCTATAAACATTGTCCAGGTAAACTTGGAGTAGTCATCTACAATAATATGCACATATTTCTTTCCTCCTCTACTTTGGACTTTAATAGGTCCACATAAATCCATGTGAAATATCTTAAGGGGTCTAGAAGTACTCACCTCCTTCTTCAATTTGAAGGAGGACCTGGTCTTTTTACCTTTAACATAAGCATAACAAACTCTGTTGTCATAAAATCTTAGCATTGGCAAGCCACAGACTAGGTCCCTTGAAATCATCTTATTTAACAAAGAGAAACTTACATTTTCTAATTTTTTGTGCCACACATTAGCATCTTCAATTTGAGCAGTTAATCAACTTAATTCTTCATCAACTACTAACTCCAAATCAGCTACATATATGCTTTTGATCCTTTCGCCTTTGAAAATATTTTTTGCTAGATTTCTTTTTTGATACAGTGCATCTATCATATGAGAATTTTACCTCATTTACTTTTTCACAAATTGGAGATACACTTAGAAGACTATACTTAATGCCAATTACATAATCCACATCTTCAATTGCATGATAAGGTGATTTTTCAATACTTCCAACACCTTTTATATACCCCTTTTTACCATTCCCAAAAGACACACCTACCCCGTGAAGTGTCTTGAAAGAGAGGAAAAATTCAATCCTTCCAGTCATATATCTTAAACAACCACTTTCCATAGACCAATTTTGGCTGCAATCCCCTTTTTCTATCTCATTTTCTTAATTATCTTCAATGGTTGCCATAAGGGAAAATAAGGAACCACAAGTGATTTCCTTATTTTCCTTTTTTCAGCATGAAACAATTTCCATACTCTTTATCTTTCTTAGATTTACTAGAGAAGTCTTCCAATGCAACCAACACTTTATTTACTATACAACTAGCTGCATCCTTTCTTCTTGACTTTTTAGGATTCCGATCCTTCTTCTGCATTGGGTAATTCCTAATAAAATCATAAGAACTACCACCCTTTTGACAAACTTCATAGTTACCATGCCATTTTATATGAGGAATACTTTTCTACACTGTTCTAATGTTCCTTATTGCCACAATAGTAATATAAGTGTCATTCTCACTTAAGTCAGACAGTAATGTTTTCAAAGTAAATGATCTCTTCTTTTATTATTCCCTCCTCTCCACTCCTTGTTCAGTGATAGAATTTTATTTGCTTTCCAAGGATTTTTCAATAGCTCTACCAATTTTTGCCACTTTCATGTATAAGAGAACCTTTTCTCCATTTAACAGACAAAGTAGAGTAGCCATGATAACTAAAACACTGTAGGTATGAACCTTTTAGAGTGAACCCTCTTTGATACCAATTGTTAGAACCTTAGAGGTTTCACCACATTGTAAGGTACTAGGTCCCTCAAAATCAGTCACAAGCAATGAATTAGTACAACACTAAGGAAGGTAAAACTTTGCTGAAAATAAAGGAACAGACTAATTTAATGTGGAAACCCCTTTACTCCATGAGGAAAAATCATGGCTTTCCCTCACAAGCTCTCCAAAATATACTATAATCAACCTTTTCATTATAGACTTGACTTTAACCTAAATCTAGGTTCCTCCTACTTGTAATAACTGTACTATAAGCTGAACTTGATAATTATGCCAACACTCCTCAACACTGATTAACTCTAATCAGTATCAAGTTTAGGAAACTCTACCTACGCACTCTTAAAGAAAAAATAAAGAATTAAGATTGAGTAATTAAATTATAAACCAATATCTAACTCAAGAACATTTTCAATATCAGCATACAAAGGCTAAGAACTTGAGCTAAAATTGAGTTTTTGCCTTTTTCTCTTCACTCTTCTGAATTTGCAAAAACCACTTGATAGAGAAGAATCATTTTAATTTTATATTTTAGTGATGATTAGGGTTGAAATACAATTGGACAAGGTTTCAAAATAGTACAATCAACACCTGTGCTGTTTGTTACACAAGAAGACAAAACTGTGCAGGCATGTGCCAATAGTACTGTACTCTTGAACATCCATAGACCTGTTCCCTTGTATAAATTTACTCACTATTAAAACAATATTAAACATATTCTCTTTGCATTTAATAGATAAATTTAAAGGAAATTTTAGTATATTTCTACTTTCTCCCTCTATGAGTAAGTAATTCTTTATTTTGAGGTTATGCTTGAATAGATTGTGATTGGTGCTTCGATTTTGTTTATTTTTCTTCTTAATTAGCTAATTGTTAGGGGTTTTGAATTCATTCAAAGTTTTAACGAAGAATTGGGGGTTTCAAACATAAATTACCTTAGAAACCATATTATCCTTGGCAGAGAGTATGTGGGTGTGAACAATAACTTGAATTAGTTCATTTAATGAAATCTCTTAAACATAAGGATGTTAATTGAGGCCATATATTTTTATAATATTTAGACTTATGAGGTGTTTTATAGAACCCATTCGTTATATTTGGTGTTTTATTGACAAATTGACACTAAAACATTGAGATCTATCCTAAAAAAGACTTTTAGCTAAATTTTGACAAATAATAAAATACCCCTGAATGAACCTACACCTAGTAAGGAATAATCCCAAGTCTTATCTGCACTTAATTAATCTCTATTTATTTTGTCTATCAAAATAGTAGTCTCAAACAACAAATTGCTATATTAAAAATCATTCAAACAAACCCCCTGTTTTTACTTTCATTTTTATTTACTATGCATTAGAATTCAACTCTTACTTGACTTTAACATAATCTAGTATTGAAATAATTTTTTATCTTAGGTTGATCTATTCACCTAAGTGTCATTATACATTCTTGTTTAGCCTAGTTTTGAGGACTTTTTATGTGCATAACAAGTTGGTATTGATATTATTGAGAATCTAAGTGTTAAGATACTTGTTTATAATGTTTATGGTTTTTGTAAAAAATATTTGAACCAAAATTATCACTTAGAGTTTAGACGAGAAAAATACTGTTACTAGCTTGAGATATGTATTGTGCTAGTGTATCTTAATGAATTCTATTCTAGTGTGAACACTAATTCATCTTGTTTAATGTTATAGGATACCATGGTTGATGCTATAATAATTTTTTTGAAACTAAACAAGATGAATTTGAAGTGTAAAGACTTCCAATAAGCGAGAAATGCCAAGGCTATAGGAAGGAGTTCAAGATGACAAAATCTTGAATTTTTAAGCACATAGGCGTGTCACACCCTTGGAACACTAATATAATGGTTTTCCACGACCTTAGACACAAAATAAATGTTTCAAAAACAATGTTAATCTATGTTAATGGGGTTTCATTCCTCTAAATGTGGCACAACACAGACGTGACACACCCAATATCACAAAACGCCAAGCTTTTGTCCTAGTATCAATAGCACACTTCTATCATATTGTACACACCTTGGATGACTTTTGGTGCTGTAAATACACTTGTGGAGGCTGAAACTAGGGTTTTAAATATTTATTTTAGTTTATTTTTGGTTATATATATTAATTCCTTAACTGTGATTCATTTTATGGTCATGAGTAGCCAAACACCCTTATCTATGGTTCAGGCAAAGAACATTAATACTTAAGATTATTTTTGAGTTGGTTTATGTTTATTATCTTGTTTTTTATTAATTTATCCTTGTTACTACTATTATATGGATTTGTAACCATTAGGGTAAATCAATATTTCTATTGTAAGCCCAAAAGGAGGAAAATAGGCTAGAATGTGGGATATACGGAATGAAATCTTAAACATTCAAAGGATTAGGAATTGCGTTTAGGATAGAAATATACCTAATTTTCCCTTTTGGTTAATACACGGGATGAAATACAAATGTATTTAGCTTTGTTGTCCCATCCACGCTCAACGATGTAGTTGTAGGGCTATGTTAGATAGGCAGTTAGAGACTTAAAAGATCTTAGTCATGTTATCAACCCTATGAATCAACAAAAAATATAATTAACTAAACTAATGGGATTGGTGGCTAAGTACGATTGTCTGTTGTTCATGGTTACTTTAATTCCCAAATTTCAAATGTTATTGGTTATATTCACGTTTGTTTAATCTTATTAGTGAAGCTATAATTTGATTGTTATTAAACTAATTCCCTACGATATCGATCGATACTTGGATTTTAAAGGCCACTTTACTACTTGGGTGACCACGTACACTTGTATGTATGCTAAGATGCAATAATGGTCTTCACTCTCTGTGGATTCGACCCCAACGTTGTTGAGTTACTATATTGATGATGATCACTTATATCTTATGGGCGTAGTTTGAGCATCATTAGTCACCAACACCTTATACTATTGTTACTATTACAATATTGTTAATTAATTCTTATTGGTCCTTATTTAATAAAAGTCTAGACTAGCTTACCTAGTTAGTGTTCTTTTTTTATGATTCTCGTATGTTTTGCTTAGGCAGATACCTTAGTTGGTTGGTTTTCCTTTTTTATTTGTAAGGTACAATCGATTGTTGAGCAGGTTGTAGGAGTGAATAAAGGTCTGCCCTTTCAGGGTTTTGTTATTATTTAGGAGCTGATAATCCCTTTTTGTAGTACATTTCAAAGGTTTGTAGGTTGATATTTGTTCTTTTGGTTCAGCTGGTTCATCACCCGATAGGAGTCTTGATCTTGTTGTTGGTATTGAGTTGGCTTCTCTATTCTTTCTATTATATTTTTCATTGTTCACTTAAGCTAAAGGAGGTTTAGATGGATGATATTAGTTGTTTCTCATTACCAGATTTGTTCGGCCTAGTATGACTTTGTGTAATACTTCCACTTAGTGGTGTTTTCTTGTATATCAATTATCGACAAACAAAGGGTGTGACTCTATGGAGAATTAAAGACCATGTTTTATCTACGTTTCTAGAGATTTAGAAACCATTAGGACTTCTCGTTGTCCCTATAAGTTCTTAGTTATGACTTGGTGTGTTTTACTCAGCATCGAAGGTGGATTAAATTTCTCGTTTCTTTAGCCTATATTTTTTCTCTATTGTGATTATGTTCTTCGACAACATTTTAGTTTTAGACCTTGTGTGAATCATTGGGTATATGGTAAGTTTCTAAAGGTAGGATTAGTTTGAGTATTTGATATTGTAAGGACTTGTTGGCTCTAAATGTTAGTTTTAACTATTTTGAATGACAACTTAAGCGTTATGATAGATTTTTTTTGTGGATTCTTACTTGTCAACATGAATAATTTAGATCATTGAGACTGAGTATTTCTGCTCCACTAATAATATTACAGTTATGGATTGTGTAACATGGTTGTTGACCCCGTAATATGTTACATTTCAGTTGAACATTTGTTGATAGGGTGGCTAGGACTACTCATTATTTATCAACTCAATTTTCTTCAGTTTAGAGATATATATTAAATACACTTTTGAATGATAGTTCATTGGAACATGTTGTTGATGTCTACTACTTTTGACATGGTTCTTAACTGTCGTCAAAACTTTAGAAGTCTACTTAGTGGAAGAAGTATATCTAAGTTGAGCTTAGCATGGTTTCACCCACAGTTGCTAGAAAATCCTAGAGTAGATAATCCAGGTTTGAGAGATTATGCTTTGGATTCATGAATATTAGCTTTGAAGGTTATCAGTCTAGTTAGCCGCCTTGGCAGAGATCACAGACATTAGTCTCTATAATTTGAGTATTTCGGTTGAACATAATTGTTCATATGTTAGTCATTATGGATTTTCAATGTAATAGCTCCATTATCTTGAGGTTGGTTGCAATGTGATTTTGTGGATAGATGTTAGATGATGTTGGAGAGATTTTATGTAGTTCAGTGTAGATGGTGGGTTTGGAAAGACAAAGAAATGTTAGATTTTGGGGTTGGAGTTGGTTGTATGGTTCATTATTGGGTTGTCTTTGGAATGCTTGATTTTACTTAGTCCAATTGTAGGCCTCAGGCAATTCAAGGTGAGTTTGTTGTTATTTGGAAAGTGAAACAAGTATATGACTTAAAAATTATATATACTCACAATAACATCTTTGGTAAAAGAAGTTAAATCCAATGAAGTCAAGGGATTAAATCCATAACACACAAAAAATGGGTATAAAAATAGATCTATGGATATTTCTACTATAGGCAATGGGAATTGATCCTCCCAAGAAGTTGAATTTCCTTTAACCATAGGTGTAAGCTTGTTACCTAAAGCTCTATTAACCACCTCAATTTTACCATTCATTTAAGGATAATAAGAGGTATAAAATAGAAAGTTTGTTTACCACAAACACCTCCAAATTTATATCACTAAAAATTGTTTGGGGAACACCATGCAATTTCATCTCTCTCTTAACAAATAAAGTATCAACATGAAATTCATCATCACTTCTATGACAAGCAATAATGTGATCCATTTTCGACAATCTATCTATAACAACATAGATGTTATCCTTACCATTCCTAGTTCTAGGAAGGACAATAAAAAAATCCATTGAAATATCTAGAAAAAGACCAACATAAATAGGCAAAGAGGTATAAAAGTCATGCGGTTTGGGTACAATATTTAGCATGCTTAAGATCTAAATACCTTGCACAAATTCTTTTAACATCTTTTATCATTTTAGGCTAAAAGAAATGTTCACTGATAATATCTAAGGTTTTTGACACTCCAAAATGACCAATCAAACTTCCATTATGTTCCCTTTCACTACTAACTCTCATCATGAAAACATAGGCACACAAAGTTTTCCTTTTCTACAAAGTAGCCCTCCTACGATTCAAATCTAGGAGTTCTAATTTCATTTTCATCCTTAACAAATGCACACACCTATTCAAGATCACTTGACATACTCTAAAATACTTCTCCAAAATCATCATCTTTAGAATATAACTCCTTCAAACTCTCAAAACCCATCAACCGATAAGTCAAGGATTCAATAATGTATATATTCTAGATAAAAAATTCTCCACAGTATTCTCTTTACCTTGCTTATAATTAATCACATATGTAAAAGACTCAATGAACTCTATACACTTCACATGCCTCTTATTAAGCTTATTTTTGACCCTAATATTCATCAAAGCCTAATGATCGGTTCAAATCACAAACTAATTATGCTACAAACAATGTTGCCAATTTGCTAAAGTTCTCTCTAGGGCATAAAGTTTCTTGTCATAGGTAGAATATTTCAATAGAGCTTCTCTTAATTTCTAACTAAATCAAGCTATGGTTTTCCTTTCTTTCATCAAGACCGCCCTAATGCCTACCCCACTAGCATCAAACGAAATTTAAATTATCTTCTCAAAGTTGGGAGTTGAAGTAATGATGTGGAACTAAGTTTCTCTTCCAAGATTATAAAGTCTTCCTTTTGTTTTCTACCCTAAATCAAAGGCTTATCCTTCTTAAAAACCTCAATTAGAGGAGTGGCTAGAGAACTAAATCCTTCACAAATATTCTATGAAAAATTCCAACCCATGGGAGCTTCGAACATCACTAATGGAATTAGCAATTTTTCAACTTGTAATAACTACAACCTTTTCATCATTCACCTCTACTCCTCTTGAACTTACAATAAATCCAAGGAAAATAACACAATTCACACAAACAGAAAACTTTTTTTAAAGTTCACATAAAAAATTTTATTTCTCAACACATCAAATATCATTCTCAAATATTGCACATCATCACCTGATTCTTGATATAAAAAAATATCATTAATTATGAAATAAATTTTCCCTTTGATCAAGATCTTCCCTTGATATAGCACTCAAACTTCTCCTCGCATCAAGAAAAAGTTTTTCATCATCATTGATTTCTTCTTTTAACCTTATTCGATAATCTCATCACTACTATAATCTGCCACATAGTCATCTTTAGATTCATCTTGAATTTGATTACCAGTATCATTCAATTCAATTATAATTCTTCTATAAGGAAACTCATTTACTTTATGATCATATCCTTGACATTTAAATCACTTTATTTTAGATGGAGTTAAAAGTTTGACTTTGTTACCTCCTTCTTTGTATTCCACCTTTGAGTTTCCTTTGTCCAAGTTGGGCTTTAATTCTTGCTTTGCACCTTTGGATTTGACCAATTCGGGAGATAATTTCTAAATTTCATTATTTTTAGCCTACGAAGAAGAATAAGATTACACCTTTGACTGATTTTCCATTTGTTGGCTTACCCCCTTAAGTGTCATTTGATAAGTTTCAGATAATGTAGAAAGGTGATATAATTACAACGGTTGCTTTACCTCCTTATTTGATCCTAAGATAAATCCTGTCAGTGGATTGACCACTTTATCACTGACATTAGTTTGAAGCCTTGTATGCTCTAGCTGATCATAATACTCTTTTATATTCTTGCTTTCTTGTTGAAGACTATAATACTTCTTGAGTGTATTTTATTCATAATTATAACACCTCATATATTTCAAAACACATATGACCGACTTAGCATTGATGAAAGTATTTAACTTGAGATAACAAGGAGGTATTTAAGCTTTTAAAGTTAAAGTTAAGTGTCCAATTAAAGTAGAAGGATATATATTTTTTAAGAAAATAGGCCAAAATAAGTAAGGTTTTGACTTAACTAAGATAGTAGATAACAAGTAGGTGCATCACCTACTTTGAATATTGGACCAAATTGAGGCCTAAATTAATGAACTTATTTGAGGCCCAAATTAAGTGAAAGAAAAAGGGGAGAATAACCAATCAAATACCTAATCTATTTAAGGCCTAATGTGATATGATCTAATTAAAAACAAACCAAGAAGGTGCATCACTACTTGGATATTTTTGAGAGGCTTAAAAAGTTAAGTGGGTGCATCACCTACTTGGACTATTTTTTACCAACTTAAGATATCCAAGAAGGTGCACCACCTACTTAACCAAATTGTGGATGAAAATGGTAAAACAACTAGTTCAATATTCCCCTTTTTAAAGTTTAGGATAAGATCATTCTCTTTTTTTATTTTATTAAGAAAAATAAAATTATCTATGTTCTCTCTAGCTTAGTGACATCACCAAACAATAGTCCTAAATTTCAGTTAGTTCACATTTTTCCTTACTTATAAGAGAATATCTTCTGCTATTGTTTATACATGAAGAGAAGCTTGAAGTCTTAAAGAATCTAAGTTAGGAGTTTAAGAATTCCATAATTTTATGGTAATATTTTTTCCTATGTGATACAGGCATGATCATGAACATGGACGAATGTGAATGTGTTGAATAAAATCGAGGGAATGTTCATGTTGAAGTATGAAGAAGAGCCTTGGTGAACACTACGGCTACCCCTAAAGCACACTCCATGAGTACCATTTTGAAGAATTTTTATTAAAGGGTCTTTTGTTCTTTTATATTTTACTTGTAATGTACTATAAATAGAACATTGTAGGGTTTTATTCATTAGTTGTATTATGTATTGAAAGAACACTTCTCTTTAAAGAGAGTCCAAATCGTAACTAGGGCATTTGCAAGTGTAGATTCACTTATGATTGTAATTTGCTTGGAAATGTTCGTGCTTAAGTGGTGGATTCCCTCCTGTGTCATCGTAGGAGTGTGGTGTTCCTATTGTAAGTCTTAGGTGTCCTTAGATTTGATATATATTTCGGTTCTTGGGTCTTATTATAGAGTATGTCTCACTAGCTCTCTTTCAATTCTTGTAATCTTGTTATTGTTTCCTTTGGAAGCCATGTGGGAAATCTGCTTATTGTTGTTCATCTTATTGTTGTTTCGTTCCTGTTGTTTTTATCTTGTAATTAACTTGTTAGTTTGGTTTTATAATGAAATAGGTTTAAATACACCTTGTTATCTTGTCAATGTTGTGTTGTTGTTGTTGGCCAAAAGTTGCTCTTGTTTATCTATCGAGTTCCATTTGTTTTATGGACTATTTTGTGTCACTTCCATGTGTTCCTAAGTTTTATTTGTATCATTTGGTCTCAGAGCATGGATGATTTTCTTCCCACAAGATCAATCTTGGGCTTGCTTTCTTGAAAAATAAAAAAAAAGTAGTGTTCTTGAGTTTGTGTACTTGGACGAGCTTGTGTGTTTGTTGTGTCTTGATTGATACTTGTCTTTTGAGTCTATTGATATTAGCTCTTTGGTGTGTTTTATTATTCCTAGTGTTAGTTTGTTCTTCACTAATACCTTTGAGTATAGATCTAAGTTGACTTGTGTTGTTGAACATTGTTGTTGTGGATTTTGGGTAGCCATGGGATATTTTTGTTGTTCTAGAATGTCACGACCCGAGCCTAGGACCTAGCCGTCACGAGTATCCCGAACCATGAAGGCCCGAAACACCCATTCTCTATTTGGTTATCATGCAGAACATTTGTAATCAAAATAAAATGTGGAATTGAAACTGAGTACGGAAAACATGGTCAAGTTCTGCAACAATTTCTGAATAATACTATCTGACATAAGTCTGCGAAATCTCTACTAAGAACACAAACATCTGTCTGATAAGAAACTGGGACAAGGCCCCCAGTAAACCAAAAAAAATAATAAATAAGATAATGTCTGACAAAATTTGGCCTTCCGAATGATAGAAGGCTCACCACTGTGAGATCAAGTCTGCAAATTCGAGAATGTTTTCTGAGTAGCTGGACCCCTAGACTGTGCCTCAGAACCTGGAAGGAGGGGGAGGGGGGGTCAGCACAAAAGTACTGGCACGCGAAGCAATCCAAAAATAGTATAATGGAAAATACATATATATATATATATATATATATATATTAAGTGAAAGAAATTTTTCATCAAGACATCATGTATAAAACTATTTCTGAAAAATACATGGGCACTTTCTAAAAAAATATAACTCGTCTGTTAATTTCAAATCATGATCTGTGTTTTACTTCTGAGTTAAGTGGTATTCCCCTACAAGTCTAATATTCCACGGGCTGTATGGAATCTGCCATTGACTCGGCGGGGAAGCCCCCAATCCAAGTGTGCCGCAAGGGTTGGAGTGTCTAAGTCTGATACGCCACAGGACATTTAAGTCAGCGCATAATAGTATACCCGGGTCGGAAAACCACGATTTTAACAATGAGTCGGTTGAACTCAAGCCCTCTTCGGGGAACCACCTAACATCTTCGTATGCCCATTTTTAACCTTTTCTGTACATGCAACATTCTGAATGTCTAAAATCATGAAAGTCCGAAATGTCTGTTAGTATGAGTCTGATATGGCATTAGTCTGAATTGGTATCATCATACCAAGACACTGCAAGTTATGAACTTTCAGAGCCATAATGTATTAAGCAAGAGCTTTCATTCAAAACATAGTTTAGACCACAAAAACATGTAACTGATGTAAAGGATTTCATATTCCGAAACTTAAAGTTCAATTCATGCAGAAATTCCATCAAACACCTAATGGTCAAATGTCTTTAGCAAGTCCATGTATTCAAAATTGAAACACATTCATTCATATACGTATATAAACTGTCAAATCGCTTTAGAAATGGTCAAAAGACCAAAACAATGATGTTAAAACATCTTATACCTAAATATATATACATAATTTAAAACACCATTCTAAAACATGATTTTTCTATGCCCATGAGAATTTAGGAAAAACCCCGCGTACCTTGTTCTCCACGAATTTTGGGTGTCTATCGAAGCCTACGTTGAGAGGATTCCAAATCTGTAATTTGTTTCGCGAACCCGCGGTTAAATCTTGAGTTGCTTGGGTTTTAATGTTGAAACCCTAGGGAGAGTTCTTGAGCAAATTTGAAGAATATAATGATATTTTGTCTCTTTAGGGATTTAATCCCGTGTTTAAGTTGATAGGAGAATCAGTATTTACGGAAATGCCATTAAAATCTGGATGGGTTGAACATTTTGGCCTGGCGCGATCCAGCAGGCGGCGCGGGCTAATCGCGCACTGCCACTGGATCGAAATCCAAACGAGGCCTTAGGCTCGTCCAAAAATTCTGAATTTTTTGCCGAGACGTACTACAACCTTTCCCCATCGTAACGCAACAAAAAAATCCAAAAATGAAGGTCGGGAAGGTCAAGAAGTTGTATCCCGAAGGTTTCCAACTAAGAATGAGTCTAAGTCATTTCAACAGTTAGAAGAATTTAAAACTTAAGTCTAAAGCTTAGAAATTACAGTCTAATACATGCATGACTTTTATGGGCCGTTACATTACCCCCCCCTCCGAGATCATTCATCCCTCAATGATCATGCGGGAACAATCACGCATGATTTTCAAGCAGATTCACACATAGGAGAAAACATAAAGCAAGAAGTGTACCTTCCAATTCGTTATTTGCTGGTTCAAATAGGCTTGGGTATCTCACTTTCATGTCATGCTCGGACTCTCAAGTTGCTTCTTCAACCTTCTGATTTCGCCATAACATTTTAACTAAGACTATCTCTTTACTCCTCAATTTTCTCACTTGTCGATCTAGGATTTCCACGGGCTCTTCCTCGTAAAACAAGGAATCGCCCACCTTGATCTCATCAATGGGCACCACCAAAGATTGATCTCCGATGCACTTCTTCAACATAGATATGTGAAATACTGGATGAACAGAACCCAAACTTGCAGGAAATTCTAATTCATATGCAACTCCACCTATTCTTCTTACAATCTAATACGGGCCTATATAGCGAGGACTTAGCTTACCCCTCTTCCCGAAACGCATAACTCCCTTCATGGGAGAAACTTTGAGGAAAACCCATTCTCCTATCTAAAACTCTAACTCTTTTCTCCTGAAGTCGGCATAGGATTTCTGATGACTCTGAGCTGTCTTAAGTCGTTCCCTAATGAGTTTCACATACTCCATTGCCTGATGAACAAGATCAGGCCCATACATCTGCATCTCACCTACTTCATACCAGCCTATTGGAGAACTACATCTCCTACCATACAATACCTCAAAAGGTGCCATCTTAATACTAGAGTGGAAACTGTTGTTATAGGCAAACTCTATCAGTGGAAAGTGATCAACCCAACAACCTTTAAAGTCAATCACACAGGCCCTCAACATGTCCTCCAGGGTCTGGATGGTGTGTTCCGCTTGCCCATCAGTCTGAGGGTGGAATTCTATACTTAAGTTCACCTAGGTACCTAAACCTTTCTGAAACGATCTCCAAAACTGAGAAGAAAACTTCGTACCTCGGTCGGATATAATGGAGACAGGCACTCCATGCAAATGGATAATTTATGCAATGAACAGCTTGGCATAATCTTCCCATGAATAGTTAGTCCTGACAGGCAGAAAGTTAGCTGACTTGATCAGCCTATCTACAATAACCCATATAGAGTCATACTGATTTCGGGACTTCGGAAATCGTGTAATAAAGTCCATATTGATCATTTCCTACTTCCAGAAGGGCAACGCTATTTCTTGGGAAGTACCTCCTGGCCTCAAATGTTCTACTTTCACTTGTTGGCAATTCAAGCACATAGAAACAAAGTTAGCCACATCTCGCTTCATATTATTCCACCAAAACATAGATTTCAAATCATGGTACATCTCAGTAGAACCAGGATGAACAGCAAACCTCGAGGTGTCAGCTTCATCAAGAATTCTTTCTCGAAGCTCATCGACATTCGGAACACATAATCTACCCTGAAACCTCAGAATGCCATCACCACTAATTTCAAATGACATCACCTTCTGTTGACCCACATCTTTATTGTTTTGCATCAAGATGGAATCTTCAACCTGCTTCTCCTTCACTTCAGTACAAAGGGATGACTTAGGTAACTCATGAACAATCATCCCCCCGTCTTCTGAATCTAACAATCGCACTCCTAAATTTGCAAGGCGGTGAATATCCTTCACCATCTCTTTCTTTTCTTCTGCTACATAAGAAAGGCTGCCTATAGACAACCTGCTGAGGGCGTCGGCTACAATATTTGCCTTGCCCATATGGTAATGCAGGCTCATATCATAGTCTTTCAGAATTTCCAACCACCGCCTCTGCCTGAGATTCAATTCTTTCTACGAGAAAACATACTGCAGACTCTTGTGATCAGTGAAGATATCAACATGAACACCGTACAAGTAGTACCGCCAAATCTTAAGGGCAAACACCACAGCCGCTAACTCCAAATCATGAGTAGGGTAGTTCCGCTCGTGCACCTTCAACTGCCTAGATGCATAAGCTACCTCCTTACTATGTTGCATCAAAATGCAGCCAAGTCCCACATGGGATGCATCACAGTAAACCACAAAACCATCAATACCCTCGGGAAGAGTCAAAACAGGTGTAGTGATCAGTCTGTCTTTCAACTTCTCAAAATTATTTTCACATAAATTAGACCACACAAACTTTACCTTTTTCTGAGTCAGTTTAGTGAGTGGGGCCGCTATGGATGAAAAACTCTCTACGAACCTTCTGTAATAACCTGCCAAACCCAAGAAGCTCTGAATATTGGTTGGAGTCGTGGGTCTGGGCCATTTTCTCACTGCCTCAACTTTTTGGGGGTCCACTCTAATCCCATCACTAGACACAAGATGCCCTAAGAAGGCAATAGCATCTAACCAGAACTCACACTTGGAAAATTTGGCATACAACCGATGATCGTTAAGGGTCTGAAGAATGATTCGGAGGTGATTGACATGATCCTCCTTACTCTTAGAATAAATCAGAATATCATCAATAAATGCAATGACAAACGAGTTAAGAAACTGACGGAAAACTCTGTTCATAAGATCCATGAAGGCTGCAGAGGTATTAGTTAACCAGAAGGACATGACAAGAAACTCATAGTGACCATATGAGGTTCAGAAAGCTATTTTGGGAATGTCTGACTCCCTAACTTTCAAATGATGATAGCCCGAACGAAGGTCTATTTTTGAAAAACATCTAGCACCCAGAAGTTGGTCACAGAGATCATCAATCCTAGGAAGAGGATATGTCTTTTTAATTGTGACCTTATTCAACTGACGATAATCTATGCACATACGAAGGGAACCATCTTTTTTACGCACAAAAAGTACAGGTTCACCCCAAGGAGATACACTGGGGCATATAAATCCCTTATCTAGGAGGTCTGCTAGCTTCTCTTTCAACTCTTTTAGCTCTGCGGGAGACATTCTATATGGTGGAATAGAAATGGGACGGGTATCTGGCAACACATCAATACCAAACTCTATCTCCCTATCAGGGGGTATCCCTGGGAGATCTTCGGGAAAGGCTTCTGGAAATTCATTCACCACAGGGACAGACTGAAGAGGAAGATTTTCAACTTTAGCATCCTTGACTCGAATAAGGTGATACAATCAACCCTTAGAAATGAGTTTTCAGGCTCTGAGGTAAGATATAAAGTGCCCTTTGGGTGCTAAAGAATGTCCCTCCCATTCTATCATTGGTTCATTCGGGAAAGAAAAGGTAATTCTACGGGTCCTACAATCCAATATGGCATAGCATGAATGAAGCCAATCCATCCCTAAGATAGCATCAAATGCAACCATGTCCAACTCTATAAGGTCTGCCACCCTATCCCGACTACCAAAAGTTACCACACAACCCCTATATACCCTTCTAGAATTAACAGAATCCCCCAAAGGGGTAGAAACAGAAAAGGGTTCAGAAATCACACTATGCTCAAACCCAAAACCAACAGCCACATAAGGGGTCACATAGGATAAGGTAGATCCAGGATCAAGTAACACACAGACATCACGGGAAAAGTTTTGTAACGTATCGGTAACAACATCTGGGGAAGATTCCACATCCTGGTGGTTAGTTAAGGCATATAACCAGTTGTGACTATTCCCGACAGCTGATGTGGCACCCTTCTGAGATAGGGGTGGCGTTGTGGAATTTCCCTGAAACATCGCACCACCAACACTCCTCCTAGCAGATGGACAGTCCCTCTGAAAGTGGCCTGACTGACCACATGAATAACATACAAGTGCGCCCAACTGACATTTCCCCGGATGATTCCTACCACACTTTTCACATCGCGGGTAAGTGCGATATTGCTGAGCCACATTTCCCTGTGACTGAGTATCTAGTGCTCTAGATCAATGAGGAGTTTGAAAGTTCTGAGTCTGTCTGTCTGCAGGGGGTCTGGGCGGTAAGGCGCTGGCTGCTGACTGTGTATTATTCCAAAACCTCATCTTCTTCGACCACCTATTTCCCCAGTTACAACTCTACGGCTGACTCTGGTGTTGGTCCGCAGATTTGACTCTCTTGGCCTGTCTGTCCTTCTCTCTAGATTTAGTGATCTTTCTCTTCTTCTCTTCCACCTTCTGTATGTGGACTGTCAGTCTAGCAAAGTCTAACTCCCTATACAACATTGCCCCTGGCACTCAAGTACCAGGTTATCAGCAAGGCCAGATGCAAATTTCCTCATCCGGGCTCTCATATTGCTAGTCAATTCTGGTGCATAGCGGGCTAGTTCATTAAACATCAAAGTGTACTCCTGTACACTCATACTGCCCTGCATCAGATTCATGAACTCTTTTGCTTTGGCCTCCCTCAACTCCAGAGGAAAGAATCTATCAAGAAAAGCTTCTACAAACTCACCCCAAACTGTAGGCTCAACACTCTCACCTTTTGCATCTTCCCAGTCTGCATACCACTGATTTGCAACATCCTTAAGCTGATAATTTGCAAATTCCACTCCTTCAATCTGATCTACATGCATTACCTTAAAGATCTTCTCCATCTCATCCACGAACTCCTGTGGATCTTCCTTCACCTTTGTACCAGTGAACTTAGGTGGATTCATCTTCATAAAATGCCCGACTCTAGTAGCCTCAGACGTAACAGGTGCACAACTAACATCTTTCGATCGTTGAGCCTGGTTAGCTACCACCTGGGTCAACATATGGATAGACCGTCTGAACTCTGAATTTGAGATATCTCTCCGAGTAGTTGGTGGACGGTTGACATTAGTCCGTGGAGCCCGAGGTGGACTGGTTGGGACTGGAGGGACTCCTGGAGTAGGGACAGGTTCTGACGTGAAAGCTCTATTATGGGTTCGCATCCCATGTGTGGGATGGACCACATCTTCCTGAGTACTCTGATCGATGTTGGAATGGGGAGGCATAGTCGTGTTTCTAAAATAAAAGAGATCACTGATTAGGGGATAGTTTAGAATCTGAAGCACGAACTAAATCACAAAGAAGGGAACATTCCTAAACGCCTAGTATCCTCCTGTTTATAAGTATGGCGCGCTACACACCCATAAATAGAACTTTACTCGACGCTATTTTGCAGACACCCCTGGACTATGAACTGTACTCTGATACCAAGTTTGTCATGACCCGAGCCTAGGCCCTAGCCGTGATGAGTATCCCGAACCATGAAGGCCCGGAACACCTATTCTTTATCTGGTTATCATGCACAAAATTCGTAATCATAATAAAATGCGGAATTGAAACTGAGTATGGAAAACATGGTCAAGTTCTGCAACAATTTTTGAATAATACTATCTGACATCAGTCTGCGAAATCTCTACTAAGAACACCAACATCTGTCTGAAAAGAAACTGGGACAAGGACCCCAGTAAACCAAAAAAAAACAGTATAAATAAGATAATGTCTGACATAATTAGGCCTTCCGAATGATAAAAGGCTCACCATTGTGATATCAAGTCTGCAAATCCGAGACTGTCTACTAAGTAGCTGGACCCCTAGACTGTGCCTCAGAACCTGGAAGGAGGGGGGGTCAGCACAAAAGTACTAGCACACGAAGCAATTCAAAAATAGTATAACGGAACATATATATATATATATATATATATATATATATTAAGTTAAAGAAATTTTTCATCAAGACATCATGTATAAAACTGTTTCTGAAAAATACATGGGCACTTTCTGAAAACATGTAACTTGTCTGTTCATTTCAAATCATGATCTGTGTTTTACTTCTGAGTTAGGTGGTATTCCCCTACAAGTCTGATATTCCACGGGCTGTGTGGAATCCGCCATTGACTCGGTGGGGAAGCCCCCAACCCAAGTGTGCCGCAAGGGTTGGAGTGTCTGAGTCTGATACGCCACAGGACATTTAAGTCATCGCATAATAGTACACCTGGGTTGGCAAACCACTGTTTTAGGCAATGAGTCGCTTGAACTCAATCCATCTTCGGGGAACCACCTAACATCTCTGTATGCCCATTTTTAATCTTTTCTATACATGCAACATTCTGAATGTCTAAAATCATGAAAGTCCGAAATGTCTATTAGTCTGAGTCTGATATTGCATTAGTCTGAATTGGTATCGTCATACCAAGACATTGCAAGTCATGATCATTCTGAGCCATAATGTATTAAGCAACAACTTTCATTCAAAACATAGTTTAAACCACCCAAACATGTAACCGATGTAAAGGATTTCATATTCTTAAACTTAAAGTTCAATTCATGCAGAAATCCTATCAAACACCTGGTGGTCAAATGTCTTTAGAAAGTTCACGTATTCAAAAATTGAAACACATTCATTCATGTATGTATATAAACTGTCAAATCTCTTTGGAAATGGTCAACAGACCAAAACAATGATGGTAAAACATCTTATACATAAATATATATACATAATTTAAAACCCCATTCTAAAACATGATTTTTCTATTCCCATGAGAATTTAGGAAAAACCCTGTGTACCTTGTTCTCCATGAATTTTGGGTGTTTATCGAAACCTACGTCGAAAGGATTCCAAATCTGTAATTTGTTTTGCGAACCCGCTGTTAAATCTTGAGTTACTTGGGTTTTAATGTTGAAACCCTAGGGAGAGTTCTTGAGCAAATTAGAAGAATATAATGATATTTTGGCTCTTTAGGGATTTAATCTTGTGTTTAAGTTGATAGGAGAATGAGTATTTGCAGAAATGCCATTAAAATCCAGATGGGTTGAACATTTTGGCCTGGCGCGATCCAGCAGGAGGCACGGGCTAATCGCGCGCTTCCACTGGATCAAAATCTGAACGAGGCCTTAGGATCGTCCAAAAATTCTGAATTTTTCTCCGAGACGTACTACAACCTTGCCTCATCGTAACGCAACAAAAAAATCAAAAAATGAAGGTCGGGAAGGTCGAGAAGTTGTATCCCGAAGGTTGACAGCTAAGAAGGAGTCTAAGTCATTTCAACACTTAGAAGAATTTAAAACATAAGTCTAAAGCTCAGAAATTATAGTCTAATACATGCATGACTTTTACGGGGCGTTACATTGAAGGTTGTTGTTGTGTTCTTAATGTTCTTCACATCTTACCATAATCTTGTTGAACACGAAGTGTACATTAGATCTGAAAGGGTAAAAGACATGTGTAAAGCCCCGAATCTGGTACCCAGAACGCTACACGGTGCTCATGACCCTGAAAGACCACAAGGTAATCCGTGACTGATATCTGTACTTGAACACTGTATAATATATTGTAAAAATGCAGAGCACATTTTTTGCTACCTTCATTAAAGGCTTTTTGAACTTTTTAATTTATTTTGTAGTAAGTCTATAAATAGACTAATATTAGGTCTTTAATTACTTAGTCATTGAATTTTGAAGAAAGAAACATAAAACATCCTCTCTTATCTCTTGAAGAGTATAACACCTTATTTGTAGGGCTTGGAATAGCCAACAAAAAAATAAGGGTGATACTAGTCTGGAATCAGTACTGTTGCAAACTTTGCAAGAAATATGGGTGCTTGAGCAGTGGAATCCCTTTTGGGTCTTCATAAGAGAGTGGTAATTGTGTGTGTGGGTGTTAAGGGTCCTTATATTTAATATATCTTAAGGTTTCTAGGGTTTATATATCCATTTGTCATTTTGTCTATCCGTTTTATCAATTGAAATCATTTGCATTTGTGTTTGTGTTCTTATAACTGTGTTGTGTTTTTATTGTTCTTGTGTTGTTGGTGGACTATTTGAGTAATTGTGGGCTATTTTCTATCATTTTTTATTATAGCTTGTGGTTGATTTTGTTCCAACAAAATCAATCATTGGCTAGCTCAGTTGAAAATTCAAAAAATAAGGAGTTGTGTTCTGGAGTTTAGTGTTCTTGACGTTGAAAGTTACTGTTCTTATTGTTGTCATGACAGAGACTTGTTTTTGAGTTTAGATCTAGGAGTATTTCGTGAGTCTTGAGTGTCTATAGTGTTGATTTCTTTTTCCCTAATACTAATAGAGTCAATATACAAGTTGTACTCCAACTTATGTTGTTGTGTGTGGATTAAAATGTTAGGCCAAATAGTTGTTGGCATTGTTGTGGTGGATTAAAAATTTAAACATCATTGTTATGTTGTTTTTTAGAATCCAAAGATTGAAGGTTTGTTGTTGGTATTGTTGTTGCGGATATGTTATTGAAAAGTGTGTTGTCGTTATTTTGAGTATCAACCTGAACCTTGGTCATCAAACCTTGTGGAAGGTTCTTGGTGTTCTTGACCAATCTTCATATCTTGCCACAAGAAGAACCTTCAATAGAGGTTGTTTGATCTGAAGACGAATAGCAACAGTGTAGTCTTCTTATTTTTCTTTAAACAAGTTCCAAGACCATACCAAAATAGTAAGGGACAAGAAGGCTTTCCAAAAGACTTTCTACCAAAAAGGTGTAAGGGGACTTTTCAAGACTAACTAAATGAATAAATAGTCAACCACCCTTCAAAAAAAAGTTTGTCCCATAAGGTACAAAGATAGTCAACCTATATTAAATGTGAAAAAGTCTACAAAACTAGTGTCTTTGCTCTCAAAAACCGATTTTACTCTTCCACAAGTTGGAAAAACACTAATTTTTCAAAGTTAACAACTATTCCAAGACTACTTGTCGCTATTTCCATACAACACAAAAATCCGCAACATATCAAGGGCAGCCACATCACACATTTCATGCAACTAACTTATTGGTATTTGGAATATATCTTCTTTGCTACAATTAAAACCATTTTGGCTCACGTTAGGGCTAATACCTATTGCCTGGACAAGATCCAAATGGATCTATAAACTATTACTGAGAGGTTGGATAATATAAATAGTTGAAGGAACTCTTGTGTTTTTTCTCCCAAAACTTTAAATCCAATTATTAATCCTCTAAGACCATCATAAATACCATAAGCTAAGCTACCAATTACCATTAAAATATAGAACAATGTAGGCTGCTTCTCCCGCAAGTTGATTTTGTCTAACAAGAAAGAACTTAGAAGAAAAATTCCTCCATAATCAAACTCTCCCATCCAAGCTCCACAATCGAAACTCCACTTCAACAAATCAATCCTCTCAACCGAATCTCCACTTCCCTAAAACCGACATATTCATGTAGAGAAATATGGTAGAGAGGGATATGAAGGATATAGAGTCTTTAATGATGCTTATATGATGGAAGAAAAGTTAAGAAGAATATTTAGGGATCAACATGGTATCTTCCACCAAGTGAAGCTATGGTAATTAAGGTGGATGAGATTGAGGGTATATCTCAAAATTGAAAGGAAGCCATTGTTCAAAATGAAAATGGTGGTGAAAATGTTTGGCCATAAGATGATGCAAGTGACGTGCCTAATTGAAAGAGAAAAAACATTGAATTTGAGGTTAAATTCCTCTCAAGATAGAGAGAATTATACCGATACGATCATAAAGATGGACATACGTGAGCATGAATGAAGTCAAGATGAGGGATTATACAATTTGAAATATTTAGAGAGATTTGGACACACCAATGCCGCCCTTATATACACTCCAAGGGCGCCTTTTTTGCTATCTTCATTAAGGGCTTTTTGGACTTTTTACTTTGTTTTATAGTAAGTCTATAAATAGACTAATATTAGGTCTTTATTTCGTTAGTTGTTGCATGTTGAAGAAATAAACATAAAACATCCTCTGTTATCTCTTGGAGAGTGTAAGACCTTGTTTGTAGGGCTTGGAATAGCCAACACCAAAATGAGGGTGATACTAGTGTAGCATCACTAGTCTTGCACACTTAGCAAGAAATGTGGGTGCTTGAGGAGAGGAATCCTTCTTGGGTCTTCATAAGAGAGTGGTGATTATAAGTGTGGGTTTTAAGGGTCACTATATTTGATATATCTTATGGTTTCTAGGGTTTATATATCTTTTTTTCATTTTATCTATCCGTTTTATCAATTCAAATCGTTTACATTTGTGTTTGTGGTCATGTAGATGTGTTGTGTTCTTCTTGTTCTTGCGTTGTTTGTGGACTGTTTTGAGTAAATTTTTCCTATTTTACATCATTTTGTACTAGATCTTATGGTTGAATTTTTTCCGACAAAATCGATCTTTGGCTAGATCACTTGAAAATTCAGAAACTAAAGAGTTGTGTTCTTGGCATAGAAAGTTGTTGTTCTTATTGTTGTCTTGGCCAAGACTTGTTTTTGAGTATAGATCTAGGACTATTTCTGGTGTTTTGAGTTTCTATAGTGTTGATATCTTCATCCTGAATACTAATAGAGCCAAGATCCAAGTTTAACTCATACTTGGGTGTTTTCTGTAGAGTCAATTATTGGCCCAACTTGTTGTTTGTATAGCTGTGGAGGATTTGAAATTTGAATTTTGTTGGTGTGTTGTTGTTGAGAATCTGAAGCTTGAGTTTTGTTTTGGGTATTGCTGTTGTATATTTGTGATTGAAAATAGTATTATGCATTTTCGAGGTTCAACTTAAATCTCGGTCTTCAAACCTTGTTGCAGGTTCTTGGTGTTCTTGACCATTCTTTATGTCCTATGACAAGAAGAACCTTCTATACTGGTTGTTTGATCTGAAGACCAACTGAAAAAGTTTAGCCTTCTTGTTTGGCTTGAAAACAATTTTGAAGACTATACAAAAGTAGTAAAGGACAAAAAGGCTTACCAAAAGACTTGCTACGAAAAATGAGTAAGGGGACTTTTCAAGACTAAACAAAAGAGTAAAGAGCAAACCACCCTTCAAAAAGGAGTTTGGCCCAAAAGGTGAAAAGAAAGTCAACCAATTTTGAATGTGGAAAAGGCTCCAAAACTTGTGTCTTTCTGCTCCAAAACCGATTTTACTCTTCTACAAGTTAGAAAAACACTAATTTTTCAAAGTCCACAACTATTCCAAGGCTACTCGTCACTATTTCTGTACAACACTAAAATCCGCCACCAATCAATGGGTGCCACATCAGCCAGTTAATAAAACCAACTTATTTAAATTTTGTAGGTAACTTCTTGGCTACAATATAAACCATTTTGGCTCACCTTGAGACTATTACTTTTAGCTTGGACAAGATGTAGATGGATTTGTCAACTATTAGTGAGAGAATGGATTGTATGGAGTGTCAAAGTAACTCTTCTACTTCTACTATCAAACCTTAATATCTAATTATTAAACCTCCAAGACAAATATAAATTCCATAAGATAAGAAATCAATTACCCTCTAAACCACGAACAAAGCAGGCTACTTTACTCGCAGGTTGATCATGTGCAACAATAAGGACTTAGAAGCTAAAATCCTCAACAACCAAACTCTCCTATCCAATCTCTAGTTTCAAAGCTCTACTTCACCAAATAAATTCGCTCAACCAAAGCTTCACTTTTCCATCACCGACACATCCATGTGGAGAAATGTAGTAGAGAGGGATATGAAGGATATAGAGTCTTTAATGATACTTATATGATGAAAGATGAGGTTAGAAGAAGATTTAGGGTAAATTATATTATAGGAATTTAGAAACATTAGATTGAGGGTAAATCTTAAGATGGAGAGGGAGACAATGTGCAAAAGGAAAATGGTGGTAAAGATGTTTGGCTGTATACTGATGCATGTGATGTTCCTAATTAAAGATAAGAAGCCGTGAATTAGAGGTCAACTTCCTATTAAGATCGAGAGGATTATACTAGCACGGTCATGAAGATAGACATACATGAATATACATGCATTCAATTCGAGGGAGTATACAATTTGAAGAGTTAAGAGGGATTTGGACACACCACATCTTCCCCTACTTACACACCAAAGGCGCCTCTTTTTCTCCCTTCAATAAGAGCCTTTTAGACCTTTAACTTTACTTTGTATTTAGTCTATAAATAGACTAGTATTAGGTTTTTAATTCATTAGTTATTGAATGTTGTAGATATAAACATGAAACATCCTCTCTGCTCTCTTTGAGAGTGTGACACCTTAGTTTTAGGGCTTTGACTAGCCAAAACCGAACTGAGGGTGATACTAGTGTGGAATCAATAATAATTCAAAATTTGCAAGAAATATGGATGCTTGAGCTGTAGAATCCTTCTTGTGTCTACACAAAAGTGCGGTGAGTGTATTTGTAGGTATTAAGGTCCTTATATTTTATATATGTTAGAATTCCTAGGGTTTATACATCGATTTGTCATTTTATCTATCCATTTTATCTATTGAAATTGTTTGCATTTGTGTTTGTGTTATTTTACCTGTGTTGTGTTCTTCTTGTTCTTATGTTGTTTATGAACTATATTGAGTCATTGTGGACTATTTTGTATCATTTAATGCCCGACCTTGTGGTTGATTTTTTTCCAATAAAACCAATCTTGGGCTAGGTAACTTGAAAATTGATAAAAAAAGAGTTGTGTTCTTGAGTTAGGTGTTCTTGGTCAACAAATTTGTTGATCTTGTTGTTTTCTTTGATGATACTTTTATGTCAGTTTAGATCTAGCAGTTTTTCATGAGTATTTAGTGTCTACAGTGTTGGTTTATTCTTCCCTTACACTAATAGAGTCAAGATCCTAGTTGAACTCTTACTTTTGAGTTGTGTGGATTCAAAGGTTAGGCCAAATTCTTGTTTGAGTTGTTGAGGTGGATTCAAAATTCGAACGTCGTTGGTTTGTTGTTTTTGTCAATACAAAGGTTGACTGTTTTTTATTGGTATAATTGTAGTGGATTTGTGATTGAAAAGGTGTTCTTTTTATTTAGAGTTTCAACCTGAACCTTGGTCTTCAAACCTTGTTGAAGGTTCTTAGCGTTCTTGACCAATCTCCATATCTTGAGACAAGAAGAACCTTCAATAGTGGTTGTTTGATCTTAAGACTAATAGGAGAAGTGTAGTCTTCTTGTTTTTCTTAAAATGAGTACAAAGACTATACCAAAGTAGTAAGGGACAAAAAGGCTTACCAAAAAACTTTCTCCCAAAAAGGAGTAAGGGGACTTCTCAAGACTTACTAAATGAATAAATAGCCAACCACCCTTCAAAAAGAAGTTTGGACCATAAGGGGCAAAGCAAGTCAACCTATTTTAAATGTGGAAAGAACTCCAAAACTAGTTTATTTACCCTCCAAAATAGATTTTACTCTTCCACAAGTTGCAAAAACACTAATTTTTCAAAGTTCACAACCATTCCAAGGCTACACGTCGCTATTTCCATATAACACCAAAATCCGCAACACATCAAGGGCTGCCACATCACACGTTTAATACAACTAAGTTATTGGTGTTTTGAATGTAACTTCTTTGCTACAATTAAAATTATTTTGGCTCACCTTAAGGCTAATACCTGTAGCTTTGACAAGATGCAAATAGATCTATCAACTACTAGTGAGAGGTTAGATCTTATGGAGAGTTGAAGGAACTCTTGTTCTTATGATCCCAAAACTTTACACCCAATGATTAATCCTCCAAGACCATCATAAATGCCATAATCAAAGCTACGAATTACCATTAAAACCAAGAACAATGCAGGCTGCTTCTCCCATAAGTACATCATGTAAAAAAAGAATGACTTAGAAAGAAAATGCCTCCATAATCAAACTCACTCATCCAAACTCCACAATCAAAGTTCCACTTCACCAAATCAATCATCGAAACCAAATCTCCATTTCTCTAAAACTGACTCATTCATGTAGAGGAATATGGTAGAAAGGGACATGAAGGATATAGAGTCTTTAATTATGCTTATATGATGAAATATAAGTTGAGAGGAAGATTTAGGGATCAAAATGTATCCTACCACCAAGTGAAGATATAGGAATTGAGGAGGATTAGATTGAGGGTATATCTCACAATGGAATGAAAGCCATGGTTCAAAGTAAGGATTGTGGTGAAAGTGTTTGGTCGTACGATGATGCAAATGACGTGATTAATTGAAAGAGAAAAAGCCTTGAATTTGAAGTAAAATTCTTCTAAATATTGAGAGAATTATACTGATACTATCATAAATATTGACATACGTAAGCATGCATAGAGTCAAGACAGGGGAGTATACAATTTGAAGTTTATTGAGAGATTGGACATTACTTTGTTCTATAGTAAGTCTATAAATATACTAATATTAGGTATTTATTCAGATAGTCATTGAATGTTGAAAAAAGAAACATGTAACATCCACTCTTATCTCTTGGAGAGTGTAACACCTTGTTTGTAGCGTTTGGAATAGCCAAGACTAAAATGAGGTTGATAGTTATGTAGAATCAGTAAGTTTGTAAACTTTGTAAGAAATATGGGTTCTTGAGTAGTGAAATCCCTCTTGGGTCATCAGAAGACAGTTTTGATTGTGTTTGTGAGTGTTATGGGTCCTTATATTTGATATATCTTAGTGTTTCTAGGGTTTATATATCCATTTGTCATTTTATCTATCTGTTTTATCTATTGAAATTGTTTGCATTTGTGTTTGTGTTCTTGTAGTCATGTTGTGTTCTTCTTGTTTTTGTGTTCTTTGTGGACTGTTTTGAGTCATTGTAGGATATTTTGTATCATTTGGTATCAGATCTTGTGGTTGATTTTGTTCCAACAAAATTAATCTTTGGCTAGCTCACTTGAAAATTCAGAAAATAAAGAGTTACGATCTTGAGTTTGGTGTTCTTGAGGTAGAAAGATATTGTTCTTATTATTATCTTGGCTGAGACTTCTTTTTCAGTTTAGATCTAGGAGTATTTCGTGAGTCTTGAGTGTCTATAGTGTTGATTTCTTCTTCCCTAATACTATTAGAGTCAAGATCCAAGTTGTACTCCTACTTATGTTGTTGTGTGTGGATTAAAAGGTTCGGACAAATTGTTGTTGGCATTATTGTGGTGGATTCAAAATTTAAACATTGTTGTCATGTTGTTTTTAAGAATCCAAAACTGGAATGTTTGTTATTGGTATTGATGTTTTGGATTTGTGATTGAAAAAGGTGTTGTTGTTATTTTGAGGTTCAACCTGAACCTTGTTCTTCAATCCTTGTTGAAGGTTCTTGGTGTTCTTAACCAATCTTCATATCTTGTGCCAAGAAGAACCTTCAATAGTGGTTGTTTGATCTTAAGACTAATAGGAACTGTGTAATCTTCTTATTTTTCTTTAAATAATTTGGAAGACTATACCAAAGTAGTAAGGGGCAAAAAGGCTTACCAAAAGACTTTCTAACAAAGAGGAGTAAGGGAACTTTTCAAGACTAACTAAATGAATAAATAGTCAACCACCCTTCAAACAGGAGTTTGGCCCATAAGGTGCAAAGAAAGTCAACCTATTTTAAATGTGGAAAAGACTCCAAAACTAGTTTCTTTTCCCTACAAAACCGATTTTACTCTTCCACATATTGGGAAAACAATAATATTTCAAAGTCCACAACCATTCCAAGGCTACACGTCGCTATTACCATAAATCACAAAAATATGTAACACATCAAGGTCTGCCACATCACACATTTCATACAACTAACTTATTGGTGTTTTGAATGTAGCTTCTTTGCTACAATTAAAACTATTTTGACTCACCTTAGGGCAAATATTCGTAGCTTGGACAAGATGCAAATGGATGTGTTAACTATTAGTGAGAGGTTGTATCATTTGGAGAGTTAAAGGTACTCTTGTGCTTCTGCTCCCAAGACTTTAATTCTAATTATTAATCCTCCAAGACCATCATAAATACAATAAGCTAATCTACCAATTACCATGAAAATCGACAACAATGTAGCCCGCTTCTCCCACAAGTTGGTCATGTCCAATAAGAATGACTTAGATGACAAATTCCACCATAGTTAAACTCTCCCATCGAAGCTCCTCAATCGAAGCTCCACTTCAACCGAATCTCCCCTTCCCCAAAATCAACACATCCATTTATAGAAATATGGTAGAAAGGGACATGAAGGATATAAAGTCTTTAATGATCCTTATATGATGGAAGATAAGATGAGAGAAATATTTAGGGATCAACATGGAACCTGCCACAAAGTGAAGATTTGGGAATTGAGGCGGATGAGATTGAGGGTATATCTCAAGATAGAAAGGAAGCCATAGTTCAAACTAAAGATGGTTGGGAAAATGTTTGGCCGTATTATGATGCATGTGACGTGCCTAATTGAAATAGAAAAACCTTGAATTTGAGGTTAAATACCTCTCAATATGGAGAGAATTATACCGATACGATCATAAAGATGACATACATGAGCATGAATGGAGTCAAGATGAGGGATTATACAATATGAAGTGTGTAGAGAGATTTGGACACACAAAAGCCGCCCTTACATACACTCCAATTGCGCCTTTTTTTCTAACTTCATTAAGGGCTTTTTGGACTTTTTACTTTGTTTTGTAGTAAGTCTATAAATAGGCTAATATTAGGTCTTTATTTCCTTTGTCGTTGAATGTTGAAGAAACCAAGATGAAGCATCTTCTATTTTATCTTGGAGAGTGTAACACCTTACTTCTATAGTTTGGAATAGCCAACACCAAAACAAGGGTGATACTAGTGTGGAATCACTAGTGTTGCAAACTTTGCAAGAAATGTTGGTGATTGAGCAGTGGAATCCCTCTTGGGTATTCATAAAAGAGTGGTGATTGTGTGTGGGGATTTTAAGAATTCTTATATTTAATATAACTTAGAGTTTCTAGGGTTTATGTATCCATTTTTTAGTTTATCTATCCATTTTATCGATTGAAATCATTTGTATTTGGGTTTGTGTTCTTGTATCTGTGTTGTGTTCTTCCAGTTCTTGTGTTTTTTTGTGGACTGTTTTGAGTTATTTTCGGCTATTTTATATCATTTGGTATTAGAACTTGTGGTTGATTTTGTTCCAACAAAATCAATCATTGGCTAGCTCACTTGAAAATTCAAAAAATAAAAAGTTGTGTTCTTGAGTGTGGTGTTCTTGGTGTAGAAAGTTTTTGTTCTTATTGTTGTCTTGGACGAGACTTATTTTTGAGTTTAGATCGAGGAGTATTTCGTGAGTATTGAGTATCTATAGTGTTTATTTCATCTTCCCTAATACTAATAGAGTCAAGATCCAAGTTTACCTCATACTCGTGTTTTATTCTGTGCATTCAAATGTTCGGCCAAATTGTTGTTTGTGTAGCTGTGGTGGATTCAAAATTTAAATGGTTTTGGTTTTTTGTTGTTAAGAATCTGAATCTTGAGGTTTGATTTTGGTATTGATGTTGTATATTTGTGATTAAAAATGGTGTTGTCGTATTTTCGAGGTTCAACTTGAACCTCAGTCTTCAAACCTTATTGTAGGTTCTTGGTATTCTTGACCAATCTTCATATCTTATGACAAGAAGAGCCTGCAATAGTTCTTATTTGATCTTAATACCAAGTGAAAAAGTATAGCCTTCTTGTTTGACTTGAGAATAATTTCCAAGACTATACAAAAGTAGTAAAGGGCAAAAAGCCTTACCAAAAGACATCATACCACAAAGGAGTTAGGGGACTTTTCAAGGCTAACCAAAAGAGTAAAGAGCCAACCACCCTTCAAAAAGGAGTTTGTCCCAAAAGGTGAAAAGAAACTCAACCTATTTTGAATGTGGGAAAGGCTCCAAGACTTGTGTCTTTCTGCTCTAAAACCGATTTTACTCTTCCACAAGTTGGAAAAATGCTAATTTTTCAAAGTCCACAACTATTCCAAGGCTACACGTCGCTTTTTCTGTACAACAAAAAAATCCTCCACCAATCAATGGATGCCACATCACCCAGTGTCACGACACGAGCCTAGGCCCTAGCCATGACAAGTATCCCGAACGATGAAGGCCCAGAACACCCATTCTCTATCTGGTAATCATGCACAACATTCGTAATCATAATAAAATGCGGAATTGAAACTGAGTACGGAAAACATGGTCAAGTTCTGTAACATTTCTGAATATTACTATCTGACTTCAGTATGCGAAATATGTACTAAGAACACAAACATTTGTCTAAAAAGAAACTGGGACAAGGCCCCTAGTAAACAGATAGTAGGCTCACAACTGTGAGATCAAGTCTACAAATCCGAGAATGTCTACTGAGTAGCTGGACCCCTAGACTGTGCCTCTGAACCTGGAAGGAGGGGGGTCAGCACAAAAGTACTGGCATGCGAAGCAATCCAAAAATAGTATAATGGAACATACACATATATATATATATATATATTAAGTGAAAACAATTTTTCATCAAGACATCATGTATAAAACTGTTTCTGAAAAATACATGGGCACTTTCTGAAAACATTTCACCCGTCTGTTCATTTCAAATGATGATCTGTGTTTTACTTCTTAGTTAGGTGGTATTCCCCTACAAGTCTGATATTCCACGGGCTGTATGGAATCCGCCATTGACTCGGCAGGGAAGCCCCCAAACCAAGTGTGCCGCAAGGGTTGGAGTGTCTAAGTCTGATACGCCACAGGACATTTATGTCAACGTATAATAGTATACCCGGGTCGGCAAACCACGGTTTTAGACAATGAGTCGCTTGAACTCAAGCCCTCTTCGGGGAACCACCTAACATCTCCGTATGCCCATTTTTAACCTTTTCTGTACATGCAACATTCTGAATGTCTAAAATCATGAAAGTCCAAAATGTCTGTTAGTCTGAGTCTGATATGGCATTAGTCTGAATTAGTATCGTCATACCAAGACACTACAAGTCATGATCTTTCTGAGCCATAATGTATTAAGCAAGATCTTTCATTCAA
Organism: Capsicum baccatum var. pendulum; assembly: GCA_030864225.1. Lineage (NCBI taxonomy): Eukaryota > Viridiplantae > Streptophyta > Magnoliopsida > Solanales > Solanaceae > Capsicum > Capsicum baccatum. The sequence goes on from CM061550.1 coordinate 9,969,578, forward strand.
AACATAGTTTAGACCACCAAAACATGTAACTGATGTAAAGGATTTCATATTTTGAAACTTAAAGTTCAATTCATGCAGAAATTCCATCAAATACCTGGTGGTCAAATGTCTTTAGCAAGTTCATGTATTCAAAATTTAAACACATTTATTCATATATGTATATAAACTGTCGAATCGCTTTGGAAATGGTCAAAAGACCAAAACAATGATGTTAATTCATTCATAAAGCTTTAATGTTTATTGTTAGTACTATTGTTGTGGATTTGTGATTGGAAAGGGTGTTTTTTTATTTGGAGGCTCAACCTGAATCGTGGTCTTCAAACCTTGTTGAAGGCTCTTGGTGTTCTTGACTAATCTTCATACCTTGTGACAAGTAGAACCATCGATAGTGGTTGTTTGATCTTAAGACTAATAGGAAAAGTATAGTCTTCTTGTTTTTCTTTAAACAAGTTCCAAGACTATACCCACGTAGTAAGGGACAAAAACGCTTACCAAAAGACTTTCTTCCAAAAAGGAGTAAGGGCACTTTTCAAGACAAACTAAATGAATAAATAGCCAATAACCCTTCATAAAGGAGTTTGGCCCATTACGTCCAAAGAAAGTCAACCTATTTTGAATGTGGAAAAGGCTCAAAAAGTAGTGTTTTTGCCCTTCAAAACCGAATTTACTCTTCCACAAGATGGAAAAACACTAATTTTTCAAAGTACACAACCATTCCAAGTCTACAAATTGCTATTTCATTACGACACAAGAATCCGCAACACATCAAGGGCTGCCACATCACACATTTCATACAACTAACTTATTGGTGTTTTGAATGTAACTTCTTTTCTACAAATAAAACCATTTTGCCTCACCTTAGGGCGAATACCCGTAGCTTGGACAAGATGCAAATGGATATGTCAACTTTTAGTGAGAGCTTGGATCATATGGAGAGTTGAAAGAGATCTTGTGCTTCTGCTCCCAAGACTTTAATTCTAATTATTAATCCTCTTAGACCATCATAAATTCAATAAGCTAAGCTATAAATTACCATTTAAATCGAGTAAAATGTAGGCCGTTTCTCCCACAAGTTGATCATGTCCAACAAGAACGACTTTAAAGACAAACGCCTCCATGATAAAACTCTCCCATCCAAACTCGACTTTACCAAATCAACCTATGAACCAACTCTATACTTCCCCAGAACCGACACATTCATGTAGAGAAATATGGTAAAGAGGGACATAAAGGATATAGAGTAATTAATGATGCTTATATGATAGAAGATGAATTTAGAGAAAGATTTAGGGATCAAAATGGAACTTGACACCAAGTGAAGAGAGATTTGGACACCCTTACATACACTCAAAGGGCGGCTTTTTTGATACCTTCATTAAGTTCTTTTTGGACTTTTTACTTTGTATTGTAGTTAGTCGATAAATAGACTAATATTAGGTCTTTATTAAATTAGTCGTTTAATGTTGAAGAAAGAAACATGAAAATTCCTCTCTTATCTCTTGGAGAGTGTAACACCTTGTTTATAGGGCTTGGAATAGCCAAAACTAAAATGAGGGTGATACTAGTGCGGAATCACTAGTGTTGCAAACTTTGAAAGAAATGTGGGTTCTTGAGCAATGAAATCCCTCTTGGGTCTTCCTAAGAGAGTGGTGATTTTGTGTGTAGTTGTTATGGGTCCTTAGATTTGATATATCTTATGTTTACTAGGGTTTATATATCCATTTGTTGTTTTATCTATCCATTTTGTCTATTGAAATTGTTTGCATCTGTGTTTGTGTTCTTGTAGCCGTGTTGTGTTCTTCTTGTTCTTGTGTTGTTTGTGGACTATTTTGAGTCATTATGGGTTATTTTGTATCATTTGGTATCAGATCATGTGGTTGATTTTGTTCCAACAAAATCTATCTTTGGCTAGCTCGCTTGAGAATTAAAAAAATAAGGAGTTGTGTTCTTGAGTTTTGTGTTCTTAACGTAGAAATTATTGTTCTTCTTGTTGTCTTAGCCAAGACTTTTTGTTGAGTTTAGATATAGGAGTATTTCATGAGTCTTAAGTGTCGATTGTGTTGACTTTTTTACCTAATAGAAATAGAGTCTAGATCCAATTTGTACTCCTACTATGTTGTTGTGTGTGGATTAAAAGGTTGGGAAAATTGTTGTTGGCGTTGTTGTGGTGGATTCAAAATTTTGTTATGTTGTTTTTGAGAATCCAAAGCGGGAAGGTTTGTTGTTGTTATTGTTGTTGTGAATTTGTAATTGAAAATGGTGTTGTTGTTATTTTGACATTCAACCTGAACTTTGGTCATCAAACCTTGGTAATGTTTCTTGGTGTTCTTGTCCAGTTTTTATATCTTGTGACAAGAAGAACCTTCAATAGTGGTTGTTTGATCTTAAGACTAATATGTACAATGTAGTCTTCTTGTTTTTCTTTAAACAAGTTCCAAGACAATACCAATGTAGTAAGGGACAAAAAGTCTTACCAAAAGACTTTCTACCAAAAACGAGTAAGGGGACTTTTCAAGACAAGCTAAATGAATAAATAGCCAACCACCCTTTAAAAAGGAGTTTGTCCCATAAGGTTCAAAGTAACTCAACCTAATTTAAATGTTGGAAAGATTCCAAAACTGGTGTCTTTTCCCTCCAAAACTGATTTTACTCTTTCACAAGTTGGAACACAAATTTTTCAAAGTCCACAACAATTCCAAGGCTACACATCGCTATTTCCCTATAATAAAAAAATCCGCAACACAACAAGGGCTGCCACATCACACTTTTCATACAACTAACTTATTGGTGTTTTGAATGTAACCTCTTTGCTTCAATTAAAACCATTTTGCCTCACCTTAGGGCTAATACCCATAGCTTGGACAAGATACAAATGGATCTGTCAACTATTAGTGAGAGGTTGGATAGTATGGAGATTTAAAGAAACAATTGTGGTTCTACTCCCAAAACATTATATCCAATTATTAATCCTCCAAGACCGTCATAAATTGCATAAGCTAAGCTACCAACTACCATTAAAACCAAGAACAATGTAGGATGCTTCTCCCGCAAGTTTATCATGTCCAACATGAGTGAATTAGAAGACAAATGCTTCCATAATAAACTCTCCCATCTAAGTTCCACAATCGAAACTCTACTTCACCGAATCAATCTTTGCAACCAAATCTCCACTTCCCCAAAACCGACGCATTCATGTAGGGGAATATGGTAGATAGGGACATGAACGATATAGAGTCGTTAATGATGCTTATATCATATAAGATAATTTGAGAGAAAGATTTAGTTATCAACATGGAACCTGCCACCAAGTGAAGATATGGGAATTGAGGCAGATCAGATTGAGGGTATATCTCAAGATAGAATGGGAGCCATGGTGTAAACTAAAGATAGTGGTCAAGATTTTTGGCAGTATAATGACGCATGTGATGTGACTAATTAAAAAAGACGAAGTCGTGAATTAGAGGTCAAATTTCTCTCAATATTGAGAGGATTATAATGGCACGATCATGAAGATGGACATACGTGAGTATGCATGCAATCAAGCCGAGGGATAATACAATTTGAAGTATTAAGAGGGATTTGGACACACCAAAGACACCCCTATATACACTCCTAGAGCGCCTCTTTTTCTCACTTCATTAAAGTCTTTTTGGACCTTTCACTTTATTTTGTAGGAAGTCTATAAATAGACTAGTATTAGGTCTTTATTTCCTTAGTTGTTGAATGTTGTAGAAAGAAACATGAAACAGCATCATTTCTCTCTTGAAGAGTGGAACACCTTGGTTATAGGGCTCGGAATAGACAAAACCGAAATGAGGGTGATACTAGCATGGAATCACTAGTATTGAAAACTTTGCTTGAAATATGGGTGCTTGAGCTGTGGAATCCCTTTTGTGTCTTCATAAGATAGTGATGATTATGTTTGTAGGTTTTAAGTTTCCTTAAATTTGATATATCTTTGAATTCCTAGGGTTTATAAATCCATTTTTCATTTGATCTATCCATTTTATCTATTAAATAGTTCGCATTTGTGATTGTGTTCTTGTAGCTGTGTTGTGTTCTTGTTCTAGTGTTGTTTGTAGACTATTTTGAGTCATTGTGGGATTTTTTGTATCATTTGGTATCAGAATTTGTGGTTGATTTAGTTCAACAAAATCAATATTAGGCTGGTAATATGAAAAGTAAAAACAAACTGTTGCGTTCTTGAGTATGGTGTTCTTGGTCGAGAAAGTTGTTGTTCTTGTTGTTGTCATTGCTGAGACTTGTCTTTGAGTTTAGATCTAGGAGTATTTCATTAATATTAAATGTCTATTGTATTGGTTTCTTTTTCCCTAACACTAATAGAGTCTAGATCCAAGTTGAAATCCTACTTATACGTTGTTCTGTGGATTCAAAGGTGTGGCCGAATTTTAGTTGGCGTTGTTGTGGTGGATTCAAAATTTGAACGTCATTGGTGTGTTGGTTTTTGAGAATGCTAAGCTTGAAGGTTTGTTGTTGGTATTGTTGTTGTGGATTTGTGATTTAAAAGAGTGTTGTTGTTATTTTGAGGTTTAACTCTAACCTTGGTCTTCAAATATTGTTATAGGTTCTTGGTTTTGTTGGCCAATCATCATGTCTGGTGACAAGAAAAACCTTTAATAGTGGTTGTTTGATCTTAATACAATATGTAATTGTATAGTCTTCTTGTTTGACTTGAAACAAGTTCAAAGACTATACTAACATAGTAAAGGACAAAAAGGCTTGCCAAAAGACTTGCTGCGAAAAAGGAGTAAGGGGACTTTTCAAGTCTAACAAAAAGAGTAAAGATCCAACCACCCTTCAAAAATGAGTTTGGCCCAAAAGATGAAAAGTAAATCAACCTATTTTAAATGTGTAAAATACACTAAAACTTGTGTCTTTCCCTTCCAAAACTTATTTTGCTTTTCCACTAGTTGGTAAAACACTAATTTTTCAAAGTCCACAGCTTTTCCAAGGAAATACGCCGCTATTTTCATACGACAAAAAATTCCACAACCAATAAATGGCTGCCACATAACACATTTCATTCAACTAACGTATTTATATTTTTTCGATAACTTCTTGGCTACAATGGAAACCATTTTGGGTAATCATGAGACTATTAACCATAGCTTGGACAGAATGCATATGGATCGTATGGAGAGTCGAAGGAACTCTTGTTCTTCTACTCCCAAAACTTTAAATCCAATGACCAATCTACCATAACCACCACAAATCCCATAAGCTAAGCTACCAATTACCCTCAAAATCAAGAACAAAGTAGGCCAATTAACCTGTAAGTTGATCATGTCCAACATGAAGGACTTAGCATCCAAATGCCTGCATAATCAAACTCTCTCATCCAAGCTCCACAACTAAAGTTCCACTTAACCAATTCAATTCTCTCAACCAAAGCTCCACTTCCTTAAAAATGATACATTTATGTAGAGTAATATGGTAAAGAAGGACATGAAGGATATAAAGTATTTAATGATGCTTATATGATTGAAGATGAGTTACCAGGAAGATTTCACGATCAACAAGGAACCCATCACCAAGTAAAGATATGGGAATTACGGTAGATGAGATTCAAGGTAAATTTCAAAAGAAAAAAAAAGCTAATGTTCAAAATAAAGATGGTGGTGAAAATGTTTAGACGTATGATGATGCATGTGATGTACCTAAATGAAAGATAAAAATCCATGAATGTGAGATCAAATTCCTCTCATGATTGAGAGGATTATAGAAACACAATCATAAAGATGGACATACGTGAAAACACATGCAGTGAAGCCAAGGGAGCATAAAATTTGAAGTGTGTAGAGGGATTTGGACACGCCAAAGCCTCCCCTACATACACTCCAAGGGCGCCTTTTTACTCCCTTCATTAAGGTCTTTTTGGAGATTTTACATTGTATTGTAGTAAATACAGAAAATAGACTAATATTAGGTATTTATTTCCTTAGTTATTGAATGTTGAAGAAAGAAACGTGAAACATCCTCTCTTATCTCTTGGAGAGTGTAACACCTAGTGTGTCGAGGTTCGAATAGCCAAAATAGAAATTAGGGTTATACTAGTGTTGAACCACTAGTGTTGCAAACCTGCAAGAAATATGGGTGCTTGAGCGGTAGAATCCCTCTTGTATCTTCATAAGAGAGTGGTGATGGTGTGTGTAGGTGTTAAGGGTCCTTAGATTTCATATACTTTAGGGTTCATACCATTTATGGATCCATTTTTAATTTTATCTGTCCATTTTATCTATTAAAATCATTTGACTTTGTGTTTGTGTTCTTGTAACTATGTTGTGTTCTTCTTGTTCTTGTGTTGTTTGTGGAGTGTATTGAGTCATTGTGAGCTGTTTTGTTTCATTTTGTATCATAGCTAGTGGTTGATTTTGTTCCCACAAAATCAATATTTGGCTAGGTCACTTATAAATTCAAAAAATAAAGATTTGTGTTCTTGAGTTTGGTGTTCTTGGTCGAGAAAGTTGTCATTGTTATTATTACATTGGCCGAGACTATTCTTTGAGTTTAGATCTAGGATTATTTTGTATTCTTGAGTGTCTATTGTGTTAGTTTTTTCTTCCCTCATAATAATAGAGTCAATATCCAAGTTGATCTCCTACTTGTGTTGTTGTTGTGTGGTTTAAAAGGTTGGGCCAAATTATTATTGGCGTTGTTGTGGTAGATTCAAAATTTAAACAACGTTTGTGTGTTGTTTTCTAGAATCCAGATCTGGAAGGTTTGTTGTTGGTATTTTTTTTGTGGATTTGTGATTGAAAAGGGTGTTGTTGTTATTTATAGGTTTAACCTGAACCTTGGTCTTCAAACCTTGTTGAAGGTTCTTGGTGTTCTTGACCAATCATCATGTCTTCTAACAACAAGAACCCTCAATAGTGGTGGTTTGATCTTAAGACCATGAGTAAAAGTGTAGTATTCTTGTTTTTCTTTAAACAATTTCCAAGACAGTACCAAAGTAGTAAGGGACAAAAACGATTACCAAAAGACTTGCTACCAAAAAGGAGTGAGGGGACTTTTCAAGACTAAATAAATGAGAAAACAGCTAACCACCAAAAGGTGGAAAGAAAGCCAACGTATTTTTAATGTGGAAAAGGATCCAAAACTAATGTCTTTGACCAACAAAACCAATTTTACTCTTCCACAAGTTGGAAAAACACTAAATTTTCAAAGTGCACAACCATTTTAAAGATACACATCACTCATTTCATACAACTAACTTATTTGTGTTTTTTAGGTAACTTCTTAGCTACAAAGAAAACCATTTTGGCTCACCTTGAAGCTAATACCCATTGCTTGGACAAGACGCAAATGGATGTGTCAACTATTAGTGAGAGGTAGGATCTTCTTGAGAATTGAAGAAACTCTGGTGCTTCTACTCCCAAAACTATCTATCCAATAATCAATCCTCAAAAACCACTACAAAATACCATAAGCCAAGCTACCAATTACACTCAAAATAGAGAAAAAAGTAGGACACTTCCCCCGTAGGACGATCAAGTCCAACATAAAGGACTTGGTAGACAAATTCCTACAAAACAAAACTCTTCTATCTAAGCTCAACAACCGAAGCTCCACTTTACCAAATCAATTCTATCAATAGAAGCTCCACATCCTCGAAATCGACACATCCATGTAGAGGAATATGGTAGAGAGGGACATAAAGGATTTTGAGATAATGGAAGACGTGTTGAGAGGAAGATGTAGGGATAAACAAGGAACCAACCAGCAAGTGAAGATATGGGAATTGAGGCGGATGAATTTGAGGGTAAATATTAAGATAAAGAGGAAGCCAAGGTGCAAAATAAAGATAGTGGTGAAGATATTTAGCCATATGATGATGCACGTGATGTGCCTAATTTAAAGTGAAGAAATAGGGAATTTGATGTCAAATTCTTTAAAATGTGGAGAGGATTGTATGGGCACGATCATGAAAATGGACGTACCTGAGCATAATTGAGTTGAGGGGAGTACAAGTTGAAGTATGAAGAGGGATTCGGACACACCAAAGATTCCCCTACAAAAACTCCAAGTGCCTCTTTTTCCCCTTCATTAAGGGATTTTTGGACCTTTCACTTTATTTTGTAATTTGTCTATAAATAGACTAGTATTATATCTTTATTCCTTTAGTTGTTGAATGTTTTAGAAAGAAACTTGAAACATACTTTCTTCTCTCTTGAATTTTGTAACTCCTTAGTTGTTAGGTTTGTAATTGCCAAATCCAAAATGAGGGTGATAATAGTGTGGAATTACTTGTTTTGCAAACTTTGCAAGAAACATGGGTGGTTAAGCAGTGGAATCCCTCTTCTATCTTTAAAAGAGAGTGGTGATTTTGTGTGTAGGTGTTAAGGGTCCTTAAAATTTATATATATAATGGTTCTTAGGGTTTATTCGTCCATTTGTCATTTTATCTATCTATTTAATCTGTTAAAATCATTTGCTTTTGTGTTTGTGTTCTTGTAGACGTGTTGTGTACTTCTTTTTCTTGTATTGATTTCGGACTGTTTTATGTCATTGTGGCCTGTTTTGAATCAATTGGTATTAGAGCTTGTGGTTGACTTTGTTCCAATAAAATCAATCTTGGGCTAGCTCACTTGAAAATAAAAAAAAAACGATTTGCATTTTTAAATTTGGTGTTCTTGGTCAAGAAAGTTGTTGTTCTTGTTGTTGTCTTGGCTTATACATGTCTTTAAGTTTAGATATAGGAGTATTTCGTGAGTCTTGAGTATCTACTGTGTTGGTTTCTTCTTCCCTAACACTAATAGAGTCAAGATCCAAGTTGAACTCCTACTTGTGTGTTGTTGCATGGATCCAAAGGTTGGGCCTAATTATTGTTGGTGGTACTGTGGTGGATTAAAATTTTGAACATTGTTGGTGTGTTGATGTTGAGAATCTGAATTTAGAGGTTTGATTTTGGTATTGTTGTTGTGGATTTGTGATTGAAAATTGTGTTGTTGATATTTTGAGGTTCAACTTGAACCTTGGTCTTCAAATCTTATTGTAGGTTCTTGGAGTTCTTGACCAATCTTCATGTCTTTTGAAAAGAAGAACCTTCAATAGTGGTTGTTTGATCTTAAGAAAAAGTGGACAAGTGTAGTCTTCTTGTTTGACTTAAAACAAGTTCCAAGACTATGCCAAAGTAGTAAGGGACAAAAAGTCTTACCAAAAGACTTGCTACCAAAAATGAGTAAGGGGACTCTTCAAGAATAATGAAAAGAGTAAAGAGCATACCACTCTTAAAAGTGGTGTTTGTCCCAAAAGGTGAAAAGAAAGTCAACCCATTTTGAATGAGGAAAATGCTCCAAAACTTGTCTATCCCCTCCAAAACAAATTTTACTCTTCCACAATTTGGAAAAACACTAATTTTTGAAAGTACACAACCATTCCAAGGCTACACATCCCTATTTTCATACAACACAAAATTCCACAACCAATCAATGGCTGCCACAACACCCCTTTCATACAACTAACTTATTTTTATTTTATAGGTAACTTCTTTGCTATAATGGAAATCATTATGGCTCATCTTCAGACTATTACCCATAGCTTGGCGAAGATGTAAATAGATCTGTCAACTATTAGTGAGAGGTTGGATCCTATGGAGAGTCGAAGGAAATCTTATGCTTCTACTACCAAAAGTTTACATCCAATGTTCAATCCTTCAAGACCACCACAAATGCCTCTAAGATTTAGGGATCAACAAGCAACCTACCACCAAGTGAAGATATAGGAATTGAGGTGGATGAGATTGAGGGTAAATCTCAAGATGGAAAAGAAGCCAAGGTTCAAAATGAAGATGGTGGTGAAAATGTTTGGCTATATGATGATACATGTGACATTCCAAAATGAAAGAAAAAAATCAATAAATTTGAGGTTAAATTCCTCTCAAGATGGAGAGGATTATACCAACACATTCATGAAGATGGACATACAGGAGCATGCATGGAGTCATGCTGAGGGATTGTAAAATTTGACGTGTGTAGAGGGATTTGGATACACAAAATTTGACCCTACATACACTCCAAGGGCGCCTTTTTTTATACTTTCATTAAGGGCTTTTTGGCCCTTTTACTTTGTTTTATAGTAAGTCTATAAATAGACTAGTATTATGTATTTATTTTCTTAGTTTTTGAGTGTTGAATAAAGAAACATGAAGCATCCTATCTTATATATTTGAGAGTGTAACACCTTGTTTGTAGGGCTTCGAATAGCCAAAACCAAAATAAGGGTGATACTATTGTGGAATCACTAGTGTTACAAACTTTGCAAGAAAGGTGGTTGCTTGAGCGGTGGAATCCATCTTTTGTTTTCATAAGAGAGTTTTGATTATGTGTGTAGGTGTTAAGGGTCCTTGGATTTTATATATCATAGGGTTCCTAGGGTTTATACATCCATTTGTCATTTTATTTATCTATTTTATCTATTGAAATTATTTGCATTTGAGTTTGTGGTTTTGTAGTTGTGTTGTTTTCTTATGGTTGTTGTGTTGTTTGTGGACTATTTTGAGTCATTGTGGGTTTTTTTTGTATCATTCGGTATCATAGCTTGTGGTTGATTTTGGTCTAACAAAATCAATCTTGGGCTAGATCACTTGATAATTAAAAAAAAAGATTTGTGTTCTTGAGTTTGGTGTTCTTGGCCAAAAAAGTTGTTATTGTTGTTGTGTTGACCGAGACATTTCTTTTAATTTACATAGAGGAGTATTTCATTAGTCGTAAGTGTCTATAGTGTTGGTATCTTCTTCCCTAACACTAATAGAGTCAAGATCTAAGTTGAACTCCTACTTGTGTGGTTGTTGTATGGATTCAAGGATTGGGCTTAATTTTTGATAGAGTTATTGTGGTGGATTAAAAATTTGAACGTTGTTGGTGTGTTGTTGTTTAGAAATAAAATCTTAAAGGTTTGTTGTTTGTACTGTTATAGTGGATTTGGTAGTGACAAGTGTGTTGTTGTTATTCTAAGGTTCAACTTGAATCTTGGTCTTCAAACTATGTTGAAGGATCTTGGTGCTGCTGTGCAATATTCATGTCTTGTGATAAGAATAACCTTTAATAGTGGTTGTTTGGTCTTATGACCAAGTAAAAGAGTGTAGTCTTCTTGTTTGTCTTCAAAAAAGTTTGAAGACTATACCAATGTAGTAGGGGACAAATAGGCTTACCAAAAGACTTGGATCCAAAAAGGAGTAAGCAGACTTTTCAAGAATTACCAAAAGAGTAAAGAGCCAACCAACCTTCAAAAAGGTGTTTTTCCCAAACGGTGCAAAGAAAGTCAGCGTATTTTTAATGTGGAAATGACTCTAAAACATGTGAATTTCCTATCAAAAACAGATTTTACTCTTCCAAAATTTGGTAAAACAATAATTTTTCAAAGTCCAAAACCATTTGAAGGATACATGTCGCTATTTCCGTACAACACAAAAATTGGAAACCAATCAAGGGCTGGCACATCACCCATTTCATACAACTAACTTATTTGTGTTTTGTAGGTAACTTATTTGCTACAATGGAAATGCTTTTGGGTCATCTTAAGGCAGTTACCCATAGCTTGGACAAGATACAAACGGATGTGTCAACTATTAGTGAATGATTCGATCGTATGGAGAGTCGAATGAACTCTCATTCTTCTACCCCTAAAACATTATATCTAATGTCAATCCTCCAAGTAGAATACAAAATACCATAAGCCAAGCTACCAATTACCCTTAAAACTGAGAATAAAGTAGGCCACTTCCACCACAAGTTGATCATGTCCAACAAGAAATACTTGGAAGACAAATACCTCTACATCCAAATTCCCCCATCCAAGCTCCACAACCGAAGCTCCACTTTGGAAAATCAATCCTCTAAACAAAAGCTTCACTTTGCCATACGGAAACATCAATGTAAAGAAATATGGTAGAGAAGGACATGAAGGATATAGAGCCTTTAATAATGCTTATATGATAAAAGATGAGTTTAGAGAAGAATGTACAAATCAACAAGGAACTGACCACTAAGTGAAGATATAAGAATTTAGGTAGATGATATTGAGGGCAAATCGCAAAATAGAGAGGAAGCCAAGGTGAAAAATGAAGATGATGATGAAGATGTTTTTCCAAAAAATGATGCATGTGATGTGGCCATGAATTTAATGTACAATTCCTCTCAATATAGAGAGGATTATATGTGTACAATCATGAAGATGGACATACATGAGCATTAATAAAATCAAGTCGAGGGGAGTTTACAATGTAAAGTGTGAAAAGGGCTTTGGACACACCAAAGCTTCCCCGACATACACTACAAGGGCACCTCTTTTGCTCCTTTAATTAAGGGCTTTTTGGACCTTTCACTTTATTTTGTACTAAGTCTATAAATAAACTAGTATTAAGTATTTACTTTCTTAGTTGTTGAATTTTGTAGAAAGAAACTTGAAACATCCTCTCTTCTCTCTTGGAGAGTGTAACACCTTATTCATAGGGCTTGCAATAGGCAAAACTTAAATAAGAGTGATACTATAGTGGAATCACAAGTGTTGCAAACTTTGATAGAAACTTCGGTGCTTTAGTAGTTGATTACCTCTTTTGTCTTCATAAGAGAGTGACAATTGTGTGTATAGGTTTTAAGGGTCTTTAGATTTGATATATTTTTGGTTTCATAGGGTTTATACATCCATTTGTCATTTTATCTATCCTTTTTATCTATTTAAATCGTTTGTTTTTGTGTTTGTGTCCTTGTGGTTGTGTTGTGTTCTTCTTGTTCTTATGTTTTTTATGGACTATTTTGAGTCATTGTGGCATGTTTTGTATCATTTAATATCATATATTGGGATTGATTTTGTTCCAACAAAATCATTCTTGGTCTAGCTCACTTGAAAATTTAAAAAAGGGCTATGTTCTTGAGTTTTGTGTTCTTGGATGAAAAAGTTATTGTTCTTATTGTTGTGTTGGCCGAGACTTCTATTTGAGATTAGATCTAGGAGTATTTTGTTAGTCTTGAGTTTCTATAGTGTTGGTTTCTTCTTCCCTAATATGAGTCAAGATCCATGTTTAACTCCTACTTATGTTGTTGTTGTGTGGATTCAAAGGTCGGGCCAAATTATTGTTGTCGTTGTTGTGATGGATTAAAAATTTGAATGTTGTTGCTATTTTGTGTTGAGAATCCAAAGATTGATTATTTGTTGTTGGTATTTTTGTTGGGGATTTGTGATTGAAAAGGGTGTTGTTTTTATTTGGAGGTTCAACTTGACTGTTGGTCTTCAAACCTTTTTGTAGGTTCATGGTGTTGTTGACCAATCTTCATGTCTTATGACAAGAAGAACCCTCGGTATTGGTTTTTTGATATTAAGACCAAGTGTAAAAGTTTAGTATTCTTGTTTGTCTTGAAACAACTTCTCAGAGTATACCAATCTAGTAAGGGAGAAAAATGCTTACCAACACTAGCTACCAAAAAGGAGTAATGGGGATTTTCACGACTAACCAAAGGAATAAAGGGCCAACCACCCTTCAAAAACGTGTTTGGCCCAAAAGGTGCATTGAAAGGCAACCTATTTTGAACGTTTAAAAGGCTCCAAAAGTTGTGTCTTTCTCCTCCAAAACCGATTTTACTCTTCCACAAGTTGGAAAAATACTAATTTTTTAAAGTCCATAACCATTCGAAGGCTACATATTGCTTTTTCGTACAACAAAATATCTGCAACTAATCAAGGGAGGCCACATCGACCATTTCAACCAACTTTCTTATTTGTGTTTTTTAGGTAACTTCTAGGCTACAATTGAAACCATTTTGGTTCACCTTGAGGTTATTACCCGTAACAAGGAGAAGATGCAACAAAATGTGTCAACTATTAGTGAGAGGTTGGATTGTATGGATAGTCGAAGGAACTCTCGTGCTTCTACTCCGAAAACCTTATATGCAATGATTAGTCCTCCAATACCATCACAAAATGCCATTATACAAGCTACTAATTACCCTAAAAACCGAGAACAAAGTATTCCACTTCTCCTACAACAGGATCAAGTCCAATAAGAAGGACTTGGAAGAGAAATTCTTCCACAAACAAACTCTCCTATCCAAGCTCCAAAACCAAAGTTCCACTTCAACAAATCAATCCTCTCAATAGAAGATTGAGTCCCCCAAAACCAACACATCCATGTAGATGAATATAGTAGTGATGGAGGTGAAGTAATGGATTCTTTAATAATTATTATATGATGGACGACGAGTTGAGAGGAAGATGTAGACATCAACAAAGAACACGCCACCAATCAAAGATATGAGAATTTAGGAGGATGAGATTGAGGGAAAATCTAAAGATGAAAAAGAAGCCAAGGTGCTAAATAAAGATGGTGGTGAAGATGTTTTGTCGTAGGATGATGCATGTGACATTCCTAATTTAAAGAGAAGAAGCCTTTAATTTAAGGTCAAATTTCTCTCAAGATGAAGCGGATGATATGGGCACGATCATGGAGATTGACGTAGAGGAGCATACTTTGAATCAAGACAAGGGAGTGTACAAGTTGATCTGTGAAGAGTTCTTCCTACACACTAAATCCACCCCTACATACAATTCAAGGGAGCCTTTTTTTCTCCCTTCATTCAGGGATTTTTGGACCTTTCACTTTAGGTCCACTTTATTTTGTAGTAAGTCTATAAATAAAATTGTATTAGGTCTTTAATTCTTTAGTTGTTGAATGTTACAGAAAGAAAATTGAAATATCCTCTCTTCTCTCTTGGAGAATGTAATACCTTAGTTGAAGGGCTTGGAATAGCCAAAACTGAAATGATGGTAATACGAGTGTGGAATAAAAAATGATGCAAACTTTGCTATAAACGTTGCTTCTTGAGCAGTGTAATCCCTCTTGTGTCTTTGTAAGAGAGTGGTGATTGAGTATGTAGGTGTTAAGGATCGTCAAATTTGATATATATTAGGTTTCCTAGGCATTATACATCAATTTTTCAATCTATCTATCCATTTTATCTATTGAAATTGGTTTCTTTTGTGTTTCTGTTCTGGTAGCCGTGTTGCGTTCTTCTTGTACTTGTGTTGTTTGTGGACTGTTTTGAGTCATTCTGGGCTGTTTTGCATCATTTAGTATCAGAGCTTGTGGTTGATTTTATTGTAACAAAAGCTATATTGGGCTAGCTAACTTGAAAATTCAAAAAAAAAAAATAGTCATGTTCTTGATTATCTGTTCTTAGCCGATAAAGTCATTAGTCTTGTTATTTTCTTGGACTATGCTTGTCTTTGAGTTTAAATCTACGAGTGTTTCATTATTCTTTAGTTTCTATAGTTTTGCTTTCTTCTTCCCTAACACTAAAAGAGTCAAGATCCATGTTAAACTCCTACTTGTGTTTTTGTTGTGTGGATTCAAAGGTTTGGCTGAATTATTTATGGTGTTGTTGTATTGGATTCAAAATTTGAATGTTGTTGGTGTGTTTTTGTTGAGAATTCAAAGCCTGAAGTTTTTTTTTTTGGTATTGTTTCTTTGGATTTGTGATTGACGAAGGTGTTGTTTTTATTTTGAGGTTCAACTTGAACCTTTGCCTTCAAACTATGTTGAAGGTTCTTGGTGTTCTTGACCAATCGTCATGTCTTGTGGAAAGAAGAACATTCAATAGTGGTAGTTTGATCTTAAGACCATGTAAGAAAGTGTAGTTTTCTTGTTTGTCTATAAGAAAGTTCCGAGAATATACCAAAGTAGTAACGGATAAAAAGGCTTACCAAAAGAGGAGTAAGCGGACATTTCAAGACTAACCAAAATAGTGAAGATCCAACCACCCTTAAAAAAGATGTTTGGCCCAAAAGTTGCAAAGAAAGTCATCCTATTTTAAAAGTGAAAAAGGATCCAAAACTTGTGTCTTTCAAGTTCAGAACTAATTTTACTCTTCCAGATTTTAGAAAACACTAATTTTTCAGAGTCCACAACCATTCCAAGGCTACACGTCGGTATTTTCATACAACACAAATATCTACAACAAATCAAGGGTTTCCATATCAGCCATTTCGTACAACTAAAATATTTGTATTTTGTAGGTAACTTCTTGGCTACAATGGAAACCGTTTTGGCTCACCTAGAGGTTGTTACCCATAGCTAGGATAAGTTGCAAATAAATGTGTCAACTATTAGTTTGAGGATGGCTTATATGAAAAGTAGACGGAACTGTCATGCTTCTACTCCCAAAACATTACATCCAATGATTAATCCTCTAGGACCACTACAAAATTCCATAAGCCAAGCTACCAATAACCCTCAAAATTGAGAACAAAGTAGACCTCTTCCGCCGCAAGTGGATCAATTCCAACAAGAAGGACTTGCATTCAAAATGCCTCCATAATTAAACTCTCCAATACAAGATCCATAACCGAAGCTCAACTTCACTAAATCAATTCTCTCAATAAAAGTTCCACTTCTCGAAAATGTTCACATCCATGTTGAGGAATATGGTAGAGAGGGACATGAATGATATGGAGTCTTTAATGATGTTTATATGATGGATGATGAGTTAGAAAGAACATATAGGGATGAAAAAGTAACCCGACAGCAAGTGAAGATATGGGAATTGAGGTGGATGAGATTGAGGGAAAATCTCAAGATAGAATGGAAGCCAAGGTGAAAACTAAAAATGGTGGTGAAGATGTTTGGTCATATGATAATGCATGTGACTTGCCTAGTTAAAAAAGAAGCAGTTGTGAATTTGAGGTCAAATTCCTCTTTCTATGGAGAGGATGATATCGGAACGATCATGAAGATAGACGTATGGAAGCATACATGGAATCATGTTGAGGAAGTTTACAAGTTGAAGAGTGAAGCAGGCTTTGGACATAGCAAACCCGCCCCTAAAAACACTTCAAGGGCACCTCTTTTGCTCCATTCAATAAGTTTTTTTTTGACCTTTCATTTTATTTTGTAAAAGGTCTATAAATTGTCTAGTATTAGGTCTATATTTCCTTATTCGTTGAATGTTCTAGAAAGGAACAAGAAACATCCTCTTTTCTCCCTTGAAGAGTGTAACACCTTAATGGTAGGTCTTAGAATATCCAAAATTCAAATGCAGATGATACTAAAGATGAATTTCTAGTGTTGCAAACTGTGCAAGAAAAGTGGGTGCTTTAGTAGTAGAATCCCTCTTGTCTCTTTGTAAGAGAGTGTTGATTGTGTGTTTATATTTTAAGGGTCCTTAGATTTGATATATGTTGGGGTTCTTAGGGTTTATAGATCCATTTGTTATTCTATCTATCTATTTATCTGTTGAAATTGTTTTCTTTTGCATTTGTGTTCTTGTAGTGGTGTTGTGTTCATCTTGTTCTTGTATTGTTTTTGCAGTGTTTTGAGTTATTGTGGGTTGTTATTATCATCTTGATTATTTTAAAACTTTTTAAATGAAATATTCATGGTTTAAATGGCTTGGAAAGGTAAATGGATAAATGGCTATGCTTGTGAGGTACATGGAATCCCCCAAGTGGTTTAACATTGAAATGGAAAGGCACTTGGAACTCCACTTAAACCTATATATGGTTGGCTATGGATAGTACTTGCAAGTATGTTTAGTATGATGATACCACTACTAAATGGCCTTGGTTAATAAATGGTAAATGGATTATTAGTATGGTTTAATTTTGTAATAACGGCGGGATATATAGCAAAAATGTGGAATGTTGATGTCCACGGAAGACCAAAACTGGAAACACCTATTTGTCTATGTGAGGTTGGTATTAGTGACCGTGTGCATTATGTCACACTTTATTTTTGGGGGATATACTAGTCATCCCAATTTTAATTTCCTAGTCATGAGGCTACACGTATAGGGGCCCTTTCAGCAAGGGGATAAGCCCATATAGACTTTTAGTGGTTTAGGACGGTTAAGTTAAACAATCTAGGTAAAGGTTTTAAAAGCATGCTTAATTTCATCCTCTTTCCCGGCATTTTTATATATGTATATGTATGGTTTTTTTCATATTGTATGGTTTAACTTGGCTTTATAGATGGAATTATTTTATCCTTATCCTGAGATCATGCTAGCGTTCACCCGCTAACCTATGTATTGGAGGTTGTATACCCATACTATATAGGAATCATCCATTATACAACTACTACATAGTGATAGACTCGATGATCATCATTTGGATTGATGTGGTGAGCATCCATCTATTTGGAAGGATTCATTTCATGTAATGAATATTTATATACACTTCAATTTTATTTTGGATATTGGTTTTGGCCAATATTGGGGCATTTCCCAACCATATTTTATTACCCTTTCGGTTAGAGGCTTTGTGGTACTACTAAGGGTTAGATGGGCGAGATCAATATTAGTGTTCGCCTTGGCATTGGAATAAACTGGTGGATTGACATCATTAGGCATAATTTCTCATTGTTACATTGTATTTTATTTTAGGATTAATTATATTATGTTTTGGAACTTATTTGGTTATGGTCTGGTTTATGGCCTTTGCAATGGTTTGGATTTATTGGTATGATTTGGTATGATTGGATGACTTGGTAGGGTAGGTATAATGCCCCGTATTTCCCTAGCTTTAATTAACTCTGAACACATGAGTTATCCAACATAAAATTTTTGAAATATTAATATTTTTTAGTTTTGAAATATTAAATTCACCCAAATTTGATACCTGGGAGAAGAGATGGAGCCATTTGTGTAAAGTAGTGAGCCAACTGGCACTTCAGCTGTCACAGAGCATAACTAAATGGCAATTTTCAAATCCAGTGAGCCTCCATGATCATGGCATGTCGTGCCAAGGCTCAATTTCACAATTGTCCTCTTTCCAGTGAACCTACCCAATGTCACCACATCACGATGTACTTCCAGGTTGCATCCAGTATTGCAACGCGATACCACCGCCTCGCGTCACCATGCATTTTCACTATTTTAAATATCTAGTGAAATGACGCGATAGCGCCGTATCGCGCTAGGGGTTCAGGTTGGGTTTTTCTAGTGACTAATTTTAAGTTATTCCAAATGGTAAATGGGTATTTTTCGACAGGACTAATCAGTATAATCACAAAATTAAACACCGAAATATCCCATTAGCTCATCATTTATTCACATTATTCAAAGATTAAGTCATTTTTTCATAAAAGGAGGGAAACCCTAGTTTCAAAAATTAAGAACAAAGCCCAAGAATTCCTCCAAGAACATCAGGAACTAATATTCCTAGGTATGTAAGATGTTCATTTATGGGTACCTTTCACCCATAGAGTCCAAGAATACCCTTTGCAATGTTTATATGTTATCCATGATTATATGCATAAAGTTGTACTCCCCAAGTGTTTGATAGAATGTCCATGTGATTGAAATGATGCAATCATGGCATGATAGAATATGTACATGCTTATTCTCTACAAGTGTTTGATAAAATGTATCTAAAAATGAATTATGGACAAGTGTACATTGTTATGTCTTTCAAGATTATGTTATGCTTTTCTTTACATGCTATAAATTCCTGGGGGTATGTAATACCCGATAATCTAGATTTTTGCCTAGAGACAATGCCAGTTACATAATAATATTAGTAATGTCACGGTCAGTTGAATTTAGTCAGCTACAGAACTCAGTAGAACTCAATCAATCACAAAACTCAGAAAAGCTTTGTATACTCAGTATCAGTCTAGTCTAGTTTAGTATAATCAGTTCAGTGTCTTTTAGTTGGGAGTACGATTCAGCACCGAGTAAACCAGAAGATGGTGTCTCACCTATCAATAGAGGGTGTGATCCATAGAAGCAATCCTTGCAGTGCAGAAATACATAGCATGCATAGGTTGATACATCAAACTTTCCAGTTGGGGGTTGATAAGGTGCTTTAACCTGCCAGTTAAGGGTTCCACTTTATCATTCGAGCACTTGCCAAATGATGGTAAATCTTCCGTGTCTTTACCCATGGCATGATACTGACACCCTTCTTTCTAGGGTTATAGGTTGGACCAAATCTATTCAGAAAAAAGGCATGTTAGATCGATGATTACTTCCCATAGTTTAAGTTTCAATCTTAGTATAGAACTTAATTAAATTCAATAGAATAAGGATTGTTAGATACAGTCAATCAGTATCAGTAACTCAGATATCAATAACTCCAAATATCAATTACTCAGTATCAGAACTCAGTCCATAGCTTCAGACAAGCTCAGTTACAGTATACATATGCATGCACGGTATTGCATGCTAAGTATTTACATCAATTCAGTTATCTATACACTCTAATATCCAGTTACTTTATATCCTTCAGTTAGTTATTGTTTATGTATATGAACCCTTCCATTCAGTCTTATAACATATAGCATACCAGTACAATCCATGTACTAACACATACTCTCTCTTCGAGCTATGATGTCTCATATCATAGGTTCAGACCTTCAGGTTCCTGACCAAGTGTAGATAGATCCAGTTATCAACAACATTTTTAGTAGTGAGTCCTCATCTATCGAGGACATACTTTTATTTCAGTACTTTAGTTTATCCATAGTTTAGAAGTTAGAGTTAGTTGGGGGTTTGTCCCATCAACTCCGCTTTCAAACAATTCAGTTAGATGCTTTTCAGACTAAACTAGTTCTAACAGTATTTCAGTTTTTTGATGTTTTATTAGATATTTTTGTAGAGGTTATCTTTTATCAGTGTTTACAAATTTTGAACTTTATGGTATTTCAACCTAGTTTTTGTATTTATTTCAGTATTATTACTCGGTGTTCATAGTAGATATCAGTCATGGGTTATGTTATGGTCCTTCGTGGTTGTAAGAAACGTGTTGAATCCAGGATAAATACTTGGGGCATTAAAAACTTGATATCAGAGCCTAAAGTTCAACAAAGTCCTAGGGAGTCTAAAATCCTCATCATGTAGAGTCTTTTGCATGGGTGCATAGCACGCCACACTTTTTGACAGAAGGATATAAGATATTTTAGGAAAAGTTTTGCTTCTTAAGTATTCATGTCGTGCAAGTGAGCAAGATATCATGATAAACTCTCAGTATAATCCATTTTTTACTTTCATTCACAAAACATGCCTCCCAAAAAGACTAACAAAAGGAGAACTAAAAATCAGTCCGCACCTTAGCCTATTCATCTAAATCCCCTAGACTAACATGTCTCCCCTGAAAAATTCAGAGTTGCACTTACTACTCTAGCCAATTTCATAGAAGCTCAAAATGAATGACCAGCTAATGTTCAGGCAAACCCAGTGGCCAATACTACTGCAGTGATGATTCAACATTCCACTTGAATAAATCCTCCTCTATTCTCAGGATCTAAGTCATAAGAGGATCCACAAGAGTTTCTTAACCTGGTTTAAAAAGTCATAGATATTATTGTAGTTAATTCTGGTGAGAGTGCTGAGTTAGATGGATATCAGCTACAAGATATAGCTCATATATGATTTAAGCAATAGAAGGTAGATAGGGGCTGAAATTTATATCCCATAGATTCGGAAAAAATTGCTACTTCTTACTTGCATAGATTGTTTTCCTTAGAGTTGAAAGAAGCAAAGGTGTTAGAGTTCATTAATCTCAGGTAGGGCAATATGAGTGTGAAAGAGTATTCCATCAAATTTACTCAGTTATTCAGGTATACTCCATAAGTTGTAGGAGATAGTAGATTCAGTATAATTAAGTTCGTGTTTGGGATGTTAGATAGTATGGCTAAGGAGTTCCCACTATGATATTGATTAAGGAGATAAACATATCCATGCTCATGGTCCATGCTGAGCAAATAGAAGAGCCTAATAATATAGAGAGATAGAGAAAGAACAAGAGAGACAGAATAGGTAGTTTAATTTTAAATAGCCTAAGTCAGAGGACAGTAACCATTCCCATCTTCGTCCTAAGTCTTTGGTTCTAGCTCTATCCTTAACAAGTGCTTAAGTACCTAAGTTCAGAAATGGTAACAAATATAGGGCACCAGGCTCTAAATCTCAAGGTAGTGTCAGTAGTGCTCGAGCAAATTCTCTTTGTCAGACATGTGGCAGAAACCATCATGGTGTCTGCAGAGCTAAGAGCGATGTTTGTTTTGAGTGTGGTGACCCAGGAAAAGGAGTTAGAGATTGTTCTCAGTCATGTTCTCAGGGTCAGTATAATCTTCCCTCATATAAATCAGCAGGGTTCCGCTTCCAGTGCCACTAGTGGGCAATACCCAAATAGGATCTATGCACTTCAATCTAGACAGGATCAGGAAAATTATCTGATATGGTCATTGGTACATTACAGATCTTCCATTTAAATATTTATGCCCTGCTAGATTCAGGAGCTTCTTAATCTTTCATAACTCCTTATATAGCCATTAAATTCGAAGTCAGTCTAGAAATCCTAGCATAGTTTTTCTCAATTTCTACCGTATTGGGTTGATTTAGCATAGCCGACGTGTATAAAGGAACTGTCCAATTATGATATCTTACAAAGTTACTTTAGCAAACTTAGTAGAATTAGAGATGGCAGATTTTGATGTTATTCTTGGCATAGATTGACTCTATTCATGTTGTACCTTAGTTAATTATAGAAATAGAAATTTTCAATTTATGTTTCCAAATGAACTAGTTCTTGAATGGAGGGGTAGTACCATATCTCTTAAGGGTCAGTTGATTACATACCATAGAGTGAGAAAAATGATATCCATTGGATGTGTCTATCATCATGTATGAGTAAATGGCTCAAGTTTAAAAATTCCCAGTCTTGAGTCAGTTCCAACAGCAAATGAGTTCTCCTATGTGTTTCCCAAAGATCTTCCTAGAGTTCCTCCCGTTAGGGAAATAGATTTCAGAATAGACCTTCTTATAGATACTCAGCCTGTATCTATTCTGCCATACAAAATGACACCAAAAGAACTCAAGAAGTTAAAAGAATAGTTAAAAGACCTTTTAGATAAAGCGTTCATCAGACCCAGCATTTCCCCATGGGGTGCACCAGTCTTACTCGTGCATAAAAAAGATGGTTCTCTTAGAATGTGGATAGACTGCCATCAATTAAACAAAGTCATACTCAAGAATAAATATCCACTTACTAGAATCGATTACTTGTTTGACCAACTTTTGGGTGCTAGTTACTTTTCTAAGATAGACCCCAGATGAGGCAATCATCATCTCAGAGTCAGAGAATGTGACATTCCAAAAACAACTTTCCAAACCCGGTATGGTTACTTCTAGTTTCTAGTCATGTCGTTTGCTTTTACAAATGCCCCAGTAGGTTTCATGGATTTAATAAATCACTTTTCAAGTAGTACTTAGAATTTTTTCTTATAGTCTTCATCGATGACATTCTTGTCTATTCCCATAGCAAGAATGATCACACAGATAACTTCAAAATCATAATTCAGACTCTTAGAACTCATTATTTAGTCACCAGATTTAGTAAGTGCAAATTTTTCTATGGTCAGTAGCATTTCTTGGTCATATTGTATTCGGTGATGGCATTAAAGCTGATCGTCAAAATGTCGAGGTGGTGATAAATTTGCCTAGACCCATCTCTCTACCAGATATTTAGTGTTTCTTGGGTTTAGCTATCTTTTACCATCCATTTGTTAAAGGATATTCATCTATTATGTCCCCCATGTCCTGATTTACTCAGAAGAAAGTCCAGTTTCAGTGGTCAAATTATTGTGAGAAGTGTTTTCATGAGTAGAAGACTCGACTCACCTCAGCCCTAGTTTTGACTCTACCAGATGGTTTATACACATTTGTTGTGTACTGTAATGCATCCAGAGTAGCTTTGGGTTGTGTCCTCAAGTAGAGAGGTAAGTTCATAGCATATGCCCCTAGAAACCTTAAACCCCATGAGAAGAATTACCAGACTCATGATCTCGAGTTAGCAATTGTAGTATTTTCCTTAGACATTTAGAGGCATTACTTGTATAGGGTATATATTGATGTGTTCACAGATCACAAAAGACTTCAGTAAGTGTTCTCTTGGAAAGATTTAAATTTTCATCAATAAAGGTGGTTAGAGTTGTTAAAATATTAGGATATGAGTGTTCTGTATGACCCGGGCAAAGCTAATGTAGTGGCTGATACTCTCAGTAGATTGTCTAGGGGTAGTGTTGCTCATGTTAAGAGTGATATGAAGAAATTAATTCAGGATGTTCACCAGCTTGCCCGACTAGTTGTCCGCTTAGTCGATTTAGTAGAGGGTAGTATGTGGGAACAGAATATTTCAGAATCATTGTTAGCTTTTGAAGTAAAGGAAAAGAAGGATAGAGATCCCAGTCTAGTTAAGTTGAAAGGGTCAGTCAGAGATTAGAAAATAGCGGTTTTTTCCCAAGGGGGAGATTATGTTTTGTGTTACCAGGGTCATTCATATATGCTAGGTGTAGATGAACTGAGGCAATAAATTCTTGTAGAAGCGTATGGTGTGTGATACTCTATTCTTCCAGGGGCCACTAAGATGTACCACGATTTGTGGAAGATGTATTGGTGAAGTTAGATGAAGAGAGATATTGCATAGTTTGTGGTGAAGTGTTGTACGTGTTAGCATTTTGAGGTTGAGAATCAGATGCCTAGTGGGCCTATGTAGAAGTTCAGTATTCCCTCCTGTAAATGGGAGGAAGTGAACATGCACTTTGTGATGCGTTTGCCTCGTACTCTTCATCAGCATGATTCTATTTGAGTTAGCGTAGATAGGATGAAAAAATTAGCTTTGTTCTTGCAAGTTCATACTTCCTATTTAGCTGAGGACTACACTAAACTCTACACGAAGTCCTAGTATCCATCATCTCAGACAGAGGTACCCAATTTACCTCTCATTTGTTAAAAGCATTCCAAAAAGGTCTTGGCACCCGAATTCACCCTAGTACTACCTTCCACCCTTAGATAGATAGTCAAGTAGAAATGACCATTCAGACTCTAGAAAATATGCTAAGAGCCTGTGTTGTAAATTTTAAGGGTAGTTGGGATAACCACTTGCCTTTGATCGAATTCTCATATAATATTAGCTATCATTCCAGTATTAAAATAGACCCATTTGAGGCTCTCCACTATAAGAGATGTAGATCTCTAATGGGTTGCTTTGAGGTAGGTGAGGTCGCAGTAGTACGGGTTGACTTAGTGTTAAATGCCTTAGGGAAGGTTCATTTAATCAAAGAAAGTCATATGTAGATGTGAGGAGCAAGGATCTCGAGTTTGAGATTAGTGATTTTGTTTTCTTAAAAATCTCTTCCATAAAGGTAGTAAAGTGGTTCGGCAAGAAGGGAAAGCTCAGTCCTCGATATGTCAGACCTTATACAATTCTTACTTATTTTAGAAAGGTAGCTTACAAGATCGAGTTTCCTTCAGATCTAGCTTTAGTACACCTAGTATTCTACGTCTCCTTCCTAACGAAATATATTAGTGACTCAGTAGTCATAGTACCCTTAGAGGGAGTAGATATTAATAATTATCTCTTTTTCAAAGAGGTTCTAGTTCGAAACCTCGATTATCAAATTCTTAGACTGAGGAACAAAGAATTTCCCTTGGTCAAAGTTCTTTGGTGGAATCAGTCCGTTGAGGGAGTTACTTAGGAAACACAAACATATATGCGGACAAAGTATCCTCACCTCTTCTCCGTAAACTAAGA
This sequence comes from Capsicum baccatum var. pendulum, assembly GCA_030864225.1. NCBI lineage: Eukaryota > Viridiplantae > Streptophyta > Magnoliopsida > Solanales > Solanaceae > Capsicum > Capsicum baccatum. The sequence goes on from CM061550.1 coordinate 9,995,117, forward strand.
TTCATCTTAAAGTAACAGTTTTTTAATGGATTTACTCAGTCCCATATTAAGTTATAGATATAATCCTTGTCTGAATTACCATTGCATATTAAGTCATGTATTTAGGAATCAGTTCAGTCATGTTCTCATGCATCAGATATGCATGTTCATTATGAAAATTCCGCTTATCCATAACTTCTGCCATGTATTCCATGCATCAGATATGCATGTTTAGTAAGAGAACTCATCTTGTTTGTAGTTCAGTTATGTAGTCTTGTTTTAGTGTGCATGTTCAGTGTGAAGTCTTAGTCTATCAGTATTTCTCAGCTTAATCAGTTTATTTGAGGATGAATGTTCCCAAGAGGGAGATATTTCAATACCTCATATTTCCATAGCATAAATTAACTCTCAGTCCATGAGTTATCCAATATAATTTCTAAAATACTCTGTATTTTTTAGTTTAGATCTTACCAATACATAACAAATTTAGTCATCTTTCCAATGATATAAAATTTACCAAAATTCGGTACTCAAGCAAAGAGTTGGAGAAATTTTTGTAAACCAGTGTGCCAACAGGCACATCAGTGCATCGCAGAGCATGAATAAATAACAATTATCAAATCCAGTGAGCCTATGCAATAATGGAGCATCGTGCCAAGGCTCAATTTCACAATTGTTCTCTTTCCAATGAAGCTACGCGATGTCACCACATCGGGGTGAAATTCTATGTCACATCCTGAGTGACAACACGATACCACCGTATTGTGCCACTGTGTATTTTCCCAGTTGTAAATTTCTAGTGACACGACACGATGACGCCGTGGCGCGCTCGGGTCCTGGTTGGTTTTTTCCAATGATAACTTTTAAGTCATTGCTAGGGGTAAATGCCTCATTTGAAATTGATTGTATGCTTGTATTTGAAGTTAATTTTGTTTTCAATCCATGATTATGATATGATTCATAAAAATGGAATAGTACTTATAGATAATTTAACAAATTGCATGTTAAATGCATGAAATGGCGTGTTTGGGCATTATATTTGCGATTTTTATATGTTATCCATGATTATGTGCATTAAGTTGTACTCCCAAGTGTTTGATAAAATGTCCATCTTATTTAAATGATACAATCATTACATTCTAGTATATGTACAAGCTTATTTTCTATAAGTCTTTGATAAAATCTCTCTATGAATGAATTATTAACAAGTGTACATTATTATGTCTTCCAAGATTATATTATGTTTTTCTTTTCATGCTATCGAGCCCTGGGGTATTTAATACCCGATAATCTAGCTGTTTACCTATAACCAATATCAGTTATAGAATTGTATCAGTTATGTAACGATCAGTAGAATTCAGTCAGCTACAGAACTCAGTAGATCTAAATCAGCCACAGAACTCATGAAAGCTCAGTAAACTCAATATCAGTCCAGTCTAGTTTAGTATACTTAGTTCAGTATCTTTTAGTTGGGAGTAGGATTCAGCACCGAGTAACCCCAAGAATGGGGGCTCACCTTCCAGTATATGGTTGAACCTTTGAAGTAATCATTGCATTCTAGAACTACGTAGCTAGCATAGGTTGAGACATCAAACCTTCCAGTTGATGGTTGATGAGCTGTTTTAACCTTCCAATTGAGGGTTCCACCATTTTTATTTGAGTACCTACTAGATTAGGGTAACTCTACTGTGTCTTTACCCGTGGCATAGTACTGACACTCTTCTATCTATGGTTACAGGTTGATCCCAAATCTATTCAGAAAAGGGGAAATTCACGTAGATGATTACTCCCCACAGTTTTAGTTTCGATCTCAGTATAGAACTTAGTTCAATTCTATATAATCAGGCCTGTCTGGTACAGACATTCAGTTCAGTAACTGAGTACTTAGTAAATTCAGATATCAATTACTCAGTATCAAAACTTAGTGCTTATATTTATACAAGCTCAGTTACAGTATACACGTACATGCACATTATTACATGCTCAGTATTTATAGTGGTTTAGTTATCTAGTTACTCTCATATCCAATTACTTTATATCATTCAGTAAGTTATTGTGTATGTATATGAAACCTTGCATTCAACCTTACGTCATCTAGCAGACCAGTACATTCCACATACTGATGCATACTATTTCTTTGAGCTATAATGTCTTAAATAATAGGTTCAGATGCTCAGGTTCTTGACCACGCATTGATAAATACAATTATTAGTATTTGTTTTAGTATTGAGTCCTCATCTATTGAGGGTATCTTTTTATTTCAGTTATTCAATTTATTAATACTTCAGTAGTCGGAGTTATTTGGGGGCTTTTACCATCAACTCTAATTTTAGATAGTTTAGTTAGACGCTTTTCAGACTAGACTAGTTTAGACAATATATTAGTTTTAAGATATTTTATTAGATAATATTGTAGAGGTTTTCTTTATTAGTATTTATAGATTTTGAACCTTATGGCAGTTAAGCCTGTTTACTGTATTTAATACAGTATTTTTACTCAGTTCTCATAGTAAATATTAGTCATTGTTAGCTTATGGTCCTTAGGATTGTAAGCTCCGTGTAGCATCCGGGGTACAAACTCGAGCTGTTACAGTAGGTCTACAAATAGACCTATCCCGTTATGCTGTCTTAATATTTCTTCGTTGCTCAGGAAACTCAAGGTATGCTAAGGGTAGTTGGTTTGGGTAGCAGTGGGTAGTCCCCAGTCTTGTTTGGACTTGGAATGACCATTACGATAAGGCCATGATAACGCCCAAACTACAGCTCTCGTAAGAAAGTATAAGCGGTTGCTGTCAAATATAGAACCCAACTAGGTTGGGTGTCGAATCCCACAGGGAATACTTGGTCACTAAGTGTTGCAATTATTAGTAGACTATTGGTCTCAAATTCCACGGAAAAAGAGGGGTTTGATTTATGCGTGAACTAAGAATATATAAATAACGTTGGAATTCTAAGTGTAGTAAGATTTAATCACAGAAAATAATAAGTTAGGGTTATGTCCACCATGTAACTTTTACGTATCTATTAACTATGCGTAACATGGAATTTAGACATGCATGCACTTATAGAGATTCGTATTCTAATTGTAAATCCATGTATTTCCCAACCATCAAGGATTATTTCACCTTAGCTCTCCCGAGCCTAAAGTGTGTAACTATTGGTACGAATTGTCCAAGAAAGTTAATCCGGTTAAGGCATTAACGTGTAAACAGGGGTTGGAAACCCTATTTTCTTGTTACACTCTCTTTTTCAAACATGTAACTTTCCTCTCGAACAAGTTAATGATATACTGGCATATTCCTACGTTTGCAACCATAACAATTCAATTAAAACGAAGAGAGTAATGATATAAGTAACATACACATCAAGAATTCACAAATTCATAGTAATAGATAGTATCTTACAAGGTTTCCATAACCCTAATATAGAAGTTTAGCTACTCATGATTACGATGGAAAACAAAGTAGATATCATCATCATACCAAAACTATACCAATCAACACGATGAAGATGGTCAGGCGTCAAGAAGGGGATGACGTTTTCCCTCTATCCGTTGCTCAAGAAAGCTGTGTTTTTCTCTTCTAAACTTACAGAATTTGTAAACTGAATAATGTAAAAGTGTCGAATGCTGAATAATAGAATAATGCTGCAGAAAAATTCATCAATAAGGTTTTTACAGTATCCTTGTCTAACTAAGTTGCTACTGCATCCTTAATTCTTTAATAATATTGGGTTTGCCCGGTAAAAAGTTCTCATGCATCACTTTTAGTCCAAAAAGCTGCCTTCCCTCTAATGTGAAGTTTTCCTTTGCTGCTCACAAGTCCATAAAGTGCTGAAATCATCAACATTAATACCTAAAAAACGTGCTAATCACGTAGGTCAACTCACTTAAAGGAAAATGTAGTAAAAGTTCAGGAATTATATATTTTGTCCTCAAAACTTAGCTAAAATATGGGTAAATTATGGTTCTTAGGCGTGTAAATACGCCCAACATCACCACCCCACACTTAAAGCTTTGTTCGTCCTCGAACAAAATATATCATCCATGCAAACACCTAATAGAATTTCACAATAGCAACACAAAATCTTCAACAAGACATACACAACAATCATTAACAAAGAGTAGGTTTCTTGATCACCACTAGAAACAATTCAACCTCCAACATAGACTCGTGAGGATGGTTAATTCTTATCCACAAGTTAAGCCACAAAGAATCATATAAGACTATCCAAAAATCATCAACCATGTGTGTCTCACATAAGATATCACCCATAATCACTCACAGATTTGCAAATTTCAAAACATGGGTACAAGACTCTCCTTGCTCTCACTCTCACAAAGAATTCTTATATTGCAACTGATGACCATAGGCTTGCCCTTAGTATAATGCTCTACTAATATCAGAATGCTAAGTTTAGGATCAAATAGGTCTTTACGGGTTGTAATGTAGGCTAAGGGACAGGTAGGACTATTTTGGTCAGAAATAGTGACTATGTTCCCTAAGCGCTTTAATACACCACATTATGCCATTTACAATATCTTTTAACAAGCCCTCTACCTTTCTTTCATATACCACCCCTTTTCACCTATTTTGTTATTCAAACATAAACACAACTATCTTTTTATTTAATCATAAACACAACTATCTTTTTATTTTTCTATTTCTCTTTTTTTCCAGTTTTTTTTATATTTTACAAAGCACCTCTATCATAGCCACTGTTTTTAACAGCAAATTCAAGTACCAATCCACTCTAGGGCATCACTCTTACTATTTTCCTCTTATTTTGTCACACGACTCTTCAATTTAAAGCACTTAGGAATTTGGATCAAATTATGGTCTTGAAAAAAATGGATTAGGCTACATATGAGGCTATCAAATAAAATAGCTAAAGGCTCAAAGGGGGTTAACTGGGATAATGTACACAGGTACGTAAAAAGAAGGAAAACAATTACACCAAAGAAATGCCTAAATCAACTCCTAAACTCAAACTCTTTATTTTGCTTCGGACATACACCAGGCAAGTTCTAGCATCAGTCACAACACAGAATATACTATAACCTCATGCAACAGATGAGTGAATTAAACCACACAATTATCACGCAGTGAGTCACACTTAGAGCCTAAATGTCTCAATAGTAATGATTTAGCACAAACTCTTGTCATAATACCATACCCTCTATTAGAATAATTTCATGCAAAATCTAAAAAAAATCTAAAATTTAACTAACTAATTACTTCAAACAAACAAAAATAAGAATAAATGTAGGCAAAGAAGTACAATACAACATACAACATAGAAATACCAGCACCCCACACTTAGACGGGACACACTGCCCTCAGTGGAAAATAAATAAGGAAAACCTGATTAGTCGAACTCCTCTTCTATGTGTGGGGTCATACCCCCTGCGTCGGAATCATCATCAGAGTCATTGTCATCAGAGTTGTCCTCTACGTCTGAGTCTGGCATTCGACGATCATCGTCAGTTGGCACGTCATGATCAAGAAGTTCCTCAAAATGTACCCTTACTCCACACATAGCCCTCGCATGCTCATTCATCGGGTAGTCATAATCCAACTGCTGGAGCTCTGGATTAGTCGGAACACGACCCCCACTCATCATGGTAAATCGAGTCATGCCATATAGATGGTGAAAGAAACTTTCATCACGAGCATGTCTTTCTGCAGTGGTAAGGTTGATGCCATGACCAGTTTCAGGCTCTTTCACTTTTGTGAGATCAACCTTCTTTGGCTTATGTGGAAGCTTATGATCTGTAGGTTCCTCTTCAATGTGCTCCTACCTTAAGATCGTAGTCAAAAAATTGCCAAAGTTGAAATGGGACCTTTTGTGCAGCCTTGCCTTACGCATTGATGATCGTATAACCGCACCAAGGTTGATGGGGATATTCGTCATCAGAGCGTACACCAAGCATACTCTATCACGTATGATCTTTGTGTACTGTGTCCCAGGAATCAGGCAAGATTTGAATATCCTCAGCCATATATGAGCTTCTCTATTTAAGGAAGCATACAGGAAGGTATTGTGCCGACCGTTATCCTTGTGACGAATCCACCGGGCCATGGACCTTGTTTCGCACAGTGTGTGTCTGATTGCCCTGTAGAGAGGTCTATGATAAAGCTCCCTGAGCGGTGATGGATCGACAGATGGAAGACCTAGAAAATAGTTGAAGAACTCCGCATTCAGTTGCAAGACTTGGCCCCGAATCTTCAGTTCACTTCTGGTAATCTTTGGGGACCAATTGGCATAAAACTTGCGTGTTAGATCAAGATTGCATTCCCCCATATCTTGGAAAATTAAATCAAGGTTTAATGCCATGATTTTATCCAAAATGCGGGGTTATCTCTTTGCTAGACTCTCTTTTTGCATCAAATCCACGTGAACATATTTCTTTACTTTGTTGTTCTTGTACCACTCCTTTCCTTCCTCCTCTAGGACCCACTTTATCCCGAAAGTGCGTTGAGGTATTTGTAGAGAGGAGGACTCAGCTACCTCAGATTAAAATAGATTCTTGTTAGCTTTATCTCGGAAGATTTAACCAACAAACAAGCAGTAGTGGCACCATCCCACACTTAATTTGTTTGCACAGACTAATTACGTTGAGTGATGTCGCTTACTCAGACTTCATCGACATACATTTAGGCGATATGTTCCAACAACATGTTTAGCACAGTCATACTTTCATGTTTGGATTAATGCACTTCTTGAATAAGACTAGTTCATAGAGATCATATCAAGTTATTGCATAGAAATAATCACAGCATCTCATGCTTGTGGTCAATCATGATCTTTATCTCGATGAACGACTCATTCAAACATTCAAGATTTCAACTTTGAAGATTATGAATTAACTTCACAATTTATATTCCATAAAAATATGACAGTGTATAACAATCAAGTAGAAGTCGGAACAAAGTCAAGAACACCCACACGTATTCTTTCCCTCAACTAGATGTATCATCAAAAACCAACCATATTCTCATCACCAAAAATCACTTCAAAATCTAATAAATCATTATAAAAATAGCATTTTAATAACTACGGATTATAAAAGAATAACTTACTTGGTGATTTATTCGGAAAATGAGCTTGCAAGATTAGATGAGCAAAAAGAATAATTTTGAGAGAATGGGGAAGCTTGGGATGCGCCTATATGGAGTAAACAATTGCATTTTGTTCTAAGGTTTAAGATCTATTTATTGACTAAGCCATGGGTCGGGCTTTTTCCATGTACAATCGGGTTAGGAGACAAAAAGTCATAAGTAGGCGGCACCTAATGCTTTGCCTATGCTTAGCATAGGCAATGCCTTTTGCTTTGCCTATATAGGCATAGGCGGTGCCTTTTTCAATGCCTAGTTGGGCATAGGCAGCGCCTATGCTATTTCCTATGTGAGGCAGTGAGCATAGGCAATGGCATAGGCCTTGCCTTGTCCATTGCCTAGATTAGCATAGGCCTTGCCTTGTCCATTGCCTAGATTAGCATAGGAATTTCCTTGTCCATTTCCTATGTGAGGCAGTGAACATAGGCAATGTCATAGGCCTTGCCTTGTCCATTGCCTAGATTTGCATAGGCATTGCCTTATTTGTTGCCTAGATTTGCATAGGCAATGCCTATCCTATAGCCTTTGCTCCTTCATTGCTAACTTACCACCTTTAACATGGCTTACTTTCAAATCAAAATTTGTGACTAATCCCCTCCTTTATACGTCTTGCACCTACACTTAATCAAAAACAATAAAACGATTAGAATGATTGATTGCATCCCACCAAGCGCCTTAGTTTTGGTCGTGGCTCGACTGTTCTTTTTGGATTTTTGTTTAACAAAAACAAACTCCTAGTAAAACAAAACAATTAAAAACGATGTTTTGCCTCCCATGTAGCACTTGATTTATTGTCGCAGCACGACATAGTTATCTTGATTACTTAGACTTCATCGAGATATATAGTGCATCATTTTCTAAATGGATTCAGACGACGCTGATGCTTAATTGTGGGCACACAATCTTCTTTGAGATGAACCTTGTGCATACATATCCTAGGAGGGATACTAATTATATCATCAATAGTCCAACCGATGGCTCTCTTATACCTCTTCAGAACAGAGTTGAGAGCTGCTACTTGCTGTTCACCTAAATCAGCCGCAATAATAACCGGAAGTATATTTCCACTCCCCAAGAACGTATACTTTAGATGACTGGAGAGCTCATTCAATTTTAGCACTGGTGGCTCTTCAATGGAAGTTTTCGCTGTTGGTGAAGGTCGATTCTTAAGATCAAGGTCCAGCTTCTTAGGGACAGGAGAATAGGACTCCATTCCTATTAGAACACAAATAGTTTCTTCATACTCTTCCACATCCTCACGCTCAAACTCAATAAGCACAGCAGCCACTAGCTCAAAAAATAAGCTGCTTCTCTATAGATAATTCTTTCTCATCCTCATAATAAACATTAGCTACCGAGAACACATTCATATCTCTAGGCTGCTTCATCGATTTGCATACATCAAAATGGACCACTTCATTATTCAACAAAAATAAAAGCTCATTAGCTCTTAAATCAATAAGCACAATTGTAGTTGAGAAGAAAGGATGACCCAAGATTATGGGAACTTCAGAATCCACCTCTCAATCTAAAATAACAAAGTCTACTGGAAAAATGAAGGTAGAAACCTTCACCAGTACATCATATATGATACCAACAGGTCATTTTATCGACCTATCTGCCATCACGAGCCACATATTGGTTGGTGTAGGATCGCCCAACCCCAACTTTCTGTAAATGAATAGCGGCATCAAATTGATGCTAGCTCCCAAATTGCACAATGCCTTAGCAAAATTCATAGATCCCACCGTGCAAGGAATAGTAAAAGCACCAGGATCTGCCTTCTTCTGTACTAAAGACCTCGTGGCAATTGCACTGCAATGATGAACATTATCTGCCAGCTCATAGCTTGCTGCCCGCTTCTTCGTCAAAAGGTCCTTCATGAATTTGGCATACCCAGGCATCTGCTCTAGTGCCTCCACCAAAGGAACATTAATAGTCAACTGCTTCAATATAGTCATGAATTTAATGAACCTGGTGTCATCAGTTTTCTTCTTCAGTCTCTAAGGAAAAGGTGGTGGTGGAAGGGGAATAGTTTTCTCCATCACTTCCATTTTATCTTGCTTCAGATTATCAACCTTTTCAGGATTATGACATCTAGGAGTAACCTCATGAACGCTCTCATTCTGATTTTTAGCTTCTATAGAATCATCATAATCTGCTTCAATAACATTCTCTTCTATATTATCAACCACTTGCTTGCCTTTGGATGGATTTTCCAACACCTTACCACTCCTAGTACTAATAGCCATATATGATCCATCATTCCTTGGATTTTGTACAGTGTCACTAGGTATAGTGTCAGGCTTTCTTTGGTTAAATGTCGCTGATAGTTGACTCAATTGTTGATCCAGCTGTTTTATTGCAGTAGAATGCGATTCAACCAATTGATTTATTGATGACAAGTCATTTTTACCTCAGTTACGCCCATGTTGGTTGCCTCCACTCCTTTCAGCAACTTAGCCATCATATATTCCATGGACATCTTCCCAGAGCCAGATGCCACAGCCTCACGATTTCTAGGAGGAACATACAAACCACCCTGTCAGTCTTATTTTCCCAACTACCTTGATCACGGTCCTTGTATCCTGATTTATCATAATAGTTTCGACCTTGGTTTCCTTGGGCGTTGCCTTGGAAACCCTGCTGATTATTAAAGTAATTTGCTTCTTCCTCAGAATCGGAGTCATCTCTTCCCCGTGATATGACAACTTTCAACTTTTTGGTCTTTACTGATAATAAATGCTTGGTAAGAAAATCCATCTGAATTTTCATGTGCGCCATATCCTGGTCACGTTCCTCTTCTCTTCGCCTTTGTTCTGCAGACATGCCCATAGATATAGTGGAGCTTTCTACCTCAAAATCCCTGGTATGCCAAGCTCTACTCTGCTTTGTCATACGATCCAGCATATCACTTGCCTCAATAAAAGTAAGGTCCATGAATAACCCACCCGCAGAATTATCAACCACTGGCTTAGTCACCGAATTCAAAGCCCTATATAATATTTCCATCAAGTGGATATTGGTCAACTGATGATTTGGGCACCGCATAAGCTTCTTCTTAAACCTCTCCCATGTTAAGTGGAGAGCTTCAGTTGGAAGCTGTCGAAAATTATTGATCTCATCTCTCAATTGTGCTCTCTTGGATGGCAGAAAGAATATTTCTAGGAAAATGTCTTTCAACTACCTCCAATTAGTAATAAAAGTAGGAGTTAGCCCGTTCAACCATAGAGTTGCCTCTCTAGATAGAGACAATGGAAATAAGTGCAGCCGAATTGCATTTTGTCCCACTCCTGTATTGTCAAACGACATGCATGTTGAGATAAAATAGATCAGATGCATATTCGGATCATCGCCTGCAAGTACACCAAACAACTGTTTGAGCTGCAGTAGCTGAATCATGGTTCTAGTGATATTGAACTTAGCTTCGGGTTCCAAGGGCGGAGGAATAATAGCCCCTATGGCACCAGCCCCATCCAAATCGTCATGATCATCGTCAAAAGGAACCTGTACAGCTGGGCGTTCAGGTCTCATTCTAGATTTAAAACCTCTCCTGTTCACAGGTGCCACCACCTCATCAACACGCCTTGGATTTAGTAGCTCGTCATCACCCAGGTCCTTATTATTCAGATTTGTTGCTCGACCTGGGTTATCAATATTCTGTTGATGTACTTGAGCAGCTGCCAATGCACCTAATCTAGCTTGCTCCTGTTGAGAAGCCACCCGTTCAATGTCTCATTGTGCATCTATTCTGCCAATAAGATGTGGTTCAAGATTGATAGGTAATAATGGTTGACCTAAACTTCGAGTGTTTGGCATGCACTCAACCGAACCTAAACAAAACAAAAGCAACAACTAAAAGTAAAATCTGAGAATTTTTGACTAAAGGGTCTATTAACTATAACAAACTTAGTAGACAACCGTATTCCCCGGCATCGGCGCCAAAATTTGATAACGCCCAAACTACAGCTCTCGTACGAAAGTATAAGCAGTCTCTGTCAAATATAGAACCCAACTGGGTTGGGTGTCGAATCCCACAGGGAATACTTGGTCGCTAAGTGTTGCAATTATTAGTAGACTATTGGTCGCAAATTCCACGAAAAAAGGGGGGTTTGATTTATGCGTGAACTAAGAATATAAAAATAACGTTGGAATGCTAAGTGTAACAAGATTTAATCACAGAGAATAAAAAGTTAGGGTTATGTCCACCATGTAATTTCTACGTATCTATTAAATATGAGTAACGAGGAATTTAGACATGCATGCACTTATAGAGATTCGTATTCTAATTGTAAATCCAAGTGTTTCCCAACCATCAAGGATTATTTCACCTTAGCTCTCCCTATCCTAAAGTGTGTAACTATTGGTATGAATTCTCCAAGAAAATTATTCTGGTTAAGGCATTAACGTTGAAACAGGGGTTGGAAACCCTATTTGCTTATCACACTCTCTTTTCCAAACATGTAACTTTTCTCTCGAACAAGTTAATGATATACTAGAATATTCCTACGTTCGCAACCATAAGAATTCAATTAAAACGAAGAGAGTAATGATATAGGTAACATACACATCAAGAATTCACAAACTCATAGTAATAGATAGTATCTTACAAGGTTTCCATAACCCTAACAGAGAAGTTTAGCTACTCATGATTACAACGGAAAACAAAGTAGATATCATCATCATACCAAAACTATACCAATCAATACGATGAAGATGGTTAGGCGTCAAGAAGGGGATGACGATTTCCCTCTATCCGTTGCTCAAGAAAGCCGTGTTTTTCTCTTCTAAACCTACAGAATTTATAAACTGAATAATGTAAAAGTGTCGAATGCTGAATAATAGAATAATGCTGCTAAAAAATTCAGCAATAAGGTTTTTATAGTATCCTTGTCTAACTAAGTTGCTACTACATCCTTAAGTCTTTAATAATATTGGGTTTTCCCAGGAAAAAGTTCCCCTGCATCACTTTTAGTCCAAAAGTTGCCTTCCCTCTAATGTGAAGCTTTCCTTTGCTACTCACAAGTCCATAAAGTGCTGAAATCTTCAACATTAATACCTAAAAAACATGCTAATCACGTAGGTCAGCTCACTTAAAGGAAAATGGAGTAAAATTGCAGGAATTATATATTTTGTCCTCAAAACTTAGCTCAAATATGGGTAAATTATGGTTCTTAAGCGTTTAAATACACCCAACATCAGGCCCCTGGTTGGGTAGTGTCAAGTTTTTATTAGGGCCTAGGTTGATAGGCAATTTGGAGTTCATATAGCCATATTATATAAAGTCCCTTTTAGGGGTGCGTAGCGTACCATTCTTATAAGTAAGAGCCTACAAGTTACTTAGGAATGTTTCACTTTTTTGGTATTCCATTTTAAAAATTGGAGTCTCAATCTTAGAATTTTCCCGAATCCTTGTTTGTTCATCTTTTAGATCATGCCTCGTAGATCTAGAACACAAGAAAATTCTTTTATCACATCTGAGGGTAATTCTTAAGTGATGTATCATACTTATGGGGTTCATCTTCGATCTCATGGTCCTATCCCTGATAGTTAGAGAGATCTACCAATTGGTACTAGTCTTCCTCAAGGTGTGTTTGATAATGTAGAATTCCATCATTCTATTCAAGCTATTACTCAGATTGTTGCTGCTCAAGATGACTAGGGTGCAATTGGAGCTTTTTCTGCAGAGGCAACAAGGGTTGGCCAATTTATGAACATGGGTCCTTTAAATTTTTCTAGAGTAAAGGTAGAGGATGATCCATAAGGATTCTAGAATAAAATTAGGAAAAGATATTTTAGGTAATATAGGCTACCACTATTGAGGGTTTAAACTTTACAGCTACTTAGCGCAAAGATATTACATATCAATGGTATGAATAGTGGGATTGAGATAGGGGTGATCTAGAAGAATCAGTATTGTAGGATAGATTTTGTAAGGCTTCTTAGATAGGTTGTTTCCTCAAGAGCTAAGGGAAGAAATAATGGTGGAGTTTATGAACCTCAAGTAGGGGAGGATGGTCCTGATTTAGTGGCTGACATACAGGCGAGAATGAAGAAGTTCACTCTGGTTTGAATTAGGATTTGATTTTAAAGAGCAAGACCTTTTTACTGATTAAGTATATAGACATCTCTAGGTTGACTATTCATATGCACCAGGTAGATGATGAGTTGATGAAGTAGGTAAATTTTAGAGATAGAAAAGTAAAGAGGAGCAGGTTTTCTTACCAGGGAGGTGCTCATTCTAAAGGTAGTCAATATACTTGAAAATGGAAGAAAAAGAAGTAGGGAATTTCTGGTCCCTTCTCTCCTTCTAGTTCTCCTTATTAGGTAAGTGATAGGAATTATAAAGATAGTTACACTTTTTAGGCAAAGGGTACCCAATCTCAGGCATGTAGAGTTTAGTCAGGTTCATCATGCCCTCTTTTTCGGTTCTATGATCGTCCTTATCGGGGTTAATGCAATGAATGAAGGGAAAAATGCCTCAAGTGTGGACAGTTAGGCCACCTACTTAGGTATTATCAAATTAATAAGGTTTCTGCAAGGGAGAATAAGTTTTCTGTGGCTTCTTCTTTTCCTCATACACATGGAAGTTTTGCATCTACTTTGTTACTGCTCCTTGTTCTAGTGTTTGATTGAATAGGTTGTATGCAATGCCATACCGGTAGGAATCTGAGGCATTACCGGATGTTGTTACTGGTATGTTATATCTTTTCTCTTATGGAGTATAATGTTTGCTTGGTTTGGGGCCCACTCTCTCCAATTTGACTCCTTATATAGTTGTATCTTTTGGTTTTGATTCAAAAGTTATTTTGAATCCTTTTTCTATTTCTACCTGGTAGGTTACTCAATTATTTCTAACAAAGTCTATAGAGGGTGTATGGTAGCTGTTAGTGCCAAGCATACCTCGGTGAATCTATTCGTGTTTGGTATGATGGCTTTTAATAACATTTTGTGTATGGATTAGCTGTACTCTTGTTATGCGTCCTTCAATTGTCGGACCTCTAGGGTTATCTTTATGTTCCCTAGTGAATCGATTATAGAATAGGAGGGTTGTTCTTTAGCTCCTAGGGGTAAATTTATTTCATATCCTAGAGCTCGGAATTTAATCTCTAAAGATTGTCTGGGTTAAAGATTCTAACTTGGAAGTTCCTTCTTTTTAGTCAGTTCCAGTGGTTAATGTGTTTCCATAGGTCTTTCTAGATGATCTTACTGGCATTCTTATGTATTGTTAAATAGAGTTTGGTATTGATTTATTTCTAGACACTCATCCAATTTTTATTACTCTGTACTGAATGGCTCTGGCTGAGTTGAGGGAACTTAAGGAGCAACTTAAGGATTTTTTGGATAAGTGGTTAATTCATCCTAGTGTATCACTGTGGGGTGCACCAGTGTTGCTTGTGCTCATGAAGGATAGTTCCCTTCAAATATGCATTGACTATAGGCATTTGAACAAGGTGATAGTCAAGAACAAGTATCCTCTTCAAAATATAGACAAGTTGTTTGACTAGTTGCAACGCTCCAAGTTCTATTCTAAGATAGAACTTTGGTCTGGGTACCATCAGCTAAAGATTAGGGAGGTGGATATACCTAAGATGACTTTACGTGCTCTGTATGGGCACTTTGACTTTTGGTTATTGTCTTTTGGGTTGACTAATGCTCCAGTGGCATTTATGGATCTGATAAATAGGGTTTTCCATCAGTATTTGGATCTCTTCATTTTTTTATTTTCTGATGACATTCTAGTCTTTTGAAGGTTGAGGTGGATCATAATAATCATCTCTGTGTGGTGTTTCATACCTAAAGGAATACTAGTTGTATGACAAGTTCTATAAATGTGAGTTTGGGTTAAATATTGTAACTTTCTTAGGTCATATTATTTCTAGCGATTTGATCATGGTGTATACGCAAGAGGTGGCTAAGGTTAAGACATGGCATAGACCTATGAATCCATCCAACATTCAGATCTTCTTGGGTTTAGCTTGGTATCATAGGTAGTTTATGGAATCCTTTTCATCAAAAGTTTCTTCTTTGACTAAGATGACTTAGAAGAAGGTTAAGTTTTCTTGGTCGAATGCTTATGAAGCGAGTTTTGAGAAGTTGATGAATAAACTAACTTCGGCTCTAGTTTTGACTTTTCCAGAAGGAAATGATGGGTTCGTAGTTTATTTTGAAGCATCTTGAGGAGGTCTTAGTTGTGTGTTGATGCACCATGGGAGGAATTATCCTACTAATAATTTAGAGTTGTTGGTAGTTGGGTTTGCTTTTAATATGGCGGCATTATTTTAATGGTATTAATATGGATCCAACATCCCCTTCCCCTCACGTACCCTAAATATCCTATAAAGGATAGTATAATATCCCCTATTTGAGTGACACTCCCCTCAATCGTACCTTAACTATACAAATCGTACCAAGCATGATCGTATGGAGTGAACTATCAACTTAAGTGGACTGTTTTGTGTACGATTGGGATATACTATTTAAGGGGTTCATTTTTACCCTTAAGTTACGATTGAAGGGTGTACACTCATACCTTTAATAGTGTGAAAGACCTAGGAGGAGCCTATGGTACAATTCTTGGTACCACTTATAACCTTGGGTACAAATCCCTTAACGAGTCATATACTGACTCTTACCGCTAGATGGATCCAATTTTTATCTTTTAACCAAGGGCATTCTGGTCATTTCCTTAACACTAAAACCTAAGAACCTTTACTATATAGGTGTACATGGCCTCCTTAAACACATTTTGTGTGAATAAAATATCCTAAACTTCCTTTCAAACACTCTGAAAATTTCTTGTAGCAAGATTGCAAGCTAGGGTTTCAAGGGTGCTTATTTAGAAGACAAAGAGAAGTCAAGTTCTTGGTGGATCATCTTATTTAATGCATGTAACTATTCCCCTTTGTTAAATACCTCCAAACCCATGTATTTCACACTTGGATTATGAAATGTACATGATGATTTTGAAATCAAATGAAAAAGGTTTTGAACCTAATGATGAATAATGTTGATTCTTTCCTAGACTTGTATTTATACATGTTAATGTTAATGATTTGCATATGTGGATTTTTATTGTATGTGGTTTGACATAAGGCTCTTGATAAACCACAATCTTGATTATTCTTTCCACGAGAAAAGCCTTCTTAAATCTATGCATATAAGGTGTTTGTGAAAATGTCTAAATGAATTGTCTAGTCACATGTTAGAGATGTTTTAAACTAGAGCCATAGACTAATAACCTTTAATGATTGATAAATGATATTTTTATGGTATTGTGAGCCATGTATTTTATGATTGATCACCTTGTTGATAGATGGATAATAAGGGATTAATGGTCCTAAACATTAAATTTAGTTTGAATAATGTGTTGAACTAAGCAGTGGTATGAATGTGTCTTAAGCTTGCTCATGAAATAGGAATAGTTGTGTGGTTCTTGATGACCGGAAATTGAATTTAGTGATGAATTGAATCAAGTCATTTTGTCCATTGAAATGATTAGTTGTTAAATGGTAGTGTGAAGGTCAAATATGTATCTATTGTATTGGTCTAATAAACATGAATGAGATATGATAATGACTAAATGGTTGTGAATTCTTGGTAAATGGTTGACAAGAAACTTGTTAATCATGTAATGAATTAGCTTATGACATTAAATGGTGTGATGTCCCAATACGTATGAATGGTTGATTATTGGTATTGTGATTATGTTGTTAGCCATGTAATTAGTTGAATTATGACCATGTTGGTTTGATGGTTTAGAAAGGGGTTCAATTCCCTAAGCTTGAACTTTAAATTATGAGCAGAATTAAAGTGTGGTATAGAAATGTTATTTAAGAATGATTGTATCACGACCCAAGCCTAGGCACTAGCCGTGATGAGCATCCCGAAGCATGAAGGCCCGGAACACCCATTCTCTAGCAGGTTATCATACTCAACGTTCGTAATCATAATAAAATGTGGAATTTAAACTGAGTACGGAAAACATAGTCAAGTTCTGCAACATTTCTGAATAATACTATCTGACATCAGTCTGTGAAATTTCTACTAAGAACTCAAACATCTGTCTAAAAAGAAACTGAGACAAGGCCCCCAGTAAACCAAAAACAAAATGAATAAGAGAATGTCTGACATAATTAGGCCTTCCGAATAATAGAAGGCTCACCACTGTGAGATCAAGTCTGCAAATCTGAGAATATCTACTGAGTAGCTGGACCCCTAGGTTGTGCCTTAGAACCTGGAAGGGGGTGGGGGGTCAGCACAAAAGTACTGGCACGCGAAGCAATCCAAAATAGTATAATGAAACATACATATATCTATATATATATATATTAAGTGAAAGCAATTTTTCATCAAGACATAATGTATAAAACTATTTCTGAAAAATACATGGGCACTTTCTGAAAACATGCAACCCATCTGTTCTTTTCAAATCATGATCTGTGTTTTACTTCTGAGTTAGGTGGTATTCCCCTACAAGTCTGATATTCCACGGGCTGTATGGAATCCGCCATTGACTCGACGGGGAAGCCCCCAACCCAAGTGTGCCGCAAGGGTTGGAGTCTCTGAGTCTGATACGCCACAGGACATTTAAGTAAGCACATAATAGTATACCCGGGTCGGAAAACCACGGTTTTAGGAAATGAATCGCTTGAACTCAATCCCTCTTCGGGGGAACACCTAACATCTCTGTATGCGCATTTTTAACCTTTTTTGAACATGCAACATTCTGAATGACTAATATCATGAAAATTCTGAAATGTCTGTTAGTCTGAGTCTGATATGGCATTTGTCTGAGTTTGTATCGTCATACCAAGACCTTGCAAGTCATGATGTTTTTTTGAGCCATAATTTGTTAAGCAAAAAGCTTTTATTCAAAACATAGTTTAGACCACCCAAAATATGCAACTGATGTAAAGGATTTCATATTCCAAAACTTAAAGTTCAATTCATGCAAAACATTTATCAAACATATGGTGGTCATGTGCATTTTGGCAAAACCATGCGTTCATTTATTACATGCATTTTCAACATTCACAACCCTCTCTTTTGTGTTCAAAATCATATTCCAAACATAGCAAGAGTTAAAGCACTTCATATCATGATTTCCTTTTCTTTTCAAGATGTATTTCAAAACAATTTTTATTAGGCAGAACATGAAAAACTTTACATTAAGAGAGGGGTTTCATAAAAATCATGCTCTCAATTCATATTTCAGGACAAACACATATATACGTATACATAAAATTTTCAATCACTTTGGGGGAAATCCAAAAGGCCAAAACAATATCATTAAAGCTTCTAAAACATGAGTATGTACATGAATTTGAAAACCCGATTCTTAAAACATGATTTCTACGCCCATGAGATTTTAGGAAAACCCCGCGTACCTTTTTCTCCACAAATTTTGGGTGTCTATCGAAGCCTACGTCGAGAGGATTCTGAATCTGTAATTTGTTTCACGAAGAAGTTTCGGAATGATCAGACCTTCAAGCTTATTTTCTCAAACCCTATTTGTTCCTTCTCTTAAGTTCTTGAAGGATTAGATTTTGGGATTTTATAGGAGTCTCAATGTTGTTAATAGGCCCAAATCCGTTTAGGAGTGGGTAAGGACGATTTTGGGTTTTGTAAGGACTAACTTGCACTTAAAGTAACTCAAAACGGAGTGTTTTCGTCACCTGAAACCATAAGTTTGCGCCGCACTTTGCATATCCTGTATTTACATAGGTGCCACCCTATGCATCTCCTATATTTGCATAGGCGCCGCCCTATGCATCGCCTATATGTGCATAGGCGACACATTCAACTTTGAATGGCCATAACTTCTTCACCGGGTGTCCGTTTTAGGTGAATTTGGTATCGTTTGAAAGCTTATTGAATTATATACAATTTGGTATATAGTAGGACACCCAGTTCATCATATACAATGAGTTATGGTCAATGGTATTTGACAAAAATTAAAACGTCCACTAAAACTTAATCGATCGAAATGGTTTTAACTCTTCCTTGAGTTGAAGGACTTCTTTGGTCTAATTTCGTGCTCAAATGGATTCACATACTACACAATTGATTAACATGCCAAATTCACATAGTATTTAAGGCTCTGGGATTATCAATGCATCAGAGTCATTTTATTCTAGCCCGAAATACGGGGTGTTACATTATCTCCCTCTTGGGATCTTTCGTCCCCGAATGATTGATTGGAAATGTTGAAGCTCAAAGGTATAGAATGATGCTGACATGATGTGTCTTCTAAGAAAGTATATAACTAAGTGCATAACTGATCTGAAACATTTAAACTTCTATCATGAAACTGAATTTTTTAGTTGGCTTGCCCTTACTTGCTTCAAGACGCTGATTCATGCTAAGAGTTTAGGATTCCGTTGAAGTGTTCATGATCCAATCATACATATTTAATTGAGAAGTGATAACTTATGCAATTATTAATCATGAGGCATCAACACTTAGATCGTACCATGGTATTATACTAACTGGGCTAAAATACTTGGAAGTATTTGAGATTATGCACTGAACACTCATGAACTGAGTCACGACTAAATAGCTGAATCTAAAACATGATGCTTTGACTGAACTGAATTCGCAACTTAGGGTGAAATATATTCGGATGGTCATACGCATGATACTTCGGATAGCAGGATTGGGTGAAAAGGTGGAAGCCACCGTAACTTGTTTGCCTGACTGAAATACACCGGAAACTTATATTCAACTGGAGTATATCTTTAATACTCCCTTAACTATACTATTTCCCTTAAATACCATATTCATTCCATTCAACTTATAACTCTCATATGGGCATTGATAGCTCTTTCTACAATGTCTATAGTAGCTTAAATCCTTTCACTGCGATCAAGCCTAACTCCAAGTCACAAAAATACATGTCATACCATGATACTAGTCGAAACAATATGATTCAATCTTCTACATCCTTTTAAAGTTCACACCCTAAGCATATCATGCCTTCCCACATTAATGACTAACTCTGAACTCTTACTATAGATTCACTAGTGCATATTGCGTCCCTTCACTAAAATCCCAACATGTCATTCAAGCCTATCGTTATAACCTCATATGAACTTCAAGGAAAACCCCCATGAAGAAACACCTCACATATTCTCTAAACCACTATTAATATAACTCCCACGCGCTACCCCAAGAACATACCCACACAAATTTCCACTAAAACTCACATATATCAAAAACTTGGCCCCAGATCTTACTTCACACTTATGGTCTTATCTAAAACAAGCATACTATAATGCGGGAGTACATGAGTCATGAGCTACGTGACCTCAATTTGGAGTTCATAACTTATGGAATGGAATTCCGACTACTGAATGAACTGAAACTTCTCATTTTGGAACTTGAAGAGTACATGATTCTCTTTCATAAGCATGAACATGAATTTTGATCATTGGACTGAAATGTAAGGCATGAGTAGATATTGGGACAACTGAAAAAAAAAATACTACGATAAGAATGGGTTGAGTCCCACCCTCACTTTCTAACGTTCTAAATCATACTGCATCACTACTAGAATCTGAGAGCCTTAGTTGGTTATTGGTTCTGTCATCTCCCCCTTAGCTTCAAGTCATCAACTAGAGTTTTGGGAGATCCTTTACCATATTCTAACTGAACTACACTTACTACACTCTAGGGTCTGAAAAAAAATAACAATACATGCATATCATAGAACTTAGCCCGAATGACTACCTTCCGGGATACACTCTATCTTTCTCTAGCCACTAATAGTCATAGTATAATGCCTGCACACTTATTCTATCGGTTTAACCTTCAAAAGTCAAGCTTAGATGCTAACACTCAACATGGATATCACCAAGCCTTTGATGAACCATATCTCTTTCGATAGAGCATACGACTATTGCGACTCCAAATTTATATCCCTCTACTATGAGAATCAAGATCACCGCAAAAGGCCCAACACTATCAATCAAAACACGTTAACATGGCTATTTAGATCACCATGTACCATCTAACTAGTCTTTCTCTACTTAAAAATTCAATGGTACCACTAGCCACACACAACAAGTAATAGCTTTAGAAAAATGCCACAACCTCATGTCACCTTAGGCATACTTCTACATCATACATGCAATATCATACACCACTACGAACCAAATAAACTTACTCTATTGTATGCACCGTTTAAGTCTTTAGATCACTTCTATACAACTAGTATTTATTAACCAAGAAATCTTCACATCCACCTTCATGGACATCAACTATTCAAACATAATATCTAGTGCTATGCAAGATTTACAACCCAACCTTACACGAAATTTTCACTTTGAAACTATGAAATAACCATCACGAAACACTAGTACACTAGAACGTGACAACCACAATAACCGATCATGACCTAATGGTTTTCCTTATCATAATCCATTAGCATGTACTATTTTAGCAAATCAAGCCTACTAATTTAATCCCACAAAACATGCATCATCAAACTCGTGCCACTATTTACCACCACACCATTTAAATTCAAGCCTATACTTTAGTATAAATCATTTACCACCAATGCAGAATGAAACATAATATATAAATATACTAATCCATCAAATTGGGATATTCTATCCAAATATCTCAAAAATCTACTACATACCTTCTCACAAGTATCACTAGTTTACAACTACCAATGAAAAGAGGGTCAAGGGGGTTAAAGCCTCATAATACACATGGTCAACTTTATCCTTATATTGTAACCCCGTACAATCGTATCTACTTATACTTCTTTCTCACATCACAATTACTTACCCAAGCATACATTTACACTACCTTCAAAATCCACAACAACCATGAGTCTATACTTATAACCTACTGGCTAATCTGGCCATTTTCATACTTCAAGCAAGGACAATTCACCTCGCCTAATAACTCCTTCTCAGTCTTCTACTAATAAACTAACACAGAAGGACGAATCACTTCATTACCAACTCTATCTCATGCAAAAAGATTCAGCTATGCATATATTCAACCAACACAAGATCCACACGTTGAATGACAAATTGCTAGTGAATCGAAATAGGCCTCACACAGCTTCACTAGACTTTTTAGTTTCACCCACACGATGATGAAATATTTTCAAGAGATAGGAACTTGTCACACAACATTCCATAATCTGAGAATACACATCTTACATTGTATAGATAATAAAAAAATCTGAGTTAAATATTTCCCCCACAGATTATCATACAATCCACACACGCTACTTGCTACCAATAGGTCATGACACTGACACTTTAACTTATACTACTATTTGGGTGGAAATTCAATTCCAACACTTCTAATACACAACTTTTCCCTTAAGCATAACATCTGCAACATAAATTTCGAAAAAGGGACGAATATACTCAATACAGAAGGCTGAAAAACACAATTTCGTTAAGATCAAGGTTCACACTGGAACCCATACACTCTGAAGCAATAACAGACTCTTTTCAAGTCCTTGCATAATTTTAAGATCTTATATGACGCGATCCGAAGGGACAATACTATTTAGACTCTAAATTTCTTCACTCGATTCACCCTAGAAGTGTGATGGGTCTGAGAACATCAGAGTAAGGAAAGAATTTGGGCTGATTTTACTTTCGTATGGATGTCACCATAGCACGAATTAGAGTATGAAGGAGGAACATTCTAACTATGAAGCACGAACTAACTCACAAACAAGGGAAACATTCCTAAACGCCTAGTAGCCTCCTATTTATAAGTATGGCGCACTACACACCCATAAACAAGACTCTACCCGACGCGATTTCGCAGACACCCTGGGACCATGAAGCTGGATTTGATACAAAGTTTGTCACGACCTGAGCCTAGGCCCTAGCCGTGACGAGCATTGTAACACCCCGCATTTTGGGCTACAATATAAACCATGACTGTGATGCGTTGATAATACAGAAGCCATAAATCCTATGCCAATTTGGCATGTTAATCAATGTTGTAGTATTTGAATCCAATTGAGCACGAATTTTGACCATAGAAGTCCTTCAACTCAAGGACGAGTTAAAACCATTTCCATCAATTAAGTTTTAGTGGACGTTGTAATTTGTGTCAAATTATATTGACCATAACTCATTGTATATTATTAACAGGGTGGCTTACTATATACCAAATTTTAGATAATTGAATAATCTTTCCAACGATACCAAATTCCCCTAAAATGGACACCCGATGAAGAAGTTATGGCCTTTTCAAAGTTGAATGTGTCGCCTATGCACATATAGGCGATGCATAGGGCGGAACCTATGAAAATATAGGCGATACATAGGGCGGCGCCTATGTAAATTTAGGCGATGCACAAGGCGGCGCACACCTTAATGTATGCAATGCAAAGGGCGGCGCCTATCCTAGTCTATGCGATGAAAAGGTCAACTTCAAACAATCATAACTCTCTGAATATAATCAACTGGGAGAGTTGCTATCTATCAAATGAAATCTCTTTGAGTTTTCTTTTAAATTCAACTGATTTCAGCCAAATCCAACATCTGAGTAATGCACTATACCCGTTTTACTTCAGCCTGTCAGTTTGTCAACTGAGGGATAGTTTCGACTTTTTTTGTTTTCTTAGGGGCATTTTAGCCATTTAACCTCACCCAAATTTCATCTATAAAACCAGATTTAGCTCGCAATTCATCAAAATATAATCCTTTTCTCAAATTCTCTCTCAAGAACACCCCTTAGGGTTTCAAACAAAAATCCCAAATAACTCAAGATTCAACCGTCGGTTTTGGAAGATAATTAGAGATTTGAAATCCCCATATTGTAGGCTTCAAGGATCATCCATCAATTTTCTTAAATGGAGGTATGCGGGATTTTTCCTAAATTCTCATGGGCATAGAAAAATCATGTTTTAGAATGGGGTTTTAAAATATGTATATATATTTATGTATAAGATGTTTTAACATCATTGTTTTGGTCTTTTGACCATCTCCAAAGCGATTTGACAGTTTTATACATATATAAATTGAGAGCATGATTTTCATGGAACCCCTCTCTTAATGTAAATTTTTCCATGTTTCACATAATATACAATATTTTGAACACGAAAGAGAGGGTTGTGAATGTTGAATATGCATGTAATGCAAAAATTCATGGTTTTGCCAAGATGCACATGACAACTATGTGTTTGATGAAATTTCTGCATAAATTGAACTTTAAGTTTTGGAATATGAAATCCTTTACATCAGTTACATGTTTTGGTGATCTAAACTATGTTTTGAATGAAAGCTCTTGATTAATACATTATCGCTCAGAAATAGGACTTGTAAGTCTTGGTATGACGATACCAACTCAGACAAATGCCATAACAGACACAAACTAGTTCAGAAATTAGATTTTTTTTCAGACTTCCATGATTTAGAAATTTCAGAATGATACATGTTCAGAAAAAGTTAAAAATGGGCATACAGAGATGTTAGGTGGTTCCCCGAAGAGGGCTTGAGTTCAGACAACTCTTTTCCTAAAACCGTGGTTTGCCGACCCGGGTATATTATTATGCGCTGTCTTAAATGTCCTGTGGCGTATCAGACTCAGAGACTCCAACCCTTGCGGCACACTTAGGTTGGAAGCTTCCCCGCCGATTCAATGGCAGATTCCATACAGCCCATGGAATAATCAACAATGTAGGGGAATACCACCTAACTCAGAAGTAAAACATAGATCATGATTTGAAATGAACAGACAGGTTGCATGTTTTCAGAAAGTTCCCATATATTTTTCATAAATAGTTTTATACATGATGTCTTGATGAAAAATTTGATTTCACTTAATATATATATATATATATATGTATGTTCTATTATACTATTTTTGGAGTGCTTCGCGTGCCAGTACTTTTCCAGGTTCTGAGGCACAGTCTAGGGGTCCAGCAACTCAGTAGACATTCTCGGATTTGCAGACTTGATCTCACAGTGGTGAGCCTTCTATTATCTGAAAGGCCTAATTATGTCAGACATTATCTTATTTATTATGTTTTTGGTTTACTGGGTGCCTTGTCCCAGTTTCTTTTCAGACATGTTCTTAGTAGAGATTTCGCAGACTGATGTCAGATAGTATTATTCAGAAATCTGTCAGAACTTGACCATGTTTTCTGTACTCAGTTTCAATTACGCATTTTATTATGATTATGAATGTTGTGCATGATAACCAAACAGAGAATGGGTGTTCCAGGCCTTCATGTTTCGGGATGCTCGTCACGGCTAGGGCCTAGGCTCGGGTCATGACAAAATTGGTATCAGAGCACGGTTAATGGTACCAGGGTATCTACGAAATCACGTCAAGTAAAGTTCTATGTATAGGTTTGTAGAGCGCCACACTTATAAGCAGGAGGCTACTAGGCATTTAGGAATGTCTCTCTTTCTTCATGTTCTAGTTCGTGCAATAGAGTCAGAATGTTCCTCTTTCATACTCTTATTCGTGCTATGGTCGCCCATATGAAAGTAAAAAGTCATCACAAATTTTTTCCTTACTCTAATGTCCTCAGCTATGTCTCATTATTGAGGTGATTCAATTGTAGAAGTTTAGAATCTAAATGGTATGGTCCTTTCTAATTGAACCATATAAGAGTTAAAATTTGTGCAAGGACTTGAGAAGAGTCCGTTAGTGCTTCAATGTGTATTGATTCCGATGTTGACATTGATCTTGATGGAATCGTGATTCAGTTTCAGGTATTAATTGCATTTAGTCCCTTTCAAATTTATGTTACAAATGTCTTGCTTAAGGGAGAATGATGTGTAGTAGAATGTTAGAACTGTATTTCCACCCGAATAGTAGTATGCGTTAAAGTGTTGTTGTCATGACCTATTGGTAGTGAAATTAGACCAAGAAGTTGGTGATGTGAAGTCACAAAGTTAGAAGTCAGAGTGAGGGTGACTTTTGTGTAAATGAATATTTTAGTTGAATAACCGATGTTCGATAATGATTTACCCCCCCTTATGGTGATAGACTAATGTGGTAACTAGTAGCATGTGTGGATGGTATGGTAGTCCGTGGAGGAAGTGTTTGACTTCGATTTTATTTATACAGAGTAAGATGTGTATTCATAGTTCATTGGATATTGCGTATTAAACTTCTATCTCATTTAATCTTGTCATCAAGGTGTTGTTGAAAAAAAATAAAGTCTAGTGAAGCCGTGTGGGGATCTTTCGATTCACTAGCATAGTTGACTTGTCATTCATTTCATTTTCTTGTTCAAAATACAAAATCAAAGTCTAGTGAAGCCGTGTGAGGCCTATTTCGATTCACTAGAAACTTGTTGTCCAACTTGTTGTTGTGTTGGTTTAATAGATGTATAGCTGAACTTGTTTACATGAGATTGAGTTGGTAAAGAGGTTATTCGTCCTTGTGTGTTGTTTAGTAGATGGTAGAGAAGGAGTTGTTAGTTAGAGTGATTTGTAGGTAGCTTGAAGTGTGAAAATGGCTATGTTAGCCAGTAAGTTGTAAGTATAGACTCATGGTTGTTTGTGGAATTTGAAGGTAGTCTAAATGTATGCTTGAGTAAGTAAGCATGATGTGAGAGGCCGTATAAGTAGATAGGATTGTATGGGGTTATACTATAAGATTAATGTCGATCGTGTCTATTATGTGACTTTACACCTTGAACTTCTTTTCCTTGGTAGTTATAAACTAGTACTACTAGTGAGAAGATATGTAGTAGATTTTTGAGGTATAGTAGTAATGTTATAAAGGTTCTTTGGTCGTTGATAGTATCTAGATAAAATCAAATATTTGGTGTAGAATGTCCCAATTTGATGGACTAGTAAATTATGTTGTATTCTTCATGGGTGGTATTTACTGAATAAAAACAAGTATGAGCTGATGCCTATGATGCCTTACACCATGTATTTATAGTACCTAAAAGTCCCTAAGTCAACAAGGTACAAAATGCAAGCTATACAATTATCAACTACAAGCTGAAAATCTGAAAATCCTGCACATGCATGCTGAAATTTCTGCACATGCTTGCCAACCTTTGTGGACCTTTTAAAGTGGAAATTTTGCAGTTTTATACCAGCCCGTGTGAACTTCCTAAATTCTAATAAATGTCCTGCCAGAGTATTTTGTCCATCTAGAAGGTTCTGGAACGTAGGCACCAATGCGGGGCATTTATCGAAGCCCCGCCAAGCTCGAAAACGCACCCGAATAGTTCGAAACATGCCCAAAACATGAGGAGTTTAAAGGGTTGTGACGTTGAGCATCACAATGTGGTTGTAAAAATAGTGACTTAAGATTAATGATGTATGTTTTGTAAGAATTATGTATAAGGTTGGGTTGCAAATCATGTTAAGCACTAGACATTATGTTTAAACAATTGATGTCCATGAAGGTGGATGTGATGATTTCCTTGTTAATGATACTAGTTTTATGGAAGTAATCTAATAGTCTTGAATGGTGTATGCAAGTGCCTAAGTTTATTTGATTCGTAGTGAAGTATGATGTTGCATATATAATGTAGATGTATTCCCAAGGTGATCTGAGGTTGCGGTATTTTCTAAGATTATTACACGTTTTGTGTGACGAGTGGTACCGTTGATTTCGCTAGGTGGAGAAAGACTAGTTAGATGGTATATGGTGTTCTAAATAGTCAATTTAAGGAGTTTTGATTGATAGTGTTGAGCCTTTTTATATGATCTTGATTCTCATAGTAGAGAGATGTAAGTTTGGAGTCACGATATTGATAGGCTATGTCGGAAGTAGTATGATTCATTGAAGGCTTGGTGACATCCATGCTGAGTGCTAGATTCTAAGTTTGAGTTTTTGAAGGTTGAAGTAATAGAAACAAGGGTTAAAGTACTAGAGGGTGTGCACTCCGACTATGGGGATACTCATGAAGACCCTAAGTTAGTAAGTATGCAAGTATTATATGATGACTGCTGGGTCTATAGAATGATAAAGTGTATCTCAGAAAATAGTATTAACAGTGTGTTTTACACTTTCAGGTGTAGTCATTTGGGTTAAGTGCCATGATATGCGTGTATAGTAGTTTTTCAGACCCCAGAGTGCAGTGAGTGTACTTTAGTTTAAAGTCTAGTAAGGGATCTCCCAAACTTAATATCATGGATTGAAGCTAAGGGGGAGATGATAGAGCGAATAACCAAGTTAGGCCTTCAAATTCTAGTCGTGATGTCATGATGATATAGAACGTCAGAAAGTGAGGGTGAGACTCAACCCATTCTTATCTAAGTATATTTTTTTCAGTTATCCCAATATCTACTCATGCCTTACGTTTCAGTCCAATGATCAAAATTCATGCTCATGCTTATGATAGAGAATCATGTACTCTTCAAGTTCTAAAATGAGAAGTTTCAGTTCATTCAGTAGTCGGAATCCCATTCAATAAGTTATGAACTCCAAATTAAGGTCATGTAGCTCATGACTCATGTACTCATGCTTTATAGTATGCTTGTTTTATATAAGACCATAAGTGTGAAGTAAGATCTGGGGCTAAGTTTTTGATATGTGATCTTTAAAAGAGGCATAGAAGGTGGCATCATATGGTTTAGAATAATAGCATGGTGTAGCATGTTGTATTTCTGTGACTTAGAGTTAGTCTTGATCGCGGGGTAAGGATTAAGATATTTTAGACATTAGTAGAAAAATTTGTCAATGCTCATATGAGGATTTTAAGCTAAATTGAATGAATATGATATTTATTGGGAATAGTATAGTTAAGGGACATTCGAGAAGTGTACTAAGCTTGAAAGTAATAAGTTTTATTGCCAAAGGTCTGGTAATTCTATCCTAATTTAGGAGTTATATGTCTATATTCCAGACTGCAGAGCAGTGTCAATGTTGTGATTTCCTGGATGTCTTGTGTAATCCATACCTAAGATTCGTGGCTCCCTATTACTGTTAGAAATTCTTCAGAGAGAGTGTTGAAGAGATACTCCAGTTAAGTATGAAAGTCCAGCATAATTCAATCTATTTAGTCAGTAAGTCAGTTATTAGGCAAATTCGCATGACTTCTTTTCTCGTCTTTTCATTTATTCATGCTACCCGAAATCTCAGACATGCTACTATTCCAAAATATAGTATACCAGTAGTTGCGAGTATGGCTCAGTTCATGTGTCATGGGTTAGATTCAAATTCCAGGGGTTCAGTTATGAATCAAATCGTAGGTTCCGTGTGCATTGCCTCCGTTTTCCGAGTATCTTAGTGAATTGAACACTCATAGAAGGATATAGGGTCCCAAGGGAGAGATACCCCATTCGGTTGAATGCATAGATTCTTATTACAAGCTTCGCATCAATTGTTATTGCGTATTCAGCCATACGTTCTTGTGTCAGTTCAGTTAGATATGCCTGCATTAGAAATGCATGTTCAATAGAAAAAGTTCAGCTTATATGTGTATTCAGTTCTGCGTTCATGAGATTAACTCAATAATAAATCCATACATTAGGTTTGCATGTTTATTATGAGAAATCAGCTTATGAGTAGCTCCAGTCGTGTATTCCATGCATCAGATATGCATGTCCGATATAAGAATTTAGAATATCAGTAGTTCCATCAATATGGTCATGTTTCAGATAAGTGTACTCTTTATTAGAAGACATGTCGTGCCTTCGTTATTCCATACCTTTAAGGCTTCAACAAGTTCCTATCCATCATTCGGGGATGAATGATCCCAAGGGGGAGATAATGTAACACCCCGCATTTTGGGCTACAATATAGACCATGACTCTGATGCGTTGATAATCTAGAAGCCATAAATCCTATGCCAATTTGGCATGTTAATCAATGTTGTATTATGTGAATCCATTTGAGCACTAATTTAGACCATAGAAGTCCTTCAACTCAAGGACGAGTTAAAACCATTTCGATCGATTTAGTTTTAGTGGACGTTGTAATTTGTGTTAAATTCTATTACCCATAACTCATTGTATATGATGAACTGGGTGTACTACTATATACCAAATTGTAGATAATTGAATAAGCTTTCCAACGATACCAAATTTGCCTAAAACGGACACCCGGTGAAGAAGTTATGACCTTTCAAAGTTGAATGTGTTGCCTATGCACATATAGGCGATGCATAGGGCGGCACCTATGTAAATATAGGCGATGTATAGGGCGGCGCCAATGTAAATTTAGGTGATGCACAAGGCAGCGCACACCTTAATGTATGCAATACAAAGGGCGGCGCCTATCCTAGTCTATGCGATGAAAAGGTCAAATTCAAATAATTATAACTCTCTGAATATAATGAACTGGCAGATTTGCTACCTATCAAATGAAATCTCTTTAAGTTTTCTTTCCAATGCAACTGGTTTCATCCAAATCCAACTTCTGAGTAACGAGTAATACCTGTTTTACTTCAGCCTTTCAGTTTGTCAACTGAGGGATAGTTTCGACTTTTTTTTGTTTTCTTAGGGGCATTTTAGTCATTTCACCTCACCCAAATTTCGTTTATAACAACAGATATAGCTCCCAATTCATCAAAATATAATCCTTTTCTCAAATTCTCTCTCAATAACACCCCTTAGGGTTTCAAACAAAAATCCCAAATAACTCAAGATTCAACCGTCGATTTTGGAAGATAATTAGAGATTTGGAATCCCCACATTGTAGGCTTCAAGGATCATCCCTCAATTTTCTTAAATAGAGGTACGTGGGGTTTTTCCTAAATTCTCATGGGCATAGAAAAATCATGTTTTAGAATGGGGTTTTAAATTATGTATATATATTTATGTATAAGATGTTTTAACATCATTGTTTTGGTCTTTTGACCATCACCAAAGCGATTTGACAGTTTTATACATATATGAATTGAGAGCATGATTTTCATGGAACCCCTCTATTAATGTAAATTTTTCCATGTTTCACGTAATATACAATGTTTTGAACACGAAAGAAAGGGCTGTGAATGTTGAATATGCATGTAATGCAAGAATGCATGGTTTTGCCAAGATGCACATGACCACTATGAGTTTGATGAAATTTCTGCATGAATTGAACTTTAAGTTTCGGAATATGAAATCCTTTACATCAGTTACATGTTTTGGTGATCTAAACTCTGTTTTGAATGAAAGCTCTTGCTTAATACATCATGGCACAGAAATAGGACTTGTAAGTCCTGGTATGACGATACCAACTCAGACAAATGCCATAACAGACACAGACTAGTTAAGAAATCAGACTTTTTTTCAGACTTTCATGATTTAGAAATTTCAGAATGATACATGTTCAGAAAAGGTTAAAAATGGGCATACAGAGATGTTAGGTGGTTCCCCGAATAGGGCTTGAGTTCAGACAACTCTTTGCCTAAAACTGTGGTTTGCCGACCCGGGTATATTATTATGCACTGACTTAAATGTCCTATGGCGTATCAGACTCAGATACCCCAACCCTTGCGGCACACTTGGGTTGGAGGCTTCCCCGCTGAGTCAATTGCGGATTCCATACACTCTATGGAATAATCAGAGATGTAGGGGAATACCACCTAACTCAGAAGCAAAACACATATCACGATTTGAAATGAACAGACAGGTTGTATGTTTTCAGAAAGTGCCCATGTACTTTTCAGAAATTGTTTTATACATGATGTCTTGATGAAAAACTTTCTTTCACTTAATATATATATATATATATATGTATGTTCCATTATACTATTTTTGGAGTACTTCGCGTGCCAGTACTTTTGTGCTAACCCCCCCCCCCCCCCTCCCTCCTTCCAGGTTCTGAGGCTCCGTCTAGGGGTCCAGACTTGATCTCACAGTGGTGAGCCTTCTATTATCCAGAAGGACTAATTATGTCAGACATTATCTTATTTATTATGTTTTTGGTTTACTGGGGGACTTGTCCCAGTTTCTTTTCAGATAGATGTTTGTGTTCTTAGTAGAGATTTCGCAGACTGATGTCAGTTAGTATTATTCAGAAATATGTCAGAACTTGACCATGTTTTCCGTACTCAGTTTTAATTCCACATTTTATTATGATTATGAATGTTGTGCATGATAACTAGATAATGGGAGTTCCGGGCCTTCATGGTTTGGGATGCCCGTCATGGATAGGGCCTAGGCTCGGGTCGTGACATGCATCCCAAACTATGAAGGCTCGGAACACCCATTCTCTAATAGTTTATCATGCACAACATTCGTAATCATAATAAAATGCGGAATTTAAACTTAGTACGGAAAACATGGTCAAGTTCTGCAACATTTCTGAATAATACTATCTGACATTAGTCTGCGAAATCTCTACTAAGAACTCAAACATCTGTCTGAAAAGAAACTGGGACAAGGCCCCCAGTAAACCAAAAACAAAATGAATAAGATAATGTCTGGCATAATTAGGCCTTCCTAATAATAGAAGGTTCACCACTTTGAGATAAAGTCTACAAAACCGAGAATATCTACTGAGTAGCTGGACCCCTAGGTTGTGCCTAAGAACCTGGAAGAAGGGGGGTTCAGCACAAAAGTACTGGCATGCGAAGCAATCCAAAATAGTATAATGGAACATACATATATATATATATATATATATTAAGTGAAAGCAATTTTTCATCAAGACATCATGTATAAAACTATTTCTGAAAAATACATGGGCACTTTCTGAAAACATGCAACCCATCTGTTCTTTTCAAATCATGATCTGTGTTTTACTTCTTAGTTAGGTGGTATTCCCCTACAAGTCTGATATTCCACGGGCTGTATGAAATCCGTCATTGACTCGGCGGGGAAGCCCCCAACCCAAGTGTGCCGCAAGGTTTGGAGTCTCTAAGTCTGATATGCCACAGGACATTTAAGTCAGCACATAATAATATACTTTGGTTGGCAAACCACGGTTTTAGGCAATGAGTCGCTTGAACTCAAGCCCTCTTCGGGGGACCACCTAACATCTCCGTATGGCTATTTTTAACCTTTTCTGTACATGCAACATTCTGAAATGCTAAAATCATGAAAAGTCTGAAATGTCTGTTAGTCTGAGTCTGATATGGCATTTATCTAAGTTGGTATCATCATACCAAGACCTTGAAAGTCATGATGTTTTTTTTAGCCATAATATATTAAGCAAAAATCTTTCATTCAAAACATAGTTTAGACCACCCAAAACATGCAAATGATGTAAAGGATTTCATATTCCGAAACTTAAAGTTCAATTCATGCAAAACTTTTATCAAACATATGGTGGTCATGTGCATTTTGGAAAAACCATGCGTTCTTTCATTACATGCATATTCAACATTCACAACCCTCTCTTTCGTGTTCAAAATCATATTCCAAACATAGCAAGAGTCAAAGCACTTCATATCATGATTTCCTTTTCTTTTCAAGATGTATTTCAAAACAATTTATATTACGCAGAACATGAAACACTTTACATTAAGAGAGGGGTTTCATAAAAATCATGCTCTCAATTCATATTTTAGGACAAACACATATATACATATACATAAACTTTTCAATCACTTTGTGGGAAAGCCACAAGGCCAAAACAAGATCATTAAAGCTTCTAAAACATGAGTATGTACATGAATTTGAAAACACAATTCTTAAAACATAATTTCTATGCCCATGAGATTTTAGGAAAACCCCGCGTACCTTTTTATCCACGAATTTTGGGTGTCTATCGAAGCCTATGTCGAGAGGATTCTGAATCTATAATTTGTTTCACGAAGAAGTTTCGGAATGATCGGACCTTCAAGCTTATTTTCTCAAACCCTATTTTGTCCTTCTCTTAAGTTCTTGAAGGATTAGACTTTGGGAATTTATAGTAGGCTTCAATGTTGTTAATAGGCCCAAATCCGTTTAGAACTGGGTAAGGACGATTTTGGGTTTTGTAAGGACTAACTTGCACTTAAAGTAACTCAAAACGGAGTGTTTTCGTCACCTGAAACCATAAGTTTGCGCTGCACTTTGCATCTCTTGTATTTACATAGGTGCCGCCCTATTCATAGCCTATATTTGCATAGGATCCGCCCTATGCATCCCCTATTTTTGCATAGGCGCCGCCCTATGCATCGCCTATATGTGCATAAGCGACACATTCAACTTTGAAAGGCCATAACTTCTTCATCGGGTGTCCGTTTTAGGCGAATTTGGTATCGTTGGTAAGATTATTCAATTATCTACAATTTGGTATATATTAGGCCACCCAGTTCATCATATACAATGAGTTATGGTCAATGGGATTTGACACAAATTACAACATCCACTAAAACTTAATCGATCGAAATGGTTTTAACTCGTCCTTCAGTTGAAGGACTTCTATGGTCAACTTTCGTGATCAAATGGATTCAAATACTACAAAATTTATTAACATGCCAAATTTGCATAGGATTTAAGGCTCTGGGATTATCATCACATCAGAGTCATATTTTTTTTATTCTAGCCCGAAATGCGGGGTGTTACAGATTGATTTGTAGAGGTTTTGATTACCATATATGAATTTACATAATGTAGGAACAAATTCCTTTGGTCTATCTATATTATTAATGGTTAATTAGTTCTAAAAAGGAAAATACCATTTGGTTGTCTATGGAGTTGGCATTTATCTTAGGTGGCCAAAATTACGTAAATGGGTTCAAGACCTTAAATGTCAAAATGAATTGTATCAATGTTAATGCATGAACTGATGGGATAAGAGTTCGAATGTCGACAAATGATGGAAATAAGATAACTTATGGTTAAAGTCCCTCGTCAAACGACTTAGGGTTAATGTCACTAATCTAATAACTTGGGTTTAAAATCCCTCATTTAATTACTTGTGGTTAAAGCCCCTTGTCTAATGACTTTTTTTTAAAGTCCCTCATCTAAGGACTTGTGAGCAAATTCCCTCGGTTAGTGGCTTTTGGTTGGAGTCCTTTGCTCAAAGATATCTCTTTATTTTAAAATACATCTCCTATGAATCGACATGGGATTAAATTTCCTTTCCCAATTATATTCGGGAGCATGTGATTATAGTTCCATGCTTGAGTGAATGTGTGAGCATGTGATTAGAGTTCCATACCTGATCAAATATGTAAGCATGTGATATAGTCCAATGCCTAATTAAATATGCATGCATGTGATAGAGTCCCAAGCCTAATGAATTGGTTAAATTTATTAAATTGGTTGAGTATGCTCGTGCTTCGGATCCTCTTGACTAATGCAACAATGAAGTTCAAGGTTATAAATTTGGTAAAGTGGAAGATTGAAACTACTTTACTCCATGCCTAATGGATGAATGACTTAAGAATGCATGTTATAGCTCATTCTATGGTTTTGCACATTGGATAACTATTTATACAAGTATCTTCATATATGCATATATATGTGTAAATATAATTGAATATAATGAATTAAATGGATTGAAAAAGTGCACTATTTTATCCCTATCCTTGAGTTGAATTCTAGTTCTCCAATCGCTAACCATCTTTGGACGCTATGTTCCCATGAAACATAGAGGTCATAGAGATTTCTTCTTCTTCTATTAGTGATCGGGTGTTCGATTTGTTCGGGAATCGACCCTGAAGTGGTGAGCTTTCATACTCAAAAGGACCTACCTTTCATAATCACTTTATCCTATGTCATAGACTTCAATACGTTTGGTACTTGGCTATTGTCGGGGACATGTCTCGAAATATTATTGACTTGATTTGATAGGGGTTTTGTGGATGACTATAGACTTGGGAATATTGTCTAGACTATTGACATTAACGAAATGTTAGACATTATCTAAGTATTGACTACTAGACTTATATTTCTGCTATTTTCTAATTTGGTCGGGACTCACTCGACACTTGTGGTTGTTGTGATAAGGATTAGGTTGGGTTATTGGAACAACTTCTGGCATATATGGGCTTTAGGTGCCCATATATCATCATCCAATTTTTAGGGTGTGTCTAGTTGGTATCAGAGCCTAGGTTCATTCTTAGTTGGGAATCCATAAAGACGTGTCAAATAGAGCCTCTTTAATGGGTGTGAAGCACACCACACTTATAAGAGAGGGCTATGAGAAATTTAGAAATAGTTCCCTTTCTTGTGATTTAATCTCAACATATATATATTCTAAGGTCTTGGATTCCCTTGAATTCTACTAGATCATCTTTCAGATCATGTATCCACGAAAATCTACCGATTAAACAAGCTCTTCTATCCCAACTATGGGCAATATGGACAAAGATCATCAAACTTTAGGGATTCAGACCTAGTCAAGGGTAGTGACATCTGACTTTCATCATGGAGTTCCACCATTTTCAACTAAATCTACTATTAGGGGGTGACATTGCTCCTCACTCACCTCAAAATGCTAGGTTCCATTGCTTCTTTGGTCTATTGGCACAGATTGGTGAAATATTACCAAGAGTAGGTATTCGGTGGGTCCTAGACTCTATTCCACTACTATTTCTCCCTATCCAAACCTATTGAGAGGTAGGCATTCTCAAATTGGTAAGACTCATAGGGAACAAAGTGTCCAACATCAGTATATCAGGGCTTGATCCGTATTCACCTATCCTACTTGTCGATTTTGCATTCGATCAAACTGTGGTTGCTGCGAGACAAAAAGGAATCAGTATTTCATATATAGTCAAGTGGGTCACATGAAATGGGAGTGTCCTATAATGACCATATCTTGGGAAGAAAAAACCACTGATATACCCAAATTACAACTCTCTTACAAAAGTGTAAGCAGACATTGTCAAATATAAAAACAACTAGATTCGGGTCGAATCCCACAGGGAATATCGTGTTAATTAAGTTGTATACAAATAAGTTGACTTTTAATCAATTATTTTCATAATTCAAAAAGGGGGTTAATTCAGTTCACATATTTATAGTTTCAGATTAACAAGATGTGATACATGTGGCAATATTCAAATTTAGAGAAATAGCAAGCTTGGGTTTTGTCAACCTTGTAGTTTTCAATACTTAATAACTATGTGTTGTAAGAATTCATACATGCATTGCAGTTATAGAGAAACATTTTTGATAGATTAATCCAAATGTTTATCAACCATTAAGGGCTAATTCACTTAAATTCTCTCGAATCAAAAGTGTTTATATAATTATTCGAATTCTCCAAGTTGTTAATCCTATTAAGGCATTAACGAATAAAATAGAGGTTAAACTCCTATTCTCTTGTCACTATTCTCCTTTCTAAACATAAAATTTTATATTAAACAAGTTGAGTTTTATGGCACATTCTCTATATATGCAACCACAAGAATTAAAAATCTACAGAGAGAGTATGATATAAGTAAATCAATGCATAATGAATTCAAAACCCATAGTATTAGATTGTATGCTACAAGGCTTCCGTAACGATAACTAATAAAATTATCTACTAATGAATAAAAAGGGAATAGAATAATAATGTTCATCATACCAAATTGTCAAAATAAACTATCTTGATGGATTAGTAAATAAAATAGATGTATATCTTTCTTTTCTCTGTGTTGACCCGCTACTCTAAAATCAAAAGATGCAGAATAATCTGTGAATTTTCATCTTGGGATATTTTAAGTAACTTTTCTCCCTAATTTCTCTCCAAGTCCCTAGACTTAATTTAATGACAAAATAGTCTTGGAGCCTAGTTTTAGGTGCCATATTTAATCCAACATGCTACTTTTGTTTGTATCCAATGCAATCCGCAATCCGTGGTCCCTTTATGTCTCCGTCTACGTTATTTATACTTGATATCATGCTAATAACATAGTTTATCTTAATTACATAAAAAGTAGAATAAAAACATAAGAAACTAAGCACTTTTTTCTCAAAACTTAGATAAATTATGGGTAAGTTATGGTGCTTAGGTATATAAATTCACCCAAGATCAACCACTTTTAGCTCTGAATTGGTTGAGGTCTTCTCAATGCTCTTACTATTCCTTGAGAGCCCAAAGCATCTTCTAATGCTTACATAGGTATATTGAAAGTTTTTTTTTCATGATTAGTATTTTTTGCATGAACCAAGGTCTACTCATTCTAATATAACCTTGTATGTTCCAATGCATCTTGGTTTTTGTCCTGAGAGTGCATCAGGTTTTTTTCTATTTCAACCATGTTAGGAGGATCTATGGTTGATAAGGGTGTTTATAAGGGTTGTGCAGTATCTGTTGGTGGTTGAAAGGCTCTCAAAGAGATAACATTCAAAACTGTAATGCTAATAAAAAAGAACTGCCAAATTCAGATAAAATATCTGAATCTTAAATACTGAATATTGTCTGAACATCTAATCTGAAAAGTCTCATAACTGAACTATCTAACTAAGGAGTTGATAAGACAATCTCACAATTAAATCTGTCTACTGAAATCTTGAATCTAATTAGATAATGAAATCAGAGAATATCCTCGTATGATGAGGACTCACTACTAGTTTACTGCTGCTGGCTAAATGTTTGAACTGCAAATAATAAACTGGAGGCCGTACGCTTGAACCTAGGGTATACACCATAGCTCAAAGAAAAGTATGCATCAGTACAGGTGAATCTATTAGTATGCAAAGTAAGGTAAGTATAAATGTAAGGGTTTATATGCATGAACTATAACTGACTGAATAACTTAAACATGACTGTGTAAGAATACATGCACGAATACATAATTGTAACTAAAGTAATAAGGGTTTTGTATACTGAGTTTACTAATAACATAGATTAATCATAACTTATAGAACTGATAAGTTATGTACTTGATAACTAAGTAACTTTTTCTGACAGTCTGATTTCTAATGGAACTAGCTGAGTTTTGTACTTAGCTGAGTGACTGTATCTGACAATCCTGAAATCTGTAGAACTATCAAAGTTCTTTACTGAAGGCTGGGACTGAGACTATAGGAGATAATCATCTTACGGACAGGACTTTTTTCTAAATAGATTCGTGGTCCAACCTATAACCCCAGTTGGAAGGGAGTCAGTACCATGCCACGGGTAAAGACACTGAAGAGATACCCTCATCTGGTAGGTTCTCAAATGACAATGGTGGGACCCTTAAGTGTTAGGTTAAGCCACCTCATCAACCCTCAACTAAAAGGTTTTGATGTCTCAAGCTATGCTGGCTACGTAGTTCTGGAATGCAAGGACTGCTTCTAAGGATCACACTCTCTACTGGAAGTTGAGTCCCAATCCTTGGGTTAACTTGGTGCTAAATCCTACTCCCAAGTGAATAGACACAGAACTGATTTCCTAGTTCATACTAGGATGGTCTGATATGTTACAGATTGTATTGATTAACTGAACTGAGCTGGGTTTACTCAGTTCCGTTAACTAAGAGAATCCTACAGACTTCTATTATCTGACAGAGTTTACTGAGGACTAACCTTAATACTGAATAGGACTGGATTGATACTGAGCTTAATGAGTGTTCCTAAGTTTTGTAACTGAGCTAGAGTACTAATGATCATGAAATAATTGAGACTGTTCTATAACTGACATTGTCTCGAGGCACACAACTAAATTTTTGGGTATTAGATACCCCCTCAGGACTCGATAAAATGAAAATAATAAGACATGAAAATAATATGAGGCATTTTCTCAGTCATATTAAAAGTCATGAACTTGGATATGAATAGAAATGAATACTAACCTTAGTTAGAATTTTTTATGTTTGGGACCGCTTAACAAGCTTAAAAGACTGAATTAAGCTGGGAATATTGCAGGGTTTTACCATATATCTCCCTTCGAAACAATCAGCCTCGAGTGTGAGTGACTGAACTGAGAGTACTAGTTGGCTTAATCTACTTACTGTACATGAATGCCTGGGACATGACTATAGGACTGATATTACTGATATACAGAATTATCACACTTAAAATACATATCTAATGCATCAGTACATAACTGACCTAGTTCATGATTACATTACTTTGAGTACTGATAAGATAGGTTTGTAATACTAATCATGTATATCAGATGCATGAATACATGACTGAATTGACTCATGAACATATAACCGAATATGCAAGGGTAAATGATACCAAGTTTGTATTGGAAATCTGAGCATTAAACTAAATAAGATTAAGGAACACCATTACCTTGGGAAAAGTCTGGATTAGCGGAGAAGAGGTGAGGATTGTTGGTCCACATGTCTTCTTCTACTTCCCAAGTATCTCCCTCAACGGACTAATTCCACCAAAGAACTTTGACTAGAGGGACTTCTTTTTTCCTCAATCTATAAGTTTGATAGTCAAGGATATCGACAGGAATATCTTCGACAGAGAGGTTGTTATGAACATCAATGACCTCTATAGAGACTACAAATACTGGGTCACCTATGCACTTCTTTAGAAAGGAGACATCAAACACTAGATGAACTAAAGATAAATCTGAAGGTAATTGCTCGTACATTTCTTTGCCAAAATGACTGAGAATTTTGAAGGGACTGACATATCAGGGACTAGGCTTTTCTTTCTTCCCAAACCTCTATACTCCCACTATGAGAGATATTTTTAAATGCACAAAATTGCTAATCTCAAACGAAGCTATTGGATATTTACATCACCTATCATAGAGAGATCAAACAGACCTATATCAATTCTGGAATGATAACTATTATCATATGTAAAATCAATCAAATGCAAGTGGTCATCCCAACTTTCTTTAAAATACATTGTACATGCTCTCCGCATATCCTCTAAAGTCTGAATGATCCTTTCTAGATGACCATTTGTCTGGGATGAAAGGACATACTAAAGTGAACTCGGGCGCCAAGATCCTTTTGGAATGCCTTCTAGAAATGAGAGGTAAAATGGGTACCTCTACCTGAAATAATGGACAACGGAACATCGGGCAATCAGGGTAACACTTTAATATAAAGTTTGTCGTAATCCTTGGCTGAATATAAGGTATGATTGGAACAAAGTGAACTTATTTGGTCAGCGTGTCTACGATGACCCAAATTGAATAGTGGTGATGAAGAGTATGAGGAAAACCCATCACAAAGTCCATGTTAACTTCTTCCGACTTCAAAGTAGGGATACTGAACTTCTGTATTGACCCACTTAACTTTTAATGCTCAATCTTAACCTTCTGATATATTGAGTGGTTAACCACAAATTCAGCAATATCTCTCTTCATCCCACTCCACCAATTAATCACCCGTAAATTTTAGTACATCTTAGTAGCCCCTAGATGAATAGAGTAATGTGCACCATACGCCTCTACAAAAATTTACTACCTAAATTCAGCCACACCTGGCACACATAGACGACCCTGATAATACAAAACACTATCTCTCCCTTGGGAGTTAACCTCCACCTTCTAATCTCTGATAGAATTTTTCAACTTGACTGTACTTGGATATCTATCTTGCTCTTTCTTTACTTCAAAAACTAGAGATAATTCTGCATTGTTCTGAACCCACATACTACATTCTGCTGAATCGACTAATCGGACACCTAGTCGGGAAAGCTGATGAACTTCCTAGACTAACTTATTCTTACTATCCTCAACATGAGTAACACTACCCATAGACATTCTACTAAAAGTATCACCCACTACATTGTCCTTGCCCGCGTGATATAGAATGCTTATATCATTATCTTTCAACAACTCTTACCACCTTCTTTGATGGAGCTTTAAGTCTTTTTTAGAAAACACATACTGAAGGATTTTGTGATCTATGAACACATCTACATTCACCCCATACAAGTAGTACCTACAAATATTTAAGGAAAACACAACTGCTGCTAATTCAAGATTAGGAGTCGGATAATTCTTCTCATGGGTTTTAAGCTATCTGGAGGAGTTGGCTATGACCTTACCATGCTGCATGAGAAAACAACCCAAACCTAATC
The DNA here is from genome assembly GCA_030864225.1 of Capsicum baccatum var. pendulum. Classification (NCBI taxonomy): domain Eukaryota; kingdom Viridiplantae; phylum Streptophyta; class Magnoliopsida; order Solanales; family Solanaceae; genus Capsicum; species Capsicum baccatum. Next base: position 10,036,964 of record CM061550.1, read on the forward strand.
TGGATGCATCACAGTATACCACAAACCCATCTGAACCATGTGGAAGATTCAAAACTAGAGATGAGGTGACTCAAGTCTTCAACTCCTAAAAACTCTTCTTGCATGAATCTTTCCACTAAAATTTGACTTTCTTCTAAGTCAATCTGGACATAGGGGATACAATATACAAAAATACTTCAACAAAACGCCTGTAATAGCTAGCCAAACTCAAGAAACTCCTGATATCTGATGGAGAGATAGGTCTGGCAAAGTTTCTCACAAATTTGGTCTTTTCCAAATTCATGCGAATGCTATCACAAAAAATAATATGGCTAAGGAATGCTACTGACCTTAGAAAAAATTTGCACTTAATAAATTGTATAACTGATGATTTATGAGAATCTACAATACTATTCTATGATAGTCTGCATGATCATGTTCAATGCGGGAGTAAACAAGGATATTATCTATGAAAATTATAACAAACATGTCCAAGTACTACTTGAACACATGGTTCATCAAGTCCATAAAAGCTACTGGGTCATTGGTAAGACCAAAAGATATGACTAAGAATTCGAAGTGATAATACCGAGTTCTAGAAGCTATCTTTGGAATGTCACATTCTCTAACTCTTAGCCGATAATTGCCTGATCTAAGTTCTATCTTAGAAAAGTAACTAGCACCTTGAAGTTGGTCAATCAAGTCATTATTTCTGGGAAGGGGATACTTGTTTTTTACCATGACTTTATTTAATTGGCGGTAGTAAGTGGACATCCTGAGAGAACCATCTTTCTTATACACGAATAAAATTAGTGCACCCCATGGACAAACACTGGGTCTGATGAATCTGTTGTTTAGGATATCCTTAGATTGTTCTTTAAATCCGCTGAGTTCTGTAAGTGCCATTCTGTATGGCAGAATAGATATGGACAGAGTATCTGGGAGAAGATCAATTCCAAAATTAATTTTCCTTTCAAGAGAAATTCTAGGAAGACCTTCAAAAAATACATCTTGGAATTCACATGCTAATGACACTGATTCAATAGTAGGAGTTTCTTAAGTGGTCCTTTAATTGCACAAGGTGTTAGACACATCCCGTAGATATTTTTTTCTCTCCCGAAGATAAGAAAAAAATTTACCCCTAAACGCTGGTGTACTACCCCTCCATACAAGGACAGGTTCATTTGGGAATTGGAACTGGACAATTCTATTTTTGTATGCAACTTAGGCATAGAAGAAATGAAGTTAATTTATGTCGAGGTGACATCGAAATTAGTCATCTGTAAATTGACAATGTCTACTTAAGTTATTTTCAGATTTTCCATAGTGGTACAGTTCCTGTATACGCATCGGGATATGATAGATTTACCAACTAGGGTAGAGATCGAGAAAGGCTCTGCTAGAATTTTGGGACTGACTCCAAAATCAACTGCTATAAGAGAATTAACAAAAGACAAGAAAGCTCCTAGATCTATCAAAGAATAAAAATATATATGAAAGATCTATAATGTAGTAGTGACCACATCAGGAGAATTGTCCTAATCCTACCGGGACTGAAAAACATAGAGTGTATTTGGACATTTCCCATTGGTGACACTAGATAAGGCACCCTACTGATTCGGCCGATCGGACTGAGCAGGATGACGGTTTTAATGACCCTAAGAACCTGACTAGGGACAATCTCTGACTCTGTGTCCTTGCTTTGCACATCCAAAACAAAAATCACTGCCAGCTCTACAAATACTCTGATGGTTTTTGCCATAAGTCTGACAAAGAGTATTGATTTGGACATTGCATTGTCGTCTCTAAATTTTTGCACTGGAGCACTAGATGAGGATGGAGATGGAACTAAAGATTTGGACAAAATAAGAACGAATCCAGCCCTCTGACTTAGGATAAGAAAAGTTGAAACTGTCTGTTCTAGCTTTCATGTTCTGCTTCTCTCTCTCCTTATTCTTCTTCTCTTCTAACTGCTGAGCATGGATCATCAGTGTAGACTACTCCATCTAGTTAATCAACATTGCGGTCCTGCACTATTTCACCATACTATCTTTCACCCTAGATACAAATTTACTCTTTCAGGATTTGCTATATACCACTACATGAAGATCGTATCTAGCTAATTGATTAAACTTGAGAGAATACTCTCTCACTGTCATATTTCCCTGCTGCAGATTAGTAAACTCTAACACCTTAGCTTTTCTCAGATCTAGGGGAAGGAATCTATCTAGAAAAGCAGTGGAAAATTCCTCCCATTCAATGGTCCCTGCATCTACGGCCCTCTCTATTTTCTACTGTTTGAACCAAGTATTATCCACATCCTATAACTAATATACAGCTACACTCTCCTTAGCTGCCACCCCTATAATAGCAGCAATCTTGTTCACCTGATCAAGGAATTACTAAGGTTCCTCGTCTGACTTAGACCCAGAAAAAGGTGAAGGGTTAATTCGGGTGAAGTCCCGAAACCTAGAAGCAACAGTATTGTCCACTGGTTGGTTGGGATGGTACATGAGAGTTTATTATAAGTAGCAAATTAATGATCTATGGTGGTAAAAGCTGCTCGGAACTAGACATGGGAGACTTGTTCTCCCAATGGATTGGGATGGTCGGGTGAGGGTTTGACATATCTCTCATTCCTCTTCCATAACTCCTCTTTGGAGGCATTCTCTGTAGATGAAAGAGAAACTTGTATTTAAAATAGAGTGTATCTGGAGTTCATGCTTACTCGCATAACATGAATACTAAAAAAAGAGAAACTATTTCTAATACATCTTATAGACTCCTATCCATAAGTTTGGTGCGCTACACACACATGCAAAAGACTCTCTTATATGTGGATTTCAAACATTCCAGGACACTATAGAACCTTAGACTTTGATACCTAGTTTGTAACACCCCGAGTCTAGTAACCCAGACGCTACACGATGCTCATAATCCCAAAGGACTATAAGCTAACCTATGACTCATACCAGGTGCAATAACTTAGTAATAATTCTATTTAATTCGAAATAACAGGATAAAAGACCATAATATTTAAAATTGTAATATTGATAAAAAGGAAATAACAAAGTCTAATAAAACATCAGAATCTAAAATATTGAATACTGTCTGAACATCTAGTCTGAAAAGCCTCTAAACTGAACTATCTGAAGAAGGAGTTGATGGGACAATCCCCCAACTAAATCCATCTACTAAAATGCTGAAAATGATGAGATAATGAAATAAAATAATATCTTAGATGATGAGGATTAGGAATCAGATTATCTGGGAGAAGATGGGAGTGGCGTCGGTGGAGGACAATATACTAAAAGGAAGGATGAGATAGTTTGGACATGTTTTTTGGAGGGACGAGGATGCCCTAGTACGTAGGTGTAAGAAACTATGGTTGGATGGCTTTAGAAGGAGTAGAGGTAGGCCAAAGAAATGCTAGAAGGAAGTGATCAGACATGACATGGAGAAGATGCAGGTTACTAATGACATAATCCTTGATATGAAGGTGTGGAGGTCATGGATAAGGGTAGAAGGCTAGCGGGATGGTGTGGGTTGTAGCAAACCACAAGGAGAGATCTTGTGTAGCCAGGTCAGTAACCTTAGGTCTATGTCTATAGGTGTCTATTATGGCGAGTATGTGTTACTTATACGTCGGTGTCCCTTAGATATTTTCTCAAATGCTATCTGCTTATTTCGTGTTTCCGTATCTGTCGTATTTTTGTATTGATCTAATTTACTTTTTATTATTTGTTATGCCTTTTCAATTATGTAATCCATCTCCTTGTCACCTATTTTTTTATCTTTAGCTGGAGGTCTATCGCAAATAGTCTCTCTACTTCTTTAGAGGTAGTGGTATGGACTACGTACATCTTACCCTTCCCAAACCCCACTTTATAGGAACACACTATTTGTTGTTGTTGTTGATGATGTGGACTAACTTCTAGTGTACTGCTGCTAGCTAAATATCTAAACCACTAAGAATGCTCTAAGGCCTGTACGTCTGAACCTAAGGTATAAAACACCATAACGCAAAAAAAATATGCGTCAGTAAGTGTGAATGTACTATTATGAAAAGTAAGGTAAGGTTGAATGCAACGGTTCATATGTATGAAATATAACTAACTCAATCACATTAACATGACTGCGTTAGAATACATGCATGAATACATAACTGTAACTAAAGTCATATGGGTTCTGAATACTAACTTTACTGATAAAATGGATTACTGATAACTGATATAGCTGAAAACTGAGTGACTGTGTCTGACAATGCTATTTCTAATGGAACTAGCTAAGGTCCATACTTAGTTGAGTGATTGTATCTGACAGTCCTAAAATCTGTAGAACTATATGAGCTCTTTAATAAAGACTGCGACTGAGACAGTGACAGGTAATCATCTAACCAAAATTCCATTTTTCTAAATAGATTCAGAGTCTAACATGTAACCCTAATTGGAAGGATGTCAGTATCGTGCCACGGGTGAAGACACTGAAAAGATACCCTCATCGGGCATATTCTCAAAAGAGAATGGTGGGACCCTCAACTGTCAGCTTATGCCACTACATCAAACCTTAACTATTAGGTTTTGAGGTCTCAATCTATGTTGGATACGTACTTTTGGAACACAAGGACTGCTTTTAAAGATAACACCATCTACTGGCAGGTGATTCCCTATCCTTGGGTTCAGTCGGTGCTGAATCCTACTCCCAACTGAATAGATACTAAACTAATTTCCTACTTCATACTAGGCTGGACTAATCTATTACTGATTGTACTAATTAACTAAAATTATCTAAGCTTACTAAGTTCTGTTGACTGACGGAATCCTACTGAGTTCTTTTGTTTGACTAAGTTTACTGAGGACTGAACTGAATACTAAATGGGACTTGATTGATACTGACCTTATTGAGTCTTCCTGAGTTCTGTAATTGAACTAGAGTACTACTGATCGTGACATGATTGAAACTATTCTGTAACTGGCACTAGCTCTAGGCATACAGCTAAATTGTTAGGTATTAGATACCCCTAGGACCTATTAGCATGATAACAATAAGACATGACAATTCTTGAATACTTGACAATAGTCAACAACTCATAATACAATCTATGAGGCATTTCATCAATCACTTGAAAGTCATGAACTTGCACATGAATAAAAATGCATAGTAACACATCATAATTTCATTAAGCCAATCTCATGAGCATTCCATCAGACCCATGAAAGGCATAGCTTTATACTTAGGCATGAAAAACAAGGCTAATACTTCATGACTTCATAATTGAAGGGTTTCAATATAAGAGAATCAAAATTCAACTAACATGCTATCATAATATCAAGAAATATATAAAGATTTCAACTTGGAACACATACCATAACATCAACATGATTACATTCAAACCCATAAAATGGAAATCATAATTCATGTTTTTAAAAAGAAGTTTCATGATCTCCAACGGTGGAAGGGACACTTTGATAAATACTTTGCATACCTTGTTGAATAATTTCTGAAAATTAATGGTACAATCTTGAGTTCTTGATTTGAACTTTAGAAACCCTAAGGCTTGTTCTTGATAAAAATTGAGAAAGAATTGGTTTATTTGCTTCCTAGGGTATTAAATTTCGTATTTTGGGGGATGAGAGTCTGGGGAAACAAAACCTAAATAGCCCCAAGAACGCGGTCTTTTAATAAATGAAAATTGGATTACCAATGCGCAAGTCGACTGACACGTAAATGGCACCGATGTAATATCCAATGTTTCACGCCAAAATTGCTATGAATCATTGGAATTTGATTCTGGTAGCTGGGAAAAATATTAACCAATGTGATAGGCCACGGGGTGCATCAAGATCGCTTTGGTACACTATTTTGGGATTCCAAAGGAGCTTCAAATGATCTCTGAAAAATCCGAAACTTTTCCGGGAACACCTATTGACCTTCCTAATCATTAATTAACTGAAATAGAGACATTTAAAGAACTTTAAGGTCGAAAAATAAGCTTGCAAACTTTTGAAGGCCTGAAAGAAACTAAATTTTAATACTAAGCTAGAATTTTCTTAGTCAGGGATCCCTTAACAAGATTAAAGGACTGAATTAAGCTAAGAATTTTGCGGGGTATTACAAGTAAACCCTTTAACCATTGAGATACACCTGTGTATTGTGCTTAAGAGGTTAAATTTTTAATATATGTACGGAAAATATAAATTTGACCCTCTTTATACAGTGTAAATTTTGGATTGAAGGGGTTTGGGTAAACCCCCTCATATCTATGTGGGTCTTTCCTTATTGTGATGGTGGATATTTTATCGTGGGTACTGTAGTAACCCAAATCGTTATTACGCTTAAAGAAGGGGTAAAACCATTACCAAATATTCCCTTAGACAATTTTAAAAAATTAAGGGCTACCTAATCTTATATAGTCATTGAGGATGCACTAATCAATGGAAATCGGATATTAATATGATAGTTAGTGGGAGTGTTTAACTTTGTTTTTAAATACATAAAAACTTTTGGAATCTGTGACAACTTTCATCAAGTATAATATAGTTATAGAATACCACTTGTAGAGTTTAAGATTGTAGGATTGACTCACGATGTCGTGTTTTGAGGAATGTACTCCAAAATAAACCCAATCAGGGAGCGGCCTCGAGATTTGGCCTCGAGACTATTGTAGCGAAAAATGGAACCACTGCAGTGGAAAATGTATCACTATAATGGTAGCGTGCATTTGATCATAAACTACTTTAGTGATAACTTTACTGATGAAGTGGTAACGTAACCATATAACAATAAAATTCAATTTTGACATTTCTTTCGAAATCACAAACACATTTTCATGCTTCACTTTTTAAAAACAAAACATATAGGGGAGACCATTTTTTTCAACTTTTCTAACGTTTTCATCTTATGAGTTAAATTCATTACATTCTAAACTTGAATTAATTTGTAGAATCACTATAATTATTAGAAACTTGTTCATATTAGAAATGAGGGTTTAGATGTAATTCATGAACCTACAACAAACTAGTGATAATGAGTATAAAATTAGTTGATAATGATTCTAACTTGTTCGAAAATACTATTTAGAATAGAATCAAAGTTTCTCATGCAAAATAAATTTCACGACCCAACCGTTCATGAGTGGAATCCACCCAATCCTATAGTAGGAGAATTATACTAACATACCTCTAGTGTTACTTTTATAGTTATTATAGGTTAACTTTATTAGACAAGTTCCAAAATGTTTATTCATCTTTAATAAGCAAAATGTCAATCTGACATAAAGACCAATATCCTAAACTTATAGTGTGTGGACACCTTTTCTTATTACATCATTGGGACCTGAAGTCACCATATTGGAACAATTAATAATGTCTAAAATAGATAACTAGAAGAATATCCAACAACGAAATAATAGGGAATCTCTTAGTCTAAAGCAAGAGATGTGAACAATGATAAGAAGATACTTAGGCTGCTCGGTCATAGTCCTCACCCTTGTAATTGAATCTGGAAATTCTGGATAAAAGTTAGGTCTTGTCTCAAAACCCAAAACACACACTACACTCAACAAAAAAAAGATGTCAAGTTAGCATTAGTACAATAATATGTGCTATGCTCGACCCGATACCATGCAAATAAGTAAATTCAAATGAGGTAATGTGATCATTACCAAATTTTTAATCAAAGATAGTCAATCAATTATGCCATTCCCTATAGAGAGAATACAAGTCAATATCATGTGTATTTACACTTAGTTAAATTTGATAAAATTCATCACAACATATGATTATAACTGAACAATTAAGCATATGAATAAATGCATTCATGCATGATGTAAACATCAACTCATTATCTTCCCATTCTCATTAACATCAACATCATCTCATCTATATCATAATTATCACCTACCCCATGAACATCATGGGTTACATATAAGCACTGGTAATATCACCACTAACCTATCAATATTAATATGGATGAATATGCGATGTAATCATTAATTATAAGTACTGATTGAAATACATCACAATTTTTAATAAACATATAAGGATAGAGTTAAGAAAGTCTAATTGATACAACAAATTGTAACCTACCTTAAGTCCTTTTTCCGAGTAACATTTAAGACATACTTTTGGCTTTTTCTTTTCACTCAACTTCGTCTTAATCTATAGCACCAAAAGCACAAACCATTTTAGATACTTCATTCCTTTTTAACTTTAAGGAATCAATACCCAGTTATTTTAACCATAAACATGCCTTATTTGATTACGTTAGGGTCTTCTATTTTTAAAACTTCATGCCCTCTATTTAAATTTCCATGAAGTATTTTCTAAAACCATAGGGTCATCATATACTTATTTTATGCTTATCCCCACCAGCTTGCCTCAATTTAATCGACTAGGGCTAAGAAATTCAATCTTTATTTTATTTTCCTCATGATTTCCAAAGATTATTATAATTGATTCATGTCTAGAATTTAACAACTTCCATCCAAGGTTGCAAAACTCCAAAAATTCTCCAAATTACCCTCCATGTAACTCCTTTTTACTTTTTAAAAAGGGGTGATTAAAAACGACTTTTGTATATTCTAAAACTACAAAATTCAATGTGTTAACGCTGTAGTTAAATTATCAATATAGTAGTTCACTCCTTAAAATAGAGGTCTGCCATGATGGTAAATTTTTTCACTGCAATGCTTATTTTTATACTGTTGTAGTCTGAGGAAAAATCATAGCATCTCTATTCAGTTATGCTTATTTTACGACACACTTCACAAATTTTGTGTTAGGAAAGTAAACCTTCCATGGTAAACTCTATAATTAGATTTCTATAACTCTATTGTCAAATGTAAGAAGTTGGTACCACTCCCTGAAATGTTTTCTATCCAAATATTTAACACCCCAAATCTGGTACTCGGAATGCTACGCTGTGCTCATAACCCCAAGGGACCAAAAGCTAACCCATGACTGGTAATTGTAACAGATCACTAAATATTAATGGAAATATCGTAAATCTGCAAACATGAACTGGAAGACCATAAGGTTCAATACTGATGCATAACTGAAAATATGGTATAAGAATACAAAAACAATTGAAATAACTGTTTGAACATACTAGAGTCTGGAAGCCTCTAAACTGTCCGAATAAGGAGTTGATGGGACATTTCCACAACTAACTCCAACTACAAAAATAAACAAACTAATCAAATTATAAAGTAATGATCATTTCCTGGAAGGATGAGGACTCACTGCTAACTCTGACTGCTGGAACTGGAATTTTACTGTTGCTCTAGAGCTCATGCTTCTAAACCTATCGTATAAAACACCATAGTGAAAATGCATCAGTACAATCGAATGTACTGATATAGAAGTGAGGAAGGTTGAATGCAATGGTTCATATGCATGAACAATACTAACTGACTAAATAACATGAACGTGAGAATACATGCATGAATACATAATTGCAACTGAGATCATGATAAAACAAACTCATGAATTCTGAAAACGTGTATTTACTAATATCTGAGTACGAGTATCGGGATACTGAGTGACTAAGTCTATTAAGTATTGAGAATCATAATGTAATACTAATGATAAAGAAATGACTATTTTTGACAATTCTGATTATAAAAAACTGTTCTGATCGACTGTATCTAACAATTCTAAAACTGAATATTGATAACATGAGTTTCATATAATTAATATACTATTAACTAAGTGACCATGTCGGTCAATCTTGATTTTGATAAAACTAGCTGAGTTCCATACTGAGATGAGTGACTATATTTGACAGTACTGAAATCTGTAGAACTGAATTGAGTTCTATTACTGAGACTAGATCTAAAACTAAGACTGTGAAAGGTAATCGTCTAACCGACATGCACCAAATCTAAACTAGTGGGGTCCAAGTTGTAACCCCAGCTGGAAGGATGTCAGTACCTTCCACGGGTAAAGGAAAACTGTGAGTATACCCTTTCTAACCAAATGCTCTTCCATCAACACCTCATGTTAGGAAACCTCTAATGAGGTGTATAATCTCTAAAATCGTCGGTTATATCTTAACCTATGTTTTTTACGTAGTTCAAGAATACAAGAATTACTTCTAAGGATCACACCCTCTACTGGCTGTTAGGTGAGCCCTTATCCTTGTGTTCATTCGGTGTTGAATGCTACTCCCAATTGAAGACACACTAAACTATTTGAAACAGAACTGGACTATGACTGTTCGTATTGTCTAACTAATTTGAACTGGTTTCACTAAATTTCATTGGCTGACGAAATACTACAGAGATCTGATAACAGACGGGGATTGCAGAGATTAGAAGGAATACAAAGATTACTGATATAACTGAGATCACTGAGGTTACTGATACAAAATCCATTGAATTTTCCTTAGTTGTGAGACTAACTAAATTTTAATAATCCTGGCTTGACTGAGAGTATCCTAAAAACTGACACTGGCTCAATAGTGGCTATATGCTTATCATTCATTCATTTGGACGTTTCAACAACCATTTGAGATGTATTACTTGTACATGAATGGGGAATATGTATTGGCAAAAACACTTGCAAGATACAACTTGCATATAACTACCATGGCATGATTTCTGACCTATTAACTCACATTGCTATTCATCAGACACTTGGTGAGCATAACATATGCTCATAACCCTATACAACAAATAGTCATCATAATTCAAATTCCCATTGACAAATTTCAAGGGTTTAACATGGTTTCACATGATACTACACATATATCACTTTACTTCACATAGATATTGCAATTAAATCATGAACTAGAGTACCCATTAACATAATAGTCATGAATACAATCAACTAAATCATGAAATTCATCAAAAACATTATATTGAGTTTTTGAAAAGGTTTCTTGGACTCCAAGGGTGGAAGAAACCCTTGGATGAACACGTGACATACCTTAGTTGGTGAATTCTTAAAGGTTGATAGTGAAATCCTTTGGAAATTTAGTCTTGCATTAATACCCCTAGAGTTTTTTTCTTTAGAATTTCGTGGATAAGGAATGTATTTAGCCAAAAGAGGGCTAATTTTATGTTTATGAAGGCTGAAGGTCAGGGAAAATGGCCTAATTACCCTTAAGGATGCGGTCATTTAACGACTAAACTGGCCACCGACATATTGAGCGATGCGGCGCGTCAACAACACCAATTCGATACACAACAAGTAATGTCATTATCACGCTAAGCCTTAATACTTTATGCTTTGGCAACCTGAAACAATTTTAACCAATGCATAGGTGATGTGGTGGGACAAAATTGAATTGGTCCACTATTTTGGGCTTCCAAACGTGGTCTAAACATGATTTGAAAAATCCAAAACTTGTTCAAGAACACCTATTGACCTCCCTGAATATGAATTAGCATAAACACCGAACATTAAAGGACATTAAGTTTGTGAAATAAGATTGCCAACTTTCAAAGGCTAAAAATAAACTAAGTTAGGAAACTTAGCTAGAATTTTTGAAGTCTGGGACCCTGTGACATGCTTAAAGGACAGAATTAAGCTTAGGAATTTTGCGGGGTCTTACAATATATCCCCCTTGGGAATATTCATCCTCAAATAGGACTGACTTAGATGGGGGAAATTATAAGCTAAAGTACATACTGAACATGAACAACTGAAACACGAGTACCTGACTGAAATGAATGAGAAGGTTAATGTATTGTACTGAGCATACATATTTGATGCAGGAATAACTCACTCAATAAATACATGACTGAGATAACTGGTAAGCTGAATTTGTCAAGCTTATCATGCACTTGTGATGCATAAATACATGACTTAACTAACATATGAACATATGAATGAATATTCAATGGTAATAGATACCAAGTTTATAATGGCAATCTAAGTATGAAACTGAATACCAAGTGTGTAATGGAATCTGAACATGGAACTGAGTGAATTCATGGAAGACTATTACCTTAAACCAAAAATACTGATAAACCTCAGATCACTAATTGGACATAACTAAAGGGAAATATGGGAACATATTTGAGCTTGAAAAGTTGTATATAAATTAAATATCATGATGTGAACATAGAACCTTGGATACGTAGCTTGCGTAAAAGGTCAAAGTTTCATGGTCAACTTAAGAGTACCCTTTACTTCTAACTGTATTTATTATGAGGAAAGAGAGTGGCATGTTTATGTCATGAAAGTTCAGGGGATTATAGGGTTTCCCCCTTGGGACACTAGGTCCCACGAAGAATACTGATTTTGCTAAGATACTGAGGAATACTAAGGCAATGCACAAGGCAAGTATGAACTAAATTATGATTGAATATCCAGGATCTAAAACTAAGATTAGATATATGAACTAAGTTGAGCATGTAACTACCTAGTTGGTCCATCTTAGAATGATCACATTATACGAATCCAGATAGTGCAACTAGATGGAAAAATGGGAAACCACACCATCCAAACTTGTTTGTGTGACTGCTAAACTAAATTACTGGCTTCTTAAACTAACTCATACTAAAAACTTATACTTAACTGAAAGACTTCTCTTTCACTCATTAAACTATACTCTCCACCTTAGTTCAACATGTCACTCAAGACTACCAAAAATATTTACATGGTTATTAAGCACTACTGCTTAAATAGACTGGTCATCTAATTAACTTAAGGATTGATAACTGAATACTGTGCCAGTAAGACTTAACTAAACCTAGTCTGAACAACTAGACTAAAACTGTAGTGTATAATATGTAGAAGGTAATGACTAACTAGGTGTCATTAGGTAACTGAGCATGAGTAAGTGAAAATGAATTACCTTAAGAATGCAAGATCAGGTGCCTCACATGTTTTGGAAAAATTCTGTAAACTGGGGCACTAAAATACTTATAACTAAGTAACTGATGGACATATGATATGGTTGCGAAATCCTACAACTAAACTGAGCTACTGAAGTGATTATTGGGCAAGGACTGGGACTGATATTGTAGCTAAGACGGTAATTGAGACGGTAACTGTAACTAAGAATGTAACTGAGACTAAATATTGGTTTTCTATAACTGAGGTTTAGACTGGTACAAGAGTATTGAATTTTGATCGCTATGTAATTGATAACTAAAATCCATGGTCCTGTAGGACTATCTAAGTCCTTTACTAAATATAAATAACAGAACTGATGATGTAAATAAGGCCTGAGGGATAGAGCATCAACACCATGGATTCACCGAGGGATCTAAGCTGAGATTATACATGACATAATCTGAGTTTGGATGATCAGGAGTAGAGCATGAGTCATGAGATACAGTAGGTGAACTGGAACTCCTCATACACGGAACTTGAAACAGACACTATTCTATGAAAACCGCATGGATATAAGTTGTATTCCAGGGACTAAAATGTAAAGAATTCAAAAGTATCATAATGGTTGAAGTACCAAACACTTCACTGAGGTTTGAATGGGTCAGGAATTATCTTTCCTTATGGATTTCCTACATATACTTGTATTACTACTTGAACCTGAAGACCCTGACTTTCTGAGATATCATAATCGTACAGTACCTATATACCTGTCGGGCTATGATAGGTTGACCCAATGGGTGCAAACTGAGAAAGGTTCTATTAACAGTAGGTCTAACCTGAAAGTTGACTGCTATGTAAAGAGTTACAAAAGAAAAAAATCTCTTAAATTTGAAGAAACATGAATATGTAAAATAGGAATCAGTAACATACCAGTGGATGCATCAAGAGAACTTTATTTATCCTGTCGGGACAGAAGTGCAAAGATTCAATTTGGGAATTTCCCACTGATAGCATTTGAATTAGTACCCTACTGATTTAGGAGACCAGACTGAGTTGATGAATGATCGTGGTTACTTCTAGGGCTAGGCCTAGGACAATCTCCGACCTTGTGACCAATCCCTCCACATCTAAAACACAAATCATTACTGGCTCTACATATACCCTTATAACGCTTACCACACTCTTAACAAAGTGGATAAGTAAAAACCCTACTCTCACTACCCTTTTCCTTAGAGCCTGGTGCCTCAATTCTGCTGTTATTTCTAAAGTTAGTACTAGTGCACTAGATGATGATATAACTAGGGCTGAAAACTTCTTTCTATGCTGAGAACGGTTTCAACCCTGCCACTATGGCTAAGAAAAATAAAAATATTAGTTCTAGGTCTCTTATTTTCCCCCTCCTTCTTAAGTTTCTTCTCATCAATCTATTGAGCATGGACCGTGAGCTTAGATATGTCCATATCTTTAATCAACATCATAGTCCTACACTAGTTAACCACTCTACTAGATATTCCAGACACAAACTTATTCATTATATACTAACTATCTGCTACTACATGGGGAGCATACCTGGCTAACTGAGTGAACTTGAGGGAGTATTCTTTTATGCTCATGCTACCTTGTCTAAGGTTGATGAACTCAAACACATTGGCTTGTTTATGCTCTAGGGGAAATATTCTACCTAAGAAAGACAGTAGCAAAATCTTCCTATTCTATGGGCCCTACATCTGCACCCCTACCTACCTTCTACTTCTAAAACGATATATGGGCTAAATCTTGTAGCTAATAGGTGTCTAACTGTGCACTCTCACTAGAAGTCACTCTAATGATATCTATGACTTTCAAAAATTGATCGAAAAAATCCTGTGGATCCTCTTTAGACTTAGAACTTGAGAATAACAGAGGATTTATTAGGTAAAGTCCTGAATCTTGGTTGTTGCAGAATTGGCCACTGGGTTGGCCAAAATAATAGTTGGTTGTTCATTTTAAGCTATAACTAGATTGGTTAGAGTAGTGAATGCAGTACTGAATTCTGCATGAAAGACATGCTCATGCATAGGATCTGCCTAGACAGGCTGAGGTGCTGACTAATTCCCTATTCCTTTTTAATTAGCCATTTTGGGAGGCATATTCTGTTAAATATTAGCTCATGATCACTGGCACAACATGAATACTAAAAAAAAGAAAATTATTCCTAAAATATCTCATAGCTTCCTGTACATAAGGGTGTTGCACAACACACCCATGTATAAGACTCTACAATATACGGCTTTTTATACTTCCTTGGGAACTATTGAAACTTACGATCTGATACAAAGTTTGTAATACCCCAATTATAGTACTAGAAATATTACACGATGTTCAGAATCTTGAGGGACCACAACCTAACCCTTGACTGATATCTATAACTGAGCACATAATAATAATGGTAATACTGCAATTGTGAAAACATAAACTGAAAGGACATTAGGTTTAATACTAATACATAAATGAAAATATGGTATAAAATACCAAAACAACTAAAAAAACTGTCTGAACATGCTATAGTCTGAAAGCCTCTAAACTAGCTG
Organism: Capsicum baccatum var. pendulum; assembly: GCA_030864225.1. Classification (NCBI taxonomy): domain Eukaryota; kingdom Viridiplantae; phylum Streptophyta; class Magnoliopsida; order Solanales; family Solanaceae; genus Capsicum; species Capsicum baccatum. The sequence goes on from CM061550.1 coordinate 10,052,298, forward strand.
AATAAGGAGTTGATGTAACATGTACCCAACCAACTCCAACTACTTAATTAAGCTAAGTAAAGAAATAATAAAGTAATGATTATGTACTCAAAGGATGAGGACTCACTGCCGACTCTGACTATAGTAACTGGAATGCTAATAATGCTTTGTAGCTCGTGCTTCTAATCCTATGGTATAAAACAGAATAATGCAAATATGTCAATACGATTGAATGTATTGGTTTGCAAGTGAGGTATGTTGAATACAATGGTTCATAATCATGAATAATAATAACTGACTAAATAACATGAATGTGAGAATACATGCATGAATATGTAACTATGATTGAGATCGTGATATCACTGACTAATGAATTCTGATAATGTAGATTTACTAATATTTGAGTACTAATACTGGGATACTGACTGACTGTGTCTATTTAATACTGAGAAAATAATGTCATATTATTGATAAATGAATGACTATTTCTGACAGTTCCGATTATCAAGAACTAGTCCTACTGACTATATCTAATAGTCTTGAAACTGAATACTAATAACATGAGTTATGTACAACTAATATACTATTAACTAAGTAATTGTGTCTGATAGTACTGATTCTACTGAAACTAGCTAAGCTCTGTACTGAGCTGAGTGACTGTATATGATAGTCCAGAAATTTATAGAACTAAACTGATTTCTATTACTAAGACTAGATTTTAAACTAAGACTGTGGGAGGTAATCATCTAAATAACATTCTATAAATTAGAACTGGTGGGGTCTAACTTGTAATACCACTTGAAAGGGTATTAGTATGGTGCCATGGGTAAATACAAGATGTGAGTAGAACCTCTCTAAAAGGGAGCTCTTCTATCAATCCCTCTAAGTAGGAAAACTCAAATGAGGTGTATAATCCCTAAACTCGTAGGGTACATCTCAAACTACGATGGATATGTAGTTCTGGAAGGCAAGGAATGCTTCTAAGGACACACCCTCTATTGACTGATAGGTGATCCCTCATCCTTGGGTTCACTCGGTGCTGAATGCTATTCCCAATTGAAGAGACTGAACAGATTTAAAATGAATTGGACTATGACGGATCGTATTGTATAACTAATTTGAACTTTGTTTACTAAAATTCTTTTAACTCACAAAATACTACTGAGATATGATAACTGACTGGTATTGTTGTGATTACGAAGATTACAGAGATTACTAATATAACTAAGATCACTGAAGTTACTGATACTGAATTCGCTAAATTTTTCTTAGTAATGAGATTGACTGAATTCTAATGATCATGTCTTGACTGAGAGTATCATAAAAACTGATACTGGCTCTAGTCACACATTTAAATTGTCGGGTAAAAGAACCCCAAGAATCGATAGCATAATAAGTAAATCATGGCACAAGCTGAAAAGCTCAACAGTGGCTACATGTTTGTCATTGATAGCCCTAGTGTTTTGTTCTTGAGGAGTTTTTGGAATAAGGAATGTATTAAACCAAAAGAGGGATAAATTTCATGTTTATGAGGAATGAAGGTCGAGGAAAATGACCTAATTATCCTTAAGGATGCAGTCATTTAATGACTAAAACTCGGCACTAATGCGCTGAGCGACGCGGCACATCAATGCCACCGATGCGATACTCAATGAGTTGCACCATAATTATGCCAAGCCCTAGTACTTTTGTCTCTGGTAAACTCCAACAACGTTAACCAATGCTATAGGTGATGTGGCACTCCAAGATCGTGTTGGTCCACTGTTTTGGGCTTTAAAATGTGGTCTAAACGTAGTTTGAAAAATATGAAACCTTTTTGAAAACACCTATTGACCTCCATGACCATGAATTATCTAGAATACCAAATATTAAAGGATATTAAGGTAGCAAAATAAGACTTTCAGCTTTCGAAGGCCAAAAATAAACTAAGTCTTGAAACTTAGCTAGAAATTTCTAACTCTGGGACCCTCTTGACAAGTTTAAAGAACTTAAATAAGCTTAAAATTTTGACGGGGTCTTTAAAAATATTACATCAAACATCTCTACCAACTAATTTCATTAGAAGCATATTCCATTTGACTACCTAATCCTCTAAAATTTTCCAGCACTACACTAGCATTAAATTTCTCAAAAATGGCTTATGGAGAGTCTAGGTGAATTTTTTTACCTCCCATTTCAGTATAATGATAATTTTAATCATTCTAATTAATTATAAAATCATGATTTTTAACAGGCGTAAAACCCTAAATAATGAACTAGGGTTATTTCGTATTTAATTATTTTAATTATTAATTCATAGTGGTTAAAGATGGATTAAATGATTGAGTTGGGTGTGCAACCTTATTGTTATAAATTAAGAAGAAGGAAAGGAAATATTGTATACTTGAAGTTATTTTTACCAATATATCAAAGTAGGTTACAATTTATATAGCTCCGGCTTGCTTGACACTATGCTTATAAGTGAATTGAATATTTGTCATTGCTTTCGAGCAATAGTTATGATTAATTATTGGATTTTAATTTACACACACATATATAGAAATATTGATGAGTTAATGATAATGATGATGATAATGAAATCATGATATTCATAATGTTGATGATGATGAGTTGATGTTTATGACGATGATGATATATAAATCATGATGTTCATGATTTTGAAGAGATTGAGAAACGAAAGAGATGATGTACAAATTTTTCATTCATACATTCATTTATATGCATTGCATATTAGGTTATAATTACAAAATCTGAGTCAACTTATTGCTGAAATCAGTAAAGCGAAACAATAAATGAATATGAGCTTGTATTCCTTTAAAGGTGAAGTATCACAAATGTGTTGTTTGTCATTTACTATAAGTTATGTGATGATCGTTGTTACAATTATTTTGTTTTCATATTTGTATGGTGTCGAGTTAAGTCAACCTATGATTCCTACTAGTACATGTTGATATATTGATACTATCCATGCTTTTCTTTTTATTGAGTGTAAAACGTGGTTCAGTATTTGAGATAAAACCTTGATTGTTTTTTTTGTAGACTTACAAAAAGGTGATCACCTTGATCTGACAACCTTTGAATTTTCATACTTATGTTTACATACCTTGATTAGAGACTAAGATACTCTATTGTTTTATTCCATATTTTGGATAATATTTTAGTTATGGACTCGGGTACTTTTAGTTTTTCACATAGTGTGACTTTTGGTCCTGAGGATGTAATAAATAGAGATTTTTTTACACTATAATTTTCTTGAATTAAGATAACACTATCCAAACTATACTATTGTTGCGAAAATCCTAATTTTATGCTTTAAATTCAAGGTCATATACAATTATAGGATTCTGAGAAGAAATCTGAGGGCACATCGGACTTTGGATTTGTGGACAAGTTTTCATGACCATGAATGAAATATTTCAAACCTTTTAATTAAAAAGAACATGATAGAACACTCTCGAACCTACATACAATCCCATAACTGTCAGCAGGGACTGTCTTAGAAAGCTCTATTTGTAGGACTTTGAGCTTTGTTATTTTTATTACCATGAAAGTATGATAGAGTTGACATGAGGGGAGCATGATGAGAATATACATAAGTTTCTTAAAGAACTTTCTATTGCATGACCTAAGACATGAAAGAAAGGAAAATGTTACTAAAACGTCCTGTTGACTCTTGTCCATAAGTGTGGTGAGCTTCATACCCATGCACAAGACTCTACCTGATGCGACTTTCAAAATACCTAAGACACTTTAAAACCTTAGTCTCTAATATTATGTTTGTAATGCCTTGAGATTACACCTTGGATGCCATACGGTGCTTACGGTCTCAAAATACCACAAGTTAAAGCATGGCTGGCACCTGCGATAAGAACTGAGTATAAATGATTTCAAAAGATCATATGCTGAATTTAACTAAAAATGCCATATGGTTTTAAAACATAATTTTGATAATCTTTGAAAAACAATATTGATAATATGACCAAAAACTGACTAACTGTTTGTACTAGTTTGAAAAGCCTCTACTAACTAACTTTGGAGCTAATGGGACGAACCCCCAACTAACTCCGACTGAATAGAAAATACTGAAGTAATAAGGTAAACTGAGATCAATAAATCATATACTCAAATTATGAGGAATCACCACTGTTGTAGCTGATAATCTGGTATGTCTATGCGCGATTAGGGATTTGACCATCAAAATCTATTATATTAAATATCATCGTATAATAAACGAGTATGTGATTAGTACTTTGAATGTACCGGTATGATAAATAAGGTTAGATTGATATTAATAGATTTTATGGATGAAGTAAAATCAATATTGGTTGAACATCATGGGATAACTGAATAACTGATATAAATCTGTGAATAATGTATAATCTAAGAATGCATGACAAAGTATATAACATGATTCTGTAAATAGTTTTAAAACTAAAATACTTAAATGTAGTAACTGAATACTGATAAACTATATCCTATGGTCAAGAAAAACAAACTGAATTCTGTACTGAATACTAAAACTTAAACTGTACAACGTATCATCTAACTGACATATCCCAAAGTTGAGCTGATCGAGGTCTAACTTGTGACCCCAGTTGGAACGGTGCTACTAACGTGCAAAAGGTACTAAGAATAGTTGTGGAGTAGGTCCTAATAAAGCGCGTAACCCTTGAGATCCATCCTAAACTGGCGGGTGATCCCTAAGTCTGTCAGTCCAAAACATGAGAGTGGCATCTAATAACTTATGTTGGCTACATAGTTCAGGAACATAGGTATTCCTTCTAAGGACCCATTCCTTACTGACGAATAAGCCCTATCCCTATGTTTGCTTGGTGATAAATCTTACTCCCAAATAAATAATACTGACTAAACAAAGTTTAACTGAAGAAAAAACTAACTCAGATTACTAAACTAATTTTTGTTTGACTGACGGGATACCTTATTAAACTTATAATGCTCATATATGTTTGAAACCTTTCTATGAATATTGAGACTAATTAAACAACTAAATTTTAGGTCTTCATAACCCTCAGTAATTGATAGAAACAATAATAGGAACATATGAACACTTTAAAACCATGATAGGAACCATTTTACAACAAATCATCTCTTAGACATTTCATCAAACACATGAGGGTCATGAATTTAAAGCATGGGAATAGATTAAAACATATAACAAATCACATGTCTTCAATACTAAACAATAAATTTGGGATTTAACATTAATACATCATCATTCTGACTTGTAAGATTTAACTTCAACAATAATTACTTGTAAACACCATATAAAATCAAAATTCTTAAGGATTCATGGCGATAGTTTATTGCAAAAATTTAAATTCATGATTTTAAATCTTGAAAATGGATTCTTGGATTCCATGGGTGAAAAGGACCCAAAGATGAACATCAAACATACCTTAAATCTTTGATCTTAAAAGAGAATTAACTTTTCATGAAAATTCATGGATTGGGAAACACAATTTCTTGATTATCTTGATGAGAATGTAATGGAGTCTTGATGTTCTTGGGAGATGACCTTAAGAAGAAACCGTAATCTTACTCTTGGGAATAAATAGGGTTAATGTCATTTCAAACTGATTAATAATGGCTAAGTATGTTTATTGGATGATTTATGTCCTGGGAGGTAGGGTTTTAGGTAAGGAAAAGTACCAAAATGCCCGTACAAAACTAAATCAAAATTGCTGAAATTTTCAATTGATGACTTGGGTTGATAATTCATTAGTTAGTTGATGGCTTATCACCTCAAGTCTTTACTTAAAAGGAGAATTTGATGAGTTTCTGGTTTGGCTGACGACTTGGGCTGATAGGTTGTTACTTAGGTAACGACATATCAACTCAGGTCATCACTAGTAAATTTAAATTTATTGCATTATTTTTAAGACTGAAGACTTGGGATGATAAGTCATCAATTAGTTGGCTACTTATCAACTCACCTTGTCACTTTTTCACAAACGAACATGCTGAAGTAAAATGAGTATAACTATGCACTCCGATATCAGATTAAGGTTAAACCAAATGCATTTGAAAGAAGATTTAAAGATGTTTATTTTAATATATAGTATCCCTTATAAATCATTATGTACAAGAAGTAATGTTTCTTTAAAGTTGACCCAAGCTGAAGCATTTACTAAAACTTAATCAATAAAAGCGTTTTCAACTAATCTTTGAATTAGGATATTTTTATGACCTCGAATGATATAATAGGACATTTCCATACTATAGAATTAATAATAATACTATAAACATAGTATCATTGGGCTCAATTCTGTATGCATAAGAACAACAATCTAAATTCTAGCCTAAACATATGGGGTGTTACATTATCTGCCCTTGGGAACATTCATCCTCAAATGAGTCTAGTAAGTTGAGAATACTAGGAGAATCGAGATCATACTCTTAACTTGCATGACTCGAAACATGATTAAATTATTGAGTTTGAAACATAATACATGAATGAACTAAATATCGTGAAAATATGCAATGACATGAGAATGGTTAAAAGATTGAGATAGAAATGAGATGGTCAACTTATGAGTACCCATTACTCCTAGCAGGATATTGTTTCATGAAGAAATTTGAGAGATTTAGGAAATAAAAACTCAGGGTATTAAAACATCTCTCCTCCCCTTTGGGATAATTCATCCCCCAAATAATACTTACTTGGTTGAAATACTAAGGGAAGACTAAGATAATGCACCGGCCACTTATGTACCGAATCATAATTGAATATATGTAGTCATAAGCTTAGGCCTAAGGAATAGAGTATCAACAACATGAATTTATGAAATAAATCAAATCTGAGGATATATAAGACATAATTTGAATTTTCCTTATCATTAGGAGAGTTGCATGAGTACTGGAACTGGACCTACTATAAAGCATGAGCACATGAGTCATGATGTACATGACTTGTGTTTGGAGTTTTTTGAATTTTTGGGACATAATTCGTACTACTGAGTAGACTGAAACACCACATAGTAGGAACTAAGAGAGCACGTGATTTTCTATAAGGTGCACAAATGTGAGCTATCATCATGACGACTGAAAAACTTTGCACTGAGATAAGAGTGAGTCGGGAATATTACTCCCCTCCTGATGTTCTACAATACATAAGCATCACTACTAGAATTTAAGAGTCTGACTTGGTTACTTGTTATATCATCTCCCCCTTAGCTTAAAGTCATCATTCTAAGTATAGGAACCACTTAATAAACATATTTAAACTGAATTTCCACAACATTACTCTAGAATCTAGGGTATAATAATACATATAATTGGTATACTCACCATGAATGACTATGCTAGAAAATGTAAAACTTGTTGCTAGTACGTTTTTTGAGATAAAACTCTTATCCCTTTATAGTCCTAGCCATCATCTTGTAACAACGTGAAATTGACCAACTTAGAATTTTCAAATCCTCTTTCTATTAGCCCTACCTTCAAAGATCAAAACATATATTTTAACACATTGCTAGATATCCCTAAATCCTTACTAACCATACTACTTTCATCATAGCCTACAAATGTCACATTTGCAACATATGTTTTGAAATATTAAACCTAAATTCTTGCATACACTGCTGCCTATTGATTCGCCTTTTATACAACTATCCCTAAGAAATATAATCTTCTCGAATTAAGATAACACTATCAAAACACTACTACGGTTGCCAAACTCCTAGATTCATGCTTCTAATTCAAGATCATATGTTATCATAGGATTATAATAAGGAATGTGAGGGCACATCTTACTTTGGATTTGTGCATGAGTTTTCATGATCATGAATGAAATATTTCAAACTTTGGAATTGAAAAGAACTTGATGCAATGTTTTAGAGCTTACACGCAAACCCACAACTATCTGCAGGGACTCTCTGAGAAAGATCTATCTGTAGGACTTTAAGATTCACTATTTCTATTACCTTGAAAGTAAGGTAGAGTTGACATTAGTGGAGTATAATGAGAATCTACATATATTTCTTAGAGAACCTTTCTATAGCATGATCTGAGACATGAAATAAAGGGAATTTTTCCTTATCTTGTAGCCACTTGTCCATAATTGTGGACCGCTTCACAACAATACATAAGACTCAACTCAACGCAACTTACTAATTCCCTAGGATATTATAAAACCTTAGGATCTAATACAAAATTTGTAACAAGCCAACCCATGACTGGTACCTATTATTATAACTAAGTATAATTGATATCAAAAGATCATATGCAAAATTTAATTGAAAAATGCCATAAGGTTTTGAAACATAATTCTTATAATGTCTACAAAACAATACTGACAATACTGATAAAAGTATCAAAACATAACTAACTATCTGTTCTAGTCGGAAGCCTTTATTGACTGACTGTGAAGATTATGGGACAAACCTCCAACTAAATCTGACTAAATAGAAAATACAAAACTGATATGGTAAACTGAGATAAATTATCCATATCCTCGAAGTATGATGACTCACCACTACTACAAATGATAATTTGGCATGTCTATGTGCGATCAGGGAACTGAGCATCTAAACCTATATATTAAACTACATATCCCAAGAAAAGAGTATGTAATAAGTATTATGAATGTACTAGTGTACTATATGAGGTTAGACTGGTATGCATAATTTATCTGCATAAAGTTAAGTAAAGATTGACTGAACCTTATGGGATAACTGAATAACTGATATGAATACGTGAATCTTGTAAGATCTATGAATGTATTACCAAGTATATAACATTATTATGAAAATATACTATTAACTTAAATGCTAAAATATGGTAACTGAATATTGATAAACTATATGTTATGGTCAAGAAAAACTGAATTGAATTCTATAGTAAATATTGAAACTAAAATTGTGGGAGGTATTATCTAACTGACATGCCCTAAAGCTAAGCTTTATGGGGTCTAAACTATGACTCATTTGGAAGGGTACTAGTACCGTGTCATGGGTACTAACAATGACTGTAGAGTTAGTCATAATCTAGTGGATAACCCCTGAGATCAGTCATAAACTGGCGAGTGATCCCTAAGAGAGTCATTCCTAAACTGGCGAGTGACATCTCATAACCTACGCAGGCTAAGTATTTTTGGAAATTAGATTTTTCTTCAAAGGGCGCAGTCCTAGCTGAAGAATGAGCCATTGTCCCTGGGTTCACTCGATGTTGAATCCTACTCCCAACTGAATAAGACTGATTATGGGATTAAACTAAGTTTAACTGAAGAAGGAACTAACTCGGACAATTGAATTGATCTAGATTTGATAGACATCACAACTAACTTAACTGATAATGCACATATGTGTTTGAAACCATTCTCAAAATATTGAGACTAAGTAAACTGCTAAATTACTGGTAATCATAACCCTTGGGCTCTATAGCATTAATAATAGGAACATATGAACACTTTAAAACCATGATAGGAACAATTTTACAAAAACTCATATCTTAGACATTCCATTAAAAACATGAGTATAATGAATTTAAAGCATGGGAATAGATTAAAACATATAATTAATCACATGGCTACAATACTAAATCATAAATTTAGAATTTAACATGAAATCGTCATCATTCAAAATTGTAAGGTTTAACTTCAACAACAATTACATATAAATACCATGTAAAATCGAAATTCATAAGCATCTATGGTGATTGTTTATTGAAAAGATGTAAATATATGATTTTAAATCTTGAAAATAGATTCTTGGACACCATAGGTGAAAATGAACAAAGGATGCACATCTAACATACCATAAAGCTCTGATCTTTAAAGAAAATTAACTTTTCTTAAACGTTCTTGGATTGGGAAATACAATTTCTTTATTATCTTGAAGAGAATGTAATGGAGACCTGATATTCCTTGGAGATGACCTAATGAAAAACCCATAATCTTCTTTGTTTGAATAAAGAGAATTAATGGATTTATAACTAATTGATAATGTCTAAGTTTATTTGATGATTTATGTCACGGGATGTACCATTTTAGCTGAAAAATGACAGAAATACCCCTATGAAAGTAAATCAAAATTGCTGAAGGTTTTAGTGAATGACTTGGGTTGATAAGTTGTCATATAGGTGATGGCTTATCACCTCAAGTCGTCACCTTAAAGATAAATTTCATTTGTTTCTGGTTGGGCTGTTGACTTGGGTTGATAGGTCGTCAATTAGGTGATGACTTATCAACTCAGGTCATCACTTGGAAGATGAAATTGATAGCATTCTATTTAAGGAAAACGACTTGGGCTAATAAGTCATCACTTAGTTGAGAGATGGGCAGGCTAAAGAAAAATAAGTATAACATTCCACTCTGATATCAAAGTAAAGTGAAACCAAATGCATTGGAAAGATGATTAAAAGATTGTTCGTTTGATATATAGTTTCCCACTTATCTAATTATGTACAAGGATTGATGTTTGTTTTATGTTGACCCAGGTTTAAGTGTTCACTAAGACTGAATTACTAAAAGCATTTTCAACTCATCTTTGACTTAGGAGATTTTTCTGACCTTGACTGATATGATACGACATTTTCACACTATAGAATTGATCACCTCACACATATAGACATATGATCTTTGGGTTAAAGTCTCTATGCATAGGAACAATAACTAGGTGTCTTACTAGTCATATGATAAGGTACGAGGTATATGTTGTGAATTCATATGTTGCCCTATGTTTGGCTAGATGATTCTGACCAAGCTATGGTTCTAAGGGCGCTTCTCGTATGATACAATACGAGTTTATCCTAGGTTGTCATATATTGGTTAGTGTGGACGTTCAAGACAATTCTAGGGTATGATATAAAGGTTCTACTTTTACAATAGGGTACGGTTTAAGGGGTAAGGTTGTACCCTCCTATGAGCAAGTTTTCATCTTTTAAGATGAAGGTATCCCAAATACTTCACACCGCAAGACCCTTAGGTCCCCATATTTTATAAATTTTTGTGGTCTTTCATAGCACATATTGGAAGATAAAAACACTCCAAAAACACTCTCTAACTCTCTCTTGAATATTAGTGCTAGGATTTGTACAAGTGTTTATCTAGAGGCTCAAGAGTCAAGTTTCTCTCTGTGTATCTTCAAGAATACGACCTGCGATCATCTCCCCATTGTTATTTCATAAATATCATGTGTTTTAAAGTGTTATTATGATTTTTAAATGGTGATTTTTGAAACCAAAATTAAGGGTTTTGTTGTATATGGTTGAGTATTGTTTACTCTTGTTAAACATTGTATGTATACATATTTTTGGTGATGGTTTGCACATATAGGTTCTTGGTACTTGTGGTTTAACCAATGGGTCATGATTAAACCTAAACTTAATGTTTTTCTTTTATTTTGGTCTTGGTAAAGGTATGCCCTCGTGTTGTTTGCGAAATATATAAGAGAAAAAACTAGTCATATGTTAATGGTGTGTTGAACTAAGGCATTGGCCTAATGAATATGAATAGTTGGTAAATAGATTTTGTATTGGCCTTATTGGCTATGTAATGACTTAAATGGTAACCTTGGTTACAAAAGTTTGAGTCCATAAACATGAAATTGATTTATATCCTGTTATATAATGGATTTGGGTCCCTAAGTTTGAATTGAACTAGTCTCTTTATGAGATAATGGGATCGAATTCTAAAGTTAAATGAATGAATTATTGTTTGATAAGGGTAATGTCATGTTGTACAATTGAAAGTAGTAGTGGTGTAATCATACCAACAAATACCTTTGGTAAGTAATTGGCTAAATAGTTGCATGTGTGAAATCATAGTTTTAAATTGGGCTTTAAAGATAGACGTGTAGCAGGGCCGTGAAAGTGGAGTCCGAAGGACTAACACTGGAAATTGTTCTATCCGGTGTGGGTTTCTTTATGATCGGGTGGTTCAATTTTCTCGAATGAAAATATGAAAAGGAAGATCAAATCCATCTTATTACATGTATTAATGCTTAAGTCACCTTGATTATGTTGGGAGGTTTGAGTCCCCCTTAAAGGCATACATGGTTATGGATATTCTCTGGGTCATGTAGATATAGGCCCTCGGGCCCTTCCATCTAGGGGAGAGTTTGACCCATGTAGCTTCTGGATGCTTTGTTCTATGACAGTTATGCTACATAAACTTGGTTAATGATTTCAAAGTTCGTGCTTATTATTTTTCCTATACTGGCATGGTGTATCTATAAATATATATGTATATTTATGTGTTGCATTGGTAAATATGTTTTTTTATTGGTTTTGAACTATTGATATTATTTTATATTTATCCTTGAGTTACATACTAGAACTCCAACCGCTAACTATCTTCAATGTTATATCCCAATACAATGCAGGTATTGGTTATACTACACCTCATACTCAGTAATTATAATTAGGAACATCTTGTGCTGACTTGAATGGTGATCTTCTACACTTTGGAAGGGTCCATTGCTTGCTTTGAGTTTTGTCTATATAGTTTAGACTTAGATGTTGGTTTTGGTTGTGGTCGGTGGCATATCCCGATAGAATATTCAAAGTTTATTCATAGATGCTTTGTATGGGCAAACTGTGGACTTGAGTATGCTATGGTATGGATATGGATTTAGTTATTATGTTATTGTTGATGGCTTGATATTGGATGGTTTAACTTATTTGGTTGGTCATGTTCATGAACCAATCCCAATGTCTTGGAGTTGATAGATACTCTATCTAGTTATATGTTTGAGATTCATTTGACTCAGGGTATATATAGGTTGGTTGCAATAGGTAACGAGTGGTCTATAGTCCTTACTGGGATTGAGATGGCGATTACGATAGGACCCTAGTTCGAGTAGTGTCACATTTGTGTTAGATTCAGGTTCATAGTGAGATGGGAATTCACAAAGTTGTGTCAAGTAGAGTCTATATTATGGGTTTTTAGCACGCCATACTTATAAGAGGGAGGCTATAAGGCATTTAAGAATTTTTCACTTTCTTGTTTTCTTTCTTCACACTATAGAGTCTACGGTCTTAGATTCTTTTAATTTCTATTTATAGGTCTTTCAGATCATGCCTCCAAGAAATATGATATTCATTCAAACTCCTCTGCCCCAATTAGGGGTAATATTGATGGGATACACTCTACTTCTAGAGTCCAGACCCGTTCAGGGGTCATCGTATCTAATATTCCTCATTAGGTTCCACCTGTCTTCACTAACCCTACTCTCGAGGGTGACACTTATAGTCAGTCACCTCAAGGGGAGTATACTAATACTGAGTTTTGTCACTCTATTAATCTGTTGAATTAGTTGGTATCTTCTCTGTATGAGCATGGTGTTTCTGTTGCTCTATCTTTTGAGGCCATATGGGTTGGCCAGTACATAAGGTTGTATCCTCCTATGTTTAAGGATACAAATATTGAGGAGGATCCTCAAAGTTTCATTGATAAAATGGAGAAGATCTTCCAGATTATGCATGCTTCAAAGGTTGAAGGTGTTGAGTTTGCTGCCTATTAATTCAAAGATATGGTGCACCAATGGTACAGAGAGTGTGAATTGCCAAGAGGCTAATATTCTTATTCTTCCGTGTGGTATAATTTCTCTAGTGTATTCTTGGACCGTTTCCTCAGGAGTTAGGGGAAGCTAAAATAAAGGAGTTTGTTAATTGTGGCAATGTAGGACATCTGTGACAGAGTATGACGTGACATTTCATTAGATTTCTAGGTATGCTCCTATGTTGGTCACTAACATGAGAGACTAAATGAAATTTTATTAGTTGTCTAGGCCTTCTGAGAAAGGTGGTAGAGATGGTGGCAATTGACCATGGAAGAAATAAGGGAGTTCTACTTCTTTCTCAATGTCTAGTGCACCTTACCTGAAAACTTCAGGTGATTGTTGGCTTTAGTTTGATGTTAGGTTTCCGCCATAGGGTGCCCAATCTCAGACTTGTGAGGCTCAGTAAGCTCCAACATACCCTTCTTTTATATTTTATAAGTAGTGGCACAATGGGTTCTATGAGGATGGGAAGAATAGATATTTCTATTATAGTCATATTGGTCATATGCAGCATGATTGCCATGTTAGGATAGCTTCTGGGGCAAAAAATATTCCCGTTGGCTCTTCCTCTACTCTTGCACTAAAGGGTGTTTCTTCTTTGTCTGTTTCTACTCCTAGAACTATCACTGATCGGAATAGGTTATATGTTCTTATGTATCACTAGGATTCTGTGGCATCCCTCGATATAGTGACAACTATGTTGAAACTTTTCTCTCGTGATGTGTATTTTTTACTTGATCCAGGGTCTATACTTTCTTATATGACCGCATTTGTGGCGTTACATTTTTTGTTTTGGTCTACAGTGTCTGTTAGTTCCTTTTTTTATTTCTACTCTCGTAAAATACATAGTGGTTGCTACAAGAGTCTATAGGCAGTGTGTGGTAGCTGTTGGCAGTAAAGATACTCTTGTGGATTTGACGAGTGCTGAATTTACCAATAATTTACACTCAACATTCGTCCACATTGCCATGATTTAAATATAAAAATAAGCCATATGTATCATTAAATGCACTAATATCCACACTTTGCAGGTATACAATTTATGAGATGGAAAGGTGTGAACCTAAGCTTAAAAGGATTAGAGGAGAGAAAAAAAATCCAAGTGGAAGACCTGGACCAGAAACAATCCTCAGTTACTGATAATGCTTTAACTACAGCTCTCGTAAAAGTGTAAGCGGTCGTCGTCAAATATAGAACCCAACTGGGTTGGGTGTCGAATCCTACAGGGAATACCTGGTCATTAAGTAAGCAACGATTATTAGACTTTTGATGAAAGTTCTGTGAATAAAGGGGGGATGTTGTGCGTGCAAATAATATAAACAAAATAGTAGAGTAAAAACGGAAAATAGAAAAGTAAAACGGAGTACTTGGTAGGTTTTAATCAATGGGGATTGAGAGTTAGGGTTATGTCCACCTTATGAGTTATACGTCTCTATTGACTATGTGTTATGCGGAATTCAGACATGCATGCGCTTATAGAGAATCGTATTCTATGGTAAATCCAGGCGTCGTTCGACCATCAAGGATTATTTCAGTTTAACTCTTTCGAGCTTAAAGCGTATGTAATGGTACAAATTCTCCAAGAGGTTAATCCAGTTACGGCACTAACTTTTAAACAGGGGTTGGTGCCCTATTTCCTTGACATTCTCTCTTTTCTAGACATGTAAATTTTCTTTCGAACAAGTTAATGCTATACTGGCATATTCTATATGTTTGCAACTATAAGAATTTATATTAAGATGAAGAGAAGAATGATATAAGCAGCATACGTATCAAGAATTCACAAACTAGTAGCAATAGATAGTATCTCATAAGGCTTCCATAACCCTAACAGAGAAGTTTAGCTATTCATGAGTGCAACGGAAATCACAATAGACATTATCAGCATACCAAGATAAAAATCTCACGTGAAGTATGTTTTGATAGGGGTTTAGGCGTGAATTCAGTGAAAAATAACATTTCTCTTGTTATGAAAATTAAAATCGAATAGATGAAGAGAAGGGAAGAAGAATTAATTGAAAGAGAATTGTTTTAATAGTAATAATTCTTGTATGATGAGAATAATAAAAAAACTTCAGCAAAATAGGGTATTTATAACACCCATATCCTATTCCTACTAAGCTACTACATTACTTATCCTAATCCTACTAGGTTACTGCATTCCTTATCCTACTCCTACTAAGTTACTGCTGATCCCCAAGTCTTTATAAATGTTGTTTTTGCCCGGTACAAGTTATCCATGCACCACTTTCAGTCCATAACGTCCAAACGCTGCTTTCCTTCTTTCATGAAGCTTCCTTTGGCGTCAAGTTATCCATAAAATGCTCAAATCTTCATCATTTATACCTGAAAACTTGCTAATCATGTTTGTTAGCTCACTTACAGGAAAAAGGACTAAAAGTGCAGGAATTATTATATTTTGTCCTCAAAACTTAGCAAAAATATGGTTAAATTAAAGTACTTTAGGCGTGTAAATACGCCTATCATCAACACCCAACACTTAATGCTTTGTTCGTACTCGAACAAACTATCATGTCCATATAAACATCTACTTGGGATTTCACAGTAAAAGCACAAAATTTTCATCAAGACAGGCATGACAATCATTAACAAAGAGTAGTTTTCTGATCACTACTAGAAACAATTCAACCTCCAACCTAGACTCGTGATGATGGTCAATTAGTATCCAGAGTTTAAGGCACAAGGAATCATACACGACTACCCAAAACTCATCAACCATGTGTGTTTCACAATATATCACCCATAATCACTCACAAGTATTTCATTTTTCAAAACATGGGTATAAGATTTTCCTTGCTCTCACTCTTACAAAGAATTCATATGTTGCAACTGATGAACATAGGCTTGCCCTAAGTGTAATGCTCCACTAAATATCAGAATGCTAAGCTTAGGATCAAATAGGTCTTTTACAGGTTGTAATGTAGGCTAAGGGATGGGTAGGACTATTTTGGCCAGAAATAGTGACTATGTTCCTAAGCGCTTTAATACATCACATTATGCCATTAACACTTTCTTTCAAATAACCTTTCTACTTTATTTTAATCTACCACCTCTTCTCACCTCTTTGGTTATTCAATTTTGAACAGAATTAACTTTTTATTTTCCTTTTCATTTTTCTCTCTTTCTCTTTTTTTTTATAACACACCTCTATGATAACCCTTCTTTTTCATAACGAATTCAAGTACCAATTCACTTTAAGGCACTACTCTCACCCAATTTCCTCTTATTTTGTCACATGACTTAACAATTTTAAAGCACTTAGGAATTTGGATCAAATTATGGTCTTGAAAAAAAATGGATTAGGCTTACATATGAGGCTGTCAAAGAAAATAGGCTTAAGGCTCAAAAGGGTTATCTAGGATGATGTCCACGGGTAGGTAAAAAGAAGGTAAACAAGTATAGGTTGCCAAAGAAATGCCTAAATCATCTCCTAAACTCACACTCTTTATTTTGCTTTACATACACATCGGGCAAGTTCTAGCATCAGCTACAAACATATAATATACTATCATCACACACACACAAGGCACATGGTCGACTTTATTGGGATCAGTATAGACTCTTGACCCCAATAGGTGAATGAATTAAACCACACAAATATCACACAGTGAGTCACATTTAGAGCCTAAATTTCTTAATAGTAATGATTTTATCGCAGACTCTTGTCACAATACCATGTTGCCTATCAGAACAATTTTATGCAAAGTTTGTAACAAAAAAAAATCTTAAAAAAATAAAACAAACATAAATAACAAACATAAATAACAAACATAAATAAGTAAAACACACATAAATAAGCAAATGCAGATAAAGAAGTATAGCATACAAATACCAGCATACCAGCATGAACCCCACACTTAGATGGGACACACTGTCCTCAGTGGAAAATAAATAAGAAGAACCTAGATTAGTCGAACTCCTCCTCTATGTCTGGGGTCATACCCCCTTCATCAGAATCATCATCGGAGTTGTCGTCATCCGAATTCTCCTCCACATTGAAGTCTGGCAATCGGCGATCATCATCGATTGGCACATCATCAGCAAGAGGTTCCTCAAATGTTGGAGCTCTGCAGCAGTTTGAACACGACCTCCGCTCATCATGGTAAACGAGTCATGCCATAAAGATGGTGAAAGAAACTTTTATCCCGAGCATGTCGTTTTGCAGTGGTAAGGTTGACGCCATGCATAGTTTCAGCATCTTTAACCTTTGCGAGGTCAACCTTCTTTGAGTTGTGCAGAAGTTTATGATCAGCCAGTTCCTCTTCGATGTCCTCCATTCTCAATATTCCAGTCAACAGATTTCCAAATCTGAAGTGGGACCTCTTGTGTAACCTGGCCTTACGCATTGAAGATCGAATGATCGACCCAATATTGATGGGGACGTTCATCATCAATGCGTACACCAAACACACTCTGTCTCGTGTAATCTTCATGTACTGGGTCCCTAGAATCAGACAAGAGTTGACTATTCGAATCCATATCCGAGATTCTCTATTCAAGGAAGCATATAGGAAGGTGTTGTGCCGACCGGTGTCCTTGTGTCTACTCCATCATGCCATAGATCATGTTCCGAATAGTGTGTCTCTGATTGCCCTGTACGGAGGTCTATTATACAGCTTCTTGAGTGGTGATGGATCAACAGATGGAAAACCCAGAAAAGAGTTGATAAACTTCGCATTTAGTTGTAGGACTTGGCCCCGAATCTTTACCTCGCTCCCTGTAGTCTTCGGGCACTAGTTGGCATAGAATTCTCGTGTTAGATCGAGATTGCACTCTCCCATATCTCAGAAGATGAAATCAATATGTAACGCCATTATCTTGGCCAATATGCGAGGTTCTTTCTTTGCCAGGCTCTCCTTTTGTATCAACTCCACGTGAACATATTTTTTCTCTTTATTATTCCTATACCACTCCTTTCCTTGCTTATCTAGGACCCATTTGATTCCAAACATGCGGCTAGGTATTTGCAGCAAGAAAGATTCACCTTGCTCTTTACATCCACTTTTCTGGCATTTTTGTGAGGTGGTCGCTTTATCCTTTCCTTGTCGCGCTTTTGGTGCCATTGTACCTAAGATTAAAATGACAGGCATGTTAGCTTTAGCTTGGTAAATACAATCAACAAACAAGAAATAGTGGCACCACCCCACACTTAATTTGTTGGCGCGAACTAGTGAAGTGAACGATGTCGATTACTCAGACTTCATCGATATACGTTTAGGTGTTATGTTCCAACAATATAATCAGTGCAGTCATACTTTTCTTGTCATATAAACTATCCTTTTTCAATTCTAGTTCATGTAATCTTGATAATGCTTTCATGTTTTGGACTAATGCATCACTTTGAATAAAACTACTACATAGATATTGTATCAATTTATGGCTTGAAATAATCACAACATCGTATGTTTGTAGTCAACCATGATTTTCATCTCGATGAACAAGTCATTCCAACATGTAAGCTTTCTAGTTACAAGATTATGCAATTTTCTTGACCATGTCAATTCCGTAAAAGTATGATAGTGTGTCAAAATCAAATACAAGTTGGAAACAAGTCAAGAGTATCCTTACGTATTCTTTCACTCACTTAGTTGTATCGCAACAAATCAACCACATTCAAATCACCAACACTACTTCAATATTTAACAATCTATTATAGGCATAGTAGTGTAGTACTTATGGAATATAAGAGAAGAACAAAGAAGTACTTACTTGGTTGATGGCCTTGGAGGATGTTCTTGCAAAGTCAAAAGAGCAAAAAGAATATTTTGGAGAGAATTTGGAGAGGTAGGCGGCGCTTTAGGGTGGAATTGCAATGTGTTATTGTTTTAAGACTAAGGTTCTATTTATAGGACATGCTTGGGTCGGGTTTTGACCCATTTGGAATTGGATTTGGAGACCAAAAGTGAGCATAGGCGGCGCCTAATGATTTGCCTATGCTTGGCATAGGCGGAGCCTTTTTCAAAGCCTAGTTGAGCATAGGCGGCGGAGCCTATGCAATGGAATTGTTGAGCATAGGCGGCGCCTATGCCATGGCATTGTAGAATCCGAGACCAAAGGCTTTTGCATAGGCGGCGCCTATGCTATAGCATTGTGGGTCATAGGCGGCGCCTATGCTATGGCATTCTAGATTCTGAGAACTTAGGCCATAGCATAGGCCATGCCTTGTTCGTGGCCTAGATTTACATGGTCCTTGCCTTGTTTGTTGCCTATATTTTCATAGGCAATGCGTAACCCATAGCCTTTTGCTTCTTCCTTCCTAACTTACCACCTTCAACATGCAATACTTCCAAATCAAAGTTTGAAACCAATCTACTCTTTTACGCCTCTTGCACCTACATTTACTTAAAATAATAAAAACGATTAGAACGATGGGTTGCCTCCGATCAAGCGCCTTAGTTTTGGTCGTGTCTCAACTCTTCTTTTTGGATTTTTATTTAGTAAAGACAAATTCAAAAGAAACGATAAAAAAAAATTATTGGTTGCCTCCCATCTAGCGCTTGATTTATTGTCGCGGCACGACATAGTTACCTCGAGTACTTAGACTTCGTCGAGATAGATGGTGGCCATGCATTTAATCGAGTCAAGAGGACTGATATATGGCTTTACTCGTTGCCCATTTATCTTAAAAACGACACCATTATTGTCTTCTAACTCAACTACTCCAGACGAGTAGACTTGGATAATTTTGTACGGACCCGACCATTTGGACCTTAACTTACCTGGGAATAGCTTTAGTCTGGAGTTAAAAAGAAGTACCATATCACCTTTTTGCAAGTTTTGTTGAAGAATCCGCTGATCATGATACTTTTTTATCTGCTCCTTGTATAGGTGTGATCTTTCATATGCATGTAGACGGAATTCATCCATCTCATTCAGCTTCTCCAATCTCATGTTCATAGCATCATCCCAATTCAAATTCAGTCGCTTCAGCGCCCATAATGCTTTATGCTCAAGCTCAATGGGTAAGTGACAAGCCTTCCTATAAGATAGTTGGTATGGGGACATGCCAATTGGCGTTTTGAATGCAGTCCTATAAGCCCATAGTGCATCGTCTAGATTCCGAGACCAATCTTTCCTATTAGCATTTACAGTCTTAGCAAGGATTTGCTTGATCTCTCGATTGGAAACCACTACCTGTACACTAGTTTGAGGGTGATAAGGCGTGGCTACCTTGTGTTGCTTGACCCCATATTTCACCAACACGGCTGTGAATAGATTATTACAAAAGTGTGATCCTCCATCGCTAATGATGCTACGTGGTACCATAAAACGAGAGAAGATATTTCTCTTCAAGAATGCTACAACACGCTTTCCTTCATTATCGGCTAGCGTTACTGCTTCAACCCATTTGGAATACATAGTCAACAACAACTAGGATGTATTTCATCCCAAACGAATTTACAAATAGACCCATGACATGGGCATCTCATGGTGCTTCGAAATCGTACCTTGTCTCTGACATTGGTCATATTTTCTCGCAAATTCATCAGCATCTTTAAATATCAAAGGCCAATAATAGCCGCTTTGCAATACCTTCCTTGCTGTCCGACCACCTGCATGGTGTCCCCCAAATTGGGAAGCATGACTTGGTTCCGAAATACTTGGCACCTCGACATGAGATATGCATCGTCTGATCACACCATCCGCACATCGTCTAAACAAATATGGCTCATCCCAGAAGTAGGGTCTCACGTCATGCATGAACTTCCTTTTTTGATGAAAGGATAGATTCGCAGGCATCACATTACTTACCACAAAGTTCTCAAAGTCTGCATACCATGGTAACTCTTTTATCATTGTGGCTAATATCTCTTTATCGGGTAATGCATCATCAATCTCAAGATCTGGTTGTGCTATATGCTCATTCTCGAGTCTAGATAGATGATCAGCCACTTAGTTTTCCCAACCTCTTCTATCTTTTACCTCGAAATCAAATTCTTGCAGCAATAATACCCATCGAATTAGCCTTGGTTTTGCATCTTTCTTTGTCATCAAATATCTCAGAGCTGCATGGTTTGTGTGAACTACCACTTTGGTTCCCAACAAATAAGCACGAAACTTTTCAAAAGCATAAACAACTACTACAAGTTCTTATTCCGTGATAGTATAGTTCTTCTGGGCTCCGTTCAAGACCTTGCTCGCATAGTAGATTGGATGGAATAACTTTTCTCTTCTCTGGACAAGTACAACACCCAAAGCTATCCCGCTAGTATCACACATGACTTCAATCGGTAGAGACCAATCAGGCGCTACAATGATAGGAGCTTCAATTAGCTTCCCTTTGAGGCATTCAAATGCCTTCAAGCAATCCTCACCGAAGTCAAACTTTGCATCCTTCTCCAAAATCTTGCATTATGAACTAGAAATCTTGGAAAATTTTTTAATGAACCTTCGATAAAAACCTGCATGCCCGAGGAAACTCCGAACTCCTTTGACCGAAATTGGGGGTGGTAGTTTCTCGATGACTTTGACTTTAGCTTGATCTACCTCAATTCCTCTTTCAGAGATTTTATGCCCAAGAACAATACCTTCTTTCACCATGAAGTGGCACTTCTCCCAATTCAGTACTAGGTTGAATTCAACACATCTCTGTAACACCATACTTAGATTTGCCAAGCAAAATTCAAACGACTCACCCACAACTGAAAAATTATCCATGAAGACCTCCAGAGTGTCTTCTACCATAAAATAAAAAATGGACATCATACAATGCTGAAAAGTGGAAAGTGAGTTAGATAGCCCAAATGGCATACGTTTGAAGGCAAACATACCATATGGGCATGTAAACGTTGTCTTCTCTTGATCCTCAAGAGCAATACAAATCTGATTATAGCAGGAATACCCATCTAGGAAACAAAACCATCCTTTCCCTGCTAATCGATCAAGCATTTGGTCTATAAATGGCATTGGAAAGTGATCCTTAAGCGTCCATGAATTCATCTTCCGGTAGTCCATGTATACTCTTCACCCTGTGACAGGTCCGAGTGGAATTAACTCATTATTTTCATTCACAACTACCGTCATGCCACCTTTATTGGGTACACATTGTACCGGGTTTACCCATTTACTGTCGGATATTGTATACATAACCCCTGCATCTAACCACTTAATAATTTCTTTCTTCACCACCTCTTGCATAGTTGGATTTAGACGCCTTTAATACTCAATAGTGGGTATGCAATTTTCTTCAAGCTGAATCTTGTGTGTAAAAATCCCAGGCGGAATACCAATGATATCAGCGATGGTCCAACCAATGGCTCTCATGTACTTCCGTAGAACCGCTATGAGAGCTGCTACTTGCTGCTCACCCAAATTTGCATCCACAATAACCGACAGTGTGTTACCTCTTCCCAAGAATGCATACTTTAAATGACTAGGCAGCTCTTTCAATTCTAATATGGGAGGCTCTTCAATAGATGATTTAGCTGGTGCTGTAGTTCGGTTTTTGAGATAAAGGTCCAACTTCTTGGGAGAATGAGGATATGTCCCTAATCCTGTTAGAGCACAAATAGTTTCTTCATAATTTTCAGCATCCTTATGCTCAACATCCATAAGCACAACCGTCAATGGGTCATCAATAAGCTGCTCCTCTATAGGTAAATCTTTCTCATCATCAAAATAAACATTCGCTACTGAGAACACGTTCAGATCTTTGGGTTGCTTCATTGATTTACACACATCAAAGCGGACTACTTCGTCATTCATCCGGAATAGAAGGTCATTAGCTCTTTAATCAATAAGCATACTTCCTATTGCAAGGAAAGGGCACCCCAAGATTATAGGAAATTATGATTCCACCTCACAATCCAAGATAACAAACTCTGCCGAAAAGATGAATGAAGAAACCTTCACCAATACATCATATAAAATACCAACGGGTCATTTTACTGACCTATCTGCCATTACAAGCCTCATATTGGTTGGAGTAAGATCCCCTAATCCCAACTTTTTGTAAATAGATAGTGGCATTAAGTTGATGCTGGATCCTAAATCGCATAATGCCTTGGTAAAATTTAAAGATCCGATAGTGCAAGGTATAGTGAAGGCACCGGGATCGGCCTTCTTCTGAACTAATGATCTGGTAGGGATTGCACTGCAATGATGAACAGTATCTATCAACTCGCCACTTGCTGCCCACTTCTTTGTTAAAAGATCCTTCATAAATTTTGCATACCCAGGCATCTGTTCTAGCGCCTCTACTAAAGGAACATTAATGGTTAGTTGTTTTAACATTGATATGAATTTATTGAACTTAGTGTCATCAGCTCTCTTCTTTAATCTTTGAGGAAAAGGTGGTGGTGGAAGGAGAATAGTTTTCTCCATGTCTTTCTTTTCCTTTTGCTTTGGATTGGCGATCTTTTTGAGATGTGAACGCTGAGGAGTGACATCATTGATGTCTACTTCAGCTTCTTCGGCGTCCTCTAGTTTGGTATCTTCTAATACTTTGTCGTCTACTTGCGTACCTTTGGCTGGATTTTCCAGCACCTTACCACTTCTGGTAGTAATAGCCATGCAAGTTCCATCGTTCCTTGGGTTTTGTACTGTGTCGCTCGATAAGGTGCCAGATTGTCTTTGATTTAATGTGGCTGAAATTTGAGTTAATTGTTGCTCCAGCTGTTTTATTGAAGTGGAATGCGAGTCAACCAATTGATTCATTGAGGACAAATCATTTATTACCTCATTTACTCCCAAGATGGTTGCCTCCACTCCTTTTAACAGCTTAGCCATCATATCTTCCATGGACATATTTCCAGAACCAGATGAAGTAGCGTCACGTCTTCCAGGGGGAATATACATGCCACTCCTGTCAGTCTTGTTCATCCAACTTCCTTGATCACGGTCCTTGTTTCCAGAATTATCATAATAGTTCCTACCTTGGTTTCCTTGGGCATTGCCTCGGAAACCCCCCTAATTATTCAAGTAGTTAGCTTCTTGCTCAGAATCAGATTTCTCTCTTCCTTTTGACGCAACTGCTTTGACTTTTTTGGTCTTCCCTGATAGTAGATGCTTTTTAAGAAGATCCATCTGTATTTTCATGTGCTCCATATCTTGATCGCATTCCTTCTCTCTTCACCTTTGTTCTGCAGTCATGCCAATAGATAAAGTAGGGATTGTTACCTCAGAATCCTTGGTATGCCAGGCTCTACTTTGCTTTGTCATTTGGTCTAGCATGTCGCTTGCCTGAACAAAGGTGAGGTCCATAAATGATCCTCCTGCCGTATTATCCACCACTAGTTTAGTTATTAAATTCAAGGATCTGTAAAGTATCTCCATTAAGTGGACATTAGTCATATGATGGTTTGGGCACCTCATAGGCTTTTTCTTGAATCTCTACCATGTTTCGTGGAGGTCTTCAGTTGGAAGTTGACGAAAGTTGCTGATTTCATCTCTCAATTGTGCTCTCTTGGATGGCGGAAAGAATCTTTCTAGGAAACCGTCTTTCAATTGCCTCCAATTAGTGATAGAGTCAGGAGTTAGCCCATTCAACCATAGAGTTGCCTCCCCAGATAGAGATAATGGAAATAAGTGTAGCCGAATTGCATTCTGTCCAACGCCTGGATTGTCGAATGACATGCATGTGGAGATAAAGTTGATCAGATACATATTTGGATCATCACCTACGAGTCCACCAAATAATCCCTTGATTTGCAATAACTGAATAATGGTGTTAGTGATATTGAACTTGGCTCCGGGCGCCAAGGGCGGAGGAATAATATCTCCTGTGGCACCAGCTTCATCCAGGTCGTCATCATCATTATCGAAAGGCATTTGCATAGCGCGGAGTTCAGGCCTAAATCTGGCTTGACGATCTCTTCTGTTTGCAGGTGTCGCCACCTCAGCATCACGACTAGGGTTTAGTAGCTCATCATCACCTAGGTCCTCAACGTCAGGATTTTTTGTTGCTCGCCCAGGGTTATCAATATTCTATTGATGTACTTGGGCAGTGGCCAAAGCAGCTAGTCTAGCCTATTCTTGTTGAGCAGCCCTTCTTTCAATGTTATGTTGCGCCTCCATCCTGCCAATAAGTTGCGGTTCAGGGTTTATGGCTAATAATGGTTGTCCCAAACTTCGTGGGTTTGGCATGCACTGAACAAAAGCCTCCAGAAAACAAAAACAACAACAAAAACTAAAGTACGAGAATCTTTGATCAAAGGGTCTAGTAACTATCACAAACTTAGTTGACAACCGTATTCCCCGGCAACAGCGCCAAAATTTGATAATGCTCAAAGTACAGCTCTCGTAAGAGTGTAAGCGATCGTCGTCAAATATAGAACCCAACTGGGTTGGGTGTCGAATTCCACAGGGAATACTTGGTCACTAAGTAAGCAACTATTATTAGACTTTTGATGAAAGTTCTGCGAATAAAGGGGGAATTTTGTGCGTGCAAATAATGTAAACAAAATAGTACAGTAAAAACGGAAAATAGAAGAGTAAAACGGAGTACTTGGTAGGTTTTAATCAATGAGGATTGAGAGTTAGGGTTATGTCCACTTTATGAGTTATACGTCTCTATTGACTATGAGTTATAAGGAATTCAGACATGCATGCGCTTATAGAGAATCGTATTCTACGATAAATCTAGGCGTCTTTCGACCATTAAGGATTATTTCTGTCATACCCTAAATCCCATTAGAGCGGACTGGCACCCGTAGCTGAGGAGGCCCGGGAGAACCCGTTCATAACCTATACTTTCTCATTTACATTACTTATGAAAATTAGAAATTTGGGCAGCACTTCGTTGTAAATAGAAGAAAACAGTACCTGTATCAGCCCAGTAGACACGCATAAATATCTATATGAACAGTAATTGGCCATCAGAGCCATCACGTCTATCAACCAAACACTCCTATGGTTGTACAATATGTCTACAAAAGCCTTTACATAGATACACAACTGAGTTGGGGTCGGGATAAACTCCCGCCCACAAAAGACTTTTATAAAAATACCAAAAGTACATATAGAGACGACTTAGGATGCCCCTAAACACCTGGAGCTCACCACTAACAACAGAATGTCCTGACTCTTACTGCGGAGGTGTACGACCTGAAGTACCTGTTCCTGCAGGCATGAATACAGGTCCCCCGTGAGGGATGTCAGTACGGAAATATGTACTGAGTATGTAAGTCAGTGAGTATCAAGATAAGATACAAAAGATCAACAGAACCCAGATACCAGTGAATAAATAGTATGAGTAGACCACACTTAAAAGAACTGATGGGATACCTGCACATTACTTTCATATCATTACTTCTCGTAATCCTTATCAATACATAACATATGTCATACAATGGCCAACTGATCAGTGGTACAAATACAATACCTCAGGGACCACCCCTGGAATAGTATATATACATAATCTTTATAATACAATGGTCAACTGATCATTAGTACTAATACAATACATCATATCATCAATTTAAAATACAGACATTCCGTTTCTTAATTCAATTAATCTTTAAGATTGGTTACTTTGTGGTCACACTTTATGGAACTTGAAACCATGATACCTCAATAGGAAAAACATGTAAATAGGTAATCAATATCATGAAAATGAAGTAGAGAATCATGGATACCTCATTAAACCATTTCGGAGTCAACAATAGTATATGGATATTTTTTTGACTAGCCGGACATCTTAAAAGTGAAAACAAGTTCAATTGGTAGTGTCGAAGATCATATGAGGTTATTATGTGTCATGTGTCGTAGGACAATGTTGGAAGCTTACTGGAGAGTGCCATGGGTCATTATTCATGCCAAAGATTAGATAGAGTATGTCTTACATACCTTGTTATAACCACTTCAATACAAGTGACTTCCCGTACTCTTCGAACACTTATCTACAATAAGTCATTTGTAGCAAACTAGTATTAGCAACCAAACCTTACCATATAGGTATTAACTTCACCAAATAATGTCTAGGAAGTAATCCTTTAGCTCATCAATAAGAGTACTACATACATCCTCTTATACTCTTATTGCATTCACATATCATCCATTTTCATGAAATATGCCTCAACATCACTCTTAGCCTTTATTTCCCTTCTTAATCACCATCCATTACCAACATGATCACTAGGCATACATAACCACTAATATAATGATATATCACCACAATTCATCCTCCATAATCCAATACAACAACTACCATAATTTATTACTAACAATTTATACACAACAATTCATAACTATGTTTCTAGTTATCTTCCAACATCAAGACAATACTCATAATCCTTTATCAATACATATTCATGGATAAGAATCAAGAATAAACAATATTCATACCTTAACAATGAACTCTTGTATTTAGGATCCTCCTTACATAATCATGGGGTGCTTCTCGAAGCTTTCGAGATGGTGAATACAACTACGGAACCAATTCGAATTTTCTACGGTTGAATCACAAAATATTTGAAGTTCGGCTAGGGTTTCACCCTCTCTTAATAATTGGATGATCTGATATATATGAGGCTAAGTACAGGTTTATAAAGACCAATTTTCGTCCAAGAGGTAATAGAAAATGACCATTTTGCCCTAAAGATTGAAATAAATCCCGAATCTGTCCCCAGTGGACAGTTTTGACAGGCTGAAGTAAATCGATCATAACTCTTTGCTCCGGTATCGTATTTGGGTGCAACTAATTGAATTGGAAATATAATTCAAAGGGATTTCATTTACATATAAATTATACGACCCAGTTCTTCCTTTACAAGGAGTTATGGTCGTTTAAAGTTGACCCAAAAATCTGTCCCACAATTCTGTTTTTTTTTTGATAGGCTGTAGTAAAACGGGTATAGCTCCTTACTTAGACATTGGATTTGGATGAAACAAATTTCATCGGAAAGAAGACTCTCGGAGATTTTCGTTGATATATAGCATCTCACACAGTTCTTTTTGTACAAGGAGATATGATCATCTAAACTTGGATTGCCTAGCTGCAGTAATTTCCTGCAGAATTACTGTTTACAGGCTTCCCGGCCACCATTTTGAAATTTTGAATGTGCTCGCTTATATGAAATACTCCTCTGTTTTGGGCAAACTTTATATCGTTGCAAATCTTATTCCAATACCTACACATACAACTATTGACGGGATACTTCCAAACACTATAAACTTAATTTAACCCATACGCAAGTCTTTAGGACTCCATATAATCGCGATAAGTGTACGAAAATAATTTATGGGGTGTTACATTATCCCCCCTTAAGAACATTCGCCCTCGAATGTTAGCATAGTTACTCAATTAAGACATGTCCAAGCTTACAATTAACATATTCATCATCATAACATCCTTGAATAAAAATAAACACTTACTTGTTATTGTTCTTCTTCCGTCTCATGAACTTCCTCCTCATCGTTGAATAGGTAAGGTTACTTAATCTTCATCTCTTCCTCGGCTTCCCATGTGATCTCCTCAACTTGTTGATTCCTCTAAAGTTCTTTTACCGATGCTATCTCTTTATTCCTTATCATTTTAATTTGGCGATCAAGAATAGCAATAGGCATTTCTTCAAAAGTGAGATCTTCTGTAACTTGTACATCTTCCGTAGTAGTGATATGCGATGGATATCCGATGTACTTGCGAAGCATCGAAACATGAAATACGGGATGAACTGCTGAGAGCTCTTGAGGTAACTCTAACTCATAAGTAACTTGTCCAAATCTTTGAATGATCTTATACGGACCTATGTATCGTGGACTTAACTTTCCTCTCTTACCAAACCTCATCACTCCTTTCATTGGTGATACTTTCAAGAATACCCAATCGTCGATAGAAAACTCAAGTCCTCTTCTTCTAACATCCGCATAAGATTTGTGTCGACTTTGAGCTGTTGCAAGCCGTTGTTGGATCACTTTAACCTTCTCCATTGCTTGATAAACAAGATCCGGTCCAAACAAGATCGCATCACCTGCTTCAAACCATCCTATTGGCGATCTACACTCTCTTCCATACAATGCTTCATATGGTGACATTTTGATACTTGAATGATAGCTATTATTGTAGGCAAACTCGATAAGATGTAGGTGATCATCCCAGTTGCCTTTGAAATCTAATACACATGCTCGTAGCATATCTTCAAGTGTCTGGATGGTACGTTCCGCTTGTCCGTCCATTTGAGGATGAAAAGTCGTACTTAGATTTACTTGTGTCCCCAAACTCCTTTGAAAAGACTTCCAAAAATTCACGGTAAATTGGGCTCCTCGATCGGATATAGTGGAAATTGGAACTCCATGTAATCGAACGATCTCCTTAATATACAACTTCGCATACTCTTCCGCCGTATTAGTTGTCTTAACTGGTAAGAAGTGCGCAGATTTGGTAAGCCTATCAATGATCACCCATATGGAATCAAACTTCCGATATGTACGAGGCAAACCCGTGATGAAATCCATATTGATCTTGTCCCACTTCCAGACTGGAAGATCTATACATTGCATGTAACCACTAGGTTTTTGGTGTTCTACTTTGACTCTTTGACAATTCGGACATTCGGGTACAAATTCGGCATTATTGTTCTTCATGTCATTCCTCCAATATATTGCTTTCAAATCTTGATACATATTAGTCGACCCTAGATGGATGGAATACCTTGAACAGTGTGCTTCTGTCATAATTCTCTTTCTTAGCTCAACTACATCAGGTACACATAAACGATTCTGACACTGAAGCACTCCTTCTCATGTAAGCTCAAATGCCTTAGTCGCACCACTCTGTGCATCCTCCTTAAGCTGCAGTAAAATCGGATCTGCATACTGCTTCTCTTTCACTTCAGCTATCAATGAAGATTCCGCTGCATTACGTACAATAACCTCTTCATATGGAGAATCGAGAAGTCGAACTCCCAAATTAGATAGTTGGTAAAGATCCTTAATCATCCCCTGCTTTTCTATAGATGCCATTTTCGACTTACAACTCAATGCATTCACTACCGTATTTGCTTTCCCTGGATGATACAAGATATCAACATCATAATCTTTCAACAATTCAAGCCATCTCAGCTGCCTCAAGTTTAGATCTTTCTGACTGAAGATATATTTCAGGCTCTTATGATCGGTATATATGTCAACATGAATCCCATATAAGTAGTGGCGCCATATCTTCAAAGCAAATACAACTGCAGCTAGCTCAAGATCATGCATGGGATAATTCCTCTCATGTGGTTGCAACTGTCTAGAGCCTTAGGCTATTACTCTACCATTTTGCATTAGTACGCATCCTAAGCCAATTCTCGAAGCATCACGGTACACTGCATACCCTTCTGTGCCTTCAGGAAGTACCAATACCGGTGTATAAGTCAACTTGCTCTTTAGATCCTAGAAATTCTTTTCACAAGCATCATTCCATTGAAACTTGGAGGCTTTATGCGTCAACTTAGTCAAGGGTGCAGAAATAGAAGACAAATCTTCAACAAACCTTCTATAATAATCTGCCAACCTGAGAAAACTATGAATCTCCGTAGGTGTCGTGGGTCTTGGCCAACTCTTCACAGCCTCAATCTTCTGAGTGTCAACTTTTATGCCTTCACTGGATACAATATAGACCAAAAATGCCACTGACTTGAGCCAAAACTCACATTTAGAAAACTTTGCATACAGTTTATGATCACGAAGAATCTGCAACGCCTGCCTTAAGTGATTAACATGATCCTCTTCTGATCTAGAGTAGACCAGAATATCATCAATGAAAACTATCACGAACACATCTAGAAACGGCTTAAACAACTTATTCATCAGATCCATAAAAACTGCGGGTGCATTTGTCAGCCCAAATGACATAACCAGGAATTCATAATGACCATACCGTATTTGGAAAGCTGTCTTGGGTATATCTTTATCCTTGACTCTCACTTGATGATAGCCTGATCTCAAGTCAATCTTGGAAAAACACTTGGCACCCTGGAACTTGTCAAATAAATCATCAATTTGGGGAAGAGGATATTTATTCTTGATAGTCACCTTATTCAATTGCCGATAGTCAATACACATCCTCAGCGAACCATCTTTCTTATGCACAAACAATACTGGTGATCCCCAAGGGGACATACTAGGCCTGATGAATCCCTTCTCTAGCAAGTCTTTCAGTTGCTCTTTCCATTCTCGTAACTCTGTTGGTGCCATTCTATAAGGAGGAATTGATATTGGCTATGTGTCTGGCAACATATCAATACCAAACTCCACTTCTCGTTCAGGAGGTAAACCTGGTAGTTCTTCAGGAAATTCATTCACAGCCGGAAAGGTCTGAAAAGTTGGTGGCTCTGCCTCTGTATCCCTTAATCTAACCAGAAGGTATATGTGCCCCGTGGAAATCATTTTTCTTGCCTTAAAGTAAGAAATAAATCTACCTCTCGGCGCGCCAACATTACCCTTCTATTCAAGGACTGCCTCATTTGGGAAATAGAACTATACCTTCTTAGAACGGCAATCTACTGTAGCATAACAAGAAGCTAACCAATCCATGCCCATAATAACATCAAAATCTACCATTTCTAACTCAACAAGATTGGCCATCGTATCACGACCACAAATATTCACAACACAATTTCAATAAACATTCCTAGCTATAAGAGATTCCCCCACTGGCGTTGATACTTCAAATGGAATTCGGGTGTTCTTCCAAACCTTTCCGCAACCAAAGGAGTATCATACGATAATGTAGAACCAGGATCAATTAAGGCATACACATCAAATGCAAAGATGGACAACGTACCTGTAACCACATCTGGAGAAGCCTCTAAATTCTGTCGATCTGCTAGGGCATACACACGGTTCTGAGCTCCGCTAGCACTAGCTGCTCCTCTATCACCTCTACCGTGAACCATAGGTTGTGCACCCCTACTCAAAGGAGGCACCGAAGATGACGCAACAGCTGATCCGATAGGTCATGTTATACCACCTGTGGTCCTGCGTGGGCAATCTCTAGTCATATGCCCCGGCTTACCACACCAAAAGCAATTGTTCGTCCCAAGCCGACTTTCACCAAAGTGAAATTTTCTACATATGGGGCACGGGTGTCTTGGAGGTCTCAATTGATTCATACTCTCTTGCCCTTGATACCCCACTGTTCGCGAACTCTGATTTTCACTGCTTTGCCCGAACTGATTACCTCTGAACCTTTGAAATTGTGGTGGAGCACAAATTGCAGGATAAGAAGATAATGGGCTAGGCAATCTGTGAGAGAACGAAGGCCTAAAACCTCCCTGAGATGCCATAAACTGGCCTATAGCTCTGGCCCGCTTAGAATATCCTTTTTCTGATTCCTGGGTTCTTCTGCTTTGCCTTTGAGCTTGTATCCTCGATATATCCATGTCCTTGTTCAAACCAGCAATGGTACAATCTCTAACAAAGTATGGTTCCAATCAATCCACACAGTGATGAACTCTGTCATCCATAGTAGCTACCACATTAGAAGTATATCAAGACAAGGAGTTAAATCGAAGACTATACTTCCTTACACTTATATTAACCTAACAAAGATTTAAGAATTGATCTGCACGGGCCTGACGAGTCTCAAATGGAAGAATATGATCAATAAATGCATCTTCGAACTCTCCCCACGTAGTTGGAGGTGCATCAATACCCCTAGATCGTTTCCAGTCCTCGTACCACAATATAGCCTCTCCTTTCAATCTATATGCTGCTAGCTCAATCATCTTTTTACCGGATATGTGCAGAACATCTAGAGCCCTTTGGGTTTGATAGACAAAGTCCTGCGGGTCTTCATTAATATCTAATCCGGTAAAAGTAGGAGGATCCAGTTTCTGAAAATCCTGTGTCTGAAGGCTAGCTGCTCTATCCGTACCACTAAAACCCGTGGTAGGAATAGCTTGCCCTTGAACTTGCCCGGAAACTATATGTGTCAGAAGTTGTACTGCATCCCTCATATCTTGATAAACAGCATTAATAGACGGCCCTTCCAGAGGAGAAGAAGCGCCTGATATATGCTTATCTTGAGACTCACTTTGTTCAGCTTGTGCCGGTGGTAACTTACTAGTACCTTCTCCGGCCACTACATCTACTCGCTTCCACTTATTCTTTCTCCTTGTAACCGGCATCGTCACTATAATAAATAAAAAGAAACAATTGGATTAAGCGATTGATTATGACTTTATCTCTAATATGGGATCTATTGCACGATCTAAGAAATGGAGAGTGGAAACAATCCCTAAATGTCCAATAGCCTCCTGTTTATAGATGTGGTGCATAACACAACGATAAACGAGATTCTACGTAGACACGGCTTTGTAGACTCACTAGGACGAACTTCTCTAATACCACTTCTATCATACCCCAAATCCCATTGGAGCGGACTGGCACCCGTAGCCGAGGAGGCCCGGGAGAACCCGTTCATAACCTATACTTTCACATTTACATTACTTATCAAAATTAGAAATTTAGGCAGCACTTCGTTGCAAATAGAAGAAAATAGTACCTGTATCAGCCCAACAGACATGCATAAATATATATATATGAACAGTAATTGGCCGTCAAAGCCATCACGTCTATCAATCAAACACTCCTATGGCTGTAAAATATGTCTACAAAAGCCTCTACATAGATACACAACTGAGTTGGGGTCGGGACAAACTCCCGCCCACAAAAGACTTTTATACAAATACCAAAAGTACATATAGAGACGACTTGGGATGCCACAAAACAACTGGATCTTACCACTAACAACAGAATGTCCTGACTCTTACTGCGGAGGTGTACGACCTAAAGTACCTGTTCCTGCAGGCATGAATACAGGTCCCCCGTGAGGGACGTTAGTACGGAAATATCTACTGAGTATGTAAGGCAGTGAGTATCAAGATGAGATACAAAAGATCAACAGAACCCAGATACCAGTGAATAAACAGTATGAGTAGACCACACTTAAAAGAACTGATGGGATACCTGCACATTACTTTCATATCATTACTTCCCGTAATCCTTATCAATAGATAACATATGTCATAAAATGGCCAACTGATCAGTGGTACAAATACAATACATCAGGGACCACCCCTGGAATAGCATATATACATAATATTTATAATACAATGGCCAACTGATCAGTGGTACTAATACAATACATCATATCATCAATTTAAAATACAGACATTCCATTTCTTAATTCAATTAATCTTTAAGATTGGTTACTTTGTCATCACACTTTATGGAACTTGAAACCATGATACCTCAATAGGCAAAACATGTAAATAGGTAATCAATATCATGAAAATGAAGTAGAGAATCATGGATACCTCATTAAACCATTTCGGAGTCAACAATAGTATATGGACATTTTTTTGACTAGCCGGACATCTTAAAAGTGAAAACAAGTTCAATTGGTAGTGTCGAAGATCATATGATGTTATTATGTGTCATGTGTCGTAGGACAATGTTGGAAGCTTACTTGAGAGTGCCATGGGTCATTATTCATTCCAAAGATTAGATAGAGTATGTCTTACATACCTTTATATAACCACTTCAATACAAGTGACTTCCCGTACTCTTCGAACACTTATCTACAATAAGTCATTTGTGGCAAACTAGTATTAGCAACCAAACCTTACCATTTAGGTATTAACTTCCCCAAATAATGTCTAGGAAGTAATCCTTTAGCTCATCAATAAGAGTACTACATACATCCTCTTATACTCTTATTAGATTCACATATCATGCATTTTCATGAAATATCCCTCAACATCACTCTTATCCTTTATTTCCCTTCTTAATCACCATCCAATACAAACATGATCACTAGGAATACATAACCACTAATATAATGATATATCACCACAATTCATCCTCCATAATCCAATACAACAACTTCCATAATTTACTACTAACAATTTATACACAACAATTCATAACTATGTTTCTAGTTATCTTCCAACATCAAGACAATACTCATAATCCTTTATCAATACTTATTCATGGATAAGGATCAAGAATAAACAATATTCATACCTTAACAATGAACTCTTGTATTTAGAATCCTCCTTACATAATCATGGGGTGCTTCTCGAAGCTTTCGAGATGGTGAACACAACTACGGAACCAATTCGAATTTTCTACGGTTGAATCACAAAATATTTGAAGTTGAAATTAGGCTAGGGTTTCACCCTCTCTTAATAATTGGATGATATCTGATATATATGAGGCTAAGTACAGGTTTATAAAGACCAATTTTCGTCCAAGAGGCAATAGAAAATGACCATTTTGCCCTAAAGATTTAAATAAATCCCGAATCTGTCCCCAGTGGACAGTTTTGATAGGCTGAAGTAAATCAATCATAACTCTTTGCTCCGGTATCGTATTTGGGTGAAACCAATTGCATTGTAAATATAATGCAAAGGGATTTTATTTTCATATAAATTATACCACCCATTAATTCCTATACAAGAAGTTATGGTCGTTTAAAGTTGACCCAAAAATCTGTCCCACAATTCTATTTTTTTTATAGGCTGTAGTAAAACGGGTATAGCTCCTTACTAAGACATTGGATTTGGATGAAACCAATTTCATCGGAAATAAGACTCTCGAAGATTTTTGTCGATATATAGCAGCTCACACAGTTCATTTTGTACAAGGAGTTATGATCGTCTAAAGTTGGATTGCCTAGCTGCAGTAATTTTCCTGCAGAATTACTGTTCACAGGCTTCCCGGCCACCGTTTTGAAATTTCGAATGAGCTAGCTTATATGAAATACTCCTCTGTTTTGGGCAAACTTTATATCGTTGGAAAGAGTATTCCAATACCTACACATACAACTATTGACGGGATACTTTCGAACACCATAAACTTAATTTAACCCATACGCAAGTCTTTAGGACTCCATATAATCGCGATAAGTGTACGAAAAAAATTTACGGGGTGTTACAATTTCACTTTAACTCTTTCGAGCTTAAAGTGTATCTAGTGGTACAAATTCTGCAAGAGGTTAATCCAGTTACTGCACTAACTTTTAAACAGGAGTTGGTGCCCTATTTCCTTGACATTCTCTCTTTTCCAGACATGTAACTTTTCTTTCGAACAAGTTAATGCTATAATGGCGTATTCTATATGTTTGCAACCACAAGAATTTATATTAAGATGAAGAGAAGAATGATATCAGCAGCATACGTATCAAGAATTCACAAACTCATAGCAATAGATAGTATCTCATAAGGCTTTCATAGCCCTAACAGAGAAGTTTAGCTATTCATGAGTGCAACGGAAATCACAATAGACATTATCAGCATACCAAGATAAAAATCTCATGTGAAGTATGTTTTGGTAGGGCTTTAGGCGTGAATTCCGTGCAAAATAGCGTTTCTCTTGTTATGAAAATTAAAATCAAATAGATGAAGAGAAGGGAAGAAGAATTAATTGAAAGAGAATTGTTTTAATTGTAATAATTCTTGAATGATGAGAATAATAAAAAAAACTTCAGCAAAATAGGGTATTTATAAGACCCATATCCTATTCCTACTAAGCTACTGCATTACTTATCCTAATCCTACTAGGTTACTGCATTCCTTATCCTAATCCTACTAAGTTACTGCTGATCCCCAAGTCTTTGTAAATGTTGTTTTTTCCCGGGACAAGTTATCCATGCATCACTTTCAGTCCATAACGTCCAAACGCTGCTTTCCTTCATTCATGAAGCTTCCTTTGGCGTCAAGTTATCCATAAAATGCTCAAATCTTCATCATTTATACCTGAAAACTTGGTAATCATGTTTGTTAGCTCACTTACAGGAAAAAAGGACTAAAAGTGCAGGAATTATTATATTTTGTCCTCAAAACTTAGCTAAAATATGGGTGAATTAAAGTACTTTAGGCATGTAAATACGCCTATCATCAGTTACTGCAGTGACAGTTTGAGGGTCGCGATGTGGCTAGTCATGAAGGTTACAAACTATATTCTCATGGATCTACCCTCGATTGTTGTAGCCGCAATCGCAACAAAACTAGTGTGATTGTGGAAACACAAGATTAGGACTAGGGGAAGTTTTTTAATTTATTAACCGACCCCTAATCCCTCAAAAGCTTAAAACACATTCCCATTTTGGGAATTCTGGAGAATAGCAATATTTTGATTTTAAAGTGGAAACCCCAGATTGGGCAAGAATTGTAATTTGATTTGAAGTAGTTGAATTTTGTAATTTCTTGAATAATGGATGATTTGCATAACCCTTATGGTATATTTTTGTCTCCTTTCATCATGAATAGCTAAATTTTATTATCTTGGGATTATATTGAACCAAGGGGCAATTAGTTGAGGGTTGTGATGTATTTCTGTATAAGTTTGTTGGTTGATGATGGATTCTACTATTTTTCGATTAAATTGATTGGAATTTATGGGTGAAAGCCCCAAATACTTAATATGGGTATGTGGGTGAAAACCCCAAACTCTTGAAAGCTCAAACCATACTTGAAAAGGGGGTTTGGGAGAACTTTTGGAACCTATATCATCCTTGAGAGGGCTGTGAGAACTTAGGCAATAGTAGAAAATTAATGGGTTTTATTCTCACTAACATAAACATAAGAGTTAGTATGAAGTTGACTATATCATGGAAATTTTCCTAGAAATAGGGATATTCTATTGTGGTACTTGGTGAATATAATTAAAACACTTGTTTAGTATTCAAAAGGTTCATTAGGTGAAATTCTCGAGGTTTTGTTGACAAGCTAGCCTCAAGGGCCCTAAACCTAGCGTACCATATTGTTAACAACTAACATGTTCACCAAATCTACACATTCCCATACCTCATTTACCCTTAGGCAGACATAATCACAAGATTCTCTTAATATCAAAGTTAAATTACAATTGTTGTGTAGTTTGTGGAATTGAGTTACTATTTACACACACATATCAGATACCCAACCCCCCATTTTAAATCATGTTTTTTTACTTTATTTTCACTTTGGATGTTTTCTTAGTAAGTTTTAAGAACCATAAGGCTAGAATTCTACTTTTCACTCCTTGTTGATTCGACCTCAACAAAAGTTGAGACATTGACAATGACTGTCCTCTATAAAATTGGATGGTATTGGTGAGTGTTATCAAAATGGAACCATTGCTGGAGACTGAAAGTTAATTTTCCCTTGTGCGGTATGGGTTCTTAATAGGGCATAACTTTAGTGGTTTATATTTAATTTGGTTGTTGTTATTTTTCCTTCTAGTTGATCTCTGTTGTATAAACGAAATCACAAGTGACAATGTCAGTCAAAATAGGTCTTTCTATAGCCATCATGATAATGAGGGGTAAGTCAATAATTTTGGTCGTTCAAGTGTCATCCGTATTCCACCTACCCATACAAATGATGTCTTTCATGTCACAAGCATCATGTTGCACATATTTAAAATAAAGGGACTTTTTGGGGGCAAGATTTTGAGGGCACCAACATTCATTTGAAGAATTTTGTTGAGGTGTGTGCACCCTTTGATATTGCACACACAACCCAAAAGTTTATCCGGCTTCATCTCTTCCCATTTTTACTAATGAGAGAGGCGGTATTATCATTTTGATCTCTTTCAGCTCCGTCTATCTTTTCATGGAATGAACTCACCATGCCCTTTCTTGACCAGTATTTTCCACCGTCCAAAATGCTCCAATTAAGGGATGAGATCCTCAACTTTAGGAAATTGAATGGAGAGCCTTTGTATGATGTGTGGGAAAGAATCAATGGAAAACTAACATAATTACCAAACCATGAGGTCAAGAAGAAGATGCTTCTCCTAATCTTCTACCATGATCTTGATCTGCTTAATAAAATCATGTTTGACAATGCAGCGGGGGCTTTCTTATGATGTTTCATTATCATGCGGCAATGAATTTTCTAGAGGTGGTTAATAAGGAAAACTGGGAATGGCATACTTGAGATGCTGAGGTTCCTAGAGTTCTCCCACACATCCTTGATTGACAAGGAACAAAGGAAACAAGTTGAAGTAAGAGTGGAGAATATGGATAAGATGATGACATAATTAGAGCTTTGGACAAACATGTAATGGTTACACCTACAATAATGGTAAATTCAGTGGAATCAAAAGCGTATGAGGTAGATGAAGAGGCTAAAAATATCAATGAGGAGTTTCGGTACTTGGAAAACTATTTGGGGTTTCCTGCCCGTCCTATCAAAAGCAAGGTGGGAATCAAGGTTGGATGGACCATGAACATGACCGTGATTGGTGGGATTGAGACTGTGATTATGAATGATATATGCATTCTCATGACCGGGTGAAGAACAAAGATGGTAGCACCGTCGACCCTAACAAACAAAAATCCAAAGATGTCTTGGCAAGGATTTTGATGAGAGTGGAAGGAACAGACAGAATGATCTGTGAATTGAAAGGTGATTTTTAGTAACTTAATCAAACTGTGGTCTCCCATTCTGCACCCATTACTAAATTGGAGACTCAAATTAGGAAAATTTCTACCCAATTGAATGGTAAGTGAAAGGGTGGTCTTCCTAGTGACACTATTGTGAACCCGAAAAATAAATCTCAAATTTTAGCAATAGTCACCATGATTAGGAAGACCCTTCATGATCACTTGAAATACTATTTGGGTGAAAAGATGCCTAAGGTTAAGTCAAAAAAAGTGCCCCCAAAATCTCAAGAATAAGAACATGAAAAAAATTGGCGAAAATTGATGTAGAGGTGGTGGAAAATGAGAAACCACAAAGTGATGTGATGCCTTCAATAAAAGTCCCTCCCCCATTTCCTCAAAGGTTTCAAGGAAAAGAGGAGGGTGATAAACTCAAGAAATTTATGGTCAAGCTTAGAAACCTCTCTATCAATATCCAATTGCTTGAAGCAATCCAAGAGATCCTGGGATATGTGAAGATGGTGAATAAGTTGATATAAAAAAGAAGCTTAACAAATGAGAAATGATCGAAGTCACCTATGGTTGTTGTGAAAACATGAGTAGTAAAACTGGGAAAAGGAAAGAATACCGCTGAGCTTTTTCAATCCCTTGCACCATTAGAATGCATATGTTTTTGAAATGTCTATGCGACCTCGGTGCTAGAATAAACCTCCGGAATTTTCGCATTGACAAAAATATCAGATTGGACACGCCAACTCAAACATACATGGGACTTTTATTTGTTGACCGGTATATCAAGTGGCTGGTTGGGATATTGTTTGATGTTCTAGTCAAAGAGGAAAAATTTATACTTTTGACAGACTTTGTGGTTTTATATTTGAAATGGACAAAGAGGTTCTAACAATTTTTGGTCGACCTTTCGTAGCCACCAAAAGAGCCATTGTTGACTTAGAGTTTGGTGAAATGAGGTTTTGAGTTCATCATGATGAGGACTCTTTTCGAGTATGAAAAACAAAGAAACATCCCTTGGAACTTCAAGTGATATAAGTGATTGATGTTTAAATCGAAGGAGTCTATAAGGGTGACCTTGATGACCCAACATGAGAAAGAAGAAAGACGTCATGCAACGATGTAAACTATGGTGTTGTTTGGAAGGAAATGCACAAATGCCATGAAAGTGGCTCATATCATTTATTATTATTCATCTAGAGTAGATTTTAGTTTTGTCTATTAAAAAGCCCATATACTTATGGAACTACAGTGTGTGCTGGATAAGCTTCAGAAAGGGGAAATTGTGAAATTCTTTCATGTTAAGCTGAATAGGGGAAAATCTGTCCAAAATGTGGAATAAGTTTAACATGGGGAAACCAAGTGAGCAAAAATGTTCCCAGTTACCATGATCGCAGGACATTGACAGTAATCACGGCCACCTATATATCTGTGATTGCGGGAACCGAATCACAAATGTGGTCACATTAAAATTGTAGTGATCCAAACCCTACTTTCTGTCAACAGTCCCTTCTAATGTTCTTCTCTCTAATTGGACTAAAGTCTTTCCAGATGGTGAGCATTCCAATAGTATCATTCCATATCTCTTTAATCACTTATCTGGTTGGTGCCTCAAACCTATTCCATTGTTTTGGAAAGTAGGCCATAGAATGTACGCTAATAAAGGCTTGGATGTTTTTCACTCTTAAATACTTTACAAATTATAGTTGTGTACTGTTTAGCTGCTAGAACAAGGTGTGTACATGAATGGGGAAGTCTTGAGTACCCAAGTTGGGTGTGAAATTGAGAAAAATAAAGAGTGTACACCAAGTTCTCAATAGGTTGCCCGAATGAGTAATCACTAATGGTTTTTGCATTCTAGGGATTTAATCGAGAACCTAGTGGTTTTGTTAAATTCTTTAAGGGTAAATAATTTTTATAGAACATGCTTTGGGCTTCATAATTTGAATTTTTGGACATTGAAAATTAGGGTTGAAATTAGTCTCAGATACCACGATCTTGGTCATCAAGACAGCGATCGAAGCAATGTGATCACAACTGTATAGCCTGTGATTGTGAAAATCAAGGCTGATTTTCTTCTTATTCCAAAAATTCTACACTTTTAATTTTGTTCCAAACAACACCAAAGAACCATCCAATGAGATTTAATCGAAAACATAGCATAGTTTGTGAAAGAATATAGAAATGATTGATGAGGTTGTATCATTTGTTGTTTTTCTGGAAAATCGCATGGATAAATATGAACACATCCAACTCATAGCACCGAATGACACACTCACTACTATGGTGATCCTTTTTGGAAAAATCTTCTTTCGGAGTGAGGAATATGCTTGGATAATATACAAAAAATCTTCTGGCATTTCATGATAGGCTTGTGGCAACAGGGTGGCGATTTTTCACCCCAAATCTTTGTAAGGCTAATGAGAAATGGGTTTGTGAATTCTACACCAATCTTAGCATAGTGTCTTTATCGAATCCATCCAACATGACTATAAAGATT
The DNA here is from genome assembly GCA_030864225.1 of Capsicum baccatum var. pendulum. NCBI lineage: Eukaryota > Viridiplantae > Streptophyta > Magnoliopsida > Solanales > Solanaceae > Capsicum > Capsicum baccatum. Next base: position 10,094,623 of record CM061550.1, read on the forward strand.
ATGGGGAAAATGGTAGACTTTGGGGTAGAGAGAATCAATGATATCTATGGTCTACCAAATAAAGACATGGGTGACTTTGAAGATAAAGGGTGATAACCGAGAAGTTGGTTGGCTGAAAAGCTTTTCCCCAAAAGGAAAGTATCATGGGCAACAACTAAGAGTAGCATCCATATGAGTGACTTCACTAGTGAGGCTCGGATTTGGTTGAACATCATATGCAATCGAGTCTCCCTATACACCCATATGACATTAGTCCCATATTACAGGCTTGGATGATTGTTTGCATTCTAGACTTCATTCATTTGAATGTTTGTTAGCTCATGGTTTTTTACATGAAATTCTTCAAGATCAATATGGGACATATCTCTCCATCCCTCTTTGATGACTGAGTATTGCAGCAGAACTTGGGTTGAGGAATACTCTGGAGATACTTAGTTGGGCCTTGGTATTTCTATCTATACTTTTAACATTCAAGTAGAGGACGCACCAAGAAAAATCAAAAAGAGGAAGATCGATTTAGGGGAGTTGACATTTGACAATCCGGATTTTTATAAGGCATCCATCATTGGGCCCCTTTGAGGATATTAGAATTAATATTGCAACTATTAGGGAGCTCATGTAAGGTTTTCCTCGGGATACGGGAGAGCTCTCCACTACTTATAATTTATATGTATCCCGGTCTTATTATGAGATGTATCAGGTAGACCAAAAGAAGTAGAGAGATACCATTAATAGGCTTGAAAGAGCCTACTCGTCCTTGATAGTGTCATATTAAGATCTCTAGACTGCACATAAGAAGATTGTAAAAAGGGTGAATAAGAGAGATGAGTTCTTTAGCAGGATATAGAAGGGGGTTTAGTGCTTCTGGAAGGTCCTAAAACTTTGTGATAGAGTTTCTTCCTCCCGATTAGAGATTGATTATGAGGTGTTGGTCGAGTGGTCCGGTCCTGTGGATGTCGCTGCTGACGCAGAGTGTACAGATGAGAGCAGTTTTTGATGTTATTTCAAGAACCACCCTTATCTCTTCTTATTTTTTATTGTTTATGCAGTGAGGACACTTGTAGTTACTTAGTTTGGCGTGCCTGTGTCCAAATTCATTTGATTTTGGCCTGTGTTACTAATATTTTGCTGATATTTTTATATTTTTTTGGGTTATAGTATTCAGGAACTATGATGGTGCCAACATTTGTATGGATTAGTTGTTTTGTTTCATTGTTAGATTTTTGCATTATGTTTATTTTGTCAATGTTGTTATCTAATGAGAATTTCCCTATGATAGATTAAGTGACGACATTCTTTAGAGTAAGCATCGTAATTGGGTTTGGAGTCGAGGATGCAGAGAAAGTCTGATAACCCATAGCATCTAGGTCTTAAATATAAGGGAGATCCGAGTACCTATGGCATTTTGTGATTTGGGATTGCACTTGTACCTATGGCAAAGTCTGAGTATCCATATGGATTGCCCATGTAAAAGACAAAATTTGAGATGAAGGCTTATGTTAGTACCATAGTTAGAAAATTATGCGTGGTGCAAATGCTACATCCCCCTTCATTGAAAAAGTTTTATTGAGAATTAGGGGGAACGAATATTTACAATCTTGTATCAACTCTTTTTCTCTTTTTGTGAATCAAAAATTTTTGGCTTGTAAAAATTGGGAGATACTCTAGTTTTTAATCTTGCAGAAGTAGCAATTCAGCCTCCTTGGAGAATTTTACATGACGTGTGTGGTGTTCTTATTTGTAAAAATCTTATCTATACTAGTACCATTGATGATAGGCGTATTTACACGCCTAAAGTACTATAATTCACTCAATTTTAGCTAAGTTTTAAGGAAAAAATATATAATTCCTGAACTTTTAGTCCTTTTTCCTATAAGTGAGCTAACCAACGTAATTAGCAAGTTTTCAGGTATAAATGATGAAGATTTCAGCATTTTGTGGACTGTTGAACGCCAAAGGAAAATTCACGTAAGAAGGAAGGTAGCATCTGAAAGCTATGGACTGAAAGTGATGCATGGAGAACTTGTCCCGGGCAAAAACAACATTTCTAAGGACTTGGGGATCAGCAGTAACATAGTAGGATTAGGACAAGTATGCAGTAACCCAGTAGGACTAGGACAAGGATAAAAACCCTATTTCAATAGGACTAGGATATGGATGTTATATAAACCCTATTTTGCTGAAACTTTTCAGCATTCTCTTCTTATTCCCCCTACTATTCCACCCCATTCATCCCTATTCTTCTTTCTATTCCTTCCCATTCTAATTAATTCTTACTCATTCATTAATTCAATTCTTTTTCATTCAAGTTCCGCTCCTAATTCACGTTACAATTGTTAACAGAGAAAAACGCTAACTCGTGGGAAACACCAAGAGGAAAAACGTCAACCTTGTTGTGACGCCACACTCCTCTCCAACGTGAGATCATTCTAGTTTTTCTATGATGATGATGCTTATTGTGATCTCCGTTGCACTCACAAGTAGATAAACTTCTCTGTCAGGGTTATGGAAGCCTTATGAGATACTATCTATTGCTATGAGTTTGTGAATTCTTGACACGTATGCTGCTTATATCATTCTTCTCTTCATATTAATTCAAATTCTTGTGGTTGCTAACATAGAGAATACGCCAGTATAGCATTAACTTGTTCAAAAGAAAAGTTACATGTATGGAAAAGATAGAATGACAAGGAAATAGGACACCAACACCTGTTTAAAAGTTAGTGCCATAACTGGATTAACCTCTTGGAGAATTTGTACCATTAGATACTCTTTAAGCTCGAAAGAGTTAAAGTGAAATAATCCTTGATGGTCGAAAGACCCCTGGATTTAACATAGAATACGAATCTCTAAAAGCGCGGGCATGTCTGAATTCCGCATAACTCATAGTTAAATAGATACGTACAACTCATAAGGTGGACATAACCCTAACTTACAATTCTCATTGATTAAAACCTACTAAACATTCCGATTTTCTTTGTTACTTTGATACTCTTAATTCACGCTACAATTAAATCCCCCCTTTTTTGTAGAATTTTCGATTAGCAGTATACTAATCATTGCTTACTTAGTGACCAAGTATTCCCTGTGGAATTCGACACCCAACCCATTTAGGTTATATATTTGACAGCGACCGCTTATACTCTTACGAGAGCTGTAGTTTGAGCGTTATCAAATTTTGGCGTCGTTGTCGGGGAATACGGTTGTCAACTAAGTTTGTGATAATTACTAGACCCTTTGGTCAAAGATTCTCGTACTTTACTTTTAGTTGTTGTTTTTGTTTTCTGCAGGTTTTTGTTCACTGCATGCCAAATACTTAAAGTTCGGGACAACCATTATTACCCATAAACCCTGAACCACAACTTATTGGAAGGATGGATGCATAACGTGACATTGAGAGAAGAGCTGCTCAATAGGAGCAGGATAGACTAGCTGTGTTGGCCGCTGACCAAGTGCATCAACAGAATATTGATAACCCTGGGCGGGCAACAAATCCTGACGATGAGGACCTAGGTGATGACGAGCTACTAAACCCTAGGTGTGATGCTGAGGTGGTGACACCTGCAAACAGAAGAGATCGTCAAGACAGATTAAGGCCTGAATGTCGCGCTATGCAAATGCCTTTCGATGATGATGATGACGACCTGGATGGAGCTGGTGCCATAGGAGTTATTATTCCTCTGCCATTGGCACCCGGATCCAAGTTCAACATCACAAGCACCATGATTCAGTTATTGCAACTCAAGGGATTATTAGGTGGACTTGCATGTGATGATCCGAATATGCATCTTGTCAACTTTATCTCTAAATGCAAGTCATTCGACAATCCAGGCGTTGGACAAAATTCAATTCGGCTACGATTATTTCTATTGTCTCTATCTGGGGAGCCGACACTATGGTTGAATGAGCTGACTCCTGATTCTATTACAAATTGGAGGCAATTGAAAGACGCTTTCCTAGAAAGATTCTTTCCGCCATCCAAAAAAGCACAATTGAGAGAAGAAATCAGCAACATTCGTCAGCTTCCAACTGAAGCCCTCCACGAAACATGGGAGAGATTCAAGAAGAAGCTTATGAGGTGCCCAAACCATCACATGACCAATGTCCACTTGATAGAGATACTATATAGATCCTTGAAATCAATAACTAAACCAGTGGTGGATAATGCGGTTGGAGGATCATTTATGGACCTCACCTTTGTTCAGGCAAGCGATATGCTAGACCGGATGACAAAGCAAAGTAGAGCTCTGCATACCAGGGATTCTGAGGTAACAAGCCCCACTATATCTATTGGCATAACTACAGAACAGAGGCGTAGACAAGAGGAGCGTGACCAAGATATGGCGTACATGAAAACAAATATGGATCTTCTTACCAAGCATTCAGGGAAGACCAAAAAGGTTAAGGCCGTTGCATCAAAAGGAAGAGACGAATCAGATTCTGAGGAAGAAGCTAACTACTTAAACAATCAGGGGGTTTCCGAGGCAATGCCCAAGGAAACCAAGGTCGGAACTATTATGATAATTCTAGAAACAAGGACCGTGATCAAGGCAGTTGGAAGAATAAAACTGACAGAAGCGGTTTGTATATTCCTCCTGGAAATCGTGAGGCCGCTACATCTGGTACGGGAAAGATATCAATGGAATATATGATGGCTAATCTGGTGAAAGGAGTAGAGGAAACCAACACAGGAGTAACTAAGGTAATAAATGATTTGTCCTCAATGAAGCAATTGGTTGACTCACATTCCATTTCAATAAAATAGCTGGAGAAACAATTGAGTCAACTTTCAGCGGTATTCAACCAAAGGAGGACTGGAACGCTACCTAGCGACACGATGCAAAACCCAAGGAACGATAGATCATGTATGGCTATTACTACCCAGAGTGGTAAAGTGTTGGAAAATCCGTCCAAAGGCAAGTAGGTGATTGATGATATAGCAGATAATGTTATTGATGCAGAATGTGAAGATTCCATAGAAGATGATGTGAGTGTTCATGACGTTACCCCTAGACGTCTGCAACCTAAAAAGATCGATAATCGGAACCAAGATAAAAAGTAAGTGGTGTAGAAAATGATTCCTCTTCCACCACCACCTTTTCCACAAAGTCTAAAGAAAAAGGTTGATGACACTCCTGAAAAGGCCGATAATCAGAAGTAAGATGAAAAGGAAGTGGTGGAGAAAATGATTCCCCTTCCACCACCACCTTTTTCTCAGAGACTGAAGAAGAAAGCTGACGATACCCGGTTCAGTAAATTCATGACTATGTTGAAGCAGCTTACTATTAATGTTCCTTTGGTGGAAGCACTGGAACAAATCCCTGGGTATGCTAAATTAATGAAGGACCTTTTGACAAAGAAGCGGGCAGTAAGCTATGAGCTGGCAGATAATGTTCATCATTGCAGATCCTGGTGCTTTCACAATTCCTTACACTATTGGATATTTGGATTTTTCCAAGGCATTATGTGATTTGGGGGCTAGCATCAATTTGATGCCACTATTCGTCTACAGGAAGTTGGGGTTGGGTGACCCTACTCCAACCAATATGCGGCTCATGGTGGCAGATAGGTCGTTAAAACGACCTGTGGGTATCTTGAATGATGTGTTGGTGAAGGTTTCCACCTTCATATTTACTCCAGACTTTGTTATTTTGGATTGGGAGGTGGAATTTGAAGTTCCCATAATCTTGGGACGTCCTTTCCTTACAACAGGAAGTGTGCTTATTGACATGAGAGCTAATGAGCTGTTATTTCGGTTGAATAACGAAGTGGTCCGTTTTGATGTATGCAAAGAAATAAAGCATCCCAGCGATATGAATGTGTTCTCTGTAGATGATGCTTATTGTGAGGATGATAAAGAATTATCTGTAGAGAAACCGTTTACTGTTGATTCACTATCTGATGTGTTGTTGAATTTTGAGCGTGTGGAGGCTGAAGAACATGAAGAAACCGCTTGTGATCTAACAGGAATGAAGTCATACTCTCATGTTCCTAAGAAGTTGGACGTTGATCTTACGAATAAACCTTCACCAACAGCAAAGACTTCCATTGAAGAGCCACCACTGCTAGAACTGAAAGAGTTCCCCAGTTACCTAAAGGATACGTTCTTGGGAAGTGGAAATATACCTCTGTAGAGTGTTACGGATGATTTAGGTAAACAGCACGTAGAGGCTCTTATCTCTGCTCTAAAGAGGTACAAGAGAGCCATTGGTTGGTCTATTGAAGATATAATTGGTATCCCTCCTGGGATATGCATGCGCAAGGGTAATCTCGAAGAAGATTGCATGCCTACAATTAAGCCTCATTGTTGTCTGAATCCATTCAGAAAATGACCCACCATCTATCTCGATGAAGTCTAAGTAATCGAGATAGCTATGTTGTGGCGCGACAATAAATCAAGCGCTTGGTGGGAGGCAACCCATCATTTTTTATTATTGTTTTGTTTTCCTATGATTTTGTCAGACCACGACCAAAACTAAGGCACTTGCTGGGAGGCAACCCATCGTTCTAATCATTTTTGTTGTTTTTGTGTAAGTGTAGGTGCAAGGGGAATAAGGAAGGAGGTTGGTCTTGAATTTTGATTTGGAAGCAGTTCATGTTGAAGGTGGTAAGTTGAGAATGAAGAATCAAAAGGCTATGGGTTAGGCATTGACTATGAAAATATAGGCAACGAACAAGGCAAGGCCTATGTAAATCTAGGCCACGAACAAGGCAAGGCCTATGCTATGGCCTAAGCTCTCGGATTATATAATGCCATAGCATAGGTGCCGCCTATTCTTAACAATGCCATAGCATAGGTGCCGCCTATGCAAAAGCCTTTTGTCTCTGAATCTAGAATGCCATAGCATAGGCGCCGCCTATGCCCAATAATGCCATAGCATAGGTGCCGCCTAACCTTCCAAAATCTCTCAAAACTTTTCTTTTTGCTCATCTAACCTTGCAAGATCATATTCCGAATCCATAACCAAGTAAGTTCTTCTTTTATATTCTGTAAGGGTTAAAATACTACACTTATAATGATTTGTTAGATCTTGAATTGGTGTTGGTGATTTGAATGTGGTTGATTTGTATGATACATCTAGTTGAGTGAAAGAGTACGTATGGGTGTTCTTGACTTGGTTCCAACCTGTATTTGATTTTGATACACTGTCATACTTTTGCGGAATCGACATGGTCAAGATAATTGCATAATCTTATAACTCAAAAGCTTGCATGTTTAAATAACTTGTCCATCGAAATGTAGAGCATGATTGAATACAAGCATGATATGTTACTATTAATTCTATGCCATAAATTGATACGATCTCTATGTAGTAGTCTTGTTCAAAAGGTGCATTAATCCAAACATGAAAGCATAATCAATATTACATGAAATAGAGTTGCATAGGATAGTTAAGATGACATGAAAGTATGATTGTGCTGAACATATAGTTGGAACATATCGTCTATACGCAAGTCGATGAAGTCTGAGTAATCGACATCACTCACTTAATTAGTTTGTACCAACAAATTAAGTGCGGGGTGGTGCGACTACTGTTTTGTTGAATCTTCTGAGATGACGCTAACATGACTTTATGAGGATCTTAGGAAGAATGGCCTAAAAAGGACGACAAGGAAAACAAAAAAAATGCCCACCTCACAGAAAGGTAAGAAAAGAGGAAGAAAAGAGCAAGCTGAATCCTCCGAGCTGTGAGATTATAGTATATTCTGTGTTTGTGACAGATACTAGAACTTGCCCGGTGTGTATGTAAAGCGAAATAAAGAGTGTGAGTTTAGGAGATGATTTAGGCATTTCTTTGGCAGCCTATTATTGTTTACCTTATTTTTACCTACCCATGTACATAGATAACCCCCCTTTGAGCCTTTAAGCCATTTTCTTTGACAGCCTCATATGTAAGCCTAATCCATTTTTTCAAGACCATAATTTGATCCAAATTCCTAAGTTCTTTAAATTGTAAAGTCATGTGACAAAATAAGAAGAAATTGGGTGAGAGTGATGCCTTAGAAGGTATTGGTACTTGAATTTTTTATGAAAAAAGAGTGGCTATCATAGAGGTATGTTATAAAACAAAAAAAAGAGAAGAAACGAAAAAGAAATAGAAAAATAAAAAGGTTATGATTAAATAAAAAGATATTTATGTTTGAATGGAAAAATAGGTGAAAAGGGGTGATTGATGAAAGAAAGGTAGCAGGGTTGATTAAAAGAGAGTGTTAATGACAAAATGTGATGTATTAAAGCGCTTAGGAACATAGTCACTATTTCGGGCCAAAATAGTCCTACCCGTCCCTTAGCCTACATTACAACCTATAAAAGACCTATTTGATCCTAAGCTTAGCATTCTGATATTTAGTGAAGCATTACACTAAGGGCAAGCCTATGGTCATCAGTTGCAACATATGAATTCTTTGTGTGAGCGAGAGCAAGGAGAATATTGTACCCACGTTTCGAAAAATGCAAAACTTGTGAGTGATTATGGGTAATATCTTATGTGAGACACACATGGTTGACGAGTTTTGGGTAGTTGTGTATGATTCTTTGTTCCTTAACTTTTGAATACGAATTAATCATCATCACGAGTCTATGTTAGAGGTTGAATTGTTTCTAGTAGTGATCAGAAAACTACTCTTTGTCTATAATTATTGTGCCTGTCTTGATGAATATTTTGTGCTGTTACTGTGAAACCCTAAGTAAATGTTTATATGGACATGATATTTTGTTTGAGGACGAACAAAGGTTTAAGTGTGGGGTATTGATGATAGGCGTATTTGCACGCCTAAAGTACTATAATTCACTCATATTTTAGCTAAGTTTTAAGGACAAAATATATAATTCCTGCACTTTTAGTCCTTTTTCCTGTAAGTGAGCTAACCAACGTGATTAGCAAGTTTTCAGGTATAAATGATGAAGATTTCAGCATTTTGTGGACTGTTGAACGCCAAAGGAAAATTCACGTAAGAAGGAAGGCAGCTTCTGAAAGCTATGGACTGAAAGTGATGCGTGGAGAACTTGTCCCGGGCAAAAACAACATTTCTAAAGACTTGGGGATCAGCAGTAACATAGTAGGATTAGGACAAGTATGCAGTAACCCAGTAGGACTAGGACAAGGATAAAAATCCTATTTCAATAGGACTAGGATATGTATGTTATATAAACCCTATTTTGCTGAAACTTTTCAGCATTCTCTTCTTAGTCCCCCTTCTATTGCGCCCCATTCATCCCTATACTCCTTTCTATTCCTTCCCATTCTAATTAATTCTTACTCATTCATTAATTCAATTCTTTTTCATTCAACTTCCGCTCCTAATTCACGTTACAATTGTTAACAGAGAAAAATGCTAACTCGTGGGAAACACCAAGAGGAAAAACATCAACCTTGTTGTGACGCCACACTCCTCTCCAACGTGAGATCATTCTAGTTTTGCTATGATGATGATGCTTATTGTGATCTCCGTTGCACTCGTGAGTAGCTAAACTTCTCTGTTAGGGTTATGGAAGCCATATGAGATACTATCTATTGCTATGAGTTTGTGAATTCTTGACATGTATGCTGCTTATATCATTCTTCTCTTCATCTTAATTCAAATTTTTGTGGTTGCAAACATAGAGAATACGCCAGTATAGAATTAACTTGTTTGAAAGAAAATTTACATGTCTGGAAAAGAGAGACTGACAAGGAAATAGGGCACCAACCCCTATTTAAAACTTAGTGCCGTAACTGGATTAACCTCTTGGAGAATTTGTACCTTTAGATATGCTTTAAGCTCAAAAGAGTTAAAGTAAAATAATCCTTGATGGTCGAAAGACGCTTGGATTTACCATAGAATTCGAATCTCTATAAGCGCGTGCATGTATGAATTCCGCATAACTCATAGTTAAATATATACGTACAACTCATAAGGTGGACATAACCCTAGCTTACAATTCTCATTGAATAAAACCTACTAAACACTCCGATTTTCTTTGTTACTTTGATACTCTTAATTCACGCTACAATTAAATCACCCCTTTTTTATAGTATTTTCAATCAATAGTCTACTAATCGTTGCTTACTTAGTGACCAAGTATTCCCTTTGGGATTTGACACCCAATCCAGTTGGGTTCTATATTTGACAGCGACCGCTTACACTCTTATGAGAGTTATAGTTTGAGCGTTATCAAACATATAGAACTTTCCCCATTAATTTCTCAATGCTATTTTTATTGTACTTGGTTAGGGAGACGATCTTAGGCCATCATTGTGACATTAGAAGTCCACTTTAACATAAAAGGCCTACCCTTACATAGTTGTTATCCCTAGTCACCAACTTTGAGCCTTTTGACTTTTCTTTGGCAAACACATTGCAAGTCGTTAGCCTTCTAAATTTTATCCCTCTTTTGAACCTTACCCTCCTTGAGCTTAAAATTGCTACTCTAGGTTAAAAGCCTAAGTTGGGGGTGATTATGATTGAAAGAGTTAACTATGGGCCACTAAGTTGTAAGTGAGTGCCTATGAGCTTAATTATTGAGAACAAACAAATAATAAAAAGAAAAGGATCCAACAAAGTAAACAGAATCATAAAGAGTGCAAGAAAAAGAAATGAAAAGAAAATTGTGAACTAAGTAAATAAAAAGTAGGCACATGTGAAAGAGTAAAAATAAAAGAAACATCTTATTATCAAAAGTTGGATGAAATAGTATGATGTAGATGTTCAAGGATGGTATAGAATTATTATTCCTAAAAGATATCTTCCCCAACCCCGAACCTACGTTACTGGATCATAAAGCCCATCGTTATTTCCAACCAAGATTTTTCAATGTAATGGTGATTGAAAATAGGGCAAGCCTATCACATGGTAAGTTTTAGTATTGATAGTTCTTGAGAGATAGAGTATTTTACAAATAAATTCTTTGTTGCATAATTGACGACTTGGCGTAATAAATTTTCTTTCTTTTGAGGAGGCATGTAAATAAGTCGAGGTGAGTAATTATATCATATCCCACAAAATAAGGCATAAAGGAGTATAATTTAGTTAGGATCAAAGGTGTCATTTCTAGAGTATTAGTGATTGTTGCATGGTTGCTCTTTAACATCTCTTGAATCCTTGAAAAATCACATTTTATGTTGATGGGTGTCATGAAAATAGTTTTATACATGTTTGAATAACTAAATTGTGGTAGTAACTAAGCTTGAAGTCATTATTATCATTGAGTCATTCTATGATGGCATAAATATTCATAGTCTCATGGTAAGGTATAGTGTTGCTTGAGGAAAAGTAAAGCTTTAAGTTGGTGAAGTTGATGAGTGGTGAATTTACCACTCATTTGCACTCAACGTTAGTGCACATTTCTATTATTTAAAAGTATTAGTAAGACATGTATCATTAAATTAACTAATATTCACACTCTGCAGGTATATAGGTTATGAGATGGAAAGATATGGACTTGAGATAAAAAACATTAAAAGAAAGAAAAGAAGTGCAACTGGAAGAACTGGAGCAAAAATAAGCCTCAGTTACCATGATCATAGTCTGAGAGATGCAATAGCGGCATGTTAAGAAGGTCATCAACAATGCTCGCATGGATCTACCTGCGATCACGGTAACTAGGATCAGAACAAATATTATGTGATTGAAGCAGCGTGATATTAGGCCCAATGGCAGATTTGTATTTTTCATCAGTCGACTCCACATCTCTCAAATGTTTAAAATCCTTTCCAATTTTTGGCATTCCAGAGATTAGCAGTATTTTGAATTTGAAGTTGAAACCCTAAATAGGGAAAGAAATGTAATTTGATTTGGCGACTTTGAATTTAGTAATTTCTTGAAAAATTGATGATTTGGACAACCGTTATGGTATAGATTTCTCTCATTTCATCATGAGTGGATTAATTTCATTGTCTTAGGATTATATTGAACTAACGTGAAATTAGTTGTGAGTTGTAATGTATTTGTGTATATGTTAGGATGTTGATGATGGGTTCTACTACTGTTTGATTAAATTGGTTGGGATTTGTGTGTGAAAGCCCCAAATAATCAATATGGGTTCATGGTCGAAAACCCCAAACTCTTGAAAGCTTAAACCTTACTTGAAATAGGGGTTTGGATGAACTTTTGTAACCTATATCATCCTTGAATATGGGATGCGGGAACCCATGCAATGATAGTCAATTAATGGGTTTAATTTAATAATGCTCACTATCTTATACATAAGAGTGAGTATTAAGTTGATTATATATTGTCTATATTTCTTGAAATAGGGATACCCAATTGATGTTCTAGGTGAATATAATTAAAACACCTCTTTGGTAGATGAAAGGATCAATAGGTAAAATTCTTGAGAGTTTGTTGAAAAGATAATTTTAAGGACCCTTGACCTCGTCTATCATATTGTTAACAACTAGCATGTTCACCCAATCTACACTTACCCATACCTAATTTTCCCTTAGGTTGACATAATATCAGGATTCCTTTCATATCAAAGTTAAATTAAAGTTGTTGTGTAGTTTATGGAATTGATTTACTACTGAGACATATTCTCCCAAAACCTAAACCCCCATTTTAAATAAGGGTTTTTACTTTATTTCCACTTCGAGTGTTTTCTTAGTAAGTGCTAAGATAATAAGACTAGAATTCTACTTTTTACTCTTTGTGGATTCAACCTCAACAAAAGTTGATATATTTACAATGACCGTCCTCTCCGAAATAGCATGGTATAGGTGAGTGTTATCAAGGTTTATCTCATATATTTGAGCCTAAAATTTGATTTCTAAAGGGTATTTGTATAATTTGGTCTAGGTTAAGGATTTTAACTTGTAAGGTCCTTTTTTATAATCGATTTCAATGGTTAATGAGTTTCCCAAGATTTTCAATGATGATCTTCCTATTATTCCCCCGATAGAACATATGATTTTGGGAATGATCTTTTTTTGGACATTAATTCTATTTCTATTCCTCATTATAGAATGGCTCTAAATGAGTTGAAGGAGCTTTAGGAACAATTAAACGATCTATTAGATAAATGTTTTATCCATCCTAGTATGTTTCCTTGGGGTGCTCCTGGGTTGGTTGTACGTAAGAAGGATGATTTTATTCAAATGTTCATTGACTTTTACTAGTTAAACTAGGTGACCATAACGAATATGTATCCTCTTTATTAGATCAATGATTTGCTTGATCAGCTTCATGGTGTGACGTGTTTCTCTAATATTGATCTTAGGTCAGGTTATAATTAGCTTAAGATTAGGGAATTGAATATCCTTAAGACTGCCTTTAGGACCTAGTATGGTCACTATGAGTTCCTAGTTATGTGTATCTATTTGACCAATGCTTCGACAAAATTTATGTATTTGATTAATAGGATCTTTCATCATTTTTGAATTTATTTGTCATTGTCTTCATTGATGGCATCTTGGTCTACTATAAGAGTGAAGGGAATCATGTGAATTTTCTTCGTATGGTGTTACAGACCTTGAAAGATCATTATTTGTATGCCAAGTTCACTAACTGTGAGTTTTGGTTGAAGACTATGACTTTTCTTGGTTATGTTATCTCTAGTGAACCCAAAAAAGGTTGTGGTGATTAAGTAGTTGCCTAGACCTGCAATACCAATTAATATTTGGAGTTTCTTAGGTTTGGCTTGTTACTATAGTAGATTTGTGGAGAGTTTTTTTACTTTAACTTCCTCATTGACTAAGATGACCCAAAAGAATGTCAAGTTCTTGTGGTTAGATATGTGTGAGGGTAGTTTTGAGAAGCTGAAAGATAAGTTGACTTCAGCTCCAATTTTGACCTTGACCCAGGGTAATGATGGATTTATGTGTTGATGCAACATATCAAGGTGATGGCCTATGCTTCTAGGTAATTGGAGGTTCATCAGAAGAACTACACTACTCATGATAGGGAGTTAGCGGTGGTATTTGTGTCAAAGATTTGGCATCATTATCTCTATGGGGTTCATGATGATATCTTTTTCGAACATAAAATCCTACAGTATGTGTTTACTAAGAAAGAGCTAAATCTCAAGCAACAAAAGTGGCTTGAGTTGCACAAAGACTACGATGTGAGTCTCTATTACAATCTTGGTAAAGATGACACAGTTGTTGATGCTCATAATTGGTTTTCTATGAGGAGTCTCGCTCATATTGATGAGGATAAGTAAGAGCGTGTGAAGAACATTCACTGTTTGGTTAGTATTTGAGTTTGTCTCACCAAATTTGAGGATGGCGGTGTATTTGTACATTAGATATTGTAGTCATCCCTTGTTGTTGAGGTAAAGGAAAAGCAAATGTTTGATGATTTCATGAAGATTAAGAGGAATGTGGGTTAGCATAATGTTGTCAATTTTGTGATTAGTAGAGATGGTATGTTCAGGTACCAAGGTAGGTTATTTGTTCTCGAGGTGGACGGATTGAGATAAAGGATTTTGGATTAACCTCACATATCTCTTTATGCTATTCATCCTAATTCCACAAAGATGTATCATGATCTTAAGGAGTTTTATTGGTGGAATAATATGAAATGAGATGTAGCTAACTATGTTTGTTAGGTGTATGGTGTATCAACAAGTGAAAGTTAAGCACATGAGACCCGATGGTTTGTACTAGGAGATTAAGATGCCTGAATAGATGTTGGAAGTGATTAATATGGATTTATTACCGACCTTCTTCATTATCAAAATCAATGTAGTTCTATTTGGATCATTCTCATTAGGATTACCAAGTTCGTTCACTTCTTACCAGTAAGGACTACTTATTCGGTAAGGGATTATGCTAAGTTGTATCTTGTGGAGATTATGAAGTTGCATCGTTCTCCAATTTCTATCATTTCAGATCATGGTATTTCATTCTCATATAAATTCTTGAATTTGTTCCAGAAAGGTTTGCGAACTAAGGTGTGCCTTAGTACCGTTTTCCACTTGCAGTTGGATGGACAAGCGGAGAGGAGCATTTAGAGATCGAAAGATATGATTTGTACTTCTATGATTGACTATGTTGGTAGTTGGTTCAACCATTTCACTTTGATTGAATTTTCCTATCATAATAGTTACCACTCTACCATTGGCATAGCTACTTTAGAGGCGCTGTATAGAAGAAAATGTTTTTCTCTAATTAGGTTGTACAAAATTGGTGAGGGTAAGTTGCTTTGACCTAATTTAGTTCACCAATCCTCGGAAAATGTGAAGGTGATTTGTGATAGGTTGAAAAATGCTGAAAGTCACCAAAATTCCTTTATGGATGTAAGGCGTAAGGAGTTGGAGTTTAATATTTGTTATTGGGTATTCTTGAAGGTGTCTCCCAGTGGGTAGTAATATGGTTTCGTAAGAAGGGGAAGCATAGTCCATGGTATGTTGGTCCATATTTGATTTTGAAGTGGGTTGGCAATGTTTTTAATGAGTTAGAGTTTCCTCCTATTTTTAGCTTCACTCATCAAGGTTTCCATGTCTTCATGTTAAGAAAGTTTGTGGGTGATCCTTCATTGATTGTTCCTTTAGAGGGGTTAGGTAGCTTAAATTCCTTATAATATGAGGTATTTTTGGTTGAGATCTTCGACCGTAAAGTTTGTCGGTTGCGAACAAAGGATGTGAATTTTGCAAAGGTTCTTTGTAGAAACCATAAGGTTGAAAAAGATACTTGGTAGGCGGAAGTGGACATGAAGTTCAAGAATCCACATTTTTTTCTGTTCTAGAAACTCATGCTAGAGGTATGTATTGATCTTTCTATCTCTGTTATATATCTTTTTTTCTAACTTGGTTAAACGTTAGTCTGGTGTGTATTAATATATTAACTTGTGCCTTTTCTATGTCTTAACCATCATTTGAGGAAAAATGATCAAAATGGGGTAGAAATGAAACACTTGGCTTTGGACTCTTAATAAATTCCTGAGTTTTGGTTTCTTGACAACATACGATTTAAGCATACTTATCGTATTCTAAGATACGGTTTATTGCAACCCCCTCGTATATTAGGCATTGTAGTTTGGTTGGGTTCTTTCCAACGTACGACTAGGTTTCTTACTAGTCGTATGATAGGGTATGAGGTGTATGTTGTTAAGTCGTATGATGCCCTGTGTTTTGGTCCAGATGATTCTGACAAAGGTAAGATTCTAAGGGTACTTCTCTTATGTTAGGATACGATTTAGTCCTAGGTAGGAATATGTTAGTCAGTATGGAAGTCCACAAAAATTCTAAGGTACGAGATTAGGGTACCACTCATACCCTGGTGTACAGTTTGGAGGTTATGGTCATACCCTCCTACGAGAAAGTTTTAAGCTTTTAAGCTGAGGGTATTACAGATATTCCCATGCCTAAAACCTTATCCCAATATTTTATGACATGTTGTGTTCTCTCAAAATACATATTTGAGTATCAAAACATTCTGAAGACACTCTTTAAATCTCTCTTAAAGATTGTGGCTAGGGTTCTACAAGTGTTCATCTAGAGGCTCAAAAGTCAAGTTTCTCTCGGTGAATCTTCATGAATAGGGAATGTGACCCTTCCCTTATTGTTAGTTCATAAATATCATGTTTTTTTAGTGTAATTATGATTCTTAAATGGTGGTTTTGAAAACCAAAATTGAGAGTTTTGTTGCATAAGGTTGAGTATTGTTTACTCTTGTTTTAACTTTTGTGTATACATATTCTAGGCGAGAGTTTGCACATATGGGTCCTTGGTAATTGTATTTTAACAAATGGGTCTTGAGTAATCCTAAACTTAATTAGTTTTCATTTGTTTTGGTCTTGGTAAAGGTATGCCCTCAAGGTGTTTGTAAAAATGTCAAAATGAAATAACTAGTCTCATGTTAATGGTGTTTTAAACTAAGGCATTGTCCTAATGATTATGAATGGTTGGTATATGGATTTTTAAAGGCATTTTTGGCCATATAATAACTTAAATGGTATCCTTAGTCGTTTAATTGGTTAAAAGGGTTTGAGTCCCTAAACATTAAACTGATTTATGTTTTGTTAGAAAATGGGTTTGAGTCCCTAACTTTGAATTAAACTAGTGTCTTTGTGAGATGATGGGTCCGTGTACCAAAGTCTAATGAATGAATGGTTGATTAATAATGGTAATGAGAAGTTGTATGCTTGCAAGTAGTGTTGGTATGATGATACCAACGATGTTTCATGGTAAGTAATTTGCTAAGTGGTTGTGTGTGTGAAATGGCTGTTTTAAATTGTGATTTAAAGTGGGATGTGTAGCCGGGCAGTGAGAGTGGAGCCCAAAGTACTAACACTAGAAACCGCGTTAGTCGGTGTGGGTGTCCTTGTGACCGGGTGGATGGAGTCCCCCAAATGAACATATAAAAGGTAGGTTTGAGTCCCTCTTACTATATATATTGGTGCTTAAGTCAACTTTATTATACTGGGAGGTTTGAGTCCCCTACAAAGGCATATATGGTTATGGATATTCTCTATTTTGTACAAAAATACACATAATAGCCCTTCTAGCCAGGAAAGAGTTAGAACTATATAGCTTGTGGGTGCCTTTTTTTATGATTGTTATGCTACACAAGCTAGGTTAATGATTTCAAAGTTCATGCTAATCTTGTTCCATATCCCGGCATAGTGTATCTATATGCATATGCATATGTATGTGTTGCATTGGTATATGCTTTAATTTATTAATTTTGAATTATTGGCACTATTTTATTATTATCCTTGAGTTACATACTAGCGATCTATCCGCTAACCGATGCAGGTGTGTGTTATGCTACACGTCCTACTCACTGATTGTACATGGGAACAATTTATTCTTACTTGGATTAGCGAGCTTCCATATTTTAGAAGGTTCCATTTCTTTCTTTGAGTTTTCTTATATCGGTAGAGTTTAGACTTAGATATTGGATTTTGCTATGATCGAGGGCAGATCCCAACCAGATATTCTTGGTTTATTATTAGAGGCTTTGTATGGACAAACTGTGGACTTTGATACATTATGGTATCAATACAAATTTGGTTATTATGTTATGGTTGTCTATTAGACATTGGTTGGTTTGACCTCTATGGGTTGGTCATGGTCATGAACCTATCCCAACATTTTTGGGTTGATACACACATAATCTTGTTAAATGTTATGAATTCATCCGATTCAAGGTAAATGTTGGTTGGTTGGTTTGTGTAACAAGGTGATATCCGGTCCTTGTTGGGCTTGAGATGCCCATTACGATAAGGTCATAGTTTAGGTATTATCAAGATGCTCCCATTTTATTTGTGAAAAAGAATAATGGTAGCTTAAGGATGTGAATAGACTACTACAAGTTGAATAAGGTAACCATTCACAACAAATATCTATGCCTTGGATAAATGAATTGTTTTCCCAATTGTAGGGAGCTGCATTTTTCACCAAACCTGATTTGAGAGCAAGTTATCATCAGCTGAAGATTAAGATGGAGAACATCCTAAAGATTTCTCTCCAAACTATGTATAAGCATTATTAGTTTCAAGTCATGTCTCTTGGCATTACTAGTGCCCCAACTAATTTTATTAGTTAAAAGAAAGGGGCCTGTAGGTTTTGCATGGATTCATTTGTTATCATTTTATTAATGGCATACTAGTTTACCCTAAGAGAAAAGAAAAATATGAATCTCATTTGAATACAATATTGGGGTTGCTTAAGAAGAAGCAGCGAAATTCTAAATATTCCATATGCGAGTTCTATCCATCTTTAGTGTCCTTCATGGAACACATGGTTTATAAGAAAGGTGTTAGGGTAGACCCGCAGAATATGGAAGCTCTTAAGAATTGGGTTAGGAAAACTAATGTAATAAAAATTCATAATTTATGGGGTAGAATAGTAATTATCATTTGTTCATCAAGGTGTTTGTTCCCATTGTTTCATATATGACAATCTTACTTGGAAGGAAGTTTTATTTATGTTGTATCAAAAGTGTGATGGAAGCTTCCAAAAGCTTAAAAATTTTCTAATCTCGATCGCAATTCTCGCTTTGCAAATTGAAGGTAACAATTTCATTGACTTTTATGATCCCACATTATTACGTTTAGGTATTGTTTTGGTTCAGGATCAGAATGTGATTTCTTGTGCTTTGAGGAAACAAAACCCTTATGAGAAAAAATACCCCACACATGAGTTCGAGTTGGTATTGTTGTCTTCGTATTAAAGATTTCGAGACATTATTTTTATGGGGTGAAGTGTAAAGTGTTCACCGACTACAATAGCATACAACATGTGTTAACCCAGAAAGACCTAAACCTGAGACAAAAATGTGGATGGAGTAGATCAAGGATAATGATATCTTAATTTATATTATCCAGATTCATAAAAAGCAGACACATTGATCCGGAAAATAGTAAGCATGGGAAGTTTAGCAGGACTGGAATTGTTAGAATATGTACTGGCGAGATGGATAAAATCTTTTACTAATTCTTTTTTGAGATTGCAGCGGATTAGCGCGGGAGGATTATCTTCCGATGTGGAATTTAGGTCCATGTTATTCAACTAAATTAAAAGAATACATTTTGAAAATAATAATATTGCAAGACAAGGCTAGAGAGGTCATTCATGAAGGAGCATTGTAGATTCAGGGACGTTTGTGTGTACCTTTTGTGGGCAATTTAGTTTTGACTCTTCTTGTAGAGTGTTACAACTCTAAGTACTCGATATGTAGTGTCACCAAGATGTATAGGCACCTAAGGAAACATTATTTATGGGAAAGAACGATTTTGTGACAAAGTATCAAATTTACCTTTAGGTCAAGTATGAACATTAAAAACCAGTTGGCATATTTCTAATAATCTTGATTATTGAATAGATGTTGCATACTATAACCATAGAGTTCATATTTGGTCTTCCTACGACATTGATAAAGTTCAACTATATATTGGTTATTATCGATGGGTTGAATTAGTTGTCTTAGTTTTTCTCTTAAAGGGTGTATTATAAAGTGGCTAAGTTGGCAAAAATTTACATGAAGAAGATTGTAAGGAATCTTAGGGTACCTATGTTGATTGTTTCGACAGATATACTTAGTTCACCTCCAATGTTTTAGAGAATTTCTAGCCAAAGTTGGGTTCTAAATTGGACCTATGTACAACTTTCCATCTATAGGCCGAAGGAAGGAGAATTTCTAGTCAAAGTTGGGTTCAAAATTGACCTATGTTCAACATTCCATCCATAGGTCGAAGGATTGTTAGAGAAAGAAATTCGATTTTTTATGTTTTGGGAAACTTTAATGGACTTTGGGGGTCAATGGGACCACTTTCTACTTTTTCATCTATTTAACTATAGCAATAGTTGCTACTCTATTATTGACATGACTCATTTTGAAACCTTATATGGTAGAAGATATAGGTCTCAAATTATAAGGTTTGATGTGTTTGAAAGTGAGGCCTTGGGGACTGGCATGCTCAAAGATTGAATGGATAAAGTAATATTTATAACAAAAAAACTCATAACAACTCAAGAGTCTATTGAAAGAGTATGCGGATAATAAGGTGACCAATATGAAGTTTCAAAATATGGAGAAAGTACTTTGGAACGAAGGGCAAATTAAGTATGAGATATATCAGACCCTTTGAGGTTTTAAAGGGGGTAGCGTTTGTAGCACACAAGTTGTCCTTGTCTTCTAGCATATCTGGAGTTGAACCAATATTCAACATATCCATGTTAAAGAAGTTTCACAAAGATAGTGATTACATTATTCATTGGGAATCAAATTAAATTGCTAAAGAGTTATGTTACAAAGAGAAACTAGTTGCTATACTGAATAGGGATTTAAGAAAGTTGAGGACTCAATTCATTGCCTGTGAAAGGTTCAATGAAGGAATTATCTTCTTGGAAAAGCAACTTGTGATATATAGGCTGACATGCACAATAAATATTCGTATTTTTTCATTTACTCAAGTATTTTTCCCTTGTTTAGCTATGTTATTTTTGGACAAATATCCTTTGAGTATTGAATGAGTGGTAAATTAGTATCTAATGTAATTGTTATACCAAAATAAGAGGAAAAGCCTTTGCCAAATTATCCTTTAAATAATTTTAAAGAAATATTGGGCTACATAGTGTTTGATGGTTCATTATTCTAGGAAAATCGTATGCTAATGTAAGTGTTGGTGTGGATGTTTCACTTGATTTTTTAGTTATATAATGAACTTACAAAGTTGTAGGAGCTTTCAACACATAAAATATGGTTATAGAACTATAATAATAAACTTTACTATGGAATGGTTGGTTCACAATATTGTGTTTTGAGGAATGTATTGAACAACGGACCCAATTAGGGAGAGGCCCCACAATTCTATCTTGGGATCGCTACAGCGGAAAAGGAGCCATAATAGTATCACAATAGCAGAAAAAATACAATTACAGTGATCGTCCATAGTTTGTCGCAAACCACTGCTACCATAAATTAACCGCTGAAGTGGTAAAAATATGGTTTTCATAATTCTTAAAACCAGAAATATATTTTTATTGTTAACTTTCAAAATACACAAACCAAGTCTTTGGAAAAGGCAATTTCTACATCTTTTCAGAAATTCTTATCTTTGGATGTAAGTTCATTACATTCTCAACTTGAATAACTTGTTAGAATCATTTAAAATGGTTAAAAGATTGTTTACGGTAGAAATTGAGATTTAGCCCTAATTCTCGTACTTAATATTTATTAGTGAGAATGATTATACAATAAATTTTATGATGATTCAAGTGTGTTATAAAATATTATTTAGTGTAAAATCAAGTTGTTCAAGACAAATAAATTAGATTTCATGCAGAGTAAGGGGTATACAATACTAAAATGATGAGCTAGGGAAACTTTTATGGTTACAATTGTCAATTATTAAATCTTAGTAGTTAAAGAGGGATGAAACGATTGAGTTGGGTGTACAATCTTGTTGTTATAGATCAAAAATGAGGTAAAAGATAAATGAAAGGCCACCTTGTGGGCTAGAATTGATTTTGAGAAAGGAATCAAGATAGATTGTGGTTTATTGAATCAATGAGACTTGCTTGACTCTATGCTTATATGTGAATTAAATATTTTAATTTCTTTTAGAAGTACCAGTGATAATTGAAGGCATACTCATATTCATACATATTGATAATGATTAGTTGTTGATAATTATGATGATATTGAAAGTAGGTTGTTCATGATGTTGTTGATGATATTGATGATGGTGAGTTGATGATGATATTTAAACCATGATACGGAGAATGATGTTGACTACTTTTAGAAAGGAAAGAGATAATGCATACATCTTTTGTTCATATGTTCATTCATATGCATTGAATGTTCAATTATAATTATATGTTGTGATGCAACTTGTAGCTGAAATTGGCTAAATGGAAATATATATAAATATGAGCCTATATTTCCTCTAAGGTGAACTGTCATAAATCCATTGTTCGTCTTTTATTATATGTCTGGTAATGATTGTTGTTGCATATTTTTAGTATTTTTATTTGTATAGTGTTGAGTTAAGTTGACCAGTGATGTCTATCAGGACTTATTTAAGTATTATTGCTTCCTGTGCTCTTTTTCTTTGACTGTAGAGCATGTTAGAGTTTTTGATAAACACCTCGACTATAGCCATTAGTTACCGACTTCAATTTAAGGGTGAGTACTATATTGGCAGCGATTGAATTTTTAGAACAAGTGTCATGGTCATTGTTTCGGGACTACGACACTCTCTTATTTTATTCTGTATGTTGGATAATCTTCAAGTAATAGACTTGAGTATTCTTAGTTGTTCTTTACAATGGATTCAAATCTTGAGGATGTAAGAATAGAGAATTTCTATACTTTATTAGGGATTTGATGATTATTTATTTTCATATTTTTACTTATTTATTCAGTAATGGTATTTTAGAACTTATTAATGATAAGATTAATAGACAGTGAATATTGAGTGTTGAACTTGGTTATTGAGGGTTGGGTTAACCATGGTTTTTCTATTATGTTTAGGGTCGATACCAATCATGACCATTTGGGTTATGATGGGTGATGGAGCTTCGAAGGTGAAAGTGAACACTCATAAAAAAAAAGTAAAGGAAATGGCAGACTACTACTTTAGCCAAAAATGCAAAGAAAGATTATAGGATAGGCTTTTTTTGGAAATTTTCACCACCAAAGAGTTGAAAAGGGAGTGGATAGATTTTATAGACAAAAAGTAACTATGTGTGCAATATCGTAGTTTTGAAAAATGCGCTATCCAGACTATGAGTTATCCAAAACTATGGATATTTAACTAATGTGTTAAAAAATATTTTCTCCATCTTTTCTGTATACAGACTGTATTTAAATAAAAATTGTTCTATAATGATTATAAATTTATATGGTGTTCCGAAAAATATGTGATATTGAATTAAAAATCAATCGATAATTTAACAAAACTGAAACAACATTATTTATAAAATAACTATGTAAAAATCAATGATAACCACTTATAATAATAATCTGACAATTATTCTAACATTTTTAGAAAAATGATACTACAAATAACTACTGTCAAAATTGAACAAATATACATAAAAATTGAATTTTGTGCTTTTAAGAAATAAGAAGCATAGACATGTTTATTTTAAAAATGTCGCACAAATATTGGGTCTCGACAAAGTTCGTTTAAGAAGATTAGTCATTTCTTTTGATTCAGGGTGGAAATCTTCTACACCTACCTCATACTCATGGCTGAACATCTAGTGTACGGAAAAATAATATCATGAGACCAACTTTAATGAAAAATAACTGGTATTAATAGAACTTTATTGAAAGAAAGAAAGGCTAAGGTTTACAATTTAATCTGAAAAGCATAAAAACTGACTAAACCAAAAGTAGGCTATATATACATAGCCAATAACCTAAAGGTCCATAAACTAAAGGCCCAATAACATATGGGCTAACATCCCCCCTCAAACTCACAATGCAACAGCAATAAGCATTGAGAGTTTGTCACACAAAAAACGAAATCGAGACGCCGACTGAGCCTTCGTAAAAAGGTCAGCAATCTGCAAAGATGATGGAACAAAAGGAAGCGATATGGTCCCGAGCTGCAAATGATGACGGGTGAAGTGACAATCAATCTCAATGTGCTTCGTACGCTCATGGAAGACAGAATTCTTTGCAATTTGTACCGCACTTTTGTTATCACAATGCAGGGGAGTAGGCATAGAAATGTGAACCCCCATATCTGCAAGAAGCCAACGTAACCAAATAATCTCACATGTAGTCACAGCCATGGCACGATACTCAGCCTCCGTGGAAGATCTAGAGACAACATCTTGTTTCTTGCTCTTCCACGAGATTAAAGAGTCTCCAAGAAACACACAAAAACCAGTGGTGGATTTACGATCATTGCGATCTCCATCCCAATCAGCATCACTATAGGCTCGCAACTCGAGAGATGACGTCGAGGGAAACAAGAGATTCTGAAACTGAGTGCCACGAAGATACCTTAGAATACGAAGTACAGCTCCCCAGTGCACAGAAGTAGGAGCAGTAACAAACTGGCTAACAACATGAACTGCATGTGCTATATCTGGACGAGTAACCGTAAGATAAACCAAACTGCCCACAATAGTCCGATAAAGACTCGGATCTGATAATGGAACACCATCACTAGGAGAGTAACGTGCATTGGTTTCAAGGGGAGTATCTACAGTCCTGTTGTCAGAAAGACGCGCCCGTGTAAACAAGTCAGATATATACTTAGTCTGAGAAAGAAGATACCCTTTCTTAGACTGAGCCACCTCAATACCCAGAAAATAACGCAGCAAGCCCAAGTCCTTCATTGCAAATCGATGAGCCAAATCATGCTTCAATAACTCAATACCACTATGATCATCACCAGTAATAATCATATCATCTACATATAAGGACAATAGAATTCGCCCTGCACTTGTATATCTAACAAACAATGCTGAATCATGGTTACTCGGGACAAATCCAAGGGAAGTAATAACAGTGGAGAATTTCTCAAACCAAGCACGAGGGGCTTGTTTGAGACCATATAAAGCTTTTCGAAGCCGACAAACTTCACCTGGCTGGTGGTCAATACCTGGGGGAGGAGTCATATAAACTTCCTCGTGGAGATCACCGTTCAGAAAAGCATTCTTGACATCCATCTGAAATATCTTCCACTGTCGAACGGATGCAACAGCAATCATAGTGCGAACAGTCGTCATCTTTGCTACGGGGGAAAAAGTCTCCTCATAATCCATACCATATTGTTGTGAGTACCCTTTTGCCACAAGTCTCGCCTTGTATCGCTCAACAGACCCATCAGATTTTGTTTTTATCTTATACACCCATCGACAACCAACCGCATGCTTACCAGGTGGGAGAGTAACCAAATCCCATGTATGTGTATGATGAAGAGCAGCAAGTTCCTCAGCCATAGCATTCTGCCAAAGAGGATCAGACACAGCCTCTCTATACGACTCAGGTTCAGACAAATGATGTATGTTTGCAATAAAGGAAGCAAATGAGGCTGAATATGTAGAATAGGAAAAATCTGGCAGTTTGGTGGACTTACAAGGTCGAGTAGACCTCCTCAGAGGTGGTGGGTCTCCAGTCTCAACAGTCGAAGGAGCAGACTCAGGCACAGGCGAGGCTGAAGCACTATCAGGTGGCACACCAGATGGCATGGATGAATCCGGAACTGGAACCTCTATGTCAATCCCAAAGGGATCAATAAGCCGAATATCTGACTTTGTCACATCATGGGTTTTAGCTGGAATGGAATAAAAAGGAATATGTTCCAAAAAAGTGACATGTCGTGAAACATATAATTTCTGACTTACAGGATCATAGCAACGATATCCTTTTTGTCCAATACCATACCCCAAAAACACACATATAGCTGATTTTGACCCTAACTTATTTCGTTCAACATGAGGACGAAGAACAAAGCAAGTACATCCAAAAACTCGTAATGCAGAATAATTCGGCGGGTGACCATATAGTTTCTCAAACGGAGACATCCCTGAAGTCAATGCAGTAGGAATACGATTAATCACATATACAGCAGTTAGGACTGCTTCTCCCCAAAAAATACTAGGAACCTCTGCAGACAAAAGTAAAGAGCGTGCTGTCTCAACAATATGACGATGTTTTCTTTCTGCCAGACCGTTCTGCTCAGGAGTGTCGGTACAAGATGACTGGTGTATGGTACCATCAGAGGCAAGTAACTGAGTGAAGTCATTAGAGGTATATTCACCCCCTAAGTCACACCTGAAACACTTTATCACAGCCGAATGTTGTGTTTTAACAAGGGCTCTAAAGTTGTTGTAAATGCCAAAGAAATCAGATCTGCGTTTCATAAGATACACCCAGGTATAACGAGTATAGTCATCTATAAACGAAACATAATAGGTCGATCCACCCTTAGTGAAAACTGGCGCTGGTCCCCATACATCAGAATGAATAATATCAAAAGGAGCAACAGAATAAGACACACTTTTATTAAACGGTAAGGCAGAAAATTTTGCTAGTTTACAACCACTACAATCTGAAATATCACTAGTGTTCACATGACCCAAAGCACCACTAGAGACCAAAAAACGTAAACGTGAAACTGACACATGTCCTAATCTGGAATGCCAAAGATAAAACGGAGAAGACAAAGGACTCAAACGAAAAGAAGATAAATCTATGCTAGAGGCAGCAACTGCAGACACTTTGAGATTCTCCAAGACATAGAGTTCCCCCAACCTACGGCCGGTCCCAATCACCCTCTGAGTGTGTTGGTCCTGTATAACACAAACAGATTCAGAAAAAAAAACACCCAATTACCAGCCTTACACAACTGACTAACCGAAACAAGATTTAAAGCAAGTTTGGGAATGTAATAAACATCAGAGAGGACAATGTGAGGGGTAGTAACAGAACCAACACCCTCGACTGACATAGGTACAGCACTCGCGGACATAACAGAAATTGGTGAAATGTGTGACAAAGAACCAAACGATGACAAATGAGGGGACATGTGATGAGACGCACCAGAATCCAATATCCACAAGGAGGAAGGAATACCTGAGGTACTAGAAGAAACTGAACCCGAATGAGACATAGATGCTGACATGGCCGTAGGATTAGAAACGAAGAACTGTCTGAACTGTTCGAAAACCTGGGGATCCAACGCAGAAGGTGGCATAGTGCTAACAGACTCAACATCTACAGATGGTGCAGCAGCAGCGAACTGTGGAGGACGAGATGACCATGGAGGAGCACCAGAGGAGCGTGACGGAGACTTTTGCTGCCCATATTTCTGTTGCTGCCCAGATTGAGGCTGTTTGACCTTGTTAAGTAACAACGGACACTGAGCCTTCCAATGATTTTTCTGTTTGCAGAATGCACACTCATCAAATGCAACTTTAGGAGATTGTCGAGTCTGAGTACGTGGTGGCCTAGACTGATCAGTTGAAGCAGCAAACACGACAGGAGTAGTAGTTACTTTAGACCCTTGAACCACTTGAGACTTGATACGAGTCTCCTCTGCAATCAGTTCATGAACCACAGAATCAACAGTAGGGAGGGGAGATCGATGAAGGATTGTTCCACGTAGGCCCTCAAAGTCAGAACGTAGTGCCATCAAAAACTGAACCAAGCGTTGCTCTTCCCGTCTAGCAATGTACGGCCCAAAACCTTTTAACTCTGCAGATTCAGTAAGTGCCAATTGATCCCACAAATCCGACATGGCAGCATAAAAATCTTGAATACTGAGGTCATGCTGTTGAAGAGCACGGATATCATACTCCAACTGGTACTGTTTAGCAAAATTAGACTGAGTGTACAGTCTTTCCAAATGATCCCAGACCTCCTTTGCTGTGTCATACTTAGCCAATTGCATACCAATTGACTGAGTTACAGAATTGTTGATCCAAGTGATAATCTTGGAGTTATTAGTTTCCCATAAGTCCACCAACAAATCAAAATTTTCAGTTGTATCATCGATAGGTCTTGGTTTTACTCCAGTGATATAACCCCACATATTCTTCCCACGAAGAAAATTCTTCATGACATAACTCCAATAGGCATAGTTCTTACCATCTAATTGAGTACTAATGGACTGGAGAGAATCATCCTTTCCAGTCATTGTAAACACAGCAACACACAAATAATTCAAAAAATAAAAAGATGCAAAACCCTAGGTTGAACAATTCCGAACGAACAACAATGGCAGCAAGCAAAAGAACGAAAGACGAACAATACCAGACAGCAAACGAATACAGCAGCACCTCAAAAAATCAAAGGACATGGATCCGCGCAGTAGGTGCCTGCTACAAAATCTTCAACCAACAAATCAAAGGACATGGATCGAACTAGCTTTGATACCATATTAATAGAACTTTATTGAAAGAAAGAAAGGCTAAGGTTTACAATTTAATCTGAAAAGCATAAAAACTGACTAAACCAAAAGTAGGCTATATATACATAGCCAATAACCTAAAGGTCCATAAACTAAAGGCCCAATAACATATGGGCTAACAACTGGGATATGTACTACTCGGATACCATGTAAGTAAAGAAAAAGAAATCTTGGCACTAACTCAATCCCAAAACCTAGCTCAAGAAAGAAGGATTATCCAAGTCCATATAAAGAGACTACCCATCCCTTTTCTACCAGATGTGAAGCTATTAAATAATTATTATGTAGTATTATTTTTAGCGATTCATTTGTCACCCCCCCCCCCCCCATGCCTACATATTGACATGGATGAAACCAGAAGCCATTACAGACTTGAATATGTGTTGGCCTAGCATAATAGTAGAACATAAACTAACCATATAAAATTCAAAAAAAAAAACTAAAAATAATTAATCTTTATTTATAAACAAACTTTAAAAGTGACATATAAGTCAAAACATATGCTAAAAGAATATGTTATCTTGATAGACTAAGTGTCCATCTATCTATGAAGCATCTAAACTAAATCTGAATAATGACTACTAGGACAAGGCCTCAAGTCTACCTTTATTAAAATAAACATAAACTTTTGAACTAAATTGTAAACTAAGTCCTTTAAAATCAAGTAGGACTCACCACTAGATGAGGTCATAGCGTCT
Organism: Capsicum baccatum var. pendulum; assembly: GCA_030864225.1. Taxonomy (NCBI): domain Eukaryota; kingdom Viridiplantae; phylum Streptophyta; class Magnoliopsida; order Solanales; family Solanaceae; genus Capsicum; species Capsicum baccatum. Next base: position 10,123,620 of record CM061550.1, read on the forward strand.
ATGGGAATGTTTGGTCATAAATGTCAAGGTAAATTTTTTCCTAGGATGAGTGATGTCAAATTCTTTGGCTTGTGTGGCTTCTAACAAACATCAAGTATGGTGTGTTTTAAAAACTATTTCTATGTTGTGGTGTATTTTGGATGATTTATAGATGATATTATGATATATTAGGGATATAGTTGTCCATAGAAAATTTGGAATGAAAAATATTATTGTAGAACTCCAATTATTGTATTTTCTATGGTAGGATGCTTTTTGGTAGTCATATTTCCATGTGTGTATTGTGAAATAGGGGAATGCTGAAAGTTTCACTGAGGATCTAACAATTATTGTGATATTGTTCTCCATATTATTGTAATAGTCAGTTGATTGTTATGTTGTACCAGTCGATGATAATTTTTGGAGACCACTATAGCGGTCTACTTCTCTTCATAACAGGACTGCTAAAGTAGTCAAGTTCCTGATACACTAGCCATTAGAGTTAAAATATATGTTATCTTTATTTTTGACAATATTTCTCCCAAAAATCCACAGAGCTTCTCTTTAGGCTTGTGTCACTATTTGAGACTACTCCTTAGCCGAGACATAGTGCTTGATAACATAAGTTGTTGCAAGCTAACCGTTGGCAAAGTATATGAAATACCCTAGTTTCCTGACCTTAGAAAATTTCATTGATTTTTGGTGTTTGGGATAGATATGTCTTAGGGGAACAATTCGTACACTTGGGTATGGGTGGCATGGTCCAGTCGTATGCTTATCAATGTTGGATGGTGGGATGGATGTAGTTACTAGAATGGGTTCAATTTGGGTGGTAAAAGTTGTATAGTTGGGTATTGTTTGTTTTATTACTTAACAAAAATATTAGGCTTGGTGACTTAAGTTGAATCGAATTAAAAGTCGCTCATCATGAGTCATAATCTAGGGTACAAGTCATACCGAAGACTTGTATGATGGTCGGTGTTCAAACCTCCTAGATTCTATTCTATCCGTGGTAAAATTTATAGGTACTAGTCATACTGTTAAATACGACTTGGGTTTAGGTGTGTCATACCTTGGATAGTGTTGGATCCAAGGGGGAAGCCTAGGGTACGAGAGGTGGGTACCACTCATATACGATGTGTATGAATCATAAGTGTCAGTCATACTCTATGTTGGTGATTTAATCCAGTTTAAGGGAGGGAAATCTGGACATTTCGCCACTTATCCTAATATGGTCCTACGACTTATGTTTCACTTTGGAGGTTATTTTTCCTATTATTCTATTCTTAAACACTTTAAAAATACTCTTATATATTTACTAGAGTTCTTGGGCAAAGGAAGCTAGGGTTTTATCTTAAGGAGTATAGTGGGGATTGTCTACGTGATTTTTCTCAATCATTATATTTGTTTAAGGCATGTTCTCTTCCATCAATATTTGTTCAAACTAGAGGCATGGTTTCACACAACATTTTCTTGATTTGAATGTTGTATGAATTTTGGTTTTCAAATATAATTTTGGGGTTTTGGTAATAAATGGTTGGTCATGGTTTTTCCATATTTTTAATTATGCTTTTACATAAATTAATGTTGATTTTGGATAAATTAGTTGCAAAGTAATTGTTCTTAGTTAATCTACTTTGGTTTTGGAAATACTATGCCCCTAAAGTGTTTGATAAAATGCCTATAACAATGCTTTCACTATAATATTGGTTTTTCAATGGAACCTATGCATGGTTTAAACTTTTTGATGGAACCCTAAATGATATGACTAGTTTAAATGGTTTTGAATGGATTGAAAAGGCCTTGGTGGCCATGGTTTTGTTTAATTGGACTGGTACGGACAATACTTGCAAGTTATAGATGGTATGACAAAACCACTATCTAATATCCTTGGTTAATAAATGGTTAATGGTTTGGTTTGTTGATATGTAATGTTTTTAATAGGGCTTAAAGAAGGGATATGTAGAAAATCCATGAAATATGGAGGCCCCGGAGGGATCAAAACTTGAAACTCATAGTTGCCGATGTGAGGTTTGGTACTAGTAACTATGTGCATGATGTCAAAGTTAATATTTTAGGGAATGTACTATTCATCCCATATTTTCTTCCCTAGTCATGTTACTTCAAACACTGAGGCCCTTTTAGTAGGGGAGATGAACCCATATAGCCCATGGATGGTATAGGATGGCAGAGCTACACATACTAGTTAGTGGTTTTAAATGGCATTCTAATCCCGGTCTCCTTTTCAGGCATGGTTATATATATGTATGTATGGGTTGTGTGCATATAGATGTTTTACTTGGTTTTATCAATGGAATTATTTTATTCTTATCTTGAGTACCTACTAGAGTTCACTTGCTAACCCATCTTCTAGCGACCATTCTACTACTCCTGATTAGAATTCGTACATTTAAGCGTCAACTTTGAATTAAAGTGGTGAGATTTTATCTATTTAGAAGGCTCCATTTCGTGGATGTTATCTCATCCTTTGGATTATTTATGGATATTGGTTTTTCCTATTGTTGGGGGCATGTCCCAACAAGATATTTGTATTCTTTTGGCTAGAGGCATTTGTGGAACTACTACGGATTAGAATAGGCAGGATTGGTATTGGTGTTAGCCTTATCATATGTATTATTATTGGGGATAATATTGATTGATGATATTGTTGGTTGTTCCATCCTCTTTTATTTAGGGAATAATCGTATTATGTAATGAAACTTATTTCATAATAGTTAGATCTGTGATTTTATTTGTCTTGGTATGGTTATACAGTTTATGTTAGATGGTCAGACTCATTTGGGTTGGTCTCGGTAATTGACCTATCCCATAATCTGTAATCTAGATAGTTTCACTATCCTATAATATGTTCGAAATTCAGAAAACTTAGGGCAGGCGGCAGTACGTTAGGAGGGGTAAGGGGAGTGGTCTCTGGTTTCAATCGGACTTGCAATGATCATTGCGACAAGGCCCTGGGTCAGTTCATGTCAAGCTAGTATCAGAACTTTAGTTCCATTGTTAATTGGGAGACCACAAAGCCATGTCGATTAAAATTTCTTTTACGGGTGTAGGGCACCATACTCATAAAAAAGAGGATACGGGATTTTAATGAATATTCCACTTTCTTGGTATTATATTTTAAACCTTGGAGTCTAAGTCTTGGAATTCTTCTCTAACCCTTGGTTTTTTATTTTTCAAATCATGCCTCGATGATCTAGAATATAAGGAAACTCTTCAGTCCTATCTGGGGATGATGTTGATGGGGTACGTCCTACATCTTGAGTTCGTCTTTGATCTCAGGGTCTTATCCCTAATTTGTCAAGTGTTCCTCCGGTGGCTACTTGTCCTCCTAAGGTTGAGGTGACTATTGTGGAATTTTACCAGTCTACACATAGTATTTCTCAGTTGGTTAATGCTCACGAAAAGTGGGATGCGCTTGGTGGGTTATCTTCTAAGTCCACAACGGTTAGCCTATTTATGAAACTGAAATCCTTCTAATTTTATGGGTACGAAGGTGGAGGAGGATCCTCAAGATTTCTTCAATGAAATGGAGAAAATATTCCGGGTGATGTAGCCTACAAATATGGTTGGTGTAAACTTTGTAGCCTATCAGCTCAAGGATGTCGTGTACCAATTGTACAAAGACTGGGATAGGGTTATAGGTGATGTGGAGGAATTGTCCTTATGTAATGCCTTTTCTGGTGATTTTCTGGATTGTTTCTTTCGTAAAGAGCTAAAGAAAGTAAAGATGGAGGAGTTTGTGAATCATTGGCAAAGGAAAATATGTTTAAAGGAATATGCTTTGAAATTTTATCAGTTGTCAAGGTTTTCTCCAGATTTGGTGGATGACGTTTGAGCGAGCAAAGTGGCGTTAGAACCAGAACTCAGTTGTCAAGAATTATCTGGTTTGTAAAGGATCTTCTGAAGCAGTAAAAGCTCTAGTTGCTTCATCTTCTACTCCTGCGCCTATTGATGCGGCTTCAGTGTCTACTCCTGCTTTTGGTATTGATGCGTGGTTATTTTACCACTCATTTTTACTAAATATTTGTGAATACTACCATGTTTTGTATAAGTAAATGACATATAATTGTGATTTGATTCAATAATGTCCACATTTTACAGGCATAGAGTTGGTGAGATTGAATGATGTGGATTAGAGCTAAAAAGGGATCAAATGAAACCAAAGAAGTGTTGCTCAAGACCTAGAGCAATCATCAGCCTCATTTACCGTGATTGGGGGTCACAGGCCGTATTCGCTATCTGTTGATATGGTTAGGAGAACGTGATTGCGGATCACTATCACGGTCACATTCATTGCGATTGTGGCTAAAAGGGAATGTTTCCTAGGGAAATATCATAAAATTACATGGACAAAACTCAAAACTTACATAGAAAAATCACTTTCTTCTTTGGGTATTGCTTACCTGTTAGTCATTTTTAAATTTTAAATAAGAACCCTAATTGGGAAAGTTTTTAACTAATTTTATAGGCTTAAATTCTTGGTGTTTTGTGAAGAATGCATGCCTTAGATAAAACTGATGGTATATCTTTGTCTACTTTCTTCATGAGAAGTTAATTTAGTCTTGGGATTATGTTGAACCAAAGTTTAGTTATGTTTGGGTATTGATGTGTTTTCTTAATTTTTAGTTGCAAGTATGTATTCTACTATTGCTTGAATTTATTTGTTGGAATTTGTGAGTGAAAGCGTCAAATCTCCAAATGGGTTTGATGCGTGAAAACCCTAAACTCTAGAAAACCTTTATCATCGTTGAAAAGAGAATGAATTTGAAGTTATGGTACCCCATAGAATCCTTCAAAGAGGGAAATAGGGGGATAAGGAAATGGTGGACAATTAAGTATATGGTTTACTACCTCTTACAATCTTAGAAATAAGTGTGAGTTGAGTGTTATCCATATCAATGGCATCTTCCTAGATATACGGATGCCCGATTGAAGTTTTGAGTGACTATTAATGACACACTCATTAGGTGCTCGAAAGAGCCAATGGGTGAAAGCTTTGTAGTTTTGTTAAAATATTAACCACAAAGATCTGTGACCTAGCCTATCCTTACTAAACAACTAAGTTTCAGGTTAAATAATCATTAACCTACACATTCATTAGCTTTAGGTAGGCATAATCCCAAGATTATTCTCAAAACTTGTTTTTCAATAAAAAAAGTGCTATGACTAGTGTGCTGTTGGACTAAGATTGTTACCAAAAAAACCAAAACCAAACCTCCCACTTTAATTTTAATGTTGTTTTTTGTTTGCATTCCGAGTACCCTTTTAGTAATTAAAGCACCCATAGGTCTTGAAACTTGAATTTCGCTCCTTGTGGATTCGACATCAACACTAGTTAGGTTATTTCAAAGACCTCCTCACCCCTAATACATTAGAGTGAGTTGAGTGTTTTCAAAATGACATCATTTCTAGGGAGTGCAATATAGATATAACTTGTGTGGTTTGATTCTTTCTTGGGTTTTCCTAGTCTGGTGTAATTTCCTTATTAGTTATTTATGGATATTTGTAAGTGATCAAAATGTTAACGGAACAATAAGTGACAACACTAGCAACATGGGCACCTTTGATGGTCCCCTTGATGATGATGGCCAACTAAATGAAGTGGGCCAAATGAGTGCAATTCGTATCCCACCAACCCATGGGAACGGAGGCTTCCATGTCACTTGAATAATGCTACACATGTTCCAAATGAAAGTTTTCTACAGGGGTCAAGCTTATGAGGATTCAAATTTCCACTTGAAGAATTTTGTTGAAGTGTCTGTGCCATTCAATATAGCATACATTACTCAAGAATCCATCCATCTTCACCTCTTCTCATTATCACTAATGAGTGAGGAAGTGTTATGTCTCCACTCACTTTGACCCGGATCAATATCTTCTTTTGAAGAACATACTATAGTGTTTCTTGGTCGATGCTTCCCACCATCTAAAATGCTTCAAAAGCAGAATGAGATAGTGATTTTTTGGCAATTCAATGGGGAGACATTGTTTAAAGATTCGGAAAGGTTTAATGGAAAATTTTCCCAATGCCCGAATCACGAGTTCCCGGAGAAGATGCTTCTTGAATTATTCTATCTGCCCCTTGATCCAATAAACAAAACTATGATGGATAATGTACAAAGAGGCGTCATAGTGAAGATGCACCACTATACGGCCTTTCTATAGATAGTAGAAGTTTCAAAGAAAAATAGGAGTTTGCATACCCAAGATACCAAAGTTCCCCAAAGCTCACCGTCTACATCCGTTGTTCACAAGGAACAAAGAAAGAGGTATGAAGAGAGATAGGAAAGCACAGTAAAGATGATGACCCAACTTGAGATCTTGACCAATAATGTTATTGGTACACCTGCGAAAACAGTTAATGTTGTAGCATCAAAAGCTTATGATGAACATGAAGAGGTTAACAAAATTGATTAGGAGATCCTGTATTTGGTAAACTACCTAAGGTATTCCCGCCCCGCCTAACAAAGGTAAGGTAGGAATCAAGGTTGGATGAATCGGGAGTGTGATAGAAATTCAAGGGATAGAGAGTGTGATTATGACAGCTACGTACCTCCCCATGACCGGGTTAAAAACAAAGAGTAAAACTCTATTGACCCCAAAAGTTCAAAACTGTAGATGTCCTAGCAGGAATCTTAAATAGAGTCAAAGGTATGGACAAAATATTGCATAAGTTAAAAGGTGAATTCTCTCAACACTCTCACAATGTGGTGTCTCACTCAGCCTCTATTAAGAAATTGGAGAACCAAATTGGGAAAATCTCCACTAAAATAAAGGCTAGATCTAGAAGAGGAATCCCAAGTGACACTATTGCTAATCCAAAAAGTGAAGGTAAAATCCTAGAAATCGTTACTAGGAGTGGGAAGACACTTGATGATCCCTTTAACGAACTTGAGTGAGATAATGCCTAAGAAAAAAGTAAATAAGGTGTTACCTCAAAATTGAGAAGTAGATGATGAGATAGAGATAGAGGAAAGTAGCAAAGAAGTGGTTCAGGTTGAAAAGCAACAAAAAGCAGCAAGGCCCACAATCAAAGTTCCTCCCACATTCCCACAATCACTGCAAAAAAAATGAGGGTGACAAGTTGTTGAAATACATGGCAAAGCTTAGAAACCTATAGATAAACATCCAATTGCTTGAGGCGGTCCAACAGATCCGACGATATACTAAGCTAATGAAAAGGTTGATGTCCAAAATAAAGCTCGTCGAAGGTGACACCATTGATGTCACTCATGGGTGTAGTGCTATCATGGATAGCACAGTTGAAGAAAAGAGAGATGACCCCGTAGAGTTCACCATTCCTTTTACTATTAAGGCACATGATTTAGCCAAAGCTGTATGCAACCTTGGTCAAGCATTAACTTAATGCCCTTTGTCATCTACAAGAAACTTGGAGTAGATTACCCTATAGCGAACACTATGCAGCTTTTAATAGAGGACTGATCTAACAAAATTCCAGTGGGAATTCTATTTGATGTCCTAATTAAAGTGGACAAGTTAATAATTCCTTAAAATTTTGTAGTCTTGTACTGTGAGATGGACCAAGAGGACCTATCATCCTTGATCGTCCAATTTTAGCCACTAGAAAAGCCATTGTTGATTTAGAGATGGGGCAAATAAAGTTTATAGTGCAAGAGGATGATGTCTATTTTAATGGTTGTAAGACAAAGAAGCAATCCATAGAACTTCAAGCTGTATCCATGGGGGATGTTGAGATTGATAAGGTGAGTGAAGAGGGGCTTGATGACTCACCTTGAGAATGTATTAAGGAAAATATCATTCTACGATGATAACTGAGGTTCTATGAGGGAGGCATCCTACAAATGCCATGAAAGTGGCGCATATTATTTTTTTTGTAATTTTGTACCATAGATGTTAGTTTTTACATTTGAATAACTCAAGAATTTGGAGCACTATGGAGTGCATTGGATGAGCATACAAAGGGTTAAGTGTCAAAATTTTTGTATTGAAAACTTAACATGGGAAAATCTGTCAATTTTTAAGGGAGCTGAACAGGAAAAAATAGAGGAGCGGAAATGCTCTTAGTTACCATGATCGCGGCCCCAAGGTGAGATCACGGTCACCGTCATGTTTACGATCGTGGGAAACTTACGACGACCACAATCACTTAAGATATATGACAACTGATTTCTCCCTATTTTCGTCACACTCCCTTTCAAGTTTTACTCTCTAATTGGACCAAATTCTCGCCAAGTTTGTGAGATCTCCAAGAGCATCCTTGCATCCCTCTTGCATCAAAAATTCGGTATGTTCCATGAATCCATGCTTTAATTTTTAAAATAGAAAATAGAAATGCATGATGATAAGAGGGCCTAAATCTCTGGTATTCCTGTTTCCATGTTTTCATACGTGGTATTTGTGTGGTGTTTAGCTACTATAATTTGGTGTACCCACAAGTGGAGAATATAGATGACCCAAAGTGTGTTCAAAATAGATACAAATGAAGTGTGCACACCAAATGTTCAATATATTTTCCAAATAAATATTCAATAAAGGTTTTTGAATTCAAATGGGCATAATCAAGCACCTAATAGCATTTCTCAATTGTCTTAATGTGAATCAATATTTAAAGCGTACTAGTGGCCTAAAAATCTAGAAATTTTGAACATGGAAATAAGGTAAGGAATCGATCCCATTTACCGCGATCATGGTCATTGGTCTACGATTATCGAAATATGAATAGGGCTATGGCCTGGTATCATGCTAACCAAGGAGGATTCCGCCATACCCAAAAATCCTGCACCCTAAATTTTTAGACAAACACCACCAAGTGCCCATACATTAAGCTTTGGTGGATAATATTGCATTGTTTGTGCATAAAATGTCACTAATTAATATAATGTGTGCCTAGTGCTTTTAGGGTAATCTCATGAGCAGGTATGATCACATTCAATTTATGGCACCCGAGTGAAACACTCACTACTATAGTGATTTTCCAAGGACAAAGTGCCTCCCAAAGAGAGAAATTTTCTTGGACAATGTGCCAGAAAAGATTCTGGCATTTCATGACAAGCTTAAGACCACAGGGTAGCGGTGTTTTACCCCGAATAGATGCAATGCAAATGAGAAATGGGTTTGTGAATTCTATGCTAATATTAGAAGTTTGTTTCTTGTATCCATTTAACATGACTATTAAGATCCAGGGAAAAATCGCGATGTGCTTTGGGGCAAAGAAAATCAATAATGTTTATGGTATCCCATATGCAGACATGAGGGAATTCTAATCAAAGGGTGTAAGCCAGGAAGTTGGTTATCAGAAAGATTGTGTCCCGGAATGGATGCATCTTGGGTGAAAACTAAAAGCAACATCTCCTTATATGACTGCACTTCTTAGGCTCGAATTTGATTGCACATAATATATAGCTAAGTCTCCCCAAGAACACACATTACAGCAGTCCCAGATCTGTGTGCTTTGATGGTTTCTTACATTCTAGATGACATTTTTTTTATATTGGTCAGCTAATGGTCAATGATATGGACCACTTCAAGGACCAATGTGGTATGCGTATCTTCTTTCCCTCATTGATAACCGAGCTTTGCAGGAGAGCGGGTGTTGATGAGTATGCTGGAGATACATAGGTGCGTCCTAGCTCCCCAATCTAACCCGTGCAGATTTGATGATAGGGCACACATGGAAAAAGAAAAAAGAGAATGATCAACTTAGGGAAGTTGGCATGTATTGAACCCGAGTTACATAGGCTACCCACCACCGGCCCGCTAGAAGATATTAACGTTAATATTGCATCCATCAGGGAGCTCGTGTCTAGTTTTCCCCAATGACCGGGAGATCTCTCCACCACTCATCACTCATACATGGAACGTACCAATTCAAGAAGTATAGGGAGGACAAAAATAAGCAAAGAGATACCATTGCTGGGCTTAATACTGCCTACTCCTCCATGGAAAAGTCATACCGAGACTATGAGAAAGTGAAAAGATGGTCGTAAGAGAGAATAAGAGGAATGAGTTTATTATCAAGATATGGAAGGGCGTGAAGGTCCTATTAAAGGTCCTAAAACCATACGATCAACTTCCTCCCTCTTGGGCAGAGAATGATGATGAGGCTCTAGCCGAGTGGACCGACTTTAAGTAGGAATGATGATGATGCATAGTCTGAGAGTGACAACAACCATTGATGTGGTTTCAAGGATCACCTTTAACTCTTTTATCCTTGATTATTTATACAGTGGGGACACTGCTTCCTTTTAAGTTGGGGTGTCTCAGTATTCATTTAATTTGAGCCTATATTATTGATATTTTTCATATATTTCTGCTCATTAGTATAGTTCTTACTTTTACTAGGGCTATAATATTCGGTCACTCTAAGGGTGCCCACATTTTCAAGGATTAGTTACTTTATTCCTAGATTTTTACGTTGATGAGATTTTCCCTATGATAGAATGAGTGACGACATTCATAAAAATTTCCAAGATTACCATGGATACCATCATAGGAAAATAAAAAGGAATCAAGCATTAAAATTCATCCAAGGTGCTATTTTTTATAAGAATGCCATTTGTTTTGAAATATTTGGCACATAATACACACAAGGATGGATTCAATACATTTAAGAGAATTTCCCTTTGAAACAACTCCCCAAAGGAAGTTATGTCATCAATGGAGTCATACTCCGAAGAAAAATAAGGACCTACTAGAAACTTTACCAAACCAAAATAATTGGTTCTTGTAATACCCCAAAAAATGTAAATCAATGTTAGCTCCATATTTCAAGATTATCCATAGTAAATCATGGTTCTTTGGTATTTTTACGATCAAGTTTGATGTCAATTAAGGTCTCAAATACGTCCAAGCTATTAGGTGAATCAAAACATTCCTTACCGATTAAATTCTTGGAAAGGATATTGGTATAGTCAACTTCAAAAAAGAATATCTATCGTTATACTATGTATTTTTAGGCCCATTACCCACCAACATATATATAATTGAATTATCTTTCCAATGATATCAATTTTACCCATATCTGATATTGAGGCAAAAAGTTATAACCATTTTACTCAAGCACATTAGCCTAGCAACTAACTGATGACATTAGCTGACGGCATATCACATATTTGACGACTTATAAGCTAATGTCATCAGCCTTTGGTATAAATTCATAAATTCCTGTATCAAGTCACAAAATGAGCTAACGGCTTATCACATATGAGAAGACATCAACCCAATGTTGTCAGCCGTAGAATTCAGCATTTTCCAAATGGTTTTTGAGGGGTATTTTTGTATTTTCCATTCACCACAAAGCTCCATAAAGACTGAATTCAGCCTCCATTTCAACACAATATATTATTTTCTCTCAAATTCTCTCAAGAATAAGAATAGGGGTTAATAATTCAAGATCCAAATCTCAAGGATTATTACATCAATCTTCCCAAAGAAAGTATAAAGGTATGTCATGTGTTGATTCATGGGTCCCTTTCACCCATGAAGCTTAAGAATCTCTTTTAAAAATACAAGTTTTGTGTATTTATGAACATTCATGATTTAAATTGAATTGAAATTCACGTTCATGATGTTGTGGGGGTGTTGATTCATGTTGTAAATTACATATTCCAATGATTGACCCTAGTATATGAAGATTTGCTTAATATTCATGGTAAACCCCCTTCAAATTACAAGTTGATTGATGTATCCATGATTATTAGATGTGTTGATGATTGTATGACCAAAGCATGCCTCCCATGTGTTTGACTAAATGCCTATGTGAAGGAAAAGTGTCATACTAGTATAATAATAACAAATCTCCATTCATATACAAGTTTATGCATCTCAAGTGTTTGATGAAATGTCTTAGTCAATGAAGTATGGATATATGTGTATCCATTGTGGTTCTTAAGAACTTGTACTTCATGAAATCTCCAATTTATTGTATTATGGATTGTGATGTTGGTCTTGTATTCAACAAAGTCATGCTTTGTCAGTTTCTTCCCATCGAGTCTTAGGGGTACTTGTACCCAAAAAATATAGTTGTATTCCTAGAGTTAGTGTCATTTTTTCATGATATCCTCAATCAAGCCATGATCCATAGAACTCATTCAGTCATGTGACTCAGGAAATCTCAGTAACACAGTAATCTTAGTACTATTTCATCAGTCAATGGAAACTCAATTAATCTAGTCCAGTTTAGTTCAGTAATCCATGTTCAGTGTCTGTTCAGATGGGAGTAGGAATTAGCGCTGAATGAACCCAAGGATGGGAACACACACTGTTAGATGAGGGTGTGATTCTTAGAATTCATCCTTGTGTTCAAGAACTATACAGATAGCATAGGTTGATACATCAACACTATCAGATAAGGGTTATTAAGGTGGATAAACACTGTCAGATTAGGGTCCCACCATTTTTTTTTGGGACACTATCAAATAAGAATCATCCGTAGCTTGTCCTTACCAGTGTTACAGTATTGACACCCTTTATATTAGGGTTATAGATTGGACCCCAACACAGTTATGTTGCATTATTTGGGGAATGTCGATTAGATGACTACTTCCCATAGTTTTAGTTATAGAACAAGATTGTTAAATATAGTCATTCAGTCTCAGTAGTAGAACTCAAATAGTTCTATAGAATTCAAGACTATTAGATGTAGTCACCTTAGAATAGAATAGAACTCAGCTAGTTCCATCAGAAACTATATTGTCAGATACAGTCGCTCAGTATTAGCTATTTCAGTTATATGGTTATCAGTATCTCATATTATCAGTACTCAGATTCAGTAATCATGTTATCATGAACTAGTTATAGTTAATATGTATTCTTACGTTCATGTTGTTTAGTTAGTTAGTATAGTTCATGCATATGAACACTTTGCATTCAGCCTACCTCACATGCATACTAGTACATTCAATCGTACTAATGCATTTGTGCTATGGTGTTTCATACCATAGGTTTGGCAGCACGAGCTCCAGAGTATCAGTAGCATTCCAGTACTCAGTAATCAGAGTCAACAGTGAGTCCTCATCCTTTGAGGACATGAGCATTATCTTATCATTTCAGTACTTGGTTTATTTTAGTAGTTGGAGTTAGTTGGGGACATGTCCTATCAACTCCTTATTCAGACAGTTAGAGGCTTTTCAGAATGTCATGTTCAGTCAATTTATTAGTTTTTTTGGGTATTTCATACACCGCACAGATGGTATATTTTATTAGATATTGTGCCTCTGTTTTGAACCTTACGGCCTTATAGCTTTTATTTTTGTATTTACACAGTATATTATGTAGTGTTCGGGTACAGATATTAGTCATTGGTTATATTGTTGTCCTTCGGGGTCATGAGCACTGTGTAGCATCCTGGGTACCAGATTTGGGGTGTTAAAAACTTGGTATCAGAGCCTAAGGTTCAATAGTGTCCTAGGAAGTCTGAAATTTGCATCTAGTAGGGTATTGTACATGGGTGTGTTGGCACCATATTTATGTTCAGTAGGTTATAAGATGTATTAGGAATAATTTCCCTTATTTAAGTATTCATGACATACTAGTAAGCATAATCTCAAGCTAATCTCTCAGTATAATCCATTTCTCCCTTTCTTCTACAGAACATACCTTCTAAAAAAGAAATAGGAATCAGCCAGCACCTCAGCCTGAAGTTTCTTTGGGAGAACATGTTTCTCATATAGAGTTTAGAGCTGCATTTACTACTCTTTGTCAGTCAATTACTGCTCAAAATAAACAACCAACTGTCATTCTGGCTAACCTAGTGGCCAATTCAGCTGCAGCCAGGATTCAGTACTTCACCTTAATGAATCCTCTATCCTTTGTCAGGTCTAAGTTAGATGAGGACCCTCAAGAATTCATTGATCAAGTTCAGAAGGTTACATACATTATGGGGGTCACTCCTAGTGAGAGTACTAAGTTAGCTGCATATCAGTTGCAGGATATTTTCCACACTTGGTACAAGCAGTGGAAGTCAGAAAGGTTAGTTGATGCTGGACTTATAGAGTAGGTGGAGTTTATCACTGCATTCTTAGAGAGGTTGTTTCCCCTAGAGCTGAGAGAATCTAAGGTGTTAGAATTCATCAACCTCAGGCAGGGTAACATGACAGTGAAGGAGTATTCTCTTAAGTTTACTCAATTAGCCAGATATTCCCCTCATGTAGTTGTAGACAACAGGGCCAAGATGAGTAAGTTTGTTTTTAGGGTAAATTATAGTGTGGTCAACAAGTATAGGTATGCGATGTTGAATAGTGACATAAATTTGTCTAGGATTATGACTCATGCTCAGAAAATAGAGGAGAAAAAGATTAACATAAGGGAGATGCAGAATAAGAGAGCAAGGACAGGTAGTTTTAACTTTGCTTAGCCTTAATAAGAAGGAGAAAATAGTTCTTAGTTTCATCCTAAGTAATCAGTTCCAGCTCCTTTTTTGGCTAGTTCTCCATCTCCTTAGTTTAGGGATAATAATAGAGATAGGGTGCCAGGATCTATGTCTTAGGGTAGTGATAGCAATGCCTGAACTAATCCTCTTTGTCAGACTTGTGGTAAGAACCACAAGGGTGTTTGCAGAGCTGGCAGTGATGTCTATTCCATCTGTGGCAAGCTAGGCCACAGAGTCAGAGATTGTCCCTAGTCAAGTTATCAGGGTCAGCATAACTGGTTTTCAGCTCATCCTGGTCGCCCCAATCAGTAGGGTGCCAGTTCCAGTACTACTAGTGCGCAACGCCCAAACAGACTTTATGCTCTCGAGTCCTGATAGGATCAGGAAAATTCTCCTCATGTGGTTACTAGTATGTTATAGATTTTTCACTTGTATGTTTATGCTTTGCTAGATCCAGGTGCTTCCTTCTCTTTTGTTACTCCTTATATAGCAGGCGATTTGAGAATCAGTATAGAAATTCTAGCAGAGTCCTTTTCAGTTTCTACCCTAGTGGGTAAGACCATCATAGCTATACAGGAACTGTCTGGTTATGATATTTTATAAAGTCACTTCAGCAGACTTAGTCGAATTAGAGATGACTAATTCTGATGCCATTCTCAATATGGATTGGCTTCACTCCTGCTATGCCACGGTCGACTGCAGATATAGAATAGTACAGTTTTAGTTTTTGAATGAACCCATCCTAAAGTGGAGGGGTAGTACTTCAATGTTCAGAGGTTAGCTTGTTTCCTACCTTCGGGCATGGAAAATAATGTCTAAAGGATGTGTCTATCATCTTGTTTCCTGTCAAATGGGAAATAGACTTTAGCATTGATTTTCTTCTAGATGCTTAGCCTATATCTATTTTTCCAGATAGAATGGCACCAATAGAACTTTGAGAATTAAAAGAGTAGTTGAAGTATCTCTTAGATAAGGGGTTTATCAGGCCCAGTGTGTCCCCGTAGGGCATACTAGTCTTATTCATATGCAAGAAAGATGGTTCTCTCAGAATGTGCATTGATTACCATTAGCTCAATAAAGTCACGGTTAAGAACAAGTATCCACTTTCCCATATTGATGACTTGTTTGACCAACTTCAAGGTGCCAGCTATTTCTCCAAGATAGACCTCAGATTAGACTATCATCAACTCAGAGTCAGGGAATATGACATTCTAAAAATAGCTTTATGAACTCAGTATGGTCACTTTGACTCCCTAGTCATATCCTTTGGTCATACTAATGCCCCAGTAGCTTTCATAGACTTAATGAACCAGGTGTTCAAGAAATACTTGGACATGTTTGTCATTGTCTTCATAGATGATATTTTGGTCTATTCCCACATTGAGCGTGATCATGCAGACCATCTCAAAATTGTACTTCAGACTCTCAGAGAACATTAATTGTTTGCCAAATTTAGTAAGTGTGTTTTTTGGTCATATCATTTTTGGTGATAGCATTAGGGTTGAGCCTCAAAATACCAAAGAGGTAAGAAATTGGCCTTGCCCTGTATCTCCATTTCATATCAGGAGTTTCTTGGGTTTGGCTAGCTATTATAAATAGTATGTTGAGGGATTCTCTTCTATTGTATCCCCTATGTCCAGATTGACTCAGAAGAAGGTCAAGTTTCAGTTGCTAGATCCTTCCGAGAGGAGTTTTCAGGAGTTGAAGACTCGAATCACCTCAGCTCCAGTCCTAGCTCTTCCAGATAGTTCATATGGGTTCGTATTATATTATGATGCATCCAGAGTAGGTTTGGGTTATGTCCTCATGCAACATAGTAAGGTCATAGCCTACGCCTCTAGACAGCTTAAACTCCATTAGAAGAATTATTTTACTCAAGATCTTAAGTTAGTAGCCATAGTACTTGGCTTAAATATTTGGAGGCATTATCTGCACAGTGTTCATGTAGATATGTTAATAGACCATAAGAGCCTTTAGTATGTATTCTCTCAGAAAAATCACAACCTCTAGCAGAGATGGTGGTTAGAGATCTTAAAAGATTATGACATGAGTGTCCTTTATTATCCAGGCAAGGCCAATATAGTAGCCGATGCTCTCAGTAGACTGTTTATGGGTAGTGTTGCTCATGTTGAGTAAACTAAGAAGAAGTTAGCTTAGAAAGTCTATCAGCTTTCCAGACTAGGTGTTCACTTAGTCTATACAGAGAAGGGTAATGTATGGTTTCTGAGTAGTTCAGAATCATATCTACTTTTCAAGGTGAAAGAAAAGAAAGATAGAGATCCTAGTCTAGTCAAGTTGAAAGAGTCAGTCAAGGATCAAAAGGTTTAGGCTTTCTCCCAAGAGGAGATGGTTTTATGCATTGTCAGGGTCGTCTGTGTTTTCTAGGTGTAGATGACTTGAGGCAGCGAATTCTTGTAGAAACGCATGGTTCAAGAAACTCTATTCATCAAGGGGCCACAAATATGTACTGTAACTTGCGGGATATCTAGTTTTGGAGTGGGATGAAAAGAGATGTTGCAGAGTTGTGGCTAAGTGCTCTACATATTAGCTGGTTAAAATAGAGCATTCGAAGCCTAGTGGTCTTACGCAAGAGTTCATTATTCCTACCTGGAAATGGGAAGAAGTGAACATGGTCTTTGTGATGGGTTTTCCACATACTCTCCATCAATATGATTTTGATTGGGTCATTGTAGATAGGATGACCAAATCAGCTTTTTTCCTTCCAGTTCATACCTTTTATTCAGTTGAGGACTATGCCAAACTCTATAACAGGGAGTTGGTCAGATTACACGGTATTCTATTATCTATTATTTCAGATAGAGGTACACAATTCACCTCTCACTTATGGAAAGTGTTTCAAAAAGGTCTTGTACCCAAATTCATGTACATCCTTTCATCCCCAGACAGATAGTTAAGAAGAAAGCACCATTCAGATCTTGGAGGATATTCTAAGGGTGTGTACAATTGATTTCAGGGGAAGTTAGGATAACCACTTTCCTTTGATTGAGTTTGTAAACAACAATAGCTATCATTCTAGTATTCAGATGGCTCTATTCAAAGCTCTCTACGGTAGGAGATTCAGATCTCCAGTTGTTTGTTCAAAGTTAGTGAGGCCTCATTCATAGGGCCTAACTTAGTATTCGATGCGTTAGAAAATGTTTAGTTAATTAGAGAGAGACTTTAGGCTGCTCAGAGCCAGCAAAAGTCTTATGCAAATGTACACAGAAAGGATCTCCAATTTGAAATTGGTGAATTTGTCTATCTAAAGATCTCTCCCGTGAAGAGAGTGAAAAGATTTAGAAAGAAAAAAATCTTAGTCACAGATATATCATCCCTTCAAAATTCTCAGTCTCTTCGAAAAACTAGCTTATGAGCTTGCATTGCCTTCAAATCTAGCCTCAGTTCACCCAGTCTTCCATGTCTCTTTTCTCAAGAAGTGCATAGGTGATCCAGCAGATGTAGTCCCTATTGTGAGCATAGATGTTCAGAACCGTATGTCTTATGATTAAATTCTAGTTGAAATCCTTGACTACAAGGTTCGTAGACTAAAGAACAAAGAAGTCCCTCTAGTCAAAGTTCCTTGGTGGAATCAATCCATTGAGGGAGCTACTTGGGAAGCAGAAGCAGACATGCAAACTAAGTACCCTCACCTCTACTCCACAATCTCAGACTCATCTCAAGGTAATAATTTTCCTTGAGTTTATTTAGTTTCATGTTTAGATTTCCATTATAAACTTGGTACCAAGTACCATCACATACTCAGTCATGCATTCACATGTCAGCTCAGTCATGTGTTCAAGCATAAAATATGCATGTTCAATATGATAAAATAAGCTTATTAGTCATAACAGTCATGAAATCATGATTCAGTTGTGCATGTCCAGTATGTACTTTTAGTTATCATTTATTTTAGTCTAATCAGTCTCATTCGAGGACAAATGTTTCGAAGGGGGATATATTGTAATACCCGAAAAAATGCAAATCACTTTTAGCTCCATATTTCAAGATTACGCATAGTACATCATGGTTATTTGGTAGTATCATGATCAAGTTTGATGTCAATTAAGGTCTCAATTATGTCCTAGCTGTTAGGAAAATCAAAACATTCTTTACCGACTGAATTCTCGGGAAGGATATTAGTATAGTCAACTTCAAACGATCATATCTCATGTTATACTATTAATTTTTTATGTCATGACCCACCAACAAATATATAATTGAATTATCTTTCCAACGATACGAATTTTACCCAAATCTAATATCAGAGTAAAATGTTATACCCATTTTACTCCAGCATGTTAGCCTGGCAACTAAGTGACGACATTAGCTAACGGTTTATCGTATATCTTACGACTTATCAACTAATTTCGTTAGGCATAGGCAGAAAGTCATATATTCCAGAATCAAGAGATGAGATGAGCTGATGGCTTATCACATATATGATGACATCAGCCCAAGGTCTTCAGCCGTAAAATTCATCATTTTCTAAATGCTTTTGGAAGGGTATTTTGGTATTTTCCTTTCACCCCAAAGTTCCATAAACATTAAATTCAGCCTCCATTTCACCAGAATACATTATTTTCTCTCAAATTCCCTCAAGAACAAGAAGAGGGGTTAACAATTCAAGATCCAAATCTCAATGATTCTTCCATCAATATTCCCAAATCGAGTATCAAGGTACGTCACGTGTTGATTAATGTGTCCCTTTCACTCATGAAGCTCAAGAATCTCTTTTCAAAATACAAGATTTGTGTATTTATGAACGTTCATGATTTAAATAGAATTGAAATTCATGTTCATGCTGTTGTGGGATTTTAATTCATGTTTTAAATTACATATTCCAATTATTGACCCTAGTATATGGAGATTTGCTTAATAATCATGATAAACCCCCTTAAATTTACAAGTTGATTGATGTATCCATGATTATTAGATGTGTTGATGATGGTATAACCAAAGCATGCTCCCCATGCATTTGACTAAATGCGTATGTGAAGGAAAAGTGCCATACTAGTATAATAATATGAAATTTTCTCTCATTTACAAGTTTAGGCATATAAAGTGTTTGATAAAATGTCTTAGTCAATGAAGTATGGATATATGTGTAGCCATTGTGGTTCTTTAGAACTTGTACTTCATAAAATCTCCAACTTATTGTATTATGGATTCTTAGGAATTAGCACCGATTGAATCCAAGTATGGGAATACACACTGTCAGATGATTGTGTGATTCTTAGAAGTCATCCTTGCATTCCAGAACTATGTATCCTGAATAGGTTGAGACATCAACACTTTCATATAAGGGTTATTGAGTTGGATAATCACTGTCAGATAAGGGTCCCACCATTCTCTGTTGGGGATACTGTCAGATAAGGGTCACTCACAACTTATTCTTACTAGTGGTGCGATATTGATACCCTTTCAATAGGGTTACATATTGGACCACAACATAGCTATATTGTGTTATTTGGGGTATGTCGGTTAGATGACTACTTCCAACAATTTCAGTTACTGATTAGGACTGTCAGATATAGTCATTCAGTCTCAATAATAGAACTTATATAGTTCTATAGAATTCAGGATTGTTAGATGCAGTCACCTCATAACAGAATGGAACTCAATTAGTTCCATCAGAAGCTAGAATGTCAGATATAGTCGCTCTGTATTAGTTATTTCAGTTGTATGGTTATTAGTATCTAATGTTATCAGTACTCAAATTCCGTAATCATGTTATCATGAACTTAGTTATAGTTATTATGTATTCATATATGTATTCTCATGTTTTTGTTGTTCATTTAGTTAGTATAGCTCATGCATGTGAACCCTTTGCATTCAGCCTACCTTATATGCATACCAGTACATTGAATCATACTTATGCATTTGCGCTATGGTGCTTATACCATAGGTTCAGAAGCATGAGCTCCAGAGCATCAGTAGCATTCTAGTACTCAGCAGTGAGTCCTCATCCTTCAAGGATATGAGCATTATCTTATCATTTCAGTACATAGTTTATTTTAGTAGTTGGAGTTAGTTGGGGACATATCCGATCAACTTCTTATACAGATAGTTAGAGGCTTTTCAAACTATCATGTTCAGTCAATTTATTAGTTTGTTTTGGGTATTTCATACCCCACACTGAATTTATATTTTATTAGATATTGTGTCTCAGTTTTGAACTTTATTGCCTTACAACCTTTATTTCTGCATTTACTCAGTATATTATGCAGTGTTTAGGTATATGTATCAGTCATGGGTTAGCTTGTAGTCCTTTGGGATCATGATCATCGTGTAGCGTTCTGGGTACCAGATTCAGGGTGTTACAGTTCTTCAAAGGAGTTGGGTTCCCTCTAGTTATAGTAGTACATGCTCCTAATAGCCCTATAAGAGACTTTAAATTGCCTAACCCTATGAAGGTTGTAAGAAGTCTTTAATATCCATGGACTCTTGCACAAATAAATAATCAACTTAGCATCCATAATTTGTGGTCCACACAACTTAAGAACAAGTATGTCAAACAAGGATGCAAGTATGAAAGCAATACCCCGAAGAAGTAATGACACATTAGCCCTAGGGTCCTTAAGAATAATCCTTAAGAATAAAACTACCTTTAAAAAAGAGGTTACCAATTGCAAAGAATTCACAAAGAAGGGTATCACATAAATGGAGTTCATCCCAAGTATTTTCAAGAGGAAACTCTCTCCTTGACCTACAATTAGTGAAACTTTGGTTAAGAATTTAAATACGCAATGGTGAAATCTCTTGGATCTTTTCATTACTCTCTTTCTTTAAAGAACACTCACCTTCATAGAAATATCTCCCATGCACAACTTAGTTCTATCAAGTGGATTGTAAATCCCCAAGAAAGACTTTCTATCATAGGCAATGATACCAAAATCCTTAATTGAACTTTGCTTATTATCTTGACCAAGCACAAAGTTTGGTATATATTCCAATATATCACTAGGTTCAAATTGGAGACATATACAAGAATATGGGTCAAGGTAAGACTCACCTTTCCTAAAGGTGCCATTTTCATAATTAGAATTACCCTCTATATGATCAAGGACAATTTCATAAGCAAAGAGAGGGTAGATAAAGGTATCACTCAAATTAAATTCAACTAAGAGGTCCTCATACATATACTCACTACTATATTCAAGATCATCACCATGAATATTATCATAAAGAGAGTCACAAAAAGTAGAAGATGAAGCAATTTCTAAATAATTGATACTTTCTGTTTTAAGGGAAGAATCCTCAAACGTACATATATCACTACTAACCTCAAAGGAATCATGACTCAAGTTATCATAAGACTCAACCAATTCATCATCATAGTTATAAAACAATGGTAGGGTTTCAATTAAAGGACCATAAAAAAAAATCATTTTCATAATAATAATAACTAATTGAGCTTCTCAAACATTTAAGTAAGTCAAAGTTATCATTACCTAATTAATCATTATTTTCCAAAAGAGTGTTCTTATCTTCCAAGAATAGATTTCCATTCTTTGGAGAAATGTCATCACACCATAGCGGGTTGTTAAACAGAGCTTAGACCTCGAGAATGACTACATCATCAACATGATCCACACCACTAGGCAATTTACTAGGAGTGATTTCATCAACTTCAAACATGATATTTTACTTAAACAGAGAAGGATCAATCCATGACAAAGAATTGGAACATTTAAGTTCACTCTCAAATGGACAACTATCTTGTTTCAATGAAGTTTCAAACATATAATCATTTCTATAAGCAAGAAAAATATTACGATCTTCATCAAGGTGTATACTCAAAGGGTCACTCTTATGTAATTGACCACCATTTTTGACATCATCACTCACTTGAGGTTTATCAGGAATACCACACACACACTTAAGTAGTTGACTATATTTTTTAGCAAGTTGATCATTACACACACATTCACTAGTTATTGGCAACTCACAAGCTAACGTAGACTCACCTTGGTTTTTACAGGGGTCAACTAGTCTGTGACTACTCTCATCACTTAGCAATAAGTCCTTATTAGCCACATTATGACATTTTAAGTTTAGAGGAGTGTAAAAATAACATTGTTACCTTGTAGCTCACAAGAAGTATGGTCTTTACCTTGGTCCTCAACATGGGAGCTCATTTGATCCTTTCAGAAACACTAATCATAAGGGAATTTTCAAGTCTTATCCACTGAGTCTTCTCTTTATCACTCTTCCCAATGTTGGAATTCTTAGCCCAGAACATCATTTGATTATAAAGCATTTTTTCATAAGGAAGTCTTGTTTGTCCCTATGTTGGAAGTTTATGTTACTGAACCTGCACAAAATAAGTCTTGATACTATTTAAAATGCTAGTATCGTGGATAATGGGTAACAAAGGATTTGTGTTGACAAGTCCCACAATTAAGTGTTCCTTGCCCACACCTTTGAATAATCCACTTGGATCATCATTCTTGGTCAACTCTTCTTATTTTTTAGAAATATCTTTCTTTTCTTGTTAAGGGATAGTTCCCTTTCCCTCTTCTCAACTTCCTTTTTCTTTATTACTTCCCGGAATCCTCATGTATTTTCCAATATGTATTTCCTGTGATTTTAAGTATCTTGTTTCATATTCATTGTACCTAGAATTAAACATTCAGAAAAGACAACAATAATGTTAACATTAGTAAAATAAAAGCCCACAATCACTTGTCTTTATACACCTTTGATCGCCTTACAATTGGATAGGCTAATGTTTAAAATTGTTTATAATTCGGTAGTTTATAAGGTGTCGATATCTACTTATGGATGGACTAGATTTTTGTTTGAAAGACTCAAAGGAAATATTTATGCACTCTATTCAAGAATCTATGATGAATTAAAACTAGAAAGGCTCAAAAGAAATAGGATGAAGAATGAAAATTGACTCAAGCACTAATCAACAAACTTAGTAGATGAATTACTAGTTGAGTAGTTTAAGAATCAAAGAAGGAGTTCAATAATCAATAATTAAATATAGAAATAAGTTGAAATTTTTAATCTAATCACTTTTTATTATCCTAAACTCATTCAAAAAATTATTTTGCTGAAATGTTTCAACAAAATTTTGATATTTTGCAACCCACTTCAAATTTCATCAAACCCAAGCTTCCAAAAATGCTAGGAGGCTCAATATATCTCTGTTTTAGGTTAAATTTGATCCTTAGATTCCTATATTGTTAGGAAAAAAAATATCTAACCCTAGAATCTCACGAAAACACTAAAATCAAAGATTCAAAATTTGACCTAATCGTAAAAATGTTAGTAAAAAAAATTGAGATTTTTGATTATTTAAGATAAATAAACCCATGATTGACCTAGTAGGAACAAAATCAAACTCGGTTCTAATACCAAATAATAACAATAAAACTATGAAAACAAGAAACTAATTCCAAGAATTAAAAAACTACTAAATTAGTATATAGAAAGAAGAAGGATAAAAAAAATAGATAAGAGAAGTAAGAAGTAAAAAGTATATTAAACTCTAAACCCCCTAATTCATCTATCAACAAGCACCAATCTTTTACGTTAACTGCAAGGCAATTGAAACGCCCTTACAACCACCATTTCTAAACAAAATTCAACAAAGGCTTTTTCAAGCTCACAGTCGCTCTCTCAAGAGTTTTCATACATTCATCACCAAAAATAAAACTAATAAAATAAAAAAATGTCCTAATCGATTTATAGTGTAAGGTTTAACTTATAACAATGGGACAAAAAGTGACCCAATTGCATTAATGAAATAAGGCAGCCTGCTCTAGCATCTTTGGGGCAGATATGGTGCACTTCAAGGGCATTTCTAGAGCGGGTGAAACTATTTTGACCCACTCTTCATCCACTAGAGCAGACCGGGTGTACCTCCAAGCCAAATTGGGTGCATGTCCTTTCTAAGGGGACTTTTATCCCCTTCTCGCATTCCATACAGTTTTCCAAATACCCTTGATCAAATGTAGGCACAATCACCATCACATGATACTCTTTTGATGACAATAATTTATCTTTAAGCACATCTAGCACCATAAGTATCCTATCCTAAGATCTGTAGATAATTTAGATTATCAACAAAACCAGTCCATCATTGAATTTTGAAACTATGTTCCATGATCTGACCTGATCCCACCAACCTTGGAGCCACACCTTACTTGAATTTTCTTAATAAGAGTTAGAATTATTCAAAACATTTCCTTGGACCTTCAAAATATTGTCCAAGTGGATCTTGAAAAGTCATCAATAATTATCAGTATGTACCTATTTCCCCTTTTACTCTTAACCTTGACAGGTCTAAATAAATCTGTATGCAATAATTTAAGAGGTATGTGGTATTGACAAGCTTATTCTATTTTAATATGCTACCTGTTGTTTTTATCTAAAACAATCATCATACACCTTCTCTTCTTCAAATTTTATTTTGGCAGCACCATGAACCAGGTCCCTAGCAACAAATTTTATTTAGCAATAGTGAACTCACATGTCCTAGTATTTGATAAGTCTCAATTTGATGACTTATTAGAACCTTTTTAGCTTAACTTATGATGTTTCTACATTGATTTGGTGTTAATATCATGTATAATACTCATTTGTGCAGGTAAAGGTTGAAAATAAAGATGAGAAAGTCATTAAAGTCAATAGGAGGTCAAATATAAAAAAAATTGATAAAGATCATAAGGACATATCGGGAGGCCACCCGCACAAACAAGTGGCCAAATGGCCAAAATAGTCCCACCTGAGCCCAGGCTGTGCCCAATCTACTCTAGATCTGCTCAAGTAGATCAAGAGTGAGGTGACATTTTTGTAATATTTGGAAAACTTGAAATTGGGTTCAAAGGGGGGTTTTCATCTTATTTCCACCATTATTGAGCATTAATATACTACTCTTGAGTTAAGAACACATTAGAGTGATCTCAAGTGAAGAATAATTAATTTATATAGATGAATTATTGAAATTAAGGCTTGTATTTTTCATTCTCTTTATTTTCTATGGATCAATTTAATGAAAATTTTTGTGTATCTCTACTCTATCTATCTTTCTATGAGTAACTAATTCTTTTTCTTAGTGTTATGCTTGAATGGGTAGTGATTAGTTCCTGTGTTGTGATTATTGGTCCAAATTTAGCTTGAAGTCATGGGTAGGTGTAACACCTGAGGTGTTGATCTCTAAAAATCTCTGAGAATTGAGCTTAATGCCCTGACTACAACTCTTCTTATGAGTTGTAAGGTGTCTTGACGGGTCTTAGGGACCCATACGTAATATGTCCAGTGTATTATCCCAAGTTTCTAATATGAATAAGACTATCATATTACGAGTCATCGGAAAACTGAACGACTCATATGGTCCCTTTCATAAGGTAACCAATAAAATGCCCAAGGTGTTCTATCTTGAGTATGACTAGGACATAATGAGTTGTATGGACTCTTTATGAGTCATATGGTCTTTCTGCAACCAGACCAGTGTTGATGGTCCTTGACACTGTTCATCCTACTACTAGTGAGTGCTACGAGTTGTAGGGTGTCCCGATGAGTAGTAAGGTCACACGTAGCGACTTGGTGGCATATTTTTCAGCCTTTACTAAGGGTATTTTGGACATTTTCTGTTTCCCTAAATAAAATGAAAGTCCTTAAAACATCATTGATGGCCTATTCTCTCCTATAATATAATTAAAAACCACTCTCTTCTCTCTCAAATCCTCTCAAAAGAGAACATAGGATTACTAAGAGGTTGGTTAATTAAAGCTTCCAAGGGTTAATTCTTTCCATGATTCTTGGTATTTCAGGCATGTGACTCTACCCTTAAATTTATTTATGCAAAGCATGAGATTATATGATTATTCTTGTGGTTTTCAATGAGGATTTTTATATGGTTTGAGGATTTTGGCATGGTTGATACTTAAATAGATTTCCCATGATTTGTATTGCATTATTCATCTTCTATTAATGAATTTGAACTTATGGGGTTCATGGGAATGGTGAATAAACTAAGGGTTCATGGTTTCCCCTAATTTGTTGATTTTTTCTTGATATATGGTTTTGCAAACTATGTTCCCTCAACCCAAATTATGAAATTCATATTGAATATGGTTTTGTCACATGGTTTAACTTGCTCACATAAAATAATGTTTTAGCGGAAAAGGTTAATAAGCCATGGATTGATTTTGTTGAACATTGAGGTATGTTGAATAAACAGTTGAACCTAATGGATCATGAATTTCCCTGTATGATATATATATAGGATATGGAATGGTAATGAACATGAAAGTGGGGTTGGTATGATGATTCCAATAGGATACCTTAATGCATAATTGGTTCAATAAATGGAAATATGTTATAAATATTTTAATTGGGCTTAAAAGAGGGTTGTCTAGCTGGGTTGGGAAAGTGGAGGCCCTAAGGGACCAATACTGGAATCTGCGATTGCAGAGGTGTAAATGATCAGGAGGTTTGAGTCCCCTATGCTATATGAAGTGTTGCTTAAGTCACCTTTGATCTACGATGGAAGGTTTGATTCCCCCATAAGGCATATACCCGAATGATTATCCTCTAGTTCATACGGCTACATGCACTAAGGACCTTGCAGCTGGGAGAGAGTTGGTCCATATAGCCTATGGGTGACTTAGTAGATTTTAAAGTTCACGCTAATCCCTACACCCTACTCAGGCATGTTGTACATATATATATATATTGAAATAAGGTTATGTTCAATGGATTTTGACTAATTTTGAAATATTGATATTGGCATTATTTTGTTCCCTTATCCATAAGTTGCATATAGTGTTCAACCCACTAATCATCTCCACATATTGTATCCCTAAGCGATGCAGGCCCAAAGACAAGTTTATTTTTCTTGTGTAGTGTTAGATGGATTGGCTCAGTTCATCGAACATTTGCGGTGACATGGTGAGCTTCCATTCTCCAGAAGACTTGATCATTCCATCCAATTTTCTTCCATAATTTAGAATTGAAGACGTTGCACTTACATTGTCATTGTTATTATCATGGTCGGGGTATGTCCCAACATAGATTATTTTTCTCTTGATTAGAGGCTATGTGGATATTACTATGATTTAGGTTTTTGTATATTGACACTCTTAGATATCTTTAAGATTATTACTTTTGTATATTATATATGTTTGTAATTTAGCTGTTGCTAGATGTGTTATGTTCTATTTGTCTAGGCAAAGGGGGTGGTCTCCAATCCTCGGTGTACTTGAGATACCCATCACGGATAGGCCCTGGTTTGGTTTGTAACAAAGTTTGTATCAGATCCTAGGTTCATGGTCAATTGGCTAACCATAAAGCAGTGTTAAGAAGAGTCTCTTTTATAAGTGTGTAGCACACATAACTTATAAGGAAGAGGCTACAAGGCATTTGTAATATTTATTTTTCTTGTTATTTTATTTTCTAGCTATAGGGCCTTTCTGATCATGCCTCTAAGATGATCTGGTACTTGTTAAAAATCTTCAGTCCCATCTAGAGGCAATATGGATGAAACTCATCCTACCCCTATAGTAGAGATACAGTCTATGTTCGCTACTTCTTACTGACCTCGTAGAGTTCCACCAATCCCTACCAGTCCTCCTTGGGCTGATAATAAAATGTCCCACCACCCTAAGGTGAGATTTCTAATAATGAGTTTCATCCTTCTATTCATCTGTTGACCCAGTTAGTGACATCTCAGTCATGCCAATCAGGTTCTATTGGAGCTATTATGATTTCTTTTGAGGCCAATGGAGTTGGCTAGTTTATGAGGTTGAATCCTCTTATTTTCACTGGCTCTAAGGTTAAGGAATATCCTTAAGGATTCATAGATAAAATGAAAAAGATATTTTTAGTGATGCATGCTACTAATGTAGAGGGTGTGGAGTTCTTCACTTATCAATTAAAAGATGTGGCATATTAGTGGTATGAGGAGTGGGATCAGTCTTGGGGTGATGATGCCGAGTCAACTTTGTGGCATAATTTTTCGGGTCCCTTTCTTGATCATTTCTTTCATTAGGGATTAAAGGAAACAAAGGCCGAGGAGTTCATGAATCCAAAACAAGTAGAAGGATGGTGAAATAATATGCCTTGATAATTCACCGATCTTCCCTCTATACTCCTGAGTAAGGGTCTAGAATAAGGGCTAGAATAAGGAAATTTTCTTTTGGGTTGTCTCATGATCTGATTTTTGAGAGTAAGGTTGCATTATTGAATAAATATATAGATATCTCTCGACTTAAGGTTTATACGAAAAAAGTTGAGGAGGAAAAAAATAAGCAAGTAGAAATAGGGAAGAGAAAGTGCAAGAAATTTTGGTTGTCAAATCAAGATAGAACCCAGCAGGAGAGTGGTAGAGATGGTTGAAAATGGTCTAAGAAGAAGAATTAGAAGAGTCCTAACTCCTATTTGATGACTAGTGATCTTGATTAAAATTCATCCAAATATTGTTATTTTTAGATTAGTGTTGGTCCTAGGGATCCAGTTGCCCAATCTTAGGCCTGTAGGCCCCACTCAGTTCTATTATATCCTCCTTGCAGATTCAGTGGTCAGTTACACCATGGTTAGTGTGATAAGGGGAGGAATTGGTATTTTAGTTGTGGTCAGATTGGCCATATTCATTGGGATTTCCCTTCTAAGGTTGATAATCGGGCTAACAAGGTTCTTGTTGCTACATCATCAACTCTTGTACCAAAAGGTGTTGCTTCGGGTATCGACACTAGCTGAAATCGTCTGTATGCTCTTGTCACCCATCAGGTATGTGAGGTTACTCCTAATGTTTTCATTGTTATATTACTACTCATTTCCCATAATGTGTATTTTCTACTTGATTTGGGTTCTGCTCTTTCTTAAGTGACCCCTTATATGGATATTCATATTGGTTTTGGTCTGTAGTTTGGATCCTTTTTTATTTTTTCCCTAGTGGCTGATCTATGGTTGCTAGAAGAGACTATAGGGGTTTTATGGTATCTATCTATTATAGGGAGACATTGGTAGACATGATAGAGTTGGACGTGGTTGATTTTGACGTGATTTTGAGGATGGATTAGTTACACTCATGCTATGTTCTAAAGACTATCGAACCCGTAAGGTCATTTTTAAATTTCCTAATGATCCAATTATTGAGTGGGAAGGGAGTTCCCAAGTGCTTAAGGAAAGGTTCATTTCATATCTTAGAGCTCAGAAATTGATTTCCAAGGAGTGTCTTTATCATTTTGCTCTAGGTTAAAGATTTTAACTCAAAGGATCCATTACTGCAATCCATCCCTATAGTTAATGAATTTCCTAAGGTTTTTTATGATGATCTTCCTAGTATTTCTCTCAATAGAGAAATTGATTTTAGGATTGACCTTTTGTCGGATACCTATTCCATCTTTATCCCTTTATATAGAATGGATCTAACTCAGTTAAAAGAACTCAAGGAGTATTTAAAATATCTTTTCAACAGGGGTTTTATCTGCCTTAGTATTTCTCTATAGGGTACATTAGTACTATTCATGCGTGTGAAGAATGGGTCTCTTCGAATATGTATAGATTACTGCCAGTTAAAGAAGGTGATGATAAAGAATAAGTATCCTCTTTATAGGATTGATAACCTATTTGATCAGCTTCAAGGTGCTAAGTACTTTTCTAAGATTAATCTTTGGTTAGGTTATCATCAATTGAAGATTAGGGAGGTGGATATCCCTAAGATCGTTTTCCAAACTTGGTATGCTCATTTTGAGTTTTTGGTGATGTCCTTTAGTTTGACTAATTTACCGGTGGAAATTATTGATCTTATAAACCGGGTATTCTGTCTGTTCTGGGATTTATTTATGATAGTATTTATAGATTATATTTTGGTGCATTTGAATATCGAGGTGGATCATGTTGATGACCTCCATATAGTGTTACAGACCCTTAAGGATCAATATTTGTATGCAAAATTTTCTAAGTGTGAGTTTTGGTTGAACGATGTTACTTTTATGGGTCATGTTATTTCTATTGAAGGGGCGATGGTGGATCCACAAAAAGTTAGGGTAGTCAAGAAGTGGTCTAGACCTACAAATCTAATTGATATTTGGAGATTTTTGGGTTTAGCTAGTTATAATAGGAGGTTTATGGAAAGTCTCTCATCTATTGCTACTCTATTGACTAAATTAACCCAGAAGAAGGTAAAGTTTCTGTGGTCCGATTCATGTGAGGGAAGTTTTAAGAAGTTGATAGTGAAGTTGACTCTGCTCTTATTTTAAACCTACCTGATGGTACTAATGGCTTTGTGGTTTATTATTATGCATCTAATGTAAGATTGGGTTGTGTTTTAATGCAACATTAAAAGGTGGTGGCCTATGCTTCTAGGCAGTTAAAGGTCCATGAAAAGATATATCCAACTCACGATTTGGAGTTGTTGGATATGGTGTTTTATTTGATGATTTGGAACTACTATTTGTATGAAGTTCATGTTAAAATTTGTTATAATCATAGGACCTTGCAGTATGTGATCACCCAAAAGAAGTTGAAACTCAGGCAAAGGAGAAATTTGAGTTACTGATGGGCTATGTCATGAGTCTCCATTATCATCCAGATAAAATTAATGTGGTTATTTATGATTTTAGAAGGTTATACACAGTGAGTTTATATTGCGTTGATGAAAAAAGTGAGGTTTGGTGAAGGATATTCACCTTTTGGCAAATCTTGGGGTGCATCTATTGGACTCAGAGGATGTAGGCACAATTATGCAATAGGTGGTGAAGTCATCCCTTGGTACCGGGGTAAAAGAGAAATAATCTTTAGATCTTATCTTGATACGAAGCAAAGATGATATGGGTCAACAAAAAGTGAGTTATGGTTTTTGATATTGGTAGTGATGGTATCTCAAGGTACTAAGATAGGTTGTGTGTTCCTATTGTTGATGGGCTGAGAAAAATGATCTTGGATAAGTCTCATGAGTTAAGGTATATGGTTCATCCCAGTTTAATGAAGATGTAATGTCACTTCAAAGAATCTATTGGTGGAATAACATGGAATGAAATGTGGCCAATTTTGTGGCCAGGTGCATGGTGTGTCGTTAAATAAGGGTGGAGAACTTGAGGCCTGGCGGACTGTCTCAAGATATTGAGTTGCCTATATGGAAATAGAAAGTGCGTAATGTGGATTTTTTCACTAGTCTTCCATGGTCTCAGAACCTGTTCGATTCAATTTGGGTCATCGTGGATAGGGTGACTAAGTCCATAAATTTCTTTCCTTTGAGCACTAATTTCTCAGCTAAGGATTATGCAAAATTATTCATTCAAGAAACTGTTAAGTTGTATAGTGTACATATTTCCATTATATCTAATTGTGGTATAAAATTCACGTCTCACTTCTAGCGATCTTTACAGAGAGGTTTGATGACTAAGGTAAGCCTTAGCATCATTTTTCATCCTCAATTGTATGGTCAAGCAGAGTGGACAATTTAGACATTGGAATATATGCTTCGAGACTGTGTGATTAACTTTGGTAGTAGTTCGGTTGATCATTTGACTCTCATTGAGTTCGTATATAATTACAGTTATCACTCTTATATTGGAATGGCTTCGTTCGAGGCATTGAATGGTAGGAGATGTTGTTCTCCTATTAGGTGGTTTGGAGTTGGAGAGATGAGGTTGTTTTGTCCTGACTTGGTTCATCAAGCTATTGAGAAGGTGAAGGTAATTCAGGATAGGCTTAAGACCACCTAAAGTCGCCAAAAGTCCTATAGATATGTAAGCCGAAGGGAGTTGGAGTTTGATGTTGGAGATTGGATATTCTTAAAGATGTATCACATGAATAAAGTAATGCAGTTTGCACAAAAAGTGAAGCTCAGTCCCTGTTATGTGGGCCTGTATTTGGTTTTGAAGGGACTGGAAAATGTTTTCTATGAATTGGATTTTCATACTAGTTTGTGTTCTATTCATCCAGTCTTCAATGTCTTGATGTTGAAGAATGTATAGGCGATCCTTCCTTAGTGGTTACATTAGAAAGTGTTGGTATTTTTGATTCCTTTTCTAATGAGGAAGTCCGATTGAGATTTTGGATAGGAAAGTTCGGCATTTAAGTACTAAATATTTGGCTTTGGTAAAGGTTCTATGGAGGAACCAAAGCTTGAAGAAGCTACTTGGGAAGCCGAAGAGGACGTGAAGTCCAAATATCTATTCTTGTTCCCCGTTCCAAAAAATCATGCTTAAGGTATGTATCATTGTTAACATCTTTGTAATCTGACTTTGTTAAATAAAACTGTGATTTCCTTGACATCTTTGTTTTTTTGTCTTTGTTAAAAGAAAGTATGGGTGTGTTTATGTGTTATATCATGCCAAAGGATGCTTTGACCCATCATTCGACGATGAATGATCCTAAGGGGGGGAAGAATATAACACCCAAGTATTGGTCTCTAAAAATCTCTGAGAATTGAACTTACTGCCCTGACTGCGACTATCCTTACAAATCATAAGTTGTCTTGATAGATCATAGTACCCCCGACATAAGATTTCTAGTTTATTATCCCAAGTTTCTAATGTGACTACGACTAGCATATTACGAGTTGTAAGGACACTGTACGACTCATATGGCGTCACGCCTCAAATCCTATTGGGGCAGACTGGCACCCATAACCGAGGAGGCCCTGAAGAACCAGCTCATAACCTTATACTTCCCATGCATACCTCTATGACAACCCAAAATTTGGATAGTATCATGTCGCATATAAAAGTAAATAATCACCTGTATAAGCTCAAGCACACACACATATATATATACAATACTTGGCCATTGGAGCCATCACATCTATTAACAAAACACCACCTTGACTGTACATTAGGTCTACAAAGTCTCTAGACAATACACAGAGTTTAGCTAAGGTCGGGACACACCCATCCATAGAACTAACTTCTATACAATACCAAAAGTGACTGGATATGACACGAAAAACCCTGAAGCAAACTGGAGCTCACGAAAAGCAGCTGGATATCCTGGCTTCTACTTGTGCAGTGTATGAGCTGAGGTACCTGTGCCTGCAGCATGAAATGAATGTCTCCCGTGGGGGATGTCCGTATGAAATATGTACTGAGTATGTAAAGATGTAGATAATCATATATGATATAGGACCTTAATAAAAATCAGAAACAAGTGAATAAATCGTAATAGGAGTGGACCGCACTTATTAGAACTTGTGACAACCTATACATTGTATTTGTTCAATCACTTTACCTTCGTTCTTATCATCTTTGTAATCATTAATATATTGTACTGTGACCATTAGACTGCCTCCAGTACATATCAACTGGGATTGACCCATGATAGGCTTATGCCCCTGGGATACCACCCATAAACAAATAAATAGAGATCGACCCATGATAGGCTTATGCCCCTAGGATACCACCCGATAATAGAGAACATCCATCACTTAGTTCAATTAATCTTTGAGATTGTTATTTCGGTCGCCACTATATTTTTGATACTTTGAAACAATGATACATCAATAAGAGACATATAAATCGACCATCACTGCAATAACAATAAAGTAAGGACTCATTGGCACATCAATGAAGTGTTTTGGAGTCATCAATGCCATCACAATGAAGTAGGAACTTATTGGTATATCAATGAAACATTTTGGAGTCATTAATAGCACATGGATATTGTTTGAGTAACCGGATACCTTCTGGCATTCATTAGTGCAATAAACATGTAAGATTTGGAACAAAAGTTAGTATTGGAATGTCTTGACATCTTGTATGGTGGAAACAAGTTCATTGGTAACGTAGGACATCATACAAAACCATTATGGATCACATGTTATTGAATAACTTTGGAAATATTCTTAATAGAACAATTGTTCACTTTCATGCCAAAGATATGTTATAGAGTATGCTTTACATACCTGACTGTCAACCTTCAATACTAGACCCGAATGGACTTCCCTCTTTTTTTGAATTGCTTATCTATAAAGAACATATATAGCAATCTAGTATTATCAACCAAACATCACAATTCAATTATTTGCATTCACCAAACTAGTGGTTAAGTAGTAAGCCTTAATTAAACCATAAAGGGTGTCACTTTAACCCTCTTATACTCCAATGACATTCACATGCCATGTATATTCATACAACATCCTCCAATATCAAGTTTGGATTCATTTATCCTTCAAACCAATCCATTATACCAAACTGATCAATAGACATAAATAATCATCAATTTAATAGTATATCACCATATCCACCTTCCATAACTCAATTACCATATCCACCTTCCATAACTCAATTACCATATCCATCTTTCACAATTCAATACAACAAAACCATGCAAAATAGTCCATAACTCTATTTCCATCACCTTTCAATAACAACCAATACATATAATCCTCTATCATACATATACACATGGAAAAGAACAAAGTCAAACAATATTCATACCTTATAATTCATCTCTTGATTATGCAATCCTATTTGTACAAATAATATGTGTCGTTGAAGCTCTCGAGATGACAAACGCAGTTATCGGATTACTTTGGAATTTCTACGGTTGAATCAAAAGTAATTTAAAGGTCAAATTTAGCTAGGGTTTGTTCTTTCTCAATGATTGATGATGAAAATGAGTTTTTGAACTCATATACATGTATATATACACATATTCCCGTCTATAATATAATAGGAAATGACCAAAATGCCTTTAAAATTTAAATAATGTCAAATCTGTCCTTTGATGGACTATTTTGATAAGCTAAAGTAGATCAATCATAACGCTTTGCTCCAATATAGGATTTGGATGAAATTTGTATCATTGGAAGGATAAGTCAAACGGCTTTCATTTCATATAAAGTAGGCTACCCAGTTCGTCCTGTACAAGGAGTTATAGTCATTTGAAGTTGACCCTTAAAAATTTGTTTTGATAGGCTAAAGTAAAACGAGTATAAATCCTTACTCAAACATTGGATTTGGATGAAACCAATTGCATTGGAAAGAAGACTCAAAGATATTTCTTTTCATAGGTTGAAGCTCTCACAGTTCATTATATTAAGGGTGTTATGATCATTCGAAGTTGACCTAAAAATTCAGCTGGCCTCAGTAGTTTGTGTGCAGGAAATTTTCCTGCATATTTACTATTCACAAATATCCCGACCACCGTTTTATAGTTTTGAACGTGCTCAATTATATCCAAAACTATCTGTTTTGGAAAGTCTGTATATTGTTGGATATCTTATTCAATTACCTTCGCATGGAACCATCGACGGGCAAATTTTGGTATAAATAAAATAAAAAAATTAATTCCATATAAATAAGACCAATACACGTACTTGAATATGCCAATACACGTACTTTAATACGTGGTGTTACATATTTACCTCCTTTAGTACATTCGTCCTCGAATGTTAGCATATTTATTCAACTGAAACAAGTTCAAGTCCATCATTAATATTCACATCATCACATAAATACTATGCATATATAAAAAAAACAAACTTACTTGTCAATGTTCTAAATATGTTTCTTGAACTTCCTCTTCATCTTTGAACAAATGAGGGTACTTAGATTTCATTTCTTCCTCAGCTTCCTATGTAATCTCTTCTCTTTGACGATTTCTCCAACGTACTTTCACAGATGCTATCTCTTTATTTCTCATCTTCTTAACTTGGTGATGTAGAATAGCAATAGGCACCTCCTTATAGGTAAGATCTTCCGCAACTTGCACATCCTCAGTAGAAGTGATATGTGATGGATCTCCGATGCACTTTCGAAGCATTGACACATGAAATACTGGATGTACTGATGAGAGCTCTTGGTGTAGCTCTAATTCATATGCAAATTCTCCAAACCTTAGAGTGATCTTATACGGGCCTATATAACGTGGACTCAACTTCTGTTTCTTGCCAAATCTCATTACCCCTTTCATTGGTGATACCTTGAAAAATACCCATTCACCTATAGAAAACTCTATCCCTCTCCTTCTACTATCCGCATATGACTTGTATTAATTTTGGGTTGTTTTCAGTTGTTGCTGAATTACTTCAACCTTCTCTATGGCTTGATAAACAAGATTCGGTCCAAACAAAAGAGGTTCACCCACTTCGAACCATCTTATTAGTGATCTACACTTCCTTCCATATAAAGTTTTATATGGTGCCATTTTGATACTTGAATGATAGCTATTATTGTAGGTAAACTCAATAAAAGGTAAATGATCATCCCAGTTTCCCTTAAAATCTATTACACAAGCTCGTAGCATATCTTCAAGTGTTTGGATGGTACATTCTGCGTGTCCATCTGTTTGAGGGTGAAAAGTTGTACTCAAATTCACTTGTGTTCCCAAACTCCTCTAAAAAGACTTCCAAAAGTTTGTGGTAAATTGGGTTCCCCGATATAATATAATAGAGATTGGCACTCCATGTAATCAGACTATCTCTTTAATGTACAGCTTCGCATACTCTTCAACTGTGTAAGTGGTCCTAACTAGTAGGAAATGTGCTGATTTGGTAAGCCTATCAACAATCACCCACATAGAATCAAACTTTTGGGATGTACGAGGAAAACTAATAATGAAATCCATGTTGATCATGTCCCACTTCCAGCTTGGAAGATCAACGCATTGCATATAACCTTCAGGTTTTTGGTGCTCAACTTTAACTCTTTGTCAATTTTGACATTTAGCTACAAATTCATCAATGCTTTTCTTCATGTCATTCCACCAATACATATCTTTCAAATCTTAATACAGTTTGGTTGATCCTGGATGAATGGAATACCTTCAACAATGTGCCTCTGTCATAATCTTCTTTCTTAGCCCGTCTACATCCGTCACAAACAATCAGTTTTGGCACTGAAGTACTCCTTCTCGCGTAAGCTCAAATGCCTTGGTCACACCACTCTGAACGTTCTCATTCAGCTATATTTAAAAGCTCAAATACTCCATAATCTTTATCTGTTGTTTCAAGAAGGTGAACTCCTAAACTAGCTAACTCGTGAAGATCTTTAATCATCCCTTGCCTTTCTATAGGCGCCATCATACCCTTACTACTTAACGTATAAACTACCATATTTGCTTTCCCTGGATGGTACAAGATATCAACATCGTAGTCCTTTAATAGTTCAAGCCATCTCCGTTGCCTTAAATTTAGATCCTTCTGATTATAAATATATTGCAAGCTCTTATGGTTAGTATATATATCAACACGAACCCCATATAAGTAGTGGTGTTATATCTTTAAATCAAAAATAACTGGTGCCAGCTCAAGATCGTGTGTAGGATAATTTTTCTCATGTGGCTGCAATTTTCTAGAAGAATATGTTATTACCTTACAATGCTGCATCAATGCACATCCTAAACCAATTCTGGAAGCATCACAATACACTGTATACCCTCAAGTGCCTTCTGGAAGTACCAACACGGGTGTAGAAATTCACTTGTTCTTTAAATCTTGAAAACTCTTCTCACAGGCATCATTCCATTGGAATTTGGATGCTTTATGGGTTAACTTGGTTAAGGGTGCTGAAATGGAAGAAAATCCTTTAACAAACCTTCTATAATAACTGTCCAACACAAGAAAAATATGAATCTCCATAGGCATTGTGGGCCTTGGCTGGTTCTTCTCAGCTTCTATCTTTTGAGCATCAACCTTTATCCCTTCACTAGATACAATATGACCCAAAAATGCCACCGACTTTAACTAAAACTCACATTTAGAGAACTTTGCATAAAGATTACAATCACAAAGAGTCTGCAATGCCTTTCGTAAGTGATTGGAATGGTCCTCCTTTGATCTAGAATAAACTAGAATATCATTAATAAAAATTATCACAAATACATCCAGTAATGGCTTAAACACCCTATTCATCAAATCCATAAAAGTTGCGGGTGCATTTGTTAGCCCAAATGACATAACTTGAAACTCATAATGACCATACCGTTTTTGGAAAGCTGTCTTGGGTATATCCTTCTCTTTGACCCTCACTTGGTGGTAAACTAACCTCAAACCAATCTTAGAAAAACACTTGGTGCCCTGTAGCTGATCAAATAAATCATCAATTCTTGGGAGAGGATATTTATTCTTAATAGTCACCTTATTCAATTGACGATAATCAATACACATCCTCAGTGAGCCATTCTTTTTGTGAACAAATAACATTGGTGTTCCCCAGGGGGACATACTAGGCCTTATGAATCCCTTCTCGGGTAAATCATTCAACTACTCTTTCAATTCTCGTAATTCTGCTGGGTCCATTCTATACGGAGGGATGTAGATTGGTTGGGTTACTGGTACTACATCAATACTAAACTCTACTTCTCGTTTAGGAGGCAAACCTAGAATATCTTTAGGAAATACATCAGAAAATTCATTTACAACCGGAACAACGTGAAGAGTTGGTGGCTCCACTTCTGTATCCCTTACTCTAACTAAATGATATATGTATCCCGTGGAAATCATTCTTCTTGCCTTAAAATAAGAAATAAAT
Source organism: Capsicum baccatum var. pendulum (assembly GCA_030864225.1). NCBI lineage: Eukaryota > Viridiplantae > Streptophyta > Magnoliopsida > Solanales > Solanaceae > Capsicum > Capsicum baccatum. The sequence continues at coordinate 10,162,401 of CM061550.1, forward strand.
ATACCTCTTGGCGCGCCAATTTCACATTTCCATTAAAGGACTGATTCATTTAGAAAATAGAAATATACCTTTTTCATACAGCAATCAATTGTGGCATAACAAGACGCCAACCAGTCCATACCCATTATAACATCAAAATCTATCATTTCTAACTCCACAATATCATCCATCATATCACGACCACAAACAGTTACTATGCAGTTTCAATAAACCCTTCCAGCTACAATAGATTCCCCAACCGGTATGGATACTTCAAATGACTTAACTAACAGTTCGGGTATTCTTTCAAACTTTCCAGAAACCAATGGAGTAATATAAGATAATTAGAACCGGGATCAATTAAGGCATATATATCACATGAAAGAATAGACAATGTACTCGTAACCACATATGGGAAAGCCTCTAAATTTTGTTGATCCGCTAGAGCATACGTACAATTTTGAGCTCCGCTAGAACTTGTGGCTCCTCTAGCACCTCTAACACGACCCATTTTTTGTGCACCCATTCCTGAATAAGGCATCGATGATGATGATGCAATAAATGACCCCGTAGGTTGTGCCATACCCCCTATGCCCCTTCGTAGGCATTCTCTCATCACCGCACCAAAAGCAAACATTGGTCCCCATCCGATTACCATATCCACCTTCCATAACTCAATTACTATATCCACCTTCCATAATTTAATACAACCAAACCATGCAAAATAGTCCATAACCCTATTTCCATCACCTTTCAATAACAACCAATACATATAATCCTCTATCACAGATATACATATGGAAAAGAACAAAGGAAAACAATATTCATACCTTAGAATTCACCTATTAATTATGCAATCCTATTTGCACAAATAATAGGTGTCGTTCAAAGCTCCCGAGATGACAAACGCAGTTATCGGATTACTTTGGAATTTCTACAGTTGAATCAAAAGTAATTTAAAGGTCAAATTTGGCAAGGGTTTGTTCTTTCTCAATGATTGATGATGAAAGTGAGTTTTTGAACTCTTATACATGTATATATACACATATTCCCGTCCATAATATAATAGGAAATGAGCAAAATGCCTTTAAAATTTAAATAATGTCAAATATGTCCTTTGGTGGACTGTTTTGATAAGCTAAAGTAGATCGACCATAACTCTTTGCTACGATATCATATTTGGGTGAAATTGGTATATTTGGAAGGATAATTCAAAGTTCTTTCATTTAATTTAAAGTAGGCCACCCAGTTCGTCATATACAAGGAGTTATGGTCGTTTGAAGTTGACCCTAAAAATCTGTTTTGATAGGCTTACGTAAAACGAGTATAAATCCTTACTTAGATGTTGTATTTGGACGAAACCAAAAGAATTGGAAAGAAGACTCAATGATATTTATTTTCATAGGTCGCAGTTCTCCCAGTTCATTATATTAAGGGAGTTATGATCATTCGAATTTGACCCAAAAATTCAGCTGGCCTTAGTAGTTTGTGTGCAGAAAATTTTCCTGCACATTTACTATTCTCAAATATCCCAGCCACCGTTTTATAGTTTCGAACGTGAATGATTATATCCGAAACCTATCCATTTTTGGAAATCTTTATATCGTTGGAAAACTTATTCAATAACCTTTGTATGGAACCATCGACGAGCGAATTCTGGTATAAATAAAATTAAAAAAAATTAATTCCATATAAACAAGATAAATACACGTACTTGAATACGCCAATACACGTACTTGAATACGGGGTGTTACATATGGTCCCTTCCATAAGGTAACCAGTGAGATACCCAAGGTATTCTGTCTTGAGTACAACTAGAATGTAATGAGTCGAATGACTCTTTAAGATTCATATGGTCCTTTCATAACCAAACTAGTGTTGATGGCCATAGACACTTTTCATCTGACAACTAAGTGCTCTGAGTCATAGGGTGACCCTACGAGTCGTACGGTCACCCAGAGCAACTAGGCAGCACATTTGGCAGTCATTTAATAAGGGCATTTTGGACATTTCCCCAATTCCCTAAATACAACCCACGACCTTAAAACATTATTTTCACCTCATTCTCTACCATATCACAATCAAAATGCACTTTCTTCTCTCTCAAGTCCACTCAAGCAAGAATATTAGGTTTTCCAAGACTCTGGTCAATTAGAGATTCAAAGGAAAAAATCTCTACATAATTCTTTGTATTTTAGGGATGTGACTCTACCCTTAAACTTATTTTATGTAAAGCATGATATTATATGATTATTCATATGGTTTTGAAAAAGAGTTTTGATATGGGTTGAGGATTATGGTATGATTGATTCTTAAATTGATTTGTATTGCATTGTTCATGCTTTATTAACAATTTTAAACTTGGGGGGTACATGAGAATATTAAATAAACTTAGGGGTCATACTTTTCCCATATTTGATGATTTTTCCCTGAAATATGGTTTTGGAAACTATGTTTCCGAAACCAAATTGTGATATTGATATTGAATATGGATTGGTCACATAGTTTGGCTTGCTCTCTTGTACTAATGCATTCGAATAAAAGGTTAATGAACCATGGATTGATTTTATTGAAATTTGGGGTATGTGGATTCCCCTTATGAATGAATAACTAAGCCTACAGGTTCATGAATTTCCCCGTGTAATAAATAAGGGATATGGCATGACAATGAACCTGCAAGTGATCTTGGTATGACGATACCAACGGGATGCCTTGATGCATAATTATTTTAACCTACTAACTGTCTCCGGATGTTATATCCCTATGTGATGCAGCGTCTAAAGGCAAGTCTATTTTTCTTTCATAGTGTTAGGTGGATCGGCTTGATTCAACGGACATTTGCAGTGAAATGGTGAGCTTCCATTCTCTGGAACACTTGATCATTCCATCAATTTCCCTTTTATAAATTAGAATTAAAGAGTTCACACTACATTATCATTGTCATTGTCATTATCAAGGTCGGGGTAATGTCCTGACTTACATTATTTTGGTTTTAAATAGAGGCTATGTGGATATTATTGTGGATTGGGTTTTTGGATATTGACACTCTTAGATGTATTTAAGTATATTAATTTTCTATCTTTTTATATGTTCATAATTCAACAACTGCTAAGCCCTTGTTCGGGTCATGAAAGTAGATAAGTTCTAGAGGTTTTGGTGTTAATTTTTCAATAAAATGCCAATTATCACAAATGGGTTCTTTTGAACACCTCATAACTGTAACAGTTTTACCAATTTATGGCCTCCATTAACATCTTTATGTCTTAAAGATGCTATAAAATGAACTAATTAAAGTTATTGTTCACACCCATTTCTCACCCATATCCCCTCTGCCAAAGATGATATGGGTTAAAGGTAATAAGGGTTTGCAACCCTAAATTTTTAGTTAAAACATGAATTGAATGAAAAACATGTATCATATATCTTACTAGGGAGACAAATACAAAAACAACATTCACTAATCACAACCTATTAAAGTATAACCCTAAGAAGAAGAATTAGCTACTCATAAAGAGAGAGAAATAGAGAGTAGAGGTATACCAAAATATCCATCCAATTGATCCATTAAAATAAAGAGAATGCAAAACTCAAGCTTTAATTTCAATAAATCTTCTATAGAAATTACCAATTCTTCACTTGGGAGTCACTCTAATGTGTTCTTAGATCAAGAGTGGTATAATAATTCTCAATAATAGTGGAAATAAGCTAACACCCCTCCCCCGACCCTAATTTTACATTTTCCAAATATTATAAAAATGCCACCGCACTCTTGATCTGCTTATGCATTTCATAGTAGATTCGGTGCACCCTGGTGGCATATGGGACTATTTTGGCCATTTTGGCCACCCATTTATATGGGTGAGCTCCCTACAAGTCATGTGATCTTTAAGACTCTTTTTCTTTCATGTTTGATCTCCCATAAACTTAAATAAATTGCTCATATTCATTTTGAACCTTTACCTTCACAATAAGTATTATACATGAGATTAACACCAAATCAATAGACAAGCATGACAATTTAAGTTTAAATGGTGCTAACAAGTCGTCAAATTTGCGACTTATAAACCCCCCAAACATGAACTATTTCTTGTCCTCAAGAACCCAAAAATAATCCAATGAGAGAGGGTATTTACGACTCGAAACCACCTAAAAGAATCTATACCAAATCTCTAGGCTAACAAAGGTCAACAAAGAATTATCAAACATGTCATGGAAACAAGTAAACCAAAATTTTTGAATAAGAACAAATCTATTTAGCAAAGATGCAAGTTCCTATCAAATAAACCTTTCAAGTCAACAAAGCATCTCAATAGGTGAAACAAAATATTCAAAGATTATCTCAATCTTTACAATGTAATTACCTTTTTTATTTACCTAAATCGGGAGTAAGACATCACCCTTTACCCAAAAGTATCGATTCCACTCACCTGCAAGAGTTAGATGTACACTCATAAGACAATTCAATTCTTAAAAGAGCTCACATAAAGACAATTTACACTCACTTTCTCAAAGAAATTCAAGTACAACAAGTATAATATTTGGCTTTCCCTTTGTATTTTTTTCACTAATGTAGACTTACCTAGGTTGGAAATGCCAAGGTCTTACAGGTTTAGATGAAGGTTTAAGGTGCGGGAAGGAATACCTAGATCAAGTGACTAAAAATATCCTTCAACAAAATCTCACATCCACTTCTACCCTAAATATTTAAAATTATCCATCTTATTCACTTTCAATCATATCCCTTGGTTAACTTAACCCCTTAGCTTATCATTTACCAAATAAGTCCAATCCGCCATTTTCTTTCTTCACTTATTTGACTTTCTCAACTTATTTTCTAACTTTAATCTCTTCTTAGCCCCTCATTTGTCTAATTTCTCTTCATGTTCTATGGGATAGCCCATTCAAATTTATCATCAAGCATTTTTCTTGTCTTTTAAGCACATAATTTGACAACCTTACATACACCTTTCTTGGCTTATTTAGCATATCACATTCTTCCCTAAAACTTGGAGCTTGAACCACCCTTACACTATTCTCCAAAATACACCACCCCCCAACCTTAGGATTTCACCTAAATTTCATTACTTAGAATCATGTGATGCATCAAAGAAGGTTAAGACCCAAAATGATGATTTTCAAAAGGGTGTAGGTATTTTAGCATGGTTATCACTACAAGAAGAAAGAAAAGTGGGCAAAGGGGTCATAGGGGATAACTAGGGAACAATGTTAAGGAGCGAATTTGGCTCTATAATAGGCCAAAAATGACCTAGAATAATCCTTCGGACCAAGATTTTCTTAGATTTCTCCTTGAATACACTCAGGGAAAGATCTAAACTACACATATGTATAAGAATTATTCAAAAATCTCACCATACATGGCATCGTATTCATACAACAAAAGTTAATCTCCCAACTAATTTGAGCATAATAAATTACTTCAAGTCAAACACTCATCCCTACAAAGAGGGAGCCAAAAATTGAATTTAATGGTCTCACTAAAGAGAAAGCTCAAAAACAGCTTTGTTCTTTTTTAAAAAGATAACTATATTTTTTATTTTTCTCAAAATCATTTTATTTCTTGCCAATGACATTCTGAAAGTATTTTTGAACTTTAGCCTATTTCCAATCAACTCAAAAGACTAAATACTTCACCTAAGGATATAATATTATCATCCATCATGGTTGAAATATCACTCGGTTCGACAAAGAAATCAAACTAATATAAAAGTAAAATATCAAAAGAAAGAGATAATGAAATTTTGCTCCTTAGGAAAGAACCGAATTTCGAATAAAACCCTTTGAGTTTATTTGACATGTATATACAAAGGGAGACAAGAAGAATTATCATCAATCTTGTAAGAATAACCCAAAATACACCATCGATACCAATAAAATCACAATCAGGTATCACATTAATACTAAGCACATGAAACTTGCCCGGAAAGGGCACCATCCGACATTATCATCAATAAATCCAACAAGGGACAATCCAAATCCATGTCAATAATGAGGAACAAGCCTTGAAAGGGCTAAAGTAAATAAGCATCAGAGTACAAGCCCCACTAATGCTAAAGTAAATAAACAACAAAAAGGTAAAATCTAAATAAACATCAAAATGATAAATGCAAAAAATAGAGTGTTAGTCTATACAATCCATCAAGCTAATGCCATCAAATGAAATAATGGGTATAGACTAACAAATGATTAATAAGAATGCCCCACTATTACATACCCCTACTAAAAATCAATGCATTGTCCCCAATATAAAAGTTAAAAGAGTAGAGGAACATAAGGTCTCCCCGTGGCATACTAGGCACTTGGTTCTATGTTAGTGTGTAGTCATAATGTCTAAATAGGAGCCCCATCTGAATTGGTTCCTCTAAGCGCATCCGTTACTAAAGGTAACAAATATTGGTTTCCATTTTTGGGCCTTTTTGGACTACTTTAGAGGTTGGTTCATTGTCCTTTATCCTATTTTTTCCTTTACATTATCCGAAGCAGAGACCTTCTTAGCATTCCTTGGAAAACTCATCCTTGGAGACATACCTATGAAAATGAAAAGAACAAAATCAAGACACAACATAATTTTGGGGTTTTTATATATTAAGAAAGAAAATAAAGATAAAAATAAAGATGGATGCAAGGTAACTTAATCATTACAACTCATTGGACTCTTGCATTATAATACTCACCCTTTTGGACTCTACATCATCACATATTTTTCACATTTTACCATTCTAGTGCATAGAATATCCATGACCCCCAATTGAAACAAGATTGACCCAATACCCTTAAGAATGATGTTACTCAATCTATCATAGGGTAAGGCACGCATTCATGCATCCCGGGTTACTTAGAATTCACCATAGGTTCCATGTTAGGTATTGACCAACAAAAATCATGGATGTCATATTTCTTAACAAAATACTTCAATCAATTCTACTGGTGTCAACCCATGAGTTCTAGCTAAATTTTACAAATAATCTAATAACCATGCATAAACACACACCTAGTAAGTCATAACCCCAATTCTCATCTACACTTGGTTAATATCTGTTTATTTCTAGCTCTAGAATAGTGCTCTCAAAATAACAAAATTATTAAATTCAGAAGGATTCAACCAAACCCCCCACTTTTACTTTTATTTTTGTTTACCACACAATATTGGTAAACTTCTATTTGACTTCTAACGCTCTTGAGTATTGAAATCCTTGTCTTCACTCCTTGTGGATTTGAGCCCAAATCCTTTGAGTTACTATACTGATGATGATTGCTTACACTTCAAGGTTGTAGTTTAAGTGACATTAGTCTTCGATGCTATAATTTAGTGTTATCACTCTTAGCACTGAGACATGTTAGCTCATCACCTAAAACTGACCTCAAATCTTCCTAAATCTATTTACTTTTAGAACCACTTCACCTGAATTGAGAGTGGTCACAATGCAACCACCTGATATAAATTTCACTTCATTTCCTTTTTCATAAATTTGTGCCACACGGAGTAGACTATACTTCAAATCATTACCAAAAAATACATTTTTAATGTCATGATTGGGATATTTTCCAATCTTGCCAACACCTTCAATATTTCCCTTTTTTATTCCTGTGGAGATACTTCTACTATTATTTGCCTTTATTAAGAGGAAGTCTTATGTTATTTCAGTCATATACTTGAAGCATCCATTATCCATAAACAAGCATGGACTACTTCTTTCTCCTCTCACCTACATCAGTAATCTTTTTTTAGACTTAGGAACCTATTAGGTTTGAGTTCCTAATAGAATGAAAATGGTGTGATTACAGATTTCCTAGTCCAGCTGGACACTATTGAGGGAGTGGTTTTATCATAGAGACCTGGTCCCTAATTTTTTGAACCAGGTTTCCTGGTTCGACTTGTTCATCTCATGTTTGTACATTTGAAAGATTTTCTCTACTCTCTTGTTGGACCCCAAGTCCCTTTGCATATGCCAATTTCTTCCATAATAGGTGCATAATAAATTGTTAGACATAGAGAAATACTTGGTATGGGAATTAAAAGGGGCTGACACTTTTTCTTCCTATACCTTGTACACCATTTGATATTTTATTTGTTAGACCAGATAGAAGAATGGAGGAAGTGGTGTATTTGAGAGACTTTTGTAGATCTTCTTTGACCTAGACCAGGTCCCCGCTCTAGTTGACAATTTCTATCAAGAGAGGCTACAAGAAGTTTCTACAAAAAGTTTAAACTCTCTTTAAGTTATAAATGAAGAGTACTGGCTTCCCCTTTTTCCATTAGATTCAACTATAAAAACTACCAGTATCTTTTCTTTAATATCATAGGTATCTTTTGACATAAAACTTAGTTTTTCAGACAGTTCAAACACTTTGACAATTAAAGATAGTTTTTCATTTTTCAATTTTAGACACCTCAAGAGTATCACTCCAGAGATCCTTCTCATTACTAAGCTCAAACAATGAATCAATCAAAACACAGGCTAACCCCTTAAGCCTTTTTAAAAAGTAATTATTGAGATTTTTTTTGATATCTGGAAGAGTTGTCTCTGCATCATATTCATCACAGACTTTGTCATGAATACAAAGAGTAAATCAAAGGCATCATCTAAATCTTCAATCACCATCATTGAATTGTCTTTGGGGAGTTAAGAATCATCAGAATCACTAGATGAGTCTCCCTAGGCTGCCAAAGATTATTTCATAACATAATCTGCAGCTTCTCTTCTTCTGACTTTGTTAGGGACCCGATTCTTCTACTTTTCTTTATCTGGTCCACCTCAATCATATTTCGTGTGCTCTACGCTATTCATTGGGAAATCCATGATAAAATGACCAAGCTATCCACACTTATGACATAGGTAATTTCCTATAGTTGATCTTCTTATGTTCCCTCTTCTTTTGAAACCTTCATTTTTTCTCATAATTTTGAGAAAATCTCTTGGTTGTGTAGATCATGTTTTTATCCACTTCAATGATTTCACCTTTGGCAGCTTTGAGATCCAAAGTCTTCTCTTTCTTGTATTCTTTATTAGATTGCTCCTAATGTTTCTTCGTTTTATAGGTTTTCATATTTTCAATGACCTCATCCATTATGAGGATTTTCAAGTTCCTTGCTTCGGTGATTGCACATATTTTATTTTCCCATGACTTGGGAAGAATACTAAGAATTTTTCTTACTTGGTTAGTAGGCATGATTTCCTCACCTATAATAACTCATTAGTGATTGATGTAAATTTTGTATGCATTTCCTGCATAGTCTCTCCATCCTTCATGGTGAAGGTTTCATACTGTGTAGTAAGAATTCCAACCTTTGAGTCCTTTACTTATCTTGTCCCTTCATATGTTGTTCTTAATTAGTCCCAAATCTCTTTGACTCACATGTAGAGATCCTGTTATACTCATCTGGTTCTATGCCACACACAAACAATTTTTTTACCTTATAATTTTTTTTATTTTTTTACGTTTATTTTGATCATACTTCTTTTCAGTCTTAGGAACCAATCTAGTAACCTTCTATTCCTTAACTTCTCTCTTGGGTCATGTGGACCTTCCAGGATAACATCTAACTAACTATTTTCTGTCACTATGAAGTCATACATTCTTATTTTCAACCATCCATAGTTTGACTATTGAATCTTGGTGATCTAGTGGTGGACTATCCTTCTTTCAAGTTTAGTGGAGCTACCTTTTCTCAGTTGGATCCTCTATAGGAGTTACCCTTTTAAAGAGAGCTAACTCTGATACCAATTGATGAAATTTTTGAGTCCACCAAATACAACAAGGCCAGGTCCCTAAATAATAGATGTAGTAAAACATAAATAGAAAGAAAGTTAATGCAATAATGTAAAGAATACACAATGTTTACATGGAAACCTCCTTGCTCATAAGAGGAAAAATCCATGACCTGTCTTACAGAATTTCCCAAAACTCCATTAATCTTCAAGCAACCAAGTGATTACAAACTCCTATAATTATCAACTATTGTAACAACTCTATTACAAGACAAGCGTGGTAACTTTACAACGCATGCAATTGACTAACACTAGCCCTCAATCCTAGGTAACTCTACCTAGGACTCAACACTACACGTGATGGTAAAACTTACTTGACCAACTTACAAACTACTCAAATAATTTACTTTAATTGCTTTTACTGGAGTTAAGATTTGGACAAGCTACATATCTACTAACCTTTATAACCTGGAGTTGATTTACAATAAAAGAACAAAACACAATGACTCAAGACACACCAAGACTAAAATGATCACTTGATATTTGAGATGTTTTCAGAGAAACAACTTTTTTATGAAGAGAAAATCCTAATATTGAAAAATCTAGGTTTTGGTGTATGCAGATGATACTTTTTATACGAGAAAACAAAACCTAGAACACCTCCTATTTTTCTAGGTTTTGTACCTCTACTACTGTGCTGCCAACTTTGTGTAGGAAACTACAGCTTCAAGTTGTAGTGAACAAGTCAACTTCAGAGAGCAACTTCATATGGGACCAAGTTTCGTAGATATTGACTAAGTCGTCGATCAGGTCATTTGTGGAATAATTTGTAGATCATCAAAACTCTAAGGATGTAACATTAATAGCTTGTGGGTCATCAAAATTCCAATGGTGTGATAGCTCACCAGCTTGACCTCTGTCTTTGTGACTTGGCTAGGAATATTGAAACAAGCGAGCATGATTTGTTGGTGAGTTAAGAGCATGCAATATGATTAATTTTATTTTGGATTAAATTTACGAACGATTTGATTATTATGTGATAGTATAAAATAGATAAATAATAAATAAACAGAGAAAGTAAGTAAAGCAAACAAATATGTGCAAGTCAGTGGCATATATAAGTCCAATCATGGGCGATATAAGGCGTCAACAAAGAAACAAAACTATCTAGGCAAACAATCAAAAATTAAAAGCTTGGAGACCAAGTAATAATAGTTGTATTGAGTACGAGAATGAGAAAGCAGATCCATTGACAAATAAGAGAGACAATTATTTAAACTTATAATTTTGAGCCTTGACCAATCATAATCCACAATAGTGCCCTAAAGGACTATGAGCTATGTTGATGGGCAGCACGTCCTGTCCGTTAGAGGTGGTGCTAGCGAGAAGACTTGCGCCACATAACCTAGTATAGGCTCATCCGCATCTCTGGTTATTCTGACAGAGTTTTTTCCCTCTAACATCGTTTTTTGTGTCATCAAGAGGGCACTTCATTGAACCTTCCTACGCGCGAGACAACAATTACTATGTTTGAAAAATGTCCTTCGGGACTATGCATCGAACGGTACCTTTATGGTGAGTGTCACGTCTCCTCAATTCCATTTTCCCCAAACTTATATGACAAGTGACATCTCTAATTTCTTTGAGTTTTATGTTTCTTTCGTGGATAAGAAATATTGTAAAATGACATTCTCATCCACGAATACAATCTGTAGGATGAAAATATAAAGTTTATTTTTGTAGTGGTTAAGGAGTATTATTTTAGAAACTTCATTTCTTTAATTTATTTATAGAGTTCTTAGGTACTCTTCCGTATAATTATATCAAGAGATAAAAGCTACTAATCCCCTCCTCTTTCATTTTCCTTTCAAAAGAACGGAATATATGATCCTTATATTGAGCAATGTAGTTGGAGAGAAAATAGTGATACGTGTCTAGCTAGCTAATATCATCCTTGAATTTATAGATTATTTACTCACAACAAATTTAATCCACCAATGATGAGTGATGTTTCATCTCACTAGTGCATGTGAATAAGCTATCTTATTTTTCCTATGTGCATCTTCATCATCTCTTTTAAAAGAAGAAACTAGGAAAGAAAAACGAAATTTTAGAAAGCTAATGCTTAATTAAAGAATGGCGAAATCGGCATATTTGATGGAAAATTCATTTACTGAAGAGAAAATTTTGTGCTATAACCCAGCAGACGTCTATTCCAATGGCTACAAAATCCGTAATCCTTTAAAATTTCCTGGACCTCTTATGATATTTCAGCTCTCTGTTATCTCATTAACATCTCTGCTCATTTGTGTCGGCCTCAAGCCTTTGGGTCAACCTAATCTTGTCTCACAAGTTCTTGTAAGTGCTTTTCCTTATTAATTACTACCTTAGTTAATTTGTATCAATATATATTAAGAACTTGGATATATTATGGATTCATATTACTCATTTCTTATATGATTAAATACATAATTACACCACTGATCTTGTCCGAAATTTTCAAAAAGACATTTAAACTTTGAATTCGATCTATTACCCAACGAATCTTCTTTTTTCCGTTGCAAATACTCAATTTTGGACCTCTGCGTGTATACATGCACAACAGGCGCGTGAAAGGGCTTAAATTTGACTTTTTAACTAATTAAAAGCTGCCACGTATAAATAATTTAACATATAATTTATATTCTTTTTTTAAAAAAATATTAATTTTGTTTTTAAATATAACCACGTACCCTTCTCTCTCTCCACACACACACACACACACACGTCATTTCTTCTTCAATACCATTAAAGCTTCATTGAAGTTTTTTAAAAAAAAATCATATCATTAAAGCTTCTCAATTTGTAGTTAATCATATCATTTAACTATCCATTAAAGATCCTCAACACCATTAAAGCTCCTCCATTAAAGCTCCAATGAACCTTTTTTTAACAAAAATCATATCATTAAAGCTCCATTTATCAGTTTTGAATGTTTAATGAAATTGAATTTTGATTTTGAAGAAGCAGTTGATACGAAGTTATAATTAAAATGGTTGAAATTCAAGAAAAATTCAAAAGCGTAAAAATGGAGTTTCAATTTCATGATGGTGGTGAGTGTGTTTTGATGGTGGTAGTGGTAGTTATGGTGGTGGCGGTGGTGGTGGTGGTGATGTTAATGGTGTGTGAGTGGGGGTAGGGAGAGACGTTAACAGGGTAGGGGTGCTGGATGAGGAAGATGATGGGGGTAGGGGGTGCTGCTGGACGCAGGAGGAGAGGGGAGTTTCTAGATGGGTTGGGGTGGGGGAAGAAGGGGCGGGTGGGGTAATAAATTAAATAAAAAAGAAAAATTTATTAAAAAATAAGTAAAATATAAAATTAAATATATTTAACATGTGTCAGCACCTGATTAGTGTGTGTGTTCACTCTTTTTGTTGTGACTGAGGTTCAGCAAAAAATGGTGTATTTGCAACGGATTAAGTAAGAATCGTGGGGTAATAGGTCGAATTTAAAGTTTAGGCATCTTTTTGACAATCTCTGATAATATCAGGGGGTAATTATGTATTTACTCTTCTTATATTGAATAAGGATTTTAGGATACATACATACATATATATGCATACATACATATATATACATACATACATACATACACACACACACACACACACACACATATATATATATATATATATATTGTTATGAAATATAAATAAATAACGACAAGAATAAATAGAGAGAGAAGAGGGAAACTTCTTTATTTCTCTTGAGGGATTAGAGATCATCTTTATTGAGAATACAATGAATAAAATCCCTATATTTATATGATAAAATACTCCTAGTTTCTGACTAAAACATAGATACTTTGAATCATGATAGATATCAACTAGATCTTATTAGATCTTGATAGGCATTTATTATAATGTAAATACATTTATAACACTCCCACTTGAATGTCCACATAGATAATGTGTCTTGTTAAAACCTTACAAGAAAAAACCCAGTAGGAAAAAAATCTAGTGAAGGAAAAAGAGTACACGTCTCTAAAAATACACAAATAATTTTCCTCATTAAAAACCTTACAAGAAAAACCCAGTGGAACAAAACCTCATAAGAAAAAAGAGTACAACGCGTATCAACTACCTCTAATGAGAACATCCTTGAACCTTTGCATCCCTATCTTGTGTAACATCTTCTTGAAAGCTACTATTGGAGAAGATTTGGTGAATAAATCAGCCACATTATCACTTGAACGAATTTGTTGCACGTTAATATCACCATTCTTTTGTAGCTCATGTATGTAGAAAAGTTTTAGCAAAATGTGTTTCGTTCTATCTCCCTTTATGAATCCTCTCTTAAGATGTTCTATGAATACTGCCTTATCTCTGTATAAAATTGTGGGTAGATTTTCATATTTTACACCACATTTTTCTCGAATGAGATGTATCATGGACCTCAACCATACACATTCTCGTCTTGCTTTTTCAATAGATATTATCTCAACATGATTCGATGAAGTGTCTATGATATACTACTTTGTATATCTCCAAGATATTGCAGTATCACCAAATATGAACGCATAGCCTATTTGAGGTTGAGCTTTACGTAGGTTCGATAAGTACCCAACATCAACATGACCAATAAGATCGGAACTGCAAACATGCTAACAAATTAACTAAAAAAGGCTATATCGGGACTTGTAGTATTTGCAAGATACATTAGTGCATCAATTACTCTAAAATATAGTACTTCATAACCAAGGAGTTCCTCATTCTTTTCTTGAGGTCGGAATGGATCATTATTCAATTTTGCATGCTTCTCATTTAAACAAATATTTTATTGCTTTTGAAAACTCTCCAAGAGTTCTAATGATACTCAAATCATCAAATTATCTCTTATGAGGATAATAGAAAGTTTTCCAATAACTTTATATGCTTCAAGCATTTTGAATCCTTTAGGGATTTTCATATGGATTTTTGTCAAGTAACAATATCCAATATGTCAAGTGTGACAACTTCAAATGTCTGGACTGCAAATCAAATAAGTTGTACGCTTACCAAAATACATCCTTTCAGGTCACTTGATAAATGTTTCTACGTCAGCATGCTTAAATATACGTAGAATTTGATCCTCGTAATCTTTCACAATATTGTGCCAATATTGTGTCAAAGGTATCATCTACGGTTTCTCATTTTGTTTCGGTTTGCAATGTGTCATAACATTTTTAGATCTCATCACTTTATTATTTTCAGGTACCCAAACCTCTCATAAGGTTTCATGAAGTGTTATATCTTAGGATCTTCATGAGCACTTTGCCTTCTTATCATGATTATTTGCTCCTTATCGTTTTCTAGGATTATTTCATTTGAAACCGATTGGTATATCATTCTTCATGCATGCATAGAATTTATCCTTTAAGAATACAAAATACGAGCACTTGCAGCTTAATATGAGATGCTTTAGACATTTGACTTGAATTATCTTTTGAATGAGGATCTGATGATAATTCGTAATATATTTCTTAGCTGTTTATAATATCCCCTTTATGTTAGGAAAACTAACATGCATCCTCCATCTTCTTTGAGGAATCCATCTTTGTGCATTATGGTATATTCATTAATCGTATACTGCATATTAAAACTATTAAATAGAATAGTTGGTTTCTGGCCTTGAACCAATTGAGAGGAAAGAAATAATCATACTATATTGGTCTAATACATACAAGTTCTATTGTATGCAACATATCATATTTCATACCAATACATGAAACTTTATTGTCATTAGTAATGGTTTAACTATTTATGGAAGATATTCAACGCTAAACCATCATCATCAAGATGAATTATTTTGATCGCGCAATCTGAATATTATACTCAATTTATATTGAGCAAGTAACTTTATGAATATCAAACGTAGGTTGATAATGAATGTAAATGTGATCATCTTATTTATGTATCTTCTTAACATATCATAAGATAGGTGAACGGGCCCTTATTAACCTTTTATACTTTTCAGATTTTAAAGGACCCAATCCCAAAATAAGTTGGTCCAACTAACTTATCATGAGAACAAGAAATATTAAAAGTAAGGAAGATTTTTCTAATTTCTTCAATATATGTTCAATACTCGGTATACACATCTTTGGAATGTCGCAATCGTTCATGTCAATTTATGAACTTTTATTCTAGCAAACTCCAAGTTTACCATGACATGTACCTTTTACTTTAGTAAATTTTTTATTTACTAGTATATGAATAAATTTTAGATTTACTACTTTAGAAGTAGATTTCAAAATAACTCTTCTTGGTTATTCTGCCTCTTTTGGAGGTGAGTTGTGATACCATCAAAATCAAGTGTTCGTTTGCATTGAAACAATTGAAATTCTTATTCCCAGAAATGTAATATAATCGTTCCCTAGGTTTATCAAATTTTGATAGCTTATAACCTCTTTCATTATATTGCTACTTCAAGAGCAACTCGAGGCATAAACATGATAGAGAGAATTTCTTTATATTGCTACCACATTCACTTCAAGAATGGAGCAAATTGTAATATTTCGGACTTATCATATATTGCTACCATATTAACTTCTTGGAATGGAGCATATTTAATGGACAAGTTTCATGACTTTCCATCAAAAACACATTATTTTGCCCTAGCCATCATAATATCATCAATATGGTGCATTGAGATTCAAAATCAACGTCTTACCCATATAAAGGAATCTTTAGCGTAAATCAATGGGACTTGAACCCAACATCTTATCATCATGATGGATCGAGACTATACCCTGATGTCTTACCTTTTTCATGCGATGAGATTTAAATCCATAGTCGTACCCTTAACCAATATTACAATAGGTCCAAAAGCATTAGCTTCATCAATCTCACAAGACATACTATTTAGTAGTCTAGATCTAATATGATAGAGACTCGTGGTAATAATGTGTTATGAAATATAAATAAAGAACAAAAAGAATAAATAGAGAGAGAAGAGTGATATTTCTTCATTTCTCTTGAGGAATGAGAGATCATCTTCATTGAGAATACAATGAATAAAATGCCTCTATTTATAGGAGAAAATACTCCTAGTTTCTGACTAAAAGAGAGATACTTCAAATCCTGATAGATATCAACTAGATCTTATTAGATCTAGATAGACATTCATTATAATGTAATGAGTAAATAAATAACTACCCCCTAATGTTGGCCGAGATTTTCAAAAAGACACTTAAACTTTGAATTCGACCTGTTACCCCACGATTCTTCTTTATTCCTTTGCAAATACATCATTTTTTGTTGAATTTCTTTCACATCAAAGAGAGTGCAATGCACGCGCCAATCAGGTATTGCCATGTGTAAATACATTTAATTTCATTTTCTTTAAATATTTTTTAATAAATTTTTTCTTTTAATTTTATTTATCAATTAATCAATTTTAATTTTTTCTTCTCCAATTCTCCATTAATCAATCTTCATATCTTCTTCCTTAATTCTCCATTAATCAATCTTCATTTCTTCTTCACCAATTCTCCATTAATAGTCATTACTCTCTTTTTCTCTTTTTTTTCCCCAATTCTCCATTGAAGCTAGAAAATTTCAAAAGAAAAAAAAAATCCTTAATGAATCAAACTAGTGGATACAAGATCATGTATTGACTTTAATATCTTCTTAATTTGTTTAAAGGTTGTGAAATCAAGTTTCCTTTTTGTGATTAAATTAGTTTTCGTCTTCAATACCATTTACTTGAATCATAAAACTCCATTAATGGAGCTTTAATGGAGTAGTTGAAGAAGACAATAGTATTAAAATCTCATTACTTATTAGTACAAAGTAATTGCTTCCTTCTTCTTCTCCATCAACCTTCATTAATGGTTCATGAATATTTGACGGAAACTAAAAGTTTTAACTTCGGAGAAAATTGAGTGACACAATTAATGGAAGAAGAAGATGGAAAATGAAGAAAAAAAAATGAAGAAGGTGGCAAATGAAGAAGATGAAAAGAAGGAAGAAGATGAAAAATGAGGAAAAAAGAAACCTAAAATACAAAATTTAAAAGTGGGTCCTTTTTATTACACATGTCACATTTTAATTCCCTGGTTCAAATTTTTTCCCATTCACGTGCTTCAGGTGCGTGTAGACACACAGGGTCAAAATGGTGCATTTACAACGATTTAGGTAAGATTGGTGGGGTAAGGTCGAAAGTATAGTTTAGATGTCTTTTTGAAAATCTTGACCAACGGCAGGGGGCAATTATGTATTTATTCTAATGTAAATACATTTATAATATATATATATATATATATATATATATATATATATATATATATATATATATATATATATATATATATATATATATATATAATCATGGCAATTACAATAGGCTTCTTTAATATTAGTCTAACATTGAAGCCTGCGGCTAACTTTGACAACTGGAAGATTATAAAATACTATAGCCACTCGAGTAGGCAATAAATCTGCGATGAATGTATGTGTATGCTATTTTAGATAAAGTGGAGCAAGGTCAGCCTATAATTGATATAGCCAGGGTGGCATATTTTAAGTTGTAACTTATCCACATATATAATTAGGAATATAGTTATTAATTCTGAGGTGTATTTTGTTCACAATTCGAGCTATCTTACTAAACTTGCAAGTTAAATTATACGAATCTAAACGTATGTTACAATATTCTTGTTGAAAAATGTACCTATGATCTGAATGATCGAGCCCTATTATAGTACTTGTCTTTTAACTTATTTGTCTAGTGTAATAGTGTTGTATTAGTCATCAAGATCCATAGATTAGTTACTGAACGACATTGATGAAACTTATTATCTGACAATTTATGAATTATTATGTCAGGGTGGTATAGTGTTTGGACCATCACTATTGGGACATTTAAAAGGGGTGAGAGAAACCATGTTCCCTACGCGAAGCGTTATGGCATTAGAAACTGCAGCAACATTTGGTGTTCTCTTCAATCTTTTCGCTATAGGAGTTGAATGTGACTCGAAAAGGATGTTCAGGCCAGGGAAAAAGGCCATTATAATAGGCATCTCTGTTTTAATTTCTTCACTTGCATTGAATATGGCGCTAGCGATGCTTATGCGACATTTCATCACACTGGACCCTCATCTAGCAAAAGCTCTGCCTACTATTGCAATTTCACAAAGCATTGTTGGTTTTCCTAACACATGTTCCCTTCTCAAAGAAATGCAAATGCTCAACACTGACCAAGGCCGTCTAGCCACTTCTGCAGCTATGTTCTGTGATATTATTGGCTTCACCTTGGGAGCAGCAGGTTTTATACAGTTGCAAATGGAGAAAGAACATTCAATAGAGCGAAAAATGGGTTCAGCACTCTCTCCATTGATCCTGGTCATATTCACAATTTATTTCGTTAGGCCTGCAATTAAGAAGACATTAAAACTTAGACTAGAAGGGAAATCTATTGGAGAAAACTACTTTGTTTGCGTTTTAATAATTGTACTGGCGTACATATTAGCTGCTGAGACGATTGGACAACACTTCCTCTTTGGAGCACTTTTGTTAGGCATGGCCATTCCTGAAGGCCCCCCTCTGGGCTCAGCTTTGATCAGAAAACTATATTATCCAGTTGGCAAGATTTTGTACCCAGTTTTTCTCACCACCAGTGGCCTCAAAACAGATATTTTCACCATTCATTTTAAGACACTATGGGTTATTTCCATTCTAATTTTCTTTTCCGTCCTACTCAAGATTGCAGTAATGATTATCATAACTCGTTACACAGGCTTGACCATTCATGACTCTGTTATTATTGGTCTCATGTTGAATTCTAGAGGCGTCTGTGATGTTGTTTTCTTTAACTTATGGAGAATTTCAAAGGTGATATTTCATTAACCCTTTTTCTTTTGTTCAAATAATTAGTTGTTTCCGTAGAGAAAATTAAATGATTTGAATTCTTTGCTAATCAACTAGGCCCTGTCAGATGAACACTTCGCGGTTGTTATCACTATCTCAGTTATTTTAGTTACTGTGATCATCACACCACTACTAAAATTTCTTATTGGTGCAATCGAACACCAAACTCCAACAAAGAGACGGACACTTCAGCACTCAAGGCCTGACTCAGAGCTACGGATAATGGTCTGTGTTCACGATCTACAAAGTGTGCCAACTATGATCAATTTACTTGAAGCTTCCAATGCAACAGAGCAGAGCCCCATAGGAGTCATCGGTCTTGTACTCATTGAGCTCGTGGGTCGAGCAGCTCCCCTTCTTATTACTCATAATCATTCCCCGGGAGACATCCCTGAGGATGCTTCAATATCATTGCAAATCATCAACGCACTGAGACAATATGAGCTTGCCTATGAAACTTGTGTCACCCTTCAACCATTCACCACCATCACACATTTTGAACTAATGCACGAAGACATTTGTCGCGTTGCACTGGATCAGAATGCAACATTTATGATTGTACCATTCCACAAGCATTGGGAAATTGATGGTTCCATTGGAACATCAAGCCGCACCATACAAAATATAAACTCCAAAGTAATCAAGAAAGCACCTTGTTCTGTGGGGATACTTGTTGATCGTGGAATCCTAAAGGGGTCCATGGCGATACTAAATAATCAGGGTGGTTATCATATAGCCGTGGTCTACATTGGAGGCCCAGATGATGCAGAATCACTAGCCTATGGTGCCAGGCTTGCTAGACACCAAAATGTGTCAATAACACTTATCCGTTTCCTTATGTTTGGGTATGACAATGCAAGAGAAAGAAAGCTAGACAACAGCCTTATTGAAGCAGTTCGCTATGAGAACTCAACAAATGATAATTTCATATATGAAGAACGTGTTACTAGAGATGGGGTTGGGCTATCTGCTTCACTTAGAACCTTAGAAGATAGGTTTGATTTAATTGTTGTAGGGAGGCACCATGAAGACTCACCTTTGCTAGTGGGACTTGGGGAATGGAGTGAATGTCCTGAACTTGGTGTTGTGGGAGATTTCTTGGCTTCACTAGATGTTGGGATCATAGCTTCAGTTCTAGTGGTGCAGCAACAGAGAGTTAGAGGGAAGTTGGTGAATAGACCAATGAAACCAGTAGTACTTAACAATCAAGATGGAGGCCCCTATCCTGAAATGAATAATAATAATGCAGTTAATAATGGGATATCAACACCAAGAACCTCCACCTCTAATGATCAACCAAGATGGGAAATCACGATAGACAGAGCTAATTAGTTTTAGCATCCATGTACAATCTCCATAGTTTTGCTCGTTGTACAGTACTATACTGACTTGAGTAATATTCTTTTACTGTTTTAAAAGAATATAGGTTCACTTCATTTACTATTGGTATTTACTTTAAAACCACATAGCTACTAAGGTGATTCGAACCCACAAACAAGAGGCAACAAAACTTTTATAAGTCCATCTAATCCACTAAATCAATAAAATACTTTGTTTATGAGGTTCCAACTTATAATTCTGATATATTTACTTGATTTCTCAATATAAATACAAGATTCACACAAAAGTTATTTGATTCTCGAAAATCCAACCCAACCTGCTGGATCTACCCTTGAGTATATACTAAACGACAAATAATAACAAGTGAACATGTAAATCGCCCCGTAAGGATGTTTTATCGACATTAGGTTATTTAGGTTAACCCTATTATTTTCCTATATAAGAACATATAAGATGTATCATTAAACAGAAGAAAATATACAGAACACAGAATACCTAGTATTTTCCCTCCTCAATATTCTCTCCCCCAATTATTAGGGATTAGGTTTCAGTGTAGGGGTTGCTGATGCAGATAAAGCTATCACCAGCTGAAGAACAGGAAAACCGTGGCTGAAGAGAGTAGTACCTTTAGCATGCATTGTTGTACCTAGCCGTTAAATCTATAAGTAATTGTAGTTTCTATTTATGGTTAAGTTCTTTTTTTATTTTGGGTCCCTAAGTTAATTTAAATACACATAAGGAATCCACAATTGTCCAAGGGTCCCTTTCTAGTCCAAGGAACATTCCTGCAGAGGTAGTACAATTTCAGCCTTATCCCTTAAGGATTAGGATGAGTCAGCTAGGGTTGAAATACTATAAATTGTAATGAGTCGTTTCCATTTTTACTATCATATATGAAAAATATCTTAGTCGTAATTAGTTCTTAGCATAGTTCTCAGTCTAGCTTAGTTCCATTTCTGCAATTCACCTAGCTATTATTCCACTAGAACACTGTCCCATTACCTCTTGTTAATTGTTCTGCAACATTTGGTATGAGAGAACTTTCTTGAGCTCTGTGGGATAGCAATGTCTACAGATATGGATGAAATTAAGTCAATGTTAGAAAGGATGATGGTGTAGATTGCCAACTTTAATGTTAGAAAGAATCAATTGGACGCTCAACATGAAAAGGCTTTGGTTGAGTTGAAGGAATCTATAGAAGAAACTAGAAGGTTCGATCGGGGTAAGAGTACTAAAGGGCAAGATAGAGGTGGTGAGGTTTATACCCTTTTAGGGAATCCCATGGCTTGGTTACTTCCTTCTACTGGAAGACCTACAATTCCCTCTTATTCTCCAGCTAGAGTTCACGTGGGTGTGGGATCTATGCCTCAATATGCATCAACCACGGGACCAGTTCCACAGTCGGCCCAAATTGGACAAACATTAGGAGGAACATCTGGAGTTGACAGAAATAATGGTCCAACAAGTCAGGCTCAGTATCACGCCGGAGGTCCAACAATGTCTAGGATGACCAAGCTAGAATTCCATAAATTCAATGGTACTCAGCTGAGAACTTGGTTTTGCAAGGTAGAGCAATTCTTTTCCTTGGATGAGGTAGATTATAATTTAAGAGTTAAAGTAGCATCTATCCATTTTGATGATATGGCCATTGAGTGTCATTTGGCTTATGTGAGGAGTAGGGATCATCTACCTCCTTCTCCATGGGAAGAATATATTTATGCCTTGATGGATAGAGTTGGGGTTGAGTACTCAGACCCCATGGCTGAGTTGAAATTAGTAAATCAAACTGGATCAGTAGAAGAGTATCAAAAGGAGTTTGATAGAATTATGACTAGGTTGACTCTAACTCCTGAGTATGCTATTAGTGCCTATATCACTGGGTTGAAACCAGAGATTGGGTTTGCTGTCAAGAATCACAGACCTCATTCCCTTCCCCAAGCCTATCAATTATCCAGGAACACAGAATTGTAAGTTAATACTCAACTCAAATTGACCAGGTCTACAATGTATTATGGTGGTACTAGTCAGAGTAAGGGGTCATCTCTTGGGACTAGTCATAGAGGTGGAACCCATAGAAAAGATTATCAACCACCAAAAAGGGATAACAATGTGGATCTCAATAAAATCTATACTAAGAGGCTTAATCCAGCTAAGATGAGTGAGAATAGACAAAAGGGACTTTGCTTCTTTTGTGAGAAAAAGTGTGTCCCTGGCCACAAGTGTAGCACCTCTAAGAAAATTTATTTGTTGGAAATGGATGATGGGGAGGTACAAGAAGAAGAAGAACATCCTGAAAAACCAAGTGTGGCTGATATAAAAGTAGAAAGAGTGAAGGAGAAATATAAAATATCCATTTATCCCTTGAATGGACTTCCTGGATTTCACACACTAAAAGTGAAATGGTACAGTGAGAAGAAACCTCTCAATATCTAGTTGACCCAGGAAGTACTCATAATTTTATAGATGATGAAGTTTCTAGACAGTTAAGGTTGGAAGTGATATTAGTGAAACCTCAGTCTATCAATGTTACTGATGGGGGAAACATGCAAACCAATGAGATGTGTAGAGGGTTCACATGGATGATGTAAGGAACTACTTTTGTTAACATCTTTCTACTTCTTCCCTTGAGGTCTTGTAATATGATTTTGGGAGTGCAGTGGTTATTGCCATTAGGTGATCTTCAGCCCAATTTCTAGAAACTTACACTATACTTTATGTATCAGGACCAGAAGGTAGAGTTACGAGGAGTCAAGGAAATCACCAAGATAGTAGATACAAGGGGGTTGGACAAGATGACTCACAATAGTGGCCGTTTGTTCATGATCAAGGTTTTACCAGCAGAATTGCTCACTGAAGAAAAATCAGCGGATATCCACCCTGAAATTGTGACCTTGATCGAGGAATTTCACACGTTGTTTGGGCACCCTCAACAACACCCTCCATCCAGGGCTATATTTGATCACAGGATTCTACTACAAAAGGTAAGCAATCTTGTAAACACTAGACCCTACAGGTATTCATCAAGACAGAAGGATATAATTGGAAAGTTAGTACAAGAGATGTTGCATCAAGGCATAGTACAACCTAGTTATAGCCCTTATACCTCACCGGTGGTGCTAGTGGGTAAGAAGGATGGCTCTTGGAGGCTGTGTGTGGATCCCTATCCCCATTATTAAGTAAATATTGGAAGAGTTGAGGGGTTCTAAGGTGTACACTAAGATTGAATTGAGTTCGGGCTACCATCAGATAAGGATGGATCGAGAAGATGTGCAGAAGACTGCTTTTAGGACATATTCTGGTCACTATATGTACTTAGTGATGCCTTTTGGCCTTACTAATGCCCCCTCAAGCTTCCAAAGTCTCATGAATTATGTTTTTGAAGTATACCTCAGGAAATTCATCCTAGATTTCTTTGATAACATTCTTGTTTATAGTAGAAACATGGAAGAGCATTTGCAGCACTTGAGAATTATGTTTGACCTGCTCATCAAACATCAACTTTTTTTTAGAAAGGTAAAATATTCTTTCGGTGTTACGAGGGTGAAATACTTAGGGCATTTCATCTCTGCAGAAGGTGTAACCACTGACCCTAAGAAGATTGAAGCTATGCAAAAGTGGCCTGCTCCTAAATCTGTTAAGGAACTAAGATGATTCTTGGGTCTAGCTGGCTATTACAGGAGGTTCATTAGGAGGTATGGTTGGATAAGCAAGCCTCTTACTGAACTTCTAAAAAAAGGGTTTATTTGGAGTGATAAGGCTACATAGGCTTTCAATCAACTTAAGGAAGCTTTAACTCATGCACCTGTACTCAGCTTGCCTAGTAGTACACTTCAATTTATGGTAGAAAATGATGCATGTGACAATGGTATAGGTGCAGTATTGATACAGAAAGGGCATCCTCTAGCATACCTGAGCAAGGGGTTATCATCAAGACATCAGGTTTTATCTGTTTATGACAAAGAGCTCTAGGCTCTAGTTTGGCAGTAACCAAATGGTCACAATACTTGTTGGGAAGACAGTTTGTTGTAAGGATAGATCAAAAGTCTCTTAAGTTTTTACTTGATCAAAAGCTTCATACTGGTACTCAGATGAATTTCATAGCAAAGATTATGCAGTTTGATTTTTAGATTGAATACAAGAAAGGAAGAGAGAATAAAGCTATTGATTCCCTCTTAAGAGTGCTAGCTGCTTACTTATTTATATTATCAGTAATCCCTATGAAAACCAATCTCTTCCAGAAGATCAAGTCAAGTTGGGATGAGGATGAACAACTCAAGGAACTTATCCAAAAACTGATAGACTAGGATAAAGATCAAAAGGGGTTCACCTACTATAACCAGCAACTCAGGAGATATGGAAGGTTAGTGATAGGGAAAGATGAGCAACTCAGGCATGACATTATGTAGTTATGGCATGATGCTCCTAGTGGTAGTTATTCTGGAATGGAAAATACTTATAGGAGGCTGTAACACATGTTCTATTGGAAAAATCTAAGAGAGGATGTTAACAATTATGTCAGGAGTTGTTCCATATACCAAAGGAGTAAATATGATGCTGCAGCATCACTTGTCTTTGTACAACCCTTGGCAATCCCTACTTCTGCTTAGTCCAACCTTAGCATGGACTTCATTGATGGGTTTCCAAAGCTAAACGTAAGACTACCATCATGGTAGTGGTAGATAGATTTACTAAAATCGGCCAATTCATAGCCCTTAGTCATCCCCACACAGTTGTGACTGTAGCTTAAGTTTTCCTTGATCAAGTTTTAAAACTACATGGCATGCCTGAGAATATAGTCAGTGATAGGGACCCCATTTTCCTTAGTAGGTTTTGGCAAGAGTTGTTCTCAACACATGGAGTAACCTTGAGTACTTCACTGCGTACCACCCTTATTCTGATGGCCAAACATAAGTGCTTAATAGAACCTTAGAGACATATTTAAGATGTTTTTGTTCTGATAATCAATCAGATTGGTCCCTCTACTTACCTATGGCGGAGTGGTGGTACAACACCATATTTCATTCAGCTATACAGACCACCCCTTATGAGGCCCTATATGGTCAACCACCACCACTTTATCTCCCTTACATCGCAGGAGAAGTTATAGATGAATAGGTGGATAGGAGCTTAATTACCAGGGAAATCAAATCTCAGATGCTCCAATATCATTTGGGAAGGGCAAAACAAAGGATGCAGTCCTTGCGCATTTAAAGAATATTATTATAAAGGAGCATATAGTATAGAAGAAAGTAAAGAGATAAGGAAATTATATTTTAATAAATTAGCCGAACCATTTAGTTCAAAGATAATAAAAAGTTGGGAAGAAGCAAAAATAGTAGATACGTTAGGAGCTAGAATAAAATTTTTACAACAATGGTATAGAAACTTATGTGAAAAATATAGAGAAGAATTAAAAATGGAAAAAACATTAATAAAGAATTTAGAATGTTGCAAAAATAAAATAGCACCCCAATTTGGATGTGAAAAAAGATATTATAAGAAAAGAAAAAGACATAAGAAATATAAAAAATTAAAATACAAATACAAGAGACCAAGAAAAAGATATTATGTAAAAAATTATAAATACAAAAGACCATATAGAAAGAAGAAATCTATAAACGAATGTACTTATTATAATTGTGCAAAGCTTGGACATTTAGCTAGAGATTGTAAATTACCTAAAAATCCAAAAAATAAACAAATATCATAAATAAAAATAGATAATACAGAATATATGCCGATAGATTATATAGATTATGAATTAGAAAGTGAGGATAGTATATATGAAATTTCAGAAAACGAATCAGATACTGAAATAGATAGTGAAATAGATGAATCAAATAACTGAAGAAGATATAAAAATAATAATAAAGGAAGAATATTTAAATGATGAAGGAACGGAACAAAAAATAATATTTGACAGTAATATATTTGATGAAATAAAAGGAAAAGAATTAGATTTAAGTGTAGAAAAAATATTTAAAATACCAACAATAAAAAATATTTTTACTAGGAAAAAGGATGAATATTATGTAGTATGCCAAAAAGAACATGTAATAGACTGTAGATATGCAAAAAGCAAAGCTAGTATACCACTAGTAACAAAAAGAATAATTAATAAAGAGATAAATGATATAAAAAGTAAAGGAGATCCAATAAAATATGTACACCTTGGAGGTACAGAAATATTAATAAAAGCCTGTTTTAGAGAAGGAATAAATACACCGATAGAATTATATCTAGAAGATGATAGAATTATAAAATCTATAGAAAAAATCATAATAACGGCCGTAAAAGGAAATTTAATATACCAAAAATTTAAATTTATAATAAGTGCAAATTATTCAGTAGCGGTAACAGATACAAATATAGACAAATCACTAGTGTTATATTGGAAAATATCAGGAATAGAATTAACCCCAAGAAGTAAAATATTTACAGCAAGATGCAAAAATTTATATGTATTAACAACAAAACATAAAATAACAGGAAAAAATAAGATTAACAAGATACGAATAGAAAACCCATTCGAACAAATTGTAAAAACAATAGATTATAATGATTATAGCAATAGAGACATAGATATAGAAGAAAATTTAGAAATAGTAAATGATAGAATAAGTACAACAAAAAGAATAGCTGATGAAAAACCAGAATCATCAAGCTCATCAAAAAGAACAAGTTATGAATCAAATTCAATAAGTAATTTAAACCAATATTACATAATAGGAAAAATAAATGAAAAAGAATATTTAATACTCTTAAATACAGGACAAGAAGAAAATTATATAGCAAAATATCTAGTAAAAAATGAAGAAATTAAAACTGATAATGATATGTGCCCAGATCTACCAAGAAGTTTGATAAATAATAAAAATATAGCAGAAAAAGAAATAATAATAATAGGAGTTAAAAAAATAAAAATAGAATTTGAAGTAAAGGAAGAAATGCAAAGTGCAGATATAATATTAGGAATAAAATGGTTAGAACAAGTAAAACCATATAATATAGAACATACACAATTAACCTTCACATAAAACAAAGAGAAATTATTCTTAAGGAGAGCCTTAACAAAAAATGAAGATATATGTATTAATGAAGATAGTAGTAGAAGGATATTACAGTAGATATTATACGCCTATAATAGATACAGGAGCAGAAGCTAATTTATGTAGATATAATTGCTTACCAGAAAGTAAATGGAATAAATTAAAAACACCAATAATAGTTAAAGAATTTAATAACGAGGGAAGCTTAATTACTTATAAAGCTAAGAATGTAAAAATGCAAGTATGGGATAAGATATTAACAATAGAAGAAATTTATAATTATGAACTAACATCAAAAGATATACTTTTAGGAATGCCATTTTTAGATAAATTATACCCACATATAATAACTAGAACAGACTGGTGGTTTACAACACCATGTAAACAAAAAGTAAGAGCAAAAAGAGTTAATAATAAAATAAGAAAGAAAACTGATTGGATAAAACGAAGTGAAAAAATTACACAAAAATTAGAAAATATAAAAAATACTGAAGATACGATAGAACTAGTAGTATTTTCGATAAATAAAACAGAAATAACTATATTTTCAATAAATAAAATAGAAATAATTAAGAAAAAATTATAACAATTATATAGTGAAGAACCATTAAAAGGATGGGAAAAACATAAAAGTACTATAAAAATTGAATTAATAGACAAAAATAGTATAATAACCCAAAAGCCATTAACATATAATTTTGACGATTTAAAAGAATTTAAAATGCATATAGATGAATTATTAGAAAAATAATATATACCAAAAAGTAATATTAAACATAATAGTCCAGCATTTATAGTAAATAAACATAGTGAACAAAAAAGAGGAAAAAGTAGGATGGTTATTGATTACACAAATTTAAATGCAAAAAACTATAACATATAATTATCCAATACCAAATAAGATATTAAAAATAAGACAAATAAAAGGATATAATTATTTTAGCAAATTCGATTGTAAATCAGGATTTTACCATTTAAAGTTAGAAGAAGAATCTAAAGAATTAACCGCATTTACGGTACCACAAGGATTTTATGAAATGAATGTATTACCATTTGGATATAAAAATGCACCAGGTAGATATCAACATTTTATGGATAATTATTTTAAACAATTATCTAATTGTATAGTATACATAGATGATATATTGTTATATACAAAAACTAAAGAAGAACATTAAAATTATTGGAACAGTTTACAGATATGATAGAAAAATCGGGAATAAGTCTAAGCGAAAAGAAAGCTGAAATTATGAAAAACCAGATAGAATTTTTAGGAATACAAATAGATAAAAGTGGCGTAAAAGTGCAACAACATATAGTACAAAAAATAATAAATTCGAAAGAAGAATTAGATACAAAAAAGAAATTACAATCATTTTTAAGATTAGTAAACCAAGTAAGAGAATATATTCCAAAATTAGCAGAAACTTTAAAACCACTACAGAAAAAATTAAAGAAAGATGTAGAATATAACTATAATGAAGAAGATAAAAAACAAGTTCAAAAAATAAAATTACTTTGTAGAGAATTACCAAAATTACAATTTCCAGATGAAAATAGAAAATTGATTTACATAGTAGAAGCAGATGCTAGTGAATATAGTTATGGAGGAATACTTAAATATCGATATGGAGCAGAGCAAATAGAACACCATTGTAGATACTACTCAGGTACGTTCAATGAGACAAAAATAAAATAGGAAAGAATTATGTTCATTATATAAATGTTTGTTAGCATTTGAACCATATATTGTATATAACAAATTTATTGTACGAACAAATAATACACAAGTAAGCTGGTGGTTAACAAAGAAAATACAAAATTCAGTTACAACAAAAGAGATTCGGAGACTAGTCTTGAATATATTAAATTTCACATTTATAATTGAAGTGATCAGTACTAACAAAAATGTTATTGCAGATTACATATGAAGACAAAGCTACACAGACTGAAATAATAGAAGAAGATACTCTACAAAAAATACTCAACACCCTAACTACGCTTTCATTGAAAGTGGACAGTATGGGTACTGAGATAGAAAAGCTAAAGACTAATGAAGATAAACTGAAGTCTATAGCTATAAATCAGCTAACTCAGCAGTGTGCAGAGATATGTCGATCGGAAGACGTTAAAGTTCCAGAGCTAGAAGGAGATGTTGGGACACTCCATAAAACCCATAACATTTGTCAATCTACTTCTGGAGGTACAAGCAAAGGAGTTAGTCGACCAAGATACCAAAACATAAACATGAATAAAATATTTGAAAAACCATTTACACCAAAAACACAAAAAGACCACTTGTTCATAACCCCACAAATTACCACATACCGAGATAGCCTAAACCAAGATAAAAAAGTTTACAATTATACAACTCAGAAATAGAAATACATAGAAAATATCTATAGAGTACAAACTTTTCTAAACCATAACCCCAGAGCTACAAATATCAAAGAACCAAACACCAACTATATAACCCAAAAATTACAAGGATATAACAAGATAATTGCATTACCCAAAACTAACCCAAGCCTAGTAAAAACTTGTTTTGACTATGGACTATTAAACACCATGTACACCCAAGACGGAGAAGAATTAACAGCTATGGAAGAATTACACAAGATATTCACCACCTACAAAAGAATAACAAAAGGCAATCTATTTTATATAAAGTGTTATACTGCACCAGCAGAGATACTATACGATGAAATAAAACCAGTTATACAAGTTGTAAAAATAGGACTAACCAGAGATATGATCATACTTGAAGATATTACTCAGCAACCGGAGATACCCAGAATTGAGATACCCGAGTTCTACGCAAATAAACGACTTATTGGTCTAGCTACGATTATCCAAGAACTAGCAAATAATTATACTAATGGAAACCCAATATGGAGCTATTATTCGAGAGATCATCAAATGATTTACTCAAATTCAAAAGAGCTACGACAAGCTGATATGGAAGATGTCAGACAATGGATAATGATACTACTAAGCCCAGAAAAATAATCTACCGCAAGAGCAATTAAAAAAGGATTTATTTCAGATGGACTACTGACAAGATATTATAAAATAATTGGACACAAATATCCAGATCACCAATGTTCAAGATGTAACGGAGAAGATAACATTATTCCAGAAGTACATCTAGAATAAAGAAGATAAAATGCCAGCTGGAAAGATAAGATAAGAAGTAATAATGGAGATATAGCAGATACGACAACCCCAACGGAGAAAAGATATTGAATTCATTGTATAAATTTTTCTTTACGTAAGAGAATTGTAATTATTGTAAGTTACTATTCCTATGTAGACTTTTTAGGCTTGTAAGATTCTTTAAAGGCTATAGGACTAGGTAGTAGTGTAACACCCCGTAAAAGTCGTGCATGGATTAGCCTTTAATAGAGTGCTCTTAGACTTAAAAACTTGAAAATTTTTCTAAGTGTAACTTAGAGTCATTTTAGCTGACAACCTTCGGGATACAACTTCTCGACCTTCTCGACCTTCATTTTTAGATTTTCAAGTTGCGTTACGATCGGACAATCTCATAGTACATCTCGGATAAGTTTTGGAATTTTTCGGAATGCATAAGGTTGTGTTTGGGTTTCAAAACAGTAGCAAAACGCATAGCCTGTTGCCCAGTTTTTTTCAGCATTTCAGGGTCAACTTCAAACGATCATAACTCCCTGTATATAATGAACTGTGTGATCTATAATATATCAAACGAAAGAGCTTTGAGTCCTCTTTCCACTCAAACTGGTTT
This sequence comes from Capsicum baccatum var. pendulum, assembly GCA_030864225.1. NCBI lineage: Eukaryota > Viridiplantae > Streptophyta > Magnoliopsida > Solanales > Solanaceae > Capsicum > Capsicum baccatum. The sequence goes on from CM061550.1 coordinate 10,194,148, forward strand.
CATCCAAATCTAGCATCTAAGTAAGAAGTTATATCCGTTTTACTCCAGCCTGTCAGTTTGTCAACTGAGGGATAGTTTCGACTTTTCTTATTTTCTTAGGGGCATTTTAGTCATTTCACTTCACCCAATTCCGTCTATAACACCAGATTTAGCCCAAATTCAGCAAAATACAATCCTTTTTCTCAAATTCTCTCAAGAACACCTTTTAGGTTTCAAACAAAAATCCCAAATAACTCAAGATTCAATCGTAGAAAATTCAAATCGGTTCCGTAGTTGTGTTCACCATCTCGAAAGCTTCGAGAAGCACCCCATGGTTATGTAAGGAGGATTCTAAATACAAGAGTTCATTGTTAAGGTATGAATATTGTTTATTCTTAATTCTTATCCATGAATAAGTATTGATAAAGGATTATGAGTATTGTCTTGATGTTGGAAGATAACTAGAAACATAGTTATGAATTGTTGTGTATAAATTGTTAGTAGTACATTATGGAAGTTGCTGTATTGGATTATGAAGGATGAATTGTGGTGATGTATCATTATATTAGTGGTTATGTATGCCTAGTGATCATGTTGGTATTGGATGGTGATTAAGAAGGGAAATAAAGGCTAAGAGTGATGTTGAGGGATATTTCATGAAAATGCATGATATGTGAATGTAATAAGAGTATAAGAGGATGTATGTAGTACTCTTATTGATGAGCTAAAGGATTACTTCCTAGACATTATTTGGTGAAGTTAATACCTAAATGGTAAGGTTTGGTTGCTAATACTAGTTTGCCACAAATGACTTATTGTAGATAAGTGTTCGAAGAGTACGGGAAGTCACTTGTATTGAAGTGGTTATATCAAGGTATGTAAGACATACTCTATCTAATCTTTGGCATGAATAATGACCCATGGCACTCTCAAGTAAGCTTCCAATATTGTCCTACGACACATGACACATAATAACATCATATGATCTTCGACACTACCAATTGAACTTGTTTTCACTTTTAAGATGTCCGACTAATCAAAAAATGTCCATATAATGTTGTTGACTCCGAAATGGTTTAATGAGGTATCCATGATTCTCTACTTCATTTTCATGATATTGATTACCTATTTACATGTTTTTTTCCTATTGAGGTATTATGGTTTCAAGTTTCATAAAGTGTGACCACAAAGTAACCAATCTCAAAGATTAATTGAATTGAGAAATGGAATGTCTGTATTTTAAATTGATGATATAATGTAATGTATTAGTACCACTGATCAGTTGGCCATTGTATTATAAAGTTATGTATATATGCTATTCAAGGGGTGGTCCGTATTAGTACCACTGATCAGTTGGCCATTGTATTATAAAGATTATGTATATATATGCTATTCCAGGGGTGGTCCCTGATGTATTGTATTAGTACCACTGATCAGTTGGCCATTGTATTATAAAGATTATGTATATATATGCTATTCCAGGGGTGGTCCCTGATGTATTGTATTAGTACCACTGATCAGTTGGCCATTGTATTATAAAGATTATGTATATATATGCTATTCCAGGGGTGGTCCCTGATGTATTGTATTAGTACCACTGATCAGTTGGCCATTGTATGACATATGTTATGTATTGATAAGGATTACGGGAAGTAATGATATGAAAGTAATGTGTAGGTATCCCATCAGTTCTTTTAAGTGTGGTCTACTCATACTGTTTATTCACTGGTATCTGGGTTTTGTTGATCTTTTGTATCTCATGTTGATACTCTCTGCCTTACATACTCAGTACATATTTCCGTACTGACGTCCCTCATGGGGGACCTGCATTCATGCCTGCAGGAACAGGTACTTCAGGTCGTACACCTCCGCAGTAAGAGCCAGAACATTCTATTGTTAGTGGTGAGCTCCAGTTGTTTTGGGCCATCCCAAGTCGTCTCTATATGTACCTTTGGTATTTGTATAAAAGTCTTTTGTGGGCGGAAGTTCGTCCCGACCCCAACTCAGTTGTGTATCTATGTAGAGGCTTTTGTAGACATATTGTACAGCCATAGGAGTGTTTGGTTGATAGACGTGATGGCTCTGACGGCCAATTACTGTTCATATATATATATTTATGCGTGTCTGCTGGGTCGATACAGGTACTGTTTTGTTCTATTTACAACGAAGTGCTGCCCAAATTTCTAATTTTCATAAGTAATGTAAATATGAAAGTATAGGTTATGAACGGGTTCTCCCGGGCCTCCTCGGCTACGGGTGCCAGTCCGCTCCAATGGGATTTGGGGTGTGACAGAAGAGGTATCAGAGCAAGTTCGTCCTAGTGAGTCTACAAAGCCGTGTCTACGTAGAATCTCGTTTATCGGTGTGTTGTGCACCACATCTATAAACAGGAGGCTATTGGACATTTAGGGATTATTTCCACTCTCCATTTCTTAGTTCGTGCAATAGAGTCAGAATGTTCCTCTTTCATACTCTTATTCGTGCTTTGATGTCGCCCATATGAAAGTAAAAAGTCATCCCAAATTCTTTCCTTACTCTAATGTCCTCCGATATGTCTCATTATTGAGGTGATTCAAGTGTAGAAGTTTAGAATCTAATGGTATGGTCCTTTCTGATTGAACCATATAAGAGTTAAAATTGTGCAAGGACTTGAGAAGAGTCCGTTAGTGCTTCAACGTGTATTGATTCAGATGTAGACATTGATCTTGATGGAATCGTGCTTTTCAGCTTCAGGTATTAATTGCATTTAGTCCCTTTCAAATTTATGTTACAAATGTCTTGCTTAAGGGAGGATGATGTGTAGTAGAATGTTGGAACTGTATTTCCACCCGAATAGTATTATGCGTTAAAGTGTTGTTGTCATGACCTATTGGTAGTGAAATTAGACCAAGAAGTTGGTGATGTGAAGTCACAAAGTTAGAAGTCAGAGTGAGGGTGACTTTTGTGTAAATGAATATTTTAGTTGAATAACCAATGTTCGAGAATGATTTACCCCCCTTATGGTGATAGACTAATGTGGTAACTAGTAGCATGTGTGGATGGTATGGTAGTCCGTGGAGGAAGTGTTTGACTCCGATTTTATTTATACAGAGTAAGATGTGTATTCATAGTTCATTGTATATAGCGTATTAAATTTCTATCTCATGTAATCTTGTTATCAAGGTGTTGTTGAAAAAAAAATAATAAAGTCTAGTGAAGCCGTGTGGGGCTCTTTCGATTCACTAGCATAGTTGACTTGTCATTCATTTCATTTTCTTGTTCAAAATACAAAAATCAAAGTCTAGTGAAGCCGTGTGAGGCCTATTTCGATTCACTAGCAACTTGTTGTTCTTGTGTTGGTTTAATAGATGTATAGCTGAATTTGTTTGCATGAGATTGAGTTGGTAAAGAGGTGATTCATCCTTGTGTGTTGTTTAGTAGATGGTAGAAGGAGTTGTTAGTTAGGATGATTTGTAGGTTGCTTGAAGTGTGAAAATAGCTATATTAGCCAGTAAGTTGTAAGTATAGACTCATGGTTGTTTGTGGAACTTGAAGGTAGTCTAAATGTATGCTTAAGTAAGTAAGCGTGATGTGAGAGGCCGTATAAGTAGATAAGATTGTATGGGGTTACAGTATAAGATTAATGTCGATCATGTCTATTATGTGACTTTACCCCTTGACCTTCTTTTCCTTGGTAGTTATAAACTAGTACTACTAGTGAGAAGATATGTAGTAGATTTTTGAGGTATAGTAGTAATGTTATAAAGGTGCTTTGGTCGTGGATAGTATCTAGATAAAATCAAGTATTTGGGGTAGAATGTCCCAATTTGATGGACTAGAAAATTATGTTGTATTCTTCATGGGTGGTACTTACTGAATAAAACAAGTATGAGCTGATGCCTATGATGCCTTACACCATGTATTTATAGTACCTAAAAGTCCCTAAGTCAACAAGGTACAAAAATGCAAGCTATACAATTATCAACTGCAAGCTGAAAATCTGAAAATCCTGCACATGCATGCTGAAATTTCTGCACATGATTGCCAACCTATGTGGACCTTTTAAAGTGGAAAATTTGCAGGTGTGGTCATTTGGGTTAAGTGCCATGATATGCATGTATAGTAGTTTTTCAGACCCCAAAGTGCAGTGACTGTACTTCAGTTTAAAGTCTAGCAAGGGATCTCCCAAACTTAATATCATGGTTTGAAGCTAAGGGGGAGATGATAGAGCGAATAACCAAGCCAGGCCTTCAGATTCTAGTCGTGATGTCATGATGATATAGAACGTCAGAAAGTGAGGGTGAGACAACCCATTCTTATCTCAGTATTTTTTTTTAGTTATCCCAATATCTACTCATGCCTTACGTTTCAGTCCAATGATCAAAATTCATGTTCATGCTTATGATAGAGAACCGTGTACTCTTCGAGTTCTAAAATGAGAAGTTTCAGTTCATTCAGTAGTCGGAATCCCATTCCATAAGTTATGAACTCCAGTTGAGGTCATGTAGCTCATGACTCATGTACTCCCGCTTTATAGTATGCTTGTTTTAGATAAGACCATAAGTGTGAAGTAAGATCTGGGGCCAAGTTTTTGATATATGTGAGTTTTAGTGGAAATCTGTATGTGCATGTTCTTGGGGTAGCACGTGGGAGTTATATTAAGAGTGGTTTAGAGATATGAGAAGTGTATCTTGATGGGTGTTTGGGTTGAAGTTTATATGAGGTTATGAAGATAGGCTTGAATGACATGTTGGGATTTTAGTGAAGTGACGCAATATGCGCTAGTGAATCTATAGTAAGAGTTCAGAGTTAAGTCATTAATGTAGGAAGGCATGATATGCTTAGGGTGTAAACTTTAAAAAGATATGGAAGATTGAACCATATTGTTTAGACTAGTATCATGGTATGACATGTTGTATTTTTGGGACTTGGAGTTAGGCTTGATCACAGTGAAAGGATTTAAGCTACTAAAGACATTGTAGAAAGAGCTATCAATGCCCATATGAGAATTATAAGTTGAATCGAATGAATGTGGTATCTAAGGGAAATAGTACAGTTAAGGGAGTATTCGTGGAGTGTGCTAATCTTGGAAGTAAGAAGTCGCATTGACTAAGGACTGACAATTCTATCATGATTTATGAGTTATATGTCTATATTCCAGGCTGCAGAGTAATGTCAATGTTGGGATCCTATAGTCGGATATCTTGTGTGACTCATGCCCAAGATCTCTTGCTGCCTAATGCTACTAGAACTTTTTTTCTACGAAGAGTGTTGATAAGATACTCCAGATTGGGTATAAGTTTCCTGTGTAGTTCAGTCTATTCAGCCAGCAAATCAGTTCAATAGTCAGAAAGTCAAATTCTCATGATTTGTTTGCTTGTCTTTTCAATTAATCATGCTACCCGAATTCTCATATATGTTACTATTCCAAGATTGAGTATACTAGTAGTTACGAGTATAATTCAGTTCATGCGTCATGTACTAGATTCATATTCCAGAGGTTCAGTTATGAATCAAAATCGTAGGTGCCGTGTGCATTTCCTCCATTTTCCAAGTATCTTAGTGAATTGAACACTCATAGAGGGATATAGGGTCCCAAGGGGGAGATACCCCATTTGGTTGCGTGCATAGATTCTTATGACAAGCTTCGCATCAATTGATATTGAGTATTCAGTCATACGTTCTTGTGTCAGCTCAGTCAGATATGCCTGCAGTAGAAATGCACGTTCAATAGAAAAAGTTTAGCTTATCTATGTATTCAGTTCTGCGTTCATGAGATCAACTCAATAACAAATCCATACATTAGGTTTGCATGTTCATTATGAGAACTCAGCTTATGAGTGGCTCCAGTCGTGTATTCCATGCATCAGATATGCATGTTCGATACAAGAATTCAGAATATCAGTAGTTATATCCATATGGTCATGTTTCAGATCAGCGTATTCTTTATTAGAAGACATGTCGTGCCTGCGTTATTCCATACCTTTAAGGCTTCAACATTTCCAATCCATCATTCGGGGATGAATGATCCCAAGGGGGAGATAATGTAACACCCCGTAAAAGTCGTGCATGGATTAGCCTTTAATAGAGTGCTCTTAGACTTAAAAACTTGAAAATTTTTCTAAGTGTAACTTAGAGTCATTTTAGCTGACATCCTTCGGGATACAACTTCTCGACCTTCTAGACCTTCATTTTTAGATTTTCAAGTTGAGTTACGATCGGACAATCTCATAGTACATCTCGGATAAGTTTTGGAATTTTTCGGAATGCATAAGGTAGTGTTTGGGATTCAAAACAGTAGCAAAACGCATAGCCTGTTGCCCAGTTTTTTTCAGCATTTCAGGGTCAACTTCAAACGATCATAACTCCCTGTATATAATGAACTGTGTGATCTATAATATATCAAACGAAAGATCTTTGAGTCCGGTTTCCACTGAAACAGGTTTCATCCAAATCCAACATCTAAGTAAGAAGTTATATCCGTTTTACTCCAGCCTGTCAGTTTGTCAATTGAGGGATAGTTTCGACTTTTCTTATTTTCTTAGGGGCATTTTAGTCATTTCACTTCACCCAATTCCGTCTATAACACCAGATTTAGCCCAAATTCAGCAAAATACAATCCTTTTTCTCAAATTCTCTCAAGAACACCTTTTAGGTTTCAAACAAAAATCCTAAATAACTCAAGATTCAACTGTAGAAAATTCAAATCGGTTCCGTAGTTGTGTTCACCATCTCAAAAGCTTCGAGAAGCACCCCATGGTTATGTATGGAGGATTCTAAATACAAGAGTTCATTGTTAAGGTATGAATATTGTTTATTCTTGATTCTTATCCATGAATAAGTATTGATAAAGGATTATGAGTATTGTCTTGATGTTGGAAGATAACTAGAAACATAGTTATGAATTGTTGTGTATAAATTGTTAGTAGTACATTATGGAAGTTGCTGTATTGGATTATGAAGGATGCATTGTGGTGATGTATCATTATATTAGTGGTTATGTATGCCTAGTGATCATGTTGGTATTGGATGGTGATTAAGAAGGGAAATAAAGGCTAAGAGTGATGTTGAGGGATATTTCATGAAAATGCATGATATGTGAATGTAATAAGAGTATAAGAGGATGTATGTAGCACTCTTATTGATGAGCTAAAGGATTACTTCCTAGACATTATTTGGTGAAGTTAATACCTAAATGGTAAGGTTTGGTTGCTAATACTAGTTTGCCACAAATGACTTATTGTAGATAAGTGTTCGAAGAGTACGGGAAGTCACTTGTATTGAAGTGGTTATATCAAGGTATGTAAGACATACTCTATCTAATCTTTGACATGAATAATGACCCATGACACTCTCAAGTAAGCTTCCAATATTGTCCTACGACACATGACACATAATAACATCATATGATCTTCGACACTACCAATTGAACTTGTTTTCACTTTTAAGATGTCCGACTAATCAAAAAATGTCCATATAATGTTGTTGACTCCGAAATGGTTTAATGAGGTATCCATGATTCTCTACTTCATTTTCATGATATTGATTACCTATTTACATGTTTTTTTCCTATTGAGGTATTATGGTTTCAAGTTTCATAAAGTGTGACCACAAAGTAACCAATCTCAAAGATTAATTGAATTGAGAAATGGAATGTCTGTATTTTAAATTGATGATATAATGTAATGTATTAGTACCACTGATCAGTTGGCCATTGTATTATAAAGTTATGTATATATGCTATTCCAGGGGTGGTCCGTATTAGTACCACTGATCAGTTGGCCATTGTATTATAAAGATTATGTATATATATGCTATTCCAGGGGTGGTCCCTGATGTATTGTATTAGTACCACTGATCAGTTGGCCATTGTATTATAAAGATTATGTATATATATGCTATTCCAGGGGTGGTCCCTGATGTATTGTATTAGTACCACTGATCAGTTGGCCATTGTATTATAAAGATTATGTATATATATGTTATTCCAGGGGTGGTCCCTGATGTATTGTATTAGTACCACTGATCAGTTGGCCATTGTATGACATATGTTATGTATTGATAAGGATTACGGGAAGTAATGATATGAAAGTAATGTGTAGGTATCCCATCAGTTCTTTTAAGTGTGGTCTACTCATACTGTTCATTCACTGGTATCTGGGTTTTGTTGATCTTTTGTATCTCATGTTGATACTCCCTGCCTTACATACTCAGTACATATTTCCGTACTGACATCCCTCACGGGGGACCTGCATTCATGCCTGCAGGAACAGGTACTTCAGGTCGTACACCTCCGCAGTAAGAGCCAGGACATTCTATTGTTATTGGTGAGCTCCAGTGTTTTTGGGGCATCCCAAGTCGTCTCTATATGTACCTTTGGTATTTGTATAAAAGTCTTTTGTGGGCGGAAGTTCGTCCCGACCCCAACTCAGTTGTGTATCTATGTAGAGGCTTTTGTAGACATATTGTACAGCCATAGGAGTGTTTGGTTGATAGACGTGATGGCTCTGACGGTCAATTACTGTTCATATATATATTTATGCGTGTCTGCTGGGTCGATACAGGTACTGTTTTCTTCTATTTACAACGAAGTGCTGCCCAAATTTCTAATTTTCATAAGTAATGTAAATGTGAAAGTATAGGTTATGAACGGGTTCTCCCGGGCCTCTTCGGCTACGGGTGCCAGTCCGCTCCAATGGGATTTGGGGTGTGACAAGTAGCCTTTTTGAATATTTTTTTTTTAGCATTTAGTTAAAATTTAAAAAATGTGTAAAGTAAAATGTAAAGTTCTTTCTTTCGTTCTATAAATAAAGAGAACTGAAGGCATTGCAGAGCAAGCCTTCATGCGTTGAAGCAAATACTCTCTCCATTCCATAACAAATATTTTGCCCAGTTAATTAAAAAAAAGCAGACATACTTCAATGGAAAAAGCTATGGAGGAACAAACTTCAGAAATATCAAAACTACCCAAACAGGTATATTTATTTATGATTATGAATAGCTAAATTCATAATTCCCAACAATCATGATATGATAAAATAAATTCATATTAGTTACTTTATAGTAGAATTATTCGAAGAATAATATGTTAAGAAGTTTATTAGCAAAGTGGAAACGGAGAAAAATCCCTAAGAACTATGTCATCCTAAAGGTGAAACCAATGAGGCAAGAAGCCGTGGCGGGGAGTAACCAGAGTAGAGGCGCTATTTAAGGGAAAAAGTATCCAAATTACCATGCTAATAGTGACCGAAGAACATGTTATTTAAGAATAATCTAGTATATAGTAATCTAAGATGACCATATTTTGTTATGTACATGGTTGAAGGGAATATTTTGAAAAAAGCAATTTTATGAAAATGAATAATTATTTATCTGATGTGATGGTAGATAAATTTAAAATACTTATTTTGTATGCACTTAAAGATATAAAAGTAGCAGATATAAGAAAAATCATATTAGAAAAAGCATTTGGTGAATATTACATGACTAGAGTAAATTATATACCATACCTACCTAACTACTCTTACAAATACTTATCATGATAAATTACATAAAAAAAAGCAGATGAAAATAAAAATAAACAAATACATGGAAAATAAAGATATAAAATATATAGAATTTCTTAATAAAAATATGCAAAAGCTACTAAGGCTAAAACAAACAACTATAAAATATCAATTTTAAAAGATAGATCATTAGACTATCTTAAAGTTTTAATCTTATATATACTTAAAGATATAGAAATTATAGATATTAAGAAAATAATATTTGAAAAAGTAATAGACTATGAAATTGAAACCATAAATTGGATAGAACAGTTATACGAAGAAATTTACCCAGAAGGATATTATTCAGATTAAGGGATGTTAGAATATATTAGAAAAACTAGACAAAGTCAAGATAATCGAAATAATAAAATTAATTATAGAAACTGAATTAGAAAAATAATGGAAAATCTAAAAGAGAAATTAATATGGATAGAAGAAACCTTAGAAAATCTAGAAAAAAGTACATGTGATAGTTTATATAATTTAAAAAACTCACTACGAGAAGAACAACACAAGATAATAAATACCATAGAAAATCTAGAATTAGATATATATTACAGTACAGTTAGGATAAATTATTATACAGAAATTTGTAACTCTACAGTTACTACAGGATAAAATAATAAACCAAACAAATTAATGAATATATCTTACAAAAAGAATAAATTATTAAAAAATATTGAAACAAAATCTAAGAAATATCCATGCACTAAATAGAATAGATTCATTAGATATACAATAAATCTATTTCATAAGTTAGTTAAGAAAAGAATATTAGAAAAAGTAATAGACTATGAAATTGAAACCATAAATTGGATAGAACAGTTATACGAAGAAATTTACCCAGAAGGATATTATTCAGATTAAGGGAAGTTCGAATATATTAGAAAAACTAGAGAAAATCAAGATAATCTAAATAATGAAATTAATTATAGAAACCGAATTAGAAAAATAATGGAAAATCTAAAAGATAAATTAATATGGATAGAAAAAACCTTAGAAAATCTAGAAAAAAGTACATGCGATAGTTTATATAATTTTAAAAACTCACTACGAGATACGGATAGAAAGTCCATTCGAACAAATTGTAAAAACAATAGATTATAATGATTATAGCTATAGAGACATAGATATAGAAGAAAATTTAGAAATAGTAAATGATAGAATAAGTACAACAAAAGGAGTAGGTGATGTAGGGGTGTGTGGATAACTAACTTATGAAATAGATTTATTGTATATCTAATGAATCTATTCTTTTTAGTGCGTGGATATTTCTTAGATTATGTTTCAATATTTTTTAATAATTTATTCTTTTAGTAAGATATATTTATTAATTTGTTTGGTTTATTATTTTATCCAGTAGTAACTGCAGAGTTACAAATTTATGTATAATAATTTATCCTAACTGATTAGAAATAGAGTGAACTCTTAGCTCAATGATTGATATATTTATTTGTTATCACAATCAATTAGAATATAATTTCTTGAATATTTCGTCTAATGATTCTCATTTTCTTAATTTTCTTATAGAATAAGTATTGCATTCAAATAAAGTTGTTGTTGTGCTCAATAAATGGTTGGAACTCAAAGGTGATAACTATGAGATTTTGAACTTGCAAGTTCAACATGTGCTTGAAGAGCAAAAGGCTCTCGAGGCTATTTATCATGTGATGAATGAGCCTGAAGATGGAAATATGACTGAACATAGGCATGACCATGAAACTTATTATGCTTGGAATCAAATGGACTCTACTGCTCTCATTACACTGTAATGCGTGCTTTGAAGAAAAGGTTTCGTACTTGTCTACTGCAAATCTATATCACTCAAGATCAAATTTGATACCTACAAGAATGTGACACCCCAAAAATTCAAGACAATGTTAGAACCATGCTTTAAGTTTATAAAATATCAAACCTCATGATTTGATAGTTTTATTTGTGGTTTAGATATATATTAAAGTCACAAATACCTCCTATTTTATAGGCAAGTGAAAACATCCCTTAGTGATTAAGTTCTTGTGAAGAATATAACTATATGCATATTTAAATGAGCATAACTTTTGGTGTAATTAGAATTTTTTATTTCAAGACGCACCAGCAGATAGATAATTTAATTAGATTTCTGACGATATAAATTTGGCCTTAATCCAAAATCGGGGTGAAAAGTTATGTCCAAAATACTGAAGACCTATCAAAGTTGTCCAAACTACGATTCGTAATGTCTCATTATGGGTCATTCAGTGGGAGCCATAATCTGAGCAGTAAAGGCTGAAAATGGATTTCTTACTACGATTCAAGCCATGACTCGTAGTCAGACCTTACGAGTCATGACCTAAGTTGTTGGGACGACTTTCATAAGTTTTTTTCAGTCAATTGCTAAGGTTTTTTTGTATTTTTCCCACTCTTTTAAGCCCAAACAACGTCGTTTCACCCTCCAAACAATAATTATCAAGCGTTAATATTATCCAAACCTATCTTAACTCAGAAATCTTTCATCACAGAGGAAAAGGAGATGATTTCTTTCTCCCCAAATCCAACAAGGGTTCTTTAAGTTTAAGTTCAACCCCAAGAAATTTATCCAAGGCTTATACGTTTAGATATGTGGGGTATTCATCAATGGGCTGCTTCTACCCATTGAGCCCAAAAATTCCTTTTTTGATTAAAGTATGAAATTCTCCCACATTTATGAAATTATCCATGTTAAATATGAACTTAATCCTTATTTTTCTTAGTAATTTGAATTCAAGCCATGTCAACATGTTTTTCCATGTAAATTAGGTTATATAATGCTTTAAATTTTAATTAATGATGCCATATTCAAATACTCATATGTCAAATTATCAAGTTATGAATAAAGCCGTGTGAAATTTCTATCCTCCTAAGTTTAACACATCCTCTATGTTTAAATTAATGTATCATTCTCATTTGGTTAAATGTAGTATGTTTTTGGGTCTCTAAATTATGAATTCCTACCAATGTTTTAAGTGTTGTTATTGTATTTTAGTATCATTCAGTGCTGGAGAGTTATGAACATCGATACCTATGTGTTTTTATAAGTTTCCAATTTCAAGTAATAAGTCAGTCAAACCATGGTTTTATTATTAATTTTAGATCATCATATTGATGCTGAGAACATATAAGTATAATACTATATCTTGTTAAACCAATAATTATACCAGTATCATTCAATTGGGAGTAATACTTAGCACCAAGTAAACGTAGATATAGAGGTTCCCCTATTAGTTAGTCAAAGAAGTTAGTAGAAATCCCTAAGTTCCAAAACTAAGTAGCCAGCGTAGGTTATGAGGAGTCACTATTGTGCCCAAGTGCACACGCAAGTGTACGTGGTCTCACCAAGTAATATAGTGGCCTTAAAGTAAAGAAGAACATCGACTCATAAGGACATATCAACAACTATCTAATCCAAGTTTAACTATTAAGATTGTAGTGGTGCACAAGTAAGTGGAAGAGTTTGAGGATTAAAATTAAAAGTAAAGAAAACAATGCAGAAAAGTAAAGGACGTTGGACAATTAGTGGGTGGAAACCTGGGGTTAAAGAACTACAAACAATCATAATATGCTATTGAACTTCTTAGGTTAAATTACTTATCTTTGTTGTTGATTTATAGGGTTGATTTTACGATCATGGTCTCCCGACCTCTAATCACCTATCTAACTTAGACCCACAACTACATCATTGAACGTGGATATGAGAACTAAGCAAAAGGAATTTATATTGTATCCCATAGTGAACCAAGTAAGTCTTCTAGGTATATCCCTATCCTATATTTTTATTCAAATTCCTTATTTTATAAAAGAATAAAAACCTTACTCTACTTACCCCCACGTTCTATCCTCTTATTCCACCTCCTGGGTTCACTAAGACAACAATATATGTATCCTAAGGTTAGATACTCCTAAAATAGTTATAACAAGGGTAAATAAACAACAAAATATGATATATAAATAAAGAAAAACAAATCAATTCATAGCAATAGAAAATATGTTCTTGGCCTTAAACCCAGAAAGGGGGTATTTACCCACTCATGGACATAACCACAATAAAGATAAATGAATACGTTATATAATCCATAAATAACCTAAAGTAATAGAATAAAAACCCTAATTAAAGTGTTTTCTAGACCCTATCCAAGTTTCAGAGTCGTCCAAGTTGAATACCAGCAAGTTCAAGTGTCTTATTTATAGGACAAGGCTTTTTGTCGTCGGTGGACCAAGGGACGCATCACAGGGGTCATTCCACTGGTTTGGGGATCACGACATAGATTAATCACAAAGGCACACTATTTTGGGTCCATTAGGAAGATTCATATGCATCTCAAGTGCCCCAAATCCCTTGCTAAGGTCCTCCACATGTTGGTGACATCCAAACTGTCCATTTTACGTCAAATTATGTCTGGTGCTTACATTGATCCATTCCCAGCCTTGTGGTGCTGTTTTCACTTGATTTATAACTTTTATATCATTAATAAATAATCATAAGAAACTCACAAAGCTTGTCCTATATCATCAAACACCATGAATTAGAGCTCAAAACAACACAATATCAAGAACGATGAACTAGAAACTCGAGCTAAGACTAGGCTTGTCCACGTTGATCTTTAACTTATTGTTTTGACTCTTGGATTTATTAAATTGACACTTAAACATTATATATAAATTTTTACACACATAATTATAAAATAATACCATTACAAACTCACTAAACATAATAGAAGTCATTCAGATCAACTAGACAAACACCTAGCTCAAGCTAGTAACACTAGTTTTCACATTTGAACTTTAAGTGACCAATTTAAGTACAAACTTGTTTTAAAGACACCTTGAACATTGTAATCAAATAATTAGACAGTTAGATGATCTATTATATCATCATTCACACATTACGCACAGAAGAAGTCCTCAACATAAGGCTAAATAAGTAAGGATAACAACACTAAGGCACATTAATCCGCCTCAGATCACCACCCCACACTTAAAACCTTATTCGTCCTTGAATAACTCATTACTCTAAGCATCATACGCTGAGGTGACCCTACACTTCTACTACACTCAAGACACTCAAGATACTCAAGATAGTACTATAATGACAACACAGAATGCCTGTTTCTACACTAAGCATGTTACATACACAATTGACTGTTCAAAAATACTACTTCAAAATATCCTAGGCTCAAGAACTGACTCCCCTAGTTAGCAAACTCACACACATTTTTCAATCAAATACATCATATAATTCACTAATCATTCATCAAACATATTCCCTCATAATATGAGAGTAACCCATAATCACTTACAATCACTCAATCAATAATAGAATGCGTACAAGAATCAAATTGTGCTCACTCGTACAAAGAATTCACAAGTTACAAATGATGAACCATAGGATTACCCTTAGTGTAGTACTCAACTAAAATGAGAATGTTAAGCTTAGGATTAAATAGTTGTTTAATGATTGTAATTTAAGCTATCGGATGGGTAGGAACTATTCTGGCCAGTAATAGTGACTATCTTTCCTAAGTACTTTAATATATCACCATGTACAATTAAAACCGATTTTCAACAACCAAATTTCACCTTTACTACCTTCAAACTTCTTTTGTTTTACCCCATCTCATTAAGCTCATTCACATATAATGTAGTGGAAGTATTCTTTATTCACAACTTATTCATTTTGAACAAATTGGTTTTCTTTACATTACTCAACTCCCAACCACAACACATAAAATTTTTACACACCAATAAATATCACTTTGGTGCTTAATTTTACCTTTCTCATGCTTAAATTTCCAACTTCTGACTTAATTAATTTTACCCTAAAGAGTTTAGGAGATTTTGGATCAAATTAAGGTTAATCGAAGAAGGGAATTAGACTACATATGAGGTTGTCGAAGAATAAGCTAAAGGCTCAATGGGGTTAACTAGGATAATGTATAAGGGTAGGTTAAAAGAAGGTATAAACTTGTATATCAAAGAAATGTCAATATCACCTCCTAAACTCATACCCTTTATTTTGCTTTGCACACACACCAGGCAAGTTTTAGACATCATATGCAACATGGAATATAATACAACCTAAGATCACTCATGGAACATGTTGAACTCAAGTAGGATAATCATAGACCCTCAACCAAACAATAACATGAATTTCAATGAAGACAATAAGTACAAAAGTCATAAACATGAGCCTGGGAGACTCCATAGTAGCAATTCATACAATCAACATGCTTTTTACCTTCAAAACACTGGCATCATGCAATAAAATATAGAACCAACCAGAATATCTCACTTATTTCTAACATAAATTTTTTTAAATTTACCCTAAAAATAAGAATTTTCCCACCCCACACTTAAAAATCTACTTTGTTCCCAAAGTATACTTTTAAAATATAGAGATAGAAATACTTCCTGAGGCCTCTAGGCTTAGCTAGTAGCATTTTTATCAATCAAGAGGGTCCAAACACCCCACACTTAGTCTTTTCCATGCTCCTTAGTTCAGGTATTTCGTTACACAAACTTCCTATCAACCTGTAACACAACAAAAATAAAAGCTAGTAAAGTAAAAACTAAAATACTAAAAATAAAACTTACGTTAACTTGGGTTGCCTCCCAAGCAACGCCTAATTTAGTGTCGCGACATGACCCAATCAACGTTTTCCTCCACCTTAAGGATATGAATTTTACCCCCAATTGCGCATCTATTTTTTTTGCTTTGCTCGTAGGGTGGTGGTATAAAATTGAAAAAACTAAGTAATCAAAAGTTTACAGTAAATAACTCAATCTTGAAGTGAGGTATATTTCTGTGGTGCTTATCTTAAGCAACATTAAAAACATAGGATTCTTGATTCTCATCTTCACACTCTACCACTATTTTAGATGATTCCTTAGACAAGACATCATCAAAACATAATGTAGAAAAATGCTTTGAATGACGCCCAACTATTCCCACTTCAAACTTTACACTATCCAAAATGCCTACACTTTTATTTACCTTCTCAATTTCAGTCTCAAAAGAAAGATGACAGTTGAATAGCGGAAATTCTTGTGTCTATTCCACAAATTGGCTAGTATCCTCCTCATATTTTTATTTTCTTAGTATTAGTGGACAAGGTAGTGGTTGTATCTCCTTAACTTGTTCAACAACTTTAGTTTTTGAGTACTCAGACTTCTTCAAATTATCATCGACTTTATCTGCAATCAATTAGGGAGTCAACTCTGCATCTACCTCCTTAGTTGTTTTTTGAACATTGCCCACAAACATGACTAAATCAGTATTAGCATCCCACATATTTGTGGAGTAATATATATTGCCACAAATGATACACCAACTTGTGGCCTGCTCCATAGGTCTGAAACAAGTAGGTCACTCCAAATGCTTCCATCAAAATCTAGATAAAAAGCCTCTTGGTAGGGCCCCTCACAAAAAAACAAGAATCATCATCCCTCAAAAACCATCTATCCCAGGTTGCTATATCAAGAAGTGTGATAAAAGAAAGTAAAAAGAAATAAAAAAAAAACTACTAAACTATGTACAACATGATATAGCTAAATAAAAAATAAGATAGTTTCCTAATTACAAGTCCCCGACAATAGTGCCAAAAATGTGTTGCACCCAAACTCATACACAAGTGTACGTGGTCTCACAAAGTAATATAGTAGCTTTAAAATAAATCCAAATATCAATCCCTCAGGGAATTGTATCAACAACTATCTAATTGAAGTTTAACTTTTGAGATTATAGTGGTGAAAAAGTAAATGAAAGAGTTTAAGGATTATAATTAAAAGTAAAAAAAATAATGCAGAAAAGTAAAGGACTTTGGACAATCAATGGGTAGAAAATCGGGGTTAAAGCACTACGAATAATCATACTATGTTATTGAACTTCTTAGGTTAAGTTACTTATCTTGGTTGTTGATTTACGGGGTGGATTTGATCATCATGGTCTCTTGACCTCTAATAACCTATATAACATAGACCCATAACTACATAGTTGAGCGGGTATGTGAGAATTAAGTTAAATGTGTTTATATTTTAGTCTGTAGTGAAAAACTTAAGGCATCTAGGTATATCCCTATCCTAGTAACTAACTAAAATTTCTTATTTTATAAATGAATATTAACCTTACTCTACTTACGACCATATTGTATCCTCTTATTTCCAGTAAGACCCTATAAAACTTTTAGCTTAATTCAGTCCTTTAAGCTTGTCTAGGGGTCGTAGACTTAGAAAATTCTAGCTAAGTATTAAGACTTAATGTTATTTTAGCCTTCAAAAGTTGGAAATATTATTTAGTGACCTTTACATCCCTTAAATGTTGATATCTAGGTTGATTTATGATTAGGAATGTTCGTAGGTGTTTCCGCAAAGGTTTTGAATTTTTTAGACTTTATTTAAAGCTCCTTTTGAATATTAAAACAGTGGGTCAACGCGATCTTGGTGTGCCGTGTCGACTATCACGTTGATTAATATTTTCCTAAGCTACTAGCATCCAATTCCAGTGAATCAATGCAAACATGGAGCGATACATTGGCTATTGCATCGATGCCATTGACGCTCCACGTCGACCTGTGCGTCGTAACCCAATTTTTTCAGTCATTAAAAGACCGCATTCTTGAGGGTATTTAGGGATTTTTCCCTCAACAATGAACCCTTAAAACATGAAATTAAACTACCTATAAATCAAATATAGTCATTCTTTCACAAATTTGTTCAAGAACAAAACCCAAGAAGATCCAATTTCAAATCAAGAACCCAAGATTCAACCATAATCTTTCAGAAATTCTTCAACCAAGGTATGTGAAGTGTTCATCCAAGGGTTCCTTCAACCCTTAGAGTCCAATAATCTCTTTTGAACTTCAAGTAATTGATTTTATGATTTCCATGGTTGGAATATAAGTTTATCCATGATTGCTAGTTGGATTAAGTGTCTAATTACTGAGTATATATATATATATATACATATATATTTATATATATATATGTTATGTGAAATTAATCATTATGTGTGTAGATTCATATGAATCCATGATGAATCCTTAACTTGTGAAATTAGAGATGAATTACGATAGTCACTTGTTGTTCAATACTATGTGCATATACTATGCTCACCAAGTGCTTGATAAGTTATCTATGTGAATTACTAAGAGAATAAAATCATGTCAAGTTAGCTTATGTGCGAGTTATATCATGCAGGTGTTTGTCAAAATGCCCTAACGGATGAATCATGATCAACTTCATAGTTTACATGCTTCATGTTATGCCATGTCTCTTAATTTATGCTATTGAGTCTTGGGGGTACTTGTACCCAACAATTTAGCTAATTACCTAGAGCCACAGTCATTCATAGAATAGTCTTAGTCACGACACGATCAGTAGTACTCTAAGTCAGTTACAGAGCTCAGGAAAACTCAGTAGAATCTATATTAGTCCAGTCTAATTTGGTAACCAGTTCATACCTCATTAAACTAAGTCAACTAACAGAATTTAGTAGTATTCTGCCATTCAATAGAACTCAGTGAAATCAGTTTAGTTTAGCTAAATAGTAATCTTAGTAACTATTTAGTCCAGCCTAGTACAGTCTAGAATTCAGTACAGTGTCTATTCAGTTGAGAGTAGGACTCAGAACCAAGTGATCCCAAGGATGAGGACTCACCTGCCAGTAGAGGGTGAAATCCTTAGGAGGAATCCTTACATTCTAGAACTACGTAGCAAGTATAGGTTGAAATATCTACCTAGGAGACTAGGGTTGATATATCTCATTTGAGTTTTTATACCAACGAGGGTTAAACGAAAGAGCTTCCTGTCAAAGAGGGCTAACTCATAAGTTTTCCTTACCAGTGGAACATTATTAACACCCTTCTAACTGGGGTTACAGGTTGGACCCCAAGTCAGTTGGAGAAGGGGCATGCCGGTTAGATGATTACCTCTTATGGTCTCAGTTCCAGTCTCAATCTCAGAATAGAACTCAATCCAATTCTACACATTCAGGACTATCATACATAGTCATTTTGCTCAGTACGGAACACAGTACGGTTCCACAGTATTTAAAATGTTTAGATATAGTTATTCAGATAATCAGTAATACGGTATTCATAAACTCAGATATCAGTTATTAGTATTCCAATTTAGTACTCAATATTAGCACGATCTCATTTGGAGTCTATGCATTCATGCATGTACTATTACTCAGCCATACATATGTTATTCACTTATTATTGTGCATACATATGAACCCATGCATATTAGCCTACCTCCCTGAGTATACCAGTATATTCAAAGTACTGATGCATTCTTTTCTTTGCGCTATGATGTCTTATATTATAGGTTCTGATACACGAGCTCTAGAGCACCTTTAGAAGTTCGGATTATTAGCTTTCAGAGTAGTTGTAAGTCCTCATACTTTAAGAAGATGCTTATTATTTACAGTACTTCAGTTTTATTTTAGTAGATGGAGTTATTTAGGGGATTGTCCCATCAATTCCATAGTTTAGAAAGATAAAGGCTTTTTTTAGACTAGAGTATTTTTAGATAGTTGTTTAGTTTTTTAGTACTTATATTCAGTTTTAGTATTTTGATACCACATTAATATTTATTTATAGATTTGAACCTTATGTCATGTGTTTTCGCCTATTTCTACAATCATTACAGTATCTATTACACAGTTATTACAGTAGGTACCAGTCATGTGTTAGCTTGTGGTCCTTTTGGAATTTGAGCATCGTGTAGTGTCCATGGTATAGAGTCAGGGAATTACAAACTTCGTATCAGAGCCTAAGGTTCAATAGAGTCCTAGGAAGTCTGAAATCTGTATCTAGTAGAGTCTTGTGTATGGGTGTGTTGCGTGCTATATTTATGGATACGAGGATACGGGATGTTTTAAGAAAAGATTCCCTTGTTTTAGTATTTATATCATGTGAGTTAGCATGAGCTCCAGTTACACTCTCTTTATAATCGAAGCTTCTCTTCTATTTATAGAATATGCCTCTAAAGAGGACTCGGGGAAGAGGAACGGGAGGTTAGTCAGCTGATCAGTCGATCCATCCAGGTCCTTTGGGCGAGCATGTCTCCCACTCGGAGTTCAGAGCAACCTTCACCACACTATTCTGTGGCAGCCTAGAATGAACGTCCAGCTACGGTTCCAGCAAACCCAGTGGCAAATACTACTGCTGCCAGGATTTGGGACTTACCTGAATGAACCCTCTATCGTTTACAGGGTATAAGTAAGATGAAGACCCTCAAGAATTTCTTGATCAGGGGCAGAAGGTTACAAATATCATGGGGGTAACTGCTATTGAGAAAACTGAGTTATCCACCTATTAGCTACACGATGTATCCCATACATGGTTTAATTAGTAAAAGGTAGATAGGGGTTCAAATGCAGAGCCCATAGAATAGGAAGAGTTTTCTATGGCCTTCTTAGATAGATTCTTTCCTTAGAGCTAAAAGAATCCAAGGTGTTAGAGTTTATCAATCTTAGGCAAGGTAGTATGAGTGTGAAAGAGTATTCCCTAAAGTGTACTCAGTTAGCCAGGTATTCTCCCCATGTAGTAGCAGGCAATAGATCTAGAATGAGCAACTTTCTATCTGGGGTATCGGGTAAAGTAGTTAAGGAGTGCAGGACTACGATATTGACTAGGGAGATCAACATATCTAGGCTTATTATCCATTCTCAATAGATTGAGGAATAAAAACTTAAGAAAGAGGAGAGAAAAAATAAGAGAGCAAGAATGTGTACCTGTAGTTTTGCCCAGCCATGGCCAGAGGGTGGTAACCGTTCTTGGTTTAGTCAAAAGTCTTCAACCCTAGTTCCATCTTTAGATAGTATACCAGTACCAAGGTTTAGGAATTATAGTATGATACGGTGCCAATCTCCAAAACCCAGAGTAGTGCAAGCGGTATTCATACTAATCTTCTTTGCGAGGAATATGGTAAGAATCATAAAAGTGATGTCAGTTTAAAGTTCAACCAGATATTAACAAAACCTTTCTCAGCCTCCACCCCAGTGGGTCAGTCTGTCATAGCCTGGCAGGTATACAGGAATTGTCTGGTTATGATATCTCAGGAAGTCACACTTCTAGATTTCAGTAGTAATATTAGTATGTGTAGAAAAGTAATGGGTGGGAATGATACCCAACCTATCTTTACATCAGTTCAAAGCTTTTACTTCAGTCATCACGATACCTATGCATGCTTTACATCTCAGCTCCATGAACACAACTTATATTCACACACTTTTCATAGAGTTGTGTATGTTTCCAGTTCCTAGTATGAAGAGCTCCAGTTCACTCAGTAGTACGAGTTATATTTTATGAAATCATGAACTCTAAAAGCAGCTCATGTAGCTCATGACTTCTGTACTCATTCCTTATAGTGTGATTAGTCCCAGTTATCATATCAATCGTAGTCTCAGTTACAACCTAGCTTATAGTATTAGTCTCAGTCCAGTAATCAGATCAGTAACTCAGTTTAATTTCAGGTTTTCTTGACCATAATGTATAGTTATCAGTTATTCAGTTATTCAGTTATCAATATTTCAGTACATTAGTTTATGAACTATTTTAGAATTAAGTTATACACTTAGTCTTGCATTCTCAAATAATAAAGATTTTCTTTTTCACGAATTCATGCTCAGTTATATCATACTACTCAGTCATTCCATACCTCATATGCATAATGCTCTAAAGTTTTATTCCCGTTATTCATACTAAGTATAGTTTAGTCTTACATGCCTAGTATTTAACTATCAGTCATCCAGTTAATTAGATAAGTTAGTGTGTTTATGCATTTATGTACAGTGCCCATGAGAATATTTTTTAGTAATCGCAGGTGAAGTGTCGTACTAAGGTGGAGAGAATAGTAGAGAATAATTTTTCAGTATGAGTTAGTTCGTAAAGCCAGTAATTCAATATTAGTAGTTAGATAGACAGGTTTATGTGGTGTGTTTCTACCTTTCCATCTAGTTGTCCTATCTGAATGTCTCATAAATGTAACTATTCTAAGATGGACCAGCCAGGAAGTGGAGTGTTCATCTCAGTTCATGCATCATGTCTCAGTTTTAGATCCCAGATATTTAGTCACAATTCAGTTCGTAGGTACTTTGTGCATCGCCCCAGTTTTCCTCAGTATCTCAGTCAAGTCAGCATTCTTCGAGGGACATAATGTCCGAAGGGGTAGATGCACTATAAACCCCGAGCTTTCATGTCCTAAATATCCCAGTTCTCTTCACGTAATGAATCCAGTTTGGAGTAGTGGGTACTCATAAGTTGACCCTTAAGTTCCAATCTCAGTCGTAAGCTACGTATTCAAGAGGCTCAGTTCAGTTCACGATATTCAGTTCATGTACCATGTTATAGTCTTAGTCATGTTCTCATATTCCTGTTCATGCGAACTCAAAAAATGATCTTTTCAGTATTTTTCAGTTTAAGTAATACTTTTTCTTGAACTCATTCAGTTTCATGTTCAGATTTCAGATTCAAACTTGGTATCAGTTACCATTGCACAATCAGTCATATGTTCATGAGTCAGTTCAGTCATATATTCATGCATCAGACATGCATGTCTAGTATGAGAAACTAAGCTTATCAGTAATCCCAGTTGTAACACCCCGTAAATTTTTTCGTACACTTATCGCGATTATATGGAGTCCTAAAGACTTGCGTATGGGTTAAATTAAGTTTATGGTGTTTGAAAGTATCCCGTAAATAGTTGTATGTGTAGGTATTGGAATAAGCTTTCCAACGATATAAAGTTTGCCCAAAACAGAGGAGTATTTCATATAAGCAAGAACATTCGAAATTTCAAAACGGTGGCCGGGAAGCCTGTGAACAGTAATTCTGAAGGAAAATTTCAGCAGCTAGGCAATCCAACTTTAGGCGATTATAACTCCTTGTACAAAAAGAACTGTGTGATCTTCTATATATAGACGAAAATATCCGAGAATCTTCTTTCCGATGAAATTGGTTTCATCCAAATCCAATGTCTGAGTAAGGAGCTATACCCGTTTTACTGCAGACTATCAAAAAAAAAACAGAATTGTGGGACAGATTTTTGGGTCAACTTTAAACGACCATAACTCCTTGTAAACGAAGAACTGGGTGGTATACTTTATATGAAAATGAAATCCCTTTGAATTATATTTCCAATGCAATTGGTTTCACCCAAATCCGATACTGGATCAAAGAGTTATAATCGATTTACTTCAGCCTGTCAAAACTGTCCACTGGGGACAGATTCGGGATTTATTTCAATTTTTAGGGCACAATGGTCATTTTCTATTACCTTTGGACGAAAATTGGTCCTAAAAACCTGCACTTATCCTCATTTTTATCATATGTTATCCAAATATTAGGAAAGGTGAAAACCGTAGCCAATTTCAACCTCAAATATTTTGTGATTCAACCGTAGAAAATTGAAATTGGTTCTGTAGTTGTGTTCACCATCTCGGAAGCTTCAAGAAGCACCCCATGGTTATGTAAGGAGGATTCTAAATACAAGAGTTCATTGTTAAGGTATGAATATTGTTTATTCTTGATTCTTATCCGTGAATAAGTATTGATAAAGGATTATGAGTATTGTCTTGATGTTGGAAGATAGCTAGAAACATAGTTATGAATTGTTGTGTATAAATTGTTAGTAGTAAATTATGAAAGTTGTTGTATTGGATTATGGAGGATGAATTGTGGTGATATATCATTATATTAGTGGTTATGTATGCCTAGTGATCATGTTGGTATTGGATGGTGATTAAGAAGGGAAATAAAAACTAAGAGTGATGTTAAGGGATATTTCATGAAAATGCATGATATGTGAATGTAATAAGAGTATAAGAGGATGTATGAAGTACTCTTATTGATGAGCTAAAGGATTACTTCCTAGACATTATTTGGTGAAGTTAATACCTAAATGGTAAGGTTTGGTTGCTAATACTAGTTTGCCACAAATGACTTATTGTAGATAAGTGTTCGAAGAGTACGGGAAGTCACTTGTATTGAAGTGGTTATATCAAGGTATGTAAGACATACTCTATCTATTCTTTGGCATGAATAATGACCCATGGCACTCTCAAGTAAGTTTCCAACATTGTCCTACGACACATGACACATAACAACATCATATGATCTTCGACACTACCAAATGAACTTGTTTTCACTTTTAAGATGTCCGGCTAGTAAAAAACAATGTCCATATACTATTGTTGACTCCGAAATGGTTTAATGAGGTATCCATGATTCTCTACTTCATTTTCATGATATTGATTACGTATTTACATATTTTTCCTATTGAGGTGTCATGGTTTCAAGTTCCATAAAGTGTGACCACAAAGTAACCAATCTCAAAGATTAATTGAATTAAGAAATGGAATGTCTGTATTTTAAATTGATGATATGATGTATTGTATTAGCACCACTGATCAGTTGGCCATTGTATTATAAAGATTATGTATATATGCTATTCCAGGGGTGGTCCCTGACGTATTGTATTAGTACCTCTTATCAGTTGGCCATTGTATGACATATGTTATGTATTGATAAGGATTACGGGAAGTAATGATATGAAAGTAATGTGCAAGTATCCTATCAGTCCTTTTAAGTTTGGTCTACTCATACTGTTTATTTGCTGGTATCTGGGTTCTGTTGATCTTTTGTATCTCATCTTGATACTCCCTGCCTTACATACTCAGTACATATTTCCGTACTGACGTCCCTCACGTGGGACCTGTATTCATGCCTGCAGGAACAGGTACTTCAGGCCGTACACCTCCGCAGTAAGAGCCAGGACATTCTGTTGTTAGTGGTGAGCTCCAGTTGTTTCGGGGCATCCCTAGTCGTCTCTATATGTACCTTTGGTATTTGTATAAAAGTCTTTTGTGGGCGGGAGTTTGTCTCGACCCCAACTCAGTTGTGTATCTATGTAGAGGCTTTTGTAGACATATTGTACAGCCATAGGAGTGTTTGGTTGATAGACGTGATGGCTCTGATGGCCAATTACTTTTCATATATATATTTATGCGTGTCTGCTGGGCGGATACAGGTACTGTTTTCTTCTATTTACAACAAAGTGCTACCCAAATTTCTAATTTTCATAAGTAATGTAGATGTGAAAGTATAGGTTATGAACGGGTTCTCCCGGGCCTCCTCGGCTACGGGTGCCAATCCGCTCCAATGGGATTTGGGGTATGACAGAAGTGGTATCAGCGAAGTTCATCCTAGTGAGTCTACAAAGCCGTGTCTACGTAGAATCTCGTTTATCGGTGTGTTGTGCACCACATCTATAAACAGGAGGCTATTGGACATTTAGGTATTGTTTCCGCTCTTCATTTCTTAGATCGTGCAATAGATCCCATATTAGAGATAAAGTCATAATCAATCGCTTAATCCAATTGTTTCTTTTTTATTTATTATAGTGACGATGCCGGTTACAAAGAGAAAGAATAAGTGGAAGCGAGTAGATGCAGTGGCCAGAGAAGGTACTAGTAAGTCACCACCGGCACAAGCTGAGCAAAGTGAGTCTCAAGCTGAGCATATATCAGGCACTTCTTCTCCTCCGGAAGGGCCGTTTATTAATGCTGTTGATCGAGATTTGAGGGATACAGTACAACTTCTGACGCGTATAGTTGCCGGTCAAGTTCAAGGGCAAGCTATTCCTACCACGGGTTCTAGTGGTATGGATAGAGCAGCTAGCCTTCAGACTCAGGATTTTCTGAAACTGGATCCTCCTACTTTTACTGGATCAGATATTAATGAAGACCCGCAGGACTTTGTCGATCAAACCCAAAGGGCTCTAGATGTTATGCATGTATCCGGTAAAGAGATAGTTGAGCTAGCAGCATATAGACTGAAAAGAGAGGCTATATTGTCGTACGAGGATTGGAAACGATCTAGGGGTATTGATGCACCTCCAACTACGTGGGGAGAGTTCAAAAATGCATTTATTGATCATTATCTTCCATTTGAGACTCGTCAGGCCCGTACAGATCAATTCTTAAATCTTCGTCAGGGTAATATGAGTGTAAGGGAGTATAGTCTTCAATTTAACTCCTTGTCTCGATATGCTTCTAATGTGGTAGCTACTATGGACGACAGAGTTCATCACTATGTGAATAGATTGGAACCATACTTGGTTAGAGATTGTACCATTGCTGCTTTGAACAAGGACATGGATATAGCGAGGATACAAGCTTTCGCTCAGAAGATGGAAGATCAAAGGCAAAGAAGAAGAACCCAGGATTCAGAAAAAGGATATTCTAAGCGGCCCAGAGCTATAGGGCAGTTTGTGGCATCTCAGGGAGGGTTTAGGCCTTTGTTCTCTCATAGATTGCCTAGCCCATTATATTCTTATCCTGCAATTAGTGCTCCACTGCAATTTCAAAGGTTTAGAGGTAATCAGCTCAGGCAAAGCAGTGAAAATCAGAGTTCGCGAACAGTGGGGTATCAAGGGCAAGGGAGTATGAGTCAATTGAGACCTCCACGACACCCGTGCCCTATATGTAGAAAATTTCACTTTGGCGAATGTCGGCTTGGGACGAACAATTGCTTTTGGTGCGGTAAACTGGGGCATATGGCTAGAGATTGCCCACGCAGGACCACAGGTGGTATAACACGACCTACCAGATCAGTTGTTGCGTCATCTTTGGTGCCTCCTTTGAGTAGGGGTGCACAACCTATGGGTCACGGTAGAGGTGATAGAGGGGCAGCTAGTGCTAGCGAAGCTCAGAACCGTGTGTATGCCCTAGCAGATCGGCAGAATTTAGAGGCTTCTCCAGACGTGGTTACAGGTACGTTGTCCATCTTTGCATTTGATGTGTATGCCTTAATTGATCCTGGCTCTACATTATCGTATGCTACTCCTTTGGTTGCGGGAAGGTTCGGAAGAACACCCGAATTATTAGCCAAGCCATTTGAAGTATCAACGCCAGTGAGGGAATCTCTTATAGCTAGGAATGTTTATCTAAATTGTGTTGTGAATATTTGTGGTCGTGATACGATGGCCGATCTTGTTGAGTTAGAAATGGTAGATTTTGATGTTATTATGGGCATGGATTGGTTAGCGTCTTGTTATGCTACAGTAGATTGCCGTTCTAAGAAGGTATATTTCCATTTCCCAAATGAGTCAGTCCTTGAATGGAAGGGTAATGTTGGCGCACGGAGAGGTAGATTTATTTATTACTTTAAGGCAAGAAAAATGATTTTCTAGGGGTACATATACTATCTGGTTAGAGTAAGGGATACAGAGGCAGAGCCCCCAAATTTTCAGACCGTTCTGGTTGTGAATGAATTTCCTGATGTATTTCCTGAAGAACTACCAGGTTTACCTCTTGAACGAGAAGTGGGGTTTGGTATTGATTTGTTGCCAGAAACACAACCAATCCCAATTCCTCCTTATAGAATGGCACCAGCAGAGTTGCGAGAATTGAAAGAGCAATTGAAAGACTTGCTAGAGAAGGGATTCATCAGGCCTAGTATGTCCCCTTGGGGAGCACCAGTATTGTTTGTGCGTAAGAAAGATGGTTCGCTGAGGATGTATATTGACTATCGGCAATTGAATAAGGTGACTATCAAGAATAAATACCCCCTTACCCGAATTGATGATTTATTTAACCAGTTCCAGGGTGCCCAGTGTTTTTCCAAAATTGACTTGAGATCAGGCTATCATCAAGTGAGAGTCAAGGATAAAGATATACCCAAGACAGCTTTCCGAACACGGTATGGTCATTATGAATTCCTAGTTATGTCATTCGGGCTGACAAATGCACCCACAGTTTTTATGGATCTGATGAATAGGCTGTTTATGCCGTTTCTAGATGTGTTCGTGATAGTTTTCATAGATGATATTCTGGTCTACTCTAGATCAGAAGAGGACCATGTTAATCACTTAAGGCAGGCATTGCAGATTCTTCGTGATCGTAAGCTGTATGCGAAGTTTTCTAAATGTGAGTTTTGGCTCAAGTCAGTGGCATTTTTGGTCCATATTGTATCCAGTGAAGGCATAAAAGTTGACACTCAGAAGCTTGAGGCTGTGAAGAATTAGCCAAGACCCACGACGACTACGGAGATTCGTAGTTTCCTCGGGTTGGCAGGTTATTATAGAAAGTTTGTTGAAGGTTTTTCTTCTATTTCTGCACCTTTGACTAAGTTGACGTATATAGCCTCCAAGTTTCAATGGAATGATGTCTGTGAAAAGAGTTTCCAGGATCTGAAGAGCAAGTTGACTTCTACACCGGTATTGGTACTTCCTGAAGGCACAAAAGGGTATGCAGTGTACTATGATGCTTTGAGAATTGGCTTAGGATGCGTACTAATGCAACATGGTAGAGTAATAGCCTATGGCTCTAGACAGTTGCGACCTTATGAGAGGAATTATCCCACACATGATCTTGAGCTAGCTGCAGTTGTATTTGCTTTGAAGATATGGCGCCACTACTTATATGGGGTTCATGTTGACATATATACCGATCATAAGAGCCTGCAGCATATCTTCAGTCAGAAAGATCTAAACTTGAGGCAGCGGAGATGGCTTGAATTGTTGAAAGATTATGATGTTGATATCTTGTATCATCCAGGGAAAGCGAATCTGGTAGCGGATGCACTGAGTCGTAAGTCTAAAATGGCATCTATAGAAAAGCAGGGGATGATTAAGGATCTTCACCAACTAGCTAATTTGGGAGTCCGACTTCTCGAAACTCCAGATGAAGAGGTTATTGTACGTAATGCAGCGGAATCTTCATTGATAGCTGAAGTGAAAGAGAAGCAGTATGCAGATCCAATTTTATTGTAGCTTAAGGAGGATGTGCAGAGTGGCACGACAAAGGCATTTGGGCTTACGCGAGAAGGAGTGCTTCAGTGTCAGAATCGTTTATGTGTACCTGATGTAGTTGAGCTAAGAAAGAGAATTATGATAAAAGCACACTGTTTAAGGTATTCCATCCATCCAGGGTCGACTAAGATGTATCAAGATTTGAAAGCAATATATTGGTGGAATGACATGAAGAAGAATATTGCCGAATTTGTAGCTGAATGTCTTGTAAAACAGTCAAAGTAGAACACCAGAAACCCGGTGGTTACATACAATGTATAGATCTTCCAGTCTGGAAGTGGGACAGGATCAATATGGATTTCATCACGGGTTTGCCTCGTACATATCGGAAGTTTGATTCCATATGGGTGATCATTGATAGGCTTACCAAATCTGCGCACTTCATACCAGTTAAGACAACTTATACGGTGGAAGAGTATGCGAAGTTTTATATTAAGGAGATCGTTCGGTTATATGGAGTTCTAATTTCCATTATATCCGATCGAGGAGCCCAATTTACCGCGAATTTCTGGAAGTCTTTTCAAAGGAGTTTGGGGACACAAGTAATCTAAGTACTGCTTTCCATCCTCAAACGGACAGACAAGCGGAGCGTACCATCCAGACACTTGAAGATATGCTACGAGCATGTGTATTAGATTTCAAAGGCAACTGGGATGATCACCTACCTCTTATCGAGTTTGCCTATAATAATAGCTATCATTCAAGTATCAAAATGGCACCATATGAAGCATTGTATGGAAGAAAGTGTAGATCGCCAATAGGATGGTTTGAAGCAGGTGATGCGGTCTTATTTGGACCGGATCTTGTTTATCAAGCAATGGAGAAGGTTAAAGTGATCCAACAACGGCTTGCAACAGCTCAAAGTCGAGACAAATCTTATGCGGATGTTAGAAGAAGAGGACTTGAGTTTTCTATCGACAATTGGGTATTCTTGAAAGTATCACCAATGAAAGGAGTGATGAGGTTTGGCAAGAAAGGAAAGTTAAGTCCACGATACATAAGTCCGTATAAGATCATTCAAAGATTTGGACAAGTTACTTATGAGTTAGAGCTACCTCAAGAGCTCTCAGCAGTTCATCCCGTATTTCATATTTCGATGCTTCGCAAGTACATCGGAGATCCATCGCACATATCTACTACGGAAGATGTACAAATTACAGAAGATATCACTTTTGAAGAAATGCCTATTGCTATTCTTGATCGCCAAATTAAAAAGATAAGGAATAAAGAGATAGCATCGGTAAAAGTACTTTGGAGGAATCAACAAGTTGAGGAGATCACATGGGAAGTTGAGGAAGCGATGAAGATTAAGTACCCTTACCTATTCAACGATGAAGAGGAAGTTCATGAGACAGAAGAAGAACAATAACAAGTAAATGTTTGTTTTTATGAAAGGATGTTATGATGATTAATATGTTAATTGTAAGCTTGGACATGTCTTAATTGAGTAACTATGCTAACATTCGAGGACGAATGTTCTTAAGGGGGGGATAATGTAACACCTCGTAAATTTTTTCATACACTTATCGCGATTATATGGAGTCCTAAAGACTTCCGTATGGGTTAAATTAAGTTTATGGTGTTCGGAAGTATCCCGTCAATAGTTGTATGTGTAGGTATTGGAATAAGCTTTCCAACGATATAAAGTTTGCCCAAAACAGAGGAGTATTTCATATAAGCGAGCACATTCGAAATTTCAAAACGGTGGCCGGGAAGCCTGTGAACAGTAATTCTGCAGGAAAATTTCTGCAGCTAGGCAATCCAACTTTAGACGATCATAACTCCTTGTACAAAAAGAACTGTGTGATCTGCTATATATAGACGAAAATCTCCGAGAGTCTTATTTCCGATGAAATTGTTTTCATCAAAATCCAATGTTTGAGTAAGGAGCTATACCCGTTTTACTGCAGACTATCAAATAAAAAACAGAATTGTGGGACAGATTTTTGGGTCAACTTTAAACGACCATAACTCCTTGTAAACGAAGAACTGGGTGGTATAACTTATATGAGAATGAAAGCCCTTTGAATTATATTTCCAATGCAATTGGTTTCACCCAAATCCGATACCGGAGCAAAGAGTTATGATCGATTTACTTCAGCCTGTCAAAACTGTCCACTGGGGACAGATCCGGGATTTATTTCAATTTTTAGGGCACAATGGTCATTTTCTATTACCTTTGGACGCAAATTGGTCTTAAAAACCTTCACTTAGCCTCATTTTTATCAGATGTTATGCAAATATTAGGAAAGGTGAAAACCCTAGCCAATTTCAACCTCAAATATTTTGTGATTCAACCGTAGAAAATTGAAATTGGTTCCGTAGTTGTGTTCACCATCTCGGAAGCTTCAATAAGCACCCCATGGTTATGTAAGGAGGATTCTAAATACAAGAGTTCATTGTTAAGGTATGAATAGTGTTTATTCTTGATTCTTATCCATGAATAAGTATTGATAAAGGATTATGAGTATTGTCTTGATGTTGGAAGATAGCTAGAAATATAGTTATGAATTGTTGTGCATAAATTGTTAGTAGTAAATTATGGAAGTTGTTGTATTGGATTATGGAGGATGAATTGTGGTGATATATCATTATATTAGTGGCTATGTATGCCTAGTGATCATGTTGGTATTGGGTGGTGATTAAGAAGGGAAATATAAACTAAGAGTGATGTTGAGGGATCTTTCATGAAAACGCATGATATGTGAATGGAATAAGAGTATAAGAGGATGTATGAAGTACTCTTATTGATGAGCTAAAGGATTACTTCCTAGACATTATTTGGTGAAGTTAATACCTAAATGGTAAGGTTTGGTTGCTAATACTAGTTTGCCACAAATGACTTATTGTAGATAAGTGTTCGAAGAGTACGGGAAGTCACTTGTATTGAAGTGGTTATATCAAGGTATGCAAGACATACTCTATCTATTCTTTGGCATGAATAACGACCCATGGAACTCTCAAGTAAGCTTCCAACATTGTCCTATGACACATGACACATAACAACATCATATGATCTTCGACACTACCAATTGAACTTGTTTTCACTTTTAAGATGTCCGGCTAGTAAAAAACAATGTCCATATACTATTGTTGACTCCGAAATGGTTTAATGAGGTATCCATGATTCTCTACTTCATTTTCATGATATTGATTACCTATTTACATGTTTTTCCTATTGAGGTATCATGGTTTCAAGTTCCATAAAGTGTGACCACAAAGTAACCAATCTCAAAGATTAATTGAATTAAGAAATGGAATGTCTGTATTTTAAATTGATGATATGATGTATTGTATTAGTACCACTGATCAGTTGGCCATTGTATTATAAAGATTATGTATATATGCTATTCCAGGGGTGGTCCCTGACGTATTGTATTAGTACCACTGATCAGTTGGCCATTGTATGACATATGTTATGTATTGATAAGGATTACGGAAAGTAATGATATGAAAGTAATGTGCAGGTATCCCATCAGTTCTTTTAAGTGTGGTCTACTCATATTGTTTATTCGTTGGTATCTGGGTTCTGTTGATCTTTTGTATCTCATCTTGATACTCCCTGCCTTACATACTCAGTACATATTTTCGTACTGACGTCCCTCACGGGGGACCTGTATTGATGCCTGCAGGAACAGGTACTTCAGGTCGTACACCTCCGCAGTAAGAGCCAGGACATTCTGTTGTTAGTGGTGAGCTCCAGTTGTTTCGGGGCATCCCAAGTCGTCTCTATATGTACCTTTGGTATTTGTATAAAAGTCTTTTGTGGGTGGGAGTTTGTCCCGACCCCAACTCAGTTGTGTATCTATGTAGAGGCTTTTGTAGACATATTGTACAGCCATATGAGTGTTTGGTTGATAGACGTGATGGCTCTGATGGCCAATTACTGTTCATATATATATTTATGCGTGTCTGCTGGGATGATACAGGTACTGTTTTCTTCTATTTACAACGAAGTGCTGCCCAAATTTCTAATTTTCATAAGTAATGTAGATGTGAAAGTATAGGTTATGAACGGGTTCTCCCGGGCCTCCTCGTCTACTGGTGCCAGTCCGCTCCAATGGGATTTGGGGTATGACACCAGTCATGCATTCATGAATCATGTTTAGCTATGTACTCATACATCAGATATGCATGTTTAGCATAATAATTTAGTGTATTAGTGACCTCATTCATGAAACCATGTTCAGTCTATTAGTATTCTCAGTATCAGTAGTCCTATTCGAGGACAAATGTATCCAAAAGGGAGATAATGTAAGATCCCGTTAAATTCTTAGCTTAATTCAGTCCTTTAAGTTTGTTTAAGGGTCCCAGACTTAGAAAATTATACGTAAGTATTAAGACTTAGTGTTGTTTTAGCCTTCGAAAGTTGGCAATCTTATTTCGCGACCTTTACATCCCTTAAATATTGATATCTAGGTTGATTTATGATCAAGAATGTCCGTAGGTGTTTACAGAAAAGTTTTAGATCAATGCGATCTTGTTGCGCTGTGTCGACTATCGCGTTGATTCGATCCCATCGACGCCCCGCGTCTGTAGACACGTAATTTTTTTTACCTCACTGAGTTTAATATATGTATGTTTTTTTGGGGTATTAAATATTTATATATGATCTGATATTATTTTAACTCTTATTTTATTTTTACTGAATTTTTAGTTAAAAAAATAAATAACTAAAATAAAGTTAATTTTGGGATATTTATTTTTTTTTTTATTCTAATTTTAAAAAAATAATACAAAAATTTAAAGATATTTTTTCTTTTTAAATTTAAAAAAAATAAGTTCGTAGTTTTACTATTATCTTAGTTTTGGGTTATATATAATTTTATTAAATTTTTATAAATATAAAATTAATATATATATATATATATATATTTATTATTACTGTTTATTCTCTCTCTCTATTTATATATATATATATATATATATATATATATATATATATATATATATATATTTAAAAGAACAAACTTTATCCTAATAAAACTATTCAACCTCCATCCCCTATCTGTATCTGATTTCTTAACTGTTCCCTCCCAAAATAATCCCCTATTTAAGGACTCTTTAACCCCCAAAAGTATGTACATTCGAAACATCAGATAGGCACTGAAACTGAGAGAAAAACACAGTCAGAACAAAAAGAAAGAGAAGATAAAAAAAAAGTTACAAAAGAGAGAGAGAAAAAGCAATAGAAGTTATAAGAAAGAGAAAAAGAAAGTAAAAGAGGGACGACTTGAGTTATGAATCGAGTTTTGAATTTCCATTCTAGTTTTCCGGTGATAGCGTTTGTATTCCTGTAGTCAAGTAAAATCGTCACACAAGTCCAACTCAGTAGAGATTATTGCTCATGGTTTTCTTGTTGGCGTCGAACTCCATTTGCTGGATTCCTTACTTAACCAAATCTGGGAAAAATATAATTTTGCTTCATCAAGGTTCTTTCTCATTGTTTTATCCAATATTTAGTCACCTACTTTAATTGTTTCATGGCTTGTACACATATTTGTTCATGTGGCATTTTTGGATTGGATTAATCATTAATGTCTAAATCTTCATTCGTGTGTTGTGATCCCTACTTTTGTTTTGTGTATGTGAAATACCTTTATTATTAATCCCTTTTACGGTATTCACTCATGTTGGATATCCACTTCTTAAAAATTGGTTGAGTATATTTGTGCTAGGTTGATGAATTTTTTTTTATTTTTTGTTATATGTAGGCACGTGGAGTTGAAGGATCACAATAATGAAATAATAAAATATAATTAGGGATTAAATTTGGTTAGACTTTAATAATTATTAAATGTGTATGTTAATGGAAAACTTTTCTTTCCGTTTTTTTTAGAAAACATTTACATACACTTTGTAATACTAAGGATGTTATTGTTTTGCATTGGGGTGCTATTTGCTACTGTTCACTGCCAAATCTTTTCACAAAAGAAATATAGAACAACATTGTGAGATTAAATATTTATAAAGAAAGTGAAGGGTTAATAAGAATAGAACTATGTTGCATCTAACAAAAACTACCAAAAGTATTCTTAAGCCTAAATAAAGCAATTAGAATTTGGTCATAATTAATTTCCACAAGGATTTTATTTGCATTCTTCAATTACGTGCTTAGTTATTGACCATGCCGATTTCGTTATGCATTATTTTAGATGTTAGATAGATGCTTTTGGTTGTGAGGTTTTCCACTTGAAAAAGTGAATAATTTCTTTTATGGATGGAGAAGATAGACCAAGGTTTCAGTAACTTTTGTTTATCATGTTATTAATTAGTGAGTCGTTAATTGAATTCTATCCGAATTGATTCGAGCTTAAATTATATAAGACCCGAGCTACTAATTAATGTAAGCTTGAGTGTACTGAATTGTAGTTTTATTCAAGTCTCTTCATAATAAAGAAAAGAGAAAAGAGAAAAGAGAAAAAACTCATTTGTAAGGTAGGCGAGTTGCAAATTTGAATGAAAAGGAGAAAAGAGTGAAAAAATCGATAAGAATAACTGTCTGTAGCTTAAAGAGATAAAACAAATGCCTTTAATGCTAGACAGATTTTTAGGCACGTTAAAATATTCGTTTCAATTAAGAATGCAGCGTACGCACCTTTCTGAGACATTTAAAATTTCAAGGATGCAATAATGCACCTTGGCAAGCATTTTTCAAAAATTAATTTTAAACGATTTAATACACGAGTTACAGACAACTGTTAGACATTAAAATATGAGCGAAATTAGGCCTTAACATAATATATCAAAATAGTTTAAGTTAGTATAAGTTGATAAAGCGACCGTGCTGGAACCACGAGACTCGAGGGGTGCCTCACACCTTTCCCTCGGTCAATAGAATTTCTTACCCAATCTTCTATTTTTGAAGACCAAAATAAAGAGTCATTTCCTTTTGATTAGGGATTCAATGCGGTGACTTGGAATACCACAACTCAATTCCAAGTGGTGACTCTGTAAATAAAATAATTCCTATTCAATATCATCACTTTAATTGGAAAAACCTTTCGACTCGATTCCTCGATCAAAAAAAGGGTGTGACATCTCTGGCGACTCTGTTGGAGAATAACATAAGAATTCGAGCTTTGATTATTGACTTTACTTGATTTCATTATTTTTATCTTATGTTTGTTGTCCTTATGTGCTACTTGTCACTCATTTATCTTATTGATATTGATGAACTGTATTATATACTGTCTTCTCTTGCGCACACCCACTGAGTCTCTGAAATAGGATAGAAGAAATACAGAGTATGCATCCTACTTTCTTTTCGAGATAGCCCGAGTGCCAAAGCACCTGGTGAAGGATTATAGTCATACATGTTAGGAGGGGTTTGAATTAGTAACGAACGCGGTGTTGCCCTGCTATCGATCAAGTTGTCCTTTCTCGGCTCGAGTTTCTGTTTGGGTAAGCCAGTCTAGACACCTATCCCTATTAGTCTTAAACTTAGAATTACGGAAAACTCAAAAGCTAGTTATCCCTATTAGGTTCTGCTTTATTTGCGTCATATGCATTTTATTTAACGGGACTCAGCACAGATGTCGGGTCTGTCTAGGACAGGTGATCACTTTATAAAGAACAACATGTGCATCCTACAGACTCTTTGACATTTGTTAGGAAGGCTATCTGATTGTTGACTGGATTTTACACAAATTTTAAATGCAAGAGATTATATTATCCACAAATTTAGTGAATTATTTTTCAAAGGAATTTTTTTTTTTTTTTAATAAAAAAGAAAGGAAAATTTTAAATTTATAGTAACATAGTTTTATGATTTTCATGAACTACGAGGGTTTGATTCTCACATCTCAGTTGGCTACGTAGGGAGTCCTTCCCAGGATACCACCCTATCTTTTAAAAAATTATTCATATAATTATTGGCGAATATTACAATAATATAATTACATTCATAATTATTTTTCGAATCCTCAAGTTCAATTTTTATATATCTTAATAGCCCTGAAACTTTAGTGATCATGAGACTAAGTTTTGTACGACATATATTTCAAGAACTATGCACACCTGATTCTCATCTTAATAAGATATGTAGGCAGTCCTTCATGGATTTGGTTGTCTTAAATTCTTTTTAACTCCAACACATTAGTTTTATTCAAAATCTAAGTAATATTAAGGTGGTTGGTTGGTGGCTAAGTTGGCTTCTACTCCATGCAATAGAAGTTCAAAGAAATGAGAAAGATGACCCGCAAAGAGGGTGTAGGGTCTAACAGTGAGGAAAAGAAGAATCAGTTGATTTCGTAAGAATTAGCATCAATCGAAGAAAATAAATTATTGAAACAATAGATAGCGGAGATATATCCAGCTGGATTGAATGGACAAGCCCCGCCTTCCTCAATCCCTGGAATTTCAAATGATCCAAATCCCTCTTAAGCTCAAACTGGCAGTCCATTTTACTCGCCTAGATTCGGCCCATATGCTAATGTATCTGGTGGTGCTGGTACTTCCACCATGCGCCTACCAAATTCGTCTGTCATAAATAACCCACTTTTCACTTCTGTAGCACTAGCTACTGCGGGTCCTCAATTAACAGTACAGAAGAATATGGGTGAACCAAGTCATGGCCAGGAAAGTGAGAAGCGTGGAGTAGAGTATGAGAAATATGCAAGGATTAGGAGGGACAAAAAGTGTTTCATACATAGATTTGTGTATGTTTCCTGATGTTCATTTATCGCTAGGATTCAAAATGCCAAAGTTTGACAAGTACGAAGGTCATGGTGATCCTTAGGATTATTTGAAGAAGTTTTGCAATCAATTAAGGGGAGCAGGGGAAAATAAAGACCTATTAATGGCTTACTTTGGAGAAATCCTGGCGGAGATAGCTTCTAAATGATTCATTGACCAAGATATTTCTCGATGGAACATTTAGGATAACATGGTTCGATATTTTTTTCAACAATTTCAATATAATATTAAGATAGTGCCAGATCGCACCACACCTGCCAACATGAGAAAAAAGACAACTAAAAGTTTCTGAGAATATGCTGTCAGATGGAGAGAGCAGGTTGCAAGAGTTAGACCGTCAATAAAGGAGTCTAAAATGATTTGATATCTTTTTACAGACACAAGAACCTAATTATTTTCCGTATTTGGTATCTACTATTGGAAACACATTTGCTGAGGTCATTAAAGTTGGAGAGATGGTAGAGAACGGAATTAAGTCTAAAAAGATTATCAGCCAGACTGCTTTGAAAGCAACAACACAGAAATTTAAAAGTGGTTCAAGAAGATTTGGTGTAAACAAAATAAAAGAGGATGTAGCAACTATTATGCTAGGTCCACGACAAAAGTGGAGAGGTGCGCGTCACCCTTACGCACAATCTCAATCCCAGATTTATGTCCAAAAACCATATAACCATCTACGATACTATGTTTCTCCAAAAAATTCATTATATTCCACTCCATCTCCTCAGTATTCTATCTATAATGCACAATCATATGCTCGGACCCCTTCTTATCCGCAATGGCGTGAACTAATACTTCAAAATCATCATATAATTCTAGAAGCATATACAAGCCCCTCAAGAGTCGATTTTTTTCTCTAAGACAAACAATATAAAGAGGCAGAAGCTAAAG
Organism: Capsicum baccatum var. pendulum; assembly: GCA_030864225.1. NCBI lineage: Eukaryota > Viridiplantae > Streptophyta > Magnoliopsida > Solanales > Solanaceae > Capsicum > Capsicum baccatum. The sequence continues at coordinate 10,233,072 of CM061550.1, forward strand.
GATAGTTTCAAACCAATTAGATAATCATATACCAGTTTATTCCAGAAATTAAGACAAAAAGACATGATCACTCCTCTTCTCGGGTACACCCCTGACCCACATTCAAGAAACTTTGATCCTAATGTATGATGTGTATATCATTCTAATGTTCATGGTCATAGTACTAAAGATTGTCATGATTTGAAAAGATAAATAGAAAGAATGATTCAAGATAAATTGATTATGGTGTAGGACATTGACAGTTGTGAAGGCTCTAGTCATGCTGATGTGAGAACTGACTAAGATATCAAGCTCAACAATTGAAAAGTCACTCCTCCCTTCCTAGAAAGTATATGTGGAAGTTTTTTGTTTTTCTTTCTATTATTCGAATTATTTTAGAATTGTAGTTTGGAGTCTATCTTCTCTTTTCAATTTGTCATTTATGTTGAAACTCGGTCATCTTTTCTTTTAACAAATGTAGAGTTACTTTTATTTATTTTTATTTTATTTTATTTTACTTTATTCTTATTTATATATTATTTTCTCATCTTTCCTTTCTTTACATAGTTCTTTTATGTGAATTTTAGTGATATGATATGCATGCTGAATTTTCACCGGATCTTAAAATTTAATCTAATCCTGAAACACTTGACCAAGGAGATTGAGTTGAAAGAAAAAAATTTAGGGAAATAAGTAAAGTGTTGAGATGTTTGTTGATCGAGTTAAAGACTCACTTGAATTGATTGAAGCAATCACTTTGTGAATAAAAAATAACCTGGTCATTAATGAGAAGGTCAATCTCAAGCACTTTAAATAGGAGCGATTAGAGGATATATAGTCTCCACTGTCAGGAGAAGCAAAAACACGTTAGCTTAAAACATGCATGATTCTTCTAATGGGGGAAATGTAGAAGATAATTTGACCTTTATATTTGACAAGTGCATAAGAAGTAGCAACACAAATGCTTAGTCACAGTCAATATTGAAAAGATGTGTATGAAATTCATGTTCCACTCCCAGATTTCATGATATGTATTTGAAATTTTAAGGATTGATATGATGAAGGCATTTCATTCAGCTATCCAAATATTGTGTCATCCTTTGTTACCCCGTTTGATCCTTAGTTTTATTTTCTTTCATACACCTCTTTTGGAATAAAAATAGAGTAAAAAAAAGTATCAATAAAGAGAAATATAGATTGAAAAATGTCAAGAAAAAATAAATATAATCAACAAAAATCTCAAAAAAAAAAAGTAAAGAAAAAAAAAGAAAAGCGTTCAAAAAAATCAAGAAAAAGAACAAAATGCCTGAACTACGTTTGACCTGATTCTTGCTATAACAAGTTATGTAGGTAGACCTACTCTGGGGTTTGGTCTAACCAAATAAAAATCTAAGTTACCCAGTATAAAATGAAACTGGGGAAAAAGTTATTTTCTTTATCAGTCGATTTCAAAAGTTGTAAATCTCACCCGATATTATGTATATTTTTTGAGCCTCATGCCGCCCTTTCTTTCTAACTCTTTCCAAAAGCCAAGTTAAAACCAAGGGAAGACCTTCTGATCAATCATTGATAATGTCAAGCCTGAGCATGTTATGGGTAAAAAAAGTGAGAATAATAAAAAATGAGAGTCTTATTGATGAAAACCCTCCTGGGCATAATAAGGTGACAGTGAGTTGTGGGAATAATAAAAATGAGAGAGTCTTCTTGGTGAAAACCCTCATGGTCACCATAAGGTGTCAGTGAGTTGAAAAAGAAATGAAAATGAGATAGGTTCGTCGGAAAAAACACACTGAGGTGCCACAAGTCAAAAGAGGATTGTAATTTAGAGTGAAAAAATTCAATATTGGCTTTGTTTCAAACTCAATAAGTAGGAAAACGTTAACAAATGATTAGTGTGAAAAAATCGAGTTGTTTAATTGAAAATGCATGTCATAATTACTGGAATCGGCTATCACTCCCAGATAAGTTTTTCTTTATGTTGATTTGAAAATGAGATGCTTATTATCTTTTCTTTTTTCATTTTATTATTATTATTTTTCTTTTTGATTTTTTATTGTCAAATGAAAAATCATTGTCATCTTTCACGTATTTTTTGAGTCAAATTCTTATTATGACAAGCGAGGAAGAACTTCAAAACTTGCTACCAACTCCTTTAAAATAACAGAGCAAGAAAAAAGGATGATGCACGAAGATAACATGTTTCCAAATAAATCAAATTACTAAAGAATTCTTGTTATCTGAGAGTTTTTGGACTCATAAGAATATGAAAGGTGTGTTTTAAGTTAAACCCAGAAACATCATGCAAGACAAATATGATTTGAATCAAAAAGTTCTAGTAGAAAGAATTTGGGGGTCAGTACTAAACAAGTCAACAATACCTATCAATGATTTGCAATTGAGCTGAGCATGACAAGTACAAGAGATCGCCTTAATGGCCAAATACCATAAATCAACCACAATGTTTTTAAATTAAAAAGGTTTCTTTATATGAAACAAAAATATGTTACTTCCAAATCAAGGGATCCGAAGCCTAAATATCATAAGATGCAATTTCTCACTTTTGCAAATGCAAGAGGTATTGCTACACATATTTAGTAATCAGAATCATAGTGAAAACTTATCATCCTATATCCTTAGGAGACACACTTCCTTGTTTGGGTAAGTCATTTTTCATGTGTTAGGTGATGCACTTCTTTACTTGAGCTTTAACTTCTAGAAGATGAACTTTCTAGTTGAGTCATTTCATTTAACCCCTAATAGACACACTTCCTAGTCAGGTTATGTCAGTTTTCATATGTTAGGTAACAAACTTTCTAGCTTGAACCATTATTCTTAGGAGATGTACTTCCTAGTTTGGATAATTTAAGTTTCATTTGTTAGGTGATACACTTCCTGACTTGAACCATCACTCTTAGAAAACACACTTTCTAGTTGAGTCATTTAATTCCACTCCTAGGAGATGCACTTCCTAGTTTAGATAATTAAAGTTTCATTTTTTAGGTGACACACTTCCTAACTTGAATCATTACTCCTAGAAAACACACTTTCTAGTAGACTCATTTCATTTAAAACCTAAGAGACGCACTTCCTAGTCAGGGTATGTCAGTTTTCATATGTTATGTAACACACTTTCTATCTTGAACCATTACTCCTAGGAGACGCACTTCTTAGTATGGATAATTCAAGTTTCATTTGTTAGGTGATGTACTTCCTGACTTGAACCATCAGTCCTAAAAGACATACTTTCTAGTTGAGTCATTTCATTCCACTCCTAAGAGATGCACTTCCTAGTCTGGATAGTTCAAGTTTCATTCATTAGGTGACACACTTTCTAACTTGAATTATTACTACTAGAAAATGTATTTTCTAGTTGATCCATTTTATTTAACCCCTAGGAGATGCATGTTCTTGTCCTTAAGCCAGAAAGGGGGCGTTAGAGACTCATGGACATAACAATAATCAAGATAAATGAATAGATGATATAATCCATAAATAAACTAATTAAATCAATAAAAAACTTAATTAAAGTGTTTTACAACCCCTATATAAGTTTCAAAGTCGTACAAGGTGAACACCAACAAGTTCTAGTGTCCTATTTATAGGGTAAGGCTTTTTATCATCGGTGGAACAAAGGGTGCGTCGCGAGGGTCATTTAGCTGGTATAGGGGTAGTTCCACAGAATAATCATGAGGGTACACTATTTTGGGTCCGTAAGTAATATTTATATACATATATTACTTCCCGCATCCCTTGCTAATGTCCTACACGCGCAGGTGAAATCCAAAGGGTCTATTTTACTTTAAGTTGTATCTTGTGCTTCCGTTGATCTATTCGAATCCTTGTGGTATTGTTTACACTTGATTTAAAGGTTGTATATAATTAATATATAACCATAATAAACTCTCCAAGAATCATATATCATCAAACACCACGGATTAGAGATCAAAATAACACAATATCAAGAATGGTGAACTAGAAAGACGAGCTAAGACTAGGCTTGCCCACATTGATCTTTAACTTATTGTTTTGACTCTTGGATTGATTCAATTAACCCTTTAAAATTATAAATAACTTTTTATCCACATAATTATGAAATAATACCATTAGGAACTCATTATACACAATAGAATCCATCGAGATCAACTAGACAAACACCTAGCTCAAGCTAGTAACACTAGTTTTTATATTTGAACTCTAAGTGACCAATTTAAGTACAAACTTATTTGAAAGACACCCTGAACATTGTAATCAAATAATTAGACACTTATATGCTCAATTATATCATCATTAACTTATTAAACACACAAGAAGCCCTCAAAATAAGGCTAAATAAGCTAGGATAACAACACTAAGGCACATAAATCCACCTCAAATAAGTCACGCATCAGTTTAGGATTGGCCTTATCTTAGTGGTCACCCATCAGTTTAGGCTTGACACCCATGCCTTTAGGGACAATAGTTTAGTGGATTCACACAGTTATGTGTTAATACTCGTGGCAAGGTACTTACACCCTTCCAGTTGGGGTTATAGGTTAGACTCTGATAGCTATGATTAAGGCGTATTAGTTTTATTTAGCTCCCACAATCTTAGTTTAGCATTCAGAGTATTTCAGTTCAAGTTTTTATGACCAAGTATACAAATATTTGTTATTCAGTTATTCAGATATCTATCATTTAGTTATTCAGATTATTTCAGTACATATGTTTTTTCATGGTCTTGTATCTATTTTACATGTTTATGTTTTCATGCTCTGTATTCATACATGATCCTGAGTTCAATTTTATAGCATGTCTATCTTTACATGAGATTTACACATAGTATTCATGTTTCTACCACTTTTCAGTTTATAGAATTATTTTAAGCTTATGATTTAGAAATTTCACTATATTTTACAGCTTTTATGTTCAACCATGATTTAATTACATATTTTAGAAAATAACTTATCTCATTAGTTTTAAAGTAACTTTTAAATATTTCCATGATTTAGTACATGTCCCCATATACTTAGTACATTTCAAAGTATACACCATATATGCATTTGTGGCTGCATTCCTTCATGATGTATGACCATATGTAGTCCATGCACCAGGGTGAGACAATTATCAACATTCAGCCAATATGTGATGCGTTTTCTTATTTTGGGAACTCTAGTCAATTGTTGTTCATGTATTGTATTGTTATTATTCTTATGTATTGATTTGTGGTAGTTGGTGGCATATCCCAGCCACCTACAACCAGCATAGTAGAGCCTTCATAGATAGTCAACCAGTGTCATGATATGTAATTAATGTTCTTTATTTAGTTTTATCATGTTGTACTTTTTATCAGTATTACATTCATTTAGATTTTCTCATGATTATGCTTTCGCTCAACAAATCTTGATTTTATATACAAGTTGAACTAGTTGCTCAAGAATACATGGGTTAGCTTGGGATCACTTGTGATTCTAAGCACTCTGTTATGACTAGGAGGTAGCCTCGGGTCATGACAAACTTGGTATTAGAGTTCAATGCTCAAGTGTCCTAGGGTTTTATAAAGACGTGTCTAGTATAGCCTTACAAAATGCTATGAAGATGTCTGTATTTGTATGAAGATGTCTATACTTATTTTTAAGAGGGTACAAATAATTTAAGAATTGTTCCCTTTTTTTATATCATAGATTGTGCTGTAGAGATGTTCTCTAAGAAAATTATACAGATTCTCATCTTGCTTTACTTATGCCAACTCTGCCTTATCCTTGAGGTAACAAAAATAGTCAAGCTTAAATTTCTGCTGATAGAGTTTTCTCAGACAATCTTTGCAAACAATTATGAGATTTCATGTGGATTAAGAGGATCCCATCGGTTCCTTTATGTTGTAAAGTTTGAAAGATTTCATTCATGTTTATGAAAATTGTACACTAATCCAAAGTCATATATGCCCTTAGATCCCTTCTCTGTATCCTATGAAAGCATATGATCTAGAGTTAGATGCATGAACCTAGATTTTTAGTAGCAATAAAGTGGTGATAATGTTTATCTAGATTTATTAGATTATTTATCTATGGTGCTATTTGTATTAAATCTGGACAAGTAGGCTTGAAATAGTATATGCAAGAATATAAGTTTATTGATTCATAATTAAGTATAATGATGTAGGTATGATCTAGAGGTGTATTTCAAGTAATATGGGATTGTCTTATTTTGAAGTTTTTAAAGTGTATGTGTGCTTAGATAGTACCCTTGTGTTGTTGTCACGACCCGAGCCTAGGCCCTAGCTGTGACGAGCATTCCAAATCATGAAGGCTCGGAACACCCATTCTCTGTCTAGTTATCATGCACAACATTCATAATCATAATATAATGCGGAATTGAAACTGAGTACGGAAAACATGGTCAAGTTCTGCAACATTTCTGAAATATACTATCTGACATCAGTCTGCGAAATCTCTACTAAGAACATAAACATTTGTCTGAAAAGAAACCGGGACAAGGCCCCCAGTAAACCAAAACATAATAAATAAGATAATGTCTAACTTAGTTAGGACTTCCGGATAATAGAAGGCTCACCACTGTGAAATCAAGTCTACAAGCCCGAGAATGTCTACTGAGTAGCTGGACCCCTAGACTGTGCCTCAAAACCTGGAAGGAGGGGGGTCAGCACAAAAGTACTGGCACACGAAGCACTCCAAGAATAGTATAATGGAACATACATACATATATATAAGTGAAAGTAATTTTCATCAAGACATCCTGTATAAAACTGTTTCTGAAAAATACATGGGCACTTTCTGAAAACATGCAACCTGTCTATTCATTTCAAATCATGATCTGTGTTTTACTTCTGAGTTAGGTGGTATTCCCCTATAAGTCTGATATTCCACGGGCTGTATGGAATCCGCCATTGACGCGGCGGGGAAGCCCCCAACCCGAGTGTTCCGCAGGGGTTGGAGTGTCTGAGTCTGATACGCCACAGGACATTTAAGTCAGCGCATAATAATATACCCGGGTCGGTAAACCACGGTTTTAGGCAAAGAGTTGTCTGAACTCAAGCTCTCTTCGGGGGACCACCTAACATCTCTGTATGCCCATTTTTAACCTTTTTCTTTGTACATGCAACATTCTGAATGTCTAAAATCATGAAAGTCTGATAAAAATCTGATTTTTGAACTAGTCTGAAAAGTCTGTTAGTCTGAGTCTGATATGACATTTATCTGAGTTGGTATCGTCATACCAAGACCTGCAGGTTCTATTTCTGAGCCATTTTGCATTAAGCATGATCTTTCATAAAAGTGTAGTTTCAGACCACCCAAACATGTAATTTGCATAAAAGAGTTCATGTTCCGAAACTCAAGTCAAAACCATGAAAAAACTTTCATCAAACATATGGTGGTCATGTGCTTTTGGCAAAATTATGCAGTCTTTCATTATATGCATATTCAACATTTACAACCCTCTCTTTCGTGTTCAAAATCGTATTCGAAACATTGCAAAGCCAAAGCATTTCATACCATGATTTTTCAAGACTTATTTCAAAACAATCTATATCATGTGAAACATGGGAAAATTACATCAAGAGAGGAATTTCATGTAAATTATTCTCTCAATTCATATTTCAAGGCAAAACACATATATACATATACATATAATTTTTAAGTCACTTCGGGGGAAAGCCAAAAGGCTAAAACAATATCATATAAAGCTTCTAAAACATGAATATGTACTTGAATTCAAAAACCCTTTCTTAAAACATGATTTCTATGCCCATGACAATTTAGGAAAACCCCGCGTACCTTGTTCTCCACGAATTTTGGGTGTTTATCAAAGCCTACGTCGAGAGGATTCCAAATCTGAAATTATCTTCCAAAACCAACGGTTAAATTTTGAGTTATTTGGGATTTTTGTTTGAAACCCTAAAGGGTGTTCTTGAGAGAATTTGAGAAAAAGGATGTATTTTGCTGAATTTGGGCTAAATCTGGTGTTATAGACGGAATTGGGTGAAGTGAAATGACTAAAATGCCCCTAAGAAAACAAGATAAGTCGAAACTATCCCTCAGTTGACAGGCTGAAGTAAAACTGATATACATCTTTACTCAGACGTTGGATTTGGATGAAACCAGTTGCATTGGAAAGAGTACTCAAATATATTTTGTTTGATATATTATAGCTCACACAGTTCAATAAATACAGGGAGTTATGATCGTTTGAAGTTGACCCTAAAATGCTGAAAAAAACTGGGCAACAGGCTATGCGTTTTGCTACTGTTTTGAAATCCAAACGCAGCCTTATGCATCCCGAAAAAAATTCCAAAACTTATCCGAGATGTACTATGAGATAGCCCGATCGTAACGCAACTTGAAAATCTAAAATTAAAGGTCGGGAAGGTGGAGAAGTTGTATCCCGAAGGTTGCCAGCTAAAATGACTCTAAGTTACATAGAACATTGTTTTTTTTAAGTCTAATAGCACTCTATTAAAGGCTAATCCATGCACGACTTTTACGGGGTGTTACGTTATCTCCCCCTTGGGATCATTCGTCCCCGAATGATGGATTGGAAATGTTGAAGCTCAAAGGTATAGAATGACGTTGACATGATGTTTCTTCTAAGAAAGTATATAACTGATCCGAAACATTTAAAATTCTATCACGAAACTAAATTCTAAGTTGACTTGCCCTTACTTGCTTCAAGACGCTGATTCATGCTAAGAGTTTAGGATTCCCTTGAAGTGTTCATAATCCAATCATACATATTGAATTGAGAATTGATAACTTATGCAATTAGGAATCATGAGGCATCAAGACTTAGATCGTACCAGGGTATTGTACTAACTGGGCTGAAATACTTGGAAGTATTTGAGATTATGAACTGAACACTCATAAACCGAGTCACGACTAAATAGCTGAATCTAAAACATGATGCTTTGACTGAATTGAATTCGCAACTTAGGATGAAATATATTGGGATGGTCATACGCAAGATACTTCGGATAGTAGGATTGGGTGAAAAGGTGGAAAACCACCGTAACTTGTCTGCCTGACTGCTAAACTAAAATACACCAGAAACTTATATTCAACCGGAGTATTTCTTCAACACTCTGTCTAAAGAAATTCTAGTGGCATTATGGGGCAAAAGATCTTGGACAATGCAACTTCTTGTTTTTTTTTTTTCAAGCTTAGCACACTTCTTTTAATACTCCCTCAACTATACTATTTCCCTTAAATACCATATTCATTCCATTCAACTTATAATTCTCATATGGGCATTGATAGCTCTTTCTACGATGTCTATAGTAGCTTAAATCCTTTCATTGCGATCAAGCCGAACTCCAAGTCACAAAATTACAACATGTCATACCATGATACTAGTCTAAACAATATGATTCAATCTTCCATATCCTTTTAACGTTCACACCCTAAGCATATCATGCCTTCCCACATTAATGACTAACTCTGAACTCTTACTATAGATTCACTAGTGCATATAGTGTCCCTTCACTAAAATCCCAACATGTCATTCAAGCCTATCTTTATAACCTCATATGAACTTCAAGGCAAACACACATGCAGAAACACTTCACGTATTCTCTAAACCACTATTAATATAACTCCCACGCGCTACCCCAAGAACATACACATACAAATTTCCACTAAAACTCACATATATCAAAAACTTGGCCCAGATCTTACTTCACACTTATGGTCTTATCTAAAACAAGCATAGTATAAAGCGTGAGTACATGAGTCATGAGCTACATGACCTCAATTTGGAGTTCATAACTTATGGAATGGGATTCCGACTACTGAATGAACTGAAACTTCTCATTTTAGAACTTGAAGAGTACATGATTCTCTATCATAAGCATGAACATGAATTTTGATCATTGGACTGAAACGTAAGGCATGAGTAGATATTGGGATAACTGAAAAAAATATACTGAGACAAGAATGGGTTGAGTCTCACCCTCACTTTCTGACGTTCTATATCATCATGACATCACGACTAGAATCTGAAGGCCTGACTTGGTTATTCGCTCTATCATCTCCCCTTTAGCTTCAAGCCATGATATTATGTTTGGGAGATCCCTTACTAGACTTTAAACTGAAGTAAACTCACTGCACTCTGGGGTCTGAAAAACTACTATACACGCATATCATGGAACTTAACCCAAATGACTACACCTGAAAGTGGAAAACCCACTGTTAATACTACCTTCTGATATACACTTTATCATTCTATAGACCCAGCAGTCATCATATAATAATTGCACACTTACTAACTCCGGGTCTTCATGAGTATCCCTATAGTCGGATTGCACACCCTCTAGTGCTTTAACTCTTATTTCTAGTAGTTCAACCTTCAAAAACTCAAACTTAGAATCTAGCACTCAATATGGATATCACCAAGCCTTCAATGAATCATACTACTTCCGACATAGCCTAACAATATCGCAAGTCCAAACTTACATCTCTATACTATGAGAATCAAGATCATATAAAAAGGCTCAACACTATAAATCAAAATTCCATAACTTGACTATACCATCTAACTAGTCTTTCTCCATCTAGCAACTCAACGGTACCACTCGTCACACAAAACGTGTAATAGTCTTAGAAAATACCGCAACCTCAGATCACCTTGGGCATACTTCTACATTATATATGCAACATCATACTTCACTACGAATCAAATAAACTTAGGCTCTTGCATACACCATTCAAGCCTATTAGATTACTTCCATAAAACAAGTATCATTAACCAAGAAATCATCACATCCACCTTCATGGACATCAATTGTTCAAACTTAATGTCTAGTGCTTAACATGATTTACAACCCAACCTTATACATAATTCTTACAAAACATACATCATAATCTTAAGTAACTATTTTTACAACCACATTGTGACGCTCAACGTCACAACCCATTAAACTCCTCACGTTTTCGGCATGTTTCGGACTATTCGGGCGTATTTTCGAGCTTGGCGGGGCTTTAATAAATGCCCCGCATTGCTGCCAACGTTCCAGCACCTTCTAGATGGTCAAAATAGTCTGGAAGCACATTTATTAGACTTTAGAAAGTTCACACGGGCTAGTATGAAACTGCAAATTTTCCACTTTAAAAGGTCCACAAAGGTTGGCAAGCATGTGCAGAAATTTCAGCATGCATGTGCAGGATTCTCAGATTTTCAGCTTGTAGTTGATAATTGTATAGCTTGCATTTTTGTACCTTGTTGACTTAGGGACTTTCAGGTACTGTAAATACATGCTGTAAGGCATCATAGGCATCAGCTCATACTTGTTTTATTCAGTAAATACCAGCCATGAAGAATACAACATAATTTACTAGTCCATCAAATTGGGACATTCTAACCCAAATACTTGATTTTATCTAGATACTATCCACGACCAAAGCACCTTTATAACATTACTACTATACCTCAAAAAAATCTACTACATATCTTCTCACTAGTAGTACTAGTTTATAACTACCAAGGAAAAGAAGGTCAAGGGGTAAAGTCACATAATAGACATGATCGACATTAATCTTATACTATAACCCAATACAATCTTATCTACTTATACGGCTTCTCACATCACGCTTACTTACTCAAGCATACAGTTAGACTGCCTTCAAATTCCACAAACAACCATGAGTCTATACTTACAACTTACTGGCTAATATAGCCATTTTCACACTTCAAGCAACCTACAAATCACTCTAACTGACAACTCCTTCTCTACCATCTACTAAACAACACACAAGGACGAATCACCTCTTTACCAACTCAATCTCATGCAAACAAATTCAGCTATACATCCATTAAACCAACACAAGAACAACAAGTTGGACAACAAGTTGCTAGTGAATCGAAATAGGCCTCACACGGCTTCACTAGACTTTGATTTTGTATTTTGAACAAGAAAATGAAATGAATGACAAGTCAACTATGCTAGTGAATCGAAAGAGCCCCACACGGCTTCACTAGACTTTATTATTTTTTTTTTTCAACAACACCTTGATGACAAGATTACATGAGATAGAAATTTAATATGCAATATCCAATGAACTATGAATACACATCTTACACTGTATAAATATAATCGGAGTCAAACACTTCCTCCATGGACTACCATACCATCCACCCGTGCTACTAGTTACCACATTAGTCTATCACCATAAGGGGGGTAAATCATTCTCGAACATCGGTTATTCAACTAAAATATTCATTTACACAAAAGTCACCGTCACTCTGATTTCTAACTTTGTGACTTCACATCACCAACTTCTTGGTCTAATTTCACTACCAATAGGTCATGACAACAACACTTTAACGCATACTACTATTCGGGTGGAAATACAGTTCCAACATTCTACTACACATCATCCTCCCTTAAGCAAGACATTTGTAACATAAATTTGAAAGGGACTAAATGCAATTAATACCTGAAGCTGAAAAGTACAATTCCATCAAGATTAATGTCTACATCGGAATCACTACACACTGAAGCACTAACGGACTCTTCCCAAGTCCTTGCACAAATTTTAACTCTTATATGGTTCAATCAGAAAGGACCATACCATTTAGATTCTAAACTTCTGTATTTGAATCACCTCAATAGTGAGAAATATCTGAGGACATTAGAGTAAGGAAAGAATGTGAGATGAAATTTTTTCTTTCGTATGGGAGACATCATAGCACGAATAAGTGTATGAAAGAGGAACATTCTGACTCTATTGCACGAACTAGAACATGAAGAAAGAGAGATATTCCTAAACGCCTAGTAGCCTCCTTCTTATAAGTGTGGAGCGCTACACACCCATAAACAAGACTCTACCCGGCGTGATTTCATAGACACCCTGGGACCATAAACCGTGCTTTGATACCAAGTTTGTCATAACCCGAGCCTAGGCCCTAGCCATGACGAGCATACCGAACCATGAAGGCTCGGAACACCCATTCTCTGTCTTGTTATCATGCACAACATACATAATCATAATAAAATGCGGAATGGAAACTGAGTACGGAAAACATGGTCAAGTTCTGCAACATTTCTGAAATATACTATCTGACATCAGTCTGCAAAATCTCTACTAAGAACATAAACATTTGTCTGAAAAGAAATTGGGACAAGGCCCCCAGTAGACCAAAACATAATAAATAAGATAATGTCTGACATAGTTAGGCCTTATGGATAATAGAAGGCTCACCACTGTGAAATCAAGTCTGCAAGCCCGAGAATGTCTACTGAGTAGCTGGACCCCTAGACTGTGCCTCAAAAACTGGAAGGAGGGGGGTCAGCACAAAAGTACTGGCACGCCAAGCACTCCAAGAATAGTATAATGGAACATACATACATATATATAAGTGAAAGTAATTTTCATCAAGACATCCTGTATAAAACTATTTCAGAAAAATACATGGGCACTTTCTGAAAACATGCAACCTGTCTATTCATTTCAAATCATGATCTGTGTTTTACTTCTGAGTTAGGTGGTATTCCCCTACAAGTCTGATATTCCACAGGCACTATGGAATCCGCCTTTGACTCAGCGGGGAAGCCCCCAACCCAAGTGTGCCACAAGGGTTGGAGTGTTTGAGTCTGATATGCCACAGGACATTTAAGTCAACGCAAAATAATATACCCGGGTCGGCAAACCATAGTTTTAGGCAAAGAGTTGTCTGAACTCAAGCCCTCTTCGGGGGACCACCTAACATCTCTGTATGCCCATTTTTAACCTTTTTCTTTGTACATGCAACATTCTGAATGTCTAAAATCATGAAAGTCTGATAAAAATCCGATTTCTGAACTAGTCTGAAAAGTCTGTTAGTCTGAGTATGATATGGCATTTATCTGAGTTGGTATCGTCATACCAAGACCTGCAGGTTCTATTTCTGAGCCATAATGCATTAAGCATGATCTTTCATAAAAGTGTAGTTTCAGACCACCCAAACAAGTAATTTGCATAAAAGAGTTCATGTTCCGAAACTTAAGTCAAAACCATGAAAAAACTTTCATCAAACATATGGTGGTCATGTGCTTTTGGAAAAATTATGCAGTCTTTCATTATATGCATATTCAAAATTTTCAACCCTCTCTTTCGTGTTCAAAATCATATTCGAAACATAGCAAAGCCAAAGCATTTCATACCATGATTTTTCAAGACTTATTTCAAAACAATCTATATCATGTGAAACATGGGAAAATTACATCAAGAGAGGAATTTCATGTAAATTGTGCTCTCAATTCATATTTCAAGGCAAAACACATATATACATATACATATAATTTTTAAGTCACTTCGGGGGAAAGCCAAAAGGCTAAAACAATATCATATAAAGCTTCTAAAACATGAATATGTACTTGAATTCAAAAACCCTTTCTTAAAACATGATTTCTATGCCCATGGCAATTTAGGAAAACCCCGAGTACCTTGTTCTCCACGAATTTTGGGTGTTTATCAAAGCCTACGACGAGAGGATTCCAAATCTGAAATTATCTTCCAAAACCAACGGTTGAATCTTGAGTTATTTGGGATTTTTGTTTGAAACCCTAAAGGGTGTTCTTGAGAGAATTTGAGAAAAAGGATTGTATTTTGCTGAATTTGGGCTAAATCTGGTGTTATAGACGGAATTGGGTGAAGTGAAATGACTAAAATGCCCCTAAGAAAACAAGAAAAGTCGAAACTATCCCTAAGTTGACAGGCTGAAGTAAAACTGATATACCTCCTTACTCAGACGTTGGATTTGGATGAAACCAAATGCATTGGAAAGAGGACTCAAATATATTTCGTTTTATATATTATAGCTCACACAGTTCAATATATACATGGAGTTATGATCATTTGAAGTTGACCCTGAAATGCTGAAAAAAACTGGGCAACAGGCTATGCGTTTTGCTACTGTTTTGAAATCCAAACGCAGCCTTATACATCCCGAAAAAAATTCCAAAACTTATCTGAGATGTACTATGAGATTGCCCGATCGTAACGCAACTTGAAAATCTAAAAATAAAGGTCGGGAAGGTGGAGAAGTTGTATCCCAAAGGTTGCCAGCTAAAATGACTCTAAGTTACACTTAGATTTTTTTTTTTAAGTCTAAGAGCACTCTATTAAAGTCTAATCCATGCACGACTTTTATGGGGTGTTACAGTTGTTATATTCGAATGAGGCTAGTAATGTAGCATATGATATTCTTACCAGCTAAGTTATAGGCTATAGGTTGTTGATAATGGGTATTTTGGTGTAAAGGTAATTCTCATGATTTAGGGGAAAATATATGTTTAGAGATGTGACATTAGTAGTCTATGAAAGAAAACAAGCAATTTGTGTATTTAGTAAGGCAAGAATAATATGGAGAAGGGTGTAAGTATGTGATGATGATTGATGAGGCTACATAAAGTTAAGGACAGTATATATTAAGAGAGTGTTCAAGAATGAAGTTAGTATAATTCATTAAAATTTTGGAAATATCTATGTCAAGTGTTAGAATGTAAGTTTGAATCTTAGATGATTGAGCAATGGAAATAAGAGTTGAAATTCTAGGTGGAGTGAATGGTTTGCGGACTTAGAATAATGGCTTAAATCAAAGGAGGAGATGATAGAACAAGGAACTAAGGTAGGCTCTTAGATTGTAGTAGTGATACCAATGTATTATGAAACAATACTAAGGAAGAAAGATACCTGACCCATTCTTATCTCAGTACAAAATTTTGTTCTTCAGTCATCACGACATCTACTTATGCTTTACAAGTCAGCTCTATGTCATAGTTTATGTTCTTGCACTTTATATAGAGAATCATGTATACACCTAGTTCCTTCAATAAGGAGTTCCAGTTCACTCAGCAGTACAAGTCATATTCCATGAATTTATGACTCCAAAACTCAAGACATGAAGCTTATGACTAATGAATTCACGCTTTACAATATTCTCAGTTCCCTTACCTCTTGGTGCATCCTTAATAATCAGTGAAAATTAATATTATGTCATGTATTTCCTCATTTTAGATCTCTTTAATGAATACATGTAATTGATACCCTATTCCTTCGGTCTTAGTTAAGTGTAAAAGTTATGTATGTATTCTTTCATGCTTCAGGTCCTCATGTTACTTATGTTTTAACCTTTTAGTGACATCTCCTTATGAAATGATAGTGGTGATGAACAATTGTTTAGATGGGAGAGAGAAAATATATCTTGTTGGAGAAGATTGTTGTATGCTTGTTTTATCTGAGGCTATAAGTTTGAAGGAATATTGAGGAAAAGTTTTTGGTTTATGTCACAATTAGTTGAAAATTATAAGTGTATCTTCTTGGGGATATTGGATGAATATTATTATTGATAAAAGTATTAGATAAAATGGGAAAAAATGCCCAGGTGGGCTGATTGACTAGAAGTTCATATGTGGTTATAATGATAGGCTTGGATGTCTGATGTTGGGTGTATTTATGCATTCTAGTGTCACTATTCTAGCCTTTTTAGCCTTGTTTTGAGGATGATTCATATGCTATATAAGTTGATAATAAGATGAATGTGCATCAAAGTGTTTAAGCATGTGTTTATGATGTTTAGAGTGAGTTCCAAACAAATTTGTACGTAAAATATTCAGTTAGAGTTCAACCCAAAAAACTAGTGTTACTAGCTTGAGGTAGGTGCTTATCTAGTTGATTCCGATGGATTCTATTTCACTTAATGTGTTCCAAATGATTTTCATGAGTGATTATGAGTGGATAACTTGTTTATGGCAAGCAAAGTTCAATTTTGAATGAGTCTATAACTGTCACAATAAGTGAAAGACCAATGCAAACTAGCTATGCTTAGCTCTTGTTTTGATTTGTCGCTATGGGTATTGTGATATGTTTCTCTTTTAATTCGTGTGGTGTGATCATGTAGGAGTATTTTTGAGCTGAATATAATTATATTTTGATGTTAAAAAATCTTAAAATTTATGGTAAAGATGCGATAAGACAAGGAATTAAGAGGGGAGACTCAACACTTAACCAAAATTTGGAGACAAATTCCAGTAGCACAAGGGTATGTTTAGGCGCCGCCCTAACTAGAGCAGGCTATAAGCAGCCTTTACTGGAGTAGGGCTATAGCCAGGGTGAAACCTCACTTGGAGCAGCGATCTGGCAGAGGCTCAGCCTCATCTGGACTGAGGCAATAGTTAGGGCGATACCCCACCCACTCCCAATAACTAAAGGTTTTCAACTCCAACACGGATTGGGATTGCTCCTTTACTATAAATATATGTTATATCATGTTTTTACTTACTTTTGGACATCTTTGAGCATTGGAGGCTACCACAACTTCTTTTTAGGGTTTATATCTCATTAATTTAGTTTCTTTTATGGGTTGTATCATTAATTCAAGGGATTGGATGATGAATATTTCCATTAAAGGCTAAAACTCCTTTTATGGGGTTAAGGCCGTAATCATGTTTACTTTTGTTTTGAATTAAGTTTTTTGATTTGCTTATCATTGTTGGTTGCTTGTTTATTCTTATTTTAACTATTTTAAGGATTAGCTACCCTTAGAGTACATCAATTGTTGACCTTGTGATCTCGGGAGGGGGAATAGGAAGATAGAACATAGGAATAAGCAAAGTATGGTTCTTGTTTCTTTATAAAATGAGAGACTTGAATTAGCATCTAGGACAGGGATATACTTGGATGCCTTACTTGATTCACACATAGGAAGATAGCTTAAATAACCTAATTAGATCATTACATCCTCGCTCAATGATGTAGTTGAAAGGTTCAGCTTAGCTAAAGGATTGGAGTTTGGGAAACCATAATCGCGCAATTAACCCTACGAATCAACAAGCACAATAAGCAATCTAATGAAAAAAGTTCAATAACATAGTAGGATTGTTCGTAAGCATTAACCCTGGGCTTCTATCCTTTGATTGTCCAAAGTTATTTAACTTTCCGCATTAGTTTAGTTTATTTTTGATTTACAATTCTAAAACTCTATTTGTTACTTTCTTCAATTGGTTAAACTAGAATTATACAGGCAACGAATGCAAGTCCCTGAGAGATCGATACTTGGTCTTCCTTGTAGCCACTTTACTACTTGATAAGACCACATACCCTTTTGTGTGCGCTTGGGCGCTATCAATGCCATGTTTGTATATATGTGGATAAATGCGTTGTGCATTAGTGAATTCTTAGTAACAGGTTAAAGTTAGTTGTTGAAGTGATAAGGAGTATTATTCTTAAGATTAAAGCTCTAAAAACACATAGGATATGAGTCTGTGGTTTACACAAGTATTATTGCATTATGTGTGTTATCTTTTGGCTTTGCATTAGGATTGAACATGGTGAGATAATTTAGTTCAACTTAGACTTAAGTGGAAGGAGTTATCAATACACATTTGAAGATAAGTAGTATAAAATGAAGTGTAGTATTTAAGAGGAAAAGTGTAGTTAAGGGAGTATTTGAGAAGTGTGGCTAAGCTTCAAAGTTAGCAGTTGGACTGCCTAAGGCATAATAATTCTATCGTAGCTTATGATTTATATGCATACGTCCCTTGTTATTGTGTTATAGCCATGTTGTGATTCCTTATTGAGATATCTCACTACAAATCTATCCCAAAATGCTTTGCTTCCTGATGTTATTAGGACTTTGTAAAAAGAGTGTTGAAAGGATACTTCAGTTGAGTTATAAGCTTTCATTTTGTGATAGTTTATATAACCATCAATTCAGTTTAGAAATTAAACAGATAAGCTCCTATAGTTTTCCATCTTTTCATCTAGTCTTACTATCCGAGGATTCATGAATAAGCCAATTCCATGGGGTAATTTATTCATATTCATACAAATTGTGAATTCAGTTGAGCCCCCACTCATAGTCTAAATTGGTATCAATCATTACAGATACCCAGACATAGAACTCAATATCATGTTGGTTATCCAACTTCAGAATTCAACGAGATAGTACTAGTGAGTTCTCAAATTTTCAAACTAGTTAAAGATAGTTGGAAATATAGTAATCATGTCTATATTCAACTCTTAGAATTCAATTTCAGGAATTACATCTCCTTTTCTATTCTTTCAACTAAGTCAGTCTTCATTTAAGGATAAATGATCCTAATGTGGAGATATTGTGAAACCTGAAAAATTCAAGCCAATGTTAGAATCATGCTTTAAGTTCATGAATGATCAAACCTCATATTTTGGTAGTTTTATTAGTGATTTAGATGCATATTAAGGTCACACATAGTTCCTAGTTTATAGGCAAGTGAAAACATTCCTTAGTGATTATGTTCTGATGAAGAATATAACTATAGTTCTATTTAAACAGAAAATCCACCATTAGATAGATAATCAATGATATAAATTTTTCCTTAATCCGATATCGGGTATAGAGTTCTGGCCAGAATACTAAAGAACTAGGAAAGTTTCCTAGACTATGACTCATAATCTCTCATTACGGGTCTTTTGGAAGGAGTTGTAATCTGGGCAGTAAAGACAATAAATGGATTTTTGACTATGACTCTAGCCACGACTCATAGCCAGACCTTACGAGTCATGACCTATGTCGTTGGCACGACTTTTAGATATTTTCCAAAAGATTCCTAAGAGTTTTTTAGTCTTTCCAACTCTTTTAACCTAAAAACTACGTTGTTTCATCCTCCAAATAATTATCAAGCATTAATATTATCCTAACCTATATAACTCAGAAATCTTTCATCAGCAAAAAGAGACAATTTCTTTTTCCCCAAAGCAAACTAGGGTTCTTCAAGTTCAAGTTCAACCCCAAGAAATTTAATCTAGGCTTGTACATTCAGGTATGTGGGGTATTCATCAATGTGTTGCTTCTACCCATTGAACCTACAATCCCCCTTTTGATTAAAGTATGAAATTCATCCACATTTATGAAATTATCCATGTTATATATGAACTTAATCCTTGTTTTTCTTAGTAATTTGAACTCAAGCCATGTCAATATATTTTCCCATATAAATTAGCTTATTTCATGCTTTGAATTTCAATTTCCCATGCCATGTTCAATTACTCCCATATAAAATCATAAAGTTATGAATTAAACAATGTGAAATTTCTATCCTCTGAAGTTTAACACATCCCCATGTTCAAATTCATGTATCTCACTCATTTGGTGAAATATATTACATTTTTAGGTCTCTGAATTATGAATTGCCACCAATTTTTTAAGTGTTGTTGTCATATTTTTGTAATGTCCAGTACTGGATGGTTACAAATACCCAATACCTGTGTATTTTTTCATGTTTGCATTTTCATGTAACAAGTCAATCAGACTATGGTTTTATTATTATATTCAAATCATCATGCTCATGCTGAGCACTTATCAGTACAATACCATATCGAATTAAACCAATAATAATACTAGTGTCTTTCAATTGGGATTAACACTTAGCACCTAGTGAACTCAAGGATGATGGCTCCCTCGTCAGTTAGGAAGAGTCGTTAGTAGCAATCCCTAAGTTCTAAAACTGTGTAGCAAGCATAGGTTATGAGGGGTCACCTATTAGTTTAGGCTTGACTTCTCTCAGGGTCACCCGTCTATTTAGTATTAACACCCTGATGCTTCGGGATAATAGATAAGTAGATCTATCCAGCCATATATTAGTACCAGTGGAAAGGTACTGATACCTTTCCAACTAGGGTTAGAGGTTGGACCTTGATAGCTCATATTAGGGCATGTCGGTTGTAGTTATCTCCTACATTCTAAGTTCAGTATTCAGATTATTTTGGTTCAAGTTTTCATGACCAAGTATACAAACATCAGTTATCCAGTTATACTATTATCAATCATTCAATTATTCAAATTATTCCAGTACACGTGTTTTTGATTGGTCTTGCAATAGTTTTACATGTTCATGTTTTCATGCTCAGTATTCATACATAATTCTCAGTTTAATTTTATAACATATTCTGCTTTACATGAGATTTACATATAGTATTCATATTTCTACCTCTTTCCATCTTACAGATTTATTTTTAGCTCATGATTTAGAAATTTCACTGTCATATAGCTTTTATGTACAACCATGATTTAAATGCATATTTCAGCAAACAACTTATGTCCTCAGTTTTAAAGAATGTTTTGATATTTAAATGATTTAGTGCATGTCCCCATTTACTCTGTACATTCCAACGTAATAACCATATATATGCATTTGTGGAAACATTACTTCATGATGTAGGTACCAGATGTGTCCATACACCAGGGTCAAATAGTTCTCAGCATTCAACCAGCAGGTGATGAGTTATATATTTCTAAAACTCTAGTCAATTATAGTTCATGTACTGTATTGTTATTATTCTTATGTATTGATTTGTGGTAGTTGGAGGCATGTCCCAACCACCTACAACCAGTATAGTAGAGGCTCCATTGATAGTCAGTCAGAGTTATGATATATAATTCAAGTTCTTTCTTTAGTTTTATCATGTTATAAACTTTATCAGTATTAGATTTATTCAGATTATCGCATGATTGTACTTCTGCTCAGTAAATCTAGCTTTTATATATAATTTAAATAGTTGCTCAAGTAGTATACTAGTACATGGGTTAGCTTGGGATCACTTGTGATTTTAAGCACCGTGTTACGACTGGAGGGTAGCCTTGGGTTGTTAAAAAGAAACACCCAGAATATTCAATTAGAAAACATCTAATGCAAATGACAAAGATGATCAAAAAGTCGAAAGAAGTCGGTCATGTGGTGATTGAGAAATCAAAGATCCAAGCTTAATAAAATCTTTACCTAGTTCTTGGGATTATGTGAAAATGCATTTGACTAATAATTAATTAATCACAACTTTGGAAGATATCCAAAGCATACTGAATTACAAAAGGAATGATTTAGGGCTTTAGAGTTAAAAGCTAAGTTGTATATGGAAACAACCTCCAAATTCAATAATGACACTAAAATAAAGAACTATGAAAAGAAATGAGAACCATCTCAACTTGCTAAGAGAACAAGGATTGAAAAAGGAAAGAACATGCTTCCTAAATGTGTCAACACTTCTAAACTCAAATGCTTTAATTGTGATAGGAGAGGTCACTATACTAGATATTACTCTAAAACTTCTAGAAAGGTAGTTCATAAAATTAGAATTAGTGAACTTTGTGTTTCTAATTCTATTTTACTAGCTGAATCTAATCCTTTATGGATTATACACTTGGGAGCAATAGATGCCATAACATAAGAGCGTGATGCCTTTGTTGATTTTTGATGATTTACACGTGGATTAAAATGGATATATATAGGTAATAACATTAGAGTTTTTGTTAAAATGCTCGGTACATGTAAGTTAGCCTAGTGTGGCGTTTGATACCTAATCTTACATGATGTACTCTATGCACTACTAATTCATCTGAATACTATTTTAGTCTTTGTTTTACTTATGTTAGGTTTTGATTTATTTTTTCAAGATAATTTCATCAAATTCGGTAAAAATTATTTGGTTTTTATTGTGCAATTGGAGATTTAATTATAATTGATTTGGAATTTGATACATTTAATAATGTTTGGTTTTCAATGTTTGCTTCGACAAATACTATGATTGTGATATAAACATATGACATGCCAGATTTTATCATATTGGCAAACAAAGAATGCAATTGCTAGTGAAACAAGGTTTGCTTACCGATATTGAACATGTGTAAATGTCCACTTGTGAACATTTTCTAGCTTGAAAATCTTTAAAGAACATTTTTGTGAAGCAACCAGAACTAAATATCCTTTTCAATTAATCCATTCGACCATCTGTAGGCTCATGAATCTTCGGGCTAGGCAAGGATCATGTTATTTCATTATATTTATCAATGACTTTGACTATGTAAGTTATGTATATTTAGTTCTAACTAATTTGAAGTAATAAGTTGTTTCTAAAGCTATATGAGCTTAGTGTTAAATCAATTATACCAGAAGAAAAAAGGTCTTTGAACTGTTCGTGGCCAAGAATAGTTGTTGTCTGAATTTAATGGATTAATTAATAAAAAGGGAAAAATTCATTAGTTGAACATTCCAAATACTCCATAACAAAATGGTGTTACAGAGAGAAGAAATAAAATGCTCCTAGAAATAATTATGTCAATGATGGCACAAGCTAGCCTCCCAATTAATTTTTAGGGTGATGCATTGCTTACTGCCCCCTATGTATTTAACAGAGTGTCTACAAAATCAATTAAAACAATTCCATATGAGTATTGACTGGATGTTATCTATAACGACCTGAGACTACCTCCTAGTCGTTACACAGTGCTCATAATACCGAAGGACCACAAGACAACCCTCTACTGATATTTGTACCTAACACTGCGTAATATATAGATAATAAATACGGAAACTGTCCATAAGGTCCAAAACATCTAAAAATACTTAAAATTGAAAACTGAACTCTATACATCTGTTCAAAAAGCCACTAAATTGTCTGAACTGTGGAGTTTATGGGATATGTCCCCAACTAACTCCGTCTACTAAAATTAAACTAAATATGATATGATAATAATAAAAATAAGGATCATTCTCGACTGAAGAGGACTCATTGCTATGTTTACTGCTGACTGGGGTTGAGCTGCTAAGGATACTCTGGATCTCGTTCCTCTGAACCTATGGTGTCAAATAAAACACGATAGCACAAATGCATCAGTATGAGAATATACTGAGTATGCTGACGAGGTAAGGCCAAATGCAAGGGCTTATGCATGAACAATTACTTAACTAAATAATCATGAGAGTACTTAATGAGAACACATGCATGAATGCATAAACAATAACTATAACCATCACGACTGTGAATACTGAAACTCGGATACTTCATTACTATTATTTGAACTTACTACTGATACTGAGATACTGACTAACTGAATCTACTCATATCAATGACTAAAACCTTATCTTTCTACTCTCGACTGACTGCATCAAAGATCAAACCTCTCTAACGTATGATTCCAGAATCTACTAACAATGATAAGAAATGATCATGTCTGAATCTAACAACAAGAATACTCAACTGAATCTTAGACTGAGATCAATCCTATCTAACGGCTAATCTCTAGATCTGATAACAAGAATACTTAACTAAATCTGAGACTGATATCAAGCCTATCAGATGAGAGATCTTTAGATCTGATAACAAGAATATTCAACTAAATCTGAGACTAAGATTAAGCATATCTGATGGGTAATCTCTAGATCTGATAACAAAAATACTCAACTAAATTTGAGACTGAGGTCAAGTCTATCTAACGGGTGATCTCTAGATCTGATGACAAGAATACTCAATAGAATCTAAGATTGACACCAAGCCTATTTGACGAGTGATCGCTAGATCTGATAACAAGAATAATCAACTGAATCTGAGACTGAGATCAGTCCTATTTGATAGGTGATCTCTAGATGTGATAATAAGAATACTCAACAAAATCGGAGACTGAGATCAAGCCTATTTGATGGGTGATCTCTAGATCTGATAACAAGAATACTCAATAGAATTTGATATTGATATCAAGCCTATCTGATGGGTGATCTCTAAATCTGATAACAATAATATTCAATGAAATTTGAGACTAAGATTAAGTCTATCTGACGGGTGATCTCTAAATTTCATAACAAGGATAATAGAATTTGAGACTGAGATCAAGCATATCTGATGGGTAATCTCTAGATCTGATAATAAGAATACTCAATAGAATTTGAGACCGAGATTAAGCCTATTTGACGGGTGATCTCTTGATCTGATAACAAAAATACTCAACTGAATCTGAGACGGAGATCAAGCCTATCTGATGGGTGATATCTAGATATGATAAAAAGAATAACTTTATATGAGACCATGCCTATCTGATGTGTGGTTCATGAATCAATGGAACTACCTGAGTTCCTCACTGAGATAGATGACTATATCTGACAATCCTAATTTCTAAAGATTGATATTGAAATTGTAACTGTAAGAAGTAGTTACTTAACCGACATGCCCCGAATCTCAACTAGTGGGGTCCAATCTCTAACCCCAGCTAGAAGGGTGTCAATATCGTGTCACAGGTAAAGACCTCACTGGTTAAGCCTATATGATGGGTGAACCTCACAGGAAGTTAAGCCTAAGGTATATAATAGTTAAGCCTATCTGATGGGTGACTAGCCTTTCCTGACGGGTGACTATTGGATACTGTGTTGGCTACATAGTTTTGGAGTTCAGGGATTGCTCCTAACGACTCTACCACTCTAACGGGGATCCTCCATCACTGACCTCACTCGGTTGTAGCTCCTACTCCTAACTGAAAGACTCTAACTGATTTTTAACTAAAAACAAACTAAGTTGAATCTGATACTGATCAAGTTTCTCAAATGGTCTAACTGAGTTGAGCTGAATTCACTTGGTTTCGTATCTGACAGAATACTATTAAATCTTGTTATCTGACTGAATGACACTGAGCTTTTAATCGAGTACTTGATTACTATAGAGGTTAAAACTAAACACTTGAATACTACTAGGTCTAAGCTGGGTATAGAACTGAGGCTAGATTACTAGCGATAATGACATTACAGTGATTATAGAGATTATTGAGATTTCTTAAGTTATATATATATATATATGAGAATATAGAGTTCTATAACTCGTTGAGTTCTGAGAATATGGATTCACTAGAATTATCATGTAAACTGACACAAGCACTAGACAACAGCTAAATTGTCGGGTATAAATACCCCCAGGACTCAATAACATCAAAGTAAAGCATAACCATTCTTGAATAATCAAGACAATGGAAAATCATTCACCATCACAATCACTAAGGCATCGCTTTAAGCATTTAGGAATCCTAAACATGTAATAACATAGAGAGACATGCTATAGGATCATACTCCATTCAACAAGGTCTTACATCAAATACTTGGCATATATTAAAGTCCTAACATGTATCAAAGAGAACATAATCAGAGAATTTTATGCTATTATGTCACAATTCATTCACTAAGACTTTTCAACATACACTTGACATGCATGGGCTTGCACAAAATTGGGGATCTCTAGTCAACATGCTATAATGGCTCTAATTCCTTCACATAATCATTTTTATCAAACATATGGGGAGCATCCTTTGCTTGTTCAACAATTTTCTTAACTTAATTGACATAACCACATCACTTAACAAGCAACATGAATAGGATTTATCATGAACATCACATAAATATCACATACTAGGGTCAAAGCTTGAAAACCTTGCAACCAAACATGAATCAAAACTCAATAATAACATGAACATCAATTTCAACTCATATGAATAATGAAAACCCATAAATATAAGACCTTTGAATTTTAGAAAAGGGTTCTTGAGCTTCTTGGATAAAAGGGACTCAAGAATCAACATCTACATACCTTAGAGAAACTCTTTCTTTAAAGCTCTTAGAGAGATTCTTGATTTCTTAATTTCTCTTGATTTTTCTTGAAGAAGAAGTAAGGTTTTTAATTTGTATAAACCCTAGTGTTTGGTGTTCAAGAAGAGAAATGAAGTTGTGATCCTTGATCGGATATACATAGGGGCTGAAAAAGTAGGAAAAAGGCCAAAAGACCCTTTTAAAATGAGTTAAAAATGCTAAACGGGGTCTGCGACGGTCAAAGTGATGGTTCATCACTCAGTATGATGGTCCGTCGGATCATTCGTCACACATCAGTTAAAAAAAGAACATACTACCTCAATGCGATGGTCTTAGCAAAGGTCCATCACAAATCTGATGGTCTATCGGATTGTTCATCGCACGTTGGCCAGGATGAGGCCACACTCCCTCGGTGTGATAATCTCAGCGATGATCCGTCACAGCCTCAAAGGTTCATCATCCTGTCCATCGCACTTGGGAATGAAAAGGGAGTCATTGCCTTGGTTGCGACGGTTGGACGATGGTCCATCGCAAGCTTGACAGTCCGTCAGCCCGGCCATTGCACCTGGGCAGTTCTGATTTCTTTCTGTTAAACAACCATAACTTCGTCATCTGATGCCGAATTTCGATGAAATTGGTATCGATGGAAATCTTATTCCATGATCTACATGACAAAAAGGTGATATTAGGAAAATTCTACATGGCTCAAAATATTTCTCACTTGGGAAGACACTTCTCAACCTTTTTAGACTGGATTTATGATTCACTTGATATGATCTAAGGCTCAGACTATGAGAGAAATTTATGGGGTCTTACATTATCCCAACCTTATTATACTATGATCTTAGGGTTATGTTTCTTATACATATGAGCTCTCTCACAAATATGGAAAATTATGCCCGAGAGGAAAGAAAAGTATCTTTGTAATCTACTCAAAAATCTCTAAGGGTTTTATATTTATGGGTGACAAAAATATAAGGAGTCTAACAGAATTTGAATCATGAGATATCACATGTCAATACCTATCCTTATTTGAGATAACAAATCAAGACATTTAAGGATCATTTTATTTAAGTTGGAGAATTTTTGCTGATGATGAATTAATTTCTTATTGGCAACCTCTATAATAATTGAATATGAATTAAAGTTACCTTCTCCACTTAATGAAAGTGATCAAATGAATCTTGTTCAAAGTGGCAGTGAGATGGTCACTGATTTATTTCTAAGTGGGAGCAAGATTTCTTGATTTGAGTTGGAGCAATGTTGATCCAAATAGGAACAATAATGAATGATAATATATATGTGGTTGTCATTAAAATACTCCTCGTTGATTATCTGATATTAAAGATAGTGAACTATTTATGATAGTTTTTCAAGATGAAAATGAGCTTGAGAATATGTAATGCCTTAAAGTGTGAAATTAAGATTTTTATGTGTTTTAACCTTACTTTTGTGATTTTTTTAAAGTCTTTACAAGTTTCATTATTATATTTGATCAATATTTGATATTTTGAGTGATGGAAAAAGATTTGGACTGTTCCATTAGGTCTAAAATGTCAAATTAGGTTAGTAGCAGGGATGGTTCAGTTTATGAGCCTTGAGTTTTCATTTTGAGCTTGTACTTTAAAAACTAGTGAAATATGCTTGGTAGGGGTCTCAATGGATAAACGTTTTTGAAAAATCCAATGTCTCTATTGATTCCGGAATGCCAAAAGTAGCCTTGTATTATATATGGCTTGTCTCTATGGCATCCCGATTAATTCCCAATGTTCCGTTTGGAGCTTTGTTAACTTGTACTAAAATCAACAATTACTGATGTTTTGTACAACTGCTTAAGGGGCCAAGCTGCTACTTTACAGTGATAGCCTTTGTAGCAGACAAGCAATGCTTAAGTGGTGTAGTATCACTTAGGGTATCTTCTTAAGTGGCCATTTAACAGCTTAAGCAATACCACTATATATAAACCCCCCTTTTCTTAATTTTTTTTTAACCATTTTTAGACCTTTGAGCTTTGGGTTTGAGTGATAATTAGAGTTTCATCACCTTTTAAGCTTGGGAAATGATACAAGCATAATCAGGATGATGGACATATGTGAGTGCATATTGAATCCATCCAAGGAAGTGTGGAATTTAAGTGTAAATGAGGGCCTAAACACACCAAAAATAGCCCCTAGGTTACACTTGAAGGGCTCCCTTTTCTCTAAGTGGTCTTTGGATATTTCACCTTTTATTTGTCATGGACTATAAATAGAATACTTTAGGGATTATTTCATTAGATTTTGATGATATTTTAAGTCTTATAACACTTGAAACACACTCTCTCTAGTCTCAGAAAGTGTCCCACCCAAAACTAGGGCAACCCAAGTGTGGATTCACTTATGTTGTGTTCTTGGCTTAGAAACATAGGTACTTGGGGAGATTGACGTCCCTACTATGTCCACATAAGACTGTTTATGTTGTTATTACATGTATTAAGGGTTTTGGTATTTGATACACAACTTAGTTCTTAGTTCTTGTAATAGTTGATGCCACACTACCTATCTCATTCCTTTCTTGTAATCGTATGAGTGTTTGTTTCTTGTGATATCCAATCCACTAGTTTGTTGTTGTTCTTGGTGTTTTTGTTCTTGTTATCATCTTGTTAGTTTGGGTTGTTGGCTGTTTAGGTGTAATATATACCTTGTTATCTTGTGTTCTTGTTCTTCTTGTAGCTGCCAAGACTTGTTCTCATTTGGGCCTTGGTTTCTTCTTGTATTGTGAATTTTTTTTTACCATTTTGGTGTGTTTAAATAGTAGGTTTGTATCATTTGGTATTAGATCATGGCTTATTTTGTTTCCACAAGATCAATCTAGGGCTTTTTGCTTGAAAATTCAAAAATAAAAGTTGTGTTCTTGATTGTATGTTGGCCGAGACTGGAACACTAGATCTAGAAGTCTTTTACTTATCTTGAGTGTCTCTAGTGTTAGTTTATTTTCCACTAATACTAAAGGATTCTAAATCTAAGTTTGAGCTTGTAGTTTGATATTCTTATTATGAACCTAAGTTTGGCCGTGTGGTTGATATTGTTGTTGCGAATTGGAGTAGTACGTGTTGATATTGTTGTTCTTCTTGGTGGTCATTTTTGTTGTTCTTGATGTTCTTCATCACCTTCATATCTTTTTAAATATAAAGTGAATGTTAGATCTAAAAAGGTGAAGAAAAAGGTGTAGTACATGTTAGTCTTGAAAGACTTTACAACCACTCAAAGACTTTACAATCACCTTTTCAACCACCTTTGATGATTTAAGGACCATGTTTTAAGGAAAAGGTACAAGGAAGTCAATCCTTTGATTATGAATTTGAAAAAAGGTATCCAAGACTTGGATTTCCCCCCTTTCAACAAATTCCACCAATTTCGAAGTGTAACTTGAAGTTGAGAAAATAAGAACTTGTTAGAACCCATAACCAATAGTGGGCTTCCACATCACTATTTACTTTACAACACAATAATTTTAGGCTCAAATTTTGGATTCTTAGTTTCATTTTCTTGTTCCTTTAGTTTAATTTGTTGGTTCTAATACTAATTAACAAGCTAGTAATCTCCTACTAGGTTGTAAGTTAGGTTTTTTCAGTCCGTTTGTTCGTGTTTGTGTTTTTTATGTTCTTTTTATCTTTTTGAATTGTTGTTAGTTCTTGGCTCAAGTCCTACAAGATTTTTTTGAGTTTCCAAAACCAAAATCTATTCCAAAAAAGAGTATACTCAACCCTCAACTTCTCACGGGTTACTAGCCATCTTACACTACTTGTGGAATCTAAGTGTGATGTAATCAAAGTGTGTAAGTGTGGTGAGGCTATTTTGAGATAATTTGTTTTCTATTTTTGTATGTATTTTCTTAGTTTTATTGCAATGGAAGGATCCACATCTCAAACCATAGACAATAATACTTTTAGGACTATCTTGGCTTTCTTTGAAGCTCTTAACCGAGGAACGAAAAAGGTGCAAGTGGATATGAATTCGGTGAAAGGGGATATAACCTCATTGATATGAGTTGTTTCTACTATGAGTGGGAGGTTGGAATGTGTAGAAAGAGAAAGAAGTTCCCAACCTTCTACTTCTCAACATTATCATGTGTCATCAAGTGGGCATGATCCAAACTCTTCCGCAACCATTACCTCCAAAACTTTGCATCAAATGTTCAATCCACTAAGGGAACCACCAAATTCTTCCCAAAATCGAGACTATCCTAGAAAAATCCACTCTTCACTTTACCAAGTAAAACTTGAAGTATTTTGAAGCCAAGTACCAGCACCAAACCCAAGAACTCCAATCCAAACTCCACTTGACCAAAGGAGTCACTTTCCACCAAATCCAATCCCTTCATTATAAGCTCTACTTAACTCAAATAGACCTGTCCTTATAGAGGGATATGGTAGAGGGGAAAATAATGAGTTATATGGAGTTTATGATGATTTTTACTTGATGTAAGAGTGCATAAAAGGTAGAAATGGGGATCAAAAGGAACCTCTAGGCCGAGAGGGTAGGGTTGGCCACCAAAATCGAGAAGTGGGCATCAACTCAAACAAAGTTATCCTTCCAATCTTCAAGGGTGAGAGTGATCCCAAGGTTTATCTTGCTTGGGAGTCCTCTTGTGACAAGATATTCTAAGTGTATGATCTAACTGAAGATAATAAGAGTTATTATGGGATATCTCACTTTGAGGGGTACGAAAACGCTTGATGGGAGTATGTAAAGAAGTTTGGGAATATGTTGATTGAGGGGAAACCCCCTTTATGGTTTAGATTGAGGTAAATTATGAGGCAAAGGTACTTACCCGAGGGTTATAAGAATGCAATTCTTACCAAGTTGTACAACTTGAGGCAAGGAAACAAAAGTGTCACGTCATACTATAACAAGTTTCAACAATTGATGTTGAAGCTTGATCATCATGGAAACCAAGTGATCCATGACATTAAATGTATCAAGGTCGGGTTGAATAGGGACATATCTTTATGCCTGAACCTCCACAAGTTTTACACTATAGATGGCATCTTCCAAGCGATATTGGAGATTGAAAGAGAGATTACAAAATGGTTGGCTTGTAAGTCTTAGGGTCAACAACATCCCTCAGTTTGGCACGAGGACCAGGATCACTCATTCAATTCCAACAAACCCTAGACCAATGCTGCCCAACCCGAGACCAAGGCTTCCCAAAGATATCCTTCAAGAAATAAAGTTAAATCGAATCCTACATCTCATCCAAAGGGATTCAATGATTAAAATGTCAAGGGTGGGGAAACAAGGATAGTGAATGTCCAAAATAGAGAAATATTATCCTAAGGGAGAGAAAATTATATTATCTTGCCGAGGAGGTGGGAATTTAGTTAGATGAGAATGATGAAAAAGCTCAAGATGGAGAGCAAAAGGTTGAGGTGCAAATTGAAGATGGTGGGGAAGATGTTTAGCTTCAGGATAGCATGTGTGGGGTGACTAGTTATATGGAAACAAAAGTCATGATTAGTAAGGTTTTGGGAGAGGAACCCGAGAGAAGGGAAGGTGAAGAAATGAAGGAGATGATTCCACCAAAGGGAGAGAAATACTTGATCGTTGGACTTGCCCATAAAAGGCCCTTGTTACTAAATAACATAGACACTAACACTTTTCCTAGTATCAAATATACTTTTGTACAGGTAAAAGACATGATTGATGATCTCATGGAGTCTTTGGTTGAGCATCTAAACCTCAAGAATGGAAATGAAAAGATGATTTAAGGAAGAAAGTTAGCGGTTGATAAAGCTGTGAATTTGAGGCCAAGTTTCTTTCAAAAAGAAGAGAATAATACAGGCATGATCACGGATATGGATGCATCTGATTGAATCCACCCAAGGTAGTGCGCAAGTTAAGTATAAAGGAGGGCCTAAACATACCAAAAACAGCCCCTAGGTTACATTTGATGAGCGCCCCTTTCACTAAGGGGTCTTTTGGATATTTTACCTTTTATTTTTAATAGAATATAAATAAAATATTTTAGGTATTAGTTCATTATATTTTTCTGATATTGTAAGTCTGGTAGCACTTGAAATAAACTCTCTCTGGTGTGAGAAAGTACTCCACCCAAAACTAGGACAACCCAAGTATGAATTCACTTGTGTTGTGTTCTTGGCTTGGAAACGTAGGTTGTTGGGTATATTGACATCCCTATTATGTCCAAGTAAGAGTTTTAATGTTGTTATTACATGTCGTAAGGGTTTTGGTGTTTGATACATACCTTAGTTCATAGTTCTTGTAATATTTTATGTCACACTACCTATCCTTTTTCTTTCTTTTAATTATGTTACTGTTTGTTTCTTGTGATCTCCAATCCATTGGTTTGTTTTTGTTCTTAGTGTTTTTGTTCTTTTTATCACCTTGTTAGTTTGGGTTGTTGGACTTTTTGGTGTAATATACACGTTATCCTATGTTGTTATTATTGTTGCTGCTGCCAAGACTTGTTCTCATTGGGGCTTTGGTCTTTTATTTTATTGTGGACTATTTTGTGCCATTTTTATCTATTCCATAGTTGGTTTGTATCAGGCAATCCTTAAAACCGTAAATCCATTACTTTTCATTGATTTATACCATCAAAACACTCTTTAACCTTCATTTTATCTTGGGATTTTGAGGATTTTGTTAGTAAAACATAAATATAATATCTCTTCAATTTGGAACTTGATTTTAGCATATTTTTGTATGAGTTTTCAATTGTAGATTCCTTTAACCTTGAGGAATGTATTTCTAAAACAAAATTCTAATTTTACCTCTTTGATTTCGAACATGTTTTTCAAATACACTTTGAACTCGGTTTAAATATGGGCAATATGAGTATCATGGTCTTTCTGTTAATGCATAGATGCTATAACTGAATGTTGTAGTTTCTTCTGAGGTTGTTCAAAAGGAAAAAGCTCCAAGTTGAAGAATTTTAGTCTTGAATTTCATTGTTTTAAGGTAGGTTATGGTTTAAATTCTTTCAGATTGAGCTGGGTAGTAAATGAAAAAAGTAAAGTATGCTATGAGTTGGGGTAATTAACTATGGTGTTTATA
Organism: Capsicum baccatum var. pendulum; assembly: GCA_030864225.1. NCBI lineage: Eukaryota > Viridiplantae > Streptophyta > Magnoliopsida > Solanales > Solanaceae > Capsicum > Capsicum baccatum. Next base: position 10,266,447 of record CM061550.1, read on the forward strand.
TTCAATATTAAATTTTGAAATTATTATTACAGTTGTGTGTCAGAGAAGGGCTTATCTTATATTGTTGTTGACTTGTGATATTTTATATTATGTGTTGCTTGTGTATGGGATTTAGTTGACATCACTAACCTTATATATGTATTAGAATATCTTTATTCTAGTTATAATTCCCATTTAGGGGTTTGTATTTTATTATAGGCCTTTTTGAGCATTGGTTTCCTTTATCATGATAGAAATGTCTGAGTTAGGTTGATATGATATTAATGATGTATTACATGCATATATTCTGATGGTTCCTAATTAGAATTGATAATCGAGAATTGTGGTCATATTTGGTTGATATCTAGGATCACTTATATATGTATTGAATGGATTAGATATCTTGTTACTAATTTGATTGTGAGCATTATATCCTTATTCCATACATATTGATTCATGATATACTGGTACCATTAATGAACATCATTTTTGAAAGAAAATGAGGCATTTCTATAAAAATACTCTTTGTGTACACGATCAAGAAAGTTGGACTTAGATTTGAGATATGAGTTATAGTATATGAGTTATGAATTCCCCATGGTTCATATTCTTGGAGTTGTGAGATCGATAGGTGTATATAGAAAGTCATGGGATAATTTTTACTGTTCATTCAACAATCATTGCATTGCCAATACATCTTACATGATTTCATTAGTTCCCCTTGACCTATGTTTAGTTTTTATGTATTTTTCATGTATATTAGTGCTATTTCATATTAATATTTATATAATACATGTAGTGGAGACGGTGTGGGCTACCATTTGGGAACTTTTCTTTCGGCAGCTGATGTGCTTATAGTTTTCTTTACTTATATAATTTTCTCCTTTGCTCTGTTGGCTTATGATACCTACTGAGTATAAGTGGACCATACTCATTCCTACTGTGCCTTTTGGTGCAGATCCTGGCATGAGTACAACTCACAAAGGCTGATTTGTTTGGTGGAGTTCGTAAAACTTGAGGTGCTGGATCACTGTAGGCTTTTCAAAGTACACTCCAAGCCAAATCTATCTATTAGTTGTATTTAATTCTATTTGAGAGACAGATTGTGTGTTCTTAATTTGAGATAGTATATTAAATTCTCTTTTACTTGTAAGATCAGGATTTGGAATGGTTATGTTATACTCAGACTTTCATATTTTTATATGATATGGATAAACTTGTCCTAGAAGTTTTGCCTTGGTTTATGTTTATTGTTTGATTTTGGTTTTTCTTTATCATTGTAGGTGATTGACTTACTCATCAAGGCTAGGATACAATAAGTGCAATCATGGCCCTATTTTTTGGCCATGACAAATTGTATCAGAGCGGAAAGTTCAACAATCTCATTTGTATAAGAGTAATATGTCTAGTAGACTCTCACAGATTGGTAGGTAGATGTACACATATATATTCAAGAGTCTATAAGATATATTTAGAAAAAACTTCTCGATTTTACTATGTTGTAATGTGGGTTCTTCGTGTCCAATGTTCTAAATCTATATTCCATTCTTTCCTACATAAATGTTAAGGACTAAGTCCAGAGAGGCTAGAGATTCTAAGGCAACACCCTATATGTGTAATGACCCTTCAGTTTATTTCATCAATTTGCATATATTTTTGGTAATTTGAGCTTTTTCTACATGGCAACAGGTCATTTATGACTTACCAAAACTATTAGTTTGGTGATCGGATAATTCATTTAGATTTTAGGCTCATTTCTCTGTTTTGGAGCTTTCACTGTTTAGGATTTGCTCTCAGACCAAAACCCCTAGTAGATGACCTCGGATGAGAATTCCAACAATTCCGTAATCTCTGGATGTCAATTTTAGGCTAGGTAGAATCTTGGTTTGTCTTACAATGAACCCGAGCTCGTTTCAACCTATTAGTCGGAAAGTTAAGAGATTGAAAATTGGGTGTGGGGCCCACAAATTATTGAAAAAAACTCAAATAGAAATTTCAACTTCTCTATTGAGTTTGGAATGTCAAATTTGGTATTGTTACATATATGAATCCCGAGAGGTTGGAGGAGACTTGGAAAATTTTAAGTCTCAACTGTAATATGGTGAACCCGTGATAACGAACCTTCGATCAGAATCGAAATTTGGTAACACTAGTAAGTGTCGCGATCATGACACATCAAGTCATGAACGTGACTCCTTTGCCAGTTGGCTTGAACCACGATCTGATCATGCCCAAACTACAACTTTGATAGAAGGATAAAGCTATCGTTATCAAGCAAAGTAACCCATCAAGGTTAGGATAGAACCCACAAGGTAGTCATGGAATTATATATTTCATTTGGTGTAACTAACGGCTAGTACAGAAAGTAAATGGGGAGTTTGTAGAAACAATCTCAAAAAAGTATCAAAATTCAAATTTTGTTGTAATCAGTTCGAGATGAACATTAGGATTGTAATGGCCCTTCAGGTCATTTTCCATATCTATGATTATTTGTTTTGATTGATATTTTCCCTAGCTAACCATATCATTTATGACTTTCTGGGACCGACATTTCAATTGCTGGGGTTTGTTTGTTTTTTAGAACTAATTCCCAATTTCGAAGCCTTTGCTAGTTTCAAATTGCCACTAGACAAAAACTTCAGTGAAACAATCTCAGATGCAAATTTTAACTATGCCAGTAGATTCAAAATATCAATTTTAGGCTAGGTAGACCTTTGGTTTGGGTCCTAACGCACCAGAGCTCATTTTAACCTAGCGATCAAAAAGTTGAAAATTTGAAAGTTTAGGTATGGGACCTAGATTTGGTCAAAAGCACCACGACTTGAAAATTTGAGGTCGTCAATGCATCCAAAACAACGTATTTAGTGTGATTAAAAATTTCATTCACAAAAATTGGATTCCAGAAGCATCCAGAGGAATTGGTCAAAACTTCTAATATCTTCCAAGTTTCAGCTGTCATCAAGTATAGCAAAAGGACCATGATCATAGAAGAAGACTCGCGATTGCGATGCTGCAATGGCGACACATGTGGGTCCGTAATCTACCTACCTGAGGTCCTATGAAGGTGTATTTAAACACTTCTTTTGGCCAAGAATTGGCCATTTCTCCATTGTCTTGAGTCCCTTAAACCCTAATAGAGTGTGTAGCCCTTAAATTGAGTCTTGGGTGTTGATTGGGAGCTTGAATAACATGCATATTCATGTTTAACCTCGAATATAAGGTATGAATCCTTCAATTTCAGTATTAAATTCTTGATTTCTTGACCCAAAACACCTAATGGGTTGAGGCTTGATTTTAGCCCAAACAAGCTTGTTATTCACTTGATTATTGAGGGTTATAATTCCCTAATGGTATTTGAACATTGGGTTGGTCTCAGAAACTCGTTCTCTATTTGAAGAACCTACTTGGGTTTTGGTGTCATTTTTGGACCTGAATCATAATAGGTCAATATAAGTATCATTAGAGTTGTATCAATGAGTAGATTATGATTTTATTAGTTTGATGGAATTTTAGGGACTGTGAAGCAAAGTTGAGCGTATAGTGCCTGATGTGAGCTTTTACTGTTCTTCTTTGAGGTAGTCTTCATTCTTCTTTTTTTCATAGATGATGTGTGATATATATTGCATGAGAATTTTGATATGAGGCTTTATTATGAGTAGAATAACTTAGCCTTGATAGTTGAAGTTTGAGGATTATATGAGGGTTTTGGACCCGTAAGATGGTATGTTTTTAAGCCTTGAGAATCTTATTTCCTTTCACTTGTTTTAAATTAGTTTGTATCATGGATACAATATAATGCTAGGTTTGGGATGTGGTTTTAGCATTGGAAGCATGATTAGCATATTTTAATCTTACTGGACTAGTGTGGTAGTATTAATATCACGACCTGGGTAGAGTTGACTTAAATGCCCTTGTTTCTAGACGAAGTTTCCATCATAGGATTGGGTATGACTTGCTTGACATCTAGAAGTTGAACTAGATACCTTAGCCTAGTTTTGGGAATAGTGTCATGACTCGAACCAGGGCCTGGTGTGACAGGTATCTCAAGTCCCACGTGGACCGGAGATTACCCCCTTCACCTAACCTAACCAACATATCAACCACAAGTGTTAGATAAATTCTGAGCATATAGCAAGATAGCGGAGAGTATGTTTAATAATAACTCATAAAGTATGTAAGTCAATCCATGAAACAACATACTAAACCAACACACCCAAGTCCACAGTATCCACCAAGCCTCTACAAAACTGAAGTCAATAATATGTCAGAACATGCCCCCAACTATAGCCAAAACAATGTCTAAACCATGTCTAAGACAAAGAGTAAATGACCTTAAAATGAATGCCTTTCGAAGTATAGAAGCTCACCACTTCGATGTCTATCTCATGAACTATAGGATAACCTAGTCACTGCATAGGAAAAGAAGAAGAAGCTTTGGTCCCTATATTGCATGGGGATACAGCAAGCGAAGACGGTTTACGGTTAGAGCACTAGATTGTAACTCAGGGATAGAGGAATAAAGTAATGCCATTAATGAAACCAAGTCCAATCATTATATGAAATTACATGTATGCATATATATATATATATCATGCTAGAATAGGGAACAAGGCTTAGAATGAACTTTTAAAACATTAATCTGGGTTGTGTAGCATAACCATCATAATACAAGGCACCCACAGGCAATATGGTCCCAGCTCTCCCCTAGCTGGAAGGGCCCCAATACATGTAGGTGCACGAACCAGAGAATATCCATATCTGCATATTCCATTATGGGGGACTCTAACCTCCCAATATAATCAAGGTGACATAAGCACCAATGCATACAATATGGGGGACTCAAACCTTCCATTCATATATCCATTCACGGGGCTCGAACCTACCGGTCATATAGACTCCTGTACCAACTATATCGGTTTCTAGTGTTAGGCCTTCAGACTCCACTTTCACAGCCTAACTACACACACCACTTTAAATCCCAATTTAAATTATTATTTACACACACACACAACTATTAGTCCACTTCATACCCAAGGCATACCGTTGGTATCATCATACAAACCACACTGCAGGTGTATAACATTCCATAACCATTATTATTCGACTTTGTGACTATAACCCATTGTCTATACATGTCATCAATTCTATTCAACATTTAAAGACTTGACCCATTTGACCATTTAAACCACCAAGATTGTAATTAAATTCAACTTATGGCCAATAAGGCCTTTCATGAACTCATTTACCAATCATTTACATTATTAGTCCAATGCCTTAGTTCAAAACACATCCAATTCAATATATGGTCGTAAAAACCTATAAAAAATAATTTATCCTTCATTAACATTCTTATACCAAGAATTAGTTCAAAACTCATTATCAAACAGGTTGAGTGCACACCATTATCAATTGATGACCCCTAGAAATTTTCACAAGCTGGTTGACGACATAACATTATAAAACCATTATTCAAGTCAAAGAATATCAAGTCAGGGTTAACCATGACCCCTTCATTAAACCACAATTTCCATAAAAGCACATGTGCAAAACCATTACTAAAAATATGTGTAAACACAAGTGAAATCATGAGAGAACAATACTCAACATTAGACATTCAAACCCCAACCATAGGTTTCAAAATCACCATTTTTGAGTCAAGAACAACGCTTAAAACACATTATTTTCATGAACTAACAATGAAGGAAAAGTCACATGCCCTATTCACAAATATTCACGGAAAGAACTTGACTCTTGAGCCTATAGATGAAAACAATGTAGAAACCCTAGCCCAATATTCAAGAGAGTGTTTAGAGAGGATGTTGAGAGTGTTTTGATCCTTCAAAGTGTGTTATGAGAGGATAAAATATGTTATAAGACTTGGGGTCTTAATGTTTTTGTGTTGGGAAATGTCTAGAATACCCTTAACTTAAAAAGTGAAAATTCTATGTAGAAGGGTAAAGTTGGATCCCTAATGTTGTACCAATATCATATGAGTGGTACCCTTCATTAATACCTTGTTCAGAATGTTTGACACCATATTTTGTCCATCATACAACTTATTAGTCTAAAACATACCCATACCATAAGAAAAGTACCCTCAAACTGTACCCTAAGCAGAATCTTCTAGGCTAGAATTTAGACATCATATGTTATAGCACTATACTACTTGTACCGTAACATATGACTAGTATTATTCCTTCCCGTACCAAGACCATAACTTCTCCAACATGACACTGACCAACATACTAATAAGGGCTTCAAATTTTATCCACTCCATACGAGTGGTATGATGTAGTCGTATGCTGTAAAGAATGTTCAAGGCTCAAAAAATTTTGCAAGGGAAAAAGTTCAGGGTTTTTCATTCTCCCCCACCCCTTAGGATCATTCTTCATCGAATAATGGGATGAGGCACTACAAACACGATTAAACTCCAAACATCTTTACTCTTACCTTTAAGAAAGAAAAAAAAACATCAAAGAATCCACAATCTATCTTTAACAAGACATAAAGCAAAGATGTCAAGAACTACACATACCTCAAGCACAATTTTCCATGATCGGGAATAGAAATGGATAATTGGACTTCATGTCCTCCGTGTCTTCCCAAGTAGCTTCCTCGGACATTTGGTTCCACCTAGAACCATTATTGAAGCCATGTCTTACATTCATAACCGGCAAACTTGCCAATCCAAGATACTCACCTGGACCTCCTCATCGAACAAGGAATCTAAAATACCAATGTCCTCCAAAGAGAACAAATAAAAGATCAACCAAATATTTACGCAACATAGATACATGAAATACCGAATAAATGAAACTCATATTATAGGGAAAATCCAACTCGCATGCAAAACTACAAATCCTTCTCAAAACCATATATGGTCAAACATACTGCGGACTAAGCTTTCCCTTCTTCCCAAACTACATCACTTTCTTCATGGGGGATACCTATAAGAACACTCAATCTCCACCCTCAAACTTCAAATCCCTTCACCTCACATTCACATAGGAGTTTTGATGATTTTGGGTGGTATTAAGCCTATCCCAAATTACCTTCACCTTTTACATAGCTTGGTGAACCATAGCTAGGCCAAATATTTCCACTTCACCGACCTCGAATCATCCATTAGGAGACCTATACCTCCTACCATACAATGCCTTAAATGGTGCCATACCAATCCAAGAATGGTAAATATTATTATAAACATATTCAATTAAAGCTAAATGGTTGTGCCAACTACCACCATAGTCAATGACACAGGCTTACAACATATATTCCAAGGTTTGAATAGTACTTTCGGCTTACCCATTCGAATATGGGTGAAAAGTCATACTAAAACAAACTTTATTCCCTAAACCATGCTGGAAAGAGCACAAAAGAGGTGAAAAAAACTGAGTGCCATGATCTAAAATAATTGAGACAGGAGAACCATGCAACTTTACAATTTCCTAAAGGAAAACCTTCATATAATATTTGATAGAAAAAATAGTGCATACGGGTAAGAATTGAGCAGACTTAGTGATCCTATCTATGATGACCCACATGAAGTCTACTTGATTTCTCGACCGCAGAAGGCCAGTAAGGAAATCCATATTAATTATATTCTACTTTCACACCAGCAAATCAATAGAATAAAAAATTGCCACGAACCTCCTATAATACCCAACTAAACCCAAGAAACTCTGAATGTTAGTTGGATTCGTGGTCCTAGGCATCTTCTTAAGAACAACCATCTTTTAAGGATCCTTCATAATTCCTTCACTAAACACAACATGACCCAAAAAATTTATGACATTTAACATGAAATCACATTTAGAGAACTTATCATACAACTGCAAATCTTTCATGGTTTACGACATGAGATTGAGGTGATTGGCATGATACTCGTTCCTCCTAGAGTACACCAAGATGTCATGAATGAAGACAATTACAAAAAAATATATAAACTAGAAAATACCCTATTCATTAAATCCATAAATGCCGCTGGGGCATTGGTCAACCCAAAAGACATAAAAAGAAACTCAAAATGCTTATACCAGGTTCAGAAGTTATTTTAGGGATATCCACCTCTCTAACCTTTAAATAATGATAACCGAACTGAATATCGATCTTAGAAAATAATTTGGCACCCTGAAGATCATCGAAGAGATCATTAATTATCGAAAGAGGATACTTGTTCTTTATTGACACCTTATTCAATTTCCAGTAATCCATACATATACAAAGAGAACCATTCTTCTTACACACGAATAATACCTATAAACCCCATAAGGACACACTAGGATGGATGAAACCCTTGTCTAAGAGATCCTTTAGTTGCTCCTTGAGTTCTCTTAACTTGGCTAGAGCCATCCTATATGGGGGAATAGAAATTAGACGAATTTCTATAGCGACATCAATACCAAAATCAATTTCCTTATAAGACCAGGAAGATCATCAAGGAATACCTAGGGAAACTCATTTACCAAAGGAACCAAATGCAAATAAGGATATTCCGAGTTAGAATCTTTAACCCAGAGCAGATGATAGATACATCCTTTGAAAATTAAGCTCTGAGATCTAAGATATTATATAAACATTCCCTGAAGAGCTAGGGAACCACCCTCCCACTAAATAATTGGCTCATTAGAGAAATTAAACATGACCTACAAGTCCGGCAATCTAAGGTAGCATAGAATGAGTGAAAATAGTCCATCCCCAGAATAACTTCAAAATAAACCTTGTCTAAAACTACCAACCACTACCACACACCACCTATAGACTCTTTTGACAATCACAGAGTCTCTTATCAGGGTAGAAATAGAAAAAGGGTCCGACAGATACTCAGGATCAAATCTAAAATGCACATCCCCAAATTGGGTCACATAAAAGAGAGAGGACCCCAAATCAAGTAAATAGTACACATAATAGGCAAAGAGTTCAACCATACTAGTAATAATATCCAGAGATGCCTTGGACTACTGACAAGTAGTGAGAGCATAAATGCAGTTCCTACCAGTGCCGAACCTAGAGGTAGCACCCTTAGTGCTGGATCTAAAGAAGAGGCAACGAGAACCTTGATTTCTCTAGAAACAACTCTAGAGGGTATGACCAATCTGACGACATATAAAATATAGGCTACTCTCTTTATCATAATAACTACAAAGATGCTAACCATAGAATCTACAAAAAGTGTAGAAAGGTGCTGATTGGTCCCCACTGGCCTAAGATTAGGCACCTTATTCCCTAGAAGAATCACCACCCATAAAAATATCTATCTCCCAATGGATTTAGGTATAGAAAGATAGTCATAGAATAGGAGTTAGGACTCCTCCAAATCTTGATCTTAGGCCACTTTCCACTCAACTAATGGCCTCCACTCTATTCTAAAAATTGAGACCTCTTACTCTACCTCTCACCAATCGTAGCCTATTTCTTCTTCTCCCTTTTAACCTGTTGAATATACACAACCTAATCTGGACATGTCAATGTCCTTGATTAACAAGGTAGCCTTACTCTTAAGGATCAACTTACGAGATAATCAAAAAGCAAAATTTCTTATTCCGGCCCTCATATTAGATACCAATTCAGGAGTATATTAGGAAAATTGATGGAACTATAAGGCATACTCCTTATATATCATCCTTCATTTCTTCAAGTAAATAAATTCCTCTACTTTAACTTTCTTCAAATTCTAAGGAAAAAAGCGGTCCAAAAATGCACTAGAAAAATCATCCCATATGGACGAACTAGAATCCTCACCTCTCTATTACTCCCACTCCTCGTGTAATTAGTGCACCACATCTTTTAATTACTTGGAAACAGACTCAATAGATCCACTTCCAAAGTATGCATAACCCAGAAGATCTTCTCCATCTCATTAATGAAGCTTTGAGGATCCTCCTCAACCTTTGTACCTATAAATATTTGGGGATAAAATCTCATGAATTGGCCAACACTTGTGGCCTATGATGAACCCGTAAAAACACTAATAGAACTAAACTATTGTAATTAAGATGTCACTAATTGAGTCAACAGGGTAATGAAGCGATGAAACTCAACATTAGTAACCTTCTTAGAAGGTGACTAAGTATGAGTATCACCCTTACGAGTAGGGTTCATGGGGGTAGGCAGAACTATATGAGGAAAGTCAGATACAATGATCATTGACCAGTTATAGACCACATAATTTGGATGAGCTTCATCCATATTGTCCTTATATGGAACAAAAAAGTTTTCCTAAACATCAGATCTTCTTGGAGGCATGATCTGAAAGATTAGATAATGGAAATTAGAAAAATCCAAGACCTTAGACTCAATAGCTTAAAAATAAGACAATAAGAAAGAGAAATATTACTAAATGTCACATAGCCTCTCTCTTATAAGTATGGTGCACTACACACCCATAAAAAAGACTTTACTAATATGTCTTTATGGATACCTAATTTTTAATAAACCTAGGCTATGATACAAAATTTGTCATGACACAAACCAGGGCCTGGACATGATGGGTATTGAAGCATCCTTGGTTTGTACACTTAGAAAATTTCCTCGAATCTTGTTCTTTAGACCCATTACAACTTATGATATGAGTCGTAAGCTGGGGTAAAAGTGGTGAAGACCTATTGTAAGCTGCCAGTATCCATTGGTAGGATTGTCTTAGACAATTGAATGGATATAACTTAATGGTATGAGTCATAAGGCATGGGTACAAGTTTTATAAGTAACATATAAGGCTGTTAGTATTTGATCCATGGTTAAGGATTAATTACAATTAGGTGGGTATCAACAATAAGCTAGGTTACGAATCATAAGGAGGACCCATCTTCATAAACTTTCCAAGTCGTGGAAAGTGGCAATCCCGGGGGGATCAAAACTAAAAACTCATATTTGCTAATATGAGGGGTTTTTGACATCCGTATCTGAGTATCACATTTTTATTGGAGGGATTTACTAATCGTCCTAGGTTTATTTCCTGGTCGTGTGGGTAAACACCCTAGGACCCTTTCAACAGGGGGAGCTGAACCCATATGGCCTGTGGGTGATAGGACGACTAAGCTACATGACCTGAGTTTAGGTTTTCGAATGGATTAATAAACTCGGTCCCTTATCCCAACACTTATATATGTGTGGTTGTTTGAATTAGATGGTTTTTACTTGTTATTGATAAATGGCATTACTTTATCCTTATTCTGAGATTCATGCTAGTGTTCACCCACTAACTGGAAGTTGTATAACTATGCTATTTAAGACCCATATGTTTGACTCCTCCTTCATAGTACTTTATTCGGGGATATCTTATTGGACTGAAGTGGTGATCTTCTATTCTTTTAGAAGGCAGGATTTTATGTTAGACATTCTTAGACTTTTTATTTTCTTTATAGATATTATTTTTGCCATGGTTGGGGGTATGTCCTAATAGAATGTTTGTATTCCTTGGGATGGAGAATTTGTTGTACTTTTAGGGGTTGGAATAGAAGGGATCGATATTAGTATCAGCTTTGGCATTGGAATAAGCTGGGAGACTGGCATCATCATACATAATATCGCTTTGTTCCATCATATTACATTTTGGTTAAAAATTCATACAATGTTTCAATTTTCTCTTTGGTTTGGTATGGTATGGATGGTTGGTTTAGTATGGAAAGGCCTAGTTGGGTTGGTCATAGTTTTGACCCTATCCCTAAATCTTTTAAGAGCATTGTGTAAACTTGTTATATGCTCGAAATTCAGCTTATCTAAGGATTATAAGGAGATTAGGTGAGGTTAAAGTGCGATCCACAATCCTAGGTGGAATTGGGATGCCTATTACAATAAGGCCTCAGTACGGGCTACATTAAGTTGGTATCAGAGCCTAGGTTCATGGTCAATTGAGATTCCACAAATCCTTATTGAGTAGTGTCTCTTTTAGGGGTGTGTATCACACCACACTCATAAGGGAGAGGCTATAATACATTTAAGAATGTTTCACTTTTTTGCTATTCTTTCTTTAAGATTGACTTCTCAGTCCTAGAATCTTCTCTAATCCATGTTTTTTTTTCCAGATCATTCCTTCTTGATCTGGAAAACAAGAAAATTCTTTCATCCCAACTGGGAATAATGCTGAAGTAGTACCTCCTATATCTAGAGTACATCGTCGATCTCATGGTCTTATTCTTGATTGTATCAGAGTTTCTCCTATTCATCTTACTACTCCTCAGGTCCCTTAGGTTAATGTGACAAATGTGGAGTTTTTTCAGTCTATGTATTTTATTGCCAACTACTTGATGCTCGAGCCTAGTGGAGTATGGATAGCAGTTTATTTGTTGAGGACACTAAGCTTGGCTAGTTTATGACGATAGGTCCTCTAACTTTTATGAGAGTGAAGGTAGAGAAAGAACCACAAGGCTTTCTTGATGAGATAGAAAAAATCTTTTGGGTAATGAGGGCTACTAATATGGATGGAGTAAACTTTGATGTTCTTTAAGTGAACAATGGTTGGTTTCTAAGTTCTCTAAGTGTGAGTTTTGGTTTAATGCTGTGACATTCTTGGGTCACATCCTTTCTAGTAAAGTGATCATGTGGATCCACAGAAGGTGGCTGTGGTGAAAAAGTGGCCTAGATCTATAAATCCATTTGATATTTGGTGCTTCATGGTTTTAGCAGGGTATTATAGGTGGTTTATGGAAAGCTTCTCGCTAATAGTTGCTATTTTGACTAAGTTAACTCAGAAAAAGGTTAAGTTTGCTTGGTCGAATACATGTGAGGGGAGTTTTGAGAAGTTAAAGGATAAGTTAGCTTTGGCTCTAGTTCTAACTTTTCAGAAGGAAATGATGGGTTCATTGTATTTTGTGATACATCCTGAGTTGGTCTTGGTTGTGTGTTGATGCAATATGGGAATGTGATATCCTATGCTTCCAGGCAGTTGAAGGTGCATGAGAGGAACTATCCTACTCATAATTTGGAGCTATTGGTCGTTGTGTTTACTTTAAAGAATGGCGATATTATTTGTATGGGGTCCATGTGGATATCTTTCCTGATCACAAGAGTTTGTAGTATGTGTACTCTCAGAAAGAGCTTAATCTTAGGTAGAAGAGATAGCCTGAGCTTCTCAAGAAATATGATATGAGTGTTCACTACTATCCAGGTAAAGCTAACGTGGTTATTGATGCTCTTAGCAGGTTGTCGATGGGTAGTTTGGATTATGTTGAATAAGGAAAGCGAGAATTGATGAAGGATATTCATCGCTTGGCAAATCTTAAGGTCCATCTCTTAGACTTTAAGGATGATAGTGCGATGGTGCAAGAAGTTGTTAGATCATCTCTTGGTGTGGAGATTAAGGAGAAATAAGTGTTGGATTCTTCCTTAATGAAAATCAAGGGTAGCATTGGAGAGCAAAAGGTGGAGGATTTTGAGATTGGGAATGATGGCACTTTGTGGTACCAGGGGAGGTTATGTGTTTCTGATATAGATGGCTTACGACAAAGGATCTTGGCTGAGGCGCATGAGTTGCAATATGATATCTATCCTGGTTCTACTAAGATGTACCATGATCCCAAGGAGATCTATTGGTAGATTAGAATAAAGCGGGACGTGGTTGATTTTGTAGCCAACTGCTTGGTGATTCAACAATTGAAGTTTAAGAACATGAACCCTGGTGGGTTGTATCAAGAGATTAAGTTTCCTGAAGAGAAGTGGGAGAATATTGATGTTGGGTGTATTTATGTTTTTTAGCATCACTATTCTATCATTTTTAGCCTTGTTTTGAGGATTATTCGTATGATATATGGGTTGATAAGGATATAAATGTGTATCACATTGTTAAACCATGTCTTTACAATGTTCAAATAGAATTCCAAACAAGTTTGTAATTCAAAGGTTCAGTAAGAGTTCAACCCGGAAAACTAGTATTACTAGCTTGAGCTAGTTGCTTGTCTAGTTGATTCCAGTGGACTCTAATGTGTTTAATGTGTTACCAATGGTTTTAATGTTTGATTATGAGTGGAATAAATTTTTGGTAGCGAGAAAAGTTCAATTCCAGTGAGTGTATAACCGGAACAATAAGTGAAAGATCAATGATAACTAGCTTAGCTTAGCCCTTGTTTGATTCGTCGTTATGAGTATTGTGTTGTGTTTCTCTCCTAATTCGTGTGGTTTGATTTTGTAGGACTCTTTTGGAGATGAATATTATGATATTTTGATGTTAATAAGGCTTGGAATTCATGGGAAAGATGCAACAAGACAAGGGACCAAGAGGGGAAACTCAACACTTTAACAAGAATTCGGAGAGCAACTTCCAGTAGCTTAGGGCGATTTGGAGGTGAAACCTAACCTAGAGTTAGGCTATAGCTAGGGAAATGCATTTCCTAGAGCGGTTATCTAGAAAAGTCTTAGCCTCACTAGGATCTGGGCTCTACCCAGGGCGATGCCCCACCCAGTTCCGGGCTCAATAACTGAATGTTTTTTTGTCCAACACAGAATTGACTTGATCCTATACTATAAATACATGTTGTGTCATATTTTTACATATCTTTGGACATATTTCGGAGAGCAAAGGGCTGCTATAACTTATTATATATGTTTTTATTAATTTATTTAAGTTCATTCTTGTTTTTAGTCGTTAATTACCAATTTGTGATTACGATTATGACTATGCATGACTAAACACCCTTTTCTGGTGTTGAAGCCAAGAACATAAGTACTATAGTTTTGAAGTGAATTTTTTTAATTTTCTTATCATTATTTGTTTTGTGTTCATCATTGATTTAATTATTTTTTTGGATTCGCGACCCTTAGAATACATCAATTATCTATCTTTTGATCTCGGGAGAGGGAATAGGGGAAAGAAAACATGGATATGAACAAAGTATGGTTTCTATTCCTTTATGAAATAAGTAATTCGAATTAGTGTCTAGGACAGGGATACACCTATATACCATACTTGATTCATCCATAGGATAATAGCTTAAATAACCTATTTGGATCATTACATCCCCGCTCAATGATGTAGTTGTTAGGTTTAACTTAGTTAAGGGATTAGAGGTTGGTAAACCATAATCATGCAATTAGTCCTATGAATCTACAACCAAGATAAGAAAGTTAACGAATGAAATTCAATAACATAGTATGATTTTTCAAAGTGCTTTAATCCTGGGTTTTCTCCTATTGATTGTTTCAAGATCTTTACATTGCACATTATTTATTTTTTCTATTAATAAATTCCAAACTATCTTTTTGGCTGTGCTTGCATTAATTGAATCTAAATTTTGAACTAAAATGGAATCGTTGTTAAATCAAGTCTCCATGGGATCGATACTTGGCTTGTTAAAGACCACTTTACTACTTTATAAGACCACGTAGACTTGTGTGCGATTTTGGGCACTATTATGTTTTTGGAGCAGTTATCGGGGACTTGTTATTTGGAAATTGTTTATTTTATTTTTATGTTTAAATTTATTTGGTGTTTTTACGTTTGGTCTTGGTTTTGTGATTGCAAGAAACAGTTTTTAAGGTTAGGAAGCTGGCAAGGGATAGGGATTTGGTTAAACCAAGCCCCGAACTTGAAAGTTCATTTCGGCTTGACATATTTATTTCTGCTTGGTTCAACCAAATCCCAAAATTCATAGTGAATTCACTGACTCAGATTATGTGAGGATGACACTTTTTTCCCATTCACTTTTGGGGGAAGCTAAAAGGTGGTTAAATATGGAGCCAACCAATTCAATCACATCACAGGATGACTTATCCAGAAAATTCCTCATCAGATTCTCTTGATGAGTCAATACTTTGAGGCTTTGCAGTGAGATAGTAAGCTTCGAATAGAATCCTAAAGAAAGTCTATATCATTCTTGGGAATACTTCAACGCCCTTCTTTGGGATTGTCCACATCATCAACAATCCAATAAGGTACTTGCTCATACTTTTTTAGAAGCACTTGATCATAATACAAATATTTTTCTAGATTCAGAAGAGTGTGGTCAAGCGCTGGAGTTAACTTATGATAATCTATACGAATTATTGAACCGCATAGTACAAGGATTCCAGTGTGTCATCCAAATTCTAGAAGTGCCACGAAAAGAATTACGGGTGTATTGGAGGTATACCAGCTTACTTCCTTATCAAATTATGTTGTTGCACTGCAAAATATGATAAACACTTAGTTCAACAACATGAAATAGGGAGCTTTACAACCTGTAGCCATAGTTAATGCCATCCAATAAGCTACAGGTTAGTGTGAAGTATATGATAATAGTTGTCACTTAGCGGATATGTGCGTTTCCAATCCAGAATCAGTGATGTATGTAGGTAATTCTCAAAGGAAAAATTATGGTAACTCCTACAACATAAAGTGGCAGACTCAGCCTTGAAACACATAACAACAACAAATTACACAGCCACAGGCCCAAACGAATCAGTCAACTAGCAACATGGAAGAGATGTTGAAGCAACTTCTAGCTAGTCAGACACAATTGGCTGCTAACATAAAAAATTTCCAATCAACTCATAGAAGTTTGGAGATTCAAGTAGGGTAGATACAGCAGGCATTAAATACTAGGCCACAAAAGGGTTTGCCAGCAGACATAGAAAATCTAAAGTAGGTTATAGTAATTACCTTGAGGAGCTATAAAGAGCTTCAAGAAGAACCTCCCAAGGCAACATATGAGGTAGATACAATTTAACTGCCCAAAAGGTTTCTGAAAAAGCTGATGATAAGTCAAGGAAGTCTGAGTACTTGAAAGGGACAGTTGTTGTTGAACCACAAAAGAAGCAAGTGTCACCACTACCCTTTCCTCAAAAGCATATGAAAGAGAAGGAGGATGCAATATTTAAGAAGTTATGTGACATGTTCAAAGGGCTTCATATTAACTTACCTTTGTTAGATATTTTGATCGGTATGCCCAAGTACGTAAAGTACTTGAGGAAAATGGTTGCTAATAAGGTAAAATTTCAGGATGTGGGGGAGATAATATTTATTCAAGAGTATAGCATTGTAATGACACAGAAAATACCTAAGAAATTGAGAGATTCAGCAAAGTTTACTCTCCCTATCCAAATTGAGAGTAAACTGGTCCATATATGGGCAAGCATAAATTGTATGCCTCTATCTCTATTTAAAACATTGGGCTTGGGAAAGCCAAGATCAACCACTGTAGTTTTACAGCTAGCAGACGGATCTATGGCATATTCAGAAGGAGTAATTGAGGATATCCTCATAAAGGTTGGTAAATTCATTATTCCTGCTAACTTTATTATTCTTTATTTTAAGGAAGATAAATAGGTACTAATCATATTGGGGTATCCATTCTTAGTAACCATAGAAACGTTAATTAATATTAGAGAAGACAACTCAAAATAAGGGTAGATGATGAAAAAGTGGTAGTTGATGAATACAAAGAACCTTCACTAACGTCCCACTATAAAGATTTGTGTATGATCAATGTGATAGAAGGATATGAGTATGGGGTGGTTAGTCCACCAAAGACCTCTTGGAACTACCTGATTGAGCGGCCTAAGCTTCTACCACCTAAGCCTAATTTTATGCTAATTAATTAGCTTAAAAAGGCTAAATTTTGAAAACCTGTTGCTCTTGAAAATTTACACCTAAGAGAGGTAAAGAGAATAATAAGATGGATACAAAGCGTGAGTAAAGGGTTGAAGGAATATAGTTGATTGAGCTGGGTTGTGTCTCAACACTAAATCAAGCGCTGCTTGGGAGGCAACCCAAGTTAAGTAGGTATGTTTTCTTTTTAATTTTTAGTTTTTATTTCATGTAGTTTTTATTTTTGGTTGAGTCACAGGTTAATGGAAAATATGAATACCATAAACTAGAGCTAGGAGCATGGCAAAAATAGATTATGGGGTCCCATGAATATCATTTATATGAAAAAAGATGCTACTAGCTAGGCCTAAAGGCCCCAGGGAGTATTTCTATCTTTTACTTTTAAGTTCACTTTGGGGACAAAGTAGAGTTTTAAGTATGGGATGGGGAAATTTCCAAATTTTGGCTCAATTTAATTTTTTTGTGTGAGATATTCTTGTTGGTGCTATTTTTGATTACATGATGCAAGTTAGTTTGTTTTTAAACGCATGTGGAATAAGTTAATTGCTACTTTTGAGACTCCTAGGATCATTTTTGTCACTCATGTACTTTTTGGTTTAAATTCGAATTCAAGCTATTCTTTGGTTGACAGTCTATGATGATCCTATCAAGTTTAGCATGTGCCATGTGCATGTGAGATTTTTGTATATTCCCTATTGCATATGATGTCTAGAACTTTCCCGGTGTGTTTGTAAAGCAAAATAAAGAATGTGGGTTTAGGAGATGATTTATGAATTTCTTTGATAAGCATGTTTTATACCTTTTATTTGTCCGACCCTTTGTGAATTATCCTTGTTAACCCCCATTGAGCCTTTATCCTTTTCTTTGGTAGCCACATAAGTAGCCTAATCCCTTATTTGATAGACCTTAATTTGATCCAAAAAGTCCTAAGTGCTTTAATGAAAAAAATTGAATTTTAGTAATGAATTTGAGAAATTGAAGAAGAAGAGGGTGAAATTAATGCCCCAAGGAAATAGTTATTGGTGTGTATAATTGATGTGTGGTGGTTGGGAGTGATATAAGTGGTGTTAGAAATATTTCCTTGAATTTAGAGAATGGAAAAATTGAATCTTGAAGGAATAAATAACATGCCCACTATATGTTTGTAAAAATTCTTAAAAGAGATGGGGTAAAATAAAAGAAAGGGGTAGACAAAAATGGTGTAATTTGGTTGTTGAGATCGGTTTTAAATGTATAATACAGTGTATGAAAGTTCTTAGAGAGGTTAGTCACTATTCCCAGATAGTTCCTATCAGTCTGTTAGCCTATATTACAACCCAGAAAAAATCTATTTGATCCTAAATCTATCATTCTATTATTAGTGGAGCGTTAAACTAAGGTTAATCTTATATTTTATTGTGTGTAACTTGTGAATTCCTTGTCATAGTGAGCATAATTTGATTCTTGCACCCATGCTATGAAGTTCTTAATTATGAGTGATTCTGGGTAACTCTCTTGTTGTGAGGGGCAGAAATTTGATGAATGTGGGTGATTCGTAGGATGTCCTTGATTGAATGATAAGCATGAGTTTTCCAATTGGGTGAGTCAAATCTTAAGGCTAGGATATTTTGTAGTAATGTTCATAAGTTTTCAATTGTGTTTGTAACATGCTTAGTGTAGAAACTTTGATTATGTGTAGTCAAGGTAGTACTAGCTTGAGTGTCTTGCATGTAGTAGAAGTGTAGAGTCTCTGATGGTAGGTGGATTTACACGCCTAAAGCACCTAAATTTACCTATATTTTCGCTAAGTTTTAAGGACAAAATATATAATTCCTGCACTTTTAGTCCTTTTTCCTGTAAGTGAGCTAACCAACGTGATTAGAAAGTTTTCAGGTATAAATGATGAAGATTTCAGTATTTTGTGGAATGTTGGACACCGAAGGAAACTTCACGTAAGAAGGAAGGCAGCTTTTGGAAGCCTATGGACTGAAAGTGATGCATGGAGAACCTGTCCCGGGCAAAAATAACATTTCCAAAGACTTGGAGATCAGCAGTAACTTAGTAGGATTAGAACAAGGAAGCAGTAACCTAGTAGGATTAGGACAAGGATACAGTAACTTAGTTGGAATAGGATATGGGTTTTATAAAAACCCTAGGTTGCTGAAACTTTTCAGTAATTCATTCCGCCCCATTTTTTCTCTTCTTCACCAATTCGTTTTCAGACATTATTTTTCATCTATTCGACTTTTAATTTTCATGACAAGAGAAACGCTACTAGCAAGGAAATCACGCTACAAGTGACACCAAAACATACTTCACGTGAGATTGTTATTATTTTGGTATAATGATAATTGCTATTGTGTTTTCCGTTGCACTCATGAGTAGCTAAACTTCTCTGTTAGGGTTATGGAAGCCTTATGAGATACTATCTATTTCTATGAGTTTGTGAATTCTTGATACGTATGCTGCTAGTATCATTACTCTCTTCATCTTAATTGAATTCTTGTGGTTGCAAACATATAGAATACGCTAGTATAGCATTAACTTGTTCGAAAGAAATGTTACATGTCTGGAAAAGAGAGAGTGACAAGGAAATAGGGCTACCAACCCCTGTTTAAAAGTTAGTGTCGTAACTGGATTAACCTCTTGGAGAATTCGTACCATTAGTTATACGCTTTAAGCTCAAAAGAGTTAACGTGAGATAATCCTTGATGGTCGAAAGGCACTAGGATTTACTATAGAATACGGAACTCTATAAACGCATGCATGTCTAAATTCCGCATAACTCATAGCCAATATATACGTAGAACTCATAAGGTGAACATAACCCTAACTTAAAATTCTCATTGATTGAAATCTTACCAAACAAATCATTCTGTTTTTACTTTGCTATTTTGATACTTTTAATTCACGCCTAAACCATCCCCCCTTTTTTATAGAATTTTCGACCAAAATTCTAGTAATAGTTGCTTAGTTAGTGACCAAGTATTCCCTGTGGGATTCGACACCCAACCCAGTTGTAGAATTTTATGACGACCGCTTACACTCTTACGAGAGTTGTAGTTTGAGCGTTATCAAATTTTGGCGCCGTTATCGGGGAATACGATTGTCAACTAAGTTTGTGATAGTTACTAGACCCTTTGGTCAAAGATTCTCGTACTTTACCTTTAGTTGTTGATTTTGTTTTCTGCAGGTTTTTGTTCAGTGTATGCCAAATACTCAAAGTTCGGGACAACCATTATTACCCATAAACCCTGAACCGCAACTTATTGTAAGGATGGATGCACAATGTGACATTTAGAGAAGGGCTGCTCAACAGGAGCAGGCTAGACTAGCTGCGTTGACCGCTGCCCAAGTACATCAACAGAATATTGATAACCCTGGGTGGGCAACAAATCCTGACGATGAGGACCTAGGTGATGACGAGTTACTAAACCCTTGGTATGATGCTGAGGTGGCGACACCGGCAAACAGAAGAGATTGTCAAGCCATATTTAGGACTGAATGCCAAAATATGTAGATGCCTTTCGATGATGATGATGACGACCTGGACGGAGATGGTGCCACAGGAGCTATTATTCCTCCGTCCTTGGCACCTGGAGCCAAGTTCAATATCACTAGCACCATGATTGAACTATTGCAGCTCAAGGGATTATTTGGTGGACTTGCAGGTGATGATCCGAATATGCATGTGATCAACTTTATCTCTACATGCAGGTCATTGGACAATCCAGGCGTTGGACAGAATGCAATTCGGCTGCGCTTATTTCCATTGTCTCTATCTGGGGAGGCAATTCTATGGTTGAATGGGCTGACTCCTGATTCTATTACTAATTGGGGGAAATTGAAAGACACTTTTCTAGAAATATTATTTCCGCCATCCAAGAGAGCACAGTTGAGAGATGAGATCAGCAATTTTCGATAGCTTCTAACTGAAGCTCTCCACGAAACATGGGAGAGATTCAAAAAGAAGCTTATGAGGTGCCCAAACCATCATATGACCAATGTCCACTTGATGGAGATATTATACAGATCCTTGAATTCAGTAACTAAGCCAGTGGTTGATAATGCGGCTGGAGGATCATTTATGGACCTCACTTTTATTCAGGAAAGTGATATGCTGGACCGTATGACAAATCAAAGTAGAGCTTGGCGTACCAGGGATTCAGAAGTTGCAAACTCTACCGCATCTATTGGCATGACTGTAGAACAAAGGCAAAGAGAGAAGAACGTGATCAAGATATGTCACACATGAAAACAAAGATGGATCTTCTTACCAAGCATCTATTAACAGGGATGACCGAAAAAGTAAAAACGGTTGCGTCAAAAGGAAGAGAGGAATCCGATTCTAAGGAAGAAGCCAACTACTTGAACAATCAGGGGGGTTTCCAAGGTAATGCCCAAGGAAACCAAGGTCGGAACTATTATGATAAATCCGGAAACAAGGACCGTGATCAAGGTAGTTGGAAGAACAAGACTGACAGGAGTGGTTTATATATTCCTCCTGGAAGTAGGGAAGCCACGGTATCTTGTTCGGGGAAGATGACAATGGAAGATATGATGGCTAATCTGTTTAAAGGAGTGGAGGCAACCAATACGAGAGTGAATGAGGTGAAGAACGACTTGTCTTCAATAAATCAATTGGTTGACTCGCATTCTACTGCTATAAAATAGCTAGAGAAGCAATTGAGTCAACTTTCAGCAGCACTTAATGAAAGAAAATTAGGCACCCTACCTAGTGACACTGTGCAAAATCTAAGGAACGACGGATCATGCATGGCTATTACTACCAGGAGTGGTAAGGTGCTGGAAAATTTATCCAAAAGAAAGCAAGTGGTCGATGATACATTAGATAGTACAGAACCAAAAGACACCAAAGAAGCTGAGGAAGGCGTTAACGACGTCACCTCGGGACATCTACAGCCAGAAAAGATCGCCAATCTGAAGCAAGATGAAAAGAAATACATAGAGAAAACTATTCCCCTTCCACCACCACCTTTTCCTCAAATACTAAAGAAGAGAGCTGATAATACCAAGTTCAATAAATTCATGACGATGTTAAAAGAGCTGACCATTAATGTTCCATTGGTAGAGGCGCTAGAACAGATACCTGGGTACGCGAAATTTATGAAGTACCTTTTAACAAAGAAGTGGGCAGCAAGTTATGAGTTGACAGATAATGTTCATCATTGCAGTGCAATCGCTACCAGATCACTAGTCCAGAAGAAGGACGACCCTGGTGCCTTCACTATTCCTTGCACTGTTGGATCTTTGAATTTTACCAAGGCATTATGCGATTTAGGAGCCAGCATCAATTTGATGCCGCTATCTATTTACAGAAAGTTGGGGTTTGGTGATCCTACTCCAAAAAATATGAGGCTCGTGATGGCTGATAGGTCGGTAAAATAACCTGTTGGTATTTGATATGATGTATTGGTGAAGGTTTCTTCATTCATCTTTCCGGCAGACTTCGTTATTTTGGATTGTGAGGTGGACTCTGAAGTTCCCATAATCTTGGGGCGCCCTTTCCTTGCAATAGGAAGTGTGCTAATTGATTTAAGAGCTAATGAGCTTCTATTCTGGATGAATGACGAAGTAGTCCTCTTTGATGTGTGCAAATCAATGAAGCAACCCAAAGATCTAAATGTGTTATCGGTAGATGATGTTTATTTTGATGATGAAGAATTATCCGTAGAAGAACAACTTATTGTTGACCTATTGGCGGCTGTACTTATGAATGTAGAGCGTGAAGATGACGAAAAATATAAAAAAACTATTTGTGCTCTAACAGGAATAGGGGCGCATCCTCATGCTCCTAATAAGCTGGACCTTGATCTCAAAAGTTGAACTACATGACCAGCTAAACTATCCATTGAAGAGACACCAAAGTTAGAAATGAAGGAGCTGTCTAGTCATTTAAAGTATGTATTCCTGGGAAGCGTAAACACACTCCCTGTTATTGTGGCGGCAGATTTGGGTGAGCAGCAAATTGTAGCTCTCATCGTTGTTCTAAGGAAATACATGAGAGCCATCGGTTGGACCATTGCTGATATTATTGGTATTCCGCCTAGGATATGTACGCACAAGATTCATCTTGAACAAAATTGCATACCCACTATTGAGAATCAATGGCGTCTAAATCAACCTATGCAAGAGGTGGTGAAGAAAGAAATTATTAAGTGGTTAGATGCAGGGGTTGTATATCCAATCTCCGATAGTAAATGGGTAAGCCAGGTACAGAGTGTACCCAAGAAAGGTGGAATGAAAATAGTTGCGAATGAAAAGAATGAGTTAATTCCACTCAGACCTGTCACAGGGTGGAGAGTATGCATGGACTACCGGAAGCTGAATTCGTGGACACTTAAAATATCACTTTCCAATGCCATTTATGGAGCAAATGCTTGATCGATTAGTAGGTAAAGGATGGTTTTGTTTCTTATATGGTTATTCCGGATATAAACACATTTTTATTGCTCCCAAAGATCAAGAGAAGACAACGTTTACATGCCCATATGGTACGTTTGCCTTCAAAGGGATGCCATTTAGGCTATGTAACGCACCCGCCACTTTTTAGCGTTGTATGATGTCCATTTTTTCTGATATAGTTGAAGACACCTTGGAGGTGTTCATGGACTATTTTTCAGTTGTGGATGAGTCGTTTGAATCGTGTTTAGTGAATCTGAGTATGGCGTAGCAGAGATGTGTTGAATTAAATTTAGTACTAAACAGGGAGAAGTACCACTTTATGGTTAAAGAAGGTATTGTTCTTGGGCACAAAATCTCCGAAAAAGGAATTAAGGTTGATCGAGCTAAAATTAATGTTATCGAGAAGCTACCACCTCCAATTTCTGTTAAGGGAGTTCGTAGTTTCCTCGGTCATGCAGGTTTCTATCAACGGTTTATCAAAGACTTCTCCAAAATTGCTTGTCCATTATGCAAGATTTTGGAGAAGGATGCAAAGTTCGACTTCGGTGAACATTGTTTGAAGGCATTCGAATGCCTCAAAGGGAAGCTAATAGAAGCTCCTATCATAGTAGCACCCGATTGGTCTCTACCGTTTGAATTTATGTGTGATGCTATTGGGGTCGCTTTGGGTATTGTTCTTGGTCAGCGAAGAAATAAGCTATTTCATCCAATCTACTATGCGAGCAAGGTCTTGAACGGAGCCCAGAAGAACTATACTGTCACGGAACAAGAGCTTCTAGAAGTTGTGTATGCTTTTGAAAAGTTTTGTGCTTACTTGTTGGGAACTAAAGTGGTGGTTCATACTGATCATGCAGCCTTAGATATCTAATGGCGATAAAGTATGTAAAGCCGAGGCTAATTCGATGGGTGTTATTGCTGCAAGAGTTTGATTTCAAAGTAAAAGATAGAAAAGGTTACAAAAATCAAGTAGCTGATCATCTATCTAGACTTGAGAATGAGTATATCGCGCAGCCCAATCTTGAGATTAATGATTCATTCCCCGACGAAGAGATCCTGGCCACAAAGGGGGAAGAATTGCCATGGTATGCAGACTTTGCGAATTATGTGGTAAGTAATGTGATACCTGCACATATGTCCTTTCATTAAAACAGGAAGTTCATGCATGATGTAAAACACTACTTCTGGGATGAGCCATATTTGTTTCGACGATGTGCGGATGGTGTTATCAGACGAAGCATATCTCATGTGGAGGTGCCGAGTATATTGGAAGCAAGTCATACTTCCCAAGTTGGGGGACACCATGCAGGTGGTCGGACAGCTAGGAAGGTATTGCAAAGCAGCTATTATTGGCCTTCGATATTCAGAGATGCCTACGAATTTATGAGAAGATGTGACCAATATCAGATATAAGGCACGATTTCGAAGCACCATGAGATGCCCATGTCAAAAATTCTTGTAGTAGAGCTGTTTGATGTTTGGGGTATTGATTTCATGGTCCCATTCGTAAATTTGTTTGGGATGAAATATATACTAGTTGCGGTGGACTATGTTTCCAAATGGGTCGAAGCAGTAGCACTGACAGATAATGAAGGAAAGCGAGTTGTTGCATTCTTAAAGAGAAACATCTTCTCTCATTTTGGGGTACCACGTACCATCATAAGCGATAGAGGATCACACCTTTGCAACAAATTGTTTAGAGCCGTGTTGGTGAAATATGGGGTCAAGCAACATAAGGTAGCAACACCTTATCACCCACATACTAGTGGACAGGTAGAGGTTTCTAATCAAGAGATCAAGCTGATCCTTGCGAAGATTGTAAACGCTAATAGGAAAGATTGGTCTCGGAAGTTGGACGATGCCTTATGGGCTTATAGGACAGCATTCAAAATGCCAATTGGCATGTCCCCGTACCAACTAGTTTATAGGAAGGCTTGTCACTTGCCCATTGAGCTCGAGAATAAAGCATTGTGGGCGTTGAAGCAACTGAATTTGAATTGGGATGATGCTATGAATATGAGATTGGAGCAGCTGAATGAGTTGGATGAATTTCGTCTACATGCATATGAAAGATCAAGGAGTGGATGAAAAAGTATCATGATCAACGGATTATTCAACGAAATTTTAACAAGGGTGATATGGTACTTCTTTTCAATTCCAGACTGAAGCTATTCCCAGGTAAGTTAAGGTCCAAATTGTCCGTTTCGTACAAAATTAGCCAAGTATACTTGTCTGGAGTAGTAGAGTTAGAAGACAATAATGGTGTTGTCTTTAAGGTGAATGGACAATGAGTGAATCCTTATATTGGTCCTCTTGACTCGATAAAATGCATGGCCACCATCTATCTCGATGAAGTTTAAGTACTCGAGGTAACTATGTCGTGCCGCGACAATAAATCAAGCACTAGATGGGAGGCAACCCTTAAGTTTTTTTGTTTCTCTTAAGTTTGTTTTTGTTAAATAAAAATCCAAAAAGAAGAGTCGAGCCACGACCAAAACTAGGGCGCTTGGTGGGAGGCAACCCATCGTTCTAATCTTCTTTGTTGTTTTTGAGTAAGTGTAGGTGCAAGATGTATAAGGAAGGAGGTTGGTCTTGAATTTTGATTTGGAAGTGGTTCATGATGAAGGTGGTAAGTTAGGAATGAAGAGGAAACAGCTATGGGTTAGGCATTGCCTATGAAAATCTAGCCAACGAACAAGGCAAGGCCTATGTAAATCTAGGCAACGAACAAGGCATGGCCTATACTATGGCCTAATCTCTCTGAATCTAGAATGCCATAGCATAGGCGCTGCCTATGCCTAACAATGCTATAGCATAAGTGACTCCTATGCAAAACGAACAAGGCAAGGACTATGTAAATCTAGGCAACGAACAAGGCAAGGCCTATGTAAATCTAGGCAACGAACAAGGCATGGCCTATGCTATGGCCTAAGCTCTCTTAATCTAGAATGCCATAGCATAGGCGCCGCCTATGCCTAACAATTCCATAGCATAGGCGTCGCCTATGCAAAAGCCTTTTGTCTCTGAATCTAGAATGCCATGGCATAGGCGCCTCCTATGCCTAACAATGCCATAGCATAGGCACCGCCAATGCTCAACTAGGCTTTGCAAAAGGCGTCGCTTATGCCAAGCATAGGCAAATCATGAGGCACCACCTATGCTCACATTTTGGTTTCCTAATCTGATTCCAAATGGTTCAAAACCCGACCCAAGCTTGCCCTATAAATAGAACCTTAGTCTTAGAACAAAAATTCATTGCAAACCCAACCTAAGCGCCGCCTACCTCTCTAAATTCTCTCAAAATTTTTCCTTTTTCTCTTTTAACTTTGCAAGAACATCTTCCAAGGCCATCAACCAAGTAAGTACTTCTTTGCTCTTCTTTTATATTCCATAAGTACTACACTACTACGCATATAGTAAATTGTTAAATCTTGAAGTAGTGTTGGTGATTTGAATGTGGTTGATTTATTGTGATACAACTAAGTGAGTAAAAAAATACGTAAGGATGCTCTTCACTTGTTTCCAACTTGTATTTGATTTTGATACACTGTCATACTTTTGCGGAATTGACATAGTCAAGAAAATTGCATAATCTTGTAACTTGAGAGCTTTCATGTTCAAATGACTTGTTCAGTGAGATGAAAAATCATGGTTAACTACAAACATGAGATGTTGTGATAACTTGATACAATCACTATGTAGTAGTCTTGTTCAAAAGGGAACATCAATCCAAACATGAAAGTATTGTCAAGATTACATGAAATAGAATTGAAAAAGGATAGTTAAAATGACAAGAAAAGTATGACTGCACTGATTATATTGTTGGAATATAATGCCTAAACGTATATCGATGAAGTCTGAGTAATCAACAACGTTCACTTAATTAGTTTGTGCTAGTAAATTAAGTGTGGAGTGGTGCCACTACTGCATGTTTGTTGATTGTATCCACCGAGATAAAGCTAAAATAACTATAATTTTAATCTCAGGTACAATGGCACCAAAAGCAAAACAAGGAAAAGAAAAAGCGACTACTTCACAAAAAGGCCAGAAAAGGGGACGAAAAGAGCAAGGTGAATCCTCCTCGCTGCAAATACCTCACCACATATACGGGATAAAATGGTTCCTAGAGGAGGAAGGAAAGGAGTGGTATAGGAACAATAAAGTGAAGAAATATGTTTATGTGGAGCTGATACAAAAGGAAAGCCTAGCAAAGAAAGAACCCCGCATTTTGGCTAACATAATGGTGTTACATCTTGATTTCATCTTTCGAGATATGGGAGAGTGCAATCTCGATATAATGCGAGAATTCTACGCCAACTGGTCCCCGAAGACTACAGGGAGTGAACTAAAGATTCGGGGCCAAATCCTGCAACTAAATGCAGAGTTCTTCAACCCTTTTCTGGGTTTGCCATCTGTTGATCCATCACCACTCAAGGAGTTTTATAACAGACCGCCGTACAGGGAAATCAGACACACACTGTGTGGAATAAAATCAATGGCACGTTGGAGCAGACACAAGGATATCGGTCGGCACAACACCTTCCCATATGCCTCCTTGAACAGGGAAGCTAGGATATGGTTGCGAATAGTCAACTCTTTCCTGATTCCAGGGACACAGTACACAAAGATTACACGAGATAGAGTGTGCTTAGTGTACGCATTGATGACGAACGTCCCCATCAATAGTGGGGCGATTATTCGATCATAAATACGTCAGGCTAGTCTGCACAAAAGGTCCCACTTCAACTT
Organism: Capsicum baccatum var. pendulum; assembly: GCA_030864225.1. Classification (NCBI taxonomy): domain Eukaryota; kingdom Viridiplantae; phylum Streptophyta; class Magnoliopsida; order Solanales; family Solanaceae; genus Capsicum; species Capsicum baccatum. The sequence goes on from CM061550.1 coordinate 10,295,095, forward strand.
TGGCAATCTGTTGACTGCGATATTGAGGAAGGAAGACATCAAAGAGGAACCTGCAGATCATAAGCTTCCACACAACCCGAAGAAGGTTCACCTCACAAAGGTTAAATATGTTGAATCTACGCATGGCGTCAACCTAACCACTGCAGAACAACATACTCAAGATGAAAGTTTCTTTCGCCATCTTTATGGCATGACTCGGTTTACCATGATGAGCGGAGGTCATGTTCCAACTGCTGCATAGATCCAATAGTTGGATTATGACTACCCAATTAATGAGCATGCAAGGGCAACGTATGGAGTAGGGGTATACTTTGAGGAACCTCTTGATGATGACGTGCCAACCGATGATGATCACCTAATGCCAGACTCCGACGTGGAGGAGAACTCTGATGACGATGACTCTGATGATGATTCCGATGAAGGGGGTATGACCCCAGACATAGAGGATAATTTCGACTAACCAGGTTCTTCTTATTTATTTTCCAGTGAGGGCAGTGTGTCTCGTCTAAGTGTGGGGTGTTGGTATTTGTATGCTATACTTCTTTATATGCATTTACATTTTTTGTTTTTTTGTTTGTTTAGTAGTTAAATTTTAGAATTTTTTTAACTTTGCATGAAGTTGTTCTGATAGGCAGCATGGTATTATGACTAGAGTCTGTGATAAAATCATTACTATTAAGACATTTAGGCTCTAAATGTGACTCATTATGTGATAAGTGTGTGGTTTAATTCCTTTATCTGTTGGGTCAAGAGTCTATACTACTCCCAATAAAGTCGACCATGTGCCTTGTGTGTGTGAGGTGATAGTATATTCTGTGTTTGTGGATGATGCCAGAACTTTCCTGGTGTGTGTGTGAAGCAAAATAAAGAGTGAGTTTAGAAGATGATTTAGGCATTTCTTTGGCAACCTGTGATTGTTTACCTTCGTTTTACCTACCCATGGACATTATCCTAGTCAACCCCTTTTGAGCCTTTAAGCCATTTTCTTTGACAGCCTCATATGTAGCCTGATCCATTTTTTTTCAAGACCATAATTTGATCCAAATTCCTAAGTGCTTTAAAAAGTAAAGTCATGTGACAACATAAGAGGAAATTGGGTGAGAGTGATGCCTTAGAGTATATTGGTACCTGAATTTGTTATGAAAAAGAGTGGCTATCATAGAGGTGAGTTATAAAAAAAAAAGAGAAGAAAAGAAAAAAAATAGAAAAACAAAAAGATAAATTGTGATCATGATTAAATAAAAAGATAGTTGTGTTTGAATGGCAAAATAGGTGAAAAAGGGTGATAAATGAAACAAAGGTAGCAGGGTTGATTAAAAGAGAGTGTTCATGGAATAATGTGATGTATTAAAGCGCATAGGAGCATAGTCACTATTTCTGGCCAAAATAGTCCTACCCGTCCCTTATCCTACATTACAACCTATAAAAAGACCTATTTGATCCTAAACTTAGCATTCTGATATTAGTAGAGCATTACACTAAGGGCAAGCCTATGGTTATCAGTTGCAACATATGAATTCTTTGTGAGAGTGAGAGCAAGGAGAATATTATACCCATGTTTCGAAAAATGCAATACTTGTGAGTGATTATGAGTGATATCTTGTGTAAGACACACATGGTTGATGAGTTTTGGGTAGTTGTGTATGATTCTCTGTGCCTTAACTTGTGGATACGAATTAACCATCATCACGAGTCTATGTTGGAGGTTGAATTGTTTCTAGTAAGGATCTAGAAAACTACTCTTTGTTAATAATTGTCGTGCCTGTCTTGATGAATATTTTGTACTGTTATTGTAAAACCCTAAGTAGATGTTTATATGGACATGATATTTTGTTCGAGGATGAACAAAGCTTTAAATGTGGGGTGTTGATGGTAGGCGGATTTATATGCCTAAAGCACCTAAATTTACCCATATTTTAGCTAAGTTTTAAGGACAAAATATATAATTCCTGCACTTTTAGTCCTTTTTCCTGTAAGTCAGCTAACCAACGTGATTAGCAAGTTTTCAGGTATAAATGATGAAGATTTCAGCATTTTGTGGAATGTTGGACGCCGAAGGAAACTTCACGTAAGAAGGAAGGCAGCTTTTGGAAGCCTATGGACTGAAAGTGATGCATGGAGAACCTATCCCGGGAAAAAACAGCATTTCCAAAGACTTGGGGATCAGCAGTAACTTAGTAGGATTAGGACAAGGAAGCAGTAACCTAGTAGGATTAGGACAAGGATACAGTAACTTAGTAGGAATAGGATATGGGTGTTATAAAAAACCTAGGTTGCTGAAACTTTTCAACAATTCATTCCTCCCTATTCTTTCTCTTCTTCACCAATTCGTTTTCAGACATTATTTTTCATCTATTCAACTTTTAATTTTCACGACAAGAGAAACGCTACTAGCAAGGAAATCACGCCACAAGTGACACCAAAACATACTTCACGTGAGATTGTTATTATTTTGGTATAATGATAATTGCTATTGTGTTTTCCGTTGCACTCATGAGTAGATAAACTTCTCTTTTAGGGTTATGGAAGCCTTATGATATACTATCTATTGCTATGAGTTTGTGAATTCTTGATACGTATGCTACTTATATCATTACTCTCTTCATCTTAATTGAATTCTTGTGGTTGTAAATATATAGAATATGCCAGTATAGCATTAACTTGTTCGAAAGAAAAGTTACATGTCTGGAAAAGAGAGAGTGACAAGGAAATAGGGCTACCAACCCCTGTTTAAAAGTTAGTGTCGTAACTGGATTAACCTCTTGGAGAATTCGTACCATTAGTTATACGCTTTAAGCTCGAAAGAGTTAAAGTGAGATAATCCTTCATGGTCAAAAGGCACTAGGATTTACCATAGAATACAGAACTCTATAAGCGCATGCATGTATGAATTCCGCATAACTCATAGCCAATAGATACGTAGAACTCATAAGGTGGACATAACCCAAACATACAATTCTCATTGATTAAAATCTTACCAAACAAATCATTCCATTTTTACTTTGCTATTTTGATACTTTTAATTCACGCCTAAACCACCCCCCCCTTTTTATAGAATTTTTGACCAAAAGTCTACTAATAGTTGCTTACTTAGTGACCAAGTATTCCCTGTGGGATTCGACACCCAACCCAGTTGGGTTCTATATTTGACGACGACCTCTTACACTCTTACGAGAGTTGTACTTTGAGCATTATCAGTCTCCAGCTCATAATGTTTGTAATGAAGAGTTATTGGAGGATGAATAAGGCTTTAAGTACGGGGTGGTGATGTTGGGTGTTTTTATACATTTTAACATCACTATTCTAGCCTTTTTAGCCTTGTTTGAAGGATGATTTGTATGATATATGGGTTTATAAGGATACAAATGTGTATCAAAGTGTTAAACAATGTGTTTACAATTTTCAAAGTGAATTTCAAAGAAGTTTGTACTTGAAAGGTTCATTTATAGTTTAACCCGAAAAACTAGTATTACTAGCTTGAGCTAGGTGCTTGTCTAGTTTATTCGAGGGGACTATATTATGTTTAATGTGTTCCCAATGGTTTTAATGTGTAATTGTGAGTGGAATAACTTGTTGGTATATAGAAAAGTTCAATTTGAGTGAGTGTACAGCTGGAATAATAAGTGAAAGATCAATGCGAACTAGGTTAGCTTAGCTCCTGTTTGATTTGTCGTTTTGAGTATTGTGGTGTATTTCTATCCTAATTCATGTGGTTTGATTGTGTAGTAATATTTTTGAGCTGAATATGATGATATTTTGATGTTAATAAGGCTTTTAATTCATGGGACAGATGCCACAAGACAAGGGACCAAGAGGGAAGACTTAACATTTTAGCAAAGTGTTGAGATCAACTCCAGTAGCTTAGGAAGATTTGGAGGCGTCGTACCACCTAGATCTGGGATATATCAAGAATGACTCCTTTCCTTGAGTGGATCTATAGCCAAGGCTTTTCCCCACCTGAGCGGGGCTCTACCTAGGGATACACCACACCTAGTCCCGGGCTCAATAATTGAAGGTTTTCTTGTCCAACACAGAATTGGCTTGCTCCTATACTATAAATACATGTTGTATCACGTTTTTACATATCTTCGGACCTATTTTGGAGATAAAAGGGCTGCTATAACTTCTTTTTTAGTTATTTATTATTTTAATTTAGTTCACTCATGTCTTTAGTTGTTAATTACCAATTTGTGATTACAATTATGACTATGCGTTGCTAGACGCCTTTTCCGGGGTTGAAGTCAAGAACATTAGTACTGTAGTTTTGAAATGAATTCTTTTAATTTTCTTATCATTATTGGCTTTGTGTTCATCTTTGATTTAATTATTTTTAAGATTCGCGACCCTGAGAACACCTTAATTGTCTACGTTTTGATCTCAGGAGAGGGAATACGAGATAGAACATGCAGATGAACAAAGTATGGTTTGTATTCCTTTATGAAATAAGGAATTCGAATTAGTGTCTAGGACAGGGATGTACTTAAATAACCTAATTGGATCAATACATCCCCGCTCAACGATGTACTTGTAAGGTTTAACTTTGGTAAAGGATTAGAGGTTGGGAAACCATAATCATGCAATTAACACTATGAATCTAAAACCAAAATAAGAAAGTTAACGAATGAAATTCAATAACATAGTACTATTGTTCAAAGTTCTTTAACCTTGGTTTTTCTCCTATTCATTGTTTCAAGAACTTTACATTACACATTATTTAATTTTCTCTAGTTATAAATTCCAAACTCTCTTTTTAGTTACGCTTGCATCAATTGAATCTAAAGTGTGAAGTAAAATAGAATCCGTGTTAAATCAAGTCTCTATGGGATCAATACTTGTCTTGTTAAAGGCCACTTTACTACTTGATAAGATCACGTACACTTGTATGTGCGCTTGGGCGCTGTCAAAGATCAATATGGATTTCATTACCGATCTTCCTCGTTCTTCAAACCAATTTGACTCGATTTTGGTCACTGTGGATAGGATGATGAAGTCTGTCTATTTCTTGCCTGTGTGGACTAGCTTTTTGGTGGAGGATTATGCAAAGCTTTATCTTCAAGAGATTGTTAAGCTGCAGGGGGCACCTATTTTATTATTTCTGATCATGGTATGAAGTTTAGTCCCATTTCTGGCAGTTTTTCTAGGTAGGGTTGGGGACTAAAGTGATCCAGTGTATGGCTTCCACCTACATTCCGATGGGTAGGTAGAAAGAAATATTCAACCTTCAGAATAAATGCTTCGAGATTGTGAGATTAATTATAATGGTTGTTGGGTGGAAGATCTACCTTTGGTATAGTTTACTTACAATAATAGACATCATCAGAGTATTAGTATGGTTTCTTTTAAGATATTGTATTGTAGGAGGTGTAGGTCTCTTATTGGTTGGTTTGAACTCGATGAGGCTAATTTGTTTGGTCCATATTTGGTTTGTCAAGTTATGAAAAAGGTGAAGGTAATTCGGGATAGGCTTAAGGCTTCCCATAGTCACCAAAAGTCATATGGTGATGACAGGCATAGAGATTTGGAGTTTGTAGTTGGCCATAAGGTTTTCCTTAAGGTGTCTCCTATTAAGAGAGTAGTGTAGTTTGGCAAAAAAGGAAAGCTCAGTCCTCGGTACATTGGTCCTTATGAAATTTTATGGAAAGCAGGTAATGTTGTGTGTGAGTTAGAGTTGTCATCTATTTTGAGTGTGGTTCATCCTGTATTTCATGTTTCTATGTTGACGAAGTGCGTTTGGTGATTTGTCTTCAATTGTGCCTTTGGAAGTGTTGTATATCTCAGATTTCCTATCTTATGAAGAGTTCTCAGTTGAGATATTGGATAGGTAGATTTGTTAGTTGTGGACCAAATATGTGGCTTTGGTTAAGGTTCTACGGCTGAACCACAAGGTGAAAGAGGCCACGTGGGAAGCGGAAGATGACATGATGTCTAAGTGTCCGCTATTATTTTTTAATCCTAATATTCATGCGGAAGGTATGTCTTCTTGAACACATCTTTATTTTCTGAGTTTGTTAAAGGAAAGATTACCATCTTTGCCTCTTCGTTTCCAATTTTTTTAATGGGATGTTTGATAATGTAAGTGACTCTGTGTATGGTTACCCCTACCTTACTCGTCATTCAGTGACAAATGTTCCTAGTAGGGTAGACTGAAGCATCCCAGATTTGAACCATTAGAAAATTTCTAGGAATCTCATTCTTCGGACTTATTATAACTCATGATTGAGTCGTAAGCTAGGGTAGGACTAGTGAAGACCTATCAAAAGCTGACCAGTGTTAGCTGGTTGGATGGTCTTTGACAGATTAATAGATATGACTTGAGGGTATAAGTCATAAGGCATGGGTACGAGTCGTATAGGTGAATCGTATGGTGGTCAGCGTTTGATCCTCTTGGTGCTACATTCTACTAGGGATGTAGATCATAGGTACGAATCGTATGTTTAGGTTCCTACTTGGTTGGATAAGTCATATACTAGACAATGTTTGATCTATGGTTGAGGATGGGTTATGGTTGGGTAGGTACCAATTATAATCTAGTTTATGAGTCGTAAGGAGGTTAGTCAAAACTCTCTGTTGGGGGTTTATGGGATTTAAGTGGTGGTATTTTGGAAATTTCCCTACTCACCCTAATAAGCTCCCACGACTTCTAATACACTTAAGAGGTTATTTACCCTATTATTTTACTCTTAAACACTTAGAATCTCTTCCAGAACATATCATAATTCTCTAAAAAGCTTTTGGGGAAAAGAGTTAGGGTTTCAACTAAGGTATTACTTTGGTGCTTGTATTGGTGAATTATTTCCATAAATCTTCTTGGTTTTAGGCATTATTCTCTTTCCTACTTGTAATTTCAATTAAAGGCATGATTATATGGTTGATTTCATGGTTTTTACTTTTGAATGGTTTTGGTTTTCAATCATCGATTTGGGTTTTTTGATGTTAAACGATTGGTTATGATTTATTATGGTTTTAATTATTCTTTCTATGCATTAATGGTGGTCTTAGATAATGGAATTGCATGGTAATGGTTTAATGGTAATGGAATTTGGTTTTGGTTGTACTATGCCCCCAAGGTGTTTGATAAAATGCTTATCAAGATATGTTCATTGCATTGACTTATGTTAATGGAACTCTTCCTTGTTTTAAGATTATATATGAAAGCTTAAATGTTTTTGAATGGTTTAGAAATGATAATGGTTAATTAGTAATTCTTGTGGAGAACATAGTAGTCTCCCAAGAGGTTAATATGGTAAATAAAAGGGCACTGAGAGTCCCCTTATTCTAAATGGGACGGCTATGGGTAATGCTTGAAAGTATGGTGGTATGATGATACCAATGGTTTATCAAATAGCCTTGGTCAATAAATGGATAATTAGATTGTTTAGACTTGGTTTTAATCGAGCATTAATGGCAGAAAGTGTAAGCTAAGCCGTGGAAGTTGGTGATCCCGAGGGGATCTAAATCAGAAACTCATATTTTCTGATATGAGGGGTCTTTGATGTCCAAGTGCTAGTGTCACATTTATATGTAGGGATTTACTAGTCATCCCAGGGTTATTTCCTTGTCATGCAGCTACACGCACCAAGAACCTCTTAGTAGGGGGAGCTGAACCTATATGGCCCGTGTGGGATAGGATGGATAGTCAATACGACCTAGGTTAGGGTTTTTAAATTACATACTAAACCCTATCCCTTATCCCAACACTTATATACGTATTGTTGTTTGCATTGGATGTTTTTCACTTGGTTTTGATAAATAGTATTACTTTATCCTTATCCCAAGATTCATGCTAGTGTTCACCTATTAACCGTCTATTGGAGGCTGTATACCCACACTATGCAAGAACTAGACGTTCGACTCCTTATTTAAAGTACTTGATTCGGGGACAACTTATTGGACTGAAGTGGTGAGCTTCCATAAGGTATCATTTCATGTTGTACATTCTTAGACTTTTTATTTTCTTTCTGGATATTGGTTTTCGCCATGGTTGGGGGCATTTCCAAACCTGATATTTGTATTGTTTTGGATAGAGGCTTTGTGGTACTTTTAGGGGTGGAATGGGCCGAATCGGTATTGGTGTCAGCCTTGGCATTGGAATAATCAGGGAGGCTGGCATCATCAAACATAATTTCTCACTGTTCCATCATATTACATTTAGGTTTTGACTTTCATATCATGTTTCGATATTATCTTAGATTTGGTATGGTATAGATGGTTAGTTTTCTATGGACAGACTTGGTTGGGTCGGTCATGGTTGTGACTCTATCCCAAAGTCTTCATGATAGCATTGTGCAATCTTGTTATATGCTCGAAATTCATCTGTTCTAAGGTTGTATAAGGTGATTGGTGGAGTTAAGGGGGTGTTTCCCGATCCTAGGTGGACTTAGGATGCCCATAACGATAAGGCCCTGGTCCGGGCTATGTCATGTATATGAAGTACCACGTGGACTGGTGATCACCCCCTTCACCTAACCTAACCAACATATCAACCACAAGTGTTGGATGAATTCCGAATATATAGCAAGAAAGAAGAGAGTAAGTCTAATAATAACTAATCAAGTATCTAACTCAATCCACCAAAAAAATATACTAAACTATCATACCCAATTCCATAATAATCCACAAAGCCTCTACAAAACCGCAGTCCATAATATGGCGGGACATGCCCCCAAAAATTGCCAAAATATATCTAAACCAAGTCTAAGACAAAGAGTAAATGAACATGAATTAAATGCCTTTCGAAGTATGGGAGCTCACCACTTCAATGTCAATCTCACAAACCACTAGATCACCTGGTCACGGTGCAGGATAAAAGAAGAAGCTCCGATCCTTGTATTTCATGGGTATACAACATCTAGAGATGTTTAGAGGTTGGGGAGTTAGCATGTAACTCATGGATAGAGGAATAAAGTAATATCATCAATGAAATTAAGCCATATCATTATATGCAGTCACATGTATGTATATGCATATATATATATATATATATATATATATATATATATATATAGAGAGAGAGAGAGAGAGAGATCATTGATACTGTAAAAGTCATTTTCTTTCTTTTGTGCCAGCTCATGATCTAAACGAGTCGCACATACACCCTAGTACATGTTCCTCGACGCTGAGGGCACCCCCAAAGAGCGGGGGATTTCGTGACATTTCTGATTGGATATCTTGTATTTCTAATAAGTTGTTTAATAGTTGGCATGTTGAATCATATACATAATATGATGGGTTGGTTTAGATTGATCCTAACCGAATGATTATGAATTACATATATTTAATAGAATATTCAATTCGAAGATAAAGTTGCAAATCTGTGATTTATATCAAGTCGGGATAGGGATCATGGCTTAACATGAACTTTTAATACATTAATCTGGGTTGTGTAGTGTAACTGTCATAATACAAGGTACACACGGGCTATATTGGCCCATCTCTCCCCTAGCTAGAAGGTCCTCAGGGTGTGTATCCACATGAACTAGAGAATATCCATATTCGTATATGCCATTATTGGGGACTCGAACCTCCCGGCATAATCAAGGTGACTTAAGCACTAATGTATATAATATGGGAGACTCGAACCTCCCATTTATATCCATATGGGGGACTCGAACCTCCCGGTGATATAGACACCCACACCGGCTAGCGCTTTTTCTAGTGTTAGTCCTTTATACTCCACTTTTACGGCTCGGCTACACATTACACTTTAAAGACTAATTTAAAACATTCTTTAGACATGCACACAATCATTAGTCCAATTACATACCAAATGTATCCCGTTGGTAATGTCATACCTACACCACTTTCCAGCTTACAATATGCCATAACCATTATCATTCGACTTTGGGACTCGAACCCATTGTCTGTACAAATAATCAATTCAATTCAACATTTAAGGACTCAAACCGGTTTAACAATATAAACCACTAAGGTTGCAATTAAATTTAACTTATGTCCAACAAGGCCTTTAATGAAACCATTTACCAATCATGTACATTATTTGGACAGTACATTAATTCAAAGCACATTTCACTTAAATTTATGGTCATCAAGACCTTAACAAAATCATTTATTAGGCATTAACATTCTCATACCAAGCATTAGTTCAAAACCCAATTCATGATGTGACAAGATTCTTCTCCAAGGCATTTTCATAAAAAGGTTGAGGGCATACAATTATCAAACCATTATTCAAGTCAAAGACAATCAAGTTAGGGTTAAACATTCCCCCTTCATTAAGCCACAATTTCTATACATCTATATGTACAAAGACATTACCAAAAATATGTATAAACACAACTGAAATAATGAGAGAACAATACTAAACATTAGACATTAAAACCCCCACCCATAGGTTTTAAAACGACAATTTATGATTCAAGAAAAATACTTAAAACAAATGATTTTTATGAACTAATAATGAAGGAACAGTTACATGCCTTATTCTTGAAGATTCACAGAAAAAACTTGACTCATGAGCATCTAGATGAACACCTTATGAAAACCTATCCCAATCTTAAGAGAGAGTTTAGAGAGGATTTTAATTGTGCTTTTATCCTTAAAAGTATGTTATGAGGGGATACAATGTGTTATAAGATGTGGGGTATTAAGGGTTTTGGGGTGGGAAATATTTGGAATACCTTCAACTTAAGAGAAAAAAATGTGCACAAGAGGGTACAATTGTGTCCCTCAAGTCCTACCCACATCATATGAGTGGTACCCTTAACTTGTACCTTTATTAGAATATCGAACACCATATTTCTTCCATCATATGAATCCTTAGACTAAATCATACACATACCATACGACAAGTACCTCTAAACCATACCCTTAGAAGAATCCTCTAGGCTAGACTTTGGACTTCATGTATATTAGCACTATAATTCTCGTACCCTAACATATGATTAGTATGATTCCTTCTCGTACCAAGAATAAAACTTGGACAATATACACTCTATACAAGTGGTATGATGTAGTTGTATAATGCACAAAATGTTCAAGACTCAGAAAATTTACAAGGGCCAAAGTTTGTGGTGTTTTATATAGTTTTCCTAAATATGAAAATTTAGGATTTGAAGTGATATTGTCCATCCTACTTAGGCCAAGACTTATGCTAGCCTTTTTGACGTAGTTATGGATGTTGTGCATACTTGAGACTAGTAAACCTTAGTATAAGGTTACTTTATGACTCGATGAATAGTGATGATATTCCTCTTCATTATGATGTTGGTCTATGGAGACACTATTTCCTCTTAGATATGATTGTTCGGCCTATAAAGATGCTATTCCTCCTAGTTATGATTGTTTGGCCTATAAAGATGATATTCTTCTTAGATATGATGGTTGGCCCTATATAGATGGTTTTTCTCTTAGATATGATTATCGGGCCTATTTAGGTGATATTTTTCTTAGATATTCCAATTAACAAAGAAAGGTGACATTCCTTGTAAGTCATAATATATGGCCTATTGATATGAGATATCTTGTAGATGAACATAAGCTTATTGATATTAGGCCTTCTATATTAGAGAAGATTACATGATTATTGATATTATGCCTCCTATATGAGAGATGATTACATACTTATTGATTTTATGCCTCCTAGATGTGAGATTCTTCCTATATACGAGATGATAGGATATATGCTATGATATGAGTTCAGATATGTATATGGGACAAAGGCTATGATTACGATGTTGTGATTTCTCCGAGCATATTTTTAGGCCAACGACCATGATGTCATATTGATTGGAAATGTCAAATGTGTTTACCATTATAAAAGATGTGATTACAATTTATAAATATGCATATATATAAATTTGTATACACATCTCTTTGGTATAGGATGAAGGAAGATATAATATGATGCTTATTATTTCAATGGATTGAATATTGGTTATAGCATGCATAGATTTGGTACAATCATGATTATTATATGAGTAATATATGTGATTCTAACTAAAATACGACCTTATATTTGTTCTTCCTAGTTAATGGTTAAGCTATGTGTTAGCTAGTTGTCTATTAGGTGACTATAGTACTTGATGACTTAGTTAGTTATGTCGAATAATTTTTGAAAAAGAAGTTTTGTATTAATAATGTTAGATAATAAGAGAAGTTAGTCATAAGAGTTGACTTGTTAATGTTGAATAGTTGGTAAGAGTGGATTTGTTGGTAAATAATGGTTAGTTAACAAATGGTGTTAGTTAATAAAATATGGTTAGATGATAAATGGTAATGTGTCGGCTAATGATAATTAATGGCTATAGGTTGATTAGTGGATAATGATGATTCATGGATAAATGATGATTATGGATTAGTGAAAAATGTTGACTAGATATTAGGTATTGATTACTTAATTAATAATGGTTAGTTTCTGTCCCATGAATGCGAATTAGGTGAAGGATAATATCAAGGCAAATAATTAGAAGTCATGTGAAGACTAGTGAAATAGTAGTTTAATGATCCTAACTGTTGGTTAGATAATAATGGATCGTTTGGGAAGTATGGAAAAGTTAGATATTCTTACGATGATATGATTATGAATATGAGTATACTGACAAGCTTGTAGATTCCTATTCACCTATATATGTCTATAAATATATGTGGATTGATGTTTATGATTATATTGATATCAAAAAAGCTGGAGGATACTGCGATAATATATTAATAGTCGGTAAGGCTGAAGGATATTGTGATGATATATTGATACTCGACAAGGACGAAGGATACTGTGATGATATATTGATGCCTAACAAGGCTGGAGGATATTGTGATGATGTATTCATACCCAACAAGGCCGGAGGTTGATTACACGGATGATGGTCACGATGATGAAAATTATGATAGAGATTGTTCCAAAGATGAGATTGTGATAAGGATTGTGTACATAGCATTCATTCATGCATGCGCATCACCTATCACTAATTTGAACCTATGTCTATCAGCCGGTAATGGATGGTTGCATAGATATATGTAAAGAGTATGCCTTGTATTGTAATATGTTAAATGAACCTTCTGATTATGGGGCAGTAGGGGTACACATAGGCTCGGCTAGGTATTTGGTTGTCTAAAGTAGTCGATTATTCATGCTGTTATTGATATTGTTGTTATTATTGTCATAATCATTATTTTGACTAGCTTATGACAGATTGGTCATTGTTTTGGTTTCAAGATCTAAGGTTTGTTTACAACCTTTTCTATATTACAATAGTATTATTATGCACAGTAATTTAATGTCTAGCCATGTCGATTACAAACCTCGAGTAGGATAATATTAAATCTTGGTAGTACTATAATGAGGTCCTAGAATGAGGATTTTATGATCTAGGTTATGCTTTGAGATGAACTCATATTTATATTTGTATATATATATATATGTAGCTATATGAAGTTATGGCACTATCGTATATCCCTTCCTTCATTTGTACATTTTGTATATTGTTTCTTGTCCTTGTATATTGCTATATATGTATATATATAATCTTTCTTAGATCTTCATTCATATATTGGCCTAGGATATATGGTATAGTATTGGCATCTATTTATTGTAGCTGTGATAGGATAGTTCTCTCAGATATTTCCTTAGATTTATTATGTTAAATTCTTAGACTTGAGCAGGATAGTTGTCCCTCATTATTATTTTTGACTTTTTATATGATTTCTGGACTCTTAAGTGTAGATTCTATTCTGTTTAAATTCTATATATATCTGATTTGCCTTTGGAGATCTGTGGGCAGTTGCCTACTAAGTACCATTCGTTTGTTATCCACACTATACTTCTGTATCCTGCACATCATAGTACGGATTATTGCTATTGATATGTGAATCTTGAAGAGAAACCATAGTTCAGATATTTAGAGCGGGCTCCTGACGTTAGGAGTTTTACTCTTCTTATGTATTATATTAGTCTCAATATTGTATACAGAGATGAGTTCTATTAGTGCAATTCAATTGATATTTCACTTTTTTGTGCTCTTTATATATTAGAAGCTCTTGTACTAACACCACTAGGTTTTGGGATATTCTTATGTACTGATCTTTACCTCATTTATTTTGCTTTCATTTTCTTACATTGTCGAGTAGTCCATTACTTGACATTCTGAACAATGGGTTGGCTTGCCTATTGGTGGGTTACGGTAGGCACCATCATGTCCTATGAAATTGGATCGTTACAAATTGGTATCAAAGTCTAGGTTTGATCAGTGTGTTAGTACAAAAGCTAAGTGTTTTTAAAGTCCTGCAGATGATGATGAGACATTCATAACCTATATTCGGGAGTTTATAGGGATATTTTAAGAAAGTCACTTCTTGACTCTTTATGGTGTGCCCACATTGCTATAAACCTAAAACATATTCTTTGACTCTATTTTATCCCTGATGGATGATGCAACCTTGTCGATAGATGTGAGTGACTTCAATATGCATTTCTAGAGTTTTAATATTACATCAAACTAGAGAGTCAGAGATAGATATCGAAGATATTCATTGGTATCCAAAAGGATTTGGGCCATCTTTGGATTGAGTTGATCTTGTGACTACTTTAGCCTTCAAGGTTTCACATTGGGAATTTGAGTTGCATTGTAGATCCTTCTCAGCCATGGATGATGTTTGATTTGTCGAGCAGTTCTTAGACCAGAGTTGGGTCTATTGGTGTTCATCAGGATTCTTTAGTAGTTTTGAGTACACGATTGGATTCTTCATGTGGTCCAGGCATTTTCCCATGCAATATCATATTGAGTCAAACATTGGTGTATGATAGATTAGAGGATTAGTATTGTCACTCTATTTGGTGTCAGAACCACAGAGAGCACAAGTATTGAGGCTTATGGGAATGGCAACAAGAGGTGTGCCATTAGTGTAGTGTTATTGGTATTTTATCTGAGAGTGAGGATTCTTTTGGTTGAGTTCAGCCTCACCTGCTGCCTATCAGCTCTATGAAGACAATGTTCCATAGTAAGAGTAGGTCTCAAATTAGTCATGATGATCATAGTTGGCAAAGTCCCCATTAGACTTGTGGGTTGTGGTTTGTTTTTTGGGACATGGTGACCATTTTGGATTTTGAGAGACAGTATCTCAAAGTGTTCTAAGATATTGGTTTGGTTATGTCGTGTTGAGAAACTGGTTTAGAGAATTCCCCATAGATATGAGATACATGATCATCTAGAGTTATCACGTATGTCCCCATCATCCTAGAGTTACTAAGGCAGGATATGTTTCAGGAAAAATGGACATAATCCTAGAGATTTCTCTCAGCGTTAGTTGCCTAGCAATTTGGGCTCAGTTTGTGTCTCACCATGCTAGTGCTTCATAAGTTTGCTTCGACTGTAGAAAGATCGACTACTATTCTAGAGAGTGTCTTCCACATGGGATTTCCAGTCATTCAACTCATTCAAATCAGTCTCGTGATGTTATGGCATATTACGTTAGAGATAGTATGTGGTACTAAATTGATGGTTCAATCAGTCTATCCTAGTTGGACCCATTCAAATATATTTCTTCCCTATGCTCGTCAGGAATGTGATTACGGATGTCACCACGATTAGTGTACTTTTATTTCGCATATTTATCACTTATTATGTGTATTGAGGTTTTCATACCTATTGGTGATTATATTCTTTGCTGAATTGATATCGGTCATTGTGTGAGTTATCAATGAATTCATGATTATGTTACTACTTTGTGGTTTATTTATTTTAGTAGTGGATAGAGTAAATTTGTATTGATGTTTTCCCATAGGTATGGTTTTTGGGTTCGAGTCCCATTTACATTGGCACATAAGCCCTATTGAGGACATTGAGTGGTACATGATATTACTGTTCATTTTAGTACTGCCTATTTAGTATATTGATTTTGATATTGTTTTTGCTATTGCTACTAGTGGATGAGGTTATTGATATTTCCTAATATTATTACTTGATGTATTTATTCTTGTTGGGTAGCTGTATAAGCTAGTGTTATCTAGTCAGACTTTTATTTTCTTGTGATATTATTTGGTGGATTAAGTAGATATAGCCCCTATATGATGATTTTTTCTCCTAGCGCGGTTAGGTTGACTATGTTCCCTCTTAGTTAGCTGTATTAGATTGATTAAGAGATATTTTATGGTATCGAAGGTAGGTTGACCTTTTGTGGCTCTATTATGACCCTAGAGTTGGCAATTTAGTTATATTGCCTATTATTGAGTTTAAGATTCTTAGTCTTGCCTCCTAGGTTGCAACGACTTTTGTTGGCTATCCCTTCCGGTATTACTTGTTTTTGAAATGGACCAGTTTGAGGTCCGTTCTTTGTTTGTGGCTATTTCTTCGTCTAATAGCAATTTTGATAGTGATGTTAAGATGTCGTGGATTAATCTCATAAGTTTATTGGGTTCGTTCCTTTGAGATGGCTTTCCCTATTACTAGTGTGAAGGTTGGATACTTCTTTGTTATTGTGATATGGTTTTGTTTAGAGGAGTTGGAAAGTTAGAGGCGGGTGGCCTTTCCTGTGATCGCTTCATGACTTAGCAAATTGGAAATTCTTTCTCTCGAGTCGTTGACTTTTCTTGTTATGGTTTTTGACCTTGACCTTGGTTTTGAGATTGGTATATATCTTCTTCGATGATGTAATTCTTCGGTGGATGTAGGATATGCCCATTTTAGAGTTTGTAGGACATGATGAGGCTTGGTGGAGTGTTTCTCCTTGATGATATATACCTGTGGCTATTTCTTGTTGATATGGAGTGTTAGATTGATTAGTCATCGGCTAAAGATACATTTCTCTGAGCTGCTAGAGTTTTTTCCATTAATGGTGTGTTTTTCAGTCTTGGGAAGTTTTCGAGTATGTTTGGGTAGTTCATTCCCTCCAGCGGATATAGAGTGGGTCAATTGCATTTTCAGATAGTGATTCATCCTTTTGCATGATTCTATTTTGCAGCTATATTTTGTGACCTCCAACTGATATAGAGATGGATGCTTGTGTTTTTAGTTGGTGGTTATGATACGAAACAGCCCACAATGACTAAAAATAGTCTCCACAATAACAACAATAAGATGAAGATAACACTAGAAAAACAAGCAACACAAGACGGATACAATATGACAAGAACAATATAAACGATTTGCAATGTAATAAAGGATAGATTGTTTGACAAAGGGATGTATAAACCCAAAAAACCCTATAATATATCAAATTCTAAGACCCTTAAAACCTACACAAACAATCACCAAACTCCTACTGTGACACAAGAGGGACGTTACCTCCTCAAGCACCAATGTCTCAAGACAAAAATGCAACACATTTCATTCCACACTTGGGAAGCCCTAGTTACGAGTGGGTCTACTACTCTCACACAAAAGAGGATTATTTCTTTATTTCACATATCTATCGAGAATAAACTAAGGAAAATAAACCTAATAAGAATCTATATATAGGATATCTTATTACATGATAAATGACCCTAATGCCCTTAATGAGAAGGGCTGTTATGGAGTGTAAGGAGGGGGCATAAAATGACCAAAATACCCTTAACTAGAGGGGCAATCTTGGAGTGTTTGAAAGATCTTCAAGGCTCCAAATCCATGGGTTCCATTTTACTCTTAGGTGGGCATCAAAGGTTAGAATCCAATCAATCTTCCACACACGGGATTTCTCTATCGTGTTCTCAAAATGAGTCCCCTATGCGTGTCCCTGTACACTCAATGTGACCACAACCGTCCTCTTTATGTGTTGGCCGTGCTTGATGACTTCAAAATCTATTATGGACATTTGGATCATATCATCCTCCCCTTCTTAAAAAAGATTCGACCTCTAATCAATACCTTGCAAAATCAAAGAAAGGACAAACAAGCACAACATCCTCATGGAATGATGGTTAGGGTTAGTGCAAAATATTACATCATCATGCCAAGGTGGTACAAACTTGAAATACAACGATGAATCATTTGTTTTTAACATTAAAATCTTAGTGAAAATGTCACAAAGAAAGTGGCCACGACAATCATCAAGAGATAATGAAACTACAAAAGTCATAACGGAATAACTAGGTACAAAAGGTAAGATTACCTTTATCTTAGGAGCCATAAGACACAATTGCCTCATCACCTCTTTACCAGACCACATCAGAGTGGTGCCATAATTTAGGTTAAAGTCCATGAAAAACATATAGCAATGTCATTCAAGAAAGTGGACCAACCAACAAGTATCCTACCTCCATATAAGACCATTCCATAACTATCATGGATGTCATCATAAGCAAAGAGGTAGTATAGAAAGAAATAAAGTGTAAATGCATAAACGGCCAAAGACAAAGCATTTAAGTACATACACATTATTCCTTTCAAACACATATATAACTTGGCATACACAAGTTAGGATTCACTCAACTTAAGCACAAGTGCGTCAAGAAAGGATGCATATTTTAAAGCAATACCATGAGGAGTCAATGACACCTTTATCCTTGGGTTTTCAAGAATGACTACACGTTCCTTACCCTTAAGAGTACTTTCATAGCCTTCAAGATAAGATATACCATTATTTTCACCACTAGCTTCATTAGGAGTGTTTATATCATCTTCAAACAAGACATTATACCTCAAGAGAGCATGATCTATCCTGTGGGCAGATTTTGAACAAGCAAGTTCTTCAATCTAGAAAAGATCATTATGAATTTTCAAAGATGTTTGAAGCACAAGATTATCCCTATGAGCCAAGCAAACATTAGAATCCTTACCATAAGATAATATCACGGGTTCACTCCTATCACTTGGACTAATATTTTCATTTACATTATTTCAATGAGAAAAGCTATCAAGAAGGTTTTCATACACAAAATGCTCGAAAAATCATCTACAATCCCATGATTAACTCTATTTACATCATGACTAACTTCAGATTCATCAAACATATCATACACACTCTCAAGTAGTGTATTACATTCATGAGTAAGTTGATCATTGTGAACACCCTCACTAGTTTTTGGAAACTCATATACCATCGTAGACAAACCTTGGTTTTCACAAGGGTCAACTAGTGTGGAAATACTCTTATCACTCAGAAATAGGGCTTTGTTCAAGGTATAAGTGATATAACTAGGTGGACACAAATAATTCTTAGGAGTAGAATCATTTTTATCATCTATAGGATCAACTTGTGCTTGCATACTTACAACAAGAGTTCGGTCTTCATGCAACCTAGAAATACCAAGAGTATCACAAAGGGAAGATTCATGCAATCCTCCTTTAGCAAATCCACCAACTACATCCACTTGGCTACTACTAGACACATCATAACATTCTAAAATTATAGGAGTGTAGGAGATAGCATTTTTACCTTGTAGCTCATATGAAGAGGGCATTAGGTTTCCAACTCCTTTGTATGGGACCCACTTCTTTTATCGTCTTTCAAAGTCATGGAGGATAGTTTCTAGATGGGCCAAGAAAGTATTATTGTCCATGGAACCTAAGAAAAGACACTAATAAAAACAACAAACTAGTTAGCTCAAAAATTATACTCACCACTCTCTCAAATTTTTGGCTGCCTCATACTTGGCTTCACAAGTGTTGAAAGTCAGCTTATAATCTATGAGACATCAAGGGATGAGTTCTACTCTTGTCTGGAATCAATTTTTGTTTGAAAGACTCAAAGAAATCTTGGTCGGACGTGTTCCAAGAAACTACAACAATTCAAAATGATAAAACCACACAAGAAATGCAAACACGAAATAAACAGACTCAACAATAACTCACAACCTAGTAGATGATTACTAGTTTGTCAATTACTATTAGAATCAATAAATTAAACTAAAGGAACAAGAAAATAACTAAGAAATTTGAAATTTTGAGCCTAAAATTGATGAGTTGTATGAAAAAGTGGTGACCAGGCAGCCTTGGATTGGTTGCAATTTTTAACAATTTTTTATTTTCCAACTTTCAAGTCTTGATCAATTTACAAGTTGGAATAGTGGAATTTGGTTAAGGTAGGAAAACTAGACTTGGAGCGTTTTTGTCAAATCTCTAAGTCTTGTGACAAGAAATTTTTTGGCAAGAAAGTCTTGTACTTCTTCCTTGAAACATGATTCTTAAAACATGAAAAGTTGTTGGAAAGTGGTTGTAAAGTCTTTAAGTGTGTAGGAAAAGTCTTTGAGCCACAAGTACTGCACCTTAAAACTTGGAGCTATGTCTTTCAAGACTAAAACAATATACACTCTACACTCTCTTTCTTCAACTTTCTTAGATCAACAACCACTTTTTCTTCAACAATATATGAAGATGGTGAGGAACACCAAGAACTCTAAGAATGCTAACTTTGAATCTTGAAGGTGTAAGTTTCAAGTTGGACCCCAAACATCAACAATGCATTTTCAAGCTCAAAACTCCAATAAAAAACATTAACAACACGTTTTAAACCACCAATCCTAAAAAAACAGCAACCTTCAAGTTCAAGAACAACTCAGAAATGGCTCAAAATTCAAATCTAGACTCACTTAGTGTTAGAGAACAACAATCTAATACTAGAAACAAATAAAACACATAAAAACTTCCTAGATCTAAGTCTCAAAATTCAGCCAAGGTATAAAAAAGTGAACAACTTCTTGTTTTTATAGTTTTTTGTTTTGACACCTCCTCAAGTGTTAGGAAACATGGATCTAATGGTAGAACACACAAACACACAAAATTTCAAAGGCCAAATACGGAACAAATTGTTTTCTTTTGTTTTTTCTATTTTCAAAACCTTTTTTAGCTTTTCAAGTTAACAAGCCCAAGATTGATCTCGTAGGAACAAAATAGATCCTTACTCTAATAACAAATGATAAGAAACAACCCACGATAACTCAAAATATTACACATAATGACAACAACAAGATGAACAAAACACTAGAAGAACAAGCAACACAAGGCGGATATATGAGATTTGCAATATAATAAAGGATTGATAGTTCAACAAAGGAATGTCTAAATCCTAATAACCCTATAATGTATCAAATTCTAAGACCCTTAAAACCTGCACAAACAATCACCAAACTCCTATGGTGACACATGAGGGACATTACCTCCCCAAGCACCAACATCTTAAGACAAAATTACAATACAAGTAATTCTACACTTGGGAAGCCCTAATTATGGGTGGGACTACTACTCTCTCACTAGAGAGGAATGTTTCTTTCTTTCACATATCTATCAAGACTAAACTAAGGAAAATAAACCTAATAATAATCTATACATTGGCTAGCATATTAAATGATGAAATAACCTTTATGCTTTTATGAAGGAGGCTCCTATGGATTTTAAGGAGGGGGCATAAAATGACAAAAAAACCCTTAAGTAGAAGGACGGTTTTGACATGTTTGAAAGCTCTTTAAGGTTTCAAAGCCGTGGGTTCCATTTTACTCTTGGGTGGGCATCAAAGGTAAGCATCGAAGAAATCTTACACACACGATATTACTCTATTGTGGGCTAAAAATAAGCCCCACATGTGTGTCCCAGTGCCCTTAATAGGACCATAACCAACCTATTTATGTGTTTTCCATGCTTGATGTCTTCAAAAGCTATGATGGCCACTTGGCTCGTATCAGGTTATTCTTGTGGTGATTTTGTTCTTAAGATATGTCATGGCTATGACTTGGTTTGACTTATCTCGGATATGTCAAAATGGGATACTAGAGTTGATTTAGGATAGTTTACATTGATATAGCCTTACTGGTTCAGTTTTGATTGGATGCCTTGGAATAGCTATTTGTAAGTATGATAGATGGGAAGCATTAATTCCTACCTATTGTAACACCCTGTATTTTGCATGCACTTGTTCTATTTATATGGTACTTGGTATAGACTTATGGCATAGGTAACATACGAGATTTGTTATGCAAGTATTGATGTCATGACCCGAGCCTAGGCCCAAGCCGTGATGAGTATCCCAAACCATGAAGGCCGGCAACACCCATTCTCTATCTGGTTATCATGCACAATATTCGTAATCATAATAAAATGCGGAATTGAAACTGAGTACGGAAAACATGATCAAGTTCTGCAATAATTTCTGAATAATACTATCTGACATCAGTCTGCGAAATCTCTACTAAGAACACAAACATTTGTCTGAAAAGAAACTGGGACATGGCCCCCAGTAAACCAAAAACATAATAAATAAGATAATATCTGACATAATTAGGCCTTCCGAATGATAGAAGGCTCACCACTGTGAGATCAAGTCTGCAAACCCGAGAATGTCTACTGAGTAGCTGGACCCCTAGACTGTGCCTCAGAACCTGGAAGGAGGGGGGGTCAGCACAAAAGTACTGGCACGCGAAGCAATCCAAAAATAGTATAATGGAACATACATATATATATATATATATATTAAATGAAAGTAATTTTTCATCAAGACATCATGTATAAAACTGTTTCTGTATTTGGCATTTTCTGAAAACATGTAACCCGTCTGTTCATTTAAAATCATGATCTGTGTTTTACTTCTGAGTTAGGTGGTATTCCCCTAACATCTTTGTATGCCCATTTTTAACCTTTTTTGTACATGCAACATTCTAAATGTCTAAAATCATGAAAGTCCGAAATGTCTGTTAGTCTAAGTCTGATATGGCATTAGTCTAAATTGGTATCGTCAAACCAAGACATTGCAAGTCATGATCTTTCTGAGCCATAATGTATTAATTAAGAGCTTTCATTCAAAACATAGTATAGACCACCAAAACGTGTAACTAATGTAAAGGATTTCATATTCCAAAACTTAAAGTTCAATTCATGCAGAAATTCCTTCAAATACTTGGTGGTCAAATGTCTTTAGCAAGTTCATGTATTCAAAATTGAAACACATTCATTCATATATGTATATAAACTGTCAAATCGCTTTGGAAATGGTCAAAAGACCAAAATAATGATGTTAAAACATATTATACATAAATATATATACATAATTTAAAACTCCATTCTAAAACATGATTTTTCTATGCCCATGAGAATTTAGGAAAAACCCCGCGTACCTCTATTTCCAAGGATAATAGATGTTTCTTGAATCTTGCGGATTGGTGATTCCGAATATGTAATTATCTTTGAAAACCTACAGTCGAGTCTTGAACTATTTGGGTTTTTATTTTGAAACCCTAAGGAGAATTCTTGAGCAATTTTGGAAAAGTATGTGTATTATGGTGTTTGAGGGATTAAATCCCGTGTTGGGGGTATATATAGGGGTGAAGGATGAACAAAATACCCCTAAGGAACAATTAAGGTCAAATGTGTCCCTCAGTTGACAGTTTGATAGGCTAGAGTTAATCGATTATAAATTTTTACTCATTTATTCAAATTGGATGAAACTAACTTCATTTTAAAGAGGACTCAAATATCTTTCGTTTTATATATTATAGCTCACACATTTCATTATATACCGGGAGTTATGATCGTTTGAAAGTGACCCAGAAATACTGAAAACTAGGCAATAGGCTATGCGTTTTGCTACTGTTTTGAAATCCAAATGCAGCCTTATGCATTCCGAAAAATTTCAAAACTTATCCGAGATGTACTCTGTGATTGTCCGATCGTAACGCAACTTGAAAATATAAAAACTAATATCGGAAAGGTTTAAAAGTTGTATCCCGAAGATTGCCAGCTAAAATGACACTAAGTCCTCATTACACTCACAACAATTTTCAAGTTTGTAAGTCTAAGGGAACTTTATTAAAGGCTAATCCATGCACGACTTTTACGGGGTGTTACATTATCTCCCCTTTAGGATCATTCGTCCTCGAATGATGGATAGGAACTTGTTGAAGCCTTAAAGATATAGAATAACGCAGACACGACATGTCCTTTAATAAAGAATACATTGATTTGAAACATGACCATATGGCTGGAACTACTGATATTTTGAATTCTTATATCGGACACGCATATCTGATGCTTGGAATACACGACTAAAGCTATTCATAAGCTGAATTCTCATAATGAACATGCATATCTGATGCATGGATCTGTCCTTGAGTTGTTCTCATGAACGCGGGACTAAATACACTGATAAGCTGAACTTTTTCTATTGAACATGCATTTTTAATGCACACATATCTGACTGGAGTAACGTATGAATGTATGACTGATTACGCAATGATAACTGGTGAAAGGCTTGTAATAAGAATCTATACATGCAACTGAATGAGGTATCTCCCCCTTGGGACACTATGTCCCTCTATGAATGCTCAATTCATTAAGATACTCGGAAAAAAAAAATTGAGGCGATGCACTAGGTACCTACAAATTGAATCATAACTGAACATCTAGAATATGAATCTAATGCATGACACATGAACTGAGCTATACTCGCAACTACTGGTATACTCTATCTTGGAATAGTATGTCTGAGATTTCGGGTAGCATGAATAAATGAAAAGACGAGAAAACAAGTCATGCGAATCTGCCTGTTAAACTGACTTACTGACTATACAGATTGAATTATGCTGGAATTTCATACTTAACTGGAATATCTCTTCAACACTCTCTCTAAAGAAGTTCTAACAGTAATAGGGAGCCACGAATCTTGGGTATGGATTACACAAGACATCCAACTGAGGAAATCACAACATTAACTCTACTTCGCAGTCTGAAATATAGACATATAACTCCTAAATTAGGATAGAATTTTTAGACCTTTGGCAATACGACTTCTTACTTTCAGTCTTAGCACACTTCCCGAATATCCCTTAACTATACTATTCCCTATAAATATCATATTCATTCAATTCAGCTTAAATTTCTCACATGAGCATTGACAAATTTTTCTACTAATGTCTAAAATAGCTTAATCCTTACCCCGCGATCAAACCTAACTCTAAGTCACAAAAATACAACATGCTACACCACGCTATTATTCTAAACCATATGATGCCACCTTCTATACCTCTTTTAAAGACCACATTCTAAGCATAACATGCCTTACCACTTTAATGACTACTCTGAACTCTTAATATGAAGTCGGTAATGCATATTGCAACCTTCCACTGCAATCCCAAAACGTCATTCAAGCCTAATTTATAACCACATGTTAACTTCAATACTTCACATAGTTTCTAAACTATTATCAATATAACTCCCACGCACTATCCTAAAAACATACACACCCAAACTTTTCCACTAAACATATCAAAGATTGGCCCCAAATCTCACTTCATACTTATGGTCTTATCTAAACAAACGTACTATCATCTTCCATCAACAAGAACATTTACTTCATCACCACTATCATTGCATAGGGGACATTAAAAGGTTAAAACATAAGACCCTGAAGCATGAGAAGATTTTTATATGGGACTGAATACATTATATAGAGTGAGTACATGCGTCATGAGTTGTATGACCTCAACTAGAGTTCCTAACATAAGGAAATGTAATTCCGACTACTTGAATGAACTAGAACTCATTATCTTGGAACTGGAAGAGTACGTGACTCTCTATCATATACAGGAATCACGAACTATGATCACGGAACTGAAACGTAAATCTTGAGTAGTCATTGGGATCACTGAAAAATACTAAGATAAGAATGGGTTGAGTCTCACCCTCACTTTCTAACGTTCTAAATCATACTGCATCACTACTAGAATCTGAGAGCCTTACTTGGTCATTCGTTCTGTCATCTCCCCCTTAGCTTCAAGTCATCATCTAGAGTTTGGGAGATCCTTTACCATATTCTAACTGAACTACACTTACTACACTCTAGGGTCTGAATAAAAATAACAATACATGCATATCATTGAACTTAGCCCGAATGACTACCTTCTGGGATACACTTTATCTTTCTCTAGCCACCAATAGTCATAGTATAATGCTTGCATACTTATTCTATCGGTTTAACCTTCAAAAGTCAAGCTTAGATGCTAACACTTAACATGGATATCACCAATCCTTTGATGAACCATATCTCTTTCGATAGAGCATACCACTATTGCGACTCCAAATTTATATCCCTCTACTATGAGAATCAAGATCACCGCAAAAGGCCCAAGACTATCAATCAAAACACCTTAACATGGCTATTTAGATCACCATGTACCATCTAACTAGACTTTATCCACTTAACAATTCAATGGTACCACTAGCCATGCACAACAAGTAATAGCCTTAGAAAAATGCCACAACCTCATGTCACCTTAGGCATACTTCTACATCATACATGCAATATCATACACCACTACGAATCAAATAAACTTACTCTATTGCATGCACCGTTTAAGTCTATTAGATCACTTCTATACAACTAGTATTCATTAACCAAGAAATCTTCACATCCATCTTCATGGACATCAACTGTTCAAACTTAATATCTAGTGCTATGCATGATTCACAACCCAACCTTACACGAAATTTTCACTTGGAAACTATGAAATAAACATCACGAAACACTAGTCCACTAGAACTTCATAACCATAATAATTGATCATGACCTAACGATTTTCCTTATCATAATACATTAGTATGTACTATTTCAGCACATCAAGCCTACAAATTTAATCCCACAAAACATGCATCATCAAACTCGTGCCACAATTTACCACCACACCATTTAAATTCAAGCCTATAGTTTGGTATCAATCATTTACCACCAATGAAGAATGCAACATAATATAAATATACTAATCCATAAAATTGGGATACTCTACCCAAATATCTCAAAAATCTACTACATACCTTCTCACAAGTAGCACTAGTTTACAACTACCATTGAAAAGAGGGTCAAGGGGGTTAAAGCCTCATAATAGACATGGTCAACCTTATCCTTATATTATAACCCCATACAATCGTATCTACTTATACTTCTTTCTCACATCACAATTACTTACCCAAGCATACATTTACACTACCTTTAAAATCCACAACAACCATGAGTCTATACTTATAACCTACTGGCTAATCTGTCCATTTTCATACTTCAAGCAAGGAAAATTCACCTCGTCTAATAACTCCTTCTCTGTCTTCTACTAATAAACTAACACACAAGGACGAATCGCTTCATTACCAACTCTATCTCATGCAAAAAGATTCAGCTATACATATATTCAACCAACTCAAGAACTACACGTTGAGTGACAAATTGCTAGTGAATCGAAATAGGCCTCATACGGCTTCACTAGACTTTGATTTTTTTTGTAGTTTGAACAAGAAAATAAGAAGAATGACAAGGCAACTATGCTAGTGAATCGAAAGAGCCCCACACGGCTTCAATAGACTTTTTAGTTTCACCAACACGATGATAAAATATTTTCAAGAGATAGAAACTTGTCACACAACATTCCCTAATCTGAGAATACACATCTTACTTTGTATAGATAAAAAAAATCTTAGTCAAATATTTCCCCCACAGATTATCATACAACCCACACAGGCTACTTGCTACCAATAGGTCATGAACCGACACTTTAACTTATTCTACTATTTGGGTGGAAATACAATTCCAACACTTCTACTACACATATTTTCCCTTAAGCATGACATCTGCAACATAAATTTCTGAAAAGGGCCAAATATACTCAATACAGAAGGCTGAAAAGCATGATTTCATCAAGATCCAGGTTCACACTAGAACCCATACACTCTGAAGCCATAATGGACTCTTCTCAAGTCCTTGCACAATTTTAAGATCCTATATGACGCGATCCGAAAGGACAATACCATTTAGACTTTAAACTTCTGCACTTGATTCACCCTAGAAATGTGATGGTTCTGAGAATATCAGAGTAAGGAGAGAATTTGGGATGATTTTACTTTCGTATGGACTTCACCATAGCATGAATTAGAGTATGAAAGAGGAATATTTTGACTCTGTTTCACGAACTAGAATATGAAGAAAGAGAGACATTCCTAAACGTCTTGTATACTCCTGCTTATAAGTGTGGTGCGCTATACACCCATAAACAAGACTCTACCCGATGCAATTTTGCAGACACCCTGGGACCATGAACCGTACTCTCATACCAAGTTTGTCATGACCCGAGCCTAGGCCCTAGCCGTGACAAGTATCCCAAACCATGAAGGCTCGGAACACCCATTCTCTATCTGGTTATCATGCACAACATTCGTAATCATAATAAAATGCAGAATTGAAACTGAGTATGAAAAACATGGTCAAGTTCTGCAATAATTTTTGAATAATACTATATGACATCAGTCTGCAAAATCTCTACTAAGAACACAAACATCTGTCTGAAAAGTAACTAGGACAAGTCCCCTAATAAACCAAAAACACAATAAATAAGATAATGTCTGACATAATTAGGCCTTCCGAATGATAGAAGGATCACCACTGTTAGATCAAGTCTGCAAATCTGAGAATGTCTACTGAGTAGCTGGACCCCTAGACTGTGCCTCAGAAGCTGGAAGGAGAGGGGATCAGCACAAAAGTACTGGCACGCGAAGCAATCCAAAAATAGTATAATGGAACATACATATATATATATATATATATATTAAGTGAAAGAAATTTTTCATCAAGACATCATGTATAAAACTGTTTCTGAAAAATACATGGGCACTATCTGAAAACATGTAACCCGTCTGTTCATTTCAAATCATGATCTGTGTTTTACTTCTGAGTTAGGTGGTATTCCCCTACAAGTCTGATATTCCACGGGCTGTATGGAATCCGCCATTGACTCGGCGGGGAAGCCCCCAACCCAAGTGTGCCGCAAGGGTTGGAGTGTCTGAGTCTCATACGCCACAGGATATTTAAGTCAGCGCATAATAGTATACCCGGGTCAGCAAACCACGGTTTTAGGCAATGAGTCGCTTGAACTCAAGCCCTCTTCGGGGAACCAC
This sequence comes from Capsicum baccatum var. pendulum, assembly GCA_030864225.1. Lineage (NCBI taxonomy): Eukaryota > Viridiplantae > Streptophyta > Magnoliopsida > Solanales > Solanaceae > Capsicum > Capsicum baccatum. The sequence continues at coordinate 10,323,882 of CM061550.1, forward strand.
GTAACATCTCTGTATGCCCATTTTTAACCTTTTCTGTACATGCAACATTCTTAATGTCTAAAATCATTTAAGTCTGAAATGTCTGTTAGTCTGAGTGAAATATCGCATTAGTCTAAATTGGTATCATCATACCAAGACATTGCAAGTTATGATCTTTCCGATTCATAATGTATTAAGCAAGAGCTTTCATTCAAAACATAGTTTAGACCACCAAAACATGTAACTGATGTAAAGGATTTCATATTCCAAAACTTAAAGTTCAATTCATGCAAAAATTCCATCAAACACCTGGTGGTCAAATGTCTTTAGTAATTTCATGTATTCAAAATTGAAACACATTCATTCATATATGTATATAAACTGTCAAATCGCTTTGGAAATGGTCAAAAGACCAAAACAATGATGTTAAAACATATTATACATAAATATATATACATAATTTAAAACCCCATTCTAAAACATCATTTTTCTATGCCCATGAGAATTTAGGAAAAACCCCGCGTACCTCTATTTCCAAGGATAATAGATGTTTCTTGAAGCTTGCGGATTGGTGATTCCGAATATGTAATTATCTTCGAAAACCTACGGTCGAATCTTGAACTATTTGAGTTTTTATTTTGAAACCCTAAGGAGAATTCTTGAGCAATTTTGGAAAAGTATGTGTATTATGGTGTTTGAGGGATTAAATCCCGTGTTGGTGGTATATATAGGGGTGGAGGATGACCAAAATACCCCTAAGGAACAATTAAGGTCAAATTTGTCCCTCAGTTGACAGTTTGATAGGCTGGAGTAAATCGATTATAACGTTTTACTCATTTGTTCAAATTGCATGAAACCAACTTCATTTTAAAGAGAACTCAAATATCTTTCGTTTTATATATTATAGCTCACACAGTTTATTATATACAGGTAGTTATGATCATTTGAAATGGACCCAGAAATACTGAAAACTGGGCAATAGGCTATGCGTTTTGCTACTATTTTGAAATCCAAACGCAGCCTTATGCATTCCGAAAAATTTCAAAACTTATCCTAGATGTAATATGAGCTTGCCCGATCGTAACGCAACTTGAAAATCTAAAAACGAATATCGAAAAGGTTGAAAAGTTGTATCCCGAATATTGCCAGCTAAAATGACACTTAGTCCTCATTACACACACAAAAATTTTCAAGTTTTTAAGTCTAAGGGCACTCTATTAAAGGATAATCCATGCCCGACTTTAACGGGGTGTTACAATTGTTAATGTAGATAGAGTTCTAGATACGGCCCATACATGTTAATGTGACGCGATCAAGTTACTATTGATACAACTATTTCACTTAGAATCGTAATCCAGTATTGGAATCTAAAGCTAAAAGTGACCGAGTGTGTATAATTTGAATGTTAGATTAAAAGGATTAGGAGCTGAAAATGGAATAAAATGTTGAGGTTCTTGCTTGACTTAATTAAGCTAGTAGGTGAGTCACCTACTTAAGATATTTGGACCAAGTTAATGGACCCGTAGATATGGATCAGATTTGGGCCTATACTAATGTACTCATTTGGGTCCAAATTGAATAAAAGAGGAAGAAAAATGGAGAAATGGAATAGCACACAAATCTTCCAAGGCCCAAATGTAATTGAGACCAACTAAGAAATTAAGAAAGTAGGTTCATCACTTACTTTGACATTTTTGAGCAACTTACTCTCTTTAAGTAGGTTCATCACCTACTTTAACTAATTTGACCAATTTAAAGGTCCAAAATGTTGCTAAAGTGGTGGACAAAACAGGGCCTTTATAAGTCCCAGTTGTTGATCATTTTCCTTTATTTTTAAGTCACAAAAATAAATAAATTTCACAAATTTTCTCCACTCTCTCTAAAACAACAAAGAGAAACCCTATTTTTCCTTATAGGTTTTTTAAAGAAATCCCAAACTTTACAAGCCAACGTAAGTGAAAACACTCAAGCTTTTATTTAATTAACTCATGGAAGATTAGGAAAATATGTTATAAGTGCTTAATTATAAATATATGGCACAATATAGAACAAGCTATCTGCTCACTTTTCTTTATTATTAAGAAACTTTTTATTTCTTCTTTGGTTTAAAGTGTGAAGAAAAGTTCAATTTCTTGAAGAGTTCAAGTTAAAATTATAAATTATAGACAATTGAGGTAAGGTTACTGCTCTATTTTTCCCTCCTTATACGTGAATTTGGAAAGGAATTATGGATATGTTCTTGTTGAGAACTGAACGGATGATGAGTTCAATATTTGATTGCTAAGACAAAGGTAAGTTGGTGATATTTTGTAACTATTTTGTATGTATGTGTTAAGGGATACCAGCTTGATATTGGGGAAAGGTGTGACAAGTTCGAATTGACATATAGAATAAAGATATGATGGTACACCACCAAGCTAATTATTGCATATATTTACTGCCCAATCTATTTTATGTATTATTTGGAGGGTGTAATGAATCCAAGGTGGTTTCATGGAATCTTATAAGAACATGTATGGTATATGGTTGTAATTGGAGGAGAAAGAGGTTAAAATAACACCCTTGATTCATAGATTAAGGGCTTACTTCCCAGTTATTATTTTGGTGAAGTTAAATTGCCCAAATGTGTCGGTTTGTTGATAATATTAGCTTACCATATATTCTATTCTAGATAAGTAATCTAAAAGGAGATACCTCAGGTTGGGTTAGTTTCAGAGTTACAGAACTAGGTATGTAAGGCGTACTCTATTTCACACTCTTTGGCATGAAATCGGACATTTGTTCCATCAAGTAAGCTTCTAAGGTTATCCTATAACAAGTGAAACTTAATAGTAGTGAATTATATCCCATGTAGCCAATGACCTTGTTCCTACTCTCTAGCGTGTTAAAACACCTCAATACATTCTTATTATTAAACCTGTACATTTATTTTCACTAGAAAATTTTAGAAGTTCTTTGTTTACTCACATAAGACTATGTGTTATTTTCATCTCTTAAACACTTCATTTGTTTGCCAACAGCTCCCTACCTTATTTTTGTTGCATTATGTTCCATTTACATGTCTCTTATTGGTAGATTATTTTTTCAAGGTACCATAATGTCATGACTGCCAAAGTAACAATCTCAAAGGCTAAATAAACTAAATAACGCAAGTCTGTAAAATAAGTGGAAGCTTAGGGGCATAAGCCTAGTATGGTTAAATCTCGATATCTTTATGTGTCTGGCAACTCAGGCGCAAAAGGCTAGCATAGGCTAATCCCAATGTTCAAATGTAGGTGGTAGCTCAGGGCATAAGCCTAGCATGGGCCAATCCCGAGTTAGCTAGTTACCACTGATCAGTTGGTCATTTGTATTATATGTCTTACAAATATAATGAAGTATGAAAGGTAAAAATATAGAAAAAAATATAATGTATTTATTCCCACAAGTACATATGAAGGTGGTCTACTAGTACTACTTACACACTTGTATCTGATTTCTATTTAGCTCTTGTATCATGTGTTGCTACCTTCAACCTTACATATTCAGTACATATCTTCATACTGACATCCCTCACAAGGGACCTATATTTCATGTTGTAGGAATAGGGTTTTCAGTTAATACACCTCACTAGTTGGAGAACAGGCTATTCAATGACTATTAGTGAGTTTTAAGTTGATTTGGGGCTTTTCGAGTCTGTTCCAAATATTTTGGTACTGTGTAGTAGTCAAGACTAGGGCGGGGGTTTTCCCCGACGCGAACTAAGTCAATGTATATTTTAGAGGATTTGTAGACCAGTATAAAGTTAAACATGGTAATGTCTTGTCTTTTAGATGGTGTGGCCCCAACGACCAAGTGTTGTATATAAAATTTTGTGCTTGGCTTCGTAGTTATTGTCATCGATAAATAATATCATATTTGTTAGAACATTAGGTTATCATAGTTACATGTTTGAAAATTAAAAGTTTATGGATTAGTTCTCTAGGGCCTTTACGGCTATGGTGCCTATCTGCCCAAATAGGATTTTGGACGTGACAAAAGTAGTATCAGAGCATGTTATCCTAGGGAGTCTACAAAGGTGTGTCTACAAAGAATATTTCTTATGGGTGTGTTGTGCACCACATATATAAACAAAAGGCTATGGGCATTTAGGGGTTGTTGTTTTTTCACATCTTAGAACGTATAATAGAGCTAAAGTTGTAGGTAAAGTTTTGTTTAACTATTAAATCTATTTGTTTTTCACTCATTATAGTAACGATACCAGTTACAAGAAGGAGTAATAATACGGGTAAGCAAGAAGATTTGGCAGCCAGAGTAGCGACCCACAAGTCAGTCACCACCTAGACAAGCTAATCAAACTGAGGCTAAAATTGTCTTTGTATCACAAACTTCTTCTACTCCTTTATCTCCAAAAGAGCTAAGGAGGAGAAGAACAATATTCTCATAACAACCTATTAATCATACTAACTAGGACCTAAGAATTGCAATATAATTTTTGGCTGGTATAGTTTCTAGACAAGTTCAAGGACAAGCTATTTTGACTGCAGGTCCTAGTGGTGCAGATAGAAGCTAGCCTACGAATGCAAGATTTTCTTAAGTTGGATCTTTCCATATTTACAAAATCAGATATTAATGAAGACCCATAGTACTTTATTGATCAAATCCAAAGGGCTCTAGATGCCATGTATGTATTGGGTAAAGAGACAGTTGAGCTAGCAGCATATAGATTCCAAGGGGAGGCTATATTTGGGTATAAAGACTAGAAGCAGTTTAGGGGTGTCGATGCACCTTCATCTACTTGGAAAGAGTTTAAAGACGAATTTCTTGATCATTACCTTCCATTTGAAATTCGAGATGACCGTGCAAATCAATTCCCAAGTCTTTGCCAAGGGAATATAAGCGTGGTGGAGTACAGCCTCCCATTTATCTTTTTGGCCAGGTATGCTCCTAATGTAGTAGCTACTATGAATGATCGATTTTACCAATATATGGATATATTGGATCAATATCTAGTTAGAGATTGTACTATTGCTACTTTGAACCAAGACATAGATATAGCAAGGATATAAAAATAGAGGATTAGAAGCAAAGAAAAACACAGGAATTAGAAAGAAGGTATTCCAAGAGGGCCAAATCTACGGGGCTATTTATGGAATCTCAAGGAGAGTTTAGGCCTCGATTTTCTAATATACCACCTAGGTCATTATCTTCTTATTCTGCAGCTAGTGTTCCACCACAGGTTCAAGGGTCAAAAGGCAATCAGTTTAGGCAAAGAAGTGAGAGTCAAAGTTCAACAATAGGGTATTAAGAGCAAGGAAGTATGAGTCAATTAATACCTCCTCAAAATCCATGTAAAAAATATGGAAAACTTTATTTAGGTGCATGTCGATTTGGGATAAATTCTTGCTTTTTGTATGGTACATCGGGGCATATGATGAGAGAATACCCACGAAGGGGAATGGGTGGTATGGAACAACCTACTGGATCAATGGTAGTATCATCATCATTAGTACCTTCTTTAAGAAGGGGTGTACAACCTATAGGTCATGGTAGGGATGTTAAAGGAGCAACTATCTATAGTGGAGGTCATACTTATACATATGCTTTAGCAAATCGACAAAATTTGGAGGCTTCTCCATATGTGGTTATAGGTACATTGTCCATCTTTTCACATAATGTATATGAATTAATTGATCTTCATTCTACATTATCATACGTCACTCCATTGGTTGTTGGAAAGTTCAAAACAACACCAGAATTGCTAGTTAATCCATTTGAAATATCTAAGCTTGTTGGTGAATCTATTATAGATAGGGAAGTATCAAAATTGTATAATAACTATTTGTTGTAGTAATTTAATGGCTGATCTGTTGAGTTAGAAATGGTAGATTTTGATGTTATAATGGGTATGGATTGGTTGGCTTCTTATTATGCCGCAGTAGATTGCCAAACTAAGAGGGTGTATATTTAGTTAGTGTCACGACCCAAGCCTAGGCCCTAGCCGTGACGAGTATCCCGAACTATGAAGACCCAGAACACCCATTCTCTATCTGGTTATCATGCACAACATTCGTAATCATAATAAAATGCGGAATTGAAACTGAGTACGGAAAACATGGTCAAGTTTTACAACAATTTCTAAATAATACTATCTGACATCAGTCTACGAAATCTCTACTAAGAACAAACATCTGTCTAAAAAGAAATTGGGACAAGCCCCCAGTAAACCAAAAAAAACATAATAAATAAGATAATGTCTGACATAATTAGGCCTTCCAAATGATAGAAGGCTCACCACTGTGAGATCAAGTCTGTAAATTCGAGAATGTCTAGTGAGTAGCTGGACCCCTAGACTGTGCGTCAGAGCCTGGAAGGAAGGGGGTCAGCACAAAAGTACTGGCACGCTAAGCAATCCAAAAATAGTATAATAGAACATATATATATATATATATATATATATATATATATGTATATATTAAGTGAAAGCAATTTTTCATCAAGACATCATGTATAAAACTGTTTCTGAAAAATACATGGTCACTTTCTGAAAACATACAACCCGTCTGTTCATTTCAAATCATGATCTGTGTTTTACTTCGGAGTTAGGTGGTATTCCCCTACAAGTTTGATATTCCACGGGCTATATGGAATCCGCCATTTACTCGGCGGAGAAGCCCCCAACCCAAGTGTGCCGCAAGGGTTGGAGTGTCTGAGTTTGATATGCCACAGGACATTTAAGTCAGCGCATAATAGTATACCCGGGTTGGCAAACCACGGTTTTAGGTAATGCGTCGCTTGAACTCAAGCCCTCTTTGGGGAACCACCTAACATCTCTGTATGCCCATTTTTAACCGTTTCTATACATGCAACATTCTGAATGTCTAAAATCATGAAAGTCTGAAATGTCTATTAGTCTAAGTCTGATATGGCATTAGTATGAATTGGTATCGTCATACCAAGACATTGCAGGTCATGATCTTTCTGAGCCATAATGTATTAATCAAGAGCTTTCATTCAAAACATATTTTAGACCACCAAAACATGTGACTGATGTAAAGGATTTTATATTCCGAAACTTAAAGTTCAATTCATGCAGAAATACCATCAAATACCTGGTGTTCAAATGTCTTTAGCAAGTTCATGTATTCAAAATTGAAACACATTCATTCATATATGTATATAAACTATCAAATAGCTTTGGAAATGGTCAAAAGACCAAAACAATGATGTTAAAACATCTTATAAATAAATATATATACATAATTTAAAACCCTATTCTAAAACATGATTTTTGTATGCCCTTGAATGTATACCTTGTTCTCCACGAATTTTGGGTGTCTATCGAAGCCTACGTCGAGAGGATTCCAAATCTGTAATTTGTTTCGCGAACCCGCGGTTAAATCTTGAGTTGCTTGGGTTTTAATGTTGAAACCCTAGGGAGAGTTCTAGAGCAAATTTGAAGAATATAATGATATTTTGGCTCTTTAGGGATTTAATCCCGTGTTTATGTTGATAGGGGAATGAGTATTTAGGGAAATGCCATTAAAAATCCGAATGGACTGAACATTTTGGCCGGGTGTGATCCAGCAGACGGCGCGGGCTAATCGCGCGCTGCCACTGGATCGAAATCCAAACGAGGCCTTAGGCTCATCCAAAAATTCTGAATTTTTCTCTGAGACGTACTACAACCTTGCCCCATAGTAACGCAACAAAAAAATCCAAAAATGAGATTCGGGAAGGTCGAGATGACGCGGGAATAGTCACGCACGACTTTCTAGCAGATTCACACATAGAAGGAAACATAAAGCAAGAAGTGTACCTTCCAATTCATTATTTTCTGGTTCAAATAGGCTTGGGTATCTCACTTTCATGTCATGCTACGACTCCCAAGTTGCTCCTTCAACATTCGGATTTCACCCTAACACTTTAATTGAGACTATCTCTTTACTCCTCAATTTTCTGACTTGTCGATCTAGGATTTCCACGGGCTCTTCCTCGTAAGACAAGGAATCGCCCACCTTGATCTCATCAATGGGAACCACCAAAGAGTTATCTCTGATGCACTTCTTCAACATGGATATGTGGAATAATGGATGAACAGAACCCAAACTTGCAGGAAATTCTAATTCATAAGCAACTCCACCTATTCTTCTTACAATCTGATATGGGCCTATATAGCGAGGACTTAGCTTTCCCATCTTCCCGAAATGCATAACTCCCTTCATGGTTAAAACTTTGAGGAAAACCCAATCTCCAATCTCAAACTCTAACTCTCTTCTTATGACGTTGGCATAGGATTTCTAACGACTCTGAGCTGCCTTAAGTCGTTCCCTAATGAGTTTCACATCCTCCATTGCCTGATGAACAAGATCAGGCCCATACATCTGCATCTCACCTACTTCATACTAGCCTATTGGAGACCTATATCTCCTACCATACAATGCCTCAAAAGGGGCCATCTTAATACTAGAGTGGAAAATATTGTTATAGGCAAACTCTATCAGTGGCAAGTGATTAACCCAACAACCTTTAAAGTCAATCACACAGGCCCACAACATGTCCTCCAGGGTCTGTATGGTGCGTTCAGCTTGCCCATCAGTCTGAGGGTGGAATGTTGTACTTAAGTTCACCTGGGTACCGAAACCTTTCTGAAATGATCTCCAAAACTGAGAAGAAAACTGCGTACCTCGTTCGGATATAATGGAGACAGGCACTCCATGCAAACAGAAAATTTATGCAATGAACAACTTGGCATAATCTTCCCCCGAATAGTTAGTCCTGACAGGCAGAAAGTGAGCTGACTTGGTCAGCCTATCTACAATTACCCATATAGAGTCATACTGATTTCAGGAATCGAAAATCCTGTAATAAAGTCCATATTGATCATTTCCCACTTCCACAAGGGCAACACTATTTCTTGGGAAGTACCTCCTGGCCTCAAATGTTCTACTTTCACTTGTTGGCAATTCAAGCACTTAGAAACAAAGTTACCCACATCTCGGTTCATATTATTCCACCAAAGCATAGATTTCTAATCATGGTACATCTTAGTAGAACCAGGATAAACAACATACCTCGAGGTGTGATCTTTATCAAGAATTCTTTCTCAAAGACCGTCGACATTCGGAACACATAATCTACCCTGAAACCTCAGAATGCCATCACCACCAATTTCAAAAAACATCACCTTCTGTTGACCCACATCTTTCTTGATTTTCATCAAGATGAAATCTTCAACCTGCTTCTCCTTCACTTCAGCACAAAGGGATTACTTAGATAACTCATGAACAATCACCCCTCCATCTTCGAAATCTAATAGTCGCACTCCCTGATTTGCAAGGCGATGAATATCCTTCACCATCTCTTTCTTTTCTTCTTCTACATGAGAAAGAATGCCCATACACAACCTGCTGAGGGTGTCGGCTACAACATTTGCCTTCCCCGGATGGTAATGCAGGCTCATATCATAGTCATTCAGAAGTTCCAACCACTGCCTCTGCCAGAGATTCAATTCTTTCTACGAGAAAACATACTACAGACTCTTGTTATTAGTGAAGATATCAACATAAACACTGTACAAGTAGTGCCGTCAAATCTTAAGGGCTAACAGCACAGCCACTAACTCCAAATCATGAGTAGGGTAGTTTCGCTCGTGTACCTTCAACTGCCTAGATGCATAAGCTACCACCTTACCATGTTACATCAAAATGCAGCCAAGTCCCACACGGGACGCATCACAGTAAACCACAAAACCATCAACACCCTCGAGAAAAGTCAAAACAAGTGCAGTGGTCAGTCTGTCTTTCAAATTCTCAAAACTCTTTTCACATAAATTAGACCACACAAACTTTACCTTTTTCTGAGTCATTTTAGTGAGTGGGGCCGCTATGGATGAAAAACTCTCTATGAACCTTCTGTAATAACCTGCCAAACCCAAGAAGCTCTGAATATCGGTTGGAGTCGTGGGTCTGGGCCATTTTCTCACTGCCTCAACTTTCTGGGGGTCCAGTCTAATCCCGTCACTGTACACAATATGCCCTAAGAAGGCAATAGCATCTAACCAGAACTCACACTTGGAAAATTTGGCATACAACCGATGATCCTTAAGGGTCTGAAGAATTATTCGGAGGTGATCGACATAATCCTCCTTACTCTTAGAATAAATCCGCATATCATCAATAAATACAATGACAAACGAGTCAATAAACTAACGTAAAACTCTGTTCATAATATCCATGAAGTCTGCAGGGGCATTAGTTAACCCGAAGGACATGACAAGAAACTCATTGTGACCATATCGGGTTTGAAAAGTTGTTTTGGGAATGTCTGACTCCCTAACATTCAACTGATGATAGCTCGAACGAAGTTCTATTTTTGAAAAACATGTAGCACCCTGAAGATGGTCTAAGAGATCATCAATCCTAGGAAGAGGATATTTGTTTTTAATTGTAACCTTATTCAACTGGCTGTAATCTATGCACATACGAAGGGAACCGTCTTTCTTGCGCACGAAAAGTATAGGTGCACCCCAAGAAGATACACTGGGGCCTATAAATCCCTTATCTAGGAGGTTTACTAGCTGCTCTTTTAACTCTTTTAGCTCTACGGGATCCATTCTATATGGAGGAATAGAAATGGGATGGGTATCTGGCAACACATCAATACCAAACTCTATCTCCCTATAAGGGGGTATCCCTGGGAGATCTTCGGGAAAGGCTTTTGGAAATTCATTCACCATAGGGACATACTGAAGAGGATGATTTTCAACTTTAGAGTCCTTGACTCGAATAAGGTGATACAAGCAACCCTTAGAAATGAGTTTTTGGGCTCTGAGTTAAGATATAAAGTGCCCTTTGGGTGCTAAAGAATGTCCCTCCCATTCTATCATTAGTTCATTCGGGAAAGAAAAGGTAACTCTACGGGTCCTACAATCCAATATGACATAGCATGAATGGATCCAATCCATCGCTAAGATAGCATCAAATGCAACCATGTCCAACTCTATAAGGTCTGCCACCATATCTCGACTACCAACAGTCACCACATAACCCCTATATACCTTTTTAGCAACAATAGAATCCCCGACCGGGGTAGAAACAGAAAAGGGTTCAGAAATCACACTGGGATCAAACCCGAAACCAACAGCCACATAAGGGGTCACATAGGATAAGGTAGATCCGAGATCAAGTAACACACAAACATCACGGGAAAAGATTTGTAACATACCGGTAACAACATCTAGGGAAGCTTCCGCCTCCTGTCGGTTGGTTAAGGCATATAACCGGTTGCGACTATTCCCGATAGCTGATGTGGTACCCTTCTGAGACGGGGGTGGCGCTGTGGAATTGCACTGAAACTTCGTACCACCAGCACTCCTCCTAGCAGATGGACAGTCCCTCTGAAAGTGACCTGACGGACCATATGAATAACATACAAGTGTGCCGAACTGACATTTCCCCGGATTAATACTTCTCACATCACGGGTAAGTGCAATGCTGCTGAGCCACATTACCCTGCAACTGAGTATCCGGTGTTCTAGATCCATGAGGAGTCTAAAAGCTCTGATTCTGTCTGTCTGCAGGGGGTCTGGGCACTGGGGCGCTAGATGCTGACTGTGTATTATTCTAAAACCTTATCTTCTTCGACCACCTATTTACCCAGTTACCACTCTGCGGCTGACTCTAGTGTTGGTCCGCAGATTTGACTCTCTTGGGTTGTCTATCCATCTCTCTAGATTCAACGATCTTTCTTTTCTTCTCTTCCACCTGCTGCATGTGGACTGTCAGTCTAGCAAAGTCTAACTCCCTATTCAACATTGCCCCCTGGCACTCAAGTACCAGGTTATCATCAAGGCCGGATGCAAATTTCCTCATCCGAGCTCTCATATTGCTAGTCAATTCTGATGCATAGAGGGCTAGTTGATTAAACTTCAAAGTGTACTCCTGTACACTCATACTGCCCTGCTTCAGATTCATGAACTCTTTTGCTTTGTCCTCCCTCAACTCCAGAGGAAAGAATCTGTCAAGGAAAGCTTCTACAAACTTACCCCAAACTGTAGGCTCAGCACTCTCACCTTTTGCATCTTCCCAGTCTGCATACCACTGATTTGCAACATCCTTAAGCTGATAAGTTGCTAATTCCACTCCTTCAATCTCATCTACATGCATTACCTTAAAGATCTTCTCCATCTCATCCACGAACTCCTGTGGATCTTCCTTTACCTTTGTACCAGTGAACTTAGGTGGATTCATCTTCATGAAATTCCCAACTCTAGTAGCCTCAGACGTAACGGATGCAGACCTAACATCTTCCGTTCGTTGAGCCTGGTTAGCTACCAGCTGGGTCAGCATATGGATAGACCGTCTGAACTCTGCATTTGAGATATCTCTCTGAAAAGTTGGTGGATGGTTGACATTAGTCCGCAGAGTCCAAGGTGGACTGGTTGGGACTGGAGGGACTCCCGGAGAAGGGACAGGTTCTGGCGTGGAAGCTCTATTATGGGTCCGCATCCCATGGGTGGGATGGACCACATCTGCCTGAGCACTCTGATCGATGTTGCGATGGAGAGGCATAGTCGTGTTTCTGAAATACAAGAGATCATTGATTAGGGGACAGTTTAGACTCTGAAGCACGAACTAAATGACAAAGAAGGGAACATTTCTAAGCGCCTAGTAGCTTCTTGTTTATAAGTGTGGCGCGCTACACACCCATAAATAAAATTCTACTCGACGCAATTTCGCAGACACCCTGGGACCATGAACCATGCTCTGATACAAAGTTTGTCACAACCCGAGCCTAGGCCCTAGCCGTGACGAGTATCCCAAACAATGAAGGCCCAAAACACCCATTCTCTAGCTGGTTATCATGCACAACATTCGTAATCATAAATGCAGAATTGAAATGGAGTACGGAAAACATGGTCAAGTTTTGCAACAATTTCTGAATAATACTATCTGACATCAGTCTGCAAAATCTCTACTAAGAACACAAACATCTGTCTGAAAAAAAACTGGAACAAGGCACCCAGTAAACAAAAAAAAATAATAAATAAGATAATGTCTGACATAATTAGGCCTTCCGAATGATAGAAGGCTCACCACTGTGAGATCAAGTCTGCAAATCCGAGAATGTCTACTGAATAGATGGACCCCTAGATTGTGCCTCAGAACCTGGAAGGAGGGGGGTCAGCACAAAAGTACTGGTACGCGAAGCAATCCAAAAATAGTATAATGGAACATACATATATATATATATATATTAAGTGAAAGAAATTTTTCATCAAGACATCATGTATAAAACTGTTTCTGAAAAATACATGGGCACTTTCTGAAAACATGTAACCCATCTATTCATTTCAAATCATGATCTGTGTTTTACTTCTGAGTTAGGTGGTATTCCCCTACAAGTCTGATATTCCACGGACTGTATGGAATCCGCCATTGACTCGGAGGGGAAGCCCCCAACCCAAGTGTGCCGCAAGGGTTGGAGTGTCTGAATCTTATACGCCATAGGACATTTAAGTCAGCGCATAATAGTATACCCGGGCCGGAAAACCACGGTTGTAGGCAATGAGACACTTGAACTCAAGCCCTCTTCGAGGAACCAGCTAACATCTCTGTATGCCCATTTTTAACCTTTTCTATACATGCAACATTCTGAATGTCCAAAATCATGAAAGTCCAAAATTTCTGTTAGTCTGAGTCTGATATGGCATTAGTCTGAATTGGTATCATCTTTCCAAGACATTTCAAGTCATGATCTTTCTGAGCCATAATGTATTAAGCAAGAGCTTTCATTCAAAACATAGTTTAGAGCACCAAAACATGTAACCGATGTAAAGGTTTTCATATTCAGAAACTTAAAGTTCAATTCATGCAGAAATTCTATCAAACACCTGGTGTTCAAATGTCTTTAGCAAGTTCATGTATTCAAAATTGAAACACATTCATTCATATATGTATATAAACTGTAAAATCTCTTTGGAAATGGTCAAAAGACCAAAACAATGATGTTAAAACTTCTTATACATAAATATATATACATAATTTAAAACCCCATTCTAAAACATGATTTTTCTATGCCAATGAGAATTTAGGAAAAACCCTGTGTACCTTGTTCTCCACGAATTTTGGGTGTCTATCAAAGCCTACGTCGAGAGGATTCCAAATCTGTAATTTGTTTCGCGAACCCGCGGTTAAATCTTGAGTTGCTTGGGTTTTAATGTTGAAACCCTAGGGAGAGTTCTTGAGCAAATTTGAAGAATATAATGATATTTTGGCTCTTTAGGGATTTAATCCCGTGTTTAACTTGATAGGAGAATGAGTATTTACGGAAATGCCATTAAAAAACCGGATGGGCTGAACATTTTGGCCGGGCGTGATCCAGCAGGCGGTGCGGGCTAATCGCACGCTGCCACGGGATCGAAATCCAAACGAGGCCTTAGGCTCATCCAAAAATTCTGCATTTTTTTCCGAGACGTACTATAACCTTGCCCCATCGTAACGAAATAAAAAAATCCAATATGGAAGGTCGAGAAGATCGACAAGTTGTATCCCGAAGGTTGCCAGCTAAGAATGAGTCTAAGTCATTTCAACACTTAGAAGAATTTAAAACTTAAGCCTAAAGCTCAGAAATTACAGTCTAATACATGCATGACTTTTACGGGGCGTTACAGTTAGAGAGGAGGATACAGATGTGGAGCCACCAACTCTTCAAACTATTCCAGTGGTAAATAAATTTTTTGATATATTTCCTGAAGATCTTCCAAGTTTACCTCCATACAGAGAAATGGAGTTTGTATTGGTGTTATTTCAGGTACTCAACTTGTCTTAATTCGTTCGTATAGAATGGCCCCAACATAATTAAGGGAGTTCAAAGAGAATTTGAAAGACTTTCTAGAAAAAGGATTCAAAAGGCCTAGTATGTCCCCCTGCGATGTAACAATGTTATTTGTGCATAAGAAAGATGGATCAATGAGAATGTGTATTGATTATCGAAAACTAAATAAGGTGAATATTAAGAAAAAATATCCCTTTCCAAGAATTGTTGATTTATTTGATCAGTTACAGGGGGCCAAGTATTTCTCAAAGATCTATTTGAGGTCAGGCTACCACCAAGTAAGGGTCAAACAGGATGATATACCCATGACAACTTTTTGAACTCAATATATTCCTTATGAGTTTATAGTCATGTCCTTTGGACTTACTAATGCGCCCGCAAATTTTACGACTTTGATGAATAGGGTGTTCAAGCCATTCTTAAATGTGTTCCTGATAGTTATTATAGATGATTTCCTAGTTTTTTCAAGATCAAAAGAGGACCATGCTAGACATTTATGATAGCTGTTACAGATTCTTCATGATCGTGAGCTATATGCAAAGTTCTCTAAATGTGAGATTTGGTTAAAATCTATGGCATTTCGGGGTCATATTGTATCTGATGAAGGAATTAAGGTTGATACTTAGAAGATAGAAGTTGTGAAGAACTAGCCAATACCTGTAACACCTAGAGAGATTCGTAGTTTCCTTGGGTTAGCAGGTTATTATAAAAGGTTTGTTGAAGGATTTTCTTCCATTTCTGCACCTTTAAAAAAGATAACACACAAAGTATCTTTCAATGGAATGATATATGTGAAAGAAGCTTCCAAGATCTGAAGAATAAGATGACTTCTACACCCATATTTGTACTTACAGAAGGTGTATAAAGGTATGCAGTGTATTGTGATGCTTCAAGAATTGGCTTAGGGTGTGTATTGATGAAGCATGATAAAGTCATAGAATATGCCTTAAGACAATTGTGGCCACATAAGAAGAATTATCTAATGCATGATCAAGAGCTAGTAGCAGTTATATTTTCCTTAAAGATATAACGTCACTACTTTTATGGGATTCATGTTGACATAAATACTAACCAAAAGAGTTTTTAATATATCTTTAATAAGAAAGACGTAAATTTGAGGCAACAAAGATGGCTTGAGCTATTTAGAGACTATGATGTTGATATCTTGTATCATCAGAGAAAAGCAAATGTGGTAGCTGATACGTTAAGTTGTAAGGCTATGTTGGACACTTATGGGCAGCCTATGAAATGACAAGGGATGACTAAGGATCCATACCAACTACCTAATTTGGCGGTTCGCCTTCTTGATACTCTAGATGAGGGGCTTATTGTACATAATGCGGCAGAATATTCACTAGCAGCTGAAGTGAAAGAAAAGCAATATTCAGATTCCATTCTGTTATAGCTTAAGGAAAATGTACAATGTGGTATGACAAAGGAATTTAATCTTACACAAGAGGGAGTGCTTTGGTGGAAAAACAGATTGTGTGTACCTAATTAGATGGGCTAAGAAATAGGATTATGATAGAGGCACATCATTCAAGGTATTCCATCCAACCAAGATTAACTAAAATATATCAAGATTTGAAATAAATATATTGATAGGGTGACATGACGAAGAACGTTACAGAATTTGTAACCGAATGTCTAAATTGTCAAAGAGTAAAAGTAGAGCCCCAAAATCCTGGGGGTTATATGCAATGCATTGATCTTCCAATATAGAAGTGGGACATAATTGATAATGCTCAATCTACAGCTCTCATAAGAGTGTAAAGCGGTCGTTGTCAAATATATAACCCAACTAGGTTGGGTATAGATCCCACAGAGAATAGCTGGTCAACAAGTAGGTAATGATTATTAGACTTTTGGTGCAAGTCTCGTAAAAGAGGGGAGATTGTAATGTGCAATTGATGAAAACCAAATAATAGAATGAAAACAGAAAATAGCAAAGTAAAAAAGAAAGAATGTTTAGTAAGATGTAAAACAATGAGAATTGAGAGTTGGGGTTATGTCCACCTTATAAGTTACACGTCTCTATTGGCTATGAGTTATGCGGAATTCAGACATGCATGTGCTTATAGAGAATTGTATTCTATGGTAAATCCAAGCGTCTTTCGACCTAACAAGGACTATTTCACTTTAACTCTTTCGAGCTTAAAGCGTATCTAACGGTACAAATTCTCCAAGAGGTTAATCCAGTCATGGCACTAACTTTTTAATAGGGTTTGGTGCCCTATTACCTTGACATTATCTCTTTTCCAGACATATAACGTTTCTTTCGAACAAGTTAATGCTATACTGGCGTATTCTATGCGTTTGGAACCACAAGAATTTGCATTAAGATGAAGAGAATAATGATATAAGCAACATACGTGTCGTGAATTCACAAACTCATAGCAATAGATAGTATCTCATACGGCTTCCATAACCCCAACAGAGAAGTTTAGATACTCATGAGTGCGATGGAAATCACAATAGACATTATCATTATACCACAATAAAGATCTCGCGTTAGGTATATGGGTAAGAATGGCGTGAATTCCTTGTTGAGTAACGTTTCTCTTGTTGTGGAAATTACGAATTGAATAGATGAAGAGAAGTGAATAAGAATTAATTGAGGAGTTTTTAGAAGTAGAATGTATTAGAAAGATAAATTAGAACTAGAATGAGAATTATTAAAATCTCTAGCAAAATAGGGTATTTATAATACTCCTTTCCTATTCCTACTAAGCTACTGCATTACTTAACCCAATCCTACTGGGTTACTGCATCATTATCCTACTCCTAATAAGTTATTGCTAATCCCCAAAGACTTCAAAATTGTTGTTTTTGCCCGGGACAGATTTTCCATGCGCCACTTTTGGTCATTGGAGTCCAAGATTCCCCTTCTGTCCTTCATGAGGCTTTCTTTGGCGTCAAGTTATCCATAAAATGCTGAAATATGCATCATTTATACCTGAAAACTTGCTAATCATGTTTTTTAACTCACTTACAGGAAAAAGAACTAAGAGTGCATGAATTCTATAATTTGTCCTCAAAACTTAGCTAAAATATGGGTAAAATATAGTACTATAGGAGTGTAAATACGCCTATCATCAACACCCAACACTTAAATCTTTGTTCGTCCTCTAACAAATTATCATGTCCATCTAAACATCTACTTAGGATTTCACAGTAACAACACAAAATATTCATCAAGACAAGCACGACAATCATTATCAAAGTGTAGTTTTCTAGTCACTACTAGAAACAATTCAACCTCTAATATAGACTCGTGATGATGGTTAATTTGTATTCAAAAAGTTAAGGCATAAAGAATCATACACGACTACCCAAAACTCATCAAGCATGTGTGTCTCACAAAATATTACCCATAATCACTCATAAGTATAGTATATTTATCGAAACATGGGTATACGAGTATCATTGCTCTCGCTCTAACAAAGAATTCATATGCTGCAACTGATGACCATAGGCTTGCCCTTAGTGTTATGCTCCACTAAATATCAGAATGCTAAGCTTAGGATCAAATAGGTCTTTTACTGGTTGTAATGTAGGCTAAGGGACGGGTAGGACTATTTTGGCCAGAAATAGTGACTATGTTCCTAAGCGCTTTAATACATCACATTATGTTATTAACACTTTTCTTTCAAACAACCTTTCTACTTTCTTTTATTCTACCACTACTTTTCTCCTCCTTTGTTTTTCAATTTTAAACATAACTAACTTTTCAGTTTTCCTTTCCTTTTTTTTTCTTTTCATAACACCTCTTATGATAGCAATTCTTTTTCATAACAAATTCAAGCACCATTACATTCTAAAGAATCATACTCACCCAATTTCCTCTTATTTTGTCACGTGACTTTACACTTTAAAGCACTTAGGAATTTGGATCAAATTATGGTCTTGAAAAATGGATTAGGCTTATATATGAGGTTGTCAAAGAAAATAGGCTCAAGGCTCAAAGGGGGTTATCTAGGATGATGTCCACGGGTAGGTAAAATGAAGGTAAACAATCATAGGTTGCCAAAGAAATGCCTAAATCATCTCCTAGACTTACACTCCTTATTTTCGCTTTACATACATACCAGGCAAGTTCTAGCATCAGCCACAAACACAGAATATACTATATCCTCACACACACAAGGCACATGGTCGACTTTATTGGGAGTAGTATAGACTCTTGACCCAACAAATGAAGGAATTGAACCACACAATATCACATAGTGAGTCACAATTAGAGCCTAAATGTCTCAATAATCATGAATTTAGCACAAACTCTTGTCATAATCTCATGCCACCTATTAGAATAATTTCATGCGAAGTTAAGCTGAAAAAAAAATTAACTACTAAAAAATGATTAAACTAAAAAAAAAAACATAAATGCAAATGCAGATAGAGAAGTATAGTATGCAAATACCAGCACCCCACACTTAGACGGGACACACTGTCCTCAGTGGAAAATAAATACGAAGAAACTGGTTAGTCGGACTCCTCCTCTATGTCTGGGGTCATACCCCCTTCATTGAAATCAATATTGGAGTCATCGTCATCAGAATTCTCCTCCACGTCGGAGTCTGGCATTCTGCGATCATCATCAGTCGGTACATCATCATCAAGAGGTTCCTCAAAATATGTACCTACTCCACACATCGCCTTCGCGTGCTCATTCTTTGGGTAGTCATAATCCAGCTGTTGGAGCTCTGCAGCAATTGGAACATGACCACTGCTCATCATTGTAAACCTAGTCATGCCATAAAGATGGTGAAAGAAACTCTCATCTCGAGCATGCCTTTCTGAAGTGGTAAGGTTGATGTCATGTGTGGTTTCAGCATCTTTAACATTCATGAGGTCAACCTTCTTTGGGTTGTGTGGGAGTTTATGATCAGTCGGTTCCTCTTCGATGTCTTCCTTCCTCAATATTGCAGTCAACAGATTGCCAAAACTGAAGTGGGACCTCTTATGTAGCCTAGATTTCCGCATTGTGGATCGAATAATTGCCCCAATATTGATAGGAACATTCGTCATCAATGTGTATACCAAGCACACTCTATATCTTTTTATCTTTGTGTACTGTGTCCCTGGAATTAGGCAAGAGTTGACTATACGCAACCATATCCTAGCTTTCCTATTCAAAGGAGCATATGAGAAGGTGTTGTGCCGACCGGTGTCCTTGTGTCTACTTCACTGT
The DNA here is from genome assembly GCA_030864225.1 of Capsicum baccatum var. pendulum. Lineage (NCBI taxonomy): Eukaryota > Viridiplantae > Streptophyta > Magnoliopsida > Solanales > Solanaceae > Capsicum > Capsicum baccatum. The sequence continues at coordinate 10,343,869 of CM061550.1, forward strand.
ACCATAGATCTTGTTCCACAAAGTGTGTGTCGAATGGCTCTATATGGAGGTCTATTGTACAGCTCCTTGAATGGTGATGGATCGACGGATGGCAAGCCTAGAAAGGAGTTGAAGAACTCCGCATTTAATTGCAGAACTTGGCCCCGAATCATTACTTCATTCCCTATAGTTTTCGGTGACCAGTTGGCATATAATTATCATGTTAAATCGAGATTGCACTCCCCTATATCTCGGAAGATGAAATCCATATGTAATGCCATTATCTTAGCCAACATACGAGGTTCTTTCTTTGCTAGGATCTCCTTGTTTATCAGCTCCACATGAACATATTTCTTCTCTTTGTTGTTCCTATACCATTCCTTTGCTTTATCCTCTAGAACCCATTTAATTCCTAACATGCGGTGTGGTACTTGCATCGAGGATGATTCTCCTTGCTCTTTTCGTCCTCTTTTCTTGCCTTTTTGTGAACTGGTTGCCTTATCTTTGCCTTGTCTTGCTTTGGGTGCCATTGTATCTAAGATTAAAACAATAGTCATGTTAGCGTCATCTCGATGGATACAATCAACAAACAAGCAGTAGTGGCACCACCCTACACTTAGTTTGTTGGTACAGACTAGTGAGGTGAAAGTTGTCGATTACTCAGACTTCATCGATATACGTTTTAGGCGCTATATTCCTACAATATAATAAGAGCAGTCATACTTCTTGTAATCTTGGCAATACTTTCATGTTTGATATATCAAGACTACTACATAGGGATTGAATCAAGGCATAGTATCTAGAAATAATCACAACCTCATACGTTGGTAGTCAACCATAATTCTCATCTCAATGAACAAGTCATTCCAAAATGTAAGCTTTCTATTGACAAAATTATGCAATTTTCTTGACCATGTCAATTCCGCAAAAGTATGAAGGTGCATCAAAATCAAATACAAGTTGGGAACAAGTTAAGATCACCCTTACGTATTCAATTACTCACTTAGTTGTATCACAACAATTTAATTACATTCAAATCACCAACACCACTTCAAGATTTAACAATTCATAATAGGCGTAGTAGTGTAGTACTTACGGAATATAAATGAAGAACAAAGAAGTACTTACTTGGTTGATGACCTTGGATGATGTTCTTGCAAAGTAAAAGAGCAAAAGGAAATTTTTTTAAAGGATTTGGAGAGGTAGGCGACGCTTATGCTAGGTTTCCAATGTGTTTTTGGTCTAACACTAAGTCTCTTATTTATAGGAAAGGCTTGGGTCGGGTTTTGACCCATTTAAAATCGGATTTGGAGACAAGAAGTGACCATAGGCTGCGCCTTTTGCTTTGCCTATGCTTGACATAGGCGGCGCCTTTTGCAAAGCATTGTTTAGCATAGGCGGCGCCTATGCCATGGCATTCTTAGGCATAGGCGGCCCCTATTGCATAGCATATGAGATTCAGAGACAAAAGCCATTGGCATATGCAGCGCCTATGCTATGGCATACTTGGGCATGGGCGGCGCCTATGCTATGGCACACTAGATTCCGAGAGCTTAGGCCATAGTATAGGCCTTGCCTTGTTCGTGGCCTAGTTTTACATAGGCCTAGCCTTGTTCGTTGCCTACATTTTCATAAGCAATGCCCACTCCATAGACTTTTGCTTCTTTATTCCTAACTTACCACCTTTAACAAGCAATACGTCCAAATCAAAATTTGAAACCAATCTCCTCGTTTACACCTCTTGCACCTACATTTACTCAAAGACAACAAAAACGATTAGAACAATGGGTTTCCTCCCGTTAAGCGCCTTAGTTTTGGTCGTGGCACGACGCTTCTTTTTGGATTTTTTTTTATTTATCAAACAGCAAACATTTAGTAGAATGAAAGAAAGGAAAAAAATTAAAAATGATGGTTTGCCTCCCACCAAGCGCTTGATCTATTGTCGCGGCACGACATAGTTATCTCGATTACTTAGGCTTCATCGAGATAGATGGTGATCATTTTCTGAATGGATTCAGAAGACGGTGAGGCTTACTTGTAGGCATGCAATCTTCTTTGAGATGACTCGTGTGCATGCCTATCCCAAGAGGGATACCAATTATATCATCAATAGTCCAACCCATATCTCTCTTGTATCTCTTTAGAGCGGAGATGAGAGCCTCTACGTGCTGTTCACTTAAATCATCCACCACACTTACCAGAAGTATATTTCCACTTTCCAAGAACACATACCTTAGATAATCTGGGAGCTCTTTTGATTCTAGCATTGGTGGCTCTTCAATGGAAGTCTTCGTTGTTGGTGACGGTTGATTCTTAAGATCAAGGTCCGGCTGTTTTGGAGTATGAGAATAGGACCCTATTTCTGTTAGAGCACACATAGTTTCTTTATAATCTTCATCATCCTCATGCTCAACATTCAGTAGCGCAACAGACAATGGCTCAACAGTAAGTTGTTTCGCTACAGATAATGCTTTCTTATCCTCATAATGAACATCAACTACAGAGAACACATTCATATCACTGGGATGCTTCATTGCTTTGCATATATCAAAGCGGACCACTTTATCATTCAACCTAAATAAAAGCTCATTAGCTCTCATGTCAATAAGCACACTTCCTGTTGCAAGGAAAGGACATCCCAAGATTATGGGAACTTTAGAATCCATCTCACAATCCAGAATAACAAAGTTTGCAGGAAAGATGAATGAAGAAACCTTCACCAACACATCATTCAAGATACCCACAGGTTATTTTACCGACCTATCAGCCATCACGAGCCTCATATTGGTTGGAGTTGGATCGCCTAACCCTAACTTCTTGTAGACGGATAGTGGCATCAAATTGATGCTAGCACCCAGATCGCACAATGCCTTGGCAAAGTTCAAAGATCCAACTGTGCAAGGAATAGTAAAGGCACCAGGGTCGGCCTTTTTCTGAACTAGCGATCTTGTAGCGATTGCACTACAATGATGAACATTATCTGCTGCCTCATAGCTTACCGCCCGCTTATTTGTTAAAAGGTCCTTCATGAATTTCGCGTACCCAGGCATTTGTTCTAGTGCCTCTACCAACGGAACATTAATGGTCAGTTGTTTTAACATCATCATGAATTTACTAAACCTTGTATCATCCGCCTTCTTCTTCAATCTTTGAGGAAAAGGTGGTGGTGGAAGTGGAATTGTTTTCTCCACGACTTTCTTCTCCTCTTGTTTCCGTATTACGGTCTTTTCAGGCTGCAAACTACTAGGAGTAACGTCATGGACGTCTTGGCCAGCTTCTATGGCGTCCTCATCTTCTTTATTTTTGGCCACTTTCTTTCTTTGGGATGAATTTTCCAGCACCTTACCACTCCTGGTAGTAATAGCCATGCATGATATATCATTCCTTGGATTTTTCACAGTGTTGCTAGGTAAAGTGCCATCTTTTCTTTGATTGAGTGCTACTGAAAGTTGGCTCAATTGTTGCTCAATTGCTTCATCGAGGACAAATCATGTATTACCTCCGTTACTCCCGCGCTGGTTGCCTCCACTCCTTTCAATAGTTTAGCCATCATATCTTCTATATTTCCAGAACCAGATGCATTGGAGTCACGTATTCCTGGGGGAACATACAGACCACTATTGTTATTCTTGTTCTTCCAACTACCTTGGTCCATGTTTCCAGATTTACCATAATAGTTCCGACCTTGGTTTCATTAGGCATTGCCTCGAAAACCCCCCTGATTGTTCAAGTAGTTGGCTTCTTCTTCCAAATCAGATTCGTCTCTTCCTTTTGACGCAACAGCTTTGACTGTTTTGGTCTTCCCTGATAATAGATGCTTTGTAAGAAGATCCACTTGTGTTTTCATGTACGCCATATCTTAATCACGTTCTTCTTATCTTCTCTTTTGGTCTGCAATCATGCCAATAGATAAAGTGGGGCTTGCTACCTTAGAATCCCTGGTATGCCAAGCTCTACTTTGCTTCGTCATCCGGTCTAGCTTATTGCTTGCCTGACCAAAGGTGACGTCCATAAATTATCCTTCAGCCGCATTATCCACCACTGGTTTAGTTATTGAATTCAAGGATCTGTATAGTATCTCCATTAGGTGAACATTGGTCATATGATGGTTTGGGCACCGCATTAGCTTCGTCTTGAATCTCTCCCATGTTTTATAAAGGTCTTCAGTTGGAAGCTGACGAAAGTTGCTGATTTTATCTCTCAATTGTGCTCTTTTGTATGGCGAAAAAAATCTTTCTAGGAAAGCGTCTTTCAATTGCCTCCAATTTGTAATAGAATCAGGAGTCAGCCCATTCAACCATAGAGTTGTCTCCCCAGAAAGAGACAATTGAAATAGACGTAATCAAATTGCATTCTGACCAATGCCGGGATTGTCAAACGACTTGCATGTAGAAATAAAGTTTATGAGATGCATATTCAGATCATCGCCTGCTAGTCCACCAAATAATCCCTTGAGTTACAATAACTGAATCATGGTGCTTGTGATGTTGAACTTGGCTCCGGGTGCCAATGGTGGAGGAATAATGGCTCCTGTGGCACCAGCTTCATCAAGATCATCATCATCATCATCGAATGGTATTTGCATGGTTCGGCGTTCAGGCCTGAACCTAGCTTGACGATCTCTTCAATTAGCAGGTGTTACTAACTCAGCATCACGCCTAAGGTTTAGTAACTCGTCATCACCTAGATCCTCATCATCAAGATTTATTGCTCGCCCAGGGTTATCAATATTCTGTTGATGTACTTGAGCGGCGGCTAGAGCATCTAGTCTCGCCTATTCCTGTTGAGCAGCCATCCTTTCAATTTCGTGTTGTGCTTCCATTCTGCCAATACGTTGTGGTTCAGGATTGATAGGTAATAACGGTTGACCAGAACTTCGAGTATGGGGCATGCACTGAATATAAACCAGCAAAAAACAAAAATGAAAACTAAAAGTAAAAGTACGAGAATCTTTGACCAAAGGGTCTAGTAATTATCACAAACTTAGTTGACAACCGTATTCCCCGGCAACGGCACCAATTTTTGATAACGCTCAATCTACAGTTCTCGTAAGAGCGTAAAGCGGTCGTTATCAAATATATAACCCAACTGGGTTGGGTATCGATCCCACAGAGAATAGCCTGTCAACAAGTAGGTAATGATTATCAGACTTTTGGTGCAAGTCTCATAAAAGAGGGGGGATTGTAACGTGCAATTAATGTAAACAAAATAATAGAATGAAAACAGAAAATAGCAAAGTAAAAAGGAAAGAATGTTTAGTAAGATGTAAAACAATGAGAATTAAGAGCTGGGGTTATGTCCACCTTATTAGTTATACGTCTCTATTGGCTATGAGTTATGCGGAATTCAGACATGCATTTGCTTATAGAGAATTGTATTCTATGGTAAATCCAAGCGTCTTTCGACCTAACAAGGACTATTTCACTTTAACTCTTTCGAGCTTAAAGTGTATCTAACGGTACAAATTCTCCAAAAGGTTAATCCAGTTACGGCCCTAACCTTTTAATAGGGGTTTGTGCCTTATTACCTTGACATTATCTCTTTTCCAGACATATAACTTTTCTTTCGAACAAGTTAATGCTATACTGGCGTATTCGATGCGTTTGCAACCAAATTTGCATTAAGATGAAGAGATTATGATATAAGCAGCATACGTGTCACGAATTCACAAACTCATAGCAATAGATAGTATCTCATACGGCTTCCATAACTCCAACAGAGAAGTTTAGCTACTCATGAGTGTGATGGAAATCACAATAGACATTATCATTATACCACAATAAATGTCTCACGTTAGGTATAGGGGTAAGAATAGCCTGAATTCCTTGTTGAGTAACGTTTCTCTTGTTGTGGAAATTATGAATTGAATAGATGAAGAGAAGTGAATAAGAATTAATTGAGGAGTTTTTAGAAGTAGAATGTATTAGAAAGATGAATTAGAACTAGAATGATAATTATTAAAATCTCTAGCAAAATAGGGTATTTATAATACTCCTATCCTATTCCTACTAAGCTACTGCATTACTTAACCCAATCCTACTGGGTTACTACATCATTATCCTACTCCTAGTAAGTTACTGCTAATCCCCAAAGTCTTCAGAATTTCTATTTTTGCCCGGGACAGATTTTCCATGCGCCACTTTTGGTCCTTGGCATCCCAGAATCCCCTTCCTTCCTTCGTGAAGCTTTCTTTGGCGTCAAGTTATCCATAAAATGCTGAAATCTGCATCATTTATACCTGAAAACTTGCTAATCATGTTCGCTAGCTCACTTACAGGAAAAAGGACTAAGAGTGCATGAATTATATAATTTGTCCTCAAAACTTAGCTAAAATATAGGTCAAATATAGTACTATAGGCGTGTAAATACGCCTATGATCAATAATCAACATAGATTTTTCACTTTTTTGCCTCGTACATCTTGAAATTTTGATTCCATATGTGTAATAGTTTATAGACTTACCAAATCAGCACTCTTTTTACCGGTTAAGACCACATACACAGTTGAAGAGAATGAAAAATTGTATATTAAAAAGATAGTTACACGGAGTTCCAATCTCTATTATATTACATTAGGGAGATCAATTTACTGCAAACTTTTGAAAGTCCTTTCAGAGGAATTTGGGAACACAAGTTAAGTTACGTACAACTTTTCACCCTTAAACAGATGGACAAGAAGAACGTACCATTCAAACACTTGAAGATATTCTGGAAGCTTATGTATTGGACTTTAAAGGTAGTTGGGATGATCAATTACCTCTTATTGAGCTCGCCTACAACAATAGCTATTATTCAAGTATCAAAATGGCACTGTATAAAGCTTTGTATGGAAGAAAGTGTAGATCACCAATTGGATAGTTTGAAGTGAGTGAAGATGCCTTGTTTGTGATAGATCTTGTTCATCAAGAACTCAGTATTAGTATCCCAGTATCTAAGTATCCTAGATAGGACTGATCTCAACCTCAGCACTCAGTTACCAATATCATTTGATTCAGTTGTTCAGTATCCCAGTATTAGTAAGCTCAAATGTCAGTAAAGCAACATTTGAATCTCAGTATTCAGTGTCACTATGATTTTAACTATGGGTTATGCGTTCATGCATGCATCCTCATTCAGTATACTTAGATTATTTTGTCAGTATTATTCATGCATATGAACCCTTGCATTTATCCTTACCTCATCTAGCATACCAATACATTTAAATTATTGTTGCATATTTTTCTCTTACGCTATAGTGTCTTATACCATAGGTTCAGAAGCATGACCTCCAGAGTATCCTTAGTAGTTCAGACTCATCCAGCAGTAGTAGACTTAGTAGTGAGTTCTTATCATTCGAGGATGTTCCTTATTTCAGTATTACATTGATTCAGTATTTTAGTAGACAGAGTTTGTTGGGGGTTTGTCCCATGAACTCCTTATTCAGACAGTTTAAAGGCTTTCAAACTAGATGTTCATATAGTTACTTTGGTATTTTTGATACTTTATTCAATTGTATTTTGGTTTTGAACCTTATGGTAAGTTTTCCCTAGTTGTTTTCTGCATTTTTATAGCATATTATGCAGTGCTTAGTTACAGGTACCAGAAAAAAGGGTTAGCTTATTGTCCTTCAGGATCATAAGAACTGTGTAGCATCTGGGGTTTAGAATTTGAGGCATTATAGTACATCACCTACTTTGATATTTTTAAGAAACTTACTCTTTTTATGTAGGTGCATAACCTACTTGGATCAATTTGACCAATTTTAAGGTCCAAAATGCAGCTAAAAGTATTAAATTTCACAAATTCTCTCCACTCTCTCTAAAACATAAAGGATAATCCTTATTTTTCTTGTTAGGGTTCTTGAAGATATCCCAACCTTTAAAATCCAAGGTAAGTGAAAACACTTAAGGATTTATTAATTATCTCATGGAAGATTAGGAAAATATGTTATAAGAGCTTAATTATAAATATATGGAATAATATTGAACAAGCTATCTGCTCACTTTTCTTTGTTATTAAGAAACTTCTCTTTCCTTCTTTGGTTTAAAGTGTGAAGGAAAGTTCAAGTTCTTGAAGAGTTTAAGTTAAAATGATAAATTACAGAAAATTGAGGTAAGTTGACTGCTCCATTTTGTCCTCTTTATACATGAATTTGGAAAGGAATTATGGATATATTATTATTGAGAACTCAACCGATGATGAGTTTAATATTTAATTGCTACGACAAAGGTAAGTTGAGGCTGCTTTGTGAACTATTTTGTATGTATGTTTTATGGGCTGCCAGTTTGATGTTGGGGAAAGGTGTTACTAGTTAAAATTGAAATATACAATAAATGTGTGGTGGTACACGATCGAGCTAATTATTACATATATTTACTTCCCAATCTAGTTTGTGTATTATTTGGATGGTGTGATGAAGCCATGCTGGTTTTGGTGAATCTTATAAGAACATGTATGGTATGTGGGTGTAATTGGAGGAGAAAAAGGGTTAAAATAACACCCTTGATTGATAGATTAAGGGCTTACTACCCTATTACCATTTTTGTAAAGTTAAATATCTCAAATGTGTTTGTTGGTTTCTAATATTAGTTTACCATATATTTTATTATAGATAAGTAATCTAAAAGGTGGGAAGTCAAGTTGGGTTAGTTATGGAGTTATACAACCAGTTATGTAAGGCATACTCTATTTTACACTCTTTCTCATGAAATTAGACATTTGTTCCATCATGTAAGCTTCCAAGGTTATCCTATAACAAGTGAGCATATTATATCCCATATAGCCAATGACCTTGTTCCCCCTCTCTAACATATTAAAACACTTCAATACATGCTTATTATTTAACCTACACGTCTATTTTTACTAGAAAATTTAAGGAGTTCTCCGTTTACAAAAATAAGACCCATGTGTTATTTTAAGCTCCTAAACACTTCATGTGTGTGCCAACAACTCCCTACCTCATTGTTGTTGCATTAATTACCCATCTACATGTCTCATATTGGTAGATTATTGTGTTAAAGGTACCATAATGTTATAACCACCAAAGTAACAATCTCAATGGCTAAATAAACTAAATAATGCAAGTCTATAAAATGTGTGGCAGCTCAGGTGCATAAGCCTAGTATGGTCTGATCTCGATACCTTTATATATGTGTGGCAGCTCAGGGGAAAAAGCCTAGCATGAGCCGATCCCAATGTTCATATGTAGGTGGTAGCTCAGGGGCATAAGCCTAGCATGGACCAATACCGAGATAGCTAGTTACCACTGATCAGTTGGTCATTTGTATTATATGTCTTACAAAGATTATGAAGTATGAAAGGTAAAAATAAAGAAAAGAATGTAATGTATTTATTCCCACAAATATATATAAAGGTGGTCTACTAGTACTACTTATACACTTGCATCTGATTTCTATTGAGCTCTTGTATCATATGTTGTTACCTTCAGCGTTACATATTCAATACATATCTTTGTACTGGCATCCCTCATGGGGGACCTTTTTTTCAAGCTGCAGGTATAGGGGTTTCAGCTAATACACCTCAGTAGTAGGAGCACAGGATATTTAGTGACTATTGGTGAGCTCCAAGTTGATTCGAGGATTTTCAAGTTTGTTCCATAAATTTTGGTATTATGAAGTAGTTAAGAGTAGGGAGGGGGTTTATCCTGACCCAAACTAAGTCTATGTATTTTGTAGAGGCTTTGTAGACCAATATAAAGTTAAACATGGTAGTATCTTGTCTTTTAGATATCGTGGCCCCAACGATCAAGTGTGGTATGTATAATTTTGTGCTTGCCGTAGTTATTCACATCGATGCATAATATCATATTTGTCAGAACATTTAGTTGTGATAGTTATATGCATGAAAAGTAAAAGGTTATGGATTGGTTCTCTCGAGCCTTTATGCCTATGGGTACCTGTCTACCCCAATAGTATTTAAGGTGTAACGCCTGTCTTCAAGATTGGTTTGGTTAGTTGAGATTGAGTGATTCATCCTTGGTATTTAGATTTCATCTTGCTATTTTAGGTCTCTCATGAAACCTTTATTTTGGACTTGTCCTAGCTCAAATTTCATTCAAAGACTGGTTAACCTACTCCATGATTACCTCTTTGGTCTTTTCGACATCAATTGGATTATTGTTATTAAGTATTCAGATGATAACCCATGGGCCTCGTATTGGTTATTTTAGTTTTGACCTTGAGTTTTAGATTTTTTTGGAAATTTTGGATGATTTACTTAGTAGGAGTAATATACTCGAGTTAGATTCAATATGTCTTCATTCACGATAAATAATATATCCTGAAGCGGAAAATGAGTTATGACACCTTGGATTTTGTGATCTGAGATTGATTTTCATCTGGACTGGTTGCAGAATTAGAATGGATAGCATTCCTTAATTATCTCCATTTGTGTGCCCAAACAGTGCCTCATGATCTTATTCTCTTATTTATCATATGGAATTTTTAGTGGATCCACTTCAGTTCTTTGAGTTCTCTGTGATGAGACTGCATGATCGAGATTCAAGTAATTTTTCTTCTATTATAATATAAAATGGTAAATGAAGTGTATAATTTAAATTTGGATTTGGTGGCATGACTTATGACTTGGGTTGGCTTTGGCTCAGATAAGCCTTTGTTAATTTATGTCGATATAGAGATGGTATCCACGTGATATGATATATAAGTGCATGCATTAATCTTCTCAGTTCAGTTTGAAGCTAGTTAGCGATTATGTTAAATTTTGGCGGTTTGGAAGCATAATAAAAGTGCTGGTTGAAAAAGGGATACCCATGGCCAAATCCCATAGAAGTATTTTCTCTCCACTAAGATATCTAAGAAGTCATTCTTGGAGCATGCAGGCCCAGTATCTCATCCCTTTAACCTTTTGAGATTCTTTATATCTATTGACTTTAGGGGGATAAAGTGTTTTTAGTAGTGGAAAATCTAATGACCCTTTAGATTATTTTCCATATTCATGCTTATTTTTGTAGATTGAGCTTTTCTATATCAACATCAAGTCATTTATGACTTATTGGGACCGACAATTTAGTTAACGCGCGATACATTTGTTTTTTAGAACCAATTCAATATTTGGTAGTCTCTGCCGGTTCCAAAGAGCCACCGAGCAAAAACATTAGTGAAACAATCTTTAATGATAACTCTAACTATGCCAGCAGATCTAAATTATCAATTTCAGGCTAGGTAGACCTTTGGTTTGGGTCCCAAAACACCTAAGCTCATTTTGACCTATCAATCGAAAAGTCAAAATTTGAAATTTTAGGTTCGGAATCCACATTTCATTGAAACAAGATCAGATTGAAAATCTGAGTTCACCAAGGTGCTTCGAACATCGAACTTAGAATGGTTACATATTTTATTTGTGAAAATTGAATTCTGAAAGAATCCCAAGTCATGTGTCAAAACTTGGAATATTTTCTAAGTTTCAGATGTCATCTAGTGTAGTGAAGAACTAGGATCTCAAAATAAGACTCCCGGTAGTGATGCCACGATCATGGAATGCGTGGGTTCGCAATTACTCTAGCTGAGGTCCTGGGAAGGGAAATTTAAATACCTCTTTTGGCCGAGAATTGGCCACTTCTACAATGTCTTGCATCCCTTAAAGCCTAATAATGTGTATCCCTTAAATTTTAGTGTGTTGATTGGGAGCTTGTAAAACTTTCATATTCCTGTTTAACATTGAATTTGTGGTATGAATCCTTCAATTTTAGTGTTGAGTTCTTTATTTCTTGACCCAAAACATTTAGTGGATTAAGGCTTCAGTTTAGCCCAAACAAGCTTGTTATTCACTTGATTATTAAGGGTTATAACTACTAATGGTATCTGAATAATAGATTTGTCTCAAAAACTCATTTTCTGTATGTAGGACCCACTCGAGGTTTTGGTGTTGTTTTTGGAACTGAAGTACACTAATACAAATAGGTATCATTAGAATCATATTGATGAGTAGATTATGGTTTTGTTAGTGTGATGACATTTTGGGGATTATGAACAAAGTCGAGCATATAGTTCTTAATGTGAGGTTTTATTGTTTGTCTTTGAGGTAGGCTTCAATCTACTCTTCTTCATAGATGATATGTGATATATATTATGTCTGAATTTTGATATCAGGTTTGATTATGAGTAGAATAACTTATCCTTGATTTTTGATCTTTAGGGATTACCTATGGTTTTGAACCTTAAGATGGTATGTTTATAACCCTTGAGAATCCTATTGCCTTCCCCCTAGTTTAGATTAGTTTATATTACAGATACGATATAATGCTAGGTTTGGGATGTTGTCTTATTATTGGAAGCACAATTGACATATTTAATGTTTTTGGACTGGTGTGGTATATTGAAATCGTGATTTGGGATGAGTTTAATTAAATGCCCTTGTTTCTAGATGAAGTTCCCATCTTAGGATTGGTTATAGCTTGCTTGACATTTGGAAGTTGAACTAGATATCTTATCTTAGTTTGGGGCATAGTTTGCCTAAGTATAGAAATTAAAGATTAGAAGTGAGATTGTTTGGCCCACTTGAGCCAAGACTTGTGTTAGCCTTGTGGACTTAGTTTCGGTTGTTATGCATACTTGAAACTAGTAAACCTTTGTATAATGTTACTTCGTGACTTGGTGAATTATGATGATATACCTCCTAGTTATGATGTTGGCCTATAGAGATGCTATTTCCTCTTAGATATAATGATGGCCTATAGAGATGCTATTTCCTTATAGATATGATGTTGTCCTATTAAGATGCTATTTCATCTTAGATATGATTATTGGGCTCTATGATGTTGTCCGTTTAAGATGCCATTTCATCTTAGCTATGATTATTGGGCCTATAGAGATGCTATTCCTCCAAGTTATGATTATTGGTCCTATAAAGATGATATTCCTCTTAGATATGATGGTTGGGCCTACAGAGATAGTTTTCCACTTTGATATGATTATTGGGCCTATAAAGATGATATTCCTCTTACATATGCCAATTAGCTGAGAGAGGTGATATTCTTCATAAGTCATGATGTATGACCTATTTATATGAGATATCTTATAGATTAACACATGCTTACTGATATTATGCCTCTATGTAAGATATAATTACATGCTTATTGATGTTATGCCTCCTATATAAGATATGATTACATACTTATTAACATTATACCTCATAGATGAAAGATGCCTCCTATATGCGAGATGATTGGAGATATGCTGTGGCTTATAAATATGATTATCAATATGACTTCGGATATGTTTATGGGCCAAAGGACATGATTATCATGTTGTGATTATTTCTAACATATCATTTGTCCAAGGGACTTGTTATGATATTTGTTGGATATCTGTAAATTGTTTATAATTATAAAGGATGCAATTACAATTTATGAATATGCATACATATATATGTTTGTATACATATCTCTCTGATATGGGATATAGAAAGGTGTGGTATGATGGTTATTATTTCCATTGGTTCAATACTAATTATGGCATGCATAGATTTGGTGCAATTATTATTATTATATCAATAATTGATGTGATTGTAACTGAAATAAGATCTTATATCTATTCTTTCTAGTTAAGGGTTAAGCTATGTGGTAGCTAGTTTTCTATTAGGTGACTATAGCACTTGATGACTTAGTTTGTGATACCAAATAGTTGTTGAACGATAAGTTGTGTATTAATGAGGCTAGATAATAAGAGATGTTAGTGATAAGATCTGACTTGTTATCAATAATGAATAGCTAGTAAGCAAGGATTTATTGGTAAATAATGGTTAGTTTATGAATTGTGTTAGTTAATAAAAGATTATTAGTTGATAAATGATAATGTGTCGGCTAATAATGATTATTAGCTATCTATCGATTAGTGGATAATGATGAATAGTGGATAAATGATGATTATGGCCTACTGATGAATCTTGACAAGAAGTTAGGTATTAACTACATAATTAATAATGGGTCATTTTTGCCCCATGAATAAGGATTAGGTGAAGCATAATGTCTAGATTAATAATTAGAAGTCATGTGAAGACTAGTGAACCAATGGTTTAATGATCCTAAGCGTTTGTTAGCTAATAACGAATGGTTTGGGAAGTATTGATAAGTTAGATATTCTTATGATGATACAATTATGAATATGAATACACTGACAGGCTTGTACATTCCCGTGCACCTATTATATGCCTATAAATATATGTGTATTGATGTTTATGGTTATATTGATACCCAGTAAGGCCGGAGGATATTGTGATGCTATATTGATACTCGATATAGTCGGAGGATACTATGTTGATATATTAATACCAGAAAAGGCTTGATGATACTTTGATGATATATTGATACTCGATAAATTCAGAGGATACTGTGCTAATATATTGATACCCAGAAAGGTCGGCAGATATTGTGATGATATATAGATATCTGAAAAGGTTGGAGGATACTGTGATGATGTATTGGTATTCGGTAAGGCTGGAGGTTGATTATGCTTATGATGGTCATGATGATGACAGTTTTGATAGATATGGTTATAAGGATGAGGTTATAATATTGAATGTTTACATTGTATTCATTCCTACATGTGCATCGCCTATCACCAGTATGCACATATGTATATTATCCAGTATAGGACAGTTGCATAGATATGTACGAAGTGTATTCCTTGGGTTATTGTATGTTGATTGAACCTTCTAAGTTTGGGGAGGTGGGGGTCCGTATAGGCTTGGCTAGGTATTTGGTTGTTTGGAGTAGCTAATTAATAACATTGTTATTGATATTATTGTTATCATCACTTTTGTGGATACTTGTGATAGGTTGGTCATTGTTCTGGTGTCGACATATGAGGTATGTGTATAACCTCTTCTATCTTTCGATGGTACTATAATGGAAGATTGTTTCATGTCTAGCCATCTGGATTAGAAACCCTGAGTAGGATTGTATTTAATCCAGGTAGTATTATAATGAGGTCCTAGAGTGAGGATTTGATGATATAGGTTATGACTTGAGATGAGCTCATATTTATATATATATATATATATATATATCTAGCTATATGATGTTATGGTACTACCGTATATCCCTTCCTTTATTTGTATTATATAGTGTTTCTTGGCCTTGTATATTGATATATATATATATATATATATATATATATATCTTCCTTATCTCTTATTTTGTATATTAGCCTAGGATATATGGTAAGTATTCACGTCTATTGGTTGTGTCTGGATTAGGATAGTTCACCCTTATACTTTCTTAGTTTTATAATGTTAGACTCTTGGTCTTGAGAAGTATAGTATTCCCTTATCATTCTCATTGACTTATTATATGATTTCTGGACTTATGGGTGTAGATTCCAGTCTGTTTATATGTTGTATATATCTACTTTATCTTTGGAGCTAAGATGGTTTTTGCTTACTGAGTATTAATCATTTGGTACTCATACTATACTTCTGCAGCCTACAGAGCGTAGCACGAGTTATCGCCGTTGATGTGTGCATCATGCAGAGCAACCATGGTTTGTATACTTAGAGTGGACTCCCGACGTTCAAAGTATTACTTATCTCTCCTTAAGTATTAAACTAGTCTCTATATTGTATCAAAGATTCTTTGTAACGGTGTAATTCTCTTGACATTTCACCCTTTTGTACTTTAATACATTAGAGGCTCTTGTATTTAAACCACTAGGTTTTGGGGTGTACTTATGTACTTATCTTACCTCATTTAATCCACATTCTCTTCCTTACATTGTTGAGTAGTACATTACTAGCCATGTTGAACTACTGCTTGGCTTGCCTACAAGTGGATTATGGTAGGCGCCATCATGAACTGAAAACTTGGGTCGTAACAGGGATTGTGTCCCCCTAGCTTCTCAAATTAGTATACTAATCATTGTTAACTGAACAAACTAAGCAGCTTGCATATAAAATTTGCTAAGTTATGTACCATTAACTGTCTTCTGGACTCATCGATAGATTTCACTATTTAACTTTTGAGTCTCGGGATGTCTCATTACCAACCCTTATCCTAGATCCCAATTAACTATTACCTTTTGAGTCTCAAGGTATTAAATGATATCTACCCTTCTTACGCATATGATATTGATTAGCTTAGATCGATAATTAATCTTGAAATTACTGTTGTAGTTATCTTTTCCTAGCCACAACTCCTCTTGTGGAGTAAGTAGTGATATTCTAGGTGGGATCTTACCATTTGCAACAGTTCATAAATTTTTTAAACTAATGACAATACAATACATTCAAGAATGCATGTTTTGATCAACTTAACACTTCCCCTACTTCATCATTATGCCAAGTTTTTTTTTTTTTTTTTTTTTTATAAAAAGTATCATCCGAGGATTGAGAGTTTTTGGGCTCTCCCACCCGAGACGATCAGGGATTGAGCCATGCACCCCCAAGCCATATTATTAATACACGAGAAACAGAAACTGAAAGTACACGGAGGGGGGCATAAACCTGACCTCCAAACCTATGGTGGTTACAAGTCAACTGACCAAAGAGGGTCAGTCGACCTGTCCCCAATACTAAAATGGAAACCTAGTGTTATGTACCTAAACGTGAGGACTCCTCGCAGTACAAAGTAAACTAGGTATAAATAAATAAATAAGGGAGACTCTCCCCTTACAAGTAGGAGAAAAATCAAAAGAAACATGACGACTACATAAAGTCTGTATGCCAAGGTTTCCAAACCTTATCTAAGGGATTTAGCCGCTCATGCTTGTGAAATAATCAATGGAATTCATAACAAAAAGCAATAAATAATTTCGCAATGTTCAACAAGGGAAATCCAATGTCAACAACTGAATTATCAACCAAAATCAAGAACAAATTAATTTCAAGATCAAAATTGAATCTTAGAATAAAATATACGTTTTTAACTGTTAAGAGTGTGTAAACTTACTAAAAATGTCAAAATAGTATTTATAGAATACAAGAAACCCTAACAAAAAGCATTAAATAATTTCACTATGATCAACAAGGGAAACCCAATGTCAACAACTGAATTATCAACCAAAATCCAGAAAAAAGTAATTTCAAGATCAAATTCGAATCTTGGAATCAAATATATGTTTGTAAGTGCTAAGAGTGCATAAACTAACTAAAAAGTCAAAAGGGTATTTATAGGATACAAGAAAACCCTAAAAATTAAAACCACCAATAAAAAGAAAATTTGAGGTCGGTGGCCACTTACTTAGGCCACCTACAGACCATAGGTACTACCCACAAACTATAGGTGGCCCTTGGCAAGTGATAGACCTCCTGCACAACACCTGAAGCTCTCTGGAATTGGCCTCGTAGCACTTATTAATGTCACCTACATGTCATAGGTGGAACCTACGGACCATAGGTGCCCTTGGTAAGTGACAGAGTGTTCTTTTTCCTGCTTCAGATCCTCTGGAATTCAAGTTCTGATGCCTAGTTTAGTCACCTACTCATGCCTCGGTATGTATCCCAAAACTTCAACTTTCATTCTTTCATTCGATTTTAGCTTCCAAACTCGATTTCCTACAAAACATACCCAAAACATATCACATCTGACAAAACAACCTAACAAACTTGCATTTTTTTGTTTGAAGCACCGAAAGAGCTATAAATCCATAGAATCTCACGATCACAAAGGTAAATATTACGATTGCTACTTTTGAGTCTAAGGCCCTGTATCGTGATAACGACTCTTGAGCACCTGGTATGGGTATAAATACCCCTTTTCTAGTCGTTTTTTGCCATTTTCTCATCCATTTCCATGAGTACTAAACCCTAAAAGTTGAGAGAGCTTGGTATTAAACCTTGTATATAATTTGGCGAGCTTGGTTATCAATGATTCTGTGATTTCCCTTCAAATATATGGTAAGAATACTTTTATTTCGCGAAAAAATCTTAGAAACTATGGCTTTGAATTCTTAATTTAGGGGTTGATTTGAGACATGATTTTTGCTCTATTTATGCTCAATTTTTGAACATAACTTCCTTGTCATTCGAAGGATCTTGTGATGGTTCCAAATTTGGATTTTTTTAGGGGTCCTGCGGGCCCATTCTTGATAGAAAATTTTATCCGACCCATTATAAGGAAATATAAATCTCATTTGACTTATAATGACATTTAGGTTACAATTTTGATATCATAAGAATATTTTGAGATCTTGGAGTGAAGATGAATATTTGGTGAATTATTTAAGAATTTCTGGTTCAGCATTGAGGTAGTCTTCTGTCTGCTCTTCTTCATAAGATAATGTATTTTATTTATTGAATGTGAATGTGAATATTATGATTGATTATGGGTAGACATCTTTACTTAGTCATGATTATTAAAGTTTGGGAATTAAATAAGTGAATTAAACCATAAGGTTAAACATTTACTATACTCTTATGAACCAATTGCCTTTTTCTTTGTTACAAATGGGATCTATATTAAGATTATCATATTGTACAAGATCTGGGGTGTATGGTAGGTGTCGAAAGTGTGATTAGTATGATTAGCCTTATTTGGACTATTTAGCTATCTTGAAACCATAATTTAGGTGGAGTTGACTTAATTGCTCATGTACGACGTGAAATTCCTATCTTAGGGATAATTGTCGCTTATGTACCATCTAGAAGTCAATGTAGATACCTTAGCATAGTCCTGGGTATACATTGTCTAAATATTAAATTGGAGGATTAGAAGTGGATTCCTCCGAACAACTTTAGGGAAAGACTTGTGTTATCCCTTGTGTACTTATTTACGTAAGTTAGACACAGTTGACACTATTGAGCCTTTAGTATAAGGATACTTCATGACTTGGTGGATGATGATAGTTTTCTATAATTATGAGTAATGGCTTATGGCTATGATATAGCTTTTAGATTTGATATAAGATATGGTCTATCGACATGCTTAATAGTATAGGCATAGACATATTTATGATAGATGTCCTATAGATATGAGATGCCTTATTGATATGATATGCCTCATAGTTATGATATGCCTTATAGATATAATATGGCCTATAGACGTGACATGACTCAAAGAATTGATTTATGTCCTATAGGCACCAGATGCCATATAGATATGATATGCCTCATAGTTATGATATCCCTTATAGATATAATGTGACCTATACATGTGACATGCCTCATAGATATGATTTATGGCCTATCGATATGATATACTTTATAGATATGAGATGAATTATCGATATTGTTATTGGTAAGGTTTCTAATATGTATGTGGCCCTAGGGATATGATTATGATGTTATAACTTTTCTGGACACATTATTGGGCCCAAGGCTATGTTATGATATGGTTTGGATATCCTAGAAGTATTTATCTTTATAAAGGATGTGGTTATATTTTATAGTTATATTGATGCTTATGGGTCCATTATTTGAATACACGTGATGACAAGCATAGATTGATTACTTTTATGATCATTGAATCTGTAAATAACATGATTCCAACTAAAATATAATTTTATTATAATTTTTCATAAATAGGGGTTAAAACCCACTTTTCACCATAAAAACAAACATTTTCATAACAATAATTACACTATCTTGATGATATCCTATGTGTAAAGAGATTTGGAAATAATGTTGTAAAGATATGATCGAGACAAATTCTAGTCTATGATTTTCAAACTACTATTACTCTAGTCATGAGAAATTCTGACTCTTTCTACATTTTTATAATAATTTTATCATGAAGATTAACCCATAAAATGGATTTATGGATATACAATCTCTTTAACCATGGATTAAGTCCGTGCACCTATGACATGTCTATATATACATCTCTCCGATAAGGATCAAATAAGGATGATGGTATTGATGAATAAATTTTGGGTAAAATTCAATGATAGATTATAGTATTGATGTTATATATATGTGTGTTAATGATATGAATTTTGGCTCTAACCCAATGATTGAGGATGATAATGATGATATATTTATATATCCATCAAGGTTAAAGAGTGATTAGAATGATATGATTATATACCTGGAAAGGCTAGAGTCTGATTATGATGATATGATAATATACCCGACACGACTGACGGGTTAGCATGATGATATGCTTATATGCTCAGCAACCTTGGAGGATAATTATGATGATTAGCTTATATGCCTGACAAGGGTGGAGAATGATTATGATGATATGCGTATATGCCCGACAAGGATGGAGGATGATTATGATGATATGTTTATATACTTGACAAGGCTGAAGGATGATTATGATGATGCACATATTTTTACATTTACCCATTCGAGTCCAGATACATCTTATGATATTTTGATTAATAATCGGATTATGGATTACATCTTAGCATTCATTCTTGCATTGCCTATCACCAATATGTATCTATATCTATCTGCTTTATACGGTATTGCATAGATATGGGTGATGAGTATGACTTATGATGTGTTGTATATTGGTTGAACTTTTGAGCTTAGGGCAATGGATGTTTGTGAAAGGTTGGTTAGGTATTATTTATTTAGACTAACTGGTTACTCACGTTATTGTTACTATTATTATTCTTATTGTTATGATAATTTATGACAACTTTGTTAACGATCTGGTGCTAAAATTTGAGGTATGCTACTAGCTCTTTTATCTTATAGTTATATTATTATGCATGATTAACTCATGATTAGATATATGGATTAGTAACCCTAAGTATGCTAGTACTAGTTCGAGTTGTTATTATGAGTTCTTAAGATGTTAGTCTGATGATTTTAGTTGTACATGAAATTGACGTTGTTTAAACATACATGTATATCTATTTATATGTATCTTTGGTATTTGCATATATCCTTCTCTTCCTTCATTTATTCATATATTCATTGCTTGGGATTGTATATTGTTATATATTCGTCTTTAAACCTTTATTCAGATATTAGCCTTTGATATATGGTATAGTATTGAAATTCCTGAGTATGACTTGAATAGGATAGTCCATCCTTAATATTTTCTTAGCCTTATTATGTTAGATTATTTGATATGACTAGGATAGTTTTCCCTTACTTTCTTTCAAGCTTTATTTTGTATTTGCTGGACATTTGGGTTTAGACTCCATTTCTAATTATATGATGTATATATTTACATTATCTTTAGAGCTCTTAATCGGCATTTGCGTACCGAGTACCATGTGTTTTGTACTCATACTATATTTCTGTAGCCTATAGATCATAGTATAGGCTATTATTGGAGATATGTGTGCCATGCAGAGAAGCCATGGTTCGGATATATAGAGTGAGTTCCTGAAATTCAGTGTATTACTTTCCTCCCTCTTATATACTAGACTAGTCTCTATGTTGTATCTAGAGATGATTGTATCTTTATATTTATTTAGTACCCCATTTGTATCCTTTTTATTTTAGAAGATCTTGTATTAATTCCACCTGATTTTTGGATTATCTTATGTATGTAAGTCTTTTATTTTATCTATTTAACATTCTTCCTTTCATTCTTTTGGTAGTCCGTTACTAGCAGTTTCAGACTATCGGATTGGCTTGCCTACTGGTGAGTTATAGTAGGCACCATCACGACTCAAGAAATTAGGTCGTGACATATTGCTATCAGAGCCTAGGTTCATTGGTCTATTACTACAAGAGCTAAGTGTTTAGTAGAGTCCTATAGATCGGTGCAAATACATCTATAACCTATCTTTGATAGTCAATAAAGCATTCTTAGGGAATTTATTCGTTGACTCTGTGTCGTGTATTTGTATTGCTACGAGTCTCAAGAACATTCTTTAACTATATTACTCATAATTGGATGATGCAATATGGTCGATAGGTGTAGACGATACTTCAACACGTGTTTTTAGAGCTTCAGCGTAGCATCCAACTGGAGAGTCATAGATGGACATTTAAGATTTTCAATGTTAGCCAAAATATTTAGGGCCAACTCGGGCTCCAGTAGAGCTCATGACTTTTCAAGCCCTTTAAGGTTCAGCATTAGGGATCCCGAGTCTAAATATCTACCTCACAACTTGGGATGATAGTTATTTTATTGAGAAGTTCTCAAACTGGAGTTGCATTTATAGGTGTTCATCGGGAATTTTTATCAGCTTTTGAGTATGAGATTGGGTTTCTTGAGTGGTCTAGGGATATTTCAAATCTATATTCTTTTGAGAAAGACTTAGTGTGTGAATTTATTAAAGTATTAGCATTACAACTCTTTTTAGAGTTGGAGCACTTGTAAAACACCACAGACTTTATTCCTTGAAAATTTCTTAACCTATAAGCTAACTGTCTAGATTAAGATTCTCCCTATGAGTCGTAGGGTCTCAGTATGGGTCATAGGACCCTAATCATAGCCTGACTAGTGTGGATTGTCTAAGTTTTTGTTATGATTTTTATTTTTCCTAATGAGTCATAAAGACTCTATGTGAGTCATATAGTCCCATCTGTTGCCAAACCAATATGATTCCCAAAGGTTCTGTCTTGCCTACGATTTGAGAAAACTACTCGTAATGTCTAAATATGAGTCATATCGTACGACTCGTAGCCAGTCCAGTTTGGCTGCCCTTGGATGCTCTCTAGGCTACGATTGGAGGACACGAGTTGTAAGGTGACACTATGAGTTTAAGGTCAATCGTAACGATTAGGTAATCATTTTTTAGTGTTTCATTAAGGGTACTTTGGACATTCCCCTTTTCCCCAAATACGACCCACGACTTTAAAACATTATTGGGACCCCAACCCATCCATAACACCAGAATAACATCTCTCTTTTCTCAATTTCTCTCAAGTAAGAACATTTGTGTTTTTCTAAAGTTAAATTGTCTAGAGTTTTCAAAGGAAAATTCCCTTTAAAATTGTGATCCTTTCAGGAATATTACTCTTCCCCAAATCTTATTTTGTAAAATTTTTGTGTTTTAAATTATTTAATTGTATGGATTTGATTGTGGGTTTTGACATGGGTTGAGTGTTTTGGAATAGTTGATCCTTGAATGGTTTTCCCATAGTTGTCATGAGTTGTTCAGGCATTTAGTTGAGTGTTTTTGAACTAATAGGGTGCATGGATGTGGTTATTAGAATTGGGGTAGAGTTAGTGCACCAAATTGATGTTTTAAACTTAGAAATTGGTTTTGAACAATTGTATTCCCTCAACCTACTTATGTAAATGGATTTGAATTATGGAATTAACACTTCGTTTAACTTACTCACATATACTAATGCACTGCATAAATGGTAAAATAATGAATATGGATTTATAAATCCTTATTGGTTCTGTTTTAATTTAATTAACAACGAAGGTTGAGGCATTCCCCCAAGTTAATAGAATTGTAATGGTATAATTATAAGCATGAAAGATAAATGGTATGATTACACTATGGTGTACCTTAATGTATCATTCCATGATTTAATGAATGGATTATGTGAAAATTGTTTTCAATTGGGCTTAATGAGGGTTATGTAGTTAAACCGTGAAGGTGTGGGTCTCGAATGACTTATACTAGAAACCCATATTTGTGAGCGTGAGGGTTGGTCTTGATAACGATGTGCATGGTGCACATTATTGATATATTCTATATCTAGCATTGATGTGGGGCAAATCATTCCCTGATTTTCCTTAATACCTCCAATTCGTGCAGCTAACACGTTTTGGTGCCTCTGAGTAGGGGTACCTGAACCCATATAGCCCGTGGGTGCCATTTTATGATGGTTGAGCTACATAGTCTAGGATAACATTTCACTCTAATGTAATCCTTGTTCCTTATCAAAGCATCTACTATGTATACGTAAGTAAGTATGTGAATATGTATAGTGAGTTTGAAATTGAAATTTTAACTGACACTACTTTTTTCTTATCTTGACTTACATACAAGTTCTCACCCTATTTACCATCACCGGATGTTGCATCTCCATGTTTTACAGGGTTCGAAGGCACTTATATTATCCTACGTAGTGATTGGTGATCTCAAAGTAGGTTGTTTGCAGTGAATGGTAATCTTCCATTATCTGGAAGACATGATCATTACATTGTTTTTCCTTTTATAAATAAGAATTGAATAGTTCACACTTACATTGTCATTGTAATTGTCAGTGTTAGGGACATTTCCCAACGTAGATTTTTTCTGGTTTAGATGCTTTGTAGATTACTTTGGACTGGGTATTGATTATTGGAATTCTCAGACTTTAAGTTTATATTTACTCTATCTTGTTATATGTTCGTGATTCATCTACTAGCTAGTGTATTATTTTATGTTTGACTAGGCAAAGATGGTGGTCTCTAGTCCTCAGTGGACTTGAGATACTGTCATGGTCAGGTCGTGGTTTGGGTCATGTGTTAGTTGGTATTAGAGCCTAGGCTCATGGTCAATTGGGTGTCCACAAAGTCGTGTCATGTAGATTCTCGTTCATGGGTATGTAGAGCGCCACAATTATAGGGGAGAGGCTATGAAACATTCAGGAATTTCCACTTTCTTGTTGTTCTATTTTCTAGCTTTAGAGTCTATGGTGTTGAAATCTTCTCTAATTTTTTTGTATATTAGATCAAGCATGCCCAAAGATCTGATGCTCGTGGAACCTCTTTTGTCCCACCCGAGGACAATAAGAGCAGAACTCTTCCTACATAAGGAGCTCAGACCTAGTGTAGGATTCAAGATCCTGATTGTACTACCCTTCGTAGAGTTATATTGTCCCCTTAGCGCCTCAGGGAAGGTTCCCTAGTGGCTAAGGGGAGGTTCATCTCTTATCTAAGAGCCTACCATGTTCTCTAAACCTGAGTTTTGGTTGAATGATGTAACTTTATTGGGTCATATTATTTATAGTGAACGGATCATGGTTGATCCGCAAAAAGTTGTTATGGTTAAGAGGTGGACTTGACCCATGGTTCCATTCGACATTTGAAGATTCTTGGGTTTAGATAGGTAATATAGGTGGTTTGTTAAAATCTTCTCATTGATAGCTTCTTCTTTCTATAAGTTAACTAAGAAGAAGGTCAAGTTTTCTTGGTCAGGTTCTTGTGAAGGGAGTTTCGAGAAGTTAAAGAATAAGTTAACTTCAACTCGAATTGTGATATTGTCAGAAGGCAGTGATGGGTTCGTAATTTATTGTGATGTATGCCGGGTAGGGCTTGGTTGTATTTTGATGCAGCATGGGAAGGTGATTTCCTATGCTTCCAGGAATTTGAAACTGCATGAGAGGAATTATCCTACTCACAATTTAGAGCTATTGGTGATTCTGTTTTCTTTGAAAATATGGCGGCATTATCTTTATGGTGTTCACGTGGATATCTTTTCTGATCATAAGAGTCTACCATGTGTGTTCACTCAGAGGGAGATTAACCTCAGGTTGAGAGATAGCTTTTTCACGCCTCAAATCCTACTGGGGTAGACAGGAATTCGTAGCCGTGAAGGATCGAGAGAACCAATACATAACCTTGTACTTCTCATGCATGTACCTATAATAACCAAAGGTTTTTCCATACATGGATATAATACATTGATGAGAAAATAAACGACAAGCCCAAAACTATAAATACCAGACTTAGTCACTGGGTCCATAACATCTAAGGGAGAAGACACAATCATCCTTAACTTTACATTGTTCTACAAAGCATCTAAAAGATGCATAGATACTTAGTTAAGGTCGGGACAAACCATCGCCTTAATCTTAACTACAGAAAAATATCAAAATATATAACACTGACTCGAAAATTCTCGAATCAACTTGGAGTCCAATAGCCGCGGGATATCCTGGGTCCTACTGAGAAGGTGAATTAGCTGTAGCACCTATGCCTACAGCATGAAATACAGGTCCCCCATAAGGGGTGTTAGTACTAAAATATGTACTGAATATGTAAGTCTGAAAGTAACAACACATGATATAGGAGCTCAATGGAAATTAGACACAAGTGTACAAATCGGGATCGGCATATGCTAGGCTTATGCCCCTGAAATGCCATCCATATATAAACATTGGGATTGGCCCATGTTAGGCTTACGTCCCTGAGTTGCGACCCACATACAAAGTTATCGGGATTGGATCATGCTAGGCTTATACCCCTGAGCTACCACACATTTAGTTCATATTTGTGTTACTTAGTTTATTTAGACTTTAAGATTGTTACTTTGGTCGTCACAATATTATGGTACCTTGAAACAATAATCTACCAATAAGAGATATGTACATGGGCACTTAATTCAACAACAATGACATAGGGAGCTATTGACACATAAATAAAGTGTTTGGGAGCTAAAAATAGCACATGGGTCTTATTTGACTAAACAGAGAACTAAAATTTCATAGTGAAACTATATGTTCAAGCTTGATAGTAAAAATGTATTTAGGTTTTTTACATACTAGAGAGTGGAAATAAGGTCATTGGCTACATGGGATACCATACGCTGCTATTATGTATCACTTACTATAGGATAACTTTGGAAGCTTAAATGATGGGACAAGTGTCTGATTTCATGTAAAAGAGTGCAAAATAGAGTATGCCTTACATACCTGGTCATATAACTTCGATGTAAACCCCATTTAATATCCCTCCTTTAGGATTGATTATCTATTGTATAATATATGGTAAAGCTATTATTAGTAACTAACCAACCCATTGGGCTACTTACTTCACCAAAATAGTAGCCGGACGGTAAGCCTTAATTTATCAATCAAGGGTGTTATTTTAACCCTTTTCTCCTCAAATTACATCTACATACCATACTAACTCTTATAACATTTCTCAAAACAACTTTGGCTTCATTACCCCCTCCAGATAATACACAAAACAGATTGGGCAATAAACATATAGAACAGTTAGCTTGGTGGTGTACCAAAACACCCTTCTTTTATATTTCTATACAAACTAGTCACACCTTTTCAAAAAATAAACCCGATAGTCTACGACATATATACATGAAATAGTCCACAAAACATCCTCAACTTACCTTTGTCGCAACAACCAAATACCAAACTCATCCTCTCTTAAGTTCTCTGTAAGAACACATCCATAATTCTTTCCCAAATTCATCGATAAGGAAGAGAAAATGGAGTAGTCACCTTACCTCAATTTTTTGCACCTTGTTCTTTTAGTTTGAACTCTTCAAGAACTTCAACATTCCTTCACACTTTAAAAAAAATAAAAATAAAGAAGTCTCATAATAACAAAGAAAAGTGAGCAGATAGCTTATTTTATATTCTGCCATAAATTTACAATTATGCATTTATAGCATGTTTTCCTAATCTTCAATGAAAGAATTAATATAAACCTTGAGATTTTACACTTACCTTGGCTTGAAAAGGTTGGGGTTTCTTTAACAACCCTAGAAAGAAAAATAGGGTTTTTCTTTGTTGTTTTACACAAAGTGGTGAGAATTTGTGTAATATAATATTTTTTATGATTTAGAAATGAAGGAAAATAAAAAGAAACTTGGACTTATTAAGGCCCTATTTTTTCCAACTAGCTAGTTGCATTTTGGACCTCAAAATTGGTCAAATTGATCCAAGTACGTAATGCACCTACTTAAGGAGTTTAAGCTAGTCAAAATATCAAAGTAGGTGATGCAACTACTTACTTAATTTCTTAGTTAGGCTTTGGGGGATTTATGTATTGGGTATTTTCTCTAGTTTTTCCTCTTTTACTTTGTTTGAGCCCAACTGACTACATTAATATAGGTCCAAATCTGATCCATAGCCTTGAGCCCGTTAACTTGGTTCAAATAGCTCAAGTAGGTGACCTACCTACTAGATTAGTAAAGTCAAGAAACTACCTCAACAAATTAATCCATTTTCAGTCCCTAATCCCTTTAATTTAACTTAAAACAAGCATACACTTGGTCATTTTAAACATTAGATTCAAATACCGGCTTATGATTTCAAACCATATAACTCTATCGATATTAACTTGGTCGCGTCGTATTAAAATGTACGAGCAGTATTTAGAACCCCATGTACACAATCAATACTTATGTAACGATTCTCATCCATTATCTATACCATACAACTATATCTAGTTGCATATAAGTAGAACATGTACATACTAAATACGGGGTGTTACATCCTTTCTCCCTTATGAACATTCGTCCTAGAATGTTAGCATTTTGGACTTTCTCTTCGTATCCAAATAAAAAGTTCAAGCCTAAGTTAATATTTCATTATCACACAGTACATATATTATAGTTACTTGTTATTTTTCCAATTCAGTATCTTGGACTTTTTCTTCGTATCCAAATAAATGGGGGTACTTGGATCTCATTGATTCTTATACTTCCCATACGAACTCTTCAACTTTATGTTTTATCCAAATTACTTTCACAGAAGCTATTTCTTTATTTCTTAACCTGTTGACTTGTCGATCAAGAATAGCAATAGGTATTTTTTTATATGTGAGATTTTCCATAACTTGTACATCTTTAGTAGGAGTAATATGAGATGGATCTCTGATGCACATTCGAAGCATTGAGACATTGAACACTGGATGGACAATTGAAAGCTCTTGGGTTCGTTCTAACTCATATATAAGTTTTCCAAAACTTTAAATAATTTTATACATGGACTTAGTTTTTCTTTCTAGCCAAATCTCAATACCACTTTCACTGGTGACGCCTTCAAAATTACCCAATCACCGATAGCTAACTCTATCCCCTTTCTTCTAATATCCACATATGATTTGTGTCGACTTTGGGTTATCTCCCGTCATTGCCGAATCACCTTAACCTTTTCCATTGCTTGATGAACAAGATCTCTCCTGAACAAGGTAGTTTAACCTACTTCAAACCATCCAATAGGTGATCTACACTGTCTTCATTACAAAGCTTCATATGGTGCCATTTTAATACTTGAATGATAGCTATTGTTGTAAGTGAACTCGATAACAGGTAGATGATAATCCCAACTTCTTTTAAAGTCTGATCTACAATATCGTAGCATATATTAAAGTGTTTGGATAGTACGTTCTTCTTGCCTATCTGTTTTAGCGTGAAAAGTTTTACTTAAATTAAATTGTGTTCCCAAATTTCTCTGAAAGGACTTCCAAAAATTTGTAGTAAATTGAGCTCCCCGATTTGATATAATATAGATTTGCAATCTGTGTAGCTGAACTATCTCTTTAATATACAGTTTTGCATACTATTCAACTATGTAATTGGTATTAACCAGCAAAAAGTATTCTGATTTGGTAAACCTATCAACTACTACCAATATGGAATCAAAGTTTTGAGATGTACAAGGAAAACTAGTGACAAAATCCATATTGATCATGTCCCACTTCCAGATTGGAAGATCTATTCATTTCATATAACCCCTGGGCTTTTGGTGCTCTACTTTAACTCTTATACAATTTGGACATTCAGCTACAAATTCTGCAATGTTCTTCTTCATGTTAACCTAATAATATATTCCTTTCAAATCATGATACATTTTAGTTGACCCCGGATCGATGGAATACCTTGAATGATATGCCTCTAACATAATCCTTTTTCTTAGCCAATCTACATTAGGAACATACAATGTATTTTGGTACCAAAGTACTCCTTCTTGCGTAATCTCAAATGCCTTTATCATACAACATTTTACATTCTCCTTAATCTATAATAGAATGGGATCTGCATATTGCTTCTCTTTCACTTCAGCTACTAATGAAAATTTTGTTGCATTATGCACAATAAGCCCCTCATCTGGAGTTTCAAGAAGGCAAACCCCCAAATTATCTAGTTGTGTAGATCTTTAGTCATCCCATATCTTTTAATAGATGGCACCATAACCTTATTACTTGAGGCATTAACTACCACATTTTATTTCCTTAGATGATACAAAGTATCAACATCATAGTCTTTTAATAGTTCAAGCCACCTTTGTTGTCTCAAGTTTAGATCCTTTTGGCATAAGATATATTGCAAGCTCTAGTGGTGAGTATATATGTCAACATGAATCCCATATAGGCAGTGGCTCCATATCTATAAGAAAAATACAACCACTGCTAGCTCAAGATCATGTATTGGATAATTCTTCTCATGTGCCCACAGTAGTTTTGAGGCATATGCTATTACTGTACCATGTTTCATCAACACATAGCCTAAGATAATTCTTAAAGCATCACCTTTTTGTGCCTTCTGCATACCTTGGACACTTTGTGTGTTAGCTTTGGTAAAGGTGACAAAATTAAAGAAAAATCTTAAACAAATCTCCTATAATAGCCTGTCAACCCAAGGAAACTATGAACCTCCATAGGTATTATAGGTCTTGGCCATTTATTCATATCTTCTATCATGTAAGTATCAACATTTATTCCTTTATTATATATAGTATGACCCAAAAATGCCATAGATTTTAACCAAAACTCACATTTAGAGAACTTTGCATATAACTTACAATCATAAAGAAACTGTGACACCTATCATAAATGGTTGGCATGGTCCTCTTATAATCTTTAAAAAATAAGAATATCATTTATAAAAACTATCACGAACACATCTAAGAATGCCTTGAACACCATATTCAACAAATCTATTAAAGTTATGGGTGCATTAGTTAGCCCAAATGACATGACTAGAAACTCGTAACGACTGTACCATGTTCGAAATGATTTCTTGGGTATATCCTTCTCTTTGACCCTCACTTGGTGGTAACCTGACCTTAAATCAATCTTTGAGAAACACTTGGTGCCTTATAATTGATTAAATAAGTCATCAATTCTTGGAAGGGGATATTTGTTCTTAATAGTCATATTATTTAGTTGCTGGTAATCAATACACATTCTCAATGAGCCATCTTTCTTATTCACAAATAACACTGGTGCACCCCAAGGGGACATACTAGGCCTTATGAATCCTTTCTCTAGCAAATCATTTAATTGTTCTTTCAAAATCCTTAATTCTACCGAGGCCATTCTTTATGGAGGCATTGAGATTGGTAGAGTACCTGAAATATCAGCAATACCAAATTCTACTTCTTGTTATGGAGGAAAATCTAGAAGATCTTTAGGAAATACATCAAGAAATTCATTTACCACTGAAATAGTTTAAAGAATTGATGGCTCCGTATCCTTATCCTTCACTCTAACTATATGGTATATTAACCCTTGGAAATCAACCTTTTTCCCTAAAATAACAAATAAATTTACCACTTGCCATACCGATATTACCCCTTCATTCAAGGACTGTCTCTCTTGGAAAATAGAAATAGACCCTCTTAGTTCGACAACCTACTGTGGTATAATAAGAATCCAACTAATCCATACCCATTATAGCATCAAAATCTACCATTTCTAACTCAACCAGTCATCCATTGTATCGCAACTACAAATAGTTATTATACAGTTTTGATACATTCTCCTAGATATAATAGATTCACCAACTGGTGTAGACACTTCAAATGATTTAACAATTAATTTTGGTGTTAAAGTAACATACAATAATAAAGAACCCATATGAATTAATGAATATACATTATGCGAAAATATTGAAAATGTACCAGTAACCACATCTGGAGAAGCCTCTAAATTTTGTCGATCCGCTAGAGCATATGTATGATTCTGAACCCTACTCGAACTAGCTACTCCTTTAACACCTCTACAATGATATAAACTCCCCAGTATATCTAGCCCTCTTGGAAAACCCCCTTTTTGTTTCTTGCGTCCTTCTTCTTTGCCTCTAATACTCAATTCTTTAGGGAAAAACTTGTATCATTTATATATCTATGTCTTTGTTCAAAGAAGCAATAGTATAATCTTTAACTAGATATAGATCAAATATATCCTCATATAAATTAATTCTATCATCCATAGTATCTACTACATTAGGAGAATAACCAGCCAAAGAGTTAAACCGGAGGCTGAAATCCCTCAAGTTCATATTCCCTTGGAGAAGATTCAGGAACAGATCTGCATGAGCCTCTCAAATCTCAAATGGAAGGTAATTATCAAGAAATTCCTCTTTGAACTCTTTCCAAGTAGCTGATGGTGCATAGATACCCCTAGATTATTTCTAATTTTTATACCAAAATATAGCCTTCCTTTTGAATCTATATGTTGCTAGCTCAACTGTCTCTTTACCCGACATATGCATGCCATCTAGAGCCCTTTGTATTTGATCAATAAAGTACGGTGGGTCTTTATTAAGATCTAATCCGGTGAATGTGGGAGGATCCAATTTAAGGAAATCCTGCGATAGTAGGCTAGTTGCCTTTTCTGCACCACTGGAACCTGTAATTGGAATAGTTTTTCCTTGAGCTTGTCTAGTAACTATGTGGGTCAACAATTGTACCACATTTCTTAGATCTTGCTCAATATATTTAATAGTTGGTTATGAGGATGTTGTTCTTCCCTTCCTTAGCTCTTATGGAGATAGAGGAGTAGAAGAAGTTTATGATACAAACTCAACTTGAGACTCACTATGATTAGCTTGTCTAGGTGGTGACTTGTTGGTACATTCTTCAGTAGAAACATCTACTCATTCACCTATATTTTTACTCCTTCTTATAAATGAAATCTTTACTATTATGAGAAAAAACCAATTTAATGAATACCTATGACTTCACCTATGACTTGGGCTCTATTGCACGATTTAAAATGTGAACAAAAAGAGACAACCCCTAAATGTTACATAGCCTCCTATTTATTGATATGGTACAAAACACACCTATAAGAATGACTCTACATATACACGGCTTTGTAAAACTCCCTAGGACAACCTGATCTAATACCACTTTTGTTACGCCTCAAATCCTATTGGGGCGGACAAGCACCCGTAGCCGTGAAGGCCTGAGAGAACAAATCCATAACTTTGTACTTCTCATACATGTAACTATAATAACCAAAGGTTTTGCTATACATAGATACAATGCATTGATAAGAAAATAAATTATAAGCCCAAAACTATATATACCAGACTTGGCCATTGGGGCCATAATATCTAAGGGACAAGAAACTATGATGCTTAAGTTTACATTGGTCTACAAAGCCTCAAAAAGATACATAGACACTTAATTAACGTATGGACAAACCCCCACCTTACTATTAAATGTTGTACAATACAAAAATATATAAAACTGACTCGAAAATCCCCGAATCAAACTGAAGAATTTATGCCTGCAACATGAAATATAGGTCTCTCCATGAGGGTTTTCAGTACAAAAATATTCACTTAACATGTAAGGATGAAAGTAACTACACATGATATAGGAGCTCAATGGAAATCAGATACAAGTGTACAAATAGTAATACTAGACCACCTTTATATATATTTTTAGGTTCAGGTACATTATATTATTTTCTTTTTTTTTACCATTCTTACTTCATAATCTTTGTAAGTTATATCATACAAATGACCAGCTAATCAATGGTACATAGACAAATTGGGATCGGCCCATGCTAGGCTTACACCCATGAGATGCCACCCACATATAAACATTGGGATTGGACCATGCTAGACTTATGATGAGCTGCCACACACAAATAAAAGTATCAGGATACGAAAATGTTAGGCTTATGCCCCTGAGCTACCACCTGTTAAATTCAGATTTGTGTTACTTAGTTTATTTAGACTTTGAGATTGTTACTTTGGTGGTCAAAACATTATTGTACCTTGAAAAAATAATATATTAATAAGAGACATGTAAATAGGCACTTAGTTAAACAATAATGAGGTAGGGAGTTGTTGGCACACAAATGAAATGGTTAGGAGCTGAAAATAACACATGGGTCTTATTTGACTAAACGAAGAACTCCTAAAATTTTTTAGTGAAAATAGACATAAAGGCTTAATAATAAGAATGTATCAAGGTTTTTTAACATGCTATAGAGTGGGAACACGGTAATTGGCTACATGAGATATCTTACACTACCATTATGTATCACTTGCTATTGGATAACTTTGGAAGCTTACTTGATGGGATAAGTGTCCGATTTCATGCAACAGAGTGCAAAATAGAGTATGCCTTACATACCTAATCATATAACTCCAACGTAAACCCTATTTAATTTCCCACCTTTGGGATTTCTTATCTATGATAAATTATATGGTAAAACTAGTATTAGTAACTAACTGACACATTGAGCTACTTAACTTCACAAAATTAGTAGCCAGGTAGTAAGCCCTTAATTTATCAATCAAGGGTGTTATTTTAATCCTTTTCTCCTCCAATTACATCCACATACCAAACTGACACTTATAAGATTTCTTGAAACAATTTTGGCTTCATTACCCTCTCCAAACAATACACAAAACATATTAGGTAATAAATATATATAATAATTAGCTCGGTGGTGTGCCACCAAACCTTTCAATAGTCTCCAACATAGACACATGAAACAGTCTACAAAATAGACCCAAATTACCTTGGTCGCAACAAACAAACACCAAAATCATCCTCTCTTGAGTTCTAAGTAAAACCACATCCATAATTCTTTTACAAATTCATCTATAAGGAGGACAAATTGTATTAGTAACCTTAACTCAATTTTTTGTAACTTGTTCTTTTAATTTGAATTCTTCTAGAACTTCAACTTTCCTTCATACGTTAAATTAAAGATTAAAAGAGATGTTTCTTAATAACAAAGAAAAATGAGCAGGTAGCTTGTTTTATATTCTACCATATATTTATAATTAAGCATTTATATCATGGTTTCCTAATTTTCCATGAAAAAAATAAGTTAAACCTTAAGTGTTTTTACTTACCCTGAATTGCAAAGGTTGGGGTTTCTTTAAGAGCCCCAGAAAGAAAAATAGGGTTGTTCCTTTCGTTTCATAGAAAATAGAGAGAATTTGTGAAATATAATCCTTTTTGTGACTTAGAAATGAAGGAAAATGACCACAAAATTCGCCTTAAAATGTCCGTATTTTGTCCACATATTTAGCTATATTTTGGACCTTAAAATTTGTTAAATTGGTCCAAGTAGGTGATGCACCTACTAAAGAACTTCAAGGTGCTCAGAAGGTCAAAGTAGGTGATGTACCTATTTACTTAATTTCATAGTTAGGCTTTGGCAGATTTATGTATTAGGCCTTTTCTCCATTTTCTGCCTCTTTTACTTAGTTTGAGCCCAAATGATTATATTAATATAGCCCAAATTTTATCCAAATCCTTGATCTAATTAACTTGGTCCAAATGGCTCAAGTAGCTAACCCACCTAATATCTTAATTAAGTCATGTAAGCACCTCAACAAATTAATCCATTTTTAGCCTATAATCCCTTTAATCTAACTTAAAAGTTGTATACACTTGGTTAATTTAAACTTTATATTCAAATAATGGCTTAGGTACCCGAGATTCATGGGATTTGATATTTTGAGTGAGCCACCTCACCCATTTATAGAATTTTTTCTTGAATTTCTGTAACCAACACATGCCATCTAGGCGGGTCGAAGTCGGGTTGACTTTGGGAAACTGGTTTTTGCCAATTTTTGGGTTAAGGATGATGGGTCGAGTCGATTTGGATAAATTTTTGCTGGAACATGGTCATTGAAGTTGTTGGTTCTGAGTTGTTAGGATGGTTGAGGATTTTTCTTATTTATGTGTAGTTTCGCTGCTTTGGAGGAGAAAGGGGGGAGAAATAAGAGCGTTGGGCCGGGTTGGTCGTTCTTTGGGCCTGGGGGTTGGTGTTGTTTTGTTTTGGGCGGGCTGGTGATGGGTTGGGTGATGATAGGCGAAATTACGCGCCTATATCAATATATTTTGCCCATATTTTAGCCTAGTTTTGAGAACAAATTATATATTTCATGCACTTTTAGTCCTTTTTCCTATAAATGAGCTAACAAACATGATTAGTAAAGTTTCAGGTATAAATGATGCAAAATACAGCATTTTATGGCTTACTTGACGCAAAAGAAAGCTCACGAACGAAGGAGAAGGAAGTGGGACGCCTAAAGGACCAAAACTGCTGCATGGAAAATCTGTCCCGGGCTAAAACAGTATTTCTGAAGACTCTGGGGACCTGGACCAAAACTGCTGCATGGAAAATCTGTCCCGGGCTAAAACAGCATTTCAGAAGACTTTGGGGACTTACAGACACAAAGCTGGATTTTGACAATGATACATTAACCTAGTACAATTGGGTTATGTATTTCATTAGTTTATTTGGATTAGGAGAATGTTACATTAACCTAGTACAAATGGGTTAAGTATTTCCTTAGTTTAGTAGGATTTGGTTATTTATTTCATTAGCATAGTAGGAGTAGGATAGGAGTATTATAAATACCCTATCATGCTAGAGATTTTAATCAAGTCCTCCCTTAGTGGAGAGGCAACTCCTCCCTTAGCGGAGAGACACATTCTACTTCTCAATTACAACTCTTCTAATCTTTCCATTAATTCTATTCTTCTTCTATTCTTAAATTCTACAACAAGAGAATCGTTACCAAGCCAAGGAATCACGCCACACGCCTATCACCTAATCCACACGCCATTACTCAACAATAACAATGCAAATCGTGATTTCCTTTGCATTCATGGGTAACTAAACTTCTCTGTTGGGGTTATGGAAGCCGAATGAGATACTATCTATTGCTGTGAGTTTGTGAGTTCGAGACACGTGTATTGCTTATATCATTATTCTCTTCATCTTAATGCAAATTCTTGTGGCTGCAGACGCATAGAATAACGCCAGTCTAACATTTAACTTGTTCGAGAGAAAGGTTATTTGTCTGGAAAAGAGATAATGTCAAGGTAGTAGGACACCCTTTCCTATTAAAAAGCTAGTGCCGTAACTGGACTAACCTCTTGGAGAATTCGTACCGTTAGACACGCTTTAAGCTCGAGAGAGTTAAAGTGAAATAGTCCTTGTTGAGGTCGAGAGACGCTTGGATTTACCATCGACTACAATTCTCTATAAGCAATTGCATGTCAAGACTCTACACACTCATAGCCAATAGAGACGTATACCTCAGAAGGTGGACATAACCCCAACGCTTCAATTCTCATTGTTTACAACCAACGTGACAATCTTTCTCTTTTTACTTTATTATTTTCAGCTTTTATTTCATTACTTTGGTTACTTATTACAATCCCCCCTTCTTACGAGACTTGCACCAAAAGTCTATTAATTTTGCTTACTTGTTGACCAAGCTATTCCCTGTGGGATCGACACCCAACCCAGGTTGGGTTCTATATTTGCTAACGACCGCTTTACACTCAAACGAGAGCTGTAGATTGAGCGTTATCATTGGGTCAGATTTGGGGGTTATTTAATAACCCCAATTAAATCTAATTGGGTTATTAAATAACCCTAATTAAATTTAATTAGATTAGAATAATTATAATTAAATTTAATCGGATTAAAATAATCTCAATTAAGAAATGGTAACTTTTGGGATTAAGATTGAATTACAATGTAAACGGCTTATTTAAAATACAACCAAATCGAATGTCTATTGGTCAATTGCATCACAATTGGGCCAATTTGATTTCAATTAAGGTCATATTTAATTTGTTCGCTAAATTGAATAGCAATCTGACATGAATCAAGTAACAAATTAACATCGAGTTTCTTAATTTGATAAAAATCCAACAAATATTCCTTCCAATAAAATATTTTGAGAGAAAATATTATTTAAAACCAAGATTTTATCCATTTGAATTAATTTTCAAGTTCAATCAATAAAAATCTAATTTTAATAAAATGTTCATTTAAATAACAAAATTTATACACTCTCATATAAATAAAAATGCTAGAAAATGTATAACCGTTAATTAAATGATAAAATCAAATTGAATAAGTAATTTAAACTAGCATTTATTTGAACAAAATAATTGTTGTGATTTTATTTTAAAATTGAAGAAAATCAAAATTAAATTGGATTGCGGAGGGCAAAAATTAGGTGTCAACAACACTCACAGACAAAAACATTTTCACTCACATGGTCTCTATGAACAAAACTAATTGCAATGATTTTACCACACAAGATGTTTAAAGAGTTATGTGCATTATCAAGAACAATTCTATAGAGATCATCACTAACTTGAGAATTTTGAAGCACACTATTCATATGCTCAAGTAGTGAACTACATTTAAGAGTAAATTGATCATCATGCACACTAAGAGTACTACCAAGAGTACTCATTTATGAGACTACACATTCCTTGCCCATAAGAGTACTCTCATCTTCCAAGAAGAGATTTTCATCTTTTGGAGGAAGTTGTCAACCAATAGTGGGTTAACATATCAAATATAGCCTTCAAGGCAAGCTATACTATCATTTTCACTACTAGGTTCATTAGGATTGTTTCTATCATCGTCAAACAAAACATTAAACCTAAAGAGAGCATGATCTATCTCACGGACAGATTTGGAACTAGCAAGTGCTTCGCTCTCTATAAGTTCACTATCAAGTACCAAAGATGTTTCAATCTCCTATTTACCTTGGTGTGGGTCGGGGTAGCCCACCTCTTCCTTCGAGAAGCTCTTGGCATAAGGTGTTTGGACAAGGAAAGTTGAATTTTGTGGGATAAGTTTAGGTAACAATTGTTGTAGCCTATCCACGTGCCATTTCATTTCTTTAATATCGTCATTGATGCGATCAAACGTGGCATCAAGATTAGTGGCAGCCATGGTAGCTAAAGAAAAGGACAACAACAAACAACAAAACAAACTTGTTAGTTCAAAATGCCTCACCACACTCTCACTGTCGATTTTACCTCACACTTGGTTTCACAAGTTTTGAAAGGTGGCTTGTACTTCATGAGTGATTGAGGATCGAGTCTGCTCTTGTCCGGAATGGATTTTCATTTGATCTGACTCAAAAAAAATTTATTTACGGACTTGAACCAACAAGATAAAATGAATTCACAAAAGAGAAAAGCACACAACAAACGTTTAACATGAATGAATGAACACAAAGACTAACTAACAATCTAGTAGATGAGTACTAGTTTGCCAATTAGTATTGGAACCAACGAAATTGAAACTAAGGAACAACAAAAGGAAACTAAGAAATCTAAAATTTGAGCTTAAATATATTGTGTGAACAGTAACAATGGTGATGTGACAGCACGTAATTGGTTGCGGTTTCTAATAATTTTTTTTTCTTGTTGTTGTCCAATTTCAAGTCATGGTCAATTTACAATTTTGGAATTGGTGGAATTTTTTTTAAGGAGAGAAATTCAAATAAGTCTTGAAGCCTTTTCAAAGTCAAGTTTTCAAGACTTTGACTTTCTTATACTTCTCCTTATAACATGGACCCTTGTTTTATGAAAAGTTGTTGGAAAGTGGTTGAGATGTGATTGACTATTTGATGAGTGATGGAAAGTCTTCCAAGACTAACAAAGCTTCACCCCTTTTTCCTTCACCTTTATTAATCTAATGTTCACTTTATATTAACAAGCTATGAAGGTTGTGAAGAACTTCAAGATCACAACAATAATTTCTCAAGAACAACAACAACTCCACCAATATTCATCTACAAGTCCACAACAATTGTACCACTCTGTCAAGAACAACAATATCAACCCACGGCCAACTTCAAGTTTACAACAACAAGTTCAACAACATAAGCTCAAACCTTTAGATCTAGACACTTTTAGTGTTGGTGAGAAAGAAACCAACATTAGAAACAACCTAAACAAACAAAAAGCTACAAGATCTAGTGACAAAGAAAATGTCTTGGCTAAGACAAAAAACAAGACCCAACTTTCGGCCAAGTACAATCTCAAGAACACTTCACTTTTTTTTCAACTCTCAAGCCCAAGATTGATCTTGTTAATACAAAATCAAAGATGTCTTTGATACCAAATGATACAAGATCTATAAACACAAAATCAACCTAGGTGCATATTAAACACAAAGACCCAATAATGCATACAAGTAACACGAATCTCTACGGTGAC
The DNA here is from genome assembly GCA_030864225.1 of Capsicum baccatum var. pendulum. Taxonomy (NCBI): domain Eukaryota; kingdom Viridiplantae; phylum Streptophyta; class Magnoliopsida; order Solanales; family Solanaceae; genus Capsicum; species Capsicum baccatum. Next base: position 10,383,591 of record CM061550.1, read on the forward strand.
CACAAGGGAATGGGATACCCAAGCAACCAACGTTTCAAAACTAGCACCAATACAAGTGATATCCACACTTGTTTACAAGGAATCCACCTTGTAAGACTCTCTCTCTAGAGCTCTCAAAATATCATCAAAATTATGAGAAAATGACCAAATATATTTTATTTATAGCCTAGGTTACAAGTTATTATAAAATGACTAAAATGCCCTTATTGAGCCATGGCAAAGGGGCGGCCTTGGAGTGTGAATATTGGATGGCTTTAGAGTGTTGGGACTTCTTCTCTACACTTTAAATCTTGTTCCATTGGTTGGAAAGCCACCCGAGTCTTCACGTATTGGTCAATAATCATGATCGTACTTATATTATATGTCATCACCAGTATTCAATCAATAAAGTCGTAAGCAATATACCTTTCATAACACGACCCGGGACAATGGTCGAGATGGGCATCCCTAGCCATGAAGGCCCAATAGAACCCCCTTAGTTCTACCAACCCACTAGTGATATTGTCTTATTTTGGTCCAAGCCCGCACGACTTTAAAACACGTCACTAGAGAGTAAGGCTTGCTTACTTATATACCCAGAATCCCTCCTGTGTTTTGACGATGCGGGACTCCTTCTCCTAAGTTAGGGTATCATATACCCCCCTTATATACTTAGCATCTCCGCTGAGGTTTGTCCCACCGAATAGGATTTGACTATCTCAGGACTGAGGTTTTCCCCGCCTTATCAGGATTCACCTATACTCAGTTTGAACTCTGGCCCACATCGACAGGGCTGACACAAGAGTGGCTTTGATACTATTTTTTCATGACCCAACCCGAGGCCCTGGTCACGATGGGCATCCCGAGCCATGAAGGCCCGAGAGACCTCCTTAGCCTGCCCAACCCATTAGTGATATTGTTATCCCACACGACTTTAAAATGTGTCACTAGGGAGTAAGGCTTACTTACTTATATACCTAGAATCCCTCCTGTATTTTGTCAATATGGGACTCTTTCTACTAAGTTGGGGTTTTACAATACCACATCTTTCTCCATTCCACACCAAAAAATATGTATATAAAAAAATATATGCATACTCATAAACTGTAATTGCATTCTTTATAATGATAAACACTTCTCGGATATCTAGTTATCATCATAACACAGCCCTTTACCTAATAATATATCCAAAATAATCACAAGTTCATAATCACGGCCTTAGGCCCATATACATGTCTGAAACTCATATCAATAATCATATTTATAAGTCGTAGCATATATTTAATCATCTCACATATAAGAAGCATAATATCAATAAGTATATCACCTCTATTAGACATCTCATATCTATAGGTCATACATCATGACCAAGAGGAAAATCACCTCTCTAGGCCAATTTGTATATCTAAGAGAAACATCGTCTTTATAGGTCAAACAATCATGATTAAAGGAAATAGCAACTCTATAGGCCAATCATCAAGTCTAAGAGGAAATTAACATCTCTATAGTCCATTAATCACAATCCGGTGAAAATCATCACAATTTATCAATTCGTAAAGTAAATCTCATAAATAAGGCTCATTAGTCTCAATTAGGCCTACTATCCACAACTAAGCCTATAGGGGCTAACACAAGTCTTGGCCTAAGTGGGATGGATGATCCCACTTTTATTCCTCAACTTCCAAAATTAAGCACACTATGCCCCAAAATAGGCTAAGGTATTTAGTTCATATTCTAGATGTCAAGTAAGCCATATTCAAGCCCAAGATAACATGTTTTACTAGAAACAAGGGTACTCAAGTCTACTCTACCCAAATTATGATTTCAAGACTACCACACTAAGTCCAAATAGGTCAAAGATACAAATCATGCTTAAATGATAAAAACCACAACCCAAACATAGGTTTACATTATAACCATGCTACAACAAATCTAAGCTAAAGAGGGAAAGCAATAGGATTCAAAAGGGTTATAAACATGTAATTTTATGGGTCTAAAGCCCTTATCTAATCTCCAAACATCAACAATCAAGGACAAGTTATCCTAATCATAATTAAGCCTAGCATCCATATCACACATCATTTATGAAGAAAAGTAGACAAAAGTCTTACCTCAAGGTCGAACAGCAAAACCTCACATCATGCACCACACACCAATCTTCACTTTACAATCCCCAAAATGTGATCACACTATCAAAATCATAATCTACTTATCAGTATGAGTGTATTGATACCCATATTGCACTATTGTGCTTCAGGTCCAAAAACGACACCAAAAACCCCAAGTGGGTCCCACTTACGAAAAATACATTTCGAAGTCAACCGAATGTTCATACATGAACATGGAATTAAAACCATCAAAAATGAGTAAAAAACAAGCAATCTTTGGGCAAATATCAATCCCTAAGTGAATTTGGGATTTTGGATAAAAAATCGAGAAATTCATCAATAGAGTGATGAAATCTTACATTAATCTGGGTGAAAATCATGATAATAAATGTTTATCAAGCTCTGTAGACACACACAAGACTCAATTTTGAGTCATCATACCCATTTAGGACTTCAGGCTCTCAAAAAAGAAGAGAAAATCCCCAAATTCGCGACCTTGGGTCTATATGTAGACCCTCTTGGCGAAGAGATGCGGTATCCCCATGGCAGCAAAGTCAAAAACTTATTTCTGACCCTCGGAACTCATTTGAAACCCAAATAACATGATCCAATAGTGAAATTTGAGTGTAAAACACATTTTCAATCCATTGGAATCATCAAAACGTTCATAGAAAGATCGTTTTGGCAAAAAATGGGTCCACGCCTATAGCTCCATTTTTCATAAAATATTCTCAATAGCCTAATAAGTTTAGAAGGTTTGAGACCTGAACCAAGGGTCCCACTAGCTTAAAATCGACGTTCCGGACGTGATGGAGAGGTTGGATTTTTAATTCAATATTTTTTTGATCAAATATGGATCCCACGCCCATATTTCGATTTTCCAACTTTCCAACCAATAGGTCGAAATGAGCTCGAGCGCATTGGAACCCAAAACAAAGGTCTACCTAGATTAAATTTTATATTTCAAATCTACTGCCATAGTCAAAATTCGCATCCAAGATAATTTTACTAAAGTTTTCGCTCGGTGGTCATTTGGAACTAGCGAAGATTTCAAAACAAGGAATTGGCTCAAAAAAATAAATGAATTGTCTGGTAAACTAACTGTCGGTCCCAGAATGTCATACATGACATGGAGAAGCTATGGAGAAGCTCAAACGGTGAAGATAAGCATAAATATGGAAAATAACCTAAAGGATCATTATAGAGGCTCTCTCTGTATACTATTTTTCCTTTTGATTTGTCTGTCATTTCGGCATGAATAAGATTTGTTATGTTCCCTTCAAAAGTAATCCCCAACCTCTAAGATTATTAAATGAAAGTTCGGTGTATTAAGTTCCCACTATGTACAGACTCATAAAAATGTTGAATCATAGCGATCTATTATAAGCAGTATTACTCTGCATTTTCGCAACAAACTGATTCCATAAAAGTTCAAAAATTCACACTTCTTATAAAGTCTGTTTTATTCATATCAAAATCGCTAATTGTGTAGAAATATTTAATAACGTAGACGTGCCAAGATATTAGTATCACCTAAACATTTATTACTCCCTATTTGAAAACGAATAGATACCAGTTTCACCTAAAAATTTATTACTCCCTATTTGGAAATGAATATATAGGTTTACTCTAGTTCATGTTAATGGAAAATGTGATTTGATTGTTATAAATATTTTCATATATTAGTAATATTTACTCAAAATTATATACTTATGTTCATGCCGGTGGAAAATGTGATTTGATATTAAGATTTTCGTATATTATTAATGTTTATTCAAAACTATATACTCTAGTTCATGTAGTGGAAAATGTGATTTGATTGTTATAATAAATTTTGTATATTCAAAATTATATACTGTAGTTCATGTTAGCAGAAAATGTGATTTGACTGTTTTAGAGATTTTGGTGTATTATTAATGTTTATTCAAAATTATATACTTTAGTTAATGCCAGTGAAAAATGTTATTTGAATGTTGTAATGATTTTAATGTTTATTCAAAATTATATACTCTAGTTCATGTCAGTGGACAATTTGATTTCATTGTTATAAACATTTTGGAATATTATTTATGTTTATTCAAAATTATATACTCCAGTTCATGCTAGTGGGAAACGTGATTTGATTGTTATAAAGATTTTGATATATTTTTAATTTTTATTCAAAAGTATATACTCTAATTCATGTTAGTGGACAATGTGATTTCATTGTTATAAACATTTTGGTTTATTATTAATGTTCATTCAAAATTATATATTCTATTTCATGCTAGTGAAAAATTTGATTTGATTGTTATAAAGATTTTGGTATATTATTAATGTTTATTCAAAATTATATACTCTAGTTCATGCTAGTGGAAAATGTAATTTGACTTTTATAAAGATTTTGGTATATTATTAATGTTCATTCAAAATTCTATACTCTAATTTATGCCAATGAGAAATGTGATTTGATTGTTAAAAAATTTTTGGTATATTACTAGTGTTTATTCAAAATTGTGTTCCCACTTACTAATCCTAACTTGGTAAGAAAATGCATCAAGTATATATAAAATATTTTCCTATTTAGCTTTATAATTTTAGATCTCACTCATTTCACTTAAGCAAATTACTCTTATTTAGTATTTTTTATTTTTGAAAAAAAAAAAAGCAAAATTCATCTAGTATATTAAAATAATATATCTTGCTTAGAATTTCATATCTCATTGATTTTATAATTTTACTTATGCAAATCAATATGTTTTTTAGTTTTCTTTTTTTTTTTTTTTGAACAAAAAAACTCACAAAAAAAGAACTCAAAAAGATCATTTTCTTAGTTCCCAAAAGTTGGTATTTGGTAATATCATCAATTGCGCTCCAAAAAAAAGGCGTGAACAGATCCAGTGACAAAAAAAATAGTGTTCACAGGAAGCTTAACAAAGTTATAAATATAGGTATTCACTTCTATGCCTCACTAAAAAAAGCTCTCTTAGTAATGCAAGACTTTTCTGTATCTATAATTTAATTTTCATAGGTGATCCAAACTAAACCCCCCGCGCCACATCTCCCTCCCATAAACTTCTCTCCACTCCTACATCTCTGAAAATAAGTACAAAGAAAATGTTTATTGAGTTTATAGGTGAGTTTGCAATCATGAAAGATCTGAACTTGCATCATTTCAGCCCGAGTACTACTGTTATAGACCCTAAATACACTCTGACCCATACCCTTGATCCAAATTTTAGCTTCGCCTTCAACAACAACATCTTCTTCGACCGTCTTCTCCAGATCGAGATTATGGCCGACCCCCACTTCAATTCAAGGTGGGATCGGCGATAATCTCAATCTGAAGGAGACAGTCGGAGAAGTTTTTGCTGTTGAAAGAAGCCAAAAACCGGGTCCCGGATACAGGTCGGAGAGAATTTTGGGTCAATACAGCTGTTCTCGGGTCGAAAAGATCCAAATTCTGATCCTTTATGACTGTAAACTCGACTATAAACTCTATTAATCTTTGCTTTATAATTGTCTCTGATATGTAGGAGGGAGAAATATTTGTGGGAGGAAGACGGAGGGTAAGGGGTCTAGATTGGGTGACCCATGAAAGTTGAATTATAGATAGACAAGTCAGCATGCAACCCGACTCTAGCAAACAATCCTTTGTAATGTTTCATGTAAAAAAATCAATGTCTTAATCCCCCAAGTTTTTTTCACATTGATCCCTTTTTCAGAAGCAACCATAACACTTTTGATTATTCCAAAAATCTATTTCATATATGTATATGTATCTATTCTTGTGGTTGATTTCGAAAGCTACTCTTGTTATTGTATTGTTTTGTTGTGGTATGTTTCTGTTATTTTGTTACTGTTATCTATTTCTTCTACTTCCGTTTCTTCTTTCTCGGGACTATTTTTGACTGTTTCTCTACTAAGGTCTATGCATACTCTATTCTCCCTAGACCCCACTTTGTGAGCCTACACTGGGTATGTTGTTGTTGGTTGGGGACCTAGTGTTTCAATTTATGCTAAATGCTGTCGCTTTTGGTTCAGTGTGACTGTTTCACCTTTTGTAGTTCAGTTGAGCTTGGTTTATTTTCCCTTTCAGAAGAAAGGTGTTATATTCGTTGTGTAGGTTTCTGGAAATGTTTTCCTTTACAATAAACACCTTTTTCATTTGGTTTTTCCTTAATCCTTTAACCACTCGAGGTTTGTTAATGTATATTGTGATAATCATTCTTCTTTCCATGATTTCAGATCAATTATTGGGTTGCTTGGAGCATGAAGTGCAATTTTGGTTCTAATTCTTAATTGGCATAACTTTTTAAACATTATATTTCAGTATCTGATCATGTATGGGTTTTCAGCGTTTTGAAGTAACTGATGCTTCTTCTAATCTGTGAAGAATTCGGTGCATCTTCTATCCGTTATTGTTGAGAGACCAGCCATTGTTTTCCCTTTTTTTCCGCCTCTGTATTTCAACACCCAAGATCAAGTAAATTATCATGAAAATCAAGTAAATTATCATGAAGATTTGTTACAATAAATGTTTATTGAAAAGTTAATGGTTTAATTATCAATGTAAATGACAACCACATGTGTACTTTCTTATGGAGGAGAGTTCAGTATGAAGTTAAAAGACATTACCAAGTTTGTGACTTTAGTCGTTGTTCACCCAGATGTTCTAGTCATTTGCTATGTTTATGGTCCTGGGTATGTTGTAGTTGCTGCTATGTTTATGGCCCATCTTCATCAAATATGAATGCAATTATAAAGTTTGTTTTAATGTCTTGCTTGGTTTATGCTTTGCGAGTTACAAGCTTGTAACCGTACTTGAAACTTCAATACCGCTTGCAAAAACTCAAACGATTTCGAACTAGTGTATGTATTAGACTTTTAAAGCATCCCTAAGAGAAATATGGAAAAGTTGGCTCCTGCATTGTTACAGAAGTAACTCTATATCTTGCAAATTAGGTCACTATCTTAACGTAAACACAACGTTTCATGTTCACGTTCCACTAACAGCAACACTTTGAACAAAGTTAATGTAAGGTTTTGCAGAATGTCCTCTGTCCAATTCTGCTTATGCAATGGTTTCCTCATGAAGGAGGTATAAGAAAGATATATATGCCAGAGTTTCCAATGTGTAAAAAGGAATCGTTATGCGTTCAGGTCATTTGCCGAATGATTTGACTCAATCTTTCAGTTTGGAATCCAAAACGCTTTGTCACGGGAGTTTGGATTGTTGTTGAAGAATCTTTGGCACCAGACCTTGAGAGACAGGCTCAGCAATTTTAGTGTTGTTTCAACTATTACCTTGTAAATTATCCATCGCAAGCTTGTGGCCAATCCCCTAATCTAGTAGACTGTCATATATAAATATTCTCCTATACATAAATATTCTCTGTGATTTCTCCAATGGCTTGAATTTGTTAATATGACTTCTACTCATTCTCTTCCTCTGTTGATTCTTGTGTCAGTCGATAATCTACTTTGTGGGATGCCGTGCAAGGTACAATGCTGCTTGGATATTCTCTAAAACTTGAATTCCACAAGCTGCACAATCCAGATGATGAGTCGGTGTTCTTGAGCTGATGATAACAGTTCATGTTCTTCAGCTATTTGTTGACAAAACTCTGTAAAGCTTTACTAAACTTTTACCTCACCAGCAGGTGAGGCTTTAATTCCGCACCTTGTAATCCCCTACCACAACTTTTAGATTTTTTTTTATAATACAAAAATGAAATGGTTAATGTAATGTAGAAGACATTTTGATGTTTATGTTGATTCATTGTAGACGGGTAATTTTGTCCCTCCGAAAGATTAATTTACCCAATTTTACCTTATCCTACCATGTACCCTCATCCATGTTATTATACACTCACAAAATAATAAAAAATAATAATAATAAACTCCCTAACAAATTCTATCCAATCCCAACCCCTTTACATCTCATCCTAAGAACCTACCCAAACAAAAATAGACACCTAACCCTTATCCCTCCAATTAGAAAACAACACCTACCTACCTACCCTAGCTCACTACCCCGTCCTCACCTCACAGCATATATACACACACAATATCCACGCACGGGACAGATATTTTTTCTTCTTCTTCCTCACAAAAAGAACCTAGAGAAAAAAAAAATTCCATGGACCATCATCTTCTTCTCCACAAAATACACGCACATTCACACCAGTAATACACACATGCAGACAACAATTCAAACACACGAGAGAGAGAGAGATTGAAGAAGAGAGTCATGGAGAGAGGTCAGAATTGAACAAAAAGGCACAAATCCTGCGTTTGTTCCTGTTCCGGCGATGAATTCGCCGAAAAACGTATCAAAACATCTGAAAGCAGTCGAAATCCACCTGATTCTGGCCTAAACCATCAGCTCCGGTCACAAGCACCAAAGCCCGCGACCCAATCCAGCTCAATCTCGTTGGATTCGCCACTGCTGAGGCTTGCCGAAGCTCCGGTGAAGCCATAGCAGTCCAAGTTCGAAAATCCCCACCCCTTTTTTCAATGAAAGGCATAACCGCGTTGATGTCAGTAACGCCGAATTCAAAATAGCCTACATTCGTTTTCTCCGTTTTAGATTCGATTGGTCCTTTGGTATTTCGATTTGGGATTGTTATACTTTTGGGGTTGTTCAGTTTTGGGTTTATTGAGAGTTTGGTTTTGATTGAGGTTGAGTTTGAGGTTTTCGGACGTGGATTCTACCGGGTTAATCAAAATAATACATCAATTTTGAAAGAGGCATTGAGGTCCAATTCTATCTTCTCTAATTTTACATAATCAAAAATGATTTGCGTGTTCGGTATGTGTGAATCTTTGTTATTTATTGTTTGATGTTGGAGTTGAATGTTGAAAACTTGAATTGATAATCGAAGCATGTGATAATTTGGTTAATGGATCGGGGAATCAAAATTTGATAAAAGATGAATAAATTAGTTGTTTCGATTCATTGTTATTATTACTTGGCGTCTAATTGTGAATTCTATAGTATCATGATAGGTTGACTTGGATAGGCAAAAAAATTTTATGTTCGGGTAGGCAAAATTTAGGAGTGATGCATTGTTGAATGCGTCGAATGCTTAAATGTGTGTGTTGAATATTTTCTAGTTTTATCGTATTTCATTGAGTGTATTCATTTATCCGGGGAATTCCCTGAGGTCACATTTGTATTTATTTATCCGGAGAATGCCCCGAAGTATCATGTACGCAAAGGAGGCTCGTGATCAAGGCCCGGAACGTCAGGTGGATTTTAGTTTAGGATTATTTTAGAATAGAATAGGTTTTATATTTCAGCAGCTCTTTTATTTTGGATTGAATAATTTGGACTGAACTTTATTTTTGTTTGTTTTGAATTTTGTATGATTTGTTTGTTTGCTTTTTTTTGTGTGTTTATGTGGTTTATACATTTGTAATATCAAATTAGCCGATACGCTCCACCAAGCGACTGTGGTCGAACCACAGGATCGAGGGGTGCCTAACACCTTCCCCTCGGTCAACAGTATTTCTTAGCCGGAATCTCTGTTTGCGGATTAGTTTTTAGAGTTAAACCCTTTCGAAAAGGTGACATGGCACACCGGATTATGCCAAGTGGCGACTCTAAATAAGAAAAAAATAATAATGTAAATAATCTTTTTTTTTGCGAAATAAAATTTTCATTTTTGTCACTTTATTAATAAAACCCTTTCGAACTTAAAATACATATCTAATCTTTTGGAGTGTAAAAGGGGGTGTGACAGCTCTGGCGACTCTGCTGGGGAAGTCAATGACAAGTTTTCAGAATTCGAGCTATTTTTGGAGTCGTATCGGCTTTGTTTGGCATTACGAGTGTATAATCATTGTTTGTGTTTATTGTTTGTGTTATTTTTTTTTTCACTTTTGTGCATTTTTGTGCTCTTTGTTTATAGTATTTATCCTATGTGTTACCGCTTTATATCTGTCATCATGAGTCCACCACCACCCCCCCCCCCCCCCCCGGCCTTCTTTCTGCAACAAGTCCGTAGTACACGTGTTGTACACAAACTCTAGTTCAGTCACCCTTATTTTTGGGGGGAGCCATCGGTGTTATGGAGTAGGTGGAAAGCAAAGTAGCCACTATCTACCATACGCTCCCCCGAACAGCCTTGTTAGTGAACCACAACATAGGTCAGCCTTTAGGTCATGCTTATGTTCATCATACAGAGACCTAGTGGAACCCACTTGCCCCTTTGTAGGAGACTCACCTCTAAAGCATCCCTACGTGCTAACTGTTGCATCTTTAAGGGTAACGTGGTCATTTGAGGGACTGATTTTTAAAAAAAATGTGAGTCGAAAAGAATGAATCAAAAGGAATATCGTAGTTTATTTTAGAATTCTTTATGGCTTTTATTCTTCACGATCCAAAAACTTAAAAAGATTTTTTTACGTATTGTATTTGTCTTCTCAAAGTACCGTAAATTCAAAAAAAAAAAGGTTTTGTTTGCCTTTTCTACTTATTTGTCGAAAACAAAAATACCAAAAAGATTTTTCTTCATAATTGGTGGTTTCAGTCTTAGTTAAAGTGTCTAGCTGACAATCCAAAAGTTTTTCTTTTCATTTGTTTTTGGCAGTGTCTTTTAAGTTAGGGTCAATTTATTAGTTAATCATTAATTGTCCAATCTGGATGAACTGCGCATACCTGATTCCCTTTCATCGGGTTGGGATACGTAGGCAACCCTCGGTAGGTCCGGTAATCTTTGTGTTGGCCTTTGTCTTATTATTAGCCTAGGTATCTCGCCCCGTAATCTAGAGTTGTTTGCCAAGTAGACTGATTTCGCTCAGTACTTCTATTCGGCAAATTGAAGTTATGAATGTGGTCTGTCCCATCGACATATGCTTGCGTCAAAAATCTCAAGGGTTAGGAATCTTCTACTCCTGTCGATTTTTTGAGATAACATCTTATGTGTTATTACAGGATGGACTTGTCCACCAAGTCTAGAGTTGTGATGGTTGTCAAGGTGCCCAAAATGTTAATCAAGTGGTGGGAAATGTTTGACTATGTTGATCAGCAGAAACAGATTAAAATATTAGGTGATCTTACTGAACTTCTGCATGTTACCCCTCATCCAGATTTAATAGAGGCTTTGTTGACCTTTTAGGATCCAAGTAGTTTGGTGTTCAGGTTTGGGGAATGTGAAATGACTCCTACTTTGGCAGAAATATCTGTTTTGTTGCATTTGCCCTATATCAAGAAGGATATGATCTGAGCACGAAATCATACTGGTGTGAGATTTTTCCAGTCTTGTGGTTTAAAAAGTAAGGGTATGCGTTTGGGTTGTTTAAGTGATTCATGGGTTTCCTTAGATTTTTTGTTCGCTAGATTCGGTCCCTCAGAAGGTTTTGATTGCTTTTGGGATGAATTTCATATGAATAAGGAGAAGTGGGAGAGAAAGCGTCTTGAAGTCTTCACCCTCGCTTTGTTAGGTACTTAAGTGTTTCCACTAGAAGAAAGACGTATTAATACCCATTTGCAATCTGTGGTGATGACCCTATTTCATAAGGATCAAAACAACAAGGGCATTAATCAAAAGGGCAGGTTCACTCTCATACCCATGATCTTAACAGAAATATATAAGGCTTTAACCGAAGTGAAGGGGGGAATGAGATTTTTTTAGGGCAGTAACCTGATAGTGCAGTTATGGATGATGGAGGATTTGCATGCGCCTTCTTTAGTTAGACCAGACATGGTAGATCTTTGTATTCCCAATCGAGTGAAAGACATGGACTACAGGTTGCATTTGGATAAATTCTCGTTACCCGTGGGAGTCGACGCTTGGATTGAATTTCTTGAGTCAAGAACCAGGGATAACATTTTGTGGACTTATTTGTGGGTTCGACCAAAGATAATATTGTTGGGTTGTCAGACGCAGCTCCCTTTAGTTATGTTAGGGCTCAATTGCACTAGACCATACAGTCCTTCTAGGGTAATATGCCAGCTGGGTAGGCGGCAGTATGTGCCACCAACAGTGGATCTTCTGAAGGATGTTGAGTACTTCAAGGACCATGCCTTAGGTGAGAGCAAGTACGAGTATTTTTGGAAGCATGCAACAAAGCTAGGTGTGGACACACTCAAAGAAAGTTTGGATAATCCGGGCGACACACAGGGATATGATATCTGGCTTCAATCTATCCCTCGGGGTATCAGTCAACCCTTACCAGCGCAGCTTAGAGGGAGAATACAGGAAGAATGCATAGTAGACGACCATAAGGGTGAAAATGCATGGTCCAAAGCGGAAACACAGAGAGTTCAGTTAGCAGATTTGTTCAAAATGGTAGAAAGGTGTCAGAATAATCTTTCCAAGTGCACTCCTCATGAGGCAGGAATACGGGCCCGAAGCTTCTTCCCTAATATCAGGGTGTCTTTACAGGATATGCTATAAAGTTTAAATGGGATAAAGAGAACTTCAAAGGAAGGTCCATCTTAGCTATGGTCATCATGCAGAGCACCAGTTTGAAAGAGCATTTCTTATCTTTATTCAGTTTGAGTCTTTTATGTGTCTGTCATTGTAGGGTGGTATCTGCTTTAAGTCAAAGTCAAGTTGTTTTTGGTATTAGGGTCTTTATTAGTAATTTCACGTATGTCGTCTTAGGGGTCTATAATGTTGTTCCGTATTTGTTGTTTAGTTTTAGAGTGGTCCTAAACTTTCGTCAAAATGCTATGATGTTACGTCTTTTCTTTGTTTGTTTATTTTCATTTTCGCAAAAAAAAACTGTAATGTTTATGCATATGCTACCCAAACTACGCAAGATCTGATTCATGTACAACATGATACGTAGGCAACCTACTGTTGGGTTCGATATAATCCTTTTGTTTCATTGTTTTTCATTAATTTTCCTCTTTTAAAGAAAAAACAAAAGCCATAAAGAATGATAAAATAAAGGTAGATAACGAGAGAAGGGAAAAGAACAGAGATGGATACAAAATAATAATAATAATAATAAAATAATAATAAGTGTAGATAAAAATAAGTATAGATAAAAATTGGGATGATGTTAAAATGACCTCGCTACCCTCAAAAGATGGTAGAAATGAACATGAATTTAGGACAATTTTACCAATGTAATTCCCATGCTTGTTGTGTGCCTCAATCCTAACGGATGTCGTCTTTGATGAGCAAGTTCTTTCAGATAAAAGTGGTAGGTTTGCAGCACTCTGGCTAGTCACCCATACTTCACTAGATCCAAAGCAAAGCTCGCTATGGCTAGCAGGGAGATTGAAAATTTGCTCATTGACCTGGATCAGGATCACATGGAAGAAAGTTCAGAATACAATGATGAGGTAGTAAGGCTCAGGCAACAATTGATAGATTTACATCGGGCATGGGTCAGCGGCTTGCCTCCTCCTCGGCTCCTTGAAGGTCTTGGGAATATCTCTAACTGCCTACCGCTCTCTCAGGCGTAATTCTCTGCTCCTACTGAGTCAACTGAGCACGCGCCAGGATTCACTCCGCAACATTATTATCCTAGCAGTTCTGGTGTGCCCTTGGCAGCTCCCCAATCAAGACCAGCTGCTCAACCAGCACCACTGATCACACCGGTATTCCTGGCTTCGCCACCACATGAAACTCCCATATATGTTGTATGTCCCACAATGAGGCTTCCTAGGTCTGCCAGTGAGCCAGTACTGAAGGTTTGAGATAGTCAGTATTATGCCCCGGAGCCTACTTTGCAAATAAATGAACCGTATGGGTACACTCAGCCACCTACATTTCCATTTGATACGGATAAACCTATCGCAACAGAGGAACAGGATATTATAGCCCGAAAATTGAAAAGTTTAGAACAGGCTATGAGGAATTTGCAAGGAATCGTAGATTATAGGAGTGTTTCCTATAAAGATCTTTGCATATTCCCAGACATCAACCTTCCCCTCGGTTTTAAGATGCCTAATTCGAGAAGTATGCAGGACACGATGATCCCGTGGCACACTTGAGACGTTATTGCAACCTGTTGAGGGCTGCAGGAGGAAGGGAAGAGCTGCTCATGGCTTTCTTTGGCGAGAGTCTTTCTGATCTGGCCTCAGAATGGTTTATCGATTGAGATATCAATAAATGGAACAACTGGGATGACTTAGCTTCTGAATTTGTTCAACATTTTCAGCATAACATCGACCTGATTTCAAAAAAAAATCCTTGGTCAACATGAAGAAAAAGAGCACTGAAGGTTTTAGGGAATACGCGATAAGGTGGCGTGAACAGGACGCCAGGGTAAATCCTCTAATGAAAGAAAGTAAGTTGGTAGAATATTTCATTCAGGCACAGGATGAGACCTATTTTCAACATTTACCTTCGGCAGTGGGAAAATCTTTTATTAAAGTCCTCAAAATGGGTGAGATGATAGAGGACGAAATTAAGACCGGCTGAATAGTGAGTTTTTCGGCATTAAAAGCCACCACACAAGCGATTCAAGGTGGATATGGCATATTTGGAGGTAAAAAAAGAAAGAGGATGTGGCGACTGTCATAGGTGGAACCCATTCCTATCCCAAAAGACCACCTTGCCCCTATCCCCAATCCCAAGCCTAAGTCTACGCCCAAGCTCCATATATTCCTCCCCACCAATACTACCCTCCACAAAACCCTTTATATTTCATCCCACCACCCCTGTACCCAGTAGATAGCGTGCAACCATATGTCCAAACCCCTTCTTACCCGCAGTGGTATGCACAAGCTCCATAAAATTGCCCATTCGCTCTACCAAATTACCAAAACCCCTCCAAACCTAGTTTTCAGCCTAGGCCCGAGTATAAGAAAGAGAAGGCGGTCAAAAGTCAATTCACACCTCTTGGGGAGTTATATTCTATATTGTTTGATAGGTTGAGAAAGTTGAAGGTTTTAAGCCCAATTCAAGAAAGGCTTTCAAATCCACCGCCGAGGAATCTCAATTATTCTTTAAGGTATGCGTACTGTTCTGACATGCCAGGTCATGATATTGAGAAATGGTGGCATTTAAAGAGAGCTATCCAAGATTTAATTGACATAAATCAGGTGCTGGTCCAGGCCCCGTAGGGTCCAAACATTAACCAGAATCCGCTGCCAACCCATGATGAAGCCAATATATTAGAATTGATATATTATAGGAAAGAGTCTTCAAGGGGTTATAAGTCTATTGTCAAGATACAAACCACTGAGGAGAAATCGGTGAATGTAGCAGAGTGTTTGAAAGCAATGTCATTGAACTAGGGAGGAATGAGAGAAGATAAAGCCCAAGAAAGCATAAAGAAACCCCTTATCACAGTACAAGGTGCCAGAAGGTATGTTGATTTAAGTTAGGATAAACCTATGTTGATAGTGGTGGGAGCTCTGAGTCAGCCCATCTTGACTGTAAAAGGAGCACTAGCAGCGTCCATTATCCTCAAATCGGTGACCCAACCTCCGATAGTTGATACAAAAGGGTTCCCTAAAATTATGGGTGGACCATGATGACCTATCATGGGAAAAAAGTAGTGGAAGATGTAGATGAGGTAAGGGGTTTGACTAGTTTAGGAAGATGCTTCGTGCCTAAAAGCTTAAGAAAGTCCATCCCAATGGTGAGTGAATCGTCATCTATAAAAAAGCCTATCACCGAAGAAGAAGCCAAAGAATTTTTGAAAAAGATGAAATTACCAGAGTATTCAATAATAGACCAGTTGAAGAAACCCCTGCTCAAATTTCCCTTTTATCTTTTCTGTCGCACTCTAAGGAGCATCGTGATGTTTTACTAGAGGTATTTTATGAAGCATATTTTCCTAGGGATATTACAATCAACCAGCTTAAGATAATGGTCGGAAAAATCTTTGAGGTCAATCGAATCAGCTTTTCTGATGATGAATTGCCTGTTGAAGGTACAGGGCATAACCGGGGCCTTTACATTACAGTGAAGTGTGAAGATTTCTATGTCACTCATATTATTATTGATGGAGGTTCAGGTGCAAATATTTACCCTATTTTTACCTTGTAAAAGTTGAATATTGGTGCTGACAGGATCAGGCCCAACAATGTATGTGTTAGGGCTTTTAATGGTGCAAAATCAAATTCCATTGGTGAAATAGAACTAATATTGACCATAGGGCCTGTTAAGTTTGCCATAGAGTTTCAAGTATTGAATGTAGACTCCTCTTACAATCTGTTTTTGGGAAGGTCGTGGATCCACAAGGCCAAGGCAGTTGCATTTACACTGCACCAAATGATTAAGTTTAAGCATGATAGGTAAGAAGTGGTTATTCATGGTGAAGGAGATTTTCCCGCCTGCGAAGATTCTCCCTTGTCTCTTATTGAAGCAAATAATATAGAGGAGACATTCGTCTATCAAATTTTTGATACAGTGCCTGTAAATCGTATCCTTGAATGGCATGTTATACCGGGATTGCAGTTGTCTTCTGATTCTATCATGATGGTGAGTGAACTTTGGAAATATGGATTTGAGCCAAGAAAAGGTTTGGGAGTGTCTCTGCACGGTATAATTTGTCCTATGTCCGAGTGAGAATGTGGGCACGTTTGGTCTGGGATTTGAGCCTACGGCTGAAGATCTGAAGAAAGCCAAGGGAAGGAAAAAGAAAACATGGTCACTCCCTCGCCCAATGCCACTACTCAGTGAATCATTTGTTAAGAGTGGTGTCACGAAGCATGTGGAATTTGAAGTTGAATTAGTTGATGACTGCCAGAACCTTTTCATTGATATTGATATGGTCGAAGCAGGGGAAGGTACCAGTATAGAAGACGTGCAATTCATAGGTCCAGCTGTCCGGCTCAATAATTGGTAAGTCACTCCTCTTCCCGTCAGGAGGGAGTTTGGGTAGTTTATTTTGTTTTTCTTTCTGTTTATTCGAGTTATTTTAGGATTGTAATTTGGATTTTAGTTTGTTTATGTTCATATGGCATCTACGTTTAAACTCTTCTATTTTTTTATTTAATGAAATGCAATGTCCCTTTTGATTCGTGTCTAATATATTTTGTTCTTCTTTTTTATATACAGTTCTCTTTATGATAATTATAATGGCATGACATGCATGCGGAATTTTCATCCTGACCTTAAAATCCAAAATAAGCAAGATGTAATGAAGCAGGATGGGGAATATGATAAAAAACAAGCACTAGAAGAAATAAGCAAAGAGTTGGGACAGTTTGAAGACAAACCGAATCCTAATTTGAATGATACTGAGCCAATAAATCTAAGGGATCAAGAGGATGTTAGGCAAACTAAAATCTGTGTACATGATTTGCCACAACTAAAAGATGGAATGATTCAAGCATTAATTGATTAAAAGGATATTTTTGCATGGTTTTATGATGATATGCCTGGTTTAAGCACTGAATTAGTGGCTCACAAATTGCCAACTAATCCCGCGTTCCCTCTTGTCAAACAGAAGTTGAGGAAGTTTAAAATGGATGTAAGTATTAAAATTAAAGAGGAAATCATGAAACAACTTGAAGCCAAAGTAATTCGAGTAGCTCGCTATCCCATGTGGTTATCTAATGTTGTTCCCGTACCAAAGAAAGATGGTAAAATTCGAGTGTGTGTTGATTACCTTGAGTTGAATAGAGCAAGTACGAAAGATGATTTTCCACTGCCCAACATTCATATTTTGTTAGACAACTGTTATAAACAAGAGGTTGCCTGTTTTGTGGATTGCTATGATGGATATCACCAGATTATTATGGATGATGAAGACATAGAGAAGACGTCTTTTATCATACCATGGGGGACTTATTCTTATCAAGTGATGTTGTTCGGCTTGAAGAATGCTGGAGCAATATACATGAGAGCCATGACTACTATGTTTCATGATATGATGCATAAGGAGATTGAGGTCTACGTGGATGATGTGATTATTAAGTCAAAAAGTCGGGCCGACCATGTTAAAGATTTAAGAAAGTTCTTCGAAAGACTTCGTAGGTATAATCTCAAGCTCAACCTGGAAAAATATGTATTTGAAGTTCCGTCTAGAAAGCTGTTGGGGTTTGTAGTCAGTCGTCGGGGGATTGAGTTGGATCCCTCAAAAATCAAAGCCATTAAGGATTTGCCCCCACCCAAGAATAGGACGGAGGTGATGAGTTTGCTTGGTAGACTGAACTATATTAGCAGGTTTATTGCTCAACTCACAACCACTTGTGAGCCCATATTCAAGTTGCTGAAAAACAGTGCTGCGGTAAAATGGACTAAAGAATGTCAGGAAGCATTCGATCGAATCAAAAGATATTTGTCAAACCCACCCGTGATTGTACCCCCGGATCCTGGTAGGCCTTTGATCCTATATTTATTACTCATGGAAAATTCTTTCGGTTGTGTCCTCGGTCAACATGATATCACAGGCAAAAAGGAGCAGGCTATTTATTATCTTAGTAAGAAATTCACCGCATATGAGGCCAGGTATACTCTTCTTGAAAGGACGTGTTATGCCCTAACTTGGGTAGCACAGAAGTTGAATCATTATCTCTCATCCTATACTACTTATCTCATCTCCCGCATGGATCCAGGTTGGAGGTTATTCTTTGATAAAGCTATTAATATGAAAGGAGTCGAAATAGGTGCGGTTCTTATCTCTGAATCGGGGCAACATTTCCCGGTAATAGCATAGCTTTGATTCTACTGTACTAATAATATGGCAGAGTATGAAGCCTGCATTCTTTGTTTGAGGTTAGCTGTTAATATGGGAGTCCAAGAATTATTGGTGTTGGGAGATTCGGATTTGCTCGTCCATCAAATTTAAGGTGATTGGGAGACGCGATATTTGAAGCTTATCCTGTATCGACAATGCTTGCAGGAGCTATGTCAACGGTTTGTGCTAGTAAAATTTAGGCATATTCCAAGGATTTGTAATGAAATTGCTGATGCTTTAGCCACTCTGTCTTCAATGCTCCAACATCTTGACAAAGCCTACATCGATCCAGTGCATATAGAAAGTCGTGATCAGTATGCTTATTGTAATGCAGTTGAAGAAGAGCTCGATGGAGAACCTTGGTTCTTGGATATCAAGCGGTAAATTTAGTCAAAAGAATACTCAGCATATGCCACCAACTATCAAAAGAGGGCTAATAGGCGTTTGACTAGTGGATTTTTATTAAGTGGGGGAATCTTATATAAGAGAACCCCAGATCTAGGACTTTTGAGGTGTGTAGATGTAAGAAAAGCCTCGGCAATCATGATTGAAATACACTCTGGAGTATGCGCGTCGCATATGAACGATCATGTCTTGTCAAAGAAGATTCTTCGAGCAGGTTATTACTGGCTTACTATGGAAAGGGATTCTATTCAATTTGTTCGAAAGTGTCATCATTGTCAGGTACACAGTGATCAGATATGTTCTCCTCCTATTGAGTTGTATGCAATGGCTGCTTCATGGTCGTTCGTGGCTTGGGAAATGGATGTGATTGGATCGATTGAGCCGAAGGCATCAAATGTACATAGATTCATTTTGGTAGCCATTGACTACTTCACAAAGTGGGTAAAAGCAGTAACTTTTATGTCAGTGACAAAGAAGGCTGTGGTGGACTTTGTTCATGCCAATATCATTTGTAGATTTGGATTCCTAAGATGATCATTACAGACAATGCTGCCAATCTCAATAGTCATTTGATGCAAGAAGTATGTCAACAGATTAAGATCGCACATCAAAATTCTACTCCATATCGCCCAAAGTCAATAGAAGCCGCCAATAAGAATATAAAAAACATACTGCGAAAAATAGTACAAGGGTCTAGACAATGGCATAAAAAGTTGCCATTTGCATTGCTAGGTTATCGCACCACTGTTCGCACTTCAACAGGGGTAACAACATATTTATTAGTATATGGGACCGAAGCAGTCATCCCTACAGAAGTTGAAATTCCCTCTCTTTGAGTCATTGTAAAAGCAGAGATTGATAATGACGAAGGGGTAAAAACCCAACTGGAATATTTGAGCTTGATTGAGGAAAAAAGGCTAACGTTTGTGTGTCATGGCCAGTTGTATCAGAGGAGGATGGCTCGAGTGTATAACAAAAAGGTCCGTCCCAGGAATTTAGAAGTTGGTCAGTTGGTATTGAGACATATCCTTCCTCACCAGGTTGAAGCGAAAGGCAAGTTTTCCCCGAACTGGCAAGGTCCCTTCGTTGTGAAGAAAGTGTTGCCCAATGGAGCCTTATATGTGACAGATACTGAAGACAAATTGGCAGAAATGGCTATCAATGTTGATGTGGTCAAAAGATATTATGTATGATATTTGATCCTTTGTTGATTTTATTGCATGTTTAGTACTTGCATTTTTGAAGATTGATATGATGAAGGCATTTTATTGTTCTATCCAAACATTGGGTCATCCTTTGTTAACCCATTTGAGCTTCGTTTTAATTTTCTTTCATATCCCTCTTTTGGAATCAAAATGGAGTCAAATATAAATGTCGAGGAAATAATAAATGTAGAGGAAATAAGAATAAAACAAAGAGTTCAAAAATTAAAAAAATATATATATCAAAATCAAATCAAAACAAAGAACAAAGCTGGGGCATGAGTTAATGTGTTGTTTGAGTCGATTCCAAAAGTTGTAAGTCCCACCCCCACTTCAAGTATCATTTGAACCCCTTACCATCCTTTTCTAAACTTAACCAAAAACCAAGTTACAACCAAAGAAAATCCTTCAGATCAATTTTTAATAATGGTAAGGATAATCATGAAATGGATATGATGATACATTATGAGGTACCACTTGTCTCCCTCAGCATAAGAAATTAGGAAAGAAATACAAAAATGAGAGATTCTTATTGGTGAAAACTCCTGTGGGCATCATAAGGAGATGGTGAGTTAAGAGAAATGAAAATGAGAGAGTCTTATTGGTGAAAACCCTTGCAGGCACCATAAGGCGATGGTGAGTGGAGAGAAATAAAAATGAGAGAGTCTTATTGGTGAAAACCCTCACGGGCACCGTAAGGCGATGAGAGTTCAAGAGAAAAGTAAAAAGTGAAAATAAAGAGATTTGTTGGCGAAATTCTTTTAATATGTCGTCAATCGAATGTGATGTATGAGTCCAATGGATTTGAAGAAGCGGCTCATCAGCAAAGGCACGAACTCAACAACAAATGGGGAGTTTGGATAGGAAGATCAGGCAGCTCAATCCAAAATGCATGTCATACTCATTGGAGTTGGTTGTCGTATTTAGATAAGTTTTCTTTTTGAATATGGGACATTACCCTTTTCTTTTATTTACATATTCATGCTTTTTGTCTTTTTATGTCATTTATCAAAATAAAAGTCACCATCATTTCTTTACATTTTAAGTCAAGTCTGTGTCAAAACAAGCGAGAAAGGATTTCAAAATTTACTACCAGTCGTTCCAATTATATGTGTAAAATCCAAGGAACAGCACACGATCGAAATATGATTTTAATTCAACATGAAACAAAGGAAGTCTATCAAGCGACAGGCTTTTGGATTCGTGGAAGCATTCAGATTTAGGAAAAGGGTGCACCTCAGAGGCATAGTAAACTAGAAACCCATTGTTCGAGTCAGAACTCATTTCCCTCAATCTGGATTCGGGTCAATGATGCGGCAAGACAGGGAAAGTTTTAGCAATTTGGAAAAAATATGAAAGGAATGAGTGCTGGGGTAGATACCTGAGAAGAAAAGAGCTGCAAGCCGCCACTAAGTTTTAACTGACAAATTTTCTTTGTTGAAATAGGGGTGAATTCACTTCACCTAATTCAGCTACTATTGGAAGTGCACATCCATGGGGAATTTACTTATGTTCAGGACCCTCTTGAAAAATAGGATTTTACTTATGTTCAGGACCCTCCTGAAAAATGGGATTTTACCTTATGTTCAGGACCCTCCTGGAAAATGGAAATTTACTTTCAATTCAGGACCCTCTTGAAAATATGGAATTTTACTTTATGTTGAGGACCCTCTTGAAAAATGAGAGTTTACTTTATGTTCAGGACCCTCATGAAAAATAGGATTTTACTTTCTGTTCAGGACCCTCCTAAAAAAATGGAATTTTACTTTATGTTCAGGACCCTCCTGAAAAATGGGATTTTACTTTCTGTTCAGGACCCTCCTGAAAAATGAGATTTTACTTTCTGTTCAAGACCCTACTGAAAAATGAGATTTTACTTTCTGTTCAAGACCCTACTGAAAAATGGGGTTTTACTTTCTATTCAAGATCCTCCTGAAAAATGGGACTTTACTTTATGTTAAGGACCCTCCTGAAAATGGGATTTTACCTTCGGTTCAGGGCCCTATTGAAAAATGGGAATTTACTTTATGCTCAGGACCCTCCTGAAAAATGGGAATATACTTTATGTTCAGGAACCTCCGGAAAAATGGGACAACGCTTTCAAAAATGAAATATTACTTTATTATAATTTTTGTTCGGGATAATTTTCGTTTTAGGTTTAATTTTGGGTTTCAGGAGTCCGCCTGAAGAATAGGGTGAAGAAACGAAAAGTCAAGCAACAAAGCAAAGAAAATGAAAATTCAAGCAACAAAGCGAAGCAATTGAAAGCCAAGCAACAAGTTGAAAGAAATTGCAAGTCAGGAGCCCACCTGAAGAATAGGGCGATAAAAGTCAAGTCAAGAGCCAACAAAAGATGTATAAATAGGATTTTGTAATTACATTTATGTTAACTTGTAATTTTCATTTTTGATGTAATGTTAGAGCCGCAGACCGGAACCTCGATGGAACCTCACTAGATTCTCCAACTCGGTATAGTCCACTTTTCTTCCAACCCTTTGAGATACTTGTGATTTCCTCATGACTTGGGTATTTAGGGTGTCCGACAGGAGTCGATTGCCCTTCTTTATTTTACTTCTCTCTTTGAATAATGATTAGGACAAAATTCGGTCTCGTTGTTTACTTCTTTGCCTGAAAATACTGTGTGTTTACATTCAAAGGGGGCATGATATAGATGCGTAATTTTGTCCTTCCGAA
The DNA here is from genome assembly GCA_030864225.1 of Capsicum baccatum var. pendulum. Lineage (NCBI taxonomy): Eukaryota > Viridiplantae > Streptophyta > Magnoliopsida > Solanales > Solanaceae > Capsicum > Capsicum baccatum. The sequence goes on from CM061550.1 coordinate 10,406,560, forward strand.
AGATTAATTTACCCAATTTTACCTTATCCTACCATGTACCCCCATCCATGTTATTATACCCTCACAAAATAATAAAAAATAATAATAACAAACTCCCTAAGAAATTCTATCCAATCCCAACCCCTTTATATCTCATCCTAACAACCTACCCAAACAAAAATAGACACCTAACCCTTATCCCTCCAATTAAAAAACAACACCTACCCACCTACCCTACCTCACTACCCCATCCTCACCTCACAGCATATATACGCACACACAATATCCACTCACAGGACAGATATTTTTTCTTCTTCTTCCTCACAAAAAGGACCCAGAGACCAAAAATAATTTCCATGAACCATCATCTTCTTCTCTACAAAATACATGCACATTCTCACCAGTAACATACACATGCAAACAATAATTCACACACATGAGAGAGAGAGATATTGGAGAAGAGATTCATGGAGACAAAAAGGCATAAATCCTGTGTTTGTTCCTGTTCCAGTGACGAATTCACCAAAAAATGTATCAAAACATCTGAAAGCAGTTGAAATCCACCTGATTCTGGTCTAAACCATCAGCTCCGATCACAAAAACCAAAGCCCGCAACCCAATCCAGATCAATCTCGTCGGATTCGTCACTACTAAGGCTTGCCGGAGCTCCAGTGAAACCATAGCAGTCCAAGTTCGAAAATCCCCACCCCTTTTTCAACGAAAGGCATAACCTTGTTGATGTCAGTAACGCCGAATTCAAAATATCCTACATTTATTTTCTCCTTTTTAGATTCGATTGGTCCTTTGGTGTTTCGATTTGGGATTGTTATACTTTTGGGGTTGTTCAGCTTTGGGTTTATTGAGAGTTTGGTTTTGATTTAGGTCGAGTTTGAGGTTTTCGGACGTGAATTATACCGTGTTAATCAAAATAATACATCAATTTTTAAAGCGGCATTGAAGTCCAATCCTATCTTCTCTTAAACTAATTTTACGTAATCAAAAATGATTTTCGTGTTCGGTATGTGTGAATCCTTGTTATTTATTGTTTGATGTTGGAGTTGAATGTTGAAAACTTGAATTGATAATCGAAGCATGTGATAATTTGGTTAATGGATCGGGCGATCAAAATTTGATAAAAGATGACTAAATTGATTGTTTCGATTCATTGTTATTATTACTTGGCGTCTAATTGTGAATTCGATAGTATCATGATAGGTTGACTTGGATAGGCAAAAAATGTTTAGGTTCGGGTAGGCAAAATTTAGGAGTGATGCGTTGTTGAATGCATCGAATGCTTAAATGTGTGTGTTGAATATTTTCTAGTTTTATCGTATTTCATTGAGTGTATTCATTTAGCCGGGGTATGCCCTGAGGTCACATTTTTATTTATTTATCTGGGGATGCTCCGAAGTAGCATGTACGTAAAGGAGGCTCGTGATCAAGGCCCGGAATGTCGGGTGGATTTTAGTTTAGGATTAGTTTATAATAGAATAGGTTTTATATTTCAACACCTCTTTTATTTTGGATTGTATAGTTTGGACTAAACATTATTTTGGTTTGTTTTGAATTTTGTGTGATTTGTTTGTTTTCTTGTTTTGTGTGTTTATGTGGTTTGTACATTTGTAATGTCAAATTAGCCGATATGCTCCACCAAGCGACCGTGGTCGAACCACGGTATCAAGGGGTGCCTAACACCTTCCCCTCGGTCAACTGAATTCCTTAGCCGGAATCTCTGTTCGCGGATTAGTTTTTAGAGTCAAACCATTTCAAAAAGGATTTTACAAAGGTGACTTGGCACACCGGATTATGCTAAGTGGCGACTCTGAATAAGAAAAAAAATAATAATGTAAATAATCTTTTTTTTTTTGAAATATAATTTTTATTTTTGTCACTTTAATAATAAAACCCTTTCGAACTTAAAATACATATCTAATCTTTTGGAGTGTAAAAAGGGGTGTGACATTCATCCATTACATGTAAAACATGCATTAGGAGCATCTTAAATTTGGATTTGCAATGTTTATATGTAAAAAAATCTAACAGATAAGTTTATTAAATATTAGATGGAGATTAAAAATTTTCATTTTATACAAGTTTAAAGGATCGAAAACTTCTCAAGAAACAATCGCTAATAACAATAATCGAAGGACAAAAAACGAACGGAGAAATACTATGAATACTAGTATGGGTGGTAAAGTAACGGGAGTAAAAGCATAACAAAGCAAAATACTAGGATAATCCAAATACAAGAAATAATAGATAATAAGAGAAATCGAAGGACAAAAAAGTAAAATAAATATCTACTACTTACTACTACTAGTATGAACGAGTAGAAAGATAACACACTACTATACCCACTAGCCTAATTCGTATCTGCTATAACTTCCTATCTAAGATCACGTCTTCAATAAGCTGACACTACAATAAATTATGTCCAATAACCCTTATCCATTGCTTCTTCGGTCAAACCTCTCATACCTCCGCACAAGGCATTTGCTATCTTCTTTTCACATGCTTGAACCATCTGAGTCTCGCTTCCTGCATATTGTCATCCACCGAAGTCACTCTCACCTTGTTCTGAATATCCACATTTCTAATCTTATTTCTCCTATTAAGCCTATCACAATACCCTTATTTTTGCATCTATTGAAAGCGAAGGATTTTACTAAGAAAGTTATGCCTCAACTTCTATTGTTCCTCTTTATATGTTCAAATGATATGTAATTATCTTAATCTCGACAAATAAGTTACTATACCACGATAAATATTGCTCATTCACAGAAACTGGTACATTATTCTTTAATATAAAATTACATATTCGAAGCACTATTTTTATAATATTGATATTATTTCACAAAATTTTGCACTACATATAATGGCGAGTTTATAACCTAAAAAATTGGACAAGTGAACCCGTAGTCTATCCCTAAAACGGGGTATTTTATGTCTATATTTTCTAAAATTCGTATGATATTATCTGTTAACATCTATGCTATAAGAAGGTTAAATAAAACACTTGGTTGAAGATGAGTTCTTTCACTAGAGGAGTAGAGATCAATTTCTATTAAACATATTTTTCCATATTTTTAGCAGTACAACTATGTTCTAGAAATCTTGAAATAACCTCTGACTACATGTCAAGATACTAATATTATGAAAATGTATTGCTCCATATTTGGAAATGAATTTATTGATTTACTTAATAAGTTCATACAAGTGGAAAATGTGATTTGATTGTTATAATGATTTTGGTATATTATTAATGTTTATTCAAGCTATACTCACTTACTAATAAGACTTTCTAAGAAAATTCAGCAAGTATATCAAATATTTTCCTATTTAGCTTAAAATTTCAGATCTCACTGATTTCACTTATGCAAATTAGTCTTATTTTTTATTTTGGAAAAAAGTAAAATTCATCAAGTAGCTTAAATTTTCATATCTCATTGACTTTATGATTTTTCTTATGCAAATTTTATTTTATTTTATTTTAATAAAAGGAAAGAAATTCATTGTCTTAATCCCCAAAGTTGGTAATACTATCAATTAGGCTCCAAAAAAAGGGTAAACATATCTTAGCAGTCAAATATCTACTGACCAAAAATTAGCGTCCACAAGAAGCTTAACAAAGTTATAAATGTAGGTCAATTCACCTCATGTTCTTCGCCAAAAAATAAAATATACAGTAAATTCTAAGAAAAACACAGAAACATTACAAAGGGTTGTCTTCTAGAGTCGGCTCCATGCCGACTTCTGTCCTAAAGGTTATATGTGAGGTTGTTCAAGACCTCCAAAAGAAACGCTGACTAAAATTGAATGTAATCTTGCTTGACTCCTGTTACTTGGTTGTCATGCTGAGAAGATGAAGGTTAATATATATTGGTTAAGAAGTCAACTTGATGAGATTGGAGATGCGACAAGTTGGATTGTTTAGAGAAAAAAGTTATCTCAACAATGCAATTTATCACGTATCTAATCCCATCAAGCTGAGTTCTTAATCAATTTACATTCATCTTTAGTTTCTCGGCATCCTTGTCCAAGTAGTAGGAGTTAATCAGATTATGATCAACTTCAGTCAAGAGTTTCTTTCGGAGGAATTGGACAGCCTTGCGTAACTTTTAGAACATAAGTCAGCATGGAGGACGATTCTAAAAGACAATCCTCTGTAATGCCTCTGTGTTTTTGCGTGGATGGCTAGAAAGTTGGCTTAAGACTTGCATCCATTCTTATTGATTATTTCGCAAACCTTGTGCTTTCTTCTTAATTTGTAATTACTTCTTCAAAAGCAACCACAACTTGTTGAAGGAAATTGACATAAATGTTACAAGTTGGATCATCATTTTTTTTATGCCATTGATAGAGTTCTTTTTTTCTTTTTTTTTTCTAGGATTTTGATTATTCCAAAATATCGATTCATATATATATAAAATCTACTTTTCTTGTCATCCTTACTTAAAGTTGTTAGAGTTGTGACCCGAATTATGTTGAGCCAGATTGAAAATTTCGCGGTGCGACCCATATTTGTGATTTTCAATGAGGTCTATGGACCTTTATGTTGTTAGGCCTAGGACTTATTTGTATGCACGTATTATATAAGTGCATTTAGTGAGTTATTTTGTGTATCCAGAAAATACTCATTCTCCACATTATACTCCTTTCCTTTCATTATAGTGAAACATCCTCTGCCTCTGCCCGTGGTTTTTCCCACAAGGGTTTCCACGTAAATCTATGTGTTCTTGTTAATTATTTTTCTTGTGGTTTGGTTTATTTCTTTCGATTCATAACAAACTAGTATCAAATCTTGGTTGATTGTTTTCTCGGGAATGGAAACCATGAAGTACGATATTTCGTTGTTGGATCGCAATAACAGATTTTTCGTTATGGCAGGTTAAGATGCGGGTTGTTCTCGCACAAATGGATTTGTACGTTTCTTTATCAGGGTTTGAGAAGATGCCCTCATCATGAATGGACGAGGACAAACGACGTAAGGATCAGAAGGCTCTATCTAAGATCCACCTTCATTTATCCAATCAGATTCTACAGGATATTTTGAAGGAGACCACAATCGCTGCATTGTGGTTGAGATTAGAATTGATGTGTATGATGAAGATCCTAACAATTAAGTTTCATCTCAAGCAACGAATTTATTCCCATCTCATGTTTGAGGATGCATCCTTAGAGGATCACTGTAATACCCCGAGAATTCCAACCAATATTAGAACCATGCTTCAAGCTCATGAGAAATAAATTATATTTATTTGGTAGTTTTATGATTGATTTTGATGTGTATAAAGTCCTCAAATATGTCCTAGCTATTAGACAAATAAAAATATTCCTTACCGATTGAATTTTTGAGAAGTATATTGTTATAATCAACTTCAAACAAGCATATATTTCATTATACTAAGAATATTTGAGATCATGATCCACCAACAGATACATAATTGAATTATCTTTCCAACGATACCAATTTAGTCTAAATTTGATAGCAGAGTAAAAAGTTATACCCGTTTTACCAGAGAGTTGTCCGACTGCCGAGGTGCGACGGAAAAGCTGACGGACCGTCAAGCCAGTGATGAACCGTCGCTATGGCCATCGCAATTTAGGAAGTAAGCCCATTTTCTGTCCATAAGATGACGGTTTGAGTGACGGTCCATCACCCAAACCGTCAACCACATTCGTTCAAACGATTTAAAGACGTTTTAATGAGATTTTTGGGTCTTTTTCCACCCTTTTAACCCCTAATTCCACCAAATTAAATAAGTAAATCCTCATTCATTCTTAACATCAAAACTAGGGTTTCTTTCAAGATCATTCCCCAATAACAAGACTAAAACCCTTCTTCAAGAAAACTCAAGAATCAAGGCGTCACTATCCAAGAACCTTCAAGAAAAGTTACTCTCTTTCAAGATTCAAGCTTTTGAGGTATGTTAGAAATTCATCCATGGGTCATTTTCACCCTTGAAGTCCAAGAACTCAATTTTAAATTCAAATTTATAATTTTTACATGTATATTATGATTTTTAACCATGAATTCCCATGAATTTTAATTCTATACCATGTTTACACGTAATTGTTGTTGTTATTAAACCCCACATGTTTGAATGGTGTTTTTTGTTGATTTAAGTTGTAATTGGTGATTTTATTACTGAAATCATGCTATTACTACAAGCTTTAAAACTAATCTCATGCTTAGCTTAAACCATGCATTGCAAGTGTTTGATGAAATGCCTACAAGAATGAGTTTTGAATAAATGCTTGCATATTATGTCCTCAAAATGTTAGCATGATATTTCTATTATTGATATTAATTCCTGGGGGTTTGAATACCCAAAATTTAGCTGCTTACCTAGTTTTCAGTATCTACGGTGTGGTTTCAGGATAGTTATGAGCATTATCAGTTCGACCATTTATTACATTCAGTTAAACTCAGTTCAGTCTAATAATTAGTGTCATTCAGTTGGGAGTAACACTAATCACCAAGTGAACGTAGGGATGGTGTATCCCTCGTCAGTTAGATATAAGGCACTAGTAGCAGTCGCTAGGTTCCATACCTATGGTTCCACCATAGATTTTGAAGGGTCCCTGTCAGTTAGGCATGACACCCTCGTCCTTCGGGACTTCAAATTAGTAGATCCATATAGCCAGTGTTAGTAGTATTGGGTTCATAGTATATAAATAAAGTGTGAATGGGAAAAATGGAGAGAAAAATGGTGGAAGAAACGAAATACCAATTTAGAAGGTATACTCCCAAATTGGAAAGTCCAATAATTCTTCCACATTAGTGGGAGAAGGGAACTTTGTAGTGTTTATATTAATGAACACTTACTCCATATGATAAGTGAGGCAAGAAAATAGAGATGCCTCACGCCGTCATTATCGTCGCTCGCTCAGCTCGGCTTCAGCTTCGAATTTGGATTTATATTTGGCAAATAAACGATCGATGAGATCTATCTTTTTGGACAAATTTTATTTGATGATCCGAATTTACCAAACAGTAAAACGCAACAATGTGTTTTGATTCTCCATTTATACATGCATACAGTTTTTCAAAATAGTACAGTGCTGAAACTGAACTGATGCATTATTTCTGCAAATAGATACACTGTTTCGATGAACAGATGCATTGTTCGAGTGAACAGATGCACTATTATAGTAAATAGATGCACCGTTCCAGTGAATTGATGTACTTTTTCAGCAAACTGATGCAATGTTTCGATGAAATGACACAATGTTTCACATGAACTGGTATGTACTGTTTCAGCAAAATAATGCACTGTTTTAAGTAAACAGACATGCATTTTTAGAAAATTCAAACACCTTTAAATTGAACCAATGCCACCTTTCTGAAGAGGCATCTTGTTGCTATATAAACTTGGTTTCATCCACAGGTTTTGATATAGAAATTTTCAGATTACACAACTCTTCTTGTCTTCAAAATACTCTTTGTGATCAATCAAACTATTGAGTGTGTTCGAACAATCCGATTATTTGAGGTACCGCTATAGTCAAATTGAAGGCCATTTTATCCTGGGAGGAAAAATTCCACAACCTCAGGTACAGTGAGGGGAATTATTTCCTTGAGAAAACTTCGTGAATTCGGACGACTTGGTCTTATTCATTTTTGTTTCATCTATTTTTCTGAAAAATAAAATACACCTCTTGGAAAGGTCATTTTGATCTTCCGTTGAGGGTATTTGATATACTTCATTGTGTTCTTGTTTATAAACTTAAACTAGTTGAAGTTGTTGTTCAGCTATACAGATTCTGCATACCCGAATATATTGTGGAAATAATAATCTTAAGGAAATAAAACTTTACAGAATCTGTATTGCTTGTTTTTGGAGATTAAAGCTTAAGCTTTCTACTCTGTTTGAATTTAATTAGTGATTAGAATACATAAAATCTTCATCACAAGTTAAGGTTCACCAAGTTGACGATTCGAAGTAATAAAAACATTATTGTTAACTAGAAACAAGAAGAAGAGTTTCAAGTTATTTAACTATATAAATAGTATTCTAAAAAAATACTAAGTTTTCTGTCGTGTGGTGACAGGAAAAATGACAACTGAAAGTCAAATGATGGATGCGACAACATCTGTGGGGGTAACTAATATTGCCATATCAAGTCGCATAAATGCTCCGCCAACAATGGCACCGGAGGAGAAGCCCAAAATATTTTTGGGTATTGACTTCAAGCGGTGGTAGCAAAAGATGTTCTTTTACCTCACCACTTTGTGTCTGCAACGGTTCACTAGTGAAGACTCTCCTGAGGTACCCAAGGGAACCTTGAACAAAGAGCGTTTCGTAATTATAGAGTCTTGGAAATATTCAGACTTCCTTTGCAGGAACTATATTCTGAGTGGTCTCCAAGAAGACCTCTATAATATTTATAGTGGGACCAAGATATCAAAGGAACTATGGGGGGGTACTTGAACGGAAATATAAGATGGAGGATGCGGGAATTAAGAAATTCCTTGTTGCACGAGTCCTGGACTTCAAAATAATAGATAGCAAATCTATTGTCTCTCAAGTACAGGAGTTGCAAGTCATCATACATGATCTCCTAGAAGAAGGTTTAGTTATGAATGATGCTTTCCAAGTAGCAGCGATAGTTGAGAAGATACCACCTTTATTGAAATACTTCAAAAACTACTTAAAGCATAAATGCAAGGAGATGACCATTGAAGATCTTATCATCTTACTTTGCATTGAAGAGGATAATAAAGCTGCAGAAAGAAGATCAAAGGGGAATTCTACAATTAGTAGAGCACATATTATAGAAGATGACCAAAAGCTTTCGAAGAAAAGAAAGAAAGTTGAACATGGAAGCAATCAACCCAAGAAAAAGTTCAAGGGAAAATGCTTCAATTGTGGTAAAATCAGCCACAAGTCCACAGATTGTCGAGCCCCAAAGAAAGGAAAGAAAAAGGATCAAGAAAATATGATTGAATCCAGAAAAGAATGCGACTATTTGTGTGCTATGTTCACAGAATGCAACTTGACAGGAAATCCTCATGAATGGTGGATGGATTCTGGTGCCACCATGTTTGTACCAATAGAGAGTTATTTTCGTTATTTGCTTCGGCTCAAGTAGAAGAAATGATCTACATGTCTAACTTCGCTACTGCTAAGGTGGAAGGAACAGGGAAAATATGCTTTAAAAAGACTTCGGGCAAGGTCTTGACACTTAACAATGTCTTTTATATTCCCGAATTACGTAGGAACTTAATATCTACTTCACTTCTAGATAAGAACGGGTTCAAATGTGTAACCGTTTCTGAAAAAATTGTAATTAGCAAAGGAAAACTGTATGTAGGAAAAGTCTATCTAACAGAAGGCCTTTATAAGAAGAATGTAATAACTGTTGAAATAAATAAAAGTTTGAATTCTTCTTATTTGCTTGAGTCTTATGATTTTTGGAATGAACGTTTAGGCCATGTTAATTACAAAATATTACGAAAACTGATTAACTTAGAAGTTTTTCCAAACTTTGAGTGCAATAAATCTAAGTTTCAAATATGTGTGGAATCAAAGTATGCGAAGCATCCTTATAAGTCCGTTGAAAGGAATTCTAATCCATTAGACTTAATATACACTGATATTTGTGATATGAAGTCAACACCATCACGTGGTGGGAAAAATTATTTCATAACTTTTATTGATGATTGCACTAAATATTGTTATGTATACTTGCTAAGTAGTAAGGATGAAGCAATAGATGCGTTTAGGCAATATAAACTGAAGTTGAAAATCAGTTAGACAAAAAGATCAAAATGATAAGAAGTGATAGAGGCAAAGAATATAAATCTCCCCTTGCGCAAATATATGTAGAGAATGGAATAATCCATCAAACTACGACCCCGTATTCACCTCAATCTAATGGAATTACAGAAAGGAAAAAACAAACTTTGAAGGAAATGATGAATGTCTTACTTATAAGTTCTGGTTTACTGCAAAACTTATGGGGGGAATCTATCCTTACGGCCAATCGTATACTCAACAAAGTTTCCCATAGTAAGACACAATCAATTCCTTACGAAAAAAGGAAAGGAAGGAAGCCCGACTTAAAATATTTCAAAGTGTTGGGGTGTCTAGCGAAGGTTCAAGTTCCAATACCTAAAAGGGTTAAGATAGGACCTAAAATGGTGGACTGTGTGTTCATAGGATATGCTAAAAGTAGTAAAGCATGTCAATTTTTGGTTCATAAATCCAAACATTTGGATATTAGTGAAAATACAGTGAATCAGACAATGTTGAATTATTTGAAAACATTTACCCGTATAAAATTAGACATAAACAGTCTAGTGGAGGATCAAAACAACCTCGAGATGAACCAAGTGAGAATGTACATAATGAAAAAAATCCAAGATGTAGTACACGTCAAAAAATGTCAACTTTATTTGGATAGGATTTTGTAACATTTCTCTTAGAAAATGAGCCTCAAACATTTAAAGAAGCGATGTCGTCGTCAGACTCATCCTTTTGGAAAGAGGCAGTCAACAGTGAGATAGATTCAATCTTAAGCAACCATTCATGGGAATTGGTTGACAAACCTTTAGGTTCTAAATGGATCTTCAAAAGAAAAATGAAGGTGGATGGTACTATTGACAAATACAAGGCAAGACTTGTAGTAAAAGGCTTCAAAAAAAAAGGAAGGCCTTGATTACTTTGATACATACTCGCCAGTAACAAGGATAACCTAGATCCGAATATTAATTGCCTTGGTAGTGGTATATGATCTTCAAATCCATCAAATGGATGTCAAACCGCATTCCTAAATGGATATTTGGAGGAAGAAATTTGCATGGAACAACCTGAGGGTTTTGTGATTCCAAGAAAGGAAAACAAGGTGTATAAACTTGTCAAGTCATTATATGGACTAAAGCAAGTACCAAAATAATGGCATACGAAGTTTGACAAAACCATGTTGGCAAACGAATTTAAAATAAATAAATGTGATAAATGTGTTTATATTAAATACACTCCAAATCATCAAGTCATTGTATGCTTATATGTGGATGATATGTTGATCATCAGTAGAGATATTTTTGACATAAATACAACAAAACAAATGCTCGAGAGCAAGTTTGATATCAAGGACCTTGGAGTTGCATATGTGATCTTAGGTATAAGAATTCATCAAAATACACAAGGGTTGGCATTGTCACGGTCTTATTATATCGAAAAGGTACTTGACAAGTTCAGTTATATGGTATTCAGTATTGCCAAGACTCCATTGGATGCGAGCTTTGCACTTCGAAAGAATGAAGGTGAAAGTGACTCGCAATTGGAGTACGCAAGATTATTGGGATGTATAATGTATATATTGAACTGTACACGATAAGACATAGCATGCGCTATGAGTAAATTGAGTTGGTACACGAGTAATCCCAACAAAACTCACTAGATGGCAATGAAAAGAGTTTTGGTCTATCTTAAAAACACTCAAAATTATGCTTTACATTATAATAAATATCCTACTGTACTTGAAGGATATACTGATGCAAATTGGATCACTGGATCGAATGAAGTAAAATTCATAAGTGGATATGTATTTACTATCGGTGGAGGAGCAGTCTCTTGGAAGTCATCCAAATAGACGTGTATTGGTCGATCTACAATGGAATCTGAATTTATCGCATTAGATAAAGCCGATGAAGAAACAAAATGGCTCTGAAATTTCTTGGAAGATATTCCATACTGGTCCAAGCCAGTGGCACCAATATGTATACACTGTGATAGCCAAGTAAAAATAGGTAGGGCAGGGAGCATGATGTATAACGGTAAATCTCATCATATAAGATGAAGACATAATACCGTTAGAGAACTTCTCTCTAGTGGAATTATCACTGTAGACTATGTAAAGTCAAAAGATAATGTGTTAGATCTACTTACAAAAGGCCTATCTAGAGGAGTAGAAAGGACATCCAAGGGAATGGGTTTAAAGCCTAGGACGAGTCAGCATGGTGGTAACTATACCTACCATACTGGAGATCCCAAAAGCTAGGTTCAAGGAGATCAAACAAAGTTGTGTCTAACAGGTTCAACATTGTCAATTACCCAACCCATTCTCATGATGTAGACAATATATAGTAAACTAGGATAAGACTTGAGGCGAAAAGTCTTTTAATGATTACCTAAATTTAGCAGATTTCATCAAATAGTTTAATCTACAGGATTGAATGTTTAGAAATCACCTATGCGAGGGCGAAGGGGAAGCCACTTCAAAGAAAATGCTAGTAAAGGCCTATTCTCTAAGCTCTCATGAAAACTGGGATGTGTTCATGGCTAAAAAGAACAAAAACATAAGAACCATAAATGGTAAAAGGATGGTTGAGTGACATGTGTTATCTAGGTGTACATTAAAGCTCAAAGGTTCAAAGAAATAAAATCTACCGATTGACCGAGTGCATCCAATGCATGTTCACTATGGAAAGTTTAAAGGAAACCCACTTATCTAGATGCAATCAGTCTTTGCATGATGATCACATACTTATTCGTAAATGTTTTACGAAAAAAATAGCCATTCCCCATTCATGTGGGGGATTGATGGGTTCATAGTATATGAATGAAGTATGAATGGAAAAAATGGAGAGAAAATGGTGGAAGAAAGGAGATACCAATTTAGAAGGTATACTCTCAAATTGGAAAGTCCACTAATTCTCCCACATTAGTGGGAGAAGGGAACTTTTTAGTGTTTATATTAATGAACACATACTCCACATGATAAGTGAGGCAAGAAAATAGAGATGCCTCGCGCTGTCATCGTCGCCGCTTGCTCGGCTCAGCTTCAGCTTCGAATTTGGATTTGGATTTGGATTTTTCAAATGATCGATCGATGAGATCTATCATTTTGGACAAATTTTATTTGATGATCCGAATTCACCAAACATTAAAACGTAACAATGTGTTTTGATTCTCCATTTATACATGCATGCAGTTTTTCAAAATAGTGCAGTGCTGAAACTGAACTGATGTATTATTTCTGCAAATAGATGCACTGTTTCGATGAACAAATGCACTGTTCCAGTGAACAGATGCACTGTTCCAGTGAACAGATTCACTGTTATAGTAAACAGATGCACCGTTCCAGTGAACTGATGCACTTTTTCAGCAAATTGATGCAATGTTTCAATGAAATGACAAAGTTTTTCAGATGAATTGGTATGTACTATTTCAGTAAAATAATGCACTTGTTTAAGTAAACAGACATGCATTTTCAGAAAATTCACACACCTTTAAATTGAACCAATGCCACCTTTTTGAAGAGGCATCTTATGGCTATATAAACCTGGTTTCATCCACAGGTTTTGATATAGAAATTTTTAGATTACACAACTCTTCTTGTCTTCAAAATACTCTTTGTGATCAATCAAACTGTTGAGTGCGTTCGAAGAATCCGACTACTTGAGGTACCGCTATAGTTAAATTGAAGACCATTTTATCCTAGGAGGAAAAATTCCACAACCTCGGGTACAGTAAGGGGAATTATTTTCTTAAGAATCTCTATGAATTCGAACGACTTAGCTATATTCATTTCTGTTTCATCTATTTTTCAGAAAAATAAAATACACCTCTTGGAAAGGTCATTTTGATCTTGTGTGGAGGGTATTTGATATACTTTATTTTGTTCTTATTTATAAACTTGAACTGGTTGAAGTTGTTGTTCTGCTATACAGATTCTTCATATACAAATATATTGTGGAAATAACAAGTACCCATGGCACAGTACTGACACCTTTCCAACTAGGATTACAGGTTGGAACCTAATAGTATATTAGCACATGTCAGTTTTAGCTATCTCACACAGTCTCAATTCAGTATTTAGTTCTATAATTTAGTTTGAGTTCCGCTTGACCATAGTATACAGATATCAGTTACACATTTATCAGTACTCAGTATTTCAGTTTTCAGACTATATTCAAAACATGTTTTATGCTTGGTCATGTTTTCTCAGTCTATACAAATTTTATGCATTTTACTTAGTACTCTATGTCATACATTCAGTTAGTTACTATGCATGCACATGAAACCATGTATATTAGCCTAACCTCATTTAGCATACCAGTACATTCAAAGTACTAATCTGTAAGACCCCATAAAATACTTAAGCTTAATTCAATCCTTTAATTTTGTCAAGGGGGGTCACAGACATAGAAAATTCTAGCTAGGTACCAAGACTTAGCTTAATTTTTGCCTTCAAAAGTTTTAAAATTCATTTCGCCATCTTAACGTCCTTTAATGGTCTACATTCTTGTTAATTCATGATTAGGAAGGTCAATAGATGTTCCCGGACAAGTTTTAGATTTTTTGAAACTCATTTCAAGCAAGTTTGGAAGTCCAAAATAGTGGACCAACGCGATCTTAGTGTGCCACATCACCAATCGCGTTGGTCACCAGTTGTGCAGACTCCAGAGCTAAAACAAGTGAGGATCGACACATTTATGGTATGCCGCATCAGGTATAGTGTCAAAACCCTTGATGAGCCGTGTCGCCCATACCATCGGTGCCCAGTTATTTAGTCATTAAATTTCCACATTTTTACGGGAAAAGGGGTAATTCTCGCACCCCTATATAAGTCAAAAACACGGGATTAAGCCCTATTTACACTAAAATATAGTCACTTCCATCAAGATCCTCTCTAGAAAACATTAGGGTTTTCAATTGGGAATCGAAGTCCAAGCAAATTTCTCCGTGAATCATCAAGAATCTTCCATATAAGCTATGTATAGTGTTCATTCACGAAATCCTTTCGTCCATGAAGCCCAAGAATTAAGTTTTAAATTATGAATTATGATATTCATTCTATGAACTGAATTATGTTCATGTGTTGTTGTTGTATGAATTCCAAGATGGAACCTTTATTATATCTGTATGAAATTACGCTAATATGTGGATTGAAATCATGAAATTGGGTAGAATTGTGAAGTAAGGCTGTATTAAATTCATTCTCATTCCTAAGCCTTAAATCATGCAATCTAAGTGTTTGATAAAATGCCTAGGAGGATAGAAATTATGCTTGATAGTTAAACTGTGACCCAAGTTATGAATGCACATGTTCCCCTATGTTTAAAATGATTTCCATGAGGATTGTTATGTAATACAATTGTGTGATGATATAATTATGATATTAAATGATGAAGTTAAGATATGATCATGTGCATTCTAAGTTATATACAAGATTATGACAATCATGTGCTTCATGAAATATCCCCTACTGTCGTAGTATGAATTGTTGATGTTGGCCATGTATTCAAGAAAGTCATGCTTTGTCAATTTCCTTCTATCGAGTCCTAGGGGTACTTGTACCCAAAAAATATAGTTGTGTACCTAGAGCCAGTGTCATGTTTCACGATATCCTTAGTCAATCCATGATCCATAGAACTCAATCAGTTATGTGACTCAGGAAATCTTAGTAAATTCAGAAATCTCAGTAGTATTCCGTCAGTCAATGGAACTCCATGAAATCAATCTGGACCAGTTCAGTTAATTATGTTCAGTGTCTATTCAGATGGGAGTAAGAATTAGCACCGAGCGACCCAAGGATGGGAACTCACCTATTATATGAGGGTGTAATTCTTAGAAGCAATCCTTGTGTTCCTGAACTACATAGAAAGCATAGGTTGAGTCACCATAACCTATTATATAAGGGTAGATGAGGTGGCTTAACCTGTTATATGAGGGTTCCGACCATTCTTACTAAACTTACCTGTTATATGAGGGTTACTCACAGATTGTCCTTACTAGTGATGCGGTATTGACACTCTTTCAATTGGGATTATAGATTGGACCCCAACTCATCTATATTGTGATTATTTGAGGCATGTTGGTTAGATAACTACTTCCCACAGTTTCATTTATACGATCAGGACTGTCAGATATAGTCATACAATTTCAGTAAGAGAACTCAGATAGTTCTTCAGAATTTAGAACTGTCAGATACAATAAACTCAAAACAATATGAAACTCATCTAGTTCCATCAGAATCTAGACTGTCAGATGCAGTCACTCAGTATTAGTTATTTTAGTTATACAGCTATTATTATCTCATGTTATCAACACTTAGGATCAGTAATCATGTTGTGACGATCTTAGCTACAGTTATTACGTATTCATGCATGCATTCTTACATTTATGTTATCCATCCAGTTAGTATAGTTCATGCATATGAACCCTTTGCATTTATCCTACCTCACATGTATACCAGTACATGTAATAGTATTGATGAATTTGCGTTATGGTGTTTTTATACCATAGGTTCAGAAGCACGAGCTCCAAAGCATTAGTTGCTGCCATGTTTAGCAGTGAGTCCTTATCATTCCAGGAAGATATTATGAGTTATTTCATTAATTCAGTTTTAGCTTTCAGTATATAGAGTTAGTTGGGGACATGTCCCATCAACTCCTTATTCAAACAGTTAGAGGCTTTTCAGACAAGCATGTTTATACAGTTATTTCAGTTGCTTTGGGTATTTTATACCCCACCCAGATGTTATATTTTAGCAGGTATTATGTCTCAGTTTTGAACCTTACGGCCTTACACCCTTTATTTCTGCATTTATATAGTATATTATGCAGTGTTTAGGAACAGATATCAGTCATGGGTTAGATTGTGGTCCTTTGGGGTCATGAGCATCATGTAGAATTTTGGGTACCAGATTTGGGGCGTTACAAGCTTGGTATTAGATACTAAGGTTCAATAGTATCCTAGGAAGTCTGAAAGTTGCATCTAGTAGTGTCTTGTACATGGGTGTGTTGCATGCCACATTTATGTACAAGAGGCTATGATATGTTTTAGGAATAGTTTCCCTTCTTTAAGTATTCATGTAGTACCAGTGAACATAATCTCAAGTTAATCTCTCAGTCTAATCTATTTCTCCCTTTGTTCTACAGAACATGCCTCCCAAAAAAAAAACTAGGAATCATTCAGCCCTTTAACCCGAAGATCCTTTGGGCGAACATGTTTCTCAGGAAGAGTTCAGAGCTGCATTTACTAATATTGCTCAGTCAGTTGACACTCAGAATGAACAACCAGCTATCATTCCAGCCAACCCAGTATCTAGTTCAACTACAGTCAGTATTTGGGACTTCACTTGAATGAATCCTCCATCCTTTCTCAGGTCTAAGTCAGATGAGGACCCTCAGGAATTCATCAATAAGGTTCAGAATATTACAGACATCATGGGGGTTACTTCTAGTGAGAGCGTTGAGCTAGTTGCATATCAATTGCAAGACGTTGCTTACACTTGGTCTAAACAGTGGAAGTTACAAAGGCCAGATAATGTAGGGCCTATTGAGTGGGAGGAGTTTGTCACTGCATTCTTAGATAGATTCTTTCCCCAAGAGCTAAGAGAGGCTAAGGTGGTAGAGTTTATCAACCTCAGGCAGGGTAACATGATGGTAAAGGAGTATTCTTTTAAGTTTACTCAATTATCCAGATATACCTGATGTTGGGCGTAATTATACGTCTAAGTACCATAATTTACCCATGTTTTTGCTAAGTTTTGAGGATAAAATACATATTTCTTGCACTTTTAGTCCATTTTTAGTTAAGTGAGCTGACCTATGTGATTAGCATGCTTTTCAGGTACTAATGAGGAAGATTTCAGCACTTTGTGAACCTGTGGGCACCAAAGGAAAACTTCACATAAGAGGGAAGGCAGCTTTTGGACTGAATGTGATGCATGGGAACTATTTCCTGAGCAAACTCAGCATTTTTAAATACTTAAGGATGCAGTAGAAACTTAGTAGAGAAGGATATTATTAAAAACCTTATTGCTGAATTTTCAGCATTATCATTCATTATTCATTATTCAGATTCTGTAATAGTCTTGGGGAACAGAGAAAAAACGGCTAAGCTTGAGCAACGGAGAGAGAAAACACGTTATTCTCTTAGTGTCTCTAGTCATCCCCATCGCTGAGATTTTTACTAAGTTTCGGTATGATAATTATGTCTATTTTGATTTCCGTTGTTTTCATGAGTAGCTAAACTTATCTGTTAGGGTTATGGAAACCTTGTAATATACTCTCTATTGCTATGAGTTTGTGAATTTTTGATGTGTCATGCTACTTATATCATTACTGTCTTCGTTTTGACTGAATTCTCATGGTTACAAACATAGGTAATGTGCCATTATAGCATTAAATTGTTTGATAGAAAAGTTACATGTTTGAAAAAGAGAGTGTGATAAGAAAATAGGGTTTCCAACCTCTATTTACACGTTAATTCCCTAACAGGATTAACTTCTTGGAGAATTCGTACCATTTGTTATGCACTTTAGGTTCGAGAGAGCTAAGGTGAATAAATCCTTGATGGTTGAAAAACACTTCGGTTTAGAATTAGAATACGACTCTGTATAAGTGCATGCATGTATAAACTCCGCATTACTCATAGTTAATAGAGAAGTAGAAACTACAAGGTGGACATAACCCTAACCCGTCATTCTCTGTGATTAAATATTATTACATATATCGACTCATTCGTTACACTAATAGTATTATTGTGCATTTAAAACAAAAGCCCCCCTTTATTGGAACCATCGATCAACAGTCTACGAATAATCGCAACACTTAGTGACCAGAGTATTCCCTGTGGGATTCGACACCCAACCCAGTTGGGTTCTATATTTGACAGTGACCGCTTACACTTTCTAACGAGAGTTGTAATTTGGGCGTATCAAATTTTAGCGCCGTTGTCGGGGAATACGGTTTTCAACTAATTTTGTGATAGTTAATAGACCCTTTGGTCAAAGATTCTATAATTTTACTTTTTGTTTGTAGTTTTTGTTTTGTTCAGGTTTAGTGGAGTGCATGCCAAATACAATAAGTTCTGGTCAGCCCTTATTACCTATAAATCCTGAACCACATCTCATTGGTAGAATGGATGCGCAACAAAACATTAAAAGGATGGCTACTCAATAGGAGCAGGCTAGATTAGCTGCATTAGCAGCTGCGCAAGTACATCAACGGAATGTTGATAACCCAGGTCGGGCAACAAATCTTGATGATGAGGACCTGGGTGATGATGAGTTATTAAATCCAAGGTGTGCAGATGATGTGGCTGCACCAGTGAACAGGAATGTCAATAAAGATCGTCAAGCTAGAATGAGACCTGAACGCCGACCTGTGAAAGTTCCTTTTGATGATGATGATGACGATTTGGATGGGGCAGGTGCCACAGGGGCTATTATTCCTCCACCCTTGGAACCCGAAGCAAAGTTTAATATCACTAGCACTATGATCCAGCTATTGCAACTCAAAGGGTTATTTGGTGGACTTACAGGCGACGATCCAAATATGCATCTGATAACGCTCAAACTACAGCTCTCATAAGAGTGTAAGTGGTCGTTGTCAAATATAGAACCCAACTGGGTTGGGTGTCGAATCCCACAGGGAATACTTGGTCACTAAGTATGCAACAATTAGTAGACCTTTGGTGAAAGTTCTGCGGAAAAAAGGGAGGATTTTATGCGTGAAGTAAAATTATCAAAATAGCAAAGTAAAAACGGAATGTTTAGTAAGATTTTAATCAATGAGAATTGTAAGTTAGGGTTATGTCCACCTTATGAGTTCTACGTATCTATTGGCTATGAGTTATGCAGAATTCAGACAAGTATGCGCTTATAGAGTTCAATATTCTATGGTAAATCCTAGTGTCTTTCAACCATCAAGGATTATTTCACTTTAACTCTTTCGAGCTTAAAGCGTATAACTAATGGTACGAATTCTCCAAGAGGTTAATCCAGTTATGGCACTAACTTTTAAACAAGGGTTGGTAGCCCTATTTCCTTGTCACTCTCTCTTTTCCAGACATGTAACTTTTCTTTCGAACAAGTTAATGCTATACTGGCGTATTCTATATGTTTGCAACCATAAGAATTCCATTAAGATGAAGAGAGTGATAATATAAGCAGCATACGTATCAAGAATTCACAAACTCATAGCAATAGATAGTATCTCATAAGGCTTACATAACCCTAACAGAGAAGTTTAGCTACTCATAATTGTGAAGGAAAACCACGAGGATATCATCATCATACCAAAGTAATAACAATATCACGATAAGTAAGTATTGGCATCACTTGTGGCGTGTATTCCTTGCTAGTAGCATTTCTCTTGTCGTGAAAATTTAAAAGTCGAATAGATGAAGAATAATGTCAACAACGAATTTAAGAATAGAAGAGAATAAGAATGAATTGAAAGAGAATGAATGCTAAAAAGTTCAGCAAAATAGGGTTTTTATAACATCCATATCCTATTCCTACTAAGCTACTGCATACTTGTCCTAATCCTACTAGGTTACTGCTTCCTTATCCTAACCCTACTAAGTTACTGCTGATCCCCAAGTCTTTAAAATTACTGTTTTTGCCCGCGACAAGTTTTCCATGCATCACTTTCAGTCCATAGGCTTCCAAAAGCTGTCTTCCTTCTTACGTGAAGCTTCCTTTGGCGTCAAACGGTCCATAAAATTCTGAAATCTTCATCATTTATACCTGAAAACTTGCTAATAGCGTTGGTTAGCTCACTTACAGAAAAAAGGACTAAAAGTGCAGGAATTATATATTTTGTCCTTAAACCTTAGCTAAAATATGGGTGAATTAAGGTGATTTAGGCGTGTAAATACGCCTATCATCAACACCCCACACTTAAAGCTTTGTTCTTCCTCGAACAAAATATCATGTCCATGCAAATATCTACTTAGGATTTCACAGTAATAGCACAAAATGTTCAATCAAGACAGGTACGACAATTATTAACAAAGAGTAGTTTTCTGATCATTACTAGAAATAATTCAACCTCCAACCTAGACTCGTGATGATGGTTAATTCGTGTTCAAAATTTAAGGCACAAAGAATCGTACAAGACTACCCAAAACTAATCAACCATGTGTGTCTCACGCAATATCTTACCCATAATCACTCACAAGTATTGTATTTTTTTGAAACATGGGTATAGGATTATCCTTGCTCTCACTCTCACAAAGAATTCATATGTTTCACATGATGACCATAGGCTTGCCCTTAGTGTAATGCTAGAATGCTAAGCTTAAGATCAAATAGGTCTTTTACAGGTTATAATGTAAGCTAAGGGATGGGTAGGACTATTTTGGCCAGAAATAGTGACTATGTTCCTAAGCGCTTTAATACATCACATTATGCCATTAACACTTTCTTTTCAAACAACCTTTCTACTTTCTTTTAATCTACCACCCCTTCCCACCTCTTTTGTTATTCAATTTTAAACAGAATTAACTTTTTATTTTTCTTTGCATTTTTCTCTTTTTTTTACAACACACCTCTATAATATCCATTCTTTTTCATAACTAATTCAAGTACCAATTCACTTTAAGGCATCACTCTCACCCAATTCCTCTTATTTGGTCACATGATTTTACAATTTAAAGCTCTTAGGAATTTGGATCAAATTATGGTCTTGAAAAAAATGGATTAGGCTACATATGAGGCTGTCAAAGAAAATGGCTTAAAGGCTCAAAAGGGGTTGACTAGGATAATGTCCATGGGTAGGTAAAATAAAGGTAAACAATCACAGGTTGCCAAAGAAATGCCTAAATCATCTCCTAAACTCACACTCTTTATTTCACTTCAGACACACACCAGGCAAGTTCTAGCATCAGCCACAAACACAGAATATACTATCACCTCACACACACAAGGCACATGGTCGACTTTATTGGGACTAGTATAGACTCTTGACCCAACCGATGAAGGAATTAAACCACACACTTATCACATAATGAATCACATTTAGAGCCTAAATGTCTCAATAGTAATGATTTTATCACAAACTTTTGTCATAATACCATGCTACAAATCAGAACAACTTCATGAAAACATAAAAAAAATGTAAATGCAGATAAAGAAGTATAGCATACAAATACTAGCACCCAACACTTAGACGGGACACACTGCCCTCAGTGGAAAATAAATAAGAAGAACCTGGTTAGTCGGACTCATCCTCTATGTCTGGGGTCATACCCCCTGCATCGGAATCATCATCAGAGTCGTCGTCATCAGAGTTCTCCTCCATGTCGGAGTCTGGCATTCGGCGATCATTGATGATAGGCGAATTTACGCGCCTATATCAATATATTTTGCCCATATTTTAGCCTAGTTTTCAGAACAAATTATATATTTCATGCACTTTTAGTCCTTTTTCCTGTAAATGAGCTAACAAACATGATTAGGAAAGTTTCAGGTATAAATGATGCAAAATTCAGCATTTTATGGCTTACTTGACACAAAAGAAAGCTCACAAACGAAGTAGAAAGGAGCTGGACGCCTAAAGGACCAAATCTGTTGCATGAAAAATCTGTCCCGGGCTAAAACAGCAATTCTGAAGACTTTGGGGACTTACAGATACAAAGCTGGATTTTTTGCAAAGATACATTAACCTAGTACAATTAGGTTATGTGTTTCACTATTCTATTTGGATTATGATATTGTAACCTTACCCTAGTACATTTGGGTCAAGGATTTCATTAGTATAGTAGGATTTGATTATTTATTTCATTAGCTTAGTAGGAGTAGGATAGGAGTATTATAAATACCCTATCATGCTAGAGATTTTTATTCATTCAGAAATTCATCCTTAAACTATTAATTTTCCTCCATTCTTCTCATCTTCCACCAAAACACTTCTAATCTATTCTTCTATTCATCTATTCCACAACAAGAGAATCGTTACTTGCTAGGGAATCACCAAAACCACACGCCTATCACCTACTTCTCACGCCATCAACCATGCAAATCGTGATATCCTTCGCATTCATGGGTAACTAAACCTCTTAGTTGGGGTTATGGAAGCCGAATGAGTTACTATCTATAGCTGTGAGTTTGTGAGTTCAAGACAAGTATATTGCTTATATCATTATTCTCTTCATCTTAAGCTACATTCTTTGCGGTTGCAAACGTAAGAATACGCCATTCTAACATTTAACTTGTTCGCGAGAAAGGTTATTTGTCTGGAAAAGAGATAATGTCAAGGTAGTAGGACACCCTTTTCCTATTAAAAAGCTAGTGCCGTAACTGGACTAACCTCTTGGAGAATTCGTATCGTTAGACACGCTTTAAGCTCGCGAGTGTTAAAGTGAAATAGTCCTTGTTTAGGTCGCGAGACGCTTGGATTTACCATCGACTACAATTCTCTATAAGCAATTGCATGTCAAGACTCTACACACTTATAGCCAATAGAGACGTATACCTCAGAAGGTGGACATAACCCCAACGCTTCAATTCTCATTGTTTACAACCTACGTAACAATCTTTCTCTTTTACTTCACTATTTTCAGCTTTTATTTCATTACTTTGGTTACTTATTACAATCCCCCCTTCTTACGAGACTTGCACCAAAAGTCTATTAATTTTGCTTACTTGTTGGCAAAGCTATTCCCTGTGGGATCGACACCTAACCCAGGTTGGGTTCTATATTTGCTAACGACCGCTTTACACTCCTACGAGAGTTGTAGATTGAGCGTTATCAAAAATTAGCGTCGTTGCCGGGGAATACGAGTGTCAATCAAGTTCGTGATAATTACTAGACCCTTTGGTCAAAGATTCTCGTACTTTTACGTTTAGTTTTTTGTTTTTGTTTATTGCAGGTTTTTACTTTAGTGCATGCCCCATACTAGAAGTTATGGTCAACCGTTATTAACAATCAATCCTGAACCACAACGAATTAGAAGAATGGAAGCACAAGCTGAAATCGACAGGATGGCTGCTCAACACAAGCAAGCAAGATTAGCTGCTCTTGCCGCTGCTCAAGTCCAACAACAAAACATTGATAATCCTGGGCGAGCAACAAATCCTGACGATGAGGATTTAGGTGATGACGAGTTACTAAACCCTAGGCGTGATGCTGAAATTATAACACCTGCCAATCGAAGAGGTCGACAAGCTCGGTATAGGTATGATCGCCAACCTTTGCAACCAGCTTTCGACGATGATGATGATGATCTTGATGGTGCCGGAGCCACTGGAGCTATAATTCCACCACCATTAGCGCCCGAAGCCAAATTCAACATCACTAGCACCATGATTCAGTTATTGCAACTCAAGGGATTATTTGGTGGACTAGCAGGCGATGATCCGAATATGCATCTCATCAACTTTATTTCTACATGCAAGTCTTTTGACAATCCTGGTGTTGGTCAGAATGCTATTCGATTACGTCTATTTCCATTGTCTCTGTCTGGGGAGGCAACACTATGGTTGAATGGGCTGACTCCTGATTCAATTACAAATTGGAGGCAATTGAGAGACGCTTTCCTAGAAAGATTCTTTCCGCCATCCAAAATGGCTCAATTGAGAGATGAAATCAGCAACTTTCATTAGCTTCCCTCTGAAGCTCTTCACGAAACATGGGAGAGGTTCAAAACAAAGCTAACGAGATGCCCAAACCATCACATGACTAATGTTCACCTCATGGAGATCTTGTATAGAGCCTTGAATTCAGTAACTAAACCAGTGGTGGACAACGCAGCTGGAGGTTCTTTTATGGACCTTACCTTTGGTCAAGCAAGCAATATGCTAGATCGCATGACAAAGCAAAGTAGAGCTTGGCATACCAGGGATTCTGAGGTAGCAAGCCCCACTTTATCTATTGGAATGTCTGCAGACCAAAGAAGAAGAGAAGAAGAACGTGATCAAGATATGGCGCACATGAAAACCCAAATGGATCTTCTTACAAAGCATCTATTAGGGAAGACTGAAAAAGTGAAAGTTATTGCGTCAAAAGGAAGAGACGAATCTGATTCAGAAGAGGAGGCCAACTACTTGAACAATCAGGGGGGTTTCCGAGGGAATACCCAAGGAAACCAAGGTCGGAACTATTATGATAAATCTGGAAGCAAAGACCAAGGTAGTTGGAAGAAAAATAATGAAAAAAGTGGTTTGTACGTTCCCCCTGGTAAACGTGATACCGCCACATCTAATTCTATGGAAGACATGATGGCTAAGTTATTGAAAGGAGTGGAAGCAACAAGCGCGGGAGTTAAGGAGGTGATTGATGATTTGTCCTCCATGAAGCAACTAGTTGATTCTCATTCCACTTCTATCAAGCAAATAGAGCAGCAATTAAGCCAACTTTCAGCAGCATTTAATCAAAGAAAGGTTGGCACCTTACCGAGCGATACTGTCCAAAACCCAAGGAATGATGGGTCATGCATGGCCATCACTACCATAAGTGGTAAGGTGCTGGAAACTTCAGCAAAAGGCAAGCAAGTGGTTGACGTAGCAGCAGACATTGACGTCACACCTAGTGATGTTACAAGAGAAGAAGCTGCAACAACTACTTCAAACGTCAAGGATGTTTTACCTAGTGATGTGCAGCCTGAAAAAAATGATAAACGAAAGCAAGAGGAGAAGAAAGCCACGGAGATAACACTTCCATACCCATCACCACCTTTTCCACAAAGATTGAAGAAGGTGGCCGATGACACTAAGTTCAGCAAATTTATGACTATGTTGAAGCAGTTGACCATTAATGTCCCATTGGTAGAGGCACTTGAACAAATTCCTGGGTATGCGAAGTTTATGAAAGATCTTTTGACTAAGAAGAGGGCAGCAAGTTATGAGCTGAAAGATGATGTGCATCATTGTAGTGCAATTGCTACCCTATCGATAGTTCAGAAGAAGGCCGACCCCGGAGCTTTCACGATCCTTGCACCGTCGGATCTTTGGACTTTGCTAAAGCATTGTGTGACTTAGGAGCCAGCATCAACTTGATGCCATTATCGATCTACAAGAATTTGGGGTTAGGAGATCCTACACCAACTAATATGAGGCTTGTCATGGCGGATAGGTCGGTAAAACGACCGGTTGGTATTCTATGCGATGTCTTGGTGAAGGTATCTTCATTCATATTTCCAGCAGACTTTGTCATCTTGGATTGTGAAGCAGATTCAGAGGTTCCCATAATCTTGGGACGCCCTTTCCTTGCTACTGGAAGTGTGCTCATAGATTTGAGATCTAATGAACTCTCATTCCGAATCAATGACGAAGTGGTTCGTTTTGACGTTTGCAAATCAATGAAGCAACCAAAAGATCTGAATGTATTTTCTGTGGCTGATGTTGTCGTTGATGACGAGGAAGAACGACTTGAAGAAGAACAAATTCTTGATGATCCTTTGGAGGTTTCGCTCATGAAAGGAGAGAATGAGGATGCTGAAATTTCTGAAGAAGCTATTTGTGCTCTATCGGGATTAGGAACATATCGTTATACTCCCAAGAAGCTGGATCTTGATCTCAAAAATCGACCTACACCACCAGCTAAGCCATCAATTGAAGAACCACCCACGTTAGAATTGAAGGAGCTGCCAAGCCATTTGAAGTACGCATTCTTAGGAAGCGGAAATACTCTTCCAGTCATAGTGGCAGCCGATTTGGGTGAGCAACAAGTTGCAGCTCTTATTACAACTCTACGCAACTATATTAGAGCCATTGGATGGACCATTGCGGATATTATTGGTATACCACCTGGGATTTGCACTCATAAAATTCAGCTTCAAGAAAAGTGGACACCCACCATTGAACATCAAAGACGTCTAAACCCACCAATGCAAGAAGCGGTGAAGAAGGAGATTATTAAGTGGTTAGACGCAGGAGTCGTGTATCCTATTTCTGATAGTACAAGGGTAAGCCCAGTACAATGTGTTCCCAAGAAAGGAGGCATGACCGTGGTCGCGAATGCAAAGAATGAACTTATTCCACTCAGGCCCGTTACTGGATGGAGAGTATGCATGGACTACTGCAAGCTGAATTCTTGGACGCTCAAGGATCACTTCCCCATGCCATTTATGGACCAAATGCTAGATCGATTAGCGGGGAAAGGATGGTTTTGCTTCTTGGATGGTTATTCAGGTTATAATCAGATTTGTATTGCTCCCAAAGACCAAGAGAAGACAACGTTCAAATGCCCATATGGTACGTTTGCCTTCAAACGCATGCCATTCGGGTTATGTAACGCACCAGCCACCTTTCAATGTTGTATGATGTCTATTTTCTCTGATATGGTAGAAGACACTTTGGAGGTATTTATGGACGACTTTTCAGTTGTTGGTGAGTCCTTTGAAGCATGTTTGGCAAACTTGAGCATGGCATTACAAAGATGTGTAGAGTTCAACCTTGTGCTTAATTGGGAGAAGTGTCACTTCATGGTAAAAGAAGGAATCATTCTTGGGCACAAGATCTCCGAAAGAGGAATAGAGGTTGATCGCGCCAAAATAGAGGTAATTGAGAAGCTACCGCCTCCAATTTCGGTGAAGGGAGTTCGTAGTTTTCTTGACCATGCCGGTTTCTATCGTAGATTCATCAAAGACTTCTCCACAATTTCTAGTCCATTGTGCAAACTACTGGAGAAAGATGCGAAGTTTGACTTTAATTAAGATTGCTTAAAGTCATTCGAATGCCTCAAAGGAAAACTCATTGAAGCCCCTATTATGGTAGCACCAGATTGGGCACTCCCGTTTGAAGTCATGTGTGATGCTAGTGGTGTAGCCGTTGGTGCTGTTCTTGGACAGAGAAAGGAGAAATTGTTTCATCCTATCTATTATGCAAGTAAGGTCCTAAATGAAGCCCAAAGGAACTACACTATTACTGAACAAGAGCTCTTAGCAGTTGTGTATGCGTTTGAGAAGTTTCGTGCCTATCTATAGGGTACTAAGGTGATCGTTCATACAGACCATGCAGCTCTTAGGTATCTAATGACGAAGAAAGATGCAAAACTAAGGCTGATTCGATGGGTATTGCTGCTGCAAGAGTTTGATTTCGAAGTCAAAGATAGAAGAGGTTGCGAGAACCAAGTGGCTGATCACCTATCTAGACTTGAGAATGAGTATGTGGCGCAACCAGAAAATCGGATTGATGATGCATTCCCTGACGAGGAGATACTAGCGACAACAATGGAAAAATTACCATGGTATGCCGACTTTGCAAATTTCGTGGTGAGTAATGTGTTACCTTCCAATTTATCTTACCACCAAAGGAGGAAGTTTATGCATGACGTTCAGCACTACTATTGGGATGAGCCTTATTTGTTTCAAAGATGCGCGGATGGTATCATTCGACGATGTATATCCCATGAAGAAGTGCCTACTATATTGGAAGCATGCCACACCTCGCAAGTTGGAGGACATCATGCAGGGAATCGAACGGCAAGGAAAGTCTTGCAAAGTGGTTATTATTGGCCTACAATATTCAGAGATGCATACGACTATGTGAGAAGGTGTGAGCAATGCCAACGTCAAGGTGCTATTTCAAAACATCATGAAATGCCCATGTCCAAAATTCTGGAGGTAGAACTCTTTGATGTGTGGGGTATTGATTTCATGGGTCCATTCGTGAATTCGTTTGGAATGAAGTACATCTTGGTTGCTGTGGATTATGTATCGAAATGGGTGGAAGCTGTAGCATTGGCCGACAACGAAGGAAAGCGTGTTGTAGCATTTTTAAATAAGAATATCTTCTCTCGCTTTAGAGTTCCTCGTACTATCATAAGTGATGGAGGATCTCACTTTTGCAACAAGCTATTCAAATCTGTATTGGCCAAGTATGGAGTCAAGCAACACAAGGTAGCTACGCCTTATCACCCCCAAACCAGTGGACAAGTTGAGGTTTCCAACCGCGAGATCAAGCAAATCCTTGCCAAGACGGTTAATGCGAATAGGAAAGACTGGTCTCGAAAGCTAGATGATGCACTATGGGCGTATAGGACTGCATTCAAGACACCCATTGCCATGTCACCTTATCAGCTAGTTTATGGGAAGGCTTGTCATCTACTCATCGATCTTGAATACAAGGCATTGTGGGCATTGAAGCACTTGAATCTGAATTGGGATGATGTGAAGAACCTGAGGTTGGAGCAGCTGAACGAACTAGATGAATTTCATCTCCATGCATATGAAAGATCAGATTTATACAAGGAGCGGATGAAGAAGTATCATGATCAGCGGATTATTCGACGAAACTTCCAAAAAGGTGACATGGTACTACTCTTTAACTCCAGACTCAAGCTCTTCCCAGGTAAGTTAAAATCAAAGTGGTCTGGTTCATTTAAAGTCATCCAAGTCTACTCGTCTGGAGTAGTCGAATTGGAAGACAATGATGGTGTTATCTTCAAAGTGCATGGCCAACGTGTTAAGCCATATATGGGTCCTATTGACTCGATAAATGACATGGCCATCACTTATCTCGACGAAGTCTAAGTACTCGAGATTATTACGTCGAGCCACGACAATAAATAAGGCGCTAGATGGGAGGCAACCCATCGTTTCATCGTTTTATCATTTTATCATTTTAGTACTTGTTTTGTTTTGATAAAAGAAAAATCCAAAAATAAGAGTCGTGCCACGACCAAAACTGAGGCGCTTGGTGGGAGGCAACCCATCGTACTAATCGTGTTCATTTATTTTTGAGCAAATATAGGTGCAAGAAGTATGCGATGAGGAGATTGATCTCAATCGACGATTTGGACGCATTGTATGGTAAAATCAGTAAGTTAGGAATGGTGATGCATAAGGCTATGAATTGAGCCTTTGTCACATCAAAATAGGCTTTGAGGAAGGATAGGCCTTGGTAAAAATAGGCCACGAACGATGCACAACCTATTCTATAGCCTAAGGACTCGGAATCTAGTGTGCTATACACTATGCGCCGCCTATTCCTAGGTATGCTTTTGACTATGCGCCGCCTATGCTATGGCATTTGGTCTCAGTATCTCATGTTCCATAGACTATGCGGCGCATATGTCTACAAATGCCATAGACTATGCGGCGTATATGTCCCATTATGCCATAGACAATACGCCGCATATGTCATTGATATGCCGAGTGATATGCGCCGCATATGTGGTGTTTTTGTCCCCAAATCTGATTGTAAATGGGTCATAACCCGACCCATACTCTTCCTATATAAAGGGTACTTAGTTTTATAACACAACCACATTATAAACAACCCTAAAGGCGCCACATAACCCTCCAAATCTTCTCAAAATTTTCTTCTTTTGCTCTTTCAATTCACAACAACTTCTCCACAAGCTTCAAGCAAGTAAGTACTCTCTTATTCTTCATCTATTTATCGTAAGTACTACGTTGCTATGCTTATTATAAATTGCTAAATCATGTGAGATTGGTGGGAATGTTCATGTGTTTGGATTGTTGTTGCAAAATCATGTGAGTGAACATATACGTAGGGAATTCTTGACTTGTTTCCGACTTGAATTTTGTTTCGAAAGCATTGTTATGATATTTTCTGAATATATATGGCTATGAATATTGCTTGAGAGTGTTGTTTGGATGCTTACATAATAGACTATCCCAGCCATCGGGATAAGATTATAGTGCCTATCGACTTAGGAGGTTGTGCTTGTTGTAAGGATAACGATTCCATGAGATAACCCCTATGTCGTGGTGATGCTATATCTACCATGAAAGTAGTCCAAAGGCTGCAATTAAGTGATACAATGCTGATTTTCTTGTCGGAACACAATCCTAAAACGTATGTCGACGAAATCTGAGTAAATCGACTACGTTCACCTCACTGATTTGTGCAACAAAACTAAGTGTGGGGTGGTACCCCTAGTGCTTGCATATAGATTGTATCAAGTGAGATTGTGATGCAACTAACATTATTTCTAGTCTCAGGTACAAGGGCACCTAAAGCGAGGCAAGGCAAGGAGAAGGCTACCACATCCCAAAAGGGCAAAAAGAGAAGTCGAAAAGACCAAGGAGAATCATCCTCAGCGCACCTACCACGCAGAATGTTCGAAATAAAGTGGGTCTTTGAGGAAGAAGCCAAAGAATGGTACAGCAGCAACAAAGAAAGGAAATATGTGCATGTCGACTTGATCAACAAGGAGACCTTAGCAAAGAAAGAGCCGCGTATGTTGGCAAAAATAATGGCTTTGAAGCTGGATTTCATCTTCCGCGACATGGGAGAGTATAATCTTGACTTAACAAGAGAGTTTTATGCCAACTGGTCGCCGAACACAACAGGCAACGAAGTCAAAATTCGGGGCCAAGTGTTACAGCTTACAGCGGATTGGATCAACTCTTTTCTTGGCTTACCTTCGGTCGACACTGCACCATTCAAAGAGCTGTACAGCAGGCCTCCTTACAGAGCAATACGACACACGCTTTGTGGAAGCAGATCGATGGCAAGATGGGGCATACATAAGGAAATAGGTCGACACAACACCTTTCCCTATGCTCCACTAAATAGGGAAGCAAGAATCTGGATGCGCATTGTCAACTCATGCATTATTCCTGGGACTCAATACACCAAG
The DNA here is from genome assembly GCA_030864225.1 of Capsicum baccatum var. pendulum. Classification (NCBI taxonomy): domain Eukaryota; kingdom Viridiplantae; phylum Streptophyta; class Magnoliopsida; order Solanales; family Solanaceae; genus Capsicum; species Capsicum baccatum. The sequence continues at coordinate 10,437,836 of CM061550.1, forward strand.
ATATCGAGAGATAGAGTGTGTTTGGTCTATGCTTTGATGACGAATGTCCCTATCAACTTTGGGGCAATCATTCGATCTACCATGAGGAAGGCCAGACTCCACAAAAGGTCCCATTTCACATTCGGCAATTTGTTGACAGCAATGTTGCGGAAGGAGGATGTCGAAGAGGAACCAGCTGACCACAAACTCCCACATAACCCAAAGAAGGTTGACCTCACCAAGGTCAAAGATGCTGAAATAACTCATGGAGTCAACCTTACTTTTGCGGAGAGACATGCTCGTTATGAGAGTTTCTTCCGTCATCTCTATGGCATGACACGATTCACTATGATGAGTGGTGGACGTATTCCAACTGCTGAAGAGCTCCAACAGCTAGACCACGACTACCCAATGAACAGGCATGCACGGGAGATGTGTGGAGTGGGCGTATATTTTGAGGAACCTCTAGACGATGATGTGCCAACTGATGATGATAGACGCTTGCCTGATTCTGATGAGGAGGAGAACTCTGATGACGACTCTTATGATGATTCAGACGAAGGGGGTATGACCCCCGACATTGATGAAGAGTCTCACTAACCAGGTTCTTCGAATTTATTTTCCACTGAGGGCAGTGCCCCGTCTAAGTGTAGGGTGGCAGAATCGCATGCTATACTTCTCTGTTTACACCTATGTTCGTTTGTATGTTTGTTTGTTTACTTGTTTTTGAGTCCGTTTTTTTTATTTATTTTTTTCGTTCAACGTTTTTTTTAGTTTTTTTTAGGAGTCAAATTTTTCTAGCTTCGCATGAAATTATTTTGATAGGCAGCATGAGATTATAACAAGAGTATGTGCTACAATTGTGACTATTGAGATGTTTAGGCTCTAGTTGTGACTCATTATGTGATATTGTGTGATTCAATTCCTTCAATTGTTGGGTCGAGAGTCTATATTACTTCCAATCAAGTCGACCATGTGCCTTGTGTGTGTGAGATAATAGTATATTCTATGTTTGTGGCTGATGCTAGAACTTGCCTTGTATGTATGCAAAGCGAAAATAAGGAGTGTAAGTTTAGGATATGATTTAGGCATTTCTTTGGCAACCTATACATGTTTACCTTCAGTTTTACCTACCCATGTACATCATCCTAGTTAACCCTTTTTGAGCCTTTAGCCTATTTCTTTGACAACCTTGTATGTAAGCCTAATCCATTTTTTTTCAAGACCATAATTTGATCCAAATTCCTAAGTGCTTTAAATTTAAAAAGTCATGTGACAACATAAGAGGAAATTGGGTGAGTATGATGCTTTAAATTGTAATGGTGCTTGGAAGTGTTATGAAAAAGAAAGTGCTAGCATAAGAGGTATGTTGTGAAAAGAAAAAGGAAAAGAAAGATGAAAAGTGAGTTGTGCTTAAAATTAAAAAACAAAAGATGAGAACAAGGTGGAAGAATAAAAGAAAGAAAGGTTGAAAGAAAAAAAGTGTCAATGATACAATGTGATGTATTAAAGTGCTTAGGAACTTAGTCACTATTTTTGGCCAAAATAGTCCTACCCGTCCCTTAGCCTACATTACAACCATCTAAAGACCTACTTGATCCTAATCTTAACATTCCTACATTTAGTGGAGTACTACATTAAGGGCAAGCTTATGGTCATTAGTTGCTACATATGAATTTTTTGTGAGAGCGAGAGCAAGGACATTTTGATACCCATGCTTGAAAAGTATGCTATATTTGTGAGTGATTATGGGTACTATATGGTGAGACACACATGGTTGATGAGTTTTGGATAGTTGTATATGATTCTATGCACTTTAACGTTTGCATGTGAGTTGATCACCATCACGAGTCTATGCTTGAGGGTAAAAAGTTTCTACTTATAATCGGAAAGCTACTCTTGGTTGATAATCATTGTGCTTGTCTTGATAAATGTTTTGTGTTGTTGTTGTAAAAACCTTAAGTCGATGCTTAGAAGGACATGATATGTTGTTCGAGGACGAACAAAACTTCAAGTGTGGGGTGTTGATGATAGGCGAATTTACGCGCCTATATCAATATATTTTGCCCATATTTTAGCCTAGTTTTGAGAACAAATTATATATTTCATGCACTTTTAGTCCTTTTTCCTGTAAATGAGCTAACAAACATGATTAGGAAAGTTTCAGGTATAAATGATGCAAAATTCAGCATTTTATGGCTTACTTGACACAAAAGAAAGCTCATAAACGAAGTAGAAAGGAGCTGGACGCTTAAAGGACCAAATCTGCTGCATGGAAAATCTATCTCGGGCTAAAACAGCAATTCTGAAGACTTTGGGGACTTACAGATACAAAGCTGGATTTTTTGCAAAGATACATTAACCTAGTACAATTAGGTTATGTGTTTCACTATTCTATTTGGATTATGATATTGTAACCTTACCCTAGTACATTTGGGTCAAGGATTTCATTAGTATAGTAGGATTTGATTATTTATTTCATTAGCTTAGTAGGAGTAGGATAGGAGTATTATAAATACCCTATCATGCTAGAGATTTTTATTCATTCAGAAATTCATTCTTACACTATTAATTTTCCTCCATTCTTCTCATCTTCCACCAAAAACACTTCTAATCTATTCTTCTATTCATCTATTCCACAACAAGAGAATCGTTACTTGCTAGGGAATCACCAAAACCACACGCCTATCACCTACTTCTCACGCCATCAACCATGTAAATCGTGATATCCTTCGCATTCATGGGTAACTAAACCTCTTAGTTGGGGTTATGGAAGCCGAATGAGTTACTATCTATAGCTGTGAGTTTGTGAGTTCAAGACAAGTATATTGCTTATATCATTATTCTCTTCATCTTAAGCTACATTCTTTGCGGTTGCAAACGCAAGAATACGCCAGTCTAACATTTAACTTGTTCGCGAGAAAGGTTATTTGTCTGGAAAAGAGATAATGTCAAGGTAGTAGGACACCCTTTCCTATTAAAAAGCTAGTGTCGTAACTGGACTAACCTCTTAGAGAATTCGTATCGTTAGACACGCTTTAAGCTCGCGAGAGTTAAAGTGAAATAGTCCTTGTTTAGGTCGCGAGACGCTTGGATTTACCATCGACTACAATTCTCTATAAGCAATTGCATGTCAAGACTCTACACACTTATAGCCAATAGAGACGTATACCTCAGAAGGTGGACATAACCCCAACGCTTCAATTCTCATTGTTTACAACCTACGTAACAATCTTTCTCTTTTACTTCACTATTTTCAGCTTTTATTTCATTACTTTGGTTACTTATTACAATCCCCCCTTCTTACGAGACTTGCACCAAAAGTCTATTAATTTTGCTTACTTGTTGGCAAAGCTATTCCCTGTGGGATCGACACCCAACCCAGGTTGGGTTCTATATTTGCTAACGACCGCTTTACACTCCTACGAGAGCTGTAGATTGAGCGTTATCAATTATCATAGGTTGGCATGTCATCATTAAGAGGTTTCTTAAAGTATACCCCTACTCCACATATTGTCCTTGCATGCTCATTCATTGGGTAGTCATAATCCAACTGTTGGATCTCCACAGCAGTTGGAACACAACCTCCGCTCATCATGGTAAACTGAGTCATGCCATACAGATGGAGAAAGAAACTTTCATCCCGAGCATGTCATTCTGCAGTGGTTAGGTTGACGCCATGCATGGATTCAGCATCTTTAATCTTTGTGAGGTCAACCTTCTTCGGGTTGTGTGGACGCTTATGATCTGTAGGTTCCTCTTCGATATCTTCCTTTCTCAATATTGCACTCAACAGATTGCCAAAGCTGAAGTGGGACCTCTTGTGCAGCCTAGCCTTACGCATTGAAGATTGAATAATCACCCCAATGTTGATGCAGACGTTTATCATCAATGCGTACACTAAGCACACTCTATCTCGTGTAATCTTTGTGTACTCTGTCCCTGAAATCAGGAAAGAGTTGACTATTCGCAACCATATCCTAGCTTCCCTATTCAAGGAGGCATATGGGAAGGTGTTGTGCCGACCGGTATCCTTGTGTCTGCTCTAACGTGCCATTGATCTTGTTTCGCACAGTGTGTGTTTGATTGCCCTGTACGGAGGTCTGTTATAAAGATCCTTGAGTGGTGATGGATCAACAGATGGCAAACCCAGAAAAGAGTTGAAGAACTCCGCATTTAGTTACAGGACTTGGCCCCGAATCTTTACTTCACTCCCTGTAGTCTTCGGGGACCAGTTGGCATAGAATTCTCGCGTTAGATTGAGATTGCACTCTCTCATATCTCAGAAGATGAAATCAAGATGTAACGCCATTATCTTAGCCAAAATACGGGGTTCTTTATTTGTTAGGCTTTCCTTTTGTATCAGTTCCACATGAACATATTTCTTCACTTTATTGTTCCTGTACCACTCCTTTCCTTCCTCCTCTAGGACCCATTTTATCCCGTACATGCGGCGAGGTATTTGCAGCGAGGATGATTCACCTTGCTCTTTTCATCCCCTTTTCTATCCTTTTTGGGAAGTGGTCGCTTTTTCTTTTCCTTGTTTTGCTTTTGGTGCCATTGTACTTGGTTGATGGCCTCAGAAGATGTTCTTGCAAGTTAAAAGAGCAAAAGGAAAATTTTTGAGAGAATTTGGAGAGGTAGGCGGCGCTTAGGTTGGGTTTGCAATGAATTTTTGTTCTAAGACTAAGGTTTTATTTATAGGACAAGCTTGGGTCGGGTTTTGACCCATTTGGAATCGGATTTGGAGACCAAAAAGTGAGCATAGGCAGCGCCTAATGCTTTGCCTATGCTTGGCATAGGCGGCGCCTTTTGCAAAGCCTAGTTGAGCATAGGCTATGGCATTGTTGGGCATAGGCGGCTCCTATGTTATGGCATTCTAGATTCAGAGACAAAAGGCATTGGCATAGGCGGCACCTATGCTATGGCATTTTTTAGCATAGGCGGTGTCTATGCTATGGCATTCTAGATTCAGAGAGCTTAGGCCATAGCATAGGCCTTGCCTTGTTCGTTCCCTAGATTTTCATAGGCAATGCCTAACCCATAGCCTTTTCTTCTTCATTACCAACTTACCACGTTTAATATGCAACACTTCCAAATCAAAATTCAAGACCAACCTCCTCCTTTATACATCTTGCACCTACACTTACTCTAAAACAAAAATGATTAGAACGATGGGTTCCCTCCCACCAATCTCCTTAGTTTTGGTCGTGGCTCAACTACAAAAACAAACTCCTAGTGAAACAAAACAATTAAAGACGATGGGTTGCCTCCCATCTAGCGCTTGATTTATTGTCGCGGCACGACATAGTTACCTCGATTACTTAGACTTCATCGAGATAGATGATGGCCATACATTTTATCTAGTCAAGAGGACCAATATATGGCTTCACTCGTTGACCATTTACCTTAAAAACAACACCATTACTATCTTTTAACTCAACTACTCCAGACGAGTAGACTTGGCTAATTTTGTACGGACCAGACCATTTAGACTTTAACTTACCTGGCAATAGCTTCAGTCTGGAATTGAAAAGAAGTAGCATATCACCTTTTTGAAAGTTTCGTTGAATAATCCTCCGATCATGATACTTTTTCATACGCTCCTTGTAGAGGTCTGACCTTTCGTATGCATGTTGACGGAATTCATCCATCTCATTCAGCTGCTCCAATCTCAGATTAATAGCATCATCCCAATTCAAATTTAGCCGCTTCAACGCCCACAATGCTTTATGCTCGAGCTCAATGGGTAAGTTACAGGCCTTCCCATAAACTAGTTCGTACGGGGATATGCCAATTGGCATTTTGAATGCAGTCCTATAATCCCATAGTGCATCGTCCAGCTTCCGAGACCAATCTTTCCTATTAGCGTTTACAGTCTTTGCAAGGATCAGCTTGATCTCTCGATTAGAAACCTCTACCTGTCCACTAGATTGTGGGTGATAAGGGGTTGCTACCTTATGTTGCTTGACCCCATATTTCACCAACACGGCTCTAAACAATTTGTAGCAAAAGTGTGATCCTCCAACGCTCAAACTACAGCTCTCGTAAGAGTGTAAGCGGTCGCTGTCAAATATAGAACCCAACTGGGTTGGGTGTTGAATCCCACAGGGAATACTTGGTCACTAAGTATGCAACGATTAGTAGACTTTTGGTGAAAGTTCTGCGGAAAAAAGGGAAAATTTTATGCGTGAATTAAAATTATAAAAATAGCAAAGTAAAAACGGAATGTTTAGTAAGATTTTAATCAATGAGAATTGTAAGTTAGGGTTATGTCCACCTTATGAGTTCTACGTATCTATTGGCTATGAGTTATGCAGAATTCAAACATGATTGCGCTTATAGAGTTCCGTATTCTATGGTAAATCCTAGTGTCTTTCGACCATCAAGGATTATTTCACTTTAACTCTTTCACGCTTAGAACGTATAACTAATGGTACGAATTCTCCAAGAAGTTAATACAGTTACGGTACAAACTTTTAAACAGGGGTTGGTAGCCCTATTTCCTTGTTACTCTCTCTTTTCCAGACATGTAACTTTTCTTTCGAATAAGTTAATGCTATACTAGCGTATTCTAAATGTTTGCAACCACAAGAATTCAATTAAGATGAAGAGTGTAATGATATAAGCGGCATATGTATCAAGAATTCACAAACTCATGGCAATAGATAGTATCTCATAAGGATTCCATAACCCTAACAGAGAAGTTTAGCTACTCATAATTGTGAAGGAAAACCACGAGGATATCATCATCATACCAAAGTAATAACAATATCACGATAAGTAAGTATTGGCATCACTTATGGCGTGAATTCTTTGCTAGTAGCATTTCTCGTGTCGTGAAAATTTAAAAGTCGAATAGATGAAGAATAATGTCAACAACGAATTTAAGAATAGAAGAGAATAATAATGAATTGAAAGAGAATGAATGCTGAAAAGTTCAGCAAAATAGGGTTTTTATAACATCCATATCCTATTCCTACTAAGCTACTGCATATTTATCCTAATCCTACTAGGTTACTGCTTCCTTATCCTAATCCTACTAAGTTACTACTGATCCCCAAGTCTTTGGAAATACTATTTTTGCCCGAGACAAGTTTTCCATACATCACTTTCAGTCCATAGACTTCCAAAAGCTGCCTTCCTTCTTACGTGAAGCTTCCTTTGGCGTCAAACGGTCCATAAAATGCTGAAATCTTCATCATTTATACCTGAAAACTTGCTAATCATGTTGGTTAGCTCACTTATAGGAAAAAGGTCTAAAAGTGCAGGAATTATATATTTTGTCCTTAAAACTTAGCTAAAATATGGGTGAATTAAGGTGCTTTAGGCGTGTAAATACGCCTATCATCAGTATCTGATTAACTTCATCTCAAAATGCAAATCGTTTGACAATCCAGGGGTTGGACAAAATGTGATCCGGCTGCGCTTATTTCCATTGTCTCTATCTGGAGAGGCAACTCTATGGTTGAATGGGCTAACTCCTGACTCTATTACCAATTGGAGGCAACTGAAAGACACTTTCCTAGAAAGATTCTTTCCACCATCTAAGAGAGCACAATTAAGAGATGATATAAGCAATTTTCGACATCTTCCAACTGAAGCTCTCCACGAAACATGGGATAGGTTCAAGAAGAAGCTTATGCGGTGCCCAAATCATCAGATGACCAATATACACTTGATGGAAATATTATATAGGGCTTTGAACTCTGTGACTAAGCCAGTGGTTGATACTGCTGCGGGTGGGTCATTCATGGACCTTACCTTTATTGAGGTATGTGATATGATGGATCGTATGACAAAGCAGAGTAGAGCTTAGCATACCAGGGATTCTGAGAGAGCAAGCTCTACTGTATCTACTGGCATGACAGCAGAACAGAGGTAGAGAGAAGATGAACGTGACCAGGATATGGCTCACATAAAAATGCAGATGGACCTTTTTACCAAGCATTTATTATCAGGGAAGATAGAAAAGGTTAAGGTTGTTGTATCACAGGAAAGAGATGACTCCGATTCTGAGGAGGAAGCAAATTACTTGAATAATCAGGGGGGCTTCCGAGGCAATGCCCAAGGAAACCAAGGTCGGAACTATTATGAAAAATCCAGATACAAGGACTGAGACCAACGGAGTTGGAAGAATAAGACTGACAAGAGTGGTTTGTATGTTCCTCCTGGAAATCGTGAAGCTGCTGCATCTGGCTCTGGGAAGATGTCCATGGAGGACATGATGGCTAAGCTGTTAAAAGGAGTAGAAGCAACCAACACGGGAGTAGCTGAGGTAAAAAATAATTTGTCCTCAATGAAGCAATTGGTTGACTCGCATTCCACTTCAATAAAACAGCTGGAACAACAAATGAGTCAACTATCAGTGACATTTAATCAAAGAAAAGCTGGCAGTTTACCTAGTGAAACTATGCAAAATCCAAGGAAAGATGGATCATGTATGTCTATTACCACCAGGAGCGGTAAGGTGCTGGAAAATCCATCCAAGGGTAAGCATGTGGTTGATGATATAGAAGAGAATGTTATTGAAGCAGATTGTGATGATTCTATAGAATTTTAAAATCAGAATGAGAACGTTCATGATACTACACCTAGATGTCAGTAGTCTAAAAAGATTGATAGTAGGAAGAACAATAAAAAATAAGTGGTGGAGAAAACTCTTCCAAAACCACCACCACCTTTTCCTCAGAGGCTGAAGAAGAAAGCTGATGACACCAGGTTCAGTAAATTCATGACCATGCTGAAGCAGTTGACTATTAATGTGCCTTTTGTGGAGGCACTGGAGCAAATGCCAGGGTACGCCAAATTCATGAAGGACCTTTTGACAAAGCAAAGGGCAGCGAACTATGAACTAGTAGATGATTTTCATCATTGCAGTGCCATTGCCACGAGGTCTTTGGTGCAGAAGAAGGCAGATCCGGGTGCTTTCACTATTCCTTGCATAGTTAGATCTTTAGATTTCGCTAAGGCATTATGTGATTGAGGGGTTGCATTAATTTGATGCCACTAGCCATTTATAGACAGTTGGGGTTGGGGGATCCTACACCAACCAACATGCGGCTGGTAATGGCAGATAGGTTAGTAAAATGACCTGTTGGTATCTTACATAATGTATTAGTTAAGGTTTCTACCTTTATTTTTCCTGCAGACTTTGTTATTTTGGATTGCAAGGTTGATTTTGAGGTGCCCATAATCTTGGGTCGACCTTTCCTCGGAACAGGAAGTGTGCTTATTGATTTACGAACAAATGAGCTTTTATTTCGGATGAATGACGAAGTGGTACATTTTGATATATGCAAATCAATGAAGCAGCCCAAAGATATGAATGTGTTCTGTATAGCTGATGTTTATTATGAGGATGAGAAGGAATTATCTTTAGAGAATCAGGTTACTGTTGATCTATTGGCTGCTGTGCTTTTGAACTTTGATCGGGAGGATGTGAAAGAGTACGAAGAAACTATCTGTGCTTTGACAAGAATGGGGTCGTACTATTATGCCCCCAAGAAGCTGGACCTCGACCTTAAGAATCGATCTTCACCACCAGCGAAGCCACCAAATATCTTGATGAAGTTTGAGTAATTGAGATAACTATGTTGTGCCGAGACAATAAATCAAGTGCTACATGGGAGGTAACCCATCATTTTACTAGGATTTTGTTTTTGGTAAATAAAAATTCAAAAAGAAGAGCTGAGCCACGATCAAAACTAAGGCGCTTGGTGGGACGCAACCCATCCTTCTAATTATTTTTGTTGTTTTTGATTAAGTGTAGGTACATGGAGTACAAAGGAGGAGATTGGTCCCAATTTTGATTTGGAAGTAAGTCATGTCAATGGTGGTAAGTCTAGGAATAATAGAGAAATACAGGTAAATGTCAGTGGTCATATGTGTAAGGTTCAAGTATGATTTGCATTAGAGTCGCGCCTCGAATTATGTAGATTCGACCCCAAAAGTTTTTCGGTGCGACTTTATTTTGTGACTTTAGATTAGGTCTGTGGTGGTAGCACAGGGATCGGGCCGATATGCTCAATCCTGAAGCCCACTATTGACCTCGATGGGGGTGCGGGGGAGAAGCCCCCACGATATGGACCTTTTCGACCAAGAGAGCGTCGCTTTTCTAATTGCCTATGCCAATATAGGCAATGCTATAGATACCGCCTATGCCAACATAGGCAATGCTATAGGCGCTGCCTATGCCATTTCCTATGCTTACTGCCTCACATAGGCGATAGGTTAGGCACCGGCTATGCCAACGTAGGCAATAGGTTAGGCGCCACCTATACCAACATAGGCAATAGGCTAGGCGCCGCCTATGCAGTTTCCTATGCTCACTGCCTCACATAGGCGATGGGCAAGGCGCCGCCTATGCCAACATAGGCAATGCTATAGGCGCCGCCTATTCCAACATAGGCAATGCTATAGGCGCCTCCTACTTATGCTTAGGCAATGCTATAGGCGCCGCCTATCAACATGACTTTTGCCTACTAACCCGTTTGTGAATGGACCAACCCGACCCATGGCTCATTCTTTAAATATATCCTCTACCTTTAAACACCATTCAATTGTTTCTTAAACCTAAGCGCCTCCCAACCACCCTTGCCCTCTCCAAGCTCTTCTCTTTTCTCATCTAATCCTACAAGTTCTCCTTTCCGATTCATCACGAAGTTATCACCAAGTAAGTTTTTATTTCATGTTCCGTAGTTGTTTCAGTGCTACGCTTATAATGGTTAATTAGATTTTGTAGTAGTTCTTGGTGATAAGAACATAGTTGGTTTGTTATGATTTTTGAAACATACATCTCATTGAGTGAAAGGATTCTTGTGGGTATTCTTGATTTCACTCCGGCATGGATTGGTATTCACTGTCATAATTCTTTTTTATGGAGTTGAAATTTTGAAGTTAATGCATAATTTTGGGAGTGGTAAGCTTACCTATTTGAATGACTCGTTCATCGATGTAATGGTCATGGTTAACCAAAAGCATGAGATTGTGTGATTGTTTCTATGCCATAGCATGATAATATTTCTATATGGTAGACTTGCTCAAAAATTGCATTGCTTCAATGAAATAAAGTTGGAAATGATATTCAAGATTACATGACCATTGTGTCCTGCTTCTCTATATCAAACTGAGAAATTATTATGTAAAGTGAAGGGTTGAAAGTGTGACTACGCTAATAATGTTGTTGGCACATACCACCTAAATGTATGTCGATGAAGTCTGAGTAATCGACATCACTCACTCAATTAGTTTGTGCAAAAAAATTAAGTGTGGGGTGGTGCCATCACTATATCCTTAGTCAATCCATGATCCATAGAACTCAGTCAGTCATGTGACTCAGGAAATCTTAGTAAATTCAGAAATCTCAGTAGTATTCCGTCAGTCAATGGAACTCCATGAAAGCAATATAGTCTAGTTCAGTTAATTATGTTCAGTGTCTATTCAGATGGGAGTAAGAATTAGCACCGAGCGAACCCAAGGATGGGAACTCACCTGTTATATGAGGGTGTAATTCTTAGAAGCAATCCTTGTGTTCCTGAACTACGTAGACAGGATAGGTTGAGACACCATAACCTATTCTATGAGGGTAGATGAGGTGTCTTAACCTGTTATATGAGGGTTCCCACCATTCTCACTAAACTTACCTATTATATGAGGGTTACTCACAGATTGTCCTTAATAGTGATGCGGTATTGACACTCTTCCAATTGGGATTAAAGATTGGACCCCAACTCATCTATATTGTGATTATTATAGACATGTTGGTTAGATAACAACTTCCCATAGTTTCATTTATACGATCAGGACTGTCAGATATAGTCATACATATTCAGTAAAAGAACTCAGATAGTTCTTCAGAATTTAGAACTGTTAGATACAGTAAACTCAAAACAATATGAAACTCAACTAGTTCCATCAGAAACTAGACTGTCAGATACAGTAACTCAGTATTAGTTATTTTTGTTATATAGCTATTATTATCTCATGTTATTAACACTCAGGCTGAGTAATCATGTCGTGATGATCTTAGCTACATTTATTACGTATTCATGCATGCATTCTTACATTTATGTTATCCATCCAGTTAGTATAGTTCATGCATATGAACCCTTTGCATTTATCCTACCTCACATGTATACCAGTACATTTAATAGTACTGATGCATTTGTGCTATGGTGTTTTTATACCTTAGGTCCAGAAGCACGAGCTCCAGAGCATAAGTAGCTACCAGGTTTAGCAGTGAGTCCTTATCATTCGAGGAAGATATTATGAGTTATTTCATTAATTCAGTTTTAGCTTTCAGTAGATGGATTTAGTTGGGGACATGTCCCATCAACTCCTTATTCAGACAGTTAGAGGCTTTTCAGACTAGCATGTTCACACACTTATTTCAATTGCTTTTGGTATTTTATACCCCACCCAGATGTTATATTTTAGCAGGTATTATGTCTCAGTTTTGAACCTTACGGCCTTACAGCCTTTATTTCTGCATTTATATAGTATAGTATGCAGTGTTTAGGTACAGATATCAATCATGGGTTAGATTGTGGTCCTTTGGGGTCATGAGCATCGTGTAGTATTTTGGGTACCAGATTTGGGGCGTTATAAACTCGGTATTAGAGCCTAAGGTTCAATAGTATCCTAGGAAGTCTGAAAGCCGCATCAAGTAGAGTCTTGTACATGGGTGTGTTGCATGCCACATTTATGTACAAGAGGCTATGATATGTTTTAGGAATAGTTTCCCTTCTTTAAGTATTCATGTAGTACCAGTGAACATAATCTCAAGTTAATCTCTCAGTCTAATCTATTTCTCTCTTTATTCTACAGAACATGTCTCCCAAAAAAAAAATGGGAATCAGTCAGCCCCTTAACCCGAAGATCCTTTGGGCGAACATGTTTCTTAGGAAGAGTTCAGAGCTACATTCACTAATATTGCTCAGTCAGTTGATACTCAGAATGAACGACCAACTATCATTCCAGCCAACCTAGTGTCTAGTTCAAGTACATTCAGGATTTGGGACTTCATTTGAATGAATCCTCCATCCTTTCTTAGGTCTAAGTCAGATGAGGACCCTCAGGAATTCATCGATAAGGTTCAGAAGATTACAGACATCATGGGGGTTACTTCTAGTGAGAGCGTTGAGCTAGCTGTATATCAGTTGCAAGACGTTGGTTACACTTGGTCTAAACAGTGGAAGTTAGTAAGGCCAGATGATGTAAGGCCTATTGAGTGTGAGGAGTTTGTCACTGCATTCTTAGATAGATTCTTTCCCCAATAGCTGAGAGAGGCTAAGTTCTTAGAGTTTATCAACCTCAGGCAGGGTAACATGATGGTAAAGGAGTATTCTTTTAAGTTTACTCAATTATCCAGATATGCCTGATGTTGGGCGTATTTATACATCTAAGTATCATAATTTACCCATGTTTTAGCTAAGTTTTGAGGATAAAATACATACTTCTTGCACTTTTAGTCCATTTTTAGTTAAGTGAGATGACCTATGTGATTATCATGCTTTTCAGGTACTAATGAGGAAGATTTCAGCACTTTATGGACCGGTGGGCAGCAAAGGAAAACTTCACATAAGAGGGAAGGCAGCTTTTGGACTGAATGTGATGCATGGGAACTATTTCCCGGGCAAACTCAATATTTTTAAATACTTAAGGATGCAGTAGCAACTTAGTAGAGAAGGATATTATTAAAAACCTTATTGCTGAATTTTCAGCATTATCATTCATTATTCATTATTCAGATTCTGTAATAGTCTTGGGGAACAGAGAAAAAATGGCTAAGGTTGAGCAACGGAGAGAGAAAACACGTTATTCTCTTAGTGTCGCTAGTCACCCCCATCGCTGAGATTTTTACTAAGTTTCGGTATGATGATTATGTTTATTTTAATTTCCGTTGTATTCATGAGTAGCTAAACTTATCTGTTAAGGTTATGGAGACCTTGTAATATACTCTCTATTGCTATGAGTTTGTGAATTTTTGATGTGACATGCTACTTATATCATTACTCTCTTTGTTTTTACTGAATTCTCATGGTTGCAAACATAGGGAATGCGCCGTTATAGAATTAACTTGTTCGATAGAAAATTTAAATGTTTGGAAAAGAGAGTGTGACAAGAAAATAGGGTTTCCAACCTCTATTTACGTGTTAATGCCCAAGCAGGATTAACTTCTTGGAGAATTCTTACCATTTGTTATACACTTTAGGTTCGAGAGAGCTAAGGTGAATAAATCCTTAATGATTGAAAAACACTTGGGTTTAGATTTAGAATATGACTTTTTATAAGTGCATGCATGTATAAACTCCGCATTACTCATAGTTAATAGAAAAGTAGAAACTACAAGGTGGACATAACCCTAACCTGTCATTCTCTGTGATTAAATATTATTGCATATATCGACTCATTCGTTACACTAATAGTATTATGGTGCATTTAAAACAAAATCCCCCTTTCTTGGAACCTTCGATCAACAATCTACTAATAATCGCAACACTTAGTGACCAGAGTATTCCCTGTGGGATTCGACACCCAACCCAGTTGGGTTCTATATTTGACAGCGAACGCTTACACTTTCTAACGAGAGTTGTAATTTGGGCATATCAGTGTCCCTCATGTGGTTGCAGATAGCAGGGCCAAGATGAGTAATTTTGTTTCAGAGGTGAATGATAATGTGGTCAATGAGTGTAGGTCTGTAATATTGAATAGTGACATGACATTATCCATACTTATGACTCATGCCCAATAGATATAAAAGAAAAAGATTAAGATGAGGGAGAAGCAGAATAAGAGAGCAAAGACAAGTAGTTTTAACTTTGCTCAGCCCAAATCAGAATAAGCAAACCGTTCTTAGTTTCATCCTTAGTCATCAGTTCCATCTCCTTCTTTAGCTGGTGCTCCAGCTCCTAGATTTAGAGATGGTAGTAGAGATAGTGTGCCAAGCTCTAAGTCTCAGGGAAGTGTTAGCAGTGCTCACACCTATCCTCTTTGCCAGACTTATGGTAAGCACTATCAGGGTATTTTTAGAGCTGTCAGTGGTATTTATTTCAGATGTGGCAAGCCAGGCCATCGATTCAGAAACTTTCCTTAGCCAGGTCCTCAGGGTCAGCAGAATAGTTCCTTAGCTCAGTCCAGTCATCTAAACCAACAGCGTTCCATCTCTAGTGCTACTAGTGGGCAGCGCCCAAATCGTCTTTATGATCTCCAGTCCCAGCAGGATCAGGAAACTTCTCTTACTGTGGTTACTGGTACGTTATAGATCTTTCATGTGCATATTTACACTTTGTTAGATCCAGGTGCTTTCTTGTATTTTGTTACTCCCTATATAACAGTTGATTTTAGAATCAGTCCTAAAATTCTAGTAGAACCCTTTTCAGTCTCTACCCCAGTAGGTAAAACCATCATATCCCGACAGGTATATAGGAACTGCCCGATTATGATATTTCAGAAAGTCACTTCAGCAGACTTAGTCGAATTAAAGATCATTGATTTTGATGTCATTATCAGAATGGATTGTCTTCATTCCTACTATGCCACAGTCGACTGCATAAATAGAATAGTCCAATTTCAATTTCCAAATAAACCTGTCCTAGAATGGAGGGGTAGTACTTCAGCTTTTAGAGGTCAGCTTATTTCCTACCTTCTGGGCAAGGAAAATAATATCTAGAGGATGTGTCTATTATCTTGTTCATGTTAAGGACTCTAGCTCGAAAACTCCTAGTCTTGCATCAGTCCCAGTCATGAATGAATATTCAAATGTCTTTCCCGAAGATCTTCCAGGAATTTCTCCTAAAAGTGAAATAGACTTCGATATTGATTTTCTTCCATATACTCAGCCTATATCTATTCTTCCATACAGAATGGCACCATCCGAGCTCAAGGAATTGAAAGAACAGTTGAAGAATTTCTTCGATAAGGGATTCATTAGACCCAGAATATCCCCATGGGGTGCACCAGTCTTATTCGTATGCAAGAAAGATGGTTCTCTCAGAATATACATTGATTACCATCAGCTCAATAAAGTCACAGTCAAGAACAAGTATCCTCTTTTTAGAATTGATGACTTGTTCGACCAACTTTAGGGTACCAGCTATTTTCAAAGATAGACCTCATATCAGGCTATCTTCAGCTCAGAGCCAGAGAATATGACATTCTGAAAATAGCTTTTCGTACTCTGTATGGTCACTTAAAATTCTTAGTTATGTCCTTTGGTCTTACCAATGCCCCATCCTCTTTCATGGAATTGATGAATTGGGTGTTCAAGCAGTACTTGGACATGTTCTTCATAGTCTTTATAGATGATATTCTAGTTTATTCCCATAGTGAACATAATCATGTAGATCATCTCAGCTTCGTACTTCAAACTCTTAGAGATTATCAGATATTCACCAAATTCAGTAAGTGCGAGTTTTGGATAAGGTCAGTAGCATTCCCTTATCATATCAATTTTGATGATGGCATTAGAGTAGATCCTCAAAAGACTACAGCGGTAAGAAACTCGCCCAGACTTATTTCTCCATCTGACATTCGGAGTTTATTGGGTTTGGATAGCTATTATAGATGGTTTGTTGAGGGATTTTCTTTTATTTCGTTCCATATGTCCAGACTGACTCAAAAAAAGGTCAAGTTTCAGTGCTCAGATCCTTGTGAGAAAAGTTTTCAGGATTTAAAGACTCAACTTACCTCAGCTTCAGTCTTAGCTTTTCTAGATGGTTCAGATGGGTTTGTAGTGTATTGTGATACATCTAGAGTAGGTTTGGGTTGTGTCCTCATGCAGCATGGTAAGGTCATAGCCTACACCTCCAGACGGCTTAAACCCCATGAAAAGAATTATCTTACTCATGATCTTGAGTTAGCAACCATAGTGTTTGACTTAAAGATTTAGAGAAATTATCTATTTGGAGTTCATGTAGACATATTCATATATCATAAGAGCCTTCAGTATGTCTTTTCGGAGTTCATGTAGACATATTCATATATCATAAGAGCCTTCAGTATGTCTTTTCTCAGAAAGATCGCAGTCTTCATCAAAAAAGGTGGTTAGATCTCTTGAAAGATTATGACATAAGAGTCCTTTATCACCTGAGCAAGCACAACGTAGTGGCCGATGCTCTCAGTAAACTGTCTATGGGTAGTATTGCTTATGTTGAGGACAGTAGGAATAAGTTAGCTCAAGATGTCCATCAGCTTTCTAGACTAGGCATTTGCTTAGTCGATACAGAGAAGGGTGACGTATGGGTTCAGAGTAGTTCAGAATCATCTCTAGTTTCCAAGGTAAAAGAAAAACAAGATAGAGATCCCAGTCTAGTCAAGTTGAAAGAATCAGTCAAGGATCAGAAGGTAGAGGTTTTCTCCCAAGGGGGAGATGGTTTTCTGCATTGTCAGGTTTGTCTTTTTGTTCTAGGTATAGATGACTTAAGGTAGCGAATTCTTGAAGAACCACATGGCGCATGCTACTCTATTTATCCAGGGGCCACAAAGATGTACCGCAACTTGTTGGAAATCTATTGATGGAGTAAGATAAAGAGATATATTGCAAAGCTCTTGGATAAGTGCTCTATATGTCATCAGGTACAGATAGAGCATCAAAAGCCTAGTGTGTCCATAAAGGAGTTCAGTAATCCTACTTGGAAGTAGGAAGAGGTGAATATGGACTTCGTGATGGGTTTGCCTCATAATCGTCATCAGCATGATTCAATTTGGGTCATTATAGATAGAATGACCAAGTCAGCTTATTTCCCTTCAGTCCTTACCTTTTATTTAGCCAAGGATTACACCAAACTCTATATCAGAGAGTTGGTTAGATTGCACGGTGTTTCATTATCTATTATCTCAGATAGAGGTACCCAGTTCACCTCTCATTTCTAGAAAGCATTCCAAAATGGTCTTGGTACCCAAGTTCATCTCAGTATAGCCTTTCATCCTTAGAAAGATGGTCAAGCAGAAAGGATCATTCAGGCTCTAGAAGATATGCTAAGGCCGTGTGCAATTTATTTCAAGGGTAGTTGGGATGACCACTTGCCTTTGATTGAGTTTGCATACAATAATAGCTATCATTCTAAAATTAAGATGACTCCATTTGAAGTTCTCTATGGTAGAAGATGCAGATCTCCAATTGGTTAGTTCAAATTTAGCTTCATTTATAGGGCCTAACTTAGTATTCGATGCCTTAGAAAAATTCCAGTTGGTTAAAGAAAGACTCCAGACTACACAGAGCTGATAGAAGTTTTATGCATATGTGCGCAAAAAGTATCTCTCGTTTGAGATTGGTGATTATGTCTATATAAAGATCTCTCCCATAAAAGGAGTGAATAGACTGGGCAAGAAGGGAAAACTCAGTCCCCGATATATTAGTACCTTTAAGATACTTAGTCATTTCAGTAAGATAGCTTATGAGCTCGAGTTGCCTTCAGATCTAACCTCAATTCATCCTATTTTCCATGTCTCTTTGCTCAAGAAGTGTATAGGTGACCCGACAGTTGTAGTCCCTATTTAGAGCGTATACGTTCAAAATAATCTCTCTTATGAAGAGATTGCAGTCGAAATCCTAGACTATCAGACTCATAGACTGAGGAACAAAGAAGTTTCTCTTATCAAAGTTCTTTGGCGAAATCAGTCCATTGAGGGAGTTCTTGGGAAGCAAAAGCAGATATGCAAGCAAGTATCCTCACCTCTTCCCCACCAACTCAGGTCTAGCTCAAGGTAACAATTCTCCTTAAGCTTTTTAGTTTTATGCTCAGACTTCAGTTACAATCTTGGTAATCAATTCGTGCTCAGAATTCCATTATAAACTCGGTATTAAATACCACTACACATTCAGTCATGCATTCATGTATTAGTTTAGTTATATAGTTATGCATCAGACAAGGATTCTCACTGTAAGAAACCCAGTTCATCAGAACACTTAGTAATGCATTCACCAATCAGTTACACATGCATTAGATATGCATACTCAGTAAGATATATTCAGTTATCAGTCATGTTAGTCATGAAATCATGTTCCAGTCGTTCAAGCTTAGTGAGCATATCAGTCTATCATTTCTCCCCTTATAGTCGGTCTTATTCGAGGATGAATGTTCTCAAGGGGGAGATATAGTAAGACCCCATAAAATACTTAAGCTTAATTCGGTACTTTAAGCTTGTCAATGGGGTCATAGACTTAGAAAATTCTGGCTAGGTGCCTAGGCTTAGCTTAATTTTGGCCTTCAAAAGTTGGAAAATTTATTTCACTATCTTAACATCCTTTAATGGTCTATATTCTTGTTAATTCATGATCAGAAAGGTCAATAGATGTTTTCGGACAAGTTTTAGATTTTTCAATACTCATTTCAAGCAAGTTTGGAAGTCCAAAATAGTGGACCAATGCGATTTTGGCGCACCACATCACCAGGCGCATTGGTCACCAATTGTGCAGACTACCGGAGCCAAAACAACTGAGGTTCGATGTGTTTATGGTGCACCGTGTCGGGTATAGCATCGAAACCCTTGATGCGCTATGTTTCCTATAGCGTCGATGCCTAGTTATTTCGACATTAAATGTCTGCCTTTTTAAGGGCAAAGGGGTAATTCTCCCACCCCTATATAAGTAAAAAATACGGGATTAAGCTTTATTTACACCAAAATATAGCCACTTCCCTCAAGATCCTCTCAATAACACATTAGGATTTTCAATTGGGTATCCAATTCCAAGAAACTTTCTCCGTGAATCATCAAGAATCTTCCATCTAAGGTATGCATAGTGTTCATTCATGGGCTCCTTTCATCCATGAAGCCCAAGAATTAAGTTTTAAATTATGAATTGTGATATTCATTCTATGAACTAAATTATGCTCATGTGTTGTTGTTGTATGATTTCCAAGATGGAACCTTTATTATGTCCTTATGAAATTACGCTAATATGTGGATTGAAATCGTTAAATTGGGTGGAATTGTGAATTAAGGTTGTATTAAATTCATGCTCATGCCTAAGCCTTAAATCATGCAATCTAAGTGTTTGATAAAATGCCTAGGAGGATAGAAATTATGCTTGATATTAAACTATGACCCAAGTTATGAACGTATGTGTTCCCCTACATTTAAAATGATTTCCATGAGGATTGTTTTGTAATACAATTGCATGAAGATATAATTATGATATTAAAATAATGAAGTTAAGATATGATCATGTGCATTCTAAGCTATATACAAGATTATGATAACCATGTGCTTCATGAAATATCCCCTTCTGTTGTAGTATGATTTGTTGATGTTGTCCATGTATGCAAGAAAGCCATGCCTTGTCAGTTTCCTTCTATCGAGTCCTGGGGGTACTTGTACCTGAAAAATATAGTTATGTACCTAGAGACAGTATTATGTTCCATGATATCCTAATTCAATCCATGATCCATAAAACACAATCAGTCATGTGACTCAAGAAATCTCAGTAAATTCAGAAATCTCAGTAGTATTCCATCAGTCAATGGATTCTTAGAAGCAATCCTTGTGTTCCTAAACTATGTATCCAGTGTAGTTTGAGACATAATAGCCTGTTATATGAGGGTATATGAAGTGGCATAACCTGTTATATAAGGATTCCCACCGTTCTCAGTAGAGTTACCTATTATATGAGGGTTACTCACAGATTGTCCTTACTAGTGGCGCGATATTGACACCTTTTCAATTGGGGTTACAGATTGCACCCCAACTCAGCTATATTATGATTATTTGGGGCATGTATGTTATAAAACTACTTCCCACTATTTCAGTTATACGATCAGGACTGTCAGATACAGTTATGTAGTTTCAGTAAGAGAACTCAGATAGTTCTTCAAAATTCAGGACTGTCAGATACAATCAACTTAGGACAGTATAGAACTTAGCTAGTTCCATCAGAAACTAGACTGTCAAATACAGTGCTCAGTATCAGTTATTTCAGTAACACAGCTATCAGTATTTTATGTTATCAGTACTAAGGCTTATTAATCATGTCATCATGATCTCATCTACAGTTATTATGTATTCATGCATACATTCTCACATTCATTTTATCCAGCCAGTTAGTATAGTTCATGCATGTTAACCCTTTGTATTTAGCCTACCTTACATGCATATTAGTACATTCAATCGTACTGACACATTTGTGTTGCGGTGTTCTTATACCATAGGTTCAGAAGCATGATCTCCAAGGCATTAGTAGCATCTAGGTTTAGTAGTGAGTCCTCATCATTCGAGGAAGATATTATAAGTTATTTCATTAATTCAGTTTTAGCTTTTAGCAGATGGAGTTAGTTAGGTACATGTCTCATCAACTCCTTATTCAGACAGTTAGAGGCTTTTCAGACTAGCATGTTTTGATTGTTATTTCAGTTGTTTTGGGTATTTCATACCCCACCCAGATGTTATATTTTAATAGATATTATGTCTCAATTTTAAACCTTACAGACTTAGAGCCTTTATTTTTGCATTTATACAGTTTATTATGCAGTTTTCAGGTACAAATATCAATCATGGGTTAGCTTATGGTCCTTCAAGGTCATGAGAAATGTTTAGCATTCCAGGTACCAGATTTGGTGTGTTACATTATTGCATACTCATTTCTTGTGCTGTGATATCTCATATCATAGGTTTGAATGCTTGGTTTCCTAACCATACTTAGATAGATTAGCTTATCAGCAGCAATTAATAGTGGTAGTCCTCATCCTTCAAGGATGAGTTATCTTAAATTTAGTATGTCGGTAGTTCAATTATCTAGTTTTTCAGAGTTAGTTGGGGAATTTTCCTATCAACTCCATAGTTAGTCAGCTTAGAGGCCTTCAGACTAGTATAGACGGCCAGTTTTTTAGTTGTTATTGTCAGTTGTTTATTAGTATTACTAGTTTGTTCTCAGACGTTTGAAACTATGACTCAACATTAATTTTAGCTGCTAGAACCTTATCATTTTTAAGTTATTCTTCTATATATGTTATTATTTTATTCAGTACTTACAGCAGGTACTAGCTTATGGGTTAGTTTTTGGTTACTTATGACAGTAAGCACTGTGTATCATCCAGTATTTACTCTCCAGACGTTACAAACTTGGTATCAGATCCTAAGGTTTTAAAGTGTCCTAGGGAGTCTTAAAGCTGTGTTGAGTAGAGTCTTATGAATAGGTATGAAGCGTGCCACATTTATGGACAAGAGGCTACAAGATATTTTAGGAAAAGTTTCCCTTTTTTCAGTTTTTATGTCATGCGAAATATCATAAGCTCAACTTAAAACTCTTCATCTAATTAATCTTCATTCCATTTACAGAATATTTCTCCCAAAAATACTAACAAAAGAAGAAACAAAAATCAGCCAGCACCTTCGCCCATTTAGGAAGATCTCCTGGATGAGCATGTTTCACATGCTGAGTTTAGAGATCCATTTACAACTCTAGCCATCTCTGTAGTAGCTTACAATATTTGGCTAGCTATTGTCCAAACCAACCCAATGGCCAATACTACTGCAGCTAGATTTAAGACTTCACCCAAATGAATACTCCATCATTTTCAGGATCCAAGTCTAAAGAGGATCCACGGGAATTCCTTGACCAGGTGCAGAAGATAATGGACATTGTGGGAGTGAATTCTAGTAAGAGTGTTGAATTAGTTACTTACCAGCTATAGGATGTAGCATATACCTAGTTTAAGGAATAGAGAGGGGATAGAGGCATGGATTCAGGGCCTATAGTGTAAGAGGAGTTTGTTGTAGCCTTCTTAGATAGATTCTTCACTTTGGATCTAAGAGAATCTAAAGTGTTAGAGTTTATTAATTTGAAGCAGGTAAACATGAGTGTGAAAGAGTATTCCCTAAAGTTTACTCAGCTAGCCAGGTATGCTCCTCATGTGGTGGCTGATAACAAGTCTAGGAAGAGCAAGTTCGTATCTAGTGTATCTGATAGTGTGGTCAAGGAGTGTAGGACCACAATGTTTATCAAAGGGATGGACTTGTATAGGTTGATGGTGCATGCTCAATAGATTGAAGAGGATGATGCTAAGGAGACAGAGAGGGAGAACAAAATGGCTAGAACAGGTAGCTTTAATTTTGCTCAGCCAATGTCAGAAGGTGGTAATAGTCCTCAGTTCTGCCATAAATCTTTAGTTTTATCTCTATTCTTAGCTAGTGCACCTGAGCCAAAGTTTAGAAATAATAATTTGATAGGGCACCAGGCTCTATCCTAGGGCAGTATAAACAATGTCCACACTAATTCTCTCTGCTAGAAGTGTGGAAGAAATTATCAAGGTATGTGCAGGGCTGGATGCAATGTGTGTTTTGGATGTGGAAAGCCAAGCCACAAGTTGAAGGAATGTCCGACAGGTATATGGAAAGGTAGCAATGATCATCAATAGGGTCAAGCTAACTCTTTAACAGCATCCGCAGGTCGCCCAACTCATCAGGGTGCAACTTTGAGTGCCACCGGTAGGTAACATCCAAACAGAATTTATGCTCTTCAGTCCCAACAGGATCATAAAGGTTCTCCTGATGTGGTCACTTATACGTTACAGATCTTTAATTTACATATATATGCGTTATTAGATCTTGGAGCTTCTCTTTCTTTTGTAACCCCTTATATAGCCATCAACTTTGGAGTCAGTCCCAAAATATTAGTAAAGCCTTTCTCAGTATCTATTATAATGGGTAAGTCTATCATAGCCCGATGGGTATACAGGAACTGCCTGATTATAGTGTCTCAAAAAGTTACTTTAGCAGACCTTGTAGAGTTAGAGATTACCAATTTTGACATCATTCTAGGCATGTATTGGCTCCATTCATGCTATGCTTTAGTTGATTGTAGAAAAAGAGTTGTCTATTTTTAGTTTCCAAATGAACTGGTCCTTGAATGAATGGGTAGTACTACAATTCTTAGGGGACATCTTGTTTCGTACCTTAGAGTGAGAAAAATTATATCCAAGGGTTGTATTTATTATCTTGTTCGAGTCAAAGACTCTAATTTAGATACTCTTAATATTGAGTCAGTTTCAGTAGTAAAGGAATTTCCAGATATGTTCCCTAAATATTTTTTTAAAGTTCCTCCCAAAAGAGAAATTGACCTCAGAATAGACCTTCTTTAGATACCCAACCTATCTCTATTTGCCATACAAAATGGCTCCAGCTAAATTCAAAGATTTGAAAGAACAGTTGAAAGACCACCTTGATAAGATTCATCAGGCCCACTGTTTCCCCGTGGGGCACACTAGTTTTTTTCGTGCGTAAGATAGATAGTTCCCTTAGAATGTGAATTGATTACCGTCTGTTAAACAAAGTCACCATCAAAAATAAATATCCACTCCACAGAATTGATGACTTCAGTGACCAACTTCAAGGTGCCATTTATTTATCCAAGATAGACCTCAGATATGGCTATCATCAACTTAGATCCAGGGAATATGACATTCCAAAATTAGCTTTTAGAACTTGGTATGGCCACTTCGAGTTTTTAGTTACGTCCTTTGGTCTCACAAATTCCCCAACAACCTTTAAGGACTTAATGAATCGAGTGTTCAAGAGTGCTTGGACATATTCGTCATAGTCTTCATTGATGATATTCTTGTCTACTCCCGCAGTGAAAATGATTATACAGACCGCCTCAGAATTTTATTGCAGACTCTTAGAGCTCATCAGTTGTTCTTCAAGTTCAGTAAGTGTGAGTGTTGGCTAAGGTCAGTAGCTTTCCTTGTCCATATTATTTTCGATGATAGCATTAGAGTTGACTCTCAAAAGACCAAAGTTGTAAGAAACTGGACCAGACCTATCTCTCCATCAGATATCAGGAGCTTCTTGGGTTTGGTTAGATATTACCCATGGTTTTTTAAAGGATTTTCATCCATTGTGTCCCCTATGTACATATTGACTCAAAATAAAGTTAAGTTTCAGTGATTAGATTCTTGTGAGAAGAATTTTCAAGAGTTGAAGACTCGACTCACCACAGCCCCAATTTTGACTTTGCCTGATAGTTTAGAGGGGGTTTTCATGTACTTTAATGCTTCTAGAGTTGTATTGGGTTGTTTTTTGATGTATAAGGGTAAGTCCATAGCCTATTCTTCCAGACAGCTTAAGACCCATGAAAATAATTACCCACCTGTGATCTTGAGTTAGCAGTTGTTGTGTTTGCCTTAAAGATTTGAAGGGACTATTTATATGTGGTGCATGTTGATGTGTTCACAAATCATAAAATCTTGCAGTATGTATTTTCATAGAAAGATTTGAATCCCTGACAGAAAAGGTGGTTAGAGTTGTTGAATGACTATAGTATGAGTGTTTTGTACCACCTGGACAAGACAATATAGTGGCAGATGCCCTAAGTATATTATCTATGGGTAGTGTTGCTCATATTGAGGATGACAAGAAAAATTTAGTTAGGGAAGTTCATCAGCTTGCCAGATTAGGTGTTCGTTTGGTTAATTCAGCTGAGGGTAGTGTATGGGTTCAAAATAGTTAGACCCTTGAGGATATGTTGGGAGCATGTGTAGTTGATTTTAAGGATAGTTGAGATGATCACTTGCCTTTGATTGAGTTTGTACAAAATAATAGCTATTATTTCAGTATTTAGATGTCTCCGTTTGAGTCTCTATATGGGAGGAGATGTAGAAATCCAATTGGTTGGTTTGAGGTAGATGAGACAGCTTTGGAAGGGACTGACTTGGTGTTTGATGCTTTAGAGAAAGTTTGGTTGATCAGGGAGAGGCTTAGGGCAGCCCAAAGCCGATAGAAAGCATACGCAGATGTGAGGAGAAAGGATATTAAGTTTCAGATTGGTGATTTTGTATATATAAAGATCTCTCCTACAAAGAGGGTAAAGAGGTTTGATAAGAAGGGGAAGCTTAGTCCCCTATATGTTACAGAATTTTGATTCATTTCAGAAAGGTGGATTATGAGATTGAGTTACCTGCAGACTTATCATCAGTGCACCCAGTATTTCATATCTCTTTGTTAAAAAAGTGTATTGGTGACCTAGCTGTAGTTTTTCCTTTAGAAAGTGTAGATGTTCAGAACAGTCTTTCTAACGAACCAGTCGAGATCCTTAATCGTCAAATTCGTAGACTAAGGAATAAAGAAGTTTCCTTGGTTAAAATTTGTTGGCGGAACCAGTCCATTGAGGGTGCCACTTGGGAAGCAGAAGTAGATATGTGGACCAATTACCCTTGTCTTTTATCCACAAAGACTAAGCTTAAGTCAACAATTTTTCCTAGCATTCTATTTTCCATGCTCAGTTTCAGCTGCATACTATTCTCATGTCACTCATGCATTCATGAAACTAGTTTAGTCATCTGTCACGATTCATATTCAATCAAGAAATCACATTTTCACTATGTATATTCATCATGTAACCACAATTCCTCAGTGTTCTCAGCTTAACCAACCTCATTCGAGGACGAATGTTCCCAAGGACAGATATTGTAATACCTCGAGAATCTGAACCAAAGTTAGAACCATGATTCAAGCTCATGAGAAATAAATTATAGTTATTTGCTAGTTTTATGATAGATTTTTATGTGTATTAAGGCCTCAAATACGTCCTATCTATTAGACAAATCAAAATATCCCTTTCTGATTGAATTCTTGAGAAGGATGTTGCTATAGTCAACTTTAAATAAGCATATCTTTCATTCTACTAAGAATATTTGATCTAATGACCCAGCAGCAGATATATAATTAAATTATCTTTCCAATGATACCAATTTCACCTATATTTGATATCGGAGTAAAACGTTAGGCCCGTTTTTGATGATAGGCGAATTTACGCGCCTATATCAATATATTTTGCCCATATTTTAGCCTAGTTTTGAGAACTAATTATCTATTTCATACACTTTTAGTCCTTTTTCCTGTAAATGAGCTAACAAACATGATTAGGAAAGTTTCAGGTATAAATGATGCAAAATACAGCATTTTATGGCTTACTTAACGCAAAAGAAAGCTCACAAACGAAGTGGAAAGGAGCTGGATGCCTAAAGGACCAAATCTGCTGCATGGAAAATCTGTCCCGGGCTAAAACAGCATTTCTGAATACTTTGGGGACTGCATGGAAAATCTGTCCAGGACTAAAACAGCATTTCTGAAGACTTTGGGGACTTACAGACACAAAGCTGGATTTTGACAATGATACATTAACCTAGTACAATTGGGTTATGTATTTCATTAGTTTATTTGGATTAGGAGAATGTTACATTAACCTAGTACAAATGGGTTAAGTATTTCCTTAGTTTAGTAGGATTTGGTTATTTATTTCATTAGCATAGTAGGAGTAGGATAGGAGTATTATAAATACCCTATCATGCTAGAGATTTTAATCAAGTCCTCCCTTAGTGGAGAGGCAAGTCCTCCCTTAGTGGAGGCAACTCCTCCCTTCATTCAAGAAATTCATTCTTAAACTATTAATTTTCTTCCATCTCTCTCATCTTCCACCACAAACATTCAACTCTTAAATTCCACAACAAGAGAATCGTTACTTGCTAAGGAATCACCAAAACCACACGCCAAACACCTCTTTTACACGCCATTCACCATGCAAAAACGTGATATCCTTCGCATTCATGGGTAACTAAACCTCTTAGTTGGGGTTATGGAAGCCGAATGAGTTACTATCTACAGTTATGAGTTTGTGAGTTCAAGACACGTATATTGCTTATATCATTATTCTCTTCATCTTAAATCTACATCCTTTGCGGTTCAAACACAAGAACACACCATTCTAACATCTAACCTGTTCGAGAGAAAGGTTATTTGTCTAGAAAAGAAGACGCATAGACCAACGCCAGTCTAACATTTAACTTGTTCGAGAGAAAGGTTATTTGTCTGGAAAAGAGATAATGTCAAGGTAGTAGGACACCCTTTCCTATTAAAAAGCTAGTGCCGTACCTGGACTAACCTCTTGGAGAATTCGTACCGTTAGACACGCTTTAAGCTCGAGAGAGTTAAAGTGAAATAGTCCTTGTTTAGGTCGAGAGACGCTTGGATTTACCATTGACTACAATTCTCTATAAGCAATTGCATGTCAAGACTCTACACACTCATAGCCAATAGAGACGTATACCTCTGAAGGTGGACATAACCCCAACGCCTCAATTCTCATTGTTTCACAACCTACGAAATACTCTCTTTTTACTTTATTATTTTCAGCTTTTATTTCATTACTTTGGTTACTTATTACAATCCCCCCTTCTTACGAGACTTGCACCAAAAGTCTATTAATTTTGCTTACTTGTTGACCAAGCTATTCCCTGTGGGATCGATACCCAACCCAGTTGGGTTCTATATTTGCTAACGACCGCTTTACACTCAAACGAGAGCTGTAGATTGAGCGTTATCAAAAATTGGCGCCGTTGCCGGGGAATACGAGTGTCAATCAAGTTCGTGATAATTACTAGACCCTTTGGTCAAAGATTCTTGTACTTTTACTTTTAGTTGTTGTTTTTGTTTTATTTAGGTTTATTCAGTGCATCAATGGAGGCACAACGTGAAATTGAAAGGATGGCTGCTCAAGTGCATCAACAAAATATTGATAACCGTAGGCGAGCAACAAATCTTGACGATGAGGATCTGGGCGATGAAGAGCTATTAAACCCACAGCATACTGCTGAGATGGCGACACCAGCAAACAGAAGAGATCGTCAAGCAAGATATAGGCCCGAACGCCGAGCTGTGCATATACCATTTGATGATGATGAGGATGATCTTGATGGACCTGGTGCCACCGGAGCTATTATTCTTCCGCCATTGGCACCCGGAGCAAAGTTTAATATCACTAGCGCCATGATTCAGCTTTTGCAACTCAAGGGATTATTTGGTGGACTAGCAGGCGATGATCCGAATATGCACCTGATCAATTTTATTTCTACATGCAAGTCATTCGACAATCCTGGAGTTGGACAGAATGCAATTCGATTACGTCTATTTCCATTGTCTCTGTCTGGGGAGGCAACTATGTGGTTGAATGGGCTGACTCCTGATTCTATTACTCATTGGAGGCAATTGAAAGACGCTTTCCTAGAAAGATTCTTTCCGCCATCCAAAAAAGCACAATTGAGAGATGAGATCACCAATTTTCGACAGCTTCCAACTGAAGCTCTCCACGAAACATGGGAGAGGTTCAAGACGAAGCTAATACGGTGCCCAAATCACCATATGACCAATGACCACTTGATGGAGATATTATACAGAGCTTTGAATTCGGTGACTAAGTCAGTAGTTGATAATGCGGCTGGAGGATCTTTTATGGACCTCACCTTTGGGCAGGCAAGCCATATGCTAGATCTGATGACAAAGCAAAGTAGAGTTTGGCATACCAGGGATTCTGAGGTAACAAGCCCCACTTTATCTTTTGGCATGACTGCAGAGCAGAGGCGAAGACAAGAGGATCGTGACCAAGACATGGCTCACATGAAAATGCAGATGGATCTTCTTACCAAGCACTTATTATCAGGGAAGACCGAAAAAGTGAAAGCTGTAGCGCTAACAGGAAGATACGAATCTGATTCTAAAGAGGAGGCCAACTACTTGAACAATCAGGGGGGTTTCCATGGGAATGCCCAAGGAAACCAAGGTCGGAACTATTATGATAAATCTGGAAGCAAAGACCAAGGTAGTTGGAAGAAAAATAATGAAAAGAGTGGTTTGTACGTTCCCCCTGGTAGACGTGATACCACCACATCTAATTCTGGGAGTATGGAAGACATGATGGCTAAGTTATTGAAAGGAGTGGAAGCAACGAGCGCAGGAGTTAAGGAGGTGATTGATGATTTGTCCTCCATGAAGCAATTAGTTGATTCTCATTCCACTTCTATCAAGCAACTAGAGCAGCAATTCAGTCAACTTTCAGCAGCACTCAACCAAAGAAAAGCCGGCACCTTACCTAGCAATACTGTGCAAAACCCAAGGAATGATGGGTCATGCATGGCCATCACTACCAGAAGTGGTAAGGCGCTGGAAACTTCAGCAAAAGGCAAGAAAGTGGTTGACGAAGTTGTACGGTTTGATATATGCAAAACAATGAAGCAGCCCAGCGATATGAATGAGTCATCTGTAGCTGATGTTCATTATGAGGATATGAAAGCATTATCTATAGAGAAACAACCTACTGTTGAGCGATTGTCTGCTGCGCCACTGAATGTTGAGCATGAGGATAATGAAGATTATGAAGAACTTATGGGTGATCTAACAGAAATAGAGTCTTATACTCCTAAGAAACCAGATTGTGAACTCAAGAATCAACCAACAGCAAATACTCCCTTTGACGAGCCACCAATGCTAGAATCACAAGAGCTTCCCGATTATCTAAGGTATGTGTTCTTGGAAAGTAGAAATATACTTCCAGAGAGAGCAGATGATTTAAGTGAACAGCACGTAGAAGCTCTCATCTCTGCTCTGAGGAGATACAAGAGAGCTATGGGTTGGACTATTGATGATATAATTGGTGACTCTCCGGAGAAACATATGAGCCATCTCGAAAAAGATCGCATGCCCACAGGTAAGCCTCATTGTCGTCTAAATCCATTTAGAAAACGATCCATCACCTATCTCGACAAAGTCTAAGTACTCGAGGTAACTATGTCGAGCCACGACAATAAATAAGGCGCTAGATGGGAGGCAACCCATCGTACTAATCGTTTTCGTTTGGTTTTGAGCAAAAATAGGTGCAAGAAGTATTCAACGAGGAGATTGATTTCAATTGACAATTTGGACGCATTGTATGGTAAAGTTGGTGAGTTAGGAATGGTGATGCATAAGGTTATGGATTGAGCCTTTCTCACGTCATAATAGGCTTCGAGAAAGGCTAGGCCTTGGTAAAAACAGGCCACGAACGATGCACAACCTATTCTATAGCCTAAGGACTCGGAATCTAGTGTGCTATACCCTATGCGCCGCCTATTCCTAGGTGTGCTTTTGACTATGCGCCGCCTATGCTATGGCATTTGAGATACTGAGACCAAATTCCATAGGATATGCGCCGCATATGTCTAGATATGCCATAGGAAATGCGGCGCATATGTCCCATTATGCCATGGACAATGCGCCGCATATGCCATTGATATGCCAAGAGATATGCGCCGCATATGTGGTGATTTTGTCCCCAAATCCGATTGTAAATGGGTCATAACCCGACCCATACTCTTCCTATATAAAGGGGACATAGTTTTACAACACAACCACATTAGAAAACACCCTAAAGGCGCCACATAACCTTCCAAATCTTCTCAAAATTTTCTTCTTTTGCTCTTCCAATTCACAACACCGTCTCCACAAGCTTCAAGCAAGTAAGTACTCTCATATTCTTCATTTATTTATCGTAAGTACTACGTTGCTATGCTTATTATAAATTGCTAAATCATATAAGATTGTTGGTGATGTTCATGTGTTTGAATTGTTGTTACATAATCATGTGAGTGAACATATACGTAGGGAATTCTTGACTTATTTCTGACTTGAATTTGGTTTCAATAGCATTGTTATGATATTTACGGAATTACTATGGATAAGAACATTGCTTAAGATTGTTGTTTGGATACTTACATGTTAGACTATCCCGACCATCGGGATAAGACCTATAGTGCCTACCAACATAAGAGGTTGTGATTGTTAACTATTCCATGTGGTTACCCCTATGTAGTAGTGTTGTTATATCTAACATGAAAGTAGTCCAATGACTGCAAGTAAGTGATGCATTGCTGATTTTCTTGTCGGAATACAATCCTAAAACGTATGTCGATGAATTCTGAGTAATCGATCACTTTCACCTCACTAGTTGGTGCCAACAACCTAAGTGTGGGGTGGTACCCCTACTGTCTATGTATAGATTGTATCCATTGAGATTGTGCTACCATTAACACTATTTCAAGTCTCAGGTACAATGGCACCTAAAGAGAGACAAGGCAAGGAAGAAGGCTACCACTTCCCAAAAGGGCAAGAAAAGAGGCCGCAAAGAGCAAGGAGAACCCTCCTCGCTGCAAACACCTCAACTCACGCTTGGAATTAAGTGGGATACTTATGAGGAACGTCTGAGGATGACAACTCTGATGATGATTCCAATGCAAAGGGGTATGACCCCAGACATAGAGGATAAGTCCGACCAACCAGGTTCCTCATATTTATTTTCCACTGAGGACAGTGTCCCGACTAAGTGTGGGGTGGCGGTATCGCATGCTATACTTCTTTGTTTGCACCTATGTTTGTTTACTTTATTTATTTTAGTCCATTTTTTTGTTTGACGTTTTTTTAGGAGTAAAATCTTTCTAGCTTCGCATGAAATTATTTTGATAGGCAGCATGAGATTATAACAAGAGTATGTGCTACAATTGTGACTATTGAGACGTTTAGGCTCTAGTTGTGACTCATTATGTGATATTGTGTGATTCAATTCCTTCAATTGTTGGGTCAAGAGTCTATATTACTTCCAATCAAGTCGACCATGTGCCTTGTGTGTGTGAGATAATAGTATATTCTATGTGTGTGGCTGATGCTAGAACTTGCCTGGTATGTATGCAAAGCGAAAATAAGGAGTGTAAGTTAGGATATGATTTAGGCATTTCTTTGGCAACCTATATTTGTTTACCATCAGTTTTACCTACCCATGGACATCATCCTAGTTAAACCCTTTTGAGCCTTTAGCCTATTTCTTTGACAACCTTGTATGTAAGCCTAATCCATTTCTTTCAAGACCGTAATTTGATCCAAATTCCTAAGTGCTTTAAAGTGAAAAAGTCATGTGACAACATAAGAGGAAATTGGTTGAGTATGATGCTTTAAATTGTAATGGTTCTTGAATGTGTTATGAAAAAGAAAGAAAGTGCTATCATAGGAGGTATGTTGTGAAAAGAAAAAGGAAAAGAAAGCTGAAAAGTGAGTTGTGCTTAAAATTGAAAAACAAAAGAGGAGAACAAGGGTGGTAGAATAAAAGAAAGAAGAAAGGTTGAAAGAAAAAAGTGTCATTGATACAATGTGATGTATTAAAGTGCTTAGGAACCTAGTCACTATTTCTGGCCAAAATAGCTGATCCTACCCGTCCCTTAGCCTACATTACAACCATCAAAAGACCTACTTGATCCTAATCTTAACATTCCGACATTTAGTGGAGTACTACATTAAGGGCAAGCCTATGGTCATCAGTTGCTACATATGAATTCTTTGCGAGAGTGAGAGCAAGGATATGTTGATACCCATGTTTGAAAAATATGCTATATGTGTGAGTGATTATGGGTACTATATTGTGAGACACACATGGTTGATGAGCTGTGGATAGTTGTATATGATTCTATGCACCTTAATGTTTGCATGCGAGTTGATCACCATCACGAGTCTATGCTTGAGGTTAAACTGTTTCTACTTATAATCAGAGAGCTACTCTTTGTTGATAGTTGTTGTGCTTGTCTTGAAGAATGTTTTGTGTTGTGGCTGTAAAAACCCTAAGTTGATGTTTAGAAGGACAGGATATGTTGTTCGAGGACGAACAAAGATCTAAGTGTGGGGTGTTGATGATAGGCGAATTTACGCGCCTATATCAATATATTTTGCCCATATTTTAGCCTAGTTTTGAGAACTAATTATCTATTTCATACACTTTTAGTCCTTTTTCCTGTAAATGAGCTAACAAACATGATTAGGAAAGTTTCAGGTATAAATGATGCAAAATACAGCATTTTATGGCTTACTTGACGCAAAAGAAAGCTCACAAACGAAGTGGAAAGGAGCTGGATGCCTAAAGGACCAAATCTGCTGCATGGAAAATCTGTCCCGGGCTAAAACAGCATTTCTGAATACTTTGGGGACTGCATGGAAAATCTGTCCAGGACTAAAACAGCATTTCTGAAGACTTTGGGGACTTACAGACACAAAGCTGGATTTTGACAATGATACATTAACCTAGTACAATTGGGTTATGTATTTCATTAGTTTATTTGGATTAGGAGAATGTTACATTAACCTAGTACAAATGGGTTAAGTATTTCCTTAGTTTAGTAGGATTTGGTTATTTATTTCATTAGCATAGTAGGAGTAGGATAGGAGTATTATAAATACCCTATCATGCTAGAGATTTTAATCAAGTCCTCCCTTAGTGGAGAGGCAAGTCCTCCCTTAGTGGAGGCAACTCCTCCCTTCATTCAAGAAATTCATTCTTAAACTATTAATTTTCTTCCATCTCTCTCATCTTCCACCACAAACATTCAACTCTTAAATTCCACAACAAGAGAATCGTTACTTGCTAAGGAATCACAAAAACCACACGCCAAACACCTCTTTTACACGCCATTCACCATGCAAAAACGTGATATCCTTCGCATTCATGGGTAACTAAACCTCTTAGTTGGGGTTATGGAAGCCGAATGAGTTACTATCTACAGTTATGAGTTTGTGAGTTCAAGACACGTATATTGCTTATATCATTATTCTCTTCATCTTAAATCTACATCCTTTGCGGTTCAAACACAAGAACACACCATTCTAACATCTAACCTGTTCGAGAGAAAGGTTATTTGTCTAGAAAAGAAGACGCATAGACCAACGCCAGTCTAACATTTAACTTGTTCGAGAGAAAGGTTATTTGTCTGGAAAAGAGATAATGTCAAGGTAGTAGGACACCCTTTCCTATTAAAAAGCTAGTGCCGTACCTGGACTAACCTCTTGGAGAATTCGTACCGTTAGACACGCTTTAAGCTCGAGAGAGTTAAAGTGAAATAGTCCTTGTTTAGGTCGAGAGACGCTTGGATTTACCATTGACTACAATTCTCTATAAGCAATTGCATGTCAAGACTCTACACACTCATAGCCAATAGAGACGTATACCTCTGAAGGTGGACATAACCCCAACGCCTCAATTCTCATTGTTTCACAACCTACGAAATACTCTCTTTTTACTTTATTATTTTCAGCTTTTATTTCATTACTTTGGTTACTTATTACAATCCCCCCTTCTTACGAGACTTGCACCAAAAGTCTATTAATTTTGCTTACTTGTTGACCAAGCTATTCCCTGTGGGATCGATACCCAACCCAGTTGGGTTCTATATTTGCTAACGACCGCTTTACACTCAAACGAGAGCTGTAGATTGAGCGTTATCAGTTTTACCAGAGAGTTGTCCAGCTATCGAGGTGCGGCGGGAAAGCTGACGGAACATCAAGCCAGTGACGGACCGTCGCTCTGGCCATTGAAACTCAGGTAGTGAGCCTATTTTAAGGCAATAATATGACATTTTGAGTTATGGTTAGTCACCAAAGTGACTGTCCGTCACCCAAACCGTCAACCACATCCGTTTAGGCGATTTAAAGACGTTTTAATGAGATTTTTGGGTCTTTTTCAACACTTTTTAACCCTAATTCCATCAAATTAAAGAACATAACTCCTTATTCATACTTAACATCAAAATTATGATTTCTTTCAAGATTATTCTACAAGAACAAGATTCAAACCCTTCTTCAAGAAAACTCAAGAATCAAAGCGTCATCATTCAAGAACCTTCAAGAAAAGTTACTCTCTTTTAAGATTCAAGATTTTGAGGTATGTTAGATGTTAATCCATGGATATTTTTCACCCATGGAGTACAAGAACCCAATTTTAAATTCAAAGTTATAAATTTTACATGATTATTATGATTTTTAACCATAAATTCCCATGAATTTTGATTTTATACCATGTTTACATGTAATTGTTGTTGTTATTAAAGCACACGTGTTTGAATGATGTTGTTTGTTGAGTTAATATATAATTAGTGATTTTATTATTTAAATCATGCTATTACTACAAGCTTAAAAACTAATCTCATGCTTAGCTTAAACCATGCACTGCAAGTGTTTGATGAAATGCATACAAGAATGAGTTTTGAATTAATGTTTGCATATTATGTCCTCAAAGTTTTAGTATGATCCTGCTATAATTGCTAACCAGTCCTGGGGATTTTAATACCCAAAATTTAGCTGCTTTCCTAGTTTTTAGTATCTACAGAATGGTTTTAGGATAGTTATGAGCATTATCAATTCGATTATTTCTTACATTTAGTTAAACTCAGTTCAGTCTAATAGTCGGTGTCGTTTAGTTAGGAGTAACACTTAGCACCGAGTGAGCATAGAGTTGGTTTCTCCCTCATCAGTTAGGCATGAGTCACTAGTAGAAATCCCTAGGTTCTATACCTACGGTGCCACCATAGATTTTGAAGGGTCCCCTGTCAGTTAGGCATGACACCCTCGTCCTTCGAGACTTCAGATTTGTGGATCCATATAGCCAGTGTTAGTACCCATGGCATGGTACCAAAACTCTTCCAAATAGGGTTACAGGTTGGACCGTGATAGTATATTAGGGCATGTCAGTTATAGCTAGCTCCCACAATCTCAGTCCAGTATTTAGTTCAGTAATTCAGTTTTAGTTTTACTTGACCATAGTATATATATATCAGTTACTCATTTATCAGTACTCAGTATTTTAGTTTTCAGACTATATTCAAAACATATTTTATTCTTGGTCATGCATTCTCAGTTTGTACAAATTTCATACATTTTACTCAGTTCTTTATGCTATACATTCAGTCAGTTACTATGCATGCACATGAAATCATGTATATTATCCTAACCTCATTTAGCATACCAGTACATTCAAAGTAATGATCACATACTCATTTCTTATGCTATGATATCTCATATCATAGGTTAGAACGTTTGAATCCTGACCATAATTAGACAAATCAGCCTATCAGCAACAGTCAACAGTGGTGAGTCCTCCATCCTTTGAGGATGAGTTATCTTAAATTCAGTATATCAGTAGTTCAATTATCTAGTCAGTCGGAGTTAGTTCGGGGCTTTTCCCATCAACTCCACAGTTATTCAGTTTAGAGGCTTTCAGACTAGTACATATAATTGGTCAGTTTTTCAGTTGTTTATCAGTATTACCATTTTGTTCTCAAATGTTTAAAACTACGATTCAGTATTAATTTTAGTTGCTAGAACCTTATAGCTTTTCAGTTATTTTTTTGCATATGTTATTATTTTATTCAGTTCTTAGAACAGGTACCAGCTTATGGGTTAGTTTGTGGTCACTTATGACCGTAAGCACCATGTGGCATCCAGGGTGTACTCTCAGGGCGTTGTAGTAACGTATCTGTATTTAAGGTAATCGTCTTTGATTTAGAGACTTTGGAGGTTCAGTATAATAAAAAAGATCTAGGGTTGATTTTTTTGTGTTCCCTACATGCATCATACATGATTTATATGGATTTGATTTTATATAGTCGTGATACCCAGACAATTGATGAAGTCTATGATGTGTTTTTCTTTAAGGAGAAGATGAAGCATTTTGTGAATAGGTCAATCACTCGAGGAGGAGATGGTCTTACTGTTCGAGGAAGAAGGACTCGTGAGAGGAATTTTGGGGGTGATAACAATAATAGGTTAAAATCCAGAAACAAAAATAAAACCTATAATTACTGCAAGAAGAAGGGATATATCAAATCTGAGTGTTGGAAGTTACAGAATAGAGGGAAAATAGAAGCTCCAAAATCAAAGGGAAACCAACTAGAGAAGTCTGGTAAAGCTAGTTTTTTTTAAGATGGCGGTAGTGATGGAGAGCTCTTGGTAGTTTTTTTATAGTAATACCCAACCCTGTGAGGATTGGATTCTTGATTCATCTTACACGTTTCATATGTGTCGCAATTGGGATTGGTTTACAACATATGAAATAGTCTTTAAAGGTGCTGTGTTCATAGGAAATAACACACCTTGTAAGATAGATGGTTTTGGAACAATCAGAATTAAGATGTTTGATGGTATTGTGAGGAAACTTGGTGATGTGCAGTATGTCCCAGACCTGAAAAGAAATCTTATTTCCTTGAGTACCCTTAATTCGAATGGATATAGATACACTGGTGAAGGAGGAGTCCTGAAGGTTACTAAAGGCACTCTTGTTGTGAAGAATGTCACTCCCCTTTTTTCTACTCCAAAAATATTATTTAAGGTTCGAAAGGGTTTTTATTATTAAAGTGATAAAATGAAGATAATTTGTTTCGAAAAGGACCTTTTTCATTCAAAACTCAGAGTCGCCACTTGGCATAATCTAGTCTGTGGGAGCTTTCCACCCACTCCATAACACCAATGGCTCCCCCTCCTAAAATAAGGGTGACTCAACTAGAGGTCATGTACAACATGTGTACTACGGACTTGTTGCAGAAAGAATGAATCGTGTTATGCACATGATGCCAGATATAAAGCGGTAACACATAAATTAAAACTATAAACAAAGAGCAAGTAGGCACTCAACACTGATAAAATGAATACGAACAATAACACAAACAATGTCTATACAACCATAATGTCAAACAAAGCCGATACAACTCCAAAATTAGCTCTAATTCTGAAAAGTCTCCAACAGAGTCGCCAGAGATGTCACACCCCTTTTTTCTACTCCAAAAAGATTATTTAAGGTTCAGAATGGTTTTTATTATTAAAGTGACAAAATGAAGATAATTTGTTTCAAAAAGGACCTTTTACATTCAAAACTCAAAGTCTCTACTTGGCATAATCTGGTGTGCCAGTCACCATTGGAAAATTCTTTTCAAAACCATTTGACTCTTTAAACTGGTTTGCAAACAGAACATCTGGCTAAGGAATTCTGTTGATCGAGAGAAAAGTGTTAGGCACCCCTCAATCCCATGGTTCAACCAATGTCGCTTGGTGGAGCGTATCGATTAACTTTGACACTACGAATGTAAAACCACACAAAACACGTAAAACAATCAAACAAACAAACAAAACAAAAAAATGAATCAAAAGTACAGTGTCGTGTCCAATTTATACAGTCCAAAATAGAAAAATAAAAAAATAAATCCTATCTAACCTACACTAATACTAACTACGCTCCCGTGCTTTAGCCGACGCCTCGGGCCTTCCTCACGAACGTCTTTCTCCAACATAGTATATGGGGGCATTCCCTAGTGAATAAATACATTGTGTCTCGGGGCATTCCCCTAATAAATAATACATTTGAATTAAACACGATAAACTAGAAACCAAATATTCACATGCACATTAAACATTTAAAACATTTAATAAACACATCACTCCTAAGTTTTGCCTACCCAAACTGACATTTGCCTATCCATTTCAACATACCATAATTCTATCACATTCCAACAATATTCATGCTTATTACAAATTAAACAAAACAACAATAAACCAAAGTTAATCTAAATTCAACTTTTTATCAACTTCTCAATTCTATCCCCAAACAACCAATTTCAATTCTCAAACGAGATACCATTTCACCAAACCATAATCAAACAAACCAACCACGTGTCAAAATAAACAAACATTCATCATCAATAAGGACCAAATAACACGCAATAGTCAATCCAACACCAAATATAATAAAGAGTGAAATAAAAAGAGAAAGGGAGTAGAATTGGACCTCAATTTGAAGCTTTCAAACTTAATGTTATTCGAATAAAGAGAGTCTGCACCCGAAAACCTCGAGTCGAGCCTTAACACCAACAATCCAACTCGACAATGAGAAATAATGACCCATTCACCATCACTGCTCACCGACACTGTTCACGCTATTACTGTTCACACCATTACTATTTATGTCATTACTATTCATGCTATTACTGTTCACTGGACTGTTTACACCGAATTCCCATTATCCAGACCCTTTTTCTCTCTCAAATTTTTTCTCTATCGCGATTCTCTCTTTCTCTCCCTCAGTTTTTTTGTTCTTGTAAGGAAGATGATTTGGTGATTGTTGTTATTTTGGAGAAGATTATGATGAAAGAATGAGCCCCTCTTTTTCCCTTTTAGAATTTTACTTTTTATATTTTTTATTTGGTGTTTCTTTTTCTTTATTTATTAACCTATGTGGAAGCATATAATTGGTGGCTTGTGGGAATAAGTCTCAGGCATATGGAAAAGTTAGTGTGGCATGTGGAAAGATGAGGGTGGCGTGTGTAAAAATGAGTAGGGTGTGTGTCTTTTGCATGTATCCAATGAAAAATGGAAAGTGAGGTGTTGAGGTGGCAAACATGCTATGTATTTTAATTATTTTCAATTCTTTCTTCTTCTTTTTTTTGGGAGAAATTATCAATTAAACAAAAGTATGGTAAGGTGAATAAAATTAAAATTAAAATTAAAATTAAAATTAAAATTAAAAAAATAAAATAAAATAAAAGTAATTAAAATATTTTTAGGAAAGGCTAAAATTACATGTCTACATCATGCCCCCCTTTGGATGTAAATACAAGATGTTTTCATACAAAGCAGTAGACAACGAGACAGAATTTTATCCTGACCTTTATTCAAAAGCACGGAGCACGAGGAAGGAGGGAAACCAGGTCTTGAGTTAGGACATCCTACCTACCCAAGTTATGAGGGAATGGAGTGACAGTTATCTCAAAGTATTGGAAGGAGATGGACTATGCCGAGTTGGAGAGTCGAGTGAGGTCCCATCGAGGTTCCGGTCTGCAGCTCTGTTATTACATCAAAAAAATGAAAACTACAAGTTAAAAACATAAATGAAATTACAAAATTCCATCTACACAGCTTCTATTGGACTCTTGACTTGAGTTACATCACCTTATTCTTCAGGCGAGCTCCTGATTTGAAATTTCTTAACTCTGTTGCTTGCCTTTCAATTTCTACACCTTGTTCTCCAGGCGGGTTCCTGACTTGCTATTTCATCAACTTGATGCTGCGCTTTTCAATTTCTACACCTTGTTCACCAGGCGGGTTCCTGACTTGCTATTTCATCAACTTATTGCTATGCTTTCAATTTCTTCACCCTGTTCTGTAGGTGGGTTCCTGACTAGTTATTTCATCAACTTGTTGCTATGCTTTCAATTTATTCACCCTATTCTATAGGCGGGTTCCTTACTTGCTATTTCATTAATATTTTTCTATGCTTTTAATTTCTTCACTTTCAACAGGCGGGTTCCTGAATTGCCATTTCATCAACTTGTTTCTATACATTCAATTTCTTCACCCTGTTCTGCAGGGGGACTCCTAACTTGCTATTTTTCAATCTGTTTAATTTTAAATTTCTTCACCTTGTTTCTTGGTTTTCCATTTATTCTCCCTATGCTTCAGGTAGGTTCCTGAAATCACATCAAAACTGGAAAGAAGATTATCCCAAACAAAAATTATTATAAAGAGAAATTTCATTTGCCAGAAAAGTAAAGTTCCAAAAATAAGAATTAATATTTGCCCCAGTTTATCATCAAAGGACTTTTGTTAAATTCACATCATTATAGGAATCAAGGAGAATGACTCAACTATAAGGTACGTCTGATAGTAATCAAAGGGAATGACTCGACTAAAAGGTACATCTTATAGGAATCAAGGGAGATAACTTGACTAAAAGGTACGTCTTATAGGAATCAAGGGAGATTACTTGACTAAAAGGTATGTCTGATAGGAATCAAAGGGAATGACTCGACTAAAGGGTACATCTTATAGGAATCAAAGGGAATGACTTGACTAAAAGGTACATCTTATAGGAATCAAAGGAGATGACTCGACTAAAAG
Organism: Capsicum baccatum var. pendulum; assembly: GCA_030864225.1. Lineage (NCBI taxonomy): Eukaryota > Viridiplantae > Streptophyta > Magnoliopsida > Solanales > Solanaceae > Capsicum > Capsicum baccatum. The sequence continues at coordinate 10,479,308 of CM061550.1, forward strand.
GTACGTCTTATAAATCAACTAAAAGGTACATCTTCTAGGGGCCAAAGGGAATGACTGGACTAAAAGGTACGTCTTTTAGGAATCAAGGGAAATGAATTGACCAAAAGGTACGTCTTTTAGGGGTCAAGGGAGATGACTCGACTAAAAGGTACGTCTTATAGGAATCAAAGGATATTACTTGAACAAAAGGTACGTCTTATAAGAATCAAGGAGGATGACTCGAATCAAAGGTATGTCTTCTAGGGTCAAAGGAAATGACTCGACTAAAAGGTATGTCTTATAGTAATCAAAAGGAATGACTCAACTAAAAGGTACGTCTTATAGGAATCAAAGGAGATAACTCGACTAAAAGGTATGTATTATAGGAATCAAAGGATATGACTCAACTAAAAGGTACGTCTTATAGGGTTCAAGGGGAATGACTCGACGAGAAGGTACATCTTCTAGGAGTGAAGGTTCAATTTAAGAAGTGTATCACCCAGCAAATGAAAACTAAAATCCCTGGACAAGAAAGTGTGTCTCCGAGGGATAAAAGATGATGAATGTTTACCATGATTTAATTATCAAACATGTCCAGCAACATTATTTCCTGCATTTGTAAAATTGAGTTTAAAAACATGGTGGCTGGTTTGTGGCTTTGGCTTTCATGGAAAATTCTCTTACCATCATCACATTTAATCTTACTTCCAACCATTAGCCTGTGTCATTGACTTGCTGCTTCATTGACCAAACTCAGATTATTATGAGTGACTTTGAAACAAATATAGTATCTTTGATTTGCCATGCTCCTCTGATAAACCCTTTGAACTTTGGTATTTCCATGATGTTCCAGACTTGTTTGTTGACAGAAATTTTTGTATGCCTTATTTCGTCTCACAATCATATCTATTTCATGTGTTGGCCTTTTGTCTCGCTTTTTGCAATTGAAGAAGTTGGTAGCCGGTTTTGAAATCTTTTCTCACTTCTTTTGACACGGACTTGACTCAAAGACAAAAAACAAAAAAAATGACAATTTTTGTTTGGATAACTGACTCAAGAAATATAAAATAAAAATAAAGATAAGAAAGAAAAGACAATGAATGTCCCATTTTAAAATAAAGAAATAAAAAATTCATCTAAAAATGACAGTCAACACTAATGATTATGACATGCATTTTGGATTAAGCAGCTTGATATTTTCATCCAAACTTTCTACCCATTGTTTTTGAGTTAATGGCCTTGAACCTGAGTTGCTTCATTAGGACAATTGTATTTAAGACCCCATTCGGCTAGTGGTGCCTTGAAAGGTTTTTGCCAATAAGCTTCTCTCATTTTCTTTTCCTCAGCTCACCATTTCCTTATGGTGTTTGTAAGGGATTTCACTAATGAGACTCTCTTATCTTCGTTTCTCTTAACTTACAGTCGTCTTATGGTGCCCGTGAGAGTTTTCACCGATAAGACTCTCTCATTTTTATCTCTCTCAACTTACCACTGTCTTACTGTGCCCGTGAGGGTTTTCACCAATAAGACTCTCATTTTTATTTCTCTCCTGATTTCTTATGTTGAGGAAGACAAGTAGTTCCCAACTACATCATCATATCCCTTGCATGCTTATCCTTAACATCCTCACAGATGGATCTGAAGTTCTTTCTTTGGTTATAACTTGACTTTTAGATAGGGTTAGAAAAAAAGGATGGCATAAGGCCCAATCGTCACTTGAAGTGGGGTGGGACTTACAACTTTTGGAATTGACTCAAACAATGAGGATTAACTCATGCCCCAGTTTCTTTTGACTGAGTGACTCTAAATTGTTTATTTGGTTGGACCGAGCCCTGAGTAGGGAAGCCTTCGTATCTCACCCCCAAAAGAGGAGAATCAGGTCACGCATAGTTTTGCCAGCTTGTTCTTTTGCTTGATAATGACTTCCTTTTTTATTCCATTAACTTTTATTGACTCTTTCCTTTTTGGGATTTTTTTTTCAACTCTTTTTTCTTGACACTCTTTTTTTTATCTCTCTTTTTGGACACATTTTTTCCCTCTATCCTTTTTTTTTCTTTTTTTTTATAAACTTTTTGGCTCTATTCTCTTGCTTGATACTTTTCTTATGAGCTTTGCTGGCTTTATCTTGATTCCAAAAGAGGTGTATGAAAGAAAATAAAACTAAGGCTCAAATGGGATAAACAAAGGGTGACACAACATTTGGATAACAGAAAGAAATGCCTTCCTCATATCAATCTTTGAAAATACAAGTACATAACATGCAATTTGAAAGTTGGTGATGTGTGAGCAGATGCTAACACATTTGAGGCTTTTAACTCTAAATAATTACAAAGTCTTAAGTAACTTTTGGTTATTTTTGATTGTTTTCTTCTGATATTGTAGTTGTAGCAAGTATGGGAGGAAATATAGGAAAGATAAACAAAATAAGTAAAATCTTATACAAGTGAGCTGATATGAATCTGAGGTATTTCTTGCAAGCCGTCAGAGATGTGGTAAGCTACCAGAAAAAGGCATTAGGAAGAACAGTGAAGAAGAGTTGTTGGATGAAGGTGACGAAATTCTCAATATGTCATCACAAGTGTGGTAAGCCGTCAGAAGATGTCGTCAAGTAGGACAGAACATAGTGAAATAAGCTGAAGGTCTAACAATATTTGCTACATGCCATCACTCCTCTGGTAAGACATAGGAGGACATCATTAGAGTAAGGCAAAACAGGTTAATAAGGGACGACTTCTGATGACATATCAGAGATGCCATCAGAAGCCTGACGATCAACACCAATATGTCATCACCTAAATCTGAGCCCAGCTATGATTTTGTTATTTTATTTCCTTAATTAGGATTTAGTATAAATAGAATCTTTTAGGGTTTTTAATTCATAATTCATCTATCATACATCAACTTTAAGATGAGAGAGATGTATTTTTGCTCTATTTCATACAATATTCTTGTGTTTTTGTATCAACTATTTTTGGGGTTTCTACCTTATGATTAAATCGGAGGAACTACTTGTTGTTTTGTATCCATTCGTAAGTTTATCATTATAATCATGAATTCAACTTGTTATTTCATTCATCAAATCATGAGCGGCTAATTTCATTAGCCGGAGTTATAGGATCCATGGATTAGGGTTTGATATGATACTAGGTGTTTAACGGATTCAAAGAGTACTAAAACATCTTGAAATTATGTTTTTTTACTAAAATCTAGTGGTTACAAACATTAGGTTATGCCTTAGGTTTTATTTTCTTCCAACGGAGAAATAGACTAGAGGACGTGAATTATCAATAGGGACTTGGAAGCTACCAACCTTCTTTTTAATCATTAATGCCGTAAATGGATTAATCTACCTAAGATAAGATCCTATTGGAAATAGAGAAGTTATCTAAGTTCGAAAGAATTAGATAATAAATTATATGATGAGGTCGAGAGATAATTCAGATAGTATAATCGTCAGGGATATTCTGTTGTTCTACTCATTCTGAGAATCTCTAGCATTACCTAGTATCTGTCAATTCTCGAAACCCTTGGTGAACATAGCTCTGGTTTCCCATTTATCTTGATTACAAAAACTAAGTATTGAAAGTGATAATTAACTCTCTGTAAACCTTAAACCCACATTTTATCTTTTTATATTGATTGTTTGAATTTAACTTGTAGCTATAATTTCAAACTAGTTTAATCGACACTCACATTGTTCCCTATGGATTTGACCACGACTCCAAAGTTGGTAAATATATTAGCGACGACCGCCTTGTACTTATTTGGTGTGTAAGTTGAGTGTTATCAAAAATGGCACCGTTGTCGGGGAACAATTTGGCGTATTGAGTTAGTTTGGAATTTTAGCTTACTTTCTTGAATTCAACTTGTAAATATTTGTTTTGATTTCCTTTGTTCTTGTGTTAGGTAGATTTTCTTTATTTTTGTTTATTTCTTACTATGGCATCATGGAATGAATGTAAGTTTGATGGTTGTAAATCTTATCTGGATGATCCATGTCCATATTGTGATAGACCCTACTTTTGGCAAGATTCTAGATATGCTCCCCGAAGAGAGATGTGTGCACTATCTCCATCCTACCGGGAGTATAATTGTTCTTTATGTGGTGGTCAAGATGGACAATGGAGTGATTTCCTAAATGCCCCTTCCCCCTATTGCGCTAACCCAAGTTCTAGTTCTTCTTATGAGTATATCAGGTCTTATTGTCAAGAAAAGAAAGAACGAAGCACTGGAAAGAGTAACATTGAAGTTATCCTTAAACTAATGTTGGATCGTACAGACAGAATGAATGATACCATATGTGACATACATCAATACATTAGGGCATTTAATGAGGCAAGAGAAAGGATAGAAGAGATGGATATCGAGGTCAATCATCCAAAACACTTTTCTACATTATGTCTAGATGATATCTTGTCTATGGAATCATTTAAAATAATGGAAGAGTGTGACGATGAAGTGCAACATTCCTATACTGATGATGATCTTGATATTGATCAACCCTTGGAGATTTCCCAACCATGGGGGATGATTCCAAGATTGAGGGATGGTTTTAGAGGCAAAAGAAGAAGCCAAGTCAATCTGTTATGAAGACTCTAGCCCAATTCAAAGTAAAAATGTTGAGAAAATGAATAAAAGTGAGTGTGTAGAGGATAGTGTAAATTTTAAAGTAGGATTTGTTGGGCGACACTCGAAGCATTTTTTCACATTATGTTTAGATAATATCTTATGTGTGGAATCATCTAAACTAGTGGAAGACTGTGAAGATGAGGGAGAAGAATCCTATATTCTTTATTTTACACTTGATAAACAACATAAAAACACACCTCACTTTAAGGTTGAGTTGTTTACCATGCGTCATTCATTACTCGAATTCTTAATCTTTGTACCACCTCCCTATGAGCGAGGTCAGAAGTTGGACTCCAAGTTGGGGGTGAAGTTCATATCCTCAAGATGGAGGAAAAAGCTGAGTTGGGTCATGTCTCGACACTAAATTAGGCGCTTCTTGGGAGGAAACCAAAGGTAATTTGTTTTTTGTATTCGTATTATGTGATTGACATCAGATCTTCGCACCCATGGTACCACAGGTATGTTTCTAACTCTCTTTTTTTTATTTGACGTGTTGGGAACAATGCATGATATTAAGTTGAGGGTGGGGATACTTATGGGTTTTGATGTCCTCCTTGGGTTTTTGTTGTTGATCCTCTTTTCCCCGGAGTCTTGTTCCTAGTAGAGCCGGTATATTTGTTTTGTGATGTGTTGTGGTTAACTGGAGAAAAATAAGTATCTAGAGCAGTTTACATATTTTGTTGACTTTTGAGACTGATAAACACCTCTTCGTTGGTCTGTTTTATAATTGTGTGATATATATATATATATATATATATTTATGTGTGACCACTGTGCATCGTGTTATGGCATTAGTACTAGTGACATGATATCAACTGTTAATCCATCACATGAACTAGATAGGTAGCAGCTTGTGATGCACCTTTGTGCCATGTGTGTGTGAGATACTACTGAGTTCCCTTTGTGTGTTAAATCCAGAACTTGTCCGGTTAGTCTTACCTTGGTTGAAATTTAGGGGTTAGGAAAGGATCATAGGCCATTTTGATTTGTAAGTCACTTTTTGCTTAAATGACCTTCCCTGTATGCATGATATCTCTTGATCCCTATTTTGAGCCTGAATTGACCATTTCTTTCTATGACATATATTACCTTCCTATTTAGATCATAATGAACCTTTTTTGGCCCTGGTCCTCCTTGGACACTGTGCACCTAGACTTAGGTAAACAACCTAAGTTGAGGGTGGCTATCATAGGGGTGCATGATGTAAGCTAAGTATAAAGAAAGGTAGAATAAAAGGAAAAGAATAAGTGAAAATAATAAAAATCTGGGTGGTGTGGAAGAAGAATAAGAAAAGAAAAATAATAAAAAATAAAAGCCACATCCATCCTGAATAATGTGTGATAAAAAAAAGGAGAAAATAAAAGAAAAAGGTTAATAAGAGAACCCCAAAAGTTAAGGTAGTGCCAAGGAGCCTTAGTCAGTCTAAATGACATTGAATATCATACCATCCCTTAACCTACATTACAAGCCAAAGAAAAGACCTATAGTGATCCTAACTTACCTGTCTGGACACCATGGTAATGAAAATAAGGGTAAGCATATGGTATTTGACATGCATTGATTGGAATTTCTTTCTGAGAGTGAGTGTCTCTTGATCATCCCCGCATTGACATACTTGAGTTAATATATGAGTGAGGAGGGGCTTCTTTGTTGTAAGGGTACATCGGTTGTATTGCTAGCTGTTAACTTGTTTGGATAGTGTAATATTGGTACATGCATGGTTGTTGTTGCTAAATTGATGTCATATCCTGATTCCTTTGGGTCATAGTGTTAATATTCATAGATATGCATAATTGGATTGAACGTGGAGAGTGGAATGAGTTTTGAGCTAAACTTGATAATCAACTGTGATAGGTATCTTATGTGTCTCTTAGTTAAGCATCGTAGTATGGTGTTATGTAGTTGCTTGAGGACAAGCAATTGTTTAAAGTTGAGGGTGCTGATGTGTCAGCAGATGCTAACACATTTAAGGCTTTTAACTCTAAATAATTACAAAGTCTTAAGCAAATTTTGGTTGTTTTTGATTATTTTCTTGTGATATTGTAGTTGTAGCAAGGATGGGAGGAAAATATAGGAAAGATGAACAAAATAAGTAAAATCTGGTACAAGTGAGCTGATATGAGTCTGAGGACATTTCTTGCAAGCCGTCAGATATGTGGTAAGCTACCAGAAAAAGGAGTCAGGAAGAACAATGAAGAAGAGTTGCTGGATGAAGGTAATGACATTCTCAGTATGTCATCACAAGTGTGGTAAGCCGTCAGAAGATGCCGTCAAGTGGGACAGAACATGGTGAAATAAGCTGAAGGTCTGACGACACTTGCTACTTGTCGTTAATCCTCTAGTAAGTCGTCAGAGGACATCATCAAAGTGAGGTAGAATAGGTTAATAAAGCACGACTTTTGACGATATATCTGAGACGCCATCAGAAGCCTGACGATCAATACCAATATGCCGTCACCTAAATCCAAGCCCAGCTGTGATTTTGTTATTTTATTTCCTTAATTAGGATTTAGTATAAGTAGCATCTTTTAAGGTTTGTAATTCATAATTCATCTATCAGACATCAACTCTAAGAAGAGAGAAATGTATTTTTGCTCTCTTACATAAATATTCTTGTGTTTTCGTATCAACTATTTTTGGGGTTTCCGCCTTGTGATTAAATCGGAGGAACTACTTGTTGTTTGGTATCCATTCATAAGTTTATCATTATAATCATGAATTCAAATTGTTATTTCGTTCATCAAATCATAAGCGGCTAATTTCATTAGCTGAATTTATGGAATCCATAGATTAGGGTTTGATATGATACTAGGTGTTTAACGGATTCAAAGAGTAGTAAAACATCTTGAAATTCTATTTTGTAAAATAAAATCTAGTGGTTGCAAACATTAGGTTATGCCTTAGATTTTACTCACTTATAATGGATAAATAGACTAGAGCACGTGAATTATCAACAGGGACTCAGAAACTACCAACCTTCTGTTTAATGATTAATGTCGTAACTGGATTAATCTACCTGAGATAACATCCTATTGGAAATAGAGAAGTTATCTAAGTTTGAGGGAATTAGATAATAAATTATCTTGTGAGGTCAAGATATAAGTTAGATAGTATAATCGTCAGGGATATTCTGCAGTTCTACTCATTCCGAGAATCTGTATCATTATCGAGTATCTGTCAATTCCCGAAACCCTTGGTGAACATAGCTCTAGTTTTCCATTTATCTTGATTACAAACACTAAAGTATTAAAAGTGACAATTAACTCTCTGTAAACCTTAAACCCCCATTTTATCTTTTATATTGATTGTTTGAATTTAACTTGTAGCTAAAATTTCAAACTAGTTTAATCGCAACTCACATTGTTCCCTGTGGATTCGACCCTGACTCCAAAGTTGGGTAAATATATTGACGACGATCGCCTTACACTTATTTGAGGTGTAATTTGAGAATTATAAGTTGGATATGAAGATCATGTGCGACATCTTTTACAACATTAACTTTGACTGAGTCTGTGCATCACTACTTCTTTTAAGCTTTTATAGCATACAACTCCACTTTTGTTGTACATTTCTTACATTGAATGACTCATTATTTTGTGGAGCTAATTTTGTTTCTGTTCCTCTTTATATAGGTGTAATACCCCACAAAATTACTTGTCAAATTCAGCACGTACATCTCCATGAAAGATCCCAAGACTTAGAAAATTTTGCTAAGTGTTCAAGATTCAACACTTAGTCTTATTTTAGACCTCCAAACTTTGGAGATTATTTGGCGACCTTCCTGATCTCTATTTTACAATTTTAAAGTTGATTTAAGATCGGGAAAGCTCTTAGTATATCCCGGGTGAGTTTCCAAATTTTTGGAGTAGTGTAAAGGCATGTTTGGGTACCCAAAACAGAAGCCCCGGGCGATTAGCCCGCACAGCCTGCTAACTCCAGTGCTTGCACAGTTTTTTCAGCATTGTAGGGTCAACTTCAAACGATCATAATTTCCAATATATAATTAAATGTGAGAGATAATATATATCAATGGAAATATCTTTGAATCTTCTTTCCAATGAAATTAGTTTCATCCCATTTGGACATCTAAATAAAAAGTTATGATTAATTTACTTCAGCCTATCAGACAATCAATTAGGGACAGATTTGACCTTAATTGACCCAAAACACAGGATTAAGGATTATTTGCATCAAAATATACTTCTCTTCTCAAAATCCTCTCAAGAACTCAAGCTAGGGTTTCAATTTGAAGACCCAAATCCTATCAATTGAAGAACATAACTCCTCATTTATCTTCAACATCAAAAGAAGGGTTTCTCTCAAGATCATAACCTATAACAAGAAGTAAATCCTTGTTCAAGAATATATGATATTCAAGTTTTTCAAAGTCAAGATCCAATTTATTTTCTCTCAAAGGAACAAGAACCCTAGTCAAGGAATCAAGAACATGTCTAAGAATTTCTTCAAGAATCTTCCACCTAAAGTATGTGTAGTGTTCATCCATGAATTCCTTTCATCCGTAGGAGTCCAAGAACCATGATTTAAATACTAAATTATGATTGTCTTGTTGATATATGATCATGTACATGTTGATGGTTGTTGTTTATGCTTCAAGATGTTAATTTCGGGTGATTCTCATGAAGTATGTGTGCTTGTAGTTAAAACCCATGAAATTGGGTGGTTTAAGATGACTAAATTATTAAGAACACCTATGCCATAAAGTTTGCATGCAAGGTGTTTGACGAAATGTCTAGAATAGGCATAATCATGTTTTTTATGATTTAAGAGTGCTCTATTAACAAGTCCTTACTCCATGTTTTATGATTTCACGTGAATTCCATGTTGTGTGAATAAAGTTTGAATCTTTACATGTTGTTCTTGATACCATGATATTTTATGGATTTAATTAGTGGAATTGAGTTAAATTATGGTGTTATGGTGTATAAAATTGATCATACATGGACTGAGTTTACTAGATTCTGTTGACTGATGGAATACTACTGATTATTGATGACTGAATGAGATCATGAGAGTTCTAGGGTTTCTTGAGTCACATGACTGATTGAGTTCTATAGATTGTGGCTCAACTGAAATCATCATGACAGCATGGCATGGCTCTAGGAACACAACTATAGGTTTTGGGTAGGAATACCCCCAGGACTCGATGGAAGGAAACTGGTATGACCTGACATACAAGGGTACTTGACCAACATTAACAATCCATAATATAGCATCTACGGGGAATTCATAAATCATGTGATTTTCATAACCTTTTCATATATCTAACATCATGGTCAATTCTAATATCATGATAAGCCAACAACATATTTATAGCACATTAATAGCGTAGAAATCATCTTGATCAAGTAGACATGGCATAACTTAAGAGACATGGCAAAATCTTGGAGCATGAAGACTAGGTACTTGATCATCATTTATTCGTCGCGGCACATTATCAAACACATGTTAGGCATATCTTTAGCATGGGAGTCAACTTAAGCACATGGATATGGCATGGCATCATCATTTAGATCACAAATAGGTCAAAGTGCTCAATTCTTCTTCACTTAGGCATTTTAACAAACACCTTGCATGCACTATTTAGGGCATAGGCCTAATGATCAATTGTATACACTATAATACCATAATTCAACTCAATTCCACCAATTGAATCCACAAAATATCACGATGAACAACATGTAAAGATTTAAACTTTATTCACACAACATGGAATTCACGTGAAATCATAAAACATGGAGTAAGGACTTATTAATTGAGCACTCTTAAATCATGAAAACATGATTATGCCTATTCTAGGCATTTCGTCGAACACCTTGCATGCAAACTTTATGGCATAGGTGTTCTTAGTAATTTAGTCATCTTAAACCACCCAATTTCATGGGTTTTAACTACAAGCACACATACTTCATGAGAATCACCCTAAATTAACATCTTGAAGCATAAACAACAACCATCAACATGTACATGATCATATATCAAAAAGACAATCACAATATAGTATTTAAACCATGGTTCTTGAACTCCTACGGCTGAAAGGAATCCGTGGATGAACACCACACATACCTTAGGTGGAAGATTTTGAAGAAATGTTTAGACATGTTCTTGATTCCTTGACTAGGGTTCTTGTTCCTTTGAGAGAAAATAAATTTGCTCTTGAGTTTGAAAAACTTGAATATCATATATTCTCTAAGAAGGATTTGATTCTTGTTATAGGTTATGATCTTAATAGAAACCCTTCTTTTGATGTTGAAGATAAATGAGGAGTTATGTTCTTCAACTGATGTGATTTGGGTCTTCAAATTGATTCCTAGCTTGAGTTCTTGAGAGGATTTTGAGAAGAGGAGTATATTTTGCTGCAATTAAGCCTTAATCTCGTGTTTCTAGTATATATAGGGGTGGATGATGACCAAAATACCCCTAAGAAACAATTAAGGTCAATTCTGTTCCTAATTAACTATATGATAGGATGAAGTAAATTAATCATACCTTTTTAGTTAGATGTCCAAATGGGATGAAACTAATTTCATTGGAAAGAAGACTCAAAGATCTTTCCATTGATATATAGAATCTCTCACATTTCATTATATATTGAGAGTTATGATTGTTAGAAGTTGACCCTAAAAGGCTGAAAAAACTAGGCAAGCACTGGAGTTACCAGGCTGCGCGGGCTAATCGCCCGAGGCTTCTGTTTTGGGCACCTAAACATGCATTTACGCTACAAAAATGTTGAAACTCATCCGGGATATACTAAGAGCTTTATCGATCATAAATTAGCTTTAAAATTGTAAAACAAATATCGGGAAGGTCGCCAAATAAATCTCCAAAGTTTGGAGGTCTAAAATAAGACTAAGTGTTGAATCTTGAACACTTAGCAAAATTTTCTAAGTCTTGGGATCTTTCATGGAGCTTTACGAGCTTAATTTAACACGCGATTTTGTGGGGTACGCGGTTTATAAGTCTCTGATACCAAGTTTGTAGCGCCCCAATTTTTTGAATTGGAATGCTACACGATGCTCACAATCCTGAAGGACCACAAGTTAACCCATGACTTATATCTGTGCTTGTACACTGGATAATATAATATGATAATGTGGAAACATGCAATGAAAGTCCATAAGTTCAATACTGAACATAATCTGAATAATAACAATGTCTAAGATAAGGGGTTTCATAATACCCAAAACAAAATTAAAAATACTGAAGTTTAAAATCAATCTATAATCTAGTCTGAAAGCCTCTACTGTCTAAGTAATCTGAATAAAGAGTTGATGGGATATTTCCCCAACTAACTCCGTCTTGCAAACTAAATTGAAATAATAAATGGAATAAAATCATATCATCCTCGAATGAAGAGGACTCACTGCAACTCTGCGTATTGAACTGCTACTGCTACTGCTGATTTGGGACTTGTGTCTCTGAACCTATGGTGTAACATAAAAGAAAGCACCATAGCACAAATGCGTCAGTACGACTGAATGTACTGAGTATACAAGTGAGGTAAGCTAAATACAAAGGGTTAAATACATGAACTACCCTGAATGATATGAACGTGAGAATACATACATGCATAGGTAACTGAACTGAACTCGTACTGGTACTGACTACTGATTCTAAATACTAACATATTATTTTACTGGTACTAAGATACTGGATGACTAAGAGACTGATACTATACTACTGATAAGTGAATAATTGTTTCTGACAGTTTGAATTATGAAGAACTGGTCTGATTGACTGTATCTGACAATCCTGAAACTAAATACTGATAACATAAGTTACTGATATCTGACATGATTGATAATTGGTTTCTGATAACTATTATAACTGATATATCTGATAGACGTGATTGACTGTGTTTGGCAGCCTTGAATATGATGGAACTATCTTAGTTCCATTACTGTATCTGAGTTGACTGTATCTGACAGTCTTGATAATTTGAAATTTAAAGAACTAGCTGAGTTATTCTATTCAGAATGTGACTAAAACAGTGGGAAGTAGTTATATAACCGATATGCCCCATATATTGCTATTATAGCTAAGCTGGAGTCCTGGCGATATTCGTACCCGAAAACTATAGTTGTGTGCCTAGATCCATGTCATGTTGTCATGATGATTTCAGTTAAGCCACAATATATAAAACTCAGTCAGTCATGTGACTCAGGAAACATTAAAACTCTCATGATCTCATTCAGTCATCAGATAACAGTAGTATTCCATCAGTCAACGGAATCTAGTAAACTCAGTCCATGTATGGTTTAGTTTATTATGTTCAATGTCTTTTTATATGGGAGTGGTAATTAGCACCCGAGTGGTAATTAGAGGGTGTGATTCTTACAAGCAATCCTTACGTTCCAGAACTACGTAGCCAGCTTTGGTTGAAATATCAATACCTGTCAGTTGAGGGTAGATGAGGTGGATTAACCTGTCAGATGAGGGTTCCCGCCATTTTCATTAGAGTACCTGCCAGATGAGGGTCACTCATAGTTTGTCCTTACCAGTGGCGTGGTATTGACACCCTTCCAGCCAGGGTACATCTTGGACCCTAGCTCAGCTATAAAGGCAATATATAGGCATGTCGGTTAGATAACTACTTCCTACAATTTCAGTCATAGTCTCAGTAAAAGAACTCAGCTAGTTCTTTATATTTCAGATTATCAGGACTGTCATATACAGTCAACTCAGATACAGTAACAGGACTCAGATAGTTCCATCAGATTCAGGGCTTTCAAACACAGTCAATCACGTCTATCAAATATATCAGTTATAACAATTATCAAAAACCAATTAGCAGTTATGTCAAATATCAGTAACTTATGTTATTAGTATTTAGTTTTAGGATTTTCAGATACAGTTAATCAGACCAATTCTTCATGATTTGAACTGTCAAAAACAATCATTCACTTATCAGTAATATAGCATCAGTCTCTCAGTCAGCCAGTATCTCAGTATCAGTAAACTCATGTGTCAGTATTCATACTCAGTAGTCAGTACCAGTATGAGTTCAGTTCAGTTACATATGCATATATGTATTCTCACATTTATATCAGTCATTGCAGTTCATGCATTTAACCCTCTGTATTTACCCTACCTAACTCGTATACTTAATATATTCAGTCGTACTGACGCATTTGCTATGGTGCTTTCTTTTATGTTACACCATAGGTTCAGAGACACGAGTCCCTGATCAGCAGTAGCAGTTCAGTATGCAAAGTTGCAGTAAGTCCTCTTTATTCGAGTTAGTTGGGGACATGTTCCATCAACTCCTTATTCAGATTACTCAGACAGTAGAGGCTTTCAAGATAGATTATAGATTGATTTTAGACTTCAGTATTTTCAGTTTTATTTTTGTTATTGTGATACCCCTTATCTCAGGCATTGTTATTATTCAGATTATGTTCAGTATTGAACCTTATGGCCTTTTAGTGCATGTTTCTGCTTTATCATGTTATATTATGTAGTGTACAGGTACAGATATCAGTCATGGGTTAGCTAGTGGTCCTTCGGGATTGTGAGCACCGTGTAGCATTCCGATTAAGAAAATTAGAGCATTACAATAGGATCATGCATCCACTGTTTGACCTAATTGAGGCATGCCTTACAATTGATGACCAAGTTATTCTGGCGATTCTCAAAATAATTGCCTTAATTTTTAAAGAAGGTTTCAACATGGTCACCAAATGTCTTAACACGCTACCTATTTCTCATATGCTTTTTCTAACTTTAGCCCTCTTATTCAAAGTTCATGCTCAAATTGGATTTTAAGATCTAACAAAGAATTCCGCCAGCATGTCATATCATTAAAGCGAACATAAAATGTACTATGTCAGAAAACAAACAAATAACATATATTTAAACACAACGAAAAAAAGGGACACTCTATTTAGTTGAAATAAAAGATAGAAAAGGTTTGATCATAAATGACAAAAAGGACAAAATAAGATAGATCCCAAACTACCACCCTGAAATAATTTGGATAACAGAAAAGAAAAAAAAACAAACTACCATACCTATTCCTAGTAGGGGGAGGGGTGACTTCTCAATTGCTCAGCATGACATATTACCCACTGATTTACATATCAGCATGACTAAAGCTTCCACTACTGTCAAACATATTTCCTTCTATAAATAAGTTCTGGATCCCCATGCTTAACTTATTGCCTCCCATATATTATGCAGTACCGCGTGCTGGTGAAAAACTTTGTGGGATGGTCGAAGGGCCAATGTTTTGCACCACAATCAATTTATCTTGAATCATCTTTTCTATTTGTCTTTTCAAATTACAATAATCTTCAGTACTATAACCCTGAACAATAGAATGATATGCACACCATACATTAAGATTAAAATTTCTTAAATGTGGGTAGGTATATACCCAGGGAGAGGAGTAATCATGACCCTATATGTCAATCTCTGGAACAAACTGGCATAGGACTCCCCAATAGGAGTGAAATTATCCTTTTCCTTCCTTCTCTTTGTGAACTCTGGCCTCAGATGAAACTTGAATTTAGAGGTTCCTTGGTAAATTTGTGGGGGTTGAGGACGATGTTGAGGGATAGGTGCATGCCATCGTGGATAAGAAGACGGATGGGTACACGATTGTGCATTTTTCAAAGAACATTGAGGAAGTGGAATAGAACTCCTTGGATTTTGAAAAGAGGAACCTTATTGTAGATGAATCAGTGGATCTGATATGTAAGCTCTGGACTGATGCTAACAGTATTGGTGAGTTGGACCTCTTAAACTCTTCTTTGGCCCAGGCACAACAGTAGATGTGTTTTACTTCTTCTTTCCTTTAGTTTCCCTTGAATGATTGCAATATCATCCCAAATGTTTCACAGAATCATTTTTTCCACCAAGCTCCTCAAATTTTGATGTCTCAAAGCTAGGAGGAAGGTTAATACTTGAAAACATGCCCCAGTTTTTAAATGAAACATTTGCATAGCCCACAAGTCTCAAGGAACTTTTCATATCATTTTCTACATTCTTAACTTTCCCAACCATTTTCTATGGGTCTTCTAGCATGTTAGGCTTCTTAGTAAGAAATTTTGGCGGTCCACTTAACTTAACTGTAGGCTCAAGAGTATAACAATGATCATCACAAGTATTGAACGTGGATTCACTAGTGGATTGGGAAGCACAATCATTGGATTGATAGCCAAATTGGAAGCATTAGTAGAAGGTTGAGAAACAAAAGCACAAATGGTATGTAGTGATGTGAATGTGGTAGACTTATACTGAGGAGCTAAAGAAAGAGTGGTGGAAGTATTGAGGTGCATTTGACGTGGAATAGATTCTGAAGCATGCTATGGTGCATTAACCATAGTAGGAAACTGACTTTGCAATTTTGGAGGAAGACTCAAAGTATTTGAAGCGTCAAAAGTGGGGAACTGAGGTAGAGGCAACCCACTGGCCAAAGCTCGGTACATTTCCATCATTTGTTGTCTCAATCTTAAATTCTCTTCCTTTAAACTCTCAATTTCCTGACTCTTTGTTTCATCTACGGTGTCACTCTCTATATCCTTGTTGGACACTACTAAACCTTCCTTGTATTTGGTATGATATGGAGGAACAGTCAGGAAGCCACAAACCAACCACCTCAAACTAACTGAACAAGAGATAGCAAATGTGTTAGAGTTCAACACTTTCTCAAAATCTCTTTTTTAAAAAAAAAAAAAAAAAAAAGATCACCAAATCCAAGAAGGGCGCCTACGTATCTCACTCCCGAAAGTGGAGAATCAGGTGTGCGTAGTTCGTGAAGTCTTGCCAAAATGACCAATTAAACTCTTTCTCTTTTTCTTTTTCTTGGAACTTCAAGAAGAAAAGAAAATAACAAATTATCAAAAAAATTGACAAAAATCTTTTTTGCATTTTTCAGATTTAAATTCCCTATACAAAATGAAACCTATGACAACCAAAGAAAATATTTTTGGGTTTTCAATTTTGAATTTCATATGAAAATTGAAACTATTAAATAAAAATCTTTTTGCAGTTTTCTTTTAAAGAAATATATGACACCTACTCTAATAAAGATTGAAGAAAATCTCTTTTTCTTGAATTTTTCAAATAAGGTCCCCGAACCAACAATAGGCCGCCTATGTATCTCACTTCCGAGAGAGGAGAATCAGGGGTGTGTAGTTCATCCAGATTGGATAATTAAGAATTAAAGAACAAACTAAGACTTGACCTGAGAGATGCGATTACAGACAGACGTTGAAAGACGTCAATAAAATATTTGTGAGTTTTTCAATTTGACACTTCACATAAAACTGACACCAACAATTATGACAGAAAAAAATCTTTTTGGATATTTTAGTAATATGAAATGTACAAAACTTCTACCATCTTTTTTGCATTTTTTTTCTTTATAAAAAGCTCCAATTAAAAAAAATTAAATTATTTTGAATTATGAATGCATGTTAAAGAAATATAAAGAAAAGCTTTTTGATGTTTTTGAGAAAATGAGTGCAAAAGAAAAAAACTCTTTTTGAATTTTTGGATTGTGAAAAACAAAAGTCATAAAGAACTCTAAAAACTACGAAACTCTTTTTTTTCTTTTCGACTCACTTTTTCTTTCTTTTCCTCACTTTTTTCTTCCAATTTTTCCTTTCCTACATACACTCGATTTTTCTAGCACATGCTTTCCTCCAAATCAATCCATCAAATGACCATATTACCCTTAAAGATGAAACATTTAGCACGTAGAGATGCTTTAGAGGTGAGTCTCCTACAAAGGGCCACATAAGTCCTACTAGGTCTCAATATGATGCAGATAAGCATGACCTAAAGGCTGACCTACGCTGTGGTTCACTAACAAGACTGTTCGAGGGTGCATATGGTCGATAGTGGCTGCGAAAGCTTTCGACCCACTCCATAACACGACGGCTCCCCCTCTCAAAATAAGGGTGACTCAACTAGAGGTCGTGTATAACACGTGTACTACGGACTTGTTGCAGAAAGAATGACTCGGGCTATACACATGATGCCAGTTATAAAACGGTAATACATAAAGTAAAACTATAAATAAAGAGCACGTAGTCACTCAACACTGATAAAATGAATACGAACAATAACACAAACAATGTCTATACACCTATAATGTCAAACAAAGTCGATACAACTCCAAAATTAGCTCAAATTCTAAAAATTCCCCAGCAGAGTCGCCAGAGATGTCACACCGCTTAAGTGACAAAATAAAGATAATTTATTTTGATAAGGACCTTTTACATTCAAAACTCAGAGTCGCCACTTGGCATAATCTGGTGTGCCAAGTCACCATTGGAAAATCATTTTCAAAACCATTTGACTCTTTAAACTGGTTTGCGAACAGAGATTCCGGCTAAAGAATTTTGTTGACCGAGGGGAAGGTGTTAGGCACCCCTCGATCTCATGGTTCGACCATGGTCTCTTGGTGGAGTGTATCGGCTAACTTTGACACTACGAATGTACAAACCACATAAAACACGTAAAATAATCAAACAAGCAAACAAAACAAAATTAATCAAAATTACAGTGTCGAGTCTAATTTATACAGTCCAAAATAGAAAAATGCAAAAATAAATCCTATCTAACCTACACTAATACTAACTACCCTCCCGTGCTTTAGCCGACGCCTCGGGCCTTCCTCACAAATGTCTTCTGCCAACATAGTACGTTGGGGAATTCCCCTGTGAATAAATACATTGTGTCTCAGGTCATTCCCCGGCTAAATAAATACATTTGAATTAAACATGATAAACTAGAAACCAAACATTCACACGCACATTAAACATTCAAAACATTTAATAAACACATCACTCCTAAGTTTTACCTACCCAAACCGACATTTGCCTATACATTTCAACATACCATAATTCTATCACATTCCAACAATATTCATGCTCATTACGAATTAAACAAAATAACAACAAACCAAAGTTAATCTAAATTCAACTTTTTATCAATTTCTCAATTCCATCCCCAAACAACCAATTTCAATTCTGGCCCTAATATGACGGTTTGAGTGATGGTTAGTCACCAGAGTGATGGTCCTTCACCCAGACCGTCAACCACATCCATTCAAGAGATTTAAAGACGTTTTAATAAAATTTTTGGGTTTTTTTCAACCCTTTTTAACCACTAATTCCATCTAATTAAAGAACATAACTCCTTATTCATACTTAACATCAAAATTAGGGTTTCCTTCAAGATCATTCTCCAAGAACAAGATTCAAACCCTTCTTCAAAAAAACTCAAGAATCAAAGCGTCATCATTCAAGAACCTTCAAGAAAAGTTACTCTCTTTTAAGATTCAAGCATTTGAGGTATGTTAGATGTTCATCCATGGGTATTTTCACCCATGGAGTTCAAGAACCCAATTTTAAATTCAAAGTTATAACTTTTACATAATTATTATAATTTTTAACCATGAATTCCCATGAATTTTGATTTTATACCATGTTTACACGTAATTTTTGTTGTTATTAAAGCCCACATGTTTGAATGGAGTTGTTTGTTGATTTAAGATGTAATTAGTGATTTTATTATTGAAATCATGCTATTACTACAAGCTTAAAAACTAATCTCATGCTAAGCTTAAACCATGCATTGCAAGTGTTTGATGAAATGCCTACAAGAATGAGTTTTGAATTAATGCTTGCATACTATGTCCTCAAAGTTTTAGTATGATCCTGCTATTATTGCTATCCAGTCCTGGGGATTTGAATACCCAAAATTTAGCTATTTGCCAAGTTTTTAGTACCTACAGAATGGTTTTAGGATAGTTATGAGCATTATCAATTCGATCATTTCTTACATTCAGTTAAACTCGATTCAATCTAATAATCAGTTTTTTTCAGTTGGGAGTAACTCTTAGCACTGAGTGAGCATAGGGATGGTGTATCCATCATTAGTTAGGCATGAGGCACTAGTATCAATCCTTAGGTTCTATACCTACGGAGCCACCATAGATTTTGAAGGGTCCCCTATCAGTTAGGCATGACACTCTCGTCATTCGAGACATCAGATTAGTGGATCCACACAGCCAGTGTTAGTACCCATGTAACGGTACCGATAATCTTCCAACTGGGATACAAATTAGACCCTGATAGTATATTAGGGAATGTCGGTTAAAGATAGCTCCCTCAGTCTCAGTCCAGTATTTAGTTCCGTAATTCAGTTTCAGTTTTACTTGACCATAGTATATAGATATCACTTACTCATTTATCAGTACTCAGTATTTCAGTTTTCAAACTATATTCAAAATATGTTTTATTCTTGGTCATGCATTCTTAGTTTGTACAGATTCTATGCATTTTACTCAGTTCTTCATGTTATACATTCAGTCAGTTACTACGCATGCAAATGAAACCATGTATATTAGCCTAACCTCATTTAGCATACCAGTACATTCAAAGTACTGATCACATACTCATTTCTTGTGCTATGATGTCTCATATCATATGTTTGAATGCTCGAGTCTTGACCGCAATTAGACAGATCAGCCTATCAGCAGCAGTCAACAGTGGTGAGTTCTCCATCCTTTAAGAATGAGTTATCTTAAATTTAGTATGTCATTAGTTTAATTATCTAGTCAGTCGGAGTTAGTTTGGGGCTTTTCCTATCAACTCCATAGTTAGTCAGTTAGAGGCTTTCAGACTAGTACAGATATTTGGTCAGTTTTTCAGTTGTTTATCAGTATTACCATTTTGTTCTCAGATGTTTGAAACTATGATTTAGTATTAATTTTATTTGCTAGAACCTTATAGATTTTCAATTATTTTGTTGCATATGTTATCATTTTATTCAGTGCTTACAACAGGTACCAGCTCATGGGTTAGTTTACGGTCACTTATGATCATAAGCACCATGTGGCATCCAGAGTGTACTCTCAGGGCATTACAATCACCTATCTGTATTTTAGGTAATTAGCTCTGATTTAGAAACTATGGAGGTTAAGTATGATAAGAAAGATCTAGGGTTGATTTTGTTGTGTTCTCTACATGCATCATACACAATTTTAAGGGATGTGATTTTATATAGTCGTGATACCCAGACAATTGATGAAGTCTATGATGTATTGTTCTTTAAGGAGAAGATGAAGCATCTTGTGAATGGGTCAGAGACTCAAGGAGGAGATGGTCTCAGTAAGAATGACTCGTGAGAGGAATTTTTGGGGTGATGACAAGAATAGGTCAAAATCTAGGTATAGAAATAAAACCTATAATTACTGCAAGAAAAAGGGCTATATAATTCGAGTGTTGGAAGTTACAAAATAGAGAGAAAAGAGAAGCTCCAAAATCAAAGGGAAACCAACTAGAGAAGTCTGGTAAATCCAGTTTTGTTGAAGATGGCGGAAGTGATGGAGAGATCTTGGTAGTTTTTTATGGTAATTCCAAACCCTGTGAGGATTGGATTCTTGATTCAGCTTGCACATTTCATATGTGTCACAATCGGGATTGGTTTACAACATATGAAATAGTCTCTAAAGGTGTTGTATTGATGGGAAATAACATACCTTGTAAGATAGATGGTATTGGAACAATCAGAATTAAGATGTTTGATGGTGTTGTAAGGACACTTTGTGACGTGCGTTATGTCCAAGACATGAAGAGAAATTTTATTTCCTTGAGTACCCTTAATTCGAACGGAAATAGGTACACTGGTGAAGGTGAAGTCCTGAAGGTTACTAAAGGTGCGCTTGTTATGATGAATGTCACACCCTTTTTTTCTACTCCAAAAAGATTATTTAAGGTTCGAAGGGGTTTTTATTATTAAAGTGACAAAATGAAGATAATTTGTTTCGAAAAGGACCTTTTACATTCAAATCTCAGAGTCGCCACTTGGCATAATCTAGGAGCTTTTCACCCACTCCATAACACCGACGGATCCCCCCTCCTAAAATAAGGGTGACTCAACTAGAGGTTATGTACAACACGTGTACTACGGACTTGTTGCAGAAAGAATGACTCAGGTTATGCACATGATGCCAGATATAAAGCGAAAACACATAAAGTAAAACTATAAACAAAGATCATGTAGGCATTCAACACTGATAAAATGAATACGAACAATAACACAAACAATGTCTATACACCCATAATGTCAAACAAAGCCGATATAACTCCAAAACTAGCTCAAAATCTGAAAAGTCCCCAGCAGAGTCGCCAGAGATGTCACACCCATTTTTTCTACTCCAAAAAGATTATTTAAGGTTCGAAAGGGTTTTTAATCTTAAAGTGATAAAATGAAGATAATTTGTTTTGAAAAGGACCTTTTACATTCATAACTCAGAGTCGCCACTTGGCATTATCTGGTGTGCTAAGTCACCATTGGAAAATCTTTTTCAAAATCATTTGACTCTTTAAATTGGTTTGTGAACAGAGATTCTGGCCAAGGAATTCTGTTAACCGAGGAGAAATTGTTAGGCACCCCTCGATCCCGTAGTTCGACCACGGTCACTTGGTGGAGCGTATCGGCTAACTTTGATACTACGAATGTACAAACCACACAAAACACGGAAAAAAATCAAACAAACAAACAAAACAAAAAAATGAATCAAAAGTACAGTGTCCAGTTCAATTTATACAGTCCAAAATAGAAAAATGCAAAAATAAATCCTATCTAACCTACACTAATACTAACTACGCTTCCGTGCTTTAGCCGAAGCCTCGGGCCTTCCTCACGAACGTCTTCCACCAACATAGTACGTCGGGGCATTCCCTAGTGAATTAATATATTGTGTCTTGGGGAATTCCCCGTCTAAATAAATACATTTGAATTACCCAAACAACCAATTTCAATTCTCAAATGAGATACCATTTAACCAAACCATAATCAAGCAAACCAACCACGAGTTAAAATAAACACGCATTAATCACTAACAAGGACCAAATAACACGCAATAGTCAATCCAACACCAAATATAATAAACACTGAAATAAAAAGAGAAAGAGAGTAGAATTGAACCTCAATTTGAAGCTTTCAAACTCAATGTTATTCGAATAAATAGAGTCCGCACTCAGAAACCTCAAGCCGAACCATAACACCAACAATCCAACTCGACAATGAGAAATAATGACCCGTTCACCATTACTTTTCACTGACACTGTTCACCGACACTCTTTTACTATTCACTTCATTACTGTTCACGTTGTTACTATTCACGTCATTACCATTCATGCTATTACTGTTCACCGGCACTATTTACGCCAGATTCCCATTGTGCAGACCCTTTTTATCTCTCGATTTTTTTCTCTCGCGCAATTCTCTCTTTCTCTCCCTCATTTTTTTTATTCTTCTGGGGAAGATGATTTGGTGATTATTGTTATTGTGGAGAAGATGATGATGAAAGAATGAGCCCCCTTTTCCCCTTTTAGAATTTTCCTTTTTATATTTTTATTTAGTTTTTCTTTTTCTTTATTTATTATCCTATGTGGAAGCACAAAATTGGTGGCTTGTGGGAATAAGTGTGTGGCATATGAAAAAGTTAGTGTGGCATGTGGAAAAATGAGGGTGGCGTGTGGAAAAATGAGTAGGGCATGTGTCTTTTGCAAGTATCCAATGAAAAATGGAAAGTGAGGTGTTGAGGTGGCATAGTGAGGTGGAGAAATTTTCAATTAAACAAAAGTATGGTAAGGTGAATAAAATAAAAATAAAAATTAAAAAAATAAAATAAAATAAAAATGATTAAAATATTTTTGGGAAAGGACAAAATTACGTGTCTACAATGAAAGGACAGAGAAAGTCTGCAAATTTATATGTCTTGCAAGGCTCTACAATTACAGGTGATGCAACAGAAGACTTTTTGATGGGCAGAGTATTACCAAATTAGAGTTCTGTGAGAACTGCATTTTTGAGAAGCAGAAGAGAGTCAGATTCAGTAAAGGCATCCACTCAACGAAGGACATACTTAATTATATTTAGTCTGATCTCTAGGGTCCTGCTAGAGTACCTTCTAGAGGAGGCGCTAATTATTTATTGACTATTCCAGAAAATTTTGGGTGTTCTTTCTGAAGCAAAACAATGATGTGTTGCCTACTTTCAAGGAGTGGAAGACTATGATTGAAAAGTAGACAAGGAAGCAGGTAAAACACCTTCGGACCAATAATGGCTTAGATTTTTGTTTTAATAAATTCAATGCTTTGTGCAAGTTAGAAGAAATTGTGAGACACTTGATAGTTCATCATACTCCGTAGCAGAATGGTGTGGAAAAACGAATGAATAGGACTATAATGGATAAGGTGCATTGTACGCTCTCTAATGCTAGTTTACCCACGTCTTTTTAGGCTAAAGCTGACTCCACATCTTGTCTTCTTATTAACCGCTCTCCCTTATTCGTGATTGATAAAAAGACTCCACAAGAGGTATGGTCCGGTACTCCTGCTAGTTATTCTGATTTGAGGATATTTGGATGTCCTGCGTATGCTCATGTTGATAAAGAATAGTTGGAACCTAAATCTGTCAAGTGTTTATTTATGGGTTATAAGCCTGATGTTAAAGGTTATAAGCTTTGGTATCTAGAAAGTGAAAAGGTTATAATTAGTAGGGATATTGTATTTGATGAAACTGCCATGCTTCGGGCTCCCTCCAAATCTAATGCTTTGCCTCCAGATGAGCTTAGTAACATGAATCAACAAAATTCAAGCACCCATGTTAAATTGCAGATTGGAGCAGAGTCTACACCAGTGCCTACTTCTCAATTTAGCCCAGAGATACAGAGTGATACTATTTCTTCTTCACCACCAATGGAGCTATAATATTCTATTGCTAAAGACAGTCCTTGAAGAGATATTAGATCTTCTCAGAAGTATGCTGAAGCTAATTTGGTTGCTTATGCATTGAGTGTAACAGAAGGTATTTATTTCAGTAAAGATCTTTCTTCTTACTTAGAGGCAGTTAGTTGTGATAATTCCGTCCGATAGATGATTAATATGCAGGAGAAGATGGAATTACTTCATAACAATGGCATGTGGGACCTGGTAAGATTGCCTAAAGATAAGAAAGTTGTCTTTTACAAGTGGGTGTTCAAAAAGAAAGAAGGAACATCGGGATTTGAAGATGCTATGTACAAAACAAGACTAGTTGCTAAAAGTTACAGTCAGTTTTCAGGTATGGACTTCACAGATGTGTTTTCTCCAATTGTAAAGCATAGTTCAATTCACGCATTGCTTGGTATTGTGGCCATGCATAATTTTGATCTTGACCAGTTGGATGTCAAAACTGCATTCTTACATGGAGAACTTGAGGAGGACATCTATATGCAGCAACCATAGGGCTTTGTAGTTTTAGGAAAGGAGGACTATGCATGCTTGCTTAAAAAATCTCTTTATGGCTTAAAATAGTCCTCCAGGCAGTGGTATAAGAGGTTTGACTCTTTTATGACCTCTCATATGTTTCGAAGGAATAGTTATGATAGTTGTTCTACTTCAAAGAGGTAAGTGATGGTTCATTCATGTATGTTCTCTTGTATGTTGATGATATGTTGATTGCAACAAAGGATATGAGAGAGATAATAAACGTCAAAACCCAGCTCAGTAAGTTTGATATGAAGGATCTAGGAGCAGCTAAGAAGATTCTTGCCATGGAGATTCTGCGGGATAGAAAGAATTGTAAGTTATATATGAGTCAGAAAGGATATATTGAAAAAGTGTTTCATACGTTCAATATGAAAAATGTCAAGCATGTTAGTACTCCATTGGCAGCTCACTTCAAACTCTCGATCACTTTATCTCCAAAGACAGATGATGAGTGATTATATGTCTCGAGTTTCATACTTGAGTGTCGTCGTGTCTCTTATGTATGTGGTGGTGTGTTCTCGACTAGATTTATCTTATGTTGTCAGTGCAGCGAGCATATACATGGCAAATCCTGGAAAAGAACATTAGAAAGCAGTTTAGTGGATTTTCAGATACTTGCATGGATTTGCTGATGTTTGTTTACAGTTTGGGCAAAATAGAAATAGAGTAATCTGGTATGTTGATTCTGATTTTGCAGGAGACCATGATAAAAGGAGGTCCCTTACAGGTTATGTTTTCACCATTGGTGTTTGTGCTATCAGTTGGAAAGCTACTTTACAGACTGTGGTTGCTTTGTAAACTACTGAGGCAGAGTAATGGCTATTACAGAGGCTTTCAAGGGATCCATTTGTTTGAAAGGTCTATTTGGTGAACTTAGCAAAGACTTACAGATTACTACGGTTTTTTGCAAAAGTCAGAGTGCTATCTTCCTTACGAAAGATCAGATGTTTTACGATAGTACAAAGCACATCGATGTTCGGTATCATTTTGTGCGTGAAATTATTGCTCGTGGTGATATTGTGGTAAGCAAGATTAGTACCCATGAAAATCATGCTGATATGATGACCAAGACACTGCCAAGTGCCAAGTTTGAGCATTGCTTGGACTTGGTTTGTGTTAACTCTGTAGATGTGCCCTTAGGTGCTTTTGTGGAAGGGGTGGAAAGTTTGTCTTGAAATGGATTTGTGTTCTGAATTAGAATTCGTATCAAGGTGGAGATTGTTAAAGTTGTGACCCGAATTATGTTGAACCGGCCCTGAAAGTTTCGCATGCAACCCATATTTGTGATTTTCAACGAGGTCTATAGACCTTTATGTTTTGGGGCTAGGACTTATTTTGTATGCACGTATTATATAAGTGCATTTAGTGGATTATTTTGTGTATCCAGAAAATACTTATTCTCCACATTGTACTCCTCTCTTTTTATTATAGTGAAACATCATCTTCCTCTGCCCGTGGTTTTTTCCGCAAGTGTTTCCACGTAAATCTATGTGTTCTTGTTTATTATTTTGCTTGTGGTTTGCTTTATTTTTGCTAATTCATAACAAAACTAGATGGTCCAAAATAGTTGTCATTTTTGTATAAATCAAGATATAATTACGAATTAGTTTCCACTTTTATTCTTGTTGAATAAATGTAGAAATAGTAGTATTAAATTGAGATCAAATAATAAATAAAGACAATTTACCCAAATTACCATTTAAGTTAATCTTTTCTTAAAGGCTGAAAAAAAACATGACAAGCAAAATGGACCGCGGTGGTGTGATGCTGGAATATTTAGGCAATCTAAGACATTCTTAGAAGTATATGACATTGTCAAGACCACGAGATTCAACATAATTTGATTATATCGATTATTGCACTATTTGTGGTTGTTATTGTTTCTTTATTATAGTCTTTTTGTTGTTGTTTTGTGTTCTTCATTGTTTTCCTGTGCTTTGTACCTGGATTTTCTACACTTCAGACGAGGGACTTTCGAAAACAACCTCTCAGCCTCCTCAAGGTAGTGGTATTGTGGGATTTCACCGGGTATATTGTTGTTGTTAATATCATAATATTCCAAAGTCTTCTATGTCTCGCCGCCATACTTCAGATGAAAAGACTAGATTCTTTATTTTGGGAGTATTTGCTTCTGCCGTTTTTCCTCTTTCATATTTTCACTTTCTTGTCAGCTCCAACTGATTTTTCTTGCTCTGTTAGCGTAATTTTTTTCAATGTGTGACTTGGGTTATTTTGTTTTTATTCCATTGAGTAGAAATGATGAACCCTTAGACTGGTTTGGTTGGGGCTTTTTTCTTTTCTTCCTTTGGTCTGCAAGTGGTTCTGTTATTTCTCTTCTGTTACCATCTGTTTTTTTTTTTGTAATTGTTTGTTGTTTCTTGTACTTCCATTATCCGTTCTTCTATGCAAGAAGAAGACTTAGAAAGAACAAAGAAGTTTGGATCCGAAAAAGTATGCTTAGGCAGTTCTTTCGCTGAGCACAACAGAATGAAGAGGAATTTGTATCATTTCAAATCCCTTTCTTTATCTCGGGACTGCTTTGCCTCTTAATGTTTGTCACTCTATCCTCCCGTGACCCCTCTTTGTTGTTTGGAAGAATTTGTTTATAACAATCTCACTAGTCTAAATGACCTCAAAATATGTACAAAGAGCCTTTTCTTCTAATGTCTTGTTTCTGATCCTCTGTCCCTGTGTGCAGTGTGCTTAGATTTTGGGTACAACTTCTAATGTACTGAAAAAGAGTCAAATGGTGTATAGATTTCCTTTTGCTCAAATGGTGATGGTTAAGTTCCATAAAGGACAATCCTTTCTCAAGTCTTTTTTTCTTTGGTCTTGTTAACCAGCAATTGGATAGAGTATCTTTAAAAGAATTATGACATAAATGACTCTAAATCTTGTGAATTAGGTCTCATTCCACGAACAGCATGCAACACTTTGAAATAAAGTTAATTGCCAAGGTTTTGCAGAATGTTATCTGGCTGAATTGTATTCAATAGTTTCCTCATGAAGGAGGTGTAAAGAAGATTTATATGCCAGGTTTTTCTCTGTGTAAAAGTGGAACCGCTATGCTTTTATGTCATTTGCCAAGTGATTTGACTCAATCTTCCAGTTCGGAAACCAAATGACTTTGTCAGGAGGGTTTGGATTGGTGTAGAAAGATCTTTGGCACCAGACCTTGAGGAACATGCTCAGCAATTTTCATTTTGTTCCAGCTATTAACTTGTAAAATATCCATCACAGAGTTCTAAAGGTCCATATTCAGCTCTCCCACCTAAGAGATATCGCATTGCAGGTCAACGCTTGGTTTCCGGAAGTTGCCAAATATTGCTGAGTATATGTCACCAAGCCCCTATGCCAAGTAAACTGTCCATATTCCCCCTTTCTCCGCTCTTTTTTGGCACCCATGTCTTGCTCAGTCTCACTTTGGTTCTCAATGTGTCTCCCAGACATGGATTTTGCTTGTATAGTTCATTGAGATGGTCACAAGTATTTCCACTTCTCGTTTATCCTTTTACTTACTCCTGTTCTGTTGTAGCAGATAGAAGGACTGTCAACTTCAAGATTACAAATCGTGGTTTCTAAAACAAGTAAGCACTTGTTTCAGATGCCTAAAAACGAAAATTTCATGCATAGATTAACCATTTGCTCGTTTGTTTCAGCTCAATAACTCAAAGATTGTCAAAGTGTTATATCTGTGATTCCTGCAAGTAAGAATCATTTCTGATCTTGTCATTATTTGTTTCATCCAAAGTTATGCCGCTCACGGCTTTTTTCCTGCTATATTTTCAGGGCTGGTGCCGCACAATACATGAAAACTGAATGTAGATTGGGTTGCTATCTTCAATGTGATTCTCTTCGTCGTTTTGGTAAGTTCATTCCTCCAATTAAGAACTCAAAAAGTGAGCTTAATGACTCCTGTTTCCTGTTGGAGAAGTACGGTTACACTTATATTATGGCATTCGTGTCAGGGGCGGAGTCAAGATTTGAACTTATGACCAAATCCATAACTCTTCTTAATTGCTGGATTCGCAACTTCCTATTTAATGGATTTCCAAATACAAATATAGCGTCTAAGCAAAAGTTACTGAGTTCACCTAAACTCATAGCTAATATTCTAGCTCTGCCTTTGTTTGTGATTTCTCCGATGGCTTGAATTGTTTTATATGACTTCTACTCATTCTCAGCCTCGGCTGATTTTTAATTCGATAATCAACTTCGTGGAATGCTATATTCAAGGAGAATGCTGCTCGGAGACGTTCCAAAATTTGAGTCCTGTAGTTGCAGAATCCACAGATGATTTGGTGTTCTTCATCTGATGATCACAATTCATGCTCTTCAGCTATTTGTTGACAAACTCTGTAAAGCTTTATTAGAGTGAAATGATTCATGTAATATAAAAGACTTTTTGATATTTATTTTGTTTATTCTTCCATTACATCCAAAAAAAAATGCAGTAGGACCGTCTAACAGATAGAGTTTGTTAAATATTTGACGGAGTTAAAAGTGTGTATATTTGACAAGTTTAAAGGACCGAAACTGCTCAAGAATATATTCAAGACACTACTTTGAATCTAACTCGAAATACATTATTTTCGTTATTTTCTCAAGTAATAATATACGAGACTCTCTTTGTATATTATTTTTTTCTGTTGATTCATCTCTCATTTCTGCATGAATAAGATCTGCTATGTTCTATTCAAAGCTAATCCTCAACCTATAAGATTAATTTCAAAAGTTTAAAGGATAATTTTGTGCATTAAGCTCCCACTATTTACGGACTCATAGAAAACGTCGAATCATAAGAATCTTTTAGACGCAGTCTTACTATAGATTTTGCAAGAAACTATTTTCACAAAAGTTCAACACCGAAAAAGAAAACATACTTTTTTCAAGTGTTTAATGACCGATTATAGTAATAAAGTCTGGTTTATTTTTGTCATGTTGAAATCACAAAGTTGTCTTTTAATATCGAATAACTTGGGACGAATTAATGTTTCTTTTGGTAGAAATATGAATACTACATTGGAGTTTTACAAAAGTCACTTATTATTTAATAGAGTGTATACGTATCTTTAACTCAGAGGTAAAATAGTATTTTCGATAGATCCTCGGCTCAAGTAAAAATGCTCTGAAGAAGTCTAGGAAAAAACTAACGAAAGTGACAACACAACAAAGCATAAAAATTGATTATCAAAGTATAAGAAACAACAGATAATAATAAAAATTAGGGATAATACCTACGAAAATATCTGAACTTTAACCAAATTTCCAATGGAGCATATTGAACTTTGCGGGGTCCTATTACCCCTGTACTTTTTTAAGTGGAATTAGTGGGGCCCCCCCCCCCCCCCCCCCCTCCGGGCTTTTTTAAAGTGGAATTAATCCTCCAAAAACATTATAACCAGTTTTTTCGGTGGAAAGTGTGGTACACGCGTTGTTTCTTCTCCGTTTTATCAGTTTTCAACATTTTTTCACCATTACAACCATATTAAAGATTCCACAACTCAAATTCCTTCTACAAATCAAATTTCAAATGATTCCATTGAGTCAATTTCAAATTACAAGTCCATTCTTATCACTCCAAAAGTTTTCAAATTCAATTACGAAGAAAGTTTCTTCATACTTGAATTACAAATTTCAAGTTTCAATTACGCCAACTCAATGAAATCTTTCATTGAGTTTCAAATTCCAAGTTTCAATTACGCCAACTCAATGGAATGGAATTTCAATTTCAAGTTCCAAGTTACAATTATGCAAAATTTCAATTTCAATTAAATGGAATCCTCCATTAATTTTCAAGAATGGAAACTGAAATGGAATCTTCAAGAATTCAATTTTAATTAACAATGGAGTAACCATTGTTGAAGAAAGAAAAAAAGAAGAAAGAAGAGAGAAGAGAAAGAATGAAAAAAAAAATATATAAAACTTTAAATAATTAGAAAATTTAGGGGCTGTTTGGCCAAAAAAAAAAGTTATTAGAGTTTTTTAACGTGTTCACGCGCTCAATGCGCGTGGCTAACACACAATGGGTCAAGTGACACATATATGCCATTAAAATACAAAAAAAAGTTTGGGGGATAATAGGGCCCCAGCAAAGTTCAGTATACTCAACTGGTAATCCGGACAAACTTCCGGTATTTTTATGAGTATTCTCCCCAAAAATTAAATGTCCAAAATTTAAAGGAGAAATACGATGATTACTAGTAAGGACGGTAAAGTAATGAAAGTGAAAGCATAATTGAGCGAAATAATGCAATAAATAAATTACAAGAAAATAATAGATAATAGAAAAAATCATCGAGATAAGAAACTAAAGGAGAAATACTACTAGTATGGAAGAACAACAAGATAATACACTATTAACTACTAATCTACTGCTCTAATCCGTGTCCTCTACAACTTTCTATCTAAGATTATGTCTTCGATAAGTTGATACTACATCGTCAAGTTTCATCTAATCACATCTACCCATTATTTATTCGGTCCACCTCTACTTATTTTAAAATCATTCGTAGTCATCTTCTCATACCTCCATTCATCTTCTCTTCATATGTCCGAACTATTTGAGTCTTGCTTCCTGCATCTTGTTATCACCGAAGTCAGTTCCACCTTATCCTGAATAATCTTATTTCTACTTTTATCTCTCCTAGTATGCCTACACATTCATCGCAATATCCTTATTTTTGCAACTGCTAAAAGCAAGGATCTTACTAAGAAAGTTATGCCTCAACTCAATTGTTCCTCTTCGTAGGTTCAAACAATATGTAATTATCTTACGATCGATATACAGAAAGTCGTACATTATTCTTTAATATATAATGACATATTCAAAGCTTTTATTTTAATAATACTACTATTGTTTTACAAAATTATGTACTACATACAGTGACGAATTCACAGCCTAAATAATGGGAAACGGTCTCTCCGTAACACTAGGTATTTTATGTCTGTATTTTTAAAAAGTCGTATAATATTATTTGTTTGTGTTCATACTATAAGAAGGTTAATTGATGGACTTCATTGGAAGTTTTCTTTGACTAGAGGACTAGGAATTAATTTCCGCTAGATATATTTACAGCATAATATAAAAATTTTGGTATATTTTTCATGATTATTCAAAATTATTTTATTCACACTTACCAATTCTAAATTAGAAAGTTCATCACGTATATAGAAAAAATCTATTTTGCCTAGAATTTCATATCCCATTTATTTCACTTATGCAAATTAGCATTATTTTTTATTTTGGACATAAGTAAAATTCATCAAGTATATTAAAATATTACCTATTTTACTTAGAATCTCATATCTCACTAAATATAGATATATAGCATAAAGATTTTGGTATATTTTTCATGTTTATTCAAAATTATTATATTCACACTTACCAATTCTAACTTAGAAAGTTCATCAAGTATATAAAAAAAAAAAATATTCTATTTTGCCTAGAATTTCATATCCCATTGATTTCACTTATGCAAATTAGCCTTATTTTTTATTTTGGACATAAGTAAAATTCATCAAGTATATTAAAATATTACCTATTTTACTTAGAATCTCATATTTCACTAATTTTATGACTTACTTATTCCCCCTCCCCGCACCCCACCCCAGCCAAACAAAAAAAGAAGGAAACTAAATCATATCATAACACCCCCAAAGTTGGTAAGAAAGAATGTGAAAGTAATCTTAACCATTAAAAAGCGCGGGAAAAGTAATATCCAATGACCAAAAATTAGCTTCCATAATAAAGTGAAATAATACTATAAATACAGCTCAATTCTCTTCATATTCTTCACCAAAAAATAAAGTATTACAACAAACCCTAGAAAAAAAAATCTCAATGGCACCAAAGAGAAAGCAAAATATGGAGCAGCCATTGACGACCCGAGCAGTTCGAAGCTCGACCCGAATTGCTAACAAACCCGTTTTGTCTGACCCGGAACCACCAAAGCCAAAACGGGTCAAGAAGGCCAACTCTGAACCCGTTTCAGCTGACCCGGAACCAGCAAAACGGGTCAATAAGGAAAACTCTGTACCCGTTTCAGCTGATCTGAAATCACCAAAAGCAAACCGGGGCAAGAAGGCCGTCCCGGAAGTGAAGGCCGGGTCGAAGGTGGTTGTGGTGGAGCACTGTACACAGTGTAGGCAGTTCAAGATTCGAGCTGTGAAAGTGAAAGAAGAGCTGGAGAAGGGAGTACCCGGATTGGAAGTTCGGGTCAACCCGGAAAAACCAAGAAGGGGTTGCTTTGAAATTCGCGTAGATGGTGAAAATGGTGAGAAGTTTATTAGTCTTCTGGATATGAAAAGGCCATTTGGACCTATGAAGGCACTTGATATGGATGAGGTCATTTCTGGTATTATTGAAAAAATTAAGTAGGTTTATTAGGTGTTGGGGTGGGGGGTGGGGATGTTTAGAGTTTATGTTGTGATAGTTTTATTATTAGGTGTTTTTGGGGTTTAGGGTTATGTTTGGATTGAGGGTATGATTTTGTGTTTTGTTTGGTTATGTCAATCCATTGTTGTAGCCCTTTGATAATGGAAAAGAATCGATTGTGATCTTTTGTTTTTGTTTTTTCTCTTATGTTTTGCAACTCATGTAGTTAAAATGAAATGTTTTTATGATAATCTTTGATTAATGTGGTTGAAAATTCCATTAGAAAATGTTTGTAGTATGAGAACTCTTTAGATTTGAAATAATTTGATTTTAAATTAATGTATGTCTATCTTAAATTAATGTACAATGATGCTTGTGTTCACAATCAAATTTTTATAGGTGTTTAATGATTTTTGTACTATATAAACAAGGGTTGCGCTAAAGTTATTGGATTTTGTTAATCAATGTCTTGTTCTTTGTTGGATTTTGTTAATTAATACCTTATTCTTTGAGGTCTTCGGAGGGTGGTGTAGCATATATATCATGACACATCCTCTTGGATATATCACGGTACTAAGAGCTAATCCCTAGTGAAGCCCCATTTTGATTGGCCGCCGAGTACTCTTCTATTGTCCTCACTCGACTCTTGGTTTCCTCGTGCATATCCTTAATCACTCTAATGTAAACTACATGTCTATCTGTAGCTTCCAAACATCTCCCTGTGAACTTTGTCGTATGTTATTTTAGGTCAATGAACACCATATGTGAGTCCCCTTTTTTCTCTCCCTATACTGCTCCGTCCTGTCCTAACAAGATGAGTCACTTATGTAATCAACTGTATGAGATAGTTTTAACCATCACACTAAGGAAGGTCACTCACACGTTCTTGAGCTATGAATGTTGTTAGAGTTGTTTTCCGAATTTTGTTGGTTCGGGCCTGAAAGTTTTGCAGTGCGACCCATGTTTGTGATTTTCAGTGGGGTGTGTGGTGGTAGTGTAGGGATAGGTCCGATCCTGAAGCCCACCACTAATCCCGATAGGGGTACGGGTGCGTAGCCCCAGCGGTATGGACCTTTATGTTTTGTGCATTCAGAAATTACGTCTCTCCACATTGTACTACTCTCCTTTCATAGTGAAATTCCTCTCTCCTTTCATAGTGAAATTTCTCTGCCTCTGCCCGTTGTTTTTCCTGCCAGGATTTCCGTGTAAATCTGTGTGTTCTTGTTCTCTTTTTGCTTGTGATTTGCTTTATTCTGTCCGAATCACAACAAGAGTGTTGTGTTGATGTTGGGCTTTTGAGAAGTATCTGTTAGAGGATCAAGGACTATATAAGAGGTTTAGCAAGGACTTGGGGTGCATTCAAGCGTTCAACCTATAATCGATAACCGATATTACATGTGTGCCACTGCCACTCACCTGTCCTCAAATTATTATAAGTGAAACTTTTGGATTTTGTCTAGGAGCCTTTCCGAAAATATCGAGGATATCGTTTACCAATTTTTAGGGTTATTCTAAGATCGTTTACCTATGAACTTGACTTAGCCAGTACCATCACAGTTTCAAATTAGGTTGTGACATTCAACATCCGTCGAGTTAGTCAAAACCAACACTGTAAAAAACAGAGGACCAATTCAAATTTATCCCTAAAATTCGTCATTTTGTATTTTACGTTGCACATTTGACTCCCAGAAGTTAAGTTATTCTACTTTCATTAGCAAGAAAATTTAAGTTGCTCTAACTAGTGTTGAACTACATCTTTCCTTATTTGACTACTTACTTTCAAGATAATCTTCTCATATATTTTAATATGCGCTCTGTTTGGTCAAGTTGTTAGGAAGTCGAAAGTAATTATTAAAAGAGTAAGGTGTTGCCTAAGTTTTTAAGAGAAAATAAGTATTTTTAGCGAGTATTAGAGCAGAGAACGACCAAGATAGTCAGGTGGATCAAACCTCCACCACTATCAGTCAAGATTGATACTGATGAAAGTTATATCCAACATGTACGTGGACCACGTAACGTGGTGGAGCGGCATAAGCAGATGCTACCAAGGGAGAATCGTTTTTACATACTCTATTCCTCTGGTGCGTCAATACTGGTTTAAGTCCAATCTGGGGAGAAACGATTCACCGATGATCACAAAATGTATAAAAAGTGAATGGAAAGTCCCCTGGAAAATCACTAACCGCAGCCACTGTTTCAGAGAATCAAATAAACCAGCGGATAAATTAGCTAGCTTGAGCCCCAGATTTGATATAATCCATGTCTTCGACTCTT
Source organism: Capsicum baccatum var. pendulum (assembly GCA_030864225.1). Lineage (NCBI taxonomy): Eukaryota > Viridiplantae > Streptophyta > Magnoliopsida > Solanales > Solanaceae > Capsicum > Capsicum baccatum. The sequence goes on from CM061550.1 coordinate 10,514,861, forward strand.
TCGCTAAGCTTCCCAACCAAGTCAAAGGTCTTGTCAGTATGGGTAGATGGAACATGGCTAGTTTTAGCAACAAAATGGTTAAACCTGCCCACATTTGCTATGATCCTCCATAAGCTGCGTAATTACTCCTTTGTTTTGAGTATTTTGTAGGCTAACTTTAGATGTTTCCTCTCAAAATCATGTACAAAGTCTGGTATGCCAGACTCAATATGATTACTGGAGATGTTAATTTTTTTTTAAAAAAAATGTATTAGCAGAGAAAAATATAACTTTTCTCCCGAGGACAAGAAGAAGTTGCTCGGACGATAAGCAACCTCACTTTCAACCCAATGATTGTTTGTTCGAGGCAAAAGGGAGCAAAAAGGGGTGGGGGCTCTAGGGGTAAAAAAAGAAAACTTTTCTCCAAAAGTACTTTTTTTTTCAAAGACACTTTTGAGTAAATACTGTTGTTCTACAGAACACAGAGAAGAAGAAAACGTTTGAGGATAAAAAAATATTCTGTTTGTTTATTCAATTACATCTGAGAATATAAATAAACAAAAGAATCTTATTCTATTTCTAACTAGGAAACGAATAAAATCATATTCTAACTTTAACTAGTATACTAATAAATCCTATTCTATATCAACTTAAATAGCTGAATTTCAGAAATAAAATTACTAAACTAAAAAAGAAAAATAACAGCAAATAACGCAAATACTTCAATACTCCTCCTTGAGATGTTTGCTGGTAACTTCCAAGTTGTTCAGAAGAGTTTCAAATCTAAATTTGGGAAGAGCTTTGGTAAATATATTAGCGAGTTGATCCTCCTTGATCTCAGCAATTTCATTGAACATCTCAATACATTTCTTAACAAGGTTCTTCCTAATCACCTTGAGAATCTTGTTCTGTTGTAGCATCTCACGAGAGATGTTGAGTTACAAATAATCAGAGTCCACAACACCCTTCACAAATCCAAGGTACTCGGGCATAAGCTCCTTACAGTTATCCATAATAAACATCTTCCCAGCTCCTATTTTCTCCTTGCAGTCTTTGCATTTGCACAGTTCCCCCAACAATAGGACATATACTACAATGATCACAACCTACTCCAATATGAACTTATGGCCCTCCTCTAGTTAACCATGCGGAAAGATCAAATCTAGGTAGTGATTTGCAGCCAGCAGCTTCATCCTAATTTTGTGCTGATGGGATCTGACAAGCAGCTCTGTACGCTGATGCCTTTTCCCTTGATGCATACAACTGGGAAAACTGCTCTTCCAGGTAGTGTGCAAGAATCAAACAAATGTTGGGGTATCCATTTGGATGCTCTAGTTGGCAAACTGGACATCTACATAGCTTGTCGCTAGGATTGATCACACAATTTTCACAATAAACATGGCCACAATAAAGAACTATGGGTCGGCATAACAAATCCTTGCAGATATCATAAAGCAAATATCTCATAAGCACCTGCTTTTCACTTGCACTGGTATTTTCATCAGCGAAGTTAAGAACTTTTGACGTTGCATCCTTACTGGGTTCAGAACTCGATGTTGTAGGATTTAAAGAAACATCTCCTGAGGAATGCTCTCCTTCCTCTGCTGAACCACATTTCTGCAAAGGACCAAAATGAGGTGAAGCATTGTTTGGAACACTATCATTCTTGCAACGAGATTCTAATAAGTAGTCATCAACATCATTATAGTTTGTCACATCATCGCATTCATCTATCCCATCATCTTCGTCCTTCTGATCTTCATGAAATGTGAGGTCTGAATTGGAACTATTGTTATTGCCAGAGTATGGAGATCTAGATGTGGTCCCAGCTACAGTATGTGGATTACCCTTAGTTTTAGCCTCCTTATTGTTTTGAAGCTTTTGAGGATTTTCTTGAGAAGTGATTTATTCGATTTCAACATCCATTGTAGAGCATCAATTTTCAATTTTTCCAGAATAAAAAATAAAATCGTCATCGTTTGTCTTGGTGGTCACAATGACCTGCTCACATTGACTACTTCGACAACGTTGCTCAGAATTTGAGTTTCTATTCAAAGAAAAACTTCTTTTTATCATTTCAACTGTAATCACTTCTTGGCCGCTAGATTTGAAAACAACACATTTTTTATCTCTGAAAAGTAACATATAATCTCATTCTAATATTTGACCAACACTCAATAGATTTTGGTCAAGATCAGGTACCTGTAATACCCCAGAAAATTTTTCGTTGAAATTTTGTGCGTAAACGTGTCGGATTCTATCTTCTAGAATGAATTATATATTTTTCGTGCGAAATGTCTAAGATTATGACACACGATTGCGTATAGTATCGAATAATATTTCCAACGATATGTGTATCATCCAAAACGGACACCTGAGCGACGAGTTATGAACATTCCGATCGAATCGTGAATAGTAGTAAACAGTAAAACGTGTAGGAAAAAGTACTGAGGCCTGGCGTATTTTTGCTCCAATTTTAAATGATCATAACTCCTTGTACATAATTATCTGGGTGATCTACTATATATCAACGGAAATCTCTGCGAGTCCTCTTTCCAATGAAATTGGTTTCATCCAATTTTTCTATCGGAGCAAAAAGTTATGGTCGATCTACTTTAGCCTATCAAAAGTAAATTTTGGGTTAACTTCAAATGATCATAACTCCTCATACACAATGATATGGGTGAGATACTATATATCAACGGAAAGATATTAGAGTCCTCTTTCTAATGAAATTGGTTTCATCCAATTTGAATATCGGAGTAAAACGTTATGGTTGATCTACTTCAGACTATCAAAACAGTCCACCAAAGGACAGATTCGAGAATTTTTTTTGATTTTTAGGGGCGTTTTGATCATTCCCCCTAACCCAAAATCCTTCCAAACCCTATATTAAATCCAATTAAAAGCATTATATGTTATATTTCATCAAACTCCCTCAAAAAGAAAACCCTAAGCTCCTACATCCAATTTCAAAAACCTCCAAAGTTCACAAGTAATTCTGCAAATTTATTCAAGATTCCAAGTTCCTAGTTCAAGAACTCCAAGAACCATCATTCAAAGGCATGATTAACATCTCAAAAATGAGTATCGATCTAAAGTTCATCATTCAAGGTATGTGGAATTTTTCAACAAGAACTCTCTTTCGTTCTTGTGCCCAAAAGTAATTTTCTTTACAAAGGCATGATTTTTATTTGATTTTTATGAATTTGAAGCATAAACCCATATCTTATGATGATTATTATGAAATCTTGATATTTATGATTTTGAAAGATGAATTTACATGTGTGGTGATATAAAGCATGAATCTTGAACGATATTTATCATGATTTTGATATTTAGGTCATGAATTCCCATTGGAAATTGTGTTTTTTTTTTGAGAAAGTGTGTGTTATAAGCACGTTGATGTTGAATATTTGAGATATTTTGAATGATTTGACCTTTTGGTCTTAATGGAGTTGTTTTGAACTCGAGTGTGAAAGAAATCCACAACGTGGTTGATTTTGATAGATGGGAAGCATGATGGATCCCGATGTATATTTATATATTACTAAAATTGTTTTGTTGTGGATTGTATTTGAAATGATCTAAGCTAAGTCCGGGAGAAATCTTTAGCACCGAGTGGGAGGTATAAAGCGACCTTACTTCCCTAGAACTACGTTCCCCCGTAGGAGTGAGCCTGAGGCTGATTTATATAGTAATCACTAGTTTGTGTGGATTTGATATCGATAGTCCTACTCCGATAGAAAGAATAGGACGGCTCTCCCCAACGTGGGTTTTACGTTGGACTCCATGTAGCTCACATGGTTTATGTCGGTTATAGGATCTCCCAGTGTGTGTGTATGTTTCCCTGTGTCTATGGTGAATGGTAAAGTGATTTGAAAGTGTAATTGTGAAAGTTATTCTTTTGAAAGATTTAAATGATATTTATATTATGAGAATTGATATTCTTGATGAACTGAAAGTGATTGACAAATTATATGATGACCCACATGTGTTATTGTACTTATTTCATTCTCTCATGATTATGATTATGATGATTTTCTTCGGGCTATGTGAGTCTTTCATACATCCTTCATATTTCTTATAAATATTTATGATGATGATGTTTATACAACTGTATACACCCCCATATACTCGGTTCCTTTCCATGGTACTGACCCACATCTTTGGATGTGGGCTACATTTTCTCAGAATATAGGTTCAGGTGCTCAGTTCCAGGTTCGATAGTGATTCTTTAGGCACATTGTTCTGCATCTTCTGTTGTGGTGAGTCCTCATGTTCCGAGGACGTGATGTCTGATGTTGGTTCACAGAATTGTTTACATTTGATAACTGAGTATGAGTCAGTTGGGGCATGTCTCAATGGCTCGCTGGTTTTATTAATTTTCTTAGAGGCTTGTCAGACTAGTATAGATGTTGGGAGTTGACTAATAAGTCGTATTTTGTTATCTTTCTGAAATTCTTTTATTCTTGGATGATGATTGCTCTGTTGATATTTGAGGATTATTTATGGAAACCCTGTTGATTTGTGTTGAACTGAATGAAAATGGCTCAAAGTGTTACCTTGGGGCTACTCATAGCCTCAAGCACCGTGTTACACTCTGGGAATCGTTTTCCAGGGCGTTACAGCACCAATAAAACATCTTGAATAAATTTAGTACCTTTGGGAGCTTCAATTGCCACTGTTCCTTTACCAATAATCTCAAACGTGGTTTTATCGGCCAACTTGACACTACCTTTGGCAGATTTCAACGTCGTAAAATATTCTCATTTTTTGGTCATGTGTTGAGTGCAACCAATGTCTAGAAACCATGTATTTTTATCATTCAATCTTGTTGCTGCCATCGTCGTAAACAGAAACTTCTCTTGTTCTTCAACTTTTGAAACGTTGGCTTTTTGAGTTTGTTGGTCTTTCTCATTCTTCATTCTTCAAAACCTTTCAATATGACCAAGCTTAGCAATATCTACACTGGAGAGGTGGTTTCTTCCCCTTAAACCAACAATCATCCTCTTTATGATTGGTTTTTCTGCAATACTTGTATGGAGGATAGTTTTCTCTCTTCTTGACTTCATTGCGAGAATCACCTTGATTATTTATACTAGAATTAGTAGAAGTTTCTGGGATTTTACCTTCCTCTAGCATCTGCATCTTCCATTTGAACTTTTCTTGAAGAGCAGTTTCAGTAGTTTCTTTTAGCCTCAAGGATCTTATTTGTTCTTGAGCTTGAAGAGCATGTACAAGTTTCTGAAGGTGACAGTTTTGTGAGATCCTTCGAAAATCTTTGAGTGAGGAGATCTTTGCTTCAAATCTTTTTGACAAACTCACATGAACCTTTTCCACGATTCTTGAATCTGTAAGCTCTTCTCCAATAAGTCTTGTAGACACATAATTTTGTCTCTCCCCGAAAGCATTTTTTACCGTTTACCCCATCTTACCACGTATCTTATCCACGTGATAATTGTTTCACAAGAAAACAAAATAAATAACCACCTCATCATTTTATTTATTTATTTATTTTTATCTTTATCACATTTTACAAATCCTAACAAATTTTTTATCTTTTTTTAAACATCCTAACAACCCCCCTATTAAAAATTAACAACACATCACCACCCCTACACCCCCTCACCCCTACTCAAGTGCACCCCCTATACCCACCCCTCTTTGTCACGTTTTACCCCTTTTTCACCTTAACAGAATGAGGACACCTGGAAAGGGAATTCACAAAAAAAAGGCACAAACACCTCAGGGGGATCCACACAGAAAAGGTCACCAAAAAATTCATTCACCTGGAATATTTTCCCTCAATAGAATACATCACAACAACTTGAAGGGGCCCACACCATATATACGAGACACCATTTTCTATGACAGAGATTCACACAAATACAAAAAAAGGGGGAGGAAGCAGAGTAATAGATATATTCTCACCTATAAACCATTACAAAAAAGATCACCATTAACACAAAAAAATAGAACACACCCAGGTATTGCTTTTTTACACAGTAACGCATACACACACGAATCCACACAGAGCTGGCCGAAAATACACACAACGACGCACACACAACAAAAAGGGGGAGAATAGAGTTTGATTAAAGAGAGAGGATTGCAATCGTTGAAACTAAGAGAGATTTCATCAAGAGAGAATATAAGTCAAAATTGGAGAAGATAGAGAAGAGAAAACAGAGAAGAATTAGAAAGGGTGACTGAATCAGCGAAAATCTGACTGGTTTGGAGTTTTTTGGCAAATTTTTCTTCGGGATCGGCTCTAGATCATCGAATCGACTCACCCCAGTCCTAAATTCCCACAAAACCTCTTTGTCGTTGATTTCTCTAGTAAAATCTGACCAAAAATATTGTTGTTAGACAAGTCCGACCCGCGTTTCCTCGATTTTTGCCATCGGTGAACTTGCTAGAGTCACAAATAGTAAAGCCGTTGTTCGGTTTGCTTGAAATTTGTTTAGTTCTGGTTTGTTTAGTTCGTGGGTTTGATGTTCTGAGGTCGAGTTGAGGCATCCCATTCTGAGCTCTAATCAAATACTTTGACGGATTGAAATAAAAATTGAGGTCCTATTCTACTCTTTTCCTCTTTTTATTTCATTGTTTACTATATTTGGTGTGTTGTATTGAATATCGTGTGTTGTTTGATCCTTGTTAGGTAGTGAATAATTGTTTGGTGTCGATTCATTGTTGTTTCCATTGTTTATGTGATGAAACGAGATCTTGTTTGAATGAAGTGGGGCGAAATTGAAAAGTTATAAAAATAAATATTGGTTTATGTTGGTTCAGTGAGGATTGTTTGAATTGAAATAAATGTCGACTTTGTTAAAGTTCTATTGTATCATATTTTAGGCCATGAATCGTTAGGCAAACTGTAGGGGTAGGCAAACTTAGGGATTGTGAAATTGGTGGAATGTTTGAGATATGTGTTGAATGGATTTGTTTTATCAGACAAAAAAATTAAAATTGTACTCATTTGATCGGGGAATGACCCGAGAGATTTGTAGTGATTTATTTGGGGAATGCCCCAAAGTATTCTATACTCGAAAGACGTCCGTGATGAAGGCCAGAGGCATCGAGTAAAGCATTGAAGCGTAGTTTAGGATTAGTGTAGGTTTACTTTTCAGTATCTTTTTATTTCGGGTTGTATAATTAGACTGGACATTATTATTTTGGTTTTGGATTGTTGTTTGATTTGTTTGTTGCTTGTTTATGTGTTTTTGTGTGGTTTATACATTCGTAGTTTCAAAATTAGCCGATACATTCCACCAAGCGACCGTGGTCGAACCACTGGACCGAGGGGTACCTAACACCTTTCCCTCAGTCAATAGAATTCTTTAATCGGAATATCTGTTCGCGGATCAGTTTTAGAGTCAAATCATTTTGAAAAAAGATTTCCAAAGGTTACTTGGCACACCTGATTTATGCCAAGTGGCGACTATAAATTTAATTAAAAATGAATTCTTTTCTGAAACAAAAAATTTCATCTTTTGTCACTTTGATAATAAAAATCCTTTCGAAACCCATAAAAATAATCTTTTGGAGTTAAAAAAATGGGTGACAGCTCTAGCGTCTTTGCTAGGGATTTTTCAGAATTCGAGCATATTTTTTGGAGTTTTATCGGCTTAGCGGGTGTATAAACATTATTTGTGTTATCGTTTGTGTTTGTTTTATCACTGTTGAGTTCCCACATGCTCTTTGTTTACAGTTTTATCTTATGTGTTAGCGCTTTATATCTGGCATCATGTGCATAACCCGAGTCATTTTTCTGCAACAAGTCCGTAATACACGTGTTGTACACGACCTCTAGTTGAGCCACCCTTATTTTAGGGGGGAAGTCGTCGGTGTTATGGAGTAGGTGGAAAGCAAAGCAGCCACTATCAACCATACTGTCCCCCGAACAGCCTTGTTAGTGAACCCCAATGTAGTCAGTCTTTAGGTCATACTTATGTGCATCATATTGAAACCTAGCGAGGTTCATTTAGTCCTTTGTAGGAGACTCACCTTTAAAGCATCCCTACATGCTAAATGTTGCATCTTTGATGATAACGTGGTTCTTTGAAAGACTGATTTTTGGGAAAACATGTGTTAGAATTAAAGAAAGGTGTGTAGGCATGGAAAAATCAAAGAAAAAAAAAGAACGATGAAAGAAAAAGAGTTCCGTAGTTTTTTTAGATTTCTTTATGTCTTTTATTTTTCACAATCCAAAAATTCAAAAAGATTTTCTTACCTTTTTCATTCATTTACTCAAAAACAAAAACCTCAAAAATATTTTTCCTTTATCTCCTTTAGCATGCATTCATAATTTAAAAAATTCCAAAAAAAAATATTTTTTAGGAGCTATTTATAAAAGGAAAATGCATAAAATACGATAGAAGTTTTGTACATTTCATATAATGAAAATACCAAAAAAAAAATTCTTTCATATATGTTGGTGTCATTTTTTGAGGTTAAGTATCAAATTGAAAACTCAAAAAAAAAAATATTATTGTTTTTCATCTTCTATTTGTGGTCGCGTCTCTCAAGTCAAGGTTTAATCTGTTATTTAATCCTTAATTGTCCAATCTGGATGAACTACGCACCCCTGATTCTCCTCTCTCGGGAGTGAGATATGTAGGCAGCTGGCTCGGGGATCTTATTTAAAAAAAAAATTAAAAAAAAGATTTTCTTTACTCTTTATTTAGAGTAGGTGTTTCACATATGCCTTGAAAAGAAAACTACAAAAATATTTTTCTTAATAGTCGTAGGTTTCAGGTTTGGTTGATCTTATTTCAAAAAAAAAAAAAAGATTTTCTTTACTCTTCATTTAGAGTAGGTGTTCCATATAGATCTTTAAAAAGAAACTACAAAAAGATTTTCCTTTAATAGTTTCAAATTTTATTTTCATATGAGTTTCAAAATTGAAAACCCAAAAAGATTTCTTGGGTAATCATAGATTTCATTTTGTATAGGGGTGTTTAAACCTGAAAAATATAAAAAGATTTTCGTCAATTCTTTCGACAAATTTTTATTTTCTATTTTTCTTAAAGTTTTGAGAAAAAGAAAAAGAACAAGAGTTAATTTGGCCATTTTGGCAAAACTTCATGAACTACGCACGCCTGATTCTCCTCTCTCGGGAGTGAGATACGTAGGCGCCCTTCTTGGGTTCGGTGATATTTTTCAAAAAAAAAAGAGGTTTTGAAAAATTATTGAACTCTAACGCATTTGCTATCTCTTGTCCAGTTAGTTTAAGGTGGTTGGTTTGTGGCATTTTGGCTGGTCCTCCATATTGCTCCAAGTCACAGAGAAAGTTATGGCCAATAAGGATACCGAATTTGTTGTCACCAACCAAATAGGGAGTTCGGGGAATGAGAATGTAGGAGCTAATGAAGAGATTCAGAAATTAAGGTAGCAAATGATGAAAATGTATCGAGCTTGGGCCAGTGGGCTACCTCCACCCCCGTTCCCTACTTTTGACCCTGCAAATACCTTGAGTCTTCCACCAAAATCGCAAAGTCAGTCTCCTACTATTGTTGATGCACCACAACATGCCTCAAAATCCATTCCACGTCAAATGCACCTCAATACTTCCACCACTCTTTCTTTACCTCCTCAGTATAAGTCTATCACATTCACAGCACAACATACTGTTTGTGCTTTTGTTGCTCAACCTTCTACTAAGGCTTCTACTTTGGCTATCAATCCAACTATTGTGATTCCCCAGTCCACTAGTAAATCCACATTCAATACTCTTGATGATCATTGTTATACTCTTGATCCTACAGTTAAGAAGGCTAGTATGCTAAAAGAGCCAGAGAAAATGGTTGGGAAAGTTAGAAGTGTAGAAAATGATATGAAAAGTTTCTTGGGACTTGTGGGCTATAAAGATGTTTCATGTAAAACCTAGGGCATGTTTTCAAGTGTTAGCCTTCCTCCAAGATTTGAGACATCAAAATTTGAGGAGCTTGATGGACAGAATGATTCTGTGAAACATTTGAGAGGATATTGCAATCGATTAAGGGAACCTGAAGGAAAGAAGAAGAAAAATGCACCTATTGTGGTGCCAGGGCCAAAGCAGAGTTTAAGAGGTCCAATTCACCAATACTGTTAGCCTCAATCCCGAGCTTACATATCAAATTATAATGCCCCACACTTTTCTAAGCTATAAAATGAACCATTGTTCGTTTATGTGAAAACCCCAATTTTGTAAGGCATATTTGGGCACCTAAATTACCAAAGATTACCCTAGTTATAAGAGAACTTATGATATGTTAAGTGTGGTTATATGATTCACTTAAGGTAGTACAAGCTAAGAGTTTCAAAATCCATCAAGTTTTAGTATTTGAATTCGCAAGGGTCATCTTTGAATGAGAATAAATTGATAAATATATGGTAGTTCTGCATATTTCTATCCACAAAATTATAGAGAATTGAATTAGCTTTCCAACGATACCAATTGTACCAAAATCCGACACCCGAGCTAGGAGTTATGGCTTTGCGAAGTAGAGTGCGTCGCCTAACCAATAGCACATGACCACTGGAAAGCATATGCAATAGCATATGCGGTGCCTATGTAAATATAGGTGATATCATATGCGGAGCCTATGTAATATAGGCGATATCATATACGGCGCCTATGTAAATATATACGATATCATATGCAGCGCATATCTTATGGTTTTAAGTGACTTAAACACTCCATTTTTGGGTTATTTTGAGGGCAATTAAGTCTTTTGGCACTCCTTACACACCCCTAAACTTAACCTTAAGAATTAATAGATTCTAAACACATCATAACCCTATTATCAGTCTAAGTTCATCATCCAAGAGCACTAAAGGAAAAAAAACTAGGGTTACACAATTAACATTGAGGGTCCAATCTTTCAACGAATCCGTACCATAAAGGTATGTGGGGTTATGAACAAGAACACCCTTTCATTCTTGTGCCCAAAATTTGCATTATTTTACAAAGATACTTGATTTTTACATGTTTTATCATGAATTTGAAGTGATAAATCTTATCCCATGTTGTTGTTCAAAATACTATGATTATTTTGAATGTTTAGGAAATAAACTCCATGAGTTTGAGATTATTGTTATGATTAAAGGCTGAAATTTTTCAGATTTCCGTATAAATTATGCATGCATGTGATAGAAAGCATAAATATTGAAATGTTTTGATTAAGTATCGCTATAAGGGTCATTAACCCACATTGAGATTGTTGTTTTGAGAATTTATGTGCTACATGCACCCATGTTTAGACTATTTTTGATGAAATATAGAAAGATTTGACCTTTTGGTCACAACAGAGTTAAAATCCACTTTATGAAACGAGTTATGGATTTTATCATTTATTTAACTTAAGAAATATGAGATTACCCTTAAAGTGGGATTTTCTTGAGATTTTTGAGCATAGTATTGAGAGTAGCATTTAGCATCGAGTTAGGTATGTTACTAAAGTTTCATACCCCATAACTACGTACCACCGTAGGTTGAGACATTGACTTCCACTATATGTGGAAAATTGATATAGTGATCACTGAGATGAGATTATTCTACACCGATGGCAAGGGTAGGACAACCCTAACATTACGGGGGCAAGTCGTGGGACATCATGGGTGCTCACATAGTGTACATGTTGGTTAGAAGAACCTCCTAAAACGTTATCCCTCATTCTTAGATTGATTTTACTAATTTAAAAGAGATTTGAAATGCAGATTTATGATGTATTCAATATTCTAGATTTCACTAAGATTGCTTGATGAGAGAATAAGAAAAGACTCTTGATATTCGGATTAAGTGTAATGGCTCATGATATCTAGATTGGCATGTTTTACCATTCATTGTGTATGATTTTAGATTTTAGATTTCTTTCAAGCTTTATGAGCCATTTACAAATGTCCTGCATGATTTGGAAAGAAAACTTATAACATGATCGTTATATATATATATATATATATATATATATATATATGCATATAAATATATTTATTTTATGCACCCCCATGTACTCGGTACATATTTCATGGTACTGACCCACATGTTCGCATGTGGGCTACATTTTCACTATAATGTAGGTTCAGGTGCTCATTCCCAGGTTTGACCTTGATTATCCGAGCACGTTGATCTACATCCTCTGCAGTGTGAGTCCTCATGGTACGAGGACTAGTTATTTAGATTTTCTCATTTACTTTGAGTCGTTCAGTTTATTTTCTGAGTTCGCGTCAGTTGGGGTTTGTCCCAATGGCTCATGGATATACAGTTTAGTAGAGGCTTGTCAGACTAGATGGATAGGTTGATCAGATTTATTAGATATGTCGTATTTTGTTACTTTCCGTATTTCATTCGAATTGCAGTATGATATTATGGAGGATATTTAGATGTTTCGATTATGATGACTTTGATTATAAGTGTTGAATGGTATAAAACGGCTAAAAGGGTTAGCTTGGGGCTACTCGTAGCCTTAAGCACCATGTGACGCCTCGGGGCCCATTTTTGGGGCGTTACAAAATCCACTTAATTATCTGCAATAAGGTTCCTCTTTTCAAAATCCAAGGAGTTTCATTTCACTTCCTCAATATCCTTTGAATAATGCACAATTATTTTCCCATCTGTCTTCTTATCCACAATGGCATGAACCTGTTCCTCAACATCATCCTCAACCCCCATAAATTTACCGAGTAACCTCTAAATCCATGTTTAATCAGAGGCCAGAGTTCGCAAAGATGAGAAAGAAAAAGGATAATTTCACTCTTATTGGGGAATCTTATGCCTGTTTGTTCCAAAGATTGAGATAGAGGGGTATGATTACTCCTCTCCTTAGTCACACTCTTAATCGGCGTTCAAGAAATTTTGATCCTAATGCACGATGTGCGTATCATTCTGATGTTCAGGGTCATAGTATTGAAGATTGTCGAGATTTGAAAAGAGAAATTGAAAAGATGATTCAAGATGGATCAATTATGGTGTAGAACATTAACAGTGAGGGAAGCTTTAGTCATGTTGATATGCAAACCAGTGGCTAAGTTATCAGGCTGAGCAATTGAGAAGTGACCCCTCTCCCTACTAGGAAGATGCCTGGTAGTTTATTTTATTTTCTTTTCTATTTTTTGAATTATTTCAGGGTTGTAGCTCAGGATCTATCTTGTTTTGTCCTTTTGTCATTTATGTTCAAACCCTTCTATCTTTTATTCCAACTAAATGAATTGTCTCTTTTCCTTTGTGCTTTAAAATATGTGTTGTTTGTTTGTTTTCTTTATACAGTACATTTTATGTTGACTCTAGTGATATGTCATGCTTGCAAAATTTTCAGTCAGATATTAAAATCTAGTTTAAGCATTAACATTGAATCAGAGGGTTAAAGCTAGAAAAAGAGAGCATCTGATAAAATAGATAGAGTGCTGGGGCATTTGGTGACCAAGTTGAAGCCTTCTTTGAAAATTAAGGCAATTATTTTGAGAATCGTGAGAATAACTTGGTCATCAATTGAAAGACATATCTCAATTAGGTCAAGTAGTGAATGTGCGATCCTATGTCAAAAGGAACAGAAAGAAAATCAACTACACGAAGTCATGAGTCCTTCAACATGAGGAATGTACAATGAAAGTGGATTTGTATGTTTGACAAGGGTAGAAGAAGAATTGACACACATGCTCAGTTGAAGTTAGTGTTGTTAAAGTGTCACAAATGATCTTTATCTTTTATTTCATATTGCATGATATGTACTTACATTTTCAAGGATTAATATGATGCAGGCATTTCATTCTGCTATCCAAGCATTGTGTCATCCTTTATTTACCCCATTTGAGCTTATTTCTATTTTCTTTCATATCCCTCTTTTGGAATCACGATAGAGTCAATAAAATTCAAAAGAAAAGTGTCGAGCAAAAGAATAGAATCAGAAACTTTAAAAAAAAAAGAGAAAAAAAATGTGTCCAAAAAGAGAAAAAAAGAGTGTCAAGAAAAAGAGTCAAAAAAAATCCCAAAAAGAAAAGAATCAATAAAAGTCAAAGGAATAAAAAAGGAAGTCAGAATAAAACAGAAGAACAAGCTACTATAACTACGCATGACCTGATTCTCCTCTCAGGTGTGAGACACGTAGGCTACCCTACTAAGGGATCGGTCCAACCAAATAAACAATTTAGAATTCCCCAATCAGAAGAAACTGGGGCATGATTTAATCCTCATTGTTTGATTCAATTCTAAAAGTTGTAAGTTCCACCCCACTTCAAGTATCATTTGGGCCTCATGTCATCCTTTTCTTCTAACCCTATCCAAAATCCAAGTGACAACCAAATAAAGAGCTTAAGATCAATCTTTGAGAATGTTAAGACTAAGCATGCAATGAATGTGATGACGCATTTTGGGAACTAATTCTCTACCTAAGCAATAAGAATCGGGAGAGAAATAAAAATGAGAGAGTCATCTTGGCGAAAACCCTCACGGGCACCATAAGGCGATGGTAAGTTGAGAGAAATAAAAATAAGAGAGTTTTATTGGTGAAAATCCTCATAGGCACCATAAGATGACTGTGAATTAAGATAAATGAAAATAAGAGAATCTCATTGATGAAAGAATCTCCAGACATAAAGGCAATGGTGAGTTGAGAGAAAGGAAGATTCTTGTTGGCAAAAGCCCTTCAAGGCACCACTATCCGAATAAGGTCTAAATGCAATTTACCAAAGGAAGCAACTCAGTTTTGAGGCCATTAACCCAACAACAATTGGTAGATAGTTTTTATAAAAAGATCAAGCTGCTTAATCCAAAATGCATGGCATATTCATTAGAGTTGACTGTCATTTTTAGATGAATTTTTCATTTCTTTGTTTTAAAAATGGACATTCATTATCTTTTCTTTCTTCTCTTTATTTTTGTTTTATCTTTCTTGAGTCAGTTATCCAAATATAAAAAACAATTGTCATTCTTTTTTCTTTTCTTGTCTTTGAGTCAAGACCGTGTCAAAACAAGTGAGAAGAGATTGTAAAACTGGCTACCAACTTCTTCAATTGTACAAATCAAGACAAAAGTCCAAGACATGAAAGAGACATGATTGTGAGCCGAAATAAGTCATGCAGAAAGTTTTGTCAATAGACAAGTCTTGAACTTATGGAAATATCAAGGTTCAAAAGATTTATCTGAGAAGCATGGCAAAATAGAAATATTGTGTTTGTTTCAGAGTCACTCTTAATAATATGAATTCGAATCAATGATACAGCAAGTCAATGGCATATGCTAATGGTTGAAAGGAAGATTAATGTGACAGGGGCAAGAGCGATTGCCACGAAAACCAATTCCATAAACCAGCCACCATGTTTTAAAACTAACAAGTTTTCTTTGTATGAAACAAGAACACATGTTACCTTCGAATCAAGGATTTCAAAGCCCAAACATCAAAAGTTGCAATGCCTCACTTCCACAAATGCAGGAGACACTATTTTTGCACAGGTTTGGTAATCAAAACCATGGTAAAACTCATCATCCAATAGCGCTAGGAGATACACTTCCTTGAAAAAATTCAACAAACATTTGTAAGGAGACACACTTCCTTGTTTAGTAATTCCAGCAATATTTGTAAGGAGACACACTTCCTTGTTTGGGCAATTCAAGCAACATTTGTAAGGAGACGCACTTCCTTCTTTGGAAAATTCAAGCAACATTTGTAAGGAGACACACTTTCTTATTTGGAAAATTCAAGCAACATTTGTAAGGAGATGCTCTTTCTTGTTTGTAATTCAAGCGGCGTTTGTAAGGAGACACACTTCCTTGTTTTGGTAATTCCAGCAGCATTTGTAAGGAGATGCACTTTCTTGTTTAGGTAATACTTCCTTTTTTGGTAGTTCAAGTGGTATTTGTAAGGAGATGCACTTCCTTATTTGGTAATTCAAGCAACATTTGTAAGGAGACGCACTTCATTGTTTGATAATTCAAGAGGCATTTGTAAGGAGACGCACTTCCTTGTTTGGGTAATTCTAGCAACATTTATAAGGAGACGCACTTTCTTGTTTGGGTAATTCGAGAGACATTTGTTAGGAGACACACTTCCTTATTTTGGTAATTTAAGCGGCATTTGTGAGGAGACGCACTTCCTTGTTTGGTAATTCAAGAAACATTTGTAAGGAGATGCACTTCCTTATCTGGGTAATTCAAGAAATATTGGTAAGGAGACGCACTTTCTTGTTTGGTAATTCAAGAGGTATTTGTAAGGAGATGCACTTCCTTGTTTGGGTAATTTAAGCATTTGTAAGGAGTCGCATTTCCTTGCATAATTCAAGTGGCATTTGTTGGGAGACGCACTTACTTGTAAGTTTTCATTTGTCAGGAGCCCACCTGAAGAACACAACGAATGAATGAAAGTCAAGCAATAAGGTAAAGAAGTTGAAAGTCAAGCAACAAGGTGAAAAAAGTAAAAGTAAACAGATTGATGAAATTGCAAGTCAGGAGCCCGCCTGAAGAATAAGGTGATGAAACTCAAGTCAATAGTCCAAAAAAAGCTGCATAGATAGGACTTTTGTAATTTTATTTATGTTTTAACTTGTAATTTTCATTTTTGATGTAATGATAGATCCGCAGACCGAACCTTGGCAGGGCCTCACTCGACTCTCCAACTTGTTATAGTCCCTCTTCTTCCAACCCTTTGAGATACATGTGATGTTATTCCCTCATAACTTCAGTAGGTAAGATATCCTGAGTCAACTCGGTTATCTTTCTTCCTTCTGTTTCCTTCCTTGAATAGTGGTCAGGTCAAAATTCTGTCTCGTTGCCTACTTGTTTGTATGAAAACACTCTGTGTTTACATGCAAAGAGGGGCATGATGTAGACACGTAATTTTGTCCCTTCCTGAAAGTATTTTTTACCGTTTACTCCATCTTACCATGTATCCTGTCCGCGTGATAATTTTTTACAAGAAAACAAAATAAATAATCACCTCATCATTTTATTTATTTATTTATTTTTATCTTTATCACATTTAACAAATCTTAAAAAGATTTTTATCTTCTTTTAAACATCCTAACAACCCTCCCCATTAAAAATTTACAACACATCACCACTCCCACACCCCCTCACCCCTACTCAAGTGCACCCCTAACCCCACCCCCCCTTTGTCACGTTTCACCCATTTTTTACCTTAACAGAATGAGGACACCTGGAAAGGAAATTCTCAAAAAAATGGCACAAACACTTCAGGAGGATCCACACTGAAAAGGTCACCAAAAACTCCATTCACAGGGAATATTTTCCCTCAACAGAATACATCACAACAACTCAAAGGGGGTCCCACACCATATATACACAAGCCACCATTTTCCATGATAGAGATTCACACAAATACAAAAAAGGGGGGAGGAATCAGAGTAATAGATATATTCTCCCCTACAAACCATTACAAAAAAGATCACCATTAACACAAAAAAATAGAACACACCTAGGTATTGCTCTTCTACACAGTAACACATACACACATGAATCCACACAGAGATGGCCGGAAATACACACAACGACGCACACACAGTAAAAAAACGGGAGAATGGAGTTTGATTAAAGAGAGAGGATTGAAATCATTGAAGCTAAGAGAGATTTCAGCAAGAGAGAATATAAGTCAAAATTGGAGAAGATAGAGGAGAGGAAACAGAGAAGAATCAGAAAGGATGACGGAATCAGCAAATATCCGGTTGGTTTGAAGTTTTTCGGCAAATTTCTCACCTGGATCGGCTCTATATCATCGAATATACTCACCCCAGTCCCGAATTCCCTCAAAACATCTTTGTCTTTGATTTCTCTAGCAAAATCTGACCAAAAACATTGGTGTTAGACAAGTTCGACCCATGTTTTCTTGATTTTTTCCATTGGTGAACTTGCCGGAGTCACAAATAGTAAAGTCATTGTTCGTATTGCTTGAAATTGGTTTAGTTCTGGTACGTTCAGTTCGTGGGTTCGATGTTCTGAGGTCGAGTCGAGGAATCCCCATCGAAGCTCTAATCAAATACTTTGATGGATTGAAATAAAAACTGAGATCTAATTCTACTCTTTTCCCTTTTTTATTTCAGTGTTTCCTGTATTTGGTGTGTTGGATTGAATATCATGTGTTGTTTGATCCTTGTTGGGTGGTGAATAATTGTTTGGTGTTGATTCATTGTTGGTTCCGTTGTTTATTTGATGAAACGATATCTTGTTTGAATGAAGGTGGGGCGGAATTGAAAAGTGATAAAAATGAGTATTGGTTTATGTTGGTTCATTGATAATTTCTTGACTCGGAATAAATGTCGACTTTGTTAAAGTTCTATAGTATCATGTTTTAGGCCGTGAATCGTTAGGCAAATAGTAGGGGTAGGAAAACTTAGGGATTGTGAAATTTGTGGAATGTTTGAGATATGTGTTGAATGGATTTGTTTTATCTCACAAAAAAATTAAAATTGTACTCATTTGATCGGGGAATGCCCCGAGGGATTTGTAGTGATTTATCCGGGGAATGCCCCAAAGTATTCTGTACTCGTAAGACAACCATGATGAAGGCCCGAGGCATCGATTAAAAAGCATTGGAGCGTAGTTTAGGATTAGTGTAGGTTTGCTTTTCAGTATCTTTTTATTTCGGGTTGTATAATTGGACTTGACATTATTATTTTGATTTTGGATTGTTGTTTGATGTGTTTGTTGCTTGTTTATGTGTTTTTGTGTGGTTTATACATTCATAGTATCAAAATTAGATGATACGTTCCACCAAGTTGTAACGCCCCGATTATCGAGAACCAAAATGCCACACGGTGCTTATGATCCTGAAGGACCACAGCTAACCCTTTTTCTGATATCTGTACCTGTTCACTACATAAATAATAAAATACATGTGAAAACTAGCTAACACTTGCCATAAGGTTCAAACATCTAGAAACATACAATACCTTAAACCACACACTAATACATCTGTCTGAAAAGCCTCTACACTGCCTGAACTGTGTAGTTGAAGGGATAATTCCCCCAACTAACTCCGTCTACTAAAATCAAATACTGTAATAACAACATCCTCGGATGATGAGGACTCACTGCTACATCCACTGCTGCTATACAAGTGACTTTTAAGATGCTCCAAGTTTCACTCCTCTGAACCTATGGTGCCCCAAAATAAAAGAACATCATAGCGCGAATGCGTCAGTACTAAGATATACTGAGTATGCAAGCAGGGAAGGCTAAATGTAAGAGCTTATGCATGAACATTTAATCAACAGAATAATCATGAGAATAATGAACAAGTACACATATATGAATGCACAATTCACAACCACTATAACAATTATAATGACTCCAGATACCATAGCTCAGATACCACATTACTATCCTCGGAACTCACTACTGTATTGGGGTACTGCATTACTGAATCATAGGATACCAACACTGATCAATCGAATACACTCACACCCCTGACTCCTGAAGATTTATATTGACACAGAAACCATAGAAAGTAGTTACATAACTCACCATGACTCCTCATAAGCAACTGAATATGTGGGGGTGCACACAATAATTTGAATAATATCTTTGATTTCGTAAAACATGCATACGGAAAATGAAAACTCACATGGATTGAATTTCATTATCCATACTTCTCATAATATTATAGAGAGGAAAACATATGTAAAATTCCATAAATCATCATAAAATCATTAATATTCATCATAAATTCTCATAACTCATCATAGACAACCAAACTCATCAACTCAAGACTCGGAGCGACTCGATAGTTTCAAGAAACATACTCTTATGGACAGGGGAGTTTCCTATAACCGACAACCCCACATGAGCTGCGTGGAATACCAATGTTTTCCCTCCTAGGGAGAGCACTCTCATTGGCGGGAGTGTTGTACTCTTGCCATGGAGTACAACCTTAAAGCTTTCATAATCACAATTCGGATCTCTGGCCAACAATATCATCATCAACAACCCTACAGTGGCACATAGGTTTGGGGAAATACCAAATTTCCCTCTCGGTGCTAAGTAATACTCCCCGACTAGCTCAGAACACGTTAGGAAATCCACCACAACATCACAAGGGTCTATCATAAAGACCAAATCAAATTTATTTCTCATTTATCAAATCATATCAATTTGTGGATTCCTAACTCAACACATTTTAGCTCAAAACATTTTAATTTTCCTCAACATCAACATGGTATTAATAACACAACATTTTGTCTCTGCGAGCTTAAAATCAATATAAATCATCCCGACTCTGCGGATGCAAATCAATATTCTCAAATGATCATTCTTTCATTTCAAGATTCAAATCATGACAATAGCTTTTGAAAAGCATTTAAGATCTTCAAATCATAGTAAGATTTTGTATGTCGTAATGTAACTCAAATCATGGCTCTTATATCAAGAATCCTCAAAAAAATAATTTCATAGTAGTGGTACGCAATTTATGGCATAAAATCTCAATTCAAGAAAACAAGATAATAAGGTTATTATGTATACCAATATTGGACGATTCAAAGTTCCATAAATCATATCTTGAAAACACTTGAAATATCAACTCATGGTAGAAATATGAAATTCACCATATCAAATAATAACTTGGGAATAATAAAATAATCATGTACATCAAAGCTTAAACAATTTATATTTTTCACAACCTCATAATTCGTCATTAAAACATCTTGGGTATTTACCCACTTTACAAAATCATGAAATTTCAATGATAAAATCAATTCTTTGGGCACAAGAATGAAAAGATATTCTTGTTCAAAACCCCACATACTAAGTTCTCACGGAATTCATGTTAAGTTCTCAAATCATCGGAAATTCATCGACCGTAGCACGACTAAGATTATTGCGAAACTGACTCAGCTCTAGACCAGCAGACTATTTCGGGCATACGTACCCCCAACAATCAATAACACAAGTAATACGTAGTATACAACAACGCATACTCACATGCCCACAAGCCATCATGCACCATGCATTCATTAACACCTCACACCAATCATTTGAAGATCGTATTCATATACAAGTATTGGGATCTCATGACATTACATCGTAGATCATTCAACAAGGATGCATATGGTTAAGGAAGAATACAACATAACATAGTTCATCCAATCGGTATACAGACAAATAACATACATTCAACACACGATGGTTCACTTCTCAAGGTTCTTTCCTTTAAGATCTTGATATATGCAATTTGACCCATAATTAGACATTTCACACTTAGCGTGGACTAATGGCCTTACCATTTCCCTCAAGCATCATAGTAAACACGTAGCATGCAAGTATGGTATGAACTCATCACTTCTATCACAAGGGGTCTTACGATCCATTCTTCTTCAACTAGGCATTTCTACAATTACCTTGCATGCACCATTTAGGCATAGGTCAGTATGAATAATACATATGCTACAACACCAACATTCATCTTAATTTCACCAACTAAATCTCTCGTCCGCACTTACAACCATATCATAAGCCTTCCACACAACATCCCCAATTTTAGACAATAACATGGAGTTCATGTTGAACGTATACATAGAAAGTATTCTAGTCATTTAGAACTTATTATATCCTAAGAACGTAAATTTATAGCCTCTTAGACAATTCCACAAACACCTTACATGCACTTTTAGGCATCGGTGAATTCGTCAAATTCTCATGTTTTCCGCCACCCCATATATCTCATCCAACACACATAATCATCACATGCATGTATCAATCAATATACACCATCACCACACATATATATATATCAACCAACATACATAATCATCATACATATATATATATATCAAGTAACATACATAATCCTCATATATATATCTCAACCATCAAATATCAATCAACATATATATATATATATATATATATACATATACATATAAGAGAAATGAGAGGAAAATAATACAAGTTCTCAGCTAAATGGGGTATTTATAGAGGTTTAAAAGAGTGATGAAAGACCAAAATGCCCCTAAGAAACAAATAAAATCCGAATCTGTCCTTCAGTGATCTATCCGATAGGCTGAAGTAAATTCGCCATAACCTTTTACTCCAATGTCCAAATTGGATGAAACCAATTTTATTGAAAAGAGAACGCGCGGGGCTTTCCGTTGATATATAGCAGCTCACACAGTTTATTATGTACAAGAAGTTATGATCATTTGAAGTTGACCAAAAAAATCGCCTGGCTGCAGTATTTTTTTTCCTACACATTTTAGTGTTCACAGTTCGATCGGAATGGTCGTAGTTTGATCGGAATGGTCATAACTCATCGCTCGAGTGTCCTTTTTGGGTGATTCACATATAATTGGAAAGCTTATTCGATGCTCTACGAAATGATGGGTCAAAATACAAGAAATGACACACAGAAAAATGATAAATCATTCTCGAAGATAGGACCCAATACGTTTACGCACAAAATTTTGACGAAAATTTTTTCGGGGTATTACACAAGAGATCGTGGTCGAACCACAGGACCGAGGTATTCCTAACACCTTCCCCTCGGTCAATAGAATTCCTTAATCGGAATCTCTGTTCGCGAATCAATTTTAGAGTCAAATCGTTTTGGAAAAGAATTTCAAAAGGTAACTTGCCACACCTGATTTATGCCAACTGGCGACTCTGAATTTAATTAAAAATGAATTCTTTTTTGAAACAAAAAATTTCATCTTTTGTCACTTTGATAATAAAAACCCTTTCGAAACCCATAAAAATAATCTTTTGGAGTTAAAAAAAGGGGTGTGACAAGTCTAATTTGGTTTACAACTGTAACACCCCGATTTGATGAACCGGAATGCTACACGGTGCCCATGATCCCGATGGACCACAAGCTAATCCATGACTAATATCTGTACCTGTACACTGCATAATATAGAACATAAATACGGAATATATAATACTGTAAGGTCATAAAGTTCAAAACGAAATAATCATAACATAAGAGTGAGGTATAGAATACCCAAAACAACTATAATACTATGTGAAGTCTGAACATAATAGTCTGAAAAGCCTCTAACATGACTGTCTGAATATGGAGTTCATGGGACATGTCCCCAACTAACTCCGACTAGCAAAACTAAACTGAAATAAACCATAACATAAGTAATGATCATGCCCTCGAGAGACGAGGACTCATAGCTGGAACTCTGACAGATGAGATTCTACTGCTACTGCTAGTCTGGAAATCATGTATCTGAACCTATGGTGTAACATAAAAGAAAGAACCATAGCGTGAATACGTCAGTACAACTGAAAGTACAGAGTATACGAATGAGGTAAGCTAAATGCAAAGGGTTTGTATCCATGAACAATGCTGACTGATATGAACGTCAGAACACATACATACATAAGTAACTGCTACTGAACTCATAACGATACTGACTGCTGAGTCTGAAACTGACAACATGGGTTTACCGATTCCTAGATACTAAATGACTATGTTTACTGATATTGATCTATGAATCACTAATAAGTGAGGAACTGATACTGTATTACTGAATAATAGGAGACTGATACTTAATTACTGATAGAGGAATGATTGTTTCTGACAGTCCTGATTATGAAAGACTGGTCTAATTGACTGTATCTGACAGTCCTGAAATTGAGTACTGATAGCATGAGTTTACTTAAATCTAATATGACTGCAAATGATTTTTGATAGCTGATATAGCTGATAACATGAGTGACTATAGCTGATAGCCTTGATACTGGATACTGATAACATGGGTAACTATAGCTGACAACTCTAAATCTGATGGAACTATGTGAGTTCCGTATTTTATCTGAGTTGACTGTATCTAACAGTCCTAATATTCTGAAGAACTATCTAAGTTATTTTAATGAGACTGAATGACTGAAACTGTGGGAGGTAGTAATTTAACCTACATACCTCATGTATGCTAATGTAGCTGAACTGGAGTCTAATTCTTGCCTTGATTGGAAGAGTGTCAATACCGTGCCATGGCTAAAGACAAGTTGCGAGTGACCCTCAAATTTGCCAGTGTCCCCAAAAGAGAACGACGGATGTTCGCCTCATCAACCCTCAAGCTGGCAGTGTTGATGTCTCAACCTATGCTGGCTACATAGTTCTGGAATGCAAGGATGAATGCTAAGAATCACACCCTCATCTGACAGTGTGTGTTCCCATCCTTGGGTTCACTCGGTGCTAACTTCTACTCCCATCTGAATAGACACTGAGCATGACTGACTGAACTGATTAACTGGACTGATAGTGTTGCTTAACTGAGCTAAGCTAAATTTAATGAGTTCCGTTGACTGATGGAATACTGCTAAGATCTAAGGACTGACTTAAAGAACTGAAGTTACTGAGTACTGAGTAGAGCTGGACTGGTACTGAGTTTACTGAATTTTCATTAATTGACAAAATTACTACTGATGTCTGGTAACTGACTGAGTTCATAAGATTACTGAGATTTCCTGAGTCACATGACTGACTAAATTCTACTGAGCATGGCTTGACTGAGGATATCATGACAACATGAGATGGCTCTAGGCACACAACTATATTTTTGGGGTACAAGTACCCCCAGGACTCGATGGAAGAAAACTGACGAACATGACTAACTTGATCATAAGAATAGAGTCCACAATTCACAATATCATAAGTAGGGGATTTCATACTACACATGGCTATCATATTCTTAGTTATAAAAAGGGAACGCATATAACATGTAAATACTTGCATAAATTCAATTTCATGAGCATTCCATATTACAATAACAATGCGTAACAATTTTCATGGAAATCATGTTGAACATAAGCATAGAACATGGACTAGTCATTTAGCACCTATTATGTCATAAAAGCATGATTTCTAGTCTCTTAGGTATTTTCAGACACCTTACATGCAAATCTTTATCATAGGTGGATTCATCAAGATTACAAGTATTCAACCACCAATTTCACATGTTTATACATCATATACCACCATAGTTTCATACAAACATACTAAGATCCCATCTTGGGCATCATCAAATTTCAACAACATGATCATCAACCATCAACATCATAAATATCATAATACATAATTTAAAATATGATTTTTTTTAGCTTTATGGATGAAAGGAATCCATAAATCAACACACGCATACCTTAGTTGATTCTTGAAAAATTGATGAAAAGATTCTTGAAATTAAATCCCCAATTGAAAACCATCTTTTTGTTCTTGAGAGAAAATAGAAGAAAAGAGTGTATAATGGGGTTAATTCCGTGTTTATGGGTATATAAAGGGTGGGAGATGACCAAAATTCCCTTAATAAAAGAGAAAAGACGCAACTGTCCCTCTGTTGACTATCGGCTGAAGTAAATTGATCATAACTTTTTACTCAGATGCCCAAATTGAATGAAACCAATTGCATTGGAAAGAATACTCTCATAGATTTCATTTGATATATAGCATCTCTCACTGTTCATTATATACAGGGAGTTATGATCATTTGAAGTTGACCATGTTGAAAAAAAAACTGCGCAAGCACCGGAGTTAGCAGGCGGCACAGGCTAATCGCCTGGGGCTTCTATTTTGGGCACCCAAACGTGCCCTTACGCTACTCCAAAAATTCTGAAACTCCCCCAAAATATACTATGAGCTTTCCCGATCGTAATGAAACTTGAAAATTAAAAAATGGATGTCGGGAAGGTCGCCAAATAAATCCCCAAAGTTTGGAGGTCTAAAATAAGACTAAGTGTTGAATCTTGAACACTTAGCAAAAATTTTCTAAGTCTTGGGATCTTTCATGGAGCTTTACGAGCTTAATTTGACACGTAATTTTGTGGGGTATTACAATATCTCCCCCTTGGGAACATTCATCCTCGAATGAGACTGACTGAGAGGGAAAAAATGATAAACTGGAGTACATACAAGACATTCACTACTGAGACATGAGTTCATGACTGACATGACTGAAAACTGAGCATATTATACTGGTTTATGAATGAAGTACTGCGTGCTCTGATGAACTAAGTTTCTCAAAATAAGAATGCATATCTGATGCATAACTAACAAGCTGAATCCATGCATATCTGAGGCATGATTATATGTCCAACATGATACGTGAATGCATGACTAAAAGCACTGATGAGCTGATCACGTATATATGATATATGAATATATGAATGAATTGGCTCGTGAACATACGACTAAACATGCAATGGTAAAAGATACCAAATTTGAACTAAAAAATGGTCATGGAACTAAATACCAAGTTTGGTACTAAAATCTGAACATAAGAACGAGTAAGTTCAAGAAATACTGTTACCTTGAACTAAAAATACTGATGAGTATGAGATCAATTACTTAATATGCAAGAGCGGGAACATGAGGACGTAACTGAGCCTGGAACATGATACATGAATTGAACTGAGCCTGTCATGCATGACATGGATGGAGTATTATATCGCGGATTAAACTGATCCATTGAGTACATGGCTTATAGCTGAGTTTTAGAGTTAGAAGGTCGACTCATAAGTAACCCTTTCTCCAAGATAGATTCATCAAAGAAAACGACATGTTTATATTATGAAAGCCCGGGGGATATAGTGTATCTCCCTCTTGGGACACTATGTCCCTTGAAGAATGCTGACTTGAATGAGATACTGAGGAAAACTGAGGTGATGCACAAGGCACTTACTAATTGAGTCGTGACTGAATATCTGAGATTTGAAACTGAGACATGATGCATGAACTGAGTTGAACATGAGTGCATAAATACACTAACTTATCTGATTAATTAAAGGACTAATAGCTGAATACTAGGTATGGAAGACTAAATTGTACTTAATCTTAATAGCTAGGTTGAGGCCATAGAGTATCATAGGTATAAGAAGGCACTGATGGAGTAACATGAGGTAATTGAACATAGCTTTCTTGAAAGATATATTATTTGAAATGTAAGACCAAGCATATTACATGAGTTGGAAACATTCCATAGACTGAGGTATGGAAATACCTATAACTGAGTAGCTGATAACTGTATGCTGTGGTCAAGCAAGTTTGAAACCAAACTGAGTTTCTGAGCTGAGCACTGATCTGAAGCTGACATCCTAACTAATGCTATAACTGGAACCCATACTAGTGTTGTGTTTGAATAATGGAATACTGATAACTGAAGTTTATACTGATACTGAAGTACTGAATCTTGATGGTTGAGTAATTAATTACTGATAGTCATAGTCTTGTAGGACCGTCTGAGTCCTTTACTGAATATTGATTACTGAGCTGACGCTGTATCTAAGGACTGAGGGATGGAACATCGACCCCATGGATTCACCGAGGAATCTAAACTGAGATTATGCATAACACATTATGAATTTATGTGATCATTAGGAGCGTAACATGGATCACAAGGACTAAGCATTCTATAGACTGAGATACCGAAGCACTGATAGCTGATGATAGGTGAATTTACACGCCTATATCAATATATTTTGCCCATATTTTAGCCTAGTTTTGAGAACAAATTATATATTTTATGCACTTTTAGTCCTTTTTCCTATAAATGAGCTAACGAACATGATTAGTAAAGTTTCAGGTATAAATGATGCAAAATACAACATTTTATGGCTTACTTGACGCAAAAGAAAGCTCACGAAGGAAGGAAAGGGAGTTTACACGCCTAAGGACCAAAACTGCTGCATGGAAACTATGTCCCGGGCTAAAACAGCATTTCTGAAGACTCTGGGGACCTGGACCAAAACTGCTGCATGGAAAATCTGTCCCGGGCTAAAACAACATTTCTGAAGACTTTGGGGACTTACAGACACAAAGCTGGATTTTGACAATGATACATTAACCTAGTACAATTGGGTTATGTATTTCATTAGTTTATTTGGATTAGGAGAATGTTACATTAACCTAGTACAAATGGGTTAAGTATTTCCTTAGTTTAGTAGGATTTGGTTATTTATTTCATTAGCATAGTAGGAGTAGGATAGGAGTATTATAAATACCCTATCATGCTAGAGATTTTAATAAAGTCCTCCCTTAGTGGAGAGGCAAGTCCTCCCTTAGTGGAGAGGCAAGTCCTCCCTTAGTGGAGAGACACATTCTACTTCTCAATTACAACTCTTCTAATCTTTCCATTAATTCTATTCTTAAATTCCACAACAAGAGAATCGTTACTTGCTAAGGAATCACGCCACACGCCTATCACCTAATCCACACGCCATTACTCAACAATAACAATGCAAATCGTGATCTCCTTCGCACTCATGGGTAACTAAACCTCTCTGTTGGGGTTATGGAAGCCGAATGAGATACTATCTATTGCTGTGAGTTTGTGAGTTCGAGACACGTATATTGCTTATCTCATTATTCTCTTCATCTTAATGCAAATTCTTGTGGCTGCAGACGCATAAAATAACGCCAGTCTAACATTTAACTTGTTCGAGAGAAAGGTTATTTGTCTGGAAAAGAGATAATGTCAAGGTAGTAGGACACCCTTTCCTATTAAAAAGCTAGTTCCGTAACTGGACTAACCTCTTGGAGAATTCGTACCGTTAGACACACTTTAAGCTCGAGAGAGTTAAAGTGAAATAGTCCTTGTTGAGGTCGAGAGACGCTTGGATTTACCATCGACTACAATTCTCTATAAGCAATTGCATGTCAAGACTCTACACACTCATAGCCAATAGAGACGTATACCTCGGAAGGTGGACATAACCCCAACGCTTTAATTTTCATTGTTTACAACCAACGTGACAATCTTTCTCTTTTTACTTTATTATTTTCAGCTTTTATTTTATTACTTTGGTTACTTATTACAATCCCCCCTTCTTACGAGACTTGCACCAAAAGTCTATTAATTTTGCTTACTTGTTGGCCAAGCTATTCCCTGTGGGATCGACACCCAACCCAGGTTGGGTTCTATATTTGCTAACGACCACTTTACACTCAAACGAGAGCTGTAGATTGAGCGTTATCAATAGCTGAGTAACTAGTAACTGAATTGTTGATAGTTACGTGAGGGGTCCTGACATAAGTCAAGGATCTGAACGTACAATCATACTCTGCAATTTCACAACTTCTAAGTACAACCCCTTGTTATCCAATTTCTTGCATACTAACATGACTTCCAAGCCTATCTGCATAACTACACCCTCGTGTAAAAAAGCATGAAACAATCTTTTCTTAACACGAAACATTTACTCTTCTTCATCTAAGCAACTGCTCATCACTACACTATTTCATAAGGAGAGATTTTTGAAGGATTAAATCAGGAGGAGCTAAAGCATGAATGAATACTAGCTGATCTTGAAACATGACTGAAACTTTGAGAAATAGAATATCAACAACATCTTTTTTACTAAGATAGTATGAACTGAGAGTATACATGACATACTCTGAATTTATCTAATCTATAGAGGCAAAGTATGAGTCATGAAAATTGAGTATACTGTAAAGCATGACATGTGCACATGAGTCATGAGCTACATGACCTGAGTTTGGAGTTTCTGCATTCGTGGGACATGATTTGTAACACTGAGAGAGCTGGAACTGAAACCCTTATGCTGGGAACTAAAAGCGCACATGATCCCATGGAAAGTGCGTGAAAGTAAGTTGTGTTCATGAAATATGATTCGTACTGCGGAGTAAACTGGGACTCCTTATGCTGGGAACGGAAATCATACTTGATTTATCGGGGGGGGGAATGAATAAGCATGGTTTGCGACCATAGATTTGACATGAAACTCCTGAGTGGGTTTCGTGATAGTTGAGGTGCAAAACTCTGCACTGAGATAAGAATGGGTCGGTAATCGTCTGCCCTTACTGCTATCTATCCATACTGGCACTATCACTGGAATTTAAGAGCCTGACTTGGTTACTTGATATACTATCATATACTTATATTTTGTTCGACACCTGCCTATCTAACTAAACATATCATCTGCTATGGTTTCCTCATATACTACTGACATCACATCCACACTTTCATACCTAATTTCAAGTCAATAAACTTACATTCTTGCTTACACTATTCAAGACTACTGATTGGTATAACTAACCCCATGAATACATAATCTGATAAATCTGAATAATACTATCATAGAATTCTGAGAGGGGATCTGATGACATATCTAGATTTAGGTGCGAGAAGTAGTTCTCATGATCATGAAGGAAATCTGTATAACTTTGGAACGGAATTGGACTGATAGGGCATTACCAAGTCTGTAGCCAATCCCATAACTGAAGGTAGGGAATGTCTAAGAAAGCCTTGTCTTTAGGACCTTGAGTTCACTATTTCTGTTACCTTAAAAGTAAGGTCGAGTTGACATGTGTGGAGCATGATGAGAATCTACATGAGTTTTCTTAGAAAACCTTTCTTTAAAATGATTTGAGACATGAAAAAAGGGAAACTATTTCTTAAACACCTCAGATCCTCCTGCACATAAGTTTTTTGCACAACACACACATATACAAGACTCTACTAGATGCGGCTTTCGGACTTCCTAGGACACTGTTGAGCCTTAGGCTCTGATACCAAGTTTGTAACGCCCCAATTTGTTGAACCGGAATGTTAAATGGTGCCCATTACCCCAAGGGACCACAAGCTAACCCATGGTTAATATATGTACCTGTACACTGCATAATATAGAACATAAATGTGGAATACATAATACTGTAAGGACATAAAGTTCAAAATAAAATAATCATAACATGAGAGTGGGGTATCGAATACCCAAAATAACTGTAATACTATCTGAAGTCTGAACATACTAGTCTGAAAAGCCTCTAACATGACTGTCTGAATAGGGAGTTGATGGGACATGTCCCCAACAAACTACGACTAGCAAAACTAAACTGAAATAAACCATAACATAAGTAATGATCATGCCCTCGAGAGACAAGGACTCACAGCTGGAACTCTGACAGTTGAGATGCTACTGCTACTACTATTTTGGAAATCGTGTATCTGAACCTATGGTGTAACATAAAAGAAAGCACCATAGCGCGAATGCGTCAGTACAACTGAGAGTACTGAGTATAGGAGTGAGGTAGGCTAAAGACAAAGGGTTTGTATGCATGAACAATGCTGACTGATATGAACGTGACAACACATACATACATAAGTAACTACTACTGAACTCATGACGATACTGACTACTGAGTCTGAATACTAACAACATGAGTTTATCGATTTTGAGATACTAAATAACTGTGTTTACTAATATTGATCTGTGAATCACTAATAAGTGAGTAACTGATACTCTATTACTAAATACTAGGAGACTGATACTTTATTACTAATAAAGAAATAATTATTTCTGGCAGTCCTGTTATGAAAGACTGGTCTAATTGACTGTATCTGACAGTCCTGAAACTGCGTACTGATAGCATGAGTTTACTGAAATCTAATAAAGACTGGAAAATGATTTCTGTTAGCTGATATAGCTGATAACATGAGTGACTATATCTGATAGCCTTGATACTGGATACTGATAACATGGGTGATTATAGCTAACAGCCCTAAATCTGATGGAACTATCTAAGTTCTACACTATATCTGAATTGACTGTATCTGACAGTCATGATATTCTAAATAACTATCTGAGTTCTTTTACTGATATTGAATGATTGAAACTTTCGGAGGTAGTAGTTTAAACGACATGCCCCATATATACTAATGTAGCTGAACTGGAGTCCAATTCTTGCCCTGATTGGAAGGGTGTCAATACCGTGCCACGGGTAAAGATAAGCTATGAGTGACCCTCAAATCTGGCAGTATCCCCAAAAGAGAACGACGGGTGTCCACCTCATCAACCCTCAAGCTGGCAGTGTTGATGTCTCAACCTATGCTGGCCATATAGTTCTGGAACGCAAGGATGACTGCTAAGAATCACACCCTCATCTAACAGTGTGTGTTCCCATCCTTAGGTTCACTCGGTGCTAACTTCTACTCCCATCTGAATATACACTGAGCATGACTGACTGAACTGATTAACTAAACTGATTAACTGGACTGATAGTGTTGCTTAACTGAGCTAAGCTAAATTTAATGAGTTACGTTGATTGACAGAATACTATTGAGATCTGTGGACTGACTTAAAGAACTAAAGTTACTGAGTACAGAGTAAAACTGTACTAGTACTGAATTTACTGAATTTTCATTGACTGATGGAATTACTACTGATGTCTGATAACTGATTGAGTTCATGAGATTATTGAGATTTCCTGAGTCACATAACTAACTGAATTCTACTGAGCATGGCTTGACTGAGGATATCGTGAGAACATGACATAGCTCTAGGCACACAACTATATTTTTTGGGTATAAGTATCCCCAGGACTCGATGGAAGGAAACTGACACACATGACTGACTTGATCATAAGAATAGAGTCCACAATTCACAATATCATAAGTAGGGGATTTCATACTACACATGGCTATCATATTCTTAGTTATGAAAAGGGAACGCATATAACATGTAAATACTTGCATAAATTCAATTTCATGAGCATTCCATTTTACAACAACAATGCGTAACAATTTGCATGGAAATCCTGTTGAACATAAGCATAGAACATGGACTAGTCATTTAGCACCTATTATGTCATAAAAGCATGATTTCTAGTCTCTTAGGTATTTTCACAAACACCTTACATGCAAATCTTTAGCATAGGTGGATTCATCAAGATTACAAGTATTCAACCACCAATTTCACATGTTTATACATCATATACCACCATAGTTTCATACAAACATACTAAGATCCCATCTTGGGCATCATCAAATTTCAACAACATGATCATCAACCATCAACATCATAAATATCATAATACATAATTTAGAAGATGATTTTTTTTAGCTTTATGGATGAAAGGAATTCATAAATCAACACACGCATACCTTAGTTCGTGATTCTTGAAAAATTGATGAAAAAATTCTTAAAATTAAATTCCCAATTGAAAACCATCTTCTTGTTCTTGAGAGAAAATGGAAGAAAAGAGTGTATAATGGGGCTAATTCCGTGTTTATAGGTATATATGGGGTGGGAGATGACCAAAATGCCCTTAAGAAAAGAGAAAAGACGCAGTTGTCCCTCTGTTGACTGTCTGACCGGCTGAAGTAAATTGATCATAACTTTTTACTCAGATGCCCAAATGGATGAAACCAATTGCATTGAAAAGAATACTCTCATAGATTTCATTTGATATATAGAAGCTCTCACTGTTTATTATATACAGGTAGTTATGATCATTTGAAGTTGACCATGAAATGTTGAAAAAAAACTGCGCAAGCACTGGAGTTAGCAGGCGGCGCGGGCTAATCGCCCGGGGCTTCTGTTTTGGGCACCCAAACGCGCCCTTATGCTACTCCAAAAAATCCAAAACTCACCTGGAATATACTGAGAGATTTCTCGATCGTAACGCAACTTGAAAATTGAAAAACGGATGTCGGAAAGGTCGCCAAATAAATCCCTGAAGTTTGGACATCTAAAATAAGACTAAGTGTTGAATCTTGAATACTTAGCAAAATTTTTCTAAGTCTTGGGATCTTACATGGAGCTTTACTAGATGAATTTGTCACGCGCTTTTGTGGGGTATTACAACAAACTTCATCAACTTGTTGGAGAATTCTTCAATAGTTTCTGAATCCTTTATTATGAGAATTTCAAACTCTCTTCTCAGATTTATCACTTTTATTTGTCTAATCTTGTCACTTCCATGAAATTCTTCTTTTAACTTGTCCCAAGCCTCCTTTACAGTCTCACTCGCCATAACTCTAGCGAAAATTACTTCTGAAAGTGCTGATTGTATGCAAGAGAGAGCTTTAAAGTTTACAACTTCTTCTCTGTGATTCTTAATTTTTGCCATAGTTGGATTATCTGGCAAAGGATTTACCTCTCCTCAAACCTCTACCACTTGCCACAGATCATATGCTCGCAAGTATGTTCTCATCTTGATAGTCTAAATCGGATAATTCTCACCAGAAAAAATTGGGAGTGAAGAAATTAAAAAATTGTTGGAAGTCATAACAATATTGACTTTTACGCAAGGTTATTTTTGGGGGTCTTCTCTCTTACAGATCCCTCAAGAAATTGGCTCTTGATACCAATTGTTGTTCTACAGAACACAGAGAAGAAGAAAACGTTTGAGGATAAAAAAATATTTTGCTTGTTTATTCATTCACATATGAGAATATAAATAGACAAAAGAATCCTATTCAATTTCTAACTAGGAAACGAATAAAATCATATTCTACTTAAACTAGGATACTAATAAATCCTATACTATATCAACTTAAATAACTGAATTTCAGAAATAAAATTGCTAAACTAAAAAGGAAAAATAACAGCAAATAATTCAATACTTCAACAAATACATTTATAGAACCACTTTTTAAAATCTTGGTCATACACTAATTATTTCTCCATATTGTTTTTCAAATTAACTAATTTTTGGATACGTGTGATCCACGTGTATACCATGCTCATCAGTATGAGACTTAATCACAAAAACATAATATAGAAATGTGTTTATGTTAGTAAGATCTAAAGAAAAGTACTTATAATTTCCTAATTTTTTTTAAATGTTGAGCTTATTTAGCTATGTCAATGAACAAAGAGAGACAATCCTACAGAAGGCACAAAAGGCATTAGATGTTTTATTGTAATAATCCCTCCGTTCCAAATTACCTGTCCCAAATTGAGATGACACATTGATTAAGAAAAATAATTAATAACATGACTAGTTTACCATAGTACCTTTATTAAATGATGTTTACATTTTAATTTGAAGAAAAAGTGATTAATGCAAAGGGTAAAACATGAAAAAAAAAATTGTCTTGATTAATGATAAAAGAGAAGTAAAATTAGAAAATTTGGAACAAGTAATTTAGGACGGAGGGAGTATAACTCAACACCTGCTGGGGATATGGATCCAGGATGACTTAACATTTTGGGCCTACGTTTATTTGGGCTTCTCTCATTCAGGGACCTGACCCTTGTCCAGTTGATATTTTGCATTTGTGTTAGTGGATCATCGTGCAACTTATCTTGCAAGTTGGAGTAGAATGGACAACTTATCTTGGTCATTGTATCAAGTAATTAATTATGTACGGACGTATACATTCTTTGAATTTGCTTGGAAGCTCAAACATCACCACTCCTTCAAAATCGGCTACCTTTCTTGAAGAAAATTATGAAGGAGTAAAATTTAAATGAAGAATTAACAGGTCATTTATTTTTAATGGGTCATATTCATAACTGAAGGGAGTTCAAGCATCTGTGAATTCTTTGTTTGTAATTGCACCATTCAGTTAAATTAAATGGTTCAAAAACTGAAAATATTTAAATGCTTAACGAATGAAAATAATATGCAGTTTGAAAATAGAAGTTGTATGGTTGCCGGAACATGGGATTAAGTCATTGAAGAGGCATAACTCACATTACTACCTAAGTTGAGCAGGCCTGAAATTTGTGGTTGATACAGACCAATCTCCTGTTGCAATGTCCTTTACAAATGCATTTCGTATCGGAGGTTATTGATGATGATGCCAACTATTGTAAGTGACACTCAAACTACTTTTGTGAAAGATAGATCCTTAATACATAATGTGTTGATATGTCAAGATATACTTGGACATTATGGAAGGAAAACCACAGCTAGATGTCTTATGAAAATAGATTTACGAAAGGCATATGATATGGTAATATTGGGACTTCATTGATGAAATGCTGGAAGGGTAAATGGAGAAAACTGTGGATATTTTGAAGGACGGAGGGGGTTGAGGGGTAGGGGTGTCCCATCTCACCTTTGTCATGGTGATGGAGTACCTTGCTAGAGTGTTGAATAAAATGGGACAATTACCAAATTTCATGTATCACCCAATGTGCAAGGAGCAACAACTGACTCATCTGACCTTTGTGGATGACTAGAGTATAGGTATTATAAAAGTATTAAATAAGTATTATAGAGTATTACTCCTATATGATATGATTAGTCAAACACAAACTGCTTCTCACAAAAAAGTTTTCAAAAATATAGATATGTAAGTCAAAAATAGTCAAATGTATCAGTTCCCTTTATGACCAAAACATGTGTAAATTGATGAAATTTGATAATTTCCCCCCTCATTATGTACAATCCAATCACTTACACTAATGCATTAAATAAGAAGTCACAAGGTCAAGATACATGGCTTGTAGCATTAAAATGAGTTAATCCTATTTTTGGTTAGCATAAATCCTTTATTAGTTTTGAGCTTTTCTGTTCATCCTGTAATATGTGTTCAGAGTCTCAGTAAATAATGTAATTAAAGTGATACAACTCTGTTGTATTTTGTATTAACTTGCTGATAATCTATGGTAAATTTGCTTGAAATAAATTTTAAAATTTAAAGAATAATTATCTAAACATATTCTTGGATATAATGTGTGGAAAAATGTCATTGCATTTGAGAGCCAGCATACAGATTTTGCTTGCAATTTCTCTATTTTTGAACCATTATGAGGTTGGTGGAGAACAGAGGTTGTCTAAGGCAGAAGATTTAGAGTTAGAGAAGCAACTAAAGCTTCTTAATAAGCCATCAATCCAGACTATTAAGGTACAACCTCTATTTGTCTTATGATGATTTTATGGACTAAATCTTCGAATTTTTTTCGTCAAACAAAAAAAAATAACATTGACAAGTGAAGGTTCTTGACATGGTAAACACCCTCCACCTTCAGCCTTGAGGTTGTTGGTTAGAGTCACCAGTGGTGTAAAAAGATGGGAGTTGCTACAGAGGGGTAAATTGTCTTTTTTTTTTTAAATAAAAAAATAAATAAAGACCTGATTTGTCACAGTCCAAGTGCATAGCACACATTGTCCGCTTTGGGCCTAAGCTATGCCATATCAAGCCCCATCTGATACCATATTTGTCACGACCAAGCCCACGACATGTATTGTCCTCTTTGGGCCTAGTCCCACACACATTTTTCTCTGGTTTCGTCACATTTGAGTCCTAATAGTGCGTGTATAGTGTGAGTTTAAGTTATACCTTATAAGCTCATCACTTTCCTCTCCCATTCCGATGTGTGATTTGACTAATGTGTGATGAGCATCTCATCTTCAACAATTTGCCAGCCAAGAAACCTACTAGTCCTGTTTGACCCGCCCTCGTTAATCCACGATCTTCACATTATTGTACTATAATAATCAGACGGTCACTGAAACTTGAACTCTTTACAATGCAATTTGAATTGTAACCTTTAGCTACTGGGATGACTATAAGGGAAATCCCAGTATAAATATTTGATCTAATAGTTTGCACCACATCTTCATTTATATAAGGACTAATATATATATACTTCTATATCAAATGACAAAAATTTACATGATAGATCCATAAAACCATGGCCAAATCTAGCATATAAGTTACGGGTTCAAGTGAATATAGTAGCCTTTTGCCAAGACCCTTTATATGTATCAAGAACTTCATAAAATATCTATAAATACTCAGTGTACTCATAAACTTCAATTCTTGAATCTGCTCGACATAAATCTTAAATCTTTCTTCTTCTTTTGTTTTGTTATTTCTCTGACTATTTTTCCTCCACTTTTACCATATGTAGTATATCAACAATGGAGATTGGTGGCTTTATATACGAGAAGATTATAGAGCAGTTGGATATTGGCCACAAAAGATATTTACAACATTGAAGTCATATGCAACAAGTGCTGAATTTGAAGGATTTGTGTATAGTCCTCCAGGAATTCCAGAACCTTCCATGGGCAGTGGTCATTTTCCAGTTGGGGACATGGAAGAAGATGCATATTGTAAGAAGAGTATCTACTTTACTGATGATAATAATCAAGCTAAATCTTTAAATGATATTTTAGTGAAATTATATGCAAAAAGTCCAAATTTATATAGGGTTACTGATTATCCAGATGCTTATTATAATAAATCTGGTAATGTAGTGTTATATGGAGGACCAGGTGAAATTGATAACGAGTAGCTAGGCTGTTTTGTAAAATGATGTCTTTTTATAAAATGATTGAAATGTCCTTAAAGTTATTTACAGAAAATAGAATTTTAATTTATTTTTTTTTACATTAAATGGCGAATGACGAAAATAAACATAGAGATAAATAAACAGTACTATTTAGGAAGGGTATTTCAGAGATTGCAAATGATAATGAGATAAAATGTTTATAAGTAAAATGATCAACTTATGACTTTTGATTACCTTTTACTTATAAACATTTTAGTATTTACCAAATACATATGTGTATAAGTTACAATATATTTATAAGTTCGTTTGACCAGCTTACAAGATTAGTCAAACTCAATTAATATATAAGTTACCAAATAAATTTTTTACCTTCTTTCTTCGTTCTCATTGTTTTTTAAGTTGATTTATATGGCTCTATTGCCAATGTTTATGGAAAATTATTGATGGGCTTTTCACTTTAAATTATTACTTATTCTGTTTAAATTAGTCAAGATTGAGAAATATTTGGTACATATTGAATAAGTTGTTTAAATTAGTCAAGATTGAGAAATATTTGGTACATATTGAATAAGTTAGCAGAAAAGGACCACAAAGTAATAAAAACCTTATTGTACTGTAGTAAATCAGAACTCGTGACACAATGATTTGAATTGTAATTGTTAGCTATTCGGATGCCCATAAGGGACAATCACATTATAGATATTTGATCTAATAGTTTGAACTACATGTGTTTATAATAATTGTGGAGACTAATTGCGACCATTTGACAAGCAGGGCAAATATGGAGAAGTATACGACTGCGTGGACTTTTACAAACAACTTGCATTCGACCATCCTCTATTGAAGAATCACAACTTCCATCCCGAGGTACATTTTTGTGTACAATAGTTTCAATTTCGTATGATCCAATTTGTATAATCTAAAGTTTGAAACAAATTTCAAAAGGTAGGGTAAAGTATGTGTACACTCCACCCTCCCTTAACTCCACTTGTGAGAATTCACTAGATAAGTCAGTGTTGTTGTAAATTTTGAAACAAATTGATGTACATTTATATCAACTCATAAAACTTAATCTTTTGGATGCAGATGACACCTACCTTGCACAATTTACAAGGAGATGACACTTCTTCAAACGTTAATAGACCTTTTAACATAGAGTTAGAAGGAGGAGGTTGTCCTACTGGAACAGTTCCGATTAGAAGAATTACTAAAGACGATCTAATAAGACAAATACATTTATCACAAGTCAGAGACGCAAATGATTCTCCTGATGATGATGTAAGTTTGCTGCAAAATCATCCTAACACTTCTTTTAATTTCAAAAATTCAAACTCTATTTAGCATATTTTTTCTTCACATATATATGGTTATTATTTCTGTGCAGGATATAAATTTCAGTCTTTCATATGGAACCAGAAATGAGATTACTCAAGGAGGACTCGAGGTTTATATACTTATATTATTCCATATTCTAGCTCTAGAAAATGCTAAAATTGAAATTTTCTTGGAAACAACTAACTTCATTCTGTTGGTCAAGGTAGATTTAGGACGATTTTCATCCATTCGGCTGAACTCATTGTTTGCCGCAACAACTATGTAATAACATCACACTCATTTAAGACAGACAACAACAACAACAACAAACTCAGTGTGTTCCCACAAAGTGGGGGTCTGGGGAGGGTAAGATGTACGCAGTCCATACCGCTACATTCGAAGAAGTAGAGAGGCTATTTCCGATAGACCCCCGGCTCAAGATAAAGAATAGGCGACAAGGAGATGGATTACATAACAGAAAAAGTGTAAGGAATAATAAAAGGTAAATCAGAGCAATACGAAAATAAGAGAGATACGGCAACACGAAATAAGCAGTAGCAACTGAGAAAATATGAAAGGGACACCCACGTATAAGTAACACATACTCGCCGCCATGAACACCTATAGACACAGACCTAAGGTTACTTACCCGGCTACACAAGATCTCTCCTGGTGGCTTGCTACAACCCACACCCTCCCGCTAGCCTTCTACCCTTATCCGCGACCTCCACACCTTCCTATCTAGGGTCATGTCCTCAGTAAGCTGCAGCTGCTCCATGTCATGTCTGATCACTTCCCTCTAGTATTTCTTCAGCCTACTTCTACTCCTCCTGAAGCCATCCTCATTTAAGACAGACATTGGCTCTAAATTATAAATTTGCCTATAACTTTTAAAGGACTTCATACTTTTGGGATTTTGACACAATATAGCCGCCGAACCCCAAAAAAATAGTTTGTGGATGAATGATATATGTATGTGTAGCAATGTATAATTAGTTTAATGATTTATGTAATCGGCTAGCCAAGGGGATGTAAATATTTTTGGCAAGGGACCAAATATGTAGAAAGTCCAATATTAAGTCCCTATTGTTTTGTAATTAGTCACCATAGTGACACTTAACTATCTAAACATGCTGTGCCTTTGTTTCATTTCAGTTTGCAACAGTGCAAATCCCAGACAATCCAACAAACAAATTGGCAGGAGCAGGGGCAATTCTTAGCCTGCATAATCCTCAAATTTATGAGCATCAATTTACTGGAGGCTTTATTAAGGTTCAAAATGGGGTTGACAACATACAAGTTGGCTGGATAGTAAGTTCTTTAATTTGCTCTTCATTAGCATTAATCCATAAGTTTTACAATACTAATCAATTTTATTAGTGTCTTCGACTCGAGTTTTATACAAGTGTCTGTGTGTGATTGCATTTACTGACTCTAAATCCTGCATCTATCATGCCATTTGTGTTAAAATTGTCGACTATCTAATAAACGTGTATTGTTTTTTTTAAATGAATTAGGTGAATCCAGATCTCTATGGAGACAACCGTACACGATCATACATATATTTAAAGGTAGTTCCTTTTAACTTCTTTCATATTAAAACTAATTGTCTTATGATTTGCTTGAGAGTTGATGTATTAATTAATATTCTGATTTTTTTTTTTCTTTTGCATGACCACAGACAGGAAAATCAGCCTGTTTTAATACTAGATGTCCTGGTTTTGTACATGTAAACTCAGCAATACCTTTAGATGGAGAACTACTTAGCTCTACTTATGGTGGACCTATTTATGATATACCAATGTATATTGCTCGTGTAAGTGTGCATCTTCCTGTACTTCTTAGTTCACTCGTTTTCTAACTAAACTTAATACAAGTACATTCTTTTTTCGCTTCCACTCGATATCTGGTTTCCGTTTTGGGGTCTCAACTCTCAACTAATTTGGACTTGCACCGTGTAAAACTCATTAAAAAGGAAACGAAAATACAGAATCTTGGTGATCATACACAGCAAACATATTTGTAGAGTTATGAGGAACGTCAGACTAGTGTCTAAAATTTTGTAGACATATGCTACAAAAGATTTGCATAATCTTAAAAATAGAGACAAAATCTAAACTGTGGCATAAAAAGGATATTCATGTAGATCTTTCTTCTTTGGTTGTCATTTTCGAGGCTCCAATTCAAAACCTCTAATTAAGGATGGAAGGACCATAATCATAAATAGAAAAAAACATTTTCACATCCATTGACAACCTAACAAAAAAGTTTGTCTATTTGTGTACTTTGAGTCTTTGACATGTTATAGTAGGTTGCTTATCATTTATTCTAGATTACTACAACATATAATTATCTTTTAATTAATTTGATTATATCTGACTTTTTAATAATTATCTGACTAGTTTTTTCTTTTAAAATATATAGGATGCGTCCAATGGAAATTGGTGGTTTAGAATCGGATCAAACTATACAGGAGTTGGATTTTGGCCAGCAAAGATATTTACAAAGTTAAATGGATGTGCAACAAGTGCTGAATATGGAGGAGTTGCACATAGTAATCGAGGGGATCCAGATATACCTTCCATGGGTGGTGGTTATTTACCAGCTGGAAACCTGACAAAAGATGGATATTGTAGGAAGAGTATCTTCATAAATGAAAAAAATCAAATGAAGTCTTTAATTGTTATTCCAGTGAAATTATATGCAAGTAATCCACATTGGTATAGGGTGGCTGATTCTCCTGACTCTAAGGATATATTTGGTAATTTAGTCCTATATGGAGGACCCCTATATGAATATAGTTGACAACATATAACATATAGTAGTACTAAATAAGAACTTCTTTTGCATTGATCTATATAAAAATTGTTGGTGGATCATTTTTAGATTATTACTGCCTCCATTTCAGTTTGTATGTCTGATTTGACTTGGCATGTATGGAGTTTAAGAAAATAAAAGACTTTTGAATCTTGTGGTCTTAAATAAACTATAGATATGTAGAGTTTTTGATTTTATCATTTGCAAAAAAGCCTCTTTCTTTAATGGAGTGTTCTTCATACTGGAGGAAGGAATATATTAAGGAATTGCTAGTTACTATTATCGTTGATTGTTTGGACTAGTGAATCTTATGTGTATTTGAAAGTTTGTAATAACATGCAATTGCAAGCATTTGTTTACAAAAGAAACATCATGAAGATGTGCCTATTAGAAGAATTACCAAAGATGATCTAATACAAATGAAAGGTGCATATGATTCTCCTGATGGTGGTGTGAGTTTGATGCAAAAATTTCTACAACTCCTTTATTTGAGTTTCAAATATTCAAACTGTTTTGCATAATTTTCTCCATAAAGCAGGGTATACTGTTCAATGTTTAAGATAGAACCAAACATTCTTAGTTTGGTGGAGGCTATAAGGTTTGTGTCCTCTTATAGTGCATATTTTGAGCTAGTAAATACTAAATTTTAAAATTTTCTTGGAAGAGAATTGCATTCTGTTGGTCGAGGCGGATTCTAGACAAGTTCTGTCCATTTGACTGAACTCATTTTTCCGCTCGATTTATGAACCAGGTTCATGTTTATTATGAACCAGATTCTCGATTATTGTGGGGCTGACCTATTTGGCTAGGTGACGCACAGCAGTGTAATTGTTTAAATAAGGAATGCATAATTAACGTTTTGAAAAGAATCCAAAATCTTACTGTCAAAAGGAAATCCTTTTATTATGGTAAAGAAGTGTATTCTAGCAGTTTCCTTATGCAAGTTGGTTTCCACAAGGAAAAGTTTTTTGGTGACCTAAACGGAGTCAAAGTGCAAGCAGTATATATGCAGCATTGCTGTGAATTGACATACACTCCTCTTGGCAAACGCACAGATCTGAAAATCGCTAAAAAGCAAGAAGGAGCAAGCAAATAAACGAGGAATAACTGTTTGGTGCTATCAATAGAAGTGTTTCTTTTGAGTTGTAATTGTCTTTGTTTTATTGATAGAAGTGAAGTGTTGGTGAGGTGTTGTAACAAAAAGCGAGTTTGACTTCTTGGAGTAATTAAGTTGTGTGAAGTGTAGTTAGAGTTAACTATTGAAGTGAGGTACTCGAGTGAGTCACTTAGATTGCGGAGTTGTAATCTGAAATGCTATGAAAGTAGTGGAGATTGGAGTCGAAATCTCCTAACAAAATTCTGTGTGCAGTTTGCTTTTACTGTTATTATGTTTCTCTGAACCAGGTTCCAAATACGCGTGATGAAGTTAGCTGTTTTATCAATTGGTATCAGAGCCGGTCTTTTCAATATAAGGTTAACACCTTGAAAAGGATCCATGGCTGAGCGAGCAAATGTGTAGAAAGCCCAATAATTTCTGTATCATCATTAAGGTCCCTAACATTACATTGTTTTGTAAATAGTAAAAATAGTGACAGTAACTATCTGAAATTCTGAATGTTGTAATTTTGCTACATTTTAGTTTGCAACAGTGCTTATCCCATACAATCCAAGAAACAAAATGAGAGGAGTAGGAGTAACTAAGCTTGCATAATCCTAAACTTTTTAGCCAGTATCAACATAGAGCTTAGAAACCCGGTCTTTTTCATTAAAAAGGAAAGATTTGAGCAATCCTCATCAAGGAAGGGGTCCCATCGCACAGTGGATTCATGAACAGAGGATTCGTAAATGGACAGGTTTGACATTCCTTAGTAAGCGAAAAAGAGAGGATTTGCAAGATCAAGAAAAGTCGAATAGCGAATAGAATGACCTAAGAGCAAAAGTCTTGGAAGAGTGAGCGCAGGGAAGGATATTTCTTTGAATAAAGAAGTCGATTCCAAACTCACTTCACTCCTCTCGTTTATACTGTTTTTCAAGGTCGGATTGGAATCTTCACTCCCTTCCTGAAGGAATTCGACGAAGGTCGTATAAAAGCTCAAAAAAGTATTAACACCATACAAGTTGGTTGAACAGTATGTTTTTGAAATTACTCTTTAAAGTCAAAC
The DNA here is from genome assembly GCA_030864225.1 of Capsicum baccatum var. pendulum. NCBI lineage: Eukaryota > Viridiplantae > Streptophyta > Magnoliopsida > Solanales > Solanaceae > Capsicum > Capsicum baccatum. The sequence continues at coordinate 10,559,051 of CM061550.1, forward strand.
TAGGAGTGTCAAACGGGCCGGCTTGACCCGGCCCGGCCCGGCCCGACCCGGCCCGTATCTATAAACCGGACCGGTTTGACCCGGCCCGGAAAGCCCTAGGGCTTTAGGGTACCGGGTCCCGGTCCGGTTTTTTAAAAAAATTTGGCCCGGTTAACCCGGCCCGGACCAACCCGGTCCAGGCCCGCCGGTTAACCGGCCCGGCCCGGCCCGGTAACCGAAAAAAAAAAAAAAAAAAAAATTTGTTGGGTCAAACTAGCCGTTGGCCCAACGGTAATATTACCGTTTTTGGGTCCAAACGGCTAGTTTGGGCCCATTTCATTAAAAAAAAAAAAAAAAAATATATAAAATATTTTTTAATCCTCAAAATAAATCTATAAATACCCTACAACTTCAAATCATTTCTCACACAATTTTCCAATCTCTCAAATCTCATTCTCTCTCAAATCTCAATTCTCAATTCTCAAATATTCAATATATTTAATTTCTTAAAGTGTTCACTTTAATTTTTTATTTTTTCGTTTACAAAGTAAGAGCGGAAGTTTCTAAAGTCGCAATCTTCGGATACTTCCCAAATTTGGTATTGTCGTTCCATCTCTTACGTTTAATTTTTATTTATTGTATTAATTGTTTAATATTTAATTTTGTTATATTTGTGTATTTTGAATATTTTTAGTTTAATTTAATTTATATTATGGATAAATTAAAAAACCTCGCTGCTAAAGGTGTTAAAAATTTTTGTCCCGGAAGCGGTAGTGGTAGTAAAAAGCGAATTATTAGCGGTAGAGGTAGTTCAAGTAATAGATATACCCGTGTGCCTTCGCCTCCGGTACCGCTTGGTACACCTTTTGAGGAAGAAATAGGTGTAGGTGCTCACGATATGGATTATGTAGAATTTCAAGAAAATTACGGTATAGAAGAAGAAAATGAAGTAGATGCAGTTAATGTAGACGAAGATGATGAAAATATTGCTGAAACACCCGCAGTAGGACATGCTAACGTTAGATCTGAATCAGTTAATCTCCCTTCCCGTCCTCCCAGTGCCCCAAAACCCCGTAAAAGAACTAGTATTGCATGGCAATTTTTTGAACGTATATCAGATAGTGAGGTGCAGTGCAATATTTGTCAACAAATATATAAGCATAGAAGTGGCGGTAAGCAAGGGGGTACGGGTACGTTAATGAGACATATAGCTGAAGATCACAAAAGAGAGTTAAATATTGCAAAAGGTGGTGGGGATGTTGGTGGGTCAACGCAAACTAGAATGGACCCAACAACCGGTCAAGTAGCGAAAAAGTATAATAAATTGAGGGACCGGGAAGAAATAGCTAAAATGGTAGCTGTGGGTTGTTTGCCTTTTACTTTTCCTTCTTCTGATGCTTTTATCCGTTATATACAAGCAATTTATAATCCTATGTTTAATGGTATTCCTAGAACTACTTGTCGGTCTGATATTTTTAAACTCCATTCACAATATTGTTTTTATTTATCAACATTCTTAAAAAATATTCAATGTAGATTGGCCCTAACTTCTGATCTTGGTCGTGCTGTTAATAAAAATGATTATTTAACTGTTACTTGTCATTGGATGGATAGTAATTTCATAATGCAAAAACGTATTCTTGCTTTTTTATATGATGAAGATCGCAAGCATACTGGACAATTTATTTTTGATTCTATTATTAAAATTGCCGGATATTATGGTATAGAAAATAAAATTTTATGTATTGCTTTTGATAATGCTTCTAACAACAAGAATGCTATAACAAAAATAAAATCTACGTTATCTCCACCCTTTCCTGAAATTTTCCATATTAAGTGTGCATGTCATATCTATAATTTAATTGTAAAAGATGGTCTTGACTTTTTTGAGGTTTATATTGAAAAAATTCGTCTTGCCGTAGGTTTCATTCAAGGAAATAATCGTAGAGCGAGAATTAAAGAATTTAAAGTTAAATGTCAAGAAAATGGACTTACACCGATTTTAATGCCTGAGGAAATTGATATTAGATGGAATTCTACGTATGAATTTTTAAAAACTTGTTATAAATATAGAATTCCTATTACACTCACTTTTAACCAACACTGTGGTTCTTTTGCTGATTCTGCTGATTGCATGTTACATAATTCTGATTGGGTTATAATTAATGATCTTATTAAATTTTTAGAAAAATTTTATGTAGCTACGGTTGAATTTTCCGGTGCATACTATCCTACTGTTTGTAATATTTTGGCATATATAGCCGATATTTCTGGTTTGCTCCAACAATATAAAAATAAAGAAGGTTATAAAGAAGCTGTTGGCGCTATGTTTACAAAATTTAAAAAATATTTCTTCCCGATTCCCCCTATTTACATGATTGGTGCTATTTTAAATCCTTGCATGAAATTTAATCATATGTGTCACTTTAGTACGCTTATTTATACTAACTTAGAAATAAATACTAACCGTGAGTCTGAACAAGAGCAGCCTGATTTGTGGACGGCTACGGCTGATGCAAAAGATTATATAGACAAATTATATAATCACTATGCTGATTTATTTGATTCAGCCGTACCTACAAATATCAGTCCAACTGTCGCTCCTCATCCTCCCGAGGAGCCATCATCTTCTAAAAGGTCGGCACATAGTGGTTTTCCTGATTCGTTTTATGATTTATCTTGTTGGAACAGTGTGGATGACAGAGCTTACACATCAACTTATCGGGAGGAGCTGAAATATTATCTGCGGACGCCACCAGAGGATCGCAGACGACGGATCAACTCGCTGGATTGGTGGAGAAATAATGAATCACAATATCCTGTACTTTCAAGATTAGCCAGAGATATCTTGAATGTACCAATGTCAACCGTTGCATCAGAGAGCGCCTTCAGTCAGGGACGACAGCAGCTTGGAGACAACCGACACTCATTGGGAAGCAACGCAATGAATGTTTTAGTTTGCCTTAGAGACTGGATTAGAGCAGAAAGAAGAAACCAAGGAATGGAACCAGAGCCAAGCGACGACCTCAAACTTGAAGAAATAATGACTTCACGGGAGAACTCAACAGAATCAAGTCCAATGCATGGGTTTGCCCCCGTTGACTTCGACTATCCTATGCAAATTCCAATTAATATTAACATGCATGAGTTGGAAAAAATGATGCATAATTTATAGATTTTTCATTCATGTAAATTATAAATTTTGGATCATTTTGCAATCAATAAAATTCCACAAATTCATTCACTCCTTAGTTGTTGTTTTTTATTTTTTTTTATTTATCAATTTAAAGTTTTAATATCTTCTATAGAAGTGTATATTTAATGTATACATTATATATATCTTCTATAGAAGTGTATATTTAATGTATACATTATATATATCTTCTATAGAAGTGTATACTTAATGTATACATTTGTATATATCTTCTACAGAAGTGTATATTTAATGTATACACGTGTATATATCTTCTACAGGAGTGTATATTTAATGTATACATGTGTATATGTTTTATAAATTAGTATATAAGTATATCTATAAATATTGTAATGTATATATAATGTAGTATATTTTATAAGTAGTAGTGTATATACATTGAATGGTGCATAAACACGTGTATATATCTTCTATAGAAGTATATATTTAACGTATACATGTGTATATGTTTTATAAATTAGTATATAAGTATATCTATACATATTGTAATGTATATATAATGTAGTATATTTTATAAGTAGTAGTATATATACATTGAATGGTGCGTATACATGTGTATATATCTTCTATAGAAGTGTATATTTAACCTATACATGTGTATATGTTTTATAAATTAGTATATAAGTAGATCTATACATATTGTAATGTATATATAATGTAGTATATTTTATAAGTAGTAGTATATATACATTGAATGGTGCGTATACATGTGTATATATCTTCTATAGAAGTGTATATTTAACCTATACATGTGTATATGTTTTATAAATTAGTATATAAGTATATCTATACATATTGTAATGTATATATAATGTAGTATATTTTATAGGTAGTAGTATATATACATTGAATGGTGCGTATACACGTGTATATATCTTCTATAGAAGTGTATATTTAATGTATACATTGTATATATCTTCTATAGAAGTGTATATTTAATGTATAGATTGTGTATATAGCGTATATATAGTGTATATTTGACCGGTTTTTATCCGGTTTTGACCGGTTTTGACCGGGTTTGACCGGATTTTAGCGGGTTTGACCGGATTGGGTTAAGTGGGCCGGTTCCGGGTGGGTTTTATTTTTTTTACTGTGCGGCCCGGCCCGGCCCGGTTAAGGCCAAAACCGGCCCGTAACCGGCCCGGAACCCGGTAAGAGAGAGGGGGCCGGTTCTGGGTTGACCCGGCCCGGCCCGTTAGACAGCCTTGAGTCAAACACATTTATAAGTTAAATCACCCTCTTTCTTTGGTCATTGTTTTGGAAGTTGGTTTGTGTGGCTCTATTGCCAATATTATGGGAAATTCTTGATGGACTTTTAAATGATTTTTTACTCTGTCTAAATTGATCGCGATTGAAATATTTGGTAAATACTGAATAAGCAAGCAGAAAGGACCACAAAATTAATCTATCTGCCATGCTTGAAGTTATATCACAATCATTAGATTTTAATGTATACTCATATGTCTAACATCATCTTAAAAACTAGATAGTGCAGCCAATATAGACCACAAAGCTCACATAAATGGGTGGTATAATTTGATACTTACCTAAAAAAAAAAATTAAAAGTTATCAATTTTAAACAAGTTAAAGTTATTTTTTAATGAAAATTATCACCATCCATAGTGGTTTGCTTACAAAGAATAGGGTAATTTGCTTAAAGAAATTTTTTTCTATGATCAAGTTCGCATTATATTGTAAATGATCAGACTCTGCAAAAGAAGTAAGATCTTAATAATTCACAATCAGAGGAAAACATGATTTTGTAGAGATAAAAATTACTAGTAGTAGACAAAAAAAAAAAAACCATATTACCTGTATGGATACTTAAATTTAAAAAGACATGTAAATAAATTTAAAAAAGACATGTAAATTTTCAAAGTAAAAGAATTAAATCACTTGTTTACCTTATCTACATCATCAAATATTTGGCCACAAAAATGATATCAGATTCTCTAATTACTTTATTCCCTTAATAAGAAAATTATAATATTACTATTTTGACTGGCACCAGTCAACTAAATATTTTCCCATCTTCTACTAGTATAGATATATGTTGTTTAATTTCAGATTTATTTGCATTTTTGTAACAATTATTACTATTTTGACTGGCACCAATCAAACAAATATTTTTCCGTCTTCTACTAGTATAAATATATGTTGTTTGACTTCAGATTTATTTGCATTTTGTAACAAATATTAGCTCCAGCATCATGTCATACCTGGTAACTTCTATGAAATTTATTTTATAAGCTTTTTGTTGGTACCTATTGCTAGTGGGAGGTGGCAGAGATCCCGTAAAATTACTTGAGAAGTGGGAAAGTTAGCCCGAATACCACAGTTATTCAATAAAAATATGCTCTTTATAGCTATGGAAGTTTTGTTGTGTGCTTCCATGGAATTGAGGTGGTCATTTATAGATATTTCTAATTCTTTCTTTGGGTGATTAGTGAAAGGTGGTGGTGGTTGGTGAAACTGAGTTAAAACAATAAAATGTCCAGAAATTGCTCAATTTTGTCCTCAATTATATTTTTGATTCATTCATACCTTTATTTGAGTAAATCGTCCCGTATGCTTATGTTGTTTTATCATATGATAGTTCTAGTTAATGTTTGCTTAATTATTTCTCAAATTGTAGAAATTGTTGCAGCATCTGAAAGCAACATTACAAATTTTGGTTGCAATTTCACTACTTTCGAGCTTTGCAAAAATTGAAACAAGACAAAGCCTATCTGAGGTTGAAGATTTAGAATTGGAGAGGCAATTAAAGCTGATAAATAAGCCAGCTATCAAGACCATTAAGGTATAATCTCTAGTCATCTTAGGAGAATTTTAAATACTGTATTTTGTCTGACGTGATGGAGAAGTAATAACAACTTTATTGTCCTAAAGTAATCAAATGGTATCAAAGATCCGAACTCATGACTCTGCGATTTGAATTATAATCTGTAAGCTATTGGGATGTCCATAAGGAACAATCAAAGTATAAATATTAATTCTAATATTTTGCAATACATCTATGTTTATAATAATATTGAAGGCGAACTTGACAAACTTCTACTATTTGACAAGCAGGGAAAATATGGAGAAATATACAACTGTGTGGACTTTTACAAACAACCTGCATTCGACCATCCCTTATTGAAGAATCACAATTTTCATCCTGAGGTATCTACACTAGTTTCAAGTTCATCCAATAATTTTACTTTTGTAATCAAATTTTGAAACAAATTTCGGAAACAACTTCTCTACGTCCAAGAAGTAGGAGAAAGGTTTGTGCACACTTTAACATCCCCAGACAATACTTGTGGAATTTCATTGGGTATGTTGTTGTTGTAAATTTTGAAACAAACTAGTCTACATTTATAGCAACTCAAAAAACTTACCTTTTCCGGTGCAGATGAAACCTACCTTGCCCAATTTACTAGTAGATGACACTTCTTCGAACATTCATAGACCTTATAACATAGAGTTGGAAGGCGGAGGTTGTCCTACTGGAATAGTTCCTATTAGAAGAATTACTAAAGACGATCTAATACAGCAAGGATTTTTATCACAAATTAGAGGTGCAGATGATTCACCTCCTGATGGTGATGTGAGTTTGCTGCAAAAATATTCTAACACTTTTTTAAATTTCAAAAGTTCAAACTTTTTTGCATACTTTTCTTCACATATATATATGGTTATTTTTTCTATGCAGGATATAAAGTTCAATGTTTCTGATAGAACTAACTCTACGCCTTTTATAGGAGGCCTCAGGGTAATCTATACGCTTTTATTATTTCATATTTAGCTATGAAACACTAAATTTTGAAATTTTCTTGGAAACAGCTAACAACATCTGGTAGTTAGCCGAGGTAGATTCAGGACGAGTTTTATCCATCTGACTGAATTCATTGTTTTCCTCTTTAACTTTGAAAATAAGATCACACTCATTTTGGCCTACAATTTTTAAAAGGACTTACTAATATTTTTGGGATTTTGACACAGTATAGCCACCCACAAAATAGTTTGCAGATGTATGATATATGTATATATGTGTGTAGCGATGTATAATTAGTTTAATAATTTATGTATATCGGCTAGCTAGGGGCTGGAAATATTTTTGGTGAAGCGACCAAATATGTAGAAAGCCCAATATTTTCTATATCATCATTAAGATCCTAACACTACATTATTTTGTAAATAGTCACCATAGTGACACTTAGCTATCTAAAAGTGTTGTGCTTTTGCTGCATTTCAGTTTGCAACAGTGCAAGTTCCAGACAATCAAACAAACAAAATAGCAGGAGCAGGGGCAATACTTAGCTTGCGTAATCCTCAAAATATTAGCGGGTATCAATTTAGTGGAGTCCTTATTAAGCTTCAAAATGGAATTGACAGCGTACAAGCTGGATGGATGGTAAGTTCTTTAATTTGTTCTTCATTAGCACTAATTTAAAAGTTTTACAACACTAATCAATTGCGTTAGTGTTTTCAACTCGAGTTATATATATATATATATATATATATATACACACATATATTGTGTGTGAGAGACTACATCTACTGCATCGGCTTATATGTGCTAATCAAAGCATTATCATGCATCCCATTTGCGTTAAAATCATCGATTACCTAATAAATGTATGATATATATATTTTTTTCAAATGAATTAGGTGAATCCACGTGTCTATGGTGACAATCACACACGGTTATACATATATTTTCAGGTAGTTTCCTTAACTTCTTTCACATTAAAACTAATTACGATTTGATTTGCTTGAAAGTTCATGTATTAACTAACATTCTGAATTGGTTTTTTTTGTTGGTATGATCAAAGGCAGGAAAGTTAGCCTGTTTTAATACTCGATGTCCTGGTTTTATACAAATAAACACTGCTGTATCTTTAGATGCGCAGCTTGGTTTCTCTACTTATGGTGGACCTATTTATGAAGAAACAATGCATATTGCTCGTGTAAGTGTGTATCTTCTGGTACTTCTTAGTTCACTCTTTTTCTAATTAAACTTACTCTTTTTCTAATTAAACTTACTCCAAAGACATAAATTTTTTAAATTTCCCACTTAGCATCTGGTACCAGTTTTGGGGTCTCAAGTCTCAACTAATTTGGATTTGGACTGCCTAAAACTCATTAAAAAGGAAAATACTCTTTACCAGAATATCTTCCACAGTTTTGTCTGTGTCTTTCGGGTTAAGTTCAGAAATAACCCAAAAATAAGTTGGTTTTGATATATTGTTCCTCATACAAAAAAAGTCTAATTAAAATGACCTCTATGAGTGGTTGTCTTGAATTTTTTGGCTTCATTTAATAAATTTGCCCATAAAGTAGACAATCTAACTTTTGCCCATGAGATAGATGTTCATGTCATTTCAAAACAATGAGTGATACAAGGATGACCAAGAACACAAGAAAACATACACCAAAACAGTCCACAAGTTGAGGAAACCCGAGACTATTTTGGTGACCACTCTCGGATTCGCTACTTATAACAAGAATAGAGAGAACAACTAGTGTTAACACCTCAAAACAGCCAACCAACAAGTTATATTAGCACAATACAATGAAGAACAACAAGGCTACAACAACTAGAACCTACGGGTTTTACAACAAAACAAGGGAAACCCAAAACTAGAACAAGAAACAAAGATAGATAGTTAGACACAATGAAGTTGTAATCTTAAGAACCAAAGAATGGTAACTCTTGGACCCTTAACACCACACTCAACATGCACCTAACTCTTACAATGATCCACCTCTCAAGCACCAAGGTATCAAGCTTTGCAACACACAAGAGAATCCACCCTTATGTTATGCCCTAATTTCAGTTTTGGAGCTCTCTCTCACAAGAGGAGTGTTCTTACAATCTCAAACATAAACTAAGTAAATAAAACCTACATTGTTCTATTTATACAACATTACAAAAAAATAGAGAAATGACAAAAGAGCTCTCCCATAAATGGGCTCCAAAAAAAAAACCCCATAAGTGTACCAAAAGGATGGCTTTGGGCCTCCTTTACACTTGGGCTTGTACACTCCTTAAAGTGGTCTTCAAAAATGCTCAAAAAGTGTCCATGGTCATGACCATACTTGTATCAATGAGTCTGCACCATTGACCAGAATTTCTACCTTATAGGCAAAAGGTAGAACTTAGATATATTTTCCATAAACAAACATTCTAACTCTTGCCCTTAAAGCAGACGTTCAAGACATTTTAAGAAAGTGAACCTACTCAATTTACCGAAAGTTATGCCTTCTATGTAAAAGTTAGAACTTAGGGTTGTTGCTTATCAGGCATAAGTTTTAACTTTTGCCAATAAGGCATATGTCTATGACTAATTTAAGATAGTGAACCTACTCAATTGACCACAAGTTATCTTAAGGCAAATGTTAGAACTTATTTAGCAGGTACATAATTCAAGAACATATACATTGGGGGATAAAAATTCAAAATAGGACATTTGGGGGACAAAAATTCAAAAACAGACACTTGAGATGAGAGACATTGGGTGTTATTTCCTAGTCTCTTTTTGGGATAATTGCTTAGTGAATGACCCTATTTTAATTTCACTTGCAACTTCTAGACCTTATAGATCATTGTCTAAAATCTTTTTTGAATAAACTGAAAATCTTATGAAAAACGTTAGACTATTGTCTAAAATTTTGTAGAGTTACGCTAGAGAACAATCTAATGTTTTGTGAATTCTGAGAGCTAATTTGCACTACTTTTGAAAGTGGAGACAAAATCTAAATTGTTGAATAAAAAAGAACATTTGTGTAAATCTTTTTTCTTTTATTTCTTCATTTCTAGGGCTCGAATAATGGAAGACCTTCAATTCAAGGGGGAAGGATCATATTCACAAAACAAACCAAAAAGACATTTTCTAATCCAATGACAATCTTTAAATAAAAACCAATGTGTACATTATTGTACTTTGACACGTTGCAGCAGGTTACTTATCATTTATTCTAGATTTATATATAGAATGACACGTAATTATCTTTTAAGTGTTCTGACTATATTAACTTTTTTTCTCTTTTACCCTATATAGGATATGTCAAATGGAAATTGGTAGTTTTTAATACAATCAAGAAAATTAGCAGTTGGATTTTGGCCGGCAAAGATATTTACAAAGTTAAATGGATTTGCAACGAGTGCTGAATTTGGAGGATTTGCACATAATCCTCGAGGTGTTCCAGAACCACCCATGGGCAGTAGCCATTTTCCAGTTGGAAACCTGAAACAAGATGCATATTGTAGGAATAGTACATATTTAAATGATAATAATCAAACCAAATCTGTACATGACTTTAAACTAAAGTTACATGCAGATAGTCCAACTTTGTATAGATCATATGATAATACAGAGCCTAAATTTGATGCGTTACGGACATATGGAGGACCAGGTGAATATATATAACATATATGTTACTATTTGAGTATTCAAATAAAAGCTATTGATGATGAACTTTATTGGATTTCTCGATTAATTAAAAGTAGCTGATAAGTATTAAATATTGAAAAGCATTATTAAAGTAATTGTTGATACTATATATATATATATATATATATATGATGGTGAATGAGGGGAACAGAATAAAGAGATAATCAAACGATATGTTTTAGGATGAATGTTTTAGAGATTACAAAAGATAATCGGATAAAATCGTAAAAGATCTTGATCATAGATGAATTACTAGCGTTCCTACTCATTCTTCAATGTGAATCGAATTGTGTGGGTTTTCATGATTTGCTCATTTGGTAAGATGCATGAGAGTTGAGAAACTTCATGTTTATTAGAAAAAAATCAAGTGAAGAAATTCAAATTGCATGTCTAAACAAAATTTTAACTTAAACATATTTATAAATTTTTATTTTTTTTAACATCAAATGGTGAATGACGGAAATAAAATGGAGAGATAAATAAACGATATGATTTAAGAAAAATATTTTGGAGATTATAAGTGATATTATGTGTAACATCATTAAAATATTGATCAAATAGAAATGTGCTTATGAGTTGTAAAATCATGAAGTTTGAAATGACAAACTTGTGACTTCTAGTTATTTTTTATTTCCAAATATTTTACTATTTATCAAACACATAATTATAAAATATGTCTATAAAGTATAAATTAATTAATTTGACCAGCTTATAAGGTTAGTCAAACACCATTTATATAAGTTACCAAATAAGAATATCGCCTTCTTTTCTTTGTTTATTGTTTTTGAAGTTAATTATATGGGCCTATTGCCAATGTTATGGAAAATTGTTGATGGACTTTTAAATTATTATTTATTCTGTCTAAATTGGTCAAGATTGAAAAATATACTATAAATAACATAAATATCAACTCTTTTGAAGTAATGACACTCTCTTTCACTTTTTTAATTACTTTACTCTCTCTCCCTATTAATATACATAACATAGCCGACATATACATAGCATTTTGTGTATATGTTAGGATTTTTGTAATATGATTAGAGATGTGAAATTTTTTGTAATATTGAAAATATAAGTTGTGTATTTGTGTAATTTTTAGAAAAATATAAGTAAGCAGAAAAAGACCACAAAATTAATGTATCTGGCATGTAATTAGAAGTTATATCTCATCGAAATTCAGTTATATCTTCTCACAATTATTAAATCTTAATACATACTCCTATGTCTAATATCATCTTTGAGAACTATTAAGTGCAGCCAACATAGACCACAAAGCTCACTTAAATGGACAGTATAGTGTATGGCTGTCAAGTGGGTCGGGTCGGGCCAACTCAGAACTGCCCCGTGTTATTTAATCGGTTTGAGAATCGGGCCGGGCCAGGTTGGGGTCTAAGTGGGTCGGGTTGGGCCCGGGCCCAACAGTAAAAATATCAAAAACCATCCTAACCCAGCCCACTTAACCCAACCCGGTCAAATCCACCTAAACCCGGTCAAACCCGTTTAAAAAACCGATCAAACCCGGTCAAAAATATAAAAAAAAAAATCAATATACATTATATATACCCACCTATATACATTATAAATACGTTAAACAATATATATACACTATATATATATAGTATATACTACATTAGAATTTAAAAAATATATACACATATACACAATTACACATATATAAGCACCATCCAAATATATATGTACTACTTTAAAGTTTAAATAAAATATACTACAATATATATATATATATATATATATATATATATATATATATATATACATGTATACGTTAAATATACACGTCTATAGAAGATCTATTAACATATATACACTCTATTCTATGTATATGTAATACTTTAAATGAGGTATACTACAATATATATACATTACAATATATATTTGTATAGTTCTATACTAATTTATAAAATATATACACATGTATACATTAAATATACACGTCTATAGAAGATCTATTCACATACATACACTCTATTCTATGTATATGTAATACTTTAAATGAGATATACTACAATATATATACATTACAATATATATTTGTATAGTTCTATACTAATTTATAAAATATATACACATGTATACATTAAATATACACGTCTATAGAAGATCTATTCACATACATACACTCTATTCTATGTATATGTAATACTTTAAATGAAATATACTACAATATATACACATTACAATATATATTTGTATAGTTATATACCAATTTATAATATATATACACATGTATACGTTAAACATATACGTCTATAGAAGATCTATTCACATATATACACTCTATTTTATGTATATGTAATACTTTAAATGAAATATACTGTAATATATACACATTACAATATTTATTTGTATAGTTATATACCAATTTGTAAAACATATACACATGTATACGTTAAATATACATGTCCATAGAAGATCTATCACATATATACACTCTATTCTATGTATATGCACCATTCAATGTATATATACTACTACTTATAAAATATACTACATTATATATACATTACGATATATATAGATATACTTATATACTAATTTATAAAACATATACACATGTATACGTTAAATATACACTTCTATAGAAGATATATACACGTGTATACGCACCATTCAATGTATATATACTACTACTTATAAAATATAATACATTATATATACATTACAATATATATATATATATACTTATATACTAATTTATAAAACATATACGCATGTATACGTTAAATATACACTTCTATAGAAGATATATGCACAAATATACAAAACATATGCTACTAAATATAATAAATTAATAATATTTGGTAGTAAATTAATAATATATTAGAAGTAAGTTTTTAATTTAAAGTAGAAAACTAGAAATTCAATTTAAAATTTTAAATCGTTAAATGAAAAAAAATAAAAAGCAAGAACTAAGGAGTGAATGAATTTGGGGAATTTTATTGATTGCAAAATGATCCAAAATTTATAATTTACATGAATGAAAAATCTATAAATTATGCATCATTTCTTCCAACTCATTCATGTTAATATTAATGGGAACTTGCATAGGATAGTTGATAACGCTCAATCTACAGCTCTTGTAAGAGTGTAAAGCAGTCATTGTCAAATATATAACCCAACTGGGTTGGGTATCGATCCCACAGGGAATAGCTTGGTCAACAAGTAAGCAAAGATTACTAGACTTTTAGTGCAAGTCTCGTAAAAGGGGGGAGTTTTGTCGTGCAAGTAATGTAACCAAAATATTAGAGTAAAAACGAAAAATAGCAAAGTAAAAAGAAAGAATGTTTGGTAAGATGTAAAACAATGAGAATTGAGAGTTGGGGTTATGTCCACCTTATGAGTTGTACGTCTCTATTGGCTATGAGTTATGCGGAATTCAGTCATGCATGTGCTTATAGAGAATTGTATTCGATGGTAAATCCAAGCGTCTTTCGACCTCAACAAAGACTATTTCACTTTAACTCTTTCGAGCTTAAAGCGTATCTAACGGTACAAATTCTCCAAGAGGTTAATCCAGTTACGGCACTAACTTTTTAACAGGGGTTGGTGCCCTATTACCTTGACATTATCTCTTTTCCAGACATATAACTTTTCTTTCGAACAAGTTAATGCTATACTGGCGTATTCTATGCGTTTGCAACCACAAGAATTTGCATTAAGATGAAGAGAATAATGATATAAGAAGCATACGTGTCGCGAATTCACAAACTCATAGCAATAGATAGTATCTCATACGGCTTCCATAACCCCAACAGAGAAGTTTAGCTACTCATGAGTGCAATGGAAATCACAATAGACATTATCATTATAAAAATCTCACGTGAATTCCTTGCAAATAGCGTTTCTCTTGTTGTAAAAACTAAAAGTCGAATAGATGAAAAATAATGTCAACAATGAATTTAAGAAGAAAAGGAGAAAGATCGAATAGGGGGAATAGGGATGATGGTGGCGGAAATTTGGTTGATGGATGAGTGGATGGTGGATGGATGGGAATAATAAAAAATCTCTAGCAAAATAGGGTATTTATAACACCCATATCCTATTCCTACTAAGCTGCTGCATTACTTAACCCAATCCTACTGGGTTACTGCATCATTATCCTAATCCTAATAAGTTACTGCTAGTCCCCAAAGTCTTTAGAATTGTTGTTTTTGCCCGGGACAGATTTTCCATGCGTCATTTTTGGTCCTTGGCGTCCAAGCTTTGCTTTCCTTCTTTAGTGAAGCTTCCTTTGGCTTCAAGTTATCCATAAAATGCTGAATTCTGCATCATTTATACCTGAAAACTTGCTAATCACGTTTGTTAGCTCATTTATAGGAAAAAGGACTAAAAGTGCATGAATTATATATTTTGTCCTCAAAACTTGGCTAAAATTTGGGTAAATTATAGTCCTTTAGGCGTGTAAATTCGCCTATCATCAACACCCCACACTTAAGGCTTTGTTCGTCCTCGAACAAACTATCATGTCCATCTAAACATCTACTTAGGGTTTCGCAATAACAACACAAAATATTCATCAAGACAAGCACGACAATTATTAACAAAGAGTAGTTTTCTAATCACTACTAGAAACAATTCAACCTCTAATATAGACTCGTGATGATGGTTAATTCGTATTCATAAGTTAAGGCAAAGAGAATCATACACAACTACCCAAAACTCATCAACCATGTGTGTCTCACAATATATTACCCATAATCACTCACAAGCATAGTACATTTATCGAACATGGGTATAAAAGTATCCTTGCTTTCACTCTCACAAAGAATTCATATGTTGCAACGGATGACCATAGGCTTGCCCTTAGTGTAATGCTCCACTAAATATCAGAATACTAAGCTTAGGATCAAATAGGTCTTTTGCTGGTTGTAATGTAGGCTAAGGGACGGGTAGGACTATTTTGGCCAGAAATAGTGACTATGTTCCTAAGCGCTTTAATACATCACATTATGCCATTAATACTTTCCTTTCAAACAACCTTTCTACTTTCTTTTATTCTACTACCCCTTTTTTCCACCTTTGTTTTTCAATTTTAAACATAACTAACTTTTCAGTTTTCCTTTCCTTTTTTTTTTCTTTTTATAACACCTCTTATGATAGCAATTCTTTTTCATAACAAATTCAAGCACCATTGCATTCTAAAGCATCATACTCACCCAATTTCCTCTTATTTTGTCACATGACTTTACACTTTAAAGCACTTAGGAATTTGGATCAAATTATGGTCTTGAAAAAATGGATTAGGCTTACATATGAGGTTGTCAAAGAAAATAGGCTAAAGGCTCAAAAGGGTTTAACTAGGATAATGTCCATGGGTAGGTAAAAAGAAGGTAAACAAGTATAGGTTGCCAAAGAAATGCCTAAATCATCTCCTAGACTTGCACTCCTTATTTTCGCTTTACATACATACCAGGCAAGTTCTAGCATCAGCCACAAGCACAGAATATACTATATCCTCACACACACAAGGCACATGGTCGACTTTATTGGGAGTAGTATAGACTCTTGACCCAACAGATGAAGGAATTAAACCACACAATTATCACATAGTGGGTCACAATTAGAGCCTAAACGTCTCAATAATCATGATTTTAGCACAAACTCTTGTCATAATCTCATGCTGCCTATTAGAATAATTTCATGCGAAGTTAAGCTAAAAAAATTTTAACTACTAAAAAAACAATTAAAAACTAAAAAACAAACAAAACAAACATAAATGCAAATGCATATAGAGAAGTATAGTATGCAAATACCAGCACTCCACACTTAGATGGGACACACTGTCCTCAGTGGAAAATAAATACGAAGAACCTGGTTAGTCAGACTCATCCTCTATGTCTGGGGTCACACCCCCTGCATCGGAATCATCATTAGAGTCGTCATCCTCAGAAGTTCCTCATAAGTACCCCACTTGTTTCCAAGAGTGCGTCGAGGTATTTGCATCGAGGAGGATTCTCCTTGCTCTTTTTGTCCTCTTTTCTTGCCTTTTTGTGAAGTGGTTGCTTTGTATTTGCCTTGTCTTGCTTTGGGTGCCATTGTACCTGAGATTAAAACAATAGTCATGTTAGCGTCATATCGATGGATACAATCAACAAACAAGTAGTAGTGGCACCACCCCACACTTAGTTTGTTGGTACAGACTAGTGAGGTGAAAGTTGTCGATTACTCAAACTTCATCGATATACGTTTTAGGCGCTATATTCCAACAATATAATTAGTGCAGTCACACTTCTTGTAATCTTGGCAATACTTTCATGTTTGATATATCAAGACTACTACATAGAGATTGAATCAAGGTATAGCATCTAGAAATAATCGCAACCTCATATGTTGGTAGTCAACCATAATTCTCATCTCGATGAACAAGTCATTCCAACATGTAAGCTTTCTATTAACAATATTATGCAATTTTCGTGACCATGTCAATGCCACAAAAGTATGACAGTGCATCATAATCAAATACAAGTTGGAAACAAGTTAAGATTATCCTTACGTATCCGTTCACCCACTTAGTTGTATCACAACAATTCAATCACATTCAAATCACCAACACTACTTCAAGATTTAACAATTCATAATAGGCGTAGTAGTGTAGTACTTACGGAATATAAATGAAGAACAAAGAAGTACTTACTTGGTTGATGACCTTGGATGATGTTCTTGCAAAGTAAAAGAGCAAAAGGAAAATTTTTGAGAGGATTTGGAGAAGTAGGCGGCACTTATGCTAGGTTTCCAATGTGTTTTTGGTCTAAGACTAAGTCCCTTATTTATAGGACAAGCTTGGGTCGGGTTTTGACCCATTTAAAATCGGTTTTGGAGACAAGAAGTGACCATAGGCGGTGCCTTTTGCTTTACCTATGCTTGGAATAGGCGGCGCCTTTTGTAAAGCATTGTTAAGCATAGGTGGCGCCTATGCCATGGCATTCTTAGGCATAGGCGGCGCCTTTCACTTAGCATATGAGATTCAGAGACAAAAGGCATTGGCATAGGCAGCGCCTATGCTATGGCATACTTGGGCATGGGCGGCGCCTATGCTATGGCACACTAGATTCCGAGAGCTTAGGCCATAGCATAGGCCTTGCCTTGTTCGTGGCCTAGTTTTACATAGGCCTAGCCTTATTTGTTGCCTATATTTTCATAAGCAATTCCCAATCCATAGCCCATTTCTCCTTCATTACTAACTTACCACCTTCAACATGCAATATGACCAAATCAAAATTTGGCACCAATCTCCTCCTTTACACCTCTTGCACCTACACTTGCTCAAAAACAATAAAAACAATTAGAACGATGGGTTGCCTCCCATCAAACGCCTTAGTTTTGGTCGTGGCTCGACAAAATCCTAGAAAAACAAAAATAATAAAAACAATTAAAAACGATGGGTTGCCTTCCATTAAGCGCTTGATTTATTGTCGCGACACGACATAGCTATCTCGATTACTTAGACTTCATTGAGATAGATGGGGCATCGTTTTCTGAATGGATTCAGACGACGTTGATACTTACTTGTAGGCATGCAATCTTCTTCAAGATGACTCTTGTGCATACATATTCCAGGAGGGATACCAATTATATCATCAATACTCCAACCCATAGCTCTCTTGTACCTCTTTAGAGCAGAGATAAGGGCCTCTATGTGCTATTCACTTAAATCATCCACCACACTTACCGGAAGTATATTTCCACTTTCCAAGAACTCATACCTTAGATAATTGGGGAGCTCTTTCGATTCTAGCATTGGTGGCTCTTCAATGGAAGTCTTTGCTGTTGGTGACGGTTGATTCTTAAGATCAAGGTCCGGTTGTTTAGGAGTATGAGAATAGGACCCTATTTCTGTTAGAGCACACGTAGTTTCTTCATAATCTTCATCATCCTCATGCTCAACATTCAGTAGCGCAACAGACAATGGCTCAACAATAAGCTGTTTCACTACAGATAATGCTTTCTTTTCCTCATGATGAACATCAGCTAAAGATAACACATTCATATCGCTGGGATGCTTCATTTCTTTGCATATATCAAAGCGGACCACTTCGTCATTCAACCAAAATAAAAGCTTATTAGCTCTCATATCAATAAGCACACTTCCTGTTGCAAGGAAAGGACGTCCCAAGATTATGGGAACTTCAGAATCCACCTCACAATCTAGAATAACGAAGTCTGCAGGAAAGATGAATGAAGAAACCTTCACCAACACATCATTCAAGATACCCATAGGTCGTTTTACCGACCTATCAGCCATCACGAGCCTCATATTAGTTGGTGTCGGATCTCCTAACCCCAACTTCTTGTAGACGGATAGTGGCATCAAATTGATGCTAGCACCCAGATCGCACAATGCCTTGGCAAAGTTCAAAGATCCAACAGTGCAAGGAATAGTGAAGGCACCAGGGTCGGCCTTTTTCTGAACTAGCGATCTTGTAGCGATTGCATTGCAATGATGTACATTATCTGCCGGCTCATAGCTTACCGCCCGCTTCTTTGTTAAAAGGTCCTTCATGAATTTCGCGTACCCAGGCATTTGTTCTAGTGCCTCTACCAACGGAACATTAATGGTCAGCTGTTTTAACATCGTCATGAATTTACTGAACCTTGTATAATCCGCCTTCTTCTTCAATCATTGAGGAAAAGGTGGTGGTGGAAGTGGAATTGTTTTCTCCATGGCTTTCTTCTCTTCTTGCTCCCGTATCTCAGTCTTTTCAGTCTGCAACCTACTAGGGGTGACGTCATAGACGTCGTGGTTAACTTCTACGACGTTTTCTCCTTTAGCCTTATCATCATTGTCCGCTACATCGTCGACCACTTGCTTGCCTTTGGATGAAGTTTCCAGCACCTTACCACTTTGGGTAGTAATAGCCATACATGATTCGTCATTCCTTGAATTTTGCACAGTGTCGCTAGGTAAAGTGCCAGTCTTTCTTTGATTGAGTGCTGCTGAAAGTTGGCTCAATTGCTGCTCTATTTGTTTTATTGAAGTGGAATGTGAGTCAACCAATTGTTTCATTGAGGACAATTCATGTATTACCTCCGTTACTCCCGTGCTGGTTGCTTCTACTCCTTTCAATAGTTTAGCCATCATGTCTTCCATACTTCCGGAACTAGATGCAGTGGCGTTACGTCTTTCTGGGGGAACATACAAACCACTCTTGTCATTCTTGTTCTTCCAACTACCTTGGTCCTTGTTTCCAGATTTATCATAATAGTTTCGACCTTGGTTTCCTTGGGCATTGCCTCGGAAACCCACCTGATTGTTCAAGTAGTTGGCTTCTTCTTTCGAATCAGATTCGTCACTTTCTTTTAACGCAACAGCTTTGACATTTTCGGTCTTCCCTGATAATATATGCTTTGTAAGAAGATCCACTTGTGTTTTCATGTGCGCCATATCTTAATCACGTTCTTCTTCTCTTCTCCTTTGGTCTGCAGTCATGCCAATAGATAAAGTGGGGCTTGCTACCTCAGAATACCTGGTATGCCAAGCTCTACTTTGCTTCGTCATCCGGTCAAGCATATTGCTTGCTTGACAAAAGGTGAGGTCCATAAATGATCCTCCAGCCGCATTATCCACCACTGGTTTAGTTATTGAATTCAAGGATCTGTATAGTATCTCCATTAGGTGGACATTGGTCATATGATGGTTTGGGCACCGCATAGCTTCGTCTTGAATCTCTCCCATGTTGCATGAAGGGCTTCAGTTGGAATCTGCCAAAATTTGCTGATTTCATCTCTTAATTGTGCTCTTTTGGAAGGCGGAAAGAATCTTTCTAGGAAAGAATCTTTCTAGGAAAACGTCTTTCAATTGCCTCCAATTAGTGATAGAATCAGGAGCCAGCCCATTCAACCATAGAGTTGCCTCCCCAGATAGAGACAGTGGAAATAAGTGTAGCCGAATTACATTCTGTCCAACGCTTGGATTGTCGAATGACCTGCATGTGGAGATAAAGTTGATCAGATGCATATTCGGATCATCACCTGCGAGTCCACCAAATAATCTTTTGAGTTGCAATAGTTGAATCATTGTGCTAGTGATATTGAACTTTGCTCCAGGTGCCAAGGGTGGAAGTATAATAGCTCCTGTGGCACCAGGCCCATCCAAATCGTCATCATCGTCATCAAAAGAAATCTGCACAGCTCGGCGTTCAGGCCACAATCTCGCTCGATGATTTCTCCTCTGCATGGGTGCCGCCATCTCAGCATGTCTTGGATTCAGTAACTCCTCATCACCCAGATCCTCATCGTCAGGATTTGTTGCTCGCCCTGGTTTAGCAATATTCTGCTGATGCACTTGAGCGGCTGCCAATACAGCTAACCTATCCTGCTCTTGTTGACAAGCCATTCTTTATACGTCACGTTGTGCATCCATTCTGTCAATAGAACCTGAATAGAACAAAAACAACAACTAAAAGTAAAAGTACGAGAATCTTTGACCAAAGGGTCTAATAATTATCACAAACTTAGTTGACAACCGTATTCCCCTGCAACGACGTCAATTTTTGATAACACTCAATCTACAGCTCTCGTAAGAGTGTAAAGCGGTCGTTGTCAAATATATAACCCAACTGGGTTGGGTATCGATCCCACAGGGAATAGCTTGGTCAACAAGTAAGCAAAGATTACTAGACTTTTAGTGCAAGTCTCGTAAAAGGGGGGAGTTTTGTCGTGCAAGTAATGTAACCAAAATATTAAAGTAAAAACGAAAAATAGCAAAGTAAAAAGAAAGAATGTTTGGTAAGATGTAAAACAATGAGAATTGAGAGTTGGGGTTATGTCCACCTTATGAGTTGTACGTCTCTATTGGCTATGAGTTATGCGGAATTCAGTCATGCATGTGCTTATAAAGAATTGTATTCGATGGTAAATCCAAGCGTCTTTCGACCTCAACAAGGACTATTTCACTTTAACTCTTTCGAGCTTAAAGCGTATCTAACGGTACAAATTCTCCAAGAGGTTAATCCAGTTACGGCACTAACTTTTTAACAGGGGTTGGTGCCCTATTACCTTGACATTATCTCTTTTCCAGACATATAACTTTTCTTTCGAATAAGTTAATGCTATACTGGCGTATTCTATGCGTTTGCAACCACAAGAATTTGCATTAAGATGAAGAGAATAATGATATAAGAAGCATACGTGTCGCGAATTCACAAACTCATAGCAATAGATAGTATCTCATACGGCTTCCATAACCCCAACAGAGAAGTTTAGCTACTCATGAGTGCAATGGAAATCACAATAGACATTATCATTATAAAAATCTCACGTGAATTCCTTGCAAATAGCGTTTCTCTTGTTGTAAAAATTAAAAATTGAATAGATGAAAAATAATGTCAACAATGAATTTAAGAAGAAAAGGAGAAAGATCGAATAGGGGGAATAGGGATGATGGTGGCGGAAATTTGGTTGATGGATGAGTGGATGGTGGATGGATGGGAATAATAAAAAATCTCTAGCAAAATAGGGTATTTATAACACCCATATCCTATTCCTACTAAGCTACTGCATTACTTAAGCCAATCCTACTGGGTTACTGCATCATTATCCTAATCCTAATAAGTTACTGCTAGTCCCCAAAGTCTTTAGAATTGTTGTTTTTGCCCGGGACAGGTTTTTCATGCGTCACTTTTGGTCCTTGGCGTCCAAGCTTTGCTTTACTTCTTTAGTGAAGCTTCCTTTGGCTTCAAGTTATCCATAAAATGCTGAATTCTGCATCATTTATACCTGAAAACTTGCTAATCACGTTTGTTAGCTCATTTATTGGAAAAATGACTAAAAGTGCATGAATTATATATTTTGTCCTCAAAACTTGGCTAAAATATAGGTAAATTATAGTCCTTTAGGCGTGTAAATTCGCGTATCATCAATAGTCAAAGTCAACGGGGGCAAAACCATGCATTGGACTTGATTCTGGTTAGTTCTCCCGTAAAGTCATAATTTCTTCAAGTTTCAGCTCGTCGCTCGGCTCCGGTTCCATTCCTTGGTTTCTTCTTTCTGCTCTAATCCAATCTCTGAGGCAAACTAGAACATTCATTGCATTACTTCCCAATGAGTATCGGTTGTCTCCAAGCTGCTGTCGTCCCTGA
Source organism: Capsicum baccatum var. pendulum (assembly GCA_030864225.1). Classification (NCBI taxonomy): domain Eukaryota; kingdom Viridiplantae; phylum Streptophyta; class Magnoliopsida; order Solanales; family Solanaceae; genus Capsicum; species Capsicum baccatum. Next base: position 10,581,785 of record CM061550.1, read on the forward strand.
CTAAAGGCGCTCTCTGATGCAATGGTTGACATTGGAACATTCAAGATATCTCTAGCTAATCTTGAAAGCACAGGATATTGTGTTTCATTACTCCTCCACCAATCCAACGTGTTGATCCGTCGTCTGCGATCCTCTGGTGCCGTCCGAAGATAATATTTCAGCTCTTCCCGATAAGTTGATGTGTAAGTTCTCTCATCAATACTGTTCCAACAATTTAAATCATAAAACGAATCAGGAAAACCACTATGTGCCGGTCTTTTAGAAGATGATGGCTCCTCGGGAGGATGAGGAGCGACAGTTGGAGTGATATTTGTAGGTACGGCTAAATCAAATAAATCAGCATAGTGATTATATAATTTTTCTATGTAATCTTTTGTATCAGCCGTAGCCGTCCACAAATCAGGTTGTACTTATTCAGAATCATGGTTAGTATTTATTTCTAAGTTAGTATAAATAAGAGTATTAAAGTGACACATATTATTATATTTCATGCACGGATTTAGCATAGCACCAACCAAGTAAATAGGGGGAATCGAGAAAAAATATTTTTTAAATTTCGTTAACATGGCGCCAACAACTTCTTTATAACCTTCTTTATTTTTATATTCTTTGAGCAAACCAGAAATATCAGCTATATATGCCAAAATATTAAAAACAGTAGGATAATAAGCACCGCAAAATCCAACCGTAGCTATATAAAATTTTTCTAAAAACTTAACAAGATCATTAATTACAACCCAATAAAAATTATGTAGCATGCAATCAGCAGAATCAGAAAATGAACCGCAATGTTGGTTAAAAGCTAGTGTAATAGGAATTCTATATTTATAACAAGTTTTTAAAAATTCATACGTAGAATTCCATCTAGTATCAATTTCCTCAGGCATCAAAATTGGTGTAAGTCCATTTTCTTGACATTTAACTTTAAATTCTCAATTCTCGATCTACGATTATTTCCTTGAATAAAACCAACAGCAAGGCGAATTTTTTCAATATAAAACTCAAAAAACTCAAGACCATCTTTTACAATTAAATTATATACATGACATGCACACTTAATATGAAAAATTTCAGGCAAGGGCGGAGATAGCGTAGATTTTAATTTTTTTATGGCAGTGTTGTTGTTAGAAGCATTATCAAAAGCAATACATAAAATTTTATTTTCGATACCATAATATCCGGAAATTTTAACAATAGAATCAGCAATAAATTGTCCAGTATGTTTACGATATTCATCATATAAAAAAGCAAGAATACATTTTTGCATCACGAAATTACTATCCATCCAATTACAAGTAACGGTTAAATAATCATTTTTATTTATAGCACGACCAAGATCAGAAGTTAGGGACAATCTACATTGAATATTTTTTAACAATGCTGATAAATAAAAACAGTATTGTGAATGAAGTCTAAAAGTATCAGACCGACAAGTAGTTCTAGGAATACCGTTAAACATAGGATTATAAATTGCTTGTATATAACGAATAAAGACATCAGAAGAAGAAAAATTAAAAGGCAAACAACCCACAGCTACCATTTTAGTTATTTCTTCCCGGTCCCTCAATTTATTATACTTCTTCGCTACGTGACCGATTGCTGGGTCCATTCTAGTTTGCGTTGACCCACCAACATCCCCACCACCTTTTGCAATATTTAACTCTATTTTGTGATCTTCAGCTACATGTCTCATTAACGTACCCGTACCCCCTTACTTGCCTCCACTTCTATGCTTATATATTTGTTGACAAATATTGCATTGCACCTCAATATCTGATATACGTTCAAAAAATTATCATGCAATACTAGTTCTTGTATGAGGTTTTGGGGCACTGGGAGGACGGGAAGGGAGATTAATTGATTCAGATCTAACGTTAGTATCTCCTACTGCGGGTGTCTCAGCAATATTTTCATTATCTTCGTCTAAATTAACCGCATCTACTTCATTTTCTTCTTCTATACCGTAATTTTTCTGAGCTTCTACATAATCCATACCGTGAGCAGCTACACCTATTTCTTCCTCAAAATGTGTACCAAGCGGTATCGGAGGCGAAGACACACGGGTATATCTACTACTTGAACTACCTCTACCACTAGTAATTCGCTTTTTACTACCACTACCGCTTCCGGGACAAAATTTTTTAATACCTTTAGTAGCGAGGTTTCTTAATTTATCCATAATATAAATTAAATTAAACTAAAAATATTCAAAATACACAAATATAATAAAATTAAATATTAAACAATTAATACAATAAATAAAAATTAAACGTAAGATATGGAACGACAATACCAAATTTTGAAAGTATCCGAAGATTGCGACTTTAGAAACTTCCGCTCGTACTTTGTAAACGAAAAATTAAAAATTTAAAGTGAACACTTTAAGAAATTAAATATATTGAATATTTGAGAATTAAGAATTGAGATTTGAGAGAGTGAAAAATTGTGTGAAAAATGATTTGAAGTTGTAGGATATTTATAGATTTTTTTTGGGGATTAAAAAATATTTTTTAAAGTTTTTTTTTTTTTTAATAAATGTCCCCAAACTAGCCGTTTGGACTCAAAAACGGCTATATAGCCATTGGGCCAACGACTAGTTTGGCCCAAAAGTCAAAATCTCATTTTTTTTTTAAATTTATTCGGGCCAGGCCGGTTAACCGACGGGCCTGGACCGGACTTGATCCGAGCCGGGTTAGCCGGACCCATTTTAAAAAATAACCAGCCCGAGATCCGAAACCCTAAAGCCCTAGGGCTTACCGGGCCAGGTCAAATCGGACCGGGTTAATTACAAGGGCCTGGTCGGGTCGGGTCACTTGACACCCATAGTATAGTCGGCCCGGCCCACTTGACACCCGTAGTATAGTCTGATACTTATCACGACCAAGAAAAATATATCGGTCTTAAACAAGTTAAAGTTATTTTTATTTTGAATTATCAACATTCGTGATGGTTCATTTAAAGAGAATAGCGTAATTCACTAATTAAAGTGTAACTTTTTCTATGATCAAGTTTGAATAATATTGTAAATAACCATAGTTTGTAAAAGACTATTCAGAAAGAAAAATCTTAATAATTCAACGAACAGAATGGGCAGGATGAATTAGACGAAAGAGTAATTTGTAGAGATAAAAATAATCTGTCCTCAATTTATTGTAAGGGTAACAACCATTTTTACCCCTAACTTTCATTAAAAAATCAAACTCCCCCCTCAACATTGAATAATAATCATACTCCCCCTTTATTCCATGCAATGTCCATTTTGTCTTTATAATTTTAATCCTATATTTATGTAATATCTTTTTATATAATATGTAATGAATATTTTTTTAACATGAATATTTGAAGCATTTTATTTAAGTTTATTAACTTTATAAGCAAATTCATACTTTTTTATAAATTTGTCACAAAATTCAATGTTACTTTTTACTATCGTTATTTTAGTATTATATGTATTAAAGAGTCGTTTGATGTGAGGTATAATTATAATAATTCAAAGATAAAGTTCATGATTATTTATCCTGCGTTTAATTAGATGTATTAGGTAGTCTCAAAATTATTTGTCACACTATTTATACCACAGTGATGAGATAAGTTATCACACATACATGTTAGTAAAACTTATTTTGTGATAACTAATCCCGGAATAACTTGTTTTCAAACAACCCACCCCTAAGTGTGTATATATACATATGTATGTACATGCATGTGCGTATATTTTCGTGTTTTATCACTCTCTTACTAAATTCGTTTCATATTACTTAACTTTTTATTGATATAACATAATCCTTAAGAAAATTTTACTTAGAGGTATATTTTGTTAAATTAACGTTATTACTGATAATTTGAAACTTTAAATTTATCTGTATTGTTACTTTATATAGTTATTTAACATTAAAAGGTAGAAAAAAAATATAATACAATTCTCTTGATTTCACAAATTGAGCAGATAAATTAAAACATCTATTTTTAGTATGAGAATCAAGTGATAAGAAATGATATTAGCTATTGTCTATATTAATAAATAATTGTGATTGTCATTAATACAATATTGAATATTTTATAATTTATATAAATAAATATAATCTTTAAAATTTGACCTTATTTTTATTCGAGAAAAACATCTAGTACCCCCGAACTATGACCAAATTTGCTACGACACAAGTCAACTTCACGGGGGTCCTATTACCCCTTAAACTAAATTTTAGCGTATTTTTGTCAATCTTTTTAGCTAACGTAATACATTTTGTCAATCATTTTAGATGGAGTGACACCTTTGATGTGGGCTCCATTTTATGTAATAAAGGTGCCACATTAGCACAAAAAATGACAAAAATACGCTAAATTTGGGTTCAGGGGATAATAGGACCCCTGTGAAGTTAGAGTGTGTCGTAACAACTTTGACCATAGTTCAGGGTGATACTAGAGGCTTATCACTTTCATTTATTAGTTGTATTTTCTGCATTGTAATATGTTTATAAAATTAGTATTACTTATTATTTTCACTAGTAAAATAAATATTATAGTTTTGGTTATTGTTAATAAAACTAATTTTCTTGTCATGCTAATTTACTTCATACAGATCATCATTAACTTATATACTTAATTAGTATTTCTTACTTTTTTTCCTAGAAGATAATGTTTATGTTTTTATGAAAATTTTGTTATATGAATTTTTTTTAAATGAAAATATGATGATTTTAAAGAAGTTAAAAAAAAAGAATAAAAAAATTGATGATAAAGGGTAAAATAGGAATTTTAAAAAGTCAATTAGGATAAAGGGGAAGTATGATTATTGTTCAAATTGGAGGGGAGCTTGATTTTTAAGACAAAATTGGAGAGGGGAAATGATTTTAACCCTTTATTGTAAACATCATCTATATGGATAATTAAATTAAAAAGGACAAGTAACTTTTCAAAGTAAAAAATTAAATTGTGGGTTTACCTTATCCACAAAAATGATGTTAGATTCAAAATGTAATTAATTTCTTCCCTTTATAAGAAATCCAAAATTTAACATGTGTAATGAATTTACAATTTTGATTTGCACCATTCAAATAAATACTTCCCCACCTTTCACTAGTATAAATATGTTGTTTAATGTTAGATTTAGTGACATTTTGTAACAAATATCAACTCTACCATCATGTCACTTCAGGTAACATCTCAGAAATTCATTTTCCTAATGTATGCAATCCTTTCTGTGTTGTTCTAATTTTATTGGATGTCTCCAAAGGGACGAAACTAAGATGAATCGAGATTAAATAAGAGATTTAAAAAAATTAAGTTTTGAATATTTGGTTATACTAGAATAACTTTATATGTTGTTTATGACTTTCAAATTATTGTTGTGTGTTTCCGAGGAATTGAGGTGGTCATTAATTCTTTATTTGGGTGACACGATCTTACATAGCTTTATTTGTTAGTAAATCGATCCGTATGGTTGTGCCGTTAATGGAATTTTAGCGTGAAATAGGTGGACTCCACACGAGTAAACTTTTTAGAATAAATTTTTTCAAGAAAAAGATGTCAAATCTACCCCTTAACTTTTGATTATGGTTCATATAGCCTCTAGGTTGAAGGCTTGAAGCTCTGTTAGGAGGAAAGGGCAAACACATTTTTTTTTTCTAAGAAAACAAGACCTTTTTCTTGTGATAGTTCTTTTAGTTAATGTTAATTATTTCTCAAATTAATGTAGAAATTGATGCTGCATCTAAGAGCTATATTACAAATTCTGGTTGCAATTTTTATCTTGAGCTATGCCAAAATTGAAGCAAAACGAAGCCTATCTGAGGTAGAAGATTTAGAATTGGAGAGGCAATTGAATCTTCTAAATAAGCCAGCTATCAAGACCATTAAGGTACAATCTCTATTTATCTTACGAAAACGGACGTGATGGAAAAGTAATAAAGACCTTATTGTACTACAACAATCAGATGGTCACTGAGATTCAAACTTATGATTTGAATTGTAATCTGTTAGCTATTGGGATGTTTATAAGGGAAGATCACATTATAAAAATTAAATCTAATATTTTGTAGTACATCTATGTTTATAAAAAGATTCAAGACAAATCGCTACTACTTGATAAGCAGGGACGACATGGAGAAATATATGATTGTGTGGACTTTTACAAACAACCTGCATTCGATCATCCTCTATTGAAGAATCATGATTTTCATCCCGAGGTATATCTATACAGTATACACTAGTTTCAAGTTCACCCAATCTTATTTTTGTATCAAATTTTGAACTTACTTTGGAAATAACCCCTCTACTTCCATGAGGTAGGAGAAAGGACCGTGTACACTCTACCATCCCCGAATCATACATGTAGAATTTCATTGGTATGATGTTGAAAATTTTGAAACAAATTAATGTACATTTAGCAACTCATAAAACTTACCTCTTTGGATGCAGATGAAACCTACCTTGCCCAATTTACAAGGAGATGATACTCCTTCAAACATTAATAGACCTTCTAACATAGAGTTAGAAGACGGAGGTTGTCCTACTGGAACAGTTCCAATTAGAAGAATTACTAAAGACGATCTAATACGACAAATACATTTATCACAAGTTAGAGACACAGATAACTCTCCTGATGGTGATGTAAGTTTGCTGCAAAAAAAAAAATAAAAAAAATTTAAACTTCTTTTAATTTCAAAATTCAAACTCTTTTGCATATTTTTCTTTACGTATTTATTGGTTATTATTTTTATGCAGGATATAAAGTTCAGTATTTCATATGGAACCAAGTCTACGGTTTATCAAGGAGGCCTCCAGGTTAATATACTTTTATTATTCCATATTCTAGCCCTAGGAAACGCTAAATTTTGAAATTTTCTTGGAAACAAGTAAGTGCATTCTGTTGGCCGAGGTAGATTTACAACGAGTTTTATCCATCTGAACTCATTGTTTCCCGCTACAACTATGTAAATAAGACCACACTCATTTAAGACAGACATTGGCTCTAAATTACGTAATCGGCCAGCCAGGGGTTGTAAATATTTTTGGCAGAGCGACCAAATATATACAAAGCCCAAAATTTTGTGTATCATCATTAAGTACCTATTGTATTGTAATTAGTCACCATATTGACACTTAACTATCTAAACATGTTGTGCCTTTGTTTCATTTCAGTTTGCAACAGTGCAAATCCCAGACAATCCAGTAAACAAATTGGCAGGAGCAGGGGGAATTCTTAGCCTGCATAATCCTCAAATTTATAAGCATCAATTTTCCGGAGGCTTTATTAAGGTTCAAAATGGGATTGACAACATACAAGTTGGCTGGATAGTAAGTTCTTTAATTTGCTCTTCGTTAACATTGATCTATAAGTTTTAGAACACTAATCAATTTTATTAGTGTCTTCGACTCGAGTTTTATACAAGTGTGTGTGATTGCATCTACTGACTCAAAATTCTGTATCTATCATGCCATTTGTGTTAAAATGATCGAATATCTAATAATCTTGTGTTGTTTTCTCAAATGAATTAGGTGAATCCAGATCTCTATGGAGACAATCGTACACGATCCTACACATATTTAAAGGTAGTTCCTTAACTTCTTTCATATTAAAACTAATTATCTTATAATTTGCTTGAAAGTTGATGTATTAATTAATATTCTGAATTTTTTTTTTCTTTTGCATGACCACAGACAGGAAAATCAGCCTGTTTTAATACTAGATGTCCTGGTTTTGTACATGTAAACTCAGCAATACCTTTAGATGGAGAACTACTTAGCTCTACTTATGGTGGACCTATTTATGATATACCAATGTATATTGCTCGTGTAAGTGTGCATCTTCCTGTACTTCTTAGTTCACTCTTTCTCTAACTAAACTTAGCACAAAGACACGTTTTGTAGCTTCTCGATCATTCAATATTTGGTACCCATTTTTGGTGAGTCAACTCTCAACTAATTTTGTTTTACATCGCGTAAAATTCATTAAAAAATGAAATAGAAATACAAAATCTTGTAGATCATAGAGGAAACATACTTGTAGAAATAGAGTTTGGATTGAGAATATTATAAAAAGAGACATTGTAGAGTTATGAGAACGTTAGAATAGTTCTAAAATTTTGTAGACATTCTAAGAAAAAATTTGCATTATTTTTAAAAATAGAGACAAAAAATAAATTTGTGGCCTAAAAAGGACATCTGTGCAAATCGTCCTTCTTTAGTTTTTTCAATTCCGAGGATCGAATTCAAAACCTCTAATTAAGGATGGAGAGACCATATTCATATAAAAAAATTCTCATATCCATTGACAACCAAAAAAAAAAGGGTATATTTGTGTACTTTGACATGTTATTGCAGGTTGCTTATCATTTATTCTAGATTACTAATAACCTGTAATTATCTTTTAATTAATCTGATTATATATGACTTTTTGATAATTTTATCTGACTACTTTTCTTTTACCATATATAGGATATGTCCAATGGAAATTGGTGGTTTAGAATCGGATCAAACTATACAGCAATAGGATTTTGGCCAGCAACGATATTTACAAAGTTAAATGGATTTGCAACAAGTGTTGAATATGGAGGAGTTGCACATTATGCTTGAGGTGATCCAGATGCACCTTCCATGGGTGGTGGCTATTTTCCAGTTGGAGACCTGAAAAAAGATGGATATTGTAGGAACAGTATCTACATAAATGATAAAAATCAAATGAAATCTTTAGATGATATTCCAGTGAAATTATATAATAGTCCATGGTATAGAGTGACTGATTATCCAAACTATGGGGCAGGATATGGGAATATAGTCCTATATGGAGGACCCTTACATGGAAATATAGTTGAGAGTCAATAACATATAGTAGCACTAATTAAATAGGAATTTCATCTTCTTTTCTATGTCTGATTTGACTTGACATAAGAGTTTAAGAAAATAAAAAAAAATTGAATCTTGTGGTCTTAGATAAACCAAAGATATATAGACTTTTGGATTTTATCATTTGTGAATGTAGTCACCTAATTTCGTCCCTCCCCAATATCATTTTTATACATTTTTACCATATCCTATCGTGTACCCTCACCCATGTAATTATACCTCACAAAAAATACAAAAAAATAACAACTCCTAACTAATTTTATCTTATCCTAACAACCTCACCAATTAAAAGACGACACCTTACCTACCCCATACCCCTACACCCCACATCCCTACCCTATATGATCCCCCCTCACGTTTTTTATTCTGGGTCGATAACAAAAATGAGATAGACACAGATATACATAGAGCATCTCACTTACACCGGGGGGGGGGGGGAGGGTTCATCTTCTTCACTGGGAATTACACTCATAGGGGGGGTATCATTTTCATCTCTTCTTCTTTCCATTATCAATAGACAGAAAAACCTCATACAATCATCAAGACCATCATGCACTAATCCACACACACACTCTCTCACTGAAGAAACCCCATCAACACCTCTCTCACTGAAGAAACCCCATCAATACCAGGTACGCACAGCTCGACCATGACAACCTTACCATCACACACACTCATTACACACCTCATCGAAAATTCACGCACACGCTAAAATAGCAAAGACTGAGAGAGGTGGAGAGAGATATTTGCGAGAGATTGAGCGTGAAGGGAGAAATTGAGAGAGAGACGTGGGAGAAAAACAGAGGGAACCAAGAGAGAAAAGGGGTAGACGGGGTTGACAGAGGTCGAATTCTCTGGAAAATCCCGCCGGAAAACGCTACCATCGCACAAACCACGCCACTTTTCTTCAATTTTAACCGTTGTTGAGCTCACCGGAGCTCCGGCCAGAGGAAAACAGTGAACCCAATTTTGGTTTGACCAATTTCATACCATTTTCCGGCAAAGTCCACCGGAAAACGGTCGAAACAGTGACGGGCGACCAAATTTGGGTATGGGTCATTGGTTATTTCGCGGGTTTGGTCCGAGTTGTTGAAAACATAGTGTGAATGATGTTTGGGAATTTGATTTTGATATTTGAGGTTTGATTCGAGGTTTGAATTTGACTTGGAATTCGTGTTGAGGTTCGGTTTGAGGTTTTAGTGCGGATTTCATCTCGTTTAATTGAATAATACTTGAAAGCGACATTGAGGTCCAATTCTTTCCTCTCTTTTAATTCTTATGTGATTGTTGAACGTGATTCGATATGTGAATTGTTAGTGACGTTTGAGTGTTGGAATAGTTAACATTCGTTTGTTCTGATTCGGTGTTTGATTTCCTTGAGTATGGATTGATTATGGTTTGTGTGATGAAATAATATATCATTAAGGATTAAAATTGGTAATTTGGGGAATGGAATTGAGAAGTTGATAAAATGGTGAATTTAGATTAACTTTGGTTTGTTGTTGTTTTCGGAATGAGCGTGAATGTTGTTGGAACGTGATAGATTATGACATGTTAAAACAGATAGGAAAATATAGGTTTGGGTAGGCAAAATTTAGGAGTAAGTTTTCTTGTTGAATGTTTTAATGTGGAATTTGAGTTGAATGATTTGGTTTTAGTTCTTGCATTCAAAAAAAATATTTATTTAATCGGGGAATGCCCTGAGATCATTTGTATTTATTCGCCGGGGAATTCCCCGAAGTACTTTGTATTTGGAGGACGTCCGTGATGAAGGCCCGAGGCATCGAATAAAGTATTGGAGCATAGTTTAGTATCAATGTAGGTTAGCGTAGGTTTAGATTTTCGCATTTTTTATTTGTTTGGTCTATATAATTGGACTGAACATTAAATTTTGAATTGTTTTGTTATGTTTGTTTGATTGATTGTTTGGCGTGCTTTATGTGGTTTATGCATTCGTAGTGTCAAAATAGCCGATAACCAAGCGACCGTGGTCGAACCACGGGATCGAGGGGTGCCTAACACCTTCCCCTCAATCAACAGAATTTCTTAATCAGAATCTCTGTTCGCAAACCAGTTTTAAAGAGTCAAAACCATTTTGAGAAAGGATATCCAAGGGTGACTTGGCACACCCGAATCATGTCAAGTGGCGACTCTAAGTTTTGAATATAAAAGGTCCTTTTCGAAACAATTGTTGATTTTGTCACTTTAATAATAAAACCCTTTCGAACTAAAAAAACATATCTTTTGGATGTTGAAAAAGGGGTGAGACAGCTCTGGCCACTCTGCTGGGGAATTGTTCAGAATTCGAGCTTATTTTGGAGTCGTATCATCTTTGTTTGGCACTATAGGTGTATAAACATTTTATTTGTGTTGTTTTGTGTTATTGTTTTATCATTGTGGAATATTTTCGTGCTCTTTGTGTACAGTATTTATCCTATATGTTACCGCTTTTATGTCTGGCATCATGTATCTACCCCCAAGCCTTCTTTCTACAACAATTTCGTAGTTCACGTGTTGTACACGACCTCTAGTTGAGTCACCTTTATTTAAGGGGGGAGTTGTTGGTGTTATGGAGTAGGTGGAAAGCTCCCCCGAACAACCTTGTTAGTGAACCTCAACGTAGGTCATCCTTTAGGTCATGCTTATGTGCATCATATTGAGACCTAGCGGAGTTCACTTGTTCCTTTGTAGGAGACTCACCTCTAAAGCATCCTTACGTGCTAAATGTTGCATTTTTGAGGATAACATGGTCATTTGATGGACTGATTTGGGAAAAACATGTGTTAGAAGTAAAGTGTGTGGGTGATGAAAAAAAGAACAAGAAAAAAAAAAGAGTTTCATAGTTTTTAGAGTTTTTTTTATGGCTTTAATTTTTCACAATTCCCAAATTCGAAAGGACTTTTTTACATTTCGCACTCATTTTCTCAAAAAACATCAAAAAGATTTTCCTTTGTCTCGTTTAGCATGCATTCACAATTCGAAAACTTCAAAAAGATTTTTCATTTATAGGATGTGTTTATAAAAGAAAAATGCAAAAAAAAAAAAAAGATGTTAGAAATTTTTTACATTTCGTATAACGAAAATACCAAAAAGATTTTTCTTTCATAGTTGTTGATATCATTTTTCTGTGAAGTATCAAAATGAAAACTCAAATGATTTTATTAACATGGTTCATTGTATGTCTTTGGTCGTATCTCTTAAGTCAGGATCTAGCCTGTTATTTAATCATTAATTGTCCAATCTGGACGAACTACGGACCCCTAATTCTCCTCTCTCGGGAGTGAGATACGTAGGCAACCTATTGTCGATTCAGGGATCTTATTTCAAAAATCCAAAAAGATTTTATTCACTCTTTATTAAAGTGGGTGTTTCATATATGTCTTTAAGAGAAAACAACAAAAAAGATTTTTCCTTTAATAGGTTCAAGTTTCGTTTTCATATGAAATTCAAAATTGAAAACCCAAAAAGATGTTTTTTGGTAATCATAGGTTTCATTTGTATAGGGATGTTCAAGCCGAAGAATTCAAAAATATTTTCGTCATTTCTTTTGACAAATTTTTATTTTCTTTCCTTTTTAAAGTTTCAAGAAAAAAAATAGAAAGAAAAAGAGTTTAATCGGCCATTTTGGAAAGACTTCACGAACTATGCACACCTGATTCTCCTCTTTCGGGAGTGAGATACGTAGGCGCCCTTCTTGAGTTCGGTGATCTTTTCAAGAAAAAAAAGAGGTTTTGAAAAACTGTTGAACTCTAACTATTTGCTATCTCTTGTCCAGTTAGTTTAAGGAGGTTGGTTTGTGGCATTTTGGTTGGTTCTCCATGTTGCTCCAAGTCACAGAGAAAGTTATGGCCAATAAGAATACCAAGTTAGTTGTCACTAATCAGATAGGGAGTTCGTAGAATGAGAATATAGGAGATAATGAAGAGATTCGGAAATTAAGGCGGCAAATAATAGAAATGCATCGAGCTTGGGCTAATGGGTTGCCGCCTCCTCCAGTTCCCACTGATAATCTAGAATATCTTTCTAGATTGCCTCCCGTGTCACATGCACAATTTCCCATTTTTGTTGATATGCCACAACATGCATCAGGATCGACTCCGGGGCAACAATATCCAACCACTTCCAAGGTTTATTTCCTCACTCCCCAATCCAAGACTACCATATACTCGGCTCCAACTGCTGTTCATGCTTTTGCGGCGCCACCTCCACTTGAAGATCCTACTTTTGATGTTCATACACAAGTTGTGCCTCCCTACTCTACAAGAGAGCCTGCATTGAATATTTTTAGTGATCAGCATTATGCTCTCGAGCCCACATTTAAATCAACTGGTCCTTACGATTGCCCTCAACTGCCTAAATTTTCTCCTAACACTGAGAAGCCTATTATGACAGAAGAACAAAAGGAAATAACCAGAAAATTGAAAAGTTTGGAACTGACTATGAAAAACTTGCAAGGACTTGGGGGTACAAAAGTGTCTCATATAAAGATCTGTGCATGTTTCCAGGTGTACATCTTCCTTTTGATTTTAAAATACTGAAGTTTGAGAAGTATGATAGACATGGTGATCCTGTAGCACATTTGAGACTCTATTGCAACCAGTTAAGGGGCGCTAGAGGGAAGGAAGAACTACTCATGACTTATTTCGGGAAGAGTCTTTCAGGACTAGCTTCGGAATGGTTTGTTGATCAAGACATTGACAAGTGGATTAGTTGGGATGACCTAGCTAATGTATTTGTGCAACAATTTCAATACAATGTGGAGTTGATACCTGATGAAAAATCCCTAACTAGTATTAAAAAGAAGAATACTAAGAGTTTCAGGGAGTATGCGATCAGATGGCGTGAACAAGCTGCTAGAGTAAAACTGCCAATGAAAGAAAGTAAGATAGTGGAGGTGTTTATTCAAGTGCAAGATGAAATATATTATCAACACTTGTTACCTACATTAGGCAAGCATTTATTGAGGTCCTCAAAATGGGGGAGATGATAGAGGATAGAATTAAGACTGGTCACATTGTGAGTTTTGCAACATTAAAAGAGACTACTAAAGCAATTCAAAAAGGTTCGGAAAGTGTTGAAGGAAAGAAGAATGAGAAAGATGCATCTGCTATTATAGTTGGACAACAGGCACGGGAAAGAGGACCATACCATCGTTACCCACGGGCTCAAACCCAAGTTTATGGCCAAGTGCCACAAAATCCTTCCCAAAATCCATTATATTCCATTCCAACATCTCCATATCAAGTGTATAATGTGCAACCATATGTTCAACCCCTATCTTACCCATACTAGTGCGCGCCAACTCTGCTGAGTTATTATCCAACTCCATATACATACCGAAGCCCTTCTAGACCTGGTTTTTAATTTAAGCCAAATAATAAAATGAGACAGAAGTCGAGGGACAGCTTCATACCCATTGGAGAGTCGTATGCAAGTTTATTCCAGAGATTGGTACAACAGGGCATGGCCAATCCTCTCCTTGGGTATACTCCTGCCCCACATTCAAGAAGTTTTGATCGTAATGTACGATGTACATATCATTCTGATGTTCAGGGTCACAGTATTGAAGATTGTCGTGCTTTGAAAAGAGAAATTGAAAAGATGATTCAAGATAAATCAATCATGGTGCAGAACATTGACAGTGAGGAAAGCTCTAGTCATGCTGATATACAAACCAGTGGCTAAGATGTTAGGCTAAGCAATTGAGAAGTCACCCCTCTCCTTACTAGGAAGGAGTTTGGTAACTTGTTTTGTTTTATTTTCTGTTCTCCGAATTATTTCAGGGTTGTAGTTCGGGATCTTTCTTGTTTTGTCCTTTTGTTGTTTATGTTCAAACCCTTTTATCTTTTGTTTCGACTAAATGAAGTGTCTCATTTTTCTTTGTGTTTTAAGTATGTGTTGTTTGTTTGTTTTCTTTACATAGTACATTTTGTGTTGACTCTAGTGATATGACATGCTAGTGAAATTTTCAGCCAGATCTTAAAATCCAGTTTAAGCATGAACATTGAATCAAAGTGTTAAAGTTAGAAAAAGAGAGTATATGAGAAAATAGATAGAGTCCTGAGACATTTGGTGATAAGTTAAGGCAATTATTTTGAGAATCACAAGAATAACTTGGCTATCGATCGAAAGGCAAGTCCCAATTAGGTCAAATAATGGACGTGTGATCTCTATATCAAGAGAAACAAGAAGATAAGTAGCTCCACGAAAGCATGAGTTATTTGATGTGAGGAATGTACAAGAAAGGTGGAGTTTACAGAAGAAGTAGTGACACACAGACTCAATCTGCTTAAAAAGATGTCGCAAATGATCTTCACCTCTCACTTCTAATTGCATATTATGTACATGCATTCTCAAGGATTGATATGATGAAGACATTTCATTCTGCTATCCAAACATTGTGTCATTCTTTGTTTACCCCATTTGAGCCTTAGTGTTATTTTCTTTCATACCCCTCTTTTGGAATCAAGATAGAGTAAGCAAAGTTCAAAAAATAGTGTCGAGTAAAAAGATAAAGTCTAAAAGTTACAAAAAAGAGACAAAAATGTTTCCAAAAAAAGAGTGTCAAGAAAAATAAAGTTAGAAAAAAATAATCGCAAAGTGAAAAGAGCGAATAAAAGAAAAAAAATCAGATCAAAGTAAAAGGACAAGCAGCCAGAACTACGCATGACCTGATTCTTCTCTCTCGGGGGTGAGATACGTAGGCTGCACTATTAAGGGATCGGTCCAACCAAATAAATAATTTAGAATCATCCAGTCAAAAAAAAATGGGGCATAATTTAATCCTCATTTATTTGAGTCGATTCCAAAAATTGTAAGTCCTAACCCACTTCAAATGTCGTTTGGGCCTCATGCCATCCTTTCTTTCTAACCCTATCCAAAATCCAAGTTACAACTAAAGAAAGACCTTCAGATCAATCTTTGAAAATGTTAAGGCTAAGCATACAATCGATGTGATGACGCATTCTGGGAACTACTTGTCTTTCTTAACATAAGAAATCAGGAGAGAATTAAAAATGAAAGAGTCTTATTGGTGAAAACTCTCACCGGAACCGTGAGATGAATGGTGAGTTGAGAGAAATAAAAATGAGAGAGTCTTATCGGTGAAAACCCTCACGGGCACTGTAAGGCGATGGTGAGTTGAGACAAATGAAAATCGGATTCTCATTAGTGAAAAACCATTATAGAAATCATAAGGCAATGATGAGCTGAGGAAAATAAAATAAGAAATACTTGTTGGCGAAAACCTTTCAACGTGCCACTAGCCGAATGAGGTCTCTGAATGCAATTGACCCAAGAAAGTAACTTAATTTCAGGGTCATTACCTCAACAACAATTGGTAGAAGGTTTGGATGAAATGATCAGGCAGCTTAATCCAAATGGATGGCATAATCATTAGAGTTGATTGTCATTTTAGATAAATTTTTCATTTCTTTATTTCAAATAGGGACTTTCATTGTCTTTTATTTCTTCTCTTTATCTTTATTTTTATTTTCTTGAGTCAGTTATCCAAATAAAACAAAATTTGTTATCATTTCTCTCTTGTTTTTGAGTCAAGTACATGTCAAAACAAGTGAGAAAGATTTCAAAACTGGTTACCAGCTTCTTTAATTGCAGAAAGCAAGACAAAAGGGCCAGCACATGCTAAAGACATGCTTGTGAGCCATAACAAAGCATGCAAAAATTTTTGTCAACCGATAAGTCTGGGAGCTCATGGAAATACCAAAGTTCAAATGGTTTATCTAAGAAACATGACAATGCAGGGATACTGTATTTGTTTCAGAGTCACTCTTAATAATCTGAGTTCGGGTCAATGATACAGCAAGCCAGTGACACATGCTAATGGTTGAAAACAAGATTAAATGCGACCGGGGCAAGAGCGATTTCCACGAAATCCAAAGCCACAACCAACCACAATGTTTTTAAACTAACAAGTTTTCTTTTTATGAAATAGGAACACATGCTACCTTTGAATCAAGGATTTCAAAGCCTAAACATCAAGAGTCGTAATATTCTCACTTCTACAAATACAAGAGGCAATGTTGATGCACATATTTGGTATTCAAACCCATGGTAATTCAAGCGGCATTTGTAAGGAGACGCACTTCCTTGTTTTGGTAATTCTAGCAACATTTGTAAAGAGACGCACTTCCTTGTTTGGGTAATTCCAGCAATATTTGTAAGGAAACGCACTTCCTTATTTGGTAAATCCAACAGCATTTGTGAGAAAACACACTTTCTTGTTTGGTAATTCAAGCGGTATTTGTAAGGAGATGCATTTCCTTTTGTGGAAAATTCAAGCAATATTTGTAAGGAGATGCACTTCCTTGTTTGATAATTCAAGCAACATTTGTAAGGAGACGTACTTCCTTGTTTGGTAATTCTATTGGAACTTGTAAGGAGACGCACTTCCTTGTTTGGGTAATTCCAGCAACATTTATAAGGAGACACAATTTCTTGTTTGGGTAATTCCAGTAACATTTGTAAGGGGACGCACTTCCTTGTTTTGACAATTCAAGCAACATTTGTAAGGAGACACACTTCCTTATTTTGGTAATTCAAGCGCTATAATAAGGAGACACACTTCCCTATTTGGTAATTCGATCGGCATTTGTAAGGAGACACACTTTCTTGTTCGGGTAATTCCAACAATATTTGTAAGGAGACGCACTTCCTTGTGTGGGAAATTTGTACTAATTCATGCATATCGTTTAAGGGTTTAAATATTTTTGACTGAGCGACCAAATGTTTAGAAAGTCCAATATTTTTTGTATCATCATTAAGTTCCCTGACATTACATTGTTTTGTAACTAATAAAACTAATCCTAGCAATTTTAAGCTTGCATAATCCTAAACCTTTTAGCGGGTATCAACATAGTGGAGGTCGCATAAAGGCTCAAAAAAAGATTAACACCATACAAGTTGGTTGAACAGTAAGTTGTTTAAATTACTCTTTAAACTTTAAATTCGATCGGCATTTGTAAGGAGACACACTTTCTTGTTCGGGTAATTCCAACAATATTTGTAAGGAGACGCACTTCCTTGTGTGGGAAATTCAAGCAACATTTGTAAGGAGATGCACTTCTTTGTTTGATAATTCAAGCAACATTTGTAAGGAGACACACTTCCTTGTTTGGTAATTCGATTGGTATTTGTAAGGAGATGTGCTTCTTTGTCTGGGTAATTCAAGCACCATTTGTAAGGAGATGTACTTCCTTGTTCGGATAATTCAAGCAACACTTATTAGGAGACACACTTCTTTATTTGGACAATTCAAGCGATATTTGCAAGGAGACACACTTCTTTGTTTGGGTAATTCAAGCAGCATTTGATAAGGAGACGCACTTCCTTCTTTGGGGTAATTCAAGCAACATTTATAAGGAGACGCACTTCCTAGTTTGGGTAATTCAAGAAACATTTGTAAGGAGACACACTTCTTTGTTTGAGTAATTCAAGAGACATTTGTGAGGAGATGCACTTCCTTAGTTGAGTAATTCAAGCGGCATTGGTAAGGAGACGCACTTCCTTGTTTTGGTAATTCAAGCAGCATTGGTAAGGAAATGCACTTCATTGTTTTGATAATTCAAGCAACATTGGTAAGGAGATGCATTTTCTTGTTCAGGTAATTCAAATTTTGCTTTTTAGGCGATGCACTTCCTAACTTAAGTCTTGATTCATAGAATATGCACTTTCTAGTCAAGTTATCGCACTTAACCCTAAGGAGACACACTTCCTTGCTAGTTTTCATTTTTCAGGTGGCACACTTTTTAGCTTAAACTTATATCTCTAGAAGACGCACTTTCTAGTTAGAATCCCTCACTTTAATTCTTAGGAGATGCACTTCCTAGTCTTGCTTATTCAATTGTACTCTCAAGAGATGCATTTCTTGGTCAGAGTCTTGATTCATTATTGCAACATGCAAGTAGGTATGATGTGACTTTTCCAAAAGTCTTCTGATAATAAACTGGGGCAAAAATTCAATTTCTATTTTTGAAACTTTACTTTTCTCGCAAATAAAACCTCTTTATAATAATATTTGTTTGGAATAATTTTCTTTTCAGTTTTGATGTGATTTCAGGAGCCTTCCCGAAGCACAGGGCGAATAAATGGAAAACCAAGCAACAAGGTGTAGAAATTGAAAGTTAAACAGATTGAAAAATAGCAAGTCAGGAGCCCGCCGGCAGAACAGGGTGAAGAAGTTGAAAGCATGGCAATAAGTTGATGAAATAGAAATTCAGGAACCCGCTTGGAGAACAGGGTGAAGAAATTGAAAGGGAAGTAACGAGTTAAAGAAATAGAAAGTCAGGAGCCCGCCTGAAGAATAGGGTGATGAAACTCAAGTCAAGAGTCCAAAAGAAGCTGTATAGATAGGATTTTTGTAATTTCATTTATTATTTAACTTGTAATTTACATTTTTAATGTAATGACACAGCCGTGGACCGGAACCTTGATGGAACCTCACTCGACTCTCCAACTCGGTATAGTCCATCTCTTTCTAATCCTTTGAGATACCTGTCACTCGATTCCCTCATAACTTGGGTAGGTAGGATGTCCTAAGTCAAGACCCGGTTGTCCTTCTTTCTTTTGTTTCTTTCTTTAATAATGGTCGGGACAAAATTCTGTCTTGTTGTCTACTTCTTTGTCTGAAAACACTTCGTGTTTACATTCAAAGGGGGTATGATGTAGACACTTAATTTCGTCCCTACCCGATATCATTTTTATCCATTTTTACCTTATCCGACCGTGTACCCTCACCCATGTAATTATACCCCACAAAAAATACAAAAATATAACAAATCCTAAGTAATTTTATCTTATCCTAACAACCTCTCCAATTAAAAGACGACATCTCACCTACCCTATACCCCTATACCCTACATCCCTACCCTATATGATCCCCCCTAACGTTTTTTCTTCTGGGTTGATAACAAAAATGAGATAGACACAGATATACATAGAGCATCTCACGTACACCAGGGAGGGTTCATCTTCTTCACTGGGAATTACTCACATAGGGGGGTATCATTTTCATCTCTTCTTCTTTCCATTATCAATAGATAGAAAAACCTCATACAATCATCAAGACCATCACACACTAATCCACACACACGCACTCTCTCACTGAAGAAATACCATCAAGACTAGGTACGCACAGATCGACCATGACAACCTCACCATCACACACACTCATTACACGCCTCACCAAAATTCACGCACACACTAAAATAGCAAAGACTGAGAGAGGTGGAGAGAGATATTTACGAGAGATTTAGAGTGAAGGGAGAAATTAAGAGAGAGACGTGGGAGAAAACAGAGGGAACCAAGAGATAAAAGGGGTAGACGGGGTTGACAGAGGTCTAATTCTCCGGCAAAACCCGCCGGAAAACGCTACCATCGCACAAACCATGCCATTTTTCTCCAATTTTAACCGTTGTTGAGCTCACTAGAGCTACGACAAAAGGAAAATAGTGAACCCAATTTTGATCCAACCAATTTCAGTCCATTTTCCGGCAAAATCACCAGAAAACGGTTGAAACAGTGACGGGGAACCAAATTTGGGTATAGGTCTTTGATTATTTTGCGATTTTGGTTCGAGTTGTTGAAAACAGAGTGTGAATGATGTTTGGGAATCTGATTTTGATATTTGAGGTTCGATTCGAGGTTTGAATTTGACTTGAAATTCGTGCTGAGGTTCGGTTGAGGTTTTAGTGCGGATTTCATCTCATTTAATTGAATAATACTTGGAAGCGACATTGAAGTCCAATTCTTTCCTCTCTTTTAAATGATTCGATATGTGAATTGGATTGGTTAACATTCGTTTGTTCTGATTCGGTGCTTGATTTACTTGAGTATGGATTTATTATGGGTTGTGTGATGAAATAATATCTCATTAAGAATTAAAATTGGTAATTTGGGGAATGGAATTGAGAAGTTGATAAAATGGTGAATTTAGATTAACTTTGGTTTGTTGTTGTTTTAGGAATGAGCGTGAATGTTGTTGGAACGTGATAGATTATGACATGTTAAAACAGATAGGAAAATATAGGTTTGGGTAGGCAAAATTTAGGAGTAAGTTTTCTTGTTGAATGTTTTAATGTGGAATTTGAGTTGAATGATTTGGTTTTAGTTCTTGCATTCAAAAAAAATATTTATTTAATCGGGGAATGCCCTGAGATCATTTGTATTTATTCGCCGGGGAATGCCCCGAAGTACTTTGTATTTGGAGGACGTCCGTGATGAAGGCTCGAGGCATCGGATAAAGTATTGGAGCATAGTTTAGTATCAATGTAGGTTAGCGTAGGTTTAGATTTTTGCATTTTTTATTTTTTTGGTCTGTATAATTGGACTGAACATTAAATTTGGGATTGTTTTTATTTTGTTTGTTTGATTGATTGTTTGGCGTGCTTTAGGTGGTTTATACATTCGTAGTGTCAAATTAGCCGATACGCTCTACCAAGCGACCGTAGTCGAACCACGGGATCGAGGGGTGCCTAACACCTTCCCCTCAATCAACAGAATTCCTTAATCAGAATCTCTGTTCGCAAACCAGTTTTAAAGAGTCAAAACCGTTTTGAGAAAGGATATCCAAGGGTGACTTGGCACACCCGAATCATGTCAAGTGGCGACTCTGAGTTTTGAATATAAAAGGTCCTTTTTGAAACAATTGTTGATTTTGTCACTTTAATAATAAAACCCTTTCGAACTAAAAAAAATATATCTTTTAGATGTTGAAAAAGGATTGTGACAGCGAAAAAAGTCTCTTTCATTTTAAATTTTGCAAAAAAGACTCATGCTTGATGTAAATGTAGTGTTCATACGATGTGAAGGAATATATTAAAGAATTCCTAGTTGTTGTTATTGTTGATTATTTGGACTAGTGGATCTTATGTGTATTTGAAAGTTTGTAATAACATCTAATCGCAAGCATTTATTTATAAAAGAAACATCATGATGATATGCCTATTAGAAGAATTACCAAGGAACAATCTAACACAAAAAGGTGGGAAAAATCTTTTTGATCACAATTGTAAAAAGTCTTATTCACACTATAAACTAGTTAGTTTTTAGATATTTTTATCCTTTTCATTCTAAATTTGAAGAAAATGTTGTACAAGGCTATGTAAATCTTTTCACAACTGTGGCCAAATTTAGACAAAAAAAAATTGTGATCATTTAGCACTTCCCTAACAGGTGCATATATGTAAAATTTTCTTGGAAAAGAACAGCTGCATTCTGTCGGATTCTAGATAAGTTTTGTCCACTTGACTGAACTCATTTTTTTCTGCTCGAACTATGTAAATAAAATCGCACTCATTTTGGACTCACATTGATTCTAAATTATGAATATGCCAGCCTATTGGCCTACAACTTTTAAAGGACTTAATATTTTTGACACTTTGACATCATAGAATAGCGCCCATCTATACAGATAGGATCGGCAAATGTATGATAGATGTATATAGGTGTGTAGTAATGTATAAATAGTGTACTAATTCATGCATATCGTTTAAGGGTTTAAATATTTTTGACTGAGCGACCAAATGTTTAGAAAGTCCAATATTTTTTGTATCATCATTAAGTTCCCTGACATTACATTGTTTTGTAACTAATAAAACTAATCCTAGCAATTTTAAGCTTGCATAATCCTAAACCTTTTAGCGGGTATCAACATAGTGGAGGTCGCATAAAGGCTCAAAAAAAGATTAACACCATACAAGTTGGTTGAACAGTAAGTTGTTTAAATTACTCTTTAAAGTAAGGGTGGCAACGGACCGGAACCGGAAACTCCGGACCGGAATTACCGGATCCGGAACGTTTCCGGAACCTCGTTACCGGGTTATGTCTCCGGAACCGGAGTTACCGGAACCGGAATACCGGAATATATACCCTAGTTCGGACCGGTCCGGTAGGTACCGGTGTGGAACCGGAACGGACCGGTCCGATACCGGAAGTTACCGGAATTTTGGTCGGCTACCAGTTTTTTTTTTTTTTTTTCTTTTTTTAACTTTTAATTGAAATTGTAACTTAATTGAGATTAATTTATAAGTTAAATATATATATTTTTAACTTATATAGTTTATATAATTTATTAACTTTTTTTAATAAGTTTAAGTTGTAATTATTGTAAATTAAAATCCAAATTCTGACCGTTATTCCGGACCGGAAACCGGTCAACCGGCACCGGAAATACCGGAACCGGAATTACCGGAAATTTTTGAAGGTCCGGTCCGGTTTCGTTATCCGGAACATTTGGTACCGGTAAACCGGAACCAACCGGACCGGTTTGTTACCGGAACCGGAATTCAACCGGAACCGGAACTACCGGAACGGAACGGAAGGTTCCGGTTCCGTTGCCACCCTTACTTTAAAGTCAAACACATTTATAATTATCCAAAAAAAAATCATCTTCATTAATTTCTTTGGGCAGTATATTGTTTTGAAAGTTGATTTATGTGGCTCTATTGCTATTGTGGGAAATTCTTGATGGACTTTTAAATGATTTGATCAAGATTGAGAAATATTTGGTAAAATGCTGAATAAATAAGCAGAAAGGACCACAAAATTAATCTATCTACCATAGTTAGAAATTATATCTCATAGTAATTAAGTTATATCTTCTCACAATTATTAGATGTTAATATATACTCATATGCCTAACATCATCTTGAAAAACTAGTTAGTGCAGTGAATATAGACCACAAAGCTCACTTAAATGGGCATCATAGCTTGATACTTACCGCAAAAAAAAAAAAAACATAAAATTAAAAATTGTAGTCTTAAATAAGTTAAAGTTATTTTTTAATGAGAATTACCAGCATCCATAGTGGTTTGTTTAGAACGAATAGGGTAATTTGCTTATAGAGAAACTTTTGTATGATCAAGTTCCCATAATATTGTAAATGATCAGACTCTGCAAAAGAATATTGAAAAGTAAAATCTTAATAATTCACAATGAATTGGAGAAAAGAGTGGTTTTGTAGAGATAAAAATTACTAGTATGTAATAGATAAGGAAAAAATCCTCAATTTGTAAATATTACCTCTATGGATAATTAATAAAAAAAAAAGTGTAAATTTTCAAAATAAAAAATTAAATCACTTTTTTACCTTATCTACGTCATCAAATATATGGTCACAACAACAATATCAGAGTATCTAATTAATTTATTCCCTTAATAAGAAATCTAAAAGTGAATTGTAATATATACCATTTTGACTGGCACCAATCAAATAAATATTTTTCCATCTTCTACTAGTATAGATATATGTTGTTTAGTTTCAGATTTACTTGCATTTTTGTAACAAATATTAGTATTTTGACTGCCATCAGTCAAATAAATATTTTCCCATCTTCTACTAGTATAAATATATGCTGTGTAGTTTCAAATTTATTTGTATTTTGTAACAAATACCAACTCTAGGCATCATGTCACACCTGGTAACTTCTCTTTAATTCATTTTCATAAGCTTTAAAGTTTTTCTTGGTACCTATTGCTAGTGATATCCCATAAAATTAGTCGAGGACTACGAAAGTTAGCCTGAATATCAAGATTATTAAATAAAAATATGTTGTTTATAGCTTTTGAAGTTTTGTTGTGTGCTTCCATGGAATTGAGGTGGTCATTTATAGATATTTCTAATTTTGCCTTCTGTATATTTTTTATTCATTCATACCTTTATTTGAGTAAATTGCCCCGTATGCTTTTGTTGTCTTATCTTAGGATAGTTCTTCTAGTTAATGTTTGCTTAATTATTTCTCAAATTGTAGAAATTGTTGCAGCATCTGAGAGCTACATTACAAATTTTGGTTACAATTTCACTACTCTTTAGCTATGCAAAAATTGAAGCAAGACAAAGCCTATCTGAGGTTGAAGATTTAGAATTGGAGAGGCAATTAAAGCTTATAAATAAGCCAGCTATCAAGACCATTAAGGTATAATCTCTATTTAATTATAATAATTTTAAAGAAAATAATGTATCTCGTCTGATGTGATGAGAAAATAATAAAGACCTTATTATACCACAATAATCAGATGGCCATTGAGATTCAAACTCGTGCTACTACGATTTGAATTGTACCCTATTAGCTATTGAGATGTTTATAAGGGACAATCACAACAAATATTATATCTAATAGTTTGCACTACATCTATGTTTATATAAAGATTGGAAACTAATTGCTACTATTTGATAAGTAGGAAAAATATGAAGATATATATGATTGTGTGGACTTTTACAAACAACCTGCATTCGACCATCCTCTGTTGAAGAATCACAATTTTCATCCTGAGGTACATCTCTATATTCAATAATTTCAAGTTTAAACTATCCAGTTTGTTCAATCAAATTTCTGAAATAATCTCTCTACCTCAACGAGGTAGGGTAAGGCTTGTGTACGTTCCACCCTCTTCAGATCTCACTTGTATAATTTCACTGGATATATTATTATTGTTGAAAAT
This sequence comes from Capsicum baccatum var. pendulum, assembly GCA_030864225.1. Lineage (NCBI taxonomy): Eukaryota > Viridiplantae > Streptophyta > Magnoliopsida > Solanales > Solanaceae > Capsicum > Capsicum baccatum. The sequence continues at coordinate 10,607,088 of CM061550.1, forward strand.
TTTGAAACATATTGTACAACATATATAGCAACTCATAAAACTTATTATTATTATTTTTTTTTTGGATGCAGATGAAACCTACCTTACCCAATTTACTAGGAGATGGCACTTCCTCAAACATTAATAGACCATTTAGCATAGGGTTTAAAGGGGGAGGTTGTCCTACTGGAACAGTCCCTATTAGAAGAACTACCAAAGACGATCTAATACGACAGGGATTTTTATCACAAATTAGAGGTGCAGATGATTCATCTCCTGATGGTGATGTGAGTTTGCTACAAAAAAATTCTAACGCTTTTCCTAATTTCTAAAGTTCAAACTTTATTTCACATATTTTTCTACACAATTATATATTTATCATGTCTATGCAGGATATAAAGCTCAGCGTTTTAGATGGAACAGACTCTACGCTTTTTAAAAAATACCTGAGGGTAATTTATATGCTTTTATTATTCCATATTCTAGCCATGAAACACTAAATTCTGCAATTTTCTTGGAAGCAACTAACTACATCCTGTTGGCTAAGGCAGATTTAGGGCAAGTTCTATCCCTGAACTCATTATTTTCCTCTATAACTATGTAAATAAGATCACACTTATTCTGGACTCATGTTGACTATAAATTTTTCTATGCCTTTTGGCCTACAACTTTTATAGGACTTACTAATATTTTTGGGATTTAGACATAATATAGCCCCCCCCCCCCCCCCCCCCCCCCCCCCAAAAAAAAAAAAAAAATAGTTTGCCGGTGTATGATATATGTATATATATGTGTAGTAATGTATAATTAGTTTAATAAATGTATATCGGCTAGCTAGCGGATGTATATATTTTTGGCAGAGCGACCAAATATGTAGAGAGCCCAATACTTTTTGCATCATCATTAAGTCCCAATCACTACATTAAGTCCCTAAACATGTTGTGTTTTTGCTGCATTTCAGTATGCAATTGTGCAAATCCCAGAGGATTCAACAAACAAAATAGCAGGAGCAGGGGCAATTCTTAGCGTGCATAATCCTCAAAATCTTACTAATCGTCAATTTAGTGCAGGCTATATTAAGGTTCAAAATAACAACGACAGCATACAAGCCGGTTGGATAGTAAGTTCTTTAATTTGCTCTTTATTAGCATTAATCTATAAGTTATACAACACTAATCAATTGTATTAGTCTATATATATATACAAATTTCTCTCTTTATATGTGTGCGTATGTGATTGCATCTACTAACTCCAAATCCTGCATAAGCCTATATATGCCAATCAAAGCATTATCATGGCACTTGTGTTAAAATCATCGATTGCCTAATAAATGTATGTTTTTTTTTTCAAATGAATTAGGTGAATGCAGAGGACTATGGAGACACTCGTACACGAATGTACACATATTTTAAGGTAGTTCCCTTAACTTCTTTCTATGAAAACTAATCATGTCATGATTTGCTTGAAAGTCAATGTATTAATTAATGTTCTGAATTTTTTATTTTTTTTTATGATCACAGTCTGGAAGAATGGCTTGTTTTAATACTCGATGTCCTGGTTTTGTACAAATAAACACTGGAGTAGCTTTAGATGGACAACTTACTCCCTCTACGTATGGTGGACCTGTTCAGGAATTACCATTGTACATTGCACGTGTAAGTGTTCATCTTTCTGTACTTGTTAGTTCACTCTTTTCTAGCTACGTCCAAAGACATTGTTTTTAGTTTACATGTTATATATATATATATATATATATATATATTGAATAACATGTAATTTATCTTTTAAGATGACCTGATTATATCTGAGCTTTTGGTTATGTATCCGACTTGTTTTTCTTTTACCATGTATAGGATACGTCAAGTGGAGATTGGTGGCTTTTTGTAGAATCAAACAATATAAAAGTTGGATTTTGGCCATCAAAGATTTTTGCAAATTTAGGTGGATTTGCAATTGGTGCTGAATATGGAGGAGTTGTACATGCTAATCGAGGTGATGCAAATCCTTCGATGGGCAGTGGCTATTTTCCAAGTGGAGACCTGAAAAAAGATGCATATCTTAGGAATAGTACTTTCTTAAATGAAAATAATCAAGCCAAATCTTTTAATGACATTTCTGCGAAATTATATGCAACCAGACCAAGTGTGTATAGGGTATATCAACATCCAGACTCTAAACCTGAGAATGGTGCTTTAGTGACATATGGTGGACCAGCTGAACATATGTAAAATCTTTTCATTATGAGCTTGTTTGGATTGGTTGATTAAAAGTAGCTAACAAGTATTACATGTTGAAAAGTATTCCCTGCGCAATTTTTGATACTGAAAGAGTGTGTGTCTATATATATATTAGTTTGATCGGACGTGTCTCGCATGTGTAACGTTTGATTATCTAAAATTAAATGATTTTATCTATTGCGGAAACTTATAATGAAGCGTAAAAGTTTAAATCACTTTTCAAAGATTCTTTACCCTTTAATATAATAATGTAAATATAAACATATATTTTACTGTAAGCACACATATATTTTACCACCAGAAGTTCCAAGTGGTTGATGGATGATCGCATTTGCGTTTGTCATGCAGTACTTCTTTTCCTTACATCACTTTTACTTAGTCATGCAGTACCTCTTTCTCTTGCTGTCAGAGGCTAAGAGAGACACATTATTGATTCATTCGGCAGGAAATTCTTTCAATTTTCTGATTAAAAACTCTCATCTAAAAGAGAAACACAAGAAATAAAAGAAGAGAGTTCATTATCAATTGTTGATTATGAATAACTCATATATAATCTTTAAAACTATTAATTAAAAGAAACAAATGAAAGCATAAAGTGTGATGGTAATAAATTCAAGAATACACATGAATCAAAATTAAAATAATAAGAAAAAGTAAAAATAGGAGTATATTTCTTTTAAGTTTTACAAAATCATTGATAACATTCTCATTACGTACGTGAAACTTTTAAAAATTTGATACTTCTAATTTTTTTTTTATCCTAACGTTTTTATATTTATTTCTACACTTGTCACATCTTCTTAATATCAAATTTAGTGTTGGGTTCGAAATCAAGAGGTCGTCATGCGGAAGCTTAAAATCGCAAATTATTGAGATGATAATTTAGATGACAGAAAAATATACTAAAAAGACATATTATTAATATAATTCGGTCAAACGACCTACATATGAAAAATTAATAATAAAAAACTTAAGACCTATTGGGAGAAATTTCCTCCTAAACAAGACTGTTTAAACGACTACATTGTGGATACTATTATATTATGGTATGAGAAGAGCATTCTTGTATTTATAGTGTTCCAAAACCTTTCCTCCAAGAAAGAGGTTTGCCAAATATGAAAAAGTTTTATATTTTTTTTTCAGGAAAAGTAAAAGTAATTATGGTATTACTTTTATTTTCTTTCTAAGAAAAAATAAAACTTAAATTTGGTAAGAAAACCAGGGCAAAAACCCTAACAAATCTCCCCCTTTTGGCATAATTTTCTTTATTTGATCTGTCTTCTTCATATCACATGCATGAACTTGCTCTTGATATAATCTTCATAACTACTGCTTGTCATGGTTAAAAATAAGGTTTAAATATCATGGTTAAAAATTGGTTTAAAAGTAATATTTTATTGTTATTTCTAAAGATGCAGCAATAGAGATATTGAAAATATGGTTGAAACTTGTTCTCCAAATGTAGTTTGACAAAAATCCTCATTATCATCAAATTGGTTGCAACTTTGTTCAACAATTGGACAATTGAATCATTGAACCGTGGGCTCTAATACCACTTGTTGGATTCGAAATCGAGAGGGCGTTATGCGGAAGCTTAAAATCGCAAATTATTGAGATGATAATTTAGATGACAAAAAAATATATACTAAAAATACATATTATTAATATAATTTGGTCAAAGGACCTACATATGAAAAATTAATAATGAAAAACTTAAGACCTATTGGAGAAAATCTCCTCTTAAACAACAAGACTCTTTAAATGACTACATTATGGATGCTATTATATTATGGTATGAGAAAAGGGTTCTTCTATGTATAGTGCTCCAAAATTTTTTCTCCAAGAAAGAGATTTGTCAAATATAGAAAAGTTTTATATTTTCCTTTCAGGAAAAGTAAAAGTAATTATAGTATTACTTTTATTTTCTTTCTAAGAAAAACAAAACTTAAATTTGGTAAGAAAATCAGGGCAAAACCCCTAATGTTTAGTTCATTTAGAATTCTTAAGCTAATGAAAAAAATATTAGTTATCATTAATTATGATGACTTATAATAAAGAAAGGTTTTACCATCATCATAAATATATTTAATTTATTTTCAACTCTTAAATATTAGAAAAAAAAGTGAAAAAATGATTTTGTCTAAAACAAAGATTTTTAATGAAGGGTAAAAGTTCAAACAACATTTTTAAGATCCTTAACACTTTTCATATATTATAGATATAGATATAGATTATAGATATAGATATGAGATGGAGAATGAATAGAATAAAGACATAGTCAAACGATATGTGTCTTTTACAAATACTACACAAAAAATAATTAATATGCAAGAATAGAAAAGACAACTTTAAATTATTATAATATTATTTTTGTATGTATATTTATATATTTAAGATCTTTTATTAAAGTTTAACTTTATATCACTAATTTTATAGTCACCCTAAACATTACATTGTTTTGTAACTAGTAAAAATTAGAGCTGTGCAAAAACCGAACCGATCAATAAATCGAACTGATAAAAATGTTATTGGGTTAACAATTTTTCATTGATTTTATAAAAAAATTTATTGGGTAAACGGTTCAGTATTGATTTTAGCTTATTGGGTTATCGTCAAACCGACAACCCAATAAGGATACATTAAGTTATTGTTTTATCCCTATTTATGTTATATATTAAAATCTCTCTCTCTCTCTCTCTCTCTCTCTCTCCATCTATCCATCTATCCATCTATCCATCCATCCATCTATCCATCTATCCATCCATCCATTCATCCATTCATCCATCCATCCATCTTCTTCTTCTTCTTCTTCTTCTTCTTCTTCTTCTTCTCACACAGAGAACACATACACATAGGGAACCCACACCATCATCTTCCATTTTCATCTGCTAATGAGATAAACTCATGCACACACTCACCGTATTCACACTCCCTTCACCGCACACACACACATAGATCGGAGAGGAATAGAGAGAGGGTGAGAAGAGAGTGAAAAATCAAGAGAGAGAGAGAGAGAGATCGGAGACTGACAAGTCTTCACAATAAGCTCGCCGGAAAGGATTCATCCCCCGTCGAAATCAGAAAAACCATCCCCCAAACAACTGAAGTCGACCTTTTATGGGCTGATTCAGGCTAGTTCAACCAAAAAATTGTTTTGTCTCCCATCACCGATCAACCATACCTGTAACCCATCAAAAATCGTTTGACAACCTACGACCAAACTTCACCACTGCTGTTGTCACTGTTTCGACAATAGAAACACGTCGAAAAAGGTAATATTCCCACTGATTGAGTTTTGAGTGACGAAAATCGTGGATTTCATTTGAGAACCTCAATTTGAGTTTGGTTTAGTCGTAGTTTTTGATTGGGATTAGTCCATTCGTGTTGAGGTTTCCTCTTCGAGCTTTCAGATTTCGGACTTTGGCTTTCACTAATTCATTATTACCAGTGAAAAATATGCGCTCTTGAGATCCAATTCTACTCCTTTAATACTTTATTTCATTTATTAGTGATGTTTGATGAGTTGAATTGAATATCGTTAATTGCTTATGTGTGATGTGAATGATGAATATTGAGTTTATGATAGTTGTGGATTGCTGAAACTAGTGGTGTGAATTATTATGTTTGAATTTGGTTTAAAATTAGATCGGGGTGAGATTGAGGATTGAATAATTGATAAAATTGAATACGTATTTGTTTGGATTCATTATTAGCGCTTTAATTTGGAATAAGCATGAATTTTGTTGAAACAGATAGGCAAACATAAGTCGGGTAGGCGAATGTAGGGATTGTGGATTGATGGAATATTTGAGTTTTGTGATTGAGTTGTTTTTTTAGCTATATTGTGTTGGGATCCTTTGGGTCATTTGGTCGGGGAATGCCCCGAAGTACTTGTTTGTCTGTTTGATTATTTTACGTGTTTTGTGTGGTCTGTACATTATTAGTGTCAAAATTAGCCGATACGCTCCACCAAGCGACCGTGGTCGAACCACGGGATCGAGGGGTGCCTAACACCTTCCCCTCGGACAACAAAATTCCTTATTCGGAATCTCTGTTCGCAAACCAGTTTCAAAGAGTCAAATGGTTTTGAAAAGGATTTTAAAAGGTAACTTGGCACACCGAGTTTATGTCAAGTGGCGACTCTGAATAAAAATGTAAATAATCCCTTTTCGAAACAAATTTTTATTTTTTGTCACTTTGATAATAAAGACCCTTTCAAAACTTAAAATGAAATCTTTTCGAAGTTAAAAAAGGGGTGTGGCAGATTTGGAGACTCTACTGGGGACTGAACCCAAAATCTATGGTTTTTTTGTAGTCGTATCGGCTTTGTTTGGAATTACGAGTGTATAAGCATTGTTTGTAATTTTTGTTTGTGTTTTCACTTTTGTGTGTTTTCGTGCTCTTTGTTTACAGTATTTATCGTATGTGTTACTGCTTTTATATCTAACATCATGTGTATAACCCGAGTCATTCTTTTCGCAACAAGTCTCGGAGCGCACGTCGTGCGCACGAACTCTAGTTGAGTCACCTTTATTTTGGGAGGGGGGGGGGAGCCGTTGGATGTATGGAGTAGGTGAAAAGGAAAGCAACCACTATCGACCATATGCTCCCCCGAACAACCTTGTTAGTAAACCACAATGTAGGTCAGCCTTTAGGTCATTTTTATGTGCATCATATTGATACCTAGAGGGACCCACACGACCCTTTGTAGGAAACTCACCTCTAAAGCATCCCTACGTGTTAAATGTGGCATCTCTAAGGGTAATGTGGCCATTTGATAGACCGATTTGGGGAAAACATGTGTTAGAAGTAAAGTGTGTAGACAAGAAAGTGTTGAAAAAAAGGGTGAATAAAAAAAAAGAGTTTCGTAGTTTATTTTTAGAGTTCTTTATGATTTTTGTTTTTCACAATTCAAAAAGATTTTTTACCTTTCGCTCTCATTTTCTTAAAGACATCAAAAAGATCTTCCTTTAATCCTTGACCATTCATTCATAATTCAAAAATTTTAAAAAGAATTTTTTTACAAGAGCTTTTATAAAAGAAAAATGAAAAAAAGTTGGTAGAAGTTTTGTATATTTCTTATAACAAAAATTACCAAAAAGATTTTTCTCTCGTAGTTATTAGTGTCAGTTTTATGTGAAGTATCAAATTGAAAATCCTCAAAAAGATTTTATTCGTCTGTCCTTGGTCGTGTCTCTTAAGTTAGGGTCAATCTATTAGTGAATTCTTAATTATCCAAATTGGACGAACTACGCACCCCTGATTCTCCTCTTTCGGGATGTGAGATACGTAGGCAGTCTATTGTTGGTTCGGGGATCTTATTTAAAAAAAAATTAAAAAGATTTTTTTCACTCTTCATTTAGAGTAGGTGTTTCATACATGTATTGAAAAGAAAAATTAAAAAAAAAAAAGATTTTTCTCAATAGTCGTAGGTTTCATTTTTTGTTGATCTTATTTCAAAAATTCAAAACGATTTTCTTCACTCTTCATTTACAGTAGGTGTTTCATATACATATTTAAAAGAAAACTACAAAAAGATTCTTCTTTAATAGGTTCAAGTTCCATTTTCATATGAAATTTAAAACTGAAAACCCCAAAAAGATTTTCTTTGGTAATCATAGATTTCACTTTGTATAGGGATGTTAAAGCTGAAAAATTCAAAAATATTTTCGTCAATTCTTTTGACAAATTGTTATTTTATTTTCTTCTTAAAGTTTCGAGGAAAAAAAAGAAAAAGAGTTCAATTAGCCATTTTGGCACGACTTCACGAACTACGCACACCTGATTCTCCCTTTTTGGAGGTGAGATACTAGGCGCCCTTCGAGGGTTCGCTGATTTTTTTTCAAGAAAAAAAAAAGAGGTTTTGAAAAATGTTGAACTCTAACATATTTGTTGCCTCTTGTTCAGTTAGTTTAAGGCGGTTGGTTTGTGGTTTCCTGGCTGGTCCTCCATATCACAACAAATCCAAGGAAGGGTTAGTTGTGTCCAACAAGGATATAGAGAGTGGCACCATGGATGAAACAAAGGGTTAGGAAATTGAGAGTTTAAAGGAAGAAAATTTGAGACACAGACAACAAATGATGGAAATGTACCAAGCTTGGGCCAGTGGGTTGCCTCCACTCCCGTTCCTCACTTTTGACCCTGCAAATACCTTGAATCTTCCACCAAAATCGCAAAGTCAGTTTTCTACTATTTTTTATGCACCACAGCATACCTCAGAATCCATTCCATATCAAATGCACCTCAACACTTCTACCACTCTTTCTTTATCTCCTCTGTATAAGTCTACCACATTGACAGCACCACGTATCATCTGTGATTTTATTGCTAAACCTTCTACTAAGTTTTTCACTTTGTCTATCAATCCAACGATTGTGCTTTCGTAGTCCACTAGACTCCACGCTCAATACTTTTGATGGTCATTGGTATACTCTTGAGCCTACAGTTAAGTTAAGTGGACAGCCAAAATTTCTTACTAAGAATCCTAGCATGCCAAATGAGCCATAGAAAATGGTTGGGAAAGTGAAGAGTGTAGAAAATGATATGAAAAATTCCCCTGGACTTATGGGCTATGAAGATGTTTCATATAAAAACTCGGTCATGTCTTCAAGTGTTAACCTTCCTCCCAGATTTGAGACATCAAAATTTGGGGAGCCTAATGGACAGAAGGGTTCTATAAAACATTCAGGACGACATTGCAATCAACCAAGGAAAACTGAAGGAAATAAAAAGAAAAACGCACCTATTGTCATAACAGGGCCAAAGCAGAGTTTGAGAGGTCCAACCCACCAATACTATCAGCCTCAATCCCGAGCTTACATATCAGATCCACATAACCACTTGCAACAAGGTTTCTTTCTCCAAAATCCAAGTAATCCCATTCCACTTCATCGATATCCTATGAACAATGCACAATTGTATGCTCATCCATCTTTTTATCCACAATGGTATGCACTTGTCCCTCAAAATCGTCCTCGACCCCCATAAATTTACCAAGGGACCTCTAAATCCAAATTTCATCCGAGGCCAGAGTTCGCAAAGAGGAGGAAGGAAAAGATAATTTCACTCCTATTGTGGAATCCTATGCCAGTTTATTCCAGAGATTGGTACAGCAGGGCATGATCACTCATTTCCTTGGGTATACTCCTGACCCACATTCAAGAAGCTTTGATCCTAATGTGCGATGTTCATATCATTCTGATGTTCAGGGTTATAGTACTGAAGATTGTCACACTTTGAAAAGAGAAATAGAAAAGATAATTCAAGATAAATTGATTGTGGTGCAAAACATCGGCCCTTCGAACATCCCACAGAGTTCTTCACCAGCACGTAGTACTGCACAATATATGGGAGGCAATGAGTTAAGCATGGGGATCCAGAGCTTATTTGTTGAAGTAAATATGTCTGACAGTGGTGGAAGCTCTAGTCATATTGATATGCAAACCAGTGGCTAATATGTTAGGCTGAGCAATTGAAAAGTCACCTCTCTCCCTACTAGGAAGAGGTCTGGTAGTTTGTTTTGTTTTCTTTTCTATTTTTCAAATTATTTTAGGGTTGTAGATTGGGATCTATCTTGTTTTGTCCCTTTGTCATTTATGTTCAAACCCTTTTATCTTGTATTTCAACTAAATGAAGTGTCCCTTTCCTTTTGTGTTTCAAATATGTGTTGTTTGTTTGTTTTCTTTATACAACCATTTTATGTTGATTCTAGTGATATGACATGCCTGCAGAATTTTCAGTCAGATCTTAAAATCCAGCTTAATCATGAAGCATTGAATCAGAGAGTTAAATTTAGGAAAAGAGCATCTGAGAAAATAAATAGAGTGTTGGGGCATTTGGTGATCAACTTGAAGCCTTCTTTGAAAATTAAGACTTTTTGAGAATCGCGAAGATAACTTGGTCATCAATTAAAAGACATGTCTTAATTAGGTCAAACAGTATCTACATGATCCTATCAAGAGGAACAGAAAGAAAATCAACTCCACAAAAGTGTGAGTCATTCAATATGATGGATATAACACAGGTGGAGTTGTATGTTTGACAAGCCCAGAAGAAGTAGTGGCACACATGCTCAATTACAGTTAGTATTGTGAAAAAAATCAGAATCAAGCAAAATAACCTATCAGAACTACGCATGACCTGATTCTTCTCTCTCTAGGGTGAGATACGTAGGCTGCCCTACTCAGGGCAAGAGTTAATCCTCATTGTTTGAGTCGATTCCAAAAGCTGTAAGTCCTACCCCACTTCAAGTGTCGTTTGGGCCCCATGCCATCCTTTCTTTCTAACCTTATCCAAAAACTAAGTTACTACCAAATAAAGACCTTTAGATAAATCTTTGAGGATGTTAAAGCTGAACATGCAAGGGATATGATGATGCATTTGGGAAGTATTTGTCTTTCTCAGCATAGGGAATTAAGAGAGAAATAAAAATGACAGAGTCTTATTGGCGAAAACCCTTATGGGTACCATAAGACGATGGTAAGTTGAGAGAAATAAAACTGAGAGAGTCTTATTGGTGAAAACCCTCAGGGGCACCATTAGGAGATAGTGAGCCGAGAGAAAATAAAAGAAGCTTATTAGCGAAAACCCTTCAAGGCACCACTAGCCGAATGGGGTCTTAAATGCAATTGACCTAAGAAAGCAACTCAGTTTCAAGGCCATTAACTCAACAACAATGGGTAGAAAGTTTGGATGAAAAGATCAAGCTGCTTAATCCAAAATGCATGGAATAATCATTAGTGTTAACTGTCATTTTTAGATGAATTTTTTGTTTCTTTGATTTAAAAGGGGACATTCATTGTCTTTTCTTTCTTCTCTTTATTTTAATTTTATCTTTCTTGAGTCATTTATCAAAACAAAAATTGTTATTCTCTTTTTTTTCGTTTCTTGTCTTTGAGTCAAGTCCGTGTCAAAACAAGTGAGAAAAGATTTGAAAACTGGCTACCAGCTTCTTTAATTGCACAAAGCAAGACAAAAGCTAGCACATGAAAGATACATGATTGAGAGACGAAATAAGGCATGCAAAAATTGTGCCAACAGACAAGTTTGGGAACTCATGGAAATACCAAGGTTCAAAGGGTTTTTTTGATGAGAATGGTGAAGCAGAGATACCGTGTTTGTTTCAGAGTCCTTAATAAACTGAGTTGGGTCAACAATGCAGCAAGTCAATGACATGTGTTAATGGTTGGAATCAAGGTTAAAGGTGATGATGGCAAGAGCGTTTGCCATGAAAGCCAAAGCCACAAACCAGCCACCATGTTTTTAAACTCACAACTTTTCTTTGGATGAAACAGGAAACATATTACCTTCAAAGTAAGGACTTCAAAGCATGAAAGGGTTGCAATACCTCACTTTTACAAATGTAGGAAGCCATGTTGCTGCACAGGTTTGATAGTTAAATCATGGTAAAATTTATCATCCTATATCCCTTAGAGACACACTTATCCAGGGATTTCAAGTTTTCATTTGCTAGGTGATACACTTCTTAAATTGAACCTTCACTCCTAGAAGACGTACCTTTTAGTCGAGTCATTCCCTTTGATTCCTATAAGACATACCTTTTAGTTGAGTCATTCCCTTTGATTCCTATAAGACATACCTTTTAGTCGAGTCATTCTCCCTGACCCCTAGAAAATGTACCTTTTAGTTGAGCCATTCCCCTTGACCCCTAGAAGACATACCTTTTAGTCGAGTCATCTCCCTTTGATTCCTATAAGGTGCACCTTTTAGTCGAGTCATTCCCCTTGACCCTAGAAGACGTACCTTTTAGTCGAGTCATTCCCTTGATTCCTATAAGACATACCTTTTAGTCGACTCATTTCCCTTGACCCCTAGAATATGCACCTTTTAGTCGAGTCATCTCCCTTTGATTCCTATAAGGTGTTCCTTTTAGTCGAGTCATTCCTTTTGACTCCTATAAGACGTACCTTTTAGTCGAGTCATCCCCTTTAATTCCTATAAGATGTACCTTTTAGTCGAGTCATCCCTGGTGATTCTTATAAGACGTGCCTTTTAGTCGAGTTATTCCTATTGATTCCTATAATACGTACCTTTTAGTCGAGTCATCCCCTTTGATTCCTATAAGACGTACCTTTTAGTCGAGTCATCCCCTTTGATTCCTATAAGACGTACCTTTTAGACGAGTTATTCCCTTTGATTCCAATAAGACGTACCTTTTAGTCGAGTTATCCCCTTTGATTTCTATAAGACGTACCTTTTAGTAGAGTCATCCCTAGTGATTCTATAAGACGTGCCTTTTAGTCGAGTCATTCCTTTGATTCCTATAAAACGTACCTTTTAGTCGAGTCATCTCCCTTTGATTCCTATAAGGCGTATCTTTTAGTCGAGTCATTCCTACTGATTCCTATAAGACGTGCCTTTTAGTCGATTTATCCACTTTGATTCCTATAAGACGTACCTTTTAGTCAAGTCATCCCAAGTGATTCCTATAAGACGTGCCTTTTAGTCGAGTCATTCCTTTGATTCTTATAAGACTTACCCTTTAGTCGAGTCATTTCCCTTGACCCCTATAAGACGTACCTTTTAGTTGAGTATTTCCTATTGATTCCTATAAGACGTACCTTTTAGTCGAGTCATCCCCTTTGATTCCTATAAGACATACCTTTTAGTTGAGTCATCCCCTTTAATTCCTATAAGACGTACCTTTTAGTCGAGTCATTCCAATTAACTCATAGAAATTGCATTTCTTTGTTTGGGATAATTTTTTTTTTCAATTTTGATGTGATTTCAGGAGCATGCCCGAAGCACAGGGCGAATAAATGGAAAACCAAGAAACAAGGTGAAGAAATTGAAAGTTAAACAGATTGAAAAATACCAAGTCAGGATCCCGCCTACAGAACAGGATGAAAAAAAATTGAAAGCATAGAAACAAGTTGATAAAATAGCAAGTCAGGAGCCCGCTTGCAGAACAGGGTGAAGAAATTGAAAGCATAACGACAAGTTGATGAAATAGCAAGTCAGGAGCCTGCCTGCAGAATAGGGTGATGAAATTGAAAGCATAGCAACAAGTTAATAAAATAGCAAGTCCGAAACCCGCCTGGAGAACAGGGTATAGAAATTCAAAAGCATAGGAACAAGTTGATGAAAGAGCAAGTCAAGAACCCGATTGGAGAACAGGGTGTGGAAATTGAACGGCAAGTAACAAGTTGAAGAAATTGTAAGTCAGGAGCCCTCCTGAAGAATAGGGTGATGAAACTCAATTCAAGAGTGCAAAAGAAGCTGCATAGATAGGACTTTTGTAATTTTATTTATCTTTTTAACTCTTGTAGTTTTTCATTTTTGATGTAATGACAGAGCCGTGGACCAGAACCTCAATAGGGCCTCACACGACTCTCCAACTCAGTATAATTCCTCTTTTTCCAACCATTTGAGATACCTGTGATTGGAATCTCTCATAACTTGGGGTAAGTAACATGTCAAAGACCCAGTTGCCCTTCTTCCTTCTGTTTCTTTCTTTGAATAATGGTCGGGTAACAATTTGGTCTCGTTGTCTACTTCTTTGTCTGAAAAACACTTCATGTTTACATTCAAAGGGGGCATGCTATAGACACCTAATTTTGTCCCTCCCAAGCCCAATTTTATTCATTTTTACCTCACTTTATCATACACCCTTACCCACGTGATTATACCCTCCATAAAATGACAAAAATAACAACCCTTACCAAATTTTATCTTTTTTGGGTCCTATCCTAACAACCTTTATCCTTACACCTCACCTACCCTACCTCTACCACACCTACCCTACCTCACTACCCTACCCTCACCTCACTGGATATACCCACAACAATATATACGTACAGAAGGTATGAAAATGGGGGACAAATTTTTGCTTCTTCATCTTCTTCTCACACAGAGCACACATACACACAGGGAACCCACACCATCATCTTCCATTTTTAGCTGATACGAAGATAAACTCATGCACACACTCACCGGATTCACACTCCCTTCACCGCATGCACACATATAGATCGTAGAGCAATGGAGAGAGAGTGAGAAGGGAGTGAAAAATTGTGAGAGAGAGAGAGAGAGATCAGATACCGGCGAGTCTTCACTAAAAGCTCGCCGAAAAGGGCTCATCCACCATCGGAATCGGCAAAACCATCTACCAAAAAACTGAAGTCAACCTGTTATGGGCTAATTCCGGCCAGTTCCACCGGAAAATTGTTTTGTCGCCCATCACCTATCAACCATATCTACAACCCATCAAAAATTATTTGATAACCTATGACCAAACTTGACCACTGCTGCTGTCACTGTTTCGACAGTAGAAATACGTCGGAAAAGGTAATATTCCCACTGATTGAGTTTGGAGTAATGACAATTGTGGATTATATTTGAGAACCTCAATTTGAGTTTGGGTTAGTCGTTGTTTTTTATTGGGGTCGATCCGTTCGTGTTGAGGTTTCCTCTTTGAAATTTCAGATTTCGGACTTTGGCTTTCATTAGTTCATTATTACCAGTGAAACATTTGCGCTCTTGAGGTCCAATTTTACTCCTTTCATTCTTTATTTCATTTATTAGTGATGTTAGATGTGTTGAATTGAATATCATTAATTGCTTGTGTGTGATATGAATGATGAATATTAAGTTTATGATAGTTGTGGATTGTTGGAACTAGTGGTGTGAATTATTATGTTTGAATTTTAGTTAAAAATTAGATCGGGGTGAGATTGAGGATTGAGTAATTGATAAAATTGAATACGTATTTGTTTTGATTCATTATTAGTGCTTTAATTTGGAATAAGCATGAATTTTGTTGAAACAGATAGGCAAACGTAAGTTGGGTAGGTGAATGTAGGGATTGTGTATTGATGGAATATTTGAGTTCTGTGATTGAATCATTTTTTTAGCTATATTGTGTTGGGATTCTTTGTATAATTTGGCCGGGGAATGCCCCGAAGTACTTGTACTGATTTATCCGAGGAATTCCCCGAGGTATCTTGTTCTTGGAAAATGTTCGTGGTGAAGGCCCAAGGCATCTGGTAAAGCACGGGAGCATAGTTAGAATTAGTATCGGCTAGATATGATTTATTTTCGCATTTTTTTATTTGGACTGTCTAAATTGGACTGGACACTGTACTTTTGATTCGTTTTTGTTTTGTTTGTCTGTTTGATTGTTTTATGTGTTTTGTGTGGTTTGTACATTCTTAGTGTCAAAATTAGACGATACACTCCACCAAGCGACCGTGGTCGAACCACGGGATCGAGGGGTGCCTAACACCTTCCCTTCGATCAAAAGAATTCCTTATTCAGAATCTCTGTTCGCAAACTAGTTTCAAACAGTCAAATGGTTTTGAAAAGGATTTTAAAAGGTGACTTGGCACACCGAATTTATGTCAAGTGGCGAATCTGAATAAAAATGTAAATAATCCCTTTTTGAAATAAATTTTCATTTTTTGTCACTTTGATAATAAAGACCCTTTCGAAACTTTAAATGAAATCTTTTCGAAGTTAAGAAAGGGGTGTGACAATTAAGATATCAATACTTTACACATGCCTATATGCATAAAGTTTTCTATCTTTTCATTTTAAAGTCAATTGCTATTTGTTAATAAATGTTTTATCTTTTCTATATTTTATATCGATTGATGACTTCACATGAAGCAAACGTGCGACGCACGTGCACTTGACTAGTCGTAATAGAAAGCTTGAAGCATTTATAGCTTCCAACAATTAGGATTCAATTTTTTTTCCTAACTAACATCCAGTTCAAGTTTGAAGATTCTTGTAAACGAAAATGCATTGTGTAGGTTTTGGTGGCAATTACGATTTTATTTTTTTATGTTAATTGTTACTATTTCTATTTTATAAGTATTTTCTTATTGGTTAAATCGAAAACCGAACCGTTAAGGACCAAAAATCGATAAACCGAAATCGATAAGAAAATATCTTATTGGTTTTACATATTTAAAAATCAAAAATCGATAAACCGAACTAATAACATGTAAAACTGAACCGACCGATGTACACCCCTAGTAAAAATAGTGACAGTGACTATAGACACCTAATGTTGTTCCTTCCAAGTCCAGTTTTATTCCTTTTTAGCTCACATTACCACACACCCTCATCCATGTGATTATACCCCACAAAAATACAAAAATAACAACCCTTAACAAATTTTATTTTTGTTTTAATACTATCCTAACAAACTATCCAATAAAAAGCGGACACCTCACCACCCCACACCCCTATACCCAAGCGTCACCACCCCAGTTACATTCTTGGGATTCCTTTTAAGTAAATCACAACAAAATAGAGATGGATCCACTGGAAACAAGGACGCACACTAACAAATTCCTCAATTTCCATTGATAGATTCCCTTTTTATTCATCATAATGACGATATAAACACTCACCTGGGAGAATTCCCATACAGATACTCTCATCCACAGCAAAACACACAGTTCACGCCATACACAAGTATTTTGAACACACAATTCTCACCATCATCCTTACTAATACACAAACCACCATAGACACTCCATTTTTCTTTGCCCATTTACACATAAATCACTTACCTCACTGCCATACACATGGATTAACACTCATACTCACCCTGAACACAACCTCGAACCCTCTCCATTTTTCTCTATTGATTACACAAAAAGAACACTACACATACTAAAAATGGAGAACTGAGGGTGTGATCGGAGTAATAGAGAGACACGGTGAGAGAGAAGAGAGGATCGAAGAAGAGAAGAGAGCCATACACACATAGGCACCATAGAAAAGATAGAAAAAATCAGAGGGAGACTATGAGAGGTCCATTTCCGTCGTCCCGATTACACTATATTGGGGTTCGATTGAGGTTTTTGGATGTGGTCTTGACTTTTGTTCACATAATTTGGAATAATAAAAGCTTCAATTGAGGTCCAATTCTACTACTCATCTTTTTATTTCATTGTTTATTATATTCGATGTCTTGAATAAAATATTGTGTGTTTGTTTGATCCTTGTTGGTGAGGAATGCGTGTTTATTTTGATTCGTGGTTGGTTCCCTTGATTATGATTTGCATGGTGAAATGGTGACTCGTTTGAGAATTAAAATTGGTTGTTTGACTTGAAATGGATGTTAATCGAACTCAATAGTATTGTGTTTTAGGTCGAAACAAAAAATAGGCAAATGTTAGGGGTAGGCAAATTTAGAAATTATGGTTTGTTGAATATTTGAACTGTGTGATTGAATGGTTTTTGGATTTATTGCTTTGGGATCACTTGTATCTTTTGTCCGGGGAATGCCTCGAAGTAGTTGTATTATTTTATCCGGAGAATGCCCCAAAGTATTTTGTACTCGGAGGATGTTTGTGATGAAGTTCCGAGGCATCAGATGAGTTAGAATAGGATTTACATTTCCATATTTTTCTATTTCGGGACTGTATAACTCGGACTGGACAATATATTATTTATTTATTTTGTTTTGTTTGCTTGTTTGATTGTTTTACATGTTTTTGTGTGGTTTGTAAATTCGTAGTGTCAAATTAGCCAATACACTCTACCAAGAAACCATGGTCGAACCACGAGATCGAGGGGTGCCTAACACCTTATCCTTGGTCAACATAATTTCTTAGCCAGAATCTCTCCTCGCAAACTAGTTTAAAGAGTCAAATTATTTCGAAAAGGATCTTTCAAAGGTGACTTGGCGCACCGGATTATGTCAAGTGGTGACTTTGTATAAAATATATAAACAATCCTTTTTTGAACAAATTTTCAATCTTTTTGTCACTTTGATAATAAAACCCCCTTTTGAAACTTAAAATATAATCTTTTTTTGTGATAAAAAAGGGAGTGTGACATCTTCGGAGACTCTGCTGGGGATTTTTCATAATTCAAGCTTATTTTTTGGAGTTGTATCGGCTTAGTTTGGCACTATAAGTGTATAGACATTTTGTTTTTTTTTGGTGTTATTGTTTATCATTGTTGAGTGTCTACGTGTTCTTTGTTTACATTTTTTAGCGTATGTGTTACTGCTTTATATCTGGCATCATGTGCATAACCCGAGTCATTCTTTCTGCAACAAGTCCTTGAGTCCACGTCATGCACACAAACTCTCGTTGAGTCACCTTTATTTTAGAAGGGGGGCCGTCGGACGTATGGAGTGGGTGGATAGAAAAGAAGCCACTATCGACCATATGCTCCCTCGAACAGCCTTGTTAGTAAACCATAGCGTAGGTCAGCCTTTAGATCATGCTTATCTGCATCATATTGAGACCTAGCAGGACCTACGTGACCCTTTATAGGAGACTCACCTCTAAAGCATCTCTACGTGCTAAATGTTGTATCTTAAGGGTAATATGGTCATTTTATGGATTTATTTGGGGGAAAGCTTGTGCTAGAATTAAAGAAAATATATAGGCAAGGAAAAATTGAAAAAAGAGAGTAATGTAGACACGTAATTTTGTCCCCCTCAAAAATTCAATTTTATTCATTTTTACCTTATCATATCATCTACCCTCACCCACGTGATTACATCACACAAAAATACAAAAAAAAGTAACTCTCAACAAAATCCCTAACAAACTTTTATTCTTTTTAACATCCTAACAACCCTTTCCAATAAGAAAATGACAAATCACCCTATACCCCTACCCTACCTAACCTCACCCCACTCATATTTTTTTCCTCACAATATACATACCCACCTATGAATACAGTGAAAGAGGAGCAAAAAGGGGAACAACAATACAAGTCATATATACAATTCACATACGCATACTCCAAATTCCATTCAAGAGAATTCACTGGAAAAGAAACTATTTAAGAACCTTCAGACTACACCCATGAGATAATCATTTTTTCCATGGAATAAGGGAGAGATCACCAGAATTCACAGCCTACCGTAGAAGAAACAGAACACGCACACACAGTGGGATCGAGAGACGAGAGAGAGGACAGATTCCATTTTTTGGGCTTGTTTCTTGTTCCTCTTCGAAAACATACACATATACACACTAATCTGTGCACACAGTGAGAAAAATGAGTCTGATGGAGGTCATATGATGAAAATTCAGTGAGAAACAGTCAGGCCAATTTTCGGACAGATTTGGACGGGAAACAACGCGTTCACCGGAATCCAACTTCTTCCCATTAATATCGTGACCACTGTTAGCTCCCCAAAGTTTGTATCTTGTGGATTTTCAGTTTTTTATTAGATTTTTGTGGTTATCTATTGTGGGATTCATTGTCGAGGTCATTTTTTGGGGTTTTGACGTGACCAAGTCGTGTCAAGATTCGAAATTCAATTCTCATATCAAGGTTTACTCCTGTTTGAAATCTGTCTGGTCGAGAATCTCAGGTTACTAAGAAGTTTGGTCGTTGTTGAGGTTCCCATTTGATGATTTTGGTCTTCGGATTTCTCTTTATTATCGACAAAGACATTTTATCGAGGTGTATTCTCTTAACCCACTCTTTTATCTTTATCTCGATTTATTGAATTGTCGTGATTATGTGTGATGTGATCATGGTTGGTGAATTTTTGTTGATGTTATGATGTCATGATTATGTGCTTCATGATATGTTTTTGATGATATATGAAATGAAGAGGAGTAATTGTTGGTGCGATTGCTGAAAAATGAAAGCTAGCGGGGGGTTGGAATTGAAATTGATTAAAAACTAATGTTAATTTACTTTGATTCATTAACGTCGTTGATCGTGATAGGTTCATGATAGGTCAAATTGGATAGGTAAAGAGTAGGTTCGGGTAGGCAAAAGTAGGACTTACAATTGTTGAATGATAAAAGTGTTTTGTTGAAATGTGTTGATTTATATTTTTGGATTGGAATGTATTCATTTGGCCAGGGAATGCCCCAAAGATTGATGTATTTATTCATCGGGGAATGCCCCGATGTATCAGGCGAAGACGTTCGTGAGGAAGGCCCAAGGCATCGGGTAAAGCACGGGAGCATAGTTAGTATTAGTGTAGGTTAGATAGGATTTATTTATGCATTTTTCTATTTTGGACTGTATAATTGGATTGAACATTATATTTTGGATTTGTTTTATTTTGTGTGTTTGATTGATTGCTTTATGTGTTTTGTGTGGTTTATACTTTTGTAATGTCAAATTAGCCAATATTCTTCACCAAGCGACCGTGGTTGAACCACGGGATCGAGGGGTACCTAACACCTTCTCCTCGGTCAATAGAATTCCTTAGCTAGAATCTCTGTTTGTGGATTA
The DNA here is from genome assembly GCA_030864225.1 of Capsicum baccatum var. pendulum. Lineage (NCBI taxonomy): Eukaryota > Viridiplantae > Streptophyta > Magnoliopsida > Solanales > Solanaceae > Capsicum > Capsicum baccatum. Next base: position 10,627,499 of record CM061550.1, read on the forward strand.
AATTTAGAGTCAAACTATTTTGAAAAAGGATTTCCAAAGGAGACTTGGCACACCTAATTTATGTCAAGTGGCGAATCTGAATAAAAAATGTAAATAATCCTTTTTCGAAATAAAAATTCTTCATTTTGTCACTTAATAACAAAAACACTTTCGAAACTAAAAATCGAATCTTTTGGAGTCGAAAAAGGGGTGTGATAGCTCTGGCGACTCTGCTGAGGAAAACAAGTTTAGAATTTGAGCTTATTTTGGAGTTGTATCGGCTTTTTTGGCACTATAGGTGTATAAACATTTTTTGTGTGTTGTTTTGTGTTATTATTTTATCATTATGGAATGTTTTCGTGCTCTTTGTGTACAATATTTATCCTATGTGTTACCGCTTTTATATCTGGCATCATGTGTCTACCCCGACCTTCTTTCTGCAATAAGTCCATAGTACACGTGTTGTACACGACCTTTAGTTGAGTCACCCTTATTTTAGGGGGGGAGCCGTCAGTGTTATGGAGTACGTGGAAAGTTGTCGCAGCCACTATCGACCATACGCTCCCCCGAACAGCCTTATTAGTGAACCCCAATGTAGGTCAGCCTTTAGGTCATGCTTATGTGCATCATATGGAGACCTAGCGGGGCCCACTGTGTCCTTTGTAGGAGACTCAACTCTAAAGCATCACTACGTGCTAAATGTTGCATCTTTGAGGATAACATGGTTATTTTATGGACTGATTTGGGAAAAACATGTGTTAGAAGTAAAGTGTGTGGGTAATGAAAAAAAAGAGTTTCGTAGTTTTTAGAGTTTTTAATGGCTTTTATTTTTCACAATTCCAAAATTCAAAAGGACCTTTTAACCTTTCGCACTCATTTTCTCAAAAACATCAAAAAAAAATTCCTTTGTCTCGTTTAGCATGCATTCACAATTCGAAAACTTCAAAAAGATTTTGCATTCATAGGATGTGTTTATAAAAGAAACATGCAAAAAAAAAAAAGATGTAAGAAATTTTTTACATTTCGTACAACGAAAATACCAAAAATATTTTTCTTTCATAGTTGTTGATGTCATTTTTCTGTGAAGTATCAAAATGAAAATTCAAAAGATTTTGTTAACATGGTTTATCGTCTGTCTTTGGTCGTATCTCTTAAGTCAGGGTCTATCATGTTATTTAATCATTAATTGTCCAATCTGGACGAACTACGCGCCCCTGATTCTCCTCTTTCGGGGTGAGATACGTAGGCAACCTATTGTTGGTTCGGGGATCTTATTTGAAAAATTCAAAAATATTTCTTTACTCTCCATTTAGAGTTTCATATACTTCTTTAAAAGAAAACTACAAAAAAGATTTTTCATTTAATAGGTTCAAGTTTCGTTTTCATATGAAATTCAAAATCAAAAACTCAAAAAGATTTTCTTTCGTAATCATAAGTTTCATTTTGTAAAGAGATGTTAAAGCCGAAGAATTCAAAAATATTTTCGTCATTTCTTTAGACAAATTTTTATTTTTATTTTCTTTTTAAAGTTTCAAGAAAAAGAAAAAAGAATGAAAAAGAGTTTAATCGGCCATTTTGGCAAGACTTCACAAACTACACACACCTGATTTTCCTCTTTTGGGATTGAGATACGTAGGCGCCCTTCTTGGGTTCGATGATCTTTTTTTTTTTAAAAAAAGAGGTTTTAAAGAACTATTGAATTCTAACCATTTGTTATCTCTTGTTCAGTTAATTTAAGGTAGTTGGTTTGTGGCATTTTGGCTGGTCCTCCATAGTGCTCCAAGTCACAGAGGGAGTTATGGCCAACAAGGATACCGAGTTAGTTGTCACTAATCAGATAGGGAGTTTGGGAAATGAGTATGTAGGAGATAATGAAGAGATTCAGAAATTAAGGCGACAAATAATAGAAATGCATCGAGCTTGGGCTAATGGGTTGCCGCCTCCTTTAGCTCCCACTGATAGTCTGGAATATCTTTCTAGCTTGCCTCCCGTGTCATATGCACAATTTCCTATTTCGTTGATATGCCACAACATGCATCAGGATCGACTCCGGGGCAACAATATCCAATCTTTTCCAATGTTTATTTCCTCACTCCCCAATCCAAGACTACCACATATTCGACTTCAACTTCTATTCATGATTTTGCGGCTCCACTCCCACCTGAAGCTCCTACTTTTGATGTTCATCCATAAGTTGTGCCTCCCTACTCTACAAGAGAGCCTACATTGAATATTTTCAGTGATCAGCATTATGCTCTCGAACCCATATTTAAGTGAACTGGTCCTTACGACTTCCCTCAACTGCCTAAATTTCCTCCAAATACTGAGAAACCAGTTATGACAGAAGAACAAGAAGAAATAGATAGAAAATTGAGAAGATTAGAACTGACTATAAAAAACTTGTAAGGACTTGGGGGGTACAAAAGTGTCTCATATAGAGATTTGTACATGTTTCCAGGTGTACATCTTCCTTTTGATTTTAAAAGGCTGAAGTTTGAGAAGTATGATGGATATGGTGATCCGGTAGCACATTTGAGACGCTGTTGCAACCAGCTAAGGGGCGCTAGAGGGAAGTAATAACTATTCATGGTCATCAATCGAAAGGCAAGTCCCAATTAGGTCAAATAGTGGACGTGTGATCCCTATATCAAGAGAAACAAGAAGATAAGCAGCTCCACGAAAGCATGAGTCATTTGATGTGAGGAATGTAAAACAAAGGTGGACTTTACAGAATAAGTAGTGACGCACAGACTCAATCTGCTTAAAAAGATGTCGCAAATGATCTTCATCTCTCACTTCTAATTGTATATTATATACTTGCATTCTCAACGATTGATCTGATGAAGGCATTTTATTCTGCTATCCAAACATTGTGTCATCCGTTGTTTACCCCATTTGAGCCTTCGTGTTATTTTCTTTCATACCCCTCTTCTGGAATCAAGATAGAGTAAGCAAAGTTCAAAGAATAGTGTCGAGTAAAAAGATAAAGTCAAAACGTTATAAAAAAGAGAAAAAATGTTTCCAAAAAAAAGTGTCAAGAAAAATAGAGTTAGAAAAAAGAATCACAAAGTGAAAAGAGCGAATAAAAAAAAAATCGGATCAAAGCAAAAGAACAAGCTGCCAGAACTACGCACGACCTGATTCTCCTCTCTCGGGGGTGAGATACATAGGCTGCCCTGATATAATTTAATAATAATTGATCTTATTGATATTGAAGGGGTTACAGCTGTATATATAGAGAACTGAAGAATAACTAATTACAGAATAACCCAGATGTATTTAATAATTATATATGTAGTCTATTATCCCCCCGCAAGCTGATCAGCGGTAACGAGGGGCAGCTTGGAGCAGAGATACTGAAAAGGCTGTAGCGGAAGAGGCTTGGTGAGAATATCAGCAAGCTGGTCAGTAGATGGGACATAGTGCGTGGCCATCGTTCCTGCAAGTACCTCATCGCGAACAAAGTGACAGTCGGACCCAACATGCTTCATACGATCATGAAGGACTGGATTTTTGGTAACACAAATAGTGGACTGATTGTCACAATAAATCTGTGGTTTCGTCGGGGGAATGCCAAGTGCATCTGTAAGGTATCGTAACCACATGGCTTCAGCAACACCCGCAGCCATGGCATGATATTCTGCTTCTGTGGAGGAACGGGACACTCGCGTTTGCTTCTTGGTGCACCAGGAAATCAGATTCGGTCCCATCATAACAATATATCCAGTAGTGGACTTCCGATCATCTTTGTCGTTAGCCCAATCCAAATCAGAAAAAACAGATATATCAAACGAGCCCTTTTGAAATAAAATTCCACATTGAAGAGTACCTTTAAGATAGCGCAGAATGCGTTTCAAGGCCTGAAAGTGTTGTTCTGTGGGAGCATGCATTGATTGGGAGGCTCGATTGAATGCATATTGGATGTTCGAATGAGTAACAGCAAGATAATGAAGTCCACCGACGAGGCTCCGATATAGTGTAGGATCGACAAAGGGAGTATTCGGCCCTGGGGATTGGCGGACTGCCATGGGAGTGACCGCGGGTTTGCAGTCTGTCATTCCAGCTCGATTTAGAAGTTCAAGGGTATATTTTGTCTGATGCACCAATATGGTTCCCGATTTGCGGATGAGTTCGAGGCCAAGAAAGAACTCCAGAGGACCGAGGTCCTTAAGTTTGAAGTCACGATGCATAGCTTCAGTAATTTCAGTGATGAGTGATGACGAGCTGCCTGTAATAACAATATCATCCACATAGATAAGAATGATGACTGTCCCTCGAGAACAGTGAAGGGTGAAGAGGCTGTTGTCATGATGGTAGGTGCGAAAACCAAGACCCTGCAGAAAAGTAGAAAGGCGTGTGTACCAGGCACGTGGGGCCTGTTTCAGGCCATACAGTGATTTGCGAAGCTTGCAAACATAGTGAGGACGGTTGGGATTAACATATCCCGGTGGCTGAACCATATAGATGTCTTCCTCAAGATGACCATGAAGAAAGGCATTGCTGACGTCTAACTGATGAAGCGGCCAATCATAGTGAAGAGCAAGAGACAAGACCAGACGAATAGTCTGTTGCTTAACAACAGGGCTGAAGGTCTCCTTATAATCCACACCATACTCCTGATGATACCCTTTTGCAACCAGACGTGCTTTATAGCTAGAAAGAGATCCATCTGAATTTCGCTTGATGCGAAACACCCATTTGCACCCAATAGACTTTCGGTTACTAGGCAGAGGTACCAAATCCCATGTACGTTGTTTATTCAGAGCCTGAAATTCCTCATCCATAGCTTGGCACCAGAAACTATTTTTGGAGGCTTGGTTGTAGGTAGTAGGCTCAGTTATGGGATGTGCATCAAAGGGTATTTGAGTGTGGTAGACTTTGGGTTTGAAGGTACCGGCCTTGGCTCGGGTTGTCATAGGGTGAGTGTTGAGTGGAGGGTGATTAGGAAGGGGTGGTGGAGTTGTATGATGTGTGGACGGGGGTTGGGTGGGGCTGCCGTGGGAGCTGGGATGTGCAGTGGTGGATGGGGTGGCTGTATGTGTGTTAGGAGTATGATGTAGGGAAGTGGTGGGTTGTGTGGCAGTCGGCTGGGTGTTCGGGTGTGTGGGTGGTTGGTTCGAGTGGCTAGGTGGTTGGTACGGGTGGGTAGTGGTGTAGTGGGGTACCGGGTTAGGTGCCGAGTGAGCCGGAGCATGAGCGTGTGAAAAGGACGGAAATAATGGCACAATGCCAAGTGAAATGGGGGAGTATGGAGTAGAGGAAAGACTTGTGTAAGGAAATTGTTCCTCCACAAAACGAACATGACGGGAAACATATGTTTTCTGAGATACAGGATCGAAACATTTGTAACCTTTGATAGTGGGATGATAGCCTAGAAAGACACAAGGGGTGGACCGAGGTTGAAGTTTATGTTGAGTGTGTGGACGCAACCAGGGATAAACCAGACACCCAAACGGGCGGAGATGGATGTAGTCGGGTGGGTGATTGTAGAGACGGGCATATGGAGTGGAGTTGGAGAGAGTGTGAGTGGGCATGCGATTTATGAGGTAGTTGGCAGTAGCAAGGGCATCAACCCAAAAGGAAACAGGTAAGGTGGAATCATGGAGGAGCGCAACAACTGTTTCTATTAGGTGACGGTGTTTGCGCTCAGCAACGCCATTTTGTTCAGGGGTATATGGACATGAAGTGTGATGAAGAGCCCCTAGACTTTGAAGAAAAACACCAAATGCATTGTTGACAAATTCTTTGCCATTGTCACTTCGAAAAATTTTGATTTTGGCATTAAATTGATTTTGAACCATTCGGTCAAAGTTGACAAAAATAGTATAAGCTTCGGATTTAAATTTCAGAGGATAAAGCCAAGTGAATTTACTGTAATCATCAACAAAACAGATATAATAACGAAAACCTTGAACAGAAGGAACTGAGGTTGGACCCCAAACATCAGAATGAATTAATTGAAATGGCGCAGTGGCCTTGTGTTCAGACAGTGAAAAAGGTAAACGACAAGATTTAGACACTGAACAGGACTCGCAATGTAATTTTTCTGAAAAATTAAAACCTAAGGAAGATAAAATGGATTTGGTGATGGCGGATGATGGGTGCCCAAGCCGGCGATGCCAGGTGGACGAGAGAATGGCTTGACTCACAACAGACGGAGACCTGGATGGAAGAGTGTATAGCCCATGCTCACAGCGGCCCGTGTACCGCACCCGGTTCGTGGTATTGTCCACTATCTGGAAATTGGTGTCATTAAAAATGAGGGTGCAGTTATTTTCTTTAGTAAAGCGATAAACAGATAAAAGATTGGATGTGAGGGAAGGGACGTGGTGAAGGGTTGAGAGATGAAATTTACCACTTGGGGTATAGACATACCCAGAGCCGGTGTTTGTGATGGGAAGGGATTGACCATTGCCTACTGTAATAGTTTCTGAGCCATGATACGGATGAGGAGCTTGAAGTTGTGAATAATCCGACGTCACATGGGTGTTAGCACCTGTGTCTAGATACCAATCGCCAGATTGAGCATTTGTGGATGCATGCATCGCCCTTGATCCTCCGGACTGGCGATTTACATTCTGCGAGTCATCATAACGATACCAGCAATTAGCCGCAGAATGGCCCCGTTTAGCACAAATTTGGCACGTCGGAAGATCTCGTGTGGGCCCCCGCTGGTTTCCTCATCCCTGTCCGCGGCCTGACTGGAAGCCGTCCCTCGGTGGAGGCCCACCTCTGCCTTGCTGCCCGGCGTTTCGACGGTCACCACCGCCGCTGCCTCGCCCTTGGTTACGGCGATCGTCACCGCGACCCCTGGCCGAGCCCCCGCTGCCAGCCGAGTAAAGAGCCGTGACGCCAGGGGTGGAACTGGCTTCTCCGAGCAGTAATTTGTGTTCCATGTCTAGATTCAATTCTTCTGCATTAAGCCATCCAGACAGTTGATTCAGAGTGATTTCGACAGGTGAGAGGCGAATATGCTGTTTGAGAGAGGAATAGCCAGACGGAAGACCACGTATCACAGCATTCACCACGTCTCGTTCAGGAATAATCTCGTTCACAGCATCTAGGTCAGACAGAATAGAGGCCACATCATCAAGGTATTGAGTCATCGTCTTCGTTCCCTTCCGAAGAGTATGCAATCTGTCACGCAACTGAAAAATATGAGCCGTGGACACAGAGTTGTACCTTGTGGCTAGTGCGTCCCAAAGTGAAGCCGATGTGAGAAAACCTCGGGCGTGTTTGTGCACAGAGGGGCTAATAACGGCGAGAAGACAGGCTCGGATCTGAGTGTCTACGATCATCCACGGAAGGTAGTCGGGATTTGGGAGCATGACGCCGTCCTCCTCGGCTGTCTCGGGCGGCGGCTTCTCCGCACCGTCAATCCAGCCGAGCAGCAAGTTGGCTGCGAGGGCGGTGCGGACGTTAAGTGCCCAGGCCGGGTAGTTGTTGTCAGATAATTTTTCGGGGATGAGATTGTGGAGATTCTTGAGCAGTAATTTTACTCCAGACGGTAAATTTGACAGAGGATCAACAACCTTGTCCATGGAGCCGACCTACGGCGGAGGAGGGAGGCCGTGCGGCGTGGTGTAGACGGTGGCGGCGGCGCACACACGTCGGAAAAGAGGAGAGATTAGGGTTTGGGCGGAAGAAGAAACCCTAGCTTTGATACCATGATATAATTTAATAATAATTGATCTTATTGATATTGAAGGGGTTACAGCTGTATATATAGAGAAATGAAGAATAACTAATTACAGAATAACCCAGATGTATTTAATAATTATATATGTAGTCTATTATGCCCTACTAAGGGATCGGTCCAACCAAATAAATAATTTAGAATCACCCAATCAAAAGAAACTGGGGCATGAGTTAATCCTCATTGTATAAGTTGATTCCAAAAGTTGTAAGTCCTAACCCACTTCAAGTGTCGTTTGGGCCTCATGCCATCCTGTCTTTCTAACCCTATCCAAAATCTAAGTTACAACCAAAGAAAGACCTTCAGATTGATCTTTGAGGATGTTACGGAAAATCATGTAAGGGATATGATAATGTATTTAGGAACTACTTATCTTCCTTAGCATAAGAAATCAGGAGAGAAATAAAAAAAGAGAGTCTTATTGGTGAAAACCCTCACGGGAACTGTAAGATGATGGTAAGTTTAGAGAAATAAAAATGAGAGAGTCTTATTGGTGAAAACCCTCACGGGCACCATAGGAGATAGTGAGCAGAGAGAAAATGAGAGAGACTTGTTGGAAAAAACCCTTCAAGGTGTCACTATCCGAATGAGGTCTTAAATGCAATTGACCTAAGGAAATAACTCAGTTTCAAGGTCATTAACTCAACAACAATTGGTAGAAAGTTTTGTATGGAAAGATCAGGCAGCCTGACCCAAAATGCATGAGATAATTTTTAGAGTTGAGTGTCATTTTTTGATAAATTTTTATTTCTTTGTTTCAAATGGGGATATTCATTATCGTTTCTTTCTTTTCTTTATTTTTGTTTATCTTTCTTGAATCAGTTATCCAAATAAAAATCATTGCTATTTTTCTCTTCTTATTGAGTCAAGTCTATGTCGAAACAAGTGAGAAAAGATTTCAAAGCTGGCTACTAGCTTCTTCAATTGCACAAAGAAAGACAAAAGGCCAGCACATGAAAGAGACATGATTCTGAGCCAAAATAAGGCATGCAGAAAGTTGTGTCAATAGAAAATTCTGGGAATTCATAAAAATACCAAAGTTCAAAGAGTTTATCTGAGAAGCATGGAAAAGCGAGCATACTGTGTTTGTTTCAGAAGAACTCTTAATAATTGGAGTTTGGGTCAATGATGCAGCAAGTCAATGACATATGCTAATGGTTGAAAGCGAGGTTAAATGTGATCGGGGCAAGAGCAATTTCCATAAAAGCCAAAGCCACAAACCAGCCACCATGTTTTTAAACTAACAAGTTTTCTTTGTATGAAACAGGAACACATGTTTTGTGTGGTTTATACCTTCGTAATGTCAAATTAGCCGATATGATTCACCAAGCGACTATGGTCAAACCACGGGATCGAGGGGTGCCTAACACCTTCCCCTCGGTCAACAGAATTCCTTAGCTGGAATCTCTGTTCGCGGATCAGTTTTAGAGTCAAACTGTTTCGAAAAAGGATTTTCAAAGGAGACTTGGCACACCTAATTTATGTCAAGTGGCGACTCTGAATAAAAAATGTAAATAATACTTTTTTGAAACAAAAATTCTTCATTTTGTCACTTAATAACAAAAGCCCTTTCAAAACTAAAAATCGAATCTTTTGGAGTCGAAAAAGGGGTGTGACAAGGAAAAAGAAAGAAAAAGTGAGTCGAAAAGAAAAAAAGAATTTTGTATATTTTAGAGTTCTTTATGGCTTTTGTTTTTCACAATCCAAAAATTCAATAAGATTTTTTACCTTTCACACTTATTTTCTCAAAAATAACATCAAAAAGATTTCCTTTTTGTTCCGTTAGTAAGCATTCATAATTTGAAAATTTCAAAAAGATTTTTCATTAATAGGAGTTTTTACAAAACAAAAATTAAAAAAAAAAAAATTTATCTTCATCGTTGTAGTCGTGTCTCTCAAGTCATGGTTTTGTTTGTTCTTTAATCCTTAATTGTCCAATCTGGATGAACTACACACCCCTGTTTCTCCTCTCTCGGGAATGAGATACATAGGTAGCCTTTTGTGGGTTCAGAGATCTTATTTAGAAAATCCAAAAAAAGATGTTCTTCAATTTTCCTTTAAAGTAGGTGTTTCCTATACATCTTTAAAAGAAAATCACAAAAAGATTTTTTGTTAATAGCTTCAAATCTCATTTTTGTATGAACTTCAAAAATTGAAAACCCAAAAAGATTTTTCTTTGGTAATCATAGGTTTCGTTTTGTATAGGGAGTTTAAACCTGAAAAATGCAAAAAGATTTTCGTCAATTCTTTTGACAATTTATTATTTTTGAAGTTAAGGAAAAAGAATTAATTGGCCATTTTGGCAAGACTTCATGAACTACGCACACTTGATTCTCCTCTCTCGGGAGTGAGAAACGTAGGCTCCCCTCTTGGGTTCGGTGACCTTTTCAAAAAGAAAAAAAAAGGATTTTGAAAAAAAAATGTTAAATTCTAACGCATTTGCTATTTCTTGTTCATTTAGTTTAAGGTGGTTGATTTGTGGCACTTTGGATGGTCCTCAATATTGCACCAAGTCACAGAGAAAGTTATGGCCAACAAGGATATTGAGTTTGTGGTCGCTGATCAGATAGGGAGTTCGGCAATGAGAATTTAGGAGCTAATGAAGAGATTCAAAAATTAAGGCAAAAAATGATAGAAATGCATCGAGCTTGGGCTAATGGGTTGCCACCTCCTCCATTTCCCACTAATAATCTGGAATATTTTTCTAGCTTGCCTCTAATATCTCATACACAATTTTCTATTTTTGTTGACACACCACAACATGTATTAGGACCTGCTCTGGGGCAACACTATCCAAGCACTTTCAATATTTATATCCTCACTCCTCAACACAAAGCTACCACATGCTCACCTTCCTAAATTTCCTCTTAACACTGAAAATCCTGTTATAACAGAAGAACAAAAGTAAATGACCAAAAAATTAAGAAGTTTGGAACTGGCTATGAAAGACCTCCAGGGACTTGGGGGATACAAAAGTGTGTCATATAAAGATCTGTGCATATTTCCAGGGTTTCATCTTCCTTTTGGTTTTAAAATGCCGAAGTTTGAGAAGTATGATGGACATGGCGATCCTGTATCACATTTGAGACATTATTGCAACCAACTAAGGGGTGCTGGGGGGAAGAAAGAATTACTCATGGCATATTTCAGTGAGAGTCTTTCAAGCCTAGCTTCAGAATTATTTGTTGACCAAGACATCGTCAAGTGGATTAGTTGGGATGACCTAGCTAATGAATTTGTGCAACAATTCCAATACAATGTGGAGTTGATTCCTGATGAGAAATACCAAACTAACATGAAGAAAACGAGTATTGAGACTTTCAGAAAGTATGCGATTAGATGGTGTGAACAAGTTGCTACGGTGAAACCGTCAATGAAAGAAAGTACGATGGTGGAGGTATTTATTCAAGCACAGGATGAAACATATTATCAACAGTTGTTACATACATTAGGCAAGCCATTTATTGAGGTCCTCAAAATGGGGGAGATGATAGAGAATAGAATTAAGACCGGCTGCATTGTGAGTTTTGCAATATTGAAAGCGACTACTCAAGCAATTCAAAAAGGTTCGGGAAGCGTCAGAGGGAAGAAATATGAGGAATATGCATGTTCCATTGTAGTTGGACAACAGGCACGGGCAAGAGGACCACACTATCGTTACCCACAGGCTCAAACCCAAGCTTATGCCCAAGCTTCACAGAATCACTCCCAAAATCCATTATACTCTATTCCTCCGCCGCCATATCCAATATACAATCCACAACCATATTTTCAATCCCTTATTACCAACATTAGCGTGCACCAACTCCTCAGAGTCATCCTCAAACTACACAAACATACCGAGGCCCTTCTACGCTAGATTTTTAATTCAAGCCAAATAATAAAACGAGGCAGAAGTCGAGGGCTAGCTTTACACCAATTGGAGAGTTATATGCCAGTTTATTCCATAGATTGGTACAGTGGGGCATGATCACTCCTCTCCTTGGGTATACTCCTGATCCGAATTCAAGAATTTTTTATCCTACTGTATGATATGCATATCATTCTGATGTTCAGGGTCACAGTATTGAAGATTGTCGTGCTTTGAAAATAGAAATTGAAAAGATGACTCAAAATAAATCAATTCTGGTGAAGAACGTTGATCGTGGTGGAAGCTCTAGTTATGCTGATATGCAAACCAGTGGCTAAGTTGTCAGACTGAGTAATTGAGAAGTCACCCCTCTCCCTACTAGGAAGAGGTTGGGCAGTTTATTTTATTTTATTTTGAATTATTTCAAGGTTGTAGTTCAGGATCTATCTTGTTTTGTTCCTGTGTCGTTTATGTTCAAACTTTTTTATTTTTTATTTCAACTAAATTAAGTGTCCCTTTCCCTTTATGTTTTAAATATGTGTTTGTTTTCTTTACACATCACATTTTATGTTTATTCTAATGATATGACATGCTAGCGGAATTTTCAGTCAGATCTTGAAATCCAGTTTAAGCATGAACATTGAATCAGAGGATTAAAGTTAGAAAAGAGAGCATCCGAGAAAATAGGTAGAATGTTGAGATGTTTGATGACAAGTTGAAGCCTTTTTTGAAAATTAAGGAACTTCCTTAGAGAATTGCAAGAATAACTTAGTCATCAATTCAAAGACAAGACTCAATTAGGTCAAATAGTGGCTGTGTGAACATAAAGAAAATCATCTCCATAAAATCATGAGTCGTTTAATGTGAGGAATGTACAACAAAGGTGGAGTTTGCTGAAGAAGTAGCGACGCACAGACTCAGTCAAAGTTAATGCTTAAAGGATGTCACAAATGATCTTCATCTCTCATTCATATTGCATGATATGTACTTGCATTTTCAAGGATTGATATAGAGAAGGCATTTCATTCTGCTATCCAAACATCGTGTCATCCTTTGTTTACCCCATTTCAGCTTTAATCCTATTTTCTTTCATACCCCTATTTTGGAACCAAGATAGAGTCATCAAAACTTAAAAGAAAAGTGTCAAGCAAAATAATAGAGTCAGAAAAATTTCATAAAAAAAAAAAGAGAAAAAGAAAATATGTAAAAAAATAAAAAAAGAGAAGAGTGTCAAGAAAATTCCCAAAGAGAAAGAGTTACCAAAAGAGAAAATTTAGAATCAAGCAAAAGAACAAGCTGCTAGAACTACGCATGACCTGATTCTCCTCTCTCGGGGGTGAGATACGTAGGCTGCCCTACTAAGGGATTGGTCCAACCAAATAAGAAATTTAGAGTCACCCAGCCAAAAATAACTGGGGCATGAGTTAATCCTCATTGTTTGAGTCGATTCCAAAAGTTGTAAGTCCTACCCCACACAAGTGTTGTTTGGGCCTCATGTCATCCTTTATTTCTAACCTTATCCAAAAGTCAAGTTACAACCAAACAAAGACCTTTAGATCAATCTCTAAGAATGCTAAGGCTAAGCATGCAATGGATATGATGACATATTTTGGAAACTACTCGTCTTCCTCTGCATAAGAAATCAGGAGAGAAATAAAAATAAGATAGTCTTATTGGTGAAAACCCTTACGAGCACTATAAGGTGATGGTAAGGTTAGAGAGATAAAAATAAAATTCTTATTAGTGAAAATCCCACGGGCACCATAAGGCGATGGTGAGTTGAGAGAAAAATGAGAGTCTTGTTGGTAAAAATCCTTCAATGTACCACTAGCCGAATGATCTCTTCGAATGCAATGGGTTCAAGAAAGTAACTTAGTTTCAGAGCCATTAACTCGACAACAATTGGTAAAAATCTTGGATGGAAAGATCAGGCAGCTTGATCCAAAATGCATGGCATAATCATTAGAGTTGACTGTCATTTCTAGATAAAATTTTCATTTCTTTATTTCAAATGGGGACATTCATTGTCTTTTCTTTCTTCTCTTTATTTTTATTTTATTTTCTTTGATCAGTTTTCCAAGTAAAATCATTGTCATTTTTTCTCTTGTCTTTGAGTCAAGTCCATGTCAAAACAAGTCAGAAAAGATTTCAAAATTGGCTACCAGTTTCTTCAATTGCGCAAAGCAAGACAAAAGGTCAATACATGAAAGAGACATGATTGTGAGCCGAAATAATGCATGCAAAAAGTTTTATCAATCGACAAGTCTGGGGAACTCATGGAAATACCAAAGTTCAAAGGGTTTATCTGAAAAACATGACAAAGCAGAGATATTGTATCTATTTCAGAGTTACACTTAATAATCTGAGTTCGAGTCAATGATGTAGCAAGTCAGTGACACATGCTAATGGTTGGAAGCAAGATTAAATGTGACAGGGGCAAGAGTGATTTCCACAAAAAACAAAGCCGCAAACCAGCCATTATATTTTTAAACAAACAAGTTTTCTTTGTATGAAATAGGAACACATGTTACCTTCGAATCAAGTATTTCAAAGCCTAAACATCAAAGGTCGTAATATTCTCACTTCTCCAAATACAAGAGGCAATTTTACTGCATGTATTTGGTATTCAAAACCACGGTAAAACTCATAATCCAATATCTCTAGGAGACACACTTCCGTATTTGGGTAATTGAAGCGGTATTTGTAAGGAGATGCACTTCCTTGTTTGAGTAATTCAAGCAATATTCGTAAAGGTTGGCTTCCTTGTTTGGATAATTCAAGCAACATTTGTAAGGAGATACATTTCCTTATTTTGTTAATTCAAGCGACATTTGTAAGGAGATACATTTCCTTATTTTGGTAATTCAAGCGACATTTGTAAGAGATGCACTTCTTTGTTTAGGTAATTCAAGTGACATTTGTGAGGAGAAGCACTTCCTTATTTAGGTAATTCAATTGACATTGGTGAGGAGACACATTTCCTTGTTTGGGTAATTCAAGCAACATTTATGAGGAGACGCACATTCTTGTTTATTTAATTCAAGCGGTATTTATGAGAAGATACACTTCCTTGTTTATTTAATTTAAGCGGCATTGGTAAGGAGATGCATTTCCTTGTTCGGGTAGTTCAAGAGACATTTGTTAGGATACACACTTATATATTTGGGTAATTCAAGCAGTATTTGTAAGGAGATGCACTTCCTTGTTTAGTAATTCAAGCAACATTTGTAAGGAGAAACACTTTTCTTTTTTTGGTAATTCAAGCTACATTCGTAAGGAGACGCACTTCCTTGTTTGGTAATTCAAGCAACATTTGTAAGGAAACGCACTTCCTTATTTGGTAATTCAAGCAGTATTTGTAAGGAGACACACTTCCTTGTTTGGTAATTCAAGCGGTATTTGTAAGGAGATGCACTTCTTTGTTTGGTAATTCAAGCGGTATTTGTAAGGAGACGCACTTTCTTATTTGGGCAATTCAAGCAACATTTGTAAGAAGACACACTTTCTTGTTTCGGTAATTCAAGCATCATTGGTAAGGAGACACACTTCCTTGCTTTGGTAATTTAAGAGGCATTGGTAAGGAGACGCACTTCCTTATTTTGGTAATTCAAGAGGCATTGGTAAGGAGATGCACTTTCCTGTTTGGATATTTCTAGCAACATTTGTAAGAAGACGCACTTCCTTTTTTGGGTAATTCAAGCAGCATTGTTAAGGAGACACACTTCCTTGCTTTGGTAATCTAAGCGACATTGGTAAAGAGACGCACTTTTTTATTTTGGTAATTCAAGAGGCATTGGTAAGGAGACCCACTTTCCTGTTTGTGTATTTCTAGCAACATTTGTAAGGAGACGCACTTCTTTGTTTGGGTAATTCAAGCAGCATTGGTAAGGAGACATACTTCCTTGTTTTGGTAATTTAAGCGGCATTGGTAAGGAGATTCACTTTCTTGTTTTGGTAATTCAAAGAGGCATTGGTAAGGAGACGCACTTTCCTGTTTGGGTATTTCTAGCAACATTTGTAAGGAGATGTATTTCTTTGTTTGGGTAATTCAACCGGCATTTGTAAGGAGACACACTTTCTTGTTTGGGTAATTCAACCGACATTTGTAAGAAGATGCACTTCTTTATTTTTGTAATTCAAGCAACATCTGTAAGAAGACGTACTTCTTTTTTTGGGTAATTCAAGCAACATCTGTAAGGAGACGTACTTCCTTGTTTGGGTAATTCAAGAGACATTTGTAAGGAGACACACTTTTTTGTTTTGATAACTCAAGCAACACTGGAGACCGCCCGAAGCACAAGGCGAATAAATGGAAAGTCAAGCAACAAGGTGAAACAATTGAAAGCCAAGCAACAAATTGAAAAATTGCAAGTCAGGAGCCCGCTTGAAGAATAGGGTAATGAAACTCAAGTCAAGATTTCAAAAGAAGCTGCATAGATAGGACTTTTCTAATTATATTTATCTTTTTAACTCTTGTAATTTTTCATTTTTTGATGTAATGATAGAGCCACGACTGGAACCTCGTTGGGACCTTACTCGGCTCTCCAACTCGGTATAGTCCATCTTCTTCCAATCCTTTGAGATACTTGTCACTTGATTCCCTCATAACTTGGGTGGGTAGGATGTCCTAAGTCAAGACTTGGTGTCCCTCCTTCCTTCTGTTTCATTTTTTTAATAATGGTTGGGACAAAATTCTGTCTCGTTGTCTAATTCTTTGTCTGAAAACACTTCATGTTTACATTCAAAGAGGGCATGTTGTAGACACCTAATTTTATCCCTCCCAAGTCCGATTTTATTCATTTTTAGATCACATTACCATAGACCCCCATCCATGTGATTATACCCCACAAAAATACAAAAATAACAACCCTTAATAAATTTTTTTTTGTTTAATTCCTATCCTAACCTCTCCAATAAAAAGCGGACACCTCACCACCCCACATCTCTATACCCATGCGTCATCACCCCCTCACGTTCTTAGGATTCCTTTTAAGTAAATCACAACAAAATAGAGAGGGTATAAACACACTAACAAATTCCTCAATTTCCATTGACTGATTCCCTTTTTATTCATCATAATGATGATATAAACACTCACCTGGGAGAATTCCCTCGCAGATACTCTCATCCATGGCAAAACACACAGATCACGCCATATACACAAAAAAATCCTAAGACTTTTGAACACACAATTCTCACCGTTATCCTCACTGATACACAGACCACCATAGACACTTCATTTTTCTTTGCCCATTTACACATAAATCATTGACCTCATTTCCATACACGTGGATTAACACTCATACTCACCCTGAACACAACCTCACACCCTCCCTATTTTTCTCCATTGTTTACACGGAAAGAATACTACACACACTAAAAACAGAGAGCTGAAGGTGTGATCGGAGTAATCAAGAGAGCCGGCGAGAGAGAAGAGAGGATCGGAGAATAGAAGAGAGCTATATACATATAGGCACCGTAGAAAAGAGAGAAAAATCAGAGGAAGACTAAGAGAGGTCCATTTCCGACGCCTTGATTACACCAGAGTTTCAGTGATAAATCCAGCGTGGATTCCGACCGAAAAATAATGCAAATGGGTTTGGGTCTTCCTCGATTTTGATTCTGGTTCCGGTTGGCAAAGCAATGGAGTCGATCAAGGTTAGAAATTATTCCGTATTCGGGTTTAATTAAGGCTTTAGGATGCGGTCTCGACTTTTGGTCACATAATTTGGCGTAATAAAAGCTTCAATTGAGGTTCAATTCTGCTACTTTCATCTTTTTATTTCATTGTTTATTATATTCGGTGTCTTGAATAGAATATCGTGTGTTTGTTTGATCCTTGTTGGTGATGAATGTGTGTTTGTTTTGATTCGTGGTTGCTTCCCTTGATTATGATTTGCATGGTGAAATGGTGACTCGTTTGAGAATTAAAATTGGTTGTTTGACTTGAAATGGATGTTAATTGAACTCGATAGTATTGTGTTAGGTTGAAGCAAAAAATAG
Source organism: Capsicum baccatum var. pendulum (assembly GCA_030864225.1). Lineage (NCBI taxonomy): Eukaryota > Viridiplantae > Streptophyta > Magnoliopsida > Solanales > Solanaceae > Capsicum > Capsicum baccatum. The sequence continues at coordinate 10,645,027 of CM061550.1, forward strand.
GCAAACGTCAGGGGTAGGCAAATTTAGGAATTATGGTTTGTTGAATATTTGAACTGTGTGATTGAGTGGTTTTTGGTTTTATCGCTTTGGGATCACTTGTATCATTTGGTCGGGGAATGCCTCGAAGTACTTGCATTATTTTATCCGGGGAATGCCCCGAAGTATTTTGTTCTCGGAGGATGTTTGTGATGAAGGCCCGAGGCATCGGATGAGGCATTGGAGCTTAATCTAGGATTAGTTTAGAATAGGATTTACATTTCCGTATTTTTCTATTTTGGGACTGTATAACTCGGACTGGACACTATATTTTTTATTTGTTTTGTTTTGTTTGTTTGTTTGTTTGATTGTTTTACATGTTTTTGTGCGGTTCGTAGTGTCAAATTACCTGATACACTCTACCAAGTGGCCGTGGTCGAACCACAGGATCGAGGGGTACCTAACACCTTCCCCTCAGTCAACAGAATTCCTTAGCCGGAATCTCTGTTCGTAAACCAGTTTAAAGAGTCAAATCATTTTGAAAAAGATCTTTCAAAGGTGACTTGACATACCAGATTATGTTAAGTGACGACTCTGAATAAAATATGTAAACAATCCTTTTTCGAATAAATTTTCAATCTTTTTGCCATTTTGATAATAAAAAACCCTTTCGAAACTTAAAATATTATCTTTTTTGGTGGTAAAAATAGGGGTGTTACAGCGAATATCCAAATGTTGTAATTTTGCTTCATTTTAGTTTGCAACAGTGCTTATCCCGTACAATCCGAGAAACAAAATGGGAGGAGTAGGAGCAATTGTAAGCTTGTATAATCCTAAACTTTTTAGTGGGTATCAATATAGTGGAGGTCGTACAAAGACTCAAAAAAGGATTGACAGCATACAAGTTGGTTGGGCAGTGAGTTCTTTGAATTACTCTTTAATCAAACACATTTATAAGTTATAAATAAAAAAAAAAAAAATGTCACCCTCTTTCTATTGCCAATATTATGGAAAATTCTTGATGGACTTTTAAATGATTTTTTATTTTGTCTAAATTGGTCAAGATTGAGAAATATTTGGTAAAATACTAAATAAGTAAGCAGAAAGGACCACAAAATTAATCTATCTGCCATAATTAGAAGCTATATCTCATAGTAATTAAGTTATATCTCACCTTACAATTATTAGATCTTAAACATATTCATATGTCTAACATCATCTTGAAAACTAGATAGTGCAGCCAATATAGACCACAAAACTCACATAAATGGGAGGTATAATTTGATACTTACCCCAAAAAAAAAAAAGTTATCAGTTTTAAACAAGTTAAAGTTATTTTTTAATGAAAATTATCACCATTCATAGTGGTTTGCTTACAAAGAATAGGGTTATTTGCCTAAAGAAAATTTTTTCTATGATCAAGTTCGCATAATAATAATATAGTATAATCAGACATTGCAAAAGACCATTGAAAAGTAAAATCTTAATAATTCACTATGAATCAAAGGAAAGAGTGATTTGTAAAGAGAAAAACTTCTAGTAGTAGTTAAAAAAAATCCCCAATTTGTAAATATTACCTTATGGATAAAAAAATTTTAAAAGAAGGTGAAAATTTTCAAAGTAAACAATTAAATCACTTGTTTACCTTATCTACATCATCAAATATATTGCCACAAAAGTGAAATCAGATTCTCTAATTAATGTATTCCCTAAATAAGAAATCTAAAAGTAAATTGAAATATTACTATTTTGACTGACATCAGTCAAATAAATATTTTCACATTTTCTGCTAATATAGACATATGTTGTTTAGTTTCAGATTTAGTTGCAATTTTTGTAACAAATATTAGTATTTTGACTGGCATCAGTCAAATAAATATTTTCCCATCTTCTATTAGTATAAATATATGTTTAGTTTCAGATTTATTTGCATTTTGTAACAAATATTAGCTCCAGCATCATGTCACACCTGGTAACTTCTCAGAAATTCATTTTCATAAGCTTTAAAGTTTTTGTTGGTACCTATCGCTAGTGAGGGGTGGCAGGTATCCCATAAAATTAATCTGAGGACCGCGAAAGTTAACGTGAATACAAGGATTATTAAATAAAAATATGTTGTTTATAACTTTTGAAGTTTTGTTGTGTACTTCCATGGAATGAAGTGGTCATTTATAGATACTTCTAATTCTTTCTGGGTGAAATTGACCTACAACAATAAAATGTCCAGAAATTGCTCAATTTCGGCCATTTATGTTGTTTTATCTTATGATAGTTCTTATGGTTAAATTTTGCTTAATTATTTCTCAAATTATAGAAATTGTTGCAGTATCTGGGAGCTACATTACAAATTTTGGTTGCAATTTCACTACTCTTGAGGTATGCCAAAATTGAAGCAAGAGAAAGCCTATCTGAGGTTGAATATTTAAAATTAAAGAGGCAATTAAAGCTTCTAAATAAGCCAGCTATCAAAACTATTAAGGTATAATCTCTATTTATCTTATGAAGATTTTAAAAAAATAATGTATTTCGTCTGATGTGATGAGAAAATGATAAAGACCTTACTATACCACAATAATTAGATGGTCATTGAGATTCAAACTGGTGACACTACGATTTGAAGTGTAACCTGTTAGCTATCACAGCAAATATTATATCTAATAGTTTGCACTACATCTATGTTTATATAAAGATTGGAAACTAATTGCTACTATTTGATAAGTAGGAAAGATATGGAGATATATATGATTGTGTAGACTTTTACAAACAACCTGCATTCGACCATCCTCTATTGAAGAATCACAATTTTCATCCTGAGGTACATCATCTCTATATACAATAATTTCAAGTTTATACTATCCGGATTGTTTAATCAAATTTCAAAAATAATCTCTCTACCTTCACGAGGTAAGGACAAATTTCAGATAAATTATTATTGTTGTAAATTTTGAACATATTGTTGTACATATATAGCAACTCATAAAACTTTCTACTCTCTTGGATGCAGATGAAACCTACCTTGCCCAATTTACTAGGAGATGGCACTTACTCAAATATTAATAGGCCATTTAACATAGGGTTAAAAGGCGGAGGTTGTACTACTGGAACAGTTCCTATTAGAAGAATTACTAAAGATGATCTAATACGACAAGGATTTTTGTCACAAATTAGAGGTGTAGATGATTCATCTCCTGATGGTATTGTGAGTTTGCTGCAAAAAAGTTCCAACACTTTCCTGAATTTCAAAAATTCAAATTGTTTTGCATATTTTTCTTCACTATTATATGTTTATTATGTCTATGCAGGATATAAAGTTCAGTGTTTTAGATGGAACTAACTCTACGCCTTTTAGAGGAGACCTCAGGGTAATTTATATGCTATTATTATTCCATATTCTAGCTATGAAACACTAATTTTTGAAATTTTCTTGGAAGCAACTAACTGAATCCTGTTTGCTTTTTTGGGTAAAGGCAGATTTAGGGCGAGTTCTATCCATTCGACCGAACTCAATGTTTTCCGTTATAATTATGTAAATAAGATCACGCTCATTTGGACTCATGCTGACTCTGAAGTATAAATTTGTCTACGCCTTTTGGCCTACAACTTTTATGGACTTATTAATATTTTGGAGATTTAGACACAATATAGCCACCCATACACTCCAAAAAAAAATAGCCTGCCGATGTATGATATATGTACATATATGTGTAGCAATGTATAATTAATTTAATAATTTACGTATATCGGCTAGCTAGGGGATGTATATATTTTTGGCAGAGCGACCAAATATGTAGAAAGCCCAATATTTCTTGCACCATCATTAAGTATGTATAATTATATTATTTTGTAATTAGTAACACTACATTAAGTCTCTAAACATATTGTGCTTTTGTTGTATTTCAGTATGCAATTGTACAAATCCCAGAAAATTCAACAAACAAAATAGCAGGAGCAGGGGCAATTCTTAGCGTGCATAATCCTCAAAATCTTAGTGATCATCAATTTAGTGCAGGCTATATTAAGGTTCAAAATGACAACGAGAGCATACAAGCTGGCTGGATAGTAAGTTTATTAATTTGCTCTTTATTAGCATTAATCTATAAGTTATACAACACTAGTCAATTGCATTTGTGTCTTCAAGTCAAGCTATATGTATATACTCAAGCTATATATATACACACACACAAAAGTCTCTCTCTTTATGTATGTGTGTATGTGATTGCAGCTACTAACTCTAAATCCTGCATAAACCTATATATGCCAATCAAAGCATTATCATGCCAGTTGTGTTAAAATCATCAATTACCTAATAAATATATTTGTTTTTTCAAATGAATTAGGTGAATCCACATGACTATGGAGACACTCATACACGAATGTACACATATTTTAAGGTAGTTCCCATAACTTCTTTCTATTAAAAATAATCATGTCACGATTTACTTGAAAGTCGATGTATTAATTAATGTTCTGAATTTTCTTTTTTTTATGATCACAGACTGGAAAAACTTCTTGTTTTAACACTCGATGTCCTGGTTTTGTGCAACTGAACACTGGAGTAGCTTTAGATGGACAACTTACTCCCTCTACATATGGTGGACCTGTTCAGGAATTACCGTTGTACATTGCACGTGTAAGTGTTCATCTTTCTGTACTTCTTAGTTCACTCTTTTCTAGCTACGTCCAAAGACATTGTTTTTAGTTTACATGTTAGTTAGTTATATATATATATATATATATATATATATATATATATATATATATATATATATATTGAATGACATGTAATTTATCTTTTAAGATGATCTTATTATCTATGACCTTTTGGTTATTTATCTGATCTGTTTTTCTTTTACCATAATATATAGGATATGTCAAGTGGAGATTGGTGGTTTGTGTTAGAATCAAACAATATAGCAGTTGGATTTTGGCCAGCAAAGCTTTTTCAAAATTTAGGTGGATTTGCAACAAGTGCTGAATATGGAGGAGCTGTACATAGTAGTCGAGGTGTTCCGGAACCTTCGATGGGCAGTGGCTATTTTCCAAGTGGAGACTTGAAAAAAGATGCGTATCTTAGGAATAGTACTTACTTAAATGAAAATAATCAAACCAAGTCTTTTAATGACATTTTTACAAAATTATATGCAACCAGTCCAAGTTTGTATAGGGTATATCAATATCCAGACTCTAAGCCTGAAAATGGTGCTTTAGTGATATATGGAGGACCAGGTGAACATATGTAACATATATGTTACTTTTTGAGTACCCGAAATATAATCTTTTATGTATGATCTTTTTTGGATTGGTTGATTCAAAATAGCTAATGAGTATTAGCTGTTGAAAAGTATTACCAACGCATACGCAATTTTCCATACTGAAAGAATGTGTGTGTGTATATATATATATATATATGATGGAGAATGAATAGAATAAAGAGATAATGAAACGATATGTGTCTTTTAAAAATGTTACACTAAAAACAACTAATATGCAAGAGTAGAAATGACAACTCTAAATTATTATTACTAATAGACTACATATATAATTATTAAATACATCTGGATTATTCTGTAATTAGTTATTCTTCAGTTCTCTATATATACAGCTATAACCCCTTCAATATCAATAAGATCAATTATTATTAAATTATATCATGGTATCAGAGCTAGGGTTTCTTCTTCCGCCCAAACCCTAATCTCTCCTCTTTTCCGACGTGTGTGCGCCGCCGCCACCGTCTACACCACGCCGCACGGCCTCCCTCCTCCGCCGTAGGTCGACGCCATGGACAAGGTTGTTGATCCTCTGTCAAATTTACCGTCTGGAGTAAAATTACTGCTCAGGAATCTCCACAATCTCATCCCCGAAAAATTATCTGACAACAACTACCCGGCCTGGGCACTTAACGTCCGCACCGCCCTCGCAGCCAACTTGCTGCTCGGATGGATTGACGGTGCGGAGAAGCCGCCGCCCGAGACAGCCGAGGAGGACGGCGTCATGCTCCCAAATCCCAACTACCTTCCGTGGATGATTGTAGACACTCAGATCCGAGCCTGTCTTCTCGCAGTTATTAGCCCCTCTGTGCACAAACACGCCCGGGGTTTTCTCACATCGGCTTCACTTTGGGACACACTAGCCACAAGGTACAACTCTGTGTCCACGGCTCATATTTTTCAGTTGCGTGACAGATTGCATACTCTTCGGAAGGGAACGAAGACGATGACTCAATACCTTGATGATGTGGCCTCTATTCTGTCTGACCTAGATGCTGTGAACGAGATTATTCCTGAACGAGACGTGGTGAATGCCGTGCTACGTGGTCTTCCGTCTGGCTATTCCTCTCTCAAACAGCATATTCGCCTCTCACCTGTCGAAATCACTCTGAATCAACTGTCTGGATGGCTTAATGCAGAAGAATTGAATCTAGACATGGAACACAAATTACTGCTCGGAGAAGCCAGTTCCATCCCTGGCGTCACGGCTCTCTACTCGGCTGGCAGCGGGGGCTCGGCCAGGGGTCGCGGTGACGATCGCCGTAACCAAGGGCGAGGCAGCGGCGGCGGTGACCGTCGGAACGCCGGGCAGCAAGGCAGAGGCGGGTCTCCACCGAGGGACGGCTTTCAGTCAGGCCGCGGACAGGGACGAGAAAACCAGTGGGGGCCCACACGAGATCTTCCGACGTGCCAAATTTGTGCTAAACGGGGCCATTCTGCGGCCAATTGCTGGTATCGTTATGATGACTCGCAGAATGTAAATAGCCAGTCCGGCGGATCAAGGGCGATGCATGCGTCCACAAACGCTCAATCTGGCGATTGGTATCTAGACACAGGTGCTAACACCCATGTGACGTCGGATTATTCACAACTTCAAGCTCCTCATCCGTATTATGGCTCAGAAACTATTACAGTAGGCAATGGTCAATCCCTTCCCATCACAAACACCGGCTTTGGGTATGTCTATACCCCAAATGGTAAATTTTATCTCTCAACCCTTCACCACGTCCCTTCCCTCACATCCAATCTTTTATCTGTTTATCGCTTTACTAAAGATAATAACTGCACCCTCATTTTTAATGACACCAATTTCCAGATAGTGGACAATACCACGAACCGGGTGCGGTACACGGGCCGCTGTGAGCATGGGCTATACACTCTTCCATCCAGGTCTCCGTCTGTTGTGAGTCAAGCCATTCTCTCGTCCACCTGGCATCGCCGGCTTGGGCACCCATCATCCGCCATCACCAAATCCATTTTATCTTCCTTAGGTTTTAATTTTTCAGAGAAATTACATTGCGAGTCCTGTTCAGTGTCTAAATCTTGTCGTTTACCTTTCTCACTGTCTGAACACAAGGCCACTGCGCCATTTCATTTAATTCATTCTGATGTTTGGGGTCCAACCTCAGTTCCTTCTGTTCAAGGTTTTCGTTATTATATCTGTTTTGTTGATGATTACAGTAAATTCACTTGGCTTTATCCTCTGAAATTTAAATCCGAAGCTTATACTGTTTTCGTCAACTTTGACCGAATGGTTCAAAATCAATTTAATGCCAAAATCAAAATTTTTCGGAGTGACAATGGCAAAGAATTTGTCAAATATGCATTTGGTGTTTTTCTTCAAAGTCTAGGGGCTCTTCATCACACTTCATGTCCATATACCCCTGAACAAAATGGCGTTGCTGAGCGCAAACACCGTCACCTAATAGAAACAGTTGTTGCGCTCCTCCATGATTCCACCTTACCCGTTTCCTTTTGGGTTGATGCCCTTGCTACTGCCAACTACCTCATAAATCGCATGCCTACTCACACTCTCTCCAACTCCACTCCATATGCCCGTCTCTACAATCATCCACCCGACTACATCCATCTCCGCCCGTTTGGGTGTCTGGTTTATCCCTGGTTGCGTCCACACACTCAACATAAACTTCAACCTCGGTCCACCCCTTGTGTCTTTCTAGGCTATCATCCCACTATCAAAGGTTACAAATGTTTCGATCCTGTATCTCAGAAAACATATGTTTCCCGTCATGTTCGTTTTGTGGAGGAACAATTTCCTTACACAAGTCTTTCCTCTACTCCATACTCCCCCAATCCACTTGGCATTGTGCCATTATTTCCGTCCTTTTCACACGCTCATGCTCCGGCTCACTCGGCACCTAACCTGGTACCCCACTACCCCACTACCCACTCGCGCCAACCACCCACCCACCCGAACCCCCAAACCTCCCACCCGAACACCCAACCGACTGCCACACAACCCACCACTTCCCTACATCATGCTCCTAACACACATACAGCCACCCCATCCACCGCTGCATATCCCAGCTCCCACGGCAGCCCCACCCAACCCCCGTCCACCCATCATACAACTCCACCACCCCTTCCTAATCACCCTCTACTCAACACTCACCCTATGACAACCCGAGCCAAGGCCGGTACCTTCAAACCCAAAGTCTACCACACTCAAATACCCTTTGATGCACATCCCATAACTGAGCCTACTACCTACAACCAAGCCTCCAAAAATAGTTTCTGGTGCCAAGCTATGGATGAGGAATTTCAGGCTCTGAATGAACAATGTACATGGGATTTGGTACCTCTGCCTAGTAACCGAAAGTCTATTGGGTGCAAATGGGTGTTTCGCATCAAACGAAATTCAGATGGATCTCTTTCTCGTTATAAAGCACGTCTGGTTGCAAAAGGGTATCATCAGAAGTATGGTGTGGATTATAAGGAGACCTTCAGCCCTGTTGTTAAGCAACAGACTATTCGTCTGGTCTTGTCTCTTGCTCTTCACTATGATTGGCCGCTTCATCAGTTAGACGTCAGCAATGCCTTTCTTCATGGTCATCTTGAGGAAGACATCTATATGGTTCAGCCACCGGGATATGTTAATCCCAACTGTCCTCACTATGTTTGCAAGCTTCGCAAATCACTGTATGGCCTGAAACAGGCCCCACGTGCCTGGTACACACGTCTCTCTACTTTTCTGCAGGGTCTTGGTTTTCGCACCTACCATCATGACAACAGTCTCTTCACCCTTCACTGTTCTCGAGGGACAGTCATCATTCTTATCTATGTGGATGATATTGTTATTACAGGCAGCTCGTCATCACTCATCACTGAAATTACTGAGGCTATGCATCGTGACTTCAAACTTAAGGACCTCGGTCCTCTGGAGTTCTTTCTTGGCCTCGAACTCATCCGCAAATCGGGAACCATATTGATGCATCAGACAAAATATACCCTTGAACTTCTAAATCGAGCTGGAATGACAGACTGCAAACCCGCGGTCACTCCCATGGCAGTCCGCCAATCCCCAGGGCCGAATACTCCCTTTGCCGATCCTACACTATATCGGAGCCTCGTCGGTGGACTTCATTATCTTGCTGTTACTCGTCCGTACATCCAATATGCAGTCAATCGAGTCTCCCAAAAATCCACAGATTTATTGTGACAATCAGTCCACTATTTGTGTTACCAAAAATCCAGTCCTTCATGATCGTATGAAGCATGTTGGGTCCGACTGTCACTTTGTTCGCGATGAGGTACTTGCAGGAACGATGGCCACGCACTATGTCCCATCTACTGACCAGCTTGCTGATATTCTCACCAAGCCTCTTCCGTTACAGCCTTTTCAGTATCTCTGCTCCAAGCTGCCCCTCGTTACCGCTGATCAGCTTGCGGGGGGATAATAGACTACATATATAATTATTAAATACATCTGGGTTATTATGTAATTATTTATTCTTCAGTTCTCTATATATACAGCTGTAACCCCTTCAATATCAATAAGATCAATTATTATTAAATTATATCAATTACACTAGTGAAATTGTCCTCATTGAAAAATAACTTTTTATCGATTGCATGTTCTTCAGGCGGGCTCCAGAGTTTCAATTTCATTACTCTATTCTTCAGGCGGGTTCCTGAGTTTCAATTTCATCACCTTGTTCTTCAGGCGGGCTCCTGACTTTCAATTTCATCACTCTATTCTTCAGGTGGACTCCTGAATTTCAATTTCATCACCCTGTTCTTCAGGCGGGCTCCTGACTTTCAATTTCATCACCTTGTTCTCTAGGTGGGCTCCGAACTTGTAATTTCATCACCCTGTTCTTCAGGTGGGTTCCTGACTTTCAATTTCATCAACCTGTTCTTCAGGTGGGTTCCTGACTTTTAATTTCATCACCCTGCTCTTCTGGCGGGCTCCTGGCTTTTAATTTCATCACCCTGTTCTTCAAGCAGGCTCCTGACTTTCAATTGTATCACCCTGTTTCCAGGAAGGCTCCTGACTTTCAATTTCATCACCCTGTTCTCCAGGCAGGCTCCTGACTTTCAATTTTATCACCCTATTCTTCAAGCGGGCTTCTCACTTGCAATTTCATCACCCTGTTCTTCAGGTGGGCTCCCAACTTTCAATTTCATCACTCTGTTCTTCAGACGGGCTCCTGACTTGCCATTTCATCACCCTGTTCTTCAAGCGGGCTCCTGACTTTTAATTTCCTCACTCTCTTCTCCATACGTAGGGTAATTAGGACATCTCATATGAAGGATGCCTATGGTATGCCTGCAAAAAGGTATACCATTTTATGGAAACCCTAATCCTTGTGGCAAACTTGGATTGAGGGCTTGGCTGTTCAGTAAATGATGGATCCATATAGCCCGTGGATAATCAGAATTGTTGGGTGTGTCATCTTGCTCTGAATTAAAAAATAAAGTGTTGTCTATGTTGTTACAAGAGTGGTTTGAAGCTTCTAAATTATGCTCATGTGTTTTGATCTCGATTATGTTAAATTGTTTTCACAATGCTCTCGATTATTTTATATGAAATATATGTTGTTTTTGAATTGTTCTAAGTACCAATACATTTCTAGTATTGACCATCGTCCTTGGGCAGCTACATTGTCTTATAATGTAGGTTCTGAGGCTCGGTCCCTTGGCCCATCACAATCGTAGAAGCTTCAGAACGTCAGAGTTGGTGAGCCATCCATCTTCTGGGAGGCATTATATTCATATGTTAATTTCTTTCAGTTTGTGGTCTAGCCGGAAGCCTTATCCCGACCTAGATAGTTATTCTTCAGTAGAAGCTTCGTAGACTAGAATTGATTATTGTTTTGTCATAACTTTATTGACGAAGTTTGATTATAAGATTTTCTTGAATTACATTACATCTTCTGCAGTTCTGTTTTGTGTGAATTATGCTTATGATAGTATGGTAAGAAATATCTCAAGACTTTGTGATTTGGAATGCCCGTTGCAGCCAAGACCTCAACTAGAGTCGTGACACTAATTAATTTATTCGCTTAATAAGAAATCTAAAAGTAATTGTAACATTACTATTTTGATTGGCAGAAGTCAAATAAATATTTTCCCATCTTCTACTAGTATAGATATATGTTATTTAGTTTCAGATTTATTTGCATTTGTGTAACAGTTACTATTTTGACTAGCACTAGACAAATAAATGCTTAGTCCCATTTTATTCGTTTCAAATTTATTAATTTGATTTCTCATTTTACTTATCATTTTTCATTAGTCAAGACAAGACATATTTTTTTTTCCTTTTTTACCCTTAGTATTAATTATTTTTTCTCCAAACTAAAATGTAAACATCATTTAATAAGAGTATTATGATGAAGTAGTCATGTTATTAATTGTTTTTTCTTAATTAATGTGAAATGTAATTGTGACCATTTTACTCGTTTCAAATTTTCTAATTTGATTTCTCATTTTAATTGTCATTTTTCATTAATCAAGATAAGACATTTTTTTTTTCCTTTTATTCCCTTAGTATTAATTATTTTTTCTCCAAACTAAAATGTAAACATCATTTAATAGGGGTACTATGATAAAGTAGTCATGTTATTAATCGTTTTTCTTAATTCATGTGTAATATCAAATTGGGACAAGTAAAATGGGACGGAGGGAGTATCTTCCCACCATCTACTAGTATAAATATATTTTGTGTAGTTTTAGATTTATTTGCATTTTGTAACAAATACCAACTCCAGCATCATGTCACACCTGGTAACTTCTCTGAAATTCATTTTCATAAGCTTTAAATTTTTTGTTGGTATCTATCGCTAGTGGAAGGTGGCAGGTGGCAGGTGGCAGATATCTAGTAAAATTAGTCGATGACTGTAAAAGTTCCGCTCGAATACCACGATTATTGAATAAAAAAATATGTTCTTTATAGCTAGTGGAAGTTTTGTTGTGTTTCCATGGAATTGAGGTGGTCATTTATAGATATTTCTAATTCTTTCTTTAGATGATTAGTGCAAGGAGGTGGTCAAAATCCAAAATATTTGATGGAGGGCAAAAGCCCCCCTCTGTTCTTTTATCTTATGATAGTTCTTCTAGTTAATGTTTGCTTAATTAATTCTCAAATTGTAGAAATTGTTGCAGCATCTGAGAGTTACATTACAAATTTTGGTTGCAATTTCACTACTTTCGAGCTATGCAAAAATTGAAGCAAGTCAAAGCCTATCTGAGGTTGAAGATTTAGAATTGGAGAGGCAATTAAAGCTTCTAAATAATCCAGCTATCAAGACCATTAAGGTATAATCTCTATTGATCTTATAAAGATTAAAAAAAAATATATATATATATTTTGTCTGACGTAATGGGAAAGTAATACAGACCTTATTATATTACAATAATCAGATGATCACTGAGATTCAAACTGATGACACTACGATTTGAATTATAATCTGTTAGTTATTGAGATGTTTATAAAGGACAATCACAGAAAATATTATATCAACTAGCTTGTACTTCATCTATGTTTATATAATGATTGGAGACTAATTGCTACTATTTGATAAGTAGGGAAGATATGGAGATATATATGATTGTGTGGATTTTTACGAACAACCTGCATTCGACCATCCTCTATTGAAGAATCATTATTTTCATCCCGAGGTATAACATCTCTATATACAATGATTTCAATTTTATACAATCCAATTTTTTAAATCAAATTTCAAAAACACTCTCGCTATCTCCACTTATATAATTTCACTGAATATATTATTGTTGTTGTAAATTTTGAAACATATTGTTGTACATTTATAGCAACTCTTAACACTTACTACTTTTTTTTGATGCAGATGAAACCTACCTTGCCTAATTTAGTAAGAGATGACACTTCCTCAGACATTAATAGACCTTTTAACATAAGGTTAAAAAGCGGAGGATGTCCTACTGGAACAGTTCCTATTAGAAGAACTACAAAAGACGATCTAATAAGACAAGGATTTTTATCACAAATTAGAGGAGCAGATGATTTATCTCCTCATGGTGATGTGAGTTTGCTGCAAAAAAATTATACCACTTTTCTGAATTTCAAAAATTCAAACTCTTTTGCACATTTTTCTTCACATATATGTGGTTATTATGTCTATGCAGGATATAAAGTTCAGTGTTACAGATGGAAGTAATGCTACGCGTTTTAGAGGATACGTTAGGGTAATTTATATGCTTTTATTATTCCATATTCTAGCTATGAAACACTGAATTTTGAATTTATTTTTGGAAGCAACTAACTGCATCCTGTTGGCTAAGGCAGATTTTGAACGAGTTCTATCCATTCAACTGACCTCATTGTTTTCCGTTATAACTATGCAAATAAGATCACACTCAATTTGGACTCATGTTGACTCTAAAGTATAAATTGTCTATGCCTTTTGGCCTACAGCTTTTATAGGACTTACTACTATTAGACACAATATTGCCACACACAGAAAAAAAAAAAAAAAAGTTTGCCAATGTATGATATATGTACATACATGTGTAGCAATGTATAATTAATTTAATAATTTATGTATATCGGCTAGCTAGGGGATCTATATATTTTTGGCAGAGCGACCAAATATGTAAAAAGCCTAATATTTTTCGCATCATCATTAAGTCCCTATCACTACATTGAGTCCCTAAACATGTTGTGCTTTTGCTGCATTACAGTATGCAATTGTGCGAATCCCGGAGAATTCAACAAACAAAATAGCAGGAGCAGGGGCAATTCTTAGTGTGCATAATCCTCAAAATCTTAGTGATCATCAATTTAGTGCAGGCTATATTAAGGTTCAAAATGACAACGACAGCATACAAGCTGGTTGGATAGTAAGTTCTTTAATTTGCTCTTTATTAGCATTAATCTATAAGCTATACAACACTAATCAATTGCATTAGTGTCTTCAAATCGAGCTATATACATGCAAGTCTCTCTCTTTATATGTGTGTATGTGATTGCATCCACTAACTCTAAATGTATGTTCTTTTTTTCAAATGAATTAGGTGAATCCACATGACTATGGAGACACTCATACGCGAATGTACACATATTTTAAGGCAGTTCCCATAACTTCTTTCTATTAAAACTAATCATGTCATGATTTGCTTGAAAGCCGATGTATTATTTGATGTTCTGAATTATTTTTCTTGTGATTACAGTCTGGAAAAACTGCTTGTTTTAATACTCGATGCCCTGGTTTTGTACAAATAAACACTGGAGTAGCTTTAGATGGACAACTTACTCCCTCTACGTATGGTGGACCTGTTCAGGAATTGCCGTTGTACATTGCACGTGTAAGTGTTCATCTTTCTGTACTTCTTAGTTCACTATTTTCAAACTAAGTCCAAAGACATTGTTTTTAGTTTACATGTCTGACCTTTTGGTTATTTATTTGACTTGTTTTTCTTTTACCATTTATAGGATACGTCAAGTGGAGATTGGTGGCTTTTGGTAGAATCAAACAATATAAAAGTTGGATTTTGGCCATCAAAGCTTTTTGCAAATTTAGGTGGATTTGCAACAGGTGCTGAATATGGAGGAGTTGTACATAGTAGTCGAGGTGTTCCAGAACCTTCCATGGGCAGTAGCTATTTTCCAAGTGGAGACCTGAAAAAAGATGCATATCTTAGGAATAGTACCTACTTAAATGAAAATAATCAAGCCAAGTCTTTAAATGACATTTTTGCGGAATTATATGCAACCAGTCCAAGTTTGTATAGGGTATATCAATATCCAGACTCTAAGCCTGAAAATGGTGCTTTAGTGATATATGGAGGACCAGGTGAACATATGTAACATATATGTTACTCTTTGAGTACTCAAATAAAATCTTTTCATTACGAGCTTGTTTGGATTGGTTGATTGAAAGTAGGTAATAAGTATTAGTTTGCAACAGTGCTTACCTTTCATAGTATTCTTTCTGTCACACCCCTTTTTCACTCCAAAAAGATTTCATTTTAAGGTTTCGAAAGGGTTTTTATTATTAAAGTGACAAAGATGAAAATTTGTTTTGAAAAGGACTTTTAACAATCAAAAATCAGAGTCGCCACTTGGCATAAATCGGTCGTGCCAAGTCACCCATGGATATCCTTTTTCAAAACGGTTTTGACTCTTTAATACTGGTTTGCGAACAGAGATTCCGGCTAAGAAATTCTGTTGACCGAGGGGAAGGTGTTAGGCACCCCTCGATCCCGTGGTTTGACCACGGTCGCTTGGCAGAGCGTATCGGCTGACATTATGAATGTACAAACCACGCAAACCACGTAAAACAATCAAACAAACAAACAAAGTAAAACGAATCAAAAATACAGTGTTCAGTCCAATTTATACAGTCCAAAATAGAAAAATGCAAAAATAAATCCTATCTAACCTACACTAATACTAACTACGCTCCCGTGCTTTACCCGAGGCCTCGGGCCTTCATCACGAACGTCCTCCGGGTACAAAATACCTCAGGGCATTCCCCGGTAAATAAAGATATACAGATACTTCGGGGCTTTCCCCGACCAAATAGTAAAATTGATCCAAAAGTGATAAAACAAAACCATTCAACACACATTTCAATATTCATCGCATTGAATCAACACATCACTCCTAACTTTTGCCTACCCGCACCTAAACATTTGCCTATCCAATTCAACCTATCAGGATACTATAGAATTCACAAACTTGGTACTGAATTAAATAAAACAACAATGGACCAACATTAAATCCAATTCACCTTTTTATCAGTCTCGCAATTCCACCTCAAACATATAATGATTAACACGTGCATTGATTATCGATTCAATTTCTCGCACCCAAATTCATCATTAACCAATATCAACCATACACACAGTAAAGATTCAATCATGGTAAGCACACCAAAAACATTCACATCTACAAGAATAATCAAAATTCGAGATAAAAATAGAGAATGAGAGAAGAAATGGACCTCAAATTTCACTTTTATTCGAGTATCATCCTGTTTGAACAAAACATAGTCCGTGCCGGAAACCTCGATTCGAACCTCGACACGAACCAAATCTCGACTTCTATCTAACTCCATTTGTTCTATTTTCGTCAACCTAAAGCTTCAAAAATCCAATAGAAAAATTGAAAACCAGTACAATTTGAGCTTAGGTGAGCTCAGACAACTTGATGACGACGTAAATTGAAGAAAGACGACGAGAATGGTACTATGAGCAAGCGCTTTTCTGGCAAAGACTCGCCGGAACAGTCAACCCATTATTTTTCTCTCTTCTCTCGATCTCTTCTCTCGAAGCTCTCTTCTCTCAAATCTCTCTCGATCTCTCCCTCTCACTGTGCGTATGTTGTGATCTTTCCTTGAGTGTGGAATTGTGAGTTGTGTGCTTGCGCCTAATCCATGAGAATGAAAAAAAATCCCTGAAGAAGATGAATCTGTGTTCTCCTAAGAAACCATGGAAATTCTCTCTATATTGGTGTATATGAACCAAAAATGATGAAGGAAATCCCCCTTCTATTTTGATTCTTTTCTCTGAAGATATGTATTGTCTATTGAAGAAGAACATCTTCCCCTCCCCCTCCTTTTTAATTGTATATATGGTCAAAAGGAATAAAGACGTGAGAGAAGGGTAGGCTTCCTAGGGGTGAGGTGTCCTAATTTTATTGGAGAGGTTGTTAGGATGAGGTGTAAAGTTAGTTAGGATAGGATTAAAACAAGATAGAATTTGTTGAGGATTATTATTTTTTGTCATTTTATGGATGGATAATCATGTGGGTGAGAGTGTATGACAACGCAAGGTAAAAATGAATGAATTGAATTTTTGGGAGGGACAAAATTACGTGTCTACATCATGCCCCTCTTTGCATGTAAACACAAATAGTTTTCATACAAAGAAGTAGACAACGAGACAGAATTTTGACCCGATCATTATTCAAAGGAGAAGGACAACCAAGTCTTGACTTAGGACATCTTACCTACCCAAGTTATGGGGGAATCAATTGACACGTATCCCAAAAGATTGGAAGGAAATGGACTATATCGAGTTGAAAAGTCAAGTGAGGTTCCATCGAGGTTCCGGTCCGCGGCTCTGTCATTACATCAAAAATGAAAATTACAAGTTAAAACAAAAATAAAATTACTAAAAAACTATCTATGCAACTTCTTTTGGACTTTTGACTTGAGTTTCATCACCCTATTCTTTAGGCGGGCTCCTGACTTGTAATTTCTTCAATTTGTTGGTTGGCTTTCAGTTTCTTCACCCTGTTCTTCAGGTGGGCTCCTCACTTGCAATTTCACTTGTTGTTTGAATTTCAATTTCTTTACCCTGTTCTGCAGACGGGCTCCTGACTTGCTATTTTCCAATCTGTTTAACTTTCAATTTCTTCACCTTGTTGCTTGGTTTTCCATTTATTCGCTCTGCGCTTCGAGCAGGATCCTGAAATCACATCAAAACTGGAAATAAAATTATCACAAACATGAATTATTATAAAGAGAAATTTCTTTGGCCATAAAAGTAAAATTCCAAAAGTAGAAATTAAATTTTTGCCCCAGTTTATCATCAGAAGACTTTTGGAAAAGTCACGTCATACCTACTTGCATGTTGCAAAGATGAATCAAGACTCTGACCAAGAAATGCATCTCTTTAGAGCAAAATTGAATAACCAAGACTAGGAAATGCGTCTCCTAAAAAGTGTGTCTTCTAGAGATACAAGTTTAAGTTAAAAAGTGCACTACCTGACAAATGAAAACTAGCAAGGAAGTGCGTCTCCTAATAAATGTTGCTTGAATTACCTAAAAAAGGAAATGTGTCTCCTTACAAATACCGCTTGAATTACCAAACAAAGAAATATGTCTCCTTACAAATATTGCGTTAATTACCAAACAAGGAAGTGCGTCTCCTTACAAGTGTTGCTTGAATTACCCGAACAAGGAAGTGTATCTCCTTACAAATGAAAACTAGCAAGGAAGTGCGTCTCCTAATAAATGTTGCTTGAATTACCCAAACAAAGAAGTGTGTCTCCTTACAAATACCACTTGAATTACCAAACAAGGAAGTGCGTCTCCTTACAAATGTTGCTCGAATTACCAAATAAGAAAGTGTGTCTCCTTACAATGTTGCTTGAATTACCAAACAAGGAAGTGTGTCTCCTCATAATTGTCACTTGAATTGCCCAAAAAAGGAAATGCATCTCCTTACAAATGTTGCTTAAATTAACTAAACAAGAAAGTGTGTCTCCTTACAAATGCCACTTGTGCAGAAACATTGCCTCTGGCATTTGTAGAAATAAGAAATTACGGACTTTGATGTTTAGTCTCTGAAATCTTTGATCCAAATGAAACATGTGTTCCTGTTTCATACAAATAAAACTTATTAGTTTAAAAACATGGTGGCCGGTTTGTGGCTTTGGCTTTTGTGGAAATCGCTCTTGCTCCCGTCACATTAATCTTACTTTCAACCATTAGCATATGTCATTGACTCGCTGCATCATTTATTCGAACTTAGATTATTAAGAGTGACTCTAAAACAGATATAGTATCTCTGCTTTTTCATGCTTCTCAGATAAACCCTTTGAACCTTGGTATTTCAATGAGTTTCCAAACTTGTCGGTTGACAAAACTTTCTGCATGCCTTATTTCGGCTCACAATCATGTCTCTTTCGTGTGTTGGCCTTTCGTTTTGCTTTGTACAATTGAAGAAGTTGGTATCCTGTTTTGAAATCTTTTCTCACTTATTTTGATATGGACTTGACTCAAAGACAAGAGAAAAAATGACAATGACTTTTTTTATTTGGATAACTGACTCAAGAAAATAAAATAAAAATAAAGAAAAAAAAGAAATGACAATGAATATCCCCATTGAAAAAGATGAAAGAAAGGTTTATTTGAAAATAACAGTCAACTCTAATGACTATGACATGCATATCGGATTAAACTGCCTCATCTTTCCGTCCAAAACTTTCTACCAATTGTTGTTGAGTTAATGGCCTTGAAACTGAGTTGCTTCCTTAGGTCAATTGCATTTAAGACCTCATTCGGCTAGTGGCGCCATGAAGGATTTTCGCTAACAAGCCTTTCATTCTCTTTCTCTCAACTCAACATTGTCTGATGGTGCTCGTGGGGGTTTTCACCAATAGGGCTCTCTCATTTTTATTTCTCTCGACTTACACCATTGTGACTTTTTTTTTCATTTCTCTCTTGATTTCCTATGCTGAGAAAGACTAACAGTTCACAAAATGCGTCATCCTATGCATTTCATGCTTAGCCTTAACATTCTCAAAGATTGATATGAAGGTCTTTCTTTGGTTGTAGCTTGGCTTTTGGATAAGGTTAGAAAGAAAGGATGACATGAGGCCCAAATAACACTTGAAGTGGGGTAGGACTTACAAATTTTGGAATTGACTCAAACAATGAGGATTAACTCATGCCCCAGTTTCTTTTGACTGGGTGACACTAAATTGTTTATTTGGTTGGACCGATCCCTTAGTAGGGCAGCCTATATATCTCACCCCCGAGAGAGGAGAATCAGGTCATGCGTAGTTCTGGCAGCTTGTTCTTTTGCTTGATTCTGATTTCCTTTTCTTTTCTTTTATTGACTCTCTTTTGCGGATTTTTCTGACTCTATTTTGCTTGACACTCTTTTTTCTTTTTGGACAAATTTTTTCTCTTTTTTTTTTGATACCTTTTGACTCTATTTTTCGCTCGACACCCTTTTTTTGAGCTTTGCTGACTCTATCTTGATTCCAAAAGAGGGGTATGAAAGAAAATAGGACTAAATCTCAAATGGGGTAAACAAAGGATGACACGATGTTTGGATAGCAGAATGAAGTGCCTTCATCATATCAATCCTTGAAAAATGCAAGTACATATCTTGCAATATGAAAGTGAGAGATGAAGATCATTTATGATATATTTTTTATGGCACTAAATTTAACTGAGACTCTGCGTTGCTACTTCTTCTGCAAACTCCATCTTTGTTGTACATTCCTTATGCTTTCGTGGAGCTAATTTTCTATTCCTTTGGATGTAGGATCACGCATTCACTACTTGACCTAATTGAGATATGTCTTTCAATTAATGACCAAGTTTTTCTCACAATTCTCAAAATAATTGTCTTAATTTTCAAAAAGGCTTCAACTTGATCACCAAATGCCCCAGCTCTCTATCTATTTTCTCAAATGCTCTCTTTTTCTAACTTTAACCCTCTGATTCAATGTTCATGCTAAAACTGGATTTTAAGATCTGGATGAAAATTCCACAAGCATGTCATATCAATAGAGTCAACATAAAATGTACTATATAAAGAAAACAAACAAACAACACATATTTTAGAACACAAAAGAAAAAAGGGATACTTCATTTAGTTGAAACAAAAGATAGAAGGATTTGAACATAAACAACAAAAGGACAAAACAAGATAGATCCCAAACTACAACCCTGAAATAATTCGGACGATAGAAAATAAAACAAAACAAGCTACCAGACCCCTTCCTAGTAAGGAGAGGGGTAATTTCTCAATTGCTCAGCCTGACATCTTAGCCACTGGTTTGCATATCAACATAACTAGAGCTTTCCTCACTGTCAATGTTTTGCACCATGATTGATTTATCTTGAATCATCTTTTCAATTTCTCTTTTCAAAGTATGACAATCTTCAATACTGTGACCCTGAACACCAGAATGATATGCACATCGTACATTAGGATCAAAACTTCTTGAATGTGGGTCAGGAGTATACCCAAGGAGAGGAGTGATCATGCCCTGTTGTACCAATCTCTGGAATAAACTTGCATATGACTCTCCAATTGGTGTAAGGCTATCCCTTGACTTCTGTCTCATTTCATTGTTTGGCTTAAATTGAAAACCAGGCCTAGAAGGGCTTCGGTATATATGTCGAGTTGGAGGATGACTCGGCAGAGTTGGCGCACGCCAGTGTGGGTAAGATGGAGGTTGATCATAAGGTTTCGCATTATACACTTGATATGGAGGTGGGAGAATGGGATATAATGGATTTTGGTAAATATTCTGTGGAGGTTGGGCATAAACTTGGGTTTGAGGCCATGGGTAATGATGGTATGGTCCTCTTGCCCGTTTCTGTTGTCCAACTGTCATGGCAGATGCATCTTCCTTATTCTTATTTTCTCCCACACTTCCCAAACCTTTTAGAATTGCTTAAGTAGTCGCTTTCAATGTTGCAAAACTCACAATACGACCAGTCTTAATTCCATTATGTATCATCTCCCCCATTTTGAGGACCTCAATAAATGGCTTGCCTAATGCAGGTAACAAGTGTTGATAATATGTTTCATCCTGCGCTTGAATAAACGCCTCTACTATCTTACTTTTTTCATTGGCGGTTTCACCCTAGCAGCTTGTTCACTTCATCTAATCGCATACTCTCTGAAAGTTTCAGTACTCTTTTTCTTCATATTAGTTAGGGATTTCTCATCAGAAATCAACTCCATATTGTATTGAAATTATTGCACGAATTCATTAGCCAGGTCATCCCATCTATTCCACTTGTCGATCTTGGTCAACAAACCATTCTGAAGCTAGATCTGAAAGACTCTCACCAAAATATGCTATGAGTAATTCTTCCTTCCCTCCAGCGCCCCTTAGCTGGTTGAAATAGCATCTCAAATGTGCTACACGATCACCATGTCCATCATACTTCTCAAACTTCAGCATTTTAAAAACAAGAGGAAGATGTACACCTGGAAACAAGCACAGATCTTTATATGAGACACTTTTGTACCCCCCAAGTCCTTGCAAGTTTTTCATAGTCAGTTCCAAACTTCTCAATTTTTTGGACATTTCTTCTTGTTATTCTATCATAACAGGCTTCTCAGTGTTAGGAGGAAATTCATACGGTTGAGGGAAGTCTTAAGGACCAGTCGACTTAAATGTCGGCTCGGGAGCATAATGTTGATCACTAAAATTTTTTAATGCAGGGATGCTTGTAGAGTGAGAAATTACAATCGTTGGATTGACATTAAAAGCAGTAGATTCAGACGGGAGTGGGGCTGCAAAAGCATGAATAGCAGGCAAAGTCGAGCATGTGGTAATTTTGTATTGAGGAGTGAGGAAATGAATATTGGAAGTGTTTGGATACTGTTGCCCCGGAGTAGGTCTTGATGCAGGTTATGGCGTGCAGACCAAAATAGAAAATTATGCATATGACACTAGAGGCAAACAAGAAAGATATTCCAGATTATCAGCGGGAAATGGAGGAGGCGGCAACCCATTAGCCCAAGCTCGATGCATTTCTATCATTTGTTGCCTTAATTTCCGAATCTCTTCATTAGATCCTACATTCTCCTTCCCTGAACTCCCTATCTGATGAGTGACAACAAACTCGATATCCTTGTTGGCCATAACTTTCTCTATGACTTGGAGCAATATGGAGGACCATCCAAAATGCCACAAACCAACCACCTTAAACTAACTGGACAAGAGATAGCAAATGCGTTAGAGTTTAACAATTTTTCAAAACCTGTTTTTTCCCTTTTCTTGAAAAGATCACCGAACCCAAGAAGGGCTCCAACGTATCTCACCCCCGAGAGGGAAGAATCTGGTGTACGTAGTTCGTGAAGTCTTGCCAAAATGACCAATTAAACTCTTTTTCCTTTCTTTTTCTTAAAATTTTGAGAATAAAAGAAAATAACAAATTGTCAAAAGAATTGATGAAAATCTTTTTGATTTTGCGGCTTTAACAACCTATACAAAATGAAATCTATGATTACCAAAAAAACTCTTTTTGGGTTTTCAATTTGGAATTTCATGCGAAAAATAAAACTTGAACCTATTAAAGGAAATTTATTTTGTAGTTTTCTCTTGAAAATGTATATGACACCTACTCTAAATGAAGAATGAAGAAATTTTTTTTTTTGGATTTTTGAAATAAGATCCTCGAACCCACAATAGGTGGCCTACGTATCTCACTCCCGTGAGAGGAGAATCAGGGGTGCGTAGTTCGTCCAGATTGGACAATTAAGGATTAAATAACCAACTTCCTGACTTGAGAGACACGACTACAAACAGAAGATGCAAAACGTCTATAAAATATTTTTGAGTTTTCAATTTGACACTTCACATAAAAATGACACCAACAACTATGAAAGAAAAAATCTTTTTGGTATTTTCGTGAAATGTTCAAAACTCCTAAATTTTTTTTGCGTTTTTCTTGTATAAAAACTCCTATGAATGAAAAATCTTTTTGAAGTTTTTGAATTGTGAATGCATGCTAAACGAGATAAAAGAAAAATCTTTTTGATGTTTTGTTTTTGAGAGATGAGTGCAAAAGGTAAAAATCTTTTTGAATTTTTGGATTGTGAAGAACAAAAGTTATAAAAAAAACTCTAAAAACACTACGAAACACTTTTTTTTCGATTCACCTTTTCCTTTTTTTCAACACTTTCTTGTCTACACACTTTACTTCTAACATATGCTTTCCCCAAATTGGTTTGTCAAATGACAATGTTACCCTCAGATATGCAACATTTAGCACGTAGGGATGCTTTAGAGGTGACTCTCCTACGAAGGGCCATGCGTGGGTCCCATTAGGTCTCAATATGGTGCAGATAAGAAAGACCTAAAGGTTGACCTACGTTGGGGTGTACTAACAAGGCTGTTCGGGGGAGCTTATAGTCGATAGTGACTGCTTTGGTTTCCACCTACTCCATATCAGCCAACGGCTCCCCCCTTAAGATAAGGATTACTCAACTAGAGGTCGTGTACACAGTGTGTACTACGTACTTGTTGTAGAAAAAATGACTCAGGTTATGTACATGATGCCAGATATAAAAACGGTAACACATATGATAAATACTGTAAACAAAGAGCACAAAAACACACAAAAGCGATAACAATAACACAAACAAAAATCACAAACAATGCTTATACACTCGTAATGCAAAACAAAGCCAATACGACTCCAAAAATAAACTTGGATTCTTAAATTGATTCCCCAGCAGAGTTGTCAAAGTTGTCACACCCCTTTTTCACTCCAAAAAGATTTAATTTTATGGTTTTGAAAGGGTTTATATTATTAAAGTGACAAAGATGAAAATTTGTTTCGAAAAGAACTTTTAACAATCAAAACTCAGAGTCGCCACTTGGCATAAATCGGGTGTGCCAAGTCACCCATGGATATCTTTTTTCAAAATGGTTTTGACTCTTTAATACTGATTTGCGAACAGAGATTCCAGCTAAGAAATTCTATTGGTAGAGGGGAAGGTGTTAGGAACCCCTCGCTCCCGTGGTTTGACCACGGTCGCTTGGCAGAGCGTATCGGCTAAATTGACATTATGAATGTACAAACCACACAAAACATGTAAAATAATCAAACAAACAAACAAAACAAAATGAATCAAAAGTATAGTGTTCAGTCCAATTTAAATAGTTCAAAATAGAAAAATGCAAAAAAAAATCCTATCTAACCTACACTAATACTAACTATGCTCCCGTGATTTACCCGACGCCTCGGGCCTTCATCACGAACATCCTCCGGGTACAAAGTACCTCGGGTCATTCCCCATTGAATAAAGATTACAGATACTTCGGGGCATTCTCCGACCAAATTGTACAATTGATCCAAAAGTGATAAAACAAAACCATTCAACACACATTTCAACATTCAACACATTGAATCAACACATCGGTCCTAACTTTTGTCTACCCGTACCTAAACATTTGCCTATCCAATTCAACCTATGAGGATATTATAGAATTCACAAACTTGATACCGAATTAAATAAACCAACAATGGACCAACATTAAACCCAATTCACCCTTTTATCAATCTCTCAATTCCACCCCCAAACAAATAATGATTAACACATGCTTCGATTATCGATTCAATTTCTCACACCCAAATTCATCATCAACCAATATCAACCATACACATAGTAAATATTTAAGCATGGTAAGCACACCAAAAATATTCACATCCGCAAGAATAATCAAAATCTGAGATAAAAATAGAGAATGAGAGAAGAAATGGACCTCAAATTTCACTTTTATTCGAGTATCATCCTATTTAAACAAAACGTAGTTCGTGTCGGAAACCTTGATTCGAACCTCGACACGAACAAAACTCAAACCAAAGAACCAAATCTCGACTTCGATCTAACTCTATTTGTTCTATTTTTGTCAACCCGAAGCTTCAAAAATCCAATAGAAAAATTGAAAACTAGTACAACTTGAACTTTGGTAAGCTCAGACGACTTGATGACAACATAAATCGGAGAAAGACGACGCAACTAGTACTATGAGCAGGCGCTTTTTCGGCAAAGACTCACCGGAACAGTCAACCCATCATTTTTCTCTCTTCTTTTGATCTCTTCTCTCAAAGCTCTCTCAATCTCTCCCTCTCACTGTGCGTATGTTGTGATCTTTCCTTGAGTGTGGAATTGTGAGTTGTGTGCTTGCGCCTATTCCGTGAGAATGAAAAAAAAACATGAAAAAGATGAATCTGTGTCCTCCTAAGAAACCATGGAAATTCTCTCTATATTGGTGTATATGAACCAAAAACGATGATGGAAATCCCCCTTCTATTTTGATTCTTTTCTCTGAAGATATGTATTGTCTATTGAAGAAGAAAATCTTCCCCCCTCCTTTTTAATTTTATATATGGTCAAAAGAAATAAAAATATGAGAGAGGAGTGGGTTGCTTAGGGGTGAGGTAGGGGGTAAGGTGTCCTAATTTTATTGGAGAGGTTGTTAGGATGAGGTGTAAAGTTGGTTAGGATAGGATTAAAACAAGATAGAATTTATTGGGTATTATTATTTTTTGTTATTTTATGGAGGGATAATCATGTGGGTGAGAGTGTATGACAACACAAGGTAAAAATTGATGAATTGGGTTTTTGGGAGGGACAAAATTACGTGTCTACACTTTCATGCTTCAGTCCTCATGTTCTAACCTTTCAGTCACCTTTCCTTAGGTCAAGATAGTGATGATGAACAGTTGTTTAGATGGGAGAGTGTAAATGTTTCTTGTTGACAAAAAATTATTGTATGCTTGTTTTTAGCTAAGGTTGTAAGTGTGAAGTAATATTGAGGCCAAGTTTTTGAGACATGTCATGGTTAGTTGAAATTTTTTATGTGTTTTCTTGGGGTAGTGCATGAAGGTTGTTATTGATATAGGTTTTAGAGAATATGAGAAAGATACCTTTATGGGTGTTTTTCCAGAAGTTCATATGTGGTCATAATGATAGGCTTGAATGTTATATTGGTGTATAAGTTGATGAATGCATTGCGTGTTAGTAAATTTCTAGTAAGAGGTTGAACGTAGTTGAAGTGGTAATAAGAATTATTCTTGAGATGAGGAGTTGTGAAAACGCAGGACAATGTATTGAATTCATGATTCAGACTAGTATTGCTGTGTTATGTGTGCACTTTGTAGATTCAAGTAGGTTTGAACATAGTGAGAGAATTCAGTTCAGCTCAGACTTCAGTTGATACAGTTATCAGTGCCCATGTGAATATTTTAAGTAGCCTCAAATGAAGTGTAGTTTTGAAGTGGAATGTATAGTTGAGTATAAGCTTTCAGTCATGATTCAGTTTGTAAGTGTCTTGTGCATCATCTCAGTCTTTCCTTAATATTTCAGCCAAGTCAGTCTCATTCGAGGACGAATGTTCCTAAGGGGGAGATATTGTAATATCTCGTACTTATCCTAACTTGATTCAACTCTTAGTTGCATGCTTAAGGGACTTAAGGCTTGAAATTTTCACTAAGTGTTGAGGACTTAGCCATTCTCAAGACCCCTAAACGTTGAGGATTTTCATTTAGGTTTTCCCAACCCTGAGACGTTAGTTTTTGAGTTAATTTATGTTCAGGGATGTAAGAAGTATGTCTCATGATATTTTCAAATTTTTTGGATAAGGTTTGGGGCATGTTTGGATCACGAATCCAATAAGTCACCGTGATAGGGCCGCGTCGCAGTGACATTCCCTTTGGCACGTACATCGCATTACGGAGAAGGTGTTTTCGTCCAGTTCTTGATTTATAATTAGAATGCATGTGTCATAATCTTTATTATAGTGTGTGAAGTGCTTATGAGGTGAAGAGTGTTCATAGAAATCACTTAGAATAAAGTTGAGATAAGAGCCTTAGATTCGTCCAAAGTTTGGTATTCGATTCTCTCAAGTGTCAACTTTGAATGTATATAATTTTTGATATACATGATATTTTTCATATCAAAAGCCACCAAATTATAGGTAATTGAATTAGCTTTCCAATGATGCCAATTTTGCTTTATTTCGATATCCGAACAAAAAGTTATGATCATTTTCATCAAAATTAGTAAGCCATCGCGATATGACCATGTCGCGATGAACCTTTAATCCGCATTCCAGTTATGAATTTTTTATTCAAATGATTGAGGGACAATTGAGTCTTTTCCCACCTCAACCCAATTTGTAAATCCACCAGTTAAAACTTCAGTTAAGGAATTATTTGCCCAAAATTCTCCAATTTCCTCTCAAGAACAAACACTAATCGATCATCCCCAAGTTCATCCATTCCATCATCTTATCTTCAATAAAAAACAAGAATTTAAGTTCTCTAATCCAATAATTTTCAAGAAAGCTTTCAAGATCATCTC
The DNA here is from genome assembly GCA_030864225.1 of Capsicum baccatum var. pendulum. Lineage (NCBI taxonomy): Eukaryota > Viridiplantae > Streptophyta > Magnoliopsida > Solanales > Solanaceae > Capsicum > Capsicum baccatum. The sequence goes on from CM061550.1 coordinate 10,672,854, forward strand.
GAAGGCTTTCAAGGTCAAGGTTTCTCCACCAAGTCAAGTTTATTAAGGTATGTAGGGTTATGAACAAGGGTACCCTTCCACTCTTGTGCCAAATTACATAATTTTAAGATTCAGTTTACTTGTTTTTAATTAGGGTTCATACCCAAGTTTCAATGTTCTTAAAGCATGTGATTATCATGAGATTTAAAGCTTTAAGTATATTAAGAATTGCTTATGTTTATGCTTTAACTTATAAGATTCATATTATGAATGAGATTTGCACTATCTTGACTTGATATTATTGAAGTATTTCAAGATTTATATTGAGCATGAAGTTTTGGTTTTGAATTACCATGAATTTAAAGCATGAAATTTTAAGCCCCAAGTTAAGTGTTGAGATTTCAAGGAGATTATGCTCTTAAGTATTTTTTGACAAGTTTATACCAAGATTTAAAGAAAGAAATGATCTTTTGATCCTAATCTAAGACATGAAATTCACATTTGCTCATTTTGATTGTAATTTAAAACAAAGAAAAGTATAACCGGTTTTCATTATATAAATCCTTATGTTGTTTTAAGGTGGATTTTCTAAAGTACGAGCATATAAGTAATATGGAAGTAGTATTTAGCACCAAGTTGGGTATGAGTTCAAGGTCACATTCCCTAGAACTATGTGCCATCATAGGTTTAAGTCCCATAGTGGGTTAAGTATAGTGATCACTCAAGTTAAGGTTCTATTTTGATGGCAAGGGTAGAACAGCTCTCCTCAACGTGGGTAAGACGTTGGACTCCATGATAGCTCACATGGTTTATGTAGGTTAGAAGAATCTCCCAAAATAAAGAGTAAAAGTAAAGCTTTTAGAATCAAGTGTTATGGCTTACAAAGTGTATCCTTATGCTTCATTACTCATGTTTATGATTTTACAGCTTTCGTTTTATTTAAGCTCAAGGTGAGTAATCTACACTTAGCATGTATTATTTTAAAGTCTATGTGTACATTCAGTTATTGATTTACTTATGCATTCATCCCCATATGCTCAGTACATTCCAAAAGTACTGATCCATATATATGTTTGTGTGCTACATTATTTCATAATATAGGTACCAGTTGTAGCCCACACATCATAATCAGACAGTGTGCAGCTTCCAGTCAGCAGGTGGTGAGTCCTTTTGATGCAAGGACTCGAGTCAATCATAGTTCAAAAAACATCTTATTTTCTTTATCTAGTCGTATTGATTAGGGATAGTTGGGCGTCATGTCCCGGTTACCTAGAGTCAATATTAGTAGAGGCTTCATAGACAGTTAGTAGAGTTGACGTATTTGATTTCAGTTTTATTTTGTATAACCAGAGTTGTAATCATTTTAAATAGTTTTGTTTTGAGAATGTTCAACTAAAGACTTCTCTTTCGTGTGTTACTTTCAGTCTTATATATTTTAATTAGTAGCTCAAGCATCATGCCAGTATAGGATTAGCTTGGGATCATTTGTGAGCACCATGTGACGTTCAGGAGTAGTCTCGGAGCGTTACACAATCCTTCCGGCAAACTTGAATTGGAGCCTTGACCACTGAGTAAATGGCGGAGCCATATAGCCCGTGGGTAATCAGAATTGTAGGGTGTGTCATCTAACTCAGAATTAAAAGTAAAGAGTGTTGCCAATGGTGTTACGAGAATGGTTTGAAGCTTCTTAATTATGCCCGTGTATTTTAATCTCTATTATTTTAAATTATTTTCACAATGCTATCGATTATTATATATGAAATACATGTTGTTTGTGGATTTTTCTGCATACCAATACATTTCAAGTATTGACCGTCCTTGGACTGCTACATTGTCTCATAATGTAGATTCTGAGACTGCCCATCACAGTCGTAGAACCTTCGGAATGTCAGAGTTGGTGAGTCATCCATCTTCCGAGATGCATTATATTCATATGTTCATTTCTTTCAGTTTGTGGTCCAGCCGAGGACCTTGTCCCGGCCTAGACGGTTATTCTTCAATAGAGGCTTCGCTAGGATTAGTTATTGTTTTGTCATAACTTTATTGACAAAGTTTGATTATAAGATTTTCTTGAATTACATTATATCTTCCCCACTTCTGTTTTGTATGAATTATGCTTAGGATGGTATACTAAGGGTATCTTAGGCCTTCATGGTTCGAGATATCCGTTGTGACCAGAGTCTCGACTTCACGACACTAATTAATTTAAGGAAAACTTACATAAATTTCAGAATGTTTAAGAGTTATAACAATTTGTACATCATATTCCAGATTTTTTAAATTTGTGATACATATTTTTAGCCTTGATACATATGCATTGTGATATATCTATAATTTAGTGAATATTTAAGTAAGGAAGTAACTAATTTTCAATTATTACGGGAGTAAAATTAGGCCCAAATCATGTAAATGATACATCTGGACCAGATGTATCATAATGATACATTTGGTTCCAAATGTATCACAATAACACATTTCGTAAAATTACTCACTAACCATTAAAAATTCAATGTCACATCAAAATAAATAATTTATATTTGTCAAACATATGTTAAATGCATCAAAAATTTATAAATAAATTAAAAATATGAATCACTATCACAAAGTATATGTCATATGTATCACCAGTATTGACTTAATATGTCATATGCGTTGTGTCATATGTATCACCAGTATATGTCATATGCATTGTGATACATTTGTAATTTAGTGTTTAGTTAAACAAGGGAGTAACTAATTTTCAATTATTACGAGGAGTAAAATTAGGCACAAATCGTGGAAAAGATACATCTGGTTCTAAATATATCGTAATGATACATCTGGTCATAATGATATATTTCATAAAATTACTCACTAACCATTGAAAATTCAATTTCACACCAAAATAAATAATTTACATTTGTCAAATATTTGTAAATAAATTAAAAATATGAATCACTATCACAAAGTATATGTCACTATCAAATTGTTCAATTTCTCCTCTTTTCCTTAATGGGTACTGACTTAAAAGTTGAAAAAGAATTCAAAATTGATAAAAAGAAAAGTTGATAAACAGATTTTTTTTTTTAAAAAAAAAAGACAATGAAATTGGTGAAGAAATTGTAGTAAAGGAGATGAAAATTATATCAATTGATGATAATTTGGGAGAAATTTTAGGTGATGAAATATTTAGAAAAAAAAAATCTTCAAAGAAAAATAGATTGCATGCATTAATTGTGGAGTAAAAGTATGATATGATTTTTATTCATATGTATCAAGAGTAAAATATAAAATCTGGGATTTTAAGTAATTATTTAAAAGGTAAGAAATTTTGGACAATAAAATTATAATTTTGTGTAATTTATCCTTAATTTAATCCCTTAATGAGAAATCTAAAAGTAAATTGTAATATTACTATTTTGAATGGCAGCAGTCAAATGAATATTTTCCCATCTTTTACTAGTATAGATATATGTTGTTTAGTTTCAGATTTATTTGTATTTGTGTAACAGTTATTACTACTTTGACTAGCACCAGACAAATAAATATATTCCAATCATCTACTAGTATAAATATATGTTGTGTACTTTCAGATTTATTTGCATTTTGTAACAAATATTAAATCCAAGCGTCATGTCACACCTGGTAACTTCTCTGAAATTCATTTTCCTCAGCTTTAAAGTTTTTGTCGGTGTCTATCGCTAATGGAGATGATAGATATTCCGTAAAAATTAGTTGAGAATCGCGAAAATTAGTCTGAATACCACTATTATTAAATAAAAATATGTTGTTTATAGCTTTTGAAGTTTTGTTATGTGCTTCCATGGAATTGAGGCGGTCATTTATAGATATTTCTATTTCTTTCTTTAGGTGATTAGTGCAAGGTGGTGGTCAAAAGCCAAAATATTTGATGGAGGGCAAAAGCCCCACTCTTTTCTTCTATCTTATGATAGTTCTTCTAGTTAATGTTTGCTTAATTATTTCTCAAATTTTAGAAATTGTTGCAGCATCTGAGAGCTGTACTACGAATTCTGGTTGCAATTTCACTACTCTTGAACTATGCCAAAATTGAAGCAAGACAAAGCCTATCTGAGGCTGAAGATTTAGAATTGGAGAGGCAATTAAAGCTTCTAAATAAGCCAGCTATCAAGACCATTAAGGTATAATCTCTATTGATCTTATAAAGATTTTTAAAAAATAATATATTTCGTCTGACGTAATGGAAAAGTAATAAAGACCTTATTATACTATAATAATCAAATGGTTACTGAGATTCAAACTGATGACACTACGATTTGATTGTAATTTGTTAGCTATTGAGATGTTTATAAAGGACAATCACAACAAATATTATATCTAATAGTTTGTACTTCATGTTTATAAAGGACAATCACAACAAATATTATATCTAATAGTTTGTACTTCATCTATGTTTATAAAATGATTGGAGACTAATTGCTACTATTTGATAAGTAGGAAAGATATGGAGAAATATATGATTGTGTGGACTTTTACAAACAACCTGCATTCGATCATCCTCTATTGAAGAATCATGATTTTCATCTCGAGGTATAACATCTCTATATACAATAATTTCAAGTTTATACAATCCAATTTTAAAAAAAAAAATTAAGAAACAGTCTTTCTATCTCCACGAGGTAGGGGTAAGGTTTCTGTACGCTCTACCTTCTTGAGACACCACTTGTATAATTTCACTGATTATATTATCGTTGTTATGAATTTTGAAACCTATTGTTGTACATTTATAGCAACTCTTAAAACTTAATACCTTTTTGGATGCAGATGAAACCTACCTTGCCCAATTTACTAGGAGATGACACTTCCTCAAACATTAATAGACCTTTTAACATAGGATTAAAAGGCGGAGGATGTCCTACTGGAACAGTTCCTATTAGAAGAACTACAAAAGACGATCTAATACGACAGGGATTCTTACCACAAACTAGAGATGGAGATGATTCATCTCCTGATGGTGATGTGAGCTTGCTGTAAAAAAAAATTCTAACACTTTTCTGAATTTCAAAAATACAAATTCTTTTGCATATTTTTCTTCGCCTATAGATGGTTGTTATGTCTATGCAGGATATAAAGCTCGGTGTTTTGGATGGAACTAACTCTACGAGTTTTAGAGGATACGTCAGGGTAATTTATATGCTTTTATTATTCCCTATTCTAGCTATGAAACACTAAATTTTGAAATTTTCCTGGAAGCAACTAACTGCATCCTGTTGGCTAAGGCAGATTTAGGGCAAGTTCTATCCATTCGACTAAAATTAATTATTTTCCGTTATAACTATGTAAATAAGATCACACTCATTTTGAACTCATGTTGACTCTGAAGTATAAATTTGTCTATGCCTTTTGGCCTACAACTTTTATAGGACCTAATAATATTTTTGGGATTTAGGCACAATATAGCCACCCATCCACCCCCAAAAAAAATAGTTTGCTGATGTATGATATATGTACATAGATGTGTAGCAATGTATAATTAATTTAATAATTTATGTATATCGGCTAGCTAGGGAATGTACATATTTTTGGCAGAGCAACCAAATATGTAGAAAGCCCAATACTTCTTGCATCATCATTAAGTCCCTATCATTACATTATTTTGTAATCAATAACACTACATTAGGTCCCTAAACACGTTGTGCTTTTGCTGCATTTCAGAATGCAATTGTGCGAATCCCAGAGAATTCAACAAACAAAATTGCAGGAGCAGGGGCAATTCTTAGCGTGCATAATACTCGAAAAAATCTTACTGATCATCAATTTAGTTCAGGCTATATTAGCATTCAAAATGGCAACGAGCACATACAAGCTGGTTGGACAGTAAGTTCTTTAATTTGCTCTTTATTAGCATTAATCTATAAGTTATACAACACTAATCAATTGCATTAGTTTCTTCAACTCGAGGTATATGTGATTGCATCTACTAACTCTAAATCCTACATAAGCCTATATATGCCAATCAAAGCATTTATCATGCTACCTAATACATGTATGTTTTTTTTTTCAAATGAATTAGGTGAATCCATATGTCTATGGAGACACTCATACACGAATGTACACATATTTTAAGGTATCTCCCTTAACATCTTTATATTAAAATTAATCATGTTATTACTTTCTTGAAAGTCAATGTATTAATTAATGTTCTGAATTGTCCTTTTATTATGATCACAGTCTAGACAATATGCTTGTTTTAATACTCGATGCCGTGGTTTTGTACAAATAAACACTGGAGTAGCTTTAGATGGACAACTTACTCCCTCTAAGTGGGGTGGACCTGTTCAGGAATTACCGTTGTATATTGCACGTGTAAGTCTTCATCTTTCTGTACTTCTTAATTAGTTCACTATTTTCTAACCAAGTCCAAAGACATATTGTTTTGGGGTCTCAAGTCTCCACTTGCTGAATCTGCGCCACGTAAAACTCATTGAAAGGGAAAACGCCCCTTGAGAGAATTCCTTCGGCAATTTTGTCAGATGAAGCATCATATTCATCCAAAAAAAAAAAGAAAACACTTTTTAATCCAATGATAATCTAAAAAGAAATTACTCTATATATTCTTGTACTTTGACTTGTTACAGCATATCACTTATCATTTATTCTAGATTACTAATAAATCCTTATCATATATATTGAATGACATGTAATTTATCTTTTAAGATGATCTTATTATCTCTGACCTTTTGGTTATTTATCTGACTTGTTTTTCTTTTACCATATATAGGATACGTCAAGTGGAGATTGGTGGCTTTTGGTAAACTCTAACAATATAGAAGTTGGATTTTGGCCAGCAAAGATTTTTGCAAATTTAAATGGATTTGCAACAGGTGCTGAATATGGCGGAGTTGTACATAGTAGTCGAGGTGTTCCAGAACCTCCCATGGGCAGTGGCTATTTTCCCAGTGGAGACCTGAAAAAAGATGCATATCTTAGGAATAGTACCTACTTAAATGAAAATAATCAAGCCAAGTCTTTTAAGGACATTTCAGTGAAATTATATGCAACCAGTCCAAATTTGTATAGGGTAAATCAATATCCAGACTCCAAGCCTGAAAATGGTGCTATAGTGACATATGGCGGACCAGGTGAACATATGTAACATATATGTTACTTTTTGAGTACTCAAATAAAATCTTTTCTTTATGAGCTTGTTTGGATTGATTGACTAAAAGTCGCTAATATATAAAATATGTTTGAAAAGTATTACCAATCTATTTTTGATAATCAAACGATACGTTCTAGGAAGAATATTTTAGTACAAAAGATATATAATGGGATAAATAAGAAATTCATTACAATTTATTGCAATCAGTTATTTATAAAAGAAACATTATGAAGAAGTGTAACTTATTAATGTGCACCTTAGAATATTCCGATATCATGAGCTATTGTTTGCTTATTTGGTAAGACTAGATAAGAGTTGAAGATTTTTTTATAGTTTTTACTTTTCACAAATTTTGGATGTTCATGATGTTTATGAAGAAAAAAAAATCAGTTTAAGAAATCTAAATTCTATGTCCAAATAAAATTTCAACTTCTGAATCAATCAGTTGGTCCTAATGCATTAAATAAAATATCCCAAGGTCAAATATCAGACTTGTAGCATTAAAACGAGTTTATCCTATCTTGATTAGTATAAAATCCCTTACAAGTTGTGGAGTATTTAGTTCATCTTGTGTTCAAAAGTCTCAATAAATAAGGTAATTCATGTGACATTGACTTTGTTGTTTGGCTATTTACTTGTTGATAATATTACATTGTTTCGTAATTAGCCCCCATATAGACACTTAATTTCTAATTGTTGTGATTTTGCATAATTCAGTTTGCAACGGTGCTAATCCCATAGTCTAAGAATTAAAATGGGGCGAGCAGGAGCAATTTTAAGCTTGCATAATCCTCAACATATAGTGAAGGTCGTATAAAGAGCAGCCCGGTGCACTAAAGTTACCGCTATGCACGGTGTCCGGGGAAGGGCCCCACCACAAGGGTGTATCGTACGCAGCCTTACCTTATCATATAGTGAAGGTCGTATAAAGGTTCGAAATGGAATTGACAACGTACAAGTTAGCTAGACAGTAAATTTTACAACACTAATCAATATGCATTAGTATCTTCAACTCGAGCTATATATAAATCTGTGTGTGATTGCATCTACTGACCTTAAATCTCGCGTCGGCCTATATGTGCTAATCAGACAATTATCATTCCCTTGTGTTAAATCGTCGATTACCTAACAAACTTATGTTTGTGTTTTTCCTAATGAATATAGGTGAGTCCACTTGTCTATGGAGACACTCATACACGATTATACACATATTTTCAGGCAGTTAAACTAATTATGTTATGATTTGCTTGAAAGTCAATTTATTAATAAATATTCTAATGTTTCTTGATGATAAGCAGGAAGATTGGCTTGTTATAATACTCGATGTCCAGGTTTTATACATATAAGTGTGCATCTTCTAATACTTCTAACATTATTTCTTTTGTTTTTCACCTAGTATATTATACTCATTTTGCGGCCTGAGTAGTCTGAATTTGTGCCCCAAAAGGTCCATTAAAAAAAAAGTACTCTCTATCAAGTTTTGTTTAGAGATTGAACAAAAAACCTCGGATTAAATATGAATCGTGGATAGATTCATCCCTCCATAAACCAAGGAAGAGATTACTGATAAATAAGATCCAAAAAACAGAAGGGATCTGGATTGAAGATCACACAGAATTGGCTGATGCAGCAGTTAACTTTTTCAAAACACAGTTCACTGAAGACTGTTTCCAGGAAGACTTTAACATTCTAGGTGACATACCAGAAATGATAACAGAAAGATCAGAATGAGGAATTGATGAGAGTTCTTGATGGATCAGAGGTTAAAATTGCAGTGTTTTCTCTCAAAGGTGAAATTGTTAGCGATTCGGATGGTTTTACAAGCTTGTTTTATCAAGTATGCTGGGAGATTATCAAGATAGACATTATTAAGGTGGTGCAAGCTTTCTTTGGGGGTCAGGAGTTACAAAGATTTATCACTCATACAAATCTTATTTTACTTCCTAAAAAGGATCAAGTTAATACCTTTTCTGATGTCAGGCTCATCAGCCTCAGTAACTTCATAAACAAAATCATCTCCAGGGTTATTCATAAAAGACTAGTAGTTCATTTACCCCAGCTTATCTCCCCTAATCAAACAGGCTTTATTAAGGGCAGAAGCATTGTGGAAAATATTCTACTGGCACAGAAAATTACTAGAGATGTCAGGTTAAGGACCAAAATAGCTGTAATATCCCGAAGTTTCCTAACTAATTTTGTCTCAAAAATGTCTAGTATTATCTTCTAAATTGAATGATGTTTATTCCATGAAAAATTTTTAAGATTTTCACTTCTTGTCATATGGAAAATTCAATAAGCTTTCCATCGATATAAGATTCGCCCAAATCCGATTATCGGGTAAGAAGTTATGACTATTTCAAGTTCATGTCGTAAAACAGTGTCAAATTGGTCAGTGGTGCGCCGCGCCACAAGCCAAAATGGCAATTGTCCTTTATCCAGTGTCTCGGCGCGATTTCTCCGCGTCTCGCCAAACTTTTAGGTCGCAAACGAAGTGGCAACGCGATGGCTCCGCATCGCGCCATCCCCCAATTTCCCAGTTGTCAAATTCCAGTGACACGGCGCGATAGCACCGCGTCGTGCTAGGGGTCCAGTTCGGAAAATTTTTACTGAGATTAAAAAACGCGTCCAGGGTTAAAAGGGTCAATTTTTCACCCCTATTTAAACCCAATAACACGTGATTTAGCCATTTTTCACCCAAAATATACTAGTTTCTCTCAATTTTCTCTCAAGAACAAGCTAGGGTTTCAATTGGGAATTCAATTTCAAGAAAGTCTCTCCGTCAATCTTCCCTAAATCAAGAACTAAGGTATGCGTTGTCTTGATTTATGGATTCCTTTCATCCATAAAACTCAAAAACCCTATTTTAAATTATGAATCATAATATTTATGTTGTGGGTTGGTTGTAATCATGTTTATCTTGTTATATGATTCCCAAGTTGGAATATTTATGTGTTTTTCATGAAACTACATTAGCAAGTGAGTGAAATCCATAAATTGAGTTATTTATAATGTGTCAATTTGATGATTAGGCCTATGCCCTATGGGTGCATGCAAGGTTTTTGGTAAATTGCCTAAGAGGATAGAAATTATGCACTATAGCTTAATTGTAATCCAAAATGACTTTCATGCTATTCTTGTGTATTGAAATTGTTTGTCAGATTGCTCATGAGTTAGCCATATGAAATCATGCTATGTATACATGCTATCTTATTCACGTACCAAGCTATGATAATCAAATGCCCATGAAATATCTTCAATTATTGTATTATGGATTGTTGATGTTAGTCGTGTATTCAAGAATGTCATGCCTTGTCAGTTTCCTTCCATCGATTCCTGGGGTATTTTTTCCCAAAAAATATAGTTGTGTACCTAGAGTCAGTGTCATGTTTTCACGATGCCCTCAGCCAAGCCATGATCCATAGAACTCAATCAGTCATGTGACTCAGGAAATCTCAGAAATTCAGCAATCTCAATACTATTCCGTCAGTCAACGGAACTCAGTTAATTCAATCCAGTTCGGTAATCCATGATCAGTGTCTATTTAGATGGGAGTAGGAATTAGCACCGAGTGAAACCAAGGAGTGAGGGTGTGATTTTTAGAAGCAATCCTTGCATTCCAGAACTACGTAGCCAGCGTAGGTTGAGACATCATAGCTTGTTAAATGAGGGTATATGAGGTGTCTTAACCTGTTATATGAGGGTCCCACTGTTCTCACTAGAGTTACCTGTTATATGAGGGTTACTCACAGATTGTCCTTACCAGTGGCGCAGTATTGACACCCTTCCAATTAGGGTTACGACTTGGATCCCAACTCAGCCATAATGACGTATTAGGGGCATGTCGGTTAGATAACTACTTCCCACAGTTTCAATTACAGAATTCAGGACTGTCAGATACAGTCAACTCAGAATAGTACAGAACTCAGCTAGTTCCATCAGATTCAGGACTGTCAAATACAGTCACTCATGTTATCAGTTATATCAGCCATCAGAACTCAGTTATCAGTCATGTTAGTCATCGGTAAATTCATGTTATCACGATCTTAGATATAGTTACTATGTATTCATTCATGTATTCTCACGTCCATATTAGTTAGTTAGCTAGTATTGTTCATGCATATGAACCCCATGCATTCAGCCTACCTCACATGCATACCAGTACATTCAAAGTACTGACGCATTTGCGCTATGGTGTTGTATACCATAGGTTTAGAAGCACGAGCTCCAGAGCATCAGTAGCATCCCAGTCTCAGCATTAGAGTTAGTAGTGAGTCCTCATCCTTTGAGGACATGACCATATTTTTATTATCTCATTAATTAATTTATTTCAGTAGTTGGAGTTAGTTGGGGACATATCCCATCAACTCCTTATTCAGACAAGTTCAGTCAGTTAGAGGTTGTTCAGACTATCATATTAGACAGTTTTGTTTTGGGCATTTCATACCCCATCCATATGTTATGATTTATCAGATATGTTATAGTTTGAACATTACGGCCTTTCAGTTCATGTTTCCGCATTATACAGTATATCATGCAGTATACAGGCACAGATATCAGTCATGGGTTAGCTTGTGGTCCTTCGGGGTCATGAGCACTGTGTAGCGTTCCAGGTACTAGATTCGGGGCGTTACAATAGCCAATATGATAGTGAAGCTGGATATGACTAAAGTTTATGACAGGCTTTCATGGTTATTTATTTCAAAGGTGTTTAGAAAGTTTGGCTTCAGTGAGGTGGTAATTGACAGGATATATAGATTATTGGCCAATAACTGGTACTCTGTTCTTATCAATGGTCAGGCAAAGAGTTTTTCAAATCCACCAGAGGAGTGAAGCAGGGTGATCCTTTATCGCCTATCCTTTTTATTATTGCAACTGAGGCTTTATCTAGGGGTCTTAATGCACTTAATAAAAGGGAAGATTTTAGAGGATTTGGGGTGCCTAAATGGAGTGATCTGATTAATCATCTTGCCTATGCAGATGATACTATACTTTTTGTATCAGCAGAGAAGAGATCTATGAAGCTCATGATGAAAGTTTTGAAGAAGTATGAGACAGCATCCGGGCAACTTATTAATCTCAATAAGAGTGTATTTTGTACTAATGAGAAGGTAGCAGCAGGAATAGTATCAAGAATAAAGGAAGTCACTAATATCAGACAAGGTACTTTTCCTTTTATTTATTTAGGTTGTCCTATTTTTTATGGAAGGAATAAAATTTGTTACTATGATGCTATTGTAAAAAAAATAGGCAACAAAGTTCAGAGTTGGAAAGGGAAGTATCTTTCATATGGAGGAAGGGTTGTATTGATTAATCATGTTCTTCAAGGCATCCTTATACATCTATTATCAGCACTCGATCCTCCTAAAGGGGTAATAAGGCATTTACATATATAGCATCTTTACTAAGGTTTTTTTTTGGAAGAACACCACGGATAAGAAGAGTAGACATTAGGTGAGTTGGGATAGTTTATGCTTACCTAAATTAGAAGGAGGTGTTAGTTTTAGGTCTTTTTTTTATGTTTCTGTTGGGACTGCGTGTAACTTCACCCAAACTCCGCACTTGTATGATATTGTCTGCTTTGGGCCAAGCCCTCACGAATTTATTTTTGGGCGGGCACCTCCCAAAAGGCCTCATACTAGTGGAGTTGGGTGAGACTCTTAGACATTGAAAATTCTTCCTCTATTTCTCCGATGTGGGATTGCTTTGCTTCCCAACAATCCTCCACTCAAACCAAGACCATATCACTTGTGACCTTTCCTTCAGTGATAATCCATTTGATCTAGCTAACCATCTTGTACCGCCACTATCAACCAGTGGGACACGCCCAAGCTACAACTCTCGTAAGAGTGTAAGCGGTCGTTGTCAAATATAGAACCCAACTGGGTTGGGTGTCGAATCCCACAGGGAATACTTGGTCACTAAGTGTTGTAATTGTTAGCAGACTGTTGGTCGAAAATTCTACGAAAAAGGGGGAATTTAACTGTAGCGTAAATCAAGAGTATCAAAGTAACGACTGAATGCTTTGTTTAGTAAAATTTAATCACAGAGAATAATAAGTTAGGGTTATGTCCACCTTATGAGTTCTACGTATCTATTAACTATGAGTTATGCGGAATTCAGACATGCATGCACTTATAGAAGTTTGTATTCTAATGGTAAATCCTAGTGTTTCTCAACCATCGAGGACTATTTCACTTAAACTCTCTCGAGCTTAAAGTGTATAACTAACGGTACAAACTCTCCAAGAGATTAATCCGGTTAAGGCATTAACGTGTAAACAGAGGTTGGTAGCCCTATTTCCTTGTCACACTCTCTTTTCCAAATATGTAACTTTTCTCTCGAACAAGTTAATGCTATAATGGCGTATTCTATATGTTTGCAACCACAAGAATTTAATTAAGATGAAGAGGGTAATGATACAAGTAGCATACGTATCAAGAATTCACAAACTCATTGGACATTGGTGTAACACCCCGTACTTAATTACGTGCATTAGCCATGGTTATATGTGTTGGAGTATATGTATTGATCATAAATTAGGTATATATGAGTTTAAGTATGAGTATTGATTATTTTGAGATGATTTCAAGTGTATAGTTGGATTATATGTGTATAGGAATCGACTTTATTTATATCGGAATTTGCCCGTCGATGGTTCCATACAAAGGTTATTGAATAAACTTTCCAACGATATAAATATTTCTAAAAACGGACAAGTTTTGGATATAATCGAGCACGTTCGAAACTATAAAACGGCGGCCGGGATAATTGTGAACAGTAAATGTGCAGGAAAATTTCCTGCACACAAACTACTGAGGCCTGCCAGTTTTTTTGGGTCAACTTTGAATGATCATAACTCCCTCAATATAATGAACTGGGAGAGCTTCGACCTATCAAAAGAAAGATATTTGAGTCCTATTTCTAATGCAATTGGTTTCATCCAAATCCAACATCGGAGTAAGGAGTTATACTCGTTTTACTTCAGCCTCTCAAAACAGATTTTTAGGGTCACCTTCAAACGATCATAACTCCTTGTACAGGACGAACTGGGTGGCCTACTTTATATGAAATGAAAGCCCTTTGAATTATATATCCAACAATACTAGTATCACCCAAATCCGATATCGGAGCAAAGAGTTATGGCCGATATACTTTAGCCTGTCAAAATAGTCCACCATGGACAGATTCGGATTTACTTAAATTTTTAAGGGCAATATGGTCATTTTCCATCACCTCATGGACGAATATTGGTCATTATATACATAAACTTAGCCTCATATCCATCATTCATCATCCAATTATTGAAAATAAGAAACCCTAGCCTAATTTCAACTCCAATTATCTTGTGATTCAACCGTAGAAAGTCCAAATTGATTCCGTAGTTGTGTTCACCATCTCAAGGGCTTCGAGAAGCACCCCTTATTTGTGCCAACAGGACTTCGAAATCAAAAGGGCCATTTTATGGTAAGGATATAAATTATGTTGGTGTTATTTATATGGATATGTATATATATACATGTGAGCATAAGAAGTATGTTATTTGATTGTTGTTGAAAGATGATTGGAAATGATGTTGGATCATTCTTGTGCATGGTTGGATTATGTTGAATTGTGAAGGGACTTGGTGTGATGATGTGGTATTGAAATGATGATTATATATATATATATATACACACATAAACCTATTGCTCAAGTTGGTTTTTGGAATGTTTTGCAAATATTGGTTGTATGGAATTATGGAAGAGAATTGTGGTGTTGGGTTGCTAATACTAGATGCCAAATATTTCATTGTAGATAAGTGATTTGTAAAGGCGGGAAGTTGTGTTGAATTGGTATCCGAATCTACAACGAGGTATGTAAAGCATACTCTAACGATGTTCTTTGGCATGAAAACACCAATGTTCCATCAAGTAAGATTCCGAGGTTATCCAAAAACATGTATTGTTCTACATTACCAACGAAGTTGTTTCCATTCTATAAAGTGTCAAAATGTTTCATTGATATACCAAAAGGCTCCTATTTCATTGTTGTGATATTGATGATTCTGAAACACATTGTTGTTGTACCAATGAGTCTTTATTACATCGTTATTGTATAGAAGGTCTATTACTTAATTCCTATTTATGTATCATTGTTCCAAAGGTACTATATTGGCATGAACACTAATGTAATAACCTCAAAAGATTTTGAACTAAGTTATTGGAAAGATCTCTTATGTGTATTACTTGATATACGTGTGGGTGGTAGCTCAGGGGCTTAAGCCTAGCATGGGTCGATCCCGATACTTGATATGATTACAATTGATATGTACTGGGGGCAGCCTAATGGTCACAGTACGGTAAAGTATTGATTATTGTTAGGTGGTTGGAGGTTCGGGAGGAGGAGGTAATGGCGAATGATAATTGTAAAGAATGAAATGAACGAATGTATACCGTTCCACAAATGTGTTTGAATTCAAGAACCCAATTGAGATTAATGACAATGTACATGATCCTAAAAGTGTTTATGAAGTGTGGTTCACTTATATTATGATTTATTCACTTGCGTCTGATTTTCTTGATCCCCTATATCACATATGATTATTTACAGCTTTACATACTCAGTACATATTTCGTACTGACGTCCCTCACGGGGGACCTGCATTTCATGCTGCAGGAACAGGTGCTTCAGCTCACTCACAGCATAGATAGGAGTCAGGTCATACAGCTATTGTTGGTGAGCTCCAGTTTGCTTCGGAGCTTTCCGAGTCGGTTCCTTATATTTTGTTATTGTACAGGAGTCATGTGTGGGCGGGGGTTTGTCCCGACCCTAGTTATGTCACGTATATCCTAGAGGCTTTGTATACATAAGGAAGGGTAAAGTCATGGAAGTTTATATAGTGATGTTATATCTGTATATGTGGTGGCCTCGACGGCCAAGTATTATATATATATATATATATATATATATATATATATATATATATTTGTGCGTGTCGTGCTGATACAGGTAATTAGATCCTTCTATATGCAATGAAGTGTTGTCCAAAATTTTGGTGACATGAAAGTGAAAGTACAGGTATTTGAACGGGTTCTCCCGGGCCTTCTCGGCTTCGGGTGTCAGTCCGGCCCGATGGGATTTTGGGGCGTGACAAAAGTGGTATCAGAGCGGTTCGTCCTAGTGAGTCTACAATGTTGTGTCTATGTAGAGTCTTGTTTATCGGTGTGTTGTGCACCACATCTATAAACAGGAGGCTATGGACATTTAGGAATTGTTTCTTTTCTTTATGTCTTAGATCGTGCGATAGAGCTTATATTGTATATGAAGTCATAGTTGACCACTGAATCATTTTGTTTCTCTTATTATAGTTATGATGCCGGTTACCAGAAGCAAGAATACCGGTAAGCAAGATGTGGCTACCGTAGAGGGGACTAGTAAGTCACCCACTATACCAGCTAATCAAAGTGAGGCTCCAGCTGAGCATGCATCAGAAACTTTCCCCAGTCCGGAAGAAATAAGGGGGAGGAGAACTATATCCCCAGAGCCACCTATTAATGCTATTGATCAAGATCTTAGAAATGCAGTGCAACTTTTGACTCGTATAGTTACTGGGCAAGTCCAATGGCAAGTTATTCCTGTCGCAGGTTCTAGCGGTACTGATAAGGCGGCTAGTCTTCGGACGCAAGATTTTCTTAAGATGGATCCGCCTACTTTTACCGGATCCGATCTTAATGAAGATCCACAGGACTTTATTGATCAGATCCAAAGGGCTCTAGAGGTAATGCATGTATCGGGCAGAGAGACAGTGGAGTTAGCCGCGTATAGATTCAAAGGTGAGGCTATGTATTGGTATGAAGACTGGAAACGGTCAAGGGGCACTGATGCACCCCCAGCTACTTGGAAAGAGTTCAAAGAGGCATTTATTGATCATTATCTTCCATATGAGACTCGTCAGGCCCGTGCGGATCAGTTCTTAAATCTTCGACAGGGTAATATAAGTGTGAGGGAGTATAGTCTTCGATTTAATTTCTTGTCCAGATATGCTCCTAATGTTATAGCTACTATGGATGACAGAGTTCATCGGTATGTGGATGGATTGGATCCGTATTTGGTTAGGGATTGTACTATTGCTGCACTGAATAAAGACATGGATATAGCTAGGATCCAAGCATTTGCACAGAAAATGGAAGATCAGAGGCAAAGAAGAAGAACACAGGAATTTAAAAGCGGATCTTCTAAGAGGGCCAGATCTACAAGGCAGTTTATGGCGCCACAGGGAGGTTTTAGACCTCAATTTTTTGCAAGACCACCTAGGCCATTATTTTCTTATTCTGCAGCTAGTGCTCTACCACAGCATCAGGGGTTCAGAGGCAGTCAATTTGGGCAAAGAAGTGAGGGTCATAGTTCACGATCAGTGGGTTATCATGGGCAAGGGAACATGAGCCAATCGAGACCTTCTCGAGAGCTATGTAATCGATGCGAAAAGCATCATATGGGCGTATGTCGAATGGGAACAAATATTTGTTTTTGGTGCGGTATGACGGGGCATATAATGAGAGAATGTCCACGAAGGGGCGCAGGTGGCGTAGCACGACCTTCGGGATCAGCTGTTGCATCATCGTCACCGATATCTTATTCTGGTAGGGGCGCACGACCTGCGAGTCATGCTAGAAATGAAAAAAGAGTCGCCAGTTCCAGCGGGACTCAGAATCGCACTTATGCTTTAGCGGATCGACAGAATCTAGAGGCTTCCCCAGATGTGGTTACGGGTACGTTGTCCATATTTTCATTTGATGTGTATGCTCTAATTGATCCCGGTTCTACATTATCATATGTTACTCATTTGGTTGCTGGAAAGTTCAAAAGAACCCCCGAATTGTTAGAAAAGCCGTTGGAAGTGTCTACCCCGGTTAGGGAATCTATTATTGCTAGAAGAGTTTATAAAGATTATGTAGTAACTGTGTGTGGTCGAGACACGATGGCCAATCTTGTGGAACTAGAAATGGTAGATTTTGATGTTATAATGGGTATGGATTGGTTGGCATCTTGTTATGCCAAAATTGACTGTTGTACGAAAAAGATGTATTTACATTTTCCTAATGAAGCAGTTATTGAATGGCAAGGTAAGATTGGCGCACCAAGAGGTAGATTTATTTCTTATTTCAAAGAGAGAAAAATGATTTCCAAGGGATACATATATCATTTAGTTAGAGTAAGGGATACAGAAGCGGAGCCACCAACTCTTCACGTTGTTCCGGTGGTAAATGAATTTCCTGATGTATTTCCTGAAGATCTTCCAAGTTTGCCTCCTGAACGAGAAGTAGAGTTTGGTATTGATGTAATACCAGGCACCCAACCAATCTCCATTCCTCCATATAGAATGGCCCCAGCAGAATTATGAGAATTGAAAGAGCAATTGAAAGATTTGCTAGAGAAGGGATTCATAAGGCCTAGTATGTCTCCCTAGGGAGCACCAGTGTTATTTGTGCGCAAAAAGGATGGCTCGCTGAGGATGTGTATTGATTATCGGCAATTAAATAAGGTGACTATTAAGAATAAATATCCTCTCCCAAGAATTGATGATTTATTTGATCAGTTACAGGGCGCCAAGTGCTTTTCTAAGATTGATTTGAGGTCAGGTTACCACCAAGTGAGGGTCAAAGAAAAGGATATACCAAAGATAGCTTTCCGAACACGGTATGGTCATTACGAGTTCCTAGTTATGTCATTTGGGCTAACAAATGCACCCGCAGCTTTTATGGATTTGATGAATAGGGTGTTTAAGCCATTCCTGGATGTATTTGTGATAGTTTTTATAGATGATATTCTAGCTTATTCTAGATCAGAAGAGGACCATGCCAATCACTTACGACAAGCATTGCAGACTCTTCGTGATTGTAAGCTTTATGCAAAGTTCTCTAAATGTGAGTTTTGGTTAAAGTCGGTGGCATTTTTGGGTCATATTGTATCTAGTGAAGGGATAAAGGTTGATGCTCAAAAGATAGAAGCTATGAAGAACTGGCCAAGGCCCACAACGCCTACGGAGATTCATAGTTTTCTCGGGTTGGCCGGTTATTATAGAAGGTTTGTTAAAGACTTTTCTTCCATTTCAGCACCCTTAACCAAGCTAACCCATAAAGCATCCAAATTCCAATGGAATGATGCATGTGAGAAGAGTTTTCAAGAATTAAAGAACAAGTTGATTTCTACACCCGTGTTGGTACTTCCAGAAGGCACCAAAGGGTATACAGTGTATTGTGATGCTTCTAGAATTGGTTTAGGATGTGTATTGATGCAGCATGGTAAGGTAATAGCATATGCTTCTAGACAATTGCGGCCACATGAGAAAAATTATCCTACACACGATCTTGAGCTGGCAGCAGTTATTTTTGCTTTAAAGATATGGCGCCACTACTTATATGGGGTTCATGTTGATATATATACTGACCATAAGAGCTTGCAATATATTTTTAATCAGAAGGATCTAAATTTAAGGCAGCGGAGATGGCTTGAACTATTAAAGGACTATGATGTTGATATCTTGTACCATCCAGGGAAAACAAATATGGTAGCTGATACGTTAAGTCGTAAGGCTATGATGGCGTCTATAAAAAGGCAAGGGATGATTAAAGATTTTCATCAATTAGCTAGTCTAGGAGTTCGTCTTCTTGAAACTCCGGACAAAGAGCTTATTGTACATAATGCTGCAGAATCTTCATTAGTAGCTGAAGTGAAAGAGAAGCAATATGCAGATCCTATTTTATTACAGCTTAAGGAGAACGTTCAGAGTGGTGCGACCAAGGCATTTGAGCTTACGCGAGAAGGAGTACTTCAGTGCCAAAACCGATTGTGTGTGCCGGATATAGACGGGCTAAGAAAGAAGATTATGACAGAGACACATTTTTCAAGGTATTCCATTCATCCAGGATCAACCAAAATGTATCAAGATTTGAAAGAAGTGTATTGGTGGAATGACATGAAGAAGAGCATTGCAGAATTTGTAGCTGAATGTCCAAATTGTCAAAGAGTTAAAGTTGAGCACCAAAAACTCGGAGGCTATATGCAATGCATAGATCTTCCAATTTTGAAGTGGGACATGATCAACATGGATTTTGTTACAGGTTTGCCTCGTACAGCTCGGAAATTTGATTCTATATGGGTGATTGTGGATAGGCTTACTAAATCCGCACATTTCTTACCCGTTAAGACCACTTACACAGTTGAAGAATATTCAAAGCTGTATGTTAAAGAAATAGTCCGATTACATGGAGTGTCAACTTCTATTATATCGAATCGGGGAACTCAATTTACTGCAAACTTTTGGAAGTCTTTCCAACGGAGTTTGGGAACACAAGTGAATCTGAGTACAGCTTTTCACCCTCAGACGGATGGACAAGCAGAGCGCACCATTCAAACACTTAAAGATATGCTACGAGCATGTGTTATAGATTTTAAAGGCAACTGGAATGATCATTTACCTCTTATTGAGTTTGCCTACAATAATAGCTATCATTCAAGTATCAAAATGGCACCATATGAAGCTTTATATGGGAGGAAGTGTAGATCACCAATAGGATGGTTCGAAGCGGGTGAAACTCTTATGTTCGGACCGGATCTTGTGTATCAAGCCATAGAAAAATTCAAGGTGATTCAGTAACGGTTGAAAATAGCCCAAAGTCGACACAAGTCATATACGGATAGTAGAAGAAGAGGGCTAGAGTTTTCGTTAGGCGATTGGGTATTTTTGAAGGTATCGCCAATGAAGGGGGTGATGAGATTTAGCAAGAAAGGAAAGTTGAGTCCACGATATATAGGCCCGTATAAGATTATTCGAAGATGTGGGCAAGTTGCTTATGAATTAGAGCTACCCCAGGAACTCTCATCAGTGCATCCAGTATTTCATGTATCGATGCTTCGAAAGTGCATTGGAGATCCGTCCCTTATTACTTCTATTGAAGATGTGCAAGTAACAGAAGATCTTACCTATGAGGAGATGCCTATTGCTATATTAGATCGTCAAGTCAAGAAGATGAGAAATAAAGAAGTAGCATTGGTGAAAGTACTTTAGAGAAATCAACAAAGGGAAGAGATTACATGGGAAGCTGAGGAAGCAATGAAATCTAAGTACCCTTATTTGTTCAAAGATGAAGAGAAAGTTCAAGAAACGGAGTTAGAACATTAACAAGTAAGTTTTTATTTATATATGCATAGTATTTATGTGATGATGTGAATGTTAATGGTGGACTTGAACTTGTTTTGGTTGAATAACTACGCTAACATTCGAGGACGAATGTCCTTAAGGGGGGAAGGATGTAACACCCCGTACTTAATTACGTGCATTAGCCATGGTTATATGTGTTGGAGTATATGTATTGATCATAAGTTAGGTATATATGAGTTTAAGTATGAGTATTGATTATTTTGAGATTGTTTCAAGTGTATAGTTGGATTATATGTGTATAGGAATCGACTTTATTTATATCAGAATTTGCCCGTCGATGGTTCCATACGAAGGTTATTGAATAAGTTTTTCAACGATATAAAGATTTCAAAAAACGGATAAGTTTCGGATATAATCAAGCACGTTCGAAACTATAAAACGGCGGCCGGGATAATTGTGAACAGCAAATTTGCAGGAAAATTTCCTGCACACAAACTACTGAGGCCTGCCAGTTTTTTTGGGTCAACTTTGAACGATCATAACTCCCTCAATATAATGAACTGGAGAGCTTCGACCTATCAAAAGAAAGATATTTGAGTCCTATTTCTAATGCAATTGATTTCATCCAAATCCAACATCGGAGTAAGGAGTTATACTCGTTTTACTTCAGCCTCTCAAAACAGATTTTTAGGGTCACCTTCAAACGATCATAACTCCTTGTACAGGACGAACTGGGTGGCCTACTTTATATGAAATGAAAGCCCTTTGAATTATATATCCAACAATACCAGTATCACCCAAATCCGATATCGGAGCAAAGAGTTATAGCCGATTTACTTTAGCCTGTCAAAACAGTCCACCATGGACAGATTCGGATTTACTTAAATTTTTAAGGGCAATATGGTCATTTTCCATCACCTCATGGACGAAAATTGGTCATTATATACATAAACTTAGCCTCATATCCATCATTCATCATCTAATTATTGAAAATAAGAAACCCTAGCCTAATTTCAACTCTAATTATCTTGTGATTCAACCGTAGAAAGTCCAAATTGATTCCGTAGTTGTGTTCACCGTCTCAAGGGCTTCGAGAAGCACCCCTTATTTGTGCCAATAGGACTTAGAAATCAAAAAGGGCCATTTTATGGTAAGGATGTAAATTATGTTGGTGTTATTTATATGGATATGTATATATACGCATGTGAGCATAAGAAGTATGTTATTTAATTATTGTTGAAAGATGATTGGAAATGATGTTGGATCATTCTTGTGCATGGTTGGATTATGTTGAATTGTGAAGGGATTTGGTGTGATGATGTGGTATTGAAATGATGATTATATATATACACACACATAAACCTATTGTTCAAGTTGGTTTTTGGAATGTTTTGCAAATATTGGTTGTATGGAATTATGGAAGAGAATTGTGGTGTTGGGTTGCTAATACTAGATGCCAAATATTTCATTGTAGATAAGTGATTTCTAAAGGTGGGAAGTTGTGTTGAATTGGTATCCGAATCTACAACGAGGTATGTCAAGCATACTCTAACGATGTTCTTTGGCATGAAAACACCAATGTTCCATCAAGTAAGATTCCGAGGTTGTCCAAAAACATGTATTGTTCTACATTACCAACGAAGTTGTTTCCATTCTATAAAGTATCAAAATGTTTCATTGATATACCAAAAGGCTCCTATTTCATTGTTGTGATATTGATGATTCTGAAACACATTGTTGTTGTACCAATGAGTCTTTATTACATCGTTATTGTATAGAAGGTCTATTACTTAATTTCTATTTATGTATCATTGTTCCAAAGGTACTATATTGGCATGAACACTAATGTAATAACCTCAAAATATTTTGAACTAAGTTATTGGAAAGATCTCTTATGTGTGTTACTTGATATACGTGTGGGTGGTAGCTCAGGGGCTTAAGCCTAGCATGGGTCGATCCCGATACTTGATATGATTACAGTTGATATGTACTGGGGGCAGCCTAATGGTCACAGTACGGTAAAGTATTGATTATTGTTAGGTGGTTGGAGGTTCGGGAGGAGGAGGTAATGGCGAATGATAATTGTAAAGAATGAAATGAACGAATGTATACCGTTCCACAAATGTGTTTGAATTCAAGAACCCAATTGAGATTAATGACAATGTACATGATCCTAAAAGTGTTTATGAAGTGTGGTTCACTTATATTATGATTTATTCACTTGCGTCTGATTTTCTTGATCCCCTATATCACATATGATTATTTACAGCTTTACATACTCAGTACATATTTCGTACTGACGTCCCTCACGGGGGACCTGCATTTCATGCTGCAGGAACAGGTGCTTCAGCTCACTCACAGCATAGATAGGAGTCAGGTCATACAGCTATTGTTGGTGAGCTCCAGTTTACTTCGGAGCTTTCCGAGTCGGTTCCTTATATTTTGTTATTGTACAGGAGTCATGTGTGGGCGGGGGTTTGTCCCGACCCTAGTTATGTCACGTATATCCTAGAGGCTTTGTATACATAAGGAAGGGTAAAGTCATGGAAGTTTATATAGTGATGTTATATCTGTATATGTGGTGGCCTCGACGGCCAAGTATTATATATATATATATATATATATATTTGTGCGTGTCGTGCTGATACAGGTAATTAGATCCTTCTATATGCAACGAAGTGTTGTCCAAAATTTTGGTGACATGAAAGTGAAAGTACAGGTATTTGAACGGGTTCTCCCGGGCCTTCTCGGCTTCGGGTGCCAGTCCGACTCGATGGGATTTTGGGGTGTGACAATTGGTCACCGAATTCAAAGCTCTGTATAATATCTCCATCAAGTGGACATTGGTCATATGATGATTTGGGCACTGCATAAGTTTCTTCTTGAACCTCTTCCATGTTTCGTGGAGAGCTTCAGTTGGAAGCTGTCGAAAATTGCTGATCTCATCTCTCAACTGTGCTCTCTTGGATGGAGGAAAGAATCTTTCTAGGAAAGCATCTTTCAATTGCCTCCAATTAGTAATAGAATCAGGAGTCAGCCCGTTAAACCATAGAGTTGCCTCCCCAGTTAAAGACAATGGAAATAAGCGCAGCCGAATAACATTCTATCCAACGCCTGGATTGTCGAATGACTTGCATGTAGAGATAAAATTGACCAGTTGAATATTCGGATCATCACCTGCAAGTCCACCAAATAATCCTTTGAGCTGCAATAGTTGAATCATGGTGCTAGTGATATTGAACTTGGCTCCAGGTGCCAAGGGTGGAGGAATAATAGCTCCTGTGGCACCAGCCCCATCCAAATCGTCATCAAAAGAAATCTGCACAGCTCAGCGATCAGGCCTCAATCTAGCTTGACGATCTCTCCTCTGCATGGGTGTCGCCACCTCGGCAGCATGTCTTGGATTCAGTAGCTCCTCATCACCCAGGTCCTCATCGTCAGGATTTGTTGCTCGCCCTGGATTATCAATATTCTGCTGATGAAGTTGGGCAGCTGCCAGTGCAGCTAATCTAGCCTGCTCATGTTGAGCCACCATTCTGTCAATGTCATGCTGTGCATCCATTCTGCCAATAAGTTGAGGTTCAGGATTTATGGGTAGTAATGGCTGACCAGAACTTCGAGTACTTGGCATGTACTGAACAGAACCTGAATAAAAAAAAAACAACAACTAAAAGTAAAATACGAGAATTTTTGACCAAAGGGTCTAATAACTATCACAAACTTAGTTGACAACCGTATTCCCCGGCAACGGCGCCAAAATTTGATAACGCCCAAACTACAGCACTCATAAGAGTGTAAGCGGTCGCTGTCAAATATAGAACCCAACTGGGTTGGGTGTCGAATCCCACAGGGAATACTTGGTCACTAAGTGTTGTAATTGTTAGCAGACTGTTGGTCAAAAATTCTACGGAAAAGGGGGAATTTAATTGTAGCGTAAATCAAGAGTATCAAAGTAACGACTGAACTTTGTTTAGTAAAATTTAATCACAGAGAATAATAAGTTAGGGTTATGTCCACCTTATGAGTTCTACGTATCTATTAACTATGAGTTATGCGGAATTCAGACATGCATGCACTTATAGAGGTTTGTATTCTAATGGTAAATCCTAGTGTTTCTCAACCATCGTGGACTATTTCACTTTAACTCTCTCGTATTTAAAGTGTATAACTAACGGTACAAACTCTCCAAGAGGTTAATCTGGTTAAGGCATTAACGTGTAAATAGGGGTTGGTAGCCCTATTTCCTTGTCACACTCTCTTTTCCAAACATGTAACTTTTCTCTCGAACAAGTTAATGCTATAATGGCGTATTCTATATGTTTGCAACCACAAGAATTTAATTAAGATGAAGAGAGTAATGATATAAGTAGCATACGTATCAAGAATTCACAAACTCATAGTAACAGATAGTATATCAAAAGGCTTCCATAACACTAACAGAGAAGTTTAGATACTCATGAGTATAACGGAGATCACAATAGATATAATCATCATACCACAACCTAGAATAATCTTGGCGATGGGATGACTTAAACGTCAAGTAGGAGATGACGTTTTTCTTCTTGGCCGTTCCTCAAGAGAGCCGAGTTTTCTCTGTCAGAAAGTAACGTGAATAAATCCTAAAAGTTTCGAATGAATTATGAAAAGCGTGAATGAAAAGCTTAATGAAAAGTGTCAATGAAAAGCTTAATGAAAAGTGTCAATGAAAAGCTTGCTGAAAAATTCAGCAAATAGGGTTTTTATAGCATCCTTGTCCTAGTCCTACTGAAATAGGGTTTTTATCCTTGTCCTAGTCCTACTGGGTTGCTGCTGCACCCTTAAGTATTAAGAAATACTGATTTTGCCCGGGTCGGATTCTCCATGCATCACATTCAGTCCACAAGCTTCCAAAAGTTGTCTTCCTTCTTACGTGAAGTTTCCCTTGCTACCGAAAGGTCCACAAAGTGCTGAAATCTTCATCATAAATACCTGAAAATATGTTAGTCACGTTGGTTAGCTCACTTACAGGAAAATGGACTAAAAGTGCAGGAATTATATATTTTATCCTCAAAACTTAGCCTAAAATATGGGTAATTTATGGTGTTTAGGCGTGTAAATTCGTCCAACATCATAATCCATTTGATCTAGCTAATCATCTTGTACCGCCACTACCAACCAGTGGGACACGCCGTGATCTATCAAACATCTTGTACCATCGTTGTCACCCAACGGGACACGCCGCCTGACCATCACTCGCCAAGAAGACTTTCGACACAAGACACCACCTATCCAACACACCCGAACCTGGGCTCTGATACCATTTATTGGGATTGCGTGTAACTTCACCCAAACTCCGCACTAGTATGATATTGTCCGTATTGGGCCAAGCCATCATGGATTTATTTTTGGGCACCTCCCAAAAGGCCTCATACTAGTGGAGTTGGGTGAGACTCTTAAATATTGGAAATGCTTCCTCTATTTCTCCGATGTGGGATTGCTTTGCTTCCGAACAGTTTCTAATGCGCTTTTTTGTAAACTTTGGTGGATCTTGAGGAGTAGAACTTCACCATGGGGAGCTTTCATAACCAACAAATATTGCAAAAAGCTTCATCCAGTAGTGACCCATTGTAGGGGAGCTTCCCCTATATGGAAAAAGCTAGTCTTTGTTAGAGAGCTCATAGAGCATCAAATTTGGTAGAAGATTGAGAATGGGAATTCTAGTTTTTGGTATGACAATTGGACCACAATGGAAGCATTATATCAAATCATCGCAGATGCAAGGGATGAGGAAATTGAAGTTAGGCATTTTGCAACTGTAAATGGGTGGAATGAGCAAAGGTTGAGTGAATTTCTCCCTGAAGAGCATGTACAGTTCATCATTAAAAATATCTGATCTCCAATGCAAATAGATAATCTAGATAAACCAGTGTGGATGCTTGAACCCAGTGGCAGTTTCTCAGTCAAGAGTGCATGGGAGTATACTAGACAAAAGGATCAGAAGGAAAACATATTTAAATATTATGGAGTGATAAGTTGCCTTTTAAAATGTCTTTTTTCACTTGGAGAATATGGAAATTCAAGGTGCCAGTGGATGAAGTAGTGCAACACATGGGTGTTAACATGGTTTCTAGGTGTTGGTGTTGCACTAATCCTAAAATAGAGACATTGTCTCATCTTTTTCTAACTCATACACAGCTGCAAAGTTGTGGAGATTGTTTGCTAATGTTGCAGGTATATACATTGAACGCTTACAGTTATCACAAGTGATCATTAAATGGTGGAAAAGAAAATATTGTTCAAATTTAAAGCTACTTATGAGAGTTGTTCCAGCTATAATCATTTGAAATCTATGGAGGAGGAGTAATATATCAAAGCATGGAAAGACATCAGCATTTACTCATTTAGTTTTCAATGTCAACGCTAACCTTTGGAGACTCAGGAGAATTCTACATCCAAAAATACATGATTTCCCAATAGATTGACAGAATATTATGGGTATATTTAGATAACCTTAAAGCCAAACTGTTTCATCTTCCAATTTGCTGGAAACCACCGGAGGGATGTCTAAAATGCAGCACTGATGGTGCATCAAGAAGCAATCCAGGTAGGAGCACCTACGGTTTCTGCTTGAGGAACTCTGCAGGTGATTTAATATATGCTCAAGGGGAAGAAATTCAGGAAAGCACAAGTCTAGAAGTAGAAGCCATGGCAATAAAGGAGGCTCTGGCACATTGTGTGTCAAAAGGGATTACTAATGATGCTTAAAATTCTTACAAAAGTGTGGAAATTACCCTGGAACATTGTTGGGATCGTGAAAGTTATAAAGGAATATTCACAACTATATCAGGTTCACATCCAACATGTATACAGGGGGGACTCGGAACCAAAATAAGCCAAGAAATTTAAAAAGCGATCAAAATAGGCCACCTATTTAAAAAGTTACCAAAATAGGCTAAACGTAATAAATTATTACGTTTTTCACTTTTTTCTTAACGGTCAATTAATGGAGTTGACTTTTTATAAAACATAAGAATTTGTTGCGTTTTACATATTTATTTGTAAAACGTAACAAATTCTTACGTTTTACACAATTTTCAAAATAAAGCTTGACAGTGTTTTGTCACATCAATATTAAATAATTTTTTGTGCCAAAAACGTAACTAATACTTACGTGTTTAACTTTTTGAAAATTTGACTTGTTGTTGATTTATCGGTACGATTTTTGTACACCCCTAAATGAAATTGTGATTTTTTACTCCATTAATTATGATAAGGAATGTATTTGTGCATGTGAGTCTCCTCCATATCCTAATCGAAACACTAATCGACAACTACAATGAAACACTAACCGAAAAAATTAATTCATATTTTTAACACACAAAAAAAATATAATTCTTTTAGATAATTTCATATTTGATCGACGAAAATTCAACATTTCATTATTTTGGAGTAGAAGAAAATTCAAAAGAATAAATTTTTTAGAGAGAAATCGAATAATTAAAGATAGAAGCAGTTATTTTTTTATATAGAATAAATATAAAGAAAGTGCTAATTTTATGAGGTAATTGATAGTTCTCTTTTTTATTATTTTTTAAGTTTTTATGTAAAACGCAAAAATTTATTACAGAGAGAAAATAAATTATTTGGACAAAAGTGTGTGAAAAAATAATAAACAAAGAAAGAGGAAAGAGAAAAGAGAAAAAGAAAGTTGGGGTTGGGGGTGTGGGTGTGGGGGGCACGGGTCATGTGACTTAAAAGTCAAATTTCCAAAAAGTTAAACACGCAAGTATTAGTTACGTTTTTGGCACAAAATATTATTTAATATTGATGTGACAAAACACTGTCAAGCTTTATTTTGAAAATCGTGTAAAACGTAAGAATTTGTTACGTTTTACAAATTTTTTTCATAAAACGTAAAAAATTATTACGTTTTACAAATAAATATGTAAAACGTAACAAATTCTTACTTTTTATAAAAAAGTCAACTCCGTTAGTTGACCGTTAAGAAAAAAGGTAAAAAACGTAATAATTTATTACGTTTAGCCTATTTTGGTAACTTTTTAAATAGTTGACCTATTTTGATCACTTTTAAAATTTCTTGATTATTTTGGTTCCGAGTTCAATACAGGGAGGGTAATTGTTTGGCTGATTGCATAGCAAATTTAGTTTTTGATAATACAGGTAGACTTATCTTTAATTCCTTCTCAGAATTACCAAGTTATGCCAGAAGGATTTTGAATCTAGATAAGCATCAAGTGCCAAATTTAAGAATCCGGACTAAGGAGATAGTTAGAGATAAGGATGGGTGTCAAGGATCCGTCACAACAATTACAAGATGAGTTCAAGCATTTTTGTTTTCTTGGTGCTGATTAGTATTTCTAGTACTTGTGTAGAGGAACAATTCATTTCAAAAATCACAATTCATAAGGGCGTTTATAGATCTAAAATCATTGTACCTGAGCGAAGAATTATAGAAGATATGATTATAAGTCTTGGTACAGATTCAAACTTCTTTGAGTCATCACAGACGCAAGTCAAAGATACAGGCAAACGCACAGATATAAAGATGAAGATTTACAAAGGGAAAGCCAATTCATACCTGAAAAAAACTCCAGAAATCCAATTGAAGCAGGTTGTGATCGGTTAATCAGAAGATCGCCGGAAGGTCGCTCAGGGAGCTCATCGTTGAACATTTTTGTTGCTGAAAATGTCGGTAGGTTAGACGAGAAGGAAAGAAAGAAAAATAATATGGGAAAGAAGCTTACGTTTGGTTCACAGCAGGTCATCACTTTCCTATTTGCTCAAATGATGGAAGACAATGGAGAGGAATTTGCGGAGTTTCTGATTCATTTGCCTCTTCATTTTCTTACTTTCTTTATTATTATTATTTTCAAAGGCATGTCACTATTGGGCTGCTCTCTTTTGTATGGAATTGGTTTTATTTTCTTGTTTAAATAAATAAAATTGTGTCCATAGGTCCATATTCAATTAAAAAAAAATCCCTCCATAAACCTTTGTGATCACTTTTTTTTCTTCTTTTTGGTTATATAGGACATGTCAAATTGAAATTGGTGGCTTAATTTTGGATCAACCTATACAGCAGTTGGATTTTGTCCAGCAAGAATATTTACAGAGTTAAATGGATTTGCAACAAGTGTTGAATATGGAGGAGTTGTGTATAGTCCTCCAGGTGTTCCAGAGCCTTCTATGGGCTATGGCTATTTTCCAGTTGGAGACATGATAAAAGGTGCATATTGAAGGAAGAGCATCTATTTAATTGATAAAAATCAAACGGATATATTTGTGATATTATTCGCAGATAGTTCAAATTTGTATAGGGTTACTGATTATCCAAACTCTGGGATTGAATCTAGGAATCTAGTGTTATATGGAGGATCAAGTGAACGTATATAACATATGCTTCACTAATTGAGTATGTAAAAGTTTGCAAATCTATTTCAAAATAACTTTAAATGTGGTATCTGAAATTTTGTATGACACAAACTCGACCTTTTTATCATGAACATACTCTCCCAGGCAAGGAGACTGGCATTTCTTCTAGATATGAGGATCAAAAACTAAACATTGTGTTATTGCCAGACATGAAATGGTTTTCAAGAGAGATTATTTCAGATTAGGGGGGGAAAGGCACCTAATTTTTCTAAGTAATACTTCAGATTCTCAATTGACTATTCTTTATGCATGTTAACAAGAAAATGATCTACAACTTAAAGGTTGCATTGATGTTGATTGGATGGGAGATTTAAATTAGAGAAAATCTACCTTTGAGTATGTACTTTTGTTTAACAATGGTGTTGTAACATGGAGTAGAAAGAAGTGCAGACACCTAATTTTGTTCCTCCCAAGTCCAATTTTATTCATTTTTAGCTCACATTACCACACACCCTCATCCGTGTGATTATATCCCACAAAAATACAAAAATAATAATCCTTAACAAATTTTATTTTGTTTTAATCCTATCTAACAACCTCTTCAATTAAAAGAGGACACCTCACCACCCCTCACCCTCTACCCACGTGTTAATGGACAAAAAAAGAAAATATATTTCAATATACTACAAAGGAACCTACGGGAAGATATATATCAAGATAATACAAAAAGAATAGAACCCATTTTTTTTCATGATCATCATCATACATCACAACAAAACTCACCCACACGCACTACGCACACGGACATCTCTCAATTCTCACATACAACTCACATCACAAGAAAGGGAATTTTCACATATACACTCTCACAATCACATTCTCTATCGACTGCTATACGCAAGACCCCATTTTTCCTTTTTCCTGGCACAGATTCACAATTCCCCGGAGACTTCTCCATTTTTCCATTTTCCTTGACCAATAATAAACAACACAGTACATACACGCGCGCCTCACTGTCATCAAAAATCACACATCATACACCACAGATAATCACACACACACTCATATATATACTCACGATTATATTCCAATAAGCAATTAGGGGAATCCATATTCAAAATCCTCATAATACCTGCACACATGCGCACATACTGTGAAAAAGGGTCGAGAATGAAGTGATTTTTGAGAAATCCGATCGTCTCTCTTGGGTTTCCAGCGAAATTTCACCTGAGTTGGTTTGTAGTAGTTGTTCGATCGGTTTAATCTCAAAATTGCTGAAATTTATGTTCGTTCAGCGGATTCAGGCACCATCGAAAGCCGGAAATGAGTCTCCATCGCTGCGAAATACAGAGCAGCGACCAAACCAACAGATTCTGGCAAGATTCAATCAAAAATTTGATGACATATCTCATGGTTTTTCTCGATTTTCTCTGGTAATGGCTTGTTTTTTGATCTATTTGTCTATTTCTCTTGTGATTTTTGGTCTCGGTCAGCGAAAGCCAAAAGGTGTCATGGAAAAAAGTGGAGATGTCACTATTTGTTAAGGTTTCGATGAGGTCCAGTTCGTGAGCTCTTGTCAGCTGCTCAGTTTGAAATCAAAAGTTCGATCAAATAATAATCACAATTCGAAATACTCTATTTAAGGTCCATCTCTCTAATCTTATTCTTATTGATTTTTGTGTGATTGATTGATATCGTCACAATTTTTATCTTATTTTGTGTGTGATGTGAATGATGGATGTTATAGCATATTGAAGGTGGGTGTTTAAAATTATTAATCGTGAATATTGGAAATTTGATATTAAAAGGAAATTCGGGGCGGGAATGGAGAAATTGATAAAAGTGGAATGTAGATTAACTTTGGTTTATTGTTGTTTAATTTGGAATAAGCATGAATGTGATAGATTTATGACCTGCTAAAATGGATAGGCAATATAGGTTCGGGTAGGCAAAAATCTAGGAGTGATGTGTTTATTGAATGTCTAAATGTGCGTGTGAATGTTTGTTTATAGTTTATCGTATTTAATTCAAATGTATTTATTTAGACGGGGAATGTCCCGAGGCTCATTGTATTTATTCACTGGAGAATGCCCCGATGTATCATGTTGGCGGAAGATGATCGTGATGAAGGCCCGCGGCGTCAGGTAAAACATTGGAGCATAGTTTAGGATTAATCTAGAATAGGAGTTATATTTTTGTATTTTTTTATTTTTGGACTGTATAACTCGGACTGGACACTCTATTTTTGATTCATTTTGTTTTGATTGTTTGTTTGATTAGTTTTACGTGTTTTTGTGTGGTTTGTACATTCGTAGTCTCAAATCAGCCGATACACTTTACCAAGCGACCATGATCGAACCACAGGATCGAGGGGTGCCTAACACCTTCAACTCGGTCAATAGAATTCCTTAGTCGGAATCTCTGTTCGCGGATCAGTGTCAAAGTCAAAATCATTTTTTGAAAAAGAATTTTCAAAGGTGACTTGGCACACTAGATTTATGCCAAGTGGTGACTCTGAGTTTTAAATGTAAATAATCCTTTTCGAAAACAAATCTACATTTTTGTCACTTTAACAATAAAAACCCTTTCAAACTTAGAAACACAATTTTTTTAGAGTTAAAAAAAGGGATGTGACTACTCTAGCAACTCTGCTGGGAATCTTTTCAGAATTCGAGCTTATTTTTTCGGAGTTGCATCGGCTTAGTTTGGCATTTTGGGTGTATAGACGCTGTTTGTGTTGTTTTGGGTTATTGTTTTTTTTCATTGTTGAGTGTCTACGTGCTCTTTGTTTATAGTTTTTATCTATGTGTTACCGCTTTATATCTGGCATCATGTGCATAACACGAGTCATTCTTTCTGCAACAAGTCCATAGTGCAAGCTGTGTACACAACCTCTAGTTGAGTCACCCTTATCTTAGGAGGGAGAGCCGTTGGCTGGTATGGAGTGGGTAGAAAGCTAAAGCAGTCACTATCAACCATACACTCCCCTGAACAGTCTTGTTAGTGAACCCCAACGTAGGTCAGCCTTTAGGTCATGCTTATCTGCATCATGTTGAGACCTAGCAGGATCTACTTGGTCCTTCGTAGGAGACTCACCCATAAAGCATCTCTACGTGCTAATTGTTGCATTTTTGGAGGGTAACGATTTGGGGCAAAGCATGTGTTAGAAATAAAGTATGTTGACAAGAAATATGGAAAGAAAAAAAGGAGAAAAAGAGAGAGGTGAATAGAAAAAAAAAAAGTTTCGTAGTTTTTTTAGAGTTTTTTATGGCTTTTGATCTTCGCAATCCAAAAATTCAAAAAGATTTCTACCTTTTGCACTCATTTCTCAAAAAAAAAAACATCAAAAAGATTTTTCCTTTGTCTCGTTTAGCATGCATTCACAATTTGAAAACTTCAAAAAGATTTTTCATTCATAGGAGTTTTTATACAAGAAAAATGTAAAAAAAATTGTAGGAGTTTTGTACATTAAATGAAAATACCAAAAAGATTTCTTCTTTCATAGTTGTTGGTGTCAATTTTATGTGAAGTGTCTAATTAAAAACTCAAAAATATTTTATTGATGTTGTTCATCGTCCGTCTTTGGTCGTGTCTCTTAATTCAGGGTGCAGTTAGTTATTTAATCTTTAATTGTCCAATCTAGACGAACTACACACCCCTGATTCTTCTCTTTTGAGATGTGAGATACGTAGGCAGTCTATTGTTGGTTCGGGGATCTTGTTTCAAAAATCCAAAAATATTTTCTTCACTCTTTTTTAGAGTAGGTGTCATATACTTCTTTAAAATAAAACTACAAAAAGATTTTCCTTTATTAGGTTCAAGTTTCATTTTTCATATGAAATTCAAAATCAAAAATCCAAAAAGATTTTTCTTTGATAATCATAGATTTAATTTTGTATAGGGAGTTTAAACCTGAAAAATGCAAAAAGATTTTCGTCAATTCTTTTGTCAATTTGTTATTTTCTTTTCTTTTTAAAGTTTCAAGAAAAAGAAACAAAAAAGAAAAAGAGTTTAATTGGCCATTTTGGCAAGACTTCACGAACTATGCACATGTGATTCTCCTCTCTCGGGAGTGAAATACGTAGGCGCCTCTCTTGGGTTTGGTGACCTTTCCAAAATAAAAAAAAAGGTTTTGAAAAAAAAATGTTGAATTCTAACGCATTTGTTATCTCTTGTTCAGTTAGTTTAAGGTGGTTAGTTTGTGGAATTTTGGTTGGTCCTTCATATTGCACCAAGTCACAGAGAAAGTTATGGCCAACAAGGATATCGAGTTTGTTGTCACTGATCAGTTAGGGAGTTTGGGCAACGAGAATTTAGGAGCTAATGAAGAGATTCAAAAATTAAGGAAACAAATGATAGAAACGCATCGAGCTTGGGCTAATGGATTGCCACCTCCTCCATTTCTCGCTGATAATCTGGAATATCTTTCTAGCTTGCCTCCAGTGTCACATACATAGTTTTCTATTTTTGTTGACACACCACAACATGCATCAGAACTTGCTCTGGGGAAACACTATCCAAACACTTCCAATATTCATTTCCTCACTCCTCAACACAAAGCTACCACATGCTCGGCTTTACCCACTGTTCGTGTTTTTGCAGCACCGCCCCTACCTAAAACTCCTATTTTTGAGGTTTATCCACAAGTTATGCCTCTCCACTCTGTGAGAGAGACTGTATTGAATATTTTTGTTGATCAACATCATGTTATTGAGCCCACATTTAAGTCGACTAATCCTTATGGCTATACTCACCCGCCTGAATTTCCTCTTAATACTGAGAAGCCTATTATAATAGAAGAACAAGAGGCAATGACCAGAAAATTGAGAAGTTTAGAACTGACTATGAAAGACCTCCAAGGACTTGGGGGGGGGGGGGGGTACAAAAGTGTCTCATATAAAGATATGTGCATGTTTCCGAAGGTTCATCTTCCTTTTGGTTTTAAAATGCCAAAGTTTGAGAAGTATGATGGACATGGCAATCCTATAGCACATTTGAGACGTTATTGCAACCAGCTAAGGTGTGTTGGGGGGAAGGAAGAATTACTTATGGCATATTTCTGTGAGAGTCTTTCAGGCCTAGCTTCGGATTGGTTTGTTGACCAAGACATCGACAAGTGGATTAGTTTGGATGACCTAGCTAATGAATTTATGCAACAATTCCAATACAATTTGGATTTGATTCCTGATGGGAAATCCCTAACTAACATGAAGAAAAAGAGTACTGAGACTTTCAGAGAGTATGCGATTAGATGGCGTGAACAAGCTGCTAGGGTGAAACCGTCAATGAGAGAAAGTAAGATAGTAAAGGTATTTATTTAAGAACAGGATGAAACATATTATCAACACTTGTTACCTGCATTAAGCATGTCATTTATTAAGATCCTCAAAATGGGGGAGATGATAGAGGATGGAATTAAGACCGGTCGCGTTGTGAGTTTTGCAATATTGAAAGCAACTACTCAAGAAATTCAAAAAGGTTCAGGAAGTGTTGGAGGAAAGAAGAATGAGAAAGATACATCTGCCATTGTAGTTGGACAACAATCACGGACAAGAGGACCACACCATCGTTACCCACTAGCTCAAACCCAAGTTTATGCCCAAGCTCCACAGAATCTTTCCCAAAATCCATTATATTCCATTCCCCCACCTCCATATCAAGTGTATAATGCACAACCATGTGTTCAACCTCCATCTTACCCACACTGGTGCACGCCAACTCTGTCGAGTCATCCTCTAAATCCACATACATACCGAAGACCTTCTAGGCCTGGTTTTCAATTTATGCCAAATGATGAAATGAGACAGAAGTCGAGGGATAGCTTCACACCAATTGAACAGTCCTATGAAAGTTTATTCTAGAGATTGGTACAGCAGGGCATGATTACTCCTCTCCTTGGATATACTTCTGACCTGCATTCAAGAAGTTTTGATGCAAATGTACTATGTGCATATCATTATAATGTTCAGGGTCATAGTATTGAAGATTGTCGTTCTTTGAAAAGAAAAATAGAAAAAATGATTCAAGATAAATCAATTATGGTGCAGGACATTGACAGTGAGGGAAGCTCCAATCATGTTGATAGGCAAACCAATGGCTAAGTTGTCAGGCTGAGCAATTGAGAAGTCACCCCTCTCTCTACTAGGAAGAGGTCTAGTAGTTTGTTTTATTTTCTTTTCTATTTTTCAAAGTATTTCAGGGTTATAGTTCGGGATTTATCTTGTTTTTTCCCTTTGTCGTTTATGTTCGAACCCTTTATCTTTTATTTCAATTAAATAGAGTGTCCCTTTTTCCTTTGTGTTTAAATATAGGTTGTTTATTTGTTCTCTTCACATAGTGCATTTTATGTTGATTCTAGTGATATCACATGCTAGCAGAATTTTCAGTCAGATCTTAAAATTCAATTTAACCATGAAACATTAAATTAGAGGTTTAAGTTAGTAAAAAAGAACATCTGAGGAAATAGGTAGAGTGCTGAGACATTTGGTGACAAGTTGAAGCCTTCTTTGAAAATTAAGACACTTATTTTGAGTATCACAAGAATAACTTGGTCATTAATTGAAAGACATGTTTCAATTAGGTCAAATAGTGGTTGTGTGAACAGAACGAAAATCAGCTCCACAAAATCATGAGTCATTCAATGTGAGGAATATGCAACAAAAGTTGAGTTGTATGCTAGAAAAGCGTAGAAGAAATAGTGACGCACAGACTCAGTCAAAGTTAATGCTACAAAAGATGTCACAAATGATCTTCATCTTTCACTTCCATATTGCATGATATGTACTTGCATTTTTAAGGATTGATATGACGAAGGCATTTCATCCTGCTATCCAAATATTGTGTTATCCTTTGTTTACCTCATTTGACCTTTAGTCCTATTTTTTTTCATAACTATCTTTTGGGATCAGGATAGAGTCAATAAAACTCAAAAGATAAGTGTTGAGAAAAGAATAGAGTCAGAAAAGTTTCAAAAAAAACAAACGAAAAAATGTGTCTAAAAAGAAAGAAAAGAAAAGAGTGTCAAGAAAAATAGAGTCAAAAAGGTCCCAAAATAAAAAAGTCTCAAACAAAAAAAAAGAAAACAAAAACCAGACTCAACCAAAAGAACAAGCTGCCAGAACTACGCGTGACCTGATTCTCCCCTCTCGGGGGTGAGATACGTAGGTTGCCCTGCTTCGGGCTCGGTTCAACCAAATAAACAATTTAGAATTGTCCAGTCAAAGAAACTGGGGCATGAGTTAATCCCCATTGTTGGAGTCGATTCAAAAAGTTGTAAGTACCACCCCACTTCAAGTGTCGTTTGGGCCTCATGCCATCCTTTCTTTCTAACCCTAACCAAAAGTCAAGTTATAACCAAAGAAAGACCTTCAGATCATTCTTTGAGGATGTTAAGACTAAGCATGCAAGGGATATGATGATGCATTTGAAAACTACTTGTCTTCCTCAGCATAAAAAATAGGAGAGAAATAAAAATGAGAGAGTCTTATTGGTGAAAACCCTCACGGGCACCGTAAGACAATGGTAAGTTAAGAGAGATAAAAATGAGAGAGTCTTATCAGTGAAAACTCTCAAGGGCACCGTTAGACGACTGTGAGTTAAGGGAAATAAAGATAAGAGAGACTCATTAGTGGAAAACCCTTACAGACACCATAAGGCAATGGTGAGTTGAGGAAAAGAAAATGAGAGAAGCTTGTTGGCGAAAACCCTTCAAGGCGCTACTAGCCGAATGGGGTCTTAAATGCATTTGACCTAAGAAAGCAACTCAGTTTCAAGGCCATTAACTCAACAACAATGGGTAGAAAGTTTGGATGAAAAGATCAGGCAGCTTAATCCAAATGAATGGCATAATCATTAGAGTTGATTATCATTTTAGATAAATTTTTCGTTTCTTTGTTTCAAATGGAGACATTCATTGTCTTTTTTTTCTTCTCTTTATCTTTATTTTGATTTTTATTTTCTTGAGTCAGTTATCCAAATAAAAAAAATTATTATCTTTTTCTCGTGTCTTTGAGTCAAGTCCATGACAAAATAAGTGAGAAAAGATTTTAAAACTGGCTACCAGCTTCTTCAATTGCACAAAGCAACACAAAGTCATCATATGAAGAGACATGATTGTGAGCCAAATAAGGCATACAGAAAGTTTTTTCAACACATAAGCTTGGGAACTCATGAAAATACCAAGGTTTAAAGGGTTTATCTGAGAAGCATGGCAAACCCAAGCTATTGTATTTGTTTCAGATTCACTCTTAATAATCTGAGTTCGGATCAATGATGCAGCAAGTCAGTGACACATGCTAATGGTTGAAAACAAGGTTAAATGTGACAGGGGAATGAGCGATTTCTACAAATGCCAAAGCCACAAACCAGCCACCATGTTTTTAAACTAACAAGTTTTCTTTGAATGAAACAGGAACACATGCTACCTTCAAATCAAGGATTTCAAAGTCTAAACATCAAAGGTCATAATATTCTCACTTCTACAAATGCAAGAGGCAATGTTTCTGCACAAATTTGGTATTCAAAGTCATGGTAAAACTCATAATCCAATATCTCTAGGAGACACACTTCTTTATTTATGTAATTCAAGCAACATTTGTAAGGAAACGTACTTCCTTGTTTGGGTCAAGAGACATTTGTTAGGAGACACACTTTCTTATTTTGGTAATTCAAGCGGTATTTGTAAGGAAACGCAATTCCTTATTTGGTAATTCAAGCGGTATTTGTAAGGACATGAACTTCCTTGTTTGGGAAATTCAAGCAACATTTGTAAGGAGACACACTTCCTTGCTTGGACAATTCAAGTAACATTTGTAAGGAGACGCACTTCCTTATTTGGGTAATTCAATTGGTAAGGAGACACACTTCCTTGTTTTGGTAATTTAAGCGACATTGGTAAGGAGATGCACTCCCTTATTTTAGTAATTTAAGAGTAACTGGTAAGGAGATGTACTTTCCTGTTTGGGTATTTCTAGAAACATTTGTAAGGAGACGCACTTCCTTGTTTGGGTAATTCAAGCAGCATTGGTAAGGAGACACACTTCCTTATTTTGGTAATTTAAGCAGCATTGGTAAGGAGAAGCACTTCCTTATTTTGGTAATTCAAGAGGCATTGGTAAGGAGACGCACTTTCTTGTTTGGGTATTTCTAGCAACATTTGTAAGGAGACACATTTCTTTGTTTGGGTAATTCAAGCAGCATTTGTAAGGAGACGCACTTTATTGTTTGGGTAATTCAACCGACATTTGTAAGGAGATGCACTTCCTTATTTTGGTAATTCAAGCAACATCTGTAAGGAGACGCACTTCATTTTTTGGGTAATTCAAGCAACATCTGTAAGGAGACGCACTTCCGTGTTTGGGTAATTCAAGCAACATCTATAAGGAGACGTACCTCTTTATTTGGGTAATTCAAGCGGTATTTATAAGGAGACGCACTTTCTTAGTTTGATAACTCAAGAAACACTGAAGCCCGTTGGAAGAACAAGGCGAATAAATGGAAAGTCAAGCAACAAGGTGAAAAAATTGAAAGCCAAGCAACAAATTAAAAAATTGCAAGTCAGGGGCCCGCCTGAAGAATAGGGTGATAAAACTCAAGTTAAGAGTTCAAAAGAAGCTGCATAGATAGGACTTTTGTAATTTTGTTTATCTTTTTAACTCTTGTAATTGTTCATTTTTTGATGTAATGATAGAGCCGCGACCGGAACCTCGATGGGACCTCACTTGACTCTCCAACTCGGTATAGTCCATCTCCTTCCAATCCTTTGAGATACCTGTCAGTTGATTCCCTCATAACTTGGGTAGGTAGCATGTCCTAAGTCAAGACTTGGTGTCCCTCCTTCCTTCTGTTTCATTCTTTTAATAATGGTCGGGACAAAATTCTGTCTCGTTGTCTACCTCTTTGTCTGAAAACACTTCATGTTTACATTAAAAGGGGGCATGCTGTAGACACCTAATTTTGTCCCTTCCAACTCCAATTTTATTCATTTTTAGCTCAAATTACCACACACCCTCACTCATGTGTTATATTCCACAAAAATACAAAAATAATAACCCTTAACAAATTTTATCTTGTTTTAATCCTATCCTAACAACCTTTCCAATTAAAAGCGGACACCTCACCACCCCCTCAGCCTCTACCCATGTGTCCCCCCTACCCCTACCTTTCTTATGTGAACTAATGGACAAAAAAAGAGAATATATTCAATACACTACAAAGGAACCTGCAGGAAGATATATATCAAGATAATACAAAAAGAATGGAACCCATTTTTTTCATGATCATCATCATCTTCATCAGGACCTTACCATATTCACAGCAAAACAAATCACCCTTACGCACTACACACACGGACATCTCTCAATTCTCATATACATCTCACATCACAAGAAAGAGAATTTTCACATATACACTCTCACAATCTCATTCTACATCGACTGCTATACGCAAGACCCCATTTTTCCTTTTTCCTGGCATAGATTCACAATTCCCCGGAGACTTCTCCATTTTCCATTTTCCTTGACCAACAATAAACAACATAGTACATCATGCGCACATACTGTGAAAAAGGGTCGAGAATGAAGTGATTTTTGAGAAATCCGATCGTTTCTCTTGGGTTTCCAGCAAAATTTCGCCTGAGTTGGTTTGTAGTCATTGTTCAATCGGTTTAATCTCAAAATTGCTGAAATTTATGTTCGTTCAACGGATTCAGGCACCATCGAAGCCAGAAATGAGTCTCCATCACTGCAAAATACAAAACAGCAACCAAACCAACAGTTTCTAGCGAGATTGGGTCAAAAATACAGTGACATATCTCATGGTTTTTCTCGAGTTTCTCCAATAATGGCTTGGTTTTTGATCTGTTTGTCTGTTTCTCTTGAGATTTTTAGTTTCGGTCAGTGAAAAACAAAAAGGGTCATGGAAAAAAATGGAGATGTCACTATTTGTTGAGGTTCCGATGAGGTCCAGTTCATGAGCTCTTGTCAGCTGCTCGGTTTGAAATCAAAAGTTCGATCAAATAATAATCACAGTTCGAAACACTCTATTTAAGGTCCATCTCTCTAATCTTATTCTTATTAATTCTTGATTTTTGTGTGATTGATTGATATCGTCAAGATTTTTATCTTATTTTGTGTGTGATGTGAATGATGGATGTTATATCATATTGAAGGTGGGTGTTTAAAGTTGTTAATCGTGAATTCTAGAAATTTGGTATTAAAAGGGAATTTTGGGTAGGAATGGAGAAATTGATAAAAGTGGAATGTAGATTAACTTTGGTTTATTATTTTTTAATTCGGAATAAGCAAGAATTCGATAGATTTATGACCTGCTGAAATGGATAGGCAATATAGGTTCGGGTAGGCAAAAATCTAGGAGTGATGTGTTTATTGAATGTTTAAATGTGCGTGTGAAAGTTTGTTTATAGTTTATCGTATTTAATTCAAATGTATTCATATAGCCAGGGAATGTCCCGAGGCTCATTGTATTTATTCACTGGGGAATGCCCCGACGTATCATATTGGTGAAAGATGATCGTGATGAAGGCCCTTGGCATCGGGTAAAACATTGGAGCATAGTTTAGGATTAATCTAGAATAGGAGTTGTATTTTTGTATTTTTTTATTTTTGGACTGTATAACTCGGACTGGACACTATATTTTTGATTCGTTTTTTTTTTGTTTGTTTGTTTGATTGTTTTTACGTATTTTTGTGTGGTTTGTACATTCGTAGTGTCAAATTAGCCAATACACTCTACCAAGTAACCGTGATCGAACCACGGGATCAAGGAGTGCCTAACACCTTCCCCTCGGTCAACAGAATTCCTTAGTCGGAATCTCTGTTCGTGGATCAGTGTCAGAGTCAAAATCATTTTTTGAAAAAGGATTTCCAAAGGTGACTGGGCACACCAGATTTATGTCAAGTGGCGACTCTGAGTTTTAAAATATAAATAATCATTTTCGAAAACAAATCTTCATTTTTGTCACT
Organism: Capsicum baccatum var. pendulum; assembly: GCA_030864225.1. Classification (NCBI taxonomy): domain Eukaryota; kingdom Viridiplantae; phylum Streptophyta; class Magnoliopsida; order Solanales; family Solanaceae; genus Capsicum; species Capsicum baccatum. The sequence continues at coordinate 10,715,446 of CM061550.1, forward strand.
TTAACAATAAAAACCCTTTCAAACTTAAAAACACAATCTTTTTGGAGTTAAAAAAAGGGGTGTGACAAGAAGTAATCTTGCATAACCTAATTTAAAATGTAAGTTAAATTTGTAGATGATCGTGCATGCAAGAAGTTGTTTAATTTAGATTAAATATTTTTTTGATAAACTTGGGCAAGTATGATAACGTTGTTGAGCCAGTAACCATCAGTGGTGATAGTAAAGCTACAATAGCCTATAAAAACGATCAAAAGTATTATGGAAAAATACATGGCCGGCGATACTGTAAAATCGCTAAAGTAATGGCTTGGGGCCTCAATATTTTTGGAGCTCCTATTTTTAAGTTAGAAGATAGTTCACAATGATAGTATATCACACACAAATTTTTACAATAATACCTATGTGATTCTAAAATATTTTCACTAACCGACAACAAAATGCACATCTAACACACGAAATGCACATACATCTTATGATATACACGTATGTCACACAAGGTGCACACAAAAGCTAATTTTATTGAATATATCTAAAAAAATTTATCACTAAATTTGTTGAGCCACCCTTGGAAAGACAAAACATAGTGATATTAATTGTTATAGAAAAGATTTCAGGCTCACTCAAAGAACAAAATATTAGAAAGGAAAAAGGAACTAGCAGGTTGCAGAGAATTTTTCTAGAATTGCAGGACTGTTTTTTGCTATATCATTCATCACTGATAACACCTTATAAATAGGCTTACAACTCAACTAAAAATTCAAAAACAAAGGGCACTAACTGTAAACACATAATTTTATCCAGTCAAAAATATTTCTTATTCCTATATCACACAATTTAACCCCATTTTAATAATTTTTCCCAAGAAAATAAATAACCATCTCATCTTTTACTTATTTATGTATTTATTTTTGTTTTTGTTTTGTTTTATCCAAATAACAAGTCATAACAAACTTTGTCTCATTCTAATATTCCAACAACCCACCCAAGAAAAAATGGACACCTAACCTCTACCCCTCCAATTAAAATGGAACACCTCACACCTCACCTACCCTACCCCTACCCCCTCACCCATTCACTCCCTCCCCCCCAATCCCTTTCTCATGTTTTTTTTATGAATTCACAAAAGACCAAAAAAGGGATATAATACTAATACCCACTAGAAAGCTTCCTGGAAAGATCATTGGACACATATACCATGCCCCACTTTTATTTTATTATTATTATTATTATTATTATTATTATTATTCATTGAATAGATATAGGATTCCAGTCGTCCATATATAGCATAGACAGGGAGAGAGAAAGGGGACCGGGTTTTGGGGATCATCATCTTGAGCAAAAAGTGATGCCATTTTTCTTCTTCTTAGATGAAGTAACGTGATTTTTCTTTTTTTCTGAGACAGCGTACAAAAAATGGCACACACATATACACACATAGAATAGAGAGAGAAAGAGTGACGAAGAGAGAGAGGGAGAACAGAGGGTTTGAGCTTTTCCGGTGAATCCATCACCGTAACTGTCTATGTTAGTCAAATCCAGGTATTACAGGTTCAAAAATCCACCAAAGTGTTGAAATTTCTCAAAATCTTCTTCGTTTTTCATTAGTTTTTGTTGAATCTGGCTGAAAACAGTGAACTTTTTGCCAAAATTCATTGTTAGCTTCGGGGTTCTCGTCATTGATTGAACCAACGCAGACTCGTTCGTCTTTATTTTGAATCGATTTTGCGATAACTTTTGCATACTGGTTTGGTTCGGTCAAATGGGGTTTCTGGTTTTGGTCCTTTAGTTTTAGCACTGGTTTGAGGGAATTCATACACTGTTGGTCTCAGTCATTTTGTCGTGGTCAGTCTCGAATTGTGGTGTCTCTATACCGAGTTGGGATTTCATCGCCGTTGAGGTTTTCCATGCGGGCTCTCGAATTTGATTTTCTTAAACATTATTGTCAATGTAATTGATTCCTCAAAGGTTCATTTCTTCTCCTGATCTTTACCTTATTTTTATTCTTTATTGATGTTGTAGGTGTGGATTATTTATGTGTTGTGTGCTTAGTTCGAATCTTCGTTGGTTGTTTGTGTCAATGATTGCTTTCGGATTTTGAGACGTGAATGGATAATAGAAGGATGCGCTAATCATGTGGTTAAAAATAGCTTTGGGGGTGAGAATTGGAAATTTGATATAATTGGTGATTTTGGTTAGTTTGATTTCATTGTTCGTATAACTTGAAATGAATGTTAATTTTGGTAGTATCATGATACGTCGATTGATTTAGGCAAATAGGTTGGGTAGGCAAATGTTTAGAATCAGTGGCTTTGGTTGAATGTTGGAAATTCCGCTGAATGTTTGAAATTTTGTTGAATAATTGATCTCGTACTAAAAAAAATGTATACATTTGGCTGGGGAATGCCTCGAAGAATCTGTATTGATTTAGCCGGAGAATGCCCCAAAGTATCTTGTACTTAGAAGATGTTAGTGGTGAAGGCCCGAGGTGTCGGGTGGAGCCGTGAAGTGTAGATCGGATTAGAGCAGGTTAGATAGGATTTATTTTCGTATTTTTTTATTTATTTATTTCTGGACTGTATAATTGGACTAAACATTATACTTTAGATTTATTTTGTTTTGTGTGTTTGTTTGTTTGATTTGTGTGTTTTGTTTGGTTTATACATTCATAGTGTTCAAATTAGCCGATATGCTCCACCAAGTGAACGTAGTCGAACCATGGGATCGGGAGGTGCCTAACACCTTCCCCTCGGTCAACAGAATTCCTTAGTTGGACTCTCTGTTCGCGGATCAGTTTTAGAGTCAAATCATTTTGAAAAGTATTTTTCAAAGGTGACTTGGCACACCGGATTATGTCAAGTGGAGACTATGAGTTTTGAATGTAAAAGGTCCTTTTTCGAAACAAATTATCTTCATTTTGTCACTTTAATAATAAAAACCCTTTCAAAATTTAAAATATAATCTTTTTGGAGTTAAAAAGGGGGTGTGACAGCTCTGGTGACTCTGCTGGGGATATCTTTTAGAATTCGAGCTTATTTTTAGAGTTGTATCGGCTTTGTTTGGCATTATGGGTGTATAGACATTATTTGTGTTGATTTGTGTTATTATTTTATCATTGTTGAGTGCCTACGTGCTCTTTGTTTACAGTTTTTACCTTATGTGTTACTATTTTATAGTTGGCATCATGTGCATAACCAGAGTCATTCTTTCTGCAATAAGTCTATAGTACACGTGTTGTACACAGCCTTTAGTTGAGTCACCCTTATCTTAGGAGGGGGAGCCGTCGGTGTTATGGAGTGGGTGGAAAGCTCTCGCAACCACTATCGACCATACGCACCCCCAAACAGCCTTGTTAGTGAACCCAGTGTAGGTCAGCCTTTAGTACATACTTATTTGCATCATAGCGGGACCCACGTGGCCCTTTGTAGGAGACTCATCTCTAAGGCATCTCTTCATGCTAAATGTTGCATCTCTGAGGGTAACGTGGTCATTTGACGAACTGATTTTTGGAAAGCATGTGATAGAAGTAAAGTGTGTAGAATACTAAGTGTTGAAGAAAAATTAAAAAAAAAGAAAAATAAGTCAAAAAAGAGAGTTTCGTAGTTTTTGAGTTCTTTATGTCCTTTGTTTTTCAAAATTCAAAAAGATTTTTCTTTATCTTTATCTTTCACACTCATTTTTCCAAAAACAAAAACATCAAAAAGATTTTTCTTTGTTTCTTTAGCAAACATTCATAATTCAAAAATTTTAAAAGAAAAAAGATTTTTAGGAGTTTTTATGAACGAAAATGAAAAAAAAATGATAGAAGTTTTGTACATTTCATATATTGAAAATGCCAAAAAGATTTTTCCTTCATAATTGTTGGTGTCAGTTTTATTTAAAGTGTCTAATTAAAAACCCAAAAAGATTGTATTCCTCTGTCTTTGGTTGTATCTCTTAAGTTAGGGTCAGTCTGTCAGTTAATCATTAATTGTCTAATCTGGACGAACTACGCATACCTGATTCCCTCCCCTCGAGGTGGGATACGTAGGCAACCCTCAGTGGGTTCGGTAATCTTTTATATTTGGTCTTTGTCTTGATCTTAGCCTAGGGTGTTTCTCCTCATAATCTAGTGTTGTTAACTGGTCCTTACTAAGTAGGCTGATTTCATTCGACGGTACTGTTCGGTGATTTGGAGTCATAAGTGGTTTGTTCCTTCGACATATGTCTCTGTCAAAATCCCAAGGGTTGGGAATCTTATGCTCTAATTGAATTGCTTGTTAAGTTAATGTCCTATGTGTTATTTCAGGATGGACCCAACTACGAGGTCTAGAGTTCAAATGGTTTCTAAAGTCCCTAAAAAGCTAGTCAAGTGGTGGGGTACGTTCAACTACGCTGAGCAGCACGAGCTACAAATATCATTGGGTAATCTTACAACCCTTTTATGTCTTACACCCCATCCAGATCTGATAGAGGCAGCGTCAACTGTTTTGGATCCTAGTAGTTTGGTGTTTAGGTTTGGAAAATGTAAGATGATGCCTACTCTGTTGGAAATATCTTGTCTGTGTTGATTGTCTTATATCAGTCTAAAGATGATCCGAGCCCGCAATCATACTGGCTCGAGCTTTCTTCAGCATTGTGGTTTAAAGAGTTAGAATATGCTTTTGGGATGTCTTAATCAATCATGGATTTCACTAGATTACTTGTTCGCTCGATTCAGATCATTGGGAGGTTTTGATTATTTTTGGGATGAATTTCATATAACTAAGAAGAAATGGGAAAGAAAGCATTTTGAAATCTTTGCTCTCGCTTTGTTAGGCACTTTAGTGTTTCCACAAGACGAAAGACGTATTAATACTTGGTTGCAATCTATAGCGATGGCCTTATTTCATAAGGATCAAGGGGTCAAGGTTACTTTAGTGGCTATAATTTTAGTAGAGATATAAGGCCCTAACTAAAATAAAAGGGGGGATACGGTTCTTCGAAGGAAGTAATATAGTGTTGCAACTATGGATGATGGAACATTGCCATGCTCCGTCTTTGATAAAATCAGATGTCATTGACCGTTGCCTCTCCGATCAAGTGAAAGCCATGGAATAAAGAATGCGCTTTGACAAATTCTCATTGCCAGTGGGAGTCGAGGCTCGGAATGAATTTCTCGAATCAAGAACAGATGAGAATGTTCTGTGGACCTATTTTTGGCTTCGCCCGAAAACAATCTTGGTTGGATGTAGCATGCAACTCCTTCTAGTTCTGTTGGGGCTTAATTATACTCAACCATACACTCCTCTTAGGGTAATGCATCAGTTGGGCAGATTGCAAGATGTTCCACCGATAATGGACCTCCAAAAAAATGTTGAGTATTTTAGAGACCAGGATAGGGATGAGATTAAATACGAGCAACTCTGGGATAACATAATGTGGCAGGGCGTGAATACCCTCAAGGAAGGTTTAGATAATCCAGGATACACTCCAAGATATAGAATTTGGCTACAATCCATTCCTCGGGGTGTCAGTAGGCTGTTACCAGCACAACTTAGAGGGAGAATACAGGAAGAATGTATTATTGATGACCGTCAGGATGAAAGTAAGGGAGCCAAGGTAGAGACATTGAGAGTTCAATTATCAGGGTTGCTCACAACTGTGGAAGGGTATTAGAACAGTCTTTTAGGTGCACTCCCCAAGAGGCAGCAAAACGTGCTAGGAGCTTTCTCCCGAATATCAAGGTGTCATTGCAGGGTATGTTGCAAAATTTGACTGGTAAGGCGAGAGTTTCACAGACAGGTCCATCTCAGCCAGGGTCGTCACGCGGCGCAGTAGTTTCAAGGGGCACTTCTTCTCTTAGTTTGAGTCCTTTATTTTTCTGTCATTGTATTGTTGGGTCATTGTTGAGTTCGTGTCGAGTTTATTTTACCTTGAGGGTCTTCATTAGGAATGTCACACATGTTGTCCTGTAGGTCTAGAGTGTTGTTTAGTCTTTGTTGATTAGTGTTAAGGTTGCCTTAAATTTGAAGTCGATTTTAGTTGTCTTTTTATGTAATGTTGTGACGTTGCGTTGTTCTTTCTTTTGTTTATTTTTCGTCAAAAATAAAACTTCAACTTTATGGTAGTTATGCATGCGCTTCCCGAACTACGTAAGATCTGATTCATGTACAACATGATACATAGGCAACCTACTTTTGGGTTCGATCTAATCATTTTATTTCTTGGTTTTTCATTATTTTTCTTTTATTTTAAGGAAAAACAAAAGCCATAAAGAATGATAAAAAGAGAGATAGTGAGAGAGGAAAAGAAAGAGAGAATAATAAGAGAAGGGAAAAGGGTTAAAAAGGGACTGATGCGAGAGATGGGAGAAGTGATGGTGAAAGAAAGAAAAAAAGAGAAAAAAAAAGAAAGGTGTGATTGGAGTAAAGAAGCATATGGGTGTAGGAAAAAGATTGGGATGATGTTAAAATGACCTTGCTACCCTCAAAGGTTGGTAGAAATACGCATGAATCTAGGACAATTTTACAAATGTGATTCCCATGCTTGTTGTGTGACCTAATCCTAATGGGTTTTGTCTTTGATGAGCATGTTCTTTCAGATAAGTGGTTGGTTTGTAGCACTCTGGGTAGTCACCCGTACTTTACTAGATCAAAAGCGAAGCTTGCCATGGCTAGTAAGGAGATGGAAAATTCACTCATTGACCCAGATGAGGATCCCAGGGAAGAAAGTTCAGAACGCAATGATGAGGTATTGAGACTTAGACAACAATTACTAGATCTGCACGGAGCATGGGCTAGTGGCATGCCTCCTCCTCCACTCCCTGAAGATCTTGGGGATATCCCCATTTTCCCACCACTCTCTCAGGCGCAACTCTCTGTTCCTATTGAGTCACCGGAGCACGCACCAAGATTCACTCCACTACAATATTACCCTGGCACTTTTAGTGTGCCCCTGACAGTTCCTCAACCAAGGCCCGCGACTCAGCCAGCGCCACCGGCAGCGCCCATGTTTGTGGCTCTTCCACCACCTCAAGCTCCTGCCTATATTGTGCATCTAATAATGGTACTCCCTCAGTCTACTAGTGAGCCATTATTGAAGGTTTCAGATAATCAGTATTATGCCACAGAACCTACTTTGAAGATGAATGAACCGTATGGGTACACTCAGCCACCTGCATTTCCATTTGAAATGGAGAAGCCTATTGAAAAAGAGGAAAAGTAAGTCATGGCACGGAAGTTGAAGAGTTTAGAACAGGACATGAAGTATTCGCAGAGAGCCGGAGGTTATAAGAGTGTTCCCTATAAAGATCTTTGCATGTTCCCAGACATTAACCTCCCCCTTGGTTTTAAAATGCCCAAGTTTGAGAAATACGTAGGGCATGGTGATCCCGTGGCGTATTTGAGAAGTTATTGCAACCAATTGAGGGTTGCAGGGGCGAAATAAGTGTTGTTTATGGCTTTCTTTTGCGAGAGACTTTCCGGTCTGGCTTCAAAATGGTTCGTCGATCAAGATATTGACAATTGGAACAACTAGGATGACCTAGCTAATGAATTTGTGCAACATTTTCAATATAATGTCGATCTGGTTCCTGATGAGAAATCCCTAGTCAACATGAAGAAGAAAAGTACTAAAGGCTTTTGGGAATACGCGATAAGATGGCCTGAACAGTCCTCAAGGATAAAGCCTCCAATGATGGAGAGTAAGTTGGTAGAGGTCTTCATTCAGGCACAGGATAAGACCTATTTTCAACATTTACTTCCGGCGATGGGAAAGTCATTTATTGAAGTTCTAAAAATGGGAGAGATTATAGAGGATGGAATCAATACTGAATGGATTATGATTTTTGTCGCATTAAAGGCCACCACCCAAGCAATTCAAGGTGGCTTTGGAACTTTTGGAGGTAAAAAGAAGAAAGAGGACGTGGTGACCATTATAGCTAGATCCCATTCCTATCCGAAAAGACCACCTCGCCCCTATCACCAACCCCAAGCCCGAACCTATGCCCAAGCTCTATATATTCTTCCCCGTCATTACTATCCCCTACAAAACCCACTATATTTCATTCCACCACCCTCGTACCCATATATAGCGCACAACCATATGCTCAAACCCTTTCTTACCCACAATGGCATGCGCAAGCTCCTCAAAATCGTCCTTCAGCTCCTCCAAATTACCAAAACCCCTCCAAACCCACTTTCCAACCTAGGCCCAGGTATAAGAAATAGAAGGAAGCCAAGAATCATTTCACACCTATCGAGGAGTCGTATGCCAGTATGTTTGATAGGTTGAGGAAGTTGAAGGTCTTGAGCCCAATTCAAGAAAGGCTTTTAAATCCATCTCTGAGAAATATTGATTATTTGTTAAGATATGCATATAGTTCTGACATACCGGGGCACGATATCGAGAAATGCTGGCATTTGAAGAGATCTATCCAAAATTTAATTAATGTAAATCAAATTCTGGTCCAGGCCCTAGAAGTTCCAAACATTACAAGAATCCATTGCCAACCCATGCTAAAACCAATATATTAGAGTTGATATATGATGGGAAAGAGTCATCAAGGTGTTATAAGCCTATTGTCAGAATACAGACCAGTGAGGAAAAATAAATGAATATGGCAGATTCATTAAAAGCAATGTCATTGATCCAGGAAGAAACGAGAGAAGATAAAGTTAAAAAAAGCAAACAAAAACCAATGATCACTGTGAAAGGAGGCAGAACAACTGTTGGTTCAAGTCAGGATAAACCTAAGTTGACGGTGGTAGGAGCTACGGGTAAGCCTATCTTAAAGGTGAAAGGGGCACTAGCAGTCCCTATTATCATCAAACCGGTGACCCAACCTCTGATAGTTGATACAAAAAAGGTCCCTTAGAGCTATAAGCAGACTGTGATGACTTACTAAGGAAATGAAGTCGTGGAAAAAGTAGATGAGGTAGGGGGTCTGACTCGGTCAGGAAGATGCTTCATGCCTGAAGGTTTAAGGAAACCCAAGCCAATGGCCTTCATCTATCAAGAAACCAGTCACCAAAGAAGAAGTCGAAGATTTTTTAAAAAAGATGAAATTGCCAAAGTATTCAATCATAGATCAGCTGAAGAAGACCCCTGCTCAAATTTCCCTCTTATATTTGTTGCTACATTCTAAGGAACATCGCGATGTTATATTGAAGGTATTGAACGAAGCTTATGTTCCTAGAGAGATTACGATAAATCAGCTTGAGAAAATGGTTGGAAAAATCTTTGAGGTCAATTGGATCAGCTTTTCTGATGATGAATTGCCTGTTGAAGGTACAGGGCATAATCGGGGTCTTTATATTACCGTGAACTGTGAAGATTTCTACGTCACTCATGTCATGATTGACGGAGGTTCCGGTGCAAATATTTGCCCTATTTTTACCTTGCAAAAATTGAATATTGGTGTTGTCACACCCCTTTTCCGTACTCCAAAAGATTAGTTTTAAGTTTCGAATGGGTTTTTATTATTAAAGTGACAAAGATGAAAATTTGTTTCGAAAAGGGACTATTTACATTTTTTATTTAGAGTCGCCACTTGGCATAATCCGGTGTGCCAAGTCACCATTGGAAAATTCTTTTCAAAACCATTTGACTCTTTAAACTGGTTTGCGAACAGAGATTCCGGTTAAGGAATTCTGTTGACCGAGGGGAAGGTGTTAGGCACCCCTCGATCCTGTGGTTTGACCACAGTCGCTTGGTGGAGCAATATCGGCTAATTTAACACCACGAATGTATAAATCACACAAAACATGCAAAACAATCAATCAAGCAAACAATATAACACAATCCAAAATTTAGTGTCCAGTCCAATTATACAATTCAAAAATAAAAAAAAATGCGTAAAAATAAATCCTACTCTAAATAAATTCTAGACTAATGCTATACCCGACGCCTCGGGCCTTCATCACGAACTTCCTCTGGCTATATGATACCTCGGGGCATTCCCCGGTGAATAAATATATACAGATACTTCGGGGCATTTCCCGGCCAAATTATACAATTGATTCAAAAGTGATAAAACAAAACAATTCCAACACATATTTCAAACATTCCAACAATCCACCAATTCTAAATTTTGCCTACCCGATCCTAGTGCTTGCCTACCCGCTCGATGACATATCACGTTCAACATCAATAATGAATCAAAATACTATAATATTCACTTTTATCAATTTTCGATTCTCATTCCCCAAATAATCAATTTTAATCCTCCATGAGATATTATTTCATAACACACCTTATAATAAATCCATAATCAAGGAAATCAAACACCAAATCAAAACAAACAATAATTCATATCACCACGGATCAACCAACACACTGGATTCAATTCAAAGCATAGAACACGACAAATAATAAAATAAAGAAGAAAAGAAAGAGAATTAGACCTCGATTCGAAGGCTTTGAAATTCAATAATGCTTCAATGAAAGGACAGAAACCATACCGAAGAACCTTAAATCGAACCTCAACAAAGAACTCACCAACTCCGTACTAAATCAACCGCAAGAATCCCAAAAATTTGACCCGAACACAAATTCATGAAAGAAAACCCACAACCCAAAGCAAAGATCACAAAGCCCTACCAATCGTACATAATTAGCGCACTCCGTTACTGTTGTTGGTCGTTTTTTGATGGATGGTCACCGGAATCGACACTAGAGGTCAAATTTAGTGGTTTCCCAGCATTCTTTGATCACTATTGTAGCGTCGCTGGAGCTTCGGTAAGCTTAAAAGTGGCGGAACTGCTCTCCTCCACCCTAAATCGTCTCTCGTTCGATATTTATCCCTCTCTCGCGATCTCTTTCAAGCCAATTTTTTTTTCTTTTACTTTTTCGATCACAACCCTCTCAATTTCTCTATATCTCCCCCGTTCTCTGATCAGTTCTCGATTGTTCACCGTCTCTTACTGATCTCCATTTTTTCTCAAAGGTATGTATGTCGAAGCTGGGAGGTGTATGTGTTTGTAATGTTTTCGGTCAGGAATGATGAGGCAGGTGTATATCTATCTAATGGAGCTTCCCAGTGAGGTGTTCATTCTGTAATTCTTATATATGAGTGATGTGTGTTATTGTGTAGAAGAGAAATATGGAGATGATGATGTGGGTTTGTGCGTGTATATCCAAATATATGGAGAAGAAGATGGTGATAAAATGGGTCTTTTTTGTTAGGTGTACCTGTGGTCCCCCTTCTTTTAGTTTGTTATTGTGAGGATAAAAATGTGAGTTGGTAGGGAGGTGGAAGCTTTTGATTGGGTAGGTTTTTAGGATAAGATAAATTAGTTAGAGGTATTGTTTTTATTTATGTTTGTATTTTTGTGGGATATAATTACATGGGGTTGGACACATGGTAAGGTGAACTAAAAATGAATAAAATTAGACTTCGGGAGGGACAAAATTAGGTGTCTACATCATGCCCCCTTTGAATGTAAACACGGAGTGTTTTTAGACAAAGAAGTAGACAGCGAGACCAAATTTTGACTCGACCATTATTCAAAGAAAGAAACAAAAGGAAGAAGGACAACCGGGTCTTGAATTAAGACATCCTACCTACCCAAGTTATGAGAGAATCAAGTCACGGGTATTTCAAAGGATTGGAAAGAGATGGACTATATCGAGTTAGAGAGTCAAGTGAGGTTTCATCAAGGTTCCGGTCCACGGCTTTGTCATTACATTAAAAAATGAAAATTACAAGTTAAAGCATAAATGAAATTACAAAAATCCTATCTATACAGCTTCTTTTGGACTCTTGACTTGAGTTTCATCACCCTATACTTCAGGCGGGCTCCTGACTTTCTATTTCTTTAACTTGTTGCTTGCCTTTCAATTTCTTTACCCTGTTCTCCAGGCGGGTTCCTAACTTGCTATTTCATAAACTTGTTGCCATGCTTTCAACTTCTACACCCTGTTCTCCAGGAGGGTTCCTGACTTGCTATTTTATCAACTTGTTGCTATGCTTCCAATTTCTTCACCCTGTTCTGCAGGAGGGCTTCTGACTTTCTAATTCATCAACTTGTTGCTATGCTTTTAATTTCTTCACCCTGTTCTGCAGGCGGGCTCCTGACTTGCTATTTCATCAACTTATTTCTATGCTTTCAATTTATTTTTTCACCCTGTTCTATAGGCGGACTCCTGACTTGCTATTTTTCAATCTGTTTAACTTTCAATTTCTTCACCTTGTTTCTTGGTTTTCCATTTATTTGCCCTGTGCTTAACAAATATTATTATAAATAGAAATTCCGTTTGCCAGAAAACTAAAGTTTCAAAAACAGTAATTAATTTTTTTTCCAAGTTTATCATCAGAAGACTTTTAGAAAAGTCACATCATACCTACTTGCATGTTGCAATGATGAATCAAGACTCTGACCAAGAAATGCATCTCTTGAGAGTAAAATTGAATAACCAAGACTAGGAAGCGCATCTCCTAAGAATTAAAGTGAGGGATTCTAACTAGAAAGTGTATCTTCTAGAGATACAAGTTTAAGTTAAAAGTGTGTCACATGAAAAATGAAAACTAGCAAGGAAGTGCGTCTCCTAAGGATTAAGTGCAATAACTCGACTAGAAAGTGCATCTTCTAGGAATCAAGACTTAAGTTGGAAAGTGCATCACCTAAAAAGCAAAATTCGAATTACCCAATCAAGGAAGTGCATCTCCTTACCAATGTTGCTTGAATTATCAAAATAAGGAAGTGCATTTCCTTACCAATGCCGCTTGAATTACCAAAACAAGGAAGTGTGTCTCCTTACCAATGCCGCTTGAATTACTCAAATAAGAAAGTGCATCTCCTCACAAATATCTCTTGAATTACTCAAACAAGGAAGTGCGTCTCCTTACAAATATTTCTTGAATTTCCCAAACCAAGAAGTGTGTCTCCTTACAAATGTTGCTAAGTTTTCCATTTATTTGCCCTGTGCTTCGGGCAGGCTCCTGAAATCACATCAAAACTGGAAGAAAAAATTATCCCAAACAAAGTAATGCATTTTCTATGAGTTAATTGGAATGACTCGACTAAAAGGTACGTCTTATAGGAATCAAAGGGAATAACTCGACTAAAAGTTACGTCTTATAGGAATCAAAGGGGATGACTCAACTAAAAGGTACGTCTTATAGGAATCAATAGGAAAGACTCAACTAAAAGGTACGTCTTATAGGGGTAAATGGAAATGACTCGACTAAAAGGTACGTCTTATAGGAATCAAAGGAATAACTCGACTAAAAGGTACGTCTTATAGGAATCAAAGCGGATGACTCGACTAAAAGGTACGTCTTATAGGAATCAATAGGAATGACTTGACTAAAAGGTACGTCTTATAGGAATCAAAGGGGATGAATCGACTAAAAGTTAGGTCTTATAGGAATCAAAGGGGATGACTCACTAAAAGATACGTCTTATAGGAATCAAAGGGGATGACTCGACTAAAAGGTACATCTTATAGGAATCAATAGAAATGACTCGACTAAAAGTTACGTCTTATAGGAATCAAAGGGGATAAATCGACTAAAAGGTACGTCTTATAGGAATCAAAGGAGATGACTCGACTAAAAGGTACATCTTCTAGGAGTCAAGGTGAATGACTCGACTAAAAGTTACGTCTTCTAGGAATCAAGAATTAAGTTAGGAAGTGCATTACCTAAGAAGCCAAATTCGAATTACCCAATCAAGGAAGTGTGTTTCCTTATCAATATTGTTTGAATTATCAAACCAATGAAGTGCGTCTCCTTACCAAAGCTGCTTGAATTACCAAAACAAGGAAGTGTGTCTCCTAGAGATCTTGAATTATGAGTTTTACCATGGTTTTGATTACCAAACTTGTGCAGCAACCTTGCCTCTTGCATTTGTTGAGGTGAGAAATTATGGCCTTTGATGTTTAGGCTTTGAAATCCTTGATCTGAATGCAACGTGTATTCCTATTACATACAAAGAAAACTTATGAGTTTAAAAACATGGTGGCTAGTTTGTGGCTTTGGCTTTTGAGGGAATTGCTCCTGCCCCCGTCACATTTAGCTTTGCTTCCAACCATTAGCATATGTCATTGACTTGCTGTATCATTGACTCAAACTCAACTTATAAAGAGTGACTCTGAAACAAACACAGTATTTCTGCTTTGTCGTGTTTCTCAAATAAATCCTTTGAACCTTGGTATTTCCATGAGTTCCCCAACTTCTCTGTTGATAAAACTTCCTGCATGCCTTTTTTTGGGCTCACAATCATGTCTCTTTCATGTGCTAGCTTTTTTATTGCTTTGTGCAATTAAAGAAGCTGGTAGCCAGTTTTGAAATCTTTTCTCACTTGTTTTGACACGGACTTGACTCAAAGACAAGAAACAAAAAAAGAATGACAATTTTTGTTTTGATAACTAACTTAAGAAAGATAAAATTAAAATAAAGAGAAGAAAGAAAAGACAATGAATGTCCCCCTTTAAAACAAAGAAATGAAAAATTCATCTAAAAATGACAGTCAACACTAATGATTATGCCATGCATTTTGGATTAAGCAGCTTGATCTTTTCATCCAAATTTTCTACCCATTGTTGTTGAGTTAATGTCCTTGAAACTGAGTTGATTTCTTAGATCAATTGTATTTAATACCCCATTCGACTAGTGGCGCCTTGAAGGATTTTCGCCAACAAGCTTCTTTTATTTTATCTCGGCTCACTATCTCCTTATGGTGCCCATGAGGGTTTTCACCAATAAGACTCTCTCATTTTTATTTCTCTCAACTTGCCATCGCCTTATGGTGACCGTAAGGGTTTTCACCTATCTCTTTATGCTGAGGAAGATAAATAGTTCTCAAATACATCATCATATCCCTTGCATGCTCCTCCTTAACATCCTTAAAGATTGATATGAAGGTCTTTATTTGGTTGTAACTTGGATTTTGGATAAGGTTAGAAAGAAAGGATGGTTTGGGGCCCAAACGACACTTGAAATGGGGTAGGACTTACAACTTTTGGAATCGACTCAAACAATGAGGATTAACTCATGCCCCAGTTTCTTTTGATTGGGTGACTCTAAATTGATTATTTGGTTGGATCGAGCCCTGAGTACGGAAGTCTACGTATCTCACCCTCGAGAGAGGAGAATCAGGTCATGTGTAGTTCTGGCAGCTTGTTCTTTCACTTGATTCTATTTTTTTCTTTTGTCGACTCTTTTGTCTTTGGGAATTTTCTGACTTTATTTTTCTTGACACTTATCTTTTCTTTCTTTTTCGACATATTTTTTGAATTTTGTTGACTCTTATTTTGATTCCAAAAGAGGGGTATGAAAGAAAATAACACTAAGGCCCAAATGGGGGTAAATAAAGGATGACACAGTGTTTGGATAGCAGAATGAAATGCCTTTATCATATCAATTCTTGAAAATGCTAGTACATAGCATGCAATGCGAAAGTGCACGATCAAGATCACTTATGAAATTTTTTACAACACTAACTTTCCCCGAGCATGTGTGCCACCTCTTTTTCTACACTTGCCGAGCATACAACTCCACTTTGTTGTACATTCCTCATGCTGAAAGACTCATGACTTCGTGGAGCTAATTTTCTTCTTGTTCCTCTTGATAAGATCATGTAGATACTATTTAACCTAATTAAGACATGTCTTTCAATTGATGACCAAGTTATCCTTGCGATTCTTAAAAAGTCTCAATTTTCAAAGAAGGCTTCAAGTTGATCATCAAATGCCCCAACACTCTATTTATTTTCTCAGATGCTCTCTTTTCCTAAATTTAACTCTTTGATTCAATGCTTCATGATTAAGATGGATTTTAAAATCTGACTAAAAATTCCACAGGCATGTCATATCACTAAAATCAACATAAAGTGACTGTATAAAGAAAACAAACAAACAGCACATATTTGAAACACAAAAGGAAAGGGACATTTCATTTAGTTAAAATAAAGGATAAAAAGGTTTGAACATAAACGACAAAGGGACAAAACAAGATAGGTCCCAAACTATAACCCTGAAATAATTCGAAAAATAGAAAAGAAAACAAAACAAACTACCAGACCTCTTCCTAGTAGGGAGGGGGGTGACTTTTCAATTGCTCAGCCTGACATATTAGCCACTGGTTTGCATATCAACATGACTAGAGCTTCCACCACTGTCAGACATATTTTCTTCACCAAATAAGCTCTGGATCCCCATGCTTAACTCATTGCCTCCCACATATTGTGTAGTACCACGTACTGGTGAAGAACTCTGTGGGATGGTCAAAGGGCCAATGTTTTGCACCACAATCAATTTATCTTGAATTATCTTTTCTATTTCTCTTTTCAAAGTGCGATAATCTTCAGTACTATGACCCTGAACATCAGAATGATATGCACATTGCATATTAGGATCAAAGCTTCTTGAATGCAGGTCAGGAGTATACCCAAGGAGAGGAGTGATCATGCCCTGCTGTACTAATCTCTGGAATAAACTGGCATAGTATTCCCCAATAGGAGTGAAATTATCTTTTTCCTTCCTCCTCTTTGCGAACTCTAGCCTCAAATGAAATTTGATTTAGAGGTCCCTTGGTAAATTTGTAGAGGTCGAGGACGATGTTGAGGGACAGGTGCATGCCATTGTGGATAAGAAGATGGATAAGCATACAATTGTGCATTGTTCACAGGATATCAAGGAAGTGGAATGGGATTTCTTGGATTTTGGAGAAAGAAACCTTGTTGCAAGTGGTTATGTGGATCTGATATGTAAGCTCGGGATTAAGGCTAACAGTATTTGTGGGTTTGACCTCTCAAACTCTGCTTTGGCCCTGTCATGACAATAGGTGTGTTTTCCTTCTTCTTTCCTTCAGTTTCCCTTGGTTGATTGCAATGCCGTCCTGAATATTTACAGAATCCTTCTGTCCACCAGGCTCCCCAAATTTTGATGTCTCAAAACTGGGAGAAAAGTTAACACTTAAAGACATGACCCAGTTTTTATATGAAACATCTTCATAGCCCATAAGTCTAGGGGAATTTTTCATATCATTTTCTACACTCTTCACTTTCCCAACCATTTTCTCTGGCTCTTTTGGCATGCTAGGCTTCTTAGTAAGAAATTTTGGCGGTTTACTTAACTTAACCGTAGGCTCAAGAGTATACCAATGATCATCAACAGTATTGAGCATGGAGTCACTAGTGGACTGGGGACGCACAATCGTTGGATTGACAGACAGAGTGGAAGCCTTAGTAGAAGGTTGAGCAAAAAAAGCACAGAGAAAGCACAAAGCCTTAGTGCATTTGACGTGGAATGGATTCTGAGAAATGTTGTGGTGCATCAACAACAGTAGAAAACTGACTTTGCGATTTTGGTGGAAGACTCAAGGTATTTGCAGGGTGAAAAGTGGGGAACAGAGGTGGAGGCAACCCACTAGTCCAAGATCGGTACATTTCCATCATTTGTTATCTCTGTCTCAAATTCTCTTCCTTTAAACTTTCAATTTCCTGACTCTTTGTTTCATCCATGATGCCACTCTCTATATACTTTTTGGACACAACTAAACTTTCCTTGGATTTAGTGTGATATGGAGGACCATCAAGGAAGCCACAAACCAACCACCTTACACTAACTGAACAAGAGGCAACAAATATGTTAGAGTTCAACATTTTTCTTCAAAACCTTTTTTTTTCTTGAAAAAAAATCTCCGAACCCTAGAAGGGCGCCTACGTATCTCACCCCCGAAAGGGGAGAATCAGGTGTGCGTAGTTCATGAAGTCATGCCAAAATGGTCAATTGAACTTTTTTTCTTTTTTTTCCTCGAAACTTTAAGAAGAAAAGAAAATAACAATTTGTTAAAAGAATTGACGAAAATGTTTTTGAATTTTTCAGCTTTAACATCCCTATACAAAGTGAAACCTATGATTACCAAAGAATCTTTTTGGGTTTTATATTTTGAATTTCATATGAAAACGGAACTTGAACCTATTAAAGCAAAATCTTTTTGTAGTTTTCTTTTAAAGATGTATATGAAACACCTACTCTAAATGAAGAGTGAAGAAAATCTTTTAGAATTTTTGAAATAAGATCAACAAAAAATGAAACCTACGACTATTGTGAAAAATCTTTTTTTTTTGTATTTTTCTTTTCAATACATGTATGAAACACCTACTCTAAATGAAGAGTGAAAAAAAATCTTTTTTAATTTTTTTTTAAATAAGATCAATCAAAAATGAAACCTACGACTATTGAGAAAAATCTTTTTTTTTTGTATTTTTCTTTTCAATACATGTATGAAACACCTACTCTAACTGAAGAGTGAAAAAAAAAATTTTAATTCTTTTTTAAATAAGATCCCCGAACCAACAATAGGCTGCCTACGTATCTCACATCCCGAAAGAGGAGAATCAGGGGTGCGTAGTTCGTCCAGATTGGATAATTAATTATTAAATAATGGGATAGACCCTGACTTAAGAGACACGACCAAAGACAGACGATGAACAATGTTAATAAAATCTTTTGAGTTTACTTCACAGAAAAATGACATCAACAACTATGAAAGAAAAATCTTATTGGTATTTTTGTTATACGAAATGTAAAAAATTACTAACATATTTTTTTTTTCATTTTTCTTTTATAAACACATCCTATGGATGAAAAAAAATCTTTTTGAAGTTTTCGAATTGTGAATGCATGCTAAACGAGACAAAGGAAAATCTTTTTGATGTTTTTGACAAAATGAGTGTGAAAGGTAAAAAAAAAGTCCTTTTAAATTTTGGAATTGTGAAAAATAAAAGCCATAAAAACTCTAAAAACTACAAAACTCTTTATGATTCATTCTTTTCGACTCACTTTTTCTATATATTTTTTTCTTTCTTTTTTTTTCTTTTTCGTTTTTTGCCTACGCACTTTGCTTCTAACTCATGTTTTTGTCCAAACCAGTCGGTCAAATAACCTCGTTACCCTCAAAGATGCAATATTTAGCACGTAGGGATGCCCTAGAGGTGAGTCTCCTACAAAGGGCCAAGTGGGCCCTGCTAGGTCTTCAATATGATGCACATAAGCATGACCTAAAGGCTGACCTACGTTGGGGTTCACTAACAAGGCTGTTCGGGAGAGCATATGGTCGATAGTGGCTGCTTAGCTTTCCACCTACTCCATACATCCAACGGCTCCCCTCAAAAATAAAGGTGACTCAACTAGAGTTCGTGTACATGATGTGCGCTCCGAGACTTGTTGCGGAAAGAATGACACGGGTTATGCACATGATGTCAGATATAAAAGCGGTAACACATAGGGTAAATACTGTAAACAAAAAGCATGAAAATACACTAAAGTGAAAACACAGACAAAATCACAAACAATGCTTATATACTCGTAATGCCAAATAAAGCCGATACGACTCCAAAAAGAAGCTCGAATTCTGAAATTGTCCCCAGCAGAGTCGCCAGAGCTGTCACACCCTTTTTCCGTACTCCAAAAGATTAGTTTTAAGTTTTGAAAGGGTTTTTATTATTAAAGTTACAAAGATGAAAATTTGTTTCGAAAAAGGACTATTTACATTTTTTATTTAGAGTCGCCACTTGGCATAATCCGGTGTGCCAAGTCACCATTGGAAAATCCTTTTCAAAACCATTTGACTCTTTAAACTGGTTTGCGAACAGAGATTCTGGTTAAGGAATTCTGTTGACCGAGGGGAAGGTGTGAGGCACCCCTTGATCCCGTGGTTTGACCACAGTCGCTTGGTGGAGTGATGTTGGGCGTATTTACACGTCCAAGCACCATAATTTACCCATGTTTTAGGTAAGTTTTGAGGATAGAATATATAATTCTTGCACTTTTAGTCCATTTTCAATTAAGTGAGCTGACCTATGTGATTAGCATGCTTTTCAGGTACTAATGAGGAAGATTTCAGCACTTTGGGGACCTGTGGAGAGCAAAGGAAAACTTCACATAAAAGGGAAGGCAGCTTTTGGACTGAATGTGATGCATGGGAACTTTTTTCCAGGCAAACTCAGCATTTTTAAATACTTAAGGATGTAGTAGCAACTTACTAGAGAGGATATTATTAAAAACCTTATTGCTGAATTTTCAGCATTATTATTCATTATTCAAATTCTGTAATATTTTGAAAGCTGAGAGAGAGAGGGACGAACGACTCAAGGAGCGAAAGTAGAGAGGAAAACGTGTTTCCCTCTTATTTTTGCTATTCATCTTCATCACCGAGATTGTTCTAGTTTTGGTATGATAATTATGTCTATTTTGATTTCTGTTTTCTCCATGAGTAGCTAAGCTTATTCGTTAGGGTTATGGAAACCTTGTAACATACTCTCTATTGCTATGAGTTTATGAATTTATGATGTGTCATGGCACTTATATCATCACTCTCTTCGTTTTGATTGAATTCTCATGGTTGCAAACATAGGGAATGCGCCAGTATAGCGTTAACTTGTTCGAGAGAAAAGTTACATGTTTGGAAAAAAGAGTGTGACAAGAAAATAGGGTTTCCAACGTCTATTTACACGTTAATGCCTTAGCAGGATTAACTTCTTGGAGAATTCGTACCATTTGTTATACACTTTAGGTTCGAGAGAGCTAAAGTGAATAAATCCTTGATGGTTGAAAAACACTTGGATTTAGAATTAGAATACGACTCTCTATAAGTGCATGCATGTCTAAATTCCGCATTACTCATAGTTAATAGAGAGGTAGAAACTACAAGGTGGACATAACCCCAACCTATCATTCTTTGTGATTCAATATTATTACACATATCATTCCATCGTTACTTTGATAATATTAGTGTGCGCCTAAACCAAACCCCCCATTTTACTTTGGAATTTTCGACCAACAGTCTAATAATAATCGCAGCACTTAGTGACTATAGTATTCCCTATGGGATTCGACACCCAACCCAGTTGGGTTCTATATTTGACAGTGACCGCTTACACTTTCTAACGAGAGTTGTAATTTGGGCGTATCAAATTTTGGCGCCGTTGCCAGGGAATACGGTTGTCAACTAAGTTTGTGATAGTTAATAGACCCTTTGGTCAAAGATTCTAAAATTTTACTTTTTGTTTGTTGTTTTTCTTTTGTTCAGGTTTGGTAGAGTGCATGCCAAATACACGAAGTTCTGGTCAGCCATTATTACCTCTAAATTCTGAACCACATCTTATTGGCAGAATGGATGCACAGCGAGATATTAAAAGAAGGGTTGCTCAACTGGAGCAGGCTAGATTAGCTGCATTGGCAGCTGCACAAGTAAATCAACAGAATGCTGATAACCCAGGTCGGGAAACAAATCTTGATGATGAGGACCTGTGTGATGATGAATTATTAAACCCAAGGCATGCAGATAATGTGACTGCACCTGTGAATAGGAATGTCAATAGAGATCGTCAAGCTAGAATGAGACCTAAACGCCGAGCTGTGCAGGTCCCTTTTGATGATGTTGATGACAATTTGGATGGGGCTGGTGCCACAGGGGCTATTATTCCTCCGCCCTTGGCACCTGGAGCCAACTTCAATATCACTAGCACAATGATCCAGCTATTGCAATTCAAAGGGTTATTTGGTGGACTTGCAGGCGACGATCCGAATATGCATCTGATTAATTTTATCTCAACATGCAAGCCGTTTGACAATCTAGGGGTTAGACAGAATGCAATTCCGCTGCGCTTATTTCCATTACTCTATCTGGAGAGGCAACTCTATGGTTAAATGGGCTAACTCCTGACTCTATTATTAATTGGAGGCAACTGAAAGACGTTTTCCTAGAAAGATTCTTTCCGCCATCCAAGAGAGCACAATTAAGAGATGAGATAAGAAATTTTTGACAGCTTCCAATTGAAGCTCTCCACGAAACATGGGAGAGGTTCAAGAAGAAGATTATGCGGTGCCCAAATCATCAGATGGCCAATATCCATTTGATAGAGATATTATACAGGGCTTTGAACTCGGTGACTAAGCCAGTGGTTGATAATGTTGTGGGTGGGTCATTCATGGACCTTACTTTTATTGAGGCAAGTGATATGCTAGATCGTATGGCAAAGCAGAGCAGAGCTTGGCATACCAGGGATTCTGAGGTAGCAAGCTCTACTGTATCTATTGGCATGACAGCAGAAAGCGTGACCAGGATATGGCTCACATGAAAATGCAGATGGATCTTCTTACCAAGCATTTATTATTAGGAAAGACAGAAAAGGTCAAGGCCGTTGTAACACAGGAAAGAGATGACTCCGATTCTGAGGAGGAAACGAATTACTTGAATAATCAGGGGGGTTTCTGAGGCAATGCCCAAGGAAACCAAGGTCGGTACTATTATGATAAATCCGGATACAAGGACCAAGACCAAGGGAGTTGGAAGAATAAGACTGACAAGAGTGGTTTGTATGTTCCTCCTGGAAATCGTGAAGCTGTTGCGTCTGGTTCTGGGAAGATGTCCATGGAGGACATGATGGCTAAGCTGTTGAAAGGAGTGGAGGCAACCAACACGGGAGTAACTGAGGTAAAAAATGATTTGTCCTCCATCAATCAATTGGTTGACTCGCATTCCACTGCAATAAAACAACTGGAACAACAAATGAGTCAACTATCAGCGGCATTCAATCAAAGAAAAGCTGACACTTTACCTAGTGAAACAGTGCAAAATCCAAGAAATGATGGATCATGTTTGGCTATTACTACCAGGAGTGGTAAGGTATTGGAAAACCCAACCAAAGGCAAGCCGGTGGTTGATAATATAGACGAGAATGTTATTGAAGCAGATGGTGATAATTCTGTAGAAGTGGAAAGTCAGAATGAGAACGTTCATGATGCTACATGATGATAGGAGAATTTACACGCCTATAGTGCTATATTTTACCCATATTTTAGCTAAGTTTTGAGGACAAAATATATAATTCATGCACTTTTAGTCCTTTTTCCTGTAAGTGAGCTAACAAACGTGATTAGCAAGTTTTCAGGTATAAATGATGCAGAATTCAGCATTTTATGGATAACTTGACGCCAAAGAAAGCTTCACAAAAGGAGGAAAACAAATCTTGGACGCCAAGGACCTAAAGTAACGCATGGAAAACCTGTCCCGGGCAAAAACAGCAATTCTGAAGACTTTGGGGACTAGCAGTAATTTATTAGGATTAGGATAATGATACCTTAACCTAGTAGGATTGGGTTAAGTAATTCATTAGCTTAGTAGGAATAGGATATGGGTGTTATAAATACCCTATTTTGGTAGAGATTTTAATAAATTCCTCATTAATTCTATTACTCTATAACTCTTCTTCTAATCCTTCCATTAATTCTACTTTTTATTCTTATTCTATTCATCTATTCAATTCTTAATTTCCGCAACAAGAGAAATGTTACTTTGCAAGGAATTCACGCCTAAACGCCTACCACACTTTACTACACGAGATCTTTATTGTGGTATAATAACAATGTCGATTGTGATCTCCTTCGCACTCATGGGTAACTAAACTTCTCTGTTGGGGTTATGAAAGCCTTATGAGATACTATCTATTGCTATGAGTTTGTGAATTCGTAACACGTATGCTGCTTATATCATTATTCTCTTCATCTTAATGCAAATTCTTGAAGTTGCAGACGCATAGAATAACGCCAGTATAGCATTAACTTGTTCGAAAGAAAAGTTATATGTCTGGAAAAGAGATAATGTCAAGGTAATAGGGTCCCATCCCCTATTAAAAAGTTAGTTTCGTCACTGGATTAACCTCTTGGAGAATTTGTACCATTAGATACGCTTTAAGCTCGAAAGAGTTAAAGTGAAATAGTCCTTGTTTAGGTCGAAAGACGCTTGGATTTACCATCGAATACAATTCTCTATAAGCACATACATGTCTGAATTCCGCATAACTCATAGCCAATTGATGATAGGCGAATTTACACGCCTATAGCACTAGATTTTTCCCATATTTTAGCCAAGTTTTGAGAACAAATTATATATTTCATGCACTTTTAGTCCTTTTTCCTATAAGTGAGCTAACGAACATGATTAGCAAGATTTCAGGTATAAATGATGCAGAATTCAGCATTTTATGGATAACTTGAAGCCAAAGAAAGCTTCACGAAAGAAGGAAGGGAAAGCTTACACGCCAAGGACCAAAAGTGGCACATGGAAAATCTGTCCCAGGCAAAAACAACAATTCCGAAGACTTTGGGGACTAGCAGTAATTTATTAGGATTAGGATAATGATACCTTAACCTAGTAGGATTGGGTTAAGTAATGCAGTAATTTATTAAGATTAGGATAATGATACCTTAACCTAGTAGGATTGGGTTAAGTAATTCATTAGCTTAGTAGGAATAGGATATGGGTATTATAAATACCCTATCTTGCTAGAGATTTTTATACATTCCACACAATTCCCACATTCCACACAATTCACCCATTCCCCCAATCCATCAATTCCCATCCATCCACCATCCATCCATCCATAAAAATAATTTTCTTTATTAATTCATTATTGACATTATTTTTCATCTATTCGACTTTTAATTTCCGCAACAAGAGAAACGTTACTTGCAAAGAAAGTCACGCCTAAACGCCTACCACACTTTGCTACACGAAATCTTTATTGTGGTATAACAATAATGTCTATTGTGATTTCCTTCGCACTCATGGGTAACTAAACTTCTCTGTTGGGGTTATGGAAGCCTTATGAGATACTATCTAAGGCTATGAGTTTGTGAATTCGTGACACGTGTGCTGCTTATATCATTATTCTCTTCATCTTAATGCAAATTCTTGTGGCTGCAGACGCATAGAATAACACCAATATAGCATTAACTTGTTTGAAAGAAAAGTTATATGTCTGGAAAAGAGATAATGTCAAGGTAATAGGGTCCCATCCCCTATTAAAAAGTTAGTGCCGTAACTGGATTAACCTCTTGGAGAATTTGTACCGTTAGATACGCTTTAACCTCGAAAGACCTAAAGTGAAATAATCCTCGAATAGGTCGAAAGACGCCTAGATTTACCATCGAATACAATTCTCTATAAGCACATGCATGTCTGAATTCCGCAAGACTCATAGCTAATAGAGACGTAAACTCAGAAGGTGGACATAACCCCAACTTCTCAATTCTCATTGTTTTACAACCAACTAAACATTCTTTCTTTTTACGTTGCTATTTTCAGTTTTTACTTTAATATTTTGGTTACACATTACAATCCCCCTTATTACGAGAGTTGCGCTAAAAGTCTAGTAATCGTTGCTTACTTGTTGACCAAGCTATTCCCTGTGGGATCGATACCCAACCCAGTTGGGTTCTATATTTGCTAACGACCGCTTTACACTCCTACGAGAGCTCTAGATTGAGCGTTATCAAAAATTGGCGTCGTTGCCGGGGAATACGGTTCTCAACTAAGTTTGTGATAATTACTAGACCCTTTGGTCAAAGATTCTCGTACTTTTACTTTTAGTTGTTGTTTTTGTTTTATTAAGATTTGTTCAGTGCATCAATGGATGCACAACATGAAATTGAAAGGATAGCTGATCAAGTGCATCAACAGAATATTGATAACCCAGGTCGTGCAACAAATCCTGATGATGAGGCCCTGGGCGATGAGGAGCTACTAAACCCATGACATACTGCTGAGATGGCGGCACCCATGCAGAGGAGAGATCGTCAAGCAAGATTGAGGTCTGATCGCCGAGCTATGCAAATTCCTTTTGATGACGATGAGGATGATCTGGACGGACCTGGTGCCACCGGAGCTATTATTCTTCTGCCATTGGCACCCGGAGCCAAGTTCAATATCACGAGCACCATGATTCAGTTATTGCAACTCAAAGGATTATTTGGTGGACTAGCAGGCGATGATCCAAATATGCATCTGATCAACTTTATTTCTACATGCAAGTCATTCGACAATCCTGGCGTTGGACAGAATGTAATTTGACTGCGCTTATTTCCATTGTCTCTGTCTGGGGAGGCAACTCTATGGTTGAGTGGGCTGACTCCTGATTCTATTACTAATTGGAGGCAATTGAAAGACGCTTTCCTAGAAAGATTCTTTTCGCCATCCAAAAGAGCACAGTTGAGAGATGAGATCACCAATTTTCAACAGCTTCCAACTGAAGCTCTCCACAAAACATGGGAGAGGTTCAAGACGAAGCTTATGTGGTGCCCAAACCATCACATGACCAATGTCCACTTGATGGAGATATTATACAGAGCTTTGAATTCGGTGACTAAGCCAGTGGTTGATAATGCGGCTGGAGGATCATTCATGGACCTCACCTTTGTGCAGGCAAGCAATATGCTAGATCGGATGACAAAGCAAAGTAGAGCTTGATATACCTGGGATTCTGAGGTAGCAAGCTCTACTGTATATTTTGGCATGACTGCAGAGCAGAGGCGAAGACAAGAGGATCGTGACCAAGACATGGCTCAAATGAAAATGCAGATGGATCTTCTTACAAAGCATCTATTATCAGGGAAGACCGAAAAAGTTAAATCTATTGCATCAAAAGGAAGAGAGGAATCCGATTCCGAGGAAGGAGCCAACTACTTGAACAATCAGGGGGGTTTCCGAGGCAATGCCCAAGGAAACCAAGGTCGGAACTATTATGATAATTCAGGATATAAGGACGGTGATCAAGGTAGTTGAAAGGATAAGACTAACAAGAGTGGTTTGTATGTTCCTCCTGGAAGATGTGACGCTGCTGCATCTGGTTCTGGAAATATGTCAATGGAAGATATGATGTCTAAACTATTGAAGGAGTAGAGGCAACTAATACGGGAGTAAATGAGGTGAAGAACGACTTGTCCTCAATGAAGCAATTGGTTGACTCGCATTCCACTTCAATAAAACAGCTGGAGCAACAATTGAGTCAATTATTAGCGGCATTCAATCAAAGAAAGGCTGGCACTTTACCTAGCAACACTGTGCAAAATCCAAGGAACGATGGATCATGCATGGATATTACTACCAGGAGTGGTAAGGTGCTGGAAAATTCATCCCAAAGCAAGCAAGTGGCCGAAAATAAAGAAGATGAGGACGCCATAGACAATGAACAAGACGTCCATGACGTCACCCCTAGTGGTTTGCAGCCTGAAAAGACCAAAATTCAAAAGCAAGAGGAGAAGAAAGCCATGGAGAAAACAATTCCTTATCCACCACCACCTTTTCCTCAAAGATTGAAGAAGCAGGCGGATGATACAAGGTTCAGCAAATTCATGACGATGTTAAAGCAGCTGACCATTAATGTTCCGTTGGTAGAGGCACTAGATCCAATGCCTGGGTACGCAAAATTCATGAAGGACCTTTTAACAAAGAAGCGGGCGGTAAGCTATGAGCCGACAGATAATGTTGACCATTGCAGTGCAATCGCTACAAGATCGCTAGTTCAGAAAAAGGCAGACCCCGGTGCCTTCACTATTCCTTGCACGGTTGGATCTATGAATTTTGCTAAGGCATTGTGCGATCTGGGTGATAGAATCAATTTGATGCCACTATCCATCTACAAGAAGTTGGGGTTAGGTGATCCGACACCAACCAATATGAGGCTCGTGATGGCTGATAGGTCATAAAACGACCTGTGGGTATCTTGAATGATGTGTTGGTGAAGCTTTCTTCATTCATCTTTCCTGCAGACTTCGTTATTCTAGATTGTGAGGCGGACTCTGAAGTTCCCATAATCTTGGGACGTCCTTTCCTTGCAACTGGAAGTGTGCTTATTGACATGAGAGCTAATGAGCTTTTGTTTTGGTTGAATGACGAAGTGGTCCGCTTTGATATATCAAAGCAATGAAGCAGCCTAGCGATATGGATGTGTTCTCCGTAGCTTATGAGGATAAGAAAGCATTATCTGTAGCGAAACAGCTTACTATTGAGCCATTTTCTGCTGCGCCACTGAATGTTGAGCATGAGGATGATGAAGATTGTGAAGAAACTACGTGTGCTCTAACAGAAATAGGGTCCTATTCTCATACTCCTAAACAGCTGGACCTTGATCTTAAGAATCAACCGTCACCAACAGCAAAGACTTCCATCAAAGAGCCACCAATGCTAGAATTGAAAGAGCTCCCCGATTATCTAAGGTATGTGTTCTTAGAAAGTGGAAATATACTTTCGGTAAGTGTGGTGGATGATTTAAGTGAACAGCACGTAGAGGCTCTCATCTCAGCTCTGAAGAGATACATGAGAGCTATGGGTTGGACTATTGATGATATAATTGGTATCTCCCCTGAGGTATGTATGCACAAGAGTCATATCGAAGAAGATTGCATGCCTACAAGTAAGTATCAGCGTCGTCTGAAGCCATTCAGAAAATGATGCCCCATCTCTCTCGATGAAGACTAAGTAATCGAGATTGCTATGTTGTGCCGCGACAATAAATCAAGCGCTTGATGGGAGGCAACCCATCGTTCTAATCATTTTTGTTGTTTTTGAGTGAATGTAGGTACAAGAGGTATAAAACGAGGAGATCGGTTGCAAATTTTGATTTGGACGTATTGCATGTTAAAGGTGGTAAGTTAGGAATGAAGAAGCAAAAGGCTATGGATTGAGCATTGCTCATGAAAATATAGGCATCGAACAAGGCTAGGCATAGGTAAAACTAGGCCACGATCAAGGCAAGGCCTATACTATGGCCTAAGGTCTCGGAATCTAGTGTGTCATAGCATAGGCGCCGCCCATGCTCAAGTATGCCATAGCATAGGCGCCGCCTATGCTAAAGCCTTTTGTCTCTGGATCTCATATGCAAAGTGAAAGGCGCCGCCTGTGGTCACCAAATGCTTTCCAAAAGGCGCCGCCTATGGTCACCAAATGCTTTGCAAAAGGCGCCGCCTATGCAAAAGCATTCTGCTCAACTAGGCATGGCCTATGCTATGGCATTCTGCTCAACTAGGCAAAGCCTTAGGCGCCGCCTATGGTCACTTTTGACTCCAAATCCGATTTTAAATGGGTCAAAACCCAACCCAACCTTTTCCTATAAATATAAGACTTAGTCTTGAACCATAAACACATTGGAAACCTAGCTTATGCACCGCCTATAGCCTCCAAATCCTCTCAAAAAATTTCCTTTTGCTCTTTTACCTTGCTAGAACATCATCCAAGGTCATCAACCAAGTAAGTACTTCTTTGTTCTTCATTTATATTCCGTAAGTACTACACTACTACGCATATTATGAATTGCTAAATCTTGAAGTAGTATTGGTGATTTGAATGTGGTTGATGTGTTGTGATACAACTAAGTGAGTGAAAGAATACGTAAGAATAATCTTAACATGTTTCCAACTTGAAATTGATTTTGATGCACTGCCATACTTTTGCGGAATTGACATGGTCACGAAAATTACATACTCTTGTCAATAGAAAGCTTACATGATAGAATGACTTGTTCATCGAGATGAGAATTATGGTTGACTACCATCATATGAGGTTGCGATTATTTCCAGATGCTATACCTTGATTCAATCTCTATGTAGTAGTCTTGATATATCAAACATGAAAGTATTGCCAAGATTATAAGAAGTATGACTGCACTGATTATATGGTTGGAACATATCACATAAACGTATATCGATGAAGTCTGAGTAATCGACATCGTTCACTTCACTAGTCTGTACCAACAAACTAAGTGTTGGGTGGTGCCACTATTTCTTGTTTATAGATTGTATCCATCGAGATGACGCTAACATGAATATTGTTTTAGTCTCAGGTACAATGGCACCCAAAGCAAGACAAGGCAAAGATAAGGCAACCACTTCCCAAAAAAGGCAAGAAAAGAGGATGCAAAGAGCAAGCTGAATCCTCCATGCTGCAAATACCTCGTCACACTCTTGGAGTCGAGTGGGGTACTTATGAGGAACTTCTGAGGATGACGACTCTGATGATGATTCCGACGAAGGGGGTATGACCCCAGACATAGAGGAAGAGTCCGACTAACCAGGTTCTTCTTATTTACTTTCCACTGAGGGCAGTGTGTCCCGTCTAAGTGTGGGGTCCTGGTATTTGTATGCTATCCTTCTTTATCTGCATTTGCTTAGTTATTTTTTTAGTAGTTAAAATTTTTTTTAGTTAAAGTTTTTTTAGTTAAATTTTTAACTTTGCATGAAATTGTTCTGATAGGCAGCATGAGATTATAACAAGAGTACGTGCTAAAATCATGACTATTGAGACATTTAGGCTCTAATTGTGACTCACTATGTGATATTGTGTAGTTCAATTCCTTCATCTGTTGGGTCAAGAGTCTATGCTACTCCCAATAAAGTCAACCATGTGCCTTGTGTGTGTGAGGATATAGTATATTCTGTGTTTGTGGCTGATGCTAGAACTTACCTGGTATGTATGTAAAGCGAAAATAAGGAGTGCAAGTTTAGGAGATGATTTAGGCATTTCTTTGGCAACCCATGATTATTTATCTTCATTTTATCTACCTATGGACATCATCCTAGACAACCCCTTTTGAGCCTTTAGCCTATTTTCTTTGACAACCTCATATGTAAGCCTAATCCATTTTTTTCAAGACCATAATTTGATCCAAATTCCTAAGTGCTTTAAAGTGTAAAGTCATGTGACAAAATAAGAGGAAATTGGGTGAGTATGATGCTTTAGAATGTAATGGTGCTTGAATTTGTTATGAAAAAGAATTGCTATCATAAGAGGTGTTATGAAAAGAAAAAGGAAAAGAAAACGAAAAAGTTAGTTATGTTCATAAATTGAAAAACAAAAGAGGTGACAAAAGGGAGGTAGATTAAAAGAAAGCAAAAAGGTTGTTTGAAAGAAAAGTGTTAATGGCATAATGTGATGTATTAAAGCGCTTAGGAACATAGTCACTATTTCTGGCCAAAATAGTCCTACCCGTCCCTTAGCCTACATTACAACCTGTAGAAGACCTATTTGATCCTAAGCTTAGCATTCTGATATTTAGTGGAGCATTACACTAAGGGCAAGCCTATGGTCATCAGTTGCAACATATGAATTCTTTGTGAGAGTGAGAGCAAGGATAATCCTATACCCATGTTTGAAATATATACAATACCTGTGAGTGATTATGGGTAATATATGGTGAGACACACATAGTTGACGAATTTTGGTTAGTCGTGTATGATTCTTTGTGCCTTAACTTTTGAATATGAGTTGGAACCCATCACGAGTCTATGCTAAAGGTTAAATTGTTTCTACTAATGATCGGAAAACTACTCTTTGTTGATAATTGTTGTGCTTGTCTTGACGAATAATTTGTGTTTTTACTGTGAAACCCTAAGTTGATGTTTAGATGGACATGATATTTTGTTCGAGGAAGAACAAATCTTTAAGTGTGGGGTGTTGATGATAGGCGAATTTACACGCCTATAGCACTAGATTTTGCCCATATTTTAGCCAAGTTTTGAGAACAAATTATATATTTCATGCACTTTTAGTCCTTTTTCCTATAAGTGAGCTAACGAACATGATTAGCAAGATTTCAGGTATAAATGATGCAAAATTCAGCATTTTATGGATAACTTGACGCCAAAGAAAGCTTCACGAAAGAAGGAAGGGAAAGCTTACACGCCAAGGACCAAAAGTGGCACATGGAAAATCTGTCCCAGGCAAAAACAGCAATTCCGAAGACTTTGGGGACTAGCAGTAATTTATTAGGATTAGGATAATGATACCTTAACCTAGTAGGATTGGGTTAAGTAATGCAGTAATTTATTAAGATTAGGATAATGATACCTTAACCTAGTAGGATTGGGTTAAGTAATTCATTAGCTTAGTAGGAATAGGATATGGGTATTATAAATACCCTATCTTGCTAGAGATTTTTATACATTCCACACAATTCCCACATTCCACACAATTCACCCATTCCCCCAATCCATCAATTCCCATCCATCCACCATCCATCCATCCATCAAAATATTTTTCTTTATTAATTCATTATTGACATTATTTTTCATCTATTCGACTTTTAATTTCCGCAACAAGAGAAACGTTACTTGCAAAGAAAGTCACGCCTAAACGCCTACCACACTTTGCTACACGAAATCTTTATTGTGGTATAATAATAATGTCTATTGTGATTTCCTTCGCACTCATGGGTAACTAAACTTCTCTGTTGGGGTTATGGAAGCCTTATGAGATACTATCTAAGGCTATGAGTTTGTGAATTCGTGACACGTGTGCTGCTTATATCATTATTCTCTTCATCTTAATGCAAATTCTTGTGGCTGCAGACGCATAGAATAACGCCAGTATAGCATTAACTTGTTTGAAAGAAAAGTTATATGTCTGAAAAAGAGATAATGTCAAGGTAATAGGGTCCCATCCCCTATTAAAAAGTTAGTGCCGTAACTGGATTAACCTCTTGGAGAATTTGTACCATTAGATACGCTTTAACCTCGAAAGAGTTAAAGTGAAATAATCCTCGAATAGGTCGAAAGACGCCTGGATTTACCATCGAATACAATTATCTATAAGCACATGCATGTATGAATTCCGCATAACTCATAGCTAATAGAGACGTAAACTCAGAAGGTGGACATAACCCCAACTTCTCAATTCTCATTGTTTTACAACCAATTAAACATTCTTTCTTTTTACATTGCTATTTTCAGTTTTTACTTTAATATTTTGGTTACACATTACAATCCCCCCTTTTTACGAGACTTGCGCTAAAAGTCTAGTAATCGTTGCTTACTTGTTGACCAAGCTATTCCCTGTGGGATCGATACCCAACCCAGTTGGGTTCTATATTTTCTAACGACCGCTTTACACTCCTACGAGAGCTGTAGATTGAGCGTTATCACCAATAGAGACGTACAACTCATAAGGTGGACATAACCCCAACTTCTCAATTCTCATTGATCAACAACCTACCAAGCAAACCGTTTTTACTCTTCTATTTTCTGCTTTTACTTTATTATTTTGTTTACATTACTTGCACGACAAAACTCCCCCCTTTTTACGAGACTTGCACTAAAAGTGTAGTAATCTTTGCTTACTTTTTGACCAAGCTATTCCCTGTGGGATCGATACCCAACCCAGTTGGGTTATATATTTGACAATTACCGCTTTACACTCCTACGAGAGATGTAGATTGACCGTTATCAAAAATTGGTGTCGTTGCCGGGGAATACGAGTGTCAATTAAGTTTGTTATAATTACTAGACCCTTTGGTCAAAGATTCTCATACTTTTACTTTTAGTTTTTTTTTGTTTTCTGCAGGTTTTTATACAGTGCATGCCCCATACTCGAAGTTCTGGTCAACCGTTATTACCTATCAATCCTGAACCACAACGTATTGGCAGAATGGAGGCACAACACGAAATCAAAAGGATGGTTGCTCAACAGGAACAAGCGAGATTAGCTGCTCTTGCCGCCGCTCAAGTGCATCAACAAAACATTGACAACCCTGGGCGAGCAACAAATCCTGACGATGAGGACCTAGGTGATGACGAGTTACTAAACCCTAGGCATGCCGCTGAGATCGCCACACCTGCCAACAGAAGAGATCGTCAAGCTAGGTTTAGTCCTGAACGCCGAGCTATGCAACCAGCTTTCGACGATGATGATGATTATCTTGATGGAGCCGGAGGCACAGGAGCCATAATTCCTCCACCATTAGCGCCCGGAGCTAAGTTCAACATCACAAGCACCATGATTTAGTTATTGCAACTCAAGGGATTATTTGGTCGACTAGCAGGCGGTGATCCGAATATGCATCTCATTAACTTTATTTCTACATGCAAGTCGTTTGACAATCCTGGCGTTGGTCAGAATGCAATTCGATTACGCCTATTTCCACTGTCTCTGTCTGGGGAGGCAACTCTATGGTTGAATGGGCTGACTCCCGATTCTATTACAAATTAGAGGCAATTGAGAGACGCTTTCCTAGAAAGATTCTTTCCGCCATCCAAAAGAGCACAATTAAGAGATGAAATCAGCAACTTTCGGCAGCTTCTAACTGAAGCCCTTCATGAAACATGGGAGAGGTTCAAGACAAAGCTAACGAGGTGCCCAAACCATCACATGACTAATGTTCACCTAATGGAGATATTATAGAGAGCCTTGAATTCAATAACTAAACCAGTGGTGGATAATGCGGCTGGAGGATCTTTTATGGACCTCACATTTGGTCAAGCAAGCAATATGCTAGATCGGATGATGAAACAAAGTAGAGCTTGGCATACCAGGGATTCTGAGGTAGCAAGCCCCACTTTATCTATTGGCATGACTGCAGACCAAAGGAGAAGAGAAGAAGAACGTGATCAAGATATGGCGCACATGAAAACACAAGTGGATCTTCTTACAAAGCATTTATTATTAGGGAAGACCGAAAAAGTCAAAGCTATTGCACCAAAAGGAAGAGATGAATCTGATTTGGAAGAAGAGGCCAACTACTTGAACAATCAGGGGGGTTTCCGAGGCAATACCCAAGGAAACCAAGGTCGAAACTATTATGATAAACCTGGAATCAAGGACCAAGGTAGTTGGAAGAAAAAGAATGACAATAGTGGTTTGTATGTTCCCCCTGGAAGACGTGACGCCACCACATCTAGTTCTGGAAGTGTGGAAGACATGATGGCTAAACTATTGAAAGGAGTGGAAGCAACTAGCACGGGAGTAACGGAGGTAATAAATGATTTGTCCTCTATGAAGCAATTAGTTGATTCACATTCCACTTCAATCAAGCAAATAGAGCAGCAATTGAGCCAACTTTCAGCAGCACTCAATCAAAGAAAGGCTGGCACTTTACGTAGCGACACTGTGCAAAATCCAAGGAATGATGGATCATTCATGGCTATTACTACTCGAAGTGGTAAGGTGCTGGAAACTTCATCCAAAGACAAGCAAGTGGTCGACGATGTAGCGGACAACGATGATAAGGCTAATGAAGAAAACGCCATAGAAGCTGACCAAGACGTCCATGACGCCACCCCTAGTAGGTTGCATCCTGAGACTACCAAAATTTGGAAGCAAGAGGAGAAGAAAGTCGTGGAGAAAACAATTCCATATCCACCACCACCTTTTCCTCAAAGATTGAAGAAGCAGGTGAATGATACAAGGTTCAGCAAATTCATGACGATGTTAAATCAGCTGACCATTAATGTTCCGTTGGTGGAGGCACTTGAACAAATGCCTGGGTATATGAAATTTATTAAAGACCTTTTGACAAATAAGTGGGCAGCAAGCTATGAGTTGAAAGATACTGTTCATCATTGCAGCGCTATTGCTACCCGATCACTAGTTCAGAAAAAGGCCGACCCCGGTGCTTTCACTATTCTTTGCACGGTTGGATCAATGAATTTTGATAATTCATTGTGTGATTTGGGAGCTAGCATAAATTTGATGCCACTATCCATCTACAAGAAGTTGGGGTTAGGCGATCCGACACCAACCAATATGAGGCTCGTGATGGCTGATAGGTCGGTAAAATGACCTGTGGGTATCGTGAATAATGTGTTGGTGAAGGTTTCTTCATTCATCTTTCCTGTAGACTTCGTTATTCTGGATTGTGAGGTGGATTCTGAAGTTCCCATAATCTTGGGACGTCCTTTCCTTGCAACAGGAAGTGTCCTTATTGACATGAGAGCTAATGAGCTTTTATTTAGACTGAATGACAAAGTGGTCCGCTTTGATATATGCAAAGAAATGAAGCAGCCCAGCAATATGAATGTGTTCTCTATAGATGATGGTCATCATGAGGATAAGAAAGCATTATCTGTAGAGAAACAGCTTACTGTTGAGCCTTTGTCTGTTGCGCCACTGAATGATGAGCATGAGGACGATGAAGATTATGAAGAACTTATGGGTGCTCTAACAGAAAAAGAGTCCTATTACCATACTCCTAAGCAACCGGACCTTGATCTTAAGAATCAACCGTCACCA
Organism: Capsicum baccatum var. pendulum; assembly: GCA_030864225.1. Classification (NCBI taxonomy): domain Eukaryota; kingdom Viridiplantae; phylum Streptophyta; class Magnoliopsida; order Solanales; family Solanaceae; genus Capsicum; species Capsicum baccatum. The sequence goes on from CM061550.1 coordinate 10,751,189, forward strand.
ACAGCGAAGACTTCCATTGAAGAGCCACCAATGCTAGAATCGAAAGAACTCCCCGATTATCTAAGGTATGTGTTCTTGGAAAGTGGAAATATACTTCCGATAAGTGTGGCGGATGAGTTAAGTGAACAGCACGTAGAGACTCTCATCTCTGCTCTGAAAAGATACAAGAGAGCCATGGGTTGGACTATTGATGACATAATTGGTGACCCTCCGGGGAGACGTATGAGTCATCTCGAAGAAGATTGCATGCCTACAAGTAAGTATCAGCATCGTTTGAATCCATTCAGAAAATGATCTACCATCTATCTCAATGAAGTCTAAGTAATCGAGATAGCTATGTCGTGCCGTGACAGTAAATCAAGCGCTAGATGGGAGGCAACCAATCATTTTTCATTTTTGTCTTTCTTTCGTTCTATTACGTGTTTGCTTTTGATAAATAAAAATCCAAAAAGAAGAGTCGTGCCAAGACCAAAACTAAGGCGCTTGATGGGAGGCAACCCATCGTTCTAATCGTCTTTATTGTTTTTGAGTAAATGTAGGTGCGAAGAGGTGTAAAATGAGGAGGTTGGTTTCAAATTTTGATTTGGACGTATTGCATGTTAAAGGTTGTAAGTTAGGAATGAAGAAGCAAAAGGCTATGGATTGAGCATTGCTCATGAAAATATAGGCATCGAAAAAAGGCTAGGCCTAGGTAAAACTAGGCCACGAACAAGGCAAGGCCTATACTATGGCCTAAGGTCTCGGAATCTAGTGTTCCATAGCATAAGCGCCGCCCATGCCCAAGTATGCCATAGCATAGGCGCCGCCTATGCTAATGCCTTTTATCTCGGAATCTCATAGGCAAAGTGAAAGGCGCCGCCTATGCCTAGGAATGCCATGGCATAGGCGCCGCCTATGCTAGACAATGCTTTGCAAAAGGCGCCGCCTATGCCAAGCATAGGCAAAGCATTAGGCGCCGCCTATGGTCACTTTTTGTCTCCAAATCCGATTCTAAATGGGTCAAAACCCGACCCAAGCTTGTCCTATAAATAAGAGACTTAGTCTTAGACCAAAAACACATTGCAAACCTAGCATAAGCACCGCCTACCTCTCCAAATCCTCTCAAAAATTTTCTTTTGCTCTTTTTCTTCACAAGAACATCATCCAAGGTCATCAACCAAGTAAGTACTTCTTTGTTCTTCATTTATATTCCGTAAGTACTACACTACTACGCATATTATGAATTGCTAAATCTTGAAGTAGTATTGGTGATTTGAATGTGGTTGATGTGTTGTGATACAACTAAGTGAGTGAAAGAATACGTAAGAATAATCTTAACATGTTTCCAACTTGAAATTGATTTTGATGCACTGTCATACTTTTGCGGAATTGACATGGTCACGAAAATTGCATACTCTTGTCAATAGAAAGCTTACATGTTGGAATGACTTGTTCATCGAGATAAGAATTATGGTTGACTACCAACATATGAGGTTGCGATTATTTCTAGATGCTATACCTTGGTTCAATCTCTATGTAGTAGTCTTGATATATCAAACATGAAAGTATTGCCAAGATTACAAGAAGTATGACTGCGCTGAACATATGGTTGGAACATATCACCTAAATGTATGTCGATGAAGTCTGAGTAATCGACAGCATTCACTTAATTAGTTTATGTCAACAAATTAAGTGTGGGGTGGTGCCACTATTGTCTGTTTGTTGATTGAATCTTCCGAGATGAATCTAACATGACTCTATTGAGATCTCAGGTACAATGGCACCAAAAGACAAGAAAAGCAACCACTTCACAAAGAGGCCAAAAAAGAGGAAAAAAAGAGCAAGCTGAATCCTCCGTGCTGCAAATACCTCGACGTACTCTTGGAAACAAGTGGGGTACTTATGAGGAACTTCTGAGGATGACGACTCCAATGATGATTTCGATGAAGGGGGTATGACCCCAGACATAGAGGAGGAGTCCGACTGACCAGGTTCTTCGTATTTATTTTCCACTGAGGGCAGTGTGTCCCGTCTAAGTGTGGGGTGGTGGTATTTGCATGCTATACTTCTCTATCTGCATTTGCATTTATGTTTGTTTTGTTTTTCTTTTTAGTAGTTATTTTTTTTTCTTTTTTTTATTAGTAAATTTTTTTTTATTTTTTATTTTTTAACTTAACTTCGCATGAAATTATTCTAATAGGCAGCATGAGATTATGAAAAGAGTTTCTGCTAAAATCATGACTATTGAGACGTTTAGGCTCTAATTGTGACTCACTATGTGATATTGTGTGGTTCAATTCCTTCATCTGTTGGGTCAAGAGTCTATGCTACTCCCAATAAAGTCGACCATGTGCCTTTTGTGTGTAAGATAATAGTATATTCTATGTTTGTGGCTGATGCTAGAACTTGCCTGGTGTGTGTGAAGCGAAAATAAAGAACGTGAGTTTAGGAGATGATTTAGGCATTTCTTTGGCAACCTATACTTGTGTACCTTCTTTTTACCTACCCATGGACATCATCCTAGTTAACCCCTTTTGAGCCTTTAGCCTATTTTCTTTGACAGCCTCATATGTAAGCCTAATCCATTTTTTCAAGACCATAATTTGATCCAAATTCCTAAGTGCTTTAAATTGAAAGAGTCATGTGACAAAATAAGAGGAAATTGGATGAGTATGAGGCCTTAGAATGTATTGGTGCTTGAATTTGTTATGAAAAAGAATTGTTATCATAAGAGGTGTGTTATGAAAAGAAAAAGGAAAGAAAAACTAAAAAGTTAGTTATGTTTAAAATTGAAAAACAAAAGAGGAGAAAAAGGGTGGTAGAATAAAAGAAAGAAGAAAATTGTTTGAAAAGAAAGTATTAATGGCATAATGTGATGTATTAAAGCGCTTAGGAACATAGTCACTATTTCTGGCCAAAATAGTCCTACCCGTCCCTTAGCCTACTTTACAACCTGTAAAAGACCTATTTGATCCTAAGCTTGGCATTCTGATATTTAGTGAAGCATTACACTAAGGGCAAGCCTATGGTCATCAGTTGCAACATATGAATTCTTTGTGAGAGTGAGAGCAAGGATAATCCTATACCCATGTTCGAAATATATACAATACTTGTGAGTGATTATGGGTAATATATGGTGAGACACACATGGTTGATGAGTTTTGGATAGATGTGTATGATTCTTTGTGCCTTGACTTTTAAATATGAGTTGACCACCATCACGAGTCTATGTTAGAGGTTAAATTGTTTCTACTAATGATCAGAAAACTACTCTTTGTTAATGATTGACGTGCTTGCCTTGATGAATATTTTGTGTTGTTACTGTGAAATCCCAAGTAGATGTTTAGATGGACATGATAGTTTGTTCGAGGACGAACAAAGCCTTAAGTGTGGGGTGTTGATGATAGGCGAATTTACACGCCTATAGTGCTATATTTTACCCATATTTTAGCTAAGTTTTAAGGAGAAAATATATAATTCATGCACTTTTAGTCCTTTTTCCTGTAAGTGATCTAACAAACGTGATTAGCAAGTTTTCAGGTATAAATGATGCAGAATTCAGCATTTTATGGATAACTTGACGCCAAAGAAAGCTTCACAAAAGGAGGAAAACAAAGCTTGGACGCCAAGGACCTAAAGTAACGCATTGAAAACCTGTCCAGGGCAAAAACAGCAATTCTGAAGACTTTGGGGACTAGCAGTAATTTATTAGGATTAGGATAATGATACCTTAACCTAGTAGGATTGGGTTAAGTAATTCATTAGCTTAGTAGGAATAGGATATGAAGCATCCCAAAAATATGAATGTGTTCTCTGTAGCTAATGTTTATTATGAGGATGAGAAAGAATTACCTTTAGAGAAGCAGCTTACTGTTGAGCCATTGGCTGTTGTGCTTTTGAATTGTGAGTGTGAGGATGTTGAAGAATATGAAGGAACTATCTGTGTTCTGACAGGAGTGGGGTCATATTCACATGCCCCTAAGAATCTGGACCTTGACCTTAAGAACCGACCTTCACCACCGGCGAAACCATCCATTGAAGAGCCACCAGTACTAGAATTGAAAGAGCTACCCAGTCATCTAAAATATGCATTATTGGGAAGTGGAAATACACTTCCGATTATTGTTGTTGCTGATTTAGATGAACAACAAGTGGCAACTCTCATCTCGGTTCTGAAGAGGTACAAGAGAGCCATTGGGTGGACTATTGCTGATATAAGTGGTATCCCTCCTGGGATATGTATGCACAAGATTCAGCTCGAGGAATATTGCGTGCCCACTGTTGAGCATCAACGTTGTCTGAATTCACCTATGCAAGAGGTGGTCAAGAAAGAAATCATAAAGTGGTTAGATGCAGGGGTGGTGTATCCAAGCTCAGACAGTAAATGGGTGAGTCCGGTACAATGTGTGCCCAAGAAGGGGGGCATGACAGTAATCGCAAACGAAAAGAATAAGCTAATTCCACTCAGACCTGTCACAAGGTGGAGAGTGTGCATGGATTACCGGAAGCTGAATTCGTGTACGTTAAAAGATCACTCCCCAATGCCATTCATGGATCAAATGCTTGATCGATTGGCAGGGAAGGGATGGTTCTATTTCTTAGATGGTTATTCTGGGTATAATCAAATTTGCATTGCTCCTGAAGATCAGGAGAAGACCACTTTTACATGCCCATATGGTACTTTTGCATTCAAACAAATGTCATTCGGGCTATGTAATGCACCTGCCACTTTTCAGCGATGTATGATGTCCATTTTTTCTGATATGGTTGAAGACACCTTGGAGGTGTTTATGGACGACTTTTCGGTTGTAGGTGAGTCATTTGAGTCATGCTTGTTAAATCTGAGTATGGCTTTGCAGAGATGTGTTGAATTCAATTTGGTGCTAAATTGGGAAAAGTGTTATTTTATGGTTAAGGAAAGCATTGTTCTTGGGCATAAAGTCTCTGAAAAGTGAATTGAGGTTGATAGAGCCAAGATTGAAGTTATCGAGAGACTACCACCTCCAATTTCCATAAAGGGAATTCATAGTTTTCTTGATCATGCAGGTTTTTATCAGAGGTTTATTAAAGATTTCTCCAAGATTGCTAGCCCATTATGCAAACTTTTGGAGAAGGAGGCAAAGTTTCACTTTGGTGAAGATTGTTTGAAGGCATTTGAATGCCTCAAAGGAAAGCTAATTGAAGCTCCTATTATTGTAGCACCTGATTGGTCTCTACCTTTTGAAGTTATGTGTGATGCAAGCGGGGTGGCCTTGGGTGTTGTACTTGGTCAGAAAAGAGAAGGGTTATTTCATCCAATCTACTATACAAGCAAGGCCTTGAATGGAGCACAGAAGAACTATACCGTCACTGAACAAGAGCTTTTAGCAGTTGTTTATGCTTTTGAAAAGTTCAGTGCTTACTTGTTGGGAACCAATGTAGTGGTTCATACAGATCATGCGGCTTTAAGATATCTAATGGCAAAGAAGGATGCTAAGCCAAGGCTAATTAGGTGGGTGTTACTGCTTTAAGAATTTGATTTCGAGGTGAAGGATAAAAAAGGTTGCGAAAACCAAGTAGCTGATCATCTATCTAGACTTGAGAGTGAGCACATAGTGCAAACCGACCTTGATATTGATGATGCATTCCCCGACGAAGAGATTCTAGCAACTATGGTGGAAGACTTACCGTGGTATGCAGACTTTGCTAACTACGTGGTGAGTAAAGTGATTCCTGAGTATCTCTCCTTTCATCAAGAGAAAAAATTCATGCATGATGTGAAACATTACTTCTGGGATGAGCCTTATCTTTTTCGATGATGTGCTGATGGTATTATTAGGCGATTCATCCCAGATGTGGAGGTGCCCAGCATACTGGAAGCAAATCATGCTTCCCAAGTTGGGGGTCACCATGAAGGTGATCGAACGGCCAGAAAAGTACTGCAAAGTGGTTATTATTGGCCTTCATTATTCAAGGATGTCTACGATTTTGTTAGAAGATATGATCAGTGTCAGAGGAAAGGCTCTATCTCAAAGCACCATGAGATGCCCATGTCTAAAATGCTTGAAGTAGAGTTATTCGATGTCTGGGGTATTGATTTTATGGGTCCATTTGTGAGTTCATTTGGGATGAAATATATCCTAGTTGCAGTGGACTATGTATCCAAGTGGGTCGAAGCTATCGCGCTAGCTGATAATGAAGGTAAGAGTGTTATAGCGTTCTTAAAGAGAAATATCTTCTCTCGCTTTGGGGTACCTCGTACCATCATAAGCGATGGAGGATCACATTTTTGCAACAAGCTGTTCAAAGCTGTATTGGTAAAGTATAGGGTTAAGCAACATAAGGTAGCTACACCATACCACCCTCAAACTAGTGGGCAGGTAGAGGTTTCAAATCGGGAGATCAAGCTGATCCTTGCTAAGACTGTGAATGCCAGTAGGAAAGATTGGTCCAGGAAGCTGTACGATGCCTTATGGGCATATAGGACCGCGTTTAAGACACCGATTGGCATGTCACCATACCAACTAGTTTATGGGAAGGCTTGTCACTTGCCCATTGAGCTAGAACATAAAGCACTGTGGGCATTGAAGCAGCTTAACATGAACTGGGATAATGCTATTAATATGAGATTGGAATAGCTGAATGAGATGGATGAATTCCGTCTACATGCGTACGAAAGAGCATATCTCTACAAGGAAAGGATGAAAAAGTACCATGATCAGAGAATTATCCAACAAAACTTTCAGCAGGGTGATTTGGTACTTCTTTTCAACTCCAGACTGAAGCTATTTCCAGGTAAGTTGAAGTCAAAATGGTCTGGTCCATTCAGAATTAGCCAAGTTTACTCATCTGGAGTAGTAGAGTTAGAAAACAATGATGATGGTATCTTTAAGGTAAATGGCCAGCGAGTGAAGCTATATATCGGACCAACTAATTCGATTAAATGTACAGCCACCATATATCTCGATGAAATCTGAGTATTCGAGATAACTATGTCATGCTGCGACAATAAATCAAGCGCTACATGGGAGGCAACCCATCATTAGGAGTTTGTTTCACTAGGATTTTATTTTTGATAAATAAAAGTTCAAAAAGAAGAGTCAGGCCGCGACCAAAACTAAGGCGCTTGGTGGGAGGCAACCCATCCTTCTAATCATTTTTATTGTTTTTTGATTAAGTGTAGGTGCAAGACGTACAAAAGAGGAGATTAGTCCCAAATTTTGATTTAAAAGTGAGTCATGCCAATGGTGGTAAGTTTAGGAATGATGGAGCAAAGGCTATAAGCTAGGCGTTAACTAGGCCAATGTAGGCAATGCTATAGGCGCCGCCTATGCCATTGCCTATGCTCACTGCCTCACATAGGCAATGGTCAAGGCGCTGCCTATGCCAATGTAGGCAATAGGCAAGGCGCCGCCTATGTCAACATAGGCAATGGGCAAGGCGCCGCCTATGCCATTGCCTATGCTCACTACCTCACATAGGTAATGGGGAAGGCGTTGCCTATGCCAATGTAGGCAATAGGCAAGGCGCCGCCTATGATAGAATAGGCAATGAAAAAGGCGCTGCCTATGCTAGCATAGGCAATGCAAAAGGCGCCGCCTACTTATTCATAGGCAAGGCTATAGGCGCCGCCTACTTATGTCTTTTTTGCCTCTTAACCCATTTGTATATGGACCAAACCGACCCATGCCTTATCCTTTAAATAGATCCTCAACCTTAGAACATCATTCCATTGTTTGTTCAACCTAGGCGCCGCCCAAGCACTCCTACCCTCTCCAAGTTTTTCTTTTTTCTTATCTAATCTTTCAAGCTCATCTTCCCGATCCATCACCAAGTAAGTTATTCTTTTATATTCCGTAGTTGTTGCAGTGCTATGCTTATAATGGTTTATTAGATTTTGAAGTGGTTCTTGGTGATAAGGATATGGTTGGTTTGTTATGATGCATCTCATTGAGTGAAAGGATTCTTGTGGGTATTCTTGACTTTACTCCGACGTGTATTGATTGATATTCACTGTCATATTTTTTTATGGAGGTGAAATTGTGAAGTTAATGCATAATCTTGAGAGATATAAGCTTGAATGTTTAAATGACTCGTTCATCGATGATTGACCACAAGCATAAGATGGTGTGATTATTTCTATGCTATAACATAATAAGATTTCTATGTGGTAGTCTTGTTCAAAGAGTGCATTAATCCAGTGAAATAAAGTTGGAAAGGATAGTCAAGAGTATATGACCAATGTGTGCTGCTTCTCTATATCAAACTTAGAAATTGTTATGTAAAGTGAAGGGTTGAAAGTGTGACAGCGCTAATATTGTTGTTGGCATATACCACCTAAATGTATGTCGATGAAGTCTGAGTAATCGCCATCACTCACTCAATTAATTTGTGCAAACAAATTAAGTGTGGGGTAGTGCCATCACTACTTTCTTTTTCGATTATAGTGAATCTTCCGAAATGAAACTAACATAACTCAATTGTGATCTCAGGTAACATGGCTCCAAAAGGACGACAGGGAAAAGAGAAAGCGTCCACATCACAAAAAGGTCAGAAAAGGTCAAGAAAAGACCAGGCTGAGTCCTCCTCTCTTCAAGTGCCTCGACGCACTTTGGGGATCAAGTGGGTTCTGGAGGAGAAAGAGAAGGAATGGTATAATAACAATAAAGTGAAGAAATATGTTCATGTGGATGTGATGCAGAAGGAAAGTCTAGCAAAGAGAGACCCCCGCATTTTGGCTAAAATCATGGCACTAAATCTTGACTTCATTTTTGGAGATATGGGGGAATGCAATATTGATTTGACGCGAGAGTTTTACGCCAATTGGTCCCCAAAGACTACCGGAAGTGAAGTAAAGATTCGGGGCCAAGTCTTGCAATTGAACGCGGCTTTCTTCAACTCTTTCTAGGTACTCCAAGTGTGGATCCATCACCACTCAAGGAGCTTTATCACAGACCTCCCTATAGGTCCATTAGACATACATTGTGTGGATCAAGGTCCATGACCCGGTGGATTCGTCACAAGGATAATGGTCGTCATAATACTTACCCATATGCTTCTTCGAAAAGAGAAGCTGGAATATGGTTAAGGATAGTCAACTCCTGCTTGATTCTTGGGACACAATACACTAAGATCACACGTGATCGAGTCTTCTTGGTGTATGCTCTAATGATGAATACTCCCATCAACATTGGTGTGGTTATACGATCGTCAATGCGCAAGGCAAGGCTACACAAAAGGTCCTATTTCAGTTTCAGAAATTTGTTGACTGCAATCTTAAGGAAAGAGCACATTGAAGAGGAACCCGCAGACCATAAGCTGCCACACAACCCGAAGAAGGTGGATCTCACGAAAATCAAAGAGCCCGAAACTAGTCAAGGCATCAACCTTACCACTGCTGAGAGACATGCTCGAGATGAAAGTTTTTTTTGCCATCTGTATGGAAAGACTAGGTTTACCATGATGAATGGGGGTCGTGTGCCAACTGATGCAGAGCTTCGGTAGTTGGACTATGACTACCCGCTTAATGAGCATGCATGGGCCATGTGTGGAGTGGGGGTAAATTTTGAAGAGCCTCTCGATGATGATGTGCCGATAGACAATGATCACCGACTGCCAGACTCAGATGTAAAGGACAACTCTGATGATGACGACTCTGATAATGATTCTGACACAGGGGGTATGACCCCAGATATAGAAGAGGAGTCGGACTAATCAGGTTTTGCTTATTTATTTACACTGAGGGCAGTGTGTTCCATCTAAGTGTGGGGTGCGGGTATATGTCTGTTGTATTGTACTGCTTGCCTACATTTATTCTTGTTTGTTTGAATTAGTCGTAATTAGTTATGTAGATTTTAGATTTTGCATAAAATTGTTCTGATAGACGGCATGGCATTATAACAAGAGTTTGTGGTGAATCACTACTATTGAAACATTTAGGCTCTAAGTTGTGACTCACTGTGTGCTAATTGTTTGTGGTTTAATCCATTCATCTGTTGGGTCAAGAATCTATAATGCTCCCAATTAAGTTGACCATGTGCCTTATGTGTGTGAGGTTATTGTATATTCTTTGTTGTGACTGATGCTAGAACTTGTCTGGTGTGTGTGTGTGAAGCAAAATAAAGATTGTGAGTTTAGGAGATGATTTAGGCATTTCTTTGGCAGCCCTGATTTTGTTTATCTTCTTTTTACCTACCTTTGTACATTGTCCTAGTGAACACCCTTTGAGCCTTTAGCTATTTTCTTTGGCAGCCTCATATGTAGCCTAATCCATTTTTTTAAGCCCATAATTTTGATCCAAAAGCTCCTAATTGCTTTAAACTGTAGAATCAAGTTGAGTAAAGAGTGTGGCAAAATAAGAGAAAAATGGTAAAAGTAATGCCACAGAGTGTATTGGTACTTGAAAATTTGGTGAAAAAAAGTGGCTATCATAGGGATGCTTATTAAAATATATATATATATATATATATATAATAAATAAAAAAAAAGTTGTATATTCCCATCATTGTGTTTCTGATTGAATAACAAATTGGGTGAAAGGGGGTTGGTAGATAAAAGGAAGGTAGAGTGGTTGTTAAAATTTGGTGTAAATGGCATAAGGTAGTGTATTAAAGCGCTTAGGGAGCGTAGTCACCATTTCTGGCCAAAATAGTCCTACCTGTCCCTTAGCCTAGATTACAACCCGTAAAGACCTATTTGATCCTAACCTTAGCATTCTGATATTAGTAGAGCATTACACTAAGGGCAAACATATGGTCATCAGTTATAATCTAAGAATTCTTTGTGAGAGTGAGAGCAAGCAAGTTCTTATACCCATATTTCTGAAAAGTGCAAAACTATGAGTGATTATGGGTAACATTTTGTGTGAGCGCACATGGTTGATGATTGTTGGGTAGTTTTATATGATTTTCTTTGGCTTAACTTGTGTACACGAATTAACCAACTTGATGAGTCTATATTGGAGGGTGAGTTGTTTCTAGTAATGATCAAGATATCTACTCTTTGTTAATAATTGTCGTGTATGTCTTGTTGAAAATTTTGTGTTGATCTTGAGAAATTCTAGTTAGGTGTTCGCATGGATATAATATTTTGTTCGAGGACAAACAAAGCTTTAAGTATGGGGTGGTGATGTTGGGCGTATTTACACGTCCAAGCATCATAATTTACCCATGTTTTAGCTAAGTTTTGAGGATAGAATATATAATTCTTGCACTTTTAGTCCATTTTCAATTAAGTGAGCTGACCTATGTGATTAGCATGCTTTTCAGGTACTAATGAGGAAGATTTCAGCACTTTGGGGACCTGTGGAGAGCAAAGGAAAACTTCACATAAAAGGGAAGGCAGCTTTTGGACTGAATGTGATGCATGGGAACTTTTTTCCAGGCAAACTCAGCATTTTTAAATACTTAAGGATGCAGTAGCAACTTAGTAGAGAGGATATTATTAAAAACCTTATTGCTGAATTTTCAGCATTATTATTCATTATTCAAATTCTGTAATATTTTGAAAGCAGAGAGAGAGAGGGACGAACGCTCAAGGAGCGAAAGTAGAGAGGAAAACGTGTTTCCCTCTTAGTTTTGCTATTCATCTTCATCACCGAGATTGTTCTAGTTTTGGTATGATGATTATGTCTATTTTGATTTCTGTTTTCTCCATGAGTAGCTAAGCTTATTTGTTAGGGTTATGGAAACCTTGTAACATACTCTCTATTGCTATGAGTTTATGAATTTATGATGTGTCATGGCACTTATATCATCACTCTCTTCGTTTTGATTGAATTCTCATGGTTGCAAACATAGGGAATGCGCCAGTATAGCATTAACTTGTTCGAGAGAAAAGTTACATGTTTGGAAAAAAGAGTGACAAGAAAATAGGGTTTCCAACGTCTATTTACACGTTAATGCCTTAGCAGGATTAACTTCTTGGAGAATTCGTACCATTTGTTATACACTTTAGGTTTGAGAGAGCTAAAGTGAATAAATCCTTGATGGTTGAAAAACACTTGGATTTAGAATTAGAATACGACTCTCTATAAGTGTATGCATGTCTAAATTCCGCATTACTCATAGTTAATAGAGAGGTAGAAACTACAAGGTGGACATAACCCCAACCTATCATTCTCTGTGATTCAATATTATTACACATATCATTCCATCGTTACTTTGATAATATTAGTGTGCGCCTAAACCAAACCCCCCCTTTTTCCTTGGAATTTTTGACCAACAGTCTAATAATAATTGCAGCACTTAGTGACTATAGTATTCCCTGTGGGATTCGACACCTAACCCAGTTGGGTTCTATATTTGACAGCGACCGCTTACACTTTCCAACGAGAGTTGTAATTTGGGCGTATCATGGAGCAATATTGGCTAATTTAACACCACGAATGTATAAATCACACAAATCATGCAAAACAATCAAGCAAGCAAACAAGATAACACAATCCAAAATTTAGTGTCCAGTCCAATTATACAATTCAAAAATAAAAAAAAATGTGTAAAAATAAATCCTACTCTAAATTAATTCTAGACTAATGCTCTACCCGACGCCTCGGGCCTTCATCACGAACGTCCTCCAGGTACATGATACCTCGGGGCATTCCCCGGTGAATAAATATATACAGATACTTCGGGGTATTTCCCAGCCAAATTATACAATTGATTCAAAAGTGATAAAACAAAACAATTCCAACACATATTTCAAACATTCCAACAATCCACCAATTCTAAATTTTACCTACCCGAGCCTAGTGCTTGCCTACCCGCTCGATGACATATCACGTTCAACATCAACAATGAATCAAAATACTATAATATTCACTTATATCAATTTTCGATTCTCATTCCCCAAATAATCAATTTTAATCCTCCATGAGATATTATTTCATCACACACCTTATAATTAATCCATAATCAAGGAAATCAAACACCAAATCAAAACAAACGATAATTCACATCACCACGGATCAACCAACACACTAGATTCAATTCAAATCATAGAACACGACAAATAACAAAATAAAAAAGAAAAGGAAGAGAATTAGACCTCGATTCTAAGGTTTTGAAATTCAATAATGCTTCAACAAAAAGACAGAAACCATGCCAAAGAACCTCGAATCGAACCTCAACAAAGGACCCACCAAATCCATACTAAATCAACCGCAAGAATCCCAAATATTTGACCCAAAACTGAATTCATGAAATCAAACCCACAACCCAAAGCAAAGATCACAAAGCCCTACCAATCATACCTAATTAGCGCACTCCGTTACTGTTGTTGGTCGCTTTCCGATGGATGGTCGCCGGAATCGACACTGGAGGTCGGATTCAGTGGTTTCCTAGCATTCTTCAGTCACTATTGTAGCATCGTCGGAGCTCCGGTAAGCTTAAGAGTGGTGGCGCTGCTCTTCTCTGCCCTGAATCGTCTCTCGTTCGATCTCTATCCCTCTCTCGCGATCTCTTTCAAGCCAAATTTTGTTTCTTTTCCTTTTTCAATCACAACCCCTCTCAATTTCTCTATATCTCCCCCATTCTCCAATCAACTCTCGATTGTTCACCGTCTCTCTCTGATCTTCATTTTTTCTCAAAGGTGTGTATGTCAAAGTTGGTAGGTGTATGGGTTTGTAATATTTTCAATCAGGAATGATGAGGCGGGTGTATATCTATCTAATAGAGCTTCCCAATGAGGTGTTTATTTTGTAATTCTTATATATGAGTGATGTATGTTATTGTGTAAAAGAGAAATATAGAGATGATGATGTGGGTTTGTGCATGTATATCCAAATATATGGAGAAGAAGATAGTGATAAAATGGGTCCTTTTTGTTAGGTGTACCCGTGATCCCCCTTCTTTTAGTTTATGTGAGGATAAAAATGTGAATGGGTAGGGAGGTGGAAGCTTTTGATTGGGTAGGTTGTTAGGATAAGATAAATTAGTTAGAGGTATTGTTTTTATTTATTTTTGTATTTTTGTGGGATATAATTACATGGGGTTGGACACATGGTAAGGTGAACTAAAAATGAATAAAATTAGACTTCGGGAGGGACAAAATTAGGTGTCTACAGGTGTTGGGAGAATCAGGCCCAACAATGTATGTGTCAGGGCTTTCGATGGTGCAAAATCAAACTCTATTGGCGAAATAAAACTAATGTTGATTATAGGGACTGTTGAGTTTGCCATAGAGTTTCAAGTATTAAATATCGACTCCTCTTACAATATGTTGTTGGAAAGATCGTGGATCCACAAGGCCAAGGCGGTTGCATCTATATTGCACCAAATGATCAAGTTTAATCATGACAGGCAAGAAGTGGTTATTCATGGTGAAGGGGATTTGTCCGCCAACGAATATTCCCCCTTGTATATTATTGAAGCAAACAATTTAGAGGATATATTTGTCTATCAAACTTTTAATACAGTGTCAGTGAATCATATCTTTGAAGGGCAGGTTATTCTAGGGCCACAATTATCTCCCGCTTCTATCATGATGATAAATGAAATGTTAAATTATGGATTTGAGCCAGGAAAGGATTTGGGAGTGTCTCTTCACGGTAAGTTTGTCCCATATGTCCGAGGGATAACTTGGTCACTTTTGGTCTGGGTTTCAAACCTACGGCTGAAGATCTGAAGAAAGCCAAGGAAAGAAAGAAAGAAATATGGTCACTTCCTTGCCCAGTGCCTCTACTCAATAAGTCATTCATCACGAGCAGTGTCGTGGCACCTATAGAGTTTGAAGCTGAATTGGTTGATGACTTTCAGAACTTATTGATCAAAGTTGACATGGTTGAAGCAAGAGAAGGTACCAGGAAGGCAGACGTGCAGTTCATAGGCCCAGCTGTCCATCTCAACAATTGGGAAGTCACTCCTCTCCCCATCAGGAGGGAGTTTTGGAAGTTTATTTTGTTTTCCTTTTAGTTTTTTGAGTTATTCCAGGGTTTAACTCGGAAATTAGCTTGTTTATATTGTGTTGTTTGTGTTTAAACCCTTATATCTTTCCCTTTTAATGAAATGCAATATCCCTTTTATTTTGTGTCTAATGTATTTTGTTTTGTCTTTTCTTTATATAGTTCTCTTTATGCTGACTCTAATGACATGACATGCATGCAGAATTTTTAGCCTGATCTTAAAATCCGAACTAATCAAGATATAATAAAGCAAGAGGGGGAATATGATAAATAAGAGGCACTAGAAGAAATAAGCAAAGAGTTGGAAAAGTTTGAAGACAAGTCGAATCCTAATTTGCAAGAAGATGTTAGGGAAACTAAAATCTATGTACATGCTTTGCCATAGCTAAAAGATGAAATGATTCAACCATTAATTGATTATAAGGATGTTTTTCCATGGTCTTATGATGATATGCTTGGTTTAAGCACTGAATTAGTGGCTCATAATTGCCAACTGATCCTGCCTTCCCCCCTGTGAAGTAGAAGCTGAGGAAGTTTAAAACTGAAGTAAGTATCAAAATCAAAGAGGAAATCATGAAACAACTTGAACCCAAAGTCACTCGAGTGGCTCGTAATCCTACGTGGTTATCAAATGTTATTCCTGTCCCAAAGAAAGATGGCAAAATTTGAGTACGTGTTAATTACCGTGATTTGAATAGAAAAAGTCCGAAGGATGATTTTCCACTGCCCAACATCCATATTTTGCTGGACAACTGCGCTAAACATGAGGTTGCCTCTTTTGTGGATTGCTATGTCAGATACCACCAGATCATTATGGATGATGGAGACACGGAGAAGACATCTTTTATCATGCCATGGGGGACCTATTGTTATCGAGTGATGCCGTTCAGTTTGAAGAATGCTGGAGCAATATACATGATAGCCATGACCACTATGTTTCATGATATGATGCATAAGGAGATTGAAGTCTATGTAGATGATATGATTATTAAATCAAAGAGTCAGGCTGACCATGTTAAAGATCTATGAAAGTTCTTTGAAAGGCTTCGCAGGTATAATCTCAAGCTCAACCCGTCAAAATATGTATTTGGAGTTCCATCCAAAAAGTTGTTGGGGTTTGTAGTCATCCATCGGGGTATTGAATTGGACCCTTCGAAGCCATCCAGGATCTGTCGCCGCCCAAAAGCAAAACGGAGGTGATGAGTTTAATTAGCAGGCTGAACTACATTAGTAGGTTCATTGCTCAACTCACAACTACTTATAAGCCCATTTTCATGTTGCTAAAGAAGAGTGTTGTTGTTAAGTAGACTGAAGAATGTCAGGAAGCGTTCGATAAAATCAAAAGATAGCTGTCAAATCCGCCCGTACTGGTACCACTAGATCCTGGTAGGCCTTTGATCTTATATTTATCAGTCATGGACAATTCCTTCGGTTGTGTCTTGGGTCAGCAAGATGTCACGAGAAAAATGGAGCAAGCTATTTATTACCTTAGCAAGAAGTTCACAACATATGAACCCAAGTACACTCTTTTTGAAAGGTCGTGTTGTTCCCTAACTTGGGTAGCACAGAAGTTGAAGCATTATCTTTCGTCCTATACTACTTATCTCATCTCCCGCATGGATCCGTTGAAGTATATATTTCAGAATCTATGCCAACGGGTCGATTAGCAAAGTGGCAAATATTGCTTACCGAGTTTGACATTGTATATATAACTCGAACCGCCATAAAATCCCAAGCCTTAGCAGATCATCTTGCTGACAATCCCATTGATGAAGAGTATGAGCCATTAAAGACATATTTTCCTGTCGAAGAGGTATTGTGTGTCGATAAAGTCATTATAGATGTTGATCCAGGTTTGAAGCTATTCTTTGATGGAGCCGTTAAAATGAAGAGAGTCGGAATAGGTGCAGTTCTTATCTCTGAGGTGGGGCAATATTTTCCAGTAACAGCACAACTTTAATTTTATTATACCAATAACATGGCAAAATATGAAGCTTGCATTTTAGGTTTGAGGCTAGCTGTTGATATGGGAATCCAGGAACTATTAGTGTTGGGGGATTCAAATTTGCTCGTCTATTAGATTCAAGGTCATTAGGAAATGTGAGATTTAAAGCTAATATCGTATCGACAATGCTTGAAAGATCTATGTCAAAGGTTGATGTCTGTAAAGTTTAAGCATATTCCAAGAATTCGCAAAGAGATTGCTGATGCTTTGGCCACTTTGTCTTCAATGCTCCAACATCCTGATAAGGCCTACATCGATCCAGTGCATATACAGAGTCGTGATCAACACGCTTATTGTAATGCAGTTGAAGAAGAGACCGATGGTGAACCTTGGTTCTTTGATATCAAGCAGTACATCCAGTTAGGAGAATACCCAGCACACGCCACCAATGATCAGAAAAGGACTATTAGGCATTTGGTTAGTAGATTTTTCTTAAGCGGGGGAGTCTTATACAAGAGAACCCCGGATCTGGGACTTTTGAGGTGTGTAGATGCAAAAGAAGCTTCCATAATCATGGTTAAAGTTCACTCCGGAAGATGCGGGCCGTATATGAATGGTTATGTCTTATCAAAGAAGATTCTCAGAGTAGGTTATTACTAGCTTACTATGGAGAGGGATTCTATTCAATTTGTTCAAAAGTGTAATCAGTGTCAGGTACACGGTGATCTGATACATTCTCCTCCTGCTGAGTTACATGCAATGGCTGCCCCATGGCCTTTCGTAGCCTGGGGAATGGACCTGATTGGACCGACTGAGCCAAAAGCATCAAATGGGCATAGATTCATTCTGGTGGCCATTGATTACTTCACAAAGTGGGTAGAAGCAGTAACTTTCAAGTCAGTAACAAAGAAAGCGGTGGTAGATTTTATTCATGCCAACATCATTTGTAGGTTTAGAATTCCAAAGATGATTATTACAGACAATGCTGCCAATCTTAATACTAATTTGATGAAAGAAGTATGTCAACAGTTTAAGATCACACATCAAAATTCCACTCCATATCATCCAAAAGCTAATGGCGTTGTGGAAGCCGCCAATAAGAATATCAAGAAGATACTGCGAAAAATGGTACAAGGGTCTAGACAATGGCATGAGAAGTTGTCGTTTGCATTGCTAGGTTATCGCACTACTGTTCGCACTTCAACAGGGGCAACTCCATATTTATTGGTGTACGGGACAAATCAGTCATTCCCACTGAAGTCGAAATTCCCTCTCTTCGAGTCATTATGGAATCAGAGATTGATGATGATGAGTGGGTCAAAACTCGATTGGAACAGTTGAGTTTGATTGATAAAAAAACTGACGTCGGTATGTCATGGCTAATTGTATCAGAAGAGAATGGCTTGAACGTATAACAAAAAGGTACATCCCAGGAATTTTGAAGTTGATCAGTTGGTATTGAAATGTATCCTCCCTCATCATGTTGAAGCTAAAGTCAAGTTCTCTCCAAATTGGCAAGCTCCCTTTATTGTGAAGAAAGTGTTGCCCAATGGAACCTTATATTTGACAGATATCAAAGGCAAAATGGTAGTCAAAAGATATTATGTATGATACTTTATCCTTTGTTGGTTCTATTGTATGTTTAGTACTTGCATTTTTAAGATTGATATGATGAAGTAATTTCATTCTGCTATCCAAACATTGTGTCATTCTTTGTTTACCCCATTAAGCTTAGTTCTATTTTCTTTCACATCCCTCTTTTGGAATCAAAATGGAGTAAAAAATAAAATGTCAAGAAAAGAAGAATAAAAGAAAAGCATGAAAAAAAAGAAAATTAGACCAAAACAAAGAACAAGCTGGTGAAACTACGTGTGACTTGATTCTCCTCTCTTGGGAGTGAGATATGTAGGCTGCCCTATTCAGGGCTCAGTCCAACCAAATAAAGATTTTAAAGTCACTAGTCAACAAATACTAGGGCATGAGTTAATGTGTTGTTTGAGTCGATTCCAAAAGTTGTAAGTCTCACCTCCACTTCAAGTGTCGTTTGAGCCTCTTGCCATCCTTTCCTAACCTTATCCAAAAGCCAAGCTACAACCAAAGAAAGCCCTTCAGATCAATCTTTGATAATGTTAAGGCTAAGCATGCAATGGATATGATGATACATTATAGGGTTCTACTTGTCTTCCTCAGTATAAGAAATCAGGAAAGAAATAAAAATGAGAGTCTTATTGGTGAAAACCCTCACGGGCACCATAAGGTGATGGTGAGTCGAGAGAAATAAAAATAAGAGAGTCTTACTGGTGAAAACCCTCACGGCCACCATAAGGCGATGGGGAGTTGAGAGAAATAAAAATAAGAGAGTCTTACTGGTGAAAACCCTCACGGGCACCATAAGGCGATGGGGAGTTGAGAGAAATAAAAATGAGAGAGTCTTATTGGTGAAAACCCTTATGGGCACCATAAGGTGATGGTGAGTTCGAGAGAAAAGTGAAAAGAAAAGAGATTTGTTGGCGAAAGTCATTTAAATTGTCTTCAATTGAATGAGATATATGAGTCCAATGGATTTGAAGAAGCGGCTCAGTGGCAAAGGCACGAACTCAACAACAAATGGAAAGTTTGGATAGGAAGATCAGGCAGCTTAATCCAAAATGCATGTCATGCTCATTGGAGTTGGTTGTCGTATTCAGCTAAGTTTTATCTTTGAATAAGGGACATTGCCCTTTTCTTTCATTTTCATATTCATATTTTGTCTTTTTATGTCATTTATCAAAATAAAAGTCACCAACATTTCTTTACATTTTAAGTCAAGTCTGTCTCAAAACAAGTGAGAAAGGATTTCAAAGGTTGCTACCAGTCTTTCCAATTGTATGAGCAAAATCCAAGGACCAGCACATGAAAGAAATATTATCATAATTCAATACAAAGCAAAGAAATTCTATCAACCAACAGGCTACTGGATTCGTGGGAGTATTCAAATTTGAAAAGGGTGCATCTCAGAGGCAATGGAAATTCATTGTTTGAGTTCGAACTCATTTTCCTCAATCTGGATCCGGTTAAATGACGTGACAAGACAAGGGAAAGTGTCAACAATCTAAAACAAAGATGAAAGGAACAGGTGTTGCAGCAGATGTCTGGAAAGCCAAAGTGCTGCAAACCACCACTAAGTTTTTAACTGACAAAATTGTCTTTGATGAAACAGGGGCAAATTTCTTTTCAACAAGTTCAGCTACCATTGGGAAGGCATATCTAAGATTTTACTTTCTGTTCAGGACCCTCCTGAAAAATGGAATTTTACTTTCTGTTCAGGACCCTCCTAAAAAATAAGACTTTACTTTATGTTCAGGACCCTCCTGAAAAATGGGATTTTACTTTCTGTTCAGGACCCTCCTAAAAAATGAAATTTTACTTTCTATTCAGGACCCTACTGAAAAATGAGATTTTACTTTCTGTTCAGGACCCTCCTGAAAAATGGGTCTTTACTTTATGTTCAGGACCCTCCTGAAAAATGGGACTTTACTTTCTGTTCAGGACCTTCCTGAAAAATGAGATTTTACTTTTTATTTAGGACCCTCTTGAAAAATGAGATTTTTACTTTCTGTTCAGGAACCTCCTGAAAAAATAGGTTTTTACTTTCTGTTCAGGACCCTCTCGAAAAATGGGAATTTACTTTCTGCTCAGGACCCTCCCGAAAAATGAGAATTTACTTTCTAATTAGAACCCTCCGAGAAAATGGGACATTACTTTCAAAAAATGTTGAAATCCTTCTTTATTATAATCTTTGTTTGGGATAATTGTCGTTCTAGTTTTGATTCTGGTTTCAGGATCCCACCTGAAGAATAAGGTGAGAAAATTGTAAGTCAGGAGCCTGCCTGAAGAACAGGGTGACGAAATGGAAAATTGAAGAAATTGCGAGCTAGGGGCCCACCTGAAGAACAGGATGATGAAATTGAGAGACAAAAATGTCAAGTCAAAAGCCCGCCTGAAGAGCAAGGCGAATAAATGAAAGTCGAGCAACAAAGCGAAGCAATTGAAAGCCAAGCAACAAGTCAAAAGAAATTGCAAGTCAGGAGCCCGCCTGAAGAATAGGGCGATAAAACTCGAGCCAAGATTCAAGGAAAGCTGCTTATATAGGATTTTCTAATTTCATTTATATGTTAACTTGTAATTTTCATTTTTGATGTAATGACAGAGTCGCGGACTGGAACCTCGATGGAACCTCAGTCGACTCTCCAACTCGTTATAGTCCATCTCCTTTCAATCCTTTGAGATACCTGTCACCTAACTCCCTCATAAATTGGGTAGGTAGGGTGTCCTAAATCAAGACTTGATTGCCCTTCTTTCTTCTATTGGTTTCTTTGAAAAATGATCGGGACAAAATTCTGTCTCGTTGTCTACTTCTTTGTATGAAAACACTAGGTGTTTACATTCAAAGGGGGCATGATGTAGACACATAATTTTGTCCCATCAAAAATATTTTTTATTCCGATATCACACAATTTAACCCCATTTTTATAATTTTTTCCAAGAAAATAAATAACCACATCATCTTTTACTTATTTATGTATATATTTTTATTTTTGTTTTGTTTTATCCAAACAACAAGTCATCACAAACTCTGTCTCATTCTAATATTCCAACAACCCACCCAAGAAAAAATGGACACCTAACCTCTACCCCTCCAATTAAAACGGAACACCTCACACCTCACCTACCCTACCCCTACCCCCGCACCTATTCACGCCCCCTAACCCCTTTTCCACATTTTTTTATGAATTCACAAAAGACCAAAAAAAGGATATGATACTAATACCCACTAGGAAGCTTCCTGGAAGAAGCATTGATATAGGATTCCATTCTTCCATATATAGCATAGACAGGGAGAGAGAAAGGGGACCGAGTTTTTGGGATCATCATCTTGAGCAAAAAGTAATGCCATTTTTCTTCTTCTTAGATGAAGTAACGTGATTTTTCTTTTTATCTGAGACAGCGTACAAAAAATGGCACACACACACATACACACATAGAATAGAGAGAGAAAGAGTGACGAAGAGAGAGAGGGAGCACAGAGGGTTTGAGCTTTTCCGGTGAATCCATCACCGTAACTGTCTATGTTAGTCGAATCCAGGTATTACAGGTTCAAAAATCCACCAAAGTGTTGAAATTCCTCAAAATCTTCTTCGTTTTCCACTATTTTTAGTTGAATCTGGCCGGAAACAGTGAACTTTTTGCCAAAATTCGTTGTTAGTTTTGGGGTTCCCGTCATTGATCGAACCAGCGCTGACTCGTTCATCTCTATTTTGAATTGATTTTGTGATAACTTTTGCATACTGGTTTGGTTCGCTCGAATGGGGTTTCTAGTTTTGGTCCTTTGGTTTTAGCACTAGTTTGAGGGAATTCGTACACTGTTGGTCTCAGTCATTTTGTCGTGGTCAGTCTCGGATTACGGTGTCTCTAACCGAGTGGGATTTCATCGCCGTTGAGGTTTTCCATTCGGGCTCTCGAATTTGGTTTTCTTAAAACATTATTATCAACGTAATCAATTCTTCAAAGGTCCATTTCTTCTCTCGATCTTTACCTTATTTTTTATTCTTTATTGATGTTGTGGGTGAGGATGATTTATGTGTTGTGTGCTTAGTTTGAATCTTAGTTGGTTGTTTGCGTCAATGATTGGTTTCAGATTTTGAGACATAAATGGATAATAGAAGCATGCGTTAATCATGTGGTTAAAAGTGGGTTTGGAAGTGAGAATTGAAAACTTGATATAATTGGTTTTTTTGGTTAGTTTGATTTCATTGTTCGTATAACTTGAAATGAATGTTAATTGAATTTGGTAGTATCATGATACGTCGATTGGTTTAGGCAAATAGGTTGGGTAGGCAAATGTTTAGAATCAGTGACTTTGGTTGAATGTTGGAAATTCCATAGAATATTTGAAATTTTGTTGAATAGTTGATCTTCTCGCACTAAAAAAATGTATTCATTTGGCCGGAAATACCTCGAAGAATCTGTATTGATTTAGCCGGGGAATGTCCCGAAGTATCTTGTACTTGGAAGATGTTCGTGGTGAAGGCCCAAGGTGTCGGGTGGAGCCATGGAGTGTAGATAGGATTAGTGTAGGTTAGATAAGATTTATTTTCGCATTTTTTTATTTATTTATTTTGGGACTGTATAATTGGACTGAACATTATACTTTAGATTTATTTTGTTTCGTGTGTTTGTTTGTTTGATTTGTGTGTTTTATTTGATTTATATATTCATAGTGTTCAAATTAGCCGATATGCTCCACCAAGCGAACATAGTCGAACCACGGGATCGGGGGGTGCCTAACACCTTCCCCTCGGTCAACAGAATTCCTTAGCTGGAATCTCTGTTCGCGGATCAGTTTTAGAGTCAAATCGTTTTGAAAAAAAATTTTCAAAGGTGACTTGGCACACCGGATTATGTCAAGTGGCGACTCTGAGTTTTGAATGTAAAAGGTCCTTTTCAAAATAAATTATCTTCATTTTGTCACTTTAATAATAAAAATACTTTCGAAATTTAAAATATAATCTTTTTGGAGTTAAAAAAGGGGTGTGACACTAACTACAATAAATAGGCACTAACTTAGTAGTGCTTTAAACTAACAAGAGAAATTTAAGGACTAAACAACAACTACTCTAGACTAAGTCAAGATCAGTAAAATGCTGAGAAAAAAACTGCAGTAACTTTTCTTTTCTTTTTTTGAATCATTTATTCAACATTCCCCCTTGATTTAAAATTTCTAACATCAAGCAATGATCTGAAGTAAACATGCTTCAGATAGGGCATTGCTTTTGTGAATATATCTGCTACTTGTTCATTAGTGTTGCAAAACTTCAATGTAAGATTGGTCATTTTCCACCAGCTCGCGAATAAAATGGAAGCTAATGTCAATGTGTTTTGTTCTTCCATGAAATGCAGGATTCTTAGTCATTGCAATTATGGATTTGTTGTCGCAATAAATTTTCGTTGCTTTCTCTTGCTTCTGGTTAAGATCAGTCAAAATTCTCCTAAGTTAAATGTATTGACAAGCTGAAGAAGTTGATGCGATATACTCTGCCTCTGAAATCAACAATATTGTCGTTGCTTGTTTCTTAGAACTCCATGTTATTGCGCCTGATCCAAGACTGAAACTGTTGCCTGATGTGCTTTTTCTATCATTCACCGAGCCTCCCCAATCACTATCAAACCTCCAACCAGACTTCTAAAACTTCTTGCATTGGCTTGCCCAGTACCATTTTCTGGTGTAATTTTTCATTTATATTCATGGGTGTTGCTGCAGATTTACACTTGACTAGTCCAAATCTTTTAAGAAGGTCTAGGGTATATTTCTTTTGAGAAACAAATACGTTACCTTCTCCTTGTTTCACCTCAATCCCAATAAAGTAATGCAACAAACTCAAATCTGTCATTTCAGATCTACACATCATACTAGATTTAAATTTAGCTACGATAGAGTGAGATGAATCCATATAAATTATATCATCAACATAAAGGAACACAACAAGAAGATCATTGTTACCTTGATTTCTTAAGTACAAAGTAGATTCACTTTCACTCCTTTCAAATTTATTTTGATCAAAATAGGAATTGATTTTGCTATACCAAGCGCGTGACACTTGTTTCAATCCATAAAGTGACTACCTCAAATGGTACACCTTTTTCTCTTGGCCATTGATTTCAAAATCTTGAGGTTGAGCAACATAAACCTCCTCTTCCAGTTCACCATTCAAGAACGCTGACTTAATATCAAGTTGATAGAGTGACAATTTCAGTTGAGCAGCCAAGGCAAAAATTGTTTTTATCATTTCAAATCAAGCAACAAGTGAAAATGTCTCTTTAAAATCAATGCCCTGCTGTTGCGCGTATCCCTTCACGACAAGTCTTGTCTTGTGTTTCTTTACGCTTCCATCTGCATGATACTTTGTTTTGAATATCCACTTTAAGCCGACAACATTTTTTCCATTTGGCAAATCTGGTGAGATGCCAAGTTTCATTTCTTTGTATCATTAATTCTTCCTTCATTGCATTCTTCCACTCCTATTTTTGAATTGTTTCTTTATAAAATATAGGATCTGAAACAATAAAACTAAATTAACAAGATTTATTAGAATATCTAGGATTCTCTCTTTCTGACTCTTGTTGATCTTCTTAGTGGAATTGGCGTATCTGAAGGTCCTTCAAGTGTTTCAGATGTCTTTGGTGCAGTTGCCTCTTCAAGTGAATCTGGGACATCCTTTAGTCCTTCATCTGGAAAGACTTAAAAGGAATCGAAATATCCTATTGTACTTATTTTTCACTCCAATTTCAACTTGACTTTTCATCAAATACAACATTTCTACTTATTATCACTTTGCCACTGAGAGGGTTATATAGCCTGTATGCTTTGGATTCAAGACAATAACTGATGAAAATATATTTTTGTGATTTTTCATCTAGTTTTTTATGAGTTTGGGAGTTAACCAAAGCATACGCAATACACCTAAAAATTCGCAAATAGCTTACTGAAGGACTTGTACCTTTCCAAGATTCATATGGCATTTGGTTCATTACAGCCTTTGTAGGAGATAGGTTCAGTAGGTATACTGAGGTTGCAACTGCTTCTGCCAGTATTGGATTGGAAGTCCCTTGCCTTTCAATAAGCTTCTCGTCATCTCCATAGCAGTACGATTCTTGCATTCAGCTACACCATTTTTCTCTGGACGTGTAGGGTGCAGTAAGTTCCCTGTGAATTCCAGATTCATCATAAAAATGGACATATTCATTAGATAAGAACTCACCACCTCTGTCTATTCGGAGATTTTGTATGCGCAATCCACTGTGATTCTCCACTAAAGTCTTATATTTTCTAAAATTCTCAAAAGATTATAATTTGTATTTCAGAAAATACACCCAATTCATGCGACTGAAATCATCTGTGATGAGTAAAAAATATCGGCTTTCACCAAAAGATTTAGTATTCATTGGACCACATAAGTCTGCATGAATTAATTCTAGGCAAGTAGAAGCTCTCCAAGCCTTTCCAACAGGAAATGACTTTCTACTTTGCTTTCCATAAATTCAATCTTTGCATAAATCAAAAGAATTAATTATTGGTAATCCAATGACCATACCTTTTTGGCCTAGCAACTTTAGCCCCTTGAAATTGAGATGCCCATACGTCAAATTCCATAATTCAGAGTCATTTTTTTCACCAGTAACCAAAGCAAAATTTTTCACATATTTGAAACTTTTAGTGGAAATATTCTGTTTTTAGCCATGAGCACATTAACCATCGTTTGACCTGATTTTTTATCTTTAATAACACATTCTCCATCATCAAAGAAAAGTGAATATCCAGTAGCCACTAGTTTTCCAACACTCAATAAATTATGTGTCAAACTAGAAACAAATTGAACATCATGAAGAAGCTTTATTTTACTATGGTTGCTTTTAATTGCTACTATTCCTTTTTCTTCCGCTTGAAGGCCGTTGTTATTACCAAGTCTGACTGTCGACTTTGTGTCTCATCAAATTCTTTAAAGATTGACTTCATGCCTGACATATGGTTGGAGCAACCACTATATACAAACCACATATCACTTGCAACTTCATTAGTATCACAATAAGCCATAAATAACTTACTTTCTTCATTAGTTGTCTTGGCGTAATTCACTTGTTTATTCTTGTACCGGCAGTATACTTGCACATGCCCAAACCTCTTGCAATGATAGCATTGTTTGTTGCTTCTATTGCCCTTTTGCTCATTGAAGTGCCTTTGTTGAAACCTTCTCTCTGGCCTCGACCTCGGTTATTTCCACGAAATACACCTCTACCTCGTCTTCTTTGTGTTATTGCCTTATCATGATCTCTTGAATTGGGTGCCTCCACCTTAGATTGAAATGGTTTTTCTTCCTGCTTTTCAGCTGACCTGTTTATCCTAGCCTCATGGGCTTGTAAAAACCCCATTAATTCATCGAATGAAAATTTCAACAAATTTTTGAACTCCTCAATTGCAACCACAACATGATCAAATTTAGGAGTTAAACTCCTGAAGATTTTTTCAACAATAGTTTGATCAGTTATTTAATCTCCGTATGACCTCATTTGACTAATAATAGCCATTGCTTTGGATAAGAAATCTTGCACGGATTCATTTCTTTTCATGATTAAAGCTTCAAACTCAATCCGAAGAGTTTGAAGTTTTACAACTATTACCTTTGAGGAGCTTTGAAATTCAGTTTACAAAATTCTCCATGCTTGCCTCGAAGTGGTGGCTGCTGCAATTCGGGAAAACACTGTCTCATAAACTACCTATTGAAGGAAGAACAATGCCTTTGCGTCCTTTTTTTTTTTGTTTTCCTTCAGTCACTGTTCTTCATCTGGATCTGCATACCCAGTCTCAATCAAGTCTCAAAGATCTTGTGACTTAAACAAAGTCATCATCTTGATGCTCCAGAACTGATAACTTTTTTCTGTAAAAACGAAAATGGAAGGCTGAGATATGTTCAATGAATTTTCATTGAAAGCCATGGGGTTTTTTCTGTTAATAAATCACCTCAATCTAAACCTAACGACAGATGTTAGAGAAAAGATTTCAACCTCGCTCAAAAACAAAATATTAGAAAGGAAAAAGGAACTAGCAGGTTGCAGAGAATTTTTCTAGAATTGCAAGACTGTTTTTTGCTATATCATTCATCACTGGTAATGCCTTATAAATAGGCTTATAACTCAACTAAAAATTCAAAAACAATGGACACTAACTATACTAAATAGGCACTAATTCAGTAGTGCTTTAAACTAACAAGAGTAGTGCTTTAAACTAACAAAAGAAACTTAAGAACTAAACAACAACTACTCTAAACTAAGTCAAAACCAGTAAAATGTTGAGAGGAAAACAGGAACTTTTCGTTTTTTTTTTTTGAATCATTTATTCAACATTAATTAATATTATAATTTTGTTATAAACACGATTATACATGAAATAAATCTCTATGTACCGTATGGTAGCAGATCTCTTAACAAAATTCATAGCATGATTAACTTAAATTTTACGTATCTCATGACTTGGAGTTGAAAATAATTAAATTCTATCGTATCTATTTCCATCCTATCTTTTAAAAAGAAAAAAGAAAAAAACAACTCCAGAAGTTGGCATTAATTGTTAAATTATTGAAAGTTTATTATTTCAATGAATTTCTGGGAACTTTGCAGGAGATATTCTTGACCCTAATTGTTGAATGATTAAAAGTTTATTATTTTAATGAATTTATGTGCTTCTGGAAACCATAATCTTTTTTAATAGTAAGTTGATTATGTACAACGTCCAAGAGGGCCGGGCCTTAAGGCCTACGTCATGTTAGAAACAAAAGTCCTCTTGATTATTTTTTTTAACCTCAATTTAAGTGATTACAATCTCCGTCCTTCGGATAAATATTTTGTAATAAACATTTTATATACATTGAGTAAATGCTCTATGATATAATAGTCTGTAAATTATATAGAAGATGTAAATCGCATTATGCAAGTTCTATGCAGCAGACTTGACTTAAAAGACATTAAAAAAGAATTGATTTTGAATCATCTATTTTAATAACCACCCTTCAAATCAACTTGGACATCTCAAAATCTCCTCTTGAATTTTTTTTTTTTTATATATAAATATTTTAAAAATTATGCCACACTTACGAAAAAAATATTTTAGTTTAATCATTTTGAAATAAACAAATTCGATTAATTCAAAGTTATGACTTGTTAGAGAAATAACCTAGCAGGAATTTTTTTGGTTTTCAGATTGAATTTGAAATTGTTTAATTAAAAATAAAAGAGTTGTACTCTTTCAATCACATTCTTAGTATTAAAAAATTGACCCAAAAGAAAAATCTCACCATGATCTTATCATGAAAGATTTCCTATTTTCTTAAACACGCAATATCATGTGGCAGGACATTCATAAGTCCAATATAATTTCATTCTTTAAATAAAAATACAAATAAAAAACTCCTAATTTCAAATAAAACATTTAGACAACCTTTATTAATTTATCAAAGTCCAAACAATTGTCGACTTATTCTAACATAGTGAAATTTCATGTCGCACAAGTAGGCGATCTGCATGAATAGTGTAATGACTGTCCAATTGCCTTCGACATAGATCCAGCAGAGTGGATGTTCGTAAAAAGCTGCTTTGCATATGAGTAATTTCTAAACAAATGTAAACTCTGAGATTCGAAAAAGATCTTTTATTTTGAACTTTGAAGCAAAAATAAAAAGTGAGATCTACTATTGTAGTCTTTTTGACATATCAAGTCAAGAAGGCAAAGTTCCTTGCAGCCATACGACGGTGAATTCATTCTCGAGCCTTGTACGCATCGCCTGTCACAAGATGAGAACTGATCATTTCCAAAATCATTACCTTAAACGTAAGGATGGGATGTCGGAAAAAGAGAAAATTGCAGAAGTGTTTCTAGATCTGCAATTAGTCTCTTTGTAATGGTAATAGCGGGAGGGAGAACTACTTACTGCTCACGAAAACATTTGATTTATATCATAGTATGTCAAGTTGTTCGTCTATATCTCTAAAACTTATTGATGTATTGAATGATTTTCTGAAGTTCTGTAATCGTGACAACAATATCACATCACCATGGCTAGGCGGGCAAGCTAAGCTCCCCCACCCACCCACGCACCCAATTAGGATTCAATTCAATGCAGAATTAAGTTTTAATCAAATAGTCATTTTTGTGATGGAAATATTTAGCACTTTAGTCTTACATGTTGCAAACGTTAATAAATTCACTTGCCATATAATATTAATGGTTATATGCTACCACTATCTCGTATTTTTATTTCTACAAAAATCTACATTTTAGCTCTTGTGTTTTTCAATTTACTTTCATAAATCGCAACTTGTAATGCATGTTTTATTTTTTTGTATTTGTTCAATCATTTAATATTTGAAATTTTGATTAGTTAGTCTAGATTCGTCTTACGTATAACAATAATAATAATACGTTCATCAGTAAATTTTTATAAATAAAATATTTGTTAAATAGAATATACATAGATTATTTGATTCTATCATGAAGGTAGAGATTGATTCTGAATAACCCTCAACTCATTCGTATCAAATATGGCTCATTTAAATTTTAAACAAAATTCAAAAAAATATTAGGACGGCAAGAACATGAGACAGTTGCTGGCTTTGCACTTGCACCACGTGCCTATAAGGATGGGCTCCTGAAAAAACTCCTTAAAGTCCAACCAAACAATCAATATTAACACTGTTTATTTTATTTATTATTATATTTTGATTTTATAAAAAGATTATTATGACATTGTTTGTTTTCACCAAATTAATGAATGGGCAAATTAAGGCCTACACAAACCACCAAATTCTTTGTCAGCCCTTCATAACATCCAAGCAACATCTTTATTCACACTGCTATTTCCATCTTCCTTAAATGACCATTTTACCCTCTCAAATCTTTTCTACCAATGCTAAAATGAATATAAAGAGAAGAATTAGTCTAAATATTCACTCATAAAATTGATTAAACAAAAAATAGCCGATTAATATAATGATATGATATACGTGTATTGCATGCATCTGATGAACATAATTATGTATGATCATTAAATAATCTATGTAATATGGCTAGAAAGAGTAAATTGAAAATTCGATCGATTATTTATGTAATTTACGACGGTCAATCTGATTAGAAATATGAAAATTTTGATATAAAGATTTTCTAAAACGTTATTGATAAGTCAATTTTTAATGTAGTCCATTACTAATTTTCATCGAAGTTTTACGTTTTTCATTTGTGTATATATATACTTTCAAAATTGATTACTAGTATCAATTAATCAGATTTTTTTCATTTTCATCTCTAAATCGATTATAACTCATACAAAGGTAGGGTTCTTTCATTTTCTCTTAGTGAACCTACACGATACAAAATCTAATTAGTCAAGCCAATCGACTTCAAATACCGAAGAAACAAAAAAGTCAATTCTTAAAACTACTTGCAAATTGAAAAAAAGTACATGTTATGAGGGTATATATGTCATTTCATACTAGACAATGTTAGTTTTTTCTGGTTCTTATCTGCACCACAGCTTCTTTAAAACACAACATTAATACAAGACTTGTCACCATTAAACAAAAAGTGAAAAAAACTCAATATCAAATCCATTTCTAATATTTCTTCTTCTGCTTCATATAATCACAATCATGAAAATTCACTATCTTTCTTTCCAATTTCTACTAATATTTGCAATAATAATCTCTATTAGTCAACTATCAAGTTGTAGAAATATCCAAGAAATCACTCCAACAAGTACAAATCAAAGATTCAATTCAAGATTTTCATGGCACAATTCAGCACCAGCTCCAAAAATATCAAGAAATGATGAGAGTTATAGAGTTTCACATCG
Organism: Capsicum baccatum var. pendulum; assembly: GCA_030864225.1. NCBI lineage: Eukaryota > Viridiplantae > Streptophyta > Magnoliopsida > Solanales > Solanaceae > Capsicum > Capsicum baccatum. The sequence continues at coordinate 10,782,426 of CM061550.1, forward strand.
AATGGTTCCCGGAGGACCAAATCCTCTACACAATTAATTTTTCATGTTCTGTTCTGGTCAGTTTATGCGCATTTCAACTAATAGCTCTGTTCACCAAGATTTAGCATGTGTGAAGGAAATTGTCAAACTGTTATCGACTTTATTGATCGTTAGACCATACTTCCTGCCTTCATCATGTGTCTCCAAATGCCCAAGTTTTTGCAGCTAAGTTTGATTATTATACATTTCTTTTTCTTCTTTTTAATCTTTGTATTGTACATGGAAATCACAGATGTATATTAGGAAAGTCATGATATATTACTACACAATTGATTGAATTACTTTTTCTTCTCCATCTTCTTTCTTTCTCTTGATTTTTTAAGTTTTTATTTGCATACAAACCGTACAAGTTTTTTTTTTCTTTTTCTCCTTATGTGTCGAAGTGGTATAAGGTAAAGATAGTGTCATATAATTGGAAGCTATGGTTTTGAGTCATGAAATTTTTTTTATAAGAATATACAGTAAAATTATATATAATAGATTTTTATGATTTGATATTTTCTCAAATTTCGTGCATAGCAGAAGCTCAGTGAACAGTGAACCGATCGGTTGCCCCCTTTTTTTATACATCAAGGAGTAGTTGAAGAGCCACATCATTGCTCATTAAATTTCTATATTTAAATTATGCAAAGAAAGTAGTAGAAGATAATAGTATAATTAAGAACAGATAATGATCAAGTGTGAAAACATTAATCCAAAATTAAAACAGTTTTTGAATAGAGCTACCAACCAATTATACTTGGATCAGCCACCGACTTCAAATGTGTTACAGTAATTTTTTAAACAAAAAAATGTGTTTAGTAATTCTTTTAAAAAAAATAAAAAAGTGAAGTTTATTTTTCAAGTACGAAAATTGCTTGGTGATGTAAAAAAAGTCAACCCATAGACAATTAAGTAGGTAGACGTACCGTGGACTAATTAAACAGCAAATTATTTTTTATTAGTCTTTATTCAAGCACAGTACTTAAATTAATGTTTAAGCAGTACTAATCATATAATCGTGGCTGCAAAACCAGCTAGCTTTCTCATGCATAAAGACAAAGAGTAAACATAATAATATGATACACCATTATGAAGAAAATAGCAAAAACCCAAAGGATTATTAAATGAGGATGTTCTAGACGTAAAGATGTCACATGAATTCATCTAGCATTCATGGTTTTAGCTAGCATTAATAAAATAAGTAAAATCGTGGAAATCAGAATTCAAAATTGAATATTAAGGAAGAAAAAGAGATGTACTAACAAAATAGCTGAGGGCATGCAAATTGACCGATCGAATTCAAAAGTCTTTTTTATTTTTTTAAACTTCGTATCAAGTCAAATTAGGTCATTCTTTTTAAAACGGAGAGGATAATATAATGCACTATTATGAAATAAAAAAAAAAGAGCAACAACCCTCCGAGTAAAGGATTGTTAAATGAGTATGGTTCGATATTCTAATGTTCTTGGCATAAAGGAGCTACGCCAATCCATCTAACGTTCGTGGTTATAGCTAGTATTAATAAAATAAGTAAAATCGTGGAAATCAGAGTTCAAAATTGAATACTAAGAAGAAAAAGAGATGTACTAACAAAATAAGTGAGGACATGCAAACTGATGACCGTACAGGATTATATATTAAAACAAAAAAATTCAAACAAATTGTTCATGATTTGTTTCATAACTCTTTCGAGCGGTCAAACAATCTTTTTTGGAAGTATTTGGAGGCGATTACTGTGATGACAAAATTTTTTGAATCTACTATAAATATACAGTATAATAATTGAGATACATGCAAATTGATTCAAACATTATATATGATTAAAGAAAATTAGTAAAGAAAGAACGTTATTAGTGCATGTACATAAGTTGTTAATTTTCATATATATAAAGTCCTCTTGGGTAGTCAAACAAACAACTCTTTTTGGAAGCGTATGGAGTCGACTTCAATAATATGACAATTAATTAATTGTGATGTGAAGTGATTTATAGTTTAATGTGTATTTTCAAGAAACAATAAGTGACTTCAATGAGAACTTAGTTGCCATGAGAGACACACAAATAATATAATATGATGTGTATGCAAAAGGACTTCTAAGAGCCTCTAAAATTAAAAGTCATATATATAGACATTGTTTACACAATTAATTTCGGAGATAATGCTTTCAAATATACCTAAATTTTGATCAAATTTATTGTAATATGTCTGAACTTTGCGAGGATTCTATGACCCCTTTAAAATTTTTCGGGAGTTCTATAACCCTCCTAAACTATTTATTAGTCTGTTTTATTGACATTTATTTGCACTAAATTCTTTTTAAAAGAATTTCTCTTTAGCATTTTAAATTTTTTTATAACTTATAAATGTCACTAAAATATACTGATAAATAGTTTAAGGGGATATAGGATCCTCACAAAGTTCAAGTGTGTTACAACAAATTTCACTTAAGTTTAGGTATATATTAAGCATTTTCCCCATAATTTAGTATTAATGGGTTATAATTAACAAATTATACGGCCTATAGTATAAAAAGTTATCTACTGATGCAAATCAATTTCACCCTATAGTATAAAAATTAAAATTATATTTTGTCACCGCACAAATCTTAAACTCCATAATAAACATCATACTAGTTTGCTACAAGTAGATTTTTATGGTCTGAAGTCTTATAGGTTAAGACTGTCTATATTACATAATTCTGAATTCGATTTTTTCTGAACTCTATTAACGGGAGTTATTTTATAAATCAAGCTGCCTTTTATTCCCGTATGAAGTCTTAGTCCTATTATAATTTTGATACAAATCAGCCCACCAAGATGCCAAAACAGTCCACAAAACATGAGAAGAACAAGCAACACAAAGGGATACAAGATGACAAACACAAAAACACACGGATTTGCAAAATAATAAAAGGATAAATAGTTAGACCAAGATTATTACAAGATTAAGAATCAAGTATATTTCAACATTAATCCCTAATGAATATAATAATCAAAATCACACTCTTACGGTGACCGTCAAGGTAATCGACTCACCTCAAGATCCACCGTTTTCAAGCAAAAAATAATATTGGCTTTTTCAAGCCCTATACTAAGGATGACTTTTCCAAGTCCTAACTAAGACTATACTAAGATGGTCTACTCTAAAGAGAGAGGATTTCAAGTGTTTCAATTTTTCATCTTTCATAAACTAACTAGCAAATGAACTAATAGAACCTATTTATAGTCTAACTTATTACATAACAAAATGACCATAATACCCTTAATGAAAAGGGGTGGTCATGGAGTGTTACTTGGACAAGGCTAAGTGAACAAAATGCCCTTAATGAAGGCCCAAAACCGTGAGTCCTCAATTTTCAATGCTCCAAGCAATCTTCCACACGTGGGATTACTCTTTGGTGTACTCAAATCAGCCCCTCCATGTAGGATCCTGTGTCCTCAATGCGACCAAAGTTTGATGCCCCACGTACTGACTTCGAATGATGCCATCGAAAGCTAAGGTGGCCATTTGACTTGTATCATCCTCCCATTCTTGAAAAGGATTCGACCTCGAATCCCAACCTTGCAAAACCAAAGAAAGGACACACAAATACAAACTCCTCATAGCATGAGGGTTAGGGTTAGCACGACAAATCACCTTAACATGCCAAGGTTGCACATATTTAGAATATAACCAAGGATCCTTTGAACTAAATATTAGATCTGTCAACGGACCGGAACCGGAACCGTCGGACCGGTTTGACCGGATCCGGAATGGTACCGGAACCTCATTACCGTTTTATATCGCCGGAACCGGAGTTACCGGAATCGGAATATCGGAAAATTTTTCTTGTTCGGACCGGTCCACTAGCTACCGGTGTGGAACCGGAACGGACCGGAGCGATACCGGAACGTTACCAGAATATCGCCGCTGGTACCAGCTTTTTTTCTTTTTTTTTTAAGTTTTAATTTAAATTATAACTTAATGAGATTAATATATAAGTTATATATATATTTTTTAAAAAAAAAAAATTTCTAACTTTATAAACTTAAATACTTAATATAATATTATTTTTTTCATAATTGCAACAAATTAAAACAAAATTAGGCGAATAACCGTTATATTTATTCAAATTTCGTACGTTGTACATTTATTACAAAGATATTAAATGTAAATCTAATCTACACAGCCACCTTCTAGGAAGGGTTCTGTATGAATTAAATTTCTACTGTAGAATCTTATTAATATCTAAATTGTCTATAATTTTTTTGGCGTAACTTTTCTAATTCTTCGACGGATAAATCCTCCGGAATTGGTCTATTTCCTTGTTGCTCCATTGCTTCCATTCCATCATCACTATTTTTCTCAAAAATTTCATCTATTTCGTCTTCAATATGGGGCGGTAATTTGGGGAGCCCAAAATTTCTTCGTTCGGCATTGATCCAATCTCTAAATAATACCAAAATCTTCAAACTATCCCTTCCTAACGAATACCGATGATCTCCTATTATAAATCTTCCTGCGCTGGAAGCTTGCTCCGAAGCAACTGAAGAAGCTTGAGCTGATAACAAATCTCGAATCATCCTTGAAAGTTTTGGAAATTGTCTGATCCAGGTCTTCCACCACGATAAAAGTTGTTGTTTTCCAGTTTCATCTCTAATATTTTCCCGGTCCTGCGAAAGATACGAATCAAATTCATTACTCCTACAACATTGAAGACCAAGTTCTTCGCCCATCTCGTCATCTAAATCATCATACCTACGTCTAGAACTAGGAGGTTCAATCGGCCCAATATTTTATTCCATAACTTGATACAAGTTATATAAACTCCTAGTTGTAGGTACTATGCTAGCACAACAAGTTTCAACTGATGGCTTTTGATGAAGTCCAATTTCTAAATTGTTGTATAATTTTTTAACCAACATCACTGTACCATGTTCTTTATAAAATGGGTTTAATAAATTAGTTGTTAAAAGAATTTGTGGAATTGAAAAATAATATTTTTTAAATTTTTCAATCATAGCTTCAATTGCCTCTTTGTTAGGACATATTTTTTTATATTCAACAAGTACTTTAGAAATAGCAGTAATAGTTACTAAAACAGAACAAATAGTTGGAGTATATTGAGCAGATATTGTGTTCGTAGCTTGATAAAAAGTTTTCAAAAATTTACAAAGTCCTTCTACTTCAGTCCAATCATCTTCATCTAGCATTAAATTAACATCCTCATTATAAGAATTATAAACTAATTGTATAGGTTTACGATATATAACAGCAACTTCAAACATTTGAAACAAAGAATTCCATCTAGTAGGAATTTCTTTTGGAATTTTTCTATATGGAAGGCCACATTGTTCACATTTACGTTTAAAATCATCCATTACAACCTTTTTTTTATTTTTAAACATAGAACTACAAGCAATTCGCACTTTAAGACAACCATTTCCAAACAAATGAATACCATCATGTACTATCAAATTTAAAATATGTGCAGAACATCTAACATGAAAATGATCTTGATACATTAAACATAATCTAGTTTTTAACTCGTCAATAACTTTCAAATTATTAGAAGCATTATCTAATGTGCATGCCATAGGTTTACCAATAAATCTAAAATATTTCATGCTCTCCGCTATTGTATTAGCTATATACATACCGGTTTTAGACTCATCGACATATTTATAAGCAATAATTCTTTTTTGCATGTTCCAATCGTGATCAATCCAATGAGCCGTGAGAGTAAAATAATCATTACCGACAACACTAGTACCCATATCAGAAGTAACAGATATTCTACCATCAAATTTATCAAATAAGCAACGAAGAAAATGACAATGTTCAGCTTGAAATTTAAAAATATCATTTTTAATTGTATTTCGTGAAAAACCTTTAAAAGAGGGATTATATACTCGTTGAATATAATGAATAAAATCGGGATGCGAAGGAAAACTAAAAGGCAAACCCATAACAGCAACCATTTTTGCTAGTTCTTCTCTATTTACATCTTCACTATATGTCGAGGATGAACTTGCTTCAGCCGGGTTAAACATGTCTAAACGTGTTTGAACCATATTACCTCCTACAGATTCATGTACAAATATTGTACCATCTTTTTTTGCCTTAGCCTCGTTTTTTAGATGAATAAATTCTTTATTACATCTCATCAAATGCGAAGTTAGCAATCCTGTCCCGCCATTTCCCCCCCCCCCCCCCCCAGTCAAATGTTTAAAAACATTCTTGCATTTATTGCAAGTAGCAGTACTTTTTACCCTATCATGCTCCATAAATTTCCAAACTAAAGACCTTTTAGTAAGTTCGGTACCTTTGGCCCTAGTAAATTCCGGTAAAGGGGACAGTTCTTCACCGTGTTCCGATAATTCCGTAACCGGACTAGTAGGGGTAGGGCTATCACCTAATTCTTGTTCTTCTATATCATCTTCCTCTGGTAAGTCTTCCTCAAAATTATTATAACGCCTATTCAGGGTCTCATTATCTAATTCCATACCGATACCAACATCGAAATCATTAGGTTGTGATAATGAAGTTTCATTAAATCTACCCGATAATGAACTAGTACTAGCCTTGCTTTTTTTATTTCTACGAAAGACCTTACCAAAATTTGATTTTTTACCACTACTATTTTTTTCAAAATTCATATTTCAAAATAAAATATTAAAACAAGCAATACAAATACAAATTGATGTTCGTAAATAAAAAAAATATAGATAATTAAAGTTGGAACGAATATACCGAACGTCTGCGTAAAAGCAGACGTATAACAAATGTCGGAATTAAAAGATGATAATTGAAACTTGTAATATCTTCAAAAAATCTTCAACTCCAACTAATATAATAAATGAATCCTCAACTTCAAGTGTTCAACTAATATAATAAAACTAGAAATATTTAGAGAGAATATTAAGAGAGAGTATGAAAATTGATAATATTTGTGTGAAAAAAATAATTAAAATAAAGTATATTTATAGTAAAAATTTTAAAGGGTGGGGGGGGTAATTGGAAGGTGGTGGTGGTGGGGGTGGGGGGATAACGGTTGAAATGCAACGGCCAAAAGAGTCATTGCAAAATAATTTTTTTTTATTTTTTTTTTAAAAAGGCTAAATCTTTAAAAGTTACGGACCGGAAACCGGTCAACCAGTACCGGAACCGGTCAACCGGTACCAAAAACTGGTCAACCGGTACCGGAACCGGAAATACCGGAATTTTTCGTAGATCCGGACCGGTATTATTTTCCGGACCATTGGGTGTCGGTAAACCGGAACCAACCGGACCGTGTCATTACCGGTACCGGAAATCAATTGGAAACGACACTATCGGAACGGAACGGAAAGTTCCGATTCCGTTGTCAGCCCTGCTAAATATTAAATAATTAATGAAAAATGCACAAAGGATTTGACTATGGAATTCACCAAAAGTGATGCTTTGCTTGTAATGTAAACCAAGCAATAAGTTGGGTGCACTATCATCATCAAATCTATATTTGACACCGGGGTCAAATGGAAAGAGTGGTCATAGACGCGAGTCTAGACAATACTCCCATTTCCCGTGGTCTCCGCCCAAACTAAACGACATACTCTCTACAACAGCATACATATTATCCAAAGCAAGTAGAGAGTAGAGAAATATATCACTCAAGTCGACTTATACTAAGGTGCCCTCATGTGTGTACTCACTACTAGTTTCACAATCATCACCATGAGTACTCTCAAGAATAAAGTCACACAAAGTAGAAGGAGAAGTAGTTTCCAAGACCACACATCACTTATCCTTAAGAGTACTCTCATCTTCCAAAAAAAGATTTTCATCTTTAGGAGGAATGTTGCCATACCATAGTGGGTTAGCATATCAGCTTAGCTTCTAAGGCAAGCTATACCATCATTTTCACCACTAGGTTCATTAGGAGTGGTTATATTATCTTCAAACAAGACATTATACCTAAAGAGAGCATGATCTATTTCACGGACAAATTCGGAACAAACACATTCATCACTATCTTAAAGATCAATATCAAGTTTTAAAGAGATTTCAAGTGCAAGATTATCCCAAGAATATCTCTCGGGTTCACTCCTATTCCTTTGATCAACATTTTCAACATCATCACACACTTGAGGTTCATTAATCACATCATACACACCCTCAAGTGGTGGATAATTTTCACACATAAGTTGAACAACACCAATTTCAGAAGATAATGTACTTTCATTCAACACCATGGTTTCAACTAGGTAGACATAAATCGATCTTACAAGAAGAGTCGATTCGGTCATCAATAGGATCAACTAGTATATCCAAACTCATAACACGTACATCATCATCAAGTGGCAAAGAAATAATAGACTCATATATAGGCAAGCTACAACTCACACTCAATGGGCTATTAGCCACACAATTATCATTCACAGGTATGAAAGTGTAAGAATTAGCTATTTTACCTTGAAGTCCTTGAGTAGATTCTTCTTTGTCATGGTGTGAAGGTCCACCACAAGCTTGGGCAGCAACTACCTTTCGGCTTTTTTTGCCTTCGTTATCATGTTGGTACCTACACAAATGTCCTTAGAAATAAAAGCACAACCAAAGTTATTATGGTTTGGTGGTAATCCCCTCACTAACCTCTTCTTTTTCCACTCTCAGATTACTATCTTCCACTCCCTTACTCCTCTTAATATTTTGTCTCTCATAATAATTCGGATTGAAGTAGGTAGGCATTTCTCTTTGTGGTTTGGGCAACAAGTAAGTCATAAGGCGATTCCCCCATTGGTTTCTTACAATATTTGGCCAATTTTGCACGTTTGAAACTCTATATTGTGCAAACCAATTGGCACCTAAGTATACATGACCGTATGTCAATGGAAGAATATCGCACCACACCTCCTCATGGTATTCAAATTGGGAGAAGACAACCTTGACCCTCTCGGTAACCTTAAACCCGTCCAAGAAGTATGGAATAAGTAAAGGCTCACGAAACAACCCCAAGTAGTCAACCATGGATGGAACGCTGTAGTTACTATAGTACCTATCATTTAATACAACGAGGCATCCTGGTATCCCACAAATGGTCACCTTTCCAGAGTGTACACTCCTCGAATCAACATTATAAAGCACATGAGTACCCCTTGGTTTTGGAGACGCATACCTTCTTCTTCTCGTTGGACAACCTCCACTAGAGCTAGTATAACCATTTACACTATATTGATCTTGATAAGAAGTACTAAGAGGTGGAGAATATGAATCTTCACACTCCTCACGTATACTCTTATCATAGCTCTCATAAGCTTTGCGAATGAAAGAGTTATACCTAACACCAAATCTAGGTTCGGAGTGAGAATTGTAAGACTCCTCACATGCTCCAAAGTCATCATAAGATCCATCATGTGGTCCTACATTATCTCCAAGTTTCCCATAAGTACTAGGCACTTCATTCACCTCATTTTCTTCCTCAAAATCGTAACTCTCAAATCTGCCCAAGTTTTGATCATGGCTATTTTCATAGCCTCCGTAATCTCCCTCAACTTCATAGCTATAAAACCCTTCACTACAATCATAGTCTCCCATGTTGTAGTCATAATAATCCCCGGCTATCAAAGACATGTTTTCCTTATATCACCTTTGTACCTACATAATGAACAAACAAGATTAGTAGTAAAATCTCCTCACCAACACTCGTATACACCCACTTTTGTGATTCTCACAATTGGAGCGACGTATATTGAAAGTTGCTTATACTCCAGTAGTCAATAGGATGTCAATTCTACTTGGCAGCCGAAATGGATTCTTGTTTGATCAACTCAAGAAACAGTGTTCGAACTTGGACCAAAGAAAATACTACGGCTTATAAAAGAGAAAGGCACACAATACAACGCTTAACACAAAAGAAAACGTACTAAAAAACTAATCTACAATCTAGTAGGTATTTACTAGTTTGCTAATTAGTATGACCAACAAAATGGAAACCAATTGAATCAAAAAAAGTGAAACTAGGAATTCCAACGTTCTTAGCTATTGATGATGTGGCACTCGACTATTAGTCGATGGACAAAAATATTATTGAAGTTGAAATTTTTTGTTCCACAATTTTGGTTGTTCAAATTTCACAAAGATAGGGAGAATTTTGGTTTTGGCAGGTTAACAAATACGACTTTAAGTCCTTTTTTTTTTTTTTAAGAATTCAAACCTTGGCCAACTTTCACCTTTTTGACAAGACAACCTTTTAGAGGTCTTGTCCCTCTTTCCTCTTTTGGCTTGTCTAGAAAAATGAACTTACTCCCTTTTGGTATGAAGACTTTTGGGAGGTCTTTTTGTTCTTTTTCCTCTTTGGTAATGTCTTAAAAGTTGTTTCAAAACTAACAAGAACCCACACTCTCTTCCCTTTGAATTTGGATCAAACAACAACCTTTTACAAAACTTCTTCAACACAACACAAGAACGTCAACAACAACAATAACAAAACCATCCACTCTTCTCATAACAACTTGCAATTTTTTTTTAGCTCAAGAATTTGGGTTAGACTCAAGTAGTGTTAGAGAGAAAGAAAACCAACACAAGAAACAACAAAGACAATCAAAACAACACCTAAATCTAGACACAAATTTGGCCAAACAACAACAACACTTCGGCCAAGACACCAAACCCGTAGAATAACTTCTTTTTGTGAGATTTTCGACCTTGGGCACCTCTTCTAATGTTAGTAAACAAAGATCTAACACTAGAACACACAAAACACACAAAAATCACAAGAAAAATAGGCTTCAAATTTCGGCCTAAACACAAAAACGTGGACAGATTACTATTTTTGAGTTTTTTTTCAGCTTTTCAACACTTTTTTTGTTGAGTGACCAAACCCAAGATTGATCTCGTGGGAACGAAATCAATGATGGCTCTGATACCAAATGATACAAATCAGTCCACTAAGATGCCAAAACAGTCCACAAAACGTGAGAAGGACAAGAAACACAAAGGAATACAAGATGACAAACACAAAAACACATGGATTTGCAAAATAATAAAAGGATAGATAGTGAGACCAAGATTATTACAAGATTAAGAACCAAGTATATTTCAACATTAAACCCTAATGAATGTAATAATCAAAACCACACTCTTACGGTGACCGCCAAGGTAATCGACTCACCTCAAGATCCACCGTTTTCAAGCAAAGAATAATATTGGTTTTTCCAAGCCCTATACTAAGGATGATTTTTCCAAGTCCTAACTAAGATTATACTAAGGTGGTCTACTCTCAAAAGAGAGGATTTCAAGTGTTTCAATTTTTCATCTTTCATAAACTAACTAGCAAATGAACTAATAGAACCTATTTATAGTCTAACTTATTACATAACAAAATGATCATAATGTCCTTAATGAAAAGGGGTGGTCATGGAGTGTTACTTGGACAAGGCTAAGTGAACAAAATGTCCTTAATGAAGGCCCAAAACCGTGAGTCCTCAATTTTCAATGCTCCAAGCAATCTTCCACACGTGGGATTGCTCGTTGGTGTACTCAAATCGGCCCCTCCATGTAGGATCTTGTGTCCTCAATGCGACCAAAGCTTGATGCCCCACGTACTGACTTCGAATGATGTCATCGAAAGCTAAGGTGACCATTTGACTCGTATTAAATTTGGTAAAGAAGATTAGGTAGAGTATGAGTATAGCATTACGCAAGAAATTGAAGTTTGAAGTATAGAATTAAAGCTGAAAGTGTTATTGTTGACCAACATAAGTTGTGGTGCAGTAGATGGGGCTGCTTCACCCTTAACCAGAGGTCATTGTTGACCAACATGAGTTGTGGTGCAGTGAAAGGGGTTGTTCCACCTTTAACCAGAGGTCGAGGACTCTGTTGGAAGCGCTGCCACCTTAATGGGCCCTGCAACGCGCGATCCGAATTAGTTGGAGCTCCAATATGGACACCGAACACCGGATGAAAAAAACAAAAAAAAAAGTATTATTGTTGACTTTATTCAACATACAGTTTCTTCAAAGATAGACCTAACACGTATTCAACTAAAAGTCATGTTTGCTGATCACTCAAGGTTGATGAAAAAAATGAAAGTACTGGAGATTAGATATGACTTTTATCGTGTCCGGTGTTTATATGAAGCGAAATAATTTAAATGTTAATCGCTGAAAATATTAAAAATGAGAATCACATCACAAACACTGAATGATAAACACTAATAAATTATATATGCTTTACGAAATATGTTTTGCATTCATTCATATAGTATAAACATTGAATGCAACACCTAACAATCCGGTGTAAGAAAGCCACTATCTGAACACCATTTTGAACGGTAAACAACATAAATCTCGATAGTTTGAAACTTAATAACAGAAAATTTTGATATTTTGTATAATTACTGAAAAATTTTGATTTTGGGGTGCCGAGATACATAATTAGCTTTGGATACATCTAACTACGATTTTAGGTTTGTCGAGATACATAATACATCCAACAAAGATACATTTTTTTTCCTTGTAAGGATATATAATAACTCTCGATTCATTTTTCTGTTTTGGATCTGTCGAAATACATAATTAGCTTCCCGATACATCTAACGAAGATACCTAAATAGTTGAAAGTTTTTGTAATTACTTTGTAAGGATGAGAATTTATGTAAATATGATAAGTTAAAGGTATTTATTTGTGTTATTTTTTCAAAAAAAATTAACTCATAAAAATATAACTAAAAATTACATAAATACACAACTTATGTTTTCAATATTACAAAATTTCCAACTCCCTAAACATATTACAAAAATCCCACATATACACAGAATGTTATGTATATGTTGGCTATGTTATGTATATTAAAAGGAAGAGAGAGTAAAATAATTAAAAAAGTAGGAGAGAGTGTAATTACTTTTAAAAGGTTGATATTTATGTTATTTTTCCAAAATATAATCGGACTAACTAGTTTAGGTTTTGGATGGATTGGGCTAGACATATTTTTGCAACGGGTTAGTTTGAGCACATCCCAAGACAGGCTATCCAAATATTGTGCTTATTTGGGCTAAACATGCATGTAGCCCACAATTGGCCCATTAAAGTAAAAGAATGAGTTGTTTGGATTTCGAGTAAAAAATCAGTGTAGAACCAAAGAAACTTTCTGCTACATACAAGCTCTGAGAGCCCACTGCATCAACATAAATATGAACAGAGAGATCTTTTAAGACAACATAGTATTCTTGAGCTAAGTTGTTCGGACTCTTCAAAAATACCTACGGGTGCGTGTCGGATCCTTCCAAAATAGTGTATTCTTAAAGGATCCAATGCGGGTGCGACAACATTTTTAGAGAGTCCGAGGAACTTAGTTCTTGAGGATGCATGTGATATCTCTTGGTAATTTGGGCAGCCATACTAGTAACATGTATACTAAGAAAGATGACAAAACAATTACAGAACATTATGTTCTTTACATGTTAGTGCACACATGGCAATAAGGCATCAACTTCACCTTAGAGAAGTTGATTTTTATAGTTTAGTCCATATCTCGTGCTACTTCAAATTAAAGTTTGTGTATTACTCTAGAGCAACCTCGATAGCAATATATAGTAATAACTGGGTTCATAATCAAATATTTATGAATATTTAGTGAAATTTTTAATAATCATATAGGTTTTGTGCAAAAGTTACTGAATTCACGTGAACGTGCAATGACTTTCAGTTTGGATTGACCACTTCCTGCACTGAACTTGGCCAATGTCATAGTAGAAATTGAAGTCATAAATTAGCATTATCTCTGCTACAATTTTGTTTTTTCATGATAACGATAATAACAATTACGCCTCAATTCCAAAAGAATAACGAGGTGATCGATTGTGCTGCTATGTTTTTAAATTATAGGCATATTTTCTTCTGCTGAATTCTGTAAAAACATATAGAGGACTTGTAAGATAACTTTAAGTACATTAGATTATAAAATCATTATACATAAAACAAATTTATATATCCTTAAAGATGCAAAAGGGAGCAAAAAAAGGAAATGCAACATAAGAGGAAATATATACAATAGTACTTTTCAAGTCTCACATTGAATTTTTTTTTTCCATGGTCTATATGTTCTTCTCCTCTGTGGATAAAAGAATACGTCGAAATTAAGTGAACACATACAACCCGAAAAAGAATGGTTAGATAAAGAAGTATTCTCTTCTTTAAATTCATAATATTATATATTATATATAGTAGTAACATTTAATATAAAATCAAGAAATTAAAATGTATCATCTCTATTGCTTTATTTTGGCTAGAAACAATGGCTCTTGATATGGTTATCATTGAGGAAGCAAATAGCAAAAAGGGAAAACGATGAATTGAATGTGAATAATCTTCAATGCTTAACTTTGGGATCATTAGCTTTATAGGAGGTTTGGTGATTTTTTTCTTATTTCAAATAATAAAGTTGGTGGATGGTACTTTAAAAGGACTTTGTATTTAAGTATTGTTATTGTATAATGTATATGTTGTCATGCATAAAGTAATATAACTTAAAATCATGGACATTTTTAAAATTAAAAAGCAAGTTTTAGGCTTTTCTGAAAGATTTAACACGAATAGTTACTCACTCAACCATATATATACTTACATAATTCATGTATAATATGTGTATAATCATATATAGTTAGTACAATATGTATATCGACTAAAAAAAAGTAAACACTAAATTTACCCGACCATTTTGTGAAAAGTCTCAAATTGTTAATTCAACAAACATAAATCTACTAACAGAAAAAAAGGAAGAAGAAAAAATAACATAAACATACACCTTAACTTACCATATTTACACAAATTTCTATTCTTACAAAGCAATTACAAAACTTTTACTAAATATGTATTTCGTTGGATATATTGGGAAACTAATAATGCATATCGACATACCCAAAATCGAAAAAAATATATCGAAAACTGATTATGTATCTTTACAAGGAAAAATATATCTTCATTAGATGTATTTATGTATCTCGACAGACTCAAAATAAAAAAAAAGTATCTTCTTTAGATATATTTAAAGCTACTCCCTCCGTCGCATTTTACTCGTCCCAATTGACACTGCACATTGATTAATAAAAAAAAATAATAACATGCCTACTTTACCATAGTACCCCTATTAAATGATGTTTACATTTTAATTTAGAGATAAAACAATGGAGTAATACTAATGGTAAAAAGGGAAAAAAAACTGTGTTAATTAATAAAAAATGACAAGTAAAATGAGAAATCAAATTAAAAAATTTGAGACAATTAAAATAAGATGAAGGGAGTAATTATGTATCTCGATAAACCTAAAATCAAAATTTCAATAATTATACAAAATATATTTAAAGTCATTTGTTATAAGCATATTTTTTCAAACAGAGCATAGTAAATAAATTTTACTAAAAAAATAAATATATTGACACGTGTTTTTGCACTGAGAAATAGTGTGTCTAGTTGCCAAACATAACCTTTCCATATTATACTACACACTGTGTATTGACCCCGTCACTCCACAAATTCCGTTTACTCTCTCTCTCAACTACTTTTTCAGCTGAAATCGTCAGATTCCGGCGATATGCCCGTCGGAGATTCGTCGGATTGGCCTCCTCCGGGATGGACTGAGGATGTTAAAGTCACCAACGGAAGGAAAATCAAGGTAGAAAATCCACTTATTCACCTCAATTTTACTCATCATTTTACCTAATCACTCGATTTTGTGGTGGGTTTATTCAGTTATTCATCGTATTGTTGAGGTTATTCTGTGTTTTTTTTGGGATATTGTGTGTAAATCCAAATGGGTTTAAGGTAATATTACTCATCATTTCTTCTAATTTGAATCTTTGCAGTAGGTAATTGTTCGAATTTTTGGTTAATTACATATGGGTTTATTGAGATTTTCCATCATATTGTTGATGTTATTGTGTGTTTATTTGGGATATTGTGTGTAAATCCAAATGGGTTTAAGGTAATTTTACTCTTCATTTTACCTAATCAGTCGATTTTATGGTTAATTACTAATGGTTTTATTCAGTTATTCATCATATTGTTGATGTTACTGTCTTTTTTTTGGGATATTGTGAGTAAATCCAAATGGGTTAAGGTAGTATTACTTATCATTTCTTCTAATTTGAATCTTTGTAGTAGGTGATTGTTCGAATTTTTGGTTAATTACAAATGGGTTTATTGAGATTTTCATGGGTTGATTGTAAAAATTAGCATATTGTTGCTGTTATTGTGTTCAAATTGCGGGAATTTTACTTATCATTTTACCTAATAAGTCGATATTGTGGTGGGTTTATTCAGTTATTCATCATATTGTTGAGGTTATTGTGTGTTTATTTGGGATATTGTGTGTAAATCCTAATGGGTTTAAGGTAATATTACTCATCATTTCTTCTAATTTGAATCTTTGTAGTAGGTGATTGTTCGATTTTTTGGTTAATTACAAATGGGTTTATTGAGATTTTCATGGGTTGATTGTAAAAATTAGCATATTGTCGCTGTTACTGTTTTCAAATTGTGGGAATTTTACTCATCATTTTACCTAATCAGTTGATTATGTGGGTTTATTCAGTTTTCCATCATATTGTTGATGTTATTGTGTGTTTATTTGGGATATTGTGTGTAAATCCTAATGGGTTTATGGTAAATTTACTCATCATTTCTTCTAATTTGAATCTTTGTAGTAGGTTATTAGTCGATTTTGTGGTTAATTACAAATGGGTATTATTCAGTTATTCATCATATTGTTGATGTTATCGTGTTTTTTTTTGGGGTATTGTGTGTAAATCCAAATGGGTTTAAGGTAATTTCTTTTAATTTGAATCTTTTAAGTAGGTATTTAGTCGAATTTTTGGTTAATCACAAATGGGTTTATTGAGATTTTCGTGGGATGATTGAAAATCAGGATATTGTTGCTGTTATTGTGTCTTTTTGGGGGATATTGTGTGTAAATCCAAATGGCTTTGCGGTAATTTTTATGGGTTTATCACAAAATTTGGATATTATTGTTTTTGGGCATCGACCGATATGCTGGGCCAGATTTTTAGCTCAATTTCACCGTCAATTCTTCAAATTCGATATGAAGTTTCGATCTTTTCTGGGAAATGTTAAGGAATCTCGATTTGAAGTTGATAGTAAGGCAATTTTGTAGTCGCACCCAAGAGTGTGGCCTAGTGGTTCAATGAAATGGGATGAGCACCATGAGGTCTCAAGCTCAATTCCCAACAATGACAAACACTAGGTGATTTCTTCCAATCTATACTAGCCTTGATGGACAGAGTTGCTTGGTACCTGGCACCTGTTGCTGGTGGGAGGTGGCATGCATCTCTTGGATTTAGTCGAGGTACTTGCAAGCTGGACCGAACACCACGGTTATAGAAAAAATAGAAGGCAATTCTGTAGTTAACTTTAGATGGGCCGATGATATTTTTTGATGGGTTATTCAAATTTGGGATATCAGTTTTGTAATTGTCGTTTTTGGGTGGGATCAATTTGGCAAACCACTTGCATGGAGATTGTAGAGTCTTGGTATTATCCTTTTTTATTGAATGGTTTATCAGTTGTGTAACTTGAGTATCGTTCCGCTTTGTATTGCAAATAATGTTTAAGTCATTTGATCAGCTGATTTTGCGGTTAACTACTAACGGGTCTATTGAGTTTTTCATGGGATGATTTAAAAGATTAGGGAATTATTGCTGTCATTGTGTTTCTTTTTTGGATGTTGTGTTCAAATCCACAAGGGTTTGGTGTGATTTTTCATGGGGTATCCAAACTTCGGATATTATTGGTTTTGTTTTGCACTTGTTTCGGGGGCATTGACCTATATGCTGGGACAGGCTCTGTAGCTCAATTTCCATGTCATTTCTTCAAATTCGATTTAAAAGTTCAATCTTTTTTGAGTAAATGTTAAGGAAGTTCGATTTAAAGTTGATAATAAGACAATTCCGTAGTTAAATCCTGATGGGTCGATGGTACTTCTTGATAGAGTTATTCAAATTTGGGATATCAGCTTTGTAATTGTTGTTTTAGGGTGGATCAATTGGCAAACCCACTTGCATGTAGATTGTAGAGTCTTGATATTACTCTTTTTTATGGAATGGTTTATCAGTTGTGTCACTTGAGTATCATTGTGCTTTGTGTTGCAAATACAGTTCTTAAGTCGATTTCCCCCTTTCTAGCTTTTCTTGTTGCTGTTTAGGCGGTGAAGTGGGATTGGAGTTTTTTTTTTTCTTTTGTAAAATTAAGTTTATGAGGTGAGTACAACAATGGTATCTCAGAACCTGTGTGGAGCTAAAACGTGGAAGAAAAGGTTTCGTATATGAGTACCAACTAGTTGGTATTAAGGCAAGAATCTTTTTAGTTTGGTTAGAAATTTATATGTCAGAGTAGAGGTGTAGCAATAAGTGCAAGAGTTAGAGAACCTCTAGTTGTATAAAACCCCTACATTGCCTTAAAATACAAGAAAATAGTATTGGAATGTAGCAAACATGAATAGACGGGAATGTTTATAGATGAATCATATGTTTGACCCCAACTAATATGGGATGGGAATATAGTTGATTGACTGATTTAATTTGCCATTTTCCACGTGTTATAAGTTCTCATCTTTGATTTATTTGATAATTATCCGCGTAACATATATCTTATCAGCCCAACACGTGTATCTGGCTAAATGCTAAAAACAGGCATCAACTTGTTGACTCAATTTGTAAGAATGATTGATCTAACATAATGTTATTTCCTTTAGGAATTAAAACTTTCCTCGGTCTTTGAACTCTTTCAAGATGTGTTTCATAAGGAACTTCTCTTTGAAAGTGCTTCATGTAATTGTGTTCTTGTCTTGTCTAGGCTAATCTTGATTTATGCTGTGATTTTGCACCATTAGAATCTGCACTATAAAAGTTTGTTGCACGTGGAATGAGAATTGACCATTGTTAAATGATTCCATGTAAGAAAGCACATAGTCTTCTGCTTATATGGCTTGGGTTACATAATGTTGTCATTTCTCTTTTCAGTACTATACGAATGTGGAGACTGGGAAAAATTTTTATTCCAAGAAGGAAGTCACTAGGTACATGAACACAAAAGAGACTTGCCATGATGTTACTCAATCAATGAATGATCAAGATAAGAGCTGCTCTGAGAACAATGTTAGTCAAATGAATAATCAAGATAAGAGTTGCTCTGAGAAAAATGCCAGACAAATGAATAATCAAGATAAGAGTTGTTCTGGGAAAAATATTAGCCAAATGAATAATCAAGATAAGAGTTGCTCCGAGAACAATGTTAGTCAGGTGAGTTTTGAAGGTGAAGTAACTCTTACGTTCTACTTCTTTGCTACGTGATTCTTATCTTCTAAGGTCTGTCTCGTGTTATTGTCAGACTGTTGGGGAACCAAATAATGCTCATGAATGGTTACCTCTAGGGTGGATAGTTGAGCTGAAGACTCGTAAGTCTGGCTCACATGCTGGTACAACTTACAAGGTATGAAAATGGAAATATACTGACCTTTGAAATGCTTGTGGTGATTATTTGTTGTAATATGCACCTCTTATTTTGACCTTTAGTGTGACTGTTGGAAATATCAGCATTGTGTCTAATTTGGTGATGTATCAGCATGCCTTTTTGGAAGATTTCATTCTTAGAGCAAACAGATAACCTGTTCACACGAATTCCATGTCGATGACAAAGTCTGTGGCATACAAATGATCATGTTGCTTTTGCTTCTGCTGGTAGTTTATCTGAAACCCAAAATGAGGGAGAGTAGTCACTATTCCGGCCAAGTAATTCCTACCCGTTCCTTAGCTGGCATTACAACCTTTATTGATACTATTTGTTAGTTGAGGTAATGATGAGCATGAAGATTCTAGCCAACATATACTGCTGCTGAATATTTTTTAAGGTCAAAAGTCTTCCATTAAGGGGTTGCGTGGTGTACGGACTAGCTAACGGACTAGCTAGCTATACAAGGTTTATATCATAGAGAAGAAGTCCAAATTTAGCCCTCTACTACACAAAATATCTTAATTTTACTCCCGGTTATACTTGTGGAATACACTGGGTATGTTGTTGTTGTTGTACTCTCGGTTATACTTGGGGCAATTCATACCTTTACTGGTAACAAGATGTCTTGTTTTTATCCTTGATTTTAAGAACACTCCAGCATGGGCTGGGTGAAGTCCACATGTCAAAATACTATTGGAAAATGGTTAAATTTACTCTCTGCTTTAGACTAAGGGTTAAAATTACCCGTCTTTATACTTTAGATTGGAGCTCAATTAGGGTCAAGGGAAAGCATGAGGATTTGCTAAGGATGGGGGTAAATGCCCTAAAGTGTTATGATCTCAATTCTCAAAAGTTAAAAAGAAGTAATCGCAATATTTTTGGGACAATTTTCTGATATTATATTGACTGATATTGAATGATGATTACAACTAATGGAAACTAAAGGATAACTGAAATATGAAAAACTATCTACTCGACTCCATGGACGAGCTTGTAATCTGTAGAATAGAAGAGAAGAGAGCTAGGTTAGAGGATAGAAAGAGAGACGAGAGGATTCAGAAGAGGAGGGAATTTGGATTATACCAGTTATGCGATAATACTCTGCCCCATGAGTTTGTTAGGCTTTATAACAGAACTCGTCCAGCTGGCTACATCTGAGCCCTCAAGCTCATTAACTTGGATTCTCATTGTGGCTGTTGATTTTAGTGTCAGTTATTTCCCTTGTTGTCTTTCTAGTTTCGAACTCGAGTGGTTGCATTCATTTTATTGCCATTTCTCGGGTCATTACATAAAGCGTAAAGGAGGGTAAAGTACCCTGTGAGCTTTATGAAAAATGATACTCCCTCTATAAATGATGCTACTTTCAGATGAAGTGCTCTAGTAATACCTCATCTTTAGTTTATGTTCTTATTTCTTTTGCTATTCTTCCAGGTTTACATTGAACCATCAACTGGAAACAAATTTTATTCAAAGCCTGAAGTAACTAAATATCTCAGAACTATGGAGCAGAACAACATCGCGGAAGGACAGATAGTACACTCTCTCCCTTTTAACTTTCTCACCATGATAGAATCTTTTTGTTATTTTTACCTTCTTTTAAATGATTCATGCACATAGATTTGGACCTGAAGATATTTTTTCCCAAGACACTAAATTTCATTCTTCTCAAGTCAAAGTTATCTTAATGAAACTAATCTATAGAAGGTTTTAAGAAACTTCTTCAGCTTTGATTGTTAGGAGAAGTCATGTGAAGCCACATAATAAAGATGGTTCAGTCAAAACAAAACTAAAGAAGTACTTTGGATGAGATTTGATCTCCGTATTGGTATCTTGGTCTGCATAATTACATAATAAAGATGGTTCAGTCAAAACAAAACTAAAGAAGTACTTTGGATGAGATTTGATCTCCGTATTGGTATCTTGGTCTGCATAATTCTAATAATGAATACTCTGTTTCTATGGCTCCTTAAGAAAAAAGAAAGTTTCTTGTATTTATTTTGGCAGTGGCCCACTGGAAATGATAAAAGTACTCTAAAGAATTGCACCATGCTTTAAAAACTGGTTTGATATGAAAACATCTGTCTTCGGGCAGCCTGACTTATATTTTGGACATTCTTATAGGAAAGAGTACTAGAGTAGGTAATAGTGTGATGGAGGAAGCAAGTTCCAGAAAAGTATTTGATGGTAGCTTTTGTATCCTTCGGTTATTACAACATCTTCATGTGTAATTATGTTTTTGTGTTAGCACGGAAATGGTGAAGTATCCTCTTCAAATCAGAAAATACCTGAGGATTGCAAAAGTATCAAGGGTGGGGGCCAGAGTCGCAAGTCCAAAAGACAGAAATCTGACACCGACCAGGCCGCGGTAAAGAATATTTGTTCTGTATATACTTATGATACCACTTACAGATTTGATTGTTAGCTGTGTAGTTCACAATGGGTTACCAATTTTCTCTAGTAATATATAGGTGGCAGTTGAAAGAAATTCACTGGGTTTAGCATTCAAGAACTGCAACTTATTCTCGTCAAATTATGTTTTTTTCTCAGCATGGCGTTGAGGAGGAGTCAGTTTCCAAGAAGAAAGCATCTCAGAATCCTGAAGATGTTGGGGAACAGAGACGCATATCCAACAGGAAGAAATCTGGCACTAACAGGCGCTCTACAAAGACTTCTTCTGTAATACACTCAAGATACCTCTGAAAAGATTTGATTGTTTAATTCGCTATGGATTTACTGATTCTCTAGTACTATCTTGGTTGCTGTTGAAAGCAATTCAATGGGTGTAGCCTTGCGATATTGCAAGTATTCTCATGTAATTATGTTCTTGTTTCAGCATGGTGCTGGAGAGGACTTTCCTTTAAATGAGAAACCATCTCTGGGTTCCAAAGAAAACAGTGAACAGAGTCCCCTATCCAAAAGACAGAAACCTGGCAGCGACAGTCCGTCTGCTAAGAGTGTTTCTTCTGTAATACCTCAGATGCTTCTTATAGATATCTATAGCTGTTCTATTCAGCGTGAGTTGCTGATTTTTGTAGTGACATTTAGGTTGCAGGTGACTCTGATTCAGTGGATGAATTTCCCCCTGGCTGGAAAAAAGAATTCATAATTCAAGAAAATGATCGTGGAACAAGGAAAGACTTGGTATTTCTCTTTTTTCCTCAGCCCCCCTTTTCCAAAATACCCCTTTCATTTCTCTTATCTGTTACAGTGTTACTCCGTCCGCGTAATTTATGGAGGGCCGTTTGATTAGGCACGAAGTTTAAGAAAGGAGGTTTTTTGAAATTTTGTGATTTAAAACAAACCTAAGACATTTGTGTGGTTATAAATCATTTCATTAAAAGGGTAAAAAGGAAATTTTAAAATTAAGTTGTTTCTAATTATATTAAAGTGACATGAATCGGGACAGAGGGGGTAATAGATAGTTGACAATTATGTTTATCTTATTCTGAAGAGGCTAAAGGTTGTCTAGTTCACCATCACCGGAAGCTCATATTCCAATTTCCTGTGAATTGAGAAGCCAAATTGCTGAGGGTGGAATGTACATAGACCTTACTCTTAACTTGTTAGAGGTAGAAATGCGGTTTCCGGTAGGCATTTGGCTCAAGATAAGCTATTTCAAAAACAGGTTTGACAAATACAAGATTAAAAGCTACAGTGAAAATACGGTAGAAAGGGAAGTACCGACAACACAAATAGTACATATAACCCACATAAAAGAAACGACAATAGTAATACAATGAAGAAAGAGATAGATATAATAATAATGATACTGATAAGTAAAACCATGCTCTCCCTCAAGAGAGGAATCACTCGACTACCTACTAACCTTCTTCCCTAATCCTCAACCCCAATTGCATTGACGCGCAGACCCCAGTATTAATATATTGGTCTAGTTTGGGTCTTAAAGACCTTTGTTGAGTAGAAATTACGTAGAATGTGTTTGTGTAATTTTCATCTTTTTCATCGTTGGGAAAGAGGAAGTTAAAAAAAAGATTTGCTGAAACCATACAAATTTAGAAGATGTGCATTTTTTTCATAATGAAGCTGAAGAAAATTGAAATATCGTCTGCCAAGGTATTTGTTGTTCATCTTCATCTCCAACAGACTTTTCCCATTCAAAAGAAAACCCATTTGTGAAACATTGCTTTCCCATTCACTCATTTTGTTTCCACCAAGACCACCTCAGTTGTGCTAACTGCTAAAGTGGGTTCATATCCCTTACCATGATCAATCTTGGATGTGCGGATTGAAAGGCTAGAAACTGATCGAAGCGATGACATTGCTGGGAAAAGATTTTTTCTTTGTTTTTGTATGTCTTTTTTTTTGTTGAGGGGAGGGGGGAGGGGGAGGGAGGACTGAGAGTTCAACTTCTTTTGGCTGAAAGACAGGAAAGTCCCCTTTTTAATGAGTTAGTATGGACATTTTGGGAGGTTTGCAAAACCCATATTGTATTTATTCGTATAATCTATTTAAGGTGGACATTCTATGTTGCGCCTTTATGCAGTATTTTTAGCATGCATGAGAAAGGGTGCTATGGAAACAGGGTTAGGTGATTCCCTGTGTGATAGACATGAAATGCCGTGACAGTACGATATATATTCAAAGTTAGGAATTTTGTGTCGACTTTGTCATTGCAGGTTTACACGGATCCAGTACATGGATATAAATTTCGCTCCAAAGAGGAAGTTCTCTGCTATCTACAAACTGGTGATGCTAGTAGGTGTGCTAGAAGACCTGCGAAAAGGAATGTAGCTTCAACTACGAAGGATGATTCTGTAAGTCTACATCTTTCTGGATCCCCTCTCACTTCCCTCTATCCATCGCCACTGTTTATTTAGACTTGTTTTGTAACCTTTTTCCATGTTCCATGTTAGTGTTCAGCTTGCATACAGAACCTTGTTGGTAATTTTTGTAATGTTGCCTCCAGTGCGATGCACTAGTCTCAACCCTTTAGTAGGAAAACATATTACATCCTGTAAGAGTAGTGCATTTGGTGCCTTCTGTAACACATTGTTTGTGTATTGGAGGTATTGAAGAAGCTCTTATGAATCAGGGAAGGCTCATTGAATTTGTGAAATTTTAGTCACTTGAAAATCCAA
Organism: Capsicum baccatum var. pendulum; assembly: GCA_030864225.1. Taxonomy (NCBI): domain Eukaryota; kingdom Viridiplantae; phylum Streptophyta; class Magnoliopsida; order Solanales; family Solanaceae; genus Capsicum; species Capsicum baccatum. The sequence goes on from CM061550.1 coordinate 10,807,025, forward strand.
GATTACTTGAGCCGAAGGTTTATTAGAAACAACCTCTCTACCTGGTAGAAGCAAGGTCTATGTACACACTACCCTCCGCAGATCCCATTTGTGGGATTACACTGGGTATGTTGTTGAAAAATCCAAGTTTAAATAACATAACTTCCCATCTTAATATGCAAATTGAAAGATGTGGAAACGAGGGTATTTGGCTTAGATTATAAGCTAGTCAAAGTGGCTTGTAAGCACCTTTTGGCTCATCTATGCGATTGATAACACTCGAAGTACGTATAAGCAATCCAAAATTAGCCAAAAACTGTAAGTTGGTCATTCCCATATGGCTTTTCAACTTATAAGTACTTTTGGGTTGAATAAAATTTTTGCGATTTCTGCCGACTTTCTTTGTCAATTTTATTTTTCTTACGATTTTATCCTTAATATATTTTCTAATTCTCAAAGTACCTTCTCCAAAACAAATCCATAACTTACTCTCCACTCTAAATTTGTCGTTCGTCCTTATCCTCACAGAAATATATGTTAATTTTTTACTTTTGGTAAAAATGTTATGGATATTTTAGTCATCGTAACAAAGAACATCTTATCAACACTTCTTTACCAAACACATTAGCTGCTTATTATCAGTTTCAGCACTTCAATCCAAACACATTTATTTGAAAATTTTCCTTCAGGACTTAAAAATTCTTTCCAACCCTTCTAGCTTATCAACTATTTACAATCCACGAATCCAAACAAGCTCATTAACTTACAAGAAATTTAGCTACTGACTGTTTCGTGGGACGGCAAAGGATGGCTCAGTACCTTACAATTCTAGATCTCAATGACCATTCAAATGCTATTTATGCCATTTTCCTTGCAAGTCCTTCAAATGAGGAGGAATCTTGTCTGATATTGCATGTCAAATATAGTCATTCAAGTGTGAAATCAAAGTTGAATATCTTTTCACCATGTTAACATTTAGCAGAATGGGTATATTCTTCTGCCCAACTGGTTGATCTTGACATTCTTCCTCCTTGTTCTTGGTTAGCCTTATTTTGGTTTCGTGGACTCTAATTGGGCATAATCCTGTGTAGACATGGTTTTTGAAAATAAATAAATTAATGAAGTTTGCCTGTCAATCTGATTATTATCAAGACCTTTCTCAAAAAAAAAATGCTTATTATCAAGACTAATGGATGTTGATTTACCTGGAATGAGAAGGATCTCTGATGGGCAGAAATTTATTTCCTTTGATAGCCCATGACAGATGATGCCAGCTTGAAGAAATCAGGGTGCTTTATGACAGGAAGACAACTTTTTGCCACTGACGAGTTGAAAGGTAATAATCTTTCGTTGGAGATATTGCTCCATAGTCCCAATGTTAGAGGATATGCATTGCTTATTCAGTATCTGGTCATCTGTTCTAGTCATTTCATTTCCCTTCATTAATTTGTTATCTAGATTTAATTAATTTCTCAATTGTGAAACTGGAATTATTGATTTAGGGGCAAAAAGTTTTGGTACTTGCTCACCTGCTCAGCAAGTTGAGAGTTCGAAGAAACAGTTTGACTGCAGTGTGTCTGATCCTAACACCATCATCTCATCCATTTTAGCTGAGATAAATGAGAATCATTCCATTGAAAATGTAATTGAAGATGCTGACATAGAAACTGTGAAAGTTGGTGTTACGCATCCATCAGCTGTTTCCACAAAGTCAGATCTCCTCCCAGAGAAGCAACTACTGGAAAATGAGCAGGAAAAGCTTAGGCATAAAGCAGCAAAGAAGCAGTCAAGAAAATCCAAAACTACAGAGTCACTTAACCTTGGTCGTCGGGCCTCCAAAAGACTTGCAGGTCAAAATCCAGAGGCGGAGGCGGCCAATTTGGATCTTGGTGAACGTGCTCTTCCATTGATCGTTGAGAAATCTTCCTCTCCTAGCCTCTCCATGAATGTCTGTCGTCAGGAATTGCTCCAGGACTCGGATCCTACACCGGAAACTGGCAACTCTGATCAGGTTTCCTTGAATGGAGAAGCTTCATTGGACGAATTACCTCCAGGCTGGAAAAAAGAAATCAAAATTACAAAAAAAGCTAATGGGATAAGAAAGGACCCGGTACTCTCTCTCTCTCTCCCCCTCTCTCCTCACATGCAGATCATCCTATTCAAACAGTATTTGTCGCATCATTATGACCGTGACAGTTTATACATGAGAAGGGCTGTCTTATGTTAGGAGTAGTAGGAGCTGCTTATGTGCAGAATGCTGCATAAGTAGATTTATATTCGGCCTTTTTAGTGCGGATCTTAAGTTGACTTGGTTATTGCATAAGTAGATTTATATTCGTCCTTTTTAGTGCGGATCTTAAGTTGACTTGGTTATTGCAGGGCTGTCTTATGTTAGAAGAGTAGGAGCTGCTTATGTGCAGAATGCTGCATAAGTAGATTTATATTCGTCCTTTTTAGTGCGGATCTTAAGTTGACTTGGTTATTGCAGTTATACATCGATCCAGTGCATGGCTATGTTTTGCGTTCCAAGAAGGATGTTTTCCGCTATCTACAAACTGGAGACATCAATAGTTGTGCTATAAGACCTGTCAAAAGAGATAAAGATGCTACAATGAAGGAGAGTTCTGTAAGTCGCCACATTTCTGATCCCCCTCTCTTGTCACCTCTGTTATTGCTGTTTGTCGGATAACTTCTAGTTTCGATGTTAATGCTAAACCTTGTTGGTCATATTAGTATGATAGTGCTTCCACTGATATGTAGTTGTTTCCTCCCTTTACTAACTAAGCATATTAGATCCCTAAGAACTTTGATGCCTTCTGTTAAGCTCTGTTTCATGTACTGGAAAGCAGGAAGAACATTCTCCTTAGATAGTATGCTTTATTCCGAGACACAGTGGCTGCATCAATGGAATACGTAGTTGGAGGAATCCAATAGAAAGACTTCAATCACACTACATCTTGTCAAGAGAGGTGATAGCATAGTTGTAAAGACTCTCCACCTTCAACTAGATTGGGTTTGAGTCATGAAGGGAGCAAAGTGGAGAAACTAAGTTGGACACCGAGTTTAGAGAGATTTGGGCAGTGTTGTTAAAGGCTCGCTTATAGTATGCTTAAGCTTTGAAGCTCGAGGAGGTCCAGACTGTACACTGCTTCACCTAACTGGTGCTTTAGTGTTGGTGTCAAGGTGCTAAGGTGTGTGCAACTTCATGATGGGTTTTGTCTTTAAGGGAAAACGAACATACGTATAGCCAAACCCAAGGGTGTGGCCTAGTGGTCAATAAAGTAGGTTTGAAAACATGAGGTCTCAAGTTCAAATCCCAGTAGAGATTAAAAAACACTAGATGTCCAAAAAAAAACATATGTAGAGCTAAATTATAGTTTTTACCATTCTTTTGTCCAAAGAGTTATTGTGTCTATAATTACATCTTCTTTCTTTACATTTCTATTTTTCTTCATTGAGCTTTTCTCCACTAAAACCCAAGCTTGAATTGCATTTTGCTGTTAAAGATCCAACAGACTTTGGTGCTTTTTCTGCTCTTCACTTTTGACTACTATTTTTTTTGGTGGTGGAATTACCCTACACTCTCCCTCCCTTTCTGTAGATGCATAATATTTCCTAAGTTTGAAGAGAATAGTTCCAGGTCATATACTCTCTGAAGGCAGTAGTTTTACATGATACCATAGCCAACTATGTAGAAGGTTAAAAGGATTAACTCTGCACCTTCTCGTTCCAGTTTGAACCATGACCTTTATCAGTAACTTTTTCTTTTAAGTGCATATAGATGTGGAAAATAATCATTATAAACTCTAGTTCATGATATAGAAGGTTAAAAAGGGACGGCTCGGTACCTCATGGTTCCCAAATCTGAACCACTATCCATGGGCATTACCATTGTCATTTCTCTTGAGAGTCTTTAAAATTGGGAAGTTTTCATATCTAGTATCTTGCATAGATAATATAACCGTTCCAAGTGTAGAATTTAAGTTGAATGTTTTAATCCCAGGGTCTATCGGAAATCGCCTCTCTATCTCTCGAGGTAGCTGTAAGGTTTGCATACATTCTTCCCTCCCCAGACCCCGCTTGTGGGATTACCTCCCCTGTCCCACTTGTGGGGGTTACACTGGGTATGTTATTGTGTTTTCATTATACTAATATTTCACTGCATGTCTCAACACTGTATATACAATAGAATTATAGAATAATCTTGATTTTTTTTTGATGAAGTAGTTTCATTGATGGCATCGAGAAGATGTGAAGAGTACAAAGACAGTGATTACAAAAGAGAGTGTGGGCTCCATTACATGTAGTTCTATGCTAGGGATAAGGTGCTAACGAAGTCTAAAGTTAGATGTCCAAAAAATAGATTGCACCAACTATTAAAATAAAAATAAGACTTGTAGCTTTGAGGAAGTGGTTTGGAGTTTTTATTCCATCAACACATCCATGGCTTCTTTCTGTGCAAACACTGAGAAATACTTGCAAGGATCATTTTTCAGATTTTCCTGATTGATTTACCAACTTTCCAAGTTTTCCAGCATTCATAGGCATAGTTAATATTCTCTGGAATAACCATCTTGTTTTTTGACTAGTTTTATTGCCGCGTACTGTAATAACGAACTATGTATTTCACTTTTTGTGATTAGCTTCAACTTTGGCAAGCTCAATTGTAGTATGGGTATTTACTTTTGAATGTGAGAACTCTCTAACGGTTGAAAATCCTCTCTTTTGGCAGCCCACAGCAGCTAACGCCAATTCGAAGAAATTAGAGTGCTCTGTGACCGAAAGGCAACCTTTTGCTGCTAAGGAATCCAGAGGTGATACTTCTTTAGTTGACATTCATTTGGATTCCAACTTTTACAAGTGACATATACTTAACCAAGTGTTGGGCCATCAACAGCAGTCATTATTCTTTTATTCTAATGTTTCCCCTTGATTATGTCTTACCAACTCTTTAAATATACATTTGTTTCTCAATTCTGGAACTGCGATTGCTGATGTAGGTCGAAAACGTTCAGAGACTTGTTCACCGGAAATACAAGCCAAGAGTTCCAAGAAACAACCTGAAAGCAGGGAGTCCAATGCAAACCTTATTGTTACATCATCTGCAGCTGATATATATGCAAAGCATTCAGATGAAAATGTAATTGAAAATGCTGGAATAAGAGACTCAAGTGCAGACAGAAAAGTCATAGCTGCTCAAAGTGACGCTATTAAAAAGTTATCAGCTGTCTCAACTCCTCCATCAGATCTAACCCCAGAACAGCAATTACCAGAAAATGAGCACGAAAAACATATTAATAAAGAAAAACTGGAGCAATCAAGAAGATCCAGAACTAAGAAACCAATTACACCTGGTCGGCGGATCTCAAAAAGACTTGTGGGCCACAGCCCCGAACCGGTGGCTGATTTGAATCTAGGTGAACGTGCTTTTCGAGCTGTGGTTAAGAAATCTGCTTCTTTGGACATCCCCCTGAATGTCTCTGCTCAGGAATTTTCCCAGAACAAAGATCCTGCATTAGGAACTGGTAGTTTTGATCAGGCTTCTCTAAACAGAGAAGCTTCAGGCAACGAATTTCCACCAGACCGGGAAAGGGAAATACCTATCCAGAACATAGATCCAACAGTAGGATCTGGCAATTCTGATCAGGCTTCTCTGAGCAGAGATGCTTCAGGGGATGAATTATCCCCAGGCTTGGAAAAGGAAATGCTTGCCCAGAACAAAGATCCGACAGTAGGAACTGGTAATTCTGATCAAGCTTCTCTGAGCAGAGAAGCTTCAGGGGATGAACGCTTGGAAAAGGAAACACTTGCCCAGAACAAAGATGCCACAGTAGGAACTGGCGATTCTGATCAGGCTTCTGTGAACAGAGAAGCTTCAGGGGATAAATTATGGCCAGGCTTGGAAAAGGAAATGCTTGCCCAGAACAAAGATCTTACAGTAGGAGCTGGCAATTCTGATCAGGCTTCTCTGAGCAGAGAAGCTTCAGGGGATAAATTGCCGCGAGGCTTGGAAATGGAAATGCTTGCCCAGAACAAAGATCCGACAGTAGGAGCTGACAATTCTGATCAGGCTTCTGTGAGCAGAGAGGCTTCACGGGATAAATTATTGCCAGGCTTGGAAAAGGAAATGCTTGCCCAGAACAAAGATCCGACAGTAGGAACTGGAAATTCTGATCGGGCTTCTCTGAGCAGAAAAGCTTCAGGGAATGAATTATCACCAGGCTTGGAAAAGGAAATGCTTGCCCAGAACAAAGATCCGACAGTAGGAACTGGAAATTCTGATCGGGCTTCTCTGAGCAGAAAAGCTTCAAGGAATGAATTATCACCAGGCTTGGAAAAGGAAATGCTTGCCCGGAGCAAAGATCGGACAGTAGGAACCGGAAATTCTGATCAGGCTTCTCTAAGCAGAAAAGCTTCAGGTAATGAATTATCACCAGGCTTGGGAAAGGAAATGCTTGCCGAGAGCAAAGATCGGACAGTAGGAACTGGAAATTCTGATCAGGCTTCTCTAAGCAGAAAAGCTTCAGGTAATGAATTATCACCAGGATTGAAAAAGGAAATGCTTGCCGAGAGCAAAGATCGGACAGTAGGAACTGGAAATTCTGATCAGGCTTCTCTAAGCAGAAAAGCTTCAGGGAATGAATTATCACCAGGATTGGAAAAGGAAATGCTTACCCAGAACAAAAATTGGACAGTAGGAACTGGCAATTCTGATTTGGCTTCTCTGAGCACAAAAGCTTCACTAGAGGAAATACCACCAGGGTGGGAGAATGAAATACTTAGACAGAAAAAATATCCTACAGTAGGAACTGGCATTTCTGGTCGGGTTTCACTGAGCAGAAAACTTTCACCAGATGAAATACCCCCAGGCTGGGAGAATGTAATACCCCCAGGCTGGAAGAATGAAATACCTGCCCATGCTTCTTCTCTGGGTGAAATACCGCCAGGTTGGGAAAAGGAAATACTTGCCTACAACAAAGTTCCTACAATAAGAACTGGCAATTCTGATCAGGCTTCTCTGAGCAGAAAATTAGCGTCAGCAGATGACTTACCACCCGGATGGGAAAAGGAAATGATTACTCGGAACAAAGTTCCTGCAGTAGGAACTGGCAATTCTCTGGATGATATACCTCCAGGCTGGGAAAAGGAACTACTTTTCCAGACCAAAAATCCTAAGGTAGGAACTGGCAATTCTAATCAGTCTTATCTGAGCAGAGAAGCTTCAGTGGATGAATTGCCACCAGGCTGGACAATGGAATTCAGAATGAGAAAAAATGCTCGTGGGAAAGACCCGGTATTCTCTTTCTTCCTCGGAATTTCTCTCTTCCCTCTCCTTGTGCACTGTCTCTTCCTCTCCTTCTCATGCACATCATCCTATTCAAGCAAAGGATATTTCCCACCTACTAATTCATACAAAAAGTCTGTTTTACATGTACTAATTCATACAAAAAAATTCTGTTTTACATCATTATGCCGATATGGGATATATGCATGAGAAAGGATGCTTTTGGAGAAGGGTTATCTTAGCTGCTTTAGTATTTTGCAGTGAAAATCTTAATTCTTAAGTTAACTTGGTCATTGCAGTACTACACGAATCCAATGCATGAATATGTATTTCGCTCGAAAAAGGATGTTATGCGCTATCTGCAAACTGGAGACATAAGAAGTTGTGCTGTGAGACCAACCAAAAGGGATCCGTATTCAACAATGAAGGATGATTCTGTAAGTCTGCACCTTCTAGATCTCCGACCTGTGTTCCCTGTCAAATCTATTCACGCTACATGTTTGATACCTCCAGTTCTCCATGTTACTGCTTTTTAGTGTGTATCAATCTTATTGGTCGTATTTGTATGAACTCTTTACTAGGAAGATAAATTCAATCCTGTACGAACAGTGGTAAAGTTGGTGTCTCCTGTGAAACTTTGTTTCATGTATTAACAAACAGGCTTGCTTAGTCTGAGACTGAGCAACTGACAGAACACCCACAGGTAAGATAAATTGGAAAGGGATGACCTTATCCAAGTTCAAAGAGAATGATTTCACATCATTCTATTCGATTGGAATATGTGGAGAGAATAGCTTTATACGAAATTACAGGTGAATGCGATGTCATAGAAGGTTAACGGAAATGATGCAGTAGTCAGGACTTATACTTCCCAGATCTGGACCACCGTCCTGAGCTTTATTCCTGTTCTCATAAGTTTGTTAAATGAGGAATACCTTTATAGCTGCAAAATGATGCTTTAGAAAGTTAGAAGAATGAATCGATACCGTTATGATTTTTGAGATTTCAACCACCATTTCAAGCATTGTACAAGCTATTTTTTCCTTGCAAATCCTTAAACTGAGGAGGAAAATCTTTATGTCTAGCATTTTGCAGGTACAAATATTATCATTCATGTGGAAAATTAAGTAGAGTGTCCATTCATTAAATTAACATTTCACAGCCTGTCTTTACTTTCTGTTTCTGTCTGAAAAAATAATGTTCTCAATTGAGGACTGTCGTCACAAAACCTTTATGCATTTCACTGTTCCAGTTCGACAGGCTCATTTTAATTTCTCAATACAAGTGTGTTGATTTATCTTGAAAGGTAGGAATTTCTGATGGTTGAAAGCTTCTTCTTTTGATAGCCTTCAACTCATGACACCAGTTCGAAGATATTAGGGTGCTCTTTGACCGGAAGCCAACTTTCTGCCACTGAGGAATCAAAAGGTGACAAATTTTAGTTGCGGATTTTGCTCAAACTCCAATTCTGATAGGAGATAAAAAATTATTCAGTATCGACAGTCATTTCAAGTCCTCCAATTTAGTCTTGTCATTGATATATGTCCTACTGTATTCTCTACATGTTGATAGTTATTTTCAGTTCTGAAATGGGAGTTGATGATGCAGGTAGAAAGTGTTCTGCCACCCGTTCACTGGCACTACATGCTGAGAGTTCCAATGAACATCATGAAAGCACTGTGTTCAACCTCAACACCAGTATTTCATCTACAGTAGCTGATATAACAGATAAGCATTCATGTGAAAATGTAAATGAAGATGTTAATATAGGAGTGTCAATGCGGTCGAGAAAAATGAAAAATAGTAAGTCATCTACTCCAGTTCGTCGGGTATCGAAGAGACTTTCGCGCCAGAACCAAGAAATGGTGGCTGATATAGATCCAGGTGAACGTGCTGTGGTTAACAATTCAGCCTCTTCAGGTCTTCCCCTGGATGCCTCTGGTGGGGAATTGGCCCAACAACCTGATCTAGCAACGGGTGATTCTGATCAGCCCTCTCTAAGAAGAAAAGCTTCATCACGAGATGCTCCATTAAAAGCTGTGAAGTATCTCTCAGAGGGCCAACCTTTCAAAGAGCAAAAAGTTGTGAATGGATTGACAAGTGAGAAGCAAAATGATGAGATAATATTGCGAGGTTCTCAGCCAGCTAGAATATCATGTGAAAGCAGAAAGTTTCACTCTGAACACCAAGCTGTTAAAGAAAGCCCTACAGAAAAGCCGGGAAACGAAGTACAAGACGGTCTATATAGATTATTGAACAATTCTCGACCAGTTGAATTAGCATCAGGAAGAATGGTATTCCCTGTGGAGGACCAGTATGTTTCTGAAAGGTCTACCATAGAACAGGTAAGTGAGAAACGAGACTATGAGAACAGGCAGTGGCAAGATTCACAACTAGCTGAGCCATCGTGGAGAAGTGTGGATCTTAATGTGGAAAACCAGCAATGGCAATATTCACAACTAGCTCCATCACAGAGAAGTGTGGATCTTAATGTGGAAAACCAGCAATGGCAATATGCACAACTAGCTCCATCACGGAAAAGTGTGGATCTTAATGTGGAAAACCAGCAATGGCAATATTCACAACTAGCTCCATATTCACAACCAGCTCCATCACGGGGAAGTGTGGATCTGAATGTGGAAAACCGGCAACGGCAATATTCACAACCAGCTCCATCACAGGGAAGTGTGGATCTTAATGTGGAAAACCAGCAATGGCAACATTCACAACCAGCTCCATCACAGAGAAGTGTGGATCTTAATGTGGAAAATCAGCAATGGCAAGAATCACAGCTAGCTCCATCACAGAGAAGTGTGGATCTTAATGTGGTAAACCAGCAATGGCAAGATTCACACCTAGCTCCATCACAGAGAAGTGTGGATCTTAATGTGGTAAACCAGCAATGGCAAGATTCACAATTAGCTCCATCGCAGAGAAGTGTGGATCTTAATGTGGCAAACCAGCAATGGCAAGATACACAGCTAGCTGAACCATCACAGAGAAGTGTGGATCTTAATGTGGCAAACCAACCTATTAGAGAAAAGCAAACAGGAGAGCTGGTTGCTGAGAATCAAGATGAACAGAACAGAAGGTTGCACGCGCAACTAGCTTCTTATACATTTGGGGACTATTGGTCAGACCCATGCTTGGAATTTGCATTCAAGACCCTTACAGGTACACTACCAGTAGAGGAGAACACACCCTTTCAGGGATCTGCTCATCAAGAATACAATACTTCCTACAGTCATGCCGATGATGGGTGCTTTGAACTGCCATTATTCAATACTTCCAGCTTTTACATGAATGATGTTCCACACCATTGTGCTCCATCGGAGGAGCACATCGTGAAGGAGCAACCGCCAATAAATCATACCTTTTTGCCCAATGGAAATAATAGCGTGCCAGGTTGCAGTAATGTTGTTACTCAAAACCCAGGTTTGGCCTTTTTCCCCAATGGAAATAATAGCTTACCAGGTTACAGTAATGTTTCTCAAAATTCAGGTTTGGAACCCCATGCTAAGGACTATCAATCTAAATTTAAATCTCAGAGGTGAATGAGAGCACATAAAGATTGGGAAGTGGTAGGTGTATTGATGGATCAACTAAATAACACGGTGCTGCTCCTGTGAATGCATTTTTGTGCAGCTGTATCCTCTAGTTGTAACATTTTCAAATGCGGTTTCTGGACTTGAGGTGTCTATAATTTGGCTGAAGATTGGCCGCAGGTGATGCTTCATCAGTTGTGTTCGATGTGATGGATAAATTAGGTTTGTTCGAACCAGATAGCTGGTCGAAATGTAGCTTTTAATATTTTGAATGCTTAGTTCCCACGATCCATTGACGTTTAGACAAATCTATTAAGGCATTCTAGACAGTTGTTTGCTAAATGTGTTCTGTATGAGGTTGGATCTTTAAGCTTTTGTAACACGTAAATTCGTCTCTCCTCTCTCCGCATCTACAACTGGATTGTTAAGACATTACATCTATAGATGCATCAAAAATGCCTCTTCAAACACGCCACATTTTTATGAAAAAAAAATAATCGAAAATGCACTCAATAGAGTTGTGGGATCTGAAACTATAGAGACCAAGGTTCATATTCCAGTAGGTACAGAAAACTCATTTTATCTAATGATGAAATAATCGAGGTGAGTTGGTTCGAACAACATGGTTTTATTTGAAGAAGAAAGTGTAATGGGCAAACAATAATTTCTTCACCAAGAATTTCTAGATATTTGACATGGTTATCTCACAACTTCACATTTTGGAGGCAATGGTAAAGTCATTCTGCATAATAAACCTCAAATTGCAGTGCATGGTCACTAAATAGAAAATCATGTCAAGAAGAATCATCAAATTTATCTTAAAAAAAATGAAAAGAAAATCCCAACTTTTTCATTCCACTACATGCTGGAACCACATTTAGATAACACGTTGCCCCCTTCCGTTTTTACCATATGAAATCCACACTGCGACACTTGAAATATCATAACGAGTTGATCGATCGAGTGATGCTTCACATCAATAAGAAGACTCTTTCCATCCACCAAAGCTTTCTTCTTCATATTCCCTCTCAGAATATTCCTACAAAACATAGCAAAATATATCATGCACCTAGCATTACAACTATACTTACATGTCTAAAATTGGATTGACGCGAATACTGATGATTCATAGAGTCGATCGATCCCAACTTGTTCGCGAGTGAGACATACTCTTTTTTTCTGTGTGCGCGTGTGTGAATCAATAAAATCTTAGAAAGTAACTTGCCTCAGGAGTAAAGGTCAGACCAACTCTAATTTCTCCACAGTATTGCTCATCTTTAACAACATTATAACATGTTGTTGGGATGCTCCCATCTGTTAAAACTGGCTCAATTGTTATCCTGCAATCATCATACCATTGAATATCTCAAAAACAATACTATCAACCATTCAACTTCTTTAAACAACACTAATAATCTCTGAGCAATTTAGACCACCCTTTGTGTAACATGACTATAAACTAGACATATGGTGATCTCAACATATTAGACGTGAGTGCACTACACAATCAAATTCAGATTATATAACTCCACAAGTGTGGTCCAGGGAGGGTGGTGTGTACGCAACTCTGACCATACAGTATGAATGTAGGGAGCCTGTTTTTAATAGACCCTTAGCTCGATTAAAGCATATCAACATCAAGCATATCAGCGCTGAGTGCACGTGTAACCACACTATCAAACTCAGACTATGTTTACGTATCTAAACAAGACGTATAACTAGATTCGCCTCTGACTAAATAAATATACTTACTTAGCTTCCCCAACAAAGTCGTCCTCACCGATAGAATCACTGTCCATAATCTTCAAGAAGAGTTCTTCAACACCCTCAGAAATGGAGAAAATAAATGTTTCATTCCATTCTGGATCAGATCCCTTCCCTATGGAAATTGACCACATCAAGATCATAATCATAAAATCATAATTGATTAAACTAAATTTTATTTTCTTAATAACTGTATGTAACTTTAATTAAGACTAAATTAACCAAAGATTATGACAAATGTACCTGATGCAACACTGCTCTTTTGCTCCTGAGTTCTACAAGTTAAGACCACATATGGATCCATATTATCTGTATCAACCAACATAACATTTTGTTAATCGAAAAAATACGAAGTATGAATCGAATTAAGTTACAAAAACAACATGTCCAGTGAAGTCTCACAAAGTGAGGTTTGGGAGGGTACAGCGTACACGACTTACCCCTATACCTCATGGTATGAATTGACTTAAGTTATTACTCCCTCCATCCCATTTTACCCGTCCCAAATTTCCTAATTTGGTGTCCCATTTTACTTGTCTTTTTTTACTTATCAAGACAAGACCATTTTTTTTCCATATTTTACCTTTTGCATTAATTACTTTTTCTTTAAATTAAAATGTAAACATTATTTAATAGGGGTACTATGGTAAATTAGCTATGCTATTTATTATTTTTCTTAATAGCTGTGTCATCCCAATTTGGGACGAGTAAAATGGGACGGAGGGAGTATTTGAGAACTTGTTGTGCATTTCAAAAGATTAACCTTTTTATCAATCAGGATACTCAAGTATACCTAAAAATGAGCCTAGAAGTAAAATGGCCAACATGAATGTTGATGTTTTTATTGATTATTCCCCCGATTCTATTTTATTTGACATCGTTTGACTAGGCAGAAAACTAAATCTTAATGTCACTAGTATATCACATACACTAGTAGATTCAAAATTTGAAGTATATTCGTTACTACAACAAACTCAAATTATTCAGACACAAATAAATATCGATATTTAATGGATTTCTTAATAGAAATACACGATCTGGGCAGAAGCTCTTGATTCGATCTGGAACCCATAAATTACATGTAGATCAGCTTCTGCCCTCTGATCAAAATAAGTAACAATAAAAATCAAACTTTCTACAGTACTAATTATATTATTCAATCAATCATAAAAAATTTAAATTTTAGCAGACAAGGAACCAGATCCAAGATACAAATTCATATGGATCATGATCAATTCCCTTTTTTACTTTCATCTGGTGAATTCAACTTCTCCATTACTCAATTTTTTCTCCTATTCCTCTTCCATAGTTAGATTTCTCAAATGATCACGCAACTACAGTTATTGTTTCACAAAGTCATCCTTTTTTTCTCTATGACGTAACTGTCTGATATAACTATTAGTTGCGAGATCATACGAGAAAATCATTTCTTTCCAACCAAATTCTAATGGAAAGAAAAGAGATCCATACATTAAAATGATCAGATCAAGAAAAACTTACTGAGAAAATCAGTATTTTCAAGGCCTTTAGCACTAACAAGAAGTACTTCAAGTTTTCCTCGTACCATTTTCAATCAAAGTCTTGCACAGATCCCGAGGGGGAAAAAAACCTTTTTTAGATTCTACGCAGGTATTTTCGGACAGGGATTGGTTCCTTTTATCGATGTAAGAATTTTGTTAAGGTGGCCTTTTTATATGGGAGGTGAACCGGTTTAGGTTGGATTAGATCGGACTGGACCGGAGGGGTGGGCTGAACCGCTAAAGTATGGGATCTGTTATGGTGTGCAGGTAAGTAATCCTCATGTGAGTTGTTGATCTGTCGTATTGAAATTTGAAAATCACATTGTATCTCTTTATTAGGGTTTTAAAAAAATCGAACCGATCGATAAATCGAACCGATTGATAATAATTTTTTATTGGTTTTATAAAAAATTTTATTGGGTAAACGGTTCGATTTTGGTTTTAGCTTATTGGTTTATCGATTTAACCGATAACCCAATAAGGATACACTAAGTTATTGTTTTATCCCTATTTATGTTATATATATTATATGCACTACTTATTCACAATTCAGTGATTCATAAAGTATTAACTTATTCAGGGAAATAAAGGCAAAATATAAAGCTCGAGTATTATCGTATTGGAAAGCTTGAAGCATTTAGTAGTTTCCAACAATTAGGATTCAGTTTTCTTCTGAACTAACATTCAGTTCAAGTTTGAAGATTCTTGTAAACTAAAATGCATTGTGTAAGATTTTGGCGGTGTCACACCCCTTTTTTTAACTCCAAAAAAGAAAGATTTTAAAGTTTTGAAAGGGTTTTTATTGCTAAGTGACAAAAGAATGAAAATTTGTTTCGAAAAGGATTATTTACTTTAAAACTCAGAGTCGCCACTTGGCATAATTGGATATGCCAAGTCACCTTTGGGAATCTTTTTTCAAAACTGTTTTTGATTCTTTCAAACTGATCCGCGAACAGAGATTCCGGTTAAGGAATTCTGTTGACCGAGGGGAAGGTGTTAGACACCCCTCGATCCCGTGGTTCGACCACGGTCTCTTGGTAGAACATATCGGCTAATTCGACACTAAGAGTGTATAAACCACACAAAAACATACAAACCAATCAATCAAACAAACCAACAAACAAATCCAAAATTATAGTGTCCAGTCCAATTATTACAATCCGAAAATAGAAAAATGCGAAAAAATATAAATCCTATTCTAAACTAATCCTAAACTATGCTCCGACTTTTTACCCGATGCCTTGGGCCTTTATCACGGACGTCCTTCGAGTACAAAATACTTCGGGGCATTCCCCGGATAAATAATACAAATACCTCGGGGCATTCCCCGACCAAATGAGTACAATTTTCAATGTGAGAAAACCAAACCATTCACCCAAATTTCAAACATTTAACAAGATGTCAAACATTCAACAAAACCACAAATTCTAAACTTTGCCTACCCAACCTACGTTTGCCTATCCAATTCGATGACATTTACATTCAACATCACAATAAATCAAAATTTATCCAAATCTAACCTTTTCATTATTTTTTCAATTCCAACCCCCAACTTCCTTTTTATGATCAATCCATTAAAACATGATCAAGTTCTTTCCTCAAACCTCCGAAGCCGAATCACCAAACAGTCATGATCATAACATCAACATCAACAAAAATTCAACAAAGCATAATCACATCACACATAATCACAGCCAATTAAACAAGCCAAAATAAATAAAAAAAAGAGCGTGTTAAAGAGTTTGACTTTCCAAAATAGACTTTCGTTGATAATGATGAGTTAAATAAGACCCGAATCCGAAAGCCCGAATAGAAAATCTCAACAGCGACTAAATCCCCACTTAGTATCGAATAATTTGACACTTGAACTTGACAGAGATGGACCGATTGAGATTACCAGAACTCGAAATCAACAAATACTGACCCCTTAATTACGAAGGACAATGAACCCAACACCGAAATTTATGAGAGAACCCGCAAAAATATATACCTAGAATTCCAATGAACTCAGGCAGCGGCGATGACCAACGGAGCAAGAATAGATTCAAGTGAAGCTTAGCTGAAATAGACGAATCGGAGCGGATTTCGATGATCGTCACCCGTCTACCATTTTTGTCTCCTTATTGAGTGTGGGTGTGTTTTTTTGTATGTGAAATTGTGTAGAAGAAGATCAATTCTCTCGAGAAAAATGGCGTGTGTATTGTATATACCGTGGAGAAAAAGTAAAAAAAAATGGAATTCTCCTCTCTGATATGTGCTCCCCCCACTTTTTTTGGGTCCAACCTGGAAAATATATTATATGTTTTTTGTTCCTATAAAATCCAAAAGAGAGCAAAATGGCATCCACTTTGTACAACCGTCCATTTTTCTTTTCCTTCGTAGTCAAGAAACGTGAGGAGGGGGTGAGGGGGTAGGGTAGGTGATGGGGTAGTGGTGAGGGTGATGTGTCCGCTTTTAATTGGAGAGGTGGTTAGGATAGGATTAACAAGGTAAAATTTGTTAGGAATTTTGTTAAAGGTTGTTATTTTTGTATTTTTGTGGGGAATAATTAAACGGGGTAGGGTACATGGTCGGACAAGAGTAAAAAAAATGGATAAAATTGGACTTCGGGAGGGACAAAATTACGTGTCTACATCATTCCCCCTTTGAATGTAAACACGAAGTGTTTTCAGACAAAAAAGTAGACAACGAGACAGAATTTTGTCCCGATCATTATTCAAAAGAAGAAACAGAAGGAAGAAGGACAGCCGAGTCTTGACTTAGGACATCCTACCTACCCAAGTTATGAGGGAGTCAAGTCGCAGGTATCTTAAAGGATTGGAAGGAGGTGGACAATACCGAATTGGAGAGTTGAGTGAGGTCCCGTCGAGGTTCCGGTCCGCAGCTCTGTTATTACATCAAAATGAAAATTACAAGTAAAGACATAAATGAAATTATAAAATCCTATCTATATAGCTTCTCTGGACTCTTGACTTGAGTTTCATCACCCTGTTCTTCAGGCGGGCTCCTGACAAATAAAAATTGACAAGGAAGTGTGTTTCCCAACAAATGACACTTGAATTACCCAAGAAAATGCGCCTCCTTACAAATGCTTGAATTACCCAAACAAGGAAGTGCATCTCCCTACAAATGTTTCTTGAATTTCCCACACAAGGAAGTGCATCTCCTTACAAATACCACTTGAATTACCAAACAAGAAAGTGCATCTCCTTACCAATGTTGCTTGAATTAACCAACAAGAAAGTGCGTCTCCTTACAATGTTTCATGAATTAACCAAATAAGGAAGTGCGTCTTCTTACAAATATTGCTGGAATTACCCGAACAAGGAAGTGTGTCTCCTTGCCAACGTTGCTTGAATTTCCCCAAACAAGGAAGTTCATCTTCTTACAAATGCCACTTGAATTACCCAATAAGGAAGTGCGTCTTCTTACAAATGTTTCATGAATTAACCACACAAGGAAGTGCACCTCCTTACAAATATTGCTAGAATTGCCCGAACAAGGAAGTGCATCTCCTTACCAATGTTACTTGAATTACCAAAACAAGGAAGTGTGTCTCCTTACCAATGCCTCTTAAATTACCAAAACAAGGAAATGTGTCTCCTTACCAATTCTGGTTGAATTACCCAAACAAGGAAGCGCGTCTCCTTACAAATGTTGCTAAAAATACCCAAATAGGAAAGTGTGTCTCCTTACCAATGCCTCTTAAATTACCAAAATAAGGAAGTGTGTATCCTTACCAATGCCTCTTAAATTACCAAAACAAGGAAGTGCGTCTCCTTACAAATGTTGCTTGAATTGTTCAAACAAGGAAGTGCGTCTCCTTACAAATGTTGCTTGAATTACCCAAATAAGGAAATGCGTCTCCTTACAAATGTTTCTTGAATTACCAAAATAAAGAAGTGCATCTCCTTACAAATGTCGGTTGAATTATTCAAACAAGGAAGTGTGTCTCCTAACAAATGTTGCTTGAATTGTCCAAAAAAAAAGGAAGTGCGTCTCCTTACAAATGTTGCTTAAATTACCAAAATGTGTCTCCTTATCAATGCCGCTTGAATTACCAAAACAAGGAAGTGCGTCTCCTTACAAATGTTGCTTGAATTGTTCAAACAAGAAAGCGCATCTCCTTACGAATGTTTCTTGAATTACCCAAAAAAGGAAGTGTGTCTCCTTACAAATGTTTCTTGAATTACCCAATCCTCACAAATGTTGCTTGAATTGACCAAACAAGGAAGTGCATCTCCTTACAAATGTCTCTTGAATTATCCAAACAAGGAAGTGTATCTCCTAGAGATATTGGATGATGAGTTTTACCATAGTTTTGATTACCAAACCTATGCAACAATACTATCTCCTGCATTTGTGGAAGTGAGGCATTTCAACTTTTGATGTTTAGGCTCTGAAATTCTTGATTCGAAGGTAACATGCGTTCCTATTTCATACAAGGAAAACTTGTTAGTTTAAAAACATGGTGGCTGGTTTGTGGATTTAGCTTTCGTGGCAATTGCTCTTGCCCCTGTCACTTTAATCTTGCTTTCAACCATTAGCATATGTCATTGACTCGCTGCATCATTGATCCAAACTCAGATTATTAAGAGTGACTCTGAAACAAACACAATATTTCTGCTTTGCCATGCTTCTTAAATAAACCCTTTGAATCATGATATTTCCATAAGTTCCCAGACTTGTCTGTTGACAAAACTTTTTGCATGCCTTATTTCGGCTCACAATCATATCTCTTTCATGTGTTAGCCTTTTGTCTTGCTTTGTGCAATTGAGGAAGCTAATAGCCAATTTTGAATTCTTTTCTCACTCATTTTGACATGGACTTGACTCAACGACAAGAAAAAAAATGACAATGATTTTCTATTTGAATAACTGACTCAAGAAAACAAAGTAAAGATAAAGAAAAGAAAGAAAAAACAATGAATGTCCCCATTTGAAACAAAGAAATGAAAAATTTATCTAGAAATGACAGTCAACTCTAATGTTTATGTCATGCATTTTGGATTAAGCTGCCTGATCTTTCCATCCAAACTTTCTACCAACTAATGTTAAGTTAATGGCCTTGAAACTGAGTTGTTTCCTTAGGTCAATTGCATTTAAGACCTCATTCGGCTAGTGACACCTTGAAGGATTTTCGCTTACAAGCCTCTCTCATTTTTCTCTCGGCTCACCATCGCCTTATGGTGCCTGTGAGGTTTTTCACCATTGAGAATCTTTCATTTTGATGTCTCAGCTCACCATTTTCCTATGGTGTCCGTGAGGATTTTTCACCAATGAGACTCTTATTTTCATTTTTCTCAACTCATAGTCGTCTTACAGTGCCCGCGAGGGTTTTCACCGATAAGACTCTCATTTTTATCTCTTGACTTACCATCGACTTATGGTTCTCGTGAGGGTTTTCACCAATAAGACTCTCATTTTTATTTCTCTCCTGATTCCTTATGCCGAGGAAGACAAGTAGTTCCCAAAATGCGTCATCATATCCCTTGCATGCTTAGCCTTAGCATTCTCAGAGATTGATCTGAAGGTCTTTATTTTGTTATAGCTTGGCTTTTGGATAAGGTTAGAAAAAAAGGATGACATGAGGTCCAAACAATACTTGAAGTGGGGTAGGACTTACAACTTTTGGAATCAACTCCAACAATGAGAATTAACTCATTCCCTAGTTTCTTTTGATCGAGTGATTATAAATTGTTTATTTGGTTAGATCGAGCCCAGAGCAGGGCAGCCTACGTATCTCACCCCCGAGAGAGGAGAATCAGGTCACGCGTAGTTCTGACAGCTTGTTCTTTTGCTTGATTCTGACTTCTTTTCTTTTTTTTCTTTTATTGACTTTTTTTTGGACATATTTTCTTCCCTTTTTTCTTCTCTCCTTTTTTGAAATGTTTTCGACTCTATTGCTTTGCTCGACACTTTTCTTTTGAGTTTTGCTGACTCTATCTTGATTCCAAAAGTGGGGTATGAAAGAAAATAGGACTAAGGCTCAAACGGGGTAAACAAAGGATGACACAATGTTTGGATAGAAAAATAAAATGCCTTCATCATATCAATCCTTGAGAATGCAAGTACATAACACTCAATTGGAAAATGGGAGATAAAGATCAAGTATGACACTTTAACAACACTAACTTAAACTGAACATGTGGGCCACTTCTTCTTCTTCTATACTTGTCTAGCATACAACTCCACCTTTGTTATGCATCCCTCACATCGAATGATTCATGCTTTTGTGGAGCTGATTTTCTTTTTGTTCACGCAACCACTATTTGACCTAATGAGACATGTCGTTCAATTGATGACCAGGTTATTCTTGCGATTCTCAAAATAATTGCTTTAATTTTCAAAGAAGGCTTGAACTTGTCAGCAAATGTCTCAGCACTATGCTTATTTTTTCAGATGCTCTCTTTTCTAACTTTAACCCTCGGATTCAATGTTCATGCTTAAACTGGATTTTAAGATCTGGCTGAAAATTTTACTAGCATGTCATATCACTAGAGTCAACAAAAAATATACTATGTAAAGAAAACAAACAAAAAACACATATTTAAACACAAAGAAAAATGGGACACTTCATTTAGTTGAAACAAAAGATAGAAAAGTTTGAACATAAACGACAAAAGGACAAAATAAGATAGATCCCGAACTATAACCCTGAAATAATTTGGACAACAGAAAGTAACACAAAACAAGCTACCAGACCTCTTCCTAGTAGGGAGATGGGTGGCTTATCAATTGCTCAGCCTGACATCTTAGCCACTGATTTGTATATCAACACGACTAGAGCTTTTCTCACTGTCAATGTTCTGCACCATAATCGATTTATCTTGAATCATCTTTTCTATTTCTTTTTTCAAGGCATGACAATCTCTAATACTGTGACCCTGAACATTAGAATGATATGCACATTGTACATTAGGATCAAAATTTCTCGAATGCGGGTCAGGAGTATCCCAAGGAGAGGAGTGATCATGCACCGCTGTACCAATCTCTGAAATAAACTGGTATATGACTCTCCGATTTGTGTGAAACTATCCCTTGACTTCTGTCTCATTTCATTGTTTGGCTTAAATTAAAAACCAAGCCTAGAAGGGCTTTGATATGTATGTGGAGTTGGAGGATGACTCAGCAATGTTGGCGCGCGCCAATGTGGGTAAGATGGGGGTTGAACATATGGTTGCGCATTATACACTTGATATGGAGGTGAGGGAATGGGATATATTAGATTTTGGGAAAGATTTTGTGGAGCTTGGGCATAAAATCGGGTTTGAGCCTGTGCGTAACGATGGTGCGGTCCTTTTTCCCGTGCCTGTTGTCCAACTACAATAGCAGATGCAGCTTCCCCATTCTTCTTTCCTCCAACACTTCTCGAACCTTTTGGAATTTCTTGAGTAGTCGTTTTCAATGTTGCAAAACTCATAATGCGACCGGTCTTAATTCCATTCTCTATCATCTCCCCTATTTTGAGGAACTCAATAAATGGCTTACCTAATGCAGGTAACAAGTGTTGATAATATGTTTCATTCTGCGCTAGAATAAACTCCTCCACTATCTTACTTTCTTTCATTGGCGGTTTCACCCTAGCAGCTTGTTCACGCCCTCTAATCGTATACTCTCTGAAAGGTTCAGTACTCTTTTTCTTCATATTAGTTAGGGATTTCTCGTCAAGAATCAACTCCATAAATACATCTGCGCTTGAATAAACTCCTCCACTATCTTACTTTCTTTCATTGGCGGTTTCACCCTAGCAGCTTGTTCACGCTATCTAATCGTATACTCTCTGAAAGTTTCAGTACTCTTTTTCTTCATATTAGTTAAGGATTTCTCATCAGGAATCAACTCCATATTGTATTGAAATTGTTGCATGAATTCATTAGCTAGGTCATCCCAGTTATTCCACCTGTCGATGTCTTGGTCAACAAACCATTCTGAAGCTAGACCTGAAAGACTCTCACCAAAATATGTCATAAGTAATTCTTCCTTCCCTCCAGCGCCCCTTAGCTGGTTGCAATAGCATCTAAAATGTACTACAGGATCGCCATGTCCATCATACTTCTCAAACTTTGACATTTTAAAACCAAGAGGAAGATGTACACCTAAAAAATGCACAGATCTTTATATGAGACACTTTTGTACCCCTCAAGTCCTTGTAAGTTTTTCATAGTCAGTTCCAAACTTCTCATTTTTCTGGCTATTTTATCTTGTTCTTCTATCATAACATGCTTCTCAGTGTTAGTAGGAAATTCAGGCGGTTGAGTGTAGCCATAAGGATTAGTCGACTTAAATGTGGGCTCAATAGCATGATGTTGATCAACAAAAATATTTAATACAGGCTCTCTCGCAGTGTGGGGAGGCACAACTTATGGATAAACCTCAGAAGCAGGAGCTTCGAGTAGGGGTGGTGCTGTAAAAACATGAACAGTGGGTAGAGCCGAGCATGTGGTAGCTTTGTGTTGAGGAGTGAGGAAATGAATATTGGAAGTGTTTGTATAGTGTTGCCCCGGAGCAGGTCCTGATGCATGTTGTGGTGTGTCAACAAAAATAGGAAACTGTGTATGTGACGCTGGAGGCAAGCTAGAAAAACATTCCAGATTATCAGCGAGAAATGGAGAAGGTGGCAACCCATTAGCCCAAGCTCGATGCATTTTTATCATTTGTTGCCTTAATTTTCGAATCTTTTCATTAGCTCCTAAATTCTCATTGCCCGAACTCCCTATCTGATCAGTGACAACAAACTCGATATCCTTGTTGGCCATAACTTTCTTTGTGACTTGGTGCAATATGGAGGACCAGCCAAAATGCCACAAACCAACCACCTTAAACTAACTGGACAAGAGATAGCAAACGCGTTAGAGTTCAACAATTTTTCAAAACCTCTTTTTTTTTAAAAGAGATCACCGAACCCGAGAAGGGCGCCTACGTATCTCACTCCCGAAAGAGGAGAATCAGGTGTGCGTAGTTCGTGAAGTTTTGCCAAAATGGCCAATTAAACCTTTTTTTCTTTTTCTTCTCTGTTTTTTTTTGGAAACTTTTAGAAGAGAAAATAACAAATTGTCAAAAGAATTGACGAAAATCTTTTTGAATTTTTCAACTTTATCATCTCTATACAAAATGAAACCTACGATTACCAAAGAAAAATCTTTTTGGATTTTCGATTTTGAATTTCATATGAAAGTGAATCTTGAAACTACCAAAGGAAAATCTTTTTGTGGTTTTCTTTTAAAGATGTATATGAAACACTTACTCTAAATGAAGAGTTAAAAAAAAAAAATCTTTTTTGAATTGTTTTTCATATTCCTATACAAAATGGAACCTATGATTATTGAATTTTTTTTTTCACATTCCTATACAAAATGAAACCTATGATTACCAAAGAAAATCTTTGTTGGTTTTCAATTTTGAATTTCATATGAAAATAAAAATTAAAACTATTAAAGAAAAATCTTTTTTTAAAATTTTTTGAAATAAGATCAACGAAAAATGAAACCTACGACTATTAAAAAAAATCTTTTTGTAGTGTTCTTTTTGAGGCATATGTGAAACACCTAATCTAAATAAAGAGTAAAGAATTTTTTTTTGAATTTTTTAAATAAGATCTCCGAACCAATAATAGGCTGCCTACATATCTCACTCCCGAAAGAGGAGAATCAAGAGTGTGTAGTTCGTCCAGATTGGACAATTAAGGATTAAATAACCAACACCCTGACTTGAGAGACACGAGCACAAACAAAAGATGCAAAACGTCAATAAAATCTTTTTGAGTTTTCAATTTGACATTTCACATAAAAATGACACCAACAACTATGAAGAGAAATAGTTTTTTTATTTTCATGAAATCTACAAAACTCCTACAATTTTTTTTTTTGGCATTTTTCTTGTATAAAAACTACTATGAATGAAAAATCTTTTTTGAAGTTTTTGAATTGAGAATGCATGCTAAACGAGACAAAGGAAAAAATGACACCAACATCTATGAAGAGAAATATTTTTTTTATTTTCATGAAATCTACAAAACTCCTACAATTTTTTTTTTTGGCATTTTTCTTGTATAAAAACTACTATGAATGAAAAATCTTTTTTGAAGTTTTTAAATTGAGAATGCATGCTAAACGAGACAAAGGAAAAATCTTTTTGATATTTTTGTTTTTGAGAACTGAGTGCAAAAGGTAAGAATCTTTTTGAATTTTTGGATTGTGAAGAACAAAAGCCATGAAAAATTCTAAAAAAAACTACGAAACTTTTTTCTTCGACTCACCTCTTTCTTTTTCTCCTTTTTTTCTTTCCATATTTTTTGTCAACGCACTTTATTTCTAACACATGCTTTGCCCCAAATCAGTCCGACAAATGACCTCGTTATCCTCCAAAAATGCAACAGTTAGCACGTAGAGACGCTTTATGGGCGAGTCTTTTAAGAAGGACCAAGTGGGTTCCGCTAGGTCTCAACATGATGCAGATAAGCATGACCTAAAGGCTGACCTACACTAGGGTTCACTAACAAGGCTGTTCGGGGGAGCGTATGGTCGATAGTGGCTGCTTTAGCTTTCCACCCACTCCATACCAGCCGACGGCTCCCCCTCCTAAGATAAGGGTGACTCAACTAGAGGTCGTGTACACAACATGTACTACAAACTTGTTGCAGAAAAAATGACTCAAATTATGCACATGATGCCAGATATAAAACGGTAACACATAAAAGAAAAAAACTGTAAACATGTAGCAAGTATGCAATCAACAATGATAAAAATAACACAAATAATAACACAAACAAAATGTTTATACACTCATAATGTCAAACTAAGCCGATACAACTCCAAAATAAGCTCAAATTCTGAAAAGTCCCCAGCAGAGTCACCAGAGCTGTCACACCCCTTTTTTTTAACTCCAAAAAAGAAAGATTTTAAAGTTTCGAAAGGGTTTTTATTGTTAAGTGACAAAAAAATAAAAATTTGTTTCAGAAAGGATTATTTACTTTAAATCTCAGAGTCGCCACTTGGCATAATTGGGTGTGCCAAGTCACATTTGGGAATCCTTTTTCAAAACTGTTTTTGACTCTTTAAAACTGATCCACAAATAGAGATTTTGGTTAAGGAATTCTGTTGACCAAAGGGAAGGTGTTAGGCATCCCTCGATCCTGTGGTTCGACCACGGTCGCTTGGTAGAGGATATCGGCTAATTCGACACTAAGAGTGTATAAGCCACAAAAAAACATACAAACCAATCAATCAAACAAACCAACAAACAAATCCAAAACTATAGTGTCCAGTCCAATTATTACAATCCGAAAATAGAAAAATGCAAAAAAATATAAATCCTATTATAAACTAATCCTAAACTATGCTTCGACGTTTTACCTGATGCCTTGGGCCTTCATCACGGTCGTCCTCCGAGTATAAAATACTTCGGGGCATTCCCCGGATAAATCAATACAAATACCTTGGGGTATTTCCTGACCAAATGAGTACAATTTTTCAATGTGAGAAAACCAAACCATTCACCCAAATTTCAAACATTTAACAAAATGTCAAACATTCAACAAAACCACAAATTCTAAACTTTGCCTACCCAACCTACGTTTGACTATCCAATTCGATCAAATTTACATTCAACATCACAATAAATCAAAATTTATCCGAATCTAACCTTTTCATCAATTTTTCAATTCCAACCCCCAACTTTTTTTTTATCAATACATTAAAACATGATCAAGTTCTTTCCTCAAAAGTCAAACCTTTGAAGCCAAATCACCAAACAGTCATGATCATAACACCAACATCAACAAAAATTCAACAAATCATAATCACATCACACATAATCACAACCAATTAAACAAGCCAAAATAAATAAAAAAAAGGAGCGTGTTAAAGAGATTGACCTTCCGAAATCGACTTTCGTTGATAATGATGAGTTAAATAAGACCCGAATATGAAAGCCCGAATAGGAAACCTCAACAATGACTAAATCCCCACTTAGTATCGATAAATTTGACACTTGAACTTGACAGAGATGGACCGATTAAGATTACCAGAACTCAAAATCAACAAATACTGACCCCTTAACTATGAAGGACAATGAACCTAACGCCGAAATTTATGAGAGAACCCACAAAAATATATACTTAGAATTTCAATGAACTCAGGCAGCGGCGATGACCAATGGAGAAAGAATAGATTCAAGTGAAGCTTAGCTGAAATAGACGAATCGGAGCGGATTCCAATGATCGTCACCCGTCTACCATTTTCGTCTCCTTACTGAGTGTGTGTGTGTGTTTTTGTGTGTGGAATTGTGTAGAAGAAGATCGATTCTCTTCAGAAAAATGGCGTGTGTATTGTATATACCGTTGAAAAAAAAGTAAAAAAAAGTGGAATTCTCCTCTCTGATGTGTGCTCCCCCCTCTTTTTTTTGGGTCCCACCTGGAAAATATATTGTATGTTTTTTGTTCCTATAAAATCCAAAAGAGAGAAAAATGACATCCACTTTGTACAACTGTCCGTTTTTCTTTTCCTTCGTGGTCAAGAGACGTGAAGAGGGGGTGAGGGGGTAGGGTAGGTGATGGGGTAGTGGTGAGGGTGATGTGTCCGCTTTTAATTGGAGAGGTGGTTAGGATAGGATTAAAACAAGGTAAAATTTGTTAGAGATTTTGTTAAGAGTTGTTATTTTTGTATTTTTGTGGGGAATAATTAAATGGGGTAGGGTACGTGGTAGGACGAGAGTAAAAGAAATGGATAAAATTAAACTTCAGGAGGGACGAAATTACGTGTCTACAGGCGGTAACTAAAATTTTATTTTTGTATGTTAGTTGTTACTCTTTCTATTTATAAGTATTTTTTATTAGTTAAACCGAAAAACTAACCGTTAAGCACAAAAAATCGAGAAACCGAAATCGATAAGAAAATATTTTCTTGGTTGGTTATTGGTTTTACATATTTAAAAACTGAAAACCGATAAACCGAACCAATAACACATAAAACTGAACCGAACCGACCAATGCACACTCCTACTCTTTATTTAAAAATTTAAATTTTGTGAACTATCAGTGTAAAGAATATTTTACTCTATCAGTTAAATTTGACTTGCTATTATATTGTAGATTACCTATTTTTTTTTTAAATTTTTATGTAAATAATTGAGTGACCTGCAACAGCAGGTCAAATTTACCTAATAGTGTCAAATTTACCTAATAGTGTAGAATATTTAGACATTGACGATGCACAAAACTTAAATTCTTATTTAATCACGAGATACGACACAAGTAACTCCAAATTATACTCGAAGCTGCTATGGTATACCTAAATTTTATGGAGATCTGTTACTCTCTTAAATATATTTTTCTGTATTTTTATGCTTTTTTTGGTTGGCGTGACTGCTAAGTAGCAGAATATTGTTGTACTCCTTTTGTGGACATGACAGTCATGTCAGCACAAAACTAACAACAACAACAACATACCTAGTGTATTCGTACAAAGTGGGGTCTAGGGAGAATAGAGTGCACGCAGTCCATATCACTACCTCAAATGAAGTAGCGAGGCTGTTTCCAATAGACCCTCGACTCATGATAGATAACAGTATAACAAAAAAAAAAAACACACACAACAAAAGCTAAGGTAATACTACAAAATCATAATACATCACCGGAACACCACTAACAAGAAACTTCAGGCGCAAATACAAACCATGCATCCCTACTATCACGACCGAACTCCTATCCCTTAACTCTCTATCCTAATATGAGCCTTCCACATCTTCCTATTAAGGGTTATGTCAACACAAAAAGAATACAAAAATAAAGAAAAAATGAGTTTAAAGGAGTAAATAGGACATCTGTAGATTTTAAATGTGTCACAATAATTTCGGATATAGATTAGGAGTGTACTCATGCCTTATCTCTTTAATTACTACAATCTTTTTGTTTATGAATTTAAATTTGATGGTATAAAACTCGAATATATATAACATAATTATAGGTAAAATATTTGTAATAAATATTGATATAGTGTGATAAAGATGGTTGATTCACCCAGGGGCAGACCTACGTTGAGAGTAGGGGGTGCATGTGCACCCGCTAGTCTCGAGAAAAACTCTCTCTATATATTTTGTATATATATCAGAGAATAAAGGTAAGTTCATATCGTGCAACGTCACTAACAAGTTGTGTGGGGCTGGCCAGATGGTCTAGCAGTCTCTTTAAATGTTTTCCTTTTACCCCAATGACTCGAGTTCGAAACTCAATAACAACATATCTTTATTGCTCCTCCTTTTTCCAAATACATGTTATGCACTGTCTGCAGCATATTGTTGTTTTCTGTGTATATATATTTAGTAGTCATTTATTTCATTTTTTTCTTTTATTTATGTTTTGTAGACGTTATTTACGTATTTTTATTTTATTTTAAAATACAAGCTTCCCTTCAATTTCAAAAGGTAGATATTTTCTATCTTATACTGTATAATGTTTAGTTTACTTTTATCTTGTGACCATTAACTTATTTTTTATTTAAAATATTAACAATTTAAAATTTGACATAGGCTTAAATCAAATATTTTCCGTAGCAATCATCTCGCAAAATAAATTTCTCGAATTTCATATTTTGCGAAAACTTTCTATTATTATTCAAAATATAAAAATGCATTAAATTTAAGTACGATGGATAACACATTTATGTCATGTTAAATTTAATTAATGATATTCAATAATATTAAAAATTTTCTTATAAAATGCTATAATTAGTAAGTTTTCAAAGGACTGTATGTAGAACTTTGACACTATTAATTTTTATATTTAAATATAGAAGTGCACTCGTCAAGCTCAAATCCTGGGTTCTCCTCTGGATTCACCAATAGGTTAAATTAATTAAAAAGTTTGTACTTGTAACCCCAAACAATTTTGTACTACTTTTGCCACGATAAGGAGATTCAAGCGTTATCGCATGGGGATGAATGGAGGCCCGATCGATCCGGGTTTTTACAAAAGCGTTGGTAGGTTTTGAAGTGTCTGTCAAAGACGCTAGCACATATTCTGGGGTAATCCTATTATGTATGATTGATCAAAGTCTGATATATAGAAATTACTTATGAAGAATTAATAAAAAAATTGTGAAACTTACCAAAAAGACAATATAAGTGTAATTGTCTCGTTAAGCAGTTTCCAACTCTTGGACTAGCAAGTTGGGCATAGTTGAATATGGGCTGCTTTGTGTCCTCCTAGTTTACTTGCACTATTTGTCCTTCAAATTGGTTGATCTGTAATTTTTTGTTTTAAAAATTATACTTATGAACTTATACAAATCGGAATATAGCTAGGTTCTGTAAGTGTACGAAGTATAACTTATAGGACGTTTTTATGATGCAAAATATAAACTTATACCCTTATTTTGTGTTGATCGATCTTTAACTTTTGTTCCTCGAGGTAAAGAAAATCACACAAAAGATACTTATATTTATGCATTATAATATTCCACAAGTTACGCCTTGCGCTCTTGAAAAATTACTAATGTTCTATTAAGATTATTGGACAAACCGTGCAATTAAATGATTATAGTATTGTCCCATCTTCATACAAGTAATTCGGCTAATTTACGAGTTCAGTAATACAGAACTTTATACAAACATGTAATGTAGCTCAATTATAAGTCATCAAGATTTGTGAATAATTTTGTTTCAAAATATTGATGACAAGTTAGGATCAGAGGTGGAGTCAGAATTTCAACAAAGGGGGTTTTAATATTTAAAGAAAAACTAGACGAAGGAGTTCAACACCTTCTATCTATACATAAATAATAATTTTAATCGTGTAAAATAATATTTTTTTTCGTCGAAGGGGTTCATCTAAACTTCCTAGTCAAAGGCCGACTCCACCCCTGGTCAGGACTTGTCAAATTCATCCATTAGAAATTCTTGGTGATTCGTTGGGACTAGTGGCAAGCCCATTTATTAAAATTGTTTGTATTAAATCCAACAAGAACTTTTTTGTATTAAATCGTAATGATCCATTATGAGTTATGCAAGATTGGTTTTCTTGTGATCCGCTAGGAATTGAACACAAGCTAATTATTGAGTGGAGTTGTTTTTTGCATAACTTCTTATATGTGGCTAAAAGTTAAATAGCAGCGCGAATATTACTTTTCTCCAAAATGAAAATGAGAAATGTAACTTGTTTTGAGTCAAAATTAGACTAACTATTGTATGAACATGATCTAAATAAGGTCAATGATATGAGGGATTTCAAATTGCACTTATTTTTTAATTTGATAAAACATCCAAATTAAGAAAGCTCCAAAGCAATTTCATTTGCTCTCTAGCTCTATTTCCTTAATTGAATAAACTTTTTTGACTGTAGATGGATGCACGTTGTTTAAAATTAATAATCATCCACTTGATATATGCTTTTCTAATGGTGGGACTTGGGAGAGAATTATTTCTTCCTTATGAGATGATATCATATTCAACAAAAAAACTAGATATAAGTCACAAAAAGAAAATCGCAATATCATGCATTCCATATAGATGAAAACTTGATAAATAAAAAATGAAGAGCGGATAATTAGTTCAAAATTCAAATACTTATTTATATTCGATATTGATATCAAATTAAATAATTAAAATTTAAAACTTTCATAACCAAAAATTAAAAGTATATATTAAATAATAAATAAATGTATGAAAGTAAATTATGAATATCACGCATTCCTTATTTCATAATGGATATATAATCAGAAAACAATTATTAGGTTCCAACCTCTGTATATGTTCAATGTACACAATAATTGTTAAAAGTTTAGCCGCCTAGCTAGCTCTACCTTTATTAAAGCATATTTCAAGATTATTTTTTGTATTAATATATCAAGTGACAATATTTATATGATCAATGTCCATAGTATAAAAAGCCGCCATACCCGTATATAAACCCATAATTCAATGTGTCAATACATCCAACAACAAAAATATTCTTCTTACTAAAATGTCCACTAAAATGAGTCACTTGACAACTTGTTTAGTGTTCTTCCTCCTTGCCTTTGTGACTTACACTTATGCTTCTGGTGTATTTGAGGTCCACAACAACTGTCCTTACACCGTGTGGGCGGCGGCAACCCCCGTAGGTGGTGGCAAACGTCTCGAGAGAGGTCAGAGTTGGTGGTTCTGGGCTCCGCCGGGCACTAAAATGGCACGTATATGGGGTCGTACTAATTGCAACTTTGATGGTGCTGGTAGAGGTTGGTGCCAGACTGGTGATTGTGGTGGGGTCTTAGAATGCAAAGGTTGGGGTAAACCACCAAACACCTTAGCTGAATACGCCTTGAACCAATTCAGTAACCTAGATTTCTGGGACATTTCGGTAATCGATGGATTCAACATCCCTATGTCTTTTGGACCAACTAAGCCTGGGCCTGGAAAATGTCATCCAATTCAATGTGTTGCTAATATAAATGGTGAATGCCCTGGTTCACTCAGGGTACCTGGTGGATGTAACAACCCTTGTACCACATTTGGAGGACAACAATATTGTTGCACCCAAGGTCCATGTGGTCCAACAGACTTGTCAAGATTTTTCAAACAAAGATGTCCTGATGCATATAGTTACCCTCAAGATGATCCAACAAGTACATTTACTTGCCAAAGTTGGACTACTGATTACAAAGTTATGTTCTGTCCTTATGGTTCTACTCACAATGAAACATCAAGTTTCCCATTGGAGTTGCCTACAAGTACTCATGAAGTTGGCTTAATTAAGTAGATTCATGAATGGAACTAGCCATCTCTTTCTTGTTAATCTGCTTGAAGTTGAACATTGTCATCTATTTGTCTACATACACATTTCGTTTACATTTGTTTTGCTTGAGGATTGCTAATATCTGAATAACGATCTTTCGATCGATCGATCACATATTGTATTTTATCTTACAACATTATATTTCATTTTTAAATCAAGATTGCATTTGGAGTATCATTTACTTTTTTTATTATTTCTAATTCTATTTATATATTGAAGTCTTAAACCTTGACCAAAAAAAGAAATGTAAAAACTAGTCTTGATGACATTCCAAAGTACCGAGATCTGAAAATAGTAGGGACAGGACAGAGTATTAGGAAAGCTCGTTACATGGGTCATAACATGTCAACAAAAATCTTGTTTATTAGCGGCCGTTGGAACATTTTATTGGCAGCGCTTTAAAAATGGGTTTATCTGAATCCAACAATTTCGACATGAAATATAATAGAGTTAATACATAAAAATGATCAACTTGATATCAAATTATAACTTTCACCTTAAACTTTGATAGTGCACAAATAGGGCCTTTAACTATTCAAAACCTGAACAAATATGACCTCCGATTTTGCAACCCCATGCGTGAGTCTCACTCTCGCTTACGTGGAAAGGTATCCAATCACACGGTGCCACATCATTAAAAGGGCTGACTTGGAGAGAGGTCATATTTGTGCAGTTTTGAATAGTTAAAGGTCATATTTGTGCACTGTTAAAGTTTTGCTTTTTGTGTTAAAACAACGTCGTTATTATTATTATTATTATTAATATTATTATTATTATTATTATTATTATTATAATAATAATTTATTTATTTATTTTTATACTAGCAGCACCTAACTTTTTTTTAATTTAAAAAAATTATTATTATTATTTTATTTATTTCTATAGCAGCAGCAGTTAACTTTTTTTTAATTAAAAAAAAAACCACTAGCAAGGATCGAACCCGCACAGTAGGCTGAAGGAAGCGCCCAAGAAGAGCAAATAACACCACTGGGCTATCTAAATGCCTTGTTTCATGTGGGTCAACATTAACATACGTACATAAATATACATTTTCTATCTTATATATATACAACGTAGTTTTTTTACCGAGGGGGTTCGGGTGAACCCCATGGCAACCACGTAGGTCCGCCCCTCGTTAATTTCATAACGTTTTAATAACGTTAATTTAATAACATTTTAATTACGTTAATTTGATAACGATAATTTAATATGCTACTACTACTATCCTTAATAACATTAATTTAATAACGTTTTATTAAAACTATAATTTTTTTTTATTATTAGTATAGTTTCATCTTTAATTTAATATTTAAATAAATAATATTTAGATATATTATATAACTTAAATCCATCCTCTACTTTATAATATATATGTCACACCCCTTTTTCAACTCCAAAAAGATATAATTTTACGTTTCGAAAGGATTTTTATTATTAAAGTGACAAAATGAAGGTTTTTTCTAAAAAAGATTATTTACAATTTTTTATTCAAAGTCGCCACTTGGCATAATCCGGTGTGCCAAGTCACCTTTGGAAAATCCTTTTCAAAACTGTTTGACTCTTTGAAACTGGTGTGCGAACAGAGATTCCGGCTAAGGAATTCTGTTGACCGAGGGGAAGGTGTTAGGCACCCCCCGATCCCGTGGTTCAACCACGGTCGCTTAGTGTAACTATCGGCTAATTTGACATTATAAAATATATAAACCCCATAAAAACACGAAACAAACAAACAAACAAATCAAACAAAATTTAAAACGAAAATAATGTCCAATCCGAATTATACAGTCCCAAAGATAAGAAAATACGAAAATATAAATCCTATTCTAGACTAATCCGAAACTATGCTCCAATGCTTACCCAATGCCTCGGGCATTCATCACGAATATTTTCCGCCAACAAATACGTCGGGGCATTCCCCGGCTAAATGAATACAATTTGAAGTGTTGTGCAATAAAGTAGAAAATATCCAATACATTCAACATTCCACGCATTCAACCACACATCATTCCTAAACTTGCCTACCCAAGCCTATCGTTTGCCTATCCCGTTCGACCTATCATGATACTATCAATTTCAACGACGTCAAAATTATTCAACTAACAAATTAAATATTCCAAATAAGATTACGAATTAGCCAATCTTTCACATCATCCTCACAATTAAGATTTATCCTCCAAATTAAACCCAACTTCTTTGATTATCCAACTCACACCATCAATCAATATCAACAATCAACCGCGATGATATAAATCATATCAAAATCAATGAAAACAAAATTCTAACACCAACAAATTTACCACATAAAGTGTCAAATAATTAATCAATGGAAAAGGGATAAAGAGTGGACCTTAATGCCGCTTTTATTCGAATATTACTCAATTAGACGATACAAAATCCGCGCCCAAAACCTCGAAGAATGCCCCAACCGACTAACTCGGACGAGAATCGAACGATGACTGAAAGAGCATTTGAATGACCTTAACAGAGAAAACCGTGCAATTGGTTAACCCAACTGAATTTCGTTGGAGTTTAGACTGAGACGATCATTTTCTCTCTCTATCGATATCTCTCTCCCAAACTCTATCTTCCTCTCTCTCCGACCTGTTCAACCCAAACTTGATCTCTCTCTCTGATCAGTTCAATTTCTCTCAGTTCTCACTATTTTTCTCTCACTCTTTTCCCCTCTATTCTTTCTCTCAGTTCATGGTGGGAATTGTGTGTGACGGTCAGGATTGAGAGTGTCTATCAGGAGTTTTGTGTGTGAATCGTAAAGAAGAAAAAGAGAACCCCCTTTTCAGTGAATCCTCCCTAATCTCTCCCCCTCTCTCTATATCTCATCACTGTGTATGTATATCCCCCAGCCCGTGTACTGTGGGTGTATATATTTCCCCGAAATAAAAAAAATTTGATGGGGGATCATGTGGAGGTAGGTAGGGTAGGTAGGGTAGGGGTAGGGTGTAGATGGGGTGTAAAAATTAGTTGGGATAAGGGAATGTTTTGGGATTGGAGATTTAATTTGTTAGGATTTGTTGTATTTGTTTTCTTGTGGGGAAAGTATAGAATGGGTGAGGGTACATGGTAAGATTAGCTAAAAATGAACAAAATTCAATTTCGGGAGGGACAAAATTAGGTGTCTACAGCATGCCCCCTTTGAATGTAAACACAAAGTATTTTCAGACAAAGAAGTAGACAACGAGACCAAATTTTGATCCGACCAACATTCAAGGAAAGAAACAAAAGGAAGGAGGGACACTAAGTCTTGACTTAGGACATCCTACCTACCCAAGTTATGAGGGAATCAAGTGACAGGTATCTCAAAGGATTAGTAAGAGATGGACTATACCGAGTTGGAGAGTCGAATGAGGTCCCATCGAGGTTCCGGCCGTGGCTCTGTCATTACATCAAAAAATGAAAATTACAAGAGTTAAAAAGATAAATAAAATTGCAAAAGTCCTATCTATGCAGCTTCTTTTGAACTCTTAACTTGAGTGTCATCACTCTATTCTTCAGGCGGGCTCCCGACTTGCAATTTTTCAATTTGTTTCTTGGCTTTCAATTGTTTCACCTTGTTGCTTGATTTTTCATTTATTCACCTTGTGCTTCGAGCGGGCTCCAATGTTACTTGAGTTATCCAAACAAGGAAGTGCGTCTCCTTACGAATAGTGCTTGAATTACCCAAAAAAGGAAGTACGTTTCCTTACAGATGTTGCTTGAATTACCAAAACAATGAAGTGCATCTCCTTACAAATGCCGGTTGAATTACCCAAACAAGGAAGTGTGTATCTTTACAAAATGCCGCTTGAATTACCCAAACAAATAAATGCGTCTCCTTACAAATGTTGCTTGAATTGCCCAAACAAGAAAGTGCGTTTCCTTACAAATGTTTCTTGAATTGTCCAAAAAAGGAAGTGTGTCTCCTTACAAATACTACTTGAATTACCAAACGAGGAAGTACGTTTCCTTACAAATATTGCTTGAATTGTCCAAAAAAGGAAGTGCGTCTCCTTACAACTGTCGGTTGAATTACCCAAACAAGGAAGTGCGTCTCCTTACAAATGCCACTTGAATTACCTAAACAAGAAAGTGCGTCTTCTTACAAATATTGCTTGAAATGTCCAAAAAAGGAAGTGCGTCTCCTTACAAATACCACTTGAATTACCAAACAAGAAAGTGCGTCTCCTTACAAATATTGCTTGAATTATCCAAACAAGGAAGTGCATCTCCTCACAAATATTTGCTTGAATTCACCAAACAAAGAAATACATCTCCTTAAAAATGCCGGTTGAATTACCCAAACAAGGACATGCGTCTCCTTACAAATGCCGCTTGAATTACCGAAATAAGAAAGTGCGACTTCTTACCAATGTAGCTTGAATTACCCAAATAAGGAAGTGCGTATCCTTACAAATGTTGCTTGAATTGTTCAAATAAGGAAGTGCGTCCCCTTACAAATGTTGGTTGAATCACCCAAACAAGGAAGTGCGTCTTCTTACAAATGTTGCTTGAATTTCTCACTTGTTTCGACATAGATTTGACTTAACGACAAGAGAAAAATGACAATGATTTTTATTTGAATAACTGACTCAAGAAATATAAAACCAAAAATAAAGAGAAGAAAGAATAGACAATGAATGTCCCCATTTGAAAAAAAACAAAAATTTATCTAAAAATAACAGTTCACTCTAATGATTATGCCATGCATTTTGGATCAGGATGCCTGATCTTTCCATCCAAACTTCCTACTAATTGTTGTTACATTAATGGCCTAGAAACTGAGTTGTTTCCTTAGGTCAATTGCATTTAAGACATCATTCGGCTAGTGACACCTTGAAGGGTTTTCGCCAACAAGCCTTTCTCATTTTTCTCTCGGCTCACTATCGCCTTATGGTGCCCGTGAGGGTTTTCACCAATAAGAATCTCTCATTTTTATTTCTCTCAACTTATCATCGCCTTATGGTTCCCGTGAGAGTTTTCACCAATAAAACTCTCATTTTTATTTCTCTCTTGATTCCTTATGCTGAGGAAGACAAGCAGTTCACAAAATGCGTCATCATATGCATTAGATACATAGCCTTAACATTCTCAAAGATTGATCTAAATGTATTTCTGTGATTGTAACTTGGATTTGGATAAGGTTAGAAAGAAAGGATGACATGAGGCCCAAACAACACTTGAAGTGGGGTAGGACTTACAACTTTTGGAATCGACTCAAACAATGAGAATTAACTCATGCCCCAGTTTCTTTTGACTGGGTGACTCTAAATTATTTATTTGGTTGGACCGAGCCCGGAGTAGGGTAGCCTACGTATCTCACCCACGAGAGAGGAGAATCAGGTCATGCGTAGTTCTGACAGCTTGTTCTTTTGATTGATTCTGATTTTTGTTTCTTTCTTTTATTGACTCTATTTTTCTTGACATTCTTCTCTTTTCTTTCTTTTTTGGACATATTTTTCTCTTTTTTTACTGACACTATTTTTTGTTCGACACTTTTCTTTTGAGCTTTGCTGATTCTATCTTGATTCCAAAAGAGGGGTATGAAAGAAAATAACACTAAGGCTCAAACGGGGTAAACAAAGGATGACACAATGTTTGGGTAACAGAATAAAATGTCTTTGTCATATCAATCATTGAAAATAATAGTACATAGAAAGCAATGTGAAAGTGCACGATAAACATCACTTGTGACATGTTTTACAACACTAACTTGCCTCGAGCATATGTGCCACCTCTTCTTCTACACTTGCCAAACATACAACTCCACCTTTGTTGTACATCCCTCATATTGAATGACTCATGCTTTCATGAAGTTTATTTTGTTCTGTTCCTCGGGAGCACACATCCACTATTTAACCTAATTGAGCTAGGTTTTTCAATTGATGACCAAGTTATTCTGGCGATTCTCAAAATAATTGCCTTAATTTGTGAAGAAGGCTTCAACTTGTCACCAAATGTCTCAGCACTCCACCTATTTTCTCAGATGCTTTTCCTAACTTTAGCCCTCAGATTCAATGTTCATGCTTAAACTGGATTTTAAGATCTGGCTAAAAATTTCACTAGCATGTCATATCGCTAGAGTCAACATAAAATGTACTATGTAAAGAAAACAAACAAACAACACATATTTAAAACACAAAGAAAAATGGGACACTTCATTTAGTTGAAACAAAAGATAGAAGGGTTTGAACATAAATGACAAAAGGACAAAACAAGATAGATCCCGAACTATAACCCTGAAATAATTTGGACAACAAAAAATAAAACAAAACACACTACCAGACCTCTTCCTAGTAGAGAGAGGGGTGACTTCTCAATTGCTCAACCTGACATCTTAGCCACTGGTTTGCATATCAGCATGATTAGAGCTTTCCTTACTGTTAATGGTCTGCACCATAATTGATTTATCTTGAATCATCTTTTCTATTTCTCTTTTCAAAGAATGACAATCTTCAATACTGTGACCCTGAACATCAGAATAATATGCACATCGTACATTAGCATAAAAACTTCTTAAATGCAGGTCAGGAATATACCCAAGGAGAGGAGTGATCATGCCCTGCTGTACCAATCTCTGGAATAAACTGGTGTATGACTCTCCAATTGGTGTAAAGCTACCTCTTGACTTCTGCCTCATTTCATTGTTTGGCTTGGATTGAAAATCGGACCTAGAAGGGCTTTGGTATGTCTGTGGAGTTTGAGGATGACTCTGAAGAGTTGGTGCACGCCATTGTGGGTAAGAAGAGAATTTACTATTGGGTTGTGCATTGTATATTGGATATGTAGCTGGGGAGATACAGTATAATAGATTTTGGGAAAGATTCTGTGGAGCTTGGTCATAAGCTTAGGTTTGAGCCTGTGGGTAACGATGATGTGGTCTTCTTTCTCGTGCCTGTTGTCCAACTACAATGGCAGATGCATCTTCCTCATACTTATTCCCTCCGACACTTTCCAAACCTTTTTGAATTGCTTGAGTAGTCGCTTTCAATGTTGCAAAACTCACAATGCGGCCGGTCTTAATTCCATCCTCTATCATCTCCCCTATTTTGAGGACCTCAATAAATGGCTTGCCTAATGTAGGTAACAAGTGTTGATAATATGTTTCATGCTGCGCTTGAATAAATACCTCTACTATCTTACTTTCTTTCATTGACGGTTTCACCCTAGCAGCTTGTTCACGCTATCTAATCACATACTCTATGAAAGTCTCAGTACTCTTTTTCTTTATGTTAGTTAGGGATTTCTCATTAGGAATCAACTCTACATTGTATTGAAATTGTTGCACAAATTCATTAGCTAGGTCATTCCAACTAATCCACTTGTCGATATCTTGGTCAACAAATCATTCCGAGGCTAGGACTGAAAGACTCTCACCAAAATATGCCATGAGTAATTGTTCCTTTCCCCCAATACCCCTTAGTTGGTTGCAATAACGTCTCAAATGTGCTACAGGATCACCATGTCCATAATACTTCTCAAACTTCAGCATTTTAAAACCAAAAGGAAGATGAACCCCTGGAAACATGCACAGATCTTTATATGAGACACTTTTGTACCCCCCAAGTCCCTGGAGGTCATTAATAGCCAGTTCCAAACTTCTCAATTTTCTGGTTATTTTCTCTTGTTCTTATGTTATAATAAGCTTCTCAGTGTTAAGAGGAAATTTAGGCGGGTGAGTATAGCCATAAGGATTTGTCGACTTAAATGTGGGCTCAATAGCATAATGTTGATCAGCAAAAATATTCAATACAGTCTCTCTAGCAGCGTGGGGAGGCACAACTTATGGATAAACTTCAAAAGTAGGAGCTTCGAGTGGGGGTGGTGCTGAAAAAATATGAACAGTGGGTGGAGCCGAGCATGTGGTAGTTTTGTGTTGAGGAGTGAGGAAATGAATATTGGAAGTGTTTGGATAGTGTTGCCCCGGAGTAGGTCCTGATACATGTTTTGGTGTGTCAGCAAAAATAGGAAGCTGTGTATGTGACACTGGAGGCAAGCTAGAAAGACATTCCTGATTATCAGCGGGAAATGGAGGAGGTGGCAACCGATTAGCCCAAGCTCGATGCATTTCTATCATTTGTTGCCTTAATTTTCGAATCTCTTCATTAGCTCCTACATTCTCATTTCCCAAACTCCTTATCTGATTAGTGACAACAAACTCAATACTGTTGGCCATAACTTTCTCTTCGACTTGGTGTAATATGAAGGACCAGCCAAAATGCCACAAACCAACCACCTTAAACTAACTGGACAAGACAGAGCAAATGCATTAGAGTTCAATACTTTCTCAAAACCTTTTTCTCTTTCCTTTTTTTTTTGAAAGGATCACCAAACCCAAGAAGGGCGCCTACGTATCTCACTCCCAAGAGAGGAGAATCAGGTGTGTGTAGTTCGTGAAGTCTTGCCAAAATGTCCAATCAAACTCTTTTCTTTTTTTTTCTTGAAACTTTATGAAGAAAAGAAAATAACAAATTTTCAAAAGAATTAACGAAAATCTTTTTGCATTTTTCAGGTTAAACGTCCCTATACAAAGTGAAACCAATGATTACCAAAGAAAACCTTTTGGGGTTTTCAATTTGAATTTCCTACCAAGATGAAACTTAAACCTATTAAAGAAAAATCTTTTTGTAGTTATCTTTTAAAACATGTATACGACACCTACTCTAAATGAAGAGTGAAAAAAATCTTTTTGGATTTTTCAAATAAGATCCCCGAACCGACAATAGGCTGCCTACGTATTCACTCCCGAGAGAGGAGAATCAGGGGTGCGTAGTTCATCCAGATTAGACAATTAAGGATTAAAACAAACTAACACTTGACTTGAAAGACGCGATTATAGACAGACGATGAAAGTAAAATCTTTTTGGGTTTTTAATTAGAAACTAACACCAACAACTATGAAAGAAAAAATCTTTTCGATATTTTCATTATATAAAAATGTACAAAGCTCCTATTGAAAGGAAAAAATATTTTTTTGGATTTTTTGAATTGTGAATACTTACTAAAGAAATAAAAGGAAAATCTTTTTAACGTTTTTAATTTTTGGGGAAATGAGTGCAAAAAGTAAAAAATATTTTTTTTTTGAATTGTGAAAAACAAAAGCCATAAAAAACCCTAAAAACTACCAAATATCTTTTTTTTTTTCACTCTTTTTTTCATCTTTTTTTTCAACAATTTCTTGCCTACACATTTTGCTTCTAACTCATGCTTTTGCCCAAATCAGTCTGTCAAATGACCTCGTTACCCTTAAAGATGCAACATTTAGCACGTAGGAATGCCTTAGAAGTGAGTTTCCTACAAAGGATAAAGTGGGTCCCGCTAGGTCTCAATATGATGCAGATAAGTTTGACCTAAAGGCTGACCTACGCTGGGGTTCACTAACAAGGCTGTTCGGGGGAGCTTATGGTCGATTGTGGCTGCTTTAGCTTTCCACCCACTCCATACCAGCCGACGCCTCCCCCTCCTAAGATAAGGGTGACTCAACTAAAGGTCGTGTACACAGCATGCACTACGAACTTATTGCAGAAAGAATGACTCGGGTTATGCACATGATGCCAGATATAAAGCGGTAACACATAAAAGAAAAAAAATTATAAACAAAGAGCACGTAGGCACTCAACAATGATAAAACAATAACACAAAACAACACGAACAAAATGTCTATACACCTATAGTGTCAAACTAATAAGATACAGCTCCAAAATAAGCTCGAATTCTGAAAAATCATCCCCAGCAGAGTCGCCAGAGCTGTCACACCCCTTTTTCAACTCCAAAAGAATATAATTTTAAGTTTCGAAAGGGTTTTTATTATTAAAGTGACAAAATGAAGGTTGTTTCGAAAAAGGATTATTTACAATTTTTTATTCAGAGTCGCCACTTGGCCTAATTCGGTGTGCCAAGTCACCTTTGAAAAATCCTTTTCAAAATCGTTTGACTCTTTGAAACTGGTGTGTGAACGGAGATTCCGGCTAAGGAATTCTGTTGACCGAGGGGAAGGTGTTAGGCACTCCCCCTATCCCGTGGTTCAACCACGGTCGCTTGGTGGAATGTATCGTCTAATTTGACATTATAAAATATATAAACCCCATAAACACATGAAACAAACAAACAAATCAAATCAAACAAAATTCAAAAAGGAAATAATGTCCAATCCGAATTACACAGTCCCAAAGATAAGAAAATACGAAAATATAAATCCTATTCTAGACTAATCCTAAACTATGCTCCAATGCTTACCCGATGCCTCGGGCCTTTATCATTAACGTTTTCTGCCAACATAATACGCCGGGGCATTCCCCGGTGAATAAATACAATGTGTCTCGGGGCATTCCCCGGCTAAATGAATACCATTTCAAGGGCTGTGTAATAAAGTAGAAAATATATAACATATTCAACATTCCACGCATTAAACCACACATCATTCCTAAACTTGCCTGCCCAAGACTATCGTTTTCCTATCCCGTCCAACTTATCATGATACTATCGATTTCAGCGACGTCAAAATTATTCAACTAACAAATTAAATATTTCAAATAAGATTACGAATTAGCCAATCTTTCACATCATCCTCACAATTAAGATTTACCCTCCAAATTAAACCCAACTTCTTTGATTATCCAACTCACACCATCAATCAATATCAACAATCAACCGCGATGATATAAATCATATCAAAATCAATGAAAACAAAATTCAAACACCAACAAATTTACCACATAAAGTGTTAAATAATTGATTAATGGAAAAGGGATGAAGAGTGGACCTTAATGCCGCTTTTATTCGAATATTACTCAATTATACGAGATTAAATTCGCGCCTAAAACCTCGAAGAATGCCACAACTGACTAACTCGGATGAGAATTGAACGATGACTGAAAGAGCATTTGAACGACCTTAATAGAGAAAACCGCGCAATTACTTAACCCAATTGAATTTAGTTGGAGTTTGGAATGAGATGATCATTTTATCTCTCTATCGATATCTCTCTCCCAAACTCGATCTTCCTCTCTCTCTGACCTATTCAACACGAACTTGATTCGTCTCTCCGATCAGCTCAATCTCTCTCAGTTCTCACTGTTTTTCTCTCACTTTTCCCCCCTCTATTCTTTCTCTCAGTTCATGGTGGGAATTATGTATGACGGTCAGGATTGAGAGTGTCTATCAGTGAGTTTTGTGTGTGAATCATGAAGAAGAAAAATAGAACCCCTTTTTCAGTGAATCCTCCCTAATCTCTTCCTC
The DNA here is from genome assembly GCA_030864225.1 of Capsicum baccatum var. pendulum. Classification (NCBI taxonomy): domain Eukaryota; kingdom Viridiplantae; phylum Streptophyta; class Magnoliopsida; order Solanales; family Solanaceae; genus Capsicum; species Capsicum baccatum. Next base: position 10,850,114 of record CM061550.1, read on the forward strand.
CCTCTCTATATCTCATCACTGTGTGTGTATATCCCCCAACCCGTGTACTGTGGGTGTATATATTTTCCCAAAATAGAAAATAAACGTGATGGGGGTGGGGTAGGTAGGGTAGGGGTAGGGTGTGGATGAGGTGTAAAAATTAGTTAGGATAAGGGAATATTTTGGTATTGGGGATTTAATTTGTTAGGATTTGTTGTATTTGTTTTCTTGTGGGGAAAGTATAGAATGGGTGAGGGTACATGGTAAGATTAGCTAAAAATGAACAAAATTTAACTTCGGGAGTGACAAAATTAGGTGTCTACAATCTATACATACCCGCTCGATTTTTTTATATGAGGCTAACCCGCCTAATTAATAAATCTTCAATATTGCTCTTTTTCCGCAATGACAAAAGAAATTAGATATCATTTTCATCTTTGAGCCAAAAATAATAAAAAAATAATAGTGAAAAGTTGAATAGTTAAAGGTCATATTTCTGTACTGTCAAAGTGTATGGTCATATTTATGTATTATGCCCTTAGATTTTAAGCTGGACGCGTCCAGTTTTGCGTGTTGAACACGCGTTTTGCTACGTCGGATTGGAGGTCATATTTGTATAGTTTTGAATAGTTAAAGGTCATATTTGTGCACTGTCAAAGTTTAAGGTCAAAGTTATAATTTGGTGTCAGGTTTAGGGTCATTTTTATGTATTAACTCAATATAATATGTATGCAACTTTTATTCAATAAGATTTTCCTTAACGTTAGGTCTAATCTATAAATTCAAAAATATAAAGAATTCAATATTGAAAAGCTTAATGATCAAAATCATCAAATTAAAATTTTAAATAAACCTATGAATCGAACGATGATGATAGGGACGTGACTTCTATGTAACTACTCCCGAAAATAAGCAAAGACCTTGATACAGGGGATAAACGGGATCCGACTCCTCTCCATTTTCACTTTCTCCATTTTCCTCAAGTTTCTATCTTGATTGGTGACATATGACATAGTTTAAATTGGATGAGTAGTATTTAATTATTCTAAATTAAATCTCTAATCATGGTTTAGTTAATAAATACATTATATATTTAGTTTAAAAAATTATCGTAATTCCACAATCTTAGCAACATATTATCTTGTTCATAAATATAGCAACAAAAAGTCTTTTCTTCCTAAATTTTTTTTCATACAAATGGTCCATCTTTTAATTTCTATTTAAATTAACCTTTTTATTGCATTTTGGGAACTTTCTGTTTAATAATTACTAACTTTTTTTTTTTTTTAAATAGGAGAGTCTACAAGTTCTCCTATTTTATCTCGCCTATTTTAAAAAAAAAGTTAAAATAATAATAATAATAATTTAGAATCACTACTAAAAAAAATGAAAAATCGACCACAAAAATTGACCACAAGTGATCGTTTTTCCCCATTTTTCGACCACAAAATCGAGCAAAATTTTTGGTCGGAAAAGTAATGTAGCTTTTTAAAAACCGACCACGAGTGGTCGATTTTTTTAAAAATATATATTCATTTTTAAAATTTATTATTATTTTATTTAAATTTTAAAAATAATTTTAGGGAAAAAAAACCGACCTGGTCGGTTTTTTATAAAATTAATTTTATTTATTTTAATAAAAACCGACCACGTGTAGTCGGTTTTTTGATAAATTAATTTATTAATTTTATAAAAACCCAACCACTTGTGGTCGGTTATTTAATAAATTAATTAATATGAACAATAACAAGAAGATAACAACAATGCTAGTGAATCGAACAAGGCCACACACGCTTCACTAGACTTCAATATGAAAAATAAAAAGGTTTCATTATAACAAATTAGAGAGAAGTCAACTTACCGTAGCTTGGCCTAAATTAAGGTGAAAGAGATAAGCGGTCACCGGAAAAATAGCAAAGTTATCATTTTCCTGAATTTGGATTCTGTTAAACGGTAACATCAAATTCCAAGCAACCCATTAGGCTAGAAGAATTAAAAAAACTTGATCATTACGCAAAATAACAAAAATCTTGGCATCCTTATTTTCTCGTATTTTAGCTTAAAATCACCATACACAAACCACCAACATACTAAAACTACAATGGAGTGTACATCAATAAAAATAAACCCTAAATTACTTGCTAGAATTGAAAGGAAATTACCAACTAAAATTATGTAATGAATCATAAAAACTAAAATTGAATCTTCAACTAACTAAAATGAAATTTCTTAAACTAAAATTGAATCTTGAACTAACTAAAAAGAAATTTCTTGTACTAGAATTGAATCTTGAACTAACTAGAGAAAATTAAAGAATAGGTGTCTTTTAAGTCTTGAATGAAGGATTGGTGACATTTACCAACAGATAGGGTCAAACATTATTAGGAAACTTGATCAAGTTAATTGTGGACTTGATTAATATTTTCAAAACTTTCTAATCTTTTCAAAAATACAAATCAACCCAACCTACACCCTCTTCAATCCAAATCAACCACTCTCCCCTCTCTCTCGACAGCTTCTCTCAACTCTCTTCCAACCAATAGTTCTGCAAAATTTCTCCCTTCAACTCCCGACGACAAATAGTTGGGCTTCGAGTTTCCCTCTTCAATTCAATCAACCTGTCTCTAATCCCTCTCTCGATAGCTTCTCTCAACTCTCTCCCAATCAACTGTTCTGCAAATTTCTTATTTCAATCCTTGGTGGCTTCAACATCCGACTACAAATAGTTGGGATTTCAGTTTCTTTTTGACTTCAATCGACGTGACAGCCTTGCTCTCCGGCCACAATAGCTTCGAATTCTTCATCGGTCCTTTTCTTCTTTCACAAGTAAAAATTTATGGCCTTTTTAATTTTGAAGAAAACGAGGAAACTGATCCAAATTTTCTTATAGTATTGGTTAACAATTTCAATATATGTTGCACTAATTTGAAATGCGGTCTGAATAAAACCCTAATTTCTGGTATTTCTTCTCTTCTCTTCTCTTTTTGAAGTGAATTATGATATTTTGTTGTTTGTTGCATTTTTTGAAGTTAGATTTTTATTGTTTGTGTTTATAAAAACAAAAGGACAATTTGGTTTAATTTGTTCTGTTCTTGTTATTTGTAAAAATGGTGAAATTGCTGTTTTTAATTTAACAAAATTGTGATACTATTTCCTCCGACAGATTACCCATCTGGTGCAATATATTAACCATTTGATGCAACAAATTCATCATATGATGTAATAGATAAACCATCTGATGCATCAGAGGAATCATCAAATTACAATTTTGATGCAATAGATTAATAATCTGATGCAACAGCTTTACCATATGTTGCAACAGATTAAGCTTCAGATAAAAAATCTGATGCAACTAATTAACCATCTGGTATAATGGAAGAACCATCAGATTAATGATTTGATGCAACAGATGAACCTCCTGTTGGATAAAATCCTACCAACTCTTCCTACAGGAAAAGTCCAAGACTTGATTTTTTCAACTGATCATTCATCTGTCACGATAGACGACCCTATGTTGGAAGAAATCTAAACAATATTAACCGTTGATAATTGTTCCAACAGATCACTCATGTGTTGCAACAGATGTGTGACCTGTTGCACAGACCATTTATTTTTTTCAACAGATGAGTGATATATTTAGTATTGTCGCAATAGATTACTCAGCCATTGTTACGGATTATTTAACTATTCCAATAGATCACTCATATGTTGCAACAGATGATGTCATAAAAGTTGTGTGATCTGTTGAATAGACCATTCATCTGTCTTAAAAGATGAGTAGTATGTTTTGTATTGTTGCAACAAATTACTCATCCGCTACAATAGTTTGGTTATATGCTACAATAGATATACTACCTGGTTCAACAGATCTGTGATCTGTTGCAACTGTTATTTTACTGTTTTGCTTGTTTGATTTACTGTTATCCTTTTTTAACGATGCATTAATTAACAATAATATATTATTTTATATTCCTGTTAATTTTAGATAATATGGTTCCCAAAAAAACAAAAACTAAATCAAGTCCAAGTAAAGGAACAAGTGAAGCGGCTAGGCTACATTCACCACTCTATGATCTTGCTTTACAAGCATTATCTCAATCGGGAGTAGAATATGATGAACACGGGGAGGAGGAATGTTTCAAAAGAGATGATGCAGATGCTAATAGCCCTTCCACCAAAGAGCTGGTCAAAGCCTTCCGCATTGATCGTTATCCTATAAGAATGCAGTACGATGGTGCCGCAGATTTAACGGTTGATTTTGTGGTTAAGTTAGCCACGGAAAAATCTTTTGACACTTTCAAAAAAATACTTTGAGAACAAAAATTGGATGCTTATTTCAGGGACAGTTGCTTTGGAAAATATCTTGATTTGGCGGAGGACAAAAATTCTCGTTTCCAAATAAAAATGGTATATGAACTTCTCAAGCGTAGGTTTATGTATGAAAACAAGATAAGGTGGATGGGGTGCGGATAAATTACTGTGGCATGCCTGTTTGTTTTGGTTGGAAGGAGTTTCCCATAGTTACTAGACTGAAAGGTTATCCTCCTTATCAAGTTATACCTATTCTAACCCAAAAAAAAAGCACCCTGCACACCCAAAAAGGCAAAGGAAAGTCGTGTGATCGTGATGACCTGGTGTCCATTATTGGTCCAAGCTTCAAAAACAAAAATTTGATAGAAGCGTTGAAAGGTAAAGGACATTCAAAGAAGCACAAACAATCATTGTGCTTGGTTTGGTTTGTACATAATATTCTTTGGGCGAGAGACGTTAAGAACAACATAAGCTTCGGTTTAATAAAGCTCTCCGAGGATCTTGAGGCATTTAACAGCTATCCATGGGGGTATGAAAACTTCAAAATGACTGTCAAATATTTGTTGACTCCGTTAGTGCCAAAGACAGTCAACTTATATGGCTTCCCATGGGCTTTCATGGTAAATATTTCTTTCTTCTATTAGGATATCATTCATTTTTTTGCTCAATAATGGTTTTGATTTATTGATGTTATTTTATAGGCTTGGGTTTTTGAAGCCATTCCTTATTTGAGACAACAAGTGAACTACCAGGAAGGAGTTTCCTGTCCAAGAATCTAGAGATGGTTGTCGGCCAAAACTCATAAAAATGCAAAATTTCTTGATCTCTTTAACCCCTCGAAGGATGCAGTAAGTATAATTATAATTAATTTTTTCTTTTAATTAATGTTTTTTAATGATCTAATCATCATTCTAATATATGAAATGATTTATGTTAGAATGTGCATCCGTCGCTAGTTCCAACCAATCGAGAGTTGAAGATGCCATTTTTTTCATACTTTACGGTCTATGAAAACTTTATCGTACCCTAAGGTCATCGACAAATAAAAATGGAATTTTTTGGAGCAACAACCATTACTTAAAAAATAATTTTAGAGGGTGGACTTATTGTTGTTGATGGAGCTGTTGGTGGTGGTAGTGGTGCTGCTGTTGGTGCTAATGATGCTCCTCTTATAGTATTTAAAGCAAACCATTATGAGTATGATCATACTGGTTATATAGATTTTTCCTCTTCCAGCGAATGTTCTGCATGCAAATGTCAAGACTGCAGGGCAAAATATGTAATGATTAATGCTATTAATGCATTAACTTCTTCTGTAAAGGAATTGACATCTAAGAGGGATCTCATTCCATCAATGAGGATTTTATTTCCAGCCGCTCCATTAGAGATTAGGGCTAAGAGGAGAAGGAGAGCGATTTCCAAGGCATTATCAGGCATCCTATGTCTGCGTGTTGCACTGAGCAATGTACAATGTCCAAAGAAGAGCAGCACGAGATGAAGAAGGTGAATATATTATATGTCTTCCAACTGACAAAACAAACAGACACATATCTGTTTCAACAGATGGCACATCTGCTGAAAATTATCAAATAGATATATACATCTGTTGCAACAGTTGACTGACTTGTTGCACCAGATACTTTATCTGGTGCAACATTTGTCTCATCTATTTTAGCAAATCAAATAGCTCTTCGTACAACTTTTATTTGTACCAACAGATGACCTATCTGCTGCAACAGATTATCCATATGTTGCAACGGATGGTTCATCTATTGAAAATTATCACACAGGGTCTTCCTTATGTAGAAATTTATCCCAACAGTTGATTCATTGTTGCAAAAGAAATATAATATGTTTGGGACAATTTAAAACGGGAGGAAGACCTGTTTGATTTGCTAGAAAAGATGAGTTATCCTTTTCCGTTTTGTTGTATCTCTGTGATTAGCATTGTCCGATTCTAGCGTTCCAGGTGGATGTAGAAGAAGCTACTGCTAAACAACATTGACAATATGCTACTCTTTTTATAGAAATACGGAGAACAGAAAGCGCAAAAATCGTACGCAAGCGACAATGAAGATCCACGACGAGCAAAGACGAATTCCATAGCAGCGGATGAAGAACAACTTGTCCATACTGAGTAGATGTTTATAGCTTGAGCCTGTCAAAGCAATCCTTGGCAGTATACTTAATTTGTTGTTGATGTATTTGTTGAGATTTGTACCCATAACAATTTTTTTACATTTCATTTTTCGTTGACTTATTTCAACTAATTTATGAAGGCTTCGATTTTTTTTATTTTGTCTATGAATTTTATTTATTCCTTAGATTTGAACTTATTAATCGATAAGGAATACTAGATTCAAATATTGCAACAGATAATGTATCTGTTGCAATAGACGACACATCTATTGGAAAATTCAAATAGATTTCGACATATGTTGCAACAAGTAAGTGATCTGTTGGAATTTGTCAAACAGGTCTTTCCATTGTTGCAACAGATGGACTTTATATAAAAATATCAGGATAATGCAACAGATGACACATCTATTGAAAAAAAAAAAGAACAGATTTGGACATATGTTGCAACAGATGGACTTTATCTGTTGCAACAGACGACAGATCTATTGGAATAATCAAACAGATTTATACATATGTTGCAACAGGTAGGTTATCTATTGAAATTTATCAAACAAGTCTTTCCACTGTTGCAATAGATGGACTTTAGATAAAAACATCGAGATAATGCAACAGATGACCAACCTATTGCAACAGATAAACAATATGTCAGAATAGGTAGGATAACTATTACAACGGATGGAGAATCTGTTGCATTATAAAAATTCAACTTTTGTTGGACATAAAAAATTGCCACTATGTTTAAAAAGTTTAAAGTGAATTGAAATAAAAAAGGCGCAACCCATCGACGGTGTTCAGTTCAAACACCTAAAATAAAATAGGCATCAAGTAGACAGGTTCATTTTAAAGATGTAAAATAAAATAGGCATCAAATGTGTTAGTGTTAGTCCTGGCCGTCACTTGGCCCCCAACGGTTATCCCCCCCCCCCCCCCAATTGTCTTATATATTCATATTCCTCCTAAAATTTAAACCTAAATTCCCAAATCTTCTTCTCCATCGTCATCTTCTTTTATCTATCCAAATTCTTTAAATTATTACTTTCATTTTTTCCAACTGACCTTGACAATGTCTAGCGCATCTTCCATTATTTTTTGTGATAAAGATTTTCGATATTGTAAGTGCGATCATGAAGCTCTGCCAAAGGCTTCTTGGACTCAACAAAATAAGGATCGTAGGTTTTTTACTTGTAAGATTTCAAAGGTAATATTTTTTTATTTAATTAATTGATTAATTATTGACTTGTAATTGTTTTGTAATTGTGTTCTCTTTTTTATAGAAATTGGGTGGATGCGATTACTTTGATTGGTATGAAGAACAGGTAAATCGTGTAATCTGGGGTTTGTTGAACAAAGTCAAGGCTTTTGAAGAGAAACAAAATCAAGCAAGAAGATACTACATTGTTGTCGTTATTGCTACTGGTTTGGTGTTGTTGGGCACATGGATATTGAAGCCTAATTGCTGAAATTTTTATGGTGGTGTGTGTATTTGCTACTGGTTCGTTGTCAACGAGCACATGGATATTCAAGCGTAACTGTTGGAAAATATCAAAAAGATTTAGGCATATGTTGTAAAATTTAGGTCATCTGTGGAAATTATCAAAAAGGTCTTCCCACTGTTGCAACAGATTAGACTTAGATTATTAGATTATTCATAGAAATTATCAAATAGGTCTTCCCATTGTTGCAACAGATTAGACTTAGATTATTAGATTATTCAAATAGCTCTTCCCACTGTTGCAACAGATTGACAATCTAATCTATTGCATTATAAAAAACTCAACTTTCATCAGACAAAAATTATTGCCACTACATGTACATGTAATAAAGTGAAGGGTGACTTGAAATTAAAATTTTCTATTTCACGGGCTCTTTTATATACACAGGCTTCAAGCGTCCAGTTAGTACCCCATTAGCCCAGACCTCTTGTAGGTTTGCCATAGCGTTGTCGCATAGAAAAGTCGTTGGCTCAGCCATTTCTGTACCGATCAGAAAATATTCGATGTGTGCAAAAGTGTGCGAGCCACTCGCTTTAGAGGCATAATCTTTTGGAACGATCATTCCCCTGTTTCGACCTTCAAAATCCCATGATTTCTTCATCAACACTTCCTTTGAAAAATGATTCATCAGTTTACTCTCCCTCAACAAGATGGGCAACAACACCATCAGAGGATCCACGAGAAGAAAAAGATCGAAATCATCAACGAGAGGTACGTTGGAGTCATAAACATTGATCTCTTTCTCCTCGAGTAGTATCTCAATATCCCGATAATACATGTTGTTCACGCTAATGACTACAACAATCCTTTTTGCCTCGGTCCAGCTCTTGCCGTGTGGATTTGGCCTGTCCCCTCTAACATATCTTATCGTTTCTTCTTCATCCAATACCAACATAGGAACTAGGAAAACAAGTCCCATGCCAAGGGCTGACGCCTCTCCATTGAGTTGATCGTACCAATGCTTGAGCTTCTTGCAGAAGTCGAGGTCTATTATCCTATCGGCAGCGTCATAAGCTTCCCGGTATGTTAATTTCCTTTTCTTCAAGAGGTAGAGAACTATGTCAACATGCTGTGAGATAAGAAGTTAATTTTTAAAGAAGTCAATTTTTAAATAGGTTAGTAATTGTAAAGATGCAACGGATGGTCCATCTGTAGCATAGGGTTCTCTGAATCAATAATCCAACGCAACTTATGCAACAGATGGATAATAAGTTGCAACAGAACCACAACCAGTTGCACCAGTATACCCAGCTGTTGCAACAAATGGGAAATCTATTGCGTAGCTTCTTCTTCATGGGGTAGATTAGAAGGGCTAGGTTAGGAAAAGTAAACTTGCCTTGTCCTCCTACGACATATGCATATCAGTCATAGTCTGGAAGTATTGGGGGGAAAAGGGAGTCTTGGGGTAATCTGGTGCGCCTGGCTTGGCATTCTTGGCCTGTAGTAGATCCCTCTTCTCTTCGGCACCAATTTCTGCGTACATGTCCACATTCTTGACAGGCCCCTAAACTTTAACAACTTTTAGAGAGGGAGAAATTGCAATTTCTTTTAATTTTTGAGCGGAGAGTACGTCTCTAATTGATCTTTTCTTTCTCCTAACCAACGCTGTAGGAGTGTGTGGCTCCCGCACCTTCTTGGATGGTATGATAGACCTCTTGGATTTGAATTCCTCGATATCTTTAGAGATAGCCTCTACTTTTTCAAAGAGTTTATCCTGTTTGTCCTTGCACTCATCACATTCGCAACGAGAACACGAGGGTAAAGAGGGGTGAGAGGGACCTGTGTAAAGGCGAAAATGGGTGTTTTCAAACATATTTATTCTTTGGTAGCAGCATAAGCATGCCTTCTACCAACACCAACAACTCCACCAGAAGAAGAACTCGGATCTGCCTTAGTAAAAGGTTGGTCATGAAGAGCCTCAACATTAGGCTGACCTTGCTTAACTGTTCTTTTTATGGCTATTGCTCCTGCCAATTCCTTCTTTATTAACTCCACCGTTAGGTCTGCAATAGTATCAACATGACCAAGAGTAATATAAGAAGTCATCGCCGACTCCTCCTCAGTAGGCACGATCCATGGATGCACAACCTATAAAAAAGAAAAAAAAGACAGATGCATTTAAATTATATAATATAATAATTTTCACAGTTGGGCTACATTTAAAAAAAGATCCATATGTTGCATAGTTTACAGTATATGGTTAAAATCCATTTGAGTCGAGTTCAGAGAAACAGAGCAACACATGGAAAATCTGATACAAAATATCAATCATCTGTTGCAATAGCTGCACAAGACGGGTAATCTGTTATGCAACAGATAATCTGTACGTCGCAATAGATGAACGATATATTATCAGATTAAATATCTGTTGCATAATTTGCAGTAGATGGTTAATCTTTTAGGAGTCAGGTTCAGAGAACCAAAGCCACAAATGGGTAATCTAATGTAAAATATACCCCGTCGCAATAGATATCCCATCTGGTGCATCAGATATAACATCTCATGCACCAGATATAACATCTGTTCAATATCTTTCTTATCTTTGAGTAGAATTATTTTACTTGAAGAAGACGTACTGCATCATCCGGAGGGTTAAAGAGATCAGCCTCTTTAATATTGGTGTTGTTCTTTGCATCCACCCACCTAAACATCCTTGGATGAGAAACCTCATTTGGGTAATCCATTAACTGCTTTCGGAGGGGAGGAATGACTTCAAATACCCAAGCCTAAAAAGTGTAAACAAGGAGCAAGCAAGAAAATATCATAATAACTATATTCAATATAAATTAATGGATGAGTAAAATTAGTGATTAATTTTACTATGAAAGACCAAGGAAAGCCGTATAATGTGGTCCTCTTTCTCTTTCTGACTCTCCAATTCTCCTCTTTCTCACTTTCATTTTCTTCATCACCATCTACGGACCCTTGTCCACCTCCCTCAACATTGTTTTCATATCTCTCCTCCGCTTTACTTTTTCCTGACTGAGATTTTTCAGGAAGCTCCTTTGAATCCCTCTGTACTGTAGCCTTTTTTTTGAGTGGTCAGATGTTGATCCACTTTTACTTTCTTTTCTTTTGGGAGACATGTTTTACGTACAGACAAAGAAAAACAAAAATTACATTACAGTTGATGTATGCATAAATTTTAAAAAATACATTACAAACACCACGAATACCGACGCACCAATAGCCACCACCACAAACACCACCAACCAATGCCAGCAAACAAACAAACATCACGAATACCGACACCACCAGAAACACCACCGACCAATGCCACCACCGGTGACACCACGATGACCACAAACACCATCCAACTATACCACGTCAGTCAACGGAACACTGCGACAGAAACTAGGGATTTCTCAAGTTCTTCCTATGATTTCACTATCAAAACTTAAAATTGGAAACCCATTCTTGAAGATAATACAACTAAAAGTTTTATTTTTCATCATTAACTTAAAATCCCTTATTTTAAAATAAAAAATAAAAAATATAGAGCTCTTCTCAAACTTTGTTACCTACGAAGACAAAGAAAATAACTGATACAAGCAAGAATGATGTCGAAAATAACACCTATGTGGTCGGAAATAAGAAGAAAAGGGATCTGTTATGGAGGGTTGAGCAAATTTTTTGATTAGTTGCTGTTTGTACTGTATTGTTGAGTGAGAATGAGACAGAAAGAGCCAGACCTTGATATTTGAAATGATGAAACGTTTTGTATGGGTTGATTTGTATTTTGAAAAAGAATGACAAGTAGATTTGAAAATATTAATTTGGTCCAAAATGATCTTAATTATTTTTAAAATCATAAAATATATGCGTAATTTTTAAAATCATATAAAAACAATTGAAGTTGTAGTTGACCGAGTACTCTAGGAGGTGACCCTGTGAAAACTCACCCCTGGTCCTAGATTAATCAATTTAGGAGTTTAACATATGAACTCAATTGAAATTATAAAAAACAAATGTTCAATATGTTGCGTCAGATTTCTCATCTGTTGTAAATTATCAATCAGATTAGGTAACAATAGATTACTAATCTGATGTAAATTATTAAGCAGATTAAGTCATTTGTTGCGACAGATTATCCATCTGTTGTAAATTATCAAATGGATTGTCATATGTTGCAAAAGATTACCCATATATTGTAAATTATCAAATAGGCACTGCAATCTGTTGTGGCTGACCCTATGAGAACTCATCCCTAGTCTTAGATTAATCAATAGTTTACCCTATGAGAACTCACCTCTAGTCCCAGATTATCCAATCAAGTTATTAGTACCCTAGTCCTAGATTAATCAATTAAGGTATTAGTCTAACATATGACGTAGTAAGAATTGGTTCGGCTCAGAGTGATCGATCGCCGACTCTGGTCGGGAGGAATGCAGTACCGTTTCATCATGCAATTGATAAAAGACTCAATTGAAGTTATAGTTGACCCTATGAGAACTCACATTCAATTAAGGTATTAGTATAACATATGAACTCAATTGAATTATATATAAACAAATGCTCAACCTGTTGCAACAGATGTCTTTTCTGTTGGATCAAATCAAACAGATTATGTAATCTGTTGCAACATATTACACATCTGTTGTTAACTATCAAACAGATTAAGTCATCTATTGTAATAGATTACCCATCTATTGTAAATTATCAAATGTTTTGAGTCATATGTTGCAATAGATTACCCATCTGTTATAACTTATCAAATAGACATTGTCATCTATTGTAGTTGACACTATGAGAACTCACCCCTAGTCCTAGATTAATCAATTAAGGTATTAGTTGGACATATGAGGTAGTAAGAATTGGTTTGGATCAGAGTGATCGATCGATGACTCTAGTCGAGAGGAACACAGTCCCGTCTCATCATGCATTTACCAAAAGACTCAATTGAAGTTGCAGTTGACCCTATGAGAACTCACCCCTAGTCCCAAATTATTCAATTAAGGTATTAGTTGAACATACAAGGTAGTAATAATTAGTTCATCTCAGAGTGATCGATCAATGACTCTTGTCGGGAGGAATGTAGTACCGTCTCATCATGCAATTGCCAGAAAACTCAATTGCAGTTGTAATTGACCCTTTGTGCTCATCCATCCATCCCTAATTCCACCTAGATCAATGTAGGTACTATTATTAATCTTAACATTAAGTTAATGAGAACACACATTTCAACTCAGAGTGATCGATCGACGACTCGGGTCGAGATGAACGTAATACTAACACCATGCAAATGCAACGACTCAATTGGATTTGTAATTGACCCTGTGAGCTCATTAATTCATCCCTCATTCCACCTAGATCGATGTAGGTACTATTATTAATCTTAACATTAAGTTAATGAGGAGCTCATTCTTTCATCCCTAGTTCATCCTAAATCAATTGCAATGAAATCCATTGCAACAAACAGCTGAGCTATTGGAGAATTTCAAATAGATAACAATATCTGTTGCAACAGATGACATTTCTTATTTAATTATCAAATAGACATTTGCATATGTTATGACAGATGACTGAGGTGTTGGAAATTTTCAAATAGATATTGATATCTGTTGTAACAGATGACGTTTCTGATTTAGTTATCAAATGACATTTCCATCTGTTGTCACAGATGACTGAGCTATTGGGATTTCTCAAATTGATATCTAAATCTGTTGCAACAGACGACATATCTGTTTGAAAATCTTTTTGTTTTCTTTTAATTTTAAAGCAAGCTACTTTCCGAATAGATAAAGTAGTAGTACTACTAAAGGCGGTAAAAAATGTTTCTTGGATAACTCAAAAATATCATTGAGTAGTCTTGTCCTGTCTTTTCAATGTCACCCGTTTTCTTCCTCGTGCCCCTCAAATTATTAGTGAATATTAATTAATGAATATTAAAACCCCTAATACTTCTTCTTTTTCATATTGACTTGGCACTCCCATCAAGAAAATATTAATTATGGTTTATTTTACTACCAAATTAGCCTTATTAATTATGCTTTGTAAATATAAATTTGAATAAATACACTTTGTTTAGTCATTTAATATTAAGGGTAGTACATCTAGAAATTAGAATTATCTCAGCTCTCCCCTCCTCTCCTTCAGCCCTAAATCTGTCATCTTTTTTCTTTCTATCCTCTTTAGGTTTATCACAACCTTTTTTTTCTCTCCTCTTTCTCAAAAATTTTCATTCAGATCTGAACCGATCGATATTCATATCTTATATTCCTTGACTGAAATTGCTGTTTTGACCCCCTTTTGTCATTGTATGATATGATTCACTATTGCTCTTTCATTCTCGTCTTCTTCTTGCAACTTTATTTACATCTTTTTGTTTATTTAATTACCATTTTCCCATATCATATTTATTTAAAAAATTTGAAGGAACTTTTAATTGTTGAATAAACATATCGAGAATTTTTATTATAAGATGCGAAAAAAGTCATCTGTTGGGAGAAGTTTAAAAGCCTTGTTGGCAGTATCATTTTTTTTTATGTATTTTGTTTGTTTCTTTATTGTTGATGTTGTTATTGATGTTGGTGGTGGGGCTGGCATTGTTAAAACTTGTGGTGTGGTGTTGTTGGAGGGTTTGGCATTGTTGGAACTTATGGTGTGGTATGGTTTAGACGGTGGATGCTTCTTTGATTAAGAATAGTGGAGTCCGAACAATCAACACAAGGAGTAAGGGAGAAAAAAATAAAAAGTTTAAAGTGAATAAGAAAAGAAGAGTTGGTTACCAAAATTTAAAAAATATGTGCTGAATGGGAATTGAACTCAATACCAAAAGAAATAAATAGCCTTAAGCACCCATAAACAACAACTAGGCTAACCAAACAAGTCTTACTATGGGTGCTCACTTATTAGATTATATACGTTTTTTTCTTTATTTCCACATACATATATAAAGTTCGATATGAGTTCAATCTGTGCTCGCGCACCCGAAGGACTCTATGTGGGTCTGTCACTTGTTGTTGATGGTGTTGGAACATAGGATGTATTCTTCTTTGTAGTTGATGATGTTGTTGGAACAAATGTTGTTGTTTTCTTTATTGTTGATGTTTTTTATTTGTTGTTTGTAGTTTATGCTGTTATTGATGTTGCAACAGACGGAGCAACTAATGGAAAAAATCAAACCACCAGCAAGGCTTCTATGTATTCCAACAGACTCCATATTTGTTGCATCAGACTCCATATCTGACGCAACAGACTCCACATCTGACGCAAACTATCCGAGATTTATGTGTTGTGTGTGTTACTTAAATAAAACTGGTGACTTTATTAATATGTAAATTAAAAAAATGGATCTAAATACAATATTTTATCTTTTTGTTGTATTTCTGAAAGAAACAGGTTGGTAATTTGTTACAAAATATATTCCACCTATCAGATAATTTACAACATATGGACAATCTGTATTTAGATCCATTTATTTTCTAATTTACTTATTAATAAAGTCACCAGTATTATTTAAGTAACACACACAACAAATAAATCCCGGATAGTTTCAGCAATATTGTATTAAATTCCGGATAGTTTGCTAATAACCTTTTATCCTGGAATTTCAAATTGTGATACATATGTTAAGTAGTGATACATATAGCATATGTATCACTAGTAAATATGAATCCGGGATTTTATGTAATTTTTTAAAATATTAAGGAATATTGGGTAATATGGTGTCTTAAATATGAGATTTGTGTAATTTTTCCTTTTAAGGGATATGAACAGTCGTGGCTTTTTGTTTGACTAAGTCCAGTCCCTTCTAATTCTCAATCATTTTATAAATAGGTCCCTCCGGCCTCCTCACTCACTCTCACTCACTCTCGTTCATTCTACTATACTTACAATAATAATATGTCAGATCCAGATTCGTACAAGAAGGTTCATATTGAGTCCTTGCAAGAATTTCAAAGGTAGTTTGATGAACTCTAGAGGACTTTGGCCGACTTTCGAGCAAGGCTGAGGAGGGCCCTTCTGCTCCCTGATAAAAATTATCAGGTTGACAATAATAATAGTAATAATAATAATAATAATTAGGTTATATTTTTTCTTTCTTTTAGCGTATGTATTTCCCTTTGTTATATCCGATCTACCTATAAGGGATTCAAAAAAATCTATGTATATGTTTGGTTTGGTTTGGTATGTTTGGTTTGGTTGATTTTGAATTTTTAATTCTTATTCAATATTTAATTATCATTCTACTTATTCCCTATTCAAAACATGTCGGCGTTTGGAGTTAGGGATGCGGTCATGATGAGAAATTCTCCTAAAAATGGTTTGTTAATAAATAATAAGGAACTAAATGATATTATAATCGTAAAATAAATATTATTTAATTTAAAAAAAGTCACAACATTGGATTAATTTAATTAAGATATATATATGATGATATGATTTTTAAGAAAAAAGTTAATGAATAGTTGTGACTGTGACTTTTGTCTAAACACATTCAACAAACAAACAAAAATAAAAAACACTTCTGATGCATTAAATTCCTCATCTGTTGCGACTTATGAATCAGTTAGAAGAAATCAAAAAAGCTCCTTAAACAGATGGTCGATTTATAGCAACAGATGGTATATCTGTTGAAACAGATGGGTTATCTGATGCAACAGATATACAATCTGTTGCCATAACTCAATTAATAAAAATAGTTATTAAAGAAACGGAAAGATTAAGTCACCACCAGCTTGATTTAATTAAGTCATTTCTTTTCACAGAAAATAATAAGGAAATAAATGATAAACACAATTTAAACCGTAAAAAACTCACCAGAAATATTCTTATTTTTAAATCTTCTTTATTAATTTATATAATTAAAAAGTCAAAAAATTTGGATGTCATGAAGATAATTTTTTTTTAGAAAGATATATATATATATATATATTATATGTTGCAACAGATATATTATCTGATGCAACAGTTGAACTATTTGTTGCCACGGATGATATATCTATTATAATAGATGATTTATCTGATGCAACAGATATATAATCTGTTGTGCAACTCAGTGTAAAAAATAAACGGTTGCTGAAAAGAACTAATTATTTTAATAATTATAAAGCTAACCTTCAAGCTAAAAAGTCATGACCTATCATAATATTGATTAATTTAATTAAGTCATAATTTTTTACAGTAATCAACAATGTCATTAATAAATGGATGTGAACAGTTGTGACTTTAAATCTTCTTTATTAATTTATATAATTAAAAAGTCAGAAAATTTGGATGTCATGAAGATAATATATTTTTTTTAAAAAATATATATATTATATGTTGCAATAGATATATTATCTGATGCAACATGTTATCTATTTGTTGCAAATAATGATATATCTGTTGTAACAGATGGTTTATTTGATGCAACAGATATATTATCTATTGTCCAAGTCGGTGTAAAAAAACGATTCCTGGAAAGAACTAATTATTAATAATAATAAAGCTGAAAAGTCATGACCTATCATAATATTGATTAATTTAATTAAGTCATAACTTTTTACAGTAATCAAGAATGTCATTAATAAATAGAGGTGAACAGTTGTGCCTTTAAATCTGCTTTACTAATTTATATAATTAAAAAGTCAGAAAATTTGGATGTCATGAAGATAATATATTTTTTAAAAAATATATATATATATTATATGTTGCAACAGATATATTATTTGATTCAACAAGTTATCTATTTGTTGCAAATCATGATGTATCTGTTGTAATAGATGATTTATCTGATGCAACAGATATATTATTTTTTGTCCAAAACAGTGTAAAGAAAATCGGTTCCTGGAAAGAATTAATTATTAATAATAATAAAGCTGAAAAGTCATGACCTATCATAATATTGATTAATTTAATTAAGTCATAACTTTTTACAGTAATCAAGAATGTCATTAATAAATGGAGGTGAACAGTTGCGATTTTTTGCCTAACTCATGCAAGTTCAATCCTCTATAAATAGGTCCCTCCTTACTCAATCGTTCGTTCTACTACACACTATTTATTCCTTGCTCTTGTTACACCTTCAACTACTTTCTCTTCAAGGACTTGATAACTTTTTTTTGTCTTTGGTAAGTTTTTTTCTCAATTTTTGTGTAAATATACGTTGTATTACATTACATTCGAATTCTTTCTTTTCTTTACTTTTGTGTTTACGTGTGTGTTTTGTCAACTTATATGTTTTTTAGATATGGCTGATCCTGTGTAGGATGTCGCTATTTTACGAGATGCCATGAGGGAACTGCAGAAGGAGGTTCATACCTTACATTGGAAGTTGGCCGCCGTCAGAGTAAGGATGCTGCGAAAGATCCGCAGGCTGCGGAGGGCGCAGCTGCTGCCCTTTGAAGATTGGCCGGCTGGCCATACAAATAATAATGATGTTAATAATGATGATAATAATAATTAAGCTTTTTTTTTTGTTATCTATGTATTTTTTTTTATAAAAAATTATGTTTGATGCACTTGACTTTTTATTTCTTATTTAATTTTTGTGTTGTCTATTTCTATTTCTTAACGAATGACATGTCTACAATTAATGAATAATTTGATTCCATTATAATAGCAAGAACATATGAGTTATCTGTTAGGTTTTGTGTGTGACAGGAGCTGTATTTTATTATTCGAAATATATTAGAAATCTGATGAAACAGATTATTTATCTGTTGAAACAGATTACTAATCTGGTACAATAGAATACCCATCTATTCGATTCATAATCATATTACGGGCACCTAGAACTCTTAAACATGAATCCAACATGAGTCTACTGTTACAACAAAACATTTATCTAGTGCCGCAAATAATGGATCTGTTTAAATAGATTGCTCTTGTATTGTATTCATGTTCGCGTGCAAACTATTGTTGAAAAAGCAACACACTAGCAATTACCCAGATTCAACTAAAAAGCATAATCTGACTTACCAAAGTCTTCTCTCAAGTAAATTCCAAAGTTGAAAGTGATTTATAAAACAAAATTTGACATAAGAATTTGGTCAAAAAGCAGCAATTGGGGTAACAACAAAACAACAACAACAATGGTCAACAAGAAGAATATGAAGTTGATAATGAAGTATAAGATAATGATAATGAATCAGAAGATGATGAATACAGCAGCAGTAATAATGAACAACAAATATTGTGAAGAGAGAGAAAATAACAATGGATGAGAAGAAAGAAAAAGACGTCTTTTTTCCCTTCGTTCCCCGTTATATATTAACTAACATTTGAATCAATGTGTAAATTTAAAAACTAGTGCGTTATTTTAAAATTTTCCAAACTTTCTTAAGTTAGATCCTCCCACCTTCACCGGATCAGATATTAATGAAGACCCACAGGACTTCATTGATCAAATCCAAAGGGCTCTAGATGTTATGCATATAACAGGTAAAGATACAGTTGAGTTAGCAGCATATAGCTTCAAAGGGGAGGCTATATTTTGGTACGAAGACTGGAAACGATCTAGAGGTATCGAAGCACCCTCAGCTACTTGGAAAGAGTTCAAAGAGGCATTTCTTAATCATTACCTTCCATTCGAGATTCGACAGGCCCATGCAGATCAGTTCTTAAATCTTCGGCAGGGAAATATGAGCGTGAGGGAGTATAACCTCTGATTTAACTCCCTGTCTAGGTATGCTCCTAATGTTGTAGCTACTATGGATGATAGAGTTCATTGATATGTGGATAGGTTGGATCCATATTTGGTTAGAGATTGTACTATTGCTTCTTTGAACAAAGACATGGACATAGCAAGGATACAAGCTTTTGCACAAAAAAAGGAGGATCAGAGGCAAAGGAGAAGAACACAAGAATTGGAAAGAGGATATTCCAAGAGGCCCAGATCTACGGGGCAGTTTATGGCATCCCAAGGAGATTTTAGGCCTCGATTTTCTAATAGACCACCTAGGACATTATCTTCTTATTCTACAGCTAGTGCTCCACCACAGTTTCAAGGGTCTAAAGGTAATCAATTTAGGCAAAAAAGTGAGAGTTAGAGTTCACGAACAGTGGGGTATCAAGGGCAAGGAATTATGAGCCAATTAAGACCTCCTCGACAACCATGCAAACAATGTAGAAAGCTTTATTTAGGTGCATGTTGGTTCGGGACAAATGCTTGCTTTTGTTGTGGTATGTCGGGGCATATGATGAGAGAATGCCCACAAAGGGGCATAGGTGGTATGGCACGACCTACTGGATCAGCAGTTGCATCATCAACATCGGTAACTTATTCAGGTAGGGGCGCACAACCTATGAGTCGTGTTAGGGGTGATAAAGGAGCAACTAGTTCTAGTGGAGTTCAGAATCATGCGTATGCTCTAGTGGATCGACAAAATTTAGAGGCTTCTTCAGATGTGGTTACATGTACATTGTCTATATTTTCACTTGACGTATATGCATTAATTATTTCTTACTCCTTATTTCTCGTATTTCGTATTTCTCTGACTTCTATTTTATTATTTCTTACTCTTTATTTCTTTTTTCTATTTATTATTCCTTACCTTGAGCCAGGGGTCTATCGGAAACAACCTCTCTACTTCTTCGGAGGTAGCGGTATGGACTGCGTACATCGTACCCTCCCCAGACCCCACTTTGTGGGAATACACAGGGTTTGTTGTTGTTGTTGTTGTATATGCATTAATTGATCGCGGTTCTACCTTATCATATGTCACTACATTGGTTGCTGAAAAGTTCAAAAGAACACCAGAATTGCTAGCTAAGCCATTGGAAGTGTCTACGCCTGTTGGGGAATCCATTATAGCTAGAAGGGTTTATCGAAATTATAATATAGCTATTTGTGGTCGCGATAAGATGGCTGATCTTGTTGAGCTGGAAATGGTAGATTTTGATGTTATAATGGGTATGGATTGGTTGGCTTCTTGTTATGCCACAGTAGATTGCCAAACTAAAAGGGTGTATTTCTATTTTCCAAAGGAGGCAGTCCTTGAATGGAGAGGTAATATTGGTTCGCCAAGAGGTAAATTTATTTATTATTTTAAGGCAAAAAGAATGATTTTCAAAGGTTACATATATCATCTAGTTAGAGTGAAGGATACAGATGAGGAGCCACCAACTCTTCAAATTATTCCGGTGGTAAATGAATTACCTGATGTATTTCCTGAAGACCTTCCAGGTTTGCCTCCTGAACGAGAAGTGGAGTTTGGTATTGATGTGATTCCAGGGACCCAACCAATCTCAGTTCCTTCGTATAGAATTGCCCCGGCAGAATTACGAGAATTGAAAGAGCAATTGAAAGACTTGATAGAGAAAGGATTCATGAGGCCTAGTATATCCCCCTGGGGCACACCAGTGTTATTTGTGAGTAAGAAAGATGGTTCATTGAGAATGTGTATTGACTACCGACAACTGAATAAGGTGACTATTAAAAATTAATATCCCCTCCCGAGAATTGATGATTTATTTAATCAGTTACACGATGCCAAGTGCTTCTCAAAGATTGATTTGAGGTCAGGTTACCACCGAGCGAGGGTCAAAGAGAAGGATATATCCAAGACAGCTTTCCAAACACGGTACGATCATTATGAGTTCCTAGTCATGTCATTATGAATAGAGTGTTAAAGCCATTCTTAGATGTGTTCGTGATAGTTTTTATAGATGATATTCTAGTTTAATCCAGATCAGAAGAGGACCATGCCAATCATTTATGACAGGTATTGCAGATTCTTCGTGATCGCAAGCTATATGCAAAGTTCTCTAAATGTGAGTTTTGGTTAAAATCAGTGGCATTCTTGAGTCATATTGTATCTAGTGAAGGAATAAAGGTTGATACTCAAAAGATAAAAGCCGTGAAGAGTTGTCCAAGGCCCACAACACCTACTGAGATTCGTAGTTTTCTTGGGTTGGCAGGTTATTATAGAAGGTTTGTTGAAGGTTTTTCTTCAATTTCTGCACCTTTAACCTAGCTAACACACAAATCATCTAAGTTTCAATGGAATGATGCCTGTGAAAGGAGTTTCCAAGATATGAAGAATAAGTTGACTTCTACACCCGTGTTGGTACTTCCAGAAAGCACAGAAGGGTATGAAGTGTATTGTGATGCTTCAAGAATTAGCTTAGGATGTGTATTGATGCAGCATGGTAAAGTAATAGCATATGCCTCCAGACAATTGCGGCCATATGAGAAAAATTATCCTACACACGATCTCGAGCTAGCAGCAGTTATATTTGCTTTAAAGATATGACGCCACTACTTGTATGGGATTCATGTTGACATACATACTGATCATAAGAGTTTTCAATATATCTTTAGCCAGAAGGATCTAAATTTGAGGCAACAAAGGTGGCTTGAACTATTAAAAGACTATGATGTTGATATCTTGTATCATCCAGGGAAAGCAAATGTGGTAGCTGGTGCACTAAGTCGTAAGGCTATGATAGCGTCCATAGAAAGAAAAGGGATGATTAAAGATCTCCACCAACTATCTAATTTGGGGGTTCGCCTTCTTGAAACTCCAGATGAGGGGCTTATTGTGCATAATGCAGCAGAATCTTCATTAGTAGCTGAAGTGAAAGAGAAGCAATAAGTAGATACAATTTTATTACAGCTTAAGGAGAATGTACAATGTGGTACAACCATGCCAATCATTTACGACAGGTATTACAGATTCTTCATGATTGCAAGCTATATGCAAAGTTCTCTAAATGTAAGTTTTGGTTAAAATCGGTGGCATTCTTGAGTCACATTGTATCTGGTGAAGGAATAAAGGTTGATACTCAAAAGATTAAAGCCGTGAACATTTGGCCAAGGCCCACAACACCTATGGAGATTCGTAGTTTTCTTGGGTTGGCAGGTTATTATAGAAGGTTTGTTGAAGGTTTTTCTTCAATTTTTGCACCTTTAACCAAGCTAACACACAAAGCATCTAAGTTTCAATGGAATGATGCCTGTGAAAGGAGTTTCCAAGATATGAAGAATAAGTTGACTTCTACACCCGTGTTGGTACTTCCAGAAAGCACAGAAGGGTATGAAGTGTATTGTGATGCTTCAAGAATTAGCTTAGGATGTGTATTGATGCAGCATGGTAAAGTAATAGCATATGCCTCCAGGCAATTGCGGCCATATGAGAAAAATTATCCTACACACGATCTCGAGCTAGCAGCAGTTATATTTGCTTTAAAGATATGGCGCCACTACTTGTATGGGATTCATGTTGACATACATACTGATCATAAGAGTTTTCAATATATCTTTAGCCAGAAGGATCTAAATTTGAGGCAACAAAGGTGGCTTGAACTATTAAAAGACTATGATGTTGATATCTTGTATCATCCAGGGAAAGCAAATGTGGTAGCTGGTGCACTAAGTCGTAAGGCTATGATAGCGTCCATAGAAAGAAAAGGGATGATTAAAGATCTCCACCAACTATCTAATTTGGGGGTTCACCTTCTTGAAACTCTAGATGAGGGGCTTATTGTGCATAATGCAGCAGAATCTTCATTAGTAGCTGAAGTGAAAGAGAAGCAATAAGTAGATACAATTTTATTACAGCTTAAGGAGAATGTACAATGTGGTACGACCATGCCAATCATTTACGACAGGTATTACAGATTCTTCATGATTGCAAGCTATATG
Source organism: Capsicum baccatum var. pendulum (assembly GCA_030864225.1). NCBI lineage: Eukaryota > Viridiplantae > Streptophyta > Magnoliopsida > Solanales > Solanaceae > Capsicum > Capsicum baccatum. The sequence continues at coordinate 10,873,607 of CM061550.1, forward strand.
CAAAGTTCTCTAAATGTAAGTTTTGGTTAAAATCGGTGGCATTCTTGAGTCACATTGTATCTAGTGAAGGAATAAAGGTTGATACTCAAAAGATTAAAGCCGTGAAGATTTGGCCAAGGCCCACAACGCCTACGGAGATTCGTAGTTTTCTTGGGTTGGCAGGTTATTATAGAAGGTTTGTTGAAGGTTTTTCTTCAATTTTTGCACCTTTAACCAAGCTAACACACAAAGCATCTAAGTTTCAATGGAATGATGCCTGTGAAAGGAGTTTCCAAGATATGAAGAATAAGTTGACTTCTACACCCGTGTTGGTACTTCCAGAAAGCACAGAAGGGTATGAAGTGTATTGTGATGCTTCAAGAATTAGCTTAGGATGTGTATTTATGCAGCATGGTAAAGTAATAGCATATGCCTCCAGACAATTGCGGCCATATGAGAAAAATTATCCTACACACGATCTCGAGCTAGCAGCAGTTATATTTGCTTTACAGATATGGCGCCACTACTTGTATGGGATTCATGTTGACATACATACTGATCATAAGAGTTTTCAATATATCTTTAGCCAGAAGGATCTAAATTTGAGGCAACGAAGGTGGCTTGAACTATTAAAAGACTATGATGTTGATATCTTGTATCATCCAGGGAAAGCAAATGTGGTAGCTGGTGCGCTAAGTCGTAAGGCTATGATAGCGTCTATAGAAAGAAAAGGGATGATTAAAGATCTCCACCAACTAGCTAATTTGGGGGTTCACCTTCTTGAAACTCTAGATGAGGGGCTTATTGTGCATAATGTAGCAGAATCTTCATTAGTAGCTGAAGTAAAAGAGAAGCAATATGTAGATACAATTTTATTATAGCTTAAGGAGAATGTACAATGTGGTATGACTAAGGCATTTGAGCTTACGCGGGAAGGAGTACTTCAGTGCCAAAATAGATTATGTGTGCCTAATGTAGTCGGGCTAAGAAAGAGGATTATGACAGAGGCACATCGTTTGAGGTATTCCATTCATACAAGGTCAACTAAGATGTATCAAGATTTGAAAGAAATATATTAGTGGAGTGACATGAAGAAGAACATTGCAGAATTTGTAGCCGAATGTCCAAATTGTCAAAGAGTTAAAGTAGAGTACTAGAAGCCCGGGGGTTATATGCAATGCATAGATCTTCCAATCTGGAAGTGGGACATGATCAACATAGATTTCGTCACTGGTTTACCTCGTACATCACGAAAGTTTGATTCCATATGGGTGATAGTTGATAGGCTTACCAAAGCCGCACACTTCCAACCAGTAAAGACCACTTACACAGTTGAAGAGTATGCAAAATTGTACATTAAAGAGATAGTTCGACTACACGGAGTGCCAATCTCTATTATATCAGATCGGGGAGCCCAATTTACTATAAATTTTTGGAAATCTTTTTAGAGGAATTCGGGAACACAAGTGAATCTGAGTACAGCTTTTCACCCTCAAACAGATGGTCAAGCAGAACGTACCATTCAAATACTTGAAGATATGCTATGAGCTTGTGTAATAGACTTTAAGGGTAGCTGGGATGATCATTTTCTTCTTATCGAGTTTGCCTACAACAATAGCTATCATTCAAGTATCAAAATGGCACCATATGAAGCTTTATATAGAAGAAAGTGTAGATCACCAATTGGATAGTTTGAAGTGGGTGAAACTGCCTTGTTCGGACCATATCTTGTTTATCAAGCTATGGAATGGGTTAAAGTAATTCAATAGCGGCTGGAAATAGCCCAAAGTTGACACAAGTCATATGCAGATATTAGAAGAAGAGGGCTAGAGTTTTCTATCGGTGATTGGGTATTCTTGAAGGTATCACCAATAAAAGGGGTGATGAGATTTGGTAAGAAAGGGAAACTAAGTCCACGTTATATAGGCCCATATAAGATTATTCGGAGGTTTGGCCAGGTCGCATATGAGTTAGAGCTATCCCAAGACCTTAACATAAAGGCTCAAATAATTGTTTTGAGCGATAAGGTTGTTAATTTCAGAAATAGTGATTTTTCCCACATCTTCACTGACAAATTTTTGAAAAGCAGAAAAAGTCATGCCAGTATTATTGGGTAAAATAAAGGAGGATTGAGGAGGATAAAGAGCCTGAGTAATCGTTCCATCCGAATTTTGATAAGATCTTTCGATTATGTTAACATATGATGGCAAATATGCAGACATAAACCATGGCACAAAAAAGATAATTTTATTATGTAAAGTACACATTTCATAAAATTCTTCTGAAATATTTCGTAATTCGTCAGAAGTATAAGTTTCAAATAACCATGTTCGGAAAGTTTTCCATTTTTCAGTAAAGAATTCTTTTTGAATGTATTTTCTCGCCTGAGAACCAGGACTAAAATCAATAAGTTGTGTTATCATGATTAAACAGAGTTGATGTCAAAATCCATTTCAGATGGAGTAGGATTTTCATTGTTAAAATCTTGAACTATATTAGTTTTGGAGTTGATTTTGATTTTTTCTACACCTTTAGGTATAGCATGCGAATCTGCAGAATTAATGGTATGCAAAGATGCCGCTCGATTCCTAGCTGGACCGTAGACAGGTTCAGCAGGTTCGATAGGAGAAATATGGTGTATTGAAGGAAGTCTTCTTGGTAAAGAGAAAGAATTTCTATAGACAGGAGGACTGCTATCGAATTGTAAACAAATTCGACCGTCGGAGTTTTGAGTTACTTGAGTTAACTCTGAATTAGTCACATCCTCCGCCAATTGTTTTGGGGAAGTGACTGAATTTAAAATCCAAGTCTGAGGGAAGTCAATTTCATCCCATCTAATAGGTCTTCGGGTAGTAACCCTAGATTTTATAAAATTAGTTTCAATTAGCATAGTGCAATCAGAATTATCATCAATCAATTTACATCTAGGATTTAAAGTTGATAATAGTCGGTAATATATGCGATAAGATAATCCTATAAGTTCAGATCCAGGAGCATAATCATAACCATGAGTTTTAACATTTAAAGTTAAAGCATGAAGAATATTTACATCAGACAAAGATAACTGTAAATTGGGCTGAGTATTGAAATATACAGGACCATAAGCAAGAGTAGATTCTATAGATCCCATTAAAGAATTTCGAAAATTTAAATTTCTAGCATCACGTAATGCTGCTAAAAATGTTTCGGGAAGACCCTTTAAAGTTAGAGGTCGAAAAGCAATTTGTACTAAACCAATATGCATATAATTAAAATTGTGTTTAAAAGTATCGATATCATGCTTATTAAGGAGTTGAATAGTCTGTTCGTCAGCATTTAAAGCAAGAGATTGTTCAGTTGTTTTAATAATCTGCTTGTGTTTTATTTTATCAAAAAATCCATATTCATAAATAGTTTTTAATTCAACTTTTGGAATAGTCCATTTATTCAGTAGATCCATATCTTGAAGTAAGTCTACCTCTTCGAGTTTTGTACTTTTAGTACTTACTTCTCCTATATCCATGATTATAAAAAACCTTATATCCATACCATAAATCATCACCGCACTTAACATATTTACTATGAAAATACACAGGCTCTGATACCAGAACAAATTGCTTTTCGACCTCTAACTTTAAAGGGTCTTCCCGAAACATTTTTAGCAGCATTACGTGATGCTAGAAATTTAAATTTTCGAAAGTCTTTAATGGGATCTATAGAATCTACTCTTGCTTATGGTCCTGTATATTTCAATACTCAGCCCAATTTACAGTTATCTTTGTCTGATGTAAATATTCTTCATGCTTTAACTTTAAATGTTAAAACTCATGGTTATGATTATGCTCCTGGATCTGAACTTATAGGATTATCTTATCGCATATATTACCGACTATTATCAACTTTAAATCCTAGATGTAAATTGATTGATGATAATTCTGATTGCACTATGCTAATTGAAACTAATTTTATAAAATCTAGGGTTACTACCCGAAGACCTATTAGATGGGATGAAATTGACTTCCCTCAGACTTGGATTTTAAATTCAGTCACTTCCCCAAAACAATTGGCGGAGGATGTGACTAATTCAGAGTTAACTCAAGTAACTCAAAACTCCGACGGTCGAATTTGTTTACAATTCGATAGCAGTCCTCCTGTCTATAGAAATTCTTTCTCTTTACCAAGAAGACTTCCTTCAATACACCATATTTCTCCTATCGAACCTGCTGAACCTGTCTACGGTCCAGCTAGGAATCGAGCGGCATCTTTGCATACCATTAATTCTGCAGATTCGCATGCTATACCTAAAGGTGTAGAAAAAATCAAAATCAACTCCAAAACTAATATAGTTCAAGATTTTAACAATGAAAATCCTACTCCATCTGAAATGGATTTTGACATCAACTCTGTTTAATCATGATAACACAACTTATTGATTTTAGTCCTGGTTCTCAGGCGAGAAAATACATTCAAAAAGAATTCTTTACTGAAAAATGGAAAACTTTCCGAACTTGGTTATTTGAAACTTATACTTCTGACGAATTACGAAATATTTCAGAAGAATTTTATGAAATGTGTACTTTACATAATAAAATTATCTTTTTTGTGTCATGGTTTATGTCTGCATATTTGCCATCATATGTTAACATAATCGAAAGATCTTATCAAAATTCGGATGGAACGATTACTCAGGCTCTTTATCCTCCTCAATCCTCCTTTATTTTACCCAATAATACTGGCATGACTTTTTCTGCTTTTCAAAAATTTGTCAGTGAAGATGTGGGAAAAATCACTATTTTTGAAATTAATAACCTTATCGCTCAAAATAATTATTTGAGCCTTTATGTTAAGGTTCTTGGCGAACATATTTCCTCACTTGATAAAAAACTTGACGAACTTATTGAGTTAGTCAACAAACTCAGTACCCAGATGAATTCCTCTAATATTCGTTCTACTTCCAAAACCACGAACGACGAGGAATATATTCTTTCTAAACCTTGTATTCAAAGACCTCCTGAAATTGAAGGATTTGAAAAGGCTTCTCAGTTGGATCAATTAGAAAAACTCTTAGACAAAAAATTCTCTCATTTGCATATTCAACCTCTCACTATTTCTGACGATTTTGTGCAAAATCTTGAGTCTAACTTTGCTGATAATATTGAGTCTACTCAAAACCCTGGCGAGGTAATTTATTCCGAACTCAATAAATTAAAGGGTATGATTAAGAAACAGCCGGGAAAGAAATACGCTGATATTCCCCGCATGTCTACTGCTTATTATCCACGTCCAACTCCTCAAGATGTTCTGATAGAGGAAAGGGAATGGAATCAAACAAATACTTCCTATAGTGGAGACGCTATTTATGAATGGAATATTGACGGGTTATCTGATCGAAAGATTTCCATTCTAATTCATCGAATGTCCATGTATGCTACTATCGCCACAGCCACTACCTCACCAGAAAATCGGGCCACTCGTACTGACCAAACAATCTGTAAAATGATTGTTGCGGGCTTTACTGGCCAACTTCGAGGTTGGTGGGATAATTTTCTAGATGACACCAAACGCGAGGCTATTTTTAATGCCACTAATGATCAACCTGGAAAAGACAATCTTGGTCGAGCACTTAAACCAGGAAGATCTGATGCTGTCTACACTCTTATGCTTACTATTATTGAACATTTTGGAGGCAGATTCACCAATCAGTATGAAAACATTAGAACTCTTCTTAATGGTTTAAAATGTCGGCATCTAGGCGAATTTCGTTGGTATAAAGATACCTTTCTTAACAGGGTTATGGATTTACCCGAAAGTAAGTACAATCATTGGAAAGCTAAATTCATTGATGGTCTTCCACCCTTATTTGCAGAAAGAGTCTGAAAATCTCTTAGAGGGTCTTATGGAGAAGTCCGGTATTCTGAAAAAACCTATGGTCAGCTTATTGTGGCTTGTACTCAAGAAGGCTTAGCCCTTTGTAACGAGTTGAAATTAGCTAGACAAATTAAGATTGATAAACTCAGAGAAAAATCTCAATTAGGAGACTTCTGTGAACAATTTGGTATGGATAACCTCATCGTTATTCCAAGACTCATAAATCCTACAGGAATAAACGTTCCAGACATAGGAGTAAGGAGGAACGTGAAGCTAGAAAATCTTTTCGTAAATCTACTAGATTTACCAAAAACCGGTCGAAAAAGGACTTAGCCAAAATCTGGTGCTATAAATGCAACCAGTATGGTCATATAGCTCCAAATTGCAAATTGCAAAAACTAAAAACCCTCGAACTTTCTGAGGAAGTTCATGATCAAGTCTACAATTTATTGTATACATCTGGTTCAGAGTCTGATTCTACTTCTGACAATGATTTTAAATTACCTGAGTCTGACAGTTCTCTAGATCAGGGTAATAAATGTAATAACTGTGATAACAATGTTTGCAATTGTGATGAAATGATGTATAAACTCCAGGCACAATTTGAGGAACTCGATTTCAATGTTAAAACTCTTACTGCTGAAAATATTCTTGAATTATTAAAAGAAGTTACTGGTGAAAAACTTCGCGAAAAAATTCTAAATCTTGCTACTCAAAAACCTCCTGCTTCTACTAATACTTCTAGAGAAATCTCCTTTGATAATCATCATATGTCTTATTCCTTAGCTGAAGTTAATCGTCGTCTTGCTTTAAGCAGAACCCCTGGTTAGGATACTACTCTTGATGATTTAAAAATCAAAGTTGAGCAATTGACAAAGGAGATTATTTCTTTAAAACAAAATCAGATGATTTCTGATCATAGAATTTTGGAAATTGAAGAAAAAATAGAAGTCTCTACAAACTCTGCAAAAGGAAAAGAAAAAGATTTGGACTATTCTAAAAGTTCTGAAAATTTTGAACTTGCTAACTTCAGTCCAACAGAAGATTTGAAAAAGGATTATTTCTTAGGTATTATGCAAATTGTTACTGCTCATAAATGGTATATAAATTGTACTATTTTAATCAATAGGGAAATTTTTATCACTAATGTTGCCATGATTGATAGGGGCGTTGATGTTAGTTGTATTCAAGAAGGATTAATTCCAACTAAGTATTTTGAAAAAACTACTCATCTCATAAGATCTGCAACTGGTCATACTCTTGATATCAATTATAAATTGCCTAATACCCATATTTGTCGTGATAAAGTCTGTATTCCTCACTTCTTCTTTTTAGTAAAAAACCAGATTTATCCTCCTATTATTTTAGGAACCCCTTTTATAAATGCTATTTACCCATACACTCATATAGATGCAGATGGTTTTAAGGCTACTTACAAGGGTAAACAAATTTCCTATCCTTTTGTTACTCATCCGGTAACCAGGGATATAAATGCTTTTATTAACATGAAACAAAATCAATTGAACTTTTTGCAATTAGAATTGATGAGCATTAATATTTTTGATACTATGAAATCTGTCAAGGTACAAGAAAAAATAAAAATGATTTCCAATCAATTGATTTTTGACATTTGTGCTGATCATCGAAATGCTTTCTGGAACAGAAAAAAGCATATTGTTTCTCTTCCCTATGAAGATGATTTCTGCGAAGAAAAAATTCCAACAAAATCTTGACCCTGTCAAATGAATACAGAATTAGTAGAATTCTGTAAAACAGAAATTGATAGTCTTTTACAAAAGGGTCTTATAAAACCTTCAAAATCTCCTTGGTCTTGTACAGCCTTTTATGTCAATAATGTTGCTGAAAAAGAACGAGGAATGCCTCGATTAGTTATCAATTATAAACCTCTGAATAAAGTTTTAAAATGGATTAGGTATCCTATACCGAATAAAAGAGATTTACTTTCTCGATTATATGACGCCAATATATTTTCTAAATTTGATTTAAAGTCTGGATATTGGCAGATACAAATTGATAAAAGGCATACCTACAGAACCGCTTTCAATGTTCCTTTTGGACAGTATGAATGGAATGTGATGCCTTTTGGATTAAAAAATGCTCCTTCTGAATTTCAGAAAATCATGAACGATATTTTTAACCCGTATATGAATTTTATAATTGTTTATATCGATGATATTTTGGTATTTTCGAAAACTCTTGAATCCCATTTTAAACATTTACATACTTTTAAACAAATTATTATTCAAAATGGTCTAGTTATCTCTAAACCCAAGATAAGCCTTTTCCAAACTAGTATCAGATTTTTAGGACATAATATTTCTCAAGGTTCTATCGAACCTATTCAACGAGTATTAGAATTTGCTAACAAGTTTCCCGATGAAATTACTGATAAAAAGAAACTCCAAAGATTTCTTGGAAGTCTTAACTACATTTCTCCTTTTTATAAAAATCTATCCAGAGATCTAGCTCCTTTATATGATCGTCTAAAGAAAGATCATAAAATTCCGTGGACTCAAGCCCACACCGATTTAGTCAAATTAATAAAAGCCCGAGTTCAAACTCTTCCATGCACATCTCTTGCAAATCCTAATTGGTTGAAGATCATTGAAACTGATGCTTCAAATATAGGATATGGCGGAAAACTTAAACAAGTTAATCCCCATACCAAAGCTGAATGCCTCATCCGATTTTATTCTGGTAAATGGACTGAAAGCCAGAAAAAATATGCTACGATAGCTCATGAAATGCTTACTATTGTGAAATGTGTTTTAAAATTCCAAGATGATTTGTATAATCAAAAATTTATAATTAGAACTGACGCTCAATCTGTTAAATTCATGTTTAGTAAAGACTTTAAGCATGATGCTTCAAAATTAATATTTGTTCGGTGGCAAGTTCAACTAGCCCCTTTTGACTATGAAATACAATATAAACGGGGTAGTGAAAACTCTTTACCTGATTTCTTATCTCGTGAATATTTGACATGAGTTTCTACACTTATTTTCTCTCTGAAAAAACTATCATTACGATTATTAAATGCATTCCTTTAAATGAAGATATTCATTTCCTTATCCTAGAAACTCTTGTTCATCGATTCATAGAAGAAGATTTATTATGGTACAATGAATTCATTGATAATGATATCTATTGGTTTGATATTGACTTAAATGATTAATGTTTACAGATACAGATACAATGAAATTCTTCCTTCATTTCTTCTCTGAAAAATTCCTAATCACATTTATCAAAGCAACTCCGTTGGCTAAAGATTTACATATTCTTATTTTACAAAAAGTGGTCACGGATCTTATTGCCAAAGACACTCTTTATGAAGACCTTTGCGAATATATGTCTTGGTATGCTGACCAAATTCCTGATCAATAATGCAGCATGGAAACCCCTTGGCAGATAGCCAAAGGGCGTGGGCGAGGAGGTCGACATCAAAACTCTTCATATTCTCAATATGGTGGAAGGACAAACCCCTCATATTATGATCAAAGAAATTCTGCATATAGCTCAGCAAGTTCTCATTTTCCTGTACTTCAGCAAGGAAATCGAACTCTGATAAATTCTAAAATATCGCAAGAGGCATCATCATCATCTAAAAATCCGCATATTGGTTCATCTATACATTTAGAAGATATTCCTGAAACTCATCCCTTATTTAAACAATTGCAGTCTTATTTATCTAGTCAACAAAACACTGCAGATTCCTTCGCCTCTATGATCAATGAAAATACTGACAATAAACCTTCTTATGAAAATTAGAAGCTAGAGAACTTATTGTCTATATGGAAAATCAACATATTCCTTCTCAAGAAAATTCCGAAGAAGCGTGGCGAATTCTTAAAAACTATCTGACCGCCAACATCTACGTTGCGGGCAAATCTTACAAAACTCGTACCTATTAGGAACATATCTTGGTGCAAACCTTTAGCGCCTCATTTGATCACAGCCCTCTCGGAGAATCTACCCCCGGAGTACATGGATACTCTAAAATGGTAATCAAAAAACTAATTCCTATTGAAGAATGGGGTATTTCATCAATGACTCAGCGGTCTATGCCAATGGGGCCAATGGGTCAAACTCTGGCTAATTTCACTTATTGGGATTATATTAAAGCCTTTTCTCATGTCTTATACTACAACAATTATAAACACAAACATACCTGGTTCATAAAAATTTGTTCCAAAGTATTTGAGAAACCTATCCCTAACTGGTTCATACAATGGTGGACACATCATGGACCTACTATTAAAATACTGTCATCAGAATATTCGTCACTTTATTACTCCTGGAAGAAATCCTCTCCATTCTTGACTGAATTATACCTTTCCGAACATATTTGTAAAATCGACACTATTGATCAGATGTATTTTTACATCGAATTCTCTCTTCCCTGGATTCATCGATGGTCCGTTGAAATTGGATACGATGCTCAACAAATCCCTGCTATATACCGGACCTTTTACTGCAATTTTTGGGATAAATTACTTCGAACAGATCCTGAAACAAAGCTGGCATATGGTCATGATCAACGCGAGGAAATGATTAAGACAATTGCTCAATGTGAAAAAACCCCCCAAGAAATCCATTTTAGTTGAAGATAAAAATCTCAATTATGTTTCAAGACGAATCTCTGCTCATGATGGTAATAAAATTCAGTTAATTGAAGAATATTTATCAGAAGTTCGTGATAAATTACTACAGACTATTTAACAAAATTCTGATGCTTCGATGAATAGTGCTGATGCAAATACTGAAGATATTACAGATTCTCAACCACCAGAAACTCTAATTGAAGATGAGGAAATCAAAAGAGCGGAGGCTTTTCTCAAAAAGATGGATAAAAAAAAGACTGGATAAGATTTAAATATTCTGTAATAGTACAAACACTGTTGTAATAGTAAAAATACTATGCACAGGACCCCACGTATTACTGTGCAAGATTCTCTTTTCTATTATATATAATAGCCTCATTCTCAGAGAAGAGGCATCAAGTTTTCTATTAAGTTTTTCTTTTAAGTTTCTCTTTCTACTCTCTCTGTAATAGTTTGAAGATAAATAAGAAGAAGTTTTCTCTACTGTTCCGACTACTCTCCGGTTAAGCAAGGTACATATCTAATTACTTATTGTTTCTTTTAAAAATTTTTCTGCCATAACCAAACCGTGACTATGTCCGGCTGAAATAGTTCCTTATGTCCATACTAAAGATCTAACCTCACTAACATGTTAACTATGAAAGCTCCAGACTCTACTTAGATAAAAAAGAATTTTTAGAATTTCTTGGCTTGGTTCCGAAATGGAGGTACAATCGAGTTTAATATTCTTATGATAGCCTTGTCTCTGTGACTTCGTCTAGCAAGTTGTGCCTCTTAAGCCTGTATTGATTGATTGAGAAAGGGCGAATTTTGCACAATTAGAACTTCTAGACACACAGGTTTATCAAAAGATTGTTAGATCTCTGACAGACCCCATATTTGGGTAAAAGATTGACCATACAGTCAACAAATTTCTTAAGATTCTTTTCTATTTCGGTTGGTGCTTTGGTTCGATTTTTCGACTTAGGCGTAATCCGATATTATTACATGGTCTGGTAGGCTGAGTGGCATACCCCAGCCTAAGAGATCCTATTATATTATATTATATTATATTATATTATATTATATTATATTATATTATATTATATTATATTATATTATATTATATTATATTATATTATATTATATTATATTATATTATATTATATTATATTATATTATATTATATTATGTAACATTATATTATATTATGTAATGTAATATATTATTTTTACTAATAACAATAATTAGATTACATAAAGTTAATATACAACGTTTTATATAATTATTTTATAAAAATAATTATTTAGTTTTTACTTTTTTTAATTTCCAAAACAAACCACATGTGATTGGTTTTAAAAAATTTTATTAGTATTATTTAAATTTAAAACAACCACAAGTGGTTGTTTTTTAAATTTTATTTTATTTTGTGATTTCAATAAAAACTACCATTAGTGGTGGTTTTTTATTAAATTAATTAATTTCTTTTTATTTTAAATAAAAGCCGACCACAAGTGGTGGCTTTTTTAAAAATATTTTATTTTTTTAATAAATTTAAAAAATCAACCACAAGTGGTCGGTTTTTAAAAAAATAATTAAAAAATAATTTTTAAAAACCAACCACTTGTGGCCGGTTTTTCAAAATATTTTTAAATTAAATTTTTTAAAAACAATCGATCACTTGTGGTCGATTTTGTTATTTTTGTAAAAATTTTAATTTTTAAAATATATAATATTTAATATAAAAATAATTGGAATATTTTTTTTTATATTTTATAATTATAAAGCTACCACATGTGTTAGCTTTTTTTAATAAAAAAAAAATTAAAAAACCGATCACAAGTGGTCGGTTTTTTTTCGACCACTTTTTGTGGTCGGTTTTTTCGGTTTTTTTTAGTAGTGAATACGACAGATTTCTCTCATTTTCTCCCTATTTTATTTCACCTATTTTAAAGAAGTTAAAATATCTAATTTTTAAGAAAAAATTTCAAAAAAGATGATAAAAATTAATCTAAAATAGAAGAGCTGATTATTTCTCCCACTTTATTTCGCCCACTTTAAAGAAAATAAAATAGTTAATTGTTAAACAAAAAGTTTTAGAAAAAAAAACAGATAATAAAAAAAATCAATTGATAAAGAAATTAAAAGATGAAATTCTTGCTTAGGAAAAAATTTAGGAAGAGAAGAATTTTGTTGCTCTATTTATGGACATGTTGCTAAGATTTTGGAATTACAATAATTTTGTAAACTAAATATATAATATATTTGCTATGTAAACTTGTTGGAGTCCCACATTGGTGGGTTAAAGGGTCCTTAGTCTCCTTATATGTTCATGGGCAATCCTCCCCTCATGAGCTAGCTTTTGAGGTTGAGTTAGGCCCAAGATACATTTCTTTATATAAACTAAAACTATAGTTAGAGTTGTATTTTAGAATAACTTGTTTAGGTGTACGCTCCTCGCGCGTGTACCTCACTTTATTGAGTTCAAACGTTGCACTAAATAAGATATTTATTTTTGTAATAAAGGAATATAATAATTAAATTCAACATCTTTTGGAGATTTAATTAATTAAACCTAACTTTTACCAAAAATATTTGTCAAAGTCGATCGACATTCATCTACCACCTGCAAATGCAACAAAATAATACGATGATAGAAACATCAAAATAATATAATTAAATCTAACATTTACACAAAAAATTCTCAAAGTCGTTTGACACTCATCCAGCACCTGTAAACTATAACAAAATAATATTATAATAGAGGTATCAAAATAATACAACTAAACTTAACCTTTATACAAAAAAATTCTCAAAACAGAGATATAAATACAATACAATTAAACTAAACCTTTATCTGAAAAAAATCATCAAAGCCAACCGACATTCATCTACCACCTATAAGTTTATCTACGACGTGTAAACTATAAATATATCTTGATTAATAAATAAACATGTCTATTATACTATAAATGTATAGTCATTTGATTAAAATTCTACTTTCAGTTCTTTTAATTTTATTTTTGGATAAAATTATATGATATCATTTGAATTCAATTCAGTTTGTACTTTTCTAAAAGTTAGATTGTTAATTTAACTAAATCTCCTAATATCTCAAGTGGATAAAAGAAAACAAAAAAAAGAAATGCGTATGCAATTAGAACGGCTAACCAATTTCTTATGATGAAATATAATCCAAAGAATTTGGTCAAAATTGTAAATAAGTTAATTTTAAATTATTTATTGTATATAAGTCATTATAAAAAATCGCAAAAAACATCGTCTAACAAAATACATGATAATTTATTTTTATAACATAAAAAATATACTAAAATTTTAGAAAACTTACTTCAAATCACAAGAAAATTTATCTCTTCAATCATAAATACTATTAATATTTCACTAAAAACTTCTCAATTAGCAATTGTCTATCACGAATACATGATAATTTATTATTATAAACTTCAAGAACATACTAATTAAAATTTAAAAAAACTTACCTCAAATCACAAGAAAAATTATTTCTTTAATCATAGATATTATCAAGATTATAAATATAAAAAACAAAAATTTTAAAAAACATACCTTAAATCACAATCAAATTTATGAACAACGATTTAAGAACTATATTGTGGACGTATTATTGTTGAAAGGAAGAATACTCAATTTATAACAAATTTTAGGTTTAGTTTACTTTACTTCTTTGTCAATTCAATTATCATTTATTTAATGTAAATCTTTTTTGTTTTTATGTTTTTTGTTTTTCTCCTTTTTGCCTCCACACGTTTTCTTTTCCTTTTCCTTTTCAATTCAATTAAATTTTCTTTCCAATTATGTATTTTCCTTTTTTTGTTCTCTTTTTCGCTTTGGACCTTCTTTTTCTTGTTCTTTTCAATTCAAATTAACATTATTTTTTATTTATTTAATTTATTAATAAATTATATATAAGGTGAGATTTGAATTGATTTAGAACTTTCTTTCCTAACTCATATAAGGATTTTAATTAATTTTAAATTTCTAATATTAATAATAAATAAATAAATAATAATTTGAGGAAAATAGTAAAAAAACGATTCTGTCTAGAGAGGAGATTTTTAATGAAGGGCAAAAAGTTCAAATCACTTTTTTAAGGGTCTTCACACTTTTAATATATTATAGATATATATATATATAGATAATTAAATCTTTATCATTTAATTTGAATTATGTCATATTTCACCATTGATGACCCGATATAAAAGATCACTTTTGAAAATCATATAATTAGCCTCTTGACGTCTTCTCTAAAAAGGACGTCCTTTTCACTGTTCAACCTGATTGATCTACAGATTAATTCCTTACTCAAAATAGCATAAAAAGCCTTTTCACTTTCAACTGGATTCACCTCCTAGGTAAGAAATTCATCATCATTCTTTAATATTATTGGTCCCTTTTTTTTTTTTTTTTTTCGTAAATGACACATCAATAATCAAGAGATATTATTCAAACAGTAGCTAGTTTCCTTGTTCGAGTTCTTTTTCTTCACAAATGTTGTCGAGTTGGACCAATTGATCTCTTATTAAGATTAATTACTAAATTCTCCTTATAAAAAAACAAATAATTAAAATGCCTTCAACCTTACATTCTATTGACTAGCTTTCGAAGTTTAATATTGCAGCAAGTACCACCATAACATGATACACGTATAGAGTGAGTTATTTTTATCATAAAAAATTCTTGATATAAATTTGAATTTAATCATATCTCAATATAGATATTGAACATTGGATGGAAGTTGTTGAATTTAATCATGTCAGGAAATGCATGAGAAGAATCAGAAATTAGCGATTGACAAACATTTAATGATGTAGCTAAAGTACAATGAAATTCGTTGCTAATCTAATTTAACAATGAATTAACAACAATATATTGTCAAAAAATATATTAGGTTCAAGCTATTTAGCAATAAAGTTCCTAACTTAAATTTTTTTTTCCAAAAAAATTGTGTAAAAAGAATTGCAACATCTACGCCCATGCACCCAATTTGCTCAACCTTTTTTGACCGTAGAATATGCATATGCACGTTTTCTATTGATTATTTATCCACTTGATGCATATGCTTTTTAATGGTAATGGACTTTGGGAGAAAAAGTCCTCTTTAATTATATATAACCAAGAAATGTGATATAAATAAATAATTAACATAAAAGTCACTAGAAATATAAGACCAAAAAGAAAACAGTATTTTACTATAGACAAGGGGGAAAGAAAATGTCTCTAAATAAAATAAATTAGTAATGCATCAATTTAAAGTTCTTTTATTTAAGAAAATATGACCAATTTAAAATATAACACTGGTAATAATAAAGCTAAATACTTAGTCAGATTCGTTGTCTAACTAAGCAATGTAATGTTACTACATAGTTAAACATTAAAGTGACAAGTACTGTCACTTAACTATAATTAAGTAATGAATATATGTATTATAACAAAATAATATTATAGAGTTATTGATTTAATTAATATAAACATCGTGTAGTATCAACTTGTTTTATTCTTAATCAGAGTTTTTGAGTTTGAGTTTTGAATATAAAGTCGTTTTTAATAGGAAGTTTTACCTCTCAAAGTGAAACTTCCTGATACGAATTTAAATTAGTCGGACTTTAAAAATAGAAAATATATAGGAGTAAATAAAACCACTAATTGAACAGGGAAATATGACCGGAGTGAACACTTAACATATATTGCTTATATGTTGTATATTATATTGGCGGCTTTTTGTTTCAAGTGGTGATATTTTGGCAACAAATAAAAAAATTATTTAGCTTCAATATATGTACGTAATATACTAATTGTCAGGCACTTTATTTTAGCCGCCTATATTTATATGATCAATGTCCATAGTATAAAAAGCCGCCATACCCCTATATAAACCCATAATTCAATGTGTCAATACATCCAACAACAAAAATATTCTTCTTACTAAAATGAGTCACTTGACAACTTGTTTAGTGTTCTTCCTCCTTGCCTTTGTGACTTACACTTATGCATCTGGTGTATTTGAGGTCCACAACAACTGCCCTTACACCGTATGGGCCGCAGCAACCCCGGTAGGTGGTGGCAAACGTCTCGAGAGAGGTCAGAGTTGGTGGTTCTGGGCCCCGCCGGGCACTAAAATGGCACGTATATGGGGTCGTACTAATTGCAACTTTGATGGTGCTGGTAGAGGTTGGTGCCAGACTGGTGATTGTGGTGGGGTCTTAGAATGCAAAGGTTGGGGTAAACCACCAAACACCTTAGCTGAATACGCCTTGAACCAATTCAGCAACCTAGATTTCTGGGACATTTCGGTAATCGATGGATTCAACATCCCTATGTCTTTTGGACCAACTAAGCCTGGGCCTGGAAAATGTCATCCAATTCAATGTGTTGCTAATATAAATGGTGAATGCCCTGGTTCACTCAGGGTACCTGGTGGATGTAACAACCCTTGTACCACATTTGGAGGACAACAATATTGTTGCACCCAAGGTCCATGTGGTCCAACAGACTTGTCAAGATTTTTCAAACAAAGATGTCCTGATGCATATAGTTACCCTCAAGATGATCCAACAAGTACGTTTACTTGCCAAAGTTGGACTACTGATTACAAAGTTATGTTCTGTCCTTATGGTTCTACTCACAATGAAACATCAAGTTTCCCATTGGAGTTGCCTACAAGTACACATGAAGTTGCTTAAGTAAATTCATGAGTGTAGCTAGCCATCTCTTTCTTGTTCAATTTGGTTCAGTTTTGGTCATTAATTGCCTTTGTATTACCCACATTTCTTTTAGTTTTGTTTTCTAGAGGTGGCTAAGTTTTGAATAACGGTTGATCACTCAATCACATATTGTACTTTGTGTTACACATGATGTTTTAAATTTTTACTCAAGAGTGCATTTTTAGAACATCGTTTGTGTTGTCTTTTTTAATTCTTGTTTTGTTTTTGTTTTCCATCCGGTGTTCGGTGCCCGCATTGGAGCCTCGACTAATCCGGATCACGCGTTGCAGTGCCCATTAAGGTGGTAGCGCTCCCAACAAAGTTTTATCCATATCCAAGATCGAACCCTCGACCTCTGGTTAAGGGTGGAGCAGCCTCATACACTGCACCACAACCCTGATTTTTTTAATTCTTGTTATTATAGTTTTAAATGAGACCAAGAAAGGAATTTAAAAATAGTTTTCATAACATTCTACAGTAGCCAGATCTGAAAATATAAAATTGTAGGGACAAAATAAATTACTTTAGGAGAGCTCTTTACAGGACCTAATAAGTCAAAAGATGGAGATCTTTTGTTATAGGCGGCTTTTAGAACGTTACCATGCCCTTCATAATTCATATTCGATATCTATTTCATGCTCGAATAATTTAAATTCGTATTAAATTTTTTTAGAAATAATGTATTTCCTACCAAAAAGGTTTTTATTCATGATTTGAACACATTATATTTTATTAAAAATAAAGTATTACTTTGCCATTCTATCACTATGTACTTTGATGGTTATATTATCGTCATGTAAACCTTATATAGATGAAATTTTTCGACCAAAATCTCTCCATTCAATTTCATTGTCTTCTTCAAAAGTGCCATTGAGTTGGACTTATTCTCTTGATTAATACGATGTATTAGTTCGTTACTTGTTTCCAAATTCTCTTTATAAAAAAAAATTGCTCTTTTCAGTGTTACAGTCTAGTGGCTTTTTATGTATGATTATTGAGCCCACCATTGTAATGTATCAAGTGGATAATTTATAGGAAAAATAGTATATGTCAACTCGATAATTAAAGAAAAACGTATGTGCATCTACAGTCAAAAGTCAAGAAAATGAGGTGGGTGGGGACATTTATATATGTTGCTTAGTGGTTTATTGATTATTGATTATTATGTTGTCAAGAGATTATTATTTTCTCAAGTAATTTTATTGTGTCATCCTAATACAAGATTAAGACATTTCATTCCATCCATTTCTGTTAGCCTCAAATCAAGCATTGTTAAAGCGGCAAATCGTTTTTAATTATTTGTCACATTTTATTTTAAGAATTTCGTATGGGTCTTGCCAACCTAGCTATTACATGAAATTAATACTAATTAATATTGTAGTATAAAATGGACAGAAAGGAGTAATAATATAATCTTTTGCAATTGTGTCAGAATTTTGCTTATTTTGTGGAGTTTGTTGCATAGAATTCAAGTAGCTAGTACTGTATCATTCAGTTACGTACTTGAAAATGTGCTTAGAGCCGCCTATAAACAAACATTTTCATCTATAGACTTGTCACCTCAAATTAATAATAATAATTTCTAGATAAAATTTAAAAATTAATTTTATTCCAGGTTTGGTTGTTAGAGCTATTAGTTAAATTCGGGATTATTTTATTCTGTTATTTACACTACTGATGGATTTATTATTTCATATAAAAGGTGAGATAAACAATTTCATGAGATATCCTTATTTATCTCATCACGCGTACCAAACAATAATAGTTTATCTTATTCCTACCATTTTAGCGTATATGTAAACTAATCAGTCTGCCATCAATAATCAGTTATTTTTAATCACGCCTTATAAGGATCATCGAATCAATAGCAATAAGCTCAGAATTAAGAGAACTAAACTAATTTTCTGAACACCACAAAATATACACGAAAAGGCATGAAAAAAATATTCGAGGCAGCATATTCAATTAAACAAAACTTTAGAAGCTGAAATTTCACCTCTCTGCAATCAATATATGGGTTTAGTCAGGGCATTATTAATCCAAATCACTGTTGATTTTTAATGTATAAAAATCAACACAAAAGTACATGTGTGATGATGTGACTCTTATTCAGATCTTAGGTTTATTACAAGCCACTTCAAACAAAATTTAAACAAAGAGACTCAAAACTCTACTTAGCCACTCCATCACTACCAGGCATCTCCAAGGGGAAATTTGGGCGGCCAGTAACACCATTAGGACAGAACACTACCCTATAATTTGTACTACCACTTGGGCAAGTAAATGTGCTAGTAGCATCATCTTGTGGGTAGCTATAGGCATCAGGGCATCTTTTCTTGAAAAATTTTGACAACTCAGTAGGACCACATGGACCTTGGGTGCAACAATATTGTTGTCCTCCAAACGTTGTACAAGGGTTGTTACATCCTCCTGGTACCCTGAGTGAACCAGGGCATTCACCATTTATATTGGCCGTGCATTGAATTGCGTGGCATTTCCCACCACTAGGATTGGTCGGTGCGAAAGTCATCGGTATGTTGAATCCATCGACTAAAGAAATGTCCCAGAAATCTAGGTTGTTGAATTGGTTCAAGGCGTACTCGGCTAGGGTGTTTGGTGGTTTGCCCCACCCGGTGCACTGCAAGACTCCACCGCAATCACCAGTCTGGCACGAACCTCTGCCAGAACCATCGAAGTTGCAATTAGTACGACCCCATATACGTGCCATCGCAGTCCCTGGTGGGGCATTGATGGTCCAGGTCTGGCCTCGATCAAGACGTCGACCGCCACCTACGGGGGTCGATGCCGCCCAAACGGTGTATGGACAGTTGTTTCGGACCTCGAAAGTGGCAGCATAAGTGTAAGTCACAAAAGCTAGAAGAAAGAGAACAAAAGATGATCTCAAATAGCCCATGTTTGTGGACATATTTTTTATATCAAGTTGTTGGATATACTGACAAATTATTTAGAAGTTTATATAGGGGTGTGGCGGCATTTGGCACCTTGGACATTAATCATATACTACATATTAACATCACACTTTTGACTAATAAGTGGATAATATTCAAATATGTTTTGGTAAAGGTTGAGGTGACAAAACATATAAGAGCCGCCTCGTAATTAATTATTTTATATGAATATAGAGGTCAAAAAATAAATTTGATTTGCTACTCGATGTATATGGTATTAATCCCGATTAAATCTGGATTCACATCGTGATGGTTCTCAATAAAACTTTTTTTATTTTCAAGAGTTCAAACTCGAGACTTCTAATTAGGAAGATGAATCTCAGCCATTACATTATAATGCATGTTGGTAATATAAAGTCAATTTCATTTGGTGATAAAACTGACCTAGAAACTCAGTAACGTGGCGAGACTTCTGTTTAAAACAAAATTGGAAGAAGAAACCATTTCATTTCTTTCATGTCCAATTTTTTTAATCGAATTTATACCGCTAGATAGAGCATCTAGTAATTTTCTTTTTAATAATAAATTAAAAATCTCAACGTGAACAAGTACAAGTAAGGCGGATTTGGTCTTATCTTACCTAATTTTCTTATATATACTTATCTATTCCATTTTTTATTTCATCTTGTTTAAGTTTCATGCGTCTTATTTTTTTTGCCGACTATTTGTGGAGGATTTAATAGGTATATATTTTTTAGTTCAAGTATTCAACAGGTTACTACCAAAGTCCAAAGTATTTTAAATGAAAATTTATGTCAGATTTAAGGGACATCGTCACATCGTTATATTTTAATAAACTCTTCATATAATTTATGAGTATTATTAATAAATAGGAAGCATCACCAATGCCATTCATGTCCATAAGCAGTATTGGCATGTGTGTATATGTATATATATATATGCTAAAAACATAACATGGTCAAGTAATATAATGATGTAAAAACATGTATTTGGTTAACTTAGTTAAATTATAACAATTAATCGCAAAAATATGCCGTGCATTCGCTGATAATACAACTAATTCGGATAAATTAAAGAAGAGGGGGGAAATGTTGATTTTTGATACACACCGAAGTCAAAACGCAATGAAAAAATAAAAATAAACGTATTTCCAATCATAGTTATTTGAGTATTGTAAAGAATAGTCTTCTCCTTGTCACAAACTTTAACAAGAAATTAAAATGGTAAAGAAGAAACACAAAATCTTCTACTACCCTATGCCTACGATCGAAATGTGTCTGAATGTGTCCGGGGAGTGATGGAGCCACGAGCATATTCATAGATTATCTATTATATATTACAATTTACTTGGAAGATTCTTAACTAAATAGGTAAAGGTGTCAAATGGGTCGGTTTGACCCGGACCGAACCGGCACACATAAACGGCCCAGCCCGGTCAGCCCCCGGGCTGTAGGGTCCGGGTCTCGGGATGGACCAATTTTTTTTTTGGGCTCGGTTAACTCGGTTTAGGCCCGCCGGTTAATCGGCCTGGTCTGGATATAATTTTTTTTTAAAAAAAAATGGGAATTTGACCATTGGGCCAAAAGTAGCCGTTGGGCCATTTGGACCCAAAACGGCTATTTTGGCCCTTTTTATATAAAAAAAATCATTTAAAATATTTTTAATGCCCAAAAAAATTCCTATAAATACCCTACGCTTTCAAATCATTTTCCACACAACTTTCATTCTCTCAAATCTCAATTCTCAAATATTCTATATATATATCTCCTAAAGTGCTCAATTTTATTTTTTAATTTTGCGATTACAAAGTACGAGTGAAAATTTTTAAAATCACAACTGTCGGATACTTCCAAAATTTGGTATTGTAGTTCCATCTCTTACTTTTAATTTTTAATTAGTGTATTAATTGTTGAATATTTAATTTTATTATTTTTGTGTATTTTGAATTTTTTTTAGTTTGATTTATATTATGGATAAATTAAGAAACCTTGCCAGTAAAAATGTCAAAAATTTTATCCCGAAAGTGATAGTGGTAGTAAAAAGCAAATTACTGGCGGTAGAGATAGTTCAAGTAGTAGATATACCCGTGTGACTCCGGTACTGCTTAGTCAACCTTTTGAGGAAGAAGTAGGTGTAGGTGCTCACGATATGAATTATGCAGAAGCTCAAGAAAATTACGGTATAGAAGAAGAAAATGAAGTAGATGCGGTTAATTTAGAAGAGGATGATGAAAAAATTAGTGAGACACCCAAAGTAGAAAATGTTAATGTTAGATCTGAATCGGTTAATCGTTCTCCCCGTTCCCCAAGAGCTCGTAGAACAACTAGTATTGCATGGCAACTTTTTAAACGTATAGAAGGAGAATAAGGTGCAATGCAATATTTGTCAACAAGTAGATAAGCATAAAAGAGGAGGCAATCAAGGGGGTACGGGTACGTTAATGAGACATATAAATGATAATCACAAAAGAAAGTTACTTATTGCACAAGGTGGTGAGGCTGTTGGTGGGCCAATGCAAACTAGAATGGACCCAACAACCGGTTAGATAATTAAGAATTAACATAAATTGAGGGACCAGGAAGAAATAGTAAAAATGGTAGTTGTGGGTTGTTTGCCTTTCAGTTTTTCTTCTTTGAATGCTTTTATTCATTATATTCAAGAAATTTATAATCCTACGTTTAATGGTATTCCTAGAAGTACTTGTCGGGCTGATAATTTTAGACTTCATTCACAATATGTTTTTTAATTTATCTATCTTGTTAAAAAATATTCAATGTAGAATGGCTCTAACTTCTGATCTTGATCGTGCTGTTAATAAAAATAATTATTTAACCATTACTTGTCACTAGATAAATAGTAATTTTGTTATACAAAAACGTATTCTAACTTTTTTGTATGATGAAGATCGTTGACATACTGGAGAATTTATTACTGATTCGATTAGTAAAGTTGCAGAATTTTATGGTATTAAAAAAAAGTTATGTATTGTTTTTTATAATTCTTCTAACAACAAGACTGTTATTACAAAGTTAAAAGCTAAGCTCTCTCCGTCGTTACCTGAAATATTTCATGTTAAGTGTGCTTTTCATATATATATAATTTAATTGTAAGAGATGGTCTTGAATTTTTTGAGCTTTATATTGAAAAAAATCGGCTTGCTGTTGGCTTTATTCAAGAAATAACCGAAGAAAAAGAATTAGAGAATTTAAAGTTAAATGTCAAGAAAATGGACTTAGACCGATATTGATGCCTGAAGAATGTGATACTAGATGGAATGTTACGTATGATTATTTAAAAACTTGTCATGCTTATAGAGTTTCTATTATACTAACGTTTGACCAACATTGTGGTTCATTTGTTGATTCGATTGAATGCATGCTACATGATTCTGATTGGGCTGTAATCGATGATCTTGTTAAGTTTTAGGAAAAAAATTATATAGCTACGGTTGAATTTTTCGGTGCTTATTATCCTATTATTTGTAATATTTTAACATATATAGCCGATATTTCTACTTTGTTCAAAGAATATAAGAATAAAGAAGATTACAAAGAAGTTGTTGGTGTTATGTTTGCAAAATTTTAAAAATATTTTTTTCTAATTCCCCCTATTTACTTGATTGGTGCTATACTAAATCCATGTATGAAATATACTACTATGTGCTACTTTAGTACTCTTATTTATTCTAAATTAGAGATAAATACTAACAATGATTCTAATGATGAAGAACAAGAACAACTAGATTTGTATACGGCTATGAGTGATGCGAACATTTACATAGATAAATTATATAACCATTATGCCGATTTACTTGATTTAGCTGTAGAGACAAATATCACTCCAACTGTCGCTCCTCATCCTCCCGAGGAGCCATCATCTTCTAAAAGGTCAGCACATAGTTGCTTTCCTGATTACTTTTATGATTAAAATATTTGGAATAGTTTTGAGGAGGGAACTTACACAACAGCTTCTCAGGAAGAGCTTAAGTATTATCTTCAAACGCCGATAGAGGATCGTAGACGACGGATCAACGTGTTAGATTGGTGGAAGAGTAATGAAACACAATATCCTGTGCTTTCAAGATTAGCTAGAGATATATTGAATGTTCCAATGTCAACCGTTGCATCAGAGAACGCTTTTAGTCAGGGACAACAACAGCTTGGAGTCAACCGACACTCACTAGGAAGCAATGCTATGTGTCACACCCCTTTTTTCAGTGCTCAAAAGATGTATATTTTAAGTTCGAAAGAATTTTATTATTTAAGTGACAAGAAATGAAAATTTATTTCGGAAAAGGATTATTTACATTTTTTATTCAGAGTCGCCACTTGGCATAATCCGGTGTGCCAAGTCACCTTTAGAAAATCCTTTTCGAAACCATTTGACTCTTAAACTGGTTTGCAAACAGAGATTCCGGCTAAGGAATTCTGTTGACCGAGGGGAAGGTGTTAGGCACCCCTCGATCCCATGGTTCAACCACGGTCGCTTGGCAGAGCGCATCGGCTAAATTGACGTTACAAATGCATAAACCACACAAAAGCACACAAAATAATCAAACAATACCAAAACAAAACAAAAATGTAAAGTCCAGTCCAATTATTACAATCCGAAATAAAAATACTGAAATAACCTACACTAGTCCTAAACTATGCTTTACCCGATGCCTCGGGCCTTGATCACGAGCATCCTTTGCAAACAAAATTCTTCGGGGCATTCCCCGGTGAGTAAATACAAACTACCTCGGGGCATTCCCCGATTAAATGAAAACACATTCCAAATACGATAAACAAAACATTCAACAAATATTCCAATCATTCTCACATTACATCAATCCTAAACTTGCCTACCCGAGCTTACTGTTTGCCTACCCGCTCGACAACATACCGCATTCAACATCAACAATGTATCAAAAATATCATAATATTCACTTTTATCAATTTTCGATTCCCGTCCCCAAATTTCATTTTTTATACTAAATTTTCACAATTCACCATTTCTATTTCAAAAACCCCCAATCACTTTTCAACAAAATTAAACAACGAATCAATATCAAAATAACAATCTACCACCGATCAAGACAACATGCATTCATCGCCAACGAGTATCAAACCACACCCGAAACTTAATTCAAACATCCACGCATAGTAAACAATAAAATAGAAGAGGAAAAGAGTAGAATTGGACCTCAATGACGACTTTATTTCAAATATCAGTCAATCAACAGGCGGAATGCGCGCACCGAAGAACTCCGATTTGAATCCCGATCACGAATAACTCCAACTCGATATTGAGGAAATACGAACGGGAAAAATTTAAAACTGGAACACAAAAATAAAGCTTGAAAAGAACCCCGACTCTCGGATTTCAAACCAACCGCAACTGAGTCCCACCGGAATCGTAACAGGGTTATCGTTTGCGACTCACCGGAGCTCCGAACCCGATGCAGTCCAAATTTCGGTGAACTCCAAACAGATAACGAACAAAATTACAAAGTATATTCCAACAAAAATTCACTGTTTCCAACGGTTTTCAGCTAGAAATCAGCGGGAAACGAAAAAATATGGAGAGTTTCGATGAAGGCTCGCCGACTGTCCATCAGAAACGGAGCTGGGACCCACTTGAAATAGGCAAAGTTGGTCGGTGTTGAAGCCTTTGGTTGCTGGTTTCGAGAGCTCAGCGGTCAGAACATAGTTTTCCGTGAGTTCGCGCCACTGACAGGTTATTTCCGGTAGTGCTTTCGGCAGGACGATGGTCGACCGATTAGAAGTGGTGGCGGCGAAGACGGTAGAAGAAGCTAAAGCAGAGGGGAATGGCGTGTTTGCTGGTTTCTCGGGTGGAAGGCGGTGCAACGATGGTAGGGACGCTGTTTGCTGGTCGGATTCTCGCCGGAGACGGCGAGACGTGGCTGGTCGGTGTCGCGATGGTGTTGGTCGGAGTGGGGCTAGTGTAACACCCCATACTTAATTATGTGCATTAGCCATGGTTATATGTGTTGGATTATATGTATTGATCCTAAGTTAGGTATATATGAGTTCAAGTATGAGTATTGATTATTTTGAGATGGTTTCAAGTGTATAGTTTGATTATATGTGTATGGGAATCGACTTTATTTATATCGGAATTTGCCCGTCGATGGTTCCATACGAAGTTTATTGAATAAGATTTCCAACGATATAAATATTTCCAAAAATGGATAAGTTTCGGATATAATCGAGCACGTTCGAAACTATAAAACGGCGGCCGGGATAATTGTGAACAGTAAATGTGCAGGAAATTCAAACTACTGAGGCCTGCCAGTTTTTTGGGTCAACTTTGAACGATCATAACTCCCTCAATATAATGACCTGGGAGAGATACCACCTATAAAAAGAAAGATCTTTGAGTCTTCTTTCCAATGCAATTGGTTTCATCCAAATCCAACATCTGAGTAAGGAGTTATACTCGTTTTACTTCAGCCTCTCAAAACAGATTTTTAGGGTCAACTTCAAACGATCATAACTCCTTTTACAGGACGAACTGGGTGGCATACTTTATATGAAATGAAATCCCTTTGAATTATCTATCCAACGATACCAATTTCACCCAAATCCGATATGGAAGCAAAGAGTTATGGCTGATTTACTTTAACCTGTCAAAACAGTCCACCATGGACAGATTCGGATTTACTTAAATTTTTAAGGGCAATATGGTCATTTTCCATCACCTCTTGGACGAAAATTGGTCATTATATAGATATAATTGGTCTTATATCCATCAATTATCATCATATTATTGGAAATAAGAAACCCTAGCCTAATTTCAACACCAATTATCTTGTGATTCAACCGTAGAAAATCCAAATTGATTCCGTAGTTGTGTTCACCATCTCGAGGGCTTCGAGAAGCACCCCTTATTTGTGCCAACAGGACTTCGAAATCAAAAGGGCCATTTTATGGTAAGGATGTAAATTATGTTGGTGTTATTTATATGGATATGTATATATATATATATATATGCATGTGAGCATAAGAAGTATGTTATTTGATTGTTGTTGAAAGATGATTGGAAATGATGTTGGATTATTCTTGTGCATGGTTGGATTATGTTGAATTGTGAAGGGATTTGGTGTGATGATGTGGTATTGAAATGATGATTATATATATATACACATAAACCTATTGATCAAGTTGGTTTTTGGAATGTTTTACAAATATTGGTTGTATGGAATTATGGAAGAGAATTGTGGTGTTGGGTTGCTAATACTAGATGCCAAATATTTCATTGTAGATAAGTGATTTGTAAAGGCGGAAAGTTGTGTCGAATTGGTGTCCGAATCTACAACGAGGTATGTAAAGCATACTCTAACGATGTTCTTTGGCATGAAAACACCAATGTTCCATCAAGTAAGATTCCAAGGTTGTCCACACACATGTATTGTTCTACATTACCAACGAAGTTGTTTCCATTATATAAAGTGTCAAAATATTTCATTGATATACCAAAAGGCTCCTATTTCATTGTTGTGATATTGATGATTCTGAAACACATTGTTGATGTACTAATGAGTCTTTATTACATCGTTATTGTATAGAAGGTCTATTACTTGATTCCTATTGATGTATCATTGTTCCAAAGGTACTATATTGGCATGAACACTAATGTAATAATCTCAAAAGCTTTTGAACTAAGTTATTGGAAAGATTTCTTATGTGTGTTACTTGATATACGTATGAGTGGTATCCCAGGGGCATAAGCCTAGCATGGGTCGATCCCAATTGATATGTACTGGGGGCAGCCTAATGGTCACAGTACGGTACAGTATTGATTATTGTTAGGTGGTTGGAGGTTCGGGAGGAGGAGGTAATGGCGAATGATAATTGTAAAGAATAAAATGTATGAATATATACCGTTCCACAAATGTGTTTGAATCCAAGAACCCAGTTCAGATTAATGATAATGTACATGATCCTAAAAGTGTTTATGAAGTGTGGTTCACTTCTATTATGATTTATTCACATGTGTATGATTTTCTTGATCCCCCATATCACATATGATTATCTACAACTTTACATACTCAGAACATATTTCGTATTGACGTCCCTCACGGGGACCTGCATTTCATGCTGCAGGCACAGGTACTTCAGCTTATTCACAGCATAGATAGGAGCCGGGTCGTACAGCTATTGTTGGTGAGCTCCAGTTTGCTTCGGAGCTTTCCGAGTCGGTTCCTTATGTTTTGTTATTGTACAGGAGTCATGTGTGGGCGGGGGTTTGTCCCAACCCTAGTTATGTCATGTATATATGTCCTAGAGGCTTTGTAGACATAAGGAAGGGTCAAGTCATGGGAGTTTATATAGTGATGTTATATTTGTATATGAGGTGGCCCCGACGACCAAGTATTATATATATATATATATATATATATATATATATATATATATATATATATATTTGTGCGTGTTGTGCTGATACAGGAAATTAGACCCTTCTATATGTAACGAAGTGCTGCCCAAATTTTTGGTGAATGTAAGTGAAGGTACAGGTATTTGAACGGGTTCTCCCGGGCTTTCTCGGCTTCGGGTGCCAGTCCGGCCCGATGGGATTTTGGGGCGTGACATCTAGGAGAGGAGTTGGTGAAGGTGGTGACGACGTTTATGCGGAGGAAGAGAAGGATGGACATCGCGGTTGTGGGGGTGGTGGTGTTGTGGTGGTAGCCGGAGCTCCGGTCGGCAGTGGTGAGGGTGAAAGGAGAGGCGTTTAGAGGGAGATCCAATTTTGTTTCCTTTTTTTTTTGGTTACTGATAATGTCCAAAGAAAATCCTCCTCCGTATGTGTGTATCTGTGTATCTATATATGTATTTGCCCCTTCCTGGTCCTTTTCTTTTTGGACAAGGAAAAATCAAAGGGGGGGGTGTGACGTGGGGTCGGGTTACGTAGGGGTAGGGAGATGGTGATTTATCATTTTCTTATTGGAGAGGGTTGTTAGGGTGTTAAAAGAATAAAAGTTTGTTAGGGATTTTGTTGAGAGTTACTTTTTTTTTGTTTTTTTGTGGGATGTAATCACGTGGGTGAGGGTACATGATATGATAAGGTAAAAATGAATAAAATTGAACTTTTGAGGGGGACAAAATTACATGTCTACATCATGCCCCTTTGAATGTAAACACGCAGTGTTTTCAGACAAAGAAGTAGACAGCGAGACCAAATTTAGACCCGACCATTATTCAAAGAAAGAAACAAAAGGAAGAAGGACAACCGAGTCTTGAATTAGGACAACCTACCTACCCAAGTTATGAGGTAACCAAGTCACCAGTATTTCAAAGGACTGGAAAGAGAAGGACTATACCGAGTTGGAGAGTCGAGTGAGGTTCCATCGAGGTTCCGATCCGCGGCTCTGTTATTTCATCAAACATAAAAATTACAAGTTAAAACATAAATGAAATTACAAAAATCCTAGCTATACAGCTTCTGTTGATTCTTGGCTCGACTTTCATCGCCCTATTCTTCAGCGAGCTCCTGACTTGCTATTTCATCACCCTGTTCTTCAGGCGGGCTCCTGAAACCCAAAATTAAAACTAGAATAAAAATTATCCCAAATAAAACATTATAGTAAAGTAGTATTTCATTTTTGAAAGTGTTGTCCCATTTCCCAGGAGAGTCCTGAACATGAAGTAAAATCCCATTTTTCAGGAGGGTCCTGAACATAAAGTAAAATCCCATTTTTCAGGAGGGTCCTGAACTGAAAGTAAATTCCCATTTTTCAGGAGGGTCCTGAACATAAAGTAAAATCCCATTTTTCAGGAGGGTCCTGAACATAAAGTAAAATCCCATTTTTCAGGAGGGTCTTGAACTGAAAGTAAATTCCCATTTTTCAGGAGGGTCCTGAACTAAAAGTAAATTCTCATTTTTTAGGAGAGTCATGAACATAAAGTAAAATCCCATTTTTCAGGAGGGTCCTGAACATAAAGTAAAATCCCATTTTTTAGGAGGGTCCTGAACATAAAGTAAATTCCCATTTTTCAGGAGGGTCCTGAACTGAAAGTAAATTCCCATTTTTCAGGAGGGTCCTGAACAGAAAGTAAAATCCCATTTTTCAGGAGGGTCCTAAACATAAAGTAAAATCACTGAGCAGAAAGTAAAATCCCATTTTTCAGGAGGGTCCTGAACTGAAAGCAAAATCCCATTTTTCAGGAGGGTCCTGAACATAAAGTAAAATCTCACGGATGTGCATTTCCAATGGTAGCTGAATTAAGTGAAGCGAATTTGCCCCTATTTCCACAAAGAAAATTTGTTAGTTAAAAACTTAGTGGTGTCTTGCAACTCTTGGCTTCTCAGGTATCTGTCCCAGCACTCATTCCTTTCATCTTTCTTCCAAATCGCTGACACCTGCCCTGTCTTGCCGCATCATTGACCCAAATCCAGATTGAGGGAAATGAGTTCTGACTCAAACAATGGGTTTCCATTTTACCATGCCCCTGAGGTGCATTCTTTTTCCAAATCTGAATGCTTCCACGAATCCAATAGTCTGTCGGTTGATAGACTTCCTTTGCTTCGTGTTGAATTACGATCATATTTCTTTCCTGGGCTGTTCCTTGGCTTTTTCCTCATATAATTGGAAAGACTGGTAGTAAATTTTGAAATTCTTTCTCGCTTGTTTTGACACAGACTTGACTTAAAATATAAAGAAATGATGCTGACTTTTAGTTAGATAAATGACATAAGAAAAGACAAAAAGCATGAATATGTAAATGAAAGAAAAGGGCTATGTCCCATATTTAAAAATAAAAACTTATCTGAATACGACCACCAACTCCAATGATTATGACATGCATTTTGGATTGAGCTGTCTGATCTTCCTATCCAGACTCCTCATTTGTTGTTGAGTTCGTACCTTTTGTCGCTGAGCCTCTTCTTCAAATCCATTGGACTCATACATCACATTCGATTGACGACATCTTAAAATACTTTCGCCAACAAATCTCTTTCTTCTCACTTTTCACTTTTCTCTTGAACTCTCCATCGCCTTACGGTGCCCGTGAGGGTTTTCACCAATAAGACTCTCTCATTTTCATTTTCTTTCAACTCACCATCGCCTTATGGTGCCTGCAAAGGTTTTCACCAATAATACTCTCTCATTTTCATTTTCTCTCAACTCACCATCGCCTTATGGTGCCTGCAATGGTTTTCACCAATAAAACTCTCTCATTTTTATATTTCTTTCCTGATTTCTTATGCTGAGGGAGACAAGTGGTACTTCACAATGTATCATAATATCCATTGCATGTTTAGCCTTAACATTATCAAAATTGATCTGAAGAACTTTCTTTGGTTGTAACTTGGCTTTTGGTTAGGGTTAGAAAGGATGGTAAGGGGCTCAAATGATACTTGAAGTGGGGGTGGGACTTACAACTTTCGAAATCGACTCAAATAACACATTAACTCATGCCCCAGTTTTGTTGACTGGGTGAATCTTAAATCTTTATTTGGTTGGACCGAGCTCGAAATAGGGCAGCCTACGTATCTCACTCCCGAGAGAGGAGAATCAGGTCGGATGTAGTTCTATCAACTTGTTCTTTTTTTTTGTTTTGATTTGATTTTGATGATTTTTTTTATTTTTATTTTTTATTTTCTTATTATTTTTGAACTCTTTCTTTTATTCTTATTTTCTTGACGTTTATCTTTGACTCTATTATGATTCCAAAAGAGGGATATGAAACAAAAATAAGACGAAGCTCAAATGGGTAAACAAAGGATTACACCATGTTTGGATAGAAGAATAAAATGTGTTCATCATGTCAATCTTCAAAAATGCAAGTACTAAGCATGCAATAAAATCAACAAAGGATCAAATATCATACATAATATCTTTTGACCGCATCAGCATTGATAGCCATTTCTGTCATTTTGCCTTCAGTATCTGTCAAATATAAGGCTCCATTGGGCAACACTTTCTTCACAACGAAGGGACCTTGCCAGTTAGGGGAGAATTTGCCTTTCGCTTCAACTTGGTGAGGAAGGATACATCTCAATACCAACTTCAAAATTCTTGGGACGAACCTTTTTGTTATACGCTCGAGCCATCCTCCTCTGATACAACTGGCCATGACACACAGACATTAGCCTTTTTTCCTCAATCAAACTCAAATGTTCCAGTTGGGTTTTTACCCATTCGTCATCATCAATCTCTGCTTCTACAATGACTTGAAGAGAGGGAATTTCAACTTCTGCAGGGATGACCGTTTCTGTCCCATATACCAATAAATATGGAGTTGCTCCTGTTGAAGTGCGAACAGTGGTGCGATAACCTAGCAATGCAAATGGCAACTTTTTATGCCACTATCTAGATCCTTGTACCATTTTCCGCAGTATCTTTTTTATATTCTTATTGGCGGCTTCTACAGCACCATTGGCCTTTGGGCGATATGGAGTAGAATTTCGATGTGTGATCTTAAACTGTTGACATATTTCTTGCATCAAATGACTATTGAGATTGGCAGCATTGTCTGTAATGATCATCTTAGGAATTTCAAATCTACAAATGATATTGGCATGAACAAAATCTACCACAATTTTCTTTGTCATTGACTTGAAAGTTACTGCTTCCACCCACTTTGTGAAGTAGTTAATGTCTACCAATATGAACCTATGTCCATTTGATGCCTTTGGCTCAATCGGTCCAATCATATCCATTCCTCAAGTCACAAACGGCCATGGAGCGGCCATTGCATGCAACTCAACAGGAGGAGAACGTATCAGATCACCGTGTACCTGACATTGATGACACTTTCGAACAAATTGAATAGAATCCCTTTCCATAGTAAGCCAGTAATAACTTGCTCAAAGAATATTCTTTGACAAGACATGACCGTTCATGTGTGACCCGCATACTCCAGAGTGTATTTCAACCATGATTGCCGAGGCTTCTTTTGCATCTACACACCTCAAAAGTCTGAGATCTGGGGTTCTCTTATACAAGATTCCCCCACTTAAGAAAAATCCATTAGCCAAACGCCTAATAGTCCTCTTTTGATCGTTGGTGGCATATGTTGGGTATTCTCCTGACTGAATGTACCGCTTGATATCCAAGAACCAAGGTTCTCCATCGAGCTCTTCTTCAACCGCATTACAGTAAGCATGTTGATCACGACTCTGTATATGCACTGGATCGATGTAGGCTTTATCAGGATGTTGGAGCATTGAAGACAGTGTGGCTAAAGCATCAACAATTTCATTGCGAATCCTTGGAATATGCCTAAATTTTACTAACACAAATCGTTGACATAGCTCCTGCAAGCATTGTCGATACGGGATGAGCTTCAAATCTCGCGTCTCTCAATCGCCTTGAATTTGATGGACGATCAAATCTGAATCTCCCAACACCAATAATTCTTGGACTCCCATATCAACCGCTAACCTCAAACCAAGAATGCAGGCTTGAAACTCTGCCATGTTGTTAGTACAGTAGAATCGAAGTTGCGTTGTCACCGGGAAATGTTGTCCCAATTCAGAGATAAGAACCGCACCTATTCCGACTCCTTTCATATAGACGGCTCCATCAAAAAATAACCTCCAACCTGGATCAGCATCTATAACGACTTCATCGACACACGACACTTCTTCGTCAGGAAAATATGTCTTTAATGGCTCGTAATCTTCATCGATGGGATTCTTAGCAAGATGATCTGCCAGGGCTTGGGCTTTCATGGAGGTTTGAGTCACATATACAATGTCGAACTCGGTAAGCAATATTTGCCACTTTGCCAATCGACCCATTGGCATAGGCTTCTGAAAGATATACTTCAAAGGATCCACGCAGGAGATGAGATAAGTAGTATAGGATGAGAGATAATGCTTCAACTTCTGTGCTACCTGATAACGCTCAATCTACAGCTCTCGTGGGAGTGTAAAGCGGTCGTTAGCAAATATAGAACCCAACCTGGGTTGGGTGTCGATCCCACAGGGAATAGCTTGGCCAACAAGTAAGTAAAATTACTAGACTTTTAGTGCAAGTCTCGTAAAAAGGGGGGATTGTAATGTGTAACCAAAACAATAAAGTAAAAGCTGAAAATAGCAAAGTAAAAAGAGAGAGATTGTTACGTGAGTTGTAAACAATGAGAATTGAAGCGTTGGGGTTATGTCCACCTTCTGAGGTATACGTCTCTATTGGCTATGAGTGTGTAGAGTCTTGACATGCAATTGCTTATAGAGAATTGTAGTCGATGGTAAATCCAAGCGTCTCTCGACCTGAACAAGGACTATTTCACTTTAACTCTCTCGAGCTTAAAGCGTGTCTAACGGTACGAATTCTCCAAGAGGTTAGTCCAGTTACGACACTAGCTTTTTAATAGGAAAGGGTGTCCTACTACCTTGACATTATCTCTTTTCCAGACAAATAACCTTTCTCTCGAACAAGTTAAATGTTAGACTGGCGTTATTCTATGCGTCTGCAGCCACAAGAATTTGCATTAAGATGAAGAGAATAATGATATAAGCAATATACGTGTCTCAAACTGACAAACTCACAGCAATAGATAGTATCTCATTTGGCTTCCATAACCCCAACAGAGAAGTTTAGTTACCCATGAGTGCGAAGGAGATCACGATTTGCATTGTTATTGTTGAGTAATGGTGTGTGGATTAGGTGATAGGCGTGTGGCGTGATTCCTTAGCAAGTAACGATTCTCTTGTCGTGGAATTTAAGAATAGAATTAATGGAAAGATTAGAAGAGTTGTAATTGAGAAGTAGAATGTGTCTCTCCACTAAGGGAGGACTTGCCTCTCCCCTAAGGGAGGACTTCCTTAAAAATCTCTAGCATGATAGGGTATTTATAATACTCCTATCCTACTCCTACTATGCTAATGAAATAAATAACCAAATCCTACTAAACTAAGGAAATACTTAACCTATTTGTACTAGGTTAATGTAACATTCTCCTAATCCACATAAACTAATGAAATACATAACCCAATTGTACTAGGTTAATGTATCATTGTCAAAATCCATCTTTGTATCTGTAAGTCCCCAAAGTCTTCAGAAATGCTGTTTTAGCCCGGGACAGATTTTCCGTGCAGCAGTTTTGGTCCTTAGGCGTGTAGACTTCCTTCCCTTCCTTTGTGAGCTTTCTTTTGCGTCAAGTAAGCCATAAAATGCTGTATTTTGCATCATTTATACCTGAAACTTTCCTAATCATGTTTGTTAGCTCATTTACAGGAAAAAGGACTAAAAGTGCATGAAATATATAATTTGTTCTCAAAACTATAGGCGTGTAAATTCGCCTATCATCAACACCCCACACTTAGAGCGTTGTTCGTCCTCGAACAACATATCATGTCCTTCTAAACATCAACTTAGGGTTTTTACAGCCACAACACAAAACATTCTTCAAGACAAGCACAACAATTATCAACAAAGAGTAGTTTTCCGATTATAAGTAGAAACAGTTTAACCTCTAGCGTAGACTAGTGATGGTGATCAAATCGCATGCAAACGTTAAGGTACATAGAATCATATACAACTATCCAAAGCTCATCAACCATGTGTGTCTCACAATATAGTACCCATAATCACTCACAAGTATAGCATATTTTTCAAACATGGGTATCAACATATCCTTGCTCTCACTCTCGCAAAGAATTCATATGTAGCAACTGATGACCATAGGCTTGCCCTTAATGTAGTACTCTACTAAATGTCAGAATGCTAAGCTTAGGATCAAGTAGGTCTTTTGATGGTTGTAATGTAGGCTAAGGGACGGGTAGGATCAGCTATTTTGGCCAGAAATAGTGACTAAGTTCCTAAGCACTTTAATACATCACATTGTATCATTGACACTTTTTTATTTCAACCTTTCTTTATTTTATTCTTCCACCCTTGTTCTCATATTTTGTTTTTCAATTTTAAGCACAACTCACTTTTCAGCTTTCTTTTCCTTTTTCTTTTCACAACATACCTCTTATGATAGCACTTTTTTTTTCATAACACATTCAAGCACCATTACAATTTAAAGCATCATACTCAACCAATTTCCTCTTATGTTGTCACATGACTTTTTCACTTTAAAGCACTTAGGAATTTGGATCAAATTACGGTCTTGAAAAAAATGGATTAGGCTTACATACAAGGTTGTCAAAGAAATAGGCTAAAGGCTCAAAAGGGTTTAACTAGGATGATGTCCATGGGTAGGTAAAACTGAAGGTAAACAAATATAGGTTGCCAAAGAAATGCCTAAATCATATCCTAACT
This sequence comes from Capsicum baccatum var. pendulum, assembly GCA_030864225.1. Classification (NCBI taxonomy): domain Eukaryota; kingdom Viridiplantae; phylum Streptophyta; class Magnoliopsida; order Solanales; family Solanaceae; genus Capsicum; species Capsicum baccatum. Next base: position 10,909,926 of record CM061550.1, read on the forward strand.
TACACTCCTTATTTTCGCTTTGCATACATACCAGGCAAGTTCTAGCATCAGCCACACACATAGAATATACTATTATCTCACACACACAAGGCACATGGTCGACTTGATTGGAAGTAATATAGACTCTTGACCCAACAAGTGAAGGAATTGAATCACACAATATCACATAATGAGTCACAACTAGAGCCTAAACGTCTCAATAGTCACAATTGTAATACATACTCTTGTTATAATCTCATGCTGCCTATCAAAATAATTTCATGCGAAGCTAGAAAGATTTTACTCCTAAAAAAAACTAAAAAAAAACGTCAAACGGAAAAAAAAAACAAAAAAAAACGAACTCAAATAAACAAAGTAAACAAACAAACATAGGTGCAAACAGAGAAGTATAGCATGCAATGCCACCCCACACTTAGACGGGACACTGTCCTCAGTGGAAAATAAATACGAGGAACCTGGTCAGTCGGACTCCTCCTCTATGTCTGGGGTCATACCCCTTGCGTTGGGATCATCATAAGAGTCATCATCCTCATAAGTTCCGCATAAGTATCCCACTTAATTCCAAGCGTGAGTCGAGGTATTTGCAGCGAGGAGGGTTCTCCTTGCTCCTTGCGGCCTCTTTTCTTGCCCTTTTGGGAAGTGGTAGCCTTCTTCCTTGCCTTGTCTCTCTTTAGGTGCCATTGTACGTGAGACTTGAAATAGTGTTAATGGTAGAACAATCTCAATGGATACAATCTATACATAAGCAGTAGGGGTACCACCCCACACTTAGTTTTGTTAACACAAATCAGTGAAGCGAAAGTGGTCGATTACTCAGATTTCGTCGACATATGTTTTAGGATTGTATTCCGACAAGAAAATCAGCAATGCATCACTTACTTGCAGCCATTGCACTACGTTCATGTTAAGTATAACAACACTACTACATAGGGGTTACATCATGGTATAGTTATTTTCAATAATCACAACCTTCTATGTCGGTCGGCAACTATAAGTCTTATCCCGATGAACGAGATAGTCTAACATGTAAGTATCCAAGTAACAAGCTTAAGCAATGTTCATAGTCATGGCAATTCTGCAAATAGTATAACAATGCTTATTAAAACCAAATTCAAGTCGGAGACCGGTCAAGATTATCCTAACGTATATGTTCACTCACATGATTTTGTATCAACAATCCAAACACATGAACATCACCAACAATCTTATACGATTTAGCAATTCATAATAGACATAGCAACGTAGTACTTACGAGAAATAAATGAAGAATAAGAGAGTACTTACTTGCTTGAAGCTTGTGGAGATGGTTTTGTGAATTGGAAGAGCAAAAGAAGAAAATTTTGAGAGGATTTGGATGTATATGCGGCGCCTTTGGGTCAATTTTTAGTGTGGTTATGTTTCAAGACTAAGTCCCCTTTATATAGGAAGAGAATGGGTCGGGTTATGACCCATTTACAATCGGATTTGGGGACAAGAACACCACATATGCGGCGCATATCACTCGGCATATCAATGACATATGCGGCGCATTGTCTATGGCATAATGGGACATATGCGCCGCATAGTCTATGGCATTTGTAGACATATGCTCCGCATAGTCTATGGCACATGAGATACTGAGACCAAATGCCATAGAATAGGCGGTGCATAGTCAAAAGCATACCTAGGAATAGGCGGCGCATAGTGTATAGCACACTAGATTCCGAGTCCTTAGGCTATAGAATAGGTTGTGCATCATTCGTGGCCTATTTTTACCAAGGCCTAGCCTTCCTCGAAGCCTATTTTGACGTGAGAAAGGCCCAATCCATAGCCTTATGCATCACCATTCCTAACATACCGATTTTACCATACAATGCGTCCAAATCGTCGATTGAGATCAATCTCCTCGTCGTATACTTCTTGCACCTATTTTTGCTCAAAACCAAATAAAAACAATTAGTACGATGGGTTGCCTCCCACCAAGCGCCTTAGTTTTGGTCGTGGAATGACTCTTATTTTTGGATTTTCATTAAAAACAAAACAAGTACTAGAATGAAAGAAAACGAAAAACGAAAAACGATAAAACGATAAAACAATGGGTTGCCTCCCATCTAGCGCCTTATTTATTGTCGTGGCTCGACATAGTTACCTCGAGTACTCAGACTTCATCGAGGTAAGTGATGGATCGTTTTCTGAAAGGATTTAGACGACAATGAGGCTTACCTGTGGGCATGCGATTTTTTTCGAGATGGCTCCTACGTTTCTCCGGAGAGTCACCAATTATATCATCAATAGTCCAACCCATAGCTCTCTTGTATCTCCTCAGAGCAGAGATGAGAGCTTCTACGTGCTGTTCACTTAAATCATCGGCTCTCTCCGGAAGTATATTTCTACTTTCCAAGAACACATACCTTAGATAATCGGGAAGCTCTTGCGATTCTAGCATTGGTGGCTCGTCAAAGGGAGTATTCGCTGTTGGTTGATTCTTGAGTTCACAATCCGGTTTCTTAGGAGTATAATACTCTATTTCTGTTAGAGCACTCATAAGTTCTTCATAACCTTCATTGTCTTCATGCTCAACTTTCAGTGGAACAGCAGACAATGGCTCAACAGTAGACTGTTTCTCTATAGATAATTCTTTCGTATCCTCATGATGAACATATAACTCATTCATATCGCTGGGATGCTTCATTGTTTTGCATATATCAAACCGTACCACTTCGTCATTAATTCGAAACAAAAGCTCATTATCTTTCATGTCAATAAGCACACTTCCAGTTGCAAGGAAGGGACGTCCCAAGATGATGGGAACTTCAGAATCCTCCTTACAATCCAGAATAACGAAGTCTGCAGGAAAGATGAATGAAGAAACCTTCACCAACACATCATTCAAGATACCCACAGGTCGTTTTATCGACCTATCAGCCATCACGAGCCTCATATTGGTTGGTGTAGGGTCTCCCAACCCCAACTTTCTGTAGATAGATAGTGGCATCAAATTGATGCTAGCTCCTAAATCGCACAATGCCTTAGCAAAATCCAACGATCCAATTGTGCAAGGAATAGTGAAAGCTCCAGGATCTGCCTTCTTCTGAACTAGCGATCTTGTAGCGATTGCACTACAATGATGAACATTATCCGCCAAGTCATAACTTGCTGCCCGCTTCTTTGTCAAGAGATCCTTCATAAATTTCGCATACCCAGGCATTTGTTCAAGTGCCTCCACTAATGGAACATTGATGGTCAGCTGCTTCAACATAGTCATAAATTTGCTGAACTTAGTGTCATCCGCCACCTTCTTCAATCTTTGGGGAAAAGGTGGTGGTGGGTATGGAAGTGTTCTCTCCGTGGCTTTCTTCTCCTCTTGCTTCCGTTTTTCCACTTTTTCAGTTTGCACGTCGTTGGGAGTGACGTTAGTAACGTCATCCGCGGACTCCTCACGTTTCGCATTGTTATCCTTGTCCGCAACTTCGTCAACCACTTGCTTGCCTTTTGCTAAAGTTTCCAGCACCTTACCACTTCTGGTAGTGATGGCCATGCATGACCCATCATTCTTTGGGTTTTGCACAGTATCGCTTGGTAAGGTGCCAGCCTTTCTTTGATTGAATGCTGCTGAAAGTTGGCTCAATTGCTGCTCTATTTGCCTGATAGAAGTGGAATGAGAATCAACTAGTTGCTTCATGGAGGACAAATCATCAATCACCTCCTTAACTCCTGCGCTCGTTGCTTCCACTCCTTTCAATAACTTAGCCATCATGTCTTCCATACTCCCAGAATTAGATGTGGTGGTATCACGTCTACCAGGGGGAACGTACAAACCACTCTTTTCATTATTTTTCTTCCAACTACCTTGGTCTTTGCTTCCAGATTTATCATAATAGTTCCGACCTTGGTTTCCTTGGGTATTCCCTCGGAAACCCCCCTGATTGTTCAAGTAGTTGGCCTCATCTTCCGAATCAGATTCGTCTCTTCCTTTTGACGCAATAGCTTTCACTTTTTCGGTCTTCCCTGATAATAAGTGCTTTGTCAGAAGATCCAATTGTGTTTTCATGTGCGCCATGTCTTGCTCATGTTCTTTTTCTCTTCTTCTTTGGTCTGCAGTCATGCCAATAGATAAAGTGTGGCTTGCTACCTCAGAATCCCTGGTATGCCAAGCTCTACTTTGTTTTGTCATCCGGTCTAGCATATTGCTTGCCTGAACAAAGGTGAGGTCCATAAATGATCCTCCAGCTGCATTATCAACCACTGGCTTAGTCCCCGAATTTAAAGCTCTGTATAATATCTCCATCAAGTGGACATTGGTCATATGATGGTTTGGGCACTGCATTAGCTTCGTCTTGAACCTCTCCCATGTAACGTGGAGAGCTTCAGTTGGAAGCTGTCGAAAATTGGTGATTTCATCTCTCAACTGTGCTCTTTTGGATGGCAGAAAGAATCTTTCTAGGAAAGCGTCTTTCAATTGCCTCCAATTAGTAATCGAATCAGGAGTCAGCCCATTCAACCATAGAGTTGCCTCCCCAGACAGAGACAATGGAAATAAGCGTAGTCGAATTGCATTCTGTCCAACGCCAGGATTGTCGAATGACTTGCATATAGAAATAAAGTTGATCAGATGCATATTCGGATCATCGCCTGCTAGTCCACCAAATAATCTCTTGAGTTGCAAAAGCTGAATCATGGTGCTAGTGATATTGAACTTTGCTCCAGGTGCTAATGGCGGAAGAATAATAGCTCCGGTGGCACCAGGTCCGTCTAGATCGTCCTCTTCGTCATCAAAAGAAATTTGCATAACTCGGCGATCAGGCCTCAATCGCGCTTGACGATCTCTACTCTGCATGGGTGCCGCCATCTCAGCAGTATGCCGTGGGTTTAGTAGCTCTTCATCGCCCAGATCCTCATCGTCAGGATTTGTTGCTCGCCTACGATTATCAATATTTTGTTGATGCACTTGAGCAGAAATCCTTTCAATTTCACGTTGTGCCTCCATTGATGCACTGAATAAACCTAAATAAAATAAAAACAACAACTAAAAGTAAAAGTATGAGAATCTTTGACCAAAGGGTCTAGTAATTATCACGAACTTGATTGACACTCGTATTCCCCGGCAACGGCGCCAATTTTTGATAACGCTCAATCTACAGCTCTCGTGGGAGTGTAAAGCGGTCGTTAGCAAATATAGAACCCAACCTGGGTTGGGTGTCGATCCCACAGGGAATAGCTTGGCCAACAAGTAAGTAAAATTACTAGACTTTTAGTGCAAGTCTCGTAAAAAGGGGGGATTGTAATGTGTAACCAAAACAATAAAGTAAAAGCTGAAAATAGCAAAGTAAAAAGAGAGAGATTGTTACGTGAGTTGTAAACAATGAGAATTGAAGCGTTGGGGTTATGTCCACCTTCTGAGGTATACGTCTCTATTGGCTATGAGTGTGTAGAGTCTTGACATGCAATTGCTTATAGAGAATTATAGTCGATGGTAAATCCAAGCGTCTCTCGACCTGAACAAGGACTATTTCACTTTAACTCTCTCGAGCTTAAAGCGTGTCTAACGGTACGAATTCTCCAAGAGGTTAGTCCAGTTACGGCACTAGCTTTTTAATAGGAAAGGGTGTCCTACTACCTTGACATTACCTCTTTTCCAAACAAATAACCTTTCTCTCGAACAAGTTAAATGTTAGACTGGCGTTATTCTATGCGTCTGCAGCCACAAGAATTTGCATTAAGATGAAGAGAATAATGATATAAGCAATATACGTGTCTCGAACTCACAAACTCACAGCAATAGATAGTATCTCATTCGGCTTCCATAACCCCAACAGAGAAGTTTAGTTACCCATGAGTGCGAAGGAGATCACGATTTGCATTGTTATTGTTGAGTAATGGCGTGTGGATTAGGTGATAGGCGTGTGGCGTGATTCCTTAGCAAGTAACGATTCTCTTGTCGTGGAATTTAAGAATAGAATTAATGGAAAGATTAGAAGAGTTAATTGAGAAGTAGAATGTGTCTCTCCACTAAGGGAGGACTTGCCTCTCCACTAAGGGAGGACTTCCTTAAAAATCTCTAGCATGATAGGGTATTTATAATACTCCTATCCTACTCCTACTATGCTAATGAAATAAATAACCAAATCCTACTAAACTAAGGAAATACTTAACCCATTTGTACTAGGTTAATGTAACATTCTCCTAATCCAAATAAACTAATGAAATACATAACCCAATTGTACTAGGTTAATGTATCATTGTCAAAATCCAGCTTTGTATCTGTAAGTCCCCAAAGTCTTCAGAAATGCTGTTTTAGCCCGGGACAGATTTTCCATGCAGCAGTTTTGGTCCTTAGGCGTGTAGACTTCCTTCCCTTCCTTTGTGAGCTTTCTTTTGCGTCAAGTAAGCCATAAAATGCTGTATTTTGCATCATTTATACCTGAAACTTTCCTAATCATGTTTGTTAGCTCATTTACAGGAAAAAGGACTAAAAGTGCATGAAATATATAATTTGTTCTCAAAACTAGGCTAAAATATGGGCAAAATATATTGATATAGGCGTGTAAATTCGCCTATCATCACTACCCAAGTTAGGGCACAACACATCCTTTCAAGAAGAGTATACCTGGCCTCATATGCGGTGAACTTCTTGCTAAGATAATGAATAGCCTGCTCTTTTTTGCCTGTGACATCATGTTGACCCAGGACACAACCGAAAGAATTGTCCATGACTGATAAATATAAGATCAAAGGCCTACCAGGCTCCGGGGGTACCAGCACGGTCGGATTTGACAAATATCTTTTGATTCGATCGAACGCTTCCTGACATTCTTCAGTCCATTTTACCGCAGTACTCTTTTTCAACAACTTGAATATGGGCTCACAAGTGGTTGTGAATTGAGCAATAAACCTGCTAATGTAGTTCAATCTACCAAGCAAACTCATCACCTCCGTTCTATTCTTGGGCGGGGACAAATCCTGAATGGCTTTGATTTTTGGGGGATCCAATTCAATTCCCCGATGGCTGACTACAAACCCCAACAGCTTTCCAGATGGAACTCTAAATACACATTTTGCCTGGTTGAGTTTGAGATTATACCTGCGAAGCCTTTCAAAGAACTTTCTTAAATCTTTAACATGGTCGGCCTGACTTTTTGACTTAATAATCACATCATCCACGCATACCTCAATCTCCTTATGCATCATATCATGAAACATAGTGGTCATGGCTCTCATGTATGTTTCTCCAGCGTTCTTCAAATCGAACGGCATCACTCGATAACAATAAGACCCCCATGGTATGATAAAAGACGTATTTTCTGCGTCTTCATCATCCATAATGATCTGGTGATATCCGGCATAGCAATCCACAAAAGAGGCAACCTCGTGTTTAGCACAGTTGTCTAACAAAATGTGGATGTTAGGCAGTGAAAAATCATCTTTTGGACTGGCTCTGTTCAAATCACGGTAATCAACACACACTCAAATTTTGCCGCCTTTCTTTGGTACGGGGACAACATTGGATAACCACATGGGATAGTGAGCCACTCTAATTACTTTAGCTTCAAGTTGTTTCATGATTTCCTCTTTGATTTTAATACTTACATCTGTTTTAAACTTCCTCAACTTCTGTTTGACAGGAGGGAACGCGGGATCAGTTGGCAATTTATGATCCACTAATTTAGTGCTTAAACCAGGCATATCATCATAAGACCATGCAAAAACATCCTTGTAATCAATTAATGCTTGAATCATTCCATCTTTTAACTGTGGCAAAGCATGTACACTGACTTTTGTTTCCCTAACATCTTCTTGGTCCCCTAGATTTATTGGCTAAGTCTCATTCAAATTAGGATTCGGTTTGTCTTCAAATTATTCCAACTCTTTGTTTATTTCTTCTAGTGTTTCTTCTTCATCATATTTCCCATCTTGCTTCATTATATCTTGATTAGTTTGGATTTTAAGATCAGGCTGAAAATTCCACATGCATGTCATGTCATTAGAATCAGCATAAAGAGAACTGTGTAAGAAAGAAAAACAAAATATATTAGACACAAAACAAAAGGGACATTGCATTTCATTAAATAAAAGATAGAAGGGTTTAAACATAGATACCAACATAACATAAACAAACTAGAATCCGAATTACAACCCTAAAATAACTCGGATAAACAGAAAGAAAAACAAAATAAACTACCAAAACTCCCTCCTGACGGGGAGAGGAGTGACTTCCCAATTATTGAGTCGGACAGCTGGACCTATGAATTGCACGTCTGCCATACTGGTGGTACCTTCTCCTGCTTCGACCATATCAACTTCAATATAAAGGTTCTGGAAGTCATCAACTAATTCAACCTCAAATTCCACATGCTTCGTGACACCGCTCTTAACAAATGATTCACTGAGTAGTGGCATTGGGCGAGGGAGTGACTATGTTTCCTTTTTCCTTCCCTTGTCCTTCTTCAGATCTTCAGCTGTAGGCTCAAATCCCATACCAAAGTGCCCACGTTCTCACTCGTACATATGGGATGAACTGTACCGTGCAGAGATGCTCTCAAACCCTTTCCTGGCTCAAATCCGTATTTTCAAAGTTCACTCACCATCATGATAGAAGCAGAAGACAATTGCGGTCCCGATATAGCCTGTCATTCAAGGATACGATTCACTGGCACTGTATCAAAAATTTGATAGACGAATGTATCCTCTACGTTATTTGCTTCAATAAGAGACAAGGGAGAATCTTCGTAAGCTAACAAAACTCCTTCACCATGAAAAACTACTTCTTGCCTGTCATGCTCAAACTTAATCATTTGGTGCAGTGTAGACGCAACCGCCTTGGCCTTGTGAATCCACGGCCTTCCCAACAACAGATTGTAAGAGGAGTCTATATTCAATACTTGAAACTCTATGGCGAACTCAATAGGCCCTATTGTCAGCATTAGTTCTATTTCGCCAATGGAATTTGATTTTGCACCATCGAAAGCCCTAACACATACATTGTTGGGCCTGATCCTATCGGCACCAATATTCAACTTTTGCAAAGTAAAAATAGGGCAGATATTTGCACCTGAACCTTCATCAATCATAACATGAGTGACATAGAAACATTCACACTTCACTGTAATGTAAAGGCCCCGATTATGCCCTGTACCTTCAACAGGCAATTCATCATCAGAAAAACTAATCCGATTGACCTCAAAGATTTTTCCAACCATTTTCTCAAGTTGGTTGATTGTAATCTCCCTTGGAACATATGTTTCATTTAATACCTTCAGTAAAACATCACGATGCTCCTTGGAGTGCAACAGCAAAGATAAAAGGGAAATTTGAGAAGGGGTTTTCTTCAGCTGGTCTATTATTGAATACTCTGGCAATTTCATATTTTTCAAAAATTCTTCGGCTTCTTCTTTGGTGATAGGATTTTTGATAGATGACGGTCCACTCACCATTGGTTGGTACTTTCTTAAGCTTTCAGGCACGAAGCATTTTCCTGACCTAGTCAAACCCCCTACCTCATCTACATCTTCCACAACTTCTTTCCCATGATAGGTCATCACAGTCCATGTATAATTCTAGGGAACCCTTTTTGTATCAACTATCGGAGGTTGGGTCACCGGTTTGAGGACAATAGGCGCTGCCAGTGCTCCTTTTACCGTCAAGACGGGCTGACTCAGAGCTCCTACCACTGTCAACTTAGGTTTATCTTGACTTGAATCAACATACCTTCTGGCGCCTTGTACTGTGATCAGGGGTTTCTTTGTGCTTTCTTGGGCTTTATCTTCTCTCATTCCTTCCTGGCTCAATGACATTGCTTTCAAAGATTCTGCTACATTCACCAATTTCTCCTCAATGGTCTGTATCTTGACAATAGGCTTATAAACCCTCGAAGATTCTTTCCCATCATATACCAATTCTAACATATTGGCTTCAGCATGGGTTGGCAGCGGATTCTGGTTAATGTTTGGACCCTCCGGGGCCTGGACCAGCATCTGATTTGTGTCAATTAAATCTTGGACAGCTCTCTTTAAATGTCAGCACTTCTCGATATCATGGACTAGCATATCAGAATAGTATGCACACCTTAAAGAATAATCAAGATTCCTCGGCGGTGGATTTGAAAGCCTTCCTTGAATTGGGCTTAAAACCTTCAACTTTCTCAACCTATCAAACAAGCTAGCATATGACTCCCCAAGAGGTGTGAATTGATTTTTGACTGCCTCCTCCTTCTTATACTCGGGCCTAGGCTGAAAACTAGGTCTAGAGGGGTTTTGGTAATTTGGTGGAGCGAATGGGCGATTTTGTGGAGCTTGCGCACGCCACTGCGGGTAAGAAGGGGTTTGGGCATATGGATCCACGCTATATACTGGGTACGGTAGTAGTGGAATGGAATATAAAGGGTTTTGTGGAGGGTAGTAATGGTGGGGAGGAATATATGGAGTTTGGGCATAGACTTGGGCTTGGGATTGGGGATAGGGGCGAGGTGGTCTTTTGGGATAGGAATGGGTTCCAGCTACGATAGTCGCTACCTCCTCTTTCTTCTTTTTACCTCCAAATGAGCCAGATCCACCTTGAATCGCTTGTGTGGTGGCTTTTAAAGCGGCAAAACTCACTATTCGGCCGATCTTAATTCTGTCCTCTATCATCTCCCCCATTTTGAGGACTTCCATAAAAGACTTTCCCATTGCCGAAAGTCAATGTTGAAAATAGGTCTCATCCTGCGCTTGAATGAAAACTTCTACCAACTTACTTTCTTTCATTGGAGGCTTTACCTGGGCGGCCTGTTCACGCCACCTTATCGCGTATTCCCTAAAACCTTCAGTGCTCTTTTTCTTCATGTTGACCAAGGATTTTTTATCCGGAATCAAGTCGATGTTGTACTGAAAATGTTGAACAAATTCAAAAGCCAAATCATCCCAGCTATTCAATTTATCGATATCTCAATCGATGAACTATTCTGAGGCCAGATCTAAAAGACTCTCGCCAAAGAAGGCCATGAGCAGTTCTTTCTTTCCTCCTGCAGCCCTCAACTGGTTGCAATAACGTCTTAAGTGTGCCATGGGATCACCGTGTCCCGCATACTTCTCAAACTTAGGCATCTTAAAATCGGGGGGAAGATTGATGTCTGGGAACATGCAAAGATCTTTATAGGAAACACACCTATAATCTCCGATTCCTTGCAGATTCCTCATAGACTGTTCTAAACTTTTCAATTTCCGAGCTATGATATCCTGTTCCTCTGCTGCAACAGGTTTCTCCGTATCAAATGGAAATGCAGGCGGCTGAGTGTACCCATATGGTTCATTCATTTGAAAAGTAGGCTCCGGGGCATAATACTGACTATCTGAAACCTTCAGTACTGGCTCACTGGCAGACTTAGGAAGCCTCATTGTGGGACGCACAGCATATATGGGAGTTTCATGTGGTGGCAGAGCCACAAATACCGGTGTGATCGGTGGCGATGGCTGAGCAGCTGGTCTTGATTGGGGAGCTGCCAAGGGCACACCAGAAGTGCCAGGATAATAATGTCGTGGAGTGAATCCTGGCGCGTGCTCAGGTGACTCAGTAGGAGCAGAGAATTGTGCCTGAGAGAGCGGTGGGCAGTTAGAGATATTCCCAAGACCTTCAGGGAGTGAAGGAGGAGGCATTCCATTGGCCCATGCCCAGTGTAAATCTATCAATTCTTGCCTGAGCCTTACTACCTCATCATTGTGTTTAAAACTTTCTTCCCTGTGATCCTGATCCTGGTCAATGATCGAATTTTCAATCTCCCTGCTAGCCATGGTGAGCTTTGCTTTGGATATGGTAAAGTATGGGCGACTAGCCAGAGTGCTGCAAACCTACCACTGTTATCTGAAAGAACATGCTCATCAAAGACGACATCCGTTAGGATTAGGGCACACAACAAGCATGGGAATCACATTGGTAAAATTGCCCTAAATTCATGCTCAATTCTACAAAATTTTGAGGGTAGCGAGGTCATTTTAACATCATCCTAATTTTTGTCTACACTATTTTTTTATCTACACTTATTATTATTTTTCTTTCCCTCTCTTTTCTCTTTTTTTTTCTTCTCTTTTTTTCGTATTAGTCTCTGCTCTTTTCTTTTCTCTCGTTATCTACCTTTATTTTATCATTCTGTATGGCTTTTGTTTTTCTTTAAAAGAGGAAAAATAATGAAAAACAACAAAACAAAATGATTAGATCGAACCCAAAAGTAGGTTGCCTACGTATCATGTTGTACATGAATCAGATCTTGCGTAGTTCGGGCAGCATGTGCATAAGCATTACCCACTTTTTTTTTACGAAAACGAAAATAAATAAACAAAGGAAAGACATAACCTCATAACCTTGTGAAGAAAGAAAACAACAAAACGTACAAAAAGTTTGGGACTACTGTAAAACTAAACAACGAATACGAAACAACATTATAGACCCCTAAGACGACATAGGTGAAATTACTAATAAAGACTCTAATACCAAAAACAACTTGACTTCGACTTAAAACAGATGCCACCCTACAATGACAGACACATAAAAGACTCCAACTGAATAAAGATAAAAAATGCTCTTTCAGACTGGTGCTCTGCGTGATGACCCTGGCTGATATGGACCTGCCTCTGAAGTTCTCTTTCTCCCATTCAAGCTTTGTAGCATATCCTGTAAAGATACCCTGATACTGGGGAAGAAGCTTCGGGCCCGTATTCCTGAACAAATCTGAAACCTTTCTACCGTCTTGAACAAATCTGCCAGCTGAACCCTCAGTGTTTCCACTTTGGACCCTACACTTTCATCCTGATGATCGTCTACTATGCATTCTTCCTGTATTCTCCCTCTAAGCTGCGCTGGTAAGGGTTGACTGATACCCCGAGGGATATATTGAAGCCAGACCTCATATCCCTGAGTGTGGCCCGGATTATCCAAACTTTCTTTGAGTGTGTCCACACCCAGCTTTGTTGCATGCTTCCAAAACTGCTCGTACTTGCTCTCACCTAAGGCTTGGTCCTTGAAGTACTCAACATTCTTCAGAAGATCCACTGCTGGTGGCACATCCTGCAGCCTACCCAACTGGCGTTTTACCCTAGAAGGACTGTATGGTCTAGTGCAATTGAGCCCTAACATAACTAAAGAGAACTGTGTCTGACAACCCAACAATACTACCTTTGGTCGAAGCCACAGATAAGTTCACAAAATGTTATCCCTGGTTCTCGACTCAAGAAATTCAATCCAAGCATCGACTCCCACGGGTAATGAAAATTTATCCAAACGCAACCAAAAGTCCATGACTTTCACTCAATTGGGAATACAACGATCTAACACGTCTGGTCTAACTAAAGAAGGCGCATGAAAATGCTCCATCATCCATAATTGCAATATCAGGTTACTGCCCTCAAAAAATCTCCTTCCCCCTTTCACTTCGGTTAAAGCCTTATATATTTCTCTTAAGATCACGGGTATGAGAGTGAAACTGCCCTTTTGATTAATGCCCTTGTCGCTTTGATCCTTATGAAATAGGGCCATTACCACAGATTGCAAACGGGTATTAATATGTCTTTCTTCTAGTGGAAACACTAAAGTACCTAACAAAGCGAGCGTGAAGACTTCAAGACGCTTTCTCTCCCACTTCTCCTTAGTCACATGAAATTCATCCCAAAAGCAATCAAAACCTTCCGAGGACCCGAATCTTGCGAACAAAAAGTCTAAGGAAACCCACGAATCACTTAAACAACCCAAACGCATACCCTTACTTTTTAAACCACAAGACTGCAAAAATCTCATGCCAGTATGATTTCGTGCTCAGATCATATCCTTCTCGATATAGGACAAATGCAACAAACCGGATATTTCTGCTAAAGTAGGAGTCATTTCACATTCCTCAAACCTGAACACCAAACTACTTGGATCCCAAAAGGTCAACAAAGCCTCTATTAAATCTGGACGAGGGGTAACATGCAGAAGTTCCGTAAGATCACCTAATATTTTAACCAGTTTCTGCTGATCAACATAGTTAAACATTTCCCACCATTTGATTAACTTTTTGGGCACCTTGACAACCATCAGAACTCTAGACTTGGTGGACAAATCCATCCTGTAATAACACACAAGACGTTATCTCAAAATTCGACAGTAGTAGAAGATTCCTAACCCTTGGAATTTTTTGACGCAAACATATGTCGATGGGACAGACCACATCCATGACTCCAATTTGCCGAACAGAAGTACTGAGCGAAATCAGTCTACTTGGCAAACAACTCTAGATTACGGGGCGAGAGACCTAGGCTAATACTAAGACCAAGGCCGACACAAAAAATTACCGGACCCACCGAGGGTTGCTTACGTATCCCAACCGAGGGAAGTGAATCAGGTATGTGTAGTTCAATCAGATTGGACAATTAATGATTTACTAATAAATTGGCCCTAACTTAAGATACACTATCAAAGACAAACGAAAAAAAAACTTTTGGATTTTCAGCTAGACACTGACAACACCAATTATGAAGAAAAATCTTTTTGGCATTTTTGTTTTTGACAAATAAGTAGAAAAGGCAAACAAAACCCTTTTTTTTCTTTTTTCTTTTTTCATCATTTTTTTTCTTTTTTTTCCATCATTTTTTTTCTTTTTGAATTTACGGTACTTTACAAAACGTAAAAAAAATCTTTTTGAATTTACGGTACTTTACAAAACGTCAAATGACCACGCTACCCTTAAAAATGCAACAGTTAGCACGTAGGGATGCTTTAGAAGGGAGTCTCGTACGAAGGGCCATGTGGGTCCCGCTAGGTCTCCGTATGATGCACATAAGCATGACCTAAAGGCTGACCTACGTTGTGATTTACTAACAAGGCTGTTTGGGGGAGCGTATGGTCGATAGTGGCTGCTTTGCTTTCCACCTCCTCCAGAACACCGACGGCTCCCCCCCTAAAATAAGGGTGACTCAACTAGAGGTTGTGTACAACATATGTACTACGGACTTGTTGCAGAAAGAAGGCCGGGGGGTGGACACATGATGACAGATATAAAGCGATAACACATAGAATAATACTATAAACAAAGAACACAAAAACGCACAAAAGTGAAAACAATAACACATACAAAATCACAAACAATGCTTATACACTCGTAATACCAAACAAAGCCGATACGACTCCAAAAATAGCTCGAATTCTGAAAACTTGTCATAGTTCCCCAGCAAAGTCGCCAGAAGCTGTCACACACCTTTTTTCAGTGCTCAAAAGATGTATATTTTAAGTTCGAAGCGGTTTTATTATTTAAGTGACAAGAAATAAAAATTTGTTTCGGAAAAGGATTATTTACATTTTTTATTCAGAGTCGCCACTTGGTATAATCCGGAGTGCCAAGTCACCTTTAGAAAATCCTTTTCGAAACCATTTGACTCTTAAACTGGTTTGCAAACAGAGATTCCGGCTAAAGAATTCTGTTGACCGAAGGGAAGGTGTTAGGCACCCTTCGATTCCGTGGTTCAACCACGGTCATTTGGCAGAGCGTATCAGCTAAATTGATGTTACAAATGCATAAACCACACAAAAGCACGCAAAATAATCAAACAATACCAAAATAAAACAAAAATGTAAAGTCCAGTCCAATTATTACAACCCGAAATAAAAATACTGAAATAACCTACACTAGTCCTAAACTATGTTTTACCCGATGCCTCGGGCCTTGATCACGAGCATCCTTTGCATACAAAATTTTTTGGGGCATTCCCTAGTGAGTAAATACAAACTACCTCGGGGCATTCCCCGATTAAATGAATACACATTCCAAATACGATAAACAAAACATTCAACAAATATTCCAATCATTCTCACATTACACCAATCCTAAACTTGCCTACCCGAGCTTACTGTTTGCCTACCCGCTCGACAACATACCGCATTCAACATCAACAATGTATCAAAAATATCATAATATTCACTTTTATCAATTTTCGATTCCCATCCCCAAATTTCATTTTTATACTAAATTTTCACAATTCACCATTTCTATTTCAAAAAACCCCAATCACTTTTCAACAAAATTAAACAACGAATCAATATCAAAATAACAATCTATCACCGATCAAGACAACATGCATTCATCGCCAACGAGTATCAAAAACCACACCCGAAACTTAATTCAAACATCCACGCATAGTAAACAATAAAATAGAAGAGGAAAAGAGTAGAATTGGACCTTAATGATGACTTTATTTCAAATATCAGTCAATCAACAGGCGAAATCCGCGCACCGAAGAATTCCGATTTGAATCCCGATCACGAATAACTCTAACTCGATATTGAGAAAATACGAACGGGACAAATTTAAAACTGGAACACAAAAATAAAGCTTGAAACGAACCCCGAATCTCGGATTTCAAACCAAACACAACCAAGTCCCATCGGAATCGTAACAGGGTTACCGTTTACGACTCACCGGAGCTCCGAACCCAATGCAGTCCAAATTTCGGTGAACTCCAAACAGATAGCGAACAAAATTACAAAGTATATTCCAACAAAACTTCACTGTTTCCAATGGGTTTCAGCTATAAATCAGCGGGAAACGGAAAAATATGGAGAGTTTCGATAGAGGCTCGCCGACTGTCCGTCAGAAATGGAGATGGGACCCGCTTGAATAGGCGAAGTTAGTCGGTGTTGAAGCCTTTGGTTGTTGGTTTCGAGAGCTCAGTGGTCAGAACATAGTTTTCCGTGAGTTCGCGCCACTGACAGGTTATTTTCGGTAGTGCTTCCGACAGGATGATGGTCGACCGGTTGGAAGTGGCAGCGGCGGAGACGGTAGAAGAAGCTAAAGAAGAGGGAAATGGCGTGCTAGCTGGTTTCTCAGGTGGAAGGCGGTGCAATGATGGTAGAGACGCTGTTTGCTGGTCCGATTCTCATCGGAGACGGCGAGACGTGGCTGGTCGGCATCACGATGGCGTTGGTCGAAGCGGGGCTAGGAGAGGAGCTGGTAAAGGTGGTGACGACGTTTATGCGGAGGAAGAGAAGGATGGACAACGCAGTTGTGGGGGTGGTGGTGTTGTGGTGGTAGCCGGAGCTCCAGTCGGGAGTGGTGAGGGTGAAAGGAGAAGCGTTTAGAGGGAGATCTGATTTTTTTTCCTTTTTTTTTTTGGTTCCTAATAATGTCCAAAGCAAAATCCTCCTCCGTATGTGTGTATCTGTGTATCTATATATGTATTTTCCCCTTCCTGGTCCTTTTCTTTTTGGACAAGAAAAAAAAAGGGGGTGGGTGTGACGTGGGGTCGAGTTAGGTAGGGGTAGGGAGAGGGTGATTTGTTATTTTCTTATTAGAGAGGGTTGTTAGGGTGTTAAAAGAATAAAATTTTGTTAGGGATTTTGTTGAGAGTTACTTTTTTTTTATTTTTTTGTGGGATGTAATCATGTGGGTGAGGGTACATGATATGATAAGGTAAAATGAATAAAATCAAACTATTGAGGGGGATAAAATTACGTGTCTACACTATGAATGTTCTAGTTTGCCTCAGAGATTGGATTAGAGCGAAACGAAGAAATCAAGGAATGGGTGGAGCCAAAAGACGAACAGAATCTTGAAGAAATTATGACTTCATGGAAGAACTCAGCACAATTAAGTCCAATACATGATTTTACCCCCATTGATTTTGACTATCCTATACAAGTTCCCGTTAATGTTAACATGGATGAGTTGGAAAAAATGATGAAAACTTTGTAGATTTTTCATTCATGTACATTATAAATTTTGAATCATTTTGCAATCAATAAAATATAACATTCACTCACTGTCACACCCCCTTTTTAACTCCCAAAAGATTTCGTTTTAAGGTTGAAAGGGTTTTTCATTATTAAAGTGACAAAAGTTATAAAATTTATTTCGAAAAAGGACTATTTACATTTTTTATTCAGAGTCGCCACTTGGCATAGATTGTGTGTTCCAAGTCACCTTTGAAAATCCATTTTCAAAACTTCTTTTGACTCTAAGAACTGATCTGCGAACAGAGATTCTGGCTAAGGAATTCTGTTGATCGAGGGAAAGGTGTCAGGCACCCCTCGATCCCGCGGTTTGACCATGGTCGCTCGGTGGAGGATATCGACTAATTTGACAACACAAATGTATAAACCACACAAAAACACATAAGACAAACAACAAGCAAATCAAATAGAGTACAAAACCAAAATAAAGTCTAGTCCAAGTTATACAGTCCCAAAATAGAAAAATGTGGAAAACATAAACCTATTCTATTCTAAGCTAATCCAAAACTACGCTCCATTACTTTCTCCATCCATCTTCCCAAGCCTTGATCGTGCTCCATCTTCAAGTACATGATACTGCGGGGCATCCCCCAATGAATAAATACAATTCCATCGGGGCATGCTCCGACAAGTGAATACAATATCAATTTCAAGTGATAAACTTGAAAACCTCCAACGCATTCAACATTCCACGTATTTAACCAAAATATCATTCCTAAATTTGCCTACCCGGACCTCTTTTGCCTATTCATTCCAATATATTATAATTTTGTCGTGTTCCAACAACGTTCATGCGTGTTCCGAATTTAATAAAAAACTACAATAAATCAAAATTGATCCCTATTCAACAATTTTTATCAAGTTTTCAATTCCCACCCCCCAACTTCATTTTCAACCACATGATTAACCAATTTCGATAAAGATTCAACAAGTGAATATCAACAATCATTCACGGTGATCCAAAATATATCAACATCAACAAACAAAATCCACACATAATGAATTTGACAAGCAAAATATCAAACGATTAGGAATTAATAGAGAAGAGATGAAAATTGGACCTTAATGTCGCTTTTCAATTGAAATTGTTTTTTTGACTAAAACCACGACCAAAATCCGACAATCGAACCTCAACATCAAATCTCAGACTGATGGAAACGCATCTCAGACTAGCCTCAATACAAACTTCAACCAACAAACCCCAACTCGAATTAAATCTTTAACTTCCGAAACCAAAATCGCAGATTTCGACTTAACCATCAATGGATCTCTGCGTAATCGGAACTGAATTCAATATTTTCGTCTCGTTGATTTCGCATTTTTTTTTACTATTGACGTAGGGATGTTCCGACCAACTGATTTCGGCGAGAATCTCACAGTAAAACTCAAAATCGATCCCTCTCTCTCTTTTCTCACGCCTCCAATCTCTCACTCAGTTCTCGATCTATCTATCTCTCAATCGGGTATGCATTTTGCTCCCCTGAAAAAGATAAAAAAGAAACATATATGTATGTGAAATTTTTCCCCCAAATTGTAGTGTGTGCTCGTTCTGCTAGGTATGTGTGTGTTAATGGCGTAAGCTTATGAGTGTCTTATGGCGTGAGGTTATGAGTGTTGATGATAGAAAGAGAAGAAAAAAAATGTCAAAAAAAATCAGAAAGAATCCTCCCCCCCCCCCCTGTATGTATTAGTGTAGGTATATAAAGAAAAAGGGAAACTTTCCCATCTCCCCCCAATCACGTGGGCCCCTTTGTTATATATAATGGAAAAAGAATGACTACTTCCCTTCCTAGAAGGTTCCTCTTATTTTTGTTTTTTAGTCCATGTTTCTTTTTTTGTGGACAAGAAAAAAGGAAAGGGGGGTGGGGGGTCACATAGAGGGTAGGGTAGGTGAGGGTAGGGGTATGGGGTAGGGTAGGTTGTTAGGATGATATGTAAAGTTGGTTAGGGGTTTGTTTAAAGTTGTTATTTTTTGTATTTTGTGAGGGTATAATAACATGGATGAGGGTACACGGTAGGATAAGGTAAAATTGGGTAAAAAATGTTATCGGGGAGGGACGAAATTAGGTGTCTACATCATGCCCCCTTTGAATGTACACATGAAGTGTTTTCAGATAAAGAAGTAGACAATAAGACAGAATTTTATCCCGACCATTATTCAAAGGAAGAAACAGAAAGAAGAAGGACAATCGAGTCTTGACTTAGGACATCCTACCTACCCAAATTATGGAGGAATTAAATGACTTGTATCTCAAAAAAATTAAAAGAAAGGGACAATACCGAGTTGGATAGTCGAGTGAGGTTCCATCAAGGTTCCAATCTGCGGCTCTGTCATTACATCAAAATGAAAATTACAAGTCAAAACATAAATGAAATTACAAAAATTCTATCTATTCAGCTTCTTTTGGACTCTTGACTTGAGTTTCATCACCCTATTCTTCAGGCAGGCTCCTGACTTGTAATTTCTTCGCCTAGTTGCTTGACTTTCAACTTCTTCACCTTGTTGTTTGACTTTCAACTTCTTGACCTTGTTGCTTGACTTTCAATCTCTTAACTTTGTTACTTGACTTTAAATTTCATCACCCCATTCTTCAGGCGGGATCCTGACTTGCCATTTCCATCACCCTGTTCTTCAGGCGGGTGCCTGACTTTCAATTTCATCACCCTATTCTTTAGGCGAGCTCCTGAAACCAAAATCAAAACTAAAACAAAAATTATCCCAAACAAAGATTATGATAAAGAAAGATTTCATTCATTCATTTTTATTGAAAGTAATGTCCCATTTTCCAGGAGGGTCCTGAACTTAAAGTAAATTACCATTTTCCACGAGAGTCCTAAACATAAAGTAAAATCTCATTTTCCAGGAGGGTCCTGAACAGAAAGTAAAATCCCATTTTCCAGGAGGGTCCTGAACATAAAGTAAAATCTCATTTTTCAGGAGGGTCCTGAACATAAAGTAAATTCTCATTTTCCAAGAAGGTCCTGAACATAAAGTAAATTCCCATTTTTCAGGAGGGTCCTGAACAGACAGTAAAATCCCATTTTTTCAGGAGGGTCCTAAACATAAAGTAAAATCCTATTTTTCAGGAGATTCCTGAACTAAAAGTAAAATCTCATTTTTCAGAAAGGTCCTGAACATAAAGTAAAATCTCATTTTTCAGGAGGGTCCTGAACATAAAGTAAAATCTCATTTTTCAGGAGGGTCTTGAACAGATAGTAAAATCCCATTTTTCCAGGAGGGTCCTGAACATAACAGTAAAATCCTAATTTTCAGGAGGGTCCTGAACAAAAGTAAAATCC
Organism: Capsicum baccatum var. pendulum; assembly: GCA_030864225.1. Classification (NCBI taxonomy): domain Eukaryota; kingdom Viridiplantae; phylum Streptophyta; class Magnoliopsida; order Solanales; family Solanaceae; genus Capsicum; species Capsicum baccatum. The sequence goes on from CM061550.1 coordinate 10,930,929, forward strand.
CATTTTTTAGGAGGGTCCTGAACATAAAGTAAATTTCCATTTTTCAGAAGGGTCCTCAACAAACAGTAAAATTCTATTTTTCAGGAGGATCCTGAACTGAAAGTAAAATTCCATTTTTCAGAAGGGTCCTGAACATAAAGTAAATTCTCATTTTTCAGGAGGGTCCTGAACATAAAGTAAAATCCCATTTTTCAGGACCATAAAGTAAAATCTCCTTTTTTAGAAGGGTGCCGAACAAAAGTAAAATCTAATTTCTCAGGAGGGTCCTGAACAAAAGAAAAATCCCATTTTTCAGGAGGGTCCTGAACAAAAGTAAAAATCCCATTTTTCAGGAGGGTCCTGAACAGAAAGTAAAATCTCATTTATTAGGAGGGTCCGGAACAGAAAGTAAAATCTCATTTTTTAGGAGGGTCCTGAACATAAAGTGAAATCTCATAGATGTGCATTTCCAATGGTAGTTGAATTAAGTAAAGCGAATTTGCCCCTGTTTCAACAAAGAAAATTTGCCAGTTAAAAACATAGTGGTGGTATGCAGCACTTGACTTTCCTGACACTTGTTCCAGTGTTTATTCCCTTTATTTTGTTTCAGATTGCTGACACTTGCCCCTGCTTTACCGTGTCATTGACCTAAACACAGATTAATGAAAATGACTCTGAAACAAACACAGTATCTCTGCTTTGTCATGCTCCTCAGATAAACCCTTTGAACCTTGGTATTTCTATGAGTTCCCAGACTTGTCTATTGACAAAACATTCTGCATGCCTTGTTCTGACTTGCAATCTTGTTTTTTTCATGTGCTGCCCCTTTGTCTTGCTTTGTGCAATTAAAGAATCTGATAGCCAGTTTTAAAATCTTTTCTCACTTGTTTTGACATGGACTTAACTAAAAGACGAGAAAAATGACAACAATTTTTGTTTTATTAGGATAACTGACTCAACAAAAATAAAAATATAACTAAAGAGAAGAAATAAACAACAGTGAATGTCCCCGTCGAAAAAAATAAAAGAAAAGTTTATCTGAAAATGACAGGCAATTCTAATGATTATGACATGCATATCGGATTTAACTGCCTGATCTTCCTATCCAAAACTTTCTACCAATTTTTGTTGAGTTAATGACCTCGAAATTGAGTTTCTTCCTTAGGTCAATTGCATTTAAGACCTCATTTGGCTAGTGGCCCATTGAATGGTTTTTTGCCAACAAGCCACTCTCATTTTCTTTTTCTCAGCTCACCATTGCCTTATGGTGTCTATGAGGGTTTTTTTGCCAATAAGACTCTTATTTTCATTTTTCTTAACTCACCGTCGTCTTATGGTGCTCGTGAGGGTTGTCACTGATAAGACTCTCTCATTTTTTATCTCCCTCAACTTACCATTGCCTTATGGTGCCCGTGAGGGTTTTCACCAATAAGACTCTCTCATTTTTATTTCTCTCAACTCACTATCGCCGTATGGTGCCCACGAGGGTTTTCACCAATAAGACTTTCTCATTTTCATTCTCTCAACTCACTATCGCCTTATGGCGCCCGCGAGGGTTTTTACCAATAAGACTCTCTTATTTTTATTTCTCTCCTGCTTCCTTATACTGAGGAAGACAAGTAGTTCTCAAAATGCATTATCACATCCATTGCATTCTTAGCCTTAGCATTTTTAAAGATTGATCTGAAGGTCTTTCTTTGGTTGTAACTTGACTTTTGGATAGGGTTAGAAAGAAAAGATGGCATGGGGCCCAAACGACACTTGAAGTGGGGTGGGACTTACAACTTTTGGAATCGACTCAAACAATGAGGATTAACTCATGCCTAGTTTCTTTTGACTGGGCAATTCTAAATTGTTTATTTGGTTGGACCGAGCCTAGAGTACGGCATCCTATGTATCTCACCCCCGAGAGAGGAGAATCAGGTCATGCATAGTTCTGGCAGCTTGTTCTTTTGCTTGATTCTGATTTTGTTTCTTCTTCTTTTTTTTTTCTTTTCTCTTTGGGATTTTTTTTATGACCCTATTTTTGATACTCTTTTCTTTTCTTTTCTTTTGGACACATTTTTTTTCTCGACACTTTTCTATTGAGTTTTACTGACTCTATCTTGATTCCAAAAGAGGGGTATGAAATAAAATAGGACTAAAACTCAAATGGGGTAAGCAAAGGATGACACAATGTTTGGATAGCAGAATGAAATGCCTTCGTCATATCAATCCTTAAAAATGCAAGTACATATCATGCAATATGGAAGTGAAAGATGAAGATCATTTGTGTTATCTTTTGCAGCATTAACTTTGGCTAAGTTTGTGTGTCACTATTTCTTCTGCGCTTTTCTAGCATACAACTCCACTTTTGTTGCATATTCCTAACCTTGAATGACTCATGATTTTGTGGAGCTGATTTTTGTTCTGTTCACGCAACCACTATTTGACCTAATTAAGACATTTTTTTCAATTGATGACCAAGTTATTCTTGTGATTCTCAAAATAAGTCTCTTAATTTTCAAAGAAGGCTTCAACTTGTCACCAAATGTCTCAGCACTCTACCTATTTCCACAGATGTTCTCTTTTACTAACTTAAACCTCTTATTCAATGTCTCATGGTTAAATTGGATTTTAAGATCTGACTAAAAATCCCGCTAGCATGTCATATCACTAGAATCAACATAAAATGCTCTATGTGAAACAACACATATTTATAACACAAAGAAAAAGGGACACTTCAGTTAGTTGAAATAAAAGGGAAAGGGGTTTAAACGTAAACGACAAAGGGACAAAACAAGATGGATCCCAAACTACAACCCTGAAATAATACATAAAACAAAAAACAAAACAAAATAAACTACCAAACCTCTTCTTAGTAGGGAGAGAGGTGACTTCTCAATTGCTCAACCTGACATATTACCATGACTAGAGCTTCTCTCACTGTCAATGTTCAGCACTATAATTGATCCATCTTGAATTATCTTTTCAATTTCTCTTCTCAAATCTCAGCAATCTTCAATACTATGATCCTGAGCATCAGAATGATATGCACATCGTTTATTAGCATCAAAATTTCTTGAACGGGGATTAAGAGTATGCCCAAGAAAAGGAGTGATCATTCCCTATTGTACCAATCTCTGAAATAAGCTGGCATACGACTCTCCAATTGGTGTGAATCTATCCCTCGATATCTGCCTCATTTCATCATTTGGCTTGAATCCACAATTGGGCCTAGAAGGGTTTTGGTTAGTTTGTAGAGTCGGAGGGTGACTCTGAGGAGTTGGTGCGCGTCATTGTGAGTAAGGAGGGAGTTGAACATATGGTTGTGCGCAATATACTAGATATGAAGGTGGGGAAATAGAGTATAATGGATTTGGGGAGGGATTATAGAGATCTTGGGTATGAACCTGGGCCTGAGACTGACGGCAACGACGATGTCATCTTCTTGGATGTGCCCATTCTCCAGCTACAATAGTAGTTTCATCTTTCTCATTCTTTTTCCCTCCAGGTTCCCTTAATTGATTGTAATATTATACCAAATGTTTCACAGATTCCTCATGCCTATCTTGCTCCTCAAATTTTGACAGCTCAAAGATTGGAGGAAGGTTAGCATTTGAAGGCATGCCCTAGTCTTTTTATGAAGCATCTTCTTTATCTGCAGGTCCTAGAAAATTTTTCATATCATTTTTTGCACTCTTCATTTTTTCAACAATTTTCTTCGACTCTTCTGGCACACTGGACTTCTTGTTAAGAAATTTTGGTGGTCCAGTTAACTTAAAAGCAAGCTCAGGAGTATAACAATGATCACCAAGAGTATTGAATATAGGTTCACTACCAGCATAGGGACGCACAACCGTTGGGCAAGCCAGTGTAGAAGCCCCAGTCGAGGATTGAGCAACAAGATCACAAGCGACATGTGGTGTTGTAAATGTAGCAAGCTTATGCTAAGGAGCTAAAGGAAATGTGATGGAAGTATTAAGATGCTTTTGGCTTGGAATGAATTCTGAGTCATGTTGCGGTGCATCAACAACAGTAGAAAACTTACTTTGAGATTTTGGTGGAAAACTCAAGGTATTTATAGGATCAATAAAGGGAAATAGAGGAGGAGGCAACCCACTGGCCCAAGCTCGATGCATTTCAGTCATTTAGTGTCTTAGCCTCCTAATCTATTGCTTCAAACTCTCATTTTTCTGATTCTTTGTTTGATCCATGATGTCACTCTCTATATCTTTGATAGACACAACTAACCCTTTGGATTTGGTGTGAGGTGAAGGATCAGCCAGAATACCACAAACCAACCACCTTAAACTGACTCAACAAAAAACAACAAATGTGTTAGGGTTCAACACTTTTTCAAAACCTCTTTTTCCTTCTTTATTTTTTTTTAAAAGAACACCGAACCCAACAAAAGGCGCCTACGTATCTCACCCCCAAAAGGGGAGAATCAGGTATGCGTAGTTCGTGAAGTTTTGCCAAAATGGCCAATTGATTCTTTTTTCTTTCTTTTTTTCTTTTTCTTGAAACTTTAAGAAAAAAATAATAATAATTTGTCAAAAGAATTGATGAAAATCTTTTTGCATTTTTTTAGGTTTAAACTCCCTATACAAAATGGAACCTATGATTACCAAAGAAAAATCTTTTGGGATTTTCGATTTTGAATTTCATAGGAAAATGAAGCTTGAAACTATTAAAGAAAAATCTTTTTGTATTTTTCTTTAGAGACGTATATGAAACCTACTCTAGATGAACAGTGAAGAGAATCTTTTTGAATTTTTCAAATTCCTATACAAAATGAAATATAAGATTACCAAAGAAAATATTTTTGGATTTTCGATTTTGAATTTCATACGAAAATGAAACTTGAACCTATTAAAGGAAATTATTATTTTTTTGTTGTTTTCTTTTAAAGATGTACATGAGACACCTACTATAAATGAAGAGTAAAGAAAATCTTTTTTTTTTTTTTTTGAAATAAGATCCCCGAACCCACAATAGGTTGCCTACGTATCTCACTCCCAAGAGAGGAGAATCAAGAGTGCGTAGTTCATCCAGATTGGACAATTAATGATTAAATAACAAGCTAGACCCTGATTTAGGAAATACAACCAAAGACAGACGATGAACCACGTTAATAAAATCTTTTGAGTTTTCATTTTGACACTTCACAGAAAAATGACATCAACAACTATGAACAAAAAAACTTTTTGTTATTTTCGTTATACGAAATGTAAAAAATTTCTAACATCTTTTTTTTGCATTTTTCTTTTATAAAAACTCCTATGAATGAAATTTTTTTTTGAAGTTTTCGAATTGTGAATGCATGCTAAACGAGACAAGGAAAATCTTTTTAATGTTTTTGAGAAAATGAGTGCGAAAGGTAAAAATAATCTTTTTGAATTGTGAAAAACAAAATTCATAAAAAAACTCTAAAAACTACGAAACTCTTCTTCTTCTTTTTCTTTTCGACTCACTTTTTTTCTTACTTTTTCCTCTCTTTTTTTCCAATTTTTCCTTGCCTACACACTCTATTTGAATCTAGCACATGCTTTCCCCAAAATCAATCCATCAAATGACCCCATTACCCTCAAAGATGCAATATTTAGCACGTAGGGATGCGTCAGAGGTGAGTCTCCTACAAAACTGCTTTTGACTCTAAAAACTGATCTGCAAACAGAGATTCTGGCTAAGGAATTTTGTTGACCGAGGAAAAGGTGTCAGGCACCCCTCGATCCCGTGGTTTGACCACGGTCGCTCGGTGGAGCATATCGGCTAATTTGACAACACAAATGTATAAACAACACAAAAATGCATAAGACAAACAACAAGCAAATCAAACAAAGTTCAAAACCAAAATAAAGTTCAGTCCGAGTTATACAGTCCCAAAATAGAAAAATACGAAAAACATAAACCTATTCTATTCTAAGCTAATCCAAAATTACGCTCCATTACTTTCTCCACCTGCCGTCCCGGGCCTTGACCATGTTCTATCTTCAAGTACATGATACTGCGGGGCATCCTCCGGTGAATAAATACAATTCCTTTGGGACATGCCCCGGCAAGTGAATACAATATCAATTTCATGTGATAAACTAGAAAACCTCCAACGCAATTAACATTCTACGTATTTAACCAAAATATCATTCCTAAATTTGCCTACTCGGACCTCTTTTGCCTATTCATTCCAACATATCATAATTCTTTCGCGTTCCAACGACATTCATGCGTGTTCCAAATTTAACAAAAAACTACAATAAACCAAAATGGATCCCTATTCAATCATTTTTATCAAGTTTTCAATTCTCACCCCCCCTCCCCAACTTCATTTTCAACCACATGATTAACCAATTTTGATAAAGATTCAACAAGTGGATATCAACAATCATTCACGGTGATCCAAAATATATCAACATCAACAAACAAAATCCACACATAATGAATTTGACAAGCAAAATATCAAACAATTAGGAATTAATAGAGAACGAGATGAAAATTGGACCATAATATCGCTTTTCAATTGAAATTGTTTTTTTGACTAAAACCACGACCAAAATCCGACAATCGAACCTCAACATCAAATCTCAGACCGATGGAACCGCATCTCGGACTAGCCTCAATACGAACCTCGACCAACAAACCCCAACTCGAATTAAATCTTCAACTTGCGGAACCAAAATCGCAGATTTTGACTTAACCATCAATGGATTTCTGCATAATCGAAACTGAATTTAGTGTTTTCGTCTCGTCGATTTTGTATTTTTTTATGACTATTGACGGAGCGATGTTCCGACCAACTGATTCCAGCGAGAATCTCATCGAAAAACTCAAAATCGATCCCTCTCTCTCTTTTCTCACGCCTTTAATCTCTCACTCAGTTCTCGATCTCTCTCTCTCTCTCAATCGGGTATGCATTTTGCTCCCCTGAAGAAGATAAGAAAGAAATAATATGTATGTTAAATTTTCCCCCAATGGTAGTGTGTGCTCGTTTTGCTAGGTATGTGTGTATTAGTGGCGTGAGCTTATGAGTGTCTCATGGCGTGAGGTTATGAGTGTTAATGATAGTAAGAGAAGAAAAAAATGTTGAAAAAAATCAGAAAGAATCCTCCTCCCCCCTCTGTATGTATTAGTGTAGGTATATAAAGAAAAAGGGAAACTTTCCCATCTCCCCCCAATCACGTGGGCCCCTTTGTTATATATAATGGAAAAAGAATGACTACTTCCCTTCCTAGAAGGTTCCTCTTATTTTTGTTTTTTAGTCCATGTTTCTTTTTTTGTGGACAAGAAAAAAGGAAAGGGGGGGGGGGGGGGTCACATAGAGGGTAGGGTAGGTGAGGGTAGGGGTATGAGGTAGGGTAGGTTGTTAGGATGATGTGTAAAGTTGGTTAGGGGTTTGTTTAAAGTTGTTATTTTTTGTATTTTGTGAGGGTATAATAACATGGATGAGGGTACACGGTAGGATAAGGTAAAGTTGGGTAAAAAATATTATCGGGGAGGGACGAAATTAGGTGTCTACACTCCTTACTTTGTAATTTTTTCCATTTAATGATTTAAATTTAATTTTTAGCTTAAATTAAATACTTAGTTTTAATATATTACTAATTTATTATCAAGCTTTACATTAATTAATAGACAATTAAAATTTAAACATAACAAACATATAATCATATATACACATAATGAAAAAATAAATTTCTTTTAAGTTCAAAACCTCAAGTATTATTAATTTATTATATTAAGTAGCATATTTTTTAAAGTAGTACATATATTGAATGGTATGTATATATGGTATATATTTTCTATAGACTCTAAAGTAGTATATATTTAAGGTATACATGTGTATATGTTATATATATATATATATATATATATATATATATATATATATATATATGCATATATTGTAGTATATATATACATAAAGAAGTATATATTTAAGGTATACATGTGTATATGTTTTATATATATACATATACATGTGTATATGTATATATATATGCATATATTGTAGTATATATATATATATATATATATATATATTGTTATATATATCTTGTAGTATATGTTTTATTTAAAGTAGCATATATATTGAATGATACATATATGATACGGGACAAATGGACCTCTTATCTTTTGATGACATCTTTGAAGGCCAACACATAGAGGCTCAATACTTGGTCACCTCAAGGATACGAGAGCATACATGTAGAGACCATTTTGGGAACTTGATGGAGCAATGCCGAGTGTGGAAGATTGCTTGGAGCATTGGAGACTTGATGAATCACGGCCTTGGACAACACTTAATGGCTCACGACTTTGGACACCTTCATTAAGGGCATTTTGGTTACTTCACTTTATCCAAATGCACTCAATGGCCTCCCCTCCTCATTAAGGGCATTGTTGTCATTTTGTCTTGTCTTGTAATTGAATAAATAGAACATGTTAGGGTTATTTTCACTTAGTTTATGAATGATGATATTTTGAAACATTGAAAATCCTCTCTCTTGAGAGTAGAACACCTTAGTGTAGTTCTAAGTTAGGGCTTGGAATACCCATTGTAGTTTAGGACTTGGAAAAGTCAATATTGTTCTTTGCTTGAAAACGGTGGATCTTGAGGTTAGTTGATTCCCTTGGCGGCCACCGTAAGAGAGTGGTTTTGATTATTACATTCATTAGGGGTTAGTGTTGAAATACACTTGGTTCTTAACCTTGTAATAATCTTGGTCTCACTATCTATCCTTTACTTTCTTGTAATCTTGTTGTTTGTTCTTGTTGTCTACTCTCATCTTTGTGGTGGTGTTGGCCGACATTGATGTTATTGTTATCTTGTTCATAATCTTGTGTTGTTAACTTAGTTTGGGTGGGTGTTTTGGTGTTGAAACACACTATTTTATCTCATTCTTGTTGTTGTTGTAGTGAATCCGAGAGTGGTCTCCAAAAGGTCCTTGGATCCTTAAGATTAGTGGATAGTTTTGGGGTGTGTTTTGTGTTTCCATTGTTGTTCTTGTATCATTTGGTATCAAAACCATCATTGATTCCGTTCCCATGAGATCAATCTTGGGTTTGTTCACTCAAAAAAAAAGGTGTTGAAAAGCTGGAAAAAAAAACTCAAAAATAGTAATCTATCCACGTTTTTGTGTTTAGGCCTAAATTTGAAGCTTATTTTTCTTGTGATTTTGTGTGTTCTAGTGTTAGATCTTTGTTTACTAACATTAGAAGAGGTGTCGTAGGTCGAAAATCTCACAAAAAGAAGTTATTCTACGGGTCTGGTGTCTTGGTCGAAGTATTGTTGTTGTTTGGCCAAATTTGTGTCAAGATTTAGGTGTTGTTTTGATTGTCTTTGTTCTTTCTTGTGTTGATTTTCTTTCTCTCTATCACTACTTGAGTTTAACCCAAGTTCTTGAGCTAAAAAAAATTGCAAGTTGTTATGGGAAGAGTGGATGGTTTTGTTGTTGTTGTTGTTGAAGTTCTTGTGTTGTGTTGAAAAAGTCTTGTAAAAGGTTGTTGTTTGATCCAAATTCAAAGAGAAGAGAGTGTGGGTTCTTGTTAGTCTTGAAACAACTTTCAAGACATTACCAAAGAGGAAAAGGAACAAAAAGACCTGCTAAAATTCTTCATACCAAAAGGGAGTAAGTTCATTTTTCTAGACAAGCCAAAAGAGGAAAGGGGGACAAGACCTCTAAAAGGTTGTCTTGCCAAAAAGGTGAAAGTTGGCCAAGGTTTGAATTCTTAAAAAAAAAGGACTTAAAGTCTTGTTTGTTAACCTACCAAAACTGAAATTCCCCCTATCTTTGTGAAATTTGAACAACCAAAATTGTGAAACAAAATTTTCAACTTCAACAATATTTTTGTCCATCGACCAATAGTCAAGTGCCACATCATCAATAGCTCAAGAACATTGGAATTCCTAGTTTCACCTTTTTTGATTCAATTGGTTTCCATTTTGTTGGTTCTCATACTAATTAGCAAACTAGTAAATACCTACTAGATTGTAGATTAGTTTTTGAGTACGTTTTCTTTCGTGTTAAGCATTGTATTGTGTGCCTTTCTCTTTTATAAGCCGTAGTATTTTCTTTGGTCCAAGTTCGAACATCATTTCTTGAGTCGATCAAACAAGAATCCATTTCAGCCGCTAAGTAGAATTGGCATCCTATTGACTACCGGAGTATAAGCAATTTTCAATATTCGTCGCTCCTATTGTGAGAATCACAAAAGTGGGTGTATACGAGTGTTGGTGAGGATCTTTTATTACTAATCTTGTTTGTTCATTATGTAGGTACAAAGGTGATATAAGAAAAACATATCTTCGATAGACGAGGATTATTGTGACTACAACATGGGAGACTATGATTCTAGTGAGGGGTTTTATGGGTATGAAGTTGAGGGTGATTATGGAGGCTATGAAAATAGCCATGATAAAAACTTGGTCAGATTTGAGAGTTACGATTTTGAGGGAGAAAATGAGGTGAATGAAGTGCCTAGTGCTTATGGTGAATTTGTAGATGATGTAGGACCTCGTGATAGATCTTACGATGACGTTGGTGCATGTAAGGAGTCTTACACTTCTCACTTCAAACCTAGATTTGGTGTTAGGTATAATCCTTTCATTCGCAAAGCTTATGAGAGCTATGATGAGAGTACACGTGAGGAGTGTAAAGATTCATATTCTCTACCTTGCAGTACTTCTTATCAAAGTCGATATAGTTTTAATGGTTATACTAGCTCTAGTAGAGGTTGTCCAACAAGAAGAACAGGGTATGCATCTCCAAAATTGAGGGGTACTCGTATGCCTTACAATGTTGATCGGAGAAGGAGTGTACACTCTGAAAAGGTTACCATTTGCGGGATACCGGGCTACCTCATTGTGTTAAATGATATGTACTCTAGAAACTACATCCTTCCATCCATGGTTGACTACTTGGGGTTATTTCGCGAGCCTTTACTTGTTCCATACTTCTTGGACGGGTTTAAAGTTACCGAGAGGATCAAAGTTGTCTTCTCCCAATTTGAATACCATGAGGAGGTATGGTGTGATATTCTTTCCTTGACATACGACCATGTATGCTTAGGTGCCAATTGGTTTGCACAACATAGAGTTCCAAATGTACAAAATTGGCCTAATGTTGTAAGAGACTGGTGGGAAAATCACCTTGTGACATACATGTTGTCCGAGCCGCAAAGAGAAGTGAATACTTACTCCAATACGAATGCTTATGGGAGAAAAAAGATTGAGAAGAGTAAGGGTGTGCAAGGTGGTAATTCGAAAGTGGAAAAAGGAGAGGTTGTGTGGAGTGAAATGAGGGGATTGCCACTAAACCGAGCTAACATTGTTTGTCCTTCTATTTCTAAAGACATTTGTGTAGGTACCGACATGTCAAGTGAAGGAGAGAAATGCCAAAGTGAAATTGTTGTCCAAACTTGTGGAGGACCTTCACAACACGAAAAAGGAGAGTCTACTCCAGAACTTCAAGGTAAAATAGCTAACTCTTACACTTTTGTGCTATTTGAATGATAATTGTGTGGCTAGTAGCCCATTGAGTGCGAGTAGTAGCTTACTTACTTGTGAGTTTAATGATTCTTTGCCTCTTGTTGATGATGTACATGTTGTGTGTATGTATACACTAGTTGATCCTATTGATGACCAAATTTACTCTTCTTGTAAGATTAATTTATGTTCACCTAGTGTTGAAGCCTATATGTTGAATGAAAGTACATCGTCTTGTGTAATTGGTGTTGATAAACTTATTTGTGAAAATTGTCCACCACTTGAGTATGTGTGTAATGTGATTAATAGAACTCAAGTGAGTGAAGTACTTGAAAATGTTGGTCAACAAAAAGGGAGTGAACCCGAGAGCTATTCTTGGGACAATCTTGTGCATGAAACCACTTTGAAACTTGATATTGATCTCTTAGAGAGTGAGGAACTTGCTTGTTCCAAATCTGCCCGTGGGTTGGATCAGGCACTATTTAGATATAATGTCTTGTTTGAAAATGATATAAACACTCTTAATGAGCCTAGTGGTGAAAAATATGGTATAGCTTACCTTGGAGGCTATAGCCTACATGTTAACCCACTATGGTGTGACAACATTCCTACTAAAGATGGAAATCTCTTCTTGGAAGATGAGAGTTCTCTTAAGGATAAGAAATGTGTAGTCTTGGAAGTTACTCCTTCTTCTACTTTATGTGACTTTATTGTCGAGAGTACTCATGGTGATGATTGGGAAACTAGTAGTGAGTACACATATGAGGGAACCTTAGTAGAAGTCGACTTGAGTGATACTTTTCTATACTCTCTATTTGCTTTGGATGATATGTATGCTATTGTAAAGAGTATGTCATTTTATTTGGGTGGAGACAACGGGAAAGGAGAGTGTTATCTAGACCCGTGTCTATGGCCACTCTTCTCGTTTGACCCCAGTGCCAAATATGGAAATGGTGATGTTGGCGCACCCAACTTTTTTCTTGGTGTCCATGACAAGAGAAATGTCATTCTTGGTAATTCCTATAACCAAATCCTTTGTGTACTTTTTATTGAGTTTTTAATATTTAATGCAAATGATCCTTGGTTATATTGCAAATATGTGCAACCTTGGCATGTTGAAATGATTTGTTGTTCTAACCCTAACCCTCATGCCATGAGGAGTTTGTATTTGTTTATCCTCTCTTCGATTTTGCAAGGTTTGGATTCGAGGTGGAATCCTTTTCAAGAAGGGGAGGATGATACGGGACAAATAGACCTCTTATCTTTTGATGACATCTTTGAAGGCCAACACATAGAGGCTCAAGACTCGGTCACCTCGAGGATACGAGAGCATACATGTAGAGACCATTTTGGGCACTTGATAGAGCAATGCCGAGTGTGGAGGATTGTTTGGAGCATTGGAGACTTGATGAATCACGGCCTTGGACAACACTTAATGGCTCACGACTTTGGACACCTTCATTAAGGGCATTTTGGTTACTTCACTTTGTCCAAATGCACTCCATGACCTCCCTTCCTCATTAAGGGCATTGTTGTCATTTTGTCTTGTCTTGTAATTGAATAAATAGAACATGTTAGGGTTATTTTCACTTAGTTTATGAATGATGATATTTTGAAACATTGAAAATCCTCTCTCTTGAGAGTAGAACACCTTAGTGTAGTTCTAAGTTAGGGCTTGGAATAGCCATTGTAGTTTAGGGCTTGGAAAAATCAATATTGTTCTTTGCTTGGAAACAGTGGATCTTGAGGTGAGTTGATTCTCTTGGCAGCCACCGTAAGAGAGTGGTTTTGATTATTACATTCATTAGGGGTTAGTGTTGAAATACCCTTGGTTCTTAACCTTGTAATAATCTTGGTCTCACTATCTATCCTTTACTTTCTTGTAATCTTGTTGTTTGTTCTTGTTGTCTACTCTCGTCTTTGTGGTGTTGTTGGCCAACATCGATGTTATTGTTATCTTGTTCATAATCTTGTATTGTTAACTTAGTTTGGGTGGATGTTTTAGTGTTGAAACACACCATTTTATCTCGTTCTTGTAGTTGTTGTAGTGAATCCAAGAGTGGTCTTCAAAAGATCCTTGGATCCTTAAGATTAGTGGACTGTTTTGGGGTGTGTTTTGTGTTTCCATTGTCGTTCTTGTATCAGTATATATGTGTATATATTTTCTATAGACTCTAAAGAAGTATATATTTAAGGTATACATGTGTATATGTTTTATAAATTAGTATATAGATATATATATTGTAGTATATATATAGTAGTATGTGTTTTATTTAAAGTGTAGTATGTGTTTTATTTAAAGTACTACATATATTGAATGGTACATATATATGTGTATATATTTTCTATAGACTCTAAAGTAGTATATATTTAAGGTATACATGTGTATATGTTTTATAAATTAGTATATATATATATATATATATTGGAGTATATGTTTTATTTAAAGTAGTACATATGTTGAATGGTACGTATATATGTGTATATAGTTTCTATATACTCTAAAGAAAAATATATTTAACGTATATATGTTTTATAAAGTAGTGTATATATTGTAGTATATATATATATATATATATATATATATATATATATATATATATATATATCTTGTAGTATATGTTTTATTTAAAGTAGTATATATATATATTTAACTAACGTATAGTCGTATACATGATTACATGTGTAATTGTGTATATGTTTTTTAAATTCTAATGTAGTATATACTATATATATAGTGTATATATATTGTTTAATGTATTTAAAATATATATAGGTGGGTATATAGAGTGTATATTGAGGAAAAAACTTTTAAATTTTTTTTTAGTTTGAACCGATTTTGACCGGGTTTAGGCGGATTGGACCGGGTTAGGTGTAATGGGCCGGTCCCGAATTGTTTCTTGAAAATTTATTATTGGGCCCAAAATCAGACCAGCCCGTTAAACCAGGCTCGAACCCGGATCGGCCCACAACCCGTTCAAATTTGACGGGCTAGTTCCGAGTTGACCCGCCCCAACCCGTTAACAGCTTTATAAATAGGTCTTTGAAGATATTTCTTTTCATTTTTAAATACCTTATGATCGCCACTAGAAACATTTTTGTTGCAAGTTAATCGCCACAAATGTGAGCTATACATTGATATTTGATAGCGATTCATTCTACTCGAGTCATCGAAAAACATCCGGATACCTGCGGCGACCTTATGGTTGCCACTAGAAACATTTTGTGGCGACTTTTGTCACCACAAAAAGTCTGATTTCTTGTAGGGATTAATAGCAATAAGTCGGTTTAAAGAGGTTCATATGCAAAACGATGCGAAATAATCCTCGGTTAACCAAAATTTAAAAGCTAAAATTTCACCTTGGTCTAAGGCTTAACACTTCACTAAAAGTTGTAAAGAAAAAAAAATAGTAGAAAACATGATGTGTAAGACATAGAAGACAAAGGTAATGAATGTGTGATGTGACTCTTATTCAGGCCTTGGATTTTGTTACAGCAAAGATCACTTGACCACTAGAAGCAATTTAAACAAAGAAAAAGACTCAAATTTACTTAGCAACTTCATCAGTACTTGTAGGCATCTCCAAGGGGAAATTTGGATCAGCAACACCATTAGGACAAAAGACAACCCTATAGTTTGTACTACCACCAGGACAAGTAAATGTGCTAGTAGGATCATCTTGTGGGTAGCTATAGGCATTAGGACATCTTTTCTTGAAAAATTTTGACAACTCTGTAGGACCACATGGACCTTGGGTGCAACAATATTGTTGTCCTCCGAACGTGGTACAAGGGTTATTGCATCCTCCGGGCACCTTAAGGGCGCGAGGGCATTCACCATTTATATTGGCCGTGCAATGGATCGCGTGGCATTTTCCACCACTAGGTTTGGTTGGGGCAAAAGTCATTGGAATGTTGAATCCATCGACCAAAGAAATGTCCCAGAAATCTAGGTTACTGAATTGGTCCAAGGCGTATTCGGCCAGGGTGTTTGGTGGTTTGCCCCACCCAGTGCACTGCAAGACTCCACCACAATCGCCGGTCTGACACGAGCCTCTGCCTGCAGCATTGAAGTTGCAACCTGTCCGGCCCCATATACGTGCCATCTTTGTGCCCCTCGGTGCATTGATGACCCACGTTTGGCCCCGATTGAGTCGTCTGCCTCCGCCTATCGGAGTTGATGCCGCCCAAACGGTGTACGGGCAATTGTTCCGAACCTCGATAGTGGCAGCATAAGTATAAGTCACAAAGGCAAGGAGGAAGAAAACAAAAGAAGAACTCAAGTAGTAGCCCATGTTTGGTGACATTTTTTTCTTAACAAGTTAGTGGATATCGTGACAACTAGTTTGGTAGTTTATATAGGGGTGTGGCGGCTTTTGGCACCTTGGGTACTATATAAATATCACACTTTTGACTAATATAAACGAATATAATACTGAGATATGCTTTGGTAAAGGTGTTGAGGTGGCTAAACATATAAGAGCCGCCCAGTAATTAATTATTTTTATGAATATAGAAAGTTCTCATTTTTTTTCGATGTTTAATATTTACATTGAATTTTAATTAAATTTGAATTTGTAGGTTATAAACACTTTGAATAGGATTTTTTTCACCCTCAAAACCTCAAATCCAAAGTAACCTTAAACTAAGAATAGATTTTATTCATTTCATCACAACTCGTATCGATAAGTCAATTTTATTTGCTAATAACGCTTACCTATAAATTCTGTAACGTGACAAGATTTTTTTTTAAAACTAAATAAAAATAAGCAACCATTTATTCTTTCATGGCCAAAGTTCCTTCCACTCTTATCCATGCCATTTTTTCTTTTATCGTGTTTAAGCTTCACCCGTCGTATTCTTTTGACCGATTATATATTCAAAAAGTATTTAATAGGTTTATATTTGTCAAAATCAAGTGTTCAATAAGTTACTACCGAAGATCAGAGTATTTAAATTACGTCAAAATCAAGGGTTGTCGGTAATACTTAATTTACTCTTTTTCTTAAACTCTTCATAGAGTTTTAGAGTATTAATAAATCGGAAATTATCACCAATTCCATTCATGTTCATAATTAAGCGGCATATGTGTGACTATGTGAGTATATCTATATCTATAATAATCTATATATATATATATATATATATATATATTAAAAGTGTGACCGTCTTTTCACTATTTTCTTTAATTATTATTTAATTATATTTATTATATTAACTAGACTATATGAGACTCTTAAAATATATGAAAGGAGAACTAATTAATATTTTTTTTATATTGATCAATTAAAAAAATATTCCTAAAATAGAATAGAAAAATACTCCTAAAATAGGAATTTATTAAGAAAATATTTCTATAAATATTGAGATGCACGTTAAACTACAAGAAGTCAATTTACTTATTGGAAATATATGATTGATGTTCATCTAACTTAATTCGGTTGCATGTCTAGATTGGTGGATGATTAATTTTTTAACCCCAACTTCTTCACTGTTTTTGTCAATATAATAGAATTCAACGTGTGTGTATATATCTTCTTTATTTTCATTCAAGTCAATCTTTAGTGTCAAAATTTTCGCTCATACAAAATTATTTTCATCAAAATTGAAGTTTTGTGATCACTATTGTATTATTTTGTTGTAGTTTACAGGTTGTGGATCAATTTACAAGTGATAGATGAATGTCGGTCAGCTTTGAATATTTTTTTTAGATAAAGGTTAGGTTTAATTGTATTATTTTTATATCTCTATTTTGAGAATTTTTTTGTGTAAAGGTTAAGTTTAGTTGTATTATTTTGATATCTTTATTATCGTATTATTTTGTTATAGTTTACAGATGGCAGATGAGTGTTAGACGACTTTGAGAAATTTTTTGTGTAATTATATTGTTTTGATATCCCTATCATCATATTGTTTTGTACCAATTACAGGTGGTAGATGAATGTCGATTGAATTTGATAATTTTTTTGATAAAAATTAAGTTTAATTAAATAAATTTTCTAAAAGATATTGAATTTAATTATTATATTTATCTTTATTATTTAGATAAATATCCTATGTGAGGACGCTAGTATATATGATAAAAACATTGCATGGTCAGGAAATTCAATAATGTGTTCCAACCAAAAATAATAGTAATAATCAATTATATGAGACTATGACTCAATATTTAATTAAAAATAAAGAAAAATATTTGCCACCTCAACACTCCTTATTGTACTAAAAAATAATGCTAATTATACATCTCATATTACTAGTATATATGGATCATTTTACTTTTTTTTTTTTTTTTGATAGATCTACATGAAATACATACATGAACCTCGATTGACGCAAAAGTAAACAAATTATAAAACAAATTGAGAGTGTGTACAACTCATCAAGCTTATCATATCTCCGCATTAAAATAATGTTAGTGTGGCTGCTTTTAGAGAAACAAGTGGCATATGTACAATTGAGTTAAAAATATCTTCTATAAATATTTATCCCTCTAAAACCAAATACATCTCACACACATACATAAATTTAGTTTACATTGTCTAAAGCAACACTGAATTAAATGGAAGCAAAGATGTCTATGGTGAAGTTGGTTGCTTTATTGCTTATTCTTGCATCATGTAATACCCATTTAACTATTTCTACTTTAAATTTATTTCACATATATTATTTCTATTTATTCAACAAAAAAAAAAAGACTTAATTAATTATGTAAAATTATTTATGAACAGGCTTTCAATCTCTCAGTGCTCGAGATTTGGAAATGGAAGTGAATGATAGGTTAAATGTCTTGGAACTACTTGATGTGTCTCAATCCATTTGCCCAGGTTTGATTTTTACTCTTTTTGTCTTTAATTTCATTTTCTTCTTTTAGTGGTGTTGTCTCACATTCGATATTCGTATTGGAGCCCAAATTCACATTGGAAAAGTCTCACATGGGGTTTGATGAGGGTAAAGCTCTACTCGGTTTATGTATATATGCAATAATAATATTATCAGTTAAATCTCATAAGTGGGGTGTGGAAAGTATATAGTGTACACAGCCACGTTCCTACCATACAAAGATAGAAAATTTATTGGTGATAGACTCTCAACACAAGTACTCAGTTTATGACTTTATGTATGTATAGAGTTGTTCATATTAATATTTCTGATTCTTTTCATCATAATATCATCTAACACACACATTAACTGATTAATTATATGTATTTTGTATAAATTATAGGAGTGGCAAAGGAAAAGTGGCCAGAACTTCTTGGAACACCAGCGAAGTTTGCTCAGCAAATAATTCAGAAGGAAAATCCAAAATTAACAAATGTTGTAACTGTACTAAATGGTGGTCCTGTTACAGAAGATTTGAGATGTAATCGAGTTCGTCTTTTTGTTAATTTATTGGACTTTGTTGTACAAACTCCCCAAGTTGGTTAAACAAATACATGTTATACATGCACGTAGCCTCCAGAAAATAAATTGGAGCTCTAATGGTTAATGTCTCCACTGTATTTGGTAATATATAAATAAATGTGGCTTTTAATATTACAGTATGATGTATGTTATATGTACTTAGTTTAAGTACTCGCGCGATACGCGGATAATATTAAAGTATAAATTATTTTATATTAAAATATTTATTCTAGCATGTTAAATCATATTACCTCCAAAAAAAAAAAGTTCAACTATCATATAATTTCTCAATGAAATGCAAAAAAAAAAAAAAAAAAATTACCTTACCCCTACCCACCTCCCCCTCCATCCCCCACCCCCACCCCTCCCCCTCTCAATTTTTTATAATAAAAAGTAAAAAAAAAAAAAACTATCCCCCACCCCACCCCACCCCCCACACACCTATAACCAAATTCATATGAAAAAAATTAGGAAAAATGTTCTATTGGACCCCTGTACTATGTCAGTTTTATAAGTTGGACACTTCTACTTACATATTTGTCATCTGGATCCCTAAATACACGAAAAAAATACATTTTAAACACTTTTTTGGAGTGTGTAACACACTCACTCATGTCAGCTGCCACGTGTGTCATGTCATCTGTTGCGCGTGCCACGTCATCTGTCACGTCATTAGAAAAAATAAAAAAATAGAAAAAGTATTACATTAAATTCCAAGTCATTTTTAAAAGGCTACATAATAATTAAATATTAAAATTAATTTAATTAAATAAGAAAGATTTATAAATTGTAGAAAAAATTGAATAATTATTTTTAAAATGAAAAATAAAAAGATATAAAAAAAAGTATTACATTAAAATTAATTAAATATTAATTTAATTAATTAATTTAAATATTAAATTTAAATTAGTAAAAAGTTAATTAATTAAAATTCTTAACTAATTAATTTATCAAATTTAAAATTCTTACCTAATTTTAAAAAATGATTAAATAATTAATTAATTTAAATATGATTTACATATTTAAAATATTTAATTTAAATTAATTGTAGGGCTGGGGTGGGGTGAGAGGCTGAGTGGGGTGGGGGCTAAGGGAGGAGGTTGCGTGGGGCTAGGTGGGGTGGAGTGAGGGGCTGGAGGAAGGGGTTTGGGTGAGGTAGGGGGCTGGGGAAGGGGTTGCGTGGGGTGGGGGGCTGGGGAAGGGGTTGCGTGGGGTTGGGTGGGATGGGGACGGGCTGGGTAGGATGCGGGGCTGGGGAAGGGGGAGGGGTTACGTGGGGCTGGGTGGGCTGAGGTGGGGTGGAGGGTTGAAGAGAGGGGTGGGTAGGGTGGGACGAACTAGGGTGGGTTGGGAAAGGCTGGGTGGGGTGGGGAGGGGATGGAGAGGGGGTGGGGTGGGAAAAAAATTTTAAATTTAATATTTTTAAATTTTTAAAAATATTTTAAATTTTTAAATTAAAAAAGATGGAGGAAAAAAAGGAGAGGCTGAGGGGGGTGGGGGTGGGGATGGGGTGGGGTGGGAACAATTTTTAAAAAAAAAAAAATTAAAAATATTTTTAAAATGATTTTTTAATTTTAAAAAATAATTTTTAATTATTTTTAAATTATTTAAAAAATAATTTTAAATTTAAAAAGTTGGAGGGAAAAAAAGGACCTTTTTAATATTTTTTTAAAAAATTTAAAATATTTTTAATTTTTTAAAAAAACTTTAAAATATTTTTAAATTATTTTTAAATTTTTAGAAATATTTTGAAATTTAAAAAGATGGAGGGAAATAAAGAACCCTTTTTAATTTTAATACTTTTTTTATTTTTTTAATTATTTTAATGTAAAATTAGCCAAAAATTGACCCCCACTCACACCCGTAGGTGAGTGGTTACACTGTCTTTGTCCTAATCACCATGACCTTGCCACATAGGCAAGGTCAACGGTCAAAGGGTGCGAAATGCTGCTTTTTTATGGGTTCAAGGGTCGAAATGACAAACATGTAAGTAGAAGTGTCCAACTTACAAAATTGACATTGTACAGGGGTCCAATAGAGCATTTTGCCAAAAAATTATGTAACTGTAAAAATAATATATATGTTTCGTATTTATTTTTTAATGATATTATTTATATTTTAAAGATATTAGATTGTTATATTTTTCCTCTATCCATCCACCACCCACTATCATACCCCACCTCTAATCAAATCTATATGGAAAAAAAAAACGTCATTGCGAAATAAGTTTTAATGTTTAATATTTTTCTTTATTATATTGTTTACAATAATTTAAAGATTTTAAATTGTCAAAAACAAATTATACTTTTACTCTACCATCTCCCTATCTCTTCCGTTAAAACTTATAAATAGTAATATGTGTATTATCTAGTTTATATTCTCAAACCCCCCCCCCCCCCCCCCACACACACACACAAAAAAAAAAAAAAAAAAAAAAAAAATCTTTGGTGTACAATTTTTTCATTGTACTTAATTATTTTACTTTCTCTAATTTGACGTTGAATGAAATTATTTTTTATGTTATACGCATAAGCAATTGAGTTTTCTTCTTTCTTATCTCAAAATATAAAAAATAGAACAGATAAGTCTTGTTATGCCAAAATAAACAAAAGATATATTAGAAGAATACTCTAAAATAATCTAATATATTAAAAGTGGTTATAATTTAAAATTAAAGTGAAACATTTTCACATCTAGAGGTACATACTTTTTGTTCTCATATTCTTATTGTTTTACTCAAGATTCAAAAAAAATTATTAATTTGGCCTATAAATTAAAAGAATTTTCATAATACATGTACAATTCTTGAATATTATTTTTGAATATGAATTTTAAAGAAAAAGTAAAAACATATTTTATTTGATGAAAAAAAATTTAATGTGCAACTATGTAGATTATATTTAATTATATTCTAAGCTACAATATTAAAAATTCACTTTTAAGACTATGATTTTATATTTTATTTTTTTCAATAAAAAATTTAAGCAATAAAACTTATTAGCATAAAAAAACTATCATTATAAAAAATTTAAGTTGTTGCTTGTGTTTTAGTCATCATGACTTCTTCTTTTTCTTAACTCTATTTATTAGAAATTCAAATATACATGTAATGTTATCTATAGCATTACCCTTCTTAGCATCAGAAGATTATCATCTCACATTCAAATAGAAATACCTAAGCTACCACAACTTATAATTATGTAATATTGACTTAAATTGCGTACATATGTTAAATAATTCACTAAATATTTGATAACAATGAATCTAAACCTAATAAATTGAAAGATTGATGTAGAATTTCAAACTTAAACTCATAATATTCAAGCTATGAATTCGCTTTTATTCAATGTTTTAAAAGATGTGGTAAATAACCTATTATAATAGAGAAAAGTTATATTTATGTAAAAAGTTTTGCAATAACAATGTGTATACCTAATATATAGGTTAAACTAAAAGTGCATGAAAACATTAAATGCTAATATAATCATATGTTTCCCATAAATAAATAAGACTAACTAAACTATATATATACTATGAAATCAACAATTATGACTTTTAAGAAAAAAATGTCAACTCTTGATATGTTTGTAATTTGCATGAATTAATCAAGTGCTAGCAAATAATGCATCATCTTTACAATATAGATTATCATTTTAATTAGTTTCGGACTTACGACAAATAAGATGTCATAAGTTATCCTTATTGAAATTAAATATGTCAATAATATTAAATTTGATTGGTGTTTTAATACATTTTGTTGTTAATCCCGAAATATGTAAAAAAAACTCACAGCATTATATTAAATAATTTAATTATCACATAAAATAGAAACACTTAAAATACTGTAAGCGTTTATTTTTTAAAAAAATAATTATACAAAAATAATAACAAAGGTTAATGTTCAAGAAGAGTCAACTTAATTTCTCAATTAAAGGTAGATTATTATTGTGTATGAAATAATAATTATATATATATACTATAACTATTATTGTGTATGAAGAGTCAACACAAAATATTATAAGCTTCTTGTCTTGCTTTTAATTTTACTTTTTTATATATATATATATATATATATATATATATATATATATATATATATATATATATATATATATATAGAGAGAGAGAGAGAGAGAGAGAGAGAGAGAGAGAGAGACAGACATTATTATTATATTGTGTTTAATATATTTTTGTTAAATATATCATCCTAAACGTAATATTATGAGTTCTATTATTATTTATTAATAGATTATTATTATTATTATTATTTTTGTTATAAATGTATTTACATTATAGTGATTGTCTATCAAGATCTACATTGATATCTATTAGGATTTGAATCATCTGTCTTTTACTCAGACTAGGAGTAAATTTTTCCTATAAATAGAAGGGTTCCTTCATTGTAAATTACACATCAAGATCCCTCAAGAGAAAAAATAAGAATCACTCTTTCTATTCTCTCTACTCTTCTTCTTGTTCTTTACGGTTTCATAACACGTTATCAGCATGAGACTCTGTCAAACAAGGTGAGATTATAAATTTGAAGGATTTCAAGGTTAGTAGTTCTGTATGTTATCTTTCTTTCACTACTACTAATATAATTATTATTGGATTTGAGAAAAAATAATTGGTTTGGAACCATTTATATTTTAAATTTATTCTTCAAGAACAATATTATAAAAACGGATAATAATATGTTGGGTTCAAGTCCCATCGATTCATGCCTAAGACGCCTTTATATGGATAAGATTTTGAGTTTGAATCTCAATACACCATATTGATGATATTATGATGGCTAAGGCAAAATAATGGGTGTTTAATGAAAAGTCATGAAATTCGACCCATTGAATATGCTTCATTCCATAAAGTGAATGTGGTAGCAATATATGATAAGTCTGAAATATGACAACTTACTTCATTTTTGAGGTGTATGTGGTAGCAGTGCATAATATGTCTGAAAGAAGACAAGTGATTGAATGCATGAATATATGCATGGAGGGACAATATGATAATGATCATCAAAAGTGATGATATTTTCACACGCTTATATGATTATAAGATATACTAGAGAAAAATTCTCTACATCATATGTATGTCTCGATTTGCTTCTGAAGTAGCAAAATCTTGAAAGAGGTTATAAGCTATCATAATTTGATAGGCTTAAGGCACGATTATATTCTATTTTTGGGGAATGAGAAACTTATTAATGCAAACGTGCACTTGATCACAACTCACCTCCGAAAGAGATTGAATAATTTTGAAATCTACTTCTAAAGTAGTAAATCTGAAATTTATTCATATAATAGTAAATCTGAAATTTACTAAAGCAAAAACACATATCATGATAAACTTGGAGTTTACTAGATTAAAAGTTCATAAGTTGACATGAACGATTGCGATATCGCGAAGATGTGCATACTGAGTATTGAACATATATTGAAGAATTAGAAAATTCTTCATGAACTTTAATGTTGCTTGTTCTCATTATAAGTTGGTTGGACCAACTAATATTGGGATTGGATCCCTTCAAATCTAAAAAATATAAAAGGTGAATATGAACACGTTCACTTATTATGTGATATGTTGAAAAGATGCATCAATAAGATGGTCACATGTACATTCATTGTCAACCTGCAGTTTGACATTCATAAAGTTGCTTGATCAATAAAATTGAGTTAAAAACATAATTTTCAGATTGTGCAATCAAGTAAGTTATCTTGATGATGATGGTTTGGCATTGAATGTCTTCGATAAATAGTTAAACCATCGCTAATGAGAACAAAGTTTCATGTATTGGTATGAAATATGATATATTGCATGCAATAGCACTTGTATGCATTATACAAATATATTATGATTATTTCTTTCCTCTCAAGTGGTTCAAGGTCAGGAACCAACTATTCTATCTAATAGTTTCGATGTGTGGTATACGATTAATAAATATACCATGATGCACAAAGATGGATTTCTCAAAGAAGATGGGAGATGTATATTAGTTTTTCTAACATAAGGGGGAGATTATAAGTAGCTATGAAATATATTAGGAATTATCATCAGATCCTCATTCAAAAGATAATTCAAGTCAAATGTCGAAATCATCTCATATTTAGCTACAAATGCTCCTATTTTGTGTCCTTAAAGGATAAAGTCTATGCATGCGTGAAGCATGATAGATCAATCGGTTCCAAATGGAATAATCCTTGAAAAGGATAAGGAGCAAATAATCATGATAAGAAGACAATGAGCTCTTGAAGAGCCTACGATATAATATTTCATGAAACCTTATGAGAGGTTCATGTACCTGAAAATAATGAAGTGATGAGATCTCAAAATGTTATGTCGCATTGTGAACCGATACGAAATGATATATCAATAACATCTTTGATACAATATTAGCACAATATTGTGAAAGATTATGAGGATCGAAATTCTACGTTTATTTAAGCATGCTGATGTAGAAACATTTATCAAGTGATATGAAAGGGTGCATCTTGGTAAGTGAAAACTTATTTGATTTGCAGTCCAGACACTTGAAGATGTCACATATAAAATGTTGAATATTTTCACTTGACAAAATTTGTATGAAAATTTCTTTTAAGGATTCAAAATATAAAAATTTCTGGGAAACTTATTGATAATCCTTATATTGTATAAGCTTATAACTTGAAAATTATTGAAACTCTTGGAGAGTTTTCAAAGCAATAGATTATTTGCTTAAATGAGAAATATATTGAATTAGATTAGTTATGAAGTAATATCTTAATAGAAGTGGTGCACTCATGTATCTTGCAAATACTACAAGGCCTGATATAGTCTTTTAAGTCAATTTGTTAGCAAGGTATATTTCTGCTCCTACTATGAGACATCAAAATGGGATAAAACACATGAGCGTGTTTTATTCTAAAGATTGCAGTCCCGATCTTATTGGTCATGCTGATGTTGAGTACTTATCTGACCCGCATAAAGCTCGGTCTAAAATAGGCTATGTGTTATATGTGGTGGTACTGCCATATCTTGGAGATATATAAAGCAGTCTATCGTAGCCACTTCATCGAATTATGTTGAGATAATAGTTATTGTATGGTTAAGGTACATGATACATCTCATTCGAGAAAAATGTGGTGTGAAATATGACAATCTACCCACAATTTTATACAAATATAATTCAGCATACATAGCACATCTTAAGGGAGGATTCATAAATGGAGATAGAACGAAGCATATTTTGCCAAAGCTTTTCTACATACATGAGCTACAAAAGAATGATGATATTAACGTGCATTAGATTCGTTCAAATGACAATGTGATTGATTTATTCACCAAATATTCTCTAATTGCATTTTTCAAGAAGATGTTGCATAAGATCGGGATGCAAAGGTTCAAGGATGTTCTCATTAGGGGGAGTTAATACGCGTTGTACTCTTTTTTCCTTATGAGGTTTTGTCCCACTGGGTTTCCTTGTAAGGTTTTTAATGAGGCAGCCGAAATGTGTATTATTAGAGATGTGTTCTCTTTTTCCTTCACTAGATTTTTTTCCTACTGGGTTTTTTTAGTAAGGTTTTAACGAGGCACATTATCGACCAATTAGACATTCAAGGGGGAGTGTTATAAATGTATTTACATTATAATGACTGTCTATCAAAATCTATCAAGATCTACTTTGATATCTATTAGGATTTGAATCATCTATCTTTTACTCAGACTAAGAGCAAATTTTTCGTATAAATAGAAAGGTTCCTTCATCATAAATTACACATCAAGATCCCTCAAGAGAAGAAATAAGAATCACTCTCTCTATTCTCTCTACTCTTGTTCTTTATTCTTTATTATTTTATAACAATTTTGAAATAGTTAGAGTTTATTTAGAACTCTTCAACTATGGTTGCTA
Source organism: Capsicum baccatum var. pendulum (assembly GCA_030864225.1). Classification (NCBI taxonomy): domain Eukaryota; kingdom Viridiplantae; phylum Streptophyta; class Magnoliopsida; order Solanales; family Solanaceae; genus Capsicum; species Capsicum baccatum. The sequence continues at coordinate 10,957,661 of CM061550.1, forward strand.
GATTTAAGCTAATAAAAGTCTTATATTGTTATAAATGTATTTACATTATAGTGAATGTCTATCAATATCTATCAAGATCTACTTTGATATCTATTAGGATTTGAAGCAACCGTCTTTTACTCAGACTTGGAGTAAATTTCCTCTATAAATAGAGGGGTTTTGTTCATTGTATTGACAATCTAATGATCTCTCATCCTCAAGAGAAGTAATAAGAATTACTCTCTATTCTCTCTCTACTCTTTTTCTTTGTTCTTTATTATTTTATAACACGTTATCAACACGAAGTCTCTTACCAATTAAGATCTGTTCGTACGTGGCTACACAAGTTTTCAAGTCTCTAACTAATTTAGATTATCAACACGAGATTCTGCCAAATAAGGTGAGATTATAAATCTAAAGGTAATTTCAAGGTTAGTAATTCCTTATGTTATCTGTCTTTTGATACTACTGATATAATTATTGTTGAATTTGAGAAAAAATAATTGGTTTGGAATCATTTATATTTTAAATTTATTTCTCAAGAACAATATTACCAAAAGAGGTGATAATATGTTGGGTTCAAGTCCCATCGATTTATGCCTAAGACGTCTTTATATGAAAAAGACGTTGACTTTGAATCTCAATGCACCATATTGATATATTATGATGACTAAGGCAAAATAATGGGTGTTTAATGAAAAGTCATGAAATTCAACCCATTGAATAAGCTCCATTCCATGAAGTGAATGTGGTAGCAATATATGATAAGTCTGAAATATGACAACTTACTTCATTCTTGAGGTGTATATGGTAGAAGTGCATAGTATGTCTGAAAGAAGACAAGTGATTGAATGCACGAATATACGCGTGGAGGGACAATATGATAATGATCATCAAAAGTGATGATATTTTCACACGTTTATATAATTATAAGATATGCTAAAAAAAATTCTCTACATTATATGTATGCCTCGATTTGCTTCTGAAGTAGCAAAATCTTGAAAGACGTTATAAGCTATCATAATTTGATAAACTTAAGGCACGATTATGTTCCATTCCTGGGAAATGAGAAACTTATTAATGCAAACGTGCACTAAATCACAACTCACCTCCAAAAGAGGTTGAATAATTTTAAAATCTACTTCTGAAGTAGTAAATCTGAAATTTACTAAAGAAAAAGTACATGTCATGGTAAACTTGGAGTTTATTAGTATAAAAGTTCATAAATTGATATGAACGATTGTGACATCTCGAAGATGTGCATGTATTGAAGAACTAGAAGATTCTTCAAGAATTGCTTATGTCGTTTGTTCTCATGACAAGTTGGTTGGACCAACTAATATTGGGATTGGATCCCTTCAAATCTGAAAATTATAAAAGGTGAATAAGGGCCTGTTCACCTATCATGTGATATGTTGAAAAGATGCATCAATAAGATGATAACATGTACATTCATTGTCAACCTGCAGTTTGACATTCATAAAGTTGCTTGCTTAATAAAATTGAGTTAAAAACATAATTTTCAGATTGTTCAATCAAGAAAGTTATCTTGATGATGATGGTTTGACATTGAATGCCTTAGATAAATAGCTAAACCATCGCTAATGAGAACAAAGCTTCATGTGTTGGTCTGAAATATGATATGTTGCATACAATAACATTTGTATGCATTAGACCAATAAATTACGATTATTTCTTCCCCCTCAATTGGTTCAAGGTCATTAACCAACTATTCCATCTAATAATTTTGATATGCGGTATACAATTAATGAATATACCATAATGTACAAAGATGGATTCCTCAAAGAAGTAGAGGAAGTATGTTAGTTTTCCTAACATAAGGGGGAGATTATAAGCGCTATGAAATATGTTAGGAATTATTACCAGATCCTCATCCAAAAGATAATTCAAGTCAAATGCCGAAAATATCTCATATTAAGCACAAGTGCTCTTATTTTGTGTTCCTAAAGGACAGAGTCTATGCATGCGTAAAGCGTGGTAGACTAATCGGTTCCAAATAAAATAGTCCTTGAAAAATAAGGAGCAAATAATCATAATAAGAAGGAAATGAACTCTTGAAGAGCCTACGACATAACACTTTATGAAACTTTATGTAAGGTTCATGTGCCTGAAAATAATGAAGTGATGAGATCTCAAAATATTATGTCTTATTGTGAACCGATACAAAATGATATATCATCAATATATTTGACACAATATTGGCGCAATATTGTGAAAGATTACGAGGATCTAAATTCTACGTTTATTTAAGCATGCTGACGTAGAAACATTCATCAAGTGACATGAAAGGATGCATCTTGGTAAGTATAAAACTTATTTGATTGCAGTCCAGATATTTAAAGATGTCACTCATGAAATGTTGAATATTGTCACTTGACAAAACTTATGTGAAAAACTTTTAAGGATTCAAAATGCTTGAAGCATATAAAAGTTTCTGGGAAACTTATTTATAATCCTTATATTATATAAGCTTATAGCTTGAAAATCATTAGAACTCTTGGAGAATTTTCAAAGCAATAGATTATTTGCTGAAATTCGAAATATATCGTATTGAATTGGTTATGAAGTACCATATCTTAGTACAATTAATGCACTCATGTACCTCGCAAATACTACAAGGCCTATAGCCTTTTCGGTTAATATGTTAGCAAGGTATATTTCTACTCCAACAAGGAGACATCGAAATGGAATAAGATACATGAGCTTATTTTAATCTAAAGATTGCAGTCCCGATCTTACTGGTCATGCTGATGTTGGGTACTCATCTAACCCGCATAAATCTTGATCTCAAACATGCAATGTGTTCACATATGGGGATACTGTCATATCTTGGAGATATACAAAGCAGTCTATCATAGCCATCTCATCGAACCATGCGAGATTATAGCTATTCATGAAGCAAACTGACAATGTGTGTGGTTGAGGTCCACGATACACCGCATAAAGCTCGGTCTCAAATAGGCTATGTGTTCATATGTGGTGGTACTGCCATATCTTGGAAATATACAAAGCAGTCTATCGTAGCCACTTCATTGAATCATACTAAGATAATAGCTATTCATGAAGCAAACCGAGAATGTAGATGGTTGAGGTTCATGATACATCTTATTCGAGAAAAATGTGGTGTGAAATATGACAATCTACCCATAATTTCATACAGAGATAATTCAGCATACATAGCACATCTTAAGGGAGGATTCATAAATCGAGATAGAACGAAGCATATTTTGCCAAAGCTTTTCTACATACATGAGCTACAAAAAAATGATGATATTAATGTGCAAAAGATTCGTTCAACTGACAATGTGATTGATTTATTCACCAAATCTTCTCCAATTGCAACTTTCAAGAAGATGCTGTACAAGATCGGGATGCAAAGGTTCAAGGATGTTCTCATTAGGGGGAGTTAATACGCGTTGTACTCTTTTTCCGTTACGAGGTTTTATCCTACTGGGTTTTCCTTGTAAGATTTTTAATGAGGCTGCCGAAATGCGTATTATTAGAGATGTGTTCTCTTTTTCTTTCACTAGATTTTTTTTCCTACTGGATTTTTTTTTAGTAAGGTTTTAACGAGACACATTATCTACCAATTAGACATTCAAGGTGGAGTGTTATAAATGTATTACATTATAGTTAATGTCTATCAAGATCTATCAAGATCTACTTTGATATCTATTAGGATTTGAAGCATCCGTCTTTTACTTAGACTAGGAGTAAATTTCCCCTATAAATAGAGGGATTTTGTTCATTGTATTGACAATCTTATGATCTCATCTCTCAAGAGAAGAAATAAGAATCACTCTCTCTACTCTTCTTCGTTATTCTTTATATCTCATAACATATATATAATAAAGATTTTATTATATTTTTAATAAAAGTCTTGTCTAGGCCTAAGTTTCTTTTTTTAAATTTACTGCATCTTTTTTATTGGGTTAAAAATTTGTTTGAAATAACCCACGTTTCTTTATTTTTAAATTCACTGCATCTTTTGAAAGTTTCAAACCTTCTAATATTTTTTAATTTAAATTTTTTATTACAACAATGTTAAATATTGTCTTAAAAATGGTAACGTGGCTAATTTAATAACTTGACACGTGGCATCTTATCTAGGCCTAAGTTTTGCTTTTATATATATATATATATATATATATATATATATATATATATATATATATATAGCAGTACTAATTAATAGTGTAATTTTGTTTATACTATGAAGTATATATATTCATACATTTTTATCTATAATAGTATGTTTGTTATCATATTTAACAAGTTATATCAAGCGATTTACACTTAATTACAGATCAATATAATATTTACATCAGCAGTACTGTTTGTAAATATCCCTAAAGCCTATAGCGACATTTAATCTAATGACAATTAACTAATGTCGGTAAAAGCTATAGCACTTTTTGTTAAAGTGCATGTTTATTTCCGCTAAAAGTCTTCATTGTTGTAGTGTATATATGTGGTCTGATTGAGCAAATATTTCAAATACAGTCGACCGTGCATGGAAATTATAGTTTTACTAATATATATCATGCAACCTTTCCCTTCCCTTTTAAAGTAAATAACAAACGATAAACTATAGTATTATTTCCATTATGACATATTAGTTGAAGGGTGCATTCTTTACACACGTAGGAAGTTATTATTATTATTATAACCTTAATTAAGACAAACTAGTTTACCAATTTGGTAATTTTTCATACCATTTGGTAGCAAGCAAAATATGTCTTGTTGAGAATAATTATGGGCAGAAAACAACTCTATAGTTGGTTCCTCCTTGACAAGTAAAAGTGCTAGTTTGATCATCCTTAGGATAACTATATGCATCATAACACCGATCCTTAAAAAACTTCGAATATCCTGTTGGGCCACAATTCCCAGAATTACAACAATATTCATCAGTTTTGTAAACAGTACAAGGATTGTTACATCCTCCAGGTGCTCTTAGTTCATTCGGACATTGTCCGTTAATATCCGCGGTGCACCTAATGCCACGGGTGCACCCATTGGATATAGGACTAAATTCTATAGGCACGTTGAATCCATCGACTAGAGAGACATCGAAAAAATCAAGATTGTTGTATTGGTTTAGGGCATATTCAGCTAAAGAATTTGGGGGTTGTCCATAAGATTGGCAACGGAGGAGACCATTGCAATCTCCAGTTTGACACCTACCTCGGCCCGAACCATCGAAATTGCAACCGGTTCGGGCCCAAATACGGGCTTGTGACGTGCCAGCTGGGACTTGGATTAACCAGTTCTGGCCAGGGTTGAGTTGGCGACCACCACCCACTGGCACGGACGCAGCCCAAACCGTGTAAGGACATTTGTTTCGAATGATAAATAAGGCTGCCTCGGCAGAGTGAGTGAAGTGGAGAAATTGAGCAATGAGAACAACAGGAAAAATAATCATGGACTTGAAAACAAACATTTTTCTTATGAAAATGGTTACTTAGATTTCTAAGTGATTGGTGTGCTAAGAAGAATTGGTATGTTAGCTATTTATAGTGAAAAATTTGGGGCAATGTGAAAAAAAAATAGTTATTTGAGTAGAAATATAAGAGTATGATCATAGTGGAAGTAGCAATTGCTTGAAGATCTAATTAGTCTTCGTCAATGCATTTGAGTTAGCTGCTTGAAAGTATAGCTTATAAGCATCAAGTATAAGTAGTATTTTAAGTGTTCGAATTACTTTATAAATAAGCAATTTGCGTCTGAATGAAAATGTTGAAACTAATAATAAGCGTTTGATGTACGTTTGGTAAAACTATATTTGTAAAGAAAATGACGAACGACCAATTCGGCAATTGGAGAGGTGTTTTTTTAAAATTATTATTTTAGAAAATGTATTTTGAGAATTAGAAGAAAGAATAAAATAGTTTCCTTTATAAAATATTGTCAAACTAAAATTGTTTATAAACTTAAAAACCATAGTTTGGTTTGCGGGATTACTTATAAGTACTTTGGATGTTATATCAAATGCGTAGATAAGCTAAAAGGTACTCATAAATTAAATACATTTAACCAACTTATAAACTTAGTCAAATCTAGCTCATAAAATTTTCCAAGGAAAATGTGTATGTAATCTTATTAGTTCCACTATATAAGTTGTGGAAATTTGGGACTCTTTCAATGAAGAATTAAATGGATGGAATAATTATAAGGAAAACTACAATGAGGGAGAATTCCACAGGCCACTTAAATATTTGTTTAAGTGTAAGTAATCATACTGAAGGAGGAATAGAAAAGTTGTAGTGCTTGCACTAATTAATTGCATGATGTATTGTTATCAAACTTCAAATTACTACATTAATTCAAAGGCGGTTATTTAAATTCTTTAAATTGCGGGAATTCATCAGGATAATCCGATACACTAAGCTCTTATTGTGTGTATGTCACACCCCCTTTTTTTTTTAACGCGTACTCCAAAAACATTGGAATATTTTTAAAGTTCGAAAGGGTTTTATTATGTTTAGTGACAAGAAATGAAAGTTTGTTTCAAAAAGGGATTATTTGCATTTTTATTCAGAGTCGCCACTTGACATAGTCCGGTGTGCCAAGTCACCTTTGAAAAATCCCTTTTTCGAAACCAATTGACTCTTAAACCGGTTTGCGCACAGAGATTCCGGCTAAGGAATTCTGTTGACCGAGGGGAAGGTGTTAGGCACCCCTCGATCCCGTGGTTCGACCACGATCGCTTGACGGAGTGTATCGACTATTTTTGGTATTATGAAGTGTATAAACCACAAAAAATAAAGCATGCAAAAACAATCAAACAAACAAAACGAAACAAACCGAAATGTAAATCCAGTCCAATTATTACAACCCAAAAATAGAAAAGAACTGAAAATAAACCTACGCTAATCCTAAACTAATGCTTTACCCGATGCCTCGGCCTTCATCGCGGACGTCCTCCAGGTACAAGGTACTTCGGGGCATTCCCCGGATAAATCAATACAAATCCTTCGGGGCATTCCCCAGCCAAATGAGTACAATTTAAACTTTTCGTACAATAAAGTAAAAGTATCATTCAAGCACATATTCAAAACACTCCAACAAATTTTTATTCCTAAATTTGCCTACCCGGCCTACGTTTGCCTATGAGCTCTCGACTAAAGACATAATTCCATCACATTCCCTTATACCGAATAGAACAAAGACAACAAACCAACGTTAATCTACGTTCAACTTTTATCAATTCCTCCATTGCTTCCCTAAATCCCCTTATCAATCCATTAAAACATGATCAACTTCAATTTTTCAAACCACCAAAATCGACACACCAAACATCATGATCATGACAATCAATATCAACAAAGTGCAACAAAACATAATCACAACAAGCATAATCACAACCAATTCAATATAACAAAATAAACAAAAGAGAGCGGGTTAAAGAAATGGACCTCACTGACACTTGCTTTTGTCGATAATAAAGAAATCCGAAGACCAAAACTCGATCGGAGAACCTCACGACGAACAACCAACTCGGTATTAAAATAATAACCGGACAGCTCCAAAACCCGCGAATAAAACCTTACTATACGAAACACAACCGAGAATGACGACGAGATTCGATAAAAGCGACTCGAAAATCACTATCGACGTCGAAACATGAGACAGACAAAACCAAAATCAACAAGAGACAACAAGAATCCCAAAAGCCAAATAGATCGAGCTGGTAGGATCTGGTGACGGAGACAGTGACAGTCGCGGATCTGGCGACGGCCGACGTCTGGCGTCAACCGGTATGGTGACTGAGTCGACGGATGGTGACTCGTTCGGATGGAGAGGCGGCCATCCAGTCGGATCTGGCCGACGCGCCGCGGCCGGAGATGCGACGGTGAAGGTAACGACGGGCCGCGGGAGCTGGTCGGCTCTGACCGTGTCCAGCCGAATGGCGACGGGTGGTTGTTTCGGACGGCGAACGGCGGCGGATCTGGTCGGAGATGGCGTTAGTCGAATTTTTCTATTTTTTTTTTAGTTTTAGGGAGAGAGAGTATAGAGAGGGAGAGAGGTGGCCGGTTGTTGTGTTCACCGGATTCCAGTCGCCGTAGGTGGCGTTAAAGCAAGAGAGAGTGTTGGTAGAAAGAGAGAGTGAGTTTCTGAGAGAGAAAGGTTTTTAGAGAGAGAGAGCAAAATAAAAAATGCTGATGGGTTTTTTTTTTCCTCTTTTTGGTTGCCCTTTTTTGTTGTGTGTGTATGTGAGTGTGTATATATATATTTTTTCTTTTGAGTCTTTTCTTTGTTGACAAGAAAAGAGGGGGGGGTAGGGTGACGTGGGGTAAGGGGTTGGTTGAGGTAGGTGATGGGTATGGGTTGTTGGAATGGATAAAATTTGTTATCAATTTTCTTAGAGTTGGTTATTTTATCCTTTTGTACGGAGGTTATTATATGGGGTAGTACACATGGTAAGACGAGGGTAAAAATGGATAACTCGGGTCTTCGGGAGGGACAAAATTAGGTGTCTATATCATGCCCCCTTTGAATGCAAACACGCAGTGTTTTCAGACAAAGAAGTAGACAACGAGACAGAATTTTGTCCCGACCATTATTCAAAGGGAGAGACAGAAGAAAGAAGGACTATCGGGTCTTGAATTAAGACAGCCTACCCACCTAAGTTATGAAGGGATTGAGTGACAAGTATTTCCGGGGATTGGACGGAGATGGACTATACCGAGTTGGAAAGTCGAGTGAGGTTCCGTCGAGGTTCCGGTCCGCGGCTCTGTCATTACATCAAAAATAAAAATTAAAAGCTAAAACATAAAGGAAATTACAAAAATCCTATCTAAACAGTTTCCGTTGGTTCTTGACTCGACTTTCATCACCCTATTCTTCAGGTGGGCTCCTGACTTGCAATTTCTTTCACCTTGTTGCTTGCCTTTCAATTACTTTGCTTTGTTGCTCGACTTATCCATTTCTTCACCTTATTCTCCAGGTGGGCTCCTGACTTGCTATTTCATCACCCTGTTCTTCAGGCGGGCTCCTGACTTGTAATTCCATCACCCTGTTCTTCAGGCGGGCTCCTGACTTGCTATTTCATCACCCTGTTCTTCAGGCGGGCTCCGTAAACCCAAAATTAAAACTAGAAAGAAAATTATCTCAAACAAAATTACACTAAAATAGTACTTCATTCTTTTTTGAAAGCATTGTCCCATTTTCCAGGAGGGTCCTGAACATAAAAGTAAATTCACTAAACAGAAAGTAAAATCTCATTTTTCAGGAGGGTCCTGAACAGAAAGTAAAAATATCTAAACAGAAACTAAAGTCCCATTTTCCAGGAGGGTCCTGAACAGAAAGTAAAATCCTATTTTCCAGGAGGGTCCTGAACAGAAAGTAAAGTCCCATTTTCCAGGAGGGTCCTGAACAGAAAGTAAAGTCCCATTTTCCAGGAGGGTCCTGAACAGAAAGTAAAGTCCCATTTTTCAGGAGGGTCCTAAACAGAAAGTAAAATCCCATTTTCCAGGAGGGTCCTGAAAAGAAAGTAAAGTCCCATTTTCCAGGAGGGTCCTGAACAGAAAGTAAAGTCCCATTTTCCAGGAGGGTTCTGAACAGAAAGTAAAGTCCCATTTTCCAGGAGGGTCCTGAACAGAAAGTAAAATCCCATTTTCCAGGAGGGTCCTGAACAGAAAGTAAAGTCTCATTTTCCAGGAGGGTCCTGAACAGAAAGTAAAGTCCCATTTTCCAGGAGGGTCCTGAACAGAAAGTAAAGTCCCATTTTCCAGGAGGGTCCTGAACAGAAAGTAAAATCCCATTTTCCAGGAGGGTCCTGAACAGAAAGTAAAGTCCCATTTTCCAGGAGGGTCCTGAACAGAAAGTAAAGTCCCATGGATGTGCATTTTCAATGGTATCTGAATCAAGTGAAATGAATTTGCCCCTGTTTCATCAAAGAAAATTTGTCAATTAAAAACTTAGTGGTGGCTTGCAGCCCTCGGCTTTTCAGGCATCTTCCCCAGCACTTGTTCCTTTCATCCTTGCTTCCAAATTGCTGGCACCTACTCTGTCTTGCCGCATCATTGACCCGGACCCTTATTGAGGGGAAGTGAATTCTGACTCGAACAATGGGTTTCTATTTTACCATGCCCCTGAGGTGCACTCTTTTCCCAAATCTGAAAGTTTTCTACGAATCCAGTAGCCTGTTGGTTGATATACTTCCTTTGCTTGTTGAATTATGATCCTATTTCTCCCTGTATTGTTCCTTGGATTTTTCTCACATAATTGGAAAGACTAGTAGTAAATTTTGAAATTCTTTCTCGCTTGTTTTGACACAGACTTGACTTAAAATATAAAGAAAAGATGGTGACTTTTATTTTTGATAAATGACATAAAAAGACAAAAAGCATGAATAGATAAATGAAAGAAAAAGGGCAATGTCCCATATTTAAAAGAAAACTTATCTGAATATGACAACCAACTCCAATGAGTATGACATGCATTTTGGATTGAGCTGCCTGATCTTCCTATCAAAACTCCCCATTTGTTGTTGAGTTCGTACCTTTGCCTCTGAGCTGCTTCTTCAAATCCATCGGACTCATATATCACATTCGATTGATGACATCTTAAAATACTTTTGCCAACAAATCTCTTTCTTCACACTTTTCGCTTTTCTCTTGAACTCTCCATCGCCTTACGGTGCCCGTGAGGGTCTTCACCAATAAGACTCTCTCATTTTTATTTCTCTTTACTCACCATCGCCTTATGGTGCCTGCAAAGGTTTTCACCAATAAGACTCTCTCATTTTTATTCTCTCTCAACTCTCTATCGCCTTATGGTGCCCGGGAGGGTTTTCACCAATAAGACTCTCTCGTTTTTATTTTCCTTTCCTGATTCCTTGTGCTTAGGGAGACAAGTGGTACCTCACAACGTATCATCAAGTGCATTGTATGCTTGGCCTTAACATTATCAAAAATTGATCTGAAAGACTTTCTTTGGTTGTAACTTGGCTTTTGGTTAAGGTTAGAAAGAAAAAAAAAGAAAAAAAATGGTAAGAGGCTCAAACGATACTTGAAGTGAGGGTGGGACTTACAACTTTTGGAATCGACTCAAACAACACATTAACTCATGCCCCAATTTCGTTGACTGGGTGAATCTTAAAATTTTATTTGGTTCGACCGAGCCCGAAATAGGGCAGCCTACGTATCTCACTCCCGAGAGAGGAGAATCAGGTCGCACGTAGTTCCATCTGCTTGTTCTTTGTTTTGATTTGATTTTGATTTTGATTTCTTTTTTTTCTTTTTTTTTCTTTTTTTTTTTATCTTCAAACTTTTCTTTTGTTCTTATTTTCTTGACATTTATCTTTGACTCTATTTTGATTCCAAAAGAGGGGTATGAAAGAAAAACTAAAATGAAGCTCAAATGGGTAAACAAAGGATGACACAGTGTTTGGATAGAAGAATAAAATGCCTTCATCATATCAATCTTCAAAAATGCAAGTACTAAACATGCAATAAAATCAACACAGGATCAAATATCATATGTAATATCTTTTGACCGCATCAGCATTGATAGCCATTTCTGCCGTTTTGCCTTCAATATCTGTCAAATATAAGGCTCCATTGGGCAATACTTTCTTCACAACAAAGGGACCTTGCCAGTTAGGGGAGAACTTGCCTTTCGCTTCAACCTGGTGAGGAAGGATATGTCTCAATACCAACTGACCAACTTCAAAATTCCTGGGACGAACCTTTTTGTTATACGCTCGAGCCATCCTTCTTTGATACAACTGGCCATGACACACAGACGTTAGCCTTTTTTCCTCAATCAAATTCAAATATTCCAGTCGGGTCTTTACCCATTCGTCATCATCGATCTCTGCTTCTACAATGACTCGGAGAGAGGGGATTTCAACTTCTGCGGGGATGACTACTTCTGTCCCATACACCAATAAATATGGAGTTGCCCCCGTTGAAGTACGAATAGTGGTGCGATAACCCAGCAATGCAAATGGCAACTTTTCATGCCACTGTCTAGACCCTTGTACCATTTTTTGCAGTATCTTCTTTATGTTCTTATTAGCAGCTTCTACAGCACCATTGGCCTTTGGGCGATATGGGGTAGAATTTCGATGTGCGATCTTAAACTGTTGACATACCTCTTGCATCAAATGACTATTGAGATCGGCGGCATTGTCTGTAATGATTGTCTTAGGAATTCCAAATCTACAAATTATATTGGCATGAACAAAATCTACCACAGCCTTCTTTGTCACTGACTTGAAAGTTACAGCTTCTACCCACTTTGTGAAGTAGTCAATGGCTACCAAAATGAATCTATGCCCGTTTGATGCTTTCGGCTCAATCGGTCCAATCACATCCATTCCCCAAGCTACGAACGGCCATGGACCGGCCATTGCATGCAACTCGACAGGAGAAGAACGTATCAGATCACCGTGTACCTGACATTGATGACACTTCCGAACAAATTGGATAGAATCCCTTTCCATAGTAAGCCAATAATAACCTGCTCGAAGAATCTTCTTTGACAAGACATGACCATTCATATGCGACCCACATACTCCAGAGTGTATTTCAACCATGATTGTCGAGGCTTCTTTTGCATCTACACACCTCAAAAGTCCAAGATCTGGGGTTCTCTTATACAAGATTCCCCCACATAGGAAAAATCCACTAGCCAAACGCCTAATGGCCCTCTTTTGATCGTTGGTGGCATATGTTGAGTATTCTCCTGACTGAATGTACCTCTTGATATCCAAGAACCAAGGTTCTCCATCGAGCTCTTCTTCAACCACATTACAATAAGCATGCTGATCACGACTCTGTACATGCACTGGATCGATGTAGGCTTTGTCAGGATGTTGGAGCATTGAAGACAAAGTGGCTAAAGCATCAGCAATTTCATTACGAATCCTTGGAATATGCCTAAATTTCACTAACACAAACCGTTGACATAGCTCCTGCAGGCATTGTCGATATGGGATGAGCTTCAAATCTCGCGTCTCCCAATCGCCTTGAATTTGATGGATGAGCAAATCCGAATCTCCTAACACCAATAATTCCTGGACTCCCATATCAACAGCTAACCTCAAACCAAGAATGCAGGCTTCATACTCTGCCATATTGTTAGTACAGTAGAATCGAAGTTGTGCTGTTATCGGGAAATGTTGTCCCGATTTAGAAATAAGAACCGCACCTATTCCGACTCCTTTCAAATTGATAGCTCCATCGAAAAATAACCTCCAACCTGGATCAGCATCTATAACGACTTCATCAACACACAACACTTCTTCGTCAGGAAAATATGTCTTTAATGGTTCATACTCTTTATCGATGGGATTTTCAAGAAGATGATCTGCCAAAGCTTGGGCTTTCATGGCGGTTCGAGTCACATATACAATGTCAAACTCGGTAAGTAATATCTGCCACTTTGCCAAACGACCTGTTGGCATAGGCTTCTGAAAGATATACTTCAAAGGATCCATGCGGGAGACGAGATAAGTAGTATAGGATGAGAGATAATGTTTCAACTTCTGTGCCACCCAAGTTAGGGCACAACACGTCCTTTCAAGAAGAGTATACCTGGCCTCATATGCGGTGAACTTCTTGCTAAGATAATAAATAGCCTGCTCCTTCTTGCCTGTGACATCATGTTGACCTAGGACACAACCGAAAGAATTGTACATGACTGATAAATATAAGATCAAAGGCCTACCAGGCTCTGGGGATACCAACACGGGTGGATTTGACAGATATCTCTTGATTCGATCAAACGCTTCCTGACATTCTTCAGTCCATTTTACCGCAGCACTCTTTTTTAACAACTTGAATATGGGCTCACAAGTGGTCGTGAGTTGAGCAATAAACCTGCTAATGTAGTTCAGTCTACCGATCAAACTCATTACCTTCGTTCTATTCTTGGGCGGGGGCAAATCCTAAATGGCTTTGATTTTTGAGGGATCTAATTCAATTCCCCGACGGCTGACTACAAACCCCAATAGCTTTCCAGACGGAACTCCAAATACACATTTTGCCGGGTTGAGTTTGAGATTATACCTGCTAAGCCTTTCAAAAAACTTTCTCAAATCTTTTACATGGTCAGCCTGACTTTTTGGCTTAATAATCACATCATCCACGTAAACCTCAATCTCCTTATGCATCATGTCATGAAACATAGTGGTCATTGCTCTCATATATGTTGCTCCAGCGTTTTTCAGACCGAACGGCATCACTCGATAACAATAGGTTCCCCATGGTGTGATAAAGGACGTCTTTTCCACGTCTTCATCATCCATAATGATCTGGTGATATCCGGCATAGCAATCCACAAAAGAGGAAACCTCGTGTTTAGCGCAGTTGTCTAGCAAAATATGAATATTGGGCAGTGGAAAATCATCTTTTGGACTTGCCCTGTTCAAATCGCGGTAATCAACACACACTCGAATTTTGCCATCTTTCTTTGGTACGGGAACAACATTGGATAACCACATAGGATAACGAGCCACTCGAATTACTTTGGCTTCAAGTTGTTTCATGATTTCCTCCTTGATTTTAATACTTACATCTGTTTTAAACTTTCTCAACTTCTGTTTGACAGGAGGGAATGCGGGATCCGTTGGCAATTTGTGAGACACTAATTCAGTGCTTAAACCAGGCATATCATCATAAGACCATGAAAAAACATTCTTATAATCCATTAACGCTCGAATCATTTCATCTTTTAGCTGGGGCAAAACATGTACACTGATTTTAGTTTCCCTAACATTTTCTTAATCCCCTAGATTTATTGGCTCAGTCTCATTCAAATTAGGATTTGGTTTGTCTTCAAATTGTTCCAACTCTTTGCTTATTTCTTCTAGTGCTTCTTTTTCATCATATTCCCCATCCTGCTCCATTACGTCTGGATTATTTTGGATTTTAAGATCAGGCTGAAAATTCCGCATGCATGTCATGTCATTAGAATCAGCATAAAGAGAACTGTGTAAGAAAGAAAACAAAATATATTAGACACAAAATAAAAGGGACATTGCATTTCATTAAATAAAAGATAGAAGGGTTTGAACATAGACACCAACATAACATAAACAAACTAGAATCCAAATTACAACCCTGAAATAACTCGGATAAACAGAGAGAAAAACAAAATAAACTACCAAAACTCCCTCCTAACGGGGAGAGGAGTGACTTCCCAATTATTGAGCCGGACAGCTGGACCTATGAATTGCACATCTGCCATACTGGTGCCTTCTCCTGCTTCAACCATATCAACTTCAATAAAAAGGTTCTGGAAGTCCTCAACCAATTCAACTTCAGATTCCACATGCTCCGCGACATAGCTCTTAACAAATGACTCACTGAGTAGTGGTATTGGGTGAGGGAGGGACCATATTTCTTTTTTCTTTCCCTTGGCTTTCTTCAAATCTTCAGCTGTAGGCTCAAATCCCAGACCAAACGTGCCCAGGTTCTCACTCGGACATATGGTATGAACTATGCCATGCAGAGAAGCTCCCAAACCCTTTCCTGGCTCAAATCTATATTTCCAAAGTTCACTCACCATCATGATAGAAGCCGATGACAATTGCGGTTCCGGTACAACCTGTCATTCAGGGATACGACTTACTGGCATTGTATCAAAAATTTGATAGACGAATGTCTCCTCTACGTTATTCGCTTCAATAAGGGACAAGGGAGAATCTTCGTAGGCTGACAAATCTCCTTCACCATGAATAACTACTTCTTGCCTGTCATGCTCAAACTTAATCATTTGGTGCAGCGTAGATGCAACCGCCTTGGCCTTGTGGATCCAGGGTCTTCCCAACAACAGATTGTAAGAGGATTCTACGTTCAATACTTTAAACTCTATGGCAAACTCAACCGGCCCTATGGTCAGCATTAGTTCAATTTCGCCAATGGAATTCGATTTTGCACCATCGAAAGCCCTAACACATACATTGTTGGGCTTGATCCTATCAGCACCAATATTCAGCTTTTGCAAAGAAGAAATAGGGAAAATATTTGCACCTGAACCTCCATCAATCATGACATGAGTGACGTAGAAATCCTCACACTTCACTGTAATGTAAAGGCCTCGATTATGCCTCGTACCTTCAACAGGCAATTCATCATCAGAAAAGTTGATCCGATTGACCTCAAAGATTTTTCCCACCATCTTGTCAACCTGGTTGATTGTAATCTCCCTTGGAACATATGCTTCATTCAATGCCTTCAGCAAAATATCACGATGCTCCTCGGAGTGCAACAACAAAGATAAAAGGGAAATTTGAGCAGGGGTTTTCTTCAGCTGGTCTAATACTGAATACTCTGGCAATTTCATCTTTTTCAAAAATTCTTCGGCTTCCTCTTCAGTAATAGGCTTTTTGATAGACGACGATCCACTCACCGTTGGCTTGAACCTTCTTAAGCTTTCAGGTACGAAACATCTCTCTGACCTAGTCAAACCCCTTACCTCGTCTACATCTTCCACAACTTCTTTCCCATGATAGGTCATCACAGTCCGCCCATAATTCCAGGGAATCCTCTTCGTATCGACTATTGGAGGTTGGGTCACCGGTTTAAGGACAATAGGCGCTTCCAATGCTCCTTTCACCGTCAAGATAGGCTGACTCAGAGCTCCCACCACTGTCAACTTGGGTTTATCCTGACTTGAATCAACGTGCCTTCTGGCGCCTTGTACTGTGATCAGGTGTTTTTTCGTGCTTTGTTGGGCTTTATCTTCTCTCATTCCTTCTCGGTTCAATGACATTGCTTTCAAAGACTCCGCTACATTCACCGATTTCTCTTCGATGGTCTGTATCTTGACAATAGGCTTATAACCCCTCGAAGACTCTTTCCCGTCATATATCAATTCTAGCATATTGGCTTCAGCATGGGTTGGGAGCGGATTCTGATTAATATTTGGACCCTCTGGGGCTTAGACCAACATCTGATTCGTGTCAATTAAATCTTGGACAGCTCTCTTTAAATACCAGCATTTCTCGATATCATGGCCTGGCATATCAGAACAGTACGCACATCTTAAAGAATAATCGAGATTCCTCGGCGGTGGATTTGAAAGCCTTCCTTGAATTGGGCTTAAGACCTTCAACTTTCTCAATCTATCAAACAAGCTAGCATATGACTCCCCAAGAGGTGTGAATTGATTTTTGACCGCTTTCTCCTTCTTATACTCGGGCTTAGGCTGGAAATTGGGTTTGGAGGGGTTTTGGTAATTTGGTGGAGCGAAAGGGCAATTTTGTGAAGCTTGCGCGCGCCATTGCGGGTAAGAAGGGGTTTGGGCATATGGTTGTGCGTTGTATACTGGGTATGGTGGTGGTGGAATAGAATACAAAGGGTTTTGTGGAGGGTAGTAATGGTGGGGAGGAATATATGGAGCTTGGGTGTAGACTTGTGCTTGGGATTGGGGATAGGGGCGAGGGGGTCTTTTAGGATAGGAATGGGTTCCATCCACGACAGTCGCCACGTCCTCTTTCTTCTTTCTACCTTCGAATGTGCCAGATCCACCTTGAATCGCTTGTGTGGTGGCTTTTAATGCGGCAAAACTCACTATTTGACCAGTCTTAATTCCATCCTCTATCATCTCCCCCATCTTGAGGACTTCCATAAAAGATTTTCCCATTGCTGGAAGTAAATGCTGAAAATAGGTCTCATCCTGTGCCTGAATGAAAAATTCTACCAATTTACTTTCTTTCATTGGAGGCTTTACCCTGGCGGCCTGTTCACGCCACCTTATCGCGTATTCCCTGAAACCTTCAGTGCTTTTTTTCTTCATGTTGACCAAGGACTTTTCGTCCGGAATCAGGTCGATGTTATACTGAAAATGCTGGACAAATTCAGAAGCCAAATCATCCCAACTGTTCCATTTATTGATATCTCGATCTATAAACCATTCCGAGGCTAGATCTGAAAGACTCTCGCCAAAGAAGGCCATGAGAAATTCTTCCTTTCCTCCTGCAGCCCTCAACTGGTTGCAATAACGTCTTAAGTATGCCACGGGATCGCCGTGTCCTGCATACTTCTCGAACTTAGGCATCTTAAAACTGGGGGGAAGATTGATGTCTGGGAACATGCACAGATCTTTATAAGAAACACTTCTGTAATCTCCGATCCCTTGCAGATTTCTCATAGCCTGCTCTAAACTCTTTAGTTTTCGAGCTATGATATCCTGTTCCTCCGTTGCGACAGGTTTCTCTGTATCAAATGGAAATGCAGGCGGCTGAGTATGCCCATACGGTTCATTCATTTGCAAAGTAGGCTCCGGGGCATAATACTGACCATCTGAAACCTTCAGTACTGGCTCACTAGAAGACCTTGGAAGCCTCATTATGGGACGCGCAGCATATATGGGAGTTTCCTGTGGTGGCGGAGCCACGAATAACGGTGTGATCAATGGCGCTGGCTGAGCAGCGGGTCTCGATTGGAGAGCTGCCAAGGGCACACTAGAACTGCCAGGATAATAGTGTCGCGGAGTGAATCCCGGCGCGTGGTCGGGTGATTCAGTTGGAACAGAGAATTGCGCCTGAGAGAGCGGTGGGCAGCTAGAGATATTTCCAAAACCTTCAGGGAGCGGAGGAGGAGGCATTCCGCTGGCCCATGCCCGATGCAAATCTATCAGTTGTTGCCTGAGCCTTACCACCTCATCGTTGTGTTCAGCACTTTCTTCCCTATGCTCCTGATCCGGGTCAATGAGCGAATTTTCCATTTCTCTGTTAGCCATGGAGAACTTTGCTTTGGACCTGGTGAAGTATGGGTGACTAGCCAGGGCGCTGCAAACCTACCACTGTTATCTGAAAGAACATGCTCATCAAAGACGACATCCATTAGAATTAAGCACACAACAGGCATGGGAATCACATATGTAAAATTGTCCTAAATTCATGCTCATTTCTACCAACTTTTGAGGGTAGCGAGGTCATTTTAACATCATCCTGATTTTTGTCCACACTTATTTTTATCTTCTACGCTCATTATTTTCTTTCCCTCTCTTTTCTCTCTCTTTTTTTTCGTATCAATCTCTGCCCTTTTCTTTTCTCTCGTTATCTACCTCTATTTTATCATTCTTTATGGTTTTTATTTTTCTTTAAAAGAGGAAAAATAATGAAAAACAATAAAACAAAAGGGTTAGATCAAACCCAAAAGTAGGTTGCCTACGTATCATGTTGTACATGAATCAGATCTCGCGTAGTTCGGGCCTTGCCAAAATGGTCAATTAAACCCCCTTTTTTTTTTTTTGAAACATTAAGAAGAAAATAACAATTTGTCATATCCTTGTAAAGAAAGAAAACAACAAAACGTATTAATTTTGGGACTACTGTAAAACTAAAAAAAATCGAATACGAAACAACGTTATAGATCCCTAAGACGACACAGGTGAAATTACTACTAAAGACTCTAATAGAAAAAATAACTTGACCTCGACTTAAACAGACACCACCCTACAATGACAGACACATAAAAGACTCCAACTGAATAAAGATAAGAAGTGCTCTTTCAGACTGGTGCTCTGCGCGATGACCCTGGCTGATATAGACCCGTCTCTGAAGTTCTCTTTCTCCCATTCAAGCCTTATAGCATATCCTGTAAAGATACCCTGATACCGGGGAAGAAGCTTCGGGCCCGTATTCCTGCTTCATGAGGAGTGCATCTGGAAAGATTATTCTGACACCTTTCTACCGTCTTGAACAAATCTGCTAATTGAACTCTCAGCGTCTCCACTTTGGACCCTACACTTTCATCCTGATGATCATCTGCTATGCATTCTTCCTGTATCCTCCCTCTAAGCTGTGCTGGTAAGGGTTGACTGATACCCCAAGGGACAGATTGAAGCCAGACCTCATATCTCTGAGTGTGGCCCGGATTATCCAAACCTTCTTTGAGTGTGTCCACACCTAGCTTTGTTGCATGCTTCCAAAATTGCTCATACCTGCTCTCACCTAAGGCTTGATCCTTGAAGTACTCAACATCCTTCAGAAGATCTACTGCTGGTGGCACTTCCTGTAGCCTACCTAACTGGCGCATTACCCTAGAAGGGTTGTATGGTCTTGTGCAATTGAGCCCTAACATAACTAAAGGGAACTGTGTCTGACAACCCAACAATACTACCTTTGGTCGAAGCCACAGATAAGTCCACAAAATGTTATCTCTGGTTCTTGATTCAAGAAATTCAATCCAAGTCTTGACTCCCACGGGCAGCGAGAATTTGTCCAAACGCAACCTGGAATCCATGGCTTTCACTCGATTGGGAATACAACGATCTAACACATCCGATCTAACTAAAGAAGGTGCATGCAAGTGCTCCATCATCCATAACTGCAATATCAAGTTACTGCCCTCGAAAAATCTCCTTCCCCTTTTCACTTCGGTTAAAGCCTTATATATTTCTGTTAAGATCATGGGTATGAGAGTGAACCTGCCCTTTTGATTAATGCCCTTGTCGTTTTGATCCTTATGAAATAGGGCCATCACCAAGGATTGCAAGCGGGTATTAACATGTCTTTCTTCTAGTGGAAACACTAAAGTTCCTAGCAAAGCGAGGGTGAAGACTTCAAGACGCTTTTTCTCCCACTTCTCCTTAGTCACATGAAATTCTTCCCAAAAGCAATCAAAACCTTCCGAGGGCCCGAATCTATCGAACAAAAAATCTAGGGAAACCCACGATTCACTTAAACAACCCAAACGGATATCCTTACTTTTTAGACCACAGGACTGCAAAAATCTCACGCCACTATGATTTCGCGCTCGGATCATATCCTTCTCGATATAGGGCAAATGCAACAAACCGGATATTTCTGCCAAAGTGGGAGTCATTTCACATTCCCCAAACCTGAACACCAAACTACTCGGGTCCCAAAAGGTTAACACGGCCTCTATTAAATCTGGACGAGGGGTAACATGTAGAAGTTTCGTAAGGTCACCTAATATTTTAACCAGTTCCTGCTGATCAACATAATTAAACATTTCCCACCATTTGATTAACTTTTTGGGTACTTTGACAACCATTAAAACTCTAGACTTGGTGGTCGAATTCATCCTGTAATAACACACAAAACGATACCTCAAAAATTCGACAGGGGTAGAAGATTCCCAACCTTTGGGATTTTTGACGCCAACATCTGTCGATGGGACAGACCCCGTTCATGACTCCAATTTGCCGAACAGAAGTACTGAGCGAAATCAGTCTACTTGGCAAACGACTCTAGATTACGGGACGAGAGACCTAAACTAATACTAAGACAAAGACCGACACAAAAATTTACCGGACCCACCGAGGGTTGCCTACGTATCCCAACCCGAGGGAAGAAAATCAGGTATGCATAGTTCATTCAGATTGAACAATTAACGATTAACTAACAAATTGACCCTAACTTAAAGAGACACAATCAAAACAGACGAATAAAACTTTTTTTTTTCAACTAGACGCTTTAACTAAGACTGACACCACCAATTATACAGAAAAGTCTTTTTGGTAATTTTTAGTTTTTGGACAAGCAAACAAAACCTTCTCCTTTCTTTTCTTTTTTTGAATTTGCGATACTTTACAAAGCGTAAAAAAAAATCTTTTTGAGTTTTTGAATTGTGAAAAACAAAAGTCATAATGAATTCTAAAATAAGCTACGACATTCTTTTTTTTTTTTTTTTTGAATCAGTCCGTCAAATGACCACGTTACCCTTAAAATGCAACAGTTAGCACGTAGGGATGCTTTAAAGGTGAGTCTCCTACAAAGGACCAAGCGGGCCCCACTAGGTCTCAATATGATGCACATAAGCATGACCTAAAGGCTGACTTACGTTGTGGTTCACTAACAAGGTTGTTCGGGGGAGCGTATGGTCGATAGTGGCTGCTTTGCTTTCCACCTACTCCATAACACCGACGGCTCCCCCCCTAAGAAAAGGGTGACTCAAACTAGAGGTCGTGTACAACACGTGTACTACGGACTTGTTGCAGAAAGAAGGCCGGGGGGTGGACTCATGATGACAGATATAAAGCGGTAACACATAGGATAAATAATATAAACAAAGAGCACGAAAAAAAACACAAAAAGTAGAAATAACACAAACAATAATCACAGACAATGTTTATACACTCGTAATGCCAAACAAAGTCGATACGACTCCAAAAATAGCTCGAATTCTGAAAACTTGTCATATTCCCCAGCAGAGTCGCCAGAAGATGTCACACCCCCTTTTTTTTTAACGCGTACTCCAAAAACATTGGAATATTTTTAAAGTTCGAAAGGGTTTTATTATGTTTAGTGACAAGAAATGAAAGTTTGTTTCAAAAAGGGATTATTTGCATTTTTATTCAGAGTCGCCACTTGGCATAGTCCGGTGTGCCAATTCACCTTTGAAAAATCCCTTTTTCGAAACCAATTGACTCTTAAACCGGTTTGCGCACAGAGATTCCGGCTAAGGAATTCTGTTGACCGAGGGGAAGGTGTTAGGCACCCCTCGATCCCGTGGTTCGACCACGGTCGCTTGACGGAGTGTATCGACTATTTTTGGTATTATGAAGTGTATAAACCACAAAAAATAAAGCATGCAAAAACAATCAAACAAACAAAACGAAACAAACCAAAATGTAAATCCAGTCCAATTATTACAACCCAAAAATAGAAAAGAACTGAAAATAAACCTACGCTACTCCTAAACTAATGCTTTACCCGATGCCTCGGGCCTTCATCGCGGACGTCCTCCAGGTACAAGGTACTTCGGGGCATTCCCCGGATAAATCAATACAAATCCTTCGGGGCATTCCCCGGCCAAATGAGTACAATTTAAATTTTTCGTACAATAAAGTAAAAGTATAATTCAAGCACATATTCAAAACACTCCAACAAATTGTTATTCCTAAATTTGCCTACCCGGCCTACATTTGCCTATGCGCTCTCGACTAAAGACATAATTCCATCACATTCCCTTATACCGAATAGAACAAAGACAACAAACCAACGTTAATCTACGTTCAACTTTTATCAATTCCTCCATTGCTTCCCTAAATCCCCTTATCAATCCATTAAAACATGATCAACTTCAATTTTTCAAACCACCAAAATCGACACACCAAACATCATGATCATGACAATCAATATCAACAAAGTGCAACAAAACATAATCACAACAAGCATAATCACAACCAATTCAATATAACAAAATAAACAAAAGAGAGTGGGTTAAAGAAATGGACCTCACTGACACTTGCTTTTGTCGATAATAAAGAAATCCGAAGACCAAAACTCGATCGGAGAACCTAACGACGAACAACCGACTCGGTATTAAAATAATAACCGGACAGCTCCAAAACCCGTGAATAAAACCTTACTATACGAAACACAACCGAGAATGACGACGAGATTCGATAAAAGCGACTCGAAAATCACTATCGACGTCGAAACATGAGACAGACAAAACCAAAATCAACAAGAGACAACAAGAATCCCAAAAGCCAAATAGATCGAGCTGGTAGGATCTGGTGACGGAGACAGTGACAGTCGCGGATCTGGCGGCGGCCGACGTCTGGCGTCAACCGGTATGGTGACTGAGTCAACGAACGGTGACTCGTTCGGATGGAGAGGCGGCCAGCCAGTCGGATCTGGCCGACGCGCCGCGGCCGGAGATGCGACGGTGAAGGTAACGACGGGCCGCGGGAGCTGGTCGGCTCTGACCGTGTCCGGCCGAATGGCGACGGGTGGTTGTTTCGGACGGCGAACGGCGGCGGATCTGGTCGGAGATGGCGTTAGTCGAATTTTTCTATTTTTTTTTAGTTTTAGGAAGAGAGAGTATAGAGAGGGAGAGAGGTGGCCGGTTGTTGTGTTCACCGGATTCCGGTCGCCGGAGGTGGCGTTAAAGCGAGAGAGAGTGTTGGTAGAAAGAGAGAGTGAGTTTTTGAGAGAGAAAGGTTTTTAGAGAGAGAGAGAGCAAAATAAAAAATGCTGATGGGTTTTTTTTTTTTTCCTCTTTTTGGTTGCCCTTTTTTGTGTGTGTGTATGTGAGTGTGTATATATATATTTTTTCTTTTGAGTCTTTTCTTTGTTGACAAGAAAAGAGGGGGGGGGGGGTTAGGGTGAACGTGGGGTAGGGGGTTGGGTGAGGTAGGTGATGGGTATGGGTTGTTGGAAGGGAATCATGGATAAAATTTGTTATCAATTTTCTTAGAGTTGGTTATTTTGTCCTTTTGTACGGAGGTTATTATATGGGGTAGTACACATGGTAAAACGAGGGTAAAAATGGATAACTCGGGTCTTTGGGAGGGACAAAATTAGGTGTCTACAATGTAATGTGAATGATTTTGTCTACTCAAAACTAATTAGTGGGGAAGTCGATCACCTATTACTAAAATTTTGATTTTTCTAACGATTGGATTCTTTGTACAAGAAGAAGACTTAAAAAGAACAAATGATTAGTGAAACAAGATATAGAAAAAGGGTCAAATTTGCTTCTTTATTATGCACGAAGGATCAACAAAAGGTTAAATCTGCTTCTTTATTAAGCAAAAAAGATTAATTTCATCATTTATTATATTTTTCAGTTTTTTACGCGAAAATACCTTGTTAAGAGTGCTCAAGATGGACGTCCATCACTTCTAGTGAGGTGGATAACACAAGACGATCACTTGCTGCCCCAAACATTTTTTTCTTCCCCCACTTCTAGAATATCGCCCACTATATATAGCACCTATTGAATTGAATTGAATCGAACCTCTCTCTCTTCTAACACCTCCATAAACTACCATAGATTCTTTCGGGTTTTAGAAAAACATTTTACTAATCTCCACTCGACAACTTACATTTTCCAGATTCCACCTACATCCTATAGCTACTAATCAGCTAGCTACCACTTCCCCAAAATTATCAAATTATCATGCTCTATCTAACTAACAAAATCACAGAAAAGAGTCATATTGTATATGCTACTTCACGCGTATAAGAGTTGTCAAACTTATTTTCAACTCGTCCATATCAAATACGACCTGCTAATTCGCTAGCACCACCAGGCAAGTGTTAGCAAGGTCATTTCATGTAAAGTAATTCACTATAGTTCCAAATTCAACCAGAAAAAGAAACAATTAATTAGGCAAGAAAATGCCGTTAAATTAAAGGAAAATGACACACAATTGACGACACTATATAAGTATATATTATTTGCTCACTATGATTAAAAAAAAATATATAAGTTGAAGGGATTGTGTATACAATACATGCACACACATGCATAAGAACTTATTATCATTACGCTAAGACAAAATAGTTTACCAATAGACTTGTAAGACACTAATTATTATTTTGGTAATTTTTCATACCATTTGTAGCAAAGCAAATTATGCTTTTATTGTGGCGTTATTAGTTATGGGCAAAAAACAACTCTATAGTTGGTTCCTCCAGGACAAGTAAAAGTGCTAGTTTGATCATCCTTAGGGTAACTATAGGCATCAGGGCACCTATCCTTGAAGTACTTAGAAAGTGGTGTTGGTCCACAATTTCCAGAATTACAACAATATTCATCAGTTTTGTAAACAGTACAAGGATTGTTACATCCGCCAGCTGCTCTTAACTCATTCGGACATTGTCCGTTAATATCGGCCGTGCACCTAATGCCCCGGGTGCACCCATTGGAAGTAGGGTTAAATTCCAACGGTACGTTAAATCCATCGACTAGAGAGATATCGAAGAAATCGAGATTATTATATTGGTTTAGGGCATATTCAGCTAAAGAGTTTGGGGGTTGTCCAAAAGATTGGCATTGGAGGAGACCATTGCAATCTCCAGTCTCACACCTACCTCGGCCCGAACCATCGAAATTGCATCCGGTTCGGGCCCATATACGGGCTTGTGACGTACCAGCGGGAACCTCGATGGTCCAGGTTTCGCCACCGTTGAGTTGGCGACCACCATCCACTGGCACGGACGCAGCCCAGACAGTGTAAGGACAATTATTTCGAATGTCGAATATTGCTGCTTCAGAGTGAGTGAAGAGGAGAAGTTGTACAACGAGAAAAAAAGGGAAAATGAAAAACATGGACTTGACAATGTCCATTTTTCTTTTATGAAAATTCTTATTTTTTTCTAAGGGTTTTATTGTGATGGTAAAGTATTAGTTTGCTAGCTATTTTATAGTAAAGTTTGGCCATGTAGTTTTGTTGAAAAGTATTAAAATTTGAAGCAGAAAAAGACCACCACAAATTCATAATGTAAGTTGCAATTGACTGCAAATCTAAGTCTCTGTCAATGTACGAGCTTAGTAAATGTTAGCAATTAATATTTGAATTTTTTCCAATAGAAATCTTATGATTTAAAAATTCCATGAAGAATTAAACGAGGATGGAATAATGATAACAAAAATTGTCCACAAGCCACTGTTCTAGTAAATCAGTGTATCAGGATGTTAATATGAGATCTTATTTTGACTTGATATTGTTGGAAAATCAATAATAAATTTTAATTTTTATTGAGAAATTCAATATAAATAAAATACAATAGTGATAATATTTCTTCTTATATAGTAGTATCAATAAATTTTAATAATAATAATAGTAATAATATCGAGGATATTAGTAATATGTAAAATACTTGAATCGTGCTAGTTATTGTCCTAAAAAATTATTTCCGCAATATGAAGTGTTTCTTTGAGATTAAACAAACATTTTTCTGATTAATTAGAGGATATTCTAATAAATTTGTGAATACAAAAATCGATAAAATTAAATATAAAATTAACAAATTTAAATTGGGAGAATAATATCAAAACCTATCTTATATAAAATAAAAGAAACAGAAAAGGAAACAAAGTATATGATGTGAAGGGGAGATGGAGCAAGAATTAAATGTTGACTGTCCGTTAAGCCAATTCATTGAATGGAAAAAAGGACGGTGAAATAATAATTAAAGAATTGAATGAAAGTTGGCAACTTTTGGTTAAATCAAGTGGAAAAGGGGCCATTTTGGCCATGAAAATTTTTTCCCCTTTTTTCGAAATAAATTTTGAGAGTTGAAAATTATGGTATTTTTTCATAAAAATTCAGAAAATAATTTTGAAAATTTTATAATTTTCCAACTTCAATTTCAATTTTTATTATTATTACATATAACCCCAATCTTTTAAATGTTTATATAAAACTCTTTTTATAACATTACTTTTTCAATATTATGTATATAGCAGTTTTAAAGAATGAGATAACTATAATTTCAAACTTAACCTAATTAATAAATATCTCTTTTTCTCTCTCATCATTATTTTTATCCCATATTTAATTTTCTCCCTTATTTAAGACATTATTTTACTGCTAATTTATATTTATACCTATAAATATATAAAGTATTATATTTATACCCATAAATATATAAAGTACTATATTTATAATAGAAATATACAAAGTATGTTATATATAAAGTTTATACCATGTATATACCATATATACATATATAAATATACAAAGTATTAAGAAACATACTAAGCATATTTATAATATAAATATACAAAGTATGTTATATATGAAGTTTATACCATCTATATATCATATACACACATATATAAAAATACAAAGTATAAAGAATATACCAAACATATTTATATATTTATGGTATATGATATGATATACCATAAATATGCAAAGTATGTTTTACATAGAAATAATTTATTCACACACTGTAAAATTTTTCATGTATAAGAAAATTAAAGAAATAAATTAGCGGCACCCTAAAATTTAATAACAATTCATCATTTTCTATTTTTTAGGAACGGAAAATGAAAGAAATAAATTCTTAAAAACATAAATTTGTTTGAAAGATAACATTTGTTACCTAAAAAACAAAAAGCAGTGATCTATTAATATAACATCCATATTTAAAATTTTCAAATATGAGAAAACGGCTATTAATGTAAATATTACATATGTCATAATTGAAATTCATTAAATATGACCATGTATACGTAATTATTTTTATAATAGTGGCTAATTGTGTTCTTTTCCCATTAGTAGGTAAATTTTAGTTGGGTGATTTTGATAGTTTGTAAAAGTTAGGGTATAAAATCATATTTAATTTTTTTTTCACAAGTCAAAAAAAAATTCAAAAAAGACATAGCCAAACACAACTCTAACTCCAATTTCAACTCTAACTTTAAAAAATTTTAATTTTCATGGTCAAACGGCTACTTATTGTCCACTAAATTTTCTTGGCCATCAAGGGAATGATATGGAATATGTGGGTCTATATAATTAAAACTTTGTCCCAAAATTTTTACTACTTTCATAATTAATTAATTTTTTATAAAATATCCCCCAATCCCCCCTATATATATTTTTTTTAAAATAATTGTAGAATAACTAATAAAATTTATTGGAGTTAGATGATCAAAATGTAATGAATTTGGTGTCTTTTGGATTATGCACCAAACTTACATTGATAAAATTTAACTTACAGAATTACTAGTGAAATATATTATTTTTATGAATTAATAATTCTTATTGTAGGTCGGAGATTTTATCAATCACATTTTGACCACAATTTTTTTGTTCAATGCGGTTTTGTGTCAGTAGGTCATGTGAGTGCCTGGTTATTTATGAGAGCTTTAGAGACTAGGTCGAAATCTTATAAAAACGGTCTCATTTCACTTCTCAAATAAAATAATTTACTAGCTATTTTATAGTAGCCGTTTGGCCTTGAAAACTAAAATTTTCTGGAGTTGGAGTTGAAGTTGGAGTTGAAATTGAAGTTGGAGTTGTGTTTGACCATGTCTTTTTTGAAAAAAAAAATTGACTTTTGAAAAAACTTTTTTAAATATGATTTTATGCCCTAACTTTTACAAACTATCAAAATCACCCAACTAAAATTTACCTACTAATAGAAAAAGAACACAATTAACCACTATTATAAAAATAATTACATATACATGGCCATATTTAATGAATTTCAATTATGACATATATAATATTTACATTAATGGCTGTTTTCTCATATTTGAAAATTTTAAATATGGATGTTATATTAACAGATCACTGCTTCTTGTTTTTTAGGTAACAAATATTATCTTTCAAACAAATTTAATTTTTTAGAAATTATTTAATTTATTTCCTTCATTTTTCGTTCCTAAAAAATAGGAAATAATGAGTTGTTATATTATAGTATATATATATATATATATATATATATATATATATATATATATATATTGTAGTATATTTTATTTAAAGTAGCACGTATTTATTGAATGATACGTATATATGTGTATATATCTTCTATAGACGTATATATTTAACGTATACATGTGTATATATTTTATAAATTAGTGTATAACTATATATACAGTGTGTGTATATATTGTAGTATATATATATGGTAGTATATTTTATTTGAAGTTGTACATATATATTGAATGGTACGTACATATGTGTATATATCTTCTATAGACGTATATATTTAACGTATACATGTGAATATGTTTTATAAATTAGTGTATAACTAAATATATAGTGTGTGTGTATATTTTAGTATATATATATTGTAGTATATTTTATTTAAAGTAGTATGTATATATTGAATGGTACGTATATATGTATATATATCTTCTATAGACGTATATATTTAACGTATACATGTGATATGTTTTATAAATTAGTGTATAACTAAATATACAGTATGTGTATATATTGTAGTATATTTTATTTAAAGTAGTACATATATATTGAATGGTACGTATATATATCTTCTATAGACGTATACATTTAACGTATACATATGTATATGTTTTATAAATTTGTATATAACTATATATTTAGTGTGTGTATATATTGTAGTATATTTTATTTAAAGTAGTACGTATATATTGAATGGTACGTATATATGTGTATATATCTTCTATAGACGTATACATTTAACATATATGTGTGTATATATTTTATAAATTAGTGTATAACTAAATATATAGTGTGTGTATATATTGTAGTATATTTTATTTAAAGTAGTACGTATTTATTGAATGGTACGTATATATGTGTATATATATCTTCTATAGACGTATACATTTAACGTATACATGTATATATGTTTTATAAATTTGTATATAACTATATATATATAGTGTGTGTGTATATATTGTAGTATATTTTATTTAAAGTAGTACGTATATATTGAATGGTACGTATATATGTGTATATATCTTCTACAGACGTATATATTTAACGTATACATGTGTATATGTTTTATAAATTAGTGTAAAAGTATATATATAGTGTGTGTATACATTGTAGTATATTTTAT
The DNA here is from genome assembly GCA_030864225.1 of Capsicum baccatum var. pendulum. NCBI lineage: Eukaryota > Viridiplantae > Streptophyta > Magnoliopsida > Solanales > Solanaceae > Capsicum > Capsicum baccatum. The sequence continues at coordinate 10,987,893 of CM061550.1, forward strand.
TTAAAGTAGTACATACATATTGAATGCTACGTATATATGTGTATATATCTTCTATAGACGTATATATTTAACGTATACATGTGTATATGTTTTATAAATTAGTGTAAAAATATATATATAGTGTGTGTATACATTGTAGTATATTTTATTTAAAGTAGTACATACATATTGAATGCTACGTATATATGTGTATATATCTTCTATAGACGTATATATTTAACGTATACATGTGTATATGTTTTATAAATTATTTTATATATCATTATATTGTAGTATATATATTGTAGTATATGTTTATTTAGAGCAATATATATATTTAACTAATGTATAGTCGTATACATGGTTACATGTGTAATTGTGTATATATTTTTTAAATTCTAATGTAGTATATACTATATATATAATGTATATATATTGTTTAACGTATTTAAAATGTATATACATGGGTATATATAGTGTATATTGGATTTATTTATTTTTTGGTTTTTGACCAGTTTTGACCGGATTTTTAATCGGGTTTAGGTGGGTTGGACCGGGTTGGGTTAAGTGGGCCGGTTTAGGGTTGTTTTTCAAAAAATTATTGTTGGGCTTGGAACCAGCCCGGCCCGGCCCGTTTAACTAGGCCCAGATCCGAACCGACCCACAACACGACTAACATTCACGGGCCGATTTCGGGTTGACCCGACTCGGCCCACTTGACACCCCTACTTCTGGTATTTGATTCTCATATTGCACCCGACTAAATCTAGATTCACGGTGAAAAGACTCAGATCACTATCAAAGATCATTCTAAAACGATTCAAACCAGACACCTCCAATTAAGAAACAAAAAAGTTGGATTGCATACATTATCACATGATAATAGTTTGAATTATTAAAGAACTACTCTCTTTGTCCCATGTTAGTTATCCCTTGAACGTTTTTGATTGGATGGAGATAAGATATATAGAAAGTGTGACTACGGAGTACTATTAGCTAAGGTGATTCTTCTTGATAGATTGTGGGGCTTCAAAATTATATAGCATACACTGTTCAATGCAGAAGACTAGACTTACTGTTGATAGGTTGGAAATAGTTTAAAATCACTAAGCTAATAACCCAATATTAATAAATTTATAACGATTATTTTGGTTTGATTTATCGGTTAATTTGAATTTTGCACACTCCTTGAGAATTTCATAGCCACTTAAATATTTTTTAAAGTAATCATACTGAAGGCGGAATAGAAAAGTTGATGAATTGTTATCAAACTTCAAATTACTACATTAATTTCAAAGGCGATTATTTAAATTCTTGAGATTGTGGAAATTCAGGACAATTCGGTGCATTAAACTCCTGTTGTGTGAAATGTGGTTGTGTCTACTCAAAACTAATTAGAGGGGAACTTGGTCGCCTATTACTAAAATTTTGATTCTTTTTTCAGTTGGATTTTTCTATGGAAGAAGTGTTAGAATTTTTGCCATGATTTTCTTATCAAATTTAAGTTTTAATTTTCCTAAACTAAAAATAAAAGTAATACCATAATTATTTTTACTTTTCCTAAAAGTAAAAATATAAAACTTTTTCATACTAACCTCTTTCTTGGAGGAAAGGTTTTGGGACTTTATAAATAGAAGACTCCTCTTCTCATACTTAACGCAGTAACATCCACAATATAGTCATTTACAAGTCTTGTTTAAGGAGAGATTTTCTCCCAATAGTTTTATGTTTTCTTTAATATTAGTTTTCATGCATAAACCAGTTAACCAAATTATATCAATAATATTATATTTTTAGTTTATATTGTGTCATCTGAATTATCATTATTTTGATTTGCAAACTTTAACCTTTCACATGACGCTTTCTCGATTTCGAACCAAACAAGAATGACTTAAAAAGAACAATTGATTAGTGAAACAAGATAGAAGATGACACAATATAAACTAAAAACATAATATTATTGAAGGGGCAAACTTTATTGAATTGAGTTGAATTTGTTTAGAAGGTTAAAGCAAGTATATCAAAGGAAATGACACAAAATTAACGATATTATTATTTATTCATTATGATATATCTATAAAAAAACATAAGATGAAGGGAGTGTGTACAGTGTATACATTACACACACACACGAGCTTGTTATCACACACTAAGACAAAATAGTTCAACAAGACCTCTAAGACACTTATTATTTTGGTAATTTTTCATACCACCATTTTTGCATCCAAATTTAATTATGGGCAGAAAACAACTCTATAGTTGGTTCCTCCAGGACAAGATTTAGTGCTAGTATCATCCTTAGGGTAAGTATAGACATCAGGGCACCTCTGTTTAAAGAAGTTAGACAGTGGCGTTGGACCACACTTTCCAGAATAACAACAATATTCATCACGCTTATAAACAGTACAAGGGTTGTTACAATATCCTCCAGGTGCCTTTAGTTCATTTGGGCATCGTTCGTTGATATCGCCTGCGCACCTAACACCACTCGTGCACCCGTTCGAGGTAGGGCTAAATTCCATGGGCACGTTGAATCCATCGATTACAGATATATCGATGAAATCAAGATTCTTCTCGTTATATTGGTTTAGGGAATATTCAGCTAATGTCATTGGGGGTTGTCCTGAAGATTGGCAATTGAGGAGACCATTGCAATCTCCAGACTGACACCTACCCCGCCCCGAACCATCGAAATTGCAACCTGTTCGACCCCAAATACGGGCTCCTACCGTGCCAGCTGGAACATCGATGGACCAGGTTTCGCCTCTGTTGAGCTGGCGACCACCACCTACTGGCGTGGACGCAGCCCAGACAGTGTAACCACAGTTGTTTCGAACGTCAAATCTTGCTGCTTCACTATGAGTGAAGAGGAGATCAAGTGCAGCAACAAGAAAAGGGAAAATGAACATGCACTTGAAAATGCCCATTGGTATTTACTTAATTTTTTGAGAGGGTTTAAGTGTGATGATAAAGTCTTAGTTTGCTAGCTATTTTATAGTAGAGTTTGGCAATGTAGTTTTGTTGAAAAGTAGGAGTACTAGAATTTGAAGCAGAAAAAGACGTCAAAAATGCATAATGCAAGTTGCAATAGACTCCATATCCAAGTCTTCGTCAATGTACGAGCTTATAACTAGCTAATTGTTAGCAATTATATGTACCAAATTTTTTCCAAGAGACATGTTATGGTTTGAAAATTCTATGAAGAATTAATGACAACAATGCGGATGGAATAATTTTCCACAAGCTATTGTTCCAGTAAATCACTCTATCAAGATGTAAATATAATATGAATTCTTATTTCGGCTCGATACACGTTCACCTACGAAACTCACCTTTGGCTTTCGTAAGTAATTAGGAGTACATGAACAAGGAACATAAACATTTTTTTTTCGGTTCTAATATAATATTCGATACTTGTGTTGAATCCGATTAAATTCAAATTCATGTTGACAATTAAAGACTCATATTGAACGTAACATGCTCACTATCACAGACTACAACGACTCAAACCAGACACCTCCATTTAAGAACAAAAAAGTTGCATTGTGTGCATTATCATGGTTGGTTTAGTTATAAACTCTATTTGATATTAGTAACGTAATGCATTCTAATGCATGCATTAGTATTGTTAAATCAAAAATACTGTCCCTCCAAATCTTTTCACATCCTTTCGGCCTATTTATGGAGGGTAATTTTGTAAATATTTTTTTTAAAAGTATGCAATTCATGTTATTTTTAATACACCAAATTAAATATTACATAAGGAAAAATATAAATATAACTAACGCAAGCATTTAAAAGAAAAAACTATTATGATGCACTCTACCAAACAATCCCTACTCTTAGCTAAGATGATTCTTCTTGATAGATTGTGGGGCTTCAAATTATGTACTGTTCAATGCAGAAGACTAGACTTTGTTGATATATTGGAAAAGTCTGAATGAAAAAGAAAATTTTTTGAAACTACAGCAGAAATGGGTTATTTGCACTTTGCCTTTATTTTGTGAAGGCCCTTGCTCAAGACAAATTACTTTTTCACAAGAAATAAGTTAAATTTTTTTGCATCATATTTATATCCCCACAAAGTATAATCCCTGTACCCTGAAAAATTAATGCATGTAATTATGGCATAAATTGATTGGTAAAGATAAAAACTAAAGATTAGTCACAAATCGTGTAACAATTAAATACTATTTTTTTTTATATAGATATAAGAGTTTATGCAAGTTGCAATATTTGACAGTAGTACTATAGCTTAGCTAAGTCTTCGTCAATATATATTTAATGCCCTATTTATAGTCTTCTGGACAATTTTGTCCTTAACTAACATTTAAATTTTACTACTATTGTTAAGAATTAATGTTATAAACTTTTCCAAGGTCGTCCGGGGAAATATATGTAGCTTAAAACTTGTTGTACATTGTATAATTTTTGACTCTTTGTTGAAGAGTTAAATGGATGAGATTAATAATTTAAAGATATCCCTAAGGGAGAAATTTCAAGCCAATATTCAGGTAAATATACTTATTCCTTTCATAATTATTTGTTTCTTATTTTCTAATTAAATTTTCACTTTTATTTATTATTTTTGACATATCAACAATAAATATTTTTTTCTATTTTACTCATAATATTAATTATTTATTCTTCAACCTAAATTCTAAACACAATAGTAATCATCAATGTCACACCCCTTTTTTACCAAAAAAGATTAAATTTTATGTTCGAAAGGATTTTTATTATTAAAGTGACAAAATGAAGATTTGTTTCAAAAAAAGATTATTTTTACATTCAAAACTCAGAGTCGCCACTTGGCATAATCCGGTGTGCCAAGTTACCTTTGAAAAATTCTTTTCAAAACGATTTGACTCTTTAAAACTGATTTGCGAACAGAGACTCTGGCTAAGGAATTCAGTTGATCGAGGGGAAGGTATTAGGCACCCCTCGATCCCGTGGTTCGACCACGGTCGCTTGGTAGAGCGTATCGGCTAATTTTGACGCTAAGAATGTGTAAACCACATAAACACACAAACACAAACAAAACGAATCCCAAAAAATATAATGTCCAGTCCAATTATACATTCCCAAAATAGAAAAATGCATAAATGTGAACCTACGCTAATCTACATTAATCCTAAACTACGCTCCAACGCTTTAATCGATGCCTCGGGTCTTCGTCACGGATGTCCTCCGAGTACAAAATACTTCGGGGCATTTACAATATAATCTCAGGGCATTCCCCGGTGAATGAATACATCATCAAATCTTATGCGATAAAGTAGAAAGAAACGTTCACACGCACATTCAAACTTTCAACAAAACACCACTCCTAAAATTTGCCTATCAGACTTACTATTTGCATACTAGTTTTGATCTAAAACGTGATATTATCAAACTTAGCAAATTCGGCGCCTATGTTGCATCAAACAAACATGAATTAAACGATATGAACCAATCACACTCACTTCTTATCCGTTTTCAATTCTCACCCCACATCCATTCTCAACATGATTAAACAAATTCAATACACAATCCACCAATCAAGTTTTCACATCCAAATCCAACATTAACCAACAAGACGAAGATTCAAACATACCAAGCACACAAATCATTCGTAATTATGTAAAATTAGAGGGAGAGAAGATAGAATTGGACCTTCGAAGAACCGATTTCGTTGGTAATAATGTTCAAGAAAGCCCGGCCTTGGAATTTCGAATAGAACCTCAAAAAAAATCCAACTCGGTATCAAAGAAATAATACTCGGGCAACTGTAAACCAATTCCAACGAAAAAGTTCGCCGGAAAAACAGTCAAAACGCCAGATTTATACTGTTACCCCTTCTCCGTTCATATCCCTGATCTCAATCTCTCTCTCCGCCCACTCACTCGATTCTCTTTATCCTTTCCTCTCTCATGTCATTCTCTTCCCTCAATCTCGTCCTTTACCCTCTTTTTCCTTTTCTCGTGTGTCGTATGTCTATGACTGTGAGAATGGGGTTGTGTCTGTGAATTGGGTTGTTGTTAATCCATAAAAAGAATATAGATGGAGATGTGTGTGAATATGTGATGGTGTTTATGGCAGTGTGTTTGGTGGACAAAAATTGTGCCGAGAATTCCCCGCGTAGTGTTGTCTTGTGTAGATAATGTAGTGTGTGTAATATGTGTCTTCTGTGAGTGAGTGTATGTTGTATTTGCTTTTTTGTTGACCAAATGGAGGGTGCACGTGGGTGTGTCAGTTTAGGGTAAGATTAGGTGGGGGTAGGGACAGGTATGATACAAGAATGACCGCGAAAGGCACAAAACACACTTCAAATCAGTCCACAATCTTAATGGTCCGAGGACCAAGATGGAGACCACTCTCGGATTCGCTATCAACAAGAAGAATACAAGATACAATGTGTATTTTAACACCAAAACAGCAACAAGAACAAGAACAAGATTAAGACAAGATGATAAAAAAGAAGACACAAGATTCGAATTTAACAATAACAACAAGAACACAAGATTACAACACAAACAATAAACAAGATTACAAGAAGGTAAAAGGATAGATAGATAGACCACATGAGGGTATAATCTTAAGAACCCAAGAATGGAAAATCTTGGACCCTTAACACTACACACAACAATAAACCTATATCTTACAAATACACAAGGTCGGAATCCACCTCCCAAGTATCAATGTTTCCAAGCAAACAACAAAAAAAAAGAATTCACCCTATTGTTGTATCCTAGTTTCGGTTTTACCTCCAAAGAGAAGAGAGGACTTGTGTTTTCCAATGTCTTAAGACTTACAACATCATCAATAAACTAAGTCTAAAAGCCCTACAATGTTCTATTTAATCTAGGTTACAAATAAAATACAAAAAGACCAAAAGATCCCTTAGAGACTTAGGTGCCCATCAAGTGTAATATGTGGCTGATTTTTAGCGCACTTAGGTTCCTTTTTGCACTTCAATTGCACACACCAAGTCTCGGACCCAAAATGCACTCCCATAAGTCCATATCCGTGATTATTCCCGTATCATCCTCTCCATCTTGAGAGGAATTTGCCCACAAATTCACGACTTCACCTCGTTCAATCGGCCACTTTAAAATAAACCACTCAAAATAGCCCGCAAAACATTAACACAAGTCTTGGCCAACATCTTTATTTTGAATCTCGGCTTCCACTCCATCTTGATCCTTGTCTTCAATCTCATCCGAAATAAGCCTCCTACCATCATACAAGCATCATCGTAGACTCCATATCCATCATGTTCCTTTCTACCATTATCCTCTACATGGACATGTCGGCTTTGGTGAAGTGGAGTTTCCATTGAGAGGATTAATTTGGTAAAGTGGAGCTTCGGTTGTGGAGCTTGAACGGGAGAGATTTGGCTTCCAAGTCTTTTTTGTTGGACTTGATCGAATGGGGGAGGGATCGACCTATGTAGGTCTTGGGTTAGAGGACATTTGGTGGCTTGGCTTATGTCTATGTCATTTGGTGGTGGTCTTAGAGGATTGATTGCTTGAGGTAAAGCTTCAGAAGTAGAATCACGATAATTCCTTTGACTCTCCACTCGATCCAACCTATCAAGTAGAGTAGACATATCCGAGCCCAATTTGTCAAGACCCACATTCGCCTTAGCTATTTCTCGGGCAATAGCATCAAGGTGGGCTAAAATAGTATCCATTGTAGCAAAGAAGTTACCTACAAAATAGAAAACACGTTAGTTATACAAAACATCCTCACTCTCTCTTTTATTTCGGGTCTCTCGGATCCCTCACACTCAATCTCACAAGTATTAAAAGATTGCTTGTACTCCGAGAGGTGTTGAGAGGTGAATCCAACGTTGAAAATGACTCCAAAGAGTAAGGAAAAAAATACAAGGACGTTACAATGACTCAAAGGATTAAGACACACAAAGAAAAGTTAACACAAAGAACGGTTTCAAAACTAACTTACAATCTAGTACTAGCTCGTACGTTAGTAATGGAATCAACAAACGAAACTAAAGAGACAACACAATGAAACTAAAAGATCAAAATTTGAGCTTAAAATTTTGTCATGTGAACAGTAAAATGTGATGTGGCAGCCATGTATTGGTTTGGTTTTATCAAGTTGTTAATTTCAAAAGGTCAAGTCTTGGTCTATTTTCAATATGGGACCTTTGGTGGAACTTGTTCAATGAAGGAAAATACAAACTAGTCTTTGGAGCTTCTTTTCAATTCAAAATTCAAGACTCAAATGGCTTTGACTACACTTGTACTACCCTTAAAACATGGATTCTTGAATCATGGAAAGTTGTTGGAAAGTGGTTGAGATGTGATTGACTAGTTGATGGGTGATGGTAAGTCTTTCAAGACTAACAAAGCTTTACCTTTTTCCCTTCACCTTTATAGATCTAAGGTTCACTTTATTTTAAAAAGCTATGAAGGTTGTGAAGAACTCCATGAACAACATCAACAATCACTAAGAACAACCAACAACAATCTCCAAGAACTCCAACAATTTTCACACGGCCAACTTCCAATTTTCACAATACAATATCTTCAATACTTGGCCAAGACAACTACAACTTCAACAAGATGGTTCTTAGGCCACCAATGAGAAAAAATACCACGTGTCCAAGCTTAGAAAAACAACAAGATGAAGACAACAAGGCCAAAACAGTCCACTACAATAATGTTTCAACAACAATTCGGCCAAGTCTTACGTTCACAACAACAACATCAATTTTTAAAGCTCAAATCTAGATATAGACTCAACGTGTTAGTGAGGAACACAACTAACACTTAGAGATAACAAATATAAGTAAAAACCTCGGCCAAGACACAACAAGAACACACTTTTCGGCCAAGAACACAACACGGACAGATTGCTATTTTTTCTTAAATTTTCAGTTTTGAACACTTTTATTATATTTTTTCACTAACAAGCCCAAGATTGATCTTGTGGGAACAAGATCAAGCCATGCTTTGATACCAAATAATACAAAAATGACAACGGAAGGCACAAAACATACTCCAAATCAATCCACAATCTTAAGGATCCGAGGATCAAGATGGAGACCACTCTCGGATTCACTATCAACAAGAAGAATACAAGATACAATGTGTATTTTAACACCAAAACAGCAACAAGAACAAGAACAAGAACAAGAACAAGATTAACACCAGATGATAAAAAATTAGACACAAGATTCGGATTTAACAATAACAACAAGAACACAAGAATTCAACACAAACAATAAACAACATTACAAGAAGGTAAAATGATAGATAGATAGACCACATGAAAGTATAATCTTAAGAACCCACCCTATCTCTTACAAAGACACAAGATCGGAATCCACCTCCCAAGCATTAATGTTTCCAAGCAAACAACAACAAAAGAGAATTCACCCTATTGTTGTATCCTAGTTTCGGTTTTGCCTCTAAAGAGAAGAGAGGACTTGTGTTTTTCAATGTCTTAAGACTTACAACATGTAACACCCCGGATTCAAGTACGTGTATTTGCGTATTCAAGTACGTGTATTGGTCTTATTTATATGGAATTAATTTTTTTATTTTATTTATACCGAAATTTACCCGTCGATGGTTCCATGCGAAGGTTATTGAATAAGCTTTCCAACGATATAAATATTTCCAAAAAGGGATAGTTTTTGGATATAATCGAGCACGTTCGAAACTATAAAAAGGTGGTCGAGATATTTGGGAATAGTAAATGTGCAGGAAAATTTCCTGCACACAAACTACTGAGGCCAGCTGAATTTTTGGGTCAACTTAGAACGATCATAACTCCCTTAATATAATGAACTAGGAGAGTTGTGACCTATGAAAAGAAAGATATTTGAGGCTTCTTTCCAATGAAATTGGTTTCATCCAAATCCATCATCTTAGTAAGGATTTATACTCATTTTACTTCAGCCTATCAAAACAGATTTTTAGGGTCAACTTCAAACGACCATAACTCCTTGTACAGGACTAACTGGGTGTCCTACTTTATATGAAATGAAAGCCCTTTGAATTATCCTTCCAACGATACCAATTTAACCTAAATCCAATATCGGAGCAAAGATTTATGGTCGATCTACTTTAGCTTATCAAAACAGTCCACCAAAGGACAGATTTGACATTATTTAAATTTTAAAGGCATTTTGGTCATTTCCTATTATATTATGGACAAGAATATGTGTATATATACATTTATATGAGTTCAAAAACTCATTTTCATCATCAATCATTGAGAAAGAACAAACCCTAGCCAAATTTGACCTTTAAATTACTTTTGATTTAATCGTAGAAATTCCAAAGTAATCCGATAACTGTGTTTGTCATCTTGAGAGCTTCGAACGACACCTATTATTTGTGCAAACAGGATTGCATAATCAAGAGGTAAATTCTAAGGTATGAATATTATTTCCCTTTGTTCTTTTCCATATGTATATGTGTGATAGAGGATTATATGTATTGGTTGTTATTGAAAGGTGATGAAAATAGGGTTATGGACTATTTTGCATGGTTTGGTTGTATTGAATTGTGGAAGGTAGATATGGTAATTCAGTTATGGAAGGTGGATATGGTGATATACTATTGAATTGATAATTATTTATGTCTATGACTCAATTTGATTTAATGGATTGGTTGGAAGGATAAATGAATCCAAACTTGATATTGGAGGATGTTGTATGAATATGCATGGCATATGAATGTAATTGGAGTATAAGAGGGTTAAAGTGACACCCTTTATGGTGTAATTAAGGATTACTACTTAACCACTAGTTTGGTGAATTCAAATAATTGAACTGTGATGTTTAGTCGCTAATACTAGATTGCTATATATGTTCATTATAGATAAGTAATCCAAAAAGACGGGAAGTCCATTTGGGACTAGTATTGAAGGTTGACAGTCAGGTATGTAAAGCATACTCTATACCATATCTTTGGCATGAAAGTGAACAATTGTTCTATTAAGAAAGTTTTCAAAGTTATTCAATAACATGTGATCCATAATGGTGTTGTATGATGTCCTACGTTACCAATGAACTTGTTTCCACCCTACAAGATGTCAAGACATTCCAATACTTACTTGTCTTCCAAATCTTACATGTTTATTGCACTAATGAATGTCAGAAGGTATCCGGTTACTCAAACAAGATCCATCTGCTATTAATGACTCCAAAACGTTTCATTAATATAAAAATAAGTTCCTACTTCATTGTTATGGCATTGATGACTCTAAAACACTTCATTGATGTGCCAATGAGTTCTTACTTCATTGTTATTGCATTGATGGTCTATTTATATGTCTCTTATTGATGTATCATTGTTTTAAAGTATCAAAAATACGGTGCCGACCGAAATAACAATCTCAAAGATTAATTGAACTAAGTGATGGAAGTTCTCTCTAATCGGGTGGTATCCCAGGGGCATAAGCCTATCATGGATCGATCCTTATTTATGTATTTATGGGTAGTATCCCAAGGGCATAAGCCTATCATGGATCGATCCCAGTTGATATGTACTGGAGGCAACCTAATAGTCATAGTACAGTACAGTAATGATTACAAAGATGATAAGAACGAAGGTAAATTGATTGAATAAATACAATGTACAGGTTGTCACAAGTTCTAGTAAGTATGGTCCACTCCTATTACGATTTATTCACTTGTTTCTGATTTCTATTGAGCTCCTATATCATATGTGATTATCTACAGCTTTATGTACTCAATACATATTTCGTACTGACGTCCCCCACGGGGAATCTGTATTTCATGCTGCAGGCGCAGGTATCTCAGCTCATACACCGCACAAGTAGGAGCCAGGATATCCAGCTGCTTTTGGTGAGCTCCAGTTTGCTTCGGGGCTTTCCGTGTCATATCCAGTCACTTTTGGTATTATATAGAAGTTAGTTATATGGCGGGGTGTGTCCCGACCTTAGTTAAACTCTGTGTATTATCTAGAGGCTTTGTAGACCTAATGTACAGTCAAGGTGGTGTTTTGTTAATAGACGTGATAGCTCCAACGGCCAAGTATTATATATATATATATGTGTGTGTGTTTGAGCTTATACAGTTTTTTATTTCCTTTTATATGCGACATGATGTTGTCCGAATTTTGGGCTGTCATAGAGGTATGCATGGGAAGTATAAGGTTATGAGCTGGTTCTCTCGGGCCTCCTCGATTACGGGTGCCAGTCCGCCCCAATAGGATTCGAGGCGTAACACAACATCATCAATAAATTAAGTCTAAAATCCCTACAATGTTCTATTTATATTAGGTTACAAATAAAATACAAAAAGACCAAAAGGCCCCTTAGAGACTTAGGTGCCCATCAAGTGTAATATGTTGGTTGATTTTTAGTGCACTTAGGTTCCCTTTTGCACTTCAATTGCACACACCAAGTTTCGGACACAAAATGCACTCCCATAAGTCCATATCCGTGATTATTCTCGTATCAAGGTAGGGGGCAGGATAGGTAGGCATGGGGTAGGTAAAATTAGTAGAAATTAATTTTTGGGCGGACAAAATTATGTGTCTTCATTATGCCCCTCTTTGTCTGTAAACACAAAGTGTTTTAGACAAAGAAGTAGACAACGAGATAAAATTTTGACCGACCATTATTCAAAAGAACAGTGAAGAAAGATGGAGTGAAAAAAATCTTGACTTTGGACGTCCTTCCTATCCCAGATTAAGTGGGGATCAGTCTTCATGTAGTTCCAGGGTTAAAAATAAGAGACTATACCGAGTTGGAGAGTCGAGTGAGGTTTCGGTCTGCAACACTGCAATTACATCAAAAATGAAAATTACATGTTAAAACATAAATGAAATTACAAAAATCCTATCTATGTAGCTTCTTTTGGACTCTTGACTTGAGTTTCATCACCCTATTCTTCAGGCGAGTTCCTGACTTGTAATTTTTTCATTTGTTGCTTGGCTTTCAATTGCTTCACCTTGTTACTTGACTTTCCATCTCTTAACGTTGTTACTTGACCTTCGATTCCTTCACCTTGTTGCTTTATTTTTACATTTATTTGCCCTACTCTTCAGGCGAGCTCCTGACTTGTCATTTCATCACCCTGTTCTTCAGGTGGGCTCCTAGTTTTTAATTTCACCACCCCGTTCTTCAGGCGGGCTCCTAACTTGTAATTTCATCACTTTTCAGTTTCATCACCCTGTTCTTCAGGAGGGCTTCTGACTTACTATTTCATCACTCTGTTCTCCGAGCGAGCTCCCGACTTTCAATTTCATCATCCTGTTCTTCAGGCGGGCTCCTCACTTGCAATTTCCTCACTCTATTCTCCGGGAGAGCTCCCGACTTTTAATTTCATCACCCTGTTCTTCAAGTGGGCTCCTGACTTGCAATTTTCTTACTTTGTTCTCCGGGTGAGCTCCCGACCTTTAATTTTATCACCCTATTCTTCAGGCAGGCTCCTGACTTACAGCTTCATCACCTTGTTCTTCAGGCGGGCTCCTGAAATCAAAATCAAAACTAGAACGAAAATTATCTCAAACAAAGATTATGATAAAGAAAGATTTCATTCATTCATTTTTTTTTAAGTAGTGTCCCATTTTTCAGGCGGGTCCTAAATATAAAGTAACGTCCCATTTTCCAGGAGGGTCCTGAACATAAAGTAACGTCCCATTTTCCTGAAGGGTCCTGAACATAAAGTAATATCCCATTTTTCAGGAGGGTCCTGAACATAAGATAATGTCCCATTTTCCAGGAGGGTCTGAACATAAAGTAAATTTTCATATTTCAGGAGGGTCCTGCGCATAAAATAAATTTTTATTTTCCAGGAGGGTCCTGAACATAAAGTAAATTCCCATTTTCAAGGAGGGTCCTGAATATAAAGTAAATTCTCATTTTTCAGGAGGGTCCTGGATGAAAGTAAGTTCCCATTTTCCACGAGGGTCCTGAACATAAAGTAAGTTCTCATTTTTCAGGAGGGTCCTGAAATAATGTGAGTTCTCGTTTTTCAAGAGGGTCCTATACATAAAGTAAATTTTCATTTTTCCAGGAGGGTCCTGAACATAAAGTAAGTTCCCATTTTCCAGGAGGGTCCTGAACAAAAAGTAAATTTTTATTTTACAGGAGGGTCCTGAACATAATGTAAGTTCCATTTTTCAGGAGAGTCCTGAACATAAAGTAAGTTCCCATTTTTCAGGAGGGTCCTGAACATAAAGTAAATTTTCATTTTTCAGAAGGGTCCTGAACATAAAGTAAGTTTCCATTTTTCAGGAGGGTCCCGAACATAAAGTAAATTTCCATTTTCCAGGAGGGTCATGAACATAAAGTAAATTCTAATTTTTCAGGGGTGTCCTGAACATAAAGTAAATTTCCATTTTTCAGGAGGGTTCTGAACATAAATTAAATTCCCATTTTTCAAGAGGATCCTGAACATAAGTTCCAAATAACAGGAATTAAATTTTCTTTTTGCCCCAGTTCATCATCAAAAGCTTTTTCGGGTGTCAAACGCAATCACAACTACTTGCAAAAATGCATAATGCAAAGATAAATCAAGATTCTGATCAATAAATGAACCTTTTTTAGGGTAAAGTTGAATGCCTAAAACCAACAAGCCCCTCTCTGAAGAGTAAAGGTGAAAGATTCTCACTAAGAGTGCATCTCTTAGGATTAACAACTCAAATTATGAAAGTCACCCTCTAGCCATGAGACATAAAAGGCCCAAATTAGAGAATGTGTCTTTTTGGTGTACAAAAATGACGAGTTTTATCAAAATTGTGATTATCAAACCTGTACAACAACACTACTTTTGCACTTGCAGAAACGAGGAATTGCACATCTGAATATTCGTGATTTGAAGCCTTCGATTTGAAGGCAGCAATTGTTCTTGTTTCATACAAAGAAAACTTGTGAGTTTAAAATAGGGTGGTTGGCATGCGGCTTTGGCATTCGAGAAGATTTATCTTACACTTTTCCCATTTAGATCTTGCTTCCCATCATTAGCTTTTTCCATTGCCTTGTTGCACCGTTGGTCCAAACTCAAAATATTAAGAGTGACTCTGAAACAAACAAGAGTATCTTTGTGTTGCTATGTTTCTCAGACAATCCCCTTTAAACCTTGGTATTTCCATGAATTCCCCAAATTTATGTGTTGACAACAACTTGCTACATGCCTTGTTCTGACTTGCAATCTTGTTTCTTTCATGTGTTGGCCCTTTGTCTTACTTTGTGCAATTGAAGAAGCTGGGAGCCAGTTTTGAAATCTTTTCTCACTTGTTTTAATATGGACTTGACTCAAAGACAAGAGAAAAAATGACAATGATTTTTTTTTATTTGGATAACTAACTCAAGAAAATAAAATAAAAACACATAGAAGAAAGAAAAGACAAAGAACGTCCACATTTGAAAAAGATAAAAGAAAAGTTTATCTGGAAATGATAGTCAACTCTAATGATTATGACATGCATATCGAATTAAACTGCCTGATTTTCCATCATTCTCATAAATTGTTGTTGAGTTAATGACCCTGAAACTGAGTTGCTTCCTTGGGCCAATTGCATTCGGAGACCTCATTCGGCTAGTGGCGCCTTGAAGGATTTTTGCCAACAATCCTCTCTTGTTTTCTTTTTTATCACCTCACCATTGCCTTACGGTATCTGAGAGTTTTTTTTACTAATGAGACTCTCTTATTTTCATTTCTCTCAACTCACAGTCGTCTTACAGTGCCCGTGAGGGTTTTCATCGATAAGACTCTCTCATTTTTATCTCTTAACTTACCATCATCTTACGGTACCCGTGAGGGTTTTCACCAATAAGACTCTCTCATTTTTATTTCTCTCCTGGATTCTTATACTGTAGAAGACAAGTAGTGCCTAAATGCATCATCACATCCATTGCATGCTTAGCCTTAACATTTTCAAAGATTTATTTTGAAGGTTTTTCTTTGGCTGTAACTTGGCTTTTGGATATGGTTAGAAAGAAAGGATGGCATGAGGCCCAAACGACACTTGAAGTGGGGTGGGACTTACAACTTTTGAAATTGACTCAAACAATGAGTATTAACTCATGCCCCAATTTCATTTGACTGGGCAATTCTAAATTATTTATTTGGTTGGACCAAGCCCGGAGTAAGACGGCCTACGTATCTCACCCTCGAGAGAGGAAAATCAGGTCATGCGTAGTTCTGACAACTTGTTTTTACTTGATTCTGATTTCTTTTTTTCTTATTCTTTTGGCTCTTTTCTCTTTGGGATTTTTTGACTTTGTTTTTTTTTACACTCTTTTCTTTCCTTTCTTTTGATACATTTTTTCTCTCTCTCTTTTACTTTTCTTTTCTTTTTTGAAAACTTTTTGACTCTTAATCTTTTACTCGAAACTTTTTTAAAAAAAATTTGCTGACCCTATCTTGATTCCAAAAGAGAGATATAAAAGAAAATAGAACTAAGACTAAAATGGGTTAAACAAAGGATAACACAACGTTTGAATAGCAGAATGAAATGACTTCGTCATATCAATCCTTGAAAATGCTAGTACATAGCATGCAATATGAAAGTGCACGATCAATATCACTTATGACATGTTTTACAATACTAACTTGTCCTGAGCATATGTGTCACCTCTTCTTCTACACTTGTCAAACATACAACTCCGTCTTTGTTGTACATCCCTCACATTGAATGACTCATGCATTTCATGAAATTGATTTTCTTTTTGTTCCTCTTGATATAGGATCACACATTTTTTACTTAATTGAGACATGTCTTTCAATTGATGGCCAAGTTATTCTTGTAATTCTCAAAATAATTATCTTAATTTTGAAAGAATGCTTCAACATGGTCACCAAATGTGTCAACACTATATCAATTTCCCGAATGCCTTTTTCTAATTTTAGCCCTCTGATTCAAAGTTCATGCTCAAATTGGATTTTAAGATCTTGCTGAAAATTCCACTAACATGTCATATCACTAGAATCAACATAAAATATACTGGATAAAGAAAACAAACAACACATATTTAAAACACAAAAGGAAAGAGACACTTCATTTAGTTGAAATAAAAGATAGAAGGGTTTGAACATAAACGACAAAGGAAAAAAATAAGATAGATCCCGAACTACAACCCTGAAATAATTCAGAAAATAGAAAAGAAAACAACACAAACTACCAGACTTCTTCCTAGTAGGGAGATGGATGACTTCTCAATTGCACAGCCTAACAACTTAGCTACTGGTTTGCATATCAGCATGACTAGAGTTTTCCTCACTGTCAATGTTCTACACCATAATTATTCTATCTTGAATCATCTTTTCAATTTCTCTTTTCAAATCTCGACATTCTTCAATACTATGACCCTGAGCATCAGAATGATACACACATCGTACATTAAGATCAAAATTTCTTGAACGAGAATTAAGAGTGTGCCTAAGGAGAGGAGTGACCATGCCCAACACTCTCAATTTCTGAAATAAACTGGCATACGACTCCCCAATTGGTGTAAAATTATCCCTAGGCTTCTTATTAAGAAATTTTGGTAGTTCATTTAACATAGATGTGGGCTCAGGAATATAGCAATGAACATCAAAAGTATTGAACATGAGTCCACTAGCAGCTTGGGGAAGCACAACCACTGGATTGATAGCCAAAGTGGAAGCCTCAGTAGAAGGTTGAGCAATAAAAGCACAGACAGTATGTGGTGTTGTCAATGTAGCAGGCTTATACTGAGAAACTAAAGGAAGAGTAGTGAAAGTATTGGGATGCTTTTGACTTGGAAGGAATTCTGAGTCATGTTGTGGTCCATCAACAACAGTAGGAAACTGACTTTGCAATTTTGGTGGAAAATTCGAGGTATCTGTAGGATCAATAGCGGAGAATGGAGGAGGAGGCAGCCCACTGCCCAAGCTCGATATATTTCCATTATTTGTTGCCTTAGTTTAAAATTCTCTTCCTTTAAACTCTCATTTTTTCTAACTCTTTGTTTGATCCATGAGGTCACTCTCTATATCCTTGTTGGACACAGCTAACCCTTCCTTGGATTTGGTGTGACGTGGAGAAACAACCAGAATACCACAAACCAACCACCTTAAATTAACTGAATGAATAGAAATAACAAATGTATTAGAGTTCAACACTTTCTCAAAACCTTTTCGTTCTCTTTTTAAAAAAAAAAATCACCAAACCCAAGAAGGGCTCCTACGTATCTTACTCCCGAAAGAGGAGAATCAGGAGTGCGTAGTTCATGAAGTTTTGGCATAACATAGCCGATCAAACTCTCTTTCTTTTCTTTTTCTCTTTCTTCTTATTGAAACTTTAAGAAGAAAAAAAAATAATAAACTGTCGAAAGAATTGACAAAAATCTTTTGAATTTTTCAGATTTAAACTCCCTATACAAAATGAAACCTATGATTACCAAAGAAAAATCTTTTTGGGTTTTTCGATTTTTAATTTCATACCAAAATGAGACTTGAAGCTATTAAAGGAAAATCTTTTTGTGATTTTATTTTAGAGATGTATATGACACCTACTCTAATAAAGAGTGAAGAAAATCTATTTGTATTTTCCAAATAAGATCCCCGAACCAACAATAGGTTGCTTACGTATCTCACTCTCGAAAGAGGAGAATAAGGGGTACATAGTTTGTCCAAATTGGACAATTTAGGATTAAATAACAAACTAAACCTTGAGAGACACGACTAAAGACTAGGGGTGGGCATTCGGTATTCGGTTCGGTATTTTTAAAGTTCGGTTTCGGTAATTCGGTAATCGATATTTGAACGTTGATACCACATATCATACTTATAAACATCGGTTCGGTAATTCGATAATCGGTAAATTAAACTTCAGTTCATTTTTGGTAATACCATATTAAATACCATACCAAATACAGAATTACTGAATACCAAATTTTTCAATTCGATATTTTATGCCCAGCCCTAACAAAGACAGATGATGAACAACATCAATAAAATCTTTTTTGAGTTTTCAATTAGACACTTCACATAAAAATGATACCAATAACGATGAAAGAAAAATCATTTTTGATATTTTCGTTATGTGAAATGTACAAAACTTCTACCATTTTTTTTATTTTCTTTTATAAAAAGCTCCTATTAAGGAATTTTTTTTTCTTTTAATTTTCGAATTATGAATTCATGCTAAAGAAACAAAAGGAAAATCTTTTTGATGCTTTTTTTTTAGTAAATGAGTGCAAAAAAATAATAAATCATTTTGAATTTTTGGATTGTGAAAAAAAACAAAAGTCATAAAGAACTCAAAAAGCTACAAAGCTCTCTTTTTTTTGACTCGCCTTTCTTTTTTCTCTCTTTTCCGATTTTTCTTTGCCTACACACTTTACTTCTAACACATGTTTTCCCCTACATCAGTCCATCAAATGACCACGTTACCCTCGAAGATGAAACATTTAGCACATAGGGATGCTTTATAGGTGAGTCTCCTACAAAGGACTAAGTGGGCCCCGCTAGGTCTCAATATGATGCACATAAGTATGACCTAAAGGTTGACCTACGTTAGGGTTCACTAACAAGGTTGTTCGGGGGAACATGTGGTCGATAGTGGCTGCTTTACTTTCCACCTACTCCATACAACCGATGGCTCACCCTCCTAAAATAAGTGTAACTCAACTAGAGGTCGTGTACAACACGTGTACTACGAACTTGTTGCAGAAAGAATGACTCGGGTTATGCACATGATGCCAGATATAAAACGGTAAAACGTAAGATAAAAACTGTAAACAAAGGGCACGTAGGCCCTCAACAATGATAAACAATAACACAAAACAATACAAACAAAATGTCTATACACCTATAATGCTAAATTAAGCCGATACAATTTCAAAATAAGCTCGAATTCTGAAAATTCCCCAACAGTGTCGCCAGAGCTGTCACACCCCTTTTTACTAAAAAAGATTAAATTTTATGTTTTGTTAAAGTGACAAAATGAAGATTTGTTTCGAAAAAGGATTATTTTAACATTCAAAACTCAAAGTTGCCACTTGGCATAATCCGGTGTGCCAAGTCACCTTTGAAAAATCTTTTTCAAAACGATTTGACTCTTTAAAACTGGTTTGCGAACAGAGACTCCGGCTAAGGAATTCTATTTACCGAGGGGAATGTATTAAGCACCCCTCGATACCGTGGTTCGACCAGAATCGCTTGGTAGAGCATATCGGCTAATTTTGACGCTAAGAATGTATAAACCACATAAACACACAACAATTAAACACACAAACACAAACAAAATGAATTTCAAAAAATATAATGTCCAGTTCAATTATACAGTCCCAAAATAGAAAAATGAATAAATATAAACCTACGCTAATCTACACTAATCCTAAACTATGCTCCAACACTTTACCTAATGCCTCGGGCCTTCGTTACAGACGTCCTCCGAGTACAAAATACTTAGGGACATTCCCCGTTGAATAAGTACAATATAATCTCAGGACATTCCCTGGTGAATGAATACATCATCAAATCTTGTGCGATAAAGTAGAAAGAAATGTTCACGCGCACATTCAAACTTTCAACAAAATACCACTCCTAAAATTTGCCTGCTCGACTTAACATTTTCATACTAGTGGTTGTGGTAATAATGATTGATGTTAGTGATTAGTAATGTTAGTGGTGATTGTTGTGATAGTTGGTATTGTAGTGACTGTTATGATGACGGTTGATAGTGGTGGTGGTGGTTGTGATGTGACGTTGCTTGATGTTAGTAGTTAGAGATGTTGATTGTGATGGCTGAAAATGAATGCATGATGGTTAACGATGTGTTGGTGCTAGTTGGTGATGTTGTTAGTTGTGATGGTGGAGATAGTTGTTAGTAGAGATAAATTATAGCGATGATAGTGATTGAAGTGATGGTAAAGGTAACTTACTAGTGACAATGGTGGTGGCTGCCGAAGAATGTGTAGAGGTTGTGATGTATTAGTGGTAGTTAGCGGTGGTGCTAGTTGTGATAGATGAGTTGGTCGATAGTAAGGATTGGCCGGTAGTGGTTGATGATGATGGTATTGTTGACGGCGGTGGTGACGGTAAATATAATTAGAATAATAGAGGTAGTAGGTGTGGTAGCGGTTGTCAATTGTGGTTGGTAGCGATATTTGTTATCGATGGTGGTTGTGATGGTGGAGATGGTTGGTGGTGGTGGGTGGTCATTGACAATGATGGCGGTGGCAGAGATGGTGACTGATGATTATTAATAGAGTGGCGATGAATATTATCCAACACCAAAATACCTCTTCAGACCTATTAAAATTTGATTTTAATCCGAATGATTAAAGACCCATTAAGAGCTAAAATCTCACTGAAAAATATATACACTTAATGGTCTGAAGTCTGAAACATTCAGATTCAAACCTCCATATAGTGAAAAAAAAAAAATAACGCTAAATCCGCATGATTTTCCTCAAAGAACCTCACTCCGGTAAAAATATTTATACTCCGTATGGGTATTCCTTCTATATTTGCACACCTAATAATCACCTCCACGAACTAAATTTCACATCACGAATTATCAGACTATCATATCTTAATTTTACATACCATATCATTAAGATTCAAGGGTTAATCTGATTTATCTTGTGTTATCCATATTTTTGAGTATGTATGACCATAGAAATTTGCATACAATTTTCTTCTTCTTCTTTCTTTCTTTCCTCTTATTTTTCTTTTGGGTGGCGCACCTCCAAGTTCCAAATAAAGGCAGTAAAACAGGCTCCACATCCTCCATATTTATCTCGTCAAATTATTAACTTTGATAATATTTATTGGGCTAGTGATAAAAGCTACGTGTTGTCTGTTTTAAGGAGATAAATGATCGAGGCTTGCTTAAGTAATTGAGTATTCAGCAACTCCATCTTGGTAAAATTAACTCTCTGAGGCTTGCTTAAGTGATTGAGTATTCAGCAACTCCATCTTAGCAAAATAAAGTCTCTGCCCCAAGTGCTTGATTGATTATCTGATATTCACGAAAACATTCCATCTATACTATAATCAAGTCCTTTGCCTATTTTTTTGATCAGTCAGTAGCAGTAGATTGAATGTTTGATACTGTTATTAATTCTTTGCTAAGACGAAGAATCACGAAGAAAAAAGAAGAGAGCTTCTTATTAATTTTGAGGAAGGGGTGAGGGTTTTCTTGAGGGATATATTAACCACTTTATAGGAGAAGTTGACTCGATCCAAAAATCAAAATTTCTAAACTTTTTTTCTAATAAATATATATAATACAAATATATTAATAACCAATAAGAAATTTTGGTATATTGATTGTTACTGTTGATTTTGACAATTATTCTTCTTCTATGTCTTGGACCCAAAAACAAAAACTAATGTCACAATTTTTCTGGACACGTGTCCCCTAAAAGGACCATGATTCTTCATTGACGATTTTCCTCGTCTCCTCTTTGGTCTCTTCAACATTACTCCCTCCGTTCACAATAAGTGAATTATTTGTTGAAGTAATTTTAGTGTTTCATAATAAGTGAATGGTTCACAATTCAAGATAAATGTTGGAAATTTTTTTCAAATTTACCCTCCATTAAATGTGCATTGAGAGTGATATATCATGTGTCTTTGTTTTTTAAAGAGAATAAATATGGAAAAACATGATAAATTTATGTCTTTACTTTTTTTCTTAACATGTGTGTCAAAATTCAATAATTAACTTATTGTAGAACGGAGGAAGTAATATTTACTAGTACTTTTTGGTGTAACCAAATTACAAATTTCAAGTCATACAGGAAACTTCAAAGTCATTAATTCTCAAAAAATAAAAATGAATAATTTTAACCAGTAATGACAGGTTAATTATCATTTTTTTGTCATATTAGCGATCAAAAATTCACCTACATCTAATGCCTAATGGTGTAATTAAATTACTTATTCTTAAACCGCATAGAACTTAAAACTCCCCAGAAGAAGATGAAAGTAACCAAACTAAACCATCATAAATACGTTCTTTATTTTACTTTAATTTGTCACAAAATAACTATAATACAGTAACTTACATCACTACATGATGAGTAACAACACAATATTATTACTTGGCCATACAATAACTAGTCCTCCTAGCTAAGAGGACAACGCAGCCTTATTCAAATTAATACAAAAGTTTAATACAATCCATTCAAATTTCAAGGACAGAACACAACCTTATAATTAGTACCAGCAGGACAAGTGAAAGTACTTGTCTGATCATCCTTAGGGTAACTGTATGCATCAGGACACCTCTCCTTAAAATGCCTCGAAAAATTTGTGGCGCCGCAGCTGCCTGAGTTGCAACAATATTGATCAGTCTTGAAGACAGTACAAGGATTGTTACATCCTCCAGGAGCCTTCAATTGACTAGGACACTGTTGATTAATTTGATCACCTTTGCATGTTATGCCACGGGTGCACCCCTTGGAAGTCGGACTAAATTCCATAGGAACGTTGAATCCATCGACTAGAGAAATATCGAAAAAGTCTTTGTTCGAAAATTGGTTTAGGGCATATTCAGCTAATGTATTTGGGGGTACCCCAAATGCTTTACATTCTAGGAGACCGTTACAGTCTCCTGTTTGACATTTTCCCTTACCGGATGCATCGAAATTGCATCCAGTTCGGCCCCAAATTCGAGCTTGTTTCGTCCCTGCAGGGGGGTTGATGGTCCACGTCTGGCCACGGTCTAGACGTTTGCCGCCTCCGGCCGGGACACCGGCAGCCCAAACAGTATAGGGACAATTGTTACGAACTACAATAGTGGCTGCATTGGCATTATAAGTGAAGTAGAAAAGGGCAAAGAGAATAAAAATTGAAGCTCTCATTTTTCTTTTTTTTTTTTGGTGAGTAGTAAATTGGACAAGTGATGATGTTTATTAGGGAGTAATTTGAAGGGTATTTATAGGGTAAAAATGGGGCAACATCGTTGTTAAGTTACTAATTACGTGGTTAAATTTGTTTGAAATTTTGGTTTTTGATAATGTACTGGTTTGGCTGGACTTGTTGTCTAGTCAATATAATGGTGCAAGGTGTGTTGCTACTAGAACTTGTAGGTAATGTATCTAGGCCTAGGGGATCTATTATTCAAGCTGGATTGTTTTTTTTAAATTTTTGAACATTATACTTACATATATATAATAATGGAAAAAGAAAATTCAAAGTTAAGAACTTGGATGGTAGTGGAACACTAAATTCAAACTTTTAGGCAGATGCAACCCAAGTTTAAGAACGACCGCTATTTTTAATTTCTTACAACATATATCGGTATTAGGGACTCGAACTCAGAATATCTTATTAAGGATGAATGAGAATTTAATTGTCACTTCACCATAATTGTTGTTGATGATCTGCGTAAGTATTTTATTATTAGTTGTATAAAAACCTAGCCCAGCTAATATAAGTGATATTACCTACGTTCTATCTAGATTCACACGATTTTAAAACTTGTTAGTAGGGTCTATAAGAAATGCTTCCTTAGATAACCAATATTATTATGCTTTGTCAATATTCACCTAAGATGTGATAGAATGAATATCTAGAGAGAAAACATGCACCATAAGTGCCTTAGGAAGAAGGGTGTTCAAACAGTATAATAAGAAAATGCTTGACACATTCAAAATTTCATAACCTCTATGAGTTTATGGATTCTAGAACATAGTAATTTCAAGTATTAGTAATTGAATTCTAATTTAACTTATGTATATATATATATATATGAAATTTCGTGATGTATATACAACATCCAGAATCAAAACTATTAAGTTTGGATGAACATTTAATGGTCTCAGAGCTGGCTGTGAAGCATGTAAGGCACTTGCTTTAGTCCCCTATTTTGGGGGCCTTATTTTTTACAAATAATAGAGCGATGTTTGGATATAAAAAATATGAAATTTAGAAAAAAAAAATATTTATTTTCGAGTTAAAAATAATGTTTGGAAGATTGGAGTTTGTTTGGACATGGATATAAATCGAATTTATTTTTGAATTTTGTGAATGATTTGAAGTGAAAATAATTTTTTTAAAAGTTTTTCAAATTCATGAAACATTCTGGCAGTTTTAAGTTCAATACTTATTTGACATTGTCAGATGAAGAGAGTTTGAAATAATATTGTCTTAAATTTGAATTTTTCTTAAAATATAACCTCATATTGACTATTTAGACTTATTTTCAAAATTGAAAGTGTTAAGTAAGGGAAAGTAGTACAAGTAAAAAATAATACTCTAATCAACATATTCAAACAGATAAAAAGACTTGATGTTTTTTCAAATTAGTAAACTTTAGAGATAGAGAGATATTTTTATAATTAGTTTGTTTCTCTTCTATTATTCTTATAGAATAATGTTAACCGTTCCTATAGCAATTGTCCAACAGAAATACATTTTTAAAAATTCATATAAAAAAAATCTTATCTAAGATCAACAATTCTAAAGAATAAATGAATTTGTTATAAAAGAAATAGAAAATAAGAAAACTATAACTACTAATTTTGCATGTTAAAAAACTAGAAAAATCAAATTTTTTTGAGAAAAAAATAATATTTTTAAACCTTAAGACCTCTAAATAATTTTCGGCTTTAGGCCACTAAAATAATTGAGCCGCCCTCGAATGGTCTATGTACTATATATGTGCTCCCAGAAAGATTGTGTGAGGTACATGCTGTTAAGTGTACAAAAAAACAAAAGGAACATGGAAACTTGTACGCGTTTGATTATAAGAATTTTTTATTTTTTGAAAATTATTTTACTTTACTTGAAAAAAATTATAGTGTTTGGCCATAAGAATTATTTCACTTTAGTGGAATTTTTTTTTGGAAAAGTAAATAAGTAAAATATGTTTTCACTTTTTTTTCCACTCCTATTTCTCTCATAAAATTTTAAAAAATAACTTTAATTTATATTCATGATTAAATATTTAATTAAAATAAATATTTATTAATAATTATGCATACATAAGTTATCTTATTTCATGTCAAGAACATTTTCATGACCTACTGCACTTTCAACTCTATTCGGCACTTCGCAGAATAGATATGTAACACCTCTAATTAAAAAGCATGAAAATACTTCGATTGAAAAAAAATAAAAAATTATTACCTTCGTTTTAATTTGTTTGACCTATTTTTTTTAGTTTGTTTCAAATAAATGATAATTTTTTTAGCAGCTCTTTAATTTCAATTTTTTATATGACATATTTAAGACCACAAGATTAAAGGATATTTTGATAAATTTGTATATTTTTAATTTAAAACTATAAAACTCAAAAATCTTCTTTATTTTCTTAAACTTTATGTCAAGTCAAAACATATCGATCAATTTGAACCGTAGGAAGTATAACTGAAGAAAAATTTCAAAAAAATAAAAATAAAAATAGAAAACATGTCGATCATTAGTGTTTAATAGAAGACTAATAATGTTGTTAAACTTTATAAGAACACTAACTTTTAACTTTGGAACTTTTCGCTTATAATATATACTTATTATATAATATGATATGATTCTAATGCCATATATGCATATAATTATTGAATTTCTCAACATGTACTATCTTTGAATCAAAACTATTGAATTTTAATGAATCAATATTTAACAGTTTATATAGTTGAAAGACTACGTAACTTGTTAAGTGTACAAAAGAGCAAAAGGAAAATAGAGACTGCCAATAAGAAGAGTCCAAGTTTCACTAATTTCCTAGTACAAAATTAGGTGGTGGAAAATTCTTGAGAAAAGGATATGGCGTCTTCAATTCGTTATATATTTATAGTGGAATATGATGTTTACATTAAGCTATTATAAATAAAAATATAAAAAAAATACTTTTTAAAATATTTCAAATTTAATGTAAGAATTCTATAAATACAGGCTGTTTCATTTATTAGTGATAACATATCACTTGAATTGACGAAAAAAAATTGTCCAAATATTCAGCAAAAGGGTATTCTATAACTTTTTCTTGAAGAACGTTTAAGAGTTTAATAATCGACTCTTCTATCACACCTCGAGTAGCGGTAGGTTGAGGCTATTCATCAACACTTTCGTATTCATCTTCTGCATTCGTTGTCTCTTGTTCTTCCACTTCAATTACTTGTGCAATAATCTCTTGATCAATGTATATTTCAAGTATTAGAAGTGATACGTCAAACTTCATATAATTAGTAGCATCCACGGTTTGATTGCTATTACGAGATGCGATTTGAGCTATAAATGATGAAAAAATACCTAACATATTTTGATAGGTAGAAATAGAATTTATTATTTCATTATTAACATTGGGATTATTATTGGTAGGTAGAATTTAGGTATTTCTCCAACAATGGAGAATTGTAGAGGTCTTAACATCATTCCATACTTTTACAAAAGTGTTAATACTTTTTGTATGTTGAATTTATTGTCATTAGATAATGGATGACTTTGTTGCGTTCATATTCATCAATTTTATACACAATATATTTATTGCAAATTATTAGATAATATTTGAGTTTGACTGTTATAGAGGATTAATTTTACAAAGAGTCTACTACTATAATGAATGTGATTGTAATTATAGGTAGAATGCTGCTATAAAAAAAAATATAACATGAAAAATTGATTCTAAATTACACCGATATAGTAAAAAATCATTATAATGAGATTTAACTATAGTTAAATGGGACGATCAAAATAGTACGTCCATCAAATTATAGGGGGAAAGGACAAAAACGTCACTTAAAATTAAACTATTTCCACGAAAATGGTCATAGAATTTAAATTTCAGTTTCTAGCAATTTCAATTTGCTGGATTGTTCTATACCGTTTCTACACACCTTCTATATAGTTTCGATACATATCTTATACATATAAATATTCTATACGAAAATTATATAGTTTTGATACACAAATTATACAATAATTATTTTTTTTTACACATTTATACAACAATTATATAATTCTTATACACTTTCTATATATTTTTTAAGGATAATACCTACGAAAATACCTGAACTTTAACCAAATTTTCAGTGGAGCATACTGAACTTTGCGGGGTCCTATTACCCCCTAGACTTTTTAAAAACGGAATTATTATCCCCCTGAAACTCTATATCCAGATTTGGCTGCCGGATGTGTGACACACGTGCCCCATCTTCTACATTTTCATTATTTTCACCATTGTCACACCCCTTTTTCGCCCGAGGGGTTCGAGTTCGAAGAGTTTTTTAAATTAAAGTGACGGTATTGAATAGGGACTAATTTATTACGGAGTCGCCACTTGGAATTGAGTTATGGTGTTCCAAGTCATCCTTTTGAATCTCTAATCAAAAGGAAATGACTCTTTATTGGTCTGCGAAAACAGAAGACTGGGTAAGGAATTCTGTTGACCGAGGGGAAGGTGTGAGGCACCCCTCGAATCTCATGATTCTAGCACGGTCGCTTTATTGACTTATCTTGACTTAAATTATTTTAATAAATTATGTTAGTAGACCCTAAAATCGCTCATTTTATTATACTAAAATTATTTAAAACTCTTGTATTAAACTGGTGAAAATTAATTTTAAGACGAACTTTGCCGAAGTGCAATATTGCATCCTCGAATTATTTTTAAAGGTCTCAGAAAGATGCGTACACCGCATTTTTAATCGAGACAAATATATCAAACGTTCTTAAAGCTTATCTAGCATTAAAAGGCATTTATTTTATCTCTTGTAAACTCAAGACAATTTTATTTTATCTATTTATATTCTCTTTTTTTGGTCTCTTTTCTTTATTATGACGGATTTTGAATAAAGCCACAATCCATCTCGCTCATTCTCACCTTAGTTAATTAATACGAAATTACTCCGATCTTAAATTTATATCCTAAGCTATAAACTTTTTTGGCTAATATCAAATCCCTCGATCAATCTTATATTAACTACAAATAATATACTCAATCATCAAACAAATAAAAATGAAATAAGGCATGCAACATATGAACATTATAATTAACTTCACATGAGAAGAAATTAGAACTAAAAGAAAACAAAATTTCGCAAATATATATATAAATTAGAGTATCTTTATATCGTTAGATCGAAAATTCGAATGATAAGTTTGAGTGAAAGAGACTAGAAAATAAAAATTACCTAATAATTTTTTTTCATTTTAGTTTTGTTTATTTTTCCTTGCAGTTTATGGTGTGGATAATGTTAATGTACTGAGGAAACAAATGAACAATGATATATACCAGTGATTTTCGTTTTTTACATGTATTTTCTATTTCCAATTTTATATTTCCTTTACATAATAAAAGAATTCTTGGTCGTATAACAAAGAACAAACAATTTAAGATGATGTATGGTAAAGTACTCCAAAATTTAATAATCAAATGAAGAACATCAACACTTGAGAAAAATTGATCAAACCACGTCATGAAACTATATTTATAACGATCATATAAAATATTTGACTAACTAAATATAGAATTCATGATTACAAATTCATATAATTTGGTATACTAATGCATGAAACAATTGAACGATTGCAACCATACTTCAATTCACAATGAAATTGATAAATATAAATACAGTGAAATTAAATAAAAACCTGTACAATGGACTAGTTAAAGGAGAAGCATGAATGATGTCATCGAAAACTCGACACGAATCGAACTTAATCTCCAAAACCAAAGAAGTCTTTTTTTTCTTTTTTTGTTTTTCTACTGCTTTTCTTTTTCTAACTCTCATCCGTTCCTTTTAATTTTTGTTTGTTTTTCCAATCTCCAGTATGTTTTCTTCCTTAGCTTTTACCACTTAGTTTTTCTTCTTCTTTTTTTCTTCTTTTTCATGTGTGTGTATGCTAGTGTTTTCTTTTTGGTTTTGTTCTTTTTGGTTTTCGACAATGTGTATTTTTTGTTATCCTCCCCTTTTTTTGTTGTTGTTGTCAGTGTGTGTGTTATATAGGGTATAAGGTGAGAAGTTGAGAGAGTTGGAGGGAAAAGTGAGGGTGGTTAGGGTAGTTTAGGATAAGATAGAATTTTCAAATTTTAAATTTTTTTTCTTTTTTCTTTTTTCCTTTTTAAAAAGAAGACATTGATAATAATAAATATAAATAATAAATAAATAAAATAACAACAATAATAATAATAAAAATAATATAATAATAACTAATTAATTTTTATATTTAAGAAAATATAATAAGAGTTTAAAAATAGTTAAAATAAATATAATTAAGATAGTACTAAAACTACTAACTTATTTGTTTAAAATTTAAAAATAAAATATTTAAAAAAATGTATTATTTAAAAAAAATAGAATAAAATAAAACAAAAAATCTCAAAATTAACTTTATTTTAACTAAAAGTTTATTAAAAAATAGTAAGAATTAAATAATATTAAACCAAATATAAATATTTAATATCGAAAAAAATATATATATTAAACTCGGGAGGGTCAAAATCACGTGTCTACAACTATTACAGCCATATTACTCCTACAAACAACATTGGTAATACTACAATACAAATTTTCATCATTTTTTCACCAAATTCTTAATTCTTCATTCTTGAAATTTTATTTTTATTTAGTTCATTAAGAAAAATTTTTCCCAAATTTGAAATTCAAATCGAAAAATTCTCTTTAATAATTTTATTTAAATCGCAAACAGAGGGTCCCAATTTCACCACACACACCAAATGACCTAATGATACTACATTAGATTAAATTGAGATGAGAATGGACAAAAAGAACAAAATCGAAAGATACATAAGGGTGTGTTCTTGATAAAAACAGGAATAACAAAGATGCTCTTGGCTAACCAGTATGCATGTGTAAAACATTATTGTACAGATAATAACAAACTTTAATGTAAAGACAATGATAGAGTGTCTGAAGGAACATATTGATGATGTTAGGTGCTGCTTGGTAATGTAGCTCGTGGCAAACCTGAAGTGCCTCGCCAATATTAACAACCAGTCCAATTTGATGGAATTGGAGAATACTCATTTGGTGTGTGTATTGAAATTGGGTAAAATTGATGTAATAGAATTGAGTGTGTTGAAGATAACTTATTTGGTGTATGTGTATGTGTGATAAAATTATTTTTAATTTAACAATGGCGCACCAATTTAACTCAATTTTAGAGAAGAAAGAAAGAAAGAAGAAAGAAAGAGAAGAGAAAGAATGAAAAATAAATAAATAATATAAAATATTTAAAAGTCAGCAAATTGAGGGGTTATTTGACCCCCAAAAAACGTTTTTAATCACTCTCACGCGCTCAAGAGGCGTGATTACATGCCCTTGTCAAAATGGGTTGATATATGCCATTAAAATACAAAAAAAAAATCTAGGGGGGATAATAAGACCCCCGCAAAGTTCAGTATGCTCAACTGAAAATCTGATCAAACATCAGATATTTTTGTGAGTATTCTCTCTATTTTTTATATATATTTTATACATATACATATTTGATAGAAGTATATAATCTCTATACATATATCTTATATAGATACATACTCTATATAATAATTCTACCATTTTTATATAATTATATTTAATTATTATTTTTAAACAATAAAAAAATAGAATATTTTTTAATTAAAAAATTTATTGAAAAAAAAAAAACTGAAATATTTTTAAAAGGGCAGAATGACCCAAGTTGAAAATTGTATGTGTTTTGTATATGAACTGTATCAGCATTGTATATGGACTGTATCTAATCTACATGGGCCAAAATAACTCAAATTAAAAAATGACTATAAAGTGAAAAACAAAATATTCAACTGGCTATTTTAAAAAAAATATTAAACTTAGACTATTTATTTTAAAAAATACTACACAGTATCTCTTTTCATTTTTACTACTATACACAAAGTTAGGTTCCTGTTGGCATTACCAGCCATAGAATAGCCCAATCCAAATTCAGACTTTAGGATGAAGATAGATACCAGACAGACATGGGAAGCCCATTTAACACTTGCTATTTAAATACTAAAAATTACACAAATATATAATTTATATTTCCAATATTACAAAAAAATTCAACTTCCTAAACATATTATAAAATTTTCAACATATACACAGAATATTATGTATATGTCGGTTATGTTATGCATATTGATAGGGAGAGAAAGTAAAGTAATTAAAAAGGTGGGAGAGAGTGTAATTTGGTATTTATGTTATTTATATTATTTATACATTTAAATAAAGAAAATATACAAAAAGTAAGACTATAATTACAATAAATAATAACACTTTTGTGAAATTACAATTTATAGCAAGAGTAGTATTATTTTACTCATTAACTAGGTAAGTGCATGTTACTTCCACTACTTTAAATTTTTTTATTTTCACTCCACAATCCCCCTACCCCCCTCCCCCCCCCCCCCCCCCCCCCCGCAAAATATAGCGATAGCTTTTATCCTTTTTCTCATCTTTTTATTTATTTATTTATTTATTTTTATTTTTATTTTTATTTTCACTTTATTTTCTCTCTTCTATTTCTCTTCTTTTTTTTCCTTTTTCATTTTTTTATGTTTTTATCTTTTTTCTTTTTCATATTTGAAGATAATTATCTCCATTATCTTCAAACTTTCAAAATAAAACATCATTACTATCTTTCAGTGTCTAATATCTCTACCTTTTTTTTTTCTTGTTAGTTTTTTTTCAATCTTATTTTTTTTATTTTGATTTTTTTCCTTTTCATTTTTTTCTTTCCACTTTATTTTCTCTCTTCTATTTCTTTTTTTTTTCCTTTGTCATATCTTTTTTTTCTTGTTCTATTTTCGTTTTCTTCTTCTTTTTTTCTATTTTTTTCTTTTTTTTTTACACTTCTATTTCTCTTTCTTCCTTTTTATTTTCTTTTTCACTTCTCTTTTTTCAATCTCTTTTTTTTATTTTTTTTTTTATTTTTATCTTTTTACTCTTCTATCGCTATCTTTTTTTTTTAAAAGACAATTATGTATATAACATCTATTTTATTTTGTTTTTTTTTTACACTTTTATTTCTCTTTTTTCCTTTCTATTTTCTTTTTTCACTTTGCTTTTTTAATTACTTTTTAATTTTTATTTATTTATTTTTTACTCTTCTATCTCTAACCTTTTTTTTTTGAAAACACAATTATGTATATCACATACACATATTAAAAAAACCTACAAAAAACGTAGCTATACAGATCTGGATATGTATTTACAGTACAAAACATACATATGTTTACGAAATACTTATCATATTCATATTAAACAGTAACAAACATAACTATACTATATATTTTCATATGTATTTGCGAAATATAAAAGTGACTCATATAAAATAAGAATATACATATGGATTAGGTGTGTACTCTGTAAATACATATGCATAGCTATATGTATTTTATACGATGTTGGCTTTATGTTTGAATTGTACATACTATGTCATTTTAGAGGGTAACATATGTACTTATTTGTTTTCTTTTACTGTTTAAGATATGTATCGTGCATTTTTTTTTATTACCTATATGTATATGTATATAATTGTCATTTTTGTTTTAGAGATTTTGTGTCATATATGTTTATATATACATGTGAGTCAGATATGTATTTTTGTAAATATATGTGCAGATATATATGTATGCTTTTATCATATATACATATGCAGATCTATATGTCTATTTATTTTGTATATTTTTGAATATGTATATATATATATATATATATATATATATATATATATATATATATATATTTGTCTTTCAAAATAAAAGATAGAGATAAAAGAGTAAAAAAGAAAAAGTGAAAAAGAAAAAAAGAAGAAGAAAGAGAAATATAGATTAAAAATAGAAGTGTAAAAACAAAAGTAAAAAAAAAAAATTTAAAAAGAAGAAGAAGAAGAAGAAGAAGAAGAAGAAGAAAACGAAAAAAACATGAGAAAAGGAAAAAAGAAAAAATAAATTAACAAATTGAAAAAGAAAAAAAAAGTAGAAGAGAGAAAATAAAGTGGAAAGAAAAAATAAAAAATAAAAAGAAATGAAAAAAAAATAAAAAATTGAAAAAAAACTGATAAGAAAAAATAGTTAGAGATTTAAGAGAATGATATTTTGAAATTTTGAAGATCATGAAAATAATAATCTTCATATTTGAGTTTGATTTGAAAAAGTAATCTATTAATTTAAATAAGAGTAATTTGTGGAAATTTAATTTGAAGGGATAATTATTCTTTATTTAACTCAACCAATTTGAGTAAAACAAGGGCAGTAAATCTTATTGTACATGTATTTGTATAGCAATAGCTTACTTAAATACAAAGTATAATTTGCTATTTTTCTTAATTATGAAACTATTGCCATAAAAGTTACAATTAATGCTCTATAATTGCTATTTCTTAATTTTTCTCCAAAAATATTAGCCACTACTTTAATATTTTTTTTTCTTTTGGTTTCCTTTCGATGTCCGCTACCTGCATTGAAGTCCGACTAATCCAGATTCGTGCCACGTAGGGTCCCATTCGAGGGAAAGCACTTCCTAATAAGAATTTTTTCATACCAGGACTCGAACCCGAGACCTCCAATTAAGGGAGAAGCAGTACCATCCGCTGCACCACATCCTTTGGTGGTTACTACTTTAATACTTACTATCTTTTCATTATTCTTTGACACGAAAAAAATTGAGAGAAAAATGTCTCAAATAAACACAAAATAACTTTAGTACAAGGTGTTGAAATTCATAGGGTTGATAAGAAAAAAAAAAAAAAAGTGATTCCTATGCTATTCTAAGTTATTCCGTTAATTAGTATTCCCTATTAACTTACTGATTTAATTCTTAATTGTAATTTTGATTCATTAGTGAGTATGAATTTATTCAGTGTTTGTGTTGGAGATTTTGTTTGGTTAACATTATATAAGATTCATGAAAAAAGAAAAACACTTTCTATCAATATATATTTAATTTCAAAAATTAAACTCAAAATCTCTAATTAAATAGTGGGCTATTCATTTGACTATTCTACCATAATCTTCAATAATTTGCATTCTAATGCACTTGGTGTCAAATAATATCAGTATACGAGTTAATATATAACGTAAAAGTAACGCAATTTTTATCACGACAAAAGAAATAAAAAGTAGAAAAGTAGTTGTCAAAATCAATTGTTAAAAAAGTTAAAGCAAATCAAAATTAAAAATATTCTTCCACTTCTCCTCTAGTCCATCTCAAACACTTTTTATTCAAACAAAAATATTTTTTCTAATGATTTTCTACAATATTTTAAATAAAGTTGGCTGGTTATTTATTATAAAATAATTTAGTAATTATCGTGACAGTTAAGATAATTGAATGATTTATTTTTTTCATTACAAAACATAGTTCACGTAGTAATTATATTTAATAAATTTAATTTATCCATAATGAAACTAACCCTATCTTAAAAAGTGAGGTTTATTCGTAGATAGACTATGATAACTTTGGGATATCACCACCCAAAAAAAAAAAAACTTTGGGATATCTACCCAAACAGCGACATATACAAATTATATTAAAAACACTTCAATTTATATAATACTAGTTTTTAATTCATTTATCTTCTAAAAAAGCATATTTCTATTTCTATCTATATAAAAATACTTTAATTTCAAAATTCTTCCTTAAATATCATGTTTTATCGTTGTCATTAATTTCATTTTAAATTTTTACCTTTAATATCATGTTTTATCATTGACATTACGTGTCTAAGATGGAAAAAAAATATTTCTTAAAATCTCACACACAAAAAAGTTTCCATAAAAAATTTAAGTGGATGGAGTAACATAATAAGTTCACACGTGGCTAAGAATCAACTTTTAATATCGATGAATAATGACAAATTTTAACGTACTTTTTTTATTTTTTCATCTTGATATTTTGAATTTCGAGATCTTTGATTAGAAATTGAAGAGATTTGTCAGTTGTTACTCAACTACAACTTTTGATGGTAGATGTTAACGTATGTTCGACCCAAAGTTATAACCTTTTAATTTAATTGTTTAACAAAAACATTATGTTTTCTTAAAAATTTTGAGTACTAGTATAAATTTATTTTAAGTTGGTTATGTTAGCTGACAATCTTCCCTATAAAGTTAGAATTTTTGATGTAGGTCTCACACTTACTTGAGCAGTGCGGGAGATTGGAGAATGGGTCGAATAAATTCCTCTGAGGTTGGAAAAATAACAGACAGGGTACAAATAGGCATGTGAACGATGAATGGGTAAGCATGTGGATTGTACCGATCAGCTTTAAACTGTCGAGTGATGATTGGTCGAGGGGACTTTCATATGTACCTGGGTACAAATAGTCTTGTAAAAAATGAGTAGTCAAGCACGCAGGTTTTACTGATTAGCTTTGAGCTGTCGTATGATGATTGTTGATTGCCCGAACCGAGCGTATAGCGACAACTTGGCTGATATGCGTATTAGGCATTAATTTATTCAAAAAATTCTAACAGGCTAAAACTAATGGCTAGCAGAGCAAACGAATATTATAGCAACTCTGAGTTTTGACTCAATGATAAAACGTTACAAACATAACGACTTTATAAAATTCAGTAAATACGTTATGACAATTATATATTGACTTAAAATATAAATAATGATGGTTTGAAATTTTACAATAGTTAATTAAGAAGGATTTTAAATCATATGATTGGATTCTATAGAATCGTTATCATGGGTAGTGTTTTATCTTAAAGTCACAACTCGTAATAACAATTTTCAAATATACTACTGGCAATAACGTTTTTATTGTAAAGCAAGAAAGACTAATGAAGAAGAGTAGAGAGAATGGAGAAAGTAATTCTTATTTCTTTCTCTTGATGGATGAGATTGTCAATACGATGAACAAAACCCCTCTATTTATAAGGGAAATTTACTCCTAGTTTGAGTAAAAGACGGATGCTTCAAATCCTAATAGATATCAAAGTAGATCTTGATAGACATTCACTATAATGTAAATACAGTAGAAAAAAAATCTAGTGAAGGAAAAAGAGTAATAATACGCATTTCGGCTGCCTCTTTAAAAAACTTACAAGAAAAATCCAGTGGGACAAAACCTCGTAAGGAAAAAAGAGTACAACGTATATTAACTCCCCCCTAATGAGAACATCCTTGAACATTTGCATCCCGATCTTGTGCACCATCTTCTTAAAAGTTGTAATTAGAGAACATTTGGTGAATAAATCAGTCACATTGTTAGTTGAACGAATCTATTGCACGTTAATATCATCATTCTTTTGTAGCTCATGTATGTAGAAAAACTTTGGCAAAATGTGCTTCGTTCTATCTCCATTTATGAATCTTCCCTTAAGATGTACTTTGTATGCTGAATTATCTCTGTATAAAATTGTGGGTAGATTGTCATATTTCGCACCACATTTTTCTCAAATGAGATGTATCATGGACCTCAACCATATGCATTCTCGGCTTGCTTCATGAATAGCTATTATCTCAGCATGATTTGATGAAGTGGCTACGATAGACTGCTTTGTATATCTCCAAGATATGACAGTATCCCCACATGTGAACATATTGTATGTTTGAGACCGAGATTTATCCGGGTTAGATGAGTATCCAACATCAGCATAACCAGTAAGATCGGGACTGCAATCTTTAGAATAAAATAAACTCGTATATCTTATCCCATTTTGATGTCTCCTAGTAGGAGTAGAAATATACCTTACTAACAAATTGAGCGAAAGGCTATATTGGGTCTTGTAGCTTTTTACAAGATACATGAGTGCACCAATTGTACTGAGATATGGTACTTCATAACCAATCCAAATTGATATATTTCTCATTTGAGCAAATAATCTTATTGCTTTTGAAAACTCTCCAAGAGTTTCAATAATTTTCAAGCTATAAGCTAATACAATATAAGGATTATAAATAAGTTTCCCAAAAACTTTTATATGCTTCAAGCATTTTGAATCCTTAAAAGTTTTTCACATAAGTTTTGTCAAGTGACAATATTCAACATTTCAAGAGTTACATCTTCAAATATCTAGACTGCAAATCAAATAAGTTTAATACTTACCAAGATGCATCCTTTCATGTCACTTGATAAATGTTTCTACGTCAGCATGCTTAAATTAACGTAGAATTAAGATCCTCGTAATCTTTCATAATATTGCGCTAGTATCGGTTCACAATAGGACATAACATTTTGAGATCCCATCACTTCATTATTTTCAGGTACATGAACCTCTAATAAGGTTTCATGAAGTGGTATGTCGTAGGCTCTTCAAGAGCTCATTGCCTTCTTATTATGATTATTTGCTCCTTATTCTTTTCAAGGATTACTTTATTTGGAACCGATTAGTCTACCACGCTTCATGCATGCGTAGATTTTGTTCTTTAGGAACACAAAATAAGAGCACTTGCGCTTAATATGAGATGCTTTCCGCATTTGACTTGAATTATCTTTTGGATGACGATTTGGTAATAATTCCTAACATATTTCATAGCGCTTATAATCTCCCCCTTATGTTAGAAAAACTAACATACATCCTCTACTTCTTTGAGGAATCCATTTTTGTGCATTATGATATATTCATTAATCATATACCGCACATCAAAATTATTAGATGGAATAATTGGTTCCCAAACTTGAATCAATTGAGAGGAAAGAAATAATTATAATTTATTGGTCTAATGCATACAAGTGTTATTGCAATATATCATATTTCAGACCAATACATGAAGTTTTATTTTCATTAACAATGGTTTAGATATTTATCGAAGGCATTCAAAGCTAAACCATCATCATCAAGATGAATTATCTTGATTACACAATCTGAAAGTCATGCTTAACTCGATTTTATTGAGCAAGAAACTTTATGATTGTCAAACTGCAGATTGACAATAAATGTACATGTGATCATCTTATTGATGCATCATTTTAACATATCACATAATAGATGAACGGTCCCTTATTCACCTTTAATAATTTTTAGATTTGAAGGGATCCAATCCCAATATTAGTTGGTCCAACCAACTTATCATGAGAACAAACGACATAAACAATTCTTGAAGAATCTTCTAGTTCTTCAATACATGCACATCTTCAAGATGTCACAATCGTTCATATCAATTTATAAACTTTTATTTTAGTAAACTCCAAGTTTACCATAACATGTACTTTTTCTTTAGTAAATTTTAGATTTACTATCACATGAATAAATTTCAGATTTGCTACTTCAAAAGTAGATTTTAAAATTATTCAATCTCTTTCGAAGATGAGTTGTGATACAACGTTTGCATTAATAAGTTTCTCATTCCCTAGGAATGGAATATAATCGTGTCTTAAGCCTATCAAATTATGATAGCTTATAACCCCTTTCAAGATTTTGCTACTTCAGACGCAAATCGAGACATACATATGATGTAGAATTTTTTTTTAATCTAGCATATCTTATAATCATATAAGCGTGTGAAAATATCATCACTTTTGATGATCATTATCATATTGTCCCTCTACGCGTATATTCGTGCATTCAATCACTTGTCTTCTTTTAAACATATTATGCACTGCTACCACATACACTTCAAGAATGAAGTAAATTGTCATATTTCAGACTTATCAAATATTGCTACCACATTCACTTCATGGAATGGAGCATATTCAATGGGTTGAATTTCATGACTTTTCATCAAACACCCATTATTTTTCCTTAGCCATCACAATATCATCAATATGGTGTATTTAGATTCAAACTCATTTGATCCATATAAAAACGTCTTCGGCATGAATCGATGGGACTTGAACCCCAACATATTATCATTCTTTTTGATAATATTGTTCTTGAGGAATAAATTTAAAATATAAATGGTTCCAAACCAATTTTTTTTTTAAAATCCAATAATAATTATATTAGTAGTAGCAAATGAAAGATAACATAAAGAATTACTAACCTTGAAATACTTCAGATTTATAATCTCACCATATAAAACAGAACAGAATAAAGAAGAAGATAACGTGATATAAAACAAGACAGAATAAAGAAGAAGAGTAAAGGGAATAGAGAGAATAATTCTTATTACTTTGAGGGATGAAAGATCAAGATTGTCAATACAATGAACAAAATTTCTCTATTTATAAGAAAAATTTACTCCTAGTCTGAGTAAAAAATAAATGCTTCAAATCCTAATAGTTATCAAAGTAGATCTTGATAGAAATTCACTATAATATAAATATATTTATAACAGTTTTATATATCTATTATCGGTCAGTTATTAATTTTTGTCTGCTAAACTTTTGAAATAAAACAATATTTAATGAGTTGTTCCTATGCCACTCTCGTCAACTTCTTTTTCCATTTTATGTAACACTTTTTTTTATTTTTAGTCTGCTTACAAAGAAATGTGACCTTATAATTAGAAATAATTTTAATTTAAAATTATCTTTTATTATTAATAAAATAATTTATAGCCTCATAAATATCTAAAAATTATTTTAGATCACAAATTTTAAAAAATATCTTTTTACTAAAACTTCATATTCCACGTAAATTATAGAACCGTCAATATGAGTTAGGCTCGTTGGGCCGGTCCGACCCGGCCTGTAATTTGATGGAGTTGAGCTTCAGTTTTTGTAGCCCATTTAAGAACGGGACTTTTTAGCTCCGCCGGATAAACCCGTGGCTCGTGGGGCTCGAGCAATGTGGGTTGGGTTAGCCCGTGGGCTGGTCCATAAGTTAAATACATGCAACTCTTTAAGTTGCTTATTAGTATTTTTATTTGGTTTGAAGGATATCATGTCAAAAGTTATTTAATTTCGCTATTAGAAGCATGTTTTGAGGTGTTGGAGACTTCATTAATAAGTATTAACATTATGTAATATTGTCTGACAATATTTATGTTTATTAACATTCTAAAATTAAATTAAAAAATATTATTTTTTTTAAAAAAAGAGGGCTAACCCGTGAGGCCCATAACCCACAGAGTAATAGTGTGAGTTTAGTGTTTTTTGACCCATTATTTTGATGAGTTAGTCCGACTTGATCCGTCAAACTTAAAGCCTGTGTGAACTAGTTTAGATGGATTGAGTCGACCCGTATTGAGATGTTTAGTAAAAGAATACTGATGAAATAGTAATTCTAAGAATTTTGAAGAAGACGTATTGTTTTTGTTCAAACTTAATAAACCAATAACATTCACGATGCTAGTATTGTAACGTCAAAAAGAATATTACTTTATTTATTACTCTAATGATTTAATTTTTTATATATATAAACGGCGTGAGATTGCTTGGCGTCAAAATCCAGCCGTTAAAAGGGTCAAAAAACGAATATATAAACAACCCCCAGTAGTTCACTAGTCAGTCTCTTCCTTCTTAAGCACACTTACTCTATTCAAAACCCAATAAATTCGCCAGTTATACGATAATCTGCGTAAGATTATTTTATTACTATATATATTGGTATCTGATTTAAGGTTATTTATATACTCTACTAGATTATTTGTAATCTCTTTCTTCTCAAACACACTTTTTATGATATTCAAAACCCAGTTATATTAGTAGTACTACAACATTATTATTTGTACCTTTCAGAATCTTCTTCAGTTTCCCGCTACTTCTCTCTAAAAAAAAATACTTAATAAACCCTACTTTACTGCAAAACCGTCAGTTACAACTTACATTCAGTTCTTTTACTTCTCTCTCTACATTTTTTTCTGTATTTTCACTTTTGTTTATTTCGCGATTTCCAAGTAATTCGAGCGTTTTTTCATCGCATCTTGCTTATCATTGTATGTTTTCCAGCTGTTTTTTTTTTTTTTTTGGTTAAAAAATATATTGTTGTTAAGTCAGGTGGTGATTCTGTATGTTGTGTAGTTTTGATCGTGTTTGATTGATTGTTGACAGGATGCTAGTGTAAAGTTTTGATTTTTTTGTGTTGAGTTGTTCAATTTTGTTTTATTTTGGATTTGTTTATTCAGGTGATGATTCTGTATGTTGTGTAATTTTGAATGCTAGTGTAAAATTTTGATATTTGTGTTCAATTTTGATTTATTTTTATTAAAAATTGGTAAAAAAAAAAAGAAAGAAGAAGGGAGTTTTGGGTGTTTTTTTACAGGTGATGCTTCTGTTTGTCGTGGTGAAGTTTTGATTGTGTTCGATTGCCGATGAAATTCTAGTGCAAATTTTTGGACTTTGTGTTGAATTTAGTTCGTTTTTTGGCTTAGAAGTTGAAGAAAAGGGGTTCTTTTTGGGTGGTTTGTTCAGGTGATTATCCTGTTTGTTGTGTAATTTTGATCTTGTGTGATTGCTGACAAAATGCTTGTGCAAAGTTTTGTGAATTTTGAATTATTTTTTGTTAAAAGTTGAAAACAGTGATTTTTTTTGGGGGTTGTTATATTCAGGTGGTGATTCTGTATGTTCTGTAATTCTGATCGTGGTCAACTGCTGATTAAATGCTAGTGAAAAGTTTTGATCTTTGTGTTGAATTTTTTATTTTTTTGTTAGAAATTAAAAGGAAGAAAGGATTATTTTTTAATCCAAGCGTTTATTCGACGGTTCTGAAGCAATTTAAGTGTTTTTCTGCATTTTTCGCCGCATCTTGTTCATTAATGCATGTCTTCAAGCTTTTTTTTGGCCTGTTTGTGTTGTTT
This sequence comes from Capsicum baccatum var. pendulum, assembly GCA_030864225.1. Classification (NCBI taxonomy): domain Eukaryota; kingdom Viridiplantae; phylum Streptophyta; class Magnoliopsida; order Solanales; family Solanaceae; genus Capsicum; species Capsicum baccatum. The sequence continues at coordinate 11,030,382 of CM061550.1, forward strand.
ATTAAGGTGATGATTCTCTTTATTTTGAAAATCTAATCATGTTCAATTGATGACAAAATGCTAGTGCAAAGCTTTGATCTTTGTGTTGAAAAGTTGGATTTTAGTGTGTTTTATAAGTTCTTGAGGAAGTCCTTTAGTGATATCCATGAAACTGAAATATACAAAGTAAATTCGTTTGGCCGCTGCAAACAATGATATAAACAAAGTTATTTGTATTGGAATTAGTGAGCTTGAGTGGATACAAATGATCGTGATAGCAGATCCTTACTAGTTTACGTGTATTGTGCTTCTCTCGCGTCACTGTGAGATGTTTGATCGTATTACTGGATTCTTACAAGTTCCTTTCCGCAGTTTGTTTGGATGCCGTGAACATTTAGGATTAAGAATTTTTTTGTTTTTTATATAAATGTTCTTATGATCCGTTTGAAAAAAGTAGTTCCTTTTACTTTTTAGGTGTAACTGATAGCTTTTGCCGCTTCCAAGTCTAGATAAAAGTTGACGGCTAGTATAAAGACAGTCAACATATACTGATTGTTGGGCCCAGCATGTCTACATGCATAAATAAAGCTGCATATGGTTTCTGAGTTCTATAACTATTCTCTTTTTTCATTAACCAGCTTGTGCGTTTGAGAATTTGTTCTTACTTCTTTGTCGTAATTGCTTTGCATTTTGACATATTCTTTGGCTGCAAGATCATGATACAAGTTAAAGAGGAAGCTTTGACTCTGGAATTTGGTGGATTCACTTCTTGCTCATCTTTTTCTGATAGCAGTTATGAGGCTAGCACTCCGAGATGCTCCTCTGAGCCTGGGTAAGCTGAAAACTTTAATTTATTTCAGTGGCATAAAATTGGGACTCAAATAAGGTCTTTGAAAAAGATGGTTCATTGATGCAGTTATAAATTTAACTTCAATTGTTTAATCCTATTTCAGTTCCAGTTGTCAAAGGAGCTTAGGTCAAACTAAACGTTCTTCTCAGGCAGGCTGGACAGCAGAAGAGGTAATAAGCTAGTTGTTGAAGTTCTTGTTGTACATATAATGTGGTTGAATTTCAAGTGCATTATTCTCTGTTGAAGCTTTCTGTGTACGTATATGGTGATTTGTGTAACATTGCAATGAGGCAAAACTGGTGTATAAAAACTAAAGCCCGTTCTTGTCGAAGATAGTATAGATAATGTCGATCCCACAAGGATTAGGTTTCTAATATGCTGATTAGTATATCTTGATTACTATTTGAGAAATCCGATAATCTTGGAAATATAACTTTTTAATAATGACTAGAAAAACAAATAACCAACACAATTAGAACAAATGTTTTATATTTTAGGGAGATAAATGATGAGTCAAGAATCCATCTATGGAATATGTGATTCTCAGTACCTTTCCATCTACCCTCATTAAAGTATGAGCATTTCTCACAAATACATCCAGTCCCTCTAATCCTTTCTAATAATTTTACTCCTTTCGGTTATACCATTGATTGAAAGAAAAGATATATACAGATACAAAAGTAGTGTTGAATGTTTCCTGTAAGTAGAAACATATAGGCTTCTCTCGAATATCTATGTGACAATTCTAAGTTAAATTACTGATCCCTCTCATAATAGAATCAATATTCAACAAAAGAATATCATACACCTAATCAAATCAGTGGAAAAATTGATACATCTCTTGTAATTAATAAATCAATTAGATCCTCAAGAAATCAAACAAACACATGAGATGAAAGATAAATCAAACCAGAGGTTTCATCAAAACTCAATTACGAGAAAGTTACTCCATAAATGGGCTTAAAACAACAATCATAGAAAGTTTGAGTCATCATGTTATTCACATTTTCACCATGTTTCAGCAGCCATCGAAAGCAAAGAGACCAGGTCGTTATATTCTACCAAGTAGATTTAGAAGAAATTTTAAATTTCTTGAATCTTCCTCAAAAATCTTGAGTTCTCTTCTTTGCTTTCTTCTTTCTCCCAAAGTTGCGTCTATCTAAAATGTGCCGCCTTCCCCCTTAATATTTCGCCAAAAAAAGTTCCTTTATATATCCCCTAGTGCAACCCTAAAATAAAAGAGCTGAAAATTTGTATTCAAGGCTGTGAGCGTCGCTGCTACCAAAACTAATCCACTGCGACGGTCGGGGTTAGTTAACAAATTTTGAAGGAGCGTCTCAGCGACCAAAACTTGACTGTTGCGAAGGTCGGAGCTGTTTTATGCCCAATTGTTCTTCATTCTTTTGCATTTCTTTCGCTTGAATCTGGTCTATTTCCTTATCTTCCTCCTTATCTCCTTCAGTTCATATCTATCATCAGAACAACACAAATACGTGAGGAATTACTCCATATAATACTTAAAACTCAATAATCCAAACATGAGAAAAGGCCTAAAAATACATATAAATGTGACTCACCTCGTGATGAGAGTTCTCCGTGATAGATAGGTTCTTATAGAATTATTTATATGAGTTGTCATGTTCTTTTTCCTTTTTGGTTTCTGGTGCATGTGGATGTATCCATATGAGTTGTCATGCTTAGGATGATACTTATAGATCCTTTTCGTTTCTAGTGCATGTGGATGTTTAGGATGTATAAAGAAAGGATAAAGATAAATAATGTTAGTCACAATTCCAGTATCACTTTGGTTATCACAAAAAAAAAAAAAAAAGCTCCACTTTCATTTGCTCATTTTACTATTTGCATAGGCTCATTTCTTTTGATCTAGAAAATCCTGACTTCTTTAGTCCTTTCACAGGACAATCTGTTGACTGAAGTGGTGAAAAGGTTCAAAGGAAGAAACTGGAAAGGAATTGGTAATAAACCATTTATTCTCTCCTGCTCTATACTTTTCAGCTATATTTTTGTTTTTCCTTGAATGGTTACTTTTCAGCTAGTTTAAGTACAATGACTTTTACTTTTGCCCAAGCCGCTTTATGACTTGGTTCCTGCTCCAGGAGATGGTAGTTGTTTTTTTTTGGGGGGGGGGGGCAGCATGGAGAAATCGTTTACGTGGCAAAATTTCTGTATGGATAGTTTTTAGTACCTTACAACACTAGCACTTCCTTTTGCAGCATTTTCTGCCTCTTAAGTTGTCTCCTTTTACCTTGAAAGTAATAACCTGACATGAAGCCACTGGTTTGAAATTGATAAACAAACTATCAGCAGTATGAAAGTTACATACATGAAACCAGTTCATTATCTGCCATTACTCGGAAGGCGAAAGTTTTTAGGAAGCCTCTAGGATCTACCTTTTTTATTAATCTTTTCAGCACAATAAAATGTTTTCCATCTTTTGAATACCTGGCTATTTCAGGAAGTAACTTATATCGTTGTATAGTAAGATTTGTCTGCTGAACGTTTTGTATGATTGTATTGTGTTCTCTTTTGTTCTATAGCTGAGTTCTTGAATGGAAGGACTGATGTGCAGTGCTTGCATCGCTGGCAGAAGGTTCTGAATCCTGAGCTTGTAAAGGGTCCTTGGACAAAGGAGGTACCAAACAGTTTACAACCATTGGTTTGCCATAACTCATATATCAAGACTTCGATTATTAAAAACAACTGGTTTGTTCCTTTTGGAATTTCAGGAGGACGACCAGATTATTGAGTTAGTTGAGAAATTTGGCTGTAAGAAGTGGTCCATTATTGCCAAGTCTTTGCCTGGTCGCATTGGCAAGCAATGCCGGGAAAGGTCAGTTTCCAACTCTGCTTAAATCTGTTGCTATGCAAGAGTAATTTACATGCTCATAAACCCACTCTTTAAATGCTTCCTGGAACATCTGTATAGTTAGTCTGCTTACAGAGTTTTTCCTTGCCTGGAGAACTCATTTTGTCTCATTTTCCAGTGTTATGCAGGTATCTTATCTTTGCCGTATTTTCACTTAGTCCTACTGGATTTTCTGTCCTATGTAGGTCATGCTTGTTTATAGGAGCATTGTATTTCCTATTATCTATTGTTTCATGTTGTGTGGATCTTTTTGAAAGCTATCAATCAATCAAGTATGCTTAAATTCCAAAGCAGTAGGGGTTGGCTATATGAAAAATCCATGATCTATAATTTGAGGCACAACCCTTCTTTATAAGGATTCAGACAGCCTATGTTTTGTATTGTTTATAAGCTCTTGAATGATGAGGGGGACCAACCTGTTTAACAACATTTTCAAGTCCGCGAAGATGCCTGAGGCATGGAGATGGAGCACGATGATTCCTCTATATAAGAACAAGGGTGACATTCAGAGATGCAACAACTACCAGGGTATTAAGTTGTTGAGTCACACGATGAAGATTTGGGAGAGTGTGGTGGAGCGGAGTTTGAGAAATATTGTGTCTATTTCGGAGAATCAATTTGGATTTATGCCTGGTCGCTCGACGACTGTGGCAATTCACCTTGTGCGGAGACTGGTAGAGCAGTATAGAGAGAGGAAGAAAGATCTTCACACGGTGTTTATTGACTTGGAAAAGGCGTGTGGCAAGTATTTCTCGCATCGTATTGGGGCAGGTTGGATGAAATGGAAGCTCGCTTCGGGGATTTTATGCGATAAAAAGGTGCCTCCCAAGCTTAAAGGCAAATTCTATAGAGTTGCAGTCCGGCCGGCTTTGTTGTACGGAGCAGAGTGTTGGCCAGTTAAGACTTCCCATATCCAAAAGTTGAAGGTGGCGGAAATGAGGATGTTGCGTTGGATGTGTGGTCTTACAAGGGCTGACAGGGTTAGAAATGAGATTGTTCGGGAGAATGTGGGAGTGATATTGGTGGAGGAAGAAATGCGGGAAGTAAGGTTGAGATGGTTTGGTCATGTGATGAGGAGGGGCACGGATGCCCCAATTCGTAGGTGTGAGAGACTAGCGTTAGATGGTTTCAAGCGGGGTAGGGGTAGACCGAAGAAATACTGGAGAGAAGTGATTAGACGTGACATGGAGCAGTTACGTCTCGTTGAGGACATGACCCTGGATAGGAAGGTTTGGAGGAAAAACACTAGGATAGTGGGATAAGGTGGGTGGATGAATCGTAGTCCGTAGTTAGGAAGGTTTTTGTGTCTTTTGTTTGGTCTTGTACATTACTTTTGTGGATGTTGTATCTATGTTAGTTTTATCATGTTTCATGCTTTGAATATTTTTGTATATTGTCCTGTGTCTTGAGCCGGGGGTCTATCGGAAACAGCCTCTCTACTTCTTTAGAGGTAGTGGTATGGACAACGTACATTCTACCCTCCCCAGACCCCACTAGATGGGAATATACTGTGTTTGTTGTTGTTGTTATAAGTGAATAAGAAAAAGCTTGACAACTGAGAGCAGCTAAATATTTGATTACCACAATTTACTAGTGAATTCTATATTGAATTTTGCAGTTAAAGACTTAAAGGAGCTCTGAATCTCTATGTTCTGTGCCAATTGAAAAAAGAAAATGACATTGGTTGATTATTGCAAGTTATTATACTTGTTGCACTCTGCTATGTACACTAATGTTGTGAGATCATCCATGAATGTCACAGGTGGCACAACCATCTTGACCCAACAATAAAAAGAGATGCCTGGACTGAACAGGAAGATTCGGTCCTATGCCTCTATCACCAAATATACGGGAACAAGTGGGCTGAAATTGCAAGGTTTCTGCCTGGAAGGTATTCAAGAAAATCTATTTCTTGTATTTTGTATATCAGTGTCTGATCTAGAGTTTCTTGTGCATCCCCAAAATGTAGATCCAAGTAAATTGCAAAATCTATCACCTTCTCATACCAATGGTAGAGCATTTATAGTGCATGATGCTGAAAAGTCAGCGTTAGTAAAAGTGTGATATAACTCGCACGCCAATCAAACACAAACCTTTTGATTTTTAGGGTGCCTTGTATAGTGCTTGCAGTGTATCAAAATCCTGGATACTACTCGGGCTTGTTTGAGATGAGCAGATAATTTTTATAATGAAGGCGGCGAAGGAAATTGTCCATCTTTTTTTCATTCGATGTGGGGCTCTTGAACACCCAACCTCATGCCCAGGGCTGGACATCTGGAGCGTGAGCAATTTAATATAGGGGCCCAACGTTGGGAAACAAGGATTGGGATGAGTCCTAATAGTCTGATGGCTAATTTCCTGAGTAGTCTGGATATTCTAGGTTTTGTAACTGTACTTGTAAGGACTCAACCCAGAGGATTGATGTTCCTTTTGCGCTAATAGCTGTAGGTACACGTGGAGGGATGGCTCTGGCTCAGCGGTAAGCTTGCTTACCGTGGTGTGCCAGGGTCGGGGGTTCGAAACGCCCCTCCAGCAAAGCTGGGGTGAGGGCGCGTAGGTGAGGCCAGATGGTCCCCCCCCTCCCCGACACCTACGGAGTAGGTATGAACCGGGTCGTCCCTTTTTAGCTGTAGGTACACGTGTCCATTTGTCTCTAACAAGCCAAGTTCTTAATTTTTCATCATTACTCTAAAATGATTTTTTTGCCTATGCTTGATGCATTCTGTTTGAATGATTTTTCACTAAAGTATCATATGCACACATATCTTTGATTAGTTCTCTTTTTGATCTATTTTTCCTTCTGGTGCTCTATCAGGACTGATAATGCAGTTAAAAATCATTGGAATTCTACAGTGAAGAAAAGATCGAACTTGAATTTACTAAGTAGGTTAGGGCCGGATATCCAAAGTGAGGGATCTCCAGATTTCTCAAGTCACAAGAAAAAACTAGAGATCAAGAAGCATTTAGCACAGGCTCATAATGCAGAAACACTTTGTTTGAGCAAGCAGACAGGAGTAGATAATGCTGCTGATGCTTGCTCAACTGATCTAAGAATTGGGTGTGCTTGTTCTCCTCGAAATGATTTGCACAAGGGTACTTCTTTATTTGGAGCCTGTAAATCATCAGAAAAGAATGCAAGGGATCTGATAAAGCCACTTAGTGGAATACAGTTTGGCAAGGCAGAAATTCTTCCAAATGGTGAGACTGACCAATCCAATTTAAATCTTACTAAAATATCAGATCCTCTCTTGACCTCTTTAGATTTTCCTTTGGATCCGTCACGCAAGACCAGATGGAGTAGTTCTCAAGTTAAGGCTGTTCACCCTACCACTTTTGGGAGAATGTATGAATCTCCCAAAAGGTCTAAGTACAGCACTGTTAATGACACTGACCATGATTTTTTGACTTTGTCATTGGCTGGCTTCACCGAGGTTCATTCCCAAGGTAACAAGAAGAATAAAGCATATGATATACAATCTTCTTTGGCTCTCAAGCAGCCCGGCTTCACCGAGGTTCATTCCAAAGATAACAAGAAGAATAAAGCATATGATACCCAATCTTCTTTGGTTCTCAAGCGGCCCGACTTCACAAAGATTCATTCCCGGGGTTACAAGAAGAATAAAGCATACTATACCCAATCTTCTTTGGCTCACAAGCAGCCCGGCTTCTTGAATTATGAACCACCAAAAGTAAAGGACTTGACGATTCCATTAACGGATGAAAACCTTAGTAGAGACAACATTATCGGGCGACAAAATAGCCATCTACTTTGCTCTACACCTCTTAGTTTAACAGTCTCTGCTAATAGTAGCAGTCCAGAATCTGTTTTAAGGAATTCTGCAATGAGCTACACAAAAACTCCTTCAATCATAAGAAAGAAGACTTCGAGATTTTCAGAAGCTTCTGGGCATTATAGTTGCACAGGCACCACCACACCCATGCATTTTCTCCGGAGTGTTCTCGACAGGGAAGACACCTCAAACCTGAAGGACAGGATTTCTGGATGTAAAAGATCTGTTTCAGGAAAATCTCTTGGAAGACGACTGGAATATGCCTTTGACATGGAATGGGATTCTTCTAGATGTTGCACGCCAGTTTCTGCAGCTTCACCTTGTGCTATTGGAGCTAATACAATGTTGACACCATAAAAACAGGTAACATAATGTAGCAGGTTGGTTTTTTTTTTTCATTAACTTCAGCTTTTTCCTGCTCAGTTTGAGAAGATTTCTTTTTTGGGGGGTGCTTGATCTCGAAAAGAGCATCTTTATTGCTACAGAAGATCTTAGCCTAACCACATATTATGGATGCGTGTAATTGCATTGCTTTCTGCGTTTGTTACTCTCCACAGTCTAAAATAATCGTCGTTTAATACTTTGATATACCCATTAAGAAAATCATTATGAGCACTAATCACAAAGGGTAATTTCTCCTCGAATTACCTTTTATCTCTACTCAGACTTTTTTAGATCATTTATTGGAGCTAGGGTGGATTTGGGGAAAAAAATTAATGCCTTCTTGGTTTTCTAGAGCGACACTTATATGGACCAAACTGATTTGGCTAGAAAGATATTTATTTTGGACCAGAGGATTCGTACATTTTAAGTGGTTACACTTTCGAATTAGCAGGATGCAGACATTGGCGTTTTTTGACATAGGAAGGTGATCTATGTACATTGGCGTTTTTTAACATAGGAAGGGATCTATGTTTCCCTTGTTTGATGTTTCTTAGGCTCCTTACATTGGTTAACTAGAATAAAAGGCAACTTCAAATTGATGTTGGACCATTGTTTTAGTTAAATTAATGTATAAAACAAGTGAACTCTTCAAGCTTCTAGCTATTTTGTCTCGAAGAACCCTTGAGCCTGCAGGTTTTGTGACTTCAAACTGATCTGAAGATGACCTATTGATCTAGATTCGTTGCGTATTCCCTAATTAGATTTATTTTTGCATTTCCTTATTGCGAAACTGAAAATACTTATGGCAGGAGTGAAGTTGTAATTTAGTGTCGTACCTATTCCTTAGTCGATCACTCATTCATTAAGCTGAAAAGATGGTAATCAGAAAGGGGAGGAACGGTATTATGTGCATATATGAGTATACATGCATATTATATGTGACCATTCTGCAAAGAGAGACGTCATATATTTCCTGCCTCAATGTTCCTCTGTCCTCCCTCTGAGCTACTTTGATCCAGTCCTGCATTCTACCACGATGTTGAACTTTATGTATTTCTATTTATAATTTTCTTTTTTGATTCTAGGCATCAGCTTTAGACGACAGATGAACAGTCAAATCATATTAACTGATAGATCAGTCGGAGAATTCTCAACGCATGTCAATGATCGAGGTAACAAAAGACCAGTGAAGCAATGACATGCCGATACACTTGAGGAATTTGTTGGAGATGGAAGCCTGTGATTTTGGCATTCACTTAAACCGCGTGATTGCCTAATAAGGAAATATCACAAAAGGTACACTACAAGATGAGCTTGTTGAAGTAATTCTTGTTTTAGGGGAGTTGGCACAATCCTTGTGTGGATATGTACTCTGAAAAACTGTTTTCCCCTGCCCTGTTGTTTGTAAATATGCTTTAAAATCAATTGCCTATGGCATTTTACATTGTTGCGAAAATGTGCTTTTGGTGCTGTCTTGTTCCATGTCATTGTTTAATACATAATTATATTTTCCTGAGCCATTGGAGAGAGAAATTTTAGGTCTCACCTAAGAGTGTGGCCTAGTAGTCGATGAGTGTGTTGAGCATCGTGAGGTCAAGTTTAATTTCCCGCAAAAATAAAATATTAGGTGATTTCGTCCTATTTGTTGTAGTCTTGGTGGTACCCTATGTATGTGTAAGTTAGCTCAGACACCTCAGTTTTAATGTGTTATATACGACCCTATGATACTGCAATTATATTTCCTCTCATGTTCTATGAAAATGTTGCACTTCCACTGGGTTTTCAAGTGATTTTAGGATTATTATTTGTGCCAAGGTCTCAGTGAAAACAGTTTCTCTACCTAACAAAAATAGGCATATGACTTGTAACATCAATTTCTTTTTAGATCGCACTTGTGAAATTATACCGAGCAGGTTGTTATAGTATTGGTTTTAGGATTTGGACGTATATCGTCGGCATTTCTTGTAGACCATCCTTGCAATTTGCATCCTTAGCTATCTCTAAAAAACTTTTTGGATAAAATGATGAGAACCAATTATTGCTTTTCTCTATCAATTATTTAACTAATATGTCCTCAATATAATAGTACTAACTTTTTCTTATTGGACACTTTTTCTCTTTATGATAAGATTAGAATTATTATCCTTGAATTAGGATTATTGATATTGGTTATTATCTTTTTTTTTTTTTTTCCTCATCTGGTGTTTGGTATCCGCATTAAAGCCCAATTGATCCGAATTCGCATCGGGTAGGGCCTCATTCTGGGATAGCGCTCCCTATCAAGTATTTTTTCATACCTAGGGCTCGAATTCGAGATTTCTGGTTAAGGGAGGAGCAGCCTCATTCATTGCACCACATCCTTTGGTGGTGGTTATTATCCTTTCTAATGTACGATTTGAGTAGTAAAATACAAAAAGGCAACATCAACACAAACATATCTATTATATTTCGCAAAGTGCGGTCCGAACAACATATAGTCTACGATCTCCGGCTCAAGATAAAGACAGTCGTAATAAAAGTATCAGAAACAAGAGATAATAACAAATCAACAGATAATAACAGAACATAACTACCACGAATTAATATTACCGTCGATCTATCCGAAACAACATATATTAATAAAACCCCAGAACAAGAAACAAATATAACACTGCAACTAATAATACAGACAACAAATAACCAACATGGATTGTGATGTAGTGGATGAAGCTGCTCCACCCTTAATCAGAGGTCGAGGGTTCGACACTGGGTATGGAAAAAACTCTGTTGGGAGTGCTGTCATCTTAATGGGCCTTGCAACGCGCGATCCGGATTAGTCGGGGCTCCAATGCGGACACCGAACACCGGATGAAAACTAAAAAAGAAAATAGAGACAACAAATAAAATGCAAAAAGGCAAAGAAGAAAAATATAATTTTTTTTCATTTTTTAATTATTTTTTAGACAAACTGAGCTATCAGTTTTCAGATTTTCAGTTAGGAGGAGCAACGAAAAGAAATCTTGAAAATCGAAATTTTGGAAAGATAAGGAATTCCACGTTAGCCTTGACGTATGAAAATGACTTTACAAAAAGTTTGTTGTATCAAATATTACAAAATCATGTACCCATTGGCCTATAGTGAGAGATGATGATATATATAGGTGTGCAAATAAAATTCAGTATATTTAAGAATGATATTTTTAAGAAAATTTTTAATAGAATGATGATTTTAAGAAAATTGGCGAGATTAGTTTAAAGCAGATAATATCACATCATGTCAAAGTATTTTTGATTTAGTTTCAGTCGAACAACAAATATAGATAGAGGCGGAGTCAAAATTTGGTATTTGGGGGTTCAAAAAATTTATGACGGTACAATGATCTCGAGCTAAAAAAACAATAAACATTGGTAGGGACCAGGTTCAAACCCAAATCCCCACACAGCGGAAGGCTTTTCCGCCTTTCTCCTGACCACTAAGCCATCATCCTATTAATGTTGTGGTGGTTCAGACGTTTTTATTTATATATATATATATTCATTAATATAGAATCTGCAAAAAAAAAATTACTGGGTTCGTCCAAAACCCCCCACAATATACACACAAAGAAGTTGATGGAATTTGATCGGAATGGGTGATCTCAATTGGTATGGAGCTGATGAATCATATGAAATTTAATGTAAAAAAGATTACTAAGTAAGCAATAAAATTTCGTAAAATGAATAATATTACATCAAAACAAAAAAGAAAAAGCGTCCCGACCAGTAGACAGATAATGATAGTAATACTAATTCAAAGTTAATGTAATTCAAAATAAATTTGTTTGAATAAAATAATTTCAATAACATCAGAAAGTTCTTGCCTCATAGTGAAAGAGATATTTGGTACTATGATTGAAAGAGATATAAGTCTCAAGTCATGACTATATGAAAGATAATTTCACCATTATATTTTGGTTTAAGGTTAAATTAATTAATTAATTAAATCGAGATTCGTAGCGAATCAAAAAATAAATAAAATTTATGAATTCGATCCTTAACATTTTTAGCATTACATTAATTATATTTTTTAAATTGTAAATTTATACTTACTATTCATTGCAATTTCAATAAATTTTTACTAATTTACATTTATAAATATAAGATAATATATTTGGTACGATGAAAGAGACATTATTAAATAATTGAATAAGGTGAAATATATGCTAATTAATCATGACTTACTGTAACATTATGTGCGAATAAATTGTTACCCACAATGCAAGGAGTATGGTTCAATGATCTCTTTTAATGTTTTTCAAAAAAATAATAAGCATATCTAAACATAGACTAAAATATAAACAAATACGAAGAATACGTTAAAAATTATTACTACTATATAATTTAAGAGCAACAAATGTACAATTTTTTAGTAAGTGTCTATATCTAAGGCATCATGTTATATGTTCACACAATAAAATTTGAATTCACCAAATCCTTAATTTCTAGAATAACAATATTACTTACTTGGTTAGGTAAGTCATAAATTGTACAAATTTTAGTAAGTGCTAGCTAAGCATCATGTTATGTTTTACCAAAAAAAGCTAAGCATCATGTTTTATGTTCACAATAAGATTTATATTTACCAATCCTTAATTCTAGAATAATAACACAAAGTATATATTATTTACTTGGTAGGTAAGTCATATTCAATATATATATATATATATATATATATATATATATATATATTCAACCCCTTAAGTAAACATTTATGGAGTGACTCCCAATTTTATCATTTAAAACATTAGTATCTACTAAATTTGTACATAATACTACAAGGGGAACTTTCCCACTCAAAATTAGGTCTGTTTATCAGTGGATTTGATTTTAAAAGTTATTGAATTATAAACATGTTAAAGAATTATAAAATTATTAAAATATTAATCACTGTTATAAAATAATAAAGAATAAGAAGAAGAGAGAATAGAGAGAGAGTGATTCTTATTTCTTCTCTTGAGGATAATTTACAATGAAGGAAGCCTTCTATTTATAGAGGGAATTTGTCCCTCACACTAAAAGACAAATACATCAAATCCTGATAGACATCAAATAGATCTTGATAGACATTCACTATAATTGATATATATCATAATACTCCTCCTTGAATGTCTAACAATACGCATATAGGCTGCCTCATTAAAAAATTTATAAGGAAAATCCAGTGAGACAAAATAAGGGAAAAAAAGTACAGTGCGTATTAACTCCCCCTAATAAGAAAATCCTTGAATCCTTGCATTCCGATCTTGTGTACCATCTTCTTGAAAGTTGCAGTTGGAAGAGACTTGGTGAATAAATCAGCAACATTGTCACTTGAAAGAATCTGTTGTACGTCAATATCACCATTCTTTTGTAACTCATGTGTATTGAAGAGCTTTGACGATATGTGTTTCGTTCTAAATCCTTTTATGAATTCACCTTTCAGTTGTGCTATGCATACTGCATTATCTTCATATAAAATTGTGGGTACTTTGTCACATTTCAAGCCACATTTTTCTCGAATAAGATGTATTATGGACCTCAACCATACACGCTCTCGGCTTGCTCATGAATAGCTATAATCTCAACGTGATTCGATGAAGTGGCTACGATAGACTGCTTTATTGATCTCCAAGACATGACAGTACCCCACATATGAATCCATAGCCTGTTTGAGACCGAGCTTTATGCGGGTTAGATAAGTACCCAGTATCAACATACTAAGTTGTGAGATGATAAAAGGCACACATGAGACCATCTAGAAGAAGCATCTATTAGGACCATAAAGTATCTAAACGACCCACTAGGTGGGTGAATGGGTCCACAAATATCCCCATATATGTGTTCCAAGAACGTGGGAATTCAATACCAACTTTTGTTGGCGATGGCCTCACAATCAGCTTGCCTTGATAACAAGCATTGCATGAAAATTCACCATTCGAAAGAACCTTCAAATTCTTTAATGGATGCCCATTTAAATTTTCTATGATTCGTCTTATCATTATTGATCTTGGTTGTCCTAGACGATCATGCCAAAGTATAAAAGTATTGGAATCAATAAACTTCCGGTTTACTATAGAATGTGCTTCAATTGCACAAATTTTTGTCCAATACGGGCCAGAAGATAAAGCAGAGAACTTTTCAATAACACATGTCTGCCCAGAGACATTCTTGGTGATACCAAGATATTCAAAATTCATCTCATCAATTGTCTTGATATGATAATCATTTTCACAGATATCTTTAAAACTTGAGACTTAGGAGAAAACATGACATTGTTTATGATGAGTTTAGTTTCCTTAGGTAAGATTATAATGGTTTTTTCGAAGCCTTCAATCAAATTAGCACTATCAGAAATTGTAGTAACATTAATCTTGCCATGTTTAGATGAGAGAAATATTTCTCGTCTTTGAATATCGTATGTGTAATGCCAGAATCAATCAAATATATATCTTCACAATTTAACAGCTTACTTTGAAAATTATCTATATCTTCAAATAAAATGACATACACCAAATAAGATATATATAAAAAAAATTTCTTTGTACAAAGTGAAAATCATTAATAAATAATTAATTACCTTTTAATTAAGCAATTAGTTACATAAGAATACAATAATATAAGTAACTCAATTATTAATGCCAAATAAGATAGAAAGAACGACGAGTTTCATAACAACAAAACAAAGTACCACTGCCCTTCTTTTACTTTATTAAAATCATTATATTAAAATAGGGGAAAAAGGGAGCAACGAGTTCAAATTAGAATGAGCTAGGCATTATAAAATAATAAAGAACAAGAAGAAGATAAAGAGAGTGATTCTTATTTCTTTTTTTGAGGGATAATTTACAACGAAGGAAGCCCTTCTATAAATTTGCCCCTAGTTTCACACTAAAAGACAATACATTAAATCCTGATAGACATCAAATAGATCTTGATAGACATTCACTATAATTGATATATATCATAACAATTACTATAATTTAATACTATTATTATCAAGTTATCGATTAATTCCATTAATAAATTTTTTAAATCATAAAATCATAACCTTTAAAACTTCCATAAAATTCTCATCTCATCCCAATTCTTTTTCCAAGAATGCCCCCACCCCCTTTATACTACTTTTCTTCTGGTACAAAGTAAGTGATGTTTTTATCTCTCTTTTTTTAAAAAAAAAAAAAAAGTAAATGTTTTTGATAATTGAAGAAATTATAAACAATATTTAAGAGAATTTTACATAATTAAAAAATCTACACTCTTTATTTATATTATTTTTTTATTTATTTTTTTATTACACACCTCTTACAGAAATCATACCTTTTAAGAAACTTTTTTTCCCAAAAATAAGAATCAGTTATATGAGTAAAGTGGAAATCCTTTAATTAATTTTATTTAAAATTAATAAATGGACAAGTAATTTAAAATATGTATTCATAATAACACGAACTATTAATATGAAATGGACGGAATATTGAGTTACCTTTTCTGCAATATATTATTAAAGATGCTCTTTATTTTCTAGTGATGAATAGTTTATCAAGAGTATATTCAAGTTAAAAGAATTAATGTCTAAGTTAAAAGAATCGGTTATTTAAAACGAAAAGTAGAGTGTTAACTCTCCAATTAAAAAATATTGTAGTAACTTATTAGACTTAACAATCTCTTTAAAAAGAAAGTATTTATTAGAAGTTTATTTTACTAAATTACTTTTAAAATATATAAATTTAAATACATACATTTTATACAGTCAGCTAATCATTAATAAAAGGAATAATATTCAAAAAATATAATAATTTTTTTGTAATTTCATAAATAATACAACTAACTTAAAGTAAAAGCAAATATTTTGAGGACCAACTAAAATAAAAGTTTGGAGTAATTTCTCTCGACATAATTAGATTTTCAACCACCAAAGAATGTGGTGCAGTGGATAGAACTGTTCCTCCTCTAATTAAAGGGTTCAAATTCGAGTTCTGGGTTCTTGCTAGGGAACGTTATTCCCAAATGGGGTGCTACTCGAGGTAAATTCGAATTAGTCGAATTTCAATGTGAGTATTGAATACCGAATTAAAAATAAAAAAAAAATCCAAAACTCCATAAAATTCTCCTATCTTCTTCCAAGAATCCACAAACCACCCCCACCCCCACCCCCACCCCCCAAAAAAAAAACACTTCATGCTTTTTCCTTAATTAACCTCATTGCTTATCCACTTTTCCAATATAGTCTTGATTTGCTCAAACTCTTTTCCTATATATACCCCCTTCCCTTTTCCTCCACGTATCTTCTTCTTACTACTAGCTACTACCAACCCCCACCCCCACCCCCCTGCCCTCCACCCCTTTTGGTTTTTCTTCATAAAAACTGCTTCTTGATACAATAAAGATTCAATCCTTTTTTCTATATTGTAAAATGGGTGTTGAACATCAAGAAAATATATTGGTGACTGGTGGAGCTGGTTTCATTGGAACACACACAGTGGTGCAGCTACTGAATGAAGGGTTTAAGGTTACAATCATTGATAACTTTCATAATTCTGTTGAAGAAGCTGTTGATAGAGTTAGAGAATTAGTTGGGCCTCAGCTTTCACAGAATCTTGAATTCCATTTGGTATGTCTTCTCTTTTTTTTTTTAACTTCTTGATAGTGTTCTTTATCAAAGCCAACAATCTTTTTCTGAAAGAAAAATGGTGTGTGTGTGTGTGAGAGAGAATTTTTTATGTTTATGGACTTGACAAGTTCACAAGAATTATTCCTTGAATTCCATTTGGTAAGTTCTTTTCCTAGAAAAATGGTGTGTGTGTTTGTGAGTACATTTTTAATACTTACTTTTTTGCATGTTCTTTTTGATCAAAGAAAAGAACACCCTTTTTCTTGATCACCAAAAAAAATGGGGATTGGGGTGGGGTGGGGGTGGGGGTGGGGGTTGACAAGAATTATTCCTTTTGTAGGAGAATTATGGCTCAATTTTTTTTTGAGTTGATTATGTGTTTAAGCTAACATTTTGTTGTTATTGACTGTTTAAGGCCTCCTACATTTAAAGTTTGTTTTGATTGAATTATTTTAAGTGTTTTTAAGTCAAAATAACCGAGTGTAATTTCATGAGTGGGGGTGGGGGTGGGGGTGGGGGGGGGGGTTTGGGAGGCTCTGCCCAGCTTGTAATATTTGGGTAATAGTGATCTGCTTTTACTTTTTGGGGGGTGGGGGTGGGGGGTTCAGTGCCTTGCTTCATGCTGTTTTCATCTTATTGTAAAAGGTAATCTTGATTTTTCTTTATAGATAATTTAAAAAAAAAAAAAGAATCTTGATAAGTGTTTGTTGCTATTTGTATGCCATTTGTCTTTTAAATTTGCTTGGAAGTTTGCAACTAGGTCTGTCTAATCCTACTGTGTAGGAAAAGGGTAATTTTGGTTGGGCCTAAAATACTGGTCTTACATTTTTAAACACACAATAGTACTAAGTACTAAAAAGGGAAGGAAATGAAAGAAAAATGAAGAATTTTGTATATATCTGGGCTTGACAAATTCACAAGAACTATTCCTTTTGGTTATGTAGGAGAATTATGGCTCAATGTTTTCTTCATATGATCATATGTTTAGGTTAGATTTTTGTAGCCATGGAATGTTAAGAGGCTCCTACATTTAAGGATTTGTTTTATTCTTTGGGGTGGGTTGGGTTGGGGTGATTGTATTTGGTTGGAGGTTGAGGGGTTTACTTTTGTCTGTATCATGTTGTTATCATCTTCTTAAAACAGGTACTAATAAAAAAAGAAAATCTTGATAAGTGCTTGCTGCTATTTGTATGCCATTTTTGCCTTTTAATTTGCTATAGGATTTTGCAACTTGGTCTGTTTAATCCTACTATTTAAGAAAAGGGTAATTTTGGTTTTGTCATGAATGTTGATCTTACATACATACCTTAAAAATACACAATAGTACTAAAATTGGAATTTCCACTTGCTTTGGGAATTGGGATTTTACCTTATTTGTTTCTTGATGGCAGGGTGATATCAGAAACAAAGATGACTTGGAGAAGTTATTTTCTAAAAAGAAGTATGCAAATCTCTTACTTCAAATTATATGGTTTCCTTTGAATGCACTACTATGGTGTGTCTTGATATTCACTGTGTGGTGATATATATGGAAATAGGTTTGCTGCTGTGGTCCATTTTGCTGGACTTAAGGCTGTTGGAGAGAGTGTTGCTCATCCCTTTCTTTATTTTGAGAACAATCTGATTGGATCTATAACTTTGTATTCGGTCATGACCAAGTATAATTGTAAGAAGGTATGTCTTTCGATATATTTTTTGTTTCACTTATATATGAATTGCCGAAGTACGTTATGCATTCAGGGAAAGTTGGAATCTGTAGTGTTCATGATCGTTGCTGCTCCGTACTTGTTTTGGTAGGATTTGAAGGAAAATAGTAAATATGAGCTTCTTTCAAGATCTCATTTAGCCTTTGTGTAGCTAGGGGGCGAAAGGGGGTTCGTTTGTTCCGGATGTGAAATATTGTTGAATTCGTAGGAGGGTATTGAGTCGGTTCGTCAGATTGATAACTTTTGAATCTGATTGTGTGAAACTGCAGTTGGTTTTTTCTTCATCTGCAACAGTTTATGGTCAGCCTGAAAAGATCCCGTGTGTGGAGGATTTTGAATTGAAGGCTATGAATCCTTATGGTCGAACAAAGGTTTGTATTGTCAATAGGGGTCTCTTATTTTTGTAGTGAGCAGAGATTGTTCGTGCGATATTATCTCATTCTGTAAATTACGTAACTAACCTTTGTTTCGTTTAATTAATTAGCTCTTTCTTGAAGATATTGCTCGGGATATTCAGAAGGCAGATCAAGATTGGAATATCATACTGTTGAGATATTTCAACCCAGTAGGAGCTCATGAAAGTGGCAAACTTGGAGAAGATCCAAAGGGCATTCCCAACAATCTTATGCCTTACATTCAGCAAGTAGCTGTTGGTAGATTGCCGGAGTTGAACGTATATGGAACCGACTACCCTACATCTGATGGTACCGCGGTAGGTTTTGTTGGCTGACCTTTTGCGTGTATTGCTTCTTTTGTATGAGAAAATAAAAGAAAGAAATTGAAAGACTATAATTAACCATCCAATTATCTTCATGCGAAAGCTGAAGAAAATGAAGAGTGAGCAAAACTTACTAGCTGGAACTACTTGTTGAACTGTTATATATATTGAAGAAAATAGATAGAAATATAGTAGAAAATCCAAGATCCTTGGCATGAACTTGCTACCGTCAACATATTTCGTTCATACTTGGACTGATAAACGATTTATAATCTATTGCTCACTAGATACGAGACTATATCCATGTTATGGATTTGGCGGACGGTCATGTTGTTGCACTTCAGAGGCTTCTACGGCAAAATGATATAGGTAAGTAATCCTTTTCAAAGCAAAGTTAAGATCTGGATTCTTTTGTGCCGTGTTCAAGATAAATGATACACTCTCGTCGAATGATTTGCTATTTCATATTTTTCTATTAAAGGTAGCATCTTGTGTGACATTTGTTCTTCTCTTTAATGGCTTGCATTAGGTTGCGTTGCCTACAATTTGGGTACTGGGAAAGGGAAATCTGTCCTGGAGATGGTTGCCGCTTTTGAAAAAGCGTCCGGAAAGGTCTCTTAACGAATATATAAAACACGTTTAACATGCCAAACCGCACCTCAAGAGCATTTGAATTATTTGAACAAGGCAACAAGCTCGTCCTCTGCTGTACTAATATTTTTTTTGCTTTCAGAAAATCCCACTCAAAATGTGTCCAAGACGACCAGGTGATGCCACTGCTGTCTATGCATCAACCGAAAAGGCTGAGAAGGAACTCGGTTGGAAGTAAGTAGTAAATGGTTATTTTTCTATCCTTGGAGCAACTGTTGCTTGCGCCGTGCTGCCCCCCTCCTCTCTCCCCCTATTAATATTCTTGCATTGGTCTTTCGTTCCACCAGTTCAAAGAGATGTATCAATGCTGAGATCAAATCATTTTTACCTTTTTTCAGGGCAAAATATGGTATAAATGAGATGTGCAGGGACCAGTGGAAATGGGCAAGCCAAAACCCTTGGGGTTACCAATCAAAGCCTTGAAATGTTAAATAATACAAAGTATAGCACTTGGGAGGACAAAACTAGAGTCGACATCCTAGTACTTTACATTTTACGCAAACATAAATGTATCCTAAGACTAAATTGTTCAACAATTAGCTGCATAATAGCTGTTGATGGTTGTGTACTGGTGAATCCTGTTCTTGTTTTCCCTAATGCTTTAATGATCCCTTCAGCCAAATTTCTTTACTGATTGTAATTTCATTCGAAAAGAATAAAGGATCTGGTCTATTATGCTACTACTGAAGGTGGTGATAATAGCTGCGTTGAGTTAATAATGTTTTGGCGCGACATGCATAAATTACAACTCATCTGGTAATATGAACATGCATTAGGTTGTAATGTCTTTCCCAAATCATTCCCATCTGTGGGCACAAGATTTTGAGTTGTCTTGAGGGTTATCTTTAACATAGGCATCGATTGAACTTTGAAGCTAGAAGTCCTACATCCTGATTGCCAATGGCTCAGTGCAAACTATTGAGTGATGCCCTTCAAATGTCTCCAATTCTCTACTTCCATTGTTGATGAAGTTATGGTCTGTAGTTGACTTTTTACATATCCTTTGAAATGTGAAGAGATGGTATATGGCTAAAAAGGGCAGCCCGGGCATTAAATCTTCCGCCATGGCAGGGTCTGGGGATGGACTGGACCACAAGGGTATATTGTATGCGACCTTACCCTACATTTTTTGTGCAAGAGGTTGTTTCCGTTTCCACAGTTTGAATCCGTGACCTACTGATTACATGGTAGCAACTTGATCAGGTACTCCACGGCTCCACTTCAGATGGTATATGGTTGACTTAAGACACATCCCTTTGTCACCTACTTCCAGAAGTTGGTAACCAACTATCCTGTCCTTGAAACGACTTATCACCAGCCAATTATCAGTGTGTAACATGCAAATTTGCTCAATTGGCTGCATAACAATCTCAGACTTTGTTCTTTCTTGCTATTGATCAATTTACAATTAAAACAAGTTGCTCTTTTAAGTAAAGTCATTTGCTAAGAAGTAGGAAAAAGGAGAGCACTATGAAAGAAGAAAGTAATGTGATGGTGATTGCTCAGAGAATGTTATCTGGTGCTTCTCCTTCTTCATCAACTCCACACTCTCCTGCTGCACAACCACCTTTGCCAACGCCATCACCATATTCGTTCTCAGTGGCATCGACGAGGTTGAGATCAAGGCCTTCTCTATATACATATGATATTACCCTAAGGTCACTTGGGCTCCTGTTCTCTTTCATCTCTGCTCTTTCGTTAGCTGTACCATCACCAACACGGACCAAACGAGGGACTTCCAGATTACGGGATAACCCACAATTAATGTAAGAACCACTACCAAGCTGGTTGAATTGAGAGTAACACAATCAGTCCTATGGTTTTGAGAGCTGTTTTTACACTACTGCAGGTACTGCTTCACAGTAAGCATATTAGCTTTTATCTACTCTGCCTTTCAACTCTTCAAGAGAGTTTGTGACATTGCTTATGGAGGGGTCTTGATCTCCGATAGGACCTCCGACTATCTCAGTTTCATACTCGATCAGGTACTAATTGAACTTTAATTAGCTTGAGATTTTCTCCAAGTTCACAACCTAAAAGAAGTTGGCTCGGTGTTTCACATATAACTATGACCACAGAAATGGTAGCACCCCCACCTTTAGTTAGAACTAGTACCAAGAATTTACTCCTCTCTCTCTCTGGATGTCACCCGATGTATCATAAAGAATCTATGCTCTATTAACCACTAACAGTAAAACTTTATGTCGAACACTAATGGCAAGAAGTAGGCATCATCTTTATCTTTATCCAAGAACGAAAGAAACAGGAATAGGAGCATTGACTATCTAGCAGCCTAAATTTCAATTTTTCTGAATGCTTTTCTCTAGTTCTCCTCCTCATTCACTGCAGATAAAGCTTTCGAAAACATGAATTCTCTAAAGCAGAATGATTTAACAGTTGGCAGGTTACCTCCTTGTGTCCTCTTCTTCAGTAACTATACAAGTTATTCAACAGATGGACGGCCATACCACTCTCTGGAAGGCAGCTATTATTGCTGTTTGCATGTCGTTTATTGCTTTCGTGGTCCTTGCAATCTCTGCACTCTTATCAGGCTACAAGCTGTGCAAAAGGATCATATGGTGATGCACCGGGAATTGAACATAGACTTCATCTCCAGGATTGGCAAAGCAAACATAGCATAAAATGAGACATAATTGAAGCATCACAAGTAGCAATTGGGTGGCATATACCAACTATCCTCGACTACACTAATGATCTGATAGAAGTTGATAACAAGACGACGAGGGGTTCGGAAGTTTATAGCAAAGAAGAGAAAATTTAGGTAGAAATATCCATATACATTATTAATGTTGTGCCATTGTGTTGGTGAAAAAACAGTATAAGTAGTAACAAACTAGTTTGAATTTCCTTGCTTCAAAGTAACAATTTACAATTCTCTTTCTATAAAAAATGTTTTACTGCTTCCACTAATGCCATGGAGATAATAGTTCAACAGGAGTATTATCTTCTCTTAGTCAGGAACAAAATTATAAATACTACAAAACACTAGCCACTCCATATCCCAAAATTTTCAACCTTCCTTCATGAACAAAGAGGTATGGACTGCGTACATCTTACCCCCCCAGACCCCACTAGGTGGGAATACACTGGGTTTGTTGTTGTTGTTCTTCATGAACAAAGAAGTAGGTTCAGTTAAAAACCTGCAGTTGTCGCCAATTCAACATTAAGAACATTAATTCACATCTTCTACATCTATTTATTTATATTCAGCAGATCTTAAAGAACATTTTTCTCAGATGACTTGCATATATGATTCTAAATAAGTAGAGGTTGAAGCAAGCAACACGTTCACAATACCATCAGATATTCAGATCCAATGTAGACTGCCTTGGCACATTCTTTAGAAGACAAAATCGCAACTGAATTGGCATGTTAATGGCAAGCAACAACGTTTTCAGCTCTCACCATTAGTAAACGAATTCCAGTTGTCTTTAGTGAATGGTCTTGTAAAAATTTTACAGAAGCATGTGCTACGTAGTTTAATCTTCTACAGTGACAAGATTTCCCTCAGAAAATTCACAAGCCTGGATGGAGAGGGAAAGCTGCTTCTGTAGCTTTTTTACAACAAAGACTTCTGGCTCTTCACATATGGTTACTACTGTGCCCTTGCGGCCAAGCCTGCCCGTACGACCAGCTCGATGTGCATAGTGAACTGAGTCAGTAGGTAACCCCAGATTAACCACAAGATCACATTCAGGTAAATCCAAGCCTCTAGCTGAAAGCTCATTTGTTAGCAGCACCCTAACCTCCCCATTTCTGAACTTCTTTAAGATTGTCGATCTTACAAGTTTGCTGAGATCACCATGTAACTCTGCAGCTTTCATACCACGAGCTTCTAGTTTGAAGACAGCATCTTTCAGTTGTTTTGTGTGGTTCATAAAAGCTATTACACACTTGGCATCCAGAGCATGCACACACCTTCTTAACGTATCAACCTTGTGCTGAATCCTACTAATAGTGTAATAATGCTGCAAATTGGGGGGTAAGCTCTGAACATCAGGCATAACTTGTACATTTGAGCTTGAACTAGTAGTAGAAGACGTTCCTGATATATTAACAGGTACGGAAGGAGTGACGGACTCGAGTGGGACAACTTTATTGGCTTGGATGAGAAGTGGATCACAACCCCAACTTCTTGCTGCTCTTATAACTGAAAAGGGCACTGTTGCAGAGACCATGATAGTCTGACGCGCAGCTCTCTTGAGAAGTGGACTATTTGACTCTCTCCCCCCTGCACCAGGTCTTCTCCCCACATGGTCTAATATCCGCTTCATGTCCTCCCGGAAACTGAAAGCAAGGAGCTGATCAACTTCATCCAATACCAAGTAACGACAACCATGGGTAGGAAGCTTTCCAGCTGCACTAATCTCTGCTATCCGCCCAGGTGTTCCCACTACGATCGCGGGCTTGTTCTTCTTCAAAGCTTCCTCCTGTCTCGATCGGTTTGCACCCCCTACAAGCTGCTGGACTAGTTTCTTATTTGCTGGTCCTAATATCTTTTCAACTTCCCTGACAATCTGCATGCCGAGTTCCCTTGAAGGAGCTACTACAACTGCTTCGATGTCAATTTTTTTCCCAGTTTCATGGCCATTTAAACTTTCTCCCCTCAACGGACCTACTCGAGATAGTATGGGAAGAAGATAAGCTAATGTTTTTCCTGAACCTGTGTAGGACTGAATCACAACATCATGATTATTAAGAACAGTTGGCACTGCAGCAGCCTGAACATCAGTCGGAATTGTAAAGCCTTCCTTCTCAAGACTTTCGACCAACAAAGGTGGAAGGCCAAGCTCTGAAAATGACTTCGCTGAAAATGGCGCGGTGCTTATATCTACTGGGTTTTTCTCCCTAACAAATCCTGTTTTACTGCCACTAACTCTTTTCTTCTCTCTGCTCTTGGGGAACTCAACCGTTGAAATGCCCTGCTCGAGCTTGTTTTTCTCATTTGCACTTACTGTCTTAACTTCATTCTTCAATCCAAGGCTAGCTAGAGTGAGGGATCCACTGCCGCTTAAAAAGCGAACATTGCCTTGACCTTGAGATGGAGCTATCCGTGTAAACTGTGAAACTTTTCTGAAAGCTAAAGAATCCCCAATTAACAAGAGGGCCCTGGTTAGTACTAAAGCAGACATGGTTCTTCTAGCACTTCTTTCCCAGTTGCTATCTCATGGAACAAGTCAAACTTGATATTACTATTTATAAAGCCAAAATCCTCTTAAGCAAGCAGTGTACTATCATGAACGATTAATCTGCAACAAGAACATTAAAATATCAAACATACACACCAATGTAGGATCTACAATAAGTAAAATTAAGATTTAGCACATCAGCCTTTGTCTTCAATAGAAATTGAAGAATGCAGTGACAGAGGTATGCCTCTTTTTGGCTGTAATATCTCTCTTCGATGAAAAGAAACAAATCAAACTAATATAGAAAGCAAAGATAATTAGCAGCATGTCAAACATGACTAAATCAATTAATCTATCAACTATGCCTCAATTACAACTAGTACGTGTGTGTTATAACTTATATGAATGCTCTATATCCATTCGGCTTCATTCAACGATAGATCCTAAGCTTGAATCCACCTTAGGTGCCGAGTGACGTCCTCTACTCCCTAACTAAACATAGTTCTTCCAAGCCATATCATTCCTATACTAAAAAGTAATATGTATTTAATTTTATAATTCTGGCGTCTGGACCAACTTGTGTGCACCTTGACTAGTTCCACGGGGACTCCCACGAAGAGGTATCCGATAACTCTATCCACCAAGGCTGAACGGATGGAAAAACACGACCTATCGTCTTTGTCTTGGTTGTCAACAACTAAAAACCACGTCTTTCAAGGCCATATGCATTAAAGAAATGTTTGTTTTATTTATTTTCTTTATAAAAAAGTTAAAGGAGAGCCTTGGAGTAACCAGTAAAGTTGTTCCCATGCAATCAGGAGGTCACATGTTCAAGCCTTGGAAACAGACTTGGGCAGAAATGCAAGGTAAGGCTGCATACAATACACCGTTGTGGTAGGCCCCTTCCCCAGACCCTGCACATAGCGGGAGCTTTAGTGAACCGGGCTGCCCTTTTTAAGAAAAAAGTTGTATTTGTGCACTCTTGAAGAGCAATACAAGGAATAACTAATGCCTTTTACTGCAGTAAAGCATAATCCACAGAACCTGAAACTCTTCTTACTAATCATACAGCACAAACTTCGCAATTGGTAAACACCAAGAAAATAGAAAACATTGATAGAGACATTTTGTCAAACACATGGTGAACAAAGCACATCAAAAACCAAAACTGAACTCTCACTTCCACCATCAGTATAAAGGGTAGACTTTGTAAAGTTTTCTACTTTATAGAAAGGAAGAGTGAAAGTGAAGGCATTGTTTTACCTTGTTCTTCTTAAGCTTCTCTTCTCCACCTTACCTTCCCTGCCCTGCTTGCTAGTTATCTATCTATTGTTGAGGAAGATATCTTCATTCTTATCATTTTGATGATAATATCAAGGCCCAATTATGACATCATAATATCTCATTCATTTGGGCTAAGATAAAATATTGAAGTCCACAAACTCAAGCCTAATTCTTTGATGGGCTCCAGCCCAATTTGTTTTGTTACAAGGGGGGGGGGGGGGGCATGGTATGGTATAGTATATACCAAATTACCATATCAAATAGAAATTTTTGATACTGAGGTTTTTGGTATTATGATATATGGTATATATTTAAAAAAAAATGGTATAAGGTATTTACAAATGACATACCGAAATACCGAATACCATATTGAAGTATATATAGTTACATAAGTAACTTATATATATATATATGTATATATAAAAGTACTTAATATTAGTATAAAAATGTTTAGACTTTTAAACTTTCTCTACTCTAGCTTGATTGAAATATCTTTTTGGTGTAATTGACTAATAAAAGGAATTGTTTGTACTTCTTTTTCAATATTTCTACATGTGTAATGCATTTTTATGATACAATTAAGACATGTTTTTGAAAAGTCGAAGTAATAATACTCTAGTATACGAGTATATATTATCAAAGTTAAACAAATTATGGTTATCAATTACCATACGTCAAAATACCGAACCATGCCGAATTAATATGGTATGGTAATGGTATAATGTTTTTAAAAACCGAATACCGAAGTTTCAAATACCGTACCATACCATACTATGCCCACCCCTAGTTATAAGGAAAACAACGTAAATCTCGATAGCTTAGAGTTTAATTACAGGAAATTTTGATATTTTACATAATTATTAAAAGTCTCAATTCTGAATCTATCGAGATACATAATTAGCTCCCAATACATCCAACGAAAATACATTTTTTCCTTTATAAAGATATATAATTAGTTTTCAATACATTTTAAAAAAAAAATTATGTCTGTCGAAATACATAATGCATTCAACGAAAATACATTTTCTCCTTTGTAGAGAGACATAATTAACTCCCGATATACTTTCTTCAATTTTAAACCTATTGAGATACATAATTAACTCTTCATTCATCCACGAGGCAAAGGCTACAATGTGCAAAATGTGTGGCCTTTTCTATGATCAAAAGCCACATTTGAAGTATCCCTTTTAGAGCCACGTTTTTAACACCATAGGACTATACTTTTAGGGGTCGTTTGTAGGGCTGTGTAAAAATCGAACCGACTGATAAATCAAATCGATAAAAATGTTATTGGGTTATTGGTATTGGGTTATCAGGTTAATGATTTTTTATTGATTTTATAAAAAAATTTATTGGGTAAACGGTTCGGTATCAATTTTAGCTTATTGGGTTATCGGTTAAACCAATAACCCAATAAGGATACACTAAGTTGTTGTTTTATCCCTATTTATGTTATATATAGATATCTCTCTCTCTTTATCTCTCTCTCTCTATATATATAGATATGTGTATGTATATAGATTATATACACTATTAATTCACATTTCAGTGATTCACAAAGTATTAACCTATTTAGGGCAACAAAGGCCCAATATAAAGTTCGGCTATTATCGTAATGAAAAGCTTGAAGCATTTAAAGCTAAGGGTGTGCATCGGTTCGGTTCGGTTCGGTTCGGTTCAGTTTTACGTGTTATTGGTTCGGTTTATTGATTTTTGGTTTTTAAATATGTAAAACCAATAACCACCAATAAGATATTTTCTTATCGGTTTCGATTTATCGATTTTTGGTCTTTAACGATTCGATTTTCGGTTTAACCAATAAGAAAATACTTATAAAATAGAAATAGTAACAACTAACATAAAAAAGTAAAATCTTAATTACCGCCCAAACCTACGCAATGCATTTTAGTTTACAAGAATCTTCAAATTTGAACTGAATGTTAGTTAGGAAAAAATTGAATCCTAATTGTTGGAAGCTATAAATGCTTCAAGTTTTTTATTACAATAATAGCCGAACTTTATATTGTGCCTTTGTTGCCCTGAATAAGTTAATACTTTGTGAATCACTGAATTATAAATTAGTAGTGCATATAATCTATATGCATACACACATATATATATAGAGAGAGAAGGATAGATAGATAGATAGATAGATAGATAGATAGATAGATAGATAGATAGATAGATAGATAAAGAGAGAGATTTAAATATATAACATAAATAGGGATAAAACAATAACTTAGTGTATCCTTATTGGGTTATCGGTTTAACCGATAACGCAATAAGCTAAAACCGATACCAAACCGTTTACCCAATAAATTTTTTTATAAAACCAATAAAAAACCGTTAACCCGATAACCCAATACCAATAACCTAATAACATTTTTATCGGTTCGGTTTTTGCACAACCCTATTTAAAGCTTTCAACAATTAGGATTCAATTTTTTTTCTAACTAACATTCAGTTCAAATTTGAAGGTTCTTGTACACTAAAATGCATTGCGTGGGTTTTGGCGGTAATTAAGATTTCATTTTTTTATATTAGTTGTTGTTATTTCTATTTTATAAGTATTTTCTTATTGATTAAACCGAAAATCAAACCGTTAAGGACCAAAAAACGATAAATCGAAACAGATAAGAAAATATCTTATTGATTGGTTATTGATTTTACATATTTAAAAACCGAAAATCGATAAACCGAATCAATAACACGTAAAACCTAACCGACCGATGCACACCCCTAATTATGCGTGTGGGGTGTGTGTGGAGTGGGGTGGGGGTGAGGGGGGCGGGGACTGCAAGCAACCTTTTTAAGTGAATTTAAGTAGAATTTTTTTCAAATGTATTAACAAATTAGACCCATATTTTGAATTGTTTTACGTCATAAATAAAATTCAGTCGCTCAAAAATTCTATTAAACAACAAATTCACATCTCTTGCAACCAACGCAGCCCTACTCAAAAATATATAAGACAAGAAAAGAGGAGTTTACAAAACTGAGGAAAGATTAAAATACTTTATAAAACTTTTATTTAGTTCTTGACTATTTGAGTCTCATATTTCTCTTTTGGAAAAAATAGTGAAATTTAGCAAGTAATGAATGAACAAATTCAAGTTTCTTTAAAGGTCGTTGACCCAAATTTAATAAGATTACATTAATTACAATAACTTAAATCAGACAAATGGAGTTTACAGACACTGCCCTAAAACTATGACAGTGGTATAAATTATAATTAATATAAACTGAATTCCATAATAATTACTAGTATAATAAAAATTAGATTGAGCTGCAACCACAGAATTGCAGGTCCACATTATATATTACACATATCTAGCTAGCCTTTTTAGTAAAACCTATTTCAACCTATAAAAAATCAGGTTGATATGTAGCACAAATTAATTAATGAGGTATCTTAACAAAATATTCAAAGGGACATTCATAATTTAAAAATAACAATAAAATTATTTAGATACTAAAAATAAATAAATAAATAAAACAATTAAAATTGATTAAGAATTCATGAGTTGGTTATAAATTATGACCTCATATTTTAACTCAGTTTTTGAATGGATTATTAATCCGCTAACTCAATCTACTTTGACCCTTTTAGATTCAGCTCAACTTGCTCATTGACGCGTATCGATACACAATGGAATAACTTCTTTCTTCTACATTCTTCTATCTCATTAGCCAGAAACATACTGCAGGGCCCTATTAAGAAAAGTTTGATAAATATAATATGCCAAATATGGCATGATTATGCCACTACTCAAAATTTGCATGGATGAGATGAGATACTCTAAAACATGTCCATATGTACCCATAGCTGTCTAATTAAGGACAATGCAAGTTATGTTGAAAGCTCTAGTTTCTTTGTGAGCCGGAGCTTTGCTTAGTCCTCCTTCACTTTATCCGGTTCTTACTGTCTTGTTAAAGCTTGCAGCTGATCTGATGAAGCAAGTCTCTTTTTAATGACTTTAAGATAGATATGGCTAAATAAATTTCCTTATATATCAAGCCCCGAAAAGATACATGGATGTGGAAACAAACAATTGTACTCCAAATTAAAGAGTGGACATCACATTACCTCCTCCGTTATAATCAAAACATAACACCAAATCCGTAGAACCGACAACTTTGGAAGTTCCTCTTATTACTTTCAAAAGTGTTTAGTTTCATCTGAA
The DNA here is from genome assembly GCA_030864225.1 of Capsicum baccatum var. pendulum. Classification (NCBI taxonomy): domain Eukaryota; kingdom Viridiplantae; phylum Streptophyta; class Magnoliopsida; order Solanales; family Solanaceae; genus Capsicum; species Capsicum baccatum. Next base: position 11,060,571 of record CM061550.1, read on the forward strand.
GAGCTTTAATAAGAACTATATATGGAAAGTCTTTCAAAGAAGAAATATATATGGTGTTTGAGATTGTGAAACATTGTGCGAGCAATGTTCGCGAAATGATTTGAAGAGCAAAAAAAGAGGAATTTAAAAACAAAGTAAATTAGGGTTTAGTTTAATTCATTGTTAAATTGATAACGATCATAATTGATTAGTTGATACCTTAATAATTTTTTAACGATTTAACATTTCTACAAAAGGATAAGTACTTTCAAAAATAAAATCGAATTATTTGATACAGTACTACTACCCTAGATTCTATAATCTAATTCTGGACTTGACTAGTTAATAAAAATTCTATATTGAGAGGATAATTTTAAAATATAGATCTAATTTTATCCATACTTATTTTTCATATTATATTAAGAAATTCCCACATCTTTCTCTTATGTCATCATGTTAAAAGTTTTTTGAAAGAGCATTGCAATGGATGCTGTAATAAATTATGTTGCGGACTCCTACGATAACGATTGATTTATCTTGTGTAAAAATATTTGAAACGTTACTATTAGTATTAGTATATTATGAACTTCACTTGACTGATAAATTGCAAATTGCTACCGACTCTTTAGTGGTAATAAACATATTGCATAAAGTTCTGAAAATAATTTTAATTTAACCTTAGCATGCCACGAATTAGGGAGTCCATGTCCATCGTTGATGCATGAGCCAAGGCTGCTGAACAAGGTAGTCGATTTGATAGCTAAAGAGGATCGAAAGATGAATGTGAATCGTCTTTTCGAAGAATGAATAGTTTCCCTTTGTTTGTCAGAATTAGACAAAAATGAAATTAGGGACTAATATTTGTAATAATAGTTCTAGGCCAATACATTTTCTTGCTAGCTTTATCATAACTACTTATATTATGATGCTTTCTGAAAAAAAAAAGAAATTCCCATAATTTGCAACTCTGTGTTAAATCCGCCATGGTCTTAAATCTTAAGTAGCCGTTTGGTCATAGGGATTTTTTTTTTTGAAAAATTATTTCACTTTTAGTGAAAATATGTTGTGTTTGGTCATGAATTTTTCAACTCCAATTTCAAAAAATTATTTGGAAAAGTAAAAATAAGTTTTACAGTATAACCTCGATAAATTAATAATCGATAAATTAATAACCTCGCTAAAATAATAATTTTCTTCGGTCCCGAGTCGGGATCAACGTGGTAAATTAATAATTCGCTAAATTTATAAGATAATACAAAAAAAAAATTCATATAGGTCCCATTTGATATATAAATTAATAATTCATCTGTATCAAAATATTTCATACATAATACATAAGTAAACTAAACAGGTTTCTGAAAATATGAATCTAATGTTGTTTGTTTCTTCTTGAAATCAATATCACCTTGAATCTCATCTCTAACCCTTCTTACTGCATTAAGAATATCAGGTGTAGTCTTCTCATATTGCAAAAGGAAGTGATGTAAGGTGATTGTTGCTTTCAGAGCATCTTTGCGCGAAACTTGTTCTAATTCCACACTATCATCTTCCACTTCATCTTCTTTATGTGTTTCCATAACACTCTCAATTATTTGTTCATTCGTAGGTAGCTCAAAACTCGTATCATTTTCTCCCGGATAATTCAAAACATCTTCAGCATTCATTGCATTTCGATACTTCAATCCATTGATTAGATTCTGCAATTGTTGTAAGCCATCATTATTCAACTGTTCTTGATTTTCCGAGGATTCATCATCTAACAACCTAAGTTTACAATGCTTAAAACAATTTGCAATTGTACTTGAGTTGACATCCATTTTCCATGCCGAGATTGCAAGATTCATTGCATCTAAAACATTAATCTTTTCTGGATTTGAGATCCCAATTTCATAACCCTCCAAAAAATTTCGATAAAATCGCCTACGATAATACATCTTAAAAGCTCTTATGATCCCTGCATCACAAGACTGAATCTTTGATGTTGTGTTAGGTGGTAAAAAAAAACAATTCAACATTTCTCAAACCTTCGACATTTTTTGGATGAGCAGGACAATTATCAACAATTAAAAGAATTTTCCTGCCGTCCATTTTTGCATCAAGTTGTTGAACATATTCTTGGAATAGAATCCCAGTCATCCATGCTCTTTTATTGGCTCGATATTCACAATCCATGCTTCCCAAATTCACATTCTTGAAACAACGTGGTTTTAAATACTTCCCAATGATCCATAAAGGAATTTTCTCAGAACCATCCTCATTACAGCAAATAACAACTGTAAGTATTTCTTTATCTTGTTTCTTACCTTCAGGTTACTTCGTTGCAAGAGAATGATCTGGTTGTAGCCTAAAGAACAATCCAGTTTCATCCATATTGAAAACATCTTTCTTAGCAAACTAATCAAGTTTCTCTCTGATGGATTGTAAATTGCTCTCCATGGCCTCCATATTAACTGATCCACTTTCTCCAAAACGACGATATTGCTTGATACCGTGTCTTGATTTGAAACGCTCTAGCCAGCCTTGAGAAAAATGAAAATCAGGTGTATCGATGGGATACATCTTTTTTAGAAGCTCTTTTTCCTTCGTTACAATTAGTTCCTCATTCATATTAACACGCTCTTGGTAATGAATAAACCACTCGAACAGAGCCTTCTCTAATTCTGGAAATTTGGCAGCTTTATGTCTTTTAGCCTCATCTTTTGGAATGTCGGCTGCTGATAGATACTCTGCTGACCTCTTGATCGTGTTTGATATTGTGGCTTGACTCACTTGCAAATTAAACTTCTCTAACACCCATTGTTGCAATTGCTTTTGAGTGCATGCTAGATTTTGTTGTTTATACTCACACAGTTCTCTACGTATACCATTAGTCATGGTTGATTTTTTAACACCTTTGAGATGAGAAGCCATTTTTTTTGTCTTTTGATTTGAAGACTTGCATAATACATCTATTTATATAGTAACTTAGTTAATGTATGTACGTGTAACTACATACATTAATAATTGAGTGGATTTATACATTTTAATGAATGTAGGTACATGTAACTACATTAATAATTAAGTAGATTTATATATTTTATTAATATATACATAGAATATTAAAAATGTATCAGCAAAAATACATGAATTTGGTTAAGTATGCATAATTAATAGTCAATGTAGAAATTAATTTTCACGTACACCTAGGTACATTCATAATATGGACCCAAAAAGTATATAATTTATAAATTAATAATTATTAATTCATACGATTAATTAATACCTCGCTAAATTAATAAAATTTGACGGTCCCAACAGTATTAATTTATCGAGATTATACTGTACTTGTTTTCACTTATACTTCTTTCGTAAGATTTCAAAAACAACTTTAATTTATATTCATGGCCAAACACAACTCCAACTAAGGGTGTTCATGGTTTGGTTTTTAACCAAACCGAACCGCGATCCAAACCAAATCGATTAAACTGATATTTGGTTAGGTTTGGTTTTGAATTTTTAAAAATCGATACTAATTTGGTTTGGTTTTACTCTAAAATAACCGACAAAATAACCAAATTGAACCGATATATATATATATATATATATTATAATTATTTATGTATTATTCATAAATACAATATAAATATTTGTTACATTTTATATTTTAATCATGATTTAACTTTAGTCGTAACACATTAAGTCATTTCTTCATATAATTGATAGTACTTTATGAGATTCCAAGTGAATTTTGCACTTTAAATGACAAATTATATTAATTGTGAAAATAATATCTTGTTGTATATTGAAATTTATAGCTGAGATTCATTTGACTATAAACAATCATTAATTTTAACTTTCTTTTTGAACCTTATTGAGCAAAAAGTTTATGTGTTCACCTTTTGGGGGTTTATCATATCATTCCGTTAAATGTAGTTTTAAAATATATTTTTGAGAAGCATTCATATGGTGTTGTTCATAGTTTTACCGAAGTATAACACTCAGTTAACATCTTATTTTCAAGGTTGAGATACAACACTCGGTTAACATCTCATATGTTAGATTGAATTTATTTTTTTAGTTTTTAACTTTTATCATTAGTTAAAGTTATAAATCGAAAAAATAAAAAAAAATCAAACTAAACCGAACTAATACAACAAGAACCAAACCTACGGTTATTTTTTATTTGGTTTTAAAAATTTTAAAATCAACTAAGTTAATTTAGTTATAATTTTGACTAATAACAGACCCAAACTGACCCATAAACATCTAACTCCAACTTCATTTTTAACTCTAATTCCAACTCCTGAAAAAATATTTTCATGATTAAACGAGCCGTAATATGACAACATCAGCATTCTTATCTCCTACGTACGAATAAGCATTTCATAATTCATAGCCTCTCCGACACGTACTCTGCTCTCTCCGAGGTGCACTTTAAAACTAGGAAACAAGACACACGAAGTATTAGTGTTTCTTTGTTATCGAGGAAAATACTTTTAATTCTTTTTTATATAAGTAACTAAAATTATTTTAAAATATTTCTTTTAAAAAATAAATTATTATTATTATTATTATTATATTAAAAGTGAGAAAGATCTTATAAATCACGTTTGAACTTTTTGTCTTCTATTAAAAAATCTTTTCTTTAGATAAAATCATCTTTTTGCATAATCTATTTAAATTACACATCCAATAAACTAATATAAATTTTGAAAAAACAAAAATCCTATACAAAACCCAAACAAATCAATATGTTTCCTAATCGCGTGTAAAAGAGATTAAAAGAAAAGATGTCCTATTGAAAAACTAAATTATATATAACTACGTATTCTAACTAAATTATGACAAAAACGTTCTATAATAATAATAGTAATAATAATAATAATAGTAGTAGTAGCAATAATAATAGTAATAAAAATAATAATAATAATTTATAATTTATATCTATAATCTATAATGTATAATATATTAAAAGTGTGAAAACCTTTAGAAAAGTGATTCGAACTTTTTGTCTTCATTAAAAATCTTTTCTTTAGACAAAATCGATTTTGCACTATTTTCTTAAATAATTATTTAATTGCATTTATAATATTGTCTCCTAAAATATATGTGTATCAAGAGTTTAAAATATATGAAAAAAAATTCTTAAATTTATGATAAGATATAATTTTAGTCAATCATAATTTTACCTTATATAAAAATTGTATCTTATTAGAGTTATACTCACTATAAAGATTAGCACTAATTTCAAAAGTAGAAATCAGTTTTTTTTCTTCACACTAGTAATAACTTTGGAGTAGTATCTTTACTATTATTATTGTATTCATATTAAAGACGATGCCTAATTAACTTAGATTTAAAAGGAAAAAATAATAACAGAATAAGTAGAAAACTTACTATAATAGTATTTATATTAGAAAAGGTTTAAACTTTATTAATATTTTCTTTTTTTATCCTCCATACAATTGATTGTTCCTAATCAAGTGAGTTCTTTAAACTATATTAATATTGTTTTATAGCATGTGATAATTTTTTCTTGGTTTAGTTTGTTATTTATTTTATTTGATTGAAGAGATAAATTTTCTTGTGATTTCAGGTAAATTTTCTAAAATTTAGTACATTAATGAAATTTACAACAAATAAATCATCATGTAATTTTATAGATATATAATTGTTAATTGAGGTGTGTTTTAGTAAAATTTTGATATATCTTTTGATTGAAGGGATAAATTTACTTGAGATTTGAGGTAAGTATTTTAATTTTTTAATATATTCTTTATGATTAAAATCTTATTAGTATTTATTAAAGAGATGAATTTGTTTTGTGATTTGAGGTAAGTTTTCTAAAATTTTAGTATATTTTTGAAGTTTATAATAATAATCTATCATGTATTCTTGATTGACAATTGTTTTCTGAGTTTTTTTTTTTAAAAAATAAAAATATTGATGTATTTATAATTGAAGAGACAGATTTATTTGTGATTTGAGGTAAGCTGTAAAAAAAATTTGTATATTTTTTTATGTTTACAAAAATATCATGTATATTTTATAGACAATTGTTAATTGAGATTTTTTTTTTTTTTGTGACTGTAATTATAGTATGTTAAGTTTAAAATAATAAATTATCATGTATTCTTAATAGATAATTGTTAATTGATTTTTTTGTGTGTGATTTTTGTTAATAATGATGCATTTACAATTAATAATTTAAAATTGACTTATTTACAATTAATAATTTGAGATTGACTTAATTACAAATTTAAACAAATTCTTTGAATTATTACATTCCGTCATAAGAAATTAGTTAGTCATTCTGATTCTATATGAAGTCCGTTTAAAATTTAATTATATGCAACTTTTTTCAATTATGAATAAACTATGAGATCTGACATGTGATTATTATTTTTAACAATAGACTCTTTTGATTTATTGGTACGAGCTATATAGATATAATGAAATTTTTGATTGACAAGAGAGACACGTACAAAGCACGCACACTACTAAGTGATTGGAACTTTTGTCATTCATTAAGAATTTGAAATAAACAAATTATTTTTTTCACTTTTTTCTTAAGTAATTATTATTGCTTATTATATGAAATATTAAGTATATGAAATTAATTAATTAAAGTTCTTGTTGACCTAGGTATGCTTGGCATAGAAAAAATTTCTATAAACCAAAATAACTATAAATTTAGTCTAAAATTTGATATTTTACAAAATCAATATATTAAAATAGGGATTCTATATAAACGACTATCAAAATTTGCCTAAATTGACTATATTTTAATACAAGTTAATTTGGTTTACTACTAAACCCAATAAATTAAAGTTGCAAATTTATCGTAAATATGATTAATAATTTACACCAAATATTTTAAGTGATTACTTAATAATATAACGTATACACATTAATTTCATATATATAGAGAGAGAGGGGGGGGGGGGGGGGGGGGGTTAATTAACGTAATACGCTCTTATGTCTTTTATATTATTTGTATGAATATGTTAATTTTATATTTAAGTGTTTTTTCGTATTAAATAAATAAATTAATTTCTTAATTCAAGCATTTTTTTTTTTTACAATACCGAAGTAATTTTGTTAACTGAATTACTTGAAGTGAGGTACACGCGCGAGGCACGTAAGATATGACTACTAACTTAAAATTAGAGAAAATAAATTTTACAAGTAATATTTTTCATCAATATATCGTTTTTACCTTCCAACATACTTTTTTATCTTCACTCTCAAGTCTCACCTCATAAACTCTCATTTCTATCACTCAACGCTAGGTGATTCATCGCATTTCTCTTAATTTTGATTGATAATATATGGGTATTTCATGAATTTAATTGTGAAGCACAAAAATTAATTCTAAAATCATAATTATGAAAAGCCAAATCGATCATATCCTCTCTACTCTTCAACATATTTCATTTTCACTCTCACTCGTACATTGTAGCCTCCCATCGCTACCACCCAGGGCAGAGCTATTCATCGGTAGGAGTTCATTCGAATCTTCTTCAATGAACATCCTTTAATGTATATATAGTTAATTTCTTTTTTATGTATATATATAATAGACGTTGAAAATCCTTTAATTTGTTTGAATGTTATTTTTGAATTCTTTTAGTGAAAATCTTGATTCCACACTCCCTACCACACCACACCACCTCTCATGACATGTATTTAAATTATATACTCCCTAAGAATGACATACTTTTTCTTTTAATCTGTTTAAAAAAGAATGATCCATTTTTTTTTTATAATACTTTAATTTCAACTTTCTACATGACATGTCTAAAACTATAAGATTAGAAAATATTTTGATATATTTGACATAATTTTAATTTAAGATTATAAGAGTTAATTTTTTTTTTTTTAATTTTGTGTTAAATTAAAGTAAATTATTTTTTTTTAAATGAGGGAGTATAAAATAATTTTTAAATAAAAAAATCAAGATATTTACGCACCTTTAATGATGTTGGAAACTTAACGAAACAGGAGAACCTTCTGGAAAGATAAAACAAACTTTTTAGTTTCTATTTTCTTTTCTTAAGCTTATGGTACCTTCTCGCATTTTCCTAACTGAAAAAAAAAAAAAAATAGTTACTGGGTCCCACATACCCCTCTTAAAAAAAATTGACCCATCCATTTCTCCATTTTACCCTCTACTCCAATTACTCTATTACTAATATTATTAGTATTATTATTATTCCATTATTTTCCTCCCATGGTATTCTCTTTATCAACCATTTCTTCCTATCTCCCTCCTACTCACCTCCTAAGAAACTTCTAGAAACAAAAAAACACAATCTTTTTTTCTCTGTTGCTCGATTCGATTTTGGATCTGTGTTAATTAGTTTTAGCAGTGGATGTAATGGTGCCGTCGTCGGTTGAACAAACCGGCGAATCTAACACCCCCGCCGGTGCCGGTGCGGAGAATCAGAGATCTCTTCCAACGCCATTTTTGACGAAAACTTATCAGCTCGTTGATGATCCTACTATGGATGAGCTGATCTCATGGAATGAAGATGGTACCACATTCATCGTTTGGAAACCTGCTGAATTTGCTAGAGATTTGTTGCCTAAATATTTTAAGCATAATAATTTCTCCAGTTTCGTTCGCCAGCTTAATACTTACGTAAGTTTTAGTTTTCTTTATGAGTTTTTGTTTTATTTTTTCATTTTGTTCGCAGCTTAATACTTTACGTAAGTTTGATATTTTTGGAAAAGGAAGTTTGTGTTTTGTTTTTTCATTTTGTTCGCAGCTTAATACTTTACGTAAGTAAGTTTGTGTTTTGTTTTTCGTTGATTTAATTTTATTTGGTGAAATTATTGTTTATTGTTTAGGGATTCAGAAAAGTTGTACCTGATAGATGGGAATTTGCGAATGAATGTTTCCGGAGAGGTGAAAAAGGATTACTTCGTGACATTCAACGCCGGAAAATCTCACCGGCACCGGCAGGTACTGCTGTTACTCCTGCGGTTGCTGCTGCTACACCAGTAATGGCGGTAAATGCAGCACAAGCGGTGACGGTAGCGGTGGCACCGGCAGTGAGGATCCAGATATCGTCGTCGAATTCCGGTGACGAACAGGTGTTATCGTCGAATTCATCACCGGCGGGTACGGCATCTGGAGCTGCAGCTGCGGCGGTGTTAAGGATGACCACTTGCACGACGACGCCGGATCTTATAGAGGAAAACGAACGGCTGAGAAAGGAGAATGCTCAATTGAGCCAGGAGTTGAATCGGTTACGAGGTTTATGCAGTAATGTGTATAATCTCATGTCGAATTTCACGGCCAATCCGGCGGAGATTCCGGCGGGAATACCGGAAGGACGAGCTTTAGAATTGCTACGTACGGGGCAGGTTACGGCGGAGGTTGAAGGCGGCGCGGCCGATACGGCGGAGGAAGATATAAACCCGCGGCTGTTCGGAGTATCACTAGGTGTAAAGCGCGTGAGAAGAAGTAACGAAGAAGAATCTGATAGAGAAGGAAGGAGCCAGGATCAAGTACAACCGCATGGATCTGATGTGAAATCGGAGCCGTTAGATTCAGGAAGCGCTCATCATGATGATCAACAATGGATATGATGATGATAAATTAACCAATGGTGGGGACCACTTAAGCAATTGCTAGATAAACGAGAAAGGTGAGGGGGATGTTGTTGATAAAGAACACGTGTACAATGGGAAGGTAATTATCAAATGTTGGTTCTGGTGGTTTCTAGAAGTTGGAAGAGAGTGGGTCAATGGCTTTTAAAAAAAGGGGTCACTATATTAGATAAATATTTTTCGTATAAAAGGTGGAAAAGGAGAAAAAAAGTGGCTTTTTAAAAATGATGATCCATAATTATTGGATTGGAAAAATAGGAGGTGGTGAGATGGCATAGTTGAAAAAGATGACATATGTGGGGTGTGTGGAAAGAGGGGGGGGGGTGAGGGTGGTGAATTTAGTCAAAGTATGAACTATTTATGTAACAGTTTAGGTGCCAAGGAATTTTTGGCTAGACAATTGTTTGTACCTAATTGAGAAAAAAAATAATGTTGTAATTGTAAGTTAATTGTTGTTAGTATATTTACTGAATTTTGCTCTTTTATGTTTTCGTTTTTTGATGCTATTTTGTGTTCTTTTTATAGCTCTTACTATCTTACTAGAATAGGATATGTTAACACTATGTATCTTTCGAAGTAGGGTATGATGAATTCAGAAATTTCGTTTAGAGATACTTTCAAGGTAATAGTATTATAGAAGTAACAGTTAACCTAAACCTTTTTGACTGACCACTCTATAATATACATAGTTGAGCCCCTTGAGGAGTCATGGTCATTATACCAAAGTGTGATAACAACTTCCACGGCATACAGATCATGATGATCATTTTCAGCTCAAACCATGGGTGTTGAGACGGTCTAATGGCTGTCTGACAGACCATTCCTGTTCTAGTAGAAATGGACGGTGAATTTAATTAGCTACTAGGGCTCCACAGAAAAAAAATGTTGGTAATGTACCATAAACATAGTCTCGTTAGAAACATTATATATAATCGTTTACTGATTTACTTATGATGAATTGATGAGTATGGTACTGGTGGAAAAATATGTTATTTACATAATCCACTAATTATTAGTACCAATTAATCTGTAAAACCTAATAAAGGAAATTGGCTCCTGAACAATGATACAAGTATAGCTTTAAAGTTACTTTATTTTCCGGAAGTGTAAATTAGACATGTAACATAGTATATGATTGCTACTCCATTGGCCCATTTAAGAAATAACTGAAGAGAGTTACCATTCATCACTAATATCAGTATAGAAATAATAAAAATGAATAATCAGTGCTATACACTGAAAATATCCTAATTGCTTCTTCGTTCCAAAGCGAATAAACTATTATAGTAATATATTTTGTGTGGTTTTAGATGTGGATTTAGAAAAGATAAAGCGTATGCAGATTTCATTCCTACATATGGTAAATACTCAAGATAAAGTATGTTCAAACAATTTGAAAAAAAAAAAAAAAAAGTAAATGAGAGGCAGTAACAATAATAGTATAATCTGAATTGAGAGTAGTAAATAATATAGTAATCAAACATAAAATATGTGATAGTGAAGCACAAAAACATCAATGACAATCAAAATAGAAGAAAAAGAAACTATGAAAATAGTTAAGGTCCAAGTATGACCACCAAGTCTACCTCGCAGAAAAATGAAAGAACACATAACTATCAACTGATGACAATAATTTTATCGAAATTTGCGATCTTCAGATCCACCTAAAATTATATATATATATATCCTCGATAAGCTTAAGACGAGCCACATCCAACAAACTATTATTAACTTTAAATGACAATTTAATTATAATTAATTACTTGCAGCATTACATTCATTCATGATTTTTCAGACCAAATCTTTGCTACTTGTGCTTTTAATTCTTTTTTCATTAAGAAAATACAAAATCTAAAGAGATCAAATAATAAGATATTTGTCAACTTTTTAAAATGAAATATGTAAACAAAAAGGAAGATAAATCGTATGTAGACTATAAATTAAATTGATGAGTCAAAGAAGTAACACAGGCAATAAAACACAATAACACCTCCATTTATTTGTCAAAATCCTTGGCCACACTTTTATGACACTGGTATGTATTATATTTATCGTATTTTTTATCTACACGTTTTTAAGAAAATATTAATTCGAAGGCGTAATTGACTATATTTTCTTTTATTGATGTTGCTTTTCTCTGCCCACTAGATCTGATCATTTACACAAAAAATATTGGGAATTAAATCAATAGCATGCATATATAAACATCTCAATTTATCATTGAATTTTTTGGTAATATATGTTTATCCATTAATTTTTTTTTTCATTTTAGACCAAAATGCTCAAATTCTTTATATAGTACAGTTAGAGCTGGACATATTTTGGTTTAAACCGAAACAATCGAAAAAACGAATCAAAATTTAATTTTGGTTTGATTTTTCGATTTTTCGAATTGGTTTTGATTTCAAATTTTAGAAATTAGGTTAAACAGTTTAGTTTTCGCATTTAAAAAAAAAATGAATAAATCAAAAAATCAAAATTATATAAATAATATATTATAATTTATATATATATTATATGTACATATACTAAAAATATAATATAATGAGATATAACATGTAAATATATAAATTATAATCATTCAGTGACCCTAAATCCTAATATACTGTTTTACTTTAGACCCTAACATTAACGTGAAGGCTACAGTGGCGTTCAGTCATCCTCAGTTTGTTAGTTCATTTGAAATTTCAACATCGCCAAAGGCAGTCGACAGTCGTTTGCTCAGTTCGTCACTGCCGTCGGCAGTTGCTATCGAGTGCGGCCACTGACATCTCGCCAACGGCGACGACTCAGCGAGGTCGATATTTTTGGTTATTTCATCCGTGGTGAATTAATTATATTTGTTAATAAAAAATAGGTTTGAAAAAAAGATTATTTTTCTAGAAAAATCACCAATTTTAAATGCTCACTACTTTAATCTTTAAAACCGAAATAAAAATTCAAAATAACCGAACCAAATTTATAAAAACCGAACCAAATTAACCAAAATAATTTTAATTTGGTTATAATTATCATTTTCGTCAATCCAAAACCGAAAAATCCAACCAATATTCAACATCCTCCCTAAGTACAGTACAAATGCAAATGAATATGACCTCCCCTAGGTTTCACTAGAGCTAGAGGATGAGGAATTGCAATCAGAAAAAAAAAAATAGTTTTGTAATTTAATACTACAACATGAAATAAAGTAATTCACCAAATAATAAACATTTAATGGTACATGGTGAATGTGTGCTACGTGTTTTTTTTGGGTTATAATGGCAATCACATCATTTATGATGGAACTTATTATTAATTATTTGATTTGTTGCGTGAGAAATAGTGTGTTTTGTATAATTTCTAAGAAGTTATTTATTTTCAAATATATCTTCCACCTTATTAAGCAGAACAAGGGTTTGAGGAATCTCAAAAATATCTTTGTTACTTTCATTATTTTATCTCAAAATACTTACCCCATACTATTATTCCAGCAACTCATTTTGATATTATTTATTAATCTTGATATAACATATCCTAACCTCTCGAAGGAATAACTCATTTGTTTGGGCATCTCAAACAAATGATATATGACAATACCAAAATCTTATTTCAGCACTATTAATGCTTGTTCAACATATCAAACGTAAAATCTCTTACTGTATAAATATTTTAATTTTACCATCCTTGTATGTAAAAAAAAAAGACAGTCCGGTGCATTAAAACTACCGCTATATCTGGTGTTTGGGGAAAGGTCCCACCACAAGAATGTATCGTACTTAGCCTTACCTTGCATTTCTGCTAGAGGCTGTTTCCAAGGCTTGAACCCGTGACCTCCTGATCATATGACATCAACTTTACCATCCTTGTATAAATATCTTAATTTAATTATCCCTTAATACTTTGAGATTATTTGTATACATTTGCTAGTAGTAAATATGTTCGTATTTGTCTTTAACTTTTAGCAAAACTTTTTTTTTTTTGGTTAACTTTTTCAACAAAACTTCAACAACATGAATTGAGTGAAGAAATTGAATGGCAATTGTATGGAAGATCCTTGTAATGGGGCTATGGAAATCTTGAAGTGAGTGTTGACTACTTCAAAGACAAATATTATCTTCTTTTTGTTTTCACTTTGTCCCCTTTGATAAACATTAAACAAATAAATTAATTAATAATAAAATTACACTTTTACTATTTCAATTTCCACATAATAAAGAATAAGAAATTAAATAAATTAAAAAAAGGGAAATCTTCTAATCCTATCTTTTGATTGTGGAAAAAGTCACTTGGAATCTCTATATACGAATATGACAACTGCTTATTTATCAATCATTTTTTCACTTTTTTTTTCTTGGCCCCTCATGGAAAAATTCTTGACTTGTCAGTACAACCTTCTACTTAGAAATGACACAATTTTTTTTTCCTATTTAATTTTACTGGTAAAAAAAAGATGTAATGAGGATGATTTTTTCTAATTTTTTAATGCTTGATTGGTCATAATGAATTAAAAAATACATTTCCTCCAAAAAGAACATCTTTGAAAATCAAGAAAACGAAGGGTGTGTTTGGTATGATGGAAAATATTTTCCGATTTTTCCTTGTTTGGTTGAAACAAAAGTTTAGGAAAATATTTTTTAAGATAACTTATTTTCCACCATTTGATGGAAAATAACTTTTCTCATGGGCCAAGGGAAATCATTTTCCAGAAAATGATAAATGTGACTTATGACCCCACCTCAACTCCTCTTCCCACCCCAACAACATTTATATTCACATGACTCAAAAAATTCACATTTCTCAAAAAGTTACATACTCGGAAATGTTTTTCACTGTGCTTTGCTTCAATTTTTCACTTCTTGAAATAAAAAATAGTAAAGCCCAAATTTTTTCTATTTTCAATTCGTTGAATATATTGTTATTTTCATATGCATAGAGGAAGAATTACTTATGTTACTTTTGTTAATTGTATATTTCATTTTGTTATCGATGTAACGTGTTTCACGAGGTTGAATAAGTTTGTCGTTCTATTATATTTTTATTAATTGTAGTATCTTGATATTGTCCTAACAAAATGTTGAAAAGTGTCTCCTATATTTGCTAATTAATAATAGTTGCTTAAATTTAGTGATTGTAATATTTTAGTATTCGATATTGATATTATTTGTTATGCTTAAATTAGTTCTTACAAATTGTTGAGTTGCTAGAGACACTGATATACTAATTAACAGATAGTAGTGTTTTCTAAAAAAAAAAATTTCACTCACCAATCGAACACTAGAAAATATTTTTCTAAAAAATATTCTCTACTCACCAATCAAACACCATAAAATATTTTTCATTCACCAACCAAACATGAAAAAATAAGTAGAAAACCAACTTATTTTCCAAGAAAACATTTTCCATCATACCAAACACATCCAATAGTAAATTCCACAAGTGATATTTCATATTATTTTTCTTTTCCACCTCCAACGACCTTATGCTCTTGCCCTCGCTCCCACCCTCCGCATTCCACACTCCCAAACAACACTTCAGCCACCACTCATTCAATGCGGATTGTGGAGGGGATAGAGCGTGGGACTGGAGCGGCTGACAGAGGCGGAGTCAGAATTTTATCTAAGGGGGTTCAATATTCAAAGAAAACTTAATCGAAGGGGGTTCAACACCTACTATAACCACATAAAAAATAGTAATTTTAATCATATATAAATAGTATATTTTTTCGTCGAAGGGGATTCGGCCGAACCCCCGAACAGAAGGCTGGCTTCGCCCCTGGCGGCCCAGAGGCGAACTCAGGATTTGAAATTTGTGGGTGCACCAGTGTTGTCAAAGGTGCGCATAAGCCCTGAAGCAAGACTCAAAATGGGTTGAGTGCTCGCTTCGCTTAATGTGCAGTTTAGGTTCTAATTTCTAAGATATACTTTCCCGTGTCAATGAGGCTTTCTGAAGAGACGAACACTAAACAATTGATATTTCACTTTATAAAAAAAAACAAAATCTTTGTTCATATATTTGTTATTCATGCTTATATTATTAGTCTTGGACTATATATATATTTATATTTTTTCTCCCTTTATGCCTTTGTTCGTTTAATCTCACGCTTTATTTGTACTTTGTGCTTAAACACAATGAATCTTGAAATTTTTTTGCGCCTTTTGTTTTTGATAATAATGTGGTGCACTAATATTATCTTAACATAGACGTTAGCAAAACCTTCAGTGTCGATTAAAGAATATTATCATATTCAATTGGTCGTCAATGACATGAATAATTCTGAAAAAATAAATATATAGAACAGATATGAGTTCTAAGTTAATAACTTTAATTTACTTTTTTAAAATATGAAGTTCAACAAATATGTTGACTTTTAACATTTTTGATCAATTGATTGTGGTAGCTTAATGGTAAAGCCTTGTTCATCATACAACAAGGTCGCAGGTTCAATTCTTTAGTCCAACAATTTTGATATTTTAGCCTTTAGTTGTTGGTTTCGACCAGCGCAATTAAGGTGCACTTTCAACTTTCCCTGGGTGCACTATTACTTATATTCCAATTTCTCAAGATATATACATACAATTTTTTTCTACGTTAACAGATGCACATGCACTCCCACCTATACATGTGGGTCCGCTCCTGTAGCGGCCGAGGTGAAGGAGGATGGGTGGTCTATAGACCGTAGACGAAGATGAGGTATGTTGAAAGATGGGTAGGATACAACCTGTGAAGTGCCACTTGTGAATTTTTTTTTTCATTTTAAAGAATCTTATTTTTCTAAAATTTTATCCAAAAAAATAGTAAAAAAAATCAAAAATATTTTCCTCCATACCAAACGATATAAACACTCCAACTAGTCTTGTGCACATAATGTTTTAGGAGATAGGGCATTGAAATATATTTAAAAACAAACAATTTTCTTCATTTTTTTTTCAATGCTCATCTTATTGCAAGTGCATCAACTAGCTAGTTATTTCCTAGAAAGAATTCATAGAGAAAAAATATTGTCGTGGGCCTCATCTTTTTTCAGACTAATTAATTTTCAAAAGGTTGGCCACTTTTTATATTTTAGGTCACAACTCACATATATCTATTGAAGAATTTTCCTCTATTTGCACATTAAATCCAAACAGCTGGCCTTTTACTTCCTCTATCTCCATTAATGTGACACATTTTTTTTTAGTGTTCGTCGTTAAAGATATCATTTTTTATATTTAAAAATAATTTAATTTTAAATTTAATATTTATGATTCGAGGATTATCTATCCAAAACAACCTCGCACTCTATCTCTGAAATAGGGTAAAGACCGTGTACACTCTAACCTCTATCCTCTTCAAACACTTTAAGAAATTCTATTAGGTATGTTATTGTTGTAAATTTCAATATTTATTTTTGATTAGATGATTTATTATCGAGAGTTTGTTTGAAACAATCTCTCGCTGAGGTAGTAGAGGTAAGGTTCGCGTACATTTTACCCTATAGTCATATAAACGACCATGATAACACGTAAATTTTGAGTGACAAAGTATTTAACGTTTACATTTCAAATCCACCAAAAAAAAATTTCCACATGCGAAGTTGCATGGGTGTATCGTCCCACGTTATTATTAAAACAGCCATCAAAATTCAAATTGCATCATACACATAATTCTTTAATTTCGTCTTCTCTTTTATATTTTTATTTTTTTTGTTCCATGGAAATCACTATCATATCAGCTCATGACCTCAAGAACACCCCCACTTGGCCGTGGCGGCTCCGCCCTTACGCCACCGTGTCCACGGTCCCTACCACCACCACCACCACCACCGTCACCGAAGTTCACACAACAAGCATTGATGAAAATATAGGTGACAATAGCAGCAGCAACAACAACAACAACAATAATAATAACCCTACGTGGGGCGATAAATTTCATCTATCTATTAACCCTAGTCTATTTTTACATGGACATATATGTATATACATTCAACTATATTCTAAAAATTTCCTTAAGGGTAAGAGTGAACTAGGGTGGTGTATGATTTCACCTACCGATGTTTTCGATGGGTTAGTTCCAGCAGATTTTGTTAGGCAATTTAGTTATAGGTTAAGAAATAAAGATGGTTCAAGAGGTCATGGAGTTGTCAATATTGCTATTAAATTGGATGCTTCATTTGTTTTGGTAATGCATCGTCAACGGTCTCCGGTGACGATGTATTTGCCGGAGGTGAGGGAGTACTCACCGGTTCTTGGAATTCCGGTGACCGCGCCATCGGAAAATATGTTGTAGGACAAATGATGAGCATGCAACGTTACATGGACGTATGTGTGGTGTATTATTAGTAATAATGTTTTTATTGCTTGTATAGTATGTACATTATGTTTGTAAGAGTTTAAGTTATGAAAACAAAAAAATTGTGATGTCAGTGTATATAATTAAATTCAACTCAATATTCAATAATGGGAGCTTTATATATTTGCTGATTGCCAGTTTTGGATGTCTTCAATTATATTCGAAATCTG
The DNA here is from genome assembly GCA_030864225.1 of Capsicum baccatum var. pendulum. Lineage (NCBI taxonomy): Eukaryota > Viridiplantae > Streptophyta > Magnoliopsida > Solanales > Solanaceae > Capsicum > Capsicum baccatum. The sequence continues at coordinate 11,078,624 of CM061550.1, forward strand.
CATTATGTAATTAACTTTGTCGATGATCAATGAGAATTTATGATGATTAATGTTGTTTCATCTGATTATTACTCTCCTCGTCATAAATTAATTGTCATGTTTTGTTTTTCAAGAGTTAAACTAAGTCGTGTATATTTTCATAATTTTGACATGAGAAATATTGCAACTGTAGTAGTTTTTGTATAGTAATATGTTAAATTTTCATTTTAAGATATTGTGTTGATCTAATCTACGTACTTTAGCTTAAATAATTAGTCAAATTAACTGTCTAGAAGCGAAACATGACAACTAATTTGAAACGAAAGAAGTAGTTCTTTTTCGAATTTCCACGTATGGATAGAATTTTCTACTTGCATGGAACCTAAACCCTCATGATAGTGTCAAATTTGAAATTTAAATATTATATTTCATATTTGGATATTCTATTAGTTTCAATTTGATTAATTTTTTAATTGCATTCTTTCTGTCTTTACACAATAAGCGTGAAAAGGAATTTTAATTCTTTCTTTCGATGTCCCCTTTCTTTTCCTTAATCTTATAGAAGTATATAATAGGAAAAGAAAATTTTAAAAAATCCCCCAACTTCCTCTTTAAACTACAAACAAATTAACTAAGAAAACTCTTTGATTTTCATTATTTTTTTTTGGTTTAAACCATTCGGTGTCCGATACCCACTTTTTAGGAGTCTGACTATATCCGAATTCGTCCCGCGTTGGGCCCCATTTGGGGGGAGAGCTCCCAACAGAGTGTTTGTCCATTATTTAAAACTTTCTCTTCTAATTTCCTTTTTTTTTAAAAAAAATAAGAGATAAAGAGATCGATTTCAACAAAATTAAACGGACTTAATTAATTCCATTAGTAAATTATATTAATCATTAGTTATACAAAGTGAAATAAGATGGAATTTTTTTTTCCAATGACAAGAAGGAAAATTTTGAAACAAATTTCCATCCTCTAGTATATATTTATCCTCTAGTATCAGAAATTGAAAGTGATAAATCAAGAATATATGGTTGAGACAAAGACATGAAAGCATTGGTCCAAAAATAGTACTTCCTCATTTGGACACACTCCCCCCACCCCACCCCAATGGCTAACGTAGTATTCAGTGGCGGACGCAGAATTTAGGGATCATGGATGCTCGGGGAGGTTCAAATACTCATGTTGAAACCCAAAGCTTTAAAGTTTCATCTGAAAGTCAAAGCACCCAGTTATTTTCTTGATTTCATGAGTGCATTTTTTCATCTTATATCAATTTTTACGCATTTCTTATAAAATTATACCTATTCCGCATCAAATTTAGCGAATGTCGGAGCACCACATTTCTGAATTTAGGTCCGCCCCTAGTAGTACTGTCTTTGCCTTTCTTTTTTTTTTCTTCATAAATAGATAATATTTCATGTTAATTATGAACTTCAACGTAGAAATAAGTATGCGTATGCAATTTGATTAAATTCACGAGATATCTGTCTTGCTCTTACCAGCCCCAAATACCTTTCAACTATAACTAACATATACCATTGATCAGTTATTATAATGCTTTTTGACTAACCATCTTTTTTTAACATTTATTAATGACTTGGCTTAAAGGTCCATTTTAATCTTTATCCCTCTCTTTAAAGGAAGGTATTTTAAATTCTTACCATATATAATATCCCACTTAAATTTGCAAAAACATAGACTTATACATGCTTGACCTAGTGGATTAATTTTGACAGTTTGAAATTTTCCACTTAAATATTTTCCAAAATATTTCTGAAACATATTTTCTCTAAAAAATAAGTTTTGTGCCAAATAGTGCATTCGAGCCTTATGAAGTCGCGTTGGTTAGGAAACGCTTTACCTCTCAAATGAGATTTTGGACATGATTTTAAGTTTAATTAGGTCGATGAGAAAAAAATAATTATAAATAATGTTATATATTGTCTATAAGCCTTTTATTTTGGGAACTAAAATAAGAAACACCAAAAACAATAAAGCCCTAATTAACAACTCATAAGCTTTACGAGTAAAATCCATATATATATATATATATATATATATATATATATATATATATATACTAGTTTAGGTGTACGCGATTTGTGCGTATACCTCACTTTAATGAGTTCAAACATTACATTAAATAATTCAATTTAATATCTTTTGAGTATGTAAAGACAGAGAAGTTATTTATTAAACCTAATCTTTACCAAAAACATTTTTAAATATCGATCGACATTCATCTACCATTTGTAAATTGCAACAAAACAATACAATGATAGAGCCTTTACATAAAAAAAAATCCTCAAAGCCGACTAACATTTATCTATCACCTATAAACTGCAACAAAATAATACGATAAAAGTGATATCAAAACAATACAATTAAACTTAAATTTTACATTCAAAATTTTCTCCAAGCCGATCGAGATTCATCTACGAACTGTAAACTACCACAAAATAACAAACTAATAGAGATATTACGATAATACAATTAAACCTAACATGTACCTAAAAAAAAATTCAAAGCCGACTCACATTCATCTAGCATCTGTAAATTAAAATAAAACAATAACATAATAAAGATATCAAAACAATACAATTAAACCTAAACTTACACAAGAAATCCTTCAAAGTCAACCGACATTCATCTACGACATGTAAACTATACAAAAATATAATAGTGATCACAAAGCTTCGATTTTGATCAAACTAATTCTTGTCTGAGCGAAAATTTTGATCCTAAAGAATGATTTTGAATGAAAACAAAGAAGATATATATACACACATGTTGAATTCTATTATGCTGACAAAAAACAGTGAAGAAGTTAAGGGTTAGAAAATCAAGCATCGACCATCTAGACATGTAATCAAATTAAGTTAGATTAGCATCATTCATATTCTCTCAATATGCAAACTGGTTTGTTCTCTAGTTTAAAGTACATCACAATATTTATAGAAGTATTTACTTAATAGTCCTATTTTAGGAGTATTTTTCCAATTGAACAGTAAAAAGAAAAATATTAATTAATTCTCCTACCATATATTTTAGGAAGTTAATATAATAAAAAATAATTAAATAATAAATTTTAAAAAAATAGTGAAAAGACAATTTTGTCTAAAGAATAGTCTTTTAATGAAGGATAAAAAGATCACTTTTTTAAGTATCTTTAGATTTTTATTTTTAATATATATGGGTGCTGCACGATTATCTTAGAAATTTGGAATTCCATATATGTTTATAAAAATGATTTCGAAGAAGCTTCTTACTTGAAGCATAGAAACACAACTCACATTTGGTTACGTGAGAGGAAAATTCAAGTTTTATTTAGAATTCCACATTGTACAATTCTTGCCAATTTTACAGGTCATGTGGTCAGTGATGTGCGTGGAGAATCATAAAATCTCATGTTCAAATTTCAATAGAAGCAAAAAAACATTATTAGGTAATTTTTTCCTATTTGCATGCCTTGTTGAAGAGGATTAAACTGAGATGAAGTAAGTTCGATCTTTAATAAAAAATGATTCATAAGCCTTCAATTGGATTAAAAAATTGAGAGGATCAATGAGAAGTTAACAGAGTTATCCAATATTTTTGCTGATGAAATAGTCGAAGTGCATGTAAATTGACCACACCATGACTACATGATTAAATTGAATGGTTGTTAGGAGTATAATTTTCAAAAAAGTACCAAAAGTGGAGGCTAAGCCTGATTCATTTAATTAGGACAGCATATAATTTATGTATCATACTATATATCATAGAAAGAATTTGGAAACTACTAAGGGGTTTATATAGGATATAATAATTTAATTTCAAAAAAGTTAGGGTTATACCAAATTAATCATATCACTTAGCTGCATGTAACAATCATAAACTTATTATAGTGATTAAAATAATAGTAGACCATAGTATAATGAAAGGAGCCCTAGAAATAAATAACGAACCTTCCTACTACGTACCTGCATGCTTAAAAATATATTGTCCCGAAATAATTAAGAGTTGGAAAATAATGTGCTCACTTTTCAAATATTCGAAGTTGCTAAGAAGAAGAAGAACTATCCACGAGAAGATCATCGAGCGCTTTGCGGGACAGAGTTATTTGATATTTATGTTGGTTGGAGGTAATATGTATTTTATGAAATTAATTGAGATGCGAAAAAGCTAATCCGAATACCACAATTATAAAGGAAAAAAAGAAAAAAGATTGAGCTCGTTTCAATATGATTAGAGTACTTACATTCTTATTTAAGGTGTTAAAAGACGAGTTTATAATCATGTGTTAAAAGTTGCATGATCTAACTTTTGATAACTATATACATTAAAGATAACGGCAAATATCATAAATCTCGATAGTTTGGAGCTTTATTACAGAAAATCCCGACATTTTATATAGTTACTAAAATCCCAATTTCAAATTTGTCGACATACATAATTAACTCCCAATACATCCAATGAAGATATATTTTTTCCTTTGTGAAAATACATAATTAGCTTCCGATACATTTATTTTTCAATTTTGGGTCTGTTTGAGATACATAATTAGCCTTCGATATATCCAATGAAGATACATAATAGTTAATTTATTTGTAATTACTTTATAAGCGTGAAAATTTATGTAAATATATGACAAGTTAGATGTATGTTTATGTTATTTTTCCTAAAGATTTATATGTCCCAAGTGCATTGATAACATCCTATTCGAATAAATTTTTATAAAATTTTCGGATATCCTATTTCCAATTTGCTGTATAAGGAAAGTACCAGAAAAGGTTAATCATATGCATGATATTAAAGTTGGAATGTTGAAAGATCGTCTTCTGTTATGTGATATACTTCCTCCGTCTATTTTTACTTGTCCGATATACAAATAATAACTATCCAACTTTACTTATTCATCAGTTTAAAAAAACAAGAGATAATTTAACACTCTATCTATTTTATCTTTGTTATTAAATATTATTCATTTTCAAACATTTAGATGTCTTCTACTTAACAGAGGTGAAATAGCTAAATTACTCTTTTATTTATGTATTTTTCAAGGGAGTGTCAAGTCAAATATAAACGAGTAAAACTGGATAGAGGGAGTGATGAGCAATCTACACATGTTTAATTTATGGGTGATGAAAGAAAATGATGATGGTAACTATAGGAGTAAAGAACATATTGTTGATATATCGTACTAATATAAGGTTGGTTTTCGAATTAGTAAATACTAAGTAATGTGGAGTTATTGATGATGCCAGAAAATAAATCTGAATTTTGCGCATACTAAAGTCACTCAAGGATGTTAACAAGAATGGTAACAATGTACTAAATTTCAAGATGTGTATATATACATTGATAGCGTAAAAATCCTAAGTTACTCGGACTCTTCACTTTTGGTGCCGCACCCGTGTCGACACGACATGGGTGTGGGTGTAGGTGTGAAATCCATATCTGATCTAGTCAAGCAATTTTGGGTACTTTGACCAAAATCGGTTGGGAAAGTCCGGACAAATTTAAGAAATTTTATAATCAAAACAAAAGCTAGGGTGAAATTGAAGAAAATGGAATACCTTATATATAGAAATTTCTATGTTATTGCTTTTCTTTTTATCTCCTTTCAGAATTTTATTCTTGAAAAATATTTTCTCCTCAAGTTTTCTACATAATATCTCGTAATTTTGTTTTATAGCTCTATTTTTAAATATTTAAATGATTTTTCGCCGAATCCCTGCACCCATATCCACCCCTAGATCCATATCCCCGAATTGTTAAATTGAGACCGTGAAGGATCCGACCTCTAGATCCATGCCCGAGTCCGAGCAACTTAGCGTAAAACAATGTGGTAGTAATTGGTCAGCTAGATGATAACTAAAGGTAATGTCCATATCATTCTAATGAGGGTGCATGCAGGAAAGGCATTGAATTATCAAGCACAGTTAAATATGAAAGTGTCAAGACTGAGGAATATCACTGTTTTGTATCATCAAGCTAGAAGGTGGTTTCCCCCTCTACAAAATTGTTAGAATAAAGTCTAAGGGGAAAGTTCAATAGATTATTTTCTTGAACCATCTTTCATTATAGTGATTTGCCAAATTTCAGTACATGATTTGCCATAATGTTCATTTCTTAGGCATGAGATGTAGACATAATATATAATCTTGGAATGTTTCTTTTCCTTTTTGGGTTTGAGCCCCAGAGATGATAACATTGATCTACAACTTCACAGTAAAAAGCAAACATTACAAAATTTTCTGAGCATACTCCCAAATGGAGTGCTCTTTCTTAGCTCTCATTTGAATTGGAATTTGCATTTATGCAACTTTGTGCTTAGCGCATCGAGAGCTTTGTGCATAGAATCAGCCATCAGAAAAAGGAGTTGGGGGGGTTCAAATGCTAACAAACAGATAATAAATACCTTCAATGGACACCGATATTAGGAAGCTGCCATCATCACCACCCCACATGCCTAAAATCTGATGTTGCTTCCTGGATTTTCTTCTTTAAAGATCTGAAACTACTGCTGCTTTTGTCGGACCAACGAAATGAAGCACTCCTTTTAATGAGATCTGCCATAAGTGGTGACTTCATAGAGGCATCCTCCGTTGCACCCTCATCGTAAACTGCATTCCAAAAAAATTGGAATTCAGCAGCAGAAAATACATAACCACCCAAATTTATGTCAATTTTCCCAGAAAAACATGTGATCAGTAGAAAACACTATATCGTACAATGAGCTAATAATTTTAAAATAGTTATAGAAAAACCATGACAAACAAAAAGGATTCAAAAGGGCACCTGACGATGCTGGGAGGTGGTAATGCCGCTTCAAGAATTTTGAAGCTTCTCTCTCCTTCTTGTGACATAAAACGCGTATCAAGGTGTGTGCATCTCCCAGATGTCTGTGGCCATATTTATGTGCTTCAAGTCCTATTGAACTGTGTTCACTAGAAGTCATCAATAATTGGATCACAGATTCAGCCTGCTATGAAAACCAAAGAATCAAATAGGTTCCACTTTATACATAAACCGACCAAAAGCTTTAATTAGTTCTTAACAAACCCGGAGGGAAAATAAACTGAGGATTTGCTGAGCGAATCTTGCTTCTTCTCCAACTAGCGATCGGGGAAGCCCTTCTCCATCAGCAACAAACAAGTCCTAGAAAGTGAAAGAAACATAAATTTTGTTTCTCAAATAGTTACTGAACATCTGTCTTTAACTAAGACAGATGGCTAAAAACTGCAACATAATGGAAGCAAAACATCCATATAGGGCAATGTAAACTAGCTGAGTTGAAGTACATCACTTTACGATCTGGTTATATATTCGTACATCAGTTTCGGGGAAGTGTGAAATTCAGAGATCATCGATTTTGAGAACCCTTAATTTACGATGATAAATTATTTGGTGCCAGAAACCAAGGAATTAAAATAATTAGGAGATGAAAGAAAAAGGCCAATGCAAATTAAGCCAGCCTACACGAAAAGCATTGTCTAGGATAGTAAATTTCAGTGATCAGACTAATATTTTTATAACCGAGAAATCCCCAAGGGTCACTAGGGCAGTGTTCAAAACTCGGTGGATAATGGATCCACACCTTTTCCATGGAATAACAGGCTTTTGCAGCGCCCCTGTGTTGAAACTATGAAGTTTGCGTAAACCACACATCATGCTTTACACTATTACCACTAGATCAAAGGCCTAAGGACCAATGATCATGCTAAAATACTAACTTGGAGACCAAAATTAGAGATGAGGTTCGTCAATGCAGTCCAAGGGGGTACTGAGGAACAATTTATTGTATTTGGTTACTAAATATAACAATTATGGAATTCTAATAAATAAAACAACGAGAGACAAGGATAATTAGCTCAGAGAAAAGACAACTTATTATGAATCTACATAGCTACAGAAATTGTTCTCCTAGTTGAAACTAGAAAGATGTAACTACGAATATCTACAAGACATATCCCAGAGGATTGTGAACAATTTTACTAAATATAACAATTATGGAACCCTAATAAATAAATAAAACAAGAGACGAGGATAATTAGCTCAGACAAAGACAACTTATTATGAATCTACATAGCTACAGAAATTGTCCTCCTAGTTGAAACTTGAAAGACGTAACTAAGAATATCTACAAGACATATCCCAGAGGATTGTGAACAATTTTTCAAAAGAATTGGTTGGATACATGATATTCCTGACAAGCAAGAGCACTCTCCTGAGTAGACTTGAAGCTAACTCAAACAGATGATGACATCATTACCAAAAATGGAAGTTTCACCTAGGTGCATAACACACTATTGCATCTTCTGTTAAAACCAAATAAGGAAATGTCCTTCAAGAAGATGCAACATGCTAAAACAGTTCAGGTTCTATATTTTCTAGGGGCTGCTAAATTATTAAACTGCCGAACATGGAAAAGACGAGACTTGAAATCTTCAGTTAGAAGAAGATTACAATTTGAAAGAAGACACAACCTAGAAATATACAACTTTTCTGATAGTTAAAGATCTATACTTTTCTGGCGACAATCAAAAACTGAAGATGCCATCAACTCTATGTATTCCTCTATCCGCAGCGTACATTAAATGTTCAGAAATGGCTATAACAGAGTTTCTCTTGTTCATGATAACAGCTACTCCGGGCGACTCCTTGCCTTCAGAAGATTACAGAACTTATGAGACTTCCTTCTCTAAAGAAGGTATCCAGAGGCAGAGGAAGTTATCAACTTGTTTTCCACTTGTAACTTCAATTTTAATGCCTAGCACCATTTTGAATAGGGAAAAAATATAATTGGAAAACTACACCAGGTTAAGTGTTCTATGCAAGTGACGTTACAAGGACTTTGAGGGGAAATCGTGCTAGCCAGGTCAGTTTAAATAACTGCTGCTTGAGAACACCAAATTCAACTGCTGCTTTAATATGCACAATGACCGCGAGTAATAAGAAAATTAGGAGGATACTCGAGTAATTAAAAAGTTAGGAGAGGACTTACTTTTAATATATTGAGGTCATCTTCCATCATGACAACATCAAAATCAGAAAATGCGCGTGAAGGACCTCCATCTAGTAACACCCAAACATAACCTTCCTATCCAGTGAAATCAGAGAGTCAGAACTGGACGCTTGGAATCACAATAAAAAAATTCATGAGAATGAGATTGTACCAGAGATGCCTTAAAAATACTTTTCACTAAAACGTCTCTGAGGGTGTCATCAATCAGTGCACAAACATTATTAAGGAGCTAGAAAACAAAAAAAATGTAGTGAATAAAGTTATCCTGGAAAGGTCCAAATTTTAGACCAGGCACTGAAAGAGAATATGCAATCCCTTTATAAATTTCCTTCCTATATTTACGGATATAGAGGAGGAGAAGGGACTAGAGAGTAGACTGTGGAGTGAATGTCTTACCCTATCAAACTGTGGAAGTATAGTTTCCAGTCGTGCACCTTCAACACCACCGTGATATAAATTAAATATGAATGGTTCTCTCATGTCCCAAAACACAACTCTAGCTCCTAGAAATCACATAACAATAGCTTAGGATAAAACTTTGTAAAAGATCTAAAAGAAGCATTCTTTGCCACAAAACTCAGAAAAAAATTATACACTACCATAAAATCTAACAATGAATAATTGGTAAAAAGTCGCACATCATTTATTAATATGAAAAAAGAAAGTGGGGAAAAGACATTAACGAGCTTAAGAGGATACCAAGAATGTCTATCTAGCAAGCTAGGAATTACATCGTCATATTTATCGAGAGATGTCAATATGATGTTCCAGACTGTATACTAACTGTAATTCAACTGCCACTAGATCAAACCAGGGTAGTTCACTTACCCACAAACTCAAAAGTTCTCTTGATAGCATCAGCAGCACTATCACGGATGCAGTCAAAGGTGGCAACAAAAAGCTCATCAACTGACTCACTACACATTTCCAAAATCCCATTTGAAGTCCATTGAGAATCCTCATCAGCTGTGAAGGTAACAAGAATGGACATAAGGAAAATAACTATTCAAAGGTAGATAATCTTCAGATAATTCCTCAACTCATCTAATATGTCAATAACGTATCAAGCTTAAAACTGAAATTTGCATTTCCTTGCATGCAGAGAAAATATCAAACAGAATAAACCTCTTAACCTCAGCATTTCTAATTTTGATGAAACCCCTGAAAGGTTGAGCTAACTTTTTTGTTAATCTTCATTGTTAATTTTCAAATGACTTGGTATCCTCCAATAATATAATAAGCAACTAACAACAACGTTTCCAAAGAATCTCGCTGAGAGAATAGGACTATCTTCAAATAATAGTAAACTATACTTTGTAAAAGTAAAGAAGCAGAACTTACAGCATGTCTGATCTTTAAAAACTCTTACAGCTGACCATGACTCCCTAATACCATCCTCAAGGCTGGAAATTTTTTTCTGCATATACTGCATGAAGAAGGTACCACAGTCATCAGGAAAAATTGTAGTTTCTGTGACTAAATAGAGTTTCAGTAAATCAACCTAATGTAAGGAATAGAAGCAGGGAACATGATATCTAAAGTAAATTTGGAGAAATGGGCCTTTCACGGTTATAAGTTAAGAGAAAAGGGAAGTACTCAAACTAGGGAATCAATGACAATACGGAAGGAATAAAGATACAACAGAAGGAGATCCTTTGATCAAGAAAAGTAAAAAATTTCCAAGACATCAGAAATCAACTTTAGATTTTCTTTTCGTCTTTTAGGTGAAGGGATTGGAAGGGACAGGCCAAGAGGTGAATAGCAAGCTGATAAAACAGATAACATGAATTTCGCTTTATGTAACAATCAAATAAAACCATTCTGCTCGTGTTAACTATTCTTGATCTTGAGTCGGGGGTCTATCGGAAACAACCTCTCTACTTTTTCGGAAGTAGCGGTATGGACTGCGTACATTTTACCCTCCCCAGACCCAACTTGGTGGGAATTCACTGGGTTTGTTGTTGTTGTTGTAACAATCAAATAAAAAGTCACATTTGAAAAATAAAGAATTATTTTCTAATTTGTACGTGTGAAATATAAACAAAAAATGCATATTTAAAAGCATGAAAGCTATTTTAGACTTCAAAACAACAATTCATCAATCAACGAAGCCTCAACCCAAAATAAATTGGGGTCATCGGCATGAATTCTTAGAATTCTTAGTGTTAATACGCTCTATCCAGGTTCATTTCATTTCAATACTTAAAAGTTAACCTATTAAGGCGTTTTTATCTTAAATTTGGCTTGGCAGTGCCTAAATTTCAGACTCGTATATCTAAAGATTTGAACTACTAAACGTAACTTCAGACCCAGATGTCCTTCAAACTTGATAAGTCTAACATAATCATAGTTGAACCTTTTGTATTATATCTCACCCAAGTAGTTTCAGACTCGTGAGAGGAGCAATATCAAAATGAGCAGAAAACAAGCACTTCATACCGGAAAGATCTATAATTTCCACTGTTGCATTATCCTGGACACATTGGCAAATTTGTCTTTACATATTTTTGGTTGAACTGAGACTAGTTTTATGTCCGAAGTTCAGTATTGTTTTCTCTTGTTCTTGAATATTCAATATAGAGATTGGACTATAGGTCTATCGGAAACAGCCTCTCTACTTCATCTAAGGTAGTGGGATGGACTGCGTGCACTTTACCCTCCCCAGACCTCACTTGATGGGAATACATTGGGTATGTTGTTGTTGTTGTATTCGATATAGAGACTAGTTCACCAAACTGAAGAAGAATATGACTAAAAAGACAAGAGGAGGAGAAGGAGGAACACTTTTGTCTGAAGTTTACTTACTCCGGCTAAAAGCTAACTAACTTGAAAAAAGTAGATATAGCTTAAATAGCAGGATGGAAATTGGCTACCAGCTCACTTTTCCCGTAACGTAACGGCCCAGCATTGGGTAATAGCAGCGGGTCTAGATAATACCATGTAACAAAATATATATTGGGTCCAACTCAACCTCAAAAGCTAGCTAGCTCCTGAGCTGAAGGTTTCCCAAGACTATAAAAGAAGACAAAAGCAAATATTCTAAACCAGTGAGACGCTCTATAAGCAAAATATAAACACCTGATGCATGGCAAAATAAAAATAAATATAGAAACATCAGTCATCATCATCATTAAACTAATTGAAAGTTAGAAAACAATCAAATGAAAAGAAGCTTGCACTCACTTGAAGGGTGTTCATTCTGACACAAAGTTTGGACGTTGTCAAGGCGTCCAACTTCTTATTCACCACATTATCAAGAACCACAGATTCAACCAACTTTTTCTTAGCGCTCGGAAATGCTGTCTCCTTATAACGAGTCAAGGGAGGAGCAGGAGGATAAAGATTATGCTTGTCAACTGCACCATTCAGCAATTTGCAATTGATATCAAATAAGAACTGTGGAAAATAATACGCTAATACACTGATCAGAAGATATATTAGCAAAACAAGTTTTTTCTTTGAAAGTGCCTGTAAGCTCTGGTGCTTAGAAGTGTAATATCTCTTGTCGTGCATAACAAGACAAAACATCTTCCTTACTGGCCAAGCCCAAATCAATGCAATGTAGCAATTACCTAACCGATCTTCGCTAAACATGTCCTAAAAATCATTAAATTGTTAAAAGTCACTCAACTACTGCACAATATCCTTATGTAACAGGAAGAAAAATCACAAATCCAGTATTTCTATGGGAAGATGAAAGCCAAGACGTAATATTTCTGGGGACATAACACAAGCCTCGGCATAACAAAAAAGAATACTTCCCATGAAGGATTGTATACATGTCTAGAAAACCAGCGAACCAACATTCACATATCTGCCACATGCAATTATTGATGAAGACCCCAAAAATTTTAATCATCCTCGGGAACAGAACCAACTTTTGGGCAAAACAATTTTAGAAGCATGAAAAAAAAGAGATTCTATATAGACACAATGTTCTTCTTGCGCGGTACAGAATAATGGTTATAAAGCAGAAAAGGACGAAAAATACAAAAACTCATTTGATTTCAAGAATAACGCTACCTAATTGGTTAACCACTTTCTGCAAGTAGGCATCCAACGTGTGAAAGATTATGGAAAGTAAAGCCTGCAAGTGTGTGATATCCACTGGAAGCCTCAGCTCAAAAAATTGATCAACAGTCTGCAAATCAACTTGGAGATGAAGTCTAGAAAAAATAAACAAACAAACAGTATAGCAACCAAGAAACACGATCTACCTTAAACAACTTCAAAGATACAGGAGAGCAGCAAGTACATCATAGAACATAGACAAAAACATATACAGGCTCTGCAAACACCGAGACCTAGTAATCTCTCAAAGATAGAGATGCATGAAGTTTTACGGACTAGCACGCATTCATGTGCCAAACGTAGAGTAATTAAACTACATAAAAGAACAACTCCACTAACACAAAAGTCAGTTTGAATGGGCTTAATTTATCTGATGTTTCATTTTATAATATAAATTCATTAATGGTTTAAGCACTTACGTTCATTATTGGTTTTAGAAGATATAAACAAAAATTGATAATGAAAGAATCTTTATTACAACTAGCAGAAAGAATAAAAGTCTACTATATGCGCCTGCATTATTCTTCTTGGTGCCTTCTCCATGAGATATCTTCACCGAAAAGCCTATTACTGTTCAGTCATTATTGTAGAGATTGCACATCAAGCGGTGAAATGCAATAGGCCTTTTCTTGATTTTCCATCCACCAATCTTCAGTGAGACAGGAGGGCTTTGTTTAACGTAACTCTTTCTAAGAGATGTCTAGCCCTCTTCTCTACAGTTTTTCCCCTGGTCAGGAAATTTTTTTAATCTGAAAAAATACTCTGACCAGGGGAAAAATTGTAAAGAAGAGGGCTAGACGTCTCTTAGGATATATCAAAAGATGATAAAAATACGAATTTCTCCTCCCAGACTCTCTTTCACTCAGCTATATTTGTGGGTGACAGTCATATATTAATTGGCAAAAGATCAAATACACCCACGAACTTTCAGAAATGGTATGCAAATACCCTTCGTTATACTTTTAGGTTGTCAATGCCTTTAACGTTATACTTTTGGGCCATATATACCCTTGAACTTTCGAAAATGGTATGCAAATACCCTTCGTTTTACTTTTATCTTGTCAAAACCCTTATCGTCATACTTTTGGGCCATATTAAGTTACCTGGAATACATATGGCCCAAAAGTATAATGGTAAGGGCATTTACAACCTAAAAGTATAATGAAGGGTATTTGCATGCCATTTCTGAAAGTTCAGGGGTATATTTGGCCGTTTTCCGTATATTAATTAACTGTATAAAGAGGACTAAAACATGGATCAAAGTTAAGATTAATTTAACTAAAAGGAGTAATATATAGCAACTACTCTTTGATTAACCTCCGTTCTCTTTTAAGCTTTATCTACCATGGACTCTTTTACTAATTTGAAAATGATTTATTGTACAAAATGGATCATGGAAAAGAAGAAAATGATTTGATGATGTGAGAGTGTTTCAACTACCCTATTGCGGGTGGAGTTTTCTTAACACGGAGCCTGGATGCAGAAGAAGGGTTGCTAATGCTATTGAATCAGGAATGAGAAAGTGGGTCTAGAATTGGGATAAGAAGGCCTGTGGTGTGGGAAAAGATTGGGCTCCGATAGGGCCAAAGTGTGGAGAAGGCAGGTGATGGATAGCTCATACTAGACATAATTCAGTAGCTTAGGGGTCAGGGGACCAAGAGAACAATACAACCTAGGGACTACGGGAGGTAACACGGGGTTGCTGGCTAGAGAAAGCAAAAAGGGGATAGTTACCTTGTCATCACATGATAAAGATGACAAACCTGTGAGTTGTTTGATTTTTATGTTCTGTTTTATTTACTATGGTACCAATTGTTCTCCTTGTTATTCCATCTTTTCATTAGTAATCTGTGCATTATTGCATCCTTTTCTGGTTGATGCTCGATTTTTCCCCTTATTATGCCATTTCCTTTATGTAGTTAATGATTCTTTTTCCAATTTCTACCTTCAACATCACTTGACACAAACCAGATGATAATTTTGGCCACCAATCAACTTTGAATCACTTAACCACAAATGTCCAAACAGACAAGGTTTGCGTGGTTGGGAAAATAAGGACCACACAGCATAGGCCAAAAAATGGGATTTTGATCAGGCTTTTGTGATAATCTGGGATTTCTTGTTCGAGAAAAAGATGTGAAAATCTCATACTAAAGAAAGCCTTCTAACTTGGATAACTTTAGAAATGAAACATTAAATCCCAGTGCAACCAGATATATAGCATTTCTAGAAATGACAAGCATCATTAGTTTGAATCAAAGTTCAGCAGAGAAAAGTATATATCCATAAAGCATCCAAGGAATATTTCAAATATAGAAAACACCAAGGAAATATTCATATCCTTACAGTAGCTTCACCACATAATAGCTAGAAGATAAATAGAGGGTAAAGTCAAATTTATTCAAAGAAAAGGACAACATCAATAATTAAGGTTCATACCTCCTCTATGATTCTAAATACTTCTACAACTGAAGCTGCTTGTTTTTGCTGATGTGATAGGGGTTCCCAGTCCTATGATTAAGACGAGACAATTTTAAAGTTCAAACATCCCAGATTTGCTAGGAAGAAACAAATTGTCAAAAACAACAAAATTGTAACTTCTATTTTTAACCAGAAGATAGCAGCAATATCTAAAGGAGACATTAAGAGCACAATGACTCTGCATAATTTCAGATGAAAGATACACCTATGTTCAGTTTAAGTGTTAATACATATTTGCTTATGGGATGAATTCTTTGCATAATTACTAAATAGGACCCAAGATTAAGAAAGAAAAAACAATGTACAGTTTAACCAGCAAGTGGAGTATTCCGACCAAAGGCAGAAACCAAACACCATTATCATGACTCTATGCTTTTAGCATTAGGAATTACAGTATTACATATGTTACACCAACTAGAAGGTTTTAAAAGATAACCTCAAGATCAGCAGCACGTCCAGTCCATTCAAGTATCCTTGCATGCTGAGCAATCACCCAATCAAGAATAATTGGCCTTGCGATTTCTCCTATCTGCAAACCAAGAAAACGAAAGTACCAGAATACCTCATTATAGTTTCCTAAAGTGAAAAGTATTTAAAATGGAATTCACTTAAAATACAACTGGAGATTCGTAATTGCTTATCAATACAATCCGTGCTCTTAAACATGTTCAG
Organism: Capsicum baccatum var. pendulum; assembly: GCA_030864225.1. NCBI lineage: Eukaryota > Viridiplantae > Streptophyta > Magnoliopsida > Solanales > Solanaceae > Capsicum > Capsicum baccatum. The sequence goes on from CM061550.1 coordinate 11,094,840, forward strand.
TCTGAACATCACTTTGCTTCTGCTCATCATTTAGCCATTTCATGTAAGACAGCAGAAAGTTCAAGTTGCTGTAACTCATGCTAAACAGCAGAAAATTCAAGTTCTGCTGTAACTCATGCTAGATAAGCAGAAAATGTTACCCCTAACAAAATACCAGTATACTTGAACACAAAGAAAAGCGCCAAGATCTTTGAAGGAAATGAGTGCTTCAATTTAAGCGAAAAATTCCCGTGAAAGTGCGAGCTTTAATGAAGGCACTAATGAAACAAAAATTAGAACATAACTATGTAATGCAGAAAAATTACAAACAACAGAAAAATTTAGTCAAGAGAATTGAGAACAGTGCAATAAGTTGAAATATTATGTAAAACCGGAAAGAGTAGGAAGAAAAAGAGCAACTCCATCTACTTTAAGGACAGTCTCAAGCAAAGAAGGTAAGCAAAAAAAATTTAAAAATAAAAAACAAAAAGAGGAATTAATGTGTGGCATCCATAGACAGGCAATCCTCAGAAAAGGAATAAGCTCATTACACAATTTCTAGCAATATGATGGCTTTTCAGTGAAAATTACCTCACGCTCAAAATCAAACATCAACGGAGAATGCATGCCATTCTTTATTTGTTCTGATGAATGGAGCTTAATTAGATAATTCTCCAACAAAATAGCTGCAGCAAGCACCTGCTTCACATCTTCAGAAAGGCAAGATATATTCTTGAGAAATGGATCCTACACAGCAGCAAAAGAAATTTTGACTCAAAGGAAGAACAAAGAGGTGTGCAAGAAGGTGCTTGAGAACTTTTTTTTACAACTGCAAGCTCACCAGGCTTTCACCATAAAATCTGTGCAATTTCGAAGCTGAAACTACTCCAGCCTCAGCACACCACTGTCTGAGGACTGGATGGTACACAGTCAGCTGTATCTCAGCAATTGACTTCAATTCAATTGCAAGCAAAGCCAAAGGATGTTTCTTATCTACTTTAGATCCAATATTTATTCCATCAGTAACCTGAGATCAAGCTAGTATGTCAAATGTTTTAAAATCAGGTATTCCCATACTGCATTGCAGAGCCATTAGATACCATACCCTCTTGCAAGCTGCTTCTGCAGACCTCTCAACATACATTCTGACTTTGCTATCAATGATCTCATTTGAAGCATTGAGCATCAGCTGCAACAGCGTGAAGAAAGAATATTAACCATTCTAAGGAAACATTAAAAAATTAAGTCCAATTTATTCTTGGGAGCATCAAAAAGAGTCACAAAGAAAATAAAAGCTAAATGAATTCTACCACTAAAATTCCTCAAACCAAACTTTTAATCCAAAATAAGATGACAAGCCCAAGGAGTCAAGGACACAAAGAAACTCCTTTATCCTGCTTAAAAATTATCAAGTTCACAGAAAAGGAATCTCCCACTAACAATTGATCTACAATTGATCACCAAAAATACTGACTTATGGTTCCCTAGTACGGTGTTAATATGCTTGAACAGGATCAGCAGATACTGTATTTACTCAATGGCCAGCAAATGTCAGGGAAAGCAGACTGCATTGTAGCAACAAATGACAGTGATGCAGGATACTGATTAAGAAAATGGCACTCTTTTTTTATGGTGTACAATTATTGAGGACGTATTTAATGCTTTTAAGTGTAATTTTTTTTTGTTGGTCAATCATGTAGCTGGTGATCAATCTTTAAGTTCTTATCAAACAAAAAAGGTACGCGATTCTGTCACTTCGTAAAATCATAGCAATCCCACTCAATGAGTCCTAGTCAATTTTGTTAATATTTTTCCATCCACTTAGAGACACACGGGTGTTATAAGTCAAGCCATGACACTGAATCTGGTGCACTTTGTCGGTTCAACATAGTGTATGAGTTAATTTGATGGTTTCAAATGGCATTGTTAGTGATGGAAAGGAAGGACTTGCGAAAAAGTTGACTGTAAAATATGGGATGGAATCTCCCTGGGGCATCAAACTGGTAAAAGCTCCCTATGGAATAGCCATACAGAGGCAAATTAAAACTTGCTGGGATGAATTTAACTATTTAACTCACGTACAAGCCTGAAATTTGGAAAAGGAAAAGATTAAACTTTAGCCGGATAAGTGACTGTGCCTCAAGGGACATATTCCCAGATTTACATAATCTGGTCATCGAACAACACTTACAACGTCACAAGCTTCTTCTCTGAAGAAAAATGGAATCCTCTTTGCAGAAGAAGTTTCAATGGTTGGGAGATTGGAAATGTGAGCTTCTTACTAAAAAAATGTGCAGCGTGTTTTTTGTTGAAGATAAGGAGAGCTTCTTCTGAGAAAGTAGTGAGTATGTATGTTTTTCAGTTAAGTCTTGCTATAAATTACTCATAAAACAAAAATGATGCAGGGAGAAGAATATGACCTTGGAAGTCGATATTAAAGTAGCTTGTTTTGGACAGATTGCAATTATAGATTCTTTTTGTCTAACTCAAATGTCCAATTACATAAAGAAACAGATTACAGATGCCAATAAAAAGGATGTCAAGTCACGTCTTTTTTGGTTAAACACTTTGAGAACTGGTGCTGGAGAATCATACATATAATGGCTTCATACTTTTCCTTTGTTTTTCCCTTTTCTTCGGTCGTTTAAGCTTCTGGCATTCTCAGATATATATATGCAGTGTGCACATTTGGCAGCTTCTTTACAGAAAAATCTAGAGGGAGGGGGAGGCAGAAAGAGAGAGAGAAACAAACAGAAAAAGAGGTTCCCCAAAAAGAGCAAGTGACTATTAGCATTTAGTTGCCCAGCAAAATATTGTCCATGGTTACCTTATTTCTGCTACCAGAAAAGGCACTTAATAGAAATAAATTTGTCCCAAATACCTCCATATTTCCGGACACATCGAACTTCTGATTTCCTACTGCCAATGCCATGGATAGCACCCCCTTGAAAAGTGAAGGCTTCTGACATATGGAGGAAATTCTCATCAGATACAGAATTTTGCATGTTAGACCACCATTAACAAGCCATACATCACATTGGTGAAAGAAGACAAGAAGAATATTTGTGCAGAAACAACCTGACGAAAATGCCAATGATAATCCAGCAACTTATTGTCACACCATAAACCAATTGACCAGAGAATAGACTGCACCAAATTTAGCCTAATCTCAGAGCCACTGGAGTGATTATAACAAACTAGGCTCTCCAAATATTTCTTTTCATTCTGTCCGGCGTCTTCAGATGATGGCATATTCCGCATTTTACGAACTGCATACTCCAAAAGCATTGCCTCCTCTGTCCGAACAAACTTTAATTAAGAAGAAACTACATCAGAAATCTTACCAAGGTCTACAAATAACAGCATTGACTTTACAAGGAAATCAATATTGCACTATTTAAATGCTAAATGCATCAAATATATCCATCAAAGCACAGAAAGGGGAACTCCTTGTTAACAAGCCGCAAGCAACTGAATTATCACAAAGCGAGGAGCAATGCTAGATTTAGATGTGCAAATTAAGAAAGCTAATATTCAGATTCTTTGAAACGACGAAATTAAGTACAAGAACATCAGAACAAATACAATCCTAAATGAAGAAGCATGCATGATATAGCCAAAACAGGCTCCCTATCATTGACTTAATTGATTCGCGACTCTAAGACAATCTCAGATCCAGCAGTTCTTTTGCTAGGTGTTCCTTCTCCTCATTAATGTGGACAAATTTAATTTTTAATGCTCGGACCAGTTCCTCAAAGAACAAGTAGAGGCTTGAAGGAGAGCTTCTCTCAGCTCTATATTCTTTTCTCAGCCCTATCTCTATCTCTCCTCTTCTTTTTTATTTTTTGAAGAAAATATTTAACTCTCCTAGGAACACTTCCTCTCAATATTCAACAACAGCAACTGGTTAATTTGTCATCATCGTTACAAAAAAAATTTAAAAAGTCAGCTGTTTTATAAAACACGGAGAGAACAGTCCAACCATGTCAGTATAAGTAATCCTCATCCATTAGATACATCGCGAAATTTCTCTAGCCTCTCATGATAGGTCTTATGTGTTACAGTCTCCAAACTTCCCTTAGGCATCAAAAAGATGTATAGCATAACAACTTTATAAGTCAGGATAGTGGATGGCAAGTTATAACTTGAAAAGAGAAACAGAAGAGAATTAAAAGGGTCCTATCGTGATATGAATCGTTACTTTTCAATCAGAACCTGGGTCAGATTGTCAAAAAAAGAAAATAAACAATCATATGGAAGGTGCGCATCAAAGCAGCAAGGTACAAGCCATAAAAGAAGGATACATGTAATACTTTGAGAGCCTGAATCCTACTGTGTCGTAACCCAAGAGGGAGGGGGGGGGGGGGGGGGGGAATAAGTTATTAAAAGAAGATTAAACACAGAAGTACCCAGCTTACTTCACATTTCAGTATATCATATAACACTCCACCTTTTACAGTAAACATTTTAACATAACAAGCAAACCTCTCAGTGATTGGAACTCTAGGTGCCCTATTTTGTGCAAACAACAACAACAACATACCCAGTGTATTTTGTGCAAACACTGGATGCAATTGAATAATTTAGGCTACATTATGCATTGATAGAAAATCAGTATGTCTTGGACCATGAAGTTACCTGCTGAAAAAGCACCCATCCATACAATACATCATGTAACTTCTGGGTAATGCCCAACAAAGGCCATGTTGATTTGATGAGCTTTAGGATTTCATCAGCTTCCTGATGACCAGAAGCATTAAGTACACTACACTCAGAATAACCAACATAAATGGTTAAAAGATATGACAGAAACCTCTATGAGCTTGCCATCTTCCAGAATGTCAAATACACCAAGGAGTAGCTTCTCATACAGCCTCATGTTAAAGGGATAACCAGCACTCCAGTAATATGTCTCACTTTGTACACCAGAATTTCCAGGCTTAGATGACAATGTCGAAGCAATATTTCTAATGGAAAATAGCACCTCTCTACATTTAGAGGGAGACATCTTAATGTCCCATTCCTACAGAAGAATCAAATATCTTCTCAATCTGCAACCGAAGAACCGATTTGATAAGCAATAGAAAGGTGAGCAGCAGACAGACATACCTCAAAATTCCTAATTTTTGCAAGAAAAACTCCAACTGATTTCTCAGCAGATAAAAGTTCTTCAAGAATATTAGCCTACAAGAGAATCATCTAGAAGTTAGAAACTTAGAATAACTAAGAGGCAGAGGGTAATACAAAAATATTTTACATTAAATGGAAGCCCAACTGGTTTATAAGCAACAAATATCTCAGTAATGAGATTATGAATCCTAGGAATACTCACTTCAGATTTAAGTTCTGTTTAAAAAATATGCATCCCAACAACCACTGTTTGTTCAGCTTATTAATTTGATGCTGCTCAATCATTTTTTTCTTATATTTTTAGTTTCACTCAATCAAAATGTTCTGGTTTGTCTCGGCAAAAATTTCAATCAAAAAACAAGTTTAACCAAAATTATTTCAAAAAACCTTATGATTTGAATATTGCAATGACCAGGCCACCTTAAGAGATCAGCCACATGCAATCCGTACCTTGTGGCAGGGATGAATGCATCTAATTGTTACTGGGTTCATTTGAACCCAGCACATCCCTTGCGGAGCATAAATTTGTGTAAAATTTCACCAAAAAGCAATAAAAGTAGATATGAACCCATAACTTTAAAAATATAATGGGTTCATACTAAGAACCTTAAAGGTTGAACCCATAAAGCTTAAATCCTGGATTCGTCCCTGCCTTGTAGTAGTTAGAAGAAGAATCAAATTTGGTACGATCCATCATGTTAAAAGTAATCATTTTTTTCAAATCCTTGCGATCTTGATTTTCTTATATTGTCAGATTAACCATTGACTTACTCCTTTAACTTAAAAGTAGATTCAATTAAGAGTTACCAACACAAACCAAAACACCAATTTTGTAGCGTAATGGAATATGTCAATCCGATAGCCAACACATTATGGACACAAATCTAACCAGATGTGGGTAACAAGAAAACAGAAAGACGACTTCCACTGAAGCTAAATTATGGCACTCCCAATCTTTTAAGAAGGAAAGTTTTAAGTGGAAAAAACAAGTAATGAAACAAACGCCAAAAGTTACTATTACTTGTCTGTTCTTCCATTGGATATATGACTTCTCATTCTGAAATTCAGACTTTGTTGTGCCATTCAAAAGCCCCAGCGTGATTTGAGGAACATCGATTTGTCCAAATGATTTCTCAGAAGCCAATAGCACCAACTTTCGCCGAGTGAGAGCATCCATTGCTTCTGAGATCTAGTGAATAGTATATGTTAGTCATGAAACAATTTAGTGGAGTAGGAAGTTAAAGACATAGCGAACAACAACAGTGAAAAAAGAAAGGAAAAAAGATTGTACTGTCAATCAATCAGATGAAACTTCACGCATAAGGCTATTTAGACAACTTTCAAATAGATGTAGTGAAGGTGAAGCTCCTCATAGGACAGACTTAAATGGAGAACATTCAAAAAAGAGATCCTGGAAGGTGGATAAGTCTTAATTCATTACATTAATAGATTTCTTTTTAAAACTCTCTGCCCCCTACCCCTACCTCCCCCCCCCCCCCCCCCCGATTTCTCCTTCCACTATTATTTTTCTAATCAACTCCATGTCATGCCACAGCATAAAATTATCATACTTGGTTCCAAGACTACATAAATAGAAGTAAAAATCGACACTCCAGCCATCCCATATTAATTGACCTACTTTCTAATTTAATCTATCCTAAATGTTGACCTATCTCAAAATGCCAAACTTTGGCTCTACAACAATTTAAAATAATATTAAACAATATTCCCTCCATCCCAACTTATGTGACACTCTTTCCTTTTCAGTCATCAAAGAATGACACTTTTCTTATTTTGTAACAATTTAACTATAACTTCAAATTTTACTCTTAATGAGATGATTTATAAACACACAAATATCTATAGCTTATTTTAGACCACAAGCTTCAAAATCTTTCTTTCATTCTTAAACTTGTGCCCAGTCAAACACCTCCTCCCAAATTGGGGGACAGACAAAGTACTAATTAAAGTTTGAACTAATCAAAAAAATATTACTATCTCAAAATAATGTGAAGTTTTGTCAACCACCTGAGGATATTTTCCCATTCCAAACTTATTAAAAAAATTTGTCTAAGATGTGATATAATAATCCATTCTAGATCAATTTAGAAGGGACAAAATTTCAACTGCACTTCTCTCCTCAGCCATTGTTCTTTTCGAAAGGTAAAAACTGACCATGCAGTTATGGATATTTGTGAGTTGGATGAAAAATGTCATTCCTAATTCAGATTAATCATAGCCTTTGAGTATTTATGGATTTCCTGGACTTGATTTCAACGGTGACCGCATTGCTTTAATCTTGTTAACTAAATTTTGATTAACATGTCAATATCACCATCCCACCTTGTTACCTCAAGCTCATCAATGCAGAATATCAAAGGCCTCTTTAACCCAGAGACACCCGCAGTTAAACCACCTGATTTTAGTTCTAAAAGGAGAAAAAGCTAAACTACTTTACTTCAGGAATCATCAATGATTCTCTTATAAATGAAGCATTTCATCCCTCTAGCATATTCATATTTATATTCAAATATACAGTTACCGAGACTAGTAAAACTGATCTCTAATAGTTGGGGGCAAAAGTGATGGCACATAGTGGTTGTGCAAACTGCAAGATTTCTCTATTAAATGCACAATTGCAGTTTGTTTACAGTTCTTCACAAATGAATGCAACGCACAATAAGAAATTGGGTAAAGAGCAACTATGTCATGGTGGAAAGGGAACTAAAGATCACTTATTCGCAGACAGATCCAGCAGCTTCCAGGCCATCCTTCCAACAACAACAAAAAACTCAGTGTATTCCAATTACAATTAAAAAAAAATTCTTCAAGAGCACCAAGAGGTGCACCAATTTTCATGTAACTATATCAAGGGTGACATTCAGAGTTGCAACAACTTTTTTTTTAAAAAAATGGTACTGTTATATTCCTCCCTCAGCAGTAAAGGAAGTTGGACACCTGCAAAAATAGTTACAAAAGAGAACTTAAGAGTCTAGAATTACAATGCTCTTAAGAAATCTACACATTTGTCTACGTCCTTTATACAATTCTCCTTGCACCAAAAAAATAGCGTGACAAGACAATTCCATTTTACATCATTAATGGACCTGACTTTGTCTTCGAAGCATCTCCCATTTCTTTCCGTCCATACTGACCATCAAATGCAGGAGGGTATCATCCTCCACCACTTCTTTTGACTCTTGCTACCACCTCTTCTGATCCAACAACTTAACAAATCAGCTGTGTGCTCAGGCATTGTCCATTCCAATTTAGTGAGGGTGAAGAACAAATGCCAAAGTTGAGCAATAAATTTGTAATGTAGAAATAAGTAGTTATTTGTTTCCCCAGTTTCATTGCATAAAAAACATCTAGGAACTAGTATCCTTCCCTTCTTCTGGAGAACTTCTTAAGTGAGACATGCCCTTCTGACCACTAGCCAAGTGAAACATTTCACTCTAGTAGGAACCTGAATCTTCCATAGGGTTTCCAGAGCTTTGATACTTCCCCCTGTACTGAGTTGTTTTCCTTCTTGTAGAGTCCTGTGTGTTTCCACCTTAGAGAATCTGGATTAGTAGTTGTGCCCATGAAGACTTCTAGCACATTCAACATGTTTGTCACCCTGTCCACTTCCCAATCATTGAGATGTCTTTTGAATGTGAGGTTCCAACCTTGAGGAGACCAACATTCCAACACTGAAGCTTCAATGTCAGAGTTGCAACAACTATAGGGGTATTAAGTTGTTGAGTCACACTATGAAGATTTGGGATAGGGTGGTTGAGCGGAGATTGAGGACGATCGTGTCCATTTCGGAGAATCAGTTTGGATTTATGCCTGGTCGCTCGACGACAGAGGCAATCCACCTGGTGAGGAGTTTGGTGGAGCAGTATGGGGAAAGGAAAAGGGATTTGCACATGGTGTTCATCGACCTGGAAAAGGCGTATGACAAAGTCCCTAGGGAGGTTCTTTGGAGATGCTTGGAGGTTAGAGGGGTCCGGTGACGTACATCAGAGCTATTAAGGACATGTACGATGGAGGGAAGACTCGGGTGAAGATGGCGCGGGGAGGCTCAGAACATTTTTCGGTCGAAACAGGGTTGCATCAGGGATCGACTCTTAGTCCGTTCCTGTTTGCGTTGGGGATGGACGTGTTGACGCGAAGTATTCAATGTGAGGTGCTTAGGTGTATGTTATTTACAGATGATGTAGTGCTGATTGATGAAACGCGGGGGGATGAATGAGAAATTGGAGGTTTGGAGGCAAACCCTTGAATCTAAGGGGTTTAGGTTGAGTAGGTCCAAGATGGAGTATATAGAATGCAAGTTTAGTGACTTGAGGCAGGAGGACGAAGTGGTGGTGAGGTTGAATTTCCAGGATGTTTGTAAGCAGGATAGTTTTAAGTTTATTGGGTCTATGATTCAGGGGAATGGCGAGATTGATAAGGATTTCTCTAAACGTATTAGAGCGGGTTGGATGAAGTGGAGGCTCGCCTCAGGAATGTTATGTGATAAGAAGGTGCCCCTGAAGCTTAAAGGCAAATTCTACAGAGTGGCAGTCCATCCGACCATGTATGGTGCAGAGTGTTAGCCAGTCAAGAACTCCCACATTCGAAAATTGAAGGTGGCGGAAATGAGGATGTTGCGTTGGATGTGTGGGCTTACTAGAGGGGATAGAGTTAAGAATGAGATTATCCGGGAGAAAGTGGGAGTGGCTCCGATGGAGGAGAAGATGCGGGAAGAAAGGCTGAGATGGTTTGGGCATGTGATGAGGAGGAGCACGGATGCCCCAGTTAGTAGGTGTGAGAGACTAGCTTTGGATGGCTTCAGGAGGGGTAGAGGTAGGCCGAAGAAATACTGGAGGGAAGTGATTAGACGTGACATGGAGCAGCTACAGCTTACTGAGGACATGACCCTAAGAAGGTTTGGAGTCGCGGATAAGGGTAGAAGGCTAGTGTGAGTGTGTGGGTTGTAGCAAGTAGTTAGAAGAGCTCTTGTGTAGCCGGGTTAGTAATCCTATGACTGTGTCCTTGGGCTGTGTGTGTATGTCACTACTAGGTGGGTGTCCTATTTCGTATTTCTTATTTTGTATTGCTCTTATTTCTCTTATTTAGTATTTCTCTGATTTCTATTTTATTATTTCTGCTATGCCATCCATCTTGCTTCATGTTTCATTACGACCTTGTTTGCTATTCTTTATCTTGAGTCAGGGGTCTATCGGAAACAACCTCTCTACTTCTTCGGAGATAGCGGTATGGATTGCGTACATTTTACCCTCCCCAGACCCCACTCTGTGGGAATACACTGGGTTTGTTGTTGTTGTTGTATATCAAATATAGTTAAGCATCCTGTATAATAGAAAATTTTCGTTCTCCCTTTTTTTGGGGATGTTAGTAAATTCTCACCGAAAGAACCACCCAAAAAAAATTTTTTACCTTGCTTCAAATTGCAAAGGTATGTAAGCAGCAAATGTAAAAATTTAAGAGCAAAGACAATGACAACTTGCCTGCATTTGTGTCCTGAAAATTTCAATGAGCTCCGAATTTCTATCGAAAGTCAGGGACCCAGATAAGGACCGTGAATGTCTTTTCTCTCTTCTCTTCAGCCCAGACAGAAATCTCGGACTCTTCTCTTTCTTTTTACTCTCAGCCAAGCGAACCTCAAGCCTAAATATTAGAATTTGACTTTTACAAGAGTGAAAGAGAATGTAGTGCTAAGAAGTAAAAGAAGATGATAGGCCATCAGAACGAAAAATATGTAATTAGTACACTTTCATTAGTGCCTTTAAATAATCATAAAGTGATGCTCAACTACAAATACATATGAGACTCATAGTTAAGAATTTTTACCCAGAGCAGACCGTGCAAGCAAGGAATACTTCATAGGCAGATTCACGCAAATCATCGTCCAGTAGTCCTTCAGGAGACCTAACACTTTGTATCAGTTTACTCCAAAGGTGAACATATAAAGACAAGATAAAACCAATGATTCTTCCACACGCTACAGGAGCAAAAAAATTTCAAACGTCATTCTTCTTTTAAGTATCATGATAAGCATACAGTACCTGTTTTCAGTGCAGGTATTCCTATTGATGGAAGATCAGTTTGATTAATGGTTGACCCTGCAGTTCCTGTGGTTTTACTGTTTACGCCGTAATCATCACCGTGACGAGTGAAATCTGTCAAATCAGAATGGCATGATCCATTATTATTGGAGTGGTTCTTCATAATAGGAGGTGGCACACGCTGAGGGTGGGAGCCAGCTGATTCTGGATCTGTAACAAGAAAATATGCATCGCCCCTGGGGAACTGCATCTGCAGAGCACATTACAAGAATAACATTTATTCCATTTCAAAGGTAGAAACATCAAATATGCAACTCCTCCATGAGATGAGGCAAATCATTTTGCAGTTTCTTTCCCAAACAATGATTTATTCTTCAATTTAATAGATTCAAAGACGAATGAAATATAATTATACATGTAGAATTAACATAAAGAAAACATATGAGAGTCGGGGAGTTTCTTAAAGTTAGGTTACTTGAGCTTTGCAATCAGGAAAAGGTTAAAAAGGGAAAAATAAAAATAAATGGAAAGGCAACATTATTACTAGATCAAGTATCAATATATTTCACGTAGGGCCATATCCTAATACACAATATCTACCAAAATCCAACAAATAAAAAGGAAAGAAGGTCAATCATGCAAACATAGGCATAAGAAATAGTATTGTAGTTGGTGTGCATTAATTTGCTCAGTTTTTCCTTTGATGATTAAATCATTAATTTGTTCATTTTAGCATGGCTATCTTCAAAGATAGATGTGGTTCACTAACAAGGTCAGACAGCAGCTTATAGATCTGATCTCAAAAAATTTGCCTAAAGTGACACGTATGCTAAAGAACAAAGGAAAAATAAAAAAAGTTGAGGGATATAACTATGTAATTGGCTGTATATAGGACATGTAGTTAATCAAATTTTTAACCTTACATGCACAATTTAAAATACGAAGGCAGGAGGTAGTTGCTTCTCCAATATTGGTGCAGGGATAAACTTTTCAACTTCTGTGGTAATTTCATGCCCAAAAATCAAAAGCTTTGAACTAATAAACGAAGCAACAGTTATCATTGCAAATACTTTGACTTGCTTTCCTCTTCAAATGAAAGGAAAACCCCAACATAATTTCGTCCATGGATATGCACACTAGTGCATTTTAACTTAATCATCCCACTGTAGCTGTGGTCAATTCAGGACAAAATGACGACAACAACAACATACTTAGTGTAATCCCACAAAGTGAGGTCTATAGAGTGTACGCAAACCATACCCCTACCTCAGAGATGGAGAGGTTGTTCTGATAGACCCTCAGCTCCAGAAAAAACAGTCCAAAGCAGTCCAACGAAGGAAGTAATGGAATTACAAGAAACAACAGCTAATACAAAAAACATTGAGGACAACAAGAAAAACTAGAAAACACCATGAACTCCTTACTGTTTTTGGATGTCGACGTTCATCGTGATACATCTTAGCTGCTAAAGAAACATCCAGCACTCCATCTAATCATTCAAAACAATCACAATGAAACCAAAAGTTCCATCCTTTGAATATAAACAAACAACAGAGAACATGCAGCAACACCACTCCATAAACAATAACACAAAAAAATCGCAGAATGAGTTGAATTACTGCTCCCCCTTCCCCAACCTTTTTCATACTAATATTATTTAACGTTATTACTCTCTCATTTCAATTTATTTGTCTTACTTTCCTTTTTACTCCATTTCATAAAGAATGTCACTTTCCTTTTTTGGCAACTCCTTACTTTCAAATTTTCATTTAGCATGTTTAAAACTACAAAACGAAAAGACATTTTTGAACACTAAACATATCTTTAATTTAAGAACAAAAAATTCAAAAGTCTTTCTTTTACTCCCTCCATTCCTTTTTGGTTGTTATGTTTCATTTTTCAAGAGACAATTTTACTAATTTTCAAAGATAAATTAAATTATATTAATTCAATATTTTAAAATTAAAATTCAGATATTCAAAAACTACATGACAAGAACTAACTTCCATTTTTTCTTTTCTCAATATAATTAAAAACTACACAGGTCAAGTTAGTATCGTTGGACTCAAAAAGGAAACTACGAAAACTGAAAAGGAATATCTTCATTTACCGGGAAAAGTTTTGATTTTTATCACACCTTTCATGTAATTCAGCTAAGAAATCAATTTTATCGTAATCAATACAAGAACAAATATCTACACATTCCTAATAATTAACATACGTTATGCTTTAATTGTTAAAAAATAACTTCCAAAAAAATTTAAAAAAAAAATTAAAAACTTACCAGATTGTACACATTGAAGAACATAATCAGCACTAATAAAATCGAGATTAATATTATAGAGATTGCAGGTAGGACCAGAAGGAGTTCGAATTTCTTTAATTAAACCACATGATAACAGAAATTCTAGAAGCTTCCGACGATCGTTACGATAAAGTTGTACAAGGTTATTCGTCTCCATTATATTTAACGATTTTTTCCCGCTTGCCGGCGCCGGAAAAAATATTAAAAAGCCTTTGAGAATCACCGAGCATATGATTATCCGGCCGGGGAAAATGAACACCGCCGTGTACGGTGTTTTCCGGCGAGAATGATGAGCCGAAAGAATGGCAATAAAGCTGGAAAAAGGAGTCTTCTGTTTGTTTTTCGTTTCGCTTTTGTTGAACAGTTTATGCTTCTTTTTCCTTTTTCACTTTTTCTCTTTTGCTTTATTGGTTTTTAAGAAAATATATTTTTACTATTTATTTACCAGGTCAAAGTTTTTTTTTTTCTTTTAGAAATTTACAAAGTCAAAGAAATGGAAAATATTAAACGAGGCAGCTGCCGGGTTTCTAACTTTTTGGGGGTAAGAATGAACGTTGAAACTATAATTATTTATATTTAATATTCTCTTCGTCTTAAATTATGTATCGTCATTTGATCGGACACAATATTTAAGAAATAGGTATTGATTTTATTAAAGTTACAAAATTATCCTTCTAAAAAAAAGTAATAGTATTTAAAATCAAGTTGGACCACTTTTAATTGAAAAACAGATAAAAAAAGAATAATAGTATTTAAAATTAAGTGGGGCCACTAAGAGTAAAATTGTAATTGTGTCTTAAAAAACTTACCAAATAAGGAAAGATGACATTCTTTTGGAGACGGACCAAAAAGAAAATGGCGACACATAATTTGGCATGAAGAGAGTATATATTATCAATTGTATATTTTTTATTTATTAAGTGATTAATTACTATTATATATATTTTTTATTTTTATCTGTAAAAGTTTATATGCATTATGTTTTGTTGTTATATTGTTATTAATTTTAAGTCGGGTCTATCGAAAACAGTTTCTCTATTTTTTCTGAGGTAGTAGTATGATGTACTCTTCCCTCCTCGAACCTCACTGGGTGGGAATACACTGGTATGCTGTTATTGTTGTTGTACTAAGTGATTAATTAATATGAGAGATTTATTTTTAATAAGATGATCAATTAAAATGAGATGGAGTGAGTATCTAATCTTTGATTAGGATGAAATTATTGAATAATTTTTTCGAAAACAGTTATCTCGAAATTATAATGTTATTTTTATTTCACACTCAAGATGAATAACAATTTCGAATTGACTAATTCCGAAAAAAATTACTCCAAAAATAAGTTGTTCTTAACCAAATGAGCCCTTACATTAGTAAGACTTGAAACGTGTAATTTGTTATAAAATTATTTTTTAAAAAAAAAAATTCTTTATTTATTTTAATTTTTAGCTCAAAAAATTGTTCAAAAATAATAACTACTTTGAAAATTAAAAGAGGGAATTAATGCATTCCATTAAACGATCTTTAATGATTTTTCATTTTTATTTGATATTAAATATAGAAGTTATTACAAATGTAAAAGAAAGAATAAAGATCGACAAGACGATAACTAAATTAAAATATATTATGTATGAATGAGAAATATTTGAGAAAAAGGAAAATGGTCTCTTACTTTTGAAAGCATGTTGAAAATAGTTTTTACGGTATACGTTGAATAATTTTAATCTTTTAAATTTGTTAAACGCAATTTTTTATCATCATCAATTATTCAAAAAAATTCTCTTTAACAATATTGATGAAAACTGTGAAAAATATTAAACCATAAACATCAGGATAGTATCATTTAAAATCTTACACTAGTATAAAAAAAAAATAGACCATCTATAAGAGGAAATTCATATAAAAAAAGTTATATCAAACTCTAAAGCAAAATAGTAGATATAAAACTATACTTTCAAATTTGATTTTTTGGATGAATATTTTATAAAAACAAAAATTGTCTACATTTAAAGATTTTAGATTTTTGGCAAGTCATTTTTGGATGAGATTTGGATGAAGTTTCATCATGTATTTGGCTATAATTTTCAAAAAAATATTTAAATTTTTAAAGAAATACTATAATTTATATCTATAAATTTTAAAAATTATTAAAAATATTCATAACTTTATATTATCATTTTATATGGACATGATTCATGATAAAAATGAAATTCATAGATTATAAGCTTCGTTATGCTTATAAATAATTTCACAGATCAATGTACGAACAACTGAAGTCTTTTCAACTCATGAAGGAGCATCTAATTTTTATATTTAAATTACTTTTAACATGTTTTATACAATAATATCACTACATACTTAATAAGGTTTATTAGTTGGGTTGGTAGATAAATAAATATTGGTTTGGATTAATAAATAACGGGATGTTTTAATAAAATATAGTTGTACATAATTCACACTGGTTGAATAAAAAAAAATCGTTTGACCAAAAAAAAAAATTCTTGGGTAAAATTTAAATTTTTAAAAGTTCTCAAATAATAGATTTTGCTTCAAATACCCTTTTTTTTTCTAGTTTTTTAGAAATCTATATATATCTATAAAAGAGACTAAGTAGTCTGCTGACGTGGCATATCTATACGAGATCAGCATTTGCATTTATCTTTTTTTTTATTTTTTTGAAAAAATTTCCCTTATATAATATCTCAAAATCTATTTTCAAAAACAATTAAAACAATAAGTTAGGTGTTACAAAACTATCATTAATTTCCTTATTATGAGTATTATCTATATATATCTATACAAGAGACTAAGTAGCCTGCTGACGTGGCATGTCTAAGAGACCAACATTTGCATTTATCTTTTTTTTTTTTTAAATCCTTATATAATATCTCAAAATCTGTTTTCAAAAACAATTAAAACAATAAGTTAGGCGTTACAAAACTATCATTAATTTTCTTATTATGAGTATTAATTTCCTTATTAAATTATTAAATAAGTTAGGAGTTATAAGAATCAATAGTAATGATACTTCCAATGTTGCTCAGATATTCCATTAAATTCTCTCTCATTCTCTTGAGGTTTTATTTTCACATTATTTGACACCTCAATAGATTGCTGCATCTGAAGCGATGAGAGATATCAGAGCAGTTACAAGTTCTCGGGTTGCAGAGATTTACGGGCTCAACATTCTTGCGGAAAGAATTTAGGTTAGAATTTTGCATTTTTGAGATTTTCCATTTTGTATTTACTTCATGTCATGTTGCATATTTTTAAATTGCAAATAATAGCATTTTCATAGATTGCACATTAACCATTAACTTTTAATACCCACGTCTTGTAGCAATTACATTCAAAATTAAAAAAAAAAATATAAATCAAACCTATAAATAGAGAGCCAATAACATTTCATATCAACTAACCACTCCTCTTCAAAAGATTTGCAGCAACAACAAAATGTTCAGTGGATCTGGAAGAATGTAAAGGTTGTTTCTCGAAGACTCTCTTTAGTAACCAACGTGAGAACAGCCAAAAATTTTAATGGCCTTGCAAGAAAATGGAAAAAAAAAATACCATACAAAAGATTCACCATTGTTCTCCAAAAGTTTGTGTAAAGAGTTTGTTACATCAAAGTAAATAGATCAATATAAGGATGAAATATAAATATTGATAATAAAAGACCGGGCGAAAAAGTTAGAGATGAGTTTGATAGAAAGATAAAGGAGGGTGTATTTAACATTTTTTGTGTTCGAAATTTCTTTTTTTTTTTGTTTCACATCCGGTGTTCAATGCCCTCATTGGAACTCTGACTAATCCAGATCGCACATTGCAGGGCCCATTAAGGTGACAGCGCTCCCAACAGAGTTTTTTCCATACCCAGAGTCGAACCCTCGACCTCTGGTTAAGGATGGAGCAGCCCCATCCACCGCACCACAACCCATGTTGGTGTGTCTGAAATTTCATATACTATATAGTAGAGTTTATAAGAGTTATATTCTCCTTTTTTTCTTCTCTTTTTTAAGAATTCCTTTCTATAATACTATCTATAGTTAATTTATAGGATATATATATATATTAAGTGTTGGGACGGTAAAGGAAAATATAAAAGTAAGAGGAAGAAGATTTTGTGGAGTAAAATGGGGATGTTACTGGTTTTAGGCGCAAAACAAATTGAAATAAAAATGGTAGGTGAAATCCTGCACACGAGGAGATTATTTCATAAAAAAAGAAATATAAATGAGTAAAAGCAGAAAAGGTGATGAGAAAAGAGAGGAATTTTTTAAAAATAAATAAAGAGAGAATACGTTATTCCTTAACTTTTCTTATTTTATTAGCATAAAAGTTTGTTTTGTTATTCATTTTTTTAAAATTAAATATATAGAAATGTTAGGATGGCAATCTATATATATTATAAAGTAGAAGACGAAGCACCAGAAGAAGCCACGTGACGCATTGCTGAGAAGCCACATGACATTTTTTAAGACAAGTTAAAAATATTGTAATAAAAGTTATTATAATTAGTTGGATTTAAAAATATTAATTCTTACTATTCCATAAATTGAAGAATTCTAAATGAGTTACTGCTATTTCAAAATCATATTCATTTGATCATCAATAGTAGTTTAAAAAAATTCAATACTATTAGTTGATCTAATCTCAACTACACGATTATCATTAAAAAGAAAAAAATTCACTTCTAAATTATTTCAAAATTATAAATCATCTTAATCGACAATAGTTGAAATACTATTAGTATTCAGTTAATGTGAGAAAAAAATGAACTTGAATTTATTAACAAACATTTTATAATTAGCACAACAAATATATGTTCTACACAAAATTAACGATGCAAATATGCAAAGCTCATATGACAATTCAATTGTCAAATTAAATTAGAAACTGCCAATACAAATAATAATAATATTAATAATAATAATTAAAAAAAATACACGTTTAAAGATTTTTCATTTGCTAAGATGTTCTGTTTACACATATCCTCTTCTATAACAACTAAAAATACGCTTTATCAAACAATAACAATAAATTTGAATTTGATTTGATCATATCTTTTTCCTTGATATTAGAATTTAGTTGTTACTATTATCATAATTTAAACAATAATAATAATAATTAAAAAAAAAATTCCCTGATGCTAAGAGTTTAGTTGTTATCTCTAATCATAATTTAAACAATAATAATAATAATTAAAAAAATACACGTTTTGAGATCTTTCATTTGCTGAGATGTTTTATTTAATAGAACCTCTTTTATAACATCTAAAAACACGTTATATCCAACCATAAATTTGAATTTAGTTTGTTCATAACTTTCTCCCTAATTTTAGAGTTTCATTGTTATCTCAATTTCTTAATACTTATCATAATTTAAATTTTAAATTGTGCTATTTCAACTCTTTTTATCTTTATCTCAATATCATCAATTGTCAAATTAAATTAAAAATTATCAATACAAATAATAATAATAATAATTAAGCCTTTAAAAAAATAAAAAAATACACATTTTAAGGTTTTTCATTTGCTAAGATTATCTGTTTACACATATCCTCTTCTATAACAACTAAAAGCTAGCTTTATCCAACAATAAATTTAAATTTAAATTGATCATATCTTTTTCCTTGATGTTAAGAGTTTAGTTGTTATCTCAATAGTGCTTATCATAATTTAAAAACTAAAACCTCACAATAAAAATACATACATCGATAGTTTCAAATTCATCCCCAAAAATACATAGTTGTTAATTTTCAGTAAAAAAAATGTCTACTAAAATTAACTTCGTTCATAAAATATCAAATACTAAGATGCAATGGAACTTGAAAGTTCGCATAGTACGATTGTGGCGTGTTTCTGAACATGATAATCTCGATAAGCTGTTATCGTTAGAAATGCTTTTGCAAGACAAAAAGGTAAATGTACATTATGCTCATTTTATTATAATATTTTATTTGCTTTAGAATACGCTCAACGATAAATTATTATTTGTTTGTAGAGTGACTGTATTCAGGCATCCGTTGGAACATCCGTTTTCACTAAACTCACCGAGGAAATTCAGGAACAAGGATTATATTTCATGAAGAATTTTATTATTGTACCAAACAAGGCTAAAATCAAAATCAACAATCACACAATGAAATTGGTTTACCTACCGAACAAGCATCCAGAAAACAGACGATCTTCAATTTATAAAGACAATCTTCAAATTTCGGCCGTTTCAAGATTTGATCAACCAAGTTGATGTTGATGAGAATAAACTGTTTGGTAATTATTCTTTTGAAAAATTATATAATCAGAATGTTGCATTAACTCTATGTCATACTATCTTTTATCTTTGAAAAGATGTAATAGGAGAAATCGTTGCTTATGGATCTGTACAGGAGTACAAACAAGGCAATAAGTCCAGTATCTTCATGAATGTGGAACTACAAGATTACAAGTAAGACGACAAGCCTAAGTATATGAGTATATGTTTGAAGCTGCCTAATTTTTATATTATTAAATTATATATTTTTTAAACAGGAATAAAATGATTGAAGCTATTTTCTGGGGGGAATTCGTTCTTCAAAGTCGTCCGCACTTAGAGGGATCTACCAATAAACCTGTCATAGTGGTGCTGCAATTGGTACAGATGCATAAATTTAAAGGTTTTCAACTTTTTCTGTACCTTTAAAATATTTATATTGAATATATTTATCATCATGTAATAACAAATATACTCATAAATGCAGGTAAATATTTTGTGCGTAATTCTTGGACTGCTTCAAAATTATGAATTAATCCTCAACTGTCTGAAGTTGCTGAATTTATCTCCAGATTTATATAGTAATATACTCTCCATTTCTTTTTAGTAACTTGAATAATTTGTTATATGATATAGATTTTAACAATTTTCAATACATACAGAATGGAAGATGTGCGTGGAGATAAATCCAAGAGGATTAGTCAAATGTCATCTCAAAATAACTCTTCTATTTCAGATGAGTTATCTTCTGGATCGCTTGAAGTTAAAATTATCAAGCAATTAATTGAGTGCATGGAGGTAAGTAACACTATTTCATTAATAATTTATATTTTGCAGGTGATTTTTTTTAACTGTGTTATTTTTAATAAAATATAGGAAGGCAGCTTCTGTGTTGTTGCGAACATAATACACATAGACCTTGATAAAAGGTGGTCATACCTGAGTTGCAAGGACTGTAGTAGGAAAGTTGAAAAACTTGGCGATAAATTTACTGCAAAGCATGTCAAGTGCTTAAAAATTCTGCAAATCACAGGTATGATAAATATTATAAACATATTTGATTATAATTGCAACATAAAATATATAATTATAATAAAATGTGCCTTGCAGGTATAAATTATTCTTGAGAATAACAGATAACACTGACTTTATTTCTTTGTTACTTTGGGATCAAGATGCAATGAAACTCATAGGAAAGACTGTCAATGAATTAATGAAAGAATTACTCAAGGTAAAATATATATATATATATATATATATATATATATATATATATATATATATATATATATATATCTTTTTATTTATTATACCATTTCTAGTAACATTTATTTTAGAATGTTGGTGTTGTTGGTGTGCTATCATATCCATTGGAGTTGGATTATATTTTGGATAGAGAGGTTGTGTTTAAAGTGGACGTCAAAAAAGACAACATCGACAAACATGACGAGGTTTACATTGCTTTTAAATTTAGTGATGATAAAGATCTCATCAAGCGATATCGTCCTCCACCAAGTGAAGATACATGCACTGTATGTAATATTAGTCACATATGAATTTCAAACAAATTAAAATTATTTTATTTATGTTAAAATTTATCACCTTGAAATATAAATTGTTGTTGATATTATTATTTTTCTTTAATAATATCCAGAGTTCAACCATGAACATCTTGCATCTGGAGATGATGAACTAACGGTGATATCATGCACTTATTTTATTTATATATGTATGAAGTGTCATAAATATAAGTAATTTTCACTATCTTTTATAACTAAACTTTCAGGATTTTGTAGTTGAGAACGATATGATCTCTATTTCAAATACCCCAGTAAAGAGAAGTATATCCAAGAGTGAATCATCTGTGGTAGAAATTGATGATGATCCCAATGCACGACTTTCAAGCAACAAGGTCAAAAGAGTCAGAAAAATGAGAAAATCACATGAATCTCAGCATTTGAGTTTTATTATGGACTAAATGTTTTGATGGTGCCAGTTTCAAGTTATTCAAGTTTTAATATTGTCTTATTGCAATATATTTTCTCTGTTCAATAATAATATTGTCTTATTGCGATAATTTTCAACTGAGACACTAAAAGCTCATGGTTCAGTATCGGTCTCCCTCCCAGATAGTGGACACCAAGAACAGTAATATAGACTAAGATTATCATTTGAAAGAAATAACTATTAAACTTACAAGTTCAAGCTCTTGGATGCTGCAAATATCCGTCAGAAGATTAAAGTTTTTGTTGGTATCCTTCAAATAAATTTAAGAAATGCAATGCTATATATCATGACATAATTCTGGATGCAAAGCATAAATAAACACCGCTTCCTCCATGGTTGATTTTATAGTATCTTGAGATTTGACTATTCCCCGTGTAATGAACAGAAAACCCTAATTTGAGTAATGTTTCGAGTCATATATAATTCTTGTTCTTGAAAATCCTCATTTTTTCAAATTCCAAAAAGCACACTGTTTTTTAGGATTTCGACTACAAATAATTTTGATGCCATCATTCATCTAATTGATCAATGATTTTAGTTATCCTCCTCTTCTGTATTGACTTATACAAGTGATTAAAAATGGAGAAGGAACATATAGTTCAGTGTAGCCATCCAATTTGGAATCAAATTCTCAAACATAACTCAGCTTAATAGACATTTTCTTATCCAACAACAAACACTCATTAAATACGATTTTATATGGCAAACCAAATATCTTGATACGTGTTTATCTCAATCACAATCCACCACATTCTGGGTGAATTACGACAAGCTTAATTAGAGGAGGTCTTGTGGGAGGAACACAACTTCTGTGTGTACTCATTATTATCACTCCTCCCCTCTCCTCCCATTTCATTTCTATACCATTTCCTTTTTATTCTTCTCAGCCCATCTTTCAACTCAAAATCCAAAAAGAAGTCATTACTCAATAGTAAAGAGTACAAACCTTCTCTCGTAATTCTATCCAAGTTTAGATACAAATACAAAATCTATTTTCCTCTTCATAAATGAATTTTCTACTCTATAACAAGTGAATCTGATTACTTGTCCAGGAAAAAGTAAAGAAAAAAATAATTCAAAAAGAAAAAATAAGAACCTGATTGTAGCTCCGAAAGTAGTGAATGTCTCTATCTCTCAAAGCTTCTTGAGAGTTCTCCGACTCTTGACCACGCAGAGCATTTGCAATTGCCTGCATTTGGATTTTGACAGCAGAACTGATCTTCACCTTGAATGTCTTTGACTGGTAAGGACAACGTAGCCTCTTCCTGTCAATTTCATTGGGGATTCCAAGTCCAGAGGGGCTGCTATTACCATTGTTTCTGAATTAAAAAGTAGAAAATAAACGGTCAAAAACTAATATAAGGACGGGGAAGGAAAACATAATAACAATGACAATAAAGCTGTATTTCAGCCTTTTCACCCAAAAAATTAATAAGTCTTACGTACTTTACTCTTTTCTAAACGAGCAAATATCAGTTAAACACCAATGCAAAAGGCACAAGCAACTGAAACAAATAATTTAAAATCATTTGTTTCAAGTACAAACAGACCTCGTGTGGTACAACCTATAAGAGGTTCTTAGTTCTAACTTTATTGTACTTTGGATCGTTGTGGAAAAAGTATTATTTAACAAGCAAGCACCCCCTGATACAAGAACATCAACTAAATGATGCAAGAAAAACAGACACTCGAACCTTCGAGAGAAAAAGAATAACTACTTACTATTTTGCAACATGTTGCCTTACACTTACTGTTTTGCAACATGCTGCCTTAGAATAATATCCAAGACTCTCAATGCTTCTTGAGAGTTCTCCGACTATTGACCATGCAGAGCATTTGTAACTGCCTGCATTGAGATTTTGGCAGCAAAACTGATCTTCACTTTGAATGTCTTTGACTGGTAAGGACGACGTAGCTTCTTCCTATCAGTTTCATTGGGGATTCCACTGCTACTGCCATTGTTTCTGAATAGAAAAGTAGAAAACGGAAGATCAAAAACTGATATAAGGACTGAGAAGGGAAACATAATAACACTGACAATAAAACTGTATTTCAGCTTGTTCACCCCAAAAACTAATAAGTCTTACGCACTTTACTATTTTCTAAACGAGCAAATATCAGTTAAACAGCAATGCAAAATGCACAAGCAACTGGAAAAAATAATTTGAAACTATTTGTTTCAAGTACACACTGATCCGACATGGTTCGACCTATAAGAGGTTCTTAGTTCTAACTTTATTGTACTTTGAATCGTTGTGGAAAAAGAATTGTCTAACAAGCAGGACCTCCCCCCCCCCCCCCCCCATTACAAGAACATCAACTTAATGACGCAGGAAAAATAGAGACACTTGAAACCTCGAGATAAAAAGAATAACTACTTACTATTTTGCAGCATGTTGCCAGAGAATAATATCCAAGACTCTCAATGTTTCTTGAGAGTTCTCCGACTCTTGACCACGCAGAGCATTTGCAATTGCCTGCATTTGGATTTTGGCAGCAAAACTGATCTTTACCTTGAATGTCTTTGACTGATAAGGACGACATAGCCTCTTCTTGTCAGTTTCGTTGGGGCTTCCATGTCCACGAGGGTTGCTATTTCCATTGTTTCCGAATAGAACAGTAGAAAGCAGATGGTCAAAAATTGATATAAGGGCTGGAAAGGAAAACATAATAACACTAACAATAAAACTGTATTTCAGCCTCTTCACCCAAAAAACTAGTAAGTCTTATGGATGATGGATGAGGTAAATTAGTTTACAAACTTTTGTAACTTGATAGGATCTATCTACGTTAGACTAGGAGACTATTCATAATTATAAATATGAACAATCAGAGAAACTACTAAGTAATTCCACAACCTATCCATTTATCCAAAACCATCTTATTAAGAAATTCTATAATTGTAGTACTTGGTAAGAAAATAGATCAATGCTGCTAATAAGATAACAACCTTTTTAAGAAAATCTTTAGATGTAAATAACAAATTGAGTACCTTTTTAAAATTTTGACAACGGACAACTTCATTCTTCTCCTTTGTAATATGACGAAGCTCTTTCTCGAGCTCTTCTGCTTACTCTGGAAGCTGGAGAGAAATAACAGAGCATTGTCACTCAACAAATGGTAGGGCAATTAATATATTAAAAGCGAGACTAAAAAGACATTTTATCATATGATTATTGAAATTTCAGAGGTCTCTAGAATCTAATTATTCAATCATTCTTCTTCTATTTTAGCAGTCAAATTTTCAAATCCAGTACAGGTGGACAGAAATATAAAGCAGTTTATTCTATGAAACTATGATTCTAAGCATCAAAGAAGTAAATATTGGTAGTAATATATACCAACATATATAAGAGCAATGCAATAAGGTGAAGTTCATTGCAGTTGATGAAATTACAATAACGCGAAAAATTATATATTGAAATATTAATAATGAAGTGAGTGTGATACATGTTCAAAAGTAACAATGTGATCACTTAGGTCATAAATCATTGAGTAATGCACTTGCATATTAATTTCAAAATACAATAAAAAAATAAAGTTCAAAAATAAAGCAAAAAGATATTATTAGATCAACGAAAACAGGGCACACAAAAAAATTAAGATTTTTGCCACTAAAAAAAAAATAAAAATATAAAAATTAAATAAAGACTGAAAATAACAAAACAATTAGCATAAAAAAATTATTCCTGAATAAAACTAAAATATATTTTTTGTTGTATTTGAATAACAAAAAAGAGAGTGACTTTCTCTCTCCCTCAATCATTTTCTCTCTCCTCTCTCATTCAACTGACTCACAAATACTCATATGAAATTCAAATTCAGGAAGGCATGCAAATGGAAAATCATGGGACAAAATTAGCGAGACTAAATAAAAGAATCATGTGTAATCAAAAATGGGCTAAATGCTCATCCAATGAAATAGGTATTATAAGCCATCATTGTAATCATATTATATTAAAAAATTTAAATTGTTCGTTCTTTTTCTATCTTATTTTTAAAATCATGTAATTTTATCTACAGAGAATATTGACCCAACCTATGACGGAGTAAATGTTATTGAACAACAGGAAAGAGTTCCTCGACCTCTATGTGATATAACAAATGGTCAGTTTCAATATATATAATATTTGCTATTTTTTTCATATCGTTCAATCCGTATAATATGCTTACCTTAATTAAACATGTCCAAAAACAGTACCCCAATTAAGAAATAAGAGATGTTTTCTAAGCGATGAGGCCAATGAGCAGATTAAACAAAAGAATGTGTCAAGCTCAAATATGTCAATTGATAAAACTGTATGTCTGAAAACATTACAAAAGAATTCCAATAACTTGGGATTGAGGAGTGGTATTAGAATTTTTTAAATGCATATAACTGATAGAGATAAAATAAATGGACAAGTTGTAGTGCTAGTTCCATCATATCAAAATTGTACACCACCAATTAGTGTACCGATGATGAGATTTGAAAAGGCTTCTTCATCACAACCTCTCACACATTATTCAAAGTCCCTTCCTCTACGAGATTTGAACAATGGTTAATCTTTCTTTGAGGACAAATTTAAAGTTGTATCAAATTACTATTTAAATTTATTTGAAAAGTCTAGAGTTTATGTTTATTTGAAAATCTTAATTCATCAATGACAGATTTTGCAAGTTGTTTGTCTACAAAGTAGAAGAAACGCAAAGACATATTAATTAATGAGATTACAGATTTTAGGCAAGATACATTGCCTGATTTAAATTATCCTGTAGCTGATGATGATAAAATTTGAATCTCCTCACATTTTCACTGTATCTATTATGAAGACATCAATATATATTTTATTTTTTTCTGGCACCTATTTGTTAAAAATATTAATATCTTTTGTTAATGACAAATTTTGAAAGTGGGTTTTCTCCCAAATAGAAAGTAGAAGAAAGGTAAAGGCATTCTGATGCATGAAACTATTAATTCAAGTATTTTCAATATGCAATGTGAAAATTTGAGATCTAATAATGTTACGCTACAATATCATCCAAGTTATTTTTGTGAGTTGCTCAAAACTTTCTTAGTAAGAAATTCTTACTAAATTTAAGTATCAATAGACATCAAAAATCCTTTTTCATTTCAAAACTTGGAGTTATTAATGGCTAACAATTATTTATCATACGTGTCCAAAGTCAAGATCATCTGCCTGATTTAAATTATGCTTCTTGCTATGAAGGTGACGAGGATGATTGTGAAGGTATGTACTTAGTGTCTAAGTTAGTTATCAATTATTTTTAGTTTGGTACTGATAGTTAAAACTAGATCTTGATTGCCACTTAATTCATTTTCTATTATTTTTTAGAGGATGATGTTTGCGGAGAAGTTAGTAATGAAGGTATGTACTATTTAATTTTTATATAAATATGAGTGTACAAATAAGAATTCATAAAATAAGTAAGTTTATACGAATCTAACCCTATATATTTTGATCACTAATAGAATACTGGGATATTGGAGATGTTACCTATGAATGTGAACATTGTGGGGCATGTTTTTGGTATGAAGAAAGAATCAACAAGAAGATTAAGTACAGAATAGAATTCATGTTGTAAGGTTAGTGTTTTAGCCTTCATGATTAATAATGTGTATATAATATTTCACATGAAAAGAAAATATTTGTTAATTTTATAAATTTAATTCTCTGCAGTCGTGGTTAATATATAAATAAACTACATGTTGAGATCGTAAATGATCTAAAGAAAATGCTTGATTGCCACAATGTTTTAGCTTAAACATTCAGAATGGTAAGAGATAGATTTCAAGAAGACAGAAGCTCCAATGTTAGACTCAGATTAATAGGGAAAAGAGGCACTGATGGAAGAAGATTCAACCTGCCAACAGTTTCAGAAGTAGTTGCTTTGGTAGTAGGAGATTTTAAACCATCTAGAGGTGACAGAGATATCGTCATTGAAAGTCGGTCTGGACAGCTAAAAAGGTTAATGAACTAAATGCAGCATATTTAAGCTTGCAGTGTCCTTTAATTTTTTCATACGTGAAGATGGCTATAGAGAGGATATCCACTATAATGGAGGTGATGAAACAATTCAAGGAAGGAAACGTGTTAGCATCCGAGAGTATTTTGCTTATAAAATTCAAGATAGGAAGGATGAAGTCTCAATAATTCTGTCTTCCAGAAGACTATTTCAACAATTTTTGGTTGATGGATATACAATGATCGAATCTTCCCGATTAGATTATATTCAATTTAATAAAAAACGGTTGAGAGCTTATATGTACAAAGCGTTAGAAAACGCATTTTTGCGTGGAGAAACTAATCCATCTTCTCAAGGAAAAAGGGTAATTTTGGGATCAAGCTTCACAGGGGGCGCACGACACATGCTTCAAAATTACCAAGATGCTATGGCGATATGCAAGTGGGCTGGCTACCCTGATCTTTTCATCACATTTACTTGCAATTCAAAGTGGCCTGAGATTTGTAGATTTGTTGACAGTAAGGGCTTAAAACCCGAGGTTCGTCCAAATATTTTATCCAGGATTTTCAAAATCAAATTGGATTGCTTAATAAAGGACTTGCAAGACAAACAGATTTTTGGAAAAGTAAAAGCAAGTAAAATCAGTTCCTCATTTATATATATATGGATTAATTAATAATTTATTCATCTAATAAATTTGTTTGATGCAGTGATCTATATTGTTGAATTTCAAAAATGAGGATTGCCTCATGCTCACATCTTACTTTTTCTTCATGAGCAAAATAAATATCCTACTCCTGTGGATATTGATAGAATTATTTCAGCAAAAATACCTGATGAATTGTTTGATCCTCACTATTATAAGGCAGTACAGTTATTTATGATGCATGGCCCGTATGGTCCTGCGAGAAATTATTCTCCTTGCATGCAGGATGATAGATGCACAAAGCACTTTCCAAAGAAATTTGTTGGGGCAACTACAATTGATGAAGATGGTTATCCTATTTACAGACGAAGGAAAGATAGTACAACTATCAAGAAAGATGGTATTGACCTTGACAACAGGTATGGGGTATCGCTTAGTCGATTGGTATTATTAATGTAGAGTGTTTATATAATGAATACTCCATAAGTTTTTTTGAATTTGAATTGAAAATACAATATTTTCTCAAAGATAAAATGAAATTTATTTATTTCTTATTGAGTTGGAACAGGTATGTAGTACCTCACAATCGATTTTTATTATTAAAGTATGGTGCTCATATCAATATAAAATGGTGCAATCAATCCAGATCTATTAAGTACTTATTTAAGTACGTTAATAAGGGGAATGATTGCGTCACTGCTACTTTTTCTCAAAGTGCAAATGAAGAAGATTCATCAAATGTCGATGAAATAAACATGTATTATATTGTCGATACATATCATCCAGTGAAGCTTCTTGGAGAATACTTGAATTTTCAATTCAATATAGACAATCTCTGATAGAAAGACTAGCATTTCATCTTAAAAATGAACAAAATGTTATATTCTCTGATGATGATCCAATTGATGATGTTGTCAATAGACTGAGTGCAAGGGAATCAATGTTCTTAAGTTGATTTGAGGAAAATAAAGAATTTCCTGAAGCTAAAGAATTAACTTATGCAGAATTTTCGCTTAAGTTTGTGTGGAAAAAAAACTCAAAAAAAATGGGAGAAAAGAAAGACTTCTGCATTTTCTATCAGGAGGATCTTCTTTGTTCCGCCTGGAAGTGGCGAGTTATATTATTTAAGATTATTGTTGAATGTCATTAGAGGTGCGAAAATCTTTGAGGATCTTAAGAAAGTTAACAATCGTGACCACAACACTTTCAGAGATGCTTGTTATGCATTTGCCTTGTTAGATGATGACAAAGAGTTTATTGATGCCATACAGGAAGCAAGTGATTGGGGAATGCCATCATATCTTAGACAATTATTTGCAATGTTGTTATTGTCAAACTCGATGTCACATCCAGAATATGTTTGGCAATTAACATGAAAGTTCTTATCAGAAGACATCCTTCATGAAGATCGAGTGTTGCTATCTAATCCAGGTGCAAATTTATAGTTAAGAATAACTAACATTTCATATATGTGTTGCTATGATATTTTTATATTGTTACCATTAAAACTTTATGATATTTTTGTTCTTTCAGAGGTAGAGATGACAGATGATGAATTGAGAAATCATTGTTTGCAAAGGTTGAATTTTTTTTTAAAAGGTTGCGGAAAAAGTTTTCAGGATTTTTCGACTATGCCAAGACCTGTTTACAACGAGAAACAAGTGGATAATATCAATAGATTAATCCATGATGAATTGTGTTATAACAGACGCTCTTTGTTGGTTGAACACCAACAATTAGTAATGAATTTGACGGCTAAACAAAAGTCAGTGTATGACAAAATAATGGCGGCGGTGAATAAAGACAAAGGTGAATTATTCTTCTTATATGGTCATGGAGGAACTGGCAAAACTTTTATTTGGAGGACTTTGTCTTCTGAAATACGATCTAGAGAAAATATTGTGTTAACTGTTGCATCAAATGACATTTCATCTCTTTTGTTACCTGGAGGTCGAATATATCGTTCATGATTTGCAATTTCTCTCAATCCAACCGAAGATGCAACATGCAATATAAAGCAAGGTAGTCCTCTAGCAAATCTTACTGTCAAAACAAAGTTGATTATCTGGGATGAGGCGCCAATGATGCATAGGTACTGTTTTGAAGCTCTTGATTATACTCTTCGAAATATTCTTAGGTTTAAAAACACATCTAGTTTAGATAAACCTTTTGGAGGGAAAACAATTGTTCTAGGTGGTGACTTTAGACAGATTTTGTCAGTCATAACAAAAGGAACAAGGCAAGATATTGTTAATGCCACTTTAAATTCTTCAAATTTATGGAGGCATCATCAAGTCCTAAAGTTGACAAGAAATATGAGATTGCAAGGAAATCAATTAGGCACACATTTGAAAGAGTTAAGAAACTTTGTCAATTGGATTTTGTCAATTGGTGATGAAAACATTGGAAGCTCCATTGATGGCACTGAGACTATTTCAATCCCTGATGATATTCTTATTAATGATTGTGCAGATCCAATATCAACAATTGTAGATAGTACATTTGTCACTTCAGTGATCTAGACTACCTCCAGCAAAAAACAATTCTTTCTTCGACTCTAGACATGGTGGACTCGATCAATGAATTTATGATATCACTTAATCATAATTCTAAGAAGACATATCTGAGTTCTGATACAGTTTGTACGTCTGATCATTCTTTTACGGCATTGGAGCATGTGCACATAGCCACACACCGGAATTTCTAAACAATATTAAGTGTTCCGGAGTTTTAAATCACTTAATCACATTGAAGGTAGGTATATCGATAATGTTATTGAGAAACATAGATCAATCATCAAAATTGTGTAATGGGACGAGGCTGATCATCACAAGACTTGGAGATCGAGTTATAGAAGCTAAGGTTTTATTAGGCAAAATGGCAGGTGAAAAAGTGTTTATACCAAGAATGAGTTTGACACCATCTGATGCAAGAATACTTTTCAATTTTCAGCGAAGAAAATTTCCCATCATTTTCTCATTTGCTATGACCATCAATAAAAGTCAAGGCCAATCATTGTCTCATGTTGGGTTATTTTTTAAGAAATCAGTATTCACCCATGAAAATTATATGTTGCTCTTTCACGAGTGATAAGTAGGAAAGGGTTAAAGATTTTAGCCTATGATGAGGAAGGAAAAATAACAAACAAATTTAAAAATGTAGTGTACAAAGAGTTTTTTCGTAATTTAGTTTGAGAAATTTATAAATAAATTTTTTAGTTGTCTTTTGTACTTATATTGTTGGGTTGTTTGCTAATAGGTTTGTCATGTTAATTAATTCTTATTAATCAAAATGAGTATTTTATTTTCTCTTCGCTCTTAAATTCTTTTTTCTAAAGGCACTGTAAATTAGAAAACGTTATAATTATATACGAAGTAAAGTTTGTACCTTAGCCATAACGTTAGACCCTTATCTAGAAAGTTACTTATCCGACAGAAAGCTATAATTACAGTACTTGATAAGAAAATAGATCAATGTTATAGATATGATAACCACCATTTTTAAGGGGTTCTTTAGATGTACATAACAAACTCATTATCTTTTTGAAATCTTAACCACTGACAACTTCATTCTTATCCTTTGTAATCTGACTTATTCCTGGACTCGAGCTCTTCCACTTTCTCTGTGAGCTGGAGACAAACAATAGAGCATTTTCACTCAACAAAATGATAGGACAATTAACATATTAAAAGAGAGACTAGAAAAGCATTTCATCATCATCATTTAATTATTGAAAGTACGAAGGCAGCTAGAATTCAATTATTCAATCTTTCTGCTATGTTAGCAGTCAAATGCCCAAATCCAGTACAGTTGGACAGATACGTAAGAAGAAAAATCAAACACAATAATCAGATTGAAATATTACACCATACAAATATAAATAGAAGTTTCAAAAACCAAGTTTCTACTTGACTGAACAATGTATCACCCAAAGACAGCAAACCATTATCACCTACAACCCCACAAGCCTTTCATAAAACAATAGATTTTTTATATGAAGAACAAATAAGTTGATTAACCATACCTTTGTTTGGGTGTTATAGTATTATTTTTGTCCATCATTAGTTAACAACCAATGCCTAATCTGTACCAACCAACTTTTTCCTGATTATAAGTGAAGAAGTTGTACAGGTTAGTTGAGCAGGTAAAGCTTGCTTCAGTATTAAATGTGCTTGCAAATAAGAAACAACACAGATCAATCAGCATTTGCTTATGAAAAGAAGCTTCTATCCAACAAAAATAGAAATAAGAAAAAGGGAAGACCTAGAATTACACAATAAAACATTAGTTGTGAAATTTCTAATTAAGGAACAACTGCTACTCTGACAAGACCAATGGGGTAGTATTCTGACACCATACCGGCATGAATGACTCTTCTCCTAAATGATGTCCTGTTCAAATTTTTTGGATCCTTCACGAGACAACCTAGGCTTACATTGTCAATCAAATCTACTCAACAGTGACACTGGATCTGTTCTATTACATACTCGAAAAGAATTCAACTCGATGTAATACTTCCTTCTAACCTATGTAAAGATACGCACACCAGTATCGAATAAATAAAGAAACTGACTTTATAGTCAATTATAAAGGGATACCTCTCTTGTATATGATTGTTCATGTAATTACAAAGGCAAGTAATTAAGTTTGACATATTCGCTAATTACTGGCGTAGTTGTGAGATGCTAGAGAAAATCTAAATCTCAGTTGAGTTACATTTGCTTAAGACTTACTAATTATACCTACCTATACTGATCGCATTCTCCAGTTGTTTCTTCATCTCTTTTACAGAACCTCAAAACTGGAGGTTCTATATTCCTCTTCTCTTTCAATGTCTGAGTCAGAAGACTGTCAGTAATCCTCAAGATCTCTTCTCCTATATCTCTCAATGCAAATAGGTTTTTGCTTAACAGATACACAAGATTAATGAGTATTAACAATCATTATTCAGTATAGCTGTTTTATCTTAATAGTTATATGAATGTAACAAAATGAAGAAAAATGTAGAAACAAACCATAAAATTCCTTAATGCTTGCTTTCCTTTCTTGAACTGACATGGTTGTGGTGCCATCAACATAAACCTAGAAATAAAAAAAATCGATCCCGTGCCATGGTTATTACAATATGGAAAAAACCTTGAAATAGAAGGGATTAGCAATGCATGAAAATTTACAATCCAGACCTTGAAAATTAGAATTCTCAGCAATCTATGGGCACCAGCAAGGTGGCAATCAGTCCACTGCACTAAAAAAAAATTAGGTGCGTTGCTGGACTGTAGGACATTCTCATTTGTAGACAAGCTCCATCGTCCTCTCTGAAAAATCAGAAGCCCTGCACCCCAAAATTTCAACAATCATATTTCAAAAGACAGAACCATCAAGGAAGAACTAAACACTGAATTACTAGGTCTAGACGAACAAAGAGAAGTCATCAAACCAACCAAAATGAATTGTAAAAGCCTCTAAATAAACAAGGGCGAAGACTAATAAAAATGAAACAATAGAAATGAGGAAAATACACGATATAGAGAGCAACAATTTACTTCCTCTTGCGATTATCGTTCAGCTATATAACCACATTACAATAACTTAATTTTCAAGGAAAAAAAGTGTGACAACTTTACAAAACATAAGCACCTCTATTAACTCCTCACCCAACCCCCACCCAACCCAACCCAACCCAAAAAAGAAAAAAATATAGAATTTGTTACATCAAGTACCTAAATGGATATCATCGAGATGAAGGTAGGCCATGTAATCATAAATAAAGGCTAATTAATCATAATATCAGAATTTAGACACTTTTACTACAAGCTAAGCATCAGATTATATCATTAAAAATGATACCTTTATCTCTTTTTGAAGCAATCAAACAAGTGAACTCCAAACAAGAACCAATAATAACCTTATTCAAATTTCCACAGTCCTTTACACAGAGGTCACTAAAAGAAAAAGGGGAAAAGAAGTGCTATCACTGTCACGACAAAGAACATACTACAAGCAAACTGAAAAAAAAACCTCAAAAATTGTTAGAAATGAGAATAAAAAAATCAGAAAAACACAAATCTCCAGACTTTCTAGCAAGAGACAAACACTCATATCAGAAAATCATCCAGAGACAAATTTACAAGTAAACAAAAAGAAAAAAGAGAAGTAAAAATAAAAAACAAACCTGAATTTTGTATAGTAAAAAAAAGTTCTTGGTTTTGATTTTTCTTTTCTTGATTTGTTTATCAAAAATTTTTGTTTTGAATATTATGGATATGCATCTGATTTTGCTTGATCATTCTGTGACTACTGCACTATTACCTGAAATGTCTTAAGCATACTAATTATTCTCAGAAATGAAAGAAACGACTGGCAGCTAGATTTAGGAAAGCTCTAGAGATTTCCTATTTCTTATTTGGTATTTGAGTTGTCTGATTGTTTCTTGGACCGACTTTTGACCAGCCAATTTCGGACCTGGTCTTTTGTAAATATAATGGATTTGCTCTATTAATAAAATGGGTCATAAGTCCAACTTTGATTAATATATATATACTAGCAATCATCCAAATATTTCCCAAGTGTATCTTATGTTTGTTTTTCTGGTGAAATATCTTATGTTAGTTGTTGTCCCACGTGATCTAAATTACGTTCGACACTTAGAAATAGGTATATCCAGTCATTTAATAGTCCCGTCCTTGTGTTAAGTATTGCCTACATTACGTGTGTTGTGTTTGACAATTACAAATAGGTAAGCTTTGCATTCATCAAATTATCAAGTTATCAATACGTCTATTCTTTTAAATATATAGAAATAAAATTAAAAAGTACATTAAAATCAAAATATTCTTTTATTTTGGGTCAAGAGTTATAATATTTTTTCTCTTCAAATTTATTTTCATATATAAGAATTTGAATTTTAATAAATTATTCTCTATTATTTTAACTCCCTTTTTTCAATTTATATGAAATATTTTAAATAGATACGCATTTTCAATATATAAAAAAAATTAAAATTTGTGGTAAAAATATCTTTTTACTATTTACGCATGGACAATATATGAAGGGGAGGGGGGAGGGTAATTTCATTGAGAAATAATGTCATGTTTGAATTTCTCTTTAATATAATATGATTCAACATGTTTTAAATGAGATATTTTAATAATTAAATAATTAAAAATAATATTTTTATATTATCCGTGCATCGCGTGAGTACGTATACTAGTATAAAAATAAGAGGAAGAAGATTTTCTGGAATAAAATGGGGATGTTATTGATTTTAGGCACAAATCAAGCTAAAGTAGAAATGGTAGGTGGAATTCTGCACACGAGGGAGATTATTTGATAAAAAGGGAAATATAAATGGGTAAAAATAAAAAAGGTGATGAGAAAAGTGAGGATTTGTTTTTAAGATAAAAGAAAATGGTCAAATACACCTCAACCTTTACCCCAAATTTCAACTACACACTTTCCCTGAACTATTTTAAAATAAAATTATTACCCCTCCAACGCTGACATGACAAGAGAGTGTGTTCCACTCTCTTTAAAGAGAGTGAGAACGAAAATATTTTATTAAAAATTTATTTTTAATATTTCTTTAAATATATATATATAATTTTAATTATTATTTTTCTTTCTTCTTCTTCTTCTTTTTCTTCCATTCTTCTTCTTTTTCAATTCTTCTTTTTCTTCAATGGAATGACAATTATTTTTTTTTTCTTCTTCTTCAATGGTATCCAAGAACCCATCAATGACAATTAATTATTTTTTTTTCTTCTTCTTCAATGGCATCCAAGAGCCCATTAATGACAATTATTTTTTTTCTTCTTCTTCAATGGCATCCAAGAACTCTTGAATGACATTTCTTTTTCTTCTTCTTCTTCTTCTTCTTCTTCTTCTTCTTCTTCTTCTTCTTCTTCTTCTTCTTCTTCTTCTTCAACAATGGCATCCAAGAACTAGAATTACGTGAGAATATTAAATCAATTCAGATTGAAAAATAAAGTCACCAAAATTTTGAATTTTTCGGCGCATCACTGTCGCGGCGCTATTTTATGAAAATTGAATATTTTTTGGACATTAATTGTTGATTTGATTTTGATAAGATTACATATTTTGTGAATTCCATATGGTTCATTATGCCATCGAAGAAGAAGAAGAAGAAGAAGAAGAAGAAGAAAAAGAAGATGATGATGATGATAATGATGACGTGTCATGACGTAAAATTAATTTTTTATAGTAAAAAATGATATATGACATGGAATTACGTGGCATGACACGTGATAGCGCGTGTAGACCACAAATCAAAATAAAATCTGGGTATGAGTTTTTAGAGGGGTATATATTCCACTTTAGAATAGTTCAGGGGTAATAATTTCATTTTAAAATAGTTCAGGGGGGCATAGGACCCTCTCGAAGTATAAGCGTGTAATCGAGATTTGGGGTAAAGGTTTGGGGGTATTTGACCATTTTCTCTAAAATAAATAAAGAGAGAATACGTTATTCATTAACTTTTCTTATTTTATTAGCTTAAAAGTTTGCTCTGTTATTCATTTTTCTTAAATTAAGGAAATTGATGGAAGAGAATATATATATGTGTGTGTGTGTGAGGAGCTATTTTTGATTTTTCTTTATGAAAAATATTTTTATGAGAAAATTAATGTGTTAGATTAACAAATCATTTTCTCCGTGTTTTAAATTAAATAAAATCTACCATCCTTGTATTAAAAGAATTCTACAATTACACCTTTATGAGTATAATGTCCATAATTAATTAAAACATAATTATTAAAAATTTATTATTT
Organism: Capsicum baccatum var. pendulum; assembly: GCA_030864225.1. Classification (NCBI taxonomy): domain Eukaryota; kingdom Viridiplantae; phylum Streptophyta; class Magnoliopsida; order Solanales; family Solanaceae; genus Capsicum; species Capsicum baccatum. The sequence goes on from CM061550.1 coordinate 11,131,965, forward strand.
ATTTCTTTTCTCCTTTTATGAAGTTTTCCTCATTTAAAAAATTAAGTGCTAAATTAAAAGGTAACCTAGATATCATTCTAAAAATTGAAGCAACGGTTGATTAATACTCATTAATGGCAGCAACTATTAAATATAACATTATGAAAGAAACACAAACGTGTCCTATGGCCTTGAAACTTGAAAGCCAATTAGCGCTCCTATTGATTATTTATCTCTTAATATTATTCCCTCCGTTCAACAATATTTATCCATCATTAACTTAAAATATATCCTAAAAATAACAATATTGATTTTTACTATATCACTCAATATATTAAATTTAATGCTTTGGGAAATGTATTAGATAATGAGTGATATTTAATATTAAGGGTAAAATAAGTACAAATAAATAAATTATCTATTAACTTTTTTAAACTAGACAACATATTATTAAATATCTATTTTAATATAGTGGATAATTTAAGATGGACAGAGTTTAAAAAAGTACTATATATCTTTATTATATTTTTTTATGTTGAATGATCATTTTTGGAATTTTACATCCCAAAATTAATGTGCAAACAAATATGATCGTAAATAAGAATTAACAGAAATATCTTAATGATTATGTATTAGTATTGAAAGTAAAATTTCATATTATATACCAAGAAGTAATCAATTTTCCTTATGTTACGTTATTTATTGAGAAAATTTAGCTTCTTCTATCTCTTTCATTTTTTATTAAAAACACTTTCAATTTATTAAGAAAACATTATTAGAATGTTGTTTTAGAAAAGAAAAATTATGATTTTGTGGGATTTTACATTAATTTATGATACTAATTAAAAGAAAAATGTCTTTTGAAAATTAGTTTTTAAAAATAAGAAAAAAATATAGTCACAGTATGTGAAGTAACCAATACAGGTTTGCAATAATAAAGGAAAAGAAAAGAAAAAGATTTGAAAATAAATTTAGCAAGAATGAATATTATTTTAAAATGATCCTTTCATTAGTTTTGTTCCATATAGAGGGTTGGCTATGAGCTTTCAAAGTGACTATTTTTCTTCTTTTCTACTGTTTTTCTCTTTCTACAACAACAATAACAAACTCAATATAGTTAGGGTAAAATGTACGCAGTCCATACCACTACTCCAAGGGAGTAGAGAGACTATTTCCGATAGACTCCTGGCTCAGGACATTTTACTATTTCTTTCTTTATTTAACATTTAATAGAAAAGCTTGCCAAAAATAAATTATAAATAAGAATTAAATGCACAAATATTATATATTATTATTTCATTTATTTTGAAAAGGAAAAAACAAAGGAAACTATAGGGTGAGAAATTAAATTTTTATTGTTAGCTCATTAGCCAATTTTATTTTTATTCAAAAGAGTTTTTTTAAAATTTCTTATTTTAAAAAATTGAGGTATTAAGTCAAATTTTTCAGAGAAAATAAGTGTTTATTAGAAGTAGCAGAAATATTTTTTCATAAGCCCAAAAAATAGTTTGTCTACATTTTTTTATTTTTTTAAAAATATGTTTGAGAAAATACACTTGAAAGTCATTTTAAAAGCTTTGCCAAATGCAAATTGCTAGCGAAAAAGTTTTTGTTTAAATTTATTGGTTATACACAAACTGGTTCTCATCAAAATTCTTTTTTTAAAAATACTTTTTAAAATAAATATTTTTAAAGAAAGGTCAAACATGCTATAACATTCTTTTTCTATTATATATTATAAATTTAAAATATGATATAATCAAATTAATTTTAAGAGATAAAACATCATAATATTTCAATTAAAATAATCGTAGCCTGAGTAAAACTTTTATGACTGTGTGAAGCGCTGTCAAGTAGCCTAGTTTGATATATTTGCCAAGTAACGACAAATTCTATGACCAAATCACTTTTTGTCATTTTTTTTCCCAAACCGACTTCGGATATTTATGGCCAAATGGATCCTTTAACAAATTTGAAAAATCAAAACTATTTAAAATATACACTACAACAACATACCTAGAGTATTCCCACAGAGTAAGATCTTGGAGGATAAAGAGTATGTTGTTTATACCACTAACTTAGATGAGGTAGGAAAATTATTTTCAATAGATCTCCAATTCAGTATAATAAAATAAATATAAAAATAAACAACAAAACGGAAATTGAGGGCCTTTCTGTCATTAAAAAAAACATAAAAATAATGTTCAAAATAAACATTAGGGACTGTTTTATATCTACATCAAACATGAGGTACCATTTTTGTCATTTTCCTTTTTTAACTATTTAGCCTATTTCCCTCCAAATTGAAGTTGCAATACAAGGGTTTTAGAGAGTTTTTTTTTTTTTTTTTTTCTCGGAATTGAGAAATGGCTTCTTCTTCTTCATCATCAACTGGTCCAGAAATCCCTTGGGTTGAGAAGTTCCGACCGAACAAAGTATCCGACATCGTTGGCAACGAGGAAGCTGTCGCTAGGCTACAAGTTATTGCTCGTGATGGAAATATGCCCAATCTTATTTTAGCCGTAAGCAATTTTTACCATTTTTGCTACTGATTTTCTTACATCTTTTTTGTTGCTTAATTTGTGTAAATAAGAAATTTTAGCTTATGGGGTTGAGGTGTTTTGCAGATTATAGCATTTTTAAGTAGTTCTCCTTTTTTTCCTTTTTTTGTTGTCTAATTTGTGAAAAGTAAGAAATTTAGCCTATTGTGTTGAGGTATTTTACAGATTATAGCATGGTTAAGTAGTTCTGTTATAGAAAAAAGTCATTTTTTTGTTGCCTAATTTGTGAAAAATAAGAATTTTTAGCTTATGAGATTGATGTGTTTTGCAGATTAAAGCATTGTTAAGTAGTTCTGTTAATAAAAATGACATTTTAAATTTTTTTTTGTTGCCTAATTTGTGAAAGTAAGAAAGTTTAGCTTATGGGGTTGAGGTGTTTTGCAGATTATAGCAGTGTTAAGTAGTTCTGTTACAGAAAAAAGTTCCATTTTTTGGTTGCCTAATTTGTGAAAAATAAGAAAGTTAGCTTATGGGGTTGAGGTGTTTTGCAGATTATAGCATTATTAAGTAGTTTTGTTACAGAAAAAAGACATTTTTTTGTTGCCTAATTTGTTAAAAATAAGAAACTTTAGCTTATGGGGTTGAGGTGTTTGCAGATTATAGCATTGTTAAGTAGTTCTGTTACTGAAAAAAGACTAACTTTTTGCTGAATTTTGTGGATTATGAGAAATTTTACCTTGTGGGGCTGAGTATATAGCATTGTTAAGTATTCTTGTTACAGAAAAGGCTATCTTCTTTCTTAATTTATGAATAATAAGATATTTTAGCTTCCGGGGTTGAGGTGTTTTGCAGATTATAGCATTGTTAAGTATTTCTATTACAAAAGAGACTAACTTTATGTTCAATTTATGGGTAATAAAAATCTTTATTTTCTAGGTTTGAGGCTGCTGAGTTCTTATTTTGCCCCATTTATGAAAAAACAAAAAAACTTTACCTCATGGGGTTGAGGTCTTTTGCAGATATAGCATTGTTAAGTATGTCTGTTACAATAAAAGACTATCTTTTTGCTCAATAATGGGTAATAACAAACTTTATTTTCTGGGTTTTGAGGTTTAGTATTGAGATTAGTACCGTGATAGACCCAGCTTGTAAGGTTTATTGATTTGGCCGGCCAGAAAAAGAAAGTGATAAGAAGTGATAAGAACTTTCGTGCGGTGTTCCTCACAAGCTTTAACTATGTTAGATGCTATTACTATGTCTAGATCTAGATTTATGTGAAGTGAACAGGAAGAAACTCAAGCTTGAACTATGTTAGACTCTATTACTAGGTCTAAATTTATATGAAGTGAACAGGAAAAAACTAACTTTTTGTTCCATGTATGGTTAAGGAAGAAACTATTGTGAGGTTTGTGGTTTACTGCAGAGAGTAGGAAAGTAATGAATCTCTTTTATAATGGGTTCTAGATTTGGATTGTCAAAAAAAGTAAAAGAGAAACACATCGCTAAAAAATGCTTTGCAGGGTTATTCACAAGCTTGAAATGTGTCAGAAGCTATTAATATATCAAGATTATGTAATGTGAAGAGAAGTTTTAACTTAGCTTCATTGGATGTTATAAAACTTTATTTTATGGGTTTGAGGGCTAATAATTTATGAATATGTCCTCCATAATCAAAGTCTAATCATGAAATGGTTATGGTCTTATGGGGATATTCAAAAGAAGAACAAAGGCTTTGGAAAAAGTTTTAAGGCACTGTCAGGGAGGAAGGAAGGGGCCTGGTGGGGGATGAGTTTTCTCTAGAAGCTCATGCTATCGAAAATTGTCCGGGAAAGATGAGTGTTTCAGAAATGGCCATGGAATCAATCTCCTGCGGGGCTCAAAAGCTCGATACAACATGTCATACTTTTGCTAGATTGTAGTTCTGCTACTACAATATCAGCTTTATTCTCTTATGGTCAATAAGTCCTGAATATGAACCATTCGTGATTCCTTTTCTTGTGTAAATCTCAGTGGCCTTCGCTTAATAGCTGAACTTTTACAGTTGCATTGACATGTATATTTGCAAAGAAGTATGCACTTTATGTGTGAGTTTATGCCAGATATTGGATGTGGATTCTATTACCTCTTGTGCATGCTCTATTTCGTGGGACAATCTCACAATAGACTTCCAGTTTCAAATACAATACAATAGACTTTCAGTTTCAAATACAATCTTGTTATTGATGAATCATGAATTGGATCCTTGAGTAATATTGATTGGTTAGTCTCAGTGTGTTGATTGTTAGAATGTGTAAGAACAAAGTAGTTATTGCTAGTTTTCCTATGCAAATCTAATTTAGGACTTTCAGCCACCAAATGTTTGTCCATTTGGTGTTACATTGAATTGGCAAAAGCAGTTTGCTCATAGCAGCAGTGGAGCTTAATTCAAGATTTGGTGTCGCATTGAATTGGCAAAAGCAGTTTGCTCATAGCAGAAGTGGAGCTTAATTCAAAATTTGGTTCGTGAAGTAAATTAGGATAAACATAAAAGTGGACAAGACTTTACAGGATGTCTTTTGCTGGAAATTTCTTCAAAATCATGTCAAACAAATGTTACTTTTCATGTATATATCCAGTCCAATCCGTGAAAGAAGAAAAATTACGTCCCTAAAAGATTTTGCGTATAATTTCTTCATGCTGGATTTATTTTCAAGTCCATATAAAACTTTCTGCAGGGTCCTCCAGGTACTGGCAAAACCACTAGTATATTGGCTCTTGCTCATGAGCTTTTGGGACCAAACTATAAGGAGGCTGTCTTGGAGCTAAATGCGTCAGATGATAGGTATGTTAAGCACTTGATTAGATTTTAAAACTCGTTTTGTCACATGGTTATTTCTCACTTCTATAAAATGCTTAGAATCGTCAATGTTCTTGTGCAGAGGCATAGATGTTGTCAGAAACAAAATCAAGATGTTTGCTCAGAAGAAAGTTACTCTTCCCCCCGGGCGCCACAAAATAATTATTTTGGACGAGGCTGACAGGTTAGAAATGTTGTACTGTAAACTTTAGACATCATTTTTGTGCCCAGGGGTTGAAGTTATATAAACTCTTCACTTTTCTCTCTCTTTTGCACCATCTATCTCAATTTGATCGATTCTCAGTGGTAGTAGACAATATGTCTCTGGTGTTGACCTGCATTTTCTACTGTGAGCTCAATCATTTTACTTTTCATCTTTGGGTATGGTAATTTTGATGTGTTGAGTGAATTTTTAGCATGACATCTGGAGCTCAGCAAGCACTGAGGAGGACAATGGAAATATATTCGAACTCCACTCGCTTTGCCCTTGCCTGTAACACTTCTTCTAAAATTATCGAGCCTATTCAAAGCAGATGTGCCCTGGTCCGGTTTGCTAGATTATCCGACCAAGAGATCCTTGAACGCCTTATGGCTGTAGTTGCGGCAGAAAAGGTACTAGCAAAAATCTTAATCCTCGACACCCATGCTGTTTCTTATTTTTGTCCAGTGTTCCTTGTGCTGCTTCTAAGTGGTTTCTTTTGATTCTTGTGTTTATTCAACAACTTTGTTTGCACAATGAGTGAGGCAATCTGTTGCAGCACAATGAACATCCCAGTTCTTGTGCAAAATTTCATGTCTCTGTTTGCTAATTAGTTTGGTTGAGGAGTGTCCTGGTATTTATGTTCCGTCTTAAAAAAATGTCTAACCAAGATTATGAGCTCAACTTTTCTATATCCCTTCAGCCTCACAAGGCGCTGGGAAAGTTTCATCCAATCACTTTAATATGCGATCATCTGTGCTTTTACCAAATTGTTTGCGGAAACATATTGGTGGAAGGGAGGGAAGAGATTATGATCTATGGAGATGCTACCTCTTGCAGGTTGCATATGTACCCGAAGGTCTTGAAGCTATTATATTTACCGCTGATGGAGATATGAGACAGGGCTTAAATAACTTACAAGCAACACACAGTGGATTTGGTTTTGTCAACCAAGAAAATGTTTTCAAGGTTATAAGTCTCACGTATCTCTGTCGTTAATATACTAATTCATCTTTTGACAGATTCCCCCTGATGATTCCGTTCTCTCTTGCTGAATGCTAGGTTTGTGACCAACCTCATCCGCTGCATGTGAAGAATATGGTGCGGAATGTACTTGAAGGGAAATTTGATGATGCATGTGCCGGTCTAAAGGCACTGTATGACCTGGGCTATTCCCCCACTGACATTATCACGACCCTTTTCCGAATTATAAAGAACTATGATATGGCAGAATATGTAAAGCTGGAGTTCTTGAAGGTTTGCCTATTCTAGTTCTAAAAACTTTCCTCTTTATAAGCAATCTTTTGTTTAGCACAATTTATTCTTTTCTGCCGTGATGACAGGAAACTGGTTTTGCCCACATGAGGATCTGCGATGGGGTCGGTTCATATCTCCAGATGTGTGGTCTGCTGGCTAAACTATCATTGGTTCGAGAGACAGCTAAGGCTGCATGATGAGACAGGCATTGCAGTTCATGGTCTAACTGCGATGAGTCCTCAATGGTCTTCCATTTTATCGCGTACTCCTAGCTTTTCTTGCAAATAGCTACATCATTTTGTACCAATTGTTAGCCTGTTGAACTGCATTGCTGAACCATTATGCATTTCAATTCTACAAATGTTTAAAGGCAGCCTTTTATCTCGAGGAATGAACATGTTGGAGAAGAACCATATTTTTTAAAAAAAATTGTGTGCAGGAGTTTCAACATCCTCAATGAGATTCGCTCGCAGGGCTTTAGTATAGTGGTAGGAGGCGACATGTGATGTGTGAGTTAGACGCATAGCACATTTTCAAAGTCTTTGTCATGAAGATATTTAAATCGAGAAGATTAAAAGGTAGGTAGTAGGTACATTAATTATTTTTGTATCATATGTTATATCAATTGCCTTTGTTGCGTTGCTTCGTGTCTAGTACGTGTGCTCCCCGTGGTAGTACCAATCATGACAATAATTCCTTTTACAATGTTTCTCATAATATATTCATAAACTTATAATGATTAATTAATAGTCAAATGGTTTTACATTTGTCGTACATCGTGTTACACATTTCTCTCATTGACTAAGCTATTTTTGGCTTATAAGAAAAATAAGTGTGTTTGGAATGACTTATAGCTTTTGATTTATAAGTTTGAAATCATAAGTTAGGAGTTAGGACTTTTAACTTTTAGCTTTTGGTATCTTAAAAATATTTTTAAATTTTTTATCAGAATATATAAAAGAATTTAAAAGATATTTTTTAGCTTAAAAAAAATTAAAATAAATTAATCCGAACATGTTCTAAATATCAAATTATGTTATCTCCTTGACTTCACTTGCTTTCTGTTTAAATAATTGAAATTTGTTGCTAACAAAATTCATGATGTTACCATTCTTGATTACCTAATTCTCACCCTTTTAATTTCTGATTCTTGGATACAACTACTTTGTTTTTTAAAAAATAAAATAAAAAATAACAGGTAGTAGGTGATTGATGTGAAGTTAGACAGTTATTATATTTGGTCTTTGAAAGTTTCATGTTAGTAAATATAAAATTGTTAGCATATCAATTTGTGACATTTTATTTGTAAAGACTAGATTGAGAAGACAAAACTGAAAACAACAGCAAATAAATGCATATATTAAACTACCAAATTGCATGTATAGAGAAAATTAATATGCCTTTTTACTTTCTCTTATTTGTTTTTTTCTTCCAATTGTGTTGAAAGCTAGTAGTTCAACAATTAATCAACCATAGCTACCCTTTTTCCATTTTTGGAAATTTATAGTTTAATACGAAAAAGATAATGCTGATCTCAATTCTCAATTAAATTTGCTTCCGTCTAAAGAATTCTGCATACTTACAAATACAACGTATACAGATTCAAAAATCATATTTATTTATTTTCTTAGAGAATATTTTAATCTATTAAAACATTTTTTCTATCCTATCATAGTTTCTTTTTTTCTCTTAACCAGACTTTTCTTTAATGGTTGGAGAAAATATTCTTTTAAAAGAATCTTTATCAACACTTAACAAGAATTTCAAAGAGAATTTTTTTTTTTTTAAAATAGCCATCAAAGTACAAAAAAAGGAAAAATGATAACGAATTACTATTCATTCTCATTATAACGTGTTAGTTTAGTATCTCTCATTACTTACTTTATTCTAAAAGTAAATTTCACTTTCTCAGAATGCAAAAAAAAAAAAAAAAAAAAACTATATAACAACTATAGAAATTAATTACATATCTAGGCATCTAGTGAAGTTACGTAATCATTTAAGTCATCATATATATTGAAGGAGAAAATGTTTGAACTGAAAATATGGAGAATCATTGTTCATTCTTATTATAATTAGAAGTTAGAACTTAGAATTAAATATGTTCAAATTCAGAAAGAAAAAAATAATGATATGTAATGACATGACATATGTGGTGAAGAAAACAAAGTATCAACTATATTAGGTAGAACTTAGCCATCAAAAAGCCTTACCAATCTTCAAAATTCAAATTGTTGGAATATGAATACTTATTTAGTTATTTATCTTTGTCTTCACATTTTTCCTAACTTAAAAACATGTGGTTGTGTTTACATATATAAAGTGATACTATGTCATGATGAGAAAGGGATTTCCACTAATTGCACAATACAATTTTATTTTTTTTGACAATGTGAAAATTGAGAGATTAATTCATAAGTTTGACAATTATATGAATTGTGTTTTTAGTGAAATGTCATGAGAAAGGGATTTCCACTAATTGCACAATAAAATTTTTTTAAAAAAGAAGAACGCTAACCGGGTCTAAAGCCCTACTCTAAAAATGTGAAAATTGAGAGATTAATTCATAAGTTTGACAATGATATGAATTGTGTTTTTAGTTTTGATTTCTCATTCGGTGTCTAGTACATATATTGAGGTTCGATTAAATTCGAATTTATGCATAGTGAAATTTATTTTTGGGGGCGTCGTTTGGCTAAATCCAAATTCACGTATTGTTGAGCCCATTCTAGGGGTTGAGTGTTCGACTAAAATATGATCTGCGCATTGCATAGCCCATTTCTCAAGACGATGCTTTCAACAAGATTTTTTTATTCATGGGTGCTCGAACCTGAGTCCTTTGGTTAGTGATGAAGGAATCTCAATCATCACACCACAACTCATATTGGTACTTCATATATAAAATTGTTATTTACATGAAAATGCTAATAAAAGTATAATACAGACCCTTATGATCCCGACAATTCTATGAACCCTGCACATAGCTGACCTATTTTGACTTGACACGGGGTTTAAGAAAGTAAATAAGACTTGTGGTTTTAAACTTGACATGTGAAATGTTGATATAAAAAAGAAGAAAAAGAGATATTCCTTTTAAAATGGAAAAAAAAAAAAATCAAACAAATTGAAACCGAAGGAGTATATAATGTAGCTAAGGGTTTTATCGAAAATATATCCTATATCTTCTCGCTCGCGCCTCTTTCAACTCCGCCGCTGTGCTCTCTTCAGTTCTCATTTTCGTTCCTCTGAAATTGAGCAAATTCAACAAACACAACCATAATCTGACATGCATAGATGGACATCAGATCTCCTGTATTACCAACTAGTTACGTTTTAGATTCAGAGAAAACACAAAAATAGAATGTACCAAAAAAATGTTTAGCTTTTTCTTGTAGCTATAACCTTTTTTCTATTTGAAAAAAATTTGTATCCGATAAGTACACATGACAGAGACAAATTGATTTTGCCATTCAACATCTTATTCCTCCAGTCCTTTCTTTTACCTAATCAAGCAACTGAAATCGAAGGTGTAAGAGGTTGGATAACAAAATTAATTTATCTGTCATGTGCATTTATTAGTTATGAATTCTTTTCAGATAGAAAAAACATTATAGTTATGAGAAGAAATTAAAATTTTCTTTACTGCATTTTATTTCTTTTCTTTGTAGGTTCAAGACGGTGGCTATTGATAGTACAAGTGATCTGATGTGTATCTATGCATATTAGACTATGGCCATGTTTTTGAATATAATATCTATCAATGTTTGCTTAGAAGGTAAATTTTTTTTTTTATTTTTTTAAAGGATTATTCTAGAAGGAACTCGTTTCGTTCAATAAAGTGTGAGAACATTTCTATTTCCACTCACAAAATCAGATCGATTACTCTATTATTATTATTATAAGAGTTTTTAAACTCGAAAAGATAAAAAATAAGACAATTTTTTTTCCCAATGAACCACTTGGACATAAAAAAAAATTTCTCAATTTTTTTCAAAATATTATTCGATTATTAATTTTTCAATTAATTTTTTTTAGATGCATTTTTCAAACTTGAATAATTATTTTTTCTAAATAAGATTCATGTTTAAGCACAATTTTAACTTTTTTTTAATAATAAATCTCCAAATTACAATCAAATTTTATGAACAAATGACTTCTTAAAATACACCTGCCTTTTTTTTTTTGGTTGTTGTAAAGGAAAAAGGTGAAAAGGAGAAATTTATCAAATCATTTAAACTTTTTGGTGTATATATCCATATCCAATAATAACAATAATTAATAATCCACATAAGTCTATCCTTGTTCTACCAAACTTAAAATAACACAACGAACCAAACAAATCCTTATATTAAAAAAAAGTGCTCAGCGCGTCTTCCTGTCTGAAAGATACTTCCCAGCTGTTCAAAACTCCTAAAAATCCTATCTTTTTTCAATTTTTTCATTTTATAATTATAGTATTCGAGTCAATTTTTTACGTAATTTGACTCTTTTTTTTTCAGCCTTGCTTTTTATAATTACATCGTGATGTTTGAATCAGCTTTTAAGTAACTTGATTGTCTTTTTTCAGTTTATATAATTGTAGTGTCTTGAACAAACTTTCACATTCCCTTTTTTCAGTTTTTCTTTTTTTATCATAAGCGTGGTAATCAGATCAACTTTTACTCTAACTCCAATTTTTTTTATTTTTTATAATTATAATGTTCGAGCTAGCTTTGACGCAACTTTACTCTCTTTTTTCAATTTTTATTCTTCCCCAATTCTTGAAAATTCAGTTCTTAAGCCTTCTTCATCTCTACTTCCAAGCTACTTCTCTCCCCCCCCCCCAAACCCCCTCCCACCCACCCCTCACCCACAAATATAAATACATTTCCAAGATTCAATTTTTTATTTTTAGAAGAAATCAAGAACCCCCATTCACACACACACACACAGAATTGTAATTACAGTTCCAAGATTCAATTTCCTTTTTTTGTTGTAGGAGAAATCAAGAATGATGAATAACAGAGATCTAGAGAGGGGAAATGGAACAAAATCAAGAAATGGGACTTACCCACCAGCACCACCAGCACCACCACCTACATCAGCTTACTATATGGAGAAGTCTGAAACTCAGTGGACTTCTTGGCTTGTTCCTATGATTGTTGTAGCTAATGTAGCTGTGTTCATTGTTATCATGTTTGTTAACAATTGTCCAAGTCATATCAATGAGTTTGGTAGAGGTAGACGCCAGTGTGTTGCTAGGTTTCTTGGAAGGCTTTCTTTTGAACCCCTTCAAGATAATCCACTTTTTGGACCCTCTTCTTCCACGTAAGTGTTTTTCTTTAAAACCTTTTTATTGAGCTGATTTTTGTAATGATTGTTGTCTTTTTGTGGATTTTGATGTTTGTGCTTTTTGTATTGAAGGTGTTTATTGGTCTGTTTGATTTAATTGTGGAATCTTGTAGTATACAATTTTAGCTCAATTGTGGAATCTTGTACTATTATACAATTTTAACTCAATTGTGGAGTCTTGTAGTCTACAATTTTAACTCAATTGTTGAATCTTGTATTATAGAATTTTAACTTGATTGTGGAATCTTGTAGTATACAATTTTAACTTATGGAGGATGAAGGTTCTTGTTTATTTGATGTAGGTCTAGTGTGGTAATAATTGTGTTATCTAGCATGCAATTTCAACTTATGGAGAATGAAGGTTTTTTTTTTTTTTAATGTAGGTCTAGTGTGGTAGTAATTGTGTTATCTAGTATACAATTTTAACTTATGGAGGATGAATGTTCTTGCTTTTTTGATGTAGGTGTAACTAGGTAATACTTATGTTATCTAGTAGCATACAATTTTGATTTGTGGAGGATGAAGGTTCTTGCCTACTTGATGTTGTTCTAGTGTTATAATATGGACTCTTGATTTCTGCATTTTTGTAAGATAATAATCTCAAGAAAAGGAAACGATTGAACTTTTCTCTTGCTTTTAAGTTACAACAACAACATACCCAGTGCTTTTGTATTGAATGTGTTTATTGGTATGCCTGATTTAATTGTGGAATCTTGTTGTATACAATTTTAACTCAATTGTTGAATCTTGTATTATATAATTTTAACTTTATTGTGGAATCTTGTGGTATACAATTTTAACTTATGGAGGATGAAGGTTCTTGCTTTCTTGATGTAGGTCTAGTGTTATCTCGTATGTAATTTTAACTTATGGAGGATGAAGGCTCTTGCTTTTTTGATGTTGGTCTAATCTGGTAATAATTTTGTTATATTGTAGCATACAATTTTGACTTATGGAGGATGAATGTTCTTGCTTTTTTGATGTAGGAGTAGTTTGGTATTACTTGTGTTATCTTGTAGTATACAATTTTGACTTGTCGTGGATGAAGGTTCTTGCTTACTTGATGTAGTTCTAGTGTTATAACATGGACTCTTGATTTCTGCATTTGGGTAAGATAATAATCTCAAGAAAAGGAAAAGATTGAGCTTTTTTCTTGCTGTTAAGTTACAACAACAGCATACCCGGTGCTTTTGTATTGAATGTGTTTATTGGTATGCCTGATTTAATTGTGGAATCTTGTAGCATACAATTTTAACTTCATTGTGGAATCTTGTAGTATACAATTTTAACTTCATTGTGGAATCTTGTGCTATACAGTTTTAAATTATGGAGGATGAAGGTTCTTGCCTTTTTGATATAGGTCTTGTGTGGTAATAATTGTGTTATCTCGTATGTAATTTTAACTTATGGAGGATGAAGGCTCTTCTTTTTTGATGTAGGTCTAGTGTGGTAATAATTTTGTTATCTTGTAGTATACAATTTTGACTTATGGAGGATGATGGTTGTTGCTTTTTTTATGTAGGTCTAGAGTAGTAGTACTTGTGCTATCTTGTAGGTAATTTTAACTTATGGTGGATGACTGTTGATGAGGGTTCTTGTTTTTCAGGTGTAGTGTGGAAATAATTGTGTTATCTTGTACAATTTAACTTATTAAGGATGAAGGTTCTTGCTTGTTTGATGTAGGTCTAGTGTGGTAATAGTTGTGTTATCTTGCATACAGTTTTAACCTATGGAGGTTGAAGGATCTTGTTTATTTGAGTAGGTCTAGTCTGGTAAATGTGTTATCTATCTAGTATACAATTTTAGCTTATGGAGGTTGAAGGTTCTTTTTTACTTGATGTGGGTCCAGTGTCGTAATAATTGTGTTATATAGTATGCATTTTAGCTCATGGATGATGAAGGTTCTTGCTTATTTAATGTAGGTCTAGTGTGGTCACAATTTTGTTATCTTATAGTATATAGTTTTATCTTTTGGAGGATAAAGGTTCTTGTTTAATTGATGTAGGTCTAGTGTGGTATAATGGATTCTTGATTTCTGTGGTTTTATAAGTCAGTTAATCCTCTCAAGAAAAGGAGAAAGATTGAATTTTTCTCTTTCTTTTAAGTTACGGTAACAACATACCCGGTGTAATCCGACAATGGGGTCTGGGGAGGGTAAGATGTATGCAGACCTTACCACTACCTTTGTGAGGTGGATAGGCTGTTCCGATAAAAGGATATACCTTTGTGGGCTAGAGAGGCTTTTAAGTTGATTGATCATAAAAGGAAATATTTTTGGTTTTTAGTAAAACGCTAACTATCTTAGATTAATTTGTGCCTGATTCGTGATTCAATTACTTTGTTGGCAGAGGAAGATATCAGGATTTATGATTATATCATAACCCATTTGATTTACAGGGTGTGAAATCTGTTGCATGAACTTATTTAATGACAAACCATAACTCCTACAGTAATTCGCCCATCAGATGAGAGTTTCTGATATTTCTCTTGGCCCCTTCATTCATCTGATATTGTTATAAGGTTTTAAAATTGGGGGTCATAGGACGCCAAGCATGGTTTGAAGAGTGCATTTGCCAGCTGAATTGCTTCTCGATTCTGCTAATGTTTTAAGCTCTTGCCTCAAGCATGCTTTTTGACATCTAATTTTGCTTCCTAGCTGCTAATTAAGTTTATTTGAAGCCTTTCAGTATTAGTCTAGGATTACTTGCAACGATGTTGTTGCTTGATCAACAATAATTTGATTGCCTTTTAACCTCTTAATGCTACTGCTTGTTCAATCATGTCAAGATGCATATTTTGGCGGTAAGTTTTTGAAAAGTTTGCTTCGATTAATGTGGATTTCTTTTGACATAGTGAATCCACATTATATGGGAAAAGCCAGGCAAGATATGCCGAAGGTATTAGGTAACAGATGTAGTCAAACGCTCAATTTGAAATGATGGCAATAAACGCTATAGTATCACAAGAACGGGCTGTAAGCTGTATATTGCTGTAACATCTTCAACTAAAGTCAGGCATCCATATATATGACAAAAGAAAAAAACTATTTTGAATAACACATAGGTTTAGGTTTGTCTGATATGCGCACTTGTAATTTGTCATGTCAGGGTAAACAGGTTTTTATATGGATTTCAAATCACCACATTGAAATGGGATTTGCATTTGGGTAATGGGTACTTCTTCCGAAACATCAAACAAATGAAATAGTACAAAATTTGCTTGCTTCTAAATTACGAAACACTTCTCTCTTTCCCTACACCTCTAAACCAAACCTTTTTCCATTGCGAGAGAGGAATTGCATTTGGAGATGGAACTGTCAGTAAGATGGAGGAATATCTATTAGTCCCACTCAGCAAAATTTTACAAAGTTAGGTATATTTAGGGAAGTACTTCTGGAAGAAAATTAGCAATAACCTGTAATGGAGAATGCACTACGCCCACCTTAAGAGTGTTTGTGTTCATTGAGGGAATTGGATAGCTCTTTTCTTTTCTGGGTATTTTGGAGATAAGTAGATCCCTTGGGATAGCGGTGGTGATGCAATATTTATTCCTTACATTCGTTCCATTGGGTATCAAGTCTTTTGGAGTTCAATGGGTGAGTGAGCTGTTGTAAACATACTTACTGCTATGCCACACTTTGATGTCACTCATATTGGAAAGATAAAATAAAATGAAACAGAAACCGATAGAAGAAATGGTAGACAGATAAATAAACTACTATACATTGATTCTTCCCTTTTCCTTGATAAGATAACGGATTTCATAGAAGGCATCACGAAGATGCATAAATATATATTGATTCTTCCCTGTACTTGTGCAGTCTGCAAAAATTGGGAGCTCTGCAATGGGAGAAAGTAGTGCACGGGCATCAGGGCTGGAGGCTTTTCACGTGTATCTGGTTACATGCTGGTGTTGTTCATCTGCTTGCCAACATGTTGAGTTTGGTTTTCATTGGGATTCGCCTTGAGCAGCAGTTCGGATTTGGTACAGTTCTCAGCTTCTCATTGTGATTTAGTTTACCACAATCTTCAATTAGAGGACCGGAAAAATTGGTTATACTCCAGCAGTGTAATCTATCACAAAGTCATATTTTGTTTCTGTTTGTGCATTGACCTCCCCTCCGGTGCCCTTAATCTTTATTCATGTTCTTTTGGATAACTACTATGCACAGATGCTTTTTTGATGCCTAAGCAAACCATTCTACTTTCCTTTAGATTGTGCTCTGTGTCTAGCATCTACGCTTCAGTTATCGTTGCAGGTCATGTGCTGATATTGAAGTACTAGTAGTTATTCGCAATCTATTTAACATCAATAATTTCATTCATTTCTTTCTGAAATCAAACCCCGCCTTCTAATTTCATCACCTTGAGCTGACGAGTGTCCTAATTCATTTTTTTCTTCTCTAACGTTACATGCAGTTCGTGTAGGGATTATCTACCTGTTGTCAGGAATTGGTGGGAGTGTTCTTTCTTGCCTTTTCATTCAGGGAAGCATCTCCGTTGGAGCTTCTGGTGCTCTATTTGGACTTCTTGGAGCAATGTTATCGGAGCTGCTTACTAACTGGAGTATATATACCAATAAGGTATAAACTCTGCTGTTCGACTGTTCTTTTTTATTTTTATTTTTTATGAACGTTCATTCCCTTGTTGAGGAGGTTAGTCGTTTCATTTACTAACAAGTTGTAAGTACTTAATTCCGGTACTAATTATCCTCATTCGTACAGGCTGCGGCTCTTTTCACTCTTATTATCATCATCGCGATTAACTTAGCTGTTGGTCTTCTTCCTCGCGTTGATAACTACGCCCACATTGGAGGTTTCATGAGCGGTTTTCTTCTTGGCTTTGTCCTGCTACTACGTCCTCAATTTGGCTGGCTCGAAAGGCGACATCTTCCGTCTGAAGGCCGCCTCAAGTCCAAGTACAAAGCTTACCAATATGTTCTCCTGCTGATTGCAGCAGTTGTGTTGATTGTTGGGTAATCTCTTTCACTGCTACACCCAATCCTTGATTCGTCTTAAAGTAGTGTCTGAACTATAGGCTAGCCGTCTTCCTATTAATTCTTTCACTCATATAAAATCGTCAGAGAAAGGTTGGTAAATTATCAAATGCTGAGCACACTATGGTGTGCATACAGAGGCGGATTTAGAGTTCTCCACTACTCCTTTGCAGCTATGGGTGTTGACTCGATATAGATAAATGCATACATATGAACTAGTTGGGATTAAGCTCTGCAAAATCTTGCATACGACTTGGAAGGATTTAAGTTATATACACCGACAGTTCAGTTTAAAGAGTGTGTGTTTAACCGATTATAGCTCGCTTATTCCATGTTGCCATTCAAGACTTACATTGTAGAGTGTTACTTGTTGTAATCCAAATGTATCTTTTGTACATCGTCAGTGCATAAACTATTTATACGTACGTGTATATTCCGAGCCAATAATTTTGTTTTTTTTTTCTTCGTCGACAGATTCACAGTGGGATTGGTGATGCTATTCAGAGGAGTGAAGGCAAATGAGCATTGCCATTGGTGTCGTTATTTAAGCTGTTTGCGTACATCAAGATGGAGCTGTGATAATTAACTGTGGAGATTTCTGATTTTATTAACTCGTCTTTGATATTTACGTAGACGAAAACTCCTACATATTGTTCATATGTTGTTATTACTTTGACGTGTATAGTGTAGTGTGACTCTTGTTTTTTGATGTATGGTGGATATATATGTTTGTATTGTAAATCGCTATACTATATTTGCAGTGGATCTTATGTAAGAAAGATAGCAAAGAGTATATATATTTGACCTTATTAATCTTTGTGCAAATGATGAGCTTCAATGGTTGCAATTTTGTATTCTCAACCATTTACTATTTATTTCTTAGTTGTTATGTCTTCTTCACTGTCATTTTCCTTTTTATACTTGTACTTGAGGTGAAGCTTTCTTCGGAAATAATTTTTCTATCTCCACAAAATAAAATAGAATAGGGGTAAAATTTATTTTCTCTACCATTCCAAAATTCTCATGATAATCTTAATGGATTTAATACATTTATATATGTATTTTTGTGTATATAAAAATTGTAGTTTTTGTCCACCCTCAACATTTGTGGAAAGTCTATGTCTTCGTTTGGAGACAGCAAATTTTGAAAGTTTTCACAAAAATCTTTCCCAAAATCTGTGTCATTTTCAAGTATGTGTGATGCAAATCTACCTTTAAAATTGATAAGAATCGAATCGAATTCTCATCCACTTGATCTTTAAAGATAAAAGCATCGCACATATAAGAGGGGCTCGGACTTTTCAAAAATATACATATAAAAGGGGCTCGGACTTTTCAAAAATATTAACAGATGAGTGTCCAGATTCTCCAAAAAAAAAAAACTAAAAACTATACATCAAAAATCTTACATTAATTGGTCGTGTACACACACATAAATTTTACATATGCCAGTTATTTTTAATTTAACCAAAGGATGAACAACTTCGTTCTTCTAAGAAAGAAAAGTAAGGAAATTATCACTTCAACATATATAGGAAAAACAGAAACACTCTACAATGCCAGCAAAATCACACCACTAAAGGTGTGATTAATTTTTTTAATTAATAAGATCCAAGTTTAAAACAACTAGATCTTTTATTACTAAAAGATTATTAGAAAGCATAAAAGGCCACTCTGCTCCTCCTGTTGAACAACTTCCAACTATTATACACCATCATACACATATTATACATTTGCCGATTATTTTTAATTGAATTAATGAATTAATGAATGGATATTTACGTTGTGATAAAATAATAAGTACTCCCCCTTTCTGTTGCTCTCGATTTTCAAAATCGAGACCGTCCAGAAGCAAATCATGAAACAATAAATCAGACGATAAAAGAAACAATACTAAAAAAATATAAAATTATTAATATTTTGACCAATTAACCTAACTCTTAGAGGACTACACCCCTGACTAAAACTCTTAAACGAGTACATTTTGACATTGATATAAGAAGAGAGTCTTACATTTATAAAATTTTTCTCTTAAAAAAGAGATTAGCCAAATATAATTTTTTTTATATTTTTTTTTTAGAAAAAATAAAAGCAATTATGATATTACTTTTATTTTCCTTTTAATAAAAAAAAACTTAAATTTAACAAGAAAATCACTACAAAAACCCTAACACTCCTTTAGGAGAGGGCAAAAACCATTACTGGTTATCAGTGTTTTTTACTCTTCCATACGCTAATTTCGATTAGTGGCACCCCAATATCGGATGAAAACACACACACAGAGTGAAACGCCAGCAAAATCACACCACTAAAGGTGTGACTAATTTATTATACTATTACCAGGATCAAGTTTACAACAAACTAGATCTTTTTACTAGTACATAATTAATTTGCATATATATACTCATGCAAATTAAAACAAGGTACGAGTTTGGATTTCACATCTCTGTGGGGTAAGTTGACATAAACCAGGCAACTCCTGTGCACTCTGAACCATTTGCTGCATTTGTCTTCCCTGAATCTGTCCACTCTGCTCCTCTTGTTGAACCACTTGGCTTAATCCCTCACAACGGCACTGTGGATCTTGCATACGTTCAAGCTGTTTGCAGCATTTTTGTGCTTCACGCTGGCTAATTTGGTCCTCTCCTTCCTCAGATTGGACCCTCTGCCTTAATATCTGCCGGCATGAACGCAGCTGCTTTGCCTGTGTATTCAGTTGCACAGTCAGAAATTTCGTCTAAAGAGTGTTCAATATCTAATGTATGTAACATAGTATGACTTTTCAATGAAAGGTGTTCAACTAGTTCACATAAATGAAAATACTACTGGCTCCGCCGCTAAGCTATCCACATCAGAAAACCATCACTATTATTCTCTCCGTTTCAGTTCATGCATGTGAAAGGGCAGTAGGGTTCAATGCAATGAAAGTAAGACTTCTGAAATTTGTAATTTAAAACGAATTATGAATAATTGTGTAACCATAGAGTAAAATATAACTCATTCCGTCCAGGGGCTAATTAATCTAGGAGGCTGGGACGAGGGTGTTCATCCAAATCCCTTTGGTATTATACTGCATGTGTATATAGTATTTTTTTTATTAGTGTATATAAATTAGAGATGGGCTTAGTAAACTGAAAATAGTAAACAGTAAACCTGTTTGGCCACTTGCATGAAGATCCCTTATAAGAATTATGGGATACTATAAACGTATAATAAAATCAAATTGTTACTTAATAAACATAAACAAATAGAATATATATCATTTTTTTTAACAAATTAAAAGGGAAAAAATCACATAAAATAAAAATCAACCTGCTGAAATTGCTGCTGGCAACGTGGTGATTGGGGGTTCTCAGCCTCTTCAGCAATGGTGATGGTGAAACGAGAGGAAGAAACTGTAGCTGCCATGAAAAGGATGGCTAAAGAAATGGCTCCAAGGATCATTACTCTAGCCATGTTGAAAACTCTAGATGATAATTATTATTATTATTATTACTTTCTAATTAATGAAGATTTGAATATTGTTGTATGGAAAGGCAGTGAATTTATAGGGGATTAAAGGGGTTGCATGTTAAGTACGTGGCTCATGAAATTTTATAGGTTTTGGCAGGTGGATATATGGTGTCTTTTTTTGCATGCTGTTGTTTTTATCTTCCACGTATAACGTACCTGATCAGATTTATATAAACATTATTGGAATATTGTTGTATCAATGGATCGGGTTAATTCATCTATTTTATTTTATTGTATATTTATCTATTACAATACATATTTAAGTTAGCTTTGATTTCAGCAGACTCAACATATTGATTTCGATTCAAATTTAGAAAATTTTTATATATTATTTTATTCTTTCTGTATATCTTAAATAAATCTTTAGTATATAGATTAATCTTTAAAATATATTTTTAATATCTTATACTTTATTTAGGCATGTATCACTTTATTGTTTTGTACCTTACTTTTATTTTATTTAGATAATTAATTATTTGTATAACTAGGACATGTACCTTACTTTTATTTTATTTAGATAATTAATTATTTGTATAACTAGGACATTATATCTCTATTTTATTTTAATTGAATACATTTAATAAAATACAATATTCATCCAATCAAATCAATTCAATTATCATTCTTTGTTTAATTATTCAATTCAATTATTCATTCAGAATATCTTTCGATTTTCGGCAATTACTGTCAAACTTCTTTCAATTTCCTACCAACCTTGCAGAGCCCTTTTGTTCAATTTGACGAATAAACAAAATCAAATTCAAATAATTATCAATTTATTGAATGATTTTTAATCTAACCATGAATCTAATAAAACAGTATAAAACATTGCTCCGTATATTCAATTTGACGAAGAAACCAAAGTAAGCAAATAAAACAACATTCTCTATACAGCTCCTACATCAGTTTCTAATTTCCAAAAAGAAAAAAGAAAATTAATTTTTTGTTTGTATGATTATCATTAGGTCCACAACATATTTTTTAATGGTAAATTTTATATTTTTATTTTCACTTAAATATTATTAATGAAGATAGTAAAAAAAATATTTAAAATATATATTTATAAAAAATTCTCCACCTTTTATGAAATATTTTAGAATTTTAAATTAAATAATATAAATTTTTATACTAATAAATAATATTTTTACAGCAACATCTCATGTAATGTTTCGCGAACATGTTACTGACATCTTATTAACTAGAATTAATCCCTAATTTTATATTACTATGTAAGGCAACTAAAGACTTTATGTCATTTAAAAATATTAGTACATTAATAACAAAACGTGATAACTATGTAAAAATAAAAAAAGAGAATTCTAAATAAAATTTTGTGTGTGTTACTTGTATATACTTGAGGCTTTCTTGACGTCTAATTTTCACTCTCAGAATTTGATTAATTTCATCAAATATATAAAATTAAATTAATTCTATGCAGACTAGGTTTTAAAAATATGATAAATCAAGTTTTCTTAGATCACGTTAGAGATAATTATCACTTAAAAAAGTTGTTGATATTCTACAAATTTCTCTCTACAAAGAAAGACAATACATTTAAAAGATTACCAACTATAATTACATTTTATGATTCTTGTTTGATTGTTCAGAGTGGGGTTGATGGTGAGGGTGAGGGTGAGGGTGAGGATGAGGGTGATAATGTGAGTGATGATGTTGTTCAGCTCCTTGGACCAGCTGGGTATACATGATGGTGTACTCATTGGACACAATGTGGAAATATTTGATGTTGTTTGTTGATTATGCTTCCCTTTATTTTACTCGATTTTGATTGTTATTACTTTTATAGCTGCGAACATTATTATTAGAAAAAGATGCCTTAAAACATGTTATTGAATTGAGTGTGGTGATGAATTCTTAGTAAGGCTAATAAAATAATTTCTTATTTTATATTTATATGAAATGGGATGCTCATCAAATCTTATATATGTTATATGTTATTATATGTTTTAGTATACGAAATGGATATACAGACATGTCTTCAATTATGAGATTTAATTAGCTGATATCAATTAATATATCCATTATATTACTCTCCTTTTTTTTTTTTTGGGACTCTCAGATTAAACTATGTATGAAATTGGTTTACCAACTTACCTTTAGATTATGATATACTAATTAATTGATACAAATGTGTATATTTTTGTTTTTGGAGCCTCAAATTTGTATGTATAGAAAATGATATTTGATTCGAAATGCTATGGGGGGTTGGGTTCTTGTTTTTACCAAAAGCTTTCAATGGGCCATCAATAATCAAATGGAGTTGTTGGCCCTCAGGGAAGGCCTCAAACTAGTTGAGGAACGGAATTTGCTATCAGTTGACTCTACAGAAGTTATTTCTATGCTCTACTCTGGCAACTTACTCTACAATTCAATCATTGATGAATGCAAACTCGGAAGAATAGAAAGTCCATCGATGGTCCACTGCTTTAGAGAACAGAATGAAGTAATTGATGCATTGGCTAAGAATGGAGCTGCTTCGGAAGTGGACCTAGGCATAAGAATTTTTGAAGTTCCATCAATGTGTGCCCAACATATGTTATGGGCAGACTTCGAGGAAACTCATTTTGTTAGGAGAATTAATCTAACTCCAAACTCTATTGAGGGGAATGACACAAAATCTTTTGTTATGAATCCGGATTAAACTCTGTGTTTTGTATTCCCTTACGGGGTTTTTATTGTTAATGCAATCTTTTTTAACCAAAATATATATATATATATATCTATATATGGAATGAATTTACAAACTAATATATCCAAAGATTATGATATTCAGATTAAGTAATACCGGTTTGTGTAAACTCATTCCACACACTGTTTGGTATGAAGGAGAAAAATGTTTTCCAGTTTTCTTATGTTTGGTTGGCTTATGTGTTTTGGAAAATGTTTTCAAAATTAATTTATTTCCTTAAATCTAAGGAAACTGACTTCCCTTCAAAAAGTAAGGAAAAGATTTTTTAAAACTCTTTTTCAACCTCACTTTAAAGTTGAAATGTTCGTACAATTCTCAAAATCATCTATCCGCCCCCAATACCCTATCACCCCGACACCACCACTACCCTCACCCCAACCCCCACCCCACCCCTACCCCTACCAGCCCCCCTTTCAAAAACAATATCTACATTTTATTAAAAAATTTAAACTTTTTTCTTACCCCACACCCCTACCCTCCCTCCCCCCTTACTAACCCCCTCTTCCATCCCTCACCCCCATCCCCCAACCTAAAAAAAGAAAATTAAATTTATTTTTAATTTTTTTCTTCCCCCTTCCCCCTCACTCCCCTACCCTGACCCCAGCTCCAACTAACCTCCCCTTCCCCTTCCAATTTTTAATTTTTTTTTTAATTAAAAAAATTCAAAACTTTTTCTTACCCCATCCCTACTGCCTATCCCGACACTCCCACCCACCCGCCTACCAACCCCTTTCCCAAAAAAGGATTTAATTTTTTTTAATTTTTTTTAATTTTTTTTTTTAAATTCTAAAATGTATTTTTACGCTTTAACTAAACACTAAAATGTATTTTTTAAAAAATATTTTTTCATTCACCAATCAAATACTAGAAAATATTTTTCATCCACCAACTAAACATACGAAAACAAGTAAGAAATCAACTTATTTTTCAGGAAAACATTTTCTAGGAAAATATTTTCTATGGAAAACATTTTCTAGGAAAATATTTTCTATGGAAAACATTTTCCTTCATACCAAACACACCTTATGTTTCTTTTCTTTTATGGAGTCTCAAATACGTATAAAAAAATGGTTTTATTAAGTTTATTATTTAGTGCTTCTTTTATTTGGAGTATACTAATTCAAAGACTTACTTTTGTCTAAAGATCAAACTTTATTACCATAAGTAATTCATATGACTTTCTTCGATCAATTTGTAATCACTAGCATTTTTCGTATTAATTTCCTTATTTAAGTTAATACATAGTTAATTTAATTACCCAATTCTTGAAGCATCATTATTGGCTCTCAATTTATCAATTTATACCTAACATGTTCTTCAGCTTATGACTTTCTTCGATCAATTTGTAATCACAATATTTTTTGTTATTACGAAACCGGAAGAACTCGCCATCAGCTACATGCACAGCTCTTTTGAAAATCAGAGGGTACTATCTTTCAACATAACCAATTAGGTTCGGTTGCGTGCTTATCTAAGTGATTCAACCAGGCCGGTGTTAAGGGTGTACATGGTTGAAAAGACGAGAGAGAATGAGAACCAAAACGTAGAAGAAGAATAAAAATAAGACTTCTTTGATGATAGGTTGGATGATCTAGACATGAATATTCCAGATGATGATCAAACACCTACGCCTGTTGATGCAACCAATACGATGTGCAGTTCTTCTCAATTGACACAGAATGGAAATCTTCAAGACGATGGGACCGACTTTTTTATTGGAATATCATTCAAGGACAAGAATGAACTATATAACACTTTGTTTATTTCTTGCTTGAAAAAAGATTTCAGAATAAAGAAGGTGATTAGTTCTAGCGGTGTCTTTTGCTTCAAATGTGCTAATTCGAACTGCAAGTGGTGGTTGAGAGCGGTGAAGTACACAAGTTCTGACAGATTCGTCATTCATAAATATGAAAAGCATCATACATTTGGTTCAGAGCACATCTCAGGCCAAAATTCTCATGCCACAGCAAAGGTCCTCGGTGAATATTTCAGGAGTAGTTTTCCCGATGGCAAAGGCCCTTCAACAAGGGTTATGGCCAATTATCTCCTTACAAATTTGGGTGTCCTGATCAGTTGTTGGAAGATATATATGGTCATGGGGATTGCCAAGGACCTGGTTAGGGGGACACTCGAGCATGGGTATGAAGTCCCGGATGCTTACCGTTACATGATTGAGTCCACAAATCTCGAAAGTAAGACGGCATTGCATCTGGATAAAAACGGAAGGTTCAAGTACTTTTTTTGTATCCTATGGTGCTTGGATTCAAGGTTTTCGACATTTGAGAAAATGCATAGCCATCGACGGTACCTTCTTGAGGAGCAGGTATAATGGAGTTCTGCTAGCGGCGGCGGCACAGGATGCGAAGAATCACATCTTTTCTGTCGCTTTTTGTGTAGCGTACAAGGAATGTGATGCCTCTTATGAATTTTTTAAACAACTGCGACGCTGCGTCGAAGATACCGAAGAGTTATATTTTGTATCAGATAGGCATCCAAGTATTCCAAAGATGGGTTCACTTTTCTTCACTTCAGCTTACTTTGGTTGTTGCATCAGACATCTTGGAGAGAACATTCGAAACAACTATCACAATGAAAGGGTTGTCACCCTTTTTTATAGAGCAACTAAAGCATATAGTAGAGAGGAGTTTTTAGGCCATTTCAATAAAATAGCAGATGTGAATCCCAAGGTAGCAGAATTTCTTGCACGTGTCGGTTTCGAGAGATGGAGCCGGGCATCCTGTCCAGCAAATAGGTACATTCTTATGAATTTAATGTATTGTTTGATTTACAAGTTTAGTATGATGTCGTACTAAGTGATTCTATAGGTACAATATCATGACATCAAACATAGCTGAATCGGTGAATTCATTGTTTGGCGATGAAAGAGAATTTCCCATCAAGGCTATGTTTGAGAAAATAAGCGAAAAGTATAGTGATTTTTTAACAAAAGGTGTGTGCAGTTCAAGTGCCCAAAAAAAGGTACCCGATTTGTTCTATAAATCTAAAAAAATATCAACGAACATCAGTTTGGGGAATAGGTTATTCTCTCATAAAATATCAGATTACAAATTTCGTATCACTGGTCATGGTGATGCCGCCACGGTCGATCTTCAAACAAGATCTTGTATGTGTAGAGTTTTTGACTTGGACAAAATACCTTGTCCACATGCTATGACAGCGCTTCGAGCTCAATACGGTTATAAATATGGACCTGAAGTTTACGAGCACTCCTCTCAATATTATTTGGTGGAAAAATATGAAATGGCATATAGTGGGCATATTACTCCGGTGCCTCCCGGAGAATCTTGGGTTTTTCCAGCAGAGCTTATGGGGAGATTAATACCTCCTCTATATATTGATCCGAGCACTATCAAATCAGGAAGAAAGCCATATAAGAGGATGCGTGGAGTTGGAGAATCATTTTAATCAAGAAGAAACAAGTGCTCCATATGTAAGTGCGCTGGCCACAAAAGAACTACATGCCCGAATCGTAATCCACCATGGTCGTTGTAATTGCAGAAACTTGTGTTGTTGTTTGTTTGTTTGTTGTGGACTTTTATATATTTAACTCATTGTTATCATTTATTATATATAAAATATCTGTTTTTTTAATAACTTGTGCATCAATAAAAAGAGGCAAAACATGAACTAAATAATACAACAGATACAATTATTCTCAACTGTTGCACAAATAACTGAAATGTTTTCCTCCAACAGATAACAAATCTGTCGAAATAGATGGATAATCTGTTGATAGAAACTCAACAGATGACCAATCTATTCCAACACATGGTCCATCTATTGAAAGAACTCAAAAACCAAAATTGCTAGTGCTACTGGATTCAACATAGCTCCTTGCCTCCAACCGTCGACATGTTAACATGTATGTATGTTTAGAGTAGAAGAAATAGACAAAATGAAAATTGAATAAGAATTAAAATACCAAAGTCTGACTAAAAGTAAATTTTTCATTAAGCAAAAAATAAAATACATTAGGTATAAATCCGATATAGAAAAATTAAAATACATACGCTAAAAAAAATACATTCTAATTATTATTATTATTATCATCATCATCATCATTAATGACAACCGACCAATCAACTTGCAGCAGTAGGGCCCTCCTCAGCCTCTGCATCTCTCTGAACATCGTCGCTCTCACAACGACCAACTCCCTCTGCAGGTCATTAACCTGCCTCTAAAGTTCCTGCACTGTATCGTGTAGAATAGCAATGTCCAAAAAAGGATCAGCCATATCTAGAACACGCATGAATTGACAAATATAAAGAAAAAAATCGAAACTATAATACAACATATACGACCAACTGGTAAATTTACACCAGAAAAAAACTTACCTCAACGAGAAAGAAATCTGCTCTTTGAGGAGAAGTGGTTGAAGATGTCACACAAAAAGAAAAATGCAAGAAATAAATAAAGTTGAGTTGAATGAAGATTAAGGAGGAACCTATTTATAGAAGATTGAATCTGGACGTGTCAGACCAAAAGGCAGGACTGTTCAGCTCCATTGTATTAATTACATTCAAACTGATGGCATTTTATTTTCTGTGAAAAGTCGTGACTTTTTCTTTTACATTAATTACTTCTCACCTTTTCAAAATGGTTAGAGACTCATTAAAAGCCGTTCTTATTGATATGTTGCAACATATCATCCATCTGTCGCAATAGATTTAGCATCTATTACAACAGATGGATTGAATGTACAACAGATGGTCTGTCAAAATAGATTTACCATCTGTTGTAATAGATGGTTTGTATATGCAACAGATAAGACATCTGATGCAACATATGTATTATCTATTGCGACAGATGGACAGTATGTTGAGAAGATATTTTGATATCTTCTAACAGCTGATTCATCAGTTTCAACAGATGGAGTATTCGGTTCATTAGTTGTTTTGAATGCGTTAGATAAAAAGTCACGACTTTTCATCTCTTTTTAATAGTCCCTCTATTTTGTATTAGTCGTGCCCTGTGGGCTTGGCACACCAATTGATATAAATATAAATTACGTGATTATTTTATCAAATTGGCCTTATTAATTATGCTTTGAAATTATAAATGTGAATAACATACTTTACGTAGTCATTTAATAATAGGGGTAATCTTGGAATAATATAATAAAATTCTCTTGATTTTATAAATAGGACAACTAAATTGAAACAAACATTTTTAGCAAGAAGTAATCACATGCGTGCAGATGAATAAAAACACAGTCTGATCTGTCACAACAGATTTACCATTTATTGCAACATATAGATTATCTGTTGCGACAGATGGACCATATGTTGGAGGAGATGTTTTGATTTCTTCCAAGAGTTGATTCGTTAGTTGCAATAGATGGAGATTTTCATTCATCAGCTGTTTTGAATATGTTAAGATAAAAAGTCACGACTCTTCTCACCTCTTTTTTAATAATCATCACATGCATGCAGATGAATAAACAGTACTGTCTGACATGTCCTGATGGGGTAGGAAGAATAAGGTGCGTGCAATGAATCCCATTTTCATTCGTGCGATTTATGCATATTATTGATCAGGCTACCATGATAGACACACATAAAGTGCAATGATTTTGTGAATGCAGTTTTTTACCGATTAGACAATGATCCCTTAAATAAGATCCTGCATTGTACAGTTTAGTTTGATAGGTACGAACTGATAAGGCCAAAGGGTTCCAAGACGGTGGTGTCGATACCCCATTATAATTTAATAATAATTTATGCTCATATTTTTTTGTCAAGTTTGGGGAAGGGTTCAAGTTTTTGGCGACAGTGTAAATATTCAATAGTGATTGGACCGATTTTAATGGCGCAATGGACTTCTTGAAAGGCCCCCAAAACCTCACAATGCAGCAAATAACGATGGAACCAATAAAAATTCTTCTAGTCCAAATTTATATGGATGGATTGCTGGAGGAAACTTTTTTACAGCAGAAGGTGATTGGGAGAATACCTGTGCGCAAAGGGGAGGTAGAGAAGGCCATATATCATCTCAGACCTTGATATATGGCCAATGAAATTGACATGAGAAACCTGAACTCAGACTTTTATACACCAATGAAATTGACATGATCCCGTATTTTTAATACAGGAGTAGTTGGTTCAGGTTTTAATTCAGACCGACAATCTTACCACCTTCCGTGCTCGCAAAATTGCTTCCTTAGAGTTCTGGTCCTGCACTTTGTGAGAGTCTTCATTTAGGCCACACTTTCTAGTTAAATTCTCGAGCAAAGTGTCCAGCTTCAGTCTTGTTGACTATTTTTCTTTTTCTTCAACGACTGATGAATTTTCATTTTTGGATACACTTTCACATTTGCACCTCATTCAGTTTTTTCATTTTTCATGTCAATTTCATCATTCAATTTCGCTACACTTTCCTTCCCACCCTGTGTTTCCACTTAAACAAGGACTGAGATGATATATGGCGTTCTCAACCTCCCCTTTCCCGCACAGGTTTTCTCCCAAACACCTTCTGCTGTATAATAGTCTTCTCCAACAACCTATCCATATAAATTTAGACCAGAAAAATTTCTATTGGTTCCATCATTGTTTGTTGTAGTGCGAGGCTTCGGAGGGATTTCAACAAGTCCATTAAGCTAAGCACACCAGATTATCCCAGGCCTCCCTTTCCCCCCAAGACTTCCAGACTATGACTGATATGCGTATTCCGTACGAGGACAAGGCAAATTTACTTTTCATAACCTTGCCCTTCTAATCTACCCCATGAATAAAAATCTATGTAACAGATTTCACATCTGTTGCAACATCTGGGTATACTGGTGCAACTGGTAGTGGTTCTGTTGCAACTTATTATCCATCTGTTGCATAAATTGCGTTGGATTATTGATTCAGAGAGCCCTATGCAGCAGATGGACCATCCATTGCATCTTTGCAATTACTAACCTATTTAAAAATTGACTTCTTATATCACAACATGTTGACATAATTCTCTGCCTCATGAGGAAAAGATAATTAACGTACCGGGAAGCTTATGATGTTGTCGATATGATAATAGACCTCGACTTCTATAAGAAGCTAAATGATAGGTACGATCAACTCAATGAGGAGGCGTTAGCCCTTGGCGTGGGACTTGATTTCCTAGTTCCTACGTTGGTCTTGGATGAAGGAGAAATGATAAAATATGTTAGAGAGGGGAGGCCAAATCCACATGAGAAAATCCGAACCGAGGCAAAGAGGATTCTTACAGTCATTAGCGTGAACGACATGCATTATCGGGCTATTGAGATACTACTTGAGGAGGGAAAGATCAATGTTTATGACTCCAACGTACCTCTCATCGATGATTTTGATCTTTTTCTCCTCGTGGAGCCACTGATGGTGCTGTTGTCCATCTTGTTGAGGGAGAGTAAATTGATGAATCATTTGCCAAAGAAAGTGTTGATGAAGAAATCATGAGATTTTGAAGGTCGAAACAAGGGAATGATCCTTCCAAAAGATGCTGCTGCTAAAGAGAGCGGCTTGCACACTTTTGCACACATCGAATGTTTGATGACCGACACAGAAATGGCCGAGCCAACAACTTTTCTATGCGACAACGCTGTGGCAAACCTACAAGAGGTCTGGGTTTATGGGGTACTAACTGGACGCTAGAAGCCTGTGTATATAGAAGAGCCTGTGAAATAGCAATTTTTAATTTCAAGTCACCCTTCACTTTATTACATGTACATGTTGTGGCAATAATTTTTTCTGATGATAGTTGAGTTTTTTATAATGCAATAGATTATCAATCTGTTGTAAAATATATTGAATCTGTTCTAGCAGATACTTTATCTATTGCAATAGGTTGGCATCTGTTGCATTACGACAATGTTATTTCTATGAATAATCTAATAATCTAAGTCTAATCTGTTGCAACAGTGGAAAGAACTATTTCATAATTTCCAATAGATGACCTCAATTTTACAACATATGCCTAAATTTTTTTGATATTTTTCAACAGTTACGCTTGAATATTCATGTGCTCGACAACACCAAACCAGTAGCAAATACAAATACCACCATGAAAATTTCAGCAATTAGGCTTGAATATCCATGTGCCCAACATCACCAAACCAGTAGCAATAACGGCAACAATGTAGTATCTTCTTGCTCGATTTTGTTTCTCTTCAGAAGCCTTGATTTTGTTCAACAAACCCCAAATTACACGATTTGCTTGTGAAGGGTGTCGTTCTTCATACCAATCAAAGTAATCTCATCCACCCAATTTCTATAAAAAAAAGTAAACACAATTAAAAAATAATTACAAGTCAATAATTAATCAACTAATTAAATAAAAAAATATTACCTTTGAAATTTTACAAGTAAAAAACCTACGACCTGGATTTTTTTGAGTCCAAGAAATCTTTAACAGAGCTTCATGACCGCACTTACAATATCAAAAATCTTTATCACAAAAAATAGTGAAAGATGCGCTCGACATTGTCAAGCTCAGTTGAAAAAAATGAAAGAAATAATTTGAAGAATTTGGATAGATAAAAGAAAATGACGATGAAGAAGAAGATTTGGGAATTTAGAGTTAAATTTTAGGAGGAAGCTGAATATATAAGACAATAGGGGGGGATGACCGTTGGGGGCCAAGTGACGGCAAGTCAGCAAAATGTGCCAGACTGACACATTTGATGTCTATTTTATTTTACGTGTTTAAAATGAATACTTTCTACTTGATGCCTATAATATTTTAGGTGTTTGAACTGAACACCGTCGATGGGTTCCGCCTTTTCTATTTCAATTCACTTTAACCTTTTTACACGTAGTGGTAATTTTTTATGTCCAACGAATGTTGAATATTTATAATGCAACAGATTCTCCATCCATTGTAACAGTTATTCTACCTGTTCTGACATATTGTTTATCTGTTGCAATAGGTTGGTCGTCTGTTGTATTATCTCAATGTTTCTATCTAAGTCCATCTGTTGCAACAGTGTGAAGACCTGCTTAATAAATTCCAACAGATTACCTACCTGTTGCAACATATGTCTAAATCTGTTTGATTTTTTCAATAGATATGTCGTCTATTGCAACAGATACATTATCGATTGCAATATTTGAATCTAGTATTCCCTTTCAATTAATAAGTTCAAATTTAAGGAATAAATATAATTCATAGACAAAATAAAATAAATCGAAGCCTTCAAAAATTAACTGAAATAAGTCAACGAATAAATAAAATGTAAAAAAATTATTATGGGTATAGATTTCAACAAATACATCAACAACAATTTATGTATGATGCCAAGGATTACTTTGACAGGCTCAAGCTATAAAGATCTACTCAGTATGAACAAGTTGTTCTTCATCCGGTGCTATGAAATTCGACTTTTCTCATCATAGAGAAAGATGAATTTAAGTATAATACAAAATATATCACTCATCTATTGAGAAAGATGAATGGTTTGTGCAACAGATCACACGTCTGTTGTGACATCATCTGTTGCAACATATGAGTGATATATTGGAACAGTTAAATAACCTGTAGCAACGGCTGAGTAATCTGTTGCGACAATACAAAACATATCACTCATCTGTTGAGAAAGATAAATGATTTGTGCAACAGATCACACATATGTTGCAACATATGAGTGATCTATCAGAGCAGTTAACTAACCTGCAGCAATGGCTGAGTAATCTGTTGTTACAATACAAAATATATCACTCATCTGTTGAGAAAGATGAATGGTCTGTGCAACACATCACACATCTGTTGCAACACATGAGTGATCTATTGAAACAGTTATCAACGGTTAATATTATTTAGATTTCTTCTAGCATAGGGTCGTATATCGCGGCAGATGAATGATCAGTTGGAAAAATCAAGTCTTGGACATTTCTTGTTGGAAGAATTGATAGGATTTTATCCAAAAGGAGGTTCATATGTTGCATCAGATCATTAATCTGATGGTTCTTTCATTGCATCAAATGGTTAATTAGTTGTATCGAATTTTTTATCCGATGCTTAATTTGTTACAACATATAGTTAATCTGTTGCATTAGATAATTAATATGTTGCATCAGAATTATAATTTGATGGTTCCTCTGGTGCATCAGATGGTTGATCTGTTGCATCATATGATAAATCTGTTGTATTAGATGGTTAATATGTTGCATCAGATAGATAATCTGTTGGAGAAAACAAAAAATAGTAGCACGATTTTGTTCAACAAAAAAACAACAATTTCACCATTTTTACCAAGATCAAGAACAGAACAAATTAACTCAAATTATTGTTTTATTTTTATAAACACAAACAATAAAAATCAAACTTCAAAAAAAATGCAACAAACAACAAAAAATTATAATTCACTTCGAAAAGAGAAGAGAACAAATACCAGAAATTAGGATTTTATTCAGACTGTATTTTAAATTAATGCAACAAATATTAAAATTTTTAACCAATACTATAAGAGAAGTTGGCTCAAGTTCCTCATTTTGTTCAAAACTAAAAAGGCCATAAATTTTTACCTGTGAAAGAAGAAAAGAATCGATGAAGAATTCAAAGCTGTTGTAGCCAGAGAGCAAGGTTGTCACGTCGATTGAAGGTTGAAGTCGAAAAGGAACTCGAAGCCCAACTATTTGTAATTGGATGTTGAAGTCGCCGAGGATTAAAATGAGAAATTTACAGAACAGTTGGCTGGGAGGAGTTGAGAGAAACTGTCGAGAGAGGGATGAGAGACAGGTTGATTTGAATTGAAGAGGGGAACTCGAAGCCCAACTATTTTTTGCCGGAGGTAGAAGTCACCGGGGGTTAAAGGGAGAAATTGTAGAACTGTCGGTTGGGAAAGAGTTGAGAGAAGCTGTCGAGAGAGAGGAGAGAGTGGTTGATTTGGATTGAAGAGGGGTGTGGTTTGGGTTGATTTGTATTTTTGAAAAGATTAGAAAGTCTTAAAAATATTAATCAAGTCCTTAATTAGCTTAATCAAGTTTCCTAATGATGTTTGACCCTTTAAGTTGGTCAATGTCACCAATCCTTCATTCAAGACTTAAAAGACAACTTTCCTTCAATTTTCTCTAGTTTCTCACTAAAAGACATATATTTCAAATTCTGATAGATATCAACTAGATCTTGATAGATCTTAATAGACATTCACTATAATGTAAATACATTTATAGCACTCCCCTTGAATGTCTAGATAGATAATGTGTCTCGCTAAAATCTTACTAGAAAAAATCCAGTGGAAAAAAAATCTAGTGAAGGAAAGAGAGTACACATCTCTAACAATATGCATATCGGCTGCCTCATTAAAAACCTTACAAGGAAAACCAAGTGGGATAAAATCTCGTAAGGGAAAAAGAGTACAGTGCATATTAACTCCCCCTAATGAGAACATCCTTGAACCTTTGCATCCCGAACTTGTGCATCATCTTTTTTAAAGTTGCAATTGGAGGAGACTTGGTGAATAAAGCAGCCATATTGTCACTCGAACGAATTGTTGCACGTTTATATCACTATACTTTTGTAGCTCATGTATGTAGAAAAACTTTGATGAAGTGTGCTTCATTCTATCTCCATCAAGATGTGCTATGCATGATGCACTATCTCTGTACAAAATTGTGGGTAAATTGTCATATTTCACACTATATTTTTATCGAATGAGATGTATCATGGACCTTAACCATACACATTCTCGTCTTGCTTCATGAATAGCGATTTTCTCAGCATGATTCGATAAAGTGGCTACGATAGAATGCTTTGTATATCTCTAAGATATTGTAGTACCACCATATATGAACACATAGCCTATTTGAGACCGAGCTTTATGTAGGTTAGATAAGTACCCAACATCAACATGACTAATAAGATCAGGACTGCAAACTTGATAATAAATTAACTAAAAAAAAGGCTATATCGGGCCTTGTAGTATTTGCAAGATACGTTAGTGTATCAATTACACTAAGATATGGTATTTCATAACCAAGGAGTTTCTCATTCTTTTCTTAAGGTCGGAATGGATCCTTATTCAATTTTGCATGTTTCTCATTTAAGCAAATATTTTATTGCTTTTAAAAACTCTCCAAGAGTTTTAATGATACTCAAATCATCAAATTATCTCTTATGAGGATAGTAAAAAGTTTTCCAGAAACTTTATATGCTTCAGGAATTTTGAATCCTTTAGGGATTTTCATATGAATTTTTGAAAAGTAACAATATCCAACATGTCAAGTGTGACATCTTCAAGTGTCTGGATTGCAAATCAAATAAGTTGTACGCTTACCAAAATGCATCCTTTCAGGTCACTTGATAAATGTTTCTATGTCAGGATGCTTAAATATACATAGAATTCAGATCCTCGCAATCTTTCACAATAATGCACCAATATTGTATCAAAGGTATTATCGACGGTTTCTCATTTTATTTTGGTTCACAATGTGACATAACATTTTGAGATCTCATCACTTCATTATTTTCAGGTACCTAAACCTCTCATAAGGTTTCATGCATGAAGTGTTATGTCGTAGGCTCTTCAAGAGCACATTGTCATCTTATCATGATTATTTGCTCTTTATCCGTTTCAATGATTATTTCATTTGGAACCGATTGGTCTATCATGCTTCACGCATGCATAGATTTTATCCTTTAAGGACACAAAATAGGAGCACTTGCAGCTAAATATGAGATGCTTTCGGCATTTGACTTGAATTATTTTTTGAATGAGGATCTGATTATAATTTCTAACATATTTCATAGCTGCTTA
This sequence comes from Capsicum baccatum var. pendulum, assembly GCA_030864225.1. Classification (NCBI taxonomy): domain Eukaryota; kingdom Viridiplantae; phylum Streptophyta; class Magnoliopsida; order Solanales; family Solanaceae; genus Capsicum; species Capsicum baccatum. The sequence goes on from CM061550.1 coordinate 11,168,013, forward strand.
TAATCCCTCCCTTATGTTAGGAAAAATAACATACATCCTCCATCTTCTTTGAGGAATTCATCTTTATGCATTATGATATATTTATTAATCGTATACCGCACATCAAAACTATTAGATGGAAGAGTTAGTTCCTGACCTTGAACCAATTGAGAGGAAAGAAGTAATCACAATTTATTGGTCTAATGCATACAAGTGCTATTGTATGCAACATATCATATTTTGTTCGCATTAGCAATGGTTTAGCTATTTATCGAAGGCATTCAGTGTCAAACCATCATCATCAAGATGAATTGTCTTGATTAAATAGTTTGAAAGTTATGCTCTTAACTCAATTTTATTGAGCAAACAACTTTATGAATGTCAAACTACAGGTTGACAATGAATGTACATGTGATAATCTTATTGATGCATCTTTTCAACATATCACATGATAGGTGAACGGGTCCATATTCACCTTTTATACTTTTTAGATTTTGAGGGATCCAATCCCAAAATTAGTTGGTCCAACCAACTTATCATGAGATCAAGCGACATAAACAATTCTTGAAGAATCTTTCAGTTCTTCAATACATGTCTAATATTCAATATGCATATCTTCGAGAAGTTATAATCATTCATGTCAACTTATGAATTTTTATACTAGTAAACTCCAAGTTTACCATGACATGTGTTTTTTATTTTAGTAAATTTCAAATTTACTATGACATGAATAGATTTCTGATTTGCTACTTCAGAAGTAGATTTCAAAATAACTCTTCTTAGTTATTCTGCCTCTTTCGGAGGTGAGTTGTGATACCATCACAATCAAGTGCACGTTTGCATTAATAAGCTTCTCATTCCCTAGGAATAGTGAAATATAATCCCGCCTTAAGCTTATCAAACTATGATAGCTTATAACCTCTTTCATGATATTGCTGCTTAAGAAGCAAAGAGCAAATCGAGGCATACATATTAATGTAGAAAAAAAATTCTCTAAAATATCTTATAGTCATAATAAGCGTGTGAAAATATTATCACTTTTGATGATTATTATCATATTGTCCCTCCACGCTTATATCCGTGCATTCAATCACTTGTCTTCTTTCAGACATATTATGCAGTACTGCATCCATATATACCTCAAGAATGAAGTAAGTTGTCATATTTCAGACTTATCATATATTGCTACCACATTCACTTCATCGAATGGAGCATATTCAATGGGTCGAATTTCATGACTCTTCATCAAATACCCATTATTTTGCCTTAGCCATTATAATATCATCAACATGGTGCATTGAGATTCAAATTCAACGTCTTATCCATATAAAGACGTCTTAGGCATAAATTGATGGGGTTTAAACCCAACATCTTAACATCTTATCATTATGGTGCATTGGAACTTTTAACCCAATATCTCATCTTTTTAGTGCAATGAAACTCAAATTCACCATCTTATGCTCAATCAATAATATAATGGCCAAATATATATTCAAAAGTCAATTATCCAATAATGTAAAATATATAAGCTTCTAGCAAATTTGATCAAATACCGAAAGATTGTCTTCTGAGCATACAACTAAAAGACCACATAAATTATTAGAAGGTAATCAAAATTTACTTTATTTGTCTAATGATTAAGAGTAATCTAGAAAATATACTTACAAAAAATTGACACTTATATCATAAGCCGTGATTAGCTTGCTAGCAAAACTCTTTAATTTTGTATAATCAGTTTAAAATTTTCATAGTTTGTTAAACATAGTTTTTAAGTTGCAGAAATAAGAATATCACTTGGAACATGTTACCTGAACATAGTGTTATTTTATGGTGTTTTCGGGTACAAGAATCTATATTTAGGCACAACAACTTCAACACTATTTTAAGTTTAAAACAAGAACTCTATGAAATACAAAAACATCCTTAACACAAGATCAAAGTGATCTTTCTAAGAAGTGTGTTTTATTTTTTCAGAAATTAAGATGAAACAAAAATATAAAGCCAAGTCCCCTGACTTAACGGAGTGTCCTTAAGGAATAATTCCCCTCATTGTACCCGAGGTTTTGAAATCTTCCTCCCAGGATAAAATGGCTTTCAATCCAACTATTGTGGTACCTCAAATAATTGAATTCGTCGAACTCACTCAACGATTTGATTGATCACAAAGAATGTTTTAAAGACAAGAAGAGTTTTGTTTCAGAAAATTTTTCATTTATTTTTAAACCTGTGGATGAAAACAGGTTTATATAGCCATCAGATGCATAATGGTTCACTTAAAAGGTGTATCCTTTGAAAGAATCATGTTTGTTCATTCAAAACATTGTGTCTTTTTCTGGGGTGAGGTGATTAGGCGGGACATGGAGCAGTTACAGCTCACCGAGGACATGACCCTAGATAGGAAGATTTGGAGGACGCGAATTAGGGCAGAAGGCTAGGGCCAGTTTGGGTCGCTAGTGTAGGGAATTACTTGATGGGGGTATTATTCTTGTTATGATACCTTGTTCCATGTTTTATTACGAATTTGTGTGCTTTTCTCTGTTTTTATTACTTATGGGTGCCGTATTTATGTTATGAAATCTTGTTCTGTGCTTTACTATGTATTTGTGTGGTATCTCGTGTCTTGAGCCGGGGGACTATCGGAAACAACCTTTCTACTTCTTTAGAGGTAGAGGTATGGACTGCGTAAATCTTACCCCCCCCAGACCCCACTAGGTAGGAATACACTGGGTTTGTTGTTGTTGTTGTTGTTGTAATTTTGATGTATCGTTAGTTTTATTTATTTATCCAAAGATGATAAATATTATTAATTGATGCATTAAATATTATCATTTTGTGTTAAATATATTTTAAGCATCATTATGTTTAAAGTTGTATTTTGATATTTCGCCTAAAGGAGAACATCAATATACATTTAAGTAAATTATTTTTGAATTTGATAATGTGTTTAATCTGATAACTCAAAGCATTAACAAATGAGCATATTCTATTTTTAGCACTTGCCCTTTATTCGCACTCTGCCTCTGTTACGACTTTTAATAGACTTAACTTTTCAGATTGGTGCGAACAGATCAAATTCTATCTTGGAGTTTTAAATCTTGATGTTCACTTTACTCTGAAAAGCTAACTGCTATTACTGAAGCTAGCAGTGATGAAGAAAAGTCCTATTATAAGCACTGGGATCGGTCTAACAGATTAGGCCTAATGTTTATGCGAATGAATATTGCGGGCAATATTAAGACTACTCTTCCCAAAACTGAAAGTGCGAAAGAACTTCTGAAACTTGTGGAAGAGTCTTCCTAAACTGCTGATAAGTCTCTTGCTGGGACACTAATGGGTACTTTGACCACCATGAAGTTTGATGGTTCACATACTATGTATATGCATGTCATTGAAATGACAAACATAGCAGCAAGACTTAAGTCATTGGGAATGAAAGTGGAACAGAATTTCCTTGTGCAGTTCATTATTAACTCATTACCATTTGAGTATGGTCCTTTTCAAATGAACTACAACACCATGAAATACAAATAGAACATGCATGAATTGCATGGTATGTTGGTTCAAGAGGAAACGAGGCTAAAGAATTAAGGAACCCACTCCATTAATTATGTAAATCATAAAGGAGCTGAAAAGAAAGGAAAGAAGCATGGTAAAGGACAACAGAAATAACTTAATATTAATCAGTCCTCATCTCAAGTAAATAAGAAAGGGAACAAGAATGAAAAGTGTCATTTCTGTGGAAAATCTGGACACTTTCAGAAAGATTGCCTGAAACGTAAGGCATGGTTTGAGAAGAAAGGTAAGCCTTGTGCTTTTACATGTCTCGAATCAAATTTAAATGAAGTTCCTTCTAATACTTGGTGGATTGACTCTGGTTGTACTGTTCATGTTTCTAATACTATGCAGGGATTCCTTACAATCCAAACCATAAACAAGAATGAAAGATTTGTTTACATAGGGAATAGAGTGAAGGCTCCAGTTGAAGGTGTTGGGACTTATCGTCTTATTCTCGATACTGGACGTCACTTAAATTTAGTAGAAACTATTTATGTTCCTTCTCTTTGTTGAAATTTAGTTTCTTTGTCTAAGTTGGATAAGACTGGATATTCTTTTAATTTTGGTAATGGATGTTTTAGTTTGTTTAAGCATAATTATCTCAGTGGTACTGGTACTCTTTGTGATAATTTATACAAACTGAATCTTGATAATCTTTTTGCCAAAACACTCTTAACTCTGCATCATAATGTTGGTACCAAACGAAGTTTGGTGAATGAACAATTTGCTTACTTGTGGCATAAATGTTTAGGTCACATATCTAAAGAAAGGCTGGAAAGATTAGTTAAGAATGAAATTCTTCCAGATTTAGATTTTACAGACCTTAATATTTGTGTAGATTGTATTAAAGGAAAACAAATAAAACACACAAAGAAAGGAGCCACAAGATACACACAACTTCTTGAAATTATACACACTGATATATGTGGTCCTTTTGATATCACATCTCTCAATAAAGAAAAATATTTTATCACTTTTATTGATGAATTTTCACGTTATGGATATATCTATTTGTTGCATAAAAAATCTCAAGCAATTAATGTCTTAGATGTATTTATTACTGAGGTTGAAAGACAACTAGATAGAAAGGTGAAAATAATCAGGTCTAATAGAGGTGGTGAATATTATGGAAGATATGATGAAAGTGGACAACACCAGGTCCATTTGCTAAATTCCTCAAAAAGTGTGGCATATGTGCTCAATACACAATGCCTGGCACACCACAACAAAATGGTGTGGCAGAAAGGCATAATCGTACATTAATGGATATGGTTAGGAGTATGTTAAGTAATTTATCTTACCTCCTTTGTTATGGATGTATGCTTTAAGGACTGCCGTTTACTTGCTAAATATGATTCCTAGTAAAGCAGTCCCAAAGGCACCTTTTGAACTGTAGACTGATAGGAAACCTAGTTTGAGGCACCTGCATATTTGGGGTTCCCCGGCATAAGTTAGAGTTTATAATCCACAAGAAAAGAAACTGAATTCAAGAACAATCAGTGGTTTCTTCATTGGTTATCCAGAAAAATTAAAGGGGTATAGATTTTACTATACTAATCATAGTACGAGAATAGTTAAAACTAAAAGCACTAGATTCATTGAGAATGGCGAAGTTAGTTGGAGTGAAGAACCACGTAATGTGAAAATTAAAGAAGTTAGGGTGCAAATTCCTCTACCCTATGCTTCTTTTAAATTTGTTGTTCCTGAAGATGTTGTACAACAAAGTAATCAACAAGAACAACAAATTAATATTCCTACTAATGAAGCTATAATTGATGAACCTACAGTAGATGAACCACAAGAAGTAGCATCAAGAAGATCTCAAAGACAAAGAAGATCTACTATTTCTGATGATTATTTGGTATATCTACATGAGTCAGAAACTGACTTGGGAATTGATGATGATCCAGTTTCATTTTCACTAGCCATTAAAAGCAAAAATTCTGATAAATGGATAAATTCTATGAAAGATGAGTTAAAATCTATGGAACAAAATAAAGTTTGGGACCTTGTTGAATTACCCGAAGGTTGCAAAAGAGTTGGGTGTAAATGTGTCTTTAAGATCAAACGCGACTCAACTGGCAACATCGAACATCACAAGGCTAGACTTGTTGCCAAAGGTTTTACTCAAAAAGATGTCATTGACTATAAAGAGACGTTTTGTAACACCCCGTATTCAAGTACATGTATTGGCGTATTCAAGTACGTGTATTGGTCTTATTTATATGGAATTAATTTTTTATTTTATTTATACCAGAATTTGCCCGTCGATGGCTCCATACGAAGGTTATTGAATAAGCTTTCCAACGATATAAATATTTCCAAAAACGGATAAGTTTCGGATATAATCGAGCACGTTCGAAACTATAAAACGGTGGCCGGGATATGGTGAATAGTAAATGTGCAGGAAAATTTCCTGCACACAAACTACTGAGGCCTGCCAGTTTTTTGGGTCACTTTGAACGATCATAACTCCCTTAATATAATGAACTGGGAGAGATACGACCTATCAAAAGAAAGATCTTTGAGTCTTCTTTCCAATGGAATTGGTTTCATCCAAATCGAACATCTAAGTAAGGAGTTATACTCGTTTTACTTCAGCCTCTCAAAACAGATTTTTAGGGTCAACTTCAAACGATCATAACTCCTTGTACAGGATGAAATGGGTGGCCTACTTTATATGAAATGAAATCCCTTTGAATTATCTTTCCAACGATACCAATTTCACCCAAATACGATATCGGAGCAAAGAGTTATGGCCGATTTACTTTAGCCTATCAAAACAGTCCACCATGGACAGATTCGGATTTACTTAAAATTTTAAGGGCAATTTGGTCATTTTCCATCACCTCATGGACGAAAATTGGTCATTATATACATATACTTAGCCTCATATCCATCATTTTTATCCAAATTATTGAAGAATAAGGAAACCCTAGCCTAAGTTCAACTCCAATTATCTTGTGATTCAACCGTAGAAAATCCAAATTGATTCCGTAGTTGTGTTCACCGTCTCGAGGGCTTCGAGAAGCACCCCTTATTTGTGCCAACAGGACTTCGAAATCAAAAGGTCCATTTTATGGTAAGGATGTAAATTATGTTGGTGTTATTTATATGGATATGTTTATATATGCATGTGAGCATAAGAAGTATGTTATTTGATTGTTGTTGAAAGATGATTGGAAATGATGTTGGATTATTCTTGTGCATGGTTGGATTATGTTGAATTGTGAAAGGATTTGGTGTGATGATGTGGTATTGAAATGATGATTATATATATATATACACATAAACCTATTGTTCAAGTTGGTTTTTGGAATGCTTTGCAAATATTGGTTGTATGGAATTATGGAAGAGAATTGTGGTGTTGGGTTGCTAATACTAGATGCCAAATATTTCATTGTAGATAAGTGATTTGTAAAGGCGGGAAGTTGTGTTGAATTGGTATCTGAATCTACAACGAGGTATGTAAAGCATACTCTAACAATGTCTTTGGCATGAAAACACCAATGTTCCATCAAGTAAGATTCCGAGGTTGTCCAAAAACATGTATTGTTCTACATTACCAACGAAGTTGTTTCCATTCTATAAAGTGTCAAAATGTTTTGTCGATATACCAAAAGGCTCCTATTTCATTGTTGTGATATTGATGATTCTGAAACACATTGTTGATGTACCAATGAATCTTTATTACATTGTTATTGTATAGAAGGTCTATTACTTGGTTCCTATTGATGTATCATTGTTTCAAAGTATCAAAAATGTGGTGGCGACCGAAATAACAATCTCAAAGATTAATTGAACTAAGTGATGGAAGTTCTCTCTTATCGGGTGGTATCCTAGGGACATAAGCCTAGCATGGGTCGATCCCTATTTATGTGTTTATGGGTGGTATCCCAGGGGCATAAGCCTAGCATGGGTCGATCCCTATTTATGTGTTTATGGGTGGTATCCCAGGGGCATAAGCGTAGCATGGGTCGATCCCAGTTGATATGTACTGGAGGCAGCCTAATGGTCACAGTACAGTACAGTAATGATTACAAAGATGATAAGAACAAAGGTAAAGTGATTGAATAAATGCAATGTACAGGTTGTCACAAGTTCTAGTAAGTGTGGTCCACTCCTATTACGCTTTATTCACTTGTTTCTGATTTCTATTGAGCTCCTATATCATATGTGATTATCTACAGCTTTACATACTCAGTACATATTTCGTACTGACGTCCCCCATGGGGACCTGCATTTCATGCTGCAGGCACAGGTACCTCAGCTCATACACCGCACAAGTAGGAGCCAGGTCATACAACTATTGTTGGTGAGCTCCAGTTTGCTTTGGAGCTTTCCGAGTCGGTTCCTTATGTTTTGTTATTGTACAATAGTCATGTGTGGGTGGGGGTTTGTCCCGACCCTAGTTATGTCATGTATATCCTAGAGGCTTTGTAGACATAAGAAAGAGTAAAGTCATGGAAGTTTATATAGTGATGTTTTATTTGTATATGTGGTGGCCCCGACAGCCAAGTATTATATATATATATATATATATATATATATATATATATATATATATATATATATATATATATATATATATATATATATATATGTGCGTGTTGTGCTGATACAGGTAATTAGACCCTTCTATATGCAACGAAGTGCTGTCCAAATTTTTGGTGATATGTAAGTGAAAGTACAGGTATTTGAACGGATTCTCCCGGGCCTTCTCGGCTTCGGATGCCAGTCCGGCCCGATGGGATTTTGGGTCGTGACACGTTTTCACCTGTCTCTAGAAAAGATTCACTTAGAATTATAATGGTCTTGGTAGCTCATTATGACTTAGAGTTACATCAAATGGATGTGAAGAAGTTTATATGAATCAACCTAAGGGGTTTTGTATTAAAGGAAAGGAACACGTGGTGTGTAAACTTAAGAAGTCAATATACGAACTTAAGCACACTATTGACCGGTGTATATATCTGAAGGTCGGTGGGAGTAAGTTTATTATGTTAGTCTTGTATGTTGATGACATCTTGCTTGCTACTAATGATCTTGGTTTGTTGCATGATACCAAGAAATATCTCTCTAATAACTTTGAAATGAAAGATATGGGTGAGGCATTCTATGTGATTGGAATTGAAATATTTTAAGATAGATCACAAGGATTGTTAGGATTGTCTCAGAAAACCTATATTAATAAAGTATTAGAGAGATTTAGAATGAAAAAATGCTCATCAAGTCCCGTTCCAATTCAGAAAGGAAATAAGTTTAGTCTCAATCAATGTCCAAAGAATGACATGGAACAAAAGCAAATGTAAGATATTCTTTATGCATCAATAGTTGGGAGTCTTATGCATGCTTAAACATGTACAAGACCAGACATCAGTTTTACTGTTGGAATGTTGGGTCGATATCAAAGTAATCCTAGAATGGATCATTGGAAGGCTGCAAAAAAAAGTATTACGATACTTACAAGGAACGAAAGATCACATGCTCACTTATAGAAGATCTGATCATCTAGATGCGGTTGGATATTCAGATTCAGATTATGTTGGTTGTGTGGATACAAGAAAATCCACATTTAGATATTTGTTTCTGTTAGGTGGAGGAGCAATATCATGGAAGAGTGCGAAGCAGTCTGTTATAGTTGCATCCACTATGGAAGCTGAGTTTGTGGCATGCTTTGAGGCCACAGTCCAGGCTAATTGGCTGCGAAATTTTATTTCAGGACTTGGACTAGTCGATAATATAGCCAGGCTACTGAAAATTTATTGTGATAATACTGCCGCAGTTTTCTTCTCTAAAAATAATAAGTATTCAAAAAGTGCTAAGCATATGGAATTGAAATACTTTTCGGTTAAAGAAGAAGTCCAGAAACATAAAGTGTCAATTGAATATATTAGCACAAAGCTTATGATTATTGATCCTTTGACGAAAGGATTACCGCCCAAAATATTTATTGAACATGTTGAAAGAATGGGTCTTATTGATAGCAATGAATGATTTTATGTAAAGTCTTTATTATGTTTATGTAATTGACACTTTGAGCTCAAATTATATATATTTCTGTTGTTACCTGTTTTCTCTTGTATACATAATATTGTGAATGATGATAACAGGTACTGACTTAGATAAAGTATTCTAAGTATTATCGTTGGATCCATTATGTATTTGAAAGGTTATGTTAGGTAATAGACTAATATTGTAGCACATGGAAAGAACTATGTCAAGTAAAGGGACGTACAACCGCCATGACTCATTTTAGTTGATTTATTTAACGATGATAAATGATGTTGGATTTAACATTAATAATGCACATGATTGACGTACCTATTAAACCATTAAAATAACATTGTGTGTGCCAAGTGGGAGAATGTAAATTTCTATGGCCCACATAATTAATTTATTTATTGATTTAATAATAATTGAATAAGTTAAATCCTTAATCTATATGAAAAGTTACCTAGTAGGATAATTACTGACTCCTAGTAGGACTGTATCAACAATCACTGACTCCTAGTAGGATAAACAATCACCAATCACGTTGATGCAACGTGAAAACATAACTGATTATTCCCACTACAAAAGGTCCTCTCTCTGCCAAAAGAATAATAAGCTCCATCACAATTATTTTGAAAGTAAGATAAAGAGAGAAATAATTCAGTGCTTCTGCTATTACACTTTTGCTTTCGCTATTACTTCCGCTAAAATCATGGAGGATTGAATTACTGTTATTATGTAAAATGTGAAAATCATTAAGTTCAACATTCCTGCATAATACAAAGGATTATGGACTGAATAATACAGAGAATTATGGATAGGATTGTTTATGTATAAGATTATTTATGTTTATATAATTCGTTTTTATACTTACACTTAGAATTGTTTATGTTATATAATCCGTTTTATACTTACACTTCTCACCAAAAGAGATACTTCAAATTCTGATAAATATCAACTAGATCTTGATAAAGATTCAAGATAATGTAAATACATTTATAATATAATTAATTTAATCACCCAATTCTTGAAACATCAAGATTGGCTCTCAATTTATCAATTTATACCTAAACATGTGCTTCAGCCTACGCAAATAATCTATCCTGATCTGCATCCACCATGATTTATACCTACGCGTAATAAATTAAATACCATTGACCTCACGCAGGTGCAGACTATGTAAAAATTTATCTAGATAGATAGATTTAATTATGTAATCTACTTAGCATAAACAAATGAAACAAAATCACTATGCAATAACACCAAAATCACACCACAAGGCGTAACTATTTTATTAGTACTACGAGTTCATACAAAACTCTTTTATTAAAAGACCATTACAAACATAAAGGCTAATATATAATTTGCATATTTCTGCAAATTAATAACATGCCTTAGCTTATTAGTTATTACAAAATTAAAACCATGCCATAGTTTGTATCTCACATCTCTGTGGACTAAGTTTGCATAAACCAGGCAAATTTTGTGCAGTTTGAAGCATTTGTTGCCTTTCTCTGCCTTGTAATTCACCACGTTGTTGCTCTTGTTGAAACACTTGCCTTATTCCTTCACAACGACATTGTGGATCTTGTACCTGTTGCAGTTGCTGGCAACAACGTTGTACGTCTGGCCTTTGTTGGTTTTCTGGTTCTTCATAGGATTGAGTCCTCTGTTTTAGATACTGTTGGCAAGAACTTAGCTGTTGTGCCTGTTTGTTGTAAGTAAAGAGGAAATGAGTGAGGCTATTTTTGTCTTAGAAATATACGTGGCACGAAGTTTATTTTCGATAAATTAAATTATGTTGAAAATAAAGCCAAATCGAAATTCCAGCTATGTCACATAAAAAGTCCATGAAGTCAAATCAATTCCAGCTGTATCACATAAATTAGAACGGGAACCATATAAAATACTAAGGAAAAATATATATGTAAAGTAGACCTGCTGGATTTGCTGCTGGCAGCTTCGAGTCTGGGGATTCTCAGCCTCTTCAGCAATGGTGATGGTGAAACGAGAGGAAGAAACTGTAGCTGCCATGAAAAGGATGGCTAAAGAAATGGCTCCAAGGATCATTACTCTAGCCATGTTGAAAACTCTAGATGATAATTATTATTATTACTTTTTTATGATGATTAATGAAGATGTGAGTATTGTTGTATGGAAAACACTGAATTTATAGGAGATTAAAGGGGTTGCATGTTAAGTACGTGTCTCAATGAAATTTTATAGGTTTTGGCAAGTGTATTTGTTGTGTCTTTTCTTGCATGATGTTCTGTGTCTATTTTCCACGTACTGAAGAGAATAAACACAAACAAAATTTAACTACGTGGCTCATGAAGTTTTATAGGTTTTGGCAAGTGTATTTGTAGTGTCTTTTTTTGCATGATATTCTGTTTTTATTTTCCACGTACGGAAGAGAATAACAAATGGCCTGTGAAATTTTACCTTGCTTGGTTTCCACCACGTAGTGAAGAGAGCGATATCACACTTATATATTATCATCGCCACCCACCATATCATCACCGCTCATCACTATGTTAAATATCTATTTTATTCTTATTAAATAGTAGTTTATTATTATTAATATTTAAATAACTTAATATTACTTAGAAGTGATATATAGTAATATTACTATAAAAATAATTGTGAAAAAATTTATAAATTTAAGTTAGCCCCATATAAAACGTCGAGTTAATTTGAAATAATAATAGATAATTTATCATTTTATATCTATTTTATTAAATATTATTAATTTTCATATACTTAAATGACTTATAATAACTGATAAGGGGTGAAATAGTAAAATGATGATTAACACAGCTGCAACAGGCATGTCGATGAAGGCATGTCGACGATGAGCTGTCTGTTTTAATAACTTCATTCGCACTTATACATTAGTAATATTTATATATTAGTAATATATACTTATATTGATCTTGAGAAGGCGTATGACAAAGTTCTCAGGAAGATTATCTGTGAAGGTGTTTGGAGGCTAGAGGTGCTCCTGACATACACTAGGTCAATTCAGGATTTGTATGACGGAGCGAAGACACGTGTGAGGATGGTGGGAGGAGATTTAGAGTCCTTTTCTCTTTTGACAGGGTTACATCAGGGATCGACTCTTAGCCCATTTTTATTTGAATTGATGATGGAGGTTTTGATGCAGCATATTAAAGGAGAGGTATCTTGGTGTATGTTATTTGTTGATGATGTTATACTACTTGGGGAGGAGTTAATGATAAGTTGGAGTTTTGAAGACAGATCCTTGAGTCTAAAGGATTTAGATTGAGCAGGACCAAGGCGAAGTACTTGAAATGTAATTTTTGTAATTTGTCGCATGAGGCTGGCATGGTAGTAAAGTTGGATTTTCAGGTCATTCAGAAAAGGAAGAGTGTCAAGTATCTTGGGTCTATGATTCAGAAAAATGGTGAGATTGACGAGGATGTCAAGCGCCGTATTAGTATAGGATAGTTGAAATGAAGGCTCGCTTCGGGAGTCTTGTGTGATAAGAAGGTGACTCTTAAACTTAAAAGTAAGTTCTACAGAGTGGTAGTTTAACTGGTGTTGTATGGAGCTGAGTTTTGACAGTTAATAACTCCTACATTCAAAGGTTGAAGCTGACTGAGATGAGGATGTTGCGATGAATGTGTAGACTTATCTGAAAAGATAGGGTTAGAAATGAGATTATTCGAAAGAAGGTGGAAGTGGCTTCGGTGAAAGACAAGATGCGAAAAGTGAGGTTACAATAGTTTGAACATGTGATGAGGAGGTACACGAATACTCCAATACAAAAGTGTGAGAGCTATGAATGATTTTAGGTAGGGTTAGAGGTAGGCCGAAGAAATATGTAAAGGAGTTGATTAGATATGATATGGAGGAGGTGATTAGACATGATATGGAGCAGTTACAACTCACATGATCCTTGATAGAAAGGTATGAAGGACTCAGATTAAGGCGGAGAGTTTGTGGGTAGGAGTCCAACCGTTATAGTAGGGAATAATGCTTTATTAGTATCTGTGCCTAGAGTTTCTTATTCGTAGTGTTTCAGTAATGTCTATGATTTTGGATCGATAGTAGTGCCTTGTTATACTATTATGTGTCCTGAGCCTTAGATTTATCAAAAATAATCTCTCTGCTTCTTCTGAGATAGTGGTGTAAATTGTGTACACTTTATCCTCCCTAAAACCCCTTTTGTGTAAATACACTAAAACATTGAATATATTATTATTGGTGAATTATGTATCTTTTTAATATACATGAAATTTCTTGGCCTCCTTTTATTCTTTTTGTTAAATAAAGAAAAAACACGAATATTACATGACATTGTTAATTGTTTCATTCTGTTACATAATTTATTTTTAGGGAAAAGAACACTGTGTAGCCTTTTAAAAAAAAGGCCAAAGTCATCGATAGGCTTTCAAACTTGTTGCAAAAATTCACTTAGATCTCTCAACTAAGGTCTGTTCCTATCAAACCCCTAAACCCTCCGAATTTTGTTTCAACTGGGCATTTTTTTTCCTATCAGCAAAAAGCTCAAAGTGTGTGTTGCACACACGCAATGACATGGCAAAACAAGCTAATAAGAAGCTGACACGTGGCATTTTGCGTCCAATAATTATTAAAAATTAATTATAATTTTTTTAAAAAATATATATATAAAAATGGCATTGAGGAAATTATTAAAAAATAATTCAAAAATTATTTAGAAAATAAAAATAAAAACGATTATTTTAAAAAAAATTTAAAAAAATTTTAAAAATGAAATAAATTATTAATAAATTATTTTAAAAAAAAATATATTAAAAAATTTATAAAAAATTTTAAAAAATGAAAATAAAAAATGGCATTGGGGATATAAATTATGAAAAAATAATTATAAAATTATTTTAAAAATAAAACTAAAAAAGTTATTATTTAAAAAAATTATAAAAATTTTTAAAAAATGAAATAAATTATTAAAAAAGTATTTAAAAAATAATAAAATTATTATTAAAAAAATTATAAAACTTTTTAAAATGAAAATAAAAAATGGCATTGAGGATCCAAATTATGAAAAAATAATTATAAAATAATTTTAATAATAAAAATAAAAAATTAATAATTAAAAAAAATTATAAATTTTTTTTTAAATGAAATAAATTATTAAAAATTATTTTTTTAAAAAAAATAATTATTAAAAAAAATTACAAAACATTTTTAAAAAATAAAAATAAAAAATAATATTGAGGATATAAATTATGAAAAAATAATTATAAAATTATTTTAAAAAATAAAATAAAAAATTGATTATTTAAAAAAAAATTAAAAAAATTTAAAAAATGAAATAATTATTAAAAAATTATATAAAAAATAAAAAATTAATTATTAAAAAAATTATAAAACTTTTTACAAATGAGATTATTTTAAAAATAAAAATAAAAAATGATTAATTAAAAACAATTATAAATTTTTTTTAAATGAAATAAATTATTAAAAAATTATTTGTTTTAAAAAAATAATTATTAAAAAAAATTACAAAAAATTTTAAAAAATAATAATAATAATAACATTGAGGATATAAATTATGAAAAAATAATTATAAAATTATTTTAAAAATAAAAATAAAAAACTGATTATTTAAAAAAAATATAAAATTTTTTTAAAAAATAAAATAATTATTAAAAAATTATATAAAAAATAAAAAATTAATTATTAAAAAAATTATAAAACTTTTTACAATGAAAATAAAAAATGGCATTGAGGATCCAAATTATGAAAAAATAATTATAAAATTATTTAAAAAATAAAAATAAAAAACTAATTATTAAAAAGCTACTATAAAAAATTTTAAAAGATGAAAATAAAAACAAAATTATTTTTAAATTCAGTTTTATTTAAAAAAAAAATATTGGGGCCCTCTAATGCTTTTTGGGGCCTTTAGTGTTTAAAAAAAAAAATTGTTATAAAAAATTTTAGGGCCCTCAATGCCACTTGGCATCTTTTTATTCGTAAATTAGTAAAAAAAAAATGCTTCTCGCGCGCCTCCCACGATGGCACTACACGCGCAGTGCCACATAGGCAAAAAATGCCCAATTGGATCAAAATTCGGGGGGTTTAGGGGTCTGATAGGAACAGGCCTTAGTTTAGGGGTCTAAGTGAATTTTCGCAACAAGTTTGAGTGTTTATCGATGTCATTCTAAAAAAAAAATAGCCCAAGTTTGGGCATATGGACATATGTGTCATGTCGGGAAAAAAAAAGTCACTTTATGGTCATTGGGCCATTTGGCCATCTTCAGCTCTTCCCTTGGGCCATTGGCCCATTTTCGGCCTTCCCTTGGTCATTCGACCCTTAACTCAGTTTTTTTTTGCTACAAAACTTTTAACTGAAAAATATTTTGTTTTTTCTTATTATTTAAAAATAATAATTAAATATAAGTATAAAAATGGTATAATTGTTATATAAAATATATATCTATATAAGATATATGTATAGAAATTGTATAGTTCTATAAAATATATATATATATATATATATATATTCATATAAAACAATATTGTATAAAATGTGTATAGAAATTTATAGTTGATGCATAAAATATACATTCGAATAATAATTGCAGCTAAAGATTGTATAAAATGTGTATGAAAATTATATAATTATTGTATAAAATGTCCATCGAAACGATATATATAAGGTGAATAGAAACTGTATCATTGTTGTATAAAATCTGTATATGTGTAAAATATATATATAGAAACTGTATAATTGTTGAATAAAATGTGTATAAAAATTATATAATCGTTGTATAAAATGTGTGTAGAAACTATATATATAAGGTGTATAAAAATTGTATCATTATTGTATAAAATCTGTATATGTATAAAATGTGTATAGAAACTATGTTGTGCGTAGAAATGGTATAATGATATAGTATATGATATTTTTTGTCTATGATGTGTGTAGTACATGATGTGCGTAGAAACTATATCATTGTTATATAAAAATATTTATATCACTATTGTATTATGTTGTATATATGTAGATATGTATTCTATTATTCCACAATAATACAATTAAGAAAATATCTTTTTTTAAAAAAAAAAAACAAAGAGCTGTAAAAAAACCAAAGCCTAGCCTGATACCTCAAAACACACTCAGTTTCAAACAAAACTCAATTCCAATTGAAGCTGTTGTTGTTGTTTGGATTAATGAGCAAATGAAAAAATTTAATTGGTGTTTATGATTAATTGGAGAAGAAAGTCAATTGTGGGTGCATATTCATCATGATGTTTACTAAAAGTAAAAATTAATATAAAGTTTTTTTTTTTTTAAAGGAGCAGCGAATTAAAAATACAAAATCAGCAAAATTAAAAAAAAAAAAAAAAAAAAGTCCAAGAAAGCTGTGCAACTACCAAAATGACTAAAAAATGAAATTTTAAATTCATGAACTATTTTCGTGTCTTTTTTTTTGCCGAGAGGCTATTTGTGTCCTCCCTTATTTTTAATGTATGTGAAATTCCTAAGCCTCCTTTTATTCTTTTTGTTAAATAAAGAAAGTAAATACTGATATTATATGACATTATTAAGTGTTTTTAAAATATAAAAGCTTATTGAGCGAAACTATGACATTATTGAGTGTTTTAGCATATAAAACAATAATGACTGATATTACACATTTTTTTTGTTTCTCATCCGAAACTCGCATTGGAGCCCGACTAATCCAAATTTGTGCCGAATAGGGTCTCATTCGGGGGTAGCGCTCCCACCAGAGTTTTCTTCCATTTTTTCAAGTGGATATTTAGATGAATGACACTTATCATATTTAAAATTTAAAGATTTAGATTAATTTACTTTAACAAGTCTCTTAATTATAATAAAAGAACAAGCCACTTACACCAATTTTAGTAAGAAAAATTTCACCTTCCACTAATTGATATTATTACTTTAATTATACTTTTTCTTATTATATTTTTGATATGATTGATTTGATTTTAATTTATTTAAAATTTAAATTAAATCGTGAATAACCTTAGAACAACCTTAGAACAAAATATGTACGTCGAAGACACTATAAAATAGACAAAAATAACACAAGAAAATTATCTGAAGAAATCTGATATTAAAAAAAAAAAGATGTTTTATAATTTCTAAATTACTTTAACAAATAACATTAAATTCTTTTTATTTAATTTTTTGACTAAAATCTTGTAAATTATCTTTGACAGGAACAAAAATTGAAAAGTAAAAAAAATCAGTTAAAGATATTGTATAGCAGATAGTAGTATGAATAAAATTACTGCTTGTTAACTATGCATTTTTTAAAATCGATCTCATTACACCTTTATATTTAATAATATTTTGTCACGTAAAGAAACAGAGAAAATGAGAATGTATCATGAAATTATGACTCGTGAAAGATTCGTAAGATATTTTTTCTATCTCACTCACTTTTTAAGTAAAAAGAAAAATCAGTTAAAGATATTGTATAGCAGATAATAGTATAAATAAAAGTTACACCTTTATATTTAATTATATTGTCACATAAAGAAACAGAAAAAAATGAGAAACGTATGGTATATTCACAGTTAATTGCCAAACAAAAACTTAACAAGCCTCTTTAATTTTGTTGAAATTTTTTTGCCTTTGCACTAAATTGTCATAATTTTCCTTTTCGTTTGATAAAATATTTAACTCATCTAAATATTAACTTACCAAGCCCCTTTACCGTAATCACCATGAATTACCATTACTTCGTGGCGAATTAAGCCACATATACTCAAGATCGAAGGAAGCCCAAATCCCCTATATACAAATTAAATACACGCTCAATTTTGTTGATGATGATCAAATTATTAACTTGAAAACGGAATTAATTAAACACAAAGTACAATATTATTATTAATAACTCAGGAACATTATTACAAAGTAGCTACCACACCAAATTAAACTGCCTGGTAAAACGGGCACTAACACAGGCCATGAGGTGATTTATTCATTCATTCATTCTTTCCTAGTAGTAGAGTACTACTCTTAGAACAAAGTGAGGTTCTAATTAACTGAGACTTGGAATACTGCAATGGCGAGGTGGAATGCGGCATAAACCAGGTAGGGCTTGTGCAGTCTGAAAAGCCTCAGCCCTTTCCCTTCCCTGCAACACTGCAGCCTGTTGCTCCTGATGGATTATTTGTGTTAGCCCCTCGCACCTACATTCCTCGTCTTCCATCTGTTCCAACTCCTCACAGCACCTATACGTACGTACCTTCCAAATATTATACACACATAGTATATACATATATATATATATATATATATATATATATTTGAACTAAAATCATTACTACGCTACTCAATACACTATTTAGGTTAGTGGCTGAGTTAGAATTTTCACTAAAAGATTTTGAGGTGTGTGAGCATATTAATTAACTACTAGCTCTAATTACTACTCTAAGTGAGAATTTTAATAGAGATAATATTTTGCCAAGGGATTATGAAACCCCTTGTCCAAATTAGCGGCTTTGTGTTTTAGTTTACGACTTTTTAAGTTTTACGATATTAAATTAAAAGTGTATATTCTTATAAAGATGCATTGTTTTGTTGTTATTATAATAATAAGAATGCTACGTGAAATTTAAAAATAATTTTAATTTATTATTAATAAGATAATTCATATATAGTCGCACAAATATTTATAATTTATTTTAAATAAATGAAAATTTTCAAGTTTTTCTTTAAGTTTTATATCAAAGCCGTTTGTCATGTAGACCAACATTTGGCTGTAAATGTCGAACAAAATATTCAAGCGTACTACTTAATGATATAAAATATAACCTTTTGGTATAAATTAATTCCAATAATACACAAATGTATACCTTGGGAATGATTGGCGCCAGTCTCCACCTTGTTGGTTCATTAACATAATTTCCTCAGGGAATTTGCTGCTTTGTCTTATATAATCATCACAAGTACGTAAGTTCTGTGCCCTTTGAAATTGCTGCTCGCAACGTTGAGACATTTCTCCCATTGGGTTACCAGCTATGGTAATTGTAGTACGAAAGCTAGAAGCTGTTACTGCTGCTGCCATAAAAAGTATGGCTAATATACATATCATTAATTTAGTCATATTTATTGAAGAAAAGTGAAAGGATAATATGTTGTTTTTTTGTTTTAGTGAAGATGTTTGTTGTGGTGTTAACGTTACAGAATGAGTGTTGAATTTATAGTGTGTTAAAAGAGGTTGCATGTTGAGCACGTGGCTAAGGAAATTTTATTGGTTTTGGCATGTGGATACTGTATATTTTGCATGTTGGGTGTGTGTAATTTTTTTGCTTACACGTACGTTACTAATTTTGTTTGTATGGTAAGTGAAATTTGGAAGGAATTTTTTTCCGATTTTCTATTTGGTATTTGTATTAAAATTTGATCAATGTAAATTTTTTCTATTCAAAATTTAAACTCGAAATAATTAGTTAGAGAAGGAACAATTCATTCATCCATTACACTGTATCCTTGGGTGCTAATGACTTTGGAAGTTATACTAGTTGGCTTGTTCCGAAGTATTTAATTTGAGACAATGCCATGGAGTTCTTTAGTATTTTAGTTTTCAATAAAGAAATAAAGTTGAATTAGAGGTGTGTTTATTAAATTATTATTTTTTTGACTAATGATACTTAAGAAAATTTAAATTTGATTATTATAATATTATGCTGTTATTTCCTTCGTTTAAAATTACTTGCTCACTAATTTCTCTATTGAATTAATTTCTATTTTTACTTGTTATTTTTTGATATATCAAGAAAAGATAATTTTTTATTTTTTATTTTAATTTTAGCATTAATTGTTTATTTTCCAAATCAATTTTAAAACACAATAATAACCATCAATTAATAGGGGTACGACAGTAAAATAGTTATATTAATAATTGTTCTCTTAATGTATGTATCAAGTCAAAATATGATGAGTAAAAAATGAACGGAAGGAGTATTTAATATTAATGATAATATGGGAAATAAATAATAAAACTTTTTTGATTTGCAAAAGATAAATACGTAAATTGAAACATCTATTTTCAGTACAGGGGTCAAATTAACAAAATAAAACGGAAGGTATATTTGATTTTAAAGTAATACATTTCATCACTCAATATATTTCTCAAGACATTTAATTTATTATACTCAAAAAATAATATAATAAAGTTACACCTATTATTTATTATATCTTAACATGTGTGTCAAGTTAATAGTGCACAAATATTATCGAACGAAGAGAATAATAAAATACACATTTTAAAATAGAATTTTTTTTAACACTCAATAATATATTACAGAAAGAGAATAGAAGCGAATTTAATTATTTTTAGAAGTTCATATATATTCCCTTCGTTTAATTTTACTTCACTGACCTAAACACCGACTAAGAAATCTTTAATTAAGGGTAGTATGTTTTAGTAAATTAACTTCATTAATGATATACTGAAACTCTAAATTTAGTTATTATTATTTTATAAAAAACAATAAGATGACACATGGAATATAAAGAGTAAGTAGTATTACTTTAGCCATAATAATGTTGAAAGGATTATATATCCTTTTTTTTGTGTGAATTTTTTTCTAAAGAGGTTTGCATGTTAAGTACGTGGCTAAGGAAATTTTATTGGTTTTGGCATGTGGATTGTCTATGTTTTGCATGTTGAGTATGTATAATGTTTTTGCTTCCACGTTACCCTTTGTGAAGAAAATAATCCACAATACTTTTACACACAAAAAAAGCTTGTCAATTTTGTTTGTATAGTACGTAAGTGAATTTGGAAGTTACACAAGTTGCCCTCTTTCTTTGATCCATTTTCCACAGAAGCATTTGAAGAAATGCCATGGAGTTTTATCTTTGATCTTCATGACCTTACACAAAGTTTTAATAAAGATTTTTCTTAACATTTTGTATTTTAAAATTAAGAATATCTAAAATGTACTAAAATATTGTTGAATCATATAATTTTAAACATGTCAGGTAAAGAATTGATAAAAAAATTGATATAATTTATGATTTTACGGTTCTTTAAAAAAAATATTCGCTTACTACAAAAAGTGGTAGATTTATTTTTCAAAAACAAATAAGTAGACGTATGGCGTCGCCCGGACTCGAACCGGAGACCTTCAGTGTGTTAGACTGACATGATAACCAACTACACCACGACACCTCATTGACATTAAGTTGTGATTTACTTTTAATAAAGCCTATAGTATTTGTTTATGGGGGTTGTTGTCATTCTTTTTATAAATAGATGGGATTAACCTATTGGTGTAAACAAGGTTCTTCATCACTAACCTAAAGTTACACAAGAAACAAATAGAGATTTAAAAAAAAGAAAGATTAGTAGAGTAGTATTAATAAAGACAAATAGAAAATTTAAGAGGTGTGAGTATGACCTTTTAGCTGCCTCAACCACTGCATTATATTAGTAGTGATATCTAATCAACCATTCACCATTGTTATATATGTTTTGAAATTTTTAAAGTCAAATGGACTTGCATTTTTGTCTCCTATAGACTACAAAATCAGTACTTATTCAATATGTCAAGATTATGTTCCCTTCTGATTTTTTTTCTTTTTTGTTGTTGCAAGCAAACATTAATAAAGAGTCAAGTCTAGACTATCTTGTCCAATGAATGCAGTACAGAAAATTCAAAATTTTAAAATTCTTAGTTATTGGTTGGGATGTTGAAGCGAGGACATTTACTAGTAGTAAGTAGTTAAGAGAGGCTGAAAACTGAGAGTAAGTAAAGGAGCGTAAGCAGACCGGCAAATGAAATGACCATCAGTCCACTTTAATGTTGAGCTTCCGTGTACTCAGGGCCGATAAAATTAGTTCATAAAAATATATAGTAGTTATATGGATGAATTATGACTAATTCAGCTATTTTGATCCGTTCAAATTCAACCGTCTAAAAATTGGACAAATTTGGGCTAACTATATAGCATGAAGTAACTTCTTTATGTTTGATTATGTAATTATATAGTTATATTGTAAAGAACAACATATCTAATAATTTTATTTACATATTTTATCTGAGTCGAGGGTCTATGGGAAACAGCATCTCGACCTGTAGTGGCATGGACTGCGTACACTTTACCCTCTGCAGACCCTATCAGGTGGAAATACACGGGGTATGTTGATGTTGATGTTGTTGTCGTTTTATCTGAGCCGTGAATCTATTAAAAAGAATATTTACCTCCATTTGTGAAATTACATAACAATCTCTGCCTCCACTGTGAAATTACATTGAGTATGTTATTATTGTTGTTGTAGACAAATGACAAGAACACAACAAAGAAACTAAACTATGTAAAGCATTGGAGGAGTTGGTTTATGAACCATTGACTCTTTGTTAGCCCATTATGACTCATCTCATCTCATTTCAATCAACTTTCTTTTAACAGAGTTGTTAATGATTCGTTTCTTGATTCAATCCATTTCTATTTGTTAAAATTTAAGTGATCATTTATTTGTTATCCATAACTATAATCTATGATCGAATTAAGTTCTGGTGCATAAGATAGTATTAAATCCTACATTAGTTAACGGAATGAGTTGTAATCTCCATTCATGAGCTAGTTTTGAGGTCAAGTTAAATATTAAAAAAAAAAAAATCCTAATGAAAGCTCATGTAATGTAACTGAAAAGAAATTATGTGGAAAACTTTCATCATGATGACACTTTTTTTATCTTTCCCCACTTTTAATATATCCAACTACTACTTACCTTTTGTTACTACATGACTTCAAAATCTCTGTGTAAAGTGAAAAAAATAGGAAGTCTTGATCAAGATTAGAAAATACTTCCATGATGGTCCCAAAAGCCACACATTATCAATTTAAAAGAAAATTTGTTAGGAGTATTATTATTGTGGACCCAAAATTCTCATGTTTAAAATTACAATGACAAAGATCTTCCTGGGAAATTGTAAGATATGTTTAAATAGATTTGTGCCAGACTGCCAGTATTGAATCTTTTTTCTTTTTTTTGTTTTAATCAGTACTGAATTCAGATCATGTTGGACTAATTTATACGAATTTCCATTTGTTAACCCTAATAGTATTCTGAAGTTTTAAAATGTCAATGCATAAGCTCTCGCTATGCACATGGTCCAAAGAAGAGGCAAACCACAAAGATCTCCAGAGCTCAACCCATGACCTGACCACAAGACAACAACTTTGACGATTATCCCAAGGCTCCCCTTCATTTTCGTTATCAAGCGGACAAGAAAATGCAGTTATATGAAAAGCTATAACCAAGAGATTGCATTCTTTTTCTCAATTGACATTAAAACTAGACATAAAATGCTTCACATTAGCAGCATGGTTCAAACACAGGACATTAGATATTTTTCATAATTAGCTACATCTGGTTAGTTCAACTACAGTATCTGCTTAATATCTGTGTCGTAGACCACCACTAAATCCAGATGGATCTGCCTTTATAACAGGCATTCCAAGCCGGTCCAATCGACCAGAACCGGGATAAGCTTTACCACTGAAGCTGCCATAAAAAGAACCCTTCTGTGAGTTATTTCTTGATTCACTATACCCATGAATCGAGTACCTTTTTGCTGAGCTTGATCTCTCGTAGCTAGGCCTTTGTTTAGGGGCGCTCATAGAGCGTACCTTAGCCTTTGCGGACTCTGTGTAGGACATGTAGTTGGGATGATCAGAATAACCACTCAAATAGCTTCTTGAACCATCGCTCTTAGTTGGTGTAAACGGTCCTCTTTTTGAACTACCGCCCTTTGATGAAGCCGAGTAAAACTGAGGGCTATTGTCAGCAGTGCAAAAGCAAGCATCATCGAGATCTTCATTGAACTTCAGGGGGCTAAGGGGCTGATTTCCACAGGACGATGGACTGGGAACCGTTTGGTGAGCTGTTGATTCCTTTGATGTTGTTAAGCTGTAGCTATATTGGTCAGAATTCAAGCTAAGATGTGAAGAGTAGAATAGCTTCCTTTGTTTAGACGTGACATATGGCTTCCTGGTGTCTATATCGAGGATCTTGGCACTCTTTTCATCGTCAATTGAACTGGATCTTGCAGATGATCCTTGGGGTCTGATTCGTGCCTTTTCCGAATCAATCACCTCCCAACTTGAATTCGAGGCATTCCTCTGCATTATCAACACGACGTGTTAGTTATTAACAATTAAAATAGTTGCTGCATTAAACAAACGTAAAATACCTTGAGCATAAGCATTTCATCGTGCTTCAGGATAACATGCTCGAATTTCTCTGGCGTTGCAGGATCCTACGCATAAAGAACACATTTTTATCGACCATAAGTAGCTCAGAGCTAACTAAAACAGTAGGGATAAGATTTTCAGCTAAGAAAACACGTGTTAATTTTATCTATTACTATAATTAACTTGTTTTGAAATGCTTGCTTGGAGCTTTTCCCAACACGTAAAACTGCTAAGTTGCTCAGACTCTTCAAAGCGTCTACGGGTGCGTATCGAATCCTCCAAAAATAATATACTTTTTTTGAAGAATCCAACATGGGTGCGGCAATATTTTTGGAGAGTCCGAGCACTTAGTGTAAAAGAATACTAGTGTCACATGACATGTTTATTCACTTTCAAAAGAGTGACTACTCCAAGAGGAAAAAAAGAGTTGTGGGGACTACAGTGACTGTTTAAAGTATGCATCTTTATTCTAGAAGAATAGTCTTTTATCAAAGACTGTAACTTTTAGTACAGCAGTCTTTAAAGAAAACAGGAATTATCTTCAAATTGGAGGGAAGGAAGATAAAATTTGCTTACAGCATGAACAAATTGAACAGACTTGGTGCTCGAATGAGGGGATCCTGAAACCTGAGACCGTCCAGCACGAGCCCTCGACTGAGCTCTAGCAATTGCTTGCATTTGCCTTAGATAATCAGCAGTCTGTTGCCTCACAATGTGACCTCTCACTAGTGCTTGAAGCTTCACAAGTCCCTTCAGTGCACGTAAAGCTCTCCGCGACTTCAAATTACACCGTTGAAATGTAATTAATTTGCAATCATATAGAATAACAGTAACTAAGTTGTGATGACTGATGATGCAATGTCGTATGGGGACCTTGTAGCACAGAAAAGTCTGAAAATTTTCAAAGGTGTTGGCGCCTTAAAACTTCATTTTCACATTTTGGAAGTCTTCTTATAAAGTGAAGTCTGACATTTTCAGAAGGACATACTATGACCATCCACCAACCTTCTAATAAAGTAATGGAAAGTACCATAATATTCAACTCTCTAAAGACAAACAGAAAAATTCTCATCTCTATTTCTTCCATAATCCTCTTGGAAATGGAGGGAAAAATCAATGACGTCGGGTGCACGTCGAATCATTCAAAAGTAATGCATTTTTTAAGCATACGACAAAGAGTTAAAGGGCAGCTCAAGGCCTAAAGCTATCGCTATGCGCGGTGTCGAGCGAACCCGTGACTTCCTGGTCACATGACAGCAACTTTACCAATTACTTCAAGGTAAGGCTGACAACATTTTTGTCAAGTCCGAGCAACACAGATTGAGTCACAAAACCATCAAGAATACTACTACATTCACAACGCCTTGGGAAGAAATCAAGAACTCCAAAACTAGCACAAAAGTTACTGACACGCAAAATTCAATACATATCGATTATCAACTAATTCACCAAAGTGGTCCAAAAGAACAGCTAAACTTCCATAATAAATCTTTGCCCTGAAGGTGCAGAAAATATGATGTTTCCACATCCTGAGCTAAAGTTACCTAACACTTAACCATATTAACTGAGAGACATTAATATGAACCTCCTCGATGCCTAACCATCATAGAGTTTTAGGTTCCAGTCATCATCTATGAAGCTCAAAATTCCCATGAACAGAAAACAACAAAAGAAACAAAACAATCTATAAAAAAAATTCACTAATTATCTAACTTTTACCCAAGTTTCTGTTCTAATTTTTGAGATATAGCTTACTTCCCATTATATAAGAAACAAAAGAGTACCATATTACCAAATACATGCAACTTTAACATCATCAAACAATGCTTGTGACCTTCTTTGCTGGCTGTAACAGTAACACTACAGTTGCACAAATGTACAAAAACACAATCAAAAAATCACAAAAAACAATAGAGAGACAGAATAGGAAACTACCCATCTTGGGAATACACTTTAGCCCATTTCTTAAAATTTTATATAAAGTACACTTTAACCCCATTTCATTAAATTATGTGAATCTGGAGAATTCCAACCTCACCCATAATATTTCCATTTTTAGATTCAGGTCCACACGGTTCTTACTTTGCCCCATATCTCCTCTCTACATCCCCCACCCCCCACCCCCCCCCAAAAAAAAAAAAAAAAAAACTTTCTACCCACTAAACAAAAAAAAGATCCTTCTTTCTTTTTTTTGAAAAAAGGAAAATAAATATGCATTAGGACACACTGAAAAAAACTCACTCATGTTTCTCCTCCTTCAATATTGACACATTTCGCTTTTTGGAGAGTCAAATTGGATAAACTTTGATTAATATATTAAAAATAGTATTTTTGATAGTATATTCTTCACGGTGTTGAGAAAGATTGCAGCCTAGTGTAGATTTTGTATAATACTTTCCATTGTCTCTAATCTAATTCAATGTAGACTCGAAAATTAGTTAAGTGGAGTATAATATATAATGCAGAATTGTCTTTCTCAATAATATAATGAAACCAATGTTTTAAAAGAAAAAAAAAATTAACTCCATCAATTCACATAAAAAAAAATTATTTTTTGCATTACCTGATAAAGTAGATTAGATGTAACAACACGCTAAAGATTTAAACTTTAACTACTACCTCCCTTCACTCATATTTGTCCACTTACAAAAATAAATTTCCACCTTTCTTTGTCACTTTCGATATAATATAATCCATTTCTATTTTAATCTAAAATTAATTGTTTATTCCCCACAATAAATTTCTCAACACCTTATGACTATTCTTTAATTAAACTAGTTATTCATTAATACAAAGAACGTGTAAAGATCAGAGTGGAAAGCGAACAGACGGGCTAAATTAATATTGTAAACAGGTTAAATATCATTTTTTTTTTATTAATGACTAACCAAATAAGCTCGGAAATGTGATTGAATAATAACAGCAGCCCAATCTTCACTTCTTTTACCAACCAACTTAGATGATGAGCCAAGAGGAACACCATTCCATGATGCCACGCAACCACCACCACCACTAGTACTGTTACAACTAGTCGTAGTAGTAGTAGTAGCTCTACCACTGTGTGTGAGTTTCACCACGGCAGCAGCAGCTTGAGCAGCAGCAATAGCAGCATCAGCTACAGCAGCAGTTGCTTCCGCCACAGCAATAGCACGCTTTGTCGAATCAACAACAACAACACTATCACCACCACCAGCAACAACACTAACACCATTTTTAGACTCTTTTTCTCTGTATGATTTAACGAAACTCCATTTTTTCTTTGTAGGTTTTGGATTTTGGTTAGGTGATGGTGATTGGTATTCTTGCTTTTTTAGGCCAAGAAGACCTCTGAACCATCTCGATGCTTTGCCCATCTATTCAAAATAATGTAGAAATATCATTAAAATGAACAGTTTTTTCTTTTTATTTTTATGCAAAGTGAAGAGAGTGAATGAAGAAGAAGACGTGGGAAAAGAGGAGAGAAGTCAATAATAATGTGCTTGTAGTTGTACTTGGGATTATCAACTCTCTGTTAATTTATTGTCAACAGTGGCAGGGAATTACTCGCTCCGTCCCAAATTATTTCTCTTATTTGACGTTCCAATTTATTTATATTTTTTTTATTAATTAAAAAGAGATACGAAAAATTTTCATATTTTATTTTTTATATTAATTATTTTTTTCAAATTAAAATATAAACATCAGTTGATAGAAATACTCTTCTAAACTAGTCATGTTATTAATTATTTTTTAATCAATATATCATTTTAATTTTGAAAGGGTAATTTGGGAGAGTAATATGTACTTCAATGCTGGGGAACTGTATTATTTGAATTGACCAAATTGCCCCCAAGGCCAAACTACCTCCAATATAAAAATTTATAAAAAAAAAATAAGCTAAAATAACTTGGTAACGTGTATGTACATAATACTACCCTCCTTATAAATATCCCATTTGTAGGATTATACGGGGAGGTTGTTGGTTAAAGTTCATCTTGATAGTTTGTCATTGAATTTTCTAATGTGATTGATTGATTTCCATCTTAATACAAAAGTGAAAATATCATATTTAAATTTTTAATGTTACTTCTTATTTTTAACATATCAAAATAAAATAATTTTTTTTATTATTTTACTCTTCATTTCTTTTTATTTATTCCTTTTTTCTTTTTTAGAGTTAAAGAATACAAACTTTAACCAACTTTTAAAGATATATTTTTAATTAAATTTAACAAAATTATAATTTATATAATACTTTTTTTATATTTTTTGAATATCTAAATTTTAATTTTAAAATATTAAATTAATTTAATCTAATTTAAGTGTGAAACTTAGTTAAATTGAATCACAAAAAATGAAGAAAGCAAATAAAAAGAATGAAGAGAGTAATTGTTTATTCTCCCTACCAGGACATATTACTAAAATAATGATATCAATAATTATTTTCTTAATGAATGTGTCATATCAAAAAGTCACAATATACCTTGAAGCTTTGTTATACTCTCTATTTTATTTTATTTTATTAAATCTTATATTAAAAATAATTATTTCAATTTGTTAAATTTATGAGATCAATAGAATTTTATTTGTAGATTTTTTTCATTTATATTCTTGTTAAATAACGACATAGAATATGATAATTAAATTTAAAATTTTAAAATATCATTAATAAAAATAATTAGTAAAATACATATTTGATACGCCAAATCAATAAAAACCAAGTAAAATAAAATACTCTAAAATAATTTGACTATCAGAAAATGAAACGCTACAAGTAAAACGTGGGAGTAGATATGAAATAACGATTTAAACCTTAAACTAGACTATAGAGTAGTGGGCAAAATTTTTTTTGGTAGTCAAGATTACTACTAGTATATATTAAATCAGTACAGGGACCATTCATAGTTATATTTATATATTTTTAGTCTTTTATGTTTTTTTTTATTAAATCTCACACTTTATTTGTATTTTATGATTAAACACAATAGACCTTAAAGTTTTTTTACGCTTATTGCTTTTGATAATATTGTGATGCACCAATATTATCTTAAGACGTTAGAAAAACTTTGAGTGTAGATTGAGGGATATTATCATATTCAATTGGTCGCCAGAGACATGAACAATAATGCAAAAATAATTATATCGAACGAATTTAAGTTTTAAGATAATAACTTTATTTTCTTATAATATAAAGTTTACTTTTATAACCATTAATTGTGGTAAGTTAGTGGTGAAGGGGTGTTCACCTTAGGGTTGGTTGTGAGTTCAAATCCTCATTTCATCAATTTTTGTTACAATTTCGGTAATAAGCCTTTAAATTTGAAGAATTGAAATATGGAATTTACTTTTATTAATTTTTAACAATCGATTGTGGTAGGTCAATGGTGAAGGAGAGTTCACTTTAGATACTAATCGCTGGTTCGAATCCCCATTTCATCAAGTTTTATTAATAAACTTTTAAATATGAAGAATTGGAAATTAAAGAGAAAATGTTGTGTGGTTTCGAAAATCAATCCTTGGTCACGTGGGTGGAAGTGTGGGTGTCAACCAGCACACACACAAAAAAATTTTCAATGTTAACGGGTGTCCCTACACCCCACCGCTACACGTGGGTCCGTCTCTATTGATAAAGGAGCTTTCCTCTAAAGTATTCTAAACTTCTCATATTATATATATATATTTTTATAATTGTGGTGTGCGGGCCAACTTGCGCGAACCTCGACTAAATTCACGGGATATCTGTCACTTTCCACCAGCATCAGATACCTGTTGGGAATTGAACTTGAGACCTCATGGTGTTCATCCCAACTTCATTGAACCACTAGACCATACCCGGGTGCTCTCATATTATATATACTTCCTGCCAATTCATTTTATGTATTATTATTTGACTGAACATAAAATTTAATTTTTAATATCTTAATATTGTAATATTAATTTTTTCTAGTCGGTTTCAAAATGAATAATAACTTATTATATTTAGTACGTTCAAATATTTTATTTCACCAAATGATGTATAATGACAAAAGTAATGACTATTTTTTGTTTGCGGTAAATACTCACAAATCATAAAGCTTTCTCTAAATCATTTTTAACTTATCCTTTAATATATATATTTCTCTATTTCATTTTATGTGAAACTATTTGACTAACATAAAATTTAATGTTTCTATTTTGATATTGTGATACTATTTTTTTAGTCTATTCAAAAGGAATTGTGTCCAGTGTGTTTAATTTTAAATATATTATTTTATTATTAATAAAACAATGTGTGACCATTAAAAAAATATATATATATTGTGATACTATTAAATGACACAAAGCATCTTCACATAAATTGGGATAAGAAGTAAAACATAAAATTGAAATTCATGATATAAAACAAAATCATAAATATTTATGTGTTTATAAAACATCTCGATAAGATAAATAAAAATAATAAAAGTTAAAAGTTACTTCCGCCGTCTCAAATTATCCATTTCAAATTTTTTAATTTGATTTTTTATTTTACTTATTTCTTTTTATTAATCAAGAAGAGATAAATTTTTTTCTTCATGTTTTACCCTTTACATTAATTACTTTTTCTTCAAATTAAAATGTAAACATCATTTAATAGGGTACTATGGTAAACTAGATATGTTATTAATTATTTTTCTAAATTAATGTGTTATCTCAATTTGAGACGGAGAAAGTACTTTTTAAGTATAAGAGGATATATTTATTAGCTAAAAAAAGTGCATCATATAAATTAAGAAAAATATTAGTAGTAGTATTTTTGGGGAGGAGGGGGAGGGGGAAAAAGAAAGGGAAAATGATAGAGGGAATTACGAGATGGAAACTGAATCCTCACCGATAAGATACAAAATTAGATATTCAATTAATTGAACTAATAAAATTCTCCGATAAATAAACTATTTATTTTAGATTATATTGTTAAGTTATTGATCTAGTAACATCATATAGTGTAAGCAATTCACGATCATTGTGTTTAAGTAAAGAAAGAAAATCTCTATTAGTAATTCACTTCTTTTTTTTTATCAAGAAAGACTTAAATTAGAAACTCTGGATGGAAAATTTAGTTTGGAGTTACAAAAACATAACCAGACCTCGATTTTAGGTTTAAATTATAATCATTAACGGATTTAGGAAAAAAAATTCCTGTCATGTTTGCGTAAAAAAAATTTTGTGCACTCATAGGCAGAACTTCAAAAAGGTGCACACATTTTCGATAATAGTGGACACACGTTAGCAATCCAAATTCTAGTTGTATAAATCCAAAAGCAATATTCTTTAAGTTACCAATTGCTCATTCTTGAAGATTAAAAAGGTAAATTTTGCTCTGTACTCTACTCAAGTAAAATTCCCTTCTTATGATAAACTAAATAAACACTTCTTCAAATAATAGGGGACACATGTTAGCAATCCAAATTCGTAGTGTAAATTCTAGTTGTCGTTGATATACATCCAAAAGCAATGTTCTTCAAGTTACTCTACCAATTACCAACACTTAGAAGGTTAAAAAGGTAAAAATTGCCATGCACTCTACTCAAAATACAATTACCATAATTGTTGTGATTTACAAAGATAATTATGATTAAAGAAGTTTAAAATAAATTTAATTATTTTTCTACTTTATTTTAATAGTAAATTATATTTTCGAAGACTACAATATTTTAAATATAAAATGATGACATAAAGAATAATGGATATTTAATAAAAGGGATTATGAATAGCGCTAAACTAATTAGGATTATTTTAAATTAATTTTTTTTTTTCAAAAAGCAGGTAAATAAAAGATACAATATATAATTTGGGACGAAGATAATTTGTAGTCAGGTCTAAGTCATCATTGAGGATTAATTTCAGCCATTTTTAGGACTAATAGAAGTTTTCATAGCTTATCTATTTTAGATTGAATGATATGTATAGTTGATTTGACAAACTACTCCTATAAAGTGAGATAATATCAAAAAGATTATGCACTTTTTTTTTTTTAAAGAAAAATTTGTGTCCAAAGTAGTGAGCTTCACAATAGTACCAGACTTTAGCCTTTTATCTATTAGAGTTATTATTCTGATAAACTAAAATAAGATTTTAAAAGACGTCAAAAATCAAAATGTAGGGAGTGGAAATACATTTTACTCTAGCAAGTGAAACTCAACATATTATATTAAATTAAATGAGGATTGGGAGAATGTTTTTGACGCTTAATTCGAAGTACATTAAAATTATAAAATCCCAAGAATTCTTAAAAAATTAGTGATAGTTGACTCCCTCTATTTTATCTTACTTGACATTTATATTTAAAATAAATATTTATTTTATTTATTGATTTTAACAAATAAAAAGATTATTATTATTATTTTTAGACTACTTTTAGTATTAAATACCTAACACATAAAAATACTATTAATCAAATTTAAAATTCTAAAACACTAATAACGTCAATTTAAGAAAAAATAACATTAATATACACCTTAACTTATCATATTTACACAATTTTTCACCCTTTCAAAGTAATTACAAAAATCTAAACTAATTATTTATTTCGACATACTCAAAATTGAAAAAAAAAAAACATCTAAGACTAATTATGTATCTTTACAAGGAAAAATAAATCTTCATTGGATATATTATGTATCTCGACAGATCCAAAATTGAGAAAATGTATTGAAAGTTAATTATGTATCTTTATAAAAAAAAATTATGTATTTATTGAATATATCGAGAATTAATTATGTATCTCGACATATCAAAAGTTGAAATTTTTAGTAACTATATAAAATGTTAAAAAAATTTATAATTAAATTTCAAACTGTTAAAATTTATGTTATTTGTTCATATATGTAATTCAAAGTCGCACCCGTTAAAGAAAAATATCTAAAGGCTTTAGTCAAAAGATGATTTATCAGTATAATCTTTTTACCTCTTTTCAATTTTTTTAAAAGTAGAAACAATTACTATTATTTAAAATTTAAAAGTACTTAAAAATGGATGATAATTTTGAGCCGAAAAGAAATACTTTCGGCAGTGGGTAATGGCTCGTGAGCATAGATTCTTGGAAAGTGAAAAATAAATCGTGCAATCTATTAAGCATCTCAGTTTGGTAGGCTCTATAGACTATAGGATACTGACATAAATATTCCCCTAATTTCTCCCCCCTATTATATTTCACATCCTAGGGCATTATAGTAGTATAGTCTTTGATGATGTGCTCTTTTTAATATTTGTCCATTTAGAACATTTAGGGGTGGTTTGATAGAGTGAATAAGATAATATTAAATAAGTTGTATTAGTAATGTTGTGATTAATAGTGTAGAGATTAGTAATACTGAAATTTTTTTTTATGCGGTGTTTGGTTTGATGTATTGAAAACAATATGTATTGTTATATTTTAAAAAGAATATTGTATGTTTACAAAAATATCATTTGATATATTATAACTTTGTCTATTCTTTGCAAAAATTTTAAAAAATAAAATTAAAAAAAAAATATAACTAATTATTTACTTTAGAATTTTAAGATTCAATAATTCACTTATATATATATATTTTTGGTTATCTTTTCTTTATTTGTTCATCATTTTTTTTTTGTTTTCACTTTGTGATGTTCTTACGTTGGAGGAAGATACGTGTAACTTTTGAACGAGACAATAGAATTATTATTGATATAAATTTGTGTTCCGTAGAGTGCATGTTAAAGCTAAGTAGAAAAAAATATTTTTATTTATGATATCCTATTTACAAAATTAAAGTTTGTATGCAATCATGCAATTTATTTTCAGATTGTGACCAATAATTATTTTTTAAGTTAATGGAGTAGTTTTTTTCTGACTAAAATTATTTGGAGGGATATTATTATCTTGATAAATTGAAAAGAAATAACTCACATTGAATAAATTGAAAATATTTAGAAAAAAATAAAGAAATTTGAGGGTATTTTTGTCTTGACACATATTTATCTATGGATTACTAATCCCACCAAATTGAGTGTATTAATTATACAACCTATAATACCATGTAGGGTGTATAACTAATCCATGTATTAGTTATACATAGCTTCAAAATTACTACCAAACAATGTACTAAGTAATCCCATCATTTAATCCGTGGATTATGATAATAATCCATCCTACCAAACGGGTCGTTAGTAGATTAGGGATGGTTTTGTAGAGTGTATTGAAAAATATAATATATATGCATTAGTTTATGCATATTATTAGTATCTTATTTGATATGTTTTTTTTACTTATATATAACTAATGCAAGCATTAATTATATGTTTTATTGTGTATTGAAATGTGTATTATAGTAATATACTTTATTTCTTATGTATTAGTAATACAAAGACTTTTAACACATGCGTTAACTTATTAATAACCTTAATACCCCTCAAGTTCCCTCTCAAAATATTTCACAATTCCTTTTCCCGCCATTTTACTTTGCAACAGTAAATCTTCTCAAAACATTTCACAATTTCTTTTACCATCATTTTAATTTACAACAATGAATAATTGATTTAAATAACTGCAACATGTTTTTGCTTTGCTTCGAGGGTTTTTAGAAAAAAATTAAAAAATATCTTTAGACTATTTTATATCTTACATTTTATTTCGATTATGTTAATCTGGCGGCGTAACATTTCATGAGCAAAGACAAAGGTCTTGCAACTAATATTAAATTTCTATATACTAGTTTAATAATACTAATTATGTTTGAAATAACAAAAAAACTTTGTTGCAAAATAATTGTACAAAGTTAAAGAAGGGTATTTTTGTAAACAAACACTTCTTTTATAAAAATTATGTAAGATATATATTATTTCTTATACATCAAATAAGAAAATATAGAAGAAATACTACATGCATAACTAATACAAATATTACCAATGCACGCATTGCGAATATACTATATTCTGCATTGTTTTTA
Organism: Capsicum baccatum var. pendulum; assembly: GCA_030864225.1. Lineage (NCBI taxonomy): Eukaryota > Viridiplantae > Streptophyta > Magnoliopsida > Solanales > Solanaceae > Capsicum > Capsicum baccatum. The sequence continues at coordinate 11,203,647 of CM061550.1, forward strand.
TACACTCTACCAAACAAACTCTAAATGGTATAAGTAAGAAGGCTAAATACATATACAGGTTCCTTAACTATTTCACTTTTTCCGCATAGGCACCTCAATTAAATCATCTACCTATTGGACCCTTGGGTCCTTCACAAAAAGTGTCACTTAAGTCTAATTGTTGACGTGACGCTGACATGGCGTGACATGTATAATGCACTCTCCTAGAGAAGGGTGAGAAACCATTTTTAATTAAAAAAATTAAATATAAGCAATTCCAACCAATTAAAAAAATACATTAAATAATTTTTTTTAAAAAAAGAAGAAAATGACCATTATTTTCTTCTCCATATCTTCTTTCCATCAATGACTTCTTCAAAAATCATTCACATATAAGTTGAGTGACAAAGCATAATTAATCAACAAAATTAAACATAAAACCCCCCTAACCAATTAAAAAAACACATTATAAATAAATTAAAAAAAAAGAAAAAATAGCCATAATCTTCTTCTCCATATTTTCTTCACCATTAATGGCTTCTTTAAAAACTATTCATATATAAATTGAGTGAGAAACCATAATTAATAACTTCTCGGTATCTTCTTCTCCACTAATAACTTCTTTAAAAAACACATTGAAGAAATTAAAAAAAAAAAACATTAGTTTTCCTTAATAAGATACAATTTTATTTTATTTTTACTTTTTTGTTCAATCCGCGAAAGGGGCTTGGGAAGGGGGGGAGGGGTCAATCAACGAAGGGGGGGGGGGGGTTGGAAGAGAAGCCTCTTGAGTGCGGGGAAGGGGGTTTGGAGAGGGGGGGGGGGTCAATCAACGAAGGGGGGATGGGTGTTTGGAAGAGAAGGGCAAGGGGGGGTGGGGTGGGGCTGGGGGTGTTCAATCGTTGAAGGGGTAGGAGTGTTTGGAAGAGAAGGGCTGGGGGGGGGGGTTAATTAGTTTATTTATTTTTAATTTAGATTTAATTTTATTAAAAAAATTATTTTTAGAATTATTTTAAATTAAAATGTCACATGTTGTTAGTTAATTCGCTACTTTGCCACATCATCAGCGTGTGTATTACACGCAATTCATATTTTTTGCCACGTCATCAAATTGGACTCAATTAAAATTATTTGTGGAGGAGTAAAAGGTTCAATAGGTACCTGACTTAATTGAGGTACCTATACGGGAAAATTGAAATAGTTTAGGGGTCTGTATATGTATTTCGTCAATGGTATAAGTAAGAATATCTCTTTAAGTTGAATATTATATAAGATCTTTTTAAAAAAATTATTATAATTATTTTAATATAAATAATAAAATAAAATAATTTAAAAGTTAAGTTATATTAACATAAGATAAAATTAATTTTAAAATTATTTTTTAATCTATTCTACAAACTGATCCTTTATTATTCACCCAACTTCGAAGTATAATTTTGACGTGCTGATTTTATTATACAGTATATAATCTTGGTGGATAGAGGGAAATTATAAGATTTAGGACTCGTTTGGAAGAGCGTATTAAATAAAATAATTCATGGATTAAAAATTAGTCTAGCTATGTACAATGTTTGATTTGAAAATGGTTATCCCGGGATAGCTAATTATCCCGGGATAAAATAAAAGAACACATTTTCCTTTGTTTGGTTGGAGGAATTAATCCAATTCGGGATAACTTATCCCACCATTTTTTCCTTAGTCCCGAGATAATTTATCCCATATACATGGTGGGATAAGTTATCTCGGGTAATCCCAGGATAACTAATCCCGGTATTAATTATTCGGGGATAACCATTTTCAAACCAAACGACACCACAGTGTATTATCTTATCCCTAAGAAACCATGGGATTACTTATCCATGACTTAATAATACATGGAAAAAAGAATTAAATGACTCAACTACCCCTCAATTCTTTTTATTAAATTTTTCTTTAAGTTTCATTTTAAATTTAATCACTGCAAATTTGGTTGTTATGTTACATTTAATTTGCCAACTTTTTTTACTTTGTATATGCGGATCAAGTGCTTAAATATCATTTACTCCCTTATGTTGGTTGATAGTTTCGAATGTGAACTACATTTATGCTATTTTGTAATTGTTCAATTTACAGACAGATTAATTTAAATAGAAAAAATTATTATCAAATAAATATATAATTTGAAAATCTAAAATTATTTTATCAACAACCCGTGATGTTCTTACATAGTGTGTTTTACATTTTTTAAAAATTATTTCTCTATAATATGACAATTATTTATTTGTTTAAAATTTTTCTTGGTTAAATAGACTTAAACTTTTTTAAAGAAATAAATGATCAATTAAGCGGAGTGAGAATTATTATTCATATATTAGCTTTTTTAAGATCGCGCAAAGGATGAGCAACTTGACTAGTTAAATGAAGTAGAAAATCTCATAAAAATTTAAGGATATAATTGTAAAAAAGATTTTATTGAGTTTTAAAATACATGATATATCTAATTTTTAATACAATGAATCAAACACTTGATAAAAAATAATCTCTATATTACTAATTTCTGCATTGCTAATCCCTATATTATTAATTCATGAATAACTTCTCTTTCTGCCAAACGACCCCGTACAGTATTGAATGCACTATGTTTTTAAAATCATAGATTTAGACATTATTGTTTTTTAATATAAATTTGTAGTTTATGTAAGAAAATGCCGATTCCGAAGGATGGATCAAATTTTCATATAGAAGGATTTATTCATTTTTTTGGGGCAAATATTATAAGTATTACAAATTAGAAAGAGTGATTTCAACAGGACATGTATTTGATATTAAATTCAAAGTTAAGGGCATTAAGGTCTTTAAAGAAAATTGTTAGTTCATATTGAAAATTTTTTGAGCTTCTCTTGATGGGTCTATCAAAATTCTTAAAACAAAACCCACATTATTTTTATTAATTACGGATAATGCCATTACAAAATTTACATAAATGCCATCACTAGCCTTGCATTCATTTCCACATGTGGACCCTCTATTTGCCATCTATTTTTTATTTTTAATAATTAATATGATAAATATAATTTAATACATTTTATTCTTTATTTACATTTCATATCAAACATATAATTTGTTTACTTCCTTATTTGTTACATGAAATACAAGTTTGCCTAATTTAAATTTTTAATGTATAATTAATAAAGCTAATTTAATAAAATAAATTTTTAATAAATATTTTTTTTAGATTTAAGTCAAGTCAATATATACCAATAAAAAGAAATTAAAGATACCTAACAAGATTTTATTTATATAAGGTTAAACATAATTTGTTACTAAATAATAATAATAATTAGTTATTTTTATATATTTAAATCATATTATCCATATTGGATTAAGCATACTATCCCTACGAGTTAATAAATTTTTTAATTAAAACTTTGAACATTAATTACTTGTTGGATTGTAGTTATTTTAATCACCTCAAACTCAAACCAAAAAATTTAATATTTTATTTTTAAGAAACTTAATATATAAAGTGTATTTTACTTATATAACTTATTTAATTAATTTGATATTTTCTCGATTTATCTGAAACCTACTGAATTATGATTTTAATGAAATAAATCTAATAATTAGTGTTTCTTCGATTTTTAAAAATTCACCAACATTCCTGTATCACCCTTGATTAATTATTATTATAATTTATTTATATATTTAAAAATTAATAATATTTAATTAAAAATAAAATAGACATTTATGACATGTCTGTTTCAATCGTAATTTTAGTGTATAACCTCTAATTAATTATTATAAATTATTTATATATTAAATATTTAATAATATTCAATCTATAATTTTATTATATCACCCCTAATTAATTTTTATAAGTCATTTATATATTAAAAAATTAGTGCTTCCTCCTTTTAAAAAAGAATGACTTACTTTCCTTCTAGTCTGTTTAAAAAAATGACTTATTTTCTTTTTTTAAAGTACTTTAATTTCAACTTTTCATATAACATGTTAAGACCACTGGATTAATGGGCATTTTGGTACGTTTCACTCAACTTTAATTTAAGGTCACACGATTCAAAAGTCTTTTTTAGTCTTTTATCAAGTCAAAATATGTCTTCTTGTTTTTTTAACTGAGGGAGTAGTATTTAATTAAAAAGGTAAAATAAACATTTATGGCATATCTGTTTACCCCTAATTAATTATTATAAGTCATATAAATACTCAAAGATGAATAATATTTAATAACAAGATAAAATAGATACCAAAATGACAAACTAACTCTCGATGTTTTAAATTAACTTGACGTCTTATATGAGATCCACTTAATTTTCTTTCCATGGGTATTTTTATAGTAATTTTGCTATGTCGCTTCTAATTAGTCGTTGTAAGTCATTTAATACATTAATGCTTCGCTGCTCAATCGTGATTTAATTATATCACCCCTAATTAATTATTATGACCATATAAGCATTCTGTCCCTTGAATTTAAATAGAAGAAATATCATAAAGTACAATAACTAAAGATTTAAATTATTTAGAAAATATAATTGGCTATCAACGACACCAAACTCTGGACAAGGAGAGTAACATATATTATTCATAAAAAGTATTATAAATTACAATAGTTAACTATGTGTTTTTAAAAAATATGTAAAAATAATATGATAAATCATAATAATTAACAACTTAAAAATTTTTAAAAATATAAATATTTGATTGACTCTCGAAATTATATTAGTGTCACTTAAATTGGAATAGAAGAAAGGTATTATAAATCACAATAATTAAAAGCTTAAATTATTTTTAAAATATAATTGACTATCAATGCCACAAAAGTTTGGACAAGAAAAGTAATGTATATAATTTGAAAATTAAATAAAAAATATTATAAATTACAATAATTAACAACTTAAATTATCTAAATACATATTAAAAGTATGATTGATTTTCTACATTGTATTTGTGTCACCTAAATTGAGGCAAAAATAGCATATATTGAATTCGTGCGAGATCTCGGATGAATCTTAAAATGTATATGCAATTCTTTTTTTAAAGAACTTTTATTTAAATATATCAAAATTGAAAAGACAAGTTCTAATACAACACATCAAATAGTGTATAAGAAATAATGTTAGCATAAATAATATCAATATTACTAATACAGGCATTATTAATGTAAACATTACTAGTACATTTTATTCAAAATTATTTTTATACACTCTAACAAATGACTCCTACATTTCAATGGAAGAAACATATACAAAAGCAAAGTTCGATAAAACATTTACTGAAGTATGTTTTATCGTGTTCTCAAAATCAAATAACTTAAATTAATATGACAGATGGTAATTAATAGTTTTTTTTTTTATAGTTTTCAAAACAGTTAAAATTTAAATTCAAAATATTAATTTAATTTATCTTCAAAGAACAAGTTGACAAATTAAAAAGAAGGAGAAATAAAAGAAAATGATGTTTATGTCGCCTTAGTAGGGGAATACATTGCAATTTTGGGCTATTAATTACAACCCACGTGCGATGTAATATGCAATGACTAAATAACTCTTTATTTTTTTAACAATTATTCTCTATTTTACACAACATGTGTCAAGTCGTATGTATCAATTTTAATCTTATGTTTTATATTTAATGTATCAAATTTGAGTCATATGATTAAAGATCTAAACTTCAAAATGCATCGAATTTCGTTATTTATATGAGTAAGTTATACATAATTATCTTATGAAATAACTTGGCTCCTTAAAAAATTACTATCAAGTAGTTCATATGTTTTGCTATTCATGTTTTATAATTGGTCAAAGTCATCGAAAGACACTTAAATTTGTTGCAAAAATTCACTTAGACCCCTAAACTATGGCCTGTTCCTATCAGACCCCTAAACTCCTCGAATTTTGTTCCAATTGGGCATTTTTTTCCTATCAGCTAAAAGTTAAAGTGTGTGTTGCACATGCGCTGATGTGGCAAAAACGACGCATCAAAAGTTGACATATGACATTGTGGGTCCAATATATTAAAAAATAATTATAAAATTAGTTAAAAATAAAAATATAAAACTGATTATTAAAAAGAAATTATAAAATATAAAAAAATTAAATTATTAAAAAATAATTATAAACTTATTTAAATAATAAAAATAAAAGTCTAAATTTTTTTTTTTTTTTAAAAAAAATGCCATTGAGGATCCAAATTATGAAAAAAAATATTATAAAATTATTTAAAAATAAAAATAAAAAACTGATTATTAAAAAAAAAATTTTAAAATTTTTAAAAATAAAAATAAAAAATTGCATTGAGGATCCAAATTATTAAAAGAAAATTATAAAATTATCACAAAATAAAAATAAAAACCTTTTTATAAAAAAGAAATTATAAATTTTTTAAAAAATGAAATAAAAATGGCATTGAGAATCTAAATTATTAAAAAATAATTATATTTTAAAAATAAAAATAAAAAACTAATTATTAAGAAGAAATTATAAAAAAATTATAAAAATGAAAATAAAACTCCCCCACCTACCCCCACCCCCCCAGCGTTCATCTGCTTTCCTTCCCCTCAGCGTTCATCGTCTTCCTCTCCCCCCTACGTTCCTCTTCTTCTCCATGAAATAATTTTATAATTTCTCAAACTTTACACTAACACACATCACAACAAAAACACATTCACATTACAAGAAAAAACCTTAATTTTCTTCTTCTTAGATTGATAATTAGTTTCCACCATATTCATATCAACAAAATAGCAGCAATGGAGTTGGGTGGGGTACTGTGAAATAATGAAGACGCGGGGTAGGGTGGAGTTGAAATGATGAAGATGCGGGGTGGGGTTAAAGACGCAGGAGTGGGGGGTGGAGGGTACTGTGAAGAAGATGACATTGGAAGTGGGGTGTTTTTTTTAAAAAAAATTAAGAAATTATAATAATTAAAAAATATATTATTAAAATAATTTAAATATAAATTTTGTAATTATTTTTTTGGGGCCCCTCAGTGGCACTTGACATATTTCAATTCTTAATTTAGTAAAAAAAAAAATCTCACACGCCTAAAGCAATTACATTGCACACATAGCGCCATGTAGGCAAAAAATGTCCAATTGGAACAAAATTCAAGGAATTTAGGGGTCTGATAGAAACATGCCATAGTTTAGTGGTCTAAGTGAATTTTGACAGCAAGTTTAACTGCCTATCGATGACTTTGGCCTTTATAATTCAAATTTAATCATGGGCCATGCTATTCTAGTATATAAAATAAAGTTTAGATTTCTTTAATTTTTTAATATTTGTAAACTCCTTAATTGAAAATCTTAACTTCACACGTAACTTGGTCAACAAAGAGGACCGTCCAATTCCTGTTCCCTTTTACTCTGGTCAATTATAGGTATTAGATATATTGGATCAAAATTAACTCCACTAATTCAATCTTTCTAGTTTGTCTCGATCCGATGACCAAAAAAAAAAAAAGTTTGATGCATCAAAATTTTTATTATTTATAATTTTTTTTTTAAAAATCAGATCACAAAATCAATTTTTTAATTTTTATTTCTGTGAGAGATTGTTTGATAAGGTTTCAAATAGTAAAATTTTGAAAGAAAAAGTGAAAGGGAGAAATATTTTTTGTTGGGTTAATAATTTGAGCATCCGAATTCTTAAAAGTACAACTTCCCCGAGATTAGTTAAAGCAACATACATTTTTCTTCTTTTTGGCCTTTGTAGTTGATTAAGTACTCATTAATTATTAATTAAATTATGAGCAGTATTATTATTAATTTAATTTGGTACTTACTACATGTTGTCAGTTCTGATGAAATGAGTTGTTAATAACTTGTCTTAGACGGCAAATCAGGCAGTAGTCTAAATATATATATATGACTTATGAGATTCTGAAATGAAATGACTAAACATAATAAAATCTGTCTCTATTATTATTTTAATTTGACAAAACGACTGATTCAGTATTCACGTGCTACTACTACTTTGCTGTTTGCTGCCCACAGCATTACAGTACTTTACTGTATGGTGTATGCTCATCCTGTTTCAATTTATGTTATCCCAAATTAAACACATTTTCATTAATGATGTGTTTGTTAATATGAGAAAATTAGCTCACCCTCGTGGCATCGCGACCCTTTGTCCCCGTCGTTATAGCATATGTATCACCTAGAGCATAAGGGGCATGATGATTTGACGTCATCTGGCTTAATAGTTCATAACTAATTGTAATTTTTGATAAGTTAATAGCTGATAATGATATTATTAGCAGTTTTATTAAAATATTATTTTATGATTTTAGGATAATGAATTACTTAGTTCATTATAAAAATAGATAATTTTGAGTCAAACTTGGGAGTATTTTTAATAGATTTTAGAACTTATACGGGTATAAATCATGTTTCATGTTTTTCCTGAAACTTCAATCCAATCTTCGTCCAAATTTGGTTTTCAATAATATTTGGGTATCTATGACCAAAAGCTAGCTTAGTCTAAGCTAGATTTATGACTAAATGAATATTTAAAAATAAATTTTCAAAATGTACTCTGAAAATCCATTATCAAATGCGAGCTATCTAAAAAAAAAACTAATCCGGTGCATTAAAGCTACCGCTATACGTGGTGTCCGGAGAAGGGCCCCATCACAAGGGTGTTTCGTACGCAACCTTACCTTGCATTTCTGCTAGAGACTGTTTTCAAGGCTTAAACCCGTCACCTCCTAGTCACATGACAACAACTTTACCAGTTACTCTAAGCCCCTTCAATGCTAGCTATCTATTTGACAAATTTCATGCTTGTGCATGCCCTTTGTGTTTTTAGATGTACAACAGAAATATAAGACATCAAAAGTTATCATTACATATATGTTGGGAATACTAAAATCAACAGTTCATACTTTATTGTTGAGATATTACATCTTTGGAGCACTCATAAACTAATTGAAATTGAGACACAAACAAACTGATTACTTTATAACCAATAATAAATCTACGTACTAGGGAACTTCAGACTTTATACACTCCTCCACTTTTATGCAAAACAGAAAGCATAAACAGAAAGATTTTACACTAAATTGAGAAAGAACATTGTTGTCCGTTGTCGATTCGCTTTATCAGCTTCATGTTTTTGTCTTTGTGGTCCGCCCCCTTTCCCGAACCCCAAACATAGCGGGAGTTTATTGCATCAGGTTGTCCTGTCAAACTGAGTTTTTCCTAGATGTCAATCCACCCAATGAGAGAATTATTTCTGCCATTCTTCGGCTAATGTCTTCGAATGATGGACGAAGTTCTGGTTCGCTGTTTGATAATTATACAACAAAGGCTTAATTGTATTTTATTTACATTCTATGTTGCTTGGACTTTTAAAAAATATCTGACGGGTGCGTGTCAGGTCTTGCAAAAGTAGTGTTATTGGATGACTCCATACGAATGTAGCAACATTTTTCGAGAGTCGGAGCAACATAGTTTACAATATCAAACGAAAGCAGAGGAAAGCACCTTTGCCAACACTCAAGGATAATAGCTGAAACACGAGGGTCAAGTTCTTGCGGAATGTCCAGCCTACCATCCATGAAACCAACAACTCCGACAACCTTCAATAAATAAACAACTCTGGTCCCGATACTGATCATTGAGAAGCACACTAACTAGTCTTTATAGACGGACAACTTTATGTGATTAGAAAATGTACGTTGAGCCTTAACTCAACCTCAAAAAGCAAGTTCACGAGGTGAGAATTGTTCTCATCTCAAGCTAATCGTCACATTCACCACTAACATGGACCGGGGTACTTACATGCTATCAGCATTTGCAGGCATATATATTATATATACACGGATATAGTGAAAGAAACATCGAGATACCTGTAAGGGATTAAGGTCCTTCCACGGGATAGATTCAGTCATTAGCTCCCATAAGATCACACCGAAACTGAAAACATCAGATCTGCACAACAGCGGAAGAACTTCGTCAAGATGGCTAATTATGTAGAATGTAGAGCAGTATGAAACAACATGCCTAGAAACAAAATAATACAGCGATTACATATAGTCACTGAATTATAATCCGATCAAAAGAGGCCGAAGGGACAAGGAGAAATGTATCAAGTTCAACATTGGTTTTGCATTACATCATCAAGGTTAACTAACATAAGCAAAATAATACAGAAAGTAAAGCTTGTGAAACTTACTTCTCTGTTGAAGGTTCATTTCTAAGGACTTCAGGAGCCATCCATTGCGGCTGCAACGATAACAGTACAGTAAAATTTAGTTCATTTGGTGTGACCACAAAAAAGAGCAAAAAAAGAAGCTAAAATGCATACCGTCCCTCGTCCAGAATTTGCTGTTAAAAATGTAGCATGTTTCAATTTCGAAAGGCCAAAATCTCCAACCTGGGGAAAGAGACATCAACAAACTTGTCTAGTAAGATCGATTCACTAAGAATAATTTAAAGGTCCACAGAGAAATTATAACCTTGACAGTCCAGCTTTTATCCACAAGCAGGTTTGAAGATTTCAAGTCTCTATGTACTATAGGAGGGTTCCGTCGATGCAAGTAACTCATACCCCTAGACTAAATCAAACAGAAGAAAGAGTGAGAAAAAACACAAGAGTCCTGATTAAGGTCAGGCCTCATATGTAAGAATGCATTACACAAGAAAATTGATGAGTCCAAGCGCAGAACAGACCACGTCAAGGGACATCCTAAGACGTCTTTTGAGGTCTAATGGCTGATTATTCTTGTGAAGTGCTTTAAAAAGACATCCCCTGAAACGCGCAATGCAACAACATTTCACGTAAAATTTTAATTCCAACTTTATAAAGTGCCCAAACATTTGTCTGTCTAGTTTTATGTCATAATCAAGGCCACACCAGATGAAATTGAATGTGCTTCATTACCTTGGCATATACTCGGTGACAATGGCAATCTTTTCTTGTGAACTTGCTCCTCCCATAAATAATAGCACGTTCGGATGTCTAAGTCTTTTCATTATGTCAATCTGAAGACATACTGAATCTCAATTTAAAATCTGTTATATTGTAAGTCATGACTATTTTATGGCATCACATACCTCCTTTTTGTAGTCGAGCAAATTTGTCTCCCCACATTGGTTCCCAAAGTAAACCTTAACAGCAACATCCTGAAGGAACCAGAAAGGAGACACAAACACCAAAAACATGAGATACTATTTCCCTATCTCCGAAGTGTAAAAAGAATAGTACTGTGAACTAGGAAACACCGATCCTTTCCAGATTCCATGATACACAACCGCGTATGCACCTGAATAAAAGGAAATATTTTGGTGAGGTAATGAGTATAAAATTATATCTCTAACAGCTAAGTAGTTTTCTCAACTAACTTTGGCCAATGTCACATATGTGCAATAGCTAAATTGAACTATGTTAACAACATTGGTAGAATATTCTCAAGATTTACCTTGCCCAATTTCTTCTCTTAGGCTGATGTCTTCCCAAAGTATTTCATAATTTACTATCAAGTTCAACTCATTCTGATTTTTGTTTGATGAACTTCCATGACTGCTTCTAGCGTTCTCCCCCGACTTCCGGGACTGTTGGTTATCTAACTGCTGTCCAGATGAATCTTCCTTCGTTGAAAGTTTTGAATTTCCTACCTGTGGCTTACGGTATTTATCATTGATTTGGAAACATGTTCTTGGCAACTGTTCAGGCGATCTGGATGCCTTAGAACATTCGGAGAACTTTATTTGTGCATTTTCAGGTGCAATAGGTCTTTGTGGAATAAAACAGGATCCTTTCAGTATATTCTGAAAATCTTCAAGAACATGACTATATTTTCCCTCGGAAGCTGATGACAAATTAGGTTCCGCGACATTCCCATCAGCACAAGGTTCATCATGCCCATTATGTTGATTATTTCCACACTTCTCTCCTCCAATGTTTCCGAATCCTGTAATGTGCAGCTTTGACATGACCTTCACCACCTACGATATTCATAAAAAGAGGTAAGACTAGAATAACAACGGTCAGTAAAGTAGACGTAAGGCCAAGAAAGAAGAGGACATAGCTAGCAAAAAATTATCCAAGGCACGAAAGGAAGGAGGAACAGTACTAGTTTAGAAGGCTGTGCATTATCAAACGGAGACTCGTTCATTTCTGAGCTTTCTGCATTTGCTCTGATCTTCCTACCTAGCAAACTGAAACTCAGCCGTGCAGCCTGAAAGAGTAACACTTCATCTCATACCCACTTTATGAGTTCTGGATTTTAGAACGTCAACTTGAAGTGCTAACAACTGAGTTCTAAATATGTACGTACTTCATGAATTTCGTAACACAAATATATTGTTTGAGCAAAAGCTATTGTCGGCTTCTACCTTTGCCCCTGATCATACATCTAATTAACAAAAGGCAAGGAACTTGATTGCCTATTCACTTACGGGTGCTCTAGGTGGCTTTTGTGATTGTCCTCCTGTGATGTCTACATCAGCCTCCCCCCTCTCTCTCGCATTAGCAGATGCATTGCGTGCATCCTCTCCACGGTTGAGTAGGAAGACTTTCGAGGCCTGAAAATACATAAAAAATACCAGAGGCAAATTGATAACTTACTCAGTAAACTAACTCAAAATGTTACTAATAAGCACAATGAATAAAGCAACAACAAGGACCAGATAGGAAACAGATGATCCAGTTTGCGGTCGACTTCCAGGTTGTCCATTAGACGACTGAGAGGTTCTTGTTTTTTCCGCATTTATCTTATTTAAGAATGCTCCATCACTTGAGACAGTGATAACACCATAAAGCTCATCATCCTCGTACCATAGGCTTTTTGTCACTATTGCCATGAAGGTCTGACCATTTCTCTTCTTAAACGGGAACTGACCCGACCATGATTGTCCACAGCTCAATCTTTTCACAGAATGCATAGCTAACTCATTATATTCTTCGCAAACAAGCAGTTCGCTACATCTTTGTCCGATTACTTCATGGTATTTATAACCATAAAGTTTCTCAGCGGCTGGGTTCCTACGACAAACTCGAGTAGTAACTGAATTAATAGTACAAAATTTATAGATGTTTAGTAGATTTCATAATAAATATACAAAATTTGAGCAAAACTATTGGGTTCTATGTTACATGCTGTATCTGCCTCATGTGTCTTACCACCTTGTTAATGCGTAAAACTTTAAACTAATACTCCCTCTCCATCCCAATTAAAATATTCTTAGTTCGATTGGGCGCTAAGTAATTTTGTTACTTTAAATCTCGTGATCTTAAACTTTTCACGTACTCCCTCCGTCCCATATAGTACTTATCCACATTATCAGAAGTATGTGTCAAATTAGTTGTCAATTTATAATACTAGAATTAATTAAATTTTCAACCTTTCGCCCTTAAATTAACTCTTCTGAAAGTATAAATATTGTAGAAGTTTCAAGAAAGTTTCACCACTGTTAATCTTGATATTGATGGATAAATCACATAAATAGATAAATAGAGTGTATTAAGGGGAAATTGGAAGTGTAATATAGGACGAAGGAAGTGAGATGTTGGAATTGAAAATTTACTAAATGAAAGACATCCAAAAAGGACAGCATTAATTATTTTACTTATTTTAAATTAGCTTCGCATATTAATTAAAAATAATAATTAATAGTATGACTAGTTTACCATAATACTCATATTAAATGATGTTTACATTTTAATTTGGAGAAAAAATAATTAATGCAAAGGGTAAAACATGACAAAAAAAATTCTCTTCTTAATTTTTGAAAAATGACAAGTAAAATAAGAAATCAAATTAGAAAATTGGGACAAATAATGAGACGGAGGGAGTATTAATTTTTTTTTTTTTTGATAAACAAGATTAACACTAGTATATATTAAAACAGTACAGGGAGGTGCCCGAAGGCATTATTACAAACACAACCGTTAGAAGTACTAGGCGTGCAGGATGAAACTTATTGATAGGAAACTTTTCACTATCTATATCTAGTAGTTTACGTACGAAAGGAGGAGCTTCGAACCAAAACTTGATATCACTTTCCGTGATTGATGCGTCAAAATTTGCCAAACTGTTTGCTACTATGTTGATATTAAAAATAGTTGGTCATATTGCTCTCTGTTCAAATTAGTTGTCTATTTTCTCAAATCAAGTGTTTTTTTTTTTTTTTTTTATATTGCCTTCTGTATTAAATAACTAAAGAAAATAGTAAGAGTTAGATTTAAAGTTTCAAAATATCATTAGTAGAATTAACATTATTAAATACACTTTTAATTAATATTTTCTTAATGGATGTGTCAATTCAAAAGCAGTCAAGTAAAATAGAACGGAGAGAGTAGTTATTCACCTTACTAAATTAAGAGAGAATTAATTAAGGAGTAAAGCATCTAGTACCTCCCTGAACTATGATCAAATTTGCTACGACAGACTCGAACTTCACGAGGATCCTATTACCTCTAAACTAAATTTTAGTATATTTTTATCATTCTTTTAGCTGACGTGACACTTTTTGTCAACCTTTTTAGCTGATGTGGTACCTTTGACGTGGATTTTACTTTATGTAATAAAGATGTCACGTCAGCATAAAAGGGTAATAAAAATACGCTGAAATTGGGTCCAGGAGTAATAAGATCCCTGTAAAAATTGGAGTATATTGTACTCCCTCCGTTTCAAAAAAATAACTTATTTTGACTTGGCACAAAGTTTAAGAAAATAAAAAAGACTTTTGAATTTTTTGGTCTTAAATTAAAGTTGTGTCAAATGTACCAAAATATCCTTTAATCTTATGGACCTAAACCTGTCATGTGGAAAGTTGAAATTAAAGTACTGCCAAAAAAGAAAAGGGGTCATTCTTTTTTAAACAAATTAAAAAGGAAAGTAAGTCATTCTTTTTTAAATGAAGGGAGTAACAACTTTGTCTATACTTCAAGAAAGTACTGGATGCTTATCTCTGTTAATTAAATTTTCCCAAACATTATATATGCTTACAACTATTTCTCTTGAAAGTGTGAACACTTATTTGTGAAGTTATAAAATAATTTTTTCAAGAGTTTAAGTTTAGTGAATCATTGACGTATTTTCTTTTTACACCATCATGTGACTTTTACATGTTGTAAGCATGTCATTCATTTTTATATTTTTATTTGAGAAATGAATGACTTGTTACAGTAGGTAATAATTACCTGATAGTGTAAAAAAATATATCGATGGTGCATCAAACTTAAATTCTTTCTTTAAAAGGCGAATTAGTAAAATTCCCTTCTTATTTATATTTTCTTAATATATGAGTAAAGAAAGAGGCCGGAGTCTATCAGAAATAACCTTTTTACTTCTTCAAAGGTAGTAGTATGGACTAGAGGCGGAGCCAGCCCTTCCCTTTCGACGAAAAAATATACTATTTATACATAATTAAAATTATTTTTTATGTGATTATAGTAGGTGTTGAACCCCCTTTGACTTAGTTTTCTTTGAATATTGAACCCCTTTACTTGAAATTCTGGCTCCGCCTCTAATATGAACTGCGTACATCTTACCCTCTTCAGATACCACTATGTGGAAATACACTGAATTTATTTGTTGTTGTTGTATATGAGTAAAGAAAGAAAGTGCACAACTAATATGAGACGAAGAAAGTATAAAAATGATAAGACTTCATAACATGAGCTGAACAAATAACTATACTAGCAATTAGTTACCAGTAAATTATCTCTGCTGTACCAACTTTGGTAACATAAAGTGCATGTCCCAAATCTTCCAACACATTTCTATACGGACTCCCCGAGTAGAACACTCCGGGGCCTCTATAAGACCCTGGAGTATCACCAGCATCAGACACTTTCTCTTCATCAGAATCCTTATTACTACAACTTTTTTCTTCCAAAAGCAAATTGAATTGTTCCCTGAGTTTCACATAACTCGCTTCCAAACATCGTAAACGTTCCGTTAGAACACCGGAAATATCTAATGACTCGACGGAGTTGTCACCGGCGCCGTCCATGACGGCGGAATCCGTCGGTGGTGGCATTTGAGGATAAATTGTTTTTGTATTTGTGTGTGTGTTTCATTTTTTTTTTTTTTTAAAATATTGAAGTATTTATAGTGCCTAGTGGGACTGAAATGTTTGCCACGTGGCGTTTGTGAGCCGAAAGGAGGATAAGTAGATAGCCCTGAAAAGGGGTTAGAGTGGACACTAATGTTAAATTTGGTCACAATTTCGAGACTGATGTTATCACCATCTGGACATTGTTCATAATACATCGAACTTACCGTATCGGTTCGTTTGATTGAAAAGTGAGTTATTTTAAAATTAATTATTAATATTTAAATTAAGATAAAATTAATTATTATTATAATATTGAAATATTTTTTTCGTTTTAAATTATTCGTTTCAATTTTTTTTTTATTAATTAAAAAGAGATAATTTTTTTTTTCATGTTGTATCTTTTGCATTAATTATTTTTTCTTTAAATTAAAATATAAATATTATTTAATAGAGATATTGTAGTAAACTAGCCATGCTATTAATTATTTACCCTAATTAATGTGTCATCTCAATTTGGGACGGATAATTTGAAACAGAGGGAGTAGTTAATTTTGAAATAAGTTATTTTATGTATAAGCTTATTTTGAAATTAGTTATTTCTTATTTTTGAATCAAACAACCTCTAATATTTTCGACGCTAATATTTATTTGTTCATTATATTAAAATTATTTTTTATTTTTCAATTTCAATATATCAGAGAATTATTTTAAGAAATATTTTATCCTCAACATTAGTCACTTATTCCTTCATTTTCCTAGACCTAAAATTATACATTAATTAACATGAAATATTGTGCTAAAATATTCATATTAATCATTCATAAAAAAGGTGCCAAGTCAGAAGATGATAAATAAAACTAAACATCGGGAGTATTTTATTTAGACATTAAAATTATGATATGTTTCAATTAAGTATCTAAAAACATGATAAATATTTCTATAAATACTTTTAACTCAATTTTTTTTTTTAAAAAAACCTTCTGAACATTATTCTCAGAAAATCACTAATTATGTAAATAAATTAATAACTTAAAATATATTGCTTTCTTTAATTATATACATTGCTCCCTTTAATTACACACTAATCTTGATAAGCTATAAAATAGCGGCCACATTCGGAGTGGGGCTGATGTGAAATAACCAAAGGAGGTCATGAGCTAATTTATGCGATAACCTTATAATCTACGTAATGGGCGTGTGAAGACACGTGAAGAAACTTTTTTAAATGTTGAATAGAAAAATTAAAATGTTTTATCATATATTCAGATGTTTAATTGAAATAGATCATAACTTGAATGTTTAAATAAAATATATCGATAAATTTATATTCTTCTATTTTTAAATATGGCGCAAATATTGTACTCTTCAGAATAACATGAGCTTTATAGGTAAAATATTAAGTTATCGTCCAATGTTTAGAATAACTTGTGAAATTTTAAATATAATTAAGATTTTCTACGTGTTCCAAAATAATCCTTAAAATATGGTAGAAATGACCACCTTATGTTATAAAGAATAAAAAAATGATTATTTATTAAACAATTATTCTAAAAAGGGAGAACAAATGCAAATTTCACCTAAGTTTAGGGATTTACAAGTTACAAGTTTCAACTTTACTTATAACTAGAGAACTTTTTCGCGCTATGCGCAATCATTGAACTTTCTTAAATTTATAATATAATTTTTCAGTTTTCTAAATACTATAATAATCACAAAAGTGTATTTCATTAGTTTGTATTTTTTTTAAAATGATAATTTATAAAACAAAATATAATAATAATTATAATGTTAATTTATATGTGTATTTTGAATTTGAGGATATTGATCGCTTAATGATATGTTCATTAATATTTTCAATTGAAAAAAGGCAAAGATCGAAAATTCATGATTACTTACGTGATTTTGCAATGTCAACAATCTTAATTCTAATTTATCTCAAACCGGTTAATCAATATCGTTGCTTTACTTCTTGTTATTTTATATATTCTTATGAATCCTAAATAATTTTCAATCATAATTAATTTTCTCAATTTTTAAGTCATAGATTGTTATCAATTAGAAGCGGTTAATAGAAGTTCATATATAGGAAAACTAATAATTTTGATGTTATGATACATTATCATCTTTATCTCCTATCTTTAGCACATTATTACACATTAATAAAATTAATTAAGAGAAAAAAAAAAGATCACCACAGCATATGTTTATTGTCTTCATAAATTCTTAATTTTGTTGGTTGCATGAGTATGACTCTTTATTTCTTCAAATATATATATATATATAGAGAGAGAGTTCATAACCAGTTGAAGAAAATTTATTAACATATAATATATAGATAAAATAAATTAGTTAGTTAAAATAAATTAAATATACAAAAAGAGAATATATTATTCACATAAAAATTCAATAATTTTTCCTTCGTCTTTCTTGAATAAATAATTTAGATAATTATTAATATAGTATCAAGTTCTATGTTTAATATTTATAATATTTTTATTACAATTATACTAACCAAAGTAACTATTAGAAAAAAAGAAGTAATTCGATCTATACATGATTCTACCAATTATTTTTTTGATCGTAACAAATAATCAAAATTTATTATTTCTTGAGTGCTCACAAGTATTGTAATCACATTTTTTAGATGATTTTAACGCGAGTAGGCCAATCTAATTGAGCATGTGGTAATAAGGAATTTTTAAATCGACTTGAAGTTCTAGACAAGAAATCTCTTTCCCTGGATATACTTGAAACAAGGACTACCATTTGACATGAAATTGCTATTTTTTTCTTATTATTGATAGAGTGGTATTCTCCGTCCCTGTCAAATAAAGTAGAGAGGGAGAACTGGAAGAGAGGAAGAAAAAGAACAAAGGATTGACAAGTCTAATGGGGGAAGAATGGTTGACACGTTGACTGTCTTCGATATAAGTATACTTAAAAAAATGTGACCAAACACATAAAAAATGCAAAGAAATATTCCGAAAATGAAACTTTTCTTACCTTTATTTTGTCTTTTTCTTTCACACTTTGATTTATTCACAAGTTATATGCCGATGGAGAAGAGAAAGAATAATCTTGAATGAAAAATTTCATGAAACAAACAATGAGTTTATATAGGCAAAATAGAAGGATATCATAAGGTGTCATAAACTTATAAATTAAATTTTAGGGGGTATGAAAATTAAAAGGTTGAATTTATTGATATTATTAAGAGTATAATTGAAGATGAGTTATAAATAATTATCTTTATTAAAGAAATCTAATATAAAAAGAAGAAAAATATCACAAACGAAATATATTCTTTTAGTTATAATATCTCTTTTGAATTTCAAGATATCTCCTTCAGGTTTCAACTTGTAATGCCAACTAAAATTTAATTAACAATTGTAAAAGGGACTATATACCCATTACTTTGCATATTACAGATGTGTAAGTTACGTATTTACTTTCAAAATGTGATTACTTTTGTTCAAGCTTAAATACACAAACTAATTAGAATCATATGAATGAAATTAAACAGTGAGCACTAAGCATACATGTATAATAATATCTGATAAGGAAACACAGAATTGAACATCTAAAGTAAGAAGCATAAAGCAAACTCTTTATCTAGTAGCTCCATCCTATCTAATGGATAATATCGAAATAACAATAAACCCGAAAAAGGCGGGGAACGGAAAGTAGGAAAATAAAAATTGCTCCAAAAGATGGAGACATGATTTACAAGGAAAATTATACATCTATAATACTATGAACCTATAGGGCATACTATTATTAGGCTAATAATGTAAATGTATACAAGGACCGTCGAAAGTTACTTGATGCAAGCAGCAACTGAAACAACAACTTTGTTAAGCATAACTTGATATGGTGATGGAGAAGAGAAAGGATAATCTTGAATGAAATTTTGATGAAACAAACTATGAATTTATATAGGCAAAATAGAGGAATGCCATAAGGTGTCATAAACTTATACATTAAATTTTGAAGGTTATAAAGATTAAAAGGTTGGATTTATTGATATTATTAAGAGTATAATTGAAGGTGTGAGTTATAAATAATTATCTTTATTAAAGATATTAAATATAAAAAGAAGAAAAATATTCAAATATAAGGAAAAAAATGTCAAAAAACCCACAAAAAATATAAATGGGAATGGAGGCCTCTAAGACATGCCACATAGGATTGTCTTAGAGTCTCCTTTATATATATATATATATATATATATATATATATATATATATATATATATATATATATATATATATATATATTGCATTGGAGATTTCTATTTAAATATTTTTAGAACTTTCTAAAGAAATTTGTAGTCAAATAAGTAACTCAAACAGATGACTAGCAAACAAACTCTTTAAAGAGTATGTCGATAGTTTTTTGAAACTTACAATTAAAAGACTTGCATCTAGTCCAGACATATAGTTTGCAAATAGCTTTTTAAACCTTATAATATTTTTCAAAAAAGTTTAACAACAATTATTTTTTTCTTCTATAAATAAAGAGTTAAATATTTTATTTTGTATATGTTGGACAATAAAATTCTCGAGACCGAAAATAATAATCGAGACAAGAAAAATATTGCAACAATCGATTTATTGATTTCAATAAGTGAGTGTTACAATCTCTATGATTCCTCTGATTCACCTTTTCAACTATAAATTCAAGGGCTTCGAGCTTGATCTTGAACTTTAACTTGAACTTGACGGATTTGATCTTGACTTGTGCTTGATCCAAGGGCTTGGTAGCTTATTATTGAATCTTGCGGTCTTGATCTTAAACTTGAACTTGATTTGAAGACTTGATGAACTTGATCTCGCCTTGTACTTGAATTCAAGGGCCTTTGAGCTTGTTCTTGAATCTTGTAGTCTTGATCTTGAAGCTTGAACTTGTTCTTGAATCTTGAAATCTTGATCTTGAACTCTTAAGCTTGTTCTTGAACCTTGAACTCTTGATCTTGAAATCTTGAGTTTGTTCTTGAATTTGTAGAGAAATCTACTGCTTTGATCCGCGAGCTCTCTCTCGATTCTTGTTAAATTTATTATTTTTTTTTGAATTATGAGACCCCTATTTATAGTTGTAGGAAGTAAGGAGTCATGATAAATATAAACTTCCTTTGACCAATAAGATTTAAGTGACATGACACCTTTTACGGGCTTTTAATTTGCTGTATCATTTTGACAAGTGGCATGGTCCCATTGTCTCCTTCACTTGACTTGGCATGCTACGTCATTTGACATTTGACATCCAATTGGGCCTCTAGAACATAATGATATCTTGGGTTTGATAAAGTGGACTTAGTCATTTCTAGCCCAAATTAATGAACTAACCTAATAACAATTGGACTTTAATTAAATTCATGCATGTTTGGACTTAAATGATTAATCCAACTATATTAATCTCCAATATTTGTTTGAGATTAATATATTTTGAATTTAATATAATCCAAATTTCATACGAATTTAATTTTAACAAAATTTTATTACATACAAATTGCCCCCTGCTTCAAGGCTAGTCGAGTGCATACTTTAGAGACTAGACTAGAAGTATGATTATTTAGGCATCATATTCAATTTCAAATAAATTTTGAAAAATATTTTACCCTCTTACTTAACCAGTAATAAAATTCTTCCAATTTGGATTTATATTGAAGAAGAAAACAACATTAAATTTAAATTTGTATGAAAAAAGGAAACAACTCTCATTTTATATGGGAGAGGAAAACAACCTCTAACTTGAATTTATATTGGAGACGAAAATCTTCCAATTTGAATTTGTATGGGAGAAGAAAACAACCTCCAATTTGAATTTGTATTGGAGATGGAAAATCTTTCCATTTGAATTTGCATGAGAGAAGGAAACAACTCCCAATTTAAATTTGTATCGGAGATGGAGAATCTTCCAATTCGAATTTATACGGAAAAAGAAAACAACCTTCAATTTGAATTTGTATTGGAGATGAAAAATCTTTGAATTTGAATTTGCATGGGAGAAGGAAACAACCCCAATTTGAATTTGTATTAGAGATGGAGAATCTTCCAATTCGAATTTGTACGGGAGAAGGGAACTCATCCCATCTGAATTTGTTTGGAAGAAGGAAACCACCTCTAATTTGAATTTGTATTGGAGAATGAAACATCCATCCTACAACTCTATAAAAGGATGTAGGTTCTCACTTTTCAGTATCAATTTTGGGGTTTCCAAGCCATTAATAATATTGAGGTAATTTCTTTCACTCCCACTTTTTTCTTATTTTCGTCACCTTTTTCAGCACAACATGTTAGTGGTAGAAAATTCATATCTCATTGTAGGAATATTAAAATCATGATCCGTTTAATATTCTAGAAACTAGACTTCAAGATCTAAAACAAATTTAAAATTCAGAATTAAAATCCTTCAATATAATTCTTGATAATTTTTTAAATTTAGCCCTGAATTTTATCATGTTGAAAATTTCAGATCTGTACACCTCTATTAAAATCTTCATATCTCAATGTAGGAATGATGAAATCAAAAGCACTTGATTTTTTATGAAACTAGACTCAAAATATATAACATATCCAAAATTCATGATTTTATACCTTCAACATTATTTTAGATAAAATTTTAAAAGTGACTTTAAATTATGTTATGCTGAAAATTTTAGATCAGTGTATCTTTACTAAATTTTTTATATCTCAAAGTAGGAGCGATGAAATCATGAGATGCTTAATTATTTTGAAACTAGACTCAAATATATATAACATATCCAAAATTCATGATTTAGCACCTTCGCAACTATCCTAGATAATTTTTTGAAGTTGCCTCTGCATGTTGATACGTTTTCAATTTCAGGTTTGCGTGACTTCTCGAGACAAATTATATCTAGGCGTGGGAATGTTGAAATTGTGAGTTTCCTTTTCATTGTCAAGAGAACTCTAATATTTACAACACTTTTAGTAGGAAAGCAAACGCATGGGTGTAATTTGATCCATCTTTGCCGATCGAGATACTCGCTATATTTAGGTGAGCATTCCTTTTTTTTCGTTCCCCTTTTTATTTCTTCTTCATTTTTTTAGGTGAACTACAAGCTCTTGCTCAAGATAATGCCTTTTATGTAAAGGAGATAGCCTTACGATGCAAAGGGATTGATATCATTTCCCTACCATAAGGTAATCTTATGGCGCATAGGAACAACCATTTATACCCGCCATAAGAAAAGGTAACTTTATGGTAATCTTACGGCGCATAGGGACGACTACTCATCCCCGTCATAAGAAAAGGTAACTTTATAGTAATCTTATGGTGCATAGGGATGTATTTTCATCCCCGCCATAAGAAAAGCTAAAAGGTAACTTTATGGTAGTCTTATGGCAAAAGGTAAAAGGTAACTTCATGGTAGTCTTATGGCAAAAGGTGAAAGGTAACTTCATGATAGTCTTATGGCAAAGGTAAAAGGTAACTTCATGGTAGTCTTATGGCAAATGTTAAAAGGTAACTTCATGTTAGTTTTGTGGCATGTAGAGATGTCCCCACCATAAGAAAGGTAACTTTATGGTAATTTATGGCGCATAGGGATAACTATTCGTACCCACCATAATAACGGTAAAAGGTAGCTTTATGGTAATCTTATGGTGCATCGGTATGACTACTCATCCCCTCTATAAGAAAAGATAACTCTGTGGTAATCTTACGGTGCATAGAGACGGCTTATTCGTCCCTGCCATAAGAAAGGGTAAAAGGTAACTTTATGGCGCATAGGGATAGCTACTCATCCCCGCCATAAGAAAAGGTAATTTCATGAAGATTGGAAGGTAAACTCCAGAAGGTTTAAAGGATTTAAAGACTTCAACTTATAGATCAAAGAACCCGATGACTCCAACTTTTAAACTCTGAAAGCTTCAATATGACAGACTTGAAGACTTCAACTTATAGTCGCAGAGCATCTGAAGACTTCAACTTGTACACTTCGTGAACTTGCAGGTTTCAATATGGTGAAGTTGAAATCTCCAACATAAAGGCTTAATGAATTTAAAGACTTGAACTTATATGCATAGGTTATTTGAAGACTTCAACTATCAGACTTTGTGAACTTGCAGGCTCCAATATGGTAACTTGAAAGCTCCAACATGAAGTCTTAGTGAATTTGAAGACTTCTGATATGCATAGATCAATTAAGGACTTCAACTATCAGACTTTGTAAACTTACAGGCTCCAATATGGTAACTTGAAAGCTCTAACATGAAGACTTAGTGAATTTAAAGACTTCAACTTATATCTAAGAAACTTATACTTCATAGGAATTTTCCCCCATTAAGTCACCAACACTTGGTGCAAGTCTGAAGATTGATGATGTTAAAAGTCTTTTGAAGACTGAATTTTGTATATGAGGGGGAACATGTATTTTTTTGACACTCATGCATCTGAACTCAGAATAAAATTCCAAGTGCCTACATACCTCCATGAAGAGGATAAAGTCGCAACGTAGTTCTGGGGTGAGTGCTTTTTTTTGTTTTTTCTTTTTTTTTCTTTTTTGCATCATAACTTTTGCCCAGGTTGCCTCTTTCGAGGTTTTCAACCTAGTAGACATTTTTTTTTTTTGAGTCATTCACAATTTATACTCTTGTGGGCCAGGAGTATACATGCAATTTATACTCGTGTCTTAAGGAGTGTTATCTCCCTTCAAGGATAGTACTTCTTCAAGAACTTAGCATTGATGGGGCCAATCCTTACGCCATCTACATCGACAACCTTGTAAGCACCATTTGAATATGCCTCTTGTACGACATATGATCCATCCCACTTCTAGGTGAATTTTCCCCTAGACTTATGAGAATTAATGATGAGACTTCTTACTGCAAGGACTTGATCTCCAACTTGGAAGCACCTCAAGTGAACCCTTTTGTTACAAGAACGAGATAGCCAGGCTTGATAACATTCAAGCTTTTATTGAGCCTCCAGCCTCTTCTCATCAAGAGTTTCTTACCCTCCAGCCTCTTCTCATCAAGAGTTTCTTACTCTGCAAGACGCAACTTAGCATTTTCTTCATCGGTGAGCCCTTCTTGAATAGTCAGTCTCAAATAAAGAATTTGACGCTCAAGTGGCAGGACTATTTCAACTCCAAAAGAAAGTGAGTATGGGGTTGCTTGCGTCGGTGTACGGTAAGTTGTCCTATACGCTCATAAAACTTCCTTCATTCGCTCATGCCAGTCTCATTTGAATTTGGAGATGACTTTCTTCAACAAGTTGTATAAAGTCTTATTGAATGCTTCGTCTAGGACATTAGAGACAACGTGGTACATAGAAGACTTACGTTGCTTGAAAGCAAAGAGGTCATAGATTTTGTTCATCATCTTGCTATCAAATGGCTTCCCATTGTTAGTTATTATGTGCTGAGGAATTCCAAAGCGATAGATGATATTCAGTCGGATAAAGTTTACGACATTTTCTTTCTTTACTTCCTTGAGAGCAACAACTTCTTCCCATTTTGAGAAGTAATCTGTAGCGGCCAAGATGTATAAGTGCCCACCAGAATATTTTGGTAGTGGACCAACAATATCCATTCCCCAAGAATTGAATGGCCAAGATGCTATAATTGGGTGTAGTATCTATGGAGGTTGATGTATGAAATTTGCATGGAATTGACAAGCTTTGCATCTTCTAGCATAGTCCAACCAATATTTTACCATCGTTGGCCAATAATATCCCATTCTTTTAATGTAATGAAGTTTTGGTCTAGACTAATGCAATCTACAAAATCCTGAGTGTGCTTCTTGCAAAGCTTGAATTGCTTCTTTCTCTCCCAAATACCGTAAGAGTACTCCTTCAAATGATCTTCGATATAGTGTGTCTTTGTAGTAAAGAAAGCGAGGTGCACGACGACGAATGTCATTCCTTCTCCTTGGATCTTCTGAAAGTATCCCATAACACAAGTAGTCAATGATAGGTTGTTGTCAATCCTCCTTTACAGGTTCGGACACAGCGGCGAGGTATTCAACCTTACCTTTTACGTCCTCATCCTCATTTGATGGCGGTACTACCCATTCTTGGCGGATAGTAACTCGTGTCTGATTCAGAAGAGTTAGAGTTGAAGCCAAAGCGGCTAGGGCATCAGCTTACTTATTTTCTTTCCTTGGCACCTGCTGGAGGGTTACTTCTCCAAGCCATCCTATCAACTTTTGTACATAATCATGATATGGTCTTAACTCAGGCTTCCTAACTTCATAGCTTCCCAAAAGTTACTTGATCACCAATTGGGAGTCACCAAAAATTTGTAATTATAGTTGCTTCATGTCGACAGCCATCTCAAGTCTAAGTATGAGCGCTTGATATTCAACAACTTTATTGGAGCAATGATTCGTCAAGGTAAATGAGTAGGGGATGACTTCTTCTTGTGGAGTGACAAATACTACGCCAATACCAACTCCATCTCGATGTGCATCATCATCAAAGTACATCTTCCATGGGGATCTAACTTCAATAGCCATTGTATCTTCATCAGGAAGTTCACCACTCAACTCCCAATCATCAGGTATTGGGTGATCTTCCAAAAAGTCAGCCAATGTTTATCCTTTTATAGATTTTTTGGGGAATGTACACAATCTTGAACTATTGAAATTGAAGGTACCACCTTGCAAGTCGATCACTGAGGACTGGTTTCGATATCACAAACTTGATGGGATTAGACATGGACACAAGATGGACAACATGATCTTAAAAGTAGTATTTCATCTTTGGATAGAGAAAGCCAATGCCAAGCATAACTTTTCAATCGGAGAATACTTCAGCTCATTTGGTGTCATCATTCTACTCAGATAGTAAAGTGAGTTTTCTTTGCCTTCACTATTTTCTTGAGCAGTTGTGCTCTAACTAACCTCTCTTGTGACGCGATATAGAGTATCAATGGTTTTCTAGGTATGGGTGTGATACAAGTGAATTGGCCGCCTTAGCTTTCGATGATATTCTTCAAAGTCACTACATGAAGAATCAAGCTTTGGTCATATGGAGGGAACATGATCATGCTTGGAGGGGTCGTTATGGGCATGCCATTGGACAAACTCGAGTTTGGAAGATTGCTTGGACCCTTGAAGACTTGAGGACTCTTGGGGTGGACCACACTTTGTTGGTTCACGGTTTTGGCTTCCTTCATTAAGGGAATTTTGGTCACTTAGCCTTAAGGGCATTTTAAACAATTCATAGTATTTTCCAACACACCAAGGCCACCCCTTGGTAATTAAGGGTGTCTTGGTCATTTTGCCATGTAATAAGCTACGCTATCTATAGTCTCTTTTTGGTCTTTTCTTACTAGCTTTTGAATGATGAAATATTGAAACATTGAAAGTCCTCTCTTTGAGAGTAGAACAACTTAGTATAGTCTTAGTTAGGGCTTGGGAAAGCTATTGTAGTTTAGGGCTTGGAAAATCCAATATTAACATTTGCTTAGAAATGGTGGTTCTTGAGATGAGTTGATTCTCTTAGAGGTCACCGTAAGAAGATTGGTGTTTGATTATTGTGACTTTGAGGGTCTCTTCATTCAATACACGTGTTGGTTCTCATTGCTTCATAAGATCTTATGTCATCTTGCCTATCCCTATCTTATTTCACTTTGTATGTTTGTATCTTGTCTTCTTTATCTCGTGTATTTGCATTGTTACCGTGACTTGTCTCTATCTTGCTCTCGATTTCTCCTTGTGTTGTGGACTATTTTAGCACTTCATAGATCTTTCCCGTATCATTTGGTATCATATCAAGGATTGATTTTGTTCCAACAAAATCAATCTTGGGCTTGTTAGTTGAAAAATTAAAAAAAAGTGTTGAAAAACCAAAAATCTCAAAAAAAAGAAATTTGTCCCGTTTTTGTGTTTGAGCTGAAATTTGAGACTTAGATTTAGGAGATTTTACTGTGTTTTGTTTGTTTCTAGTGTTAGGTTCTTGTTCCCTAACACTAAGTGAGTCTAGATCTTGGATTTGAGCTTACTCCGGGTGGTTTTGAGTTATTCACCATTGTTGAGTTTAAGGCTGAAGAAACTAGTAAGGTGAAGCTTGAAATTTAAAGGGTTGTAGTTGATATTGTGGCTTGAAACACACATGGTTGTGTTATGGAGTTTAAGATGAGCAGAAGGAATCCAAAATCATTCAATTTAGAGTTCGTTTGGTTTAGTTTCAATCTTTTGAGTGTTCTTATTGTTCTTCATGTTCATCATTTATTATTGAACAAGAACATTCAATAGGTGTGGTTTGATCTGAAAGAGTGAAGAAAAGAGTGTAGTCTTTTGTTAGTCTTGAAACATATCCCAAAGAACATACAAAAAAAGAAAGGAGACAATAGGACTTTCAAAAAGACTCATTACCAAAAGAGAGTAAGGGCACATACCAAGACTAGGGGTGGCAACGGAACCGGAACTTTCCGGTTCCGTTCCGGTAGTTCCGGTTCCGGTTGGGTTCCGGTTCCGGTAGTTTCGGTTCCGGTTGGTTCCGGTTTACCGGTACCAAATGTTCCGGATACCGTAACCGGACCGGACCTTCAAAAATTTCCGGTACTTCCGGTTCCGGTTAACCGGTTCCGGTAACGGTTGACCGGATTCCGGTCCGGAATAACGGTCAGTTTTTTTTTTTTTTTTTTTTTAATAAAACAACTAGCCGTTTTATAGCTGTTGCTCCCCCCCCCCTTCTAATTACCCCCACCACCCTTTAAAATTTTTACTATAAATATACCTCATTTCAATTATTTTTTTACACAAATATTATCAATTTTCATACTCTCTCCCTCTTAATATTCTCTCAAATTCTCTCTAAATATTTCTAGTTTTATTATATAAGTTGAACACTTGAAGTTGAGGATTCATTTAATTCAGACATTTGTTATACGTCTGCTTTTACGCAGACGTTCGGTATATTCGTTCCAACTTTAATCTCTTTTTATTTACGTTAATTATCTATATTTTTTTATTTACGAACATCAATTTGTATTTGTATTGCTTGTTTTAATATTTTATTTTGAAATATGGATTTTGAAAAAAATAGTAGTGGTAAAAAATCAAATTTTGGTAAGGTCTTTCGTAGAAATAAAAAAAGTAAGGCTAGTACTAGTTCATTACCGGGTAGATTTAATGAAACTTCATTATCACAACCTAATGGTTTTGATGTTGGTATTGGTATGGAATTAGATAATGAGACCCTGAATAGGCGTTATAATAATTTTGAGGAAGACTTACCAGAGGAAGATGACATAGAAGAACAAGAAATAGGTGATAGCCCTACCCCTACTAGTCCGGTTACGGAATTACCGGAACACGGTGAAGAACTGTCCCCTTTACCAAAATTTACTAGGGCCAAAGGTACCGAACGTACTAAAAGGTCTTTAGTTTGGAAATTTATGGAGCATGATAGGGTAAAAAATACTGCTACTTGCAATAAATGCAAGCATGTTTTTAAACATTTGACTGGGGGGAAAAATGGCGGGACAGGATTGCAAACTTCGCATTTGATGAGATGTAATAAAGAATTTATTCGTCTAAAAAATGAGGCTAAGGCCAAAAAAGATGGTACAACATTTGTACATGAATCTGTAGGAGGTAATATGGTTCAAACACGGTTAGACATGTTTAACCCGGCTGAAGCAAGTTCATCCTCGACATATAGTGAAGATGTAGATAGAGAAGAACTAGCAAAAATGGTTGCTGTTATGGGTTTGCCTTTTAGTTTTCCTTCGCATCCAGGTTTTATTCATTATATTCAACGAGTATATAATCCCTCTTTTAAAGGTTTTTCTCGAAATACAATTAAAAATGATATTTTTAAATTTCAAGCTGAACATTGTCATTTTATTCGTTGCTTATTTGATAAATTTGATGATAGAATATCTGTTACTTCTGATATGGGTACTAGTGTTGTCGGTAATGATTATTTTACTCTCACGGCTCATTGGATTGATCACGATTGGAACATGCAAAAAAGAATTATTGCTTATAAATATGTCGATGAGTCTAAAACCGGTATGTTTATAGCTAATACAATAACGACGAGCATGAAATATTTTAGATTTATTGGTAAACCTATGGCATGCACATTAGATAATGCTTCTAATAATTTGAAAGCTATTGACGAGTTAAAAAGTAGATTATGTTTAATGTATCAAGATCATTTTCATGTTAGATGTTCCGCACATATTTTAAATTTGATAGTACATGATGGTATTCATTTGTTTGGAAATGGTTGTGTTAAAGTGAGAATTGCTTGTAGTTCTATGTTTAAAAATAAAAAAAAGGCTGTAATGGATGATTTTAAACGTAAATGTGAACAATGTGGCCTTCCATATAGAAAAATTCCAAAAGAAATTCCTACTAGATGGAATTCTTTGTTTCAAATGTTTGAAGTTGCTCTTATATATCGCAAACCTATACAATTAGTTTATAATTCTTATAATGTGGATGTTAATTTAATGCTAGATGAAGAAGATTGGATTGAAGTAGAAGAACTTTGTAAATTTTTGAAAACTTTTTATCAAGCTACGAACACAGTATCTGCTCAATATACTCCAACTATTTCTTCTGTTTTAGTAACTATTACTGCTATTTCTAAAGTACTTGTTGAATATAAAAAAATATGTCCTAACAAAGAGGCAATTGAAGCTATGGTTGAAAAATTTAAAAAATATTATTTTCCAATTCCACAAATTATTTTAACAACTAATTTATTAAACCCATTTTATAAAGAACATGGTACAGTAATGTTGGTTAGAAAATTATACAACAATTTAGAAATTGGACTTCATGAAAAGCCATCAGTTGAAACTTGTTGTGCCAGCATAGTACCTACAGCTAGGAATTTATATAACTTGTATCAAGTTATGGAACAAAATATTGGCCCGATTGAACCTCCTAGTTCTAGACGTAGATATGATGATTTAGATGACGAGATGGGCGAAGAACTTGGTCTTCAATGTTGTAGGAGTAATGATTTTGATTCGTATCTTTCGCAGGACCGGGAAAATATTAGAGATGAAACTGGAAAACAACAACTTTTATCGTGGTGGAAGACCCGGATCAGACAATTTCCAAAACTTTCAAGGATGGTTCGAGATTTGTTATCAGCTCAAGCTTCTTCAGTTGCTTCGGAGCAAGCTTTCAGCGCAGGAAGATTTATAATAGGAGATCATCGGTATTCGTTAGCAAGGGATAGTTTGGAAATTTCGGTATTATTTAGAGATTGGATCAATGCCGAACGAAGAAATTTTGGGCTCCCCAAACTACCGCCCCATATTGAAGAAGAAATAGATGAAATTTTTGACGAAAATAGTGATGATGGAATGGAAGCAATGGAGCAACAAGGAAATAGACCAATTCCGGAGGATTTATCCGTCGAAGAATTAGAAAAATTACGCCAAAAAAATTATAGACAATTTAGATATTAATAAGATTGTACAATAGAAATCTAATTCACACAGAACCCTTCCTAGAAGGTGGCTGCGTAGATTAGATTTACATTTAATATCTTTGTAATAAATATTTGACTAATTTTGTTTTAAATTTTCTCATTTGTTTGTTGCAATTATGAAAAAAAATATATTATATTAAGTATTTCACTTTAACTTAACATATATTTACAATAATTACAACTTAAACTTATTAAAAAAAGTTAATAAATTATATAAACTATATAAGTTAAAAATATATATATTTAACTTATAAATTAATCTTAATTAAGTTACAATTTCAATTAAAAGTTAAAAAAAAAAAAAAAAAAAAAAAACTGGTAGCCGACCAAAATTCCGGTAACGTTCCGGTATCGGACCGGTCCGTTCCGGTTCCACTCCGGTAGCTACCGGACCGGTCCGAACAGGGAATATATTCCGGTATTCCGGTTCCGGTAACTCCGGTTCCGGAGACAAAACCCGGTAACGAGGTTCCGGAAACGTTCCGGATCCGGTAATTCCGGTCCGGAGTTTCCGGTTCCGATCCGTTGCCACCCTTAACCAAGACAAACAAAAGAGGAAAGGAGACAAACGCTTTCAAAAAGGTGTCTTGCCAAAAAGATGCAAGGAAAGTCAAAGTCTTTTGAATTTTAAAAAAGGCTCTAAGTCTTGTGCTTTCCCTCTTTTAGTTGATTTTTCACCCTCCCAAATTAAAAATTTGATCAATCCAAATTGCAAACTGCCATGTCACCAAATTGCCACATTACTAAACTGCCACGTCATCTAAGTGCCACATCATCAACGTTCCAAAAAACCTTGAAGCTCAAATTTCAGATTTTAAAGTTTCTTTTCTTTGTTTCGTTAGTTTCATTTCTTGACTCTAGTACTAATTAGCAACTAGTAATCACCTACTAGATTGTGAATTAGTTTTTGAATCCATTTTTGTCGTGTCTTTGTTATTTGTGTGCTTTTCTCATTTTTAATTCGTCGTAACTTTTTGTTTCAAGTTCGTAAGTAGAATTTTCTGTCTTGTGTCTTGAGTCGATCAAACAAGAATCTATTCCGGCCGCTAAGTAGAATTGACATCTTATTGACTACCGGAGTATAAGCAACTTTCAATATTCGCCTCTTCAATTGTGAGGATCACAAAAGTGAGTGTCTACGAGTGTTGGTGAAGAGCTTTTACTACTAATCTTGTTTGTTTTCTTTTGTTTGTTATTGTCTTTTTTTTTGGTTAGGTACCATGGCTGCCCATAATTTCAAGGCCACGTGTGATTGCATCAATAACGATCTTAAAGATATGCAATGGCACATTAAAATTATATGCCAATTGTTACCTAAGCTTTTCCCCCAGAATCCAATTCCTCTTATCCAAACAACTTGCGATAAGAGCTTCCCAAAGGAAGTTGCTGCCCAAGTTCTTGAAGGACCTTCACACCAAGGTAAAGATGAACATACTAATGAACTTCAAGGTTAAATAGCTAACTCTTACACTTTTGTGCGTATGAATGATGATCGTGTGGCTAATAAGCCATTGAGTGTGAGTAGTAGCTTACCTACATGTGAGTTTATTGATTCTTTGCCATTTGTGGATGATGAACATATTGTGCGAGTGGATACACTAGTTGATCCTATAAATGACCGAATTGACTCTTCTTGTAAGTTCGATTTGTGTCCACCTAGTGTTGAAGCTATTATGTTGAATGGAAGTACATCGTCGTATGAAAATTGTGTTGACCAACTTGTGTGTAAAACTTGCCCACCACTTGAGGTTATATGTGATGTGATTAATGAATCTCAAGTGAGTGAAGAATATAAAAATATAGGTCAAGGAAATAGGAGTGAACCCGAGAGCTCTTCTTGGGGTAATCTTGTGCTTGAAACCTCCTTGAAACTCGATATTGATCTTTTAGAGAGTAAGGAACTTGCTTGTTCGAAATCTGCCTGTGGGTTGGATAATGCACTCTTTAGGTATAATGTCTTATTTGAAGATGATATAAACACTCCTACGGAGCCTAGTGGTAAAGATGATGGTATAGCTTGCCTTGGAGGCTATAGCCTATATACTAACCCACTGTGGTGTGACAACCTTCCTCCTACAGATGGAAATCTCTTCTTGGAAGATGAGAGTACTCTTAAGGGAAAGAAATGTGTGGTCTTGGAAGCTACTCCTTCTTCTACTTTATGTTAATTTATTGTTGAGAGTACTCATGGTGATGGTTGGGAAACTAGTAGTGAGCACACAAATAAGGGAACCCTAGTAGAAGTCGATTTGAGTGATACCTTTATCTACTCTCTACTTGCTTTGGATTATATGTATTCTATTATAGAGAGAGTATCGTTTAGATTGGGTGGAGACCACGGGAAAGGGAAGTATTGTCTAGACCCGTGTCTATGGCCACTCTTCCCATTTGACCCCGGTGCCAAATGTAGAAATGGTAATGTTGGTGCACCCAACTTGTTGCTTGGTCGACATGACAAGCAAAACGTAGATCTTGATGAATCCCATAACCAAATCCTTTGTACATCTTTTATTGAGTTTTTAAGATTCCCTTCAAAGGATCCTTGGTTATACTCTAAATATGTGCCGCCTTGGCGTGAAGATGTTTATTATTGTGCTAATCCTAACCCTCATTCCACGAGGATGTTGTGTTTGTTTGTACTTTCTCTATTTTGCAAAGTATGGATTCGAGGTCGAATCTATTTCAAGAAAGGGGGGATGATACAAGTTAAATCGCCGCCTTAGCTTTCGATTATATCCTTCAAAATCACTATATGAAGAATCAAGCTTTGGTCGTATGGAGGGAATGGGATCATGCTTAGAGGGGTCGTTATGAGCATGCCATTGGACAAACCCGAGTGTGGAAGATTGCTTGGACCCTTGAAGACTTGAGGACTCTTGGGGTGGACCACACTTTGTTGGTTCACGATTTTGGCTCCCTTCATTAAGAGAATTTTGGTCACTTAGCCATAAGGGAATTTTAAAAAATTCATAGTGTTTTCCAACACACTAAGGCCACCCCTTGGTCTTTAAGGGTGTCTTGGTCATTTTGCCATGTAATAAGCTACGCTATCTATAGTCTCTTTTTGGTCTTTTCATACTAGATTTTGGATAATGAAATATTGAAATATTGAAAGTCCTTTTTTTGAGAGTAGAACACTTTAGTATAGTCTTAGTTAGGACTTGAAAAAGCTATTGTAGTTTAGGGCTTAGAAAGCCAATATTGACATTTGCTTAGAAACGGTGGTTCTTGAGGTGAGTTGATTCCCTTAACGGTCACCGTAAGAAGATTGATGTTTTATTACTGCGACTTTGAGGGTCTCTTCGTTCAATACACGTGTTGGTTCTCATTGCTTCGTAAGATCTTATGTCATCTTGACTATCCGTATCTTATTTCACTTTGTATGTTTGTATCTTTTCTTTATCTCGTGTATTTATGTTGTTACCGTGACTTGTAGCTATCTTTATCTCGATTTCTCCTTGTGTTGTGGACTATTTTATCACTTCGTAGATCATTCTTATATCAGGGTGTCGCAAGAAATGGTGGCTTCATTAAGTATGATTTGATACTCTCAAAGCGTTACTACAAACTTGGTCCCATTCGAAGGGAGTATCCTTCTTCATGAGACGACTAAATGATTGACATTTTCCAGCCAAGTTTGAGATGAACCTCCTTAAATATGCTAGCCTTCCATGAAGGCTTTTTAACTCATGAATGTTTCGAGGTTCGGGCATTTTCAAATTGCGTCGACCTTGGTTTGATCAATTTCAATTCCTTGATGTCGCACAATGAAGGCAAAAAACTTTCCGGAAGTAACTCCGCATCCACATAACATTTAATATTTTTGTGGAGTAGGCCGTCAAAGATGTTTTGCATAGCCCTTTGGTAAGTGGCGCCAACGTTCTTTAAACCAAAAGGCATCACCTTGTAGCAATAAATACCTTTGGGTGTACGAAATTGAGTGAGCTCTTCATTATTTGGCGCCATGCGGATTTGGTTGTAGCCGGATAAACCATCCACAAGGGCATTGCCTTATAACCAGTGGTGGAATCAATCATCAACTCTAGTATGGGGATTGGAAAATCATCCTTAGGGCATGCATTGTTGAGATCTCAAAAGTCGACACAAACTTGAATTTGGCCATTTTTCTTTTGTACTGGAATAATTCTTGAAATCCACATGGGATATTTGACTTCACAAATAAATCCAGCTTCAATGAGTTTGTTAACTTCATTTTCGATTAGTGGAACCAACTTTGGCCTAAAACGTCTTTGAGCTTGCTTAACAAGACGAACACCATCTTGATCGCCAGCTGATGGACCGCTACTTTTGAATCTAAGCCAGGCATTTCCTTATAACTCCAAGCGAAGACATCCATATATTCTTTGAATATATCCATATACGTGATTTCTTTCTCCATCTCTAGAAAAACACTCAGGTAAGTTGGTCTTGGATCTTCATCGGTTCTAAGATTAACTTCTTTTAAGGGATCTATTGTGGCCTTCACTCCTTCTTCAAGTTGAGATGGAGCATCTCCAGGATCTTTCCCCTCTTGAGGATCATCATTGCTGATGGATATGTGGTGACACCAGAAAGTATCTCTCATCTCTTCATTAACCTTCATTTGAGATGAGGCCTCATTCTCATTTTGGGTCGTAACATGATATGATGATCCAAGACTTTCTTCATCTTCCTCATGTTCCTTCGTATAAACCACAGTACGAGCCTTGTTTTTAACACTTTGTTACATGAAACCACCAGTTCTGTCTGCCGCCTCATTCTAGAAGGAATCAAACTTTGGAAATCCTTTTGGATCTTAGGTGAGGAGTGCATTGTCGTACTTTGATGACTTTTTCGACGCTTGTTACTTCACTTCTTATTTAGAGGACCCAACCTTTCGAACAGAGAAGTTCTTGCGGTTAATTCTCCAAGTCGGTCAAAGACAAAAGGCCTTTTGTTGGATGCGGTAAACTCCTCTTCTACAGTGATATAGTTATAACCACCCTTCTTATAGAGATGCGAATTAGAGGTGGCTTCATGTATCTTAGGCCTTCACATGCCTGCCTTGTTGTACCTTCTGACGGAAGTTTACCCAACCTTGATGGCTCATTAGGATTATATCTAGCCCTTACAAATAACTTATATGCATTTGGATCGAAGCCCTCTTTTGTATGCTTCATAGGGAGTGTCATATCTTGTGGTGAATTTTGTGCCACAGCTTCTCCAAGCAACCTTGAGGATGGATTTATTACGCTGATCTTCCTAATAGGTAAATTTAGCCCTTTTATCACATTATCTTGGGCATCAGATACATGATCTTTCTCTTTCTTTACCTTCGGTATGTAGTGAAGAACAAGAGTTGCCTTCTTTTTTGTAGGAGCGACGCTTTCTTTATTTGAAGTGGAGAAAGGCTTCTTGGTGACGGCTTTTTCAACAGGCACCGAGACCTTCTAGGCTGCAAGATCATCACACTTGGCCTTAGTGACATCATCAACCATTTTCTCATTAACGACATAGTTCTTCAAGTAGAATTTTGCATTGGCAAAGTGTGATTCAGCTTTAGTGAATGTCTTATCATCGGCTACTATCTTTCGTTCCACTCTTTCTTCGAGGTACTTCAAGCATTGATAGTAAGATGACAAAATAATTTTGTTCTCGTGCATCCAAGGCCTACCAAGCAATATATTGTATGGAGTTTTGGCATCAATCACATGCATCAATGGATCTGATAAAAAATCATCCATACGAATCCCTAACTTGATAGATCCCATGACCCTCTGGCCCCCTTGGTTGAAACCTTGGATCATTATACAACTTTTTTCCAGTTCATCAGTAGAGATGCCAAGTTCCTTCACAGTGCGGATGGGCAGGATGCGGACTCCGGATCCCTCATTTATCAAGATTCTATTGATCTTCTTTCCCAAAATTTGACTCACCATGTATAAGGGACGGTTGTGTAGGGCTTCACCAAGCAGAAAATAGTTATTTGTGAATGTGATTTTTGTATCACATACACATGCCTCTTAGTCAAGAGGTTCAGCGAGCGGTTCAGAAGATGAAGGAACTTCCATGGGTATATTTTCACCCTTTGCCCCTTCTTTGGCAGTATTAAAACAAGATGCCTCAAAGTTGACTTAGGCAGTCTTTACACGAAACCAACTCGATAAGAATTCCTCTAAAGTCATCGGACAATGAGGTTTCTGGTGGTGAGAGTCCATTACCTTCATATTTTTTGAAAGCTCGACCAGCCTTTGTTTTATTGATTTCCTTACCATCTTCCTCCTAGTTGGTTGCTCAACCGAATCCTTTCGTAGACTCGTCTTCTTGCATTTGCGCCTGGTTACTAGAGTCCAACCTTCATCATCGCCTTCGCCAACTGAAGACTTGTCGTGCTCTAATAGCCTCTCATTATGCTCCTCAACACGTATTTGGACCAGATCGAGCGAACCAAAAGTAATAGACATTTGATGAGAACTGGAGTCTTATCATCAAGAAAAATCTCGTTTGCTAATTGTATGATTTTGTTTGTAAAGACAAAGCACTTTTCCAGAGGGTGACCTACAAGACTATGATACTTGTAATAATTTAGGTCATTGGTCCTTCCAACTTCATCGGGATGCTTCATATCTGGTATATCAATGAGCTTATGCTCAAAAAGTTCATAAAAATTTTTATCAACATCAGAATCAAGGAAATGGTACTCTTTTTCGCACATCTCCTTTAAAGTTAACTTCTGACTTGGACGTTGTCGAGAAGTAGTCTTCATGCTTTTCTTCTTGCTCACCTTCGTGGTGACCTTCACAGGAGACATGTTGACATTCATGGATTCTTTGTTATCATTTTTAGGGACAAACTTACCCTATCTTTTAGATTCCTTCTTATCTTTTCTCTTTCGAAAGTCATGGATAGACGCTATTCCCTTTCCAGCAGAAGACATGCTCAATTCCATATCGTGATCACGAGTAGCTAACTCTTCAAAGGACTTTAGTTTGATGCCTTGAAAGATATAGAAGAGCTCCCAATGCACCCCTTGGATGCACATCTCTATTACAGAAGTTTTGGTGAGCCTATCTTTGCAATTTAGGCTCATATTTCTTCATCGGTTGATGAGGTTGATGACCAAATCATCATTTATTTGTTGATTATTTGTGAGTTCTACCATGCTCACTGTACGCCTTGTACTGTAGAAGCGATTCAGGAACTCATGTTCCAATTGCTCCCAACTATCGATGGAGTTAGGCTCAAGGTTCGTATACCAATAAAAAACGTTTCTCTTTAGGGAACGAACAAACTTCTTGACAAGATAGTCACCATAAGTTCCAGTATTATTACATGTCACAATAAAGTATGCGACATGTTGTTTTGGGTTCCCTTTACCCTCAAATTATTGAAATTTGGGCGGTTGATAACCGACAGGCATTTTGAGGTTATCTATCCTCGCAGTGTAGGGTTTGGCATACTCAAGGGAAGACTTAGTGACAACATCATACTTGTTTTTTAGGGTCCCTTTGATGAATTCTTTCAATTGCTCAGTCGGGATCATTCCCTCAGAAGAAACTTGTACCTCTTTTATCGGTGATGTTTGCTTCACAGGATGTTCTGTCTCGTGATCCTCTGGAGCTTTTTTCGGTGCATGGATAGATTCTTCATCTATCAGGACTTTCACTCTATCCACTATCTTATTAATCCGAGCATTTTGATTCTGAACGTATTTGGTCAGGCTCTCAATTGCCTTTGTCAAATTCACCAGTTGCTCCTCCATAGATGATGCATCAGTCACCATTCTTGCATGATCACTGGAGACGTTAGAGAGTAACATGGATTGTTACATAAGTTAATCTTTGAAGTGCTCAGCTTATGTAGTGTAAGTGGAGATGACGCGTTTGTTGAACGACCATCGCTCTTTGCACCAGAGTATTTTGAACCAGAGTTCTCAAGTAGAGCAAGAGTCTTATTAAGTGATTCCGCCACACTGCTTCCTCCTTCCTTAGCACTTGCATAAGACTTCATTTCTTTTGGGGTTGAAGATCCAAAAACTGGAGTTGGCGCAGACGACACTAGATGTGTTTGTTATCCTAACATATTTGCCTTACTCTTTGTGATAGCTCCCAAACTTCCGAAAGTAACACCAAGGATGTTTTCTACTTCGGCAGAGAACCTTGAATCAGCAGCCTTGGAAGCAGTTGATTGAGAGTTGATCTTCTTGGAAGTTATTTCAGCATTCTTAATCTTCAAAGTTGGAAAAGTTGAGATGAGAGGTAGAGATCGTCCCACTTGGAGTGCCAGAATTTGTTGGACAATCAAATTCTCGAGACCGAAAATAATAATCAAGACAAGAAAAATACTGCAACAATCGATTTATTGATTTCAATACGTGAGTGTTACAGTCTCTATAATTCCTCTGATTCGCCTTTTCAATTATAAATTCAAGGGTTTCGAGCTTGATCTTGAACTTTAACTTGAACTTGATGGATTTGATCTTGACTTGTGCTTGAATCCAAGGGCTTGGTAGCTTGTTCTTGAATCTTGCGGTCTTGATCTTGAACTTGATTTGAAGACTTGATGAACTTGATCTCGCCTTGTACTTGAATTCAAGGGTCTTTGAGCTTATTCTTGAATCTTGTAGTCTTGATCTTGAAGCTTGAACTTGTTCTTGAATCTTGAACTTCTGATCTTGAAATCTTGAGCTTGTTCTTGAACCTTGAACTCTTGATCTTGAAATCTCGAGCTTGTTCTTGAACCTTGAACTCTTGATTGTGAAATCGTGAGCTTGTTCTTGAATTTGTAGAGAAATCTACTGCTTTGATCCATGAGCTCTCTCTTGATTCTTGTTAAACTTGTTGGTTTCTTTTTTGAATTATGAGGCCCGTATTTATAGTTGTAAGAAGTAAAGAGTCATGATAAATATGAACTTTCTTTGACCAATCAGATTTAAGTGACATGACACCTTTTATGGGCTTTTAATTTACTGCATCATTTTGACAAGTGGCATGGTCCCATTGACTCTTTCACTTGACTTGGCATGCTACGTCATTTGACATGTGGCACCCAATTGGGCCTTTAGAGCATGATGATATCTTGGGCTTGATAAAGTGAGCTTAGTCATTTCTAGCCCAAATTAAGGAACTAACCCAATAACAATTGAACTTTAATTAAATTCATGCATATTTGGACTTAAATGATTAATCCAATTATATTAATCTCCAATATTTATTTGAAATTAATATATTTTGAATTTAATAGAATTCGAATTTCGTACGAATTTTAACAAAATTTTATTACATACAGTATATCAATCTCAAAAGCGATCAATTGCTCTTTCCCCCCAATTTTTATAAACAATATTTCTTATTCTCTATGTCTATTGCTTATTCTATAACCTTTTTTTGGAAGAAAATGCCAAATTGCATCATTGCTTACATTTTACTTAGGAAAAGTTAAAATTCAATACCGTAAATCGGGTTTCGTTTGTATTTGGAATATCATATTGTTTTCGGCCTGAATATCGTTCTTATATTTGGTGGCATTATTTATTTACTATTCCCCGTCTCAATTTATTGTGATAGTTATTACTTTTCAATAATTAATTTAATTAATTTTTGAAGTTAAATTCAATTAAATCAATTCATTATTTTAAAATTAAAATCTAAACAATAAAAAAATTATAAATTGCAAATCTTCTTGTATCAATATGATTTAAAAATTTTAAAATACTAATTAAAATTATTTAATTTACAACAATAACAATACAAGGTGGGGTCTGGGAAAGAATTGAGTGTTACTTCTACTTTCAAGAGGTAGAGTATTTATTTTTGAGAGATCCTAGACTCAAGTGAAATGAATTAAAGTAGTAATAAAAAGAAAGATGGAGAAAGAAAATAGTGATGAAAAACAAGACACCTAATAAAAAAGTAAAGCGGAACAGTAATATAAAAATAATGAGTGACCGCTTAAAAATATCATATAAATTAAAACGAATAGAATATGAGAA
Organism: Capsicum baccatum var. pendulum; assembly: GCA_030864225.1. NCBI lineage: Eukaryota > Viridiplantae > Streptophyta > Magnoliopsida > Solanales > Solanaceae > Capsicum > Capsicum baccatum. The sequence continues at coordinate 11,245,028 of CM061550.1, forward strand.
GTTACAAAATCATTGGTTGAGAAAACATAAGAAGTTCCAAAATTTCTCAAATTCTAATGCAAAGTATAAAGCATCATTTAATTGGTCAGTATGACAAATTACGCTTTGTCGTCATTTTATGCCATTATACTAATTTAAGAAATGATCAGAAATTTTATTTATAAAAAGAAAAAAATTAAACACCTGCGAATACCTTTTTGGACTGAGAACAGAAGGATGAACAAGAATTTCTTAATTTATTATGTTACTTTTTCTTTTTCTCATTCCAAATATGCTTTTAATAAATTCCTTAACTATTCTAGTGTGACAATATTTATAATAATAATTCTCAGGAATGAACAGTTGCAAATTGCAATAATCATATGCACGCTTCGATCCAACACCTTTGTGATTCCATATGAAAAAATAGCTTCCTTAAAAGTGAAGTATCAATTTATTTTCGACAGTATACAAAAGTATAAAATTTGTATATGACATACTAAGTTTGACTAGCTATGAAAATACAAAAAAATAAAAATATTTTTTAAAAATTATTATTTGAAATATATCATGATATTTGTGTGAATATAAAAATTTCAAGCTTGAAAACTTAAATATACAATAAAATTTGTCAAAAGAAAAAAGAAGAAGAAGAGAAAAAGTTTAGATCATTATATTATTTTTCAAATCTTAAAAGGTATTATTCTTTTTAAGAAGGAACTAATAAAAAAAACTTAATATGATAGAACATTATTTTCGCAAAAAAATATTTTTTTAAAAAATAAGTAATCTTCTTGCTTTTAATAAGCAAATATAAGATATTATCCCAAGATAATTTATATATAATTTAAGTAACTACTAATAAAGGATGAGGTGAGCTTGGGGGAGGCAAGAGGAAAAGCGAGTATTTAAAGCTTGTGAATTTGATATACTAATTTCTTAAAGTTATTGATTTCTGCACTAACAATTTCAATATATCCAATAAATTTTTTAAACTAAAATTAGACTTCTTCAGACAGGTAACAATCTTCTTCAGTTGTGTTCTCTGTCAAGTGTCATCCACGATGTTGTGACTTCAAAGGAGGTTGAACAATTAAAAGTGTTGACTTTGAGGAGAAGAAAAAGAAAACAAAATATTTTTTTATTGCATAACATTTTAATTACAGCAAATTTGAAGGATGTGTATTTTTAGCAACCACAAAAATGAAAAAAACACTAAGCTCATGTGGGAGTATTTTGGGGGAGTATTAAGTGTAACAACATTAACTCCACTTTTTGTTATTGCATCATGGATGCCACATTTTCATGCACTTGTGGTTGGTCCATTTACGAGGAATTCAACCTTGTCCTATACAATTTTAGGCAAAAAGGGTGATGATGACGATTCATGAAAAAAAGAAGTTATTGTTTGGAACTAGTCAAATATCTTCTTATCCAAAATCAGATAGAGGTCTAATGTAAGTATTAATATTTTCGAGATTTTTTTATCATCATGAGAGCTCTCACTTTTTTTTTTTTTTTTTTTTTAATTTAAACTCACAATCTTAAGGTTGAAGGGGTTGTTGTTGTCTTATAAATACATATGAAAGGAATTCATTATACCTTGATAAGAAGGTGTGGAGGATGCGGATTAAGGTAAAGAATTAGGGGTAGGAGTGCGTCGGTAACAGTAGGGGCATTTTTTATTTGTTTATGTAGTTTCTTGTTCGTGGGTGAAGTGTTGTCTATGATTTCGGATACATAGTTTTTAGTAGTATCGTGTGGCTCTAGTATTATCTTATGGTTAGCGTTGTTAGTTTAGTTTGCCTGTACAAGTTTATATGCATTTATGTTTTGTGTTTGTTATATTGTTATTGGTTCTAAACCGGGGGTCTATCGGAAACAACCTCTCTACTTCACCCGACGTAGTGGTATGGTCTGCACACACTCTACCTCCCAAGACCCCACTAGGCCGTGGGAATACACTGGGCATGTTGTTGTTGTTGTATTATTTTTTCTTGTGTTTGTTATATTGCTATCGATCCTAAGCCGGGGTCTATCGAAAATAGTCTCTCCACTTTATCTGAGGTAATGGTATGTGTTAAGATCAATTAGCAGTTCACACACACTAAATCTGTGGAGAGGATGAAGAAAACTAGAGAGAGAGTTCTTTAGGAGAGAGAGAGAGAATTAATTTCGTGGTAACACCCGTGAGTAATCTCCACGGCAGACAGACTATTTATAACAGTATATCACATATTAATGAGGCTCCACAACCTAACAGTATGGTCTACGTACACTCTACCCTCCCCAGACCTCACCATGTAGAAATATACTAGGTATGTTGTTGTTGGTGTATTATATATTAGTGAAAGTTAACCGAATAGTCTAAAAATAAACAGTGAATTTTCTATGAATCCGTGATAAATAACTTCTCTCTGGTTGTTAGTTTTCATGTTACGTACTATACTAATACGTACTAAGGAAAATAAACATGAAGGCTAGGCTACTCTTCCCCTTTCTGGATCAACTTGACATGTTCGATGATAAAACCAAGAAACAAAAGTTAGACCATTGTCTGGGCCTCGGATTGCTCCGAGCTCATCGTCACAGCTCCTTCTGATATCCGCATTAAAATTCGATTAAATTGAATTTTCATCAAGAAGTCTTACACTAAGTACAAAGCGCTCCTAACAAAGGCTAGCTCCATTCATTTTATTTCATTTTTTTTAATCGCTTTGATCATGTTAATCTAATACGAGTATAAATTCTTGCTGACCATATTAATTTCTCTTTCATTCACGTTTATAAGGTTGTATAAAATTGAAAAAACAGATCAAATGATTTGAAATAACTAAATAAACGAAATGGCTATATATATGACAAGAAAAGGCACTAGCTAAAATTAATTACTACCAAAGATACAATTACATTGATAAGGTTTATTTAACTATACTAGCAGTTGGATAACTCAAATACCTATAATGCTATTTAAACTCTAAATATTTACGTGCAAGTTACATAGAAATTAATAATGCTCATCTATTAATATAGAGCAGGATTTAAAAAAAAAAAAAAAAAAGAGAATTCAGGAAGATCTAAATTATATTTCAAAAATGTGTGAGAAAATTAACTGAGTAACCACCATAAAAAAATTCAAAATATTAGAAAAAAAGAAGAAATTGCAAACTCAAAGAGGAAAAAAAAAAAACAGAAACTGCTCAACTTCTTTAAAAGTCCTATTTTCAAACTCTTAAAAAATTTGGCCAAAAAGAAAAATAACATAAACATATACCTTAGCTTACCATATTTGCATAAAAGAGTAGCATGGTTCTTCTCATGAACTGCACCAGGAAGACTTTTCAGGGCACCTTTCGAATTACTGGAATCTTAAAGGACCAATCTGCAAAACCCAACCGTTCAGTTGCAGTTACATTGGCGCCAAAACCTTGCCCAATGCCCACTACACCATTTATATACACTGAAATTACCAATTCCCACGATTAACCCTCAAATCGAAAATTCAAATTCCCAAAATGAAACCGCCCATTCTTCTACTCTTCTTCCTTCTCTGTTTTCTTCTCCAGTACGCTTCCGCAATTCAAATTCTCTCCAAATCGAAGCTTCAAAAATGCGAAAAAGTTTCTGATTCGAATAGCCTAAATTGCACCAACAAAGTCATCATCGACTTGGCCGTTCCCAGTGAATCGGTAATCTCTTCTTCTAGAAACTTCCCATTTACGTATCGATTTTTGTAAATGAACGAATTGTGTGTAAATGAGAGTTTGACGTTTGATGTTTGATGTAGAGTGGAAATGAGGCATCATTGGTGGCGGAGATAGTTGAAGTGGAAGAGAATTCAAGTAGTAATATGCGAACACTTCGAGTTCCGCCAGTGGTTACAATTAACAAATCAGCAGCATATGCTTTGTACGAATTGACATATATTCGAGTACGTCATTAAAAAAATTGTATGTTTTGTTTGGATTTGAGCATTATATTTGTTTGACCTTCGTAATCTTTTGGTGATGATTGTGGAGTAAATTATTGAAGTCTGAAAACGTTGTGTTAAAGTTTAAAGTATTTAAATGAATTGACATACACGCGAGTACGTCTTTGAAAAATCTCTGTTTGATTGTGCTCAAGGATTATATTAGTTTGATTTTCGTATGCCTTTGATGATTGTGTAGTAAAATATTTAAGTTCGAAAATTTTGGATCGAAGTTTATATTTGAGTAGTTAAATGAATTGAATTTTCGAAAGCTGTAAAACAGTCGCGTTTTTATGACGTTAATACAATTTTGGCGAATATTATTTTGACCTTTTTATTCTTTTGGTGATTTTGGAATAGAATATTGATGTCTGAAAACGTTGTATCACAGTTTAAGTTTAAGTATTTACATGAATTGAATTTTCGGCAGCTGTAGAGCAATCACGTTTTTATGTTGTTAGTAAATTTTTGGTGAATATTAATTTGATCTTTGTATTCTTTTGGTGATTGTGGAATAGAACATTGAAGTCTGAAAACGTTTATCAAAGTGTAAGTATTTAAATGAATTGAATTTTCGGCAGCTGTAAAGCAATCGCGTTTTTATGTTAGTAATATTTTGGCTAAGATTAATTTGATCTTTGTATTCTTTTGGTGATTGTGGAATAGAACATTGAAGTCGAAAAATGTTGCCCCGAAGTTTAACATTTAAATGAATTGAATTTGAGAAAGTTGTAAAACAATCGCGTTTTTATATGTTGTTAGTGAAATTTTGGCGAATATTTTGCAACATTTCAAAATGAAATATTTTCATATAAATTGGAACAGATGGAATAATTATGTTTGCTATTTGGAGAAGTGAGTGGAACTTTGTTTGATTCAGTAATGCTGCTGAATTGTATCTTAGAAATATTTAGTTCTTCTGAGAACTTGCAGGAGTTTTTGGTATATTTATTTTGCTTATACTAAGTTATCTGTTTGCCATTGCATAACATCTTTAAGAAAAAACTGATTGTCGTATGCATACTGCAATCCATTGTGTAGATTTTGTTTAGCAATGTCTATTTCTACGCAATTCTTCCATCTATGTGATCCATGTAATTCCTCCATATGCATGTCACATTGCTGTGTGTGTTATGACATACACTTCCATTTTTCTTATGGCAAATAATCAGCTCGTCTGATTTTCTTAGAATGGTGGAACAATGCATGTAGATGGACATTGGAGTCACTGTTATATAAAGCTTCATCTTTAAGATTATACTCTTGTGTTGTACAAAAACTTGTTTAGGCCACCAGATAGTAGACATGTCGATAAGCAAAGCAAAAGAGAAGTTACCATGTCTGTCCTTATTTGAAGTGAGTCCATGGTATTGCTTTCTCTCAGTTCAATTGAATTTTTTCGTGTAGGATGTTGCTTATAAACCACAAGAATTCCATGTCAATACACGCAAGTGTGAGCCAGATGCAGGGGCAGATGTTGTGCAGATATGTGAGAGGTAATTCTTTTGGTGGTGTTCTTCTCTAAATTGGACTTTAGGCAATTTTGCTTTTTCATAAACAATCTTTTCGCAAGTGTAAACCTTCATTTAATGGGAACAGTTTGAAAGCAAAAGGAGAATTTAAGGTGCAAAGGATGCCCTATTTGTGGATTCTACAATATATAGGACTCAGAAAGTTACTGACAGAACATAGTGCTCCATATTCGTACCTTTCCATATAGTATGACCAGACTTACCACTCTCTCATGAGTAACACTATGTTGATTTGTGAATATTTAAGATTTGATTTTGTAGGATCTTAATTGATCTGATAAAATCAGATCTGATTTGCTATAGATAGTTTAGGTAATTAGATCAAATAAGATCATATCTTGATTTTCATATCTGCTACAATCAAGCGATTTGATTGTGTATTTACTTTCATGTACTATAAATTTGTAGCTCTCACATTACTACAATGTACACTTTTGGTACCAATCTTACAATATAACTATGTTATTAGGTGCTTGAAAGACTCCTACAAATGGAAAAAGAGAATACAGCCATCTATATAACTTCATCCTTTTATTTTTTTGAATTTCCACCAACCGTACAGGAAAATAATCTAGAAATGATTGCTGACCTGAGTTTTAATTTGCCTCCGGTTTGTGTGGTTCTAGAATACTAAGTTTAGACTATGGACTCATGTCTTCATGTCTTTGTCGTGGTTCATATCTAATATTTTTTATTGACATTTCATCTTTGAACTATCTTTCCAGCAATTCTTCTGCTAACACTTAAGGACTAGATGTTTATATTATTTTGTAATATTTTAACTTTTTTGCAAGTGTACTGTCTATCAGTTGAGTAACTTTTTGATCTGTTTCTACAGGCTGAGGGACGAGAATGGACACATTATTGAGAATACTCAGGTAATGTTTGAGATTCTTAATTGTTTTAATCCTATTAGAATGTAAAATAATTGTTGCTGTTTGTCGATGACAAGTTCATCAACTTGTCAGTTATCATATCGAGGACAAGTTTATCTGATATCTAGGCTGGGCAAGCTATATGCAATTTCTTAATGACTGCTATAATATAGCTCTAAGGAAATTTTGTTGCCAATCATGATAACTAGGAGCTATCTTTCAAGTTGAATTTCTTAAGGTAAGTAATAGTATTTCATTTAAAACTATATTTAATGAGTTTAATTGAAGAGGTGGATGAAGATTTGTTTTGTTAATGAAGAACATTATCTACTAACAACCTGCAGGTCATTTGCATTTCAAATATTTTCTTACATTGAGGATTATCCTTTAGTGATTTCTCTGAGTACATGATATAATCCTCCTCCTATTTTTCTTCTCAGCCTACTTGTTGTCCTTGTGGTGGGGATCAGAGAAGGGTTCCTTCATCATGTGGAAACTTTTGTAAGTTTACCCTCCTGTTCTTAGAGAACATTTTCTCTTTGTTGTTGATTACAGAGTTTGCAAGAAATTGCTTCCTAGCTCATATAGTTTCTTGATTTAGTTGACAAGATGACGAAAGGGAAGAGAAACACTGCTCACTGTCTCCGGTTTCCAGATGACTGGTAAGGCCTTCATTATTATTGTCTATTTTTTGTGTCAATGTTATCCCTATTGGATTTTCTGTTTTATTATTTGAGATACATTATTTTGAAGGTCATGTAATTTTTTGGAAAAAGTTGTTTTCCAGAAATGCTGTTTTGACATGATTTTTTCTAATATTTCAGTTCCCATACCTTTTTCTTCTCTACTGCCGCTTCAATTTTATTGCTACCAGCTTTATGCAAGGATATATTGGTGTATAAAAAATTAGTTAATGCTGCAACAGTTCTCTCTACATTTAGGTTCCATGTATTTGGCATTGGGCAGCGCTCAGTTGGATTTAGCATCCGAATTGATGTTAAGAAACAATCTCAGAATTCGGTATTTTCTCTGGAAATCCTTTCTAGTATCTATTGCATGTACTTGGTGCATACTTGTGCCTGATTCAGATATAATTTCTCAGCATACATCAATCATTTCCTTTATATTTTGTTTTTCTTGTCTAAATAACGTATTCTGGTGTCTCGTATGCTGGATCGCGTCTTTAGAACATTGTTTATTGGCATCTAATGTATTCTGGTGTCTTGTTCCGCATTTGAGGCTTTGTTTATTGATTTATGCATAATAACTATTAGTCAAGGATGCCATCAGCATGAATTGGATAAAGACCATTGTCGCAAAACAGTGTTCCTTTAGCTAGTTTTCAGCACTGAGTTTATATCCTTTACACATCTATGTGTACAACTGGTTATTGATTAATCTGTCTTTCTGTGCATTAGCTCCAAAAATTTAGCGCGAGACATGGAATTTTTCTTAGCTCACCTTTCACCATTTTTTCTCCACGTTAATATCTACTAATTCATACTCCGTCCATCTCATTTGTGTGACACTATTTAGTTTTTGGGATGGAAAGTTGTTTTATATCATTAATACAAAACTAGTGTAATGTGAACGAGAATAGGCTGTCAAGCCAACTACTTTTGGTGATGTTCATGATGACTGATTATGAGTGCAAGGATGAATATAGCAGAACCTATGTTGTCATAGTTACATTGCGAATATTTCGTGGCAGGAAGTGATTGTCGGTCCGGACAATAGAACTGCTACATCCAGTGATAATTTTCTGCGGGTGAATCTGGTAGGAGACTATGTTGGATACACTGATCTTCCGTCTTTGGAGGACCTCTACCTTGTCATACCTAGACAGGTAGCTCTTGTTACTCATTTCACACTGGAACTCTTCAACAACTTGGAGAGTCCATATAGATCTCATGTAGATACAAAATTGACATGCACCTTTTTGATTATTTTACAGCAAACAAGTAGCTAGTGATGGTGAGCAAAATTTAATTCTAGAGTTATCAGCATAAACTGTGGCATTTCAGTCTTAATTCCCCCTTTATTCTGGTAGCTGTATTACCTGATAGTAATTGCTGATGATATGCTATGCTGGAAATCACTCCTTAAATTGGTGCATTGTGCAGATTTAATTGTAGAGGACCAAAAAATAATGCAAACTGCATATAAAAATTAGAAAGAACAGAAAAGAATAATGCTTATTATTTTATTATAGATGCAATTGCTTATGCAAAACTTTTGTCCATGTGTCTTTTGTCGATTATGCAAGCATTTCTATATTCTCGCTGCAATTAGTTTCGTGTTTCTGATGGAATATTTGTTTGTTATTTGTGATATTAAGAGGTTTTGTATCTCTCTTACTGAAGGGTGGCCCAGGACAACCACAAAATCTGGGAAGCAATTTTTCCATGTGGATGCTACTTGAGAGGGTGTGGTTTACTCTAGATGGAGTTGAATGTAACAAAATTGGTGTAGGTTACGATGCTTTCAATGCACAGCCAGATTTTTGCTCAGCACCATTTTGGAGTTGCCTGCACAACCAGCTATGGAATTTTTGGGATGTCAGTAAATATTAAACAACGTATACTTTAATCTGTCTTAATTGCATCAAAAGACATACATCTGTCTAAGCCATATTTTACTGTGGACCTTAGAAGTAATTTTGCAATGTTACGGACTTGAAATATGAGTTAGTTTATCTTGCAGGCTGACCAAAATAGGATTAGTCGAAATCAGGTGCCGCTATATTGCGTGCAAGGAAGATTTGAAAGAATCAACCAGCATCCAGTTACGTTACAGGTTTAAATTTTGTGTCTGCACAAATGTCTTTCGCTTGTGCTTGTAATTTACAAGTCTCTGCAGAATGCAGGAAGTCACGCATTCTCTATTGGAATTACAGAAGTCCTGAACACAAATCTGTTGATAGAACTGAATGCAGATGATATAGAATATGTTTATCAAAGGTCAGTCATGTTATTTGGTATTGGTGCTTTGTCTTTATGGTTCTACTTGGCCTAATTTTTGTCCATGTTCCTCTTTATCTTTATCTGAAGAATGTGAGCAAATCTGATGGCTGATTTATATCACCTCCAGATTGAGCTTGCAATAACAAAGACCAACATATGAATGCCCTTTACCGTCCTAAGTTGATACAAGACCAATTCCTTAATGTTTCTTCATCAACTTTTAAACTAGTTTAATACTATCTAGTCCAGAAAAAATAATCTTAAATTAACTTTTGATGTTTTTCCTGTCAAATAAATTTAGGCAGGATTTTACAATCAGTCATTTGAGAACATATTTGATGCTTTAGACTTTTTAGGAGAAGGATAAGTTTCTTTTTTGAGTAAGTTACATTGTTTTCTCTAATCCAAGAATTTTGTTCCTGCATATATTAACATTTGGGAACTCTAGGACTTTTATAATCATATCATGGAGATTATTTATTTTTTCTTGTCATGTTTTCTGCAGTCTATCTACCTTTACTACTATTATTCATGTTGCTTAAATAAAACAATGTCTCCTATCAAAAAATGCCAACTACTTTCCAAATACTCTATTAAGTTTAAGAAGCATCCAACTTTTAATTAACAGCATACGTTATCAACTAATAGGAAAATAAAGAGAAAAATTGCCCCTTCTATGCTTAATAACAACTTTATAAGTATGAGGATAATATGTGAATGGAATTAATATATCAAAACACCAAAACGTTAAAACATCAAATAGAAACTTGTTCATCTGTATAGATTAATTTGGGCAGGCAATGCGCATTGATTGAACATTTTTTAAGATTGATTTGAGCCTTTTATGCAGGAGCCCTGGTAAAATTCTCGGCATTACAATCCCAACTTTTGAAGCTTTAACTCAATATGGAACAGCAACAATTACAACAAAAAATATAGGTGAAGTGGAAGCATCCTACAGCCTCACGGTAACTACTTTATGTTTAGCCAATTAAAATATGTTATATCAGCTCATCAGTTTAATGTTCTGCTATGCTTTTTAGGAGGATAATCTTTCATATTCACATTCCAGTATTAAGCCGCCAAAAGCCCAAAATGAGCTAGCTCAGGTAGTAAGGAGTGAATCTTGGTTCATCCCCTATGTGGATAACCTGAACGTCTAAAGTACTTTGAGGCATCCAACAGGCTTTGGGCCTGGACGAGTCCTCCCCTCCTCCTACTGAACTGTTCCACAGAGACCTCCCCACCCCCCACCCCACCCCAACACACTCTCATCCACAAAAGAGAAAAGGAAAAAAAACGTAAGAGAGTCCCAGAATAGGTCATGCTACATCGTTATAGCATTATCTTGGTAAGTAACGTAGATGTCTGATAATAGAAACGTGATTAAAACACCGCAAGCCTGTCGACATAACTCTAACTTTTAGCAGGTATACTTCATTCATCCGCTTGAATAATTTGAGAAACTTTAATAATTGACTTTTTCATCCTGCAGTTTGATTGCTCAGCTGGTGTCAGCCAAATGGAGGTCATCATTACTCAACTTCTGATATATGATACAAAGTCATGATAATTTTAGAAGAAGAAATAACTTTAAGTAAACCTTATGGTGCTGCAGGAACAGTTTTATATAATGAAGCCAAATGAAGTCATCACTCGAGCATTCAAGTTGTACCCATCAAGTGATCAAGCTGCAAAGTATGTCTGTTCAGGTAATAATTAATGGGGAGGGCATGAAATGTAACAGATGATTCCGAAGATGCCAAATTTTCTATGTTTACTCTTTGTTGCAGCTATTTTGAAGGATTCAGATTTTAATGAAGTTGATCGGGCAGAATGTCAATTTACAACCAAAGCTACTGTTCTTGATAATGGATCACAGGTAAGCTGTAGTTAATGCTGCTGGAAATTTGGTCAAACTGCGTGTGCATATTCTTTTCTAGAATTATAAAAAAGAAAAAATAACAATGATATAATGGGCTACATAATGAGGAGAGTGTGTTGAAATGTGTGACCATCTCATCTAAAAGCTTAAGCTGTTTGAGTGAGCACACTACTATCTATTCAATTGTCTTCCAACACAGCCCCAACATGCGACCTGTGTAAGTTTTTATTGATAACTCGCCGCGATGAGACTCAAACCAAGACCTTAGGCTTTGATACCATGTTGAAATATGTGACTACCTCATCAAAAAGCTTAAGCTGTTAGAGAGAGTGCACTTTTATTTTATATAATTATCTTTTAAACAAAGTAGAGCAGACAGACTGGAGAGTTCTACTCTTCCTGCGTCGTTTACAAATTTAGACCTATGAATTATGATAGTTGAAATCTGTAGTCTGACATGGGGGCTAGTCTGACTTAATTCTTTAAGAGAGAAGGTATTGTGTTTTCTAAGTATTGTTATATGCAAACGTTCGTAGTTGAGCCACCGATGGTGTTAAAATCTTAGCACCTTGGATGACTAATTTGTTGAGAGGCCAAAATGCTAACAGAAAAGAGTGTCATATGTGCTTCTTTTCAATAGGACTATAAGATTACAACTACATGTGAAGCGTGAAGTATTTAGCACTCTGTCATTTCCATTTGTAATGATGTTTGCATTGTTCTGTATTTCGTATAGCTGTCAACCTGGAGTGTCTTGGCTTCTGCTGTCATTGATCAAAATTAAATGTGCTTATTCGCAAAAGGGTAGAGAAAATGGAATGGACAAGCTTTGTTTCGTTTTTCTCTTCTTGCTTGCTTGATGCAAATAACTGCACTTTCAAAAACTGCTACTATCCCATCAGCTTTACCTCCCAGCGTCCGATGAAGTTTCAGTTTTACTTCCCAATAAGAGTAGCTCTTCCGGGTTCCAATTAGTCTATTGTGAAATTAGCTTTTTAAAATATGCATTCTTTTCTCCTCCTACCCATTCCTTTTGCCATTAGATTATCCTAAGACTGATCTTCTCTAGGATCTAGGTTTCTCAAGCATTCTTCAGAAAATATTGTTGGTAGGGCTACCAGATAAGCATGTAATATATTCACTAACTCTTATTTGTATCGTTGTGCACATGTTATCTTCTTAATGCAGATTCCGTTTCAACCTCCTAAGGCAAACATTAATGGTTTCTTTGGGAGCATTGAGGATCTATGGAAAAAAATGTGGGAGAATTTGACAGATTTTCTAACTGGGAAAAGCTGCAGGTACTTAGTTCCTTTATGTCCTTGATATAAAATTGTCACAATGAAGTATAATATAGGTATAGACTCTTGGAAAATTTTTATGTCAATAGCAGTGCTTTCGGTTGAGTTTACTTAAGTTACATGCTCCTAATTGATTTTCACTAAGGTTATATACTCACATGAGTGCTCCAGGCATCCTTAATGTTAAGTTTCTGGCTGCCTTACAATGGTCTTTGCTTAACAATGGTAAACTATAGGGAATTTAAAGATTTATCACTTACATTTAAGGTTTTTGAATAATGTTCAAGGATTCCCATGTTGATATTGTTCAACAACAACAACAACAAACCCAGTATATTCCCACATCGTGGGGTCTGGGGAGGCTAGAGTGCACGCAGTCCATACCACTACCTCTAAAGAAGTAGAGAAGCTGTTTTCGATAGCCCCTGGCTCAAGACAAAGGACAGTATATATAGAAAAAAAAAATGCATGGAACATGATAAAATAACATAGGTATGACATAAAAAAGGGCAGCCCGGTGCACTAAAGCTATCGCTATGCGCGGTGTCCGGAGAAGGGCCCCACCACAGGGTGTATCGTACGCAGCCTTACACTGCCAAAAATATTGAATACTGCCAAACAAGGACACCAAAGCCCTCCTACCTACTGCCTACGACTCAAGCACACACCTTAGCCCTCTGTCCTAATGTTTTTCCTCCATACCTTCCTATCCTTGGTCATATCCTTAGTCAGCTGTAACTACTCCATATCATGTTTAATCACTTCCCTCCAGTATTTCTTCGGTCTACCCCTACAACGCTTGAAACCGTTCAAGGCCAACCTCTCACACCTACGAACCGGGGCATCCGTGCCTCTCCTCATCACATGGCCAAACCACCTCAACCTAACTTCCCGCAATTTATCCTCCACCGACACCACTCCTACCTTCTCCCGAATACTCTCATTCCTAACCTTGTCAGCCCTTGTAAAACCACACATCCAACGCAACATCCTCATTTCCACCACCTTCAACTTTTGGATATGAGAATTCTTAACCGGCCAACACTCCGCTCCATATAACCATGTTGATATTGTTCATTTCTCATTTTTCTTTTCTTTTCTAAAATGGCTTCTTCACTACTGTATATCCTTTCCAAACCTGCTCTAATATGCTTTACTTGAGCTTAGGGTCTTTTGGAAACAACCTTCTACCTTCACATGATAGGGGTAAGGTTTGCGTACGTACCACTCTCCCCATACTCCACTTCTGAGATTGCATTGGGTATGTTGTTGTTTCAGGATTCCTATCAAATAACTTCAATGTTCGTGTTAATTGCCTGAAATCTGAATAGCTTTTCTTTTGACAAATAATGTCTTATTAGCTTCAGTCAACAAATATTATTAACTATAGAATTGTTAGTCCTTCTGTATTGAATGCCTTTATGAAATTTCACTACATCAAAAAAGAATTGTTAGTCCTTCAGTATTGAATGCCTTTATGAAATTTCACTACATCAAAAGAATTGTTAGTCCTTTACATATTAACTAAAAAGATTGGTGATAGTGTATAAATTTGAATTAGGAGACCAGTAAGATTTGTTTTTCAAAACTGAACTGAAATAGCTACTTTAGGTTCAATTATCAGTTCTTTCTACATTAAGATGTGTCATGTGCTTCAGATAATGCCTCTGCTTTCTGGACCAAGCTTGGTATAATTTTAGATTTATTCCTGAGCAACGTGTCTGTTATAAGCATAGATGGATCAATTGAAGTTTTATTTTAGAAATTGATGCATCTCTTTTTCTTGACTTCCAATTCTGTCTTGCAAATTGGTCTTATTCTGATTAGGAAGTTGCTTGTTTCCATCACGTTGAGTGGCTTGATAATATAAGATGTCATGAAGATATTTTCTATCATCCTAAGTACTTCCATAATCTCGTGTTTAGTGAAGGAGGAAATGCTTGCATGAATTTTTTACATCAAGTTGTTAGCTATGTTAGTTTGCTGATGTCTGATGTGGGATGTTAGATTTAGCTGAAAGTAAGAGTAAGTCCTGTCTATTTCCAGAGTAAAAAGTAGTGTCAAAGTTAGTTTTCAATTGGATTATGCAACTCTGGATCTTTATGTGGACAGAATCAAGTGCTATGGATTCTTCGACTTCAGCTGCCATATAAAGTACATCTGCATCACTTGGGTGGTGATGTTTGGTCTGCTCTTGGCAATTCTTCCAACAGGTTTCTTGCTAACATAACATTTGTAGTGATCTTTAGAAGTTGAAAGAAGGAACATAATTGGTGGTTATGTTATTATTATGATTTACAGTTATTGTACTGCTCTGGCTTCTTCACCAGAAAGGTCTTTTTGATTCTCTGTATGACTGGTGGGAGGATCATTTTTCAATTACTGAAGATAGACATATGAGTCGTTGGAAGCACAGTTACGATGCTGATCCGTTAGGATCTCATCACAAGAGAAGTCATAAGAACGAGCCAAGGCATCATAAGCATCATGCACATAGAAGGCACACAAGGTCTCACAATGACCCTAGGCGCGAGAATCTTTTGGGAGAAACTGATTATCATTACTATCTTCACCATGTGCACAAGGATAAGCATAAACATGGAAAAACCAAGAGCTCAGGCATCACAAAGCCACTTCGTTCAAGGAAAGGGGAGGACGACCACATGAGACATCACAGACGAATAAACAAGAGAGAAACTTCGGGAGGACCTATCATAACCGAGAAGAGAGGTGATGTAAATCAAGAGGAACATCTAAGGCACAAACATCCAATTTTAAATGACACACACCATAAGAGGCAAAGCAAGTTGAAAGAATGACTAAAGCTGGTTGACAGTGTTTGTCAGAGCCTTGCAGCTATCTCATGTACAGAAGATGCTAATTTTGTTATTCTTCTTTATAATGTGCTTTTGAATTCTCTTGATTTACAAACTAATTTTTCTAGGGATATTTTGCAGGGCAGAGCAGGGTTCTGAATTATGGGGGAGCAGGAAATAGTGAACTTTTGCCTATATTGCTCTCTGATTCTAGGACTTTTCATTCAAAACTGTACCATGTATTGAATTTATACACACGTTTGTTCTTTTCTTCTTCAATAACTACTACACTTTGTGTTTAAATCATAAAAAAAGAAAAAATATATATTTGTATAAGCATCGATATCAGTAAATTTTAGCAAAATTTTCCCAGACTAATGATTTGCTGAGTTGTTTCTTTCTTTGTCCCAGCATTCTTTCAGCGGCAATATCTTCTGCTGCTTTGAGAATATCCGGGTATGTTTGAATTCCTGGTATTGTCTTTAGACACTTTTACTGACTATCCCATCTATCGTGTGTTGGCTATTGTATCTACTCATCTTTTTCCGATATCCTAACGTGGTAGCCGTTTGGAAACTGTAAACCAGGAGTCCGCACTATGTTTCCTCCTTCAATTGTTTGCCACCTGACAGTTTTTTTCAGTTATAATTGATTAGCTCCCTCTCTTTCTTTCTCAAAGATTTTAAATGCAAGTAATGCTCTTACCTATATTTGGTCACGAGTGAGTGGAGAAAGACAGCCATCTGCACCTTAGTGAAATCTGTTCCTACGCAAAATCTCATACCACCACCAAAAGCCATGAAATTTCGAGATGCTCCATTCAGTTCTATTCCCTGTATTCCATGAATATATCAGAGTAGAGTTAAGAAAATCACACACACAACCACTTTCATCTTCTCTATCCTTTAGTATGTGCAAATATAAAACAACAAATAAATGATGAAAGGCCCACCTCCCATCTCCATGGATTGAAGTCAAGGGGATCTTGATATTTGGCAGGGTTTAAGTGTACAGCTGGAGGACAAACCATAACCGCCCAACCAGCTGGAATGGTATGCCCTGCATCAGATAAGTATTACATTAAGGTATGTTCCTATAACAAAATTTGTGGCTTTATTCACAGGAAGATAATCATATACCTTTGAAGTTGATATCTCTTAGTGTTTTTCGGAAGATAGCAGGAACAATATTTGCCAGTCTGACTGTTTCATTAATGACCTACACATCGAGTATTAATGAAGAATATTCTTAGTGCTGGTTACTAAGAATTTTGCAAAATGGAAAATCAGCTTTAATTGAAATACCTGAAAGGTAAATTTCATTGATTTATATTCTTTCCATGTAAACCCAGAAGCAGGATTTTCTCTGCTTCTAATTATTGCATCATGTTCCTCCTGAAAGTCATTAGATACCCATTAATTCTGGCATGTAATGAGGATGATTAGTTGAAGAAGATTGGTCATACTTACTGTTAATTCTTTTAAAGCCAAAGGATGATCGTGAAGAAATTTAGTAGCTAAAGTTATAGCCAGAGAGGTGGTCTCAAAGCTGGCAAAGAGCAGTACAAACATCAAATCCAGAGCTATTGCCTCTGTGAGGATTGTGTCGTTCCTTTGAAGTTCTTCTAGGACATAATCAAAGAAATCAGCTTGTTCCTTCCTAGGCTTTGCTCTTCTTTCCGCTAGCATTGTCTTTAGCATCTTCATTGCCTTCTTTCTTCCCTGATTATCACCTCTAGAGTCGGTTAATCACGTCAACAAGTATATGGGCCCACCATTCTAACCCAAATTTCGCAGAACTGCACTCTAAATATGTAGTGTTCATACCTGTAAGCACTTGTGATAGGCAGTTCCAGGGATGTTTACAGGAAAGGAAATCAATCCCTGTATAAAAGCTACAAAACTTTCCCGCAGATTTTCTGATGAGGTCTCAGAATCATAGCTGATTAGCTTTTTTGCAGTTAGATCAAATATCATCTGCAGAAACACCAGGAGATATTCTGATTAAAATTGAGAGCCTTTTAATATATTTCTAAGGGGGAATTTTGAAGGGGAGCCTTGGTGCAACTCAAAAGTTTCTGCCATGTGATAGGAAGTCACAAATTCAAGCCAAGGTTAGGCTGCATGCACAAGACCCAATGTAGTCTAGTCCTTTTGTGGATCTCGCGCATAGTGGGAGTTAGTGCACCGGGCTCCCCCTGTGGAATTTTGGCAACTTACATTGGCAGTTGCTTCTTTCATCTCTACACTTGTTTGACCTGACCACCTCTTCAATTTATTTTTTGCTGCCTCTTCAACCTCAGGCATCATTTTTTTCAGACTTTCAGGACCAAAAAGGTTCAGTACCATGTTCTTCAAGTACTTGTACATGAAACCATGCAAGGAACCTACATTTTGCCTTCCAAATATCTCAGTGAATGTATCTGGATACCAGCTCTGAAACAACTGTCCCTCTTGCTGAAAGATGAAGTAATTAAGGTCCGGGTCTGTAGATACTATAACAGGACGCCCCACTACACTGGTTCGGAAAATCGGTCCATACCTGAAATACATTGCCAAAAGTCTTATTTACTAAGATGGTAAAATGAAGTATGGTAAATGCCAATATTTGTTATTTTTATCATATATAAAACCAAAAAGAGTGGATTGCAATAACCACCTTTTCACCCTTTCCTTCACAAAGGGAGCAATATCTGATGTTGTATTTGGGGCAAAAAACTGAATGGTCTCGCCGAGTAACGGCCAGCCCATTGAACCTGGTGGGAGTTTTCCATTGCATCTGGGATTCCTCCAGTTGTAAACCCAATGTATAATGATCATAACAAGAAAAACTCCAATGCACATACCAAGAGATATCATCTTAGTAAATGCAGATGTTGGAGAAGTAATAATAAATGAAAAGATTGTTCAAAGAAAAAAAGGAAATGTAATAGTTATATTATCAATAGGAAGTGGGAGAGTAATGGTAGGAGATGTTGTGGAGAAAAAGACTTGTAGAATGAGAAGAAACTGCTGTCATGTACTCCATATCCACGAGGAGGAGTACTTAAATAGGCAGGCTAGAATTACAACTAATTATTAGAATAATAATTTTAATTGTTTTTTCAAGTTGGTTGCTCAAAAAAAAAAGCTGTACAAGTAGTTGGAGATAAGAATAGTATTAGCCAGAATAATTTTTTTGCGTTGAGAACACCCTCATTCTTTTGTCAACGGGCATATTTAAAAATGAGTAATAGAAAAAGCCTAGCATAACGATGAAGCTTACACGATCCTTCCTCTCTTTTCTCTCTCTCACACTCTAGATATGAAGGGAAGCCTTGAATTAACTAGTAAAATTGGTGCCATGTGACGAAGTGGTCACTAGTTCAAACCATGAAAACAGTCTCTTGTAGAAATACAATATAAGGTTGCATACAATAAATCCTTGTAGTCCATTCCTCCTCCGAACTTGGTATATAGCAGGAGCTTTAGTGCAATCTATAGATAATCTTTGAAAGGTCTTAAAACACACATAACTGAAGGAGCACTTGCCAGAAATGTTGCATATCTTTAGGAGCTTTATTAGGAAAAAAAAAAAAGATATATTCTTTTAATTCTCAGATTTAATAGGGTGAAAGTTGGATTTTAAGACATCTATTGCTTACATTTGGAAGTATGAAATCAATCATCAAGATGGATTGCAACAACTACAAAATCTAATGGTTGCATCAGCTGCATCAAAAATCTTCTCAATATCTAAGTTAAATACTGTCTTTCAAACAAACTTAATGTAAAGAATTAAGATTCAATTTAGTTTTTGCAAGATTCAGATCTCATCTTAGATCTTATTCTTTAGCTGTTGTATTCGGTTATACCATTTTAAATTCTGAATCTTTTCTCTTACTAAATTATCTTATCTTCTTTTTCATTTGTTACATTGGAAAATACTATATATATAGAAATAACAAAATCGTTCATAGGCTACATTGCTTATATCAATCAGAAGTAAAAAACTCCATTTCCTTGATCTTGTGTCCCCAAACTAACAAACTTCATGTTTTATTACATTCATTTGCTAGAAATCTGCATATTTGTTTACCTCTCTACAAATGTGTCTAATATTCGCCTTCTTGGCTTCCAGAAACTAGGGGTGGGCAGGGTATCGTATATACTGAATTATTATACCGAATCGAAATTTTTGATACTATGGTATTTGGTATGGTATATGGTATATATTTTCAATCTTTTTGGTATATGGTATGGTATACGATATTTACAAATGACATACCGAAATACTGAATACTACACCGAAATATATATAGTTACATAAGTAACTTATAGAGAGAGAGACAAACAAAAAAAATACTTAGTATTAGTATAAAAATGTTTAGACTTTGAAACTTTTGTTACTCTATCTTGATTGAAATGTCTTTTTGGTGTAATTGACTAATAAAAGGAATTATTTGTACTTCTTTTTCAATATTTCTATATGTGTAATGCATTTTTATGATACAATTAAGACATATTTTTGAAAAGTTGAAGTAATAATACTCTAACATACGAGTATATATTGTCAAAGTTAAACAAACTATGATTATCGATTACCATATCGCAAAGTACCAAAAATCAAACGTAAAAATACTGAATTAATATGGTATGGTAATAGTATAATATTTTAAAAAACCAAATACCAAAATTACAGTACCAAAATTTCAAATACCATACTATACCCACCCCTACCAGAAACTATTTGCAATCGTCAATAATAACCTTAAGAGTTATATTGTATATTGTCTTTTGTGGTAAATTGAACAAAGAAGGCAATCCGTTTCCACCTCTGTTCTTCAAAATAATCTTATTTGACAACATGAAAAATTAACTGTTCTTTTGCCTTACAGTAAACTCTTTTCCATTTTCAACACATAGAGCACCACCCCCACCGTCGAGCCGCGGGCTTAATCACTAAACAATGAAAGATAGGTAGGTTTACTGTGGATAATGACCAACCATTATATGCAGTTTAGCATGCTTCATCATACTAATCCTGCATTTGTTTGTATTTTAATATTATAATAATGTACTTAAGATTCATGTATTAGACAAAAACAGAAAGGGGACAATGAGTTTATCAAACTGTTTAACTCTTAAACTAAACCAAGCGCGGGAATCAAAATCTTTGTCTGGTTCTTGGGATTTTTATGGCTAAAATAAACTCAACTCGTGTGCAGACTGAACTGTTTGGGTCAAAGAGGGGTCCCCTTTCTTACTTTTTTGATGACCGTGGCCCGGCCCCTTGCGTGCACCTTGACTAATTCTACGGGATATCTAACACCTCCCTCATCAATGCTTGGACATATTGGAATTAATCACCTAAAATTTTTTGTTTCGGTTAAAATTTGACCCGAGACATCATAATTCTTACCTACTTCATTGATAACTAGACCTGGCTGCAAAGGGGCTCCCCTTTTGTGTTAGCGTTTTATTTTCTTGACTTTAAAGTGTTGCTTTTTGTCACTATTACAGAGAAATTTGTTGTTTTCTCTGTTAAAGAAACATTAGGAAAAATCCTAGTTATTGCTGGAATGATATGTCAATGGTGCTGTACCATTGTACCAATTAATCGGTGATTTGTTTTTAAAAGGTTTTTTTAAGTGGAAAGTATTAAGTGAATACAGAGAAAGAGACCAATTTTGAATGGATTGCTTAAGAGGATGACACAGATTGCTCAACTGCCTTTTGGAATTAGGCTTATGTGGTGATGCAGAATAATGACAGCTCAATTTGACTCACTCTTAGAATTTTTTTTGTAAATAAAGAATTAGTACTAACTATGTTAGATTAAGAGAGATTAAGGAAGTGCTTAATGAAGTCAAATTCTCTGGACATTGTTAAAGTACTTAAATTTTTAATAGCTTACGAGTAAGCGACTTTTTCTTGTATTTCCTTTTGGGGTTTGGGGCTTCTAAGAACCGACACAAAAAGGTCCTACTTGTCTTGATGGTGTAAAGCACCAGATCTGATATTGGGGACCACCAATTTTTTAAGCCAAAATCTTTCCACCTGGTGTCAATTTTTTATGGGAAAAAGGTAAATATGTCCTTAAACTTTGCGGAAAAAATTCAGATATATTCTTCGTTAAAAATTTAGCTCAGCACGTTGAAGTTTTGATCTATGTATATCCCTGTTGTCAAGTTTTTGGGTTATATATACCTCTGTTATCAAGTTTTGAGTCATATATACCTCTGTCGCCGTTAATTGCTTTGTTGAAATTTTCCAACCCTCTTTCCTTTTATTTTTCTTAAGAAATTATATTTGTCACATCACCTTTTATTGCCACATCACATGTAATTAAATTCACCCCTTCTTCTACCTATTAAACGTCCGTCAAATTCTCTCATCTACCTCATAATTTCTTTGAATTTTCTCTAATTTGCCGTAACTCCTTTGTTGTATTTTTAGATTCTTGCCTAACTGCTCCTTTCATACATACATACATAAGTGTAAAAGATATCCTCTTAATTGACAACTTGTTTTTGTTGTCTCTATATGGACGGCCTCTTTTACACCTTTACATCCCAATTTCTCACTTTGATTTTCTTTTTTTTTTTCTTGATGTTGATATTGATAGTGGTACGAAAGATGGAGGCGATTGATGATACTAAAATAATTTGCAGTTGGTAAGTACTTTAATTCTTGATTTTTATCGTAATTATGCATTGAGTTTTTATGGGGTGTTCTTGACTTTTTTTATTTTTTACTTTATGATTCTTGGGGTTATGCAAGAATCAAAAACACAACAAAGGAATCTCGTCAAATTAGAGAAAATTCAAAGAGATTGTGAGGTGGATGAGAGCATTTGAGGGATGGTTTATGTGTAGAAGAAGCGGTGAGTTTAATTATATGTGATGTGGAACATATAATTTCTTAAAAAAAAAGGGGGGCGGGGGGGGGGGGGGGGGGGGGGGAGGGATTGAAAAATTTTAGCAAATCAATTAACGGCCCAAAACTTGACAACAGGGGTATATATGGCCCAAAATTTGGACGGTAAGGGCATTGGTGAGCTAAACTTTTAAGTGAGGATATATCTGAATATTTTTGCAAAATTTAGGAGCATTGTTGACCCTTTTTCCTTTTTTTTTTTTTTTTGGTAACTGTTTTGCATCGGTAAAAATTTTACATAACATGTCTTAGTAGCCAAACAACTTTTTTTCGAAAAATTATTTCACTTTAATAAAAAAAAATATAGATGTATTTGGCCATGAAAATTTCATATACAATTTGAAATTATATTTGAAAAAATGAAAACAACTAAAACTTATTTTCACTTTTTTCATTCCTACTTCTCTAACAAAATTTCAAAAATAACTCCAATTTATATTAAAGGTCAAACACAACTCCAACTTCAACTTCAACTCTGAAAAATTATGATTTTGATGGCCAATAGTGGCCTTAATATAGTTACATCAGATTTTTTTAAAAGAAATAATTATGATGTTCAGATTAGTTTTCTCATTCCTTGAATTAATTTCGTCGGATATTTTTCACTTTTTACTAATAAGAAGTACTAGATATTTGTCCATCAACACGAAGATAAATGGGAAAAAATTATTTAATATCTTTTTAATATCTGTTGAGACTTGAGCGATTAGGTCACACGGCGTCATTTAGTACATCGGAAAAAGTTAATAGGGATATTCTAAGAGATTATTTTATCTCATCCTTAATATGCGATAATAATTTCATCATTTTAATATAAATAGTGAAATAAAATAATTTTGAAATTAGTTAATATTTTTTATCAAATACGAGATAAAATTAATCTCAAATTTTATTTCGTGATCATATTTTTACTCGATATACCAAACAATCCCTTAGTACAGTAGTGATTAAAAAATTTACAAAAATATTCAAGATTTAATATATAAAGTAACTTTTGACCCACTTAATAATATAATTTGTGATAAAGTATTTGACTTACCAGTCTTCCTTATACGTGGCTATCCCTTGTACCTGAGGGATCATTTGATATAATGTATAAGAATAGTGTAAAATAAAGTGTATTAGTAATATTTATATTATTAATATTTGTATTAGTTATGTTAGTATTTTCTTTGATATATTAAAAATAATATGAATTATATAATTTTTTTAAAAAAATATTTTTTTATAAAAATATCCTCCATATATATATATATATATATATATATATATATATATATATATATTGAAAAAGATGCGGAAAAACTTTTGGGGGATAATTGTATCTTTAATCATTCTAATGTATGCACTAGATTCATTGCGTAATGTCATAAATTTTGAGGTATTAGTAATACACAACTCAATACACAATAGAGTATATAACTAATGTCTTATATTAGTTATACATAGGCTAAAATATATATCAAACAAGTACTAATAATACATAAGACCAATGCATACGTTATTTATTTTAATACACTCTATCAAATGACCCCTAATTATGCATACACTTTATCACCTAATCGTAGTTAACTAATGTGCATCTTTATCATTTTTGTTATTTTGCATCGCTTCTAAAACTTATTTCTTTAGTTTAACCAAGAAATCAACAGTAAATGGTTTCTTTTTTATCGGTGTAACCATTTGATATTCACAATTTATTATTATTAACTGCATGTGATTCGATTAATTTAACTTTATGTCAAAGTTAGATTCATTATTAAATAGAGTAAGTGTTTCCAATTTGAGATCTTTTTCATGTTTATGACTTTGAAGTCTTGAACTTGATACATAAGGGCGAAACGATTTGAACTATTTTGTCACTACCCTCAGTGATACTTAGTAATCGGCTAAAGGGGGTGCTTGGATGATTGATGATTTTTTTAAGTGACTTAAGGTAAAGTACTTAAAAATATTTTTGGTCTTTATTAAATATTTTTAAAAAAATATTTAAAAGTTAAAAACATCTAACTGTAAGTCAATTCAAACACCCTCGAAGTACTCATCTCTCTCTCTAAATAAGAAGTTAAGAGTAGCATTTGACTTTTAAACTTTTACTAGCACTAATAATAAGTTAATTCAAACACCTTCAAAGTAATCATCTTTCTCTCTCAAAATAAGAAGTTACGAATAGCATTTAATTTTTTAACTTTTACTAACAGCGGCGGATCAAAGATATTATTTGTAAAATAGTGTTTAGAGAGAGTTCTCACTCTAGTAGAGATATAATCGAAAAGTACACCTTCTATGTTTTTTTTTTCTGCTTCCTCCATTTTACCTTTATTATTAATTATGTATTAGTTATTTGTTAAAATATTAAATTTATTACATTTAAATGGTGATATGATAATTTAGCATTTTACTTAATCATGAATTAGTAAAAATAGACGAATTGAGTATTTTAAAACAAAAAAAAGAAGAAGATTTTTTTCCTTTCCTTTGGGTGTTAAAATATACTTTTTACCCTCCTAAGCTTATAATGCATGGTGATTAAAGCCAGTCAGCCACAGGTTACAACTTCTCAACTCAGGGCATGTTCGTATTATATGGGCTTAAGTTAGAAATAATAACTTAGGATTTTGGCTTATTTTTGTTATTTAGATTTAAGGAAAAATTTATATGTAGCAAATTTAAATTCATTATTAGATGCTTCATGGCTACAGTTTTATAATTATTTAAAATAGCAATTTGTATTCTATATTTTAAGTTATTTGTTTACCATAAAAAGATATATATATATATATAGATCAATGCCCCTTATTTTTATAAAACTTGTTGAGATAAATAAGAAATGATTTAATCACTATAATTACGTTATAAATTTAAATTTAAAGATTGCTTTTCATAAATGATTCTTATTTAAACGACTATCACTTTATTTTCAATAGCTCAATTCAAATTCAAAATCGATTTCACTGTATATTTTTTTTCCTTCGTGATCTTCAAAGTAAATCATATTTGCTGATACAAGATCTCGAACTTGATTAAATACAATACAAAATACATATCTGATACTGTAAAATTAAAATACAAAGACATGTGTTACACTCTAAAGAACACAACACAATCCAAATACACATCTGACACTGTGCCAAAATACATGCATATATGCAAACACTCATACATTACAAAATACAATCGTGTTGAAATGAAAAGACAATATCTTTTTTCTTCATCTTATTTTGAATCATCTTAGAAGATTTCTCAACTTCAGGACTTGAAATTTTGTTGTTTGTTTCAATTTTTTGCTTTCTTTTTTTCTCCAATTTTTGAATTTCTTGGGGTTTGGGAGAAGAAACTTTTTTCAATCCTTTTTCTTTCATAATTTCGGCCATCTTTTCTGAATCATTATGATACTTCGACCTCACCTTTTCAACACTCACTAATTTCTTCGACTCATGTGTAGGCGTAGAAAATAGTTGAAAATAAAATCTAAAAAATAGGAGAAAAATTGAAAAAAAAAAAAAAAGAAAGAAAGAAAGAGATAAAGTAAGAAAAGGAAAGAGATAAATATCGTGGCGTGAAAAGAGATAAGTTACATATGGTAAAAAGACGGTAGTGACTTGACCTCACTGAAAATATTGTTATTTTTGCTATAAAACTTAATTTTGTAAAAATATTGTTATTAAGCTTCATTATGAACACAAGTTTGCTACACATTTTTTTCCTTAGATTTAAAGCAAGTGCTTAATCGTTTATTTTAGCTTAAAATAAATTAACAAATCCAAACAAACTCTTATAGTAACACTTTGTCCATACACTGCCTACGGTTGGTCTCCCTATCTCATGAAGCGTCCCCTTTGTATGTTTGTCCTTTCAATTACTCGATGGGCTTAGTCTCCACTAAGCATATATCTACACATGTAAGTAATCCTTGAAGTATGTTGGAGTTACTTAGTTTAGTTACGAAAACAGTGTAAATATATTGTTGTTCTTGTATGTGTATTAAAGGATCAGTTTAGTATTTGGGCCAGTTGTAGAGCAGTAGCCCATTTTTCTTTTTCGGGTTGTTGGCCCATTCATGTATAAAGTAGATCACTGGATCCTTCCAAGAGACAACAGAAAAAGATTTTTCCTAATTCACATTTTTTCTCTCTCTTCTCTTTATCTCATCTCTCTCGAAGCTTCTGTTAAGATTTGCTTCTTCAGCTAATCTGTAACGATCTCGATAGTTTGATATGGTATCAGAGCAGAGATCCATGGTGCCTGTTGGATTTTGCATCTTTCGATGGTACCCTTGTGGTATTTTCTAATCTACGGTGTTTGCTCGTTCATCGGATTTTTTATCTTCGGCGCATAGTATTCTATCGTGTTTGGTTTGTACTGGATTTCTCTTGTTACGCCAAGGTTGTTGCCTTTTTTAGTTGTAAAAACGGGGGGTAATTTTCGTTGCTCATTTCTGTGATTTTTGTTGTGTAATTGATTGAGGAGTTGTTCCCTCTATTTTGTGAATTTTTGTTATCATGGTAAACACGAGTAATTCTTTCGGTGCTTCGACTTCCGCTACCATTGATTACTCTGACCCTTTATACCTCTCCTCCTCCGATGTACCCGGAATATCCTTGGTCAGTGTCCCTTTCTCGGGGACTGGTTTTGGAGGATGGAAAAGGAACATGATTGTGTCCTTATCTGCTAGAAACAAAATAGATTTTATCGATGGTTCTTACACCAGACCTGCTGAAGGCACATCTCGTGCTAGGGTTTGGTATAGATGCAATAATATGGTCATATCATGGTTGATCAATTCTTTATCCCCTGACATAGCAAAAAATGTACAATATTCTGACACAGCTGAGAGTATTTGGAGTCAATTGAACAACAGGTATGGTTTGGTTAGTGGTACCAAGGTGTTCAAACTTAAGAAGGAATTAGCCTCAACTAGTCAGGGATCTTTAGACATTGCTTCATATTTTAACAAACATAA
The DNA here is from genome assembly GCA_030864225.1 of Capsicum baccatum var. pendulum. NCBI lineage: Eukaryota > Viridiplantae > Streptophyta > Magnoliopsida > Solanales > Solanaceae > Capsicum > Capsicum baccatum. The sequence goes on from CM061550.1 coordinate 11,272,229, forward strand.
GAGATTGTGGGATGAGCTTAGGTTTATTTCCACATCCCATCTCAATATATGTACATGTGCTGCAAAGCCTTATCTTTAAAAGGAAGATGAGAAAAATAAGGTATACCAATTCCTCATAGGTTTGAATGAGGCTTACGTTGGAGTGCACAGTAATCTCCTCATGGTACAACTGTTTCCTTCTCTTGATTCTGCATATAATATCTTACTATAAGATAAAAGGCAGAGGCAGGTGATATCTCCTGCTCATTTTCCAACTGAATTTGCCTTCTTCCAAGTCCCTCACAACCGTTGGCCTACACCACATATGCCCTCTAATAAGTTCCATTATCCCACTTTTACCAAATCTCAAAGTGGTTATCCTAACAAGTCTTATGCTCAAAGGATCAATTTTGATCAGGATAAACCTTCTTTGTTTTGCAAATATTGCAAAAGGAGTGGACATGTCATTGAAAAGTGTCATAGGCTTTTTGGTTTTCGTGCTGATTTCAAGCCTTCCAACCCTAATTTTAAGGTAAAGAGAGTGGCTTCTTCTACTGAGATTCAAGAATCTACTGGCTCAAGCACTTTATCCCTTGATCATTCTTCTGATAACACTCCTAATGATTTCTTATTTGTTCGATTGTCCAATGAGCAGCGTAGTCAAGTTATAAGTCTGCTGCAAAGTTTCAAGATTACAGATAACCCTTCTAGCCTTATGGCTTCTGCTGGTTTTAATGGTATGCCTTCTATACCTGATCCTGTAGAGTCTGTGTCTTCTTATGGTGCTTTCATGATTAGCAAAGTAAATGGGTGCATTTGGATTATCAATTCTGGTGCTACTGACCACATGACCTCTAATAAAGACTTATTGTTCAATATTCAGTCTTTAGTAACACCTTACCTGGTAACCCTTCCTAATGGTTTCAAAGTGAAGGTGACTTGCATTGTATCTATTCATTTTCCCTCCCTCACTCTTCATCATGTCCTTTATACACCTAGCTCTCAGTATAATCTTATATCTGTCTCAAAGCTCATTACTCAATTAAATTGCTTTGTCCTTTTTACCAAACTCTTTTGTATTATCCAGGCCCATTCAATAAAGAGGCCAGTGGAGATTGGTAGCTTGGAGCATGGCCTTTACAAACTCATGTCATCTTCAGTATCTCACATTCCAGTACACGGTTCTACTGATTTACCTGATTGTGCTGAACTTGATGCTCGCACCACTCTTACTACTTTAAATCCTTCTATTTTTTCCCATTATAATACCTCCTGTTTACTGCATAATGAAGAAATTTTATGGCATAATCGCTTGGGTCACATGCCTTTTGTAAGAATGAATAAAATTTCTTCTATTCCATGTAAGTTCTCTTCCAAACAGTTTTTTACTTGTCACATTTGTCCTTTAGCTAGGCAATCCAGACTTTTCTTTTCTGATAGTTCAATCAAAACCTCTCATCCTTTCCAACTCATTCATATAGATACTTGGGGTCCTTATAATACCCCTACCTATTCTAATTGTAAGTATTTTCTCACTATAGTTAATGACCACACTAGGGCTACTTGGACTCACCTCTTAGGGTCTAAAAGCAATGTTTTTCCTTTAGTCAAAGCCTTCATTACCATGGTCCGCACTCAATTTAATGCCTCTGTACTTACTGTTAGGAGTGATAATGCTCTTGAACTTGGTTCAAGCAATTCTGCCACTCAATTCTTTTCTGATAATGGAATCATTCATCAAACTTCATGCCCTCATACTCCACAACAAAATGGTGTTATGGATAGAAAACATAGACATCTTCTTGAGACTTCAAGAGCTTTATTGTTCCAATCAAAATTACCTTTAAAATTTTGGGGTGATTGTGTACAGACTGTCACATATCTCATTAATAGATTTCCTTCTTCCATATTGAATAATAAAACCCCTTATGAATTGTTACATGGTCACATGCCTTCATATTCCTACTTAAGGTCTTTTGGTTGCTTATGTTTCTCTACTATTCCAAAATGTCACCGAGATAAATTTCAACGCCGAGCTGATCCTTGTGTCTTTATTGGTTATTATTTGACCAAAAAAGGTTACAAACTATACAATCTCAAGACTCACCTCACCTTTATCTCTAGATATGTAGTTTTTCATGAATTTTCCTTCCCATTCCATGATCCTAAAATCCTTAATTTTCCCCCATCTTCTTCAGTTATGTATCCCCCTTCTGATCCTCTTCCATTTTTTTCCTCTTTCTCTCCACCTGTCTCAACTCTTTCTTCTTCTGTTGCATCTCCTGCCCCTCCTAGAAGATCTACCAGATCACACACTACCCCTGCCCATCTTCAGCAGTTTGTGTGTGATCTTCCTCCTTCTATTTGTGGCTCTAGTCTGTCTTCCACTTGCCCTAGTCACTTCCCTAACATTACAGCATCTGAACCACAGTCCTACAAGCAGGTTGCCTACATCCCTGCTTGGCAGGATGCCATGACTAAGGAGTTTGAGGCCTTTTAGGCCAACAACACCTGGCTCATTGTTCTGTTACCTCCGGGTAAGAAGCCCATAGGCTATAAATGGGTTTATAAGGTAAAGTACAAAGCTGATGGTTCTGTTGAGCGTTCTAAAACTTGTTTGGTTGTTGATACGGAACAAACAAGGGAACACGAAATCACACCCCAAAATAATCGACAAATCACAATAAATCGTGGACCAAATGGGGACCTATCTGGGATTCACTATCTAGAAGAAGAAAGAAGAGGATACAAGGTGTTAATACACCAAAACAGCCAGCCAACAACAAGTTTAGCAACACAAGATGAAGCTCCATAATATTACAGTAGCAACAAGAACAAACGGGTTACATTAACAACACAAGAAACCAAAACTAAAACAAGATACAAGATAGGTAGTTAGACAAGTGTTGATGTAATCTTAATAACCCAAGAGCATATTTCACTCTTAGACCTTTAAAACTTCACACAACAAACACCTAACTCTTACAATTGACACAAGAGAGACGTCCACCACCCAAGCACCAATGTATCAAGCAAACTGCAACACACAAGAGAATCCACCCTTATGCCATGCCCTAGTTTCAATTGGACTCTCTCTCACTCTAAGAGAAGTATTCGTCAATAATAATGATCAACTAAAGAAATAAACCCTACAATGTTCTATTTATACTATATTACAATAATAGATAAAATGACAAAAAGGCCCTTTAGTGACTAGTCTTTAAAAATACTCAAAAGTGTCATGATCATGATCATACTTGTATCATCCTCTCCATCGTGAGAGGAATTTTCCCATAAATTCATAACCTCACCTCTTTTACAAAGGCACTTCACAATCTCCTTCACACGGCTACACATCTTCTACATCTTCCTCGCCTAGCATTTTAACCTCTTTTTGATCTCCATCTTGAGGCTTGTCATTAACCTTGGCCGATTCAATTACTACTTCTTCCCCAAGATAGTACAATTTTCCCTCCCTTATGATCACGTTCCTCCGATTTGGGCACTCACTAGCCTTGTGCCCCCACCCTTGGCATTTGAAGCATTGAAATCCCTTGGGATTGGAAGTAGAATTCAATTTACCTTCATACCTTGGAGGATGTTTTTGGACAACCTTGGTGGCCTCGGGTTGGGTAGCTATGAACGAGTTATCTTTGAGCTCCCTGTCAACCTCTAAAGCTGCATGAAAGATGTCATCTATGGTGTCGAATTTGTGAAGCGTCATACAAGTGGAGATGTCCTTGTTTAACCCAACCTTGAAGCGCATAATGTCATGACTTACTTGCTCGCCTTGGTGGTCAAGTTTCAACATCAATTGTTGAAATTCATCGTAGTAAGCCATGACACTCTTGTTCCCTTGCTTTAAATTGTACAATTTAGCAAGGAGCTCATACCTATAAGTCTCGGGCAAGTACCTTTGTCGCATAAGGTTCTTCAATCGAAACCAAGGAGGAGGTTGTCCCTCAATCATCGCATTCCCAAACCGTTTAACATACTCCCACCATGTATTAGCATACCCTTCGAAGTGAGCTATAGCATAACAACGTTTTTTTCTTCGGTGAGATCATTAAGTTGGAAGATCTTGTCACAAGATGACTCCCATGCAAGGTAGGCTTCGGGATCACTCTCACCTTTGAAAATGAAAAGGCTCACTTTGATAGAATTGAGACCTACATCTCAGTTTGGGTGGCCATCTCTCACCTCTCGGCCTAACTCCCCATGTTTACGCCTCATTCTTTCTTCCCTCAAGTAAACATCATCATACGACCCATAACCATCATGTTGTCCTCCCCTACCATAGACCTCAACATGGATGGGTCTATTTGGGTTAAGTGGAGCTTGTAGTGGCGGGATTGGATTTGGATAGTGAGGTCTTTGGTCAAGTGGAGTTTGAATGGGAGGGTTCGGGTTTGGAAATGGTATTTGGGTTCCAAGCCCTTCTTGTTGGACTTGGTGGAGTGGAGGATAGCTTGTTCTATCTTGTTCTCGGCTTCGGGAGTAAAGATTGGTTTGATTTATGGCAATTGGTATATATTTCATTTGGTGCAAGGTTTCGGGAGTATTAGTTGGGGAAATGTTTTGAGGGGTAGAAGGTCGACTCATTTGGCTTTCCACACGTTCTAATCTCCCACTCATTGATGCCATATCCGTATCTAATTTCTCAAGACCCACATTCAACCTAGCCACATCTCGGGACATAGTTTCAAGGTGAGCCAAAATGAGATTGATGGCATTATTATCCATTGTTTGAGCATTTGAAGCCTCAGGTTTTATTACGGTGGTATCGAAAATAACCCTTCAAGTTACGGTCCAATCAAGATACCAAATTAGTCCTCAATATCACACACAACAATACAATGCAAAAGCTACAACACAAAACACACGTTATTTCAAAACAACCTCCCACAATGAGATCCCACCTTCAAGTTTCTTCAAACTCAAGCTCAACATTGGTGGATGGCTCAAATAACCTCCAATTTAGCTCAAATTCGAACCCTATACTCCTATAGTGTTAGAGAACACAAATCTAACACTAAAAACACAAGAAAAAACGCAAAATCAAAAACTCAAAATTTGACCTAGGGTCAAAAACGGATTTAGTATATTTTTGGGGAATTTTCGATTTTGACACTTCTTTTTTTGTTGAAATTTTCATTTTCTATACTCTAATAGTGTTAGGGAACAAGATGTAACACTAGAAACACACAAAAATCAAGTTTTTTGAAAGACCCTAAAAACGTGAACAATAACTTTTTTTTTTCAAGATAACAATCCCAAGATTGATTTTGTTGGAACAAAATCAAACCTTGCTTTGATACCAAATGATACGGAACAAACAAGGGAACACGAAATCACACCCCAAAACAGTCCACAAATCACAACAAATCGTGGACCAAATGGGGATCTCTTTCGGATTCACTATCTAGAACAAGAAAGAAGAGGATACAAGGTGTTAATACACCAAAACAGCCAGCCAACAACAAGTTTAGCAACACAAGATGAAGCTCCACAATATTACAATAGCAACAAGAACAAACGGGTTACTACTGTTAAATGCCTCATTGGTGGCTGTCAAAAAAGGTTGGCCTTTATTCCAACTTGACGTCAATAATGCATTTTTGCATGGTGACTTGGAAGAGGAGGTATATATGAAGCTTCCCTCCGGTCTAACTGTTGACTGCCCAGCTGGTTCTTCCCCTTTGATTTGTCATCTTCAAAAGTCCCTTTATAGATTTCGACAAGCCTCTTGTAACACCCCATACTTAATTATGTGCATTAGCCATGGTTATATGTGTCGGAGTATATGTATTGATCCTAAGTTAGGTATATATGAGTTTGAGTATGAGTATTGATTATTTTGAGATGGTTCCAAGTGTATAGTTTGATTATATGTGTATGGGAATTGACTTTATTTATACCAAAATTTTCCCGTCGATGGTTCCATACGAAGTTTATTGAATAAACTTTCCACCGATATAAAGATTTCCAAAAATGGATAAGTTTCGAATATAATCGAGCACGTTCGAAACTATAAAACGGCGGCCGGGATAATTGTGAACAGTAAATGTGCAGGAAATTCAAACTACTGAGGCCTGCCAGTTTTTTGGGTCGACTTTGAACGATCATAACTCCCTCAATATAATGAATTGGGAGAGCTACCACCTATCAAAAGAAAGATCTTTGAGTCTTATTTCCAATGCAATTGGTTTCATCCAAATCCAACATCTGAGTAAGGAGTTATACTCGTTTTACTTCAGCCTCTCAAAACGGTTTTTTAGGGTCAACTTCAAACGATCATAACTCCTTGTACAGGACGAACTGGGTGTCCTACTTTATATTAAATTAAAACCCTTTGAATTATCTTTCCAACAATACCAATTTCACCCAAATCCGATATCGGAGCAAAGAGTTATGGCCGATTTACTTTAGCCTGTCAAAACAGTCCACCATGGACAGATTCGGACTTACTTAAAATTTTAAGGGCAATATGGCCATTTTCCATCACCTCATGGACGAAAATTGGTCTTTATATACATACACTTAGCCTCGCATCCATCATTTTTATCCAAATTATTGAAGAATAAGGAAACCCTAGCCTAATTCAACTCCAATTATCTTGTGATTCAACTGTAGAAAATCCAAATTGATTCCGTATTTGTGTTCACCGTCTCAAGGGCTTCGAAAAGCACCCCTTATTTGGGCCAACAGGACTTCAAAATCAAAAGGGTCATTTTATGGTAAGGATGTAAATTATGTTGGTGTTATTTATATGGATATGTATATATATATATATATGCATGTGAGCATAAGAAGTATGTTATTTGATTGTTGTTGAAAGATGATTGGAAATGATGTTGGATCATTCTTGTGCATGGTTGGATTATGTTGAATTGTGAAAGGATTTGGTGTGATGATGTGGTATTGAAATGATGATTATATATATATACACATAAACCTATTGTTCAAGTTGGTTTTTGGAATGTTTTGCAAATATTGGTTGTATGGAATTATGAAAGAGAATTGTGGTGTTGGGTTGCTAATACTAGATGCCAAACATTTCATTGTAGATAAGTGATTTGTAAAGGCGGAAAGTTGTGTTGAATTGGTATCCGAATCTACAACGAGGTATGTAAAGCATACTCTAACAATGTTCTTTGGCATGAAAACACCAATGTTCCATCCAGTAAGATTCCGAGGTTGTCCAAAAACATATATTGTTCTACATTACCAACGAAGTTGTTTCCATTCTATAAAGTGTCAAAATGTTTCATTGATATACCAAAAGGCTCCTATTTCATTATTGTGATATTGATGATTCTGAAACACATTGTTGATGTACCAATGAGTCTTTATGACATTGTTATTGTATAGAAGGTCTATTACTTGATTCCTATTGATGTATCATTGTTCCAAAGGTACTATATTGGCATGAACACTAATGTAATAATCTCAAAAGCTTTTGAACTAAGTTATTGGAAAGATCTCTTATGTGTGTTACTTGATATACGTGTGGGTGGTATCCCAGGGGCATAAGCCTAGCATGGGTCGATCCCAGTTGATATGTACTGGGGCAGCCTAATGGTCACAGTACGATACAGTATTGATTATTGTTAGGTGGTTGGAGGTTCGAGAGGAGGAGGTAATGGGAATTGATAATTGTAAAGAATGAAATGAACGAATGTATACCGTTCCACAAATGTGTTTGAATTCAAGAACCCAATTCAGATTAATGATAATGTACATGATACTAAAAGTGTTTATGAAGTGTGGTTCACTTCTATTATGATTTATTCACTTGCGTCTGATTTTCTTGATCCCCTATATCACATATGATTATTTACAGCATTACATACTCAGTACATATTTCGTACTGACGTCCCTCACGGGGGACCTGCATTTCATGCTGCAGGCACAGGTGCTTCAGCTCACTCACAGCATAGATAGGAGCCAGGTCATACAACTATTGTTGGTGAGCTCCAGTTTGCTTCGGAGCTTTCCGAGTCGGTTCCTTATGTTTTGTTATTGTACAGGAGTCATGTGTAGGCGGGGGTTTGTCCCGACCCTAGTGATGTCATGTATATATATCCTAAAGGCTTTGTAGACATAAGGAAGGGTAAAGTCATGGAAGTTTATATAGTGATGTTATATCTGTATACGTGGTGGCCCCGACGGCCAAGTGTTATATATATATCTATATATTTGTGCGTGTTGTGCTGATACAGGTAATTAGGTTCTTCTATATGCAGCGAAGTGGTGTCCAAATTTTTGGTGACATGTAAGTGAAAGTACAGGTATTTGAACGGGTTCTCCCGGGCCTTCTCGGCTTCGAGTGCCAGTCCGGCCCGATGAGATTTTGGGGTGTGACACCTCTAGACAGTGGTATGCTAAGATTTCACATGCACTTTATTCCTGGGGCTACTCGCACTCCCTTAATGACCATTCCTTAATCATAAAGAGGTATTCTTCCTCTATTATGCTCATTGCGGTTTATGTTGATGATATAATTGCCTGGTGATGATCTTGATGAAATTTCTGCCCTCAAGTCTTTTCTTGATTCTCAATTTTGAAGCAAAGATCTGGGTGTTCTGAATTATTTTTTGGGGATTGAAGTGTTCCATTCTGCCACTGGTTTACTACTTCATAAAAAAAATTCATCATTGATCTGCTCCACGATTATAATTGTGATGTGGTTTCTCCAGTCACTTGTCACTTGATTTGTCTGTTAAATTAAAGGCTGATATGGGTACTCCACTTCCAAACCCTGAGACTTATCGCAGCTTAGTGGGTAATCTTAACTTTCTTACTCGTACGAGGCTTGACTTATCTTTTGCGGTTCAACTCTTAAGTCAATTCCTTCAAAAACCTTCTGATTGCCATATGAAGGTTGCACTGCATTTATTGTGTTATTTGAAAGGGACTTCTACTTTGGGTGTATTTTTCTCCAACTCACATGATCTTTCTCTTACTGCATTTTGTGATAGTGACTGGGCATATGCCCCGACACTCGTTGTTCTGTTACGGGCTTTTGTATTCTCTTGGGTGGTTCCCTTATCACCTGGAAGGCTAAGAAGTAGCCTGTTGTATCTCTTTCTTCTGCCGAAACCGAGTATCGATCGATTAGCAAAGTTGTGGCTGAATTGGTGTGGTTATTACGCTTGTTATCTGATTTCGGCCTCATTGTTTCTGTCCCTGTTCCAGTATTTTGTGACAACCAAGCTGCTATTCACATTGCTCGGAACCCTGTATTCCATGAGCGGACTAAACATATCGAGGTGGACTGCCATTTTATTCATACTAAGTTGTCTGATGGTTTGATTGAATTGCTTCATGTCCCTACAGGTTCTTAGCTGGCCGATATTTTCACTAAGCCGCTTACTGACATTATTCATCATCCTCTTTTGCTCAAGTTGGGTGTTCAGGCCCCCTCCAACTTGCGGGGGGTGTTGGAGTTAATTAGTTTAGTTACGAAAACAGTGTAAATATATTGTTGTTCTTGTATGTGTATTAAAGGATCAGTTTAGTATTTGTACCAGTTGTAGAGCAGTAGCCTATTTTTCTTTTCAGGGTTGTTGGCCCATTCATGTATAAAGTGGATCACTGGATCCTTCCAAGAGACAACAGAAAAAAGATTTTTTCCTAATTCACATTTTTTTTCTCTCTTTTCTTTATCTCATCTCTCTCGAAGCTTCTGTTAAGATTTGCTTCTTCAGCTAATACGTAACGATCTCGATAGTTTGACAAAGTAATATACTTGATCCTCACTGGACGTACGCTCCTCTTTCCTACTTCTAGCCAAGAGTGTTGGACATTTTACATATATATTTATATGTATAGTATAATTTTTTGACTAAAGGTGTCCATTGATCACCCTTGAGCATAAGCCCATTGATTCGGTGCATTTGCATTTGCTCGTCAAGCTAGTTAGAACTTATGAATTAACGTACTGGCCGTCCTAAGCGGATCCTAAGTTAATAAGTAAATAGACATTCAAAAAAAGAAAAAGGCACAAAATAGTCAGCAAGACATGGCCCTTCTGGAACACTAGCCTGAGCACGCTAGTGTGGGTAAAGAGCACATGCTTTGGAATTTGGAAGCACTCAACTACCACCTGTAATATGCTCACACTATTAATAAGTGTGTATTGTATGTATATACTATATATATAGTGGTTCGTCTACTATATTTTTACTTACAACAATAACTATGTAACATACACAGTAAAATCTCACAAGTGGGGTTTGATAAGAATAGAGTATACACAAATCATACCTTTACCTCGCAGAGATAGATTTGTTGTTTCCAGAGGACCCTCGACTCGAGTACATATATCTTTACTTACAATTTACTATGTAAATATATATATATAGAGTGTATATGGAAGAAAAGTGTTAAAAATTATGTTAGCAGGAGGATGAGAAGATTGAGGAAAAAGTAGTACCTTTTGTCTGTGCCGTGCGCATGTTGAAAGTATTATTTGAATGAAACTTAGGACAATGATCCTGGTCAACAGCCTTTAAACTAGTTCTCCTTCTTCCTGTTTCAACTTCACACCTACGGTTTCTAGAGACCTAGCTAGTCACCTGCTCATGCGACATGCATAGTCTGAGTCAGTGGCGGAGTCAGAATTTTCGCTAAGGGTTCATAAGTGAATATAAAAACTAATCGAAGGGGGTTCAACACCTCATATATATATATATAAAAAATAACTTTAACCATGCAGATATAACATAATTTTTCGCCGAAAGCGGTTATAGTGTAGATCCGCCACTGGTCTGATTCATATACGCAGGATGTTTCGTGCATCGGGTTGTCCTTTATATAAATGTTAGGATAATGATTGCGAGCTTTAATTTATTCCATTTTGGGGCCCGACTAGTTAATTTGGATTTGCACCGTGAAGTTTTAGTTTTGACATAGTGGGTAAACTGCTCCAGTACTCCGAGCTCAAACCTAAGACCCTGCTTAAGGATGGAGAGGCTGATTACTTATCATTCTACCACAATTTTTGCTTTGATGAGTGCATGATTTATGTGTTTATTAAATATAATTAACAATCACACTTACAGTTATATGACAAGACTTTTGTAAATTCAAAAAGAAAAGATTATTGTACCATTATAACTTCAACTTAACCGATTTTAGTAGGTTATTATTCTATTAATTTTTTAATTAAGATCATTACATCAGGATTTACTATAAAACGTTACTCATATATTGTTGTAGCCTGTAGGTACACTTAACTGAACGGTGGGGAAAGGTTTGACATAGCTAGTGTACAAAACTTAAAATATTACAATAATTATTCAGCTACATTACCACTGAAATCATGCAAAGTACTCTCAGGTGTTATAGGACAACTGGACAAGTTTAAAAAGCAACCAAATTAGTTGCTGAATTTCTGTACCTACGTTGACTTTAAAAAAATCTGACTTGGCTAGGCTAGCTAATAGCTAGGTTCATATCGAAGAGAATTTAAATATGCTCCATTTTTCCTGGAAATAATAGAACTATCAACATTTGCATCAAGCTCTCTGCATTTTGATCCACCATTTTGGAAGCAAAAGAAAAAAAATATTTGCCTCTGGCTCCATGGGTATTCTTGGATATGATATTCTATACAAGTTATAATTGCTAGTAATTAAATTTTGCTCGCGTAGTTCTCGTGCTTTCACTTTTGACTTGTTGGGTGCTAGATTTGAATTATTATTTTTTTTTTTTGGTTAATAAATTTGAAAAACTTAGTTATTCGTTGGAGTATGAATTCATATAGTTTTTTAGGTGTTTTTTTTTAGGCATAACTAGATACAAGTAAATAGTTCGGGAAAAAAGTCAATTGGGTGTTTGATAGCTAGTAAAGAAGCGACTTATTCATGTAGAAATTATTGCACAAGTTATACAATATATATTTGATAGCTAGTTAGGAAACAAATTATTTTTGTCTGAAATTAATAGTATGATGTTTGGTTTAAAAAGAATTTGTTTTGCTTTTAAATTATCTCACAAATTAATTAAATTCAAGAACTTATAATATACGTACGATATATCCAAACCCCTAATCTGTAATCAATATGAGATACTAAGGTCCTGTTATCAACCTAAGATATATGATTAGTGTAGAATTTTATTAGAGTTGGATATTGATGATAATTATTGTGCTACGGTTATTTTCCTTCCAATCTTGTGTTATGTCATACTAAATCACAACCAATCTAATGCAAAATATTGCAAATCTTTTAAATACATATATTTGTATAGTGCTCATACATGAAGCATTTTTCACACTATATTAAATTATCTGTACTGACAGGAGTAGAAAATTTTGTGTTTTATATATTATCCAACTCAGTGGTGATGATTGGATGCATAAATTATAAAGAGTCATTTGGAAAACTTGGTCGAGTGTCAGGTGTTATGTTAGCATTAAGTTTTCAACACGTTAGAGTATCCTAGACTTCATAGTTCATATAACAATTAAGTCACCATATAACTCTAGTTTAATTTCTACTTTGTACATAATTGTAAATTAGCAACAATTACTACAGATTAGTATTTTTTTTAACTTGACAAAATAACTAAACGAAACTATGAAACAGTATACTATTGGGTATGTATGAACAAAGTCCCACGCACGTAGAAAGTAGGAAAGAAAAAAGTTATTTATAGGGCTACGAATGCATTTAAAGTTGCGATTACATCATCATATTAAGAATATTTTTGAATTATTTTAGCCTAACAATTGATATCAAAATCAATGATTTGACAAAACGAATATGGATATTGCTGAGCAATGATGTGGGGCCCTATTAGAAAATGAGGAATTAGCGACAGACAATATAATATTTTGTAGCCAAACAATAAAAATCCTATGGTAATTTCATTTAGTAAAAGTATCTTTAAATTGTTTTAGCACGACACATTATTTACCACTAGCTAAAAAAAAGCCAAAGAATAGAGAAAAGAAATAGAGAGCGATCAAGAGAAGAACTAAAGCACAATATTAGAGATTCTTGATATAAATAAATTCCCTTCTTCCATTAAAATAAGGTAAAAGATAAGGTAGACATTGGAATCAGTACACTAAAATTAGAAAATTACATAGAATCCAATAGGTACTAGGCATAAGTTGTCCTACTGTCACTAGTATTAGAGTTTGACAATTAGTTCTGCTATGCACGTTTTAATGATAGGAAATATAATACTAACTTTCTGCCCTCCTAATACATGCATATATTTTGTATTCAGTAATAAAAATAAAAATTATTTGGTTTGCATACAAAATTATGCAAAAATTTTGATGCAAGATAAATATATTTAGGAGGTGATATATTTTATATAACCACATAATGATTCTTGAGAACACGCCAATTGTATTTTAAAAAAAAAATGATTTTGAAGTGGAAGGGTCTAATAGTCACAGGAACACTTTATTATATGTTAAGACGCTTAATTGATACATATCATAATTTAAGTATCTAAATAAAATTGCTGAAAATTTTACAAAATTATTAACGTATTCATCCAAATAATTTTATGCACGAACATTCTGCTTGTTGCATTATTTAAAAAGTTTTGCGACGTACAGTAGCTAATCATATATACTAAGTTGATGAAAGTTTATGCTATTAATGATTAGAATACTATAATCAACTACATCATGTACTGATGATGTATGAATTAAGTGATCAGTATGTATTTATTACTACTCCCTTCGTTCCATTTTACCTGTCCCAAATTGGGATGGTACAGCTATTAAGAAAGCAATGATTGGTAATGTAACTTTACTATTTTGCCTCTCTTAATTGTGTCTTGTTGTTAGTTTCAATATTGATGGATGACTAATACCAAAACACTATTTATATTTTTAATGATGTATTTTTAATGGTACTCCTCTTTGAAATATTTTTCAAGAATGCTAATAACAAAGAGTAATCAATTACACTAAGGGTATAATGGGAAAAAAATTGTCTTGTCTTGATAAGTAAAATGGGACCTCAAATTAGGAAATTTGGGACGGGTAAAATGGGACGGAGAGAGTAGTATATAATCAATATATGTTATTAGTGAAGTCTTTAAGTGCCACGTTCACCTATCCACAGCCATTAGTTAATCTGGGGAAAATCTAATGTATATTTTATGGATTATTCGAACTCAATATATAGTTTCAGTTTAGATTTTATACATTATTAAAATAAGCACAATTTATTTTCAATGTATCAAATGAATTGTGGCAATTTGAATTATGAATTTGTAATTTAAATTTTGAATTTGTCTACAAATTAACTTGATTAAGTAAATATATATAGTAGAGTTTTACTCAGTTGATGTATTTGTGTTATATTAAATACTATAATCAACTAGAATATATGGTGAATGATGTTAGAACAAAATATACTATATATATACTTGGCTGCAAATTTACATTTTGGGTCCAGAAATTTGTGATTCTTCTCCTCTCTTTTTTTTTTCTTAAGTTACATATTTGAATTCTTTTTTAATATTATGCTTTTTGTTAAGCTTTTTGGCTCATAATTATATATATGTGACAAATGGGTTCAGTCTCGCTACTGTTGTGCTAGTATTATCATATCCCTCAATTTTACTCCTATCGTTATTCTTTTTTGCTTTGATTATCTTTATTGTATTGTTGTTAATACTTTTCTCTTTCTTTGAATTTTTCAATATAGATTTTTACTTTAATATTTTTCAAACATGTTTGAAAATATTTTTTCTTGAACGGAGTCTTGTGGAAAACAGCATCTCTACTTTATTCAAGATAGAGATAGAGATAGAGTCTGCCTACACGTTACCCTCCTCAGATCTTGCTGAATATTATTGTTGTTGTTGGATTTTTATTATTATTTTATCGAAAAAAAAAAAAAAGTAGGACCAAAAGAATCATAAACTTATGATTTCTTAAGAAAAAAACATCTACTATAAACTTGACTACAGTTAGGTAATTTTCTCTCAATCCGAACTTTTTGAAGTAGCTTATTATTAATATATGTAAACCGAGGGCATAAGGCACATGCATTGCACCATAATGTAAAGAAATAATTTCATACTATTAGATGTGTATAATGTATCTAACAACACGTTGGTAGTGTCAGTTGATTTATCAATCTATACACATATATTCTAGTAAATTTTGTGTTTTTTGATAAAATTGTATGGAAGAAAAAGAAAGATTATTAGAAACGAGATGACAAATTCTTAGGGTTTATAAGAACTAACTATAGCTAGAAATTTATCATGTTGCATCCTTTATTTTCACGAGTGAAAAAAAATTAAAAAGACAGTTCAGTGCGTAAAGCATCTCGCGTTCACGTAGGGTCTGAAGAAGATTCGTACCTTAGGGGTGTGATGTAGTCAATCTAATCTAATGTTTGCATTAGTGGCTGCTTCTACGGCTCAAAGACATGGTCTATAGATCACACGGAGACAATTTTACCATTGCTCCAATTAGTGAATAATTTAAATTAAAAAGAAAAAATCTGATAAACCAAGTGAAAATTTTAGAAGAATTAAAATAATAAGTAAACTGAATTTAGCAATATAAAAAAATTAAGTGAAGAAAACCCTGATCCCATGTTCAACCTACTATATTTTATAGTAAACATTAATTAGGCTCTACTGAATTCGAGGACAGAAACTTTATGCTAAGATGATTTACTCAATTAAATTCTTAAATAATTTTTAAGTACATAGCAACACGTATACTGCTTGGTGATCAAGGATTCAAGTGCATGCAAAAAACAATTTGCTATTATATGTACAACTCACTCGAGGTGTTATTATTCTCATCATGAAAATTTTTTGGTTAATTTGTCCGTGCTTATCGTACATATTTAATTAATTTAATGGTGTTTAAAATTCAAACACGTTTAAGTTTTAAGTTAATCATTATAATATTGATTAGTATGTACGATTATATATGTACTCCATTGCATGTTAAGGTTTTTTTTAGCGTACAAAGTTGGTTTGGATAATTGAATTGTGCTTCATTATAAATATTAGCACCGATGAAGTCAGAAATTTCGTTAAGAGTTTCAAGATTTAACGTATACATATGAAGAATAATTTGAAATTATATACTTAATTTATTTCTATATACATAACATAATATGTTATTTTGACAAATGGTGTTCAACTGAGTACCATTTACTGCCTATGAATATGCCACTGGATTACTAAAGAAAATTTTTGAAGCTTAAGATTACTTTCACATACCATAGATTGAGGTAAATTTTATAAATGCACCTAAACACCATAATAGATTATTCATCACATATCCCCATGCCTAGAATTATACTTTTGTCTACGTAAATTACTCGATATATATTCAATTCTCATTATATTAATAAATTAACATTTAATTATTTCTAAAATTGCCCGATAAATATTTAATTATCATTAAATTAATAACTCTTACAGTTCACTTGAAAGTGTTAAAAGTATTAATTAAAGCAGTCAGTAACCGACTACTTATTAACCAAGAAAATGGGATTCAGAAATGTGTGAAGAAAGTTAACTCATGGAATCAATCAATACACAACTGTCCAATTGAGCTTTAATTTTATGTCTTCCTTTAGAATCAAGAATGTAGAATTTATATTCTAAGGGGGGAACGAAATAATTAATCCTTCCGTTAACTTTTACTTGTCTATTTTAAATTTGCACACCTTCTTAAGAAATAGTGATTAATACGAGAATTTTATCATAATATTCTATAAACTGATATTTAATATTAGGTCTTACAAAAAAAATTGAGAAATAAGTAAGTAATGTTAAGGATAAAACATTAAAAAAAAAAAAAAGACAATTAACTTCTTGATATATTAAAAGCGACAAGTAAAAGTAAAACTTTAGTTTAAAAATAACAAACAAATAAAATGAACAGAGGGATTAAGTATGTTACTGGACAAATAAATATGAATGCCTATTTTTGATGTAGTGGAGTAGTAAAAATGAACGAAATATTCTCTTTTCCTAGAAAAATCGTCAAGCATACTTCCCGTATTGAAGGGGAGCCTTGAAGAGTAACTGGTAAAGTTGTTGTCATGTGATCAGGAGAACACGAATTCAAGCCTTGAAAACTGTCTCTGGCAGAAATACAAGATAGCGCCGCGTACAATAGATCCTTATGATCAAACTCTTTTCCAAATCCTACGTGTAGCAAGAGATTTAGTGCACCGAATTATCCCTTTTTCATACTTCCCCATATTGATTAAAAAATTGGTTGAGGTGATATCATGCATGACCTGATATAAACAATTCAAACCTAGGGACCATAAACTTTGTTTCTTTCTTGTTGTTGTTAAAAATATAAAAGCAAAAAAACATTGATCAAGCTGAAAGGAACATACGATTTTATTGCGATACATGATTGATTACTTTACTATACTCAATTTCTTCATTTGCAATTCTTCATTTGTATGTCACATGCCCTGACCCATTTTATACTTGTACTCTTTACTTGTATACATTTTTTTATTCTATGTTGATGACATTATGACCCATTTTAAACTTGTATTCTTTAGTTGTATACATTTTTTTATTCTATGTTGATGACACTAAAAGGGACAAGTTATTAACTAGCAGACCTTTTTTGTTCCCCGGTACTACCCACCCCCCCTTTTGCACAACTAATTTTGTCACCTTTCAACTTTGGTTGTTAGTATAGCTAGTTGAATTTGACAACAAAAAGAAAAAAAAATGGACTTTTATCTAGAAATACAAAATCAGGAGCAACTTTATTCCAATTTATTTTGCAAATATATATAGGTGTATAGGTAAAAATTATGTTGATTTATGTCGTGGATGTCATTATATATCTACAGACTACAGATATATTGGAAATACAAAGAACATACATTCGATATGCAGCTTATTGTTCTTCATTCTCTTCGAGTTTCAATATTGAAATTCTAATCAAAATCAACTTTAGATTCCCTAAACTACCTCAAAATTGAATTGGCCAAAAAAGAAAAGGAAAAAACAATCATCGTTGCCTTCGCAGGCCTACAGACGACTGGGCTGACAGAATAGAGTAAGCCCTATAGTGAATTGACGGATCATTTGATTGATGGGATAAGAATTTCGAGATAAAGCAATCTCATGCAGTGGCCGTTAGGGAGTCGACTGAACATCTCAGCCACTGGCGGGATATCCTAGACAATAGTCATCTCAACCAAAAAAACACAATTCTAATAGTTTTTAAGTATATAGAGTGGAGAGAAGGCAAAACATCTGATCTGGGTTCTCAAGGAATGCAGTCAAGGGTGAAGGATCAAAAGAAGCTAGCTCAAATGAAGAATCTTTCTGCTGAACAGCTCAAAAGTACCAAGACGAGTGAAGAAAGGCGTTGTACGTAATAGTGTATTTTTTCCATCGAAACAAACCTAGCTTTAAAGTAAATACGATTATGTTTGAGCTTGAGCTTAAACATTACAACACAATGCATACAAAAGGACGCAGAGAGACCAGGAATAGCATAGCAAGGTGCACTAACTGGAATTAGGACAAGGCAATAAGCAAGGTCATCATCGCCAAGCTCGTCGTCGAGCCATGTATCGATTGATGAGAACATAACCAAACATATTGTAAATTATAATTGATCAGAGAGATTACATTAGTATACAACTTTCGTGTAAAAGACAGAATTCAACGATTTGGTCTGAGTTTTCGTGTGTACACCAGTAAACAGTATGACCCGTCCATTCAATGGACATCTCTTGGGCCATGAGCAGAAACTCTCATGATGGAAACAAACTCAGATCCAGTTAAGTTGCAAAGGAGTTGATTTAAAGAAACTACGACCAACGGCAATATGGATCTGTCTGGCCCAAAAATGCTCATGTATGATCAGATTGAACTCCTATATAGTGTTTAGATCTCTAGCTTATGTTAGCTGCAACCAACTTTCTGATCTTTCTGTCATGATTCAACATAGCACTCACGCTCTCAACAACCAATATAATCTGCAAACGTAAGAATATACAACATCAAAATAATAAACAAATATAGATGAGGGGCAGGGTCCCCCAGAAGGTAGGGTGCGCAATTATGCAATTTGAATGATCTGAATCTCCATAAAACAAAATTCTTAAGCCCCGTGCACCTAACCTCTGAAGAGACTAGTCAAATTATCAACTTACGCAATAAGGATTCAAACCTCAACAATGATGTTACAACACGAATGATTGTATTACATCCTACATGTTCAATGTCTAGCCATTTTACCTAAGGACATAACTGCATTGGTAAGAGCAGGTTTATGGAGTTCAAACTTGATGCTCAACGTCTACACAAAGGAGTGACACTGGAAGTCCTCAAATGACCAGTTTCTTGCTTAAGAAAAGATGAACTGATAGAAAAAGGTGATTTTAGAAGTAGTTCATTTAGATTCGCAAACAAAACAATGATTACACAACCTTGTTATCTGAAACCATGTCACTCTAATAGAAAACCATTAGCTATCTAGCATCAGTGGGTCCGCGTGGTATCGGCAAAAAATTACGTTGTATATATAACGTAGAAAATCTATATTTATGTATATATATTAATTTTGAACCACCTGAAAACAAGGTTGTTGGATAGCCCAGTGGTTCTATGGTTCTATGTCTGCTTCTTGAGTCGCTACTTCAGCCCTCGGTCGTGGGTTCGATTCCCACTACCATCGAAGGCTTCTTCTTTTAAAATATTCCCACTACCATCGAAGGCTTCTTCTTTTAAAATCTGTTTTGCACAGCTGCTATAGTACTGTCCTGTACAGCTATAATAAAAAAAAAAAAAAGGACGCATGTACAGCTGCTACCTTGAAATTATATTTTGTTGACGTATTCACACATTTATATTTTTATTTTTTCGAACCCCCTGAAATAAATTCCTAGATCCACCACTGTCTAGCATAGTATTCCACGTCAAATAAAGAATATAAAGTAACACCCACAGGTTCTGAATAATTAATACATGACATGTTTCATAGGCCAGATTCCAATTGATTTGACTCGGCACTCTCAATACATGACGATTTTCACAGGCCGTACCAAGAAATATACCAGTAAAGGTACAAAAGCAAACCTGGAAACAAGCATAAGCCATTCCTGTTGCAAAGTAAAAGTTGGCATTGCCAGTACCCTGCAAAGGTAGTACGTTCTTTGCATAAGCACCTAAAACATATCCGTAATTACCTTAATGTTTAAAATACAGTAGAAGCAACAATGCATAACCATAGAAATGAAGCAGATATATACCCTCCATATCCACAAATTGTGCATCACAGGACTAAGAAGGGAAACTCCAACATATCCACAGAAGAGAAAGAATGAAAACTGCATTTCTGCAATGAGTATAATGGTCAGAAACAACCCAGTTAGGACCTTAATTGATAGAAAAGACTAAGCTTAGTACCTGCTAATTCATTGAAAAACAAAGCTAACAAAGCCAAGTACAGAGCTGAGTCCCCAACCTGATCAATTTTGAACCAGATTAAATAGGAGTAAAGAAATGATCATCATGTATTGCAAAAAACATAAGTAAATACAAATACCGAGCAATTTACGCGACGTGATGAAAGCTAGCACTAGTAAAACTGAAGCAACCATTTATAACTTTTTAAGAAATTTGAGCACAGCTATAAGAGATAGTATCTGATGGTTAACCAATCATGCTAAGCATTCGTAAAGGCAGCTTATGTTTGGTCAAACAAGGTAAATCTCAGAAACATAATTACAGAATCAGCCTAACATAGAAAGATACATGTATGACAGCATAGAAAGATACATGTATGACAGCATCATGACTGAACCAAAAGTGTCAGACAGACTTCACAACTAGATAGGTTACCAGATGATAAATTCAGCTTCCTACCGATAATGGAAAAATCAGGAAACTACTCCCAACTACACAGTCCTCACACATCCTCCTAGAAAGGGGACTGCAAATTGTAGAATGATCCACTCCGCAAATAAAAAAACCAAAGCCAAACAAAAAAGTAGTCATAATTTCACATAACAACAATTAGCCCACGGTGTAAGAGGTTGAAGTGCTCAATCTTCAAACATCAAGTTTAGAATTTTTTTAATATTCATCAGTGAAGTGAAATTCAGGAAAAGAGATTCATAGTGGATAGGATGTAGGCCTTAGAGATTCACTTAGGAAAAAGAGTACTCACTGAAGGATAGGGTTTAAGCATAGAACAGATTGCCATGTAAACAAAAGCCAAGAAGCACGGTCTGTGATTTAGCCTTATGGCTAGAGGCAGTATCATGAAAAGGATGTTCAGATGGAAAACAATCAGAAAGAAATCTCTGAAAAATTCAAAGACCTCGGCAAAGAAGTACCTGCAGCCAAAATGCACAAAGAGGTTACTGAAAGAAGAGACAATACATGGAGAAAGCAATTCTGTAGTCACTTACCACAAGACACCAATGTTTGGAGACAAATCTTTGACAGTAAGAATAAACCCATAGGTCCTGCAAATCAATAAATGATACAGAGTTATCAACAAGACTCAATATAGATAAGCAAATAAATTCGACCAAGATATTTCCAATGATGTTCAGGTTTGCTGACAAGCATAAAACTATAGCATCGCAAAGAAATCGATAGTTGCAGACAATAACCTTGTTACTATATATACTTGGTCAAATTTACTTAGCTTAAAAAAGACCTATAACTTGGTCAAATGCAGTATTCAACAATGAAATCAATCAACGCCATCAACTTGATTTGGAAGTACAGCATAAGGAAAAGCTCCAAGTTTTGAAACTTGATAGCAAGTAGAAACAAGGTGACAAATGAGAACAACAATGGGCATCAACCATGATAGGCATGATATGAAGAAACACAATAGAATACTGTTGCTTCACTCATACCACACAGTGAGCAGCACTAGAGTACCATTTACCAGAGAAAACTAAGTTAAAGCTCCTGAAGGCCTGGGCCCTGGGGCAATGAACACTTGATCTATAATAAAAAGTTCCACTCGCATTCAAAAACTATTAAAGTAAAAAGTGTACTTTTTCTATGTCAAGTAAATTGTATAAAATAAAAAGGATGTGGAGTTTGTCCTATCAACAAGTACAAAGTTCAAGCTAAGGAAATACCAACAACAAGAATTGCAACAACTACACCTCAATCCCAAGCTAGTTAGTCTTGGCTACATGAATCTTTCCAATCGCCGCTCCACTTAAACCCAGATCAATTGAATATTTAAAAGTTAAGGTTGTCTAGGCAATGACAAGCACAAGAAAATAACTAGTACCTGCTAAACATTTCTGAAAGGCCACCATAGTTTCTCATGAAGATGCCACACATAAACAATGTATATAAGGTCCAAATAAAAACCCAGACAAAGAAGAGTCCAACTGGTCTCCATGAGAAACTTTTTTGTTCTGTCAAGCCATTTACCACCCGGCCTTTACTTGAGCTGCCGCCTTCATCTTTCTTATACATCAGTAACAATTTCTTTGGGGTTGCATCTGGACCATTACCTAACAGTAAAATTACCTGGAACGAGAAGAGCCTAATAGGAATTAGAAGAATTCACGCACATTGATGTTCACAAACTAAAAAAGACAGACTTCAATAGGTATTTCCACTCTTTCCATTTAAACTTATGCAATATCAGCCCTTTACGACATTAAGGGGTGGGAAAAAACTTACAGGTATAATCAGAATTGTCGGATAGAGTGACAAATGCGACGCTATAACCCACCCAAAAGCTGCCAATGGGGCTACTCCTGTATACGAACGAATAAATTAATTAGTTCATGTACAAGCACCAAAGGAAAATTTATCTTTTTGAAAAGGAAAACGAAAAGCTATATTCATTACGACAAGTTGAATATTATAGATTAAGTCTTATCAAGAGCACCAAGAAGCAAGGAGCAAATATGCTTAGTTTTCTCTTCCATAAAAGCAACTATGACGCAGATAAAAGGAGTGGTGAGGAAACTATATATAGGAAGAAGAAAAGAAAAAAATCACTAACATATAGAAAGGATTATTGACTTCTTACGGGTGCAGGCTCCATAAAGTGACAAGATAATAAAAAGATTTTCCACAGGGGCTGTATTGAAACCCACACATGTGACTATGGTGAAAGGGTTCCACAAGTACACAAGAGCAGCAATGTCCTCAGATGGTAGAATCTCTGAAACAAAAGAATGGTGGTTATTGCATCATTAACCAGTGAAGAAGCAAATAAATTTTGGCACTAAAGCTGAATATTCACCAGAAACTTCAAAGAGCTTCCCCAAACCCAGCAATTTTAATCTCTCACAATATGCCATGCGAAGTTTAAGGCCAGTTGCCCGGATTAGCATGGCAGAGATGAAATCTGCAATCACAGAAACCAAACTATATCCAAAAATGGGTTGAATGTCCATGTGACTTCATAATTTTGAAAGAGCTACTCAGAAATAATGCTGCATGAGGAAGTAACAGATAAACTCGACGTGAGATCTTTCCCATCTGCAAATTTTATAGCCTCAGGTACGATAATAGGACAAAAAATAATTCCCCCTATCGCAATTTCTATGAGTTAGTTTGACTTGACATGGAGTTTAAGAAAGAAAGAAGTAAGTTTGAAAATTGTGGTCTAAAATAAGTGACAGATGTTTGTGTGGCTATAAATCATTTCAATAAGGATAAAATGGGCAATTTAAAGTAATACTGTTATAGAATATAGAAACGTGTTATTCTTTTTGGGACTGACTAAAAAGGAAAGTGAGTCATATAAATTCGGACAGAGGGAGTATTCAATAGTGAAAGAACACAAATATGGAAACATGTTATGTGTAGGTAACTCATTTCAAGTTGTATGACCTGTCGAAAAACTAGTGCTATCAAGAACTGTAGCCATTGAAAATTCTATACAACCAACCTTTTTTTTTTTTGCCATATAGGAGTTAGTAAGAAATTCTCTTAAATGGCATTTCCAAATTCAATGACGTATAAAGTTATTTCTATGTTTTCGTAGAAAGCAAGAAAGAGATAATACCTGCATAGAAGATGATAGGGCTGTCCTTCAATTCTACAAATAACATCAAGAATAAATAAACTAAGTCACAATAGAAGGGAAAACATATCAACAACAAAGTTTGATCATACAAACAAATGCTCAGCTGAAGTTAAGTATTTTACTTTTTCATTGTAAGCGGACCGAGAACCGAGAGCAAAAGCGGAGAACCATGATACATAGAACCTTCCAAAACATTCAAAATCAAAACATCAAACAAGCGACAGTTACCAATTTCACAAGAAAAAACAACAAACAAGTGAAACTCTAACCACATCCAATTAAACAATCAAAAGAAAGATTAAAAAAGTACCCCCTCCATTCACTTTTAGTTGTCGTATTTTGCTTCTTGAAAGCCAAACTGTATGAACTTTGACCAATATTTCAAGACATTTTTTTATTTATAATATTAATAATATAAGAAGGATTGTGACTTATAGTGGAGGTCACGGCATGAACCCTTGACCTTCAAAGTTACATAGAGGCAACTTTATCCGTTACTCCAAGGCTCCCTTCTACAAGTTTCTACATTTAGTTATTAAATATCTAAAATTTTAATTTAAAACTTAAATTAATCTAATTCAACTTAGCTCCAAATATCAGTCAAATTAACTCTGGCTAACCTGAACTTGACGAGTAAAAGTAAACGCATGTACTAAGCTAAACGTGACAAGTAAGAGGAAACAAACCGGCATATGGTGACAATGATGACTGCGTTAACCAGTAACCTTCTGCAACTGCAACAAGCAAAATTCAAAAAAAAAAAAAAAAATGAAAATACTTAACACTAATATATTAATTTTTTTTTTTTGGTATGTATAAATATGAATTTATGAAAAGTGAATACATACGTCTTCGGAGACTGGTAACGGGAGTAGAAACTTCTGGACGGGTAGCTAAATTGAGGTTTTTAGGGAAGTAAATGAGAATTAATCTGAAGATTATTGATGCTATTGCCCATTTCCAAAAATGTGGCTTCGTTTTCGTTGTTTTTGTTGTTGTTGTTGCCGTTGTCGTCGTTTTTGTTGTGGTCATATTCTTCTTCTTCTTCGTTGTTGTATTGTGCCGGAGAAGCTTCTAGATCCAGGTAAAATGGCTGTGGTAGTAGAGTTGCAGTGATCGAATTTCGAATCGAAGTGGAGAAATGCACAATCTTTTACGACGTCGTATTATGGTTTTAGATGGGCTTGGTTACTTAGTTGGGCCTGCGGAATATAGCCCATTTAAGGGGTCCTTATTTAAGTCATGGCCCAAGTTTGTGAGTTTTCGCTTGACCATGCGAGATAAAATCATGAGATGAAGTTGAAGTTTTATTGGACATATAATTTGAATTTTAAACAATTTAAAGAGTAATATATGAATTATAAAATTTTAACAATAAAAATATCATTAAATTATAAATCGCGATGATTGACATATTATATTTGAAATATATATGAAATTTAAAATATTAAAAATAAAATTAAGTATTTAACATTAATAACATTTTTTCTAGTACCCTTATGAATGAATATCTACAATTGTCGTCCTTTAGACGCACTGAATAAATCAATTCTTTGCAATACTAGCTCACGGACTCTTCATATCGAAAAACTTATATCATTGATAAATTGTGAAGAAATTAATCATAAATTATTCCGTATTCAACCTATCAAGTAAATGAAAAAAAATAATCAATGTAGTTATCGTAAAATGTATGATGTGCTTTCAATGTTAATAAAAAATAACTTTTTATTACTATCGTGATGTTCAGATCAGCTTGCGCACACCTCGACTAATTCTACGAAATATCTATCATCTTCTACCAATAACAAATACTAGATAACTCTATTCACCAAGTATCACCTCATTGCGATCTCTAATGAGAAAAATCAATCCTAAATTAATCATGTAAAAAATCACGCGCCCAACCAACTCAACCAACCTTCGCATGTTAACAATAATACTCCCTCCGTTTCAAAAAGAATGATCTACTTTTCTTTTTAATCTGTTTCAAAAAAAAAATATTCTTTTTTTTATAATATTTTAAATTCATCTTTTCGCATGGCATGTTTAAGACCACAAAATTAAAGGACAATTTGATACATTTAACATAACTTTAATTTAGAATCATAAGATTCAAAAAAATTCATTAACTTCTTAAACTTCATTCTAAGTCAAATTAATTTATTCTTTTTAAAACAGACGAGTAATATTATTTCAATGTCAATCAAAGTGGCATCTTATGTGAAATAGGGATTCCTTCAATTGGGAGCAAACATTACTTTATTTCCTCTCTTTGACCTTTTTGGTCCCACATTTATGCCAAATCACACATCAAGACCTTAAAATCAACTTATTCCTCAAGATATCCAAATTTACTTTCAAGTCCTTCTTAACTTTTTCCAAGCAGATTCGTGGAAGTTAAAGAACATTATAGAAGGAATCAGCAATTTCACTTTATTAACACAACCTCCCTCAAATTTCAACCTAGTTTACACTCAACCCCTCTTACTTTATATTCCTTCTACTTTTTCAGTTTTCTCCAAATTTTCTTTATGCTCTCTCCATTTCTATTTAATTGATCCCTATAACCTAACAAATCATTAAGCAAATTTTAGTTAGGAACATATTTAACTAAAATTAACCTTATTGGTGTGCATTATTTGGATTAAATCAAAAATTCAAGTTCAAATTCAAATTCAATAGTTTATAGGTTTAATTTCGAATTAAGAATTTATTTCTTTCTTTTTTTTTTTAGTTTGGTTTCGGATTTAGGAAAAGAAAAAACTAGAAATTGAAAAAATCAAATTATTTTTAGTTTGGTTTCAGATTTAGGAAAATTAAAAATTAGAAATTGAAAAAATCAAATTATCTCATATACATATGCAAGATTTATTAGATTTAGAATTTGTGTTTGAGTTTACCGTTTTCAGTCTATTTTATTATTAACTTTTTTATTAGGACATTGTGATATTTACGTATTAGCCTATTGCATTTAATTATTGTCCGTTTATTTGCATTGAAACTTTCATAATGATTTAGTTTATATTTCATGTTTGGACATCTTATGATATACTTTTAAGTATTGTTTTTTTTAAAAAAAAAGTTTTTCCTATGACTTATATTAGAAAATACATTTAAGAGATTCAATATCACTACTTCTGCTTGTATATAATTTTTATTTATTTTTTCAACGTGCAAATATATATGATTAATTTATAATTATTGACACAATCAAATAGCCGAATCGAATAAAAATAAAAGCCTACAGAGACAAATCGAATCAAATCAAATTTATTTTGATTCGGATTGGAGGTTGCACTTTTTCAAAATAAAAAATCGAAAGACTGAATAACACAAAATTAAATCGAAAGATCGAATGCACAATCCTATTCAAAACTCTAAATTTAATTATCAATTATTACTTTCGTAAGATCCCGCAAATTTTCTAGCTTAATTTAGTCCTTTAAGCTTGTTAAGGGGTCCCAGACTTAAAATATATTAGCTAAGTATTCAGACTTAGTGTCATTTTATCCTTCAAAAGTTGGCAATCTTATTTTGAGACATTTACGTCAATTAAATGTGGATATTTGAGTTGATTTATGATCAGGAAGGTCAATGGATGTTTTCGAACAAGTTTTGAGATTTTTGGACCACGTTTACACCATGTTTGAATGTCCAAAACAGTGGGCCGACGCGATCTCGCCACATCGCGTCGACCATCGCGTCGATAAGATAGTTTTTCCCCAACTTTAGTGCAAATTCTAGTGAACCGACGCAGATTCAACGCGGCGCGTTGGTAACACAGTTTACAAGCATTAAAAGGTCGCATTCTCAGGGTTAATTAGGTCTTTTTTCCACGCCCTTCAGTCCCCAAAATACGAAATTAAACCCTTTGGAGAGCAATTATATTCATTCTTTCACAAATTGCTCAAGAACAAGAACCCTAGGTGTTCAAATTTCAAATCAAGAACTCAAGAACTCACCATTAACTTTCAGAAATTCTTCAACTAAGGTATGTGAAGTGTTCATCCAAGGGTCCTTTCCTTGATTGAAATTAAAGTGTATTCATGACTATTGTTATAATTGAATTTCTGTCCCATGAATTAACACAAAATTTATGTGGAATCAATTATCATGTGTATGGTATCATGTCAATCCATGTTAAAGCTCTTGAATTTTTAAATTCCTAATGGAGAGTGTGTTGCTCACATGTTGTTTAATATTATGTGCATAGATTATGCCTTCCAAGTGTTTGATGAATTATTCATGTGAGTTAAATAGTGGAATATTATCATGTTAGTATGTATACAAGTCCATGCCATGCAAGTGTTTGATAAAATGCCCCTATAGATGCATTATAAACAAGTGTGCACTTTTACGCTATGCAAAGTCATGTGATGCTTTACTTTTATGCTATCGAGTCCTGGGGGAATTTAATACTCGATAATTTAGTTGTTTACCTAGAGCTAGTGTCAGTTACGAAGTAACCTCAGTAGTGACTCGATCAGTAGAACTCAACTAGTTACAGAAACTTAGAAACTCTCAGTAGTGTTCGTAATCCAGTCACAGTATTAAGTTTAGACCTCAGTAGCACTCTGTGCTCAGTTAGTTAATAGAATTCAGTAGTATTTCGTCGGTCCATAGAACTCAGTGAACTCAGTTCAGTTCAGTCAAACAGTACTATCAATAACGGTTCAGTCCAGACTAGTACAAACTAGAAATCTGTTTAACGTCCATTCAGTTGAAAGTAGGATTCAGCACCGAGCGAACCTAGGGATGGGGGCATTCCTGTCAGCAGAGGGTTTGACCCTTAGTAGCAATCCCTGCGTTATCGAACTACGTAGCCAGCGTAGGTTGAAATATCTCCCTACCAGATACTTTGAGGGTTGATACATCTCATTTGAGTTTTCCTACCAGTGAGGGTTGACGGAAGAGCTTCCTGTCAGAGAGGGTTAACTCACAAATTGTCTCTACCTGTGGCACGATATTGACACCCTTCCAACTGAGGTTACAGGTTGGACCCCAAATCAGTTAGAAAGTAGGCATATCGGTTTAGTAATTACCTGCCACAGTCTCAGTTCCAGTCTCATTCTCAGAATATAACTCAGTTCAATTCTACGGATTCAAGACTATCAGATATAGTCACTCAGCTCAGTACGCTCAGTATAGTTCCACAGAATTCAGGACTGTTAGATATAGTCATTCAGTTATCAGTAATTCAGTATCGGTATACTTGGATAACAGTTAATCAGTATTCAGACTCAGTATTCAGTATTATCACGATCTCAGTTATAGTATATGTATTCATATATGTACTCTTATTCATTCATACTTGTGTTATTCAGTTATTATTGTTCATGCATATGAACCCATGCATTTCAGCCTACCTCACTGAGCATACCAGTACATTTAAAGTACTAACGCATGCTTTTCTTTTGCACTATGATGTCTTATATCATACGTTCAGATGCACGAGCTCCAAAACACCCTTAGCAGTTCTGTTTCTTAGCAGACAGAGTAGTGGTGAGTCCTCATAGTTTGAGGACATGATTGTTTTCAGTATTTCAGTTCGTTTTCCGTAGTCGGAGTTAGTTGGGGCTTGTTCCATCAACTCCACAGTTCAGACAGTTAGAGGCTTTTTTCAGACTAGAGTATTTTCAGACAATTGTTCAGTTTTTCAGTATTGATTTTCAGTTCTGGGCATTGTGATACCTTATTCAGCATTATTCAATAGTATTTAGTATTGAACCTTATGGCAAGTCTCCGCTTATTTACGCCTATTTACAGTATTATTATTCAGTTGTTACAGCAGACACCAGTCATGGGTTAGCTTGTGATTCTTTGACATTATGAGCACCGTGTAGCGTCCGGGGTATAGACTCGGAGCGAGCTTGTGGTTCTTCGGGATTATGAGCATCGTGTAGTGTCCAGAGTACAGACTCGAGGCGTTACAACTTTATATAGTTATTTATAATCTATTTGACCAAACTTATTTTTCTCCAAAAGTGATTATTTTTTATTTTTTAAAAATATAAGTGTTTGGTTGACCTTTTGGTAGAAAATAAGCGTTTTTTTGAAAGTAGCAGAAATAATTTTTCGTAAGTTAAAAAATGTAGTTTTTTCCCAACAACACTTTAAAAAACACACACACCTAAAAGCACTTTTAAAAGCCCGATCTAACACTAATAATTGTTCTTTTTTTTTTAATTTATTAATCAAACCGATTCTTATCAAATATATTTTTTAAAACAACACTTTTAAAAATACTTTGCAAAATAAGTTGATTTTATAAATTTGATCAAACAAGCTATTAATGATTCTTATAAAATATATTTTTTAAAACAGCACTTTTAAAAATAATTTTTAAAATAAGTTAATTTTGTAAATTTCATCAAACAAGCTATTAAATCTTTTAATTTCATAAATTAAAGTCAAACAACTACTATTATATTTTTTTTAATGCAAAGAAGGGAGGACACACCTATTTCAATTCCACTTTTTATTTACCGACAAACCCCTCAAATTCCAACCTAGTTTACACTCAACCCCTCTTTATTTATATTCCCTTCCTACTCTTTCAGTTTTCCCTAAATAGTATCTCTATATATATCATCTATTTTACTCTCTCACGTTTCCTTCACAAATCTCTCTGCTTCTTTCTGCAGAATTTTGAGCAATTTTTGTAGAAAAATGGCGAGACCTAATCAAGATGAAATCGATACATTCATGAATATTACTGGTGTTTCTGAAGCCACCGCTATACAAAAACTCGAGGTGATTTTTTATTTTTATTTTTTGCAGTTTTGATTTACTGCGATTGTAGTGTTAGCCTTTCGCGATTGTTTTTGGCTTATGATTTTTGCTTAGTGTAGTATTTTATTGCTTTTAATTTTATATATATGTCTTTTTTGTGCTGTAATCAATTATCTGATGATTTAGTTTTTTTGGGGGAATTTTATTCATGATTAGTGTGACTTATTTGGAGTTCAAAATTAGTGACGTACCTTGATGATTAGAATTAATTGTTGTTTACTTAATTTAAATTTTATCAGCTACTAAAACTAATAAAAAATTGTGAAATTTTCGAAAGTGTACATCTTCTGAAAATACTTACAATATTATACAGCATTATACGCGGGTGGAATCATTATATACAATGTATCAACCTTATAATGAAGTGCTGATTTATTGCGATTGTTAGTGTAAGTGTTTTCGGATTGTTTTCAGCTTATGAATTTTGTTCAGTGTAGTATTTTATGCTTGCAATTTGGTATATATTTTTTGTGCTGGAATCAATCATATGATGATTTTACCTTTTTCTGGAATTTAGTTTATTACTAGTGTGATTGTTTTGAGTTCCTGATTTTCACTGAGAGTAGTAATTTGATGCTTAGAATTACTTATTGTTTACTTAATTTTTATCAGCTACTTCAACTGAAATCTTAAAAAGTATACATCTTTTGAAAATATTTACAATATTATAGTTCATTATATAATATTATACATGATTATACCAGGGGAAAATCATTATATACAATTTATTGCATTCCGAGAGTTTTTGCGACTTTGGTTATTGTAGGCGCGTTAAGGTTGAGGAGGTTAAGGGGGCTATTCGTAGGATGCACATAGGTGGAACGATGAGGCCAGATGAGATTTCGGTGGATTTTTGGAAGTGCACAGGAGGGGCAAGTATGGAGTGGTTGATTCAGTTGTTTAACATAATTTTCAAGACGACGAAGATGCCTGAAGCTTGGAGGTGGAGTACGATGATTCCGTTGTATAAGAATAAGGGTGACATTTAGGATTGCAACAATTATAGGGATATCAAATTGTTGAGTCAAACTATGAAGGCTTGGGAGAGGGTGGTAGAGTTGAGGTTGCGGAGGATTGTTATTTTTGAAAATCAGTTTGGATTTATGCCAGGACGCTCGACCATTGAAGTCATCCATCTTGTTAGGAGATTGGTGGAGCAATATAGGGAAGGAAGAAGGATTTGCAAATGGTGTTTATCAACTTAGAGAAGGCATGTGATAGATAGAGTTTCCAGCGAGGTTCTATGGAGGTGTTTGAAGGCTAGAGGTGTATCTATGGTGTATGCTAGGTCGATTAAGCATATGTACGACGGAGCCAAGACTCAGATTAGGACTGGGTGAGGAGACTCGAAGCACTTTCCTGTCTTAATGGGGCTACACCAAGGATCAATGCTTAGTTCGTTTCTTTTTGCCTTGGTGATGGATGTTTTGACGCGGCAAATTCAAGGGAGGTGCCTTACTGTTTGCTTTCTGTGGATGATGTAGTCTTGATTGATGAGACACACGGTGGATTTAATGCTAAATTGGAGGTTTGGAGGCAAACCCTTTGAGACTAAAGGGTTTAGGTTGAGTAGGTCCAAGACAAAATATTTGGAGTGTAAGTTCAGCAAGGTGTCTCATGAGTTCGATGTGGTTGTTAAGCTTGATACTCATTCCATCAATAAGAGTGATAGTTTCAAGTATCTAGAGTCTATGATTCAAGGGAATGGAGAGATTGAGGAAGATGTCACTCATAGGATTGGGGTAGGGTGGATGAAATGAAGGCTCGTCTTCGAAATCTTGTGTGACAAAAAGGTACCTCCTAAACTTAAAGGTAAGTTTTACAAAGTGGTGGTTAGATCGGCTTTGTTGTATGGGTCAGAGTGTTGGCCTGTCAAGAAGGCCCACATTCAGAAGATGAAGGTGGCAGAGATGAGAATGCTTCGGTGGGTGTGTGGGTGTACTAGGAAAGATGAGATTAGAAGTGAGGTTATTCGAGATAAGGTGGGAGTGGCTTTGGTGGAAGCCAAGATGAGGGAAGCGAGGTTGAGATGGTCGGTCATGTGATGAGGAGGGGCACGGATGCCCCAGTGCGGAGGTGCGAGAGGTTGGTTAGGGTTGGTTTCAAGCAAGGTGGAGATAGACCGAAGAAATATTGGAGGGAGGTGATTAGACACGACATGAAGTAGCTCCAGCTTATTGAGGACATGAACCTGGATAGGAATTTGTGGAGGAGGCGGAGTAGGGTAGAAGGTTAGTATTAGTTTAGGATGTTGTATCATTTGTTGTCTTGGTATATCTTGTATATGGTATTATTGGATGTGTTGATTTCTATTGTATCTTGTCTTTTTACTATTCCTTGTCTAGATTGTTTTATTTTGTCGGAAACAACCTCTTTATCTCACCTCTAAGGTAGTGGTATGAACTGCATACACTTATTCTCCCCAGACCTCACTTGGTGGAAATATACTGGGTATGTTGTTGTTGACAATGTATCAACCTTGTACAGAGTTCTAATCTAATGTAATTTTTAGTGTAAGGGTTTTCAGATTGTTTTCAACTTATGACTTTTGCTCAGTATAGTATGTATCAGCCTTGTATAAAGTTCTGATTTAATATGATTGTTAGTGCAAGGGTTTTCGGATTGTTTTCAGCTTATGATTTTTGCTTAGTGTAATATTTTATTGTTTGCAATTTGATATTTTTTTTGCACTGGAATCAATCATGTGATGATTATTGTGTTTGATTGGTAAGTTGATTTTTTTTTTGGAAATTGATAACTGATTATTTACCGAGGGTTTATCGGAAACAGCCTCTCTACCTCTCTAGAGATAGTGGTATGGACGGCGTACACTCTGCCCTCCCCAGACCCCACTGTGGGAATAAACTGGGTTTATTGTTGTTGTTGTTGTTGATAACTGATTACTGATTAGTATGATTGTTTTGAGTTCATTTTCCTTAAGCGTAGTACTTTGATGCTTAGAATTAATTATTGTTTACTTAATGTTAATCTATTGCTTCAATCAATAAAAAAAAGTAAATTTTCAAAAAAATAAAACTTTTGAAATTATTTCAGTCACGTAGCCCAATATTATACAACAACAACAACATACCAAGTATATTCCCACATAGTGGGGTCTGGGGAGGGTAGAGTGTACGTAGCCCAATATTATACCTGGGGAATTATTATATATAATGTATTCACCTTGTATAAAGTTTCTAATAGGGTAGACAAGGTGTTTATACACAAATTTGGGTTAAATTGTGTGTTTATACACGAAGTGTGGGCTGCGTGGTGTAAATTTTTTCAACAACAACAAGCCCAGTGTATTCCTACCTAGTGGGGTCTGGGGGGTAAGATGTACGCAGTCCATACCTCTACCTCTAACGAAGTAGAAAGGCTGTTTCCGATAGACCCCCGGCTCAAGACACAAGATCCCACATAGATACAAAGTAAAGCACCGAACAAGGTCACAAGATTATAGCACATAACATACATAGCATAAATACGACATAAATATGGTAGCCATAAGTAAAAGAGAAGAAAGAAAAGAAAGCAGAAAACAGAAAAGAAAACAGGAAACAGAGGAAGCACCCAGATTCATACTAAAACAAGGAACACGGAATCATAACCTAATTCCCTACACTAGCGACCCAAACTGGCTCTAGTCCTCAGCCCTAATCCGCGTCCTCCAGACCTTCCTATCTAGGGTCATGTCCTCGGTGAGCTGTAACAGTTCCATGTCCCGCCTAATCACTTCAGCCCAGTACTTCTTCGGCCTACCCCTACCCCGCCTAAAACCATCCAGCGCTAGCCTCTCACACCTACGAACCGGGGCATCCACGTCCCTCCTCTCCACGTGTCCGAACCAGCGCAATCGGACTTCCCGCAACTTGCACTCCACTGGAGTCACACCAACCTTCTCCCTGATAGTCTCATTCCGAACTCTATCCCCTCTAGTCAGCCCACACATCCAGCGCAACATCCGCATCTCTGCCACCTTCATTTTTTGGATGTGGGAATTCTTAACTGGCCAACATTCCGCTCCATACAACATGACCGGACGTACTACCACCCTATAGAATTTGCCTTTAAGCTTGGGCGGCACCTTCTTATCACATAACACCCCCAATGCGAGCTTCCACTTCATCCATCCCGCCCCAATGCGGTGCGAGACATCCTCGTCAATCTCACCGTTACCCTGGATCACGGACCCGAGATACTTGAAACTATCCCTCTTACAAACCACCTGCGAATCCAGCTTCACTGTCATCTCATCCTCCAATCTTACGTCATTAAACTTGCATTCCAAATACTCTGTCTTGCTTCTGCTCAACCTGAACCCTTTAGACTCAAGGGTTTGTCTCCACACCTCTAATTTATCATTCACACCCCGTCGAGTCTCATCAATCAGGACTATATCGTCCGCAAAAAGCATACACCACGGCACCTCCCCTTGAATACGCCGCGTCAACACGTCCATCACCAAAGCAAACAAAAAGGGACTAAGAGTAGATCCCTGATGCAATCCTGTCAAGACGGTGAAATGCTCTGAGTCTCCTCCCGCCGTCCTCACCTGAGTTTTTGCTCCCTCATACATGTCCTTAATTGCTCTGATATATGCCTGCGGGACTCCACTCACCTCCAAACACCTCCAAAGCACCTCCCTGGGGACTTTATCATATGCCTTCTCCAGGTCGATAAACACCATGTGCAGGTCCTTCTTCCTTTCCCTATACTGCTCCACCAGCCTCCGTACCAGGTGAATTGCCTCCGTCGTCAAGCGGCCAGGCATAAACCCAAACTGGTTTTCCGAAATAGACAATATCCGTCTCAGCCTCGCCTCGACCACTCTCTCCCAAATCTTCATAGAGTGACTCAATAACTTAATCCCCCTATAGTTATTGCAACTCTGGATGTCCCCCTTATTCTTGTAGAGAGGTATCATGGTACTCCACCTCCAAGCCTCGGGCATCTTTGCCGTCTTGAAGATTTCATTGAACAATCCAGTCAACCACCTTACACCAGACTCTCCAACAAACTTCCAAAACTCCACCGGAATCTCATCCGATCCCGTCGCCCTACCCCTCCGCATCCTGCGAACGACCTCTCTAACCTCTTCTATCCTAACACGTCTACAATAGCTAAAATCCCGACACTCCTCTGAGTGCTCCAGTTCCCCTAACTCAATAGCTCTGTCCCCTTCGTCATTCAAGAGCCTATGAAAGTACGACTGCCATCTATCCTTAATCTGGCCGTCCTCCACCAACACTCTACCATCCTCCCCCTTAATGCACCTCACCTGATCGAGGTCACGCCCCTTCCTCTCCCTAGCCTTGGCGAGTCGAAACAACTTTTTCTCCCCTCCTTTCTCCTGTAGCCCTGCATACAAGCTCTCAAAAGCGGCCGTCTTAGCTGTCGTGACAGCTGACTTAGCCTCCTTCCTAGCTAGCTTGTACTCCTTCCTATTTACCCGTTTCTCTTCTTCGTCCTTACTCGCAACTAACTTAGCATAAGCCCCTTTCTTGGTCCCCACTTTCTTCTCCACCTCTTCATTCCACCACCAATCCCCCCGATGGTGCCCGGCTCGGCCCCTAGAAACACCCAACACCTCAGATGCACTCTCCCTGATGCACCTCGCCGCCCTATCCCACATACTATCCACGTCCCCCCTACACTCCCACACCTCCATACCCGCCAACTTCTCCCCTATCTCCCACGCCTTCGCTGGCGTCAAGCCACCCCACCTAATTCTAGGTCTACCCTCCTTACTTCTCCTCTTTCTACTCTTCTTTAAACCCAAATCCATAACCAAGAGCCTATGCTGGGTCGAAAGATTCTCACTCGGGATAACCTTACAGTCCTTACACAGCACCCTATCCCCTTTACGAAGCAACAGAAAGTCAATCTGGGTCCTGGCTGTCGAGCTTCGAAAGGTGATCAAGTGGTCGGCCTTCTTCGGAAAGCCCGAGTTCACCACCACCAGCCCAAAGGACCTCGCAAACTCCAACAGAGTAGTCCCCTCTTCATTCCTGTCCCCAAAACCAAAACCACCATGCACATCACCAAAGCCTCCCGGTAAAGCCCCGATGTGCCCGTTGAAATCTCCAGCTACAACGAACTTCTCCGAGCTAGGCACGCCCCTCACCACCTCTTCCAAAGCCTCCCAAAACCGCATCTTCTCCTCCCCCTCTGAGCCCACATGGGGCGCATAGGCACTACACACGTTCAGGGTAAACCCCCGGATGACCAACTTAATAGTCATCAACCTATCGTTGATCCTCTTCACCTCAACGACCTGACCTCTAAGCTCCTCATCTACTAAGATGCCAACTCCATTTCTACGCCTCTCGCTCCCAGAGTACCACAGCTTGTAACCATCCACATCCCTAGCCTTAGACTCTACCCACTTGGTCTCTTGGACACACGCAATATTGATCCTCCTCTTCCTAAGGATCTTCACTAGTTCTAAAGACTTGCCCTGAAGGGTCCCTATATTCCAAGACCCAACCCTCAGCCTACCATCACTATCCACACGCCCACCTGCACCACCCCCGCGGCCAAACCTTGGCCTCCCACCTACTCCCGCCCTTTTCACATCCCCGCCCCCACACCACCCCCACGCCCCAACCCCCTCGAACATGACCCTATCCTACCATTACCGCCCACAGCCACTACTACGGGAAAAAAAATACAAGAAAATAAAAATATAAACGGCGGTAGGAACAAGCAGCAGCAAGAAATACAAGGCTCACATAAATCACACACAAATCAAAATACAGGGGATAATACTAGCATAATATAAAGAATGAAATAACAAAGGTTAGAAGTCACCGGGTGGCCGATCGTCGATTGGAGACCGAGCGGCGACTGGCTGAAGACCAGCTGCGGTTGCTGCGACCGGTCGGCGGCTGCTGGATCTGCGGGTGGGGTCTCACCGGAGATGGATCTCGCCGGAGCCGGCGGCTGGTGGGTGCGCTGGATCTGGAGAGAGAAGGGGGGAGGGTCTGCCGGGTTTCGGCACCTGCGCCGGAAGTCGGCGATGGCGACGGGAGGGTCTGCCGGAGGTCGGCGGCGGCAGCGGCGGCCGAGGTGGGCGACGGATCTGGGAACGGCGACGGGACTGGGGGGGGAGGAAGGTAGAGGGAGAGTGGGGGTGGGGGAGGAGGAAAGAGCGTAACACTCCCAAAAAAAATGTAATGAGTTACTTCATTTGTTTGAAAATGTTGGTACTTTTGCTTCCCATGATTCAAACTAATAGAACTTTAATCAACATTTCAAAATGTATCTCGTTCACAATTTTGATAAATGGGGAGTTATATTCTTTTAGTAGGATTGTGTAATTTATTAGTATATAAACTCTAATTATAAGATTCTTAGTAATTCAACTCCAATTAAGCTCCAAAAGTTTGTCAAGTTGACTCTCTACAAGCTAAATTTGCCAAACAAATTGTGATATAAGGTGTTTTTCTTTTTTCTTTTTTGATAACCATGGTATTCGGGTTGGCTTGCGGGCACCTTGATTAATTTCCTGGGATATCTGCCATCTCCCACCAGCAATAGGCACCAACAACCGGTATCAGGTAACTTTGTTCACAAGGCTAGAACAAATGAGAATAAATCACCTAGTCTTTTGTGTCTGATGGGAAATGATTCTCATACCTCATGGTGCTCAACCCACATCATTGACCATTCGGCCACACCTTTGGGTGTGATATATTGAGTTATTTTTACTCTTCCTACCACAAGACTTTTGGATCTTGTGGTCTTAAATTAGATATGTGGAACATGCCAAAAATGTTTTTCTCTTATGGTATTCAACATGCCACGTGGAAAGTTGAAATTGAAGAATTGCCAAAAAAAAATTAAAGACATTCTATTTGAAACAAACTAAAAAAGGAAGTAGGACAAGCAAATTGAAATGGGTGCGAGGACACGGATTAGGGTAGAGGGTTATATTGAAGTGGGTGAAAGTCCCACATTGGTTGGGGAATGGACCGACAATTTGCTTATGTGGATTTGAGCAATCCTTCCCTCATGAGCTAGCTTTTGGGGTTGAGTTAGGCCTAGGTGTCATATCTTTACAGGTTAGTGGGTAGGAGTTCGTCCGTAATAGTATGGAGGAGTGCTTTGTTTGTATTTGTGTCTGTAATTTCTTGTTCGTGGTGTTTCGTTGATGTCTATGATTTCAAATAGATAATTTATAGTATTATCTTGTGGAGCAGTGTGTTATCCCATTTTGTTGTGTGCTATTATGGTTTTTGTTTGTTGCACTGTTATCTGTTCTGAGCCGGGGGGTCTATCAACAACCTCTCTACTTCATCTGAGGTAGTGGTATGGGCTACGTACACTTTACCCTCCCCAGACCCCACTTTGTGGGAATGCACTGGGTATGTTATTGTTGTAGTGTCTTTTTGGGTATGCTACAAGTATATTTTTTTTGCCCAACCACTTCAATAGAAATATTTACCTTGTTAAAAAGAGGAGGTTATCCTCGAATGTATAAAATCATTTCTCCCTCGAGAATTCCTTCTATTTCTCTTGTTCCACAGGACCCACAAGTGGCTAGCCCGAGAACGTTCCTTGCAGCCGAACATTGAATGTACTTTATTTAGGTGTTAGCTAATATATGTGTATTTATGATGTGTGTTGGAATTTGATGGGTTTGTGCCTTACAACATGCATTCCGATAATCATCTGGAAAGAATCCTTGGGAACCCCAAAGCCTTGACTTTGAAAATAGAATCCCACTATTTTATGTAGACAATGATAGGTGATATTCCATAAAGTTATGTCCTCCTGTAGAACCCTCCTCTCCCCCCAAAAAAGACAATGCCTGGATATGCCACTCAATATTCCTTTTCCTTCCTCTTTTATCGGTATCAGTGGGCAATGGATGGAGAGAGATCTGTCAAAACAAACATGTGATGTGTCAAATTGGAGTCAAGAAAATGACAGAATTTCAGGAGAATCTAAGCAGCCTTCCAACGAACCTCTCACTTTCGGAGGCATCACCCAATTTAATAACACGAAGATTTAGGAATGACTCCCAACATTCTCTAGAAATTTTGGGTCTTGTCGTGGAAGCTTAAATGTAAGCACGAAAGACAAGTTGTGACATGGTTGTTTTGGGTGGATTGCTTTTCTTTTATCAAGTGTATTTTATCTTCTTGGAGTTTGGTATTCTATTAGCATCACACAGAAGTATCGAAACAATCTGTTGATTGATATGAGGTTGGAGATGCACTTTAGTGTTTTGTTGCATCTTTAGGACATATTTTGCAAATGTTCATCCATTGTCATTGCTTGGTGCTTGGCAGATTTCCCTGCGACATCACAATACCTTGCTCCTTATACAGTAGCAGCTCTGGCTGATTATGTAAACAATAACATTTGATATGGGAGCTCCATAAATCCAGCCTTTTTTTCTTTGAATGAAATAGCTTTATTATTATCTTATATGCTGTGTTAATAGGAGCATGGTGGGAATTTGAATGAAGCTGTGGATGCACATTTCAATCAGGGAGACATCAATAGGTTAGTAATACATGTCCTTGGTCTCATTATTACATTCTACCCATTGTGCTTGCCTGTTAGCCGGTTATTATTTCTTTTTCTTCTTCTTCATCTTCTTCCTTTTTTTTTTTTTTTTTTGAAATTGGTAACATTCTTGTTCTTCTTCCTTTTTTTTTTTTTTTGAAATTGGTAACGTTCTTCTTCTTCTTCGTTTTCTTTTTGCCGAAGCTATAATGATTTTACTTACCGTCAGTCGCTGATTGTTGTTTCTAATTATGCAGAGTAAATGCAGCACCTGTTGCTGCTGCTCCACATGAGGATGATATGGAAATAGATGATCCCATTACAGAGGAGTTTCGCAGACCTCCCTTTTCAGTTTTTCCCTCTTCTAGAATTCCAAATGCTTTCTCCCTTCTTGATCCTAGTTTCCCTAGAAGTGTGTTCGACACCGATCTTACAAGCCGTGCTCCATTTGTTTCACATCCAAGACAAGTAAGAGAGATACCTATTGAGGTGAAGGATGGGGATGGACAATCTGGTCATTCTAGAAATGCTCCTGTTATTGAGGATGTTACAGACACTGACCAGACCCATGGCCCAGAAACTCGTGGGACTGTCATAATTGATGAGGATGATGACGAAATAGTTCCAGATCCTCTGGCAACACATGCTGCCAGGCGTGATAGAACAAGTGATGATGTCTTTGACGGGGACTCCACAGCAGTGTTCTCTGGACCAAGTGCTCCTGCTGCTGATGTCTTGCCAGACTATGCCAATGATATTGAGGAGGAAATGGTTCGCGCTGCAATTGAAGCTTC
This sequence comes from Capsicum baccatum var. pendulum, assembly GCA_030864225.1. Lineage (NCBI taxonomy): Eukaryota > Viridiplantae > Streptophyta > Magnoliopsida > Solanales > Solanaceae > Capsicum > Capsicum baccatum. Next base: position 11,313,341 of record CM061550.1, read on the forward strand.
CAAACGTGATGCTGAAATGTCGACTCAACAATTTGATGTCAACAGTGTATGTAGTGATATTGCTAATTCTGACGTCCTTGGAGCTTCTTCCGCTTTCAACCATTGATATTCCTTTGTCATGCTACAGGAGCTAAGTGATCCAAGGCCTCAACCAAGGCAGTCTCATCTAGAGGATGCTCAACTTGCACATGCAGTCTCTTTGTCTATGAAGGTTCTACATTTACTATTGCTATACTTTTTTCTACGGGTGTTTCTCATGTTAACATTGAGGAAATTTAGACTGCTGAGCAGGAGAAAACAATGCATGAAGAAAGCAAAGCTATACCAGAATCAGAAGCTTATAAGCCAGCTGAAGAGAATGAGCATGGAAAATCTACAATTTTAAATGGAAGGTACTGGTTGTTGTCTGGAATGTTTATTATGAAGATAAAATTTCTGTATGTATCTCCTTACACATTGCTTACCCGTCTCGCACTTGCAAGCGGAGCATCCCTTCTTCAACTACACCTACACACGTGTGTATTATAGTAAAGAGAGCATTTTCTGCACTTTTGGATTATCTAACTAGTCTCTCCAGGCAATTTAGGTCAGAGGTGGGGAGTTCATCCGTCCAAGATGAAGCTGAAGATTTGGAAGAGGAACCACTGGTTTGGCGCAGAAGAAAACCTATATCTTCAGGTTCTGAAACAGCCCAGGATACTGAAGAACGAGTTGCTAGCCCATTATCAAATCCTCGGCCGCATGATAATCCTAATCACTCCCCAAGAAACGGTGCTGACTTCCAATCTGATGAGGTATTTTTGTTCGTTTTAGTGATGGTTGTTGCCATAGATAGTCATTTTTCTTTGGACTATGCATATGTTTATCCTTTACTTCCATATGCTTTCTCTTTGAAGTGGGGTGGCATGTCATCCCTGGAACATGATGAAGCTGTCATGCTTGAGGCTGCAATATTTGGTGGAATACCTGAGGGTACTGGATATCGTTTACCGTATGCACCTCATCAGCCTATTCAGAATGGCGCTGATGGACCCATGGGTCCCTATCAACTGCCAATGTATCGTCCGCCATCTCCCTCACTTGTGGCCCAACGTTTACTTCGGGAACAGCAGGTTAGCATTTTAAGCCCGTAGCTGCAATTAATTAGCTATTTCTCACCTGATTCTTCTAATATTGTATGTAGGATGATGAATATCATGCTGCATTGCAAGCTGATAGAGAAAAGGAATTGAAGGCAAAGCAAGAAGCTGAAGCTGCAGTTGAAGAAATGAGACAGAAGGAGGAGGAATCGCGAAGGAAAGCAGAGGAGGAAAAGGTATTAACCGTTAAGTGTCACATCTCCTAAAGAAAACGGTGAAGAAATGGGAACACTGAATCCCATTCACTTTTTTCCCTTGTGAATTTTATTGGCAGTGAAGATATTTTGTCATTCAATCCTTTTTTCGCCATCTGCTTTTACGTCATTATTGTTCTTCAACAAGATTTTCATTTCTGTTTCTGTGTCGTAGGGTTTTTGTGCATGCGCACACAACATGGTTTAATCCTTTAGGTGGTAAAAAATTTCATTTTTCCTTCTCTGTGATTGTTATTAAATTGAAGATCGAAGGATTTGGTGAAACATATATATTATCTCTGTAGTAGGTTACGAAACCCATGTCTTATCTCTGTAGTAGGTTTTAGCATAGATAATACAATGGCTTTAGAATCTGAGACTCAGTTATTGATCAGGAAATGGAGAGACAATTAGCAGCAAAAGAAGCTTCTCTTCCTCAGGAGCCAACAGCAGATAACGAGAATGTTGTGAATCTCGTTGTGCGTATGCCAGATGGCAGCCGCAGAGGGCGGCGCTTTCTCAAATCTGATAGATTACAGGTATATTGGTGTATTCAGGAGACATGATTTCTGCAGATTGTATGGTATGATTTTATGGTGATTTAACTATCAATGTGTGCTCTGCAGTCTCTTTTCGATTACATTGATGTTGGCAGAGTGGTCAAGCCCGGCACATACAGATTGGTAACTCTCTTTTAACTTTAGAATCTCCTAGTAGTTGGGGTTTGACTAATGTATGTTCTTACAAAAATGTTCCTCAGTTTGTTGCTTTAGAGTTGTTTCAACTTTCAAAATGGTTAGGAACTTCCACTTCGACAGTAATTGTGTCATGTGAAAGAGTAGTGTTTTTGTGTGTGTTTGCTTCTTTCTATTTCATAAATTCATAGTTCTATTTTATTTGTTTTGTAACAACTAAAATTGACATTCAATACATGTACCCAAGGGTGTAACCCAGTGATCAAAGATAAAGCGGGTTGAGAACCATGAGTTGGTTCAAATCCCATTGGTGGCAAAAGCACCAGTTAACTTATTCTGTCGGTCAGAGTTACCCGGTACTTCTGCATGGAGGTAGCAGGGTACCCCGCGGAAACCATAAATTTGATATTGATACTTGCTAATACTATGTCAACTACGTGCAGGTAAGACCTTATCCAAGGCGTGCTTTCAGTGATGGAGAGAGTACCTTGTCTTTGGACGAACTGGGTTTGACGAGCAAACAAGAAGCCCTGTTTCTGGAGTCGATATAAGTTATTCCTGTTGTAAAGTAGTTTCCGATCTCTTCTTAAAGACATAGATTATACATACATAGGGGTGAAAATGGTGGTCATGGGTTGGTTTGTTTTGGTTGGTAAACATCACTGCAAATTATTAACTGGTTGCTCGGGAGAACACCATATGATGATTTATGGTGCTTTATATGGGGAATTATTTGCTTATTCAAAATGGGAAAAAAAAATAAAAAATTATAAACTCCGCTAAATCGTCATGTGACAATCTGGAACAATGATAAGACACCTTTCCTAGCGGAGCATCGACTGGCCTTAACGAAGTCCAAGAGCGATGTCTCGTGACACACTTCGCATGTGTGGATGGTTCGAAATTCAGTGGAGGATGAGTCCGTCCGTCCTATTTTTCTGCACTTAGTTTTCCTCATCCATTTGAAAAGACAAGCATTCTGTCTGCTCCCTTCGACTCATTTAAAGTGCCACAATTTTCTTTTTGGTCCGTCTAAAAAATAATGTTATGTTTTTTATTTGATAACTATTTAATGAACATTATTTTCATTTTATTCTTATTGTGCCCTGCTTAATAAGTAAAAATAATTAAAAAGTAAACATTAAAGTAACTATAAGAGGAATAATTTTGTAAAGTTATTATTTATTTTTTAAACTTCGTGTTTGATCAAAAAATGACACATAAAATGAAACGAGGGAAGGTATGACAAAGTCAATTACTCCCTTCGTTTCAAAAAAATAAAGAAACTTTTAAATTGTGTGGTCTTAAATTAAAAAAGTGTTAAATGTATTAAAATATTCTTTAATTTTGTGGTCTTGAACATGTCATGTGGAAAGTTGAAATTAAAGTATTGTAAAAAAAAAAGGGATCAATATTTTTAAAATAAATTTTTTAAAAAAGTAAATCATTGTTTTTTGAAACGGAGGATTAATATTTAGTAAGAAATTTGGTGAAGGAACTAAAGGATTTTTGACCAAATCAATATGACGTTACTGTACTCTGACACTACTGCCCTGCTCCACGAGCTCTTGGATTTAACCTGTTCTTGCTGAAATTTAACTAGACTTGCAACTCGTCGTCTACCTACTACGTTAATTTATCCTATGTGTCAATATGTATTTGGTTTAGTTTACGTCTGTCTCGATTAAATTTGTTATTTTTCACTAGCATATGTATTATATAACTTTGTTCATCGATGTTTTTGCTATTGAAAATTAAACTTGAGATCATGATTTTCAACCTACTCCATTGACTACTGCCATGTTTGAGTGCGAGTGACAATAATTTTTTTGTGGTTTGCATTTTCTTAACTATTCAAAAGTTAAAAGTAGTACAAAAGGTATATATTTGTTTATTGGTACGTCTCCGTTACATTATATTTGTTAACAAGTTTATTTTTCTTCTTTAACCAAACACACAAGAAATATTTTTTTAGTGTGCTTTTATTACAAACATTAGTATTTTTTTTTTGAGAAAATTTATGAAAGAAACCAAGAGATCACTTATTTCCCTTTTTGCTGTGTAGTTGAACGCTCTAATGCTCTTAATCAAGGTCACCAAATATTTTTCTTAATTTAACACAGTGACATATTCCATATGCTTTCACATGTGGAAATCGAAGAAATAAGATATACATAGATCTTATATCTCAAATCTTATATTATGGAATGGTGAAGTTGTTTTTTAATAGACTCAAAAAGAAAAGTTTTTGTAATATTATGTTGCAAAAATCTTAAATACTGTGACATGAAACTATAAAACAAAAACATCACTCCACACATTGGTACGAATCTTTTTGCAACTGGCCCCCCTTCTTTGTCTTCATTGATATGTCCATCAATAAAGCAATCTAATTAATTTACACTAATACTACTTTGCCTTTGCACTGTAATTTCCCTGATTAGTGAGTTAATTATACTTTGTAATCTCCCAGAAAACTTCACTAATTAAAATGGTTAAACAAAAAAGCAACGGTCAAGTAAAAAACGGGTATCATGACACATGCACGTGCGTTGGACGTGACTTCAACTGCACCCTCTAAAAGAGCAAAAAAAATAATAAAAAACTATTAATTTGGTCGTCCTACTTATCTTTTTAATCTATTTTAATAAAATATAGTAACTCTTTATTTTTTTAACTTTATACATGTCATATTTAAACTCACAAGATTATATGATAATTCCGATAAGCTCCACAAAATTATGTGTCAAGTTTAATACTATCATCGCCATAACTTTCATTTAGGAGTGTCAAAATATGAATAAATAAATTCACGAACAAGTTAAGTAATGCCAATATGTAATATATATACATAAGAATATATTTTTATCTAGCTGTACAATATAATTTTCTGACAAAGGAGTATCACCCTGCTCGACTACTGGTTAAAAACGAAGGAGTATCACTTTTTGACTGTCTTGAACTATTCTTTGTCAGTTTGTCTTGAGCTGAGGATCTATCCGAAAAAGTATATGTTCCTCTCTTTAAGTAGAGGTAAAATATGCACACGCTCTACCCTCTTAATGCGTCTCTTTATGAGGTTATTATTGTTGTACATATTTAAAGCTACGAGATTGAAGACATACGTATTTTTATCTAGCTACATAGTGTAATTTTTTAACGAAGGAACGTCAACAGATTAAAATCAGATAAATAAATTAAAACGGAAGTAATTTGTTACACTGTTCCCTACAATAGCAACTCCCCTCTTCAACGGTTATATTCCTCTGACAAATCTCTCAACGGTTATATTCTTATTCCTTGTCCACCGTCTGATTTTCTAATCGAACGGTCATAGATCAAAGGTTCCTCCTCTCCCCTTTGTCCAACATCATCTTTACCAAGCCATCATTTGTTTCCCTCTAGAAGTGAAAAACTAGAAGAGGGGGGTTGTTTGTTTCACTCTCAATATATAAAATAACACAGTTGTTTATGGGTTTTAGCTTTTTTGGGTAGTGGGGCTACTTCTTTTTCCTCAATTTTTCTCTCTGGTGATGACAATGATAATGATGATGATGACAGTTTGATTTGTCTGTTTCTATGCATGTTTGAAGGTGTTGTGGTGGAAGGTTAAGGGGTGGTTTCTTGGGGGGTTGGTGTTGATTTTTGTTGAGTTTTTTTAGGTTGAATGTTCTTTGTGGGGTTGTTTAGAATCTTGTTTTGTGAAATGGGTAGCTCAAAGGTTCAATTTTAAGGTGTTGATTTTGAGTTTTAGGTTGGATTTTCTTTGTGGGGTTGTTTGAAATCTTGTTTGGTGAAAAGGGTTGCTCAAAGATTCAATTTTTAAGGTGTTGATTAGCTTGGATTTTCTTGTGGGGTTCTTTGACATCTTGTTTAGTGAAAAGGGTAGCTCAAAGATTCAATTTTTGGTTAAGGTTTTTATCTTGGATTTTCTTGTGGGGTTGTTTGAAATCTTGTTTTAATGAAATGGGTATCTCAAAGATTCAGTTTTTAAGGTGTTGAAATGGGATTCTTGAACTCAAAGTTTCAGTTTGTATGCAGCATTTCTGGGAAAAAATGTGTTCCAGAGTTTCAACATTCATGGTGTGAGTTCTTTTTCTTTCAGCTCTTTTGGAGACTATGAGTTTTATTCTATTTTGAAAGTTTTGGAATCCGATGATCGTTTTTTGGTAGGTGTTAATTGTTGATAATAGGAGAATTCTTTCAAATTCTTTGATTCTTTCTATTGGTGTATGTGTATTTGTTGCATATAGAAATATACATAGGACACACAGATATATCACATTTTGTTTTTTTGGCATCGGATTCCAATTTTTGTTATTCTTGGAACCTCACACACACTCACATATATAGACATTGTTCTGTTTCTCTTGGATCATCTATAGAAAGCATTGACAATATTGTATATTTCATAGTGAAAATATATACATTTATAGAAAGATAAGAGAGACAGAGACATAGAGAAGAAAAGGGTGGGGTGAGTTGGAGTTGAAAAGAAAGAAAAAAAAGTTGGAAGGGTGTGAATAATGTTGGCTGGTTGTTCTTCTTCATTGTTGTCACCTAGGCATAGATTAAGGAGTGAAGCATCTGCACAGTTTCAGGCTTGTAATTTCCCATCAATGAGCACACAAAGATTGGACTTGCCATGTAGTTTTGCTAGAAAAGATACCTCAAGGTCCCAGGCTATTAGGCCAGTAGGCCTTTCTGTTGAGAAGCCAATTGAAGCCAAGAATAGTAGTTGTTCTCTCAAGCAGAACATTCGTCTACCGCCATCCTCGACAAGTGCGCAGACATCATATGTAGAAGGTAGAAGAGATAGCAAAGATGAATTTTGGGAAAAAGGTACGAGCTTGAAGAGGTATGCTGAGCAGGGATGTCTTGATGATGAGACCTGCATGAGCAGAGCTAAGAGGAAAAAGGGAAATAGGAAGTCAGGTGATTGTTCAGAAGAAGGTTATGGTCTGAGTTTGAGACAATTGGGTGGTGGTGATTTCTGGTTACAATCGGGTTTCAACGTGGCACGATCAGTTCCCTTAATTGCAGGCCTTCATCCACCTCAAGCAGCACCATTCTCCTTTTCTTGTTCTGGAGAGGAAGAGAGTGTATGTTATGTGCCCAGTGAAGTGATATCACCACCTCCGCCTTTGTCAAACAATCCTTGGATTGAATCTGTAGTGACTGAGATTACTAATTTTGGTGACAAGAATGCCTCAACAAGTCAAGATCTGGCCAAAGAGACCTCAGTATCAAGTGCTTCATTAGACAGTCATGGCTTGGTTCTTAGGCCTAATGAGATTCCGGGGGAGCATGAAGTAGGCAATGGTTCTAGGCAGCCTAATCCAAACGACAGGGGTGAAGTTGTAGCAGCGCATAATGGGCATAATAACCATCGGGAGGATGATGCAGCTGAGCTGATCAGCTTACTTGTGAGTTGTGCTGAAGCAATTGGCTCAAGGAATGTCACCGGTGTTAATCAGCTGATAGCTAGGCTAGGGCAGCTTGCCTCTCCAAGAGGGTCTCCAATAAGCCGGCTAACTGCTTACTTCACTGAAGCTTTAGCTTTGCGTGTTGCTAGGCTTTGGCCTCACATCTTTCACATTGTACCCCCTCGGGACCTTGATCGTTTAGATGATGATAGCAGTTCAGCGTTAAGGCTGTTGAATCAGGTTAGTCCAATTCCAAAGTTCATCCATTTCACATCAAATGAGATTCTGCTTAGAGCTTTTGAAGGCAAGGACCGGGTTCATATTATTGATTTTGACATTAAGCAAGGGCTGCAGTGGCCTAGTCTGTTTCAGAGTTTGGCTTCTAGGCCAAACCCTCCCACTCATGTTAGAATTACTGGTATAGGAGAATCAAAGCAGGATCTTGTTGAAACAGGAGATAGACTTGCTGAGTTTGCCGAGGCATTGAATCTGGCTTTCGAGTTCCATCCAGTTGTTGACAGGTTAGAAGATGTAAGGCTATGGATGCTTCATGTAAAAGAGGGAGAAAGTGTTGCAGTGAATTGTGTATTACAGATGCACAGGCTTCTATATGATAATTCTGGGGGCATCCTGAGGGACTTTCTGGGGTTGATTAGAAGCACAAATCCCACAATTATTCTGCTGGCAGAGCAAGAAGCTGCGCACAATGAGCCTAGCCTGGACGCAAGACTCGTCAACTCACTCAGATACTATGCTGCTGTCTTTGATTCTATTGGTTTCAACCTTCCATTAGACAGCCCTGACAGGATTAAGATCGAGGAGTTGTTTGCTCGTGAGATTAGAAATATCATTGCTTGCGAAGGACGAGATAGGACTGAAAGGCATGAATGTTTTGGGAAATGGCGGAATCTGATGGAACAAGGGAGTTTCAGATGCACAGGGATTACAGAAAGGGAACTGCTGCAGAGTCAAATGTTGTTGAAGATGTACTCATGTGAGGACTACAGGGTCACAAAGCAAGGGAACGACGATGCTGCACTTACTCTGAGTTGGTTAGATCAGCCTCTATGCACAGTCTCCGCGTGGGCACCCATTGATGCTGCTGGAAGTTCATCCTCTTATTATCAGCCAAGTTGATTGATTGGTCTTTTGTCGAAGCTCTTCATTCATTCATAGACACAGAAGCATTCTTCTTTTCGTACACAGGAAAAAAGTTAACAAATTCTTTGTAGGTAGACTCATTCTTTCATTCTTTATTGCAGATAGATTTGCCAATCCAGTAAGAAAAAGAAAATCTTTTAGATAAAAAAAATTGCCTAGGGTCAGGTACAGGTTTCTAGTTCCTCAGGGTTCATTATGTTTGTACCTTTGATTTCATATTTGTATTCATTCTTTATTCTTCTTGCAAGCTAGGTTTTCTTTATATTCAGTCAATTTCGTCGATGTATTCTTTCATTGGTTGTAATTTGTTATTGTTATTCATTCCATTGTAGCAAGATATCAGATATTGTTTTTAATGAAGTTATTCTTTTAGTAATTTCTCTCATCAGTCACAAATTCACTTTGCCTTCATTTTATATATTTTGTATGTCTCAATATATATAATTGAAATGCTTGCCACAAGTATGCTCAACTGAAGAATCAAATAATTTATGCACTAGCACATTATCTTATTTTAATATATAACTGGCCTCTTTATTACCACAAGAACTTGTGTCTATACTACAGGAGAATTAAGGCAGGAAAAGATATACTAATGCATAGTGCAATGTATAACACAGATAAGAGACATTATAGTATAACCCAATGGTCATTTTCTGGCCTTGGGAATTAGAAGCAATGGTTCTTTCTTTTGCAGTGTTACTCCAAATTTTTCAGTCATGTCTAGCTCCGCGGTACATTTTCCATGAGGAAGTTCCCAATCAAAGAAATGAACAAGTGAAGCAAGGACTAAGGGAACTTCTATTGCAGCCATGGGCAGGCCTGGACATATCCTCCTACCGGCACCAAAGGGTAAGAACTCAAAGTCATTCCCTTTGAAGTCCATATCAGAACTCAGAAACCTCTGTGGTCTAAACATCTCTGGCTCTTCCCATATTGAAGGATCCCTTGTGATAGCCCAGACGTTAACCATGATTTGAGCGTCTTTAGGAATTGTGTAACTCATTATTTGGCAGGTTTCGGTAGCACGATGTGGAAGCAGCAACGGTGCTGGAGGATGCAACCTAAGTGTTTCCTTCACACAGGCTTGGACATAGGACATCTGCAGCAATTGAGATTCTTTTGGATAATCACTGTCACTGAGTTCTATCTCAAGCTCCTCTCGAACTTTCTTCATTGACTCTACATTTTTAATCAGCTCTGCCAACGCCCACTCTATCGTTGAGGTAGTGGTGTCTGACCCAGCAGAGAGTAACTCCTTCACAGGGTTAGAAGGAAACTTGTTATATACAACATGCTGATTACAGAACTCCAACTTTCTTGAATATAAGAACTTAAAAAAGAGCATATATGCACAAAAACTAACATGATTACTTTAATTTTCATTTTTCAGATACTACTAAAGACTAACTTGGTTTATACAAGAAAATGAATCTCACAAAGCACGTTTTGAGAGAAGGGGAGGGAACAAACCATAAATAGCTGGTGGATACGATCATTGGTAAAATTATTATCGAGGAGAGTTTCCAAGAAATCTTGTTGGTTAGACGAACCATTTTCTCTACTGTTCCTTCTTTCTTCAAGAGTAGGCTCCAACTTGGAACAAAACTGTGTCACTACGTGTATATATTTTTTTCGCAGACCTTGAATATCTAATTTACCAAAAATTGGATAAAAATCAGATATATTTGGAGCAGCGGCCAGTTCCACTATTCCCCTTACAAGACTTTTCAGCCCACCATCTTCTGTTTCATTATCAAAATTTGCCATATCCTTAGATATCAGAACATTACTCAGCATGTTCAACACAGTTGCAAAGACTAGCTCTCCAATATTCACCACTTCACCTTCTTTTGACCTCAAGAATTCTACCAATTCCATCACCTTTTTCTCCCTCAAACAAGCTTGAGACTCCAATACTATGGCAGAGAAAAGCTCAGTTTTGCATAAAGTCCTTAAGTATCTCCATCTACTGTTACCTCCAGAATTCCAGCCCAATGATGTCGTATCAAGATCTGATCCTTTTGATGGAACAGCATTTGGAACATGTCTAGCAGACAGGATTCTATCATGGGTTTTGAGGATTTCTTTAGCAACAGAAGGTGATGATCCAACAACTAGACATTTAGTTCCAATCTTGAGGGATATAATAGGGCCATAAGTTTTTGCAAAATTTGTCAGAGTTATGTGAGGCATTTTCCCGATATGAAAAATGTTTCCTATGACTGGCCATGGTGTTGGTCCTGGCGGAAGTTGTGTGATTTTGGATGATTTGAAAATTTTGAAGATAAAAATGATTAAGGGTAAGAGGAAAAGTGGAACCAGGAAAAGAATTTCAAAAGGCTGAGCCATGATATGCAAATATATTTTGTGTAGAATTTGAACTAGATTTACATAAGTAAACTCATAATATTCTGTGGTTGAAGTCACTCATCTACTAGTTGTGTTGCAAGAATTTCATGACCAACTTGTGTAGAATTTGAACTAGATTTATATAAGTAACCTCATAATATTTGTGTAGAACTTGAACTAGATTTATATAAGTAACCTCATAATCTTTGTGGAGAATTTGAACTAGATTTATACAAGTAACCTCATAATATCATGTGGTTAAAGTCACTCATCTACTAGTTGTGGGGCAAGCATTTCCTGACTGACTTGTATTCTTCTTGTGAGCTGAAAGTGGTGGTCCTAGATTAAGTAGTTATTTTCTCTGTTTTTCATGAAATAGATATCCCTACTTACACCTGTGGGAGGTTATTCGGAGCATTTCTTTTTTATATAGGTGAACTTTCAATCTTTATTTCTTTTCTTTTTTTAAAAATAAATAAATAAATTAATAAGTTCAAAATCCTCTCGTACAATACAAGGCAACCGTTATCTAGGCTTTGGGATGCTCATGAGTCATGACATGCTTAAAGTTATTTACACGTTCTACCTAAAATGCTACTCTACTATTTTAGTACATCCATCTTAGCATTTTCATCTCTGCGATACTCATCTTGTGAAATATTGTTCCATTGTCATCAAGGGCTAGGAGAGTAGACCCAAGTAAAACATTTTCACTTGAAAATATGTGCACTTGGGCACATGGTCATAAATAGGATCATAGCTTGCCTTTTATCACCAAAGAACTTCTGTTTATAACCATAAGAGATTGCAGGAGGAAAAAAAAGGAATACCTGTATCTAATGCACCAATGCAATGTATAGCACAGATTCCCATTTGGTAACGAACAATTTTAGCTCTATTAAGTCACAGGATGGATCCTAACACATCATGTTTATTCATCCACAAGTTTTGATGGATATGATCCTATTACATATGGCACCCTCCATCAGCTTGATTCAGCTGGTGGAAATTGACGATACATCTAAAACTTAAGGTGATCGTTCACTTCTACAGGAAAAGTCTAATAAGATAAACTGTATTCAAGGTCTATCCCAATGATAAGCCACGCACCTCTCACTTCTATCATGTGTGACTTCTTAATTTCTTTACAAACAATTCCCTGAAATGTTGACCTTTGGTTTTCTTGGTGAAACTGGAAAAAAAACTTGGTTTGGAGATCTTGTCCAGCGTAACAACTGAAGCACTGCAAATAAGAGGACAAAATATCATTGCTTGTGAAAGTTGAGATAGGACTGGAAGGCATGAATTTTTTGGGAAATGGTGGAAGCTGATGGAACAAGATGGTTTCAGATGCACAGGTACGCAAACTACTTAAGTTTTTATTTTATGGTTAAAATTAATTTGAAAAATTAACTTTGCAATTAGTAATGGTGCTATTGTGTGACTAAATGGGCAGCCCGGTGCACTAAGCTCCCGCTATGCACGGGTCCGGGGAAGGGCCCGACCACAAGGATATATTGTACACAACCTCACCTTTCATTTTTGCAAGGGGAACCCATGACCTTCTGGTCACATGGCAGCAACTTTACCAGTTACTCCAAGGCTCCCCTTCAAGAGTAGTTTATTCCGGTAGTTTTAGAACGTTGAGATGTTGGCTAAACTAGGTAGCAGCTAGTGTAATGGTTAAAGACGAGTTACGAATTGATTATTAATGAGATAAAGTGATTGTCATAGCTCGTTTTATGTGTCTTACAGAATCATGTTTCAGAAAAAGTAAAAATGCAAGCACTAGATGAGTATCCATTTGGCTAGGTTAGCAATGGCCTTTGTATACTTGAATGCTCATCGGCTATCCCATTCGCTGTAGTGTATGGAGATTAACTGGTTTTATAACTGTATCAGGTTAGGAAAGTGGACATGCTTGAGGGGATAACAGTTGTTCGATCAGAAAAGGTTAAGGATGAGCTTGTATTGGATGGAAATTACATCAAGCTTATCTCTCGCTCTGCAGCTCTCATTGACCAAGTAATCTCTATGTTCTATCTCCCAACATTGAATATTCAAAGTTTGCTTGCTATCTCTATGTATTTGCATTAGTTAACTTTTCTATGTTGTATTTTGTTGTACTGAAAATGCCATGTGAAGAACAAGGATATCCATAAAAATAAAGTTTCTTCTTTTGATAAATTTGAACCATATGACTTATGAAAAATTTGAGAATTTTATTTGGTTTTTCTTCATATACCAAAAGAGAAAAAAACATGCACATAATAGAACATAATAAATATATACATGACGTTAATATCTAAGAGCTTCATAATCTCCGGTTAATTTTCAAGAGCTCATGACGTTAGTATGAGCTCCTTCCTCCTTTTTTCTTGCTAAAGCCTGACAAACTGTATTTCTTTCTTTCACCCTTTTATTCAGTTAAAATACTCTATGAATTCTCCTGTTCTTGCTTGAGGTTCAACAACAGTAGCATATTCAGTGTAGTCATAAGGTGGGATTTAGGGAGGATACAGCATAAGCACACTTAGCTCTACTTCAGAGGTGTATAGGCAGATCCTCGTCTGGAGGTGAAAAATAGTCCAAAGCAGTTCTTAAAAAGAAGTAACAAAAGTACCAGAATAACATATTAGGTGAATGCTGCTGCTGCAGAGAGTCTCCTTGTACGCACCCCTTGATGCCACTGGAAGTTCATCCTCTTACTATCAGCCAAGTTGATTGATTGGTCTTTCCTCGAAGCTCTTCCACTCAGTCATAGACACGCAGTTGCTATTCTTTTTGTACATATGAAAAAGGTTAACAATAGGTAAAGTTATTCTTTCGTTCTTAATTGCAGATAGATTTGTCAGTCCAGTAAAAAAAAAGATCTTTTAGATAAAAATGCGTAAGGGCAGGTACAGGTTTCTAGTTCCTCAGGCTTCATTTTGTGTGTACCTGAGATTTCATATTTGTATTCTTCCTTAGTTCAGTATATTCAGTCAATGTCTTCGATGCATTCTTTCGTTGGTTGTAATGATTTGTTATTGCTATTTATTCCATTGTTTCAAGAAGATATCAGATATTGGTTTTAATGAAATAGTTCTTTTTGCAATTTCTCTCATCAGTCACAAATTCTCTTTGCCAAGATTTTATATATTTGTATGTCTGAATCCTCTATATATCTGTAAATGAAATGCTTGCCACTAGTATGCTCAACTTAAGAAGCAAATAACACTGCACATTTAATTTATGCACTTGCACATTATCTTATTAATTTATAACTTGCCTCTTTATCACCACAAGAACTTCTGTATATAATACACGGAACTACAGCAGGACAAAATATACTTGTATCGAATGCATAATGCAAGATATATCACAGACAAGAGATACTGATAGTATATCCTGATGGTCATTTTCTGGCCTTGGGAATCAGAAGCATCGGTTCTTTCTTTTGCAGTGCTACTCCAAACTTTTCAGTCATGTCTAGCTCGGCAGCACATTTTCCATGAGGAAGTTCCCACTCAAAGAAGTGAACGAGTGAAGCAACGACTAAGAGAACTTTTATTGCAGCCATGGGCAGGCCTGGACATATTCTCCTTCCTGCACCGAAGGGTAAGAACTCAAAGTCATTCCCTTTGAAGTCCATATCAGAACTCAGAAACCTCTGTGGTCTAAACATCTCTGGCTCTTCCCATATTGAAGGATCCCTTGTGATAGCCCAGACGTTAACCATGATTTGAGCGTCTTTAGGAATTGTGTAACTCATTATTTGGCAGGTTTCAATAGCACGATGTGGAAGCAGAAATGGTACTGGAGGATGCAACCTAAGTGTTTCCTTCACACAGGCTTGGACAAAGGACATCTGCAGCACTTGAGATTCTTTTAGGTAATCACTTTCACTTTCTATCTCGAGCTCCTCTTGAACTTTCTTCATTGACTCTACATCTTTAATCAGTTCTGCCATCGCCCACTCTATTGTTGAGGTACTGGTGTCTGAACCAGCAGAGAGTAACTCCTTCACAGGTTAGACGGAAACTTGTTATATACTACATCCCTATAGAGAAACAGAACTGCTAAAGGCTCAAACATGAGTACTTTGACTTTCATTTTTCAAGCACTACTAAAGAGTAACTTGGTTTATACCAGAAAATGAATCACATAAAGCAATTTCTCGAGAAGGAGAGGAAACAAACCATAAATAGCTGGTGGATACGATCATTGGTAAAACCATTATCAAGGAGAGTTTCCAAGAAATCTTGTTGGCTAGAAGAACCATTCTCTCTACTGTCCCTTCTTTCTTCAAGAATCGGGTCCCACTTGGAACAAAACTTTGTCACTAAACGTATAGATTTTTTTCGCAGACCTTGAAGATCTAATTTGCCTAAAATTGGATAAAAATCAGATATGTTTGGAGCAGACGCCACTTCCACTATTCCCCGTACTAGACTTTTTATCCCACCATCTTCTGTTTCTTTGTCCAAATTTACCATATCTTTAGATATCAGAACATTACTCAGCATGTTCAACACAGTTGCAAAGACTAGCTCTCCAATATTCACCACTTGACCTTCTTTTGACCTCAAGAATTCCACCAATTCCATCACTTTTTTCTCCCTTAAACAAGCTTGAGACTCCAATACTTTGCCAGAGAAAAGCTCAGTTTTGCATAAAGTCCTCAGGTATCTCCATCTACTGTTACATCCAGAATTCCAGCCCAATGATGTCTTCTCAAGGTCTGATCCTTTCGATGGAACAGCATTTGGAACATGTCTAGCAGACAGGATTCTATCATGGGTTTTGAGGATTTCTATAGCAACAGAAGGTGATGATCCAACAACTAGCCATTGAGTTCCAAGCCTTAGGCACATAAGGGGGCCATAAGTTTTTGCAAAATTTGTCAGAGTTATGTGAGGCATTTTTCCCATATGAAAAATGTTTCCTACGACAGGCCATGGCGTTGGTCCTGGCGGAAGTTGTGTTATTTTGGATGACTTGAAAACTTTGTAGATAAAAAAGATTAAGGGTAAGAGGAAAATTGGAAGCAGGAAAAGAATTTCAAATGGTTGAGCCATGACCTGCAAATGAACAAGTGTTTTTCTTTCAAGTCTATTTTTGTGTAGAATTTTGTATAGATTTATTGAAGTAACCTCCTAAGATTGATCCTTTAGTTAAAAGTACTTATCTACTATATGTGGAGGAAGTGTTTTTAGTCTAACTTGTACTATTGTAAAATGAAAGTGATTTGATTCTTGGAGAGGGTTGATTTGATTGAAGGGGAAGACATTTAAGGAGTCAATTTTCTCTCAAATTATCATGAAACAGAAATATTACTAAACTTTTGGAGCATTCTTTTTTATATAGGTGAACTTTCCATCTTTATTTCTGTTCTTTTTTGAAAAAAAACTTAGTAGGTTCAGAAATCTCTTTTACAATAAATAAGCAATCATTATGTAGCGATGCTCATGACATGCTTCTAGCTATTTGTTCTGCCTAAAACTTTACTCCACTACTTTAGCGCATCCATCTTGGCATCTTATGAATACAGTTCCGTTGTCATGAAGAGTAAGAAGAGTAGACCCAAGTGAAACATTTTCACTTGAAAATTTATGCACCTGGAAACATGATCTTATCTTAATAGGACTCAACTTACCTCTTATCTCCAAAAGAATTTCTGTTTATAATCACACAAGACTACAGGAGGACAAAAAATACATGTATCTAATGCACCAACGCAAGGTGTAGCACAGGATGCATCCTCAGATAACATGTTTATTCATCCACAAGTTTTCGGTGGATATAATGTTATTAAAGAGGACACCATCCATCGGCTAGATTCAGCTGGTGGAAATTGACATACATCTAAAACTAAACTGATCGTTCACTTCTACAGGGAAAGTCTAAATAAGATCAACTGTATTTCTGATAACCAGTTTGCTCCAAAATGAATCTTTATCAGCCAACAGAAAGACGCAATCAGGTGCAACATGATCTTAGAAGATGATACCTGTAATATTACATAGTAATATATACCTTGATCTCATGAAAGTGATCTATATCAGCAATGCATACGACTTTGTGAAGCTCCACATAGAAGTGAACATGCAAGAAAACCTTCATTTGACCCTAGTTCTTGGTGGTCTTATCTAGTACTGGAAAAAATCGTAAGATCTCAGCTGCTTGGTCCAATCTTGCTCTGTGATGGTCAACGGTGGTACAAGCCTCACAACATTTCCTTTTCCTGCCGTTAGTACAAGAAGGCCAGGTTGTTTGACATGCCTCAACCAGCTGAGATGCTGGTACATCAAGGTCCATCCCAACAATAAGCCCCATACTTTGTGCTTCTCTCACCTGTAAGTTCCCTCCTAACTTTTTAACAAACAATTCCCTGAAATATTGACCTTTCTTTGTGACACTAATCTGATTTGGAGATCTTGTCCAGCACAACAACTGCAGCATTACATACAAGAGGACAAAATATCATTGCTTGCGAAGGATGAGATAGGACTGGAAGGCATGAATATTTTGGTCAATGGTGGAAGCTGATGGAACAAGGGGACTTCAGATGCACAGGGATTACAAAAAAGGAATTGCTCCATAGTCATACAGATATATTCATGTGAGGACTACAGGATCACAAAGCAGGTGAACGACGATGCTGCATAGAGAGTCTCCTTGTGATGTTGTTCGTCTTTTTATTATCAGCCAAGTTGATTGATTGGTCTTTTGTCGAAGCTCATCGTTCAGTCATAGACACACTTGTTGGTTAACAAATTATTCTTCATTGCAGATAGATTTGTCAATACGGTAAGAAAAGGAAAACTTTTAGATAAAAATGCACATCAAATACAGGTTTCTAGTTCCTCAGGCTTCATTTTGTTCGTACCTGTGATTTCATATTTGTATTCTCCCTTAGTTCAGTATATTCAGTCAATTTCGTCGATGTATTCTTTCATCGGTTGTAATGATTTGTTATTGTTATTCATTCCATTGTAGCAAGAAGATATCAGATATTGGTTTTAATGAAGTAAGTCCTTTGTAATTTATTTCTCTCATCACTCACAAACTCACTTTGCCAAGATTTTATATATTTGTATGTCTGAATCCTCTGTATATTTGTAAATGAAATGCTTGCCACAAGTATGCTCAACTGAAGAAGCAAATAATACTGCACATTTAATTTATGCAATTGCACATCACATCATCTTATTTTAACATATAACTAGCGTCCTTATTACCACAAAAATTATACCACAGACAAGAGATACTTATTGTATATCCATCCCAGTGGTCATTTTCTGGCCTTGGGAATTAGAAGCAATGGTTCTTTCTTTTGCAGTGTTACTCCAATTTTTTCAGTCATATCTAGCTCGGCAGGACATTTTCCATGAGGAAGTTCCCAATCAAAGAAATGAACAAGGGAAGCAAGGACCAAGGGAACTTTTATTGCAGCCATGGGCAGGCCTGGACATATTCTCCTTCCTGCACCGAATGGTAAGAACTCAAAGTCGTTCCCTTTGAAGTCCATATCAGAACGCAGAAACCTCTGTGGTCTAAACATTTCTGGCTCTTCCCATATCAAAGGATCCCTTGTGATAGCCCAGACGTTAACCATGATTTGAGCGTCTTTAGGAATTGTGTAACTCATCACTTGGCAGGATTCAATAGCACGATGTGGAAGCAGCAACGGTGCTGGAGGATGCAACCTGAGAGTTTCCTTCACACAGGCCTGGACGTAGGACATCTGCAGCAATTGAGATTCTTTTAGGTTATCACTTTTACTGAGTTCTATCTCGAGCTCCTCTTGAACTTTCTTCATTGGCTCTACATTTTTAATCAGCTCTGCCATCGCCCACTCGATTGTTGAGGTACTGGTGTCTGAACCAGCAGAGAGCAACTCCTTCACAGGGTTAGAAGGAAACTTGTTATATATACTACATCGCAATAAAGAACTCCAGCTTTCTTGAATATAAGAACTTTAAATATAGAAGTGCTAAAGGTTCAATGCATCGATATCAATTGTATAACACCATATATGAAAAAAAAAAAAAAAAAAACTAGCATGATGACTTTGATTTTCATTTTTCAGATACTACTAAAGACTAACTTGGTTTATACCGGAAAATGAATCTCACAAAACAAATTTTGAAAGAAGGGAGGGAACAAACCATAAATAGCTGGTGGATACAATCATTCGTAAAATCATTATCAAGGAGAGTTTCCAAAAAATCTTGTTGGCTAGAAGAACCATTTTCTCTACTGTTCCTTCTTTCTTCAAGGATAGGCTCCCACTTGGAACGAAACTGTTTCGCTACATTTATATATTTTTTTCGCAGACCTTGAAGATCTAGTTTACCTAAAATTTGATAAAAATCAGATATATTTGGAGCAGAGACCGCTTCCACTATTTCCCTTACTAGATTTCTAATATCACCATCTTCTGTTTCATTATCAAAATTAGCCATATCCTTAGATATCAGAACATTACTCAGCATGTTCAACGCAGTTGCAAAGATCAGCTCTCCAATATTCACCACTTGACCTTCTTTTGACCTCAAGAATTCCACCAATTCCATCACTTTTTTCTCCCTTAAACAAGCTTGAGACTCCAATACTTTGCCAGAGAAAAGCTCAGTTTTGCATAAAGTCCTCAGGTATCTCCATCTACTGCTACATCCAGAATTCCAGCCCAATGATGTCTTCTCAAGGTCTGATCCTTCCGAAGGAACAGCATTTGGAACATGTCTAGCAGACAGGATTCTATCATGGGTTTTGAGGATTTCTATAGCTACAGAAGGTGATGATCCAACAACTAGCCATTTAGTTCCAAACTTGAGGGATATAATAGGGCCATATGCTTTTGCAAAATTTGTCAGAGTTATGTGAGGCATTTTTCCCATATGAAAAATGTTTCCTATGACTGGCCATGGTGTTGGTCCTGGCGGAAGTTGTGTGATTTTGGATGATTTGAAAACTCTGAAGATAAAAAAGATTAAGGGTAAGAGGAAAAGTGGAACCAGGAAAAGAATTTCAAATGGCTGAGCCATGACATGCAAATGAACAAGTGTTTTTTTCTTGCAAAATATATTTTTGTGTAGAATTTTCAACTAGATTTATTGAAGTAACCTCATAATCTATCCTGTGGTTGAAGTCACATATCTACTAGTTGTGGGGCAAGCATTTCTTGGCTTAACTTGGATTCTTGTGATTGATCCTAGATTAGGGTGATATAGGGGAAGATATTTAAGTAGTCATTTGGAGAATTTCTTTTTATATAGGTGGACTTTCAATCTTTATTTCATTTCCTTTTTAAAAAAGAAAAAAATTTAGTAAGTTCAAAAGCCTCTTGTACAATACAAGGCAACTGTTATCTAGGCTTTGGGATGCTCATGAGTTGACATGCTTAATGTTATTTACACTGCTCTGCCTAAAATGCTACTCTACTATTTTAGGACATCCATCTTAGCATTCGCATCTCTACGACGCTCATCTTGTGAATATTGTTCCACTGTAATCAAGGGCAAGATGGGTAGACCCAAGTGAAACATTTTCACTTGAAAATTAATGCACTTGGCCACATGATCTTAATAGGACTCCTGAGGCTTCGCTTTGTTCGTTCTTACCTGTGATTTCATATTTGTGCTCTTAGTTCAGCTTATTCAGTCAATTTCGTCGATGTATTTTTTGTTGGTTGCATTGATCTGTTGTTGTTGCTGTTTCTCATTCAATTGTAGCAAGAAGATGTCAGGTATTGTTTTCAATGAAGTGATTCTTCTGGGAATTTCTCAAGTCAATCACAAATTCTTTGCCTTCATTTATATATTTGTATCTTTGAAATAGAATAATTTCACTTGAATTTATTCTATTGTACACCAAAAGAACTTGTGTCTGTATATAGCAGGACAAAATATACTTGTATCTAGTGCACAATGCAACAGATAACACAGAGAAGATATACTGATAGAATATCCTGATGGTCATTTTCTGGCCTTGGGAATCAGAAGCAGTGGTTCTTTCTTTTGCAGTGTTACTCCAAACTTCTCAGTCATGTCTAGCTCGGCGGGACATTTTCCATGAGGAAGTTCCCAATCAAAGAAATGAACAAGGGAAGCAAGGACTAAGGGAACTTTTATTGCAGCCATGGGCAGGCCTGGACAAATCCTCCTTCCTGCACCGAATGGTAAGAACTCAAAGTCGTTCCCTTTGAAGTCCATATCAGAATGCAGAAACCTCTGTGGTCTAAACATCTCTGGCTCTTCCCATATTGAAGGATCCCTTGTGATAGCCCAGACGTTAACCATGATTTGAGCGTCTTTAGGAATTGTGTAACTCATCACTTGGCAGGATTCAATAGCACGATGTGGAAGCAGCAACGGTGCTGGAGGATGCAACCTAAGTGTTTCCTTCACACAGGCCTGGACGTAGGACATCTGCAGCAATTGAGATTCTTTTAGGTAATCACTTTTACTGAGTTCTATCTCGAGCTCCTCTTGAACTTTCTTCATTGGCTCTACATTTTTAATCAGCTCTGCCATCGCCCACTCGATTGTTGAGGTACTGGTGTCTGAACCAGCAGAGAGCAACTCCTTCACAGGGTTAGAAGGAAACTTGTTATATACTACATGCTGATTACAGAACTCCAACTTTCTTGAATATAAGAACTATGAACTAACATGATTACTTTGATTTTCATTTACCAGAAAATGAATCTCATAAAGCAAATTTTGATAGAAGGAGAGGGAACAAACCACGAATAGCTGGTGAATACAATCATTGGGAACACCATTATCAAGGAGAGCTTCCAAGAAATCCTGTTGGCTAGAAGAACCACTCTCTTTATTCTTCCTTCTTTGCCTTCTTTCTTCAAGAATCGGTTCCCAATTGGAACGAATCTCTGCCATTACACATCGAGCTTTTTCCCGCAGACCTTGAAGATCTAGTTTACCTAAAATTGGATAAAAATCAGATATATTTGGAGTGGAGATAGCTTCCACTAATCCCCTTACTAGGTTTCTAATCTCACCATCTTCTGTTTCATTATCAAAATTAGCCATGTCTTTAGATATCATAACATTACTCAGCATGTTCAACGCAGTTGCAAAGACTAGCTCTCCAATATTCACCACTTGACCTTCTTTTGACCTCAAGAATTCCACCAATTCCATCACTTTTTCCTCCCTCAAACAAGCTTGAGACTCCAACACTTTGCTAGAGAAAAGCTCATTTTTGCATACAGTCCTCAAGAATCTCCATCCATATTTACTCTCAGAAGCCCAGCCGATGGATATCCTGTCAAGAACTGATCTTTTTAACGGCACAGCATTTGGAACATGTCTCCCTGACAGGATTCTATCATGGGTTTTGAGGATTTCTACAGCAGCACAAGTTGATGATCCAACAACTAGCAATTTAGTTCCAAGCTTTAGGGACATAAGGGGCCCATAAGTTCTTGCAAAATTTGCCAGAGTTATGTGAGGCATTTTTCCCATATGAAAAATGTTTCCTAGGAGTGGCCATGGAGTTGGCCCTGGTGGAAGCTGTGTGATTTTGGGTGATACTTTGATGATGAGAAAAAAGATTAAGGGTACGAGGAAAAATGGAACAAGGAAAAGGCTCTCCATTTCAGATATCTGTTACCGTTGACTCTTCTACATCCCTATGCCTATGGTTTTACAAGCAATTTTTTTAACTACTTCGTCCATCCATCCCAAATTATCCGTCCGTCTCAAATTCAGATAACACATTAATTAAAAAAAATAATTAATAATATAATTAATTTATCATAATACTTATATTAAATATGATTTTTACAAAAAGATTTTATCTATTCTTGATTAATAATAAGAAATTAAATTAAAAAATTTGAAACAGATTTCATGTTGTGATTGAAAGTGAGTGATTCTAGAAGAGGTTGATTTAGGGGAAACATTTAAGTCAACATTTAAGAGGTCATTTGAATCATTTCTTTTGGAGAAAAGGCTAAAATATGCGATTGAATTATTATAAATGATTCATTTATGTCATTTATTAAAAAATGGGCTTATTCATATTATTGCAGTTACAAAATCAGTTCATTCATTCTTGTCATGTGGTAGCTTATTAGAAGGTCACATCATTTTTTATTTTTTAAAAAAAAATAATTTAAAAAAAAAATAAAAAAATTCACACAACTTTTTAATCCATTGAAAATTAGTTTGATCTATACTTTTAAAATTTAATTAATTTTTCATAAATATATTCTTAAAACATTCTCGTTCGATTTATTTTTTTAATCATTTTTGACATATTAAAATTATTTTCGTATTTTACCTTTAATATTAATTATTTTTTTCTTCAAATTAATTTCAAATACAATAGTAAACATCATTTAATAAATATATTATAATAAAATAGTTATTTTAATTGACGGGCGATTAACTAAAAGGAAACTGAGAGAGTATACACTCCACGTTTTTTATCACTTTATTTATTTATTTTTTTTACAAGATTCACGTTAACTAAAGCTTTTGTCATTTTTCAGTTGAAACTGAATGGATATATAAACATCAAATATTATTATTATATTATTAATAGTTAGCTTCTCATTTTGTCAATTCTACGTATACTATATATGTCGGCATGTTGTCGCCTTCCTATTTTTGCAATGATAAATGATGATGCATCAAGTGTTACGTACAAATGTTGAATGCTGATTAGGGGCGGCTCAACCCTTTAGGAGAAAAGGTGGTCGCCTAAGACCCCAAAATTTGAGGGGTCTATTTTTGTTTAGTAATAATAAATTACAAATTTTAAGAAATATATTAAATACTATTTATAGAAAAAAGAAAAATTTTATATAAAAAAATAAAACATAATCCTTTTGATTTTTACCTTAGGCCATAAATTTGCTTGAGCCGTCCCTGATGATGATGATGTTATTCTATGCTTAATTTAAAAAAAAAAAAAAGTTACTTACATTCGCCTTACAAAATATTTCATGTATGCTAAGACATACTATATGCTTAATTAGAATAGCGTTTGGTTATAAATTTTAGTAGATTTTTTTTAAAAAAATTCTTTAAATATTTGTTTGATCGTGTAAAATTAATCAAATTTTAAAAGTATAGATCAAATTAATTTTTAATGGATCAAAAAATTAGGTGGATTCTTTTTAATGGATCTAAAATAAAAATTTAAAAAGAAAATTATTTGTTTCAAAAAATAAAAAATAAAATAAAAAATGACGTGACCCTCTAATAAGCTGTCACGTGGCAAGGTTGTTTTTAAAAATCGGTTGTTAAAAAGTAATGGCATGGATGAGTCAGTTTTGTAACGGCGATGGCATAAATGAGCCCAATTTTTAACGGATGGCATAAATGAGTCATTTCTGATAGTTCAGTGACATATTTGAGCATTTTCCCTTTCTTTTTTATATAGGTGAACTTTTGGTACGATGGAAAATGTTTCTTGTTTTTTCTTGTTTGATTGTAGTAAAATACTGGAAAAATATTTTTTTAAGATAACTTATTTTCTTTTATTTGAGGAAAAATGACTAATGTGACTTATGCTTCCATTCTCACCCCTCTTCTCCACCCCAACAATACTCATATTCACATGACTCAAAAAATTAACATTACTCAAAAATATTTTTCACTATACTTTGCTTCAATTTTTCACTGCTTGAAATAAAAAAAAAAGTGAAGCCCGAATTTTTTTTTCATTTTTCAATATTCGTTGAATGTATTGTTATTTTCATATGCATAAAGAAGACTTCCCTATATTGCTTTTGCTAATTGCATATTTCATTTTGTCATCGATGTAACTTGGTCACGAGGTTGAATATATTTCTATTGATTGCAGTATCTTGAAATTGTCTGACAAAATGTTGAAAAGTATTTTCTATATTTGCTAATTAATAGTTGCTTAAATTTAGTGATTGTAATATTTTATTATTCAATATTGATATTATTTGTTATGATTAAATTAGTTATTACAAATTGTTGAGTGAGTTGCTAGAAACACTGATATACTAGTTAACAGTTAATAGTATTTTCTAAAAAATATTTTTTCACTCCCCAATCTACTCACCAACCAAACACCATAAAATATTTTCCATCATACCAAACACACCCTCTTTATTTCTTTTGAGATGGGTCATGGCATGCTTCAAGTTGTTCCATACTCAGCCTAAAATGTTAGCAGTAATATAGCACATTCATGTTAACGTCCACATCTTTGCAACACTCTTATTGTGGATACTTTTCCATTGTCATCGAGGGCAAGAAGAGTAAATCTTAATAGTAATAACTAACTTGCCTCTTTTCACGACAACAACTTATGTTAATAAACCACACAAGATTACATACATGGCACTGCACTCTTATCAAAAAGCCATTGCCTCTTCCGAAAACTGGATATAAATTATTACAGGGGATACGATACCATCAATCAGCTTGGTGGAAATTGACGATACATCTAAAACTTAAAAAACTGACCGTTCGTGTAAAGGAGATCAACTGTATTTCTGATAACCAGTTTGCTCCTAAATGAATCTTTATCAGCCAACAGAATGACACAATCAGGTACAACATGAGCTTCATAGAAGACGATACCGTTAATCTCAAATACAAATACAACATGAAAGTGATCTCCATCAGCACGATCCTGTGAAGCTCCCCATAGAAGTGAAATGCAAGAAACCTTCATTTGACCCTAGTTCTTGGCAGACTTATCTAGTACAGGCAAACAATTGAACAAGATCTCGGCTGCATGGTCCAATTCTTGCTCTGTGATGGTCAATGGTGGTACAAGCCTCACAACGTTTCCTTTTCCTGCCGTCAATACAAGAAGGCCAGATTGTTGACATGCCTCAACCAGCGGAGATGCTGGTACATCGAGGTCGATCCCAATAATAAGCCCCACACCTCGTACTTCTCTCACATGCGAGTTCCCTCCTAATTTCTTGACAAGCAATTCCCTGAAATATTGACCTTTCTTTGTGACACTGGCAAGGAAACCTGGTTTGGAGATCTTGTCCAGCACAGCAACTGCAGCATTGCAAACAAGAGGACCCCCGGCAAAGGTGCTACCGTGATCCCCATAATTGATGGCAGCAGCAACTCTTTCAGTTACTAACACTGCCCCAATAGGTAGACCTCCAGCAAGAGGCTTTGCAAGAGTCATTATATCTGGGTATATGTCATAAGCTTCGTGCGCCCAGAGATGACCAGTTCTTCCTAGGCCGCATTGAACCTAATAAAAGAAAATACAAGTAGAAGCTTCAGTATAGTGTTGTCATCGAAACATTCCATTCAAATTAATTCAAGAATGATCATTGTTACAGTAGGAAGGAGAGCGCTAACGATCCAAGAAGTCAATCATCAAACTAAACTTTTGAAATGATAATTTATAATTTGGAGAACTTTAACGACCCAAGAAGTTGATCATCAAACTAAACTTTGAAATGACATTTATAATTTCAAACTTTTTTTACAAGTAGATGGCATTCATATTTCTTCAATTAGCTATTTATCTACACTAAATATAAACCAATCTTAGGCAACATATGCTCTTAGCGAATGAGCATAGAGAACCTTAATCCTATATACCAGCATATGGTGGATTGAGTATACGTAAAACAACAAGGGCAGTAAGCTTTTTCCTTATGAAATAATTGGGAACCACTATTCATTACTGAAATAATGTTAATCAGCACAATCCCTGCATAACTTATATCTCAACCAATGACCCCTACGTGCAAAATCCTGAACTTTTCTATCCATTTCACTATGCAAAACTTCGGACAAACTTTTTCATATGTTTTCTTTTGATGAATTACCTTAAGAAAATAATACAATGTATTACTACTTTATAAAGGCATACGCTATTGGTCAAGATAACTGCTTGTATGTTTATGTAATTTTAATTTTTATCAATATAAGGGTCAATCATGTTTGTCATATGAGACATAAGCTTAATGTGCTAAAGTGGTAGCATTGTAATCTAAAAAGTTTCTTACCTCATCAAAGACAAGAAGAGAACCTGCACTATCACAGGCAGTCCTCAGTGCTTGTAAAAAATCTTTTGTTGCACTGTATATGCCACCTTCACCTTGGATTGGTTCGACAAATACAGCAGCTATTTTACCACTCTGAATTAGTTCTTTTGCTGCTTGAACATTGCCATACTCCAGGAAAGTAACTCCTGGCATTACAGGTTCAAAAGGTGACCTGTACTGTTCTTTGCTTGTCAAAGCAACAGCACCCATGGTCCTCCCATGGAAACAATTGGAGAAGGCAATAAACTCCACGGGAGGTTGCTTCTCATCTGGATGCGAGAATTTCTGAAACTTCCTTGCAAATTTAATTGCAGCTTCATTTGCTTCTGTTCCAGAGTTTGAAAAGAAAACACGGTCTGAAAAAGAACTAGCAACAAGGCGTTTTGCAAGCTCCAACTGTAGAAAATAATAGAACACTATGTTAGTGTTTATACAAAAATCCTTTTACAGATGGAGGAGAGAAGATGCTCCGTGAAGGCATAATATCTAATCATATATAGAGTTACAAGTAAGAAAGTAATTAGGTTGATATATCAAGTTATAGACATAGAAGAAAAAACACGTTCAGGAATGCTCTGTTGAATAAGACTAGAGGCGGAGCCAGAATTTTGAGTTTATGGGTGGGTTGTGCACTCTAAAAAATTAGCTCACACTGGATTTTTGATAAATTATATTTACATATATAGTTAATTCTGTAACATAAATATAAGGTTTTGACTAAAGCTACTTAATTCTGCCGAACCCGTAACTTCTTCTCTGGCTCCGCCCCTGACTAAGACCCCTCTTGCCAACATCTCCCAAAAAAATCCAGAAAAGAAGAAACTTACACGCTGCTAGTAAGTTCCAATAACCACTTCATACCATTCAGTTGCACAAAATGAATCCACAATAAGATACTGCTAGTTCTTTTCAATCCGGAACCATATATACTTTGACTCTATTCAAAGAATGCACATTCTAAAACAAACCTAAGTTGCGGCTCTTCACTTTCATTGCCGCACCCATATCGGGTTCTCTCAAAATACACTACATTTGGAGAATCCAACACGCACCCGTTGACATTTTTGAAGAGTCCGAGCAACATAGACAAGAACTACAAAACTTGAACACAATAGAATTGGGTAATAGTCCCTGCCCTCATTCCAACTATTTATGAAGCCTAAACAGCAACAATTTCCACTACACCTCAATCCCAAACTAGTAGGCTCCTACATGATCATTTAGATCCATCCCGCTCTATTTTATCATGCTTCCTTCCAAAAATTACCCGTAAAAGCTGTAAAAGATTCTTCCTTTTATCCTTATGCACTATAAAATTCCAAAAAGAAAAAGAGAAGGGAAACCGTGTATCATGCTCCTATTGTATTGTTAGTTAAAATACAATGTTGCTTTTGAATGTTACTTATATTATATTGTACCTTATAATCAAATCCATCATTACGCAATGACTACAAGTCCCATTTTATAAAACAATCGATTTAGTGCGACCACGTCATACCTTACCTTTTCTTCTAATTTTATCTTTGCTTATCATCTAATAATAGGATTTTATCCTTTACCTTACCTTTTATAATAGTGCTAACATGTACCCTGCTTTTCTTATAAGTTTACCTTTCAAATTGCTCATGAGAGACATTATGTGACGACAGAAAACGATACAATCTATCCAAATATTGTATTCATCAAGACAATACAATACATTTATGAGACAATATATAACAACCATCCAAACAAAGTATAAAGAAACTTCATATAACATCCCCTTTTTATTTGCCTGTTTTTTCTTCTCATTTTATCTTTGCTTACTATCTAATAATCCTATTTTATCATTTAACATACCTTTTTATAGTAGCTCTACCCTGTATCATATTTCTTATAGGTTTGCCCTTCAAAGTGCTCATGTGTGACATTATGTATCGACACTAAATGATGCAATCTATCCAAACACTGTATCCATCAAAACAATACAGCACAATATGATACATTATGAAAAGATATGTAACAACCATCCAAACAAAATGTGAAGTAACTTCAAAAAGAAAAAAGTCACTTTTTTAAATCCATGTGCACTATAATTACAAATTAAACTTTTTCCCCAATAATCATGGTGTCGGGGCAAGCTTTTGCCCACCTCGACTAATTCCACAAATACCTGTCAGCTCACACCAGCAATAGGTACTCGGTAATTCTATCCATCAAAACACAGGCAACAGGTACAAGGTAACTCTATCCATCAAAACAACCCGTACAATACAATAGGATACATTATGAAACGACACATAACAACCATCAAAACAAAATGCAACAAAACTTTTATTAAAAAAAGATCACTTTTTTAATCCCTAAATTCCAAATTAAATTCATAAATAATACTTAAAAAGATGCAAATGAGAGCTGACCTGAGGGAGAGAATAGTAAATATTGCTAACATGAGTTAACACATTAGCTTGTTGAGTAACAGCATTAATCCAATCAGGATCACCATGTCCAAGTGCATTCACAGCAATACCAGCAGTCAAATCCAAATACTCTCGCCCTTCAATGTCATACAATTTACATCCTTTGCCACCGGACAATACCAATGGTGCCCTAGCATAGGTACCCACAAAATACTTATTAAATTCCTCCATTATTACCTCTTTGCTCAAATCCACTGTCTGCGCTTCCATATTAAGGCTAGCCCTGCCGGCGATGAAGGGGAATTTTGCATTGGTGAAGGAATGGTGAAGTCGGGTCGAACCCGAACCCGAACCCGAAAGAGAAGGAAAACAGTTGTTGAGAAAAATGGATGACGAATAGCTCATTGTTGATGAAGGAAAAAGATTTTACACAAAACTAGAGAGATTTTTGGAGGGTGGAATAAGGATTTTGATAAGTAATAAATACGAAAAAGCTAGGAAAAGAGTATTATTCTTAGTCAAAAAAAATACACTCAGATCAGAAATGTTTGATATATGTTCCAATGAGATGCACGTGGGACGAAATAAATAAATCAAATTCCCAATCGATGGACCCACTTCACATACAGGGCGCAGTTATTGTTTAGTGGGTAAATATATAAATTAGAGATTGTATATATAAATATAGATTCGCTTTAATGATTTGTAAATGGACCACGAAATGCACTTGTTAACAAAGATGAGCTCCAGTTTTCGTCTATACATATACTAATGTATATGAGTCCTGAAGTTAGAGACCCTCCCCTCTTCAATATTTGTATATGAACCCCAAAATATACAAATAGAAAAGAAATGCATAATTAGTTATTTACGCTAAATCTTAGCTGCGTCTGATAATTAATTTAAATATTAGCCACGCAAGATAATTATGACTTGATTTTATTTTATTTTTCTGTGATTATGAGTTAAATGATGTTTGTCACAGTCCTTCTCTTCTAAAATCTAAGGCCCATTAATATGCCAGATAGAGATAGGGCCCAATACATTGTTTAACTGAGCTGATCTCGCTACACAATAGCTGGGCTCATCTTCTACATCTTGATAGGTTGGTCAATGGGCCTGGCAAATAGATTTGCAAAAACAACCATTCTGAGGTTACTATTTAAATTATGTTCCAGTTCGTCTCATGAACTAATTTGTCTGAAAAAAATTATAACCCCTTTCGCTTTTTACTTTTAGATGCGAATTTATCCTACTAAACTGATGCCAACAATTTTTTTGTTTCCCAAAAACTAACCTAAAATGGGCTAGAAAATGCAAATAATCCAACGCGGAAATGATACATAAATAATATCGAGTCTATAGGCATATCTGTCATCTTCGATCCTTAACGGTTTTGTTTTAAAATTTATCTCTTTTTTTTTTTTCATAAGTAGGAAAAGAGGAAAATCTATCATAGATGACGGTTGTTATATTCAAATTCGTGATACTTTAATTTGGATAAGAAGGAGTTACTCGGATGCTAAACATATATCACTTTAAATCCTAAGACAATAGAATAAGATTTCTTATTTTAGTGATTTTTCTCTTGTTCAAAATATAAAGAATTAAAGTAAGGACGTTAGTGTGGAAATACCTAAATGATTTGAATGAAGATGTAATTTGCTTGGCCATCACAAGATATTTATGTAGTTAGTTGGACAAACTTGAATATATGGACATGCAATCTCAAATCAATCATAATTTGTGTTACTCCTTTTGGATATTTCATTGGGTCTTCCCGTTCCTCTATCTTTCCCTTTCTCCTTACCAACTAAACACACATAATAGCATCAAATATTGTGGTGAAATCAATATTTAAGGAGTTTTTAGTTAAAAATCGTTTTATTAAATGTGATTTCAAATTAGCTGGAGTCTAGAATAATGTATTTCCAACTAAACACAGTGTTAACCCATTCATGTTTTTATTTACTCAAAGTTTCTAGTGAAAACGAAATACTATTTCAGTAATTCTGCTAGAGTTCGTGAACGAGAATAACTATTAAATTCATATGATAGAGGACACCGATTGACTGACTAGTTTTCGGCCATGTAACTAAAAAATAGTCATTGTAACGGAGTTTAAAT
Organism: Capsicum baccatum var. pendulum; assembly: GCA_030864225.1. Classification (NCBI taxonomy): domain Eukaryota; kingdom Viridiplantae; phylum Streptophyta; class Magnoliopsida; order Solanales; family Solanaceae; genus Capsicum; species Capsicum baccatum. The sequence goes on from CM061550.1 coordinate 11,344,855, forward strand.
TTCGCATATAATACTTTAAGATGATATTCATGTTTTGATATTTCATTTATAGATTTCTAGGTCTCTGTCTTCCTTTTTTTTTTTTCCTCGTGCTATTTAGTACATTTAGGGGCCGTTTGGTTTACGGTAGTAAAGTTAATAATCTTGAAATAAAATAATAATTTTAAAATAAAAATTTAAACCGCTCGTTTGGTTGTAAATATTTGGGATAACTTATCTCGGGACTAATAATTACTCCCAGAATAAGTTATTCACCCAATTGGTGGGATAACAATCCCAAGACTATTTTTCTTTGACATAAAATTATAAAAATACCCTCAAAACCTATGATTTCATTTCACACATCTCTCTCTATCTATAGAGAGAGAGACACACACTAGTATTTTAATTATGAATTTTAATAAAAGTTAAATACTTAATAATTTTGACATAAATTTTATATTTATATTAAAAACTTATTAGTAATATATACTCCCTCCGTTTAAAGAAGAATGACCTATTTTCCTTTTTAGTCCGTTTAAAAAAGAATCACCCCTTTCACTTTTAAGCAACTTTTTAATTTTAACTTTCCATATGACATATTTGAAACCACAAGATTGAAGGATATTTTGGTACATTTGACATATCTTTAATTTAACCCCACACGATTCAAAAGTCTTCTTTATTTTCTTAAACTCCGTGTCAAGTCAAATTAGGTCAACGAAGGGAGTAATAATTTATCAAATATTTAAATCTAAAATTCAAAATTCTTATTCCATCATTATCTCCAATTATCCGCTTTCATTAACCTGCCTCACATAAAAATATCAACACCATTGTTGAATTACATATTTTAAATTAATTTTATTTAATCACTTGAAAATTGATATGGTATATCTAAAATGAATTTTAATATATTATATGAATGATATGTGTTTAATGAAACGAAATAAACAATAAATCCTCTTTTACTTTAACAAACTTAAGTTGAAAGTTTTTATTTCAAACTAAATAAGATGTAGTAAGATTTTTTTTAAATACGTACGGTATAATCATGGAAAGGCACACATAAAAAAATTAAAGCTAAATAAGATGAAAATTTTATTTTTAAAATACACACGATATAATCATAAAAATGCGCACACAAAAAAATTAAGCTAAATAAGATGAAAATTTTATTTTTAAGAATAAATATTTAAAGCTTGAAAATAAATTATATAAAAAAGAATTAAATAAGATGGAGAATATTTTTGTAATCACTTAATTTATTCTTAGAAATTATACAATGCATATTATTTTGAATACAACAAACCAAAACTCAATAAAAAATAATACCACATAACTAATTCAAATATAACTTATCTCATGATAACTAATCTCATCATAACTTGTTTCCAAACGAAACGGCCCTTAGGTTATAATTTATACTCCATAAAGCACCAAAGCAAAAAAATGGGAATTTAGTGTTTGGTGCAATAGTATAAAAACAAATTTTATAAACTATGGTTGTAAAATGACCACGTTTTTCATCTCCTAAATGATTCAATCTGCTTTCAACAACCACAAGTTATTTTTATTTTCTTGCTTAGGAAAAAATAAAAATAAAGAGATTCTTCTCTCTACAAAGTAAATAAATACTAAATCAAAAAGTAAATTGTTGTTACTATCATAAATTATTAGTATATAAGATTTTTATTCAGTTTCTGTCATAATCGTTGGGCATGGGAATATCTTTTTAAACATAATTGCATGGAAAGTGTGTTCGAATCACAAAATAATAGATCAGAATATAGAATTATTAGCCACTATTACTATGTTTTCCCATAAGCCTATTATTTCAATCGAATATAACATTTTTCACATGCATGCCTCTTCATTTTCTGGTGTCCATCCACTCGATATCTGCTATCTGTATTATGTATGATTCGATTGAAAAATATTCTCACTATAAAATATTGTATTAGAAAGCTTTCTAACGGAGACAATTTCATAATCATATATACTACAGAGTTCAAATTCTAGACTTTTAATTAAAAACAAAAAAAAGTACTTTTACTCCAACATAATCCTCGTTGGTGCCAATTTGTTTTCTAAAATATATATGGGACCATAATCATCAAATGGCTAGTTATCTTGTGTATATGCACATCAATATTCTAAGTTATATTACCTTGTGATTTTTAAAAAATTGGATACCTACCTATTGTATTGATTTGCTCATGTACTTATACATTATATCAAATTTAACACGCTGTAAGAATACACTGGATTTGTTGTTTTGTTGTTGTTGTAATATACGTTTCTGGAATATGTACCGTGTATTATATTAATTATTAATTAGATGCCAGTAGCTCATTAGACATAATTAATTATTTGGTTACTTACTTTACCTAATTATGATTTTGTGGGTCCAAAATGTTAATACAATTTGTGGTAATGCATGCTATTAATTACGTACTTAAATTTGGGCATATGTTTGTTAGGATACAAAAGATATTAATGTGATTGTGACAAATGCAAGATGCTTAGACCTTTAAAGTTTAAATCAATATCTATGTACTATATCTTTTCTCTTATCTTCCCAACTGTAATACGTACTACTTATTTATTGTCCTTAGATAAATTAAAGATTAGACATCTAACTTGCTAATTTTGCTTTTAATTGAGTGGCTAATATAATGTTCATGTCTTGCCAACTTAACTTTTTGTCATTCAAAATTCAGTTAATACATAAAAATATCCTAAATTTGACACCAAATGATAACTTTGACCTTAAATTTCGATAGTGCACAAATAAGTCCTTTAACTATTCAAAACTTGAACAAATATGACATCTAATTTTGCAACTCCATGCGTGAGTCTCACTCGCGCCTACGTAGAAAGGTAATTCAATCACACGGTGTCATGTCATTAAAAGGGCTAACTTGAAAAGAGGTTATATTTGTCCAGTTTTAAATAGTTAAAAGTCATATTTGTACACTGTCAAAATTTTAATTTTTATGTTAAAACGACGTCATTTTTTTTTAATTATTATTATTATTATTGTTATTATTATTATAATAATAATATTTTTTTTTATATATATATTTCTATAACAACAGTACCTAACTTTTTTTTAATTTAAAAAAATTATTATTATTTTATTTATCTCTATAGCAGCAACACTTAGTTTTTTTTTAATTAAAAAAAACAACCACTGGCAGGGATCGAACCCGCACAGTAGACTGAAGGAAGCGCCCAAGAAGAGCAAATAACACCACTAGGCTATCTAAGTGTCTTGTTTCATGTGGTTCAACATTAATATACGTACATAAATATACATTTTCTATCTTATATATATACAACATAATTTTTTTACCGAGGGGGTTCGGGTGAACCCCATGACAACCACGTAGGTCCGCCCCTCGTTAATTTAATAACATTTTAATTACGTTAATTTGATAACGTTAATTTAATATACTACTACTATCCTTAATAACATTAATTTAATAACGTTTTATTAAAACTATAATTTTTTTTATTATTAGTATAGTTTCATCTTTAATTTAATATTTAAATAAATAATATTTAGATATATTATATAACTTAAATTCGTCTTCTGCTTTATAATATAGATACATATCCGCTCGATTTTTTCGTATGAGGTTGACCCGCCTAATTAATAAATCTTCAATATTGCTCCTTTTCCACAATGACAAAAGAAATTAGATGTCATTTTTATTTTTGAGCTGAAAATAATGAAAAAATAATAGTGAAGAGTCATTTAAAGGTAATATTTGAGCATTTTTGAATAGTTAAGGGTTGTATTTGTACACTATCAAAGTTTAAGGTCATATTTATGTATTATGCCCTTAGATTTTAAGCTGAACGCGCCCAATTTTGCGTGTTGAGCATTCGTTTTGCCACGTAGGATTGGAGGTCATATTTGTGCAGTTTTGAATAGTTAAAAATCATATTTATGTACTGTCAAAGTTTAAAGTCAAAGTTATAATTTAGTGTCAAGTTTAGGATCATTTTTATGTATTAACTCTTCACAATTTATTTCATAATTTATCAGAGCAATTTACGGCCTATATGCATGCATATGATATAATTGGTGATGAATATTTTTTTCTACCATATATGGTTGAACACATATGCTATATCATTTTCAATTCATCAGTTGTAATTAATGTTTCCCCTTTCCAGGAGAAAGCGAACAAGAACAAAAGTTAATTACTAGTCCTTAATTTGTTTCGAATTTTTTTTTGGCTTGATTCACAATATAAACCAATATTTTGTGCAAATTTGAATATAAAATTTTAAATTTTACATATTTAATAAAAACTATAAAGTTATTATAAAAAAAAAATACTAGCATTTAATTATCCAAATAGTATATTGATTTCTCCATCATTCCAGTTGGAGTCCTGCACTACTTTTCTGTGACTGTTAGCATGTACATCCACTTCTTGCCTTATATTTATAATTGACTTTTACAAATTAACTTTGTTATGTTCAATGGAGGTGAATTCAGTATTTAAATTTCTTAATTTCCTAATCTATACTTCTAGGTTTGCCCCTATAGACAGATATTATAATTGAAAAAAAGCTAAAATTATATTATAACTTTAATAAAGTGTAAAAGTTTAAATCATTTTTTAAAGATTCTGCACACTTTAATATAATAATGTAAATATAAACATATATTTTAACGTAAGCACATATATTTTATCATCAAAAGTTTTAAATGGTTGATGAATCATCACTTTTGCTTTGTCATGTAATAGCTCTTTCCCTTGTTGTCAGGAGCTAATTAAGAGAGATGCATCAGTTCGAACCATATTTGTGGTATGATTATTTTTTTTCTATATTTAAAATTTTTTCTTGTTTTTAAAGTGATTTTTTTTTCTATGTTTAAAATCTTTCTTTGCTTTTAAGGTCAAATCTTTACCAAAATTATTAATTATATTCCTATTACATACTTAAATTTTTTTTTAAAAAAAGTTAATCCTGCCTAAAACAAATTCTTTTAATAAAAGACAAAAAATTCAAACGATAATTTTAAGTTCTTTATACTTTGAGTGTCTACCTGCCTTAGTTTTTGAAACCTATTCATATACTTATATTCCCAATAGACACAGCAATTCTTTTGCAGCCATTATTTGATTTAAGTGTACAATGTTTTGCGTTTTCTAATTAACAATAAAGGATTACTAGTTATTCTATATCGCAATTTACGTTAATTATTTCGATAGACACTTGAACCTCAATAAAACCTTAACCGTTATTGATGGTCAAGGCAAGTTTGCTTTTTTATGACCTCAATCTCAATAGCAATACATGACAGACGAATGATATGATTCTCGACGAGTCACACGAGAATCAACTAGACATGAAACACCTTCAACATTACCTCATAAGTTGATAAGAGGTCAAGTCACGTACGTACGAAGTAAGTAACTACATTGTTTATCCACTAAACTTGCTTAATAAAAATACAAATGACAATAGGTATTCTAATACTACACTTTTCTTATTTTATTGAGTTAGTAGGAGGGGAAAAATAGTAGTAGTATCTTTTCCAATAGTCTTATCAATTTCCTATACACACTGACCATGATCCACGTGGCACAAAAATACAATTAGCTGTTTTTTTTTTCTCATCCGGTATCCGATGTCCACATTGGAGTCCCGACTAATTCGGATCACGCGTTGCAGGGCCCATTAAGATGACAGCTTTTCTCTCTACCCAGGGTCGAACCCTCAACCTTCGATTATGAATGGAGCAATTTCATCCACTGCACCACAGCCTATATTAATAATTAGCTGTTATCTATAACTTGCTGACTGAGACACACGTAGAGGTGGCTAAATACATCATACATTCTTCTTTATTATTGGTTTGCCATTTGTTAATTCCAAATTTAAAAATATATTAATTGATTCGTTCATTTTTATTTATCCATTATATTAAAAATTAATATCCAATAATACTTTTGCTCCTTCATCCATCTTTTACCCATCAACTATGTTAAACTAGATATTCAACAATAAGTTTAAAAAATCAATAAATAATTTATATATTTTTATTCATTTTATCGTTACTCATTAATTATAGTCATTATCAAATACACTTACCTTCTCAAAATATTTAAAAATTAATATAATAAAATTATTTTGATCATTTATTATTTTGTGTATTAATTTAATATTGAATAATTATTAATGGACGGAGAAATAAATACATTGAATACTCCCCCCAAAGTCACCTTTTAAATACTTAATTAGTCTATGCAAACCTAGGAGTATTATTTAATTTTTCTTCTTAGACTTTTACACGTAAACGGAACATTGATTTGATTTGTTTAGCGTACTTATCACTTTATAAGTAAAATAATAATAAATAATATCGTAGTGGTTTTCAACAGGATCACGGTTTCATTCTAGTTGAATTGGTTCAATATTCTTTAGTTTGGTTTGAGATTTATTGGTCTAATTATTTTGTATTTTTCACTTTAAGTCCATAAGTTGAATTGTTTTTTTCTTATAAAAATGAACATTTGAATATATTAAATTATCTGAATAATTGCTCATTTTATCCACCATCACACAAATAATATATTATTATAATAATAAAATCATTATGAGCTCAATTTAATAAAGTTTTTTTCTGTTTGACATATGTTCTATATAATGGATGATTTATCTAGTAACTAGTAATTGGATTTACAACTTCTTTATTAATTTAATCACATTTTATTAATTAACCGTAATTGATAAAAAAAAAATCACTATTGATATCAGCGATATATCCAGAATAGGACTTAAATGATGAATATCTGTTCTCATTTGTTACTCCTTTACTTATTGCTCAATCCAATTCAAAACCTATTAGAATAACTTCTTCATTTTTTAAGGCAAAATAACCTTTTAGATTTTTGTACTATGTTGATTTTATAAGTTGAACATTTGTGCTTATATGTTTGTCATCTGGACCCTTAAATCCATAAAAAAATAACATTTTGCACCCTTTGATCATTGACCTTGCCTATGTGGCAAAGGCATGGTGACTAAGACAAAGAGAGTGTAGCCACTCGCTTGAGGGTGCGAGTGGGGGTCAATTTTTGGCCTATTTTACATAAAAATAATTTCAAAAAAAATAAAAAAATATTAATTTTTTTTTAAAAGGGTCCTTTTTTTCCCCACATATTTTTAAATTTAAAAATATTTTTAAAAATTTAAAAATAATCTAAAGATATTTTTAATTTTTTTTTAAAGGGTCCTTTTTTTTCTACATCTTTTTAAATTTTAAAATATTTTAAAAAATTTTAAAATAATTTAAAAATATTTTTAAAAATTTAAAAATATTTTTAAAAATTATAAAAAAATAAAAATATTTTTCCCTCCCCACCCCAGCTCGTCCCCACCCCCACACCCCATCCAACCCCGTCCTACCCCACCCCCATCCCCCCACCCCACCCCAACACCCGTCCAGCCCTTCCCCACCCCCACCCCACGCAAGCCCGTCCCCATCCCCCCCACCCTGCCTAGCCCCATCCCATCCCACCCCCAGCCTCTCCACCTCACCCTCAGCCCCCATACCCCTCCCAGCCCAGTCCCCACCTCAGCCCCTTCCAGCCCCCAAACCCCACCTCAACACTCTTCCAGCCCCCCCCCCCCCCCCCCCACGTTCACTTTTTATTTTTTATTTTAATTTTTTCTCTCAATTTAATTCGTTTTATTTTTTAATTAAAATTTAAATTTGATATCTTTTTATTTTGGGGAATTAAAATTTAAATTTAAATTGAAAGTGAGTGATAGAAAATATTGAAAAAAATTAGTGAATTTCGCTTGTAAAAAATTAAAATTTTTGTGAATTTGTTAAAAATATTCAAATTTAAAAAATAAAAAATTATTATGTTTGTATTTATGAATTTATAGTTAGAAATTTAAATTAGTTAGAGAAGAATTTTAATTATTTGTAATGAATTTGATGTTTAATTTGTGAGCAAAAATAAAAACATGATTATTCAAATTTTTCTATAATTTATAACTTTTTCTTATTTAATTAAATTAATTTTAATATTTAATTTGTTATGTAGCATTTTTAAAATGATTTGAAATTTAATGTAATATTTTTGTAAAATGACGTGGCAGACGTGCCAGGCGTGTCAGGTGACATAGCAGCTGACGTGGGAGAGAGTGTGTTACACTCACCAAAAAGGGGTTTAAAATATTGCTTTTTAGTGGGTTCAGGGGTCCAGATGACAAACATGTAAGTAAAAGTATCCAACTTACAAAACCGACATAGTACAGGGTCTAGAAGATCATTTTGGCTTTTTTTAAATTAGTAAATTTTCCTATTTCAGTTCTTCTCAAAATAAATATTAAGTGGTAGAAATATTGAGATTTGAAATTTAACAAGTTGGAGCACAATAAAATCTATGTTTAGATTAAAATTATTCTAACTACAATTTCGGGTTCATTGCAATTTGCACCCTAATGTGTGCTGTCTTTTTTAGCTTACAGCCTAATCTCCTTATTTTCTTAGGAAATAGTAAAACTATTCTTTTAATATTTTTTTCATGTGGGTAAAATAGGAATAACAATATATTATCTTTAAAATAAATTTATTTAATTTCTAATGTAGGAGGCTAAATGAATTAAATTCTTTCCATCATTTACTTTTTCATATGATATTAGGTTAAACTTTCTGCAGCCGTAAACAAAGCGACAGTTTATATTTACTGAAGACAACAAATTACAATATGAGTAAATCATCAATGGATGAAAATAAAAAGAAACTGCAAAATTGATTGAAGAAGGAGAAAGACATATCCTCTAAGGAGGGGTGGTTTGTTAATTTTATTAGCCTAGTTGACGGGAGGGATGAAGAGGAACATACTATTGATCAAAAAAGTAAGAAAATACCGCTTTCTGAGAGCGGTCCCACAGAGATGCAACTGTGTGATCTTGATGAGCTGATTAAACCCTTGCGTCTTCTAAATAGGAATAGATCTTTAGGTTTATCTCCCCATATAGATAGGTCAAGCGATATATGATCACAGTCCACAAGATTTGTATCAGAGAAGTCTCAGATTGTAAAGAAGGTTCTGTAGTTAGGTGTTTATTTAGTGTTCTGCCATTGCAGACCAATTTTTTTTATTCCCAACTTTACATTTTTAGTTAATTACTTCGGTATAAGTCTTAAGATTAGGCTTTTTTTCCCGCAATATCCGTTGTGCGAGATAGAACAAAAAAACTATTGCTATAGTGAATTAAAGGAAAAGAAAGTTTCATCCCTTTATTCGCAAGTCTTTATTGGAGTCATTTTCACTTAGTTCTTTAACATTTCAGTATTAACAATTTTCAAGTTAATTTGAGCTCTTTTATTGAGTGTTTATCAAGGTGATAAGGAACTTGTTGATTCAATCAACTCAAATTGTGTTTATGTTTTTCATAGCTTGTTTTTTATCACCTCTTTACTTTTTACAGGCAAGCATACTCAAAGTAATCTCTCTTCAAATGATAATTAATTTGTTTTTAAGTACTTTTCAATTTTCACTAGATTCATGTCATTTTTGTACTCAAAATAACCTCTTTTTCAAAACTTCCGCTGCCCTTCTTTGATATGCACTTAATTCATTATTTTTATTGTTTCATTTGTTAGTGTTCAAATTGACGAGAGAAATATTTCAATTCTCTTTAACTATAAAATTATTATGATTGTTATTCCTATTTTACCTTCATGAAAAAATTATGAAAAGAATGATTTTATTATTTTGTAAGAAAATAAAGAAATTAAGGTGTAAATCATTAAAAAAAAAAAAAAAATAGGGTGCAAGTTACGGTGCAAAATAAATGAGACGTTTCAGGTCACAATTCAATTCAAAATTTAAAAATTCTAAAAATTGTATACTTTAAAATTAAAATTCCAAAAACAAAAAAAAAGAATATTATATTTTGATTATGTCCAAATTAAACTATGCCAACCCCCAGCCGAAAGTGCACATAAAAAGAAAAAATGACAAAAAAAAAGTCATATTGTGGAATATTATAAAAATCTAGTTCGGTTCAAAGTGTTTAAGGGATAATGCAAATTAATGATTGTGTTATGTTCATAACTTCACTAATATTAATATAGAATTAATACATATGTTTATCAACTAACAATCTATAATAAGTGGCAAATTAATGACCGACCATAACCTAAGTTTAAGTTTAAGTAATAATAAAAAGCAATGAGTTTTGATAATGCAATTTATAGACGTGTGATACGCAATATATGTGATCAAAATTTTTTATCATCAGCACAAAGCATCTGATTAATGATTTATTAATTACCAATAATTTGTAGCCTCAACTATATAGAGAATATTTCTGTTAGTACGATCATTACATACTTCACAACTTTTGAATTTTATTATATAAATAGAAAGATAGAATGCAAATGTTGTTTAAACTTTAAAGCTTAATTAATTATCTTGTCCTACACTTCCATTAGTAACAATTTGCATTTGTTTATATAGTAAAATCATGTGAAGAAAGATAACAAATATAATCTTATTGGTGTTGAGCCATTTTAAAACAATAACATTGATGACAGTGATTGATTTGTAGTATTATTATGGAACAATTTGATAAAATTATTCCTCAAATTTGTAACTAGTAGTACTATTTTCACAATAAGATTAATCGCAGATGTCTTGGACGTATAATTTTTAATTAATTAAAATTAGATAATTTTATCTATTGCGAAAAATTTTAATGATGTACGAAAAAGTTCAAATCATTTCTTAAAGTTCCTTCATATTTTAATATAATAATATAAAATATAACATATATTTATTGTAAACACATATATATTTTACCACCAAAAGTTTCAAGTCGTTAATGAATTGTTGCATTTGTCATGCAATATCTCGTTTCCTTGCTGCAAGAGGCTAAGAGACGTATGGATTTGAACCATATTTGTAGTATTGTTTTTTTTTTTTTTTGCATATTTAAATTTTTTTCTTATTTTTAAAGTTAAATATTTAGAATTTCTTTTATTACTTACTTAAAACTTTTAAAAATTTGATACTTCTTACATTATCTTATCCTAACGCTTTCATGTTTATTTCAAGATTTTCCAAATCTTTTTTAAATCAACTAAAATTGGTTTAGAATTCTTAAACTGTTATAAAACAAGAAAGAATAAAGAAGAAGAGTAGAGAGAATAGAGAGAGTAATTCTTATTTCTCTTGAGGGATGAGAGCTCATAAGGTTATTAATACAATGAACAAAACTCCTCTATTTATAGAGAAAATTCACTCTTAGTCTGAGTAAAAGACAGATGCTTCAAATCCTAATAGATACCAAAGTAGATCTTGATAAATCTTGATAGACATTCATTATAATGTAAATACATTTGTAACACTCCCCCTTGAATGTTTAGATAGATAATGTGCCTCGTTAAAATCTTACTAGAAAAAACTCAGTAGGAAAAAAAATCTAGTAAAAGAAAAAGAGTACACATTTCTAACAATACGCATATCGGCTGCTTCATTAAAAACCTTACAAGGAAAATCCAGTGGGACAAAACCTCGTAAGGGAAAAAGAGTACAACGCGTATTAACTCCCCCTAATGAGAACATCCTTGAACCTTTGCATCTCGATCTTGTGCAGCATCTTCTTGAAATTTGTAATTGGAGAAGATTTGGTGAATAAATCAGTCACATTGTCAGTTTAACGAATTTGTTGCCCGTTAATATCATCATTCTTTTGTAGCTCATGTATGTAGAAAAGCTTTGGCAAAATGTGCTTCGTTCTATCTCCATTTTTGAATCCTCCCTTAAGATGTGTCATGTATGCTGAATTATCTTTGTATAAAATTGTGGGTAGATTGTCATATTCCACACCATATTTTTCTCGAATGAGATGTATCATGGACCTCAATCATACACATTCTCAACTTGCTTCATGAATAGTTATTATCTCAACATGATTCGATAAAGTGGCTACGATAGACTGCTTTGTTTATCTCCAAGATATGACAGTACCACCACATATGAACACATAGCCTGTTTGAGACCGAGCTTTATGCAGGTCAGATAAGTACCCAACATCAGCATGACCAATAAGATCGGGACTGCAATCTTTAGAATAAAACAAGCTCATGTGTTTTATCCCATTTTGATGTCTCATAGTAGGAGCAAAAATATACCTTACTAACAAATTGACTGAAAAGGCCATAGGCCTTGTAGTATTTGCAAGGTACATGAGTGCATCAATTGCACTAAGATATGGTACTTTATAACCAATCCAATTCGATATATTTTGAATTTCAGCAAATAATTTATTGCTTTAAAAACTCTCCAAGAATTCCAATGATATTCAAGCAATAAGCTTATACAATATAAGGATTATAAATAAATTTCTTAGAAACTTTTATATGCTTCAAGCATTTTGAATCCTTAAAAGTTTTTCACATAAGTTTTGTCAAAGTGACAATATTCAACATTTCATGAGTGATATCTTCAAATATCTGGACTGCAAATCAAATAAGTTTAAAACTTACCAAGATATATCTTTTCACGTCACTTGATAAATGTTTCTACGTTAGAATGCTTAAATTAACGTAGAATTAAGGTCCTCGTAATATTTCACAATATTGCGCCAATATTGTGTCAAAGATATTGATGATATATCATTTAGTATCGGTTCACAATGAGACATAATATTTTGAGATCTCATCACTTTTTTATTTTCAGGTACATGAACCTCTCATAAGGTTTCATGAAGTGTTATGTCGTAGGCTATTCAAGAGCTCATTGTCTTCTTATTATGATTATTTTCTCCTTATTTTTCAAGGACTATTTCATTTGAAACCGTTTAGTCTACCACGCTTCACGCATGCATAGACTTTGTCTTTTAGGAACACAAAATATGAGCACTTACGCTTAATATGAGATGTTTTCAACATTTGACTTGAATTATCTTTTGGATAAGGATATGATGATAGTTCCTAACATATTTCATAGCGCTTATAATCTCCCTCTTATGTTAGGAAAACTAACATACATCCTCTACTTCTTTGAGGAATCCATCTTTATGCATCATGGTATATTCATTAATTGTATACCGCACATCAAAACTATTAGATGGAATAGTTGGTTCATGACCTTGAACCAATTGAGGGGGAAGAAATAATCATAATTTATTGGTTTAATGCATACAAGTGTTATTGTATTCAAAATATCATATTTCATACCAACACATGAAACTTTGTTCTCATTAGCGATGATTTAGCTATTTATCGAAGGCATTCAATGTTAAACCATCATCATCAAGATAACTGTCTTGATTACACAATTTGAAAATTATGTTCTTGACTCAATTTTATTGTGCAAACAACTTTATGAATGTCAAACTGCAAGTTGACAATGAATGTACATGTGATCATCTTATTGATGTATCTTTTCAACATATCACATGATAGGTGAACGAGCCCTTATTCACCTTTTATAGTTTTCAGATTTGAAGGGATCCAATCCCAATATTAGTTGGTTCAACCAACTTATCATGAGAACAAACGACATAAATAATTTTTGAAGAATCTTTTAGTTCTTTAATACATGCAAATCTTCGAAATGTCACAATCATTCATATCAATTTATAAACTTTTATTCTAGTAAACTTCAAGTTTACCATGACATGTATTTTTTTTCTTTAATAAATTTCAAATTTACTATTACATGAATAAATTTCAGATTTACTACTTTAGAAGTAAATTTCGAAATAACTTTCTCAGTTATTATGCCTCATTCGGAGGTGAGTTGTGATACCATTACAATCAAGTGCACATTTGCATTAATAAGTTTTTCATTCCCCAGGAATGAAATATAATCATGTCTTAAACGTATCAAATTATGATAGCTACTACAAAAGCAAATTGAGGCATACAAATGATTTATTGCTACCACATTCAATTCAGGAAATAGAGCGTATCAATGGAATATATTTCATTACTTTTCATCAAATACCCATTATTTTGTCTTAGCCATCATAATATCATCAATACATGCATTGAGATCCAATCTCAACGTCTTATCCATATAAAGGCGTCTCAGGCATAAATTGATGGGAATTGAACCCAACATATTATCATCTCTTTTGATAATATTGTTCTTGAGGAATAAATTTAAAACATAAATGGTTCCAAACCAATTATTTTTCCTCAAATTCAACAATAATTATATTATTAGTAGCAAAAGATAAATAACATAAGAAATTACTAACCTTGAAATCTTTAAGATTTATAATCTCACCTTGTTTGACAGAGTCTCGTGCTGATAACATGTTATAAAACAAGAAAGAATAAAGAAGAGTAGATAGAATAGAGAAAGTAATTGTTATTTCTCTTGAGAGATGAGAGATCATAAGGTTGTTAATACAATGAACAAAATCCCTCTATTCATAGGAAAAATTTACTCATAGTCTGAGTAAATGACAGATGCTTCAAATCCTAATAGATATCAAATAGATTTTGATAGACATTCACTATAATGTAAATACATTTGTAATATAAACCAATGATAAAAGATATTAATTGTCATTAATTTTAATAACTTCTAATAAGGAAGGTTTTACCATAAATACTTAATTAATTTTTAACTCTTAAATATTTGAGAAATAATAAAAAAATAATTTTACCTAAAACAAAGATTTTTAATAAAGGACAAAAAAAAATTCAAGGTTGTTAACACTTTTAATATTGTATATAGATTAAACAATATTAATCTAGTGTAAACGGTGAATTATTATAATACTTTTGGGTATATATGCCAATGGTTACTACTTACTATGTAATCCCAACATGAAATTCTCAATCGTGATTTTTAAAAATAATTATTTTAAATTATTTCTTATTTTAAAAGTTTAAAATATACTTATTTTTTTCTTATTTTATTTTTAATAATTGGATTAATTTGTTTTTAAAAACTTTAAACACCTCGATATAGTAAAAAATTAGTTACTACTAATATTTATTCTGAACTACGTAGATGGAGTACTATTGGTTATAGCAGTCCAATACTAATTAATGTCATTATGTGACATGTCAAAAACACTGAATTTAATTTATCTAATTCAGGTCATGCAATTAAGATATATATGCCTTATCAGCAAAAATAAATAAATGTCACCATAGTGTAAAGTGTTCTCTAGAATAATCCATACCTTCTCAATTTATTCTTCGAGTTCAATAAAATCGAGACAGCTAGATTTATCCTTAATCACCTAAGGAATAAAAAGATGAGGATAATTATGATTAGCATAAAAATAAGTAAACAAATAAGAAACTTAGTCAGGTCATATATATAGTATGAATATTTAAGAAAAAAAGATTTTTAAAACTAGTGTTTAAAATAATTTCTAAATAAAAAATTAAGACTAAATTATTTCCAATTATAATACGATACGATGTTATTTTTTAAACTGTCTGAAAAAAAGTGACACATAAAATCGAATCGAGCGAGCATTCATTTATCGTCCAAGATCACTTTATGTAGAATACTAAGTAAATAATGCGTTGGAACATATAATACAAATGTAATTACATAAATACCTTTTATGATAGGAGTTAGTAAACTCTTTCAAAAGGATAATAGTAGAAAAGAATATGTAATTATGATCTTTGACCATATTTTTAAAAAATATTTTAAAGTTAATCTTAGTAAATTATTTTTTAAGTGTAAGTTATTGGGTAAATTATTCCATAAAAATCAAATATTGTATATTAAAGTTTATTAGTGAATTGATCTTGTGTATATCCAAATTTTGTTGATTGATGTTGTATTTCTAATCAAGCCAATCAAACATAGCAATTACTAATTTGAATTCCTTAGGACCTTATCTATGCCAATATTAGTCAAAATTTTGTCATGATTATCTTAATCAACCTTTATATTAATTATTATTAATTATACATTTCAATTTTTATTTTCCAATCTAATCCAACAACTCTTCATAGATACTCCCCCTAATCTATACCCCCTAAAGCTATCTTCCTCTTTTTCTGCCGCAAAATCCAACATACAAATATACTTTTTCTCTCTTTCATTTTATTTGATATTTATATTAAAAGTAATATTTTAATTAATTTATTATTTTTATAAATTGATAGAGTTTTATTGCTCCTTTCAATGTTAAACAACTATATAAATTATTCATAATTAATTTAATAAAATAGATCTCTAATTATTTTTTCTTAATAAATGTGCCCATAAATCATAGCCTAATAAAATGAAATAAAAATGACATAAATTTCGATAGTCTGAAGTTTAATTACATAAAATTTTAATAATTTACATAATTATTGAAATTTCAATTTTGAATCCATGAATATACATAATTAACTAGATATACTCAATAAAGATACTCCCTCCGTCCCATTTTATGTGTCGCCATTTGATCGGGCATGGAATTTAAGAAATAAGGGAAGACTTGACAAAGTTTATCAAATTATCTTTTATCAAAAAATGTGCCGATATTTTTTTTTTTAATTAAGTGGGACCAATAAGGGTAAAAGGGTAATTGTGCCTTTAAAAAATTGCTAAATAAGGAAAGACGACACTTATTTTGGGCATGAATTAAAAAGAAAATGATGACACATAATTTGAGACAGATGAAGTATTATATATATATATATATATACACATACATATTTCATTTTAAATCTGTCGAGATATATAATATATCCAACATATATTTTTTCTTGTAAAGATATATAATTAATTTTTTATATATTTTTTTAATTTCAATATCAAGATATATAATTAGCTCACTGATATATTTAATGAAGATACATAATTAATTTATTGCTATATTTAAATATATAATTAGTCAAAATTTTGATAATTATTTTATAAAGATGGAGATTTGTATAAATATAATAAATTAATATATATATTTATGTTTTTTTAAAATAAAAAATAGATATATAGTAATATAATATTTGTGTTGAAAAAAATAATGAACAAGTATGATAAGCAGATGGGGAGTTTATACATGAATAAAAATCTATCACCAGTTCCCTACTATTTAATACGTTGATAAAGTAATGAATCACAAAAAACACACACATTCTATACAGTCACAGTCCATTTTCTCTACATATATACACACCAACTTTCATCTCCAGCTGTATTTTTGTTTTGTCTTTCCCACAAATCTGTCATGTCCACTATAACATTTTCTTGATTGAACCATTTTTCAAGAACTGAACTTCTTCACCAATTTGAACATCATGGGTTCTTCATTTTCCTTATTATTTTCACCCAGTACTGTTGTTACTCAACAAAAAACAAGTCTTGGTGATTTACCAGAAAGTTGTGTAGCATTAGTTCTTGTATATATGGACCCTCCACAGATCTGTAAATTGTCTATGCTTAATACAGCTTTTAGAGCTGCTTCTTCTGCTGATTTTGTATGGCAATCTAAATTGCCAGTTAATTATGCAGATATTATTCAGAGGCTGCATAATTTCCCTCATAATTTGTGTAAAAGAGATATTTTTGCTAGGCTTTCTAGGCCTAATTCTTTTGATGGTGGCACTAAGGTACAATCTTTAAATTTTTCTTTCAAGATATAATTTGTGTACACAATTTATTGAAATTTCCATTTTTTACTTACTGTTAAGTAGTTGTATGAATATTTGATAGGTAATCTATAGGCTCAAATTGTGTATCCAGTTTAGCAAAATAATTTTTTTTTAAAAAAATTGTGTTTGTGTTCTTTGGAATTTGTTCCTGAAAATAAAAAAATTGTAGGACCATTTACTGATAAATCTGTACTAGCTAAGGAGTTACTGTTGAAGTAGTTGTATTAAGTATTAACTTTGAGTTGTAATTGTAGTAATCTAAAGGCTCATAACTTTAGTGTGCAAATAATTTGTGTACTCAATTTTGCAAAAAATGGTTAATTATTCTTGAATTTTTTATTACTGCCATTTACAAGTAAATCTGTACTAGTTTGGTATTGATGGAGTTGTGAAAGTGGTGGTACTAATTATTAGATTTGAGTTGTAAGTTTAAAGACTAGTAATAGTAATGATTTGTGTAATCAATTTAGCAAAAATAATGGTTGATTTTTTTTTTCCATGAAAATTAAAATTACTGTAGCATTTTCTAGTAAATCTGTACTAGTTTGGTATTGAGGTCTGAGGAGTAGTTGTTATAACGGCAGTATTAAATTTGAGTAGTAGTTTAAAGGCTGTAGTGATATCATTCTGTCTGTTTTATTTGTTTGTCTTGTTTCGACTTGACACGGAATTTAAGAAAAAGTTTGGAGGAATCCTAAATTTTTGGTCTGTAATTAGAGATACGTCCATGTATCAGAATGTCAGGTCTGAAACATGTCATATGGAAAGTTAGAATTAAAGAGGTGTCAAAAGAAGGAAAAAGTTATTCTTTATGAAACGGATAAATGGAAGCTAGATAAATTGAAACGGAGAGTAATATTTACAAGTAATCTAAAGGCTCATTATTTGTCTGAGGGTGGAACTGAGTTTGATGGTTTTATTGTTTTTGTGGGAGATGTGCAGAGAGTTTGGTTAGATAAGAGGACTGGAAGAGTTTGTATGTCTATATCTTCAAGTGGCTTGGCGATTACGGGCATTGATGATAGGAGATATTGGAGTTGGATTGAAACAGACGAATCAAGGTGAGGGTTTGAGATTTTCTTGCTTCTGATGTTTTGTTTAAGGTAAATTGGATGCTTGTATTTGTGTGGTTATTGATGTATGTGTCTTTAGATTCCGCTGATGAACTCCCAATGTTTGCCTGTTTAAAGCATTTACGCGATCATCTTGTCTAGCTTGTGAATTGTTTTTTAGGGATATGTGTTTAAGCTATGTTGCTCGTACCTGTCAAAAATATTGTTCCTCCAAGAATATTTTACTTTTGGAGGATACGACACGGATACACACACACTTTTGTATTATGTGAAGTGAGTTGCTTTATGTAGTTTTAAATTTGACATTGCAATATCGATGACAAGTTAGTGTTTTATATGCAATTGAAGGAAATAGGTAGAACAGTCTTGGGGTAAGTGAGTCTTTACCTTTAAAACTACTTGGAAAATTTTGTATTTTTAAAATTTATTCTGAATTATCCGTGGAAGGTATCGTGTCCCTGAGATATTTGGAAGGGGGCATTCATGTCGTCTTTTGCAGTAGTATTATAGCTTTGCAATATAATGTTTTGATTGGATTGTTGTTTCCCATCGCATCGTTTATAGTGTTGTTTATGCATGTTTGAATAGACTTCATGGTTCAACATTTCTTGTTAGCTTTGATGGTTTCGAGAGTTCTGCTGTTGGGACTCTCTCCAAAACTTTGCCACAGATCCTGCGACACATGCTGATGGTGTTTTGGAGGTGTCCCTAATTGTTCGTCCACATGATTTTCCTAGCGATTTTCATCAGGAACGCTCTTTAACATTAGGACACGCGGTGTACTTCTCGCACACTTTGTTGTTCCAGTGCTGCTGGCTAGACACTAGTAATATACTTGTATTATCAATTGAGCTTTTGTTTTCATTGCTATATTCTTGTTCCGACGTCCTCCTTGTCCACGCAGATTCAAGTCCGTTGCATATCTCCAGCAAATCTGGTGGTTCGAAGTTGATGGAGAGGTCGACTTCCCCTTCCCCATCGGGTCCTATAGCATATTCTTCAGACTGCAAGTAGGACGTGCCTCACGGAAATTCGGCCGTCGAGTCTGCAACTCCGATCACGTCCACGGTTGGGACAAGAAGCCGGTGCATTTTCAGCTCTCGACATCAGACGGCCAACAAGCTACAACCCAGTGTTACTTGAATGAACCTGGAATATGGAAGTATCACCATGTTGGTGACTTTGCTGTAACAAGTTTGGCAAAAGAAATGAAAGTAAAATTTTCGATGACTCAGATCGATTGTACACACACTAAAGGTGGACTGTGTGTAGATTCTGTACTGATATGTCCAGTAGAGTTTAAAGATAGGTTCAAGCAAAGTTTTTGATTTGCTGATTACCACTCTCCCTAGAGGAAGTGTTTTGGCTTTTAGCTCTAGTGCTATCCATAGTTTTTTGAGTGGTTAGTATTAAGGAATAATCATATATTATATACTTTTTGAGGCAATTTTGTGTAAAAAAAAAATGTGGACAGTGGACTTTTTATCAGTTCATTGTAATGAGTGGTTAGCATCTGTCACATTAGATATTTGTGTGTTTCAGTTTCAACATGAGATAGTATTTTTCAAATTTGCTCTATGGATGGTGTTTGATTGGCATGCGGTTTAAGAAAGAAAGATTTATAATGAACTTAGGTATTTGTGAAGTGATAAATCATCTCATTAAGATGACCATTTTAAAGTTGAATTATCATCAAATATATCTTCTCTGTTTCATTTACTTGCCCATGTTGAGCTGTGCATTTTATCAGACTATTCTTTTAATATTACTTAGCATGTATGTCAAAAAAATTATCTCAAAGTAATTGGCATGTTTAAAGAAGAAGAGATAATTAGGAAAAAATAATTAATTTTATCCTTAGTAATTTAATGAAAGAGTAATTAACTTTGATAATGATAATATTTAATGGGATTTTAATAAGGTTATATTAGTTCATTTGCATTTTTTATTGATTTCTTCTTTTAAGAGTTGTGCAGAAGGCAAATATGCTGAGTAATATGAAACGGAGGGAGTGGTTATTATGGGAAAATTTCCTTTCAATTTGTTAAACTTGACAAATAAAATAAAACATTTATATTTGGTATGAGAATCAAGTAAAATAAAACGCGAAGAGCTTTTGTGGGAGTAAAGTTGCTGCCTTTGTTATCTGGAAGTCACGTTTTTAAGCCATGAAAATAATCTTTTACAAAAATGTAGGATAAGATTGGTACGATAAATCCTTGTGGTTAGACTTTTCTCCAGACACAATGCATTCATTCCTGGAGTTCTAATGCACCAAATTATTTGTTCAACTAAAACTGAAAAAATGTCACATAAATTGAAACTGAAAAGTGAAAGTTCCTTTCTAGTTTCTACGTTCAGAGCATTACTCTTGATTAAATGAACTTCTTATTGTAGTAGGTCTATATAGCTCAATGTAGTGCCTTGTGATGGCTAAGTTCTAAGTGTAAAGCATTAAATTGACATGTCATAGAATGGGCCTAAAGATTCAATTGACAAAAGTTCCAGTTTTCTTTTATGAAAATTATACCAAATATATTTTTTAGATTGTTAATTACAAGTTATAGCATAATTATTTATTAATTACTAAACTTAAGAAATAATTACAAGCTATAACAACTTTTGAAAAAAAATATTTTAATTAAATTTTCGAAAATTATTTTTTTAATATTTATTATTTGTATTATTTCCTTATATCTAGCATTTAACATTTATCACTCTTAATTAAAGATCTTGAATAATTATGACAAGTTAAGGTATCAATATTTTTTTTAATAATTAAATATCAAAGTTTGTTCACAATTTAAGGAGTTATATATGGTAAATATATTTTGTAAAGTTGAGAACTGATTTCATACTTTTTATTAAATTGAATAATTAACTTAATTATACACTTTTTCATATTTTACTGTCTTTAATTATCAATAGAAGTCTTATCTTTCTCTTTTTTAACCTCTTTTTTCCTTCTTTTTTTATCCTTTTCTACAGAGCTTCACATTTTACGGTAGCTGTATATCGAGAACATACACAAAATCTTTAATTTTTTTACCAAATATCAAACAAAGTCTTCATCTCATTATTATTCACTCTTTTCAACTTATTTTTCCTTCTTTTGAGTATGATTATTGGTTTCCCAACATTCATTCACCCTTGAGCTTGATTTAATATCTTAAACTTTTTTTTTGTTTTCCTGAGATAATATCCGAAAAAATCAAGTTTGATTATATCCCTAGTAGAAAAAGCCCTAGAATTATACAACAAAATAGTCCGATTAATCTTTTAAGACCTCGCTTCATTGTCTTTATTCATTGAGAATCGTTTGTTATTGATATTATGTTATTGATATTTGTGCAAATACCATGTATTATCTGATTTCAAATGCTTGTTATTGATGAAGCGAGCAATATTACTGCGCTTATCAGGACAAATGACGAGGTCCCTTGATGTATCATTAGTATTTAAAAGAGTCATCATGCTATCTCCATCATCAGCTTCACGGTTATTCAAGTAATCAGCATCTCTAACATACTCTGTAATTATTGTCCAGTCTCTTATGAACACATCTGCTTCAACAGTAAATCTGAAAAATGAAAAACAAATAGATAAATGAAGCATCCCATATTGATCATACACAGAAAAAATCCAACGTCTACTCAAGTACATACTCCTCTTTGGAATAAAAACACAATCATCAATGGTGGCCATTCACCTTATTTCATCATGTTCTTGCACAAATCTAAAGTTTCGATATCATCTTTACATAATACCTGGAATTGAATAACAAAAGCATTAAGATTTTAAACAAACAATTCAAAATTTCTCTAAATAAAAGGTCTATCCAAAATTTCTCCTTTTAATGTTTTATATATTTTCCACTAAGCGTATACTAAGTTGCTAAATAATATTATCTCCTTGTGAATATTTTGAGCATCACAGGGAAGGCAACATATCCGTGTAAAACACCCCATTTAGTTTCATGAAAAAGACTTGAAAATCTTTTATTGAGCATGTATGAATGTCATAATACTTTCTTATCTTAAAAATCTTTGGTTTGTTAATTCTTGAAGAACGAAGAAAAAAAGTACAGTCCTCCACCACACAAACTAAATATTAGCTAGTAAATTAAAAAAAAAATACTCAAAAAACAGATACCCAATTTACATACAAATCTAATATCCAATTAAATACACTAAAAATACACAATCGTTTTTACCTGCTTGCGCTTGACCTTTCAGTTCGAGAATGTAAAAATAGAGAATTGAAGAAACACAAAAAATAGAAAATTGAAGAAACACGAAAAAAAATAATTAAATTCGTTTTGAATGAAAAATATCCATTTTCATAAAAAAAAAATAACAAACCATTCCATCTCCCTCCATGACGTATCATGATTGAATACAAATTAACAAAATTCATATTTGTTATAAAAATAAATACTTATTTTTGCTTTTCTTTCAAATTATAATCCTCAGCAATTTGTTGACGTCGAAATTACGATATTTTTGTTTACTGACAGAAATTAATCTTCTACAAAGAGGAAGGTAGTGTATGAAGATGAAAACTCTTAATGCAAGCATTAAAATAGGAGGAAAAACAACGGTTAGAGGGATTTGAGGGTGGATAATATCAATAATTAAAGATTAACTAACTATATTTAAGGAAGGTAAATTGTGTATTAATTGTATTAAATATTAATTTTCCTCTTTCGTTAATTACCTTTTTGTATTTTCAACAAACAAAAAACCTTTTTTATATATTTTTTTTAAATGAAAATTATTATAACTTGAAAACTTAAAAGTTTTGCTATAACTTGTAATAACTATCTAATAAGTTTATATAGTTAATTTTTCCTTTTGTTTTTGGTTTTCCATTCGGTATCCGGTAATCATATTGGAGTCCCAACTAATTCGAATCACGCACTGTAGGGCCCATTTTGGGGATGACGCTCCCAACAAAATTTTTTCTATATCTAAGGATCAAATTAGAGATCTCTGATTAACGATCCCACCACTATACCACAACCCATATTTGAGGACAAAAGTTCTAGTTAAAGAGGCTTAGAACAGTATAATGGGCCAACATAGATTCAGTTAGAATTTGGGAGAAAAGAGTTTTTGCAGTTGAAAGGAAAAATTGATAATTGAATTTTATATTAATTGACTTTCATATTAAAAATATTTATTTTAATTTAATTATTCAATTTATTAAATTAAAGAAAATTTTGTTATATTTTTATTGTTAATATAAAATAATTAAGTAAGTAATACTAGTATTCAAATTTTGAATTTATATGCATTATCAATAAAATTAACTTAGTAAATTATATCTCTAATTAATTTTGTTTTAAAAAAAATGTAGCAAATCAACCATGACAAGTAATATAGAATGAAGAAGTACTACGACTGTTCAATCTTTATTTGTCCAATTTATAAGAAACATAATAGTACTTGTTTAATTTTAAAAATTAATTAATAATTTATCATCTTGTGTTCACTCTACTCCTGCTATTAAATGATATTCATTATTTAATATTATTTTTAAAATACTAAATTTATTATATTTAACTACTAATAAATTATTTCTATTACTTATAGTCATTAAGATGTGCATTAAATTAATGGCAGTGGATAGGAAAGACAATAAATGCAATATGTTATTCCCAATCGATGATTTCTAGGTACCTTGAAGTACCCATCACAACATAAATTTCGTATTGTAACGTTCATTTCTCGATACAATTTTATAATATTTATTTTGTTTCAAAAATTAATAAATAATTTATTTTTTTAATATAATTTATTTTTGTTATTAAATACTATCAATCACTTAATGTATTTTTTAAAATATGATGTTTATAATATTTAAAGGGTAATATAATAAAATTATATCTATTATTTATTAATATACATGTTAAATTAATAGTGGACAAGTATTGTTGAATGGAAAGAGGAGGGAGGGGTTGATATTTTTAAATATTTTGGAATTGTCAATATGATAAAAAAAAATGTATATTTTGAAAATTGGCTAAAATAGACGTTGACTATTGAAAAAATACAATATAACAATTAATATGAGATGAAAAGATTAACGGTATATTTGATCAGTTTTAGAATACTTGTTACTACTACATTTTATATTTGCATGCTTCATGAGAAAAATATTAAGTAGACCTCTTTCATTAAACTGTTCTTATTTATTATTCATTTTTATTTAATATTTTTATCTTTCGCATCATATTAATATATCTTCAAACTAAGAATAAAAATAAAAATAAAAATAAAAATAAATAACTAACTATATATTAATTTTCTAAAATGATAAGCCTTATGAAATATTAATTTTTAGCAAGGATAATATGCATTTATGAATGGGGAAAGTATAACATAGCAAATGAAGGAACCGATTAATGTTTGGTCAAATTTTTGGGAAGATAGAAGTGTTTAATAAAAGATGAGGTATTTAACTTAGCTTTTAAGAAAATAAGTAATTTTGACCAGTTCCAAAATTAATTTTTTAAAACTTCAGTCAAACAGAGTTAATATTGATAAAGAAAAGTACTTCATAGTTCATACACCTGACAAATAGTTTTGAGAATATTCTTCTAATTAGTTTTTATATAGTCAATAAGTACTACATGATCGATTCCGATAAAAACTATGTTCTTCTTATTAAAAACAACTCAAATTATTATACATTTCAATTTAAATTAGATAATCTGTATACAACCCGAGAAGTACCAAAAGCGCACAACTATATTAATTAAAGATTTTAAAAATATTTAGACGAATTCCTTTAAAGGCTAGAGTTAGAGTTTGGTGTAATTAAGGATGAAAATTATTAATTCTCAAAGTAATTTATTACGTGAGATATGATGTATTTGATTAACCTCTGACTGATTAAATAAAATATACTAAAAAAATACATAAAGGAGATAATTAAAAAAAAATAGTGGTGATTTAGTCAAATAATTATATATTATTTTAATCTTGTTACATTTATTAGTCACAAAATGCTTGCTGCCGTCTAATATGTGTAGAATTTCAACAACTTATACCAAATTATCAATCAAATCTGCATGACTTTAGAGTTTAAACTATATGAATATTCTTCTAAAGAATATTACAAATAATTTCGATTGATTAGGAAACTTATCATCAAATTTGGCTAATATTTGGGAACCTCTTTAGGTATGGTGATACTGGTAAACAAAAATTAACAGGTTGAATATATTGAATTATGAATAATATTTAATAATAAAAATAAAATATGCCGGAAAAAAGTTTTTTTGAAAATCTTAGCATTCGAGTCAGCTTGCACGCACTTTCGACTAAATTCACGAGATATCTATCACCTCCCACTTACAACAGGTATCGATAACTCTGTTCAGCAAGGCTAGCAACAGGTACCGATAACTCTGTTCACCAAGAGCTAGCTTGTGCACACCTCGACTAAATCCACGGGATACCTGTCACCTCCCACTGGGAACAAGTACCGATAACTCTGTTCATCAGAGCCAGCTTGCGCACACCTCGACTAAATTCACGGGATACCTATCACCTCCCACTGGCAACAGGTACCGATAACTCTGTTCACCAAGGTTAAAACAAATGAAAAAAATCACTTACCGTTTGCCTTTGTTGGGAATTGAACTCGTGGACTCATGTATCCATCCCAATTTTATTGAACTATTAGGCTACACCTTTGAACGCTTGAACATCTATTTTTAGTATAATAGACAAGTAAATATGGACGAGAGAGTATTTATTATTTCTTAATATGTGTACCAAGTCAATAATGAACAAGCATTATTGAACGAAGTAAGCATCTGTCATATTTCATTTCACGAGAGTTAATTTGATTAATTTTTTAAATTAAATTGTATTAGATTAGTTCAAATTTTAACATGAAACTTTAAATGTTCAGATACTATATACTCCATCTGTTTTATTTTAATTATTACATACTCAAATATATATTTTTAAACAATAAGTAATAAAATTAATTTGATACAAAATAATTTCAAATAAATATTTTGCAGTATCAAGTCATGAAGGATCAATTATTTTGAAGCCTAAAATATATACCACTAGTAAATTTTAATTATTTCTCCTATTAATATAATAAAAAAAAAAACAACTTACTTGCCATTTGTAGTGAGTAATTTGCTGCAGTCAATTTTGTTTGGTTGTCACTTGTCTCTTTATAGTTAGCTAAGTTTCATCTTCAGTTTATCATTTTCCGAGGCTCATAACCACTTCTACAACTGTTAACCCGACCCGATTCCTTTGACCCGACCCGAATACGCCTCCCAATATGGGCTTACCGGAATTAGCCCCATTGGCATCGGCGATCGGAGTATCAGTACCGGTGCTCCGTTTCCTCCTCTGTTTCGTCGCCACTATTCCGGTCAGCTTCCTCCACCGTTTTGTTCCTACCGCCGTCGGTCGACACCTCTACGCCGCCGTCACCGGCGCTGTGCTGTCGTATCTGTCGTTTGGATTCTCGTCGAATCTTCACTTCTTTGGACCTATGCTCTTAGGTTATAGTTCTATGGTGCTTTGTCGACGGTATTGCGGGATCATTACGTATATTGCTGCGTTTGGTTATCTCATTGGATGGTACATTTTGTTCTCTCTTCGAATTTTCTTCGATTTGGAAATCGTTGATTTCTAGAAAATCACTAGATCTCAGCTTGAGTTCGTATTTATATTTGTTTATTGATAAGTTACTTTATTGTTTACTGGTTGCATGTGTGTGGTTTAGTGGTCAATCAAGTGGGCGATGAGGTATAATAGATGAGTAGATACTTAAACTTGGTCGAGGTCTTAGCTGGCAAGTAAATACTCCAACTTTATTTTGGGTATACATGTCTAGATACCTCAACTCGTCTTTAGTATGGTAGTTGGATACTTCAACTTGCAAAATGATCATCTAGAAATCTTCAAATTTTATGTGTCATGTTAGCTTCAGGTGTTTGTGAGATACAGTGAAGATGAGTTGGAGTGTTTAGTTGCTAGCTGAGACCAAGTTGAGATGTTGAGATGCGCGGTCTCAAATTTGGAGTGCTTACTTGCTAGCTGTGACCAAGTTTGAGTATATGTTCATGTTTTATCTCGAACAATGAGGTCTCACGTTCAAATTCTTGCAGTAAAAGAATTAGTCGGTGATTTCTTTTCGTTTGTCCAAGTTTTAATGGATAGAGTTACTCGGTAGCGGTGTTGGTGGGGGTAGCAGGTACAGGGTACCTTGTGGGATTAGTCGAGGTGCGTGCTAGCTTGCTCATACAACTAGTTCATTTTAAAAAAGATGAAATTACTACTTACTACTAGTTATGCTAATGTATGGATTATTAATACAAAGATTAAGGTATCTTGTATCCCTTGTTGTGTTTAGTAAGTACTTATATTAAGGTATACATTCCTTCTAGTGAATGCCAACCACACACAGGATAAGTATAACAGATTGTGTGCTGGGATAACTTTTCTTAATTTCTCTAACTGAATGACCCTTTAGTGTGAGTCCATCTTTCCTAAACTAGGTGGTCACATTCTAAATAGCCAGTAGGTTTACCCAGCAATTGTGTTAATGGATTGTTATAGAATGGTCGATAAAGTAGTCTAGGTGCACACAAGGCCATTGTTAATAGGAAAAGAAAATGCCAACTCCTGTTATGTGTGTTCTTTGTTGGGGTTGGTTTATTTGGTTGGCAAACTTGTAACGATAGGATTTAAAATTTTGAAAGTGTGCAACTTTTGATTTCTGTGTCAAAAGTTTGACTTTTAATCTGAGTTAAGGTGTCAAGTTTTGAACCCTGGTTGTATTTTACCTAGTTGCTTTTGAACTCATCTAGGATTTGTATATTCTTGACCTTGGAATTTTATTGCAAATTGATGTAAATGTGAGGGACGGCTCTTTGTAAATCAATTGAAGGGATACAATTTTCAAGGAAGCTTTTTCATATAAAATGCAAGTATGCTAATATGCAAAGTTACTGATAAAAAGTACACTTTGTGATAGATGGCTCCGGTGACTTAGATGCTTTTGATGGTTCCTTTATTATTTTGTGATTCCATGGGAAGACTCGTGAATCTCCCATTCCCTTCAACCCGTTCCCCCCTCCCCCCAAGCCAGAATAAGTCTCTGATGGAAACCTCTCAATTTCTGTAAGATATTTGACTGTTTTTTGGTACAACTTGCAGCCATGTATACTACATGAGTGGGGATGCATGGAAGGAGGGAGGAATCGATGCTACAGGTAAGCACTGGCTCGATCTTTGGCCTTGGCTCTTTTTCTGTTGAATGTAATAATGCATAAGAATCGTCTCTTGGCCCTATTTCATTGATGTGCTCAATCCTTATATTTTGATACAAACCTACAAATGCATTATGAATCAGGTGGAAATTTACTTATTAAGAGAACCAATCGAGATTTATGTGTCAATCACTAACCTGCCCTCTGGTTTTTGGGAAATAAAGTCGGCCTTTTTTGAAACATCTAAAAATGTCTCCTATCAAATGTTCGATTTGGACAATGTCAAAATTTGCAATGTTGATGAAAATGCTCTTGTTTCAATGAGAGGAAACTAATTGGAAATAGAATTACATGTCCTTGAAAACTAAACGAACTACAGAGAAGAAAGTAGGTTCAGCCATTCATGATTGAGGTGGAACTGCTGCAGCCATACTTGGACAAAAACAGGGCTATTTATCATTAATTAACCATGTCAGGCTTATCCATAGTCCAGACCTTCTCATGGGTTTGATTTATCCGTTTGTAGGTTGGACATATCTTCAGTCTAGGTCTCTCTTGGTGGGAACTAATTTTTCCATCTTTCTTTCTTTTCGTTTCATTTTCACTTTCGCGCTATTATGTTTAGGAAATAGGTAACTTGACAGGTAAAAGTGGAAATAAATTCATGGTAGTTTTCCCTCAAAAGGTTTTTTGGAGACGATGGCGTAAGAGGTTTGGTAATGATATGTTAAGCTAGAGTGAAGGTCACAGATTATTTTTATTTGTAGATTGAGCAGATCCACTTAGTTTCACTAAGCTAGAGGGGGGAGGTTTAAGTAATTTACTTTAAATCTTCTTCTTTGGTGAGCTCAGGACTTCGATTGGTTTCCATCTCTGTGATCTTCTGGTTCTATAGTTCAATCCAATCGATCACCGTCTAGGAGCTATGGCCAATTTTGTCGTATGATTTTATTTCAGAATGGTGTATTGCTTTTTTGTTCACATTCCATTGTTATTGGTAGACTACTCATAATTACAAAGTTCACTTGTCGCGTTTCTAAATTTCTAGCTAATCCAAAATTAATATTATTTTTTTCCTCCAAATTTGCAGGAGCTTTAATGGTGATAACACTGAAAATAATATCATCTACGATTAATTACCAAGACGGATTGTTGAAGGAGGAGGATTTGCGTGAGGCTCAGAAGAAAAATCGTTTGCTCGAGTTGCCATCATTACTTGAGTATGTTGGTTTCTGCCTCTGTTGTGGAAGTCATTTTGCTGGTCCAGTGTTTGAAATGAAGGATTACCTGGAATGGACAGAAAGGAAAGGAGTAAGCTAATATCATCATTGTGTTGTTTTATTCACTTGAATTCCTTTGCAACTACTTAAATCAAAAATAGTTTCATACAACTAATAAACTCAATTTCTTCCTCCTTTCAGTTATGGAAACCTTCAGAGAAAGGAAATCCCTCACCTTTTGGATCAACTTTAAGGGCTCTTCTTCAAGCTGCTATATGTATGGGGTTGTATCTCTATCTGGTGCCTCATTTCCCACTTTCCAGGTTCACTGAGCCAGTGTACCACGAATGGGGTTTCTTCAAACGGTTGGGTTACCAATATATGGCTGGCTTTACTGCCCGGTGGAAGTATTATTTTATCTGGTCAATCTCTGAAGCTGCTATAATCATATCTGGACTGGGTTTCAGTGGTTGGACAGACTCTTCTCCGCCAAAACCACGTTGGGACCGTGCAAAAAATGTTGATGTATTGGGTGTTGAGTTAGCAAAGAGCTCGGTTCAGTTGCCTGCTGTCTGGAACATTCAAGTCAGCACATGGCTGCGGCATTGTAAGTGAATCTCTCTTCTATTCATTTGCTAGTTTATCTGAAGCTTCAATTTTGTAAAGCTATTTCACTAGTAGAACCTCCTTGAGCTGGGGATCGATCAGAAGCAACCTCTCTACCTCCCAAGGTAGGGGTAAGGGCTGCATATCTACCTCCCTGGACCCCTCTTGTTTTTTTTAATTGTAGGTGTATTTCATTTTGATGATGAAGCATTATTTTGAGAACAACTTGTTCGCTCTACAAGAAAGCATAGGATTTTAGTGGTTTATCTCGAGATACTAGTTCTAATCTATTGGTTGGATAATAGGTTATTAGGCATCAATGTTTACCACTAGTCTGGTTTTCTATCCATGTCTATGTGAGTACAATCAGGTTTTTATTCAATTTACATTTTTGCTCCGCAGATGTATATGAAAGGCTCATACAAAAGGGAAGGAAGCCTGGTTTCTTCCAGTTACTGGCTACCCAAACTGTCAGTGCCGTATGGCATGTAAGTGGATACTTTGCACCATAGAGCATGCGTACAGCGTATTGAAACTGTAGATTCTTTTCTATTATACAAGCAATCTCAACTTTTTTCATTCTCTTTTTTCTATTCTTTCACGTTGAAAATTTTCATGTTAAACACTGTCCTTTGTACAATGCTCAAGTATAAGTGGATCTCCTTCTTCGGCATCTCCTTGTGATTATGATGCTTTTGAACTTTATCAGAATCCATCATTATCTAATTTAACCAGATCTGATTACCTCATGACTGGTGGTACCTCCACTTTCTTCTTTATTTCCAGTGTTGTGAACTATCCTGTTGTTTCTCGGCAAAGTGTTGCTATTCCGGCAGCAATTTAATGTGAGAAGCTTGGTTGGTCTAATCTACTTCCTCAGAAGCTAGGATCTTCCCACTCATAGAGAAACAATGAGGAAAAAATGATGCCTTTGGTTAAGTTCCGTCAGCTACAGCTGAACCCACTGGATTGTTAGCTAGTCTAACTATGTTTTCCCCAAAGCAATACTGACTTTGATCTTGTGGATCTGGTAGTTCCTCATATATTTGTATACATATCTTATTTTATCTCACGTTGGTTGAGGGATGAGTTGTTTCTCCTTTTATGGTTTTGGACAATTCTCACCTCATGAGCTATTTTTTTTCTCAGTTGGAGTGGGTAGATGTCCTGAGTTGAGTCTCACCACCACCCATAATATAAAAAATAAAAAGAATTTCACATGCTTGTCCCATAATAAAGGATCAGGCTCGCATTGGGGGGGCGGGGGGGCGGGGGGGTTGGATATGTTGAAAACAAAATTCAATAAATAAAAATATGCTTTTTGTAACAGTTTAAGCTTTTAAATGCTGTGATCTGGCAAGTCGCATGATTTCAAAGTCCACTAACCTTGCATACAAGACACCCTTTTTGCTGCATGCAAAATTCCAGCTGGGTATATGGGTGTGTCAAGTGCAGACAAGGGAAACTTTTTTGCTATGAAACATTAGTTTGGGCTAGGGGAGTGTGCGTTTGTGTCTGTTGAGAATCTTTCTCTACATTAATTTGATGCTTGTGAGAAACTTTTATGTTTTTCCAGCCATGGTTTAGGTCCTATGTAAAACCAATCACAGTTAGGATCTGTAGCGTGTCATTCATAATTTCTTGTCAAATGGGTTGAGCAGTCTGATAGCCTATATATTTCTTCCTATGTTCTCTTTTTGCTCATAATTTATCCCTTGTGGCACCCAAGGGTGTGCCATAGTGGTCAACATAGTGTGCGGAGAACCACGAGGTTTCAGGTTCAAATCCAAGCATTGGCAAAAAAATAAAAAAGAGTTCTGCCCATTCGCGTAAGCCTTGGTGAACAAAGTTATCTGGTACCTGTGCTGAGAGGAGATAGTAGGTCCCCATTTAAATAGTTGGTGTGAGCACAAGATTAGCCTGAATACCACCGTCTTAAAATGGGTCGTCCTCTTTGTGAGTTGACCACCTACGTTTAAGTTTCATAGTTTTTTAACCTCTAATTAAGTATTCGTGTGCCCTTACTCGTTATCTAAAAATTGTTATTTGCCTTTTGAAAAGGTCATTTTTAAAATATATGTATGAGATTTGATGCATGCCCTTGCATTTTTTTCCTTTGCTTCCGTTCGTTTATTTTTCATAAAACCTGTTGATCTTCAACAGATTATGCACAGCTATCTCGTCTTTCTAAGCAATTGACATGTCTTTTAATTCAGAACTCCATAATAGTAAGCAAACATGCTGTTTGTCCATTTTAAGAAAAAAGAGCTAGCCTACTTTTATGCTTCTCAGGACTAGTTTCTCAGTTCCCTAGCTAAGTAATTGCAGAAAATAAGCTATGGAGCTGTTATCTTTTTTGAATTCTTTAATAGTGGTTGTGTCTTGGCCAAATTACGCACCTCTACTGGTCCATCAGTACCTACTGCCTTAGAACGCTTTTTCTTATACACCATGCTAATTGATTGACATTTTGAATTTTCATGTTTATCTACAATTTTAATTATCGTCTGGCTTGAATTTGGGTAAAATAATTTATGTTTGCCTGAAGTGTTATTTTGTCATCGCACCCTCTGCTTATCGTCCATTAGTTTGTCTGGCTGTCTAACGTGTGTTGTACTTGGCTTTATTACATTACAGGGATTATATCCTGGGTATATCATATTCTTTGTACAGTCCGCTTTGATGATTGCTGGATCAAGAGGTATTTAACTGCCATACCTACTCGGTCCGACACATTTAATTTTCTTTTCTAATCTTGTTTTGTATGTGAGCAGTCCTTTACAGATGGCAGCAAGCTGCTAAAGGTTCTATGTTTGAGAAGATACTGGTAGCAATGAATTTTGCATACACACTGCTGGTTCTAAATTACTCCGCTGTTGGGTTCATGGTTAGTCACATTTTTTTGGAATGATGTTACTCTAAAGCCAGTTGTCGTTGACAAACGCTGATCGTAGTTTTCTTTCATGTGTTACAGGTATTAAGCCTGCATGAAACTCTTACTGCTTATGGAAGTGTATACTATGTTGGAACAATTATCCCAATTGCTCTCATCCTGCTCAGTAAAGTAATTAAGCCTCCAAGACCTGCAACATCTAAAGCTAGGAAAGCAGAGTGAATCCGAGCCAGTTTCTTGAGATTGTTGCTTAGATTCTATTTGTTCTCTTCTGATGGCCGGGTAGCACTAAATTTGAGCAGAATAGGAGAAATTAATGTCATGTGGCTAACTGTACAATTATTGGAAAAATCTTAGCCCCAAGAATTGATACATGATTGTTTTGGCTACTATCTAATCAAGTCCTGTTCTTGCATTCATGTTCATAGCCACTTTCTTTTGTGTTGGTTGTTGCCTTTTCTCGATAGGCTTCACAAGAAACAAGAATGCTACTATTTATCCCAAAAGAAAAAGAAGCTATATACTCTTTGCCCATGTTTCCCTTTCTTGCAGCAGGAGGGTGTGGGGTTGAGGCAGTAGGGAAATAGGCAGAAAAGGATGTGTACCTCTTTTTCCTGTGATGTTCCCTTCAATCTGTGACTTCTCTTAGCTAGGTGACTGGATATGATGAACTGGTTTACTGTAACCTATAACAATAGTTCCTTGGTTAACTCAAGTTAAAGCTTATCGCTTATGGTTAGTGTGAATTTAGGACATATTTTTTGCAGTTCTCAATTTGAACTTTCATGGTGAAGTGCTTCAGGTATTGTGTCAATGTTACACATTTTTGCTATGGTAATTTCTTGTTCTTTTCTTTTTGGGTCTCAGTTTCAAGCCCTGCTTGTAGTCTGCAGGGTTTGTAGTACTGAACCTTTTAACAGTTGTCTGATAGACTCTGGAGAGGAAAGATATCTTCATGCAAGATCAGGTTATTAGATAGAACTTATGGTAAGTAAATTTTTTGTCACGACCCAACTTTTCAGGTCATGATGGTGCCTACCATAACCCACATAACCCACCAGTAGGCAAGCCAACTTGTAGTCCGGAACGGCTAGTAACGAAATAATAACATAAGAAAAAGAATGCGGAATATATGAGATAAAGATCAATACACAGATGAATCCCAAAAACTGGTGGTATCAGTACAAGAGCTTCTAAACATAATAAGAGTACAAAAGTAATATATCAAGGAGAAATACACTGATTCAACTTACCTCGGAATACAACGTAGAGGCTAGTCTAATACATAGGAGTGAGATAAGTAATATTCCGAACGTCAGGAGCTCACTCTAAGTCTCCGAATCAGGGCTACTCCACACGATGCACACATCAACGGCGATAACTCGTACTATGATCTGCAGGCTGTAGAGGTGTAGTATGAGTACCAAACGAATGGTACTCAGTAGGCAACTGCCAACTGAGCTCCAAAGATAAAGTAGATATATACAACATATAAACAGAATGGAAACTACAATCAAGAGTCCATAAATCATTTAATAAGTCAATGAGAATAACAAGGGACAACTATCCTATTCATGTCCAAGAGTTTAACATAATAAGACTAAGGAAGTATCAAGGTGAACTATCTTATTCCAGCTACATTTAATATATGCCAAAGCTATACAGTATATCCCAGGTCAATATACAGATAAAGAGCGAAAGATAGACATATTATAATATACAAGGCGAAGGAACGACTATACAATATGAACAACGAAGAAAGGGATATCTGATAGTACCATGACTTCATATATATATATATAGGAGGTCATCTCAACATAACCTACATCGTCATGTTCTCATTTTAAAACCTTATTATAATGCTATCAGGATTCAATACCAACATACTCAGGATTTCTAATCCATATGGCTAGACATAGAATAATCGTGCATAGTAATGCAATCATAAGATAGCAAAGGCCGAAGACATACCTTAATCCCAATACAGGATTCATGACCAATCTGTCATAAGCTAGCCATAATAATAATCATAACCATGATAATAACAATATCAATAACATCGTAAATAACCGGCTACTCCGGACAATCAAATACCTAGCCGAGCCTATGCGTACCCCCACCGCCCCAGACTCGGAAGGTTCTATCAACAAACAATAACACAAAACATATTCTTCACCCATATCTACGCAACCGTCCTGTCACGCCCCAAAATCCCATCGGGCTGGACTGACACCCGAAACCGAGAAGGCCCGGGAGACCCCGTTCAAATACCTGTACTTTCACTTACATGTCACCAAAAATTTGGACAGCACTTCGTTGCATATAGAAGGGTCTAATTACCTGTATCAGTACAACACGCACAAATATATATATATATATATATATATATATATATATATATATATATATATATATATATATATATATATATATATATATATATATATAATACTTGGCCGTCGGGGCCACCACATATACAAATATAACATCACTATATAAACTCCCATGACTTTACCCTTCCTTATGTCTACAAAGCCTCTAGGATATACATGACATAACTAGGGTCGGGATAAACCCCCGCCCACACATGACTCCTGTACAATAACAAAACATAAGGAACCGACTCGGAAAGCTCCGAAGCAAACTGGAGCTCACCAACAATAGTTGTATGACCTGGCTCCTATCTATGCTGTGAATGAGCTGAAGCACCTGTGCCTGCAGCATGAAATGCAGGTCCCCCGTGAGGGACGTCAGTACGAAATATGTACTGAGTATGTAAAGCTGTAAATAATCATATGTGATATAGGGGATCAAGAAAATCAGACGCAAGTGAATAAATCATAATAGAAGTGAACCACACTTCATAAACACTTTTAGGATCATGTACATTATCATTAATCTGAATTGAGTTCTTGAATTCAAACACATTTGTGGAACGGTATACATTCGTTCATTTCATTCTTTACAATTATCATTCGCCATTACCTCCTCCTCCCGAACCTCCAACCACCTAACAATAATCAATACTGTATCGTACTGTGACCATTAGGCTGCCCCCAGTACATATCAACTGGGATCGACCCATGCTAGGCTTATGCCCCTGGGATACCACCCATAAACACATAAATAGGGATCGACCCATGCTAGGCTTATGCCCCTGGGATACCACCCACACGTATATCAAGTAACACACATAAGAGATTTTTCCAATAACTTAGTTCAAAAGCTTTTGAGATTATTACATTAGTGTTCATGCCAATATAGTACCTTTGGAACAATGATACATCAATAGGAATCAAGTAATAGACCTTCTATACAATAACAATGTCATAAAGACTCATTGGTACATCAACAATGTGTTTCAGAATCATCAATATCACAATAATGAAATAGGAGCCTTTTGGTATATCAATGAAACATTTTGACACTTTATAGAATGGAAACAACTTCGTTGGTAATGTAGAACAATACATGTTTTTGGACAATCTCGGAATCTTACTTGACGGAACATTCGTGTTTTCATGCCAAAGAACATTGTTAGAGTATGCTTTACATACCTCGTTGTAGATTCGAACACCAATTCAACACAACTTTCCGCCTTTACAAATCACTTATCTACAATGAAATGTTTGGCATCTAGTATTAGCAACCCAACACCACAATTCTCTTCCATAATTCCATACAACCAATATTTGCAAAACATTCCAAAAATCAACTTGAACAATAGGTTTATGTGTGTATATATATATATATAATCATTTCAATACCACATCATAAATACCACATCATCACACCAAATCCCTTCACAATTCAACATAATCCAACATCATTTCCCAATCATCTTTCAACAACAATCACATAACATACTTCTTATACTCACATGCATATATATATATATATATATATATATATATATATATATATATATATATATATATATATATATATATATATATATATATATATATATATATATATATATATATACATATCCATATAAATAACACCAACATAATTTACATCCTTACCATAAAATGGCCCTTTTGATTTCGAAGTCCTGTTGGCACAAATAAGGGGTGCTTCTCGAAGCCCTCGAGACGGTGAACACAACTACGGAATCAATTTGGATTTTCTACGGTTGAATCACAAGATAATTGGAGTTGAAATTAGGCTAGGGTTTCTTATTCTTCAATAATGGATGATAAATAATGGATATGAGGCTAAGTATATGTATATAATGACTAATTTTCGTCCATGAGGTGATGGAAAATGACCATATTGCCCTTAAAAATTTAAGTAAATCCAAATCTGTCCATGGTGGACTGTTTTGACAGGCTAAAGTAAATCGGCCATAACTTTTTGCTCCGATATCGGATTTGGGTGAAATTGGTATCGTTGGATAGAGTATAACTACTTACTTAGATGTTGGATTTGGATGAAACCAATTGCATTGGAAAGAGGACTCAAAGATCTTTCTTTTGATAGGTCGCAGCTCTCCCAGTTCATTATATTGAGGGAGTTATGATCGTTCAAAGTTGACCCAAAAACTGGCAGGCCTCAGTAGTTTGTGTGTAGGAAATTTTCCTGCACATTTACTGTTCACAATATCCCGGCCATCGTTTTATAGTTTCGAACGTGCTCGATTATATCCAAAAGTTATCCGTTTTTGGAAATTTTTATATCGTTGAAAATCTTATTCAATAACCTTCGTATGGAACCATCGACGGGCAAATTCCGGTATAAATAAAATAAAAAATTAATTCCATATAAATAAGACCAATACACGTACTTGAATACGTCAATACATGTACTTGAATACGGGGTATTACACGTCTCATACCAGCTGATAGACATAGGTGCATACTGGTGATAGGCGATGCGCATGCAGAAATGAATGCAAAACATACCATCAATATCACAATGCATCATAACTGTCCTCATCAGGACCATCATCATCGTCATCAACCTCCGGCTTCACCGGGTATCAATATCATCTCAATAGTATCCTCCGGACTCGAACCGGGTATCAATATTATCACAATATCCTCCAGCCTTGCCGGGTATAAATATCATCTCAATAGTATCCTCCGGACTCGAACCGGGTATCAATATCATCATAATATCCTCCGGCCTTGCCGGATATCAATATCATCTCAATAGTATCCTCCGGACTCGAACCGGGTATCAATATCATCATAATATCCTCCGGCCTTGCCGGGTATCAATATCATCTCAATAGTATTCTCTGGACTCGAACTGGGTATCAATATCACCATAATATCCTTCGGCCTTACGGGGTATCAATGTATCATCATAACTCTCGACACATAAATATAGGCATATAATAGGTGCACAGACACAAGCCGATATACTCATAACCGTAAAGATATCTATCTTATCAATACATCCCAATTACTCGTTATTAGCTAACCAACATTTATTATTATTAAACCGCTAGTTCGCTAGTCATCACATAACCTCTAGTTATTAACCTAAACATTATCTTCACATAATCCTTATTCACGGGATAACAACTAACCACTATTCATTTAATAGTCAACGTCTAACATCTAGTCTAGGTCATCATTAGACCAAAATCATCATTTATCCACCATTCATTATTATCAACTATTCATCCTATTTTTGTTAATCATTAATCTAACAAGAAGAAAACCCATAAGATCATATTTCGGCTATAATCACATCATTTATAATTGTAAATAATCATGAACATACCAAACCTATGCATGCCATCACCAGTATTCAATCAATGGAATAATAAGCATCATACCGGATCTTCCTCCGTCCCATACCGGAGAGATGTGTATACAAACATATACATATTCATAAATCGCAATCACATTATTCACAATGATAAACACTTCCTGGATATTTAATCAGTACCATAACACGGCCTTTGGCCCATTAATTTATCCGGAATAATCACAACATCATGGCCTTAGGCCCATATACATATCCGGGACTCATATCAATAATCATATTTATAAACCGTAGCATATCTATAATCATCTCACATATAGGAGGCATCTCACATCTAGGAGACATAATATCAACAAGTATATCGCCTCTATTAGACATTTCATATCTATAGGTTATGCATCATGACTAATAGAAAAATTATCTCTATAAGCTCAATAATTATAACTAAGAAGAAAATCATCTCTATGGGCCAACTATCATAACTAAGAAGAAAATGCATCTCTATAAGCAAAATATCATAATTAATAAAAAAAATGCATCTCTATAGGCCAAATATCATAATTCAGAGAAAAATGCATCTCTATGGGTCACATATCATAATAAAGAGGAAAATGTATCTCTAGGGGCCAAATATCATAATAAAGAGGAGAATGCATCTCCAGGGGCCAAATGTCATAATCCGACGAAAATCATCACAATTTATCAATTCACCAAGTAATTCTCATAAATAAGGCTTATTAGTCTCAACTAGGTCTACTATCCGCAACTAAGCCCACAAGGGCTAACACAAATCTTGGCCTAAGTGGGCCGGATGATCCACTTCTAATCCATAATTTCCATAATTAGGCATACTATGCTCCAAACTAGGCTAAGGTATCTAGTTCATCCTCTAGATGTCAAGCAAGCCATATTAATACCTAAGATAGTAACTTCGACTAGAAATAAGGGTACTCAAGTCAACTCTACCAAACTTACGGTTCTAAAACTATCACACTAGCCCAATAAGGCTAAATATACAAATCATGCTTCAAATGCTAAAATCATATTCCGAGCATAACATTATATCATATCCATGGTACAAATTTACCCAAGCTAGGGAGAAGGCAATAGGATTCTACAAGGGTATTAAGTAATTCAACCTACGGCTCCAAAACCATATCTAATCTCCAAACTTATATGTTTATTCAATACTAAGTCATTCTATCCAATATCAATCTTAACATTCACATTCACACGCAATATATATCAGACATCATCCATGAAGAAGAGTAGACAGAAGCCTACCTCAAGGCTAAACAGCAAAATCACACTTCAAGCACCACATGCTCGTCTTCACTTCACAATCTCCAAAATACCATCACACTATCAAAAATATAATCTACTCATCAATATGAGTCTAACGATACCTATATTGCACTATTGTGCTTCGGGTCCAAAAATGACACCAAAAAGTCCAAGTGGGTTCCACATACGGAAATCGTGTTTCCGAGGTCAACCCAATGCTCATCTATCACCAAGGAAGCATAACCCTCAATTGATGGGTGCAAACAAACAAAATTTGGGGCTAAATCAAGCCCTAAACTAAATTGGGTTTTGGGACCTGAACCAAAGGTCTACCTAGACTAAAATCGATATTTCGGATATGCTGGCGCAGTTGAAATTTTCATTCGAGATCGTTTCGCTGAAGTTTTTGATCGGTGGCCATTTGGAACCAACGAAGACTTCTAAACAAAGAGTTGACTCTAAAAAACAAACGAACTGCCTGGTAACCTAATCCTCAGTCCCAGCAAGTCATAAATGACTTGGGGCAGCTATGGAAAAGCTCAAACGGTGAAGATAAGCATAAATATGGAAAACGACCTGAAGGGTCATTACATTTTTAGCTTGAAAATGGTGAAGACAGCTGATGCATTATGCTCCAATTAGCACTGAAATGGAAATACTCAAATGCTGCCTTCCTTTGGTTTCTACATTACTTGTCCTGCTTTCTGCTTAGTCATTTATACACACTTCTATGGTGAGGTGAAATAGCATTTATTACCGTTATTAAATAGAAGCCGGTATCCATATTAGGAGCCGACTAATTCAGATTCGTCCCATGTAAGGTCCATTTAAGAGGAAGCACTCCCTAACAAGATTTTTTTCATACCAGAGCTTGAACCCGAGACCCCTGGTTAAAGGCACCACAACCCTTGGTGTTGTTCAAAACTCTAGTGATTCATAAACTTTGGCATATTTCTTTAACTACATAATCTCTTTCAATACCATTGATGAGTGGAAGCATTGTAGGGCCTTAAGCTACAGTAAGTTGCTTGAGTTGTGTCATTTTAATAATGTCTAAATGCAGCTGGATTCTTGACTTTGTGGCCATTTTTTTCCTGATAAATGCCAGTAAGGCATGTTATG
Source organism: Capsicum baccatum var. pendulum (assembly GCA_030864225.1). Classification (NCBI taxonomy): domain Eukaryota; kingdom Viridiplantae; phylum Streptophyta; class Magnoliopsida; order Solanales; family Solanaceae; genus Capsicum; species Capsicum baccatum. The sequence goes on from CM061550.1 coordinate 11,386,628, forward strand.
TTGGACCACCTTAATCTTAAAGAGCTTTGTGTGAGTGAATTTATAAAAGATTAATACTATAGTTGTTGTAATATCATGCATTATTTCTCCTCTATTTGTTAAGTATTTGAAACTGTAGAGAAAAATGAACTGGCTTTAGCCCCACTTCTCTGTGATAATCCTTATTGGAAACATGGACTGCTTCTTCAAAGATAATGCTTGAAAAGGCCTAAACAGTAGTTTTTATTTTCTTATCCTGGAAGTATTTTCCCTTTGCATTTGGGCATGTCACTCTTATTCCACCACTTTGTAGTCCCCACTTCATTATGTTATCCCTATAGGCCCATTCATACTGTAGATTTTGATCACACCCCCAAAGATAGCATTTCTTATTGCATATATTGCTTTTGAGAAAAAAATAAATTCGTTTCTGACCATTGAGGGGTATGGTGGGATGATTGGGGTCGTAGAAGAACTTTTGGTTAAGTAGCTTTTCACTAGTGGATTTTGTTAAGGCTATATGTGTGAGCTTGATTACATTGTCGATTACAAGTCCGGATAAAGGAGGATGGTTGCGGTAGTCTTACAGCTAACGTAATGCTAGTCAATTCGTGATGAATAATATGAAATGAGCTTACATGAAGCAGTGAGGATTCATACAAGCCGATCTCAATAAATTTTGCACCGAGGATTCATCATGTGACCCGACTTGATGACAAGATCGATCGTTTAGACAGACCCATATAGACTACGAGAAAATGGCCTCAAATCCAAACTCGTTAGTCACTAGAGGCTCATTAATGAGTAATGCATCTTCCCAGTGAAGTAGAACCGTCTTCAGGGTCCTCTTCAATGTGTTGTTTGATAAGAGTTCTTGGCTTTCTATGTGTTAGTTGTGATGTTAATTTTGAACAAACATTTAGTTGTTCGAAATTGTGACATGTTGGTAATAACATGAACACATATACATTCTTCTGTTTGGGAATTTGTCCTATCAATTCTTAGCAAGAATGAAATCGATATCACATATATACATGCTTTATTCTGCCCATTTATTTTTCTGAGTACATTCGATAATATAAGAGGAGCAACATCCAGTGGCAGATTCAGAATTAGAGTCGCCATGTTGTTTAATGTTTATATGTGTCAAGTATATTCCATGCATTCGATGGAGCAACAGGAGTGACATGACTAGCATGTTATTAGATTATTTATACACTAAAATTTTCACAAAAATACAATTAGATTATTGCACATTAATTTAAGCCTTCATTAAACACACAATTATTATTAGCCAAAACATGTCAAATAGATTATCACAATTATTGGCGGAGCTAGCTCGTTTTCAGGGGTTCGTTCGAACACCTTTCGCTGGGAAATTACACAATTAGGTATATATAGTAGATGTTAAACTTCTTTCGATTAATTTATGTGTTTAATTTCTCATATTTCGAACCCGTTAGTTAAAATCCTGACTCCGAGACTCTAACATAATACAGTTTCTATTTTGCGGAAGTTACTTTTCTTGGTGCATTGGATAAAGTATATGAGAAAATGACATGACTAATATACAGGTAGATTATTACACACTAATTGATCAAACTCTTACAAAAATACAGTTATTGTTGACAGAAGACATGTCATAATTTGGTTGTTTTTTAAACTTATTATTATTTGAACCAATGAACCAAAGGCTGCATGCCATTTGGAGAAGAAACAAAAACATTTATGTAGGCACCAAGGAGGATGGGTACTTGACTAAGTAGTTCACTTGCTATGTTTTTTGTTCAAACAAAGTGATGTGTGCCCTTTTGAACTGGCTACTAACAATCTCCATAGATGGACAAAATCGAATTCAGAATTTAAATTTTATATGTTTTAACCTTAAATTATTTAGTATTAAACTCGTTGATACGTCAGAATTATGGGTACAATTATGTTTTTTTTTATTCTTCTCTCTTGATTATATTCGTAATTTGAGGCAGTTGGTAGCGTATTCTCGAAAATAGGATGATTTTGATCTCTTTGTGAATATTTCATGAGTTTATGTGATATTTCACTCTTCAAAGAAATATGCTACCCTTTAATTGGCGTGATTTAGGTTTTACAATAGAGTAGACTCCAAATCAAGGTTTAGGGTAGAGCAACCTCCAAAAACTCCAGCAGAATTGGGTTATCTTGTACAGTCTTACAAATTTTTGATGAGTTCAGATATCTTATTTGTTAAAGATTAATATGTTTTTACATACATATTCTGAATCGAAAGTTAAAGTTATGAATTCAGATGAATTCGTACCCCAAATGCAGTTTCTCTGATTGGATGAAGATTTTTCAAAAGGATTAAATGACCCAAGAAAGCTGGCCATTTTTGTTTCCTTTTTTTTTTTTTTTTTCATTTGGCTTTTTGTGAATAGAAGGGGACATTCTGGCTAGCACCATATTCTGCCAATGCAGCCAATTCATGGACCCCTTCTTCTATACCCCATTGCTTAATTTTTTCTTGGGCTTAAATTTTGGGTCCTCAATTATTTTGTTTCAACATTTTCTTGATTCATATTTCATTTGAATGTTTCCTACTTTAGAATTTTAGATAAATGTCTACAATTTTTCTTTATAATTATTTTGAACAAAAAATATGGATGGATAAATGTTATCTTCAACAAGTATCGTTTTATTATACGAAAAAAGATTTTTTGACGAAGTACTTCAGAATTCTCTTTCTCTTTTTTTTTTTCATACCGATGGTGCAAGGAGTCATATTGCGCTTGTTTTGATTATTTTATCTAGCTAGTACTTGTTATTTTTTCGCTAATAAGATATCGGATAATATGCTCATTAAAGATGATAAAAAGAAATCACTTTATATTTTTTATTATCTTGATGCTTTAAGACTAAGTCTTTTGCGAAAATGTGTTTCCAAATAAGAGATTAGAATTGTGACTATCTAAGGGCTCGTTTGGCCATAAAAATTTTTTTTTTTCCGAAAAAAATTTTCGGAGTTGGAAATTGTGGTGTTTGGTCATGAAAATTCGAAAAATAATTTTAAAATTTTTTTTCTGAAAAGAAAAAACAGGTTTTTGTTGTTTTCACAATTTTTCAACTCCAATTTCAACTTTTATTATTATTACTACATATAACCCCAATCTTTTAAATTTTTACATATAACTCTCCTTATAACATTATTTTTTCAATATTACATATATAGTAGTCTTAAAGAGTAAGATAATTATAATTTCAAACTTAATGCTATCCTAATTAATATATATCTTTTTTTCTCTCTCATCATTATTTTTATCCCTTATTTAATTTTCTCCTTTATTTAAGACATTATTTTACAGCTAATTTATATTTATACCCATAAATATATAAAGTATTATATTTATAATAGAAATATACAAAGTATGTTATATTTAAAGTTTATACCATGTATATACCATATACACACATATATAAATATACAAAGTATTAAGAAACATACTAAGCATATTTATAATATAAATATACAAAATATGTTATATATGAAGTTTATACCATGTATATACCATATACACACATATATAAAAATACAAAATATAAAGAAACATACTAAGCATATTTATATATTTACGGTATATGATATAATATACCATAAATATGCAAAGCATGTTTTACATAGAAATAATTATTCACACACAGTAAAATCTTTCATGTATAAGAAAATTAAAAAAATAAATTAGCGGCATCCTAATATTTAATAACAACTCATCATTTCCTATTTTTTAGGAGCGAAAAATAAAGGAAATAAATTAAATAAATTCCTAATATAATAAATTTGTTTGAAAGATAATATTTATTACCTAAAAAACAGGAAGCAGTGATCTGTTAATATAACATCCATATTTAAAATTTTCAAATATGAGAAAACGGCTATGTAAATATTATATATGTCATAATTGAAATTCATTAAATATGGCCATGAATATGTAATTATTTTTATAATAATGGCTAATTGTGTTCTTTTTTCATTAGTAGGTAAATTTTAGTTGGGTGATTTTGATAGGTTGTAAAAGTTAGGGCATAAAATCATATTTAAAAAAGTTTTTTCAAAAAAGACATGGCCAAACACAACTCCAACTCCGAAAAATTTTAATTTTCATGACCAAACGGCTAAACTAGAATTACTACAATCCTTTTTAGAAAAAGGTGACTTAACTAACGAAAGAAAGATAGAACCAGATACATTTTTAAAAGAAAGTGCTTTAGCTTTTATTTAAATTGTATACAATACAAGGAAGGAATCATTTTGGAGTAACAACTCCAAAACGGAGAGGGCTACTAATATAACAAGATGTAGCTTTGTTTTAATTATTATTTTTTTGTTTCATAACTCATACTATAATAAAATCATTTCGTTTAAATTGTTATTTCTTATAAATCCCAAAAAGTTTTGTTAGAAGTAGTAAAAGATATAAAAATGTTAAGGAATAAAGCAAGGAAGGAATAATTGAATCTAAGAGAAAGCAATGAACCAAAAAAACATGTCATCTATAAGTTTCAATTAATATCTTAGGTGGTTTTGTCCATGTCTAATATAGCATCACCAAAAAGATAGATTGGTGTGCTAAAATTCCGGTTATGTGCAGAATTTGGAAAAGGCCGGACCGAAAGGGTTTATTGTGCGTAATCTTATCTTGTTTTTATAAGAGGTTATTTTTACGATTTGAAATCGTGACCTTCTGGTCACATGACAACACCATTTTTCCTAATTTTGCTTTTTGCTCATTCTAATCATCCTATTTTGATTCATCACTTTTCATGTTTTTTTAATCCACTCGATATTTAATACATATTGAATCCGCATAAATCTACATTCGTATAGGAAAATTTCACACTGAAAAGTAAAAGGCATCCTAATAGAAACGTTTATATCAAGAATTCGAATCCGAAATGTTTGATTAACACTTTTTTATCTTCTAACTTGCTAATAATGCAAAATATTAATAATACCTATGCTCATGAAAGTGAACATTCTCTATTGATTTTCCCTCACCTAGAAGAGATCATTCTAACTTGTTGAATGCTTGTAGGAGAAAAAGGGTTTGAAACTAAAAATCTTTTTGACTATTTACTATTGCTTCAAGGGATTGCTTTCCTTACTATTGGTCTACCTTTTTTTTCTTTTTCCAACAAATCCACCAAGTGGGTCAAATTTATATTTAATCTTGGAAAGAAAAAAAAACATTTATTTGTTCTAGAAAAGTAAAATTAATTATAAAAATAAAAAATATATAAAAATGACAGTTGATTACAATTTTTTTGAGAATGAATAGCAGTTTTGGTTCTTTATTTATAGGTAAATCTTGAATTTAGCTCTTAAGTATAATTTGATTAATCATCTTTAACCTTCAAAACATGTCCTTTTGATTTCTTTACTTATAAATGTTCAAAATTAACCACATATATAAATTGTTTTAACACTTATATACATATTTTGTGATGCTTAATTTGTATTGTTACTCCATATTTTCTTCCTAAAGGACAAAAATACACATTTTGATTGATTAAAGAATAAATATTCTTAGTCAGATATAACAAAAACTAAAATTAAAATTTATTTGTAAATAAGTGACCAATAATGCTATTATCCAAGTTTTAAAACACTTCCCATGATGATTTAATTGTTTTTTCTCTCAGGTCCCCAAAACATTTTAATTTCAAATTGTGGAGAAATTTTGGTTTGTCATTACTGCTGCAAAGTTTTAGAGATAATATTTAATTGGTATCAAATTTTAGTAAATCTTTATAGATATGTAAAAGATTTTTATTAAAAAGTGCCTTATCTTTTAATCACTAAGTAGAGGTGGACATAAATCATAAAAGTCGAATCAAATATTATCATATTAAAGTTTGATTATTGTATTGGCCTGATCGAATTTTAAAAATTTTATATTTAATATCTACTATTAATTACTGATTATTAAATTATCAAAATCAAAATTTGAAAATATCAAATCAAATATAGAAAACTAATCACTCGTAATCACAAGTTGGACTAAGTTACCTGTAATATTAAATTAGAATTATTGCCTACAAAATATGGCAAAAATAGTACTACTAATATTAATTTTAGGTGCATATGAATGGACAAGAAATTACGTGGATAACGAAAAATTTGAACAAGCAAAGAATCAATCACTATCAAAAGCCAAAACTATTCTTCAAGTCCCTTTCCAAGAAAAATTAAAAAATAACAGTTGGCATTTTGACCTCAATTATTAATTAATCAACATATTTTAAATATGGAAACTAAGATATCAATCTCATTTTATATAATTTAAAAATCAAAATCCACCTTACTATTTTTTTGCCCATGGAATATAAAGTTACCTTACACCAACTCATAATTCTTTTGAAAAAAAAAATAGGGGTCTTTCCATCCTTATTTGGGTTAATAACAATTTTGATCCCTCAATTATTGATAATTCTTGTGATAGTTAACTAACCACATATAATGAACTTTTGATCTCTTTGCCTGTGAATCTTACAAATTGACCAGAATTTTTAATGATTACATCATTTAATTATCGATATTTTATAGTAAACTTCTATTGTTACTTCATATATGAAGGTAAAATATATCCTTATACATATAGAGATTAAAACAATGTGTTTTAATTAATTAAAGGTTAAATATGTTTAATCAGACAACAGAAGGACCAAAATCGAAAATGCTATTATCTCTTGTTATTTTTAAAACTTAAATAAATTAATATTGGATTCTTTTATTATTTTATTTTATATATCCCAACACCCATCATATATTCCCTTCTCCTCACCCACCCAAATAGCCATTCATTCTTCTTACTATCCCTTCTTATTATCACCTCCACATTTTAAAGTTTCTATAAAATCATCATAATTATGTTACTATTGTTTATGAAAAAAACTTCACTAGAAAAGTCCTTGAAGTTTCTTTAGACTCAATAAGCACAAATATAAAAGGCCTACTATAAGAGTCATTAGTAATTTAAACCATTTGGTGTTTCTTGATTAGTTACACATACAATTACAACATTGTTGTTGTAGTTGTTGTGTTTCTGACATTGTGGGACAGAATCTTTGTGGTTCTTTCTTTTCTTCATTCATGGGGTTGTTCTTAGCTTAGCAGACAAGCACATAAAGCAAAAAAAAAAAAAAAAACTTTTTTTCCATCAACTTTTGACATTTCTTGATAGTATAGGGAAGTTGTCACAATAAATTCCCCTTGAATATTTCATTATGAGTAGTAAAGAATTGTTGAGAATGAAGAGTAAGAATAAGGTGAATGGGAATGGATCACTTTCATCATCAGGATGGGAGATGAGGCCAGGAGGAATGTTAGTACAAAAGAGAAGTTCTGATCATTCAAATCAAAGTTCAATGATAGTTCCAACAATTAGACTCAAAGTCAAATATGGTTCATCTTATCATGAAGTCAAAATCAGTTCACAAGCAACTTTTGGTAATTTTATAGTTCATACTTTTCTTGTTTCTAGTAATGTGTTATCCCATCTTGTTGTGTGCTTTGGTGTTTTTTTGTTTGGTATGCTGTTATGTGTCCTGAGTCTGGGGACTATTGAAAACAGCCTCTCTACTTCATCTGTCTGAAATAGTGGTATGGACTGCGCGCACTTTACCCTCCCAAACCCCACTTTTTGAGAATACACTGGGTATGTTGTTGTTGTATATTTTTGTTGTTATGCAGTTGTTACATTCATATGTCAAAAGGGTGTTCATAAATTGAGGAATCTTGAAATGGAATTGGTTGATTCATACTTTGATATGCATTTTATATATGCATCTCTGCAAAGGTTTGTCAATGAATTTGGATAGTCATACTTGTTTTTTTTTTTTGGATTTTTTCTTTCATCTCTCAAAAGGGTGTTCATAAAATGAGGAATCTTGAAATGGAATTGCATGTTCATATACTTTGATATGCATTTTTTTTTTCCATTCATCACTCAAAAGGGTTGTCATAAAATGAGGATTCTTGAAATGAAATTGCATAATTCATACCACTTTTTTTGCATTTTATCCATTCATCTCTCAAAAGGGTAGTCACAGTTTCAAGCCGCGGAAACAACCTCTTGCAGAAATGCAGGGTAAGGCTAGTACAATATACCCTTAAGGTTGCCATTCCCAAAACTGTAGCAAGAACTTTAGTACACCAGGCTGGGCTTTTATCTCTCAAAATGGTTGTCATAAAATGAGGAATCTTGAATTTTACAGGGGAGTTGAAGAAAATGCTAGCAGGACCAACTGGATTACATACTGAAGATCAGAAAATATTTTACAAGGAGAAAGAAAAGGATTCAAGAAGTTTTCTTGATGTTGCTGGTTTAAAAGATGGATCAAAACTTGTACTAATTGAGGATGAAATAAGCAAAGAAAAGAGATATCTTGAATCAAGAAAAAATGCAAAAATGGAGAATGCATCAAAGGAAATCACAACAATTAGACTTGAAATTGATAAGTTAGCCAAACAGGTAACAAGAATTCTATCTCCCAAGTCTTAACTTACAATTTATTTTTTACTCGAAATGACCTCACGGGTACGGTCTGTGTATACTCTATATTCCCTAGACCCCATTTTGTGGGGTTATACTAGGTATGTTGTCGTCGTTTTAGTTCTTTCATTGGATTTGATCATTGGTTTTTGTGTTTTATGGTATAGGTTGCCAATGTTGAAATGGACATATATGGTGGCAAAAAAGTAACAGAGACTTTGCTATTGAGTTTGATTGAATTATTGATGACACAATTGATTAAGTTGGATGGTATTACTGCTGATGGTGATCTCAAATTACAAAGAAGAATGCAGGTATACATACATCCATTCTAACTCAATTTCAACATATTTTTGTGTCTTTCTAAATGCACTCTAATATTTTGAAACTTATTTGTGTGGTTTATTAAGAAGTGTCTATAGTTACATGTACTTGTGAGGTATGCAAATTAGCTAGTTATAGCTAGTTATTCCTCGAAAGGAGCGTTGGAGTAACTGGTAAAGTTGCTTCCATGTGACCTCCGGAAATAGCCTTTGGCAAAAATGCAAGGTAAGGCTGCATACAATACACCCTTGTGATGGGGCCCTTCCCCGGACCCTGCATAGCGGGAGCTTTAGTGACCGGGCTACCCTTTTATAGTTTGTTCTTCCTATATGTATTCTGACCCCTTAATGAAAATTTTGGTTTTGCCACTGACTGTATGAATTCTTAGTGTACATATCACTTCTTTTAAGTTTGTCTTGGGAAATTACTAATTGTTTTTTTGTTGATAAAAATGTAGGTAAAAAGGGTGCAAAAATACATAGAGACTCTTGACATGTTGAAAATAAGAAATTCAGCACTTGGAAATCACAATGCCAATGTGCCAATGCACAACAAAAATAGAATATTCACAGGACAAATGCCAAAATCAATTTACTATCAACAAGAACAAAGGAAGATGGGAAATTTTGCTGATCAAACAAGCCCAGGGCCAGTTGTGGTGACAACAAAATGGGAAACTTTCTGAGAATTGATAAAGTAATTTTTAAAAAAGCCTAAGGAATATTAGTGTGTGCTTTGGAAAAAAATTAATTTTAATTGCATATTTTTATAATGGCTTTGGTGGAAAGGATATAAAGTTAGGGGGGTATAGTAATAAATTTTGGTTTGTGAATTCATTTGCCTTCATTATTTCTCTATTTAAATATAGAGAAACATAATGTGGTGATATGTTATGTGGCACTTGAATTCCAAGTTGTAGAAATGTATATATAATATATATAAAGCCAGCTCCTGGTGAATTAGATAAGATTATGGTTCTACTTGAATTTCTTTTTTTTTTTCCTCATATATGAACTACCAATTTAGCACTTAATTTTTTTTTTTTCACAAGGTTAAGTCCATAACATGTATTGTTCGCTTCTTTTTGAAAAACGTGTGTATCATGTTAATTTGAGTTATGTTTTGCAAAATTTTTTAAGATGTAGAATTCGCATAAGATGTTATGTACGCTTCATCTTCAAAAGCTCATTAGTGTAGAAGTTCGCCAGTCGTGCTTGATCCACCCTCATTAGCTCGCTCTATGTCAACAGCGACAACAAATTGTTTTTGAAATTATAAGTGGAAGAAACTATGACAAGTTCATTTCTTAGCCTCATTGGATCAATTCAGCGAATTTAACCAACGAATATTCAAATTAGTTGAATGAGCGAACTTCAAACGTAAAATATTAGATTGAAAAAAGAAGTCTAACTGGTGCAATTATTAACTATTTCCTTCGAACTATTTTACCAAATTTAAGGTATCTAAATTTAATTAGTCCAATCAGCAAACTTCAAACAAATTTTTTTTTTTTTTTTTTTCAAAAATGGTCTAAGTGTTGCAATTATTGACTAGTTAGTTTCGTCCCTTTCCTTTTCTTATTTCTTGCAAATTCAATGTGATTTGGGACCATCTTGCCAACAAACAACTTTGCTTTTTGGTGTATGTGGAAAACTTTTTATAATTGGATGTCATTTAATTGTAATGAATATATGATTATAAGTTAGTTGGAAGAATAAAGATCTAAAATGTTGGTTGTGAGGTTGCAAAAGGTAATTAATTAAAATTAACCTTGGGCCAAAAGAATAAACCTTTGCTAATATTTAATTATTATAGCAAAACTAATCACTCCAAAATGATAAAAAGTAGTATAGAAGTTGACATTGGAGGACATGTAATGAATAATGATCATTATATATTGATTAATAGGTTGGATTCCACCTTATATTTTTTTATATATATATTTCTTTTGCAACTATATTATTGTTTCATCAGATTCTCAGACAAATAATAATAATAACTACAACAATTAAATAAATTAATAAACTTTCTAAACAGCCGGCCATTAATGTCAATTTTTTGCCTTTTGGTGATATCGTAAGCAGTATTTATAATAGAATTTATGTGAATTTCAACTCCATCATTCAAAGTATTTTCAAATGAAAATTTCATTTTCTCCCATTTCATCATAAATTTAATTAAACATAGAGGGATCATTTAGTTTGAAGGTATAGGATACTCATAATCACAATTAACAAATAATTTTTCTGTTTAAAGGAATCAAAATTCTATTTGAGGTAATTATAATATAAAATGATAATAAAGAATAAAGGAATGTTCTAATAATCAGCACGAATGAAAACTAATTATTGCATATAATAATAAGCAGAAAATATTTTACATTCATATAATTATTGAAATGTTTTGCCCCAACAAATGAGGATCCATGGATTGAGGAACTAAAATGGTATTAATATATTTTTCACTCCTCATGAAAATAGAGAGAAATTTAGTATTACAATGGCAAGTCGACGTTCTTGATATAAAAATTTGATATGAAATAAGTGAACTGAAAGTTGGTCCGGAACAGAATCTAAAGAAGTCGAAGAAAATTATTTTCTGAAACTTTTTGTTGCTCATACTTTAAAAAAAGAGAATAATATACGAATAAATTAGAAGATTTTTTTTGGAGCAAGGACAAATTAACGTAAAAGTTATGAATTCACGTACATAGACAATAAATTCTTTCAAATATTATCTCTATATATATATGTTAAGAAATTAATTTTATATATATATATATAAATATTTGCTTATAAACTTAGTTATTATTGTATATTAATCCATAAACTTCAAGTTTTGGATTTCCCTTTGCGTAAAAGATATGCCGATAATTGTTTAATAGAAATAAATGACCAACAAAGATTATGATGAAATGGTAAGCACTCCTTCATCCTAAACAATCAGAGATCTCGAGTTTGGACCCTAAGTATGAAACTATCTTTGTTAAAAAACGTTTTACCCCTTTATTAGACTTTTCAACACAAATTCAATTTCAATTGTACCTCGATGTAAGTACCAAACATCGAAAGAAAAATTAAACAAAAAGAAAATGCTCCCATAAAGCTATAGGTATTATATTCTCCTAAAAAAATAAATGAATGAAAAAAGAATGAATATATGCTTCTTATAATTAGTAGTAGAAAAAGAAACATCTCACATTAGATGGGACCTAAAGCACATAGAATAAAGAGAACATTCTTTTGTCTATCTTATAATTATTGTTACAGCAAATGCACATATATTTGTGAAATTATTGCCATACCCAAAACTTTATGATTGCCAAGAACATATACTTATTTGCTAGGAATATGTTTTTTTAGGTCAAAGTAAAAAATTTCAAGGTATCCCTACAGTTGCCAGTCGTGAGATTAATCCTCCGTTCCTTGATCAACGCATTTGATCGAATCCCTGACCTCTTACTTAAGAAACATAGCGCTGAACCACTATGCCAACTCTGGTGGTTAGGGGGATAAGAGATTATTTCTCTTCTATTATAACAATATAACCTATAGACGATTGCAGATGATGATGATGTGCCTAAATCAGAAATGTCTCTATATTTTCGATTGAACGTTAAATCCACATGTGTGAAGATAACAACCTAAAGACTCAAAAGTGAATTCTACAAGATTATGACAGAGCCATGAATTTATAAAAAAGATTAAAAAAAAAAGCTAAAGTATCACTCCTAAGAACTGAACTTGTAAGTAATTTTAAAATTACTTTTATCACTACTAAAATCTGTGCTTATATCAAGGAAAAATCACTTTTATTTCATTTGCTAAGCGCATATAATTTATAAAGGATATCCAATTAATCATATTTATTCCTCCACATACAATCTTCGATGACCGGTTAAATCAAATAAAGGTCGAAGGATAATTCGATTCATTAAAGGGCACAATTAAAGAAGAATTTAGAATTTTTATCATTCTTTTCACATTACGCGTTGATGCCACATCAAATACATTTCTCTACGACACTTGAGCAACTATGATCGAAGGTATCTTCCTACTTTAATATTCTGGCGATACCTTCAGTCATAGTTGCCAAGTGCCGTAGAGAAATTGGTAGATGAAAATCTAGGAATCTTCTAGCCCATGTCTATCACAATGTGTGCTGATAGAATCATATCGTATTTATAGGAGGTTATGGACTTTTAGGTAAAAACTTTAACCCTAGAACTTCACCAGGGCTAATGGGCCGACTTGACCTAGGCCACTGCCGGCTTAATGGGGAAGCAACTAAAGCTTGTGCTTTAGGCCCCGCAAATCAAAGGCCCCCATTTTTCATTAGTGCATAAAATATATTATAGATCTAGTATAGAAATTGATTTTTGCTTGTCTTTTGAGAATTTTATTGAGTTATTTAAAAATAAATAGATGTCACTTAAATAAATATTCTATTAATTTGATTAATTTTTGAAGTTAAATATGATTGATTAACATAATATTTTAAAACTTAGATGCTCAAAAATTATACAATAAGTCTTAATATACTGCATTTTTTCTCATGTCATGAATATGAAGAAAGAATAGATTCATAATATTATTTAAAATTAATATAATTTGACTCTCAATAAATAAAAAAATATCACATAAATTAGGATAACCTGATTATTACTTAATTTCATAATAATCATGCACACAAAATAATAATTGATTGCCATATCTACAATATAATAGAAAGACAAAACAAAATCTTTTCTTGTATTCTTAGAGTTAGATTATTTCTAATAAATAATGGATTAATCCATCAATTCAATTCAAAATAGACTTAAAACTATTCCATGTGTATAAAATTATTTTAACATTTAATTAGTATTACAAAAGTGAGATCATTAAATATAAAGAATTAATTAATAACAAAAAGTCTTAACCATGATGTTTCTTATAAAAATATTGTTGAAACATTGATGAGTAATTCAGTTATTAGATATTTTTTATGGTGAAAATTGACATGCAGTCGAATGAGAATTGTCCGTATATATATGTACAAGATGGTTCATACATCATTATTACAAAATATAATAAGAATAAATTAAATAAACATATATAAAATTTTATTAATTAATTTTAAGGGTCTGCTTTAGGCCACAAATTCCGTTGAGCCATTCCTGACCTAGGCTTAGCTCCCGTCTTAAATAGGCTTAGAATATCGTAACCCAACCCTAATAACCGATTAGGTTGGGCCGACCTCAAGAGCCAAACTTATTCTGACGGCTCTACTCGAAAGAATTTATTACCTAATATGCGGGTCACATAATTATCTCTAATAAGAAACATTTTTCTTACACTTATGCCAACCTAGGCATTACTTAAAATCACAAAATTCAATCAAATTTATTCCTCCTATAATGAATCTGCTCCCGCCAATTAAATCAAACGAAGATCAAAGGACTATTCGATTCATTAATAGACACAATCAAAGGTTGAATTTTTTACACAAAATTTTAGATTATAAAAAGTTTTTTAGCAATGTTTGGTAATTGAACCCCTTCCCTTATACCAAAAACAAAACCAATAAGACATAAATAACTAAACAACATTATTAATTACTAATTAATTACCTAAACATAAAAATAAATAAAAAACTAAATTGGTGTTCCTCGTAGTTTCACAATGAACCAGTGTATTAATATTCTTGAAACATTGTGCAAGATTCATGCATGCTTCTAATTCTCTGAATTTATACAATCATATCTATTTAATTAATAAAATTAGCTATCTAAATCTCCATACAATGTTCTATAAAATATGTTGATTTAAATATATATATATATATATATATATATATATATATATATATATATATATATATATATATATATATATATATATATATATATATATATATATGTATGTATATTAAACGTTTTAAAGCATACTGTTAGTAATTTTTAAGTATAATTTGTTTTAGGTAAGTGGGGTTATATTTTGACTAGAACAACTAATGATAAGATTTGTTTTTATTTAGTAATAAAAAACAAAAAAGGAAACTGTAATGAAACACTACCTTAACATTTTTCTGATTTATAAAAGTAAGATTTGCTTAATAATACTGCATGACCAGTTTTGATTTTCTTGTAATAAATTAATAATCAATCCCAATTTCTTAAATAACTGGTAAAATTGTTGTCACGTGAATAAGGGGGTTACGAGTTCAAGTTCTGGAAACAGCCTCTGGCAAAAATGCAATATAAGGCTGCAGACATTACACGCTTGTAGTGGGGCCCTTCCCCAAACCCTGCGCATAGCGGGAGTTTTGGTACACCAAACTGCCCTATTTTTAATTCCAATCGAGGACATGACGTATTTGTAGCTTCTTGGGACACATGACTATAGATAGAAGAATATGAGGGTCGTGAATTAGCAAAGAAGGTTAGTAGATAGGGAAATTTATCTCGCTTCACTGTGGAATAGGCTTAGTGATAATTTGGCGCAACCTATAAGTTTCTCTTTCATTATTCCGTACTGTCTTGTCCTCCTATTTCCATCGCTACCTATTATTTTTTCTGCTTCAATTATCATATTATTTTGTCAAGATTAGTTCTGAAATGATAAGTCTAAAATTATTCTAAAATGAGTTGACGTTCAAAACTTTTAAAAGGCAGAATACAACTTAAATAACGGTGTCTAAATAGAATACCTTGTAAATTAGAAAAAAATAATATAAACACACACCTTA
This sequence comes from Capsicum baccatum var. pendulum, assembly GCA_030864225.1. Lineage (NCBI taxonomy): Eukaryota > Viridiplantae > Streptophyta > Magnoliopsida > Solanales > Solanaceae > Capsicum > Capsicum baccatum. Next base: position 11,402,185 of record CM061550.1, read on the forward strand.
ACTTACCATAGTTACACAAATTTCCATCCTTGCAAAGTAATTATAAAAATCTCAACTAATTATGTATCTTTGTTCGATGTATTGGAAGCTAATTATGTATCTCGACAGACTCAAAATCGAAAAAAAAAGTATCGAAAGCTAATTATGTATCTTTAGAAAGAAAAAATGTATCTTTATTGAATGTATTATGTATCTCGACAGACCCAAAATAGGAAAAAGTGTATCGGTAGCTAATTATGTATCTTTACAAAAAAAAAATATATTTTTGTTGGATATATTGGAGATTTAATTATGTATCTCGACAGATTCAAAATTAAAATTTTTAGTAATTATTAAAATATCAGAATTTCCAAAATTGAAAAGGGGTAGATAGATAGGATCTGAAATCCCCTTGTAAGGCCCAACAACTGCTTAGAGTATGGGCTGCTAGTCTTGCAAGATCTCTGAACTCTTTACTAAAGTAGCCGAAGAGTGTTCACAACTATTACTAGTACTGTACTATTTTTTAAAATTATTTAAACCGAAAAAAATATTTAAAATCAAATCCGAACCTACTGTCAAAATTTGTTACATAATTTTTTTTTTTTCATATAGTTAACAATGAAGAATGAAACATTTTAAGTTAGTATATATACATAACAACCAGGGGCAGAGCCACATGTATTTGAAGAATGTCAATCAACATTTCTTCGGCGGAAGCTGTACTATGTAGTTAGATAAAAATATTTATTTTATGTATGCATATTACATATCGACGTGCAATGCTATTTTCGTTAATTTATCTCTTTATATTTTGATATTCTTATTAAAAATTCTGTCTCCCTAAATATAACAAGCAATTAACAATAATGTCATGAATCATGATTAGGAAAAACATGCTCCTTGGTGTTCAAAACAAACTGTATAGGTTATCCATAAAGTCTACAGCTAAAAAAAAAATGTATAGAAGTGGTGAATTATATATTATGGTTGAAGAAATTCATTAATTCAATTCTTTGTACGGAAAGAGTACATCAATTTACTACTTAAAGAAAATTTGGTTAATACAGCAGCATTATCTTCAAAATATAATAAGCAAATTGGCAAAATTTTCAAGCAAAAATATTTTTAAAAAAAGCATGCATCTTGCAACATGTTTGCCATTACAATCCATAATGCATGTCATGTATTTTGTGTTTATTAACAATTACTCTTTCCATCGTTATTGACTTTTCATGTAACTTAAGAAACAATAAATACTATACGAGTAATTTAAACTTGGGAATTGCTTCGGGTACCAGACAAGTACTTTTGATAATTTATTTTTTGTATAGTGGACAAGTAAAGATGGACGAAAAGGATAGTATAAAGTAGTAATGGAAACAATTCAATTTTTTTTGTTTGAAACAGATACAGTACAAATTTAATGCTAGTCAATTTATTAATTAAGTTTGCAAATGTCAATTAATTTGGAGAACGAAGAGTAGTCATGGTTGATTAATACAACTTTATTTATTCTTTTGTACTTTTATTCGTTCTTGTTTATATTTTACAAACAACTTGCTTTTTGTCAAACATTATATTATGTTTTTAACGAAAGTTATGTCATGATCCCTTATCGGTATAATGCAGTGCACATCACTTAATGGGGGATTAAAGAACAATTAATTGTTAATGAGAAAATGGCTAAAAGCTCCCAACTTTTATCCCAAATTTCAACTATAACTCTATACTTTGCGGGGTCCTATGACCCCCCTGAATTATTTTAAAGTGGAATATTTACACCCCGAAAATTGACGCCCAGACATTGTTTCAGGCAGTGAGCTGCACTCGCTGCCATGTCATGCCACGTAATATTACTTTTTTTTAATATAAAAACTTAATTACCTTTATTTATTACTATATTTTTTCCTTTGTATTTTTTTTAATTTCCTTTTCAATTACATTACTTGTTTTCATTTATTTCGTGTTCTTCCACAATAATAATTCTCCATTCCTTTTTTTTCCCTTCTCTTCATTTGATTTTCTTCAATCTCAAACCTTTGTTAAATAATAAATTCAAAGTTGACTATTAAATTTAAAGTTTAGAAAAAAAAACTTGCTTCAAGAACGGAAATTTGCACGGCTTCACACATTTGCTTCAGGAATAAATTTTTTCATTTCGGTATTCGTTATGTGAGTTCAATTGCAAACTCGTTGTTCAATTGGAACTCAAGAATTACTAATTTTTTCAAGAAAGGTGATGTTGAGGAAGCACACAAATTGTTCGACGAAATATCCCAAAAAAGAATGTAGGAACTATATGATTTCTGGGTATGTAAGAAATGGGATGTTAGATTATGCTCAACAAATGTTTGATACAATGCCGAGCAGAAATGTCGTCTTTCAATCTTGTTCTTTTTTCTTTCCTTTTTTTTAAAAAAATTTCTCAACTATGAAAATTGATGTTGAATTTATGATTTTGAAAAAATTTGGTGTTGATTTTGATTGTTTCAATTTCAAGAAATGTGAATTTGAATGATGATTTATGGTTTGAGATTGAAAATTCAATTGATGTAAAGTTAAAAGATTTCAAGCCACAAAATGTGTATAGACTATAGAGCATTGTTGGAAGTTATGTTTTATTTCATGAGAAAGATGATTCTTGGTATGGTAATTCGGTTAATGAGTATGTAAGTTTGAATAATCTTAGTGTTCCAAGGAATGAAATTTTTAGGAAGGTGATTGTTAGTTTAGATGAAATGGGAGTTGGTGTAGTTTGGCCGTTTACTGTGATTTATACCGGAGGAGATAATAAATTTGTTTTGAATTAGATGTCATTGTTGAGTTCTTGAAAATACCATTGTTAACTTTAAGAAGAAGAAGAATAATTAAAAATGAATAAAGAAAAGAGTAAAGAAATATTAAAAATAAATTTTTAATAAAAAAATTCGCTCTCACTCTTTTTAAAGAGAGTGAAACAAACTCTCTTGCCATGTCAACGTTCAAGAGGTAATAATTTTACTCGAAAATAATTTAGAGGCCCGCAAAGTATAAATGTATAGTTGAAATTTAAGGTAAAGATTAGGGGGACATTTGACCATTCAAGTTTAATTTTATCTTCTTTCATCTTTTTTCACTTTATCTTTGTTTTAAGAAGGATTTAATGCGTGTTCAATATGATTTTTCATGAAGACTAATAAGTCTCGTCTGACTAAATTTGAATTTGTACCGGGAGAAACTAATACTAAAAGAATAGATAAAAGTATAAAGGGGACAAGTATTGAAAAATTAGTGACCAAATGAAAGAAAATAAGACCATCTATACTACTCTATCTGCCCTGGGTATGTCATTCACCAAAAAGGATTGAGGCACAACATAACTAGAATTGAATACTTTGCCCGGATTCTACTCCCTTCGTTTTATTTTATGTATTATAGTTTGATCGAGCATGACGTTTAAAAAATAAGTAAAGAATTGATGTTTTTTACCGAATTATCTTTTATTAAAAGTAATACCTCCTCCATTTCATAATAAATGAATTGTTGGATTTTGACACAAAGATTAAGGAAAAAACATTAAAGATATAAATTTAACACAACTTTTCATTTTACCCCCCAAAAAAAGTTGACCTTATAATACCTTTTCAAAAGTTAATTGGTTGTCAAATCATAACGGTAAATTTGAAAAAAAATTCAATGATTCACTTATTTTGAAACACCAATAAATACCCCAATAATTCACTTATTTTGAAACGGAGGGAGTATATACACTACTATTATTTTTAATTAAGTGGGGCCTTATAAGTAGGGTCAATAAGGGTAAAGTTGAAATTGTGTGTTTAAATAGTTACCAAATAATGAAAGATGATATTATTTTTTTAAATGAGACGGAGGGAGTACTATATTTGTGTTTTACTTTGAAAAGATTTTTTCCGTTGAAAACGTTTCCACTTTCCTGATAGCAAAAGATCTTTTTCATAATTAAATATATTACTACTTAATTAGTTAATTCCTTTCTTAGAACTTCTAAAGATCTTTCTTCTCAAATCACAACACAATATTATTCACAGTTTCTTCTCAAACCACAACATAATAATATCCACAGTATTGTCATCAAAGTATTTAAGCAGAGATTTTTCTCTCAATATATTATAAGTTTTTTTATTTTATTTCAATAGATAGATTGTTTGACCAAATCATATTAATCATAATATATTTTTAGTACGTTTTCCTTTTCATTTAGGTTCCTCACATCAATTTCAAACCTAACATGCACCCACTAAAGAAAAAAAAAAAAACCTTTACTCAGACTCGATAAATGTTATCAAATCATGGCAACTTGAAATTATCACAGAATAATAAATTAAAATTTTATGTAATAACTTAATATGCAAGGAGCATATTATCTATTTATCGATTTGATGCATACAATACTTTGTCTTCTTCAAATAAAGCCTCCACAATAAATTCCACTGTTCAAAGATTCAATGTATAATGCATGGTTAAATATTGCCGGCAGTTGCAAAGATTGAAGATTGAATAGTCTTCTCATGACCCATCCTATGATGGTGGCTCGACATACATAAAAAAAAAATATTTATTCACACTCAATTTTAAATAAAAATTCAATAATTTAACTTAAAAAATGTAAATCATATAATTATGATTAAATAATTAAAATGAACATAAAAGACATACCTTCCTATTTATTAACATGTTCGAACGAAATTTGTGACCTTGAAAATGTCAATCGAATTGATCTACTAGATTACTACTAGTACTTTGTCCCAACATAAACAAGATAATTGACTTTTTAAAGTCAAACAATATACTATCCTTTTATCCTTTTTAGCAATTTAAAAGTCATATACAAGTGTTTCAAATGACAGAAAGAAAACAAAGCATGATATAAATTTTGCACAATCTATGGACAGCTAGAATAGCATAAACAATGCCGCCTTTCATTAATTATTAATTTGAGAGAAAGCTTGAAAAAGCAAAAATATATGTTAAGATTGAGTTTAGAAATTGATTCCAATACTACTTTCATAAAAAAGAAAAATTCACTTTGGAAGTCAAATATTTGTGCATGCTGATAAATTTTGCACAATCTATAGAGTAATATAGACAGCTAGATTAATGTCACAAATAATGCCGACTTTCATTAATTAATTATATATCTCTCTCACACACACACCAAAAAAAAAATAAAAAATCACCTTCTACGTACTTAATTACAATTTAAAGAAAGAAAATGAACTAATTTAATTTGAGACATGTCTAAGCTAGCTCTAAGCCTCTACTAATGTACAAAAGAAAAAATATACTAATATATATAAAAAAAGAATCAATAATCCCCAAGAATTAAAAGAAAAATAAATAAGTAACTCAAACATCTGAATTCTGTAGCTTCTGATAATCCAATGATTCCAAATAATCCTCTGTATTTTCATCTTGATTATCATAATCACCATTGATAATTTCAGTAAGTTCTTTAGCTCTTCTTGCTTGATCTTCCCAATTAGTCTTAACCAATATAATTAACATCATAGTCACAGCACATGAACCTTGTGCACCTAATAATCCAAACCATAATCCTTTAAAATCATATCCCATAAAAAATCCTAACCAAATTGCAATAGGCATTCCAATAATATAAAAACATCCTAAATTAATATTAGCACCTAATTTTGGCCTAGCTGTTCCTCTTAACACACCACAACCTGTTGTCTGTGGACAATTTCCAAGTTCACATAGTCCTATAATAGGTAAAATCGTCGCGGTTAATTTCATAATTTCTTGATCCCGAGTGAACATTTTTGCCCAGATATTCCTGACCATAATAGCGAAAAATAACGCTGAGATTCCCAAAATAAAACTTGTACATAGCCCAATTATCGCTGCTAATTTAGCGCGATTAGGGCGATTAGCACCTAATTCATTTCCAACTCTTGTTGATACGCCAAAGCTTAATGATGATGGGAAAATGTATATCAAAGCTGTTGTTTGAATTAATATCCCCATTGATGCAACTGTTGATTGTGGATTAATCAAAAGTCCACATAATAAAATCATAATTTCATACCACCACCACTCTAAACACACACTAATACAACTTGGAATTGCTAAATTAACAAGTGATTTCCATCCCTTAAAACAATCTAAAGAAAATCCACCCCAAGTTTTCTCGTAAATCTTAGAAAATATGATATAAACAATTAATGAACCAACAAGATTGAAATTTGTCCAAACCCCACTTAAGGCAACACCTTCAATCCCAAGATTAAGAACTTTGATTAAGAAATAATTAATTGGGATATGAAGAATAATTGCAAAAATAGCACAAAAAGTTAAAGGCAATGTGATGGATTGTGAACGAAGATAAATCCTTAGTGGGTGCAAAAGTGATTGAGCAAAAAGGTCAGGGAGTGAAAAAAGAATGTAATTTTGTGCCATGGATGCAATTTCATGATTTTGGCCACAAAATATCAAGAGTTTTTGCATATATAGCCACAAAATTGAAATGGGAATTGAAGTTAAAAGTAGCAAAAGAATTGTTCTTTGTAATGTAAGGCCTAAAACCTTGAATCTTTTAGCACCAAAAGCTTGTCCACAAATTGGTTCCATTCCCATGGCTAATCCTGAAAGAATCGAATAACCGGTTATATTTGCAAATCCAATTGCAAGTGAACCACCAGCTAAAGAAAGTTCACCTAAATGACCAAGAAAAATCATGGAAATAATTGAACGTGAATAAAGAATTAGGCCTGTAAATATCATTGGAAATGCAATATTGGCTATGCATTTTGCTTCTGAAATTGCAAGTGTTAGATGATTTTTTTCCCTTGGTATATTGCTCTTTTCCTTTTGGTCTATCAATGGACTCAACATCTTTAACAAAAAAGAAAAAGTGAAAAAGATGTTTGGAGTACGATAAGGGCAGAGGATACTTTCGATAGAGCGATGAAAACGTGTAGAAATCAGAAAAAATATTATCAACGACGAAGATATTTGAAGTACGCTCGAGTAGGGGTAGAGGGTACTTTCGATATAGCAACGAAAATTGTAGAGAAGTCAGAAAGAATATAAACGACGAAAAGATGTTTGGAGTACGACCGGAATAGAGGATATTTTTGATATAGAGATGTCAGAAAGAACAACGACGAAGAAAGTACAATGGTGTATGAATATATCTTTTTTTTTTTTTCTTCTTGATTTTGGTAACAAAAAGTTTTAAGGTTTTTTGAGGGGTTCAATATGTGCTGTGGTGTTGGTTGGCTTTTTATAAGTAAGAAAAATAAGAAATTTTTTCTTTGTTTTTATCTCTTTCTAATATGGTCGACTTTGAGGAAAAAGAAATAATTTGGTTGACTAAGTTTTGCAAATATAGCCACCATAAAGGTTCAAAGATTTTGAATGTTTCTACTAGAAATTAAAAGTGTCATTTATATAACCGACCAATTTACAATTATGTCACTATTTGGCCTGCATGGATCAAACATACAGCCAAAAAATTTCGAAAAAAATTAAGAAAAATGATGATGGTTAAGATCATGTTTGAGTTTAATTACAGAAAAAACATATTTTTTATATACACAGTTTGTTTGGACTTTGGCAAAAAAAAATTAAAAATAATTGTGGGACGGTTATTTAATAGCGTAATTAATTGAAATAAGATTTGACTATGAAGGGAGGCAAGGGCAATTCATGTCTGCCGTTTCAGTTAGTGAATTAATACATCTCTTCAATATTGCAAATACTCAGTTACTCTTTAAACCTATTAAATACTCCCTCCATCTCATTTTACTCGTCTTAATTTAACATTACACATTGATTAAGAAAAATTATTAATAACATGGCTACTTTACCATAATACCCCTATTAAATGATGTTTACATTTTAATTTGGAGAAAAAACAATTAATACTAAGGGTAAACAAAAAAAATTATTTTTTTCTTGTCTTGATTAATGAAAAAAGACAAATAAAATTAGAAAATTTGACACGAATAAAATGGGACGGAGGGAGTACTAAGTTTTATGAATATTTTCTAATTTATTTTTGGTGATGAATACAATAAGTAGAAGACTTAAAAAGGGCAAAAAAGCCTCTATTTTTTTTTTTTTTTGCTGATGAATTAAAAAGGGCAAAAAAGCCATAAAACACTTGTTTTAATCTTGCGGTATTTGAGAGGTGAATTTAGAATTTAAATTCTATAAGCTTAATTTTTTAAGATTTTTAATATTGAACTTGTGGCATTTTAAAAATTATGAGTTTGAATACACTATTTGTTGCAGTTCTAGTAATTTTTTAGTGATGGTCTTTGTCAAAGACTTTTTTGTTACTCATATCAACCTATCCACTTGTGACATCTCCATGGTTTGTCACCAAAACCTTTTCTGATTGACACTTGAAAAAACGACTTTCAGTATCTCATTACCTTGGTGAATCACGATCTTACCTTGGATATTAGCGTTTAAATGTCTATATGTACGAATGACTTTTCTATACGAAGTAAGTTCTCACATAAATTTATATTCAACTTAAAAAATAATTTCAAAATCACAAACCTGCATCCATCTCTGTCCGCTATCTTAACTAATTCAAATTTCAATCGTATAACACTCTCTATCAGAAATTCAAAACTTTTGATTAATCGCAGAGGAATCCAACCAATATCATGACATCCCTAGTTGGTAATTACAAAAGAAATACTTGTTCTAAAAGAAACTAGCCAACATTAGGTTTAGTACCAAATTAAGAAAAGGCAATTTGACCATACAAAGATGACTCTAAATTATTCGTTTTACTTGGACTAATTAAAATTCCATTACTTAACTACACATTTAAATGAAGATTTATTAGCTGCCAATCTTTGTCCATTCTTTTGTCTAATGCTATACACTTGCCAACTTTTGCCTAATATTTATACATATATTTTTGGTACATCCACTTTTGCCTAATATTCTAATACTACCATATGTTGTGACTCGTCAAAATTCTTCAACCACTAGTGGCAAAATTTTGAACAAAAATATATGTAAAGAAAAAGAAACATAACTGTTCTTTTTTTGTCTTATATTAGAATTTTAAGGTAGAAATTAAAGACAGCAAAATAGACAAAACATTTGAGAATACAACATAAATAGTGTTTTCTTGTGGGTGGGGTATGGGCAGACAGAGTTTCTAAAGAAACAGTTTACAGTGAATTGTTCTTTGTGTTGTGGGGAATGAACATGCGTATTATGGGGACGAACATGTGTATCATAGATACTGTTGAATCGTAAGGGTTGATCATCACTAAGGAATCAAGTTTCACTTACAAACAATTTACAGTTAATTATTCTTTGTGTTGTGGGGAATGAACATGTGTATCATGGGTATGAATATGTGTATCATAGGTACTGTTGAATCGTAAGGGTTCATTCTCACTAAGGGATCAAGTTCCACTTACAAACAGTTTAGAGTTAATTATATTTTGCGTTGTGGGAATGCACATGTGTATCATGGGTACGAACATGTGTATCATAGGTACTGTTGAATCGTAAGAGTTCATCATCACTAACGGATCAGGTTTCCCTTACAAATAGTTTACAGTTAATTGTTCTTTGCGTTGTGGGGAATGAACATGTGTATCATGGATACTGTTCAATTGTAAGGGTTCATCATCACTAAGGGATCAGGTTCATAAGGAGTTATAAATAACAAATAAAATAAAAACACAAAGTAAATGCACTAAATAAATCAAAACACAAGACTTTTACATAGAAACCTCAAAATCACGACCCTTTTTAAAGGGTTTCTCAAGATCCACTATAATCCGACAACTCTAATTACGGATTCCAGCACGATTTAACTCTAAATCCTAAGACTTGCAGTACCTTTACTACAAATCCCTCAAGACACAGAGGCGGATCTAAAATTTAAAGTTTGTGGATTTCCACGTTAGATAAAAATAAAACCAAAAGAGTAACTAACGGATTTGAACCTACAATCACGAGGTCAACAAACTTTAGCAAGTCACTCTAATCCACTACACCAATAACACACTTTGTTTATGAGTTTCCAATTTATAATTCTTATATATTTACCAGATTTCTCAATATAATTATAAGTTTCGCACGAAAGTTACTGGGTTCTCGAGAACCACCTCTCAAACTCCCTGGATCAACCCCTATCAAGACAACTCTGTCTTATTCTTCACTTAATCGACTAGCTCTAGCCAACCATTCTTAGACAACATTACTTAACCAAACAATTGAAACAAAGAGAAAAACTTTACTCACAAACACTAGAGTGAATCAATTTCTAGAACATGACTTAAGATAAGCAAAACTAAAGAACAAGAGAATTTTTGAACCTTGAGCACAAGAGCTTTTACTGCCTTTTGATGAAATGAAATTGCAAAAACTATCTCTCAGAGTTGGTTTCTTTTGCTTATATAGACGTGTGTGAATTTTGGTTGGAATTTAATTGGATCAGGTGTCCATTTGTTGAACACTGTGCACCTGCATAGTAATTATGCTACAGGACAAGATTGTGCAGTATGTACAACTGTCTTTCAGCAGTTTTCAGTAATGCATATAACGGACCTAGTCCCTGAGAGGTTACATAATCATCATCAAAACATAGAGCAACAAGTATCAAATTTCGTGATCGGACAGTAAATATCTCTCACTTCTTAATTATTAGTGTCGGATTCAAATTCATAGAATAGAATAATTTCAGGTAGGGAGCGGAGAAATTTACCTGCATAAATGAGATTTTCTGTCGCAAATTTAGATTATTCAAGCCCTAAAACAATTATTGGACACCAGCTGAAAAACAAAAACAAAAATCCCTCGATTCTTAGTTGATAATGTTGGATTCGAATTCTTAGAATAAAGTAATCTTTGGTAGGGATTTCATAGATTTACCTTCGTAAATGAGATTTTTTGTTGTGAATCTAAATTACTCGAGATCTATAATAAATACTGAACATCCATAGAAAACAAAAATGTGTAATATAACATGTTATTGATACTGTACAAAGTGCTGATCTAGCGAGACACAATTAATAGGTTTCTAAAAAGTCAAGTAAAATGTGCTTATATGCTTAATTAATTATATTAACCACTAGTAATAGTGACACTTCTATTTCATTTCATTCATGATATCTCAACTAATTTTTTCATTTTAAACCTATAATTAATTTTATTCATCTATTTCATTCGCTACGCTCATAACACTTCATTCATGATACTTCGAATTATATAAATAATTGAAACATCATCTTAAAAACTTTATTAATCAACACTGAACAAAAGCTCTTTACTAAAACACTGACTACTGTTTGAATGGATGAAATTTTTATTAATTAGATGAGGCTGCGCTATTAATTTCAACGCATTAAAACAATATTTCTCCTCCTTTTTATCATATGATAAAGAAAATTATTAAGAAAAAGATTCCTAGTTGTAATTTTAGAATATGCTATATAGATTAGTCTCCTTAAAATTAAACTTGCGTTTTACATGTATTCAACAGTAATATTTCTCAAGAAATGTGATATGTATGTGAAATAAAGTTAAATATTTGAATAAGTTCACAAATCACATTTTGTTTGAATACATTCCCCTTGATATAGAAATTTTTGTCTTGCAAATAATTGTCACACTATAGACGAAAAAAACTATAGGTTACTTTCATGTTATTTTTTTCTTTTCATGTCGGTAAAGTCTCTCTATGATTGAAGAATGAGCGTGGTCTTGATTCATAAGATTTTAGAGACTTATACAATTTCTTTAACGAGTTAACTATTTGGATTTCCAAGAGATATTTTTTCAATGCCAAAAGTTGTTCTTGAGAAAAAAAAAGACTAAGAACAATCTTTTTGAAAAAAAAAAAAGAAAGAAAGAAAAAGAAGAAGACAAAGAACAATTAGTTTTGTTTTTTTTTTGTAGCTATTTATTATTCGCCCGAGTTTAATTGTTATATATTAGTGATGCAAAGATTATTGTACAAAAACTTATTTAATAGCATTAGTTTACAATATTTAAAAAGAAAAACAGTAGATTCAAAAATATGATGGGGACGGATAAGGATAGGAGTAAGTATATGAAAGAAAATGGCACCACCAAAGATGTGGTGCAGTGGATGAGGTTGTTTCTCCCTTAATCAGAGGTCTCGAGTTTGAGACCTGGGTATGAAAAAAATCCTTGGTAGGGAGCACTATCCCCAAATGGGGCCCTACCCGACGTGAATCCGAATTAATCGGACTCCAATAAAATTAAAAATTCACATTTATAACAAAAACTAATGAATAAAATTAATGTCTCCAATTTTTATCAAAACAAATCTAACTAATCTACTTCTAATGCTTTAAACTTGCCCCTTATGTTGGGGTGATTTTTGAATATCATCATCTATTTGATTAGTAGTAACATATTTTTTCCAATACCAATGTTGACTCCAAATCTTTGTCATATCATCAATTGGAATCCCTTTAGTCTCTGGGAGGTAGAAGTACATGAACACTGTCATGGCCGCCACGAAAAACGCGAAAAACAAGAAGAGTCCAAACTTAAAGGCACATAACATTGCAGTGAAGATCTCGGCAATGAAGAAGGTGAAAATCATGTTGATCATCACGTTCAAGGATTGACCAGCCGGTCGAACCTCCAAGGGGAAAATCTCACTAGGGACTAACCACCCTAGTGGGCCCCACGACCACGCGAAACCGGCCACGTATATGCAGATGAACACCACAACAAATGCTGCATACCATATTGGCAATGTACCTGGATTGCCACTTATTCCAAACTTTAGTCCAATCGAAATCGCGATAATAATCTGTACCCAAAAAAATGAAGAATATAATTAAATACAACATAATAGTACAAATATGTTGTCTCATAGGATTGTTAATAATGACTAAGATAAAAGTATATACTAACAATATTCCAATATAGTGACCTTCGAGTTCTTTATGATAGGCAACTGAAACAGATTCTCTTGCTTAATGACGAGTGTGAAAAATTGGGTTCATTAAGTTTGTTACAATACACAACTGAATCACATTCTTGCTAACAAAAGCGACGAAAGGGGTTTTGTGAAAAACAAGGTTCTTGAAGTTCGTTACAATATGCTAAAAAGAAGAAATAAAGAAGTAGGGGTTTTCTAATAGAGACACGGCTCTGGACAAAATCAATCTAGAAAAGGACTCGACACGGTGTTAATTGAATTGAAGAGAAAGTACCTGACAAATAAGCATTTGTATGCCACCTTCAAGAAAGAGAACTCTCCTTCCAACTCTATCAACAGTAAGAAGTGACACAAAAGTAGCAATAAAGTTGACAATACCAGTAATCACAGCAGACATGAGTGAAGCAGTGTCACCAAAACCAATTGTCTTGAACAAAACAGGTGCATAAAACATGATTACATTCATCCCAGTCAACTGTTGAAAGGCAGGAATAGCTATAGCAAATATCAACTGTGGCCTATACTGTCTATCTTTCAACAAATTTTTCCAAGGGCTTATAACTTGTTTTGACCTATTACTTGCTTCAACCAAATCATTAAACTCAGCATCAACATTGTCAATTCCCCTAATTTTCAACAGCCTTGATTTAGCCTCGTCCTCTTTGCCGCGTTCAATTAGAGAATTTGGTGTGTCGGGGAGAAAAAGCGAACCAACTATGAATATCAATGCCGGTACAATTGCTCCTCCTAGACTCAAACGCCAACCCCATCCGCCTTCTATTTTCGCGAAAAAATAATTGAGTAGATTTGCTGCAAAGATTCCAATTGTGATGGAGAGTTGAAACACTATGTTTAGCGCACCACGGTACTTGTATGGAGCCATTTCCGATAGGTACACTGGCACAGACTGCAACAAAAATATATTAAACTGTCAGTATACTAACATAAATAAATAGGAAACAATGAATGTGTCTAGTTAGCACATAATGAATGAGTCAAGTTAGCTCACCCAACCACTTAAACTAATGATAGCCATTAGATGTACACTATATGTATAATTCATGTGTGATATGTATATAATTATGTATGATCAGTGTATAATACATGAATACCAATGAATTGCGTAAAGATCCCAAAAACGTACACCCATATTAGTTGGTCAATTTTATTTTTTACACGCATTTACAAACAAGTGTGAATACTTCTAAAAGAATTAAGTGCAAGGGTAGTAGTATAAAAAAAGTTAATTAATGCTTTCTTGATTTATTAAGGTAGACAACTATTTTATTTCATGATGACCAACTAATACGGGACAGACGGAGTACCTGATTGGCAAAACCAATACCAAGACCAAGAAGCAGTCTACCAATAATGAGCATAGCAACATTTTTGGCAAATCCATTGATAAAACCACCAATTAAGAAAAGACCTCCACCAAAGAGCATAGACAATTTTCTTCCCATAAGTCTAGTTATTCTTGAAGCAGACCATGAAGCAACAAGTGCAGCCAAATATAGAGATGATGTAAACAATGTCAATGTTGGACTGTTGAATTTGCAGTACTGATTTGTTGACACACTGTGTGTAGTCTTTGCATACACATCTGGGAAAAACTTCTTCAAGAATGGTGGCATTGATGTCACACCCCCTAGTTAATAAAAAATAAATTCAACATTATGTCAAATATTATTTATACAATAAGATCAGTAACGAGATTCATTGAATAGAATAAAAAATATTTATACAATCATACACAAAACTATTTTACTAGATATGTATACAAACAAAATAAGAACACATGACACAACTTGGGTTCTATATAGGAACTGGACGATCCTATTTGGTCAAATACTTAGCGACAAACTCCTATGTTCCTTTTATTACTGTATTTCTGAGCAAGATCCTGGATAACAAGCCTAAAGGTTTTCTTCTTGATGATATCGATATTGATGATAGTGACAATATCATCTCTTCAAATATTGACAACCTCGAAAAAAACCTATGTACATCACTGTAACAACTAACTTGTGTGTATAACTTAAATCCTATGCAAAACACAATACATGAAACAAAAAAAATAATTAAAACAAATACAAACCTGAAATTCCAATGTCATAACCAAAGATTAAACCACCCATAGCAGCAACAATACAAGTAATTAACACTTTAGTTGTGAGTTTTCCAGGATATGCCTTGCCATTTGTTGGCCCTAATCCACCTCCTCCAGCCATATTTTTTTTTAATTATTAGTTTTTTACTTTGTGTTATACGTTTGAAGTATGAAAACAAGAATGAAAATATATATAGACTCAAGATTTAGCCCTTATGTTAAAATTCTTTTACTGATATAAATATAATTGATAACTATCTACTTATATTCTTATCATAAAGAGTTTGTTTCTTTTCAAACACTGCATCCAAAAAAGAATTTTAATTGGAATAGGACAGGATTTTCACAATTTTTACCTTATTTTTTTTGGGAGTTCTATCATGTTAGTACTAGATTTGGTATAACTATTTTTTTTTAATTACTTATTATAATAACTGTAATTTTGGTTCGGTTATATTTCCTATTTATGACTTGAATTGGTTTGCCATGATTATGTCTGATCATTTAATTTCTCTCATGCTACTTCATATTACTATGATTTTTGTTTAGGGAGTATCACACATTAATCATATTTGGCTCTATTCTTTGTCCTTGTTCCTAATACCTTGTGTTAAAGTAGTACATATTTGGGAGTCGTGGTTGGTCAGGGTGACATGTATAATTACAACTTAGAGCCCGTTTGGATAGAATTAAAAAAATATTTCTTTAAATTATGTGAATACAAACTTAAAAATAAGTGCTTATACATTAAGCAGATAAGTGTTTGAATAAAAGTGCGGAAACTGAAAAAAAGTTGATGTATTTGGTAAGCAAGTGACGTTAAACATTTTTTTGTTGTCAAAATGACTTAAATATCCTTAAAGTTATTAATACCATATATATAAGGTGAATTATTTATAATTTTTAATTCTAAAAAATTTTTTTTTGAGCAAACCTCCAGTGTAATGATGGATTCGCTGAAACAAATGAGAAAGATGGAGAAAATTGGAGGGAAAAGAAGGCAAAGAGAAAAAGAAAGAGAAATCATATAATTAAGGGTTACAAGCTCAGGGTACTGTTGAAATTGAAAGAAAATGTAAGGAATAAAAAGGTAAATATTTTGAAATTTTAATCTAAAAAGTAAAATAATTGGGGGTACCAACTTTTTACTTTTTGCCTTTTTAAAATCGAATTTTAGATTATTTTAAGCACTTTTTAATTTTACTTAAAACCTAAAAAAGCTAAAAAAAAAAAAAGAAGAAAAGAAATTAAAAGCTGATTTAATCAGATTTTAATAGGATAAAATTCAGAAATAGCATACTTAAGAGCATAATTATTAGTTTTATAGCAACAGTTTCATAATTACATTTTATAGCAACTTATATTTTGTATTTTTTAAAAATGTTGGTGTAAAAATACATCGACAATAAATTTACTGTCCTTAAGTAACTGAAATTAGTTGAGTTATATATGGTATTAAGTAAATTTATAGATTCTTTTTCATTTAAAACTCTTAAAAAACGTGACTTTCGTTATTTCTTCACAAAACATTTACAAAAATTCAAATTTCAGTTTTTCCCCATTAACAGCTGCATATTTTCTTAGCAATTTGATCGAAACCAACCCTATTTTGGAAATTCAAGCATTGCTGTTGCTGAATCTAATTGGACTGATTCTTCTTCGAAATCAATAGCTATTGTTTAATTGTTAAATCAACGATGCAGTAATTTGTTTGAATCAAATTTAATTGTTGATTCTTCTGTTTCATTTGTTAGAATTCAACTGCTAGTTGAAAATTCAACCATTACTACTGTTTAAGGTACATAATCATTATTGTTATTCAGTTCATTATTTTAAACCATTACTGATGTGCCTATTGAGTTTTGGTTGTTGTCGTTAATTTGTATGTGAAAAAATTGTAAAAGAAATTCGAGTTAGAATCAAGGCAGCAATAAACTTGGAATTCAACTATCTGTTGCAAATTTCAGCTTAAAAGATGTTTCAAGTGTAAAAAATTCAGTATTCGACTATTGTTTTGAGGACCGTTTGTATATATTTTGATTGTTTTAACAATTGAACAAATTAACTTTCGAATCCTCGTTTATTCAATTATTTTCTAAAATTCTAGCTAAATGAATGATTGAATTTAGCTATTGAATTTGATGATATTATATGAACCCATATCAAAGTATAAATTATCTGCTCCATATGTATTTTTGATGTGCTTAATGGTAACACTGCATATGTATTTTTTATATGATTAATGTTAACACTGCATATGTATTTTTGTTTTGTTATCGGAATTCTATAGTATAAATGTGTATTTGAAAAGATATTTTACTTTAAGCAAATGTTGTGTAAATGTATTTTTTAAATTGAGATGTTGACATTTGACAAATATGTATAAAACATATCAAATTACAAATTAGGTATGCTCCAGATGTATTTATTTGATATGCTTAATGTTAACACTGCATATGTATTTTTGATATGATTTATGTTAACACTGCATATGTATTTATGTTAACACTGCATATGCATTGCGTACCTGTTTTACTTCCGTTTGATTCAGTAGTTTCTGTATTTGGTTGAAAACTTTTGCTGTGTTTGTATTTTAATTTAAACAAATATTGTTTAAATGTATTTTTTAAATGGAGATGTTGGCTGTGTAACTTTGTCTGCACTTAAAGATGTAAAGTGCGTGTTAAAATGAGTGATATCTGACAAATATGTATATTTTTTTATTTATTGGTTAAATCAAGTAGAAATGGGAAGCATACCAGTCCTTGTGAAGCACTTTGGTCGATGGACGTACGAAAAGAACTTCGAAGAATATGTCACTGATGCTATACTGTTGAGCACATCAGCAACATTCGTTGAGCTGCACAATATTTTGGCATCTTACTTAATGTGGATTTAACCAACAAACGTATTCTAGTGGAATATCAAATCGCTGTTAATGCAGAGCAGATAGAAGTATATAATGATATGGGTTTAAAGGTGTTTAAATTGCAGAAAAAATTGATACAAGATATGAATTGTCTTCCTTTATATGTAAGCATTTTGGATAAAGTTCTAGGGAGCAACTTGACAAATTCATCTATTTGTGTTGCTGAAAGAGGAATCAATTGTAACAACTTGCAAAAAGTGATAAATACAACAAATGAAGGAGCTTTGGTGGTTTGTGAAGATACACAAGTATTAAATTTTTTTTGAGATGGATACTATTGAGGTGATTATCTCAGACCCACATCACAAGCATGTTGAGGACGACCAGGCTTACTTGACAATTTTTTTTAAAGTCAGTCATGAAGGACTATGCAATTAGGGAGAAGTTTTAAACGCGCAGTAAAAGGTCTAGTCAGAAAATGTACGTACATTCTATATCACTCTGATTTTGTTTAATATTACTTTAGATATGTATTTTGAATGTATTTAATCATGTTTGATACAGTTATACATTGTTTTGCAAATCAAGAAACTGCGAGTTCTTAATGCGTACATCAAGCATGGGAGACACTGAAATGTTTAGAATTAGAAGATTCATACCTGAACATACTTGCCCAGTGAAGGACAAGATCTATCCAAAGGTTCATGCAACTAGTATGTTGATAGCTGGTATGGTTAAACAGATATTCAAAAACCACAAATGAAAATATAGTACGACAGAAATAAAAAATGACATGAAGGAAGATTTTGGTATGGATTTGACATACACTTTATGTTGGAGGGCCAAGAAAAGAGCATTAGAAGAGTTGAGGGGTAAGCCATCAGCATCTTACGAAAAACTGTCATCATACTTATATATGCTGAATACTACCTATCCGGAGTCACATATAAGAATAAAGAAGACAGATGATAATGCGTTCTTGTATGTATATATCGCTCTACATGCATTCATTACAGGATTCGATCATTGTAGACCAGTTGTAGTTGTTGATGCTAGTCATCTGAGAAGAATGTATACTGAGGCATTTGTAACAACATGTACAATGGACGGAGCAGGTTAGTATCATTTAATAATAATTACATTGTATAACCGGTTGTATTTTTTTTGTATTTCTGTTGTTGACTTGAAAAATACATATATCCACTTCATATATACATATTTGTATATAATTACATATATTTTCAATGTTTCCTGAATGAAACATGTAAAATTGATTATGTTTGATAGTGAGGTACATGTAGATTTTATTATATATAATTGATACTATTTCAGGTAGATAAAATATACATTTTAATTTACCTGTGTTTGTAATAAATACATATGCAGTTCCTATATGTATTAAATCGGCATGCGCAGATTTTTTTTATATTTGCAGGTCTTATATTTTCTTTGGCATATGGTGTGCTTGATTCTGAAAATGATGAATTATGTATACAGGTCGTATATTTTCTTTGGCATATGGTGTGCTTGATTCTGAAAATGATGCATCCTGGACGTGGTTCTTCGAGAATCTAAAGAAAGTGTACGGGGAAAGACAAAACATGTGTGTTGTGTCTGATAGGAATCCAAGCATCATAAAGGTTGTTGGTGATGTGTACAAATATGTTCCACATTATGCATGTATTTGGCATCTATGAAAAAATGTGATTTTTTTTTACCGAAAGTCACACGACGCATTATCGAAAATCTTTTATAGAATGACCGAATCATATTCAAAGTCAGAATTCCACATGTTAATGGCAAAAGTTGAGGCAGCTGATATTAGGATGAACAAATATTTGAAATTGACGGGTTACGAAAAGTGGGTTAGGTCGTATGCAACAGTTCACCGAGGATGGACTTTGACTTCAAACATTGCGGAGTCAATAAATGGAGTGCTTGTATCAGCTAGAGAACTGCCAATTTATGACTTTTTTGAGAAAGTTCGATTACTGTTTGCAAAATGAAATTGTGCAAATAGGCAGGAGGCTTCATATACCTTCACAACACTCATTGAAAATTTTAACGACATACTCAGTGAGAACGAGGCTTTGTGTACCCGAATGACGGTATGACCTTTTAGATTTGTGGAAATTATAACTATGAAAACATAAATATGAAAATACTTTCTATGCAGTTGTAAATTAATGAAAAGATATACAACATAAAAAATATGAACATTTAAAAACACAATATGTATTTTGCAGATGTATTTTATTGTATTGAAAATTATTAACAACTGCATATGTTTTTGGTTGCTTTGTAAAAATGTACTCTGCATATGTATTTTTATTGCATATGTAGTTTTTTGAGAAAAAACATCTTTTCCCTCCTGAACTTGTCCTCCAAACTCACTTTAGCACTTAAACTTAACTTTCGTTTATTTATCCCCCTCAACATCTTTAAAGTGAATTATTTCCCCCCTTAATGCTGACGTGACATTTAAAATAAAAAAGGGGCGCGTTTCATATTTTTCTTCTTCTTTTCTCACTTATATTTACGCACACACACACACACATATACATATATATATATATATATATATATATATATATATATATATATATATATATATATATATATATTTAAAAGAAAAACTCTTTTCTTCTTCAATACCCCCCACCCCACACACCTACACCCCACACCCCACACCATTTTATTCTCCAATACATCAACAAACAACAATACCCATTTTCTACCACAATTAATTCTTCCATTAACAACCTCAAACACATCCTCCAACAACACTTTCCTCCATTTTTTTCATTTTTTTTCATTGATACATTCTCCAACGAAGACATTGAAGACATTAAATTGCTTCATTAATTCAGTTCGAAGAATAACAAAATTGAAAGAAATTTTCGTAACTTTTATTTTTAAAGTTCATTGTTCCTTCTCTATTCTTTATTTATGTTTACATTTTCACGGGTGAATTTGGTGGTTGAAAACTTGAGGTGTTTAATGGAGGAAAAATTTTAGTTTGATACTTTTGTGATTGTTCTCTAATGGTGTTAATTAAGAAAAATGAAAAAAAAATTGGAGGTGGGGATGGCGGTTGGCTGGAAGAAGAGAAAGAAATAGAGGGGGCGGGGCGGATACGGGGGTGGGTGGTTTGAAGAAGAAGAAAAATAAGGGGTGGGGGTGGAGAAAAATTAAAATTGAAGGTGGGGTGAGAGGTTGTTAATGGAGGAAAATTGAAAAACAATGGAGATGGGGTGGATTTGATGGAGGAGGGGAGCTGGCGGGCGGGGGGAGGGGGGAACGTAAAGAGGGGCGGGGTGGGCAGGATGGGGTGAGGGTGTGAAGAAGAAAGAAAATGGGGGTGGGGGTGTACTTTTTATTTAATATATATAAATATGTATATATATAAATAAAATAGTATATATATTTGTTATTTTCTTCAAAAAAATATATAAAAATAATGTGGGAGGGATTATTTTTTTTAAAAAAAATAGTAATTTCTTACGTGGCTCCAACGTGGCATTGAAGTGTAAGCGAGTGTAACACACTCTCCGTTGTGAGAGTAGTATTCAGTTTTGAGGGGTGAAAATAATTCACTTTAAAGATGTTAAGGGGGTAAATAAATGAAAGTTAAGTTTAAGTGCTAAAGTATGTTGGAGGACAAGTTCAGGGGGGAAAAGATGTCTTTTCTCTATTTTTTTGCAAAAATGCTAGTGTGATTACAACATATCATGGAATATGGAATTCATCTTTTTGTATTAGTGCATTTAATTTTTTATTTTTATGTCAGGTTGTACCAGCCACATAATATGTGTATACGGTACACGACAAATAAAAGCACTTCATTTTTTGCATCAAGAAAAAAAAGTGCTCATGTAATGCTTTTCAAATAGATGAGATACCATGTACACATGCTTGTGCGGTATTGGAGAAATTTTTTTTTGAGAAGGGGCCATACTGTTCTGATTTGTTTAAACCAAAAACTGTTTTGAAGACATATGATGTTCCAATCTATCCGTTGCCACACAACAATGACTGGATAATTTCAGAGAGTATACTTGGTGAAATAGTACTGCCTCCAAAATTCAAAAGACTTCCAGGAAGACCTGCAAAGTAGGATCGTGGAAAATCAGGCCGGGATATGTTTGGAAAGAACAATATCAACTCATGAGATGGTTGTGGGGTTAAGGATCATAATAGGCATTCTTGTAGTAAATATCGCAAAAGATACATTTCTTCTTCTGTATTATTTCTTACAATTTTTTTTTTCATTTTTTATAATGATGAACTAATTCAGTTTAGTTAATACATTTATGAATTATTTGACAATTGGAGACAGTAATATCTCAATACTGAAGCTATATATGTTTCAAAATCTGAACATTACACATGCATTTTCAAGCAGCAGTTCATATGTATTTTTGACATAGTAAATATATTTTAGGTTAAAGGTGGTAACTTTGATTAACCAAACAAGTATATGATTCCTAATTGTTCAAAGGTTTAAATATATGTGACATATCCTACAAATATATGTTTGAATTGCCTAATGTTATTACTGCATATATATTTATATTGTAAAAATACATTTGATGTATAATTCATATGTATTTTTAACAAAAATATCATCACTGCATATGTATTTTGTAACTAGAATCAAATCTATAACTGCATTAAAAAGCCAAATTTATCTTTAATTCAAATTCTCTTGTATAATGATTTAAAATGAACACATATCAAAATTACATATTAGGTTCGATCAATATGTATTTTCCAACAGCTTTATATTAACACGGCATATGTATTTTTTTGAGAAATATTTTTAATGTCTAATCCATATGTATTTTGAAGCAAAAATATCAACACTGCATATAGAGGCAGATTCAGGATTCGCACTCTCCGGGTGTCAAGTGAACCAGTGTCCAGAAGTCAAGAAATAGAGGTGAAATCGTGATTTGAAAATTGAGAGAATAGCATAGGGTTTTTTTAAGTTGGATGAGAGAGAATAAATTATTTTTTAACAACTAAAGAAATTTTTAAAAACGGTCAAAAATAATAATTAATTATATAATTAAGTCAACTGTAATTAGCATAATATTATGCAAAACATAATTACGCTTGCACTAGCAAAAATAATTTTTGTTGCTAGCAAAGGTCGAACCCACGACCTTTAATGCCACTAAAAACCACAGGTTACCACTTACACTAGATATCACTTTGGTGTAGAGGGTGACAAGTTTTTATTTCAATATATCAGTATATATTGCTTTTTTAAAAAAATATTTTCTGCTAACAAAGGTTGAACCCGCGACCTTTGGGAAACAACAAGCGCGCCTTACCACCTACGTTAAATATCAGTTTGGCATTGTGGGTGACAGGTTTTTTATTTTAATATGTCAGTGTATATATACCTATATATAGAGAGAGTTTTCATCGAAGTTTGCGGGTGGCGTGCCACCCTCACGAGCGTTAATAGATCCGCCCCTGACTGCATATATATTTTGTAAATAACTGTATTAAAATCTCAAATTTCACTTTAATTTAAATCCTAATTTATAATTATAGATAATGAAAACATACTAAAAATGCATATTAGGTATATTGCAGTTGTATTTTTATAATGTTTGATTCTAACATTTCATATGTATATTTATGCTGAAAAACAATTGATTTATACTACATATGTATTTTTAAGCATAATATGAAAACTACATATGTATTTTTTAACTAAATCTCACAGTAAAAGGTAGAACTCCATAAATCTCACACTACATGTTATATTTAACAATATAGGAAGGTGGTGAAAAACTTTAAAGAACAACAACAACATACTAAAATACATATTAGGAATGGTCCATATGTATTTTTGCAATATTTGATTTTAACACTGCATATGTATTTTTACGCTAAATACAATTGATTTATACAATATATGTATTTTTAAACATAATATAAAAATTACATATGTATTTTTTAACAAAATCACACAGTAAAAGGTAGAACTCCATGAAATAGAACCAATTCAAAACATAAAAATTAGTATGTACAATCAAAACCTACATCCATAAACTAGTTTCTAAAATACAAAAAGTCAAAAATCCATCAACCATCATACAACAACAACTTCAGTGACACTAGTTATTCTACTTTGCCTTGCAGGCCTCAAGGGTGCTTCGACATCACTAATGACATTTGCTTCTTGTTTTCGGATCCCATAGTCCCACAAAAGTGCAACATATCTTGTACAGAGTGCGTTGGGGTCGAACTCAGTCACAATAACTTTGTGACCATAAGAAAGACACTCTGCATACATAACCATAAAGACACCACAATCCCTACAAAAAAAATAAATAATAAATTTAATTAAATAGTGAAATATATTTTGTACAAACATACAATTTTGGTATATGTAAATTCAAAACTTACAAGCTTCCACTCGGTTGTCTTTTTCGTTTTCCTCTTTATTCTATCAAGTTCTTTGGAAAAATTTCTTTCACTATTGATTCTACTTTTTAAATTTATGCATCAGAAAATTCATACGTGTAATGTAATAAATTTTATTACATAAAATTCTTTGTGTTTTCGATGAATATTCTTTGGTTTTGGTTTTAAATTATTCTTTGTTTTTTGATTTAAAATATTTTTTTCACGTCAAAATTTTTTATCAATGCCATCACAATATATATTGGCTTGAGATTTATGAATTTGGTGATATGATTTGGAGACTCAATGCCAAATTAGCAAGCTATTTGGTATTCTACATTCGATAGAGACTAAGATAAATACATATATGTGCTCTCATAAATAAATTTTCTCTTCGTTTAGTCTAGAATTTGTTACCTAAATTTTTAAGTAAAACATTCACTTGCTTTGAAATCTTGGCGTTCAGGTAAGAGAATTTATGTTATTGGATATAAATTAGGTTCTCTCTATCTTTTTAGATTAGTTGGATATAATTTTCTTAAATTATCTACAAATTATTGTGGTATGTAATATGTTGTGATTACGTGTTGTGCTTATTGTGATTAGTAAGTTAACTTTTTAAAAAAATTTTTGGCCATAAATATGTAAAATAAACAATGTTTATAGAATTTTTATTATGCAAAAAGAATTAATTTGTCATTTGTTTTTCAGTTAAAACATTTTAATTAAAGAAACAAGTATGCTGCCGATGGTTGACCAAACCAAAAAAATCTAAGGTTTACTCTTTTTTTTTTCTTTTTATGTTTAATTGTGACTTAATTTTTATTATGTTATTTAGCTATTGTCGTTGGTGGGAGAGTTGATATATTTTCTTCCTTTTTTTTTTTTTTTTGCTGTCATTCTTTTCTAATCTTAAATAGTGAGTTTTTTTTTATTTGGTTGTCATTGTATGAAATTTTTTACATAGCTAAAAAGGCTCAAGGATGCATGCTAACCTTAAGTTCGATATACACCTTAGGAAGTGTATCGATGTCTCCAAGAACTTGACCCACAAGCATATCATATTATATAATGTTATAGTTAAATGTTGATGTTATTGTTAAGTGTATTGCACTATTTTTATTAAAATGATGAACCTTTGAATTTAGGGTTACGTTATAGTAGACTTTTTCGATTTGGAGCTTACTAAGTAAGTTTGAAGGCGAAACAAGTATTTTATAGGCATCATAGTAGAGTCCAAGTGAAAATCTAATATATAGTATCTAAAATCTGATATAACTAATATTAAAAATTTGAATCAACAAGAAAGAATGTCCATTAATGTTAAAATAAATAATCATGTATTTAAATTAACTAATTAGAAAAAATTCAATTCAGTATTTTTGGTCAAGGATTACAGTTTTTTATCTATTCAATTTTCGCCACTTTATATTCCTTTTGTTGATAAGGTGTAGAAATTCTAATATCGTTATTTGAAACATGTAAAAATAGATTGGAGAAAATTAATAATAATACAATAAAGAAATTGCTTAATACTTATCTTGACCATGATTATAATGTCAAATTGTTAAAAATTCTTCTAGTATCAACTCAGTTAAGTTCATTTTATAAATTTTCAGATTAGTTATTGTACTATAAACTTGTATGATATGGTCAAAATATATAGAGAATAGGGATTCTTTTTATACTATTATTTCGTGAGTTCTTGGAGAATACTCCATCCTAAATCTAGTTTACGCCTATAAAAGAACATATTTTGTTGAAAATACTATTCAACAATCCATAAGCTCCTGCGTATTCATAAAAAGATCAAGACATTAAATACTATCTTCTCAGATTTGAAGTGATCAAGTGGTAATTTTTCTTGAGAAACTCGACATATAAAAGTAATGTCCTATACTCTTGGCGATCAAAGACATCACAAGGAGGTCCACATCATTCTATGTTTGAGAAATAATATGCTCTTGGGTCTTGGCGGCCTTCAAATCACAAAAAAAATTCACAAAAGAAGAATCAAGAGAACACTCAAAATTATACTAACAATCTTGATAAATAAAATATTCACTTCTATTTATTTAGTTAGTTAGTTATTTTTTTATTGTATTTTATTTACATATAAATTTATTTGCGATGTTGACGTATAGATATTTAAAATTTTTATTTTTTAAAAATAAATTATGCCTAATTTTTTAATTTAAATGAATACTCAAACACATGCAGCACACGTACCTTAAACTAGTAGGAGAAATTATGCAAAGGAGTGTCACGGTGGTGCACTATTACAAAGAGGCTAACATGGTTGCTTCACTTAGAAGTTACTTCAATGTATTCTTCACCCAATATTAATATAATATTTTGTTCTCAAATAATGAAAACTAAGAACTAGTAAAAGTTTCAATAATTGGGAATAATGGAATGATATCAAAAAGATAGGGTTTGAGCTACTCTTATGGATTTGGGAACGGATCTAAGATCAAGCAATTGCAATCCAATGTGTATTCACACAAGGGCATAAAAATGGTAAAAAGGGATCCTTGGTGATCGCAACATAATAGGTGCGATAGATGTACCCCGATCGCGATCCTCAGGCAGCGATCGTGCTACTTGAGGACTTCTGCTCCACGTTTTCCTCTATTTTCCCTATTTACCATTGTAATTCAACAATATAAGTGTGTTGTCGTTGCAAATATTGCTATCAATGATTATATATTATTGAGTATTTGTATTTAGCATTCGGATTTGTTACACGTGAAGTGCTAGGACCCCTACACATGGACCTACAATGGTCATGTTCTTTGTCTTATGCTGTTTCCGGGGTATAAAAATATAAGAGGTTAGGTTAACGGCCTCCACCTTGATTAGTAATCCTTTGGCTTATCAATGTACAAGGTAAGAGTCTATGTCAAGCCCCGCAACATCTGAGGTGAAAGCCTGGGGGTTTGGTTTCTCAAAAAGAAAAAAGAAAAAAGACAGCAGTTTGATCATGGTTCACAATCACATATATACTCATTTAATGACTTTCACAAGAAAATACTAGTCCCTTCTTTTCATAAAGAATGATCTATTTTTTCTTTTTTTTTTAGTATTTTGTTATAAAAAATATTTTTTTTCTTTTTGACAATACTTTAATTTTAACTTTTCACGTGTCATATTTAAAACCACAAAATTAAAAGATACTTTAAATCATACTTAAGATGTGGGGGCCAAAGTTATATAAAGAACAATAAAAGCCTTTACTATTTTATTATTTATATCAAAATATTCTATTTCACCCTTAAACTATACCCAAAACGGTAAAAGTATAATTTTGACATTCGTAGTGCTTATGTGACACATACGTGGCACAACACACTGAAGGTCCACGTAGGCACACGTGTGTGCCACATATGTGCCTGTAGGCACTAAGGGTGTCAAAATTACACTTTTAATTAGTTCAGGGGGTAATAGGACTCTCGTTAAGTTGAGGTGTGTCTCAGCCGTTTTGGGTATAGTTCAAGGGTGAAATAATGTATTTTCTTTATAATTTTGTATAATTAACATTTAGCTCAATATTACTTTCTCTAGTTCATATTAACTTAATTTATAAATTATGATTTAATATTCATAATAACTTAATTATTCAATGTTTAAGAGAATTGTTGAAAATTTCTTTTATTTTTGTATAAGTTCAAGAAATTTAATTGTTCATATTTATAATTTTAATTTGACTGAAAAGGATATAAGTAGAAAGTGGTGTCCAACTAACATTCTAATTTTATTGTAATTTTATTTTTTAATAGGTATGGATAATCACAAATTAATTTAATATGGACAAATGGGAGTATGTTGACTCTGTTGGTAATCTATAGTCAAACTATCATTTTAGATTTTAGTTGAAATGGGCAATTAAAATTATTAAAATTCTTTTTTAGGTTCTGATGGTCAATATTTCAAAGACTACCTCAATATTATATGCAATAATCAATTCAAAAATTCTACTATATAACTTCTTCCTCATACTTTGAAAAGGTATTATATAGGTGTTACAAAAAAACTTTAGCACTCATACATCAAGTAAGTAAAGTAAGTTTATTAATTAGTGCTTTCATCTCTTATTTTCTGATCTAAATTAGTAATAAGTTTGTTCTTTCATGTTGTCTAGATTAATTTTGTTACTCAAGTAATTTTATATTTACACATATCCTGACATTTATGCCTATAAAAATAAGTTTAGGCAATGTTGATGCATCAGAGAATTATTCGACAAATTTTATTAGTACTGTATCTTCTGCTGAATTATGATGGGGTTCAAGGAAAAACAATGTTATCTAAACATGAGGAGTTAGAGAAGCAACTTAAACTTCTCAACAAGTCATCAATCAAAACAATTAAGGTATATAAATTTTGGGGAAAAATTATTATATTAATAAGTCTTCTGAGTGATTATTGTGCTGATGTGCTACTCTTAATTGTAACAAAAATAATAATTCTTCTATTCCATAGTTTTTGTTCATATCATAATGACTTTGTTAAAAGTCTGTTTTGACCTTTGAAACTAAAATGTCAAGAAATTTTGATACTCTGAGTAAATTTGAAGATATGTACAATTTAAAATTTGAAATAGTGTTAACAATCTACAGATCTATTCCTTCTTGTGAACATTTTATGAATAATAGAAGTTACATGTTGGATAACATGATAGTGCAACCAAGATTATTATTTTGATTTTTAGAGTAATTCCGGAGATATATACAATTGTGTGGATTTCTACAAACAACCAGCATTTGATCATCCATTATTAAAGAATCATAACTTTCATCTGACGGTATGTGTTTGTTTTCTCTCTCCACTTTACTTTCAACTTTATAATAATTACTAGAAGTGCAAGGCCCGTGTCAGCACGAGCCCAATAATAAAACATGTAAATTGCAATTTTTAAGTTTTAGAATTTATGTTGGAGTAGGAAGTTTGAGTAGTAGAATGTTTTTATTGGTACGATAAAATATACTTATAAAATATATTTCTGTAAATTTTTTATCAAACTTTTCTTTTGTATATATTTCTTCTATTGAAACGTAGGAGTCGTTTGTTATAGTGTATAAATTTTCTTTTTGAATAGAATATATTAGTAATATTTGTATTAGTAATGCTTCTATTAGTACTAGAGGAGCATGACCCGTGTTAGCACGGGTTCAATATTAAGATATTTATTTGTCTTTTCAATCTTGATATATTTAAATAAATTTTTTTAATAAAAGAATTGCATATGTTTTCTAGGATTCATCCGGAATCTAGCATGAGTTCAACATATGTTATTTTAATATGTACTTAGATAATTTAAGTTGTTAACTATTTTAATTTATAATATTTTTTATGTAATTTCAAATTAATATACGTTACTTGTCTTGTCCAAATTATTGTGGCATTGATAGTCAATTATATTTTAAAAATAATTTAAGTTTTTAATTATTGTGATTTATAATACTTTTCTTCTATTGCAATTTCAGTGACACTAATATAATTTCAAGAGTCGATCGAATATTTTATATATTTTAAATTTTTAAGTTGTTTATTATTGTGATTTCTAGTATTTTTCATGTAATTTTTTGAAATATATAACATATTAAATTATTTTTAGATATTTTCAGTTGTTAACAATTGTAATTTATAATACCTTTTATGTAATTTTTGAATAGTATATGCTACTCTCCTTGTCCAGAATTTTGTGTCGACGACAGCCAATTATATTTTTTAAATAATTTAAATTTTTTATCATTGTGATTTATAATATTTTTTCTATCTCAACTTATGTGGCACAATGCTTAAATGACCATAATAATTAATTAGGAGTGATATAGTAAAATCACGACTGAAGCAGCTGAAGTAGAAATCAGTCAATTTTTAATTTTTTTATGTTAATTATTGTTATTTACAGTACTTTTTATTTCATTTTCAAATAATATATGTTGCTTTATATCTTCTTCAGTCCCGTCTCATTTTATGTGAATATAATTTTGATAGTCAATCAAATATTTTATGTTGACATATCATTTTGTTATTATTATTTTTCTAATACATAAATGACTTATAATAAGGAGTGATATAGTAAAATCATCGTTCGAAAGACGAAAATTTAATTTAAAACATTAAGAGTTAATTTTGTATTTTATGTCTATTTTATTTTTCATTAAATATTATTTATTTTCTTAATACCTAGATGACTCATAATAATTAATTAAAATTAATTAATTATGTTATTACTATAAAAATTAATATAATTTTATCATATCCAAAAGTAATCAGCGATAATTCACCGGAATAGTTTATTAATTAAATACGGGATGCTATATTTGCATATGCAAAATATGATATTATTAAACATTATTGGATAGTG
Organism: Capsicum baccatum var. pendulum; assembly: GCA_030864225.1. NCBI lineage: Eukaryota > Viridiplantae > Streptophyta > Magnoliopsida > Solanales > Solanaceae > Capsicum > Capsicum baccatum. The sequence continues at coordinate 11,432,882 of CM061550.1, forward strand.
CATTATATATATCTTTCACAATAATAAAAATTTTCTATATATTTTTCTTTATTTCTTTTTAACTTGATACATATTGACCCAGCACAAATTCTAAGAAAATATTCATTAGAAATATATTGTATTAAATTAAATTTCTTAATTTTGTAATTTAAAAATTTAAAGTTAAGTTTAAATGTTAGTATTTCTATATAAGCAAAAAGTAATTTTAAAATTTAAATTTACTAAAATAAATAAATAAAAATATTATTTTTTATATAAAAGTCAATTAAAATAATAAAATTGATCTACTTTAAATATTTAGTTGCAATTAATTAAGATAATTTTTTATTTTGTCATAATTTATGCTGCACCGATAAAATTTTGAGAGTTGAATAGAACTTTTATCTATTTTTAAAAAAGTATTTTAACTTGTTAATTATTGTGATTTATAATAATTTTAACAAAATTATCAAATAATATATTTACTCCTTGTGTTCCAATTTATGTGGCTTCGATACAATTTTAAGAGTCAACAAATTTTTTTTTTTTTTTTTTTAATATTTTAAGTTGTTAATTGTTATGATTTGCAGTACTTTTTCTTTTATCTCAATTTATGTGGCATTGCTAAAATAATGAGAGTCAATAAATTTTTAATATGTCTTTTAAATATTTTAAGTTATTAATTATTGTGATTTGTGGTAACAAATTAGTTTTGAACATGATAGCCAATTAAATAAATAAAAAAATTTAACTTCCAATATGTAGTTATAGTTAATTACTATAAATTAATAGAATATATTAAATATTTAAATTATTATGATGAAACAATGGAATTTTATATATTGGGGCATGGTATGTAATTAAGTGGGAGTAGAGTTTTTTTTTTTTGGTAAGAGTCAATAAAATTTCTATATGTCTTCTAAATATTTTAAGTTATTAATTATTGTTATTTATGTCAACAAATTAATTTTGAACATGATAGACAATTAAATAAATAATTTTTTTTTCCTTCCAATATATAGTTATAGTTAATTAATATATATTAATAAAATATATTAAATATTTAAATCATTATGATAAAATAATAAAATTATTATATATTGGGGCATGGTATGTAATTATGTGGAAGTAATTGATTTTTTTGGTAATTGGAAGAGGTGCTTTTAATAGAATATATTAAATATTTAAATCGTTATGATGAAACAATGGAATTATTATATACTGGGGCATGTTATGTAATTAAGTGGGAGTAGAGGGTTTTTTTGGTAAGAGTCAATAAAATTTCTATATGTCTTTTAAATATTTTAAGTTATTAATTATTGTGATTTGTGGCAACAAATTAATTTTGAATATGATAGACAATTAAATAAATAATTTTTTTTACTTTCAATATGTAGTTATAGTTAATTAATATAAATTAATAAAATATAATAAATATTTAAATCATTATGATAAAATAATAACATTATTATATATTGGGGCATAGTATGTAATTATGTGGAAGTAATTTGATTTTTTGGTAATTGGAAGAGATGGTTTTAATAGAATATATTAAATATTTAAATCATTATGATGAAATAATGAAATTATTATATATTGGGGCATGATATGTAATTAAGTGGGAGTAGAGGGTTTTTTTGGTAAGAGTAAATAAATTTTCTATATGTCTTTTAAATATTTTAAGTTATTAATTATTGTGATTTGTGGCAACAAATTAATTTTGAACATGATAGACAATTAAATAAATAATTTTTTTTTACTTTCAATATGTAGTTATAGTTAATTAATATAAATTAATAAAATATATTGAATATTTAAATTGTTATGATAAAATAATAAAATTATTATATATTGAGGCATAGTATGTAATTATGTAGAAGTAATTGGGTTTTTTGGTAATTGGAAGAGATGGTTTTAATAGAATATATTAAATATTTAAATTATTCTGATGAAACAATATAATTATTATATATTGGGGCATGGTATGTAATTAAGTGGGAATAGAGGGGTTTTTTGGTAAGAGTCAATAAAATTTCTATATGTCTTTTAAATATTTTAAGTTATTAATTATTGTGATTTGTGGCAACAAATTAATTTTGAACATGATAGACAATTAAATAAATAAAAAAATTTTACTTTCAATATGTAGTTATAATTAATTAATATAAATTAATAGAATATATTAAATATTTAAACTACTATGATAAAATAATGGAATTATTATATATTGGAATATGGTATGTAATTAAGTGGAAGTAATTGAGTTTTTTTGGTATTTGGATAAGGTGGTCGAAACCACCTCTTCTATATAATAGAAAAGAAAAATGTTGGTATTATTTATGTTAACATTAGTTCTTATACATTGTTAAACGTGCTGCATTAAATTTTACCTTTTCGATTTTGATATATTTAAATAAAAGTTTTTTTTAAAAAAAGAATTGCATATACATTTTAAGATTCATTCGAAATCTAGCACGGGTTCAATATATTAATTTTTATCTCAATTTATATGATACAAATAGAATTTAGATAATCAATCATACTTTTAATAGGTATTTAGATAATTTAATTTGTTAACTATTGTAATTTATAATATTTTTTTTATGTAATTTTAAAATAATATGTATTATTTTTCTCGTCCAAACTTTTGTGACATTGATAATCAATTATATTTTAAAAATAATTTAATTTTTTAATTATTGTGATTTATAATACTTTTCTTTTATTCCAATTCCAGTGACACTAATATAATTTCAAGAGTCGACCAAATAATTTATATCTTTTAAATCTTTTAAGTTGTTAATTATTGTGATTACTAGTATTTTTCATGCAATTTTTTTGAAATATATAACATATTAAATTATTTTTAGATATTTTAAGTTGTTAACTATTGTAATTTATAATACTTTTTATTTAATTTTTTTTGAATAATATATGCTAGTCTCTTTGTCCAGAGTATTGTGTCGACGATAGCCAATTATATTTTTTAAATAATTTAATTTTTTTTTATCATTATAATTTATAATATTTTTTCTATTTCAACTTATGTGGAACAATGCTTAAACGATCATAATAATTAATTAGGGGTGATATAGTAAAATGTAATTATTATTATTTATTATTTTTATTATGTATACGTGTTGATTCAAGAAGAATTTGGAAACATTTAGAAATGTGTTGAATGTTACAAATGTTAATAATCCATTTGGTGCTTCTTGATTTCTCTACATTTATCTCTTGTGTGTTTTTACTCTTTTGCCTTTTAAATATGTTACTCTTCTTGTCTAAATTTTTATGGCATTGATAGTCAATTATATTTTAAAAATAATTTAAGTTTTTAATTATTGTGATTTATAATGCTTTTCTTCTATTCCAATTTCAGTGACACTAATATAATTTCAAAAGTCGACGAAATATTTTATATCTTTTAAGTTGTTAATTATTGTGATTTATAGTATTTTTTATGTAATTTTTTTGAAATTTATAACATATTAAATTATTCTTAGATATTTTAACTTGGTAACTATTGTAATTTATAATACTTTTTATATACTTTTTTTTGAATAATATATGTTACTCTCCTTGTCCAGAGTTTTCTGTCGACGAAAGCCAATTATATTTTTTAAATAATTTAAATCTTTTATCATTGTAATTTATAATATTTTTTCTATTTCAACTTATGTGGCACAATGCTTAAATGACCATAATAATTAATTAGGGGTGATATAGTAAAATGTAATTATTATTATTTATTATTTTTATTATGTGTATGTGTTGATTCAAGAGGAATTTGAAAACATTTAGAAATGTGTTGAATGTTACAAATGTTAATAATCCATTTGTAACATTTGGTGCTTCTTGATTTCTCAACATTTATCTCTTACGTGTTTTTACTCTTTTGCCCTTTGAGTATATGTAACAATTTTTATTTTTTAAAAAAAATGTCATGAAAATTTTAGTCTTTTGCACTTTGAATACGTTACTTTTCTTGTCCAAATTTTTGTAGAATTGATAATCAATTATATTTTAAAAATAATTTAAGTTTTTAATTATTGTGATTTATAATACATTTATTCTATTCCATTTTCAGTGACAATAATATAATTTCAAGAGCCGATCAAATATTTTATATCTTTTGAATCTTTTAAGTTGTTAATTATTGTGATTTCTAGCATTTTTCATGTAATTTTTTTTTGAAATATATAACATATTAAATTATTTTTTTCTATTTCAACTTATGTGGCACAATGCTTAAATGACCATAATAATTAATTAGGGGTGATATAGTTAAATTACGGTTGAAGCAGACATGTCATAAATGTCTATTTTATTTTTTACTTAAATATTATTAATTTTTTAATGTGTAAATAACTTATAATAATTAATTCGGAGCCATATAATAATTAATTAGGAGTGATATGGTACAATTACGGTTGAAGCAGACATGTCATAAATATCTATTTTATTTTTTAATTAAATATTATTAATTTTTTAATATATAAATAACTTATAATAATTAATTAGGTGTGATATAATAATAAGTTATGAGTAATATAGTACAATTACGGTTGAAGCAGACATGTCATAAATATTTATTTAAATTTTTAATTAAATATTATTAATTTTTAATATATAAATAATTTATAATAATTAATTATATGTGGGCTCCATCATATTCAATAGGAGTAGCATCAATGGCAAAGTGGTACTTTATTGGAATAGCATGAGTTGTAATTAATTCAAAATGGAAGGACTTTTCCTATAGTTGTGGATAAGGTCCAAACAATAAAACACAAAATACAATTTTCCTAAACAAACTAATCTTGCAAAGTATTTTATAGACCTTAATATCCTAAAACTTTGTTTTAATACCCATAAGTTAACATGTCAAAACCATCATTTCTAATATATAGAAATATTTTTTTATTAAGACACGATTTTAAATTTTGAATGGACAGATAAAACGTACTTTAACTAGGTCAAAGCAGAATTCAAGTACCTCTTCAATTAATTGGTCGTCAAAGATATGGTCCAAAGATGGTGCTTGTCCTTTTGGAACTGTTCCTGTTAAAAGAATCACTAAAGAAGACCTTATTAGGCAAAAAAAAATACCATCACCGTATGATGTAATATTTGACAATGAATTCACTACGGTAAGATGATGTTATATTAATTCACCACTTTTCCTTTAATAATATAATCATGATTTTTTTTTTTTTATATATATATATATATATATATATATATAATTTTAGCAAATTCTAATATATTTTATTGTTTATACACAGATTAATAATAAAAGTGAGTCAAAAAGCACATATATATCTTCAAAACTATACGAGGTATGTCTTATATAATTATTTTCTCTTGTTTGAAAAACAAATTTTAAATTTATAAAAATGTGTTTCAATTGTCTTTACTGTTCCTCTGTGAGCTCAGGTACATTTATAAAATTTGTTAAAAAAATATATAATGGAATTCAGAAGTTCCGTTTTAGTTATTTGTATCACTTCTTTAATTAGATATTACAGGCCCATGGACCCAATAATTTAAAATAAATGATACTTTTAATTTGTACACAATTTGAAAAAAATTTCACCTGTAGGAAAAAACTGTTTTTACTAATTTGTTAATTAAATATCTTGAAAAGAAGTACGTTGCCTCTGAATGAATTTTTTAGTCATGTAAAATGTAATTATTTATATGCTTCCTTTTTTTCAATTTCCGTGACTCTATATAGTCATATTCTATTTAAATTTTAAATTTTTAATTATTTAGAACTATATTAAACGTATGGGAAAGATGTTTCTAAACTTTACATGTGATTTTAGAGATTTAGATGGTGTTTTAGAAAGCCACGTATCAAATTAAATTAAACTAAATCTGACCAATTACTAGATTAGGTAAGCCTTAATTTTACAAAAATAAATCAAAATATACCATAGTGACCGAATAAATTTGTCTAAGTAAAATATTTTTTTACATATAAACTTTGAAATGAAAAAACATTAAAATTTTTATTTTGGATTCGAGGTAATGAAACTAGTACAAACCAACAAATGATTAACACCAAAGTTTCTTCAAAATCTATTATTTTACTCCTATTAAAACTAAAATAATTTTAGCATCAATAACTATACTTAATTAAATATGAGATGATGGGAATTTATTTTTAGTAAACTAGCTTTATTAATTATATTTAAAAATTTAAGTTTGAATATTTTAATATTTATATAATACTTAATAATAAAGATAATATTAGATGAAAAAAATAAATCTTTCTTAATTTGTTAAAATAAATAAGTAAATAGAAAAAAATGTTTTTTCTCAAAGATTCAAATAAAAAATAAAATTTATTTACTTTATGTATTTAATTATGATTAATTTATATGAATTATCATCTTATATAGTACTTAAATATATTAATTTTAAACAGTTTAATATAAACTTAAACGAATTAAATGAGAAATATATGATGGAATGATTAAAGGTCTACATGTTATGTCACTTATGACAAATTGAAAAGGTCTGTGGAATCTATCATATTCTAAATTAATAGTATTTATATTTCTATGGTATATTTTGTAATTAAATTAAAAAATGTGAACTTTTTTAAGACATGATTTGTAATTAAATTTTAAAAAGAATTTTCTTTTGTAAAGCACTCAATGTAATTCAAATAACGATACTATTAAGGACAAATTTTCTAAGGAAGTTAATCATGTTATATTCTTTTAAATGACTTTAATAACCTTAAAACTTTTAGTTAATAGCCACAAGCTGAATCTCTATTTTCTAATATATAGAAATAATAATATGCAGGATCAAATTCTATCTTGGACTCTCTTTTCCCCATGGGCATAAATAGATTAATATTAATATACCTTACTACGAGTTAATAAATATGTTTATTCTGTATTCAATTTACAATAGTTCGAGTTTCAAAAAATCCACTTAACAAGTTTGGGGGGACTGGAATGATCACTAGTTTACATAATCTCCATGTCGAAGGTTAGCAACATAGTGCATGTCGGTTGAAGATCCAGAAAGAATCAAATATTTTACAAGTGGGCTGGAGAGTAAGTTCAATGTCCTATTCATTAATAATTAAAATTATTTGTTCGATACCTTATTTATAAATAATTTGATTATTTTGCTTGTGAGAGCTTTGTTTATTTAAAATATAATGTAATTCTTAGAAGGGCGGATAGGGGAAAGAAAAATGGGAGAGGAGAGAGAGAATTGAATATTAATCATACTTGCTTTGTTCATTACTAAAAAAATCAGTAAAAGTACTCGCGTGATTCGCGTTTTTTTTTTTTTTTTTTAAGAGTATCATTAAAAAAATACTAACTTATTCATTTGAATTGATAAAATGTTTAAAATTTTTAATTACATCATATTAACATTTTTAAATAGATTATAGAATACTAAAAATAATTGTTAATAGTGAAATTAATATCATAGTCGCAATTATTTTAGATGTTATATGAAAAGAATGAAATTACTATTCTTATATACCAATATTTTGTTGTTGATTTTAAAAAATAATTAAAATAAAATATTAAATAATTATTATTTTGTTGTTAGCCTTTTACGTTTATATTTTTAACTAATTAAGATACGTGATTACATTTTTTCTTTCATTTCTAATTTTAATTATTTTATCTATCGATTCAAAATCAACAGCTAACTGCACTAAAAGTAACTGATTTCTCTAATTCAAACTTTTTTATTTAGCATTTAAAAATTTACCACTCTCAATTTTTTTTAAACAAAGTTAGGCTTATAGCCTCTTTTACTAATAAAGAAAAACAGAATATTTACAAAAGACCAACCACAAAATTGCATGGCCCAAACCCGGCCTGGAAAAAAAATAAGACAACTATTTTTTTAATAAAAAAATATGGCAATTTGGGACATTTACTAAAAACAAAAGGAAAAATTACATAGACTAGCAACATTAAGATATTAATTACAAGAAATAACAATAGTTTGATAAAATTACAACTAATAACAAAACTAGTAATATTTTATCCTTTTTTCTTAAAAGCACATGAAATCTACTCTCTTATTTTTAATTCCCTATTTTTACTCTACTTTACCTATTTCACTTCCCCCAAACTTCCTTCTTCTTCTTTTTTTTTTTTTTTTCAAATTCTCCCAAATTCCGCATGAAATCCCACATCTTGATAAAGATCATCTCCACTTTTTAAGGTAAGTTTTTATTTAGTTAATGCATGTTATTTTTTTTCCATTTAATTTCTGTTAAGGTGTTTGTGTCGCCATTTTTTCAAAATTAATTTGCGAAACTCGTCTTTTTGGATTTATTCTTTTTGTCTGTTGAAATTGTACGAGTTAATGTATAATGGCTCAACATGCAAATCATAGTAGTTCAGTTAGAGAAAATCAATCGAAGAATTTAGTTTCCGATGAACTACCATTGTTTAGTCTTGGTTTAACACAAGACGAAAATTTTAACTTGGGTTCTATTAATATTCTATCTAACGAAGGTCTTATCGTTGAAGAGTTGAGATCGAAGCACTATAACAATCCCGAAAAGATTGTGGAGCATTGACAAAATCTTCATCCCTAAAATCCATAAAATTTCAAAAATCAGTGAAAAGGAAAAAATCAGATGAAAAAGGAGAATGTAGTAAAATTGCAAGTCCCGTTGCATCAGATTATGAATCTCAACAAGAAAAAGTGGAGGAGGTATGGTACTAAAATTTGTGTAAGATATTTGTATATATCAATGGCAAGATTTTTGTATATATATTTTTATATAAAAGTGTATTATGTATTCTGAAAATACATTTGTTATATAATTTGCATATGTGTTGTTATACTTTGTTCTTGTAAATTAATTGTACAAGTCATGTATTCACAAAATACATATGTTTTTTTTGAAATATAATTCTAATATGTATTCTGAAAATACATTCGGTTTAGATATGTGTTTTTATGTTTACCTCTAAGAATTTTATTCGATGTTAAGTTGTATTTGGTAGTCATTACATTTTGAATGTGATATGTAGTTCTTGTTTGTTGAAATGTATTTTTTACATACATCAGGTGACGATAATTTTTGTATTTTGATGTGTTGATAACTTAGATATTGACTAGTAATGTAACTTTTAGGATGTATTTTCTTAAATACATATGCTGCACTGTTTAGACATATAATTGTACTTTTATGTTGTATAGGTGTTACGTTCTCAAAATATACATGACAAGAGTAATTCATGTGTATGTTTCAACTGTTGATGGTTTTCCAACTATTGATTTTGATCCAGATCTTCTTCGCACGAGATATGCTTTAATGTTGTGACATTATGGTTCGAGGAAAGAAGAAGAGAAGGCACAAAGTGATGATGAAGCACCAATGAGGCATCTTAGGGATATTGGGATAACAGAAGATATTGAAGTGCATGATATTTGAAGATTATTTTGAATTTGTTGTATTTTACAATAATGAACTTTAGGTAGACTAAGATTTAGTTGAATATTTCTTAGGTTTCATATGTCACTTTAATGTTGAAAATTGATATCTTAATATTTTCTTTGCTGTAATTGTTAGATTTTTTATGTTTAAATTTCTAAAATACAGTTATCCGTGCTTAGTTTATGCTACTGTTATACATATTTTGGTATGAATATGTGCTTTCTAGTTTTGAATATAATTTTCAGCATTGAATATGTATGTTTTAGTCATTATATGTATTTTTCAGTTATGCATTTGTATTTTTCATTTTATGCATATGTATTTTTGAGTAATGCATATGTAATTTGAGCAATGTATGCGCTTTTTTTCAATTCTGCACATATACTTCTGAATAACACATAATTATTGTATAGTTTTACATAAGTCTATATATTTTTATGATGCGTATATATTTATGATTAATACATAAGTATTTTACCAGAAATGCGTATATATATATATATATATATATATATATATATATTTGTCTGAATGTATACTTTTTTGGTCATGCATATGTATGTGTATTTGTCTAATTTAATACATATGTAGTTTACCACATAAGCATATGTATTTATGAGTTATTCATAGATTTTTTTCATATATGTATATATATCTATGAATAATGCATATTAATGTATGATTAATGTATATGTTTTTTAAAAATAAATAAATATTTGTATTTAAAGTTTTAGTTATGTAATTGATAAGTCATTATATGTATTCTTAATTACTTTTATTTATCACATAAATGTATGTTAAATTATTCTTATTTTTTATAGATTGGCATAGGTTTTTATTAGATTCTCATATGTATTTTTTTTAGATTAAAAATTTGACTTGTATAACGTACAGCTCATTAAATATAAATAAATGATGTTACACGTCTTGTATACTATATTCTTAATGATAGCATTTGCAACAATTTAACTACAAAAGGTTCAATAATATTAAAAAAATTATCAAAATTTAGAATCATATAATAATCAGTGATAAAATGAAGCAATTATTTTTTGACTGAATACATCAATAAACTTATCATTTATTATATTTTCTACATGAACGTCTATTATGAATGAACTACAATAATTTTTTTTTGAACATATCTCTTCTCGATTTTTCACGATTCTTCTTTGCAGGTCTCCCAGGTGGTCGCTTGTATTTTGAGGGCAAAACTATATCCTCCAATATCTCCTGTGGAATTATCCACTCATTTTGTGTGGTCGAGGATAATTGGGAAGATCATACGTTCTTAACACAATTTTTAGCTTGTATAGATAATAGCAATATGGTCCCTTTTGAAAACGCTTGCTATCAAGTACTGCACAAACGTGCACACACAGTATCTCGTCCAATTGGAATGCATGGCAAGAATTTTTTTTTTCCTTAAAACAAATAATAAAATGTTTATCCATGTCGTGGATTATATAGACATACTCTGAGGCTGGTATAACCTGAAATTATTAATACAAGAATAATTTTTAAAAAATAATTGACAATTCAAATCATTCTAGTTTATCAAATGTATTTATTCTAAAGCAACATATGTATATTACAAGTCTTAATATGTATATTTATGATATGCATATGTATTTTCATTACAACATATAAATTACTGCATATGTATAATATAAATACATATACCTGGAAACATTTGAAACAGACAGTGAACACATAAATAGACTGCATATGTATATTATAAATACATATAACTGTTAAAATATATAAAGTCAAATTCATATAGCTGTTAAAATACTAATTTAAAAATAACCATTTCGTATATACAAAAATGCAAAACGAATTCCAACAAACATGAACATTTTTTTTAATACTAGTTATCATCGACTAAAATTCAAATTTATCGTATAACCATTATATCTCAAATTTCAAATTAAATAACGACATGAATAACTTTAAATTTGAAAGAAATAATTCGCTCAAACCATTTTTTTGAGAACCGATAGAATTCATATACAATCTCAAAATTTGGAATTCCACGACTATTATGCAACTTTGTTGCAAGTTTTTCAGCAATTCTCGCGATATTTTTTTTATGAAATTCACAAACATAATCAAGTTTTTTTATCGATACTTGTAATTGGAGAGTCGTATTTTCAATATTTTCTTCAAAATTTTAGAAGATCATCAAAAATATTGGAAGCACTTTGTTTTTTGAATTAGCTTTGATTTGCTGTTTATGAAAATTGTTGTTTCAATTTGAATTATGTTGATGTAAATTAACGGCTGAGGTAAAAATAAAAGAGTCATATAAGATAAAGGAATCTGTTTAATTAAATGTGGCATAAATCAAGGAACAGTTTCATTCCTTATTTAACTCTAACTGATTAGATTTACTTTTTTTTTTTTAAATTTGAATTTGTATTTTGGATTTTGATTTGAGTTTCTAATTATTGAAAATGTTTTTTGAATTTGAATTAATTGTTGTAATTTAACATTGATGTAAAAAAAGACTTTTAAAAGGTAAGAGAATCTGTCAATTAATTGTGCCATAAATTATGAAATCGTTTTTTCCATTTTAAACTGAAACTGATTTACGTTATATTAGGAACATAATATTCTGTTGTATATGTATTTAACTAGCAATAGTTTACTCAAATATAAAATACATATTGCTATTTTTTGTAATTTTGAAACTGTTGGTAGAAAAGTTACAATTAAGACTCTATAGTTGCTATTTTTGAAATTTTCCCAAAACAAAATGAGGAATAATGTAAAGGAAAGTTGGATCCGGCAAGACCCAAGCCCAAATAATTTAAAAAGACAAATCTAGAAGTAAAAAGTTATTCTGCCTTATAGCTAAAAGGGAAAGTGGAAAGTTTAGTCATTGTTGTTCATATCTCCAATCTTTAGTTCGTATCCTCCGTCGTCGTCGACTATCTCATCTTGCTAGATAATTTTCCACCATTTCTAAGTTATTCTATTATTCCTCTCTGCGATCTGAGCTTCAAATACTCTAAACTCAAATATACAATGTCTAATTAGGAAATAGAATAGTTTGTAGAACTTTTCTAAACATAGCTGCCTTCCATTCACCTTATCCACATGCGTTTCAATGATGAAATAGAGTTGATTCTTCTTTGTCCTCTTGAAGCTGGTTCAACACAAAGTATTTTCAAAAGTGTTGTGACGATTGTCAAGCTGCATGATTATTCTCCATAATCATGTGTTGTATTGAATCAAATGGTACTTCATATGCCCTTATGATTTCCTGCTTCTCCAAGGTTAGAAATTTGTTTAAGTCACTAAGTTTTTATGATGAAATGTAGAAACGGGATTGGGTTCTAGGCCTTGAGGTGTATAATGCTTTGATATATGTACTGACTTGTGAGAATTGTATGAACGAAGCTCTTAAGTTTTCTGTTAGTATTAGTGTTGATCCATTTGTCGCATGAGTTGATTTCCCTCTCTTCGCCAAAAGACAAAAGTAGTGTCATTTTAAAAAAAAATCATCATTGAAGTACTTTTCTTCAACTTCAAGAACCCAACTTGGTCATGGAAGTAGTCACTCAATTTCACTCGGCATCCTCTGTATTTGCAAGGTCCTTCTCCCCTTGCTGCTTTAATTTCTCCTCTGAAATTTTGTAATTCAAATCTCATTACTTTCTAACGATCAATTTAACCGGTCATACCTCAAAGCTGAACATTAGGCTCTCCGCCAAGAGTCTTAGTAATTTTCTTAATGCATAGCCTAATTAGTGTTGATACCTAATTTTTGCCCTCCACAACCCAATTTAATTTCGAGTTTCTTCAATTTTAAAATAAAATCACAACAATTATTTTATTCAAATAAATTCAATTTAAAATATTTATTTGAGTTAATTTTATCATTTAATTAACGATTATACATTTTCGTATTTACATATACGAGATTGTATAAATTTTTTTATTTAAATGAACATTTTTTTTTTATCAAAATTAGACTTTATTGATTAAACTTGAAAATTAATCCAAACAGATAAAGTCTTGATTTTAAATGTGGTTTGTTCTCAAATTATTGTATTTGGAGGAATATTTGTTTGATTTTTATCAAATTGAGAAACTCGGGATTAATTTATCACTTAATTTATGTCGGATTGCGATTCAATTTGGTCCATTAATTAAATTTGACTTCAATTGAAATCAAATTGGCCCCAATTGTGATATAATTAACCAATCGATATTCAATTTGGCTAGAATTTAAATAAAATGGACTAAGTTGTAATTCAATATCCCAATTTTAATTCCCAAAACACACTTAAACAGCCCCAACCCAAGCAAACAAAACAACTCAGCCGCCCCAGGCCCAAAACCAATCAATACCCAACCCAATACCCTTCATCAATCTCTCTTCCTCCTCAAAACAACACCAGCCATCTCATAAATTCCAACACGTCAACTACCCGAATCTGATAAAACCCCAACCAAAAATCCAATGAACCCAGCCTCCTGGCGCCAACCGCGACCCGACTATAACCCATCAATAACAGCAACATATGCACAGACAACCATTACCCGACCTGATTTCATCCAAAATCGACCAAGAAAACTCGAACCAGCTGGTTCTCATCCAAACGCCTTCCTCTTCACTCAAATTCGTACCTCCTCATATGATTAGCACGATGTTTGATACAAAATCAGTCTCGAATCTTCTGGAAACAAGCTAGGTGTCACCCCCAACGACTCAACTTTATGAATCTCAAAATAATCGATACGGATTCGTACATTTTTGACGATTTTTGATTGGTTCATGAGGGAATTTTGATTCCTCATCCCTTATTGGATAATTATTTTGAATTGCTAGAGAAAAATTCCAAATTAGTACCGATTTTGAACGGGAAATCTTATCCGGAACCCAAAAATTCAAAAAATATTCTATTTTTCAAGTCCCAAAATACCCCTAATTCGGTCTTCTATATAAGAACCCATTTCGCTCATTGTTGGAGGGGGGAATTTTTTTGGTCTTTCTCTTCTAGATTTGAAGTTTTAGGAGAAAGAAAAATGATTTTTTTTTTTGGAAATTTTGGGTGTTGGGAGATTGGTTGAGAAAGTTCGGCTGAGGATTTTTTCCTTTGGGTCGAGAAAAGGGTCGAGGAAGATTCTCTTCTCTTTGAAACCAAAAGAAACGGGGCAAAAGAAAACTCAGGAAGCACAAGTCGGCTCCCTTTAGTAAAATTCCCTTTGTGGATTCGTCAACTAATTGGAGTCTCGAGGTGACATTAAGACATTTTTTCGGTGGTTGTAATTCTAAATGAAGCTCGAGTCTCGTTTTGCTGCCCTTAAAGAGGTAAATCTACTCTTTCACTTTTTAATTTATTATTTTCTTCTTCATCTTTTTTTTTTCATAGCGATAGTGGTTTAGTTGTAAGCGTGAATGAGGCTGAGATTGTTTGCTGTAGAGGCTTTGAAAGCCATAGGATTTGCATGTGATACAAATTGTTATTTTTCTTGTTTGAATCAATGTTCCCCTTTTGCTGTAGTGATTTCGCTCTATTAGCTCTTTCTGCTTAGATCTGTCGTGCGTGTTGTTACTGAAGACTGTTATCTGTTTTCATTATGATAGTACATATATTCTGAGATATAGCACTTGTTTATATGTAATATAGATCTTTGAAGGTTTTTTATGCCCCTATTCAGCGCCAATGTCCTTTCTGGTGTTAATCCATTGTGTTTAAACGTGTCCTTGACATCTTTATCTATGTCTGTATGCCCGTTGTGCTTTAATATGAAAACAGACTTCCTAACCTAGCGTAGTCTCTCGTATTGAGCCTAATAGTAGACTAAAGATAGTAGTATTTGCGCTATTAAAGTTTAATTGTGGAAATTACTTCATCAAAATCATTTATTGGAGCATTCCGTATAATGATCCATTGTCTCCTCGGCAGTCTGGCTAAATAGGTTTTGTTTTGTTTTGGACTCGATTCCTTCCTTGTTTAGTTGGCTCGTTTAATGTCCATGTTCATTTGGTTCTGATTGTCACTAGATTTTTGGCACAAGTTTCACGAACAACTGTTGGAATCTCACCTCTTTTAAGTAAGGTTTTCTAGCAGATTTGTTGCTTATAAAACAAAGTTTTCTTTGATGATTATGATTCTTTGAAGTGGTGTCATAAATTCTTTGAACTTGTTTTTCTGCCAACCTTCCTAGGAAATTGTTAGTTTAGTAATAACGTTTGGAGGTAGCCATGTGTATTTTAGGTTTGGATCTGTAAAAGTCTTATTTGTACATCATTCTCATAAGTGCCTGATCGGTCATTTTTTTGGTTAAGACGTTCGCCATCAATTCTTCCTTCTTATATTTCTCAAAGATTCTCGTTTGATGTTTGAATATGTATAAGGATAAAGCTTATTTGCTTCTATCTGAAATATTGAAATTGACTTGCCCAACGTATAGATTTACTTCCAAGAATGAATCTTTGGTTGAATCAATTAACTTCCGCCTTGATACTTTGGTCTTTTTCCTTCGATAGGAATTCTCGAAGTCAGTTTCTTCTTATGTCAACTCGATTAAAATGACTATTCCAAAGTGTAACATGCTCGACTTATGTGCTTTTAAATCTTCTTGCCATTTTTGAGGAACGTTGGGTTATGTCAAATATAAAGTCCATTGTTTTAATTTCACCTTTCACTGTTAAATTGATATGAACATGTCCTATTGTTTTTTGTGATTGGCTTTTGAACATTTAAGAACTATGTTATACCGTTATCTACAGTAAACTATGGATTAACTTTCTTCATATTATTTGGCCGACATTGTAATGACCATCTCTTATTTATTTTATTTATATTTTCTATTTTGATTTGATTTATCATATGCCGACTTCTTTCATTTTTCCTCCTTTTCTTTTTCTTTTATATGTGTTAATGTGTCTTACTTTTATTTTTGCATGGAAATCATTCGAGTCCTACTTGGACTACTGTGCCTTCGTGCATCCATCAAGGGCCAATGGGGCCCAGCTTTTGAGTCAAAGCCCAAAAGAAGTCTAAAGCGTTTTCCGCGGCATATGGGTGTAAAGAGTCATCAGAAGAAGAATGGGTGAAAGTTCCATCTTTGAAGCGGTTAAGAAACAAAAGTCTCATTTATTATTTCATTTTATATAATTATTGTCATCTTTTATTTATTTATTTATTTATTCATTCATTCATTTGGGCCTCGAAACCAAAGTTGTAAATTTAATACAGGTGGAGCGATACTCGAGCCAAAGGCTCGAAATATAGATAGGACAGGTGGAAGACGGGCCGAAAGCCCAATATCTAGACTAAGACAGGGTGACGGATTTGGGCATGAAGGCCCAAATCATTTATTTCTTCCTCTATTTCCTTTTCGTTATTTTATTTGCTTAGTGTTCAAATCTAGTTAACTCCCTAACTAAGTCGCTAAAAAACTGATTTTGCAAAAAAAATTTCCTTAATCAATTACTTTTCCCAGAAGTCGATTTTCCAAGTTAGCCAAAAGAGATGATTTTCAAATAGATCGGATAACCACAAGTTAGCGAATGTTTTAGGTGCCTAACATCTTCCTAAAACGTTAATAGGAACCGCTTACTCAGAATCTTTAAAACTTAAATGATTTTTCTGTTTTGAATTGTTTGAAGTAACTCTCTAAAGGTTTCTTAATTCCTTTTCAGAAATTAAGTGGCGACTCTTAAAATGTCAAAATTTCTCCGCAAAACAGAAATGGCGACTCTGCTGGAGAATTAGAACTAGGTTCAAACCAAATATTTGATTTCTTCTTTTGATTAACTGTTTATGTGTTTATATGTTTTGATTCTGTAAAGTTTAACTATCGCATCTCATGGCATATTCCTGCATTATTTAAATTGTTTTGGGGTTTTGTGGATGTCCCGGCCCCTATTATTCAATTCCAATAATGTGTTGGAAATACGAATGGCTTATTAGCACGTGAGTCGTCTGATGGCTATTCGTATTTTCAAACTCAAGTTGTCCGCTTGAGAACTAGTGTTCAAACCCACTCTAGACACCTAGGATAGAACGAAATCAAAACCTTATTTTAGGCATAAGCCTAGGACGACCCAATACCCGAGCGGGGTATTGGGCCCATTAGAAAACCTTCCCTGTGTCTATTGACCCCAAGTCAATTATAGACGAACCATATTTATGTATTGAAGAAAATGTATGCCTGTCTAATTCAATCCATTATCCTTTGGGGGTCGGGAAAAAGCTTGATTTGCTTACTTTCGTAAGAAGAACTGAAGCAAGTTAAGCAAGAAATTGATCGATTTGGGAGGTTGCATCTAAGGCATAGTTTGAACGTCAATGGATGTGACCAATATAAGAAATGGACAATGCTAATAGCGCGAAGGCCGATAGAAGAAGCATTCAGTAATTAGTATCCCCTGCATAGGACATTATTCCCTTTCCCTAAAGATTGTATGCCTTTTGTGCAACTTTTGTAGACATTTATGTCATTTATGTATACCTATGAAGGCTTTTGGGGATAATGGATTGGCTTTAAAAAGGCGTATATTTTCTTCAAAATTTGTTAGGCCTAAACCCTTAGCTCAAATGGGTCACCTAATTAGGATGCACATTTATTACAATATGCTTGTGTAATATAACTGCTTATGTGCTTATACGTGTTATGATGTTTCGAATCAAAGGAGAACTGATCCAATCCCATTTTCCATAGAACATCTCTATGCAGAAATATACCCCACTATACAAAAGTCCGACCAAAAGTACTCCAAGTCTCCCAAGTTTCTCAGAAAAGTCCGTAGTCATTCTTAAAACTTCCAAAATGATCGCTACCATTTTAGAAAAGTTGACTTTAGAATCAGAAAATGCCTTTATAGTTTCGAACTACCTGATTTCTCCCCGTGAGATACGTAGGCAGCCTTTTGGCCCGGCCCTTATCTTCAAAATCTCTGTTGTCCTCCACTTTCTTGAAGGAAGAAGAAGAATTGAACCTTCCTGAAAAATTCCACCTATCCATATCAATGAGCAAAATCTTGTTCATTGAAATTCTCGAGTCATTATTACTTCATGGATCAATTCGCATGAGATGAGAAACAACTCTATGTGTTTACTTCCTACCTTATCATCTTGCTTTGCTTATTACTAACGGAATCTAACACGTCAGCCTTTGAGTTGTTTTTACTTTGCAGATAATAAAAACTACTTTGTGTTGGCACAAAATGGCCCTACTTCACCAGATCAAAATTAAGAAGAGATCTCCTTCTTTACTATAGCTTTGTTACAGGAAAAAAAATGGCTAGTAGTAAAATGGACTCTACCAATCATTTTTCAAACCTGTAAGCAATGGTCTCGAGGATGGAATAAGGAAAATGTAAGGGAAGAATTTTCCAAGACAATCGGGATCATGGAAGATTAATTGGAGGAAACATTGTTGAATTGGAACTCCACTCCACTCATGACTCATCGCCCATCATATAACAGTAACTTAAAACCTGTCATACGATGGGCGATGAGTCATGAGTGGAGTAGAAAGACGATGACTCCATTGGACATATGATCCTTTGTTCTATCAAGACAAACGCAATGCAAACGTCATATCATCCATAGAAATACTTATTTATATCCTAATAAGATGGATAAGAGTATTTTCAGGGCCATTATAAGTTTATGTACGAACTACGTTTGACCTGAATTCCCAAGAAAGGGAACGTAGGCGGCCTATGTCGGCTTCGGTCAACCCCTTAGAAAATTTTATCCTTTCTCTTTATGTATGAACTATATGATGACCTGAATTTCCAATAAAAGGAATACGTAGGTGGCCTATGTCGGCTTTGGTCAACCCATTAGATTTTTCTATATATCCTTAGCGTAGTCCTGAACTACGTTTGCCCTGATTCCTGCTTCAATGGGATATGTAGGCGCCCCAATAACTCGATCATATAACCCCAGAAAATGAAAACTGGGGCAGAATTTTTGAGAAGGAATCTAAAAAAATCACAAGAGAAGATCAACATCCAACAAAGAGCATGAAGATCAGCAAACACTTCAGATCCACTCGAGTTGATATCATCTTAAACTACTTTAAACTGGGGCAAAAATTTTGAGGAAGGCCTTAAAATTTCCACCAAGTACTGGGATATATTTCAAATTCTCCAGCACCATAGGTTAAAGACAAACTCTTAAAGTCACCAGCTATGACAAAGTCTAGGTGGACTCAATTTCTGGCTATGACAGAACTATTTGAAGGAGTTCTGGCTATGACAGAACTATTTGAAGAACCCTCCAACAATGATCATGAGTTTTGGAAATCATCCTTCGGATATAGTCAAAACTACGAGGAAGACGTTCGTTGAACTAGTACATGACATGACTGGCAGAAATTTTCTAAAGCTTTTACAGATACTTTCGAAACTATTTGCTAAAAATAAGACTACTTTTGAAAAAAAATCTTTATAAATCTTGTACGTAGTGATTGCCTAGACATCAATTAGGACGGAGAGTCAGGGGTGAAAGTCCCAACATGATGGAGTACACAAAAGATGGCGTGGAGCAAATGGAGAATCGAAGAAGGTCAACACAGAGTAGTTTAACTCAAACTAATCATTTTTCTGTGGATGCAGGGACCAATACACAAAAATGAGAGTCTATTTCAAAAAATTCCCAAGCAAGTCGGGAGCCATGCCAAAGCATATAATGCTTAAGAACGGTATTTTTAGGTAGCCCAAAAATGGGTTTAATATCCATTTATTGAGGACCATTTGAATTGTCCATCTCATTTCTTGAGATCATGAAGAACAAACAAAGGCGTCTTCTTTTCTTTGCGAACATTGTATTTAGAATTTTTCTAAAAAATAGTCGCTAGAAAAAACGACTTTGTGTCTACTAATCGTCTACTTCAAGTACAAGTACATGTAGAAAGCAAGACGCAGACAAACAAACTCAGGTGAAAATATTTTTAAATTGCCAAGAGGGTCATTGCATATTATTGCCAAGAGCCACTGCATATCATTGCCAAGAGGGCCATTGCATATCATTGCCAAGAGGGCCATTTCATATCATTGCCAAGAGGGCCATTACATATCATTGCCAAAAAGGCCATTTCATATTATTACCAAGAGGGCCATTCATATCATTTGTCGAGAGGGCCATTTTATATCTGATGACACATAAGACATAAATACTGGAGTTGAGGGTATCATCGACATTTAATATTTGTTGACATGCGAGACATAAATGATGGCGTCAAGGATATCATCAGTAATTCATATCTGTTGACACGCGAGAAACAAACGCTGGCGTCAAGGATATCATCAGCATTTAATATCTGTTGACACACGAGACATAAAAGCTGGCGTCGAGGATATTATCATCATTTAATATCTATTGACACGCTAGACACAAATGCTGGCATCGAGGATATCTCATCATTTTATGAATCAGCATCTGAATGCATCATGAGCATACGATTTGAAGGGACGCCTTTAAGTCGCTATCTAAGGATGAATGATATATAAGATTTCCTAGAAATTGACAATTTGAAAGTCATCTATAAGTCATATTATTTGAAATAGGATAATGTGCAAGATCACCTATGAGTTGATAGCCTGTAGGTCATCCGTAAGCCACAACAACATCCTAACCGGATAGTGTGCAAGATCGCCCAAAAATCGATAGTCTAAAGGTTATCCATAAGTCACAACAAAATCCTTATCGGAGAATATGTGAGATTATAAAATTGATACGTATAAGGGTTCTCTATATGCCGCGTCATATCCAAGATCGATTATGTGCAGGATTACCCAAGGACTAGCAATTTGAGTGATATCTATAGGTCATATTGTATCCAAGGTCGGATGATGTGCAGGAACACCTAAAAGCTAGCGATTGGAGGAATATCTATAAGCCATCTCTTATCTAGGGTCGGATAATGTGCAGGATTACCTAAAAGCTAGCAATTCAAAGGATATCCGTAAGTCGCCCGTATTCAACATCAAATAATGCGCAAGATTATCCAAAAATTGATAATTTAAGGAAAATTTATAAATCGATCATCGGCTATAACTGGAGAGGTTATCATTCCACATACAACGAGTGATATAGGTAACCAAAAGGGTTGCCACACCAGCATAAGATTACACGGTTGTAGGAACCGTTCTGCATAAAGTATCGCCAGCGTCCAAAAGGGCCACCCCATTTTGAAGATATATTCAACCGATAAATGTCATAATTATACAATAACCAAGAGGGTTGTTGTGTTTGTTGTTGCCAGTTATTTCATTCCAAATAGGTACATGAAGAGATGACTCTATTTTTCAGGCCACAACTCACGTGGAGATATGGTAAAAGACTACATACCTCTTTCATGAATTATGTTTAGCACTAACACTTTTTGCTTGAAGCATTGTCGAGAGCATCCGAGAGAATGAAAGTCTCAAATCAAAACCACAGTTGCGGACGACTTCAGATAGGACGCAACACAACGTGGAACTCTTTCTTAGCAGCAAAACGGGACATAGTATAGAGAGGGATGTCAAACTCTCTAGACGTGAGCTAAAGGATGATCACCACCACCATCTAACCACACCCCTATTAGAAGGCATGTGGGTATTCCGAAATATTCTTATTTCAACTTCGCCTTTGAGATACTTCTAAACTTACATCTAGGGTAGTCTTCCCTTTCTTTCAAATTCGAGTGATAGGACACCTAGAGTTTTGGAAATTATGTACAGGTAAGTTCTTGCCTATGGATGTGAAGGATCCCACATTCATAGTTAAGAGGTTACAAGCTTCTTTTCTGCAACTCATTAACTTGTCACTTATCTCGAGCCAAAGATCCTCTGAAATAGAAGTCTATCTTTTCTACCGATCGAATCAAACTACAAGTAGTCTGATTCCCTAAAATCTTGGGGATATGTAGGTCGGGCTCTATGTAGAAAACTCGACTGCATTCCAACCCCTCCCAAATCCCCTTATTCCCCAGCTTCTCGGTATAATAAAAAAACTCCAAAACTAAGGTAGCTGGTGAATTCTCTTAAAAATCGTGCTTAAAATCAAGCTTTATGAACTACTAGTGGCCTGAATTCTCATGTAACCTGAGATATGTAGGAAACCTGATATCGAGGTCCGGCCATAACTCCATGAAACTCATGCGAAAACCAACCTCTTTCAGATTCGAATTTGTGGTCGGACAAAAATTAGGAACGTCAACCTTTCTTTGCCCATTCATCCTACCCAAAGGGAGAGGGCAGTTGTTGACACCTAATTTTTGCCCTCCACAACACAATTTAATTTCGAGTTTCTTTAATTTTAAAATAAAATCACAACAATTATTTTATTCAAATAAATGCAATTTAAAATATTTATTTGAGTTAATTTTATCATTTAATTAACGATTATACGTTTTCGTATTTACATATACGAGATTGTATAAATTTTGTTATTTAAATGAATATTTTTTTTTATCAAAATTAGACTTTATTGATTAAACTTGAAAATTAATCCAAACAGATAAAGTCTTGATTTTAAATGTGATTTGTTCTCAAATTATTGTATTTGGAGAAATATTTGTTTGATTTTTATCAAATTGAGAAACTCGGAATTAATTTGTCACTTAATTTATGTCGGATTGCGATTCAATTTGGTCCATTAATTAAATTTGACTTCAATTGAAATCAAATTGGCCCCAATTGTGATACAATTAGCCAATCGATATTCAATTTGGCTAGAATTTAAATGAAATGGCCTAAGTTGTAATTCTATATCCCAATTTTAATTCCCAAAACACACTTAAACAGCCCCAGCACAAGCAAAACAACTCAGCCGCCCTAGGCCCAAAACCAATCAATACCCGGCCCAATACCCTTCATCAATCTCCCTTCTTCCTCAAAACAACCCCAGCCATCTAAATACATTCCAACCCGTCACCTACTCGAATCCTATAAATCCCCAACCAAAAATCCGGTGAACCCAACTTTCTGACGCCGACCCGAACGCGACCCAACTATAACCCATCGATAACATCAACATATGCACAGACAATCATTACCCGACCCGATTTCATCCAAAATCGACCAAGAAAACTCGAACCAGCTGGTTCTCGTCCAAACGCCTTCCTCTTCACTCAAATTCATACCTCCTCACCTGATTAGCACGATGTTTGACACAAAATCAGTCTTGAACCTTCTGGAAACAAGCTAGGTATCACCCCCAATGGCTCAACTCTATGAATCTCGAAATAATCGATACGGATTCATACATTTTTGGCAATTTTTGATTGGTTCATGAGGGAATTTCGATTCCTCATCCCTTATTGGCTAATTATTTTGAATTACTGGAGAAAAATTCCAAATTAGTACCGATATTGAATGAAAAATCTAATCCGGAACCCAAAAATTTAAAAAATATTCTATTTTTCAAGTCCCAAAATACCCTTAATTCGATCTTCTATATAATAAATAACCCATTTGGGTCATTGTTGGAGGGGTGGATTTTTCTGGTCTTTCTCTTTTGGATTCGAAGTTTTAGGAGAAAGAAAAAGGAATTTTTTTTTTTGAAATTCTGGGTGTTGGGAGATTGGTTGAGAAAGCTCGGTTGAGGATTTTTTCCTTTGGGTCGAGAAAAAGGTCGGGGGATATTATCTTCTCTTTGAAAGCAAAAGAAACGGAGAAAAAGAAAACTCAGGGAGCACAAGTCGATTCCCTTTAGTAAAATTCCCGTCGTGGATTTGTCAACTAATTGGAGTCTCGAGGTGACAATTATGATGTTTTTCCGGTGGTTGTGATTTTGAACGAAGCTCGAGTCTCGTTTTGCTGCCTTTAAAGAGGTAAATCTACTCTTTCACTTTTTAATTTATTATTTTCTTCTTCATCTATTTTCTTCATAGCGATAGTGGTTTAGTTGTAAGCCTGAATGAGGCTGGGATTGTGTGCTGTAGAGGCTTTGAAAGCCATAGGATTTGCATGTGATACGAATTGTTATGCTGTTTGTTTGAATCAATGTTCCCCTTTTGTTGTAGTAATTTCGTTCTAGTAGCTCTTTCTGCTTGGATCTGTCGTGCGTGTTGTTACTGAAGACTGTTATCTGTTTTCATTGTGATTGTGAATATATTCTGAGATATAGGACTTGTTTATATGTAAGATAGAGCTTTGAAGGTTTTTGATGCTCCTATTCAGTGCAATGTCCTTTCTGGTGTTAATCCATTTTGTTTAAACGTGTCCTTGACATCTTTATCTGTGTCTGTATGCCCGTTGTGCTTTAATATGAAAACAGACTTCCTGACCTAGCATAGTCTCTCGTATTGAGCCTAACAGTAGACTAAAAATAGTAGTATTTGCGCGATTAAAGTTGAATTGTGGAAATTACTTCATCAAATTCATTTATTGGAGCATTCCGTATAATGATCCGTTGTCTCCTTGGCAGTCTGGCTAAATAGGTTCTGTTTTGTTTTGGACTCGATTCCTTCCTTGTTTAGTTGGCTCGTTTAATGTCCATGTTTATTTGGTTCTGATTGTCGCTAGTTTTTTGGCACAAGTTTCACGAACAACTGTTGGAATCTCACCTTTTTTAAGCAAGGTTTTCTAAAAGATTTGTTGCTTATAAAGCAAAGTTTTCTTTGATGCTTATGATTCTTTGAAGTGGTGTCATAAATTCTTTGAACTTGTTTTTCTGCCAACCTTCTTGGGAAATTGTTAGTTAAGCGATAACGTTTGGAGGTAGCCATATGTATTTTAGGTTTGGATCAGTAAAAGTCTTATTTGTACATCATTCTCATAAGTGCCTGATCGGTCATTTCTTTGGGTAAGACGTTCGCCATCAATTCTTCCTTCTTCTATTTCTCAAAGATTTTCGTTTGATGTTTGAATATGTATAAGGATAAAGCTATTCGCTTCTATCTGAACTATTGAAATTGACTTGCCTAACATATAGATTTACTTCCAAGAATGAATCTTTGGTTGAATCAATTAACTTCCGCTTAGATACTTTGGTCTTTTTCCTTCGATAGAAATTCTCGAAGTCGGTTTTATCTTATGTCTACTTGATTAAAATGACTGTTCCAAAGTGTAACATGCTCGACCTATGTGCTTTTAAATCTTCTTGCCATTTTTGAGGAACGTTGGATTATGTCAAATATAAAGTCCATTGTTTTAATTTCACCTTTTACTGTTAAATTGATATGAACATGTCCTATTGTGTTTTGTGATTGGCTTTTGAACATTTAAGAACTATGTTATACCGTTGTCTACAGTTAACTATGGATTAACTTTCTTCATATTCTTTGGTCGTCATTGTAATGACCATCTCTTATTTATTTTGTTTATACTTTCTATTTTGTTTTGATTTATCATATGCCGACTTCCTTCATTTTTCCTCCTTTTTTTCTTTTATGTGTTAATGTGTCTTACTTTTATTTTTGCATGAAAATCATTCGAGTCCTACCCGGACTACTTTGCCTTCGTGCATCCATCAAGGGCCAATGGGGCCCAGCTTTTGAGTCGAATCCCAAAAGAAGTCTAAAGCGTTTTCCGCGGCATATGGGTGTAAAGAGTCATCAGAAGAATAATGGGTTAAAGTTCCATCTTTGAAGCGGTTAAGAGACAAAAGTCTCATTTATTATTTCATTTTATATATTTATTGTCGTCTTTTATATATGTACTTATTTATTTATTTATTTATTCATTCATTTGGGCCTCAAAGCCAAAGTTGTAAATTTAATACAGGTGGAGCAATACTCGAGCCAAAGGCTCGAAATATAGACTAGGACAGGTGGAAGACGGGCCAAAAGCCCAATATCTAGACTAAGATAGGGTGACGGATTTGGGCATGAAGGCCCAAATCATTTATTTCTTCCTCTATTTCCCTTTCGTTATTTTATTTGCTTAGTGTTCGAATCTAGTTAACTCTCTAACTAAGTCGCTAAAAAACTGATTTTGCAAAAAACTTTTCCTTAATCAATTACTTTTCCCACAAGTCGATTTTCCAAGTTAGTCAAAAGAGATGATTTTCAAATAGATCGGATAACTGCAAGTTAGCGGACGTTTTAGGTGCCTAACACCTTCCTAAAACGTTACTAGGAACCGGTTACTCAGAATCTTCAAAACTTAAATGATTTTCCTGTTTTGAATCATTTGAAGTAACTCTCTAAAGGTTTCTTAATTTCTTTTCAGAAATTAAATGGCGACTCTCAAAAATTCAAAATTTCTCCGCAAAACAATTAGAAAACAATCTTTCTACTTCTTCGGAGGTAGTGGTATGAATTGCATACCTTCTACCCTCCCAAACTCTACTATGT
Organism: Capsicum baccatum var. pendulum; assembly: GCA_030864225.1. Taxonomy (NCBI): domain Eukaryota; kingdom Viridiplantae; phylum Streptophyta; class Magnoliopsida; order Solanales; family Solanaceae; genus Capsicum; species Capsicum baccatum. Next base: position 11,459,565 of record CM061550.1, read on the forward strand.
GGGAATATACTGAATTTGTTGTTGTTTTTGTATAGCCTAATAGGCTATCCTCACTAACAGATCTTTGAGTTACTTATGGAGGCATACATGGACTAACTCCCAAACAGAAAGCTCCAACCCTACCTTCAACTTCTAATGCTTAACTTCCAAATGGAAAGCTCCAACCCTGCCTTCAACTTCTAATGCTTAATATAAAGACCAATCACATATGAAGATTTGAATGGATTTTCTTATTCTGTTTGGCTTATCTTACTTCTTTATTTGAGTTTTAGTATTTGTTGTTTTTCCATATATGTACTACCCCCTCCATCCTAGTATAAGTGTCGATATAGCAAAAAGAAATCCCAAAATAAGTATCGTTTTATGCATTCAAGACAAAAAATCATAATTGTTTTTGATTATATTCTTGTATTAAAGAACTACTACTTTTTTTTTTGTTCCAGAAATCTTTTTTGTCATGTTCCTTATTATTGGTTCTTTGATGGAGGAGGGAAGAAATGAATTTTACGTGAGAAACATCAAGCACCGTTAGTATCTAACGGAGAACCTAACAGAAGGTTGGTTTTGGTGAAGCTTGAGAAACTTACGAGATGTTTTCAATCAAGTGAAATGAAATGAGGATGTAGTTAAAGTTTGAGAGAAACAATAGGGATGATATCTATCAAATCCTCCATCAAAGCATGCTCTTTTCTGATAGTCTTAAGGTATCTCCTCCTTTTCGTAGCTTTAAGTTAGCCTGAAGTTGTGCAAGTTAGGAATTGAATCAATTTTATGATACCAGATGTCTCAGTTTTTTGTTCTGTAGGTTAGGGATTGCAAGTTAGTCTATTGAATCTATTTCAATGATTTTTGCTGATTTTTTTTTTCTGGATATTTAGTTAGTATGGTACAATTTCTAATAGTCATATCACTATCTGAAATCTATAGTTTGAGATCTCTTAATGACTTGTGATAATATTATTTGATTATGCAGCTGCTGGAATCTCAACGGAGTACTTTTAGTTGCTCACTGTTTTCCAGCTAACTAAGTGTGTACAGTTTTCAAATCTCAAAGATGCATCGCGTGCATTTGTTTCAGGAAACTTTAGAGGTTAGAACTTTTGTTTCTATTTCTATTTTAGGGTATGGTAGATCTACATATAGTGCATTTAGATTATGATAATTGTATCTACTGTATAGCACAGTGTAACTGAATAAGTATTCATAGCATCAATATACCCGGTGTAATCTCATAAGTGGGGAAAGTGAATAAGAGTCTATGAGATAAGCAAAACCAACCTTCCTTAATAATAGATAGAAGATCTTAACAATATCAAATTAAGGTAGATGTCTATGATAGCAGCTTTAACTTGCCAAGGATTTGGAAAGACCAACATGCTTTCAGGGGTCTTCTTGAATTATTAAAATCGGTTTCATGTTGCACTCTTAAGTTGGGTCTGCCGAAATGATTCCTGAATTTGCTAATCTTGGTTCTTACTTTACCTTTTCTCGTTTTTTCATGTCCATCAAGGAAATCAAGCAAAGAAAATGTTAAAGTCAATTCCTAAGGACAGAATATTATTGGAGACGAATGCACCACATGCTTTGCCAAAATTGAGCAATCCAGATTCTCTGTATTTTATCTAGAAGGAGGCTGCAAATAAATCACTTAAAGAACATCAAATGTAAATATATTTACATGCGATATTACTCATAAGTTGATTAAAGTAGCAGCTACTGCACTTAATAGAGCTGATACCCTTCAGCGCCAAGGTAAATATCCACCTCCTAAAGGTCTTGAATATTCTAGAACCGTTGAAGCACTGCAAAATTGGATCAGGTTTGTCTGTTTACAGTAAAAATGTCAACTTTATTCTTCATTGAGGATAATTGTTGTTTGGCATTGTTTAATGTTAATTTTTTCTCTTAATAGCAGTTACCTGAGATTTATGAGATTAACATAGAGGAATATGCGAAACTTAAATAAAGTCCTATCAAAGCATGGATTAGCTGTTTTTTTTGTATGTTTGTTCTATGAGTGAACATCAACTTCATGTTGTGATCGTTCGTCTTGAATTTTGACTTGTTGTACAATAATCAAATTTTTCATAGAATATAACTTCAACTCTTTTATTTCTAGTCTAAACCTAGGAATAACGGAGGCTCTAACAGATGCCTGATCACTTATAAACAAATAATCCATAATTGAGATTATATTAAAAGCAGTGGAATTAAAATAGTGAAGTTTATTTATTTTGAATTGAATTTAAATTTTCTAGTATCTGAATTCAGGATTAAATGGCTAAAGTTGATGTACGTAATACTGAAATTCAGTTATTTATTTTTGTTATATGGATGATTCAACCATTTTTATTTATGCTTCAATTAGAAATGCGTAAACGTTAGTCATTGATGTCCAAATAGCTTACCTGTAAAATTTTCACCCAGGAGTTATACTATACCTTTTTCTCTCTTGTACTTTAACCAATTAAACCTGAACATGCCTAATCCACGACTTTTTTACTTTTTAAGTACGAATTCAAACTCAAAATTATTCACATCATTAAGAAAAAATAGAGTATATATACCTTGTTATCCTGCAAAAGCAATTCTAATTTGTTGGAATTTTCATGTTCTGATATCTGCCACAAACGCACTATACGAACCTTCAAATTTTATTGCATCTTACTATTTGATATCTCATAGATAGTCAACTTTAGCAGACATTTTTTTTTTTATAGATATTGGATAGTGTTTTCTTTTTTGGGTTCTGAATTTGAAATGCGTAGATATGAGATTTTATAGTAATAGTGTAGCTTTTAAATTGCAGAGAGATAATGATAAGCAGTTGGGATAAGATTGAGACAAGATTATTTTAAATTCAAATTAAATTACTATAATCACAAAGAATTGAGATAAAATTAAAACTCTAAAATTATTGAGATATTTATAATCAGTAAAAATTAAAATTATTATCTGTTTAAAATATCTTTTTAGTTGAATATTATTTGGGTTAAAAGTTTATTTAAAAACTTGCTGAAAGATAGTGAGGCACGTTTCTATTTAAAATTTATTGTATTTAACCTTGCTGAAAGATAGTGAGACACATTTATTTTTTAAATTTACTGCATCTTTTTTTAAAGTTTGGATTAAAAAGTTGTTTAAAAACTTGATGAAAGATAGTGAAGCACGTTTCTATTTTAAATTTTCTATATTTTACTTTGCTGAAAAATAGTGACACGCTTCTTTTTTAAATTTACTGCATTAAAAGTTACTGTATTTTTAAACTTAGGATTAATTTTTAAATTTGTTGAAAGTTATTGCTTGGAAGTTTAAAACTTGCTAAATTTTTAATTTAAATTTTTTATTACATCATTATTAAATATTATCTTAAAATTTGCCACGTGGCTATTTTAATAACTTGACACGTGACATCTTGTCTTGCTTTAATTTTACTTTTCTATATGTATAGATATAGATTTTCCTTTACTTTTTCTTTCTTTATTTTTTCTTCAGTACTAGAGTTTAGACTTACTATTAATTATTATTATTATTATTATTATTATTATTATTTTAATAGTTTTTTTTATCTTTCCCTAATATATAAATAAATTATATTTAAATATATTTTATAATATTTAAATTTTATAAGAGATAAGTTTGAAATAGTTTATATCTATTAGAACTCTTTAATTATTGGTTTCTATTTTTAAGATAATGAAAATCTTTTTTGTAAAAGAATAATTTATTGAAATTCAAATACTTAATTTTTCAATTCAAATTTTTTATTACCATATTTTTAACTTTGTCTTAAAATATTTTTTAATATTATCTTAAAAATTGCCACGTGGCTATTTTAATAGCTTGACATGTGGCATCTTGTCTTGCTTATGTTTTGCTTTTATATATATATATAGATTCGAATACCTATTTCTATTTTCAGGTGGATCGAACTTTGTATGATGATAATAAAACTAGGCTTTTTGTGCATTTTCAGGTAAGGTATCGTATTTATTCTAGTGATTTATTTTGATTTTATCAAAATTAATATTTCCTTCAGTTAGTTATTTATGTTAACTATTATTTTATGTTTACTAGGCCGGTAATTCACATTGTTTCAATGTACTATGTCCGGGATTTATATTGGTAAATAATAAAATACCTATCGATATGGATTATGGAGATGTTTCAAATCCTGGACATTCATTCGCATATGTGTCCACAATGGCCATCAAACGGGTATATTTATTTCTCTATGTAAAATATTTTTAATTGTTTGAAAGTTCAAAATCTTACGGTAGACTTTCTCTTCTGGATAAAGGATCAAGTCAATGGAAACCGGTGGCTTTTATTTGAGGATAATTATAAACAGATTGGTTTTTGGCCTCAAAAGATCTTCACTAATTTGGCAAGTTTTGCTATTAACGTAGAGTGGGGAGGCATCGTGTATAGCCCACCAGGTGTGCCTAAACCTCCAATGGGCGCAAGTTCTTTTCCCGTTGAAAACACCAGTTATGATGCTTATTGTAAAGCGCTTATCGTTTTTAATGATAAAGGTGAGACAATAGGCGTAGATCGATCAACAATATATGTTGACGATCCTAATTTGTATAAAGTTTTGGATTACCCAAATTTGATAATGTTACCTCTATTCCTTTATAAGTGTTCTTTTTGAATTGTGATTTTGTTTTTAAATAAGTATATATTTAAATTTTTTGAAATATTTTGATCATAATCTTTCTAATATTTCTAATTGGCTAATATACACTTAAGCTTAACTATAGTAATCAATATCAATTTGGAAGGAGATGAACTTTAATTAGGGTAAGTTGGTAAAGTTAATTTTAATCTTCTAAAAATGAGGGGTTTACAAAAGGATGTGGTGAAGCCCAATGGACACTTATTTAACTTCAAACATTTTTTGCTTGAAGTATTTTGGCCTTGACTAAACATTTTTTCACTGAAGTTTAGTTTGATTTGTCAGACCAACTTCATACATTCTTAACTGAAGTTATTGCTTTAGCAAGCAACAACAACAAATTTAGTATATTCTCATATAGTGAGATTTGGAGAGGATAAAATATACGCAATTCATATCTCTACCAGGCTTATTACTTTAGCAAGGTTAGACTTAAAATATTTTTACCTAACAGTAAGACAATGCTTGAAGTACAAATATATCAATTTAATGATTATTAATTATTGAATAGGTGTGAGTCCATAGGACAAGAAGAGAAAAATCATAAATATACTAATTTCAACATGTGTCTTTTCATCTTTCATGCTACACAGTACACACCAATCCCATTTCCTTCCTTCTCCTTTATTGTCACCCAATTTTTGTCCTTCCTAACTTGGTTAATCCTAATCTTCTTCAATTTCAAATTTTAAAGTAATTATTTTGTAAAAGTTAAAATATTTGTAAAATCATTTTCAAGGCAATTTTGCTTTTTTTCTATAAGAAAAATAATAAATATATTTCTATATTCCTACAATATATAAACTTATATATATTTTCACCTTAAAATAAACTTTTCGATATCTTTTGCCAAAAGCAATGCTTAAATTAACTACGCGCTTTCCTCAAAAAATCAAATTAAGTCACAATTTAGTGATTCAATTAATATGTTCTGCTTACTCTATGTAAAAAAATTATTGAAATAGAGAATTTGGATTAAGGGTGTCAAACGGGCCGGGCTGACCCGGCCCGAAACATCAAATCGGACCGATTTGACCCGGCCCGGAAAGCCCTAGGGCTTTAGGGTACCGGGTTCCGGTCCGTTTTTTTTTAAAATTGGGCTCGATTAACCCGGCCCGGACCAACCCGGTCCAGGCCCGCCGGTTAACCGGCCCGGTAACCCAAAAAATTTTAAAAAAAAAATAATTATTTTTAATGTCTTGGGCCAAACTAGCCGTTGGCCCAACGGTAATATTACCGTTTTTGGGTCCAAACGGCTAGTTTGAGCCCATTTGATTAAAAAAAATAAAAAAATATATAAAATATTTTTTAATCCTCAAAATAAATCTATAAATACCCTACAACTTCAAATCATTTCTCACACAATTTTTCACTCTCTCAAATCTCATTCTCTCTCAAATCTCAATTCTCAATTCTCAAATATTCAATATATTTAATTTCTTAAAGTGTTCACTTTAATTTTTTAATTTTTCGTTTACAAAGTAAGAGCGGAAGTTTCTAAAGTCGCAATCTTCGGATACTTCCAAAATTTGGTATTGTCGTTCCATCTCTTACGTTTAATTTTTATTTATTGTATTAATTGTTTAATATTTAATTTTATTATATTTGTGTATTTTGAATATTTTTAGTTTAATTTAATTTATATTATGGATAAATTAAAAAACCTCGCTGCTAAAGGTGTTAAAATTTTTTGTCCCGGAAGCGGTAGTGGTAGTAAAAAGCGAATTATTAGCGGTAGAGGTAGTTCAAGTAATAGATATACCCGTGTGACTTCGCCTCCGGTACCGCTTGGTACACCTTTTGAGGAAGAAATAGGTGTAGGTGCTCACGATATGGATTATGTAGAATTTCAAGAAAATTACGGTATAGAAGAAGAAAATGAAGTAGATGCAGTTAATGTAGACGAAGATGATGAAAATATTGCTGAAACACCCGCAGTAGGAGATGCTAACGTTAGATCTGAATCAGTTAATCTCCTTTCCCGTCCTCCAGTGCCCCAAAACCCCGTAAAAGAACTAGTATTGCATGACAATTTTTTGAACGTATATCAGATATTGAGGTGCAGTGCAATATTTGTCAACAAATATATAAGCATAGAAGTGGCGGTAAGCAAGGGGGTACGGGTACGTTAATGAGACATATAGCTGAAGATCACAAAAGAGAGTTAAATATTGCAAAAGGTGGTGGGGATGTTGGTGGGTCAACGCAAACTAGAATGGACCCAACAACCGGTCAAGTAGCGAAAAAGTATAATAAATTGAGGGACCGGGAAGAAATAGCTAAAATGGTAGCTGTGGGTTGTTTGCCTTTTACTTTTCCTTCTTCTGATGCTTTTATCCGTTATATACAAGCAATTTATAATCCTATGTTTAATGGTATTCCTAGAACTACTTGTCGGTCTGATATTTTTAAACTCCATTCACAATATTGTTTTTATTTATCAACATTCTTAAAAAATATTCAATGTAGATTGTCCCTAACTTCTGATCTTGGTCGTGCTGTTAATAAAAATGATTATTTAACCGTTACTTGTCATTGGATGGATAGTAATTTCATAATGCAAAAACGTATTCTTGCTTTTTTATATGATGAAGATCGCAAACATACTGGACAATTTATTGCTGATTCTATTATTAAAATTGCCGGATATTATGGTATAGCAAATAAAATTTTATGTATTGCTTTTGATAATGCTTCTAACAACAAGAATGCTATAACAAAAATAAAATCTACGTTATCTCCACCCTTTCCTGAAATTTTCCATATTAAGTGTGCATGTCATATCTATAATTTAATTGTAAAAGATGGTCTTGACTTTTTTGAGGTTTATATTGAAAAAATTCGTCTTGCCGTAGGTTTCATTCAAGGAAATAATCGTAGAGCGAGAATTAAAGAATTTAAAGTTAAATCTCAAGAAAATGGACTTACACCGATTTTAATGCCTGAGGAAATTGATATTAGATGGAATTCTACGTATGAATTTTTAAAAATTTGTTATAAATATAGAATTCCTATTACACTAACTTTTAACCAACACTGTGGTTCTTTTGCTGATTCTGCTGATTGCATGTTACATAATTCTGATTGGGTTATAATTAATGATCTTGTTAAGTTTTTAGAAAAATTTTATGTAGCTACGGTTGAATTTTCCGGTGCATACTATCCTACTGTTTGTAATATTTTGGCATATATAGCCGATATTTCTGGTTTGCTCCAACAATATAAAAATAAAGAAGGTTATAAAGAAACTGTTGGCGCTATGTTTACGAAATTTAAAAAATATTTCTTTTCGATTCCCCCTATTTACTTGGTTGGTGCTATGTTAAATCCGTGCATGAAATTTAATCATATGTGTCACTTTAGTACTCTTATTTATGCTAACTTAGAAATAAATACTAACCGTGAGTCTGAACAAGAGCAGCCTGATTTGTGGACGGCTACGGCTGATGCAAAAGATTATATAGAAAAATTATATAATCACTATGCTGATTTATTTGATTCAGCCGTACCTACAAATATCAGTCTAACTGTCGCTCCTCATCCTCCCGAGGAGCCATCATCTTCTAAAAGGCCGGCACATAGTGGTTTTCCTGATTCGTTTTATGATTTAACTTGTTGGAACAGTGTGGATGAGAGAGCTTACACATCAACTTATCGGAAAGAGCTGAAATATTATCTGCAGACGCCACCAGAGGATCGCAGACGACGGATCAACTCGCTGGATTGGTGGAGGAATAATGAATCACAATATCCTGTACTTTCAAGATTAGCCAGAGATATCTTGAATGTTCCAATGTCAACCGTTGCATCAGAGAGCGCCTTTAGTCAGGGACGACAACAGCTTGGAGACAACCGACACTCATTGGGAAGCAACGCAATGAATGTTTTAGTTTGCCTTAAAGATTGGATTAGAGCAGAAAGAAGAAACCAAGGAATGGAACCAGAGCCAAGCGACGACCTCAAACTTGAAGAAATTATGACTTCACGGGAGAACTCAACAGAATCAAGTCCAATGCATGGGTTTGCCCCCGTTGACTTCGACTATCCTATGCAAATTCCAATTAATATTAACATGAATGAGTTGGAAAAAATGATGCATAATTTATAGATTTTTCATTCATGTAAATTATAAATTTTGGATCATTTTGCAATCAATAAAATTCCACAAATTCATTCACTCCTTAGTCGTTGTTTTTTATTTTTTTTTATTTATCAATTTAAAGTTTTAATATCTTCTATACAACTGTATATTTAATGTATACATGTGTATATGTTTATATATCTTCTATAGAAGTGTATATTTAATGTATATATTATATATATCTTCTATAGAAGTGTATATGTAATGTATAGATTGTGTATATAGCGTATATATAGTGTATATTTAATGTATACATGTGTATATATCTTCTATAGAAGTGTATATTTAATGTATACACGTGTATATATCTTCTATAGAAGTGTATATTTAATGTATACATTGTGTATATAGCGTATATATAGTGTAAATTTGACCGGTTTTTATCCGGGTTTGACCGGGTTTGACCGGGTTTGACCGGATTGGGTTAAGTGGGCCGGTTCCGGGTGGGTTTTATTTTTTTTACTGTGCGGCCTGGCCCGGCCCGGCCCGATTAAGGCCAAAACCGGCCCGTAACCAGCCCGTAACCCGGTTAGATAGAGGGGGCCGGTTCCGGGTTGACCCGGCCTGGCCCGTTAGACAGTCTTAATTTGGATCATGGTCGGTACATACGTTATGTCATCTTTTTACTGTGTGAAGTAATTATTATTTTACTTTGTTAGAATTATGAAGCTTGAATGTCAATTAGGATTAACAATTTATCTCAACTTTATTTTTAATATTGTCAATTTTCAACCAATTGAAGTCAGTATCATTTTCTATTTCTCACGTTAATTTCTTTCACGACCCAAACTATTGGACCGTGCAGACACCTAGGCTATTCTAAGCAGCTAGGAAAATCCTTACTACCCAACTAAAAATATGCGGAAGATTTCTGTTTTTAAGGAAATACTGGATTAAATATAATAAAGTAAATTAAATATTAATAAGTAAATTTTTTAATAAGACTTCTTACAAGTGTACTTCACTATCCCATGACTTAGTCAGACATGTATAAGAGCTATCTACTACAGCATAGACTGACAATAGAATAAATAATACGAAGACTCTTACATCTGTTAGGATGAAACTGCAGAAGTTAGTGTTGAACACGTCATCTATCTAGTAACTGCTAACTAACCTGCATCCAGTCTACACCCCAAGAAGGAATGTAGAAGAGTAGGATCAGTACAACCACACGTACTGGTAGGCATCATCGGTCGACTGTGTTAGTCCATATAATCATAAAATAGAATTAAGGAAAATAAATCATGACATCTTGAATGGAATATAATTCAACTAAGGTTATAATAACATTATTACGTTACCTATATAACTTACATCATCCAATTACTCTTTCAACTCCATCAATATTATATTCACTACTAACATACTCTAGCCTCATTAGTTTACACAATCAACCACAATCAAATGCTAATACATCACTATTCCTCTTTATCCACCTTATCTTTTTTCATTACGCATATTCAGAGGAACAAATCCGTAATTATAGACAACCCCCACTAAACTCTAGGGCTAACAATCAAATGCTCTCTTATAATATTAAAGAATGATAACTAGTCATTCTGGTAAGCTACGATTAAAACATGTATAAGTGATGCAAGTCAACCAACATATAAGTAAGTATAAAGTTTCACTTTTTCAAATATATATCACACAATCAAATACCCAATGAATCAACAATATAGCAATAACAGATCAACAATGCTCACAAACAAGCCACATAACCATCAAGAGTATCAACCATGTTGTGAACATTCACACACTCAACACAAATATGTACACACATGCTATGAGACTTATTTTTGCCCAAATAGTCATTACTTCCAGGGAACAATTTATGTTCATGTACGGTACCGGCGTGGTACCCGATCTACCATATACATATCCGTACCGGTGTGGTACCTGATCCATCATATACATATTTGTACCGACGTGGTATCCGATCCAACATATACATATCCATACCGGCGTGGTACCCGATCCAACATATACATATCCGTACCGGCGTGGTACTCGTTCTAACATATACACATATCCATATCGGCATGGTACCCGATCCAACATATACATATTCAAACCGGCGTGATACCCAATCCATCATATACATATTTGTACTGATGTGGTACCCGATCTAACATATACATATCTTTACCGGCGTGGTACCCGATCCAACATATACATATCCATACCGGCGTGGTATCCGATCCACCATAAACAAGTAATATCAAGTATAAATAACATAAATACCAACCCTTTTGGAAATGAAGATTTGTTTCGAAAAGAACTTTTAACAATCAAAACTCGGAGTCGCCACTTGACATAATCGGGTGTGCCAAGTCACCTTTGAAAATTCTTTTTCGAAAATGGTTTTGACTCTTTTAAACTGATCCGCGAACAAAGATTTCGGTTAAGGAATTCTGTTGACCAAGGGGAAGGTGTTAGGCATCCCTCAATCTCGTGGTTCAACCACGGTCGCTTGGTGAAGTATATCGGCTAATTTGACAATACGAATGTATAAACCACATAAAACACACAACAATTAAACAAACAAAATAAATCCCAAAAATAAAATGTTTAGTCCAATTATACAGTCCCAAAATAGAAAAATGCAAAAATGTAAACCCACGCTAACCTATATTAATCCTAAACTATGCTCCAACGCTTTCCCAATGCCTCGGGCCTTGATCACGAACCTCCTTCGAAGACATAATACGTAAGGGCATTCCCCGATGAATAAATACATGAAATGTCGGGGCATTCCCCGGTCAAATGAATACACTTGAATTAGATACGGTAAACTAGAAAACATTCGACACACATTCCACATTCAAACCTTCAACAAAAATATCATTCCTAAATTTGCCTACCCGAGCCTACCATTTTGTCTATTAAGCTTTCGACCTAAGACATAATATTATCGGGCCAATCAACAACAATCAAGGGGTTAAACTAACCAACGTTTAAGTTTATCAATTTTTGATTCCCACCCCAATTTCATGATTAATACAATCTCAAACTCAAATTATCATCACATTTAACATCGAGAGCAATTATTCAAAAGCAAACAACATCCAAAATCACCCAAATCATCCAAACAAATAGATTAAAGATATCGAATCACAACCACAATCACACCAAAATTAAAATAAAGGGAGAGATGAGAATTGAACCTCAATTTGAAGATTCCAAACACAGTGTTATTCGAATAAAGAGAGTTCGCACCCGAAAATAAAAACCTTGAACCGAATCCCAACAACGGCCAAACTCGACTCGATATCGAAAAATACCACAGGACAGATTTGAAAACTGAGGAAAAGTCTCAGGATGAATGACACCAGCTCGATATCGAGGCCCACAAACTCGAACAAAAATCAAACATAACAAAAATCTCGACTCAAACCACAAATCACCGATTTCTAACTAACCTCATATGAATCTCGACGGAATTGGGTCTGGGTTCTTGTAAAAGAGGCTTTGACCAGTTTTTGAAATTTCGATGAGATTTGACTGAAAAACGAGTCAGATTTTGATGAATTTCTGGCGAAGGAGATGCTTTTTCGATGAGAACCCACCGGAATAGTAACATCTGAGAATTGGCAGTGTTCTCCGATTGACGATTCCGGTGATAATTTCGCCGAAAAATGGGACCAAAACGTGTTTTCTCCCTATCGAGTCTCTCTCTCACTCTCTCAATTTTCTCTCCATTTTGTTTTTACCCTTGTTCACTGTGTGTATCGTATGTATCTGTGTGTAGTGAGAGTGTGGATGATGATGTTTCTCTATGGAAGATGGTCTGTGGTGGTGTTGTGAGGAAGAAACAAAAATGGTGTAATTCCCTTTTCAGTTAATAAATAAAAATGACCCTAAACTTGACATCAAATTATAAATTTGACCTTAAACTTTGATAATGCATTAATAAAACCTTTAACTATTCAAAATCTGAAAAAAATATGACCTCCAATTTTACAACTTTATGTGTGAATCTCACTCGCGCCTACGTGGAAAGGTAATCCAATCACACCGTGTCACGTTGTTAAAAGGGCTGACTTGGAGAGAGGTCATATTTGTGCAGTTTTGAATAGTTAAAGGTCATATTTATTCACTGTCAAAGTTTTGCTTTTTGTGTTAAAACGACGTCGTTTTTTTTATTATTATTATTATTATTATTATTTTTATTATTGTTATTGTTATTATTATTATTATTATAATTTTTTTATTTATTTCTATAGTAGCAACACCTAACTTTTTTTTAATTTTAAATTATTATTATTATTATTATTATTATTATTATTTTATTTCTATAGCAGCAATACCTAGTTTTTTTTTAATTAAAAAAAAAATAGCCACTAGCAGGGATCGAACCCGCACAGTAGGTTGAAGGAAGCGTCCAAGAAGAGTAAATAACACCACTGAGCTATCTAAGTGCCTTGTGTCATGTGGTTCAACATTAATATACGTACATAAATATACATTTTCTATCTTATATATATTTCACGTAATTTTTTTACCGAGGGGATTCGGGTGAACCCATGGCAACCACGTAGGTCCTCCTCTCGTTAATTTAATAGCGTTAATTTAATAACATTTTAATTACGTTAATTTGATAACGTTAATTTAATATACTAATACTACTATCCTTAATAACATTAATTTAATAACGTTTTATTAAAACTATAATTTTTTTATTATTAGTATAGTTTTATCTTTAATTTAATATTTAAATAAATAATATTTAGATATATTATATAACTTAAATTTGTCCCCTGCTTTATAATATATATACATACCCGTTCGATTTTTTCATATGAGGCTAACCCGCCTAATTAATAAATTTTTAATATTGCTTTTTTTTCTGCAATGACAAAAGAAATTAGATGTCATTTTCATCTTTGAGCCGAAAATAATGAAAAAATAATAGTGAAAAGTCATTTAAAGGCCATATTTGTACAGTTTTGAATAGTTAAAGGTCATATTTGTGCATTGTCAAAGTTTAAGGTCATATTTATGTATTATGCCCTTAGATTTTAAGTTGGACGCGCCTAGTTTTACGTGTTGAACACGCGTTTTGCCACATAGGATTGGAGGTCATATTTATGCAGTTTTGAATAGCTAAAGGTCATATTTGTGCACTGTCAAAGTTTAAGGTCAAAGTTATAATTTGATGTCAAGTTTAGGGTCATTTTTATGTATTAACTTTTTTTTTTTTCAATCATTTGCCCCCAACTGAATTGTGTGTGTGAATATCGTGGCCCCCCTCCCTTTATCTTTTTGTTGTTATCCTTGGGTGCAATATATTAGTGTATGTATATACTCTTTTTTTTTGTCTTCTGTCAATGAGAAAATCCCCTTTTTGTCTGTGTAGTGTTGTATTGTGAAATTAAGGTGGGGTAGGATAGTGAGGTGGGTGAGTTAGTTAGGACAAAAGTTGTTAATTTGTTATGGAATTTTTTTGTTATTTTTTATATTTTTGTGGGGTATAATTACATGGGTGAGAGTATATGATAACGTGAGGTAAAAATGGATGAATTGAATTTTTGGAAGGGACAAAATTAGGTGTCTACATTGGCCAACATCAGGGGGACTTTATGTACTATGCAAGTCACTATTGGAGTATACTTACTCATTAATTATTAAAATGTCACTACCTTTTTTCATATAATACAATCATTACATTTATTCAAGTCATCTATCCTTTAGATATTACTATGCTCATCAATATTTGATCTTAGCATAATTCTGCTTACCATATCATTGCACAATACATACAACTTAATACCATTACAACTCAACTAGATTCATCACTAGAACAACTAAAAAAAATCATGTTCGTATATTACATTTACAACAATCTCCTTTCGGGCACATACCATATAGTATAATAAATATCACATAATCAATCAATAATATAGTTTCTGAGATTAAAGTTAAGTACTCGTGTCTTTATCCACATCAACTCCATGCCCGCAAGCCTAGATATGCTTTCTTCCATCAATTCTAAATTATGAAAATATAAAATAACACGATCTTCTACTCATTAAACCTAACCTACCTGGATGCCAAGTTTTTGAATGAAGCAAGCCACAATAAGAATGCTCTTTCCTTTCTTTCATGCCTTGGAATAATCAATCATCTAAAAATCAAGCAATTATAAGTAATTACTCTTCAAACAAATATCTTGAAGATTCAAACCCACTAATTCTACCCTTATTCAAGGTCTATATCATTCCCCAAGTTCAATTAACCATTAATTATTAGTTACCTTTTTCAAGCTTAATCTATCTCTATTAATGGAGTTTTTATACTAAAGGTCTCATCTTTACGGAATTTAAGGTTCCTAACCATCAAAATTCATAATCTAGTTTACGAAATTAATGTTATAAATCTTTAATTTATAGTTTAGAATCAGCTCTATTTCATATTAAAAACACCCCTGAGTATTCCCTAAAAGAATTTCACCATTAAAGGTCTTTTTAAGGATTTTAAGATGTTAAAGAATTAAAAGACGAATAAAATAATGAAAAACTTACCTCAATGAATGAATTTCACCTTAAGTCTAGAAAAATCACCTCTATAGGGTTTGAGAATGAAATTTGGGGTTTTTAGACCTAAAGTATGGCTGAATCTGATTTAAATACTATCAGAATTTTCGTTACAGTGAAATTTCATTTCAGCCTGGACAGTGCTCAGTAAAACAGTAATAACTTTTTACTTCAAATTTGGATTGATGAACGGTTTGTTGCATTGGAAAGAGTACTCAAAGATATTTAATTTGGTGGGTGTTGGGTTTCATAAATCCTTATATTCTAAGATATGATCATTTGAAGTTGATCCTAATAAAAACCCATATCGGAACTCATCGGAAGAAAGTTTTATACCTAACTTTGTGTTAGGGATATTATACGGATTTGGTTCATACCTAAAGAACTTTTAAACTAAAGTATTGATATTAGCGCTCGTGAATAATTAAATTCAGCGAGCTTGAGTCTATCTAGACACATTCGAAGGCTAAAATCTTCGCCAAAAAATTTGAGGTGACATAATAAATAAAATATTGACTATTTTGGACCCAAGTTAATATTGAGGAATGAAAATTAAGAATTTTCATGAATTTAGTACGAATAATTTAGTAACGCCGAAATGAGTCGTTACAATTTAACATAAGTTTTGAAAAGAAAAAGAAAAAAGAAAAAAAAGCATATATTCAACTTCTAAGTGGTAGTTTAATGGAAAAGGGGAGAAAGTGGAAACTAGGAGCACAAAAGCGATGAAAACATGTCCACTTTAGCCCAATAGAACACAATGAAAAAATAAAGCTGTCAATATGAGCTCGCCCGATCCAGCCTATAATTTGATAGGATTGGGCTACGATATGACCCAGTCCGACTCGAATAATCTCGTTGTCCCGTGGGACTTGAGCAATATGGGTTGGACTGGCTCGTAGACCAATAAAAAATAATTAAAAAATAAAATAGAATATTAAGAATGAAAAAAAAGTCCAAACTCAATCTGTTTGGACCATCATAGATATTTAAATATTAATTATATTTATAAAGATATAAATAATTAAAATACAAAATACAAATTTTTTTAAGAAATCAAATACGTTTGATGAAGATGACGTGATGATGTTGACCACGTCATAAGTGTCATGAGAGTTTTTTTTAAGTGTTCATTTTCACTTTTAATTGACTAAATATTGACATTTCTTTTTGTTTTATTGTGATCAATGGACTAAATTAGGTTAATATTGCTATTTAGATAGTTATATTATTACTCATTAACTATTTCATTTGTTTTTCAACATCTCTATTTGGTTTAAATTTGGTGTCGAAAGTTATTCAATTTCACAAATTATTAGAATTTTTTTATAAACTTGAGACTTGATTAACATGTAGTAACTTCACGTAATATTATATTGTAAATATTTATGTAATTAACATTTTAA
The DNA here is from genome assembly GCA_030864225.1 of Capsicum baccatum var. pendulum. NCBI lineage: Eukaryota > Viridiplantae > Streptophyta > Magnoliopsida > Solanales > Solanaceae > Capsicum > Capsicum baccatum. The sequence goes on from CM061550.1 coordinate 11,476,329, forward strand.
AATTTAAATTAATATTATAAAAATAGTATATTTTAAAAAGTGGATTAACCCGTGGAGGCCCGCAGCCCACTGTGTGATGGGTTGGGCTTGCTATTTTCTGGCTTGTCATGTTGATGAGCCAACCCGGCCTGACCCGTCAAACTCCATAAGCCGTGTGGGCTAACCTAAATGAACTGGGCTGGGCCGCATTGACTGTTCTACTTTATATGAGTGTGACTGTGTTATGAATCAGTCCCAATGTCTTAGTGTTCATATTAACTTAATTTATAAATTATGTTTTCATATTCATAATAACTTAATTATTCAATGTTTAAGAGAATTGTTGAAAATTTCTTTTATTTTTGACCTTTATCTATATTTTTTAGTTGATAAGTTCAAGAGATTTAATTGTTGATATTTATAATTTATATTTGACTTAAAAGGATACAAGTAGAAAGTGGTGTCCACTTAATACTCTAATTTATTGTAATTTTATTGTTAATAGGTATGGATAACATCACAAATTAATTTAATAAGGACTGATGGGTGTATGTTGACTCTGTTGGTAATCTATGGTCAAACTATCCTTTTAGATTTTAGTTGAAATGGGCAATTAACATTTATTAAAATTCTCTTTTAGGTTCTGATGGCCAATATTTCAAAGATTACATCAATATTATATGAAATAATCAATTCAAAAGTTCTACTATATAACATATTCCTCATACTTTAAAAAGGTGTTATATGGGTGTTACAAAAAACTTTAGCACTCACACAAAAAGTAAGTCCAATAAGTTCATTAACCAGTGCTTTCATGTCTGATTTTCTATCTAAATTAGCAAGAATTGTTCTTTCATATTGTCTACATTAATTTTGTTGCTCAAAAAATTTTATATTTACAAGTATCCTGACATTTATGCCTATAAAAACAAGTTCAGGCAATGTTGATGCCTTAAAAAATTATTCAACAAATTTTGTTTGTACTGTATTTTCTGCTGAATTATGATGGGGTTAAAGGAAAAACAATGTTATCTAAACACGAGGAGTTAGAATTGGAGAAACAACTTAAACTTCTCAACAAGCCATCAATCAAAACAATTAAGGTATATATTTTGGGCAAAAAATCATTATATTAATAAGTCTTCTGAGTGATTGTTGTTCTTATGTGCTACTATTAATTGTAACAAAAATAATTATTCTTCTAGCCCATAGTTTTTGTTCATATCATTAACTAGCCCATAGTTTTTAGGGGCTCTAATTATCTGTTATGGATGAGTTTGGGTGAAGGAAAGGACCTTTTTGCCCTTAAAAATTCGAAAGAAGCACCTGAAAATTGGGTGTGTGCTATAGGGCGTGCGTCGCATGCTAATCGCGCGATGCTACTGCCTCAGTCACGAAAATGACCATAACTTTTTGTTCGGGGATCGAATTTTGGAGAAATTGGTATCGTTGGAAAACTAATTCAATTATATACAATTTGGTGGGTCTTGGGATGAAAAATTCCATGTGTATAAAGAGTTATACACATTTGAAGTAGACCCTTGTAGAATCAAATATCGAATTTTGGACGAATCAAAAAATCTTAGCTCAACTTGGCTCAAAGTGATTTCTATGAACACTTTTAACCTCAAATTTAAATCAAACATGAGGATAAAGATTTTGAAACTTGTATTTACATGGGAATCACTTGGATTATAGCTTATACACATAAGAACGATGGTTCATAGACTAGCCCGAAAATGCGGGGTATTACAAGAATTTATTTATTAAACCTAATCTTTACCAAAAATATTTTTAAACGTCGATCGATATTCATCTACCATCTGTAAATTGCAACAAAATAATACAATGATAGAGATATCAAAATAATACAAATAATTCTAATTTTTACACACAATTTTTTTTTCAAAGTCATTCGATACTCATCTAGTAGTTGTAAACTATAACAAAATAATACGATAATAGAGATATCAAAATAATACAACTAAACCTAACCTTTACATAAACAAATTCCTCAAAGCCGACCAACATTTATCTATCACTTGTAAACTGCAACAAAATAATACGCTAAAAGTGATATCAAAATAATATAATTAAACTAAAATTTTACATACAAAAATTTCTCAAAGCCGATCGAGATTCATCTACGAACTGTAAACTACCACAAAATAATAAATTAATAGAGATATTATGATGATACAATTAAACCTAACCTTTACCTAAAAAAAATTCAAAGTCGATGCACATTCATTTAGCATCTGTAAATTAAAATAAAACAATAAGATAGTAAAATATCAAAACAATACAATTAAACCTAACCTTTACACAAGAAATTCTTCAAAGGCAACCGATATTCATCTACAACCTGTAAACTATAAAAAAAAATATAATAGTGATCACAAAGCTTCGATTTTGATCTAATGAATTCTTGTCTAGGCGAAAATTTTGACCCTAAAGAAGGATTTTGAATGAAAACAAAAAGGATATATATATATATATATACACACACACACATGTTGAATTCTATTATGCTGACAAAAACAGTGAAGAGGTTGAGGGTTAGAAAATCAAGCATCCACCAATCTAGACATACAATTGAATCAAGTTACATGAGCATCAATCACATTCTCCCAATAGGCAAACTGATTTCTTCTCTAGTTTAACGTACATCTCAATATTTATATTGTATTTCCTTAATAGATTCTTATTTTAGGAGTATTTTTCTAATTGAACAGTAGCAAAAAAAATATTAATTAATTCTCTTACCATATATTTTAGGAGTCCCATATATTTTAGAAAGTCTAGTTAATATAATAAAAGATAATTAAATGATAAATTAAAAAATAGTGAAAGATAGTTTTGTCTAAAGAAGAGTCTTTTAATGAAGGGTAAAAAGTTCAAATCACTTTTCTAAGGGTCTTCACACTTTTAATTATATATATATAATAAAAATAAAAATGTCTTTAAAAAATACCTTCTTTTTTTTTTGTTTATGAAAATGAAATTTCTCCGAACTCTATTTTTTTAATAAAAAGATTTTATATTTATTATTTCGGCAACGTACATAATCAAGTAAGTTATATTGTTACACCCCTTTTCTTACAAAAAAAATGATTATGATTTTAAGGTTTAAAAGAGTTTTTTTATTTAGTGACAAAAAGTAAAGATGTTTAAAAAATAATTCATTTTAAAATTAACTCAGATTCGCCACTTGACATAAATCTGATTTGCCAAGTCACCTTTGGAAAATCTTTTTTCAAAACTATTTAACTCTTTAAGACTGATTTGAGAACAGAGATTTCGGTTAAAGAATTCTGCTAACTGAGGGGAAGGTGTTCGGCACCCCTAGATCCCCTGGTTCGACCACGGTCGCTTCATGGAGTATATCGGTTAGTATGATGCTACGGAGTGTATAAACCAACAAAACACATAACAAGCAAACAAAACAACCAAATAATCAAAAACCTAAAAAATAATGTCCAGTCCGAATTATACAGTCCCGAAAATAGAAAACTACTGAAATATAAATTCTATTGTAAGCTAATCCTAGCATATGCTCCATTCGATGTCTCGGGCCTTGATAACGAACCAGTTTCAAGTACAACTGTCTCGGGGCATTCCCCAGATAAAACAATACAGATACCTCAAGGCATTCCCCGGCCAAATGAGTACAATTGAATAAAATGCGATAAAACAAAGCCATTCAACCACATATTTCAAACATTTCATCTATCCACAATGCCTAAATTTGCCTATCCGGCCTACCATTTGCCTACCAATTTCAACCCATCGTGATGCTATTACATTTAACAACATCAATACTCATTTCGAATTAAACAATCATCAATGAATCAAAATAAAATCAATATTCGCTTCTTTCAATTTTTAACTACCAATCTTAAATCTCAAATGAAATATCATTTCATCATACAAATCATAATCCAAGGGAATCAACCAAATCAAACAAGTAGCAATTCATCACCAACCAAGATCAAACAACACAGGATATTCAATCCAACAAACAACACAGGATATTCAATCCAACCTACCAAATATAATAAAAGATGAAATAAAAAAATGATAAGAATAGAGTTGGACCTTGATTGAAGCTTTTATTGTGCCAAATTATGTGATCGAAAGACCTAGTCGGATTTGAAAACTCCCGATTCGAACCTCGATACCAATAGACCAGTCTCGAACAACCTCAATACGAGCCTAAATCATCGATTTTGACTTGAACTTAAATGGGTTTGATGGAATTGGAGTGGGTTCTTGTTCGCGGCTTCATCGGAGCTCCGGTGACCCAAACAGTAATAAAGAATGTGAGATTGGTCGGGTTCTGATAAGATTTTGGGGGTTTTCTCGCTGGTTTTGGGGTTCTGGCAGTTTGGCAGTGATGGGATGGTGTATTCTGACAAGGCTTCATCGAAATCCGAGCTAAAACCAGTTTTGTCTCTATTTTTATTCTCTCCCGATCTTCTCTATTTCTGATCTCTATCTCCCCTTCGCTAATTTTCTCTACCTTTGCTACTGTAACGCCCTAAACTTGGTGCCCAATGCGCTACACGATGCTCATGACTCCGAAGGAACACATGCTAACTCATGACTGATATTTGTACCTGTACACTGCATAATATAATATAATAATGTGGAAACATACACTGAAAGGCCATAAGGTTCAATACTGAACATAACTAAATAACGTAACATCTGTGTGGGGTAATAGGATACCCAAAACAAAACTGAAAATACTGAAGCCTGAAACTTGATAGTCTAGAAAGCCTCTAACATGACTGTCTGAATGAGTTAGAAGTTGATGGGACATGTCCCCAACTAACTCCAACTAATAATCTAATCAATAAGATAATAGAGAAATAATCATGTCCTCGAAGGATGAGGACTCACTTCTAACTCTGACTGCTGAAACTGAGGTCTACTGTTGATCTGGAGCTCGTGTCTCTGAACCTATGGTGTAACATAAAAAGAAAGCACCATAGCACAAATGTGTCAGTACAATGGAATGTACTGAGTATACATGTGAGGTAGGCTATATGCAAGGGTTTACATGCATGATTAATGCTAACTGATTGTCTAACATGAATGTGAGAGTGCATGCATAAATACGTAATTGTAAATGACACCGTGATAACATGATTACTGAATCTGAATACTGATAACATGACATACTGATAACTGATATAACTAATAACATGAGTGACTGTAGCTGACAGTCCTGAATTTGATGGAACTATCTGAGTTTTATACTGTATCTGAGTTGACTATATCTGACAGTCCTAAAATCTAAATAACTATTTGAGTTCTATTACTGAGACTGATCGACTGTATCTGATAGTCCTGATTCTATAACATGAAATTGTGGGAAGTAGTTATCTAACCGACATGCCCCTGATATACCATTATGGCTGAGTTGGGGTCCAATCTGTAACCCCAATTGGAAGGGTATCAATACTGCGCCACTGGTAAGGATAAGCTGTGGGTAACCCTTATCTGATAGTATCCCCTATACAAAAATAGTGGGGCCCTTATTTGACAGTGCTTATCCACCTCATCAACCCTCATCTGACAGTGTTGATATCTCAACCTATGCTGGCTATATAGTTTTGAAATGCAAGGATGACTGCTAAGGATCATACCCTCATCTGATAGTGTGTGTCCCCATCCTTGAGTTCACTCGGTGTTAATTTTTACTCCCATCCGCATAGACACTGAACATGATTTAACTGAAACAAACATGGGTTGAATTACTGAATTTCATTGACTGATGGAATACTGCTGATATCTGACAACTGAGTGAGTTCATGAGATCATGGATATTTCCTGAGTCATAAAACTGTCTGAAGTCTAAGGATTCATAGCTTGACTGAGAGTATCATGAAAACATGACATGGCTCTAGGCACACAACTAATATTTCAGGTACAAGTACCCCCAGGACTCGATGGAAGGAAACTGACACCACATGACACTTCTTGATCATAGAAAAAAAAGTTCACAATTCGTGATGCCATAAATAGGGAATTTCATGCTACACACGGTTATCATATTCTTGTTCATGGTGATGATGCATATAATTGAATTCATACATTTCATATTTTAACATCATGTCATCCTATCAACATATGCATTGCACGACAATAGCATGGAATCCTTTTGAATATAAGAGAATAGCATACATTTGACATTTAAATCAAATTCTAGCTAGATTGCATGGTTTCTATTCCTTTAAGAATTTTATCAAACACCTTGCATGCACATACTAGGGCATAGGTGTTACCATCAATTAATGAATCAAAACACCACAATTCAATCCAATTTCACAAGTTTCGATTCACATAATATCATGGTATCATGAACATCACATAAAGATTCTAACTTGGGAGTTGTATAACAACAATCACACAAACATAATCAACCCACAACAAAATAACATGGTTCATAATTTAAAAGAGAGTTCTTGAGCTTTATGGATGAAAGGAATCCATAAATCAACACACGCATACCTTAGACGAAAGTTCCTTAACGATCTACGGCAAAATCTCTTGAACTTGGGTCTTCAAATTAAAACCCTTGTTCTTGTTCTTGTTCTTGAGAGAAATTGTGAAAAGAGAGTGTATTTTGGTGTAAATGGGCATAAATCCCGTGTTATGAGTATAAATAGCGTGGAAAAAAAGGTCTATTTTACCCCTAAAATGCTGAGCTGGGAGATAAAAATTTTTGGCAGTATGCGATGGAGCGTGCGTCGCATGCTAGGATCATGCGGCGTGTGCTAATCGCATGATGCTACTATTTCGAAATCCAAAAATATCCTAAACAAATTTTAAAAATTCCAAAACTCCTTCGGGATGTACTATTACCTTGCCCCATCATAACGCAACTTGAAAATAAATAATCGAAGGTCGGGAAGGTCGTTAAGTAATTCCACGAAATTTGAAGGTCTAAAATAAGACTAAGTGTTGAATACTTAGTAAAATTTTCTGAGTATTGGAGCTTGTAGAGCTCAAGGAGCTGAATGTTAGACTTAGGATTTTACGGGGCTTACAACTACTAATTCTATGTTGTTCAACTGTGTGTGTGCGTGTGTGAGGTGTGTGAGTTAATTTCAGTGACTGTGTGTGTATGGGGTCAATGTTTGTGTATTTTCCACCGGTGAGGATGAGTGATTTTCTTTACGTTTTGTGAAGTTTCTACTGTGTGTATATGTTCACTATGCTTCTTCAATGGAAGTTGAAGAAAATTTTTGTGGGTCTGTGTATCTTTTTCCTCTTTCAATGGAAAACAGAGGAGTGTCTTTTTTTCCTTTCAATGGAAAACAGAGGAGTGTCTTCTTCTTTTGTGTATAATGCGTGTCTCTGTATATATTTCTCTTCAGTGAAAAAAACATGTTGGGGGAAGGGGGTTAAAGGGTAGGGGTAGGGTATGTGAGGGGTCGGATGAGTTTGTTAAATTTTTTAGGATGAGGTGTTAATTTTTTATGGATTTATTGAAATTTTGTTATTTTTGTGGTGGTATAATCACATGAATAAGGGTGTATGATAACGTGATGTAAAAAATGGATAGATTGGGTTTTGGGGAGGGATAAATTTAGGTGTCTATATCATGCCCCTTTTTGGGTGTAAATCAAAGTGTTTCCAGACAAAAAAGTAGACAACGTGACAGAATTTTGCCCCGACCATTATTCAAAGAAAGAAATAGAAGGAAGAAGGACAATCAAATCTTGATTTTGGGTATTTTACCTGTCTCAAGTTTTGTGAGAGTCAAGTCACATATGGTTCAAAGGAATAAAATAAAGGACTATACCGAGTTGGAGAGTCGAGTGAGGTCCAATCGAGGTTCCGATCTGCGGATCTGTCATTACATTAAAAATGAAAATTACAAGTTAAAACATAAATGAAATTAGAAAAATCATATCTACACAGCTTCTTTTGAACTCTTGACTTGAGTTTCATCACCCTATTCTTCAGGCGGGCTCCTGACTTGCAATTTCTTCAACTTGTTGCTTGGCTTTCAATTTCTTCACCATATTCACCAGGCGGGTTCTTGACTTGCTATTTTTCAATCTGTTGACTTTCAATTTCTTCACCTTGTTGCTTGACTTTCAACTTCTTCACCTTGTTGCTTGACTTTCAGCTTCTTCACCTTGTTGCTTGACTTTCAACTTCTTCACCTTGCTGCTTGACTTTTCATTTATTCGCCCTATTCTTCAGACGGGCTCCTTTAATCACATTAAAGCTAAAAATAAAATTATCTTAAACAAAGATTATTATAAAGAGATTCCATTTGCCGAAAAACTAAAGTTTCAAACAACAGGAATTAATTTTTTTTTGCCCCAGTTTATCATCAGAAAACTTTTGTGAATGTCAAATCCAATCATAACTACTTGCATGTTGCAATGATGAATCAAGACATTGACCAAGAAATGCATCTCTTGAGAGTAAAATTAAATGACCAAGACTAGGAAGTGCGTCTCCCAAGAATTAAAATGAGGAATTCTGACTAGAAAGTGCATCTTCTAGAGATAAAGCTTTAAGTTAGGAAGTGTACCACATGAAAAATGAAAATTGACAAGAAAGTGTGTCTCCTAAGGGTTAAGTGCAATAACTCAACTATAAAGTGCATTTTCTAGGAGTCAAAGGAAATGGCTCAACTAAAAAGTATATCTTGTAGGAATCAAGGGGAATGACTCAACAAGAACGTACATCTTCTAGGAGTCAAGACTTAAGATAGGAAGTACATCACCTAACAAGTAAAATTTGAACTACCCAATCAAGGAAGTGTGTATCCTTACCAATGTTGCTTGAATTACCCAAACAAGGAAGGGCATCTCCTTACAAATGCCACTTGAATTACCAAAACAATGAAGTGTGTCTCCTTACAAATGTCACTTGAATTACCCAAACAAGAAAGTGTGTCTCCTTAAAAATGTCACTTGAATTACCCAAACAAGGAAACGCGTCTCCTTACAAATGTCTCTTGAATTACCCAAACAAGGAAATGTGTCTCCTTACAAATGTCGCTTGAATTATCCAAACAAGGAAGTGCTTCTCCTTACAAATGTTGCTTGAATTACCCAAACAAGGAAATGTGTCTCCTAGGGGTTAACTACTCAACTAGAAAGTACATTTCCTAGGAGTAAAGGCTTAAATTAGAAAGTATGTCACCTACCAAGCCAAAACTTGAACTATCCTAGGGTTAAGTGGAGGAACTCAACTAGAAAGTGCAACTTCTCGGAGTAAAGGTTCAATTTAGGAAGTGCATCACCTAATATATGAACCCGAATTACGCGGACAAGGAAGTGTGTCTCCTAGAGATATTGAATTATGAGTTTTACCATGGTTTTGATAACCAAACCTTCGCAACAACATTGCCTCTTGCATTTGTAGAAGTGAGAAATTACGGCCTTTGATGTTTAGGCTTTGAAATCCTTGATTTGAAGGTAACATGCATTCCTGTTTTATACAAAGAAAACTTGTGAGTTTAAAAACATAGTGGTTGGTTTGTGGATTTAGCTTTCGTGGTAATCGCTCTTGCCCCCGTCATATTTAATCTTGCTTCCAACCATTAGAATATGTTATTGACTTGCTGCATCATTGATCCGAACTCAGATTATTAAGAGTGACTCTGAAACAAAACACAGTATTTCTGCTTTGCCATGCTCCTCAGATAAACCCTTTGAACCTTGTGTTTCCATGAGTTCCCAGACTTGTCTGTTGACAAAATTTTCTCCATGCCTTATTTTGTCACACAATCATGTCTAGGATTGGGCATATTTTGATTTCAATCGAAAAAATCAAAAAACCAAACCAAAATTTAAATTTGGTTTCAATTTTTTGATTTTTCGGATCGGATTCGGTTTGTAATTTTAAAATTTTAATTTTTTGGTTCGATTTTTGATTTTAAAAAAAATCAGTTAAATCGAAAAACCAAAATTTTATTAATAAATAAATAATATATGTATATTTTATTATATATATAATATTTAGTAATTCACATTCACAATTAACATTTAACAGCAAATTCGCATACGCTGCAGCCATTGCCCATTGTCAACCCTAAATCCCTATTCTGGTATTCCCTATGCCATTGCTCACGTACACCGGCGACAACGAGTCACGACTCACAAGTATTCCTCCGTTCCACCGAAGGCAAGGCGGTGTTCCTTCGTTGATCATTTTCACTTCTACTGGTCGTGGGTTTGTGGGTTGTGGCTATCCACTGACGCCAGCGGCGACCAACCGACCACTGTGGTTTTATGCAAAAATTATGTTGTTTCATGGACTATTTTTATGAGTTTTGTAGACTATTTATGCAAGGTTATATTATATGTAATGATTAATGACGTTATGTATTATGTTAAGCTTATGATTATTTCATTTCGTTTAATCCATGTTGAGTTATTTATAGTTATTATTTATATTTAAGAATGAAAAGCAGGTCGAATAGAAATTCAAAATAACCGAACCAAATTTATAAAAATCGAACCCAACCGAATTTATTTCGATTTGATTACGGATGCCATTTTTGTCAATCTGAAAACCGATAAACCAAACCTATATTAAATAATCAGATCGAACCGACTGAATGCCCACCCCTAATCATGTCTCTTTCATGTGTTGGATTTTTTGTCTTGCTTTGTGTAATTGAAGAAGCTGGTAGCAAGTTTTAAAATATTTTCTCACTTGTTTTGACATGGACTTGACTCAAATATAGGAGAAAAATGACAATGTTTTTTTTTATTTGGATAACTGACTCAAGAACATGAAATAAAAATAAAAATAAAAATAAAGAGAAGAAAGAAAGGACAATGAATGTCCCCATTTGTACAAAAAAAATGAAAAATTTATCTAAAAATGGTAGTCAACTCTAATGATTATGCCATGCATTTTGGATTAAGCTGCCTAATCTTTCCATCGAAACTTTCTACCAATTGTTCTTGAGTTAATGGCCCTGAAACTGGGTTACTTCCTTGGGTCAATTACATTTGGAGACCCCATTCGGCTAGTAACGCCTTGAAGGGTTTTCGCCAACAAGACTCTCTCATTTTCTTTTCTCAGCTCACCACTATCTTATGGTGTCCGTGAGGGTTCTTCCTCAACAAGACTCTCTTATTTTTATTTCTCTTAGCATACCGTCGTCTTACAGTGCTCGTGAGGGTTTTCACCAATAAGACACTCTCATTTTTATCCCTCTCAACTTATCATCGTCTTACGGTGCTCGTGAGGATTTTTACCAATAATTCTCTCTCATTTTTATTTCTCTCCTGATTCTTTATTCTGAGGAAGACAAGTAGTTCCCAAATTGCATTATCATATGCATTGCATGTTTAGTCTTAACATTCTCAATGATTGATCTGAAGTTTTTTCTTTGGTTGTAACTTTGCTTTTGGAAAAGATTAAAAAGAAAGGATAGCATGAGGCCCAAACGACACTTGAAGTAGGGTAGGACTTACAACTTTTGGAATCGACTCAAACAATGAGGATTAACTCATGCCCCAGTTTCTTTTGGCTGGGTGATTCTAAATTGTTCATTTGGTTGAACCGAGCCTAGAGTAGGGCATCCTACATATCTCACCCTCGAGAGAGGAAAATCAGGTCACACATAGTTCCGGAAACTTGTTCTTTTGCTTTGTCACACCCCTTTTTTTTAACTCCAAAAAGATTGGATTTTTAAGTTCGAAAGGGTTTTATTGTTAAGTGACGGAAAAATGAAAAAATTTGTTTCGAAAAAAAAGGATTATTTACATTATTTTTTCTTATTCAGAGTCGCTACTTGGCATAATTCGGTGTGCCAAGTCACCTTTGGAAAATCCTTTTTGAAATGGTTTGACTCTAAAAAACTGATTCGCGAACAGAGATTCCGGCTAAGGAATTCTGTTGACCGAGGAGAAGGTGTTAGGCACCCCTCGATCCTGTGGTTCGACCACGGTCGCTTGGTGGAGCGTATCGGCTAATTTGGCATTACAAATGTACAAACCACATAAACACACAAAACAAGCAAACAAACAAATCACACAAAATTCAAAACAAACCAAAATAATGTTCAGTCCAAATTATACAATCCAAAATAAAAGAGATGTATATAAAACCTTTTCTATTCTAAACTAATCCTAAACTAAACTCCACCAGACGTTCCGGTCCTTGATCGCGAATGTCCTCCAAGTACAAGATACTTAGGGGCATTCCTCGAATAAATCAATACAAATCCCTCGAGGCATCCCCCGGCCAAATGAATACATTTTTAGTGCGGGAAAATAAAACTATTCAACAAAATTTTAAACATTCCACAGAATTTCCAACATTCAACTGAAGCCACAAATTCTAAACTTTGCCTACCCAAACTATGTTTGCCTAAACCAATCGACGTATCAAGATACTACCAAGTTCAATTAACATTCATTTCAAGTCAAACAACCAATGAATCAAACTAACCAAAATTCACCAATTATGTCAAGTTTTCAATTCTCACCCCAAATTAATTCACGATTCAAAACAACTAAAGATTCACCACCAACACAGATCAAGAAAGACATAACACATAATTTGATGCATCCGAATATAATGAATAATGAACTAACAGAAAAAGGGAATAGGACTGGACCTTAATTCGAAGATTTCGAAATTGAATAATACTTCAATGAAAGGATAGAATCCGCGTTCGAAAACCTCAAACCGAACCTCAACAGTGACAAAATCCAACTCTGATATTGAGGAATTCGAAACCAAAAAACTGGTTGAGACGCGTGAAATACTAAACCCCAAAACAGGAACAAAAAATAATGAATCCCCCGAAGCCCGATTCTGGCGACGGAACACAAAGTCATACGAACCCAGAAACCCCAATACACAACAAAACCAAAGAATAGTGTAGGCTGAGCTTCGGTAAGCTCGGACAGTGGCAAAATGATGAGAAAGGGAGGATTCCGGTGATTTTCAACGTATTCAAGCCGGATTTACTTGAAAATCAAAAGAAACGATGAGATTTTTGGTGAATTCAAATTGGTCGGTCAAGTCGACGAATGATGATCGAGTACCAGCAAAGATCTCGCCAAACTTGGCCAGTACAGAACCTGAGATGGGGCTTCCGGTGAGCGAACAGTCGCCGGAACAGTGTTCTCCGGCCTATTCTCCTTGTCTCTCTCTCTCGTTCAGCTGCTCTCTCCCATATCTCTCCCTCGCAACTCTCTCTCTCTGTGTGTGTTTACCAATTCAGTAAGGTAAAACAGTGAGTGTCGCGTGTGTATTTTCTGAGAGTGTGCGTGTTACTGGTGAGAATGTGCGTGTATTTTGTGGAGAAGAAGATGATGGTCCATGGAATATTTGGTCTCTGGGTCTTTTTTGTGAGGAAGAAGAAGAAAATGGGTCCTCCATTTTTGAGTGATATCCCCTGCCCTTTTATATTTTTTTTGTTGTTTTTTGAATTGGTTTTAAAAAATAAAAATAAAAGGTGAAGTGGGGTAGGGTTGGTAGTGTATAGGTAGGGTGTGGTTGGGAGTAGGTGATCAGGATAAAGTTTGTTAGGATAGGATCCAAATAAGATAAACTTTGTTAAGGGTTTTTATTTTTGTCATTTTATGAAGGGTATAATCACGTGGGTAAGGGTGTATGATAAAGTGAGGTAAAAATGAATAAAATTGGACTTGGGAGGGACAAAATTAGGTGTCTACAGCATGCCCCCTTGGAATGTAAACATGAAGTGTTTTCAGATAAAGAAGTAGACAACAAGACAGAATTTTATCCCGACCTTTATTTAAAGGAAGAAACAAAAGAAAGAAGGACAACCAAGTCTTGACTTAGGACATCCTACCTACCCAATTTATGAGGGAATTGAGTGATAGGTATCTCAAAGGATTGGAAAGATATGGACTATACCGAGTTGGAGAGTCGAGTGAGGTTCTGTCGAGGGTCCAGTCCGCGGCTCTGTTATTACATCAAAAATGAAAATTACAAGTTAAAGCATAAATGAAATTACAAAAATCCTATATATACATCTTCTTTGGGACTCTTGACTTGAGTTTCATCACCCTATTCTTCAGGCGGGCTCCTGACTTGCTATTTCTTTAAATTGTTGCTTGCCTTTCAATTTCTTCACCCTGTTCTCCAGGCGTGTTCCTGACTTGCTATTTCATTAACTTGTTGCCATGCTTTCAACTTCTACACCCTGTTCTGCAGGTGGGCTCCTGACTTGCTATTTTTATCAACTTATTGCTATGCTTTCAATTTCTTTACCCTATTCTGCAGGCGGGCTCCTGACTTGCTATTTCATCAACTTGTTGCTATGCTTTCAATTTCTTCACCCTATTCTGCAGGAGGGCTCCTGACTTTCTATTTGATCAACTTGTTTCTATTCTTTTCAACTTCTACACCCTGTTCTCAAGGCGGGTTCCTGACTTGCTATTTCATCAACTTGTTGCTATGCTTTCAATTTTTTTTTCACCCTGTTCTGCAGGCGGGCTCCTGACTTGCTATTTTTCAATCTGTTTAACTTTCAATTTCTTCACCTTGTTGCTTAGTTTTTCATTTATTCGCCCTGTGCTTCGGGCATGCTCCTGAAATCACATCAAAACTGAAAAGAAAATTATCCCAAATTAAGAAATGCATTTTCTATGAGTTAATTGGAATGACTCGACTAAAAGGTACGTCTTTTAGGAATCAAGGGGGATGACTCGACTAAAAGGTACGTCTTATAGGAATCAAAGAGAATGACTCGACTAAAAGGTACGTCTTCTAGGAATCAAGGGAATGACTCGACTAAAAGGTACGTCTTCTAGGGTTCAAAGGGGATGAATCGACTAAAAGGTACGTCTTATAGGAATCAAAGGGGATGACTCGACTAAAAGGTATGTCTTATAGGAATCAAAGGGGATGACTCGACTAAAATTTACGTCTTATAGGAATCAAAGGGGATGACTCGACTAAAAGGTACGTCTTCTAGGATTTAAGGTGAATGACTTGACTAAAAGGTACGTCTTCTAGGAATCAAGACTTAAGTTAGAAAGTGCATTACCTAAGAAGCAAAATTCGAATTACCCAATCAAGTAAGTGTGTTTCCTTATCAATGTTGTTTAAATTAGCAAAATAATGAAGTGTGTCTCCTTACCAAAGCTGCTTGAATTACCAAAACAAGGAAGTGCATCTCCTAGAGATCTTGAATTATGAGTTTTACCATGGTTTTGATTACCAAACCTGTGCAGCAACCTTGCCTCTTGCATTTGTTGAGGTGAGAAATTACGGCCTTTGATGTTTAGGCTCTGAAATCCTTGATCTAAATGCAACATGTATTCCTATTACATACAAAGAAAACTAGTGAGTTTAAAAACATGGTGGTTAGTTTATGGCTTTGGCTTTTGAGGCAATTACTCCTGACCCCGTCACATTTAGCTTTGCTTCCAAACATTAGCATATGTCATTGACTTGCTGTATCATTGACTCAAACTCAGCTTATTAAGAGAAACTCTGAAACAAACACAATATTTCTTCTTTGTCGTGTTTCTCAAATAAACCCTTTGAACCTTGGTATTTCCATGAGTTCCCCGACTTCTCTGTTGACAAAACTTCCTGCATGCCTTTTTTTTGGGCTCACAATCATGTCTCTTTGATGTTATAGCTTTTGTCTTGCTTTGTGTAATTAAAGAAGCTGGTAGCCAGTTTTGAAATCTTTTCTCACTTGTTTTGACACGGACTTTACTCAAAGACAAGAAATAAAAAAAGAATGACAATTTTTGTTTTGATAACTGACTTAAGAAAGATAAAATTAAAATAAAGAGAAGAAAGAAAAGACAATGAATGTCCCCTTTTAAAACAAAGAAACAAAAAATTCATCTAAAAATGACAGTCAACGCTAATGATTATGCCATGCATTTTGGATTAAGCAGCTTGATCTTTTCATCCAAACTTTCTACCCATTTTTGTTGAGTTAATGGCCTTGAAACTGAGTTGCTTTCTTAGGTCAATTGCATTTAAGACCCCATTCGGCTAGTGGCACCTTGAAGGGTTTTCGCCAACAAGATTCTTTTATTTTCTCTCGGCTCACTATCGCCTTATGGTGCCCGTAAGGGTTTTCACCAATAAGTCTCTCTCATTTTTATTTCTCTCGCGATTCCCTATGCTGAGGAAGACAAATAGTTCCCAAATTCATCATCATATCCCTTGCATGCTCCGCCTTAACATCCTCAAAGATTGATCTGAAGGTCTTTCTTTGGTTGTAACTTGATTTTGAATAAGGTTAGAAAGAAAGGATGGAATGGGGCCCAAACGACACTTGAAGTGGGGTAGGACTTACAACTTTTGAAATAGACTCAAACAATGAGGACTAACTCATGCCCCAGTTTCTTTTGACTGGGTGACTCTAAATTGTTTATTTGGTTGGATCGAGCCCTTAGTAGGGCAGCCTACGTATCTCACCCCCGAGAGAGGAGAATCAGGTCATGCGTAGTTCTGGCAGCTTGTTCTTTCACTTGATTATATTTTTTTCTTTTGTTGACTCTTTTGTCTTTGGGACTTTTTTGACTTTATTTTTCTTAACACTCATCTTTTCTTTCTTTTTCGACCTATTTTTTAAAATTTTGTTAACTCTTACCTTGATTCCAAAAGAGGGATATGAAAGAAAATAACACTAAAGCCCAAATGGGGGTAAACAAAGGATGACACAGTGTTTGGATAGCAGAATGAAATGCCTTCATCATATCAATTCTTGAAAATGCTAGTACATAGCATGCAATGCAAAAGTGCATGATCAAGATCACTTATGAAATGTTTTACAACACTAACTTGCCCCGAGCATGTGTGCCACCTCTTTTTCTACACTTGCCCAGCTTACAACTCCACTTTGTTATACATTCCTCATGCTGAAGGACTCATGACTTCGTGGAGCTAATTTTCTTCCTGTTTCTCTAAATCAGATCACGTAGACACAGTTTGACCTAATTAAGACATGTCTTTCAATTGATGACCAAGTTATCCTTGCGATTCTCAAAAAGTCTTAATTTTCAAAGAAGGCTTCAAGTTGATCACCAAATGCCCCAACACTCTATTTATTTTCTCAGATGCTCTCGCTCTCTTTTCCTAAATTTAACTCTCTGATTCAATGCTTCATGATTAAGCTAGATTTTAAGATCTAACTGAAAATTCCGCAGGCATGTCATATCACTAGAATCAACATAAAGTGACTGTATAAAGAAAACAAACAAACAACACATATTTGAAACACAAAAGGAAAGGGACACTTCATTTTGTTGAAATAAAAGATAAAAGGGTTTGAACATAAATGACAAAGGGACAAAACATGATAGATCCCGAACTACAACCCTGAAATAATTCGCAAAACAGGAAAGAAAACAAAACAAACTACCAGACCTCTTCCTAGTAGGGAGATAGGTGAATTCTCAATTGCTTAGCCTGACAACTTAGCCGCTGGTTTGCATATCAGCATGACTAGAGCTTTTCTCACTATCAATGTTCTGCACCATAATTGATCCATCATGAAACATCTTTTCAATTTCTCTTTTCAAATCTCGACAATCTTCAATACTATGACCTTGAACCTCAGAATGATACACACATGTGCGTTAGGATCAAAATTTCTTAAACGCCGATTAAGGGTGTGCCCAAGGAGAGGAGTGATAATTCCTTCCTATACCAATCTCTGAAATAAACTGGCATATGACTCTCCAATTGGTGTGAAGCTATCTCTCGACTTCTGCCTCATTTCATTATTTGGCTTGGATAGAAAATCTGGCTTAGAAGGGTTTTGGTATGTTTGTGGAGTTAGAGGATGACTCTGGAGCGTTGGGGTATGCCATTGTGGGTAAGATGAGGGTTGAACATGTGGTTGTATATTATATAATGGATAGGGATGTGGAGGAACAGAGTACAATGGATTTTGGGAGTGATTAGGTGGAGCCTGGGCATAAACTTGAGCTTGAGCCTGAGATCGACGACGACGTGGTCTTCTTGACCTATCTTGCTGTCCAACTATAATTGCAGATGCATCCTCCTCATTCTTTTCCTCCCCAACACTTCCTGAACCCTTTTGAATTACTTGAGTAGTCGCTTTAATGTTGCAAAGTTCACAATGCGATCAGTCTTAATTCCGTCTTCTATCATCTCCCCCATTTTAAGGACCTTAATGAACGACTTGCCTAATGCAGGTAACAAGTGTTGATAATATGTTTCATCCCGCGCTTGAATAAACACCTCCACTATTTTGCTTTCTTTCATTAGCGATTTTACTCTAGCAGCTTGTTCGCGCCATCTGATCGCATACGCCCTGAAACTCTCAGTATTCTTCTTTGTTATACTAGTTAGGGATTTTTCGTCAGGGATCAACTCCACATTGTATTGAAATTGTTGCACAAATTTGTTAGCTAGGTCATTCCAACTAATCCATTTGTCAATGTCTTGGTCAACAAACCATTCTGAAGCTAGACCTGAAAGACTCTCACCGAAATATGCCATGAGTAATTCTTCCTTCCCTCCAGCGCCCCTTAGCTGGTTACAATAACGTCTTAAATATGCTACAGGATCGCCATGTCTATCATACTTCTCAAACTTCGGCATTTTAAAACTAAGAGCAAGATGTACACCAGGAAACATGCACAGATCTTTATATGAGACATTTTTGTACCCCCCAAGTCCTTGCAAGTTTTTCATAGTCAGTTCCAAACTTCTCAATTTTCTGGCTATTTCCTCTTGTTCTTCTATCATAACAGGCTTATCAGTGTTAGGAGGAAATTCAGGCGGTTGAGGGCAATCGTAAGAACCAGTCAACTTAAATGTAGGCTCGAGAGCATAATGCTGATCACTAAAACTATTCAATGCAGGCTCTCTTGTAGAGTAGGAAGGCACAACTTGTGGATGAACATCAAAAGTAGGAGGTGGGGGTGGCACCGCAAAAGCATGAACAGCAGCTGGAGCCGAGTATGTGGTCATCTTGGATTGGGGAGTGAGGAAATGAACATTGGAAGTGGTTGGATATTGTTGCCCCGGAGTCGATCCTGATGCATGTTATGGCATATCAACAAAAATGGAAAATTGTGCATGTGACACGAGAGGCAAGCTAGAAAGATATTCCAGATTATAAGTGGGCACTGGAGAAGGCGGCAACCCATTAGCCCAAGCTTGATGCATTTCTATTATTTGCCGCCTTAATTTCCGAATCTCTTCATTATCTCCTACATTTTCATTCCCCGAACTCCCTATCTGATTAGTGACAACTAACTCGGTATCCTTGCTGGCCATAACTTCTTCTGTGACTTGGAGCAATATGGAGGACCAGCTAAAATGCCACAAACCAACCACCTTAAACTAACTGGACAAGAGATAGCAAATGCGTTAGAGTTCAACGATTTTTCAAAACCTGTTTTTCTTTTTTTTAAAAAAAAAATCACCGAACCCTAGAAGGGCGCCTACGTATCTCACCCCGAAAGGGGAGAGTTAGGTGTGCGCAGTTCGTGAAGTCTTGCCAAAATGGCCAATTAAACTCTTTTTCTCATTTTTTTCCTTGAAACTTTAAGAAGAAAAGAAAATAACAATTTGTCAAAAGAATTGACGAAAATCTTTTTGTAGTTTTCTCTTGAATATGTATATGAAACACCTACTCTAAATAAAGAGTGAAGAAAATCTTTTTTCGAATTTTTTGGAATAAGATCAACCAAAAATAAAACCTACGACTATTAAGGATTTTTTTTGTATTTTTATTTTCAAGACATGTATGAAACACCTACTCTAGATGAAAAGTGAAGAATTTTTTTTTTTTGGATTTTTTAAATAAGATCAACCAAAAATGAAACCTACGACTATTGAGAAAAATCTTTTTTTTTTCTTTTCAATACATGTATGAAACACCTACTCTAAATGAAGAGTGAAAAAAAATCTTTTTTTAATTTTTTTTTTTAAATAGGTTCCCCAAACCAACAATAGGTTGCCTATGTATCTCACATCCCGAAAGAGGAGAATCAGGGGTGCGTAGTTCGTCCAGATTGGACAATTAATGATTAACTAATAAATTGATCCTAACTTAAGAGACACAACCAAAAACAAATGAATAAAGACTTTTTGGATTTTCAACTAGACACTTCAACTAAGACTGACACCACCAATTATGAAGAAAAATCTTTTTGGTATTTTTTTCTTTTGACAAATAAGTAGAAAAGGCAAACAAAACCCTTTTTTTTTTAACTTACGGTACTTTGAGAAGATAAATGCAAAACGTAAAAAAAAATCTTTTTGAGTTTTTGGATTGTGAAGAACAAAAGCCATTAAGAACTCTAAAATAAACTACGACACTCCTTTTGATTCATTCTTTTCGACTCACTTTTTCTATTTTTTCTTTCTTTTTCGGTTTTCGCCTATGCACCTTACTCCTAAAAAATGTTTTTGCCCAAACCAGTCGGTCAAATAACCTCGTGACCCTCAAAGATGAAACATTTAGCACGTAGGGATGCCTTAGAGGTGAGTCTCCTACAAAGGGCCAAGTGAGCCCTGCTAGGTCTTTAATATGATGCACATAAGCATGACCTAAAGGCTGACCTACGTTGTGGTTCACTAACAAGGCTGTTCGGGGGAGCATATGGTCGATAGTGGCTGCTTTTCTTTCCACCTACTCCATAACACCGACGGCTCTTCCCCTAAAATAAGGGTGACTCAACTAGAGGTCGTGTACAACACGTGTACTACAGACTTGTTGTAGAAAGAAGGCCTGGGGGTAGACACATGATGCCAGATATAAAAGCGGTAACATATAGGATAAATACTGTACACAAAGAGCACGAAAATGCACAACAGTGATAACAATAATACAAACAATAATCACAAACAATGTTGATACACCCATAATGCCAAACAAAGCTGATATGACTCCAAAAATAAGCTCGAATTTTGAAATAATCCCTAGCAGAGTCGCCAGAGCTGTCACACCCCTTTTTTTTAACTCCAAAAAGATTGGATTTTTAAGTTCGAAAGGGTTTTATTGTTAAGTGACAGAAAAATGAAAAAATTTGTTTCGAAAAAAAGGATTATTTACATTATTTTTTCTTATTCAGAGTCGCCACTTGGCATAATCCGGTGTGCCAAGTCACCTTTGGAAAATCCTTTTCGAAATGGTTTGACTCTAAAAAATTGATCCACGAACAGAGATTCCGGCTAAGGAATTCTGTTGACCTAGGGGAAGGTGTTAGGCACCCCCCGATCCCATGGTTCGACCACGGTCGCTTGGTGGAGCGTATCGGCTAATTTGACATTACAAATGTACAAACCACATAAACACACAAAACAAGCAATCAAACAAATCACACAAAATTCAAAACAAACCAAAATAATGTTCAGTCCAAATTATACAATTCAAAATAAAAGATATGCTGAAATATAAAACCTATTCTATTCTAAAATAATCCTAAAATAAACTCCACCTGACGTTCCGGGCCTTGATCGCGAATGTCCTCCAAGTACAAGATACTTCGGGGCATTCCCCGGATAAATCAATACAAATCCCTCGAGGCATCCCCCGGCCAAATGAATACATTTTTTGTGCGGGAAAATAAAACTATTCAACAAAATTTTAAACATTCCACAGAATTTTCAACATTCAACCGAAGCCACAAATTCTAAACTTTTCCTACCCAAACTATGTTTGCCTAAACCAATCGACGTATCAAGATACTACCAAGTTCGATTAACATTCATTTCAAGTCAAACAACCAATGAATCAAACTAACCAAAATTCACCAATTATGTCAAGTTTTCAATTCTCACCCCAAATTAATTCACGATTCAAAACAACTAAAGATTCACCACCAACACAGATCAAGAAAGACATAACACATAATTTGATGCATCCGAATATAATGAATAATGAACTAACAGAAAAAGGGAATAGGATTGGACCTCAATTCGAAGATTTCGAAATTGAATAATACTTCAATGAAAGGATAGAATCCGCGTTCGAAAACCTCGAACCGAACCTCAACAGTGACAAAATCCAACTCTGATATTGAGGAATTCGAAACCAAAAAACTGGTTGAGACGCGTGAAATACTAAACCCCAAAACAGGAACAAAAAATGATGAATCCCCCGAAGCCCGATTCTGGCGACGGAACACAAAGTCATACGAACCCAGAAACCCCAATACACAACAAAACCAAAGAATAGTGTAGCCTGAGCTTCGGTAAGCTCGAACAACGGCAAAACAATGAGAAAGGGAGGATTTCGATGAGTTTCAACATATTCAAGCCGGATTTACTTGAAAATCAAAAGAAATGATGAGATTTTTGGTGATTTCAAACTGGTCGGTCAAGTCGACGAATGATGATCAACTACCGGCAAAGATCTCACCGAACTTGGCCAGTACAGAACCTGAGATGGGGATTTCGGTAAGCGAACAATCGCTGGAACAGTGTTCTCCGACCTATTCTCCTTTTCTCTCTCTCTCGTTCAGCTGCTCTCTCCCATCTCTCTCCCTCGCAACTCTCTATCTGTGTTTGTTTACCAATTCAGTGAACCTGAGATGGGGCTTCCGATGAGGTCACTAAAAGACTTGAAAAGTCTCAATTTTTATTATTGTCTTTTTTTTATTTATTCATTTATTTCGGCCTCGAATCCAAAGTTATATTTAATACAGGTGGAGCAAGACTCGAGCCAAAGGCTCGAAAAATAGTTTAGAACAGGTGAAATGGGTTGAAAGCCCAACTAGACTAGGATAGGTCTCGTTGATTTGGGCCTAATGGCCTAAATCCTTCACTTTCTCCTCCCTTCCCCTTTTATGTGTTTATTTGTTTATTAGTTTTGTTTAGACTTAGTTAAAATCCCTACTAAGTCGCCTAAATCTATTTTACACAAGTCTTTTTTTTTTGAAAAAAATCAAATCACTATTTCAACAAATTAATCTTTTCAAAGTTAATCAAAAGACGATTTTCAAACAGTCCGGCTAACCGCAAGTTAGCGGACGTTTTAGGTGCCTAACACCTTCCTAAAACGTTACTAGGAACCGCTTATCTAGAATCTCTAACTTGAAACGAATTTTCTATTTTGAATCGTTTAAAATGTTTTATAAAGGGAAAATTCAAATTACCCAGGATGAAAGAAACTGGGGCAAAAGTTTATTTTCTTAAAAGAATTGATTCCAAAAGTTGAATGTTTTACCCAATGATTATGTAAATTTTTGAACCTCATGCCGCCCTTTCTTTCTAACCCCTTTCCAAAAGCCAAGTTACAACCAAAGAAAGACCTTCAGATCGATCTTTGAGAATGTCAAGGATAAACATGTTATGAGTGCATGATATTTCATATTTTGGGTGTTATTTTCTGAAAAAAAATAAAAATGGGAGAGTTTTATTGGTGAAAACCCTTTCGGGCACCATAAGACGGCAGTGAATTGAGAAAGAGATGAAAATGAGATAGGCTCGATGGCAAAAATCCATTGAGGTGACACAAGCCGAATGAGGATAGTAATTTAGAGTGAATAAATTCAACAATGGCTCAGTTTCAAACTCAATAAGTGGGCAAAAGTTGACAAATGATTGGTATAGGTAGATCTGGTTGTTTGATTCAAAATGCATGTCATAATCACCAGAATCGGTTTCCACATTCAGATAAGTTTCCTCTTTGTTTTGAAAAAGATATGCCTATTGTCTTTTTCTTTTTGTTTTATTTTAATTTTTCATTTTTGTGTCCTTGTCATCAAACGAAAAAATTTTATTGTCTTTTGAGTCAAATTCTCGTTAGGTCAAGTGAAAAAGGACTCCAAACTCGCTACCAACTCCTTTAAGGGTAAAAGCAAGACAAAGGGTTGATGCACAGAGATAACGTTTCAAAGTAAAAGTAAGGTACTCAAGATGATTGTGATTTGACCATTTTAAACTGTGAAAATGTAAGGGATGTATTGGAAGCTAAACTCAGAAGCATCATACAACAGAAATATGATTTGAGTTGAGGACTCAGTAGTCGAAACTCAGAGTCAAAAGTGTGACAATTTAGTGAATATTTGTCAAAGATTGAAAAAGGAGTTGAGCATGGCAAGTGCAAGAGCGGCCACTTCAAAAGTCAAATATCACAAACCAACCACCACATGTTCTTAAAAACTCATAATTTTTCTTTGTTTGAAACAGAGATGGGATATTCTTTTTCACACTAAAGTTTTCAGACAAAGGGTGCAATTTCATATTTCTGTCAACGCAATAAGCATGGTTACAACATTCGATGTTGGATATTGGTCATGATAAACTTTACTCTTTGCAAGATATATTAAGATCCAGTGACACATAAATTTTTCCAATACAAACAGGGGTAAAATTTTTATGTGTGTTGTATGGGAATTTAATTTTTGTACAGAACCCTCATGAAAAATGGGAATTTATTTTATGCTCAGGACCCTCCTGAAGAATGGGACAGGACCCTACTGAATAATGGGAATTTATTTTATGCTCAGGACCCTCCTGAAGAATGGGACAAGACCCTCTTGAAGAATGAAAATTTATTTTATGCTCAGGACCCTCCTGAAGAATGAAAATTTATTTTTTATGCTCAGGACCCTCCTGAAGAATGGAAATTTATTTTATATCTAGGACCCTCCTGAAGAATGAGATGGTATTTTTCTGTTTCACTATTTGCATTGAGTCCAGGAGTCCACCTGAAGAACAGGGTGAAGAAGTTGTAAGTCCAGAAGCCCGCCTGAAGAACAGGGTGAAGAGATTAGAAACCCAGGAGCCCGCCCAAAAAATAGGGTGAATTTTTGAGTTCAAGTCATGAAAACTTGAATCAAGATTCTAAAGATTGCATTTTTCATTTGTATTTTTCATTTTTGATTTTGTTAGTCATTTGATGTAAAAAAGTAAAAGTCGTCAACCGAAAATTCGACGGAATCTCACTTCACGTCTCACTCTTTCTCTTATCATGTTACCTTTGAACTACTCGTGACCTAGTTACCTTATAACCCGGGGTAGGTAGGATGTCCAAAACAAGGACTCAGTCATATTTTTTCTTTTATTTCAATTTTAAGTTTATTTTATTCTTAGTTTTCAAATAATCCGTGGATTAAAAATCATATCTTGTCTACTTCTTTGTATGAAAACTTTCCGAGATTTCACACAAAGAGGGGCAAAAATGTAGACACGTGATTTTTTATCCTCCCTAAATTTTAACTTGTTTGTCGATATTAAATATTTTATATTTATATAATAATCATATATTATTTTGATTCTTATTTTTATTTTATTTTAATAAATTTTTAGTTAAAAAGTAAATAACTAAATAAAATTAATTTTTAGATATTTTGTTTATATTTTTATTCTAATTTTAAAAATAATATAAAAATATATTATTTATTCTAAATTTTAACCAATAAATTTGTAGTTTTAATACTACTTTGTTATATTTATTTTTGTCTATTTATAAATTGTTATTACGTTTTGATTAATATAAAATTAATTAATTATTATTATATTTATTGTTATTATTATTTTATTTATTTATTTATTATTATTATCATATTTATTTATTATTATTATTATTATTGTCTTCAATTTAAAAAAAGAAAAAATTAAATTAAAAAATTTTTTCTAGTAAAAACTACTCCCCCAATATTTTTTTTCCCCCCCCCAAACAATCCCCTATATAAAGGACTCTTCACCCAACTACGTACAGACTATCAAATAAAAACAGGGAGAAAAATCAAAAGAAAATATCAGATAATAAAAAAAAAAATATCCAACAAAAAGGAGAGAAAGGGTGTGAAGTTGAAGTTCTGGTATTCTGCTTGAAGTTTACGGTGTAGAGATTGCTTTATTCATCCGTTGAATTAATTTATTACAGGTTCCTATTCTATTTTGTGTTATTTATTATATAAATTTTATAATAAATCAAATCATGTTTAAATTCATGTTAATAATTTTAATACTTTACTCAATATGCATGTTTGCTTTTTACTTACGCGAATCTTTTATCATCTTATGTTAAGAATTTGAACAATATATATGTTAAATAATGTCTTGCTAAATAAAAAAAAATTATGCAGACATACACTGTTCTATGAAATTTATATACACCCAGATATTTACTTTCATTGAAAAGCACGCCATACTTTCCTCTTTTTCATTTTTTACTGTACATATATACACACTGGAATGGTGCATAAAAATAGAAATGAGAGAGAGTGAAAAAAAATATTAAAGATTGACGGAGAAAAGATAAATTCATAGTTTGAATTTTTCGGCGAGTTTCTCGCCGGAAATTGACCGAAAACCAACCAATCAACATTGAAAAAACCCATGAAAATGCCAACCATGTGTCGGTATCATCCTCTCCTCCGCCCCCAGCGCCACCCCTACCAACGATGGAACCGCCTTCCCCCTCTCCTTCCCCCATCGCTTCTCGCCGGCGACACCCCCTTCCTCCCAGATCTGCCACGGCGCCACATGCGCCGATGCCGGCACCGCCATCTTTTCCTCCCCCGCGCCGTTGACCCCCTCTCTCCCCAGAATCCCGTCGACCATCCCCTTCTATTACCCACGTCGCTTCGCCTTCCTCTTTTTCGTCGTACCATTATATAGAACTATTCTTAGCATTTTTTTTTTTGAAGATATAAAAGAAAAGATAAAGAGAGGTTTATGTACTTTTTCAGTTATATAGTATATCATGTTTTTTTTTTGTTAATTAATTTGTGACTAATTTATTTTTATCTTTATTTATTTATTTTAAGAAAGAAAAGTTTAGTTTTTGATAAAGTTAGATTCAAGGAAAATTTATCTCGTATAATTTATATGTTTGTAGTTTATGTGATGTTTGTTTTAAGATTATTTAATTTGATGATTATTTAAATTTAATTTAAATTATGTAGTTAAATAAAGTTGATTTTATGTATTTGTAATATTATTTTTATTATTATTATTATTTTTATTATTATTATTAATATTTTTAATTTTCTTATTTATTTCATTATTATTAATAAAACTTAATTATTCGTCGAATTAATTGAATACTTTAATTGATTATTGTTTAAGTTTACTATTAAGATTAATTAATATTTTAAAATATAAAATTGTTATGAGTTATAAAAATTATATATCAATGTTTTAATATTAAATTTTTTTTAAGTATATATTTAAAAACGTTCGTCTCAATTAAGAATGCGGCATACACATATTTACAAGATATTTTAAATTCAAGGATGCAATATTGCACCTTGACAAATATTTTTTCAAAATTAACTTTTCACCGATTTATTTAAAATAAGATAATAAATGAGTTTTTAGAATAATAAAAATGAGCAATCTAGGCCTTAACATAATTCATCAAAATAATTTAAGTCAAGATAAGTCAATAAAAGCGATCGTGCTATAACCACGGGACTCGAGGGGTACTTCACACCTTCCCCTCGGTCAACAGAATTCCTTACCCGGTCTTCTGTTTTCGCAGATCATAATAAAGAGTCAATTCCTTTTGATTAGGGATTCATAAAGGTGACTTGGAACACCATAACTCAAACAACCTGTCCAGTAATGGTAAATATTGTAAACATTCTTGTTATATATAAGATAAAATGCTAATTGATTTAAAAGTGTTAAATATTATGATTTATTACATGAATCAATTTTTTTTTAATTAATTTGAAAGTCCTAAAATAATTATTTTTTTCCTTTTCATGCAGAGTTTTTTCCTTAAAAAGCTGTGTGGAACTACTTTTTAAAACTTTGATATGTTTAGGCCCTATTTAACCATGAAAATATTACTTTTTGGGTTGAAGTTGTTGTGTTTGGACACGAATATAAATTGAAATTGTTTTAAAGTTTTGTGAGAGAAATAGAAGTGAAAAAATATTTTTTTTTAAATAACTTTTATTAAATAAAAATAATTCTTATGGTCAAACACTACTATTTTCACTAAAATGAAATAATTAAAAAAAGTGAAAAAATTCTCATGTCAAACGCCTAGTACTTAATTCCTTTTAGGTAGGGATCCTTTTAGCCTTTAGGTATGGAACTCTTTTTTCTCTTCTATTGACCTGTGAATTTTTTTCTCAAATTGTCACTTTTTAGTTCCTTAGATAGTTTAATTAAATAATTTGAAAAAAATAAATAAAAAGATAATTTTATCTATTGTGGAATGTTTTAATAGAGGCAAAAAGTTCAAATTATTTTTCAAAGGTATAAAATTCAATCAATATTTAAAAAGTTTTTTGATTGTTCAACATTATTATGCAACAAAATAACTTGTGCTACTTCTCAAAAATATTTTTCTCATAGAAGTTTGGTCAAATATCTTAATTTTAAAATAAATATTTTTAACATTTTAAAAACTCGATTAAACAACTACAAAAGAAGAAATGTTGAGTGTTAAAATATTTAATCTAAAACGAAAGACATCATAAAATAAATATCAAAAGGAAAAAATTAAGACTTTGAGAATGGATAATGTAATTTCATAGCCCACCTTTACTGTCATAACATTTTTTATTTTTTCAAAAAATATATATAAGTAGTGGTCATGTATATTACTCATACGATCGTTTTTATATGAGTAAATAATTTTTATTTTTTCAAAAATAATGACAGGACAATTTTCTTGGCAGTAACTTCTGTTTTGTATACAAAAAAAAACTACATCATACATATGTATACAAGTTTGATTTTTTGGACTTCATTCAACAACCATCGTTAATTTTATCGATGAAAAATTTTTAACTGAAAAAAACACAAGAAATTATCAAAAAAGATTATCAATTGTTTATTATGTATAAATCAAAATCAAAATAAGAAGAAAACATAAAAAAATATGTAACAACATCAAAAACATATTAAAAAGTAATAACATTAAAATAAATATTAAATATTTTACTAATAATATCAATAATGTAAGCCTTTTCAAGTTTTATCTTCTTAATTTTTTTGAGTAGTGCCTCCCTCCCTCTTTCTTTTTTTTTTTTTTTCAAATTTAAAATACGCAGATGAAAAATACAAACAAAAGCATGAATAGAAATGTGAAACGAACATAACAAAAATAAGCTATCAAATCTTGTTGTTGCTACTTTCTTTTCGGCACGTTGAAGAGTCTTTTTTTTTCTATCTATAGCTAAAGAGTTCTAAACCTAAAAAAGCTAAATGTGGTTAAAAATTACCTAAAATATAGTTAATTGATTTTATAGTCATAAATTTTAGGTACATAATTTAAATAAGAAAAAGTTTAATAACTAAATTTTAATAAATTTTTAATTTATAAAAAGTAGGAAAATAATAAAAAAGACGATTTTATCTAAAACAAAGTCTTTTAATAAAGGATAAAAACTTGAAGTTAAAAGGATAAAACGAAGTCACTTCACACTTTTAATATATTATATATTATAGATATAAATATAAATTATAGATATAGATTATAAATATGGATTATAGATTATAAATATAGATATAGATTGTAATAAAATAGCAGTCTATTTTATCTACTTTTTTCTTATATTTTTAATTTTTAGTCATTTTTTATTTTTCAACTACTATCAATTTTAGTCAAAATTGACAACAATGTTTGATCTCAAATGAAAACTTATTAAAATTTCAATATTATAGTTGTATATATTCTTACTTGTTTACTTATGTTAACTATGACGTGATTTTTGCAGGTAATTGATTCATCTTATTTGCTTAAGAAAAATAATTTCCTTAATTAATTTAGAGATTATTCTTCGTTTTATTTAGTTGTTTGTTCAGTAACTCCTGACCAAAAATAAAAAATCTCTTTTTATTCAACCCACACATTCTCAAGCACTAGTTTCTGCTACACTTAAAATATATACTTCTCTTTGTTGTTGTGTTGCTTTAACATATTTCACTTTTAAATACTTGATGTCATGACTTTTATACTCGTCTGCCTCGCATGTTCAATGCTTTGATATAATTTCTTGCAACTTGTTTTGTTATCTATGCTCCCTGCTTATTTTAGTTGCAATTAAGTGCTTCTCCATCAGAGTGTGCGAATCTGAAATCATCTTTGTGCATTGTATAATTCCTTTTGGCGTGAGCCTGTCTTAGATTCTTGAGATTCATAGGGTCTCAACAACGCCAAAGTTTGGTTGTGTTGTCAAAGATATATTTTGCCTTCGTGGTATGTTACAATTTTTTTCTTATGTTCACAGGTTAAAAACGAGCATTTTAGAGAAAAAAAAAGCTGTCAGGGATTTGGGAGTAGTTAAGGGCTATCCAACCTAGCCCTTTTCGTTTTGTTCTATTTCTCTATTCACTAGGTCTTTAATAGTTATGTATAAACTTCGTGACTAGCTAGTAATAAATATAGGGGACTGAATGTGGGGGGTGGGGAACGTGATTTAAATGTTTAAACTGAATTGATAATTGCGTGATCACTAAGGTAAAATATATTCCAGGTATTTTTAGTGAGTTTGTTTTATCATTTAGAAATTATGTTTAGGATTATTAATTAACTCTCTAGGATATTAAATCAGCTTGTCGCGTTATTAATTAATTATTGATATAATAATTTAATTTATAGAAATGTTCTGCACGTTTAGTTAACGTTCAGTGTGGTTAATCAATTAACTTCATCATATTTAAATGACTTTTCAACATGTTTTCAGCATTTCAAGTACACTTTCACCCCCTTCAATTTTAATTTTCTGCACATTAAATTTATTTTCTAACATTTAAAATAATAATTTTCAGCATATTAAATACATGAAAGATAGGTTTTAGCATATTAATTAAATTTTCAGCATTACGAAAATAATTCTCAATATATTTAATCAATTTTCAGCATATTTATTTAACTAATTTTTGACATTTTTAATAGCTTGCCAGTGTATTACACTTGGCTTGCAACATATTTTTAGCATATTTGATTTACTTTTTAATATATTTGAGTTAATTTTGATATGTTAGAATTAATGTATTTAACACGATTAATAAATCGACAAATGCTAAATATCTTGCCTATAAAATTTATTTAATTATTTTTTTACATATTAATTAATTGCTTATCATTTAGTTATCATGCTTATAGGTTTAAACACAATAAATAAATAATTATTTGTTTAGTATGTTAATTACTTAGTCAATCTCTAATAAAATTAACTGCTCTTCAATTCCTACTAATAAAATTCCTCTGTGCTATTTTTTCTTTAAAAGAGAAATCGTAGCTGGTTTGCATTTTTTTAATTTTCAGCTAAGATAATCGACATCCAGGTCGATTTTGTTAAAAGATAATTAAGTTTTTTAATTAAAAAAAAAAAAACGATGTCTGACGGTCAATTTTTGCTTCTTCAATTATTTGATAAGATCCATGATTTAAAATTGATAAATTTAACTTTTAAAGTTCTTAGTACTAATGAATTGAAGTAACTATATCTTTGAAATTATGAATTATAACCTAATATTTGTCGAAATTTTGTGATTTTATACATTCCATATCTATTTTTCGTGTCAATACTATTGAATCCGATCAAATTCATAGCTCAAAAGCTATCTCGTGTGGCTCCTTCTATTCAGAAAAAAAAAATAGTGAAGACTTACAAAATCTGAGGATAATTAAAACCATCTAATATTTTCAAATTGAAATCAAACATCAATTCCTTAATTTTATTACATATTTTAAAACTACATAAAATAATAATTAAAATATACGAACTACTTGAAAGTGTCTGGAAAGAATATAAAGAAATAATTAATTTGATCTTCACATAGCTATTTTGCCATGCAAGTGTGAGCACAGAAAAAATCACACTGTTAAGGGGTGGGGAGAGCATATTGTTTCTCCAATTCCTTTTAAGGGAGGAGGACGATTTCTTTTTTCATTGAAAATAAACACTTTATTAAACCAAATAAAAAAAAAACACTTTATGCTACTATATCAAAGAACAATAGTCTACAAATTTCAAATATATAGTATTTAGGGAAAAACTAGTCAAACATATGACGCAACAATTTTATAGTAAATATAGTAATACTCTCTTGGTTTCATATAACTTGTTCCTTTTTTATTTGACACCCGTTAAGAAAACTTTAATTATTTCCTCTGTTTTAAAATAATTAGCCCTGTTCACTTGGTATTTTCTTTTAAAAGTTATTTATTAGTAGAAGTTTATTTTATCAAATTAGCGTTATTAATTGTGATTTGAGAATATAAATTTGAGTATGCATACTTTGTGTAGTCATTTGATGATAGAAGTAGTACTTAAAGAACATGATAAAATTTTCTTAATTTCATAAATGGGACAGTTAAACTGAACAAATATTTTTAAAAAGAAGACCAAATAAAATAAAATGGAGGGAGTAGTAGTATATTTTACTAAATTTACTTTATTAATGATACTTTGAAACTCTAAATTTGAAAATTATTACTTTATATATCATTTAATATTAAAGGTCAAAAGGAAAATTATTACAATCTCTTGATTTTATAAATTAGACAAATAAATTTAAACGTTTATTTTTACATGAGCCAAGTAAAATAAGCTAACATTTTCAGCAAAGCATAGTGTTATTTAGCAGATAATATTGAATTGTTTGTTGCCAGCCGTTCAATCACAATTAACAGAGCAACAGCTACAGTAGTCTTCATGGTTAAATGGAGTAATTAAAAACACTACGACGTACCTGTTTTTCAAGTTATGAAAAGAAATAAAAGTTTAAACTTTTGTATAGAAAAAAAAAAAAAAAGTATACTGCAAAAGAATACGTAATTATGAGTATTATATCCTCCAGTTTGCAGGTTTTGAATTCTCTCACAATATGCATTTATATTCACTCTCCATTAATCAACAACAACAACAACCAAAAAGCAATCATATTGCTTACCAAAAACTAGGCTTCAGAGACTTGAGATTTTTGCAATAGTAGCTATAATTGGGAAGTTTCGTTTATTAACTAAAGACACAAAAGGAGTAATGTGTATATATATAGATAGATTAATATTTTGATGAAGTGTAGAAGTAATGTTGTTACTTAAGTTTATACTTTTGTCTGTATATATAACAACTTTTACTTTTTGTTTTGAACAATCAACCTATGAACAAGTTTTTGGTAGACTAATAGTAGCTAGCTATAACTGGGAGTTGAAAATTTGTTTCGGAAATGGATTATTAACATTTTTTATTCAGAGTCACTACTTGGCATAATCTGGTGTGCCAAGTCACCATTGAAAAATCCTTTTCAAATCCATTTGACTCTTTAAACTGGTTTGCGAGCAGAGATTCTGGCTAAGGAATTCTGTTGACCGAGGGGAAGGTATTAGGCACCCCTCGATCCCGTGGTTCAACCACGGTCGCTTGGCAGAGCGTATCGACTATTTTTTTGACACTAAGAAATGTATAAACCACACAAAAGCACGCAAAATAATTAAACAATAAACAAAACAAAACAATCCAAAATGTAAAGTCCAGTCCAATTATACAGTCCAAAAATAGAAAAATATGAAAATATAAATCCTATTCTAAACTAAATCTAGACTTAAGCTCCAATGCCTTACCCGATGCCGCGGGCCTTCATCACGATCATGTTCCGCCAACATGATACGTCGGGGCATTCCCCGGTGAATAAGTACAGCAGACCTCGGGGCATTCCCCAGCTAAATAAATACATTTGAATCGAATGCGATAAAGTAGAAAACATTCAACACATACTCCTCATTCAAACATCCAATAAAACACTTATTTCTAAATTTTTCCTACCCGAACCTACATTTGCCTATCTATTTCAACAAAATTCATGCTTATTCCAAATTAAACCGCTAATAATGAATTAAAACAAATACGTATTCACTTTTATCAATTTTAATTCCGCCCCAAACAATCAATTTTAATTCTCCAAACGAGATATCATTTCATCACATAATCCATAATCAATCCACAATCAAGGGAATCAAATACCAAACCAGAACAACAACAATTCACATCATCACGAATCAACCAACACATAATATTAGAATCAATGCATCGGATACCATCAACAGTAAAACAAAAAAGGTAAAGAGTAGAATTAGACCTCGATGACGACTTTATTCCAAATATCAGTCAATCAAAAGACGAAATCCGCGCACCGAAGAACCTCAATTCGAACCTCGACTACGAACTTTCCAAATCAGTTAAGGAACAGCCTAGAAATACGATAACCCAAATTCTGACCCGAGAAAAATATATCTACAAACAGAATCGATGAACAACTGAGAAAGAACACTGAAGTATAGGCCGACCAGAACAAATTCTCAAAGAGAAACGGATATCGAAACCAGAAATTCAAGAAAAGAAAAAGTGGAAAACCAATAAAGCCAGAGCTCCGGCTAGCTCCGATGATGGCAAAGTGAACGGATTCTGGGACCTAGCATTTTTCAGTGAAATTTTTCCTAAAATCGAGGAAAAACGGGGAGATTTGGGGAGTTTAGGGACTGGGGAAGGCATGTTCGATGAATCGGAGCCGATTTTGGCGAAGAATTTCGTCAAAAAACGTGATAAGACGGCCAGAAAGCTTGAAAAAATAGTGGGAAATCCTCCGATGGACTGATCTCACCCTTCTCACTCTATCTCCCTTGCCATTCTCGTCTCTCTCTCTCCGTTTATATCGCGGGTGTGTTGGCTGTGCGATTTGTGCGTGAGTCAATTTCACTGTGAGTGAAAAATAACAATGGAGATCATCATGGCTTCCTTCTTTTTTTTTCTCTATGAGGTGTAGTGCATATATTTTGTGAGGTGAGGGTGGGGTAGTGAGGTAGGGTTAGGGTAGTGGTGAGGTGGGGGTGGGGTATGGTGTGATGCGGTTTATTTTGATTGGATGGGTTGTTAGGATAAGATGTAGGAGTTAGGATAGGATAGAATTTGTTAGGGAGTTTGTTATTTTTTGTATTTTGTGAGGGTATAATAACATGGATGAGGGTACACGGTAGGATAAAATAAAAATGGGTAAAAGTGAATAAAAATTGAACTTTAAGAGGACGAAATCACGTGTCTACATCATGCCCCCTTTGGATGTAAACACATGGTGTTTTCATACAGAGCAGTAGACAACGAGGCAGAATTTTGTCCTGACCTTTATTTAAAAGCACGGAGCAAGAGGAAGGAGGAAAACCAGGTCTTGACTTAGGACATCCTACCCACCCAAGTTATGAGGGGATCAAGTGACAAGTATCTCAAAGGATTGGAAAGAGATGGACTATACCGAGTTGGAGAGTCGAGTGAGGTTCCATCGAGGTTCCGGTCCGCGGCTCTGTCATTACATCAAAAAATGAAAATTACAAGTTAAAACATAAATGAAATTACAAAATCCTATTTATACAACTTCTGTTGGCTCATGACTCGACTTTCATCACCCTATTCTTCAGGTGGGCTCCTGACTTGCAATTTCTTTCAACTTGTTGCTTAGCTTTCAATTGCTTCGCTTATGCCTGACTTTTTGCTTCTTCACCCTATTTTCCAGGCGGGCTCCTGACTTGCTATTCCATCACTTTGTTGCTTGACTTTTCATTTCTTCACTCTGTTCTCCAGGCGGGCTCCTGACTTGCTATTTCATCACCCTGTTCTTCAGGCGGGCTCCTGAAACCCAAAATTAAAACTAGAACGAAAATTATCCCAAACAAGAATTATAATAAAGTAGTATTTCATTTTTGAAAGCGTTGTCCTATTTTCCAGAAGGGTCCTGAACATAAAGTAAAATCCCAATTTTTAGGAGGGTCTTGAACAGAAAGTAAAATCCCATTTTTCAGGAGGGTCCTAAACATAAAGTAAAATCTCATTTTCAGGAGGGTCCTGAACAGAAAGTAAAATCCCATTTTTCAGGAGGGTCCTGAACATAAAGTAAAATCCCATTTTTTAGGAGGGTCCTGAATAGAAATTAAAATCCCATTTTTCAGGAGGGTCCTGAATAGAAAGTAAAATCTCATTTTTCAGGAGGGTCCTGAACAGAAAGTAAAGTCCCATTTTTCAGGAGGGTCCTGAATTGAAAGTAAAATCCCATTTTTCAGGAGGGTCCTGAACATAAAGTAAAATCCCATTTTT
Organism: Capsicum baccatum var. pendulum; assembly: GCA_030864225.1. Classification (NCBI taxonomy): domain Eukaryota; kingdom Viridiplantae; phylum Streptophyta; class Magnoliopsida; order Solanales; family Solanaceae; genus Capsicum; species Capsicum baccatum. Next base: position 11,512,292 of record CM061550.1, read on the forward strand.
CAGGAGGGTCCTGAACAAAAAGTAAAATCCCATTTTTCAGGAGGGTCCTGAACAAGAAGTAAAATCCCATTTTTCAGGAGGGTCCTGAACATAAAGTAAAATCTCATTTTTTCAGGAAGGTCCTGAATAGAAAGTAAAATTCCATTTTTCAGGAGGGTCCTGAACATAAAGTAAAATCTCATTTTCCAGGAGGGTCCTGAACAGAAAGTAAAGTCCCATTTTTTCAGGAGGGTCCTGAACATAAAGTAAAATCCCATTTTTTTCAGTAGGGTCCTGAATAGAAAGTAAAATCTCATTTTTCAGGAGGGTCCTGAACATAAAGTAAAGTCTCACGGATGTGCATTTCCAATGGTAGCTGAATTAAGTGAAGCGAATTTGCCCCTATTCAACAAAGAGAATTTGTCAGTTAAAAACTTAGTGGTAGTTTGCAGATCTTTGCTTCTCAGGTATCTGCTCAGCACTCGTTCCTTTCATCTTTGTTCTAAATCGCTAACACTTGCCCTGTCTTGCCGCATCATCGACCCGGATTTAGATTGAGGGAAGTGAGTTCTGACTCGAACAATGGGCTTCCATTTTACCATGCCTCTGAGGTGCACCCTTTTCCCAAATCTGAATGCTTCCACGAATCCAACAGCCTGTCGGTTGATAGACTTCCTTTGTTTCGTGTTGAATTACGATCATATTTCTTTCCTGTGCTATTCCTTGGCTTTTCCTCGTATAATTGGAAAGACTGGTAGTAAATTTTGAAATCCTTTCTCGCTTGTTTTGACACAGACTTGACTTAAAATATAAAGAAATGATGGTGACTTTTATTTTTATAAATGACATAAAAAGACAAAAAGCATGAATATGTAAATGAAAGAAAAGGGCAATGTCCCATATTCAAAAAGAAAACTTATCTGAATACGACAACCAACTCCAATGAGTATGACATGCGTTTTGGATTGAGCTGCCTGATCTTCCTATCCAAACTCCCCATTTGTTGTTGAGTTCGTGCCTTTGCCGCTGAGCCTCTTCTTCAAATCCATTGGACTCATACATCACATTCGATTGACGACATCTTAAAAGACTTTCGCCAACAAATCTCTTTCTTTTCACTTTTCACTTTTCTCTTGAACTCTCCATCGCCTTACGGTGCCCGTGAGGATTTTCACCAATAAAACTCTCTCATTTTTATTTCTCTCCACTCACCATCGCCTTATGGTTCCTGCAAGGGTTTTCACCAATAAGACTCTCTCATTTTCATTTCTCTCAACTCACCATCGCCTTATGATGCCCACGGGGGTTTTCACCAATAAGACTCTCTCATTTTTGTATTTCTTTTCTGATTTCTTATGCTGAGGGAGACGAGTGGTACCTCACAATGTATCATCATATCCATTGCATGCTTAGCCTTAACATTATCAAAAATTGATCTGAAGGACTTTCTTTGGTTGTAACTTGACTTTTGGTTAAGGTTAGAAAAGATGGTAAAAGGGGCTCAAACGATACTTGAAGTGGGGGTGGGACTTACAACTTTTGGAATCGACTCAAACAACACATTAACTCATGCCCCAGCTTTGTTGACTGGGTGAATCTTAGATCTTTATTTGGTTGGACCGAGCCCGAAATAGGGCAGCCTACGTATCTTACTCCCGATAGAGGAGAATCAGGTCGCACGTAGTTCCATCAGCTTGTTCTTTGTTTTGATTTGATTTTGATTGATTTTTTTTTTAAATTTTCAAACTCTTTCTTTTATTCTCATTTCCTCGACATTTATCTTTTACTCCATTTTGATTCCAAAAGAGGGATATGAAAGAAAATTAAAACGAAGCTCAAACGGGTAAACAAAGGATGACACAATGTTTGGATAGAAGAATAAAATGCCTTCATCATATCAATCTTCAAAAATGCAAGTATTAAACATGCAATAAAATCAACAAAGGATCAAATATCATACATAATATCTTTTGACCGCATCAGCATTGATAGCCATTTCTGCCATTTTGCCTTCAGTATCTGTCAAATATAAGGCTCCATTGGGCAACACTTTCTTCACAACGAAGGGACCTTGCCAGTTAGGGGAGAACTTGCCTTTCGCTTCAACCTGGTGAGGAAGGATACGTCTCAATACCAAATGACCAACTTCAAAATTCCTGGGATGGACCTTTTTGTTATACGCTCGAGCCATCCTCCTCTGATACAACTGGCCATGACACACAGACGCTAGCCTTTTTTCCTCAATCAAACTCAAATGTTCCAGTCGGGTTTTTACCCATTCGTCATCATCAATCTCTGCTTCTACAATGACTCGAAGAGAGGGAATTTCAACTTCTGCAGGGATGACTGCTTCTGTCCCATACACCAATAAATATGGAGTTTCCCCTGTTGAAGTGCAAACAGTGGTGCGATAACCTAGCAATACAAATGGCAACTTTTCATGCCACTATCTAGACCCCTGTATCATTTTTCGCAGTATCCTTTTTATATTCTTATTGGCGGCTTCTACAGCACCATTGGCCTTTGGGCGATATGGAGTAGAATTTTGATGTGCGATCTTATACTGTTGACATACTTCTTGCATCAAATGACTATTGAGATTGGCAACATTATCTTTAATGATCATCTTAGGAATTCCAAATCTACAAATGATATTGGCATGAACAAAGTCCACCACAGCCTTTTTTGTCACTGACTTGAAAGTTACTGCTTCTACCCACTTTGTGAAGTAGTCAATGGCTACCAAAATGAATCTATGTCCATTTGATGCCTTTGGCTCAATCGGTCCAATCACATCCATTCCCCAAGCCACGAACGGCCATGGAGCGACCATTGCATGCAGCTCAACAGAAGGAGAACGTATCAGATCACCGTGTACCTGACATTCATGACACTTTCGAACAAATTGAATAGAATCTCTTTCCATAGTAAGCCAGTAATAACCTGCTCGAAGAATCTTCTTTGACAAGACATGACCGTTCATGTGCGACCCGCATACTCCAGAGTGTATTTCAACCATGATTACCGAGACTTCTCTTGCATCTACACACCTTAAAAGTCCCACATCTGGGGTCCTCTTATACAAGATTCCCCCTCTTAAGAAAAATCCACTAGCCAAGCGCCTAATAGTCCTCTTTTGATCGTTGGTGGCATATGTTGGGTATCCTCCTGACTTAATGTATCGCTTGATATCCAAGAACCAGGGTTCTCCATCGAGCTCTTCTTGAACCGCATTACAGTAAGCATGCTGACCACGACTCTGTATATGCACTGGATCAATGTAGGCTTTGTCAGGATGTTGGAGCATTGAAGACAGAGTGGCTAAAGCATCAGCAATTTCATTATGAATCCTTGGAATATGCCTAAATTTTACTAACACAAACCGTTGACATAGCTCCTGCAAGCATTGTCGATACGGGATGAGCTTCAAATCTCGCGTCTCCCAGTCGCCTTAAATTTGATGGACGAGCGAATCTGAATCTCCCAACACCAATAATTCTTGAACTCCCATATCAACAGCTAACCTCAAACAAAGAATACAGGCTTTATACTCTGCCATATTGTTAGTAAAGTATAATCAAAGTTGTACTGTTACCGGGAAATGCTGTCCCGATTTAAAGATAAGAACCGCACGTATTCCGACTCCTTTCATATTAACAGCTCCATCGAAGAATAACCTCCAACCTAGATCAGCATCTATAACGACTTTATCGATACACGACACTTCTTTGTCAGGAAAATATGTCTTTAATGGCTCGTACTCTTCATTGATGGGATTCTCAGCAAGATAATCTACCAAGGCTTGGGCTTTCATGGCGGTCCGAGTCATATATACAATGTCGAACTTGGTAAGCAATATCTGTCACTTTGCCAATCGACCTGTCGGCATAGGCTTCTGAAAAATATACTTCAAAAGATCCATGCGGGAGATGAGATAAGTAGTATAGGATGAGAGATAGTGTTTCAACTTCTGTGCTACCCAAGTCAGGGCACAACACGTCCTTTCAAGAATAGTATACCTGGCCTCATATATGGTGAACTTCTTGCTAAGATAATAAATAGCCTGCTCTTTTTTGCCTGTGACATTATGTTGACCCAGGACACAACCAAAAGAATTGTCCATGACTGATAAATATAATATCAAAGGCCTACTAGGCTCCGGGGGTACCAGCACCGGCGGATTTGACAAATATCTTTTGATTTGATTGAACGCTTCCTGACATTCTTCAGTCCATTTTATCGAAGCACTCTTTTTTAGCAACTTGAATATGGAATCACAAGTGGTTGTGAGTTAAGCAATAAACCTGCTAATGTAGTTCAGTCTACCAAGCAAACTCATCACCTCCGTTCTATTCTTGGGCGGGGGCAAATCCTGAATGGCTTTGATTTTCGAGGGATCCAATTCAATTCCCCGACGGATGACTATAAACCCCAACAACTTTCCAGATGGAACTCCAAATACACATTTTGTGGGGTTGAGTTTGAGATTATACCTGCGAAGCCTTTCAAAGAACTTTCTTAAGTCTTTAACATGGTCGGCCTGACTTTTTGACTCAATAATCACATCATCCACGTAGACCTCAATCTCCTTATGCATCATATCATGAAACATAATGGTCATGGATCTCATGTATGTTGCTCCAGCATTCTTCAAACCGAACGACATCACTTGATAACAATAAGTTCCCCATGGTGTGATAAAAGACGTCTTCTCTGCGTCGTCATCATCCATAATGATATGGTGATATCCGGCATAGCAATCCACAAAAGAGGCAACCTCGTGTTTAGCATAGTTGTCTAGCAAAATATAGATGTTGGGCAGTGGAAAATCATCTTTTGGACTTGCTCTGTTCAAATCACGGTAATCAACACACACTTGAATTTTGCCATCTTTCTTTGGTACGAAAACAACATTGGATAACCACATGGGATAGCGATCTACTCGAATTACTTTGGCTTCAAGTTGTTTTATGATTTCCTCTTTAATTTTAATACTTACATCTGATTTAAATTTCCTTAACTTCTGTTTGACAGGAGGGAACACGGGATCAGTTGGCAATTTGTGAGCCACTAATTCAGTGCTTAAACCAGGCATATCATCATAAGACCATGCCAAAACATCCTTATAATCAATTAATGCTTGAATCATTCCATCTTTTAGCTGTGGCAAAGCATGTACACTGATTTTAGTTTCCCTAACATCTTCTTGATCCCCTAGATTTATTGGCTCAGTCTCATTCAAATTAGGATTCGGTTTGTCTTCAAACTGTTCCAACTCTTTGCTTATTTTTTCTAGTGCTTTTTCTTCATCATATTCCCCATCCCGCTTCATTACATATTGATTAGTTTGGATTTTAAGATCAGGCTGAACATTTTGCATGCCTGTCATGTCATTAGAATCAGCATAAAGAGAACTGTGTAAAAAAAGAAAAACAAAATATATTAGACATGAAACAAAAGGGACATTGCATTTCATTAAATAAAAAGATAGAAGGGTTTAAACATAGATGCCAACATAACATAAACAAACTAAAATTCAAATTACAACCCTGAAATAACTCGGATAAACAGAAAGAAAAACGAAATAAACTACCAAAACTCCCTCCTGACGGGGAGAGAAGTGACTTCCCAATTATTGAGCCGGACAGCTGGACCTATGAATTGCACGTCTGCCATACTGGTACCTTCTCCCGCTTCGACCATATCAACTTCAATAAAAAGGTTCTGTAAGTCATCAACCAATTCAGCTTCAAATTCCACATGCTTCGTGACATCGCTCTTAACAAATAATTCACTGAGTAGTGACATTGGGCTAGGGAGTGACCACGTTTCCTTTTTCCTTCCTTTAACTTTCTTTAGATCTTCAGCCGTAGGCTCAAATCCCAGGCCAAACGTGCCCACGCTCTCACTCGAACATATGGGACAAACTATATCGTGCAGAGACTTTCCCAAACCCTTTCCTGGCTCAAATCCATATTTCTAAAGTTCACTCACCATCTTGATAGAAGCAGAAGACAATTGCGGTCCCGGTATAGCCTGCCATTCAAGGATACGATTCACTGGCACTGTATCAAAAATTTGATAGACGAATGTCTCCTCTACGTTATTTGCTTCAATAAGAGACAAGGGAGAATCTTGGAAGGCGGGAAAATCTCCTTCACCGTGAATAACCACTTCTTGCCTGTCATGCTCAAACTTAATCATTTGGTGCAGTGTAGAGGCAACCGCCTTGGCCTTGTGGATCTACGACCTTTCCAACAACAGATTGTAAGAGGAGTCTACATTCAATACTTGAAACTCTATGGCGAACTCAACAGGACCTATGGTCAACATTAGTTCTATTTCGCCATTGGAATTTAATTTTGCACCATCAAAAACCCTCACACATACATTGTTGGGCCTGATCCTGTCAGCACCAATATTCAACTTTTGCAAAGTAGAAATAGGGCAAATATTTGCACCTGAACCTCCATCAATCATAACATGAGTGACGTAGAAATCTTCACACTTCACTGTAATGTAAAGGCCTCGGTTATGCCCTGTACCTTCAATAGGCAATTCATCATTAGAAAAGCTGATCCGATTGACCTCAAAGATTTTTCCAACCATTTTCTTAAGTTGGTTGATTGTAATATCCCTAGGAACATATGCTTCATTTAATACCTTCAGTATAACATCACGATGCTCCTTGGAGTGCAACAGCAAAGATAAAAGGGAAATTTGAGCAGGGGTTTTCTTCAACTGGTCTAATATTGAATACTCTGGCAATTTCATCTTTTTCAAAAATTCTTTGGCTTCTTCTTCGGTGATAGGCTTTTTGATAGATGACGGTTCACTCACCGTTGGCTTGGACTTTCTTAAGCTTTCAGGCACGAAGCATCTTCCTGACCTAGTCAAACCCCCTACCTCATCTACATCTTCCACTACTTCTTTCCCATGATAGGTCATCACAGTCCGACCATAATTCCAGGGAACCCTTTTCATATCAACTATCGGAGGTTGGGTCACCGGTTTGAGGACAATAGGCTCTGCCAGTGCTCCTTTCACCATCAAGATGGGCTGACTCAGAGCTCCCACCACTGTCAACTTAGGTTTATCCTGACTTAAATCAACATGCCTTTTGGCGCCTCGTACTGTGACCAGGGGTTTCTTTGTGCTTTCTTGGGCTTTATCTTCTCTCATTTCTTCCCGGTTCAATGACATTGCTTTCAAAGACTCTGCTACATTCACCGATTTCTCCTCAATGGTATGTATCTTGACAATAGGCTTATAACCCCTCGAAGACTCTTTCCCATCATATATCAATTCTTACACATTGGCTTCAGCATGGGTTGGCAGCAGATTCTGGTTAATGTTTGGACCCTCCGGTGCCTGGACCATCATCTGATTTGTGTCAATTAAATCTTGGACAACTCTCTTTAAATGCCAGCATTTCTCCATATCATGGCTTGGTATGTCAGAACAGTACGCACACCTTAAAGAATAATCGAGATTCCTCGGCGGTGGATTTGAAAGCCTTCCTTGAATTAGGCTTAAAACCTTCAACTTTCTCAACCTATCAAAGAAGCTAGCATATGACTCCTTAAGAGGTGTGAATTGATTTTTGACCGCCTTGTCTTTCTTATACTCGGGCCTAGGCTGAAAATTGGGTCTGGAGGGTTTTGGTAATTTGGTGGAGCAAATGGGCAATTTTGTGGAGCTTGCGCACTCCACTGCGGGTAAAAAAGGGTTTGGGCATATGGTTGCGCGCTATATACTGGGTACGAGAGTGGTGGAATGGAATATAAAGGGTTTTGTGAAGGGTAGTAATGGTGAGGAGGAATATATGGAGCTTGGGCGTAGACTTGGGCTTGGGTATAGTGGCGAGGTGGTCCTTTGGCATAGGAATGGGTTCCAGCCACGACAGTCGCCACATCCTCTTTCTTCTTTTTACCTCCAAATGCGCCAGATCCACCTTGAATTGCTTGTGTGGTGGCTTTTAATATGGCAAAACTCACTATTTGGCCGGTCTTAATTCTGTCCTATATCATCTCCCCCATTTTGAGGACTTCCATAAAAGATTTTTCCATTGTCGGAGGTAAATGTTGAAAATAGGTCTCATCTTGTGCCTGAATGAAAACTTCTACCAACTTACTTCCTTTCATTGGAGGCTTTACCCTGGCGGCCTGTTCACGCCACCTTGTCGCGTATTCCCTAAAACCTTCAGTGCTATTTTTCTTCATGTTGACCAAGGATTTTTCGTCCGGAATCAGGTAGATGTTATACTAAAAATATTGAACAAATTCAGAAGCTAAGTCATCCAGCTGTTCCATTTATCGATATCTCGATCGATAAACCATTCTGAGGCCAGATCAGAAAGATCTTGCCAAAGAAGGCCATGAGCAGCTCTTCCCTTCCTCCTGCAGCCCTCAACTGGTTGCAATAACGTCTCAAGTGTGCCACAAGATCACTGTTTCCTTCATACTTTTCGAACTTAGGCATCTTAAAACTGAGGGAAAGGTTGATGTCTGGGAACATGCAAAGATCTTTATAGGAAACACTCCTATAATCTCCGATTCCTTGCAAATTCCTCATAGCCTGTTCTAAACTTTTCAATTTCCGGGCTATGATATCCTGTTCCTCTGCAGCGACATGTTTCTCCGTATCAAATGGAAATGCAGGCGGCTGAGTGTACCCATACGGTTCATTCATTTGCAAAGTAGGCTCCGAGGCATAATACTGACTATCTGAAACCTTCAGTACTGGCTCACTGGCAGACCTAGGAAGCCTCATTGTGGGATGCACAGCATATATGGGAGTTTCATGTGGTGGCGGAGCCACGAATACCAGTGTGATCGGTGGCGCTGGCTGAGCAGCTGGTCTTGATTGGGGAGCTGCCAAGGGCACACCAGAACTGCCAGGATAATAATGTCGCAGAGTGAATCCTGGCGCGTGCTCAGGTGACTCAGTGGGAGCAGATAATTGTGCCTGAGAGAGCGGTGGGTAGTTAGAGATATTCCCAAGACCTTCAGGGAGCGGAGGAGGAGGCATTCCACTGGCCCATGCCCGGTGAAAATCTATCAATTGTTGCCTGAGCCTTACTACCTCATCATTGTGTTTAGAACTTTCTTCCCTGTGATCCTGATTCAGGTCAATGAGCGAATTTTCAATCTCCCTGCTAGCCATGGCGAGCTTTACTTTGGATCTAGTGAAGTATGGGTGACTAGCCAGAGTACTGCAAACCTACCACTATTATCTGAAAGAACATGCTCATCAAAAACGACATCCGTTAGGACTGAGGCACACAACCAGCATGGGAATCACATTGGTAAAATTGTCCTAAATTCATGTTCATTTTTACCAGCTTTTGAGGGTAGCGAGGTCATTTTAACATCATCCTGATTTTTGTCTACACTTATTATTATTATTATTATAATTATTATAATTATTATATATATATATATATATATATTTTATCCATCTCTATTCTTTTCCTTTCTCTCGTTATCTACCTTTATTTTATCATTCTTTATGGCCTTTGTTTTTCTTTAAAAGAGGAAAAATAATGAAAAACAACGAAACAAAGTGATTAGATCGAACCCAAAAGTAGGTTGCCTACGTATCATGTTGTACATGAATCAGATCTTGCGTAGTTCGGGCAGCATGTGCATAAACATCACCCACTTTTTTTTTATTTTTTTGCGAAAACGAAAATAAACAAACAAATGAAAGACGTAACATCATAACATTTTGAAGAAAGAACATAACAAAAACGTACAAAAAGTTTGGGACCACTTTAAAACTAAACGACAAATACGAAACAACATTCTAGACCCCTAAGACGACATAAGTGAAATTACTAATAAAGACCCTAATACCAAAAACAACTTGACTTCGACTTAAAGCAGACACCACCCTACAATGACAGACACATAAAAGACTCAAACTAAATAATGATAAGAAATGCTCTTTCAGACTGGTGCTCTGCGTGATGACCCTGGCTGAGATGGACCTGCCTCTGAAGTTCTCTTTCTCCCATTTAAACTTTGTAGCATATCCTGTAAAGACACCCTGATATTAGGGAAGAAGCTTCGGGCCTGTATTCCTGCCTCATGAGGAGTGCACTTAGAAAGATTATTCTAACACCTTTTTATCGTCTTGAACAAATCTGCTAACTGAACTCTCAGTGTTTCCGCTTTGGACCCTGCACTTTCATCCTGATGGTCGTCTACTATGCATTCTTCTTGTATTCTCCCTCTAAGCTACGCTGGTAAGGGTTGACTGATACCCCGAGGGATAGATTGAAGCCAGACCTCATATCCCTGAGTGTGGCCCAGATTATCCAAACTTTCTTTGAGTGTGTCCACACCTAGCTTTGTTGCATGCTTCCAAAATTGCTCATACTTTCTCTCACCTAAGGCTTGGTCCTTGAAGTACTCAACATCCTTCAGAAGATCCACTGCTGGTGGCACGTCCTGTAGCCTACCCAACTGGCGCATTACCCTAGAAGGACTGTATGGTTTAGTGCAATTGAGCCCTAACATAACTAATGGGAGCTGCGTCTGACAACCCAATAATACTATCTTTGGTCGAAGCCACAGATAAGTCCACAAAATGTTATCCCTGGTTCTTGACTCAAGAAATTCAATCCAAGCGTCAACTCCCACGGGTAACGAGAATTTATCCAAACGCAACCTGGAGTCAATGGCTTTCACTCGATTGGGAATACAATGATCTAACACGTTTGGTCTAACTAAAGAAGGTGCATGCAAATGCTCCATCATCCATAACTGCAATATCAGGTTACTACCCTCAAAAAATCTCCTTCCCCCATTCACTTCGGTTAAAGCCTTATATATTTCTGTTAAGATCATGGGTATGAGAGTGAACCTGCCCTTTTGATTAATGCCCTTGTCATTTTGATCCTTATGAAATAGGGCCATCACCACAAATTACAAACATGTATTAATACGTCTTTCTTCTAGTGGAAACACTAAAGTACCTAACAAAGCGAGGGTGAAGACTTCAAGACGCTTTCTCTCCCACTTCTCCTTAGTCACATGAAATTCATCCCAAAAGCAATCAAAACCTTCCGAGGGCCCGAATCCAGCGAAAAAAAAATCTAAGGAAACTCACGAATCACTTAAACAACCCCAACGGATACCCTTACTTTTTAAACTACAAGACTGCAAAAATCTCACGCCAGTATGATTTCGTGCTCGGATCATATCCTTCTCGATATAGGGCAAATGCAACAAACCGGATATTTCTGCCAAAGTAGAAGTCATTTCACATTCCCCAAACCTGAACACCAAACTACTTGGATCCCAAAAGGTCAACAAAGCCTCTATTAAATCTGGACGAGGGGTAACATGTAGAAGTTCCATAAGATCACCTAATATTTTAATCAGTTTCTGCTGATCAACATAGTTAAACATTTTCCACTATTTCATTAACTTTTTGGGCACCTTGACAACCATCAGAACTCTAGACTTGGTGGACAAATCCATCCTGTAATAACACACAAGATGTTATCTCAAAAATTTGACAGGAGTAGAAGATTCCCAACCCTTGGAATTTTTGACGCAAACATATGTCGATGGGACAGACCACATTCATGACTCCAATTTGCCGAACAGAAGTACTGAGCGAGATCAGCCTACTTGGCTAACAACTCTAGATTACGGGGCGAGAGACTTAGGCTAATAATAAGACAAAGGCCAACACAAAGATTACCGGACCTCCCCGAGGGTTGCCTACGTATCCCAACCCGAGGGAAGGGAATCAGGTATGCGTAGTTCATCTAGATTGGACAATTAACGATTAACTAAAAATTGACCCTAACTTTAGAGACACTACCAAAAACAAACGAAAAAAAACCTTTTGGATTTTCAGCTAGACACTTTAACTAAGACTGACACCACCAATTATGAAGAAAAAATCTTTTTGGTATTTTTATTTTTGACAAATAAGTAGAAAAGGCAAACAAAACTTTTTTTTTTGAATTTACGGTACTTTGAGAAGACAAATGCAAAACATAAAAAAAAATCTTTTTGAGTTTTTGGATCGTGAAGAACAAAAGCCATAAAGAATTCTAAAATAAACTATGACATTTCTTTTGATTCATTCTTTTCGACTCACTTTTTTTTTTTAAAATCAGTCCATCAAATGACCACGTTACCCTTAAAAATGTAACAGTTAGCATGTAGGGATGCTTTAGAGGTGATTCTCCTACAAAGGGCCATGTGGGTCTTGCTAGGTCTCCGTATGATGCACATAAGCATGACCTAAAGGCTGACCTACGTTGTGGTTCACTAACAAGGCTGTTCGGGGGAGCGTATGGTCGATAGTGGCTGCTTTGCTTTCCACCTACTCCATAACACCGACGGATCCCCCCCTAAAATAAGGGTGACTCAACTAGAGGTTGTGTACAACACGTGTACTACGGACTTGTTGCAGAAAGAAGGCCGGGGGGTGGACTCATGATAACAGATATAAAGCGGTAACACATAGGATAAATACTATACACAAAGAGCACGAAAACGCACAAAAGTGAAAATAACACCAACAATAATCACAAACAATGCTTATACACTCGTAATGCCAAACAAAGCCGATAAGACTCCAAAATATAGCTCGAATTCTGAAAACTTATCAAGATCCCCAGCAGAGTCGCCAGAGCGGTCACACCCATTTTTTGACTCCAAAAAGATGGTTGTAATGTAATGTTCGAAAGGGTTTTATTATTTAAGTGACAAGAAATGAAAATTTATTTCGGAAAAGGATAATTAACATTTTTTATTCAGAGTCGCCACTTGGCATAATCTGGTGTGCCAAGTCACCATTGGAAAATTCTTTTCAAAACCATTTGATCCTTTAAACTGGTTTGCGAGCAGAGATTCCGGCTAAGGAATTCTGTTGGCCGAGGGGAAGGTGTTAGGCACCCCTCGATCCCGTGGTTCAACCACGGTCGCTTGGTAGAGTGTATCGACTATTTTTTTTGACACTAAGAAATGTATAAACCACACAAAAGCACGCAAAATAATCAAACAATAAACAAAATAAAACAATCCAAAATGTAAAGTCCAGTCCAATTATACAGTCCAAAAATAGAAAAATACGAAAATATAAATCCTATTCTAAACTAAATCTAGACTAAGCTCCAATGCCTTACCCGATGCCGCGGGCCTTCATCACGATCATGTTCAACCAACATGATACGTCGGGGCATTCCCCGGTGAATAAGTACAACAAACCTCAGGGCATTCCCCGGCTAAATAAATACATTTGAATCATATGCGATAAAGTAGAAAACATTCATCACATACTCCTCATTTAAACATCCAACGAAACACTTATTTCTAAATTTTGCCTTCCCGAACCTAGATTTGCCTATCTATTTCAACAAAATTCATGCTTATTCCAAATTAAACCGCTAATAATGAATTAAAACAAATACGTATTCACTTTTATCAATTTTAATTCTGCCCCAAACAATCAATTTTAATTCTCCAAACGAGATATCATTTCATCATATAATCCATAATCAATCCACAATCAAGGGAATCAAGTACCAAACCAGAACAACAACAATTCACATCATCACGAATCAACCAACACACAATATTAGAATCAATGCATCGGATACCATCAACAATAAAACAAAAAAGGTAAAGAGTAGAATTAGACCTCGATGACGACTTTATTTCAAATATCAGTCAATCAAAAGACGGAATCCGCGCATCGAAGAGCCTCAATTCGAACCTCGACTACGAACTTTCCAAATCAGTTAAGGAACAGCCTAGAAATACGATAACCCAAATCTCGACCCAAGCAAAATAGATCTACGAACAGAATCGACGAACAACTGAGAAAGAACACTAAAGTATAGCCCGACAAGAACAAATTCTCAAAGAGAAACGGATACCGAAAACAAAAATTCAAGAAAAGAAAGAGTGGAAAACCAATAAAGCCGGAGCTCCGGCTAGCTCTGATGATGGCGAAGTGAACGGATTCCGGGACCTAGCATTTTTCAGTGAAATTTTTCCTAAAATCGAGAAAAAACGGGGAGATTTGGGGAGTTTAGGGACTGGGGAAGGCATGTTCGATGAATCGGAGCAGATTTTGGCGAAGAATTTCATCGAAAAATGTGATAAGACGGCCAGAAAGCTTGAAAAAATAGTGAAAAATCCTCTGATAGACTGATCTCACCCTTCTCACTCTATCTCCCTTGCCATTCTCGTCTCTCTCTCTCCGTTTATATCGCGGGTGTGTTGGCTGTGCGATTTGTGCGTGAGTCAATTTCACTGTGAGTGAAAAATAGCAATGGAGATCATCATGGCTTCCTCCTTTTTTTTTCTCTATGAGGTGTAGTGTATATATTTTGTGAGGTGAGGGTGGGGTAGTGAGGTAGGGTTAGGGTAGTGGTGAGGTGGGGGTGGGGTATGGTGTGATGTGGTTTATTTTGATTGGATGAGTTGTTAGGATAAGATGTAGGGGTTAGGATAGGATAGAATTTGTTAGGGAGTTTGTTATTTTTTGTATTTTGTGAGGGTATAATAACATGGATGAGGGTACACGGTAGGATAAAATAAAAATGGGTAAAAGTGAATAAAAATTGAACTTTAAGAGGACGAAATCACGTGTCTACATTCGGTAATAAGATAACCTACCGTCTTTATTTTATTGGGTATATTTGGGTTAAATCTCGCTTCATAACCTGCGAATCACATAAGAAGTGTAAACTGAGAGATCTCCTGTTCAATTAACTCGACCACCATTAAAGTGGTAACTTTTTTTTCTAATAAGGGAAACTGCATTTGCTATCCTTCGTATGCATTTATGATGTCATAAATTTGAATTTATTTTTTAAAAAATTACATATTTAAAAGCTACATTGAAGGTTTTTTTAAGAAACCATATAGAATTGATATTGTAAAATATCTTAACGACATGTGAAATAATGACGTAAACTAAATTTTGTTTGACTCTCAAAATTCAAAGAATCGTCACGCATATTGGCAGTGTATTATATTATACAAGTGATAATTCTTGTCCTTTGGAATATCCTCGACCAGACAACAAAACAAATGTATTATTTTCTGTTTGACTACTGTAGCTAATTTGTTAATAACATACGTATAAATTTCTTCTTTTTTATTGTGAAAAAATGGAATCTTTTAATCGTCTCTGCAAAATATATTTAATCATATAATTAAAGGTTGAAATGGGACCTAAACTGCGTAATTGCATGGTAGACTGGTAGTAGTTATAATTGGGAGCTTGTTGATTTATCACAATTGGAGACACAAAAAGACTAATAATGTATAGATTAGTATTTTGATAAACTTCAGAAGTAATATTAATGTTCAATATATTTATGTTTAGAATTTTGTCCTTATATTTAACAACTTTTTCTCTATTTTCAACAATCAAGCTATGAACAAGTTTCAGAAGAAAGTGCATGGTAATAGCTATTATTGGGAGCTAGCTTGGTTTATCACACATGGAGAGACAAAAAGGACTTATGTATAAATTAATATGTTGATAAACTTCAGAAGTAATATTGTTTCACTAGAACTGGCAATACGTTGAAAAATATTACTACTAGTATATTTTATATCAAATAACTATTGGTGACTTATTTCCTCCGTTCACTTTTATTTTTCATGCTTTGCTTCACTAGAGTAAATTTAACTAATCTTTGAATCTAAATTTAAGTAGATTAATTTCACTATTTAAAATTTGAAACTCCTTTGATAAAAGATACATATTAAAATATTGATAATTTGACTCTCAAGAAGCATCAAAATCTAACAAGTAAAAGTGATTTTGATTTCGTCACAAGTTATATCAAGGTTGTAATAATAATATATTCAGTGGACAGATAAAAAAAATGACGAAAAATAAAATGAGATGAAGGGAGTAATATTTTTTGTATAAATAATATAAATACCAACCTTTTTAAAAGTAATTGTCACACCCCTTTTCTCGCACTCCAAAAAGATTCGTTTTAAAGTTCGAAAGAGTTTTATTATTTAAGTGACAAGAAATGAAAATTCATTTTGGAAAAGAATTATTTACATTTTTTTTTATTCAGAGTCGCCACTTGACATAATCTGGTGTGTCAAGTCACCATTGGAAAATCCTTTTCAAAACCATTTGACTCTTTAAACTGGTTTGTGAACAGAGACTTTGGCTAAGGAGTTCAGTTGACCAAGGGGAAGGTGTTAAGCACCCCTCGATCCCGTGGTTCAACCACGGTCGCTTGGTAGAGTGTATCAACTATTTTGGCACTACGAAATGTATAAACCACACAAAAACTCGCAAAACAATCAAACAATAAACAAAAAAGAAAAAAAACAATCCAAAATGAAATGTCCAGTCCAATGATACAGCCCGGAGTATATAAAAAAATACAAAAATATAAACCTACGCTAAATTAATTCTAAACTAATGCTCTACCCGACGCCTCGGGCCTTCACCACGAACGTCCTCAGGGTACATGATACCTCGGGGCATTCCCCAGTGAATAAATATATACAGATACTTCGGGGCATTCCCCGGCCAAATTATACAATTGAATTAAATGCGACAAAACAAAACTATTCCAACACATATTTCAAACATGTCATCAATCCACCAATTCTAAATCTGTCTACCCAAGCCTACTGTTTGCCTACCCGCTCGATGAAATATCACGTTCAACATCAACAGTGAATAAAAAAAAACAATATTCATTTTTATCGGCTTTTAATTCCCGTCTTCCCCAATTCCATAGTCAAACTAATTAACCAATTCTTCGACTATCAAATCCAACATCAACCACGTACACACAACAAAGATTCAAATACGCTAAACAAACAAGTTATTCATACCCATAACAAACAACTAAAATTCCAAAAATAGAATAGAGAATGAGATGAGAAATGGACCTCAATGCCTTATTGATTAACTGATCTTTTCGAATAGAACCGCATCCAACGAACCTCAACGTCGAACTTGTTTCGTTCGCTTCCGGTGGATTTCACCTGAATCAGACCACAGTGGGTCGATTTTAATTAATTTGGGGCTTTTTTTTTCTTTTTTGCAAATCCTGTTGAACTTGGCTGGAATAAAACTTGAGATAGGGTCGCCGCTACTAGCCGTCAGACGATCGATCAAGCCGGAGCTGGGAGGGGGAGACTGGTAGCGTTCACCGATGGAGAGGGTGTTTTTCTGCGGACGATCGGTCGCCGAAACGGTGTTCTCCGGCCTCTCTCGATCACTTCTCTCTCCCTCAGATCCTAACTCTATCTAGCGTATGTGAGTGCAATTTTTGTTTATGGATTATGCGGATCCGTGAGATGTTCCCTATGGTGTCCCTGTCGTAAGCTCATTTTTCTTTTCCGTCTACTGTGCGTGTATATAAAATGTGGAGAAGAAGATGGTGACCCCCTTCCCCTCAGTCAATTCTGTCTTTGCTCGTCTCTTTCTCTCTCTCCATGTGTAGTGTGTATAGAATTGTGTATGAGAATCTCCCAGATGTTGGTGAAGAAAAGCTATGCATCGTGAAGAAGAAAGAAGAAAAAAAATAGAATCCTGCCCCCTCCGTATAAATGGAATATGTATGTGAATATATCCCCTCCCGTGTCTATTCCCTGGGTTAAAAAAAAACGTGTAAAAAAAGGGGTAGGGGTAGGGTAGGGTAGTGGTGAGGTGGGGGTAGGGTATGGGGTAGGGTGTGATGTGTTTTATTTTGATTGGATGGGTTGTTAGGATAAGATGTAGGGGTTAGGATAGGATAGAATTTGTTAGGCAGTTTGTTATTTTTTTGTATTTTGTGAGGGTATAATAACATGGATGAGGGTACACGGTAGGATAAAATAAAAATGGGTAAAAGTGAATAAAATTGAACTTTAAGAGGACGAAATCACGTGTCTACGTCATACCCCTTTTGGATGTAAACACATGGTGTTTTCATACAAAGCAGTAGACAACGAGGCAGAATTTTGTCCTGACCTTTATTTGACAGCACGGAGCAAGAGGAAGGAGGAAAACCAGGTCTTGACTTAGGACATCCTATCCACCCAAGTTATGAGGGGATCAAGTGACAAGTATCTCAAAGGATTGGAAGGAGATGGACTATACCGAGTTGGAGAGTCGAGTGAGGTTCCATCGAGGTTCCGGTCCGCGGCTCTGTCATTACATCAAAAAAATGAAAATTACAAGTTAAAACATAAATGAAATTACAAAATCCTATTTATACAACTTCTGTTGGCTCATGACTCGACTTTCATCACCCTATTCTTCAGGTGGGCTCCTGACTTGCAATTTCTTTCAACTTTTTGCTTGGCTTTCAATTGCTTCGCTTATGCTTGACTTTTCGCTTCTTCACCCTATTCTCCAGACGGGCTTCTGACTTGCTATTCCATCACTTTGTTGCTTGACTTTTCATTTCTTCACTCTGTTCTCCAGGCGGGCTCCTGACTTGCTATTTCATCACCCTGTTCTTCAGGCGGGCTCCTGAAATCCAAAATTAAAACTAGAACGAAAATTATCCCAAACAAGAATTATAGTAAAGTAGCATTTCATTTTTGAAACATTGTCCCATTTTCCAGGAGGGTCCTGAACAACAAGTAAAGTCCCATTTTTCAGGAGGGTCCTGAACATAAAGTAAAATCCCATTTTTCAGGAGGATCCTGAACCGTAAGTAAAATCCCATTTTTCAGGAGGGTCCTGAACAAAAGTAAAATCCCATTTTTCAGGAGGGTCCTGAACATAAAGTAAAATGCTATTTTTCAGGAGGGTCCTGAACATAAAGTAAAATCCCATTTTTCAGGAGGGTCCTGAACATAAAGTAAAATCCCATTTTTTAGGAGGGTCCTGAATTGAAAGTAAATTCCCATTTTCCAGGAGGATCCTGAACAGAAAGTAAAATCCCATTTTCCAGGAGGGTCCTGAACAGAAAGTAAAATCCCATTTTTCAGGAGGGTCCTGAACATAAGTAAAATCCCATTTTTCAGGAGGGTCCTGAACATAAGGTAAAATCCCATTTTTCAGGAGGGTCCTGAACATAAAGTAAAATCCCATTTTTTAGGAGGGTCCTGAACATAAAGTAAAATCGCATTTTTCAGGAGGGTCCTGAACATAAAGTAAAATCCCATTTTTCAGGAGGGTCCTGAACATAAGGTAAAATCCCAATTTTCAGGAGGGTCCTGAACAGAAAGTAAAATCCCCACGGATGTGGACTTCCAATAGTATTAGAATTAGGTAAAGCGAATTTGCCCTTATTTCAACAAAGAAAATTTGTCAGTTAAAAACTTAGTGGCGGTTTGCAGCTCTTGGCTTCTCAGGTGTCTGCCCCAACACTCATTCCTTTCATCTTTATTTCAAATTGCTAACACTTGCCCTGTCTTGCCGCATCATTGACCCAGATCCAGATTGAGGGAAATGAGTTCTACTCAAACAATGGGTTTCTATTTTACCATGCCGCTGAGGTGCACTCTTTTCCCAAATCTAAATGCTTCCACGAATCCAATAGCCTGTCGGTTGATAGACTTTCTTTGCTTCGTGTTGGATTACGATCATATTTTTTTCCTGTGCTGTTCCTTGGCTTTTCCTCATATAATTGGAAAGACTGGTAGTAAATTTTGAAATCCTTTCTCGCTTGTTTTGACACAGACTTGACTTAAAATGTAAAGAAATGATGGTGACTTTTATTTTTATAAATGACATAAAAAGACAAAAAGCATGAATATGTAAATGAAAGAAAAGGGCAATGTCCCATATTCAAAAGAAAACTTATCTGAATACGATAACCAACTCCAATGATTATGACATGCATTTTGGATTGAGCTGCCTGATCTTCCTATCCAAACTCCCCATTTGTTGTTTAGTTCGTGCCTTTGCCGTTGAGCCGCTTCTTCAAATCCATTGGACTCATACATCACATTCGATTGACGACATCTTAAAAGACTTTCGCCAACAAATCTCTTTCTTTTCACTTTTCACTTTTCTCTTGAACTCTCCATCGCCTTACGGTTCCCGGGAGGGTTTTCACTAATAACACTCTCTCATTTTTATTTCTCTCCACTCACCATCGCCTTATGGTGCCTGCAAGGGTTTTCACCAATAAGACTCTCTCATTTTCATTTCTCTCAACTCACCATCGCCTTATGATGTCCACGGGGGTTTTCACCAATAAGACTTTCTCATTTTTTTATTTCTTTCCTGATTTCTTATGCTGAGGGAGACAAGTGGTAACTCACAATGTATCATTATATCCATTGCATGCTTAGCCTTAACATTATCAAAAATTAATCTGAAGGACTTTCTTTGGTTGTAACTTGGCTTTTGGTTAAGGTTAGAAAAGGATGGTAAGGGGTTCAAACGATACTTGAAGTGGGGGTGGGGACTTACAGGTTTTAGAATCGACTCAAACAACACTTTAACTCATGCCCCAACTTTGTTGACTGGGTGAATCTTAGGTCTTTATTTGGTTGGACCGAGCCCAAAATAGGGCAGCCTACGTATCTCACTCCCGAGAGAGGAGAATCAGGTCGCACGTAGTTCCATCAGCTTGTTCTTTGTTTTGATTTGATTGGTTTTTTTTTCGAACTCTTTCTTTTATTCTTATTTTCTTGACACTTATCTTTGACTCTATTTTGATTCCAAAAGAGGGATATGAAAGAAAAATAAAACGAAGCTCAAATGGGTAAACAAAGGATGACACAATGTTTGGATAGAAGAATAAAATGCCTTCATCATATCAATCTTCAAAAATGCAAGTACTAAAAATGCAATAAACTCAACAAAGGATCAAATATCATACATAGTATCTTTTGACCGCCTCAGCATTGATAGCCATTTCTGTCATTTTGCCTTTAATATCTATCAAATATAAGGCTATATTGGGCAACACTTTCTTCACAACGACGGGACCTTGCCAGTTAGGGGAGAACTTGCCTTTCGCTTCAACCTGGTGAGGAAGGATATGTATCAATACCAACTGACCAACTTCAAAATTCCTGGGATGGACCTTTTTGTTAGACGCTCGAGCCATCCTCCTTTGATACAACTAGCCATGACACAAAGACATTAGCCTTTTTTCCTCAATCAAGCTCAGATGTTCCAGTCGGGTTTTAACCCATTCGTCATCATCAATCTCTACTTCTACAATGACTCAAAGAGAGGGAATTTCAACCTCTACAGGGATGACTGCTTCTGTCCCAAACACTAATAAATATGGAGTTGACCGTGTTGAAGTGCGAACAGTGGTGCGATAACCTAGCAATGCAAACGACAACTTTTCATGCCACTGTTTAGACCCTTGTACTATTTTTCGCAGTATCTTTTTTATATTCTTATTGGCGGCTTCTATAGCACCATTTGTATTTGGACGATATGGAGTAGAATTTTAATGTACGATCTTAAACTGTTGACATACTTCTTGCATCAAATGACTATTGAGATTGGCAGTATTGTCTATAATGATCATCTTAGGAATTCCAAATCTACAAATGATATTGGCATGAACAAAATCTACCACAACCTTCTTTGTCACTGACTTGAAAGTTATTGCCTCTACCCACTTTGTAAAGTAGTCAATGGCTACCAAAATGAATCTATGCCCATTTGATGCCTTCGGATCAATCGGTCCAATCACATCCATTCCCCAAGACACAAACGGCCATGGAGCGGCCATTGCATGCAACTCCATAGGAGGAGAACATATCAGATCACCGTGTACCTGACATTGATAACACTTTCGAACAAATTGAATAGAATCCTTTTCCATAGTAAGCCAGTAATAACCTGCTCGAAAAATCTTCTTTGACAAGACATAACCGTTCATGTGCGACCCGCATACTCCAGAGTGTATTTCAACCATGATTGCCGAGGCTTCTCTTGCATCTACACACCTTAAAAGTCCCAGATCTAGGGTCCTCTTATACAAGATTCCCCCACTTAAGAAAAATCCACTAGCCAAACACCTAATAGTCCTCTTTTGATCGTTGGTGGCATATGATGGGTATTCTCCTGACTGAATGTACCGCTTGATATCCAAGAACCAAGGTTCTCCATTGAGCTCTTCTTCAACCGCATTACAGTAAGCATGCTGATCACGACTCTGTATATGCACTGGATCGATGTAGGCTTTGTCAGGATGTTGGAGCATTGAAGACAGAGTGGCTAAAGCATCAGCAATTTCATTACGAATCCTTGGAATATGCCTAAATTTTACTAACACAAACCATTGACATAGCTCCTGCAAGCATTGTCGATACGGGATGAGCTTCAAATCTCGCGTCTCCTAATCGCCTTGAATTTGATGGACGAGCAAATCCGAATCCCCCAACACCAATAATTCTTGGACTCCCATATCAACAGCTAACCTCAAGCCAAGAATGTAGGCTTCATACTCTGCCATATTGTTAGTACAGTAGAATCAAAGTTGTGCTGTTATCGGGAAATATTGTCCCAATTCAGAGATAAGAACCGCACCTATTCCGACTCCTTTCATATTGACAGCTCCATCGAAGAACAACCTCCAACCTGGATCAACATCTATAATGACTTCATCGACACATGACACTTCTTCGTCAGGAAAATATGTCTTTAATGGCTCGTACTCTTCATCAATGGGATTCTCAGCAAGATGATCTGCCAAGGCTTGGGCTTTCATAGCGGTCCGAGTCATATATACAATGTCGAACTCGGTAAGAAATATTTGCCACTTTGCCAATCGACCTGTCGGCATAGGTTTCTAAAAGATATACTTTAAAGGATCCATGCAGGAGATGAGATAAGTAGTATAGGATGAGAGATAGTGCTTCAACTTCTGTGCTACCCAAGTTAGGGCACAACACGTCCTTTCAAGAAGAGTATACCTGGCCCCATATGCGGTGAACTTCTTACTAAGATAATAAATAGCGTGCTCCTTTTTGCCTGTGACATCATGTTGACCCAGGACACAACCAAAAGAATTGTCCATGACCGATAAATATAAGATAAAAGGCCTACCAGGCTCCGGGGGTACCAGCACGGGCGAATTTGACAAATATCTTTTGATTCAATCAAACGCTTCTTGACATTTTTCAGTCCATTTTACCGCAACACTCTTTTTCAGCAACTTGAATATGGGCTCATAAGTGGTTGTGAGTTAAGCAATAAACCTGCTAATGTAGTTCATTCTACCAAGCAAACTCATCACCTCCGTTCTATTCTTGGCCGGGGGCAAATCCTGAATGGCTTTGATTTTTGAGGGATCCAATTCAATTCCCCGATGGCTGACTACAAACCCCAACAGCTTTCTAGATGGAACTCCAAATACACATTTTGCCGGGTTGAGTTTGAGATTATACCTGCGAAGCCTTTCAAAGAACTTTCTTAAATATTTAACATGGTCGGCCTGACTTTTTGACTTAATAATCACATCATTCACGTAGACCTCAATCTCCTTATGCATCATATCATGAAACATAGTGGTCATGACTCTCATGTATGTTGCCCCAGCATTTTTCAAACCGAACGGCATCACTCGATAATAATAAGTCCCCCATGGTGTGATAAAAGACGTCTTCTCTGCATCATCATCATCCATAATGATCTGGTGATATCCAGCATAGCAATCCACAAAAGAGACAACCTCGTGTTTAGCACAGTTGTCTAAAAAAATGTGGATGTTGGGAAGTAGAAAATCATATTTCGGACTTGCTCTGTTCAAATCACGATAATCAACACACCCTCGAATTTTTCCATCTTTCTTTGGTATGGGAACAACATTGGATAACGAGTTACTCGAATTACTTTGGCTTCAAGTTGTTTCATGATTTCCTCTTTAATTCTAATACTTACATCCGTTTTAAACTTCCTTAACTTCTGTTTGACAGGAGGGAACGCAGGATCAGTTGGCAATTTGTGAGCCACTAATTCAGTGCTAAACCAGGCATGTCATCATAAGACCATCCAAAAATATCCTTATAATCAATTAATGCTTGAATCATTCCATCTTTTAGCTGTGGCAAAACATGTACACTGATTTTAGTTTCCCTAACATCTTCTTGATCCCCTAGATTTATTGGCTCAGTCTCATTCAAATTAGGATTCAGTTTGTCTTCAAACTGTTCCAACTCTTTGCTTATTTCTTCTAGTGCTTTTTCTTCATCATATTCCCCATCCTGCTTCATTACATCTTGATTAGTTTGGATTTAAGATCAGGCTGAAAATTCCACATGCATGTCATGTCATTAGAATCAGCATAAAGAGAACTGTGTAAAAAAAAAAGAAAAACAAAATATATTAGACACGAAACAAAAGGGACATTGCATTTCATTAAATAAAAAGATAGAAGGGTTTAAACATAGATGCCAACATAACATAAGCAAATTAAAATCTGAATTACAACCCTAAAATAACTCGGATAAACAGAAAGAAAAAACAAAATAAACTACCAAAACTCCCTCCTGACAGGGAGAGGAGTGACTTCCCAATTATTGAGCCGAATAGCTGGACCTATGAATTGCATGTCTGCTATACTGGTACCTTCTCCTGCTTCGACCATATCAACTTAAATAAAAAGGTTTTGGAAGTCATCAACCAATTCAACTTCAAATTCCACATGCTTCGTGACACCGCTCTTAACAAATGATTCACTGAGTAGTGGCATTGGGCTAGGGAGTGACCATGTTTTCTTTTTCCTTCCTTTGGCTTTCTTCAGATCTTTAGCCGTAGGCTCAAATCCCAGACCAAACGTGCCCATGCTCTCACTCGGACATATGGGACAAACTATACCGTACAGAGACGCTCCCAAATCCTTTCCTGGCTCAAATCCATATTTCCAAAGTTCACTCACCATCATGATAGAAACAGAAGACAATTGCGGTCCCGATATAGCCTGCCATTCAAGGATACGATTCACTAGCACTGTATCAAAAATTTGATAGACGAATATCTCCTCTATGTTATTTGCTTCAATAAGAAACAAGGGAGAATCTTGGCAGGCGGGAAAATCTCCTTCATCGTGAATAACCTCTTCTTGCCTATCATGCTCAAACTTAATCATTTGGTGTAGTGAAGATACAACCGCCTTGGCCTTGTGGATCCATGGCCTTCCCAACAACAGATTGTAAGAGGAGTCTACATTCAATACTTGAAACTCTATGGCGAACTCAACAGGACCTATGGTCAACATTAGTTCTATTTCGCCAATGGAATTTGATTTTGCATTATCAAAAGACCTAATACATACATTGTTGGGCCTGATCCTGTCAGCACCAATATTTAACTTTCGCAAAGTAGAAATAGGGCAAATATTTGTACCTGAACCTCCATCAATCATAACATGAGTGACGTAGAAATCTTCACACTTCACTGTAATGTAAAGGCCCCGGTTATGCCCTGTACCTTCAACAGGCAATTCATCGTCAGAAAAGCTGATCCGATTGACCTTAAAGATTTTTCCGACCATTTTCTCAAGCTGGTTTATTGTAATCTCCCTAGGAACATATGCTTCATTTAATACCTTCAATAAAACATCACGATGCTCCTTGGAGTGCAACAACAAAGATAAGAGGGAAATTTGAGCAGGGGTTTTCTTTAACTGGTCTAATATTGAATACTCTGGCAATTTTATCTTTTTCAAAAATTCTTTGGCTTCTTCTTTGGTGATAGGCTTTTTGATAGATGATGGTCCACTCACTGTTGGCTTGGACTTTCTTAAGCTTTCAGGCACGAAGCATCTTCCTGACCTAGTCAAATCCCCTACCTCATCTACATCTTCCACTACTTCTTTCCCGTGATAGGTCATCACAGTCCGCCCATAATTACAGGAAACCCTTTTGGTATCAACTATCGGAGGTTGGGTTATCGGTTTGAGGACAATAGGCGCTGCCAGTGCTCCTTTCACCGTCAAGATGGGCTGACTCAGAGCTCCCACCACTGTCAACTTAGGTTTATCCTGACCTAAATCAACATACCTTCTAGCGCCTTGTACTGTGATCAGGGGTTTCTTTATACTTTCTTGGGCTTTATCTTCTCTCATTCCTTCCCGGTTCAATGATAATGCTTTCAAAGACTCCGCTACATTCACCGATTTCTCCTCAATGGTCTGTATCTTGACAATAGACTTATAACCTCTCGAAGATTCTTTCCCATCATATATCAATTCTAACATATTGGCTTCAGCATAGGTTGGCAGCGGATTCTAGTTAATGTTTGGACCCTCCGGGTCCTGGACCAACATCCAATTTATGTCAATTAAATCTTGGACAACTCTCTTTAAATGCCAACATTTCTCGATATCATGTGCTAGAATATCAGAACAGTACGCATACCTTAAAGAATAATCAAGATTCCTTGGCGGTGGATTTGAAAGCCTTCCTTGAATTGGGCTTAAAACCTTCAACTTTCTCAACCTATCAAACAAGCTAGCATATGACTCCCTAAGAGGTGTGAATTGATTTTTGACTGCCTTATCTTTCTTATACTCGGGCCTAGGTTGAAAACTGGGTCTGGAGGGGTTTTGATAATTTGGTGGAGCGAATGGGTGATTTGGTGGAGCTTGCGCGCGCCACTGCGGGTAAGAAGGGGTTCAGGCATATGGTTGCGCACTATATACTGGGTACGGGCATATGGTTGCGCACTATATATTGGGTACGGGGGTGGTGGAATGGAATATAAAGAGTTTTGTAGAGGGTAGTAATGGTGGGGAGGAATATATGGAGCTTGGGTGTAGACTTAGGCTTGGGCTTGGGGATAGGAATGGATTCCAGCTATGACAGTCTCCACATCCTCTTTCTTTATTTTACCTCCAAATGCGCTAGATCCACCTTGAATCACTTGTGTGGTGGCTTTTAATGCAGCAAAACTCACTATTCAGCTGGTCTTAATTCCGTCCTGTATCATCTCCCCCTTTTTAAGGACTTCCATAAAAGATTTTCCCATTGCCAAAAGTAAATGTTAAAAATAGGTCTCATTCTGTGCCTGAATGAAAACTTCTACCAACTTACTTTCTTTCATTAGAGGCTTTACCCTGGCGGCCTGTTCACGCCACCTTATCGCGTATTCCCTACAACCTTCAGTGCTCTTTTTCTTCATGTTGACCAATGATTTTTTATACGGAATCAGGTCGATGTTATACTAAAAATGTTGAACAAATTTAGAAGCTAAGTCATCCCCGCTGTTCCATTTATCGATATCTCGATCGATAATCCATTCTGAGGCCAGATCAGAAAGACTCTCGCCAAAGAAGTCCATGAGCAGTTCTTCCCTTCCTCCTGCAGCCCTCAACTGGTTGCAATAACGTCTCAAGTGTGCCATGGGATCACCGTGTCTTGCATACTTCTCGAACTTAGGCATCTTAAAATCGAGGAGAAGGTTGATGTCTGGGAACATGCAAAGATCTTTATAGGAAACACTCCTATAATCTCCGATTCCTTGCAAATTCCTCATAGCCTGTTCTAAGCTTTTCAATTTATGGGCTATGATATCATATTCCTCTGCTGCAACAGGTTTCTCTGTATCAAATGGAAATGCAGGCGGCTGAGTGTACCCATACGGTTCATGGCATAATACTGACTATCTGAAACCTTTAGTATTGGCTCACTGGCAGACCTAGGAAGCCTCATTATGGGAAGCGCAGCATATATAGGAGTTTCATGTGGTGGCGGAGCCACGAATATCGGTGTGATCGGTGGCGCTGGCTGAGCAGCTGGTCTTGATTGGGGAGCTGCCAAAGGCACACCAGAACTGCCAGGATAATAATGTCGCGGAGTGAATCCTGGCGCGTGCTCAGGTGACTCAGTAGGAGCAGAGAATTGCGCCTGAGAGAGCGGTGGGCAGTTAGAGATATTCCCATGACCTTCAGGGAGCAGAGGAGGAGGCATTCCACTGGCCCATGCCCGATGGAAATCTATCAGTTGTTGCCTGAGCCTTACTACCTCATCATTGTGTTCTGAACTTTCTTCCCTGTGATCCTGATCCGGGTTAATGAGCGAATTTTCAATCTCCCTGCTAGCCATGACGAGCTTTGCTTTGGATCTAGTGAAGTATGGGTGACTAGCCAGAGTGCTGCAAATCTACCACTGTTATCTGTAAGAACATGCTCATCAAAGACGACATCCGTTAGGATTAGGGCACACAACAAGCATGGGAATCACATTGGTAAAACTGTCCTAAATTCATGTTCATTTCTACCAGCTTTTGAGGGTAGCGAGGTCATTCTAACATCATCCCGATTTTTATCTACTCTTATTTTTATCTACACTTATTATTATTTATATTTTATTCTTTTTTTTTCGCCCTCCTTTCCCTCTCTGTTTTTTCATATCAGTCTCTGTTCTTTCTCCTTTATTGTCTCATCATCCTTTCTTTCTTTTCTTCTCTTGTTATCTACCTTTATTTTATCATTCTTTATGGCTTTTGTTTTTCTCTAAAAGAGGAAAAATAATGAAAAACAATGAAACAAAATGATTAGATCAAACCAAAAAGTAGGTTGCCCACGTATCATGTTGTACATGAATCAGATCTTGCGTAGTTTGGAAAGTCATGCCAAAATGGCCAATTGAACTCTTTTTCTTTTTTTTTCCTTGAAACTTTAAGAAGAAAAGAAAATAACAATTTGTCAAAAGAATTGACGAAAATGTTTTTGAATTTTTCAGCTTTAACATCCCCATATAAAGTGAAATCTATGATTAAACAAAGAAAATCTTTTTGGGTTTTCAGTTTTAACTTTCATGTGAAAATGAAACTTGAACCTATTAAAGAAAAATCTTTTTGTTTTTTTCTTTTAAAGATGTACATGAAACACCTACTCTAAATGAAGAGTGAAGAAAATCAGGGGTGCGTAGTTTGTCCAGATTGGACAATTAACGATTAACTAATAAATTGACCCTAACTTAAGAGACACTACCAAAAACAAACGAAAAAAAAAAAACTTTTGGATTTTCAGCTAGACACTTTAACTGAGACTGACACCACCAATTATGAAGAAAAAATCCTTTTGGTATTTTTGTTTTTGACAAATAAGTAGAAAAGGCAAACAATTTTTTTTTTTTTTGAGTTTATGGTACTTTGAGAAGACAAATGTAAAATGTAAAAAAATCTTTTTGAGTTTTTGGATCGTGAAGAACAAAAGCCATAAAGAATTCTAAAGTAAACTACGACATTCCTTTTGATTCATTCTTTTCGACTCACTTTTTTTTTAAATCAGTCCGTCAATATGACCACGTTACCCTTAAAAATGCAACAGTTAGCACGTAGGGATGCTTTAGAGGTGAGTCTCCTACAAAGGGCCATGTGGGTCTTGCTAGGTCTCCGTATGATGCACATAAGAATGACCTAAAGGCTGACCTACGTTGTAGTTCACTAACAAGGCTGTTTGGGGGAGCGTATGGTCGATAGTGGTTGCTTTGCTTTCCACCTACTCCATAACACCGACGGCTCCCCCCGAAAATAAGGGTGACTCAACTAGAGGTTGTGTACAACACGTGTACTACGAACTTGTTATAGAAAGAAGGTCGGGGGGTGGACTCATGATGACAGATATAAAGTGGTAACGCATAGGATAAATACTATAAATAAAGAGCACGAAAACGCACAAAAGTGAAAAAAATAACATAAACAATAATCACAAACAATGCTTATACACTCGTAATGCCAAACAAAGCTGATAAGACTCCAAAAATAGCTCGAATTCTGAAAACTTTTCATTGACTTCTCCAGCAGAGTCGCCAGAGCTGTCACACCCCTTTTCTCGCACTCCAAAAAGATTCGTTTTAAAGTTCGAAAGGGTTTTATTATTTAAGTGACAAGAAATGAAAATTCATTTCGGAAAAGGATTATTTACATTTTTTTTCATTCAGAGTCGCTACTTGGCATAATCTGGTGTGCCAAGTCACCATTGGAAAATCCTTTTCAAAACCATTTGACTCTTTAAACTGGTCTGCGAACAGAGACTCCGGCTAAGGAATTCTGTTGACCGAGGGGATGGTGTTAGGCACCCCTCGATCCCGTGGTTCAACCACGGTCGCTTGGTAGAGTGTATCAACTATTTTGGCACTACGAAATGTATAAACCACACAAAAGCACGCAAAACAATCAAACAATAAACAAAAAAAAAACAAAAAAAAAACAATCCAAAATGTAATGTCCAGTCCAATTATACAGTCCGAAGTATATAAAAAAATACAAAAATATAAACCTACGCTAAATTAATTTTAAACTAATGCTCTACCCGATGCCTCGGGCCTTCACCACGAACGTCCTCCGGGTACATGATACCTCGGGGCATTCCCCGATGAATAAATATATACAGATACTTCGGGGCAATCCCTGGCCAAATTATACATTTGAATTAAATGCGACAAAACAAAACCATTCCAACACATATTTCAAACATGTCATCAATCCACCAATTCTAAATTTGTCTACCCAAGCCTACTGTTTGCCTTCCCGCTCGATGAAATATCACGTTCAACATCAATAGTGAATAAAAAAAAATAATATTCATTTTTATCGACTTTTAATTCCCGTCTTCCCCAATTCCATTGTCAAACTAATTAACCAATTCTTCGACTATCAAATCCAATATCAACCACGTACACACAACAAAGATTCAAATACGCTAAACAAACAAGTTATTCACACCCATAACAAACAACTAAAATTCCAAAAATAGAATAGAGAATGAGATGAGAAATGGACCTCAATGCCTTATTGATTAACTGATCTTTCCGAATAGAACCGCGTCCAACGAACCTCAACGTCGAACTTGTTTCGTTCGCTTCCTGTGGATTTCACCAGAATCAAACCACAGTGGGTCGATTTTAATTAATTTGGGGCTGTTTTTTTTTTTTTAACAAATCCTGTTGAACTTGGACGGAATAAAACCTGAGATAGGGTCGCCGCTACTAGCCGTCAGACGATCGATCAAGCCGGAGCTGGAAGGGGGAGACTGGTAGCGTTCACCGATGGAGAGGGTGTTTTTCTGCGGACGATCGATCGCCGGAACGGTGTTCTCCGACCTCTCTCGATCACTTCTCTCTCCCTCAGCTCCTAACTCTATCTAGCGTATGTGAGTGCAATTTTTATTTATGGATAATTCAGATCCGTGAGATGTTCCATATGGTATCCCTGTCCTAAGCTCTTTTTTCTTTTCCGTCTACTGTGCGTGTATATAAAATGTCGAGAAAAAGATGGTGACCCCCTTCCCCTCAGTCAATTCTCTTTTTGCTCGTCTCTTTCTCTCTCTCCATGTGTAGTGTGTATAGAATTGTGTATGAGAATCTCCCAGATGTTGGTGAAGAAAAGCTATGAATCGTGAAGAAGAAAGAAGAAAAAAAATGGAATCCTGCCCCCTCCGTATAAATGGAATATGTATGTGAATTTATCCCCTCCCGTGTCCATTCCCTGGGTTAAAAAAAAACATGTAAAAAAAAGGGTAGGGGGTAGGGTAGGGTAGTGGTGAGGTGGGGGTAGGGTATGGGGTAGGGTGTGATGTGTTTTATTTTGATTGGATAGGTTGTTAGGATAAGATGTAGGGGTTAGGATAGGATAGAATTTGTTAGGGAGTTTGTTATTTTTTTGTATTTTGTGAGGGTATAATAACATGGATGAGGGTACACGGTAGGATAAAATAAAAATAGGTAAAAGTGAATAAAATTGAACTTTAAGAGGACGAAATCACGTGTCTACAGTAATTACACTCTCTCCCATTTTTTTAATTACTTTATTCTCTCTCCCTATTAATATACATAACATAGCCGACATATACATAGCATTCTATGTATATGTTGAAATTTTTGTAATATGTTTAGGGAGCTGAGATTTTTTGTAATATTGGAAACATAAGTTGTGTATTTATGTAATTTTTAGATATTTTTTTATTTGTTCCTATTAGGCAACTAATTCAATGGGAACTGTTGTTGGGCCGGCCCAATTGCTGATTTAAGCAGCAAATGACAAGTCCACTAAGAGACAGAAAGCAAAATGGAGGCCCATGGAGAGGTGGTCATGGGCCCATGGCTGAAAACTGAAGCGGCTGTGCGAACGTATATGTATTGCTAGACTCCACGTGTGGGTTACACTTGGTATGTTCTTGTTGTTGTTCTAGTAATCCTTGTATATATGGTGCTTATGTTCGTCTTCCCTTAAGACAGTTTTCCGTTTGTGTATGCACATGTAATATGCACGCGGTACTCTCTAAATGAATAATACGAGAAAATATTATATGTTACTCTCGTAGTTAATGCATCTTGTTGAACGTACCTAGTCAATGGTCATGTCATGTTTGGTACAAACTTAAAATTAACACAGAAAATATATATATTTTTCTTCAATACTTTAATTATACTATGACCCCCCAATGTGATAAAAATGGGACCCAAAAAAAGGTTTATCTAATGTTCTAGTTAAGGTTTTGACGATGTTGAAGTGAATGCACCAAAATGAATTGATCATTATCTATGCCAAAGCCAGAGTACCCTCTCTGTCACAATTTATGGGGTATTGTTCGAACTATGAAAGTCAGCCATTGTTAGTTTTAATCATTTTTTTCGGTAATAAGATAACCTACCGTCTATATTTTCTTGGGTATATTCGGGGTAAGTCCCGCTCCATAATCTGCAAATCACATAGAAAATGTGAATTGCACGAGCAGACAATATGCGGCAAGCTTCGGCCTCAAGACCTGACTCCATGAGAGATCTCCTGCTCAAGAGATTTAATTGTTCATATTTATAATTTCAATTTGACTTAAAAGGATACAAGTAGAAAGTGGTGTCTAATTAATATTCTAATTTTATTGTAAGATCATGCATACTTGTAATCTTATTTTTTAATAAGTATGCATCACCTCACAAATTAAATTAATATGAATTGGTGGGAGTATGTTGACTCTGTTAGTAATCTATGGTCAAACTATTCTTTTAGATTCTAGTTTGAATGGCAATTAACATTTATTAAACAAAAACTAATAGATTCTGATAATCAATATTTCAAAGATTACATCAATATCATATGCAATAGCCAATTCAAAAATCCTACTATATAACACCTTTCTCATACTATGAACATGTTCTATATAGGTGTTACAAAAAACTTTAGCACTCATACATCAAGTAAGTTCATTAATTAGTGCTTTCATGTCTTATTTTCAAATCTAAATCAGTAATAAGTTTGTTCTTTCATGTTGTCTAGATTAATTTTGTTGCTCAAGTAATTTTGTATTTACATATATCCTGATATTTATGCCTATAAAAATAAGTTTAGGCAATGTTGATGCATCAAAGAATTATTCGACAAGTTTTGTTAGTGTTGTATCTTTTGCTGAATTATGATGGGGTTCAAGGAAAAACATTATTATCTAAACACAAGGAGTTAGAGGTGGAGAAGCAACTTAAACTTCTCAACAAGCCATCAATCAAAACAATTAGGGTATATATTATGGGCAAAAAATCATTATATTAACAAGTCTTCTGAGTGCTTGTTATGCTCATGTGCCACTATTAATTGTAACAAAAATAATTATTCTTCTATCCCATAGTTTTTGTTCATATAATGACTTTGTTAAAAGTCTATTTTAACCTTTGAAACTAAAATATCAATAAGTTTTAGATACTCTGAGTAAATTTAAAGATACGTACAATTTAAAATTTGAAATGATGTTTACAATCTACAAATCTATTCCTTCTTGTAAACATTTTATGAATAACAGAAGTTACATGTTGGATAACAAGATAGTGCAAACAAGATTACTTATTTTATTTTGATTATCAGAGTAAGTCCGGAGATATATATACAATTGTGTGGATTTTTACAAACAATCAGTATTTGATCATTCGTTATTAAAGAATCACAACTTTCATCCGACGGTATGTGTTTATTTTCTCTCTCCACTTTACTTTCAACTTTATAATAATTATATCTTTTATTAAGACACAATTTAAATTTTGAATGGACAGATGAAACCTACTTTAACTAGGTCAAAGCAGAATTCAAGTACTTCAATTGATTGGTCGTCGAAGATATGGTCCAAAGATGGTGGTTGTCCTTTTGGAACTATTCCTATTAGAAGAATCACTAAAGAAGACCTTATTAGACACAGAAATATGCCATCACCGTAAGATGTAATATTTGACAACGAAGTCACTACGAAAAGATAATGTTACATTAATTCGCAACTTTGCTTTGATTAATATAACCATGATTTCTATTGTAATATATATATACATACATACATACACACACATATATATATATATATATATATATATATATTAGCAATTCTAATATATTTGTTGTTTCTACACAGATTAACAATAAAAGTGAGTCAAAAAAGCACATATTTATCTTTAAAACTATACGAGGTACCCCTTATATAATTTTTTTCTCTTGTTTGAATAACGAATTTTAAATTGATCCTAATGGACTTCTTAGGAATTGGATATAAAAATGTGGTTCGATTGTCTTTTCTAATCCTCTTTGAGCTTAGGTACATTATATAAAATTTGTTAAACAAATATATAATGGAATTTGGAAGTTCCATTTTGGTTGTTTGTATCACTTCTTTTATAATTAGATATAATTAGATATTATATTTTAATTATTATTAAATAAATAATAATTTAAAACAAATGATATTTTAATTTTCCCACAATTTGAAAAATTATTTACCTGTAGGATAAAAGCTATTTTTACTATTTTTTAAAATTAAATGTCTAGAAAAAAAGTACGTAGCTTTTTAATAATTTTTTTGTCAGGTAAATCTCTATTTATTAAACGTTCTGTTTTTTTTTTTTTTGCTTGACTCTATATAATCATGTTCTATTTCAATTCTAATTTTTCAATTATTTGGAACTGTATTAAATATTAGTGGAAGATGTTTTTCAACCTTCCATGTGATTTTAGAGATTTGGATGTTTTTTTTTTTAGAAATTGACGTAACCAGATAAAGTTAAACTAAATCGGATCAATTATTAGTTTAGGTAAGTCTGAGTTTTACAAAAGTAAATCAAAAAATATTATAGCGATCGAATAAAATTGTACGAGTAAGCTATATTTTACATATAAAATTTATTTAATAATAAAGCATTAAAGTTTTTTAGTTTGAATTCGAGGTAATGGAAATGATTATAAGCCAACAAATGATTAATACCCAAAGTTTTTTGAGAAAATTGAAGGAAAGATGTTTTTTAAGTCTTGAATGAATGATTGGTGATATTGACCAACAGATAGGGTCAAACATTATTAGGAAACTTGATCAAGTTAATTGTGGACTTGATTAATATTTTCAAAACTTTCTAATCTTTTCAAAAATACAAATCAACCCAACCCACGCCCCTCTTCAATCCAAATCAACCACTTCCTCCTCTCTCTTGACAGCTTCTCTCAAATCTCTCCCAACCAATAGTTCTGCAAAATTTCTCCCTTTAACCCCCGACAACTTCTAACTCCGACGATAAATAGTTGGGCTTCGAGTTCCCCTCTTCAATTCAATCAACCTGTCTCTCATCACTCTCTCGACAGCTTCTCTCAACTCTCTCCCAACCAACTGTTCTGTAAATTTCTCATTTCAATCCTCGGTTATTTCAACATCCGACTACAAATACTTGGGCTTCGAGTTCCTTTTCGACTTCAATCGACGTGACAGCCTTGCTCTCCGACCACAACAGATTCAAATTCTTCATCATTCCTTTTCTTCTTTCACTAGGAAAAAATTTATGGCCTTTTTAGTTTTTAAGAAAACGAGGAACTTGAGCCAACTTCTCGTATAGTATTGGTTAACAATTTCAATATTTGTTGTACTAATTTGAAATGCTGTCTGAATAAAACCCTAATTTCTGGTATTTCTTCTCTTCTCTTTTCGAAGTGAATTATGATATTTTGTTGTTTGTTGCATTTTTTTGAAGTTTGATTTTTATTGTTTGTGTTTATAAAAATAAAAGGACAATTTGGTTTGATTTGTTCTGTTCTTGTTCTTGGTAAAAATGGTGAAATTGCTATTTTTTGTTTAACAAAATCGTGCTACTGTTTCCTCCGACAGATTACCCATCTGATGCAACAAATTTATCATATGATGCAACAGATCAACCATCTGATGCACCAGAGGAACCATCAGATTACAATTATGATACAACAGATTAATAATCTGATTCAACAAATTAAATATCTGATACAACAGCTTTACCATATATTGCAACAGATTAAGCATCGGATAAAAGTTCTGATGCAACTAATTAACCATCTGGTGCAATGAAAGAACCATCAGATTAATGATCTAATGCAACAAATGAACCTCCTGTTGGATAAAATCCTACCAACTCTTCCTACAGGAAAAGTCCAAAACTTGATTTTTCCAACTGATCATTCATCTGTTGCGATAGACGACCCTATGTTGGAAGAAATCTAAACAATATTAACCGTTGATAACTGTTCCAACAGATCACTCATGTGTTGCAACAGATGTATGACCTGTTGCACAGACCATTCATCTTTCTCAACAGATGAGTGATATATTTTGTATTGTCGCAACAGATTACTTAGTCGTTGCTACGGATTATTTAACTGTTCTAACAGATCATTTATATGTTGCAACAAACGATGTCACAACAGTTGTGTGATCTGTTGAACAGACCAGTCATATGTCTTAAAAGATGAGTGATATGTTTTGTATTGTTGCAATAGATTACTCATCCGCTGCAATAGTTTGGTTATACGCTGCAACAGATATACTACCTAGTGCAACAGATCGGTGATCTGTTGCAACTGTTATTTTACTGTTTTGCTTGTTTGATTTACTGTTATCCTTTTTTAATGATGCATTAATCAACAATAATATATTATTTTATGTTCCTGTTAATTTTAGATAATATGGTTCCCAAAAGAACAGAAACCGAATCAAGTCCAAGTAAAGGAACAAGTGAAGCAGCTAGGCTACATCCACCACTCTATGAGTTTGCTTTACAAGCATTATCTCAATCGGGAGTAGAATATGATGAACACGGGGAGGAGGATTGTTTCAAAAGAGATAATGGAGATGCTAATAGCCCTTCCACCAAAGATCTGGTCAAAGCCTTCAACATTGATCTTTATCCTGTGAGAATGCAGTGCGATGGTGCCGCAGATTTAACGGGTGATTTCGTGATTAAGTTAGCCATGGGAAAATATTTTGACGCCTTCAGAAAAATACTCCGAGAACAAAAATGGAATGCTTATTTCAGGGACAGCTGCTTTGGGAAATATCTTGATTTGCCAGGATTTGCCGGAGGAAACAATGCTCGTTTCTAAATGAAAATGGTATATGAACTTCTCAAGCGTAGGTTTATGTATGAAAACAAAGATAAGATGAATGAGGTGTGGATAAATTACTGTGGCATGCCTGTTTGTTTTGGTTGGAAGGAGTTTGCCATAGTTACTGGACTAAAATGTTATCCTCCTTCTCAAGTTATACCTATTCTAACAACAAAAAAAAAACACCCCGCATACCCAAAAATGGCAAAGGAAAGTCGTTTGATCATGATGAACTGGTGTCCTTTGTTGGTCCAAGCTTCAAAAACAAAAAATTGATAGAAGCGTTTAAAGGTAAAGGACTTTCAAAGAAGCATAAGCAGTCATTGTGCTTGGTTTGGTTTCTACATAATATTATTTGAGCGAGAGACGTTAACAACAATATAAGCTTTAGTTTAATAAAGCTTTTCAAGGATTTTGAGGCATTTAACAGCTATCCATGGGGGTATGAAAGCTTCAAAATGACTGTCAAATATTTGTTGACTCCGTTAGCGCCAAAGATGGTCAACTTATATGGTTTCCCATGGGTTTTCATGGTAAATGTTTCTTTCTTCTATTATGATATCATTTATTTTTTTGCTCAATAATGGTTTTGATTTATTGACGTTATTTTACAGGCTTGGGCGTTTGAAGCCATTCCTTATTTGAGACAACAAGTGAAATACCAGGAAGGAGTTTCCTGTCCAAGAATCTTGAGATGGTTGTCAGCCAAAACTGATAAAAATACAAAATTTCTTGATCTCTTCAACCCCCCGAAGGATGCAGTAAGTATAATTATAATTAATTTTTTCTTTTAATTAATATTTTTTTAATGATCTAATCATCATTCTAATATATGTAATGATTTATGTTAGAATGTGCATCCGTCGCTAGTTTCGACCAATCTAGAGTTGAAGATGCCATTTTTTCTTACTTTACGGTCTATGCAAACTTTATCGGACCCTAAGGTCATCGACAGAATAAAAATGAAATTGTTTGGAGCAACAGCCATTACAAAAAAAATAATTTTAGAGGGTGGGCTTGTTGTTGTTGATGGAGCTGTTGGTGGTGGTAGTGGTGTTGTTTGTGCTAATGATGCTCCTCTTAAAGTATTTAAAGCAAACCATTATGAGTATGATCATACTGGTTATACAAATTTTGCCTCTCCCAGCAAATGTTCTGCATGTAAATGTCAAGACTGCAGGGTGAAACATGATGTAGTGATTAATGCTATTAATGCATTAACTACTTCTGTAAAAGAATTGACATCTAAGAGGGGTCTCATTCCATCAAAGAGGATTTTATTTCCATACGCTCATTATAGATTAGGGCCAAGAGGAGAAGGAGAGTGATTTCTAGGGCATTATCAGGCATCCAAAAAAGCAAAATTGCAACTCCTTTGTCTGTGTGTTGCACTGAGCAACGTACAATGTCCAAAGGAGAGCAGCACGAGCTGAAGAAGGTGAATATATTATATGTCTTTCAACTGACAAAACAAATAGACACATATCTGTCTTAACAGATGACACATCTGCTGAAAATTATCAAATAGATATATACATCTGTTGCAACAGTTAACTAACCTGTTGCACCAGATACTTTATCTAGTGCAACATATGTCTTGTCTGTTTTAGCAAATCAAACAGCTCTTCGTACCATTTTTATTTATACCAACAAACGAACTATTGCTGCAACAAATGATTCATATGTTGCAACGGATAGTTCATCCGTTGGAAATTATCACATAGGGTCTTCCTCATGTAGAAATTTATCCCAACAATTGATTCATTGTTGCAACAAAAATATAATATATTTGGGACAATTTAAAATGGGAGAATGTTTGATTTGCTAGAAGAGATGAGTTATCCTTTTCCATTTTATTGTATCTCCGTGATTAGCATTGACCAATTCTGGCTTTCCAGGTGGATGTAGAAGAAGCTACTCCTGAATAGCATTGACAATATGCTACTCTTTTTATGGAAATACGGAGAACAGAAAGTGCAGAAACCATATGTAAACAACAATAAAGATCCAAGACGAGAAAAGCCGAATTCCATAGCACCGGATGAAGAACAACTTGTCCATACTGAGTAGATCTTTATAGCTTGAGCCTGTCAAAACAATCCTTGGAAGTATACTTAAATTGTTGTTGATGTATTTGTAGAGATCTGTACCCATAACAATTTTTTTACATTTCATTTATTCGTTGACTTATTTTAGCTAATTTATGAAGTCTTCGATATTTTGTCTACGAATTTTATTTATTCCTTAGATTTGAACTTATTAGTTGAAAATAAATACTAGATTCAAATATTGCAACAGATAATGTATCTGTTGCAACAGACGACACATCTATTGGAAAAATCGAACAGATTTAGACATATGTTGCAACAGGTAGGTGACCTGTTGGAATTTATCAAACAGGTCTTCCCACTATTGCAGCAGATGGACTTTAGATAAAAACATCGAGATAATGCCACAGATGACACATCTATTGAAAAAAAAGAACAGATTTAGACATATGTTGCAACAGACGACACATCTATTGGAATAATCAAATAGATTTATACATATGTTGCAACAGGTAGGTTATCTATTGGAATTTATCAAACAGGTCTTCCCACCGTTGCAACAGATTGAATTTAGATAAAAACATCGAGATAATACAACAGATGACCAACCTATTGCAACAGATAAACTATATGGCAGAACAGGTAGGATAACTGTTACAACAGACGGAGAATCTGTTGCATTATAAAAATTCAACTTTCATTAGACATAAAAAATTGCCACTACGTGTAAAAAGGTTAAAGTGAATTGAATTGAAATAAGAAAGGCGCAACCCATCGACGGTGTTCAGTTCAAACACCTAAAATAAAATAGGCATCAAGTAGACATGTTCATTTTAAACACTTAAAATAAAATAGGCATCAAATGTGTCAGTGTCAGTCTGGCACATTTCGCTGACTTGCCATCACTTGGCCCCCAACGGTTATTTTTTTTTCTCCCCATTGTCTTATATATTCATCTTCCTCCTAAAATTTAACCCTAAATTCTCAAATCTTCTTCTTCATCGTCATCTTCTTTTATCTATTCAAGTTCTTCAAATTATTACTTTCATTTTTTCCAACTGACCTTGATATTTGGATATATTTGAATCATGCATAGTATGATTGTGAAACGATATTTCACTTTTAGAAATGCTAAACTTATATTCTTATTTTCTTACTTCGGATTGTTATATGTGCTCTTTGTGTGTGTAAAGACTTGATTCATGTCTCTCTTTTATTCATAATGTCAAAAGAGAATCAACGATGTCTTAGAAATATAAATCATAGGTCGTTACGCGTTTTTCCATTAAATGTTGATTGTGATTTAGATGTATGAATTTTCGTTAATGTCGCCTTAATTGAGATTTAGGATTCTCTTGTTTGAAAAGTTAAGCTTGATTTTCTTTTTTTATATAGATTAGTATCTATGTTTGTTCAATTTTAGAAGTAATGAGTATTTTCCTTGTTGCCTCATCCCTTTACTTTCGCAAGCTTACGTTGTTTGTTTCTTGTATTAATTCATTGAATATGACCCTCTTTCTTTTACCTTTATTCATTCTTGTATGAATATAAATCATGAGACATGTAAGTGAGTGTCTTTGTTTTGGATTTTATTTGTTGACTCTCATTCTTGTGCAAGTATGCTTATCATTGTCATTCAAAAATTGGTTCTTGATATTTTATTTTGCTTTGAAATATGTCACTTTTATGTCTTGAACGTATATTAATTTCTTTATCTTTTCTTTGCATGCAAAAAATGTCCCGAGTCCAAATGGACTCCTCTCCTCTTGCATTTCATAATGGGTAAATGAGGCTCACCCCTTCGAGTCAAGTTCGAAGTTTAAACCCAAGGTCCACTACATGGTATGTGGGTGCTAGAAGATAGACGAAGAAGGAAAATGGGTCAAAACCCATTGATGAGGTCACTAAGAGACTTGAAAAGTCTCAATTTTTATTATTGTCTTCTTTTTATTTTTTCATTTAGTCATTTATTTATTCATTCATTTCGGCCTTGAAGCCAAAATTTTATTTAATACAGGTGGAGCAAGACTCGAGCCAAAGGATCGAAAAATAGTTTAGGACAGGTGAAATGGGTCGGAAGCCCAACTAGACTAGGACAAGTCTCGTTGATTTAGCCTAGTGGCCTAAATCCTTTACTTTCTCCTCTCTTCCCCTTTTATGTGTTTATTTGTTTATTAGTTTTGTTTAGACTTAGTTAAAATCCCTACTAAATCGCCTAAATCTATTTTACACAAGTCTTTTTTTTTTGAAAAAAAAATCAAATCACTATTTCAACAAATTAATCTTTTCGAAGTTAATCAGAAGACGATTTTCAAACAGTACGGATAACCACAAGTTAGCAGACGTTTTAGTTGCCTAACACCTTCCTAAAACGTTAATAGGAACCGCTTATCTAGAATCTCTAACTTAAAATGATTTTCCTGTTTTGAATCGTTTGAAGTAACTTTTATAAAGGTTTCTTAATTCCTTTTCAAAATTAAATGGCGACTCTCTTTCAAAAGTTAAAATTTCGTCAAAACAGAAATGACAACTTTGCTGGGGAACTTTAACTAGGTTCTAACCAAATGATTGATTTCATATTTTGATTAAATGTTTATGTTTTTTGATTATGTAAAGTTTAATTATCACATCTCATGGCATATTCTTGCATTTTATAAACTGTTTAGCATTTCGTGGATGTCCCGACCCCTGTTGTTCAATTCCAAAATGTGTTGGAAATACGAACAGCTTATCAGTACGTGAGTCGTCTGACGCTGTTCATATTTTCAAACTCAAGTTGTCCGCTTGAGAACCAATGTTCAAACCCACTCTAGACACCTAGG
Source organism: Capsicum baccatum var. pendulum (assembly GCA_030864225.1). NCBI lineage: Eukaryota > Viridiplantae > Streptophyta > Magnoliopsida > Solanales > Solanaceae > Capsicum > Capsicum baccatum. The sequence continues at coordinate 11,554,389 of CM061550.1, forward strand.
ATAGAACGAAACCAAACCCCTATTTTACGCATGAGCCTAGGACGACCCAATACCCGAGCGGGGTATTGGGCCTATTAGAATACCTGCCCTACATCTATTGACCCCGAGTCAATTCTAGAAGAACCATATTTATGTGTTGAAGAAAATGTATGCCTGCCTAATTCAATCCATTATCCTTTGGGGGTCGGGAAAAAGCTTGATTTGCTTACTTTCGTGAGAAGAATTGAAACAAGTTAAGCAAGAAATTGATCGATTTGGGAGGTTGCATCTAAGGCACAATTTGAGCGCCGATGGATGTCACTAATATGAGAAGTGGACAAAGCTAAGAAGGCAAAGGCAGACGAAGGAGCCTCCAGTATCTAGTTTTTCTATTTCCCCTGCGCGGGAACTTATCCTTTTTCATGTTATTTCCCTTTTTCCCCAAAGATTGTATCCCTCTTTTGTTATCGTTTGTACGCGTTTATGGCCGTTTCATGTCTATATAAGTTGGGGGATAATAGTTTGACTTTAGGAAAGCATATACTTTCTTCAAAAATCGTTAGGCTTGAACCCTTGGCTCAAAAAGGGTCACCCCAGTTAGGATACGCATTATTATAATATTTTGTGTGCTTGTGGTGTTTGTTTGGGTCAAAAACAAGTTTATCCGCTATGCTCCTATGGATGAATTTTCATAGGACTCAAGCAATTCTATATGGTTATTTTCTGTCAAATATTTTGCATTACTTATCACATACGGAAACTAACACATTTGCCCTTGAGTTGTTTTACTTTATAGATAATAGAAATTACTCCATGTTGATATAAGCTGGCAGAACATCCCTACTTCACCCGATCGAAAGCACACAAAATCTCATCCCCTGACCATCATTCAAAAATGGCAGCAAATGACGGGGAAAGCGCCCTGACTATTCGGGACAATGTGATAGCGGAACAGAATGAGATGATTGCGGAACTTGCAAAAAAGTTAGAAATACTTCAGGAAGAAGTAAATTGCACTCGGTATTTGGTTAACTTGGCCATCACCGTCAATGCCCCTGTTCCAGAGGGACACGGGACTCCACTCTAAATCCCTCTCCTCAGTACCCCTATTCTTGGGGACCAACCAACTAACGTATCATCCGGCTCCGCTCCTCCATTTGTCCAAAACACTAATTGTGAAAATAATCCAGACGCCTACCATCCATAAAATCCATCCGCAACCCCACAGAACCCATCTTCGAATCCATTCTCAAATCCTCAAAATACATTCTCAAATCAACAAAACGCATTCCCAAATCTGCAAGATTTTTCGAATCCATTCTCAAATCCTCAAAATACATTCTCAAATCAACAAAACGCATTCCCAAATCTGCAAGATTCCTAAATCCACAAAATACGGCAAACCTACCTTCGAATCTAACAAATTCATTTCCAAATCCACAAAATCCCTCTCATATTCTGCCAAACTACTTACAAGGCCCACATAACCTTCCCAATTTCCAAAACGTTCTCCCCACTTACCAACCAAATTTCCTCTATCTACAAAATCAAGCCTTCTTTTCAGACCCCCCTCAAGCCATCATATCCCCTGATATTTATGAACCCCTTTCTAACTTCGAGATGGGCCATTACGAGAAGAAGGAGAAGGAGTGGAGGGCCCAGCATGAAAGGAACTTACTAGCCATGCAAGAAGAGATTATGAGGATCAAAGAGTCTCACGAGGTCAAGGACCACGACGGTTTGGGGTATGAAAATTTGTGTGTTCACCCAGGAGTAGACCTACCAGAAGGATACAAGGTCCCTAAGTTTGAGATGTTTGACGGTACTGGAAATCCAATGGCCCATCTAAGAAGGTACTGCGAGCAACTAGTAGGGATAGGAAAAAATGAGGCGTTATTAATGCACCTATTCAGTCAAAGTTTGAATGGTGAAGCCTTGGAGTGGTTCATGTCACAGGAGCCAAAAAGGTGGACTGGTTGGAAGACATTGACCAAGAGTTTCCTTGACCGGTTCGCATTCAACTTTGAAATAGTTCATGATCGGTATTCACTAGATCGGATTAAACAAAAGAGCTTTGAGAGTTTTTGAGATTATGCTTTTAGTTGGAGGAAAGAAGCTGCCAAAGTGCAGCCCCCTATGTCCGAGAAGGAAATGGTATCCGTGTTCTCTCGTGCTCAATAAGGAGAATATTATACCAGGATGGTCTCCGCTGTCAGAGCGACCTTTGCAGATTTGGTAAAAATAGGAGAATCATTAGAGGAAGGTATTCAGACAGGAAAAATTGCAAAAATCCTGACATTATCTGGAACTGCCATATTTTCTAAGAAGAAGAAGGAAGAGGTAGGTGGGGTTTCTGCCAATTCTGTTACAAAATTGAAACAGCGGTTCAACTCTAGAAACATTTTATCTTCCCCGACATCACTTAACCTTCCGCACACATTCTACGTCCACCCCCAATACCAAACTCCACTCCCAAACATCCCACCATCATACCAAGCTCCACAGCCAAATATCTTTCCCCAATACCCAGTTCTACCTCCAAATTATCAGTCTCATTTCCAAATTACTCCCCCAAATATCCGAACAAATTTCCAAATACCTCCAAATTACCACCAAGTACCCCCTCCTACAAACCTAAGCCTGTATAACCTCCAGCGTCCAAACCACGAAAAGAAACCTCCCCAAAACTTCACCTCACTAGCTGAAAGTCGCACCCAATTATCTGAAAGATTGAAGAATGTTGGTCATTTGCAACCAGTACAGCCAAAGCTTGTCAATCCTAGCTCCCGATTTTATCACCCTGATCAAAATTGTGCCTATCATTCAGGGGCAGCAGGGCATAGTACTGAGGACTGTCTTATCTTGAAACAAAGAATCCGAGATCTGATTGATCAAAAGGTCATCACACTCCAGGCACCTACTCCAAATGTTAGCAGTAATCCACTGCCCAGCCATTGGGGATCTACAGTTAACATGATTGAAATAGAAGACGAATGGGCATCTGTCAAGACCATTACTCAGGTGAACTCCGAAAAGGGCAAAAGGGCAGAAGAGGTAGGAAAGATAGAGAAAGCTGTGGCTGCTTTAAGTATCAGCGAGAAAGCCCCATTTATAATGATGACTGCACCGATTCAAGTGTACGCTCCCCCTCCAAAGAAGGAATTTATTGTGCAAACCGCCGCTGCCCAGGGGATGACGCAATCAGGACGATGTTACATCCCTGAGGAATTGACCAACAAGAAAGATTCACAGAAAAGGCCAACCAGTGAAGGAGAGGCTAAGGAATTTTGGAGGCGTATACAACCAAAGGATTACTCAATTGTCAAACACTTTGAGAAAACGCCAGCCCAAATCTCTATATTGGCACTATTATTGAGCTCGCAACACCACCGATAGGCTCTGTTGAAGGTCTTGGAGAAAGCATATATTTCCACAGGAACGAGCATTGAGAATTTGGCTGCGATGATAGGGAACGTTGTGGGGAACCATCGCATATCATTCAGTGACAAAGAGTTGTCGTTTGAAGGAGCAATGCACAATAAAGCCATGCATGTCACCGTCATTTTTTAAGATTATGCAGTTAATCAGGTAATAATAGATGAAGGATCTGGTGTGAATATTTGTCCCCTCTCCATGCTGGTCCAAATGGGCTATGATCTTGGGAAAATTCGTCAAAGCCACGTAAATGTGAGAGCATTCGATGAAGGGCAGAGAGATACCATAGGAGAGATTGATTTGCACATCCAAATGGGGCCTGTTGAGTTTAAGACTAAGTTTCATATTATGGATATCCATCCTAGCTACAATCTGCTTTTGGAAAGACCATGGATACACGAGCCAAAGGAAATTTCATCACCCCTTCATCAATTATTGAAGTTCATTTGGAAAGATCATGAAGTAGTCATCCAAGGAGAAGGAAGTCGAGCGGACCGTCTCAATGGTTATGTATCGGTGATTGAAGATGTTTCAAAAGGTAGCAGTTTCTATACAGTGGAAATTGTAAATGCTGCGAAAAGAAATTTGACACCCAAAATATCAATGCCTTCTGTCTACAAAATGATTGCAACTGTGATGTTAAGAAATGGATTCGAACCTGGTCGAGTCTTGGGAAAGAATTTACAAGGAATTATCAAGCCTATTGTGATCCCAGAGAGAAGCACTAAGCACGGATTAGGGTATCAGCCTACCAGAAGAGATAGGATTAAGGATGAGCCAGAAAAGAGTCTGTTTAGGCCCTTGCCACTCCTGTTCCAGTCATTTTCCGTATGAGAGATGTCAGATGAGGATGGTCTTGGGGATGGGATAGGAGATTTATTTGAAGGATGCAATGTTGTACCAGAAGATCTCCCAGAGGGGTGAAGCAGATTGCGCTAGGAGAGTCTTTGCAAAATTGGACCTCCACTCCACTCATAACCCGTCGCCCGTCGTGGTAGATTAAAGGGCAATTACTAATAGTTTTGAAATCGGTGATGATCCGAAGGAGGCCCCGCGATCCACCTTTTATATCTCAAAACTTTATTTTCGTATCTTACTACTTTCAAAAAAGGCGGGGGCTTGTATTTGTGCAAGTCACAAGCCATGGTGTTGTAATTATTTCTCAAAAATTCAATGAAAAGGCCTTCATTTATTTGGAAAACTATATTAGTTCTAAAACTTTCCTAGTCATATGTTTTGTTATTTTCTTATCATGTAACTTAGTTTGTTTGTTCATTACAGTAACAGAAGCTTAAAACCTGCTAATGTTGTGTCATGTCAAAGCCTGAACGAACAAAATAAAGGGGACGATGATGGTTGAAAGGACGATGACAAGGAATAGTTAGTTGAAGATATGGAGGAATTTGAGAATCGCGAAAAACCCAATCTGGAAAAAACTAAAACAATCAACTTGGGAGATCAAGATGAAATCAAAGAGACCAGTATCAATGTCCACCTCGCGGCGCCACAAAGGGAAGAGCTCATCCACCTGTTGTGGGAGTATATCGACGTGTTTGCTTGGTCCTATGATGATATGCTAGGGTTGAGCACCAGCATTGTGTCACATAAATGGCCGATAAATTTTGAGTTTGATCCAGTCAAGAAAAAAATAAGAAAATACAAGCCAGATTTAAGTCTAAAGATCAAGGAAGAAGTGACAAAACAAATCCAGTCTAAGGTTGTCGAGGTCACAAAATATCCGACATGGTTGGCCAACATCGTCCCTGTGCCATAGAAGGACGGCAAGATTCGAATTTGTGTTGACTATAGAGACTTGAAAAGAGCCATTCCTAAAGATAATTTTTTGTTGCCCAACATCCACATTCTCATCGATAACTGTGCGAAACATGAAATGCAGTCATTCATTGATTGTTTCACCAGCTATCATCAGATACTGATGGATGAGAAAGATGCAGAAAAAATGGCTTTTATTATGCCCTAGGGTGTATATCATTACAGGGTAATGTCGTTTTCTCTCAAGAACGTAGGTGAGACATATATGAGGGCCATGACGACGATTTTCCATGATATGATTCATAAGGAGATTGAGGTGTACGTGGATGATTAATTATCAAATCCCGCAAGAGTTCAGATCATCTAACTCATCTGGAGAAATTCTTCAACAGATTAAGAAGGTACAGTTTGAAGTTAAATCCTAGTAAGTGTGCTTTTGGTGTGCCATCAGGGAAGTTTCTGGGGTTCATAGTAAGCAGAAGGGGGATCGAGCTAGACCCATCCAAAATTAAGATAATTCAAGACTTGCCACCGCTGAGGACCAAGAAAGAAGTTATGAGTTTCCTGGGTTGTCTGAATTACATTAGCAGATTCATCGCTCAATCAACAGTCATATGCGAGCCAATTCTCAAGATGTTGAAGAAACATGCACTGAATGAGTGGACAGAAGAATGTCAGAGAGCTTTTGATCGCATCAAGGAATACTTGTCTGCACCACCGGTTGTGGTCCCACCGAGAGAAGGAATTCCATTATTGCTTTACTTGTCAGTCTCAGAAAATGCTTTCGAATGCGTCCTCGGGCAACATGATGAGACCGGTAGGAAAGAGAAAGCCATTTACTACTTGATTAAAAAGTTCACACCATATGAAGCCCGTTACACTCTTATAGAAAGGACATATTGTGCTTTGACTTGGACAGCACAAAAGTTGAGGCATTATCTGTCGTCCTACACAACTTACCTCATCTCGAGAATGGATCCATTGAAGTATATATTTCAGAAGGCCATGCCTACAGGAAAGCTAGCCAAGTGGCAAATATTTTTGAGTGAGTTTGACATTGTGTATGTAACCCAAAAAGCAATCAAGGGGCAAGCCTTAGCAGATCATTTGGCTGAAAACCCAGTTGATGAGGAATACGAGCCACTTCAGACATACTTTCCAGACGAGGAAGTTTTGTTCGTAGGAGAAGATATCACGGAAATCTACCCTGGATGGAGGCTATTTATTGATGGGGCGGTCAACTTCAAAGGTTCAGAAATTGGAGCAAGTTTTGGTATCAGAAACGGGCTAGCATTATCCGGTAACTGCTAAGTTATGTTTTCCATGCACCAAAAACATGGCTGAATATGAAGCTTGCATCCTGGGGCTCAAATTGGCACTTGATATGGGTGTTCGTGAATTGTTATCCATCGGAGATTCAGATTTGCTGATTCACCAGGTACGGGGAGAATGGGCGGTAAAAAACTCCAAGATTACTCCTTATGTGGAGATGGTGCAAGAATTATGCGGAAGCTTCAAGGATGTTGATTTCAGACATATCGCACAGACACAAAATGAGTTTGCTGACGCTTTGGCCATGATATCTTTTATGATTCAGCACCTGGATCAGAGTTACATCGATCCTTTGGAAATAAGCCTGAAGGATCAACCCGCTCATTGCATACACGTGGAAGAGGAGCCTGATGGAAGGCCTTGGTACTATGACATTAAGAGGTATTTATAATCTGAAATATATCCTGAAAAGGCTAGTAACAACCAAAAGAAGACAATCTGGCGTTTGGCAAAGAATTACTTTCCAAGTGGAGAAATTCTTTTTAGGAGGACTCCTGATTTGGGATTCCTAAGATACATCGATGCAGCGGAAGCCAATAAGTTGATAAATGAGGTACACGCTGGAGTTTGTGGGCCCCACATGAATGGGTTTGTCCTTGCCAGAAAGATCCTGAGAACTGGTTACTTCTGGATGACTATGAAAAATAATTGTAGTAAGTTTGTGCAGAGATGTCCAAAATGTCAAATACACAGAGATCTGATTCGAATGCCTCCACACAAGCTTCACGCAATGAATTCTCCTTGGCCTTTCGTAGCTTGGGGCATGGATGTCATCGGACCAATAGAGCCACTAGCATCGAATGGGCATAGATTTATTTTGGTTGCCATTGATTATTTCACTAAGTGGGTCGAAGCTGCTTTGTACAAAGTCATCACTAAGAAAGTGGTTGCAGATTTCATCAGGAATAACTTGATTTGCCAATTCGGAGTGCCGGAATCAATTATTACTGAAAATGGGGCAAACCTGAACAGTCACTTGGTGAAAGAAATTTGTGATCAGTTCAAGATTGTGCATCGCAACTCGACAGCATACCGTCCCCAAATGAATGGAGCCGTATAAGCTTCTAACAAGAATATCAAGAAGATCTTGAGAAACATGGTCGAAAATGATAGATCGTGGCATGAGATGTTACCTTACGCCTTGCTAGGGTATCGAACAACAATTTGAATCTCCACAGGAGCAACTCCCTATTTACTAGTTTACGGGAATGAAGCTATGATACCCACTGAGGTCGAAATACCTTCCCTAAAGATTATTCAGGAAGCTGGATTGAGTAACGAAGAATGGGTCCGTGCTCGCTATGAACAATTCATGTTAATTGATGAAAATAAAATGACCGCTGTATTCCATGGTCAGCTGTATCAACACAGGATGGTTCATGCCTTTAATAAGAAGGTAAGAACTCGAGCATTTGAAGTAGGGCAACTGGTTTTCAAAAGAATATTCCCTCACCAAGAGGAGTACAAGGGCAAGTTCACTCCAAACTGGCAAGGGCCATACATAGTTCGCAAGGTGCTATCTCGAGGAGCTCGGATTTTGTCTGAGATAGATGGCACAGAGTGGACCAAACCAATCAATTCTGATGCAGTAAAGAGATATTATGTTTGAATGAAGTTCTAGTTTTTGTGTTTTCTTAGTTTGTTTGTAATCACCTTTGCAATAATGTTGTTTGCTAGTGTGTAACTGCCTAAAATCCTTTCTCTTTATGTACGAACTACATTTGACCTAAATTCCCAAGAAAGGGATACATAGGCGGCCTATGTCGGCTTCGGTCAACCCCTTAGGATAATTTATCGTTTCTCTTTATGTATGAACTACTTGATGACCTGAATTCCCAACAAAAAGATACGTAAGCGGCCTATGTCATCTTAGGTCAACCCATTAGATTTTTCTATATATATCCCTAGCGTAGGCCTAAACTATGTTTGACCTGATTCCTACTTCAATGGGATACATAGGTGTCCCAACGGCTCGGTCATATAACCCTAGGAAATGGAAACTTGGGCAGAATTTTCGAGAAGGAATCTCAAAAATTCACAAGAGAAGATCGACATCCAACAAAGAGAATGAAGATTAGGAAAGACTTCAGATCCACTCAGATTGGTATTATCTCAAACAAGTTTAAACTGGGGCAGAAATTTTGAGGAAGACCTCAAAATTTTCACCAAATGCCGGGACATATTCTAAATTCCCCAGCACCAGAGGTTAAAGCTTCGGAAACCACCAACTGTGACAAAGTCTGGGTAGACTCAATTTTTGGCTATGATAGAACTACTTGAAGAAACCCTCCAACAATAATCATGAGTTTTGGAAACTATCCATCGGATATAGTCAGAACCGCGAGGAAGAAGTTCATTGAGCTAGTACATGACATGACTGGCAGAAATTTTCTAAAATTTTACAGAAGTTTTCAAAATTATTTTCAAAATTTAAGACTATTTTCAAAAATCTTATGACTCACTTACTTAGTACTGGCCTAGATATCATTTGGGATAGAGTGTCAGGGTGGAAGTCTCACTATGGTGTAATGCCCAAGAGATGGAAAGGAGCAAATCAAGGATCGAAGAAGGTCAACATGGAGTAATTTCATTCAACTAATCATTTTTCTGTGGATGCAGGGATCAATATGTAAAATGAGAGTCTCTTTCAAAAATCCCCGAGCAAATTGGGAGCCACAACAGATCATTAATGCCCAAGAACGGTATTTTAGGGCAGCCCTAAAAATAGGTTTAATGCCCATTTATTGAGGACCTTTTGATTTGTCCATCTCATTTCTTGAGATCGTAGGCGACAAACAAAAGCACTTTGTTTTCTTTACACGTATCGTATTTAGAAGTTTCCTAAAAATAGTCGCTAGTAAAAGCGACTTTGTGTCTACTAATCGTCTACCTTGAGTACAGGTACATGTAGAAAGTAGGACACTGACAAATGAAGCCAGGTAAAATTATTTTATCACTGCCACAATGGCCATTGCATATCATTGCCGCAAAGGCCATCACATATTATTGTCGCAGAGGCCATTACATATCTGTTGACGCGCTAGACACAACGCTGGTGTCAAGGATATCATTAGCATTCAATATTTGTTGACGCGCTAGACACAACGCTGGCGTCGAGGATATCATCAGCATTCAATATTTGTGGACACGCTAGACACAACGCTGGCATTGAGGATATCATCTTCATTCAATATCTGACAACACGCTAGACACAATGCTGACATAGAAGATATCATCAGCATTCAATATCTGTCGACACACTAGACACAACGCTGGCGTAGAGGGTGTCATCAACATCCAATATATCTGTCGACACGCTAAACACAACGCTGACATTGAGGATATCGTCAGTATTCAATATCTGTTGATGCGCTAGACATAATGCTGGTGTCGAGGATATCATCAACATTCAATATCTGTCGACACGCTAGACACAACGCTGGCGTAGAGGGTATCATCAGCATTCAATATATCTGTCGACACGCTAGACAAAATGCTGGTGTAGAGGGTATCATCAGCATCTAATATATCTATCGACATGTTAGACACAATGCTGGCGTCGAGGATATCATCAGCATTCAATATCTGTTGATGCACTAGACACAACGCTGGCATCGAGGATATCATCAGCATTCAATATCTATCGACACGCTAGACACAACGCTGACATAGAGGGTATCATCAACATTCAATATATCTGTCGACACGCTAGACACAACGCTGGCGTCGAGGATATCATCAGCATTCAATATATCTGTTGACACATAAGACACAATACTGGCATCGAGGATATCATCATCTTTTCATGAATCAGCATCTGAATACATTAAGAGCACACGATTTGGAGGGACACCTTCAGGTCACTATCTAAGGATGAATGATATATAAGATTTCCTAGCAATTGACAATTTGAAGGTCATCTATAAGTCATATTATTTGAAATAGGATAGTGTGCAAGATCACCTATGAGTTGATAGCCTATAGGTCATCCGTAAACCACAATAACATCCTAACTGGATAGTGTGCAAGATCGCCCAAAAGTTAATAGTTCAAAGGTTATCCATAAGTCGTAACTAAATCCTTACCAAAGGATATGCAAGATTATCAAATTAATACGTCCAAGGGTTCTCTATAAGTCGCGTCATATCCAAGATCGATTATGTGCAGGATTACTCAAAGACGATCAATTTGAGGGATTATCTATAAGTCATATTGTATCCAAGGTCGGATGATGTTCAAGAACACCTGAAAGATAGCGATTGGAGGGATATCTGTAAGTCATCTCTTATCCAAAGTCGGATGATGTGCAGGATTACCTAAAAACTAGAAATTCAAAGGATATCTGTAAGTCGCCTCATATCCAACATCAAATAATGCGCAAGATCATCTAAAGATTGACAATTTAGGGAAAATTTATAAATTGATCATCGTCTACAACCGGAGAGGTTATCATGACACATACAACAAGTGATATAGGTACAATAAAGGATGACTTCGCTTTTCAGGCCATAACTCACGTGGAGATATGGTAAAAGACTACATACCTCTTTCGTGAATTATGTTTAGTACTAACACTTTTTGCTTGAAGCATTGTTGAGAGCATCCGAGAGGTTAAAAATCTCAAATAAAAACCACAGGTGCGGACGACTTCAGATAGGATGCAACACAATGTGGAACTCTTTTTTAGCAGCAAAACGGGACATAGTCTAAAGAGGGACATCAAACTCTTTGGACGAGAGCTAAAGGATGATCACCACCACCATCCAACCACACCCCTGTTAGAAGGCATGTGGGTATTTCAGGATATTCTGGTTTCAGCTTCACCTTCGGGATATTTTTAAACTCATGCCGAGGGTAACCTTTTTTCTTTTTCAAATTTGGGTGGCAAAACACTTAGAGTTTTGGAAATTATGTCTAGGTAAGTTCTTGAATATGGATGTGAAGGATCCCACATTCATGGTTAAGAGGTTACAAGCCTCTTTTCTACAACTCAATCAACTTGTCACTCATTCCGAGCCAAAGATGGTCTGAAATAAAAGACTATCTTTTCTACCGATTGAGTCGAACTACAAGAAGTCTGATTCCCTGAAATCTTGGGGATATGTAGGCTGGGATCTATGAAGAAAACTCGACTGCATTCCAACCTCCCCCCTAATCCCTTTATTCCCCAGTTTCTCAGTTTTATCAAACACTCAAAAACTGAGATAACTTGTGAATTTTTTGAAAATCGTGCTTTAAATCAAGCTCTATGAACTACAAGTGGCCTGAATACTCATGTAACCTGAGATATGTAGGAACCCTAATACCGAGGTCCGGCCATGACTCTATGAAACTCGTGCGAAAACCGACCTCTTTTAGATTCGAATCTATGGTCGGACAAAATTAGGAACATCAACATTCCTTTGCCCAGGGTTACTTACATCCACCCTACCCAAAGGGAGGGGGCAACTGTTGACACCTAATTTTTGTCCTCCACGACTAAATTTAATCCTGAGTTTCTTCAGTTTTTAATAAACCAAAATAATTATTTCATCCAAATAAAAAAAACTTAAAATATTTTTCATATGTGATTTTGTCATTTTAAGTAGCGATTATATACTATCGTGTTCAGTTATACAAGATTATATAATTTGTTACTTAAATATTTATTTTACAAAATATCATATTTAATTAAGGCTTATCTTGAAAATAAATTCTAATGATTAAAATCTTAATTTAAATATAATTTATTCTCAAAAATAATTTATTTGGATAAATATGCATTCATTTTATTAAATCAAGAAGCTCGGGATTAAAAAAAAAAGGTGTTAATTCTTATCGAATTTTAATTTAATTTAGCCAATCTATTAGATTTGACCATAATTGAAAATTGGTCATAATTGCAATGCAATTCGTCAATTAATTTTTAATTTGGTCAAAACAAATAAATATGGCTAAATTTAAAATTCCAATTGGAGTTATATTTTAAATAACCCCAAAATTCTCAAGAACTCTCATAACTTTTACCCAATTCCCACCAAAAAATAAATTCAAATTGTACTATTCCCCCCAACTTTGTCTTTTTCCAATTTTGAAATTCAAAGATTGTACTATATTGTATTATGTCCCCCCACATTATCTTCCACCTCACCTTATCTTTATTTTTTACATTCCAAAAACCCCCCTAAATGCTTTTTCTCCCACATTGGTAGATGACAAGAAATAAATCTCTATCCTTTCCTATAAATACTTTTCTCCTACATTGGTGGAAAAGGGAAAAAAATATCTCATTCTCTCCTATAAATACTACCACTACTTTGGTAGAGAGAGGAGGGAGAAGGAAGAAAAAAAAGGCTAGAAAGGGGAAAAAAAATCCTTTTGAGCAAAAATAGTTATTTTTATTTAGTAAAAATTTTTGTTTCATAAAGTTGATCGGCTAATCAAAATTTTTGAGTTGCCGGCGACGTTTGTCGGTGGTGGTTGATTCCAACGAATCTCGTAGTCTCGTTTTGCTGCACCCCAAAAGGTAAACACATCTTTTTTTTCCTTTTTTTTTTTATTATTTTAGTTTTTATTATCGTTTTTCTCTTCATCTTTTTTCTTCTTCGTAGTTCGTAGATATAATTTTATTTGTTGGGATTGTATGTTATAGATGGCCTTGAAGGCCCTAGGACATTGTGGTATCGATATTCTAATTATTTTCATGTTCATGATATAAAAATGAGCTAGCAATAGTTCTATGTGCCTTTTTTGACTTTATTCTTTGATTATTTTAGATAAAGTTTCAATCTTTGCTTAAAAGATGTATTTATGCTTTTTTAAAACTCATTGTTGTTGGATACATTTGTTTTTAGTATGTAAAGTTATTTTCTTTATGTTTAGAAGAATAGTTAATATTGATTGTTTTGCGTTTTGACCTTATTCTTTGATTATTTTGGATAAAGTTTAGATCTTTACTCGAAAAGACATACCCATGTCTTGTTTAAACTCATTGTTGGTAGATATATTTGTTTATAGCATGTAAAGTTGTTTCCTTTATGTTGAAAAGAATAGATAATATTGATTGTTTCTCTTTTTTTTTTACTTTATTCTTTGATTATTTTGGATAAAGTTTAGATCTTTAATTGAAAAACAATACCCATGTCTTGTTTAAACTTATTGTTGGTAGATATATTTTTTTTAGCATGTAAAGTTGTTTATTTTATGTTGAAAAAATAGTTATTATTATTTGTTGCGCCTTAGTAAAAATAGTAATTAGTTAAGTCAAGAATTTGTCATTTGTTTACTAATTATTTTAATGGATTTCAAAACCCTCATATAAGATATGAAGTGCTAGCTTTATTTTTCATCCAAGATGTTTATTCCTTTTTGTTCGCATGTTGTCTTTTCAAAATGATACGAAAGTTCGAACTTTCGCGGCTAAATAAAATTATTTGGATATTTTTGACTCATGCATAGTATGATTGTGAAACGATATTTCACTTTTAGAAATACTAAACTTTTATTCTTATTTTCTTACTCCGGATTATTATATGTGCTCTTTGTGTGTGTAAAGACTTGATTCATGTCTCTCTTTTATTCATAATGTCAAAAGAGAATCAACGATGTCTTAGAAATATATACCATAGGTCGTTACGTATTTTTCCATAAAATGTTGATTGTGATTTAGATGTATGAATTTTCGTTAATGTCGCCTTAATTGAGATTTAGGATTCTCTTGCTTGAAAAGTTAAGCTTTATTTTCTTTTGTTATATGGATTAGTATCTATATTTGTTCAATTTTAGAAGTCATGAGTATTTTCCTTGTTGCCTCATCCCTTTACTTTCGCAAGCTTACGTTGTTTGTTTCTTGTATTAATTCATTGAATATGACCTTCTTTCTCTTATCTTTATTCATTCTTGTATGAATATAAATCATGAGGCATGTAAGTGGGTGTCTTTGCTTTGGATTTTAGTTGTTGACTCTCATTCTTGTCCAAGTGTGCTTATCATTGTCATTCAAAAATTGGTTCTTGATATTTTCTTTTGCCTTGAAATATGTCACTTTTATGTCTTGAACGTATATTAATTTCTTTATCTTTTCTTTGCATGCAAAAAATGTCTCGAGTCCAAATGGACTCCTCTCCTCTTCCATTTCATAATGGGTAAATGAGGCTCACCCCTTCGAGTCAAGTTCTAAGTTTAAACCCAAGGTCCACTACATGGCGTGCGGGTGCTAGAAGATAGACGAAGAAGGAATATGGGTCAAAATCCATTGATGAGGTCACTAAGAGACTTGAAAAGTCTCAATTTTTATTATTGTCTTCTTTTTACTTATTCATTTAGTCATTTATTTATTCATTCATTTCGGCCTCGAAGCCAAAGTTGTATTTAATACAGGTGGACCAAGACTCAAGCCAAAGGATCAAAAAATAGTTTAGGACAGGTGAAATGGGTCGGAAGCCCAACTAGACTAGGACAGGTCTCGTTGATTTGGCCCCATGGCCTAAATCCTTTACTTTCTCCTCCCTTCCCCTTATATGTGTTTATTTGTTTATTAGTTTTGTTTAGACTTAGTTAAAATCCCTACTAAGTCGCCTAAATCTATTTTACACAAGTCTTTTTTAAAAAAAAAAAAATCAAATCACTATTTCAACAAATTAATCTTTTCGAAGTTAATCAAAAGACCATTTTCAAACAGTTCGGATAACCGCAAGTTAGCGGACGTTTTAGGTGTCTAACACCTTCCTAAAATGTTAATAGGAACCGCTTATCTAGAATCTCTAACTTAAAATGATATTCCTATTTTGAATTGCTTAAAGTAACTTTTATAAAGGTTTCTTAATTCCTTTTCAAAATTAAGTGGCGACTCTCTTTCAAAAGTCAAAATTTCGTCAAAACACCCAGCTGTTGCACCAGATGTGAAATCTGTTGCATAACTTCTTCTTCATGGGATAGATTAGAAGGGATAGGTTAGGAAAAGTACACTTGCCTTGTCCTCGTACGGCATATGCATATCAGTTATAGTCTGGAAGTCTTGGGGGGGAAAGGGAGGCCTGGGGTAATCTGGTGCACCTGGCTTGGAATTCTTGGCCTGTCGCAGATCCATCTTCTCTTCGGAGCCAAGTTCCACGTATATTTCCACCTTCTTGACTGGCCCCTAAACTTCAACAGCTTTTGAAGAGGGAGGAATTGCATATTCTTTTGATTTCCGAGCGGAGAGTACGTCTCTAATTGCTCTTTTCTTTCTCCTAACTAACGTTGTAGGAGTGTTTGGCTCCCTCACCTTCTTGGATGGTAAGAAACACCTCTTGAATTTGAATTCCTCGATAGCTTTAGAGATAGCCTCTACTTTTTCAAAGAGTTTATCCTGTTTGTCCTTGCACTCATTGCATTCGCAATAAGAACACGAGGGTGAAGAGGGGTGAAAGGGACCTGTGTAAGGGCGAAAAGGGGTATTTTCAAACATATTTATTCTTTCTTGAGCATCAATATTCTCATCATCACGAGTGGTAGCAGCATCAACATGCCTGCCACCAACACCAACAACTCCACCAGAAGAAGCACCCGGATCTGCCTTAGTACAAGGTTGGTCATGAAGAGCCTCAACATTAGGCTGACCTTGCCTAACTTCTGTTCTTATGGATGTTGCTCCAACCCATTCCTTCTTTATTAACTCCACCGTTGGGTCTACAATAGTATCAACATGACCTAGAGTAATATAAGAAGTTATCACTGACTCCTCCTCAGTAGGCACGATCCATGGATGCACAACCTATAAAAAAGAAAAAAAAGACAGATGCATTTAAATCATATAATAATTTTCACAGTTGGGCTACATTTAAAAAATAAAGACCCATCTGTTTCATAGTTTTCAATAAATGGTTAAAATCCATTTGAGTCTGTTTCAGAGAAATAGAGCAACACATGGATAATATGATGCAAAATATCAATCATCTGTTGGAACAACTTCATAAGACGGGTAATCTGTTATGCAACAGATGATCTGTACGTCGCAATAGATGAACGATATGTTATCAGATTAAACATCTGTTGCATAATTTGAGTAGATGGTTAATCTTTTAGGAGTCAGGTTCAGAGAACCAAAATAATAGATGGGTAATCTGATGCAAGATATACCCCATCGCAACTAATGTCCCATCTGGTGCATCAGATATAACATCTGTTGCACCAGATATAACATCTGTTCAATATCTTTCTTGTGTTTGAGTAGAATTATTTTACTTAAAGAAGACGTACTGTATCATCTGGAAGGTTAAAGAGATCAGCCTACTTAATATTGGTGTTGCTCTTTGCAGTCAACCACCTAAACATCCTTGGATGAGAAACCTCATCTGGGTAATCCATTAACTGCTTTTGGAGGGGAGGAATGACTTCAAATGCCCAAGCCTAAAAAATGTAAACAAGAAGCAGGCAAAAAAATGATAATAACTATATTCAATATAAATTAATGGATGAGTAAAATTAGTGATTAATTTTATCATGAAAGCCCAAGGAAAGCCGTATAATGTGGTCGTCCCTGAGGATAGCTTTGTCAGTAAATATTGGACAGTCAAGTAGAAGCTGTCATATCCCCAGGGATAATTGCTGAATTTATCAAAATCCTCAGCACGTGCCAATAAATCATCTTCTATGACCTTGTTGATGTCTCTTGCCAATATAACCGAATGGGCAAACCAAACTAAGCACAATTTCTCCCTGTACTGCTCTGGTATGGTTTTATCCTCGAGATCTGTCAACAAATTCGATGCTTTGTAGCCACGTCGACCAATGTCAAACAACCCATCTATTTTTACCTTGCATTTTCTTGCCTTGGATATTTTACGGGGTGGTGGTCCTTCTGGACAATGGCATCTCAAGCCCGTCACTATGGCAAACTCTTGCAAGCCAAAACAAACAGGCATGCCACAGTAGTTGATCCAGATTTCATTCATCTTCTTTTTGGCCCCCTCCTCCGAATCTTTATCATCCCCTGCGTACTTGATCCTATACTTGAGAAGACCATATACCATCATCATAGAGAAACGGATATGGCCAGAGAGGTCCTCAGACAGCTCAAGAAAGCGTCCAAAGCAGCTCTTCTTAAAAAGTCCGCCTATATTTTCATTCTTCATAATTTTCATAAAATGTTCAAAAATTTTCCCCATCTAACATTTAAGTACAATTTGACCAGTTAGTTGTGTTCCTTCTGGTTCATTTATCGGCATCGCAACTTGAAACCTGTCAATACTAAAAGTTTTGATAGAATCATGCTGGGATGTCGATATTAACTCATGCCCCGTCGATGATCCATTATCATCATGTTGATGATCATCCTCTTTCTCTTTCTGACTCTTCAATTCCTCCTCTTTCTCACTTTCATTTTCTTCATCACCGTCTACGGACCCTTGTCCACCTCCCTCAATATTGTTTTCACATCTCTCCTCAGCTTCACTTTTCCCTGACTGAGATTGTTCAGGAAGCTCCTCCGAATCCCTCTGTACTGTAGCCTTTTTTTTGAGTGGTCAGACGTTGATCCACTTTCACTTTCTCTTCTTTTAGGAGATATGTTTTACCTACAGACAAAGAAAAATAAAATTACATTACAGTTGATGTATGCATAGATTTTAAAATATACATTACAAACACCACGAATACCGACACACCAACAACCACCACCACAAACACCACCAACCAATGTCAACAAACAAACAAACACCATGAATATCGATACCACCACAAACACTACCAACCAATGCCACGACCGGTGCCACCACAACGACCACAAACACCATCACCACCAACACCACAAACACCATCCAACTATACCATGATAATCAATGGAACACTGCGATGGAAACTAGGGATTTCTCGAGTTCTTCCTATGATTTTACCATCAAAACTCAAAATTGTAAACCCATTCTCGAAGATAATACAACTAAAAGTTTTATTTTTCATCATTAACTTAAAAGTCGTTATTTTTTAGACAAAAAAATATATAAAGCTCTTCTCGAACTCTGTTGCCTACGAAGACAAAGAAAACGACTGATACAAGCAAGAATGAAGTAAAAAATAACACTTATGTGGTCGGAAATGAGAAGAAAAGAGATCTTTTATGGAGGGTTGAGAAAATTTATTGATTAGTTGTTGTCTGTATTGTATCGTTGAGTGAGAATGAGAGAGAAAGAGCCAGACCTCAAGATTTGAAATGATGAAACATTTTGTATGGGTTGATTTGTATTTTAAAAAAGAATGACAAGTAGTTTTGAAAATGTTAATTTGGTCCGAAATGATCTTAATTATTTTTAAAATCATAAAATATATACATAATATTTAACCCTCTCATCATGCAATTGCCGAAAGTGTAATTCAATTGAAATTGTATAAAAACAATTGAAGTTGTAGTTGACCGAGTACTCTAGGAGGTGACCCGGTGAAAACTCACTCCTAGTCCTAGATTAATCAATTTAGGTACTATTAGTCTAACATATGAACTCAATTGAAATTGTAAAAATAAATGTTCAACATGTTGTGCCAGATTTCTCATCTGTTGTAAATTATCAATCAGATTAGGTAAAACAAATTACGAATCTGATTTAAATTATCAAACAGATTAAGTCATTTGTTGTGACAGATTTCCCATCTGTTGTAAATTATCAAATAGATTGTCATATGTCGCAACAGATTACACATTTATTGTAAATTATCAAATAGGCGTTGCCATCTGTTGTGGCTGACCCTATGAGAACTCACCCCTAGTCCTAGATTAATTGATAGTTTACCCTACGAGAACTCACCCCGAGTCCTAGATTATTCAATTAAGGTATTAGTATCCTAGTTCTAGATTAATCAATTAAGGTATTAGTCTAACATATGAGGTAGTAAAAATCGGTTCGGCTCAAAGTGATCGATCGCCGACTCTGGTCGGGAGGAACGCAGTACCGTTTCATCATGCAATTGATAAAAGACTCAATTGAAGTTGTAGTTGACCCTATGAGAACTCACATTCAATTAAGTTATTAGTCTAACATATGAAATCAATTGAATTATATATAAACAAATGTTCAACCTGTTGCAACAAATGTCTTTTTTGTTGGATCAAATCAAACAGATTATGTAATTTGTTGCAACATATTACGCATCTGTTGTAAACTATCAAATATATTAAGCCATTTATTACGATAGATCATGAATCTATTGTAAACTATCAAACAGATTAAGTCATTTGTTGTAACAGATTACCTATCTGTTGTAAATTATCAAATAGATTAAGTCATATGTTGAAATAGATTACCCATTTGTTGTAAATTATCAAATAGGCGTTGTCACCTATTGTAGCTGACATTATGAGAACTCACCTCTAGTCCTAGATCAATCAATTAAGGTATTAGTTGAACATATGAGGTAGAAAGAATCGGTTCGGCTCATAGTGATCGATCGACGACTCTTGTTGGCAGGAACGCACCACCGTCTCATCATGCAATTGACAAAAGACTCAATTGAAGTTATATTTGACCCTATATTCAATTAGGGTATTAGTAACCTAGTCCTATATTAATCAATTAAGGTATTAGTCTAACATATGAGGTAGTAAGAATCGGTTCAACTCAGAGTTATCGATCGACGACTCTAGTCGGGAGGAATGCAGTACCATCTCATCATGTAATTGCCAAAAGACTCAATTGAAGTTGTAGTTGACCCTATGGGAACTCACCCCTAGTCCTAGATTATTCAATCAAGGTATTAGTACCCTAGTCCTAGATTAATCAATTAATGTATTAGTCTAACATATGAGGTAATAAGAATCAACTCGGCTCAGAGTGATCGATTGACGCTCTGGTCGGAGGAACGCAGAACCATTTCATCATGAAATTGCCAAAAGACTCAATTAAAGTTGTATTTGACCCTATGAGAAATCGCATTCAATTAAGGTTTTAGTCTAACATATGAACTCAATTGAAATTATATATAAACAAATATTCAACCTGTTGCAACAGATGTCTTTTCTGTTGGATCAAATCAAACAGATTAGGTAATATGTTGCAATATATTACACATCTGTTGTAAACTATCAAACAAATTAAGTCATCTGTTGCACTTAAATATTTTTATATCCTTTTTTTTATAAAGTAATTTAGGTATTTCTTGTTCGAGATAAAATAGTTAAAATACTAAGGCAGTAAAAAATATTACTCGATACTACTTGGATAACTCAAAAATCTCCTGAGTGAGTAGTCTTATCTGGTCTTTTCAGTGTCACCGTCTCCTCGTGCCCCTCAAAATTTATTAATGAATATTTAAAACCCCCCATATCCAGAACTCTCTCTCCTTCAGCCATAAAAAAGTCTAGACTCAACTCATAACTCTTCTTTATTCTTTATTCTCAATTATCTTTGTTGTTTCCTTTTTTCTTCTCTTTTTTCTCTTCTTTTGGATGAGGATCCTTTGGGATCTCAACCAATCAATATCTTTTTTTGACTGAACTGGATGTTTTGATTCGTTTGATTTTTTGACATTGCAGGTATGGTTCAAAGTTGCTCTTTTCATCTCATCTTCTTCTTTGTATGTCATTTAAATTAGATATTTACATCTGTTGCTATTAATGATTTACCCATTACCAGTTTACTATTTATTGAGAAAATTGAAGAAAATGTGACTGTTAAGTCTTGAATGAATGAACCGTTATTTTTATTAAAATATGCAAAAAAGGTCATCTATTGGGAGAACTTAAAAAACCTTGTTATCAGTATAATTTTTTTATGTCTTTTGTTTGGTACTTTGGTAGTGCTGTTGTTGGGGGTGGTGGTTGTGTTGGAACATGTGATGTTTGTATTGTGGATGGTGTTGGAACATATGGTGTTGTTTTGTTTGTTTTTTTGTTGTTCATGCTGTTGGTGGTGGTGTTGCAACAGTTTTCTCAACTGTTACAATTGATGAATCAGCTATTGGAATAGACGAAGCAACTTTTTGAAGAAATCAAACTAGTAGCAAGACTGGTTTGATTTTTTCCAATAGATAGCCCATCTGTTGTAACATGTCATCCATTCTTTGCAAATGATGCCTCATCGGTTGAACAGATGGGTGATCTGTTACATCATATTGGTCATCTGTTGATTCACTCAATTGTGTTACCCTTTTGTTATGTTCTTTTTGTTCTTCTCTTGTTTGACATCAAACGTATTTCTCTTGTTTGCAGACAAAAGGAAGTGAAATTGGATCCACTTTTGCCCGGCCAGCATTAAAGGCTAGAGTAATGATGGGTTCTGAGGAATAAGTTGTTTGTAGATGGAACCAATTTATATGTGGGAGGTATGTATTACTGATCAACCTATCATGAAAACACACATCCAGTACAATGATTTTGTGAATGTTTGTTCTTTACCTATTAGGCATTAATTCTTCAAACAAGATATGGCATTTTACAGTTAAGATTGTTAGGTTCGAACTGGCAAGGCTGAGGGACCAAGACGGTGGTGTTGATACCCTATTACAATTTAATGATGGTTTATGCTCATGTTTTGGTGTCAAGTTTGGGGAAGGGTTCAAGTTTTTGGCGGCAATGTAAATATCCAATAGTGATTGGACCGATTTTAATGGCGTAATGGACTTGTTGAAAGGCCTTCGAAGCCTCATTGTAGACATGTAATTTTGTCTTGTCGAAAATAATTCTTATTCAGTTATCACACACTCTAACCATTTTTATAATTTCCCACAAGAAAAACAAATGAATAACCACCCCTTTCACTTATTTATGTATTTATTTATTTATTTATTTATTTTGTTTTTATCCCTAACAAACTTTGTCTCATTCTAATATTCCAACAATCCACCCAATCAAAAATGAACACCTAACCCTTACCCCTCCAATTAAAAAAAACAACAACCCACCTCACACCTAACCACCCTCACCACCCCATACACCTACCCCACGTCACCCCTCTCTCCTTTTTCTTGTCCAAAAAGAAAATACACTAAAAAGAACCTCCCAGGAAGTTTCACTATACCTTACCCCACACCCTACCCACATGATCCCCCCGAAGCATGTTTCTTTTTCTCCTGGAGACCAGATATATACATTACACTCATAGGGAAAAGAGAGAAAAGGAAGATAATACTCTCCATCATCACTCTTACATACCCACATAGAAACCCATTAACACACCCTAGATCACACACACGCACACACATATAGATCAAGAGAGAGAGAGCTGTGACGTAGAAAAGAGAAATAGAGAGAGAGAGAGAATAGGAGGGGATATAGAGTGAGAGAGGTCGAGATCCGTAACGAAGGAGAAAGCGGGGTTGATTTCAGTCACTGTTCCGGCAGTAGCTTCACCGGAATCATCCCCCCATTCATCATTCGTATAAAACGTCCAAACCCCCTCCATTTTTCTTTGATTCCAGACGTAATTCGATTAGTGACTGGCTGTTCTGGTTGTCTACGCCACCTGGGACTCATCAGAGTTCGAACTGTGTGGGCGTTCAATTTTTCGTTAGATTTTAATGAGTCTTTGGGTTCCTCTATTGCGGGGTTTCGTTGTCGATATCGAGCCTAGGGAGTTCATTATCGTCATTCCTGATTGAAGTTTTGCTATTCGGGCTCTCAAATTTAATTTTCTTAACTCATATTATCAACAAAATTCAATATCTGAAGGTCCATTCCTTAACCCGCTCTCTTTTATGTATTTTAGTTCTTTTGGATTAGTTTTGATTATGTGTGATGTGATTATATTTTGTTGGATTTTTTTACGTCGATGTTATGATCGTAATGCTTTGTGATTTGATTGTGGTGGTTTGAGGAACAAATTTGACCTTGTGTTGATTGTTGATTGATAAAAACAAAGCTAGCAGGGGTGGAATTGAGAACTTGATAAAAAGAGGTTGAATTAGATTAACGTAGGTTTGTTATTATTTTTGTTTAATCCGGAATAATCATAAACATTATGTGAACGTGAAAGAATTATGACATGTGGAAACGGATAGGCATTATAGGTGTGGGTATGCAAACGTTAGGAATGGTGTGTTGATTGAACGTGTTGAATTTTGAAATGGGGGATGAATGGTTTTGTTTTATCGCTTTTGGATCAATTGTACTATTTGAGCGGGGAATGCCTCAAAGTATCTATATATATTCATTCATCAGGGAATGCCCCGACGTACTATGTTGGAGAAGGCGGATTGAGAACAAGGCCCGAGGCATTGGGTATAGCACGGGAGCGTAGTTAGGATTAGCGTAGGTTAGATAGGACTTACTTTCGCAGTTTTTATTTATTTTGGACTGTATAACTTGGATTGAATATTATTTTCGTTTTGAATTTTGTGTGATTCATTTGTTTGCTCATTTTCTGTGTTATGTGGTTTATACATTCGTAGTACCAAACTAGCCGATACGCTCCACCAAGAGACCATGATTGAACTACGGGATTGAGGGGTGCCTAACACCTTCCCCTCGGTCAACAAAATTCCTTAGCCGGAATCCCTGTTCGCAAACCAGTTTTAAAAAGAGTCAAAACCATTTTGAAAAAGGATATCCAAGGGTGACTTGGCACACCCAAATCGTTTCAAGTGGCGACTCTGAATAAAAAAATAAGAAAAATAAGAAAAAATGTAAATAGTCCTTTTTTGAAACAATCTTCATTTTATCACTTTAGATAATAAAAACCCTTTTGAACTTGAAATAATTTTTTTCGGAGTAGTAAAAGGGGTGTGACAGATCTAGCGACTCTGCAGGGGAAATTTCTGAATTCAAGCTTTTTTTGGAGTCGTATCGGCTTTGTTTAGCATTACAAGTGTATAAACATTGTTTGTGACTATTGTTTGTGTTATTGTTATCTCTGTTGTGTGTGTTCTTGCTCTTTGTTTACAGTTTTTCTTTTTGTGTTACCACTTTATATCTGGCATCATGTGCATAACCCGAGTCATTCTTTCTGCAACAAGTCTGTAGTACACATGTGTACACGATCTAAAGTTGAGTCACGCTTATTTTAGTGGGAGAGCCATTGGGTTGTATAGAGTAGGTGGCTAGCTAAAGCAAGCCGTTATCGACCATATGCTCCCCCGAACAGCCTTGTTAGTAAACCCTAGCGTAGGTCAGCCTTCAAGTCATACTTATCTGCATCATCTTGAGACCTAGCAGGATCCACTTGGTCCTTCATAGGAAACTCATCTCTAAATCATCTTACGTGCTAAATGTTGCATCTCTGAGGGTAACGTGGTCATTTGGCGGACTGATTTGGAGAAAACATTTGTTAGAAGTAAAGTGTGTAGGTAGCGAAAAGTTAAAATAAAGAAGAGGAAAAAGAAAGAAAGTGAGTCAAAAAAGAAAAAAAAAAGCAGTTTCATGATCTTTAGAGTTCTTTATGGCTTCTATTTTTCATAATTCAGAATTCAAAAAAAAAATAAAGATTTCTTTTACCTTTAGCACTCGCAATCTTAAAAACATCAAAAAGATTTTTCCTTTATCTCAATTAGCATGCATTCATAAATTCCAAAAAAGCTTTTCTTTAGAAGTTTAAAAAATGTTAGTAGTTGTGTCCATTTCATAAAATAAAAATACCAAAAAATAATTTTTCTTTCATAGTTGTTGGTGACAGTTTTGTGTGAAGTGTCTAACTGAAAACCCCAAAAAGATTTTATTTTTCATCATCCGTCTGTAATCGCGTCTCTTAAGTCAAGTCTTAGTCCGTTTTAACTGTCCGACTTGGACGAACTATGCACACCTGATTTCCGTCCCTAGGGGCGAGATATGTAGGCAACACTCGGTGAGTCCAGTAATCTTTATTTTTGCCTTTGTCTTGGCCTTAGCCTAGGTCTTTTTCATCATAATTTAGTGTTCTTAGCAAGTCTTAGCCAAGTAGGATGATTTTAATCAGTGATATTGTTCGGCGAATTGGAGTCATAAAGTGGTCTGTCCCTTCGACATATGTCCGCGTCAAGGTCGCAAGGGTTGGGAATCTTTTGCACTTATTAAATTCTTTTCATTACAGGATGGATCCGTCCACATAGTCTAAAGTCCGAATGGTTGGCAAGGTGCCTAAAAAGTTAATCAAGCGGTGGGGCACGTTCAACTACGTTAACCAGCAAGAGCTAATTAAAATATTAGGTGATCTTACGGAACTTCTGCATATCTCACCCTGGCAAGATCTGATAGATGCTATATTGACCTTTTGGGATCCTAGTAGTTTGGTGTTTAGGTTTGGTAAGTGTGAGATGACACCTATCTTGGCAGAAATATCCGGTCTGGTCCATTTGCCTTATATTGATAAAAGCATGATCCGAGCTCGGAACCACTCGGGTAATAGGTTTCTGCAAGGTTGTGGGTTGAAGAGTAACAATAGGCATTTGGGTTGTCTGAATCAATCATGGATTTCCTTGGATTTTTTATTCACGAGATTCGGGTCTTTGGAAGGTTTTGACTTCTTTTGGGATTAATTTTATATGACTAAGCAGAAGTGGGCGAGAAAGCATCTTGAAGTCTTCACCCTCGCCTTGTTAGGCACTCTAGTGTTTCCACAAGAAGAAAGACGTGTTAATACATATTTGCAATCTGTGGTAATGACTCTATTTCATAAAGATCAAAAGGAAAAGGGCGCTAAGTAAAAGGATAAGGTCAGGGTTACTATCGTACCCATGATCTTAACAGAAATATAAAAGGCTTTAACCGAGGTGAAGGGTTTCATAAAGATCAAAAGGAAAAGGGCGCTAAGTAAAAGGATAAGGTCAGGGTTACTATCGTACCCATGATCTTAACAGAAATATAAAAGGCTTTAACCAAGGTGAAGGGGGAGATAAGATTTTTTAGGGCAGCAACCTGATATTGCAACTGTGGATAATGGAGTATTTGCATATGCCTTTCTTAGTTAGACCGGACGTGATTGATCGTTGCATGCTTAATCGAGTGAAAGCCATGGACCTCAGGATGTGCTTGGATAAATTCTCGCTACCTATGAGAGCCGATGCTTGGATTGAGTTTCTCGAGTCAAGGACTGAGGATAATATTTTGTGGACCTATTTGTGGCTTCATCCAAGAGTAATCTTGTTGGGTTGTCAGATGCAACTTCTTCTGGTTATGTTAGGGCTTAATTGCACAAGACCATACACTCTTTCTAGGGTAATGAGACAGTTGGGTAGGTCGCAGGATGTACCGCTAGTAGTGGATCTTCTAAAGGATGTCATGTACTTTAAGGACCAAGCCTTAGGCGAGAGCAAATAAGAGCATTTTTGGAATCGTGCAACAAAGCTAGGAGTGGATACTTTCAAAGAAAGTTTGGATAATCTGGTGTACACTCAAAGATATAAGATCTGGTTGCAAACCATACCTCGGGGTATTAGTAGGCCATTGCCCTTGCAACTTAGAGGAAGAATACATGAAGAATGCATTGTTGAGGACAGTCAGGATGAAAGTGCGGGGGCCAAAGTGGGGACACTGAGAGTTCAGTTATCAGATTTGCTCAAGACTGTAGAAAGGTGTCAAAACATTCTTTCCAGGTGCACTCTCTATGAGGCAGGGATACGTGCCAGAAAAATCTTCCCAAATATCAGGGTGTCTTTACAGGATATGCGACAGAGTTTGAATGGGAGAAAGAGAACTTCACAGACAAGTCCATCTCAGCCAGGGTCATCACGAAGAGCACCAGTTTGAAGGAGCATTTCTTATCTTTTGTTTAGTTTGAGTCCTTCACTTTTCTGCCATTTGTAGTATTTTATCTTTGTAAGTTGGTGTCAAGTTTTTTTTAACTTTGGAGTCTTTATTAGGAACATTATGTATGTTGTCATGCTAGTCTAGAATGTCATTCAGTCTTTGTTGATTAGTATCGAGGTTGTCTTAATTTCGTTGTATGTTTTTCTTGCTTCTTTCATCAAAATATTATGATGTTACATCTTTCTTTTGTTTGTTTGTTTTCGTTTTTTGAAAAAAATAATCTTTAACTTTGTGATATTTATGCATGCACTGCCCGAACTATGCAAGATCTGATTCATGTACGACATGATATGTTGGCAACCTACTTTTGGGTTCGATCTAATCATTTTTGTTTCATTATTTTTCATTAATCTTCCTCTTTTAAAGAAAAGCAAAAGCCATAAAGAATGATAAAACAAAGGTAGATAGCGAGAGAAGAAAGGAAAGAAAGGGTGATGAGACAAGAAAGGGAAAGAACAGAGATTGACATAAAAAAAAGGGAAATGAGGGCGAAAGAAAAGAGTTGTGTTTGGAGGAAAGAAGCAAATGAGTGTAGATGAAAATCGGGATGATGTTAAAATGACATCGCTACCCTCAAAGGCTGGTAGAAATGAACATGAATCTAGGACAATTTTACCAATGTAATTCCCATGCTTATTGTGTGGCCTAATCCTAACGCGTGTAGTCTTTGATGAGTATGTTCTTGAAGATAACAGTGGTTGGTTTGAAGCACTCTGGCTAGTCACCCGTACTTCACTAGATCAAAAGCAAAGCTCGCCATGGCTAGCAGGGAGATTGAAAATTCGCTCATTGACCCAGATCAGGATCCTAGGGAAGAAAGTTCAGAATGCAATGATGAGGTAGTATGGCTCAGGCAACAATTGATAGATTTGCACCGAGCATGGGCTAGTGGCATGCCTCCTCCTCCACTCCCTGAAGGTCTTGGGGATATCTCTAACTGCCCACCCTCTCTTAGGTGCAATTCTTTGCTCCCACGGAGTCACCTGAGCATGCACCAGGATTCACTCTGCGACATTATTATCCTGACACTTATAGTGTGCCCTTGGCAGCTCCCCAACCAAGACCCGCTGCTCACCCAGCGCCACCGATCACACCAGTGTTCGTGTCTTTGCCACCACCTGAAGCTCCCACATATGTTGTGGGTCCGACAATGGGGCTTTCTCGGTCTGCCAGTGAGCCAGTATTGAAGGTTCCAGATAGTCAGTATTATGCCCCGGAGCCCACTTTGAGAATGAATGAACCATATGGGTACACTCAGCCATCTGCATTTTCATTTGATACGGAGAAACCTATCGCAACAGAGGAACAGGAAGTCATAGCGCGGAAATTGAAAAGTGTGGAACAGGCCATGAGGAATTTGCAGGGAATTGGAGGTTATAAGAGTGTTTCCTATAAATATCTTTGCATGTTCCCAGACGTCAACCTTCCCTTTGGTTTTAAAATGCCCAAGTTCGAGAAGTATGCTGGGAACGGTGATCCCGTGGCACACTTGAGACGTTATTGCAACCAATTGAGGGATGCAGGGAGAAGGGAAGAGTTGCTCATGGATTTTTTTGGCGAGAGTCTTTCTGATCTGGCTTCAGAATGGTTTGTCGATCAAGATATCGACAAGCGGAACAACTGGGATAACTTAGCTTCTGAGTTTGTGCTACATTTTTAGTATAACGTCGACCTGATTTCGGATGAAAATTCCTTGGTCAACATGAAGAAGAAAAGAACTGAAGGCTTTAGGGAATATGCGATAAGGTGGTGTGAACAGGCCGCCAAGGTAAAGCCTCCAATGAAGGAGAGTAAGCTGGTAGAGGTCTTCATTCAGACACAGAATGAGACCTATTTTCAATATTTACTTCCGGCAATGGAAAAGTCTTTTATTGAAGTCCTCAAAATGGGAGAGATGACAGAGGATGAAATCAAGACCAGCTGAATAGTGAGTTTTTTCGCGTTGAAAGCCACCACACAAACGATTCAAGGTGGATCTGGTGCGTTCGGAAGTAAAAAGAAGAAAGAGGATGTGGCGACCTCTGTAGCTA
Organism: Capsicum baccatum var. pendulum; assembly: GCA_030864225.1. Taxonomy (NCBI): domain Eukaryota; kingdom Viridiplantae; phylum Streptophyta; class Magnoliopsida; order Solanales; family Solanaceae; genus Capsicum; species Capsicum baccatum. The sequence goes on from CM061550.1 coordinate 11,583,597, forward strand.
GAACCCATTCCTATCCCAAAAGACCGCCTCGCCCCTATCCCCAATCCCAAGCCCAAGTCTACGCCCAAGCTCTATATATTCCTCCTCACCATTACTACCCTCTACAAAATCCATTATATTTTATTCCAACACCCCTGTACCCAGTATATAGTGCGCAACCATATGCCCAAACCCCTTTTTACCCATAATAGTGCGCGCAAACTCTACAAAATCGCCCATCAGCTCCACTAAATTACCAAAACCACTCTAGACCTGGTTTCCAACCATGTCCTAAGTATAAGAAAGAGAAGGCAGTCAAAAATCAGTTCACGCCTCTTGGGGAGTCATATGCTAGCTTGTTTGATAGGCTGAGAAAGATGAAGGTCTTAAGCCCAATTCAAGGAAGGCTTACAAATCCCCCTCCGAGAAATCTCAATTATTATTTAAGGTATATGTACTGTTCTGATATGCTAGGCCACGATATCAAGAAATGCTGACATTTAAAGAGAGTTGTCCAAGATTTAATTGACATAAATCAGATACTAGTCCAGGCCCCATAGGTTCCGAACATTAACTAGAATCTGTTGCCAACCCATGCTGAAATCAATATGTTAGAATTGATATATGATGGGAAAGAGTCGTTAAGGTGTTATAAGCCTATTTTCAAGATACATACCGGTGAGGAAAAATCATTTAATGTAGTTTGAAAGCAATGTCATTAAGCCAGGAAGGAATGGGAGAAGATAAAGCCCAAGAAAGCACAAAGAAACCCCTGATCACAGTTCAAGGTGCCAGAAGATATGTTGATTTAAGTCTAGATAAACCTAAGTTGATGGTGGTAGGATCTTCGGGTAATCCTATCTTGACCGTGAAAGGAGCACTGGCAGCGCCTATTATCCTCAAACCGGTGACCCAACCTCCGATTGTTGATACAAAAAAGGTCCCCTAGAACTATAAGCGGACTATGTTGATTTATCAGGGGAAGAAAGTCGAGGAAGAAGTAGATGAGGTAGGGGTTTTGACACAGTCAGGAAGATGTTTCGTGCCTGAAGGTTTAAGGAAGCCCAAGCCAGTGGTAAGTGGGCCTTTATCTATCAAAAAGCTTGTCACTGAAGAAGAAGCCGAAGAATTTTTGAAAAAGATGAAGTTGCCAGAGTATTCAATAATAGATCAGTTGAAGAAAACCCCTGCTCAAATTTTCCTCTTATCTTTGTTGTTGCATTCCAAGGAACATCATGATATTATACTGAAGGTATTAAATGAAGAATATGTTCTTGGGGAGATTACAGTAAATCAGCTTGAGAAAATGGTTGGAAAAATCTTTGAGGTCAATCGGATCAGCTTCTCTGATGATGAATTGCCTGTTGAAGGTACGGGGCATAACCAGTGCCTTTACAATACAGTGAAGTGCGAAGATTTTTACGTCACTCATGTTATGATTGACAGAGGCTCAGCTGCAAATATCTACCGTATTTCTACTTTGCAAAATTTAAATATTGGTGCTGAGAGGATCAGTCCCAACAATGTATGCGTCAGCGCTTTTGATGGTGCAAAATCAAATTCCATTGGAAAAATAGAACTAATGCTAATTATAGGGCCTGTCGAATTCGCCATAGAGTTTCAAGTATTAAATATCAAATCCTCTTACAATCTGAAGACTGTGGATCCACAAGGACAAGGCGGTTGCATCTACACTACACCAGATGATTAAGTTTGAGCATGACAGGCAAGAAGTGGTTATTCACGGTGAAGGAGATTTATCCGCCAACGAAGATTCTCCCTTGTCTCTTATTGAAGCAAACAATGTAGAGGAGACATTTGTATATCAAATTTTTTATACAATGCCAGTGGATCGTATCCTTGAAGGGTAGGTTATATCGGGACCACAATTGTCTTCCGCTTCTATCATGATGGTGAGTGAACTTTTGAAATACAAATTCGAGCCAAGAAAGGGTTTGGGAGCGTCTCTGTACGGTATAGTTTGTCCCATATGTCCGAATGAGAACATGGGTGCTTTCGGTCTGGGATTTGAGCCTACGGTTGAAGATCTAAAGAAAGCCAAGGGAAGGAAAAAGGAAACATGGTCACTCCCTCGCCCAATGCCACTACTCAGTTAATCATTTATTAAGAGAGGTATCACAAAGTTGTAGAATTTGAATCTGAATTAGTTGATGACTTCCAGAACCTTTTTATTGAAGTTGATATGGTTGAAGCGGGAGAAGGTACCAGTAAGGCAGGTGTGCAGTTCATAGACTCAGCTTTCCGTCTCAACAATTGGGAAGTCACTCCTCTCCCCGTCAGGAGGGAGTTTTGGTAGTTTATTTTGTTTTTCTTTCTGTTTATCCGAGTTATTCCAGGGTTATAATTCGGAATTTAGCTTGTTTATATTCTGTTGTTTGTGTTTAAACCCTCCTATCTTTCCCTTTTAAATGAAATGCAATGTCCTTTTTATTTTGTGTCTAATACATTTTGTTTTTGTCTTTTTCTTTATACAGTTCTCTTTATGCTGATTCTAATGGCATGACATGCATGCGGAATTTTCAGCCTGATCTTAAAATCCAAACTAATCAAGATATAATGAAGCAAGATGGGGAATATGATGAAGAAGAGGCACTAGAAGAAATAAGCAAAGTGTTGGAACAATTTGAAGACAAACCGAATCCTAATTTGAATAAAACTGAGCCAATCAATATAGGGAATCAAGAAGATGTTAGGGAAACTAAAATCAGTATACATACTTTGCCACAGTTAAAAGATAAAATGATTCACGCATTAACTGATTATAAGGATGTTTTTGCATGGTCTTATGATGATATGCCTGGTTTAAGCACTGAATTAGTGACCCATAAATTGCCAACTGATCCCACATTTCCTCCTGTCAAAAGGAAGTTGAGGAAGTTTAAAACTGATGTAAGTATTAAAATCAAAGAGGAAATCATGAAACAACTTGAAGCCAAAGTAATTCGAGTGGCTCGTTATCCCACGTGGTTATCCAATATTGTTCCTATCCCAAAGAAAGATGGCAAAATTCGAGTATGTGTTGATTACCATAATTTGAATAGAGCAAGTCCAAAAGATGATTTTCCGCTGCCCAACATCCATATTTTTCTAGACAACTATGCTAAACATGAGGTTGCCTCTTTTATGGATTGCTATGCCGGATACCACCAGATCATTATGGATGATGAAAACGTGGATAAGACGTCTTTTATCACACCACGGGGGACCTATTGTTATCGAGTGATGCCGTTCGGTTTGAAGAATACTGGAGCAACATACATGAGAACCATGGCCACTATGTTTCATGATATGGTGCATTAGGAGATTGAGGTCTACATAGATGATGTGATTATTATGTCAAAAAGTCAGGCTGACCATGTTAAAGATTTATGAAAGTTTTTTGAAAGGCTTCGCAGGTATAATCTCAAGCTCAACCCGGCAAAATATGTATTTGAAGTTCTGTCTGGAAAGCTATTGGGTTTTATAGTCAGCCGTTGGAGAACTAAATTGGATCCCTAAAAAATCAAAGCCATTCAGGATTTTTCCCCGCCCAAGAATAGGACGGAGGTGATGAGTTTGCTTGGTAGACTGAACTAAATCAGTAGGTTTATTGCTTAACTCACAACCACTTGTGAGCCCATATTTAAATTGTTGAAAACGAGTGTTGTGGTAAAATGGACTAAAGAATGTCAGGAAGCGTTTGACAGAATCAAAAGATACTTATCAAATCCGCCCGTGTTGGTACCACCGAAGCCTGGTAGGCCTTTGATCTTACATTTATCAGTCATGGACAATTCTTTTGGTTATGTCCTGGGTCAACATGATGTCACAGGCAAAAAAGAGAATTCTATTTATTATCTTAGCAAGAAGTTCACCGTATATGAGGCCAGGTATACTCTTCTTGAAAGGACGTGTTGTGCCCTAACTTAGGTAGCACAAAAGCTGAATAATTATCTCTCGTCTTACACTACTTATCTCATCTCCCGCATGGATCCTTTGAAGTATATTTTTCAGAAGCCTATGCCGACAGGTCGATTGGCAAAGTGGCAAATATTTCTTACGGAGTTTGATATTGTATATGTGACTCGAACAACCATGAAACCCCAAGCCTTGGCAGATCATCTTGCTAAGAATCCCATTGATGAAGAGTGCGAGCCATTAAAGACATATTTTCCTGATGAAGAAGTGTCATGTGTCGATGAAGTCGTTATAGATAATGAGTCAGGTTGGAAGTTATTTTTTGATGGAGCTGTCAACATGAAAGGAGTCGAAATAAATGCAGTTCTTATCTCTGAGGCGGGCAACATTTTTTGATAAGTGTCACACCCCTTTTTTTAACGCGTACTCCAAAAACATTGGAATATTTTTTAAGTTCGAAAGGGTTTTATTATGTTTAGTGACAAGAAATGAAAGTTTGTTTCAAAAAGGGATTATTTGCATTTTTATTCAGAGTTGCCACTTGGCATAGTCCGGTGTGCCAAGTCACCTTTGAAAAATCCCTTTTTCGAAACCAATTGACTCTTAAATCGTTTTGCGCACAGAGATTCCGGCTAAGGAATTCTGTTGACCGAGGGGAAGGTGTTAGGCACCCCTCGATCCCGTGGTTCGACCACGGTCGCTTGACGGAGTGTATCGACTATTTTTGGCATTATGAAGTGTATAAACCACAAAAAATAAAGCATGCAAAAACAATCAAACAAACAAAACGAAACAAACCGAAATATAAATCCAGTCCAATTATTACAGCCCAAAAATAGAAAAGAACTGAAAATAAACCTACGCTAATCCTAAACTAATACTTTACCCGATGCCTCGGGCCTTCATCGCGGACGTCCTCCGGGTACAAGGTACTTCGGGGCATTCCCCGGATAAATCAATACAAATCCTTCGGGGCATTCCCCGGCCAAATGATTACAATTTAAACTTTTCGTACAATAAAGTAAAAGTATCATTCAAGCACATATTCAAAACACTCCAACAAATTGTTATTCCAAAATTTGCCTACCCGGCCTACGTTTGCCTATGCGTTCTCGACTAAAGATATAATTCCATCACATTCCCTTATACCGAATAGAACAAAGACAACAAACCAACGTTAATCTACGTTCAACTTTTATCAATTCCTCCATTGCTTCCCTAAATCCCCTTATCAATCCATTAAAACATGATCAACTTCAATTTTCAAACCACCAAAATCGACACACCAAACATCATGATCATGACAATCAATATCAACAAAGTGCAACAAAACATAATCACAACAAGCATAATCACAACCAATTCAATATAACTAAATAAACAAAAGAGAGCGGGTTAAAGAAATGGACCTCACTGACACTTGCTTTTGTCGATAATAAAGAAATCCGAAGACCAAAACTCGATCGGAGAACCTCACGACGAACAACTAACTTGGTATTAAAATAATAACTGGACAGCTCCCAAACCCGCGAATAAAACTTTACTATACAAAACACAACCGAGAATGACAACGAGATTCGATAAAAGCGACTCGAAAATCACTATCGACGTCGAAACATGAGACAGACAAAACCAAAATCAACAAGAGACAACAAGAATCCCAAAAGCCAAATAGATCGAGCTGGTCGGATCTGGTGACGGAGATAGTGACAGCCGCGGATCTGGCGGCGGCCGACGTCTGGCGTCAACCGGTATGGTGACTGAGTCGACGGACGGTGACTCGTTCGGATGGAGAGGCGGCCAGCCAGTCAGATCTGGCCGATGCGCCGCGGCCGAAGATGCGACGGTGAAGGTAACGACGGGCCGCGGGAGCTAGTCGGCTCTGACCATGTCCGGCCGAATGGCGACGGGTGGTTGTTTCGGACGGCGAACGGCGGCAGATCTGGTCGGAGATGGCGTTAGTCGAATTTTTCTATTTTTTTTTTAGTTTTAGGGAGAGAGAGATGGTATAGAGAAGGGAAAGAGGGTGGTATTGTGGTGGCCGAAGCTCCGGTCGACGGCGACGCGGTGGTGGAAGTTCAAATTTTAGAGAGAGGGAGAGAGAGAATAGAGTTTAGAGAGAGAAAGTGCAGATTTTCTTTTGGATTCCTATTACTCTCCTCCTTTTTTTTTATTTGTGTATGGGAGTGTGTATATATATTTTTTGAGTCTTTTCTTTGTTGACAAGAAAAGAGAGGGAGGGTAGGGTGACGTGGGGTAGGGGGTTGGGTGAGGTAGGTGATGGGTATGGTTGTTGGAATGGATAAAGTTTGTTATCAATTTTCTTAGAGTTGGTTATTTTGTCCCTTTGTATTGAGGTTATTATATGGGGTAGTATACATGGTAAGACGAGGGTAAAATAGAAAACTTGGGTCTTCCGGAGGGACAGAATTAGGTGTCTACATCATGCCCCCTTTGAATGCAAACACGCAGTGTTTTCAGACAAAGAAGTAGACAACGAGACAGAATTTTGTCCCGACCATTATTCAAAGGGAGAGACAGAAGAAAGGAGGACTATCGGGTCTTGAATTAGGACAGCCTACCCAACCAAGTTACGAGAGGATCGAGTGACAAGTATCTCGACTTTTGGAAGGCGGTGGACTATACCGAGTTGGAGAGTCGAGTGAGGTTCCATCGAGGTTCCGGTCCGCGGCTCTGTTATTACATCAAAAATAAAAATCAAAAGCTAAAACATAAAGAAAATTACAAAAATCCTATCTAAACAGCTTCTGTTGGTTCTTGACTCGACTTTCATCACCTTGTTCTCCAGGCGGGCTCCTGTCTTGCAATTTCTTTCACCTTGTTGCTTGGATTTCAATGACTTTGCTTTGTTGCTTGACTTTTCCGTTTCTTCACCCTATTCTCCAGGCGGGCTCCTGACTTGCTATTTCATCACCCTGTTCTTCAGGCGGGCTCCTGACTTGTTATTCCATCACCCTGTTCTTCAGGCGGGCTCCTGACTTGCAATTTCTTTCACCCTGTTTTTCAGGCGGGCTCCTGACTTGCTATTTCATCACCCTGTTCTTCAGGCGGGTCCTGAAACCCAAAATTAAAACTAGAAAGAAAATTATCTCAAACAAAATTACACTAAAATAGTATTTCATTTTTTGAAAGCATTGTCCCATTTCCAGGAGGGTCCTGAACAGAAAGTAAATTCACTAAACAGAAAGTAAAATCCCATTTTTCAGGAGGGTCCTGAACAGAAAGTAAAAATATCTAAACAGAAACTAAAGTCCCATTTTTCAGGAGGGTCCTGAACAGAAAGTAAAGTCCCATTTTCCAGGAGGGTCCTGAACAGAAAGTAAAGTCCCATTTTCTAGGAGGGTCCTGAACAGAAAGTAAAATCCCATTTTGCAGGAGGGTCCTGAACAGAAAGTAAAGTCCCACTTTCCAGGAGGGTCCTGAACAGAAAGTAAAAGTCCCATTTTCAAGGAGGGTCCTGAACAAAAAGTAAAGTCCCATTTTCCAGGAGGGTCCTGAACAGAAAGTAAAGTCCCATTTTCCAGGAGGGTCCTGAACAGAAAGTAAAGTTCCATTTTCCAGGAGGGTCCTGAACAGAAAGTAAAGTCCCATTTTCCAGGAGGGTCCTGAATAGAAAGTAAAGTCCCATGGATGTGCATTTCCAATGGTATCTGAATCAAGTGAAATGAATTTGCCCCTGTTTCATCAAAGAAAATTTGTCAATTAAAAACTTAGTGGTGGCTTGCAGCCCTCGGCTTTTCAGGCATCTTCCCCAGCACTTGTTCCTTTCATCCTTGCTTCCAAATTGCTGGCACCTGCTCTGTCTTGCCGCATCATTGACCCAGACCCTTATTGAGGGGAAGTGAGTTCTGACTCAAACAATGGGTTTCTATTTTACCATGCCTCTGAGGTGCACTCTTTTCCCAAATCTGAAAGTTTTCTACGAATCCAGTAGCCTGTTGGTTGATATACTTCCTTTGCTTGTTGTATTATGATCCTATTTCTCCCTGTATTGTTCCTTGGCTTTTTCTCACATAATTGGAAAGACTGGTAGAAAATTTTGAAATTCTTTCTCGCTTGTTTTGACACAGACTTGACTTAAAATATAAAGAAAAGATGGTGACTTTTATTTTTGATAAATGACATAAAAAGACAAAAAGCATGAATAGATAAATGAAAGAAAAAGGGCAATGTCCCATATTTAAAAGAAAACTTATCTGAATATGACAACCAACTCCAATGAGTATGACATGCATTTTGGATTGAGCTGCCTGATCTTCCTATCCAAACTCCCCATTTGTTGTTGAGTCCGTACCTTTGCCTCTGAGCTGCTTCTTCAAATCCATCGGACTCATATATCACATTCGATTGATGACATCTTAAAATACTTTTGCCAACAAATCTCTTTCTTCTCACTTTTCGCTTTTCTCTTGAACTCTCCATCGCCTTACGGTGCCCGTGAGGTTCTTCACCAATAAGACTCTCTCATTTTTATTTCTCTTTACTCACCATCGCCTTATGGTGCCTGCAAAGGTTTTCACCAATAAGACTCTCTCATTTTTATTCTCTCTCAACTCTCCATCGCCTTATGGTGCCCGGGAGGGTTTTCACCAATAAGACTCTCTCATTTTTATTTTCCTTTCCTGATTCCTTGTGCTGAGGGAGACAAGTGGTACCTCACAACGTATCATCAAGTGCATTGTATGCTTGGCCTTAACATTATCAAAAATTGATCTGAAGGACTTTCTTTGGTTGTAACTTGGCTTTTGGTTAAGGTTAGAAAAAAAAATGGTAAAAGGCTCAAACGATACTTGAAGTGAGGGTGGGATTTACAACTTTTGGATTCGACTCAAATAACACATTAACTCATGCCCCAGTTTTGTTGACTGGGTGAATCTTAAAATTTTATTTGGTTGGACCGAGCCCGAAATAGGGCAGCCTACGTATCTCACTCCCGAGAGAGGAGAATCAGGTCGCACGTAGTTCCATCTGCTTGTTCTTTGTTTTGATTTGATTTTGATTTTGATTTTGATTTCTTTCTTTTCTTTCTTTTTTTTTTCTTTCTTTTTTTTTATCTTCAAACTTTTCTTTTGTTCTTATTTTCTTGACATTTATCTTTGACTCTATTTTGATTCCAAAAGAGGGGTATGAAAGAAAAAGTAAAATGAAGCTCAAATGGGTAAACAAAGGATGACACAGTGTTTGGATAGAAGAATAAAATGCCTTCATCATATCAATCTTCAAAAATGCAAGTACTAAACATGCAATAAAATCAACACAGGATCAAATATCATATGTAATATCTTTTGACCGCATCAGCATTGATAGCCATTTCTGCCATTTTGCCTTCAATATCTGTCAAATATAAGGCTCCATTGGGCAATACTTTATTCACAACAAAGGGACCTTGCCAGTTAGGGGAGAACTTGCCTTTCGCTTCAACCTGGTGAGGAAGGATACGTCTCAATACCAACTGACCAACTTCAAAATTCCTGGGATGAACCTTTTTGTTATACGCTCGAGCCATCCTTCTTTGATATAACTGGCCAAGACACATAGACGTTAGCCTTTTTTCCTCAATCAAATTCAATATTCCAGTCGGGTCTTTACCCATTCGTCATCATCGATCTCTGCTTCTACAATGACTCGGAGAGAGGGTATTTCAACTTCTGCAGGGATGACTGCTTCTGTCCCATACACCAATAAATATGGAGTTGCCCCCGTTGAAGTACGAATAGTGGTGCGATAACCCAGCAATGCAAATGGCAACTTTTCATGCCACTGTCTAGACCCTTGTACCATTTTTCGTAGTATCTTCTTTATGTTCTTATTAGCAGCTTCTACAGCACCATTGGCCTTTGGGCGATATGGGGTAGAATTTCGATGTGCGATCTTAAACTGTTGACATACCTCTGGCATCAAATGACTATTGAGATTGGCGGCATTGTCTGTAATGATCGTCTTAGGAATTCCAAATCTACAAATGATATTGGCATGAACAAAATCTACCACAGCCTTCTTTGTCACTGACTTGAAAGTTACTGCTTCTACCCACTTTGTGAAGTAGTCAATGGCTACCAAAATGAATCTATGCCCGTTTGATGCTTTCGGCTCAATTGGTCCAATCACATCCATTCCCCAAGCTACGAACGGCCATGGAGCGTCCATTGCATGCAACTCGACAGGAGGAGAACGTATCAGATCACCGTGTACCTGACATTGATGACACTTTCGAACAAATTGGATAGAATCTCTTTCCATAGTAAGCCAATAATAACCTGCTCGAAGAATCTTCTTTGACAAGACATGACCATTCATATGCGACCCACATACTCCAGAGTGTATTTCAACCATGATTGCCGAGGCTTCTTTTGCATCTACACACCTCAAAAGTCCGAGATCTGGGGTTCTCTTATACAAGATTCCCCCACTTAGGAAAAATCCACTAGCCAAACACCTAATGGCCCTATTTTGATCGTTGGTGGCATATGTTGAGTATTCTCCTGACTAAATGTACCTCTTGATATCCAAGAACCAAGGTTCTCCATCGAGCTCTTCTTCAACCACATTACAATAAGCATGCTGATTACGACTCTGTACATGCACTGGATCGATGTAGGCTTTGTCAGGATGTTGGAGCATTGAAGACAAAGTGGCTAAAGCATCAGCAATTTCATTACGAATCCTTGGAATATGCCTAAATTTCACTAACACAAACCGTTGACATAGCTCCTGCAGGCATTGTCGATACGGGATGAGCTTCAAATCTCGCGTCTCCCAATCGCCTTGAATTTGATGGACGAGCAAATCGGAATCTCCTAACACCAATAATTCCTGGACTCCCATATCAACAGCTAGCCTCAAACCAAGAATGCAGGCTTCATACTCTGCCATATTGTTAGTACAATAGAATCGAAGTTGTGCCGTTACCGGGAAATGTTGTCCCGATTCAGAAATAAAAACCGCACCTATTCCGACTCCTTTCATATTGACAGCTCCATCGAAAAATAACCTCCAACCTGGATCAGCATCTATAACGACTTCATCGACACACGATACTTCATCGTCAGGAAAATATGTCTTTAATGGTTCATACTCTTCATCGATGGGATTTTCAGCAAGATGATCTGCCAAAGCTTGTGCTTGGCGGTTTGAGTCACATATACAATGTCAAACTCGGTAAGTAATATCTGCCACTTTGCCAAACGACCTGTTGGCATAGGCTTCTGAAAGATATACTTCAAAGGATCCATGCGGGAGATGAGATAAGTAGTATAGGATGAGAGATAATGCTTCAACTTCTATGCCACTCAAGTTAGGGCACAACACGTCCTTTCAAGAAGAGTATACCTGGCCTCATATGCGGTGAACTTCTTGCTAAGATACTAAATAGCCTGCTCCTTCTTGCCTGTGACATCATGTTGACCCAGGACACAACCGAAAGAATTGTACATGACTGATAAATATAAGATCAAAGGCCTACCAGGCTCTGGGGGTACCAGCACGGGTGGATTTGACAGATATCTCTTGATTCGATCAAACGCTTCCTGACATTCTTCAGTCTATTTTACCGTAGCACTCTTTTTCAACAACTTGAATATGGGCTCACAAGTGGTCGTGAGTTGAGCAATAAACCTGCTAATGTAGTTCAGTCTACCGATCAAACTCATTACCTCCGTTCTATTCTTGGGCGGGGGCAAATCCTGAATGGCTTTGATTTTTGAGGGATCTAATTCAATTCCCCGACGGCTGACTACAAACCCCAACAGCTTTCCAGACGGAACTCCAAATACACATTTTGCCGGGTTGAGTTTGAGATTATACCTGCGAAGCCTTTCAAAAGAACTTTCTCAAATCTTTTACATGGTCGGCCTGACTTTTTGACTTAATAATCACATCATCCACGTAAACCTCAATCTTCTTATGCATCATGTCATGAAACATAGTGGTCATTGCTCTCATATATGTTGCTCCAGCGTTCTTCAGACCGAACGGCATCACTCAATAACAATAGGTTCCCCATGGTGTGATAAAGGACGTCTTTTCCACGTCTTCATCATCCATAATGATCTGGTGATATCCGGCATAGCAATCCACAAAAGAGGAAACCTCGTGTTTAGCGCAGTTGTCTAGCAAAATATGAATATTGGGCAGTGGAAAATCATCTTTTGGACTTGCCCTGTTCAAATCGCGATAATCAACACACACTCGAATTTTGCCGTCTTTCTTTGGTACGGGGACAACATTGGATAACCACATAGGATAACGAGCCACTCGAATTACATTGGCTTCAAGTTGTTTCATGATTTCCTCCTTGATTTTAATACTTACATCTGTTTAAACTTCCTCAACTTCTGTTTGACAGGAGGGAACGCGGGATTCGTTGGCAATTTGTGAGACACTAATTTAGTGCTTAAACCAGGCATATCATCATAAGACCATGCAAAAACATCCTTATAATCCATTAACGCTCGAATCATTTCATCTTTTAGCTGGGGCAAAACATGTACACTGATTTTAGTTTCCCTAACATATTCTTGATCCCCTAGATTTATTGGCTCAGTCTCATTCAAATTAGGATTCGGTTTGTCTTCAAATTGTTCCAACTCTTTGCTTATTTCTTCTAGTGCTTCTTTTTCATCATATTCCCCACCTGCTCCATTACATCTAGATTATTTTGGATTTTAAGATCAGGCTAAAAATTCTGCATGCATGTCATGTCATTAGAATCAGCATAAAGAGAACTGTGTAAGAAAGAAAACAAAATATATTAGCCACTAAATAAAAGGGACATTGCATTTCATTAAATAAAAGATAGAAGGGTTTGAACACAGACACCAACAAAACATAAACAAACTAGAATCCGAATTACAACCCTGAAATAACTCGGATAAACAGAGAGAAAAACAAAATAAACTACCAAAACTCCCTCCTGACGGGGAGAGGGGTGACTTCCCAATTATTGAGCCGGACAGCTGGCCTATGAATTGCACATCTGCCATACTGGTGCCTTCTCCTGCTTCAACCATATCAACTTCAATAAAAATGTTCTGGAAGTCATCAACCAATTCAACTTCAGATTCCACATGTTTCGCGATATCACTCTTAACAAATGACTCACTGAGTAGTGGTATTGGGCGAGGGAGGGACCATATTTCCTTTTTCCTTCCCTTGGCTTTCTTCAGATCTTCAGCTGTAGGCTCAAATCCCAGACCACACGTGCCCACATTCTCCCTCGGACATAAGGGATGAACTATGCCATGTAGAGACGCTCCCAAACCCTTTCCTGGCTCAAATCCATATTTCCAAAGTTCTCTCACCATCATGATAGAAGCCGAAGACAATTGCGGTCCCGGTGCAGCCTGCCATTCAGGGATACGACTTACTGGCACTGTATCAAAAATTTGATAGACGAATGTCTCCTCTACGTTATTTGCTTCAATAAGGGACAAGGGAGAATCTTCGTAGGCTGACAAATCTCCTTCACCATGAATAACTACTTCTTGCCTGTCATGCTCAAACTTAATCATTTGGTGCAGCGTAGATGCAACCGCCTTGGCCTTGTGGATCCACGGCCTTCCTAACAACAGATTGTAAGAGGATTCTACATTCAACACTTAAAACTCTATGGCGAACTCAACAGGCCCTATGGTCAGCAATAGTTCTATTTCGCCAATGGAATTTGACTTTGCACCATCGAAAGCCCTAACACATACATTGTTGGGCTTGATCCTATCAACACCAATATTCAGCTTTTCCAAAGTAGAAATAGGGCAAATATTTGCACATGAACCTCCATCGATCATGACATGAGTGACGAAGAAATCTTCACATTTCACTGTAATGTAAAGGCCCCGATTATGCCCCGCACCTTCAACAGGCAATTCATCATCAGAAAAGCTGATTCGATTGACATCAAAGATTTTTCCCACCATTTTCTCAACCTGGTTGATTGTAATCTCCCTTGGAACATATTCTTCATTCAATACCTTCAGCAAAACATCACGATGCTCCTTGGAGTGAAACAACAAAGATAAAAGGGAAATTTAAGCAGGGGTTTTCTTCAGTTGGTGTACTACTGAATACTCTGGCAATTTTATCTTTTTCAAAAATTCTTCGGCTTCCTCTTCAGTGATAGGCTTTTTGATAGACGACGGTCCACTCACCGTTGGCTTTGGCTTTCTTAAGCTTTCAGGTACGAAACATCTTCCTGACCTAGTCAAACCTCCTACCTCATCTACATCTTCCACAACTTCTTTCCCGTGATAGGTCATCATAGTCCGCCCATAATTCCAGGGAGTCCTTTTCGTATCAACTATCGGAGGTTGGGTCACTGGTTTGAGGACAATAGGCGCTGTCAGTGCTCCTTTCACCGTCAAGATGGGCTGACTCAGAGCTCCCACCACTGTTAACTTAGGCTTATCCTGACTTGAATCAACATGTCTTCTGGCGCCTTGTACTGTGATCATGGGTTTCTTTGTACTTTCTTGGGATTTATCTTCTCTCATTCCTTCCCGGCTCAATGACATTGCTTTCAAAGACTCCGCTACATTCACCGATTTCTCCTCGATGGTCTGTATCTAGACAATAGGCTTATAACCCCTCGAAGACTCTTTCCCATCATATATCAATTCTAGCATATTGGCTTCAGCATGGGTTGGCAACGGATTCTGGTTAATATTAGGACCCTCCAGGGCCTGGACCAGCATCTGATTTGTGTCAATTAAATCTTGGACAGCTCTCTTTAAGTGCCAGCATTTCTCAATATCATGGCCTGGCATATCAGAGCAGTACGCACACCTTAAAGAATAATCGAGATTCCTCGGCGGTGGATTTGAAAGCCTTCCTTGAATTGGAATCAAAACCTTCAACATTCTCAACCTATCGAACAAGCTGGCATATGACTCCCCTAGAGGTGTGAATTGATTTTTAACTGCCTTCTCCTTCTTATAATCGGGCCTAGGCTGAAAACTGGGTCTGGAGGGGTTTTGATAATTTGGTGGAGCGAAGGGGCGATTTTGTGGAGCTTGCGCGCGCCATTGCGGGTAAGAAGGGGTTTGGGCATATGGCTGCGCGCTGTATACTGGGTATGGTGGTGGTGGAATGAAATATAAAGGATTTTGTGGAGGGTAGTAATAATTGGGAGGAATATATGGAGCTTGGGTGTAGACTTGGGCTTGGGATTGTGGATAGGGGCGAGGGGGTCTTTTGGGATAGGAATGGGTTCCAGCCATGACGGTCGCCACGTCCTCTTTCTTCTTTCTACCTTCGAATGCGCCAGATCCACCTTGAATCGCTTGTGTGGTGGCTTTTAATGCGGCAAAACTCACTATTCGACCGGTCTTAATTCCATCCTCTATCATCTCCCCCATTTTGAGGACTTCCATAAAAGACTTTCCTATTGCCGGAAGCATATGCTGAAAATAGGTCTCATCCTGCGCCTGAATGAAAACTTCTACCAACTTACTTTCTTTCATTGGGGGCTTTACCCTGGCGGCCTGTTCACGCCACCTTATCGCGTATTCCCTGAAACCTTCAGTGCTCTTTTTCTTCATGTTGACCAAGGACTTTTCGTCCAGAATCAGGTCGATGTTATACAAAAAATGCTGGACAAATTCAGAAGCCAAATCATCCCAACTGTTCCATTTATCGATATCTCGATCTATAAACCATTCTGAGGCCAGATTTGAAAGACTCTCGCCAAAGAAAGCCATGAGCAATTCTTCCTTTCCACCTGCAGCTCTCAACTGGTTACAATATCATCTCAAGTGTGCAACGGGATCACCGTGTCCTGTATACTTATCGAACTTGGGCATCTTAAAACCGGGGGGAAGATTGATGTCTGGGAACATGCACAGATCTTTATAAGAAACACTCCTGTAATCTCCGATCCCTTCCAGGTTTCTCATAGCCTGCTCTAAACTCTTCAGTTTCCGAGCTATGACATTCTGTTCCTCCGTTGCGACAGGTTTCTCCGTATCAAATGGAAATGCAGGCGGTTGAGTGTACCCATATGGATCCTTCATTTGCAAAGTAGGCTCCGGGGCATAATACTGACCATCTGAAACCTTCAATACTGGCTCACTGGAAGACCTAGGAAGCCTCATTGTAGGACGCGCAGCATATACGGGAGTTTCCTGTGGTGGCGGAGCCACGAATACCGGTGTGATTGGTGGTGCTGGCTGAGCAGCGTGTCTCAATTGGGGAGCTGCCAAGGGCACACTAGAACTGCCAGGATAATAGTGTCGCAGAGTGAATCCCAGCGCGTGGTCGGGTGATTCAGCTGGAACAGAGAATTGCGCCTGAGAGAGCGGTGGGCAACTAGAGATATTTCCAAAACCTTCAGGGAGCGGAGGAGGAGGCATTCCGCTAGCCCATGCCCGATGCAAATCTATCAGTTGTTGCCTGAGCCTTACCACCTCATCGTTGTGTTCAGCAATTTCTTCCCTATGCTCCTGATCCGGGTCAATGAGCGAATTTTCCATTTCTTTGTTAGCCATGGCGAACTTTGCTTTGGACCTGGTGAAGTATGGGTGACTAGCCAGGGCGCTGCAAACCTACCACTATTATCTGAAAGAACATGCTCATCAAAGACAACATCCGTTAGAATTAGGCACACAACAGGCATGAGAATCACATTGGTAAAATTGTCCTAAATTCATGCTCATTTCTACCAACTTTTGAGGGTAGCGAGGTCATTTTAACATCATCCTGATTTTTTGTCCACACTTATTTTTATCTTCTACGCTCATTATTTTCTTTCCCTCTCTTTTCTCTTTTTTTTCTTTCTTTTCGTATCAATCTCTGCTCTTTTCTTTTCTCTCGTTATCTACCTCTATTTTATCATTCTTTATGGTTTTTGTTTTTCTTTAAAAAAAAGAAAAATAATGAAAAACAATAAAACAAAAGGGTTAGATCGAACCCAAAAGTAGGTTGCCTACGTATCATGTTGTACATGAATCAGATCTCGCGTAGTTCGGGCCTTGCCAAAATGGTCAATTAAACCTTTTTTGTTTATTTTATTTTTATGTTTTTTTGAAACTTTAAGAAGAAAATAACAATTTGCCATATCCTTGTAAAGAAAGAAAACAACAAAACGTATAAAATTTTGGGACTACTGTAAAACTAAAAAAAAACGAATATGAAACAACGTTATAGACCCCTAAGACGACACAGGTGAAATTACTAATAAAGACTCTAATAGAAAAAATAACTTGACCTCTACTTAAACAGACACCACCCTACAATGACAGACACATAAAAGACTCCAACTGAATAAAGATAAGAAGTGCTCTTTCAGACTGGTGCTCTGCGCGATGACCCTGGCTGATATGGACTCGCCTCTGAAGTTCTCTTTCTCCCATTCAAGCCTTGTAGCATATCCTGTAAAGATACCCTGATACCGGGGAAGAAGCTTCGGGCCCGTATTCCTGCTTCATGAGGAGTGCATCTGGAAAGATTATTCTGACACCTTTCTACCGTCTTGAACAAATCTGCTAATTGAACTCTCAGCGTCTCCACTTTGGACCCTACACTTTCATCCTGATGATCATCTGCTATGCATTCTTCCTGTATTCTCCCTCTAAGCTGTGCTGGTAAGGGTTGACTGATACCCCAAGGGACAGATTGAAGCCAGACCTCATATCTCTGAGTGTGGCCCGGATTATCCAAACCTTCTTTGAGTGTGTCCACACCTAGCTTTGTTGCATGCTTCCAAAATTGCTCATACTTTCTCTCACCTAAGGCTTGGTCCTTGAAGTACTCAACATCCTTCAGAAGATCCACTGCTGGTGGCACGTCCTGCAGCCTACCCAACTGGCGCATTACCCTAGAAGGGTTGTATGGTCTTGTGCAATTGAGCCCTAACGAAACTAAAGGGAACTGTGTCTGACAACCCAACAATACTACCTTTGGTCGAAGCCACAGATAAGTCCACAAAATATTATCCCTGGTTCTTGATTCAAGAAATTCAATCCAAGCCTTGACTCCCACGGGCAGCGAGAATTTGTCCAAACGCAACCTGGAATCCATGGCTTTCACTCGATTGGGAATACAACGATCTAACACATCCGATCTAACTAAAGAAGGTGCATGCAAGTGCTCCATCATCCATAACTGCAATATCAAGTTACTGCCCTCGAAAAATCTCCTTCCCCTTTTCACTTCGGTTAAAGCCTTATATATTTCTGTTAAGATCATGGGTATGAGAGTGAACCTGCCCTTTTGATTAATGCCCTTGTCGTTTTGATCCTTATGAAATAGGGCCATCACCACAGATTGAAAGCGGGTATTAACAAGTCTTTCTTCTAGTGGGAACACTAAAGTTCCTAGCAAAGCGAGGGTGAAGACTTCAAGACGCTTTTTCTCCCACCTCTCCTTAGTCACATGAAATTCTTCCCAAAAGCAATCAAAACCTTTCGAGGGCCCGAATCTATCGAACAAAAAATCTAGGGAAACCCACGATTCACTTAAACAACCCAAACGGATATCCTTACTTTTTAGACCACAGGACTGCAAAAATCTCACGCCAGTATGATTTCGCGCTCGGATCATATCCTTCTCGATATAGGGCAAATGCAACAAACCGGATATTTCTGCCAAAGTGGGAGTCATTTCACATTCCCCAAACCTGAACACCAAACTACTCGGGTCCCAAAAGGTTAACAAGGCCTCTATTAAATCTGGACGAGGGGTAACATGTAGAAGTTCCGTGAGGTCACCTAATATTTTAACCAGTTCCTGCTGATCAACATAATTAAACATTTCCCACCATTTGATTAACTTTTTGGGCACTTTGACAACCATTAAAACTCTAGACTTGGTGGTCGAATTCATCCTGTAATAACACACAAGACGTTACCTCAAAAATTCGACAGGGGTAGAAGATTCCCAACCTTTGGGATTTTTGACGCCAACATCTGTCGATGGGACAGACCCCGTTCATGACTCCAATTGCCGAACAGAAGTACTGAGCGAAATCAGTCTACTTGGAAAACGACTCTAGATTACGGGACGAGAGACCTAAACTAATACTAACACAAAGACCGACATAAAAATTTATCGGACCCATCGAGGGTTGCCTACGTATCCCAACCCGAGGGAAGGGAATCAGGTATGCGTAGTTCATTTGGATTTAACGATTAACTAGCAAATTGACCCTAACTTAAGAGACACAAACAAAACAGAAGAATAAATTTTTTTTTTTTGAACTAGACGCTTTAACTAAGACTGACACCACCAATTATACAGAAAAGTCTTTTGGTAATTTTTAGTTTTTGACAAGCAAACAAAACCTTCTCCTTTTTCTTTTTCTTTTTTTTTGAATTTGCGGTACTTTACAAAGCGTAAAAAAAATCTTTTTGAGTCTTTGAATTGTGAAAAACAAAAGCCATAATGAATTCTAAAATAAGCTACGACATTCTCTTTTTTTTTTTTTTAATCAGTCCATCAAATGACCACGTTACCCTAAAAATGCAACAGTTAGTACGTAGGGATGCTTTAAAGGTGAGTCTCCTACAAAGGACCAAGCGGCCCCACTAGGTCTCAATATGATGCACATAAGCATGACCTAAAGGCTGACCTACGTTGTGGTTCACTAACAAGGCTGTTCGGGGGAGCGTATGGTCGATAGTGGCTGCTTTGCTTTCCACCTACTCCATAACACCGACGGCTCCCCCCCTAAGATAAAGGTGACTCAAACTAGAGATCGTGTACAACACGTGTACTACGGACTTGTTACAGAAAGAAGGCCGAGGGGTGGACTCATGATGACAGATATAAAGCGGTAACACATAGGATAAATAATATAAGCAAAGAGCACGAAAAAAAACACAAAAGTAAAAATAACACAAACAATAATCACAAATAATGTTTATACACTCGTAATGCCAAACAAAGCCGATACGACTCCAAAAATAGCTCGAATTCTAAAAACTTGTTTGTGTCCCCAGCAGAGTCGCCAGAAGATGTCACACCTCTTTTTTTAAAGCGTACTCCAAAAACATTGGAATATTTTTTAAGTTTGAAAGGGTTTTATTATGTTTAGTGACAAGAAATGAAAGTTTGTTTCAAAAAGGGATTATTTGCATTTTTATTCAGAGTCGCCACTTGGCATAGTCCGGTGTGCCAAGTCACCTTTGAAAAATCCCTTTTTCGAAACCAATTGACTCTTAAACCGGTTTGCGCACAGAGATTCCGGCTAAGGAATTCTGTTGACCGAGGGGAAGGTGTTAGGCACCCCTCGATCCCGTGGTTTGACCACGGTCGCTTGACGGAGTGTATCGACTATTTTTGGCATTATGAAGTGTATAAACCACAAAAAATAAAGCATGCAAAAACAATCAAACAAACAAAACGAAACAAATCGAAATGTAAATCCAGTCCAATTATTACAACCCAAAAATAGAAAAGAACTGAAAATAAACCTACGCTAATCCTAAACTAATACTTTACCCGATGCCTCGGGCCTTCATCGCGGACGTCCTCCGGGTACAAGGTACTTCGGGGCATTCCCCGGATAAATCAATACAAATCCTTCGGGGCATTCCCCGACCAAATGATTACAATTCAAACTTTTCGTACAATAAAGTAAAAGTATCATTCAAGCACATATTCAAAACACTCCAACAAATTGTTATTCCAAAATTTGCCTACCCGGCCTATGTTTGCCTATGCGTTCTCGACTAAAGACATAATTCCATCACATTCCCTTATACCGAATAGAACAAAGACAACAAACCAACGTTAATCTACGTTCAACTTTTATCAATTCCTCCATTGCTTCCCTAAATCCACTTATCAATCCATTAAAACATGATTAACTTCAATTTTCAAACCACCAAAATCGACACACCAAACATCATGATCATGACAATCAATATCAACAAAGTGCAACAAAACATAATCACAACAAGCATAATCACAACCAATTCAATATAAAAAAATAAACAAAAGAGAGCGGGTTAAAGAAATGGACCTCACTGACACTTGCTTTTGTCGATAATAAAGAAATTCGAAGACCAAAACTTGATCGAAGAACCTCACGACGAACAACCAACTTGGTATTAAAATAATAACCGGACAACTCCAAAACCCGCGAATAAAACTTTACTATACGAAACACAACCGAGAATGATGACAAGATTCGATAAAAGCGACTCGAAAATCACTATCGACGTCGAAACATGAGACAGACAAAACCAAAATCAACAAGAGACAACAAGAATCCCAAAAGCCAAATAGATCGAGCTGGTCGGATCTGGTGATGGACACAGTGACAGCCGCAGATCTGGCGGCGGCCGACGTCTGGCATCAACCGATATGGTGACTGAGTCGACGGACGGTGACTCGTTCGGATGGAGAGGCGGCCAGCCAGTCGGATCTGGCCAACGCACCGTGGCCGGAGATGCGATGGTGAAGGTAACGATGGGCCGCGGGAGCTGGTCAGCTCTGACCGTGTCCGGCCAAATGGCGACGGGTGGTTGTTTCGGACGGCGAACGGCGGCGGATCTGGTCGGAGATGGCGTTAGTCGAATTTTTTTATTTTTTTTTTTTAGTTTTAGGGAGAGAGAGATGGTATAGAGATGGGAAAGAGGGTGGTATTGTGGTGGCTGGAGCTCCAGTCGGCGGCGACGCGGTGGTGAAAGTTTAAATTTTAGAGAGAGGGAGAGAGAGAATAGAGTTTAGAGAGAGAAAGTGCAGATTTTCTTTTGGATTCCTATTACTCTCCTCCTTTTTTTTATTTGTGTATGGGAGTGTGTATATATATTTTTTGAGTCTTTTCTTTGTTGACAAGAAAAGAGAGGGGGGGTAGGGTGACGTGGGGTAGGGGGTTGGGTGAGGTAGGTTATGGGTATGGTTGTTGGAATGAATAAAATTTGTTATCAATTTTCTTAGAGTTGGTTATTTTGTCCTTTTGTATGGAGGTTATTATATGGGGTAGTATACATGGTAAGACGAGGGTAAAATAGAAAACTTGGGTCTTCGGGAGGGACAGAATTAGGTGTCTACAATAAGAACTGCACCTATTTCGATATGGGAGTTTAGGAACTATTAGTGTTGGGGGATTTAGATTTTCTCATCCATCAGATTCAAGGTGATTGAGAGACACGAGATTTAAAGATAATACCGTATCGACAATGCTTGAAGGATCTATGTCAACGATTTGTGACCATAAAGTTTAGGCATATTCCAAGAATTCGCAATGAGATTGCTGATACTTTGGCCAATTTGTCTTCAATACTCCAACACCCTGATAAGATTTACATAGATCCAGTGCATATACAGAGTCATGATCAACACGCTTATTATAATGTAGTTGAAGAAGAGCTCAATGGTGAACCTTGGTTCTTTGATATCAAGCAGTACATCCAGTCAGGAGAATACCCAACACATGCCACTAATGATCAAAATAGGACTATTAGGTGTTTGGCTAGTGGATTTTTCTTAAGTGGGGGAATCTTATACAAGAGAACCCCAGATCTGGGACTTTTAAGGTGTGTTGATGCAAAAGAAGTTTCGACAATTATGGTTGAAGTTCATTCCGGAGTATGCGGGCCTCATATGAACGGTTATGTCTTATCTAAGAAGATTCTCAGAGCAAGTTATTATTGGCTTACTATGGAAAGGGATTCCATTCGTTTTGTTCAAAAATGTCATCAACATCAGGTGCATGGTGATCTGATACATTCTTCTCCTACTGAATTGCATGCAATGTCTGCTTCATGGCCTTTCATAGCTTGGGGGATGGACGTGATCGGGCCGATTGAGCCAAAAGCGTTGAATGGGCATAGATTCATTTTGGTGGCCATTGATTACTTCACAAAATAGGTAGAAGTAGTAACTTTCAAGTCAGTGACAAAGAAGGCGGTAGTAGGTTTTTTTCATGCCAACATCATTTGCAGGTTTGGAATTCCTAAGATGATCATTACAGATAATACTGCCAATATCAATAGTCATTTGATGCAAGAAGTGTATCAACAGTTTAAGATCGCACATCAAAATTTCCATATCGTCCGAAGGCTAATGGCGTTGTAGAAGCCGTCAATAAGAATATCAAGAAGATACTGTGGAAAATGGTACAAGGGTCTAGACAATGGCATGAAAAGTTGTCGTTTGCATTGCTAGGTTATCGCACTAATGTTTGCACTTCAACAGGGGCAACTCCATATTTATTGGTGTATGGGACAAAAGCAGTCATCCCAGTAGAAGTCGAAATTCCCTCTCTTCGAGTCATTATGGAAGCAGAGATTGATGATGACGACTGGGTCAAAACCCGACTGGAACAATTAAGTTTGATTGAGGAAAAAAAGCAAACGTCGGTGTGTCATGGACAATTATATCAGAAGAGAATGGCTCGATCGTATAGAAAAAAGGTATGACCCAGGCATTTTGAAGTTTGTCAGTTGGTATTGAAGTGTATCCTTCCTCACCAGGTTGAAGCGAAAGGCAAGTTCTCCCCAAACTGGCAAGGTCCCTTCATTCTGAAGAAAGAGTTGCCCAACGGAGCCTTATATTTGACAGATATTGAAGGCAAAATGGCAGAAATGGCAATCAATGCTGATACGGTAAAAAGATATTATGTATGATATTTTATCCTTTGTTGATTTTATTGCATGTTTAGCACTTGTATTTTTAAAGATTGATATGATGAAGGCATTTTATTCTTCTATCCAAACATTGTGTCATCCTTTGTTTACCCGTTCGAGCTTAGTTTTATTTTTCTTTCATATCCCTCTTTTGGAATCAAAATAGAGTAAAAGATAAATGTCAGGAAAACAAGAATAAAAGAAAGAGTTCGAAAATAAAAGAAAAAAGACAAAAAAATCAAATCACAACAAAAGAATAAGCTGATGGAACTACGTGTGACCTGATTCTCCTCTATTGGGAGTGAGATACGTAGGATTACCTATTCAGGGCTCGGTCCAACCAAATAATAATTTTTAGAGTCACCCAGTCAACAAAACTGGGGCATGAGTTAATATGTTGTTCGAGTCGATTCCAAAAGTTGTAAGTTCCACCCCTACTTCAGTGTCGTTTGAGGCCCCAGCTATCCTTTTCTTTCAAACCTTATCTAAAAGCCAAGTTACAACCAAAGAAAGACCTTCAAATCAATCTTTGAGAATGTTAAGGCTAAATATGCAATGGATATGAGGACGCATTTAGGGTACTACTTGTCTTTTAGGGTACTACTTGTCTTTCTCAGCATCAGAAATCAGGAAAGAAATAGAAATGAGAGAGTCTTATTGGTGAAAACCCTCACGAGCACCATAAGGCAATAGTGAGTTGAGAGAAATGAAAATGACAGTCTTATTGGTGAAACCCTCACGGGCACCATAAGGTGATAGTGAGTTGAGAGAAATGAAAATGAGAGAGTCTTATTGGTGAAAACCCTCATGGGCATCGTAAGGCGATGGCGAGTTCGAGAAAAAAGTGAAAAGAAAAGAGATTTGTTGGTGAACGTCCTGTAAGATGGCGTTAATTGAATGATATACATGATTCCAATAGGTTTGAAGAAGCGGCTCAGCGGCGAAGGCACGAACTCAACAACAGATTGGAAGTTTGGCTAGAAAAATCAGGCAGCTTAATCAAAAATGCATGTCATACTCATTGGAGTTGTTTGCCGTATTCAAATAAGTTTTCTTTTGAATAAGGGACATTTCCCTTTTATTTCATTTACATATTCATATTTTGTCTTTTTATGTCATTTATCAAAATAAAAATCACCATCATTTCTTTACATTTTAAGTCAAGTCTGTGTCAAAGCAAGTGAGAAAGGATTTCAAAACTTGCTACCAGTCTTCCAAATTGTATGAAGAAAAGATGAGGACCAACACATGAAATAAATATGATATTAATTCAACACAAAGCAAAGAAAGTCTATCAACCGACAGGCTGCCGGGTTCGTGGGAGTATTAAGATTTGGAAAAGGGTGCATCTCAGAGGCATGGAAAAATGGAAATTCATTATTTGAGTCAGAACACATTTCCCTCTATCTGGATCCGGGTCAATGATGCAGCAAAACAAGGGCAAGTGTCAGCGATTTGGAACAAAGATAAAAGAAACGAGTGCTAGAGCAGATGCTGAGAAGTCAAGTGCTGCAAGCCACCACTAAGTTTTAACAAACAAATTTTCTTTGATAAAACAGGGGCAAAGTTTTTGTTCAATAAGTTCAGCTACCTTTGGCAAAGCATATTTGGGGATTTACTTTCTATTTAGGATCCTCCTGGAAAGGGACTTTACTTTCTGTTAGGACCCTCCTGAAAATTGAAATTTTACTTTATGTTCAGGACCCTCCTAAAAAATAGAAATTTACTTTATGTTCGAGACCCTCCTAGAAAATGGGAATTTACTTTATGTTCAGGACCTTCCTGAAAAATGGGACTTTACTTTCTGTTCAGGACCCTCCTGAAAAATGGTATTTTACTTTCTGTTCAGGACCCTCCTGAAAAATAGGATTTTACTTTATGTTCGGGACCCTCCTGAAAAATGAGATTCTACTTTATGCTCAGGCCCCGCCTGGAAAATGGGACTTTACTTTCTATTCAAGACCCTTCTGAAAAATGAGATTTTACTTTCTGTTCAGGAACCTCCTGAAAAATGGGATTTTACCTTATGTTCAGGACCCTCCTGGAAAATGGGATGTTACTTTCTGTTCAGGACCCTCCTAAAAAATGGAAATTTACTTTCTGTTTAGGACCCTCCTGGAAAATGGGATTTTACCTTATGTTCAGGACCCTCCTAAAAAATGGAAATTTACTTTCTGTTTAGGACCCTCCTAAGAAATGAGATTTTACTTTCTGTTCAGGACCCTCCTGGATAATGAGATTTTACTTTGTATTCATGACCCTCCTGGATAATGGGATTTTACATTCTGTTCCGGACCCTCCTAAAAAATGGGATTCTACTTTATGCTCAGGACCCTCCTAGAAAATGGAACTTTACTTTCTGTTCAGGACCCTCCTGAAAAATGTGATTTTACTTTCTGTTCAGGACCCTCTTGAAAAATGAGATTTTACTTTCTATTTAGGACCCTCCTGAAAAATGAGATTTTACCTTCTATTCAGGACCCTCCGGAAAAAATGGGATTTTACCTTATGTTCAGGACCTTCCTGAAAAATGGGACTTTACTTTCTGTTCAGGACACTCCTAAAAAATAGGATTTTTTCTTATGTTCAGGACCCTCCTAAAAAATAGAATTTTACTTTATGTTCAGGACCCTCCTGAAAAATGGGATTCTACTTTATGCTCAGGACCCTCCTGGAAAATGAGAATTTACTTTCTGTTCAGGACCCTCCTGAAAAATGGGATTTTACCTTATGTTCAGGACCCTTCTGAAAAATAGGATTTTACTTTATGTTTAGGACCCTCCTGGAAAATGGGACTTTACTTTCTGTTCAGGACCCTCCTGGAAAATGAGATTTTACTTTCTGTTCAAGAACCTTCTGAAAAATGGGATTCTACTTTACGCTCAGGACCCTCCTGAAAAATGGGACTTTACTTTATTTTCAAGACCCTCCTGAAAAATAGGATTCTACTTTACGCTCAGGACCCTCCTGATAAATGGGACTTTACTTCTGTTCAGGACCCTCCTGAAAAATGGGACTTCACTTTCTTTTCAGGACCCTCCTGAAAAATGGGACTTTACTTTCTGTTCAGGACCCTCCTGAAAAATGAAAATTTAATTCATGTTCAAAACCCTCTAGGAAAATGGGACCATACTTTTGAATAAATAAATTCTTCTTAATTATAATCTTTGTTTAGGATAATCTTTGTTCTAGTTTTGATTGTGGTTTCAGAAAACCAGCCTGAAAAATAGGGTGACAAAATAGGAAGTTGATGAAACTAACAGTAAGGAACCCGCCTGAAGAACAGGGTACTGAAATTGAAAGGCAAAAATGGAAAGTCAGTAGCCCGCCTGAAGAATAGGGTGATGAAGTAGCGAGTCAAGAGTCAAGGAAAGCTGCATAGATAGGATTTTTGTAATTTCATTTATGTTTTAGCTCGTAATTTTCATTCTAATGTAATAACAGAGCCGCGGACCGGAACCTCGATGGAACCTCACTCGACTCTCCAACTCGGTATAGTCCATCTCTTTCCAATCCTTCGAGATACCTGTCTTATTCCCTCATAACTTGGGTAGTAGGATGTTTGTCAAGACTCAGTTGCCCTTCTTCTTTCTGTTTCTTTCCTTGAATAATGATCGGGATAAACTTCTGTCTCGTTGTCTACTTCTTTATATGAAAACACTCGGTGTTTACATTCAAAGGGGCCATGATGTAGACACGTAATTTTGTCCTATCGAAAATAATTCTTACTCCGTTATCACACACTCTAACCATTTTTATAATTTTCCATAAGAAAAACAAATGAATAACCACCCCTTTCACTTATTTATGTATTTTTTTTTGTTTTTATGCCTAACAAACTTTGTCTCATTCTAATATTTCAACAATCCACCCAATCAAAAATGGACACCTAACCCTTACCCCTCCAATTAAAAAAAACAACAACCCACCTCTCACCTAACCACCCTCACCACCCCATACACCTACCCCACGTCACCCCCCTCTCTTTTTTCTTATCAGAAAAGAAAATACACTAAAAAGAACCTTC
Source organism: Capsicum baccatum var. pendulum (assembly GCA_030864225.1). Taxonomy (NCBI): domain Eukaryota; kingdom Viridiplantae; phylum Streptophyta; class Magnoliopsida; order Solanales; family Solanaceae; genus Capsicum; species Capsicum baccatum. Next base: position 11,611,107 of record CM061550.1, read on the forward strand.
CAGGAAATTTCACTATACCCTACCCCACACCCTACCCACATGACCCCCCCAAGCACATTTTTTTTCTCCTGGATACCAGATAAATACATTACACTCACAGGGAAAAGGGAGAAAATACGGATAATACTCTCCATCATCACTCTCATATACCCACACAGAAACCCATTAACGCACCCTAAATCGCACACATATATGCACATATAGATCGAGAGAGAGAGAGATGAGGGAGAAAAGAGACACAGAGAGAGAGATTCGAGAATAGGAGGGCAAATAGAGTGAGAGAGTTCAAGATCCATAACGAAGAAGAAAGTTGGGTTGATTTCAGTCACTGTTTCGGAGTAGCTTCACCTGAATCATCCCCCCATTCATCGTTCGTATAAAACGGCCAAACCGACCTCCGTTTTTCTTCGATTCCAAATGTAATCCCACCTGCGACTGGCTGTTCTGGTCGTCTGAGTCACCTGTGACTCATCGGAGTTCGAACTGTGCGGGCGTTTGATTTTCCATTGGATTTTAGCGAGTCTTTAGGTTCCTCTATTGCGGGGTTTCATTATCGATATCGGGCCTAGGGAGTTCATCGTCGTCGTTCCTGATTGAATTTTTGCTATTCGGGCTCTCAAATTTGATTTTCTTAACTCATATTATCAATGAAATTTGATATCTGAAGGTCCATTCCTTAACCCGCTCTGTTTTATTTATTTTGGTTTGTTGGATTAGTTTTGATTATGTGTGATGTGATTATATTTTGTTGGATTTTTGTTACGTTGATGTTATGATCGTGATGCTTAGTGATTTGGTTGTGGTGATTTAAAGAACAAATTTGACCTTGTGTTGATTGTTGATTGATAAAAACGAAGCTAGCAGGGGTGGAATTGAGAACTTGATAAAAAGGGGTTGAATTAGATTAATGTAGGTTTGTTATTATTTTTTTTAATCCGGAATAAGCATAAACATTTTGTGAACGTGAAAGAATTATAACATATGGAAACGGATAGGCATTATAAGTGTGGGTAGGCAAAATTTAGGAGTGGTGCGTTGATTGAACGTGTTAAATGTTGAAATGGGGGATGAATGGTTTTGTTTTATCGCTTTGGATCAATTGTACTATTTGGCAGGGGAATGCCCCAAAGTATCTGTATATATTCATTCACCGGGGAATGCCCCGACGTACTATGTTGGAGAAGGCGGATCGAGAACAAGGCCCGAGGCATCGGGTAAAGCACCGGAGCGTAGTTAGGATTAGCGTAGGTTAGATAGGACTTACTTTTGAAGTTTTTATTTATTTTGGACTGTATAACTTGGACTGAATATTATTTTTGTTTTGAATTTTGTGTGATTTGTTTGTTTGCTCGTTTTGTGTGTTATGTGGTTTATACATTCGTAGTACCAAACTAGCCGATACGCTCCACCAAGCGACTGTGATTAAACCATGGGATCGAGGGGTGCCTAACACCTTCCCCTCGGTCAACAAAATTCCTTAGCCGGAATCCCTGTTCGCAAACCAGTTTTAAAAAGAGTCAAAATCATTTTGAAAAAGGATATCCAAGGGTGACTTGGCACACCCAAATCATGTCAAGTGGCGACTCTGAATAAGAAAAAAGAAAAATAAGCAAAAATGTAAATAGTCCCTTTTCGAAACAATCTTTATTTTGTCACTTTAGATAATAAAAACCCTTTCGAACTTGAAATAAATTTTTTCGGAGTAGTAAAAGGGGTGTGACACTCGCACTGCAACAAACAACAATGGATCTAATAGAATTTTCCCTGGTCCAATTTTATATGGATGGGTTATTGGAGGAGTCTATTATACAGCAGAAGGTGTTTGGGAGAAAACTTGTGCGGGAAGAGGGAGGTTGAGAAGGCAATATATCATCTTAGTACTTGTTTAAGAGGATACACAGGGTCGGAAGGAAAGTGTAGCAAAATTAGCTTATGAAATTGACATGAAAAATGAAAAAAATGGATGAGATGCGAATGTTAAAGTGTATCCAAAAATGAAAATCCATCAGTCGTTGAAGAATGGTCAAGAGGAATTGAGATGGTCACTTTGCTAGAGACTGCAACTAAAGAGCGCGGCCTCAACGAAGACCCACAAAATACAGGACTAGAACTCTAAGGAAGTAGCTTCGCGAGCATGGAAGGTGGTAAGATTGTCGGTCTGAATTGACATGTAGGTTTCAATTTTGACCGATAATCTTACCACCTTCCGTGCTCGCGAAGCTTTTTCCTTGGAGTTCTTGTCCTGCACTTTGTGAGAGTCTTCATTGAGGCCACGCTTGCTAGTTGCATTCCGAGCAAAGTGCTTTGTCCAGCTCCAGTCCTGCTAACCATTCTTCTTTTTTTTCATCGACTGACAGATTTTTATATTTTGTTACACTTCCACATTTGAAGTTCATCTAGTTTTTTCATTTCTAATATGAATTTCACTGGCCAATTTTGCTACACTTTCATTTCTACCCTGTGTTTCCTCTTAAACAAGGTCTGAAATAATATATGACCTTCTCCACCTCTCCCTTCGTGCATGGGTATTCTCCCAAGAACCTTCTGCTGTAAAAAAGTCTCCTCCACCAATCCATCCATATAAATTTAGACCAGGGAAATTTCTATTGATTCTATCATTGTTTGCTGCATTTCGAGGCTTTGGAGGCCTTTCAAGAAGTCCATTGTGCCATTAAAACCGGTCCAATCACTATTGGATATTTACACTACCACAAAAAATTTAAACCCTTCCCCAAACTTGACACAAAAACATGTGCATGAATCGTGTCATTAAATTGTAACGGGGTATCAACACCACCGCCTTGGAACCCTTCGGACTTATCAGTTCGCACCTATCAAACTAAACTGTACAATTCAGGATCTTGTTTGAAGGATCTGTGTCTAATCGGTAAAAAACTGCATTCACAAAATCATTGCACTTTATGTGTGTCTTCACGGTAGCCTGATCAATAATATACATAACTCGCATGCATGAAAATGGGATCCATTGCACGCATCTTATTCTTCCTACCCCATCAAGACATGTCAGTGTTGTTTATTCATCTGCATAAATGTGATGACTATTAAAATGGAGGTGTAAAGAGTCGTGACTTTTTATCTTAACACATTCAAAACAGCTGATGAATCGAAATCTCCATCTGTTGCAACTGACGAATCGGCTGTTGGAAGAAATCAAAACATCTTCTCCAACATATGGTCCATCTGTCGCAACAGATAATCTATATATTGCAACAGATAGTAAATCTGTTGCGATAGACCTGACTTTTTTTTAATTAATCTGGACGCATGTGATTACTTCTTTCTAAAAATGTTTGTTTCAATTTAGTTTTCCTATTTATAAAATCAAGAGAATTTTATTATATTCTTTCAAGATTACTCATATTATTAAATGACTACATAAAGTATATTATTCACATTTATACTTTTTAATCATAATTAATAAGGCCAATTTGGTAAAATAATCACCTAATTTATATTTTTATTAATTGGTGTGCCAAGTCCATAGGGCCCAACTAATACGTAACGGAGGGACTATTAAAAAGAGGTGAAGACTTTTTATCTAACACATTCAAAATAGCTAATGAACCGAATACTCCATCTGTGGAAACTGAAACTGATGAATCATCTATCAGAAGATATCAAAACATCTCCTCCAACTTATACATACTGTCCATCTGTTGCAACAGATAATATATAAGTTGCATCAGATGTCTTACTTGTTGCATATACAAACCATCTATTGCAACAGATGGTAAATCTGTTTTGACAGCCGTCTGTTGCATATTTAATCCATCCATCTATTACAACAGATGCTAAATCTGTTAAAAATGTTGGACGATCTGTTGCAACAGCTCAATAATAACGGCTTTTATCGAGTCTCAAACCGCTATGAAAAGGTGAGAAGTAACTAGTGTAAAAGAAAAAGTCGCAATTTTCACAGAAAACAAAATGCCAACAGTTTGAATGTAATTAATAAAATGGAGCTGAACAGACCTGCCTTTTGGCCTGACACGTCCAGATTATATTATAGGTCCCTCCTTAATCTTCATTCAACTCTATTTATTTCTTGTATTTTTTCCTTTCGTGTGACATCTTCAACAACTTCTCTTCAAAGAGCATATTCCTTTCTCATTGAGGTAAGTTTTTTTCTGGCGTAAATTTATCAGTTGGTCATATACGTTGTATAACATTGTGAACATTTTTCTTTACATTTGTCAATTTATGCGTTTTCTAGATATGGCTGATCCTTTTTCGGACATTGCTATTCTACGCGACACAGTGCGGGAAATTCAAAGGCAGGTTAATGACCTGCAGAGAGAGTTGGTCACTGTGAGAGAGACAATGATCAGAGAGATGCAGAGGCTGATGAGAGCCCTGCTGCTGCGAGTTGATTGTCCGGCTATCATTAATGATGATGATGATGATGATAATAATTAGAATGTATTTTTTCTTTTAGCGTATGTATTTTAATTTTTCTATATCGGATCTATACCTATGTATTTTATTTTTCATTTAATGAAAAAATTACTTTTAGTCAGACTTTGGCGTTTTAATTCTTATTCAATTTTCATTCTGTCTATTTCTTCTAATCTAATACATGTTAACATGTCGACGGTTGGAGGCAATGTTGAATCCAGTAGCACTAGCAATTTTGGCTTTTGAGTTCTTTCAACAAATGGACCATGGGTTGAAACTGATTGGTCATCTGTTGGGTTTCAATAGATTATCCATCTGTTTCAACAGATTTTCATCTGTTGGAGGAAAGCATTTCAGTTATTTGTGCAACTGTTGAGAATAATTGTGGTTTGTTGTATTATTTAGTTCATGTTTTGCCTCATTTTATTGATGCACAAGTTATTTTTAAAAAAAGACATTTTATATGTAATAAATGATAACATTAGGTTCACAACAATGATTTAAATATATAAAAGTCCACAACAAGCAAATAAACAACAACACAAGTTTCTGCAATTACAACGATCATGGTGGATTATGATTCGGGCATGTAGTTCTTTTGTGGCAAACACACTTACATATGGTGCACTTGTTTCTTCTTGAAGAAAATGATTCTCCAACTCCACGCCTCCTTTTATATGGCTTTCTTCCCGGTTTGATAGTGCTCGGGTCAATATATGGAGGAGGCATTAATTTCCCCATAAGCTCTACTGGAACAACCTAAGATTCTTTGGGAGGCACCAGAGTAATATGCCCACTATATGCCATTTCATATTTTTCTACCGAATAATATTGAGAGGAGTGCTCGTAAACTTCAGGTCCATATTTATGGCCGTATGGAACTCGAAGGGCTGCCATAGCATGTGGACAAGGTATTTTGTCCAAGTCAAAAACTCTACACGTACAAGATCTTATTTGAAGATCGACCGTGGCAGCATCACCATGACCGGTGATACAGAATTTGTAATCTGCTACTTTATGAGAGAATAACCTATTCCCCAAACTGATGCTCGTTGATATTTTCTTTTCGATTTCAAGAACAAATCGGGTTCTTTTTTCTGAGCACTTGAACTGCACACGCCTTTCATTAAAAAAATTGCTATATTTTTCGCTTATTTTTTCAAACATAGCATTGATGGGAAATTCTCTTTCATCGCCAAACAATGAATTCACCGATTCAGCTATGTTTGATGTCATAATATTGTACCTATAGAAAATAATCACTTAGTACAACATCAAACTAAACTTGTAAATCAAATAAGACATTAAATTCATAAGAATGTACCTATTTGCTGGACAGAATACCCGACTCCATCTCTCGAAACCGACAAATGCAAGAAATTCTGCTACCTTGGGATTCACATCCGCTATTTGATTGAAATGGTCAAAAAACCCCTCTCTACTATATGCTTTAGCTGCTCTATAAAAAAGGGTGATGACTCTTTAGTTGTGATAGTTGTTTCGAATGTTCTCTCCAAGATGCCTGATGCAACAACTAAAGTAAGTTGTAGTGAAGAAAAGTGAACCCATCTTTGCAATACTTGGATGCCTATCCGATACAAAACATAACTCTTCGGTATCTTCGACGCAGCGTCGCAGTTGTTCAAAAAAATCCATAAGAGGCATCACATTCCTTGTCCGCTACATAAAAAGCGACAGGAAAGATGTGATTCTCCGCATCCTGTGCCACCGCCGCTAGCAGAACTTAATTATACCTGCTCCTCAAGAAGGTAACTTCAACGGCTATGCCTTTTCTCAAATGTCGAAAACCTTGAATCCAAGCACCATAGGATACAAAAAAGTACTTGAACCTTCCGTTTTCATCCAGATGCAATGTCGTCTTACTTTTGGGATTTGTGGACTCAATCATGTAACGGTAAGCATCCAAAATTTCATACCCATGCTCGAGTGTCCCCCGAACCAAGTCCTTGGTAATCCCCATGGCCGTATATACCTTCCAATAACTGATCAGGACACCCAAATCCGTAAGGAGTTGATTGGCCATAAGCCTTGTTGAAGGTCCTTTTGCCATCGGGGAAACTACTCCTGAAATATTCACCGAGGACCTTTGCCGTGGCGTGAGAATTTTGGCCCGAGATGTGCTCCGAACCACATATATGATGCTTTTCATGTTTATGAATGACGAATCTGTCAGAACTTGCGTACTTTACCGCTCTCAACCACCACTTGCAGTTCGAATTAGCACATTTGAAGCAAAAGACACTGATCGAATTAATCACCTTCTTTATTTTGAAATCTTTTTTCAAGCAAGAAATAAACAAAGTGTTAGATAGTTCATTCTTTTCCTTGAATGACATTTTAATAAAAAAGCCGGTCCCATCGTCTTAAAGATCTCCAGATTGTGTCGATTGAGAAGAACTGCACATCGTATTGGTCGCATCAACGGGCGTAGGTGTTTGATCATCATCTGGAATATTCATGTCTAGATCATCCAACCTATCATCAAAGAAGTCTTCTTTTTCTTCTTCTTCTTCTACGTTCTGGTTCTCATTCTCTATCGTGTTTTCAACCATGTACACCCTTAACACCAGCCTGGTTGAATCACTTAGATAAGAACGCAACCGAACCTGGTCGGTTATCTTGAAAGGCAGTACCCTCTGATTTTCAAAGAAGCTGTGCATGTAGCTGATAGCGAATTCTTCCTATTGACAATTCAGTCCACAAAAGCTGATGATTAAGTTCACAAAATCATCATACGAAACATCACTTTGGACTGTCATAGCTATCATTTCTAGTATTTCACCCTCCTTCCAATGTCATACATAACGATTGCTCTTCTTGACCCATTGTCCATGACAATCCACCCCTATTGTTATTAATCTCTCCATTAGTGGTACCTAAATAAAGTCATTTGTTAAAAAAAAGTTGATAGTGATTTCATAGTGTCGTGAATGAATCCCAATAAATGTGTTATCTGTTGCAACAGGTAAGTGATGAGTCGCAATAGATTCTTGCCTGTTGGGATTTATGTTACGGGTCTGAATATCTGTTGCAACAGATGAATCGCCTGTTGGAATTGATGTTATAACTAAATCACCTTTGAAGCTGATTCCAACAGATGAGTGACAGTTGCAATAGATAATTAACTTGTTGCGACAGATGACTTACCTGTTGCAACAGGTTATTAATCTGTTGTAACCTATGTTGGAATCGTGTTCAGGTTCTGTTGCAATAGGTAACTAATCTGTTGCAACAGATGACCCATCTATTTAAACATAAATCCAACATATCAGTCTTCCGTTGAAACAGATGTCTCATCTGTCGCAACAGATGATTTATCTATTTAAACAGATGAATTTTATGTTGGATTCATGATTGGGTTTTATCCATTGTTGGAAAACAACATAATAGCAGTTACCCAGATGAAAAAGTCAACTAAAATCATAATTTGACTTACCAACGTCTCCTATGAAGTAATGCCAAAGTGGAAAGTGATGTTAGAAACAAAATTTGACCTAAGAAATTGGTCAAATAGCAACAGTAGCGGTAAAAACAACAACAACAAATGGTCAACAAGAACAAGATGAAGATGATAATGAAGTAGAAGATGATGATAATGAAACAGAAGATGATGAATGAAGCAGCAGCAACAATGAACAACAAAAATCGCTAAGAGAGAGAAAACAACAATGGGTGAGAAGAGAGAGAAAGGCGTCTTTTTTCCCTCCGTTTTCTGTTATATAGGCTAACATTTGGATTAAAGTGTAAATTTAAAAACCTGTGGGTTATTTTCAAATTTTTCCAACTTTCTTAATCCATAATAATGTAATTGTCACCTCCACCTAATAATTAAGACTTGTGTCACCTACACCTCATTTTAAAACTCTTTTGTCACCTGTGGTCCAAACCCCCAAGTGTCTTCAAAACCTATTATATTACTCCTATTAAAACACATAATTTTAGCATCAATAACTATAAAAGTAGTATACTTAATCAAATATGAGATGACATAAATTTATTTTTAGTAAATAAACTTTATTAATTATATTTAAAAATTTAAGTTTAAATAATTTAATATTTATATAATACTTAATAATAAAGGTAATACAACAACAACAACAACAAACCCAGTGTATTCCCACCTGGTGGGGTCTGGGGGGGGTAAGATGTACGCAGTCCATACCTCTACCTCTAAAGAAGTAGAAAGGCTGTTTCCGATAGACCCCCGGCTCAAGACACAAAACACCAGATACCACACAAATACAAAGTAAAGCACCGAAACAAGGTTACAAGATTACACAACATAACATCCATAACATAAATACAGCAGCCATAAGTAAAAGAAATAAAAACAGAAAGAAAACAGAGGGAAAACAGAGGAAAGCACCCAGATTCGTACTGAAACAAGGGATAAGGAACACGAAAAATCATAATCAGAATACTACCCCCAACAAGTAATTCCCTACACTAGCGACCCCCAACTGGCCTAGTCCTCTGCCCTAATTCGCGTCCTCCAGACTTTCCTATCTAGGGTCATGTCCTCGGTGAGCTGTAACTGCTCCATGTCCCGCCTAATCACCTCACCCCAGTACTTCTTCGGCCTTCCCCTACCCCGCCTAAAACCATCCAACGCTAGCCGCTCACACCTACGAACCGGGGCATCCATGCCCCTCCTCTTCACGTGTCCGAACCAGCTCAATCTAACTTCCCGCATCTTGCACTCCACTGGTGTCACACCAACCTTCTCCCTGATAATCTCATTCCGAACTCTATCCCCCCTAGTCAGCCCGCACATCCAGCGCAACATCCGCATCTCTGCCACCTTCATTTTTTGGATGTGGGAATTCTTAACTGGCCAACATTCCGCTCCATACAACATGGCCGGACGGACTACCACCCTGTAGAATTTGCCTTTAAGCTTGGGCGGCACCTTCTTATCACAAAACACCCCCGACGCGAGCTTCCACTTCATCCATCCCGCCCCAATACGGTGCGAGACATCCTCGTCAATCTCCCCGTTACCCTGGATCACAGACCCGAGATACTTGAAACTATCCTTCTTACAAACCACCTGAGATTCCAGCTTCACTACCACCTCATCCTCCAGCCTTACGTCACTAAACTTGCATTCCAAATACTCTGTCTTGCTTCTGCTCAACCTGAACCCTTTAGACTCCAGGGTTTGTCTCCACACTTCTAATTTACCATTCACGCCCCCTCGAGTCTCGTCAATCAGAACTATATCATCCGCAAAAAGCATACACCACGGCACCTCCCCTTGAATACGTCGCGTCAACACATCCATCACCAAAGCAAACAAAAAAGGGCTAAGAGTAGATCCCTGATGTAACCCTGTCAGGACGTTGAAGTGCTCTGAGTCTCCTCCCGCCGTCCTCACCTGCGTTTTTGCTCCCTCATACATGTCTTTAATTGCTCGGATATATGCCTGCGGGGCTCCACTCACCTCCAAGCACCTCCAAAGCACCTCTCTGGGGACTTTGTCGTATGCCTTCTCCAGGTCGATAAACACCATGTGCAGGTCCTTCTTCCTTTCCCTATACTGTTCCACCAACCTCCGTACCAGGTGAATTGCCTCCGTCGTCGAACGGCCAGGCATAAACCCAAACTGGTTTTCCGAAATAGACAATAACCGTCTCAGCCTCGTCTCGACCACTCTCTCCCAAATCTTCATAGAGTGACTCAATAACTTAATCCCCCTATAGTTATTGCAACTCTGGATGTCCCCCTTATTCTTATAGAGAGGGATCATGGTACTCCACCTCCAAGCCTCGGGCATCTTTGCCGTCTTGAAGATTTCGTTGAACAAACCAATCAACCACCTTACACCAGCCTCTCCAACGAACTTCCAAAACTCCACCGGTATCTCATCCGGCCCCGTCGCCCTCCCCCTTCGCATCCTGCGAACAGCCTCTCTAACCTCTTCTACCCTAAACCGTCTACAATAACTAAAATCCCGACACTCCTCTGAGCGCTCCAAATCTCCTAACTCGACAGCTTTATCCCCTTCGTCATTTAAGAGCCTGTGGAAGTACGACTGCCATCTATCCTTAATGTGGCCGTCCTCCACCAACACTCTACCATCCTCCCCCTTAATGCACCTCACCTGATCGAGGTCTCGCCCCTTCCTCTCCCTAGCCTTAGCGAGTCTAAACAACTTTTTCTCCCCTCCTTTCCCCTGTAACCCTGCATACAAGCTCTCAAAGGCGGCCGTCTTAGCTGCCGTAACAGCTGACTTATCCTCCTTCCTAGCTAGCTTGTACTCCTTTCTGTTTACCCGCTTCTCTTCTTCGTCCTTACTCTCAACCAACTTAGCATACGCCCCTTTCTTGGCCTCCACTTTCTTCTCCACCTCTTCATTCCACCACCAATCCCCCCGATGGTGCCCGGCTCGGCCCCTAGAGACACCTAACACCTCAGTTGCATTCTCCCTGATGCACCTCGCCACCCTATCCCACATACTATCCACGTCCCCCTTATACTGCCACACCCCCATTCCCGCCAACTTCTCCCCTATCTCCCACGCCTTCGCTGGCGTCAAGCCGCCCCACTTAATTCTAGGTCTACCCTCCTTACATCTCCTCTTTCTAATCTTCTTTATACCCAAATCCATAACCAAGAGCCTATGCTGGGTCGAAAGATTCTCACTCGGTATAACCTTACAGTCCTTACACAGCACCCTATCTCCTTTCCGAAGCAACAGAAAGTCAATCTGGGTCCTGGCTAACGCGCTTCGAAAGGTGATCAAGTGATCGTCCTTCTTCGGAAAGCCCGAATTCACCACCACCAGCCCAAAGGACCGCGCAAACTCCAATAGAGTAGTCCCCTCTTCATTTCTGTCCCCAAAACCAAAGCCACCGTGCACATCACCAAAGCCTCCCGGTAACACCCCGATGTGCCCGTTGAAATCTCCTGCTACCACAATCTTCTCCGAGCTAGGCACGCCTCTCACCACCTCCTCCAAAGCCTCCCAAAATCGCATCTTCTCCTCCCCCTCCGAGCCCACATGGGGCGCATAGGCACTACACACGTTCAAGGTAAACCCCCGGATGACCAACTTAATAGTCATCAACCTATCGTTGATCCTCTTCACCTCTACGACCTGGCCTCTAAGCTCTTCATCTACTAAGATGCCAACTCCATTCCTACGCCTCTCGCTCCCAGAGTACCATAGCTTATAACCATCCACATCCCTAGCCTTAGACCCTACCCACTTGGTTTCTTGGACACACGCAATATTGATCCTTCTCTTCCTAAGGATCTTCACCAGTTCTACGGACTTACCCTGAAGGGTCCCTATATTCCAGGACCCAACCCTCAGCCTACCATCACTATCCACCCGCCCTCCCAGACCACCCCCGCGGCCAAACCTTGACCTCCCTCCCACTCCTGCCCTTTCCTCAACCCCTGCCCCCACAACAACCCCACGCCCCAACCCCCTCAAACATGACCCTATCCTACCATTACTGCCCACAGCCACTACGAGGAAAATAAGAAAATATAAAAATATTTAAGTAAAATAAAAATATAAACGATAGTAAAAACAGAGCAGCAGTAAGAAATACAAGCACACAAATCACACGCAAATGAAGGTACAGGGAGTAAGACTAGCATAATATAAAAATGAAATAGCAAAGGTTAGAAGTCACCGGGCGTCGGCTGCGTCGGCTGCTGGATCTGCGGGTGGGGGGGTCTCGCCGGAGCTGGGGATATATTTAATTATAATTAATTTATATGAATAATCATCTTATATAGTACTTAAATGTATTAATTATAAACAATTTTAATATAAAACTAAGCAAATTAAATGGGAAACATATGAAGGAATGATTAAGCGCCCACATGTTATGTCATTTATGACAAATTGAAAAGGTTAATGAAATCCATCATATTCTAAATTAATGGTATTTCTATTTCTATAGCATATATTGTAATTAAATTGAAAATTTTGAATTTTTTGAAGGCAGGATTTGTAATTAAATTTAAAAGTTTTTTTTTTTTTGTAAAGCTATTAATGTGATTCAAGTAACAATGCCACAAGGACAAATTTTCTAAGAAAGTTAATCTTGCAATATCCTTTTAAATAACTTTAATAAACTTTAAACTTTTAGTTAATAGCCACAAGTTAACTTATTGAATATCTCCTTTTTAATATATAGAAATAATAATATGTAGGGATCAAATTATATTTGTTCTCTTCTTTTTTCTTATTTTCTAATGCTTCTCTTTGTTCTTAATGGAAAAAAAAAAGCAAATTATTTTAAGAGGGCATAAATAGATTAATATTAATATATCCTGTTATAAGTTAATAAATATGTTTATTTTATATTCAGCTTGCGATAGTTCGAGTTTCAAATAATATAAGCGTGTTGTCGTTGCAAATATTACTATTAATGATTATATATTATTGAATATTTGTATTTAGAATTCGAATTTATTACACGTGAAGTGTTAGAACCCCTACGCATGGACCTAAAGTGGTCATGTTCTTGTCTTATGCTGTTCTCGGGGTATAAAAATGGAAGAGGTTAGGTTAATGCCCTCCTCCTTGAATAGTAATCCTTTGGCTTATCAATACACAAGATAGGAGTCTAAGTTAAACCTCCAATACATCAGGTGAAAGACTGGAGGTTTGGTTTCTCAAAAAAAAGAAAAAAAAAAAGACAACAGTTTGACCATGGTTCACATTCACATATACACTCATTTAATGACTTTCACAAGAAAATACTACTTCCTATTTTTTCATGAAAAATGATCTACTTTTTTTTTTAGTATATCGTTTTTAAAAATGCTTTTTTCATTTTAATAACACTTTAATTTCAATTTTTCGCATGTCATATTTCAAACATCAAGATTAAAAGACACTTTAGATCATACTTGAGATGTGGGGGGCCAAAGTTATAAAGAACAATAAGGGTCTTTACTGTTTTATTTATTTATATCAAGCAAGATGACTTTAATTATATTTTTTTTATAATTAACAGTTAGCTCAATATTACTCTTTTAGTGTTCATATTAACTTAATTTATAAATTATGTTTTAATATTCATAATAACTTAATTATTCAATGTTTAAGAGAATTGTTGAAAAATTCTTTCATTTTTTATCTTTATCTATATTTTCTAGTTGATAAGTTTAAGAGATTTAATTATTCATATTTATAATTTATATTTGACTTAAAAGGATACAAGTAGAAAGTGATGTCCAATTAATATTCTACTTTATTGTAATTTTATTTTTAATAGGTATGGATAACATCACAAATTAATAAATATATTTATTTTATATTCAGCTTGCAATAGTTCGAGTTCCAAATAATATAAATATGTTTATTTTAAATTACAATAAATTAGAATATTAAACTTTGAAAAGGTGTTATATAAATATAAATAATAATTAAAATTATTTGTTCAATACCTTATTTATTAATCAGTAAATTATTTTACTTGTGAGAGCTTTATTTATTTAAGAGGCAAGTTATAATAAATAGATGTCGATGAAATTTTGATACATAATTAATCATACTTGCTTTGTTCATTACTAAAAAGAAATGAATACATATTTCTATTTTCAGGTGGATCCAAATTTGTATAATAGTAATAAAACTAGGTTTTTTTGTATATTTCCAGGTATAGTATCGTATTTACTCGAGTGATTTATTTTGATTTCATCAAAATTAATATTTTCTTCAGTTAGTTATTTTTATTAACTATTGTTTTATGTTTACTAGGCTGGTAACACACATTGTTTAAATGTACTATGCCCTGGATTTGTACTGGTAAACAATAAAATACCTATTGATTTGTAGTTTGAAAATATTTCACATCGTGGAGATTCGTTCGCATGGATGTCCACAATGGCCATAACATGGGTATATTTATTTCTTTACGCAAAATATTGTTAAGTGTTTGAAAGACTAAAATTCTAACAAAGACTTTTTTCTTCTGAATAAAGGATCAAGTCAATGGAAACTGGTGGCTTTTATTTGAGAAAAGTTATGAACAAATTGGTTTTTGGCCTCAAGAGATCTTCACTAATTGGGCAAGTTTTGCTAATAATGTTGAGTGGGGAGGCATCGTGTATAGCCCACCAGGTGTGCCTAAACCTTCAATGGGCTCAAGTTTTTTTTCTATTGGAGAAATCTTTTATGATGCTTATTGTAAAGGGCTTATCGTTTAAAATGATAAAGGTGAGACAATACAAGTAAATCGATCAACAATATATGTTGACGATCCTAATTTGTATAAAGTGATGGATTACCCGCATCTGAAAGTTGGAAAGTTTAAACATTATGTATTTTATGGGGGTTCGGGAGAGAGTCATCAACTCTGAATGCCATGATATTTAATTTCTGTTTCAAAAAAATATGAAGAAAATATTACTTGTTATTTTAAAGGGAGAAGTGTACAACTATCTGATTTTGACCTAGTATTTAAGTTCCAGCTGAAGTTAAATTCTTTTGCAAATATATTCTCTCTATTCCTTTATAAGTGTCCCTTTTGGATTGTGGTTTTGTTTCTAAATAAGTGTATCTTTAATTCTTCAAAAAATATGTTGATCATAATCTTTCAGATATGCACTTGAGTTCAAATGTAGTAATCAATGTCAATTTGAAAGGAGATGAACTTTAATTCGAATAAGTTAATAAAGTTAACTTTAATCTTCTAAAAATGAGTGATTTATTAAAGGATATGGCGACGTCAAAACTCAAAACGAGCAATTATTTAAAAATGAAAGAAGTAATATTTTGAAACAACTTTAGATGTACGAATCTAAAATTATAAGAAATTCTTTTTGTCATTTTGAAAATTTCAAACATTTTTGCCTAAAGTATTGTGGCCTTCACTCATACATGTTTTGCCTGAAGTTTAGTTTGGTTTGTCGAGCCAACTTCATACATTTTTAGGTTTAGTTATGGCTTAAGCAACATTAGACTTAAAATATTTTTACGCAATGTTCAGGCAATATGTGAAGGTCAAACATATTAATTAAATAATTATTAATTATTGAATAGATGTGAGTCCATACCACAAGAAGAAAAAAATTATAAATATACTAATTTCCACATGTGTCTTTTCATCTTCGATGCTACACACCAATCCCATTTCCTTTCTTTTTCTTTGTTGTCACCTAATTTTTTATCTTTCCCAACTTAATTAATCCTAATCTTCTTCAATTTCCAATTTTAAAGTAATTATTTTGCAAAAGTTAAAATATTTTCAAAATCAGTTTCAAGGCAATTTTGCTTTCTTTATATATATATATATATATATGTATGTATGTATATATTTCTATTCCTACAATATATAAACTTATATTTCTACTCTATATATATTAGAAAATGAATAACAAATTATAAAATATGCTTCAATTGTCTTTACTGTTCCTCTTTGAGCTTAGGTACATTATATAAAATTTGTTAAACAAATATACAATGAAATTTGAAAGTTGCATTTTGGTTGTTTGTATCACTTCTTTTACAACTAGACTAAATATTACAGGCTGTGGGCCAAATAATTTAAAACAAACGATACTTTAATCTGCAAAAAATTATTCTCCTGTACAGAAAAAATCTGTTTTTACTAATTTTTTAATTAAATGTCTTGAAAAAAAGTATGTAGCTTTTTAATAATTTTTTTTTCATGTAAAACTCTATTTATTTAAATGCTCTTTTTTTCCCTCAACTCTATACAGTCATGTTCTATTTAAATTCTAAATTTTCAATTATTTAGAATTATATTAAACATTAGTGGATGATGTTTTTCAATCTTACATGTGATTTTAGAGATTTGGATGGTTTTTTGAAAATCGACGTATCAGATCAAATTAAACTAAATCCGATCAATTATTAGTTAAGATAAGTCTTAATTTTACAAAAATAAATTAAAAAGTATCATAGTGATCGAATAAATTTGGATGAGTAAGTATGTTTTACATATAAAATTTATTTAATAATAAAATATTAAAATTTTTATTTTGAATTCGAGTTAATGAAACTAATTACAAACCAACAAATTATTAACACCCAAAGTTTCTTCAAAACCTATTATTTTACTCCTATTAAAACTAATATGATTTTAGCATCAATAACTAAACAGAGTAGTATACTTAATCTAATATGAGATGACATGAATTTATTTTTAGTAAATGAAATTTATAAATTATATTTAAAAATTTAAGTTCGAATATTTTCATATTTATATAATACTTAATAATAAAGTTAATATTAGACGAAAATAATAAATCATTATTAATTTGTTAAAATAAATTGGTAAAAAGAAAAAAAGTTCCGCAAAGAGTCAAATAAAAAATAAAATTAATTTACTATTGTAGACACGTAATTTTGTCCATCTCCGAAAGCATTTTTTTCATTTTTTACCTTATCCTCCCGTGTACCCTCAACCACATGATTATATACCACAAAAATACAAAAAATAACAACCCTTAACAAATTTTACCTCATTCTAATGTTCCAACAGCCCACCCAATTAAAAAACGACACCTCACCCCTCATCTAACCACCCCACTAACTACCCCTATCCCCACCTCTAACAAAATTAGAATACAACAACCTGAAGGGGAACCTTCCAGGAAAGAGAGAATAGGCACACACCCCTAACCCATAGCCGCATACCCCATGTACCCCCCCTAGAGGTTCTCTTCCATGGAGGGAAAATACATATACTTCCATATATACAGAAAGAGGTGGGGGATCATCTTCTGGGAGCATAGAAAAAGGACGTCGTTTTTGGGCTCTTCTTATCTTTCCGGTTCACAACACACACTCACATACTCTCCATCCACCATCACTCTGACATCCCACCCATCCACCATGGACGCACACACAGAGAACTAAACGAAAAACGCACACTATACGGAGAGAGTCGAGAACACTATAGAAAAACTGTGAGAGAAAGAAGTAAAAAACTGTGGGAAGGAGCAAAATTTCGGATCGCCAGTCACTGTTCCGGCGATCTACTTACCGAAAAAACGTTAATCCACCCATAACTTGCCGGAATCCAGCCTATTTCAGTCAGTTTCTTTCACTGTTAGCTCACTGAAGTTGATTCGTCAAGGTTCTCAGTTCTCCGTCGAGAATTGGGTCTGAGTTTCATCGCTGTTTTTTGAAACGAGTCGGTCAATTTTGTTCAAGTCAATCTGAGTTTTGGGTTATTGAAGTCGGGAGTTCGTTGTTGGGGAATTTTTGTTCAAGGTATTCCAGCGTCGCTCCGTCAAACAGTTCAATTAAAATAATACGTCAAATTTGAGGTCCATTTCTAATCTTTACTTTTTACTTATTATCTCTTTGTTCATAGTATTCGGTGTTATGGTTTGGATGTTGTGTGTTATTTGAGCTTTGTCGATGGTGAATAATTGCTTGGTTTTGGTTCATTGATTGATTCTGTTGATTATGATGCATGATGAAATGGTATTTCGCGTTTGAGAATTAAAATTGGTTATTTGGGAATGAGTGGAACGAGAATTGACACTTGATAAAAAAAATGATAATTTTGGTTGGTTTGATTCATGAGTTATTGTTTGATTTGAAATGAATGTTAATCAAACTTGATAGTATCATGATAAGTCGAACGGGGTAGGCAAACATAGGTTGGGTAGGCAAAGTTTAGAATTTGTGGTCTGTTGAATGTTTGAAATTTTGTTGAATGGTTTGATTTTGTCGCATTAAAAAGATGTATTTATTTTGCCAAAGGATGCCTCAGGATCTTTTGTACTTATTTACGGGGGATGCCCCGACGTATCATGTACACAAAGGAGGTTCGTGGTGAAGGCCCAAGGCATTGGGTAAAGCATTGGAGCTTAGCCTAGAATTAGTGTAGGGTAGAATAGGATTTACATTTTCACATTCTTTTTCTATTTTGGACTGTATAATTGGACTGAACACTAAATTTTGGATTATTTTGTTTGGTTTTGCTTGATTGATTGTTGTGCGTTCTTTGTATGGTTTATACATTCGTAGTGTCAAATTAGCCGATACTCTCTACCAAGCGATCGTGGTCGAACCACGAGATCGAGGGATGCCTAACACCTTCTCATCGGTCAACAGAATTCCTTAGCTGGAATCTCTGTTCACGGATCAGTCTTAGAGTCAAAACCGTTTTGAAAAGGATTTTCCAAAGGTGACTTGGCACACCGAATTATATCAAGTGGAGACTTTGAGTTTTGAATATAATGAATCCTTTTCAAAACTAATCCTCATTTTTGTCACTTTAATAATAAAAATTCTTTCGAAACTTAATCGATAATCTTTTTGGTAAAAAGGGGGTGTTATAGCTCTGGCGACTCCGCTGGGGATTTTTCAAAATTCAAGCTTATTTTTGGAGTTGTATCGGCTTAGTTTGGCACTATAGGTGTATAGGCATTTGTTTGTGTTGTTTTGTGTTATTGTTTATGATGGTTGAGTGCCTACGTGGTCTTTGTTTACAGTTTTTACTTTATGTGTTATCGCTTTATATCCGGCATCATGTGCATAACCCGAGTCTTTCTTTCTGCAACAAGTCCGTAGTACACGTGTGTACACGACCTATAGTTGAGTCACCCTCATTTTAGGGGGGGAGCCATTGGGTTTTATGGAGTAGGTGGCCAGCTAAAGCAAGTCATTATCGATCATACGCTCCCCCGAACAGCCTTGTTAGTAGACCCCAGCATAGGTCAGCCTTTAGGTCCTGCTTATCTGCATCATATTGAGACCTAGTGGGACCCATGTGGCCCTTTGTAGGAGACTCACCTCTAAAGCATCCCTACTTGCTAAATGTTGCATCTTTAAGGGTGAGATGGTCATTTGACGGATTGATTTGGGAAAAGCATTTGCTAGATTTAAATAGAGTGTGTAGGCAAGAAAAATTGAAAAAAAAGAGAGGAAAAAGAAATAAAAAGTCAGTCGAAAAGAAAAAAAGAGTTTTGTAGTTTATAGAGTTTTTTCTTATGGCTTTTGTTTTTCACAATTCAAAAATTCAAAAGATTTTTTTACCTTTCGCACTCATTTTCTCAAAAACATCAAAAAGATTTTCCTATGTCTCGTTTAGCATGCATTCACAATTCGAAACTTCAAAAAGATTCTTCATTCATAGGTTTATAAAAGAAAAATGCAAAAAAGGATGTTAGAAATTTTTTACATTTCGCATGACAAAAATACCAAAAAGATTTTTCTTTCATAGTTGTTGATGTCATTTTTGTATGAAGTGTCAAATTAAAAATCCAAAAAGATTTTATTTTCATCGTGTAGTTATGTCTCTCAAGTCAAGATTTTGTTGTTCTATAATCCTTAATTTTCCATTCTGGACGAACTACGCACCTCTGATTCTCCTCTCTCGGGAGTGAGATACGTAGGCAACCTATTGTTGGTTCGGAGATCTTATTTGAAAAATTCAAAAATATTTTCTTCACTCTTTATTAGAGCAGGTGTCATATACTTCTTTAAAATAAAACTGCAAAAAGATTTTCCTTTAATAGTTTCAAGTTTCATTTTCGTATGAAATTCAACATTGAAAACCCAAAAAGATTTCTCATTGGTAATCATAGATGTCATTTGTATAGGGATGTTAAAGCTGAAAAATTCAAAAAGATTTTTGTCAATTCTTTTGACAATTTGTTATTTTCTTTTCTTTTTAAAGTTTCAAGTAAAAGAAAACAAAAGAAAAAAGAGTTTAATTGGCTATGTAGGCAAGACTTCACGAACTATGAACACCTGATTCTCCTCTTTCAGGGGCGAGATACGTACGTACCCCTCTTGGCTTCGGTGACCTTTTCAAAAAGAAAAAAAAGAAAAACAACACCAAAAAGGGTTTTGAAAAAAAAAAGTTTTGAATTCTAACGCATTTGCTATCGCTTGTTCAGTTAGTTTGAGGTGGTTGGTTTGTGGCATTTTGGCTGGTTCTTCATGTTGCACCAAGTCACAGAGAAGGTTATGGTCAATAAGGATACCGAGTTTGTTGTCACTAATCAGATAGAGCTAATGAAGAGATTGGAAGATTGAGGCAGCAAATGATAGAAATGCATCGAGCTTGGGCTAATGGGTTGCCGCCTCCTCCAATTCCCACTGATAATCTGGAATATCTTTCTAGCTTGCCTTTCATGTCAGATGTACAATTTCTCATTTTTGTTGATATGGCACAACATGCATCAGGATCGACTCCGGGACAACAATATCCAACCACTTCCAATGTTCATTTCCTCACTCCCCAATCCAAGACTACCACATACTTAGCACCACCTACTATTCATGCTTTTGTGGCGCCACTCCCACTTGAAGCTCATACTTTTAATGTTCATCCAAAAGTTGTGCCTGAGATCCTGCATTGGATATTACTGGGGATCAGCATTACACTTCTGAGCCTACACTCAAGTTGACTGGTATTTACGGTGACACTCACACGCCTGAATTTTCTCCTAACACTGAGAAACCTGTTATGACAGAAGAACAAGAGGAAATGACAAGAAAATTGAGAAGTTTGGAACTGGCTATGAAGAACTTGCAAGGACTTGGGGGTTACAAAAGTGTATCATATAAAGATTTGTGCATGTTTCCAGGGGTTCATCTTCCTTTTGGTTTTAAAATGCTTAAGTTTCAGAAGTATGATGGACATGGCAATCCTATAGCATATTTGAGATGTTATTGCAACCAACTAAGGGTTACTGGGGGGAAGGAAGAATTACTCATGGCATATTTCGGTGAGAGTCTTTCAGGCCTAGATTCGGAATGGTTTGTTGACCAAGACATCGACAAGTGGATTAGTTGGGATGACCTAGCTAATGAATCTGTGCATGTTTCCAGGGGTTCATCTTCCTTTTGATTTTAAAATGCTTAAGTTTCAGAAGTATGATGGACATGGCAATCTTATAGCACATTTGAGATGTTATTGCAACCAACTAAGGGGTGCTGGGGGGAAGGAAGAATTACTCATGGCATATTTCGGTGAGAGTCTTTCAGGCCTAGCTTCGGAATGGTTTGTTGACCAAGACATCGACAAGTGGATTAGTTGGGATGACCTAGCTAATGAATTTGTGCAACAATTCCAATACAATATGGAGTTGATTCCTGATAAGAAATTCCCAACTAACATGAAGAAAAAGAGTACTGAGACTTTCAGAGAGTATGTGATTAGATGGCGTGAACAAGTTGCTAGGGTGAAACCATCAATGAAAGAAAGTAAGATAGTGGAGGTATTTATTCAAGCACAGGATGAATTATATTATTAACACTTGTTACCTGAATTAGGCAAGCCATTTATTGAGGTCCTCAAAATAGGAGAGATAACAGAGGATGGAATTAAGACTGGCCGCATTATGAGTTTTGCAACATTGAAAGCAACTACTCAAGTAATTCAAAAAGGTTCGGGAAGTGTCGGAGGGAAGAAGTATGAGGAAGATGAATCTGCCATTGCAGGTGGTCAACAGGCACGGGCAAGAGGACCACGCCATCATTACCCACAGGCTCAAACCCAAGCTTATACCCAAGCCCCACAGAATCTTTCCCAAAATCCATTATATTGTATTTCCCGACCTACATATCCAATATATAATGCACAACCCTATGGTCAATTCCCTTCTTCCCCACAATGGCGTGTACCAACTCTTCGTAGTCATCCTCAAACTTCACAAAATACCAAAGCCCTTCTAGGTACGATTTTCAATCCAAGCCAAATAATGAAATGAGGCAGAAGTTAAAAGATAGCTTCACACTAATTGGAGAGTCATATGCCAGTTTATTTCAGAGATTGGTACAGTGGGGCATGACCACTCCCCTCCTTGGGTATACTTCTGACCCTCATTCAAGAAGTTTTGATGCTAATGTACGATATTCATATCATTCTGATGTTCAGGGTCACAGTATTGAAGATTATCGTTCTTTGAAAAGAGAAATAGAAAGGATGATTCAAGACAAATTGATTATGGTGCAGAACATTAACAGTGAGAAAAGCTCTTGTCATGCTGATATGCAAAATAGTGGCTAAGATGTCAGGCTAAGCAATTGAGAATTCACCCCTCTCCCTACTAGGAAGAGATCTGGTAGCGTGTTTTATTTTATTTTCTATTATTCGAATTATTTCAGGGTTGTAATTTGGGATTTATCTTGTTTTGTCCCTTTGTCGTTATGTTCAAACCCTTTTATCTCTCATTTTAATTAAATGGAGTGTCCCTTTTTTCTTTGTTTTTTAAATTTGTGTTGTTTGTTTGTTTTCTTTACATAGAACATTTTATTTTGACTCAAGTGATATGACATGCTTGTGGAATTTTCAGCCAGATCTTAAAATCCAGTTTTAGCATGAACATTGAATTAGAGGTTTGAAGTTAGAAAAAGAGAGTATCTGGGAAAATAGGTAGAGTCCTAAGACATTTGGTGACAAGTTCAAGCCTTCTTTGAAAATTAAGGTCATTTATTTTGAGAATCACACGACTAACTTGGTCGTTAATTGAAAGACATGTCTCTGTCACACCCCTTTTTTACGTACTCCAAAAAAATGTGGTTATAATTTAATGTTCGAAAAGGGTTTCATTATTTAAGTGACAAGAAATGAAAATTTATTTCGGAAAAGGATTATTCACATTTTTTTTACTCAGAGTCGCCACTTGGCAAACCCGGTGTGCCAAGTCACCATTAGGAAATCCTTTCCAAAACCATTTGACTCTTTAAACTGGTTTGCGAACAGAGATTCCGGCTAAGGAATTCTGTTGATCGAGGGGAAGGTGTTAGGCACCTCTCGATCCCGTGGTTCAACCACGGTCGCTTGGTAGAGTGTATCGACTATTTTTGGCACTAAGAAATGTATAAACCGCACAAAAGCATGCAAAATAATCAAAAAAAAAATATGAAATGTAAAGTCCGGTCCAATTATTACAACCCGAAATAAAAAGGGACTGAAAGTAAACCTACGCTAATCCTAAACTAATGCTCTACCCGACGCCTCGGGCCTTCACCACGAACGTCCTCCAGGTACATGACACCTCGGGGCATTCCCCGGTGAATAAATATATACAGATACTTCGGGGCATTCCCCGGCCAAATTATACAATCGAATTAAATACGACAAAAAAACAAAACCATTCCAACACATATTTCAAACATGTCATCAATCCACCATGCCTAAATTTGCCTACCCGAACCTACCATTTGCATATCCAATTGGCGACCTAAAATCGTGACACTATCGAGTTCACCAACATTATTCATGTTTATTCCAAGTTGAATAAAAGGTAACAATAAAACCATTATTAACCCAAATTCATCATTTTATCAATATCGTAATTCCACCCCAATTTTTCTTTTATCAACCCATTAAAACATGATCAAACTCATTCCTCAAACCAACATAGCCGAATCACCAATGTCATGATCAACATCAACAAAAATCCAACAAAAATATAATAACACCACACATATTCGTAGCCAATGCGACCAATCAAAATGAAGAAGAGAACAAGTTAAAGAAATGGACCTCAATAGAACGTTCTCGTAGATAATAAAGAAGTCCGAGACCGAAATCCTCCAGCGTGGAACCCCAACAATGAACTCACCAAATCAATAATCCAAGAGTACAAAATTTGAAACGTGTCTTTCCATTGCAATAATTCAATTTTTAAATTTCAGAATTTCATAACCAAACAAAATGATTGAATCTGCTGCCACTATGACCGGAATCTTAGCCGAAAACTTTGCCTGATCAATTGTTTTCATTCCATGAACTCGAATTGATTTCAACGACGACGAGAGCCTCATGGACCAATGAACCACGGACACACCTCAAACTCAAACCCTACAATTCTAAAGACGACCTCTCTGCTTCTCGATGTTTAGCGACGGTTTCACGACGACAAGGAAGAAGGGGGTTCTGACCAGTTTTCTGGCGACAATTCAATCGAAGCAAAGGGACGGAGTTGTTGTCGTTATCCCGACGGAGCTCCAGTGAGCTCAGGCATCGACGGTAAGAAAAGAGGACTGGCCTGAGTTTTTAGAATGAACTGATGGCGCAACTGGTTTCAAAGATTAAAGGGGGATTATATGTTATTCCAGCAGGTTTCAGTGTTTCTCGAGGTGAACTCGTCGGAGGAATCGAGCTTCTCCGATCATCCTTTTCTATCCCGATTTTACTCTCTCATCGTCTCTCTCTCTCTCAATCTTATTGTTTGAGATCTCAATAATCTCCCTCTGTGTTGTGTTGTTCTCTATTGAAGAAGAACGCCAAAAAATTGAAGCCTCCCCTGCGTATGCGTGATAGTGTGTATATATTTTCTGTGAGGTCCTCTCTATATGGATTGTTCTGTTGTTGTGATAATTTGTGTGGGTCGTGTGAAGAAGAAAAGAAAAATTAGAATGTTCTGCCCTTTTCCCAATCCTGTGAGGTGTAGTGTATATATTAGGTGAGGGTGGGGTAGTGGGGTAAGAGGGGTAGGGTTAGGATGTGTTGTCAATTTTTAGTTGGCTGGGTTGTTAGAATATTAGGATAAGACAAAATTAGTTAGGGGATTGTTATTTTTTTGTCATTTTGTGGAGGGATTATCACACGGGTGGGGGTACACGGTAGGATAACATAGAATGGGTAAAAGTGAATAAAATTGAACTTTAAGAGGACGAAATCACGTGTCTACAGTCTCAATTAGGTCAAACAATAAATGTGTGATCCTATATCAAGAGGAACAAAAAGAAAATCAGCTCCACAAAAGCATGAATCATTCGATATGAGGGATGCATAACAAAGGTGGAGTTGTATGTTTGACAAGTATAGAAGAAGAAGTGGCACACATACTCAGTTAAAGTTAGTGTTGTTAAAGTGTCGCAAATGATCTTCATTTTTCATTTCATATTGCATGATATGTACTTACATTTTCAAGGATTGATATGACGAAGGCATTTCATTCTACTATCCAAATATTGTGTCATCCTTTGTTTACCCCACTTGAGCTTTAGTATTATTTTCTTTCATACCCCTCTTTTGAAATCAAGATAGAGTCAAAAAAGCTCAAAAGAAAAGCGTTGAGCAGACGAATAGAGTCAGAAAATTTCAAAAAAAAAAAAAGGAAAATGTGTCCAAAAAGGAAGAAAAGAGTGTCAAGAAAATTAGAGTCAGAAAAATCACAAAAAAAAAGTCTAAAAAAAAGAAAAGAAGAAATTAGAATTAAGCAAAACAAGATGCCAGAACTACGCGTGACCTGATTCTCCTCTTTCGGGGTGAGATACGTAGGCTTCCCTACTTGGGGCTCGGTCCAACCAAATAAATAATTTAGAGTTTCCCAATCAAAAAACTGGGGCATGATTTAATCCTCATTGTTTGAGTCGATTCCAAAGTCAAAAGAAACTGGGGCATGAGTTTATCCTCATTGTTTGAGTCGATTCCAAAAGTTGTAAGTCCTACCCCACTTTAAGTGTTGTTTGGGCCCCATTCCATCCTTTATTTCTAACCCTATCCAAAAGCCAAGTTACAACTAAATAAAGACCTTCAGATCAATCTTTGAAAATGTTAAGGCTAAGCATGCAATGGATGGGATGACGCATTTTGGGAACTACTTGTCTTCCTCAGCATAGGAAATCAAGAGAGAAATGAAAATAAGAGAGTCTCAATGGTGTAAGTTGAGAGAGATAAAAATGAGAGAGTCTTATTGGTGAAAACCCTTTCGAGCACTGTAAGACGATGGTAAGTTGAGAGAAATAAAAATGAGAGAGCCTTATTGGTGAAAACTCTCACGGGCACCATCAGGCAATATTGAGTTGAGACAAAGAGAATAAAAGGCTTGTTGGAGAAAACCCTTCAAGGAGCCACTAGCCGAATGAGGTCTTAAATGCAATTGACCTAAGAAAGCAACTCGGTTTTAAGGCCATTAACTCAACAACAATTGGTAGAAAGTTTGGATGAAAATATCAAGCTGCTTAATCCAAAATGCATGACATATTCATCAGAGTTGATTGTCATTTTTAGATGAATTTTTTATTTCTTGGTTTTAAATGGGGACATTCATTGTCTTTTCTCTCTTCTCTTTATTTTTGTTTTATCTTTCTTAAGTCAGTTATGCAAATAAAAAAAATCATTCTTTTCTTTTCTTGTCTTTGAGTCAAAACCGTGTCAAAACAAATGAGAAAAGACTTCAAAATTGGCTACCAGCTTCTTCAATTGTACAAAGCAAGACAAAAGGCCAACACATGCAAGAGACATGATTGGGAGCTGAAATAAGGCATGCAGAAAGTTTTGTCAACCGAAAAGTCTGGGAACTCATGGAAATACCAAGGTTCAAAGGGTTTATCTGAGAAGCATGACAAAGCAGAGATATTATATCTATTTCAGAGTCATTCTTAATAATCTGAGTTCGGATCAATGATGCAGCGAGTCAATGACATATGCTAATGGTTGAAAGCGAGATTATGTGACAGAGGCAAGAGAGATTGCCACGAAAGACAAAGTCACAAACCGGCCACCATGTTTTTAAACTAACAAGTTTTCTTTGTATAAAATAGAAATACATGTTACCTTTGAATCAAGGATTTCAAAGCCTAAACATCAAAATTTGCAATGCCTCACTTCCACAAATGCAGGAGAAAATATTGTTGCACAGGTTTGGTAATCAAAATCCTGGTAAAACTAATCATCCAATATCTCTGGGAGACACACTTCCTGGTTTGGATAATTCAAGAGACATTTGTAAGTAGATTCACTTCCTTATTTGCACAATTCAAACGGTATTTGTAAGGAGACACACTTCCTTGTTTGGGTAATTCAAGCAATATTTGTAAGGAGACGCACTTCCTTGTTTGGTAATTCAAGCAACATTTGTAAGGAGATGCACTTTCTTGTTTGGTAATTCGATCGACATTTATAAGGAGACGCACTTCCTTGTTTGGACAATTCAAGTAAAATTTGTAAGGAGACACATTCTTTATTTTGGTAATTCAAGCGCTATCATAAGGAGACGCAATTCCAAAGGAGACACACTTCTTTATTTTGGTAATTCAAATGCTATCATAAGGAGACGCACTTCCAAAGGAGACACACATCCTAGTTTGGATAATTCAAGCAGTATTTGTAAGGAGACGCACTTCCTTGTCTGAGTAATTCAAGCGGCAGTTGGTAAGAAGACGCACTTCCTTGTTTGGGTAATTCAAGCAACATTTGTCAGGAGACGCACTTTGTGGTTTGGGTAATTCAAGCGACATCTGATAAGGAGAAGCACTTCCTTATTTGGGTAATTCGAGCAACATTTGTAAGGAGACGCACTTCCTTGTTTGGGTAATTCAAGCGGCATTTGATAAGGAGACGCACTTTCTTGTTTGGGTAATTCAAGTAACATTTGTAAGGAGACATACTTCCTGGTTTGGGCAATTCGAGCAATATTTGTAAGGATACGCACTTTCTTGTTTGGGTAATTCAAGAAACATTTGTAAGGAGACACACTTCCTGGTTTGGGCAATTCGAGCAATATTTATAAGGAGACGCACTTTCTTATTTGGGTAATTCAAGCGGCATTGGTAAGGAGACGCACTTCCTTGATTGGGTAATTCAAATTTTGCATTTTTAGGTGATGCACTTCCTAACTTAAGTCTTGATTCCTATAAGACGTACCTTTTAGTCGAGTCATCCCCTTCGATTCCTAGAAGACGTACCTTTTATTCAAGTCATCCCTTAGATTCCTATAAGACGTACCTTTTAGTCGAGTCATTCCACTTGACCCCTAGAAGACGTACCTTTTAGTCGAGTCATTCCCCTTGACCCCTAGAAGACGTACCTTTTAGTCAAGTCATTCCCTGTGATTCCTATAAGACATACCTTTTAGTCGAGTCATTCCCTTTGATTCCTATAAGACGTACCTTTTAGTCGAGTCATTCCCTTTGATTCCTATAATGATGTGACTTTCACAAAAGTCCTTTGATGGTAAACTGGGGCCAAAACAAATATCTGTTTTTGGAACTTTACTTTTTCGGCAAACGATTTTCTCTTTATGATAATTTTTGTTTGGGATAATCTTCTTTCCATTTTTGATGTGATTTCAGGAGCCTGCCCGAAGCACAGGGCGAATAAATGAAAAACCAAGCAACAAGGTGAAGAAATTAAAAGTTAAACAGATTGAAAAATAGCAAGTCAGGAACCCTTCAGGAGAACAGGGTGTAGAAATTGAAAAGCATAGCAACAAGTTGATGAAATAGCAAGTCAGGTACCCGCCTAGAGAACAGGACGTAGAAATTGAAAGGCAAGCAACAAGTTGAAGAAATTGCAAGTCAGGAGCCCGCCTGAAGAATAGGGTGATGAAACTCAAGTCAAGAGTCCAAAATAAGCTACGTAGATTGTTTTTTTTTGTAATTTCATTTATGTTTTTAACTTTTAATCTTTATTTTTTATGTAATGATAGAGTCGCGGACTGGAACCTCGATGGGACCTCACTCGATTCTCCAACTCGGTTGTCCTTCTTCCTTTTGTTTCTTTCTTTGAATAATGATCGGGTCAAAATTCTGTCTCGTAGTCTACTTCTTTGTATGAAAACACTTTGTGTTTACATGCAAAGAGGGTCATGATGTAAACACGTAATTTTGTCCATCCCTGAAAGTATTTTTTCCATTTTTTACCTTATCCTCCCGTGTACCCTTAACCTTATGATTATATACCACAAAAATACAAAAACTAACCACCCTTAACAAATTTTACCTCATTCTAATATTCCAAAAACCCACCCAATTAAAAAATGACACCTCAAACCTCACCTAACCACCCCATTAACTACCCCTACCCCCCACCTCTAACAAAATTAGAATACAACAACCCGAAGGGGAACCTTCCAGGAAAGAGAGAATAGGCACACACCCTGACCCATAGCCGCATACCCCATGTACCCCACCTAGAGGTTCTCTTCCATGGAGGGAAAATACATATACATCCATATATACAGAAAGAGGTGGGGGGATCATCTTCTGGGAGTATAGAAAAAGGACGCCATTTTTGGGATCTTCTCATCTTTCCGGTTCGCAACACACACTAACATACTCTCCACCCACCATCACTCTCACATCCCACCCATCCACCATGAACGCACACACAGAGAACTAAACAGAAAATGCACACTACGCGGAGAGAGTCGAGAATGCTATAGAAAAACTGTGAGAGAAAGAAGTAAAAAACTGTGGGAATGAGCGAAATTCCGGATCGCCAGTCACTGTTCCGGCAATCTACTCGCCTGAAAAATGTTAATCCACCCACAACTTTCCGGAATCCAACCTATTTCAATCAGTTTCTTTCACTGTTAGCTCAGCGGAGTCGATTCATCGAGGTTCTCAGTTCTCCGTCGAGAATTGGGTATGAGTTTCATCACTGTTTTTTGAAACGAGTCGGTCAATTTTGTTCAAGTCAGTCTGAGTTTTGGGTTATTGAAGTCGGGAGTTCGTTGTTGGGGAATTTCTGTTCAAGGTATTTCGGCACCGCTCCGTCAAACAGTTCAATTGAAATAATACGTCAAATTTGAGGTCCATTTCTAATCCTTACTTTTTACTTATTATCTCCTTGTTCATAATATTCGGTGTTATGATTTGGACGTTTTGTGTGTTATTTGAGCTTTGTCGATGGTGAATAATTGCTTGATTTTGGTTCATTGATTGATTTCGTTGATTATGACTTGCATGATGAAATAGTATTTCGCGTTTGAGAATTAAAATTGATTGTTTGGGAATGAGTGGAACGAGAATTGACACTTGACAAAAAAATGATAATTTTGGTTGGTTTGATTCATGAGTTATTGTTTGATTTGAAATGAATGTTAATCAAACTTGATAGTATCATGATAAGTCGAATGGGCTAGGCAAACGTAGGTTGGGTAGGCAAAGTTTAGAATTTGTGGTCTGTTGAATGTTTGAAATTTTATTGAATGGTTTGGTTTTTTCACATCAAAAAGATGTATTTATTTTGCCGAAGAATGCCTCAGGACCTTTTGTACTTATTTATCGGGGGATGCCCCGACGTATCATTTACGCAAAGGAGGTTCGTGGTGAAGGCCCAAGACATCGGGTAAAGCATTGGAGTTTAGCCTAGAATTAGTGTAGGGTAGAATAGGATTTACATTTTCGCATTCTTTTTCTATTTTGGACTGTATAATTGGACTGAACACTAAATTTTGGATTATTTTGTTTGGTTTTGCTTGATTGATTGTTGTGTGTGCTTTGTGTGGTTTATACATTCGTAGTGTCAAATTAGCCGATACTCTCTACCAAGCAACCGTGGTCGAACCACGGGATCGAGGGGTTCCTAACACCTTCCCCTCGGTCAACAGAATTCCTTAGTCGAAATCTCTGTTCGCGGATCAGTCCTAGAGTCAAAACCGTTTTGAAAAGGATTTTCCAAAGGTGACTTGGGACACCTAATTATGTCAAGTGGCGACTCGGAATTTTGAATATAATGAATCCTACGAAACTAATCCTCATTTTTGTCACTTTAATAATAAAAATCCTTTCGAAACTTAATCGATAATCTTTTTGGTGAAAAAGGGGGTGTGACAACTATATTTAACTATGATTTATTTATATGAATTATAATTTTATATAGTCCTTAAATATATTAATCTATATAAATATATAAAGGAAGGTAAGAAGAAAGTGACGTGGCAGGCCTCAGAATTGTATTAAATCCAAGTAATAGATGATAACAAATTGTTGTTTTGGTATCAATTTTCTATTATTTCTTTACAAATTTTTTTACAGGTTTCTAGTCAATATCATCATCAATATATTTCAAATATATGTCCAACTTGCTTTTTCAATAAACTGTAAGTCGCAAAACAATTTTCTATTTATTTGTATCATATATAAGCAAATTATACATGCGGATTGGATTGTTTTTATGGAATGTGGTAATGCCTCAATTTTTAAAATTCTTTTTTTGATGTTTAGAACAAGGATCCTAAATTTAGTCTTGAATTCCATTTCAAAGTGTTGTTCATAGTGTAAGTGTTAATATTCTATATATTCAAATATTGGTTGTTTAATTTTCTTTTTTAATTATCTAAGATAGGACAAAGATATTGCTAGAAATATCAATTCAAAATATTAATTTTTAATAACTTAACGTTGTCCTATATTGCTCGAATTCTTCAAATATATCAATGCGTTAGATTCTAGAAAAAATATGTTGTATTCTCCTAAAATAGTGTATTTTTGCAGAAATCGACTCAGGTGCGGAATCAAATGTGAAGATTTCGTGCAATTTAGATGTTATCTATTTGGTTAGTCTCAGTAATATATTATGCTTTGCTAATGCTTATATTTGTCGGACTACACTAGGTGTATTGTTGTTGTTGTTGCTAATGCTTATATTGGTAAAATACAATTTAGTAGAACTCAACGACGTGCTATTATAAAAATTTGATATGTGTAGTGTTTGATTAAATTCGTTTGAATTCTGAAATTGTACTATGTTTGACGTATATGATTCTAAACTTAGGATTATGAGTTTGATTAGTTCCTTAATTTCATGAAATTTAGATGTATTTTTATCTTAGTTGAATCAAATTTGACGATTGAACTAAATACAGTTATAAAATTTTAGTATAATTTATACCTTATCCGTTATAATTTATAGCTTGCTCACGAGAATGAATTTCTCAAAGATCAAGAATGTATACTAATGTTAAAATAAATAATCAAGTATGTATATTAATGTTAAAATAAATAATCAAGTATTTAAATTAACTAATTATTTTATTGAGTATTTATATTTAGAATTCGAGTTTGTTACAAGTGAAGTTCTAGGACCCCTACGCTGGACCTACAGTGGCCCTAAAGTGGTAATGTTCTGTCTTATGTTGTTTTCGGGGTATAAAAATAGAAGAGGTTAGGTTAATGCCCTCCACCTTGATTAGTAATCCTTTGGCTCATCAATATACAAGTTAAGAGTCTATGTCAAGCCCCGCAACACCTCAGGTGAAAGCCTGGGGGTTTGGTTTCTCAAAAAGAAAAAAAGACAACAATTTGACCATGGTTCACAATCATACATATACTCATTGGAAGGAGCCTTGGAGTAACTAGTAAAGCTGCTGCCATGTGACCAGGAGGTCATGAATTCAAGCCTTGGAAACAGTCTCTGGCAGAAATGTAAGGTAAAGTTGCGTACGATACACCCTTGTGGTGGGGCTCTTCCTCGGACACCGCATATAGCGGTAGTTTTAGTGCACCGGGCTGCCCTTTAATGACTTTCACAAGAAACTACTACTCTCTACTTTTCATAAAGAATGATCTACTTTTTTTAGTAGAGTTAATACATAAATATGACCCTAAACTTAACACCAAATTATAACTTTGACCTTAAACTTTGATAGTGCACAAATAAGACCTTTAACTATTCAAAACCTGAACAAATATGACCTCCGATTTTGCAACCCCATGCGTGAGTCTCACTCGCGCCTATGTGGAAAGGTAATCCAATCACACGGTGTCACGTGGTTAAAAGGGCTGACTTGGAGAGAGGTCATATTTGTGCAGTTTTGAATTGTTAAAGGTCACATTTGTGCACTGTCAAAATTTTGTTTTTGTGTTAAAACGACGTCGTTTTTATTATTATTATTATTATTATTATTATTATTATTAGTAGTAGTAGTAGTAGTAGTAGTAGTATTATAATTTTTTTATTTATTTCTAAAGCAGCAGCACCTAACTTTTTTCTAATTAAAAAAATATTATTATTATTTTATTTATTTCTATAGCAACAGCACCTAGCTTTTTTTTAATTAAAAAACAAACAGCCACTAGCAGGGATCGAACCCGTGCAGTAGGTTGAAGGAAGCGCCCAAGAAGAGCAAATAACACCATTGGGCTATCTAAGTGTCTTGTTTCATGTGGTTCAACATTAATATACGTACATAAATATACATTTTTTATCTTATATATATACAACGTAATTTTTTTACCGAGGGGGTTCAGGTGAACCCCATGGCAACCACGTAGGCCCGCCCCTCGTTAATTAATAACGTTTTAATAACATTAATTTAATAATATTTTAATTACGTTAATTTAGTATACTACTACTACTATCCTTAATAATATTAATTTAATAACGTTTCATGAAAACTATAATTTGTTTATTATTAGTATAGTTTCATCTTTAATTTAATATTTAAATAAATACTATTTAGATATATTATATAACTTAAATTCGTCCTCTGCTTTATAATATATATACATACCCGCGTGATTTTTTTGTATGATACTGACCCGCCTAATTAATAAATCTTCAATATTTCTCTTTTTCCGCAGTATCAAAAGAAATTAGATGTCATTTTCATCTTTAAATCGAAAATAATGAAAAAAATAATATTTAAGAGTCATTTAAAGGTCATATTTGTGCAGTTTTGAATAGTTAAAGGTTATATTTGTGCACTGTCAAAGTTTAGGGTCATATTTATGTATTATGCCCTTAGATTTTAAGCTAGACGCGCCCAATTTTGCGTGATGAACACGCGTTTTGCCACGTAGGATCGGAAGTCATATTTGTGCAGTTTTGAATAGTTAAAGGTTATATTTGTGCACTGTCAAAGTTTAAGGTCAAAGTTATAATTTGGTGTCAAGTTTAGGGTCATATTTATGTATTAACTCTTTTTAGTATGTTGTTATAAAAAAAAATGGCTTTTTTCTTTTTGACAACACTTTAATTTCAATTTTTCACGTATCATATTTAAAACCACAAGATTAAAATATAGTTTCGATCATACTTAAATGTGGAGCCAAAGTTATATAAAGAACAATAAAGGCCTTTACTAATTTATTATTTATATAGGCAAGACAACTTTAATTATAATTTTGAGAAAATATTCTATTTCACCCTTGAACTATAACTAAAACAGCTGAGACATACCTCAACTTAAATGGAGTCCTATTACTTCTCCTGAATTAATTAAAAGTATAATTTTAACACCTTTAGTGTCTACATGACACATACATGGCACAACACACTGAAGGGTCCACGTAGGCACACGTGTGTGCCACGTATGTGCCATGTAGACACTAAGGGTATCAAAACTACACTTTTAATTAGTTCAGGGGAATAATAGGGCTCCCGTTAAGTTGAGGTGTGTCTCAGCCATTTTGGGTATAGTTCAAGGGTGAAATAGGATATTTTCTCTATAATTTTTTATAATTAACAGTTAGCTCAATATTACTTTCTCTAGTTCATATTAACTTAATTTATAAATTATGTTTTAATATTCATAGTAACTTAATTATTCAATGTTTAAGAGAATTGTTGAAAAATTCTTTCATTTTTTTTCTTTATCTATATTTTCTAATTGATAAGTTCAAGAGATTTAATTGTTCATATTTATAATTTTAATTTGACTTAAAAGAATACAAGTAGAAAGTGGTGTCCAATTAACATTCTAATTTTATTGTAATTTTATTTTTTAATAGGTATGGATAATCACAATTAATTTAATATGGACTGATGGGAGTATGTTGACTCTGTTGGTAATCTATAGTCAAACAATCATTTTAGATTTTAGTTGAAATGGGCAATTAACATTTATTAAAATTCTCTTTTAGGTTCTGATGGTCAATATTTCAAAGACTACATCAATATTATATGCAATAATCAATTCAAAATTTCTACTATATAACATCTTCCTCATACTTTGAACAGGTGTTATATAGGTGTTACAAAAAAACTTTAGCACTCATACATCAAGTAAGTTCATTAATTAGTGCTTTCATCTCTTATTTTCTGATCTAAATTAGTAACAAGTTTGTTCTTTCATATTGTCTAGATTAATTTTGTTACTCAAGTAATTTTATATTTATATATATCCTGACATTTATGCCTATAAAAATAAGTTCAGGCAATGTTGATACATCAAAGAAGTATTCGACAAATTTTGTTAGTATTGTATCTTCTGATGAATTATGATGGGATTCAAGGAAAAACAATGTTATCTAAACATGAGGAGTTAGAGTTAGAGAAGCAACTTAAACTTCTCAACAAGCCATCAGTCAAAACAATTAAGGTATAGAAATTTTAAGAAAAAATCATTATATTAATAAGTCTTCTGAGTGATTATTGTGCTGATGTGCTACTATTAATTGTAACAAAAATAATTATTCTTCTATCTCATAGTTGTAGTACATATCATAATGACTTTGTTAAAAGTTTGTTTTGACCTTTGAAACTAAAATGTCAATAAGTTTTGATACTCTGAGTAAATTTGAAGATATGTACAATTTACAATTTGAAATGGTGTTAACAATTTACAGACCTATTCCTTCTTGTAAACATTTTATGGATAATAGAAGTTACATGTTGGATAACAAGATAGTGCAACCAATATTACTTATTTTATTTTGATTTTCAGAGTAAGTCTGGAGATATATAC
This sequence comes from Capsicum baccatum var. pendulum, assembly GCA_030864225.1. NCBI lineage: Eukaryota > Viridiplantae > Streptophyta > Magnoliopsida > Solanales > Solanaceae > Capsicum > Capsicum baccatum. The sequence goes on from CM061550.1 coordinate 11,646,873, forward strand.
AATTGTGTCGATTTCTACAAACAACCAGCATTTGATCATCCATTATTAAAGAATCATAACTTTCATCCGACGGTATGTGTTTGTTTTCTCTCTCCACTTTACTTTCAACTTTGTAATAATTATATTTTTTTATTAAGACACAATTTTAAATTTTGAATAGACAGATAAAACCTAATTTAATTAGGTCAAAGCAGAATTCAAGTACCTCTTCAATTAATTGGTCGTCAAAGATATGGTCCAAAGATGGTGCTTGTCCTTTTGGAACTGTTCCTATTAAAATAATCACTAAAGAAGACCTTATTAGGCAAAGAAATATGCCACCACCGTATGATGTAATGTTTGACAAGAAATTCGCTATGGTAAGATAATGTTACATTAACTCACTACTTTGCCTTGAATAATATAATCATGATATATATATATATATATATTTTGTTGTTTATACACAGATTAATAATAAAAGTGAGTCAAAAAGCACATATATATCTTCAAAACTATACGAGGTACGTCTTATATAATTATTTTCTCTTGTTTGAATAACAAATTTTGAATTTATAAAAATGTGTTTCAATTGTCTTTACTGTTCCTCTTTGAGCTCAGGTACATTTATAAAATTTGTTAAACAAATATATAATGGAATTCAGAAGTTACGTATTAGTTATTTGTATCACTTCTTTTATAACTAGATATTACAGGCCCATGGACCCAATAATTTAAAAACTAAAAATTACATAAATATACAACTTATATTTTTAATATTACAAAAAATATAAATGATACTTTTAATTTGTACAGGCCCATGGACTCAATTTGTACACAATTTGAAAAAAAATTCACCTGTAGGAAAAATCTGTTTTTACTAATTTCTTAATTAAATATCTTGAAGAGAAGTACGTAGCCTCTGAATGATTTTTTTTTTGTCATGTAAAATGTAATTATTTATATGCTTCCTTTTTTTCAATTTCCGTGACTCTATATAGTCATATTCTATTTAAATTTTAAATTGTTAATTATTTAGAACAATATTAAACGTATGGGAAAGATGTTTCTAAACTTTACATGTGATTTTAGTGATTTGGATGGTTTTTTAGAAAGCCACGTATCAAATTAAATTAAACTAAATCTGACCAATTACTAGATTAGGTAAGCCTTAATTTTACAAAAATAAATCAAAATATATCATATATATCATAGTGACCGAATAAATTTGTTTGAGTAAAATATTTTTTACATATAAACTTTGAAATAAAAAAAACATTAAAATTTTTATTTTGGATTCGAGGTAATGAAAATAGTACAAACCAACAAATGATTAACACCAAAGTTTCTTCAAAATCTATTATTTTACTCCTATTAAAACTAAAATAATTTTAGCATCAATAACTATACTTAATTAAATATGAGATGATGGAAATTTATTTTTAGTAAACTAAATTTATTAATTATATTTAAAAATTTAAGTTTGAATATTTTAATATTTATATAATACTTAATAATAAAGATAATATTAGATGAAAAAAATAAGTCTTTCTTAATTTGTTAAAATAAATAAGTAAATAGAAAAAAATGTTTTTTTCTCAAAGATTCAAATAAAAAATAAAATTATATACTTTATGTATTTAATTATGATTAATTTATATGAATTATCATCTTATATAGTACTTAAACTTATTAATTTTAAACAGTTTAATATAAACTTAAACGAATTAAATGAGAAATATATGATGGAATGATTAAAGGTCTACATGTTATGTCACTTATGACAAATTGAAAAGGTCAGTGGAATCTATCATATTCTAAATTAACAGTATTTATATTTCTATGGTATATTTTGTAATTAAATTAATAAATGTGAACTTTTTGAAGACATGATTTGTAATTAAATTTTAAAAAGAATTTTTTTTTGTAAAGCACTCAATGTAATTCAAATAACAATACTAATAAGGACAAATTTTCTAAGGAAGTTAATCATGTTATATTCTTTTAAATGACTTTAATAACCTTAAAACTTTTAGTTAATAGCCACAAGCTGAATCTCTATTTTCTAATATATAGAAATAATAATATGCAGGATCAAATTCTATCTTGGGCTCTCTTTTCCCCATGGGCATAAATAGATTAATATTAATATACCTTACTATGAGTTAATAAATATGTTTATTCTATATTCAGCTTGCAATAGTTCGAGTTCCAAAAAAATCCACTTAACAAGTTTGGAGGGGCTGGAATGATCACTAGTTTACATAATCCCTATGTCAAAGGTCAGCAACATAGTGCATGTCGGTTGAAGATTCAGAAAAAATCAGACATTTTACAAGTTGGCTGGAGAGTAAGTTCAATGCCCCATTCATTAATAATTAAAATTATTTGTTCAATACCTTATTTATAAATAATTAAATTATTTTGCTTGCGAGAGAGCTTTATTTATTTGAAATATAATTTAATTCTTAGAAGGGCAAATAGGGGAAAGAAAAATGGGTGAGAAGAGAGAATTGAATATTAATCATACTTGCTTTGTTCATTACTAAAAAAATTCGAATATCTATTTCTATTTTCAGGTGGATCCAACTTTGTATAATGATAATAAAACTAGGCTTTTTGTGCATTTTCAGGTAAGGTATCGTATTTATTCTAGTGATTTATTTTGATTTTATCAAAATTAATATTTCCTTCAGTTAGTTATTTATGTTAACTATTATTTTATGTTTACTAGGCCGGTAATACACATTGTTTCAATGTACTATGTCCGAGATTTATACTGGTAAGCAATAAAATACCTATCGATATGGATTTTGGAGATGTTTCAAATCCTGGACATTCATTCGCATATGTGTTCACAATGGCCATCAAACGGGTATATTTATTTCTCTACGTAAAATATTTTTAATTGTTTGAAAGTTCAAAATCTTATGGTAGACTTTCTCTTCTGGATAAAGGATCAAGTCAATGGAAACTGGTGGCTTTTATTTGAGGATAATTATGAACAGATTGGTTTTTGGCCTCAAAAGATCTTCACTAATTTGGCAAGTTTTGCTAATAACGTAGAGTGGGGAGGCGTCGTGTATAGCCCACCAGGTGTGCCTAAACCTCCAATGGGCGCAAGTTCTTTTCCTATTGGAAACACCGGTTATGATACTTATTGTAAAGAGCTTATCGTTTTTAATAATAAAGGTGAGACAATAGGCGTAGATCGATCAACAATATATGTTGACGATCCTAATTTGTATAAAGTTTTGGATTACCCAAATTTGGTAATTCGAAAGTCTAAACATTATGTACTGTATGGGGGACCCGGAGAAAGTCATCAACTCTGAATGTCATGATATTTAATTTTTGTGTCAATTAATATGAAGAAAATATTACTTGTTATCTTAAAAGGAGAAGTGTATTTGATTTTGGCACGTTATTTAAGTTCTAGCTGAAGTTAAATTCTTTTGCAAATATATTCCCTCTATTCCTTTGTAAGTGTTCTTTTTGAATTGTGATTTTATTTCTAAATAAGTATATGTTTAAGTCTTTCGAAATATTTTGATCATATCTTCCTAATAGGCTAATATACACTTGAGCTTAACTGTAGTAATCAATATCAATTTGAAAGCAGATGAACTTTAATTAGGGTAAGTTGGTAAAGTTAACTTTAATTTTTTAAAAATAAGCAATTTATTAAAGAATGTGGTGAAGCCAAATGAGCACTTATTTAACTTCAAATATTTTTTGCTTGAAGTATTGTGGCCTTGACTCAAACATTTTTTGCCTAAAGTATAGTTTGATTTGTCAGATCAACTTTATACATTTTTCACTGAAGTTATTGCTTTGCCAGGCAACAATAATAAATTCAGTGTATTTCCACATAACAGGGTCTGGAGAAAGTAAAATGAATGCAGTTCATACCGTTATCTCCAAAGAAGTAGAGAGACTTATTACTTTAAAAAGATTAGACTTAAAATATTTTTACGTAACATTCAGGCAATGCATGAAGTACAAATATATTAATTTAATAATTATTAATTATTGAATAGGTGTGAGTCCATAGGACAAGAAGGGAGGAAATCATCAATATACTAATTTTAACATGTGTCTTTTCATCTTCGTCTCTTCATGCTACACACCAATCCCATGTCCTTTCTTTTCCTTTGTTGTCGCCACATTGTTATCCTTCCCAACTTAGTTAATCCCAATCTTCTTCAATTTTAAATTTTAAAGTAATTATTTTGCAAAAGTTAAAATATTTTCAAAATCAGTTTGCAGGAATAATTAATAGTAAAACAAAAGTTAATAATAATACAATTACAATCTACTACTGCTTATCAAATTACAATGAGTTATGCTTCTTTCGTTCACTTTTACTTAATCTCTAATGTAAAAGTAGCATTAGTTAATTGTTGACACCCAATTTTAACCTCCCCATTTGCCCCTTAGGCTGCTATTTTATCAAAAACTATTAATTTTGAATATTAATATTTTTTACGCATTATTTTAATATCAAACAAATACCAACGTGTCACATTCATGATTTCTAAATATGCAATTTATTTCAAGTAATTTTATGTTTCATATAATTTAGATATAATAACAACAACAACAAACCCAGTGTATTCCCACCTGGTGGGGTCTGGGGGGGTAAGATGTACGCAGTCCATACCTCTACCTCTAAAGAAGTAGAAAGGTTGTTTCTACACTCATAATTTACAAACCCATTGTCTATTATTATTATAATTACTAGTTTAGAATACGTGCATTGCACGTGTATCAAACCTTAGTTAAGAATAAACGTATATAAAAATAAATTATTAATTGTTCGTTATTTTTTTAAGTATAGAATTTTTAAAAAGATAATGTACAATCTTGAAGATAAAAAGTTAGCTAATTAAAGAGGAATTAGTCATTGTACTTATTTCCTAATTCTAAGAGTATTTTTGTTTTTATGAAAGAACTATTTTTATTATCAGGATTGTATATTTTTATGAAAACTGAGAACACTTTAGATGATTATAAATCTTTAACATATTAAGGGGCGTTTAGTTACTTATAAGAAAGAGTTATTCATGTATTTAAACTATGTATAACTTATACAACATTTGATAGGTGCATATGAAATAAGTTATGAATGTAATGATGATTAATTCAGATATAGACCTTTCAATATTTACTTTATATAAAATATAATTTTCTTTGAACAATCTGTGCATGTATACTATTTTCATCATCGTTCTTGGAGCTTCACTTCTCATATTTTTCTTTTATAATATTATGTTTTGGCTATTGTGTTCTATTCCCATTGTTTGAATTATTTGGCACACCTTTTTTGTACTAAATCTCAAAAGAATCACACATTTATTTATTTAGTAACAATAACTAAAAAAAAATCTATTTTACTCTTAATGAGATGATTTATAAGAACAAATAGCATATAATTTAATTTAGATCATAAATCACAAAAATCTTCTAAGATTTTAAATTTGTGTACCCATGTAAAATATTTCATATAAATTGGGAAGAACAAAGTTAAATTTAGAGAAAATAGTCTATTACCCCTCCAACCTTTGATTGAAATCTCAACTACACACTTAACCATTACAAGAGTCGCATTATTCCTCTAAATATTTTTTTACTATAATTTATACCCCTTCAATTACTGACGTGTCATGGGAGGTTAGAACACCCCCAATAGGCGCGTCAGTTGGGGCTTCAACCCTACAAAATCAGTATTTTTAGGCACCACAAGTATAATACATGTCATTATTTTTAATTAGAGAAAATGGTTAAAAGCCCCCCAACCTTTACCTCAAATTCCAACTACACACTTATACTTTGCAGGGGTCCTATGACCCCCCCTGAACTATTTTAAAGTTGAATATTTACACCCTTAAACGCTGACATGGCAAGAGAGTGTGTTTTATTCTCTTTACAGTGAGTGAGAACGATTTTTTTTAATAATTTTTTATTTTCTTATTGATTTTTAATTATTCTATTTCTTTTCATTTTCTTTCTTTATTCTTCTTCTTCTTACACACAATGACTTCCAAGAACTCATCAATGACATAGAAAATTAATTTATCATTTTCCTCATTTCCAAGCACAAAATCGATTGATTTCGACTTCAAATTCGGCGACAATTTCAAAATGGGTATTGTTCATTGTTTCCAACTTCAAGATTGTCGAAAATTTTAAAATCGATATTGTTCATTAGTGACGACTTCAAAGTCGTCGTAAATTTTAAAATGGGTATTGTCCATTGTTTCCGACTTGAAGGTTGCTGAAAATTTTAAAATTCTCTATTGTTTCCAACTTTAAGGTTATTGAAAATTTTAAATTCGGTATTATTCATTGCTTCCGACTTCAAGGTCGTCGAAAATTTTAAAATTGATATTCTTCATTATTTCCGGATTTAAGATAGTCGGAAATTTAAAAATTGATATTGTCCATTGTTTTCCACTTTAGGGTTGTTGAAAATTTTAAATTCGATGTTGTTTATTATTTCCGACTTCAAGATCATCGAAAATTTTAAAATCGATATTGTCCATTATTTTTGACTTCAAGGTTGTCGTAAATTTTAAAATGGGTATTGTCCATTATTTCCGACTTCAAAGTCGTCGAAAATTTTAAAATTCTGTATTATTTTTGACTTTAAGGTCATCGAAAATTTTAAATTCGATATTGTTCATTGTTTCCGGTTTCAAGGTCGTTGAGAATTTTGAAATTGGTATTGTTCGTTGTTTTCGAATTTAAGATCGTCAAAAATTTAATAATTGATATGATCATTATTTTCCACTCCAAGGTTGTCGAAAATTTTAAATTCGATATTGTTCATTGTTTCCGGTTTCAAGGTCGTTGAAAATTTTGAAATTGGTATTGTTCGTTGTTTTCGAATTTAAGATCGTCAAAAATTTAATAATTGATATGATCATTATTTTCCACTTCAAGGTTGTCGAAAATTTTCAAATTCGATGTTGTTTATTAATTTCGACTTCATCACACAGTTCATAATCAAAGAATCGACAACAAACCAACATGAGCAATTATTCACCAACAACAAAGATCAAACAACACACAAACATTCAATCTCAACATCGCACATCACTCCTCATTTTTCCATTGACAGAAAACACACAGCTGACCCGATACATACACAAATTTACACACATATAAGGACCGAAAAACACACACAAATGCACTTCACTGGAATTGAAAAACAACAACCCATACACACACGCAACACACATTTCTTGAATTTCAAGAAATTAAAAATTCAACACGAAATCAAGTGGGTTGAAGATTCTTGATGAGTTCTTGGATGCCATTGATGAGTTCTTGGATTAAAAATCAACTGGGTTAAAAATCCATTTGTCTTGCATCAAAAAAGATTGGATGTCATTGATTTGCCATTGAAGATTGTTTGCCTTTTGAAAGAACTCATCAAAATTTGTTTGTCTTTTGAAGATTGGGCTAAAATTACACGCAGACAAATGATTGGATGCCATTGATTTGCACCAAATCAAAAATTACACGAACTCATCAATGGCATCGAAAAAAAAGAAAATATTTTATTTTGGCTTTTGAAGATTGAAGAAAAGAAGATGAAGAGAAAGGAGAAAAATAGATTGAGATTGAAGAAAAAAAGATCAAGAGAAAGGGGGAAAATGGATTGAGATTGAAAAAAAGAAGATGAAGAGAAGGGGAAAAATGGATTGAGATTAAAATAGTTAAAGTAAAATAATAAATTTTTTAGATTGTTTGCCTTTTGAAAGAACTCATCAAAATTTGTTTGTCTTTTGAAGATTGGGCTAAAATTACACGCAGACAAATGATTGGATGCCATTGATTTGCACCAAATCAAAAATTACACGAACTCATCAATGGCATCGAAAAAAAAGAAAATATTTTATTTTGGCTTTTGAAGATTGAAGAAAAGAAGATGAAGAGAAAGGAGAAAAATAGATTGAGATTGAAGAAAAAAAGATCAAGAGAAAGGGGGAAAATGGATTGAGATTGAAAAAAAGAAGATGAAGAGAAGGGGAAAAATGGATTGAGATTAAAATAGTTAAAGTAAAATAATTAATTTTTTAGATAATTTTTTTAAAAAAATAATGTGACAATGACGTGGCATGACGTGGCAGCGCATGCATCACACCACATTTCAAATGACTGATTGTCAGTTTTCGGGGGGTAATAATTCCACTTTAAAATAGTTCAGGGGGATAATAATTCTACTTTAAAATAGTTTAGGAGGGTAATAGGTCACCTTTAAAGTTTGAGTGTGCAGTTGAAATTTGGGGTAAAGGTTGGGGGGCTTTTGACCATTTTCTCTTTTTAATTATTAACTAATGTTGTCTTCTCCAATTAAACCCAACATAATCCTTCATCTCCAAATGCCAAATCTCATCTCTTGGATATGAGAACAAATACAGCTCCACCAAATATCCCAATAACCACCCACAATTTCAATCCAAAAATCAAAGTGTTCTTTGGTAATTCACTGTTCACAACTGCCGCATCATACACAACTATTTTCTAATCAGATTTCATTATTTCCCTTTACATACCATTCACAGCTTTATCAAATTTCCCACAATTCATTATTTATCAATTCTCAAAATACCGAGCAAATTACTATTGTTAAATTTAGCAAAAATGGTGTCAGCAACTGTGAAGAAGAGTTCTGCTACTGCTAAGAAACCCAGATCTAGAGTTTCGAGTTTTAGAAGATATCTTCAATTTCTTTTCATCCTTGCTTCTCTTTCAATTGCGATTCGTACCAGATATTTGACAGAGTAGTGAAATTGTTAAACTTATTAAAATTGTCTCAAGTTCCATGGTAATCACAATTTTTCACCAATTGAAGATGAACATAATAGGAATTTTTTAACTGAAGATGAAATTGTTAATTCTCAACTCTTTCTTGTTCAACTGAAAAAGCTCATCGCTTTTGGAGTAGTGGATGCAATGTTATCAGCACACATTGATTTGAATTTGAACTGCAATTTGAATTTTGTAAAAGATCGAGAATCTGCATAAGTTTGAAACTTTGGATCTGCTTTGTTGTTGTTGAATTCAATATGGCTGTTTTTCCTCTTTTTCTCTCGTCTTCACTGTTTCTCCCCTCTCTCGCGTATGGTTGTGTGTAGTAGTCTGTGTATTGTGTGCATTTCTCTACGTGTAGTGTTGTAGATGGTGTGTGTGTATAGAGAGTTGAGAGATGTGAGTAGAATCCATGAAAATGGCGTTTTAGGAGGGAACTAAAAAAGTAGGTGGGCCGGGCGCGTGTATACACGCATGGGTAATTGTTTGGTTTATATTGACACGCCAGCAATTGGAGGGGTATAAAATACATTAAAAAAATATTTAGAGGGGTAATGGGATTCTCATAAAGGTTGAGTGTGTAGTTGAGATTTCGACTAAAGGTTGGAGGGGTAATTGACCATTTTCTCTTAAATTTATAGTATTTTAATTATTTTTTGTTTTATTTACATATATACACAAGCTAACTTTACCTTATTAAATAAAATCTCATATTGAAAAATAAATTACAAAAATCTCAAATTAATTACTTAAATCCCTACCTTTTTTCATTTTCTCTCTCTTCCTTCTTATACATCCCAAATAGCTCTATATTTTCCTCCTAAAATCTTGCTACCTTATCTCTCCAATTATCTATCTGCATTAAACCTCTTTATTATCTCTCCATACCCACAAGTTCTGATCTACAATAATCTTGCTTCAAAAAAAAAATCTTCTCCATTTTCTTCGTTCAAAATCAATAAAATCTTCTCCGCCCAAAATTATCTTTTCTCCGTCTAAAATTGACAAGATCTTCTCCATTTTCATCAAAAACCCAGAAAAAAACTATAATTTTATCCAATATATGCTTCTATGAATTCAGGAATATATGTTTCTCTGAAAAGTTGAATCTTCTCCATTTAATGGTCGCGTATTGTTATTCCCATTGTTGATTTCGTTCTTGGTTGTTTTGATTATGAAAAACCCAATCTCCCAGAGAATCGTTCAAAGCACTGAAACAATCCAGTAACAATGAAGAAATTGAAGGAAGTTGCCAGTTCATGTTCAAACAAGAAAGCTCCAAAATGGTCAAGTAAGAAAACTGTTGATGATTCTGGACGACCACGTTTGCCGAAGGTTTAGTTATCATTAAAATATGTATTAGTAGCACTATTCTATGTATAAGATTTCATTATACAGTTGTTAAGATTTTATAGCGAATTGTATAAGATGTTCGTATACATGTGAAACAGTATTAGATTATATTTATTACTTGTATAAGATTTACGCATACATGTGAAACTGTTGAATGAGGTTGTCTTTTATCTGTTTTGGCAGTATGATTCTATGTATAAGATTTCATTATACATGTATTAATACAATATTATTAATTGTATAAGTTTTACACATGCATGTTTAATAATGTTCTAAAATTTGGTAACCTTATACATGAAACTATATTTGTATGAAGATATTGTAACATTGAATTGGTTGATCCATACAAACGCTTCACTACATGTATATTACTATAGCATAAAATGTTACAATGATAGCTGCCAAAGAAAAATTTCTGACGAAAATATTGTACGGTGATATAGATATCATGTCAAAATATTTCATCATACATAAGTCTATATGTATGATGAATCATTATACATTAGTATACCAGATTTTTACACATTTTAAAATGTATAGGAACAACCAATACAATAGTAATTACATTAACCGCAGTAACACATTAATAAATGAACTTCTTTAAAATCTATAACAATCAAATTTTTCATATTTATTCGACGTATAATAAAATACAATACATATCAGAAAAAATTAACAAAACTTAACAACTATAATACGACAACTGTAATTCCTATTAAAATATGTATTAGCAGCACTATTATATGTTCATATTAATTTTTCTGAGTGTTTTGCAGAAATTTTGACTTTTGAGAAGAGTCGCCACTTAATTTTGAAAAGGAATTAAGAAACCTTTTTATTTTACTTAGACGATTCAAAACAGGAAAATCATTTAAGTCAGAGATTCTAAATAAGTGGTTCCTATTAACGTTTTAGGAAGGTGTTAGGCACCTAAAACGTCCGCTAACTTGCGGTTATTCGGACTGTTTGAAAATCGTCTTTGACTAACTTTGAAAAAAAGTTGATTTTTGAAAAGAAAGCAATTTTAGTAATATTTTAGTGTTTATGCAAAATCAATTTTTTAGCGACCTGACTAAGGATTCGACTAGGTTCGCAAAACACTAAGGAAAACAAGTATAAAGAAGAGGGGGAAGGGGAGGAAGTAAGGGATTTAGGCCATCGGGCGCAAATAAATGAGACCTGTCCTAGTCTAATTGGGCTTTCGACCTATCTCACCTGTCCTAGCCTAATTTTCGAGCCTTTAGATTAAATTTTTCTCCACCTATTGTAGACACCTAATTTTGTCCCTCCCAAAGTCTACTTTAATTCATTTTTAGTTCACCTTACCATGTGTCCAACCCCATGTAATTATATCCCACAAAAATACAAAAATAAACAAAAAACAATACCTCTAACTAATTTATCTTATCCTAACAACCTACCCAATCAAAAGTTTCCACCTCCCTACCCACTCACATTTTTATCTTCACAATAACAAACTAAAAGAAAGAATATATGGGGGGACCCACCAAAAATTCCCACATCATAACAAATTCATGCCCATTATAAAAGAAAAATTCTAAGAGAGAAAAAGGGGGCTCATTCTTTGATCATCATCTTCTCCACAATAACAACAATCACAAAATAATATTCCTCACAACAACAAAAACAACAACAACAACAATAAAAAAAGGGCGTCGGTGAACAGTAATGGCGTGAAAAGTGACGGTGAATGGGTCATTATTTGTCAAGTTGGATTGTTAGTGTTAAGGTTCGGCTCGAGGTTTCCGAGTGCGGACTCTCTTTATTCGAATAACATTGAGTTTGAAAGCTTCAAATTTAAGGTCCAATTCTTTCTTCTCTTTTATTTAATTCCTATGTGATTGTGATTACGTGTGATTCGATACCGTGGTTTATTTGTTGATGTGAACTGTTGGTGACATTTGGGTGTGTGATGTGCTAAGCATGATTGCTGAATTTTTGTTATTCTCGATTGGTGGATTGTGTATTGAAATGGGTTAATCACATGGTTGAAAATGAATTAAGGTGGGAATTAAAAATGGAGGAAAATGAATATTGATTAATTTTGATGTATTGATAATGTTGAACATGATAGAATTGTGATACGTTGAACTTGGTAGGCAAACGTAGGTCGGGTAGGAAAATTTAGGAATAACGATTTGCTGGAGTGTTTGAATATGTGCGTGAATGGTACTTTCTACATTATTGCACGAAAAGTTTAAATTGTAATCATTTGGCCGGAGAATGCCCCCAAGGATTTGTATTGATTTATCCGGGGAATGCCCCGAAGTAGCATGTACGTAAAGGAGGCTCGTGATCAAGGCCCGGAATGTCGGGTGGAGTTTAGTTTAGGATTAGTTTAGAATAGAATATGTTTTATATTTCAGCACCTCTTTTATTTTGGATTGTATAATTTGGACTGAACATTATTTTGGTTTGTTTTGAATTTTGTGTGATTTGTTTGTTTGTTTGTTTTGTGTGTTTATGTGGTTTGTACATTTGTAATGTCAAATTAGCCTATACGCTCCACCAAGCGACCGTGGTCGAACCACGGGATCGAGGGATGCCTAACACCTTTCCCTCGGTCAACAGAATTCCTTAGCCGAAATCTCTGTTCGGGGATCAGCTTTTAGAGTCAAACCATTTCGAAAAGAATTTTTCAAAGGTGACTTGGCACACCGGATTATGCCAAGTGGCGACTCTGAATAAGAAAAGGAAATAATAATGTAAATAATTCTTTTTTTTCGAAATAAATTTTTCATTTTTGTCACCTTAATAATAAAACCCTTTCGAACTTAAAATACATATCTTTTTTTTGGAGTCGAAAAAGGGGTGTGACAGCTCTGGCGACTCTACTAGGGAACTTTTCAGAATTCGGTCTTATTTTTGGAGTCGTATCGCCTTTGTTTGGAATTATGGGTGTATAAACATTATTTGTGATTATTGTTTGTGTTATTGTTATCACTGTTGTGCATTTTCGTGCTCTTTGTGTACAATATTTATCTTATATGTTACCGCTTTTATATCTGGCATCATGTGTCTACCCCCAGGCCTTCTTTCTGCAACAAGTCCATAGTACACGTGTACACGACCTCTAGTTGAGTCACCCTTATTTTAGGGGGGGAGCCGTCGGTGTTATGGATTTGGTGGAAAGCAAAGCAGCCACTATCGACCATACGCTCCCCCAAACAACCTTGTTACTGAACCACAACGTAGGTCAACCTTTAGGTCATGCTTATGTACATCATATTGAGATCTAGCCGGGCCTACTTGGTCCTTTGTATGAGACTCACCTCTAAAGCATCCCTACGTGCTAAATGTTGCATCTTTGAGGATAACGTGGTCATTTGACGGACTGATTTGGGAAAAACATGTTTTAGAAGTAAAGTGTGTGGGTAATGGAAAAAAACAAGAAAAAAAAGAGTTTCGTAGTTTTTAGAGTTTTTTTTATGGCTTGTATTTTTCACAATTCCAAAATTCAAAAGGACTTTTTTACCTTTCGCACTCATTTTCTCAAAAAATATCAAAAAGATTTTCCTTTATCTCGTTTAGCATGCATTCACAATTCGAAAACTTCAAAAAGATTTTTCATTCATAGGATGTGTTTATAAAAGAAAAATAAAAAATAAAAATGATGTTAGAAATTTTTTACATTTCGTATAACGAAAATACCAAAAAGATTTTTCTTTCATAGTTGTTGATGTCATTTTTCTGTGAAGTATCAAAATGAAAACTCAAAATATTTTATTAACATGGTTCATCGTCTGTCTTCGGTCGTATCTCTTAAGTCAGGGTCTAGCCTATTATTTAATCATTAATTGTTCAATCTGGACGAACTACGCACCCCTGATTCTTCTCTTTCGGGAGTGAGATACGTAGGCAGCCTATTGTTGGTTCGGGGATCTTATTTGAAAAATTCAAAAATTTTATTCACTCTGCATTTAGAGTAGGCATTTCATTTACGTCTTTAAAAGAAAACTACAAAAAGATTTTCATTTAATAGGTTCAAGTTTCATTTTCACATGAAATTCAAAAATTGAAAACCCAAAAAGATTTTTCTTTGGTAATCACAGGTTTCATTTTGTATAGAGATTTAAACCTAAAAAAAATGCAAAAAGATTTTCGTCAATTCTTTTGACACTTAATTTCAAGAAAGAAAAAAGAGTTTAATTGGCCATTTTGGCAAAACTTCACGAACTACGCACACCTGATTCTCCCCTTTTGGGGGTGAGATACGTAGGCGCCCTTCTTGGGTTCGGTGGTCTTTTCAAGAAAAAAAGAGAAGTTTTAAAGAAAAACTGTTGAACTCTAACCATTTGTTATCTCTTGTCCATTTAGTTTAAGATGTTGGTTTGTGGCATTTTGGCTGGTCCTCCATATTGCTCCAAGTCACAGAGGAAGTTATGGTCAACAAGGATACCGAGTTAGTTGTCACTAATCAGATAGGGAGTTTGGGGAATGAGAATGTTGGCGATAATGAAGAGATTCAGAAATTAAGGCGGCAAATAATAGAAATGAATTGAGCTTGGGCTAATGGATGCCGCCTCCTCCAATTCCCACTGATCATCTGGAATATCTTTCTAGCTTGCCTCCCGTGTCATATGCACAATTTTCCATTTTTATTGATATGCCACAACATGCATCAGGATTGACTCCGGGGCAACAATATCCAACCACTTCCAAGGTTCATTTCCTCACTCCCCAATCCAAGACTACCATATACTCGTCTCCAGCTAATGTTCATGCTTTTGCGGTGCCACACCCACTTGAAACTCCTACTTTTGATGTTCATCCACAAGTTGTGCCTCCCTACTCTACAAGAGAGCCTGCATTGAATATTTTTGGTGATCAGCATTATGCTCTTGAGCCCACATTTAAGTTGACTGGTCCTTACGATTGCCCTCAACTGCCTGAATTTCCTCCTAACACTGAGAAGCCTGTTATGATAGAAGAACAAGCGGAAATATCCAGAAAATTGAGAAGTTTGGAACTGACTATGAAAAACTTGCAAGGACTTGGGGGGTACAAAAGTGTCTCATATAAAGATCTGTGCATGTTTCCAAGTGTACATCTTTCTCTTGATTTTAAAATGTCAAAGTTTGAGAAGTATGATGGACATGGTGATCCTGTAGCACATTCGAGACGCTATTTCAACCAGCTAAAGGGCTCTAGAGGGAAGGAAGAACTATTCATGGCTTATTTCGGGGAGAGTCTTTCAGGCCTAGCTTCGGAATGGTTTGTTGATCAAGACATTGACAAGTGGATTAGTTGGGATGACCTAGCTAATGGATTTGTGCAACAATTTCAATACAATGTGGAGTTGATACCTGACGAAAAATCCCTAACTGGTATAAAAAAGAAGAATACTGAGAGTTTCAGGGAGTATGCGATCAGATGGCGCAAACAAGCTGCTAGAGTAAAACCGCCAATGAAAGAAAGCAAGATAGTCTAGGTGTTTATTTAAGCACAAGATGAAACATATTATCAACACTTGTTACCTATATTAGGCAAGCCATTTATTGAGGTCCTCAAAATGGGGGAGATGATAGAGGATGGAATTAAGACCATTCGCATTGTGAGTTTTGCAACATTGAAAGCGACTACTCAAGCAATTCAAAAAGGTTCAGGAAGTGTTAGAGGAAAGAAGAATGAGTAATATGCATATGCTATTATAGTTTGACAACAGGCACGGGCAATAGTACCATACCATGGTTACCCACTGGCTCAAACCCAAGTTTATGGCCAAGTTCCACAGAATCCTTCCCAAAATCCATTATATTCCATTCCTTCATCTCCATATCAAGTGTATAATACGCAACCATATGTTCAACCCCCATCTTACCTACACTAGCGCACGCCAACTCTGTCGAGTTATCCTTCAACTCCATATACATACCTAAGCCCTTCTAGGACTGGTTTTCAATTTAAGCCAAATAATGAAATGAGACAGAAGTCGAGGGATAGCTTCACACCCATTGGAGAGTCGTATGCAAGTTTATTCCAAAGATTGGTACAGCAGGGCATGATCACTCCTCTCCTTGGGTATACTCCTGACCCACATTCAAGAAGTTTTTATCCTAATATACGATGTACATATCATTCCGATGTTCAGGGTCACAGTATTGAAGATTATCGTGCTTTTAAAAGAGAAATTCAAAAGATGATTCAAGATAAATCAATCATGGTGCAGAACATTGACAGTGAGGAAAGCTCTAGTCATGCTGATATGCAAACTAGTGGCTAAGATGTCAGGCTGAGCAATTAAGAAGTCACCCCTCTCCTTAGTAGGAAGGGGTTTGGTAGCTTGTTTTGTTTTATTTTCTGTTCTTCAAATTATTTTAGGGTTGTAGTTCGGGATCTATCTTGTTTTGTCCTTTTGTTGTTTATGTTCAAACCCTTCTATCTTTTGTTTTGACTAAATGAAGTGTCTCATTTTTCTTTGTGTTTTGAATATGTGTTGTTTGTTTGTTTTCTTTACATAGTACATTTTGTGTTAACTCTAGTGATATGACATGCTAGTGAAATTTTCAGCCAGATCTTAAAATCCAGTTTAAGCATGAACATTGAATCAGAGGGTTAAAGTTAGAAAAAGAGAGCATATGAGAAAATAGATAGAGTTCTGAGACATTTGGTGACAAGTTAAGGGAATTATTTTGAGAATCACAAGAATAACTGGGTCATCGATCGAAAGGCAAGTCCCAATTAGGTCAAATAGTGGACGTGTGATCCCTATATCAAGAGAAACAAGAAGATAAGTAGCTCTACGAAAGCATGAGTCATTTGATGTGAGGAATGTACAACAAAGCTGGAGTTTACAAAAGAAGTGTGACGCACAGACTCAATCTTCTTAAAAATATGTCGCAAATGATCTTCATCTCTCACTTCCAATTACATATTATGTACTTGCATTCTCAAGGATTGATATGATGAAGGCATTTCATTCTGCTATCCAAACATTGTGTCATCCTTTGTTTACCCCCTTTGAGCCTTAGTGTTATTTTCTTTCATTCCCCTCTTTTGGAATTAAGATAGAGTAAGCAAAGTTCAAAGAATAGTGTCGAGTAAAAGGATAAAGTCAAAAGAGACAAAATGTTTCCAAAAAAAAAAGAGTGTCAAGAAAAATAGAGTTAGAAAAAAAGAATCACAAAGTGAAAAGAGCGAATAAAAAAAATCAGATCAAAGCAAAAGAACAAGCTGCCAGAACTACGCGTGACCTAATTCTCCTCTCTCGGGGGTGAGATACGTAGGCTGCCCTACAAAGGGCTCGGTCCAACCAAATAAACAATTTAGAATCACCCAGTCAAAAGAAACTGGGGCATGAGTTAATCCTCATTGTTTGAGTCGATTCCAAAAGTTGTAAGTCCTAACCCACTTCAAGTGTCGTTTGGGCCTCATGCCATCTTTTCTTTCTAACCCTATCCAATAGCCAAGTTACAACCAAAGAAAGACCTTCAGATCAATCTTTGGGGACGTTAAGGCAAAGCATGCAAGGGATTTGATGATGTATTTGGGAACTACCTGTCTTCCTCAGCACAAGGAATCAAGAGAGAAATAAAAATGAGAGAGTCTTATTGGTGAAAATCCTCACGGGCACCGTGAGACGATTGTAAGTTGGGAGAAATGAGAATAAGAGAGTCTCATTAGTAAAAATGCTCACAGACACCATAAGACAATGGTGAGTTGAGGAAAACACCCTTCAAGGCATCACTAACCGAATGAGGTCTGAATGCAATTGGCCTAAGAGAGTAACTCAGTTTCAAGGCCATTAACTCAACAACAATCGGTAGAAAGTTTGGATGGAAAGATCAGGTAGCTTAATCCAAAATGCATGGTATAATCATTAGAGTTGACTATTATGTCTAGAAAAAAATTTCATTTCTTTGTTTCAAATGGGGACACTCATTGTCTTTTCTTTCTTCTCTTTATTTTTATTTTGTTTTCTTGAGTCAATTGTCTAAATAAAAGTCATTGTCATTTTTATCTTGTTGTTAAGTCAAGTCTTTGTCGAAACAAGTGAGAAAAGATTTCAAAACTGGCTACCAGCCTCTTCAATTGCAGAAAGCAAGACAAAACGCTAGCACATGAAAGAGACATGATTGTGAGCCGAAATAAGGCATAAAGAAAGTTGTGTCCACAGAAAATTCTGGGAATTCATGAAAATACCAAGGGTCAAAGAGTTTATCTGAGAAGCATGGCAAAGCAAAGATACTGTGTTTATTTCAGAAGAACTCTTAATAATCTGAGTTAGGATCAATGATGCAGCAAGTCAATGGCATATGCTAATAGTCGAAATCAAGATTAATGTGACAAGGGCAAGAGCGATTTCCACAAAGCCAAAGCCACAAACCAACTGCCATGTTTTTAAACTAACAAGTTTTCTTTGTATGAAATAGGAACACATGTTACCTTCGAATCAAGGATTTCAAATCCTAAACATCAAGCGCCGTGATTTTCTCACTTCTACAAATGCAAGAGGCAATGTTGCTGCACATATTTGGTATTCAAACCCATGGTAATTCAAGCGGCATTTGTAAGGAGACGCACTCCTTGTTTTGGTAATTCTAGCAACATTTGTAAAGAAACGCACTTTCTTATTTGGGTAATTCTAGCAATATTTGTAAGGAAACGAACTTCCTTATTTGGTAAATCCAGCAAAATTTATTAGGAGACGCACTTCCTTATTTTGGTAATTCAAGCGGTGTTGGTAAGGAGATGCACTTCCTTGTTTGGTTAATTCAAGCAACATTTGTAAGGAGACGCACTTCCTTTTTTGGACAATTCAAGCAATATTGTAAGGAGATGCACTTCCTTTATTTGGTTAATTCAAGAAACATTTGTGAGAAGACGCACTTCCTTGTTTGAGTAATTTAAGAGACATTTGTTAGGAGACGCACTTCCTTATTTTGTAATTCGATCGACATTTGTAAGGAGACGCACTTCCTTGATTGGTTAATTCAAGCAAAATTTGTTAGGAGACGCACTTCCTTATTTTGGTAATTCAAGCGGTGTTGGTAAGGAGATGCACTTCCTTGTTTGGTTAATTCAAGCAACATTTGTAAGGAGACGCACTTCCTTTTTTGGACAATTCAAGCAATATTGTAAGGAGATGCACTTCCTTTATTTGGTTAATTCAAGAAACATTTGTGAGGAGACGCACTTCCTTGTTTGAGTAATTCAAGAGACATTTGTTAGGAGACGCACTTCCTTATTTGGTAATTCGATCGACATTTGTAAGGAGACGCACTTCCTTGATTTGTTAATTCAAGCAAAATTTGTTAGGAGATGCACTTCCTTATTTTGGTAATTCAAGCTGTGTTGGAAAGGAGATGCACTTCCTTGTTCGGTTAATTCAAGCAACATTTGTAAGGAGATGCACTTCCTTGTTTAGGCAATTCGAGCAACATTTGTAAGGAGAAGCACTTTCTTATTTGGTTAATTCATGAAAACATTTCTAAGGAGATGCACTTCCTTGTTTGGTTAATTCAAGAAGTATTTGTGAGGAGACGCACTTCCTTGTTTGAGTAATTCAAGCGCCATTGGTAAAGAGATGCACTTCCTTGTTTTGATAATTAAAGCAACATTGGTAAGGAGATGCACTTCTTTGATTGGGTATTTCGAATTTTTATTTTTAGGTGATGCACTTCCTAACTTGAGTCTTGATTTCTAGAAAATGCACTTTCTAGTCGAGTTATTGCACTTAATCCTTAGGAGATGCACTTCCTTGCTAGTTTTCATTTGTCAGGTGACACACTTTTAACTTAAACTTGTATCTCTAGAAGACACACTTTCTAGTTAGAATCCCTCACTTTAATTCTTAGGAGACGCACTTCCTAGTCTTGCTTATTCAATTGTACTCTCAAGAGATGCATTTCTTGGTCAGAGTCTTGATTCATTATTGCAACATGCAAGTAGGTATGATGTGACTTTTCCAAAAGTCTTCTGATGATAAACTGGGGCAAAAATTCAATTTCTATTTTTGAAACTTTACTTTTCTGGCAAATAAAACCTCTTTATAATAATATTTGTTTGGGATAATTTTCTTTTTAGTTTTGATGTGATTTCAGGAGCCTGCCCGAAGCACAGGGCGAATAAATGGAAAACCAAGCAACAAGGTGAAGAAATTAAAAGTTAAACAGATTGAAAAATAGCAAGTCAGGAGCCCGCCTACAGAAAAGGGTGAAGAAGTTGAAAGCATGGCAACAAGTTGATGAACTAGCAAGTCAGGAACCCGCCTGGAGAATAGGGTGAAGAAATGAAAAGTCAAGCAACAAAGTGAAGAAGATGAAAGTCAAGCAACAAGGTGAAGAAGTTTAAAACAAAGCATCAACGTGAAAAGTCGAAAGTTAGCAAATTGAAAAATATCAGGTCAGGAGCCCGCCTGAAGAATAGGGTGAGAAAACTGAAATTTAAGCAACGAGGTGAAATAATTGAAAGCCAAACAACAAGTTGATGAAATTGAAAGTTAGGAGCCCGCCTGAAGAATAGGGTAATGAAACTCAAGTCAAAAGTCCAGAAGAAGCTGCATAGATAGGATTTTGTAATTTCATTTATGTTTTTAACTTGTAATTTTTATTTTTGATGTAATAACAGAGCCGCGGACTGGAACCTCAAAGGAACCTCACTCGACTCTCCAACTCGGCATAGTCCTTCTCTTTCCAATCCTTTGAAATACCCGTGACTTGATTCTCATAACTTGGGTAGGTAGGATGTCTTAAGTCATGACCCGGTTTTCCTTCTTTCTCTTGTTTCTTTCTTTGAATAATGGTCAAGTCAAAATTTGGTCTCGCTATCTACTTCTTTGTCTGAAAACACTTCGTGTTTACATTCAAAGGGGGCATGATGTAGACACCTAATTTTGTCCCTCCCGAAGTCTAATTTTATTCATTTTTAGTTCACCTTACCATGTGTCCAACTCCATGTAATTATATCCCAAAAAAATACAAAAATAAACAAAAAATAATACCTCTAACTAATTTATCTTATCCTAACAACCTACCCAATCAAAAGCTTCCACCTCCCTACCCACTCACATTTTTATCCTCACAATAAAAAACTAAAAGAAAGAATATATGGGGGACCCACCAAAAATTTTCACATCATAATAAATCCATGCCCATTATAAAAGAAAAATTCTAAGAAGGGAAAAGGGGGGTCATTCTTTGATCATCATCTTCTCCACAATAACAACAATCACAAAATAATATTCCTCACAAGAACAAGAAAAAAAAAAGAACAGTAACCGGTGAACAGTAACGGCGTGAAAAGTGACGGTGAATGGGTCATTAATTGTTGAGTTGGATTGTTGGTGTTAAAGTTTGGCTCGAGGTTTCCGGGTGTGGACTCTCTTTATTCGAATAACATTGAGTTTGAAAGATTTAAATTTAAAGTCCAATTCTTTCTTCTCTTTTATTTAATTCTTATGTGATTGTGATTGCGCGTGATTCGATACCGTGGTTTGTTTGTTGATATGAACTGTTGGTGACATTTGGGTGTGTGATGTGCTAAGCATGATTGGTGAATTTTTGTTATTCTCGATTGGTGGATTGTGTATTGAAATGGGTTAATCACGTGGTTGAAAATGAATTAAGGTGGGGAATAAAAATGAAGGAAAATGAATATTGATTAATTTTGATGTATTGATAATGTTGAATATAATAGAATTGTGATACGTTGAACTTGGTAGGAAAACGTAGGCCGGGTAGGCAAATTTAGGAATAACAATTTGTTGGAGTGTTTGAATATATGCGTGAATGGTACTTTCTACTTTATTGCACGAAAAGTTTAAATTGTTCTCATTTGGCCGGAGAATTCCCCGAAGGATTTGTATTGATTTATCCGGGGAATGCCCGAAGGATTTGTATTGATTTATCCGGGGAATGCCCCGAAGTAGCATGTACGCAAAGGAGGCTCGTGATCAAGGCCCGAAACATCGGGTGGAGTTTATTTTAGGATTAGTTTAGAATAGAATAGGTTTTATATTTCAGAACCTCTTTTATTTTGGATTGTATAATTTGGACTGAACATTATTTTGGTTTGTTTTGAATTTTGTGTGATTTGTTTGTTTGCTTGTTTTGTGTGTTTATGTGGTTTGTACATTTTTAATGTCAAATTAGCCGATACACTCCACCAAGCGACCGTGGTCGAACCACGGGATCAAGGGGTGCCTAACACCTTTTCCTCGGTCAACAGAATTCCTTAGCCGGAATCTCTGTTCGCGGATCAGTTATTAGAGTCAAACCATTTCGAAAAAGATTTTTCAAAAGTGACTTGGGTTAATCAAGTGGCGACTCTGAATAAGAAAAAAATAATAATAATGTAAATAATCCTTTTTTTTCTAAACAAATTTTTTATTTTTGTCACCTTAATAATAAAATCCTTTCGAACCTAAAATACATATCTTTTTTTTTGGAGTCGAAAAAGGGGTGTGACACATGTATTAATTACAACTTTGACTTTGTGGCCCGAACAGACGAATGAATAAATAAATAAATAAATAAATAAATAAATAAATAAACAAAATAAATACAGACGATAAAACAACAAATGAGACTTTTGAGTCTCTTAGCCACTTCAAAGATGAAATTTTAATCCACGTTTCTTCTTCTTTCGACCCCTTGCATTCGTATACCATGAGATCGATATGAGTTGATTTGATGAGGAAAATGCAATCAAGAGTTCATGGCGAACTCAGCCACAACACGTTCACATGCATCAAGATAAAGAGGAAAAGAATTAATATTCATATTATTAACTGGCTTAGTCTTACTATAACTAATTACATGTTATAATCAAACTGCAAATGATAGTTGTTTAAAAAGCTGATACCCAAGACAGTCCGAAAAAAATAGCCGCGATAGTGCAAAACAGCCTCAAACTACTGAAAGCCGCGATAGTGCAAATAAAACCTCCGAAATAAAACCTCAAACTACTGAAAGCCGCGATAGTGCAAAACAGCCTCCGAAATTTCCATTATTCAAAACAATAAGCTTAAAAGTCGAATACGGCTATTCTTCAAATACGGTCTTACAAAACCTCAAGAGTTTTAGACCCTGAAATTAATAACTAAAAAATATATATGAACCATCATCGAGGGAGAATATACACACAACAATGATTTTGGAATCAACGAGACCAAATCCATTCTCGTGTATAATATTCTTTAGCAAAGCCATTATATTCTCCATGGACTTCAAACAAACAGGAATACTGGCTTGAAATGAACCCAAAACAAAAAATAGAACTTCACAATTTTACTAAAGGAGAACATCAATCAATAAGCTAAATAAAGGAGCCAATGGGATACAGTATCTTTTATTCTCCTCCTTATTTTGGGGATCCTAAGATTTTCTAGCGACCTTTCATTATTGGACACATTTTGGTCATTCTCTTTGACATTTAAGAAGCCAAAGGAACTCGCAAAGTAGTCCTGCCAATGATATTACCAGCTGAACATAAGGACAACAACTCAAACAAAACAACATTCAACAAGCCAGTGAAGCGAAGAATTGAAATAGGGATCTCGATGGAAAATAGTATGTCAAACTCAGAAGCAATATACAATACAAAGCAGCAAATTGGAAGCTAATTAGTGATGCCGAAATCAGATAACAAATTGTGAAATTGAGACGCTCAAATAAGTCTGAAAACCAAAGATTTTAACGACTAAACTAGGAGTTTAACATCAAACGTAATCACATGGCAAAAATTCCCTCATCCAACGTATCCTATGGTCTTACAAGACCTCTACAGCAGCTAACCCAACATACAACAATATTATTATAGCGAAATCATAAAGAAAAGGGATGGAGCAGAGGAAAATAACAGCAAACTTAAAATGAAAAGAGGTGTTTACCTCTCTTAGAGCAGCAGAACGAGAGAGTGAGATGATTGTCGGACCCACAACCACCACAAAGTGATGTCGTCATCAATTCGGAACCCTCAATCAGTCTACACGAACCTTCAAGGTTTCTGACGGAACGACTAGCTTTCAAAGGAGAAAGAAAGAGCTAATTTTGCTAAAGAAATCGATATCCTCTAAAAAAAATATTTCTTCCGCTTTCTTATTTCCCAATTTCCAACCCCCGGATTTCGAACCCTAATTCTCCCACCCTCAATACAGTAACCCAATGGGTTCTTTATATAGAAGACCCCATTGGGGGTGTACCTTTGGGATTTTTAAGAGGGAATTTGAAATTCAAAATGGGGCTCCCCTTTCTCTAATCGATTGCATCCCTTTTGGATTTCTCCCCAAGAAATGACAAATAGGTGGACCAATTAAAAATAGGAAAAACTAAATTATTCCCTAAACCAATAAAAATCAACCAGATATTGTCCGAAATCATACAAATCATCCCAAAAATTTTGGGATTCGAATGTTGGAGGGGGCCAATGCATCAAATTAGGAAGCTTCTAGGATTTTCTCATTTGGAATTGAGTGGAACAGACATGGGTTTCGCGGGATACGGGTTCAAATCAGGTATTGTTTTTGAGAGAAAAAGGGAGATGCTCTCGTCGATGTTGAAGTTGTTATCTAGTGTTGTTGTACATTGGATGTTAATAAGGTATAATGTGGGCCGGGTTAGGTGCGGATTTGGGCTATTGGAATGGGTTAATAAGTTAGAAGGGGAAGATTTTGTTGTTTGTTATGTTGTTGGGCTGAGTGGAAAAATTTTGGGTTGCTGATGCTAAATTGGGTTGTTTACTGGCATGGGCTATTTATTGAATGACCAACAATAAACACAGACAATTATATTTAATTTTTATCCTAAATAAAATTCATGTGGCCATTGCATTGCAATCACGGCCAAATTGATTTTAATTAGGGTCCAATAAAATAAATTGACTAAATTGAAGCAACCTTTGAAACAATATTAATAACTAATACAATCCCGAGCTTCTTGGTTTCATAAAATCAAACAAATATCTCTCCGAATAAATTATTTTTGAGAATAAATTATAATTCAATCAAGATTTTAATCATTATAGATTTATTTCAATATAAGCCTTGATTACAATTCAACATTTTATAAAACAAATATTTAAGTATCAAAATTATATAATTTAGTATAATTGAATACGATAATATATGATCGCTAATGACAAAATTACGTACAGAAAATATTTTGAAAATCCTTTATTCGGATAAAATAAATGTTGTAATTTTATTCAAAAATCGAAGAAACTCTGAATTAAATGAAGTTATGGAGGGAAAAAAAATTAGGTGTCAACAACTGCCCCCTCCCTTTGGGTAGGGTGAATGCAAGTAAACCTGGGCAAAGGGAGGTTGACGCTCCTAACTTTTTGTTCGACCACAAATTCGTTTCTGAAAGAGGTTGATTTTTTCATGAGTTTCATGGAGTTATGGCCGGACCTCAGTATCAGGTTTCCTACATATCTTAGGTTGCATAAGACTTCAGGCCACTTGTAGTTCATAAAGTTTCACTTAAAGCACGATTTTCAACAAGTTCACAGGCTATCTCAGTTTTAGAGTTTTTGAAAAAAATCGAGAATCTGGGGAATAAAGGGATTAGGGGGAGTTGGAATACAGTCGAGTTTTCTACATAGATCCCATCCTACATATTCCTAAGATTTCAGGAAATCATACTGTTTGTAGTTCAACTCAATCGGTAGAAAAGATAGTCTTTTATTTCAGACCATCTTTGGCTCGAAATGAGTGACAAGTTGATTGAGTTGCGGAAAAGAGGCTTGTAACCTCTTAACCATGAATGTGGGATCCTTCACATCCATAGGCAAGCACTTACCTGGACATAATTTCCAAAACTCTAAGTGTGTTGCCACCCTAATTTGAAAGAAAGAGAAGGTTACCCTCAGCATGAGTTTAAAAATATCCTGAAGGTGAAGCTGAAACCAGAATATCCTAAAATACCCACATGCCTTCTAACAGGGGTGTGGTTGGATGGTGGTGTTGATCATCTTTTAGCTCGCGTCCAAAGAGTTTGACGTCTCTCTTTAGACTATGTCCCGTTTTGCTGCTATGAAAGAGTTCCACGTTGTGTTGCGTCCTACCTGAAGTGATCCACATCTATGTTTTTTATTTGAGATTTTCATCCTCTCGGATGCTCTTGACAATGCTTTATTCAAAAAGTGTTAGTGCTAAACATAATTCGCAAAGGAGATATATAGTCTTTTACCATATCTCCACGTGAGTTGTGGCCTGAAAAGCGGAATCCTCTCTTCATGTACCTATTTTGAAATGAAATAACTGGCGACAACAAATACCATACGCCTTCCTGAGTCGACTAACTAGATGTGAAGAAACTAATCACCCTGGCAAAGGTGGCATGTAAATCCCCTCATGTAGTTTTTCAATTCAGAAAAAGATTCCCCATATCTCACTGGAACGAAGGCTACTTTCTTTCCCTTTCAATCAGAGCCCATACAAAAGTAACCTTTTATAGTGGGGCAAAAGTATTCTTAGATCGATACCGACGAGTGAGTCTGAATATCCCTCAATAGTGGTCTTTCGAGGTTTGGAACCCCTCTCTATCTGATATGGTAATGAACGACGTCTTCTGCAAGACTGGAAATTCCTCAGATATAGCCTGCTGACAATGAGGGATCCTTGCTGCCTCACTATCATTTTGCGTCTTCAAAGAAGAATGAAGAATGGAAATAAAAGCACTATGCTAGGTCATAAACAAACCATAGGGGTGTCACAAATAAGAACAAGGTACCTCAGGCTAGGACGAAAGGAAAACGGCCTCGAGCGACGGATCAGTAGTTGACTCTAGGTGGGTAGCAGTAGAGTCAAGAAGCCTATCGACGAACATAAATTAGTTCGTTAGGAATAAGAGTTTTCTTTGTTTAGTCTAATCGAACGAGTACAAAAAGCAAAGAATGATATGTCTTCAAAGTGGGTAGTCCTTTTGGACACCGGTGATACTTTATGTAGAACGGTCCCTACAATCGTGTAATCTTGTGCTGGTGTGGCGGTTGTCTATATCACTTGCTGTATGTGGAATGATAACCTCTCCGGTTATAGTCGATGATCGATTTATAAATTTTCTTTAATTTGTCAATTTTTGGATAGTCTTGCACATTATTTGATGTTGGGTACGAGGCAACTTACAGATATCCTTTGAATTTCTAGCTTTTAGGTAATCCTGCACATTATCCGACTTTGGATAAGAGATGGTTTACAAATATCCCTTCAATCGCTAGCTTTCAGGTGTTCCTGCACATTATTTTGACATTGGATACAATATGACTTATAGATAATCCCTCAAATTGTTAGTCTTTGGGTAATCCTACACATAATCGATCTTGGATATGATGCATCTTATAGAGAACCCTTGAACGTATCAATTTGATGATCTTGCATATTCTTCGGTAAGGATTTAGTTGCGACTTATGGATAACCTTTGAACTACCGACTTTTGGGTGATCTTGCACACTATCCAGTTGGGATATTGTTATGGCTTACGGATGACCTATAGGCTATCAAATCATAGGTGATCTTGCACACTATCCTATTTCAAATAATATGACTTATAGATGACCCTCAAATTGTCAACTTCTAGGAAATTTTATCAATCTTCCTTAGATAGCCACTTAAAGGCATCCCTTCAAATCGTGTGCTCTCGATGCATTTAGATGCTGATTCATAAAATGATGAGATACCCTTGACGCCAGCATTCTTGTCTAGCGTGTCAATAGATATTAAATGATAATGACATCCTCGACGCTAGCATTTCTGTCTAGCGCGTAAAAAGATATTGAATGATGTTGATATCCTTGACGCCAACATTTCTGTATAGTGCATCAACAGATATTGAATGATGATGATATCCTCGACGCCAGCGTTTTTGTCTAGCGTGTCAATAGATATTGAATGATGATGATATGCAATGGCCCTCTCGGCAATGATATGTAATGGCCCTATCGGTAATGATATGCAATGTCCCTCTTGGCAATGAGATGCAATGGCCCTTGCGGCAATGATATGCAATGTCCCTCTTGGCAATGATACGCAATGGCCCTCTCGGCAATGATATGCAATGACCCTCTCGGCAATGATATGCAATGGCCCTCTCGACAATGATATGCAATGTCCCTCTTGGCAATGATATGCAATGGCCCTCTTGGCAATGATATGCAATGGCCCTTGCGGCAATGATAAAATAATTTTACCTGGCTTCATTTGTCAGTGTCCTGCTTTCTACATGTACCTGTACTCAAGGTAGACGATTAGTAAACACAAAGTCGCTTCTACTAGCGACTATTTTTAGGAAACTTCTAAATACAATATTTGTAAAGAAGACAAAGAGCTTTTGCTTGTCGCCTATGATCTCAAGAAATGAGATGGACAAATCGAAAGGTCCTCAATAAATGTGCATTAAGCCTATTTTTAGGGCTACCCTAAAATATCATTCTTGGGTATTAATGCTCTATTGTGACTCCCACTTTGCTCGGGGATTTTTGAAAGAGACCCTCGTTTTGTATATTGAACCCTGCATCCACAGAAAAATAATTAGTTTGAATAAAATTACTCCATGTTGATCTTCTTCAATCCTTGATTTGCTCCTTGCCATCTCTCGGTCATTCCACCATATCGGGACTTCCAACCTGACACTCTATCCCAAATGATGTCTAGGCAAGTACTAAATAAGAGTCGTAAGATTTTTGAAAATAGTCTTAAATTTTTTAAAATAATTTCGAAAACTTCTGTAAAACTGTAGAAAATCTCTGCCAGTCATGACATGTACTAGCTCAACGAACGTCTTCCTCGTGGTTTTGACTATTTCCGACGGACGGTTTCCAAAACTCATGATCATTGTTGGAGGGTTTCTTCAAGTAGTTCTATCATAGCCAAAAATTGAGTCTATCCAGACTTTGTTACAGTTCGTGGCATCCAAAGCTTCACTTTAACCTCTGGTGCTGGGGAATTTGGAATATGTTCCGACATTTGGTGGAAATTTTGAGGTCTTCCTCAAAATTTCTGCCCCAGTTTAAAGTTGTTTGAGATGATACCAATCCGAGTGGATCTGAAGTCTTTGCTGATCTTCATTCTCTTTGTTGGATGTCGATCTTCTCTTGTGAATTTTCTAGATTCCTTCTCGAAAATTCTGCCCCAGTTTCCATTTCCTGGGGTTATATGATCGAGCCGTTGGGGCGCCTACGTATCCCGTTAAAGCAGGAATCAGTTCAAAAGTAGTTCAGGACTATGCTAAGGATATATGTAGAAAAATCTAATGGGTTGACCGAAGCCGACATAGGCTGCCTACGTATCTCATTCTTGAGAATTCAGGTCATCAAGTAGTTCATACATAGAGGGAAAGGATAAATTTTCCTAAGGGGTTGACCGAAGCCGACATAGGCCGCCTACGTATCCCGCTCTTGGGAATTCAGGTCAAACTTAGTTCGTACATAGGGGGAAAGATTCTAGGCAGTTACATACTAGAAAACAACATTACTATGAACACGATTACAAGTAAATTAACTAAAGAAACACGAAAACTAGAACGTCCTTTAAACATAATATCTCTTTACCGCATCAGAATTGATTGGTTTGGTCCACTCTGTGCCATCCATCTCAGACAAAATTAGAGCTCCTCCAGAAAGTACCTTGCAAACTATGTATGGCCCTTGCCAGTTTGGAGCAAACTTGCCCCTGTACTCCTCTTGGTGAGGGAATATTCATTGGAGAACTAGTTGCCCCACTTCAAATGTTCAAGCTCTTACCTTCTTGTTAAAAGCATGAACCATCCTATGTTGATACAGCTGACCATGGCATAAAGTGACCATTCTCTTTTCATCAATCAACATGAGTTATTCATAGCGAGCGCGGACCCATTATTCGTTACTCAGTCCAGCTTCCTGAATAATCCTTAGGGAAGGTATTTCAACCTTAGTAGGTATCATAACTTCATTTCCGTAAACCAGTAAATAGGGAGTTGCCCCAGTGGAGGTTTGAACCGTTGTTCGATACCCTAAAAAGGCGTAAGGTATTATCTCATGCCATGATCTATCATTTTTTACCATCTTTCTCAAGATCTTCTTGATATTCTTGTTGGCAGCCTCCACGGCTCCATTCATTTGGTGATGATACGCAATCAAGTTGCGATGCACAATCTTGAACTGATCACAAATTTCTTTCATCAAGTGACAGTTCAAGTTTGTCCCATTATCAGTAATGATCGATTTCGATACTCCAAATCGGCAAATCAAGTTGTTCCTGATGAAATCTGAAACCACTTTCTTAGTGACGGCTCTATACGAAGCAGCTTTGACCCACTTAGTGAAATAATCAATGTCAACCAAAATAAATCTATGCTCATTCGATGCTAATGGCTCTATTGGTCTGATGACATCCATGCCCTAAGCTACGAAAGGCCAAGGCGACTTCATTACATGAAGCTCGTGTGGAGGCATTCAAATCAGATCTCCGTGTATTTGACATTTTGGACATCTCTGCACATACTTACTACAATCATTTTCCATAGTCATCCAGAAGTAACCGATTCTCATGATCTTTCTGTCAAGGACGAACCCATTCATGTGGGGCCCGCAAACTCCATCGTGTACTTCTTTTATCATTTTATCGGTTTTCACAGCATTGACACGTCTTAAGAATCCCAAATCAGGAGTCCTCCTAAAAAGGATTTCTCTATTTGGAAAATAGTTCTTTGCCAAACGCCGGATTGTCTTCTTTTGGTTGTTACTAGCCTCCTCAGGATATATTCCAGATTCCAAATACCTCTTAATGTCATAGTACCAAGGCTTTCCATCAGGCTCTTCTTCCACGTGTACACAATGTGTGGGTTGCTCCTTCAAGCTCATCTCCAAAGGATCAATGTAACGCTGATCCGGGTGCTGAATCATGGAAGATATAGTGGACAAAGCGTCAGCAAACTCATTTTGTATCCGTGGGATATGTCTAAAATCAACTTCCTTGAATTTTCACATAATTCTTGCACCAGCTTCACATAAGGAGTAATCTTGGGATTTTTTACCGCTCATTCTCCCCGTACCTGGTGAATCAGCAAATCTGAATCTCCGATGACTAACAATTCATGAACACCCATGTCAAATGCCAATTTGAGACCCAGGATGCAAGCCTCATATTCGGCCATGTTATTGGTGCATGGGAAATGCAACTTAGCAGTTATCGGATAATGTTGGCCCGTCTTTGACACCAAAACTGCTCCTATTCCTGAACCTTTAAAGTTGACCGCGCCTTCAAAGAATAGCCTCCATCCGCGGTAAATCTCTGTAATATTTTCCCCTATGAATAAAATTTCCTCATCTGGGAAGTAAGTTCGAAGTGGCTCATATTTCTCATCAACCGGATTTTCTGCCAAATGATCCGCTAAGGCTTGCCCCTTGATTGCCTTTTGGGTTACATACACAATGTCAAACTCACTCAGCAACATTTGCCACTTGGCTAGCTTTTTTGTAGGCATGGCCTTCTGAAATATATACTTTAACGAATCCATTCTCAAGATGAGGTATGTTGTGTAGGACGACAGATAGTACTTCAACTTTTGTGCTGCCCAAGTCAAAGCACAACATGTCCTTTCTATAAGAGTGTAACGGGCTTCATATGGTGTGAATTTTTTACTCAAGTAGTAAATGGCTTTCTCTTTCCTACCGTTCTCCTCATGTTGCCCAAGGACACATCCGAAAGCATTTTTTGAGACTGACAGGTAAAGCAAAAATGGTATTCCTTCTCTTGGCGGCACTAAAACCAGCGGTGCAGATAGGTATTCCTTGATGCGGTCAAAAGCTCTCTGGCATTCTTCTGTCCACTCATTCAATGCATTTTTCTTCAGCATCTTGAAAATTGGCTCGCATATGACTGTTGATTGAGCGATGAATCTACTAATGTAATTCAAATGACCCATGAAACTCATGACTTCTTTCTTGGTCCTCGACGGTGGCAAGTTCTGAATTATCTTGATTTTGGATGGGTCTAACTCGATGCCTCTTCTGCTGACTATGAACCCCAGTAACTTTCCTGATGGCACACCAAAAGTACACTTAGTCGGATTTAACTTCAAACTGTACTTTCTTAATCTGTTGAAGAATTTCTCCAGATGAGTCAGATGATCCGAACTCTCACGGGATTTGATAATTACATCATCCATGTACACTGCAATCTCTTTATGAATCATATCATGGAAAATCGTCGTCATAGCCCTCATATATGTTGCACCCACATTATTGAGATCAAACAGCATTACCTTGTAAGGATAAACACCCCAGGGCATAATAAAAGCCATTTTTTCTACATCTTCCTCATCCATCAATATCTGATGATACCCGGCAAAACAATCAATAATTGACTGCATTTCATGCTTTGCACAGTTATCGATGAGGATTTGGATGTTGGGCAACGGAAAATTATCTTTAGGACTAGTTCTATTCAAGTCTCTATAGTCAACATAAATTCGAATCTTGCCGTCCTTCTTCGGCACAGGGACGATGTTGGCCAACCACGTTGAATATTTTGTGACCTCCACAACCTTAGACTGGATTTGTTTCATCACTTCTTCCTTGATCTTTAGATTTAAGTTTGGCTTGAACTTCCGCATTTTTTGCTTGACTGGATCAAACTCTGGATTTATTGGCAACTTATGTGACACAATACTGATGCTCAATCCCGGCATGTCATCATAGGAACAAGCAAACACATCAATATATTCCCGCAATAGGTGAATGAGCTCTCTCTTTTATGCTTCCACCAGGTGGACACTGACGCTTGTTTCTTTGATTTCATCATGATCTCTGAGGTTGACTGTTTCAGTTTCCTCCAGGTTGGGTTTTTCCTGATTCTCAAACTCCTCCATATCTTCAACTAATTGTTCCCCATGACCGTCCTTCCAATCATCATCGTTCCCTTCAATTTGTTTGTTTAAACTTTGACATGACATGACATTGGCGGATTTTAAGTTGTTGTTACTGTAAGGAACAAACAAACCAAGTTAGATAATAACAAACTAATAACAAAATATATGACTAGGAGTGTTTTAGAAATAATAGACTTTTCTAAATAAATGAAGGCCTTTTCATTGAAATTTGAGAAATAATTACAAAACCGTGGCTCATGACTTGCACAAATACAAGTCCATGCCTTTTTGAAAGCAATAAAATACGGCAAGAAAGTTTTGGAATATAAAAGGTGGATCGCGGGGCCTCCTCCGAATCATCACCAATTTTAAAAATGATTAGTAATTGCCCTTTCATCTACCACGACGAGCGATGGGTTATGAGTGGAGTGGAGGTCCAGTTTTGCAAGGCCTCCCCTGGCGCCATCTTCTTCAACCCACAGGATTTTGGGAAATCTTCTGATACAGCATTGCATCCCTCGAACAAATCTCCTATCCCATCCCTAAGACCATCATCATCTAGCAACTCTCGTATAGCAAATGACTGGCACAGGAGTGGCAAGGGCCTAAACAAAGTTTTCTCTGACTTATCTTCAACCCTACCCTTCTTGGTAGGCTGATATCCTAATCCATACTTAGAGCCTCTCTCTGGGATTGCAATAGGCTCGATAATTCCTTGTAGATCCTTACCCAAACCTCGACCAGGTTCGAACCCATTTCTTAACATCACCGTCGTAATCATTTTATAGATAGAAGGCATTGACACTTGGGACGTTGAATCCCTGTCCATAACATTTTCAATTTCCACTGTATAAAAACTTCTACCTTTTGGAATATCTTCAATCACTGGCACATAACCATTGGGACGATCCGCTCGACTTCCTTCTCCTTGGATGACTACTTCATGATCCTCCCAAATGAACTTCAATAATTGATGAAGGGGTGATGAAACTGCCTTTACACCATGTATCCATGGTCTTCCCAAGAGCAAGTTGTAGCTAGGATGGATATCCATAACATGAAACTTATTTTTGAACTCAGCAGCTCCCATTTGGATGTGCAAATCAAGTTCTCCTATGGTATCTCTCTACCCTCCATCGAATGCTCTCACATTTATGTGGCTTTGATGAATTTTCCCCAAATCATAGCCCATTTGAACCAACGTAGAGAGGGGACAAATATTCACACCAGATCCATCATCTGTTAATACCTGATTAATTGCATAATCTCGACAAATGACGGTGACATGCATGGCTTTGTTGTGCATCGCCCCTTCAAACGGCAAATCTTCATCACTGAATGATATGCGATGATTCCTCACAATATTTCCTATCATCAAAGCCAGGTCCTCAATACTTGTCCCTGCGGGAATATATTTTTCATCCAAGACCTTCGATAAAGCTTGTCGGTGGTATTGCGAACTCATTAATAGTGCCAAGATAGAGATTTGAGTTGGTGTCTTATCTAAATGTTTGACAATTGAATAATCTTTGGGTTGCATACGCCTCCAAAACTCCTCGGCCTCCCCTTCAGTGATTGGCCTTTTCTGTTAATCCTTTTTGTTGGTCAATTCTTCAGGGATGTAGCATCATCCCGATCGCGTCATCCCTTGGGCAGCATCGGTCTGCACAATAAATTCTTTCCTTAGCGTGGGATCATACACTTGGTTCGGGGCCGTCATCACTATAAATGGGGCTCTCTCATTGACACTTAAAGCAGCCACAGCTCTCTCTATCTTTTCTACCTCTTTCACTCTTTTGTGCTTTTCTGAATTCACCTTGGTAATTATTTTGCCAGATGCCAATTCACCATCTATATCAACCATGTTAATTGTAGGTTTCCCATGATTAGGCAATGGATTATTGTTAATATTTAGTGTAGGCGATTGGAGCATGATGACCTTCTGATCGATCAAATCTTGGATCTTATGTTTCAAGTAGATACAATCCTCGATACTATGCCCCACTGCTCCTAAATGATAGGCACAATGTTGATTGGCATGAAAAAACTGAGATTTGGGATTGACAGGCCTTGGCTGTATCGGTTACAGATGACCAGCATTCTTCAATCTTTCAAACAATTAGGTGTGACTTTCAGCTAGTGGGGTAAAGTTTCGGGGAGGTTTCTTTTCGTGGTTTGGATGTTGGGGATTGTACTGGCTTTGATTTGTAGGAGGAGGTACTTGGTGATAATTTGGAGGTGCTTGGAAATTTGTTCAGTTATTTGAAGAAGTGGATTGGAAATGAGACTGATAATTTGGATGTGGAACTAGATATTGGAGAAAGATATTTAGCTGTGGAGCTTAGTATGAGGATCAGAGGTTTGGGAGTGGAGTTTGGTACTGAGGTTGGGCATTTGAGAGTGGAGCTAGGTATTGGGGGTGGGCGTAGAACACGTGTTGAAGTTTGGGTGACGGCGGAGAAGATAAACAACAACAACTACAACAAACCCAGTATATTCCCACATAGTGGGGTCTGGGAAGGGTAAAATGCACGCAGTCCATACCACTACCCCCCAAAGGAGTAGAGAGGCTATTTCTGATAGACCCCCGGCTCAAGACAAAAGACCATAGACCAACAGTCATGCAACATGATAAAGAACAAAGAACAAACACCCACAAAAATAAAGTATAATTAACCAAAAGGTAAGCAATATGCTAAAGTAACAAAAGAACCAACATTCACAAAAAAAAAAATAGTATAATTAACAACCCAAGGACCCCCTCCCCATAACTGGAACTCCCAACAAAGATATCCTTAAACCTCCTAACTATGGACTACGACTCGACCACCCACCTTAGCCTTCTAGTTTAATACTCTTCCTCCAAACCTTCCTATCTAGGGTCATGTCCTCAGTAAGCTGTAATTGTTCCATGTCACGTCTAATCACTCCTCGCCAGTATATTTTTGGTCTACCCCTACCCCGCTTGAAACCCTCCAAGGCCAACCTCTCACATCTACAGACTGGGGCATCCGTGCCCCGTCTCATCACGTGGACAAACCATCTCAACCTCATTTCCCGCAACTTATCCTCCATCGAAACCACTCTCACCTTCTCCCAAATAGTCTCATTCCTGACTCTGTCCTCCTTCGTAAATCCACACATCCAACGTAACATTCTTATTTCTGCAAACTTCAACTTTTGGACGTGAGAATTCTTAACAGGCCAACACTCTGCCCCATATAACATGGCCGACCGGACCGCAGATCTATAGAATTTACCTTTAAGCTTAAAAGGCACCTTCTTATCGCATAAAATTCTCGAGGCAAGCCTCCATTTCGTCCAACCTGCCCCAATACGATGGGAGACATCCTCATCAATCTCCCCATTCCACTGGACCATAGACCCAAGATACTTAAAACTATCCCTCCTACAAACCGCCTGCGACTCCAATTGCACCACTACATTGTCCTCTTACCTCAAGTCGCTAAACTTGCACTCTAAGTACTCCGTCTTGGTCCTACTCAACCTGAATCCATTAGATTCCAGGGTCTGTATCCAAACCTCCAACTTACCATTAACACCTCGGCATGACTCATCAATCAAAACAACATCATCCGCAAAAAGCATACACCAAGGAACCTCCCCTCGTATATTTTGCGTCAACAAATCCATCACCAAGGCGAATAGGAATGGGCTAAGAGTCGATCCCTGGTGCAGCCTTGTCAAGACCGAAAAGTGCCAGGAATCCACTCCCACCGTCCTTACCTGAGTCTTTGCCCCCTCATACATGTCCTTAATCGAACGGATGTACGTCACTGGATTGAACCTCTTTTTGTTTTTGTAACAGGATTAGCAGAAATCACACCTACATCTTCCTTTTTATTCTTTGAGAACATGACAGTCCCTGACGACGTCGGGGTTTTGGCAATCTTTCCTGTCCGAATGCCTTCTTCCAATGATTCTCCGATTTTACCAAATCCGAAAAAGTTGCCCTGATAGCGCACACCTTCCTAGTATAATATTCTCCTTCTTGAGCGTGGGAGAACACGGATACCATTTCCTCCTCGAACATGAGGGGTTGCACTTTGGCGGCTTCTTTCCTCCAACGAAAAGCATAGTCCCGAAAACTCTCAACATTCCTTTGTTTGATTCAATCTAATGAATATCGGTCAGGGACTATTTTAATGTTGAATGCGAACCGGTCAAGGAAACCCATGGCCAATGCTTTCCAACCAGTCCACTTTTTTGGCTCCTGAGACATGAACCACTCCAAGGCTTTGCCACTTAAACTTCAACTGAATAGGCTCATCAATAACGCCTCATTTTTTCCTATCCCTACCAGTTGCTCACAGTACCTTCTTAGATGGGACATTAGATTTCTGGTACCATCAAACATCTCAAACTTAGGGACTTTGTACCCATCTGGTAGGTCTACTCCCGGGTGAACACATAAATCGTCATACCCCAAACCGTTGTGGTCCCTGGCTCCACGAGACTCTTTGATCCTCATGATCTCTTCCTTCATAGCTGGTAAATTCCTTTCATGTTGGGTCCTACACTCTTTCTCCTTCTCCTCATAATGGTCCATCTCAGGGTTAGGAAGGACTTCATAAATATCAGGGGATATGATGGCTTGAGGGGGATTTGGAAGGGAGGCTTGATTTTACGGAAGAAAGAAACTTGATTGGTAAGTGGGGAGGATGTTTTGGAATTTGCAAAGGTTCTGTGGAATTTGTGAGTAGTTTGGTGGAATCTGAGAAGGATTTTGCAGATTTGGAAAGGAATCTGGTGGATTCGAGGATAGATTTGATGGATTTTGTGGGTTTGGGAGTGAATCTTGTGGATTTAGGAATGAATTTTCTTAATTTGAAAATATGTTTAGGGGATATGAGAATGGATTCGAAGATGGGTTTTGTGGGGTTAGAGATGGATTTTGTGGATGGTAGGCATCTGGGTTATTTTTGTGATTAGTGTTTTGGACAAGTGGAGGGGCAGAGACGGACGATATGTTATTTGACTGATCCCTGAGAATAGGTGTGATGAGGGAAGGTATTTGGAGTGGAGTCCCGTGTCCTCCTGGAGCGAGGGCATTGACAGTGATGGACAAGTTAGCCAAATCTCGAGTGTGATTTATTTCCTCCTGAAGCATTTCTAACTTTCTTGCAAGTTCTGCAATCATTTCATTCTGTTCCGCTATCACATTGTCCCGGATAGTCAGTGCACTTTCTTCGTTATTTCCTGTTATTTTTGAATTATGGTCAGAGGATGGGATTTTGTGCGCTTTTGATCGGGTGAAGTAGGGATGTTCTGCCAGCTTATATCAACACGGAGTAATTTCTATTATCTGTAAAGTAAAACAACTCAAAGGCAGATGTGTTAGTTTCCGTATATGGTAAGTAATGCAAAATATTTGACAGGAAATAACCACATAGAGTTGCTTGAGTCATAGCCAAATTCATCCATAGGACATGGTGGATGAACTTGCCTTTGATCCAAACAAACGCACATAAGCACATAAAACAGTTAAATCACACAAAAATATTATAATAACGCGTATCCTAGCTGGGGTGACCCTGTTTGAGCCAAGGGTTCAGGCCTAACGATTTTTGAATAAAATATATGCTTCTTCGAAGTCAATACATTAACCCCCAACTCATATAGACACAAAAAAGGGCATAAATACATACAAAAGATAACGAACAAGGGATACAATCTTTAGGGAAAAGGGGAAATAACATGAAAGAAGATAAGTTCCCGTGTAGGGGAAATAGGAAAACTAGCTACTGGAGGCTCCTTCGTCTACCTTTGCCTTCTTTGCCTTGTTTACCTCCTGTTCTATTTGATACCTATTGATGATAAGATGACTTCCACATAATTGTGCCTTGCAGTCGTAATTCATTTTCCCTATGCTATCGAGTTGGGAGGCCATGCTATCATCCAAATTGATTAGACATTGCCTGGAATTATCAGCTTCTTGCCTAGCTCTTTTCAACTCTTCCCTCAACATACGTATAGTTAAAGCGTCCTCCATGTGTATCTTTCGATGCGCGATTTCACTTTTCTGGAACTCATCTTGTAGCCTGTAGAGTCGGATTTGATGCTCGAAATCTACATCCACAAGCCGAGTGGGTATATTTGGTCCCGAAATTAATGCTCCGGTGAGACTCTTTTTCAACCACTCCTTGTAAGTATCGTTGACTTCAGGGTCATGATCTGTACGGAAAGTCACTTCCGTCCACTTTCTTCTTCTCCATCCATTTATCATGACGTCTTTGAGTGGAGACTCACTTTTATCTTGGTGAAAAAACTAAGCACGAAATCTATTTATGGTGCCTCCTGCTTGATCTCGAATTGCCTAAGAACTCTGCCAAAATTGTAGGGTCGGGTCCCCCTGAGACCGGGAAGCACTAGAAAGGCCACTTGCCCCTTCGAATGATGTATTTCCCTGAACGAAGAGAGTTAATGAACCATTGAACATCGTCATCTCTTAATTCCCCAAAAGTCTTAAACCAAAATTCATGAGATGCTTCCCTTTTGAACCTGTGTAGAAACAACCACATGTCATGCGAAGCCAGCATATCCACCCTTGTTTTATGATCAGGTTGTACCGTTCTCGAATCCTTTACCAAATGATTCATCATCCACCATTGTACTATGAGTTTGCAACCTTGAAAGAAATGATTTTCGACTTGACACCTTCCCAAGGCTCGATATATGTCAGCGACAATCATGGGAGCTAAATTATGGAATACCTTGGTAGAATCGTAATCTACTCCAAAGAAAAGTGCATGGGCCACCGTAACAACCCTTGGATGAATTGTGCCATTTTCCCCCTGTGGGAACACCATGGTTCCGAGTAGACCTACCGCAAACTCAAAGGCACTCATCTCCTTCCATTTTGCTTCGGACTCAAATTTATGTCCAAATTTGTGGAAGGCATTGAATCTTCCAAACCGATGATACAACTCCCAAAAAGTGATATTTGCTCCATCACGTTCCCCTAGCCAGGTGTCGTCATCGGTTAAAAATGCCTCTTTGATTATTTGACGGTCTCACACGGCAGGAACTAAAATGTTCTTATCAGGTTTCTCTTTTCTCTTGAAACATATTTCAATACTATCATAGCAAATTAACACTCCTTCGATGGTAGGAGTCAATTCCACATCTCCGAAGCAAAACACCATATTCTGATCATCTCAAAAAGTCGTAAGCACATGGATCATTTCGGACCAAGCGTCCATTTCGATCAACGAAGGCAGGTGCCCGATGTGTGTCCTAACAATTTTTCTCTCATCTGGACCCATGTAATCCCATTACAATTTCAGGTCATCGTCAAGTTTGGTAACCATCTTGAACTTTTCACGAGAATGAAATTGAGTCATATCTACATAAAAGAAGACAAAGATAAGCCTTTCCCTGACCCCAAAGGATAATGGATTGAATTTAGACAAGCATATATTTCTCCAACACATAACTATGATCTGTCTGTGATTGACTCAGGGTAAATAGACGTAGGGCAAGTTTTCTAATGGGCCCAATACCCCGCTTGGGTATTGGGTCGTCCTAAGCTCATGCCTAAAATAGGGTTTTGGTTTCGTTCTATCCTCGGTGTCTAGAGTGGGTTTGAACACTGGTTCTCAAGCGAACAACTTGAGTTTGAAAATACAAACAGCCATCAGACGACTCACATGCTAATAAACTATTTGTATTTCTAATACATTTTTGGAATAGATTAATAGGGGTCGGGATACCCACAAAACTCCAAAACAGTTTAAATAATGTAGGAATATGCCATGCGATGCGATAATTAAACTCTACAGAATCGAAACACATTAACACATAAATAGTTAATCAAAAAACAAAATCAAACATTTGGTTAGAACCTAATTAGAGATCCCCAGCAGAATCGTCATTTCTGTTTTGTGGAAATTTTGACTTTTGAGAAGAGTCGCCACTTAATTTTGAAAAGGAATTAAAAAACCTTTTTATTTTACTTAGACGATTCAAAATAGGAAAATCGTTTAAGTCAAAGATTCTGAATAAGTGGTTCCTATTAACGTTTTAGGAAGGTGTTAGGCACCTAAAACGTCCGCTAACTTGCGGTTATCCGGACTGTTTGAAAATCGTCTTTGACTAACTTTGAAAAAAAGTTGATTTCTGAAAAGAAAGCAATTTTAGTAATATTTTAGTATTTATGCAAAACCAATTTTTTAGCGACCTGACTAAGGATTTAACTAGGTTCTCAAAACACTAAGGCAAACAAGTATAAAGAAGAGGGGGAAGGGGAGGAAGTAAGGGATTTAGGCCATCGGGCCCAAATAAATGAGACCTGTCCTAGTCTAATTGGGCTTTCGACCCATTTCACCTGTCCTAGCCTAATTTTCGAGCCTTTAGCTCGAATTTTGCTCCACCTGTATTAATTACAACTTTGGCTTCGTGGCCCAAACCGATGAATGAATAAATAAATAAATAAATAAACAAAATAAATACAGACGATAAAACAACAAATGAGACTTTTGAGTCTCTTAGCCACTTCAAAGATGAAATTTTAATCCACTTTTCTTCTTCTTTCGACTCCTTGCATTCGTATACCATGAGATCGATATGAGTTGATTCAATGAGGAAAATGCAATCAAGAGTTCATGGCGAACTCAGCCACAACACTTTCACATGCATCAAGATAAAGAGGAAAAGAATTAATATTCATATTATTAACTGGCTTAGTCTTACTGTAACTAATTACATGTTATAATCAAATTGCAAATGATAGTTGTTTAGAAAGCGGATACCCAAGACAGTCCAAAAAAAATATAAACCCCCCGAAGTTCCTCTTTTACTCCAAATAAAACCTCAAACTACTGAAAGCCGCGATAGTGCAAAACAGCCTTCGAAAATTCCATTATTCAAAATAATAAGCTCAAAAGTCGAATACGGCTATTCTCCAAATACGGTCTTACAAAACCTCAAGAGTTTTAGACCCTGAAATTAATAACTAAAGGAAATATATGAACCATCCTCGAGGGAGAATATACACACAGTAATGATTTTGGACATCAACAAGACCAAATCCACTCTCGTGTATAATATTCTTCAGCAAAGCCATTATATTCTCCATGGACTTCAAACAAATAGGAATACAGGCTTGAAATGAACCCAAAACAGAAAATGGAACTTCACAATTTTACTAAAGGGGAACATCAATCAATAAGCTAAATAAAGGAGCCAATGGGATACAGTATCTTTTATTCTCCTCCTTATTTCGGGGATCGTAGGATTTTCTGGCGACCTTTCATTATTGGACACATTTTGGTCATTGTCTTTGACATTTGAGAAGCCAAAGGAACTTGCAAAGTAGTCCTGCCAGTGATATTACCAGCTGAACAGAAGGACAACAACTCAAACAAAACTACATTCAGCAAGCCAGTGAAGCGAAAAATTGAAATAGGGATCTCGATGGAAAACAGTAAGTCAAATTCAGAAGCAATATACAATACAAAGCAGCAAATTGGAAGCTAATTAGCGATGTCGAAATCAGATAATAGATTATGAAATTGAGACGCTCAAATGAGTCTGAAAACCAAAGATTTTAACGACTAAACACATCAAACGTAATCACATGACAAACATTCCTTCATCCAACGTATCCTATGGTATTACAAGACCTCTACAGTAGCTAACCCAGCATACAACAACATTATTATAGTGAAATCATTAAGAAAAGGGATGAAGCAGAAGAAAATAACAGCAAACTTAAAATGGAAAGAGGTGTTTACCTCTCTTAGATCAGCAAAACGAGAGAGCGAGGTGATTGTCGGACCCACAACCACCGAAAAGTGACGTCGTCGTTAATTCGGAACGCCCAATCAGTCTATGAACCTTCAAGGTTTCTGATGGAACGACTAGCTTTCAAAGGAGAAAGAAAGAGCTAATTTTGCTAAAGAAATCGATATCCTCTAACAAAAATATTTCTTCCGCTTTCTTATTTCCTAATTTCCAACCCCCAGATTTCGAACCCTAATTCTCCCACCCTCAATACAGTAACCCAATAGGTTCTTTATATAGAAGACCCCATTGGGGGTGTACCTTAGGGATTTTTAAGAGGGAATTCAAAATTCAAAATGGGGTTTCCCTTTCGCTAACCGATTGCATCCCTTTTGGATTTCTCCCCAAGAAATGACAAATAGGTGGACCAAATAAAAACAGGGAAAACCGAATTATCCCCTAAACCAATAAAAATTAACCAGATATTGTACGAAATCATACAAATCGTCCCAAAAATTTTAGGATTCGAACGTTGGAGGGGGCCAACGCATCAAATTAGGAAGCTTCTAGGCTTTTCTCATTTGGAATCGAGTGGAACGGACATGGGTTTTGCGGGATACGGGTTCAAATCGGATATTATTTTTGAGAGAAAAAAAAGAGATGCCTCGTCGATATTGAAGTTGTTATCTAGTGTTGTTGTACACTGGATGTTGAAGAAGGTATAAGGTGGGCCGGGTTAGGTGCGGATTTGGGCTATTGGAATGGGTTAATAAGTTAGAAGGGGAAGATTTTGTTGTTTGCTATGTTGTTGGGCTGAGTGGAAAAATTTTGGGTTGCTGATGCTAAATTGGGTTGTTTACTGGCTTGGGCTATTTATTGAATGACCAACAATAAACTTAGACAATATATTTAATTTTTAGCCTAAATAAAATTCATGTGGCCAATTGCATTGCAATCACGGATAAATTGATTTTAATTAGGGTCCAATAAAATAAATTAACTAAATTGAAGCAACCTTTGAAACAATATTAATAACTAATACAATCCCGAGCTTCTTGTTTTCATAAAATCAAACAAATATCTCTCTGAATAAATTATAATTCAATCAAGATTTTAATCATTATAGATTTATTTCAAAACAAGACTTGATTACAATTCGATATTTTGTAAAACAAATATTTAAGTATCAAAAGTATATAATTTCGTATAATTGAATACGATAATATATAATCGCTAATGAAAAAATTACGTACAGAAAATATTTTGAAAATCCTTTATTCGGATAAAATAAATGTTGTAATTTTATTCAAAAATTGAAGAAACTCCGAATTAAACTAAGTTATGGAGGACAAAAAAATTAGGTGTCAACACTGAGAACTAAAGAAAACAGTAGAAGATGTTTTTTTTCATTGAACGCAATTCAACAAAGAAGAAAATTTAATGTGATGTTTAACATATTTTTTAAATTTAAATTTCAATTACTATATTTAATAATACACCACTAAATATTGAGTAATTAATGACGTGAATTAAGGAACAGATTGATACTATCAGATTTATCTTTCCTTAAATATAGTCTAATCGGCTTTATCATACATTCCAGCAATGTATAAGGGTTGACCAGATGTATGAGTATCTTTCTCAAAATTGGAAAAGAGAAAGGCTGAAGAGATTTTATATAATTACTTTCTCTTACTAAGGGATTTATGTAGTTTATACTTATTTTTTAATATAAACATGAATTTTGAAGATATAAATTGTAAAATCTGGCCCAACTCGAAATCGGCCCAATAATTTTATAAAACAAAAAAAAAGTAAAATTTCACATATTGTCTCCTTAGAGTATCTACAACTAACGTTCTAGTCTAAATTTCATATTTACAATTCATAGACAAAATAAATAACAGTTTTATGTATATATACAAAAAAAGAAGGAAAAGTCCATAGAAACAAAAAAAGATTAAAAAAAAAATTTAATGTAATAAATGTCCTTAATCTTCTTCAATTTTTCATTTATTTCTCTGATATA
The DNA here is from genome assembly GCA_030864225.1 of Capsicum baccatum var. pendulum. Taxonomy (NCBI): domain Eukaryota; kingdom Viridiplantae; phylum Streptophyta; class Magnoliopsida; order Solanales; family Solanaceae; genus Capsicum; species Capsicum baccatum. The sequence continues at coordinate 11,691,606 of CM061550.1, forward strand.
ATAGATCAATAAATATGAATTTATGCGTTAATTACTCCCTCAAAAGTTGATAATTTTTTAAAAAAAAAAAATTGTGATTTTTATGTATATCTATTAATAGTATATTTGAATTTCTGTATATCTATTAACATAAATGTATAATTGTATTTGTATATCTATTTTAAAGGTTACAAAAATTATTTTTATTATTTGTATATCTATTGTTTGTATATCTGTATATTAGTTTACATAAATTTGATATTTGTATATCTGTTGTTTGTATATCTATGTATACATATATGCAAATGAAGTATACATATATTCAAATCAAAATTATTGTTTATTATTTGTATATCTTTGTTTTTATATCTGTATATACAAATTTGAATGTTGTTTGTAAACGATATTGCAAATGAAATATCCATATATTCAGATCAAAATTGTTGTTTATTATTTATATATCTGTTGTTTGTATATCTGTATATACAAATTTGAATGTTGTTTGTAAACGAAATATACATGCAAATGAAATATACATATTTGTATATCTGTTGTTTGTATATCTATGTATACATATATGAAAACGAAATAAACATATACATATATGTTTATTATTTGTATATCTGTTGTTTGTGTATTTGTATATACAAATTTGAATGTTTTACATAATAACAAATTTAAATGTATATGTATATATGCACTCTAAAACTGTATATATCTACATATGCATTATTCTTCAAAATGTTTATGTGAAAATTAACTATATATACATATATGTAAATTGTATATACATATATAAAAAATACAGACTGTATATACATACATACATACATACATACACTATAACTCTTTATATAAATGCATGTATTATTCTACAAAAAAAAAGGTATACATATCTACATATATTGAAACAAAAATGTATATTGACCAACAATTCTGTTTCACGAGAATATATACAAAAAGACCTCGTAATCATTGTCAACTTCATTGCTCCCCCTTCTAAATTTAGATACCTTAAAATATTTTTTTCCTTTCCGCTTTGCTAGAAGATGCAAAATTCTTTCCTTTTTTTTGATAAATCATCCATAAAAAAAATGGGGAAGTGGCTTATATAATATATAAAAAATTATATTATAAAATAAAAATCCACAAAAATAAAAAAATTATAAAAATGGGGGGGGGGGGGGGGGGAGGGTGCTCCCCCTTTTCTATTTTTTTTTTGTAAAATATATGAACAACAAAGAAATTTAACGACTAACTGACATAATATATAAAAATTTTAAAAAAAATTAAATCTAATTTCAATAAATATCCTAAATTGATTTTCTGTGGTGAAAAATCCGCAAAAACGATTTATCACAGAGAAATCAAGAATTATATTTTGTGATATTAGAGTGACTTTGAGAGAAAAATAAGGAGAAAAAAGTTGAAGAAGATCTCTTGAATAATCATGTATTATGATGCTGACAATGTTGTCGTTTCTTTAATTTAAAATCAAGGGTATTAGAGTGATTTTGAGAGAAAATTAAGGAAAAAATAGTTGAAGAAGATGTCATAAAAAAAATTTTGTGTTTTAATATTTCATTGTTGTCTTCTTCTTTTTTTTTTTGAGTCAATAGGATAGATAAAGAATAGAAAGAAATTACCTAAAATAAATATATGAGAGAGAAAATTGATATATACAAATCTTAATATATTTGTATAAAGGGCTCACAAAAAAAAAAACTAACTTTTAACTTCCAAATGACTATAAATTGTAATTTTTTAAAACATAAACCAATGTAATCAATATAATATTTTGTCTATAATATGTAATTTTTTTAAAAAAAAAGAGATGTGAAAACAAAAAGATTAATCCAAACCTTTCATCTATCGTCTGTAAACTACAACAAAGCAATACGATAATCGAGATTTGAGAACAATAAGATTAAACCTAACATTTATAGAAAAGTTCTTCAAAATCCGATCAAAATATTCATCTATCCCCTGTCAATTGTAACAAGCAGTACGATTATCGAGATATGAGAACAATAAGACTAAATCCAACCTTTCATTTGTCACCCGTAAACTACAACAGAGCAATTCAATAATCCAAATATTAGAACAATAAGATTAAACCTAATTTTTATACAAAATTTTCTTAAAGTCCTACTGAACATCATCTACTACCTATATTAAACAGAAAAATAATACAACAAAATAATACTAGATATTAAATAATACAATTAAATCATAATACTTTTTATAGAAGAGGAGCCAGAGGATCAACTTTGCAACAAATGCAATGATTTTTTTATTTTATTTTAACAAAAATAGTTAGTAATACAATCTGAGTATCTGAAGAGGTATTATAGTCTGTTCAAGTTGTAATCTTAATTAAAACAGAGAATCCTCCACTCTACTTCTCTTCTCCATCCCATCGTTCCATCCAACTCTTCTCCTCCAACGTTGTTCCTCTTCCATTGCCTTCTTTAATAGACTCCCTCTCAAAAAACATCAATACTATCCGTATATGAGTTGTTAACGATGTTCATTCTAAAGGATGAAAGTTTCAGCCTATATTTCATGTTTATCTCATCCTTAGCTTTTTTTGGATGACTGATGGCTACGTATAATCCACATATGTTTCAACCATCCTATTGCATTATTCCCTAAAACAATGTTGCAAACTCCACCTTTTCACTTGATTCAATTGGCTTCTAATCTTTACTATACCATCCTATAAACTTTATGGAGGTTTACCAAGATTAAGAAGTCAATTTATCAAAAGATTTTGAATCAATTCCCACCATTTAGTTAGTATTGATATCATTGTCAACACAATCTTTGTCATTTTTTAGTGCTAGAACATCAACCATGTTATAGTAACCAAAATATTACTAACCATAAGCAACTATAATCCTTCACTCATCTCCTATGATTCCACCTCCTACACATGATCCTTGATTACTTTGGTGTAACTATCAGAATTTCACAAACTCAATGCTGAAATTGTTTAATATAATAGTTAAAAAAGATATCTGGATTTTTGTCTGCTCCTTAAATGTATAAAACTGGTTTCATTACATGAAACTGGATTGTAATGAAATTGGGCCCAATTAATCTGAATCCGCATCATGACTCATTAAAAGAAAAATATTTTCTACCATAATTTTTTTGTTGTATCTACGATACTTGAGATCTCCGAGTAAAGATGAAAGAGTCATATTCATTTCTTGGTGATGCTATATATACTATGTCTATATGAGGCCTACCAACCCTCATTAAGATCTTTTAAACTATGTCGAGGGTGCATATAACCATCTAATTAGAATCATCATTTTAATTCTAACACGGGGAATTGCCAAACATTATAATTTTTAAAAAGGCAATATACATGAAAAAAAGGTCAAAACATACCTTCAATTTCGATTTTTGAACTCATGCACATGATTGCAGCATGTTAATATGAGGTGGAGAGTTTCTTTGGCAACCCAGATCATCTCGCAACTTGTTATTAGTTTTGTTTTATCTCTTCCACAATTGGCCTACTTTACACAATTCAATTTCATACAAATAGAGCTTGTTCATTTAGACTCTCTTAGAAACACAATATATCGGCGAAATCATTAACAATAAAAAAGTGTGTTGTGTGTATAGAGTATCAACACACATATATAAAGTGTCGAAATATCTATGACCGTACACTAAAAGGTGTCTAACGGGCCGGGCCGGGCCAACCCTCCCATTTTACCCGGGTTCCGGGCAGGGTTTGGCGTTAACCGGGCCGGGCCGGTCAAATAGTAAAAAAATTAAAACCCACCCGAAATCGGCCCACTTAACCCAATCCGGTCAAACCCACCAAAAACCGGTCAAACCCGTTTAAAAATTAAATAAAAAATCCAATATACACTATATACACTCCTATATACACTCCAATATACAACATATATTTTTAAAAAAATATATAAAGTATAAACAATTACACATATATACATACCATTCAATATATAATTATATATGACTATACGTACTACTTTAAATAAAACATATGCTATAATAGTATAATATATATATATATACACTACAATATATATATACTCTAATTTATAAAACATATACACATGTATACGTTAAATATATACTACTTTAGAAGATATATACACATATATATGTATTACTTTAAATAAAATATATACTACAATATACATATATATATATACAACAATATGTATATATATATAGTTACATACTAATTTATAAAACATATACACTTGTATACTTTAAAGATATACGTCTATGAAGATATGTACACATATATACACACCATTCAATATATATGTACTACTTTTAAAAAAGTATATACTACAATATATATACTAATTTATAAAACATAAAGTAATGTATACGTTAAATATACACGTCTATAGAAGATCTATTCACATATATACACTCTATTCTATGTATATGTAATACTTTAAATGAGATATACTACAATATATATACATTACAATATATATTTGTATAGTCATATACTAATTTATAAAATATATACACATGTATACGTTAAATATACACGTCTATAGAAGATCCATTCACATATATACACTCTATTCTATGTATATGTAATACTTTAAATGAAATATACTATAATGTATATACATTACAATATATATTTGTATAGTTATATACTAATTTATAAAACATATACACATGTATACATTAAATATACACTTCTATAGAAGATATATACACGTGTATACGCACCATTCAATGTATATATACTACTACTTATAAAATATACTACATTATATATACATTACAATATGTATAGATATACTTATATACTAATTTATAAAACATATACACATGTATACGTTAAATATACACTTCTATAGAAGATATATGCACAAATATACAAAACATATGCTACTTAATATAATAAATTAATAATATTTGGTAGTAAATTAATAATATATTAGAGGTAAGTTTTTAATTTAAAGTAGAAAACTAGAAATTCAATTTAAAATTTTAAATCGTTAAATAAAAAAAAATAAAAAACAACGACTAAGGAGTGAATGAATTTGGGGAATTTTATTGATTGCAAAATGATCCAAAATTTATAATTTACATGAATGAAAAATCTATAAATTATGCATCATTTTTTCCAACTCATTCATGTTAATATTAATGGGAACTTGCATAGGATAGTCGAAGTCAACGGGGGCAAAATCATGCATTGGACTTGATTCTGCTGAGTTCTCCCGTGAAGTCATAATTTCTTCAAATTTCAGCTCGTCGCTCGGCTCCGGTTCCATTCCTTGGTTTCTTCTTTCCGCTCTAATCCAATCTCTGAGGCAAACTAAAACATTCATTGCGTTGCTTCCCAATGAGTGTCGTTTGTCTCCAAGCTGTTGTCGTCCCTGACTGAAGGCGCTCTCTGATGCAACGGTTGATATTGGAACATTCAAGATATCTCTAGCTAATCTTGAAAGTACAGGATATTGTGATTTATTATTCCTCCATCAATCCAGCGTGTTGATCCGTCGTCTGCGATCCTCTGGTGCCGTCCGAAGATAATATTTCAGCTCTTCCCGATAAGTTGATGCGTAAGCTCTCTCATCAACACTGTTCCAACAATTTAAATCATAAAACGAATCAGAAAACCACTATGTGCCGGACTTTTAGAAGATGATGGCTCCCCGGGAGGATGAGGAGCGACAGTTGGAGTGATATTTGTAGGTACGGCTGAATCAAATAAATCAGCATAGTGATTATATAATTTTTCTATATAATCCTTTGCATCAGCCGTAGCCGTCCACAAATCAGGCTGTACTTGTTCAGAATCATGGTTAGTATTTATTTCTAAGTTAGTATAAATACGAGTACTAAAGTGACACATATGATTATATTTCATGCACGGATTTAGCATAGCACCAACCAAGTAAATAGGGGGAATTGGGAAAAAATATTTTTTAAATTTCGTAAACATGGCGCCAACAACTTCTTTATAACCTTCTTTATTTTTATATTGTTGGAGCAAACCAGAAATATCGGCTATATATGCCAAAATATTACAAACAGTAGGATAGTAAGCACCGGAAAATTCAATCGTAGCTACATAAAATTTTTCTAAAAACTTAACAAGATCATTAATTACAACCCAATCAGAATTATGTAGCATGCAATCAGCAGAATCAGCAAATGAACCGCAATGTTGGTTAAAAGCTAGTGTAATAGGAATTCTATATTTATAACAAGTTTTTAAAAATTCATACGTAGAATTCCATCTAGTATCAACTTCCTCAGGCATCAAAATCGATGTAAGTCCATTTTCTTGACATTTAACTTTAAATTCTTTAATTCTCGATCTACGATTATTTCCTTGAATAAAACCAACGGCAAGACGAATTTTTTCAATATAAAGCTCAAAAAAGTCAAGACCATCTTTTACAATTAAATTATATATATGACATGCACACTTAATATGAAAAATTTCAGGCAAGGGCGGAGATAGCGTAGATTTTATTTTTGTTATAGCAGTCTTGTTGTTAGAAGCATTATCAAAAGCAATACATAAAATTTTATTTTCTATACCATAATATCCGGCAATTTTAACAATAGAATCAGCAATAAATTATCCAGTATGTTTACGATCTTCATCATATAAAAAAGCAAGAATACGTTTTTGCATCACGAAATTACTATCCATCCAATGACAAGTAACGGTTAAATAATCATTTTTATTTACAGCACGACCAAGATCAGAAGTTAGGGACAATCTACATTGAATATTTTTTAACAATGTTGATAAATAAAAACAATATTGTGAATGGAGTCTAAAAATATCAGACAGACAAGTAGTTATAGGAATACCATTAAACATAGGATTATAAATTGCTTGTATATAACGAATAAAAGCATCAGAAGAAGGAAAACTAAAAGGCAAACAACCCACAGCTACCATTTTAGCTATTTCTTCCCTGTCCCTCAATTTATTATATTTTTTCGCTACTTGACCGGTTGTTGGGTCCATTCTAGTTTGCGTTGACCCACCAACATCCCCACCACCTTTTGCAATATTTAACTCTCTTTTGTGATCTTCAGCTATATGTCTCATTAACGTACCCGTACCCGTACCCCCTTGCTTGCCTCCACTTCTATGCTTATATATTTGTTGACAAATATTGCACTGCACCTCAATATCTGATATACGTTCAAAAAATTGCCATGCAATACTAGTTCTTTTACGAGGTTTTGGGGCACTGGGAGGACGGGAAGGGAGATTAACTGATTCAGATCTAACGTTAGCATCTCCTACTGCGGGTGTTTCAGCAATATTTTCATCATCTTCGTCTAAATTAACTGCATCTACTTCATTTTCTTCTTCTATACCGTAATTTTTCTGAGCTTCTACATAATCCATATCGTGAGCACCTACACCTATTTCTTCCTCAAAAGGTGTACCAAGCGGTACCGGAGGCGAAGGCACACGGGTATATCTATTACTTGAACTACCTCTACCGCTAGTAATTCGCTTTTTACTACCACTACCGCTTCCAGGACAAAAAATTTTAACACCTTTAGAAGCGAGGTTTTTTAATTTATCCATAATATAAATTAAATTAAACTAAAAATATTCAAAATACACAAATATAATAAAATTAAATATTAAACAATTAATATAATAAATAAAAATTAAACGTAAGAGATGGAACGACAATACCAAATTTTGGAAGTATCCGAAGATTGCGACTTTAGAAACTTCCGCTTGTACTTTGTAAACGAAAAATTAAAAAATTAAAGTGAACACTTTAAGAAATTAAATATATTGAATATTTGAGAATTGAGAATTAAGAATTGAGATTTGAGAGAGAATGAGATTTGAGAGAGTGAAAAATTGTGTGAAAAATGATTTAAAGTTGTAGGGTATTTATAGATTTTTTTGGGGGATTAAAAAATATTTTTTAAAGTTTTTTTTTTTATTTTTTTATTAAATGGGCCCAAACTAGCCGTTTGGACCCAAAAACGGCTATATAGCCGTTGGGCCAATGGTTAGTTTGGCCCAAAAACTAAAAAAAAAAATTTATTATTATTTTTTATTTTTTCCGGGCCGGGCCGGTTAATCGGCTGGCCTGGACCGGGCTTGGTCCGGGCTTGGTCCGGGCCGGGTTAACCGGGCCCATTTTAACAAAAAAACCGGTCCGGAACCCGGAACCCTAAAGCCCTATGGCTTACCAGGGCGGGTCAAACTGGGCCGGGTCGGAGCCGGGTCGGCCCGGCCCGTTTGACACCCTTACTGTACACTAAAGTACAATAATTGAAAATTTTATATTAGGAACAAGTGTTATTCCCACTTAGGTATCTTGGAAAATTCATACGCATAAAAGACATAAATTTCATCCGATGTAGGTTATTTTATAGATGTATCTTCTTACTTAAGTATAATATCGAATTAATCTAATCGAATTTAACTTTAAAAATTAGTTGAATTGACCCTTGAAAAATGAAACATGACAACTATAAAAAAAAACGGAGGAAGTATAATGTACTTTTATGACGCCCGACCCAGATAAATAAAAAGTAAGAGAAACAATCAAAGATATACTCACAAGAGAACCCTTCATCCAATGGTTCCTTACCGTTTGATTCTCACCCAACCCTAGATGTCATTCCTAGCTTGGAAAAAATTAAAAGAGCCGTCTTTTCTTTCCAACCTACTAAGGCCCCTGGGCCTGATGGCTTACACCCTCTCTTCTACCAGAAATACTGGGATATCATCCAATATTCCATTGTTTAGTTCTGTAGACAAACCTTCTCCTTTTGTTCTATAAATGAAAAGGTGAACTCTACCTATCTTTGTCTGATCCCTAAATGAAAAAATCCCGCTTAACTTAGGAACTTCAGACCAATTGGGCTTTGCAACTCGCAGTACAAGATCATAACAAAGATTATTGTTAATAGAATTAAGAGTCACTTAGGGGACATCATCAGTAATTCACAGGCTAGCTTTCTCTCCAAAAGAAAAGCTTCTAACAATGCCAAAATTGTCCAAGAGTACATCACTCACTTCGCCAGGATGAGGAGTAAGAAAGCTAACACGATGCTCAAAATTAATCTAGAGAAAACTTTTGATATAATTGAATGGTCTTTTATAAGGCGGGCTCTACACTTCTTTAACTTTCCGATCAATTTCATCAGGCTCATCATGTCTTGCATTTCCACCTCCTCAATTTTTATTCTCATTAATGGGGGCAAGACCACTTTCTTCAAACCTTTCAGGGGAGTCAGACAAGGTGATCCTATCTCTCCTTATATCTTCATCTTATGCATTGAACTCTTTTCTAGAAGGATTGATCATGAATTTGACCTACTCAGATGGGATACAATTTCAATTAGTAGACAGGCCCCAAGATTTTTCACCTGTGTTTTGCTGATGGCCTAATCTTTATAGCCAAAACGGATGAAAAAACTGTAGGATCATCAATGACCTACTCACAAGTTTTTCTCATCACTCTGGCCAAATAGTCATCAACCAAAAATCCAAGGTGATTTTTTTTAATAACTGCTCCCACCAGCAAAAAAACCAATTAGCCCATTTTCTTCACATTAAACCAAAGGATGACCTTGGGAGATACTTGGGTTTTCCATCTTTCACTCCAAGCCCAGGAATATGGACTTCCACTTTATTCTGATCTCCCTTAATACCAAACTTGGAGGATGGAAAACTAGGTTCCTCAACATAGCTGGTAGAACCATCCTAGTCAAAGCTTCTCTCAACAGCATTCCCAACCATATCATGCAATACATATCCATTTCTAAGCAAATCATAAACCATATTGATAGAATCCTTAGGACTTCATTTGGGGGTCTACAAACCACAAAAAGAAAATTCACATGATCTCCTGAAGAAATAGGATTCTTCCTAAAGGGGAAGAAAATTTTGGCATCCAAAGAGCCTCCATCAAGAATGATTTCCTTCTTATGAGCCTAGCCTGGAGAGTCATGCACTAGTATGATAGCCTCTGGGTCAAGGTTATATTTTAGGAGTTAATATTATAAAAATAATTAGATAATAAATGGAGTGAAAAGGTGAAAAGACAATTTGTTTATTACAGAAATTTTTAATGAAGGATAAAAAATTCAAATAACATTTCTAAATCCCTTTATGCTTTTAATATATTAAAGACTAAAGATAAATATTAAAGATTATTATTATTATTTTAAATTTTGTATATTTGTAATTTATGAGTGCCTAATTTATTTCAAATTATTATGGTCGTCGATCCTAAAATAATAGTAAATTACGTGTTGTTAGTTTTATTCATCACTAATTTGGGAATAATGATTTTGTTTATTTTTATTAATACAAGTTTAGTTGCACGTACTTCACATGGATAACTTTTAATTATTTAAAATTAGACGATTTTATCTATTATGAAGAGTTTTAATGAAGTGCAAAAAGTTCAAAATATAAATTTTATTGTAAGCATGTATATATTTTACCTTCAAAAGTTTCAAGTGGTTATTAATATATTGTAGATGCAGATGTAGATTTATAGACTTTTTAAATCTTCTTAAAATTAAATTTAGTTGATTTAGAATTCTTAAACTAATGAAAAAAATATCAATTGTCTTTTATTCTGATTACTTCTAATAATAGGTTTACTATAAATATATTTAATTAATTTTTAATTCTTAAATATTAGGGGAAAATAGTGATAAAATGATTTTATCGGAGTTTTAATGAAAGACAAAAAGTTCAATCGACATTTCTAAGACCCTTCGCACTTTTAATATATTATAAATTATAAATTATAGATATACCTATAGATTCTAGATATTGATTACAAATATAGATAGATTATAGATTATACATTATTATATATTTACTATATTTATTAAAACAGCAGCTCTAACTCAATTCAATTATCTTCAATTTGTTTAATTTCTAGCCAATTTTGTACCTAATTTATGCCAACTTCAGCCTAAATTGACCTTAATTTTAAATCCCAATCAATTTCATCTCCCCTCTCAGTTTTAATCGCAGCCGTTGATCACATAGATCAACGGCTGATATTAAATTATATTTTTAATATAAATATCTCTCATAAAAAATCCTAACCCTAATCACTTTCAAATAATAGCCGCACAACCTTTTCTTCCTCTCTCTAAAATCAGTGTTGCTGCTATTAAGTTATCGTCATCTCCTGCCTCCGGCGAACTCCGTTGCCGCCGCCACTGCTCAGCAGTCATGCAACCGGTGAGCATGCGGCGTCTCCACCGTCGACCAGTTCGCCTCCCTCTCGTCCCTGTCCACCCTGCCAGCTGCTACCCCAACACCAGCCTACGAAACCAACGTCACAGCTCCCACCGCCCCACCATTCTTCAGCACCACGACCGCTGCTCCCTCTATTCTCCCAGTTGCCGCCGACGCTCCTCCGCCACTACATCCCGCAAAGCCAGCTGCCGTGGCTGGTGAAAATCCGTCGCCGGATCTCCATAGCAGACCATACCAACAACAATCAGCGCCACCCTTCGCCGCCCTCTCCTCTCATTCGTCACGTTCTCGCCGGAGTTGATGAACGGCGAGGTTTCCGAGGAACCTCACTGCAATTATGGCCTGGTTTGATCTCTTTTACCTTAGACTGCATGATTTGTTTGCTTTGTTTGCGAATTATCCGAATCAGTCTTTTAGATTTACAATTTGTGATAGTTGACTCTGAATTTTCCTATGAATTTGAAAGTAACAGCCTTATGCTAGATTATCTTGGCAAAGCTTGAATTTTGATTTCTTACATTAACTTATCATGTGATTATTTTTGGCAATTTTGAATTCGATTTTGTGTATAATTATGATATTGTGATTAAGAAATCTACATAATTAGTTGCTTTATTTTTTGAATCAATTTTATTATATATAATAAACAGTACAGGTTGATGCATATTTGTTTTTTTTTCAGATATTTTAAATATTTTTTTTATTTATGACAAATTTGCTTTTAATTGATTCAGTCTATTTGATTAAGGAAAATAATGTTGTTTGATTGATTCTTCTAAATTTTTCCTTTGATTCAATCACTTGTTTAAGGAAATTTTCTATTAATTGATTCATAAGAATATTGTTTTACTATTTTTATTTTTGGTAAAGTCTCATAACCCTTAACCATGCATTAGTTTCTTTTATGTCATTTTAAGTGAATATTATTCTGTTTTGATTTGCCTACTTTAAAGTTTAAATGCTTTATGTCATAATCCTTAATGCAAAAGGCTCTTTTGTGCATTTCCCAGTTGGCTGCTGTGCTATTTGCTTTTGACACGTTTCCTTCCTCTATTTGCATTGGAATGTTGTGAATCTGAAATAATTTTGGCACATCGCATAACCCTTTGGTGTGAGTCGGCTTAAGGATCTTGATAGCGTCAAGGGTTGGTTATGTATCACCAATGGTATATTTTGGCACCAAAGGTATAGTTTGGATTTGGAGTGCTTTGGTGCTTTCTTCACCTTCACAGGTTGAATGTGAATAAGAGTTGCCCGAGATGAGAAGGGGACAGTAAAAGGCTTCTTGATTAATTTTTAGCTTATCGTTTCATTCACTTGTTTTGTAATAAATGAAATATAGGGGACTGCTTATGGGGGCGGGGATTATGTGTTTATGTTAGTGAACTAATTATCACCTAGGCAAAACGTATTTTAGGACGTATATGTATTGCTACATCCCACGTGTGTGTTATGCTACACTTTGCATGTTGTTGTTGTTCTAGTAACCGTTCTATATATGGTGCTTTCTTATGTTCATCTTCCCTTAAGACATTTTACTGTTTGTGCACGCACACATTAGAGCTAGTAATAGGTTGGAAAATATAATTAAATTAAAGAATTTGTCATTTGGTGTTAGTCACAAGAAATTTGAGGTACAAATATATGTATTTCTTAAATTCTATTACATAAAATAGTCATAATAATATTTTACAACTCAGAACTGTCGAATCAAACTCAAATCAGTAATCAGTAATCAGTATTCAATACAATAATATGAAACTATTACAATCAAACTATTATTAACAACATAAAAAGAAAAAATTACTAAGCCACAAGGTGGCTAAAACTGCGTCGACATTCCGGACACGACATATTATTCGACAGCCAACCTACGATGCAGTCATGATGATACACATGACTGCACGGTAAGACTAGTACATATTCGGTATTCCTAATTTCACTAAGACAAACATTACATGTTTCGTCTGTAAAATTATTCTGTTGTTCGGATTATCGAACTCTAGTAAATGTATTTATAATGTGCTTAATATGTTGCGGAGTATCGGGATGTCTAGTCCTATTGCACCCGCAGAAAATTACAATGATCGCCAAACCAATTAATATTATACAGCCAGTAGTAGTGAAGACTAATTCAGATTTAAAATCATCAGCATCATCTTTTTTATTAGTTCTTGCAGCGACATGATCATTGCAACTAGTCAAAATCTATTAGACAAATAAAAGAATTTAGGCAATTGAAAAGTAATATCGTCTAAAATAAACACAATATACAGCATTTAACTTGGAAACAACTTATTATATCAAAATTAAAAACTAATAAAACTTTTACTTAATACTACGTCTTACCACAATGAGTAGAACAAGAGCTGCAGTCTTCGTCATTCTTACGTCGTACCTGTTTTTTACGTTATAAAAAGAAATAAAAGTTAAAATTTTGTATAGAGAAAAAAGGTATACTGCAAAAAAAATTAAAAAAAGCAAATGATACTACGTAATTATGAGTATTATATCCTCCAGTTTACAGGTTTTGAATTCTCTCACAATATGCATTTATATTCACTCTCCATTAATCAACAACAACAACAACAAAAAAGAAATCATATTGCTTACCAAAAACTAGGCTTCAAAGACTTGAGATTTTTGCAATAGTAGCTATTATTGGGAGTTTCGTTTATCAACTAAAGAGTAACGACACAAAAGAACTAATGTATATATATAGAGATTAATATTTTGATGAAGTTTAGAAGTAATTGTTACCTATAATTGGGAGTTAATTGATTTATCACAACTGGAGAAGCAATATTAATGTTCAATATATTTATGTTTAGAATTTTATCCTTATATGTAACAACTTTTACTTAAAACAATGAAGCCATGAACAATTTTCAGAAGAAAGTGGAAGTAGCTATGTATAGATTAGTATTTTAATAAACTTCACAAGTAAATATTGTTTCACTAGAACTGGCAATAGTTTGAAAAATACTAAATTAAGAATTTGCCACTTTTTATTAGTCACGAGAAATTTGAGGTGCAAATGTATGTAGAGCAAGAAAGATAACATCATTAAACATTGTAAGTTCCCTAATGTACTAATACCCAAAGGCTAAAACTTTCTTACTTAATTTTAGTACCAATTATATATACTACAAATAACTAATAGGAAAATATTCACTCCGTTTACTTTTGTTTGCTACGCTTCGCTTCATTAGAGTAAATTTAACTAATCTTTGAAGGTTAATTTAAGTAGATTAATTTCAATATTTAAAATTTGAAATTCCTTTGATAAAAGATACATCTTAAAATATTGATTAAAGTTAATATAATTTGACTCCCAAGAAGCAAAATCTAACAAGTAAAAGTGATTTTAATTTCGTCACTAGTTATATCAAGGTTGTAATAATAATATATTCAGTAGACGGATGAAGAAAAATGACGACACATAAAATGGGTTGGAGGGAATAATATTTTTTATTTGTTCCTATTAGGCATTTAATTCAATGGGAACTGTTGTTGGGCTGGCCCAATTGCTGATTTATGCAGCAAATTACAAGTCCACTAAGAGACAGATATCAAAATGGAGGCCCAAGGAGAGGTGGTCATGGGCCCATGGCTGAAAACTGAAGGACTGTGCGAACGTATATGTATTGCTAGACCCCATGTGTGTGTTACACTTGATATGTTGTTGATATTGTTCTAGTAACCGTTGTACATATGGTGCATATGTTCATCTTGAGACATTTTTCCATTTGTATATGCACATGTATTGTGCACGGGGTACTCTCTAAATGAATAATGTGAGAAAATATTATATGTCACTAACGTAGTTAATGCATCTTGTTGAACGTACCTAGCCGATGGTCATGTCATGTTTGGTACAAATTTAAAATTAACACAGATTTCTTCGATACTTTTATTAAACTATGATCCCCAATGTGACAATAATGGGACCAAAAAAAAGGTTTATCTAAGAGTTAATACATAAAAATGACCCTAAACTTGACATCAAATTATAACTTTGATCTTAAACTTTGTCAGTGTACAAATATGACCTTTAACTATTCAAAACTGTACAAATATGACCTCCAATCCTATGTGGCAAAACGCGTGTTCAACACGCAAAACTGGGCGCGTCCAACTTAAAATCTAAGAGCATAATACATAAATATGACCTTAAACTTTGACAATGCACAAATATAACCTTTAACTATTCAAAACTGCACAAATATGACCTTTAAATGACTCTTCACTATTATTTTATTATTATTTTCGGCTCAAAGATGAAAATAACATCTAATTTCTTTTGTCATTGTGGAAAAAGAGAAATATTGAAGATTTATTAATTAGGCGGGTCAGCCTCATATGAAAAAATTGAGCGAGTATGTATATATATATAATAAAGCAGAGGACGAATTTAAGTTATATAATATATTTAAATATTATTTATTTAAATATTAAATTTAAGATGAAACTATACTAATAATAAAAAAATTATAGTTTTAATAAAACGCTATTAAATTAATGTTATTAAGGATAGTAGCAGTAGTATATTAAATTAGCGTTATCAAATTAACGTAATTAAAATGTTATTTAATTAACGTTATTAAATTAACGAGGGGCCGACCTACATGGTTGCCATGGGGTTCACCCGACCCCTCTCGGTAAAAAAGTTACGTTGTATATATATAAGATAGAAAATGTATATTTATGTGCGTATATTAATGTTGAACCACATGAAACAAGACACTTAGATAACCTAGTGGTGTTATTTGCTCTTTTTGGGCTCTTCCTTCAGCCTACTGTGCGGGTTCGATCCCTGCTAGTGGTTGTTTTTTTTTTAATTAAAAAAAAGTTAGGTGTTACTGCTATAGAAATAAATAAAAATAAAAATAATAATATTTTTTAAAAATTAAAAAAAAGTTAGGTGCTGCTACTATAGAAATAAATAAAAAAATTATTATTATTATTATTATAATAATAATAACAATAATAATTAAAAAAAAGCTAGGTGTTGCTGCTATAAAAATAAATAAAATAATAATAATAATAATAATAATAATAATTTTTAAAATTAAAAAACAGTTAGGTGCTGCTACTATAGAAATAAATAAAATTATTATTATTATTATTTTTATAATAATAATAATAATAATAATAATAACAATAATAATAATAATAATTAAAAAAAAAAAACGACGTCGTTTTAACACAAAAAGCAAAACTTTGACAGTGCACAAATATGATCTTTAACTATTCAAAACTGCACAAATATGAACTCTCTCCAAGTCAGCCCTTTTAACGACGTGACACCGTGTGATTGGATTATCTTTCCACATAGGGTGAGTGAGACTCACGCATGGGGTCGTAAAATTGGAGGTCATATTTGATCAGGTTTTGAATAGTTAAAAGTTCTATTTGTGCGTTATCAAAGTTTAAGGTCAAAGTTATAATTTGGTGTCAATATTAGGATCATTTTTATGTATTCTTCTGGTTAAGGTTTTGGCAATGTTGAAGTGACAGGACCAAAATGAATTGATCATTACCCACGCCAAAGCTCGAGAACTCTCTCTTTCTTAATTTATGGGGTATCATTCGAACTATGAAAGTCACTGTTAGTTCTAATCATTTTTTTCGGTAATAAGATAACCTACCGTTTCTATTTTATTGGGTATATTCGGGGTAAATCTCGCTCCATAACCTGCAAATCACATAGGAAGTGTAAACTGCACGAGAAGACAACATGCAACGAGCTTCGACCTCAAGACCTGCCTCCATGAGAGATCTCCTGCTCAATCAACTCGACCATCATTAAAATGGTAACTTTTTTTTTCTAATAAGGGAAACTGCATTTGCTATCCTTCGTATGCAGTTATGATGTCATAAATTTGAAAATTATTTAAAAAAATTACATATTTAAAAGCTACATTGAAGGTTTTTTTAAGAAACCATATGGAATTGATAATGTAAAATATCTTAACGGCATGTGAAATAATTATGTATACTAAATTTCGTTTGACTCTCGAAATTCAAACAATCGTCACGTATATTATCACGTATATTGACAGTGTATTATATTATACAAGTGATATACCCAAGTTTGATACGTGACAACTTGTTGGAACCATTAATAGATCAATTACAAAGGCCTTGTTGGTTAATTCTAGTCCTTTGGAATATCCTCAACAAAACAAATGTATTATTTTCTGTTTGACTACTGCAGCTAATTTGTTAATAACATATGTATAAATGTCTTCTTTTTTATTGGAAAAAAATGGCATCTTTTAATCGTCTCTGCAAAATATATTTAATCATATAATTAAAGGTTGAAATGGGACCTAAACTGCGTAATTGCATGGTAGACTAGTAGTAGTTATAATTGGGAGCTTGTTGATTTATCACAATTGGAGGAGACACAAAAAGACTAATAATGTATAGATTAGTATTTTTGATACACTTCAGAAGTAATATTAATGTTCAATATATTTATGTTTAGAATTTTGTCCTTATATCTAACAACCTTTACTCTATTTTCAACTATCAGGCTATGAATAAGTTTGAGAAGAAAGTGCATGGTAGTAGCTATAATTGGGAGCTAGCTTGGTTTATCACACATGGAGACACAAGAAGGACTTATGTATAAATTAGTATGTTGATAAACTTCAGAAGTAATATTGTTTCACTAGAACTGACAATACGTTGAAAAATATTACTAATAGTATATTTTATATCAAATACATGAACTAGCAATAGGTTGGAAAGTATTAAATTAAGAATTTGTCACTTTTTGTTAGTCACAAGAAATTTGAGGTTCAAATGTATGTAGAGCAAGAAAGATAACATCATTATACATTGTAAGTTTCATAATGTACTAATACCTAAAGGCTAAAATTTCATTACTTAATTTCAGCACCAATAACATCACATATTATTAGTTATACATGCTACAAATAACTATTGATGACATATTCCCTCCGTTCACTTTTATTTGTCATGTTTTGCTTTACTAGAGTAAATTTGACTAATCTTTGAAGCTAAATTTAAGTAGATTAATTTCAATATTTAAAATTTGAAACTCCTTTGATAAAAGATACATCTTAAAATATTGATAATTTGACTCTCAAGAAGCATCAAAATCTAACAAGTAAAAGTGATTTTGATTTCGTCACTAGTTATATCAAGATTGTAATAATAATGTATTCAGTGGACAGATAAAAAAAAATGACGACAAATAAAATGAGACGAAGGGAGTAATATTTTTTGTATCATTTGTTCCTATTAGGCATCTAATTCAATGGGAACTGTTGTTGGGCCGGCCCAATTGCTGATTTAAGCAGCAAATGACAAGTCCACTAAGAGACAGATAGCAAAATGGAGGCCCATGGAGAGATGGTCATGGGCCCATGGCTGAAACTGAAGCGGCTGTGCGAACGTATATGTATTGCTAGACTCCACGTGTGGGTTACACTTGGTATGTTCTTGTTGTTGTTCTAGTAATCCTTGTATATATGGTGCTTATGTTCGTCTTCCCTTAAGACAGTTTTCCGTTTGTGTACGCACATGTAATATACACACGGTACTCTCTAAATGAATAATACGAGAAAATATTATATGTTACTCTCGTAGTTAATGCATCTTGTTGAACGTACCTAGTCAATGGTCATGTCATGTTTGGTACAAACTCAAAATTAACACAGAAAAAATATATATTTTTCTTCAATGCTTTAATTATACTATGACCCCGAATGTGATAATAATGGGACCCAAAAAAAGGTTTATCTAATGTTCTAGTTAAGGTTTTGACAATGTTGAAGAGAATGCACCAAAATGAATTGATCATTATCTATGCCAAAGCCAGAGTACCCTCTCTGTCACAATTTATGGGGTCTCGTTCAAACTATGAAAGTTAGCTACTGTTAGTTTTAATTATTTTTTTTGGTAATAAGATAATCTATCGTCTCTATTTTCTTGGGTATATTCGGGGTAAATCCCGCCCCATAATTTGTAAATCACATAGAAAATGTAAATTGCACGAGCAGACAATATGCGGCAAGCTTCAGCCTGTAGACCTGCCTCCATGAGAGATCTCCTGCTCAATCAACTCGACCATCATTAAAGTGGTAAAAAAAAAAGTCTAATAAGGAAACTTGCATTTGCTATCCTTCATATACATTCATGATGTCATAAATTTGAATATTATTTTTTAAAAATAAAATTTACATATTTGAAAGCTACGGCTTATGTTGAAAGTATTTTTAAGCAATCATATGTAACTAATAATATAAAATATCTTAACGACATGTGAAACAATTATGTAAATTAAATTTCTTTTGACTCTCGAAATTCAAACAATTATCACGTATATTGGGAGAGTATTATATTATACAAGTGATATACACAAGTTTGAAACGTGACAACTTGTTGGAGCCATTAATAGATCAATTACAAAGGCCTTGTTGGTTAATTCTAGTCCATTGAAATATTCTGAACCAGACAACAAAACAAATGTTATTATTTTCTGTTTGACTACTGTAGCTAATTTGTTAATAATATATGTAGTATAAATTTCTTCTTTTTTATTGGGAAGAAATGGCATCTTTTACTTGTCTCTGCAAATATTGTTATCAATGATGATTATATATTATTGAATATTTATATTTAGAATTTGGATTTGTTACACGTGAAGTGTTAGAACCCCTACGCATGAACCTAAAGTGGTCATGTTCTTGTCTTATGCTGTTTTCGGGATATAAAAATAAAAGAGGTTAGGTTAATGCCCTTCTCAGGTAGGAGTCTATGTTGAACCCCGCAACATCTCAGGTGAAAGCCTAGGGGTTTGGTTTCTCAAGGAAAAAAAAAAGACAGTCATTTAATCATGGTTCACATCCACATATACTCATTTAATGACTTTCACAAGAAAATACTATTCCCTACTTTCATAAAAAATAATCTACTTTTTTTTTAAGTATGTTGTTTTAAAAAATGATTTTTTCCTTTTTTACAATATTTTAATTTCAACTTTTCACGTATCATATTTAAAATTACAAGATTAAAAGACATTTTAGATCATACTTAAGATGTGGGGGTCAAAGTTATATTAAGAACAATAAAGGTCTTTACTATTTTATTATTTATATCAGACAAGATGACTTTAATTATAATCTTCTATAATTAACAGTTAGCTCAATATTACTCTCTCTAGTTCATATTTACTTAATTTATAAATTATGTTTTAATATTTATAATAACTTAATTATTCAACGTTTAAGAGATTTGGTGAATTTTTTTTTATTTTTGTCTTTTATTTATATTTTCTAGTTGATAAGTTCAAAAGATTTAATTCTTCATATTTATAATTTCAATTTTACTTAAAAGAATACAAGTAGAAAGTAATGTCCAATTAATAATCTAATTTTATTGTTAGGCCATGCATACTTATAATCTTATTTTTTAATAAGTATGTATGACCTCACAAATTAAATTAATATGAATTGGTGGGAGTATGTTGACTCTGTTAGTAATCTATGGTCAAACTATTCTTTTGGATTCTAGTTTGAATGGGCAATTAACATTTATTAAAAAAAAAAAAATTAGATTCTGATAGTCAATATTTCAAAGATTACATCAAATATCATATGCAATAGTCAATTCAAAAATCCTACTATATAACACCTTTCTCATACTATGAACATGTTCTATATAGGTGTTACAAAAACTTTAGCACTCATACATCAAGTAAGTCAAGTAAGTTCATTAATTAGTGCTTTCATGTCTTATTTGCAAATCTAAATCAGTAATAAGTTTGTTCTTTCATGTTATCAAGATTAATTTTGTTGCTCAAGTAATTTTGTATTTACATATATCCTGATATTTATATCTATAAAAATAAGTTCAGACAATGTTGATGCATCAAAGAATTATTCGACAAATTTTGTTAGTGTTGTATCTTCTGCTGAATTATGATGGGGTTCAAGAGTTATCTAAATAGGAGAAGTTAGAGTTGGAAAAACAACTTAAACTTCTCAACAAGCCATCAATCAAAACAATTAAGGTATATATTTTGGGCAAAAAATCATTATATTAACAAGTCTTCTGAGTGCTTGTTGTGCCCATGTGCCACTATTAATTGTAACAAAAATAATTATTCTTCCATCTCATAGTTTTTGTTCATATCATAATGACTTTGTTAAAAGTTTGCTTTGACCTTTGAAAATAAAATGCCAATAAGTTTTAGATACTTTGAGTAAATTTAAAGATACATACAATTTAAAATTTGAAATGGTGTTTACAATCTACAGATCTATTCCTTCTTGTAAACATTTTATAAATAACAGAAGTTACATGTTGGACGACAAGATAGTGCAACCAATATTACTTATTTTATTTTGATTATCAGAGTAAGTCTGGAGATATATACAATTGTGTGGATTTTTACAAACAACCAGCATTTGATCATCCGTTATTAAAGAATCACAACTTTCATCCGACGGTATGTGTCTGTTTTTTCTCTTCACTTTACTTTCAACTTTATCATAATTATTTTTTTTATTAAGACACAATTTAAATTTTGGATGGACAGATGAAACCTACTTTAACTAGGTCAAAGCAGAATTCAAGCACTTCAATTGATTGGTCGTCGAAGATATGGTCCAAAGATGGTGGTTGTCCTTTTGGAACTATTCCTATTAGAAGAAACACTAAAAAAGACCTTATTAGAGACAGAAATATGTCACCACTGTATGATGTAATATTTGACAATGAATTCACTACGGTAAGATAATATTACATTAATTCACTACTTTTCCTTGAATAATATAACCATGATTTCTATTGTAATATATATATATCCTAGTAATTCTAATATATTTTATTGTTTATACACAGATTAACAATAAAAGTGAGTCAAAAAGCACATATATCTTCAAAACTATAGAGGTACCCTTATATAATTTTTTTCTCTTGTTTGAATAACAAATTTTAAATTGATCCTAATGGACTTCTTAGGAATTGCATATAAAAATGTGGTTCGATTGTCTTTACTAATCCTCTTTGAGCTTAGGTATATTATAAAAAATTTGTTAAACAAATATATAATGGAATTTGGAAGTTCCATTTTGGTTGTTTGTATCATTTCTTTTATAATTAGATATTATATTTTAATTATTATTAAATAAAAAATAATTTAAAACAAATGATATTTTAATTTTCTCACAATTTGAAAAATTATTTACCTGTAGGATAAAAGCTATTTTTACTATTTTTTAAAATTATATGTCTAGAAAAAAAAGTACGTAGCTTTTTAATAATTTTTTTGTCAGGTAAATCTCTATTTATTAAACGTTCTGTTTTTTTTTTTTTTGTTTGACTCTATATAATCATGTTCTATTTCAATTCTAATTTTTCAATTATTTGGAACTATATTAAATATTAGTGGAAGATGTTTTTCAACCTTCCATGTGATTTTAGAGATTTGGATGTTTTTTTTAGAAATTGACGTACCAGATCAAGTTAAACTAAATCGAATCAATTATTAATTTAGGTAAGTCTTAGTTTTACAAAAGTAAATCAAAAAATATTATAGCGATCGAATAAAATTGTATGAGTAAGCTATATTTTACATATAAAATTTATTTAATAATAAAACATTAAAGTTTTTTATATTGAATTTGAGGTAATGGAAATGATTAGAAGCCAACAAATGATTAATACCTAAAGTTTCTTCAAAACCTATTATATTAATCCTATTAATACTCATAATTTTAGCATCAATAACTAAAAATAGTAGTATACTTAATCAAATATGAGATGACATAAATTTATTTTTAGTAAATTAACTTTATTAATTATATTAAAAAATTTAAGTTTAAATAATTTAATATTCATATAATACTTAATAATAAAGGTAATATTAGACAAAAATAATAAATCTTTCATAATTTGTTAAAATAAATAAGCAAAAAGAAAAAGACATTTTTTATCAAAAGTCATATAAAAATAAAATTTATTTACTTTATATATATTTAATTATAATTAATTTATATGAATAATCATCTTATATTGTACTTAAATATATTAATTATAAACAATTTTATATAAAACTAAACAAATTAAATGGGAAATATATGAAGGAATGATTAAGCGCCCACATGTTATGTCATTTATGACAGATTGAAAAGGTTAATGAAATCCATCATATTCTAAATTAATTGTATTTCTATTTCTATAGCATATATTGTAATTAAATTGAAAATTTTGAATTTTTTGAAGGCAGGATTTGTAATTAAATTTTAAAAAATAATAATTTGTAAAGCTATTAATGTGATTCTAGTAACAATGCCACAAGGACAAATTTTCTAAGAAAGTTAATCATGCAATATCCTTTTAAATAACTTTAATAAACTTTAAACTTTAGTTAATAGCCACAAGTTAACTTATTGAATATCTCTTTTTTAATATATAGAAATAATATATGCAGGGATCAAATTCTATCTGGGGCTTTCATTTTTTCTTATTTTCTAATGCTTCTCTTTGTTCTTAATGGAAAAAAAAAAAAAGCAAATTATTTTAAGAGGGTATAAATAGATTAATATTGATATATTCTGTTATAAGTTAATAAACATGTTTATTCTATATTCAGCTTGCAATAGTTCGAGTTCCGAAAAATTCACTTAACAAGTTTGGAGGGGCTGAAATGATCACTAGTTTACATAATCCTCATGTTGAAGGTCAGCAACATAGTGCATGTCGGATGAAGATTCAGAAATAATCAGACATTTTACAAGTTGGTTGGAGAGTAAGTTCAATACTCCATTAAATAATAATTAAAATTATTTGTTCAATACCTTATTTATTAATAAGTAAATTATTTTACTTGTGAGAGCTTTATTTATTTAAAATATAATTTTTAGAAGGACGGATAGGGGAAAAAAAAATGGGAGACGAGGAAGAGGATTAAATATTATAACAAATAGATATTAATGAAATTTGGATACATGATTAATTATACTTGCTTTATTCATGAAATAGATATTGATAAAATTTTGATACATAACTAATCATACTTGCTTTGTTCATTACTATAAAAAATCGAATGTCAATTTCAATTTTCAGGTAGATCCAACTTTGTATAATGATAATAAAACTAGGCTTTTTATGCATTTTTAGGTAAGATATCGTATTTACTTTAGTGAATTTATTTTGAATTCATCAAAATTAATATTTCCTTCAGTTAGTTATTTAAGTTAACTATTGTTTTATGTTTACTAGGCTGGTAATATACATTGCTTCAATACACTATGTCCCGGATTTGTACTGGTAAACAATAAAATACCTGTTGATTTGAATTTTGGAGATGTTACACATCGTGGAGATCCGAAATCAATATGGGTGTCCTCAATGGCCATCAAATAGGTATATTTATTTCTTTATGTAAAATATTTTTAATTGTTTGAAAGATTAAAATCCTAATGTAAACTTTTTTTTTCCTCGATAAAGGATCAAGTCAATGGAAACTGGTGGTTGTTATTTGAGAAAAGTTATGAACAAATTAATTTTTGGCTTCAAAAGATCTTCACTAATTTGACAAGCTTTGCTAATAATGTTGAGTGGGGAGGCGTTGCATATAGCCCACCAGGTGTGCCTAAACCTCCAATGGGCTCAAGTTTTTTTTCTATTAGAGACAACAGTTATGATGCTTATTGTAAAGCGCTTATTGTTTTCAATGATAAAAGCGAGACAATAGATATAGATCGATCAACAATATATGTTGAAGATCCTAATTTGTATAAGGTTTTGAATTACTCATGTCTGGTAGTTAAAAAATCTAAACATTCTGTATTTTATGGGGGATCGGGAGAAAGCCATCAACTCTGAATGTCATGATATTTAATTTTGGCATAAAAAATATATGAAGAAAATATTACTTATCATCTTAAAGTGTGAAGTGTATAACTCTCTGATTTTGACTCACTGTTTAAGTTCTAGGTAAAGTTAAATTCTTTTGCAAATATATTCCCTCTATTCCTTTATAAGAGACTTTTCTGGGTTATTATTTTGTTTCTAAATAAGAGTGTATTTGGTATTAAGTATTTTTAAATTTTTTTCATATTTGATTGGCTTAAATGTTTTAAAAAATATTTTTCAAATCAACTTATATTTCTCAAATTTAAGAAAAATAATCTGTCTTCAAAATGTAAGAAAAATATTTTTCAAAACTCTCTTTTAATCTCATTATGTAGTTGAAATGTTCATATAATTCTCAAAATCATCCACTTCTACCCAACCCCCAATCACTTACCACCCCACCCTACCGCCCTCCATCCAAAAAAAATATTTAATTTTCTTAAAAATTATTTTAAAATTTTTCTCTTACCCTATCCCCTACCCCGACACTGACCCCCTCCCTGCCTCCCTCCTTCCCCCAAATAAAATATTTAATTTTTAAAAATAAAAATTCAAACTTTAAATAAATTCATTTTTTTTACCCCATCCTCACCTCCCTATCTTCGACCCCACCCCCTACTAGTCGTCCCTCCCCCCCCCCCTTCAAAAAAAATTTAAAAATTACTTTCTTAAAAGAATAAATTCAATTTTTTTTCCTTAACCGACCCCTACCACCTATTCTGACAACCACCCCTCTACCCGCCCCCCTCCCAAGGAAAAAAAATTTAATTGTTTTGATTTATTTTTTATTCGTACCTCACCCTTCTTGCCCTATTCGTTTTCATTATTTTTTGTTAAATGTATACTTTTAGAAAATATTTTTCTAGTTGTATAACAAACACAAGAATATAAGTAAGTAACAATTTATTTTTCTAGAAAATATTTTTCTTCTCCATACCGAATATACCCCCAAAAAAAATTCGAGGTCAAAAATTATTTTTCTAAAAGGAATTTTTTACTCTTTGGCTAAACACCAAAATGTATTTTCTAAAAAATATTTTTTTCATTCACCAACCAAACACTTAAAATATTTTCTGAAAAATATTTTGCATTCATCAATCTAATATAAGAAAATATGTAAGAAACCGACTTGTTTTTCATGAAAATATTTTTTAGAAAGATATTTTTCATGAAAAATTTTTCTTCATAGCAAACATATTAACTTTAATCTTATAAAAATGAATGATTTATTAAAGAATGTGGCAAAGCTAAAACGAGCATTTATTTAGAAATGAAAGGAA
This sequence comes from Capsicum baccatum var. pendulum, assembly GCA_030864225.1. Classification (NCBI taxonomy): domain Eukaryota; kingdom Viridiplantae; phylum Streptophyta; class Magnoliopsida; order Solanales; family Solanaceae; genus Capsicum; species Capsicum baccatum. Next base: position 11,718,024 of record CM061550.1, read on the forward strand.
GTAATATTTTGAAACTTTAAATGTACGAAACTGAAATTATAAGAAATCTTGTTTGATGTTTGGGAAATTTCAAACATTTTTTGCCTGAAGTTTAGTTTGGCTTGTCAGGCCCACTTTATACATTTTTAACTGAAGTTATACTTTAGCAAGGTTAGACTTAAAACATTTGTACGTAAGGTTCAGACAATACGTGAAGTTCAAACATATTAAATAAATAATTATTAACTATTGAAAAGGTGTGAGTCCATAGGAGTAGAAGAGAAAAATCATAAATAAACTAATTTCAACATGTGTTTTTTCATTTTTGATGCTACACATCAATTTCATTGTAGTGACTCGAAAAATTTGATGAAATATATGAAATTTGTGATTTCTTGTGATTTAACCATTTATTCGATATTGTGATTTTTGATGGCTCCGAGAGCCTTATTTTAAACTTATGTAGATGGCTTTTGATTCGTGCGACGGATGGATGAACGAACTGCGCCAACAACTCTGAAATATCGATTTTAGTTTGGCTAGACCTTTGATTCGGGTCCCGGTGCACCCGAGCTATTTCGACCTACTGATCGGAAAGTTGAAAAATTGAAAATATGGGTGTGGACTCACATTTGATCGAAACGATCTCAAATGAAAAATCCGATTTTGTCAGCTGATCAATGTCGATTTTAGGGTAGTAACATATTTGGTTTAGTTTTTTGACTTTTAAATCTCATTACGACCCTGTTTGAAAAATTATGATTTCGAGTTTTGGGGGTCAACTTTGTGAAAATGATATTTTTCAAAAATTTGATATCGTCATTGAATCCAGAGCATCGAATTTAGTGTGGTTTCATAGTTCGTTTGTATATATCGGACTCCGAATGAATTCCGAGCACCCCGTCGAAGTCTGTTTGGACTTAGAAAAATCTACAATAGTGCAGATTTTTCTGCTATAAATAGCAGTTCTTTTTTTTTTTTGACCTATTTTGTTCATTTTTTCATCTTGGCTCTTGAAAGTTAAATCTTAAAATAGTGTGAGAGCTTAAAAGTGAAGTTTGTGGGAGTTTGGTAAGCTAATTAACATATATTTCTTGATTCTGTTACGGATTTAAGGTAAGAATTCACCCTTAATAATTGTTTGATTAATTTCTCAACAACAACATACCCAGTATATTCTCACATAGTGGGGTTTGGGGAGGGTAGAGTGTACGCAGATCATACCACTACCTAAGGTGAAGTTGAGAGGAAATTTCCGTTGCCAGGACTTGAACTCGAGTCTCTCGGGTGAGAGCCGAGTATCCTAACCAACTAGACTACAACGGATTGTTAAAAAGGGATGGCGTCTCCCAGACTCGAACCGGAGACCTTCCGTGTGTTAGACTGACGTGATAACCAACTACACCACGACATCTTATTAAAACCTAAAAATCTTAGAGCTTGACTTTAAACCTCAATTTCACTTCTTTTCACTTGAATAATATTTTTATCTTATAATTACTAGTTTTTCATCAATTTAACCTTCAAACAACTCTGATTCTTGATTTTACCCCGGATTTCAAAAAATTTATCCGGTAAAGCTTAAAAATAATTTTTCTTCAACTTGAACCTCGTTTTTTACTCTATTTGACTTGAGTTTCATCCGTAGATTCCTAAAAATATGGAGAACATATTTTGAAGTAAATTTATGATTTTTTCCTTCTTTTTTGAAAATCCGTTTTGGGGATCCGTTTTGATCCCGAACTAAAAGTAGGCAATATGGACGTCGTTGGTTTTGTTTTGACGCATAAATTTTATATTTGATACTTTTAGAAAAGTTCGGGATCGTTCATGAAAAGTAAGGTCATGGGTTCAAAGTGTAGCAGACTGATTTCGACTTTTGAGGTAGATTATGGCTTAACTCTTTCAGACTGGGTTAAGTAGTAAATAATGATACAAAATGCAAGTTAAGGGTGGGAAATAATTATGAAAAATGGCTATTTATGTGTTGTGTCGGTGTGGGGGCTTATATGTGATACAATTATCGAAATTGAGATATTATGTGATATGTGTGACCGTGTAGGGTCCTATGTGATATTGATAGCCATTAATATATGTGAATAATTGTATTTTGTTGTTAAAATGTTTAATGTGATACCATTGGTGTATTGTGATTATATTCCTACTTTATTGTCATATGAGACATGTGGAAATTCATGTATGAAACGAAAATAATGAGTGAATATTGACTCATATGGTTATGAAAATATATCATTGTGGTTGGTTGTGGAAATATATCATGTGGCTGGTTGTGGAAATACTCATTGTGAATAGTTGTGAGCATTACATTATCATACCATACTCATTCATGAAACATTGGCAACACCTGAATAACACTGACAACATCTTTTCAAAAATCCTTCCAAAGAATGTGTCAGGGAGGAGATATTATAACACCTTATAAAACCATTTTTGAGGGATGCGCCAAAAAGGAGATATGAGATATGTAGATTGTATACGGATTGATGAATCCCCCATGGATTCTACGTCGGAAATCTTTAGCTCCATAGATGTATACGGGGATTATGCGTCGATCCCTGAGGTTGTCTCTTCTTAATTGTAAAGTTCTCTAGCTTTAATTTTCCAACCTTGATTTAAACTCAAATATTATTTATGAATCTCGAGTCTAATTTTAATTTAGGGGAGCTGAATAATCGCTTTGGTTCGAATTTGTTGCTTGTCTTAACTTCATTATGAGGGATGTTTTATCCCTTTTCGAATTTGTCAAAAAGAAAGATAAATTATTTGTAAGAAAATAATTTTCTACTTCTCAAATTATTTCAGAACTTCTAAAAATGTCAGAATAATTTTTAAAAAATTACAGAGCCACCATTATTTTTTATAAAAAAATTAAGAAAACGTAAATGATTTCTAAAGGTTCAAAAACAAAAATAAACCTTTTAAATTAGAGAAAATGGGTAAGGATTTAATTAACATCTTAAGAAGGATTTTCAGGCACTTAGAAACGTCTGTTTTAAAACGGCTGACCAAAATATTTAGACTAACTTAACAGGTTAACTTTGCGAAAATGTCAATTTTTATATAAAATATCAAACTTGAATCGGACGATTTTGAAAATAATTTTATTTCGTCCAACTTTTAAGCTAAAGAAAATTTTAAACAAAAGTCTATTTTTTAACAATATATTTTAATGAAAGCGATAATTTATTTCGTTTTAAGGGAGATTATTATCTTTTAAGGAATTCTATTTTGGGGTCAATATTAATTTAAAAATCTTAACAATGATAGATTTTAAGAGGAACTATTGAGTAAGAAATATTTAATCGATTGTGGGAGAATTTAAACTTTTCAATTTAACAAAACCTAATTCTTTTCATGCTTGAGAAAACTCTTTTAACCTAAACGCGATTAATTATTACTTTAACAAATGCAAGTCATTTTAACATGAAGATATTTGTGTTAAAAAAGATTAACATAAAATCCATTTTATTTCATTTAAAATAATAATAATGATAATAATAATAATAATAATAATAATAATAATAATAATGATAATAATAATAAAAGAAAAATTCAAGTAAGTAACGAAGGGAAAAATGAAGATAAAAGAAAAATGACGATATCTTGGGGGATTTATTTAGATCAATTGATTAAAGTGTTCAAACAAATACAAATAAATAAGGGGCAAAATTCAAAAAATAGCATACTTAAGAGTCTAATTATTAGTTTTATAGCAACAGTTTCATAATTACATTTTATAGCAACTTATGTTTTGTATTTTTTTAAAATGTTGCTATAAAAATACATCTACAATAAATTTACCGTCCTTAAATAACTAAAATTAGTTGAGCTATATATGGTATAATTACCAATCAAGTAAATTTATAGATTCCTTTTCCATTTAAAACTCTTACAAAATGTGACTTCCATTATTTATTCATAAAACATTTACAAAAATTCAAATTTCAGTTTTTCCTCATTAACAACTGCATATTTTCTTAGCAATTTGATCTAAACCAACCCTGTTTTGGAAATTCAAGCACTGCTGTTGCTAAATCTAATTGGACTGATTCTTCTTCGAAATCAATAGCTATTATTTAATTGTTGAATCAACGATGCAGTAATTTGTTTGAATCAAATTCAATTGTTGATTCTTCTGTTCCATTTGTTAGAATTCAACTGTCAGTTGAAAATTCAACCATTACTACTGTTTAAGGTAAATAATCATTATTCTTATTCAGTTCATTTTTTTTAAACCATTACTGATGTGCCTATCGAGTTTTTGTTGTTCTCGTTAATTTGTATGTGAAAAAATTATAAAAGAAATTTGAGTTAGAATCAAGGCAGCAGTAAAATTGAAATTCAACTATCTGTTACAAATTTCAGCTTAAAAAATGTTTCAAGTGTAAAAAATTCAGTATTCGACTATTATTTTGAGGATCGTTTGTATATATTTTGATTGTTTTAACAATTGAACAAATTGTAAACAACTTTCGAATCCTCGTTTATTCAATAATTTTCTAAAATTCTAGATAAATGAATGATCGAATTTAGCTGTTGAATTTGATGATATTATATGAACTCATATCAAAGTATAAATTATCTGCTCCATATGTATTTTTGATGTGCTTAATGGTAACACTGCATATGTATTTTTGATATGGTTAATGTTAACACTGCATATGTATTTTTGTTTTATTGTCGGAATTCTGTAGTATAAATATATATTTGAAAAGATATTTTACTTTAAGCAAATGCTGTGTAAATGTATTTTGTAAATTGAGATGTTAGCTGTGTAACTTTGTTTGCACTTAAATCTGAAAGTGTGTGTTATAACAAGTGACATTTGACAAATATGTATAAAACATATCAAATTACAAATTAGGTATGCTCCAGATGTATTTTTTGATATGCTTAATGTTAACACTGCATATGTAATTTTGATATGATTTATGTTAACACTGCATATGTATTTCGTACCTGTTTTACTTCCGTTTGATTCAGTAGTTTCTGTATCTGGTTGAAAACTTTTGTTGTGTTTGTATTTTAATTTAAACAAATATTGTTTAAAAGTATTTTTTAAATGGAGATGTTGGTTGTGTAACTTTGTCTGCACTTAAAGATGTAAAGTGTGTGTTAAAATAAGTGATATCTGACAAATATGTATATTTATTTATTTATTGGTTAAATTAAGTAGAAATGGAAAGCATGTCAGTCCTTGTGAAGCACTCTGGTCGATGGACGTACGAAAAGAACTTTGATGAATATGTCACACTGATACTATACTGTTGAGCACATCAGCAACATTCGTTGAGCTGCATGATGTTTTGGCATCTCACTTAAGTGTGGATTTAACCAGCAAACGTATTCTAGAGGAATATCAAATCACTGCTAATGCAGGGCAAATAGAAATACATAACGATATGGGCTTAAAGGTGTTTATATAGCAGAAAAAGCCGATACAAGACATGAATTGTCTTTCTTTATATGTAAATATTTTGAACAAAGTTGTAGGGAGCAACTTGGCAAGCTCATCTATATGTGTTGCTGAAAGAGGAATCAACTGTAACAACTTGCAAACAGTGATAAATACAACAAATGAAAGAGCTTTGGTGGTTTGTGAAGATACACAAGCATTAGATTTTTTTGAGATGGATACTGTTGAGGTGATTATCTCATACCCACATCACAAGCATGTTGAGGACGGCCAGGTTTACTTGAAAAAAAAAAATTTAAGTCATTCATGAAGGACTATGCAATTAGGGAGAAGTTTCAAACGCGCAGTAAAAGGTCTAGTAAGAAAAACGTACGTACATTCTATATCACTCTGATTTTATTTAATATTACTTTGGATATGTATTTTGAATGTATTTAATCATGTTTGATGCAGTTATACATTGTTTTGCAAATCAAGAAACTGTGAGTTCTTAATGCATGCATTAGGCATGGGAGACACCGGAATGTTTAGAATTAGAAGATTCATACCTGAACATACTTGCCCAGTGAAGGACAAGATCTATCCAAAGGTTCATACAACTAGTATGTTGATAGCTGGTATGGTTAAACAGAAATTTAAAAATCACAAACGAAAATACAGTGCGACGAAAATAAAAAATGACATGAAGGAAGATTTTGGTATGGATTTGACATACACTTTATGTTGGAGGGCCAAAGAAAGAGCGTTAGAAGAGTTGAGGGGTAACCATCAGCATCTTATGGGAAACTGCCATCATACTTATATGTGTTGAATACTACCTATCTGGAATCACATATAAGAATAAAAAAGACAGATGATAATGCGTTCTTGTATGTATTTATCTCTCTATATGCATTCATTAAAGGATTCGATCATTGTAGATCAGTCGTAGTTGTTGATACTAGTCATCTGAGAGGAATGTATATTGGGGCATTTGTAACAGCATGTACAATGAACGGAGCAAGTTAGTATCATTTAATAATAATTACATTGTATAACTGATTGTATATTTTTGTATTTTTGTTGCTGACTTAAAAAATACATATATCCACTTCATATATACATATTTGTATATAATTACATATATTTTCAGAGTTTTCTAAATGAAACATGTAAAATTGATTATGTTTGACAGTGAGGTGTATGTAGATTTTACTATATGTAATTGATACCATTTCAGGTAGATAAAATATACATTTTAATTTACCTGTATTTGTGATAAATACATATGCAGTTCCTATATGTATTTAAATCAGCTTGAGCATATTTTTTTTATATTTGCAGGTCATATATTTTTTTTGGCATATGGTGTGCTTGATTCTGAAAATGATGAATTATGTATACAGGTCATATATTTCCTTTGGCATATGGTGTGCTTGATTTTGAAAATGATGCATTCTGGATGTGGTTCTTCGAGAATCTAAAGGAAGCGTATGGGGAAAGACAAAACATGTGTGTTGTGTCTGATAGGAATCCAAGCATCATAAAAGCTATTGATGATGTATACAAAGATGTTCCACATTATGCATGTATGTGATATCTATGGGGAAATGTGAAAAAACTTTACCGAAAGTCACACGATGCATTGTCGGAGATCTTTTATACAATGGCCAAATCATATTCAAAGTCAGAATTCCATATGTTAATGGAAAAAGTTGAGGCAGCTGATATTAGGGTGAAGAAATATTTGAAATTGGCGGGTTATGAAAAGTGGGTTAGGTCATATGCAACAGTTCACCGAGGATGGACTTTGACTTCAAACATTGCGGAGTCAATAAATAGAGTGCTTGTATTAGCTAGAGAACTGCCAATTTATGACTTTCTTGAGGAAGTTCGATAACTGCTTGCAAAATGGAATTGTGCAAATAGACAGGAGGCTTCATATACCTTCACAACACTCATTGGAAATTTTAACGACATACTCAGTGAGAACGAGGCTTTGTGTACCCGAATGACGGTATGACCTTTTAGATTTGTGAAAATTATAATTATGAAAACATAAATATGAAAATACTTTCCATGCAGTTGTAAATTAATGAAAAGATATACAACATAAAAAATATGAACATCTAAAAACATAATATGTATTTTGCAGATGTATTTTGTTGTATTGAAATTTATTAACAACTGCATATATATTTGGCTGCTCTATAAAAATGTACGCTGCATATGTATTTTTATTGCATATGTATTTTTTCGCAAAAATGCTAGTGTGATTACAACATATCATGAAATATGAAATTCATCTTTTTGTATCAGTGCATTTAATTTTTTATTTTTATGTTAGGTTGTACCAGCCACAAAATATGTGTATACGGTACACGACAAACAAAAGCACTTCATTGTTTGCATCAAAGAAAAAAAATGTTCATGTAATGCTTTTCAAATAGATGAGATACCATGTGCACATGCTTGTGTGGTGTTGGAGAAAATTTTTTTTGAGAAGGGGCCATACTGTTCTAATTTGTTTAAACCAAAAACTGTTTTGAAGACATATGATGTTCTAATCTACCCGTTGTCACACAACGATGACTGGATAATTCCAGAGAGCATACTTGGTGAAATAGTACTGCCTCTAAAATTCAAAAGACCTCCAGGAAGACCTGCAAAGAAGGATCGTGAAAAATCAGGCCGGGATATGTTTGAAAAGAAGAATATTAACTCATGCGGTGGTTGTGGGGCTAAGGGTCACAATAGATGTTCTTGTAGGAAATACCGCAAATGATACATTTCTTCGTCTGTATTATTTCTTAAAGGAAAAATTATTTTTTATAATGATGAACTAATTCAGTTTAGTTAATACATTTATGAATCATTTGACAATTGAAGACAGTAATATCTGAATACTGGAGTTATATATGTTTCAAAATCTGAACATTACACGTGTATTTTCAAGCAGCAGTTCATGTGTATTTTTGACATAGTAAATATATTTTAGGTTAAAAGTGGTAACTTTGATTAACCAAACAAGTATATGATTCCTAATTGTTCAAAGATTTAAATACATGTGACATATTCTGCAAATATATGTTTGAATTGCATAATGTTATTACTGCATATGTATTTATATTGTAAAAATACATTTGATGTATAATCCATATGTATTTTTAACAAAAATATCATCACTGCATATGTATTTTGTAACTAAAATCAAATCTATAACTGCATTAAAAAGTCAAATTTATCTTTAATTCAAATTCTCTTGTATAATGATTTAAAATGAACACATATCAAAATTACATATTAGGTTTGATCAATATGTATTTTCCAACAGCTTTATATTAACACGGCATATGTATTTTTTGGGAAAATATTTTTAATGTATAATTTATATGTATTTTGTAGCAAAATATCAATACTGCATATATATTTTGTAAATAACTGCATTAACATCTCAAATTTCCCTTTAATTTAAATCCTAATTTATAATTATAGGTAATGAAAACATACAAAAAATGCATATTAGGTATGTTGCAGTTGTATTTTTGTAATGTTTGATTCTAACATTTCATATGTATTTTTATGCTGAAAAACAATTGATTTATACTACATATGTATTTTTAAGCATAATATGAAAACTACATATGTATTTTTTAACTAAATCTCACAGTAAAAGGTGGAACTCCATAAATCTCACACTACATGTTATATTTAATAATATAGGAAGGTGATGAAAAACTTTAAAGAACAACAACAACATACTAAAATACATATTAGAAATGGTCCATATGTATTTTTGCGATATTTGATTTTAACACTGCATATATATTTTTAGGCTAAATATAATTGAGTTATATGATATACGTATTTTTAAACATAATATAAAAACTACGTATGTATTTTTTAACAAAATCTCACAGTAAAAGGTAGAACTCCATGAAATAAAACCAACTCAAAACATAAAAATTAGTCTGTACAATCAAAACCTACATCCATAAACTAGTTTCTAAAATATAAAAAGTCAAAAATTCATCAACCATCATACATCAACAACTTCAGTGACACTAGTTATTCTACTTTGTCTTGCAAGCCTCAAGGGTGCTTCGACATCACTAATGACATTTGATTCTTGTTTTCGGATCCCATAATCTCACAAAAGTGCAGCATATCTTATACGGAGTGCGTTGGGGTCGAACTCAATCGCAATAACTTTGTGACCATAAGAAAGACACTCTGCATACATAACCATAAAGACATCACGATCCCTACAAAAAAAAAAAATTTGATTAAATAGTGAAATATATTTTGTACAAACATACAATTTTGGTATATGTAAATTCAAAACTTACAAGCTTCCACTCGGTTGTTGAGTCAAATCATCTTCAAATAAAACATCAAACATATCTGAGGATTCTTTGTCTTTGTATCTTGGATGGTTTTGAAGATCAATTCCTTTCTTAACATAGAAATCACAAGCTTGAAGACACAAAGGAATAATCTTTGCTATTTTCTCAATCTCAGCAAGAACAGCCGCATAATAACCACTGGATTCATATGAATCATAAAAGAATATACACCTCTCTGAAAATGATAAAACCGCGAAAATCCAGTGATGTTTTTCCTTTATATTGACCGGAATAAAAATATCTTTCACTGTATGCCATGGCACTGCAGCATGCATACGGAACCCATTGATGTATTCAATAAGATGGTGCTCCTGTCCTCTAGCATTAAGGTTTTGATGATCCATAGAATATACATCCTTCAAAGATCTAATTACGTTCATAAAGTTGCAGTCAACTGTACTGTATTTGTACGATTTGTTTGGCTAGTTTTTGTACGAACTGTGCGGCCCATACTTCGACTTCTTCCTCAAGTAGTATAAGAAGATATCAATATGTTGCATTAGTGAATACCACAAAATTTAGAGCATTCAAAAAAATTATATATTAAATATTAAAGTGCATGCAAGTAAAAAATACATATGCATTTTTTTATATTAATGTAGAAGATTTGTGTATCTAAAATTGCATTCTTAAAGTTCAGTTACATGCAGACAATGTTATCTAATAGTATATGGAACAGTATGTGATGTAGTATACTATATCATATTTTGAATACTTAAAAATACATATATGTTAAACCATATGTATTTCAATGTAACCTAATATGTATTTTTAAGTAGTGTTACAGACGAAATGGAAAAATTTTTAAAATAATATACTAACCGAGTCTGTCCATGTCTGATCTGCAAATCCCATTGTATAGAATCAATTTTTATCTTCATCGGTCTCAATACCAAAATGCATCTTTGAAATTTCTGATTTTCCCTTCTTGTAATGATCCACTTTTCCTTTCCTAGGTATTTTAAGGAGATGGTAAACCATGAAAACATAATTGATAAAAATAAATAATCTGAAGCAATTCAAAAGAACTACCTCTTGGCAGTAGCTTTTAATAGATCGGCAGAAATCCAATCCTTGAAGTTCTTGACAATCTTCGTATCTATTATCCCATCAATCGGGTGATATAAAAATGAATGTTTCTGGGAAAATATGCGTATTAGTCCTGCTGAGCTCCCTATATAATTATAGAATACAAAAACTTAATTAATACAAACGTATTTGCAAGACATATTACATTAAAAATTATATATATCTTATTGTACTTACCAGCTGTTGAACCAAATTTTTTGGTGTATGGCGATTTCTTGAATTTTGATGGTTGCCTAATCCTTAACTTTGGTCTGGGAGTTTTAACTTCACAATTAGCGGATGGATGAATTATGATGGTTTTTTTATTGTAGACATTCAAGCTAGGTAGAAACTCATCCGGAATTGTGTTTTGTGAATCAGGCCACAATTGTCCATCCCTCTGTTCATCATTGGTTACTTCTTGTGTATTAGGAGGTGACTTGCTCCTCTGTAGCAAGTTCGACCTCTGAATTCACCAGTGACTTTGAACTCAAATCAGTAATCCCTCTATTCATCTAACAAAAAAATTGAAAAAAGAATGTTACTTTTTTTCTATCAAATTGAACCTAAATAAACTCAAAATTATATTATAGTAAGATACATACTTGAGCATGATCTTCAATAACAGTCTCAGAAGTTTTTGCATCCAAAATTTCATGATGAGATTCTTCTTGACGGTTTACCGATGGATGTATGATGATGCTTTGTCTTCGATAAGCATTCAGGCTCAGTAACATCTCATCAGAGATTGTGAATTGCGAATCAGATAAAATTATTTCATCAATTTTCACATCGCTGGTCTGCAAAAAAATGAAAGAAAAAATTTAATTGTCCTCTGGATTATTACATCACATGAAGACAAAGTTAAATCACTATACATACTCGACAATCATGTTGAACAACCTTCTCAGAATGTAAGTAATCAAAATTTATACTTCGAAGAAGCTCATCAGGGATTAATTGTTGAGAATCAATTTCAACATTCATTTTTTCGGAATGCAAATCAGTGTACCCCTTGAAAACAAGTAAAAGAATCAAAACATCAAACAAAAATGTACTTGTATCTGTTTATATATGTGAATTCAAATGAATATATATATGAAACTTAATTATTTACCTTTGTACCAAGCAAATTTACTTTCAATTCCTGACCAAACTCCGAACTTAATCGTTGTGGTGATCTTTCGGTACCAACATAATCCATATTCTGGATGTCGGAATCTTTATCTGCATGTTGTTGCTACTAATACATATACAAATTCAAATAACCTATTAATACTTGAGTCAAATTTAACATGTTTTTTTTTTTTATGAAATTGAATATACTTATATACAAACACACTAAAAATACATATTTATATATAACATCAAACTCAAAAATACATATTAAAGAACATAACAAAAAAATCACTCAATGTTGAAATACATATGCAGTGTTAAAAAATATATATGAATAAAACTAAAAATACATATGCAGTGTATAAAATACATTAAAAATATATATTGATATATAACATCAAACTAAAAATACATATTTATGAACAAAACTAAAAACTCAACAGTGTTGCATGTTATAATGTTTTTAATCAACCAAATAATATATATTGTTATGTGAACATCCTCAAAAATATATATATACAGTACATGTGATGTAAAAAATAATTGTATTTAATGAACAATGCATATGTATTTAATAATTCAACAGCACATAAAAAAATAAAACTTGCATATCATACTAAAGTCAATCTTTAATTCTATTTCAAATTTGGCAGTTCTATTAACTTCAAATGTATTTTGAATATAAAATTTAAAAGTACAAGTAAATATGTATTGAAATTTTAATATTTACCTTTGTACCGTCAGAAATATTATCCGAAGATTGATTGTCAAGATTGCTCTAACCCTCCCTCATCAACATTTGGTTTATCAGCTTCTATATCTACAACCTGCTCTTGAAAAAATTATGTCCAATAACATAACGAGTTATTTTACAAATATGTTGTATTTGTATAAGGCAGTCCAATAAGTATATATATTCAAATCAACTAAGATTTTCAAATAAAAAATTTACCTTACTTTGAGCAAATGTTTTCTTCATCTCTTTGAATTTTTTTCTCATTAGTCCACGAATTCCTTTAAATTCGCGACGAACCTATTTTGATACAAAATCTATAAACAATTTTTTTTTCATGTAAAATAAATATTTGCCAAAAAAAATTACCTCATCTCGAAATGCATCAAAATCTTTCTTAGAAATAAAGTCTTCTTTCTCAACATGACTCTCAGGCTTTGACATGGCTACTTCCTTTCCATGAATATCTAGCTTTGACTGTACCTGAGGAAAAATAACCCGAACTGTTTGCTTTTCTTTCTTCGTTTTTGAAGAAGATGCCTATCGTGTTGAAATTGGCTTGAAAACTGGTGTCTTCATTCCATCAGCCTTTCCAGCACGAGGAGCTGGCGTCCTCGTTTGGGTATGCTCGTCAAAAATATTTACTTGCTTTTTCCTTAAAGATTTCTTCGCTACTGGTGTTGATGAATCAACCTTCTGTTTTTTCTTTGAATATTCGTTGATATTTCTTGGTGGTGGATCCTGAAAGTCGTCATCAAAATCAACAAAACGTTCATGTTGTATTGCATTCTTCTATGGTATTTGTAATTTTGACAGCTCCTTTTTCATTGGCTCTATGTTTTTAAAGACAACCTAGAATAATAGGTAAATAATATATGTTAAAGAATCAGTTAAACAATTGTAAATGAAAATGTATATATGTATACTGTAAAATACATATTAATACATATGTATTCAGTTACAACAAACCTTTTCATTGTCATTGAACATAGCATTCATCAAAAACTCAAAGCGTGGATAAGGTGCAATCGTCTTTCAATTTAATAATCGGGGAATCTGATTATCAACCTTCGATGCAATCTTTGGTGGGACATTTGAACAACACTCGTAAATCCACACTTGAATAGCCAGTGGCATTCCCTGAATCAAATAAAATTGACCAACAGCTTTCAACCGGTTGTTCAAACTTCTGGCCAGATTTTCAAAAGATAAAGAACCCCACGGAAAATTCTTATATCTTCCAATATCGACCAAATCGAAATGAAGATGGGGTATTACCACAGTTTCAACATTAGATAAGACAAATGAATGCAGGAAAAACAGGATTGCAAATTTCTCAGCATCCTCATCATTGTTCTCCCCCCATACTCTCTCCATGAATGCTAGAAATAGTTACCTTTTCTGTATAATTTCTGCCCCATTGAAAAACTTCTCAACCATCCTATTTGGTACACCCTCGTAAAAAATAAAGTCATACCTATTTGACACGCAATTTAATCTTGTTATGATAGCGAATTCTCTGGGAGTAAAATTAAGAAAGGTGTCATTAGCACAAATCAGATTCCCTAAAGAAGAACTACCCTTCACCTCATGCGTCATAACGCATCTGCACAACTGTGCTTGCACTACACATTGTTGCTTCTTCATAAAATAATCAAAAATGTTATTGTCGCAAAAAAAATTTAACTGTTCCTTGTTTAAAATTGCGCGTATGCTTCCATAAATATCTTTGTCACTGTACGAATACATGTGTGGTGCAAATCTTGAAAGTTTTCTGACAGTGAATATTTCATCCCGCATCACCTATACAAAGAATCATATAACATGCAGCCAAAAAATCAAGCAGCCAATAAAAATAAAAAACATATAACAAGCATATATATTTTTATCATATCAAAACTGCAACCAACACTGAAAAATACATATCAAATATACTAAAAATACATATAGCCAATAGACTGTTCTGGTTGTTAAGTTAAAATTAACATGCATATGTATTTTGATCATATCAAAGCTACAACCAACACTGAAAAATACATATCATATGTACTAAAAATACATATATAAAATAGACTGTTGTAGTATTTCAAGTAAAATTAACATGCATATGTATTTTTTACCATATCAAAACTGCAATCAACACTGAAAAATACAAATCATTTATGCTAAAAAATACATATAGCTAATATACCTTTCATGAGTAGTTAATATAACAATATATTTTCACAATTATACATCATCTTCACAAATCAGCATTCTACAATCCCTAAATATAATCATAACATCAAATACATATCAACTACTTCAAAAAAATACATATAACTTTCAACTTAACATATTTACTTAGAGCAAAATACATTTTACTCAAAAAATACATTTACAACAAGAAAATACGTCTTCCTCGCTAACTTCTTCAGAATCATCATCAAAAGAGATCTGAACATCCTCATCAACCTTACTCAAACCTTCAATTTCTTTCGCTTTCCTTTTCTTCTCGATTTTTTAATTTTTTTTCCTTCTGAGAAGGCGATTTCTTCAACTTTTTTTTTTTCAAAATTTTTTTCATCTTCAGCGGATCGTTGCGAAACTTCGACCTAATCTCCTTCGGTTTCTCAAATTTCTTCGACTGTAAAGAATGTGAAACAACTTTATCTACATCTTCTTGAGTTAACCCAAGACTAAAAGATGGTCCACAATCATAGACCAAATTCAAATTCCGTATACCACTATTTTTTCGTGATTTTGGTGTTTGTTCAGCCATTAAAATCAAAAAACCTTAAATTCTGATTTTGAGATATATTAGAGTATGCTATTTCTGAAATTTACCCCAAAAAAATGTTAACATACAATAGCTAAATTAAGAGTTACCTGAAATAGATGAAGAATCTTTACTGATGGTGCTAAAATCGTGCAAAGTGAAAAAAAATTGGAGCGGGAAGATATTCTTTAGGGCGAAAAAAAAGGCAAAAATCTTTCAAATTAATGAAAGAGAAAGCTTATGGCATGAAAAGAGGGAAAACTGACAGTTACTTCTCCAAGTGGGTAAAAAGTAGGGACCACATAAAATAATGTTATAGATGTTACAAAATGTAATTTAATAAAATTGTTGTTATTTTTTTGTAATTTAATGCTTAAGTTTGATACTCTATGTATTTTTTTCATAAATAAGTTAGAATGGATAATTAAAGAGAGAAGAGTGAGAATTGGGCCCCTTTTTGGCCCATTAAAAAATCTGTCCAATTTTGGACCAAATTCATGGGCTTTAGCCCATTCTGTGCCCCTGTATATCTGCTGTATATTAGCAATTCTTTTGCTGCGTTTTTCTGTATACCACCGCGTATACAGTGTATATCAACGTGGTAAGATGCATATTTTGACTCCCTCTTTCATCATAAACTATGGAATAACGCGCAGCTGCTTCCTCCTAATGTATATCAGCTGTATACAACTGTATACCAGCATGTTTGTGCATCTATAAGTCCATTTGTGAATCCGGTTGAAGCTTTGACTCGATGGAGGTTGGGTTTAACCGAGCGGAACGCGATAAATAAAAGTCCGATGGACTCAACAAGGGAGTTCATGCAATAAAAGAAGATAAGGATTAGATATAATAACTGAAGCTTAAACAATAAAGTAATAAATCTCTTCATTATATTTTAGGCAAGAGGAGCCACATAGAGAAAAGTCCCCAGCCACAACAAGTGAAAGTGATATATATATTCTCCATGGAACAAAGGGAGTTTATCATTATAATTAGCTAACCGGTTTTACCCATTCAAAGCAAAGACACGCAAGCAACAATCAACTCAAGTGCAATTGTCGTACGAAGAAGTCGGTGAACCAACACACATCAATATTAAAAAGGATTTGATTTGAAAGATTGATGATGATTTTGTTTTGACAACTTCGATTCTCCCAAAAATGATTGAATTGTTCTGAAAAACGCATTCTATTCTAGTGAATGCGTTGACAATTTGACTAACAGGTTGCTGCGAAGGGAGGGGACTTCTAATCCTATTATTACACATCCCCGCTAAAATGACAACTAATGCTTAAAGCAATTAAAATTACGGATGCCACAATGGTCAAGCTTAAACCTGATTTAGAGTTGATATCATGATCAGCATTTTTATTAGATTGTGCAGCAACATTATCGTTGCAACTAAGCGCTCCCAAAATCTGTTCAAACCCCTTATCCAAATTAGACTTTGTGGGAATATACTGGGTTTGTTGTTGTTGTATGCTAGCAGTAGAGAGAAACTTTCTGATGCAGAAAATAATACTGACTAACTAATCCATAAACTTCTATACAATTTAGGCAATCGAGTAACAAACACAATATTATATCAAAATTATAAAAGCAGTTTACCACAATTAGTAGAACGAGGGGTACAGAATTCATGATTCTCACTTCGTACAGGTTTTTTACGTTATAAAAAGAAACATAAGTTACACTTTTGTACAGAAAAAAAAAAAAACAAATAATACAACGTAATTACGAGTATTATTATATCCTCCAGTTTACATTCTCTCAAAATATGCATTTATATTCAGTTTCCATTAATCAACAATAGAAAAAAAAAAAAAAAAAAAAAAAGCAATCATATTGCTTACCAAACACTAGGCTTCAAAGACTTGAGATTTTTGCAGTAGTAATTGGGAGTTAGGTTTTATCACAACTGGACACAAAAAGGACTAATGTATATATAGATTAATTAATATTTTGATAAACTTAATTCAGATGTAATATAATATTGTTACTTATGTTTATATATAGTTTTCTCCTCATATATAAAAACTTTTATTTTCAGCAATCAACCTATGTAGTTTCAGAAGAAATTGCATGGTAGTAGCTATAAGAAGAAATAAAAGTTAGAAATTTTGTAAAAACAAAAGTATACTGCAAAAGAAAAAGAAAACAAATAATACTACCTAAATATCAGGATTACATCCTCCAGTTTACAGTTTTGAATTCTATATTTTAAAATTTGAAATTCCTTTGATAAGTGTATATCTTAAAATATTGATTAAAGTTCATACAATTTGACTTTCAAGAAGCAAAATCTAACAAGTAAAAGTGATTTTGATTTCGTCACTAGTTATATCAAGGTTGTAATAATAATATATTTAGTGGACAGATAAAAAAAATGACAGACACATAAAATGGGATGGAGGGATCTAATTCAATGTGAACTGTTCTTGGGCTGGCCCAATTGCTGAATTATGCAGCAAATTACAAGCCCACGAAGAGAGAGATATCAAAATGGAGGCCCAAGGAGAGGTGCTCATGGGCCAATAGCTGAAAACTAAAGTCGCTGAGCGGAGGTATCTGTTTTGCTAGACCCCACGTGTGGGTTACGATACACTTGGTATATTGTTATTGTTGTTGTAGTAACCGTTGTATATATGGTGCATATACATGTTCATTCCCTTAAGACATTTTTCCGTTTGTGCACGCACATGTAATATGCACGGGGTACTCTCTAATAAGAATATGAGAAAATATTATATGTTACTCTCGTAGCTAATGCATCTTGTTCAACGTACCTAGTCAATGGTCATGTCATGTTTGGTACAAACTTAAAATTAACACAGGAAAAAAATATATTTTTCTTCAATACCTTAATTATACTATGACCCCCAATGTGATAATAATGGGACCAAAGAAAGGTTTATCTAATGTTCTAGTTAAGGTTTTGACAATGTTGAAGTGACAGGACCAAAATGAATTGGTCATTACCTATGCCAAAGCCCGAGTACTCTCTCTGTCACAATTTATGGGGACGTTCGAACCGTGAAAGTCACTGTTAATTTTAATCATTTTTTTCGGTAATAAGATAACCTACTGTCTCAATTTCTTTGGGTGTATTCGGGGTAAATCCTGCCCCATAACCTGCAAATCACATCGAAAATGTAAACCGCACGAGTAGACAGCATGCGACGAGCTTCGACTCGAAGACCTGCCTCCATGAGAGATCTCCTGCTTAATCAACTCAGCCACCATTAAAGTGGTAATATTTTTCTTCTAATTAGGGAACTTGCATTTGCTATCCTTCGGATGCATTTATGATGTAATAAATTTGAATATTATTCTTTAAAAATAAAATTTACATATTTGAAAGCTATAGCCTACGTTAAAAGTATTTTTAAGCAATCATATGTAATTAACAATGTAAAATATCCTAACGACATATGAAATAATTACGTAAACTAAATTTCTTTTGACTCTCGAAATTCAAATAATTGTCACATATTATATTGGGAGAGTATTATATTATACAAGTGATATACACAAGTTTTGAAACGTGACAACTTGTTGGAGCCATTAATAGATCAATTACAAAGGCCTTGTTGGTTAATTCTAGTCCATTGAAATATCCTCAACCAGACAACAAAACATATGTATTATTTTCTGTTTGACTACTGTAGCTAATTTGTTAATAATATATGTAATTATGTATACAAAAATGGCATCTTTTACTTGTCTCTGCAAAAATTTTTAATCATATAATTAAAGGTTGAAATGGGACCTAAAATGCGTAATAAACAGTTGAAGTCTATAACCTATGGTCTGTATTGTACTGCAAGTTATATTTTTTTTTAGGTATGTACTGTATATTAAGACATATTAAATCTGATTACATTCATATGATCGTTTTTCATATTTGGTCGATAATTAATTCTTTATCAAGGGCATTTTGTTGATTTTGTCCTTCGAAAAAAAAGACTCCTTTTCCGATATTCACAATTTCCATCTGACTCCAGATTCGAGTCGAGTAGGGTGTGCTTCCAATCAAGATTTTTTTATATCGTTGATACGCGAAATCGAAATCTTAATTAAAGAACAGCTTCATCTATTATATTACATTTTCTACGGTAGTATACTCATTATATATCAAAAATAGAGAAGATAAATATTCTACATATATAGACAATGGTCCCATAGCTCCTAGATTTCCATCACTTTCCCTTGTGAGCATACCTTTTCATTTCATCATTTTTAGGCAAAGCTAAGGTTATCCTCATTGGTTATTAAAATGGGGAGAATTATGATGTTCGAAATTCAAATTTCAGTAGAGATACAAAATTATTTATTATTCGTAGGTGATTTGTTCCTATTTTATTAAAGTTTGGTAAGTAAAATTATTTGATAGCTATGCTAATGGAAGATAACTGATACATTCAAAATGTGAAATTGGGTAAAAATTCGCATGATTCCTTCCAGAAAAAAGAAAAGAAGATATCATTAATGTTAGACTATTTATATAATCTAACTAGATGAAGAATGAACAAATAGTGATATTTTTTATAAATTAAAAATTAAAAATGCTCAGAGATGAAAATGAGAGAATATCTACAAATATTCGGGTTTAATGACATGCAATTTGAAGGATTTCATAGATTCATTGATCAAAATTTGACGGGAATATTTTATAAGTTTTCAAAAATTAAAGATACATAGAAATTAAGAAATTGAATTTCAACTATCTACAAAAAAAATATCAATTTGGTAGATTAATCATTAATAAAGGGGCCGGAAAACATTATGTATAAATCACTCACATATTAATTTTTAGAACTATTTGTATTCATAAAACAAAATTGAGTCAATTAAAGTACACAAAAGCTGATCAAACACTATTATCATATATGATTTATTTATTTATTTATTTATTGAAGAAAACTAATTTCTAGTGGGTCTCAAGCAGTTAAAGCTGCATTCATATTTGAAATAAATTGAAACACATCAACATGACCCTATGATTAGCTCATCTAAGACCTATTAGAATCATATAGAAAAATGCAGTCTTTAATTTGTCTATAACAATATGAAACCACATCCCTTCCTTTTCTTACTATCAAGATTACATTATTACATATTACCCATATTCATATCAAATTTTTCGTAATCTTAGTATAACCAGTGATCGCTATAACCTTTGTTTTTCGGACAAGCATTTTGTGTACAATGGTTAAATTTTCACTTTGTAATAGCTTACAAATTACATAAGGGATGTAAACTGCACTAGACAAGCCCTGTGCAACATGCTCAACTCAGAAGGCATTGAGGGGGAATCAAACTCGGGTCATCCGTATGGATAACCACCCTTCAAACCAACTGAGTCATCCGGAAGGACGTATCCATATCAAACTAGTTGTCATCAGGGGCGACTCAAGCGAATACGTGGCCTAAAGCCAAAATCGATTGGAGGCCTTACGTTTTTAAGAAAAAATAATTATTTTTATAAAGTCTATTTTTAAAATTATATAATCGATTTCTTCTAAAAATTTTCTTTTAAGTAATAATAGAGTCAATGCAATAGTTTCTTGACACATAGTATTCTAGACTAGATATATTAAACTACATCTAAATATTTTTATATAAGAGATTTATTTTTTCTATAAATAGTATTTAATATATCTTTTAAAATTTATAATTTATTATTACTAAAAAAATGAGATCCTCAAATTTTGGGGGCCTTAAGCGGACGCCTTTTTTACGAAAGGGTTGAGCCGCCCCTGGTTTGGTTGTCATAATTCCTTTTTCAAGAGTTAATGTGTGTATATATATATATATATATATATATATATATATATATATATATATATATATATATATATATATGCGTGTGTGTATGTATATGTATATATACTAGTTTAACCGTACGTACCTTGCATCTGTAACGTTTAATTATATAAAATTAAATGATTTTGCTTATTAAGGAGACATTTAATAAAGTGTAAAAGTTCAAATCACTTTTCAAAAATCTTTCACACTTTCATATAATAATGTAAGCATAAACATATACACATATATGTTTTACCATCAGAAGTTTTAATTGGTTGATGAATCATTACTTTTGTGTTTGCCATATAGTACCTCTTTCTCTTGTTGCTACAAGATAAGAGGGATACATTAATTTTAATCATATTTGTGTTACGTTTATATATATATATATATATATATATATATATATATATATATTTAAGAAAATTTCTTATTTTTAAAGTCAAATCTTTACAAAATCATTGATTACATTCTTATTAAGTACTTAAAACTTTTTAAAATGTGGTGTTTCTTAAACTGTTCTTATTCTAATAGTTTTATATTTATTGCTACATTTTTCTAAACCTTTTTAAAATCAAATTTAGTTAATTTAGAATTTTTTAAACTAATAGAAAAAATATTAGTTGTTATTAATTTTGATACTTCGAATAAGGAAAGGTTTTACCATAAATAGGTTTAATAATTTCCAACTCTTAAATTAGCAAAAAATATTAAAATTCTGATGACTTCTAAGAAGGAAAGGTTTTACCATAAATATATTTAATTAATTTTTAACTCTTAAATAATAGAAAAAAATAGTGAAAAGATGATTTTATCTAAAGCAAAGACTTTTAATGATGGGCAAAAAGCTCAAATAACCTTTCTAAGCCCTTCACACTTTTAATATATTATACATTATATATTATATATAGATATAGATAAGACGAAAAGTCTAAACCTTCACAAATAAGGTAAAAATTCATATACCAAATTAACTGAGCTACTGAAATCCCATAAACTTCGAAACGTATTTTGAGACGGAGAAAATATTTGGGTATACCTTAACAAAGAAGCAAATTCCATAATTTTTTTCATTGGAACAAAACAAAATGTACACTTTCACTAGTAATTAATGTGATAGAATTGTAACTGGTTACAGCATGTAAATGCATTAGATATAATAGATAACAGCTAAAGCTAGCTAATTTATAGTATCTAATACGTGTGCCAATATTATCAACCCTATTAGTAAAACCATATAGTATACACTAGCAAATTATCCACGAATTCCCCACGCTTTCACTTTTTTGGACTCCCATCACTTATATAACCTATATTTTTCTTCTCTTAAATACCAAACTTGACATTCTCCAAAGAACAAAGAACCCCCTACCCCCACCCCCCTACCCCAACCATATTCACATAAAAATCTACATATACATACCTCAAAAGAAACACAAAAACATATATATATGGCTGACTCTTCTCAAAATCCCACCAAATACTCCAGCCAACTAAATCAACATCCGGCCTCAAGTGAAATTACTAAAGTACCCTTCCAACTTATTCCTCAACCGCTTCCGCCACCGCCACCGCCACTGCCACCACCACCAGTACCACCACAGCCACAAATTCAAACAACTCACAATTTGGTAGAGACAATTTCATCATCACCAAGTCCATCATCAAATATTGGTATATCAACAAGCCCAAAAATAGTTCAACAACCAAATATCATTATTCCAACTATAACAACAATGAGTTCCACCTCATCGGGCGGCTCGGGCTCAAGCCCAGGCCGCCCAACAGGTGGCAAACATGCAGTATTTCGAGGAATACGATGCAGAAGTGGTAAATGGGTGTCCGAAATTCGAGAGCCACGTAAGACAAGAAGAATATGGTTAGGTACTTACCCTACACCTGAAATGGCTGCTGCTGCATATGATGTTGCAGCAATGGCTCTAAAAGGAAGTGATGCAATAATAAATTTTCCAAATAATATTAATTCGTATCCTTCACTACCTCCTTCGCCATCAGCGGCAGATATAAGAAAAGCTGCCGCTACCGCCGCCGCACTAATGAAGGTAGAAACTGGAGAAGCCACATCAGGAACAACTCAGCCAGGTAATGATCAACGTTCAATTGAATTCAGTATTTTCGATACAAAAATAGATATTGACTTACAGTTATGTAAACAATTTTCACAGTAATTATTCTATTTTTCAAGGTATGAGATCAATATTTGTAATAACGATTATATCTTTAATACAGAATACAAGTTAATAATTTCAAAAATCAACGGTACAGTTACGTATATTTATATGTTAGTTAAAGACAACTATATAAATGATGTTGGCAAATATCGAATACAAACTAGTAGTAAATAATTTGAAAAGTACAATGATTGTAGTATTAGATTATCTTAGAAAATTCAACTGTACAGTTTAAATTCTGAATCCATCTCTGTTAGGAACCGATGATCAATCTTCGGAGAATATGCATATGAATATTGAAACGAAGGATCATGAATATATTGATGAAGAAGCATTATTTGATATGCCCAATTTGCTAGTTGATATGGCGGAGGCAATGATGGTGAGTCCACCAAGAATGAACTCGCCGCGGTCCGATGATTCACCGGGAAATTCTGATGCAGAAAGTCTATGGAGCTATTGAAAAAAATAATCCAAAAGAACCATATATAGATCATGTTATACATGTATATATGTGATCAAAGAGAAGAGTACTATTAGTTTCTATTGAAGAGGGATAATGATTTTCACAATATGGTGAAGTAATTATAAAGTTGGAAAAATTAGGGTTTTTGTTTGTGAGAATGGAGTATATTTTGTACTCCATATTCTTTGCGTTTGAGATATCGATCGATCATGTTGTGAGAAAATTTAAAGATCGTTTCATAAAATTTTCTGCGAAGAATTTTTTTTTTCTTGCCAATGTTATCATCAGTGTTTTCATCATAGCTTTTTAAATTATGTAATTTTAATTTCAAACTTGCACTACATAACGTTTTTTCTTGAGTCAATAATTTGTCAAATACCGCATTTCTACCCCCACAGAAGTAGAGTAAGGTTTACGTACTCCCCCGGACCTCACTCGTAGGATCAGAGGATATGTTAATCTTCCTTATCCGTTTATTTCTTGTTAGTCTGAGTTTTTTTGTTTTTTTTTTTGGGATTCCATTTTTAAAAAGTGAAAAATATATGAAAAAAGATTCTGTAGATTAAAAGGGTGTATATACTATATAATATGAAGATGTGGCAAATAGGGTTTTGGTCAAGCCTCTGAAATGATAATGCTTGTAAAGTGTTTCCCCAATTGTCCTTTCTTCCTGCACTTTGCTTCACTTTTCTGCTTTCTTCTTTTGGAGTTTTTCTTCTTCTTTTTTGTATTCCACTGTGGGGTGGGTGGAGTGGGCGTGGGGGTGGGGGTGGGGATGATAGTTTGTCATCAAAGGTAAAAGGTAAAAGCTATAGAAGTATTGCAATAGATAATAAGAAGTAAAGGTTATATATTTCAAATTTCTTCACTTTCTATCATGTCATGTTGAATATATAATTTATAGTGTAATATATGATGGCTTATCAACGATAATATTGGAGGGTTCTCCGACATCAATAGCTAAATCGAATTTCATTTTTCCTCTAAAACAAATAAGAATTAGAGGCAGTTAACTTCTGCAGTACTGAACAACAAAAATATTTCTCTGATTCTATTTAACGATCAATTAACAATGAATTTGAAGGCATTTAAATTTAACATTCTCTACCTTTGATATTGTAATTGGTCAAAAAAGTAACATGTAATAAGTTAAATTAACAAAATTAATAGTACTAGTAATAATAAAGACATTTTTTTAGAAGGTGCAAGGACATGGGAGCAATCACAATCTTGAAAGAGGTTTTGCTTTTATTTGGAATGGGAAAACGTGCTTAAAGCCTAGCCTAGCGGCTTTCTTTGTCTAATATTGAAAATTGACCCTAACTATATACCATCAAACATTATATTATATTATTATGTGTATAATATAATATATTAATATTGTACTATTAATTCATCAGTTTATAAAGAGACAGTCATGGGTACTCTCCTTCATGTCAACCAGATTTTAATTAATGTTTTTAATGGGACAGTGGTGGCCCCAAATAGTAATTGTGCTAATTAGTACCCATCTTTGTATATATTTTTATAATATTCCCAAGTGGAATAATGTGGAAGTATATCTCTTTAGATTTACTTTTTTGGTTTGGTTTTTCTTCCTATCTTATGTTCGATACTCTCGTATTGATATTAGGGTTCGATTAAATATATTGCAGGATTCATTTTTGAAGTCGTGCTTCCCACAAAATTCTTTTCAATTTAAAAAACTCAAAAATTAAAATCTCTCATCATTTCAGCATGACGCATGTTGGCTATTTTTTTTAGATTTACAAGATTAAATGACAAGGACTTCCATTATTAGTGTCACACATAAACCTAAACCTTTATTTTACTTTGTTGCAAGGTCGTAGTTACATAAATAGTGGTACATAAATAGATGGAGAGACTATATTGTAAATTGATTTAATGACAAGACAGATATATTGTGTGGCTAAGGTTTGGTCTTGCAGCAAACTCGTCTGGTTTAGTCAATCATGTCTCCTATTATTTGAAAGAAAAAGAGATCTAGTTTCTCTTTCTCTAATTGGCTGGGGAGGGGGGACTATATGCATTTTTTTAATGTTTTAGAATCCATTAAATTCGACGTATATTAGGTATAATTATATGAAAAAAATATAATAAAAATTTGTAAGCCTCAAAAAATCACTCAGAAAACCAAAAAGATAATTTGGCGCTTTGATTTTCAGGCAGAATCTTAATGTTTTGGACATTACTATGTGTCTTTGAGCCTCACGAGCACCAACAGTTCCTAAATTTGGGGACCGCCACTGCTAAAAGGGAAATATAATCTAAAGTTCTAAACTAAATTAGTTCAATTTTCAGTTACAAGACTATTTGACTGGTCAGTTTGTATGCACTTTGATTATTCAATCAAATAGAATATCTATTATCTCCCGTCAACGAAATATTGGGTAACTCTATTCATCACCATGTCCAAACATGTGCGAAAGGAAATTACTTAAAAGTATATTTGGACTCTCCTAGAATTTGAATATGAAATTTCATAATTTCCTCTTATTTTATCACTACAAGAAAGTCGAGAACTAGAGATACGACAACATTATATAAATATCGTATTAAGCTGTTTAAAGGTCGTAAATTCATCCTCCTATTTTATTAACTTTTAGGCCACAATCTTTAAATGCTTATAACATTCTTTTCTTAGCTGAAATACAAGAATTTTATAAGCACTCCGGCTGAGCCATCTTTGCTTAAGACTGTTTAGATAGGTAAAATATTTTTGCATACTATTATATATCAATATTTACTTCTTTATATTTTAACATCATAAAAATAAAATTATAACCCGACATGATTTATGTGTGCCATGATACTTCGTTATCAGTTAGTCTTCAGACACACCTTTTGTATATGTCTACAAGCTATCTCTTGCGTGAATATATATACATATAAAGATATGACTATGACTTGAGTAATTTACTCATTGCATGAATAGCTCGAGGTCGAGCTAGAATTTAAAATTTGTGATTTTATAATTTTAGTTTTTTTTTTCTAAATTATTAGATTTTAAATTAATGATTTAGCAAATTTATTAAAATAATTGTAATAAAATTTAATTCAAAATAATGTAAAATTAAGTGAGTACAAGAATAAGACAAACAGTCTACTGTAACAAATTGAATTGAACTAATAATGTAAAACTATTCATATTGATAGTGTGAATAAACTAAGTCCATCATCAAACACTGAAATGAAATGTGTGATTATCTTATTTAAAAATTTAAATTATTAGAGATAATATAGTTTTTTTAAAAAAATTATATTCTCAACGTGTGCTAATCTTATTCTTCTCGATAATGGGTGACATCTGCCTACTCTTATATATATTATGTTATATAAATCGACTTTGGATTTAACTCAACTCGAAAAATCTGAACTCAAGAGGTACGGTTTGATCAAGCTATATAAAATCACCACTAATCCCATTCACCACCGATGTGGAACTTCTTCACACACACACATTCTGTTAAAAGACCAACACCAACTCATTGCCTTTGTTTATTTTTTATGTGGTTCAATAATTGACTAAGTCTACTTTGTATTCCTAGTCTTCAGTAGGTTGGTTATTTGTTCCTATTTTCAGTAATCAAATTTGCTTAGCATTGCTAAAATAGTGGAGAATGTGGAAGAGTTTGGTTAATGTTCAACTTCTTGTAAAGCCTATACAAAGGCCTTTCTTCTATTGAATAAAACATCTTCCAACAAATTAATTTTCTTTCTGTTGGTTCTGGGTTCACAATTGGTATCAGAGCGTCGGTCGTAATGATGTCGGATCTTCAAGCTATCGACGGAATGAGAAAGCTCAACAGCAACAATTACAATACATGGTCAACTTGCATAATGTCTTACATGCAAGGACAAGACCTGTGGGAGGTTGTTAATGGTAGCGAGGTGACACAACCAGAAGTAGAAGATGCAAACAGCCCATTGCGGAAATGGAAGATAAAAGCGGGCAAGGCAATGTTCGCTCTAAAGACAACGGTTGAAGAAGATGTTTTAGAGCACATTCGAGATTCCACAACCCCAAAACAAGCCTGGGATACACTTGCCAAGCTGTTTTCAAAGAAAAATTATACGAGGCTCCATCTCTTAGAGAGTGAATTACTCTCAGTAGCGCAACGTGACATGAAGATCACACAATACTTCCATAAGGTGAAGGTGCTATGTCGGGAAATTTCAGAATTAGATCCACAAGCTCCAATTGGAGAGACAAGAATGAAGCGGATCATTATTCATGGTCTAAAGTCTGAATATAGAGGCTTTGTTGTTGCCATACAGGGATGGCAAACTCATCCTTCGTTTGTAGAATTTGAGAATTTGCTAGCTGGTCAAGAAACCTTAGCTAAGCAAATGGACGGAGCTTCCCAGAAGGGTCAAGAGGAAGCACTTTATGCCAATAAAGGTAGATGGAATTCCAAGCAGTCAGGTTCCAGTGGATCTAAGAAGAATAACGATGAGATGAAAGATCGTAAAGGTGAAGGGAGCACTCGTGTAGGGGGGTTCGAAGAGTTAAAGCCGTGGTAAAAAGTTTGAAGGGCTGTGCTTCAACTGTAAAAAGAAGGGACATGATAACGCTCAATCTACAGCTCTCGTAGGAGTGTAAAGCGGTCGTTAGCAAATATAGAACCCAACCTGGGTTGGGTGTCGATCCCACAGAGAATAGCTTGGTCAACAAGTAAGTGAAATTATTAGACTTTTGATGCAAGTCTCGTAAGAATGGGGGGATTGTAATAAGTAACCCAAGTAATGAAATAAAAGCTGAAAAATAGCAAAGTAAAAGAGAAAGATTGTCACGTTGGTTTGTAAACAATGAGAATTTAGGCGTTGGGGTTATGTCCACCTTCTGAGGTATACGTCTCTATTAGCGATGAGTGTGTAGAGTCTTGACATGCAATTGCTTATAGAGAATTGTAGTCGATGGTAAATCCAAGCGTCTCTCGACCTAAACAAGGACTATTTCACTTTAACTCTCTCGAGCTTAAAGCGTGTCTAACGGTACGAATTCTCCAAGAGGTTAGTCCAGGTACGGCACTAGCTTTTTAATAGGAAAGGGTGTCCTACTACCTTGACATTATCTCTTTTCCAGACAAATAACCTTTCTCTCGAACAAGTTACATGTTAGACTGGCGTTGGTCTATGCGTCTTCTTTTCTAGACAAATAACCTTTCTCTCGAACAGGTTAGATGTTAGAATGGCGTGTTCTTGTGTTTGTAACCGCAAAGAATGTAGATTTAAGATGAAGAGCGTAATGATATAAGCAATATACTTGTCTTGAACTCACAAACTCACAGCTATAGATAGTAACTCATTCGGCTTCCATAACCCCAACTAAGAGGTTTAGTTACCCATGAATGCGAAGGATATCACGTTTTGCATGGTGGTTGGCGTGAATAGTAGGTGTTTGGCGTGTGGTTTTGGTGATTCCTTAGCAAGTAACGATTCTCTTGTTGTGGAATTTAAGAATAGAAGAATAGATTAGAAGTGTTTGTGGTGGAAGATGAGAAGGATGGAAGAAAATTAATAGTTTAAGAATGAATTTCTTGAATTAAGGGAGGAGTTGCCTCCACTAAGGGAGGACTTCATTAAAATCTCTAGCATGATAGGGTATTTATAATACTCCTATCCTACTCCTACTATGCTAATGAAATAAATAACCAAATCCTACTAAACTAAGGAAATACTTAACCCATTTGTACTAGGTTAATGTAACATTCTCCTAATCCAAATAAACTAATGAAATACATAACCCAATTGTACTAGGTTAATGTATCATTGTCAAAATCCAGCTTTGTGTCTGTAAGTCCCCAAAGTATTCAGAAATGTTGTTTTAGCCTGGGACAGATTTTCCATGCAGCAGATTTGGTCCTTTAGGCGTCCAGCTCCTTTCCACTTCGTTTGTGAGCTTTCTTTTGCGTCAAGTAAGCCATAAAATGCTGTATTTTGCCTCATTTATACCTGAAACTTTCCTAATCATGTTCGTTAGCTCATTTATAGGAAAAAGGACTAAAAGTGCATGAAATAGATAATTAGTTCTCAAAACTAGGCTAAAATATGGGCAAAATATATTGATATAGGCGCGTAAATTCGCCTATCATCAACACCCCACACTTGAAGCTTTGTTCGTCCTCGAACAAAATATCATGTCCTTCTAAACATCAACATAGGGTTTTACAGCAACAACACAAAACATTCTTCAAGACAAGCACAACAATTATCAACGAAGAGTAGCTTTCCGATTATAAGTAGAAACAATTTAACCTCAAGCATAGACTCGTGATGGTGATCAACTCGCATGCAAACGTTAAGGTACATAGAATCATATACAACTATCCAAAGCTCATCAACCATGTGTGTCTCACAATATAGTACCCATAATCACTCACAAGTATAGCATATTTTTCAAACATGGGTATCAACATATCCTTGCTCTCACTCTCGCAAAGAATTCATATGTAGCGACTAGTGACCATAAGCTTGCCTTTAATGTAGTACTCTACTAAATGTCGGAATGTTAGGATTAGGATCAAGTAGGTCTTTTGATGGTTGTAATGTAGGCTAAGGGACGGGTAGGATCAGCTATTTTGGCCAGAAATAGTGACTAAGTTCCTAAGCACTTTAATACATCACATTGTATCATTGACACTTTTTTTTTTCTTTCAACCTTTCTTCTTTCCTTTTTATTCTACCACCCTTGTTCTCCTCTTTTGTTTTTCATTTTTAAGCACAACTTACTTTTCAGCTTTCTTTTCCTTTTTCTTTTCACAACATACCTCTTATGATAGCACTTGCTTCCTTTTTCATAACGCATTCAAGCACCATTACAATTTAAAGCATCATACTCGCCCAATTTCCTCTTATGTTGTCACATGACTTTTTCACTTTAAAGCACTTAGGAATTTGGATCAAATTACGGTCTTAAAAAAAAATGGATTAGGCTTACATACAAGGTTGTCAAAGAAATAGGCTAAAGGCTCAAAAGGGTTTAACTAGGATGATTTACATGGGTAGGAAAAACTGAAGGTAAACATGTATAGGTTGCCAAAGAAATGCCTAAATCATATCCTAAACTTACATTCCTTATTTTCGCTTTGCATACATACGAGGCAAGTTCTAGTATCAGCCACATACATAGAATATACTATTATCTCACACACACAAGGCACATGGTCGACTTGTTTGGAAGTAATATAGACTCTCAACCCAACAAGTGAAGGAATTGAATCACACACTATCACATAATGAGTCACAACTAGAGCCTAAATGTCTCAATAGTCACAATTGTAGCACATACTCTTGTTCTAATCTCATGCTGCCTATCAAAATAATTTCATGCGTAGCTAGAAAAAAAATTTACTACTAAAA
Organism: Capsicum baccatum var. pendulum; assembly: GCA_030864225.1. Lineage (NCBI taxonomy): Eukaryota > Viridiplantae > Streptophyta > Magnoliopsida > Solanales > Solanaceae > Capsicum > Capsicum baccatum. Next base: position 11,749,355 of record CM061550.1, read on the forward strand.
AAAACACAACGAAACAAAAGCAAACAAACATAGATGCGAATAGAGAAGTATAGCATGCAATACCACCACCCCACACTTAGTCGGGACACTGTCCTCAGTGGAAAATAAATACGAGGAACCTGGTTGGTCGGACTTATTCTCTATGTCTGGGGTTATACCCCTTGCATTGGAATCATCATCAGAGTCATCATCCTCATAAGTTCCGCATAAGTATCCCACTTAATTCCAAGCGTGAGTCGAGGTGTTTGCAGCGAGGAGGGTTCTCCTTGGTCCTTGCAACTTCTCTTTTTGCCCTTTTGGGAGGTGGTAGCCTTCTCCTTGCCTTGTCTCTCTTTAAGTGCCATTGTACCTGAGACTTGAAATAGTGTTAATGGTAGCACAATCTCACTTGATACAATCTATAAGCAAGTACTAGGGGTACCACCCCACACTTAGTTTTGTTGCACAAATCAGCGAGGTGAACGTAGTCGATTTACTCAGATTTCGTCGACATACGTTTTAGGCTTGTATTCCAGCAAGAAAATCAGCATTGTATCACTTATTTGCAGCCATTAGACTACTTTCATGGTAGATATAGCAACACTATGACATAGGGGTTACCACATGGAATCGTTATTCTTACAACAAGCACAACCTCCTAAGTCGATAGGTACTATAATCTTATCCCGATGGCCGGGATAGTCTAACATGTAAGCATCCAAACAACACCCTTAAGCAATATTCATAGTCATATCTATTCAGCAAATATCATAACAATGCTATTGAAACCAAATTCAAGTCGGGAATAAGTCAAGAATTCCCTACGTATATGTTCACTCACATGATTATGCAACAACAATTCAAACACATGAACATCACCAACAATCTTATATGATTTAGCAATTTATAATAAGCATAGCAACATAGTACTTACGATAAATAAATGAAGAATATGAGAGTACTTACTTGCTTGAAGCTTGTGGAGACGGTGTTGTGAATTGGAAGAGCAAAAGAAGAAAATTTTGAGAAGATTTGGAAGGTTATGTGGCACCTTTAGGGTGTTTTCTAATGTGGTTGTGCTGTAAAACTATGTCCCCTTTATATAGGAAGAGTATGGGTCGGGTTATGACCCATTTACAATCGGATTTGGGGACAAAATCACCCTATATGTGGCGCATATCCTTTGGCATATCAATGGCATATGCGGCGCATTGTCCATGGCATAATGGGACATATGCGCCGCATATCCTATGGCATTTCTAGCCATATGCGGCGCATATCCTATGGCATTTGGTCTCAGTATCTCAAATGCTATAGCATAGGCGGCGCATAGTCAAAAGCACACCTAGGAATATGCGGTGCATAGTGTATTGCACACTAGATTCCGAGTCCTTAGGCTATAGAATAGGTTGTACATCGTTCGTGGCCTATTTTTACCAAGGCCTAGCCTTTCTCGAAGCCTATTATGACGTGAGAAAGGCTCAATCCATAGCCTTATGCATCACCATTCCTAACTTACCGACTTTACCATACAATGCGACCAAATCACCAATTGAAATCAATCTCCTCGTTGCATACTTCTTGCACCTATTTTTGCTCAAAACCAAATGAAAACGATTAGTACGATGGGTTGCCTCCCACCAAGCGCCTTAGTTTTGGTCGTGGCACGACTCTTATTTTTGGATTTTTCATAAAACAAAACAAGTACTAGAATGAAAGAAAAAATGATAAAATGATAAAACGATAAAACGATGGGTTGCCTCCCATCTAGCGCCTTATTTATTGTCGTGGCTCGACGTAGTTACCTCGAGTACTCAGACTTCGTCGAGGTAAGTGATGGATCATTTTCTGAAAGGATTTAGACGACAATGAGGCTTACCTGTGGTCATGCGATCTTTTTCGAGCTGGCTCATACGTTTCTCCAGAGAGTCACCAATTATATCATCAATAGTCCAACCCATAGCTCTCTTGTATCTCCTCAGAGCAGAGATGAGAGCTTCTACGTGCTGTTCACTTAAATCATCTGCTTTCTCTGGAAGTATATTTCTACTTTCCAAGAACACATACCTTAGATAATCGGGGAGCTCTTGCGATTCTAGCATTGGTGGCTCGTCAAAGTGAGTCTTCGCTGTTGGTTGATTCTTGAGATCACAATCCGGTTTCTTAGGAGTATAAGACTCTATTTCTGTTAGATCACCCATAAGTTCTTCATAGTCTTTATTATTCTCATGCTCAACATTCAGTGGCGCAGCAGACAATGGCTCAACAGTAGGTTGTTTCTCTATAGATAATGCTTTCATATCCTCATAATGAACATCAGCTACAGATGACTCATTCATATCGCTGGGCTGCTTCATTGTTTTGCATATATCAAACCGTACAACTTCGTCAACCACTTTCTTGCCTTTTGCTGAAGTTTCCAGCGCCTTACCACTTCTGGTAGTGATGGCCATGCATGACCCATCATTCCTTGGGTTTTGCACAGTATCGCTAGGTAAGGTGCCGGCTTTTCTTTGGTTGAGTGCTGCTGAAAGTTGACTGAATTGCTGCTCTAGTTGTCTTATTGCAATGGAATGTGAGTTAACCAACTGATTCATTGAAGACAAATCATTCTTCACCTCGGTTACGCCCATATTGGTTGCCTCTACTCCTTTCAGCAGCTTGGCCATCATATCTTCCATAGACATCTTTTCAGAGCCAGACGCCTCAGCCTCATAATTTCTAGGAGGAATATACACACCACTCCTGTCTGAATTATTCTTCCAACTACCATGATCACGGTCCTTGTATCCAGATTCATTATAATAGTTCCGACCTTGGTTTCCTTGGGCATTGCCTCGGAAACCCCCTTGATTGTTCAAGTAGTTGGCTTCTTCCTTAGAATCAGATTCATCTCTTCTACGTGGTCCAACGGCCTTAACTTTTTCGGTCTTCCCTGATAGTAGATGCTTGGTAAGAAGATCCATTTGCGTCTTCATGTGAGCCATGTCTTGGTCACGATCCTCTTGTCTTCGCCTCTGCTCTGCAGTCATGCCAAAAGATAAAGTGGGGCTTGTTACCTCAGAATCCCTAGTATGCCAAGCTCTACTTTGCTTTGTCATCCGATCTAGCATATGGCTTGCCTGCCCAAAGGTGAGGTCCATAAATGATCCACCTGCTGCATTATCAACCACTGGCTTAGTCACCGAATTCAACGCTCTGTATAATATCTCCATCAAGTGGACATTGGTCATATGATGGTTTGGGCATCGCATTAGCTTCGTCTTGAACCTCTCCCATGTTTCGTGGAGAGCTTCAGTTGGAAGCTGTCGAAAATTGATGATCTCATCTCTCAATTGTGCTTTTTTGGATGGCGGAAAGAATCTTTCTAGGAAAGCGTCTTTCAATTGCCTCCAATTAGTAATAGAATCAGGAGTCAGCCCATTCAACCACATAGTTGCCTCCCCAGACAGAGACAATGGAAATAGACGTAATCGAATTGCATTCTGTCCAACTCCAGGATTGTCGAATGACTTGCATGTAGAAATAAAGTTGATCAGATGCATGTTCGGATCATCGCCTGCTAGTCCACCAAATAATCCCTTGAGTTGCAAAAGCTGAATCATGGCGCTAGTGATATTAAACTTTGCTCCGGGTGCCAATGGCGGAAGAATAATAGCTCCGGTGGCACCAGGTCCATCAAGATCACCCTCATCATCATCAAACGGTATATGCACAGCTCGGCGTTCGGGCCTATATCTTGCTTGACGATCTCTTCTGTTTGCTGGTGTCGCCATCTCAGCAGTATGATGTGGGTTTAATAGCTCTTCATCGCCCAGATCCTCATCGTCAAGATTTGTTGCTCGTCTACGGTTATCAATATTTTGTTGATGCACTTGAGCAGCCATCCTTTCAATTTCACGTTGTGCCTCCATTGATGCACTGAATAAACCTAAATAAAACAAAAACAACAACTAAAAGTAAAAGTACGAGAATCTTTGACCAAAGGGTCTAGTAATTATCACGAACTTGATTGACACTCGTCGTCCCCGGCAACGGCGCCAATTTTTGATAACGCTCAATCTACAGCTCTCGTAGGAGTGTAAAGCGGTCGTTAGCAAATATAGAACCCAACCTGGGTTGGGTGTCGATCCCACAGAGAATAGCTTGGTCAACAAGTAAGTGAAATTATTAGACTTTTGATGCAAGTCTCGTAAGAATGGGGGGATTGTAATAAGTAACCCAAGTAATGAAATAAAAGCTGAAAAATAGCAAAGTAAAAGAGAAAGATTGTCACGTTGGTTTGTAAACAATGAGAATTTAGGCGTTGGGGTTATGTCCACCTTCTGAGGTATACGTCTCTATTGGCGATGAGTGTGTAGAGTCTTGACATGCAATTGCTTATAGAGAATTGTAGTCGATGGTAAATCCAAGCGTCTCTCGACCTAAACAAGGACTATTTCACTTTAACTCTCTCGAGCTTAAAGCGTGTCTAACGGTACGAATTCTCCAAGAGGTTAGTCCAGGTACGGCACTAGCTTTTTAATAGGAAAGGGCGTCCTACTACCTTGACATTATCTCTTTTCCAGACAAATAACCTTTCTCTCGAACAAGTTACATGTTAGACTGGCGTTGGTCTATGCGTCTTCTTTACTAGACAAATAACCTTTCTCTCGAACAGGTTAGATGTTAGAATGGCGTGTTCTTGTGTTTGTAACCGCAAAGAATGTAGATTTAAGATGAAGAGCGTAATGATATAAGCAATATACTTGTCTTGAACTCACAAACTCACAGCTATAGATAGTAACTCATTCGGCTTCCATAACCCCAACTAAGAGGTTTAGTTACCCATGAATGCGAAGGATATCACATTTTGCATGGTGGTTGGCGTGAATAGTAGGTGTTTGGCGTGTGGTTTTGGTGATTCCTTAGCAAGTAACGATTCTCTTGTTGTGGAATTTAAGAATAGAAGAATAGATTAGAAGTGTTTGTGGTGGAAGATGAGAAGGATGGAAGAAAATTAATAGTTTAAGAATGAATTTCTTGAATTAAGGGAGGAGTTGCCTCCACTAAGGGAGGACTTCATTAAAATCTCTAGCATGATAGGGTATTTATAATACTCCTATCCTACTCCTACTATGCTAATGAAATAAATAACCAAATCCTACTAAACTAAGGAAATACTTAACCCATTTGTACTAGGTTAATGTAACATTCTCCTAATCCAAATAAACTAATGAAATACATAACCCAATTGTACTAGGTTAATGTATCATTGTCAAAATCCAGCTTTGTGTCTGTAAGTCCCCAAAGTATTCAGAAATGCTGTTTTAGCCCGGGACAGATTTTCCATGCAGCAGATTTGGTCCTTTAGGCGTCCAGCTCCTTTCCACTTCGTTTGTGAGCTTTCTTTTGCGTCAAGTAAGCCATAAAATGCTGTATTTTGCCTCATTTATACCTGAAACTTTCCTAATCATGTTCGTTAGCTCATTTATAGGAAAAAGGACTAAAAGTGCATGAAATAGATAATTAGTTCTCAAAACTAGGCTAAAATATGGGCAAAATATATTGATATAGGCGCGTAAATTCGCCTATCATCAGGACACATGGCCAAAGATTGTTGGTCAAGAAAAAAGGGTGTATAAGCAATACTGTCACGTCCAAGGCTGAAGAAGAGTGGGATGACAAGGCACTCCTAGTTACAGAAGAAGAAGAAGAAGACACAACTTTTATAGTCAAAACATCCAATCAAATTGACTATAAAAGGGATTGGATTATTGATTCTGGTTTTTCAAATCATATGACAGGTGATATGGAAAAGTTGTAAAAATTATCAGAGTACAAAGTAAAACGTGTGGTGGTGATAGCAAACAACTCAAAGTTGCCCATAGCTCATGTTGGTAGTACAAGTATCTCTCCTGCATCTAGTAATAATGAGGTACAATTGCAAAATGTTTATCATGTCTCAGGTATGAAGGAAAATCTTCTTTCTGTACAACTATTATCATCTGGTCATTCTATTTTGTTTGGCCCACGAGATGTGAAGTATATTGCAACCTTGAGATTAAAGAAGAGCCAATGATAAAGGGACAGAGATTAGAATCAGTGTATGTTTTGTCAGCTGAAACTGCATATGTAGACAGGGCAAGGAGGAATGAAACTTCAGATTTATGGCATATGAGGCTAATTCACGTTACCTACTCCAATCTAAATGTGATGATGAAGAGATCATTGTTGAAGGGGCTTCTTAATATTGCAGTAAGAACGAACACGGTGTGCAAAGGCTGTCAATATGGAAAAGCACATCAATTGCCATATGAAGAATTCAAGTTTAAAGCAAATAAACTATTAGAGTTAATACACTCTGATGTGTTTGGACCTGTTAGACAAGCTACGATTGGTGGAATGAAGTATATGGTGACTTTCATTGATGATTTTTCAAGGTACGTATGGGTATATTTTATGAAAGAAAAATCTGAAACTCTTTCAAAGTTCAAAATATTTAAAAAGAAAGTGGAAGTTGAGGTTGATAGAAACATTTGTGGCCTGCGTACCGACAATAGAGGCGAGTACATCTCAAATGAGTTCTCAAACTTCTTTCGAGAGTGCAGAATACGCCGTCAGTTCACTAGCTCCAACACACCGCAGCAAAACGGCGTGGCGGAAAGAAAAAATAGGCGCTTGGCTGAAACATGTCGTAGTATACTACTTGCAAAAAATGTTCCAGGAAGTTTTTGGGCAAAAACAATGAAGACGGCTGCGTTTGTAATTAATAGGCTTCCTCAACAAAAGTTATGCTTTCTTTCATCTTTTGAAAAGTTATTTAACATGAAACCTACTGTTAGTTACTTCAAAATTTTTGCATGTGTATGCTATGTATTTGTACCTGACCATTTACGTAGCAAAATGGACAAGAAGGTTATTAAGTGTATTTTTATAGGATATGATGGTCAAAGAAAAGGATGGCGACGCTGTGATCCAACAACTGGGAAATGCTACACATCTCGGAATGTAGTGTTTGATTAGGCTTCTTCGTTGTGGTCCTCGGATAAGGAAGTGTTACCCAATTCAGATGTATTCAAAGACATGTTGGACTCACCTCAGATCCAGCTAAGTGTTGATGACGTTGGAAGTGCAGCTGATGACAGCAATATTGAAGAAGGTGTGACTCAAAATCCATGAAAAACTGGTGCATATCGTCACCCAAGTGAAGAAGACAAGCCTAGTGGAGTAGCAATACCAACTCCAATCAGAAAGCCAGCAAGAGTCAGAAAACCGAATCCAAAATATGTTAATGCAGCTATAATTGAAGAAGCAGATGAAAAAAAAAAACAAAGTCTTTTGAGGAAGCAGCTGAAAATTCAAAATGGATCAAAGCTATAGTGGAGGAATATGCTACACTTGAAAAGAACCAAACATGGGAGCTTGTACCAAAACCAGTCAAACCAATTTCCGGCAAATGGATCTATCAAATAAAGCGGCACTCAGATGGAACAATTGAGAGGCACAAGGCTCGTCTGGTCGCTCGAGCATTTTCCCAACAATATGGACTAGACTATGACGAAACGTTTAGTCCAGTGGCAAAACTTACAACTGTGCGAGTCCTACTTGCAGTGGCGGCTGGTAAAGATTGGAATTTATGGCAGATGGACGTAAAGAATGCATTTTTACACCGAGAGTTGGATCGAGAAATCTACATGTGTCAACCTATGGGTTTTCAAAGTCAAGATCATCTTGAGTATGTGGGCAAACTTCAAAAGGTGCTTTATGGATTAAAGCAAGCGCCGAGGGCGTGGTACAATAAGATTGCTGAATTTCTCACTCATACTGGTTATTTGGTTACACCAGCAGATTCCAGCTTGTTTGTAAAAGTTGTTGATAGAAATTCAGCAAACAAAAGAAAATTTGTCAATCCGATTTCAGATGAAGGAACTTGGACAGCTTAATCACTTTCTTGGCTTAGAAATTGATCGTAGTGCAGAAGAAATTTTGCTGCATCAACAAAAGTATTCCAAAGACTTGTTAAAGAAGTTTGGAATGCTAAAATGCAAACCAAGTTCAACACCAATGGAGCAAAATGTCAAAATGAGTGCTAGTGAAGGAAAAGACTTGGAGGATGCAAAAATGTATCGGCAATTGGTGGGTAGTTTAATTTACTTAACTCGGACAAGGCCTGACATTTCCTTTGCAGTTGGTGTAATGAGTCGGTACATGCAAAATTCTAAGAAACCTCATTTGGAAGCAGTTTGAACGATTTTAAGATATGTGAAAGGTACATTTGGTTATGGTATTATGTATAAGAAAAGTGGTGACTGCAAATTAACTGGCTACTGTGATGCTGATTATGCAGAAGATCGTGATACTCGACGATCAACTACTGGATATGTGTTTATGCTTAGGTCTGGAGCAATTTCTTGGTGCAGTAAAAGGCAACCTACTGTATCTTTATCAACAATAGAGGCAGAATACCGAGCGACAGCAATGGCAGCTCAAGAAAACACTTGGCTTATGCAGCTGCTAAAGGATCTACATCAACCAATGAAGTATGCATTTTCATTGTACTGTGACAATCAATCAGCTATACGCTTGGCTGAGAATCCGGTGTTCCATGCAAGAACTAAGCACGTGGAAGTGCACTATCATTTTCTCAGGGAAAAAGTTCTTGAAGAAGAAGTAAAAATGATGCAGGTCAACACGGAAGATCAAGTTGTAGATATGTTTACAAAGAGCTTGAGCTGCAGTAAGACTGGAAGTTTTTGTCATCAACTTGGCATGATGGAAAGAAAGGAAGCAGGTGTTGAGGGGGAGTGTTAAAAGACCAACACCAGCTCATTGTCTTTGTTTATTTTTTATGTGGTTCAATAATTGACTAAGTCTACTTTGTATTTCTAGTCTTCAGTAGGTTGGTTATTTGTTCCTATTTTTTAGTAATCAGATTTGTTTAACATTGCTAAAATAGTGGAGAATGTGAAAGAGTTTGGTTAATGTTCAACTTCTTGTAAAGCCTATATAAAGGCCTTTCTTCTATTGAATAAAACATCTTCTAGCAAATTAATTTTTCATTCTGTTGGTTCTGGGTTCACACATTCCACATGTATAGGGTTGGACATTTGAAGCTTGAACAATTTAACATGGAGTCTAACATAAAGGAAATAAAAATCGAGATGAGAGTCCTGCTTTAATATCATTAAAGTGTATGATCCTTTCATTTTCTCAATTAGGGGTCGTTTGGTAGAGTGTATACGAATAATGCAAAATATGGTGTGTTAGTAATGCTTGTATTAGTAATGATTGTGTTATCTATGCTTGCATTAATTATGCTTGTATTTTTCTTATGCAGTGTTTGATTTGATGTATTAAAAATAACAAGAATTAAATAATTTCTAAAAAAAAAATTACAAAAATATCCTTCATATATATGTTGGAAAGGATGTGAATTTTTTTTAAGGATAATAGTGTCTTTTAATTATATTAATGCATGTATTTGATCTATTGCATTGTTAATACCATGAATTTTGAGGTATTAGTAATACATACCTTAATACACAATAGAGTGTATAACTAATGCAAGCATTAGTTATACATAAGGTGCAAAAGTATACCAAACAAGGTGTTAGTAATACACATTAAACTAATTCATACATTAATTTTCTAATACACTCTATCAAACGACCCCTTAATATTCTCAACACTCTCTCTCTTTGCCAAAATAGAAAATGGGAGTAAAAAGAAACAGTATCAAACAGTAAATCTCATATTTCAACCAACTCTTGTTCTTTTTTTTTTCTTTTGTAAATGTAGCTAGGTGAAGGAAACTGTATACTAGGCTAACAACAAAGAAAACCAAAAGTTACATTGTCAAACCTTAATTTCAAACATGAGTAATTTTAGGCCCACCATATGATATATAATTGGATGTTGACACAACATAAAATTAAGAGACAAACCTAGTAAACTCCTACATGGGACATGAACATCTAAGTATATAGTGTTGGAGATCAAGAAGGACAGTATTATTAGGTTTACTTCATGAATGTTTTGTTATTGCCATTGTAAATATTTATACAAAAATGTTTAGACGAGGATATATGCATTGTCCTTATATTCCTTTTAAAAAAGAAGAAAAGAAAATCATCTACTCATCAGATATTTGTTAACCTTTCATCAATACAAGTATCAAGTAACTCTGTCTCTAAAGATTTGGAGACAAAATATATATGCAGGTCCCTTAAGTATGCACTATCTTTCACTTAGGCGTCTTAAGTGGGCATTGTTCTATTTTGGCACCTCAAGCGGCCTTCAAGTGTGTCACTTTGGCACCTTTTGCTGAATCAGCAAATTTATATTGTGTGTGTGTATTACACGCGCCCGATGATATGAAAAATGACAAATAATATGCCGACACGTGTCATTTTTCTAAAAAATAATTTTCAAATCATTAATTAATTTTTTTTCAAAAAAAATAATCAATAATCACCCCTTTCCCCAATAATTAGTTTTAAATAAAAAAAACTCAAACCATTTATATATAATTAATTTAAATAAAAAAATACCTCCTCCCCCTAACCTACCCACCCCACCAACCTTCTTCTTCAAACACTCCACCCACCCACCACTCCCACCCCATCAGTCCACCCACCCACCCCCACCCCACCAGTCCACCCACCCACCCCCACCCCACCCCACCAGTCCACCCACCCATCCCCACCCCACCAGTCCACCCATCCCGCCGCCCCTCCCACCCCACCCACCCGCCACCCTACCCACACCACCAGTCAATTTTTAATTTTTTTAATTGATTTTATTTGATTTTAATTTTTCTTCACGGATTTAGCTTTATTTTTTAATTTCATTCATCAATTTTGCTTCAATTTTCAATTTTCCTTCATTGATTTTTCTTGATTTTTTTGCTTCGATTTTAATTTTTTTTTATTGATTTTGTTTGAATTCAATTTTTCTTACTGATTTAGCTTTATTTCTTAAGCATTCTTATATCTTATAATTAAGCATTCTTATTTCTTGATTTACTCATCCTTGTTTTTAATTTATTCTTTCATAAAAGAAGTAAGATTCTTGAATTAACCATTTTAGCATAAGAATGTGTTAAGGAAAAAAATGGAAGAAAGAAGAAAAGAGAAGAAAAGAGAAGAAAAATAAAAAATACGAAAATGCCACCCAAATGCGTCTTCAATGCGTGTGTTACACGCACCTTGCCAACTCAGCAAAAAGTGTCAAAATGACATACTTTATACCTACTTGAGGTACCAAAATAGAACAATATCCACTTGAGGTGCCTAAATGAAAAATAGCGCGTACTTAATGGGTCTGCGTATGGATTTTGTCAGACTTAGACAGATGAAAATGGATTATAATAGGCATATTTTATAAATGCAACTAATTAAAGCAAAACATGCTTATGAGTTAATAATATCAAATATGTTCCTATAAGATATCAAATGCTTATAATTAATTGAAATTTGTCAACCTTTTAAAAAGTTGTACATTTAACTTATAAATCTAACAATTACCGCCTCATGAAGAGTAGGTATGTTACTGTGCCAAAATCGAACTGACCGATAAATCGAACCGATAAAAATATTATTGGGTTATCGGGTTAACAATTTTTTATTGATTTTATAAAAAAAATTTATTGGGTAAACGGTTCGGTATCAGTTTTAGCTTATTGAATTATCGGTTAAACCGATAACCCAATAAGAATACATTAAGTTGTTGTTTTATCCCTATTTATGTTATATATTTAAATCTCTCTCTTTATCTATCTATCTCTCTCTCTATATATATGTGTGTGTAGATTATATGCACTACTAATTCATAATTCAGTGATTCACAAATTATTAACCTATTCAGGGCAACAAAGGCACAATATAAAGTTCTGCTATTATCGTAATAAAAAGCTTGAAACATTTATAGCTTCCAACAATTAGGATTCAATTTTTTTTCTAACTAACATTCAGTTCAAGTTTGAAGATTCTTGTAAACTAAAATGCATTGCGTACGTTTTGGCGGTAATTAAGATTTCATTTTTTTATGTTAGTTGTTACTATTTCTATTTTATAAGTATTTTCTTATTGGTTAAACCAAAAATCGAACCGTTAAGGACCAAAAACTGATAAACCGAAACCAATAAGAAAATATCTTATTGATCGGTTATTGATTTTACATATTTAAAAATTGAAAACCGATAAACCGAACCAATAACACGTAAAACCGAACCAAACCAACCGATGCCCACCCCTAATGTATGTTCAAACCAGTGGCGGAGCCACGTATGCTTGATGGGTGTCAATCGACATTTTATTGAAAAATTATACTATGCAGCTAAGTAATAAATATTTTTTATTAATATATAATATGTATACACCTTTTCAGAAATTTCAGCTCCGCCACTGACACAAACGTTAAAAATCAGAAAAATGCATATGTATCGATACCTCTTCAAAAATTTCGGCTCTACTACTAATTCAAACGTCACTAAAATGTGAGTCATTTTGGTCCCCCACCTCTTCAAAAATCACATTTGAAGCGTAGGTATCAAATTAGCTAGTAGCACATACCACTCATGGCGTGGATAGATAGCATTTCTCCACTCTTAATTAGTATTTTTCAGACACCGAAATGCAATACAAATCGAAATTAGTTGGTGAAAAAATCCTTGTATAAAGCGGTCTCTCTTATAACAAGATTAAAAATATGAATTATTTGAGACTCAAAATAAATATCAAACACAAAATTCAAAAGGCAATAGACACATGGAGCTTTTCCTTTAGTTTCTTTAGACAAATTATTGAACAACTAAAGAAAACATAATATCATATATAATATGATCCATCATAAAATTTGAAAAAGTAGAATTTCTTTTTGGAAATTCAAAGTAATGAAGTGATAGATAGTTACAATTAGGGGAAGTAGTAGTAGTAGTAGTAGGTACAACGTCGGCCAGGTGACAAACTAAATTTGTCTAATTTAGACAACCTTTTCATAAGAATCCATGATTTGAAAAGATATGTTTTTTTCCTCCCATTTTATACGGTACCCTTTATCGATAATATTATTTATTTTAATTAGAAATAATTAAAATTTTAAATTTCTTATAATTACATAAATATCTAAAAATTATTTTAAATTATAAATTTTTAAAAAGAAAATCTTAAAAATATTATATTAAGTTAAATAATATCACGTAAAATAAAACGGGGAAGTATACTATCTGAAAAAAGTAGTAATTGTCTACCTTAATATCTCATAGCCGAAATTCTATTAGTCGTTGAACCAATTATACCTCTTTTGACTTTGTTTTATTTTTTTATAATAATAATATTTATAATATAATCCATGGCCGACATCTCCACTCTTTCTCCTAATTTATTTACACTGAATAAAATAGAAAACGAAATTGAGTACGAACGTTATCACTAATTTAATTTGTAGTCAAATTATTTGTAGCTAGCAAAATATTTTAATAATTCGTTACTATATAAAATTAGAACAAATTTTATTATTTAGATATAAAATTTATTCATTACTAATTTATGTTTTTTTTAGTATAATAATGATATTTATTTATATTTGATATTCATATTAAATTATGTTAATAGCTTTTCTATGGAATTTTGAAAGGCTAGAATGTATTTTTATTTTTATTTTGTTAAAAAGGTACACTTTCTTGAGAGAATGAACGTGTTTAGCAAAACTCAAGATGAAGAAATAGGTATACTCCAAAATAAATAAAAAATAAAGCATCCGTGTTTTAGATTTTCTTTTTGAGACAAGATTGTGATATAAATAATTCATATGTCCGAATTTTAATTTAGTACTAATAACATTCTTTTTCTTAATTTGACATTTAAAATCGCTTTTTGAATATATTGGTCAAATACAATGAATAACCAAAGTATTTCTCAAATTATCACTTTTAAAAAATACATTTGACCAAAAGTGTTTTTCAAAATTATTGACAAAGTAATAAGATAAAAATAATGTTCATCAACTAACAAAATAATAATATTACATATTTTATATATTTTTTGACTTTATTTTTTCCTTATTGTTCCCCTAAAATGGCCTCTTAGCTTCTTCTTCTTACTTTTCTATGAAGCAACATCACTTTGTCTTGATAGTCATGATAATATCCAATACTAATCAACTAGATTCTCACATATACTATTTATCCTAATTGTCCCATGATGGAAAAATAGAAAAATGTTAAGGGGATTATAAGCCAAATGAATTCTCCCATCTATTAGATTAGTCTTTTGGGTTGGGCCCTCCCGTTTGGTTTATAACATTGGTGCTCTCGTTGAGAGTCCCATGCGTTGGGCTGCGACTCAAAGTGGTGGCCTGCGTGTCAGGAGTGGTGGCCTGGATCCAAGAGGGGTGCCGCCAGCCGTGACCAACGAGGATCGATCCACGCGTGGAGCCGCGACTCAGAGTGGTGGCTTGGACCAAAGAGGGGTGTCAGTCGTGATCAACGAGGTCGTTGGTTCTCAAACGGAAGCGATTGTTATGAACCAACTGTCCCACTCTGGAAAAATAGAGAAATGCTAAGGGAATTATAAGTCAAATAGATTCTCCCACCTATCATGCTAGTCTTTTAGATTGGGTTCTCCCGTTTGGTTTATAATTGGTAATGTTATTCCTTAATAACACTAATATTTCTTGTAGTAAGTGTAATATTGTAAATCACAAAGGGAGCTTAGTGTTATTGAGCTAAATCTAACAAAAACAATATTGAAAGTATATTTAGTGTAATTTCATACATGAAATTAAAAGAGGGTAAGATTATATATAAGCAAAATTTATTCTAATTTGTGTGAGATAAAAATATTTTTTTCGATAACTCAAAAGAAAAATTATTTGAAGCATGATTTCAAGCAATTAAAGAATCTATCCCTACTACTAAAAAAAAAGTTTCGTATCATTTTTTAAGATCAAGAAGATGTTGAATGTGGATAGACGTTATTGTTGGAAGACTAGAGACAAATTGGTTTCTTTTAATAAATTTTATAGAAACTTATAATTTACTAACTGCCCAAATCTTCTTTTCCTCCATATTTGACAAAGTAAAGTCCATGATGAGAAGAATATGTAGAATTATTATAACAAAATATTCCTTTTTTGGGAAGTTGAGGACATCAACTACCCTTTAAATTAAATAATATTTCCCCCTTAATTTAAAAAGTACATATATACTAATCTATCATTATGAAAAATCAGTAAACGACAATGCCACATTTGCACAAGTTCAATGCATCTTCTTTTTCTATTTGTTTTTTTTTTTTTTTTTTTTGTTTTTACCTGCTTATTATTAAGTATTAACAAATAAAAATAGACACTTGGGAAATAGGAGAAAGAAATTACGATATAGCATCCAAAGTGGCTGACATAATTATATTCTTCTTTTTAATAAAGAATTATTATATTATTTATTTGAGTAATTTACAATTTTATTACATGTCAAAATAGGAGAAGATGTGGACCCACAAGACAAGGCCCCCACCCCCTATTTAGACCATACGCCCCACCCCCCTTAAAAATAAAGAAAAAAAAACTCAAAAATAAAAGATGTTTTAATTAAATGGTTCAATAGCTATAATTGTGATATCTTTTATCTTTTCCCCTTTTTAAGATGCTAATAATCATCCAAAATCATACCTTGAATAGATTTCAACAGGAATTGTTGGATTAAAAATTGGGTTTCTTTTCTTGTAGTTAATCATGAGTGTCCCCTTAGATTGTTATTATGAAGAGCTTTTAACTTTTTGTGTTTAAAATAATAAAAAGAGAGACAAATTAAATGTGTAAGAGTTGAATTTGAAAATATCATAAAAACAGTGTGATGAATGATTGAAATCACTTTATTTTAATTAAAAATTTCGAATCATAAGATTAAAGAATCTTTCAGTAGGAAGTATTTTGTCCTATCCTAAACCACTTGTGGTTTATACCAAGTAGCCACTTTTGTGGTCTTATATTTAAAAGTTGATCGCTTTGTTTTAATCAAAATTAGATATATGGTTCGAACTTTTCACTTTGAGTTTTAACAATTTTAAACTTCAGATCACTAGTGTAATTTTGATTTTCTTTATCAATTTGTTAATACAAAGCGACAAGTGACTAATTTTGAAGATTATCAGTTACGCAAAGTCAAATTAGTCAAGCCACTAAAGTATAAGGTATAAAAATTTGAAAAAGATGGTGGCTTAGCTTAGAATACAAAAAATGAAAGTTATAAGTGCATATGAGTATCTCCAAATCATTCGTGGTATGATTGTTTAATTGAACAATGTTAATGGGTTGAAACTTTTTCATATAAACTATAGGTTATATTATAACAATCCATATAAACTATAGGTTAAGTAATAAATTCAAGAAACGTTGGTCCATATAATTATCAAAATTTGATCACAAGTAATCATTAAAATCTAATACATGGATTTAAGGTCCAACTATAATTAGGTCAAATAATTTAGTCATCCCACACAAGGTGAGCCACCTCATTAGTGCAATGTGCATTTTTAGATATTCCAATGTGGGTTCAAGGCCAAAATATATCATGTTATATGTCAAATTAAGTGGCACATCAAGTCAAAATAAAAGATTCATTAAAATCTTTTAAATAAGGTGTTCTGATCAATCAATTTATCGGAGTGATAAATAATTTTTTTATTTACAAAAGAATCTGTAAAAGAGAATACATAAATACTTTTTTTTGGATAAATTAGCTTTTTAGCAAGAAAAAAAAAGTACTATGCAATCTCATTGTGTGTGTGTGTGTTGTGGGGGTGGGGGATTAGCTAAAGACAACTTCTTAATTGGGCTCTTAATGATACAACATTTTGTTTGTGTTAAACCCATAATTTTGGGCCATAATTGAGATGCAAGTTTCCAATCAAACAAAACGCAGCCCAAATAGGATGTCATTTTGGACCTAGTTGCTTTCGGTGATTTGGACATATTGGGCTGTTGTTAATATATGGTCCCCTATATCTTATCTGCTAAAAGAATTTAGGGAAAGGACAGAAACGATACTTCAAATTAAATTATTTCCATGAAAATGATCATGAAATTTAAATTTCAATTTCTAGCCGTTTCAATTTACTGACTAGTTTTATACCGTTTCTACACACCTTCTGTACAGTTTCTATACATATCTTACACATATAAATATTCTATTCGAAAATTATACAGTTTTGATACACAATTTATACAATAATTGTACTTTTTTTTTTTTACATGTTTTATACAACAATTAAATAATTTTCATACACTTGGTATATATTTTTTATATATATTTTATGCATATATATATTTGATAGAACTATACAATTTCTATACATATATCTTATATAGATACATATTCTATTTAACAATTATATCATTTTTATATAATTAATTATTTTTTCTAAACAATAAAAAAACAGAATATTTGATCAGTCAAAAAATTCTAGCAAAAAAAATTAAAATATTTTTAAAAGGGTCGAATTGCCCAAGTTGAATACTGTATTAGTATTGTATGTAGACTATATCATATCGTATATAGACTGTATATGGACTACGTAGGTCAAAATGACCCAAATTAGGAAAAGACTATAAAGCGAAAATAGTATATTCGACTAGCCACTTTTTAAAAAGTTTTCAAACTTAGGCTATTTATTTTAAAAAGTGCTATAGGGTGTCCTTTTCCCAAAAGATTAATAATATAGCCCAAATTATGAAATTAACATCCACTACTAGGGGAATTGGGTTATTTGGGGCAACGTTTGATATACTTCCTGCGTCTCAAATTATTTGACATGTTTGTTAAAAAAAATTTAAAAATTGCACAAATATACAGCTTATATTTTCAATATTACAAAATCTCAACTCTCTAAACATATTACAAAAATTCTACATATACACAGAATGTTATGTATATGTCGGCTATGCTATGTATATTAATAGGGAGAGAGAGTAAAGTAATTATAAAAGCGAGAGAGAGTGTAATAATTACTTTTAAAAGGTTGGTATTTATGTTATTTATACTAAAAAAATTGTATCAAAATAGTTGGCATGTTTAAAAATTCAAGATATAATTAACCCTTTTTTTCCAGCTATGCCCCCATTAATTGAAAAAGATTTATCTAATCAAAGATTAAATAAGGTCATATTAGTCAATTTGTACCCCTTATTATTTTTTTTCTAAGAGTTGTGCAAATACCAAATATGTCAAGTAGTTTGAGTCAGATGAAGTAGTTATTAGGTGTGACATTTGATTTTGATCAAGTTATTTCCTTTCCCTTTTGCACCCGGCCTCCAGCTTGATATTTTGCAAGAACAACAATAAAGGTGTCAAATTGGCTAGGTGAGCTTAATCTGAGCGGGCTAAGTTGAGTTAATATAAAGGTGTGTTATTAACCTGCTCAAACGTTACTTGAGCTTAAATGCAGGTGTAAGTGATCAGTGTGTTAAAAGACAGTCTAAAGCTCGTCTTGAGACTTGCCTCAGGGCGAGGCTCAGTCAAAAATGCCCCGATAGACTGTGGGAAGACGAAAGTATTGAAAGGTGAATACACAAAATTTGAGGCGTTCGCCTAAGCGTGAGGCGCAAATTAGACATAAGCCTGCAAAGCTTACAAAGTAAAATATTTTTTTCTTATTAAATCTCTAATTTAAACTTAATACTAAAATATATGATTGGTAAATACTTAAATACTCAGATCAAAAGTAAAAGAAAACTTAAAAGTCACACTTTCAAACGTATTTGTGGGTGGGTGTCGATGAGATTGCTACTCAAGAAGCAACTGGGTGTACTTTCTTCTTCCTAATTTCTTTCTTTTCTTTTAGTTCTTTTCAAGTCGCATAGTGACGAGCTTTTAAGTTATTTACTTTTTCGGCTCTCTTTTAAAATACAAATATATGCTATATGAGTGGGTAAATATATCGATCGAGTTAGGAAAAGGTGAAAATTGACTAATTAAGTACTATTTTATATACAAACTCGAGTTTTTGAAGACGTATAATAGTTTTTCATATGAAAGTTGACTTTATCTATTAGTTGTATTATGTGGTTTTGGTTAGATTTTTAGGTTGTTGAAGCAGTTTTAGATGCATGTTTCACTTATTTTTTTATATATAATTTTCATATAGTTCACCTTTTTTTTTGATGATTTATCTCTTATAAAAAAATATTTATTTCTAATTATATTAATTTATAAAATATTAAAAATTAAAGGATACGTCTTGGAGCTTACACCTTGCTTTATAACAGGTAAAATGTATCACTTTACGCTTCTGCTTTAAAAAGCATCAACTGTAACCAACTTGGTCAATTCCTACAAAGTTTTAATTGCTTATTTATACTTTATTATTACTATGTATAACATATCAAATAAAAAAATCTTTTAAAAATCTCGACAAGATTTTTCATTGGTCAAGTTGAACTACATATTAACCTATTTTTCAATAGGTTAAACAAAGGGGGAAAGGACAAGAATAGCCACTCGGCTAAAACAATTGCCGCCGAGTGGCCATCGATTTTTAAATTCCAAAATATAGCCATTTAGGCCTTTTTTTGGCTGCTATCTTCATGTTTTCTTTTTTTACTACAAATATCACAATCCAGTGATTCCGTTTAAGCTATCCTCTTGTTTATCTATAACGCCATTACTCAACGGTTGATTTGAGTCATAAAAATTTTAAAGTTTGCTAGCTTCAAAATAAGCTGTGCAGTTTTAAGCAATAAAAAGAGCTATTCTTCTAATTGGTGTAGTTTTTCTAACAATCAAATACGATTTTATAACATTGTAATTATTGTTCTTCTTTTTTATCAATCAAATAAAATATTTGATATCAAATACATGAATCTTTGATACCAAATATAAATACATATTTTATACAATAATTGTATAAAAGTATATCAATGCGGTATCAAAGTGTATCAATGTAGTATAAAAGTGTATCAATATGGCATAAGAGTGTATTGATTAGGTATAGAGACTGCATGCGATCAACGGGCCAAATGACTAAAAATCGGAATTAAATTGGGCCGACTGGCTCCAATTATCCAATTTTTACATGGGCTAACCATTTCTTTTCAAAATGGTCAGCCCACGTCCTTTTCCCTTAAACAAATGGGTGAATCTATAACACAATCCATAATTATGTTCTCATGAGCCAATTTAACCATAATTAGTTCTAATAAATCGTTGGAACTTTCAACATAAAAGAACAAATCTTGTAAATTGGTTAGGATCTATGGCCTAATTATAGTACTCCCTTTCAATTTATTTATTTGGCTTTGATACAAAATGTAGTTTAAGAAAGTAAAGAATTTTTTTGTATTTTATGGTTGAAAACTAAAGATATATAAAATACATCAAAATATTTTTTTTAATCTTATGATCTTAAATATGTTAGTTAAAAAATTAAAACTAAATAGTTGTAGAAAAAGGAAATCTTTCCATTTTTTTGTTAAATGAAAAAAGGATCAAAAAATACTCCTTTACTTTACTTATTAGTTAGATTTGCTCCTAGTTATACTATGAAGCTAAAAATACCTCTGCCGTTAAGAATGTTAACAAAACAAGGTCCTTTTTAGATTTGAGGAGAGCGATAAAGATAGTGAAGTTGAATTTAGGAAAAAATACATAAAGTCGCATACTTAAGTATTAAATTACAAAAAATAGCAACACTTTTATCAAATTACATTTTGTAGCATATGTTTATGTATTTTTGTAGCAATAGTTTGCAAAAATACAAAATACATATCGATCATAAGAGCAGTAAAAATCATATGTATTTGTATTTTTGTAGCAACAGTTTGCAAAAATACAAAATACAACTTGCTATATTATGTAATTATGAAATTGTTGCTATGAAACTCATAATTAAGGTGATAAGTATGCTATTTCTGAATTTTGCCCTTGAATTTATTTTGAAATTATAGGTTTTGTAAATGGACAAAGAAAAAAGAAAAAAGAAGAAAAGGAAAAAAAAAGAAAAATCTAATGGTGAGATTGCATGACACATGAACCTCACTCAAATTTGGCCATATGAAATTTTAAATTGGCATGGTGGAGAGGTGTTAAAAATAGAGATATTTTTATTAACTTTGCTAATAATAAAGGTATATTTAACCCCATAGTATAACTAGAAAAAACTCAATTAATAAATTAAAATAAAAGGATATTTTTGACTATTTATCTCTTGAAAAATTAGATAAATAAGTTAAAATGAAAATATAAATGTATATGGATCTATCCACTGATATATCCAAATACTGATAAACAGATGCAATGTATGGTACTTAAAATTGATACATCTATGCTATAAAATAGATACATCTATGCTATAAAATAGATACACTTTAATACAAAAAGAGTATAAGACACATATACATGGATGTACCCGTATACTGAATACATATATGATACTTAAAATTGAAATTGTGAAACTTAAAAACATTGTGAAACAAAGATATAGAATGGTACTTAAATTTATATCTTCGAGACGGACTTTAAAAAACTAAAGTGTCACATAAATTGAGACAGATTCGTGATACATTCTTAATGCATATAAGGATTTCCAGAAGTGTATATTCTTCTGCTAACATATACCCTACCACTCATCCTTCTTTATGCCTTTTAATTGAATACTGGGGACTTTTCAATATCATTGATGAACAGATCTATTTACTCCAATGACCAGAACTTTCACAAACTTATTGGGTGCAATAAAACTTAAAGCACTGGTCACATGGAGTATATATGTATATAGTCAGAAAGGTGAACTGTTATATACACAAATATAGCTAGACATTGATGAATTTTAAGAAGGATTTTATAGTAGAATTGGATTATTGAATTTAGATATAAAAGTCCACTAAAAGATGTTGATCCAACAAAAAATTTTCCTTCAAACTTTTGTGATCTTTAGAACCTGCAGCCAACTAACTTTGTCAATGGGAATGTCTATGACATTAATATTAATTCTAAAATCTAATAAAATTTGGGTCATTAACTAAAAAAACTTGGGTCAAAATCGAAAGATCTAAAGAACCTTTCTCCTTTTGAATTCAATCATTCATCATTATAAAATTTGGACCTTATCAAAAAAATTGATCTTAAGAAAATCAAATCATACCCTTTTTAGTTGTGTTGGTGTACGAACAAAAGTTTCACATTTATAACTTAAAGAATTAGGAAGCTACATATAAGATGTAAAATCTTTTAATAATGTAAGGTCTTTTAAGAAAAATCCTACAGATTTGACCGACGATCTAGATCATTTCTCTTCACGGTTTAACTTTTGATGGGCATAATTGCCTGTACATGTATTCATGGCAGGTAAAACGTATTCAATGGAATAGTTGCTCAAATTTTACTGTTATACTCCATCTCTCCATCTATTTTAAAATAGTTGATTCTAATTGACTTGATACTTTCATTAAAATATATTTGTTAGAGGTTTATTTTATTAAATTAGTCATACTAATATGCTTTAAGAGTATAAATTTGAGTAATATACATTTTATTTAGTCATTTAATGATAAGAGTACTAATGCAAGAATATAATAAAATCTCTTAATTTCATACAAGGGACAACTAAATTAAAAAAAATATTTTTAAAAAGAGGATCAACTACCTTAAAACAATGGAAGCAATTTATTTTTAGCGTCATATTTACTCTTGTACTATAAAATTTAATAAACATACACCCCGTTTGTACATATTCATCATACCAACCATCTTCTTTTGAATTAGAGTATAAAATTACACTTGGATATCAATTACTTTAAATAATTTGATCAAAGAAATACTCACTCTATGCATTTTACTTATTCATTATACTAAAAGTAGATCTTTAATAATATTTATTCAGTTTAAAAAATTAATAAATAATTTATTTTTTTCTATTTATTTTACCCTTCTTATTAACTGTTATACATTACTCAATATATTTCTCAAGACATTTGTGCACTGACCTCAACCCTTTCACGTGAGTTCGCCTCTGAAATCAATAGACTAAAATGATTAAGTTTTTGAAATTCTTTAAGGTGAGCTTGTATAGAATTTAAGTTATATCGTCAAATGTCTCTATAATAACATCATTTCTTTTAATATATTTATTATATAATATTATTATCAATAGTGAACCAGTATTATTGCACGAAATACCTTTACATTGTTATATACTTCTAACAACTTTTTTTCGTGCAAATTTCGTCCATGTTGTCAAAACTCAACATAATAGAGCAAACAATCCCAGCTATGAACATTTAATGCCATGCAGAATAGTCGACCCACGCTCCACACATAAGCGCGTGAAAGAAATCCCAACAATATTTTAAATTAAACAAGTCAACCAATAGTCAGTTCCAAGTCTTAACAAGGTTAGAGATTTGCAATCAAATCACCAGCTAATTCCATTTAATTAAACTACTTAATAATTCAAACTCAACTAAACCCCATTAATTTAATCAAACTTGAGATTCAAAAAATCCCTACAAGAAGCATCCATGCTACTTCACTTCTTATGCTTCTGCTTCTGCTTCTATACTTTCATTGCTTCTTATTACTACCATTTTTTCGCGATGTATTTTTTCTTGAGATCTTCAAATTAGTGTAACTGAAGAAGTTGCCTATCTATTTCATCGTTCATTGGCCCCGCGCCTTCTTAAATTTTCATTCAGTAGTTACAACTTAATGAGTAAAAAGCTGCAGATACTAACAGCTTTTTTATTAAATGCTCTTATAGCGTTATCTCTTTGATAACTTCTGTCAATTTCAAGCTATTTTTTTTTTCGTGTTTAGTTATGGATTCGAAGTTGATGAAACCATTATCGAAGCAATTGATGTTGAAGGATTACCTGTTGGATGATTTGAGTTCATGTTCATCGAACGGTTTCCGATCATTTCCACGTCGGCAATGCTGCACTACTGTTCGATTTCTTCTCGAAATCGACTTGAAGAACAAGTATCAACCAGCACTACCTCCGCCGCCTTCAAAGGAAAATGCTAAGCGTATACACCGGCCGCCATTACCGGCGAAGGTTTCGGCGTTTCAGAAGGCTTCTGTTGCGGTGATCAATGCTGTCAAGCACCTACCGTTTACCGGAGTAAGATCGACGAAGAAGAAGAATGTGATGAGGACAATTTTCCCGAGGAGTATTTCTCGGAAGCTGAAACGAAGCTTCTGGAAGAAAGGCGATCTCAAGGAGATTTACTGGTGGACGGCGTTCAACCGGTTGGAAAAGGAGGAACTTAAATCACCGGTATTTTCTCCGGTTGTTACTGGAATAGTCGCCGGAGATTCAAACAGCTCGACGACGACGATGACGACGGAGAGTAAGAGTAAATGTAACAGTAACAGTAACAGCTGGTCGTCAGATAGTGATTTCACTGCTTCAAGTGGTGGTAGTTCGGAGGTTAATTCGACGGAGAAGGTAAAAAACGACGTTGTTTCGAAGAAAATAGAGGTGGAAAATGTGATTAGCAGCAAAAAAGATGGCGGTATTGACGGTGATGTTTCTCCAGATTCAACCATTAGCAGTCACGGTAGCACTTCCAACTCTCCTGAGACAAAGGCCAGTTTCCTCAACAAAATTTACTTTTTATTTTTAGGAGTATCATATTACTTGCATTATTAGCTTAAAGTATAATTTTCTTAACATTATCAACATATTAGAAAAGATAAAATTGAATTTATTAAAGGGTGTAAACGATTATCACTTTTTTTTTTTGATGGTATTATTTCGTCTAGAATATCAGTCTAGTCAATTATCAACTAATACATTTGTAGAGTGCATAGTTCAATAAAGTTGAACGCAACTATTATAATTCTCTATTAGTTAACAGTTACGTAATTTTAGAAAGGCTATATGACGTTAAAACGTAAGTATCACTAGTAATTTTGTGTCTTAAGCAATCGAGAATGAAGTATAATATCCAAGTTTAACCCAAACATTTCCAACACAAGAGGTTCGTGTTATACATACTCCTAGTAAGTTTTTGCTTAAGTTTCAAGTTTGAATTTACATTGTAGCGGTAAAATTAGTTTAAATTTTTTAACATAGCGTGTGGATTAAACTAATGTAAAAAGGTTTACATGATCGGCAAACCGTGGTAATAAGTAGAGGTATAATTACTTGTTCGAATTAAAAATATTAAATAAAGTTGGATTCTCAAGGTATAATTAAAGCATGGTGAATTCAAATTTTTGAAATATAATTAAAATAAGATTTGTGTAAGAATTTGAATTTCATTTTTATAAAAACAGAATTTTCTAGAAAAATGATTTTTTCACAGCGATAAAAAAGGAGCAAAAAAAGGTTAAATGTGGAGAGTACACGTGCGGGGTATTTTTCGGGTTACAATCACACGCTTCTCGATAAGGGCATCTTAGTTACATTCGGGTGATCCAACGGCGCAGATCCCGCTACGTTTTTGTCCCTAGCGGGATCTACGGTCTTCTATGCTGGACTAGGATTCTTATTGTGGTAGTCGAGATAGGAGATTAGTACCGTATTTATTTTATTTCCTAAAATACCCTGGACCATCTAATTTTGACCCCTACCATTGTTGTGGATAGTAATCGTTGATTGCATTAAACCAGGTATGAAATGTCATTTTGTAATTCCAACATTTATTATTATAATATAAGATAACTTCGTTATATCATAATAATTTATTCAATATCATCTCACAACTCGCAATAAATCTGAAAAAGATAGAATATACATAAACTCTACTATTTATCTTTGTGAGATAAAGAGATTCTTCATGATTGAATCTCAACTTAAATAAAGATTGAAAATGAGTCTATGAAATTTTTGATATAGAGTATATAATGATGAATAGTCATAGTCTGCAGGTATAACTTCGATACAACTTTAAAGTGGAATAAAGAGACTTTTACAAAACGTTTATAATTTAATTGATATGTTTAGGAACAGTTTCTATAGAGTCCAACGGCTCTTTAAGACTTCACTGTATGCTACTAAAACATCGTGGATATCTTAAAACTCAATAATACTAGACTGTTACAATCTTTTATTACAAGTTTGAGTGGTTTTATTAGATGTATGTTAACTCTTAAAAAAATATATATCTTCAATTATTGTGCATAACATTATGTATTCCTTTTTCTTGTCTTTTTTATTATTTGTGGCAAGCTAAAATTATGAGAAGATATATGATTAATGATATCCAACACACTGTACTTGTGTCGGTCGTGCATATAGGGTATTGTTTTAAATAACTTGCATAATCATTTTTCACGTAAAAGGAATGAAGAAGGTGATAGTTTAATTGTTTAGACATATAACTGCCACAAACAATATTACTTATTAGCATGTGGAAACATTAATATTTCCATTTGTCTTTATGCTTGGACCTAATTGGCAGCTCAAATTTAGTTGTACTTAAACGTTTTCTCAGAATAAAAGTTTCTATAAAAGTTAGTCCATTAGTTAGTGACTCAAAAATAAATAATAACGCGTTAGTTAATGATCTCCAATAATTCTGATACTAATTAATACCTCACATCAAATATGAGATAAAATAATCTTTTATTTTATCACGTGACTATTTATCCTTTATACTTAATATCAAACGATCCTTAAGAGGTAAAAATAACATCTCCCTAAACTCTACCGCTCGTGACTTTGAACCTATTCTTTCCATGACCCCATTATATTAAAGTTTCTTGCATTTTTATTAAGTCATTTTCTAGATTACTTTATCTTAAGTTGAAGGTCTATCAAATATTAGTACAGACTACATACACTCTATTCCTTTCACCCACTTTATAAAAACACACTTATACATTATTGTTATTACTCCTATTTATTTTTTATTTTTTATTTTTTTTGGAGGGGGAGGGGGGTGGGGGTTTAGGTCATGTTCGTAGTTTAAATTTTGAATATGGGTAGACAGAATCAACATACTTTGTCTAGTAGTGAAGTTGACTTGGGAGTATGTGTCCATTTACTTTAGGTAGAAACATCCATGGAGAATAGGTGACTTCCTAGTAATAAAACTTGACCATATCTTCCCTTTAATTTTTATTTATTTCCTCACTTTTCAAGAAATTACTCTAGGAGATTGGCATCTTTTTTAATCAATATTATATTCCAAAATTCTAATCTAATTTAAGGTGATATTTGTTACATTTTTTTATATATAAAAAAATAATTAGCTTTCTTTCGGCTAGTGTTCCGCCTATCGTGTAATAGTATACAAATGCGAATGCAGTTGTTTAGTTATAGGTTCATTTGAATTCAGTGATATCACTGCCAAGTATAAATGTGTGGAAATCCATTAAGCTTATAACAAATATTTTAGATACAATTTTAAAAATATATAGGTTCAATACTAAGAATTTCAAAAGTTGAATCCATAAATGATGTCTTATGAATTGAAGATGGATTTTTTTCCTACTGATGACAGATAGTCAGTCCCCTTGAAGTAGAAATAACTAATACATTGAAGTGTTTAAAGTATATTGACACTAACATTTATGAAACTTTATTGACAGTCTAGCTAAGGTAGGGGCCATATACTGATTAGTAGTCTCTTGATAGCAACTGAACATAATCCATAGTACATTCAGATAGATGCTGGATCTGTAGCCCCCGTTGTTTGATCCTCTCTTTCTTTAATCTATCTCTAATTATACCAAAAATAAATATATATATATATATATATATATATATATCATCAGTAAAAATTTGCATTAAATTTTGGTTTTTTACTAGTCTAATTTTGGAAATAATCTGTGCTACTAGTCGGATTGCTATGCATGTAGTGTCTTGTTCTTGATGTTTTGGTGATTGTTTGTTGTTTAAGGTGGAATGGTGGTAGTATTATTTTGTGATAAGCTTGTTTGTGTATGTTACTGTCTGATGTTTATTATTTTTTGTCTTAAACCGAAAGTCTATCGGGAACAGTTTCACCTCACCTTTGAGGTAGTGGTAGGGACTGCATACACACTACCTCTCCTTAGACCTAGTGGGAATATGCTGGGTATATTGTTGTAATCTTGGAAATAATCCTTAAAGATTTCTTAATACTCCTTGTTATTTACAGAAACCTTGGCCAAATGAAGAGAAAGAACAGTTTAGTCCAGTGTCTACATTGGATTGTCCATTTGATGATGAAGATGAGGTCTCTTCACCCTTTCAGCATAGATTAACTCGTGTCGAAGGTAACTCACTAATCAATAGGAAGTTTGTTTGTTCATATATAACGGCAATTCAACAGCCTCTCTATCTCACCTCTAAGGTAGTGGTATGAACTACTACACTTACCCTCCCTAGACCCCACTTGTAGTTTTTGAGCACAACATGTTGTCGGGGAATGCAAATTTAATTTACTATTAAGGTTATTCTAATAAAAGATCTTACATATATTTGTATCAGGAACGACCAAGAAGCTCATGAAGAAGATCAAACGATTCGAGTGTCTCACTGAACTCGAACCATTAAACTTAGATAAACGAATCGCGTCATCAGAATCAGAGAGTGAATCCCCACACAACAATTCATCAGAAACTGAAGTTGATGAAAACGGCAAAGAAAAAGAAGACAAAAAACAGACAGTTGAAAGCATGGCACTAGATATGATTCAAGAACTGAAAGCCTCAATGCCATCTTATAGTTTAAAGCTAAAAGCGGAGAAATTACTCTTCGATTTCTTTAACGAGAAGATCCTCAATGCCTATGAGGTAACAAGAGGTGATGAATTCAAGAACAAGGTGTTGGGATTAGCAGAAGACTGGATAAATGGAAAACCAATTGATGTACTGTTAGATTGGAAGGTGCAAGAAAACAGGATGGCTTACATTCGTGCGATTGAAAGCCGAGGCGAGTGGAAGAACACAGAAGTGGATCAACAAGAAGTGATTTTGGAATTGGAAGTTGACATCTTTGCAACTTTGATGAATGAGCTCTTACTGGATATCATCTTCAGCTAGCAAAGTGGAATGGTAATAACATAGCATAGTTGTTAACAGGGAGTTTAGGAGGGAAATAGGGAAACATCATGT
Source organism: Capsicum baccatum var. pendulum (assembly GCA_030864225.1). NCBI lineage: Eukaryota > Viridiplantae > Streptophyta > Magnoliopsida > Solanales > Solanaceae > Capsicum > Capsicum baccatum. The sequence continues at coordinate 11,778,355 of CM061550.1, forward strand.
TCAATTCTCAAGGTTGTTTTTGTCATTCAGTGGCTTGCAGAAGAGAGAATATTGGCTTAGCTAGAATGATTGAGACCACCTTGTTGAAATAGCTTATGAATTTTGAATTGGAGTTGTTAGTGTTGATCTCATTCTTTTTTCTCTTCCTTGGAGAAAAATGGATGTTGAAATGTTGGATTTAGATGAGAACTTTGGTTGTACTCCATTTCTGGATCAAGTTATGATAAATTCTAGTTGATCACTAGCATTAGCAAATGTCTTTCTTTTTTATCCCATCTTATGAGAAGGTCATTTAGATAGTGAATGTTAACAATTGTTGCATGCAAAAATTAGGATGTCAAATAGGAAAAAATGGTACCTTTGTCCTTAATTCGTTACACGGTTCAGTACATTTAAATATCCAATCATCCTTTTTGAAAATATGATCATAATATCCTCTACAAGTGTTTATCGAGGATCATTTGCTTTTCTAGTGCTACTTTCCTTGAAATAAAGATCGTTGATACCCATAGCATTTTCTCAATAAAGAAAGTGAGTAGGAGTGTACTGCTGAATTGAACTTTTTTGTATATTGAATTGGCAAAACACACATTAAACTAGACATGCTGGTTTTGCATTCAAACCACAACTGAAGTTCATCAGGGTTCCTTATCAGTTTGAGTATGAGATTGGACTAGAAACAACCTCTTTGCCACATAAAGATAGGGGTAAGTCTGCGTATACTTCACCTTTTCCAGGCCTCAGTTATTGTAAGATCACACTGAGTATGTTGTTGTTGTTGTAGTTATATATCCTCTACAACTGCTTAGAGGAAATACTCTAGTGCTCCAATCAAAGTGTACAACATATATCATTTCCTCATTAATAATCCCAATTCTAGCCAAAACAAGTGTATAGCTAGCTAGAGTGACTATCATATGAGCTTATATTATAGCTTCCTTTAAACTCACAAGTGGAGCCGTGGAGGAATTACATAAGAGTTGAATATAGTAATACAAGATGGTAAGATTTTTGTTGAACTTGTTCATTTAGAAAATTTCTGAAAGGCTAATCACATGTTCATCTTTGTGTTAGACTAAATTTGTAAGTTGGTTTAACTTGCATTTGAAGGGGTTCCCAAGAGTATATCAAAATGTAAGGGGGGGATTTTGTCACCAAGTGAAAAGTCAAGGGAGGAAAGTGTATTATTTGACCTTTCTTAATATTTTGGTTTCCATTAACACTGGTCTACAAATTAAAACACAAGCTAAATAAATTAGCTTAATGCATGTTGTAGACGTAAACAAGAAGAAGAGTAACTTTTCATTTTTGCTATAAATGCCCCTAATATTTGTTAGATTCTTAAATTACATAATACTAATATGACTTTTTGGCTCTTTTTAAGCTTCAGATAGTGGCAAAGTAGTACAAATTAAGAATCATATCCTCTCCCTCCCAAACCCCCCCTCATTTATTCTAGTTAAAACTTGCAATTTACCCAACTTAAAAACTTATCATAGGAAAAATGAAGACAAACGTCTCTGCTTTGTTGGGTACCTGCTTTGGGCTCGATTAATTTAGATTCGTGTAGTGTGACATTCATTAATTTAAAGAAAAAATGACGTTCCTAATTCATGTTTTTTATTTAGTTCGGAATTTGAGCTTGTGAGGCTTCTGATTGTGGCGAATAAATATTGTTCATCCTATTACAATTTTTCGTGATCTTTAATTGAAACTTGCTTCACTATCAATTATCTACTATCAGTCTTTCCCTTCTTTTCAATTTAAAAATGACTTTTGATATGTAACAATAAAAGTATTTCACATTAGAGCAGGGGCGGCTCAAGTAAATTCGTGGCCTAAGGCCAAAATCGAATGAAGGCCTTAAGCTTTTAGGAAAAACTAATTATTTTTATAAAGTTTACTTTAAAAATTCTATAATCGATTTCATCTAATAGTCCTTTTTTAATTAAAATATAGTCAATGCATTAGTTTCTTGAGATATAATACTCTGGACCAGATATACCAAACTCCTTCTAAATTTCTTTTAGAAAAATCCTTTTGGCTAAAATTTGGCCACAATAGAAAACAGTTAGGTTTACACTATAAACTAGTTAACCTTTTGACATTTTTACTCTATGTGAAAATTTATTTAAGAAAAGACTCATAAAACTATTTAAGTCTTTTCACAATTGTAGTCAAATTTGAGCAAAAAAATTGTGGTCATTTAGCACTTCCCTTTCTTTTATATATAAAAATTTATTTTCCTACAAATAATATTTAATATTTTTGTAACTTGTAATCTATTATTATTTTAAAAAAGGGTGAAAATCATTTTCACCTCCCAACTTTGATTAAAAAATCAAACTCCCCTCAATATTGAACAATAATCATACTCCCCCTTTATCCCATGCAATGTTCATTTTGTCCTTATAATTTTAATTCTATATTTATGTAATATCTTTTTATATTATGTGTAATGAATATTTTTTTAACATGGATATTTGTAGCATTTTATTTAAGTTTATTAACTTTATACGCAAATTAATACGTTTTATAAATTTATCACAAAATTCAATGTTATTTTTTAAGATCGTTATTTTAGTATTATATAATAATTCAGAGATAAAGTTCATGATAATTTATCCTGCATTTAATTAGATGTGTTAGGTAGTCTCAAAATTATTTTTCGCACCATTTATACCACAGTGATGAGATAAGTTATCTATCACACATACATGTTAGTACAACTTATTTTGTAATAACTAATCCCGAAATAACTTGTTTCCAAACAACTCACCCCTAAGTGTGTATATATGTATGTACATGCATGTGCGTATATTTTCGTGTTTTATCACTCGTTTACTAAATTCGTTTCGTATTACTTAACTTTTTCTTGATATAACACAATACTTAAAAAAAAATTACTTAGAGGTATATTTTGCTAAATTAACCTTATTAATGATAATTTGAAACTTTAAATTTGTCTATACTGTTATTTTATATAATTATTTAACACTAAAGGGTAGAAAAAAAATATAGTACATTTCTCTTGATTTCACAAATTGAGTAGATAAACTAAAACATTTATTTTTAGCATGAGGATCAAGTGATAAGAAACGATATTATCTATTGTCTATATCAGTTAATAAGTTGTGATTGTCATTAATAGAGTATTACATATTTTATAATTTATATAAATAAATATAATCTTTAAAATTTGACCTTATTTTTATTAGAGAAAAATATCTAGTATCCCTGAACTATGACCAAATTTGCTACGACACACGTCAACTTCACGGGGTCCTATTACCCCTTAAACTAAATTTTAGCGTATTTTTGTCAATTTTTTTAGCTAACGTGACATCTTTTGTCAATCGTTTTAGATGGCATGACACCTTTGATATGGACTCCATTTTATGTAATAAAGGTGTCATATTAGCACAAAAAAAATAAAAATACGCTAAATTTGAGTTCAGGGGATAATAGGACCCCTGTGAAATTGGAGTGTTTCGTAACAACTTTGATCATTGTTCGGGGTGGTACAAGAGGCTTATCTCTTTTATTTATTGTTTGTATTTTCTGCATTGAAATATGTTTATAAAATTAGTAGTACTTATTATTTTCACTTGTTAAAATAAATATTATAGTTTTGATTATTATTAATAAAACTAATTTTCTTATTATGCTAATTTACTTCATAAAGATCATCACTAACTTATATATTTTTTACTTTTTTTTTCTAGAAGATAATGTTTATGTTTTTATAAAAAATTTGTTATATGAATAATATTTATGTTTTTATGAAAAATTTGTTATATGAATTTTTTTTTTAAAATGAAAATATGATGATTTTAAAGAAGTTAAAAAAAAGAATAAAAAAATCGATGATAAAGGGTAAAATAGGAATTTTAAAAAGTCAATTAGAATAAAGGAGGAGTATGATTATTGTTCAAAGTTAAAGGGAGAATTTGATTTTTAAGATAAAGTTGGGGAGGAAAAATAATTTTGATCCTTTTAAAAAATGAGGCTCTCAAATTTGGAGGCCTAAGTCGACCGCCTTTTTTTTTTTTTTTTTCCGTAAAGGGTTGAGCGGCCCCTGCATTAGAGTTGAAGAATAAAATATGGCACCTCAACTTATGGAGATAGCTCTCTACACCCCAAGAAAGGGACACATAAAATTCTGCTCATAAAATAAAAACAAGTTCCAAGGAAAAAACGAATTAAAAATATGAAGTATTTGAATTTCAACAATAATCTTAAATTAATATATAATAATATTTGAGTTTACGAAATAAATTTATCAAGAAAAATATAGAATTAGAAAAAAAAAAAGACTAAATTTATCAAGATTATATCGTTTGCACTTCCTTCTTATAATGACTAAATTCAAAGTACTTATAACGTAAGACATTTAATTTTAACGTTGATTCTGAGATTCATTTTCAATTTATTTCAATTAAATCAAGGTCATTAGAATTAGAAACTTACTAAACTTCAATATGTCTATTGGCTTGTTCATATTATTGTTCAGAAAACCAGTCAAAATGAAGCAACATAAATAATACTTTGTAAAAATTCATATAATGAACTTCAGCTATTTGTGTGTGAGAGATAATACTATTGTTGTTGAAATTATATAAAGACTAATATAAAGTTCAAACTCTATAGTAAATTGTTCTAAAATATGTAGAAAAATTATAGCAAAATGAAACACCACAACAACTTATCTAATGTTAGTAAGGTACTAAAGTAATGTACACAGATTTTATCCCTACTTTGAAGGTAGAAAAATTATTTCAACAGAAACTTTGTTTTAGGAAAACAGTTTTAAAAAGGAAATAACAAAAATGAAAAAATCATAACAAAATATCCTAAACAAATTTAACGACACCGTAGCAAAATGGAAAACTATTTGACTATTTCTCGTTACAACAATATATCCAATGTTGGTAAGGTATTAAAATAATGTCTGCAGACTTTAGCTCTACCTTAAAGGTAGAGAATTGTTTCATCGCTCTAGAAAAAATAATTTAAAGAAAAGGAAATAATAAAAATGAAGATGTCATAACAAAATATTTTGAACTAATTTAGCGACATTATAGCAAAGTGAAAAACTTTTTGACTATTTCTCATTACAACAACATAGCTAATGTGAGCAAGGTAGTAAAGTAATGTGCGCAGACTTTATCTCTAACTTGAAAGTAGAGAAATTATTTCAACAAAACCTCCACCTTATTAAAAATAATTTTTTTTAAAAAAAGAAATAACAAAATATTCTGAACAAATTAAACAACATATCTAATGTTAGTAGGTAGTAAAGTAATATACCTAAATTTTATCCCTATTTTGAAGGTAGAGAAATTGTTTCAACAGAACCTCCGCTCTATTAAAAACAGGAAATAATTAAAATGAAGGAGTCATAACAAAACATTCTGAACAAATTGAATGATATTATAACAAATTGGAAAACTATTTGACTATTTCTATTTACAACGTATACACTACTCGCTCTGTAGATCTTATTTGTCCACTATTTACTTAAAACTCAAGTAAGCATAAATAGAAATAACAATTTTATTATATCATCTTTTAATATAATAAATATAGTGTCTTGCAAAATGAATTAGAGAAACAGCTATATCTTGATAAGGGTAAATTAGAAACTATTCCCTCCGTCCATATTTATATATTCATTCTTTTATTTTGAAATATCCAATAATACTTGCTCAGTTTATAAAACTAGGAGAAAAACATTTAGTACCCTCTTGAACTATAATCAAATTTGCTACGATGTAGACACACTCTAACATCACGCGTATCATATTACCCCTACACTAAATTTTAGTATTTTTTTGTCAATTTTTTTAGCTGACGTGACATTTTTTATCAACTTTTTTAGTTGACGTGACATCTTTGACTTGGACCTCATTTTATGTAATAAATATGTAACATCAACATAAAAGAGTGATAAAAATGCGCTAAAATTGAGTTTAGGAGCGTAATAGGATCTCTGTGAAGTTAGAGTGTCGTAGCAACTTTGGCAATTCGGGAGGATATCGAATACTTATCTCTAAAATTAATGAATAATTTACTATCTATTTTTATTGATTTTACTATAAAACTAAGTGAACATGTAAATATGTGTTGAGTTTTTTCAAACTCAACAAATAAAATAGGACATTTATTTTTATATGATGGATAAGTAAAAATGATGGAAAGATGTATAAAAGTAATAAATAAATCATTTATTACCCCAAAATAATTAGAAAAATTGTAGTAACGCTTGAAAGAGAGTCACGTAAACTTTGTTTCTCTAATCTTTCATCCCATATTCCCTCCCTTTTTCATGGCCATTAAAACTCAGTCAAGACCTCAAAATAAGGAAAGAGAATATATAGAGGTGTACTAATATTGAGTCAGTGAATGACAAGTCTAAGCTAAAATTCTTATACTTTTCTTGTGTTTTGCTTAGTGAAAATTATTGAACCTTTTCACTCTTTTGTTTGTGTTACATTTTTCACATATTCTAATTTGGTTTAGTCAAACTGAGACCATGCAAATGTTGGGTTATTGGTTTTTAGCTTGCTAGAGTTTGAGGGGTTTAATGGGATTTTGAGTTTTGTTTACTTGAATTCCTTGAAGTTGCAATCTTTTTAAACTATTGTTGCTTGTTAGAGTTTGGGGGGTTTGATGGACTATTGATTTTTTTTTTTCTTGAATTCCTTAAAGTTCCAATCTTTTTCAGTTTTTGGTTTGATGGGCTGTTGATTTTTTCCTTTGAATTTCTTAAAGTTTTAATCCTTTTTAGACCTTTTTAGCTTGTTAGAGTTTGAGGGGTTTGAAGGACTATTGATTTTTTTATTTTCTTGAATTCCATAAAGTTCCAATCTTTGTTTGATGGGCTATTGATTTTTTTCCTTTGAATATTTTGAAGTTTTAATCCTTTTTAAACCTTTTTCGCTTGTTATAGAGTTTGAGGGGTTTGAAGGACTATTGATTTTTTTATTTTCTTGAATTTCTTAAAGTTGCATTCTTTTTGAACTTTCATTGCTTGTTAGAGTTTGAGGGGTTTATTGTTTTTGTGTTTTCTTGAAGTTTCAATTTTTTTTTTTAATTATTTTGTTTGTTAGAGTTAAAGGGGTTTGAGGGAAGAGGAAGGAGATGAAGAATGATGATCAAGCAAGGTTTTTGTTTGGGATTTCACTATCTGATAGACCCAAATGGCAACAATTCCTCATTTGCTCTTCTGGATTCTTCTTTGGTTATCTTGTTAATGGCTTGTGTGAGGTCTGTTTCATGCTTTTTTTCCCCTCCATGCTTCATGGTTTTGCATTTATTGTATATATATTCTTGTAGAAAGTTTCTTATAAGTGTTTTTTGAATCATTTGGATTACTGTTACATTGACCTTGAGTTTGTCCCATAGTTGTTGTTTTCCTTCCATTCTAGGGACATCAACAACATAGCCAATGTAATCCCACAAGTGGGGTCTGGGAAGGGTAGATTGTATGCAGACTTTATCCGTATCTTGTGAGGCAGCTAGGTTGTTTCTGATAGAACCTGAGTCCTTTATGTGCTTGTGGAGATTTTCACCATTTGTAGCTTTTTGGGAGAGTTTTTTTCATAAATGACCATCTTTTTGTCTGCCATGGAACATATGGACCTTTTAGACCACTGTCTAAAGACACCTTTTGAGCAAACTGAAACTTTATAAGAAAACATGAGGCCACACGGTCTAAAACTTTGTAGTTATTGCAATCTTTAGACGACAGTCAAATGTTTTGTCGGTAAGGTTGAGAAATTATGAGCAAACATTATACACGAGTCTAATGTTTTTCAGAAGGGTAATTTCCTAAGGACTATATTTACACACCTGATGAAAATAGGGACAGAATTTAAATGGGGGCATAACATGGGCTAATTTATAGATCTTTGCGATTTGATTACCGATGGATAGAGACAAAGCCCGAGGATCAGCATGTAGCAGATTTAGCCAAAAGATGAGACACAACAGAAGCTAAATATGTAAATAGATGACACAGACTAGTTGAAATTAAGGCTTAGTTCTAATAGTATGATGCTTACATTAGGCTGAGTGTTGCTTGGAGTCTTTCAGTTTATCTAGTGAATTGTATGTCATTAGGAAAGGTAGAGAGCTTCTAGTGTTACAGAACCTCAAATTATTGGATAATTATGGTGGAATAGGTCTATATAGAGCAAAATGGATGGACTTCGACTAGTTGGGTTTGAGGTGTTGTTTTTCTTGTATAGCGGATACACAGGTGGTGTTTTGCATACACGTACTTGAAATCTTAGATCCGACTCTTGGTGTAAGTCTCTTTAGTTGACTAGTTGTGGAACTTTTATCATAATTCATTTCTAACTTTTGCTCGCAATATCATAGGTGTAGTACAAGGTCTGCAATGATAGCTCTTTTAACTTTGTTCATGCTATTGTCTTGGTAAATTTTCATAAGTGGTGTTTCTCTTAATATATTTTTCGAGCGAACTAGTAACAGTGTTCATGATGTATTAGTCCCTCTATCAGCGCTGTCCTTCTATATGTCTTTTTTTCAATCCTTTGATATTCAGTGTTTTTTTAATGATGTTCATCTCTTCTATTAATGTTAGGCTTAATTTTGTTCGTAGTTCTTAATCAAATTCCATGTTGCGATGTAAATGCTTCAATTTTTTTAACTTCTATTTGCAGGAGTATGTATACAATCGGCTGGGATTCAGGTAGGCTGCTATCATCCTTCACATTGATCATTGTTATAGTTATCGACATAAAATTTCTTTGTGACGCTTTTTCTCATCCTGGTTTCAGCTATGGGTGGTATTTTACCTTTGTACAAGGTTTTGTATACCTATTTCTCATACGTGTACAGGGTTTCACCACAAAGCAAATGGTGAACCCGTGGAAAACTTATGTGAAGCTCTCTATTGTACTCATGTGTTCTCATGGATTAACGAAGGGCTCCTTGGCTTATCTAAACTATCCAGCACAAATCATGTTCAAATCCACTAAGGTATATTATGTAGTAAACTGAATAACCACTAAAGACTTTATCGTTTATACTTTACATTACAAATATATTGGTAATAACGGCGATGGTACTAGCCAATCTATCCAGATTTGTAGGAAAGTTATCATGTAATGGTAGTTTACATTTGTCTAAATCAGCTATATATGTTTTTTGGAGTATAGGTACTACCGGTAATGGTAGTGGGTGCCTTTATGCCTAGCTTGAGGAGAAAATACCCGGTTCAAGAATATGTCTCCGCTGTGCTTTTTGTTGGGGGCCTGATATTTTTCACCTTAGCGGATGCCAATACTTCGCCAAACTTCAGTATCATCGGTGTCATTATGATAACTGCTGCACTGGTGATGGACTCTTTTCTCGGTAATCTGCAGGAAGCGATTTTTACACTGAATCCTGATACCTCTCAGGTACTTACTGTTTGTATCATGTGTTTATAGTTGTGACATGACTAGTTAAAGCGCCTGTTGGTATGTCGAGTAATAATTTTAATAATTTGATTGTCCCGCTAAATCTTATCAGAGGGAGATGCTATTCTGCTCAACAGTTGTTGGCGCACCTGTTCTACTTCTGCCCATGATATTAACTGGAGAACTCTTCATTGCATGGAAATCATGTTCCGAGGTGAACAAATAAATCCCTTTCTGATACATTTTCAGATTATTCTAGGTTCACTTGTTTTCTTCGTTTGCCCTGAGATATATGGAGAATAACGAATCAAGAAAATAGAGAAACAACTCGCTCAACTGGAAATCCCTCGACAGATTTGATTCGTGGTCTACTTAGATTAGTCGCGATTATCCCTTAATCCAGTATACAGTTTTTCTTTTACTTAATCTTGGCTGATTTGTGCAGTAAAAGCAACATAAACTATTTATCCCAGCATGCGCCCACATTCAACTGATCTTTACTTCTCTAGTTATTTACCATCATTCTGTTATATATCGACAGATTTTGTAAATGAAATATGTGGAACTCTGTACATCGGTTTAGGAATAACACTGCGCTCAAACTTTATATTGATAATAGTCTTTCTCTGAGTGAACTCTTTTGACATTCTTTTCGTCTGGCTGCTATAAAGTTAAATGAGACTTTTATTTATCGCGTAACTTGCAGCATCCGTATATTTATGGGGTCTTGGTATTTGAAGCAATGGCCACATTCATCGGTCAAATTTCAGTGTTATCACTCATTGCTATTTTTGGTGCCGCCACTACTGCTATGGTAAATCTTCTGATCAATCGAATCATCTAAACATTGAGGTCTTCCTGTTGTTCGTGTTTCTAATTCTATTCTTAAAACTGAAATGCACGTCTAAATATCGATTCATATACAGGTAACAACAGCAAGAAAGGCAGTGACATTGTTGTTGTCATACATGATCTTTACCAAGCCTCTAACCGAACAACATTGCTCCGGATTGCTGTTAATATCTATGGGAATTGTTTCGCGACTCTTGCCTGAGAATAAACCTTCCCAACGAGCTGTGATATCGGATAACATTAGGCAAAGTCATCACAAAGACGACAATCTATCATCAGAAAATGTTGCAGATGAAGGGAAGAGACCATTAGTATGAGCTTGAAAAAAGTAAAAAAAAAAAATTAGCTGAAGGAAAACTAGTTCTTAGTTGTTTTTGTTCTCTCTTTTTTTTTTTTTTTTTTGTTTTTTTAAGCCTATTTGCTTTATTTTGAAAGATTTATTTTTTCTTTTTTGGGTTGTAAAGGACAGAATAACAAAAGCTCTATTAAGATGGGGTTTCTTTTGTTGAATTTTAGAACTCTCAAAAAAAAATAAAAAAAATTAAGGGAATTCTTTCATTTAGAAGGTGCTCTCTATATAGTTGTTTGATTTAGTGAATTACTTGGTGCTAAATGAAAATCAGATAAATAAATAAAACTTGAATTTGTATAAGAATCAAATTTGAAAGGGGAAATGATACATTTAGAAAAGATCCGATACCAAGTGAATGAAGAAAAAAAGGCTTCATTAGATCAAATTGTTTTTTCTTCCTCTAGAGGAGATTAGTCTTGGTAGAGTCGCATTCAGGACTAGCCCAGTTATTCGATTTAAGGCCCAATTGGACCTAGGGTTAGATAGGCAACTGAGTTTCAGTTTAAAAAGAAATCAAATTTGCAGTTGTAGTTTCTATACGTCGGGCGTAAAAAATTAACATTTCGTTTCAGGTAGTAATATAAGGTTGCGTATTGATCAATTCGATTTTGAAGTTTATCGATTGAACTTACCAATTTTCAATTTGTAGACATGTTTAACCATTATAGTCATAAAATATTGATTTTATAGGTTACCGGTCGTTATTGATTAGCCATTAAGATTTCATTAAAAAAAAAAAAATCACTTTAGAAACAAGGTGGACAAAACAAATGAATCATGCACATGAGTTGGCAGTTGCATCTTGCTCAAAAGCAAACACGAAAACCTTATAAAATAACTGAGAACAGGGGCGACTCAAGTACATTAGTGGCCTAAGGCCAAAATCAAAGGAAGACCTTAAATTTTTAAGAAAAAAAGTTATTTTTTCAACAAAATCTATTTTAAAAATTATATTTTCGCTTTCTTCTAATAAGTCTCTTTTAATTAGTAATACAATCAGTGCATTTAATTTTTCTTGATATATAATACTCCAAGTATATCAAAATTCTATTAATAATACTTTTATTATATATAAGAAATTTATTTTTTACACATAATATATATTATTACTTAAAAAATTGGGGCCCCTCAAATTTAGGGGCCATAGACGGTCGCCTTTTTTTCAACACGGTAGAGCCACCCCCGACTGAGAATTTGAGATAGTCAGAAATAAAAGTATAAAACTAAACCCTAAGTCACGAACTTCATATATCAAATGATATAAATATAATTTATTAATCTACTATCGACTTATCAACAACTCATTAAGAAGAACCTTAAACCATTAAGAATCGATAACCTGACATAAAAAAAAAAAGTTAAAAATTGTTGTTGAAACCGCTAAATCAGTAACTCATTATCAATAATAACTTCTTCTTTTTCAATTCGAGATACTTCCTCCATTTCAAAAAGAATGACATATAACAATTTTGTACAGAGAAATAGTTTATTACCCCTCCAACCTTTAGTCGAAATGCAACTACACACTCAACCTTTAAATGTGACTTATTACCTACCTGAACCTTTTTTACCGAATTTATGACCCCCCTGAACTATTTAAAATAGAAATTATAACACCCCTAAAAATTCACAACCACATTTATGTTGAGAGGTGAGATACACACATTTTTGATACGTGTAAAATATATTTTATTCTTTTAATCAATTTTTTATTCATTTCCTTCTACAATTATTACTTCATTATTTTATTCATCTTTCCTTCTTCATTTTTCTTTCTATTCATCTTCTCCTTTCTCTTCATCTTCTTCTCTTTCTTATATCTCGAAAGCCATTTTGGTCCAACAACTGTAATAGACCATTTTTTATTTATTATGCTTTCTTTTTATTTTTTCTTTCCAGATCCGTCGCCGACCTCGGTCGCCGCCGCCGCTGCCGTCGCCGCTGCCGCTGCTGCCGACGCCGCTGACCTCCGGCAGACCCTCCCGTCGCCATCGCCGACTTCCGGCGCAGGTGCCGACCCCCGGCAGACCCTCCCCCCCTTCTCTCTCCAGATCCGGCGCACCCACCAATCGCCGGCTCCGGCGAGATCCATCTCCGGTGAGACCCCACCCGCAGATCCAGCAGCCGCCGACCGGTCACAGCAGCCACCGCCCGATTCCAGCCACCGCAGCTGGTCTTCAGCCAGTCGTCGCTCGGTCTCCAATCGACGATCGGCCACCCGGTGACTTCTAACCTTTGTTATTTCATTCTTTATATTATGCTAGTATTATCCCCTGTATCTTGATTTGTGTGTGATTTATGTGAGTCTTGTATTTCTTGCTGCTGCTTGTCCCTACCGCCGTTTATATTTTTATTTTCTTCTATTTTTTTTTCCCGTAGTAGTGGCTGTGGGCGGTAATGGTAGGATAGGGTCATGTTCGAGGGGGTTGGGGCGTGGGGGTGGTGTGGGGGCGGGGGATGTGGAAAGGGCGGGAGTGGGTGGGAGGCCAAGGTTTGGCCGCGGGGGTGGTGCAGGTGGGCGTGTGGATAGTGATGGTAGGCTGAGGGTTGGGTCTTGGAATATAGGGACCCTTCAGGGCAAGTCTATAGAACTAGTGAAGATCCTTAGGAAGAGGAGGATCAATATTGCGTGTGTCCAGGAGACCAAGTGGATAGGGTCTAAGGCTAGGGATGTGGATGGTTACAAGCTGTGGTACTCTGGGAGCGAGAGGCGTAGAAATGGAGTTGGCATCTTAGTAGATGAGGAGCTTAGAGGTCAGGTCGTTGAGGTGAAGAGGATCAACGATAGATTGATGACTATTAAGTTGGTCATCCGGGGGCTTACCCTGAACGTGTGTAGTGCCTATGCGCCCCATGTGGGCTCGGAGGGGGAGGAGAAAATGCGGTTTTGGGAGGCTTTGGAAGAGGTGGTGAGGGGCGTGCCTAGCTCGGAGAAGTTCGTTGTAGCTGGAGATTTCAACGGGCACATCGGGGCATTACCGGAAGGCTTTGGTGATGTGCATGGTGGTTTTGGTTTTGGGGACAGGAATGAAGAAGGGACTACTCTGTTGGAGTTTGCGAGGTCCTTTGGGCTGGTGGTGGTGAACTCGGGCTTTCTGAAGAAGGCCGATCACTTGATCACCTTTCGAAGCTCGACAGCCAGGACCCAGATTGACTTTCTGTTGCTTCGTAAAGGGGATAGGGTACTGTGTAAGGACTGTAAGATTAGCCCGAGTGAGAATCTTTCGACCCAGCATAGGCTCTTGGTTATGGATTTGGGTTTAAAGAAGAGTAGAAAGAGGAGAAGTAAGGAGGGTAGACCTAGAATTAGGTGGGGTGGCTTGACGCCAGCGAAGGCGTGGGAGATAGGGGAGAAGTTGGCGGGTATGGAGGTGTGGGAGTGTAGGGGGGACGTGGATAGTATGTGGGATAGGGCGGCGAGGTGCATCAGGGAGAGTGCTTCTGAGGTGTTGGGTGTTTCTAGGGGCCGAGCCGGGCACCATCGGGGGGATTGGTGGTGGAATGAAGAGGTGGAGAAGAAAGTGGGGACCAAGAAAGGGGCATATGCTAAGTTAGTTGCGAGTAAGGACGAAGAAGAGAAACGGGTAAATAGGAAGGAGTACAAGCTAGCTAGGAAGGAGGCTAAGTCAGCTGTCACGACAGCTAAGACGGCCGCTTTTGAGAGCTTGTATGCAGGGCTACAGGATAAAGGAGGGGAGAAAAAGTTGTTTCGACTCGCCAAGGCTAGGGAGAGGAAGGGGCGTGACCTCGATCAGGTGAGGTGCATTAAGGGGGAGGATGGTAGAGTGTTGGTGGAAGACGGCCAGATTAAGGATAGATGGCAGTCGTACTTTCATAGGCTCTTGAATGACGAAGGGGACAGAGCTATTGAGTTAGGGGAACTGGAGCACTCAGAGGAGTGTCGGGATTTTAGCTATTGTAGACGTGTTAGGGTAGAAGAGGTTAGAGAGGTCGTTCGCAGGATGCGGAGGGGTAGGGCGACGGGGCCGGATGAGATTCCGGCGGAGTTTTGGAAGTTTGTTGGAGAGTCTGGTGTAAGGTGGTTGACTAGATTGTTCAATGAAATCTTCAAGACGGCAAAGATGCCCGAGGCTTGGAGGTGGAGTACCATGATACCTCTCTACAAGAATAAGGGGGACATCCAGAGTTGCAATAACTATAGGGGGATTAAGTTATTGAGTCACTCTATGAAGATTTGGGAGAGAGTGGTCGAGGCGAGGCTGAGACGGATATTGTCTATTTCGGAAAACCAGTTTGGGTTTATGCCTGGCCGCTCGACGACGGAGGCAATTCACCTGGTACGGAGACTGGTGGAGCAGTATAGGGAAAGGAAGAAGGACCTGCACATGGTGTTTATCGACCTGGAGAAGGTATACGCTAAAGTCCCCAGGGAGGTGCTTTGGAGGTGTTTGGAGGTGAGTGGAGTCCCGCAGGCATATATCAGAGCAATTAAGGACATGTATGAGGGAGCAAAAACTCAAGTGAGGACGGCGGGAGGAGACTCAGAGCATTTCACCGTCTTGACAGGATTGCATCAGGGATCTACTCTTAGTCCCTTTTTGTTTGCTTTGGTGATGGACGTGTTGACGCGGCGTATTCAAGGGGAGGTGCCGTGGTGTATGCTTTTTGCGGACGACATAGTCCTGATTGATGAGACTCGACGGGGTGTGAATGATAAATTAGAGGTGTGGAGACAAACCCTTGAGTCTAAAGGGTTCAGGTTGAGCAGAAGCAAGACTGAGTATTTGGAATGTAAGTTTAATGACGTAAGACTGGAGGATGAGGTGACAGTGAAGCTGGATTCGCAGGTAGTTTGTAAGAGGGATAGTTTCAAGTATCTCGGGTCCGTGATCCAGGGTAACAGTGAGATTGACGAGGATGTCTCGCACCGCATTGGGGCGGGATGGATAAAGTGGAAGCTCGCGTCGGGGGTGTTATGTGATAAGAAGGTGCCGCCCAAGCTTAAAGGCAAATTCTACAGGGTGGTAGTACGTCCGGCCATGTTGTATGGAGCGGAATGTTGGCCAGTTAAGAATTCCCACATCCAAAAAATGAAGGTGGCAGAGATGCGGATGTTGCGCTGGATGTGTGGGCTGACTAGAGGGGATAGAGTTCGGAATGAGACTATCAGGGAGAAGGTTGGTGTGACTCCAGTGGAGTGCAAGTTGCGGGAAGTCCGATTGCGCTGGTTCGGACACGTGAAGAGGAGGGACGTGGATGCCCCGGTTCATAGGTGTGAGAGGCTAGCGCTGGATGGTTTTAGGCGGGGTAGGGGTAGGCCGAAGAAGTACTGGGCTGAAGTGATTAGGCGGGACATGGAACTGTTACAGCTCACCGAGGACATGACCCTAGATAGGAAGGTCTGGAGGACGCGGATTAGGGCTGAGGACTAGAGCCAGTTTGGGTCGCTAGTGTAGGGAATTAGGTTATGATTCCGTGTTCCTTGTTTTAGTATGAATCTGGGTGCTTCCTCTGTTTCCTGTTTTCTTTTCTGTTTTCTGCTTTCTTTTCTTTCTTCTCTTTTACTTATGGCTACCATATTTATGTCGTATTTATGCTATGTATGCTATGTGCTGTAATCTTGTGACCTTGTTCGGTGCTTTACTTTGTATCTATGTGGGATCTTGTGTCTTGAGCCGGGGGTCTATCGGAAACAGCTTTTCTACTTCGTTAGAGGTAGAGGTATGGACTGCGTACATCTTACCCCCCCCCAGACCCCACCAGGTGGGAATACACTGGGTTTGTTGTTGTTGTTGTTTCATTTCATCCTCTTTTCTTTTACCAAATTCTCTTTAATCCTTGCCTTACGTAACTCATTCTCGAATCGCCTTGACCTTTTTAACTTCCCCCAACAACGAACACAAAAGTGAAGAAGACAACGAAGAAATAGATCTAAGTTCCATTTCAGTTTTTTTAAAAAATTGAAGAAGCTATCTAGGATGAAGGTGCGGGGAGAAACAAATGTTAATTTTGATTTAATAATGTTGACATCAAAAAATTCGATTGATGTTTGCACTTTGTTTTGATTTTTTCTCCATTAATGACAGTAAAGTTCATCAACTTGATGGTTGGTGGGGTTTGTTCTCACAGGTCGAAAAAGTCATTTTAATTAATATTAGCAGTGCTATGGTAAAAAAATCATCAACATCGACGATTTGAAGATAACCCTTTACGAAGCTCCTGCTTTTTAGTGTTGATATGGCTGTCGAAAAATTATTCAAAAAAATGAGAAGTGACGTGCGATGTTGAGATTGAATGTTTGTGTGTTGTTTGATCTTTGTTGTCGGTGAATAATTGTTCATGTTGGTTTGTTGTCGATTCTTTGATTATGAACTGTGTGATGAAGTCAAAAATAATAAACAACATCGAATTTGAAAATTTCCGACAACCTTAAAGTGAGAAATAATGACCATATCAATTATTAAATTTTCGACGATCTTAAATCTGAAAACAACGAACAATACCAATTTCAAAATTTTTAACGACCTTAAAGTCGAAAACAATGAACAATACCGAATTTAAAATTTTCGATGACCTTAAAGTCAGAAACAATAAAAAATTTTGAAATTTTCGACGACTTTGAAGTCGAAAATAACGGACAATACCCATTTTAAAATTTACGATGACCTTGAAGTAAAAAATAATGGACAATATCGATTTTAAAATTTTCGATGATCTTGAAGTCGAAAATAATAAACAACATCAAATTTAAAATTTTCAATAACCTTGAAGTGGGGAACAATGAACAATATCAATTTTTAAATTTTCGACGATCTAAAATCTAAAAACAACGAAGAATACCAATTTTAAAATTTTCGACGACCTTGAAGCCGGAAACAATGAACAATACCGAATTTAAAATTTTCAATAACCTTAAAGTCGGAAACAGTAGAAAATTTTAAAATTTTCAACGACCTTCAAGTCGGAAACAATGGACAATACTCATTTTAAAATTTACGATGACTTTGAAGTCGTAAATAATGGACAATCGATTTTAAAATTTCCAACATTCTTGAAGTTGGAAACAACGAACAATACCCATTTTGAAATTTTCGATGAATTTGAAATCGAAATGAATCGATTTTGTACTTGGAGATAAGAAAAATAATAAATTAATTTTTGATGTCGTTGATGAGTTGCTGGATGTCACTGTTTGTAAGAAGAAGATGAAGAAGAAGAAAGAACGAAAATGAATAAAGAAAAAGAATAATTAAAAATGAATAAAGAAATATTAAAAATAATTTTTTAATAAAAAAAATCGTCCTCACTCTCTTGCCATGTCAGCGTTCAGGAGGGTAATAAATCTACTTTAAAATAGTTCAGGAGGGTAATAGGTCACCTTTAAAGATTGAGTGTGTAGTTGGGATTTTGACTAAAGATTGGGGGGGCTAATAGACTATTTTCTTTTTTTTAAATTATAATTTTTTTCATAATATGTTTAAGACCACAAGAATAAATGAAATTTTAATACATTTGACATATCTTTAATTTAATATCACAAATTTTTTTATTTTTTTTTGTATTATTAAATTTCATATCAAGTCAAATTAAATCATTCTTTTTTGAGATAATGGCCAAAAAACCGTCCAAGTTTTACCTCAAATCCCAACTACACACTTAATCTTCAGGGGAGTCCTATCACCCCCCCCCCCCCCCCCCCCCGATCTATTTTTCATGTATTTATTATCCCCAAATGTTGAGCTGACACGGAAGGTGAGAACACTCCTTTTAGGCGCGTTGGTTCAGTCCCAACAACTCCAAAAGTAAGAGTTTACCCTTCCACATGTATAATACACATCATTAATTAATTTTTTGATGAAATAAATCATGAAAAATGGCTCACTCTCTCTTCCAACGGTCTTCTTCCTCTTCTTTATAACACGCTTCTCCTTGTCCACCATCTGCCTTCATCTTGCTTTATTTTTTTTAATTTTATTTCTTTAACCTACGTTTTAGATTTTAATCCCATTTTCTACTTGAATTCTTGGAGTTTTGTTTTGTAATTTTGTTCAACTCTTAATTTAGGGTTTGTAATTTGATGATAGATTTTGTCGGAATTCATGAAATGACAAATTCAAAATTGAATAAGTTTTGTATAGACGAATTAGACCCTATGCTCAATGTTGTTGTGAGATGCAAACATGGTATTTTGCTTGACTTGCAAACTTCATGGTCGAAGTCTAATTCGAAAAGAAGATTTTGGTCTTGCCCCTACTATTGTGTATATATTTTACATTGTATTTTGTTGTTACTTTATATTCAAATTATGTTAATGTACTGATTTCTACAAAAATTTTCAATCTCAAAAATGTAATTTTTTTCTATGGAGGGATAAAGAAAAAGTGGATCCAAAATCAAATTTTATCATTTCAGAATTGGTGAACAAAATCAATGAGTTGGAAGAAGACTTATGGCTTAAACAGGTCCAAATTGATAACTTAACGTGAGAGAAGAGGCGCAATGGAAGATGGAGATGGTGTAGGTTCAATAGGATTTTTTTTTTATGTATTTTGATTTTTGTTGTTGTTATGTTCATCATCAGCAAATGAACTGAAAGTAGTTGCTAGATCTGGTTTAATATGGTGTAAATTTTGTATACCTCTCTCTAAATATATCAGATTATGTTATGTTATCTTACGTTATGTTGTCATTTGCCTAGTCGTATTCCATATGTTTGTTTTTGCGTAGTTGTACTTTTGATATTTGTTGTGTTGCTGCTATGTTATTGTTTGCACTTACAAAATCGTGTCTTGTGTCGTTGCTATGTTGTGGTTTACAGTTACAAATTTGTGTCCTGTATTGTTGCTATGTTATTGTTTACACTTGTTGTATCTTGCTTTGTTGCAATGTTATTGTTTACACTTGCAACGTTGCGTATTATGTTGCAGTCATTTAAACGTACAAACTGGTGTAATGATAATGTTGTTTAGGCAAAGCACTGTGCTAATGTTATGTTTTTCTTTACGCTTAGATAGTGCAATGGTAATATTGTGTTAACATTATAGCAACATCACCACCATTTAAACAATACAACAATAATGCCTAATGACAACGTTCATCAACAAAACATTCCAACTTCACACATCATCATTCATACCAAAATATATTCACATTCATAATGCCTAACCATTAGGCAACATTAGTCAACAAAATACAGCGCTTAAATTATTTTTCAACACTAAAATAAAATTGTTTTCATGTCAACTAAACTAACTTAAAACAGTGATTAAAATACATCAACAATACTACAATTTTCATGGCATGTTGGACTGTGAAGAAGTGGTATTTTGACTTGGATGGTTTGAACTACTTCCCACTTTCTTCTTTCTTTTATTCTCTTTAAGTTCTTGTAGTTTTCTTGTTGGGATTGTTGATTTGCCATTCCATTTTAATTTACTGATACTACTTGGTGTATAACCAATGTCACCAGTTACATCAGCTGATCTTGCTACCTTTGCTTGACCAGTAGAGTATATCTTACTGCTAGGCATGCCAGGCTACATGAAAGAATAAAAAAGTTTAAGAATCAACGTATATCAATGACTTATAATTTAAAAATGATATAACAAAGTAAGAGACTTATATTTAGGACTTTAAAGTCATTTTTAGCTTGAAACACATCCATTCCTACTACTCTTCGCCTTTTGAATGGAGCAGTGTTCCCCTACCACTATCCATTCCTCTTTTTGTAATTTCAGCTATTGAAGATAATGTACAAAAATCAGGAGGTGCAGAAGAGGATACTGAAAAAATAGCAGGTACTGGAGATGCTGTAAGTAGAGGAGTTGCAGTAGCACCTACTGAAATTGTTATTTTGGGTCTCCCTCTTTTTTTTTTGCTTGTGGAGGTTCAGTAATAGATTCTGATGAAGTTTTCTATAAATATAAAAGGAATGTTATGAATTGAGAAAATTAGAACTAAATTCAAGCATAATATACCTTTGATCTGCCTCTTTCCCTGCCTGAACCATTACTTTTTCCTTGAGGAGCAGCATTAGGTGTTTCTGGTGGAGTTTTCTACATATAAAAAAAATGTTAACAATTAGAGTAGTGTTATAACATAATGAATTCATATGAAAAAATTACCTTTGGTCTTCCTCTTCCCCTGCCTGAACCATCCTTTTTTCCTTGAGGAGCAACATTAGTTGCTTCTGTTGGAGTTTTCTACATATTAAAAAAATGTTAACAATTAGAATACTGGTATAACATAATGAATTCAAGTAAAAAAATTATCTTTGGTCTGCCTCTTTCCCTGCCTGAACCAGTAGCTGTTGCTACTGCTGGTGTAGTTGGTTCTGCTGATGGTGCTCTGTGAGGACAACCCCTTTTGTTGTGGCCTCTAACATAACACAGACTACATGTCAATGCTAGTCCAGTTCTAGGCAATTTTCCTGACTTCTTTGTTTTCCCAACTTCCTTCTTCCTATTCGTAGCTGGCCTACCAGGCAGGGTTGTGATTTCAGGTGGTGCAACAACAATGTTTGAAGAAACTGATCATATTTCCATGTTTGTAAGTGGTTGAAGAACATTGGCATAAGTCTGCAAATATGTTTCCTTACTGTAGCACCTGTCAATATATTCATACAGAGGGTACTTTTTAAACAATATTGCAGCCACACCATGTGCACATGGTATGCCCTTTCCTTATTGGAGAGTAATTGGACTTCCAAGTATTTGAAAAATCCCTTAAAGTGCTTATTTTTGTCATCAGCTTTACTCTGATTTTTTCAAGCATGGTAATGATGGTCTTGTGCCTAACTAGTAAGATCTATGCATTAAAACACTATGACATGTTATTATTCACAGAATCACATTTCACTTCAGTGTTTAAAGTTTGCACCAGTAATTAATGTTGAAGTACATTAAGTCATCAATCATTTTTGCAGGACCAAGCAACTTCATCTTATGTATGTTTTTCCTCAATTGAGACTCAAATGTACTTTTGGCTATCCTCCAAAATTGTTGTCTTCTTTGAAAACCTCTTCATTCCTTAGCCCAATTAACTAAGATGTGCCTTGCACATCTTCTACACTCAGATTGAGGTAACACCTGTTCAATTGCGGTAAACAGTTCCTACAATACAAAACATGCAATAAAACAAGGTAAAATTACTACATAATTACATTTACTTGGCTAAACTAGAAAAATAAGTACACATAATACAGAATACATACCTTCTGCATATCTGTAATCAATGTGAGACATTCTTCTTCTCCAAGTCCTAGGTCATCCTTTATGCACCTAACAAACCAACTTCATGTGTTTGTGTTTTCCTGTTCAACTACTGCCCAAGCAAGTGGCAGCATCTGGTTATTACCATCTTTTCCAACAGCAACTAACAATTGCCCTTTACAAACTCTTTTAAGAAAACAACCATCTAAACTTATACACTTCCTACAATGTACTCATGCCTTCTTCAAAGCATCAAAACAAATGTAGAAACTTAGAAATTTTGGTTTACCTTTTTCATTAGCCTCACCAAGTTTAACAACGCAACTTGTCCCTGAATTTGTCCTCAGCAGCTCATCCTTATAGTCAAAAAATCTTCCAAATTCCAAAGCATAATCACCCATGATATCTTTCAACACTTTAGTTCTTGCTCTTCTCATAGTAGTCTTACCAATATACAATTTGAAATTTTTTTTATCAACTCTTGCAGATTGAATACCCTAATATTTGGCTGCTCAATTATTTTCTTTGAAGGTTTCAGCTAAAAATTTTGCATTGCACAAATAATTTTTGGTTGTCTTGTTGCAAGTATGTTTTGGAATGTAAGTTTTTATGATGAACTAATTTGTGGTATTGTCAAAACCTGCCTACAAAAGTTATGGACAATCATCCTTGCATCTAACTCTAACCTTTTTTTGGTTCATTCACCCACTTCTCCACAACAACCTTTTTTTTTACTGCATATTTAGTCACAGCTCTTCTAAATTCATTCACATCTTTAAACACCATACCCAACTGCCAAACAACTTTCTTTGCAGTTGGGTCATGAATGATTTTCTGGACTGTTGGCCTTTTTTCCTTGACAACTTAACAGATCATGCCCTACTAGATGCAAGCACATCATGTTCTTCATCACCACAACAATCATCTTCATCTAACTCAAAACTACTCTCATCAGAACTTGCAAAGTAAGGCTCATCACCACCCAACCTTTCTTCATGACTTACTTTACCTGTTTCAGTGTCATGAAACCCTAGATCTGGTCCTGCTTCACCTACTGGTACCTCTGCATTGTCAGCTGGTACTCTCTTTTTTCTTTTCCTCCTTTGAAACTTTCTCTTTTCAGTTCTCAACTCCCTAACCTCCTCATGTACATCACTATCATACTCTTCATCACCATCATCTTCAACTAATTCTCCTTCTGATTCAACACTATCCTCAGTAGAGTAATCAGAACCCTCTACTTCTTCTTCTGAGAAATCACTTCCAGCAGGACCAACATCTATATCATCAACTACAGCAGCACTACCGGCAGCAACATTAGGTGCAGCAGCACTAGGTGAAGCAACACTAGTTGCAGCAGCACTAGGTGGAGCAGCAGTAGATGTAGCAACACTAGGTGCAGCAGTAGGTGCTGAAGCACTATATACAGTAGCACTATCTGCAGTAGTGAAATGAGGTGTGGTAGTGCAAGGGGGTGAAGTTGAAAAAGAAGTAAAAAGGTTCTCCTCATTTATATGGTCCTCACCTAGCACAAAGTTAGGCCTATCATCAAAAGATGCACCAGATTCCTCCATATTCTCAAGACTTTCATTTTCTAAGAATTTTGGGGGGTCCACAATAATTGATTCATCCACTAAATGCTTGACAAATAAATCTACTTCATCTCCATTTTTCAAGGAACACATCATTTCAAAAATATCCATATCATTGTCCATATCTACCAAAATGCCACTATTAGGTGGTTTAATACTAAAGGTGTATGTTGTGCTATATCCTAATTTTCTTATATTGTCTCTCAATTCAAAATATGACATCTTGTCAATATCAACATCTAAGAATTCTATAATTTTTCCACCTTTGTAAATCGGTTCTCCACTACTTAAATCTACCATCTTAGAATAATCAAAGTAAAATCACTCATGTTTGACCTGATGACAATAAACACTCAAATAAGACAAAGAAACATAGCAGATATATTATCGAAAATCAAGCATCAACAAACTTTAATATAACTACATCATGCTTAAACAATGAAGAAAAAACACAAATTTATATCATATTAGTCTCTATCGCATTATGCGACTAAGATGAGAAAGATAAAAATTGATTACATGAAAATTGTTCTACTTCGATACAAATTGAACACCTAAACAATAAAATAGTTACATGCACATATTACCACACACAATTTATTGTTTTATTTTTCAGATTGACAGTAAATCTTAAAAAAGCCCTAATTTTTAATGAACTCACTAAAACATTAACAAAAACTCTAAGTAGAGATGTCCTTAAGAACTTAATATGTTGTTAATTGAAAACTTAGACAACTTTTTTAGCAAGAAACACAACTTATGTTGCACATCCTAAGCAGTCATTATATGCTTAGGACAAACTATAATTAACAATGACAATAGTTTAAGGGGAAAACGACTACCTCTACTAAGTTAATGCTGCAATCGATGACTTGATCTTCAAAAATCCACAAAACTTTATCAGTAAAATAAGATTCACAAACTAAAAAGGCTAAATTTGTATGTAAAGGTGGGAGAAAATTTGTCAAGGGAAGAAAGGAAAAGAGAGGAGAGAGAGGAGAGAAAAGAGAGTAAGTTGAAAAGGTGAATTGATTTTAGGAGGAAAATGACCTGAAAGATGTGGGACCCGTGCGTGTAAATACAAAGGGATTATGAATTGGTTTATGTTGTCAGCTCAGCATTTAAGAGGTAATAAATACATGAAAAAATAGATCAAGGGTGATAGAACTCTCATGAAAATTAAACATGTAGTTGAAATTTGAGATAAAACTTGAACGGTCTTTTGACCATTTTCTCTTCTTTTTTTAAACAAAACCAATATTAATTTTCCATTTTGAACAGCCATATATTTACAAGTGCTGGGTCCCACCTGCACTTGATTGCCTGGTCTGTCAAATTAGACTGCTAAAAAAGACAAATACCACATGTCCACGTGAAAATTACACCACTTTTTTAGTGCCCCGTTATTATATGATCACCCATAACATCATGGGCCCCAAATCGAACGATCCAAATTGAATATTAGTGCCCCAGAAACCCAATTACACCGGCCCAATTCACTGTAAACAACAAGAACCAAAAAAACCCTAATTTTACAAAAATTTTGAACCAAATTGTTGTTTGTATACTCAAAATTTGAAATTTTGTTTGTTGGATTATCTCAATGATGAGAGGAACCAAACGATTCGCTCCGTCCGATTCCAAATCCTTCACTAACGACTCTGTAAGTTTTTTTTTTGTTTTTTTACATATTTATACACCAAGTATAATGCTTTGAAACTTGAAAATTAGCTCTTAAAGCTGCTCCTTTATGCTAATTCTTTAGTTTTCAAGTGTGTAAAGTAGTGAACACAGCCAAATTTGTGTGAACAATTTTTTTTTTTTTTGATAACCGTGGTGTCCAGGCCAGCTTTCGTGCACCGTGGCTAAATTCACGGGATACCTGCCAACTCCCACCAACAACAGATATACTTAATTTGTTGCTGCTACGTTATGCTTAATTCGTAGTTTTCAAGTGTGTAAAGTAGTGAATGCAGTCAAATTTGTGTAAAGAATTGTTCTTTTGTAAGTGTGGTGTCCAGGCCAGCTTTAGTGCACCTCGACTAAATTCACGGGATACCTACCACCTCCCATTAGCAACAGATATACATAATTTGCTGCTGCTACGTTATGCTTACTTCGTAGTTGTCAAGTGTGTAAAGTAGTGAATTTAGTCAAATTTGTGTAAAGAAGTTTTTTTTCTTTTTGTTTTTTTGATAACCATGGTGGGGCTAGGTTTCCCGCTCCTTGGCTAAATCCACAGAATACCTGCCACCACCAACATATATCATGTAACTTTGTCCACCAAGGCTAGGACAGAGGGGAAGAATCACCTAGTGTTTTATTTTGTCAGTGTGCTGAAGTTTAAATTTTTAAAAATATTAGTGTTGTTGATTCTGTTAAAAAGATGAATTTTTGAGTTTTCAAGTTGTTATGCAGTTGAATGTGTATAAAGGAGTCTTCTTTAGTTAATGTTCTGATGTTTGAATGGCCGTATGGTACAGTAGATAGGATAAGTAGGGATTCTGTTAAAAATATGATCTTTTTAGTATTGATGAAATGGGTGTGAACAGAGTGGGAGGTATTTAAGAATATTCATAGAACTGAGAGTAACTACTAATTTGCATGGGGTTCATAGATTGATTAATTAGAGCTGTCCTGTTGTTCTGAAGGAGGAAAGCTGTCAAATTTGTGTGAACTGTGAAGCTAGCATTTTTTTGTGTAGATTTTCCAGGGTTTAAGTAAATGTTAATAGTTTTTGGCTAGTCTCACCTTTGTTTCTCCTTACTCCTAATCGTATTTAGTAACCACCTATTTTCTTGGTTCTTCGATTTACTATCTGTTGTTGTATTTGCTTTGTATCCTGTTTTTGCAGTCTTATTTTATTATAATCGTTCTTCAAATTCTTCACTTCTTCTGAGCCTAGGGTCTATCGGAAACAGTTTCTCTATCCTATGAAGGTAGGGATAAGGCCTGTATACACCTATCCTTCCCAGAACCCTGCCCCCACTTGTTGGATTGCACCGAGTAAGTTGTTGCTGTTGTTGTAGAGTTGTTGATTCTTTTAAAAGAGGAACTATTTAGTGTTGGAATGAGATAGATGTGAACAGAGTGGAAGGTATTTATGAACCTCCATAGAGCTGAGAGAAACTAATTTGCAATAAAGACCATAGTTGATTGATTGATTGATTAGAGCTGCCCTGTTGTCTTAAGGAGGAAAGTTGTTAAATTTGTGTAAAGGTAGCATTTTTTGTGTGGATTTTCCAAGGGTTTTAAGTAAATATTTATAGTTGTTGGTTATTTGTCTTGAAATACAAATTATTTAGTATTGGACTGAATTGGCTGAATAGAGCGGAATGGATAGTATTGCTGGCCATCTCTCTCTATTTGAAACTTGAAGCATAGCTCTTAAAGCTGCTCCCTTATGCTAATTTTTTAAGTTTTCAAGTGTGTAAAGTAACGAATGCAGTCAAATTTGTGTTAAGAAGTGTTCTTTTGTTAATGTTCTGTAGTTTGAAATTTTAGATATTAGAGGTGTTGATTCTGTTAAAAAGATGAACTTTTAAGTTTTCAAGTAGCGAATGCAGTCAAATTTGTAAAGGAGTCTTCTTTGTCAGTGTTCTGAAGTTTGAATGGTCGTTTGATACACCGGATGGGATAAGTAGGGATATCCCATGAGACTATTTTATCCTACCCCTCCATATGGGATAAAATAGTCCTGGGATTGGTTAATTCCTCATACCAAATATGGGATAAAGTTAATCCCAAACTTTATCCTTGGATTGTTTTCCTTATCCGGTGTACCAAACGACCCCAACAGATATTGTTGTTGTTGATTCTGTTGAAAAGATGATTGTTTTAGTATTGGAATGAGATGGATATGAACAAAGGGGAAGATGTGTAGGAATATTCATAGAGCTGGGAGTAACTAATTAGGAATGGAGTCCATAGTTGATTGATTGATTGATTGATTGATTAGATCTGCCCTGTGGTTCTAAAGGAAAAAAGTTGTCAAATTTGTGTAAAGCTAGCATTTTCTTGTGTGGATTTTCCAAGTTTAAGTATATAGTTATAGTTGTTGGCTATTTAGTATTGGCTGAATAGAGCGGAATGGATAGTATTGCTGGCCCCAATTACTTGGGATTGAAAATTAAGAGGCAGTTGATTAACTTGTTAGAGTTGTTGTCATTGTCTTGATTGGAGAATAAACAATGCTTTGATTTTGCTTTTGGAAGAAATTGCTTAAATTCTTTCAATTCATCATGGAATGATGTTCATATTGCATCTTAGTTGTGTAATCTTTGTCGTAACCCTTTTATGTATCTCTTGTTCGCTGGTTCAGGAGGAGGTTCAGGGCAAAAGAATAATGTCAGGATCAATTTTTGATCCACAAAAGGCTGAGCAATCCCAACCACAAACTATGAAGATGCCGCAGTTAGATATGCAAAGGGCTGAATCATCTAGACAGCATGTGAGAGCTCTCAATACTCAGTTTGCCAGGTCTCTCATCTTTCTGTTTCAACTACTTAGTTTCTCGAGAAGTAATTTTGACATGCTCTCTTGTGGATTTTCTATCTCTCGACATTCTTCCTGTAACCACAACCCCCACCCCTACCCCCTAAAAGAAAGAAAGAAAAAGTAGAAAGAAAACAATACCAAAGGTTGAAATAAATAATACAAAAAGGGAAAAATGTGCTGTCAGAGGACTGGATTGGGGAGTCTGATCTAATTGAAAGTCATGTTTTCTTTCCCTGGAGTCTTTCTCTATGCTGCCAAATAGAAAAGCATCATGTCAAGCTATGTTTTCCTTGATTTGTTAACTGACTGGTTCTTCGCCTTTATGAGACTTCTGTTTTCTTGTTTATCTCCATTGAAGTTGCTTATCTCATTGGAGGATTAAAAGCTTTCGCAGATGTAGAGTCTGTATTGAACTAGTGGAAACTACTTGTTTTTGTGGGCAGTTGGGTCCAAACTCAGTTACAGAACCACCCTGATGAACTTTGGGAAGATGGACTTCAAGACTACTTAAACCACTCTTCAACTATCAAGGTATCTTTGGCATCTCGCAAATTTCACTATCTATTTATAGCTGCTTGACTGCTTCTTCATATGCTGGTGGTTTTTCAATTGCAGGAGAAGTTTAGTGACATTGTGAATTGGCTAAAAGCTAATTCTTCCAGTGGAGAGAATAAATCTACACTGGGATCCCAAGCTGCGTCAAAGACCCTAGGGTCAGAAAATAATAAGGAAAGTGACGCCAGATTATCTTTTCTCAAACCCGCTGTTCCTGTGGCTAATGCTACTTCAAGTTTCGGTGCATCATGGAGCTCAGGAGGTCTCTTTAACAATTCAACTCCCTTTTCATTTGGTGAGTCTTCTTTATCCTGGATGTTTAATAGTTCTTCTTTCTAATTCTTGCTTCCTCTTTTTTAATATTGTGGTGTCTTTATTAGTCTAACTGTGTAGGCACAGAAAATTACTGTATTCCTTTATAGTATTAGATCATTCTCAACCAATTTAGCTCATTGCTTCTATGTAGCTGAAGCTAGGTAAAGAAAAAATTTAAACTGCAGTATCATTTATTCTGGAATTTTTAACTCAATACACAGTTATGACACTTCTTGATGTCAGTTTCCTGCAATAGCTCTGTGATAAATAGACCAGTCATATAGGATATGTTCATCCTCATTATGTATTGGAAACTGGGCTATTATATTATTATAATTTTTTATGAACATTGAAACAAAAGATCGATCTTTTCCGTGCTCATTTTTTTTTTTTCGATTTTGTCAATTAGCTTTTTATCCCATTGCATGGTTTTATCTGAATGTATACATGACTATAATTCTTCACCTTACAGATTTATTTGACTGCTGAACTTACCAATTCTTTTTAGGGCTTCAATCTTCGGTACAAACCCAAAATTTGGTACCTGCAAAAAACGATGCTGCAAATGATGTCCAAGATGCTGGTAAGATTTGGGAGCGTTCATGTTTCAGTTGATTTTTGCTAGGTCAAATGTTTTTTACCTCCTTATCTCTTGTGCTTCTTGAAACTCATTGTGTTCATTATTTTATTTCTCGTATTGACTCCTCTAGACAATGGTCTCGTGTCCTATTCAACATAGGTACATCGATGATAGATTAGTCCTGGGTATTTTATTTCATCATATGAGAGCACACACTGCGTTCACCTTATTTTCATATCATATACAAGATTGTAGATGATTTATTGGTCAATTCCATTGGCTAGTGACAGTCATGTGGCCGTATGGCTGGTTAACCTTTTCTTTTTCTTTCTTTTTTGTTTAGGCGTTTTTTTAGTTTGAGTAGCTATATATTTGAACTGTAAGGTGCCAGGTTAAATGCCTATTGCTTTGAGAGTATTAAAAAAATTTTATGACTATGATGCCCGGGCTAGTTTGCGCACACCTCGACTATTCCACACAGTACCTGCTACCTCCCACTAGCACAGATACTGGATAACTCTGTGCACCAAGAGTTGGCCCGATGAGAAGAAATCACTTGTTTTTTGCCATTTTGATTGACCGCTGGCCCACACCCTCTATTCTTTATTTCTCTAGTCAAGGAAGATCCATTATTTTCTGGTTGCACCTATTGGGGCAGTCGTTGACAGTAACAGGGAAATACCATTGTCTTATTTACTTTTGGAATTTTTGAACATGAATTTGGAGTTGAGACACGTGTCTGTTTTTGTTTGCACCAATTCAATTTTTTCTTTAATCTCCAATTCAATTGAGTGTCAGAATTTTGTCACTTAAGGTCACATCTTGATGTAACAGATATTGATCGGAACTGCTGACTAGTGAGTGATTACAGAACGGAAGGTAGAATAATATTGTGTAAGCAGTGGTATCTATGTCCAAAGCTGAAAGCAGGTCAAGCTGAGACTAGGCCAACACATACCTAGTGTTAACCATATAAACTGGACCGGGTTTTGTTTTCCTTGTTTTTATAGCATGGTTAAAGAAGTGCAACAGGGAGGGGAAAAAAAAAAGAAGAATGCCTTCATATACAGAGTATCCCAGTCTCTAAGCGCTTAGTTTCTCACTGACCTTGTGAACAATTTTTGTATAGACATTTGAAGCAAATAAAGAATTTTATCTCAGATAGTGTTTTGGTGACTATTCTTTTTCTTTCTTCAGGATTGCCCTCAGGAGATGGTGAATTTTATTTTATTTTTTGCTCCTTAACTGGTGGATAATTTTTGCAATGCAGAAGATGAAGTGGAGCAGCCAAGCAGCCCATCTGTAAAGAAGACTGAAGAAAAGGGAATCACTGTAGTTCATGAAGTCAAATGTAAACTTTATGTGAAGGTAACATTGTACAAGTGCTTACTCCTGTTCAAGAAAAAAAAGGATTTCTTGCGTAGTTCTTTTTGGTGATCTAGTCATATTACTGGATGGGTCACTAACCAATTTTCTAGTCTTGAAACTTCAGTCTTATTTAGTCTTATGATGTATACTATCTTATAAAAATTCTAGTTTTACTTTATACTGCATCTCTCTCATGATATTTGTATAATTAGAACTTAGGTATGTTACATGTTGACAAGGTGTGACCATGAACACTCTTTTCCAGATATAAATTCAAAACCTATTCTATATATATAAAAATTATGATGAATTTGAGTCGTCTAGCTCAATCTTTTATCTGCTCCGGTTATGACATTTCTTTTTTTCCTTATTTCCGTTGCTCAGTCAACTGATCCAGTAGACAATGCATGGAAAGACAGGGGCACAGGTCAGCTTTCTATTAGGTGTAAAGAAGGTGTTAGCAAGGGTACCCGGGAATCCAAACCAACTATCCTGATTCGAAACGATGTAAGTTCCATGCCATTTGTTGCTTCCAGTTGACCCCCCATGCCATCCATATTAAAATACATTATATATACCCTAGTCCCATCAAGGAAATAATATCCTTCATTCTGATTTTGTGGAGGACCAAGTGTTCGTATATTTTTGCTCTTGCCCATTGTTTAGGAGGGTTCCTTTTAAAATAAAAGATTTTTCCTCGTTGGAGAAGGAGGTGAATAACGGATATTTCCAGCAGTTATAATGTGAATATGCTTTTATTCGAGCTCGGGTTGCTTTGCTATTCAGTCATGCTCGAGAAATTATGAGTTAAGTTGAGCTTGTGACCAATACGAGCCAATGCAGTGCATGAGCTAGCTTCTTTGATTCTCCCTTCTCTTCATGTTTCTTTTGATATATAACTAAAAGAATAAGATAACATCTGACACAACCTTAGTGAGCAATTACCAGTACAACCTATGCCGGTCGGAGGTGGCTAGGTACCTATACTGTGCGACCTACCCTGCTCATCATTGTTATCAAAAATAAAAAATGAAAAAATAATAGCAAAAATAACATAAACAGTGGAAGTTTGGGATGTTATTTACTCTAGGGATTGTACTGAATTCGTCGAGAGGACAACAAAAAGACAATTTCCGCTTCTCTTTGACTTGCCACTCTAAAGCGAACAAAGGAAACAAGATTATTTGTCTCTATCCTACATTTTTCTCCTTTCTTTTCCGCATCCAAGGGATATAGATGCTGGATATATAACTGCTTATTTCAGTCTTGCTCTTCAGACATGAGAACTAGATCACACCTTAACCTTTCTATTTATCGAAAAAGATTACACTTATATTTCTTTTCCGCTTGTTTTATACTTGTTGCAGGTTGGGAAGATTTTGCTTAATGCATTGTTATATCCAGGCATTAAAACAAGCATGCAGAAGAACTCCGTTGTTGCAATATTCCATACCTCGGTAATACATCTTAACCAAAATTATCCGTTTCATTCTTATAAAATTCTTGCAGTTTGAACAACTCCTGTAAGTGTAAATCTAACGAACATGGTTCTTGAAAGCTTGGATGGTTCTTTTGAAAAATGAATTTATCAGGAGAGTGCAGTTCAGCACTCATTTCAACTACTGAGATTTCCAATTTTTAGTAAGTTAGAATAACAAAGCTAGAACTTGAAGAAGTTACTTTTATTTGATGCCATAGGTTTATTTTATTTCCTTCTCCTCCAACTGCACTGGATGGTTGATTGTAGTGCTTATATTTTGTAGGGCGATGGTGACAATGATGCTGTTGTCGCACGTACATTCTTGATAAGAATGAAATCAGAGGAGGATCGAAATAAATTGGCAGCAGTCATCCAGGAACATGCTCCCGCTGCCTGAGAACTACCTTGGCAGCAATTTTCTGTTTGTACCATTACCCACCTCCGAGCAGGACGGATGCTTGGAAAGGATCACTTTACCTCTTTGACAGTTTCCTGGAAGACTCTTGACGGTCTAGCAGTTATGGCTTTAGCTTATTTTGCGGGACAAATGAACTGATCCTGCTGTTGTAGGAAGTGCTGCTCCATCGAGAGGCTTTTACACTGTATTATATAGAGGAAAGATTTGAGATATGCCCAACAGAACAATAAGAAATTGTAAAAGTTTCTAATATTTGTTGGGAAAGAGTACCTTATTTCATTCATTTTTTCCATCTTACCCCCCTCGTGTATTTTTCAGTAGCTAGACTCCGTCTTCTCAATCGCAAAATTATGTTAGCTACTTGCTATTGCCAAGCTTAATCTTTTTGTGATATATTCAGTGTTGCTTTTATGAATTAAGAAGTATGGACTTCAACTAATGCAGAAAGATTTAAGACCTGATCTAATGCACACTTCGAACAGAAGGTGTGGCCAAAGCAAGAAGGCAGGAAGACTTGTTAATAAGAAAAAAGAGTGCCTGCAGATTGAATATCTTTGTACTAATTATGTGGACATTGATGTTCCAAGTTGAAATGGGTACCTGGACTCTCATACAGAGGCAAAACAAAGACTACAGCCTCAATAGTTAATGAATAACATCATGGAAGCTGCATTTCCAGGTTTCTATACATCCTTATAACGCGTACACTCTGTACGTAAAGCTATGTGGAACAGTTAGTAAAGGAAAGGAACCTTATGCGACTAGGCGACTCTCTTCATTGTCAGGGAGCACAATATCTAGCCTCATCATCGGCTTGTACTTCTGAGGTATATGAGCACCAGCCTGCATACAGACTTCAACCACAGCTGGAGCCTTCCCATAGAACCTTTTTAATGCACTCTTCAATGGGAGTCCTTTTGGATCTTGAACATGCCACACATAATTTGGGGGAAATACCTCATCCACTGTTGCATCTTGCCAGCCATGTTTCCCATCCCGCCACTGGTGTTTAAATTCGCCACAGAGCTTAGCATTGTGACCCCAAGGCCCCACATGGACCTCCGAACAGTAACCACAAGCTTTGACAGTGTACTTCTTCATCAACTTTGTCACCCCCAGTTTAACTTTCTCATATGCATCAATCGTCTCCTGGGCAATACGTGGAACCTCAGATTCCAATGGTGGAGCAAACCGTTCAAAAGCACGATGGGTGTCTAGGTCCATAATAACCGAACTTGTGTCTACAGAGGGTCTAGGCTCATCAACTAATCCACCTACATCGATCACTTTCTTCCCCATCATTCTGATGGGTTTAGTCCTTCTCCGTGAAGGATATCCTGGCAGATCCACGCCAGCTTGGATGCAAAGTTCTACAACTGCTGGAATTCTATCATAGTTGAATCGTGTCTCATGCTTAATGCGCGTGCCAAAGGGATCATACATATGATATGACTCAATAGGAATTAGCACATCATTAATTGAGCCCTTCACCCAAGAGTGGAAGCTTCTGCGACTACTGTTGGTTGGGCCAAGGCAATCCTGAATCTCATGACCAGTTTGAGCAACATGGATTTGCGAGCATTCACTGCAGACAAAAAATAGTAACTTGGTCGAGAGAAAAGAGGCGAAATTACTCATTTCACAACATAACACCAAGAAAATCAACACTCATTTTTTAAATAGTTACCTACAAGCATGGACAGGAATAGAGTGGAGTAGCTGTGCAAGTCCTTTAATCAAAAGTTTCCAATCATCTAACAATTCGTAAGCCGCTGGAATTAGGTCAGGCACAAGCAATCCATTCTTAGGGGGTTCAAGCTTCTTTTCTACTCCCAACTCTGCTAGCTTCTTATCAGCCCGGGCAGCCTGCTGAATTTTCTTCAGAGGTATGGGATAGGGCTTCTTCTTTTTCTTGGGCAGTAGTGTGGGGAGATCCACAT
This sequence comes from Capsicum baccatum var. pendulum, assembly GCA_030864225.1. Classification (NCBI taxonomy): domain Eukaryota; kingdom Viridiplantae; phylum Streptophyta; class Magnoliopsida; order Solanales; family Solanaceae; genus Capsicum; species Capsicum baccatum. The sequence continues at coordinate 11,812,906 of CM061550.1, forward strand.
TCTGCGGCACAGTATCACGTTTCTTAGAGTTTCGACCTTGGTTATGCCTCCTATCAGTACAAAGAATGGCTCCTTGTCTTCTTGGACTTGCATGATATTTATGATCAAACTGCACGCAGAAACAAGTACTTAATCCCTCAGATGAAATGTGAGGAATAAAACAAGCCCGAGGACATACATAGTAAATACAAGGGATTGCAATAAACACATGGCCAATGTTCTCAAAGAAACCATCATTAATATGTTCAACCATTGAGCACTTGTAACTTCACGACTTCTAGGGACAAACAGCATGAATAATTCCAATTCCTAAATTCAAGATTTGAATCAAATTTAGATTCATTAGTAGTACAATACAGGAGAACGCCCCTAAGATTCAATTTCTCAGCTGGAAATTATCATCGTACCCTTAGCAAATGAAAGATCATGAGACAAATGAGTTGATCCACAACGCTCAAGGATACCAATTGTTTGAAACGGAACGTGAATATATTATCCAAGATAGTAGGACGGCATTCAGTCAAGAGATAGCTAAAAGAGGCACATCACAGCTAACAAGAGAGAATAGTACTGAATAGTTATACATATATTAGAGTATTATTAGCTTCATGCGTCATATAATCATAGCTTACTTGAGCAAATTAGAGTAGATATCGGAAAAATCTGAAAGCAAAAAAAGTGACCGCATATGTGAGCAAAACCACATAATCCAGGAAAGAGGGAAGAGGAACCTTCAGCAGAAACGGATAAGCCCATTGCAGAGGCTTCTTATAGAAAACCATGCCAGGGCAAGCACCTGAAAATAGAAGAGACGTGGAATATTTATATCACTGAGATAATATAATTTTTTATCATTCACCTAGAGCATCTTTTTTAAAGTTAAATTTAAACAAAAATAAAAAGAGAACTGAGACTTCAGGGCTTACAACAATTTAAACAAAAAGAAAAAGAGAACTGAGACTTCAGGGCTTACAACTGTTTGCCTCGTGACACAGCACAATAATCACATCAATAAAAACATTGGCTCTACTGGGGGTAAAACATTTGAATCCGATATTCTTTCAAACTAAAACTTCAAAGAAACTACAGATTAAACAAAGAAAAGGCTTGAAGAAGAACCATTTTGAGATAGCCAACATGGAGTATAAGTCAGAGCTGAAATATGCTGTAGCATCTATGTGTACTTGCTTTCTGTCTGCCCGCTAGCTCCAATGACAAATCAAATTTTGCAAATCAAAAGGTTGTCCCTACAAATATAGCAGTTCAGGAATTAAATAAACGTCCCTTTTCATCAACCAGATTAATTATGCAACTTGAAATTCCAAAAAGAGAAAATATTTACGAATTTACTACTTGAATTACAGAGTTACCACAGAAGGATCAATATGGACCAGAACTTAATCAAGTATATACCAGATTTACTACTTAAGTTACTGAAGCACTGCAGCGCAGTATGCTCCGTTCATACTAAAACATAATCAGGTTTGACAGGTAATAATGTGTCCTCTCTTTTTACATATGGTCACCCTATCATCAGCAATCAATACAAACATGCATATATTAGCAGAGAATTAAAAGTTATTGTCTAGAAGATCAACTAAAATGTACCAAATAGTTCTTATGGATTCTGATAAGTCAGAAACTTGCCTCGTAAATAAACTCATACAGGCCTAAAGTGTTGAAATTCTTAGATCTCCATATACCAACCCCAACACTTCGATATGCCAATGGTAGATTCTTAGAAATATTCACCAAATGAAACTACGAGGCCAAATTTCACTGTTCTGTACGAAATAGTCAAGTAGGGAACTGCTCAAGTATTCAATTCATGTCTACAATACACAAAGACGCTTTTCACTTCATTTCCTCCGAGGTGAGGCAAGCGGGTTATATATACACCAAATCTCTTTCAATCAATGCAATCTCCTAGTTACAAGTATTTACTTTCATCCAACTATTATAAGCTTTAGTTCTACTTGCTCTTTTTCAGTAATCTTTTTGGGTGTCACCAAATCCCAGAGAGTGGCATATCAAATTCACATTATAGCATTACAAAATACAAACCAACCGCCCGCTAGAACATGGTTGAGAGGTGGGTCCGAATCCATCCTCAGTCTACCGCTCAGCCATGAGCTCGTAGCATGGGGCTTACCTAACGCGGTTTACATCTCCTGTGTGGGTTGCGAGCTATTGCACAGTGACCAGGTTACCACAAAATTCCCACCCGAAGGGCAGAAGCTACGGGTTTCCTCGAATTTCCAATATTTTTTATATAGAGAGAGAGACACACATACAAACCAACCTACCCCTCCCCTTCTTTCTGTTTCACCTCACCACCTCGAAGTCACAATCTACCCATAATATATACATACATACATACATATATGTGTGTTGTGAATGGATGACTTGTAAGTGTCCATTTAGCTTCCTTTTTAAGTGGCCATTTTGGCTTACTTTTTAAGTGGAGTCTTACTATTTTCTCCACCTCTGGTACTCATATTCCACTCTTTGTAAGAATATTATATAAGTTCCATGCATGGCCTATAAATAACCCATGCCTTATAATGAAATGGAGCAGTGAAAGATTAATACATTCAACTTCTCTCTTTTCTTTGATTACTTTTGGTTAAATTTATAACACGTTATCAGCACGAAGCTCTACCATTCCGAGCAAATACAGGTTAGTATTTAATTTTCTTAAATAATGTCTAATATTTCCAAACGCGAATTTAGAGCCCTAGATATATCGGGCAAAACTTATATGTCTTGGGCACTAAATGCCGAAATACATTTAAATGCAATGGGTCTGGCAGACACCACAAAAAATGACAATAAGGCATCAAATCAAGACAAGTCAAAAGCCGTGATACTTCTTCGTCATTATCTTGACGAAGGTTTAAAAATGAAATACCTCACGATTAAAGATCCCCTTATATTGTGGAACAATTTGAAAGAAAGATACGGCCACTTAAAGATGGTTATTCTTCCACAAGCTCGTTATGAATGGACCCATCTGAGGTTGCAAGATTTTAAAAATATAACTGATTATAATTCTGCGATGTTTAGAATTAAATCGCAGTTTGATTTATGTGGGGAAGATATCACAGACCACGACATGTTAGAGAAAATATTCTCTACTTTTTCCGCCTCGAGTATGCTCCTGCAGTAGCAATACCGAAAAATGGGTTTTAAAAAATATTCTAAATTGATTTCTTATCTTCTTGTTGCTGAACAACATAATGATCTTTTAATGAGAAATCATGAAAGTCGACCTGCTGGTATTGCTCTATTTCCAGAAGTGAATGCTGCAAATTTTCGCCCAACTAGGCGTGAAAGAAGTCCCGACCCCAGTTGTGGTCGTGGAAGGTATTTTAATCAGGGTGGTCGTCTTGCAATAAACAATAACCTTCAGCACCAGCAGTGCAGAAAGAAAGGGGCTCCTAAAGCATCCCCAAGGACGAACTCTAATAGTAAATGTTATCGATGTGGAGGAAAGGGACACTGGGCGCGTACCTGTCGTATGCCAAAGCATCTGGTAAAACTTTATCAGGCGTCCCTTAAGAAAGCAGAAAATGATGTTGAAGCAAACTTCCTCCTTGAAGATAATATTGAGCTCATGGACTTGGACGTTTCAGATTTCGTTATAATTCCTGAAGAACATGTAAATCACCCACTTAAAAAGGAAGCTAAATGGACACTTATATAAGTTGAAGTGTAGTGAATGGATGACATGTAAGTGTCCATTTAGCTTCCTTTTTAAGTGGGTGATTTACATGTTCTTAAGGAACTATAACTAAATCTGAAACGTCCAAGTCCATGGGCTCAATATTATCTTCAAGCAGGAAGTTTGCTTCAACATCGTTTTCTGCTTTCTTAAGGGACGCCTGATAAAGTTTTACCAGATGCTTTGGCGTACGACAGGTACGCGTCCGGTGTTCCTTTCCTCCACATCGATAACATTTACTATCAGAGTTCGTCCTTGGGCTGCTTCAGGAGCCCCCTCTTCTTTTTGCACTGCTGGTGTTAAAGGTTATTGTTTATTGCAAGGCGACCGCCCTGATTAAAATACCATGACCACGACTACGACCACGACTGGGGTCGGGACTTCTTTCACGCCTAGTTGGGCGAAAATTTGCAGCATTCACTTCTGGAAATAGAGCAATACCAGCAGGTCGACTTTCATGATTTCTCATTAAAAGATCATAATGTTGTTCAGCAACAAGAAGATAAGAAATCAATTTAGAATATTTTTTAAAACCCATTTTTCGGTATTGCTACTGCAAGAGCATACTCGAGGCGGAAAAAGTAGAGAATGTTTTCTCTAACATGTCGTGGTCTGTGATATCTTCCCCACATAAATCAAACTGCAATTTAATTCTAAACATCACAGAATTATAATCAGTTATATTTTTACAATCTTGCAACCTCAGATGGATCCATTCATAACGAGCTTGTGGAAGAATGACCATCTTCAGATGGTCGTATCTTTCTTTCAAATTGTTCCACAATATAAGGGATCTTTAATCGTGAGGTATTTCATTTTTAAACCTTCATCAAGATGATGACAAAGAAATATCATGGCTTTGGACTTGTCTTGATTTGATGCCTTATTATTATTTTTTATGGTGTCTGTCAGGCCCATTGCATTTAAATGCATTTCGGCATCTAGTGCCCAAGACATATAAGTTTTGCCCAATGTATCTAGGGCTCTAAATTCGCGTTTGGAAATATTAGACATTATTTAAGAAAATTAAATACTAACCTTTATTACCTGTATTTGCTCGGAATGGTAGAGTTTCGTGTTGATAACGTATTATAAATTTAACCAAAGGTAACCAAAGAAAAGAGAGAATTTGAATGTATTAATCTTTCACTGGTCCATTTCATTATAAGGAATGGGTTATTTATAGGCCATAGAACTTATATAATATTTTTAGAAAGAGGTGGGATATGAGTAGGCTACCAAATGGGGAGAAAATAGTAAGACTCCACTTAAAAAGGAAGCCAAAATGGCCACTTAAAAAGGAAGCTAAATGGACACTTACATGTCATCCATTCACAACTATATATATATATATATATATATATATATATATAAAAACCAACTTACCCCTCCCCTTCTTTCTGCCTCACCCCACCACCTCGAAGTCACAATCCACCCCCTTCCTCTCCTTCAAGAAGTCTAGGCCAACTATTGCCTCCACAATTTCCATAAGACTTGGCATGTCCACTATCTACCACTAACAAAAATCAAGAATCTTTTTTTCTTTTTACATAAAGAAAAAATAAAGCACTAAAAATCAAGAATCCACCATAAATGAACCCAAAATCCAATCTTTGCCCCCCCCCCCCCCCCCCCCCCCTCCCCAAAAGAAAAATAACAATAAAAAAAAGGAAAAAAAAAATTGCACCTTTTTCAATCAAATAAACTACTACAGTAATATATATACTAATGAATTGAGTTTACCTCAATTTTCTTGAGTCTATGTGGGAGTTTCTGCTACAACTGGTTTTGCCACTGAATGACTTTCTTTGAGCTTCTATACTAGAAGATGGTTGATGGGGTGTCCACCATAAAAGCTGTGAATTTCAAGCTCACTGGGATTTACAAGATTAATTAATAAGCAGTTGAAATATATTGTTTGAGTTTAGAGAATGGTGAGATTTTTTTATAAGTGTGTAATTATTATTTTGGCCCGTCAAGTTTGAAAAGGGTAAATATTTGGCACACAAGTTTCAAAAAATTGTATATATTTCCCTTTGTTCTTTAATTTGATCTTAAATAGTATGTGGAACTCGTTAGCCAAGTCGATCAACGTAGCACTCAACTTTCCTTAACTATTAGTTGTGTGAAACGTTTAACTTTTTTTTATAGTCGAAAAATCTATCTGAAACAGATCGCTTGACACAAGGTTCGAATTTAAGACATTAGTCGCTCAATCTTTATCATTTGAGATAAGATAACACCTCGGACAAAAATATTTTATTCAAATTTATGCACAATAATTAAATAATTTGACCGTCATATTTCGTATCCGTCCCTCTTTTTGGCACAAGTAAAGTGGATAACTGTATGATGATCACCCAAGAGTCGATCCCAGTACAAAATATGACTCAGGAACATACGATATAACTAGTGAATTTAAGAAACTAGAGACTTATTTATCTAAACAAAAGTTGCATATTAAGGACAAGAAACATTTAGAAGGTTTATACAAGAAAAACAATATTACTAAAAGGAGAACAAATCCTGTCATTCATTCAAAGAGGAAAGTGCGGATGAATGAAAATAGTTAGGAACTCAATCCAGTAAAGCTCCCGCTATGTGTGAAATCCGAAGAAGGACCGGATCACAAGAATTTATCATACGCCTAACGCTACATTTCTGCAAGAGGCTGTTTCATTGAACAAATTATCCTGGTAGTGGAGGGAGATTTCATTGAACAATCATAGGTGCCACAGAGAGACTAAATATGTAGAGATAACCTTAAGAACGAATGAACCAAATTCCAAATTCTAATTTATGCTCTGATGAGAACAAGTCATGTACGATTTTCAGCTTCATGATTTATGTCGATGACAAATTTAAGAACTTAAAATTGACAACTGCCCTGTGATAGGGTTCCAAACACAAACATATTGATGAAAGGTGCTAACAATATGCTCTTCAACGTTCCCAAATATATTCAAGTTCTTATTTCATTAAATGAAAAGCATCATTCACAGCCAATCAATAAGGACAGGCTTTTTCGAAGTCCTTCTGCTCATTACGACACATCTCAAACTCATTTGTGTTGTAGTACATGCATCCAGCATAAGCATCCATCTCTTTGTTACACCTCTGATGGAGATCCTTCAACCTAATATTGGAAAACAACGGAATTTGATTATAAAGAATTATCAAATGTCACTCAGATTTCTCAAGTTGTTCAAAAAGACTACACACACTCTTCCAACTTGGTTTAAACAACCACTTATTCAAGTTGTGTGTACTGAAATAGGACCAAATATAGTTGAATCCAACAAAGGAAGGGAAATGTGGCCACTCCTTATTTTTTGTTTGCAACATTCTCCATGACTCCACGTTCCACACACAGAGCCCAACTTAAACCCACAACCTCTCCTTCCTGTCTTAAATTTAGGCTATTGACCTATGGCTACAACATTTATGTTAATTCTGGATGTCTAGACAAGGTAATTCACTTTTATGCAAATCTTACCTTGTAAACTGGCTGGGAGACCCAAGCAGCTTACACAGAGGGTTTTGCAAGAAGTACAATGCGTAAATACCAAGAATATGCACATATTTGAGTAACAGACAGTGCATCTCACACAGCAAGGAAGAACCTTATTCTAAAAAAGAAAATAGTCGTTGACCATGTGTTAGCCAGCAGCATTTAATGAACGGCACTTGCAGTTGCTTCTCCACTCAAAAAATTGATGGATGGAGAGATAAAACTATTGAAAGGAGGAGAATTTACTGTGAGGTAACAAATACGTAACAAGTAAACTAGGATTCCGTCTAAGTAGGTCTGATCTGATTGTGCAAAGAAGGGTTTCATGTACTTGACTATGGCATTTTTAAGAGGGTATGCATTAGCTTGAGAGAATCAAAATGGTGTCAATGTATTGAGCCATAATGTGAATGGTTAGGTCTTAATTGCAATGTCTGGGGAGTGACTGAAGTTGTAAACATTTTGGATAAGCTGTAACCACATAGCACTGGGAAGGTTCCATAAAAAGGGAACAAAACATAGCATGTCTCAAGGATTTTAATGGGATAAATATGGAAGTCCATTATCCCTGTCACATACAGATCAAATAGACATGACAACATCCAACCCATATTTCACGCAATCAATTCAAATATGAAGAAGCCTAAACTACTTTTGATTCATAGCGTCAATGGCTCCACATATAATCCTACATTATATAAGCATTCAAATACTCTGACAATATTCAGCATTGGCATGGTTAGGAAGGTAGAAAATCCTGAAATAATCTGAATTAAAATTTCCATCCTACAAGGCTACACTCACAGCACACGAAAAAAGAAACAAACAGCTACGAATATTACAATGTTATGTTGAATTGCCAGCTTCCAAGTTTAACATGTTTCTTCCACCTCTGAAAAGTATAAGTTTAAACACAGCAAGTTCACAATATTTAACCTCTCTCAAGTATGAAAAACAACATACCATTCCTCAATACACAAACTTTCAGTTTTAACTGCCAGAGGTGGACTTGGTTTTCTGGTATAGTTTTGTTTGAAACTGTGTTGCATTATGCTTCTGATTTCTCTCTGTGCAATAAAGGTAATCCAGGAAATATATCTTATTACTGAAACGCTGTTACTCCTCTATCTGTAACTACTATAAAACAGTCAAACTTGACCGATCTTCCTTTCAACTATTACAAAAGAAAAGTTCATTAAAGGAAACATTTTTTGAGAAGATTTAATAAATCAAAAAATCAACTACACCGCAATATGAATAGTCTATAACTCTATACTCATTTTTCTGATTGGAGTCTATAACTCTATATTGCTTCTGCTCTATTCAGACTCTCGTCATTTTAAACAAGTAAATGATCTGTCTTATAATGTAAATTTGGGGTCCTTTAAAACTAGACATACTTTGAATTTCACAGTTCACACTTATCCCAATTATGGCATCCCTCTAACTAGACAAAAAACAATCCCTCCACGCAAACATCGAACAAAGATAATGAAACATTAGATGTTAAATTGTACGATCATCTCATTTAAAAGCTTACAGCATTAGAGAGGAGAAGGCATTATCTACTTGCTTTTATGATCTGGTGTCCCAAACTTTCTTTGAGCCGAGGGTCTATTGGAAACAACCTCTCAACTTGCCAAGGTACTGATAAGGATTGTGTATACAGGAATGCTGTTGTCGTTGTTGGGTGCCCCAACTAGCTCGCCCACACCTCAAGTAATTCGACGTTCCACCAGATTATGTACCAAGTAACTCTGGCCACGGAGCTTGGATAGATGAGAAGAAATCACCAATGTTTTCGCCTAAGCTGGGAATCGATTCTAGGACCTCATTATTCGCAACCTACCTCATTGACCATTAGGCCACACACTGGCGTGCATTATCTACTTACTTGTGTCTTTAATTCTAGTCCAGGCATGTGATTTTTTTAAAGGTGGTGATGAGACTTGAACCTGGTATCTCTACCTACTCCAATAACATGTTTAAGGAAATAATCTATTTACTTAATCATTTTTTTATAACCGTATTATCCAAGCCAGCCTGCACACACCTCGACTAATCGCACAAAATACCAGCCATCTCCCACCAACAACATATACCAAGTAACTCTGTCCACCAAGGCCGGAACAAATGAGAAGAAATCCCCCTAGTATTCTATTTACTTAATCATATCCACACCTTAAATAGCAAAACTATCAACTCCTAATCGCAAAACCCAAATACACAAACAAAAGCCCTAAACTTTCACACTATATAATTTACTAAACATCAGGTCCAAATCCCCGCAGACAAAAAAACACTAGGTGATTCTTCTCATCTGTCCTAGCCTTAGTAGACAGAGCTACATTACCTTACCTCTGTCTATTGGTGTGAGGTGACATGGATACCACGGTTATCAAAATAATAATAATAACAACAATAATATACTAAACAATCACAAAAATCACACAACTACAATAACAAAAAAAGTTCAAAAATCTCAACAAAAATTAAAAATTAAGAAAAATTTCAATGTGAATTTATTGACTTACAACTTATAAGCTACAATATAAAATATACTAAACAATCACACAAATCAAACAACTATAATAGTAAAACTAATCTCAAAAATCAAAAATTAATCAAAATTAGGATGTTAATTTAGTGACTTACAAGCTAAGGACACAGCGAGTGACTTGTTGACCTTTTTGGAGACATTTTTCAGGGTTAGGATCATCTTTTTTGCATTTGAGAAAAGCTACATTCTCGCTCCGGCATCTAATATCTATGTGCTTCGACGCCGACATTAACACCGCCGATGTTGGGATCGGATTCCCTACTGCATCCACTGAGCTCCCCATTTTCTCCAATCGGAAAATACTTGTGAACTCGAAAACTCTGGTCTCCAATCGGAAAATACTTTAGGGCTGTTTTGTTTGGGCCGCTGAGGGATTGGGCTGCGGGCTGGTAATTGATTAAGTGGGCTAGGAGTTTTTAACGGGTGAAGTTCAAAAATAGCCTTGAGTTGGTATTGATATTTGGTAAAATTACACAAATCTCAAACTTAAGGTACGATATTACCAAATATCCCTTATCATTTTAAAAATGAAAAATTTATAAATATATCACTGAAATTTAATAAATGGTACGTATATATCCTCCGTCGTACTTTGGGTATAAATATACCCCTGCCGTTAATAATTTGGTACATATATATTCTTCTCACTAACGGCCTGCCACATGTAGCGATCCTAGCCGTTTATCTATTTTTATTTATTTGACTTTCAAAATAATTAATCCATTCTAATTTAAAATTCACTATTTGACCCATACCTCTCAACCCGATCCGATCCGATCCGAATTGAACACCCAACGACATCTCCCCTTTCACTCTCCCATTCGCCAGAATAAAATTAATTTGCTTCAAATTTTGGATTTTAATGGGTTTTTACCCAAACTCTACAAATAAAAACCAAACTTCCCTTAAACATAAGATGTTCCAAGATTCCTATTTTGAGTCTATTTGGGACTTGAATCTAGCAATTTTTGTTGGTAATGGAGGAAATTAATTGGGCGAAACTTCAACATGATTTGATTGCTCTCATTGCTAGGTATTTGAATATGATAGAAGACTACTTCAATTTCGACACTATCTGCAAATCTTGGCCCTCTACAGCCACCAAGAACAATTCTAACAGTGACCTACCTAGAGTTTCATGGCTCATGTTAGCGGAGAAAGAGGATAATGAGGGAAATTCCATTCGAAGATTCTTCAGCCTCTTTAATGGCACGATTTTGAACAAGAGGATTTCGAAAGCCAATAGAAAACGATGTATGAAATCTATGGGTTGGCTTATCACAGTGGGAGAAGACGATTGTGAAGTTAGTTTGCTACATTCTTTCTCTTGCGTGCAGATTGAATTGCCCCATCAATAAACAGCTGAAGATTATGGGGGAACACATAACTGAACCGTCTATGTACTTATTCCAGAAAACAGTTCTATAAGAGGAAGTAGAGGGAGAGGATGGGGTGGGGGCGAGGGATAAGTGAGAGTGAAAGAGGGAGATGTCGTTGGCCGTTGGGTGTTCAACTCGGATCGGGTCGGGTTGGGAGGTATGGGTCAAATAGTGAATTTTAAATTAGAGTGGATTAATTATTTTGGAAGTAAAATAAATAAAAATGGATAAATTGCTAGAATCACAACACATGGCAAGCCGTTAGTGAGAAGGGTATATATGTATGAAATTATTAACGGCAAGGGTATATTTGTACCCAAAGTATGACGGAGGGCATATACGTACCATTTATTAAAGTTCAGGGGTATATTTGTACCTTTTTCATTTTAAAAATTACATAAAATCTCTTTTTGCATCGTTGCTGTTACCACTGAATCAGTTGGCTCAGCTCTGAAAAATGAGTGACGAGAATTTGTCTTCACAAACCTGCGAAACTTTCCCTTAAGCGGATCACTCTAGTCATATGAATCTTGATGACTCTATTAAATCGGAGAATTCTGATGTTGTCTCACATAAACTCCTCAATAGTTTCACCCCTCCCCTCTAATGAAAAACAAGGGAACATAATGGCCTATCATCACAGGGACTCTCAAAGCCCCGAGCTTGCTGTAAATTTCGCACCCTATCTTCTCTCCTCCATTAACATCATTTCTCTTTCATCCTTTTATGCATCAATTTTTTTACACAAATTTCTCCCCTAAAATCTATCCCATATTAGCAGATTTTGAGTTAATTTTCTTCTCCACTACTTCAACTGATTTGAACTGTAATCTTTCATCATTAAATTTCAAAATTTGTCAACTATTTCAAAGAGGTTAGTTGTTTGTTTATGTGGGTTTGAAGTTAGTTTTTAACAAGACAAGTCAGTATTCATATATGCTTTAAATTCTTTTGTGTTAATTTGTTTGATCTTCAATGGCTAATGAAGATTCACCCTCATTCAACTTGGGGAATTCCCAAATTGAAACACAAAAAAGGTGTTTCTGCTAGTAATAAAGCTCTAGGTTTTATTCCGGGCAACTTTAATTTCATCGAGTTAGGTTTTAGTAAAAATCGGTCAAACCAGCATAATGACCCTGAAAAATTGAAGACTTTAAGATAAGTTTTTGCTGCTAAAAATCAAGATTCCAACATGCAAATGGACGATCAGAAGGAAATAGAACATATCCCCAAATCCTCATTAGAGCAGGTATTGTTATCGCAAGTGATACACATAGATGGTAAACATAAAAGAATCGATTGATTCATGTATGTTTATAATTTAATGGGGATTCATATATATGATATATATATATATATGTTATCAGTCTATGGATATTATGGTGATTCATACGATTTATACCTTTTTTATGTTTTAATGGGTGATTCATATGCTAATGAGTAATACATATGGTGTTCCGTTGATTCATATGGTTGTTACAGTTATTATTTTAATTAATTGGTGATTCATATGCTATTATTAGGTGATACATTTTTTCACACTGAATATTTGACACATATTCTGATATTTAATTGGTGATACATATGGTGTTCTGGTGATTCATATTGTTGTTACAGTTACACTTTCAATTTATTGGTGATTCATATGCTATTATTGGGTGATATATTTTTTCAAACTGAATGTTTGATACATATTCTGATATTTAATTGGTGATACGTACGGCGTTCTGGCGATTTGTATGGTTGTTACAATTACACATTTTCATATAGTGTAAGAGTGATTCTATGTGGATCAGTTTTTTTGGTGATACATATGTGATAACACTTTTTGTACTCGTTTTATTGTTGTTGTAATTTATAAATATGTGATTCATTTGAAATATGAATCATCTTCTGATTTGTGTTATTGGCAGAATGTTATTTTAATTGTGAAAAAATGACTTGTCCACAGCTTAAGGATTGGTAGTGCACACAACATTAATGTAGTAGATAGGCTTAAAGAAGTTTTGAAGGATGAAGGAATCAAAATTTTCAGAAGCACTTGTTTTGGGTCATTTCCGAACCTCCCTAGTTGTAGCTTTCAAGGATCGATAGCAAGTTGCTTGATGATCTTAGAGGTCCAACACCCTTATCAGGATCAACTAAGGGTATTGGTCAACAATACAATTCTTCGATTTTCACTGTACGAGTTTGCTATCGCTATCGGGTTGAAATGCATCACTAGCGTAGATGATTTTAATTATTCAGACCTTCCTTCATGTCGACTACACAAAAATATTTTTCGTATTCGACAACAAATGTGAAAAGAAATGAGTTAGTTAAGTTTTTGTTGAATAAAAAGTAGGAAAAAATGTGTAAGATGTGGTAAAAATTGGGATAAATTGTACTTTATATACACATTTGTGTTTTTCCAATTAGATAAAACTAATATCCCTGCCAGAGACTTCCATATGGTAGATGACGGAAGTTATAGTCGTTTTTTCATGAGAAAAAATGGCTTTTGCAAAACTGATGGCTTCTATTAGTCAGTCGATGAATGAAGTGCAACAGTTTTACCGTCTGAGTGGCCTGCCATACGTGCTTCGGATTTGGTGGTATGAATATTGTGCCGAAGTTGATGAATCACTTGTCGTTCGTGTTCATAATTTAATCTCAAAAATGGTGAACTGGAAAATGGTTAAACCAAAGTCTAGATACGAGGATCTGATGGATGACATGTTTAGTAAGATAGTATTATTTTACAGTGATACTTTTGTATGTCTATTGTTAATTTTTAAGGTACTTTTAAATTTTTTGGTCTTTTGTGTTATGTTTATTGCAGCTTGTATACAGGAATTTATTTCCGTCACCACAGGAATTAAACCAACGGGGATAAATTCCTGTATACAAGCTGCAACAAAAATAACACAAAAAATCAAAAAATTAAAAAGTATCTTAAAAATTAACAATATACATATAAAAGTATCACTGTAAAATAATACTATCTTACTAAACATGTCATCCATCAGATCCTCGTATCTAGACTTTGGTTTAACCACTTTCCAGTTCACCATTCTTGGGATTAAATTGTGAACACGAACGAGAAGTGATTCATCAACTTTGGCACAACATTCGTACCACCAAATCTGAAATGCGTATGGCATGCCATTCAGATGGTAAAACTGTTGCACCCCATTTACCGGCTGACTAATAGAAGCCATCAATTTTGCAAAAGCCATTTTTTCTCATGAAAAACGACTATAATTTCCGTCATCCACCATATGGAAGTCTCTGACAGGGATATTGATTTTATCTAATTGGGAGAATATAAATGTGTGTATAAAGTACAATATCCCATTTTTACCGCATCTTTCATATTTTCCCCACACTTTTTATTCAAAAAAAGCTTGACCAACTCACTTTTTTTTCACATTTGCTGTCGAATACAAAAAAATATTTTTTTGTAATCAACATGGAGGAAGGTCTGAATAATTAAAATCATCTACGTTGCCGATGCATTTCAACCCGGTAACGATAGCAAACCCTTACAGTGAAAACTAAAGAATTCTATTATTGATCAATACCCTTAGTTGATCCTGATATGGGTGTTGGACCTCTAAGGTCATCAAGCACCTTGCTACCGATCCTTGAAAGTTACAACTAGGGAGGTCCAGAAATGACCCAAAACAAGTGCTTCTGAAAATTCTGATTCCTTCATCCTTCAAAACTTCTTTAAGCCTATCTAGTACATTGACGTTGTGTGCACTACCAATTCTTAAGTTGTGGGCAGGTAATTTTTTCACAATCAAATTAATATTCTGCCAACAACACAAATCAGAAGATGATTCATATCTCAAATGAATCACATATTTATAAATTACAACAACAATAAAACAAGTACAGAAAATGTTATCATATATGTATCACCCAAAAAACTGATCCACATAGAATCACTCTTACACTTTATGCAAATGTGTAACTGTAACAACCATATGAATCACCAGAACATCATATGTATCACCAATTAAATATCAGACTATGTATCAAACATTCTGTTTCAAAAAAATGTATAACCCACTAATTCCATATAAACAAAATGTAATTGTAAAAACCCAGAACTTGATTACTAGCACGAACACCTTTTTGTGTTTCAATTTTGGAAATCCCCAAGCTGAATGAGGGTGAATCTTTTTTAGCCATTAATGATCAAACAAATTAACACAAAAGAATTTAAAGCATATATGGATGTTGACTAGTTAAAAACTAACTTCAAACCCACATAAACAAATAACTAACCTCTTTGAAGTAGTTGACAAATTTTGAAATTTAATGATGAAAGTAAGTTGAATTAGTGGAGAAGTAAGTTAACTCAAAATCTGCTAATATGAGAGAGATCTTAGGAGAGGAATTTGTGTGGGGGGGAGGGGGGGGGGAATGGATGCGTAAAAGGATGAGAGAGAAATGGCGTTAATGGAGTAAAGAAAATAGGGTGTAAAATTTACATAATTTTTAACATGCTAAGGCCTCAATTGTTTGCACTTAATGGAGGTCTGAATCTGAATGGTTCAGACTTCAGACCATTAAGTGCATTTGTTTTTTATTAAGGTTTTAACTATTAATAGGTTTTAATCATTCAAATCTAGAACCAAGTCTTAATAAGTCTGAAGGGATGTTCTGGTGTTGGATAATATTCACCACTCTATTCATAATCAGTAGTCACTACCACTAACCACCTCTGCCACCGTCACTATTTTCAACCACCACCCACCACCACCAACCACCTTCACCATTACAATCACCATCGATAAAAAATACCGCTACCACACCTACTACCTCTTTTATTCTAATTATATTCACTGTCATCACTGCCGTCAACAACACCACAATCAGCGACCACTATCGGACAATCCCTACTACCAACCAACTCATCTATCACAATTAGCACCACCACTAACTACCACTAATACATCACAACCTCTACACATTCTTTGGCAGCCACTACCATTGTCACTAGTAACGCCTTCTCTACCACCACTTCAACTAGTACCATCGCTATAATTTATCTCTACTAACAACCATCTCCACCATCACAACAAATAACATCTCCAACTAGCATCAACACATCGTCAATCATCAAGCATTCATGTTTCAACCAACACAATCAACACCTTAAACTACTAACATCAAGCAACGTCCTCACAACAACAACAACCACCATCAATTGCCACCATCATAAAGTCACTACAATACCAACCATCACAATTATCACCACCAATATTATTAATCACTAACATCAATCATTATCCCCACAACTACCATTATAAGCCATCTACACTATCACTAATAAACATAAAAAAAAATTCTCAATGAAATACTAATAATTTTGTTGTATTAAATTACATATTTTTTTAATACATAATTAATTTTTTATTTGAATTATATTTTTTATTTTATTATGTATATAAATAATTTTTTTTTACATATTCAGATGTTGAAAAACAAGCAGTCTTAATCATTTAATTTTTAGATCTAGAGACAACATCCTAATCATTCAGATGTGCATTCAGATTCAGACGTCTGAATTAAAAAAAAAAAAAAAAAAACTAAGAGACATTTGGTAATATGGTGCTTAAGTTTGGGGTTTATGTAATTTTACCCTAATTTTATTGGTCAGTCCATTGCCGACCATGGATACTGAACTGGATTAAAGCCCAAACTGGGCCCGTTTTCTCCAACTCCGGTGAGCTTTAGCAAGAAACAACAATAACAACGCAAAGTTCCATCTTTACTGTGAAAAATAAATGGCTTGATGCATTTCATAGCATCGAGGACAGGACTTTAGATACGAGATTTCGAGTTATATAAGGTTAGTTGGTCATTCTTAGAGCTCCCTTGTTACCATTAGTATTAGCACTTTGCTCTTAATTGCTTAATTTGTTTTCATTATTGGTTTTTCTCCATCTTGTTGAGTAAAGCTTTTACTTTACGAGTTAATTTGTTGTTGTGATTGCTCCAATATGTGTATCCTTTTTCCTTCAAACTGTTAGGCAGACATCATTTAAGCTGAGGGTGTATCGAAAACAGTCTCTCTACCTTTACGATATGGAAATAAGGTATGCGTATACTCTATCCTCCACTTGTGAGATCACATTTTGTTGTTGTTGTTGTTGTTGTTCCTGAAAGGTGTTGGGATTTTCCATAGAAGTGAAAATGTTACAAACCCAACAAGCAGCAACTGTTCTTGTATCCAAATTGTTGAAAACCCCACCACTCAAAGCTCTCACACTCTTCAAATCCTCAACTGAACAAGGGTTTCATCAAACTCACCATTCTTTCTCTATAATACTATACCGACTTCTCTCGTGCAACTCAATCTCAGGTGCTCAATCTCTAATCTTGCAGTTGGTTTCTGGCAGAATCACTTCACCCTATTTCACAGTTTCTTCACTACTTCACCATTTGACACATACCGATTTCTTGAATTCTACTCCTTTATATGAAATTATCATCAATGCTCATGTTCAAGCTCAGTTAATAGAAGAAGCTTTGATCTTTTTCAATCAAATGATTGACAAAGGACTTGAGCCTTCATCGAATACGTTTAATAGTATTCTTTCTTGTGTTATAAAGAATGGATCTTTGGAAAAGGCGGTGTTGATTTTCGAAGAATCGATAGGGAAGCAGTTCTTGGATATGTATAGTTTTGGTATTGTGATAAAGGGTTGTTGTGAGTGTGGTGATTTGAATGGTGCTTTTGAGATTTTAGATAAATTGAAACAAATGGGGTGGCGCCCAAATGTTGTTATATATACTACTGTTATTGATGGGTGTTTTAAGTATGGTGATGTGGGAAGAGCAAAGGAGTTGTTTAGTAGGATGGCGGAGGATGGCATTATGCCTAATCAGTATACTTACTCTGTGTTACTTAATGGTTTCTTTAGACACGGACTTAAAACTGATGGATTCGAGCTTTATCAGAAGATGAGGCTTGATGGAGTGTTTCCTGATATATACACTTATAATTCTCTTATTAACGTGTATTGCAGCGATGGAAAAGTTAACAAAGCGTTTGAATTATTTGATGAAATGCATCATAATGGGGTAGTGTACAATGTTGTAACTTATAACACTTTGATTAGAGGGTTATGTCGAGAGAAGAGAGTGTTGGAAGCTGATAAATTAGTGGATCAAATGAAGCAGGCGGGTTTGCATCCTAATCTGATCACGTACAACACTCTAATAGATGGGTATTGTAGTGCTGGAAAGTTTGAGAAAGGATTAACGTTGTTCAATCAGATAAAGTCTTATGGGTTAACACCTGCATCAATCACGTATAATACTTTAATTGCGGGTTTCGCTAGAGCTGGAAATCCATCAAAGATTGTTGACTTTGTTCATGAGATGGAGGAAAGAGGCATAATTCCTTCAAAAGTCACATACACAATTCTAATTGATGCATTTGCGCGATCCAACGACATGGAAAAAGCACTTGAGGTGTTCTCGCATATGCATAAAGCTGGTTTGAGTGTAGACCTTTGTACATATGGTGCTTTGATACATGGGTGGTGTAGTCAAGGGAATATGAAGGAAGCATCAAAATTGTTCCTATCAATGTCTGAATATGATCTACAGCCTAATGATGTAATATACAATATGATGATATTTGGATACTGTAAAGAGGGTAGTTCCTTTAGAGCCTTGAAACTGCTCAAAGAAATGGTTGGAAATGGAATGATTCCAAATGGAGCAAGCTATTGCTTGACGATTGAAGTTCTTTGTAATGATGCGAAATGGAAAGAGGCTGAACTTCTTGTCAATGGCATGGTGAAATTTGGTCTAAAACCATCGGCTTCATCATGTGATCTGGTTAAAAAGGCAAAGAATGTGACAACTTAAAGATATTATGAAGGCGGTACCTGAAATATTTGCACGGAATAAGCATATGAAAGAAGAATCAACTTGAAAATGAATTAAGGCTAGAATGCCTTTTCCTCATCGCCATGGTAAGCTTCACTGCCACCCTGATTTACCTTATAGAATTCAATAATACCTTTTGGTATTGAATAGGGAATGTATGTAGTTTCATGTCAGTTGGTTTATATATGTTGCATTCCTAGTGTATCTAGTGTATTATGTGGTCATTCTTTTGTCTCATGTTAATGTAGTTTATGTTATTTTGCAGCCCTTGTTGTCAAGATCATGGTGACTACTTAATCACAAGCTTACGCTGATTCTTGATAGAAAAGAAATGAGGAAGCCTCTTTAAAAGCTTATAAATGATCTAATATTATCCTTCCTGCAGAAGTTTCATCAACATTGGAGTTCGGTAACAGTTGCATGCTACTTTTTTCATCATATGATACAGCAAATATAACTTGTTCATCTGTGTAATTCTGTCCTCACATTGGGTTGATGATATCAACTGTAATGGCTTTTAGGATCTATTGTTGCCATTAGTAGTGTTTTCTCTCTGACGAAAGAGCTGAATGAAGTTGTTGGGAATCCTCTTTGTGGGTAGGGTATGAGGTTCTGGCTCACTAAAATTTTTGACAGCTGATGGAACAGCTGGTCCTAGTTCTTCAATGTGTAAATGCACCATTCATATATTTATGTTAAAGGACCAATAAATTTGCACTGGTCATTACATATGCAAGAAAGTATAGTCAAAATATCTGATCAGAATTCTAGAATTCCTGCCTATAATCCACGAGAGTATATACTGTATCTTATTCGTTTACTGTATTTCTCTTTTGTGAATTTCTTCACAGATTTCCTTCTGCCAGTTAAACAATATGCCAGGGTTATTGTTGCTATCACTAATGATATTGTAAGCATAATCATTCTAGATTAAGTTCTTTTGCTGTGTGGATATTTCATAGTGGAACGAGCAAGAGTTGTTTGAAGTTTTGTTTGAAGTTTTTTGTTGGTGATATGCAGTGGCGAAATCTCCAGCAAGGTGCCGATATGATTTGAATGATTTGAGATTTATGATTTTCTTTGGTTTTGTGGCCTCTTCAACAGTTGTATTTTGATGTGCACCAAGTTGTTCCTCACTTTGGGATGTGTAGATTGCATACACTACGCTAGTTCTTCTTCTCTCTCCCCCCGGTATGCCTTTAATAAGTCTACCTAATTCTCGTAGATGACATCTATGATTGTAATCTTTTCTAGTATGTATTCTGGTATCTTTATGCCTGAAGATAATCAATTTGATTGTTGTGGTCGAACTCTACGATGAATCTTTTACCACATTCTTCGTAGGGCTCTCTTATCACTCTGCCTAGATTGACTAAACGCAGAAGACCTTCTATTGGCAGGTGATCGTGTTCTCTCACAGGATTTTTTGTTACTCATGTCAGCTTTCTCCCGAAATTTCTTCGTGGTGGCTCCCTTACATGCCTCATTTAAGAGGGAGAATCTCAGTTTCTAACCCTCACAAGCCCTCTGATTCCAAATTGCCTTGAATCTGCAGTCTCAGCTCTTGAGCCAATGGTGTAAGAAAGTCTAGATATTGGTGACTACTCATATCATTGTTTCTTTTTATCTGTGTGTGTCTAGCAAAGCATAGCTGGTCCCAAATCCATTAAAAGGAAGGGTCACTCATGCAGGAGGGGGTGGGGATTGCAGTATGTTGAATAATTCTTCTCATGTAAACTGAATGTCTTAGTAGCTAGAGGAAAAGAAAGCAAAAGGCAAGTATTATAGTAGTGGTGAGCGAGGTGGGAATTACCTAAACTGCAAAACTTGAGTTGTGGGACAGTAATACAAGTGCCAATGCAACTAGGGGTGGGCATGGTATGGTACGATACGGTATTTGAAACTTCGGTACGGTAATTTCGGTATTTGATTTTTAAAAACATTATATCATTATCATACCATGTTAATTCGATATGGTTCGGTATTTTGATGTTTGGTTTCGATATTGTGTGCTATGGTAATCAGTAACCATAGTTTGTTCAACTTCGACAATATATACTCGTATATTAGAGTATTATTGCTTCGACTTTTCAAAAGCATGTCTTAATTGTATCATAAATACACATTACACACGTAGAAATATTGAAAAAGAAGTACAAACAATTTCTTTTATTAGTCAATTACACAAAAAGGACATTTCAATCAAGATAGAGTGGTGAAAGTTTCAATGTCTAAACATTTTTATACTAACACTAAGTATTATATTTGTTTGTGTATATATATATATATAAGTTATTATGTAACTATACATACGTCGGTATGGTATTCGATATTTCGGTATGTGATTTGTAAATACTGAATATCATACCATATACCAAAAAGATATTAAAATGTATATATCATATACCATACCAACGCGAATGCAATTAGGCGTAAGCGTCTAAATGAATGATTCAATATAATTTATCCCAATTATGTATCTACGCGCACATTATCCTATGAAGACTCGCTTTCACTACAGCAACCTACCAAGACTATTGATTTATTACCTTGAGGGGATGATAAAGAGTGGGAATAAATACATCAAGTGTAGCACCAAAAAAAGAAAGTTTATCAAGTGTAGTCATCAATTCACTTCACCATGTCAATATTGACTGGTTCTTTTGGTCATGAAGTTATTTAATTTTTCTTTATTTTCTTTATTTGCGAGAAAGGACCACTATGTCTGATAGTTGAGTACTTTTCATGTAGTAATCAATTGGGACCATAGAACTCATTGTATGAAAAATCACTGACAAAATGACCAATGAGGAAGAAATTGCAATCCACTGTACAGATTTCAGAGTGCAAAAATAAAAACTTTGTAGGGGGACCATATTAGGGCAGGAGACTAATTAATACTAGCAAAATAATGGATTTATAGGGTGTATGTTGTATCGAATATGTTTTTTAATTTTTTCATGTTTAGTTGGTCGAAATATTTTTTCTTAAATAATATTCCAAGTTCCAAGTTCATCAAATGTTTTTCATACATAATATTTCGAGTTCCGAGTTCATTATCTCCTCTTCGACCACTCAACAACGGGCCGTTTGACCATCGCCACTCCAGAACCCCCTTCCCTGTAATGACCTGAATTTATGAATTTTTCATTTCTATATGTTTTGACCATTTTGTCCTTCCCAATAGTTGTTACATATTGAATTTGAGGTTCGAGGATGGTTGGCACGGTTTACGATGCGATCGAAAATGATTTGTGCTAGTTTGTGATTTTTAGAGACTTGAGAAGTCATATAGTTGACTTTGATCAATATTTTTTTTTCATATCTACACTAAAAAGTAAGTAAGAAATTCACTTATTTTACACCAACAGAAAAATATTTTTCATGAAAAACATCTGTCTTCTTACCAAACACCCATGGTCTATGATAAAATAGAAAATGATTATGAATGGTGGAGAGAGATATATTTTAGAATTAGGTGAAATTAACCAAAAGTAGACACTTACATTGCTTTTCTCAAAAATATCATTTTCTGGAAAAAAAAAATGCTCCACTAATTATTCTCAAGAATATTCACCTAATCGTCAATTCTTTCTTTTTTCAAAAAAATAAAAATAAAAAAAAATTATCAATCCTTTTTATTCTTTCTAAAGCAAAAAAATATCAGTGGAAGATGGAACCCTTTTGACGTGTGTTCAACTGAATCCAATAATATCAATGCGAAATATAGATATATATGTAAAAGAATAATAATTAAATAAATATTTTATTTTAAATTCATAAAGTTTAAATGAATTTATTCTAGAGACATCTGATTCCTTTTTTTAAAAAAAAAAAGTTTAGTGCTAGGCAATGTATGAAATGACGGAGAGCGGACCTTTTTGATATATAATTCAAATCGAGAAACTAATTTTTATATTCGGTTCAGAATGCATTTTTTATTAAGTCTTTTTTTAAAAGGTTGTTAAATTTAAATTTTAAATCTGTCTCCGAGAATTATGCAAATGGTTTTTACACTTGCAGAAAAATAGAAGGACCCTTTACTTAATAAAGTGTGTTTTACAAATTAGAATCTCAGTGAAATGAATGGCTTGATTTGTATTGCATTATTTAATAAGGTGATTTCCAGTTCACATTTTCAAAAAAAGAAAAAAATGTTCAATCAACTTTCTTTTTTGAGTTTAATTTTAGAGAATGCATAATTACCCGTTTTAATTATGTGATTATTTTTAGTTAAACACACACTTTGACTTTGGGGGTCTTAATTCCCCTTGAATAATTTCAAAAGAGTACAGTTTTTTCTGTTCCAATTTCTTCTATTTTTCTTTATAGAAAAAATATGTATTTGTATCTGTTATGATCAGACAGAAATAAGCAAACCGCGAGCAAGAAGAACATACATGGATTTATGTGGAAATTCTTGATGGAAAAAATCACGGACAGAGGCAAAGGAATTTCACTATAATGGAGAGGAGTACAATGAGAAAAATGACTTATTTTATGAACATTCCAAAAAACGACCCACTAATTATACTTATATAATACATGCATACAAATAAACTTTAGGCCCAAAAACATACAAGCCCACTATCGATCCGATCTCCACGCTACCACCGTAGACCCCATAAAAAATAATAAACATGAATCGCACCACAAATTTTTCAGGATCGGATCAATAAAATTTAGTTCACAAACTCTAACCATAATTGTCATTAATCATTTGATATGATATTCATAATATGAATGTATAGATGTTTATCCCCCTTTATAAATATAAAAAGAGGTTGATCATGCATCCAACTATTGTCTGTTACTCACTCCGTTCACTTTTACTTGCCACTAATTTTCTAATTAAATTTTTACTTTTAATTATTATTTTTGACATATCAATTTTTTTTTCTATTTTACCTTTAGCATTAATTGTTCTTTCTCCAGATTAATTTCAAAACACAATTCAAATATCATTTAATAGGGGTATAATGATTAAATAGTTATGTTATTAATTATTTTTCTTAATAGATGTGTAAGTCAAAATGTATGAAGTAAAATCGAATGGAGGAAGTGCTTATCAAATTTACTAATTTTATCGTTTTATTATATTTCTGACATAACTATTACTATCTCATTTTGTTTCATCTTTCCTAAATAGTTTTAACCTTTTATTTTAGGGAAAATGTGTGAAAAATACTTGTACTTAGATGAAATTTGTAGTTATGCATCCTGAATTCTGCAGGGGTCCTATGACCCCCTAGACTATTTTCTATCGTATTTAACTGACATATATTTATCCACTTGAACTATGATACGGAACCGAACAACGGAAGTCATAAGACAAAAACCAAATCAGTCCACTTGTTTGAAGAACCTGTGGACTTATTTGGTGACCACTCTCGAATTCACTGCAACAACAACAAGAAGGAAATATAAGGGTGTGTTTCAACCCCAAAACAGCCACCAAACTAGATTTAACAACAAGAAGATAAAGAACAAGATGAACTTAACAATGGGAATAACAACAACAACACAAACGGGTACAATACGAGATACAAACGTTACAAGATTGCAAGAATAGAAAAGATAGATAGAGTGACATACACTATCTCATGAACTAAGAACCTAAGTGTATTCAAGCTCCTAGACCCTTAATACAATGATAATAGGAACACCTACTCTCTTCGGTGAGCACAAGAGAGACCTTAACCTCCTCTAGCACCCAACGTTCTAAGCAAGAATGCAATACTGGTGATTCCACCCTAGTATCACCCTAGTTACAAGTTTCGGATTTGTGCCTCAAGGAGAGAGGACTTGTCTTTCAATGTTATACAACATTCATTATCATCAAAGTCTAATGAATGAAACCCTAAAAGGTTCTATTTATAGATATTACAAAAATAGTGTGAAATGTCCATAATACCCCTCAAGGATGAGGTGCCCATCAAGTGCAAGAAGTGGACTGATTTTGGTGTGTTTAGGCCATCTTTTACACTTCACTTGTGCACTTTCTTGGACGGATTCATTACGCACTAATTCACGTCCATCCTCGTGGTCATACTTGTATTATCCTCCCCTTCTTGAAAAGGATTCGACCTCAAATCCGTACCTCGCAAAATCAAGAGAAGACAACAAGCACACATCTTCAAGATATGAGGGGTTAAGGTTAACAAAATACACACATCACATTCCATGTCGAGGGAGGGATAAACTTAGAGTACATCCACGGGTCCTTTGTGTTGAATATAAAAAGCTTAGTACCAAAGACACAAAGGAAGCGGTCATCATCCATAAAAAGAGATAAGGAAAAGCTTTGTCTTCCTTCACTAGCACCCACAACCAAACATTGCTTGTTGTCTTGACCAAGCATTAAGTGAGGAGTGTAGAGATTTCCACATTTCAAGAGGGTACCGGGATCAAATGAAAAAATTAGCCAAGGGCCTAAGCCGAGGTTATCCCTTTCTTTCCCTAGAATGTCACTCTCACATTTACACGCAAAAATATTTTCATACACATATCTATGAACAAGACTAATTGCAATGCTTTTACCACACAAGATGTTCAAAGAGTCATGTGCATTATCAAGATCAATTCTATAGACATCATCATTAACTTGAGAATTTTTAAGCACACTATTTACATGCTCAAGTAGTGAACTACATTTAAGAGTAAATTGATCATCATGCACGCCAAGAGTACTCATTTTCGAGACTACACATTCCTTGCCCATAAGAGTACTTACATCTTTCAAGAAGAGATTTCCATCTTTAGGAGGAATGTTGTCACACCATAGTGAGTTAGCATATTGGCTACATCCTTCAAGGCAAGCTATACCATCAATTTCATCACTAGGTTCATTAGGAGTGTTTATATCATCTTCAAACAAAATATTAAACCTAAAGAGAGCATGATCTATCTCACAGACAGATTTGGAACTAGCAAGTGCTTCGCTCTCTGTAAGTTCATTATCAAGTACCAAAGATGTTTCAATCTCCTTTTTACCTTGGTATGGGTCGGGGTAGCCCACCTCTTCTTTCGGGAAGCTCTCATCACAAGGTGTTTGGACAAGAGAAGTTGGATTTTGTGGGATAAGTTTGGGTAGCAATTGGCGTAGCCTTTCCACATGCTATTTCATTTCTTCAATATAGTCGGTGATGCGGTCAAACATGGCATCGAGATTGGTGGCAGTCATTGTACCTAAAAGAAAAGACAACAACGTCTAACAAAACAAACAAACTTGTTAGCTCAAAAATGTCTCACCACACTCTCACTCTCGATTTTTACCTCACACTTGATTTTACAAGTGTTGAAAGCCGACTTGTACTTCGTGAGTGATTGAGGGATGAGTCTATCTTTGCCCGGAATAGATTTTTGTTTGAGTTGACTCAAAAAAAAATTTATTTATGGACTTGAACCAACAAGGCACAACAAATTCACGAAAAAGAAAAACACACAACAAATGCTTAACACGAATGAACGAACACAAAGACTAACTAACAATCTAGTAGATGAGTACTAGTTTGCCAATTAGTAATGGAATCAACGAAATTGAAACTAAGGAATAACAAAAGGAAACTAAGAAATCTGAAATTTGAGCCAAAATTTGATGCGTGAATAGTAACTTGATGACGTGGCAGCCACGTATTGGTTGCAGTTTCTACAATTTTTATTTTTCAAAGTCCAAGTCTAGGTCAATTTTAATTTGGATTGGTGGAATTTATTTTAAGGAGGGAAGAATAAGTCTTGGAGCCTTTTTTTTTTTCAAGTTTAAAATTTAAAGACTTGACTTTTGTAGTACTTTTCCTTAAAACATGGACGCTTGTTTCATGGAAAAGTGGTTGAGAAGTGATGTAAAGTCTTTTCGTGGTTGGGGCTCTTTCAAGACTAACAATTACTTAAACCTCTTTCCTTCACCTTTTAGGATCTATCATTCACTTTATGTTCTAATAATATATGAAGGAAGGTGAAGAACTTAAAGAACACCAACAACCACGCCAAGAACAATAACAACAATCTTCAAGAACAACAACAATTCCAACGGCCAACTCCAATCCACAACAACAAACGACCAGGTCTCTTTAGTGTTGTGTCTTCGGTTTTAACAAGAGATGAAGGTTGTGAAGAACTTCAAGAACAACAACAATATTCACCAAGAATAACAACAACAACACTTCTTTCAACAACAACAACCAAACACACGGCCAATCAAGTTTCTCAACAACAATGTCTACCAAAACAATGTTCAACAACAATGGGCCAAGCTTATGTTCACAATAACAACATCAAAATATAGCCCAAATTAAGATATAGACACAATGTGTTAGTGAGGAACAAAAATAACACTTAGAGAAAACAAAGACAAGTAAAAATCTCGGCCAAGAAACCACAAAACACAATTTTTTGCCAAGAACACAAAATGGACAGATTGTTCTTTTTTTGGAATTTTTCAGATTTCAATTTTTTTTTTTTTGAATCTTCAAGCAAGCAAGCCCAAGATTGATCTTGTGGGAACAAAATCAAGTCATGCTCTGATACCAAATGATACGGAACGAACAACGAAAGTCACAAAACAAACACCAAATCAGTCCACTAGTTTAAAGAACCTGTGGACTTATTTGGTGACCACTCTCGAATTCACTGCAACAACAAGAAGAACGAAATATAAGGGTGTGTTTCAACCCCAAAACAGCCACCAAACTAGATTTAACAACAAAAAGATGAAGAACAAGATGAACTTAACAATGGGAATAACAACAACAACACAAACGGGTACAATACGAGATACAAACGTTACAAGATTGCAAGAATAGAAAGGATAGATAGAGTGACATACACTATCTCATGAACTAAGAACCTAAGTGTATTCAAGCACCTAGACCCTTAATACAATGATAATAGGAACACCTACTCTCTTCGGTGAGCACAAGAGAGACCTTAACCTCCTCTAGCACCCAACGTTCTAAGCAAGAATGCAATACTAGTGATTCCACCCTAGTATCACCCTAGTTACAAGTTTCGGATTTGTGCCTTAAGGAGAGAGGACTTGTCTTTCAATGTTATACAACATTCATTATCATCAAAGTCTAGTGAATGAAACCCTAAAAGGTTCTATTTATAGATATTACAAAAATAGTGTGAAATGTCCATAATACCCCTCAAGGATGAGGTGCCCATCAAGTGCAAGAAGTGGACTGATTTTGGTGTGTTTAGGCCATCTTTTACACTTCACTTGTGCACTTTCTTGGACGGATTCATTACGCACTCATTCACGTCCATCCTCGTGGTCGTACTTGTATCAGACTACATAGTCAGCGCGTGAAATACACGTGTTCAATGTGCATGAAATACATATAGTGGTCCAAGTAGACAAATATGTGTAAAGTAAATACGGTAAAAATAGTTTAGGGGGTCATAAGATCCCCGCAAAATTCAGGATGTATAATTATAAAATTTTGCCAAAATATAAATATTTTTTGCATCTATTTTTCTTTATTTTATTTGTTACTTTAAAATTTATATAAGAAGAATATAATGGTTGAGAAATATGATTGAAGCACAATTGTTATTTTGTATCACTAAATAAAGGGCGAGTCAATTGGACTTTCATAAAGATAAAAAGGGACAAAATATATACATTTTATTAAGCCAAATAAAAATGATGTAGCATTTATTTTGGGATTTTTTGTTTTAATAACTTGGGGCTTGTTTAATTGGAGAACAAGTTATATTGAAATTAGTTGTTTTAGAATTGATATCTTACCCTTAATGTGAGCGAAATAAATTAATCTATGATTTTATTGTAATCATCTATAAAATAAAATTATTTTTAAATTAAAAAAAAAAAAAACTTAGTTAGTTAACTATATCTTATCACTCACTGGGTTGCGGTGCAGTGGAGGAATCTGCTCCACTCTTAATCAGAGATCGACGTTTCGACTTTGAATATGAAGAAAATTTTGTTGGGAGTACTGTCACCTTAATGGGCCCTGCAATCAGTGACGGATCTGCATAGGGTCCAGGGGGTTCATCCAAACCTCATTCATCGGAAAATTATACTATTTTTACATGCTAATTTTTTTTTTTATGTATAAATAGTAGAGGTTGAATCCCTTTCAATTAGTTCGTATATATACTACTGAACTCCTCACTGAAAATCCTCGATCCATTCCAATCTACAATGCGTAATTCAAATTAATCGAAATTTCAATACGAATATCCCACCTAATGAAAACATAAAAAAACTATCTTATCACTCTATCCAAGGAGCTCTTAAATTATAATGAAAGAAAAGAACGAAGGAGAAGTCAATAGGATAGAAAATAAGAAGGCGATAGTTGGTGATGATCATGATTATATTGTGGCACCTTATTATTATTTTTTTTTTATTGCTGATTTTATTTGATATTCGATATTTATACAAATGTTTGATTAAATTTAAATTTTGAAACATTTTACATTTAAAAATAAAACACTTTTTAATAAAATTAACTATATTAAAAAATTAAATTTAAAATTTTTAATTAAAAATAAATAAATAATACTTATCATTTCATCACAATACTGACGTGACACATTATAATATAATGATAAATTGATAATGATTGTAACTTGTAAGAAAACACTTTCGGGCAGACGCCGTTCACGTTTCCGGGGGAAACTTTACACTAAAAGACACATAAAACTATACTATAAAATTTGTCTTCTACATTCTAACTTTTTATTAAAAGACGCAATGAAAGTAGAGTATATAATACTATATGATTTGTTTTGATTCCCAAGTGATGTGACAGTGGATTATGGATTGTGATAATAGTGGGGAAATTATTTTATTTTTAATTAAAAAAAAATTATTTTAAGCCGAGAATCTATCGAAAACAACCCCTCTACCTTCAAGAAAGTAGAGAATATGTTGGGTCTGTTGTTGTTGTAATTAAAAATTTTATATTTGTATTTTGAATATGGAGAAAATTATACTACGACTTGTGAGCATCACTCCTATTATGAGTCATGTAATGTGTTATTCAGATTAATTGAAGTTTCAATATGAAAATATCAAATAACGAATAAAAAATTTTAAGAAATTATAAATTGTGTATGATATGATATTCTCCGTTTATATTATTTGATCGGTTAATTTGACATATTTATCAAGACAATTTTAATTTGTGATATACTTTATTAAATTAATTTTATGTTTGAAACTTTAAGTTTAACTACTCCATTCTCGTTATATTTTACTTGATTTATATTCTGGTATTCCCCTTTAAAATATTTTATTAAGAATTTATTTAATTATATGATTAAAAGTATCTGGCATAGCGTGATTACAATAAGTGAAAGATAAACTGATTAGTGATGAGTATTGACAAATAGTGAAAAAATTCATTTCAATAAGCTAATATTATATGCTTATCTTACTATCTCAATATACAAAATTGTGTTATGGAATGGTATATTGGACCCTCCTCATTTTAATTATATACTATCTCTTGAAATTTTTTTAAAAAATAAAGAATTCCTAAATCTTAAAAATTAAAATTATACTTAAATATGTTAAAACATTTTTTAAATGTAGTAATCTTGAATATGGTAAATGTAAGAGCCCAAATGTAATATTGAATGAGTCAAATATTAAAAATAAAATTAAAACATATTTAGTACTTTGATAGAGAATATTATACGTTACGTGCGTTATAATGTACTTTCGAACTTTAATAAGAAAAATCGGATCGTATCTAATGCATTGTTTAAAAGTACTGTATTTTCTTACATCACCACACTTTATTAATATGGTCCTTTGACTAGATTTATTTTGATTATTTTATTCTCCTTTTCTTTTCTTTATTAGTAAGTAGTATTTTTAAAAATATATAAATATCTTATTCAAGTTGGGTGACTAAAGAATATGCGAAGAAAAAAAATAAAGAATGGACAACTTTCATTTTTCTCCATATTCCAAAGCTTTAAATTATTCCTTTTTTAACGTTTCGTTTTATTAGACTCGCTTCAATTTTTCACGTTCTTGATATAAGTAAATATTTTTTTTTTTCAAATAATTCATTAACTTCAAGAATAGTTACAAAGTCGTAAAAACTTTGTAACATTGTAAAATTAGCATAACTGGTTGGATGGTTTCATAATGTTTTATATATTTTTGTTTCATTTCAAAAATTTAAACTCAATACTTCTAATCAATAGCGAATGAATTTCATATATCTTGTAACATCAACCTACCTATAAATGGTATGTCTAATCCAGCTTTTTGCTACAAAAAAAGGTATAGTTAGAAACTTAAAATTCTAACGACCGATTTTACTGAACTTAGTAATTGTAATATAAACTTCATATTTATATTAAGAAATTCGCTTAATATGTTTATATAAATTGTTTAGAATTTTAGTAAGTTACGTCTCTTAAAAGCAAAATTCATGAATTTAAAATTTTGAATCTACCACTATTTTATGATATTATTAGTAAATACTTCTTTGCCTTAAATTAGTTATCATATTTTACTTTTTAAGTGTTAAATAATGTGAACTCTGACTATTAATTTAAAATATATTTATTCATCACATTAATATAAGATATTACACCTTCATATAATCTTTAAATATCTAAAACGGTAGAAGTAGATATATCCAAATTAAAAGTATCAATATAAAATTGGGAGAACAATAAATTTGTTTCCACAAATTTTAAATTATAGTAAATCCTACATTGTCACAATTCACATGACTAAGGTTACATTACCAAGAGAATCTGTGTGAAAAGTGTAAATCATTTTGTTGACACCAAAATAATTTTATTGATGTCCCCACTTTGCCTCTTTTTCCACTCAATAAATTAAAGGCACATTTTTCTTGTTTTTCCTAAATGTATTTACCTATCATCATTTGATACCCTAGACCCCCTGCAACATTTTTCCTGTTTGGTTTGTAAGTTAAGGAAGAGTTATTTATATATTAATTAAAAATTGTAGTATAATTTTATATATTGTAAGCTCATAAAAATCTAGCATAAGTTATATTTGATGTTTTCTTTCGATATAAAATGTGTAGCATTGACTAATATAATATTTGATTCATATTTTTTTTTAATGATTAATACATATATAAATTGTGATGAAATTTATATATTGTTAATAGTTGTGTTAGATATACCACCATTATTACAAAGTTCGTCCAAATATGTCCTTATTATTATGAAAAAACTACCTAAATTTCCAAAAAAAAAAAAATCATATTTATTTATTCATTGTTTCACCATCTTAAATTAATCACAAAACATCTCACAATAACCTCAGATACGTGGATATATATTGTAACACTCAAATACATGTGACTGCATGTAATCCTTAAATGCGCATAGTAATCACCTAGATATATGTTGTGATCACGCGAATACATGTTGAGCCCTTAAATATATGTGAATACATGCGACTAAATCTGAATACACAACAATATATCTAAGGTTGAGTTATGTATTCATATCTTAATCATGTATTTGAATCTCTTAACATGTATCTACATGTATATAGAGGTTTTCTTGTTTATAATATATTCGTCAGACCATGACTAACTATGTATTTCAACTACACTGTATTCATCTAAAATTTATTTGAGAGAGTAATTAACTGCTATAGTAGTGGAATTTCTCTCTCTCTCTATATCCTTATTGTTATAACGTTGGTTCAAATATGTTTTTTTTTTTTTGTTATTTTTTTAAATTGTAATTTAACTCCAAAAATAATTATCTCATTAGGATTCAAGAAGAATATTGATAATTATTTTTAATATATTCCCAACTCTTCAATATATTCTAAATTATTTGCTATAAAGCCATAAAAAAATATTAGATTTTTATTGAATGAAATTCCACAAAGCCATAAAAATATTCGATTTCAATTAAATTATCCGTTTTCTCGATTAATTCAATTCAAAACCATCTAACTAGTTTAACCCTAAATTCTAACTCATGAAATCACAATTAAAATCTCAAATTCTTCAAATTTTCTATTTGAAACTCCAAATTATAATTTTATTTATTTTTTAAATGTAAAATTTGATCTATAAGTTCATGAAAAAAAGACACTATATTTTAAATTTTACAAAAGAAATACTCAGAATCGGTATGAAGAGATTATTGATATTATATGTTTTATAAAATTATGTGCTTGTAACCACATTTATTTATAAAAGAAATATGAGAAAAAATGTGATTAATTAATTCTACGTCTTAGAATAGTTTGTTATCATATTTATCAACTATAATTTGTCCATATGAAAAAATTGTATGAGAATTGAGTAAATTGTGATGATTTTTGTAATTTGTGAAGTTTCTGTATTTATAAAAGAAAATAAAACTTAATAAATTGAAATTGCATGTCTAAGAAAAATATTAACTTAATGACAATTTGATTTATACTATGCTTTGGTACCACATTCCAAATGAATTCAAAATTGGTATAATAAACATGACAACTTGATGAAAACAAATAGAGTAATTATTAATGGAGCATTTTTTTTAAAGATTATATCAACGAAAAATGTCACATAAATTTATATAAAAATGATGCAAGGCCATATATTTTTATTTGTGTCATGGTTTATAAATGATGCAGACCACATTATTACATGTTCAACATCATAACAATTTAATTTACATTATAATTTCATATTACATGTCAAAACAAATTCAGTTGGTATGATAAGCATGACAATTAGATAAAAATAAATAGAGTAATTATTATTAGAGGCTCATTTATTTAAAAAATTATATCATCGGAAAACGTGTTATATAAATTCGTATAAAGACAAAATTAGTGATGAAAAATATGTCACATAAATTCAACTAAGAAATACCAAGATAGCAAATATAAAACACCAACAATAATCTACTCAGTAAAATTTTATAAGTGAGTGTTGAAAAGTAAAGTACATGCAGACCTTATCGCTGCCTCGATGGTGTAAAGAGACAATTTTCAAAAGATCCTCGACTCAAGTATAGTAAAATTAGCTACAAAGAAGAGGAAAACAGTAAAAAAAATCTGACTGCTAAGAAAGAAATAATGTAAATTCTACCAGAAATATAATAATCAATCACAAAATGATGCGATAAGCGAAACACAATAAACAACAATAATAATAGGTATCTACTTTAAATCCTGAGCTAACATACAATGATGGAAGACAACACTCCTATTCGGCTAACCTTTTATTCTAATTCACGTCTTTCATGTTTTCCTATATAAGGTCATGTCTTTGGTAATCTGAATACGCGCTATGTAATGTCTAATCACTTCACCCCAATAATTCTTCGACCAACCCCTATTCGTATTCACTATATCTAACCTCTTACACCTCCTCGCCGGCGCGTCTAAACCTCACCTCATCACATATCTGAACCATCTCAATCTCGCTTCCCTCATCTCATCCACCATGAAAGCCATTTCCATTTATCTCGAATAACCTCATTCCTAATTCCATCACACTTACTATATCCACTCACCCTACGTCAACATAAAGCGCGTCACATAAATTCGTATAAGGACAAATACTAGTAATGAAAAACATGCCACCTAAATTCACTCGAAAAATTAAATTACATCATCGGAAAGTGCGTCACATAAACTCATATAAGATTATTTTCTCGAAGAAATAAGTAAAAAAAAAAAAAGTTACTCTCTTTATTTATTTTTAGTTGTCACATTACGCTTATTTAAAAATACGTAAACGGCATGAATTTTGATAAATATTTTAATTTTTTTTTAATTTTATTATATTATATTATATTAATATAAGAATTAGTATCTGACAGAATCCAACCCCCCTGCAGCGACGCCACTTTGGGTTTGGCTTTTTTTGACAATAATACGACGGTTTCAACACCCCACCCCCACCCCCATGCCACCTCACCCCTACTCCTCGATTGCTGAGTCCATGTGGCTTATCAAAATCTACCCTCACTTGTCTCATTATTTACCATTTTGCCATTGTATTTGTGTTACTACTGTATTTATTTCACAATACTATTCCTTTTTTACTTGAACCTTTCTGCTTTTAGCTATACTGATTAAAGTTCTTCAGCTTTTTTCAGTAACAAAGACAGTAGTAGTAGTAGTCCCTTCATCTCCCCCCCTACGCCCCAGTAAAACAAACCACCCCAAGTGAAGTGCTGTTCAGCCTTGGCAAAGGTATGTGTTAAAAATTTGATCTTTTTTTTGGTAAAGATGGAATCTTTGTCATGTTTTGATTAATGGGGTTGTTGATTCTTGATTGTTGGAGTTCAATGTGGTATGTTTATGTTGAATGATCATTGATTCTGGTTGGTTTTGTTGGTATAAAGGTTGCATTTTTTTGGGGTAAAAATCAAGTGTTTGGAATGTTTTGATTAATGGGGTTGTTGATTCTTGATTGTTGGAGTTGAATGTGGAAATGTTAATGTTGAATGATCATTGATTCTGGTTGGTTTTGTTGATGTAAAGATTAGTTCTTTTTGTGTATATGTTTGCTTTTGTTTTGCATGTTTTTTGATGAAGAGGGATGGGGTAGGGGAATGTGGATTACAAGTAAAGTTTTGATTTTTTTACTTTGTTTGGATTAATGGGTATTTGGTGCTAGTTTATAGAGAGGAAGGGTTTAGAAATCAATGGGGTTTTGGACTTTGGTTCCCTTCTTTTTTTGGTAAAAAAAAAAAAAAGAAACTTTGGCATTCTTGATTCACACTTGTGAATTTTATTGGATAATTTGCTTTTTGATGATGAAGCATCATCGAGAACAGCGTCTTTATGTCTGCGAGGTAGGTGTAAGGTCCGTGTACACTTTATTCTTTACCCCTTCTGAGGCCCCGCGTATGGGATTACCTCTGGTATGTTGT
Organism: Capsicum baccatum var. pendulum; assembly: GCA_030864225.1. Lineage (NCBI taxonomy): Eukaryota > Viridiplantae > Streptophyta > Magnoliopsida > Solanales > Solanaceae > Capsicum > Capsicum baccatum. Next base: position 11,848,842 of record CM061550.1, read on the forward strand.
TGTTGTTGTTGATGATGATGATGAAGCATCATAAATGATTGTAAATGTGAATATATATTATTTGTTGGATGATGTTTTTTTCAATAAATGGTTTCGCAGTTGAACTGTATGCACCGACATGCAGTTTACCGTCTTTGTTTAGTTACATCGATCAGTTAATTTCTGTTATTTTATTAGGAGAAAGATTATGTTTTGGTTGGTTGCTGCAGATCTTTGATGAATTTGAAGTTTGAATGCTCTATTATTAGGGAAAGGAGAGTTTCCCCTGCTTATTCGAGAACATTTGGGGTTAAGCCTCACCTTGCAGATAAAAAGTGTAGTTTGAATCAGTTTCATTACCTGATTTCTTACTAGGATGGAGGTTAAGTTGTTGTTTTTCTCCTGCCAAGAGATTGCCTTTTATTTTTTTTGGAAAAAGAAAAATTGATTTGGCATGATTTTAATCGAAGAAAGTTGATTTTTGTAATCAAGTAAAATTTTTTATCAACAATATACGTAACATAATCCCACAAGTGGGTTTGAGGAGGTTACGATGTACGCATGCCTTACCTGAACCTTTGCGGGGTAGAGAAGCTATTTCCAATAGACCCTTGACTCAGAAGATATGTAAATGACGCAGAAAAGTAAGCAAGGAAATAAAAAGACAACAAAATAACAATGTACGAAATAGTGCCAGTCTAACCACCACTTTGTAGAACTTACCTTTATTCCTCGATGACATATTCTTATTGTATAGTACCCCAAAGGCGAGCCTCTGTTTCACCCACCCCGGCTCCAATACATTGTGCCACGTCATTGTCAATCGCCCCATCTCATTGGATTATAGACCCTAAGATACTTGAAGTTTTCTCTCTCTTGTATGACTAGTGCTTCAGTCTTCGCTTCACGCATCATATGAGTCTCATGCGTTATATTACTGTACTTGCAGTCCATGTGCTTTGTTTAGTCATGCTTCACTCGAAACCTTCCGACTCTAGAGCCTCTCTCCAAACTTCCAACCTATCAATAACTCCACTGTGCATCTCGTCAACCAATACTATGTCACTTGCGAATAACATACACCATGACACCCCTCCCCTTGGATATGTCGTGTCAATTCGTCTGCCGCTAAAATTTTAACAATGAGCAAAAGATTACTGTATACAAGTATACCAAAAAGTAGAAACACTACAAAAAACATATGGTTCTGTGAACGACACCCAATTTTCTATATAAACCTTGTGGGTGCAGGCCATGTGAGCATAGCTGTTTTACCATATTTTGGATTAGATTTATTTTGGGGCATTAGCTGTGTTAGAGTGTATAGTATCTCGTATATCAGATTTATAAGGGCGTCTAAAGAGGTTTATAATTCTCACTGTTTCCCCTCAAGTTTTTGAATTTAATGCTTAGGTTCTTTTACATGGTAAAAGAGCCATACTTTATTAACCTGTTTTCACAATAATTCTCTTTAGCTATTCTATTGCATTGGTCGTCCCTCTTATCTAAACCTATTGCGCCTGTTGGGATTTCTCTAACTAATTCAGCATATTGAGTCGGTACTTTAGGAACACACTTCTTAAAATGTCAACCCGTAGAACCGGGTTTAAATATGGGGAAGGGTGTTAAAATATATAATGCATATCATATAAATTAGAAAGGTCTTAATGCCCCACTCATAGCTTTAACTAGTTTACTTGCTGAGGTTTGTGTGGTTATTTAAAAATATTAGTGACTTTATCAAAGAATTATTTTCTAAATTAAATACAATTCGAGAAGGCGAGCAAATTCTTTTACAACTATAAATTTTCAAGCATTCCTTAAATTATGCACATTATTAAGAATGCTTTGCACATGTTCTAACTATGTGAACATACTTAAAAAAAGCAAACAATCAACAACCAAATCTGCAATGACAAAGTCTATTTATTGACCATTATTCTTAATTATGGAAAGAGAATGGTGAGAAATTGTGGTTATAGTTACGGGGTTTCGTTTAAATAAAAATGTTTGTAAAAAGGTATTTGAGCACCCAAGGGTAAGGCCTAGTGGTCAATGAAGTGGTTGAGAGCCATGCGGTCTTAGGTTCAAATCCCAGCTGAGACAAAAACATTAGGTGATTCTTTCCATCTGTCCTAGCCTTGACGGACAAAATTACTTGGTACCTATTGCTGGTGTGAGGTGGTAGGCATTCCTTGGAATTAGTTGAGGTGCACAAAAGCTCACGTGGATACCACGGTCATCAAAAAAAGAAAGGTATTTGATCATCTTTCCGGAACTGGGTATTTATAAAATCTCTTATTCTAATACTTTAAAAGAGCAAAGAAAAGGAGGATAAATGAGATGAGATTTTGCTCCCTCCACGCTAAGAAGAACATGAAGAATTTGTATAAGAAAGCCGTGACACTTCAATGCATCTGTCATGGGTTTGGAATTTTCAAATGCAAATTAAAAAATAACAATCTTGAGAGATATGAATCTGGGTGCTACATAACTACTTTGTCATGTCTTGAACCTCACTCCGCTATCGGTTTCTTTATCACTCCATTAAAAAGTTGAGTTCGTAACTACTTTGTCATGTCTTGAACCTCACTCCGCTAGTGGATGCTTTATCACTCCTTTAAAAAGTTGAGTTCTCAGACAGTCATTCAAGTAAAAATAATTATCTCAGACAGTCACTTTTCTTTGTTTTGTAATAGAAAAGTCATTTAAACTGCCACTGTCTTTTTCGTTACAAGTCAAAGAAATATGACTTTCTGGCATAATTACTATTGGTTGAGTGACCGTATGTGAAATTATACGCTTTAGGATAGGGGTGTTTATACTCATTTGGGAGTTGTAAAGTTCTTAAAAGCATCTTTTCTCGTGCCAAGTTTTTTCTTCTAATACAATTGTTACCTTACTCAAAAAAAAGAAAAGAAAAAGAAAATAAAAGAAAGGAGGAGTGGGGCATTTTCTTGGTCATTGATGAAGAAGCATTGCTTCAACCTTTCCGCTTTTCTTGGAAGGAAGAGAACGCACCTAAGAGGAGGTAGAGAATCTGGTAAAGACATGACTTTTCATTTTTTTTCCTTTTAAAACTTTTGACTAAAAAAAATAGTATTTTCCTTTTGAATAAAGCCGCACAATTTGGTAAGAATGAGATAAATGCACACAAAATATTGAGTAGGAATACTGACGGTAGGAGGTGCCCCATTACTCCTTCGTGACCCTTCTTTACCTTTTTCTACTTTTTATTTTTTTTACAGTCTTGTGTTGGTTACACTTCTTTTGAACCGAGGAGAAGGAAGAGATTACACCTATTGAGGAGGAAGAGAATTTGGTAAAGACGTGACTTTTCATTTTTTTTTTTCCTTTTAAAGCCTTTGACTAAAAAAATAGTATTTTCCTTTTGAATAGAGCACACAATTTGGTAAGAATGAGATACACGGACACAAAATATCGAGTGGAAATACTGACTAGAGGAGGTGCCCCATCACTCCTTCGTGAACCTCCTTTACCTTTTTTCTCCTTGCTATTTTTATTTTTCTTACAATCTTGTGTTGGTTACACTCAGTGGCGGAGCCAAGAAGTTCATTAAGGGGGTTCGAAAGTGCACACACGAACTAGCCGAAGGGGGTTCAATATATACAATATATACATAAAAAATAATTTTAACTGTGTACAAATAGTGTAATTTTTCGCCGAAGGGGCTTCGGATGAAACCCCCGGATATATGCTAGATCCGCCAGTGGTTACACTTCTTTTGAACCGAGAGGAAGAAAGATGACACACCTATTGAGGAGGAAGAGAATTTGGTAAAGACGTGAATTTTCATTTTTTTTCCTTTTAAAGTTTTTGACTATAAAAAAGTATTTTCCTTTTGAATAGAGCACAATTTGGTAAGAATGAGATAAAATGGACACAAAATATCAACTAGGAATACGGACTATAGGAGGTGCCCCATCACTCCTTCGTGACCCTCCTTTACCTTTTTCTCCTTGTTTTTATTTTTCTTACAATCTTGTGTTGGTTACACTTCTTTTGAACCAAGGGGAGGAGGAGAATACACCTATTGAGGAGGGTCTGTCGAAAACAACCCCTCTATCGCACAAAGTAGGTGTAAAGCTTGCGTACATCCTATCCTCCCCAGACTCTAGTCTCCACACTGGGTATGTTGTTGTTGTTGTAGTAGTTGTAGTGGTCAAGTGTAGATGTTTGTAGAACTTATCACTTTTGGCCTAATGGGGATAGCTAGAAAATTTGACTCTTTGAAACTTTTGGATTGGATTCTCTAAAGTTATATTGGCGGGGTTCTACTTCTTGTGTTGTACTTTTTACCTTCTATATTAGTGGCGTTCTTTTTTTTTTTTTCAAAAAGCGTAGTAACTTTGTATTATATCACATAGTAATGGGTTGTACTAAAACCTTACATACAAGAGTACTCCTAAATCCACTGCTCTATATCTACTTCCTTAAGAATCAAATGCAACTTTGAAGTATAACTGTCATACATATCTACCGGCACATTTGGAAGTCATGATCAAATACTTGGATGAGAACTTCATTTTCATTTTCTCGTTGTATCTTCTTGTGTGCAACTTTTATCTTTGTAGAATATCCATCTTGGCATTCACATTTTTGTGAAACTCATCCTTTGGTTATGCAGCGGGTAACTATTTTGTATAACTTACCTTTTATTTTGTTAGTATCGTCTGTAGCACTCTTGTTTCATCTTCATCTATTGCCCCATGTTCTCATAATTAAGAATCTTATCGAACTGCTTCTACCATCTTGGGTGAAGAAGATAAGTTTTGCAGGGTTTTAGAGCTCTATGGTCATTTATTGACCTTAATCTAGGAAAATTACTGATCCTATGTATCACTTTGTACATCTTACCTGCAGCTACATTGTTACCTCCTTATGTGCTCTTCCAAACCGTAACACTATCTTAACAATATCATCAAATCACCAAAAAAATTATTAAAATTGGCTCTCCTTGTAAAACATTGTCTCATAAATGAAAAAACAACTCAGTTTTAGCATCTGGTATTTGAAAATGATTGTTGGAGATCTTTGTATTGTAGGCTGACAAGTTCACATCCAGGTTTTGGTTTTGAGTCGACTGTCCACAGTCCAAGCCCAGACTGGGCTAGTCAGGCTTACAACATCATCAACAACAACAAACCCAGTGTATTCCCACATAGTGGGGTCTGAGGTATAATTCTTCTATGCTTCATTTTGATGCAAGTGATTGATATCCATACAAATGCTTTTTTGCATGTGTCTCATATTAACCTCTAAAGTTATTGCAAGGCACTGTTAATGGACTTCAAATCCCTCACTTTAGTTGTCATCCAAGGAACTAACTATTCTAGATGTAGAACTAACCATATATATTCCAAATCTTTGATATGCTAAATGTCCATGGTTGCTTCGGGAATTTCAAATTATCAAATCAATTTCTTTGGGAAGAACTGATCCCAAGTTTGACTAAAATTCTTTTTAATTTATAATGGTTTTGTTCTGTTGTAAATATTAAATAGACCATTTATTTTATTAAAAAATTCCACAAGGTTATGGGTTTATTTAATCTAGCGAGATATAATTGCTATGTGGGCCGTGATCGTACAGATGGTTGTCAAACGATGGACATGTGTTCTTAAACAAAGCTTATTTGGCTTGTCCTACTGCATAGGGACGGATTTAGTTCGAAGGCATTGCTGAAGTATTTTCTAAATTGTTACATGAATTATGTTTACTTTTCTTCTGTTCTTTCTTTGTAGTATACTCTTGAACCACTTTGTTATTTTCCAGAGTTTAGATGGAGCTTGATCGGAATATTGAGCAGCAAGTGCCAGAGGGTATTCTGAAGGGCATAAATTTCAGTATCTTAACGGAGACTGATGCGGTAAGTATTTGCCAAACTTTTGGTGTAATTTAAATTAGAAAGTTTTTCTGCTTTGTTCTCTTGGTTGCTTGCTATGGATCTACTCCTTCTGGCCAAAATATAGTAGTTCTCGATTTTCCTTTCTGTCTGCCATTTTTTTAAAAATAAAAATCTCTTTTCTCTACTAATAATTATTATTACAGTACTACTTCAAAAATTGGCAGCTGATTCACATTTCTGCATTTCTTGCTTTTCTAGGTCAAATTGGCAGCTAAGGTAATTGGAGCAGTTAATGAAGTAACAGATCCCGCATTAGGGTTTCCAAATCCGATCTTTCAGTGCTCCACATGTGGTGCAAGCGATGGGAAAAAATGTGAAGGTATGAGAAAAACTGATGATTTGATAATAGCTGATGTATTGCCGCTTTAACACCTTCAGGGGAATTAATCGTTATATTTTATCCTTTTGCATCCTTTCCAGGTCATTTTGGATTAATAAAATTTCCATATACAATTCTGAATCCGTATTTCGTATCGGAGGTTGCTCAGATCCTGAAGAAAGTATGTCCAGGATGTAAATCTTTGCGTCGTGATAAGGTCAAGGTCAGGTACTACATACTCAGTACTGAAACTTGATACCGTATCACTAAAAACGAACTTTAGCTGCACAGCTTATTTTTCCTGTAACCTATGTGGTCAGCTATTTGTGACAAGAATATCATAGTAAATTCTTCAGGTTAATCAGATAATGTGAAGTAATTCCTTTTTCTAATTCAGTTACTAACAGTTGTTTAGTGTTACTTTAGTAAATGAACTTGCTCCAAGTTCCACCATTTATAAGTTTTAGCTGATGTAATTTGGGTCTGACTGTAAGGTTTATGGAGATAAAACGTGTTGGCATATGTGTTGTGGTGAGATAGGATACTACGCTGGTATCCCGGACTGCAGCACTGTACACAGAATAGATGTTATTTTTTGTGCAGTAGTATTTACAGCTGTCTGCATTTTCACTTTCGCAAAATGATATCAGTTATACCAGAACTTGATTAAATATCAGGTTTGAAGGGTGGAAATAGCAACTTCATTTCATTATAAAGAATATAGCAGTATTATGTCGCGCCTTTTTGTTAAGAGATCATATGCAACAGAATACTGGCTTCTAATCTCCTAAGCCAACTGGACGTGAACACTTCTCTCTGTAAATGTCTTGATAAGAAGATGGAGGCCTGAAAAGGCGAAATGCTTCAATCAAACCAGTAAGATGTAACATGCTTCTTAAATGCAAAGCTGTTGTTGTATTTTGATAATGAAACAAACGGCATGCTACATCTTACTGGTTCGATTGAAGCATTTCGCCTTTTCAGACCTCCATTTTCTTATCGAGACATTTACAGATAGAAGTGTTCATGTTCAGTTGGCTTAGGAAACTAGAAGCTATTATTCTGTTGCATATAATCTCTTAGCAAAAAGGCGCCATGTAATACTGTCTGGAAGTAGTTCAGAATGCTCGTAGCCAAGCAATGGAGAGAAAACAGATATGAGCGCATTTTTCAATATGACATTTATGTGCGTCTTTCTTTCTTGTGGTGAACTTTATCTTATGGTTATTCTTGCTATTGATTCTTTTAAGAAAAAGGGAAGCCCAGTGCACTACCGCTATGCGCGGGGTCCAGGAATAGGCATTAAATATGATTCTAATAGGGATTAAATATGTGCTCTATTTATTTTACAAAAACCCATGTTTTTATGGGTTGTTGGTTCAGTACATTTGACATATAGATATTGCTGCTGTTCTATTTGCTCCGAGGGTGATAAGTCTTTGCTTTGCCTTTTCCAGGGTGCTGATAAGACATCTGCCTGCAAATACTGTGATGTGAGTCTAATTGGTTGTAAGTTATAATATTCTTTCCCTTGTTTTTAATTTATTGACCTGTATCTATCTGATAGCAGGGAACTCTAGGTTATCCTCCAACGAAATTTAAAGTGTCTCCTAAAGACATGTTTGGGAAGACTGCCATTATCGCTGAAGTGAATGAAAATGCGTTAAAGAAGCAACGGGAAATTACTGGAGTAAGTTTGGCTTCTGACTATTGGGATTTCATCCCACATGATGCACAGCAAGATGCAAGTTTAAGTTCCTCCAATTACAAAAGAGTTTTATCACATGCTCAGGTAGCTATATTTCTTACCAGTTTCATTTGGTTTCTTGCACTCTCTTGTCTTGTCAAAATTTCACCATGTTTTTTGTATTTTAACATAATTATTTTGAGGAAGTAAAACTTCTATTTGTTGTTTTCTTTTGTTGATGATACATCTTATCTCCTGCTGATTAGATACAACTTGTTGATTAAATAGCCTTTTCACTGATATATAAGAAAGTGTCTATTGCTGAAGACCTTCTTCAGATAGCACATATCTTTTGCCCTTTCAATTTGTAGTAAAATGAGAAGCTTTCTGCTGTCTTTTAATGCATGTAGCACATTGGTGGAGGGTGAGTTGAGAAATGTATACTCAATACTCCTAAATTCTGCTGAATAAATAATGCTATGTATGTTTAACTTTGAATAAGGTGTTTTTCTAATCTTCAACTTGTTTATTTTAGAAGGTTTGATAATACCTTAATGGACACCAGTACTTGCACCGATTTTAAAACTGTCCTCCTTCTCCCCATTTTCCCATGTAAAGTGCCTCCTCTATTTGACGGAATGAATATAACTAAACGCCTCTGATCATTGATCATGCCTATGTGGAGGCTCAGTAACTGATGTGGCTACAGTGCGTGCTAATCACATTGACAAAGCGGGTGAATACAATTTTTTTTTTAAATTTTCTATTAGAAAAATTAAAAAGAAAAAGAAGTAATGATAAATCAAAAGGAAAGCTAAAATGTTAAAATAAAAAAAGAAGAAAAATTCAACCCCTTTCTGTCGTTCAGTCATCCTTCCCGTTTCTTTTCCTTCTTTTCCGATCCCCCCTTTTTCCTTTTTTTTTTTTTTTTTTGGATGAAGTAAGTTCCTTTGTCTTGAGCCAGGGTCTATCGGAAACAACCTCTCTACTTCGTTAGAGGTAGTGGTATGGTCTGCGTACACTCTATCCTCCCCAGACCCCACGATGTGGGAATCTACTGGGTTTGTTGTTGTTGTTGTTGTTTTGGATGAAGTAAGTGATTTCATTAAGTTTCATTGGCTCTCTGTGCCTGCTTAACAGCCTCCTTTTGCTTTTGGTTAGCTCCCAATGCTTATGGAGCTTTTTGTCTTTTGTAGCTAACATCACTTTTGTGATCTTTGCATCTTGTTGATGCCAACAATACAATATTTTACATCATCCAAAAAAAAAAAAGGTAAGTGATTTCATTGAAGGCATCAAGTTGATTCAAATAGTACAAAATTTGGTGAGAGCAAAAGTGAGTTTGTTAGCTCCATTACACTGAGCCCTAAATTAAAGATAAGTAGCTAAACAAGTCCAAAAAATTGTTTGGGGAGTTTACAGGGAACAGATTACTCCAGCTATATAAAACTATAAGACACTTAGCCTTGACACTGTGAATAGGAGTTGCTAAAAAAGGGCAGCCCGGTACATAGGGTCCGGGGAAGGGCCGCACCCCTAAGGGGTGTGAAGTAAGGCAACCTACCCTGATGCATTAATGTTGATTCCACGGCTTGAACCCGTGACTTATAAGTTGTACTTAGACAACTTTACCGTTGCTCCAAGGATCCCCTTCGTATTAGGAGTTGCTATTCCGTCAAAACATCTATGGTTCTTTTCTTTCCAGATACACCAGGCAGGGACCATTTTCCAGATGGATCTACCAACTTTCCAAGAACTTCAGCATATGTAAGCATCCTTACCCCTCTCAGGCATGACCAACTGAGTTGAAAAACTGAAAAGGAGATATTCCAGATATCTGTAGCAACTGAGCAATGTAGTTGTAGGTGACTGGTGGTTTCAATTCCTTGTTTTCACATGTAGCATCTTTTGACAATGTGTATGTTCTTCTGTTGAGTGTATGTTGAGTCAAACATGCTTCATAGAGTGCTGTCCAAGTGAAACAAACCGATTCCCCCTTTTCCTGTCACGTCCTATGTCATACCTGAAATAGAAATTCCTCACTATTCTTGGAAATGCTTAAGTGAAAAAATAAGCCCCATGCCTCGTCCCCAGTCCATGTCCATTATAAATATAAATCGGACTGTTTGAAGTTCTGATCTGTTTGGCTTCACGCTCATCTGAGGTTGATGTATGGAGATGAAAAGCCAAAAGTAGATATGGCTGATTTGGTTTTATATGTGAATTCTTTTATAAACAATAAGTTTGGTTGAAGAAAGAGCTTGCAGTTACTGTAGTACGTACTGTAACTTTCTTTAGATTATTCTGAATATACAGAAGTGCATGGATGGAGTTCAGTTGTGGAGTTTTGGAGAGAGGTTAAACAGAGAAAAATGATGGACCAATCCCTACTGGTGATGATTCTGGGATTTTGGATAATAAAAAATTGGGAAAGATCCGAATACCTAACATATTGTATATGGCTCACAAATGCCCTCCTCCTACCTTTTGGTCTAAAAATACCTCAACCTTTGTTTTTGGTTCAAGGATACCCCTCCTTCCACATTTTGATCTAAAGCTACCATCAACTCAAATTGAATTGATTTCTTTTGCTAATTAGTTAATTCTAAGCCTTAACTATTTGTTCTCAAAAACTTAACTTTTTATTGATTCAAATTTCTAATATTAACTCATCCCAAATTTAAAAATTTAAGTCAACTATTTGAAACGAAAAAAAATTATTTATATTGTCAAACTTTTAAGTAACAAAGAATAAAGGAAAAAGTACAAAATTTGGCTAATTAGTTTGTGAGAAGAGAAAAAATATTATTGAATTATTGTAGCTACATTATTACATTGAGGCCCTATTTATAGACAATACATTCCAATCCTTTTCCTAATAGGACATTACATTACAATCCTTTTCCAAGTAGGATTTTATATGCTATTCCTATTCCTACTCATATTCTAACACTCCCCTTCAAGCTGGTGCATAGAAGACATGTTCCAAGCTTGTTATGGATGTAACTAATATGAGAATCGGTGAGGGACTTGGTGAAGATCAACAACAACAACAAACCCAGTATATTCCCACATCGTGGGGTCTCGGGAGGGACTTGGTGAAGATATCTGCAAGAAAACTTATAAGAACTGCTTTGGACGTCTGGGAGACCTCAATTGAAACGGAACAAACTGAAAAAAATGATCCGAAAAGTAGTAAATATTGCCATAAAGTTGATGTGTCGCTGGAAAATTGCCGAAAACTGGTATAAAATATACGGGTCATCTCGAAATCAAGAGACGAGTAGATCTTGAACATGAAAGTCACCGGAAACTTAGCCGAAACATGCTCACACGCTGGATTATTAGATTTGATGGCTGAAAAGTGACTACAATCTGAGGAAAAAAAAGTATATGGGTAGGGTCGGAATGATGACACGACCCTACTGAAAAAGAGAAATATGTGTAGGGTCGGAATGATGGCACGACCCTATTGAGAAATATAAATTATATGAATAGGGTCGGAATGACGTCACGATCCTGCTGAAAAAGAGAAATTATATGGGCAGGGTCGGAATGATGGCACGACCCTACTGAAAAAAATCTGAGGAGTCACCGGAAAGACGTACGAAACTATGTAAATTAAATCTAAGGAGTCACTAGAAAGATGCATGGTGCTATGCAACTCAGATATGAGATAGTAGTCCTGAAAGATGCACGGTGCTACGCAAATCATATATGAGAAAATAGTCACCGAAAAAAAGTACAGTGCTAAGAAAAATAGATATGAAAAAGTAGTCACCGGACAGATGCATGGTGCTACGCAAAGATATGAGAAAATAGTCACTAGAAAGATACACAGTGAGTCAGTGACCCAACTTTTACTAACATAATCATTGGCCAGACGGGTGACATATATGAATTATAGCTGCCCGCCGGCAGCGGAAACTCTTTGATTCTTTACCAAGATCGTGGAAGCTTTGATACCATGAGAGAAATATAAGAGAAAATATTATTGAATTATTGTAACTACATTATTACATTGAGACCCTATTTATAGACAATACATTCCAATCCTTTTCCTAATAGGACACTACATTACAATCCTTTCCCAAGTAGGATTTTATATGCTATTCCTATTCCTACTCCCTCATTTCCTAATAAAAAATTCTTTATATTGTCAAACTTTTAAGTAACAAAGAACAAAGGAAAAAGGACAAAATTTGGCTAATTAGTTTATTCGAAGACTTACGGATTTGTTCTCTAGAACATAACTTTTTACTGATTCAAAATTTTAATATTAGCTTATCCTATATACCAACCTTTTTAATACTGCCCAAGCTTCGTGATGGAACAGCGAAGTACCTAACTCTGTGTTTTCACTAGTGATTTAAGTTTGTGCTGTCTTTGCTTCTGTTCTTTGGTGCATCTGACTAACTTTCTTACATTTAGGTATATAGCATTCTGAAAGATGTTGATCCAGGGTTTCTTGAAGGACTTCTCAAAAGAAAGAACTCTATCTTCATGCAAAACTGTCTTTTGACTCCTAATTGTCACCGTGTCACAGAATTTGGACAGCACATGATATTTGTAAGTGAGAGAAATCTGTCTTTTTTCTTATCGCATCATTGATGCCCTTTTTGGCACTCAGCTTTCTAATACCTGGTCACATGCTGCTTTTAATGTCCCAGGATGAAAGTAATAGGCTTTACAGAAAGCTGATTGACTTCAGAGGGACAGCAAATGACTTGAGCGTGTGTGTTTACGATCGAATTAAAGTTTCCAAGGTAAGAAATGCAACCACATTTCTGCTTTCTCTTTCTTTGGTAGCTTTTTGTGGAACTATGTTACATTTGAATTGAGCCTTTACTATTGCAGATACGTGCAGAGAGATCGATAATAAACGATCCTGCTGCCCCTGCTACTGGTTTGAAGTATGTGAAAGAGTTGGTTCTGGCAAAACGCACAAATCATGCTTTCCGCATGGTTGTGGTTGGTGATCCTAACATAGAGCTAGGTGAAATTGGTATTCCATGTCATGTTGCAGAGAATCTCCATATGGCCGAACCTCTAAGTTCACGGAATTGGGAAAAGATGACTGATCTCTGTGATCTTATGATTCTTCAGAAGGGAGGGATTCTCGTCCGTAGAAAGGGTGTCTTAATTCGTGTTAGTGTAATGGACCAGTTGCAGAGAGGGGATGTTATACATAGACCTCTTGTTGATGGAGATGTTGTGTTGATAAATCGACCTCCTTCTATCCATCAACATTCACTAATTGCTCTGTCTGTTAGGATTCTTCCAGTAAATTCTGTTCTTTCAATCAATCCTCTTGTCTGTTCTCCATTCCGTGGGGATTTTGATGGCGATTCCCTTCATGGTTATGTTCCCCAATCAATCGATTCTAGGATTGAGCTTAGTGAGCTTGTTGCTCTGAATCAGCAGTTAATTGACGGACAGAATGGTCAAAATCTTCTTTCATTGAGTCATGATAGCTTAACTGCTGCTAATTTAATTTTGGAGCCTACAGTTTTCTTGGACCGCGTCCAGATGCAGCAGCTACAAATGTTTTGTCCTCGTCAGATGGGTATGAATGCTATCATAAGAGCACCATCAGGAAAGAGTTATTGGACTGGGAAACAATTATTCAGTTTGCTTTTGCCATCAGACCTTGAATATGTTTTTCCATCAAATGGAGTTTGTATTAGTGAGGGGGAAATTTTGACATCTTCTAGTGGGTCTTCTTGGCTGCGTGATGCCAGTGAAAATCTTTTTTATAGTCTTGTTAAACACCATGGAGGTGACACTCTTGACCTTCTTTATGCTGCACAAGCAGTTCTTGGCGAGTGGTTGTCCATGAGGGGACTTAGTGTTTCACTGTCCGATCTTTACATATCTTCTGATCTATTTTCCCGTGAAAATATGATTGATGAAGTCATTTCTGGTTTGCAAGAGGCAGAACGACTGTCTTATATCCAACTGCTGATGGTAAAGTATAATAAGGATTTCCTTGCTGGAAACTTAGAAGAAAGCAAGAACTCCATGGGTTTTGATTTGGAGTTTATGTCTATCATGCAGCAGAAATCAGCTTCCCTGAGTCAAGCTTCTGCTACTGCTTTCAAGCATGTTTTCCGGAATACCCAGAATTTGGTGTATAATTATGCAAGCAATGATAATTCATTTCTGGCTATGTTAAAAGCTGGCAGTAAGGGCAACCTGCTAAAACTGGTCCAACATAGCATGTGTCTTGGTTTGCAGCAGTCTCTGGTTCCATTATCATTTAGAATACCCCGTCAACTTTCTTGTGATGGATGGAATGCTCATAAATCAAATCTTGTTTTTGAGAAAGCACATAAGGTTCCTGAATGTCCTGGTCCTTACATTCCGGGTGCCGTGGTTGAAAATTCTTTTCTTGCGGGTTTGAATCCTCTAGAGTGTTTTGTGCATTCATTAACTACCCGCGATAGTTCTTTTAGTGGACATGCTGATGTTTCTGGAACTTTGAACCGCAAGCTTATGTTTTTCATGCGTGATCTGTACGTTGGATATGATGGAACAGTGAGAAATGCTTATGGGAATCAAATTGTGCAGTTCTCTTACAATGAAGCTGACCAAATTTCTTCTACTAAGGGCACTGGTGAAACAGTAGAAAGTCATAACCATGCTACTCATTCAATTGGTGGTCATCCTGTTGGTTCATTGGCGGCCTGTGCCATTTCAGAAGCTGCATACAGTGCTTTGGATCAACCTGTCAGTGCACTTGAGTCGTCGCCTTTACTAAACCTGAAGGTTTTCTCTCTGTCTCTGCTGATTATACTTTCTAGACGCTATACTATGTTATGCCGGCTAAATCAATATTCTTAAGGTTTTGTTCTTGGACGCTATGATCTACTTACATGTCTGTCAAATACCCTTCTAGAAAGATAGATATTCTAGTAGCATTCTGTTGGTATCACCTGCTCGACACACACACAAAAATAAAATAAATTTATAGCAGTTGCACCAATTTTCAGAAAAAGGTTCTACTAGCATCCGGAAGTCTTGTCAATAAAAGTGGAGTTCTAAAGCTTGCCTGGATAATACCTTATTTAATTGGCAAATTCTATTGTCAACTTTGCGAGTTCGACCTATCCAGAAAGTCTAATTTTTATAGAGCCACAAGTAAGATTAATAAAAAAAAGTTCTTTCTGGTTTGCATTTGCTTTTCTATTGCCTTTTGTGCAGATTCTGCGTGCCCTTCCAGACCTGAACGAGATCCCTGTAGGCCTTTATCCTGCTGAAATTATCCAATTGCATAGAGAGGCTGAAGAGAATGCTGCACTGTGTGGCAGGCTGTTGCACGAAATCTGTGTGCGACCTTTGATATTTGTCATAAATTTCACAGTCTATTTTAGAGACCTTCTGCTTAGTGGCAAATAAAGTTGCTGAGTGATCTGTGAACTCCATTGCTCTTAGAATAAGATGAGCGAAGTTATATCTGCAATATAAGTTTGATAGGCCAGTCATCTTGAAAGATCTTCCATGCTCCCTATTAGCATTGACAGCAAAGCTAGTATGGATGCGATGCGACAGTGAAATTAGTGGACCATTATGGTGGGAAGAACTGGTTGTTTGTGCTCAATATTATCATCACTAGAGAGCTTGTTCACTGTGAAAATTCTAAAGCTTCCATGTAAACTTCTTTTTTCTTTCTTCATGGGGGGTTCAAGGATTTGTTTTTGGATTCCCATGTATTTGCATCTTCACTTAACCTGCACAAAGGCTATTGCGATGGTAAAACATCGTGTATGTGTTACATGTTGACTTTCTAACCACTTGTTGCAAGATTATATGCTCTGTAATATTGGTAACATTGAGCTGATTTCTGGTAGTCCGCAGGGGCGGAGCCAGCCCTTTGGTAGGAAAAATATACTCCCTCCGTCCCATTTTATGCGTCGCCATTTCCTTTTTGGTCCGTCCCAAAAAGAATGTCACCTTTCCTTATTTTATTTGGTAACTATTTAATGGCATCATTCGCATTTTATCCTCAGTGGGACCCACTTATTAAGAAAAGACAACTACAAGGTAAATATTGAAAGAACTTTAAGAGGGACAATTTTGTAAACTTCATAAAGTCATCACTTATTTTATAAACTCCGTGCCCGGTCAAATGGCGACACATAAAATGGGACGGAGGTAGTATCTTTTATATATGATTACAATTATTTTTTATGTATCTATAGTAGGTGTTGAACCTCCTTCGGCTAGGTTGTCTTTAAATATTGAACCCCTTATCCTAGCTCTGCCTCTGGTAGTCCGTAGTCCGTTTTTTCCCTTTTAAGTTATTCTTGTTGCTGAATTGCCTTGTAAAATTTTTCGATATCTGGATGTGACTTGTACAGAAAATATTAGAATCTGGAGTAGGGAGTCGTAGTGGCGAGAAAACTGCATCGCTGTTTCTTTCAGAAAGTCTTGAGAGATGGGCTCATGGTTTTGAATATGGGGCTTTAGAGGTCAAGGGTCATCTGGAAAGGCTTCTTCTTTCAGATGTTGTTTCTACAGTAATGATATGGTACACTCCCTACATTTTCATACTTATGTTATCAAGTTTTGTTAATTTCCTTTTCATTATTTCTTTTCTGACCAGAGATTTCTACAATGTAGCTACTCCCCCGAAACATGTAAAAGCCCTCACAGTCCCTGGGTCTGTTATTTTCATATAGATAAGGTAATGCAATGAGACATTCATTTCTTATTATTTTATTGGTTTTGTGCTCTTAAATTTCCGTTCTCTCAGGAAAATGTGAAGACAAGAAGGCTGAAAATGAGATCAGTTGTAGATGCTCTTAACATGAGATATAGAGCCGCAAAACCGACAAAACCGAAAGCAGGAACTGACCTTCCTGACCTGCGTATAACATGCAAGTAAGATGTTGCCTTGTGTTTCATCTTTAAATTTTTACTGGATGCATGTAAATGGGAATATGAGGAAAGTAAATTTAGTTCTTGTTAAATGTTTCAAGCATGACTCTTGACTTCATTGCCAAAACTGTTCAGTTATTTGGTCCCAGCTTTTAATGTTATGAAATCGAACCATTCTGAATCCTCAAATAACTTTATTGCACTTCTACCGTCTGTTGGTCACTGTTTGAGCCCTCGTATTCCCTTATATTATCTTTTAAATGTGCAGGGATTGTTCAGTTGCTGAAGGTGGTAATAAGAAGTCCAAAATTTGCATCACAGTTTCCGCTGTTGAGACCTCAAAAAATTCTCTATCACTTCGGGATACACTTCGTGATTTGGTGATTCCATTCCTTCTTCGGACGGTGATAAAAGGTTTAGAACGTCTTTCTTCTTTGGGAATTACTGCTTAGCAAGGCGATGTCCTGGAGCTATTTTCTTGTTTAGTCATTCTCCTTTTTTGTGTAAAGCTGTTTCACTTGTGCTGTTATTAACAAAGAACATGGAATCTGTTCCTGGCTTGTTATGAAGGACTTTCACTTGTGCTGGTTATGAAGGGTCATGTATTCATAAAACTGGAAATCCTTGTCTGTCAGTGTCCAATCCTGCCGATGACTATTGAATCCATTCCGATTATGACTGCAGGACCAGATCGTAGAATCATTAGTGATTCTATCTAAAATGTGGTTTAAATGTTTATATTGTTTGGAAACTATTGTCTCTAGGGGCTCAAATCATTTTATAAATTTGTTGACAAGTTTAATTTGGGTTTTGAAACCATGAAGTATACTTGCTATTTACCTATGGATTGGTCCTTACAGCTTAGTTTGATTTACTGATGTTGCTATAAAGGTGTAAAGAAGTCAAAAAAGAGAAACAACATTTTCTTGCATGAGTTTGCTTGAAAGGGAATTAAAGGTTAAATTTAAATATAAGATGTTGTTCGATGAATGAAGATGGAGGCTTTATAAGAGATTTAATGAGCTTTGTAAAGATAAAGTTTACAGATAAGTTTGGCATCTTGGATATTTAGTTGTCTAAAGTCATTTTTATCATTATATCCTGATCTTCATTAAGAAGAGCGTAATTTGCATGTGAATTGTCACACTTCTGTGGCCTCATTAGATCTTGAAGTAATTGAATCCTTTCAGTCAAAGATTGTAGGAGATTAATGAATAGCATCTATCACACTTTACATTTCAGAGTGACTTCAAATTGTAGACATTTGTTCTATATTGAAAAGTGTGTCTCATTGTCTTCTTGTTAGATAGCTTTTCTTTTTCTAAGGAGCTGCTATTCTGCTAGCATTTGATTCACTGTTTCATTTTTTTTTTTAGGGTTCTCCGCATTTAAAAAAGTTGATATCTTATGGAGAGAATTGCCCAGCCCATTGAAATCTTCCAGAAGCTCTACTTCTCCCGGGGAACTATATTTGCAGGTCTTCATGTCGGAAAGTTGTGACAGAATCAAATTCTGGAATGCGCTTGTGGATAGTTGCCTCCAGATAAGGGATTTGATTGATTGGGAACGCAGTTATCCTGATGATGTCCATGATCTGACTGTAGCCTATGGGCTTGATGTAGCATGGGAGTCTTTTCTATGCGTAAGTTCTCGCTGAGATGAGCCCTATTTTTGTCGCAAGTTTCAACAGCCGTTTCATTTTTTTTCTGTTGATTTTTTTCAGACCACATTGTCCTTCCATACTGGTAGTCGTAGTACATCTCTTGTAGTTTCTTGTCCTTCAATTTCTGTTGCTATCTTCTGTCTCTTGGCACTTCCATTATTGCATTATTCTGTTGTTGTTACTGATCCTTTTTTTCCAGAATGCTTCGTCATACTTTTTATAGTATTTTGCCATGATTTCTTCACTTCCATTATTTTTTTTCAATCTGCTTTGATATGCTTTTCTTTGAGCCGAGGGTCTATTGGAAATCGTCTCTGCCTCTCAAGGTGTGGGGGGGGGGGGGGGTAAGATCTGCATACACTCTACCCTTACCAGACCCCATTTGTGGGGTACACTGGGTATGTTGTTGTATATTGAAACCACATTGTCATTACCTTGATGTTAACATTATTCCACTTGCCATTCCTTTTATTTCTTACTCCTAGAATAAATGATTACAATTCTTCTTCATTAACAAAACAAGGTACAATTCTGATGATGTTGAGTTGAAGTGCAGAAACTACATTCAGCGGTGTCTGAAACTGGCAAGAAAATCCTTCCTGAACATTTAGTTCTTGTAGCAGATTGTCTCACAGCTACAGGGGAATTTGCTCCCTTGAGTGCGAAAGGGTTGTCAATGCAAAGAAAGGCTGCTGGTGTTGTTTCACCATTTATGCAAGCGTGCTTTTCGGTAATGTGATCCACATTTTAATTTCTTTTTTTTTTTAGTCAAGTGAAATTTTTTTATTCAAACCAAGTATGTTATGTACATGCTATTCTATGAGACTCTAGGAATAGCTCTCTCAGGTAACTGTCCAAATTAAAATCCTCTTCAGTCCAAGAATTTGCTAGCTAGCAGTAGTACAGATATAGCACATTCTAGGAAGGGTATACACCTGTCTACGTGTGGCAGCAGCTGGGTCTCTTGATCATTGAAAGTTGTCTCTATTCTCTCTCTTACAGTTTTTCCCATTCTCACCATTTAAGTTGTACTAATATGTTAGGGAGATGTATCTCCAAGTTTTGAAATTCATATTGAACCCAATGCAGAATCCAGGGGATTCGTTTGTCAGGGCTGCCAAGATGAGACTGAGTGACGATCTTCAAGGGAGTTTAGAATCATTAGCGTGGGGGAAGACTCCTTCCATTGGAACGGGTTCGTCGTTTGACCTTATGTTCTCTGCAAAGGTATGGTTCAATTTTTTATTAGTGAATTTCATATTCGTTTTTTTTTTTTTTGGTTTTACTAAGCTGGTTTTACCAATTATATTGCTATGATCTAGGATGGATTGGGATAATTTTCCTTCTAATTGTGAATACGTATATATAAGTAGAACGAACTCATAACCCATTATTGACATTACATGTGAAGTATTACTGCGTAACCTGAACATATTGACCTAAAGGAAGCTAAGATAATTTACCAATGGGAGATCATGTTACTTTTGGAAAGAGCATTACTTGTATTATTGACCACCCTAGACTCTTTTGCTTTGGCAATTTTTTGAGAATCTGATCCTCACCTCCATTTATGATTTTAATCATCTTTTGCACCTCCTTGGTTCCATGCTAATGATATTCTAGTCGATACCTTTTCAAAGAAACAAACATGCATAATAAAGTAATTCTTATCTATCATTGCACCTCCTTGATATGGTATCATTTGTATTTGTTCTATAGAAACATAATTTTATTCCGTTTGGCATTATTCCCTCTATGACTACCGTTGTTCCATCCCCCTGTACATTTTATGGATCTGGTAGACCCAGTTAGTAATGTGATAAAATGATTTAAGACTTCGGGTAAGGGTCTGGAGAACGCGAATTAGGATAGAAGGTTAGTGTGTGTGGGTGAGTTGTAGCCTGTACTTAGGTGTGCTTTGGAGTAACCTTGCTAGCAGTCCTAGGACTTTGCACATAGGGTGGAGTCTCTAGTTAGGAGAAGGGGGGGGGGGGGGGGGGGGGGGGCTTGCAGTTTGTTAGTATATAGTACTACTTTGTGGGTGCAGTATTTCTGTTATTTCATCTTGTCTCGTGTTCTATTACGACTTTATTTACTATTTTTGTCTTGAGCCGGGGTCTATCGGAAACAACATCTCTACTTCTTAAGAGGTGGTGGTAAGGATTGCGTACATTTTACCCTCCTCAGACCCCACCAGGTGGGTGGGAATTCACTGGGTATGTTGTTGTTGCTGCTCACATATCTCTTAACCTTTTTCATCAGGGATATCAGCCGGCTAAACCAATGGATGTGTATGCTCTGCTGAGCAGCCATGTCACAGCGGATAAGCCAAAGGTGATGGTGACTCCTGATGACGATATTGAAATGGATGGAAAGTCTCTTGCTCGACGTCTTTATAAGCTTGATGATCTCAATAAAAAGAGTTGTAAAAGCCAGTGGGCAATTGCAAAGCTGAGAAGTTTGCTTTCATTCAATGACATAAAGAAGCTCTCCCAGTCACTGAAGCAAATGTTATCCAAGTATGTCAATGCTTCTCTTTGTGCAATTCCTAATTCATTACTTAAAAGCATGTCAATGCTTCTTTTTGTGCAATTCCTAATTCATTACTTAAAAGTATGTCAATGCTTCTTTTTGTGCAATTCCTAATTCATTCCTTTTAATACATAAGAAAAAGAAAAACTATCAATGAGAAGATTCAATTCCTAAGTTGTAGCTTCCAGATTCCCTTTCTGCAGGCTTTTGATGTTTTCTATGTTTACTTGCTTCTTTTGTTTCAGCAGTTTGTACTCATTTATCTGCTTTTTAACAGGTTTAATGAAATCTATTCTCTCTAGGAGCTATTTGAAACAACGCTCTTGATGTTACTCCACTAGTTTTCATGTTTTGTATTTTCATTGATACAGTTTATCTCTATTAAGTTGTTATTTTTGGAGTTGACTTATTTTTTCTTGTGTTTCTTTGAAATTAAGTTTCGAGGTTATCAGGGTTGCTAACAACCTGTTTAAAGTTCTGTATGATGAACAAGGTCTTTTGTTATTGTAAATATTGCTGCCGCCTGCCAGCACTATCTTGGTGCGGATGAATATACTGTTACCTTTCTAGAAAATCCCGTTAAAGTTCATTAATATGCTGAAATGAGACCCAAGTTCATTAATATGCTGAAATGAGACCCACCTAACAAATTTAACATAATCACTTCGACATATGGAGTTCTCTAATATTGTTGCAAGAATTCTTCTTCCATGCCACAAGGTTCTCCATTTTCTTTAGTTTTCTGCTGGTTCCAATCAAAAGGAAAAAAGCTGTTTTGTGTAATTTTCTTGTGCATTTTCCTTCTTCCTATATCCAAATGTGTTCTCTTTCTTTCCTTTTTTCAAGTAAAGGCTTATGTTTCGAATCCTTTGACAACATTTCATATGTTGAGGCTTCAAAACCGCTCCGTTGGACCTGAATATCCATAATTGAAGTACCTTTATTCTTCATTTGCAACTGACCTTTTCCTGATAAACTGACTACCTAAGAAAGCAAAAGGCGTTGTACTTGTCAAGACTTTGGTGATGTCAGTCTATGTGCCAGTCCACATTAATGTTGTTAATGTTTCTTCACGCATCTTCAATTCTGCAGAAGTATGCATAAATCTGAGGAAACCCATAATATTTGGCTACAATTTGCTTGTTTATGTATTATATTTCCTTTTCTTGTCGCTTACCCTGCTCGTTTTTTTTTTCTTTTGAAGTGACTCTTCTGTTTCAAATTTCTCACGTACGTATAATTGTTAAAAAATGGTGCAGATATGCTATTGATGGCGAGTTGAGTGAAGCAGACAAGTCCATAGTGATGATGGCATTACAATTTCATCCTCGAAGGAATGAGAAGATTGGTACAGGCGCGCAGGAAATAAAGGTGATCTGGATGAGAATTTTCTTGATTATTGAGAAATACTAACAAAAGCCACGATATGAATGCCAATGCTCGGAAAGATTGGTTTAACATTTTTGGTTTAAACCTTGCCATGTTCTATCAATACCTTCTTTGTTTTCTGCTATGTCTACTCATGGTCTTTTCATTTTATCGCAGATTGGTTACCACAAAGAGTATGAGGATTCCCGCTGCTTTATGTTGGTTCGTCCAGATGGAACAGTTGAAGACTTCTCGTATCGCAAGTGTATGCAACATGCTCTGGAACTGATTGCTCCTCAGAAGGCAAAAACCTCTAAATGGTTGAATGGAATTTCATAATAAGCTGTTTTGATTCACTTGGTTACGGGTATGGTATGCGTAGTACATTTGGTGTGTGTCACATCTGGTGGCACGAGTACGTCAAGACAGATGACGTACTCATGTAACATAGCTGTGTACTAAATCCGTAAACCGATTTTAGGTTTGCCCCGTTATCTTATGCTTCTTTTTGCTGCTCCCACTAAGGTTTGTTTGCCTTTCATAGAGTCTAAGGCAAAGGGAAATTAGTGGGAGTAGCAACGAAAAGCTCTGAGGGGCTTTTATGCATTTCTTCTTGTATTAGTACAATGTTTTTATCAATGAAAACAATTTGCAGACTTCCTTATCTCCCCTCTTTTCTTTGTATGAATTGTTGGTCACGGGTTCGAGCAGCGGTAAAGTTGTTTTCTTCTGATCTATAGGTCACAGGGTTTGTGTCATGGAAGCAGGCACTAATGCTTGTATTAGGGTAAAATGTCTACACCACACTCCTTATGATGCAACGAGTCTAATGTTTGCATTAGGGCAAATTGTCTGCGTCACACTCCTTGTGATACGACTCTTCCCTATCATGACAGTAGGTGCTATCATTTATAATTATTGCTCATCATCAACCATACCGATAAACTGTAAATCACCATCATTATTTTTTACCATCATCTAATTTTCTTTGTATGATGACCTGTTGGTCACGGGTTCTAAAGTTGTTTATAGAAGTTTCCGTGTGACTTATAGGTCATGGGTATGGATTTGAGTTGGGGAAGCAGACACTAATGCTGTGACTTATTGGTCATGGGATTGGTCATGGGTTTGAGTGGAGAAGCAGACACTAATGCTTGCATTAAGGTAGCTGTCTACGTCACGCTCATCACTCTTAACCATCATCTACCATAGGTATAAATTGTAAATCACCATCATTTTTTACCATCACAACTAGCCATAGGTATAAATTGTAAATCACCATCATTTTTTACCATCACAACTAGCTATAACAATCGTTCACTGTAACTATTAGTTGCCACCACCAACTATTACAATATCAATCACTATTAATAAGTTATTATTCACTTTTGTCTGCTTCTATCGCCACTAGCTACTATACACAATCACCAATCACCCAATAGAATATCCCATGGGCTCTCACAAAATCGTCGCTATTTTATTACATTAAGGCCCAAAATAGGCCCATGAATTAATTAAAAGAGATGGCCCATCATGAGATTCTATCCAAGGGGGACGGTTTTGGTGACTGATCCATGTGCTTGGTGCACATTTTATATTTTTGAAGTGCTATAGCCTTGGTGTCTTTAGACTTTTCTAGGTTCATGCGGCTAACATGCACTGAGGTGCTTCCAACAGGAGGAGTTGGGCCTACCTGGTACAATGTCTAAGTGACCTCACTCGCCACCTGGCTATGATCCTGATCGATCATTAGTTCTACCTACTTGAGGATTTTCACGAGCACCCTGAAAACTCGTAGAATATAACGAATTAGTTGGCCTACTATATATCAAATGAAATATCTTCGAGTCATTCTTTTCAACGCATCCAATTTTCACCTATTATAAATGACATTTGTAGTTAATGTGATGAGTGATTGTGGTCGAAACGAGCTAACTGAGTTCATATGACGTGATATGTTAGTTAATGACCATATAGTCATCCATTTGAATGACCACATAGTCCACACCGTACCACATAGTTATCCATTTGTATGACCACATAGTCAACACATTACATATGCACTAGATAACAATTTATACAATATCCATAACAATGTTCGAAAAGTTATATATAAATTTTTCTTGGTGATTAATAATATTATTAGTTACCAAAAATAAAAATTAACCATTTAGCCACGATTTTTATACCATTTAGCATGGCCTAATCCTGGCTAATACGCGAATATTTTTTTGACTTTTTCTTTTTTGTAATTTAAACATGACAATATTTATTGTAAATTAATTATTTTAACGTATATATTTAAAATTATTTTAAATTTTGTCCAATGTTTTTAAGTTTTGGCTTGATTATTGCCCACACTCGTCTATTAGCTCAGCCATCTAAAATCACCGAAGTTTAGACTAATAATTTATTTTTTGATTTCTTATTCGATATTCAGTATCGTCATTGAAGTCGATTAATTTGAATTCGCAAGCTTATTCAGGGGAACGCTCCCTATCAAAGATTCTTTCATATTCAATGTTCGAACCCGACCTCTGATTAAAGGGAGGAGTAACTGTATCCGCTGTACTACGTTTTATGGTGGTGTATTGACTAATATTTAGCCCAAATTGATTCATAATAAATCATGCCAATTCTTTTTTTAAAAAAGACATTTTAATTTGATATGATATATTATGCACAATCCTAATAAGGAAAAATAAGTAGTAATTTATTAGATGTTGAATAATTACACAATCAATATTTTCCTCTTTTTATCCTCAACAAGGTTGAGGCCATAGGCTTATAGCAATAGGAATGAAGAACAAATGTGGATGCTCAATCCCCCTTAATTATGTTCAAAATAGGAAAAGAGAATGAGGCACACAAGGTGTTCGATGAATTGTCCCTTAGGTCTAACAATGTGATTCTGGAAATGAAATGAACACAAGGTGTTCGATGATTTGTTCCTTAGGTCTAACAGTGTTATTCTGGAAATGAAATGAACACAAGGTGTTCGATGATTTGTTCATTAGGTCTAACAGTGTTATTCTGGAAATGAAATGAACACAAGGTGTTCGATGTATTTTCTGGTTGCTTTCTTTTGTTCAAATGGAAGTGAAGGTGAGATTTCTACTACTACAAAATGTATTCACTGTTGTGGGATAAACTAGGTGCATCGCGTTTAGTTTCCATGAGTTGTGATGTATCAGAAAAAAAGTTGATTTCGGTTGTGACATCCTTACTTCTTTGCCATTGATATCATTTGGTTACCACATCAATTGAATAGTTTTATTTGAAGCAATCAGGTGTGGTAATCGCTGAAGCAATATGGAATCAGGCGACGGAATGGACAGTGATAAAATTGTGTCGCGCAAGCGTTAATACGACCAAGCATCGACATTGGTTCTTCATTACGGTTATTAAAGAGGGTGTCACACAAATGGATATTGGGCTGAGAAGTAACAATAGGGCCAGGATCGTACAAAGGCTTATTTGGGATCCAGGCTGAGGGAACGATAAATAGTGAAGGACAACACTAGAATGAGAGTTAAATTGCAGAAAAAACTAGTAAACTCGTGAGAGGGTTAAGCAAAGAGAGACAAGGCAGACTTTGTGGAGACATGTGAAGGGAAATAGCTAAGCAAAGAGATATATTAGACTCCACCTCTCGAAGGGAAGGAAACAAGTAAACTCAAAAAAACTCTTTGCATTGAATCCACAGACACATTTGATTGTTTTGTCGGAATTGATTGGTTTTTATATACTTGAAGAGCTTTATGTTTGGACTTTCCAGATATTACATCAACTGCAAATTAATGAAGAAGAAGCTTAAGCTGTACAGTAACCAAATCAAAGCTAGAGCACTAGATCGTCGACATGTCTTTAAGGATTTCTCAGGGATGCAAGGCAATCAGGTAAGAATGTGAGAGTTGTGCACTAGCATCTCGTTATTTTAATAAATCTTCTGTTATGATTTTTAAAATAAGAATTAGTAAGGTGGTGTCATTAATTTTTGTATTTTATGGGGATTACATATTGAAACAGATTGTGATCATTCGATAACTTTACGAAAAGACAAGTCTCTTACAAAATAGCTTTCATTTGGATTCTTCGATTGAGATAGGTTATGATTTAATTGGAGTTTAGATTTGGTATTCGAACATGCTTGAAATTGTTGATGTTTTGATTGTTGATGCGTGTATAAATGATTATTGAAAATTTACTTGATGAGATTGTCTTATGACTTTAACTGTACTTGTAAAACTTGACACATCGTGCTGTATGCTATGAGGTAGTGTAAATTTGATATTGATATTACCTATTTATGTTGGATCGGGTACCACGCCAGTACGGACATGTATATGTTGGATCGGGTACCACGCAGGTACGGACATGTGTATGTTGGATCGGGTACCACGCCGGTACGGATATCTGTATGTTGGATCGGGTACCACGCCGGTACGGATATCTGTATGTTGGATCGGGTACCATGCTCATACGGATATGCGTATGGTGGATCGGGTACCACACCGGTACGGATATGTATATGTTGGATCTAGTACCATGCCGGTACGGTACATGAACATAGATTGTTCCCTGCAGGTCATGACTATTTGGGCAAAAATAAGTCCCATAGCACGTGTGTACATATTTGTGTTGATTATGTGGATGCTTATAGCATGGTTGACCCTCTTAATGGTTATGTGGCTTGTTTGTGACCACTATTTGACCTGTTATTGTTGTATTGTTGATTCACTGAGAATTTGTTATGTGATGATGCTTGTCTACTTGTTATTTGATTTATGTTGCGTACTTGTGTACATGTTAGTAAGTTGAGTTGACCTATGATACCTACCTGTATATAGTGGTTTGTACTGATACTACCCTGTACTCTTCTTTTGTTGAGTGCAAAAAGTGTTCCAGAGGCTTAGACACGACCTCACCTCTAGAGTTTAATAGCAGATCTTGATCCAAGGGTGAGCACTCCGTCTCCAGGCCGCCACGAGTCATCTTATTGTTATTGTCCATCTTTCGGGCAATGTGACAGTCCTTATTTACTTTATTTTGGTTATCTCTTTAGACATGATCTTTGAAAGTAGTTCTTGTACGACGACTTTCGGGTCTTGGGAATTTCAGTAAGTAGATTGTTTGGTTTCCGAATTACTGATGATTAACTCCAGATTATTATTATTAAGATGGTTTAATGAAAATATTATTTTAATATTGACTAAGTGATTGGGTAATGGTTTGATTTAGATGGTTCTCCCACAGGAAGGTTAGTGTGGGTGCCACTCATCGCCATTTGGGTCGTGACAAAATCTTTCTATGAGAAACTCCTAATCAGGGAGGAGGTTGTGTTTCAATATGATGTATCTAGATAGCAATAGTGTCAAGAAAGGTGTGTTTTTTCTCTAGGCTAGCATCTAGAGGGGTGATTTTGATGACCAAAAATGTTCGAAGCAAAAGGTTTCTTATGTCAGCTGGTGTTTGATGTGTAGGGGGACTGAGAAGAAATGAATGATCTTCTTATTCATTGTCTTTATGATGAGATTATGGTGGGATATACTTAGGTGGTTAGGTGGTATGGAGTCTCTTGGGTAATGCCAAGAACTGTAAAAGATTTAATGTTTTTTCAAGAGAAGCGAGAATAAGAGAAGACTTAAGGCATGGAATTTAGTCCCTTTCGCGTTGATGTGGATTGTGTGGAATGAGAGAAATTTGAGAGCTCTTGAAGGGGTAGAGTCGAGTTTTTCTCAGTTAAGGAATATCCTCCGGTAACTTCTTTTCTTTTGGTTCATCCATAAATTTCCTTGCAGTGTAGAAGAATGGGTGGACTTTGTAGAGAATCAGATTTTGTAGTCTTTACCTTTTGTGCTGGTGGAGGACGGCCACATTAAGAATAGATGGCAGTTGTACTTTCATAGGCTCTTGAATGACAAAGGGATAGAGCTATTGTGTTAGGGGAGCTGGAGCACTCAGAGGAGCGTCGGGATTTTAGTTATTGTAGACGTTTTAAGGTAGAAGAGATTAGAGAGGCTGTTCGCAGGATGTGAAGGGGTAGGGCGACGGGGCCGGATGAGATACCGGTGGAGTTTTGGAAGTTCGCTGGGGAGGCTGGTGTAAGGTGGTTGACTGGATTGTTTAACGAAATTTTCAAGACGGCAAAAATGCCCGAGGCTTAGAGGTGGAGTACCATGATCCCTCTCTATAAGAATAAGGGTGACATCCAGAGTTGCAATAACTATAGGGGGATTAAGTTATTGAGTCACTCTATGAAGATTTGGGAGAGAGTGGTCGAGGTGAGGATGAGACGGATAGTGTCTATTTCGGAAAACCAGTTTGGATTTATGCCTGGCCGCTCGACGACGGAGGCAATTCACCTGGTACGGAGGCTGGTGGAACAGTATAGGGAAAGGAAGAAAGACCTGCACATGGTGTTTATCGATCTGGAGAAGGCATACGACAAAGTCCCCAGGGAGGTGCTTTGGAGATACTTGGAGGTGAGTAGAGTCCCGCTGGCGTATATTAGAGCAATTAAGGACATGTATGATGGAGCGAAAACTCAGGTGAGGACGGCGGGAGGAGACTCAGAGCATTTCACTGTCTTGACAGGATTGCATCAGGGATCTACTCTTAGTCCCTTTTTGTTTGCTTTGGTGATGGATGTGTTGACGCGGCATATTCAAGGGGAGGTGCCTTGGTGTATGCTTTTTGCAGATGATGTAGTTTTGATTGATGAGACGCGAGGGGGTGTGAATGACAAATTAGAGGTGTGGAGACAAACGCTTGAGTCTAAAGGGTTCAGGTTGAGCAGAAGCAAGACAGAGTATTTGGAATGCAAGTTTAATGAGGTGAGGCTGGAGAATAAAGTGGTAGTGAAGTTGGAATCACAGGAGGTATGTAAGAGGGATAGTTTCAAGTATCTCGGGTCCGTGATCCAGGGTAACGATGAGATTGACGAGGATGTCTCGCACCGTATTGGGGCGGAATGGATGAAGTGGAAGCTCGCGTCGGGGGTGTTGTGTGATAAGAAGGTGCCGCCCAAGCTTAAAGGCAAATTCTACAGGGCGGTAGTCCGTCCGGCCATGTTGTATGGAGCGGAGTGTTGGCCAGTTAAGAACTCCCACATCCAAAAAATGAAGGTGGCAGAAATGCGGATGTTGCGTTGGATGTGTGGGCTGACTAGAGGGGATAGAGTTCGCGATGAGATTATCAGGGAGAAGGTTGGTGTGACCCCAGTGGAGTATAAGATGCGGGAGGTCCGATTGACATGGTTCGGACACGTGATAAGGAGGGGCATGGATGCCCCGGTTCGTAGGTGTGAGAGGCTAGCGTTGGATGGTTTTAGGCGGGGTAGGGGTAGGCCGAAGAAGTACTAGGGTGAGGTGATTAGGCGGGATATGGAGCAGTTACAGCTCACCGAGGACATGACCCTAGATAGGAAGATCTGGAGGACGCGAATTAGGGCAGAAGGCTAGGATCAGTTTGGGTCGCTAGTGTAGGGAATTACTTGGTGGGAGTATTATTCTTGTTATGGTACCTTGTTCCATGTTTTATTACGAATCTGTGTGCTTTTCTTTGTTTTTTATTACTTATGGGTGTCGTATTTATGTTATGAAATCTTGTTCTGTGCTTTACTATGTATTTGTGCGGTATCTCGTGACTTGAGCCGGGGGTCTATCGGAAACAACCTTTCTACCTCTTTAGAGGTAAAGGTATGGACTGTGTACATCTTACCCACCCCAGACCCCACTAGGTGGGAATACACTGGGTTTGTTGTTGTTGTTGGTTTATCTTTTGTATACGATCATCTTATCCTGGTTTATGAATGAAATACATTTACCTTATAAAAAAATGAATATATGTGCGCTATATATTTGCAGATGATGTAGTTTTGATTGATGAGACGCGGGGTGGGGGTGGGGTGTTGAATGATAAATTGGAGGTTTGGAGAGAAACCCTTGAGTCTAAAAGGGTTCAGGTTGAGTAGGAGCAAGACAAAGTATATGGAATGCAAGTTTAATGACTTGAGGTAGGAGATTGAGGTGGTAGTAAGGTTGGATTCCCAGGTTGTTTGTAAGAGGGGCAGTTTTAAGTATCTCGGGTCCGTGATTCAGGGGAATGAAGAGATTGACGAAGATGTCTCCCACCGTATTGGGGCAGGATGGATGAAGTGGAGGCTCGCCTCGGGAGTGTTGTGTGATAAGAACGTGTCGCCCAAGCTTAAAGGCAAATTCTACAGAGTGGCAGTCCGTCTGGCCATGCTGTATGGAGTGGAGTGTTGACCAGTCAAGAACTCCCATATTCAAAAATTGAAGGTGGCGGAAATGCAGATGTTGCGTTGGATGTGTGGGCTTACTAGGGGCGATAGGGTTAGAAATGAGACTATTCGGGAGAAGGTGAGAGTAGCTTCGGTTGAGGACAAAATGCGGAAAGTTAGGTTGAGATGGTTCGGGCATGTGATGAGGAGGGGCACGGTTGCCCCAGTTCATAGGTATGAGAGGCTAGCTTTGGATGGTTTCGGGCGGGGTAGAGGTAGGCCGAAGAAATACCGGAGAAAGGTGATTAGACGTGACATGGAGCAGTTACAGCTTACTGAGGACATGCCCTAGATAGAAGGTATGGAGGACGCGAATAAGATTAGAAGGCTAGTGCATGTGGGTGATCGTAGCCATTAGTTAGGAGAGCTTTGGGGTAGCCGGGTCTTAGGACTATGTCCATAGGTTGGAGCTGCTAGTAGGAGGGTATGGGGGTGGGGGTGCCTTTGGTTCGTTAGTGTAGGGTATTACTTTGTGGGCGTTTTATTTCTGTTATTCCATCTTGTTTCATGCTTTATTACGGCTTTGTTTACTATTCTTAGTCTTGAGCCGGGGGTCTATCGGAAACAGCCTCGCTACTTCTCCAGAGTTAGTGGTATGGACTGCGTACATTTTACCCTCCCCAGACCCCACTATGTGGGAATACACTGGATTTGTTGTTGTTGTTGTTGTTGTTGATGTCCGCTATATAACTACTTTGTCATGTCTTGAACCTTACCTCATTTATCACATGCTTTATCACTCCATCAAAATATTGATTTCTCAACTCGTCACTCAAGTAAATATATTTCTCAAAAAGTCACTTTTCTTTGTTTTGTAATAGGAAAGTCAATTAAAGTGCCACTAACTTTTCTATTACTAGGCCAAAAAACGTGACTTCCTAATATAATTAATATTAGTTGAGTGACTGTCTAGAAATTATTGGCTTAAGGACAAGGGTGTTTGTACACTTTTGGGATTTGTAAATTTCTTAATTAGCATCTTCTCTAGTGTTTAAGTTTTTCTTTTAATACAATTGTTACCTTAATCAATAAATAAATAAAGGAGGGGGGGGGGGGGGGGGGGATTTTGTTGGTCATTGATGAAGAGGTATTGCTGCAACCTTTCCGATTTTTTTGGAAGGAAAAGAACACACCTATTAAGGAGCAAGAGAACTAAGGAACCTACACAAGTAAAGACGTGGCTTTTCATTTTTTTTCCTTTTGAAGTTTTCTGATTAAAAAATAAGTTTCTATTGAATAGAGCGCACAATTTGGTAAGAATGAGACAAATGGACACAAAATATAAGTAGGAATCATATTTAAAGCCTTGAAGCAACGCGATTGTGAAAAAGCATGCGCTTCTAGGATTGAAGCGAGAAAAACTCGCTTAAGCCCGCCACTAGGGTTTTTAAAAATTTTATAAAAATAATTGGACACTTCTTTCAAAAACATTTACTTCATTTGTGCGTCGGCCTGACTTTTGTGCAACGTCTTCTTTAAGGTAAATTTTTCATCTCCTCTTTTTCTTCTCTTCTTCTTTTTTCTCTGTTGTGGCGAGCTTGTTGCTAAATTTTTTTTTCAACTCATCCCAAGTATGTCTAGAATTCTTTTAATTTAGATGGTTTTGTTCTGTTCTAGATGTTAAATAAGCCACTTATTTTATAAGAAAATAACACAAGGTCATGGGTTTATTCAATCTGGCGAGATATGATAGTTATGTGGGCTGTGATCTATAGGTGGTTGCAAAATAATTGACATGTGTTCTTAAACAAAACTCAATTGGCTTGTCCTACTGCATAGGGATGGATTTGATTTGAAAGCATTGCTGA
Source organism: Capsicum baccatum var. pendulum (assembly GCA_030864225.1). Taxonomy (NCBI): domain Eukaryota; kingdom Viridiplantae; phylum Streptophyta; class Magnoliopsida; order Solanales; family Solanaceae; genus Capsicum; species Capsicum baccatum. The sequence continues at coordinate 11,881,312 of CM061550.1, forward strand.
AATATTTTGTAATTGTTTCATGAATTATGTTTTCTTCTGTTCTTTCTTTGTAGTATACTGTTGAATCACTTTGTTATTTTCCAGACTTCAGAATGGAGCATGATCTGAATGTTGAGCAGCAAGTGCCAGAAGGTATTCTGAAGGGCATAAATTTCAGTATTCTATCAGAGACTGATGCAGTAAGTATATGCCAAACTTTTGGTGTAATTTAAATTAGAAAGTATGTCTGCTTCATTCTCTTGGTTTCTTGCAATGGATCTACTCCCACTGGGCAAAATAGCTTATCTCAATTTTCTTTTCCGTCTGTCCTAAAATGGTGTCCATTTTTCTTAAATAAAGGTTTCTTTTCTTTACTAAAAAATTACATTACTGTAGTCTAGTATACTTTTATTCCTAGAAATCTCAAGCCCGTAATAGTAATCTAAAAACAAATTTCGAACCCATCTTTCCTTAGATTAGTCTAGACCAAGGCTTGTAAATTTGGGACAGATCAAGTCACTAAGTGTAGACCTTCTGTTAAATTTTATTATAGGATGAAGCTGATTTACGCTTCTACATTTCTTGCTTTTCTAGGTCAAATGGTCAGCTAAGGTAATTGGATCAGTTAATGAAGTAACAGATCCCGCTTTGGGGTTTCCAAATTTGATCTATCAGTGTTCCACATGTGGTGCAAACGATGGGAAAAATTGTGAAGGTATGAGAGAAGCTGATGATTTGATAATAGCTGATGCGTTACTGCTTTAACACCTTCACAGGAATTCATCATTACAATTTTATTCTTTTACATTCTTTCCAGGCCATTTTGGATTAATAAAATTTCCATATACAATTCTGAATCCGTATTTCGTATCAGAGGTTGCTCAGATCCTGAGGAAAATATGTCCAGGATGTAAATCTGTGCGTCGTAATAAGTTCAAGGTCAGTTACTACACACTCAGTACTAAAACTTGATAAGATATCATTAATATGAACTTTAGCTGCACAACTTATTTATCCAGTAACGTATGTGATCAGCTATTTGTGACAAGAATATCATAGTAAATTCTTCAGGTGAATCAGATATAAGGAAGATACATCTTTTTTCTAATTCGGTTACTAACAGTTATTTAGTGTTACTTTAGTACATGAACTTGCTCCAAGTTCCTATTCCACCATTTAAGTTTTAGCTGATGTAATTTGGGTTCTGATAGTAAGGTTTATGGAGATAAAACGTGTTGGCATATGTGTTGTGGTGAGATAGGATACTATCCAGGTATCCCGGATCACTACACTGTACATAGAATAGATGTTATTTTTTGTGCAGTAGTATTTACAGCTGTATGCATTTTCACTTTTCCAAAATGCTATCATTTTCAGTTCTTGTATTGGTGGAACCAATACCACAACTTAATTAAAAATCAGGTTTTCAGGGCGGAAATAGCAGCTTCAATATATTATTAAAGAAAAAATATAGCAGCTTGTATTTCTTTATCTAAAAATAAACAGCAGCGTAGCATTTAAGCAGCATGTGACATCTTACTGGTTTGATTGAATATGTGCTATTTATTTTTAAAAAAACCCATGTTTTATGGACTGTTGGTACAGTACGTTTGACATATCGATATTGCTGCTGTTCTATTTGCTCCGAGGGTGATAAGTCTTTGCTTTGACTTTTCCAGGGTGCTGATAAGACATCTGCCTGCAAATACTGTGATGTGAGTCTAATTGGTTGTAAGTTATAATATTGTTTCCCTTGCTTTAATTTCTTGACCTGTATCTATCTGATAAGCAGGGAACTCTAGGTTATCCTCCAAGGAAATTTAAAGTATCTCCTAAAGACATGTTTAACAGGACTGCCATTATCGCTGAAGTGAATGAAAATGTGTTAAAGAAGCAATGGGAAACTACTGGAGTAAGTTTGGCTTCTGACTATTGGGATTTCATCCCACATGATTCACAGCAAGATGCAAGTTTAAGCTCCGCAAATTACCAGAGAGTTTTATCACACGCTCAGGTAACGATATTTCTAACCAGTTTCAGTTGGTTTCTTGCACTCTCCTGTCTTGTCAAAATTTCATCATGTTTTTGTATTTTAAAATAATTATTTTGGGAAGTACAACTTGATGATGATTAAATAGCCCTTTCACTGATACCTAAGAAAGTGTCTATTGCTGAAAACCTTCTTTGGATAGCACATATCTTTTGCCCTTTACATGTGTAGTTAAATGAGATGCTTTCCGCTGTTTTTTTATGCAAGTATTCCGTTGATGGAGGGTGAGATGAGGAATGTAGAGCCGTTACTCCTAAGTTTAGCTGAATAAATAGCAATATGTGTGTTTAACGTATTTATTTTAAAAGCCAAAATACCTTACTAGACACCAGTACTTGCTCTAGATTTTAAAGACGTCCTCCTTCTCCCGTTTTTCCCATATGAGTGGCTCCTCTATTTTGTGGAATGAATACAATTAAATTCCTCTGATCATTGACCATGCGTATGCGGAGGCCAACTATTGTGGATATACTGCATGCTAACCACATTGATAAAGTGGATACAATTTTTAATTATTAGAAAAAATAAAATGCAAATAAAGTAATTATAAATGAAAAGGAAAGATAAAATGTAAAAAAATGAAGAAGAAATATTCAACCCCCTTTCTGTCAATCACTCACCCTCCCCGCTTCTTTTTTTTGGATGAAGTAAGTGATTTCATTAAGTTTTATGGGCTCTCTGAGCCTGGCTTAACAGCCTCCTTTTGCTTTTGGTTAGCTCCCAATGCTTAAAGAACTTTTTGTCTTTGGAGCTAGATCGGGTTTTTTATCTTTGCATCTTCTTGACGCCAGCAATACAATATTTCACTTCATCAAAAAAAAAAAAAAAAGGAGTAAGTGATTTCGTTGAAGGCATCAAGCTGATGCAAATAGTACAACATATGTGGGAACAAAAGTGAGTTTGTTAGCTCCATTATAGTTAGCCCTATACTAAAGATAAGGAGCTAACAAAGTCCAAAAGATTGTCTGGGCAGTTTACAGGGAGCAGATCACTCCAGCTATATAAAACTAAAGGTACAGCCTTGAGACTACGTTTGGGAGTTACTAAAAAAGGGCAACCCACTCAAGGTCCGGGGAAAGGCCGCACCCCTAAGGGGTGTGATGGCAACCTACCATGATGCATCAATGTTGATTCCACGGCTTGAACCCGCGACTTATAGGTTATATATAGACAACTTTACCGTTGCTCCCAGGCTCCCCATCGGAATTTGGAGTTGGTATTCCATCAAAACATCTAAGGTTCTTTTCTGTCCAAATACACTGGGCCGGGACCATTTTCCAGATTTTCCTGATGGATCCACCAACTTTTCAAAAACTTCAGCATATGTAAGCATCCTTTAATCCTCTCAGGCGTGACCAACTGGGTCAAAAAACTCTGAAGGGCATATTCCAGATATCCGTCGCAACTGAGCAATGTTGCAGTGGGTGACTTTGCACATGTAGCATCCGTTGACGATGTGTATGTTCCTTCTGTTGAGAGTATCATGAGTCAAACATGCTTCATAGAGTGCTGTTCAAGTGAAACAAACTGGTTCCCCCTTTTCCTGTCACGTCCTACGCCATCCCTGAAACAGAAGTTCCTCACCATTCTTGGAAAAGATAGAGTGAAAAACCATACCCCATGCCTCGTCACCAGTCCAGAGCCGTTATAGTTATGAATCGAACCATTTGAGGTTCTGATCCATTTGGTGCCACACACATTTGAGGTTGATGTATGGAGATGAAATCTAGTAGTGGATTTGATTGATTTGGTTGATTTGGTTTGATATATGAATTCTCTTATAATGGTTGAAGGATACCCCTCAACCTTTGTTTTTGGTTCAAGGATACCCCTCCTTCCACCTTTCGATCTAAAAATACCTTCAACCCAACTTGAATTGAATTCTTATGCTAATTAGTTAATTCAAAGACTTTAACTTTTATCGATTCAATTTTTTTATATGAGCTCATCCCAAATTTAAAATATTTTTTTTTGATAAGGTAGATATTTTATTAAAAGGTACCATGATGCTACAGGAAAAGGAACAGAAACGCCATAAAACCAAAAAACAGCCTCCTATACTCTTCTTCCTAGCATATCCACTAAATCCATGTAACTGGTTCGAACTCTCTATTTAAGTCTTAACTATTTGGAACGAAAAAAAAATCTGTATGTTGTCAAACTTTTTAGTAACAAAGAATAAAGGAAAAAGGACAAAATTTTGCTATGCAGTTTATTCAAAAACGTACCGATTTGTTCTCATAACTAAAGAAAATAACTTTTTACTGATTCAAAATTTTAATATTAGCTTATCCTAGATACTAAGCGTTTCTAGTATTATGTCCAAGCTTCGTGATGGAACAATGGACTATCTTAACTCTGTGTTTTCACTAGTGATTTATGTTTTGCAGTCTTTGCTTCTGTTCTTTGGGCCATCCGACTAACTTTCTGACATATAGGTATATAGCATTCTGAAAGATGTTGATCCAGGGTTTCTTGAAGGACTTCTCAAAAGGAAGAACTCAATCTTACTTCAAAACTGCCTTTTGACTCCTAATAGTCATCGTATCACAAAATTTGGACAGCACATGATATTTGTAAGTGAGAAAATTGTGTCTTTTCTTTGATGGTATCATTGATGCCCATTTTCGGCACTCAGCTTTCTGATACCTGATCACGTGCTGCTTTTGATGTCCCAGGATGAAAGTGATAGACTTTACAGAAAGCTGATTGACTTTAGAGGGACAGCAAATGACTTGAGCAACTGTGTTTTAGATAGAATTAAAGCTTCCAAGGCAAGAAATGTGACCATGTTTCTTCTTTCCCTTTCTTTGTGAGCTTTTTTGTAGAACTATCTTCCATTTGAATTGAGCCTTTACTATTGCAGATATGTGCAGAGAGATCGGCAATCAGTGACCCTGTTCCTGCTGCTACTGGTTTGAAGTATGTGAGAGAATTGGTTCTGGCAAAACGCACAAATCATGCTTTCCGAATGGTTGTGGTTGGTGATCCTAACATAGAGCTAGGTGAAATTGCTATTCCATGTCATGTTGCGGAAAATCTCCATGTGGCCGAACCTCTAAGTTCACGGAATTGGGAAAATATGATAGATCTCTGTGATCTTATGATTCTTCAGAGAGGAGGGATTCTCGTCCGTAGAAATGGTGTCTTAGTTCGTATTAGTGTAATGGACCAGTTGCGGAGAGGGGATATTATACATAGACCTCTTATTGATGGAGATGTTGTGTTGATAAATCGACCTCCATCTATTCATCAACATTCACTAATTGCTCTGTCTGTTAGGATTCTTCCAATAAATTCTGTTCTTTCAATCAATCCTCTTGTCTGTTCTCCATTCCATGCGGATTTTGATGGCGATTCCCTTCATGGTTATATTCCCCAATCAATTGATTCTAGGATTGAGCTTAGTGAGATTGTTGCTCTGAATCAGCAGTTGATTGATGGACAGAATGGTCAAAATCTTCTCTCATTAAGTCATGATAGCTTAACTGATGCTCATTTAATTTTGGAACCTGGAGTTTTCTTGGACTGCTTCCAGATGCAACAGCTACAAATGTTTTGTCCTCGTCAGGTGAGTATGACTGCTACTATTGTAAGAGCACCATCAGGGAAGTGTTATTGGACGGGGAAACAGTTATTCAGCTTGCTTTTGCCGTCAGACCTTGAATATGTTTTTCCATCAAATGGAGTTTGTATTAGTGAGGGGGAAATTTTGACATCTTCTAGTGGGTCTTCTTGGCTGCATGATGCCAGTGAAAATCTTTTTTATAGTCTTGTTAAACACCGTGGAGGTGACACTCTTGACCTTCTTTATGCTGCACAAGCAGTTCTTGGCGAGTGGTTGTCCATGAGGGGACTTAGTGTTTCACTGTCTGATCTTTACATATCTTCTGATCCATATTCCCGTGAAAATATGATTGATGAAGTCATTTCTGGTTTGCAAGAGGCAGAACGACTGTCTTATATCCAACTGCTGATGGTAAAGTATAATAAGGATTTCCTTGCTGGAAACTTAGAAGAAAGCAAGAACTCCATGGGTTTTGATTTGGAGTTTATGTCTATCATGCAGCAGAAATCAGCTTCCCTGAGTCAAGCTTCTGCTACTGCTTTCAAGCATGTTTTCCGGAATACCCAGAATTTGGTATATAATTATGCAAGCAATAATAATTCATTTCTGGCTATGTTAAAATCTGGGAGTAAGGCAACCTGCTAAAACTGGTCCAACATAGCATGTGTCTTGGTTTGCAGCAGTCTCTGGTTCCATTATCATTTAGAATACCCCGTCAACTTTCTTGTGATGGATGGAATGCTCATAAATCATATCTTGTTTTTGAGAAAGCACATAAGGTTCCTGAATGTCCTGGTCCTTACATTCCGGGTGCCGTGGTTGAAAATTCTTTTCTTGCGGGTTTGAATCCTCTAGAGTGTTTTGTGCATTCATTAACTACCCGCGATAGTTCTTTTAGTGGACATGCTGATGTTTCTGGAACTTTGAACCGCAAGCTTATGTTTTTCATGCGTGATCTGTACGTTGGATATGATGGAACAGTGAGAAATGCTTATGGGAATCAAATTGTGCAGTTCTCTTACAATGAAGCTGACCAAATTTCTTCTACTAAGGGCACTGGTGAAACAGTAGAAAGTCATAACCATGCTACTCATTCAATTGGTGGTCATCCTGTTGGTTCATTAGCGGCCTGTGCCATTTCAGAAGCTGCATACAGTGCTTTGGGTCAACCTGTCAGTGCACTTGAGTCATCGCCTTTACTAAACCTGAAGGTTTTCTCTCTGTCTCTGCTGATTATACTTTCTAGACGCTATACTATGTTATGCCGGCTAAATCAATATTCTTAAGGTTTTGTTCTTGGACGCTATGATCTACTTACATGTCTGTCAAATACCCTTCTAGAAAGATAGATATTCTAGTAGCATTCTGTTGGTATCACCTGCTCGACACACACAAAAAATAAAATTAGAACACTTTGATTTAGGGATTTGGCAATTGTTTAAAATTCATTAATAGCGGTTGCACCAGTTTTCAGAAAAAGGTTCTACTAGCATCTAAAGCTTGCCTGAATACTACCTTATTCAATTGACAAACTCTATTGTCAACTTTGCAAGTTCTACCCATCCAAAAAGTCTAATTTTTATAGAACCACAAGTAAGATTAATAAAAATATGTTCTTTCTGGTTTGCATTTGCTTTTCTATTGCCTTTTGCGCAGATCCTGCGCACCCTTCCCAACGTGAACGAGATCCGTTAGGCCTTTATCCTGCTGAAATTGTCCAATTGTATCGAGACACTGAAGAGAATGCTGCACTGTGTGGCAGGTTGTTGCACGAAATCTGTGTGCGACCTTTGATATTGGTCATAAATTTCACCGTCTATTTTAGAGACCTTCTTCTTAGTGGCAAATAAAGTTGCTGAGCGATCTGTGAACTCCATTGCTCTTAGAATAAGATGAGTGAAGTTATATCTGCAATATAAGTTTGATAGGCAAGTCATCTTGAAAGATCTTCCATGCTCCCTATTAGCATTGACAGAAAAAGTAGTATGGATGCGATGCAACAGTGAAATTAGTGAACCATTATGGTGGGAAAGAACTGGCTGCGTGCTCAATATTATCATCACTAGAGGGCTTGTTCTCTGTGAAAATTCTAAAGCTTCCATGTAGACTTCTTTTTTCTTTCTTCATGGGGGTTCAAGGATTGGTTTTTTGGATTCCCATGTATTTGCGTCTTCACTCAACATGCACACAAGCTATTGCGATGGTAAAACATTGTGGATGTCCTACATGCTGACTTTCTAACCACTTGTTGCAAGATTATATGCTCTGTAATAATGTGACATTGAGCTGATTTCTGGTAGTCCATTTTTGCCCTTTAAGTTATTTTTGTTGCTGAATTGCCTTGTAAAATTTTTCGATATCTGGATGTGACTTGTACAGAAAATATTAGAATCTGGAGTAGGGAGTCGTAGTGGCGAGAAAACTGCATCGCTGTTTCTTTCAAAATATCTTGAGAGATGGCCTCATGGTTTTGAATATGGGGCCTTAGAGGTCAAGGGTCATCTGGAAAGGCTTCTTCTTATTATTTTATTGGTTTTGTCCTCTTAAATTTCCGTTCTCTCAGGAAAATGTGAAGACAAGAAGGTTGAAAATGAGATCAGTTATAGATGCTCTTAACATGAGATATAGAGCCACAAAATCAACAAAACCGAAAGCAGGAACTGACCTTCCAGACCTGCATATAACATGCAAGTAAGATGTTGCTTTGAGTTTCATCTTTTAATTTTTATTGGATTCATGTAAATGGGAATATGAGGAAAGTAAATTTAGTTGTTCTTGTTAAATGTTTCAAGCAGGACTCTTGACTTCATTGCCAAAACTGTTCAGTTATTTGGTCCCAGCTTTTAATGTTATGAAATCGAACCATTCTGAATCCTCAAATAACTTTATTGCACTTCTACCGTCTGTTGGTCACTGTTTGAGCCCTCGTATTCCTTAATATATCTTGTAAATGTGCAGGGATTGTTCAGTTGCTGAAGTGGGTAACGAGAAGTCCAAAATTTGCATCACAGTTTCCGCTGTTGAGACCTCAAAAAATTCTTTGTCACTTCTGGATACACTTCGTGATTTGGTGATTCCATTCCTTCTTCGGACGGTGATAAAAGGTTTAGATCGTCTTTCTTCTTTGGGAATTACTGCTTAGCAAGCCGATGTCCTTGAGATATGTTCTTGTTTAGTCATTCTCCTTTTTCGTGTAAATCTGTTTCACTTGTGCTGTTATTAACAAAGAACATGGAATCTGTTCCTGGCTTGTTATGAAGGACTTTCACTTGTGCTGGTTATGAAGGGTCATGTATTCATAAGACTGGATTTCCTTGTGTGTCAGTGTCCAATTCTGCTGATGACTGTTGAATCCATTCCGATTATGACTGTAGGACCAGATCTCAGAATCTTTAGTGATTTTTAACTAAAATTTGGTTTAAATGTTTATATTCTTTGGAAACTATTGCCTCAAGGGGCTTAAATCATTTTATGAAAATGTTGAAAAGTTTAATGTGGGTTTTGAAACCATGAAGTATGCTTGCTATTTACCTATGCATTGGTCCTTACAGCTTAGTTTGATTTACTGATGTTGCTATAAAGGTGTAGAGAAGTAAAAAACGAGAAACAGCCTTTTCTTGCACGAGTTTGCATGAAAGGGAAAAAGAAGCTGATTGATAACAGGCAGTATCAGGTATCAAGATTAAATTAAAGGTTAAATTTAAATATAAGATGTTGTTCGATGAATGAAGATGGAGGTAAGTTCGACGTCTTGGATATTTAGTTGTCTAAAGTCATTTCTATCATTATATCCTGATCTTCATTAAGAAGAGTGTAATTTGCATTTGATTTGTCACACTTCTGTGGCCTCGTTAGATCTTTAAGTAATTGAATCCTTTCAGCCAAAGATTGTAAAGGATTAATGAATAGCATCTATCGCACTTTACATTTCAAAGTGACTTTAAATTTAAACATTTGTTCTATCACTGAAAAGTGTGGCTCATTGTCTTCTTGTTATATAGCTTTTGTTTTTCTAAAGAGCTGCTATTCTGCTGGCATTTGATCTACTGTTTCACTTTTTTAGGTTTCTCCGCATTTAAAAAAGTTGATATCTTATGGAGAGAATTGCCCAGCACATTGAAATCCTCCAGAAGCTCTACTGCGGAACTATATTTGCACGTCTTCATGTCGGAAAGTTGTGACAGAATCAAATTCTGGAATGCGCTTGCGGATAGTTGCCTCCAGATAAGGGATTTGATTGATTGGGAATGCAGATGATGTCCATGATCTGACTGTAGCCTATGGAATTGATGTAGCATGGGAGTCTTTTCTATGCGTAAGTTCTTGCTAAGATGATCCCTATTTTTTGTCGCAAGTTTCAACAGCCGTGTCATTTTTTTTGTTGTTGTTGATTTAATTCAAACCACATTGTCCTTCCATACTGGTGGTCGTAGTATATCTCCTGTAGTTTCTTGTCCTTCAATTTCTGTCTCTTGGCACTTCCATTATCACAATATTTTGTTGTTGTTACTGATCCTTTTTCGCCAGAATGATTTGTTATACTTTTTATAGTTTTGCCATGATTTCTTCACTTCCCTTATTTCTTTTTTCGATCTTCTTTGATATGCTTTTCTTTGAGCCGAGGGTTTATTGGAAACTGTCTCTCTGCCCCTCAAGGTAGGGGTGAGATCTGCTTACACTGTACCCTTCCCAGACCCCGCCTGTGGGATACACTGGGTATGTTGTTGCATAATGCGACCACGTTGTCATTACCTTAATGTTAACATTATTCCACGGCGAACCAGAAGTTAAAATTTTGGTAGATAGGGATCCCGTAAAAACTTCTTTCGAGGAATGGGCCAGACCGGGTCATTTCTCAAGAACAATAGCTAAAGGGCCTGATACTACCACTTGGATCTGGAACCTACATGCTAGTGCTCACGGTTTCGATAGCCATACCAGTGATTTGGAGGAGATCTCTCGAAAAGTATTTAGTGCACATTTCGGTCAACTCTCCATCATCTTTCTTTGGCTGAGCGGCATGTATTTCCACGGTGCTCATTTTTCTAATTATGAAGTGTGGCTAAGTGATCCAACTCACATTGGGCCTAGTGCCCAAGTGGTTTGGCCAATAGTGGGCCAAGAAATATTAAATGGTGACGTAGGCGGTGGTTTCCGAGGAATACAAATAACCTCCGGTTTTTTTCAGATTTGGCGAGCATCTGGAATAACTAGTGAATTACAACTCTATTGTACAACAATTGGGGCATTGGTCTTTGAAGCGTTAATGTTTTTTGCTGGTTGGTTTCATTATCATAAAGCGGCGCCACAATTGGCTTGGTTTCAAGATGTAGAATCTATGCTGAATCACCATTTGGCAAGGCTACCAGGACTTGGGTCTCTCTCTTGGGCAGGGCATCAAGTACACGTATCTTTACCGATTAATCAATTTCTAACCGCTGGAGTAGATCCTAAAGAGATTCCACTTCCTCATGAATTACCCTTCCTTTTATTTCTTACTCCTAGAATAAAATGATTACAATTCTTCTTCATTAACTAAACAAGGTACAATTCTGATAATGTTGAGTTGGAAGTGCAGAAACTACATTCAGCGGTGTCTGAAACTGGCAAGAAAATCCTTCCTGAACACAGCTACAGGGGAATTTGCTCCCTTGAGTGCCAAAGGGTTATCAATGCAAAGAAAGTCTGCTGGTGTTGTTTCACCATTTATGCAAGCGTGCTTTTCGGTAATGTGATCCACATTTTATTTTATTTTATTTTTGGTCAAATGAAATTTTTTTTATTCAAACCAAGTAATTATGTTATGTACATGCTATTCCATGAGACTCTAGGAACAGCTCTCTCAGGTAACTATCCGAATTAAAATCCTCTTCAGTCCCAAGAATTTGCTAGCTAGTAGTAGTACAGATATAGCACATTCTAGGAAGGGTATACACCTAGACGTCTACATGTGGCAGCTTGAAAATTGTCTCTATTCTCTATCTTGCAGTTTTTCCCCTTCTTACAACTTAACTTGTAACATTAAAGTAATAACAACTAATATGTCAGGGAGATGTATCTCTAAATTTTGAAATTTTGTTGCATGTTGAACCCAATGCAGAATCCAGGGGATTCCTTTGTCAGGGCTGCCAAAATGAGCCTGAGTGACGATCTCCAAGGGAGTTTGGAGTCATTAGCTTGGGGTAAGACCCCTTCCATTGGAACGGGCTCGTCGTTTGACCTCATCTTTTCCGCGAAGGTATGGATCAATTTTCTGCTAATTAATTTCACATTGGGTTCTTGTTTCTTTATTTAGTTTTTTGTGTGGGGGGTTTTTACTAAGCTGGTTTTACCAATTATATTGCTATGACCTCAGATGGATTGGCATAATGTTCCTTCTACTTGTAACTACGTATATATAAATAGAACGAACTCATAACCCATTATTGACATTCCATGTGAAGTATTACTACATAATATTAAAATTTTGACCTAAAGGAAGCTAAGATAATTTACCAATGGGAGATCGTGTTACTTTTGCAAAGTGCATTAGTTGTATTTATTGACCAACCTAGCTAACTCTTTTGCTTTTGCATTTTCTTGAGAATCTGATCCTTGCCTCCATTTGTGGTTTTAATCATCTTTTGCGCCTCCTTGGTTCCATGCCAATGATATTCTAGTCGATACCTTTCTATAAGAAGAACATCGATATAGTAAAGTAATTCTTATCTATTATTGCACCTTCTTGGTATGGTATCATTTGTGTTTGTTCTCTGGAAACATAATTTTATTCCGTTTGGCATTATGCACTCCATTACTTCCCTTGTTTCATCCCCCTGTCCATTTTATTCTCTTGTCTGTTCTCCGAAGGTAGTGGTATGGACCGCGTACATTTCACCCTTCCCAGACCCCACTGTGGGAATACACTGGGTTTGTTGTTGTTGCTGTTTCATCCCCCTGTCCATTTTATGGATCTGATAGACCTAGTTTGTTAATGTGATAAAATGATTTAAGACTTTGGCTCACATATCTCGACCTCTTTCATCAGGGACACCAGCTGGCTCAACCGATGGATGTGAATGCTCTGCTGAGCAACTATGTCACAGGGGATAACCCAAAGGTGAAGGTCACTCTTGATGATGATATTGAAATGGACTATTGACCCTTGGGCAAACATACACCTTAATTTAAAAATGTATTTTTGCTAGATGTATTATGTATCTCGACAGACCCAAAATCAAAAGAAAAAAAATGTATTGGGAGTTAATTATGTATCTTTACAAAGGAAAAGGTGTATCTTTGTTGGATGTACCGGGAGCTAATTATGTATCTCGACAGACCCAAAATTGAAATTTTCAGTAATTAATTATACAGAATGGCGGAATTTTCTGTAATTAAGCTTCAAACTGTCGGGATTTATGTTATTTGCCCTAAAGCAAATGGTAGCAACATTGGCACTGAAATCATATCCCCCCAATTCGTTCATGTTTTGGTTGATCATTGACCCTCCATTCTTTTCCTCAACCTATTTCAATTCATTTCAGCCCATTTATGTTTGGGTTGATATCTACTTGAACTTGTTTTTTTTTTTTTTGAGAAATTGTCAAAATATTTTTTAAACGGCATTTTTTAAATTTTATATGTTATATATAGTCGTATAAAAGAACAAATAAAGCAATTAAAATTTCGTAAGAATTGAGTGAATTTCAGTTGAGCGGCTTCATAATTTTCTCGTTAATTAACTTAGCGTATTTTGACACATCCAAATTCAACTTAACCCGCTCATTTGCCTCGCAGTACTGTATCTCTAGGTGGGTGATTTTGTCTATTTTGCCAAGAAGTTGTCAAATTGTATCATTTGTGTTTCAAAGGAGTACCCCACTCAGTGGTGGTTCTATAATTGACTTGTAAATGAATGGAGGAGCCCCTCTAGTACTAATTGTCAATTAAGTTGGGTAGAGACTCAAAATACAAGGTCACAATTTCATTGTCATCTAGTGATCCTTCTTGTTTTGAAGGGGTCTCCCAAAGACTTTGTTTATTAGTATGGTTTTTTGGCTTATGTTCATATAAACCAATCCTAAACTTTTGTCAATATATTTGGGAGTTAATTTTTCGTATGATCATTCAAATTGAAGGATAACTATAGAAAAGTACCTAAATTTTACTTCATTTCATGCAGTATTACTTTTGTCATTTTTCTTTGGCTATATAAATGCCACGTCGGACTCATGTGACATTGTGATATGATGGCTCAACCAATCGAGCGTTGATCAAACATCATAAGGTACACATGACGAGTTATCAAGTTGGATGGAGGTAAAATGTGTTTGAATTTAGAGTTCACATTACTTAACTATGATTAATTAACAAGCAATTTAATTACTTAATCATGGTAAAAAATAGTAGTTTGGTGTATACACAGGTTGCATGTAAGTTTTTACCGTGAAACACTGCCCACATAGTCTCAAATATAGAGTCCTTTTTCTCATTTTACATTTTTTTATCTCAATGGATCCTTAGACACAACGAATAGAAAAGTAAAAAAATATTAAGATCAAGACAAATTGCCTTTTTTTTTTTTCTTCTTCCAAGTTGTCATTATTCATATTTTTTTTCTTGGATCTTTCAAATAGCTCACCGTACTACCGTATACTAGTACACTAATTTACTTTTCATCAAATTTCGTTGAGTCAAAAGGAAAATGCCATATGCTTAGAAATTAAAGTGCACAAAGACCCTACACGTGAAAAAATCTAACAAAATTTCAATATTTTTTGGTGTAAAAAATGCGAAACGAATGAAATGAGTTGGCAATTTTTAATATACCACCATAAGCGAAGTCAGTATTTTTATTGAGGGGTTCAGAAGCTAGTCGAATGGGTTAATTCAACGTCTACTATATATACATAAAAAATATTTTTAATCATATAAAAACAATATAATTTTCCGTCCAAAGAAGTTCAGACATTTTTAGTATAAGTTTCACGAGTGGATTAAGATGTACTCGGATCTTACTTCTATTCTATTTATGTAGGAATAGAGAAGTTGTTTAATAGACCTCGGAGTCAAATATTTAGAAATTAGCCATTAAAAAAGTAATGTAATTAAAACTAAAATTCCAACGCTTTAGGAAGCTAAGGTTTCTTTAATTAGCTCTAAAGCTAAACGGAAGTAGTTTAGATATAATGTAAATTATTGTGATAAAATCAAGTGATATATTATAGTGCTAAAAGTTGACGCATTTGAAAGGATATCGCCTATATAAGAAAGGACCTTAAAGAGGACAACATGTAAAATCTTTTTTAAAACCTTTGAAAAAGTATGCAGTCTAATAATTCAAGAGATAAAAAGCATCCAGTATTCCCTCGAATTATGATCCGAGTTGTTACGAGGCACTCCAACTTTACATGAGTCCTATTACCCTTAAACTCAATTTTAACGTATTTTTGTCATCTTTTTGTGCTGACATGACGCCTTTATTACATAAAAATGGGGCTCATATCAAAGGTATCACATCAGCTAAAAAGAGTGACAAAAATACACTAAAATTAAGTTCGAGAGAGTAATAGGACCCCTGTGAACATGTTGTCCCTATATGATGTTTGTTTGTTTCTATAGAAAGACACAATATTTGACCATTAAATGAATGAAGCCAACATACTTTTTGTTCCTAACTAACCAACCCACAAGAGAGGCCCCAATCTTACCAGCTTTGAGGTGGACGAATCAATAAAATAAATAAAACTTAGTAGACCTTTTATAATGATAAATTTGATCTAACTTTCTTCTTGATGTTGATTGAGTTGGAGTTGAATAATTAATCAATGAAATAAATAAAACTTAGTATACCTTTTATAATGATAAATTTGATCAACTTTCTTGTTGATGTTGATTGAGTTGGAGTAAAATAACAATTGTAGAAATGTTGATAGTGAATGTACTGACTTCTGATGAAAAATAATTATAGTTGATGAGGGTTCATCATTCAAAAATATTATTGTATAAGAGATTTAAAATAGATTTTCTTTTTACTTGTTTATTCTAGCAAATTAAGAAAAAAAATATTATTTTCTTTCAATACTATTTTTATTATTAAATAAATTTAAATTTTCAAGCATAATTAATAAGATTAATTCAGTAAAGCCAATCATTAGTAAATACATTTTTTAAATAAAATAAAATTGAGGGAGTAAGTAGTTACGCATTAGATTATTAAAGAAAAAAATGTCAATTTCAAGTTAAGGATATTTATGAGGAACTTTAATTTAATAAAAAGCTTTGTTTAGAGAGGACAAAAATTGAATATAATCATAAGGCTATTTTCTTGATCCTATATATAATTATGAGTAGGTGCTCTTATTCAATATCCACTAACATACAACAGTCATAAGGCTTCTAAATTCATATATAAAATCATTTCTATTTTCATCTGTCAAGATCTTATCAATTTTGTATACGGAAAAAGGTTAAAAATACCTTTGAACTATTTAAAATGAATCAAAAATATCTTTCGTTAGTTTTTTGGCTTAAAAATACCCTTTCGTTAAATATTGGACTCAAAAATATCCCTTTGCTTAACAGAATTCCACCAAACATACCACCTAAACAAAAAAGTCCACGTGACCATGCCACATCACCATCACGTCATCTTTAATTTTACAATCCAAATAATAAACCGACCCGACCCATAATTAAAATAATCCTATCCAAAGTGAAATAAGAAAGGGTATAAAATCTTCTTCGGCTTTCTTGATTTTTTCTTTTTTGATAACGTAGTTTAATTCTGGTTTGTGCAATATGGTGAGCTATCGACCTCAATATAACTTACGTACATTTAATGAGAATTACAATTATGATAATAGCATTGAAGACCGAGGAAATTGAAATTTAAAAGAGATAGAGAAACCTAACCGTTGTCGGCAGGATAAATTTAATTTACTTCTTCACAAGCCTATCCCCCTGATAATCTTGCGTACATATATATATATTTGAGCAATTTGTATTGTATATATGTAATTGTATTCAGTTTATCTAGAGTAACAACAAGAAACTTTTAATCTGAAGAATCCAGGATCTTAGCGTTTAGGTAACATAATTCGATGTATATTCTACACGTGTGCGCGTACACATATATATCGAATAGTAAATTTCACCTCAAAATACTTACAAATACTATAACACTGAAAGTGATAAGCAAATGAAAAACAATATATTAACTTGACTAATGCTTTAAATCATGTACTTTTTCGAATTGAGGAATAAAATTGGAAGTTATATATATCTTATACTAGTGTGCTCGTGCCTATGATTGAAGATAAAACAGTTATATTTCATAATATGTGGTACAAAGAGTTATGCTTCATAGTATGCGGAACAAAGATTACATTGTTATGTTGTTAGCTTGTGAAAGTATTACATATAATCATTTGTTGGTACAAACAGTGCTAGAGTTGTGGTACATTGTTGGCAACAGTGGTGGAGAACTAAGACGAACTTTTGTGAATTGAACTTCTTAAACGTCTTCTTCTTTGGGTGTTGTGTTGCGACATCACCTTCAACATAGCAAGATATAATGTTCCAATATCTAGATCTGTCACAAAATAATGTAAACAGTAATTATTCATGACACAAGGACAAAAACAAATTATTACTGATCCAATAACTGCACTACTCAAGATGCATAAAGAAAAACGTGGATAAACAAAAGCTTATTAATAACTATTCTTTATAAAAAAAAAAGTACTTCATTGTATCATTCCCTTTTTGAAGGATGTCATCCAATATTGTTGTTCCTGGCATTCTCATTTTCAGAAAGCTATTTATCTGAATGTCTCTTGTATACCAAGTACCAATGGATCAGCATTGTGAATCTCATCTACATTGTCTCCTATAATGTTACTTAAAATTGATTTGGTATTACATAATATTACTGTTAAAGGAAGCTATCTATTTTAGTATGTATTTAAAGTATTAAATAAGTGTTAAGAGACCTAGTCGGAATTCAGAAAAAATGGTGAATACCAAGTAATGAATCTTACTCTCTATCTTTTTCACAGTTGGAGATGCTCCCTTTGCTGATTCTGCCATCTGCACAGAAAGATTGATTTTTTATTTAACTGCTCCAAGCTCTCAAAGGAATAAGGAAGAGTAATAGAAAAGAATATATCACAGAACTACAAAAGTAGAAGCAAACCAACAGCTCTTAATAAGTATTCTGATAGTTTGAAATAAGAGTATTTTATGGTAATAAGCCATTTCATATAGAATGTTATCAAGTCATAAAATTCAAATGGTTTGCAACTATGTTATTTCAAATAAAAAGTTAGTAGTCATGTTATTATAACTGTCCACAATTTATGTTAAGCCACCGCCGCTACTAGAACCACTGCATTCACCAGCACTGCTACCAGAACTACCGTATCCACCACTAGTACCGCTTGTACCACCGTATCTACCAACCACATGAAATCTTTACATGTTCTACCTTTATTCCATTGTACCCAAGACGTTCTGTGAGGCTTCCAGCAACAAGAACAAATGCAGCCTTCTATGTTTCTTTGATTCCAGCCTCCTCAAATTGAACAAAACTATCGTCAGCATATGTCAAAACCTCTCCTGATGGAACCTGCAGAAGTTTGCATCCATCTTAGAATGCATGACTAATCAAGAGCAAAGCATCCATTACTTTCCAAAATTTTCAAGGTGATCAGAGGAGTGAGCAAGAAAATATAATCAAATTCTAACCACAGTGAGCATCAGCTATCATATTGCACAAGAAACACAAGAAAATGTGTTGCTAGTTTATTGCAGCATGCATAGTAACAGGAGAGAGTAGCTGCATGAAAAATACCGTATAGAAACAACTCCTTTTGGAAATAATATACTTGTGATTAAAAAGCTCAGCTTACATATTATCGCTTCCCTCATTAGGAAGAAGATTATTAAATGTAGGAGTGATTTTTTGTTTAATACTGTGAGCAAGCAGAAAATATGAGAACTCAACAAAAGACATAAGAAAATATAACCATGCCGGGACCATAAGAAATGAGCTAACAATTTACTGAAATTGCATCGAAATGGATAAGAAATTATAGACAAGCAACTTATGGAGCCTCTTAAATGAAATCCAAATGATTTTGTAGATTTTTCCTCTGTTTTTTTTATCTAACAAGCATGCGTTATGTTTAATACATATATCAATTTGCAGTTATCTTGTAAATTGATTACAAATAAGCCTATGATAGAGAGAAGTTACCTGCTACAAAGAAGGATTTTTCCCAGAATTATCATAGATCTTTTCAATTGTGTAAACAAAAAGTTCAAAACTGAGGTTATGGAGTCACACCTGCAATATTGGAGATTTCAATTACAAGAAAAAAATCAAGGATTAACCTATTACAACAGTAATTGAATTGATACAACAACAACAACAACAAACTTAGTGTTACGCAGTTCATACCACTACTTCTGGTTGTTACATTGCTTTGTTGAATAAATATATTTGTAACTTTTGAATAGCTAAATCATTGTGCTCAAGACATTCATTACACAGAAGGTTACTATTTTTCATAATGAGAAATCTATTTATTCTTTTGGTACCATAATTTACTACATGAATTTAGTAGTTTGAAAGAGTTTTTACCAGAACATTCTGAGTCCTCAAATGCGTAAGCCAATTTTGTTCTCTAAATATCTGAATACGTTTGAAAGAGTAGATAGTTTAGTAATTTGTATTCTTTCAATATGGAATAATGATGAACTAAAGAAGAAAATGTATATTAAGGAGATGACTAACCTATTGAGCCGTTGGGTAGATGATAGAGGGTAAGTTGATAGTTTTTTCTCCAAAAATGTTCATAGTGGTACAAATAAGGAAGAACAATATTTCACAAAATTCACAAACTCCTTTGTTCCACAAAACTTAAAAGTAACTGCAAAAGAAAAATTGGCCAACCTGCAAATATATTTAACAAGAATGAAAGAGAGTGTAATATAAATAGTGAGAAAATAGTATAGCATAAATTATATTGAAGATATTATAAATATTAAGAGCCTCTTATATTACTATTATTGGAAAAAATTTCTTCAGGACAATCAAGTAAAAGCAACTATTTACGGTGATGATATCCCTTTTATCAAGATATGTTTCAACTGTTTCACACATATTTGATAACGGGTGCACGCATACAACAACCAACTTTAAAATATGAAACACCATTGCACACATTCGACTGGATTATTGATAAAAAAAAATCATAGTGGATGCATTTGGTAAAAATGACTCAAATAAAGCGAAGTTACCACCACCTCGGATGGTCAATGCCACATCATTTCAAGAAATCAACAACCAAGCCTCTAGAGCTTCAAAAGAACAACTTCAGAAAGCAGAATACAGTATGTTCATTTCATTCTTTCTATCATTAAATATCTCCTTCAACACAAACTAACATATACCTTCTTCCCTACAGATGTGTTGTACTCTTTATCGTTCAAGAAGTATTTTTTTTTGTTCAGATGGCATTTCTTTATAATCAAGACGACGTCGGAAATTTTTCTCCATTTGGGTATTAGTCATCTTTCTTTTTATTTGAGACATTTGATTTCGCAATGATTTTGTTTTATACTTTTTTGTTGTTGTTTTTTAATTCCTACAAATAAAACATAGGGTTATATAATAGGATTAAAAATGAAATAGAACAAATTTAGGTTATATAATTGAAAACACAAGATCATAGTGTGCATTGAATGTGGAAAAGCAGAATAAGAAGATATCTCAATTGAATGTGCTAACTAAAATATTACCCTCTAAGTGAAACACTGTACGATAAAATAAATTTAGGTTATAGAATAACCCAAGATCATAGTGTGCATTGAGTACGTAAAATAGAATAAGAAGATATCTCATTTGAATGTGGTAACTGAAATATTACCTTCTAAGAGAAACACTGTACAGCAGCAGAAGTAGAAAGTTTGTGTACAAAAGTTATAAATGCAGAGAAAGAAAAACAAATAAGATTTGAAGATTACTAAAATTCTTTTTTTAAATTGAAATACTCATAAATGAAATTATCGGGATTTTACATATAGTACTACATATAGTAGTAGTTACACTAAATCATAAGTCATATGGAAGGATTACACAGTACGTAATTAAATACCTTGGAGATAATAAGAATCTGTAACATAAATGATACTTACATCTAGTATGAAAACATTACCTAGTAAATGAAAGATTGTATAATAGCACAAATAAAGAACAAAAGGAGCAAAAAAGAAAACTATTATAACCAACTCTGCCAATGTTTATTCTGGGGATAGTTAGAGAAAGGAATATGAGTGACGCCGATGAGAGTAAAATGGCTAACTTAGCAACTGATTATATTGACTAACAACAACAACAACAACAACAAACAAACAACAAACTCAGTGTATTCCCACCAAGTGGGGTTTGGGGAGGGTAAAATGTACGCAGTCCATACCGCTACCTCCGAAGAAGTAGAAAGGTTGTTTCCGATAGAATACGGTGTAAAAGAATTTTCACTTAATCAATGTAATTTAGCTATGTAAAGTTGTGTTAGGAGATCACTTGTGTAATTTTATAGGTTACTAAGCAATTTCTTACTCTTATTTTTTATTACTACTTGTTGTCTTGTATGCCTCTATTTCTTTTACTATGTTGCTATTGTTACTGTTTATGTCTTCATAAATGGAGCATTTTGCTTTCTTTGAACCAAGGATCTATTAAAAATAGCATATCTACGACAAGGTAGGGGTAAAGTCCGCATATACTCTATCCTCCCCAGACCCAGACTACACTGAAGATATTATTTTGACTTTCTAACAATCGTTGCTGGTTTGAGTAATATCAAAAGACAAGCTTTGTCAATTCAATGAAAGAAACCTGCATCATTTGACTGAGTGGGTTGTCATAAGTGATGAGTTGTGGGATTGAAATGATTTTAAAGTCTTTGAACCAATTGTATTTACTTCAACATCATTATAATTGTTACACAAGTGAAATATCAAAAGTTCCATTTGCTGCTCCCTATTTTTCCCAAGAGGAGAACATGAAAACTTTGGGGGGATAATCAGAAGAACTGCCTCGCAATTGCTCTACTTTGATACAACAACATGATCGAGTGAAATTCTACAAGTGAGGTCTGGCAAGGGTAGAGGGTATAGAGACCTTACCCCTTCGATCTAAAATTGAGAAAATTATGACTTCTTTTATCTTAGAACTAGTTTCTTATCAACTCCGTATTAAACAAATACCATTTACCAAAAGTTAAGAAGGCAAAAATAAGCAAAATCTTTAATTTTTCGAAGCTGTTTTCTTCACCAATAGACAATATCACGAAAATAACATAAATTTCACACATGTATTCATCAATAGAAATAACAAAGAAAGATACTACCAGAAGTTAAGAACACAGACATCACGCAAAATCCCTAATTTTTCAGACTATTTTCTTCGTTTTTTTGTTAAGATACGAAAAGAGGAAGTAAACAGAATTCTCATCAACTCGGTATTAAACAAATACCATTTAGCAAATGTTACGAAGGCAAAAATGAAGCAAAATTCTTAATTTTTTCGAACTGTTTTCTTCATCAATAGAAATCAATGTCACAGCAATAACATAAACTCCAGAGATGAATTCATCAATAGAAAGCACAAACAAAGATTTTATCAGAAGCTAAGAACGCAGAAATCGCGCGAAATCTCGACTTTTTCGACCTCTTTTTTTTATTGTTTATTAAGAAAAGGAAAAGTAAATTTTGGGAAAATTATTAAAGGCAGTGGAAGAAAATAACTGTAAATAATAGTGACCACATATTTGTCGTCGGTGATTATTGAAAAAGATATATTTAGCAAAAGGTCCTCATTGTTGAGGAAATAGTCTTCATTTACCCAAAGACCTTTTTATATATAAGAGTGATATTTACTCAAAAGTCATTTTCATATAGGACAAAATTGTAGTACACCAACTTTTCAGTGTTGACGTTTCAGATCAGTGAATAAATCGAAAGGAAAGGAAAGAATAGACCTTTCTCGCTCGGCGTCTAAAGCGCACTATGCTCCGCTTCAACAAATGAGAGTTTTCGGGGCAGCGAAAAGAGTCGAGTCGATCAAGCTCGACGATTTCATTTATATATAGGAATAATATTGTAGAATTAATTATTCAATAAAAAACTTTGTTTTCAATGACTTAAACTCAACACTTTTAATAAAAAAAGAGAAATTTTAATTATCTCATGGAGCCAAAATTATTATTGGTGTAGGGTCAAGTTTTTATCACTTCATATAAATACTTTTCCCTATCCATTAAATATAATGTTGCTGGTAAGAGTTGCATGCATGTGATAAAATTTATATAGATGGGATCTTTGCAAGTCAGAATGTTTGACCAAAAAAAGGGTGAACTATTGCCATTACTTGAAAAATGTACTTAGGGGTAGATTTGTGTGCCCCAGCCAAATCTTTTTCTTCACATGGTGTAAAAATATATAATAATGTAAAAAGGGAAATAACATAATATAAAATTTATAGACTCCTAAAGTACATAGCACATCCATTTGTAAAGTACAAAAATAAGGGTGTAAGATTTAGGGGTGTACATAGGTTAGGTTGGTTCGATTTTTATTAAAAAATAAATAAATCAATCATGTCGGTTTATTAAAATTATAAATTAAATCAAATTAACATAAAATTAGTTTTTTCGGTTTGGGTTTTAGTCGATTTTTTTGGGTTTTTCGATTTTTTCGAATTTTTTTTATAATCTTTAGATTTTTCAATTATATTGTGATCGAAGACTAAATCAAATATGTTTTCACTCATGTGCTAAGGAAAAATCATAATTATGAAAAAATGAAGAGCGGAAACTCTCTTGAAACTAAAAAGTGAGATGAAGAGTGAAAAATTTAGGTTTTAAGTTTATATTGGGTTTTCGATCATTTAATTATCAATTAATGGACAAATATTACAACTTAAAGGCCCAAATCTAAATATATATATAGGGCAAAATTCAGAAATAGCATATTTATCCCCTTAATATATCTACATCTATTTTCAAATTATTGAAAATTACTAAAACTAGTTAAAAAAGTATTTAAAAAGTAGATTAGAATTAATATTTTATGTATAAAAAAGTTTGAATATATATATATATATATATATATATATATATATATATATATATATATATATATTATGTCGGTTTGATTCGGGTTTGGTTTGACTTTTTTTTGTGTTAACATCAAACCAAATCAAGAATGGTCGAGTTTTTTTCTAGCGCCAAACCAATCAAACCAAACCATAAGTCGATTTTTTTCTCAGTTTGATTTGGTTCGTCAGTTCGATTTGACTTGACGATTTGGTCTTACACCGATTGCTAATTTGTACTTGTCAACTACAAGGAAATTACATTTCATTTTAGTTAAGTAGACATAATAAAACTAAATTTAAGAAGTGGGGACAAATTATTGAATAACTAGTCAACTTTTTCTTCTCCAAATAACTTTTGGGTGTTTGTTTTTTGAAAAAGAAATGGTTGACTATCAACAATTATGAAGATTTATGAAAATAAAATAAAAATAATGAATGTGGTAGTTTTAGAGTGTGTTTAGATAAGATTAAAATTTGATAAAATTAGATTTTAATAACTTTTTAGTTTTTTAGGTATTTGGTAAATTAAAAAGAGTTTAAAAAAAGCTAAAAGTGAATTAAAAAAAGTAAAAATTGAGAAGTTGGATACCCCTAACTTTTTACTTTTTAGATTAATTTTTTTTTTTAGGTTTGAACAAAACATGTATCTTTTTATTCCTTATATTTTCTTCTAATTCCAATAATACCCTAAACTTTATAGCCCTTATTAATTTTTCTTTCTTTTTCTTTCTGTCGCTTTTTTTCATCCTTTCCCTCTAGTTTTCTTTCATCCTTCTCCTTTATTTTCAGAGAATCCATCATTACATAAAAAAACATTCAAAAAATTTATCGTCAAATCGAGCTTGTGTTAAGTTCTTCTCTATCCGTTCATATAGAATCTCTGGGTGTTATTTAAATTTTAAAAATTGATTCTTTTAAATAGTTTGTTTCATTCCTAAAAATTTTATATTGTTTACAAGCTTGCAATATTACAATATAATACTATATTTATATAAAAAATATCTTAAAATTTTTATTTTTTAATATTTAAAAATAAAAAAGTAACTTATATTTATAAATTGGCATGACATAATCACTTTATGTTGAAAGTGTATTTAAATAGAAATTATTTTTAAAGTATTAGAATTAAAAATCATAAATAATTCGCGTTATTATGTGTTAGCTGTTTTAAGGATATTTAAGTTATTTTGACAACAAAAAAGTGATTGTCAAACTTGTTACCAAACACATCAACAATTTTTTTCAGTTTGAGCACTTCTATCAAAACACTTATCTGCTTAATTTAAAAACACTTATTTTAAGCTTTTAATCACTTAAGTTAAAAAAAAAAATTTAATCCTATCCAAACGGGCTCTTAATCTATCCAATTTTTCTTGCAGAAATTTGGTGAATTTTATACATACACAATTTTTTTCTTCTTTTAAGAACTTGTTAATTAAAGGTGAAGAAATTTACTCATTAGTAAAATAAATCTAAGTGATAAAGAGCTTCCTCTTTCATTATTTGATAAGCTTACTATCATTTGTTTGTTTGATCACTTTCATGATAAGTTTTAAAATTTATTGATTAACCATAAAAGAATTTAACATTTATTGGTAGACCAAAAAAATTATCTTTTTTAAAGTTCTTTTTTCATAAACTTGTTTGATTATACTTTATGTTGATTTTTCACACAAATTTGAAAATAAAAAAGTTTTACAAGTTCTAAACCACTTCTTTAATTAAAATAAATTTTCTCAAATTTTTTCCAAGAGGCATTTAACACCTGTTTTTTAAAAAGATGAGAATGCGCTAAGAGAAAAGAAATCATCATAGGCTGCAATTTTAAGTAAAGGAGTGTTACATATTATTGCAAGCACTTTTGGTACATATATTAGACATAACACAACTTCAATTTTCAATTATCCTCACGTTTAGTGACATAATTAATATTTTTAATTCAAAAAATTTAACAATAGAATCTTTTATTTTTTTTTTAATCTTAATTGCATATTATATTTTTTCGAACGAGGAGGATTGAAATTTCTTTTTCCTAAATCTTTAGCTTTATCACCGCCCATGCTCCTACCGAAAAGTCCATCCCTTAATTTCCTAATTTTATTTCAGTTCGAATAGGAATCTTTGAAAAGTTTAAATACCATTTCATTAGTAAATGAATTTTTACAAAAAGCAAATAAAAATCAACCTTTTGCTTATAATTAAAATTAACTTTACTTAAATCGAGAATTTATTAAAAAAAATATCTCTATTTAAAGTTGCATGCATGTTATGACCTTTCACAAATTACATGTGTAATTATATTAAATAAAAAAAAAAAGTTGGAGAAAAAAAGCAGCAGACAGGGTATTTTCTTCGCTAAAATTCCTTGACACGTTAAAATTTTGAGAGACAATCAAATTTTTTTATATATTGTTTAAGTACTTTTAATTATTAATACTAGAATTATAATATTACTTTTTATTTAATTTCCAAATATGTATATATATTTAATTTAAAAGAAAAACTTTAAATATTTCTATAGCCAGATTCACATACTTAAAAAATATTAAAAATATAAATTTAATATAACTTTTCATTTTTATCAAATAAAAAATAGACCTTATAATACTTTTCAAAGTTAATTAGTTGTCAAATGAGTAAATTTAAAAAAAAATTAAATGATTCTTATTTTAAAATACCACTAAATACCTCAATAATTCGCTTATTACTAAAAAAAAAATAAAAAAAAATACCCAATAATCGTTTATTACGAAATGGAGGAAGTAATATATATATATATATATACTATTACTCTCTTTGTTGTCTAGCATATTTGAGCGCCTCCTTGTTCAATCAATCATCATCCTTCATCTCCATCCTCAGCTCCTTATTATATGCTCCTGCGCACACAATTTCGAAATCGAATATTCGAATCCTTTTCGTATCAGAGATCCCTCGAAATTCGTGCTGATGATGCGAAGTCTCTTGAAGATTGGCAATAGCTAGTTGATGAGAAATCTCCAGTAGTACTGAATCGAATAAGATAACTAGTTTGTTTGTTGCTGCTCATCTAACAGCTTGCTCGCTCGCTCTTTTTTTGGCGAAGTCCAGATTCGTCAATCCTCAGGTAATTAATGTGTAGAGTTGCTTTTAAAACTATTAAAGTAAGCAAGCGAAAAAAATAATAATATGTATATATGTTTCAGTTGATTAAACAGAATTATGTATATGTATGCATGCTTAATAGTACTATTTTGATTTGAAAATTTTACAAAATTGCGTTTTCAAGCTGTGTCTGTTGCTGAATTTTTACTAGAACGGCGTATCTGTTGATTTGTACCGATATCCTGTTATTGATTGGAATTTACTTGAAATAGAGGCTCATCTAAGAGCTCTTTTTTTTTTTTTTTTCCAATTGCGGAGTGTCATCTTCAGGTAATGTGTGGAAGTTGATTTCAAAAGCAAAAGCAAAAAAAGTTTCAGTTGATTAAACTGAGATAGATATGTATGCGTGCTTAATAGTATTTTGATTTCAAAATTGCATTTTCAATCTGTGTCTGTAGCTGAATTTTGACTAGAACGGCGTATCTGTTGAGGTATCTGCCAACTCCATTGATTTGTACCATTATCCTGTTATTTTTTGGAATTTAAATAGAGGCTCATCTAAGAGCTCTTATTTTGTAGCGAATTGCAGATTTTCATCTTCAAGTAATGTGTAGAAGTTGCTTTCAAAAGCAAAAGCAAACAAAGTTTCACTTGATTAAACTGAGATAGATATGTAGGCATGTTTAATAGTGGATTGATTTGAAAAATTTCGACTGTTAATGAATAATAGCACTTTTAAGCTGTTTTTGTTGCTAAATTTTGACTAGAACAGTTTAACTGTTGAAGTATCTGCCAACTTCATTGATTTGTGCCGATATCCTTTTCTTTTTTCTTTTTTTGGAATTTTCTAGAAATAGAGGCTCATCTAAGAGCTCTTTTTTCTTTGGGGGGGGGGGGGGGGGGATTGCAGATTGTCATCTTCAGGTAATGTGTAGAAGTTGCTTTCAAAAGCTAAAGCAAAAAAAGTTCAGTTGATTAAACTGAGATAGAGATGTAGGCATGCTTAATAGTGGATTGATTTGAAAAATTTTCGACTTTTACTGAATAATTGCACTTTTAAGCTGTTTCTGTTGCTGATTTTGAACCTTTTTTTAATGAGTTATAGGTCAAAAGCACACCTAAGTATCCCCATTTATTGAGTTGCACATGTGAACTTTTAATTTTGCAAGTTTCTCACAAAACTATTACTAATTATTTATCAAAACACACCTCAACTATTAGTTAGATAGGAAAGTGAACACTTGATAGTTAGAGATGTGTTTCAATAAATAGTTGGTAATAGTTCAGGTAGGAAATTAGAAAAATCGGGATACTTTAGGGTTCTTTTGACCTTTTACTCCTTTTTTAATTCGAATTTTGACTAGAACGGCTTAACTTTTGAAGTATCTGCCAATTTCATTGGTTTGTACTGATATCCTGTTTTCCCTTTTTTTTAATATAAATTTTGTTGACTACGGCTTAAAGTATTGAAATATCTACCAATTACTACATCTGTGTTATCACTATTCCTTTTTTGATTCTGTGTTTTAATGGGAATTTTGAATTTTAACGAGAATGGCTTTGTTTTTGCTGCTGGTTAATTTCTGCATTTTTATGTGAATATTCAGAGTGATTGGTGTGTGTGATCTATGTTTCTTCTTCACTTTTATGTGTATAATGTTTTTCTAATGCTTGTCAGAGTATTAGTAGTAGTTGTGCCTGACCTGCAGATAATATGTCAAACTTTGTAGCAATTTGTGGACATTGAAATGTACATGGTCATTAATATGCAATTCAGATTTGGCACTGATTTTTAGGGCCCAGCAATTCCATCTCACCGGTGATCTCGTCAAACTCTCGGAAGTTGCTAAAAAGTTTTCAAACTCTTGACTGGTCTGAAATGGCATGACGGGTCACCTGATATAATTGTCGTTTTAGTTCTGTATAAATTCTTCAATTGGGGAGTTGACCTGTCATGTTTTATTTAGTACGAAATCAGGGGTTGTTCCGAAGAAAATGTGTTATTTGATTATTAATTAAAACTATGATAATAAACTATAGTTTGGTGATGCACGTTAATTGTTCATTACATAAGATTTCACTCTCCAAACTATAGAAAGAATTTCACAACACTCTAGGTGATCAGCTGTTTCAGTAAGTATTGTACTATATTCAAATGGGATTGGTTTAATTGCCTTCTCAATTTTCATCAGCCAAGCAGTTCTAGCTCTATAGTATTTGAGAAACAGTTTCTCATTGTCTGAAATTCTGCGCATTTCTTTTCCTTTTTAAAAAAAAGAATCTCATGTCTTTGTCTTTCTACTTTTCTTTTCGTTGTACAGTGAAAAATGGTTGCTTTTGGAAAGAAGTTGAAGGACAGACAGATCCAAGAATGGCAAGGGTAAGCAGAGTATCCCTTATAAAGATCTAGTTGTTGTAGCTTTCTTTCATTTAAACTTGCTGAATACTAGAGCATGCATTTTCTTTCGCTGGTTTACATTTGACTGCACATGTAATTTCCATGGGAGCATGTTAAATGCATTTCAACCTTACTACACTTGGAAGTTCTTTTTCCAGTGCTAATACAATTTCAATGAGTGACATGTAGTGGAACTATAATATCTGCTGTACAACAGTAGGACACAAGCTCAGTCAAGAGGATCTTGACAGTGTTTTAACCACAAGTTAAATGAACGACAGTTAAATCGCAGGAAAAACAACTAGGAAACTTGTGAGAGGGTTAAGGAAACACGTTATTTTGTGATAATAAAAGAGACAAAGCAGAATTATGTGGAGACATGTGAAGGGAAATAGCTAAGCCAAGAGATATATTTGACACTACCTCTCGAAGGAAACGAAACAAGGAAACTCGAAAAAGTTTTGCATTGGATCCACCGACATATTTGATTGTTTTGTCAGAATTGATTGGTTTTTGTATACTTGAAGAGGTTTATGTTTGGACTTTGCAGATATTACATCAACTACAAATTAATGAAGAAAAAGGTTAAGCAGTACAGTAACCAAATCAAAGCTGGAGCACTAGATCGTCGACATGTTCTTAAGGATTTCTCACGGATGCTAGACAATCAGGTAAAAATATGAGGGTTGTGCACTAGCATCTCTTATGTGCATATCAGCCAGATCTGGTTAGGTTGGTTTGTTGATCTTTACTGACAGATTCTCCTAAACATTTTGTACTATAAGAGTAAGTTATGAGGCTCGCCAATACATTTGTTATTCTTTAAAGTACTTTTAGGTGACTGAGAAAAAGCATCCTTTCTCCCAAATACTGACTATTTGGAGTTTCTTAGAGAGCTATTATTCAGTCTCATCTGAATAATTAGCATGTCATGGAACCCTGATCTGTTTTCTGTCTCCCCTTCCCTAGGAGAGTAGTTATGGTTCAGTCCATGCCTTCTTCCTCCATGTTTATTTTTTTCGTCTGGCTATTGCGTCATCTCTTCCCTACCTAACCCCCCTTGTCTGTGTTCTAAATAGGGATTTGGATAGGTGAATCATCAACTGGCAGTTTTCAAGAATTAGCCTGATTTTTTTTATTTGCTAATGCCTTATTCATGTAGTGTTTAAAAGGATGCTTCTTATAGGGAAGAAACATTCTGTTACACTGGGATCCATATTTTTACTTAAGCAGGAAAACATTAACGCATCTGTAATTTTCCTAACTCTTGCAGATTGAAAGAATTGTTCTGTTTATGTTAGAACAACAAGGAGTGCTGGCAAGCAGAATCTCTGAACTTAACAAACAGCAAGATTCTCTTCAAGAACAGCCTGATATATCGAAAATAACTGAGTTGCGAGAAGCTTATAGAGATGTGGGACGTGATCTTCTGAAGCTTCTCTTTTTCGTTGAAATAAATGCCATTGGGTTGCGGAAGATCCTCAAGAAATTTGACAAACGTTTTGGGTATCGATTCACTGATTATTATGTCAAAACCCGGGCTAATCATCCTTATTCCCAACTTCAGCAAGTTTTCAAGCATGTGGTAATTTGTTAAACTCAACTAGCTGCTTTTTTTCCCCATCTTCATCTACTAGTAATAACATGACTGCTGTAGTTCTATCGCATCAACTAGCACTACTGCGATTACTAGGTTTACTATTTCTAGTTGGCATTCTTATGAGAAAACAAAAAAGAAGAGCTAGACACAGTGCATTATTGAATCTTCAGTATTCATGACGAGAAAATGTGAATTTCCTTCAGAAATTTGATTAATTTGTCCAAGGGCAAAATCTCACTGACAAATGACAACAGGTCAAGGTGGACGCTACTGACCATGAATGGTGATTGCAGGGACTAGGGGCAGTTGTTGGAGCAATATCTCGTAATCTTGCTGACCTTCAGGACCGTCAAGGAAGCTACTTGTCAATTTATGACCAGCCTTCTCTTCCACTCCAGGTTTTCCTCTACATCCTTTAATCTTTTTTGTATTATGCTTGATATATAAATCCTCTGTGCATCTAAGTATCTTGAACTAATAATTTTAAGGCTTTCTCTACTGTATTCTTATATGTTGAGTTGTTTTGCAGGATTCTGTTGTTGACTCAATGCAAGCAGCTGTTGATAGATTAAGTCATTCAACAAACTTCCTCAACTTTTTAGCCCAACATGCACTTATCATGCAAGAGGAGTTTCCAACTCCTGTTGAGGAACAAGTTGATGATCAGAGATACCATTTTATGTCACTTCTCTTAAACTTGGCAAATACCTTCCTCTATATGGTCAATACATATATTATTGTTCCAACAGCAGATGATTATTCTATGAGCCTTGGTGCTGCTGCAACAGTTTGTGGGATTGTGATTGGAGCCATGGCTATTGCACAGATCTTTTCCTCTGTGTATTTCAGTGCTTGGTCAAACAGGTCTTATTTCAGACCTCTGGTATTTAGCAGTATAGTTCTCTTTGTGGGGAATATCATGTATGCACTGGCTTATGATCTCCAATCAATACCAGTTCTCCTTCTTGGTCGAATATTTTGTGGGTAGGTCTCTCTCTCCCTCCCTCCCTCCCTCCCTCCCTCTCTCTCTCTCTTCCCAAATGTGTGAATTTATGCAGTGGTGGAGCCAAAATTTTCACTAAGGGCATGTGTTGCATGCACATGGTAATCTGTGATGAATATTTTAGATATTTGTTTGCTATATTTTAGGGGTGATGGTAGGGTATGGAGAAAAGAATTTAGCATATTTTAGATAAATAATCTTCAGTGATATCAAAGATGAGAATTGTGCTGAACTGATTTTGGAGAGTGATCTGTGGACTTCAAATAATTTTTTGTGTTTATTAATTTTTAACAACTTAACATAATATACTTTAGTTGCAGCGTGTCTAGGATAATCGTCAGTTGATTCTTGTGTATCGGTGGAATTAAAACATTTTTTTGGGACCAGGTGAACTAACCACCTTCAGTCTGGAATACTACAGGTCATATGAGAGAAGACTCAAATGATATGATATTAGTGAACTCAGTAGACCATTTGCTTGCTCGATTTCATACTACATTCTCATTGCATTCCTATCTCTGTTTCTTGGGAGGTTGCTTGTGATGTTGAAATGATAACTTGCACCTGAAATTAAGTTGACAGGGAGGTGCTTTCCATTTTGTTCTTGAATTTGCAGTTTGGGTTCTGCCAGAGCAGTGAACCGACGTTACATCAGTGACTGTGTGCCCCTGAAAATCCGGATGCAGGCTTCAGCTGGATTTGTCAGTGCTAGTGCTCTTGGGATGGCATGTGGCCCTGCACTTGCAGGGTTACTCCAAACTAATTTTAAGATTTACAAATTTACATTCAATCAAGATACCTTGCCTGGTTGGCTCATGGCTTTTGCATGGTTAATCTATTTGATATGGTTGTGGATCTCATTCAGAGAACCTGCTACTGAAACTGAAGTAAACACTGGTCCTCAAGAACCTGCTAATAATGGTATGTTGAACTTTTTGTTGCATGATATTGGTATAATGATGTCTCTTGTAGACTAGTATTGTGTTACAAAATTCCATAGCGTAAATTAGCACATGTCCACTCTTCTCTTCCCTCCATTCTCTATGATTTAACTGGACTGATGTCAGTTAAACTCCAAACCTGGTGCAAAATGTTTAGCTATTGCCATTATTGGAATAGCTGGCTTTTTAAGTTATGGTGAGATGTACACAAATGAGATACTGCTCTTGGTTTTGGGCTTTTGGTTAATGCTCACCAGGTTTAACGAATATCTATCTGATTATCCTATTGAATTGGTAACCACTTCTCGAGATGCTAAATTCATTGTCACTTTATTGTGTCATTAACTTGTGGCTACACAGCCTGCCAATAAGATCGCTTTTTGAGCTCAACTTTGTTATTTGTGTGGAGGATCTATTAGCATTTTCGATTTCATGAGCCCCTATACTTGGTCCCCCAACTTGTAACTGGTAGGAGATGCTTTGAAGGAAGTTGGTCCTTATGTTCTAGTAGCCTTAAAAGAAACCACGATGTTGCTGGGAAACTCCGATAATTGGATTTCCTTCATTCTAGGCACTTGGAGTAAAGTCGGTCAAAACTTGATTCGTTGTAGTAAAAGTAAGTTCTGAAAGATGTGGAACTTCAATTTCAGTCTTCTTTATTTTACATATCTTTATGAAGTACTCGCTACAGTATTTCATTAGGTAACATCTTGCTTGTACTTGATTAACTTGGATCAGTAAACTTGTGACACTAGGATGAACTAACTCTTGACTTAGCTAAACAAGAATTTAGTATAAATAATATCAGATTATATCTTCCCCAAGGCAGTGGTAAGGTTTGTGTACGCTTTACCCTCCCCAGACCTCACTTGTGGCATTTTACTGGGTATGTTGTTGTTGTTGTATATCAGATTGTGTCTTAACCCACGCTCATTGAATTATTAGCCTACAAGGATCATGTACGTTTGTCAGTCACATACTTGCTCAGTTGCATGTCCTCATATATTGTTATTCAGTCACGCACACAAATTTTTTTTTTGACTGTTATAGTTTGATAAACCACAAAGCTTAAGATGAGAGTAGATTGTATCTTTTACACATAAGTGAGGAAAATGCAGAGTATAAATATTGGAAAATTATATGTTCCATTTGAGAAGTAGAAAATTTATGAGAAAATTTCTCTTGAGCCGGGGGTCTATCGGAAACAGCCTCTCTACTTCTTCGGAGGTAGCGGTATGGACTGCGTACATTTCACCCTCCCCAGACCTCACTGTGTGGGAATATACTGGGTTGTTGTTGTTGTTGTTGTTGTTGCATTTCTTTTGATGCTGTATTATCTTCAGAAAGATTAACAAATCGATAATAGTAGAAGTTCTATTTAAGAAGTAGACATTGTCTTTCATCACTTAAAAAGTGTCATTTTTATGGTAGAACGCTAGAACATTCCTAAAAATAATACCATAAGGCTAAATCAGAGAAATGGAATGTTTGGCACATTTATAATACCTCTCCAACTTCAGTTTTTAAGTCCCAAGGCAGGAAACAAGACATAATTCACAAGAGCAAGTATTAGTAAACATCACAAAAAAGCATTACTCGTTATTGATATCTTTGCTCGCAGCATGGTGACCTCTTAGAGAACTTCTTAAAGCCCCTAAAGAACACTTTTAGTATATATTGAAAGACGCGTCACTGTATAATTCTGCTGTGTAATAAATAAGAAGCTCAATTTACATATTATATTCTACTATCATTAAAAATGTTAAGCTAATTCTTGGAGCACGAGAATGAAGTGGTTTTATAAGTTATAGATGATGTACAGTTTATTCTTTGTGCAAGTGCATCACATAACTTAGACCAGCCAGAAAAAAAAAAGTTGTCATACAAAATGGAAAAGCAGGAGTGCTTATTTAAATAGAGTCTGATGTCAACTCTATTTTTTTTTGTACCAGTAGAAAATGATGCCCTTGAAAAGGGTGTTACACAACCATTGCTCTTAAAAGCGGAGGACCATCAACAAGATGATGAGAATGACCAAGAATATGATGAGAGTGAAGAAGCTCCTGAGGAATCTCGTCAGCCAGCCAACTCTCTAGCTGAGGCATACAGTTTACTTACACCTTCGGTGAAGGTAAGTTTCCAACTCTGAATAGAGTCTATTGAGCAAGACATTGGGTCAGTGATAGTGCTTGCATTGTTTTGTCTCCTGGGAGCCCTGCCATTGGTTTGTGTTATCCACAACTTGCTCCCTGTTGTTGCTTGAACTTTGGAATTCTTCATTTTTGTAAAGATTGTGATAATGATGCCAAAGACAGAACAAGGACAGGTAAGTAGGACAAGAACTGTTGTTTATCATAATATATACCGGTGGGGGTTAGCAATGGTGATTTGCATATTGAAAGCTGTGCATGATTAGTACATAACCTTGTCTCACTAGAAGTGAAAACACAACTGTCAAGGATAAGTGTCTTGGTACTCTGGCAATGTCCATTAAAACCAGAGCTCTGGAAGTAGTTAAAGCATCTGTTGGCATTGGTGATCTAACAGGCCCAAATATTATACTAATATAATCTGATTATGCATCTACATTTCCACTTAGCTTTAAACACACAATGCTGACAAGCAGTTTCTTCTAATGGACAATCATGTTTTGGGAGGATGTGCACAATATAAGTCAAAGTACATAAATTTATGTTTTTCTAGTGCTCTGAGCTGAGATACAATGTGGAAGTGAACGGAATTGTACTCCTAATTGGGCAGTGCCTTTTCATCATAGCCAAGAAAGAAAGGGAGAAGAAAATTAATAGGATGGATCTCTCTTTGAATGCATATGGAAGAAAAAAGAAGCATATTATAATTTAATTATGTTTTAAGAAAGATTTCAACGTTAAATGAATGGTGACAAGACTTTTTCATATTTCCAGGTTCAATTATTAATCTACTTCATGCTGAAATATGCTATGGAGATTTTACTTTCAGAATCCAGTGTCGTTACAACATATTACTTTGGCTGGTCAACGGGCACTGTGGCAATTTTTCTTGCATGCCTTGGCCTCACGGTTCTTCCAATAAATGTTGTTGTTGGGAGCTACATAAGTAACATGTTCCAGGACAGGTAATTTCTTTTGCACCACAACATGCTTTGGGTGCTTACTTTCTGGGTAGATATAAATTTTGGTGCTCACATCGATGTATTATAATGAGAATGGAATAACTTCCCTTTTACTTGAATAAGAAGGCCTACTTCCAGCCAGTAGTAAGCTCAATAATATCTTTTTGGGCCTTTATTTTATCTAGTGCATTGAATTCCTTGCCCGTAGATCATTGTGCAGATAGTATTTGTTGTGGCTCTATCTCTAATCCATGTTAATTTGTTTATGCACTTAGATATTATAATTTCGTGCTATTAAAATTGCAATCACTTCTTGAAAATCAATATCTAATTACACAAGCAGAATCAAGATCATGCCTGTGAAAATTAACTGCTATCATGTTAAATATTTGCTATGGGATTCTGATAGGTTTCATCGTTTTGCAGGCAAATTTTGTTGGCATCTGAAATTATGGTTTTACTTGGTATACTTGGGAGCTTTCATGTTGTAAGCCCTTACACCGTGCCACAATATGTCATCTCCGGGCTCATAATGTTTGTAGCTGCTGAAGTGTTAGAAGGTAAGACCTGTCTGTCCCATTCTTTTTTCCTCACTAACAAACATATTTGTTGTCGACTGAACCTATCAATATGACAAAGCAAAGTAAGGTTACTAGCTCTGAGGGGGTAGTGAACCGAATTAGAGCGCGTCATAACATTCTAGGTTCTCTCAGTAATTCTATCTGTAGGTTTCTTTTCCACTTCTGTTTATAATGAGAACTACTAATTCAGAATTGATGTTTTTAAAACTCTTTCGATAAATCAAGCTTATCCAAATATCACAAACTAAACGTTTTTGATTTTAGAAACTAGGTTTAATTGTTTACAGCAGCATATATTGGATAAGTGGGTCCGTTACTATGGCTTTATATTTACGTACTCCTTAAAAGAATGCACTCCTACAAAACTAATTCTTAAGGTCTCATTACAACCTTAAGAACTCTTTTAAAGTTGTTTAAAACTTCATTTCTTATAATAGAAAAAATAGGATTTTTCAATCTAAGTGAATTGATTCCTTTCATTATATCATCGGGGGATGATGAGCCTAACCTTGCTGGTGTATCCTACTTAACCAATCTTGAGTTTGATAAACCGAACTCTTTAGCATAAACTAGGAACAATTCAATCTTGATTGTGTCCGGTCGTTTTAGCAATGTTTTACACTGCTTGCATTCTGAATCTTTCTGGATTTGACTAACATTATCAGGTGTTAATCTATCACTCCTCTCGCGAGTCATGTCATCCAGACTTTCTCGTGGAACCTACAACGGGGGTCTCTTGTCAACAGAAGCTGGCACAATTGCTCGGGTGATTGCAGATGCAACCATAACCGTTGCTGGGTATTTGGGACAGAGTAGGCTCTTGAATGTCACACTCCTCCCTTCACTTTTGATTTGTGTAGCTTCCATTATCGCGACCTGTTACACGTATAATTCTCTTTACTGAGCCCCTTTTGGATTCTTAAAATGTTCAACCATGATAGTAGCATTATCACCCCTCAATTCTTTTCCACCTCCATTTCTTATTTAGGTACTTTTGTGTAATATTGCTGTAAATTTTCGGTTAATATTAGTTCATTGATTTCTTTACTTCAACTAGGTTGTTATTGTTCAATGTCTTCTGTTTGTCCTCTGTTAAATTGCTACGCTGTATAGATAGCTTCTCTTTGTTCTACAGTCAGCCTAATTTTATATTGAGGTGCTGTTAATCCATGTGGGTATTTATCACATAAGTTATTGATTGTCATGAACTTACTCGAGCCTGGTGTTTACGCGACAAGTGGCTTTCAGACACTCAGATTGTTACCTAGTTAGTTTTAACGATGGATAGATGATATGTATTCTTACTTAAAATTGTTTGGTCCTAAGAAACATCGGATGTGAGTTAAGTACGTATCATATGTATGGTGCGGTCCAGCAAATCAGAGTACAAATGGTGTGGTGTGGTTTGAACCACCGATTAGTTTGTTGTGCAACTTTTTCAACATAGATTTGGATTAAGAAAATAAGTCGCATAAGTGACATTTCAAATTAATTGTCATCTCTCCACCAACCCAAATCGTAAACCCCCACCCCTTGTCCATCCCATCTCACCCCCACTTCCCACACTATTCAACCTCATATAATTTTCGCTAGATACCTAGCTTTTGGGATAGTGTTTTCTTGTTTTTTATAACAAAATACTAGAAAAAGAAACTCTTTTTTAAGAAAATATTTTCCATCGTGCTAAACACACCCTAGATGTGTGAATTTTCATAAAAGATAATTATTCGATACTGCTTTGATATGCTTGATATGCTAACTTGAGTCTAGAGATTTTCTGGAAATTTCTCTATCTTCACAAGAGAGTTAAGGTTCATGTATTTGTTATTCTTTTCGACTTCACTTGCAGGATTACACTGAATATGTGAATGGTTGTTATAATAAAAATAACAGATATTAGAAAAATATTTCACCCCTACTGTTTGTTGTTTGTTCATGATGGATAAGTAGCAATTGACGTGCCACCTCCACCTAGCTTCCCCACTTAATTAATTTCTACGGTCAATCTACCAACTAAGTAGTCATTAATTATTTAATTATGTTGAAAAATTTTAAATTGTCCTTCCTACAAACTGACAATATTGTAGCTTTGTATTGACGATCTTGGCCTTGGGAAAAAGTACATTGTACTACTATCGAAGTAGAAATAAAAACTCTTTTGGGGGGTCTCATTAGTCATTATTGTCTATTAACGACTATTTTAACAAATGCTAACTAAAATCATGTTGAGTCGATGTACTATGCTACATATGTATTGAATTTCATTCATTACGAATGTGTTTTCTCGATATCAATCTAAGTTCTAACTTTCGGCTCAAAAGAGGTCAATATGTGATGAGATGAGTGTTGTTTCTCCGATTCTTGATTAAAGGTCTAAGTTTAAATTTTGAAAATAAAGAAATTCCAAACAGAAAACCGTTTCACTATTTGGTCCCTATTCCGGACATTCACAGTTTCTCATTACCTTTAATTTTTGTGTGGTCAATTTAGGTTCTTTGTGGCTCTACAACTTCTTGGTTGGAAGTTGAGTTGTAGTACTAGCTATTCATCAAGAAAACTTGATTATATATCATGAATTTTGATGACTTATTTTTTATTGTCCTTTGTCAAATTGGGACCCTTGAAAATAATTGGAGATTAAATTAGAGCTACTTCACCACCAATTTATTAAATATAGCATTAAATATAATGAAAAGGGGTTGGTTGAAACTTGAAACACAAAATAAGAACAATAATTAACAAATGCACTGTGACCTCAAACTCAAAATAGAGATCATTGAGCTATATATGTGGTTGTACATTAAAGTGTACTAGGAAAATTGTTTTAAGTTTTATTTCTCTCATTTATCTCTAGCTACTCAAAGTAGTTGTTACAAAATAATACTCATTAAAATAAATAAAACCTATCTAGAAATTAGTTATGAAATTTGTCGTTGAATAGTTTGTAACTAACAAGAATGTTTTGACAATCTTCATTAATATATTGTTAAAAAAAGATTAACAACGAATTTTTATAATGAAAGTGGGTATAAATAGATAAAATCCGTTTGAAAAGTTTAGTACTTTACTTATTTTATAGTCTTTGTAATACAGGCTTCGCTAATAAAATCTGATTTCTATTCGTCATTATACATGCTCCGCAACAAATAAAATTTGGCTTGTTATTATTCATCATAATTATACGTTCCACAGCTAGCTAAATGCCAATAAAACAATAATTCAATTAGGTATCATAATTTCAAATCGTTATTAATGTTGACGGTGGGGTATTTTAAAAAACTCTTGCTTGTGAATAGTGAAAATGCTTTTCGTTCGGTGAGACACACACGACGTAAATTCAAATTAATAGTGAATTTTGAATACCAAATAATTAAAATAAAACAAAAAACTTAACTAGAATAAGTATACAAGTCGAGATTTGTTAATTAGACATATATTATGTTGAGTCCTAATTTTAAGTTTTTAACAAACAAAAAGCTTAACTAGAATAAGTATACAAGCCAAGATTTATTAATTAGACATACATTATGTTGAATCCTAATTTTAAGTTTTTAACAAAAAAAAAAAAGTATAAAGTCAAGATTTATTAATTAGACATAAATTATGTTGAATCCTAGATTTATTAATTAGACATGCATTTGAATCCTAATTTTAACAAACAAAAAGCTTAACTAAAGTATTATTATACAAGTCAATATTCATTAATGAGACACATTATATTGAATCCTAATTTTACAATAGTATCCATCTTTCCCAATAAATTCTATAATGACCCACACAAAAAGTTGTCATTTGATAGAATTGAATGGTGCAAACCTAAAACCATGTGAATGAAAATCACAGAGAAAAAGAAAGGGGTCTCCTTATATATTAAGTAAATTAATTTCCTACAACTACCTTCTTCTCCTCTCCCTAGCCTCATCTACTACAATAACTATAATAGTAAAATATTTTTTAGTTATTATTTTAATTTTAATGATGCACAATTTTTTGGGACCTAACTATATAGTCACTTTCTTTGTTCCTTTAAATAAATTCTCCAATCCCATAATATAGCTCCATTTCTTTCTTCAAAAATTTCACAACTTCTACATTTTCTTGATTCCTTTAAAGTATATATACTAAAAAATTTCATAAAGGAACATTTTGTACTTCCAAATTTATTGCCGTCCCAATTGTTTGAATTTCACTATATATGTTCATTTTATTCTTCTACTTTTCCATCTATCTCACAATTAAAAGAAATTAAATTCATCTCTTATTTTAGCCACAATGGAGTTTGATTTGATTATTTCTGCTCTTCTTGGTATTTTCCTCTTTCATGGATTGTGTTCTTCTGAAAAAGGTAAACAAAATCTTAAGTACTCTTTTCTCCTTTCTTTCTACTCAGTTTATATCACATTTTCGCTTCTCGAGATTTAAGCCTTTTAATTTTGACCATATACGTTTAAGCTTCTTTCAAGTTAATTGTGAATTTGCAATCTCATGTATAATGTACAAAAAATAATGATTGATAATGTTGTCGTTAAAGATTTTTTTGGTGTTGTAATTAACCAGTGATATAAGTACTAAAAGAGTTAACTTGGGTATACTAGAAATTACGTAAATATAATGTAATTTAGTCTAAATTTTAGTTACATTGTCGGTCGAAAGACTTGATATATTTACAATGTCAATGTAGTTTATTACCCTTACTATATAGCATGTTAGTTATCACGTGTATAAATTGGTCTATCATAAATTTTAACATGTAATTTCTGTGTTTGTATAAATATATATAATGAAATCATACATTTTAAAATGTTAGATCAAATTTCAGATATGAATAATCACCGGTTATTATCTATATATAGATTGATGTTAGCGGTGCAAATATGTTTGAACATTACCACTATTATTTAACATGTGAGAGCAAGTAGGTATATATGCTTGCCACATTAATTTACCAGAAATTATTAATTTCATTTTGTACGTGGAAACAACCCATGCATGTCCCGTACCCCCCACACCCACATAGCAGAAGCTTTAGAGCCCCATGCTGCCTTTTATTAACTTCATTTTGTATAATTTGCAGCTCCAAACTACTCATTTATGCGCGAAGCTACAACAGCACCAGCAATTTCACATTACGACTACATTATCATCGGTGGTGGGACCGCTGGTTGTCCATTAGCCGCCACGCTCTCTGAGAAGTACAGCGTACTTCTGCTGGAGCGTGGCGGTTCTCCATACGGAAACCCTAACATCACCAACCTATCCGCATTCGGCTCCGCACTCTCCGATCTCTCGCCAAATTCCCCATCACAGCGGTTCATTTCCGAGGACGGCGTGATCAACGCGCGTGCACGCGTTCTCGGAGGCGGGAGCTGTCTGAATGCAGGGTTCTACTCACGCGCCGCCGTGGAGTACGTGCGTGCGGTGGGTTGGGAGGGTGGTTTGGTGAATGCATCGTATGCATGGGTGGAGGAGAAAGTGGCGTTTCAGCCGCCGATGAGGGGGTGGCAATCCGCCGTGCGCGACGGACTTGTGGAGGTCGGAGTGGTGCCGTACAATGGATTTACGTATGATCATGTAAATGGGACGAAGATCGGAGGCACGACATTCGATGCAGATGGCCGGAGACATACGGCGGCGGATTTACTTGAGTATGCTAACCCTAAGGGAATTACTCTTCTTCTGCGTGCTACCGTTCATAAAATCTTGTTCAAAACCAAAGGTACGTACGTGTATTATAATATTCTCATGCAAAAGAGAGAGAGAAAAAAAAGATTATTATATGAATTTATGTTTGGTATTTTTTATTTTTTTACACTATCAACAATGGCGGACTCGGGATTTGAGTATAGTGGGTGCTTAAAAAATTTAAAAATTTTAAAAAATAAAAATTCACCTCAATGAGGTTCGAACCCGGGGCATCCCTTC
This sequence comes from Capsicum baccatum var. pendulum, assembly GCA_030864225.1. NCBI lineage: Eukaryota > Viridiplantae > Streptophyta > Magnoliopsida > Solanales > Solanaceae > Capsicum > Capsicum baccatum. The sequence goes on from CM061550.1 coordinate 11,923,695, forward strand.
TAGTGGAGAACCTTAAAGCCAACCTAAATGTTACTGCACCCAATTAACTTTTCTTTTAGTGGGTGCTTTTATATATTATATACCTATTTTTGTATATTTTTAATGTAATTTTACCTATTACGCGTCGAGTTTAGTGGGTGCCGGAACACCCCACAAATATATGTAGGTCCGCCCCTGACTAGGTAACTCTTACCTACTGTAGCAGGTCATCCATTTCTCAGGTAAAAATATTAAAATGAATGATCTGCTAGAACACGTAAAAGTCACATGATAGTATGAAAAAAAAATACACCGACAATACACCAAATTTTGCAATGCACGAGATTTGAGAAAAGGTCAGACCATAAACATACACTAGATCCTTGTGGTTCAGCATTTCCCATATCCCAAGCATAACAAAAATTTTAATACACCAGGCACACTCTTATCTTTTTAAGTAAAGCTTTTTAACACAACTATTATGAGCGAAAATTGGTTTCGGCCGAATTCATATATTCAAGCGTACACCCACCTTTGACTACGTTTACATTATTTAGGTGGCAATTAATTTGGATGGTGAGTTTAACTAATGAAGTTCTTCTCTTTCTTAATTAATTAGTCCTACCTATCGTTGGTAAACTATAATGCCAGTGTCTGGTGCACGGTTAGTGTACAAAATATTCTACACTATCAGATAAATTTGACCTGCTAGAGCAGGTTACTTAATTTTTTACATAAAAATTGAAAAGAAAAAAAAATGAATAACCTGCAATAGCAGGTCAAGTTTTACTGATAGTGTAGAATATTTTGTACATTAACAGTGCACAAAACCTAAATTCTTACAAAACTTATTAGTTATTACCATGATTAAGAATTACTTAATGACTTTTTGCAGGAGTATCAAGGCCATTAGCTCGTGGTGTAATATTTAGAGATGCATTAGGAAAAATACACAAAGCATATTTAACAAGAGGAGAAATGAATGAAGTAATATTAACATCTGGGGCACTTGGAAGCCCACAAATGTTAATGTTAAGTGGGGTAGGCCCATCAAAACAATTGAAGGCCCATAATATTACAGTAGTATTGGACCAGCCCAATGTTGGACAAAGAATGATGGATAACCCAATGAATGCAATATTTGTACCATCACCTATACCTGTTGAAGTTTCTCTCATTGAAGTTGTGGGTATTACCAGTTTTGGAAGCTACATTGAAGCTGCCTCCGGCGAAAACTTCGCCGAACATTATGCTCTTAATGATTACGGAATGTTCTCCCCGAAGGTAAAATTTTGCTCGTGATTTTAACTTTATATACCGAAGATATACATATTGATACATTATCTGGTTATAAATATGGGTAATCATTCGTAATAAATGGGGTCGGTGACTTTAAAAATAAGGCATATAGCTTATCATAACAAGTTAAATAGAAATATTTCACACAATGTGTGTAGATTTCACTCTATAATTGAGTCTAGCTTTTTCACTAAAAAAAAAAAAAAGAGTCTAGCTTCCATGCACAGTCAGTAGAACGTTTACATTATCAGGTCATCTAAAAGATATTTACAAGCAAATGTTCATATTGGCAGAGTTTGATGTAAGGTTACAAAGTTCACGTAAATCTAGTAGTTTTTGTCCAGACGGTGTATATATGTATTAAGCAATCTACTTAACATTTATTTATATATTTGAATATTAACTTGAGATCATTGTAGCCTCTAGAAACCTATAAACGCCAAATCTTTTATCCGCCTCTTATTATTCATAAAAATAAAATTAGCGAATAAAAAATACGACAAGTTACAGGCTACAACAGGTTAAAATATGTTGCATGATATACATAAAGAGATGAGAAAATGTATTCTTGTCAGGCCCAAACTTTCAAATGGACCCAATTAGGCCCATAATCCATTTATGTTCGTTTGGGCACAAAATTTTAAAAATAACCTTTTTCTTTTGCAGATTGGGCAGCTATCAACTGTGCCACCAAAACGAAGAACTCCAGAAGCCTTAAAAAAGGCCATAAATGCAATGAGTGCACTAGATGATGCAGTATTTAGAGGAGGATTCTTATTAGAAAAAATAATGGGCCCATTATCCACTGGACACTTGGAGCTCCGAACCCGGAACCCGAATGACAACCCATCAGTGACATTCAACTACTTCCAACAGCCAGAAGATTTGCGTAGATGTGTAAATGGGCTCAAAATTATAGAAAACATAATCGAGTCCAAATCGTTTTCGAAATTCAGATATGACTCACTTTCCTTGCCAGCGTTACTCAATTTGACAGCAAGTGCCCCAGTGAATTTATTGCCTAAACATGACAATGTGTCAGTGTCACTAGAGCAATTTTGTAAGGATACTGTTATGACAATTTGGCATTATCATGGAGGGTGTCATGTTGGTGATGTGGTTGATCAAGATTATAAAGTTATTGGTGTTGATAAATTGAGGGTAATTGATGGTTCAACTTTTAATTATTCACCTGGTACTAATCCTCAAGCCACTGTCATGATGCTAGGAAGGTTAGTACATCTAATTTATATATACCTCTTTTGTGCTAATTTATATGACGTCTTTTCTTTTTTAATAAAGGGACTCGGCGTAAAAATAAAATTGTCTTTATATGACCTATTATTTACAAGTTTGAGCTGTAAGATTAGTCATTTATGCTCATGTTAAGGTAGACCGGCTAGATTACATCTCCTATCTCCTGGGGTGTGGCTCTTCCTATGTGAATACGAAATATTTCATGCACCTGATTATTAAATTTTTTTATAAAAGAGAACGACATTTATATATTTAGAAATAATTTAATTTTAAATTTCTTTTTTACACGATGATTTATGATCATAATTTTTTATTTTTTTTTTGGAATGTGCAGGTATATGGGAGTAAGGATAATGAATGAGAGACTTGCTAAAGAGAAGAGTCCTAATTAATTGATAGTAATAAATTTGTTTCTTTTCCTTTTGTTACCTTTTGTTGATGAATGAGGGTGGATTTATTAAAAACATATAATACCACTTTGATGTATATTAACTTTATATTCTCTGTAATAATCCCCAATCCCCATATATAATTTCAGTCAGTAATATGTTTCAAAGAGGCCAGCAAGGGGTTTTGACTTCAATTATTCTGGATAATAGAATTGATTTTGGACTCTTATTTTTATTCTTTCGACTGAATATATTCTTTTTTAATCGCGTTTATACTAGTTAAGTGTACGTGTTTTGCACGTGTGTCTCACGACAAATAAAATTATTAAAAAATAGCCACCCACATTAAATTTTTTATATCTATTCAAATCATATAAATTAATATGTACCTCAAATATTTGAACATGCAATTGTCTATCAAGAATAGATGCGACAAAATAAAAATGTAAAACTAAAAGATTTTTTATATAGAAGTAGAGGATTCATAAATTAAAAAGGACACTAATTAATATTTTAGGATTATATATATATCTATATATATCTATCTATCTCTCTCTCTCTCTCTATATATATATATTAATAGTTATTTTCCATAAAAATAATTTTCCTACCTTAAAAAAATTAACCTTTTCTGTAGTTTAAGAAAATTTAGTCATTTACCTACATTAGAAAACCAATATTTTCCATAAATGTGGGAAAACACGTACAAGAAAACAAACCTTTTTCCATAAAAATAAAAAAATTCAGCAAATTTTAAACTTAACAAACTTCTTCTCTATTTATTTTTCAATATATTTATTATAATTAATGTTCAATATTATAAAAAATAATCATATTATAATTAAAGTAAAAAGGTAAAAAAATAATTTTGTTTATTACATAACCTTTTAATGAAGGACAAAAAATTCAAATCACTTTTCTAAGGATCTTCACACTTTTAATATATTATAAATATAAATATGGATATAAATTATAGATATAAATAAATAAAAATTTTCAAAAATAAAAACTAACAAAAGTTATAACTATACCAAATCTTTTTTCCCCAAAAGACAAGGAACCTAAGAATTTTTTTCTTTTTGAAGTTTGTCAAAGTCAATTTTAAACCTAAACAAAATAATACACACCAAAAATAATATCGATAGTGTAAAAATTATTTTTTTAATTCTTCTATTTTAGAATTTTTTTTCTAATCGAATTCTTTTCTAGTTCTTTAATTTTAGGAGTCTTTTATATTATGAATTTTTTTTCAATTGAGTTCCTTTTTAGTTCTTCTATTTTAGGAGTCTTTCTATAATAGGAAAATATTAATTGATTTTCTTCCTATATATTTTAGGAGTTTAGTCAATATTATAAAAATAATTATATAAAATTAGATGAAAAAGGTGAAAAGACACTTTTGTCTAAAACAAAGACTTTTAAATGAAGGGCAAAAATTTCAAATCATTTTTCTAAGGTCTTCACGCTTTTAATATATTATAGATATAAATATAGATTATAGATATAGATAGATAGATTATAGATTATAGATATATGGAAAAAATAAAATCTATACATAATTAATGAGTAAAAACTAATTCTAAATCTCAAAATTCGCCTCTGCACGAATAACGATCGGTTTTGGATGCTTGCTTTTTATTGATAATATTGAAAAAACACGAATTTCCAATTCACTTTCCCATTGGAACACCTTTGAAAATACAAAATTTCCGATAAAAAACATTTTTGACGAGCCAAAATAATAAACACAAATTAGGATCGACTAATTATATAGCTAAACAGCAAAATACATATCGCTAATTTTTATTTAGCTACGTATTAGCAACAGATTATCGAAAAATTCTACTAACAATGAAATTCGTAATAATTTCAATTTTTCTTTAGTGTACGACCTAAGAGTCTTTGGTAGGGAGCGGTACCCCCAAATGGATCTTATCCGGTCCGAATCTAAATTAGTCGGGCTCTAATGCGGTTACCGGACACCAAATGAAAAACCGAGAAAAGTAAAAAGTATAAATAACATGTATACCAACTCTTTTGGAAGTAATTACACTTTCTCTCATTTTTTTAATTACTTTACTCTCTCTCCCTATTAATATATATAACATAGCCGACATATACATCGCATTCTGTGTATATATTGGAATTTTTGTAATATGTTTAGAGAGTTGAAATTTTTTGTAATATTAAAAACACAAATTGTGTATTTGTGTAATTTTTTTTAAAAAATTACCACCTAAGAGTGGAAAATATTATGTGTGGAGAAAGTATATTACAAAGGATATACCTCAAAAGAAGCAAAAGATTGTTGCCACCTACTCTTATACTGAATTGTTAAGCATCTGTGCTCTCCTTTATATATTCTTCAAAGAGTTAAAAGTTATATACATTGTTAGCGTAAGAAATTTTATATAGTATCAAGTCATCAAAAGAATATTAAATAATAAAATATATTATCTGTTACAACAGATAAATAAAAGAACAATGTGTATATATATAACTTAAATTCTATAAAAATTATTCATATCTTCCCTCTCACACCATAGATATATATACTCCATAACAAGAGAGAGAAAAGTAGTCTAAAGTATAAGAGAATATTGGAGATTGACATGGATTAATGCTCAAAATTAAAGCAGGAGGCATATATAAGAAGATATCTTTCATTCCTCCTCTGGCATAATTCAATGGCATATCCAATTTCAGTGCATCTATAAGTGCTCATATATATCCCTATAAATTCATCTCTTCATGTTATGGTCATCATTTCATTGAGGAGCTAATTTAAAAAAAAAAAAAAAAATCAAATTCTGAAATATGTATACTAATAATTGTACCTTGTTTTGATTTCTGTACTGCCTCCATGAGACTACGAGGTTACACCGAATATGTTTTGGTCGTACGTACGTACTTATTAAGCGAACCAGTTGTAGGGCAGCTCTCCGTTTGGCAGATACTTATGAAGATATATTACATTTTGTGATGTGACAAAATTCACTTAATATCTGCCAAAGGAGAGTTGCCCTGTGATTGATTCTGCTTATGATTATAAAAAAAAAGATAGTTTGGTGCACTAAATTAAAGCTCTCACTGTGCACAGAGTCCAAAAAAAAACAAAGCCACAAAGATCTACTGTACAAAGTCTTATATTGCATTTCCTTTGCTTATGTTCATATGAGAAGAAGAGTTAATATAATATTGTGCTTTTGCATGGAAATGCTTTGGAATTTAATTTCTTCATGCAAAAAGGCATAAAAAAGGATGCCTCTTTGTGCTAGGTGATTTATATAATTTGTTTTTATTGGTAAGTGTTTTGTTTGATTAATTAGCCTATTTAGAGTCCTTTCGTGTGTACTTGTCTTCTTCGATTCTTATCATCTGGTAATTTTTATATGCATGAATAATGTAAATATTTTTTTTTACTGATTACTCCATTCATTTCAATTTATGCAGCTTTGATTCGGAGCACGAAGGTCAAACTAATTAACTCTAAATTATAACATAAAAAGTATTATAGTCACGATAGTACTTAACAATTCAAACTATTTAAAAATTACTCATTTCATTTGGATATGCATGAGAACTTTTCTTGTTTTTCCTAAACCTATGCAGTTGATCAATTCTAAGTTCATGGAGCTTTGGCTTTGGAGTTGTTTTAATTGCTAGTTGGAAAATCATTTTACCACCTACAAATATTTGATAATTCTCAGACAAGTTGTTTGAATTACCTAATTAAAGCTAACAGTGCATATACACGATCATAATTGCATGTATATGTGGAAATAAGTATATGATAATCAGGCTAGTACCAACAAGGGTTGTGGTGAGATATTAAAATTTCTCCGATGTTAATCAGAGGTCTCGAGATGATAATCGTGGAAATGTCCATCTATTTCGCCATAAGTTGGCGATAGTGGCGGACTTGGGATCCCTTCATTTATGTGGAGTCAATTCGCCTCCTTAATATTTATTTAAAAATATTTAAATATATGTGTGTGAATTGAAGCTCAAAGTATATGCGATGGTTATTAGGTGGACCTCTCTAAGTAAGTGTGAGTTTAAATTCAATGTCCATCAAATTATTTACCCTTCTTTTTTATTTTTTCAAAATTTAAATTAGTGTCAGGAAATTATGTAGCTAACGTTTTGTATTTTGTTAATATAATAGCATCTGTTGAGATGGCCGAGTTGGTCTAAGGCGCCAGATTAAGGTTCTGGTCCGAAAGGGCGTGGGTTCAAATCCCACTCTCAACATTTCATTTTTTTTTACGGTGGAAAATATATTATTATATTTTCAGTTTAACTTTTAAAATATATTTTACCATTCACTATATTTTCTATACTGTTTTCTTCTTCTTTGTACCTGGTGACTTATAGATTTCACTGAATATGTTATCATATTTTACCATTCAATTTTATTTTTTTCATTTAGATTTTTCTGTTTGAATAATTTGCCAATCAAATAATTTGTTACCTCATTTTTCATTGTCAATGACTCAATTTCTACTTCAAGCTCACTACACACCAAATGGGAGTTAACTTCTTGTTGACTATATGCATGCATCATAGACTTGGGAGAGATTGATAGCTTTACATGACCCCATTGATCTGTTATGCAAAACACTACTAGCTAGTTGACCAAGTCTACTCAAAATTTATGGAAAATAGCAATTTCTCTTTTCACATGGTATATCAAAAGAAAGTGTTAAAGGGCTCGAGGCAAAAAGCATCTTGCGTACACATAGAGTTAGAAGAAGTATTGTATTCCAAGGGAATGTATTGATATAGGCAGCCTCTCTCTTGCACTGTGACGACTTCCTTTTCGATCTTCTGATTCGATTACCGTTTTAATTAAGTAAGAATCTTTAAATTTCTTATAATTCATTTTTGTCAAGTTTCCAGTGAAATAGGATCGTCCTACACTAAAAAAAAACACTCATCGGCCATCGGTTATTATTTTGATGATGCACCTTCCCCTGCCCTCCTTTATACGCAACATAAGCACATGAAGTACTAAAGGAATTAGGTAGTATTAATTTGGAGACGCAAACATATCAATGGTTATATATTCTACTATCCAAATTCATGGTGTAATTAAGACAGTTTTATTATTGCTCCAAAACTCCATTATTAATTTATAATTTTAAAATACCAGTTAGATGCTACAACTCGCACCTAGCTGTGTATATGTACAAAATATTTCTTGTATTGATCAAGTCATCCAACTCTTATATACCTAGAAGTACTAGAAAACTTGACATAGTATCAACCGCCCAAACGGCAAAAATGAAAAATACAGCTATATATCTATCTAAATTGTACGTATCATTTTATAATTTTAATAATAAAACTTGATCACATTTATTTTGAATCACTATTCACTAGCTCTTGATCCTAAACTTGCCTATGACTGTTCTTCAGAAACTTCTATACAACTAAATTGACCAAAGACAATTATATCTTTTTTCAGAAAATGTTATAAAATGACATTATTGGTGGGGATAAATGTACTATGGTGAATGAAAGCAACTAGACTCCACATAATTTTGGAAAATTTTGAACCAAAATTTATGAAAACTGACGACGTTATTAAGCAATAGGTCCAAAAGTTCATTAAGAAAAATGCAAAACATTCTATTGAAATTTCTATGAAATAGATTGATAGTGCCGGCCACTACTAAAGGCATAAGTAAATCATCCTTCTCTACTTGTTTTTTTGCTCTTTTTGCATCTGATAAGTAACGTTTCCAGCTAAAATTTCCAAGCTACTCCACACCAGGGGCGGACGTAGAGTACAAGTTACGGGTTCATCTGAATCTAATAGTTTTGACTCGAATGGACGTGTTAAAAAAAAATTCACTAAAGAAGTATAAATAATTGATTTGATGGACCCTATAAGTCAAATGAGTTTTGGTAGAATCTTGAACATGAATACATAAAAGTTTAACTCTTGAATTTGCCTATGTTTTCAGGAGTGGATCCCGCAATTCAATAGCTTTGGCTCAAACCTAGTATTTGTATTAAAATTACTTTTTGTATATATAAAAATCATCTATCCAGAATTACCATTCAAAACTCATAAACTAAATATTTTGGCTCCGCCTCGGTGACTGTTCCACACTATTGGATGCTAATATTATCATAAGATTGTTTTGATGGTAATTTTGAGGTATATATCCATCAAGATTATGATTAATCGGCAGGACTAAAGACCCTTTCAAGTGTTTAATCAGAAAATTAATGATTTGTGTATTGGCTATTCACAGAAAGACCAAGTCCTATGAGGAACACATGTGAGGACATTGTAAGTTTGAGATATAAATGCTCAAATCATATCTATAAAGTATTACTCTCTCCAGCCCAATTTAATTTATGTGTCTTGCTTTTTTTTTTGGTCGGTCTCGGTGTCTCTTTTTATATTTAGTAAGTTTTCTAATTTCAACATTCTACGAAACATGTTTAAAATCATAAAATTCAAAAGTCAAACTAGGACACTGAAATTAGGCCGGAAGGAGCAACTGTTTTCCCTCTTAGACTTGTCTAAATAACTCAACTTAGTTCAACATTTCAACTCCTGACCAAAAAAGCCTAAATCAAGAATGCAATCACCTTGTTTCAAGTGTGTTTGCTGCCAGAATTCCCAAGAAAACAAAACTCACACCTCTAAAATCAGCACAATCATCACTTGCCACCGCGAATTCGTCGATGCAGTGGCTTCATCCATCCAGCCAAATTCTCATTTCACTAACCATGAGTGCCTCCCTTCTTGTGGAGAACTGTTTGCCAGCTTGAAAGATGCATATCCACACTACAGCCAGACTAATCTTGCTGATGAAATTCGAGCACACGAATACCATCACCTTTCTCTTTCGAAACATGTTTGTCTTGATTACATTGGCAATGGTCTTTTTTCTTACTATCAACAACACGGTAAATATCATCCAACAGGCGATTCAATCGCGTCATCATCATCAGCTCCACCTCCTCCTACTCTACAATTCGCTTCTCTCAACGAGCCTTTCTTCAACATTTCGTATAAATCAGTGAGTCTGAGTACTCAGTTGCTATATGGAGGCCAAGAATCAGACTTAGAATGTAAAATGAGGCAAAGGATTATGAAATACATGAATATCTCTAAGTATGAACATTCCATGGTCTTTACAGCTAACCAATCTTGTGCTTTTAAGCTTTTGGCAGACTCTTATCCCTTTGAGTCTAATCACAACCTTGTCACTGTTTACGACCACGAAAATGAAGCAGTGGAAGGGATGATCAACAGCGCTAAGACGAGAGGCGCTAGAGTAGTATCAGCAGAGTTTACATGGCCAAATTTGAGAATCAATTCAAGAAAACTGCGAAAGACACTTGGCGTCAAGAAGAAGAAGAGGGGGTTGTTTGTTTTCCCCCTTCAGTCAAAAGTAACAGGCGTGAAATATTCTTATCAGTGGATGAATATTGCTCAAGAAAATGGCTGGCATGTCCTGTTTGATGCATCAGCATTGGGTCCTAAGGACATGGAAACATTAGGCCTATCGATCTTTCAGCCTGATTTTCTTATTTGCAATTTCTACAAAGTGTTTGGTGAGAACCCATCGGGTTTTTGCTGTCTGTTCGTGAAAAATTCAAGCATATCGCAGCTCAACAAATCATCTACTAGTTTGGGCATCATCAGTCTTGTTCCAGTTGACGCAAAATCATTTGAAGACAAGTACGCCTCCTCTTCCTCATCGTCTTCAACTTCATCAGAATATGATCAAGAAAACTCCGCTGAATTTCAAGAAATCAAACAAGTGTCTGATCAAGAACCGAAGAAAATAACCACATTGTTCGAAGTACTAAACTGGGGTAACAAATCCAACATGAATAGATACAAGAAAGTTGAATCAAACACAAGTACGCGTTCTGATGAATTGGAATGTAGAGGCTTGGACAATGCTGACAAATTAGGCCTAATACTAACAAGCACCAGAGCAAGGTACCTTACAAACTGGCTGATAAACGCGCTAACGCGCCTTCAACATCCTCATGCTGAAGATATTCATCATCCTTTAGTTAAAATATATGGACCAAAGATACATTTCAGCAGAGGACCAGCTGTGGCATTCAATGTATTTGATTGGAAAGGCCAAAAGATTGATCCAACACTAGTACAGAAGCTCGCGGATCGAAACAGCATATCACTTTCTTGTGCATTTTTGCAACACATATGGTTTTCAAAAATGTATGACGATGAAAAAAAGACAATATTGGAGACACTAAAAAGTAGTGATCATAAGAAGTCTGGTGTATCAGTGATTACTGTTTCAATTGGGATGATGACAAATTTTGAAGATTTGTACAGGTTATGGAGTTTTATAGCTAGATTTTTGGATGCTGATTTTGTTGAGAAAGAAAGATGGAGATACAAGGCACTTAACCAAACAACTATTGAGGTGTAGATTGAATTTTTATTTTTTGATGGAATTACTACATTGATTCTTTCATCTTCTTTTTCCCTATATAGTCATTTCCGTATGTCTGGACTGTTTTTTCTTGAGTCAAGGGTCTATCGGAAACAATCTCTCTAACGGTCAAGGGGAAGGTGTTCATATATACCCCATTTTGTGGGGCTATATCGGGTATGTTGTTGTTATTGTTATAGTGATTTTTGTGAGCTCAATAGTGTTTAGAGGCATCGATCATCAGCCATTTCCTTGCGAACTATGTTGCGTGGCTCTCCAACAATGGTATCTTACTTGTGTTTGATCGACCAAAAGGTGCACTATATATTTTGAAGGATCCGAGATGCATCCGATGATATTTCTGAAGAGTCCTAACGACATAGGTTGATCTATATAGACATTTTTATCCATTCCTTTCTTGCTCGTTATTTCTCTTGAAACAATCAAAATGCAATTTAATCTATCATCGAATCGCTAAACTCTAATGAAATTGCCCATGATGGGATAGTAGAAGTGTTGAAACTGAAAACAGAAAAAGGTCATCTATACCCCAACTATTGGAAATGATAGTATGTAAATATCCTCCGTTGTACTTTTGAGTTATTTGTACCCTTGTCGTCTAACTTTGTGTATGTATATACGCCCAAACTGTTGAAAATGGTTGGTGCCACGTGTTCTCATCCTTAAGCAGTTAACCCATTTCCTCTTAGCAATTTCTCCCCTGGCCTGCCACAGGAATGTTTTGTGGTTGGAGTTGGAAGCGAGTTTTGCCCACGCTTATTTCTTCGCAAACCAAAAACCAATGCAGTCACAGAACATTTCCTTAGGATGAGGACACGTGGGCGAAACTCAATTCCAACTCTGGCCGTAGAGCATTTCGCCGGCAGACCAGGGGATGAATTACTAATGAAAATGGGCTAGTTTCTTTAGGATGAGGGCACGTGGTGTGCGTCATCTAACTAAAGGGTATATATGTATCATTTTCAATAGTTCGAGGGTAACTCAAAAGTATAACGGAGGGTATTTACGTACCATTTTCAATAATTCGGGGGTATATGTATGACCTTTTTCCCAACTGAAAATAAACTAGATTCTAATATAACTTAACCAAAAATATAATGATCATTAGATATTTTCTCTAACTTTTTGTGAAATTATAACTCTCTCAAAATATGAGGAGATTTGATCAAGTGACTTATCAAGAGGAAAATTCCAGCTTGGGTAGCCCAATAGTGTCCATGTGTAACAAAATATGGGCTGTTATATGAGCTAAGCCCACTGGTTTTTTGTACCCATAACATTGGTTTGGACATATTGAACTTTCAAGTCCATTATATATCATCAATCAACAATTCATCATCAAGACTCAAAGATTAATAAACTATTGAAATATTAGATTACAAGTAATGATTCCTATTAATTAAATTAAAATAACAAAGCTAATGTTTATTCATGTTTGATATATAGTACAAAACAGACACGTTGTACACCATGACCTCAATGGTTTTGGAACTTTATTTGATGTTGTGTCTATGTTTCATTGGTTGTAACAAGTCATATCATATCACACACACGCTATGTATATATAGTGTAGTAATATTAATCACTCCTTTCAATTTCTTTATCTGATTTTAACATGACCCGGAATTAAATAAAATAAAGACGACTGCTAAGTCATATGAACTTAAACTAAATATGTGTAAAATATATCAAAATATCATTTAGCTTTATGGTTTTATGAATAGAGCTTGTTGTAACTATATTTATGTGTTTATGAATTCGAATAAAATTAATTGGAGCTAATTGATAGTTAAAAATCCAGAATGATACTTACCCTTTAAAGTAAACTAATATTTCTAAGTAAAGAAAAATAATTAAGGGACTATCACATGCATTAGATGCTAATTTAATTATTTGGACTTGGAAATCACAAATTATGACAAAACCATTAAAATATTCTAAGCTCAAAATTCGAATCATTGGAATCTTACCTACTCCTAAGCACAGAAATTGTCATCACTTCATAATTATAATCGTGACAGCTTTGCCACTTGTTTCAACCTTTTCACTGTTACTCTTATGTTAGAATAATATTTATCCGCTGTTAACTTTAACAAATCTCTTAAAAAATAATTAATAGAGGTTATATTATAATATCACTCGTTGAATAGAGTAATAAATTTAACGTCTTAAGAAATGTATTGTATAGTGAATAGTATTTAATATCAAGAATAAAATAGATATAAATGGATAAATTATTTATTGATTTTTCAAACTAGATAAGTACTCTATGTTCGACATCTATTTCAGTAATACGGACAAGTAAAGATGAATGGATGACATACTATTTTTACGAAATGAAATAGAACGATAAAGAATTGAATTTCAGTGAATCGCGACAATTTTGCCACTTGCATATGAAATTTTCAACTCTACCACCATTGGTCACAGAATTGGAATTTTTACTAAGAAATTTCAAAATATAAAAAAATACACATTGAGAATTAAAGAGATTTGATATATATATATATATATAGATAGATAGATAGGGGCAAAGTTAGCCCATTGGCAGGGGGTTTCGAATCCCCTTCGACGGAAAAATATATCATTTATATATGATTAAAATTATTTTTTATGTATTTATAGTAGGTGTTAAACCCTCTTCAGCTAGATTTTCTTCAAATATTGAACCCCATGAGTTGAAATCTTGATTTCATCTCTGTATATACGTAAAAATAATAATTTTGACTTTATATATATATATACACTAAAAGAATAATTTTGGTTATTATAAATTTTAAAGTGTGCTCCTATTTATTGATGGCATTACTAACTTGGAGCAAGCCGCCATGGCTTACTTAAAAGTCTCATAAACGTGATTTTCAGTTGGAAAAATTACTTCAAGTTGCATCCATGGCCATTCAATTTTGGCTTGCAAATTTTCCTTCTTATTTTAATCTTACCTTTGAATGTATATATATACATACTAAAAGTTGGTAAAAGGAGCTTGTGATAAAAAGTCATGCAATCTCAAACTTTTACATACAACAACAGCAATATAGTAACAAATAATCATGTGAAAAAACATAAACGTCTATTAGTAGAAGATTTTCTAAATGAATTTCGTCAATCTACTCAGAGTGAAGAAAGAATAGAATAACATTTAAACATATTATTATGCGAAATAAATCGTTAAAGTAAGCTCATTAGATGGAAAATTCAGAATACAATAACGACAATTCCATGTTCTGGCCTCATCAGCTTTGAATGAGCTTGGCGCCGAGTCAAAATTTTTATAAAGGAGTTTTAATACATATATAAAAAAATATTATTAAGAAATTAAATAAATTCAACACTTATTATGTATACATAAAAATATTTTTTTCATTGTAAAAAAATGTACATACAATATCAGATGAACCCATCGCCCCTACCCAACACCGGTTCATATGGTCCCAGTAACCAACATGTCTTGTTTTACTAGTTGTATTATCAGCATATCTAGTTTTTTCAAAAATGGGGTCAGTTTTGGCTGTCAGCATTATTGGCATCCAAACTAGAAAACTCCAGTAATAATTCTCTTTTTAAAAAGAAAAAAGAAAAAAATCTCTCGTCAATTTTGGTGTTTTCAAAAGTCATGGCACAAATTTTATTTTTATTTTTTTCTTCCTGTCGATATTTTCAATGAAATTTGATTATATTTAAATTTGTGTTAGAAAGTTGTATTGCATGGTAAAGTGTTTCTACCAAATGCAATTCCAATTCTTCTATAAGGAAATATTTTTATTTTTTTCTTTGTGTCGATATTTTTAATAAAATTCGATTGATAAAGTATTTTTATCAAATGCAATTGTAATTCTTACATAGGGGAATTCCAACTCGTTACATATGTTCAAAATTAAAAATACTTAAAAGCTCCAACACAATTCTAATAGGTGTGGCACAATTAATTATATAAAATAACCATTGCATTTCTTTCTTGCTTGCTTTAAATTCCTTGTATTTTTCTTCTTCCATTCATAAATATATTTGGTTATCTAGTAAATATATATTTATCGGTAAAATACATCATTGAAGTATATGATCATCTAATAATTTAAAAGGTTAAAATGTTAGCGATAATACACTTTTATTAATTTATGTTTTTAACATAGCCGCAAACACGGAGTAATAGTTATTTTAGTTAATCGGTAATAAGATTCGACCTTAAATTTTTATATCGCTTTCTTTTATCCCGTATGAACTGTGTGACGGTCTTATTCTAAACTTTAAATGATAAGACAATATACATTTTTATTTACTTAATATTGTTGAATCATTTAATTATTTTACCCCTAATAACCTATAGGAAAAAAAAAAACTCAAATTCAATGTTGCAGCAGAACATATTGCTTAATTATAATATTTCCTTAATTACTATTTTCACTTTTACAATATTACAACTTCCTTTTACTCATAATTGATTCTACGAAAAAGACTCAAAAATATCTCTGACTTATCTAAAATAGCTTAAAAATATCCCTCGTTAGATTTTTGGCTCAAAAATATCCCTCCGTTAAATATTTGGCTCAAAAATACCCCTTTCTCTAACGAAATTCGAAAAATGATCAAAAATACCCCTGAACTATCTAAAATGGCTCAAAAATATCCCAATGTTAAATATTTGGCTAAAAAATACCCCTTTCTCTAACGAAATTCCACCAAACATGCCACCTAAATAAAAAAAACCACGTGACTATGCCACATTACCATCCTCATATAAAATGTTAGTATTTTTTAATGTATGACATTCCTTTCTTCCTTATTTTATTTTTATTTTTGAGGGGCTTAAGAACTTGGTTTAATAAATGGAGTAATAATAATGTCAAATAAAGATACAATATATTGGGGTCTCATATATATATTCTTTTATATTAAAAGCAAATTTGTCCCCAAAATGAATAATACCCACTTGATAATTTTTCAGAATAATAAACATCCAAATCAATTTTAGAACCCAAAACATGCAATTTAATTATAATAGTTATAAATTAAAAAGAAAACTATATGTTTGCTCCATTCTCTCTTTAGTACTTTTCTAGCTCTTTTAATTTATTTCAAAATAACTAATTTTTTTAAAAAAAACAAGAAGGCATTAATTGTTTTGTTTCAGAATTATCCACATGTAATATGTATTGAATAAACTTATTTACATTTAAAAAGGGATTACTTCTAACTACTTTGTAAACAAAAAAAGTAAGTATGTAATTAAAATCCCAAACTTGCTAGATGTCAGCTATTATTGGATAAGCAAGAACTCCCTCAATTTACTTTTATGTATTCATTATATTAAAAATAAAAATTTACTTTTGATATATTAAGAAAAATTAAGCATAAATTATTTATTTATTAAGATCTAATATTAAATATTAATTAATAGAGATAATATTTTTTTTTAATATCCTACCAAATTTAAATTTGACAAAGTAAAAGTGAAGGTGCAGTAATTATCAGAAATGATGTTATATGAGCAGATTATGTAGTCACAAAACACTAAGCTAAAAATGATAGTACCATTTTTTGACATGACATATAATGGCAAAGTACGAAAAAAAGTGAGAAAATCACATAGACAAATTGCTAGAACTTACAAAATAAATATAATAATTGTATTTTGTAGATTTTATTTTTTCCAGATTAATTAAATTAAATTAAATAAGGAGTGTCTCAACAGTGAAAACATCACAACTGCAATCATAATTAACGCATTTAAGAACTTCTAAAGTCTTATTCGTTCCCCTAATTTTTTTTAATAAGCTCCATGTAATTAAAGAGTCAGGAAAGTAGTTAGGGGTCTACTTGATTTAATATTAGATTATCCCATAACTGTACTGGTCATTCGTTATAATTACAATAAATACTTTCGCCTCAAATAGGTATGCTCATAAATCATATATATATATATATATATATATATGTGTCACACTCCTTTCTCGTTCGAAGATCGGTCGATTCGAAGGGTTTTTCCAATTAAAGTGACGGTTTTGCATAGAGATTATTTTATTTTACAGAGTCGCCACTTGAAATTAAGTTTTGGTGTTTCAAGTCACATTTTTGAATCCCTAGTCAAAAGGAAATGACTATTTATTATGATCTACGAAAACAGAAGACCGAGTAAGGAATTCTGTTGACCGAGGCCCAAGGGGAAGGTGCGAGACACCTCTCGAGTCCCGTGGTTCTATCACGGTCGCTTTAATTGATTTATCTTGACTAAAACTATTTTGACAGATTATATTAGTAGGCCCTAAAATCGCTCATTTTAATGTACCAAGAATATCTGTCTATACCTCTCGCATTAAGCAGATATAAATTAATTTTAGAAAATCTTTGCCAAGATGCATAACTGCATCCTTGAATTATTTTTAAACGTCTCAGGAAGATGCGTACGCCACATTCTTAATCGAGACCAATTTATTAAACATGCCTAAAGCTTATCTAGTGTTAAAGGCATTTGATTAGTCTATCCGAAACTCGTAATGATTTTTTTCTATTTGAAATGCTATTAATATTAACAAAATTTGTTTAAAGCGATCAATTAGTTTAACAAATAATTATTACACTTTATTAGTAACAATAAAATAAAATTAATAATAAAATAAAATAAAATAATAAATAATAAATAATAATAACAAAATAAAATAAATAAAAATATATATACGAAGCTACCATATTATAATAATCTTGATTCCCTAATTTTATTTTCTAAATAAATAATTAAAAATAAAAAATTAATTAATTAAAATCAACCGAAAATTCGTTTAAACAATTGAAATCAAAGACGAACAAAAATCATATTAAATAAGAAATTTCAGGATCCATAAAATAATTAAGTAAACAGACATTTTTAACTTAGAAATACTAGTCAAAATTCCAACTTTACTGGCAAGCAAAGTTTTATCTAACACAAGTATTATAACTAATTAACAAATAAAGTAAAGATTTCACATTTTAAATAAAGGTGCATGAGAATTAAATTTTATCCCCGCAAGTCAATTTTAACTCAAATACTAGTCTCCCTACTATTTTTTTTTTGCTTTCCCTTTGTTCATATTTTTAAACATAGCAATATCTCATACGTAAAAAATATCCAACACACATATAATTATTTCAAAATTGAATAATATAACACAGAGAATTCACACTATCAATCAACTACATATGCGAAATAGTAAACATTTTCATTCATAGTTCATAATTAAATTTATAAAATGAATGATACATGATTGAATAAAACGTGTGATGAAGTTAGAAATTGTCACCGAAAACTCAAATGAAGACTGAACTTGATTCTCTCCTTTTATTTTTCTGTATTTTTGCTTTTTTCTCTCACTTTTCCTTTTGATGTTTTTGTTCTTGATTTTTCCGATAATTGTTGTCTGATTCAGCATCTGTAGGAATAAAATAGTACGTAAGTTTTTTTTTTCTTTGGTTTTTGCTCTGTCTAATTATTTGATATCCAATGTTATAGTGTGTAAAAAGTAAGTTGAAAAGTATGAGGGAGTCCTTGAATAGGAGGATTTTGGGGGAACAATTTTTTTTTCTGGGAGACTAGTTTATCAACAGATAAGGGGGAGGGGATATTTTAAATTTTGAAATATAATAATAATTAATTTTTCTTCTTCTTTCTTTCTAAATAGAAGACAATAATAATAAAATAATAATAATAATAAATATAATAATAACTAGTTAAATTATGTTTAAGAAAAATACAATAAAATTTATAAATAGTCAAAATAAATAAAATAATATTAAAATTACTAATTTGCTTATTACAATTTAAAAAAATATATATTTTAAATTTTTTTATATTATTTTTAAAATTAGAATAAAATATAAACAAAATATATCAAAATTAACTTTATTTAATTATTTACTTTTTAACTAAAAACTTAAAATGAAATAAGAATTAAAATAATATCGAACCAAATATAGATATTTAATATCAAAAAATATATATATTAAACTTGGAAAGGATTAAAATCACGTGTCTACAATATACACACGCACACAACAGATGATATTTTAGATTTTCAAGAGTTTGAATTTCAAGTCCTAGTTACTATGTCATGAGGCAATTTGATGCGCAAAGATGTAAATATTAATAGTTAATTTTATACCTCAATTCATAAAATTTAAATTATGTAAATTATTTTACTATGGATCCAAGGTTTCCATCAATATTAAATTTAGAAATTAATTTATTTTGTAATAAAAAATCCTAACTTCATAACATATACTCCATCCATAAATGTCATCTTCTAAGATTAGAAAATAACTTAACTTCAAAATTCTTTTTTATACTTAAGAAAATAATTTATAGCCACACAAATAAGTAAAAAAAAAAAAATTTAAATTTAATATCTAATCAAAATATGTAACATAAATTGAAACAAAACGATAATAAGATAAGCTAAACGATTATTCCACATCTAAATGTTGGAGTGTCGTGTTAACTTTCTAAAAATAGATCAATTAAAACCACTACTAGTAATTATTCTTATCTTATTTCATCTATCTATTTTTATTTGGACATTATATTAAAAATAAATATCCAATAATATTTATTCACTTTCAAAAATTAATTAGCAATTTACCATTTCTATATATTTTATCTTAATATTAAATATGATCCGTTATTATTATTATTATTATTAAAGTATTGGATTTATTACATTCTTGGATATAGTTTAGAATTTCTAATTTCATTTAATATTTTTTTTGTTTAAAAAAATGAAAAAATTTAAATTGTTTGGGTCATCACGAGTATAAATATGTATGTTAACGAAAACATGGA
Source organism: Capsicum baccatum var. pendulum (assembly GCA_030864225.1). Classification (NCBI taxonomy): domain Eukaryota; kingdom Viridiplantae; phylum Streptophyta; class Magnoliopsida; order Solanales; family Solanaceae; genus Capsicum; species Capsicum baccatum. The sequence goes on from CM061550.1 coordinate 11,943,893, forward strand.
AAAGCGACACTTATATTTCTTTCTTCTTTCTCGAATCACTCTCTTTCTCTCTCTCTCTCTCTCTCTCTCTCCCTCCGTTCTTCTAGGATTTCCTCGCCGGAGGACCAGATAAACGCCGGCGCCGGTCAGGTGATTGACGGTACAAGTTGTAGTTGGAACCAAATCGGAAATGTCTACTCAGCAGAAAAACGTTGGAATTCTCGCCATGGAGATTTATTTTCCTCCTACTTGTCTAAAGCAGGTAAATAAATTTGCAATATATGTTCATACTTGCAGATGTGCATCTAGAATTTATGATTGCTTTGTCTATGTACAAGCCTCGGTGGACAGAGTTACCTGCTATTTGTTGTGACGGCTGGTCCGACGACACAACGGTTGATCAAAAAGAAAATGCTCTTTTATTAGGCTTTGTATTTCAGAAAAAGTTTTATATTAATTTTTTTTAGGAATTATTCTTTTACTTTCAAAATAAAGTATGCATTATATAGAGAAAGTCATAATTGCTTTAAGATCTCATGATTTATGAATATGAGATTATAGATTTTAATTTATCACACTTGCATGTCCGTGTATTCTGCAATAATAAAAACACTAGGTGATTTCTTTCTATCGTAGCAGCCTAGCAGGTATCCGTAGAATTAGTTGAGATGCGAGCAAGCTGGCGCGGAAACTACGGTTATAAAAATAAAAAAGAAAATATATTGTGAATATAGTTGTACATTTTACATAGTTTTGGTGCTTTGAAGCTTTTTTTTTATATGATGTGACATTTAAACAACTTTGTAGATTTGAGGGAATAGATCTGCTAATTAAAATTTTCCAGCTTTAGGGTTATAATTTTTGTGGAATTTTAATCTATGTAAAATTGCAATGTTTAGGAAGAATTGGAGGCTCATGATGGAGCAAGCAAAGGTAAGTATACAATTGGTCTTGGACAAGATTGCATGGGCTTTTGCACTGAGGTTGAAGATGTTATATCAATGAGGTATGCAACTAACTTCAGTAGCTGTTAGCCTGTTACGTACTCCTCCGTTTCAATTGGTTTGTCTGGTTTTGACATGGCACAGAGTTTTAAAAAGTGAACTGTGGTCTTAGACTAAAGATATGTAGAATGTACCAATATGTCATTTAATCTGGTGATCTTAAACATTTCACATGGAAAGTTGAAATAAGAGTGCCAAAAAAGGAAAAGGGCATTCTTTTTGAAACATACTAAAAAGGAAAGTAAAACAAACAAGAGAGTATCGATTTCAAACTAGTGAATCATCATTGCTCTGCTTCATATGGTCCGATTTCATTTCAGTACTTTATAATCCTGCAAATATTTGGCTGTTGTTTTTTCGTCTCATTGATTTTTCATCTTCAGTTTGACAGTGGTTACTTCCCTTCTGGAGAAGTATGCTATCGATCCAAAGCAAATTGGTCGGCTAGAAGTTGGAAGTGAAACTATTATTGATAAGAGCAAATCCATCAAGACATTCTTAATGCAAATATTTGAGGTATTAACTGTTGCCTTATAGGAATGCTGATTAGTAAGTCGTCTGTTATGGAGCGTTCAAACATGTGGATAAGAGAGACTTTACTACTAACTTTTGCATGATGTACTAATGATTAGCTCAGAAATGGAAAAATAATTGCAGCCAATTATTATAAATTATTAAAGACACGGATTGTTCAAGTGGCTTATTCTGCGTGAACTATGTTCTAGTTTCATCATGAGCCCCAAAGTTGTTGCTGACTCTGTTTGTTACCTAGGTGAAAACAGCAGTAACTCCTCCAAAATGAGCTTAACATTTGCTTTGACATCTAACTTTGGAAAATAAAATGTTTGTAGCAGTAATTTTGCTGTTTGTCCTTCTTGACTTTACTCTGAACTGCTAAAGCGTTACCTTGTGGCTATCTGATCATCAAAACTTATTGTTGTTCTTTACCATGTGAAACAAGCAGAAACATGGAAATACTGACATTGAAGGAGTTGACTCAACTAATGCCTGTTATGGGGGAACTGCTGCATTGTTCAACTGTGTAAATTGGGTGGAGAGCTCTTCATGGGATGGACGCTATGGTCTTGTAGTATGCACAGATAGTGCGGTATGATCATTATTTTCATGCATTCTACAACTTGAGTTTTGTCTATTGCTTTCTTATTAGATAAATAGACTGCACTGCCTGGGCCTTGCATGATTTTGCATGATCATTATTTTTCATGATTCTGTTCACAGGTCTATGCAGAGGGACCTGCTCGGCCTACTGGAGGAGCTGCAGCCATTGCTATGCTTGTAGGGCCTGATGCTCCTATAGTATTTGAAAGCAAGATCAGGGCTAGCCATATGTCACATGCCTATGATTTTTACAAGCCCATCCTTGACAGTGAATATCCAGTAATTTCCTTCAATCTCTGCTTGTCTTGTTGATTTTCATGTTTCACATGAATTTTTCGTAATGCTATTTTGACCAAAGCTTTGGGTTAAATTTATTATTAATCTTTTGAGAGTAGTGTGCGTTGAGAGTGTTATTTCACAGAACTGATAGAATCTTTTGCAAGCTGCCAATTGCTGCCGATACCTTTGTGATTGGTTCTTAGAGAAATTGGATAAATGCATGATTTAGATATATCAGAAAGCAGTGTATCACATGACAATCTGTAAAGTTTTAGCATCTCTTATTAGTTCCTTATTATACCGGCATTCTTGACGCTTGCTGCATCTTCACTGTTGAAGCTAACTGTTTATGATGTTAATTGTTGATGCAGGTGGTAGATGGTAAGCTTTCACAGACCTGTTATCTCATGGCACTTGATACTTGCTATAAGAGTTTATGCAACAAGTAAGTTTCCGATGCAACCTTATATTTTGAAATAGATTTCTTAGCTATCTTCTTTAAATGACCTTTTACTTCCATCGTTTAGATATGAGAAATTGGAAGGCAAGCAATTTTCAATGGTGGATGCAGCCTACTTTGTGTTCCATTCGCCATACAACAAGGTAGCTTTATGAGAGTCCCATACAGATTCATAATTTTCTTTTTCTATTTCTCCAAATAAGGGATTTAAACAGTTATCTGAATCTTTCTTTTTTTAAATCCTGCAGCTCGTGCAGAAGAGCTTTGGTCGATTAGTGTTTAATGACTTTCTAAGGAATGCTAGGTGTGTTACAAATCCTCTGTTAGATTGGATTTTTTTCTTGTTTAAAGGAATTCTTTGAACTGATCATCCTCATTTCTGCATTCGCAGCTCTATTGACGAGTCTGCCAAAAAAATCTTGACCCCCTTTGAATCCTTAACCGGTGATGAAAGCTACCAGAGCCGTGATCTTGAAAAGGTTCACTTTCTTCCTGAAATGTTTTTCCTTTTCACCAGTGACTTCCTGCGATTGTCTTCCAGTACTTTGTCGGAAACAGTGAAAGTGAAGTCCTAAGTAAGATATATGTCTCCTGAGACTGAAAATGAAAACTTTTTTCATGCACATGCAGGCATCGCAGCAAGTTGCTAAACCGCTTTATGATGAGAAAGTACAACCTACCACATTGATACCAAAACAAGTTGGCAACATGTACACCGCATCTCTCTATGCTGCTTTTGCATCCCTCATTCACAATAAGCACAACACATTGGTAAATACAAGTTACTTTTCTTATTTTGTTCCTTAATGCTCAACACATCGGTAAATACAGGTTACTTTTGTTCGTTTATTTCTAATACTGTACTTGTTTCAGCACCATTGTCTACATGATTCTCCTGTTTTCTGAATCATTTTATTACCTCAGGCTGGTCAGCGGGTAATCATGTTCTCGTATGGTAGTGGATTGACTGCAACAATGTTTTCCCTAAAGTTTAACGAAGGTCGACATCCTTTTAGTTTGTCAAACATTGCAAGTGTGATGAATGTCGCAGAGAAGTTGAAATTGAGACATGAGGTATGCTAAATTTTGATCCTTGCAACTCAACGATGGATTTGGGGCTCCATCACTGACTTTATTTAAGCTTATTATAGCTATCCAAGTAGCTGTAGGTGAATATTACCATCTCTCTTTTTTCGTCATAACCCTGACTGATGTCAAATACCATTTTGTGCAGTTCACTCCTGAAAAATTCGTCGAAATAATGCAACTTATGGAGCACAGATATGGTGCGAAGGACTTTGTAACCAGCAAAGATTGCAGCCTTCTCGCGCTAGGAACCTACTACCTAACAGAAGTTGATTCCAAGTACAGAAGATTTTACGCGAAGAAGGCTCCCGAGCATGGACAGGTCAATGGACACTAGGACACCGGATAAGGTCCTTACACGCTCTTTTAGTTATTATCAGCGTGTCGAAGAATAACTAGTGCTCCGGCAGATTTTATTGTTGTTACATGTAGTTTGTTTACCAGGGTAGATCCTATGCCTTGGTTCTGTATCACTCGTCTGCACTTGTCTGTGAAATGATTGTAAGAAGTCATCAACCTAGTCTTTGATTATAATTTATTAAGCAGGTTTTCTCACTTGTGCCTTAATAAAACTGATGTATTTATGATAAATAAAATTTTATTTTAGGATTAAGTGACAAGTAATAATGAATATCAACCTGGTAAGTCCTTGTCCAAACAATTTACTATTACTTTAGTAAGTCCACTGCCTCCTCCCCCTTAGTTGCACGTGGGGCTCTTTTGTCTCTGTCCTAGTTTTTTCTATATTTTTGTTTTTCTCTTTGGACTTTTGTAGTTTTTTCTTCCGACGTGGGGCTCTTTGCCTTTATTCCAATTCCTTTTTTCTCATTTTCAATATTTTATCTTTTTTCTTGTTTCAATTCTTTTTTAAAATAAAAATAAATATGGTAGCTAAATTACATTTAAACTAATAATAATCTAGAATAACTAAATTTTAATAATAATATATTTTTTGCCTTTGAGTTCAGAGCTAAAAGGGACACCTTTACTACTTTAAGTTTGGATACAAAACTGACAGTTTATCTATTTTGGGGCAAACTATAAATAACACATTTGTCAGCCGTTTGGGGTAAAAAAATTGCTATTATGATTTGTCTAAAAATGGGCAAACTACATTTCATAAACCTCATGTGAATTGCTGAAGAGATTCGATTAGAGATTTGATAGATTTCTGAAGTATTTCAATTTTTTTTTGTAACGTGAATTGCTGAAGTGATTCGTGAAAATGTGAAAGATTTATCATTTCAATAAAACTTTTTCACTTATAAATATGTGTTATTGTTAACCATTTTATCTCATTCATCTATCATATTTTCTACTAATATTATCTCTTTTGGGCTTTGAGAATCCCTTCACAATTATGTCTCAACAATCCGAAATGTCTTTATTTTTAGTGTAAACCACAGAAATCCCGTGTAATATGAAAGTATTTACAGAAAATCTCTTTAGGTTTTCTCTCTCCTTATTTTACAAAATATACTTATACATTCGTGGGTTTGTTATACATTCGTGAGATGTATGACAACTGTTTTGCCTACAATTAAGGAAAAGAGTTGTAAGAAAATATCTTTCAAATCCTTAGATTACTTCATTAAATACCTATAATTAAGCAGTGTATGAGTTAATATAGTAACTAAAATTTAAATTTCAAAAAAACTCTTAAACATTACTGTTAATTTTCATAACTATTGATATACGTTCTTGAGAGAAAAAAAGTCGACTACTTTCTTGATTTCTGAAAAAAAAAATGAACATCCCCATATTGTTGCATCATTCCCGTGTCTGGGAGTCGAAAATTAGTTATAAATCATACAAAAGTGATGTCATTATTGTTTCTGAAAGTATTAACTTTCTGAAATTGATTGCTACGATCGCCATGGAATTGGATCTCGACGAAGTACGCAAAAAATTGAAGTGATTAAATCGAGTTTGAAAGAGAAACAGGGGTTGTACTTTGTATCGAAGGTAGTGAATATGATTCAATTGCGTTAACGGTCGTTGTAACAAAGGTATGATATATAAGTGTTGTCTTTATTTGTTGATGGTTTAATGTATGATAATATGCTATCAGACGTTTTAAAAAAGTTCATGTTTTGAAGTTAGGTTTTGGTGGAAATTTAATCATAAAATTCTGAATGTATAACATATGATTATACATTCGAGCGAATGTATAATGAAACTGTGTCAGGCCCAATTTTTTTTTATTTTTACTGAAATTATGATTTGTAGAACTTTTGTATAATACAATGACTCGGTGAAAAAATTTGATGCAGATATGTACTGCATTGTCGTAACATAGACTGCAAGTGGGTGTTGAAGGCGTCTTGTATGAATCATTCAAAAATGTTTTTGATAAAAAGATTTGATTCGAGGCATACTTGCAGTCTTAGCGATAGAGTTGTTGAATAATTTGGTTGCGACAACAGATTTTGTGAGTGAATTTACAGGACCAAAATTAATTAATCACAAGAAAATACATACACCAACGGACATAATTGAAGAGATGAAGGTTGTTTATGGAGTTGATATTAACTACACGAAAGTTTGACGCGCAAAAGAGAAGGTGATTGTGATGCTTAGAGATAGACCAGCAGATGGATATCGAAAAATACTCCGTTGTATCTATATGTTGGACCAAATGTATCCGGAATCGCACATTCGGATGCATAAGACATTAGACAACGAGTTTAAATACTTGTTTATTGCCTTACATCTCATGATAAGGGATTTTGAATTTTGTCGACCTGTCGTGGATGTGTATATACTATGTAATTTGGCAACTATTATAGTAAATAGTTGTGGAAACGTAATGTGTATTACACAATTATACATTAAACTTTCATATATAAGTAATGTATGATATACTATTATACTTTATTAACATGCATAATGTTTTACTGACAACAATGACTTTTAACTGACCACATGTATTATTTTTTATTTAAACAACATAAGAAATGGCAAACTTATGTAACATAATTCGTGAAAATTTAAGTTGTCTTTTTCATTTTGTTTTATGTGTATGGTTATAGATTATACTTCCGTATAAATGTATGATACATTCACAAAGTATTTAATATAAAGAATACATTAAAAGTATGTTAATAATATATGATATAGTGTTATAGTTTTTAAATATGTATGACATTAAATATTTTCTTTATTTTCTATTAAGTCATGAACGTTTAACATGTATGATGTTATGTAATACATAAGTTTTAACGTATGAGACACTTGTTCAATGTATTATTAACTTATAACATAATTTACCTACAGCTAAAAATTCAATATGTTGATATACAATAACACATTATTTTGTAATTTAGTTTTATACATTATATATTATAAAATGTAAGGCAAACTCAATAACTATCAAACTATATTAGTAACATTACAATATAGTGTAAGTAATTGCAAAACATTTCTTCAGAAGATATGTATGTATAATAAAAATAAGGACATTCATAAAATGTGAATTAACATCCAAAAAGTAACATTGTAACCGTTTAACATAAAAAAATTAGTTGTTTCAATGACGACTATTATAAAAAAATTCTACTCTAAAGTAATAAGTGCACTTTCATCAATTGTTTGGAGATAACTATTCCTCGGTCGAGGAGGATCCTCATTATCACTTGTTTACCCTTCTTTTGCCTTTGTCATTCCGTAATGCCATAGTAATGAAGCATAGTATGCACATTGAGTTCCAGCATCAAACCCACATGAATGAACCTGTTGCCCTTCACTTAATATATCTGCATAGGCAGACACAAAGATGCCACAATCCCTGATTTTAAAAAAAATGATGAAGTAACAGTCCGTTCAATAATTATAACATTGTTATACATGTGAAAAAAAATCAAATTTACTTAAACGGTTCAATCGGTATTTCATGTCCTGGAAAAATAAAATCAGGCCCTAATTACACAACAGTTACACATGTGTGATGATAACTTATACATTTAAAAAAATAAATCAGATCATAATTAAACAACAGTTAGACATGTATGAGAGTAACTTATGCATTTAAATAATAAACTGCAGTAATGTATAATGTCATAATACACAATTTCACCTTAGTTATGTATGACCTATAAGCTTGTTAGATTGTATAATGTCACCTTTCAAAATAAGTAATGTATAATGACTGATATATTATAACTTATACATTATAATGTAATATTTCATAATGTATAATATCACACTATTAAGTGCAAAACTTTGGCTAAAGTAAGAATGTATAATGTCACCTTATACAATATTAAAAGTGTAAAACTTTGGCCAAAGTAAGAATGTATAATGTCACCTTATACAATATTCAAACATTCAAAACGTATAATTCCACTTATTACAATAACTGCCTCTTTTATGTACATCTTCTTATTGTATAATATAATTAAATATAAAGCAGAAGACTAATATTATACATTAATCTGATAAATAAAGTAATGGATAATCAAATAATATAAATGAATAATATCAAATATGCTAGAGACAAAACCAACGAAAATATTTTGTTCTTGAGCATCTAACTGACTAAGTTCTAAACTAAAGTTAGGACGAGAATCCATTACCAAATTTATACTATATTGATTAAATAATCACAACTATAAACAAGAAATTTAAAGATCTGACTTGTATTATATGAAAAAAAAATGGAAAAAATCAACTAACAAACTAGAATAGGATTGCAAAATAAAGTAATTTCATAAAAATCAACAGCAACCAAACAAGAATTCGAATAAGAATTATCAACTTTAAAACAATAAATATAAAGATCTGACTTTTAATAATTGAAAAAAAAATGATATTATCGAACTATCATACTGAAATGGATTTGCAAAAGCAATTAATTTCATAAAAAAACAAACATGCAACCAAAAATCGAACTAGGTTGTGATTTGGTGAAGTTGAAAAAACAACAACTAAAAATTAGTGAATTAAATCAGTAAGTTCAATAAATGTTTGATAACTTACAAATTGATAACCTCTAAGTATACGATTGTTTGAATTTGAGCGTAAAAAAAGGTATTCAATAATGGAGGAACAATCGGTTGTTTAATGGAAGAAAAAAGAGAAGCAAATATGGGAAAGAGAGAAAAAGTAAAGAATTGTTTAATGGGAGACAAAAAGGGAGTAAATATGGGAAAGAGAGAGAAAAGTAAAGATAGAGATCCTTTTTTAATTTTTTGGATGTATAAGAGGAATGAGAGAAGAAGTAAAAAAATAAGGGATTTTAGTAATAACTTTGGGATTTGTGTAATTACTTTATCAATATGAAATTTATTGTAATAATGTAAAGTTACCTTATGTATCTATGTAAATTTTAGTTTTTTTAATTGAATCGAATGTAAGTAAATGCAATGAATATTATAAAATGAAAACATCAATGACTCAAAGAAATTCTGATCGTAAGTTTTGGAGCGTTGTGCGCGTTTTAAGGTAAAAAATTTAAGTTGTTCAATTAAAAATATGTGTATGTTAACCTTGTTCCATATTTTGTTGTTTTAGAAAAATGGTGGATGTGATTATTTTTAGTGGATAGAAGTTATGTCAATAAATGAAATGAACACCATTTATATCACAATTGAAGAGACCGACATTCGATGGTGATAAAGAATCATCGTTCCCAATTCAAGTCTCCTCGAAAATTATATGATCGTTACCCATTATTGATATGGGATATCGACCAGTGATAAGAATAGAAAGTTCAGCATCATGTACTTTATTTTACTACGAAAAAGACATGCAAGACGTTCATATTTGAGTGTCATTGAAAACACTTGAACTGTTTTCACAGAAAGACTATATCTAACCAAACCACGTTCGTACAAAACTTCTCCACCCCAAAATAAACTAACTCTAACAATGTCACTCATTATTTTTAGCCTTATAGAGCTTTTAGTGAATAATGAATGTTGCTCGTGATGAATGAGATAAAATGGTTAACAACAACACATATTTATAAGTGAAATTTTTTATTGAAATGACAAATCTTTCACATTTTCAGGAATCTCTTCAGCAATTCACGTTACAAAAAAAATATTTTCAGAAATCTATCAAATCCTTAAGCGAATCTCTTCAACAATTCACATAAAGTTTATAAAATGTAGTTTGTCCATTTTTGGGCAAACCATAATAACAAATTTTCACCCCAAACGGCTACAAACAGTGTTAGTTATAATTTGCCTAAAAATGGGTAAACTGTCTGTTTGTATCCAAACTTAAAGTAGTGTCCGTTTTGACTCCTAAGGCTGAAAAAGTGTACTTTTTAGCTCTAAACTCTTTTTCTTCCGCTAAGACAAAGGTCACCTTTTCAATTGAAAGCCACCAAGTGAAAATGTATTTTAACTTGTGATTTTCTAATAGAGACAAATATTAAGTGATTTTTTTCATCTGTTCTAGTCTTGATAGATAAAATTACTATGTTCAAGATATATGCAAGCTGGCCCGAGGCCGATTATTAAAAAAAAAATATTTTAATATAATAGATAAGTAAAATGAGTGAAAAACACAATATTTTTAAATAGAGATTATGAGTTCTTATCGTTTTAGCAAATTGCTTAGCCCTGTTCATCTTCGATGAAAAAGTACTTGATCAGTAAGCTATTTATTACGCATTCGTTCAAGAGTGACTGCTTCTAAGCACCCTCTATTCATAGTGTCCTTTTAGGGAACTCTTTAAGATTTAAATTAATCAATTTCAAAGTGGATATTTTCAATTTTTTGTACTTGTCGCATTATACTTCTCTACATTCAAATCGTATGAACTTTGATTAACATTGCATTGTCTCGGATAGAGGCTCAGTGAAATAGACATGTATGTGAAGATGCGAACTACCTATACCTGGACAGAAAGACCCTATGAAGCTTTACTGTTTCCTAGGTTTGGCGTTGGGCCTTTCCTGCGTAGCTTAGGTGGAAGGCGAAGAAGGCCTCCTTTCAGGGTGGCCCGAGCCATATAAGAAGGATCGTAATTTTTAGCATTTTTCATATGGTTTTCAAACATTTAAATTTAAAATTTAAAATAATGAACTAATATAATTCAATTGAGCTTAAAAAATTAGTAAAATTGACTCTTATTAGGGAAATTTGACAATTAAAAAGAAACACATGGAGTATTAGATAATGAAATTAGGGTTTTCCACTTTTTCTTGTCTATTATCTTAAAAATAGATGTATACTTTTATTTGTTCAATATGAAAAATCAAGAATAATTTATCACTTATTTCATACTTTAATTTTATTATTAATTAATTACAATCATTTTCATATGTTTTCTAAAATATTAATTTCTCTTATAATTAAAATATAGTATATTAAAGCTTCCATTTTATTTATGGTTACCCATTCAAGTGTTAGTAGTAAAGACTAAAAATGGAGGGAGGGAATGTAAAAACACCACTTGTTAATCCTTTTGTTAATCATTTCCTCATGTATATTTGGTAGTCCACTTGAACTTTCACTTGTTTAAGACCAATTCTTCTAATCCTCTTTCCCATTGCTTCAAATAATTGAAATTCAACTTTGTAATTAGTACTATATATTAATCCAAATCAAACATGCAAAGTTACACACACATTCATTCATATTTTTTCTCCCTTTACAAATTTCCTCAAAAAATTTTTTTGGTCAAAGTTATAGTTGCAACAATTGGAAATGGCTTCTCAACCAAAGAATGTTGGAATACTGGCTATGGAGATTCACTTCCCTCCTACTCACATTGTGCTGGTATATTATTTTCTTATATAACATGCACATACAACTCGTTAAACTCGTCAGTAAATTTTATTTAGACATATTCCAATTATGTTTTGTTGCACGTAAACTCATGATAAAATTTTCCTATTATACATTAGCCGCTCAAATTTTGGCAGTTATTAAGCAACTAATCACAATCACCGAGGTTGGAACAAGTTTAAGGTTTTACGACTTATTGACGTTAATGTGTACTTCCTCCGTTTTTATTTGTTTGTCTAATTTTTACTTTGCATGAAGTTCAAGAAAGGATTGAAATACTTTTGAATCTAATGGTCTTACATTAAAAGATAGGAAGAATATAATGCACCAAAATATTCTTTAATCTCGTAGTCGTAGTCTTAAATATGCCACGTGAAAAGTTAGAATTAAAGAGTTGCCAAAAAAAGAAGGCGGCATTTCTTTACACGGACTAAAAAGGAAAGTATGACAACTCTATTGAAAGGAGAAACTTTTCAAAAATTGAGTCAAAAGTGTCTAATAGGAACATCTTTTAGTGTGTTCAAGTGTTCTACAGATCATATATAGTTTGAGTGTGCCTTCTTATTTAGTTAGTCATAAGCAATATGTGATGTGTTATTGACAAAATGAACAAGCTGTATCTTCACCAAAGTCATATTAGTAACAATTAATTCTAATAACTGTATATGTATATCTATGATTTATGAATCTAATAAGATCATAGATCTCATGTATTGCTTATATTTACTCGTGAACAACCGGAGCTACATAGTTTAGTTCTTTAAAAGCTCTTATGCTACTCCATGTGACAATCAGATCACTTTATATTTATTAGGGAACAAGACTTGTATGAGTAATTTTCAGTAAAACTGCGACGTGTATATTGGAAGAATTGGAGGCTCACGATGGAACAAGCAAAGGCGAGTATACAACTGATCGCGGACAAGATTGCATGAGCTTTGTCATTGAGGATGAAGATGTTGTATCAATAAGGTATGTATTTAACTTTAGTAGCTGCAAATTAAACAACAACTGCTAAACATAAATTGTGTCGTGCAGACTTACTTTATTAGCTAATCGAGCGAAAATGCTGCTACTATGTTGTTGTTTCTTCTCATCGGAGTGTTCATCTTCAGTATGACAGCTGTTACTTATCTCCTGGAGAAGTATGCTATTGATCCAAAGCAAATTGGCCGGTTAGATGTTGGAACTGAAACCATTATCGACAAGAGGAAATCTATCAAAACATTATTCTTGATGAGAATATTTGAGGTAACGCCGCCTGCTCCCTCAAGGTAATGCAGCTTTACCTTATGGCTACCGTTCATACAAATTTATCCTGTATCTTCTTTGCTTATTAGATGCATAGTTTGAAAGGCCTGAGCCTTGCCATGATTTTTATTCATTTGTTCGCAGGTCTTTGCAAAGGGACCTGCAGCTCGGGCTACTGGAAGAGCTGCATCAATTGCTATGCTTGTAGGACCTGATCCTCCTATAGTATTTGAAATCAAGATCAGAGCTAGCCATATGTCACGCGTCTATGATATTTACAAGCCCGTCCTTGACAGTGAAGATCGTCCAGTAATAATTCCCTTTAATCTTTGCTTGTCTGGTTGATCAATCACGTCTCACATTAACATGTTGCATGACAATTTTACAATTTCAGTATCATTAATACTGATGCTTTGCATGCATGCTACATGTTCAGAATTTTCCATGTGTGCTCTGAGTGATGTTAATTGTTGTTGCAGGTGGTGGACGGTGAGATTTCACAAACGTGTTATCTCAAGGCACTCGATCCTTAGTAAGCTGCAAGATGATGCATCGTCACATGAGGAGTTAGACACTTCTTAATTATCATCTTTGGATGAACTTTTATGTCTTGTTTTTAAGATAGGAGAAAGTAGAAGGCAAGCAATTTTCAACTGATGATGCAGCCTACTTTGTATTCCATTCACCATATATACAACAAGGTAACTTATAAATCCCATGCAGATTCGTAGGTTTTTCTCGATCTGTATCTCTAAATAAATTCATTTAAACAGTTATCTGAATCGCTCTAGCTAATCAAACCTGCAGCTCGTCCAGAAGAGCTTTGGTCGCTTGCTTTATAACGACTTCTTAAGGATTGCTAGGTGCATGTGCTATAAACATCTTCTCTGTTAGAACGATATCTTCTCATCATTATATTGTTTAAACGAATGCTGTGGACTGATCATTCTCATTTCTGCATTTGCAGCTCTATTGATGAGTCTGCTAGACAAATACTGGCCCCCTTTGAATATCGCTAACTGGTGATGAAAATAAGTTGGCAACATGTACACCGCGTCTCTGTATGCTGCTTTTGCATCCCTCCTTCGCAATAATAAGCACGACACAATGGTAAATGCAACGCAACTTCTCTGATCTTCTTTTGTTTTGTTGTTCGCAAGCATATGTGTTTCTGAATCAGTTTTTGTTGTTCTCTTATGGAGGTGAATCGACTGCAACAATGTTTTCGCTAACACTTAATGAAGGTAAACATCCTCTTAGTTTGTCAAACATTGCAAGTGTGATAAATGTTGAAGATCGAGAGGCTGCAAATGAGATACAAGGTATACCGAAACTTAATTTCATGTTGGTGAATTTAATTTGTTGTAGCATTATTCAAATGTGTTGTCGAATCCATCGCGTTGAACCTTGTCATCGACTGACCAGATAACGTGTTTTTTTATGCAGTTGATACCGGCCAATCGACCAAAAAAAGACACAAAACAGTCCACCCATGAGAAGAACAAATAACCCAAGAACGGATACAAGGTGACAAACACAACTAGACACGATTTGCAATATATTAAAGGATAGATAGAGTGATACCACACTAGTGCTACCCTAGTTACAGATTTGGTCCAGTACTCTCACAAGAGAGGAAATGTCTTTCAATGTTTCATAACAATAATCAACTAATTAGGACGAAAGACCTATTAAGGGACTATATATAGTCTTATTACAATTGAAGGACAAAAGACCAAAACACCTTAACGAAGGGTGGGCGCCTATGGAGTGTAACTTGAGCATGTGAAATTCCTAAAACATTACCCTTAATGAAGGTGCTCTTTAATGCTCCAAGGCCGTGGCTCTTCATGCAGCCCCCAAGCCAAGCCACCTTCCACACACGGTTTTGCCTTATGGAATGCTCACAATGGCCTCTCCGTGCATGCTCTCTTCCCCTCAATATAATGTCACCTCAACTGGATCCTTCGCGTGTTGGCCTCATCGAATGATGTCTTCAAAAGCTATGACCGGCACCATTCTACGGATAGGAGCCTACTACCATAAAGGGGTTGATTCGGAATACACAAGAGTTTAAGATAATAAGAAGACACCCCAGATTGCACAGTACATAGAACAATTCATAAGGGTGCCTGAATGATTTTGCAGCTGGATACAGTTGTTATACAGTTTGTTTCTTTTTAACATTGTGAGCTTCTTGTTTATATTTACATTATATCATGATTGATTAAATTGGCTGTTTTGCATCTATAAGTAATATTTTTCAATGTAAGTGCTTAGAAATTATTTTTGTTGCAGGCATGAATCCTAAACCATAATTAATTTAAGGATCGTACTCCAAGTCTATCCACTTAAGCTCATAAATGTATATAGATACTTATAATTTATTGATGTGATATAATTTTAATTCTCACATATATTGAATAGAGCTTTTCCTTTTCTAGAAAAATAGCAAGTACTTGTACTACTATAAACATTACACTATCAATTGTTGCATGCAGAAATGACAAATGAACATGTTGGGCTAATTAAAATGGACAGAGTTACTAATCCGTTCATAATTACTCAGGCTGAATTGAGTTACGCTAAAATGAGCTAAAAGGCAAGTCATGGCTCAATCTGTACCACCAAAGGATGTGGTGTTGTGGATGGGACTGCTACTTCCTTAATTAGAGGTCTCGGGTTTGAGCCTTATGGATTGAAAAATCCTTGATAGGGATCGCTACCCCCGAATGAGGCCCTACCCGGCATGAATTCGAATTACTCGAACTCCAATGCAGGTACCGAGCACCGGATGAAAATCAAAAAAAAATAGCTCAATCTGTTAAATTTTTACTAAGTTTTCATTTCTTTATTTGTTGTTGTATATTCTTCTAAAGTACGTACCTAATAAGGTTTTTCTTTTGCTCTATCTTATGACTATATTAAATATCAAACAAACAAATTGAAAATATTTCGATAAGATTCTCATAAATCAATTTAAATTGCATATCAACTCAAATATTAAATGAACTTAATTAGACCAATCAAAATAAGTAGAGCCATAATTAAACTACTCAAACTTGAATAAATTGACCAAATTCTATGTTTCAGGAGCTAATTTTATCGTCTTAAATTTTCGATTAAAATTTAAAATATCCCACAATATTTTAAATTTAGGCACAAGATGGGACCAAAGACACAAGCCATACAAGATATATGGGACCATTGAAGGGTTCACACTTCCATTGGTCCCACAAAATGCCCCCATACCCCACAACCCCACATATACTCTCTTCGTTTTATTTTATATGGCTTCTTTAACTTGGACACAAAATTAAAAAGAAAAAAAAAATTGAAATTTATTTTCAAAAAGTAACACTTACATATTTGTGTGACTATAAATAATTTTATTAAGAGAAAAAAAAAAACTTAAAGCTAAATTATTTTTAATTATAATAAATTGACATTTTTTAAGGACAAAACATGAAAGGATCCCACATAAAATGACACGTGATGTACATTGTCGTGGCATCAACTTCTTTGTAGTGGTCCAACAGTAACAAAATGGGCCTACCATCTAATATGGGCCGTTGAGTGCCTTCCTCCTGGCCCAACAACCGTGTCTTAAGGCACAAAGTTGAGCCCACGTCCATCTTGCCAGTGGACCACTTGAGCTTCTATGGAGCCCACCACAATTGCTACCGCCCTAACATAAATCCCAACCTTATTATAATTATTTATACTCTCTCCTACTTTCTTAATTACTTTTTTTTCTCTCTCCCGATTCATATACATAACAAGGCCGACATATAAATAGAAAATTTTGTATATGACACGGCCAACATATATATAACAAAGCCGATTCATATACATAACAAGTATGACAAAGCCGACATATACATAACATAATCGATTTATATACATAACAGGACTGACATATACATGGAAAGCTATGCATCTGTATTTTTAGAGAAAAATGAGATTTTTGTCATATGTTTGGAGAGATAAGATTTTTTGTAATAAGTGAAATTAAGTTGTGGGTTTGTGTAATTTTTAGCTTAAGGATTACATATATGCTATTTTGGGGTCACTATTTAAGTTATGCCATAAGTTTATAAATTCTTTCACGTTCGTTTATTTCAAAATAATTTCAACTTATCAAGAACATAATCATCGGTATGAGGTTGTAGAAAACATAGGTTAGGATAATAGATTAGTGGGTGGGAGTACATTATCTTGATGGATCGTCCATATTAGTAATTGTAGTCTTACTCTTGCAAGTTTCTATTCTTCAATTTTTTTAAAAAAATTATTGTTTGTTATACTTCGACTATCATATTATTTTGTATTATTTATTATTTGTTGTCCTTCCATTCTGAAGTCTCATTGCTAAAGTACAAAGTATTTCTACCTAACCTTCACTTATTTGTGTCTGATATCTAATGAAGCGTAGTCATTTTCATTTGAAATTTAGATATTTTATCTTGTAGTTCAATCCTTATTTTATCTAAATTTCATTTAAAAATGTTAGAATTTCAAATGCCTATAATATCTAAAGCTATTTCAAAACAAGTATATTTGCAATTTTTATTTTTATTTTTTAAAACATTTCTAATAACATGTGTCCTAATAAGATGTTTAGTGGAAGTTTTAGCACCTAATGGTGATGGGCCATGTTCTAAAAGGTTGACATGTAATTTTGAGAGGACTTGTAGTGAAAGGGGCCCACAGTTCTTGAAGCATGCGCCTGGGCCCACTTCGTTGCTGGACCCCAGGCCCACCGCCTCTCTTTTGCATTCATAACAGTTTCTTTCTCGAACCTACTTATTCCTTCTATTTCATTTCATATTTAATTTTTCTTGGCTTTTTAAATTGAGCATTCTCATTTTGCTAATATATAAATACAATAATATATTCAATTTAGTTATATTAATATCGAAAACATGACTTTAGATAAAGAGAAGTGGAGGATGTACATTGGAGTAGAAGATTAGTCGGATAAGAGTGTCGTCGTGCATGTATTGTAGTATAGTAGCGTAGGGTTTAGCTATATATATATCTGTCTTTATTGTTGTTTATTGTGTTTTCATTATTACAGTATATTATTGCTGATTATTATTTTTATGTTAGATTCTGTACTTTTCGTGGTGTCATATTATCTCAATGTGTTTCTCTTTTTGTACATGAATTTACTACACTTGAACCGAAAATCTTTCGAAAACAACCTCTCTATTTTTTTGAGATAGTGATAAAATCTGCGTACACTTTATTCTTCCGAAACCTCACTTGTGAAATTTTATTGGATATATTATTGTTGGTATATATTACTAGAATTTTATGAGAGTAGTGTATGCAGATTTTAATCTATTTGACATAAGATATTATAAACCACTAGATATTAAAATTACCGTCATATGTTACTTACGAATATAAATGGTTTTCTTTATCTCATGAACAAGTTAAAAAAAGAAAAGAAATAAGCCCTTTTAGAAAATGTTAAATTTATATTTTTAGTT
The DNA here is from genome assembly GCA_030864225.1 of Capsicum baccatum var. pendulum. Classification (NCBI taxonomy): domain Eukaryota; kingdom Viridiplantae; phylum Streptophyta; class Magnoliopsida; order Solanales; family Solanaceae; genus Capsicum; species Capsicum baccatum. Next base: position 11,962,309 of record CM061550.1, read on the forward strand.
TTGAAGATGTTATAAGCGATAAAACTTTAAAAGATTCAACTTATCGAGTTTAAATTTGGAAAGCCTCTAAGACAACTTCATTACGTTTATATTATTAAGTAATAAAGATAAATATGATAAACAAGTACTGTAACTTTTTTAGATAAATGTTTATGAGCATTCCATGTTTACACTACTATATTATTATAGTATCAACTTGGGTTATAATTTATATAAGAAAAGAAATGTACCACTTAGTTAAGAAAAGCTAGAGCCTTTTGCCCATCCACGTTCCACTTTTTAGAAGAATATTCTTCTTGATCGAAGTCTTATTCTATTTGATTAATATTTGAAGTCGTTTGATAGCCAGTAAAGAGGTAATTTATTTATGTATTACAATGTTTTTTAGTTAAGAAGTAAGTTATTCATATATAAAATTAATGTAACATTTTTTAGAAATCCTCGTAACTAATTCATGTTTAAGTTATAAGGAAAATAATATTTTATGCAGGGTAGAAGATGAAATAGCTGATACCGACATAATTAACATCCACATAGCTAACACTTGCATAATTCTAATCTGCTATGAAACAATCCTTAAAGAATTGATCTGTCGTCATAAAAAATTGTGGTGAATGATGAGTTTTCATTCAAATTTCATTGAGTCGACTTTTGTAGAAAATACTTTACCTGAACTTTTCAACTCAAATTTGAATTAGTTCAACCTCAAATTAAATCGAAAAGTTTTCTAAATTTGAATTAATCGGGACTTCAAAACTGATCGAGAAGCTTCCATTTGGTGGAGTTTGACCCAGTAGAACAAGGTGGGCCGTGGGCCACACCAACCCACCACCATGGAAGGATACCACTCACGCACACGCAAACCCAAGCTGATCCAATTAAAAAGCCCACGAGGTCCCCACTCTTCTTTACTCATGTCCTAATCCACTTTTACACGTGCCATACTCACGTGCACATCTCTAATCACTTTTTTAACACTAATCACTGCACTTAAACTTGTCTATTCAGAAAAAAAAACTCAGTTTATAATAATGCTCATTTCCCAAAACTAGATCCTAGTCAAAACAAAAAAGTTGGTAAGATTAAAAGAATTTAGTTCGATGTAATAAAGATTTCGTAATGTGACTGAAATTTTATTAGATTAGATAGTTGACTATTATTCGAACTCTCCCTTTGTTGGTGAGGGTTTGAGTCCTCATATTGTGATCCCATCCCATTTCCCCTTCTCGTATCCTCATTTTATTTTTTTCAAAAAGAAAGCTTTCGCTGTGTGTAGGTTCGGAAAATGGTTAGATAACAAAGGTTTATCGATCGAACGCAATCACCTTCCATTTTTACAAGAGAGTGTTTCACGGCTTAAACTCGTGATGTCTTGATAAGATTATTAAGTTAAATATAGTGATTTGATTCATTGTAAAATTACAATGTACATTTGCCCTATATCATAAATGTGATAATGTAAAGATATTAGTAACACATTAGATGAATTTATATTCTAAAAGTTAATATTGCAAGAGGAATGATGTGAAGTGTGAGAACTTCTTTAATTAGTATATGGAGTAATTAAGTAGATTTCGAAAAGAATGACAAATTAAGTGTGAGATAAAAGACCAGATGATGCCTATAAGTGCAAAAATGACAACTATGTGACATGTAAGGCAGTCAAGCACTAAGTAGGTACAATTAACTTGAGAGGCATTTGATTTCCACTTCAACGAATTAGACATTAGGGGGCTTCATAGATGTGGCAATCAAAATAGATAAAATACAAACTGCCAGCTGTATAATAAACAGATAAATTATGACAAAGCTGAAGGATAATGTTTTCATTAACAGTTGTACTATGCTTTATTTGAAATTTTCTAAACAAGTGTTGCATATCATTCCACTTCTAACATTAGTCTAACGAAAATACAAGAAACAAAAAACTGAATTGCTAATATAATGTCCCCTAATTTGTACATAGGATCGACCACTTGAATCGACACCTTCCAAGTGCAGTGAAAGTCACCGGTCTAACTCATAGGTCATGTCGACACCCTTTCCAAGTGCAATGAACGTCCCCACTTTAAGTCATAGGCCTTATTGATCGCCCATTCAACCCGTCTTTTCTATCTTCATGGCTTTGAAGATGTAACTTGAGCTTCTTGTTGATGACTTCCACTTCGATTCTTAAACTGCAACTCTTTTCTATCATAAATCTCAAGTGAAAAATCCCTTAGCATATGAGGTTTAACATCATTATTTTCGTTGTTATTTCTATCTATACTACTACTAGAGCTTAAACTAGCTGGGGCCATGCTAGACTTGTTCGACCCAACTTTAGGCCCCGTAGTTGTTAACGGTCCTGCCATCATTACTGGTGGCAAGCCATTAATATTCGTGGCTGATGCAGCCACGAATGGCGATATTGGCCTCGTGGCCAAATTAAAAACAGGTGTCACTGAAGGAGTGATAGCCCATAATTGAGGATACTGCAAGATGCTGCTATTATTAATGTTATTATTGTTGTTATGACTGATAGCTGGTACCATCCAAATGGCATTGGATGGTACCATTATACCCCCATTGCTCATGGCCCACACGGGCACTAGTCCGTGCCCGTGTGGAGGACAATTGATGGCAGTAGCTGCTGTTGTCGCCGGAGCAAATTGTGAAACATTTGCTGCATTAACGAACTCCGAGTTCGTTGATTTCCTTCTCCGTTTGTGCGTGTCATTCTCGTCAATATCTTCATTGTCATTTCTCACTGGTGCAGTCGTAGGAATTTTCAGCGTGCCGTTAACCGACACGGCTATAGCAGGGACAGTTCCAGTTCCAGTAGCTTCAATAATGGCTTCTTCAGCATGTTCAAGTAACCACCTAACAGTTTCTCCATCAGACTTATAACCTAGTTCTCGGGTCAACTGAAAGATCCGAGCCGCACATGTAGCGGGTATCCGGATCCTCCGACCACGGCCTTCCACCTTTGTGTGGCGGTCCTTGGTGGATGGCCGCCGTGGTGCGGTGGCAGACACCGTGATAGGCATTGCCGGAGCTAATTGATGAGTATCAAATGGCTCCTCTTTTAAAGATGATAATACAACTTGTTTTCCATGGTAAATTTCGTTATTATCCATTTTCCGGTCATTTTGCTCGACGGCAGTGCAGTTACTGAGCTCGGAATTTCCACAATCGTCATCAGGGTCGTGATAATTCGACATTTTGCAGAAAATAAAAAACTTACAGTGAAAAAAGTTGATAAAACTATGGGAATCAAAGATGAGAAAAAATGAAGAAGGTGGAGGAAGAAAGGGAGGTGCAAGATATGTATGAATCAGACGGTTGGAGTTAAGGGAGGTATATAAGGGGAGGGGGAGTGAGATGATGACACGTGTAAGAGTAAGAAAAGGGTGACTTTTTCAAAGTGGACCATATGATGGTGGAAGTAGCCACAAATGGTCCTACAATTGGTGTAAGAAAAATGGATCTAAAATGTGGCCCTCCCTTCCCTCACTACCTTTGAGTAGAGTTAGAGTAAGGTCCCCACCATAATAAGGTGAGGTGTTTAGGAGTGGGGGTGGGGGTGAGGGTGGCGTGGGGGTCAAAATGAATTGGCATACTCTATTAGTTGGACATATTTCATTTTCATATGATAGTTAAAAAGTTATAAATTAAATAATAAATTTTTATTATTTTATTCTTTATCCATATTAATGATATCTATTAGATATAAAAATAAAAATAAATAATAAAATTATAATTCTTCACATTTAATATATCCTACTAATTATAGGGGTAAAATAGAAAAAATAATTAATCTATCTTGATTTAATAAGTGATTAATTAATATGAAATATTTATTTTTAGTAAATTGACCAATTAAAATGGGATGAGTGGAGTACTACCTTCCTTTTATTTACTTGTCTGATGCACTAGATCTCTCTTTATGTGTGCAATTTGGGAAACGGGTAGACCATAAGATTATATTGTATGAAACCTTATCTTACATTTCTACGAGAGGTTGTTTCCATGGCTTGAACTCATAGAAATCACATGACAACAACTTATCAGATACGTTTACAGTATTAATTGTCAAATTTAGAATTTTAAAGATATCATTAATGAGATTAGTTTAGTAAAACACACCTCTAATTATTTTTTTTTGAAATATGTGCAAAATTATTAAGGACCAAATAACATGAAATAGAGGGATTAGAGTAGGGGTGGACATGGTACGGAATGGTACGGTATTTTAAATTTCGATACGGTAACTTCGATTTTCGGTATATAAAAGAACAATATCATTATCATACTAGATTAGTTCGACATGGTTCGGTATTCTTAAATTCAGTTTTGGTATTTTACGGTATGATAATTCGGTAACCATACTTTATTTGATTTCGACTTTACATATATTCATATACTATAACTTTAAACTTTAAAAATGTGTCAATCATACCAAACTAACAACTGTCATTGTTAATCAATTACACAAAAAGAATATTTTAATCACGATTGAGTAGTCCAAGATGCTAACTCAGAACAACATTACCAAAACCTAAGCATAGTACTCCTAAATAATAAGTTTTCCAAAAAATTTATTTCTGAATAAAAATTACTTTTATGTTCAATTGACTAATGGATGATATATAAATATATTTAATAATCTTAAATATAATATATATGGAATTTATATATTATTAAAAAACTTTGATGCGGTATAAGGTATTTCGATTTCTATTGCATAAAAATCAAATATCGTACTGAATATCAAAATAATTTAAAACTCCTACCAAATGCCATAACATCCATACCGCAGTATAAAAGTTTTCGATTTTGGTATGATATTCGGTATATAACATACCATCATGGGTGGAGCTACAGCCAATAAAGGGTGTGCAGGTGAACAACTTTCGTCGGAAAATTATACTGGTCAAAATTCAAAAAATATGTTTATATACTGTATTTGCACAACTTTAACATCGTTGAAGCCTTTGGCCGAGTGGGAAAGGTTGATCATATTGTTACGGAGATCGAAGGATCGAATCTCGGAAACACTTTTTGTCAAAACTCACATCTGTGTAATTCTCTGTACAAGTGTTTTTGTGGGTCCACTACTAATTAACCAACTCTCTTTTTTAATTCCTTTTTATTTTTCAATTCTGTTTTTTTGACTTGTCTCTCTCCCCCACCCACAATCCCCCAATCAAAACCAAAGTTAATATTAGATTATTTTTTTTAGGAGTATTAGTTAGATATTTCTTCTCCATCATACTTTCTAAGATATGATTTAATTATTGCTCCCTTAATCATTTTATCTTGATTAAAGTAATTCTCAAATTAAATTTTTTAAATTTTATATAATATTCCTTTTGAAACGGATTAAAAAGAAAAATGGATCACATAAATTAAAATAGAATGAGTACTTACTAATTATTATATTTAATTGAAACTTTAATTTGGATATTTATTTATTTGTATTAAACACACAAAATAATATCAAATAAGTTTCTAAAAAAAAAGAGTGTGTGCAATTACACAACTACATATAACAACAACAATAACAACAAACCCAGTATATTCCCACATCATAGGGTCTGGGAGGGTAGAGTGTACGCAATCCATACCACTACCTCTAAAGAAGTAGAGAGACTGTCCCGACTCAAGACTACACAACTACATATACATTAACCACAAGGGTTGGTGTGGTGGTTCAACACCTCACCCCTTAAGCAAGAGGTTGGGGGTTCGATCCCCACCTCTGGTGAATGGAAAACTTTTTGTGGTCAGTTCCCTACCGCTTAGTGCGCTGACAGTAGGAACGGAGGATTAATCTCACGGCTGCCGGTTGTGGGGATACCTTCGAAAACCAAAAAAAATAAATTAGTACATATACATTACTGTATTTTTCATTCCATTCTAAATAGGTTACTAAGAGGTTTGGGTAAAAAAAAATTATACCGGGTGAACAAGGAGAGCTGACTAAGATTTAAACTTTTTTATTATGAATTTCACACATTCTTTATCAAAACACGAGAAATTTAACATCCATTAAAATTAAGAAGTAGCAAAATCGAAGACGCAAAAAACTTTAAATCTAAGTAAAAATCGATAAACTAGTGTTATGTTTTCTTGAATGTGTAATACGTTTAAGTAAAAATCTCGAGTCATTTATTATAAAATTATTATTTTAATTTATACAATTTATTGTGTATTTTTATAACTAAAAGTGTCACGATCCGAACCAGGGCCTAACCGTGATGAGCATTTCGAACCATTGAGGTCCGAAACACCCCTATCTGTCTGGTAATCATGCACCTAATTCATATGATCAAAGGAATGTGAAAAAAACACAATAATTCGGAAACATGGTCATAAATATGAAAAGAGACAATAACGGGGAGATAAGATTCCCTCAACATCAATTATCCTCTGAACAACTATCTGGGAAAGTCTCTAACAAATGACTGAAACAATGTCTATCTGAAAACTGGGACAAGGCCCCCAGTAGACCCTAAAACTGAATATAAGATAAAAGGACTGCAGGACATAAGACCTTCCGAAATATAGAAGGCTCACCACTTGTCTCTACAGCTCTGTCTGAAAGTTCTACTGATTCTCTTGACCCCTAGATTGGGCCTTTGAACCTGAGAGGTTGGAGAAGGGAGGGGGTCAACACAAAAGTACTGGCACGCAGAGATATCAAAACAAAACATAATATTTTTACAAAGTATAGTTGAGAGCCATTATAAAGCAATTTTATATCAAATCATTTGAAAGCACATGGGTGTAATGCAATAGTTTTTCTCAACAATAATGAAATGCAACTGAGCTAGGTGGAATACCCTACATAATTTACACCAACTATCAAACCTTGGTTGCCGCCGAGATTAGAGTATAAGTGAGGGAGAGACACTCAAGACCACACAGCATGGTGTCTCAACCCAATGGTAGTGCCTGAGATCACTTGGCCGGGGCTCCTACCTATAGTCTCAATTTGGAAATGACATGAAGTCAAGTACACAAGATCATTTAGCCTGGTACCAATATTCCGTGTCGGCAAACACGTTCTTCCAGCGATGAGCCCTTGTGTCTCAAACGCCTTCTTCGGGCAACCACCTATCTCATGTAAAATCAATGCATTCAAACTTCATTTAATTCAATCATGTATCGTATTCTGTAGGGTATCGTCATACCCGACTTGCAAGTCATCAATATCACATCCACATATGCATAATCATGTAAAAACCAAGGTGCTTCATCATTTACAAGTGGTGAACAATAATTATTTCAAATTCATGCTCTCTTTTGTTGGTCACAATATGATATGGGGTATCAAGACATTATCATGGGAATTTGAAAGCAATTTATCATTCATATTTATCAAACTTCCATGGAAAATCTCAAATCACATATGCATGGTTTCAACCACTGTAGTATATAGGCAAACAATTCCCATGACATAAAGAAAAATGACTTAGAAATCATATTGAAAGCAAGTTATAAGCATTTGATTGAAAACCCCCATTTAAAAGCATGCATGTTCATAAAAACTACACCCATGAGATTTTAGGATAACCCCACATACCTCTATTTCCAAGGATAATAGGTGTTTCTTGAAGCTTGCGGATTGTTGATTCCAAATATGTAATTATCTTTGAAAACCTACGGTCAAATCTTGAACTATTTGGGTTTTTATTTTGAAACCCTAAGGAGAATCTTGAGCCCTTTTGATGAAAGAATATGTATTTTGGGATCCTTGGAACTAAATCTCGTGTTTTAGGGCTAAGTAAGGGTGGAAAAGGACCACTTTGTCCTCAACATGGAGTGTTTAAATCACTAGAATTCCTTACATAGGCGCCGCCCATCCCGTTGCCTATGTTCACATAGGCGCCGCCTAGGCTATCGCCTATGTTTGCATAGGCGCCGCCTAGGCTATCGCCTATGCTTTCCAGTGGCCATGGGCGATTGGTTAGGCGACGCTTATCACTTTGAAGGGTCATAACTTCTTGCTCGGGTGTCGGATTTTAGCCAAATTGATATCGTTGGAAAGCTAACTGGAATACCTATCATTTGACACATAGTAGGCTTCCTAATTCAACATATACAGAGAGTTATGGTCGATGGAAGCTGACACACTTTACAACGTCTACTAAAACTTAGTCGATCGAAATAGTTTCAACTCGTCCTTGAGTTGAAGGACCTCTATGGTCTAAATTCAAGCTTGAACGGATTCACATGCTACACAATAATTAACATGCCGTATTGACATAGGATTTTATGGCTTCGGAATTAGCAACGCATCGAAATCATGGTTTATATTGTAGCTCGAACTGTGGGGCGTTACAAAAAGCAATTCAAATTAAGGAGAAAAATTTGGACGATCTATATTTGGTGAAAAATAAATTATTGACGTTGTTCATGATAAATTCGTTAGGTTGAGCAAGATGGATGTGAGTTCACTCATTAAAATTTTTTTTTAGTTATTTTTTAAATTTTGCATACCCTTTATAAAATGTCTGGCTCCGTCACTGCATACCATGCCCACCCCTAGATTAGAGAGTAAACTTTTTAAACATTTTTTAAAATAGACATTTAATAGCTTTAATTGAATGAACAGTTGTCTGAATCACACTTTAACTATCTTTTAAATTATCATTTATTGAATAATCCAGTAATATCATCAATAAAAATACTCCCTTTAAAGAAAAAGGTGAGTTAATATATATATTTTTTTTTGTCTTCCTAAATGATCAATATATTAAAAAAAAATATTTATCAAAATGACAAAAAATTGAACTGACTATAGTATTCTTTACAACTCCTTTTGATACTCTCATAATGTCCATATATGACCTCATTTCTCCATTTTGGAACTTTTATAGTAATTTTTATTTTAATTTCTGGAGATCATTTTATCGAGCATAATGATGTGAATCGAGTTTATCATATTCAGTATACAACGTCAACCCAATGTGCCAAAGGAGTGCACAATTATATATTTGAAAATAATTTAACTTTAAAGTTTTATTTGTTTATCCCTAATGTCAAGCTTTCACAACTATAGAGATGTCTCTACACGTTTAAGATAATAGATTTAATTTGTTTTTCCCTAAAACTTCTTAACAAGTCAAACTTCATAATTATCTTTAATACGTATCAGTTTGTTGTTATCTTTTTCTCTCTTAATTTGAGTCTACTTTTATTTTTTTAGGATATGAAATACTGTATTGACAAATTCCGAAAGTTGTTTCTTCAACTCCATGTAAACCCTCCCTCCATTATCATTCCTTATGATAATTGGAGAAGAATTACCTTCAATAATGTACTTTACTTCATTTTTTTAACGAACTTCGTCAATATTTAATTCTATCGCGATCGTAACAATCAATTTCAAGAAGGTTATACTTTCCAAAATAATAATTGCATCATTTTTGTAGGGTTGATAAATAATTTTTGAGTCTCAAATACCCGAATGACGCAACAATATGAGAATGTTTATATTGATATTTTTTAGAATTGAAGAAAGCAGTTGATGATCTTTTTTTTTTTTTCAGAACATAACAACAAAGAAGAAAATCTACTGTGATCTTTTAGAATTTTTTTGAATTTTAATTTCAATTACTATATTTAATCATACACCATATAATGATACGTAATTAATGAAGTTAATTAAGAAAGAAAAAGATAGTATCAGATTTCTCTTTTCATAAATATAGGTCAATCAATTTTCTCATATATTCCAGCAATGTATGAGGGACAACCTAATGTATAAGTATATTTCTCAGTTTCGGAAGAGAGAAAGGCAGCAGAATTTTTAAGTAATTACCTCCACTAGGGAAGGGATTTATGTGGTTTATACATAAAAAAACAAAAAACAAAAAACGAGAGTATGGTCATGGGCCTTTCAGTTAGCCCCTGCATGGATTTTGTAAGTGGGCCTGTGCTCAAACCCATGCATTTAGTAAGGCCCAAATTTTTGCTCAACCGAGATGGCCCAAACATTGTCCTATGGTAACATTACTATCCAATGCATAGGCCCAAAAATGAAGTAAAAGTATTTGTGATATGAATTTAGCTATATATTTGTGTGGAATAATATGATATATCTTACTCTTCACAATACACAAAGTGACAATAAAAGGTGAGAAACTGATTAATGGATTGCTGGTCAATAAGATATCCAGCGTAATTACACAAGTGAAGTCAGTGAGTGCGATGTGTCCGGAAACCTTACCCCAAACTTATGACGATAGAGAGATTATTTTCGATGTTGGTACTACAATTTAGTATTCTTTAAATCCTGAACAATACTCAAACAATAAAAAGACACTAATTAAAGTTTTTAAATGATTGGTTATGAATATTGTATCAGTTGTCAACTTGTACATTGTTAAATGTTAAAGCAATGATGCATATATACCCTTGGAGAGCGGTTCTTTTATAGTTCCTACCTAAACGTGGAATATTTTGTATATCTGATATGCTTATATATATTTTTTTAAAAAATTACACATTATGATTGATATATGTCCCTAAATGCGCCAAACGTGTAAGTGATCAAAGTCCATTTATGTTTTAAAAATTGGCCATGCGGTTGGACGAGCTAAATGGATTTTTTTTACAAATAAAAATGGTCAAAGTCCTTTTATGCTTTTCAAAAATGGCCAGTGAAGTGACTTCTATTTTATGTTTAGACCATAGTTTATTGTCTGGGTTGCAATTGGTCATTTGGTATGCGGAATAAGATTTTAACTGTGTCTGGTAGACGGTATAAATCAATGGACGTTCCTTGTTTTCTTCTAGCTCAACAATGGTGTTCTTCAACCAAAACCAATCTAAAATATTCTCATATAAACAACAAGTCTTCAATTTTTTATTGCACATACAAAGAAAATATGGTGGAGGAGGTGAAATCTTGATGGAACTATATATTTGTATAATCTTTTAAATGGGTGTCGGCGCAACTAATAAAGACTAATTTTCTAGCTAGTCCGGTACCTACATTGGAGCCGGACAGACTTTGGCGGAGGGGAACTTGTTGCTAGTGATATCACTTGGGAGGAAATAGGAGTAACTAATTTGTACAAAGAGAAACAAAATACAAAGTATATTGTCTGCATCAATTCTATCATCAAATTTGCATATCATTTTTCAATTTTATTCATAATGAAATTAATACCATTACAACATTCAATACAACAATAAAGGAAAAAGAAAAGACAGAGAAAAGAGGCAGTGGAAAGGTGCAGGTCCTATGATAGGGATGCTTTCCAAAGAAACTGAAAATCATAAAATAAAGATAGAAAAAACAAGCCAAAGTTTGGATAATTGAACAAGATAAGAGCATATAAAAATTTGGATTTTTTTTTTTCTCTGAGTTTTCAAGCTACTGGTGTCTTCCTATTTGGCTTGAACACATTCTCAATGAGGGACTCCTTGATGGACTTCATTTCAGGGAATTCCTTGCTCAATTTCGAAGCATCGAGCTCATTGTTGCTTCGTGGAGCGATGATGACCTTCGCTTGCTCCTCGATTGTGAAGTTCTTCCAGCAGAAGCTCGGGTCAATATACTCACAGTACATCTCCAGGATCTCGTTATGACTAACAACTCCAGGATTTGTGAAGTTCCATATGCCAGTGAGGTTTCTCTTTGCCATCTCGATGGAAATAGGGAGAAGCTCGTCCAAGATTGTCATCGAGTTTGGGATGTTGACTACCTTCTCGTATCGAGTGATCTTGGTGATGAAGTTTCGGGGGTTGGTCAAGTCCGAAGAGATGGGCATTCTAACTCGTAATGTACAGACATTGTCATAGTTTTTCAGCAATTCCTCCACCTGAAATGATGATCAGTCAAAATAAGAATAAAGTAGAAGGTTTTAATCACACACCAAACATTAGGCATGCCCCAAATAGGTGAACTAGTTGGTGAGTGATCAAGATAAGGCATCTTCTTCACCGAAAACAGGATATTTTCAGCAAGTAGCACGAACATGGACAGCCTTAGATCGGAAAGTCCACGAATCGCAAAAGAAGGGTTGCAGAACAACATATAACACAATCTGAATAAAGCTTAAAGACAGAACCGAATCAATGACAAAAGAAAGAATTGATCAAGAGAAGATAAAACAAATACTGCAACATTGTAGAAGAACTATTTCTAGTAGAATGTTGCATTTTGAAGCATCTATCATCAATCCGTAATCAAGCATTATTGACTCTGCCTATTAACTCATCATTCCTCTTGAAAATGCAGATCGATTTGCTGTACAAGTGTAACTACGTATCTTGGACATAGATCAAATATCTCTGATTAAATCATCAACCATAAAAATAACTTATCTAAGAAATTAACAGCACACCCAAATTTAGCAAGTAGATTCAATCACAACAAATAGCTACATTCCACATTAGGATCTGGCCCGTGCACTTAGAATACTAAGCAAAAGCGACTATATACACTCAACGAATCAAGACCTCTTTCTCTTACTCATAGATTACAACAACAACAACAACAACAATGCCTCAATCCCAAACAAGTTGGAGTACAACCAGAGGCGGATCTAGGATTTAAAGTTTATGCGTTCCCTACGTTAGTCAAAAAACAAAACAAAATAGTAACAAAGGGGAATCAAACACACAACCAAAAGAAGTCGACAAAAACTTTAACAGATTTCGCTGCTCCACTAAACCAATAACACACCTTGTTTATGAGTTTTCAACTTATAATTCTTATACATTTACTAGATTTCTCAATATAAATACAATATCTGTACGAAAGTTACTGGGTCCCAGGAACCCCCACCCAACCCCGTGGATCCGCCCCTGAGTACAACTATAAGAGTACAATAGCTAACTCTCTGACTAAACCAACTTAGTTCCAAACAAGTTGGTATCACACAAATGGATCCACATGAAATCATTACTACTTTACTCTACTTCACTCATAATTAATGATCCACATAACATCATTAATTAAAAAAGTATAATGCCATACGGTCAAACCAAACAATAAAACTGTTATTAAACAACAGTAAACAATAACCGGATAAAGTCCATCCAAACATTGTATTGTATTGTACCGTACAATACAACACATTATGAAACCACCATCCAAACAAGCACTTAGTAGATCCATATGATATATAATGATGCATTAATTAAACAGATCTCATAAAGACAAATAAACTCACCATAGCTTTAGTCTTTGAATAGAAAGATCCAATAAAATTAGGAGTATCCTCTTCTTTAAATCCAACACCTGACCCCAACTCATGATTCGAATCATATTCAAAAATACAACCAGTTGCATAATTAATAAGGATCAACCCTTTCTCTCTACACACATCCGCAAGCGTCAACGTACCAACAACGTTAGTTCTAATTGTCTCCACCTTATGTGATTCACACCAATCCACATTCGGCCGACCCGTTACCCCAGCCGCATTGAATACATGGGTCGGGTTGAAATCAGCGATATCCGACTCCAACGAGCTCCGATTCTCAAGTCGACCCGACCCGTATGCGTATTCAATACCTTGAGCTTCACAAAGCTTACCAAGTATGCCACCAATCCAACCAGTTTTACCGTAAATCAGGAACTTGTATGAGTTGTTTTGTGCTGGAAAACCCATAATGGAAAGTAGAGAGAGAGAAAAAAGGTTTTCTTTTTTTTTTGTTTTTGGAAAGAGGAAAGAGAAAATGATTGCTCAAAAATGAATGAAAGTAGTAAGGTAAGAAAATGAAGTATTTATACATGTGGTTAATATAAAGTACAAGTGGATGGAGGAACCACACATAGATCTATCTAAAAAAAAAAATTGATGGAGTTTAAATACAACATACTAAATATAAAAAAAAAAATGAATCTAGAATTTGAAGTTAGAATAGTATATACTAAATATATACCAAATATTAATTATTTTATTTATTTTAATCATCTCATCGGTCAATTATATGAATTTTTATTGGTTGTTGATGAAGATTACTATCGTAATTATTGTGAGGTACGCCGAGAATAACAAAATTTCATGTTCAAAGTCAAAAGTCATAATTATTTAATAGTATGTAATTATAATAATGAATGAATGATTTTATGGTAATTGATAATGAAAAAATTGTTAAACATGAGATTTATTTACTCTAAGAAGATATTTGCTTTAAATAATATACTAGTTTTTTAATGGTTTCATGCACATTTAAAAAAAAAAATAATACATAACTTCTTTTTATAAAATTTGGGTTAGAAGTAAAAAATAAACAAAAGGCAAGATTGGATCTATGAAAAGGTTAATCGGTCACTGAATAAATTAAAAATGAGGTGGGGAAGAAAGTGATGTTTTTATTTGGAAAAGGATGTGTGGCTGTGGGTGAGAATAATGAACGTACCAAATGAGACAATATATTTTGTACTATTATTACTAGGGTCCTAGTAGATTTCTTTTTTCCTTTGTATATTTGAGTCAATTTTTTATTTTTTTTCCAAATATGATAGCGGACTCAAAATTTAAGGATAATGAATGCTTGAAAAAAAAAACCACCTCAATGAGATTTAAACCCGGAACACCCTTCTAATGAAGGATCTTAAGATCAACTTAAACACCAATGTACCCAACCAACTTTTGTTACAATAGATGTTTTTATATGTTTTATATCTATTTTCATGTATTTTCTACGTAATTATACTTATTTCGCGTCGAGTTTAGTGAATGGCGGAGCACCCCAAAATCCTATGTAGGTCCGCCCCTGATAGTAGTAGTAACTAATAATACAATTGTTCGGATGATTCAGTTGGTTTTAGAAGGTCGCCATTGACATAAATGACTCGAAATCATTCCCCCTCAATGGCTTATGAGTGAAGTTTATCGCATAAGACTTGCCTAAGTGCAGTTTAATTCACTATGTGGTTTGCAGGCTATTACATAGTGAAGGGTTTACTCAATGCGCATAAAAAACTCACTCGAATCACAAAGTTTGTAGCGACTGTTGGTTATCTTGGGGTTTAAGAAAAAGGAAACAAATAATAATGCTCTCATTTTTTCTTTCAATTTTTGTTTTTTTAAGTTGCTAATCTTGGCTAGCAGTTTAAAAAGTTACAGTAGCACCCTTGGTTATCCTGGGGATTAAAAAAAAGGAAATAAATAGTCATGCTCCTATTTTTTCTTTCAATTTTTGTTTTTTTAAGTTGCTAATCTTGGTTATCAGTTCAAAAAGTTATAGAAATATTTGTTTTTGATTTGGGGGTGTCAAACAACACTTCGATAAAATTAAGGATTTAAAATCAAATTTTAATAATAGATTTTTGTTATAAAACAAGAAAGAATAAAGAAGAAGAATAGAGAGAATAGAAAGAGTAATTGTTATTTCTTCTCTTGAGGGATGATTTACAATGAAGGAAGCCCTTCTATTTATATGGGGAATTTGCCCTAGTTTCACACTAAAAGACAAATACATCAAATCTTGATAGACATCAAATAGATCTTGATAGATCTTGATAAACATTCAATATAATTGATATATATCATAACACTCCCCCTTGAATGTCTAACAATACGCATATAGGCTGCCTCATTAAAAATCTTACAAGGAAAACCCAGTGGGACAAAACATCATAAGCGAAAAAGAGTACAACGCGTATTAGCTCCCCCTAATAAGAACATCCTTGAACATTTGCATTCCGATCCTGTGCACCATCTTCTTGAAAGTTGCAGTTGGGAGAGACTTGGTGAATAAATCAGCCACATTGTCACTTGAACGAATCTGTTGTACGTCAATATCACCATTCTTTTGGAGCTCATGTGTATAGAAGATCTTTGGCGAAATGTGCTTCGTTCTATCTCCTTTTATGAATCTACCTTTCAGTTGTGCTATACATGCTGCATTATCTTCATATAAAATTGTAGGTACTTTGTCACATTTCAAGTCACATTTTTCTCGAATGAGATGTATTATGGACCTCAACCACACACACTCTCAGCTTGCTTCATGAATAGCTATAATCTCAGCGTAATTCGATGAAGTGGCTACGATAGATTGCTTTGTTGATCTCCAAGATATGGCAGTACCCCCACATATGAATATATAGCCTGTTTGAGACCAAGCTTTATGCGGGTCAGATAAGTATCCAGCATCAGCATAACCAACAAGATCAGAATTGCAATCTTTAAAATAAAATAAGCCCATATCGGTAGTCCCTTTTAGATACCGTAATATGTGTTTGATCCCATTCCAATGTCTCCTAGTAGGAGCAGAACTATACCTTGTTAGTAAATTTACTGAAAAGGCAATATCAGGCCTTGTAGTATTTGCAAGATAAATTAGTGCACCAATTGCACTAAGATATGGTATTTAAGGACCAAGGAGTTCCTCATTCTTTTCTTGAGGTCGAAATGAATCCTTATTCACATCAAGTGATCGAACAACCATCGGAATACTTAATGGATGTGCTCCATCCATACAGAATCGTTTCAAAACTTTTTCTGTGTAGGCAGATTGATGGACAAAGATACCGTTTGTCAAATGTTCAATTTGTAAATCAAGGCATAACTTTGTCTTTCCGAGATCTTTCATCTCAAACTCTTTCTTTAGGTAATCAATTGCCTTTTGAAGCTCTATTGGCATTCCAATAAGGTTTATGTCATCGACATAGACAACAAGTATAACAAACTCCGATGTTGTTTTCCTTATGAAAACACATGGGCAAATTTCATCATTCGTATAACCTTCTTTAGATAAATATCCACTAAGACGGTTATACCACATGCATCCAGATTGCTTCAAACCATACAATGATCTTTGCAATCTAATGGAATACATTTCCCAAGGATTTGAACTATATGCTTTCGGCATTTTAAATCCTTCGAGAATTTTCATGTATATCTCATTATCAAGTGATCCATATAGATAGGTTGTTACCACATCCATCAAATGCATTTCAAGTCTCTCATAGATAGTGAAACTAATAAGATAACGCAATGTTATTGCATCCATAACTGGTGAATCTGTCTCATCGTAATCGACACCAGGCCATTGTGAAAATCCTTGTGCAACAAGGCATGCTTTGTATCTTTGTATTTTTTTTTTTCATTTCTTTTTCGCACAAAGACCCATTTATAGCCAACAGGCTTAACACCATTAGGTGTTTGAGCTATGGGTCCAAAAACTTCACGTTTGGCGAGCGAATTCAATTCAGATTGAATTTCTTCTTGCCATTTTGGCCAGTCATTTCTTTGTCGACATTCTATGACAGATTGAGGTTCAAGATCCTCGCTATCTTGCATGATTTTCGTTGCAACATTATATGCGATGACATGATTCACTACTATTTCAGATCGATTCAGATTAGTTTCAACATCACTTGAATTTATGGATAGTTCATCATTTTCTTGAGTCTCAAGCTCATTGATTCCTTCAGGGATATCAACATTGCTCAAATCTTCAACTTCCGTATGTGGATCTTTCGTAGTGTCATCTTGACCATTTGTTTTTCTTTTTCTAGGATTTCGATCCTTAGAACCTAATGATCTGCCACGCTTCAAGCGTGCTTTAGATTCATTAGCTATGACACTAGTGGATGGTTATTTAGGGACATCAATTCGAATTGGGATATTCTCTGCAGGAATATGTGATTTAGTGATTCTTTTCAAATCTGTAAATGCGTCTGACATTTGGTTTGCAATTCTCTGCAGATGAATAATCTTTTGTACTTCTTGCTCACAAATAGAAACACGTGGATCAAGATGAGATAGTGATGAATTTTTCTACAAAATTTCTCTTTTGATATCACTATCTTTTCCCCCTAATTTTGAGAAAAGTATCTCATCAAACCGACAATCTGCAAATCAAGCAGTGAACATATCTCCCGTTAATGGTTCAAGATAGCGAATAATGGAGGGTGATTCAAACCCAACATAAATTCCTAATCTTCTTTGGTGGTCCATCTTGGTGCGGTTTGGTGGTGCTATCGGCCCATAAACACCGCACCCAAAATTCTCAGATGAGATATATTAGGCTCTTGACCTAGAACCAATTGCAACGGAGAAAATTTATGTTAATTTGTCGGTCTAAGACGAATAAGTGTTGCAGCATGCAAAATTGCATGACCCCGAACAAAAGTGGACAACTTAGTTTTCATTAGTAATGGTCTTGCTATCAACTGCAGACGTTTAATTAATGACTCAGTAAGGCCATTTTGAGTGTGAACATAGGGTACGGGATGTTCCATTTTTATCCCGATAGATAAGCAATAGTTATTAAATGCTTGGGATGAAAATTCTGCAGCATTATCAAGACGAATAGACTTGATTTGATTATCAAAAAATTATGCCCGTAATCATATTATTTGTACCAACAATTTTGCAAATGTCAAGTTGCGAGATAACCAAAAGGCACACATGAGACCATCTAGAAGAAACATTTATTAGGACCATGAAGTATCTAAACGACCCACTTGGTGGGTGAATTGGTCCACAAATGTCCCCATGTATGCGTTTCAAGAACGCGGGGGACTCAATCCCAACTTTTGTTGGCGATGATCTCACAATCAACTTGCCTTGATAACAAGCATTACTTGAAAATTTACCATTCGAAAAAACCTTCAAGTTCTTTAATGAATGCCCATTTGAATTTTCTATTATTCGTCTCATCATTATTGATCCTGGATGTCCCAGACGATCATGCCAAAGTACGAAAGTATTGGAATCAGTAAACTTCCGGTTTACTATGGAATGTGCCTCAATTGCACAGATCTTTTTCCAATACAGGCCAGAAGATAAAGCAGGGAACTTTTCAACAACACATGTCTGCCCAGAGACATTCTTGGTGATACGAAGATATTCAAGATTCATCTCATCAAATGTCTTGTTATGATAACCATTTTCGCAGATATCTTTAAAACTCATCAAGTTTCTCCGAGACTTGGGAGAGAACATAGCATTCTTTATGATGAGTTTAGTTCCCTTGGGCGAGATTATAATGGCTTTTCCGAAAACTTCAATCAAATTAGCACTACCAGAAATTGTAGTAACATTAATCTTATCCATGTTTAGATGAGAGAAATATTTCTTGTTTTTGAATATCGTATGTGTAGTGCCAGAATCAATCAAATAAATATCTTCTTGAAAATTATCCATATCTTTAAATAAAATAATATGCACCAAATAAAATATATATTAAATCTTTGTACAAAGTGAAAACTTATAATATAAAAAAAATATTAATCACACTTTAATTAAGTAATTAAAAAGAAATATATCCAATTAGTACGAGATGCAATTGTAATCGTATTACGAAATAAGAATATAAAAATGTTATTATATTAAATAATTATATGAGAATATTATTATATTAAAGACTGTTAATATAAAGAATACATTATAGAATGCAGTCTTAATCATATTATTTGCACAACATTGTAAAGAATGATAATTTTGCATTGTAATGAATGCAAAGCAAGCACTTCACATATTGTTTCATGCGAAAAGTAAACCTCTGTACTATCGTTTTTTTTTCAATAAATAATGATAAATTTAAAATTTAATTCAATGAATAATAAACTACAATAATATAATTGAACTGATCAATATTAATCAAAAACTAATACTCATGCAAACAACTACTTTTACATGATTCTTTATTCACTAACTATTATCAATAAAAATAAAATAAAATTAAAAATCATTCATTCTTTCATATTTACGGAACCATCACCAATCAAGTGATCAATCTTTCCTTTAGGGTGCTCGAAAAAGTCTGCTACATCCAAACATGTGATGTCAACATTATTTTTAGAGAGAAAGTTAGTCTCGGGATTTCTCTCTTTCTTCTTTAGTGATGCTTGATAAAGATCAACCAAGTGCTTGAGAGCACGACAATCACGTGAATAATGTTCTTTTCCGCCACATCGAAAATAAGTAACTGCTTCACATTTCTCATCTTTTCTCTTTTTGTTTGATGAATTATTAACACCCGGAACAGGGTTTCTTTCTTGGTCATCACGACCACGTCCACGATCAGGGTCACGACCTTTTCCACGCCTAGCGTGGTGAGCGTGCACATCATTCACCTCAGGGAATGGTGCAGATCCAGTTGGTTGGTTCTTGTGATTTTTCATCAACAAATCATTATTTTGTTCAGCCACGAGAAGATAAAAACTCAGTTTAGTATACTTCCTGAAACCTTTTTCTGTATATTGTCGTTGTAAGGGCACATTCGAGGCATGAAAAGTGGAGAGCGTCTTTTCCATCATATCATTATCATTGACCGTCTCTCCAAAAAGTTTCAATTGAGAAGAAATTCTGAACATGACAGAATTGTATTCATGAATAGACTTGTAGTCTTGAAATCTTAGATGCATCCACTCATATCATGCTTTTGGGAGGATGACCATCTGTAAGTGGTCAAACCTTTCTTTTAGGCTATTCCACAATACGAGTGGATCCTTAATAGTAAGGTACTCAATTTTCAGAACTTCGTCAAGATGATGACGCAAGAAAATCATAGCCTTAGCACGATTTTGACTAGATGCTGTATTTTCATTCTTTATGGCGTCTCCAAGACCCATAGCATCTGGGTGGATTTCAGCATCCAACACCCACGAAATATAGTTCTTGCCCGAACTTTGAAGGACAACGAACTCACACTTCGTAAGATTATTAGCCATATGGAAAAAGGAAGAAATAAAAAAAATAATACCTTAGCCTTAGCCTTCAAATTTGAGATGATAGAGTCTCGTGCTGATTACTTGTTATAAAACAAGAAAGAATAAAGAAGAAGAGTAGAGAGAATAGAGAGAGTAATTGTTATTTCTTCTCTTGAGGATGATTTACAATGAAGGAAACGCTTCTATTTATAGGGGGAATTTGCCCTAGTTTTACACTAAAAGATAAATACATCAAATCCTGATAGACATCAAATAGATCTTGATAGACATTCACTATAATTAATATATATCATAACAGTTTTATTTATTTCGTACTTATTATGTATAACGTTGTATTTTATCAAATATAAAGCCTTTATAGTAACATTATTACTTATATTGGTAATAATTAATTTGATCCAATAAATTTTTTCCATATATTACCTTCGATTTTGTTATATAACACTTTAGTTATTAATTTGAAAATTTGAAGGGTTTAACTCAACATTTAAGATATCAGAAAATTAGTAGTACTACTTGGAGTTTTTAAAAAGTACTCGTATATTTTATTTCATGAATTTAGATATACTATTGCACAGATCTCCAAAGATTCCTTTTTTTATTTCTAGGAATATTAAAATTACTTTTCTATTGGTATTTCCTCAATCCAAGCTAAATTTATAAACATTTGCTTCTTGTTTGGTTTAAGTTTTTTGGTGATCAAACACATTGATGGTAACTTTGATTTAAACTTAATACCATTCCTACAACTGATTTTTTTTTTTCATTCTTGATATTATGGGCTCATAATCTAATATTTATAAAATTTTAATGATTTTTAATATGTATATGTACTCGTACGCTACATTCATCATGGCTTGCATACATAGGGTAGTAAAATCCATCAATCGCTAAATAAGCTTGAACCTCAACGGCAAAGACCGCCTTTGTGAAATTTCTTACATCAAAATGCACATTCATGGTCTTGCAAGGAATAAAGCGTGAAACATTTGAAGAGTTGATCACCCTCGATGAAAATCTGAGCTAGTACCCGTGGAATACTGAAGCTACTTAACGAAAAAGAAAACTTCTATATTGACGAGAAACTACTAAATTCTTCAATTGATCACAACGACAATAAACTCACTAAAATCTCACAAGTGGAGTCTGAAAGAGGGTAAATCATACCCTGATCGTACCCCTACCTTGAGAGGTAGAGAGGTTGTGGAAAATTTTAATATGTGAGAGATCCCGGGAGAAGGGAGTTAAGGAGTAATCCTACCTCAGATATTTTCAAATCAAGATTCTTGTATTGCAAACCGTTAAGTATTACATGACAGAAAAAAATTGTACGAGGGTCTCTCAAATTTTGCCAAGTAGGAATAGTGGATCCCACTGTCACAAAAAGATGTCAATGACTAAGATGCCCTATTTCTCTCTCTATTTCTTTTTTTTTCTTACCTTTCTTTTTTTGGTATGGTTGCTTTGCAATATCCTCTTCCAATTCACCTCTCCACTAATATAGGATATTTTAATTTTTAAAATTTAAATTTACTCAACTCGCTTCATTGCACAAATTAAAATAATACAATCACGAGATCAAAGGACAACAAAAAGCAGTAATGGACATTTGGTCGTGAAATAAAAAAATCACTTTATTTATAAGTTTTAAAATTGAAGTTGGAGTTGTGTTGGTTATACTTTTTGTAATAAAGATAAAAAAAGCCGTTTGGACATATAGTATTCACTATATTTCAGAATACGTTTTTTACCTATTCCGGAATAATTATTTGGTCATAAATAAATCAAATACAAATTAAAGTTTTATTTGAAAATTTGAAAAACATCTCAAAAGAAGTTTTCACTATTTTTTATTGCACTTATTGCTTTATTTTAAAAATAAATTAATTTTTTATTTTCATAAAATAATTTCAGTTTCATAAAATTCTATTTTAAAATTTATTTTCACTTTTTATAATTAAAAAAAATACATTTAAATTCTAAAATCAACTTCAAATACTATGACCAAATACAATTCAACTCCATTTTCAACTTTAAAAAATTCAAATAAAGTGAATATATTTTTGATCTTTCATGTCAAACACCTATTTAAAGTTGAAAGCTAGATGTGAAAATAAAAATTTTAAGATAGATTTCACTAGTGGTTATTCAACTTTGGCTTTATCAAAAATAATTTTCATTTTCTTATTACATAAAAGTTGTCTAACTTAAAAGTTTAATACACATAAATATTATTTTATCACATAGGTGTGTTCGGTAATGAGGACTTTCGATGAATGAAAATATTAAAATAAAGAAGTAATAAATTTGTTATTAGAGTAAATAAATCAAAAAAATCATTTAAATTAAAATATGAATATATTGCAAAGTAATTATACCCAAAAAAAAATGTAAGGAAAGAAATAGAGAGAAAAATAAGGCATCTAAGACTCTGATTTCTTTTTATGATAGTGGTACCTATTATTCTTACTCGGCAAAATCTAAAAAGATACTCACACAAAATACTTGGGCCTCTCAGATATTGAACTTTTCCGAGAGGTTGTTTCCAATAGACACTCAGCTCAAGGGAAAACATATGAATCGATCACAACAACCATAAAGAGTTCTCTATTTAACCCCTCTCAATTCAACAAACATTTTCTCATTCTAGTTTGTATAAAACCAACACTAAGCGAAAAAAAAAAAACAGGAAAAATGCACCAGTGCATAAGGGTGCAGAAACAGTATAAAAGAATGAGGATTCTTGAAATTTTCTAAATCCCAAGATCAGATGGTGAGATTTTCTTGAACACCGGTGAATGTACCTATTATCTTCCCTCCGATGTCTGGAAAAGTTTCGCAGCCAGGAAGTGACTTAACTTTCCCAGTTCGATCAACTTCAACGGGATACTTAAGAAGGTGGCCTCTCATTTCGGTGACTTCATCAGCCGCGTACTGTAGCCAGTTGTGTTCACCAAATACTCTCATCCGTCTTACGCATTCAAGACTCTCTGGATGCTCAAAACATTGCTCTAGAGTCGCCGTGTGCTCTGCCCACAGTGACATTCTATATCCGTATATCTGCAGTCGAAATGCAATAGTAAGAAATTAGTCACACAATATAACTTCTTGAAAAGAAATGGTCTGCATATCAGTTCATAGCATCAATCCGAAGCAGATATTGTTATAGCAATTTGTGTCAAAATTTACCTGTGCATGTGGTCCAGTGTGTTTGTTTGCCCATGTATGATGAGGCTGATATGCACCCATTGCAATTTCAGTATCTCTGGTGCCTTCAAGAGAACGTTGATTGATGTTTGCAGATCCCAATATGACATACTCATCGTCTACTATCATTCCTTTTGAGTGAACATATATCATAAATCGTCGACTTTTCTGAGTGAGTTCCTGAATAAGGAGGGATTACATTCATAACAAAGATCAGAGGCTGTTAGAGAATCATGAAAACAAGCTAAGCTTAGATGGAGGAACCGTCGGTTACCTGAGGTGTACTTGGCTTCGAACTTCTGGCAACTGTAGTGATTGCATTTTCCGCAACTTCGCGATTGCCAAGGCAGAAGAAAATCAAATAGTCCTGTGGTTCATATGTGTTTTGCAGTCCTACCTCTTGTAAAGCTTTGTAAATAGTTTCATACATCATCTGCATGGTATTGTGCTGCAAATACAAACAATATCGGTTATGAAGATGCAACCTACATAAAATATGCATCAAATCTGCGCGCTAACACACAATTAGTCCCAAAGATATCATAAGGATATCGAAGCACAATAAACGTGAAGGTGAACATATCTAACCTGGCAAAAAAGAGTTAAGCTGCTACAAAGACATCAATCTTGATACAAGAGAGACATGATCTATGGTAAATTTCCGCTAACTGAAACTAAAACTAAAACCTCCATGTGGAGTGAAATCACAAATAAATTTCATCACTAGAAGTTTCAAAATAGGCAATGTAATATGTGATTAAACCAGGTATATTGCTTGAGGAAGATAGGTCACTCTTAACCGTAATTCAAAGTTAAACTTTCACACTATTTGACAAAGGCAACATCCTCATCATATGCCAAACTTATCACCATATAAGTCTAGACTGAAGGATTAACTAAATTGTGATGGATCAAAAAAGAATTTTAGCAGGGTAAATCGGAAAGAAGGGAGTACATTTTATGTGTTCTAAATCATCCTTCCCGACATCTATATGAGGAAAACGGTATGTGTCACCTGTTTAAGTTGGGTAAGAAACGCTAGGAGGACAGAACTGCTAATTTCCCTCATGAAAAAGAAAGGACTAGTAATTTATATAAGAAGAAATTAATAACTAAATTATATCAAATTACTCATCCTATATGATGAAGACTACACCACTTAAAACGATGAACTAAAATATACCTGCCAAAAAAGTATTCTCTGAGTAGCAGTACTGGTTGGAACACCCTCTGGCCACATAGGAAGAACTATGTATGCTGCAAACCTCTCATTTGCTCGTATTTTGTTGGCAATTTTTAGAGCAATTTCCATTGGTATCAAGTTATTTGCACCTAGTGATAGAACAATATTTACACTATTAATATATAGTAATTCATACTTTATGAGAAAAAATATTCAAGAGAGATTGATCCATAGTTCATTAAAAGAATGGAATAAGAAATTTGTTTCCCCTTAAATCGGTATTTTAGAGTGCTCACCTAAATTCTGGTAGTTACTCCAATTATAAGAAGACCCTAGGAAGTACTGGTTCTCGATGTAGATGAAATGCTGGGCAGCTCGAATTGCCTTTACATAGGCAGTATGTATGCTCATGTCTATCAGCACATTCTTACCACACACTAGGTTCTGTTACAGGAAATGGTCAACACATTGGTTAGCTTACGGCATATAGATAGCATGTGTTTTATAGATTGAAACATTTAGAAGAAAAAATCTTGCCCTGTTAGTGGCTTCTTTGGGATCTTTGGGGAAACCTTTAACAGAGTTGGAGTCGATCGACCGGAAAATCTGCACGTGCAACAATGTTAGTCAGAGGCAATCAAAAGGGAACTTAACAAGCAGTGCTAGATTCAAATCCTAAGTACCTGGACGTGCCACGTATCTGGAACATCTTCTCTTATGCAAGGGACATTAGCTATTCCCAAGATATCGGGAATCCTGTCAAGCTTGAGTAATGCATCGTCATGTG
Source organism: Capsicum baccatum var. pendulum (assembly GCA_030864225.1). Lineage (NCBI taxonomy): Eukaryota > Viridiplantae > Streptophyta > Magnoliopsida > Solanales > Solanaceae > Capsicum > Capsicum baccatum. Next base: position 11,988,127 of record CM061550.1, read on the forward strand.
AAGCTTTCATCTTTTGAAGTCCATGGCGCTTTGAAGCCTTCAACCAGCGCTCCTCGAAGTTAGTTAGGACATCATATGCAGCAGGACCCTCAATCCGACTATGCAAATCATGCCAAGGTTCTCTAGGACAACCAGTAGTAGGACCCTGTCAAAGTACAAAAAAAGATATACGAAACAAACAGATCAGGACTACAAACATCAAATTTCAATTGCTTGTAATAAGAAGCTAGCCTATCAAGTGCCTAGATAAAAACTAAATTTATGACGTGACCTGGCTTTTTGAGCATCACTAAACCTTTCCGGAGGAACTTACAATGTTTTCGGATTACATCTCTCCGCAGAACCTCCACTTTTATGTCATTAAGGTAATAACCGAAGGACAACAAAACGTGGATCATACAATAAGTTCCCAAATTTAGGTGTTTGATACCTATGTTACCATTTTCTCATGGGAATAGAGAAGGCCATATTTATATGTGGAATCCCTAGAGATATGTCCTTTAAGAAAACTTCGTGAAAAATAGGCCGTGAAGTAACTGAGGAACATTTAGTTATACAAGTGTTTGACCTACCTAATGGAATAAGCCGTGTCAATAAGGAAATAACATGATGTATGACTGTATGTACTGAATTCTATAGAGAAAAAGAGAACTACATCAAAAACCCGCCACTTAATTAGTCACACGAACAGAAAGTTATGTCAAAAGTAATGCATCATAGACATAATATTCAAATATTACCGTGTAGTTAGGCTGATGAAAGTCGTCCTTGTGTACATTTTGCAATGTTTTAAAGATAGGGTGTTGTGGAGTATCATAACGCCCTTTGCACAAATCAAGGCCCCCAACGAAAGCCATAATCTTTCTCTGGTAATTACCAGCATCAGCATCCACTATTACAGTTTTCTGATGATGCGTGTATATCGTTTCAGTTTCCTGATGACAAAAAACATAGTGGTTCAGTAAATAAAACAATCTCAGGAGAGCCAAGTACTTCAGAAATAATTACTCAGGTGAAAAGAAGAAGCTACGTAAGGGAATATACTCATTCAAGAAACATCTCTAAGTCCTAGTTAACATGGCACCTTTTCGGCCAAGTGCTTTTACTAGTTGTTTATTGCGCGCGAGAGTTGAACTGTTAGCTTACTTCCTGCTTCTTTTTGGTTGAAATATAGATCATTTTCAGTTCATTCTATAGACTTGCTTCTTTAGTCTTAGAATCTTCTATTTCTGACCCTTCTATTTCCTATGTTTTTCCTCAAACACTATAAATAGTGTATACACACTATTACACCATGTTTGAACAATAGGATATTGGCCTCAGCATTGTCCAAATTATCTATCAAGCAGGTAATAGTATCTTTCAATTTGTACAAATTCTTGAATGGAATTGGATAACTTCTCATTAGACAGAGCCCTTTCATTAGGCATGGCCCACAAGCCATACGAGAGAAAGAACATAGGTGACATACATTGAACACGGGAAGATATATGACAACATGAATATACTTGAGCAGACATAACCTTCGGAAATTTCACTATTTACCGACCAATCTATATTTCAGTGCCACGAGAACCGTGAGAATTGGAGAGCAAGTACAGCACTTGCTAACATGATATGGTTAGGAAATACAAGAGTTACAGAAATGGTAATTAAATACTGTATGCATAAGTCATATGTCAGAAGTGAACCTGCTTTTTGGCCCAGCTGTGTCCTTTTCCAGCAGAACGAGGACAAAGTAGCACCTGCACTGAAGAATGCTTAAAATAGCGACGAGTTTCTTCATCATTAGTTCCCATAATTCCTTCCTACACATCACAGAGAATTCATTAAGGTTTCTTGCATAGAACTGGCATCGTGGAGAAAAATATATATTGCTTCATCATGTATAAAGCTTCTGATTTAGAGTCAATAGTATGACTATCTGGTAGATAATTCAATCTAGACTTGCGTTCTTGACAGTACATAGAGTAAGAAGTCATGCTAAAAGAAAAAACACTTTTATGCAGCTCGTCAACCTGAAATATAGGCAGAATCTATGTTAAGTGATACTCCCTCCATTTCAATATATTTGTCTTAGTTTCCTTTTTAGTCCGTTTCAAAAAGAGTGTCTCTTTCCTTTTTTGGCAACTCTTAATTTAAACTTTCCACATAGCATGTTTAAGACCGCAAGATTAAAGAACATTTTGGTAATTTCTACATATAGATTCAAAAGTCCTTTTTAGTGTCTTAAACTCCATGCCAAGTCAAAACAAGATAAACAAATTGAAACGGAGGCAGTATTAATTAGTTGCTCATTCATGAATGGCACATATAAAAATCAGATAGCGGTGAGATTCTCGATTTCCCCTTGATCAATTGACTGAGTTAAGTGTTCTATCTATGTTTCTCAAGTAAAGTTCAATTCTTTTTCTTTTGATTGCCTAACTCTTATTGCTCAAAGAAAGCAAAGATTAGAGATATGATACTTTGGTAATGAAAAAGAAGATACTTACAGTTTTGTATCCCAAAATGCTCTTAGAAGTAGGATCATCCCATACGAGCAGCAGTACTCTCACGCCTTCCTGAGACTTGCGTTTGAGAATTTCCCCCAACACACTCTTCTCAGCATTGTCATCATCCCTAACAAGTGTAACTAGATGGTAGACAGACCATCCTGTAATGTAAATCAATCGACGAGCTTGATTGATTGCATCATATATATCCTTCCAGCACTGTCCATGCTGATACTGCACCCCATTTTCAAGCCACAAATTCGGGAGGCTGCCATCGGGTACATGAGCATCCTGATAGAGTGTTACTTTTCCACCTCTTCTAAGAGGGAAGTAAGTCCCGGGCACGCCTTGATACTCGTGATGTCCTCCCACACCACCATGATAAAGGGATACCCTCTCCATTGGAGTGAATTGAATTGATAGAGTAAGCATAGCTCCCTCCTTACACGGCTTCCCACTAGCGTTAAGAACCGGAAATGTTCCCTCAATCAATGCACCAGAACACAACTGCTCAACAGAAATCCCTACAGCACCAATAAGTTGTGATCCTACAACATCATTATCTTTAACAACAAAGTGCACTTCTGATGCATAATGTGCAACTGGTACATAAAAATGCTGCATCCAAACCGGATTTTCGCTATTATTAATCACATACGTCCTAGCAACTACAGCATTAGATACTGAAACTGTAACATAAGGATCACTAGTAATCTTTGGGGAAGAACCTTCCTTTTTACTCCCAATTTTTGCTAATCCTCCAAACAAGTTATCCAATTTCTTATGAAATAAATCCATGTTTGGCAAATTCTTGGCCTCCTTCACCCAAATATCCAAGTTTCCATGCAACAACAACACCCTAAGTGATCCTGTAGATGTCTTAAATGGGACAACCTGAATCCCATGTTGTGAACTTCCAGACATTGAATCAGAATAAGACAACTGAGCCATAACAACACCTTCTTTTAGAACAAAACTCACAAACAAAAGTCAAGATTTTATATTGCACCAATGAAACACCATACACCAAACAACTAATGACTCAAGAATCTGTTACAATCAATGTAAAAAATCTCAACTTCAACACAGATCACCACAAAATCACAATCAAAAATCAAATCTTGGAAATAGAAAATAGCAAAATGCAGAAAAAAAGATGAGCAAGAAAGGTTGACAAACCAAAAGAAGAAAACCCCAGGTGGTAAATAATGAGCAAAAGTTGTATGAAAGGATATATAGAACACGGAAGTTGAAATTAGATAACAAAAAGGAAGAAACTTTGACTTGGTAAAGGGCTGCTGAAACTGATGGGAACTGAGAAAACAAAGAAGAAGTTGAACAAGTTAGACCAAGAAGGATTCTTTTAGACTGCACTACGGTGCCACAAATTATTACCTTCAATAAAATAATAGTAAAACTTTCTTTGTTTAATATAAAAAAAATAAATCAAGTAGATCAACTTGAACAAAAAGGATAATTGCTAGTATTAAACTCCAATTAACAGAGTAGATTTAAAGTAATCAATTCTTTTGGATTTTTTAGTATTAAAGTTTTTGAACTTTCAAAAAGTTGACTTAATCATACGTAAATTACAATGAATATAGTTACTACAAATTAAAAGCTAAAAAAGACTGCTAATTCAAAAGGAGAAAGAAAAAAAAAAGCCTTTCTTAGAAGCTTCTATTATATATGTTACTCCCTCCATTTAAACACTTTCCGTTTTAGTTTATTTAAAAAAAAATAATATTTTGATATATTTGACACAACTTTAATTTAAAGTCATAAAATTCAAAAGTATTCTTTATTTTTTTAAATTTTATATCAAGTTAAAATAGGTTATTTTTTTTTAAACTGAGGAAGTATATATATATGCCAGCTTTGTGATGTAGACAATTAGTTGGATTGATTGGACTCACTCTATACTCATGTTCAACTCGGTTTAATTAATATTCGCCTCGTATAAGACTCGTTAAAGAAAAAAAGAGAAAGAGAATTTCGAGTTCAAATTTCATTTTTTTTTTTGATAAAAAGTAATGAGAAGATTAAAAAAAGAAAAATTTTAAAAATAGCAAAAGTTTGACATAAAATTCATCTTTTATAGCCTTTTTTTATAACAGTTGTATTCAATTAGTAGCCATTGTATTCACTTTTATTCAATGGTTTGTATTCATAAAAAAAATATAAATATACTACATATTTAATATCGACAAAACAATTCTCCCTCCGCTTCATAATAAATGAATTATTAGATTTTGACACACATATTAAGGAAAAAGCATTAAAGACATAAATTTAACATAACTTTTTATTTTTACCCCAAAAAAGAAAAAGTTAACCTTATAATACATTTTCAAAAGTTAATTGGTTGTCAAATCATAAGGGCAAATTTGAAAAAAAATTCAATGATTCACTTATTTTGAAACACCAATAAATATCTCAACAAGTCACTTATTTCGAAACAAACGAAGTATCATTTTTTTGCCTTTTCATTTTTTTATATTTTTTTCGTGTTTTTTTCGCTCTTTCTTCTTCTTTTTTTCTGCTTTTATATTTTTTCCTCTTCTATCTCCAACTTCTATTTCTCTTTTTTTTTTTGCATTTATTTTCTATATCATTTTTTTGTTCTATTTTATAATTTTTGTATTTTCGAAAAAAAAATATGACTACTCGAGCACAAGTCATGATTGACAATGTAAATACCATAATTGTTTATCGTATTTATAGTCACACCGTCATTTATATTTTTGTATTCATTGATACAATTGTATTTATATTTTAAAATTCGCGCTTGTATTTATATTTTGTAGTTCACTTTTGTATTTGAAATTTATAGTTCGCACTTATATTTTAAAGAACTGTTTTGTATTTGTATTTTATAATTGACTGCATATTATATTAGATTATATTTGTATTGTGGTTTTATTGTGTTTGTATATTTAGATTATATTTGTATTTGTATTCTATTTTCGTCGATGTCTTTTTATTTTTAAGAAATTATTTTGTATTTGTATTTATAAGTTGATTGCATATTGTATTTAGTTGTGACTATGTACAATTTATCATTTGTATTTGTATACAAACAAGTAAATGCATTAATTGTATTTCCTTGATTCTAAAATATATAAATATGTAATGTATCATTTGATACAAATGTCGTTTTGTATTTGTATGTCAAAATTATCATTCGTATTTGTAAATAAACAAAATTATTGATACAAATACAATTACAAATAGACGAAACAAATAATTTTACAAATACATATTGTTGTATTTGTATACATTGTATTTGTATAAAAATTTAAATTGTATCAATAAATACAACTCGTATCAATAAATACAAACAAGTATTCTTAGAAAGTAAATCAATCGTTTCTTTTTAATAATTTAAAAATATAAATGATAGTTCACATTTGTATTTGTATTTTATACTTCGCACTTATATTTGTATGTTATGATTCGCATTTGTATTTCTATTTTATAGTCCACACTTGTATTTATATGTTATAGTTCGCATTTGTATTTGTATTTTACAGTTCGCACTTGTATTTGTATGTTATAGTTCTCATTTGTATTTGTATTTTAGTTCACACTTGTATCTGTGTTTGCTTGTTTGCATAAATGAAAAGGAAAAAAAAAAAGAAAAAGAAAAAAAAGAAGGAGAAAAAAAAAAAGAAGGAGAGTAATAGAAAATAGAGAAAAAAATACACACACACAAAAAGAGAAACAATGAAATGGAAAAAAAGAAAAAAAAAAAGAAAAATGGAAAAAAATGAAAAAGAAAAAAGTTAAAAAAGACAAAATAAGAAAATAAAAATAAAATGAAGAACAAAATGAAAAGGAAAAAAAAAGAGTAATAGAAAATAGAGAAAGCGAGAAAATTGTAATTAGTGATAATCTATATCTATAATATATTAAAAGTGTGAAGGCCCTTAGAAAAGTGATTTGAACTTTTTACCCTTCATTAAAAGTCTTTGCAATAAACAAAATTATTTTTTTGTTTTTTTTAAAAAAATATATTACTTAATCAAATTAAAGACTCCTAAAAACATATGAATAGAAATTAAACACTCCTAAAATATATGGGATAGAAATTAAGGACTTTTGAAATATATGTAAAGAAATAACAAGTAGAATATATATGAAATCCTAATAAAATAAATATACTAAATATTGATTATTAAATTTTTTAAAAGTCAAGTGATCCAAAATAGAGATTCAGATTCTTTTTTTATTATTAGGTGATCCAAAATAGAGATTTGAATTTTTTTTTTATTATTAGTAAAAACCCACTAAGTAAAGGACAGTTAATTTTTGTTGGAAGTATGGTGAGTTATGAATTTTTTTTATTAACAAATATGGTAGCTTCGTTGGTTTGCTGATACAGTTAAAAGGATTCGCTCCAATTGGTTCTTGCATAATCTTATAATCATATAATTACTATAATATATTTTAAGAGCATAAGTTCCAAAATTATTATTTATTCTTAAATTATCCTACAATGCTAAAATGCTCTATAATTTTACTTTGCAAAATTCTATATTTTTTATTTACGTAATGTTTTTTTTAAGTAGGAGTCTATTTGTCCTTTACTTTACAAAAATTTCATGTTTTAGTTTTTTTTTAGGTGTTGAAATCTATAATATTTACTTTTTTAATTTCTTTTTGGTTTAGACAATATTTACTTTTTAAATTCCTTTTTGATTTAGGGTCTCCTATATATATAAAAAAATATTATTGCACAATCTCATTCATGAACTTTATCACTTTTGTATTTCTAGATTTTTTTTCTTTACGAATTTTTCTTTTATAGTAGATCTTAATGTTTGTCTTATTACTTTCTGTTATGTTTTCCACCATAAATATATCATTCATATTCTTTATCAAAATTGCAGATTCTTGAAGTAAATTTGTTCAGAGGTATATTTTTTAAAATTTTAGACTGATTTTGAAGTTTACAATAATAAATGATGTATTTTTTGATAAACAATTATAAACTGAGAAATTTCTTTGTGAGTTTTGTTTCTAGTTTTTAACATACAATTAGTGATTTGAAATTGAATTATTTACAATTTTGAACAAATTATTTAGATAGTCGCATTTTATCCCGAGAAATTGGTTGGTCATTCGAAATTCATGATAATTAGTAATGAAATTGACTTATTTATAATTTTGGATAAATTATTTGGATCGTCGCATTTTATTACGAAAAATTGATAGGTCATTCTGAATGCATAATAATTAGTTATCTTATTAATTAAAGATTTTTTTATCTATGCTTTATGGTTAAAAAATTACGTGTGCTACTTTCTGAGGATTATTCATGGGATTAGATTTTTAGAAGATTTGGTTTTTATTTATTAATTGTTTGGCTTATCATTAAATTTTTTTAATCACTAATTGTAAGTATAAAGAGGTCATCAACAATTTTGAGAATTGCTTCTTTTGATTTGAGGTAACGTTGAGAATTTTTTCTTATTTTGATGTAAATTTGTATATATATCTTCTCTTTTTTAAATTTATTTATCCATTTTTTTATTTTGGGTTTGATTTAATTTTCTTGCATTTATTATGTATCGTCATTCTTTCTATCTTGGATTCATTTTCCTCTTCTGATAATTTCTATGTTTCTTTTCAAGTGAATATTTTTTAACAGAAAATTAAACGAAATAAGTATGTTGCCGCCGAATTAAGTAGTATATAAAAATCAAAGATTGGTAACTTTACTTTTTATAGTGTTTTTTCTTAATTGATTTCTTTTTCTAAATAGTGAATTCCATCCAACAATACAAATACAGTATTTAATTGATTCGAACCTGAAGATTATCACAATTCAAATATAGATCATTAGGATGTAAATTGTTATTTTTTTAATAGATCTTATTTGCCTTTTGTAGTTAGATACTTCAAGTTAATTGAGAACTGGAATGAGACATGATAATGGTTATTTAGTTTGTATCATATTTTTCTTAATTTTGAATATCGTGAATTTTTTTCATGGATTTTCATCTAAATGTTTTTGAAAATTTTGTACTAATTGTGATGTAATCTTATTTTTTTAATTGAATTTTAGAAAAAAATATTTAGAACTTTGAAAGCAACTAAAAAAAAGTTATTAAATCTTAATTAGCTAGAAAGCACTACAAATGTGTACCTAAAAGAGTATTACTACTATTTTAAAACTGTATAAGGCATGAAACCTAAAAACTCTCAAAAGAAAGAGTATTTGTTAGCTCAATCAATGGTCGGTGTAAAAAAAATTACACAAAGAAATGTCTTCCTGTATACATACATACTCTAGCACGCAAATATCTTATTTCTTTAGCATATGAAAAAAATATACGAATTCAATTGTTTATTTTACCTTTTTTTTAGTTCATTTCAATATCTTTTTTTTTAAAATACTCTATTTCTAAATTTTCATACAGTATATTTACAACTACAAGATTAAGGTATATTTTAATATATTTCACATGTCTATAATAATTAAAAGAGACATTAGAAAATATATGATGAATTATCATATTCTTCACATTTTTTGTCTTAAAATTAATAATATAACGTACACACAATAATTTGTTCTTTTGATATTCATTTATTGTTAATTAACTATATACACGTGCAAAACACGTATACCTAAATTAGTTAATAGATAAAAGGGGGTTATGAATTATAATTAATTGAATCTTAGGCTAAATAGAATAATTAGAAGTTTATATTTGCTAAGCCATGCAATTATCTCTATCAAAATTGTCCATGATCATATAACCAGACGTATATTAACTTTCTCATCTAATATGGAGACTAACATCGATCAAATATCTTTAAAAAATTGTTAATATAAGAGTTTTGTTTTTCTTTTTTTTTTTTATGAAAAAATTCACACAAATACCTCCGGCTCTAGATTATGTGTTCACTAAATTACAGTGAGGAGAAAATTTTCGATTGTTATTGAATTCGCGATGTGCGATTATTTAGTTACTCGAATATTTAATACTTTTCTTTTACCAATATTGACAAAAACTTTGCCCCTAAGATTTAGATAGAAAAATATCAACTAACTATTTTTTCGCTATAAAATGTGAATCATAGATAACTTTTTATGATTTTCTTTTCACTTTATTTACTAGAGCTAGATGTTCAAACGTTTAAAAGTCTCTAATTTCATATTTTAATTAACTGAAAGGACATGTGGTGAAAAAGAATTGGATTTATTTGTGTTAATTAAACCACCTACTACCTACTACCATTAAATAAGTAGAATAAAACTACATTAATGGCTAGGACAATTAATCTAGAAACCCTATGAAACAGTGCATGTTAAGCAAGTCTGAATTTCTTGTTTTTTTTTTTAGGCCTTTCACATGACTTGCATTTGTTTTTACTTAGTTTTTGAAGAATTTTGATTTTAAAATAAGATTTGGAAAATAGTCACGAGAGATATTATGGATTAGATGACAAAAGTCTTTTGAGATCAACTGGCAGTCAAATAACAAATGCTCTTAGAAAGTAAAACACAATTCAATAGAAGAAAAAGGAAAATGTAATGTCATATTTAATTTCACATTATTTTTTTTATTTTTTTTTGCTGAAAAGAGATTTTTTATTTGAACGAAACGTAAAGATCAGTTAGCTAAGTAGGACTCGATTATTTGATGATGTAGCGATCGGCTCATGTTTGAACATGATGAATCACTGGGTAGTGATGCAACCACTTCTTGTTTGTCACAACTAGGTGATTGACCATGGTTGAGCAACAATATTGTCGTGCTCGTTTTTACCTACTAATGGTTAGTTGATATCAAAGACGAATTTAAGATTTCTAGAACAATGGGAGGAAAGTTAAAGTATAATGCAAGGTTAGGATTCAACTTTTGAGGCGTTTATTGGGTTAAAGCCCAAGAAATAAAACCGTGAAGCGCAAAAGCCTAGAGGCGATCCAAATAGGCTGGGCTAAAACGGACAATATCTTGGCAGTTGGGCCTGGGATTGTTTTAAGCCCAAGAAATAAAACCGTGAAGCCCAAAAGCCTAGAGGCAACCCAAATAGGCCGAGCCAAAACGGACAATATCTTGACAGTTGGGCCTCGGATTGTTTGGTTAAACTAAGTTCTGCAACTTAACCTTCATAGACCAAATAGCAAGTGCTAAACAAACAAGAGAAGTACACAAACACACTTGATGCAGATTATAAAACTCTTCCAATTTTCATGTTTGTCAATACAGATATACTCCAAAAAAGTTGAAATATCAGCTCCAATACTGTTTATCTGTTTGTTTGAATGATACTTTTCTACTTAGAAAACATTTAGAACACTAAACAATTATCACCATTACAAGAAACAGTGTCAATATTCCATAGCTCAAAAGTACTGTTAGTTGTATACTAAAACACAAGTCTACTACCATACATGTATACCAATTCTGAGTACCATATATTACAACCCGGTCCTAATCTACGCGACTTACCTAAGATTTTTCCAATGTCTTAGACCACAATTGACAGTTCCGAATTCTGCTGCAAAAGCTGTTTATATTCATAATACCATCAACCTATACATGTTCTTGATTTCGTAGTTTTTTCCTCTACCTCTTACGCTTGGACTTTAGAGATGTCACAGACTGTGAGTTGCTATGCCAATTGCGCTTTCGTTGATTGATGAACCAGTTGTTGATTTGCTTCAGCTGTAAACCTGTTTCCTCCACAAGTTTTGCCTTATCATCCTCCTGCAAGAATTGATCATTCTATCATAATGCAACTCTTAACTATAAGACGATGATGATAACAACATTCGCGTGTAACCTATGCTGCTTAGACTGTTCAAAATGGGTACGTGTTGAATCCTCCAAAAAGTAGTACATAGGACCAAAAACGGGTGCAACAACATTCTTGGAAAGTCTACGCAACATAGGTTTTAAACGGGCAAGTATAGTTGCAAAATACTAGAGTTTGTTAATCCAGGTCAAGAAAGTCCTGTGTTGCTGGGACTCTTCATTCAAAGATGTCAACGTATTTCAGAGAATCCGACACGGATACGATATAGAAGGAATTTTCATGTTTCACAAGAAATGATTAATGTATATTAGGTTGAGAGACTTACAGTAGGATAGGGCCATTTAGAGTGCTGCTGCCACCAATTCTTTAAAACAGTAGTGGTGTCACCAGGTAACTTCCCTGCCCTTCTCTTTCTCAGTATCTCTTCCCTCACATCTTCAATTCTTGATCTAAATCCCTGCAACAACCAAATGATAGCTATGATATCCGAAGCTACAAATTAGCACTTGATAAGTATCAACAACAAAGTTCATCTCAAACTGAAAAAGGAGGTGAAATGGTTAGTTTTTGAGTCGACAAGGCAGCAGATCGACGTGTCTGCTTCAGCTGCCTTTTTGGATATTTCTTTTTATACTTATCTTAAAAAAGACTTGCTCATATGCATGGTTGTTGAGGTTACCTGTTTGAGCTCAATTTTGAGTTCCTGTCTCACTCTCTCCATAAGAGACCTTTCAGATTCAGTAGGAAGACCAAATCCCATGCCCATCAAGTCATGTGCATCACCTCCAGATTGGTCTAATGAAAAATCCATCTGTAGCTCATCTTCATCATCAGACATTGTAGCACCTGTTCCCTCACCAAGTGTTGCTCCTGGCCACAAAAAAATGTCATACATATATATTAAACAAGTAAATAGCTACTAGTAGCTAGTCTCATTTAATTTGTCTCAGCGTAATTGGTAACATTGTTGTTATGTGGTTACGAGGTCACATGGTTAGAATTATGGAAACAACTTCTTGCGAATGTAGGGAAGACTCCGTTGAACAGACCCTTGTGGTCCCAGTCCATTCCCGGACTCTATACATTAACAAGGGCGGACCTAGGTGCAAATATTAGGTGTTCTAGCACCCGTTAAATCCGACACAAATTAGGTATAATTATATAAAAAATGCTTAAAAATCGGTATAGGGTGGATAAAAGCGCCCTTGAAACCAAGAAGATAGCTGGGTGCTTTAATTTCCAAGCTTTGGATGTCAATGTATATGCTCGAACCTCCCCAAACATCCACGACCCCTACATTTTGAGTCCGCCATTGGCATTACTGAGAACTTTACCTATTTCAAACAGTTACTCTCATGGGCGGATTAGTGTGCATGCTACACGATCGGCCAAACTCTATAACTTTAATCTAAATTCTATATTTGCTTTAAGATATTTATTGAATATGTACATATTATTAGTTTACAACTAATTAACATATAAAAAATCCAGAATTCCAAAGTCACCAAGTTCAAATAAAGTGAAATTGCTATATGTTTTTCTCTGATTTGTGATTATTATTAGTAAACATGCATGCAATTAGAGTATAATATATATGCACATATATAAAGATGAAAAAACACAAATAAACTTGCATGCGCGTATATAGCTTCAACTGAAAATATTACAATCAGTATTTATTACGAATTTTTTCAAAAAATATTTTTTGCTCGCTAACCAAATATCAGAAAAAATTATTGGATTATTACAAAAAAAAAAATAAAAATTTCATCACCAATCAATAATTGTCATCTTGCCATATAATAGAAAGGATACGTCAATTGTCATGCCAACTTCTGCAACATGAAACCGACACAATTGCATAATTTAAATGTATAATTAGGCACTATTGGTATTACATTATTATGTTCATGAATTTTATCTTATAATCCCATTATTTCAATTTGTTTATCTTATTTTTCTTTTTAAGTCCGTTTTAAAAAGAACTATCTCCTTCCTTTTTGACAACTCTTTAACTCTAATTTTACATATGATATGTTTAAGTACTTCACAAGATTAAAAGTTCTTTTTAGTTTCTTAAACTCCGTGTCAAGTCACAATCAGACAAACAAATTAAAACGAAGGGAGTAATACTATATATTATATGATGCAATTCTTCTCGTGTTCAGTTCATATGATGAAAAACACATTCTAAAATATCAATCAAAATTAACATAGTTTAAATCTCAAAAAACAAAAAATATCACATTAATTAGCTATACGGAGAGAGCAATGCTTTGCCCAGGAGCTATTTTTCTACCATCCTACTCCCATTTACCTTAATTTTAGGAGATAAAGTTATTCAATATTTGCGTTGATGATATATAATAGATACCTGATGATAAAATAATCATCGAGGCGAATATTCCACTTGTCGCTTCAGAAACGAAACAAGAAAGAGCTCATTCATGTCTTGTTTTGATCTCTAATAAATTATATGACATACTTTGGTTGGACACGATGCGTTTGAGGCAAACGACCCCTAATTAATACTTTTGGAACGTGTAGTCTTAGAATCCATCTGTCTTCAAGAGTTATTTACATTTTTCCGAAATAATTTTTCACTTTATTTAAAAGGTAGTGTTTAGCCATGAAACTTCAAATTCAACATAAAGTTGGATTTCCATTTTGAAAAATTATTTTTTTTGTTGGTTTCCCAAGGTATCCCCACAGCCGGCAACCGTGAAACTAATCCTCCGTTCTTACTGTCAGCGCAGAGTTTTTTCCATTTACCAGAGGTGGGGATCGAACCCCCAACCTCTTGCTTAAGGGGTGAGGTGCTGAACCACCACACCAACCCTTGTGGTTTGCTTGTTTACTAACTCCATATTCACAAATAAATGCTCCCGTCTCTCCTTTACAAAAAGATATAACTAAATACAACTCTAACTTTTACAAATTTCAAATAAAGTGAGAAAAGTATTTAAAATCTATGGCGAAATGCTTACTTAAGCATGTCATAACATGTTAACACATGTTAATACAAAAACTTGTCGATAGGGGTAAAACAAGATGTTTAAATTAAATTATTTTCCAAAAATTAGACTTAAACTACTACTATTAAACTTAACATGTATATTCATATTAAAATTAGACTTAGACGTATTTGAATCGTGTTTAGGGTCGACTTTCACTCATATACAAATTAAAATAGACATCACTATTAGTCTATTACTTCATCGATTTTAATTTATTTGTCTGGCCTTGACTTGGACAGAACTTAAGAAAGTAAAAAACAAAATTGAATCTTGTGATCTTAAACTAAAAATATGTAAAATGTATCAAAACCGTTTTAATCTTATGCTTTAAGAATTAAAGAATTGCCAAAAAGGGAAAAAGACAATCTTTTTTAAACGGAGGCAAAACAAACAAATTGGAATGAAGATTATAAAATAAATCTACATTTCCAATCACTAATAGGCTAAATAATTAGCATGAGTAGCCCCCCTCTTATAGTAAACAAAATGTGGTGAAGGAAGGAGAAATTGAGAATATAACATTATTAGCAGCTCATGTTGGAAAACCAACCTTTTAGTAACTTAATCATCAAGTAATACACAGGTTTTAATTTGTTGAGGTGGATGGCACTAATGTTTGTATAATTATTACCATTTCATAAAAACAAATACACAATCTCTAAACATGATTGGAGAAAGGAAAAAAAAATCAAGATCCCCACATGATGTTTGTTAGATTATATTATTAATCCCCCAAGCAGTGAATCAGTATGTCACAAACAAAGCTATGAAAAAAAAAATCTCCAGAAACTCAATATACTAAAGTAATTATATATCATCAATCATCAAGTTGTTAGTGTTTGTTTGGTTTGTTACCTATTCTAATTTGTTCTTTCCATCAACAACCAACTAAACTCTCCAACTACACATATACATATATTCAAAGTTACCTTTCTAGTTTGGTCCCACTATCACACCCAACTCTCAAACTTGTATCATGTCACAAACAAGAACCTAACATCAACTCTGATCGAACGTATTGTATACGCAGATCTTACCTCTACCTTGAGAGTTAGAGAGACTGTCTCCGATAGACCCTTAGCTCAGACCCAAACAAGAACCCAAAAATTGCTTAATTTACCCTAAGCATCAAACAAGAATAAATTCACTCAATTAATTACCATGCATACATCTATCAACACATAGCTAGCTAGGTTCACATATTTCCCGCAAGTATTCATGTTTTGCTAATAAGATGTAAGTAATATATATACACCGACAATATAAAGAATATTCGTAACTTAACCTCTTATATAGTAGCAAATTGAATGCATAATGTACTGTTATAAAAAAAAAAAAAAAAACTCTTAAACTAATTAAACTTACCTGTAAGAACTTGTAAATTTTGTTCAATTTCACGGCAGGCCATAACAGCTTCAACAGCATGAACTCTGACATGCTGCTGAAGCTGTTCTTTAAAGGAACATAAAACTAACAAGTACTGTGCCTGTTTCAAAAAATAAAAATAACAAGATCAATCAACTTAAAAAGAAACTCATACAAAAAATAAATTCCTACTACTAGTAAAACCTACCAAGAAATTATCCAGCTCCTGCCTCTCATGAGGCGACAGCTGCTGGTGCTGGTGCTGTTGAGACGAAACATAAGATCTTAAAAGAGATCCCGATTGTGAAAGCTGAGCATCTATTAATGGCAACTGATCAATAGGAGTAGCAACACGAAGACATGCTACGTGTGCTGAAAGTAGCTGTTCGTATAAAGGATGTGTAGCAATTTCACCCTTCAGCTGTGTCGAATGGTTAATATCATCAGAAATCATCATAGATGAAATATCATGATGATGACTAGTAGAACCCATTATCCCTACTCCTTGTTCTTGCATTTTTTTCTTAATACAAGATCCTTTTGTTTACAACATAGGTTATGCAAAAAAAAAAAAATTATTTTTATTTTTTCGGGTTTCAGTACACCAGGACCACAAATAATACACACAGAAGAAGAGAATCTTTTGTGTACTATTTCTTGATAATATACACACACTTATAATAAGATCATATATTGGGATCTGAAACAACACAACTTTCTGTACTAATACTGAAAACACTAATTTTTTAACACATAAACAGAAAGAAAAAATAAAATAAAATTTTGATTACTTGCTTTATGGGGTTTCTTGGAAAAAGTGTTTATGGGGTTATTGATGCAGAAGGAAAAAGAGAAAGGGGAAGAGAAGAAGGATCAGTGGAATCATTACTATGAAAGGGAAGCAAGAAGAGAGATGTATAAAATGAGATCATAGATAAAGCTGCATCTCTGGCCTGACTTTTTTTAGGACCTCTTTTTTTCTTTTTTTTTTTAATTATTATTATTATTATATTAAATAAAAATTACTCCCTCCGTTTCAAAAGAAAGGATAAATTTTTCTTTTTAGTTCGTTTAAAAAAAGAATGATCCATTTTCTTTTGATAATACTTTAATTTCAACTTTTCACATGACATGTTTAAGACCACAAGATTAAGAGACATTTTTGTACATTTGACACTACTTTAATTTAAAATCACAAGTTTCAATTTTTTTTTTTATTTTCTTAAACTTTGTGTCAAGTAAAAGTAGATCATTCTTTTTTAAACGGAGGAAATCTTCACTCCGTTTTGATTTGTTTGGCTGATTTATATAATCAGGAGATCACGAGTTTAAGTGGTAGAAATAGTCTCTTGCCGATATGGCGAGTAAGGCTGTATATAGTAGGGAATAGACCCTTGTGGTTCGGTCCAATTTTCCAGACTTCATGTATGTATAGTGAAAGAGTTAGTGTACTGAGCTATCTTTTTTTCTTTTTAGCTCGTTTAAGAAAAGCCTCAGTTCTTTTTTTGACAGTTCTTTCATCCTATCATACACGTGACATGATTAATATCACAAAATTAAATGACATTAGACGATAAAATTGAAAAAATTTCTTTACTGAACAATGTATTAAGTCAAAATCAGTCGGATAAATTGAAACAAAGAAAGTAACTTTTAAGGTGGGTTAATAATTAAAATAGAATTATTGACACTAATCTTGATTAAGATAAGGTTATTGGTAAGATTAGGTGATAGAATATTGGGTATTCTTTAAGCATGCAATATTTAATTTGAACCTAACTCTAGAACCTTATTAAAAGCATTTGATGTGGCCATTCTAGCTCTATTTTTTCCTGCTATTTAAAATTATATATTTAATATGTATGTTTTGACTTTGAGATAACCTACTTTGATAATTTAATGTTTATAAGGAAATTTAAAACCTTTACACTTCAATTAATCCATAATCCATAGCACCAAGCACCTTCATTTATTTCTTAGTTTATAAAACTTTACTTCATATGTAAAATGGATTTTCCTAAACAAAATTGCTTGGAAGAAATCCAAGAGAATTATAGTAATAATTTTTTTAAAAAAAATATTTGGTAAAATCAACAATGTAGCTTCTTTTAATATTTGATATCAAGCCAAATGACTAGCATAACATAAGTTGCGAAATAACAAAAATCAATCAATAATTCTATTTTACACGAATTAGCAATAGATTAGCGGCAAATTTTATCTTTTTTTTTTTTTTTTTTGTAGTTAACTAAAGAAAAGTCAGCCTTTGTATTGAAGGTTAAAAATATATATTTTTCACTCTTTTTAATGATTCTTTTTCGAATTCTGCTAACGCAAAATGCTTTACACATATTATTGTCTTTATGAGAAAAATTCAAGAAAGAATTTTTTTTTTTTTAAAAATGAGATTAAATGCAATAAAAAGGAGTTGAGCTGTCACATATCCATGGATGGTGTATAATTTTCAAGTTTAATCTATTTTCTACGCCATTTATTTACAACCAAAATTTTGTGTACCAATAGGTCCAAAACAAAACCCCATGTCTTAACTGTTTGATAGGCCACACATGACCCTTTACCAACTTACTAATTACTATGTCACATATGTTTCATAACATGAATTATTTATACACACACTATATATATATATATATAGTCTTTTTCAAATAAATTCTCCTAGTAAATGAAATTAAATAATTATACTCATCAAATTCAACAAATCTTCTTAGGTGGGCCTTGCCACTTATGATTTTCGCTAGGTGAAGGAGCTCGCATAATATCCTAACTCTATACGTACAAACGGAAATTATTGATACTATTATTTATTTTCTTAATCTTCGAGTGATCGATCTTCGTGTTAAAGGGTGGATAGCAACTCGCTACTCTTTTTTTATATATACATGATTGGTATTATTATATATTATAACAGTACAAGAAGGTGTTCAGAGACATTATTACAAGTACAGCTGTCAGTAGTACTAGTTGCAGTGTTGCTAGATCATGTTTATTGTCTAAATTCGTCGATACTATACTAAATAAATTCTTTGGAAAAAGGTTTGAAATATATCAAAACTTTGGCGAAATTTGTTTTAACACACCTCAACTATGCGGGGGTCCTATGACCCTCCTAAACTATTTATTATCGTATTTCTGTGGCATATATTTTCTTAGCTTCAAACCACTTCAGACCCTCACGCGCTCAGTGTGCGTGTGTTCACACAGTGGTCCAGCTGCCAAATATATTCCACAGAAATATGGTAAAAAATAATCTAGGAGGATCATAGAATCTCCGCAAAGTTGAAGCGTGTTACACAAATTTCGCATCTTTCGAACCTTTTTCTCAATTTTTTTGTTTTGTAGTTTCGGAAAAGAATTTAGAAAAAAAATGTTTAATAAACATAGGCAGTAATTAGATAAATATTACTCTAATTGTTTGATACTAGTTCACTATTGATTTAGGAGTAAGCAAACATAATATGAAAGCAGAAAGTTTAATAAAAACTTTTCTTCTGCTTCACTATATTATATTTTAATAATAATTATTTGATGTTAGTTTGGTTTATTATATGGTATAGAAGTAGCGGAGGGAGCAAGGAATAATAGTTTTGGTCAATAAAATGTTTGGTACCAATATTGGAGAATGTCTCTTAAATATTCAATCGTTTTTATATATATACTAGATATCGAAGGTCCGTGCTATATATTATTTTTTAGTCTCAATTTATATGATACAAATAAAATTTTGATAATTAATTATATGTTAAATATTTTTTAGATATTTTACGTTGCTAGCTGTTGTAATTTATAATAGTTTTTTGACATTGTAATTTACTATTTTAAGTTGTTAGCCATTATAATTTATAATACTCTAGCTCCTTGTCCAAAGTTTTGTATAATTGATAGTTTATTATATTTTTAGAATAATTTAAGTTTTTAATTACTGAAATTTATAATACTTTTCTTCTATTTCAATTTAAGTGATACTGATATAATTTCGAGAGTCAATCAAATATCACGATTGAAGTCGCGAAGTAGACATGTCTTAAATGACTCATAAGAACTTATTAGAAGTGATACAATAAAATTACTATAAAAAATAATTGTGAAAAAAATTTAAGCGGGTCTCATATAAGATGTCAAGTTAATTTAAAACATCAATAATTAATTTATCTTTTTTTGTTTATTTTATTTTTTTATTAAATATTTTTTTTAATATTTAAATGACTCATAATAATTAATTAGGGATAAAATAGTAAAATTACGATTGAAACAGTTGAAGCAAACATATCATAAATGTCTATTTTATTTTTATTTTTATTTTTATCAAATATTGTTAATTTTTAATACATAAATGACATATAATAATCAATTAGGAAATAACTTATTATAAGTGGTATAACAAAATAGTTGTGAAAAAAATTTAGACAGGCCTTTATATAAGATGTCAAGTTAATTTAAATAGAACTTCTTGTGATATTTAGACATAGTTGAGTAATTTTTTATATATGACAAATTGTAATTAGTAATTTTTATGATATACTTAAATAGAACTGAGTGATTTCTTGATTATAAAGATAATAGTTCAGTAACTTTAATATAATAAAATAAAAACTGAGTGATCATTAATAAATTATCCACCTAATTCTGAGTAAGATATGGGGACTCAAGAAGTTATATATAAAATATCTCCTCTCTCCTAATAAACTAGAAAATTTAATTAATTAATAAACAAGACTAATTAGAAATTTTCTAAATTTTTTTCTTTTTTTGTCATTTCTATTTCTCTTCAGTACGTGCACCTGAATTTATGTTTTAATCAACTTTTATCATTAACTCACAATGAAATTTTAAAGCTTCACCATAAGTACATACTAAAGTTTCTAAAAATTAATTAAGCTATTAAGCTATTAAACTATGTACCAATTAATCTCAAAATTGTTGATTAAAGCACAAAGTTTCTATGGTTTTAATTAGAGAATAACAATAAACTGAAATTTATTAGGTAGAAACATCAAACTTTAAATGATAAAATTTAATTCCATTTAATTAAAGGTTAACTATGTTTTTGTCGAAATATCACAAGAACTAAAACGTTTGCTAATAATTAAGGAATTAAAAAAAGAACTATTTATCCCCTCATCATCAATGGAACAAAGAATGTGACAATTTGGAATTACTATTATTATTATTATTGTTATTTTCTTTTTAGAAGATCAGAAAATGAATATAACAATTTTTCTTTTTTCCTTTCAATAGCAGCTTTTATATGCTAGTCTTTTCCTTTAATGATTTGTGCAAAAAGCAATAGTGCCATAATGTGTCTGTTTCATAATTTCCAAAAGTATACAAACACTAAAATTCCGTATTTGAATAATAATCGACTCAAAAAGATCCTGATCATTAAGTAATGTTTGCAACTAAGTAGACACATATGTCCTATGTGGTATCCTGCATGGTCAATTCTTGTCCTACGTGGCATCCTAGGTGTATTATGCCACATAGGACGTACGTGCCGCCTACTTGTGCACACCCAAAGTTGAAGGCCACAGATGTAATTTGAGATCAAGTTAAAAGGACATGTTTATGTATTATGCCTATGATAAAGCGTTCTTAGTAGACATTCTTAGCTCAAATATATTACCGTCCTTAACTATATAGAAATTACTTTCAATAAACCTTAACATTGTATACATATTTCAATTGAATATGATGGATGTGTATAACTAAGATGAGTTCCTAACAAAATTTGCAAGAAAAAAAAGAAAGAATGAAAAAGGTAGATACAGTGCAACAGTGAACAGTAATTGTTAGTTGAAGGAGAAGAGGGGGGGTTAGCACTTTAAATCATAGCTGTAGGGTTGTCATATTCTCAGTCCTAAGATTGAGACAAAAGGGTTAGTATGGTCCCCCTATATTTTGAAAAATTAAAATTAAAATTTGTATTCGAAAAAAAAAAAAGAGGGGGTGGGGGGTGGGGGGTGGGGTAGGGGGTGTTGTCCCTTTCAAAATCCCCACATATCCTGACTTTTATCTGCCATAAGAAAATTTTAATGTCATCTCTTTTGCTTTTTTCTGTCTCCTTCAATTTAATGATAACCATCCAAAGTCAATAATCCTCCTAATCATGTTTAACCAAAATCATATAGCTCCTTTATTTTTGTGTTTCAATTCAAATCCCAAACTTTGACTTATATAAGATTGTATAGAAAGTCCTAAAGTTGCTCTGCAGTAATAATTATGTGACTACAAGTGGTAAACGATGTCAAGAGTTCTACTAAAGGTTTGATATTAAGTAGAACTACTACTTTCCTATACAATAAATTCGTATTCGTGTCGGGAAGTCCACCATTGCGAGTAAAACACTCCCTAACAAAGGCGGCGACTTTGTACCTAAGGAAACTCGAACCCGAAACCTCTGATGTAAGTACGAAATACTTACTACTCCACCACACCCTTACCCTTGTTGGTAGGATCCATCAATTCACACTCCGCTGGGCCCTAATTGGTCAAACATTGGTATGAAGCCTCTTATATTGCCACATCACAAGCATGTACAACCACAATGTATACGAGTATAATCCTATCAATGAGGTCTGGTGAGAGTAGGGAGATTGTTTCTTGACATATATACAACCTCATCATCCCTACCGTGTGGAGTAGAGAGATTGTTTCTTGATGTATATACAACCTCATCATCCCTACCGTGTGAAGTAGAGAGATTGTCTCTTGATCAGCCCTCGACCCAAATAAAGCATAACAAAAACAAATCGTGTCTACCTCCACCAGTAGGTGGGCATGAAGACACAAAAGCGACAATCTTTTAAGCAACCATGCTGACATAAGGATCAGCCCGATGCCCCCAAGCTTATTTTGATGCATGGGGTCAGACCAGAATAATCTATAG
The DNA here is from genome assembly GCA_030864225.1 of Capsicum baccatum var. pendulum. Classification (NCBI taxonomy): domain Eukaryota; kingdom Viridiplantae; phylum Streptophyta; class Magnoliopsida; order Solanales; family Solanaceae; genus Capsicum; species Capsicum baccatum. The sequence goes on from CM061550.1 coordinate 12,010,680, forward strand.
TATGCAGTCTTACCTTGCAATTTCTACAAGAGTACAACAACTTTACCAAAAACGTCAAGGCTCCCCTTCTCCATCTTTGAAAATACAAGAGAGAAAATATGTGGGCAGCGAGTCTACGCATACTGCTTTCTCTAAATGTCACTAACAGTTTAGTTCAACAGAAAATGCAACACGGTGTAACAATGTAAGAAAGAAAGTTATTGACTTTGCCTTATCCAGAATTTCCTTGCTATATACGTTCTGTACAGAAGAAGTTGAAAACTGCAACTCGAATCAATACGTTTTGTTACACTTCAGTTAACATGAGAGCGATTAGGAAGACCAAAGACAGCTATTTCACAAACACACCGAATGATGCAGTCTTGTCACATCACAATACACTTGTCTTTTGGTGGCTTTGAATCTGGCTTGGGGGTCGAAGACATAGGTCTCGCGCTGGTCCTTGGTACCTGTAAGAAAGTAATTTACGCTCTTAGATTACTAAAACACTGGTTGTGATGTGATTTACAAGTTTCGGCCACTTCATTTCGTGACATAATCCACTAGTCGGAAGTACTTCAGGTCGGGAGTTAACAAATGTGCAAACTCAAATGTAAGAAATTTCCAGCCTACCTGAGGACCAGTAATCAACCTTGACCCACCATTTACAGCTGGTTGCTGGGGGTTCTGATTCCTCTGCGTTGCCTGTTGTTGTTGCTCGAATTCCTGTTGCTGAAGAGCTATTGCCAATTGTAAATCAGAACTGCCAGCCAACAATCAGCAAAAAATATACATCTTAGCGCGATCACCAAGTAGATAAATTCATGCTATCAAATTAAGGTTGCAAATACAAGTGTATCGACTTTGAAGTATCCAAAGAGTAAGCTTCAAAAGAGTCAGCAGACTACAGCTAAAACAAAATTAATGCTTCACGCCATTTTGTAACTGAAATGCGTCAGCAACTTCTACTGATGCAAACATTTTTATCAACACAGAATTGGACGACTTTGATGCTAGAACAGGAAGACAAAATAACATCACCCAAAAATCTTCATCTAACCACAACTACCAATCAAGGCAAAGGTTAAATATCAACATACAAACTGGTCGAAACCCATATTTGTCAATTAAAAGACGGCGGGAGAGCAAATGAAAGAGAATAGTAACTGATGCAGTTTATATGATCTGCATGCAGTGTCCCATTCTAATTTAATATATGCAAAAGAAGAAGCGTAAATATTAGATAATTACTTGAAAGTTGGATGTCCTCCTTCTGGGCTTTCGACGCTTGATATAAAGTCCTGAGAGTAAAAGCTGAAGTTAGTTTCACAAACGTCATTGGTACAAATCCTTAACATTCTATTACAGGCAAAGAACTACATACTGCAGTTCTGGCCACAGCACTCTGTTGATCCCATGTGATGTTGGCATTATCTTCGACCTTGAACTCCTTGAAGTTGCCAGTCACATATATCGTGTCTCCATTCACCTAGCATTGAAAAATCTGAATTAATAGGCAATGCATGCAAGTAATAACATAATAACTTCTGGAAACAAGACAAACAGATTTTTAATAGAGCTGCATTATACTGTTTGTCGTTATAAGAGGCAGCAAGACATGCAAAAATCACGGATAGCAACGAGACGACAACAGTACAGGCATAGTATGCAAATTTAATGCTATTTGACAGTATCAAACATATTAGCAAACAGCATGTGCTTAGGAAAAAGGGAAAAGATGATAATTTGCAGATTATCCCTATTGGACAAATCCAAGTGTAAATATATGAAAAGACAGGCTTCTTACCTCGTTGAATTTCTCCCATACCAAATCATGCTGATTTATAAATCCTTGGTCAGTGGCCAAAATATACAATTCGCCTTCAAACTGCACATTAGCTGACATCAGTTTTCTATTCCCAGAAAGTTAACAAGTGGAGATGTGAATATCTTCACATGAAATTATTACCACAGTATAAATCACATAAATAATGATAACAGTATCCTCTAGAGTAGAATAACAGAGAAGGCAAATACCTTAAACATAGTGTTGAAATGATTATTCCTGAAGAAAACACAAAGTTCCCTCTCTTTCAAACCCTCTTGCAAGGAAAACAATCTGTGGAAAGGAGGAAGAAATGAGAATTCTGTTACTACTAGTAAAACATAGTATTACAGTTATGAATGGGAGAATGAACTTATAACAGGGAAGGGAGCATACCCAAAGATTGTTAACTGACTTGCAGTGTTCTTCAGAAAGCTCCTCACCAGTTCCCCTAATGAGAATTAAGAAGGGCAAACATAGTGTTCTACTTAAACTGACAAGGTAGTAAAAGATGCTGAAATACATGAAAGAAATGGAATACAATTAGATCAAGGAGACATTCTTTTTTAACTTTTTCTTTGAAAAGTGTCGAGGAAGACATTCACCCTACACAAGAGCATCTGAATTGACTGATACATTCATACAAAAGAATTTCTCACCTTCTTTCTGTGTGATCTCATCCTTCACAATTGTCTCAGACACATCTCTACTGCCTCCATTCACTTGTTCAGCAAGAACCACCTCGCCTTCATACATAGGCTCTCGACTTTGGTAACTTGTGGTTGCTGACTCCAATATGCAATCCTCTCCTTCATAAATGGGTTCGTCACCATCTATGGAAGAATTAAAGGCTTCAGGTACATCTGTGTCATGTCGTCTGCCATCCGATGAAACTGGGGCTGCAGATGGTATCGAGGAACTAGATGAATCAAACGCATCACAACCAACTTGATTGGGTTCAGCTGCATTCCCATCTCCAACAATAACGTCTGTTCCCTGCTTGTTATTCATACCTCCCGATAGATGCTCATGATTTTCACAGGCTAATGAAGAAACTTGCCCCGACTCAAGAGGCAGACTCTCATTTTCAGCCAACAGTTTTGCATTTCCAAGATCTAGGGTAGGGGTTTCCTGATCAATTTTTAGGGAGGAACTAACAGCTACTTTGGAGGCCAACTGGGAACTGTTTGATTTGCCATCATCAAATATTTCATTATCATTAGATACTAATTCTTCTGTGGATATCAATGCTTCATGCTGCAAAACTGGTTGTGTCTCAATAGCATTTACTTCTGTCGTCTTGGTAAGCACCACTGGCTCTGGACACTTTAGATTTGCTATCTCACCTAAAGATTTCAGTCCATCGGTTTCAACTGATGAAGTTGCTTTTTCAGCTTCAGATAATTGAAGGGCTTTCAACAGCTCTGCTTCTTCTTCAAGATCACCTTTTCTGGCTGTATGGTGATCTGTGATAGAAACAGGAGCATCATCAAATGATCTTCCTCTCGAGAGGCATGGAGAAGGTACCCCAAGTGCTGCAGTTGTAGCAGCAACAAAATCAACATCGTCTTCTTCAGAACTTTTATGCTCAGTATCCATATTTTGGGTATCAAGGGAAACAAGCTCCCCCATCAAAGTATTGTACGACTTTGATCCAATTGCATTTACTGTATCATGGTCCTGGAACAAATTCATAACTCAGAAAAATAATTCACAAATAAACAATGGGTGCAACTGGTCTTTTAACTTGCAACTACCAAACTACTTCCAGAGCAAAATGGACAAAATACTGCAGCCCATAATAAAAACGTCTAAAGAAAAACTATTTATCCTTGATGCAAGCTTTTCTTCTCATTTGCATAATGAAATTGGCCATTGTTAAAATTCTTGCAAACATAAAGACCATTATATAGAAAAGCACACAACATGAGAGATATACAAGTTGCTAAAAATAAAAGATCATACATTTAAGAACCAAAATAACCATATAGACGAGTTATAAGACTTCCAATTTGAAAAGTCTACTTAAAAATCCTTTTCTCAAAGATAAATTTGTTCAACTCTCTAAAGAAAAGTTGAATCTAATTTTTATACATCATACATATTCATACTGTCTATCGGAAACAGCCTTTCTACTTCTTCGGAGGTAGAGGTATGGACTGCGTACATCTTACCCCCCCAGACCCCACTAGGTGGGAATACACTGGGTTTGTTGTTGTTGTTGCATACATATTCATACTGTACAAAATTTAAGTAATATGAAGAATCTCATTTTAATCTACTATTTGGCAAATTACATGTTTTAATCTGCAAAGCTCTTAAAATACTTTACATAGCATAGTTCTTGATTAAAAAATATATATATACTCAACATAGATAGTTCTATTATCCCACACATCAAGCACCTCTCCCTTTTCTCAGCCTTAGTAATATTAACCTATTGTTGCATATGCACACTGCACACAATATTGACTATATTGTGGGCGTTATTTCTCATATACTCCCTCCGTCCCATTTTATGTGACACTGTTCGACTTGGCACGTTTAGGGTTATTCATGGTTCGGTTTTTGATTAAAACCATAACCAAACAAATTAAGCCAGTTGTTAAAATTCTAAAGCCAAACCAAATAAAATTAAAAAATCATCTGTTTGGTTCGATTTATAATTAGCTAATGATAAATCGATAATAGTAAAACAACGGGACCATGAGACAACTATTTCAAATGAACGTGAGGAACCAATAAATTTCTCTCTACTATCACAAGATGAATGTATATAAATCTTCTATTATTTTTCAACACTAATCCCAAGTTATCGCAAGTTTACGTTGCATAATTGTAGAAGTTCTTTCACTTCACGTGTCTAGTATCCATAGAAAAAATATACATCTTTAAATAGAAAGGTCAACCTTTAAATAATCAAAGAGGCAAGCCGCTAATGAATAGATGGGTGTCTTAGTAAAGAAAATTAAAAATTGGCAATACACCACACCACATATATATAATTAGATAATTGAACTTAAAGTGTCGAGCTTGGACATACCTTTTAAGAAATGAGATTTAAAAATATTGCAGAGCATGTAAAAAATAAGTATATTAAAACCAAATTAATGATAAAAAGATATAGAATATTTAGAATTATTTATGAAAAACTAATATTACATATTCAAATATTTATAAAATTTATGTATATAATTTATCGATTCGGTTAGGCATGACATGGGGCGGTTATAACTTATGGAGGACGTGACTCTTGGTAGAAAGGTGTGGAGGATGCGAATTAGGGTAGAGGGTTAGTGGGTAGGAATACGTCCGTGATAGTAGGGAGGAGTGCTTTGTTTGTATCTGTGCCTATAGTTTCTTGTCCGCAGTGATATGATGATGTCTGTGATCTAGAATAGGTAGTTTAGTATTACTTTGACGTTTCTTTTATTATCTAGCAGTGTGTTATTCCATTTTGTCGTTTATTTTTATGTTTTTTGTTTGTCATATTGTAATCTATCCCGAGCCGAGGGTCTATCGATAACAGCCTCTCTACTTCATCTGAGGTAGTGGTATGGACTGCGTACACTTTACCCTTCCTAGACCCCCACTTTGTGGGATTATACTGGGTATGTTGTTGTAATTTATCTGTTCGATGTGGTTGTTTTTTCAATTGTTTTTAGTAGAACCATAACCAAACCAAACCGACAATATTTGATTTAGTTATGGTTCTACTGAAAAAAACGAAAAACCAAACAGAACAGATACATAAATTTTATAATTATTTTAAAATGTAGTATTAGTTTTTCATACATAATTATTAATATTTTATATCTTTCAATCATTAATTTGGTTTTGTTCTACTTATTTCACATGCACTACAATATTTTTAAATCCCATGTTTTAAAAAGTACGTCCAACCCCAACACTCTAAGTCTAATTATATGTGGTGTGGTGTATTATTAGATTTTAATTTTCTTTACTAAGACATCGATCTACTCTTCAACGACTTGCCCCTTTGATTATTTAAAGGTTGACCTTTCTATTTAAAGATGGATATTTCTTCTATGTGTATTAGACACGAGACGTGAAAGAACCTCTACAATTATGCAACATAAACATGCTAAAACTAGGAAATAGTATTGAAAAATAATAGAAGACTCATATACATTCATCTTGTGATAGTAGGGAAAAATTTATGAATTCCTAACATTCATTTGAAATAGTTGTCTCATGTCCCGTTATTTTACTATTATCGATTTATCATTAGCTAATCATAAACCGAACCAAACCAATGGTTTTTAATTTTATTTGGTTTCATTTAGCTTTAGAATTTTAAAAACCGACTTAATTGGTTTGGTTAAGGTTTTAATCAAAACCGACCCAAACCAAACCATGAACACCCCTAAATTCATACTGTAAAAAATTTTAGTATAAAGAATCTCATTTTACTCGACCATTTGGCAAATTACATGTTGACAATCTGCAAAGCTCTTAAAATACTTTACATAGCTAGTTCTTCATTAAAATATATATATACTTGACTTAGATAATTCTATTATCCCCCCACATCAAGCATCTCCCCCTTTTCTCAGCCTATTAGTAATATTAGCCTATTGTAGCATATGCACACTGCACACAATATTGACAATATTGTGGGCATTATTTCTCATACACTCCCTCCATCACATTTTATGTTGCACCGTTTGACATGGCACGATATTTAAGAAAAAAAAGAAAACTCTTTTAAAACTTGTGATCTAAAACAATCCTTAGATAATTTTTTTTGTTGGTTTCCAATCCGGTGTTCGGTACCCGCATTGGAGCCCGACTAATCCGGATTCACGCCGGGTAGGGCCCCATTCGGGGGTAGGCTCCCACCAGAGTTTTCTCCATGCCCAGGATCGAACCCTCGACCTCTGGTTAAAGATGAAGCAGCCTCATCCGTTGCACCACAACCCATGTTAGTAATCCTTAGATATTTGTATGGCTATAAATTATTTCATTAAAGGTAAAGGGGAATTTTTAAGTTAAATTGCTTCTAAGTATAGTACAGTAGAAGGAAAGAATAAAAAGCAAAGGGTGCCACATAAAATGGGACTGAGGGGGTACTACATATCAGCAATGTGGAGAGAGCGAACACATTAACTTCGAATTAGTTAACCAAATAGACCCTACAGAATTATCAGGATTGAATAAGGTTTTGGAGTAAGCATTTTTTATGGCATTGGTTGGTTGGGGTTTGTTGCTTAACACCATGTTTCCCAATATGCTGTGAATCCTCCGCCTGCTCAAGCTAATGATACCCGAAATTTGGAGTTCGTTAAGTGGAAAAGTTAGATATTGATGACGATTCTCTCGGACCATATTCAATCCAAATATCGAGGATGGACCAACTTGTCAGCACACAAGTAGGGCAAATACAAATGAGTATGGCATATATTGTATTTCCAACCTCTAGTAAAATGTGAATTTCTAGTAGTTTCCATACTACTGGTTTACTTATTTCTCTAGTTCAAGAGGCCTCTTCAGAAACTAGTCTTCCTAGATGGATGCTTTACGAGACCTATGACTTGTATGACAGTTCACTGGTTTATCTGAGTAATAATATTATTGTTAAATGCAAAAATCCTTTTCTTCCTTTTGGACAAAAAAATAGACAAGTGTTATAAACTTAAAATGAACAAAGATAGCCTTGCTTATCATATTACACGTTCACCTGGGGTTTTACATAGGATAACTGTAAATGCTCCATATACTAAGAAAGTTCTTCCTCAGACTTAAGTGATGATCTGTCGGGCTCTGCCTTTTACAGTTTCACGGGTTGATTTGGGTTATTGACTCAGCCTGAGTTGACCCCTTTTACTACACAGGTTGGTTTGGTCTATGCTCAAAATGACCCATCACCAAACATACCATTTTCCCCACTCGTTCAAATTTGGCGGGCTACAGTTTTCGGGTCATATACTAAAGTAAACCAATAAAAAAATTAAGGTGGAAGACGAGCATATAAGTGAGGAGTGTATAGAAAAAGAGATGACAAATGCATGATATAAATCCTAATAAGAGCAATGGAGGAGTAACCTATGGCAAGAAGTGTATAACACTGATTTTCCTATTCCAAATACTCTTTCCCTAGGTTCCCTTAGTCCCAAATCAGTTACAGAATGGTTGCACCAAACTGGCAGATGTACAGTATTCAGTATACACTACCTATCACACTCTTATTGTCGTAGATTCTTGATTATCTATGATATTTTTGCTAATATATTCGCTTTAATTCTGTTTCGTGTTTGCACTAATATGCCTCATAGTTCCACCTCTTGGCCTTGGAAATTAATTTAGTGGTTTTCATCAATAACTACAAAACTACACCATGTCTAGCAAGTCCAAAATAAGCATTGAAAAATCACCAAGTAAATAACGAGGCATAAATTCAAAACTGAAACAGATGTTGGATATTGCTTCAAACGAATTGAGAAGTCATGTGAAATACAGGTGCAAGATACAGCAGCTTCTGGGAACAAGAATGATAAAGCAAGCTGCTGTCAAAACTTGAAATATGAATGCTCGAGGTTTTTTCATTTAAGCTGTACCTTCACATATATATTGAACACCACGAAATAGAACAGTAACACCTAGTGCTAACTCAAAACAAAATCTTCATATACTAATAGGTGTATCGGGCATATCTTTCAGCTTTAACAATGTATTGCTATACTTGTGAGGTTAAGCACTAGCAGCAAAGCCTAAGGCCCAAAACAGAGGTCCTAGATTCGACATTCTCTAGCATATTTTTAAGGGTGTGAACCAAAACAACTGTCAACTATTAAGTGTAAATAAACAAAAGGAACTGGCCTAATAAGCAACTAAAAGATGTAGCCAAAACTCATACCTGTGGATCAACAATCCAACCATGATAAAGTGGTATATCCAAAAGATCAAAAATCGCACATTCACGAGTGAACTCAAAGTCATCAATTCTGCCAAATAAGACATGTATCACGTCAGAACCACAAACTGGAAACATGCATGTTATTGCATCCTAAAGATATAGTGACCCGTGTGTTAGTAAGGTGAACAAAAGCAATCAGAAAAGGAAAGATTGTCGACCTCCTGAATTTTATATTTACATCAATTCCAGTAGCAAGTCTTGGAAGTAAATCAATTGCATCAGCAATATTCTGTTGCTGATTTTCAACATATCCTGCATCTTTGTCCTGGATAGAAAATAAAAATGCTCAAAATTACCTCAAACGCAGTAAAGAGAGACCACATTTGACTGTATATATTGTACAACACAAGACTACCCGAAATAGTACAAATAAAAGGAACAAAAAGCATATTCATAAAGGCGATCTAATTACATTGATATTACTGTTTGAATCTATCAGCCGCTCAGCAACGAGAGAAAGCAATTTTTCCTGTGAAACCTCAGGAATATCAGGACTCAAGCTCAAGTTGTTCTTCAACAACAGTACATTACCTGTCAAACATATAACAAAGATTCATATTTACATACCAACCATTAATTATAAGTCAAAACATTAACAGAGATTTTCACGCGAACTGGGTAATGACATATAACCTTCTTCATGAGCAAGAAATGACTATATATACAAATGCATCCCATTGATCATGCGAAAATGAACCCCTTTGCTTTATTTGTACCAACACATTGTTTGAGTTCCAACAGCTCCTAGTATAACCAAGAAGATAATTCCAGGTAGGGTGCTTATTATCATCCCTTTAATTTTAATCATGATTTTTCTTCAATTTCTTCTTACAGCAAGGAACAACTTTAACCCTCAGTTTAGTCAGCTGATATCCTTGTTTCAAACCAAGTGAACTCAAGTTTCTTTTATAACCTTGAGTTTGATGAGATGTATTGAGCACCAGGAGAATTACTACTGGTTATTTCACAATAATTAGGAATCCCAAAGTAGAACGCTTTCTTATTTTGTTTATCTCAAAACTCCTATGTTTCTTAAAAAATAAAACTCCCATCTAAGCAGCTCTGCTAAATGTGCTAACTACCAATTCTGGTAAGTGTTTTTCCTCACCTCTGCATTCACTAAGTACCACAGACCTTGTGACAGCATCAAAGGCGTGTACCTCCATTAAAATTGACGGGTTAAAATCAAGAAGATTCTTATTGTGGAAGAAGAGGCCAAGAATTACAATGAGGGGTAGGCTACGTGCTACACATATTTCATGGTCCAAGTCCAAACGGAGAAAGATTAGACCCCATATGGAGCCCAAGAAGAGGGACCCACAATGAAGAGCTGAAATTTCAGCCCTGAGTGGTCTGAGAATCAAGCCCAAAAGGGCTGCAATTCGTGGCCAAAAAGAGGCTCAAATGGACGTGATTTCATGCCAATAATGGCTGCAATTGATGCCAAAAAGGGGATAATTAGGCATGAGTTTTCATTCGGAGATTTTGTGAAAAAGTGAGACATTAATTTTTACTTGCTTTCCTAGTTGAAAGTTTCCTAGTTTCATTTTAGTACTTATTATTTCCTAGCTATCTAGGATATGTTTCCCTTATATATAGAGGTGGATTTAGTTATTTTTTATTAGACAATTGTTTGAGGTTTCTCTTCTTTAGACATTTGTGTGTGGTAACTATGAATTTATTTGTAACCTTATAAGAAACATTCTTTAGCAGTGAGATAATTCTTAACTTGATATCTTTGTTTTTATTAAAGTAAATTAAAGGTGATAATTAGTCTTAATACTGATTATTGTATCTAATTCTTCAAAATAGGGGTCTAGATCACTTTTTATCTAAGTTCTTATATTGATTTGATTAATAATATAGTATCATAATTAATTTTAATCCGCTAATTTTGAATACTAAGATCAATTAGCGTTCTTAGCACTTAATCTTGATATTTGGAGATTTTATTCTCAAATTTAGGATGTCTTAAAATTCCATCTTTTATCTTCGAATTTTCGCTTCCACCTTATTTTCTAGTTTTTGTTTGAGCAACCCGATTCTTTATCACCTTGGATGAGATATAAGTAGCTTATGTGTACTTATGGTCATGAATGGTCTTTTCCAGCCAACACTTTTACTTTCTTTTCCATAATTTCACTATCCTGCTCCTTTTGATGACCCATTCTGATATAGACTGACAACACCATTTTATGATGGATATTCCTATTCCCATAACATCACACCACCTTTCAGTATCATTCCGGCAATTTTGGTACCAACCAACACCCAAGGGAACAACAGCAACAACAACAGTAACAAACTCAGTATAATCCCACCGGTGGGATCTAGGAAGGGTAGTGTGTACACAGACTTTACCCCTACCTTCCAAGGGTAGGGAGGTTGTTTCCGATAGACCAAAAACCTAGGGGATGAACAGATATTAGGAGACCTATCTGAGACGTACCACTAATCAGCAACCTAGGAGTGGAAGACTTGGTTGTCACTAGTTGGTAGCTATAGTTCTAATAGTTCTTTACAAACATCCTATTGAACTTATTGTGGATAGCCTCCTCCCCAGTATTTAATACAGTAGCTCAAACAAACACAACAGATGGCTCAAAAGCAATAGGAGCACTTGAACAAGGCTCATGGAAAGGGAATTTGTAGCTATAGATCAGGTAATGTGAAATAGCAGCCATAAAAGGTTTGCGTCTTTGCGACTTGCTGGCAAAGTTTGACTTTTTAATTTATATGGTAAATTCACGGGCAGATCTAGGGTTTCTAAAACATGGCCGGAAGTTTTGACTTTATATGGTAAATTCAAGGGCAAATCTAGAACTTCTAAAACTGTAAAACATTGATGGACCACTAAAAAAAGATGAAAGAATGTATCAAGTGGGAAACAATCGCTAGTCCTCTACGTAAATAAGTCAGCATCCAACCAAGTGCACCATTTAGCCTTCTTGTACCACGAGTGCCATCAGATAATACTGTACCAATTTTTTATATATACACAAACACACACACACATACAATACCTAGTTTTACGGAGAGACCACGGGTTCACGTGCCCCATTTTTAATTTATAATTTCGCCCCTGTGGTAATAAATAATGTTGGATTTGTTGCCTATGCTTCAATTGCCTCTAACAGCTAAGATACATCATCTATTCCGTGCGCCGCAGTTAATGAAGGAGGTAGAAGCCCAAGCTACACCTACAATTGGGCCACCAACCATTTTTGAGGATGGACAATCATTGACTTGACCTGTGGCTCACTGTTATAAAGAATGACGAAGAGAAAAAAAGCTTTGTTTTTGCCAAAAACTCTGGCACAATAATCTCTTGTTAATTGCTATAAGAAGCTGATTGGGGAACTGTGTTTATAAGGTCACATTCCCCGAGCTTCAATTGTTTGAGGTTTAGGTGAGGATTGCAACTGTTGGATCACTGAAGCCATTGCTAAATGTTTTCATATTTACAGTTATTTCCATTTATACTATTTACAGCTTAGTCCCTCTGTCAGAAGTTGGTCGGTTAGAACGGATCACGTGCCAGCTGATTCCCTAATATTAAATTCTATAGATTGTTATAACCACGGATCAAGTAGGGTGACTGAGAAAAGTTTCTATTTTTTCTACTTTATTTCCTTTTTTCCTGAATTCTCTTTATTTCCATCCATTTGCATCTTTTGATATCCTTACAAACCAGAGCAGCACAAGCTACAACTCTGATCAGCCACCTTAAATAAATCCAAAGAACGATTCAGTAAGCAACACAATAACAAGATGAAGACTTCTACCTGAAAGGCCATATCCAGGTTTAGGCTAACGTATAGTCAACCCTCGTTCAGTGTTTTCAAAGGAGTGCTTAAAGCGCACTTAAGCCCTAAAGCGAGGCTCAACACGTGTTGACTGCATCACCTCACATAATGTGCGCTTTATTGTAATCTGTTTTTTAATTTCCTTGTTCATATATTTGCCATTCATGTTTACAATTATTAGTCTTAGACTACAAAACAACATATACCCATGTAATCCCATAATTACTAGTCTTAGACTGAACATATATATTTGTATGTTTTCTCCCTTTGCGCCTTTTTTCATTAAAACCCATGTTTTATTTGCGCTTCATGCTTAAATTCCCAACGGACCTTGGAGCTTTTTTCGACTTCTTGCTGTCGGTAACACTACCCTCAAAGTACATCATGATGATGAAAACTATACTGCCCTTTTTATTCCAAACTTTATTCTAAAGGGGAAAAAAAAAAAGAATCCTCCAAACCTTAATTCCAAACTAGTAGGGATCTTTTATATAACTCATCTACATCTATTTTCCCCTAACGGGGTTCTCGAAAACTAGATAATTTTTATCATAAAAATACTACTTGCAAAATTCCACCATAAAGAACTCAATTCACAACTCCATATATACATACAAATTCAAGTAAAATCTTTAGCAAAACAAGTAATGAAGACAATAGAACGAAGATTCTAATAAAACCCTAGAAATGAAAAGAGAAAAGGCGGATTTACAGATGGCTAAAAGTGGACCCCGCGCAAAGCGGAAGCTTTAGTACATCGGCTGCCCTATGCCTTAATTCCAAATTAGTAAGGATCATAAATAAAACTCAACTACATCCATTTCCCTCTTACGGGGTTCTCTAAAACTCAGTTTTAAAAATCTCTAAATAACGTAAAAAAATCTTCTTGCAAATTCCACCATAAAGAAACTCGATTTAAAACATGTTTTTCACAATTCCATATACAAATAAGACAAGATCAAATTAAACACTTATTAAAACCCTAGAAATGAAAAGAGTAAAGGTGGGTTTACAGAGCAAGAAGTGGACCCCGCACATAGCGGGAGCTTTACTAAACTGGGCTATCCTTCCAAACTAGTAAGGATAATCTATATAACTCATCTACATCTATTTTCCTCTAATGGGGTCCTCTAAAACTAGAACAAAAATTCTCTAACCAACCTAAAAAGACTTCTTGCAAATTCCACCATAAAACACACACACACACAATTACATCTATATGTCTTTCACAATTCCACACATATAAATAAAATTTCAATAATCGATCTTTATCAAAACAAGAAATTCCAACGGAAGTAAGATTCAGTAAACCCTAGAAATGGAATTCAAAGGGGTTTACTTACAGATAGCAAGAAGTGGACCCCACACATAGCGGGAGCTTTAGTACACTGCACTACCCTACCAAACTAGTAAGGATCGTCTATAATTCTATATAACTTGTCTATATCTATTTTCCTCTAATGGGGTTCTCTAAAACTAGAACAAAAATTCTCTAACCAACCAAGAAAAGACTTCTTGCAAATTCACACCATAAAAAAAAAAAAACAATTTACATCTATACGTCTTACACAATTCCACACATATAAATAAAACTCCAATAATCGATCTTTATCAAAACAAGAAACTCCAACAGAAGTAAGATTCAATAACCCCTAGAAATGGAATTCAAAGGGGTTTACTTACAGATAGCTTGAAGTGGACCCCACACATAGCGGGAACTTTAGTATCCCGGCTACCCTTCCAAACTTGTAAGGATCATCTATATAACTCATCTACATCTATTTCCCTCTAATGGGGTTCTCTAAAACTAGAACAAAAGTTCTCTAACCAACCTAAAAAGGACTTCTTGCAAATTCCACCATAAAAAAAGACACAATTTACATCTCTTTGTCTTTCAAAAATCCACACATATCAATAAATTCCAATTATCGATCTTTATCAAAACGAGAAATTCAGAACACGGAACTGAAATTCAATAAACCCTAGAAATGGATTTCAAAGGGGAAGAGACTTACAGATAGCGAGAAGTGGACAAGGTCCATTATCATTCTGCAGAATAATGGGCATCGTTCTTCCCAAGAACTGAATAACCTTCGTCTTATACACCATTTCTTTCCTTTCTCCTTCCTCCCCCACCTTCCCTTCTTCCGATTTCGAACAATCCATCTTCAATTACCCAAGTTACACTAATTCTATCCAATCCTAACACTTTTTCTATGATTTTTCAGAGTAACAAAAGGAGATTCTGTGTGTGTATATGTATATATAATGAGGAAATGGAAATGGGAAATCGACGGAATCGAAGGGGTAAATGGGAATTGACGAGTAACGGAATAACAAAATGTTTCTACTTTCTACTGCTACTATATTGCGTTTTCCTTTTCTTCGTGGGTCGGTGAAGTTAATTAGTTAAAATGTAAGGGGTTTTTGATAATTATGGATTTTTACATAGGTATAAGTGGAGGAAATGGCAATTATGGCCCCTTGAGATTGAGATAGGTTCAAAATGGTTCACTTAAATATATTTCTAAGCAATTTTAATTTTTTAAAAGTTTGTTAGAATGTGTCTTTTTTCTTTTGATAAATTTTCCATCAACTAATATGAAAAGGGTGTATATATAATAATAGTGATCAAAATGTTTTTGTTTTACATTTCTGAAAAAGTTGTCTATTTAATTTTTATCGAGTACAATACGAGTGAATACTTAATTGTAACAATTTAACGAAATAAAATGAATTCACTCAAGTAAAATATAAATGATTTTCTCGATAAACTTCATAGTAATAATCGTAAAGCAAAGAACTCTCGTGATTATAGAACTAAAGAAAATTTGAAATTACATTAATTATTTATCTATTTCAAGTTTAAATAATCAAATTGACAAGTGAAAATAAATTATGGGGATTTTTTCTAATTTGGATGAAAGTTGGGGGAGGAAATATAATACTTAATGCATAAGTAAAAAACAGTCTTCTATAGCTTCAACAAATTTCAACCTTTTGAGCTTTTGAGATTTTTTGTGCAAAAAGACAAATGTGAAAGTGAGCAAATATCTATTCTATAAGAAGTTAATTAAAATTATTAACCCAATAAATTGCATAATCTTGAAGGCTAATTGTTGTCTATTGTCACTTGATTAAGGGTGTGTTTGGTACGAAGGAAAATATTTTTCTTGGAAAATGTTTTCCCGGAAAATAAGTTGATTTCTTACTTGTTTTCTTATGTTTGATTGGTGGAGGAAAAATATTTTTCGAAACATATTTTCTAGTATTTGGTTGGTGAATGAAAAAATATTTTTCAAAAAATACATTTTAGTGTTTAGCTTTAGAATCCTGTTTAAAAATATATTGAAAAAAAATAAATCCTTTTTGGGGAAGGGGTTGGTAGGCGGGTGGGTGTGGGTGTGGGTGTCAGAATAGGTAGTAGGGCTGGGGTAAGAAAGAGTTTCTAATTTTTTTTGTTAAATTATTTTTTCTAAATTGGTGCGGGGGGAGGGGGTTAGTAGGAGTTGATGTTGACAACCCATGCACTTCATGGAATTCCCCAAGTTCTGATATTATGGATTGTTGATGTTGGTCACGTACTCAAGTCAGTCATGTGCGTCAGTTTCCTTCCATCGAGTCCTGAGGGTACTTGTACCCAAAAATTATAGTTGTGTGCCTAGAGCCCTGTCATGTTTCACAATCTCCAAAATCAAGCCATGAATCAATAGAATTCAGTTAGTCATGTGACTCAGGAAAACCTCATGATCTCAGTCAGTTATTAGATATCAGAAGTATTCCGTCAGTTAATGGAATTCAGTAAGTTCAGTCCACGTACAGTCAGTTACTCATGTTCAGTCTCTTCAGATGAGAATAGAAGTTAGCACCAAGCGAACCCAAGGATAGAAATGCTTACTCATGTTCAGTCTCTTCAGATGAGAGTAGAAGTTAGCACCGAGCGAACCCAAAGATGGGAACGCACCTGTTATATGAGGGTGTGATTCTTAGCAGTTATCCTTGCATTCCAGAACTATATAGCCAGCATAGGTTGATACATCGCAGCCTGTTATATGAGGGTAGATGAGGTGGCTTAACCTGTTATATGAGGGTTCCTACCGTTCTCACTAGAGTTACTTGTTATATGAGGGTTGCTCACACGTTGTCCTTACCAGTGGTGCGGTATTGACACTCTTCCAGTCAGGGCAGATATTGGACCCCGGCTTAGCTATAATGGCACATATGGGGCATGTCGGTTAAATAACTACCTCCTACAGTTTCAACATCAGTCTCAGTAAAAGAACTCAGATAGTTCCATCAGATTCAGGACTGTCAGATACAGTCACCCATGTTATCAGAACTACAGTATCAGTCATGATTAGTTATCAGTAAACCATGTATTAGCATACAGATTTAGCTATCACACATTCACAATCTCAGTTACTATGCATGCATGTTTGCACTCTCACGTTCATATCAGTCAGTCAGTTACCATTACTCATGTATGTAAACCCTTTTGCATTCAGCCTACCTCACTCGTATACTTAGTACATCCCCACGTACTGACGCATTTGTGCTATGGTGATTTATTTTCATGTTACACTATAGGTCCAGAGACACGAGCTCCAGATACGCAGTAGCAGTAGCATTCCAGTATAAAGAGTTATAGTGAGTCCTCTTCATTCGAGGACGATATGATTTAATTAATTTATTATCTCAGTTAGCTTTTAGTTTTACGGAGTTAGTTGGAGACATGTTCCTTCATCTCCTTATTCAGACAGTACTTAGAGGTTTTCAGATTTAGTTTAGATTTGTATTCAGTTTTAATTCAGATTCAGTTGTTTTGGGTATTCATTACCCCACATGGATGTTATGTTTTGATAGATTTTTTATTTAGTTGAACCTTATGGCCTATTGTTCATGTTTTCCGCATTCTTCATGTATATTGTGCAGTGTACAGATACAAATATCAGTCATGAGTTAGCTTGTGGTCCTTCGGGGTCATAGGCACCGTGTAGCATTCTGGTTCAGAAAATCAGGGTGTTACAAACTTGGTATCAGATCCTAAGGTTCAATAGAGTCCAAGGAAGACTGAAAGCCGCATCTAGTAGGGTCTTGCACATGGGTGTGTTGCGCGCCACATTTATGTGCAGGAGGCTATGAGATGTTTTAGGAACAGTTTTCTTTCTTTCAGTATTTATGTCGTGTTAGTGAGCATAATCTCAAGTTAAACTCTCAGTCTAATCTATTCTTCTCTTATTTCAGAATATGCCTCCGAAGAGAAGAAACCAACCAGCTCCTCAGCCCAAACATCCTTTGGGCGAACATGTTTCTCATGCAGAGTTTAGGGCCACATTCACCACACTTGATCAGTCTGTGGCTTCCCAGAATGAACGGCCCCCAGTTATTCCAGCCAATCCAGTGGTCAAATCAGCCGTATCTAGGATTCGGGACTTCACCCAAATGAACCCTCTATCTTTCTTCGGGTCTAAGTCTGATGAAGACCCTCAGGAATTCATTGACCAAGTCTAGAAGGTTATTGATATCATGGGTGTTACTTCTATTGAGAGTGTTGAGTTAGCCGCATACCAGTTACAAGATGTGGCTCATATTTGGTACAAACAGTGGAAGTCTGAGAGACTTGGTACAAACAGTGGAAGTCTGAGAGGGTAGAGAATGCAGGTTCTATTAAGTGGAATGAATTTGTCACGGCTTTCTTAGACAGATTCTTTCCCAAAAAGCTGAGGGAGGCCAAAGTTCTTGAGTTCATCAACCTCAGATAGGTAAATATGACGGTTAAGGAGTATTATCTCAGATTTACTCAGTTATCTAGATATGCCCCTCATGTGATTGTAGACAGCAGGGCTAAGATGAGCAAGTTCATGTCAGGGGTGAATGATAGCGTAGTAAATGAGTGTAGGTCTGTGATGCTGAACAGTGATATGACTTTAGCCAGACTCATGACCCATGCCCAGCAAATAGAGGAGCAGAAGGTTAAGACTAGGGAGAGGTAGAACAAGAGAGCAAGATCAGGCAGTTTTAGTTTTGCTCAGCTCAAATCAGAGGGAGGAAACCATTCGCAGTTTTATCCTAGGTCAGCAGTTCCAACCCCTTTCTTCGCTAGTGCCCAGTGCCAAAATTCAGATACGACAATAGAGATAGAGCACCAGGCTCTAAATCTCAAGGCAGTGTTAGCAGTTCTCGCACTTATCCTTAGTTTCAGACTTGCAGTAAGCACCATCAGGGTGTGTGTAAAGTGGGTAGTGACATTTGTTTCGATTGTGGCAAGCCAGACCACAGAGTTAGAGACTGTCCTCAGCCAGGTCCTCAGGGTCAGTAGAATCGTTCCACAGCTCAGTCTGGGCGCCCGAACCAGCAGGGTGCCGCTTCTAGTGCTACTAGTGGGCAACACCCAAATAGACTCTATGTTATTCAGACCCGATAGGATTAGGAAAATTCTCCTGATGTCGTTACTGGTACGTTATAGATTTTTAATATTCATGTTTATGCTTTGCTAGACCCAGGTGCATCCTTGTCTTTTGTTACTTCATACATAGCGGGCGATTTTGAAATCAGTCCTAAAATTTTAGCAGAGCCCTTTTCAGTCTCTACCTTAGTGCATAAAACCATTATAGCTCGGTGGGTATACAGAAACTGCCCGATTATGATATTTTAGAGATCCACGTCAGCAGATTTAGTCGAATTAGAGATGACTGATTTTGATGTCATTCTCGGCATGGATTGGCTTCATTCCTGCTATGCTACAGTCGACTGCAGAAATAGGATAGTTCAATTTTAGTTTCTGAATGAACCCATCTTAGAGTGGAGGGGTAGTACTTCATCATTCAGGGGTCAGCTTGTTTCCTACCTTTGGGCAAGGAAAATGATTTCTAAGGGGTGTGTGTATCATCTCGTGCATGTTAAGGATTTCAGTTCTGAATCTCCTAGCTTGGAATCAGTCCCAATGGTTAATGAATATTCAGATGTCTTTTCTAAAGACCTTTCAGGCATTCCTCCCGAAAGAGAAATAAACTTCGATATTGATTTGCTTCCAAACACTCAACCTATTTCTATTCTGCCATACAGAATGGCACCAGCAGAACTCAAGGAACTAAAAGATCAGTTGAAGGATCTCTTAGATAAGGGATTCATCAGGCCCAGTGTATCCTTATGGGGTGCACTAGTCTTATTCGTATGTAAGAAAGACGACTCTCTTAGGATGTGTATTGATTACCGCCAGCTCAACAGAGTTACGGTCAAAAACAGGTATCCACTTCCCAAAATAGTTGACCTATTTGACCAACTTCAGGGTGCCAGTTATTTTTCCAAGATAAACCCCATATCAGGCTACCATCAGCTCAGAGTTAGAGAATGTAACATCTCGAAGATAGTTTTCCATACTCGGTATGGTCACTTCAAATTTCTAGTCATGTCCTTTGGTCTTACCAATGCTCTAGCCGCTTTCATGGACTTGATAAACCGTGTGTTCAAGTAGTATTTAGACATGTTCGTCATATTCTTCATAGATGATATCCTGGTCTATTCCCGCACAGAGCGTGATCATTCAGACCATCTCAGAATTATTCTTCAGACTCTCAGAGATTATCAGTTATTCACCAAGTTCAATAAGTATGATTTTTGGCTAAGATCAGTAGCATTCCTTGGCCATATTGTTTTTGGTGATGGCGTTAGGGTAGATCCTCAAAAAACTGAAGCGGTAAGAAACTGGCCTCGCCCAGTATCTCCATCAAATATAAGGAGTTTTTTGGGTTTGGCTGGCTATTACAGATGATTTATCAAGGGATTTTCTTTTATTGCGTCTCCCATGTCCAGATTGACTCAGAAGAAGGCCAAGTTTCAGTGGTCAGATTCATGCGAGAAGAGTTTTCAGGAATTGAAGACTTGACTCACCTCAACTCCAGTTTTAGCTCTTCCAAATGGTTCAGATGGGTTTGTAGTATATTGTGATGCATCCAGAGTAGGTTTAGGTTGTGTCCTCATGCAGCATGGTAAGGTCATAGCCTACACCTCCAGACAGTTAAAGCCCCATGAGAAGAATTATCCTACTCGTAATCTTGAGTTAGCAGCCGTGGCATTTGCCTTAAAGATTTGGAGGCATTATTTATACGGAGTTCATGTTGATGTCTTCACAGATCACAAGAGTCTCTAATATATCTTTTCTCAGAAAGATCTCAATTTTCGTCAGATAAGGTGGTTAGAGTTTTTGAAAGATTATGACATGAGTGTCCTTTACCATCCGGGCAAGGCCAACGTTGTGACCGACGCTCTCAGTAGACTCTCCATGGGTAGTATTTCTCATGTTGAGGATAGCAGGAAGAAGATAGCTCAAGAGATCCATCAGCTTGCCAGACTAGGCGTTCTCTTAGTCGACTCTTCAGAGGGTGGTGTATGTGTTCAGAGTAGTTCAGAGTCATCTCTAGTTTCTGAGGTGAAAGAGAAGCAAGACAGGGATCCTAGCTTTGTCAAGCTAAAAGAGTCAGTTCAGAATCAGAAAGTAGAGGTTTTTTCCCAAGAGGGAGATGGCGTTCTTCGTTGTCAGGGTCGTCTGTTTGTTCCACGTGTAGATGACTTGAGGTAGCAAATTCTTGCAGAAGTGCATGGTGCGCGATACTCTATTCATCCAGGGACCACTAAGATGTACCGCGACTTGCAGTAGATCTATTGGTGGAGTAGGATAAAGAGAGATATTGCAAAATTTATGGCTAAGTACTCTACATATCAGCAGGTTAAGATAGAGTATCAGAAACCTAGTGGTTCCATGCAGGAGTTTACCATTTCTACTTGAAAGTGGGAAGAAGTGAACATGGACTTTGTGATGGGTTTGCCTCGCACTCGTTATCAGCATGATTCAGTTTGGGTCATTGTAGATAGAATGACCAAGTCAGCTCACTTTCTTCCAGTTCGTACTTCTTATTCAGCCGAGGATTACACCAAACTCTGTATCAGGGAGTTGGTCAGATTAAATAGTGTTCCATTATCTATCATCTCAGACAGAGGTACCCAGTTCACCTCTTACTTCTGGAAAGCATTCCAAAAGGGTTTTAGTACCCAAGTTTATCTTAGTACAACATTTCATCCTCAGACAGATGGTCAAGAAGAAATGACCATTTAGACTCTTAAAGATATGCTAAGAGCTTGTACAATTGATATCAAGGGTAGTTGGGATGACCACTTGCCTTTGATTGAATTTGCATACAATAATAGCTATCATTCCAGTATTCAAATGGCTTCATTCGAAGCTCTCTATGGTAGAAGATGTAGATCTCAAATTGGTTGGTTCAAAGTTAGTGAGGCCTCAGTCATAGGTCCTAACTTGGTATTCGACGCCTTAGAGAAAGTTCAATTGATCAGAGAGAGACTCCGGGCTGCTCAGAGCCGACAGAAGTCTTATGCAGATGTTCATAGAAAGGATCTCGAATTCAAGGTCAATGATTACGTCTATCTTAAGATCTCTCCCATGAAGGGAGTGAAGAGGTTCGGCAAGAAAGGAAAACTCAGTCCCCGATATGCCGGTCCCTTCAGGATTCTCAGTCACTTTGGCAAGGTAGCCTATGAGCTTGAATTGCCTTCAGACCTAGCCTCAATTCATCCAATCTTCCATGTATCTTTGCTCAAGAAGTGCATAGGTGACCCAACAGTTGTAGTCCCTATTCAAAGCATTGATATTTAGAACAACCTCTCTTATGAAGAGATTCTAGTCAAAATCTTAGACTATCAGACTCGTAGATTGAGGAACAAAGAAGTCCCTCTAGTCAAGGTTCTTTGGCGAAATCAGTCTCATTAGGGAACTACTTAGGAAGCAGAAGCAGATATGTGTACCAAGTATCCTCACCTCTTCTCCGCCAATTCAGATCAAGCTCGAGGTAATAGTTCTCCTTAAGCTTATTCAGTTTCATGTTCATGCTGCCATCATAAAACTTGGTACCTATTACCATTGCATACTCAGTCATGAATTCATGTATCAATTCAGTTATAAGATCATGCATCAGCTATGCATTCTCATCTTGAGAAACTCAGTTTATCAGATTACTCAGTTATACATACATATCAGTTTATCAGATTACTCAGTTATGCATACATATATCAGTTATCCATGCATTAGATATGCACGAGTTCAGTATATTTATCATGCCAGTCATGAGATCAGATTTTAGTTATTCAGGTTCAGTCATGTTCAGTTTGTCTTTTATCCCCTCTCAATTGATTCTCATTTGAGGACGAATGTTCCCAAGGGGGAGATATTGTAATACCCCAAAAGTTCAGACATTTTTAGGATCATGCTTCGAACTCATGAGTAATAAATTTTAGTTCTTTGGTAGTGCTATGATCAAGGTTGATGCATATTAGGGCCTCAAAAGTGTCCTAGCTAATAGACGAATCAAAATATTTCCTTACCGATTGAATTTTTTAGAAAGATATTGGTATAGTCAGCTTCAAATGAGAATATCTCTCTTTATGCTATGAATCTTTGAGCTCATGACCCACCAACAGATATATAATTGAATTATCTTTTCAACGATATCAATTTTGCCTAAATCCGATATCGGAGCAAGGAGTTATGCCCATTTTACTTTGGCATGTCAGGCTGGGAAACTGAGTGACGATATTCGTGACAAGCCGTCACGCCCGTGATGGCCTATCACCAATGTCGTCAGCCCTGGGTATATTTTCACCCCCAGTAACGACATTTTATTACAAGCCGTCACGCCCGTGACGGCCTATCACCAATGTCGTCAACCTTAACCAGAAAACCAAGATTTCACCTTTTTATGACGATAATTCGCGATGACCTATCACCAGTATGACGGCTTATCACGAATGTCGTCAGCTATTTTTCCCAACAATTGATGGATGTTTTAGTAAGGGTATTTTGGTCTTTTTTCTTCACTTCCCACGACTTATAACCCTCAAGGAGCGTATTATCTTCTATTCTTTTTAGTTAAACATCTCAAAAAGATCTCTCGTACATTCTCAACCATAAGATTAGGGTTTTCTCTCAAGATCATCTCCTCAAGAGCAAGCCTAAGGAATTCTTCAAGAACCTTCAGAAACATTAGATCTCTTTCAAGATTCAATCACTAAGGTATGGGTAGTGTTCATCCATGGGTCCATTTCATCCATGGAGCTCAAGAATCATGTTTTAAATTATAAATTGTGATTTTCTTGTCGTATAATGACTATATTCATGTTGATGATTGTTGTTTGGATTCAAGGTTGTATCTTGATGTCTTTTCATGAAGCATATGAATAGGTTAGTTGAAACCCATAAATTTTGGATGGATTAAGATGATCGAATTGATAAATATACCTATGCCTTAAAAGAGTGCATGCAAGGTGTTTGATAAAATGCCTAAGGAACTAGAAATCATGCAATATAGCTAAATTGCGACTAAGTGAATGATTCATGATATGCCCCTATGTTCCAATGATTTTCATGTTGATATTGTGTCTTGCAAATGTTGTTGGGATGTTCATAAACTAGTCTTATGAGATTATGCCATGCTTACTTGCAAATCCTACTTCAGTACAAAATATATGATACCCATGCACTTCATGGAATTCCCCAAGTTATGATATTATGGATTGTTGATGTTGGTCACGTACTCAAGTCAGTCATGTGCATTAGTTTCCTTCCATCGAGTCCTGGGGGTACTTGTACCCGAAAAATATAGTTGTATGCCTAGAGCCTTGTCATGTTTCACGATCTCCAAAATCAAGCCATGAATCAATAGAAATCAGTCAGTCATGTGACTCAGGAAAACCTCATGATCTCAGTCAGTTATCAGATATCAGAAGTATTCCATCAGTTAACAGAATTCAGTAAGTTCAGTCCACGTATAGTCAGTTACTCATGTTCAGTCTTTTCAGATGGGAGTAGAAGTTAGCACCGAGCGAACCCAAGGATGGAAACACACCTGTTATATGAGGATGCGATTCTTAACAGTTATCCTTGCATTCCAGAACTATGTATCCAGCATAGGTTGAGACATCGCAGCCTATTATATGAGGGTAGATGAGGTGGCTTAACCTGTTATATGAGGGTTCCTACCGTTCTTACTAGATTTATCTATTATATGAGGGTTGCTCACATGTTGTCCTTACCAGTGGCGCAGTATTGACACCCCTCCAGTCAGGACAGAGATTGGACCCCGACTTAGCCATAATGACACATATGGGGCATGTCAGTTAAACAACTACCTCCCACAGTTTCAACATCAGTCTCAGTAAAAGAACTCAGATAGTTCCATCAGATTCAGAACTGTCAGTTATAGTCACCCATGTTATCAGAACTACAGTATCAGTCATGATTAGTTATCATTAAACCATGTATTAGCGTACAAATTTAGCTATCACACATTCACGATCTTAGTTACTATGCATGCATGTTTGCACTCTCAAGTTCATATTAGTCAGTAAGTTAGCATTGCTCATGCATGTAAACCCTTTTGCATTCAGCCTACCTCACTCGTATACTCAGTACATCCCCACGTACTGACGTATTTGCGCTATGGTGCTTTCTTTTCATGTAACACCATAGGTCCAAAAACACAAGCTCCAGATCTGCGGTAGCAGTAGCATTCCAGTATACAAGGTTGCAGTGAGTCCTCTTCATTCGAGGATGATATGATTTAATTAATTTATTATCTCAGTTAGCTTTCAATTTTACGGAGTTAGTTGGAGACATGTTCCTTCATCTCTTTATTTAGACAATACTTAGAGGCTTTCAGATTTAGTTCAGATTTGTATTCAGTTTTGATTCAGATTCAGTTGTTTTGGGTATTCGTTACCCCACATGGATGTTATGTTTTGACAGATTCTTTATTCAGTTGAACTTTATGGCCTATTGTTCATGTTTTCTGCATTCTTCATGTATATTATGCAGTGTACAGGTACAGATATCAGTCACGGGTTAGCTTATGGTCCTTCGGGGTCATAGGCACCATGTAGCGTTCTGGTTCAGAAAATTGGGGTGTTACAACATATTTCACATTTATCAAAATTACTTGAGTCTAAACCAGATATTAAATCAAGTGATTGCATACTTTTTATATATTTAATATTAAAATGTCCTAATCCAGCATGCCATAAAGAAATAGACTCAATCATATAAGCAGAAGTTGATGCATTATCATTGATAATATTAAGTGCATAAAGTCCATGATTACAACGTATATTTCCAATAAGAATATCATTTTTAGTTAATATGACCTCATTATTTTCAAATATAACCTTTATTCTAACTTTTCCTAATAACGCCACAGAAATCAAATTAATTCTGATATTAGGAACATGCAGGACATTACTCAATGCCAAGGTTTTACCAGATGTGAATTTGAGAATCGAATCTTGGTTTTCGAAATTCGAAAGAGAAGGGAAAGAAGCGGGCAGAGAAATTGGTCAACTCATCAGGCTCATGACCTGAAGATTGTAGGTTCGAATCTTGTCCCCGCCTAATCAATGGAACATTGTTCACCGGGATAGAAGGTCGGTCCCAACCCGTCTACAAAATGGGGCTGGTGTTCAGTCTTGGTTGGTTCCTCCTCTTTGCAGGGCGATGACAGCAGTAGCTGTGGAGCAGAGATGACCATTTCTGTCACTATTGAATTCCAACGTCAGAGCTCCTTTCCAACCGATCAAGTGGCTTTCCACTCCTTCTACTCTAAACTATTGTGTGCCTATTTGGAGCTTTTTGCCGTCAAATGGGTGGCAAGATCGGCATGCCTTCTAGTTGTAACTTTACCTTTTCTAAGAACTTGAATAGTTCTCGAGGTCCCAAGATAAATAATTTCTTCTTCTTTCTCAACTTAGGTGTATGATATAAAATTATTTTTATTTATACAAATGTGCCTAGTAGCACCAGAGTCAACCACCCAATTTTTCACATTGGTCTCAATATTTATTTTTGAAATGACTGCAATTATTATATCATCAGTTTCAGTCAAATTTATTTTTAACTTAGTGGGATTGTCATTTCTTTCACATCTTCTCTTGCATTGAGATGCATTTTGTATAAATATTTTATTATTAGGCATGTGACCAAGTTGATTTTCATATCTATATTCTGCAGTACCATAATCTTCCAAACTGATTAAAATGGAAGCAGCTAGAGAAATACCAACATTAGAATTATCAATGGTTTTAGGGCCAATATTATGTGCCATAGTTTCTTAGATTGTTGGGGAACAACCGAAAAATAATAATATTAGCAATATTATTTAACAATTAACAAAATATTATATTAATATTATTAGCAATGCAATAACATAACAATGAATAATATTATTACTACTTCAGTGATAATACTATATTCAATATGGCAACTATAACAGTGATCTAACTACTTTTTAACAAGTTAATGTATTAATTATACTTGAGTCATGCTGGGCACTATCCTAAGAAACTATTTTAGCAGTGTGAAATGTTTCCCCAGGATTAAACAAATACTTCCCTGATTAATTAGAGGATATTCTAAGTTAAATAAGTCTTCCCTAATCAATCAGAGGATACAAGAATCAACAAAATTATTAATACAAATATCAGCAAGTTAAGTCATAGGCTTAAATAATAACCAAAATCACTAAGCAGGATTCTAAAGAAGAAAGAGAAAACTAAAAAGGAAATCTTTTTTTAAAATATTCAGAATTGATGTAAGGATTGAAGGAGTATTTATAGGTAAGACTTAGCTTATCAAGTACACCTCTTGATGGCTTTCAAAGTAAGCCTTCTCAAGTATATCTCTTGATGACTTATAGAGTAAGCCTTCTCAAGTCCATCTCTTGATGGCTTCTAAAATACATTTAAAGACATGACTTTTTAAATACACTTCAAATATAAATTATTTTGAAATAACTAAATAATTTTCCTACACAAGTTAGTTGAAGTAATTAACTCAATCAATTGTAGAATCTTGAATCGATAATTGATAATGCAGATGTAATCAAGGTTCATTCTAAAGTTTTGTATCGATTAAAGGGTTTCTAATTCGCGTAATTCAAATGAAGTGAATATAGTAACTAAAATATCTTTTCATATATTGAAATAAATAAAAGAAAAAGAGAAAGAAAATGCACAAGTTCAATATAAGAGTGCTTATTACATCAAATTCATAATAATAATTACATAATTGAGTGTACACAAGCTTCTATATAAGTGGTCACAAATACAAGAAAGTTAATTGAAATAATTAATCCAACAAAATTGAAGAATTATGAGTTGTTATACCAATTATGTAATTAAGATTCTATCCAAACTAGTATTTCCACTTGCTTAGAAGATTTCTAATTTGAGTAATTTAACTAAGTAAACAATATAATGTAACTAACATGTCTTATCGTGAACTAATCAAAAAGAGATTTTATTTATATACGATCTGTATACCAAATCAATGATTATTTGCATGCAAACTTCTAGTAGTTAACCATAGTAAAGTGAATTGATTTAGTACCAAATATGAGTAAGTATTTAATTACTTCTACGTAATAAAAAATATATTTCTTCACTTCGTGCAATTATATGTTGAGCTGCACATGGTGTATTTTGAAAGTACTTATTTGAACACCAAATGTGAATAAAAATAGTGATCAAATATTTTGAAAGTACTTATTTGAACACTAAATGTGAATAAAAATAGTTATTTATCACAATATTTATTGTATTTACTTTTGGATGGGTAATGGAACATGGATGAAATCAGTAGGATTTTCTAAATTAAAGAATGAATACTTTTACTATCTTTTTCAACGGGGGGAACATTGATTAAAAAGTTAACAATATAAAAATGAAATAATGATTAACAACAAACGACTAAAAACACAAAATGAACACACACACTAAAAAAAGAAACATATTAGTACTTTAATACTTAGAGGTGTGCTTCTATCCTATGAGAAATAACGCTACCAAGGTTTCCTTTTTGAAGCCATGGAAATTCGTAATCGCTATCTTTCTGATATATATATACATACCGGATAAATCTGTTTTTGTATGTACAATAGCTTTAAAATCACATAAAAAATGTAAATCGCACTAGACAAATCCAGTGACGAGTTCAACTGACGAGAAGACATTGATATGTTGATTACTTGCTTCGCTTATGAAATACCATATGTTGCATCAACTCAATATATCATTCTTATATTGTTTAATATTACTAAGTTTTTTTTAAAAAAAAAAAAATTGGGGGTAGGGAGAGGGGATTACATACAATGTGTGGAATCGAGCCCTCACGAACAAGGTGGAAGTTCAGTTAACTAACCAACTAAGCTACTAAGATTAATGATTATGTTGGTCTATCCGTATAATTTTTGAAGTTCAAGCGATCTATGCATTAACGATGTAACTAGCTTTTAAGGTAACTATAAGTATTTTTTTTTTTTTTTTTTATGATAGACATTAATGACTAGCTTAAACATATGGTAACAAACCTGCTATTTTGTACATGCATGCAGGCACGTTACGTTAAATTACATTAATAGTGTAAAATAATCTTTACAGTATTGATATATATAACTTAAATCATTCTCCGGGTAATAAATACTTATTAGTTTGTTGCTTGATAAATTTTAAATTGTAGTATAATGTTCGAATATTTGATGAAATTAACAATGAAACCAAAAGGGTTTATATTAACCTAATAATTATATAATACATGTTGTTCGTTAATTATTACAAGTTATTCATAATTAGTTAACACCTTGTCTTATCACTAATTATACAGTAAATTAATATATTTTGATTTTTCTAATTGTAGCTGTCGAGACATTTAATATTTTGGAGACTAGCCTTGAAGTATGATTATTTAAGCATGTTTCCTTCGTGTTTCAACGATCCTCATACCTATGAATATCACATTAAAAAATTTAAAGCCGCATGTTTCCTTCGTGTTTCAACGATCCTCATACCTATGAATACCACATTCAAAAATTTAAAGCCGAACCATATTGATATTGCCTCTCAAAACTCTCTCATTTTTTTCATTAATCTCTACACTTAAGACCCATTGGTGAGGCATGATATTCAATTTCAAACAGATTTTGGAAGACTTTTTTATCGCCTTACTTAATCAGGAATAAAAATCTTCCAATTTGAACTTAGATTAGAGAAGGAAACAACCTCCAATTTGACTTTGTATGGGATAAGGAAACAACCTCTGATTTGAATTTGTATGGAAGAAGCAAATTAACCTCCAATTTGAATTTGTATGAGAGAAGGAATTAACCCCCAATTCGAATTTGTATGGGAAAAGAAAACAATCTCCAATTTGAATCTGGAGATGGAAATTATTTCAATCTGAATTTATATTGGAGAGGAAACAATCTCCAATTTGAATTTGGAGATGAAAATTATTCCAATCTGAATTTATATAGGAGAAGGAAACATCCATACTACAACTCTATAAAAGGAGTAGTTTCTCCACTTTTTCAATATCAATTTTGGGGTTTTCAAGCCATCAACTATATTGAGGTAATTTCTTTTCCTCCTACTTTTCTCTTATTTTCGTCACTTTTTTTTTTCAGCACAGCATGTTAGTGGTAGAAAATTCATATCTAATTGTAGGAATATCGGAATCATGAACCGTTTGATATTCTAAAAACTAGACTTCGATATATATAACATATCCAAAATTCAGCTTCAAATTCCTTCAATATAATTCTCGATAATTTTTTGAAGTTAGCCCTGAATATTTTCATGCTGAAAATTTTAGATCTGCGCGTCTTTACTAAACCTTTCATATCTTGAAGTAGGAAGGATGAAATCACAAGCCGCTTGATTCTTGTGAAACTAGACACAAAGATCTATAACATATCCAAAATTCATAATTTAATACAATTGAGATATTTTCAGTTTTTATCCCGAAATCAACATTGAGTTTTGATGCATCAACAATTTCAGATTTACGCGACATCACCAAAAAAATTATATCTCAATGTGGAGTATTGAAATTATGATACTCTTAATCCTATAGATGCCGAAAACATGCATGTATAACATATCAAAAATTTGGATTTTAACACATTTTTTATTGTTCTAGATGATTTTTTGGAAGTCCATCTTGACAGAGATTCCAGATTTGCATTGCCTCATCAAATAATTTATTTCTTGATGTGGGACCATCACCACCAAAGAGCATTTTTATTTCCCCAAACCAGATTTTGAGGGTTTTATTCTCATCAAGGCATCTTGTCTCAATCCAAGTTGGTGATATATAACTTTTAAGATCACAACGCTTTGATAGGTAACGTCCTTTCTATTTGTGTTTTTGCTTTCTTTCTTGTGTCTTCTCTTTTTTTTTATTTGGAGAATTGAAACAGATAGAAATATGCAACAATCGGCTTAGGGTGCGAGAGTTTAACTTCGCCTCCGTCACCTTAAGTCCGACCAATTTTACTTGAAGACGGTGGACATCGGCTTAAGGTGCGAGAGTTTAACTTCGCCTCCGTCACCTTAAGTCCGACCAATTTTACTTGAATACGGTGGACATCGACTTAAGGTGAGAGATTTTAACTTCACCTCCGTCACTTTAAGTCCGACCAATTTTACTTGAAGACGGTGGACATCGGCTTAAGGTGGGAGAATTTAACTTCACCTCCGTCACCTTAAGTCCGACCAATTTTACTTGAAGATGGTGCAGTGATTTTCTTGAAGTATGGGCCCTTTTCAATGTTCAACTTAAGGTGCAAAGGGACAAATCTTGTCTACCTTAAGGCATGAAAATTGCGATATCCTTTTAAGGATAAATCTCTGAGAGGTCAGCTTAAGGTGCAAAGGGACAAATTTTGTCCACCTTAAGGCATGAAAATTTTGAGATCCTTTTAAGGATAAACCTGTTAGAGGCCAGCTTAAGGTGCAAAGAGAAAAATTTTGTCCACCTTAAGGCATGAAAATTTTGAGATCCTTTTAAGGATAAACCCGCGAGAGGCCAGCTTAAGGTGCAAAGGAACAAATTTTGTCCACCTTAAGGCATGAAAATTTTGAGATCCTTTTAAGGATAAACCCGCGAGAGGCCAGCTTAAGGTGCAAAGGAACAAATTTTGTCCACCTTAAGGCATGGAAATTTTGAGATCCTTTTAAGAATAAATCCGCAAGAGGCCACCTTAAGGTGCAAAGGGACAAATTTTTTCCACCTTAAGGCATCGAACTTTTGAGATCCTTTTAAGGATAAACCCGCGAGAGGCCAGCTTAAGGTGCAAAGGGACAAATTTTGTCCATCCTAAGGAATGGAACTTTTGAGATCCTTTTAAGGATAAACCTGTTAGAGGCCTTGATTTGAAGACTTGGAAATTTTGTGAACTTTCACTCCCAAATTTGGCATTTTGAGTGGTTCAACTTCCAAATTTGGGGATTTTAGAGACTTCATCTTATGTAAACGAAGCTCATATTTCATTAGAGTTTGCCCTCATTGAGCCACCAATATGTGGAGTGAGTCCAAAATTAAATTAGAATGTTCCCATACTTGGTATCCATATGGTAGCTATTGTAGGAATATTTTTTTTTCTTAACACTCATGCAACTGAACTCAGAATGAAATTTCAAGCGCCTATGTACCTCAATTAAGAGGATCAAGTCACAACGTAGTTCTGGGTGAGTGTTTATATATATATATATATATATATATATATATTGTGTCCTAAGTTTTGCCTAGGCCGCCTCTTTTGAGGTTTTCAACCTAGCAGACATTTATTTGATGATTTTTTTTTGAGTTGTTCACAGTTTATACTCTTGAGGGCCAGGAGTAGACATGCAGTTTATACTCGTGCCTTAAGGAGTGTATATTCAGTTAATACTCGTGCCTTAAGGAGTGTACATGCAGTTTATACTCGTGCCTTAAGGAGTGTCATCTTCCTTCAAGGATAGTACTTCAAGAACTTGGCATTGATGGGGCCAACCCTCACGCCATCTGTATCGACAAGCTTGTAAGAACTATTTGAATATGTCTCTTGTACGACATATGGTCCATCCCACTTTGAGGTGAATTTGCCCCCACACTTATGAGAAGTGATAATGGGCCTTCTTACTGCAAGGACTTAATCTCCAACTTGGAAGCACCTCAAGCGAACCCTTTTGTTAAAAGAACGAGATAGCCGAGATTGATAGCATTCAAGATTTTGTTGAGCCTCCAGCCTCTTCTCATCAAGAGCTTCTAAATCCGCAAGACGCAACTTAGCATTTTCTTCATCGGTGAGCCCTTCTTGAATAGCCAGTCTTAAAGAAGGTATTTGACGCTCAAGTGGCAGGACTGCTTCAACTCCAAAAGCAAGTGAGTATGGAGTTGCTTGCGTCGGTGTATGGTAAGTTGTCCTATACGCCCATAAAACTTCTTCCATTCGCTCTTGCCAGTCTTGTTTGGATTTAGAGACGACTTTCTTCAACAAGTTACATAATGTCTTATTGAAGGATTCAGCTAGACCATTGGCGGCAGCATGGTACATAAAAGACTTGCGCTGCTTGCAGCCAAAGAGATCACAAATTTTATTCATCAGTTTGTTATCAAATGGCTTACCATTGTCAGTTATTATATATTGAGGGATTCCAAAGCGGTAAACGATATTCACTCGGATGAAGTTCGCAATATTTTCTTTCTTTACTTCCTTGAGAGCAACAACTTTGACCCATTTTGAGAAGTAATCTATCGCGGCCAAGATGTATAAGTGTCCACCAGAAGACTTTGGTAGTGGACTAACAACATCCATTCCCCAAGCATTGAATAGCCAAGACGCTACGGTTGGATGTAGTACCTCTGGAGGTTGATGTATCAAATTTGCATGGAATTAACAAATTTTTCATCTTCTAGCATAGTCCAAGCAATCTTTCACCATCGTTGGCAAATAATATCCCATCCTTTTAATATGAAAATGGAGCTTCGGTCCAGACTGATGTGATCCACAAACTCCCAAGTGCGCTTCTTGCAAAGCTTGAATCGCTTCTTCCTCTCCCAAACACCGTAAGAGTACTTCTTCAAATGATCTTCTGTACAGTGTGTCTTTGTAGTAAAGGAAGCCAGGTGAACGACGACGAATGTGAGTCTTTCTCTTTGGATTTTCTGAAATTATACCATAACATAAGTAATCAATGATAGGTTGTCACCAATCTTCTTTTACAGCTTCAGACACGGCAATGAGGTATTCAACTTTGTTTTCCACATCCTCATCTGACGGTGGTACTACCCATTCTTAGCGGACAATAACTTGGGTTTGATTTGGAAGAGTCAGGGCTGAGGCCAGAGCAGTTAAGGCATCAGCTTGCTTATTTTCTCTCCTTGGAATATGTTGGAGGGTTACTCCTCCAAGCCAACCCATCAACTTTTGTGCATAATCATGATATGGTCGTAGCTCAGGATTTCTGACTTCATAGCTTCCCAAAAGCTATTTGATCACCAATTGGGAGTCACCAAAGACTCGTAATTGTAGTTGTTTCATGTCAACTGTCATCTCAAGTTCAAGTATTAAAGATTAATATTCAGCAACATTATTAGAGTAATGATTTATTAGGGTAAAAGAGTATGGAATGACCTCTTCTTGTAGAGTGACAAACACCACACCGGCACCAGCTCCATCTCGATGTGCGGCACCATTAAAGTACATCTTTCATGGGGGTCTAACTTTAATGACCATTGCATCTTCATCAGGAAGTTCAGCGCTCAGTTCCCAATCATCAGGTATCAGGTGGTCTGCGAAAAAGTCAACCAATGTTTGTCAAGCGACTTGCATGTTGAGATAAAATTGATCAGATGCATATTCGAATCATCTCCTGCAAGTCCACCAAATAACCCTTTGAGTTGCAATAGCTGAATCATGGTGCTAGTGATATTGAACTTAGCTCCAGGTGCCAAGGGTGGAGGAATAATAGCCCCTGTGGCACCAGCCCCATCCAAATCGTCATCATCATCATCAAAAGGGACCTGCACAGCTCGGCGTTCAGGTCTCATTCTAGCTTGATGATCTCTTCTGTGCATAGGTGCCGCTACCTCATCTGCACGCCTTGGATTTAGTAACTCATCGTCACCCAGGTCCTCATCATCCAGATTTGTTGCCCGACCTGGGTTGTCAATATTCTGTTGATGCACTTGAGCAGCTGCCAACGCAGCTAATCTAGCCTTCTCCTGTTGAGCAGCCCTTCTTTCAATGTCTCGTTGTGCATCCATTCTGCCAATAAGTTGTGGTTCAGGATTTATGGGTAATAATGGCTGACCATATCTTCGTGTATTTGGCATGCACACTACCAAACCTGAACAAAACAAAAACAACAAACAAAAAGTAAAATTCGAGAATTTTAGACCAAAAGGTCTATTAACTATCACAAACTTAGTTGACAACCGTATTCCCCGGCAACGGCGCCAAAATTTGATAACGCCCAAACTACAACTCTCGTTAGAAAGTGTAAGCGGTCGCTGTCAAATATAGAACCCAACTGGGTTGGGTGTCGAATCCCACAGGGAATACTTGGTCACTAAGTGTTGCAATTATTAGTAGACTGTTGGTCGAAAATTCCACGAAAAAGGGGGAATTTGATTATGCGTGAATTAATAATATCAAAGTAACAAATGAGACGATGTGTTTAGTAAGATTTAATCACAGAGAATAATGAGTTAGGGTTATGTGCACCTTGTAGTTTCTACTTCTCTATTAACTATTAGTAACGCGGAATTTAGACATGCATGCACTTATAGAGAATCGTATTCTGATTCTAAATCCAAGTGTTTCTCAACCATCAAGGATTTATTTCACTTTAGCTCTCTCGAGCCTAAAGTGTATACTAATGGTACGAACTCTCCAAGAATGTTAATCCGGTTAAGGCATTAACATGTAAACAGGGGTTGGAAACCCTATTTTCTTGTCACACCCTCTTTTCCAAACATGTAACTTTTCTCTCGAACAAGTTAATGATATACTGGCATACTCCATATGTTTGCAACCATAAGAATTCAATTAAAACGAAGAGAGTAATGATATAAGTAGCATACACATCAAGAATTCACAAACTCATAGTAATAGGTAGTATCTCACAAAGTTTCCATAACCCTAACAGAGAAGTTTAGCTACTCATGAGTACAACAGAAAGCAAAATAAACATCATCATCATACCAAAACTAGAACAATCTTGGCGATGGAAGTGGTTTAGCGTCAATAAGAAGAGAACATTTTTCTCCCTCTAACCGTTCCCAAGTGTAAGCCGTTTTCTCTGTCTCAAAACTTACAGATTCTGTAAACTCAATAATGCAAAGTGTCGAATGATAATTGATTAATGAATAATGCTGAAAAATTCAGCAATAGGGTTTTTATAATATCCTTGTCCACTAAATTGCTACTGCCTCCTTAAGTATTTAAAAATACTGGGTTTACCTGGGAAAAAGTTCCCATGCATCACTTTCAGTCCAAAAGTTGCCTTCCTTCTAATGTGAATTTTTCCTTTGCTGCTCATAAGTCCATAAAGTGCTGAAATCTTCATCATTAATACCTGAAAAACATGCTAATCACATAGGTCAGCTCACTTACAGGAAAACGGACTAAAAGTGCAAGAATTATATATTTTATCCTCCAAACTTAGCTAAAACATGGGTAAATCATGGTGCTTAGGCGTGTAAATACGCCCAACATCACATGAAACTACCACTTCCGTCTGTCGCTTCATTCTAGAAGGAATCAAACTTTTGAAATCCTTTTGGATATTAAATGAAGAGTGCAACATTGTGCTTTGACGACTTCTTTGATGTTTGTTTTTTTTCTTCTTATTTATAGGACCCAAACGCCCAAACTACAACTCTCGTTAGAAAGTGTAAGCGGCCGCTGTCAAATATAGAACCCAACTGGGTTGGGTGTCGAATCCCACAGGGAATACTTGGTCACTAAGTGTTGCAATTATTAGTAGACTGTTGGTCGAAAATTCCATGGAAAAGGGGGGATTTTATTATGCATGAATTAATAATATCAAAGTAACAAATGAGACGATGTGTTTAGTAAGATTTAATCACAGAGAATAATGAGTTAGGGTTATGTTCACCTTGTAGTTTCTACTTCTCTATTAACTATGAGTAACGCGGAATTTAGACATGCATGCACTTATAGAGAATCGTATTCTGATTCTAAATCCAAGTGTTTCTCAACCATCAAGGATTTATTTCACTTTAGCTCTCTCGAGCCTAAAGTACATACTAATGGTACGAACTCTCCAAGAATGTTAATCCGGTTAAGGCATTAACATGTAAACAGGGGTTGGAAACCCTATTTTCTTGTCACACTCTCTTTTCCAAACATGTAACTTTTATCTCGAACAAGTTAATGATACACTGGCATACTCCCTATGTTTGCAACCATAAGAATTCAATTAAAACGAAGAGAGTAATGATATAAGTAGCATACACATCAAGAATTCACAAACTCATAGTAATAGATAGTATCTCACAAAGTTTCCATAACCCTAACAGAGAAGTTTAGCTACTCATGAGTACAACGGAAAGCAAAATAAACATCATCATCGTACCAAAACTAGAACAATCTTGGCGATGGAAGTGGTTTAGCGTCAATAAGAGGAGAACGTTTTTCTCCCTCTAACCGTTCCCAAGTGTAAGTCGTTTTCTCTGTCTCAAAACTTACAGATTCTGTAAACTCAATAATGCAAAGTGTCGAATGATAATTGATTAATGAATAATGCTGAAAAATTCAGCAATAGGGTTTTTATAATATCCTTGTTTAAGTGTTTAAAAATACTGGGTTTGCCCGGGAAAAAGTTCCCATGCATCACTTTCAGTCCAAAAGCTGCCTTCCCTCTAATGTGAATTTTTCCTTTGCTGCTCATAAGTCCATAAAGTGCTGAAATCTTCATCATTAATACCTGAAAAACATGCTAATCACATAGGTTAGCTCACTTACAGGAAAACGGACTAAAAGTGCAAGAATTATATATTTTATCCTCCAAACTTAGCTAAAACATGGGTAAATCATGGTGCTTAGGCGTATAAATACGCCCAACATCACCACCCCTCACTTAAAGCTTTGTTCGTCCTCGAACAAAATATAACATCCATGCAAACACCTAACTAGAATTTCACAATAGCAACACAAAATTTATCCCTAACTAGAATTTCACAATAGCAACACAAAATTTATCCCTAACTAGAATTTCACAATAGCAACACAAAATTTATCCTCAAGACATGCACGACAATTATTAACAAAGAGTAGGTTTCTTGATCACTACTAGAAACAACTCAACCTCCAACAAAGACTCATTAGGATGGTTAATTCGTATCCACAGGTTAAGCCACAAAGAATCATATAAAACCACCCAACAATCATCAACCATGTGTGTCTCACAAAAAATATCACCCATAATCACTCGTAGTTTTGCATTTGTCGAAACATGGGTATAAGACTCTCCTTGCTCTCGCTCTCACAAAGAATTCTTATATTGCAACTGATGACCATAGGCTTGCCCTTAGTGTAATGCTTTACTAATATCAGAATACTAAGCTTAGTATCAAATAGGTCTTTACAGGTTGTAATGTAGGCTAAGGGACAGGTAGGACTATTTTGGCCAGAAATAGTGACTATGTTCCCTAAGCGCTTTAATACACCACATTATGCCATTTACACTCTCTTTTAACAACCTCTCTACCTTTCTTTCATCTACCAACCCCTTTTCACCTATTTTGTTATTCAATCATAAACACAACTATCTTTTTATTTTTTTATTTCTCTTTTTTTTTCTTTTTTTTTTCTTTTTATTTATTTATTTATTTTTTATACAGTACCTCTATGATAGCCACTCTTTTTCTCAACAATTTCAAGTACCAATACACTCTGAGGCATCATTCTCACCATTTTCCTCTTATTTTGCCACATGGCTTTACAATTTAAAGCGCTTAGGAACTTGGATCAAATTATGGTCTTGAAAAAAAATGGATTAGGCTACATATGAGGCTGCCAAAGAAGATTGCTAAAGGCTCAAAGGGGCTAACTAGGACAATGTACAAAGGTAGGTAAAAAGAAGGTAAACAATTACAGGCTGCCAAAGAAATGCCTAAATCATCTCCTAAACTCACACTTTTTATTTCGCTTTACACACACACCAGACAAGTTCTAGCATCAGTCACAACACAGAATATACTATATCCTCACACACACAAGGCACATGGTCAACTTAATTGGGAGCATTATAGATTCTGGACCCAACAGATGAATGAATTACCACACAATTATCACACAGTGAGTCACACGTAGAGCCTAAATGTCTCAATAGTAATGATTTAGCACAAACTCTTGTTATACTACCATGCCATCTATCAGAACAATTTCATGCAAAATCTAAAAAAATCTAATCACGACTAATTAACACAAACAAGAATAAATGTAGGCAAAGAAGTACACTACAGCATACAAGTACCAGCACCCCACACTTAGACGAGACACACTGCCCTCAGTGAAAATAAATAAGGAAAACCCGATTAGTCGGACTCCTTTTCTATGTCCGGGGTCATACCCCCTGCGTCGGAATCATCATCAGAGTCGTTATCCTCAGAGTTGTCCTCTACATTTGAGTCTGGCAGCCGGCAATCATTGTTAGTCGGCACGTCATCATTGAGAGGTTCCTCAAAATGTACCCCCACTCCACACATGGCCCGCGCATGCTCATTCATTGGGTAGTCATAATCCAACTGCTGGAGCTCTGCATCAGTCAGAATACGACCTCCACTCATCATGGTAAACCTAGTCATGCCATATAGATGGCAAAAGAAACTTTTATCCCGAGCATGTCTTTCTGCAGTGGTAAGGTTGATGTCATGACCAGTTTTAGGATCTTTAACTTTCGTGAGATCAACCTTCTTCGAATTGTGTGGAAGTTTATGATCTGCAGGTTCCTCTTCAATGTGCTCCTTCCTTAAGATCGCAGTCAACAAATTGCCAAAGCTGAAGTGGGACCTTTTGTGCAGCCTTGCTTTACGCATTGACGATCGTATAACCGCACCAATGTTGATGGGGATATTCGTCATCAGAGCTTACACCAAGCATACTCGATCACGTGTGATCTTTGTGTACTGTGTCCCAAAAATCAAGCAAGAGTTGACTATCCTCAACCATATACGAGCTTCTCTGTTCAAGGAAGCATACGGGAAGGTATTGTGCCGATCGTTATCCTTGTGACAAATCCACCGGGCCATGGACCTTGTTCCGCACAGTGTGTGTCTGATGGCCCTGTAAGGAGGTCTGTGATACAGCTCCTTGAGTGGTGATGGATCTACAGATGGAAGGCCCAAAAAAGAGTTGAAGAACTCCGCATTCAGTTGCAAGACTTGGCCCCGAATCTTCACTTCACTTACGGTAGTCTTTGGGGACCAATTGGTATAAAACTCGCATGTTAGATCAATATTGCATTCCTCCATATCTCAGAAAATGAAATCAAGGTTTAGTGCCATGATTTTAGCCAAAATGCGGGGTTCTCTCTTTGCTAGACTCTCCTTTTGCATCAAATCCACGTGAACATATTTCTTTACGTTGTTCTTGTACCACTCTTTTCCTTCCTCCTCTAGGACGCACTTTATCCTGAAAGTACGTCGAGGCACTTGCAAAGAGAAGGACTCAGGTTGCTCTTTTCTTGACCTTTTCTGGCCTTTCTGTGAGGTGGACACTTTTTTTTTCCTTGTCGTCCTTTTGGGGCCATTCTACCTGAGATCACAATACAGTCATGTTAGCTTCATCTCGAAAGATTCAATCGAAAAACAAACAGTAGTGGCACCACCCCACACTTAATTTATTGGCACAGACTAATTAAGTGAGTGATGTCGATTACTCAGACTTCATCGACATACATTTAGGTGATATGTTCCAACAACATGTTTAGCACAGTCATACTTTCATGTAATCTTTGAATATCCTTTACAACTCTATTTCATGTAATCTTAACTATACTTCCATGTTTGGATTAATGCACTTTTTGAACAAGACTACCACATAGAGATCGTATCATGTTATTGCATAGAAATAATCACACCATCTTATGCTTGTGGTCAATCATGCTCGATATCTCGATGAACGAGTCATTCAAATATTCAAGCTTTCAACTTTCAAGATTACGCATTAACTTCACAATTTCGACTCCATAAAAATATGACAGTGTATAACAATCAAGTACAAGTCGGAACAAAGTCAAGAACACCCACACGTATTCTTTCACTCAACTAGATGTATCATAACAAACCAACCACATTCTAATCACCAACACCACTTCAAAATCTAATAAATTATTATAAACGTAGCATTTCAACAACTACGGAATATAAAAGAATAACTTACGTGATGATGGATTCGGAAGATGAGCTTGCAAGATTAGATGAGCAAAAAGAAAAATTTTGAAAGAATTAGGGAGCTTGGGTGGCGCCTATCTTGAGCAAACAATGTTCTTGTGTTCTAAGATTGGGGATCTATTTAAAGACTAAGCCATGGGTTGGGTTTGATCCATGTACAATCAGGTTAGGAGACAAA
The DNA here is from genome assembly GCA_030864225.1 of Capsicum baccatum var. pendulum. NCBI lineage: Eukaryota > Viridiplantae > Streptophyta > Magnoliopsida > Solanales > Solanaceae > Capsicum > Capsicum baccatum. Next base: position 12,051,702 of record CM061550.1, read on the forward strand.
AAAAGATAAATAGGCGGCGCTTATTGCTTTGCCTATGCTTAGCATAGGCGGCGCCTTTGTCAAAGCCTATTTTGGTATAGGCGGCGCCTTGTCTATCGCCTAGATTGGCATAGGCTCCGCCTTGCCTATCGCCTTGTTGAAACAGTGAGCATAGGCAATGGCATAGGCGGCGTCTATGGTATTGCCTAGATTTGCATAGGCGGCGCCTATAGCATTGCCTAGATTTGCATAGGCGGCGCCTATAGCATTGCCTAGATTTGCATAGGCAATGCCTTGTCCGTTGCCTATGTAAGGCAGTGAGCATAGGCAATGGTATAGGCCTTGCCTTGTCCATTGCCTAGATTAGCATAGGCAATGCCTAGCCGATAGCCTTTACTCCATCATTCCTAACTTACCACCTTTAGCATGGCTCACTTTCAAATCAAAATTTGGGACTAATTCCCCTCCTTTGTACGTCTTGCACCTACACTTAATCAAAAACAACAGAAACGATTAGAAGAATGGGTTGCCTCCCACCAAGTGCCTTAGTTTTGGTCGTGGCTCGACTCTTCTTTTTGAACTTTTATTTATCAAAAACAAAATCCTAGAGAAACAAACTCCTAATGATGGGTTGCCTCCCATGTAGCGCTTGATTTATTATTGCGGCACGATATAGTTATCTCGATTACTCAGACTTCAGCAAAATATATGGACCATCATTTTCTAAATGGATTCAGACGACGCTGATGCTTAATAGTGGGTACACAATCTTCCTCTAGCTGAATCTTGTGCATACGTATGCCAGAAGGGAGACCAATTATATCATCAATAGTCCAACCAATAGCTCTCTTGTACCTCTTCAGAACAGAGATGAGAGCCTATACTTGTTGTTCACCTAAATCAGCCGCGACAATAATCGGAAGTGTATTTCCACTTCCCAAGAACGCATACTTTAGGTGACTGGGGAGCTCTTTCAATTCTAGCACTAATGGCTCTTTAATGGATGGTTTCGCTGGTGATGAAGGTCGATTCTTAAGATCAAGGTCCAGCTTCTTAGGGGCATGAGAATAGGACCCCATTCCTGTTAGAGCACAAACAGTTTCTTCATACTCTTCAACATCCTCACGCTCAAAATTCATAAGCACAGCAGCCAATGGCTCAACCGTGAGCTGCTTCTTTACAGATAATTCTTTCTCATCTTTATAAGAAATATCAGCTACAGAGAACACTTTCATATATTTAGGTTGCTTCATCGATTTGCATACATCAAAGCAGACCACTTCGTCATTCAATCGAAATAAAAGCTCATTAGCTCTTAAATCAATAAGCATACTTCCTGTTGCGAGGAAAGGACGACCCAAGATTATGGAAACTTCAGAATCCACCTCACAATCCAAAATAACAAAGTCTGCAGGAAAAATAAAGGTAGAAACCTTCACCAGTACGTCATATAAGACACCAACAGGTCGTTTTACCGACCTATCTGCCATCACGAGCCGCATATTGGTTGGTGTAGGATCGCCCAACCCCAAATTTCTATAAACGGATAGCGGCATCAAATTGATGCTAGCTCTCAAATCGCACAACGCCTTAGCAAAATCCAAAGATCCCACCGTGCAAGGAATAGTGAAAGTACCAGGATCTGTCTTCTTCTGTACTAAGGACCTCGTGGCAATTGCACTGCAATGATGAACATTATCTGCCAGCTCATAGCTTGCTGCCCGCTTCTTTGTCAAAAGGTCCTTCATGAATTTGGCGTACCCAGGTATCTGTTCCAGCGCCTCCACCAAAGGCACATTAATAGTCAGTTGCTTCAACATAGTCATGAATTTACTGAACCTGGTGTCATCAGCCTTCTTCTTCAGTCTCTGAGGAAAAGGTGGTGGTGGGTTTGGAATAGTTTTCTCCACCACTTCCTTTTTATTTTGCTTCCCATTCTTGATCTATTCGAACTGCTGACATGTAGGTGTAGTATCAAGAACGTTCTCATTCTGATTTTCAGCTTCTACAGAATCATCACAATCTGCTTCAACCACCGGCTTGCCTTTGGATGGATTTTCCAACACTTTACCACTTCTGGTAGTAATAGCCATACATGATCCATCATTCCTTGGATTTTGCACAGTGTCACTAGGTAAAGTGCCAGCTTTCCTTTGATTGAATGCCGCTGAAAGTTGACTCAGTTGTTGTTTCAGCTGTTTTATTGAAGTGGAATGAAAGTCAGCCAATTGATTTATTGAGGACAAATCATTCTTTACCTCATCTACGCCCGTGTTCGTTGCCTCCACTCCTTTCAACAGCTTAGCCATCATATCTTCCATGGACATCTTCCCAGAGCCAGACGCCACAGCCTCACGACTTCCAGGAGGAACATACAAACCACTCCTGTCAGTCTTATTCTTGTATCCGGATTTTTCATAATAGTTCTGACCTTGGTTTCCTTGGGCATTGCCTCGAAAATCCCCCTGATTATTCAAATAATTTGCTTCCTCCGCAGAATCGGTTTCATCTCTTCCCTGTGATATAACAGCCTTGACCTTTTCTGTCTTACCTGATAATAAATATTTGGTAAGAAGGTCCATCTGCATTTTCATGTGAGCCATATCTTGGTCACGTTCCTCTTCTCTTCGCCTCTGTTCTGCTGTCATGCCAGTAGATATAGTAGAGCTTGCAACCTCAGAATCCCTAAGCTCTACTCTGCTTTGTCATACGATCCAACATATCACTTGCCTCAATGAAAGTAAGGTCCATGAATGACCCACCTGCAGCATTATCAACCACTGGCTTCGTCACCAAGTTCAAAGCCCTATATAATATTTCCATCAAGTGGATATTGGTCATCTGATAGTTTGGGCACCACATAAGCTTCTTCTTGAACCTCTCCCATGTTTCGTGGAGAGCTTCAGTTGGAAGCTGTAGAAAATTGCTTATCTCATCTCTTAATTGGGCTCTCTTGGATGGCGGAAAGAATCTTTCTAGGAAAGCGTCTTTCAGTTGCCTCCAATTGGTAATAGAGTCAGGAGTTAGCCCATTCAACCATAGAGTTGCCTCTCCAGATAGAGACAATGGAAATAAGCGCAGCCGAATTGCATTCTGTCCAACTCCTAGATTGTTAAGCGACTTGCATGTTGAGATAAAATTGATCAGATGCATATTCGAATCATCGCCTGTAAGTCCACCAAATAACCCCTTGAGTTGCAATAGCTGAATCATGGTGCTAGTGATATTGAACTTAGCTCCAGGTGCCAAGAGTGCAGCATCGTGCTTTGACGACTTCTTTGATGTTTTTTTTTTATTTATAGGACCCAACCTTTCGAACACAGAAGTTCTTACTGTTGATTCTCCAAGTCGATCAAATACGGAGGGTCTTTTTTTAGCGGTAGTTGATTCTTCTTCCACAGTGATGTAATTACTGACTGCCTTTCTTATGGAGATACGAATTGGAGGTGGATGCGTGTATCCTAGTCCTTCACGTGCTTGCCTGGTGTTACCCTCCGATGGAAGTTTGCCCAACCTTGATGGCTCATTCGGATTGTATCCAGCCTTTACAAATAGTTTGTATTCATTTGGATCAAAGCCCTCTTTTATACGTTCGTAGGGAGTTCCATATCTGGTGGCAGATTTTGAGCCACAGATTCCCCAAGTAGCCTTGAGGATAGATTTATTGTGTCAATCTTCCTGACAGGTAAAGTTAGCCCCTTTAGCACATTATCTTGGGCATCAGGTGAGTGATTTTTCTCTTTCTTTACCTTTGGCACATAGCGAAGAACACGAGTTGCCTTCTTCTTCGTAGGAGCGACGCTTTCTTTATTTAAAGTGAAGAAAGGCTTCCTGTTGATGAATTTTTTGATAGTCACCGCGACCTTCTTAGATGCAAGATCATCACACTTGATCTTGGTGACATCTTCAATCCTTTTCTCATCTACCATATGATTGTTTAAGTAGAATTTTGCATCGGCAAATTGTGACTCAGCTTCAGTGAATGGCTTGTCATCGGCGAATATCGTTCTTTCCACTCTATTTTTGAGATACTTCAAGCATTGATAGTAAGAGAACGAGATAATTTTGTTCCCATGCACCCAAGTCCTACCAAGCAATACATTGTATGAAGTTTTGGCATCGATCACATGCATCAATGGGTTTGATTGAAAATCATCCATACTAAACCCCAACTTGATACATCCCATGGCCCTTTGGCCCCCTTGGTTGAAGCCTTGGATCATTATATGACTTTCGTCCAGTTCGCTAGTAGCGATGCCAAGCTTCTTCATCTACGGATAGGCAGGATATTGATTTCAGATCCTTCATCTATCAAGATTCTATTGATCTTCCTTCCTAGAATTTGACCCACCATGTATAAGGGACAGTTATGTGAGGTCTCACCATGCAGAAGATCGTTATTTGTGAATGCGATTTTTGTATCACACACATGTGCTTCTTTGCCAAGAGTTTCAGCCAACCTTTCGAAAGATGAAGGAGCTTCCATGGGTAGATTCTCACTCTTTGCCCCCTCTTTGGCAGTATTAAAACAAGATGCTTCAAGGTTTACTTGGGCAGTCTTATTGCGAAACCAACTCGGTAAGAATTCCTCTAAAGTTAACGAACGCCGAAGTTTCTGACGGTGAAGCTCCATCATCCTTGTCCTTTTTGGAAGTGCAACCAACTTCTATTTCTATAGTTTCTTCACCACTTTCTTTCCAGTTTGCTGCTCGTACTTCTCCTTTCGTAGACTCATCTTCTTGCGTTTGCGTCTAGCCACTAGAGTCCAACCTTTATCATCGCCTTCATCAACCAAAGACCTGTCAGGCTCTAATATCTCCTCATTATGCTCCTTGACACAAATTGTAACCGGGTCGAGCGAGCCAAAAGTGATAGAAATTTGATGAGAACTAGTTGTCTCATCGCCGAAGAAGATTTTCTTCTCTTTTGTCAGTTGCATAACTTTATCTTTAAATACAAAGAATTTCTTCAGAGGATGACTTATGAGCCTATGATATTTGCAATAATTAGGGTCATTGGTCCTTCCGGCTTCATTGGGATTCTTCATCTCTAGGAGTTCGATGAGCTTATGCTGAAGGAGTTCATCAAAAATCTCAACAACATCAGAATTAAGGAAGGGATTTTCCTTTTCTTGCATCTCCTTTAACGTTTTCTAATTTGGACGTGCTCCAGAAGTCATCTTTACACTTTGCTTCTTGCTCACCTTTGTGGTGACTTTTGTAGACACCTAATTTCGTCCCTCCCCGATGTCGTTTTTACCCATTCTTATTTTATCCTACCGCGTACCATCACCCATGTTATTATACCCTCACAAAATACAAAAAATAAATAATAAAATAACAAAATTCCTAAAAAAACTATCCTAACTAATTCTATCTTATCCTAACAACCTACCCAATCAAAATAAACTACCTCTCTACCCCTACCTAACCCTACACCACGTCACACCTCCCCCCCCCCTCCTTCCTTTTTCTGGTCCAAAAAGAAAAGGACCAGGAAAGGGAAAATACATATATATACACAGATACACACATACTGAGGGAGGACAGATTTTTGGGCACCAACAGTAACCAAAAAAAAAAGAACAGAGCACATCTCAAAAAGAAAAATTCCCTTTCTTCTCCTTTCCATCATCTTCTTCCATTTTTTGGACCTTCAAGAACAACAATCGATATCAGCAAACAAAAAAAAAAAACCATAGCAACATCTACAACAGCTTGAGAAGCAAACGCAACCCACCAATGATAAACAACAGCGTGATCAACAACCCAAAACAGCAACAGCGATACCAAACCAACAATTTTAACCCGGCAAACCTTACAGCGGTAAACCCGACCTGAACCAACTTCAACCCAACACCAACAACAATCGCACAAGCTCAGCAATACTTACGGTGGTGGTGAGGAAACTCCATCGAAGACTCAAAGTTTTATTTTGTTGCTCTAAAAAAGTGATTTCGGCGACGTTTATTTCAGCTTAAACTCCTTCCGGCGAGTTCTGGCCGGATTTGGTTATCTACACAAATTGGGATTTCTTATCGGATCTTCCCGGTTTCCCATCTCCTCCATTAACCCTAACCCCATTTCACTTTTGGATCCTCCGATCGGGTTTTTTAACCCGGATTTAACCCATTTCAATTTGGATCCTCCGATTGGGTCTATCTGAGCTCCGGCAACGAAAAAATCCCATCACTTTTGCTCAGAGTTGGAGTTGGTCTGTTGTTGAGGTTCGAATCAAAAATTTCAGATGCGGAGAACCCGAATTTAATTGGAATAACACGTTGGTTTCAAAAGCTTCTTCTAAGGTCCAATTTTTCAACTCCTTCTTTTCATTTTTACTCAATTTGATATATTGATGTTGTGATTGGCGTGTTTCGTGATGATTGATAATATATTTTGATCTCATGTTTGAACATCTATGATTGTCGTGGCTTTGATATATTGAAGTTGATGGTTTGATCAAAAATGAGATTTGAGGGGGCGAGATTGAAAACATTGATAGAAGTGAACATTAATTTATTTGATTCATTAATATTCGCTTAATTCGGGATAAGCATCGACTTGGTTAAATGCGATAGTCTCGTGTGATAGGTCTATTCGGATAGGCAAATGTAGACTCGGGTAGGCAAATTTTGCAATTGTATTTGGTTGAATGTGCGTGAGAATGAATGTTTTCTACTTTATCACATTCAATTCAAATGTATTCATTCAGCCGGGGAATGCCCCGAGGTCTTCTATACTTATTCACCGGGGAATGCCCCGACGTATCATGTTGGCGGAAAATGATCGTGATGAAGGCCCAGGGCATCGGGTAAAGCATTTGAGCTTAGTTAAGGATTAGCGTAGGTTTACTTTCAGTACTTTTTTATTTTCGAGTTGTAATAATTGGAATGGACATTATATTTTGGATTATTTTATTTTTATTTGCTTGAGTGATTATGTATGCATGCTTTGTGTGGTTTATGCATTTGTAATGTCAAAAATAGTTGATACACTCTACCAAGCGACTGTGGTTGAACCACGAGATCGATGGGTGCCTAACACCTTCCCCTCGGTCAACAGAATTCCTTAGCCGGAGTCTCTGTTCGCAAACCAGTTTAAAGAGTCAAATGATTTTGAAAAAGATTTTTCAATGGTGACTTGGCACACCAGATTATACCAAGTGGCGACTCTGAGTAAAAAATGTAAATAATCCTTTTCCGAAACAAATTTTCATTTCTTGTCACTTAAATAATAAAGCCCTTTCGAACTTTAAAATGAATCTTTTTAGAGCACATAAAAAAGGGGTGTGACAGCTTCTGGCGACTCTGCTGGGGAGTCAATGACAAGTTTTCAGAATTCGAGCTATTTTTGGAGTCGTATCGGCTTTGTTTGGCATTACAAGTGTATAAGCATTGTTTGTGGTTATTGTTTGTATTGTTTTCACTTTTGTGTGTTTTTCGTGCTCTTTGGTTATAGTATTTATCCTATGTGTTACCGCTTTTATATATGTCATCATGAGTCTACCCCCCGGCCTTCTTTCTGCAACAAGTCCGTAGTACACGTGTTGTACACAACCTCTACTTGAGTCACCCTTATTTTAGGGTGGAAGCCGTCGGTGTTATGGAGTAGGTGGAAAGCAAAGCAGTCAGTATCGACCATACGCTCCCCCGAACAGCCTTGTTAGTGAACCACAACATAGGTCAGACTTTAGGTCATGCTTATATGCATCATACGGAGACCTAGCGGGACCCACATGGCCCTTTGTAGGAGACTCCCCTCTAAAGCATCCCTACGTGCTAACTGTTACATTTTTAAGGGTAACGTGGTCATTTGACGGACTGATTTTTGAAAAAAAAAAAGTTTGTTTGCCTTTTTACTTACTTGTCAAAAACAAAAATACCAAAAAGATTTTTCTTCATAATTGGTGGTGTCAGTGTCTAGCTGAAAATCCAAAAGTTTTTTTTTCCGTTGGTTTTTGGTAGTGTCTCTTAAGTTAGGGTCAATTTATTAGTTAATCGTTAATTGTCCAATCTGGACGAACTACGCACCCTTGTTTTTCCTTTTTCGAGAGTGAGATACGTAGACAGCCTATTGTTGGTTTGGAGATCTTATTTAAAAAATCCAATATATATATATATATATATATATATATATATATATATATATATAAATTTCCTCATTTTTCATCTAGAGTAGGTGTTTCATACATGTCTTGAAAATAAATTTAAAAAAAATCCTTAATAGTCGTAGGTTTTATTTTTGGTTGATCTTATTCCAAAAAATTCAAAAAAAGATTTTTCTTCACTCTTTATTTAGAGTAGGTGTTTCATATACACCTTCAAAAGAAAACTACAAAAGATTTTTCTTTCATTTTCATATGAAATTCAAAATTGAAAATCCAAAAAGATCTTTTTTTCTTTGGTAATCATAGGTTTCATTTTGTATAGGAATTTTAAACGTGAAAATGCAAAAAAGAGTCTATTCTTTTGACAATTTGTTATGTTCTTCTCTTTTTAAAGTTTCAATAAAAGAAAAAAAAAGAAAAAAAAAGTTTAATTGGCCATTTTGGCAAGACTGCCCGAACTACGCAAGATCTGATTCATGTACAACATGATACGTAGGCAACCTACTTTTGGGTTCGATCTAATCATTTTGTTTCGTTGTTTTTCATTATTTTTCCTCTTTTAAAGAAAAACAAAAGCCATAAAGAATGATAAAATAAAGGTAGATAACGAGAGAAAAGAAAAGAGCAGAGATGGATACGAAAATATAATAATAATAATAATAATAATAATAATAAGTGTAGATAAAAAAATAAGTGTAGACAAAAATTAGGATGATGTTAAAGTGACCTCGCTACCCTCAAAAGCTGGTAGAAATGAACATGAATTTAGGACAATTTTACCAATGTGATTCCCATGCTTGTTGTGTGCCCTAATCCTAACGGATGTCGTCTTTGATGAGCATGTTCTTTCAGATAACAGTGGTAGGTTTGCAGCACTCTGGCTAGTCACCCATACTTCTCTAGATCCAAAGCAAAGCTCGCCATGGCTAGCAGGGAGATTGAAAATTCGCTCATTGACCCGGATCAGGATCACAGGGAAGAAAGTTCTGAACACAATGATGAGGTAATAAGGCTCAGGCAAAAATTGATAGATTTACACCGGGCATGGGCCAGCGGAATGCCTCCTCCTCCGCTCCCTGAAGGTCTTGGGAATATCTCTAACTGCCCACCGCTCTCTCAAGCGTAATTCTCTGCTCCTACTGAGTTACCTAAGCACGCGCCAGGATTCACTCCGCGACATTATTATACTGGCAATTCTAGTGTGCCCTTGGCAACTCCCCAATCAAGACCGCTGCTCAGCCAGCGCCACCGATCACACCGGTATTCGTGGCTCCGCCACCACATAAAACTCCCATATATGTTGCGCGTCCCACAATGAGGCTTCCCAGGTCTGCCAGTGAGCCAGTACTGAAGGTTTCAGATAGTCAGTATTATGCCCCGGAGCCTACTTTGCAAATGAATGAACCGTATGGGTACACTCAGCCACCTGCATTTCCATTTGATGCGGAGAAACCTGTCGCAGCAGAGGAACAAGATATCATAGCCCGGAAATTGAAAAGTTTAGAACAAGCTATGAGGAATTTTCAAGGAATCGGAGATTATAGGAGTGTTTCCTATAAAGATCTTTGCATGTTCCTAGACATCAACCTTCCCCCCGATTTCAAGATGCCTAAGTTCGAGAAGTATGCAGGACACGGTGACCCCGTTGCACACTTGAGACGTTATTGCAACCAGTTGAGGGCTGCAGGAGGAAAGGAAGAACTGCTCATGTCCTTCTTTGGCGAGAGTCTGTCTGATCTGACCTCAGAATGGTTTATCGATCGAGACATCGATAAATGGAACAGCTGGGATGATTTGGCTTCTGAATTTATTTAACATTTTCAATACAACATCGACCTGATTTCGAACGAAAAATCCTTGGTCCACATGAAGAAAAAGAGCACTGAAGGTTTTAGGGAATATGCGATAAGGTGGCGTGAACAGGCCTCCAGGGTAAAGCCTCCAATGAAAGAAAGTAAGTTGGTAGAAGTTTTCATTCAGGCGCAGGATGAGACCTATTTTCATCAGTTACTTCCGGCAATGGGAAAATCTTTCATGGAAGTCCTCAAAATGGGGGAGATGATAGAGGACGGAATTAAGACCGGCCGAATAGTGAGTTTTGCCACATTAAAAGCTACCACACAAGCGATTCAAGGTGGATCTGGCGTATTTGGAGGTAAAAAAAAGAAAGAGGATGTAGCGACTGTCGTAGCTAAAACCCATTCCTATCCCAAAAGACCACCTCGTCCCTATCCCCAATCCCAAGCCCAAGCCCAAGTCTACACCCAAGCTTCATATATTCCTCCCCACCATTACTACCCTCCAGAAAACCCTTTATATTCCATTCCACCACCCCCGTACCCAGTATATAGCGCGCAGCCATATGCCCAAACCCCTTCTTACCCGCAGTGGCGCGAGAAAGCTCCACAAAATCACCCATTCGCTCCACCAAATTACCAAAACCCCTCCAGACCCGGTTTTCAGCCTAGGCCCGAGTATAAAAAGGAGAAGGAGGTCAAAAATCAATTCATACCTCTTGGGGAGTCATATGCTAGCTTGTTTGATAGGTTGAGAAAGTTGAAGGTTTTAAGCCCAATTCAAGGAAGGCTTTCAAATCCACCGCCGAGGAATCTCGATTATTCTTTAATGTATGCGTACTGTTCTGATATGCCAGGCTATGATATCGAGAAATTCTGGCATTTAAAGAGAGTTGTCCAAGATTTAATTGACATAAATCAGATGCTGGTCCAGGCCCCGGAGGGTCCAAACATTAATCAGAATCCGCTGCTAACCCATGCTGAAGCCAATATGTTAGAATTGATATATGACAGGAAAGAGTCTTCGAGGGGTTATAAGCCTATTGTGAAGATACAGACCGCTGAGGAGAAATCGATGAATGTAGCGGAGTCTTTGAAAGCAATGTCATTGAGCCAGGAAGGAATGGGAGAAGATAAAGCCCAAGAAAGCACAAATAAACCCCTGATCAAAGTACAGGTCACCAGAAGGTATGCTGATTTAAGTCAGGATAAACCTAAGTTAATGGTGGTGGGAGCTCTGAGTCAGCCCATCTTGACGGTGAAAGGAGCACTGACAGCGCCTATTGTCCTCAAACCGGTGACCCAACCTCCGATTGTTGATACAAAAAGGGTTCCCTGGAATTATGGGCGGACTGTGATGACTTATCACAGGAAAGAAGTTGTGGAAGATATAGATGATGTAGGGGGTTTGACTAGGTCAGGAAGATGCTTCGTTCCTAAAAGCTTAAGAAAGTCCCAGCCAACGGTGAGTGGACCGTTATCTATCAAAAATCCTATTACCAAAGAAGAATCCGAAGAATTTTTGAAAAAGATGAAATTGCCAGAGTATTCAATATTAGACTAGTTGAAGAAGACCCCCGCACATATTTCCCTTAAGGGTGTTACACTCTCAAAAGAGAGAAAATATGTCTTTCAATTCTTCATCTTTCCAAATCTTGGTCTCAATATCTATCTTTATTTTCTTGTAAATCGTGTATGTGTTGTGTAGTGGACTGTTTTGGGGTCTTCGTTGAATCCAAAACTTGTATTATTGTTGTTCATCTTGTTCATTACGTTTCATTGCTGTTTTGGTGTTAATATACACTCTTGTATCTTGTATTCTTGTTGTTAGTAGCGAATCCGAGTGTGGTCTCCATCTTGGTCCTCGAATCCTTAAGATTAGTGGACTGATTTGGTGTTTGTTTTGTGTTCCCTTCTCTTTCCCGTATCATTTGGTATCATACGGTTGGGGCAGCCTCCACAAGTACACGACCCTTCACACGAAGCCAAGCTCGGGAATTACAAAAACTCCAAGCTTTGTTCATGCAAATGGCCGTGTGTGAGTTGGTGATTGAACCAGCCAAGGACCTGAACATTTTTATATGTGAAGAGGGGTCTTAATGGGCCATGAACTAGTCTCCAAGGCTGGCCCAAAAGGCAAGGGGCGGATGGGCCTTTTAGCCCTTTCTTATTGTAGTATAAATAGGACATATTAGAGAGTTGGTCTTTAGTTTTTCAGATTTCAGAATTTGTAACCTAAAACACATAACATTTCTCTCTCATTTCCACTCTTTGGAGCCGCCTCCAACAGCTCACAAGTAGAGGGATACTTGTGTTGTATCTTTGGCTAGAAACAAGGGTTTTGAGGTTGTTAAGTACCTCTTGGTCCTCGTAAGAACTTGGTGTTTACATTCAGCAGATTTCGGGTCCTTCTCTTGAAGTAGGGTTCTTAGTTTTCTTGAATGTTTTATGTCAAGTTATCTATCTTTCATTATCTTGTTGTTGTTGCTGATTTTGTTATCTTAAAGCCTAGTGAAGCCGTGTGGGGCTCTTTCGATTCACTAGCATTTGTTTCCTATCTTGTTTTCTTGTGTTGTTGCTGAAAAACAGAAACTAAAAACTGGTTGTTCTTGAGTTGTTAAACTGAAATCCGAGTCTCCTTTGAAGATCTTGGTGTTGTTGGTTTATTATTGTATCACCTTTTATCTTTGTTGTTGCACTCCAAGGAGCATCGTGATATTTTACTGAAGGTATTAAATGAAACATATGTTCCAGGGGAGATTACAATCAACCAACTTGAGAAAATGGTTGGAAAAATCTTTGAGGTCAATCGGATCAGCTTTTCTGATGATGAATTGCCTGTTGAAGGTACAGCGCATAACCAGGGCCTTTATATTACAGTGAAGTGTGAAGATTTCTACGTCACTCATGTTATGATTGATGGAGGTTCAGGTGCAAATATTTGCCCTATTTCTACTTTGCAAAAGTTGAATATTGGTGCTGACAGGATCTGGCCCAACAATGTATGTGTTAGGGCTTTCGATGGTGCAAAGTCAAATTCCATTGGCGAAATAGAACTAATGTTGACCATAGGGCCTGTTGAATTCGCCACAGAGTTTCAAGTATTGAATGTAGACTCCTCTTACAATCTGTTGTTGGGAAGGCCGTGGATCCGCAAGGCCAAGTCGGTTGCATCTACACTGCACCAGATGATTAAGTTTGAGCATGACAGGCAAGAAGTAGTTATTCATGGTGAAGGAGATTTGTTAGCCTACGAAGATTCTCCCTTGTCTCTTATTGAAGCAAATAACGTAGAGGAGACATTCATCTATCAAATTTTTGATACAGTGCCAGTGAATCGTATCCTTGAATGACAGGCTATACCGGGACCGCAATTATCTTCTTCTCCTATCATGATGGTGAGTGAACTTTGGAAATACGTATTTGAGCCAGGAAAGGGTTTGGGAGCGTCTCTGCACGATATAGTTCATCCCATATGTTCGAGTGAGAACGTGGGCACGTTTGGTCTGGGATTTGAGCCTACAGCTGAAGATCTAAAGAAAGACCAAGGAAGGAAAAAGGAAATATGGTCACACCCTAGCCCAATACCACTACTCAGTGAATCATTTGTTAAGAGCGGTGTCACGAAGCATGTGGAATTTGAGGTTGAATTGATTGATGACTTCTAGAACCTTTGTATTGATGTTGATATGGTCGAAGCAGGAGAAGATACCAGTATGGCAGACGTGCAATTCATAGGTCCATCTGTACGGCTCAATAATTGGGAAGTCACTCCTCTCCCCGTCAGGAGGGAGTTTTGGTAGTTTATTTTATTTTTCTTTCTGTTTATCTGAGTTATTTTAGGGTTGTAAGTCGGATTTTAGTTTGTTTATGTTATGTTTGCATCTATGTTTAAACTCTTCTATCTTTTTATTTAATGAAATGCAATGTCCTTTTTTTTATGTCTAATATATTTTGTTTTTCTTTCTTTTACACAATTCGTTTTATGCTGATTCTAATGACAGGACATGCATGCGGAATTTTCAGCCTGATCTTAAAATCCAAACTAATCAAGATGTAATGAAGCAGGATGGGGAATATGATGAAGAAGAAGCACTAGAAGAAATAAGCAAAGAGTTGGAACAGTTTGAAGACAAACCGAATCCTAATTTGAATAAGACTGAGCCAATAAATCTAAGGGATCAAGAAGATGTTAGGGAAACTAAAATCAGTGTACATGCTTTGCCACAGCTAAAATATGAAATGATTCAAGAATTAATAGATTATAAGGACGTTTTTGCATGGTCTTATGATGATATGCCTGTTTTAAGCACTGAATTAGTGGCTCACAAATTGCCAACTGATCCCGCGTTCCCTCCTGTCAAACAGAAGTTGAGGAAGTTTAAAATGGATGTAAGTATTAAAATTAAAGAGGAAATCATGAAACAACATGAAACCAAAGTAATTCGAGTAGCTCGCTATCCCATGTGGTTATCCAATGTTGTTCCCATACCAAAGAAAGATGGCAAAATTCGAGTGTATGTTGATTACCGTGATTTGAACAGAGCAAGTACGAAAGATGATTTTCCACTGCCCAACATCCATACTTTGTTAGACAATTGCGCTAAACACGAGGTTACCTCTTTTGTGGATTTCTATACCGGATATCACCAGATTATTATGGATGATGATGATGTAGAGAAGACATCTTTTATCACACCATGGGGAACTTATTGTTATCGAGTGATGCCGTTCGGTTTGAAGAATGCTGGAGCAACATATATGAGAGCCATGACGACTATGTTTCATGACATGATGCATAAGGAGATTGAGGTCTATGTGGATGATGTGATTATTAAGTCAAAAAGTCAAGCCGACCATGTTAAAGATTTAAAAAAGTTCTTTGAAAGGCTTCGCAGGTATAATCTCAAACTCAGCCCAGCAAAATGTGTATTTGGAGTTCCATCTGAAAAGTTGTTGGGGTTTGTAGTCAGCCGTCGGGGAATTGAATTGGATCCCTCAAAAATCAAAGCCATTCAGGATTTGGCCCCGCCCAGGAATAGAACGGAGGTGATGATTTTGCTTGGTAGACTGAACTACATTAGCAGTTTTTTTGCTCAACTCACAACCACTTGTGAGCCCATATTCAAGTTGCTGAAAAAGAGTGTTGCGGTAAAATAGACTGAAGAATGTCAGGAAGCGTTCGATCGAATCAAAAGATATTTGTCAAATCCGCCCGTGCTGGTACCCCCGGAGCCTGATAGGCCTTTGATCTTATATTTATCAGTCATGGACAATTCTTTCGGTTGTGTCGTGGGTCAACATGATGTCACAGGCAACAAGGAGCAGGTTATTTATTATCTTAGCAAGAAGTTCACCGCATATGAGGCCAGGTATACTCTTCTCGAAAGGACGTGTTGTGCCCTAACTTGGGCAGCACAGAAGTTGAAGCATTATCTCTCATCCTATACTACTTATCTCATCTCCCGTATGGATCCTTTGAAGTATATCTTTCAAAAGCCTATGCCAACGGGTCGTTTGGCAAAGTGGAAAATATTGCTTACCGAGTTCGACATTGTATATGTGACTCGAACCGCCATGAAAGCCCAGGCCTTGGCAGATCATCTTGCCGAGAATCCCATCGATGAAGAATACGAGCCATTAAAGACATATTTTCCTAACGAAGAAGTGTCGTGTGTCGATGAAGTCATCATAGATGCTGATCCAGGTTGGAGGTTATTTTTCGATGGAGCTGTCAATATGAAAGGAGTCGGAATAGGTGCGGTTCTTATCTCTGAATCGGGACAACATTTTTCGGTAAGAGCACAACTTCGATTCTACTGTACTAACAATATGGCAGAGTATGAAGCCTGCATTCTTGGTTTGAGGTTAGCTGTTGATATGGGAGTCCAAGAATTATTGGTGTTGGGAGATTCAGATTTGCTCGTCCATCAAATTCAAGGCGATTGGGAGACGCGAGATTTGAAGCTCATCTCGTATCGACAATGCTTGCAGGAGCTATGTCAGCGGTTTGTGTTAGTAAAGTTTAGGCATATTCTAAGGATTCATAATGAAATTGCTGATACTTTAGCCACTCTATCTTCAATGCTCCAACATCCTGACAAAGCCTACATCGATCCAGTGCATATACAGAGTCGTGATCAGCATACTTACTGTAATGCGGTTGAAGAGAAACTCGATGGAGAACCTTGGTTCTTGGATATCAAGCGGTACATTCAGTCAGGAGAATACCCAGCATATGCCACCAACGATCAAAAGAGGACTATTAGGCGTTTGGCTAGTGGATTTTTCTTAAGTGGGGGAATCTTGTATAAGAAAACCCCAGATCTCGAACTTTTGAGGTGTGTAGATGCAAGAGAAGCCTCGGTAATCATGGTTGAAATTCACTCTGGAATATGCGGGTCACATATGAATGGTCATGTCTTGTCAAAGAAGATTCTTCGAGCAGGTTATTACTAGCTTACTATGGAAAGGGATTCTATTCAATTTGTTCGAAAGTGCCATCAATGTCAGGTACACGGTGATCTGATACGTTCTCCTCCTATTGAGTTGCATGCAATGGCCGCTCTATGGCCGTTCGTGGCTTGGGGAATGGATGTGATTGGACCGATTGAGCCGAAGGCATCAAATGGGCATAGATTCATTTTGGTAGCAATTGACTACTTCACAAAGTGGATAGAAGCAGTAACTTTCAAGTCAGTGACAAAGAAGGTTGTGGTAGATTTTGTTCATGCCAATATCATTTGTAGATTTGGAATTCCTAAGATGATCATTACAGACAATGCTGCCAATCTCAATAGTCATTTGATGCAAGAAGTATGTCAACAGTTTAAGATCGCACATCGAAATTCTACTCCATATCGCCCAAAGGCCAATGGTGCTGTAGAAGCCGCTAATAAGAATATAAAAAAAATACTGTGAAAAATGGTACAAGGGTCTAGACAGTGGCATGAAAAGTTGTCATTTGCATTGCTAGGTTATCGCACCACTGTTCGCACTTCAACAGGGGCAACTCCATATTTATTGGTGTATGGAACAGAAGCATTCATCCCTGCAGAAGTTGAAATTCCCTCTCTTCGAGTCATTGTAGAAGCAGAGATTGATGATGACGAATGGGTAAAAACCCAACTGGAACATTTGAGTTTGATTGAGGAAAAAGGGCTAACGTCTGTGTGTCATGGCCAGTTGTATCAGAGGAGGATGGCTCGAGCGTATAACAAAAAGGTCCGTCCCAGGAATTTTGAAGTTGGTCAGTTGGTATTGAGACGTATCCTTCCTCACCAGGTTGAAGCAAAAGGCAAGTTTTCCCCTAACTGGCAAGGTCCCTTCGTTGTGAAGAAAGTGTTGCCCAATGGAGCCTTATATTTGACAGATATTGAAGGCAAAATGACAGAAATGGCTATCAATGCTGATGCGGTCAAAAGATACTATGTATGATATTTGATCCTTTGCTGATTTTATTGCATGTTTAGTACTTGCATATTTGAAGATTGATATGATGAAGGCATTTTATTCTTCTATCCAAACATTGTGTCATCCCTTGCTTACCCATTTGAGCTTCATTTTATTTTTCTTTCTTCTTTCATATCCCTCTTTTGGAATCAAAATAGAGTCAAGGATAAATGTCGAGGAAATGAGAATAAAAAATAAAAAAAATAATTAAAAAAAATCAAAATCAAATCAGAACAAAGAACAAGCTGATGGAACTACGTCCGACCTGATTCTCCTCTCTCGGGAGTGAGATACGTAGGCTACCCTATTTCGGGCTCGGTCCAACCAAATAAAGATTTAAGATTCACCCAGTCAACAGAACTGGGGCATGAGTTAATATGTTGTTTGAGTTGATTCCAAAAGTTGTAAGTCCCACCCCCACTTCAAGTATTGTTTGAGCCCCTTACCATCTTTTCTAACCTTAGCCAAAAGCCAAGTTACAACCAAAGAAAGTCCTTCAGATCAATTTTTGATAATGTTAAGTCTAAGCATGCAATGGATATGATGATATATTGTGAGGTACCACTTGTATCCCTCAGCATGAGAAATCAGGAAAGAAATACAAAAATGAGAGAGTCTTTTTGGTGAAAACCCCCCGTGGGCATCATAAGGCGATGGTGAGTTGAGAGAAATGAAAATGAGAGAGTCTTATTGGTGAAAACCCTTGCGGGCACCATAAGGCTATGGTGAGTGGATAGAAATAAAAATGAAAGAGTCTTATTGGTGAAAACCCTCACGAGCACCGTAAGACGATGGAGAGTTCAAGAGAAAAGTGAAAAGTGAAAAGAAAGAGATTTGTTGGCGAAAGTCTTTTAAGATGTCGTCAATCGAATGTGATGTATGAGTCCAATGGATTTGAAGAAGCGGTTCAGCGGCGAAGGCACGAACTCAACAACAAATGGGAAGTTTGGATAGGAAGATCAGGCAGCTCAATCTAAAATGCATGTCATACTCATTGGAGTTGGTTGTCGTATTCAGATAAGTTTTCTTTTTGAATATGGGACATTGCCCTTTTCTTTCATTTACATATTCATGCTTTTTGTCTTTTTTTTATGTCATTTATTAAAATAAAAGTCACCATCATTTCCTTACATTTTAAGTCAAGTCTGTGTCAAAACAAGCGAGAAAGGATGTCAAAATTTACTACCAGTCTTTCCAATTATATGAGGAAAAGCCAAGGAACAATACAGGAGGAAATATGATCGTAATTCAACACGAAGCAAAGGAAGTCTATCAACCGACAGGCTATTGGATTCGTAGAAACATTCAGATTTGGGAAAAGAGTGCACCTCAGGGGCATGGTAAAATGGAAACTCGTTGTTTGAGTCAGAACTCATTTCCCTCAATATGGGTCCGGGTCAATGATGCGGCAAGACAGGGCAAGTATTAGCGATTTGGAGCAAAGATGAAAGGAACGAGTGCTGGGCAGATACCTGAGAAACCAAGATCTGCAAGCCATCACTAAGTTTTTAACTGACAAATTTTCTTTGTTGATATAGGGGTAAATTCGCTTCACTTAATTCAGCTATCATTGGAAATTCACATCCGTGGGATTTAACTTTCTGCTCAGGACCCTCCTGAAAAATGGGAATTTTACTTTCTGCTCAGGACCCTCCTGAAAAATGTGATTTTACTTTCAATTCAGGACCCTCCTGAAAAATGGGAATTTACTTTCTGCTCAGGACCCTCCTGAAAAATGGGATTTTACTTTATGTTCAGGACCCTCCTGAAAAATGGGAATTTACTTTCTGCTCAGGACCCTCCTGAAAAATGGGAATTTTACTTTCTGCTCAGGACCCTCCTGAAAAATGGAAATTTACTTTATGTTCAGGACCCTCCTAAAAAATAGGAATTTACTTTCTGTTCAGGACCCTCCTGAAAAATGGGATTTTACTTTCTGTTCAGGACCCTCCTGAAAAAATAGGATTTTACTTCTGTTCAGGACCCTCCTGGAAAATGGGATTTTACTTTCTGTTCAGGACCCTCCTAAAAATGGGATTTTACTTTCTGTTCAGGACCCTCCTGAAAAATGGGACTTTACTTTCTATTCAGGACCCTCCTGGAAAATGGGACAACGCTCTCAAAAATGAAATACTACTTTATTATAATTCTTGTTTGGGATAATTCTCGTTCTAGTTTTAATTTTGGGTTTCAGGAGCCCGCCTGAAGAACAAGGTGATGAAATAGCAAGTCAGGAGCCCGCCTGGAGAATAGGGTGAAGAAACAAAAAGTCAAGCAACAAAGCGAAGCAATTGAAAGCCAAGCAACAAGTTGAAAGAAATTACAAGTCAAGAGCCCGCCTGAAGAATAGGGTGATGGAAGTCGAGTCAAGAACCAATAGAAGCTGTATAGATAGGATTTTTGTAATTTCATTTATGTTTTAACTTGTAATTTTCGTTTTGATGTAATAACAGAGCCGCGGACCGGTATAGTCTCACTCGACTCTCCAACTCGGTATAGTCCACCTCCTCCAATCCTTTGAAATACCCGTGACTTGATTCTCTCATAATTTGGGTAGGAAGGATGTCTTAAGTCAAGACCCGATTGTCCTTCTTCCTTCTGTTTCTTTCTTTGAATAATGGTCGGGTCAAAATTCGGTCTCGTTGTCTACTTCTTTGCCTGACAACAGTTCGTGTTTACATCCAAAGGGGGCATGATGTAGACACCTAATTTCGTCCCTCCCCGATGTCGTTTTTACCCATTCTTATTTTATCCTACCGCGTACCCTCACCCATGTTATTATACCCTCACAAAATACAAAAAATAAATAATAAAATAACAAAATCCCTAACAAAACCTATCCTAACTAATTCTATCTTATCCTAACAACCTACCCAATCAAAATAAACCACCTCCCTACCCCTACCTAACCCTACCCCACGTCACCCCCCCCCCCCCCTTCCTTTTTTTGGTCCAAAAAGAAAAGACCAGGAAGGGTAAAATACATATATATACACAGATACACACATACTGAGGGAGGACAGATTTTTGGGCACCAACAGTAACCAAAAAAAAAAAAGCACATCTCAAAAAGAAAAATTCCCTTTCTTCTCTTCTCCATCATCTTCTTCCATTTTTTGGACCTTCAAGAACAACAACAATCGATATCAGCAAACGAAAAAAAAAAACCATAGCAATATCTACAACAGCTTGAGAAGCAAACGCAACCCACCAATGACAAACAACAGCGTGATCAACAACCCAAAACAGCAACAGCGATACCAAACCAACAATTTTAACCCGGCAAACCCTACAGCGGTAAACCCGACCTGAACCAACTTCAACCCAACACCAACAACAATCGTACAAGCTCAGCAATACTTACGGTGGTGGTGAGGAAACTCCATCGAAGACTCAAAGTTTTATTTTGCTGCTCTAAAAAAGTGATTTCGGCGACGTTCATTTCAGCGTAAACTCCTTCCGGCGAGTTCTGGCCGGATTTGGTTATCTACACAAATTGGGCTTTCTTATCGGATCTTCCCAGTTTCCCATCTCCTTCATTAACCCTAACCCAATTTCACTTTCGGATCCTCCAATCGGGTCATTTATCAGAGCTCCGGCAACACAAAAAAAAGCCTATCATTTTTGCCCAGGTTCATAATTTTTCTATTCATTTTTTGACCCGGATTTAACCCATTTCAATTCGGATCCTCCGACTGGGTTTATCTGAGCTCCGACAACGAAAAAATCCCATCACTTTTGCTCAGAGTTGGAGTTGGTCTGTTGTTGAGGTTCGAATCAAAGGTTTCAGATGCGGAGAACCCGAATTTAATTGGAATAACACGTTGGTTTCGAAAGCTTCTTCTAAGGTCCAATTTTTCAACTCCTTTTCATTTTTACTCAATTTGATATATTGATGTTGTGATTGGCGTGTTTCGTGATGATTGATAATATATTTTGATCGCATGTTTGAATATCTATGATTGTCGTGGCTTTGATTAGATGTTTCTATATTGAAGTTGATGGTTTAATCAAAAATGAGATTTGAGGGGGCGGGAATTGAAAACATTGATAAAAGTGAACATTAATTTATTTGATTCATTGATATTCGCTTAATTCGGGATAAGCATCGACTTGGTTAAATGCGATAGTCTCGTGTGATAGGTCTATTCAGATAGGCAAATGTAGACTCGGGTAGGCAAATTTAGAAATTTTATTTGGTTGAATGTGCGTGAGAATGAATGTTTTCTACTTTATCGCATTCGATTCAAATGTATTCATTCAGCCGGGGAATGCCCCGAGGTCTTTTGTACTTATTCACCGGGAAATGCCCCGACGTATTATGTTGACGGAAAATGATCGTGATGAAGGCCCAGGGCATCGGGTAAAGCATTGGAGCTTAGTTTAGGATTAGCGTAGGTTTACTTTCAGTATTTTTTTATTTTCGGGTTGTAATAATTGGACTGGACATTATATTTTGGATTATTTTGTTTTTATTTGCTTGAGTGATTATGTTTGCGTGCTTTGTGTGGTTTATGCATTTGTAATGTCAAAAATAGTTGATACACTCTACCAAGCGACCGTGGTTGAACCACGGGATCGAGGGGTGCCTAACACCTTCCCCTCGGTCAACAGAATTCCTTAGCCGGAGTCTCTGTTCGCAAACCAGTTTAAAGAGTCAAATGTTTTTGAAAAGGATTTTCCAATGGTGACTTGGCACACCAGATTATGCCAAGTGGCGACTCTGAGTAAAAAATGCAAATAATCCTTTTCCGAAATAAATTTTCATTTCTTGTCACTTAAATAATAAAGCCCTTTCAAACTTTAAAATGAATCTTTTTAAAGCATATAAAAAAGGGGTGTGACAACTTTCACAGGAGACATATCAACATTCATGGATTCTTTGTTATCATTTTTGGGGACAAACTTATCCCATCTCTTGGGTTCTTGCTTATCCTTTCCCCTTCGAGGGTCATGGATAGGCGCTCCTTCCTTTCTAGCAGAAGATATGCTCAACTCCATGTCATGAGCACGAGTAGCTAACTCTTCAAAGGATTTTGGCTTAATGCCTTACAAGATGTAGAGAAGCCCCTAGTGCATTCCTTGGATGCACATCTCTATCGCAGAATCTTCGCTGAGTCTATCTTTACAGTTTAGGCTAGCATGTCTCCATCGGTTGATGAAGTCAATGACTAGTTCGTCCTTTCTTTGCCGAGTATTTGTGAGCTCTACCATGCTCACTATACGTCTTGTGCTATAAAAACGATTCAGGAACTCATGTTCCAATTTCTCCTAACTATCGATGGAGTTAGGCTCGAGATTCGTATACCAATCAAAGGCGTTTCCCTTTAGGGAATGAACAAACTATTTGACAAGATAGTCATTGTAAGTTCCAGCATTATTACATGTCTCGACAAAGTATGGGACATGTTTTTTTGGGTTACCTTTGCCCTCAAATTGTTAAAATTTGGGGGTTGATAGCCAGCAGGCATTTTGAGGCTATCTATCCTTGCAGTGTAAGGATTGGCATATACAAAGGAAGACTTGGTGACAACATCATACTTGTCTTTGAGGGTCCCTACAATAAATTCTCTCAATTGCCCAATCGGGATCATTCCCTCAGCAGAAACTTACACCTCTTTAGTCGATGGTGTTTATTTTACTGGATTTTCTATCTTATAAATCTCTGGAGCTTTTCCCGATGCATGGCTAGATTCTCCGTCTATCAAGCCTTCTACCCTATCCACTATCTTATCAATCCTAGCTTCTTTATTCTGAACATAGTTGGTCAGGCTTTCAATTGCCTTTGTCAGATTTGCAAGCTGCTCCTCTACAGACGAGGCATTAGTTACCATTGCTTGCATGATCACCGGAGATGTTGGAGAGTAACACGAATTATCACATAAGTTTATCTTTGAAGTACTTAGCTTATGTGCTGTAAGTGGAAATGACACATTTGTTGAACGGCCATCGCTCTTTGCGCCAGAGTATTTGGAACCAGAATGCTCAAGTAGAGCAAGAGTCTTCTTAAGCGATTCCGCAACACTGCTTCCTCCTTCCGAAGCACTTGTTTGGGACTTTGTTCCTTTTGGGGTTGAAGATCCAAAAATTGGAGTTGGCGCGGACGACACTAGATGTGTTTGTTGTCCTAGCAAGCCTGCCTTGCTCTTTGTGACAGCTCCTAAACTTCCAAAAGTAACACCAAGGATGCTTTCCACTTCGGCGGAGAACCTTGAATCAACAGCCTTGGAAGCAGTTGATTGAGAATTGATCTTCTTGGAAGTCATTTCGTTATTCTTAAACTTTGAAGTATGAAAAGTTTAGATGAGAGGTAGAGATCGTCCTACTGGGCGTGCCAGAATTTGTTGGACAATAAAATTTCGAGTCCGAAAAATAAATAATTCGAGACAAGAAAATATTGCAACAATCGATATTATTGATTTCAATGAGTGAGTGTTAAAATCTGTATGAATCTTCTGATTCGCCTTTTCAAATATAAATTCAAGGGCTTAAAGCTTAGTCTTGAATTTGATTTGATGGACTTGAGTAGGGCTGGGCATATTTTGGTTTAAACCAAAAAAAATGAAAAACCGAACCGAAATTTAGTTTTGGTTTGATTTTTTGGTTTTTTGGATTGGTTTCGGTTTCAAATTTTAGAAATTTGATTAAACGGTTTGGTTTTTGGATTTACAAAAAAAGAATTCAGATAAATCGAAATTATATAAATAATATATTATAATATATATATATAATTTAATATATATGTAAATATACTAAAAATATAATATAATCTGATATAACATATAAATATATAAATTATAATCATTTAGTAACCCTAAATCCTAATATACTTCTTCGCTTTAGACCCTAACATTAACGTGAAGGCTGCAACAGTGCTCAACCATCCTCAGTTCGTCAATTCATTTGAAATTTCAACATCACCAACGACAGTCATTTGCTTAGTTCATTTTCTCAGTTCGTCACTGCCGTCAGCAGTCGCTGCCAAGTGCGGCCACTGCCATCACGCCAACGGCGATGACTCAGCGAGGTCGATATTTATGGTTATTTCATGCATGTTGAATTAATTATATTTGGGAATGAAAAATAGGTTTGAAAAAAGATTATTTTTCTAGAAAAATCACCAATTTTAAATGTTCACTACTTTAATCTTTAAAATTGAAATAAAAATCCGAAATAACCGAACCAAATTTGTAAAAACCAAACCAAACCGAAATAATTTTGGTTTGGTTATGGTTTTCATTTTCGTCAATCCGAAAATCAAAAAATCGAATCGATATTCAACAATCAAACCGAACAAACCGAATGCCCACCCCTAGACTTGAGGGACTTGATCTTGACTTGTGCTTGAATTCAAGAGCTTTTGAGCTTGTTCTTGAATATTGCGGTCTTGACTTGAACTTTGATGAACTTAATTTGAATGTTTTAGTTTTTTAGAGAAATTGCGACGTTTGATCCACGAGCTTTCTCTTGCTACTTGTTAGAGTTCTGGGGTCCTCTTCTGAATTATGAGACCCCTATTTATAGTTGTAGGAAAAGAAGAGTCATGATGAATATGAACTTTCTTTGACCAATCATATTTAAGTGATGTGGCGCCTTTTATGGGCTTTTATTTCATGGGTCAGCTGCATCAGTTTGACATATGGCACGGTCCCATTGGTTGCTTCACTTGACTTGACATGCCACGTCATTTGACACGTGGTGCTTATTTGGGCCTCTAGAATATGACAATATTCTTGGGCTTAACAAAGTGGGCTCATTGTTTATAGCCCAAATTAATGGGCTAGCCCAATAAAAATTGGACTTTAATTAAACCCATATATTTTTGGACTTAAATAATTAATCTAATAATATTAATTCATAATATTTAGTTACGACTAATATATTTTGAATTTAATATAATCTAAATTTTATATGAATTTAAATTTAATAAAATTGTATCGCCCACAGTATCACTTAGATTTTAAGCAAAAAGGTTGCAGTTTAGAATCATTTAAATAAAACTTACGTAGTGGTTAGTTTTTTAATGTTGTTTCATGGAAGATAATAATAGGACGGTGCTTAATTAACATAAAGTCTTCATTAAAACCCTACAACCAATACATGACACCAACTAATCCAACTTTGTTCCAATTAAACAAGTAGTTGGTATTTAAATTTTTGTCTCATTAGATAATGGAAATATGCTTTGGTTGAAAATTTGTGTGCTTAAATTCTTTTTTTATCCAAAAACATCTATGGGATTACTCTCGAAACTTTATTATTGGATAGTTGCTGATATATTAACATCGAGATTCAGAAAAATATTTAGCGCCTAAAACTAAAGACACTTCATATTCTAATCATATTTTATCTCAAAAGATAAAACAACATACTTAGTGTAATCCACACTATGAATTTTGTGGAGAATAAGTTTACGCAAATCATACTCAGGTAGAGTAATTGTTTCCGATAAATCTATATCATCGGCTCGCTGATGTAAAACAGAATCAAAGCAATTCGAAAATAACAGAGATGTAAAAAGTTATGACAAAATACTATGAAAAGCATGACAACTGATAGTAAACAGTACCTACAACAAAAATACGACAATCAAAGTAAAAAGAACAACAGATAAAAATAGAAATTTGGGAACAAAAACTACAGTAGTAATACTATGAGTACTAGTATAAAAGGAAAAAATGGGATTATGCTTTAGTACTACCTGCTAACCTAACAGGCTAATTTCGTATCCTCTACAACCTCCTATCACCCAAAAAAAAAAAAAAAAAAGAGTAGATACTATCATTGTTGATAAGCCCATACAGATTGGAGCCCAAGAATGAAAGAACTCAAATTTTGGAAGGAAAAATTATAGAAATTAGCATCCTCAAAACTATAATTACAATAAATACTAACACTTCTTCAAAATTGCAGTTTATAGCAAAAGTAGCAATATTTTACCCACTTCATAGTAATAGAAAAATATGTATTTTTCAGTTGTGCATATGTATTTATGAGTAATACATATATATTTGTATATATATTTATATAGCAACATTTTACTTAAATATAAAATACAATTTTTTATTTTTCGTAATTATGAAACTGTTGTTATAAAAGTTATAATTAAGACTACAGAGTTGCTATTTCTGAAATTTTCCCATTTTAGAATATGAATAAAAAATTTAGCACAAGAAGTTCTAACAATAGACAACTATAGAGCCCAAATATTAATTGGCCCCAACCCATGCTGCACTTGCATGTGGTCAGCCCACACTACTAAAAACTTGGCCATTAGCTACCAAGGTTAGTGAGGGACAAATTGTATGTCGGTATTGTGAGGGACTTTGCAACAATGTCCCTCATACAAATTAAATATTTTTATTTTTATTTTTTTATAATAGCGGAGAGGGACATCCCTCACTAAAATATATTGATAATAAAAGACTTGTATTAAATTTGTTATAGCAAGCGATTTCCCTCGCTAAATAATAACAAATAAATTCATATTTCAAAGAAAATTTAAATATAATTTTTAATATTATAATTTTCACTTTTTTAAAGGCGAAGAGGGACATCCTTCACTAAAATATAATGATAATAAAAAACTAATACTAAATCTGTTATAGCGGGGGATTTTCCTCGCTAAATAATAACAAATAAATTAATATTTCAAAGAAAATTTAAATATAATTTTAATATCCATTTTTTAAAAACGAAGCGGGACATCCCTCACAAAAATATGATGATAATATAAAAGCAATATTAAATTTGCTATAACGAGGAATTTCCTTTGCTAAATAATAAAAAATAAATTCATATTTAAAAAATATATATAATTTTTAATATTTTAATTTCTATTTTTTTAAAAGGCGGAGAGGGACATCTCTCACTAAAATATGATGATAATAAAAAATTAATATTAAATTTGTTATAGCGAGGGATTTCCTTCACTAAATAATAATAAATAAATTCATATTTCAAAGAAAAATTAAATATAATTTGTAATTTTTTTAGCCGGTAATAAAACATTAGTAAAAAATAAATGAAAATGAAATATAAGGTATTCAAAGAGTCATCAATATGATACATATAATTATTTTGTGATTTCTTATTGTCGTGAGGAAAGTATCTCACTAAATTAAATATGTAAACTTGAGTATTTAATAAACAACAATATTATAGATTTGCAGCAAAAACAATAACAATGATATCAATTGTTTGATCCCTCAATAATTGCTTTAATTTTTTTTCTTTTCATAATATTAAATTAAATTATTTTTCTAAAAATAACTAAATTTATATATATATATATATATATATATATATATATATATATATATATATATATATGCTTTTTAAAATGTTATAATTGAATGAATAGCTTAGATAGTGATAATTAAAATAAGTAAAAATATTTTAGTGGTATTCTTAATAAATGTTGATGAATTATATTAGCTTATAATTAATTTGATAATGGAACAAAAGAGGTATAGTAGTGTTATAAGTAATACAATAAGTAATTGATTAACTTATAGTTGATATAGTAGTAAATAAAAGTAAATTAATGTAGCGGTATTGACGGATCGTCTTATAATTTGATAACTACAAATATTATTGATTGATTAATCTATACATCAATAATTACAGAAAAATAAAAGAGTATCTTTAATATCTTTATTAAAATAATATTAATTGATTAATTTATACGATAGTTAAATTAAATAAAGTTTATTAGTGATTTTTGTAGAAATATTATTGCCTGCTAAATTATACATTGGCAATTATACTAACCATAAATATTAGTGATATAATGATGTAATATTAGTGAATGATATATTAATATATATTTTGACAACTATACTACGTATAAGTGTATTAATAATAGTTATAGAAATTATAATTGATTTATCAACATATCTATCTATTTATCTATACTATTATAAAAGTATGAATATAAATATTGGTTGACTAAAATAGCCTTCAAATATTGAAGGAATTTTATCCTTAAATATTTAAGTTCAATTAAGATAAAATTATCAAAGAACACCGCAAAATAATATTATCCTGATTTACTTTGGCTAGGAAGTATTCTAATCCAAAACTTTTTTCAAGAACTCATATTCTCAGGAAAAAAATATAAGGCCAGAGGATTAAAACAAAGCATTATCTAAAAAATAAAAAGATTTAAAAATATCCCTCATAATTCATACTATCTTAATATACTTTGGCTGAAATTTCGTAATCCACAAATGTTTTCAAGAAATTAATATTTTAGTGGTAAAATAAATTACAAATATTCGCCTTTTCAGTAATTTCAACTCAACAATGTGATTTTTTTTACATGAATTTACTTAATCATTAATTTGCAACTCACATATAAGGGTGTTCACGAGTTTTATATCTCAACTCTCTATTGTTATATTTATTTAGCAAAATTTTTAGTAACAACGACTAATTTACAATCAAAAAATAAAAAAAATGAAGTACCAACAAATGAAGTACCACTTGTGGTCGATTTTTAATTAATTTTTCTTTTAAAAAATAAGTTTGAAAAAGCGACCACAATTGGTCTTTTTTTTTAAAAAGAAATTAAAAATATCATGTAAAAAGCAATCACTTGTGATCGATTTTTCAAAAAACAATCACTTGTGATTGATTTTTAATTAAAAAAATTAGAGAAAATGGTCTATTAACCCCCCCCCCCCCCCCCCCCCCCCCGTCTTTAGTCGAAATTTCAACTACACACTTAATCTTTAAAGGAGACCTATTACCCTCCCAAACTTTATTTTACCGAATTTATTATCCCCCCAATTGTTGACCTGTCAACATAAATCAATTAATAAGGCATCTGTGCTTTTCACGCGCCTGGACCCACGCCAATATTCTCATTTTTCTTTACAAAAATTATCTCATCTCCATTCTCTTTCAACCTTTCATTTTCAAGAAAAAAAATTCATCTTCCTCTCTCCTCTCTCTTAACACCACGATTTGATCTTCTTTTTTTTTTTTTGAGATTGGTGTTGTAATTTAACTTTTGGTTGTGGATTTGCAAACTTTTGGAGCTCCATCGAGGAGAAAACAGTAGGAAATAGATTCGTTTTTGCTGGAATAACTCCGAATTTTCTCAAGTTGTTCTTGAGCTGCTTTCTTTGCTACTTCTACTGAAACTAACAACTGATCCTTGAACTCTGTTACTTAGATCCTATGAAAAAAAAATTAAGTGAAGAAGATGACGTCTACTGCAAAGTTTAGGTCTTTTGGTTAATTTTCATTTGTTGAAAGTTGAAAAATAAATTTTTTTGGGTGTCTTGTATTGATGCACATTCATGAAATTGAAACAATGATAGAAATTTTAGGAAAGTCGGGAAGTTGGGGTGATAAATAATTGAAATAATTTCTCGTCATTATCGACGGTAGAGGCAATAATTTTGAAGAACTCGTAGCGGCAATTTTGAAAAGAGGCAAAAAAGATGATGGACGAACGATGCTATTGAAAAATCACAAAAAAAGATTTGAGAAGATGATGGTGCAGATTCGATTATTGAAGGAAAATGGTAATAAAGAAGATGAAGAAAGGGATGCCATTGATGAATTTATTTTTGGAACTTTTTGAGAACAATGAAAGGAGAAAATGTTTTATTTGTTAATAATAAAAGGAAGAGTTCTTTGCTAAAAGAAGACACATAGACAATCCATAGATTAAAATGCTTGTTTATGTGCTTGGTAAGTGGAGAGTTCAATTCTTGCTTCTTCTAATTTTGCTTTTCTGGACTCTGTTGCGCCTTGTATAATTTGGAGTAATGAATCATGTATAATTTGCTCCATTTCACTTCATTGATAGCTTTAGTCTTACGTTTTAAGCCCATTGTCAAGTTCTCGGATGAGAAAAATAATGAAATTTGAGATAAGGAGGATGAGGAATCAACATTAATGTATTCAAGAAAGATGAGAAAGATAATGAAATTGAAGATGAGGAAGATGAGAAATACCATTAATGAGTTTTTGAATTTTTCTGTTTTGAGAAAGAGAAGAAGACAAAAAAAAGGTCTTTTATTAGTTGGAGAAGAAAATATTATTTAATAATTAAAAATAATGAAATGTATTATATATGTGGCATTTAAAATACTGATTTTAAATGATTGAAGCCTTAGCTGACGCACCTATTGGGGGTGTTCTCACCTCCCATGACAGCTCAGCAATTAAAGGGGTACTAAATACAGTAAAAAAATATTTAGAGGAGTAATGGGACTTTTGTAAAGGTTGAGTGTGTAGTTGAAATTTCGACTAAAGGTTGGGAGGATAATAGACTATTTTCTCAAAAAATTAAAAAGAAAATAATTTGAAAAAGTAACCACAAATGGTCGTTTTTTATTAAAAAGCTAAATTTAAAATATTATACAAAAAGAGATCATTTGTGGTCGGTTTATGATTAAAAATAAAAAATAAAAATATTTGAAAAAGCAACGCTGATTTTCAATTAAAAAAATATTTCAGAAAAAATGACCACAAGTGGTCGGTTTTCATTAAAATAAATATATTATGCAAAAAGCGACCACATGAGGTCTCTAATAATTAAAAGAATTAAAAAAGAAAAGCATTTGAAAAAGCGACCTCATGAGGTAATATACTCGTGCACGTGATGTATATAGTACGTTTCAAAAGTTGATATGTATATATGTATATGTACTTATATATTATGCAGCGATTGATGTACGGAGTAGTAAAAAACTAACTGAATGTATCTAAACATATTGAATAGTATGTTAATATCAAACGAACACACTACAATTATAATAAATTAATATTTATTATTTAAAATAGTTGTATATCATTATTTTATTAAATGTGAAGTTAACAAATATAGATCTTGTTAGTTTAAAAAAGAAGAAGAAGTTATTATTATTATTATTATTATTATTAGAAAAGAATAAAACCCCAAAATTAAAAATCAGCTTTCTCAAAACTCTCTCTCAAAATCGGCTAATTAAAACTCATCGCGTACAACCAATCTCCGCATCATCGGAGCAACACTCTTCCTCTCTGTTGTACCACCACCATTGACGGTGGCTCTCAAACTCGGCTGCGATGGCGGCGGAACATAGTTTCGAACCGGTTTATGATAATTGATTTCTCTTACAGCTTTTTTTTATGCATTTTTTCGTGTGAAATTACATTACGTGGTTCTCTTTTTCTTGTTTGATTGCCCTACATTTTACCTTTTGGGGTATTGGGGTTTTCTGTTCTTAGGGGTATTGGGGTTTAATGTGCTTCTTGTTTCTCTGAAACTAGCCAATTATTCTTCATTGTTGCTAGTCTCTTTGTAATAGTAAAGAAACTTAAGTCGACTTGATTCTCGATATTTTTAATCTTTTGAATGGTTCCTTGAGATGTCGACCTTTCCATTTATCATTCCAGCATCTCCAGCCCTTTAAGAAGTGCTAGAGTATGAAGCATACACCATGGTCACGGGCCCTTCATTGTTTCTAAGCATACACCATGCCTTTGTTACAACCATCATTATTTAATTTGTAATTAAAGTGTCCAGGTTTTCTTTAAGTAACACACTTGATGTTCCTTCTTATAGAAATATGTCCTTTTGTACATCATAATTCTTCAAGTTCTGAATGTGTGAGCCAAGTGTGGTGGAAATTTGTTCTGTAGTTTTCTGATAGTCCATGTTTCATTTTTCATGAATTCTTAAATCTTGGTGATTTTGAGTTGCTATGCTGATGAAGAAAATAAGTTGCTTGTGATGTTCAATTACAATTAAAGAAAACCACATGAAAGAGCTAAATGCAGTATCAAATGGGGCTATAGGACTAGCAAAATGCGTTTGTCCAATAGAGCACATTTGACCATGAAAATTATAATTTTTTTGGAGTTGGAGTTGGAGTTGTGTTTGGCCATGAACATAAATTAAAGTTGTTTTTGAAATTTTGTGAGAGAAGTACGAGTGAAAAAAGTGAAAACAAGTAAAACTTGTTTTCAATTTTTCAAATATAATTTCGAAATTGTATTTGAAATTTTCATGGCCAAATACTTACAATTTTTACTTTTTTCATTAAAGTGAAAGAATTTTTTGGAAAAAAAGTAAAAAAATTTCATGGCCAAACGGCTATAAGTGTGACTGCATAATTTTAAATTGTCTAAGTCATTTATTAATGGTACTATTTTGATTCAGAAAAATAGGAGAGAAACAACTTTTATAAATTGTTTTATCTCAATGAAGACATATAGAGTCCTTGAACCTTTTGGCCGTGTTTGACTTTGATGCTCTTTGTACATCAATATTCCTTTTAACAGTTTGCATCCTAAATCTTTGAGTTGTTTGTATTTGTGTCATTGTATTACGAACTGGTGCATATTATACAATCTGGTACATAAAGTAGACCATGTCATGTGAATAATTTTTTTACTAAACATATTTAATTAATACTATAGATTAATATTCTATGTATAAATCAATATATAAAAAGGAATGACATCATTTAATGATGATCTTTTCTTGCACATTGGTTAAGTACCTTAGACTAAACATATTGTTGGCAACTATAACCTATGTTTCTTAAAATTGTAGTTAATTAGTATAAATTTCTAGACTTCTTCTTGCTTAAGACCCAACTAAAACAATAGGTCAAGGCTATCTCTTATCTACAAATGTGATCCAATTAATATTTTTTTTCTTTTTAATACATATTGATATTGACATGTATTTGGCAGCTTCACATTCCCATTTTATCAAGTTATGTAATGCTGATAGCATGCTAATATATTTTGTTTGCAGGAAAAGAAGCTTGGGAGGCCGATAATGCATGTTGAGGCTTTCACAACTACACACACAAGGAAGCAGGGGAAGATCCTGATATTGGGTTGAGCCACGAGCTCAACTGACCTGTGTAAGCCTCTATATCTAGTACTAATTACTTTATTTCCTAAATTTATATTATAATGTTATTATCATTAAATTCAGAATCGATATCTGCTACATAAAGAATTTTCGCCGGACTCTGTCAGATGATAGTCAAGACCTGTCACTTTGCCAAGAGCAGAATGAGAACTTGTGTTTTGAATTTAGTTAAGTATGGTCACTTGAGAAGTGAATTAGTGACTTCAAAATGTTTAAATGTAGTTACTTAAAATGTGAACTTGTGTTTAGAATTTAGTTAACTGTGGTCACTTGTGAAGTGAATTGGTGACTTCAAAATGTTTAGGTGTAGTTACTTGAATTATGAATTAGTGATTTGTGTTTTGAATTTAGGTACTTGAAAGGTGAACTTGTGTTTTGAATTTAGTTAAGTATGGTCACTTAGAAGTGAATTAGTGACTTGAAAATGTTTAGATGTAGTCACTTGAAATGTGAACTTGTGTTTTGAATTTAGTCAAGTGTGGTCACTTGAAAAGTGAATTAATAACTTCAAAATGTTTAAGTGTAATTACTCAAAAGGTACACTTCAACAACAACAAATCCAGTGTACTCCCACATAGTGAGGTCTGGGGAGGGTAAGATATACGCAGTCCATACCTCTACCTCTAATGAAGTAGATCGAAAGGTACACGTGTGTTTTGAATTTAGTAAGTGTGGTCACTTGAGAAGTGAATTAGTGACTTCAAAATGGTTAAGTGTAGGTACTTGAAACGTGAACTTGTGTTTTGAATTTAGTTAAGTGTGGTCACTTGAGAAGTGAATTATTGACTTGTGTTTTGAACTTAATTACTTGAAAGGTGAACTTGTGTTTTGAATTTAGTTAAGTGTGGTAATTTAAGAAGTGGATTAGTAACTTGAAAATCTGTAAGTGTAGTTACTTGAAATGTGAACAAGGTGAACTTGTGTTTTAAATTTAGTTAAGTGTGGTAATTTAAGAAGTGGATTAGTAACTTGAAAATCTGTAAGTGTAGTTACTTGAAATGTGAACTTGCGTTTTGAATTTAGTTAAGTGTGATCACTTGAGAAGTGAATTAGCGAATTGAAAATGTTTAAGTGTAGTCGCTTTAAATGTGAATTTATGATTTGAAAATGGTTAAGTACTGTTGTCACTTGAGAAGTGAATTAGTGACTTGAAAATGTTAAGTGTATGGACTTGAATTATGAATTAGTGACTTGTGTTTTGGATTTAGTTACTTAAAAGGTGAACTTATCTTTTGATTTTAGTCAAGTGTGGTCACTTGAGAAATGACTTCGTGACTTGAAAATATTTAAGTGTAGTCGGTTGAAATGTGAATTCATGACTTGAAAATGGTTAAGTGTTGTCACTTGAGAAGTGAATTAGTGACATGAAAATGTTTAAGTGTATGGACTTGAATTATGAATTAGTGACTGGTGTTTTGGATTTAGTTACTTGAAAGGTGAACTTGTGTTTTGATTTTAGTTAAATGTGGTCACTTGAAAAATGACTTAGTGACTTGAAAATGTTTAAGTGTAGTTGATTGAAATATGAATTCATGACTTGAAAATGGTTAAGTGTTGTCACTTGATAAGTGAATTAGTGATTTGAAAATGTTTAAGTGTATGGACTTGAATTATGAATTAGTGACGTGTTTTGAATTTAGTTACTTGAAAGGTGAACTTGTGTTTTGATTTTAGTTAAGTGTGATCACTTGAGAAATGAATTAGTGACTTCAAAATGTTTTAAGTATTGGTACTTGAAATGTGAACTTGTTTTTTGAATTTAGTTAAGTGTGGTCACTTGAGAAGTGAATTAGATACTTGAAAATCGGTTAAGTGTAGGTACTTGAAATGTGAACTTGTGTTTTGAATTTAGTTAAGTATGACCACTTGAGAAGATGAACTTGTTTTGCAACCAGCATCTCATGCATCATTCATCTTATCTGAATTAAAACATCCAGGGACTCAATGTCACTCTTTTGGGGTTATTCTTTTAGACCTTTTGGATGAAGATACTGGTAATTATTTATACACATAGATGATAGTAAATTATTATGTAATTGTAGTTCACTATGTTTATTTTATTTGTAGAAACATCTCTTGATAGGTCAACCACTCGTGAAAAGGTAGCGAGGAAGACCCATATGAAAATTAGAGATGAAAAAGAATTTTGGGTCGAAACATGGGCAGAGGATACTTACATAAGTTCATATCTTACTTAGAATTTATTTTATATCATTTATTATATACTAATTTTACTTTTAATGTAGAATCGATGTGTTCAAGCAATTGAAGAGATCAAAAGTAGTCAATCAACAGACGACCAAGGGAATTCAATCATGCTATCAGAGGAAGAAACTCTCTCCTGCTGGTTAGACATACTTGGGGGCGTGCATAAGGAAAGGGCATACGACCTTTTCTCTGATAAGAACTTTCACCGTCTTTTGTGTGGATTGCAAGGTATAAGGAGTTCTGCTACCATGTCAGATGAGTAGTTTGAGAAGATGCGACAGAAAGTTCGAGAGCTTGCTAGGAAGTACGAGGAGGAACCAAAAAAGGATGGAGGAGGAGCGGCGTAGGATGACACTTGAGTCAGACGTCAA
Source organism: Capsicum baccatum var. pendulum (assembly GCA_030864225.1). Lineage (NCBI taxonomy): Eukaryota > Viridiplantae > Streptophyta > Magnoliopsida > Solanales > Solanaceae > Capsicum > Capsicum baccatum. The sequence goes on from CM061550.1 coordinate 12,087,503, forward strand.
AGAACTCAAGACTCAAGTAAATTCCTTAATCAAACTTACTCGTTCTTCGCCCCCTAGCTCTGATGATGATGATGGTGGAAAGGATGAGAAAGATTAAATGGAGTATTAGGTGGCATTGTTTTAGGTTTGAATTTTGTTAGTTTGGAGTGTTTGAAAGAATTTGTTTGGTGATTGTTTGCATATTGTTTAAGTTGGATGAATACGTATGAAGTTTGGTTGATTAATTTTAATGTCTAAATTATTTTGGAGGTGTTTTTCTTATTGTTTTGTTGGTTAATATTGGTTGTACTTTAATTTTCTATTTAAATATTGAGTTGTAATGCAGTAAAAAACTAATAATAACACCAGATTGACAAGAGATTTCTATAGCTATATCCCTCAAAATATTCTAATATCAAATTAAATTTTTATTTGACTTAGCGAGGGATATCCCTCAATATATTTAAATTTATAATTTGTATTAATTTTCATGTACTAGCAATTAATATTCTATATATTTTTAATATAGCAAGGGACGTCCCTCACTAAATAATCACTTAATATTATATATTTTTTTAATATAGCAAGGGACATCCCTCACTACATTATATTTTTCTATAAAATTGTAAGATCAAAATAGGGATGGCTGAGTCCGTCACTACTTTGCGAGGGTCTCCCTCACTAATAATTAGCAAGACACCTTATAGCGATGGCTGCCCTCACTAAATCTTAATTAGTGAGAAATGTCTCTCACTAAACCGCATGGCTAAAACAAGAATTTTTAGTAGTGCCAAAAGAATTTAAATTACTTAATACGGATCCATTCATTTTGAAATACTTGTTGCAATTTCTTTTTTATAGTTAAATGATATAAATTTTGATAAATATATTGTTACAACTTGGGGAGAACTACACTAAATGGGAGCGCTCAAAGTTATATGAATCCCGCATCAACACATAATATGTATCGATATGTGAATGAAATATAACAAACTACTATGCTCTGCATCCTTCATTTTCAACAGTTATGTACTAGACATTACTAGCTCCGTTGTGAAGACTGTGATACCGACACGACGGGCACAAACGACGATGAATGACTTTGATACCGTTATTACAACCTAGAGAAAATCACACTCCAATCAGTAAGCCGTCTACAAATGGCTCTTTGTGCACTTCGCCCAGCATTTTTTTTTTTAAAAGTTTTTTGTCATTACATTCATGTTTTTGATAGGCAACGTGTATTGATATTTTACTTCTTTGTTCATAATATTTGTTCGAATGTATATAATTAATTTAAGTGAAGAATCATTCATTTGTAGGTTAATTTTCCAGCTGCCACGTGTCTTTTTAGGAAAGAAAATCATCACTTCTAATAAGTATCATCGTCAAATAACATTATCATCATTCACAAAATATATTTGACTCATTAAAAAAGTACTATAATAATGTCACATACGACATCACAATTTGATAAAATATGACAATACGATATCTAAGATATCAATGTTTTGAATCATAGAGTTGGGGTATATATATAATTACAACAATTACACAACACCAAACTTATGCAAATTGACACCTCCTATGCTTCACTAATAGAGACCATGCAAACCCACCTTTGGACAAGAATTGAATAAGAGATCGTCATAATATACCACACTAAAGGTTTGCCTAGGCATGTGGCAGGATGAATTTGACCTGTCATTTTTTCTTAGTCAGTGGTTTCAAGTTTTGTTAGTTAATAAGTCTTTATGAAGTATGTGATCATCTTATTTAAAAGTTTAAAATATTAGAAAGAGCATATTTAATTGTATTCTCAACACGTTCCCTCATGTGTAAGTTGATTATATTCTTTTTCATGGCCAAGCACATGTAAATTCTTTTGATAGTGGAAGACAGCGAGATTTGATGCTGAAATATCTACCTTGCTGATAGCATGTTGAAATGTGTGACCATCCCATCTATAAGTTTAAGCTATATTATAGAGAGCACATCTAATTGTATTCTCAAATCTCAGCAAATCCTACGTGATGCATATCTGAATTATTCAAGGAAAATAAAAGGAAGTTTTAATATTATTGTACAACTTTCGAAGAATATGGTGAGATAGATTGATGCTTTTCTTTCTTACTATGTATATCGGATTCTTACGTGAGAATCAAACCCTCATCGATAAGTTAAAAAATTCGATAACAAACCAACTGAGCTATTAAGACTTTTCAGTAAATGCTAAATATCAATATAGTTATACGAAAATAACAAGTTTTGGAAAAAATTCATCACACCGCAACTTAACTTATCATAACTACTTAAAATCTCAATCCTTTTAAATAACTTACCAAACTCTGTCAATAGAGATTTGTTCATCAATATTCAAAAGCTGAATGTGTTGAATTGTATGAGCAATGTACCATTTAACTTTTAGCACAAATAAGGTATTTAGAATTTAGAAGGTAGATACTTGTTGCTAAAAGCAGGAACAAGAGTTAATGGGCTAGCTGAGCAGCAGCTTTCGGACTGGGCCCCCAAATGACACCTATTCAAACTTTGAAACTGAAAGCCCATTAATCTGTGCTAAATGTGGGCCTCTGTGTGTGTTGTGGGTGGGGGTAGTGGTCAACTGGTATTTCCCTATCACAATCATACCATCAATGAATTATAAGTTACAAATTTAATTTTAGTTTTTAAGTCTTTTTCACAAGAGGTTTTTATTTATATGCAAAAAATTTGAAATAACCATTTTTTTCCATTTATAGATAGATAAGATATCTTAATTCATCTTAAGTTATGATCGAATTATATGATGTCTTCTATCTAATTTGGTCAGACTTCAGAAATATGTTTATTCTGAAATCCGTTGTTAGATATACGTGTTTTTCAAACATATAAATTTAAATTGTAGTAATTTGAGTTTGCTAATCAATTTTGAAAAATTCTTTTATTAATATTAGAGCAATTGCTTCTTCAAGGTTTCATATATGTTTCAATAAAAAGTTGTTTTCTTAGTTTCTGAAAAACAAAAAACATGTTTTTTTAGTTTCTGAAAAATAACTTATACTATTATTAAACTTACTTTTTTTTTTTCCCCGAAAAATTTAGGTAAAATACCTTATAGACAACTCAAAATACTAAACTTCTACTATTTCAAAATTGAGGAAATAGCCTAATCACAGAAATCTACTAGCTGCAGCATATAAAAGTTTAAGCAAATCCTTAAATTTTAAAAATAAAATTCCTTAAATTTTCACAGAGACCACAAGTAACTAATATTTAAATAATTTGTGTAATGTACATGAAAAAACCGAATATTTAACACTATGAGGTAGGATAACTTATAAAATTAGTTATTTCACCTTATAAATAAACAACTAATCCAATCATTTTAGTATAAATATTATTTTTGGAATAGCTCATATATACCTCAATCAAATATGAGATGTAATTAATCTTAAATTTTATCTCGTTATTATTATTGTTGTCCCGTGTATCAAGCAACCCCTTCAACAAAAGCAAAGTCAAGTAGGATTAAGGGTTCATTCAAACTTTTTCGATGAAAAGTGTCACAATCTATATATAACTTTTTTTTAATTTATATAAAGTAGATATAAATCTTTTTAATTTCATGTGTTTAGTTCTTCATATTTTATATATATATATATTTTTAGTGACAAATTTCGACCTCGTAACCAGTGTAATAGTATTATTTTAAAATTTATAGATGCAGGTGATGTCAAAAAAGATACTACATCAATTTTAAATGTTTGGACCTTTTGCAAGATCTTAAATAAATTATAACCTGCAAAATTAATTGTTAAAAAGACACACAGAAACATATTAACCACCAATTATTTATGCCGACATGACCGTCCAATTAAAATACTTAAAAAGTGTTTATACATGAAAAACCTATATAATTAAAAAAGAAAAACAAATGTGTCACATTGTTGATAGATTATGATCTTGGAACATACCTTAGATACTTCTAATAGTAAAATATTAGTAGTGTATTTTACGATCTTATTATGTAATTTCCAAATAACACACCAATATTATCTGGGACGGATCTAGCATTTGAAGCCGGGGCTCATAGAAATCCCCAAACATTTTCATAAACCCTGCAATTATATTCAGAAATTTATTAATTATATAAGAATTCTAAATTTGAAATCCATTAACAACTCATCCGTTCAAAAAAAAAAAAAAAAAAAAAACTTTAGAAGTGCTACACAAGTGAAACCCTAGTTCGAGTCCCCTGGCCAACCCTCAACTTCCTTGTTAATATTAATTTACTTTTTTAAAAATCCACGAGCTTAAAATTTTAAATTCGTCTTTAAATATGATCCTTCGTGATAAGGTCCGGAGAGGATAGAATATGGACTCTATTGTGTATTAAGATGTATATTATCTTAATACCCCTTAATTTTTCTCTCAAAATATTACACAATTTTTTTTCCATCATTTATTTGCAAAAGTGAATTTTCTCAGAACATTTCACAATTTCTTTTTCCACCATTTTAATTTACAATAATAAATAGTTGGTTTAAATAACTCTAACAAATTTTTGCTTTGCTTCGAGGATCTTTAAAAAGATTTAATTTTTTTTTTAGACTATTCCTTAATTTTACATCTTATATTTTATTTTTGTTTCAACTATGTTAATCTGCCGGCATAACATTTCATGCGCAGAGATAAAAGTCTTGCAATTAATCCTAAACCTCTGTATACTAGTTCAACAATACTAATTACGTTTAAGATGGTAAAACAACTTTGTTGCAAAAAAAGTATACAAATTCAAAGAAAGGTATTTTTATAAATAAACATTTCTTTTATAGAAATTATATAAGATATATTATCTCTAATACATCAAACCAAACAACATATAAAAAATAATATCAGCATAATTAATACAAGTATTACTAATACTTTATATTCTGCATTGTTCTTATACACTTACTAATTAGACATAAAATATATGAAAAGATTGAGTGCATTATTATTATTATTATTATTATTATTATTATTTTGGTTACACTGAGAGATTGAGACGGCAAAAGAGAAGAAAATAGTAAGAATTAAATTCATATTTATGGAGTACCTGATAAATGTTTTATGAAATACTTGTGCTAGTATAAATATGTTTGAACCACCATCAAAAGATGTGGTATAATGGATTGGACTGCTTCTTTTTTAATCAGAGATCTTGAATTCGAGTCCTGTATATAAAAAAACTCTTGATATGAAGTATTTTTTTTTGAATGCGGTCCTATACAGCACGAATATACGAGTACCGAACACACCAAATAAGAAAACAAAACTAAAAAATATTTGGACCACCTTGAAATAATAATAATAATGAAATTCAAAAAAGGGTACTACCATAAATAGTTGTAGTAATACCAGCAAAACACGCCAACAACAAAGACGGGACGACCCACGTGAAGAAAGCGTGGCTTAATCTTACGTGGCGTTCTGTGATTGGATAGTGACATATTACCTCGTACGGATCGATATTGACGTCTTTAAAATAGAAATAAAATTGTACGGACAAACTAAAATTTTGAACTCCTGATGTTAACAGAGTGTGTCCAAAAGCCTTTTATGGAAATCTCAACCACTCTCCCCGTTTATTTTTCCTTATCTATTACCATATTATAAATAAATAATTTATTTATTTATACTCATAAGCATTAAATATTAATTTATTATTTAATATATTTTTTAAAATATTAAATTTATTATTATATGCAAAGGTAATAAGTTAAAATTACCCATATCATTCGTTTCCTCATTCCTTTTTATTTGATCGTCTTGAATTGATACCCCTTAATAAATTTCTTACTTTTTAAAAAATTAAAAGTAATTTTATTGATATATTTCTAATTAAATTTTATACTTCTTTTAAAATAAAGAATGATTATATTTATTAAATAAGGACATAATAGAAAGATTTTGTTCAAACTATTCTTAAAAGGTTAAAAAAATAAATATTTAGGAATATAAACACATTTTAAAATGAAGTAAATAAAAAAGAGTGAAGAAATACTATTTATTAACCTGCGTGCCAAGTTAATAATGAATAACTATTAATGGATAAAGGGAAGAAAAAAGGGCCGCCGGAAGTGATAGGGTAGTTGGGGTTTTGGGAGGGTGGGGGTAGGTATCTGGCTTCTGTATGTAATAGTGGACCCAAAATTTAAAAACTGTGAAAGTCCGAAGGTTCTAACACATATATTAACATTCAAAACTTTAAGATTTTGTCTCCAATCAAAACCCCGAATCATCTTCTTGATTTTCGATGAGTTTGTGTTTCTATTATGTACAGTATTGTTTTTTAACATATGCGTCAGATAGTAATAGTCAAATATATTGGACGGAGGGATTTTTTTTATTTTGTTTTGGTAATGGACGGAGGGAGTTAGTTTAACGTGTGTTTAATGTTGTCCATATTATTCTTATCCTCTTTTTCTTTTTTGTTTTTTAACAAAAATATTCTTCCCTTTCTCAGTTGCATATCCATAATCAACATTAAAATATTAGTCACAAGATTAAGAAAGAATTGAAACTTGGAATGTCAAGTCACAAGATAAAGAAAGAACTGAAATTTGGAATGTCAAATAAATCTTAGAAATTTGTGGTGTAAATCATTTCATTAAGATTAATATTAACAATATACCCTATGTAATTTTATAAGTGAAGAGTGAAAAAGATGAATAAAGAAGTCATGGTAAAATAAATTGAAAGAAAATATAAGTAGAAACTACAAATAATAAGAAACTGAAGTAAGAGAGCAACAAATAATAATAGAATTGAAAATAAAATAGTAATAACAATAATACTTGCTAAGAAAAACTAGACAATACTCGACTAACTACTAATCTTCTATATTAATATTTGACCTTCATATCCTCTTAACTAGAGTTATTTCAGTAAGAATAAAAGAAAAAATTTAAAGTTAAGTTATTTTATAAAAAAAATAATGACTAAAAAATTAATATGATAAATAAATTAAAACGAAGAAAGCAATAAGAGCTACACATAAGTACATAAATGTTTAGGGAACCAAGTCCCATATTGCAATTACAAATATAGGAAGTGAAAAAAAAAAGTTATCCACGATTTATTTATCCCTACTTTTCTAGGTAATCTGCTTTTCCAAAACTTGGCAAATATATATTATTATGGTACTTTAATTAATTTTTTTTTTAACTTATCATGTTTGTATTTTGCACTCCCTAGAACTAAAATCAAGATTTGTTATATTAGCTAGTCCAATACCACATATTAATTTCTTAAAAAATAAATCATGATATTAACTAATTATAAAAGACAAGAGGTTGATTTGTTACATAAAATTATTGGAGGGAGAAATATGCCATCATAGATAAATTTAAACAATTTTGAAAAGTACAATGATGTATGCAAATATAATTATTTCTAACTGACAGGGACCTTTTTTTTTTCTTACAAAGCAGTTGGCACCAACAATCTAATTCAATATTTTTTTTTCCTATATTTTAGTCGAATATCTATAAAAAATAATCTTTTTATCTCTAAAAAAATATGAGTAAAGTTTACGTATAATGTACTCTTTGCAAACTCTGCTGATGAGATCTCACAACGAATATGTTATTGCTGTTATTATTATTTTATCTTCTTATGAAAATAGGGTTAAACCTCGCACGTGGTTGTTCATTCTTCAACTATTTTTCTAATAAATGTTAGTACTTCTTTTCGTTTTAATTTATTTATCTTATTTTCCTTTTAAATCCATTTTAAAAAGAAAACATCTTTCATATTTTGACAACTTCTTAATTTGACTCTCCAGACATGACATATCACAAGTTTAAAAGTTATTTAGATAAATCTATGATCTTTAATTTAAAATTATAAGATTTAATTTTTTATTTTTTTTTTTAAATGTCAAATTAAAATAAGATAAATAAAAATAATAATGAGAGATGATTTTTCTCTAGTATCTTAAGTTCCAATATTGTTTGAGGTAAACTTTTATTTGGGTCATAATTTTAACGTGATAAATTATATACGTGATATTGATTTCTGTTGCAATTTCTGAAAAGAACAGCTTCTGATATAAGTTACTATATACAAGAGGGAGTTTCATGCTAAAGCAAGCAGCAGATCGATATACTTGTTTTAACTGCTATAATTATGTTTTTATTGTATCATTCCTAATTAATTATTATAAGTTATTTACGTATTAAAAAATATTTTTTATATGTCTGCTTCAACTGTATCAATCATAATTTTATCATATCACCCCTAATTAATTAATGAAAAAATTTCAGAAATAACAACTCTGTAACCTTAATTATAACTTTTATAGCAACAGTTTCATAATTACGAAAAATAGCAAATTGTATTTGTATTTAAGTAAAATGTTGTTATATAAATACATATACAAATATATATGTATTACTCATAAATACATATGCACAACTGAAAAATACATATTCTTCTATTACTATGAAGTGGGTAAAATATTGCTACTTTTGCTATAAGTTGTAATTTTAAAAAAGTGTTGTTATTTATTGTAATTATAGTCTTAAGGATGCTAGTTTCTGTAATTTTTCCATTAATTATTACAAGTTATCTAAGTATTAAAATTTTTAATAATATTTGATAAAAAAAATAAAAAAAATAAAAAATGATAAATTAACTCTTGATATTTTAAATTAACTTAAAGCCTTATATGAGGCTCACTTGGGTTATTTTCACAAGTAATTTCTTATAGTTATTATGCTATATCACTTTTAATACATGTATGCTCCGCGGCTTCAATCGTGATTTTACTATATTATTCTTAATTATTTATTATGGTTATTTAAGCAATAAAAAATTATATTATTAGTATCCTATATAAGAAGTCACAATAAGTAGCTGGAGGAGGTTGTTCATGTTCGACATGTCTGCGTCGATTTTTTCAATCGTGATTTTACTATATTATTACACCTAAGTAATTATTTTAAGTCATTTATATATTAAAAAAATTTATAATATTTAATAAAAACTAAAATAGATATTTATGAGATGACTGTTTCAACTACTTCAATTGTAATTTTACTAAATTACTCATACTTAATTATTATAAGTCATTTAAGTATTAAAAAAATTAATAATATTTAATAAAAAAAAGTAAAATAGACGTAAAATGATAAATAATTTTTTGATGTTTTAAATTAACATATCGTCTTATATGGAGCCACTTAAAAAAATTCACAAGTATTTTTTATAATAATTTTATTATGTCACTTTTAAATAGTGGAATAGAAAAAAAAATTATAAATCACAATAATTAAGAAATTAAATATAACCAACTATTAAAGTCACAAAAGTTTGAACAGCTTAAAATATCGTTATGCAAATTTCATCAGTCTAAATATAATATTAAATGTCTAACTTAAAATTTATCAACCAAACAAATAAATCTTTTAATTAAATGATAAAATTTAACATATCGTAAAATTTTTAAGGATCAATATTGGGCCATGCGTAGCACGGCGTAAGCCGAATAGTTTTACACTATAATAGAAGCGACAATGTTGAGCAGCTTGGGGTCGTCTGGCTGCTTCAGCTACCTGCTTCAAACGCAATTTTACTACATCACCCCTAATTAATTATTATAAACTGTTTCATTTAAGTATTATAATACTAATAATGTTTAATAAAAGGGTAGTTTTCAAAATGACTACTAAGTTCCTCGAAGTTTCATTATTATTATTCGGAAAAAAAAATAGTTGCTTCAATCGTAATTTTAATGTATCACCTCTAATTAATTATTGTAAGTTATTAACGTATTAAAAATTAATAATAATTAAGAAAGAAAGACAAACATTTTTGATATGTCTGCTTTGGTTGGTTCGACGTAATTTTACGATATCACCCCTAATTAATTATTATTATGAGTCATCTAAGTATTAAAAATTAATATTAAAAAATTATTATAAAGTCATCTAAGTTTTTAAAAAATAATAATATTTAATATTAAATTAACTTGACGTCTTAGATGAGATCCATTTAATTTTTTTCAAAAGTATTTTCTTATATTAATTTTGTTACATCACTTCTAATTAGTTATTATAATTCATTCAAAACATTTCTACTTCGTTGCTTCAATCACGATTTTATTATATCACATCTTATTAATTATTATGGTCATCTAAGTATTATACCACTTAAATTGAATAGTTATATATAAGAGGGAGTTTTATGCTTAAGCAGGCAGCAGGTCGGCATGCCTGCTTCAGCTGCTACAATCGTATTTTTATTGTATCACCCTTAATTAATTATTATAAGTTATTTACGTAATAGAAAATTAATAATATTTAATATAAATAAGTAAAATAAATATTTCTGACATGTCTGCTTCAATTGCTTCAACCGTAATTTTACCATATCACCTCTAATTAATTATTATAAGTCATCTAAATATTAAAAAAAATATTTAATAAAAAAGATGAAATAAACATAAAATAATAAATTAACACTTGATGTTTTAAATTAGCTTGACATCTTATATGAGTATCACTTAGATTATTTTCACAAGTAATTTTTTGTAGTTATTATGCTATATCACTTTTAATATATGTCAGCTTCGCGACTCTAATCGTGATTTTAGTATATCATCCCTAATTACTTATTATGACTATTTAAGCATTAAAAAAATATATTATTAGTATCCTATATAAGAAGTCACACTAAGTAGCTGAAGCAGGCTGCTCATGTTAGACATGCCTGTCTCAGCTGTTTTAATCGTGATTTTACTATATTACCCCTAAGTAATTATATTAGTCATTTATGTATTAAAAAATTAATAATATTTAATAAAAAATAAAAATAGATATTTATAACATGACTGTTCCAACTACTTCAATCGTAGTTTTACTAAATTACCCATACTTAATTATTATAAGTCATTTAAATATTAAAAAATTAATAATATTTAATAAAATAAAGTAAAATAGACGTAAAATAATAAAATAATTTTTGATGTCTTAAATTAACATGACGTCTTATATGGAGCCACATAAAAAAAAATTCACAAGTATTTTTTTATAATAATTTTACTATGTCAATTCTAATTAGTAGAATAAAAAAATATATAAATCTCAATAATTAAGAAATTAAATTATTTAAAAAATATAATTGACTATCAATGTCACAAAAGTTTGAACAACTTAAAATATCGTTATGCAAATTTCATCAATCTAAATATAATATTACATGTCTAACTTAGAATTTATCAACCGAACAAATAAAACTTTTTAATTAAATGATAGAATTATACATAGCGTAAATTTTTTAAGGATCAACATTGGGCCGTGCGTAGCACAGCGTAAGCTCGCTAGTTATTCTCTTATTTATAAGAGACAGTTTAGCAGCTGAAGCAGGCAGCAGGTCGACATGCCTGCTTCAACTGCTACAATCGTGTTTTTACTGTATTACCCATAATTAATTATTATAAGTTATTTACGTATTAAAAAATTAATAGTAATATTTAATACAAATAAGTAAAATAAATATTTCTGACATGTCTGTTTCAGCTGCTTCAACCATGATTTTTTACCATATCACCCCTAATTAATTATTATAATTCATCTAAGTATCAAAAAATTAATAATATTTAATAAAAAAAAAGATAAAGTAGACATAAAATAATAAATTAACTCTTAATATTTTAAATTAACTTGACATTTTATATGAGGCTCACTTAGGTTATTTTCACAAGTAATTTCTTATAGTTATTATGCTATATCACTTTTAATATATGTCTGCTTCGTGACTTCAATTGTGATTTTACTATACTATCCCTAATTACTTATTATGATTATTTAAGCATTAAAAAAATTATATTATTAGTATCCTATATAGGAAGTCACAATAAGCAGCTGAAGTAGGCTGCTCATGTTCGACATGTCTGGCTCAGCTGTTTCAATCGTGATTTTACTACATTATCCCTAAATAATTATTATAAGTCATTACATATTAAACAATTAATAATACTTAATAAAAATGAAAATAGATATTTATGACATGACTGTTTCAACTACTTCAATCGTTATTTTACTAAATTACTCATATTTAATTATTATAAGTCATTTAAGTATTAAAAAATTAATAATATTTAATAAAAAAGGTAAAATAGACGTAAAATGATAAATTAATTTTTGATGTTTTAAATTAACACGACGTCTTATATGGAGCCACTTTAAAAAAAGATTCACAAGTATTTTTTACAATAATTTTACTATGTCACTTTTAATTAAAAGAATAGAAAAAAATATTATAAATCACAATAATTAAGAACTTAAATTATTTAAAAAATATAATTGATTATCAATGTCACAAAAGTTTGATTAACTTAAAATATCGCTATGCAAATTTCATCAATCTAAATATAATATTGTATACCTAACTTAGAATTTATCAACCAAATAAATAAAACTTTTAATTACATGATAAAATTATATATAACGTAAATTTTTTAAGAATTAACATTGGGCCGTGCATAAGCCGGCTAGTTATACACATACGATACACCTATTTTTATTTGTTTAAAGAAAAAGAATAAAAAGTGGGCATGGTTGTGACGTACCAATTTCATAGTTTAGAATGTAAAATGTAAATTCTTGATGTGTCCATGGCATTGAAATACAATAATGAAAACAACTGACTGAAAAATTTAATTTCAATAAATAGTTCTTTTTTAATCACTCTGGAATAAAGGAGGAGGGGCTTGCTAGGGTTAATCAAAAGCATTTTTTCTACCGCATTAGTTCACTTGAATTTACTATTTTTCTTCAAAGATTTGTATATATATTAAAATAAATTTCTTAAATATCTATAAGTATTTACCTGTAAACTCAATATTTATTGCATATTAACTTGAGGGTGTAGGAACATAACATGTTTCCAATCTTGAATTACAAGGTGGAGAATTAAGCCTTTACCAACAAGGACTAATGCACAATTTTGATTATGAATTTTTGTGTATATAATAATTTTTGTTCAAATTCTATATATGTTTGGAAACTCCCTAAATATCTATAAATATTTGATTGTGAACCTAGTTATATTATTCTAGATATTAACTTTAAGTCATTGTAAAAATCATAAATTTCAAATCCTAAATCCACTTTTGTTTACCAACAAGATAAAAGTTGAGATAGCCAACTGGCCAGCTGAACAATTAAAAATTTCCAAGTTAATTATCTTTTTGTTTATATTGTTAGTTTATATAAGTTAAACTCGAAATAATATAATTTAGGAATCATTTGATAGCTGGCTACAATTATGCATGCATTAATAACATAAAGATTAATAATGAAAAAAATTAGGTATTATTAACTTATGTAAGATTTAGTTATTCATGTACCTCCTAACTACAAAACATAATATTATCTATACAAAATTTAATACCGACATAACTCATCTACGAATCAGTTACCAAATGACCCCTTAGGGTTTTTGGTCAATACACCAATAGGGTAGCATGAAGATTATTTATGTGCTGTCAATGGTCCCTATATATGGGTATCACTTCTTAAATTCTTTTTAAAAAAGAAAAAGGAAAAAGAAATAATAATTAATAATTCCCCCACTTGTTGCCTCACATATAGACTCACTTATATTTTCTTTTTTTGGGCTGTCAGTTTGTCTAATGTTAGTGCTTCTTTGCAAGTTTACCAAAAGAAGAAAATATATGAGGTTTTGCTTCTTACAAGTCTTTCCTTAATCATTTGCCTATTTATATCTATTTTTTCTATCTCTAGTGGTTGTATACAACTCAAAGAGGAAAATTTGATAAAAATAGCAAAAAAAAAAATGCCTTCTTCCTTATTGTCTTTTTAGGGTTTTCGATCCTTTAATCCAAAAGAAAATAAATAAAAAAAAATCTTTGTTTTTGTTCCCTTTTCTATCTTCTAGATCTGAAAAATCAAAAGCCAGTATTTTCTTGAATTATTTCTTTGTATTATTTGAAAGTAATTTGTACCTTCTAAGAGTTTACAATATCTTCAATTTTCACTTGTAGAATCTTTTTTTAAATTTTTTCATTTCAATTTTTCCTCTTTTTGCACTTGAGTTTTTGTGAAGTACAAAAAAATGGTGAGAGGGAAAACTCAGCTGAAAAGAATTGAAAATGCAACAAGTAGGCAAGTGACTTTCTCAAAACGAAGAAGTGGACTTCTAAAAAAAGCCTTTGAGCTTTCAGTTTTATGTGATGCTGAAGTTGCTCTTATTATTTTCTCTTCAAGAGGAAAGCTTTATGAGTTCTCAAGTTCAAGGTACATACTGTCTTCATCTTCTACTCCTAGTTTATTTATTGTTTACGCCGAATCGGAGCTCGTAAAGGGCTGAATCTCAGTGGATCGTGTGGTAGCAAGACCATTCTACATACCACGTCGCGTATTTAAGTCATCTGAGGGAAATTATTGAGTTTTTTCTTCATTAACATCATGATTGTATGTGTATATTGGCAACATCTAAAAATGTTAATTTCAAGAATCTTGTTTTAGTAATCAACTTGTAGCTCAATTTAGGATATTTATCCATTATTCAGAAAATTACATACAATAAATATATAACAAGTAACAAGTACAATGATCACCTGCTTTATCTGTACAATAGGGTCCCTTAGTTTATTTTTCCGCATAGCTATTTGTTTTGTTAACTTCTCTTGATTCTCCATTTATTAGTCCTTTAGTTAAATAGAGTAACATAGAAGGAAAAAAGAAAAAGAAAAAAGTACAGGTTCTATTGGGGATTTCATGTGTCATTATAGCTTTGAAGTATAATTTCCATCAAGTGGCAGATAGAATCCTATTATTAGACGATTTAAACACGTACAAGATATAGTAACTAATCTTGTAACTGTACTGTCATGATTCATTGAGATTCAGCCCTTTATCGTTCTGATTTTTTGAAAAAGAGAATATTTATATAAAGTGGTGTGTTACCAATACAATCTTTTAATGTTTTGACTGATGTATGTGTCATTATTATTTGAAATTCTTGGGAAATCTTGATAAAGCTGAACGTTGTACAAAATCTAGATGACTATCTGTATATTACAAGAGCTAATTCAGCAAAACAAGAAAACAAAATATTTGATGTATGTGGCAAAATGTTTTATTTTGGTTTCCCATTCGGTGTCCGGTACCCGCATTGGAGCCCGACTTATCCGGATTCGCGCCGGGTAGGGCCCCATTCGGGGGATAGGCGCTCCCTACCAAAGATTTTTCCATACCCAGGGCTCGAACCCGAGACCTCTGGTTAAGGGAGGAGCAACCCCATCCATTGCACCACATTCTTTAGTGGTGGCAAAATGTTACTACTTGGGAGGTGTAGTGCCTTTTTCTATTTTACTATAATTAAAATGAATTTCAACTTGAAAGTTGAAATGAAATTGTACTTGCTACAATTTTGTTGTTCCCAATACCCCCACCAACTTTTGCCTGTTTTTAATTATGTTCATGAGTACTTAGGTACTTATAAATGGAAGTGGATCTTTAATTTCTGCTAAAACTTATTTTAAGTTTTTACTTGAGTCACCAGTGTCATCGATAACAGTCTTTATACCTTCATAAGGTAGGAATAAGATTTCGGCATACACACAATCCTTCCTTAATTCTATTTGTGAAATTACACTGAGCCAGCATATATGTTGTTGTAAATAGTGAAGAGTACTGCACTTGGAAGTGATGTTGAATATATTTTGTGGCACCTAAGAAAATATCTATAGTATTTTTTACTTCACCTTATAGACTGCTATTTATAGTACATACCAGCTCTTCAGTGTTTCTGGTGTACGAAAATGTAATTGCATTATCATCTTTTGCTTCTTTTAGTTACTTCATTTCTTCATTTCCTTACTTTCATGCTTTGGTTCATTAGTCATTTTATAAAGTTATATCAAGTTTAAAGCTAGGGTCTATTGGAAACAAACTTTCTATCTCACCTTTGAGGTAGTTGGATGGACTGCGTACACTTATCCTCCTCAAACCCCACTTGGTGGGAATACACTGGGTATGTTGTTGTTGTTGTTGAAGTTCTTTAAAGTTCTATGTTGCTCAAACTCTCCAAAAATATCCCTGGGTATGTGCGTGTCAGGTCATTCAGAAGTTGTGTATTTTTGAAGGATCTAGCGCAGATGTTGCGTTATTTTTGGATAGTCTGTGCAACATAATTAAGAAAGGAATTGTGTATGAAACAGATTCTCCTGATCACTTAAATCTGAGGAATTTCATGATCCATAAAATTATTCATGATTTTCTTAGTGATGTTCTAAGATCTAAGAACCATCATTTAAATGTTGTATTTTGCAACAAGGTCATTTTTAGAAAGTATATTTGTTGGATAACGCCAACATTCTGGCTATGGCAAGGCCCACGAGCGGGTTTGGGTGGCTAGAGTCAGAGTCATGGTCGAACATGATGCTTGCTTGATGGACTTAATTAGTTAAGAAATAAAGTTACGCCTTTACTATCAACTATAGCTTTTGGCAGGATAGTAAACATTTGATTCCAATAATATTGATATTCAGACTTTAGTGGGAACAGTAAGGAGTCAGTTTGGTTCAGAGACTATTTATACAAGAATTATATATAAGAAAAAAAATAGTTTTAATTTCCAATTTAACTTGGAGATGCTTCTTTGTGATTTTTTTTTTTTAATTTGCTCTCTAAATTTGGTTCACAGACTATTTGTATAGTAAGAATTATTGGCTTTGGTTGATTTAGCATATACTCATAAAAGTTCAGTATTACTACCAAATTGTTATTAATGAAAAAAAAACTGACTTTGACTTAATTAATTTGTTGGATAATATCATTGTATTCTTGCTCCCCATCCATGCAAAGGTGAAGTCATAAGTAGCTAGTGAATTAGCAAAAAAGTACTTCATGAAGTCTTAATTAACTCCTAATTGTATAACATAATTCGAATGAAGGCTGATCGATAAGTCACTTTGGCATTGAGGGGTGAAATTGGTTGCAAGTTGGAGCTGCAATAGCTTATGGTTATTATAGTAATGGATGGATGATATGATAAAACATTGTTTAGAATATGATGCATGAGTATCTCTCAAGCAGCATGGAGAGTTAGCTGATCATATGATATAATAAAACATAATAAGAAAGGTAGTCCGGTGGATGAAATATCTCGCGTTATCAAAGAATTCATGGAAGGACTGCATGCATCCATCCCGATGGATGGGGTATAATATATACTAATAGTATATGATAAAAACTTACACTGTCACACACACTTAATGTATACACCAAACTAATGTTCTTTACCATGGTTAAATGATTAAATTAAGTAAAATACGTGTTAATTAATCACAGTTAAGTAAAATGAACTCCAAATTCAAATACATGACATTCATGTGTTGGTTTAGTATATACACCGGTGCATGTATTTTGAGATGATGAGTTTGATAGTGTCATTAGGTAGGCAGATCTCTTAATAACAAGAAAAAGAAGAAATCATAATCTTCTAGCTAGCTAGTAGTTTAAACTTTTACGTATGTTTAAGAATCCTTAAATAATATGCTAAACGTATATGGTAATTAATAGTAGTTATTATTATAGAAAATTTGTCTATGTATATATTGTGTGAAAGAACCTACATAGTTAATTTTGAGAGAATATAATTATGCTCTCATGCATATTGCAGGCAAATAAATTGCATTTGATCTCCATTTTACATGCTTAACTTCTTTAGGTATTCACTTTTGCAACATCAAGAACAAATAGAAATGGTTCTATTAGGTCATGATCTGGCCACAAAATAAAAAGATGAACCATTTCTATACTTTTAGATATATAAAGTAATTTTTTTTTCCTATTCATTCATGATCTGGCCCGAAAAGAAAGAAAATTGATCATTAAAATGAAAAGTTGTTTGTGTTTTTTTTTCCGAGATACAAAATAGAAATCCCTAAGTAGCTTTAGATTCGGGGACTCTTGCTATAACAAACACAAGGGAAGTCCATAAGGAGTGACAATTGTCCGATCCTATGAAGATTCGCTATTGCTATAATTTCGGTGGTTTCCCTTAACTAAGCCATTGCATATGTACCGATTGATTCTTCAACAACCCCACGGTCAGAGCTCTGGCTTGTCGTATTATCTTGAGAACTTATGGTTTCATATTCTATTTCACTCTGGGGGTTCTTTTCCTACACTCTAGACATCATATTAAGAGAAAAGATGACGACAACGCCAATAATAACATATCCTACGTAATTCCATAAAGTGAGGTCTGATGAGGTCAGAGTGTATACATACCTTTATCTCTATCTTAGAGGTAGAGAGATAAGTTCTGATAAACCCTCAACTCTAGAGAAAAAATACAAAGCAGTACAGAATAAGAAAGTAAAGAAGTCATGAAAAAATACTACAGAATGCATGACAATCATTTGGAATAATAATTGCTATAAAAATAATATAATAATTGAAGTACATGTAACATATAATAACCTAAATCAATGGATAAGAAACTACAACACGTGGAAGCATAAACAAGATAACACTCTATTGCCTATCAACCTTCTACTCTAACTCATGTCCTCCATAATTTCTTATCTACGATTAAGTCCTTTATAAGCTAAAGCTACATTATATATTGTCTAATTACCTCTCACCGCAAATCTCTCTTCAACCTATCTCTACTCTCTCCCTGAAATCATTCATAGCCAATCTCTCACATCTCCGCGCTTGGACATCCATGTATCTCTTCTTCACACATTCAAGCCATCTCAGCCTTGCTTTACGCATTTTGTCCTCTACAAAAGTAACTCCCACCATGTTTAAAATAGCTTCATTTCTAATCCTATCATTTCTAGTATGCTCATACATCTACTGCAGCATCATAATTTTTGCAACTTTCATCGTCACGCTTGACTGGCAAATACTTTGACCCATCCAATATAATTGGTCAAACCCTAGAACTTACCTTTAAGTCTTGGTGACACCTTCTTATCGCAAATAACTCCGGATGTGAGCCTCATGTTTATCCACCCTACACCTATACAGTTCGTGATATCATCATTAGTTCCCCTATTTTCTTAGATAATAGATCTAAGATACTTGAATATTTCTCTCGTTTGGAGGACCTATTTATCAGGCCTCACTTCATGCCAGCCTCATGTTTTATGTTACTAAACTTGTACTTCAAGTAATTTGTCATGGTTCTAATCAACCTAAACCCTTTGGACATCAAGGTCTATCTCCAAACCTCTATCTTACCTTTAATTCCACTGTGAGCCTCATCAATTAAAACTATGTTATCCACAAATAATATGCACTATGACACCTCTTTTTGGATATGCAACATCAATTCAGCCATTACCAAGGCAAACAAAATTGGGCTAAGAGTTGATCATTGGTGCACCCCCATCACAACTGAAAGTACTCTTAAGTCTCCTTTTACGGTCCTTACCTAGGTATTGACTCCAACGTACATGTTCTTGATCATCCTAGTGTATGACACAAGTACATCTCTAGCCTCCAAGCATCTTCACAGAGTCTTCCTTGAAACTTTGTCTTAAGTCTCTTTTTGGTCGATAAACATCATGTGTATGTTCTTCCTCTCCCTATCTATTAAGAAAATAGACCTTAGGTTTCTCGAACGCGAGAGCGAGGGATAACCCAACGAATGGAAAATCTCAAAGGGGAGATGGAGGCAAAACCATGCTTTCAGAGAACTAACCCAGCCCGATCAGAATCTTATCTGATTAGCTTATAAGGTGACGACTGTTAGACCATACAAGGAACTAATTATCAAAATTTGATTGAAAAAATGGAATTTTTCTCAACCAAGTCTCTTCACTCATATATACCATGATTAATACTCCCTTCGTCTCATTTTATGTGTCATAGTTTGACCGGATACGGAGTTTAAGAAATAAATAAAGACTTGATGATTTTTGCCAAATTATCCTTTATTAAAAGTTGTATACTACCACTATTTTTAATTAAGTGGACTTTATAAGTGGGATCAATAAGTGTAAAATGAAATTTTATCCTTAAATAGTTATCAAATAAGGAAAGATGACATTCTTTTTATGATGGACAAAAAAAAAATAATAACACATAAAATGAAACGGAGGGACTACTTGTTATAAAGCAGTGCCATATATTTATTTTTGTTTTCCTATATAATAATTAGTTGATTTTAGCTAGTAAATTCTCATTGTGATTAATTTTTTTATTTTTAATTTTAGTACACATAAGACAATAGAACGCTATCAGAAGAATGACAAGAGCCTGGGACAATTCAACAGAAAACTACCTGATCAACTTACCACTGAGGTAATTTTCCCCATCTTTTTCATTTTTTGCCTTATAAGTATTGTTAGAGTTTGGGACCTCAATTTTGTTGAGTCGGTCTCGAAAAGTTTGCGGTGCGACCCATGTTTGTGATTTTTCATGGGGTATGGACCTGTATGTTTTTGAGCCTAGGATTTATTTGTACGCACGTATTATGCAAGTGCCTTTAGTGGGTCGTTTTGGATGTAACAAAAATACCATTGAGACTACGTCTCCAACCTTGTACTCTTCTCCGTCATAGTGAATTTCCTCGGCCTCTGCCCATGATTTTTCCCGCAAGAGTTTTCACGTAAATCGGTGTGTTCTTCTTGTATTTCTTTTGCTTGTGTGTTTGCTTAATACTGTCTGATTCATAACAAGTATCGATGATATTCTCCAGTTCTTTCTTCTTAAAAAAGGTTAAGTATGGATGTTCTAAAGCAACTAAATGATAAGAGTTTGCAGAAGTGTACAGATAATTAATTGAACTCAAGAACTTAGGTACTTTTTTTAAGCTTTAAATAGTATTCCTTAGACCCTTCTTTTAACGTAAAGTTCCACATTTTAAGCATCAGTGATTTGCAAATAACATTTGATCATTATATGCAAATAATGTCTATATCAAAACGCCTGTAATCCTGAGACAAAACTGGTCCATCCCAAATTCTGGATTTTTTTGTATTGTTATTTGAGTTGATAACTATGTTGCTCGGACTATTTAAAAAGTAACTCTTTATATGTGTGTCAGATTCTTCATAAAACTATACATTTTTGGAGGAATTGACTATGTGCGATAGTGTTTTAATTTTGGAATGTCAAACCAATGTTAGCATAAAACAGATTATATAAACTTAAACAATCTTATACATAAATAATCCTATCCATAATCCTTTGTATTATTCAGGAACGTTGAACTTAATAATTTTCACATACACATAATAACAGTAATTCAATAAAGAATTACTTACCTGAATTCTCCATGGTTTTAGCAGAAGCAAAAGCGTAATAGCAGAAGCACTGAATTGTTTCTCTCTCATTTACCTTACTTTCAGAATAATTGTGATGAGCTTATTATTCTTTTGGCAGAGAGAGAACCCCTTTTATAATGGGAATAGTCAATTATGTTTTCATGTTCCATCAACGTGATTGGTGGATACAATCATTATCCTACTAGGAGTCAGTAATTGTGGATACAATCCTGGAGTCAGTAATTATCCTACTAGGTAACTTTCCATATAGATTAAGGATTTAACTTATTCAATTATTATTAAACCAATAAATAAATTAATTGTGTGGGCCATAAAAATTTACTTTCTTCCACTTGACATATACAATGTTAATTTAATGGTTTAATAGGTACGTCAATCATGTGCACTATTAACGTTAAATCCAACATCATTTGTCATCGTTAAATAAATCAACTAAAATGAGTCATGGCGGTTGTACGTCCCTTTACTTGACATAGTTCCTTCCATGTACTACAATATTAGTCTATTACCTAACATAACCTTTCAAATACATAATGGGTCCAACGATAACACTTAGAATACTTTATCTAAGTCAGAACCTGTTATCATCATTCACAATATTATGTATACAAGAGAAAACAGGTAACAACAAAAACATATATAATTTGAGCTCAAAATGTCAATTACATATACATAATAAAGACTTTACATAAAATCATTCATTGCTATCAATAAGACCCATTCTTTCAACATGTTCAATAAATGTTTTGGGCGGTAATCCTTTCGTCAAAGGATTAACAATCATAAGCTTAGTGCTAATATGTTCAATTGACACTTTATGTTTCTGGACTTCTTCTTTAACCGAAAAGTATTTCAATTCCATATGCTTAGCACCTTTTGAATACTTATTGTTTTTAGAGAAGAAAACTGCGGCAGTATTATCACAATAAATTTTCAGCGGCCTGGCTATATTGTCGACTAGTCCAAGTCCTGAAATAAAATTCCGCAGCCAATTAGCCTAGACTGTGGCCTCAAAACATGCCACAAACCCAGCTTCCATAGTGGATGCAGCTATAACAGACTGCTTCGCACTCTTCCATGATATTGCTCCTCCACCTAACAGAAACAAATATTCAAATGTGGATTTTCTTGTATCCACACAACCAGCATAATCTGAATCTGAATATCCAACCGCATCTAGATGATCAGATCTTCTATAAGTGAGCATATGATCTTTCGTTCCTTGTAAGTATCGTAATACTTTCTTTGCAGCCTTCCAGTGATCCATTCCAGAATTACTTTGATATCGAACCAGCATTCCAACAGTAAAACTGATGTCTGGTCTTGTACATGTTTGGGCATACATAAGACTCCCAACTATTGATGCATAAGGAATATCTTTCATTTGCTTTCGTTCCAAGTCATTCTTTGGACATTGATTGAGACTAAACGTATCTCTTTTCTGAATTGGAACGGGACTTGATGAACATTTTTTCCATTCTAAATCTCTCTAATACTTTATTAATATAGATTTTGTGAGACAATCCTAGCAATCCTTGTGATCTATCTCGAAATATTTCTATTCCAATCACATAGGATGCCTCACCCATATCTTTCATTTCAAAGTTAGTAGAGAGATATTTCTTGGTATTATGCAACAAACCAAGATCATTAGTAGCAAGCAAGATGTCATCAACATACAAGACTAACATAATAAACTTACTCCCACTGACCTTCAAATATATACACCGGTCAACAGTATTTTCCTTAAATCTAAAGGTGACAATCATTTCATTAAACTTAAGATACCACTGTCGGGAAGCTTGTTTAAGTTCGTATATTGACTTCTTAAGTTTACACACCATGTTTTCCTTTACTTTAATAGAAAACCCCTCAGGTTGATTCATATAAACTTCTTCCTCTAAATTTCTATTCAGAAAGATTGTTTTCACATCCATTTGATGTAGCTCTAAGTCATAATGAGTTACCAAGGCCATTATAATTCTGAGTGAATCTTTTCTAGAGACAGGTGAAAACGTCTCTTTATAGTCAATGCCATCTTTTTGAGTAAAACCTTTGGCAACAAGTCTGGCCTTGTGACGTTCGATGTTGCCAGTTGAGTCGCGTTTGGTCTTAAAGACCCATTTACACCCAACTCTTTTGCAACCTTCGGATAATTCAACAAGGTCCCAAACTTTATTTTGTTCCATAGATTTTAACTCATCTTTCATAGCATTTATCCATTTATCAGAACTATTGCTTTCAATGGCTTGTGAAAATGAAACTGGATCATCATCAATTCCCAAGTCAGTTTATGACTCGTGTAGATATACCAAATAATCATCAGAAATAACAGATCTTCTTTGTCTTTGAGATCTTCTTGATGCTACTTATTGTGATTCATCTACTACAGGTTCATCAATTATGACTTTATTAGTAGGAGCATTAATTTGTTGTTCTTGTTGATTACTTTGTTGTGCAACGGCTTCAGGAACAACAAATTTAAAAGAAGTACAAGATAGAGAAATTTTCACCCTAACTTCTTTAATTTTCATATTACGTGGTTCTTCACTCTCGCTAACTTTGCCATTCTCAATGAGAATCTAGCGTTTTCAGTTTCAAATATTCTTGTACTATGATTAGGACAGTAAAATCTATACCCCTTTGATTTTTCTGGATAACCAATGAAGAAACCACTGATTGTTCTTGAATCCAGTTTCTTTTCTTGTGGATTATAAACTCTAACTTCTGCCGGGCAACCCCAAACATGCAGGTGCCTCAAACTAGGTTTCCTACCAGTCCACAGTTCAAAAGGTGTCTTTGGGACTGCTTTACTAGGAACCCTATTTAGCAAGTAAATGACAGTCCTTAAAGCAT
The DNA here is from genome assembly GCA_030864225.1 of Capsicum baccatum var. pendulum. Lineage (NCBI taxonomy): Eukaryota > Viridiplantae > Streptophyta > Magnoliopsida > Solanales > Solanaceae > Capsicum > Capsicum baccatum. Next base: position 12,111,660 of record CM061550.1, read on the forward strand.
ACATCCATAACAAGGGAGGTAAAGATGAATTACTTAACATACTCCTAACTATATCCATTAATGTACGATTACGCCTTTCTGCCACATCATTTTGTTGTGGTGTGCTAGGCATTGTGTATTGAGCACATATGCCATGCTTTTTGAGGAATTTAGCAAATGGACCTGGGTGTTGTCCACTTTCATCATATCTTCCATAATATTCATCACCTCTATTAGACCTGATTATTTTCACCTTTTTATCTAGTTGTCTTTCAACCTCAGTAATAAATACCTCTAAGGCATTAATCGCTTGAGATTTTTCTTGCAACAAATAGATATATCCATAACGTGAAAAGTCATCAATAAAAGTGATAAAATATTTTTCTTTATTGAAAGATGTGATATTAAAAGGACCACATATATCAGTGTGTATAATTTTAAGAAGCAGTGTGCATCTTGTGGCTCCTTTCTTTGTGTGTTTTGTTTGTTTTCCTTCAATACAATCTACACAAATATTAAGGTCAGTAAAATTTAAATTTGAAAGAATTTCATTCTTAACTAATCTTTCCAGCCTTTCTTTAGATATGTGACCTAAACGTTTATACCACAAGTAAGCAGATTGTTCATTCACTAAACTTTGTTTGGTACCAACATTATGATGCAGAGTTAAGAGTGTTTCGGTAAAAAGATTATCAAGATTCAGTTTGTATAAATTATCATAAAGAGTACTAGTACCAATGACATAATTATGCTTAAACAAACTAAAACATCCATTATCAAAATTAAAAGAATATCCAGTCTTATCCAACTTAGACAAAGAAACTAAATTTCTCGAAAGAGAAGGAACATAAATAGTTTCTACTAAATCTAAATGACGTCCAGTATCGAGAATAAGACGATAAGTCCCAACACCTTCAACTGGAGCCGTCACTCTATTCCCTATGTAAACAAATCTTTCATTTTTGTTTATGGTTTGGATTGTAAGGTATCCCTGCATAGTATTAGAAACATGAACAATACAACCAGAGTCAATCCACCAAGTATTATAAGGAACTTCAGTTAAATTTGATTCGAGACATGTATAAGCACAAGACTTACCTTTCTTCTCAAACCATGCCTTACGTTTCAGGTAATTTTTCTGAAAGTGTCTAGATTTTTCACAGAAATGACACTTTTCATTCTTGTTCCCTTTCTTATGTACTTGAGATGAGGACTGATTAACATTAAGTTGTTTCTGTTGTCCCTTACCATGCTTCTTTCCTTTCTTTTCAGCTCCTTGATGATTTACATAATTAATGGAGTGGGTTCCTTGATTCTTTAGCCTCGTTTCCTCTTGAACCAACATACCATGCAATTTATGCGCGTTCCATTTGTCTTTCACGGTGTTGTAATTCATTTGGAAAGGACCATACTCAGACGGCAATGAGTTGATAATGAACTGCACAAGGAAATTCTGTTCCACTTCCATTCACAATGACATAAGTCTTGCTGCTATGTTTGTCATTTCAATGACATGCTCATGCATAGTACGTGAACCATCAAACTTCATGGTGGTCAAAGTACTCATTAGTGTCCCAGCAAGAGACTTGTCAGCAGTTTGGGAAGACTCTTCCACAAGCTTCAGAAGTTCTTTCGCACTTTCAGTTTTGAGAAGGGTAGACTTAATGTTGCCCGCAATATTCATTCGCATGAACATTAGGTCTAATCTGTTAGACCGATCCCAGTACTTATAATAAGACTTTTCTTCATCACTGCTAGCTTTAGTAATAGCAGTTGGCTTTTCAGAGTAAAAGTGCAGCATCAAGATCTAAAACTCCAAGATGAAATTTGATCTGTTCGCACCAATCTGAAAAGTTAAGTTCATTAAAAGTCGTAACAGAGACAGAGTGCGAATGAAGGGCAAGTGCTGAAATAGAACCTGCTCATTTGTTAATACTTTGAGTTACGAGTTTAAACACATTATCAAATTCATAAATAACTTACTTAAATGTATATTGATGTTCTTCTATGGGCGAAACATCAAAATACAACTTTAAACATAATGATGCTTAAAATATATTTAACACAAAGGATAATATTTAATGGATCAATTAATAATATTTATCATCTTGGGTAAATAAATAAAACTAACGATACATCAAAATTATCTCTTTAATATTTATTGGTCATACGAACAAACAATCAACCTTTAGGTGATCCACAAATGTCTTATGACCAAAAATTTAATTTATTCATAATTATTAGATCAATTATAAGCATCAAGATTAATGGGTAATTAATTTAAACTTTAACCTTTATTTTGAAATTAATTTCATAAAGATTCGACCACTTTGGTGATTAACGAATCTTACATTTATGATTCCAAGTTATATTAAGAAACAATAAATTTTACTATTGCATACTACAACGTTCTAACAACAAAGAGTTGTTACTTTAATATTTAAAATAATAAAGATTAAACTCATATTATTTTAAATAGAATCAATTATAATAATATCAATATTTCAAATTTCGTTATTCAATGATTGTGAAATTTCTAACAAACATAATTAAAATTTACAAGATCTGGAGAAACATTAATTTTAATGGAAAATCACTTGTTCCGAAAACCAGGCTTTGATACCACATGTAAGCATAAAACGGATTATATAAACTTAAACAATCTTATACATAAACAATCCTATCCATAATCCTTTGTATTATTCAGGAACGTTGAACTTAATGATTTTCACATACATATAATAACAGTAATTCAATAAAGAATTATGAATTCTCCATGATTTTAGCGGAAGCAAAATCGTAATAGCAGAATCACTGAATTGTTTTTCTCTCCTTACCTTACTTTCAGAATAATTGTGATGGAACTTATTATTCTTTTGACAGAGAGAGGACCCTTTTATAATGGGAATAGTCAGTTATGTTTTCACGTTCTATCAACGTGATTGGTGGATATAATCATTATCCTACTAGGAGTCAGTAATTATCCTACTAGGTAACTTTCCATATAGATTAAAGATTTAACTTATTCAATTATTATTAAACCAATAAATAAATTAATTATGTGGGCCATAGAAATTTACAACCACAACATATATTGCTGTTTTATGAATATGAAGATTGTGGTTTAATTTGTACGTACTTAAGAATATGCTTGCTTTGCTGAGTCTCATATTAGTAATGTTATTGAGAAATTAATACTCATATATTTTGTGTAGCATTTGAAAGAGGAGATTGCAACCATGACTAGAAAGCTCGAGTTTCTTGAAGACTCCAAAAGGTTAATTGTCTCCTAATTTCTGTTTAGAGTAGATATAAAACTAGCAAATTAAATGATTATATATGAACAAATATTCCCTCCACCACGACAGGTGAAAGCTTGGTGAATGGATTTTGGTTAAAAAATAAATAAATTATGAAATATTTATTCTTTGCATCACTTTTATCGAGGTCTATCAGAATCAAAGGGATAAATATATCTCCGAACTATGATAGGTACATATATATATATTACGTCATATTTTGGATACACATATATCTCTACCGTTAATTAAATAGTACGCATATGTGTCTCACATTATCAGTAGGAACATATGTGTAACCAAAGTATGACGGAGGATATATATGTACCATTTATCATAATTCAGGGGAATATTTATCCCTTTTCCGTTCTATTTTTATAAGGTAAGGCAAGGATGCGTATGCACCACCCTCTCGCAGTGCCAGCTTCAAGGTGAAGCCTCTCAAGCAAAGGCTTTTTGGAGTTTTTCTTTTACAAAATATTGAGTATTTTTGAATATTTTTCAGTTTCAAATTAATGTTGTTGGCTCAAAAAAAATTAGCTTCACTTTAGGAATTCAAAAATAAAGTTGATAATTGTTTTTAACCATACCATATTAAAAAAGATTTCTTTTTAATATTGTTCAATCCTAAAAAAAAAAAAAACTAATAAATAGGGATAACTTAGAATTAAAATAATAGTTAAAGTGGCACAAAGGGAGTAGAAAGGAAAGAAATATTTCTATCAGATAATTTTTTTTTTTTTTTTTTCAAATGCATATATTGCTTATAGAGTTTCTATAGCAATTGCCTCGGCTGGCAAAAGCTTTTAAAAATTGAAACTGATAAAGTTTTACTTGAGGTCAACAACGTTTCAAGCGAAATTGAATGGATTAGGCGTACTTACAATTAAAATTGAAATTATTGGGAGAAATCGATTAGAAAATAAATTTATTCATTACTTTGCATCTCAAAAAGCTATGAAACTGACTTCAAACAAAACATATATACTAAATATATATATATTTTTTTCAAAAAAAACAAGTTAAGGCCTCATTTTGAAATTTCGCTTCAGGCCACCAATTATATTGAGTCGTCCCTGTCCTCTCGATTTGTGAGATTACATTGGATATGTTGTTGTTGTTATAGTTAATTATTTGTGCATTGTTATTGCAGAAAGCTTTTAGGACAAGGTCTAGAATCTTCCACCTTGGATGAACTTGAACAGGTAGAAGAACAGTTGGAAAGAGGTTTAAGCAACATTAGGGCAAGAAAGGTGCATAATTTTCTCCCCTCTTTCTCTCTCTCCATTATATATATACACGCACAAATAACTCTGTAAGTATGTATTAAGTGATGAAAAACACGTTAAAATTGTTACGTGTTTGGATAGGAGTGTTGAAACTTATTATAAAAATTGATGTGTTTGATATGTCCTTAAAGTTATCTTCAGAAAATATAAATTTAGTAACTATATATACAAGGAGTAGAGTTCTATTTTGGGAAGAATATATTGAGGACAAGGAAAAAAATAAATAGTGTTAAAAGTACTTGGTCTAACCGGAAGTGTTTATAAGTTTGAAAAGGTAATATAAGTTGGGGTGATGACTAGCATATGACTGATTTTAGCTTATAAATTTAGGTGTTTTTTTTTTTTTTTTTTTTTTTTTTTTTGGTATTATATCTTATTAATAGGAGGGGATATAAGCCTTACCTCCGAGACATACAACACAAAGGTTGAAGACATCCTTTCACAAAAACAGGAGCAAATCCATTAATAATACTCCTGTGCCGATACTAGCAAATGAGGTTTAGCTTACAAAAAAATTAGCCTTATCAAATTTTGTCCTAATACTAGTAGGCTATTGAGATTTATCTGGGAGAAAAGGGAAGTTGTTGAAATGAGAGGTATACCACAACTTCATTACTGGTTGTGGCAAGCTTTGCTAGCCAGTCCGCAACTTGATTTGCCTCTTGATAACAATGAATTGCCTCAGCATTGGCCTGGTTCATCTCCCACATTATAAATTTAGGCGTTTACCAAACACATAGATATCAAACTATACGAGTTCTCATTGTTTATATCGCTCTATTTAAATCCATTTGGATACAATATTATACAAACTGATTTCCACGATGTAGGGATTAATTAGGTCTACATGTGAGATTACGCTGGGTATGTTGTTGGATTAAACCTGTATTACACTAATATATAGTACGGTAAGTTCTGTACAATATCTACACATCTCTAACAATATTAACACACACACATATATATATTTGGAATTTAGGTGATGTTTTTTCTCCATCTAGCTAGTGAAGCTTTGACAATTAAACCTACCATGTTTTTGTTTGTTTGTTTGTTTTATTTTGTTTCAGAACCTGTTATTCAGGGAACAGATTGCTCAATTGAAGGAAGAGGTAAAATACCTTTGAAGTATACATAATAATAATATCCATTAAAGTAAAAAATTGTTAATCCCCATTTGGCTTGTATATAAAGTACATTTTTTTTCCCTTGTCTCAGGGAAAAATCCTATTGAAAGAAAATGCAGACTTGAAGAAAAGGGTGAGATATTTGCATATATATCAATTCCTTGCATATATTTCTCTATGTTTAAGCTTAATTTGGTTAAGACATGGTAAATGAAATTGGATTAATTACTAAATTTGAAATACTAGTATAGAGATCGATAAGACTTACTAAGTGACTTCTTCTCATTTGCATAAATATAGGCCTTTGATGAGCATAAACAACATAATCATATAGTAACTATAAGATATCTGAGATGAACATAATAAGTTGACCTGGACAGTGTCATTACATTATAACAGAAAAAGATGCAAGATATTAAAAATGTGTTGAGAAAGGTAGCTAGGTTGTGCTGTGGTTTAGCTCAATTTGAATCTTCGTCGCTGAAAAATTATATTATATACGTAGATAATAGAACAATTTTAATCTTGTCACTACCTATAAATAAACCCTTAATGAGCAATTGTACTTGGTTTCTATCATCTTTTTCTTCTTAGTGGAGTGCTATATAATATGGTCAACACCATAACCAATATTTTAGCCTTTTGCTATCAGTAGATCATACTCTCTCTGCCTCTCAATTTATGTGATATTATATATATCCTTTACATCTTTTCATATTTAATTATAATAGTGTTACGTTAAACTTTTTACGAGTAATTTTTTTTTCTTTAATGATATTATTTATAATCGTTTTTTTTTTTTTTTTTTTTTTTTTTGTCTTTCAGTCTGAGATGCTATCATTGACTTTGACAACAATTGCTAAAGAAAAGAAAGATGATGGAAGACAAATTATGGAAGTAGAGACAGAGCTCTTCATTGGACTTCCACATACTAGAAAAAATTCCTATTAACTTTTCTTTTAATTGTAATTATAATTTATAGAGTTGTAATAAAAACTAAATTACTCTTAGTATAGTTTTTTTTTTCCCGTCTATCATCAAGTTATTTGTTAATAATAATAATCAAAATGATAGCTCTGCTGAGAGAAATGTATATATGTATACATTTTATTTGCTTTTATAATTAACGTTTTCTTTATCTTAATTAATTTACTAATGAGTTAATACGTACTTCATATTTTCCATCCTCTTTCCTATGATGCTTCATCTATTCAGACCTGAAATCGATCTGAATTATGTAACTGCGATAATGTATCACTTAATTATATACGGATATACATACTAACAGGAGATCGATGCTCGAATTTTTTCCCCTTAAATCAAGGTTGGGAAGAGGCACACTTTGATACCATTGATGCCCATGACTAGCGTGGTCCTTCTCCATCGAAGAGTCACATATTCAGAGTTGACCACACCATTACTTTTATTGAGGTGTGGCCACTGTCTCTTAAAATATAATACTTATATATCAACTTTTTAACATAAAAGAGAACGAAATTAGCGTTCACTCCCTTGGGATAAAAATATTTATTAGCAGAAATTAATTAAAAGCTTAAAATTTTCAAATTTTATGGCTCATTATAATCCTCTCCATCCATTTTCCCTGTCTCTATCTCCGTTGTAATTAATAAATTAAAAAAATCGTTTATCGTGAAAATGACGGTGGAGAAAGGGCATGATAGCCTTCTTGACCAAATAAATAAAAAAAAATTTGTTATTAACATTCTTAGTTATTTAAAATAAATGATTTAATATACCAATGACATTATCAGATAACATGATAGATTATAACTACATGAAGTTTAAAAGTTTTAAGCAACAGCCGCAGAACGCCCTAACAGTGCCTCCTCTCCTAATTTGTCAACTTTTGCTAACACCTAACTTTTCTTATGAATACCAATTAAAAATCTAATTAATTACCCTTTGTCATTATGTGGTGTGAAATTTTTGGAAAAAAAAAATGAATTTGATCTAAAATAACCAATCTTATACTATTTAAAGACAAAAGATTGGAAAAAATTGACTTTATAAATAGTCTTCCATCAAAATAATAGCCATCAAATGTATATTTATTAATGTATAGTATACATTTTTTTTATGTAAATAATACGCTTTTAACTAGCTAATGCAATTTGTATAATCCACCAGCCAAATATGCCCTTAAGATTATCTTTTTGTTTTGGTTTCCATCCGGTGTTTGGTACCCTCATTGAAGCTTGCCGACTAATTCGTATTTGCTTCGGGTAGGGCCCCAATCCATTCGGAGGATAGTGCTTCCTACCAGGGATTTTTCCATAGGGCTCCCTTAAGATTATCTTCAATGTGAGCTAGTTTAGCTCAACAAATACTATAAGTACATGACATCCCTAATCTACATATTAACTTGTACTTCCAAATATTTGAGATTATGATCAAAATTTTTATCAATTTTCCTTGAAATTTTGCAATTCAAAGATTCATATATAAAGTTTAGGTGCAACCTTATTCATCTTCTTGATTCCTCACAATTTTCTTCAATTTCTAAGATGGAAATTTTGACTTCTTCTATGTTAGTTCCATCTAAGCTCAATACTGAACATATATATATAGTTCCATCTAAGCTCAATACCGAACATATATATATATATATATATATATATATATATATATATATATATATATATATATATATATATATATATATATATATAGGGCGGCTCAAACGAATTTGTAGCGTAAGGCCAAATTCGAACAGAGGTCTTACATTTTTAAGAAAAAATAATTATTTTTATAAAGTCTATTTTTAAAATTATATAATCGATTTCTTCTAATAATTTATTTTTAATTAATAATATAATCAATGCTTTAATTTCTTGACACGTAATATTCTGGAGTAGATATATCAAAATCTTAAATTTTTTTATATAAAAAATTTATTTTTCTATAAATAGTATTTAATATATATTTTAAAATTTAAAATTTATTATTACTAAAAAAATGAGGCCCCTCAATGACTTTTTTACTTATTTTCTTGTCTTTGATAAATAAGTTAAAAATTTTGTACCAATATTATTTGTATATCATCTACGCACATTTTATAGGGGTGCGGTAAAGATAGTGGTGGTGGGGATGGTAGCTATAGGGGTGGGATCATTTTAACCCGTAATTTTTAGTCTAGACCTAAATTTATTTGTGTAAGATTCACTATAAACCTATAACACAGAGAATTAAAATCTTAGATCCTCCTTCGGATGTATGTATTGGTGGATACGGAGCGGACAATCAATATGGAGTGTCATTTATGTGAAATTTATCGAGAAAATATTTTTTAAAATTTTTAACCAATATCAAATTAATCACATCCATAATCTAGATTACTATTTTTTCTCCATCCAAGAAAGATAAGAGTTACTTAGAAATGTAACAATGAATTAATTAACATGTAATTGTTATGATATATATCAATTATAGTGAATGTCTATCAAGATCTATCAAGATCTATTTGATGTCTATCAAGATTTGATGTATTTGTCTTTTAGTGTGAAACTAGGGCAAATTCCCCCTATAAATAGAAGGGCTTCCTTCATTGTAAATCATCCCTCAAGAGAAGAAATAACAATTACTCTCTCTATTCTGTCTACTCTTCTTCTTTATTCTTTCTTGTTTTATATCACGTTATCAGCACGAGACTCTACCGCCTCAAATTTGAAGGCTAAGGCTAAGGTATTTTTTTTTATTTCTTTCTTTTTTCATATGGCTAACAATCTTACGAAGTGTGAGTTCGTTGCCCTTCAAAGTTCGGGCAAGAACTATATTTCATGGGTGCTAGATGCTGAAATCCACCTAGATGCTATGGGTCTTGGAGATGCCATAAAGAATGCAAATACAACATCTAGTCAAAATTGTGCAAAGGCTATGATTTTCTTGCGTCATCATCTTGACGAAGTTCTAAAAATTGAGTACCTTACTACTAAGGATCCACTCGTATTGTGGAATAGCCTAAAAGAAAGGTTTGACCACTTAAAGATGGTCATCCTCCCGAAAGCACGATGTGAGTGGATGCATCTAAGATTTCAAGACTACAAGTCTGTTCATGAATACAATTCTGCCATGTTCAGAATTTCTTCTCAATTGAAACTTTGTGGAGAGACGGTCAATGATAATGATATGATGGAAAAGATGCTCTCCACTTTTCATGCCTCGAATGTGCTCTTACAACAACAATATCGAGAAAAAGGTTTCAAGAAGTATACTGAACTGAGTTCTCATCTTCTCATGGCTGAACAAAATAATGATTTGTTGATGAAAAATCACGAGAACCGACCAACTGGATCTGCACCATTTCCTGAGGTGAATGATGTGCACGCTCACCATGCTAGGCGTGAAAAAGGTCGCGGCCCTGATCTTGGACGTGGTCGTGATGACCAAGAAAGAAACCCTGTTACGGGTGTTAATAATTCATCAAACAAAAAGAGAAAAGATGAGAAACGTGAAACAGTTACTTGTTTTCGATGTGGCGGAAAAGGACATTATTCACGTGATTGTTGTGCTCTCAAGCACTTGGTTGATCTTTATCAAGCATCACTAAAGAAGAAAGAGAGAAATTCCGAGGCTAACTTTCTCTCTGAAAATAATGTTGACATCACATGTTTGGATGTAGCAGACGTTTTCGAGCACCCTGAAGGAAAATTGATCACTTGATTGGTGATGGTTCCTTAAACATGAAAGAATGAATTTGTTTTATTTTTATTGATAATAGTTAGTGAATAAAGAATCATGTAAAAGTAATTGTTTGCATGAGTATTAGATTTTGATTAATATTGATTAGTTCAATTATATTATTGTAGTTTATTATTGATTGAATTGAATTTTAATTTTATCATTATTTATTAAAAAAAAAGGACGATAGTACAGAGGTTTACTTTTCGCATGAAACAATACGTGGAGTGCTTGCTTTGCATTCATTACAATGCAAAATTATCATTCTTTACAATATTTTGCAAACAATATGATTAAGATTGCATTCTGTAATGTATTCTTTATATTAACATTCTTTAATATAATAATATTCTCATATGATTATGTAATATAATAATATTTTTATATTCTCATTTCGTAATACGATTACAATTGCATCTCGTACTAATTGGATATATTTCTTTTTAATTAGTTAGTTAAAGTGTGATTAATAATTTTTTATATTATAAGTTTTCACTTTGTACAAAGATTTAATATATATTTTCTTTGGTGCATGTTATTTTATTTAAATATATGGATAATTTTCAAGAAGATATTTGTTTGATTGATTATGGCACCACACATACGATATTCAAAGACAAGAAATATTTCTCTCATCTAAACATGTACAAGATTAATGTTACTACAATTTTTGGTAGTGCTGATTTGATTGAAGCCTTCAGAAAAGCCATTATAATTTTGCCCAAGAGAACTAAACTTATCATAATAATGCTATGTTCTCTCCTAAGTCTCGGAGAAACTTGATTAGTTTTAAAGATATCCATGAAAATGGTTATCATATCAAGACATTTGATGAGATGAATCTTGAATATCTTGGTATCACCAAGAATGTGTCTGGGCAGACATGTGTTGTTGAAAAGTTCTCTGCTTTATCTTCTGGCCTGTATTGGACAAAGATTTATGCAGTTGAGGCACATTCCATAGTAAACCGGAAGTTTACTGTTTCCAATACTTTCGTACTTTCACATGATCGTTTGGGACATCCAAGATCAATAATGATGAGACGAATAATAGAAAATTCAAATGGGCATCCATTAAAGAACTTGAAGGTTCTTTCGAATGGTGAATTTTCATGTAATGCTTGTTATCAAGGCAAGTTGATTGTGAGACCATCGTCAACAAAAGTTAGGACTGAGTCCCCCCGCGTTCTTGAAACTCATACATGGGGACATTTGTGGACCAATTCACCCACCAAGTGGGTCATTTAGATACTTCATGGTCCTAATAGATGCTTCTTCTAGATGGTCTCATGTGTGCCTTTTGTCATCTCACAACTTGGCATTTGCAAAATTATTGACATAAATAATACGATTACAGGCACAATTTTCTGATAATCAAATCAAATCTATTCGCCTTGATAATGCTGCAGAATTTTCATCCCAAACATTTAATGACTATTGCTTATCGATCGGGATAAGAGTGGAACATCCTGTACCCTATGTTCACACTCAAAATGGCCTTGCTGAGTCATTAATTAAACGTCTGCAGTTGATAGCAAGACCATTACTAATGAAAACTAAGTTGCCCACTTCTATTTGGGGTCATGAAATTTTGCATGCTGCAATACTTATTCGTCTTAGATCGACAAATTATCATAAATTTTCTCCGTTGCAATTGGTTCTGGGTTAAGAGCCTAATATATCTCATCTGAGAATTTTTGAGTGCAGTGTTTATGTGCCGATAGCACCACCAAACCACAACAAGATGGCCCTCAAAGAAGGTTAGGAATTTATGTTGAGTTTGAATCACCCTCCATTATTCGCTATCTTGAACCATTAACGGGAGATATGTTCACTGTTCAATTTGCAGATTGTTGGTTTGATGAGATACTTTTTCCAAATTTAGGGGGAGAAGATAGTGACATCAAAAGAGAAATTTTGTGGAAAAATTCATCACTATCTCATGTTGATCCACCTGCTTCTATTTGTGAGCAAAAAGTACAAAAGATTATTCATCTGCAGAGAATTGTAAATCAAATGCCGAACGTATTTATAGATTTAAAAAGGATCACTAAATTATATATTCCTGCAGAGAATGTCCAAATTCGAATTGATGTCCCTAAAGGACCATCCATTAGTGTCATAACTGATGAATCTAAAGCACGCTTGAAGCATGGCAGACCATTAGGTTCTAAGGATCGAAATCCTATAAAAAGAAAAAAAATGGTCAAGATGACATTATGAAAGATCCACATACGAAAGTTCAAGATTTGAGCAATGTTGATATCCCTGAAGGAATCAATGAGCCTGACACTCAAGAAAATGAGGAACTATCCATAAATTCAAGTGATGTTGAAACTAATCTGAATTGATCTGAAATAGTAGTGGATCATGTCTTTGCATATAATGTTGCAATGAAAATCATGCAAGATAGCGAGGATCTTGAACCTAGATCTGTCACAGAATGTCAACAAAGAAATGACTAGCCAAAATGCGAAGAAGCAATTCAATTTGAATTGAATTCGCTTGCCAAACGTGAAGTTTTTGGACCCATAACTCAAACACCTAATGGTGTTAAGCCTGTTGGTTATAAATGGGTCTTTGTGCGAAAAAGAAATGAAAAAAATGAAATACAAAGATATAAAGCACGCTTTGTTGCACAAGGATTTTCATAACGTCCTGGTGTCGATTATGATGAGACATATTCACCAGTTATGGATGCAATAACATTGCATTATCTTATAAGTTTCACTATCCATGAGAGACTTGAAATGCATTTGATGGATGTGGTAACAACCTATCTATATTGATCACTTGATAATGAGATATACATAAAAATTTCTGAAGGATTTAAAATGCAGAAAGCATATAGTTCAAAACCTCGGGAAATGTATTCCATTAGATTGCAAAGATCATTGTATGGTTTGAAGCAATCTGGATGCATGTGGTATAACCGTCTTAGTGAATATTTATCTAAAGAAGGTTATACGAATGATGAAATTTGCCCATGTGTTTTCATAAAGAAAACAACATCGGAGTTTGTTATACTTTCTGTCTATATCGATGACATAAACCTTATTGGAATACCAATAGAGCTTCAAAAGGCAATTGATTACCTAAATAAAGAGTTTGAGATGAAAGATCTCGGAAATACAAAGTTATGCCTTGGTCTGCAAATTGAGAGTTTGACAAACGGTATCTTTGTCCATCAATCTGCCTACATAGAAAAGGTGTTGAAATGATTCTATATGTATGTAGTACATCCATTAAGTACTCCAATGGTTGTTCGATCACTTGATGTGAATAAGGATCCATTTCGACCTCAAGAAAAGAATGAGGAACTCCTTGGTCCTGAAATGCCATATCTTAGTGCAATTGATGCACTAATGTATCTTGCAAATACTACAAGGCCTGATATTTTCTTTTCAGTAAATTTGCTAGCAAGATATAGTTCTGCTCCTACTAAGAGACATTGGAATAAGATCAAACACATATTACGGTATCTAAAGGGGACTACCGGTATGGGCTTATTTTATTATAAAGATTGCAATTCTGATCTTGTTGGTTATGCTGATGCTGGATACTTATCGGACCCGCATAAAGCTCGGTCTCAAACAGGCTATGTATCATATGTGGGGGTACTGCCATATCTTGGAGATCAACAAAGCAGTCTATCGTAGCCACTTCATCGAATCACGCTGAGATTATAGCTATTCATGAAGCAAGTCGAGAGTGTGTGTGGTTGAGGTTGTTACACCCCTTTTTTTACTCAAGAAGATTGATGTTAATGTTTGAAAGGGTTTTATTATTAAAGTTACAAAAGATGAAAATTTGTTTCGAAAAGGACCTTTTATATTCAAAAGTCAGAGTCGCCACATGACATAATCCGGTGTGCTAAGTCGCCTTTTAAAAATCCTTTTCAAAACGGTTTTGACTCTAAAACTGATCCGCGAATAGAGATTTCGGCTAAGAAATTCTGTTGACCGAGGGAAAGGTGTTAGGCACCCCTCGATCCTGTGGTTTTACCATGGTCGCTTGGTCGAGCATATCGGCCAATTTGACACTACGAATGTATAAACCACACAAAGCACGCACAACAATCAATCAAGCAAAACCACACAAAATAATCCAAAATTTAGTGTTCAGTCCAATTATACAGTCCAAAATAGAAAAAGAATGTGAAAATGTAAATCCTATCCTACCCTACACTAATTTTATACTACGCTCCCATGCTACCCGATGCCTCGGGCCTTCATCACGGACGTCCTCCAAATACAAAATACTTTGAGGCATTTCCCGGCGAATAAATACAAGTGATCGCGGGGCATTCCCCGATTAAATGAATACATTTCCAAATGCAAGAACTAAAACCAAACCATTCAACTCAAATTCCATATTCAAACATTTAACAAGAAACCTTATTCCTAAATTTTGCCTACCCGAACCTACATTCGCCTATCCATTTCAACATATCATAATTCTATCATGTTTAAAACAATATTCATGCTCATTACAAATTAAACAAAACAACAATAAACCAAAGTTAATCTAAATTCAACTTTTTTATCAATTTATCAATTCCATCCCCAACTAATTGACTAATTCTTCGATTATCAATTCAATTTCTCACATCCAAATCCAACATCAACTAACCCATAGCAAAGATTCGAACATGCTCAAACAACAAATCATTTCCGATTAATTGACCAACTTCAACATAGAATCACCCAAAACAATCAAACTTGCTCAAACACACAATCAAGATCATATCATTAACCAAAGCATTCCATCCATAATATCGGATATCATAAACAAAGAAATAAGATAGTAGAGGTTAGAAATGGACCTGATTTGGAACTTTTAGAAGAATATTATAATAAAATCCACTTTCGAGAACCTCAACTTGAGCCTCAACAATGACAAAAATCCAACTTGGTATCGCCAATTCTGATTCAAACAAATTTTAATTCAAGAACACGAACTCAATATAAACCTACCAATCAACCACTTAAAATAGAGATAACAAACCCCCCAAATCGAGATTCCAAAGATGAACACCAATCTCAAAACCCAAAACCAGACCTAGATAATTCGATGAGATAGAAACCTGATGTTGAATGGACGATAAAGATTCAATATAGATAGAATGTTTTCTGTTCAGGACCAGCCAAAATTAATGGGTTCTCGATGGAATCTGTGCGTGTATGAATCATGAGGGTATAGAAGAGAGGAACAAGAATGGAGTTTCTGTGCGTGTATATATGTTGCTGTCTTTCCTTCTCCCTGCCTTCAATCTCTGTGTGTGCGTGTGAATCATGGTGTATCAGTGTGTGTGTGTTGATGAGGATGAGCGTCACTGGTGAATAATAAAAAGGAAAAATCCACTCTAAAATGGCGTATGTATATGATATATGTATCCAATCCAAAAGGAAAAGTCAGGTCCTTTTTTTTTTTGACCCTTTCCAGTGAATACTAAAGATGGATCCTCCTTTTTTTCTCGAGGATCATGTGAAGGGGTAGGAAAATTAGGGTGTGACTTGAGGTAGGGTCGGGGTAGGGAGGTGAGGTAGAGGTTAGGATAAAATCGGTTAAGGTAAGGGTTGTTATTTTTTGTCTTTTTGTGAAGGAATTATCACTCGGGGTAGGATACATGGTAAGATGAGGTAAAAAAATAGATAAAATCAATGTTGGAAGGGACAAAATTAGGTGTCTACAGCATGCCTCCTTCGAATGTAAACACGAAGTGTTTTCAAACAAAGAAGTAGACAATGAGACAAAATTTTGTCCCGATCATTATTAAAAAGGAATGAAATAGAAGGGAGCAGGGCAACCGAGTCTTAACTTAGGACATCCTATCTACCTAAGTTTTGAGGGAATCTAGTGACAAGTATCTCAAAGGATTGGAAGGAGACGGATTATACCGAGTTAGAGAGTCGAGTGAGGCCTTGTTGAGGTTTCATTCCGCGACTCTGTCATTACATCAAAAATAAAAATTAAAAATTAAAAACATAAATGAAATTAAAAAAATCATATCTATACAGCTTCTCTGGACTTTTGAGTTGAGTTTCATCACCCTGTTCTTCAGGCGGGCTCCTGATTTGCAATTTCTTCAACTTGTTGCTTGATTTTAAACTTCTTCACCCTGTTCTTCAGGCGGGCTCCTGACTTGATTTTTTCAACTATTGACTTTCAATTTTCTTTCTCTTTTTGCTTGACTTTCAACTTCTTCACTATGTTTCTTGACTTTTCATTTATTCACCCCGTTCTTCCGGCGGGCTCCTGAAATCACATCAAAACTAAAAAGAAAATTATCCCAAACCAAGATTATATAAAGAGATCATTTTCTAGAAAAGTGAAGTTCCAAAAAACAAGAATTAAATTTTGCCCCAGTTTATCATCAAAGGACTGTTGTGAAAGTCACATCATCTTAAGAATTAAGGAGAATGACTTGACTAAAAGGTACGTATTATGGGAATCATGGGAGATGACTCGACTAAAAGGTACGTCTTATAGGAATCAAGGAGAATTACTCGACTAAAAGGTACTTCTCATAGGAATCAAAGGGAGTGACTCGGCTAAAAAGTACATCTTCTAGGGGTCAAAGGGAATAACTCGACCAGAAGGTACGTCTTCTAAGAGTCAAGGCTCAATTTAAGATGTGTACCACCTAACAGATGAAGACTAAAATCCCCGGACAAGAAAGTGTGTCTCAGAGGGATATAGGATGATGAATTTTACCATGACTGTATTATCAACCCTGTGCAGCAAAATTGCCTCTTGCCTTTGTAGAAGTGAGGAATTATGGCTTTTGTTGTTTAGGATTAGAAATCCTTGATTTGAAGGTAACCTGTTCCTGTTTCATACAAAGAAAACTTCTGAGTTTAAAACATAGTGGCTGGTTTGTGGCTTTGGCTTTCGAGGCAATCGCTCTTGCCCCAATCACATTTAACCTTGCTTCGAACCATTAGCATACGTCATTGGCTTGCTGCATCATTAACACAAACTCAGGTTATTAAGAGTGACAGAAACGAACACAATATCTTTGCTTTGCCATGCTTCTCAGATAGACCTTTGAACCTTGGTATTTCCATGAGTTCCCCAACTTACCTATTGACAAAACTTTCTACATACCCTTTTTGGCTCACAATCACGTCTCTTTCATATGCTAGCTTTTGTCTTGCTTTGTGCAATTAATAAAGATGGTAGCTAGTTTTAAAATCTTTTCTCACTTGTTTTGACACGGACTTGACTCAAAGACAAGAAAAAAAACAGAATGATAATTTTTATTTGGATAACTGACTCAAGAAAGATAAACAAAAATAAAGAAAAGAAAGAAAAGAAAGAAAAGACAATGAATGTCCCCATTTGAAATAAAGAAACGACAAATTCATTGAAAAAATGACAGTCAAATCTAATGATTATGCCATGCATTTTGGATTAAGCAACTTGATCTTTTCATCCAAACTTTCTACCAATTGTTGATGAGTTAACGGCCTTGAAACTGAGTTACTTCCTTAAGTCAATTGCATTTATGACCTCATTCGGGTAGTGGCTCGTTGAAGGGTTTTCGTCAACAAGCCTCTCTTATTTTTTCTCAGCTCACCATCGCCTTATGGTGCCCGTGAGGGTTTTCACCAATAAGACTCACTCATTTTTATTTTTCTCAAATTACCATCGCCTTACGGTGCCCGCGGGGATTTTCACCAATAAGACGCTCATTTTTATTTCTTTCTTGATTTCTTATGCTGAGGAAGACAAGTAGTTCTCAAATGCATTATCATATGCCTTGCATGCTTATCCTTAACATCCTCAAAGATTGATCTGAAGGTCTTTCATTGGTTGTAACTTGTCTTTTGGATAGAGTTAGAAAGAAAGGATGGCATGGGTCCCGAACGACACTTGAAGTGGGGTGGGACTTACAACTTTTGAAATCGACTCAAATGATGAGGATTAACCCATGCCCCAGTTTCTTTTGATTGGGTGACTCTAAACTATTTATTGGTTGGACCGAGCCCTTAGTAGGGCAGCCTACGTATCTCACACCCGAGAGAAGAGAATTAGGTCATGCGTAGTTCTGACAGCTTATTCTTTTTTTTCTTGTTTCTGACTTGTTCTTCTTCTTTTTTTTTTTACTTTTTTTTGTGATTTTTCTGACTCTAACTTCTTGACAATCTTTTCTTCCTTCGTGGACACATTTTTATCTTTTTTTTTTGAAACTTTCTGACTCTATTCTCTTGATCTATACTTTTCTGTTGAGCTTTGTTGGCTTTATATTGATTCCAAAAAAGGGGTATGAAAGAAAATAACACTAAGGCTTAAATGGGGTAAACAAAGGATGACACAATGTTTGAATAGCAGAATAAAATGCCTTCATCATATCAATCCTTGAAAAATACTAGTACATAGCATGCAATGTGAAAGTGAGAGATGAAGATCATTTGTGATATTTTTACAGCACTAATTTTAACTGAGATTGTGCGTCGCTACTTCTTATGCCAACTCTATCTTTGTTGTACATTCCTCATGCTTTTGTGGAGCTAATTTTTCTATTTCTTTTGATGTAAGATCACACATCCACTATTTGACCTAATTGAGACATGTCTTTCAAATACTGACCAAGTTATACTCACAATTCTCAAAATAATTGTCTTAATTTTTAAATAAGGCTTCAACTTTATCACCAAATGCCCCAGCACTCTATCTATTTTCTCAGACGCTCTCTTTTTCTAACTTTAACCCTTTGATTCAATGCTCATACTTAAACTAACTTTTAAGATCTAGCTGAAAATTTTCCTAGCATGTCATATCACTAGAGTCAACATAAAATGTACTATGTAAAGAAAATAAACAAACAACACATATTTAAAACACAAAGAAAAATGGGACACTTCATTTAGTTGAAACAAAAGATTGAAGGTTTTGAACATAAATGACAAAAGGACAAAACAAGATAGATCCCAAACTACAACCCTGAAATAATTTAAATAACAAAAAATAAAATAAAACAAACTACCAGACCTGTTCCTAGTAAGGAGAGAGATGACTTCTCAATTGCTCAGCCTGACATCTTAGCCACTGGTTTGCATATCAGCATGACTAGAGTTCCCCTCACTGTCAATGTTCTGCACCATAATTGATTTATCTTGAACCATCTTTTCAATTTCTCTTTTCAAATCTAGACAATCTTCAATACTATGACCCTGAGCATCAGAATGATACGCACATCATACATTCTGATGTGCACCCAAGGAGAGGAGTGATCATGACCCGTTGTACCAATCTCTAAAATAAACTGTCATACAACTCTCCAATTGGTGTGAAGCTATCTCTCGACTTCTACCTCATTTCATCGTTTGGCTTAATTAAAAATCAGGCTTAGAATGGTTTTGGTATATTTGTGGATTTATAGGACGACTTTGAGGAGTTAGTATGTTCCACTGTGGGTAAGATGAGGGTTGAACATATGGTTGTGCGTTATATACTGGATATGGATATGGATGAGCCGAGTATAATGGATTTTGGGAGTGATTATGGGGATCTTGGGTATGAACTTGGGTTTGAGCCTGAGAGCGGCGAAGACGTGGCCTCCTTAAACTTTCCTGCTGTCCAACTACAATAGCATATGCATCTTCCCCATTCTTTGTCTCCCCAACACTTCCTGAACCCTTTTGAATTGCTTGAGTTGTCGCTTTTAATGTTGCAAAACTCACAATGCGACTATTCTTAATTCCCTCTTCCATCATCTCCCTCTTTTTAAGGACCTCAATAAATGACTTTCCTAATGAAGGTAACAAGTATTGATAATATGTTTCATCCTGCGCTTGAATAAACACCTCCACTATTTTGCTTTTTTTCATTGGCGGTTTTACTCTAGCAGCTTTTTCGCGCCATCTGATCGCATACTCTCTGAAACTCTCAGTATTCTTATTTTTTTATACTAGTTAGGGATTTTTCGTCAGGGATCAACTCCATATTGTATTGAAATTGTTGCACAAATCCATTAGCTAGGTCATCCCAACTAATCCACTTGTTAATGTCTTGGTCAACAAATCATTCGGAAGCTAGGCTTGAAAGACTCTCCCTAAAATAAATCATGAGTAGTTCTTTCTTCCCTTCGGGTCAGCTTAATTGGTTATAATAGCGCCTCAAATGTGCCACTGGTTCTCTATGTCCATCATATTTCTCAAACTTTGGCAATTTAAAGACTGGAGGAAGGTTAACACCTGGAAACATGCATAAGTCCTTATGTGAGACACTTTTGTAACCCCCAAGTCCTTGCAAGTTCTTCATAGCCAGTTTCAAACTTCTCAATTTTCTGGTCATTTCCTCTTGTTTTTCTGTCATAACAGGATTCTCAGTGTTAGGAGGAAATTTAGGCGGGCGAGTGTCACCGTAAAGACCAGTCAAATTGAATGTAGGCTCAGAAGTGTAACACTGATCACCAGTAATATTCAATGCAGGCTCTCTTGTAGAGTAGTGAGGCACAACTTATGGAGGAACATCAAAATTACGAGCTTCATGTGGGGTTGGCGCCGCAAAATTATGAACAACAGGTGGAGCCGAGTATGTATTAGTCTTAAATTGGGGAGTGAGGAAATGAACATTGGAAATGGTTGGATATTGTTGCCCCAGAGTCGATCCTGATGCATATTATGGCATATAAAAAAAAAGGAAAATTGTGCATGTGACAAGGGAGTCAAGCTAGAAAGATATTCCAGATTATCAGTGGGAACTGGAGGAGGCGACAACCCATTAGCCCAAGCTCGATGAATTTCTATCATTTGCTGCCTTAATTTTCGAATCTCTTCATTAGCTCCTAAATTCTCATTTTCTGAACTCCCTATCTGATTAGTGACAACAAAATCTGTATCCTTGTTGGCCATAACTTTCTCGATGACTCGGTGCAATATAGAGGACCAACCAAAATTCCATAAACTAACCACCTCATGTTTTGTGGAAATTTTGACTTTTGAAGAGAGTCGCCACTTAATTTTGAAAAGGAATTAAGAAACCTTTATAAAATTTACTTCAAACGATTCAAAACAGGGTTCCTATTAATGTTTTAGGAAGGTGTTAGGCACCTAAAACGTCCGCTAACTTGCGATTATCCGGACTGTTTGAAAATCGTTTTTTGATTAACTTCGAAAAGATTAATTTGTTGAAATAGTGATTTGATTTTTTTTTTCTAAAAAAGACTTGTGTAAAATAGATTTAGGCGACTTAGTAGGAATTTTAACTTAGTCTAAACAAAATCAATAAACAAATAAACACATAAAAGGGGAAGGGAGGAGAAAGTAAAGGATTTAGGCCATTGGGCCCAAATCAACGAGACCTGTCCTAATCTAGTTGGGCTTCCGACCCATTTCACCTATCCTAAACTATTTTTCGAGTCTTGATCCACCTGTATTAAATACAACTTTGGATTCGAGGCCGAAATGAATGAATAAATAAATGACTAAATGAATAAATAAAAAGAAGACAATAATAAAAATTGAGACTTTTCAAGTCTCTTAGTGACCTCATCAATGGGTTTTGACCCATTTTCCTTCTTCGTCTATCTTCTAGCACCTGCACGCCATGTAGTGAACCTTGAGTTTAAACTTCGAACTTGAGTCGAAGGGGTGAGCCTCATTTACCCATTATGAAATGCAAGAGGAGAGGAGTCCATTTGGACTCGAGACATTTTTTGCATGCAAAGAAAAGATAAAGAAATTAGTATACGTTCAAGGCATAAAAGTGATATATTTCAAAGCAAAAGAAAATATCAAGAATCAATTTTTGAATGACAATGATAAGCACACCTGCACAAGAATGAGAGTCAACAGATAAAATGCAAAGCAAAGACACCCACTTACATGCCTCATGATTTATGTTCATACAAGAATGAATAAAGGTAAAAGGAAGAAGGTCATATTCAATGAATTAGTACAAGAAACAAACAACGTAAGCTTGCGAAAGTAAAGGGATGAGGCAACAAGGAAAATACTCATGACTTCTAAAATTGAACAAACATAGATACTCATCCATATAACAAAAGAAAATAAAGCTCAACTTTTCAAGCAAGAGAATCCTAAATCTCAATTAAGGCGACATTAACAAAAATTCATACATCTAAATCACAATCAACATTTTATGGAAAAAACGCGTAAGGACCTATGATTTATATTTCTAAGACATCGTTGATTCTCTTTTGACATTATGAATAAAAGAGAGACATGAATCAAGTCTTTACACACATAAAGAGCACATATAACAATCCGGAGTAAGAAAATAAGAATAAAAGTTTAGCATTTCTAAAAGTGAAATATCGTTTCACAATCATACTATGCATGAGTCAAAAATATCCAAATAATTTTTTTTAGCCGCGAAAGTTCAAACTTTATTATCATTTTGAAAAGACAACATACGAACAAAAAGGAATAAACATCTTGGTTGAAAAATAAAGCTAGCACTTCATATCTTATATGAGGGTTTTGAAATCCATTAAAATAATTAGTAAGCAAATGACAAATTCTTGACTTAACTAATTACTATTTTTATTAAGGCGCAACAAATAATAATAACTATTTTTCCAACATAAAATAAAAAGACTTTACATGCTAAAAAAATATATCTACCAACAATAAGTTTAAACAAGACATGAGTATTGTTTTTCAAGTAAAGATTTAAACTTTATCCAAAATAATCAAAGAATAAAGTAAAAAAAAAAAAAGAGAAACAATTAGTATTATCTATTCTTTTCAACATAAAGGAAACAACTTTACATGCTAAAAACAAATATATCTACCAACAATGAGTTTAAACAAGACATGTGTATGTCTTTTCAAGTAAAGATTTAAACTTTATCCAAAATAATCAAAGAAAAAGGCGAAAAGGCAAAACATTCAACATTAACTATTTTTTTAAACATAAAAAAAATAACTTTACATACTAAAAACAAATATATCCAACAGCAATGAGTTTAAACAAAGCAAAAATACATCTTTTAAGCAAAGATTGAAACTTTATCCAAAATAATCAAAGAATAAAGTCAAAAAAGGCACATACAAGTATTGCTAGATCATTCTTATATCATGAACATGAAAATAATTAGAATATCGATACCACAATGTCCTAGGGCCTTCAAGGCCATCTACAACATACAATTCCAACAAACAAAATTATATCTACGAACTACGAAGAAGAAAAAAGATGAAGAAGAAAACAATAATAAAAACTAAAATAAAATAAAGGTGTGTTTACCTTTTGGGGGGCAGCAAAACGAGACTACGAGCTTCGTCGAAATCAACTACCACCGAAAAACATCGTCGGCAACTCAAAAATTTTGATTAGCCGACCAACTCTATGAAACAAAAATTTTTACTAAATAAAAATAACTATTTTGCTCAAAAGGATTTTTTTCACCTTTCTAACCTTTTTTTTTCTTCCTTTTTTTCCTCCTCTCTCTATCAAAGTAATGGTAGTATTTATAGGAGAGAATGAGGTATTTTTTTTTTCCTTTTTCTACCAATGTGGGAGAAAATTATTTATAGAAATGATAGAGATTTATTTCTTGTCATCTACCAATGTGGTAGAAAAAATATTTAGGGGAGTTTCTGGAATGTAAAAATTAAAGATAAGGTGAGGTGGAAGATAATGTGGGGGGGGATAGTACAATGTAGTACAATCTTTGAATTTTAAAATTGAAAAAGGACAAAGTTGGGGGGAATGGTGCAATTTGAATTTATTTTTTGGTGGGAATTGAGTAAAAGTTATGAGAGTTCTTGAGAATTTTGGGGTTATTTAAAATATAACCCCAATTGGAATTTATAATTTAGTCATATTTATTTATTTTGACCAAATTAAAAATTAATTGACGAATTGCATTGCAATTATGACCAATTTTCAATTATGGTTAAATCTAATAGATTGGCTAAATTAAATTAAAATTCGATACGAATTAATACCTTTTTTTTCCCGAGCTTCTTGATTTAATAAAATGAATGCATGTTTATCCAAATAAATTATTTTTGATAATAAATTAGATTTAAATTAAGATTTTAATCATTTGAATTTATTTTCAAGATAAGCCTTATTAAATCCGATATTTTGTAAAATAAATATTTAAGTAACAAATTATATAATCTCGTATAACTGAACACGATAGTATATAATCGCTACTTAAAATGACAAAATCACGTACGAAAAATATTTTAAGTTTTTTTTTATTTGAATGAAATAATTATTTTGGTTTATTAAAAACTGAAGAAACTCAAGATTAAATTTAGTCGTGGAGGGCAAAAATTAGGTGTCAACAGCTGTCCCATCCCATTGGGTAGGGTGGATGTAAGTAACCCTGGGCAAAGGGAGGTTGACGTTCCTAATTTTTGTCCGACCATAGATTCGAATCTGAAAGAGGTTGTTTTTCGCACGAGTTTCATAAAGTCATGGTCGTACCTCGGTATTAGGTTTCCTACATATCCCAGGTTACATGAGAATTCAGGCCACTTGTAGTTCATAGAGCTTGATTTAAAACACGATTTTCAAAAAATTCATAAGTTATCTCAGTTTTAGAGTATTTGATAAAACTGAGAAACTGGGGAATAAATGGATTAGGGGGAGGTTGGAATGTAGTCGAGTTTTCTACATAGATCCCAACCTACATATCTCCAAGATTTTAGGGAATTAGACTGCTTGTAGTTCGACTTAATCGGTAGAAAAGATAGTCTTTTATTTCAGACCATCTTTGGCTCGGAATGAGTGAAAAGTTGATCGAGTTGTAGAAAAGAGGCTTGTAAACTCTTGACCATGAATGTGGGATCCTTCACATCCATATTCAAGAACTTACCTGGACATAATTTCCAAAACTCTAAGTGTGTTGCCATCCAAATTTGAAAAAAAGAGAAGATTACCCTCGGCATGAGTTTAAAAATATCCCAAAGGTGAAGGTGAAACCAGAATATCCTGAAATACCAACAAGTCTTCTAACAGGGTTGTGGTTGGATGATGGTGGTGATCATCCTTTAGATCGCGTCCAAAGAGTTTGACGTCCCTCTTTAGACTATGTCCCATTTTGTTGTTGAGAAAGAGTTCCATGTCGTGTTGCGTTATTTTTGGAGTCGTCCACACCAGTGGTTTTGATTTGAGATTTTCATCCTTTCGGATGCTCTCGACAATTTCTCAAGCAAAAAGTTTTAGTACTAAAATAATTCACGAAAGATGTAGGTAGTCTTTTACCATATCTCCGTGTGAGTTGTGGCCTGAAAAATGGAGTCATCTCTTCATGGTACCTGTTTGGAATGAAATAACTGGAAACAACAAACACAACAACCCTCTTGGCTGTTGTATAATTATGACATTTATCAGCTTATTACATTTTCAAAGTGGGGCGGCCCTTTTGGACACTGGCGATAATTTATGCAGAACGGTCTCCACAACCGTGAAATCTTGTGCTGGTGTGGCAACCCTTTTGATTACCTATATCTCTTGTTGTATGTGGAATGATGAACTCTCCGGTTATAGCCGATGATTGATTTATAAATTTTTCTTAAATTGTCAATCTTTGGATAATCTTAAGGTAATCTTGCGCATCATCCAACTTTGGATAAGCGATGACTTACAGATATCCCTCTAATCGCTAGCTTTCAGGTGTTCCTGCACATCATCTAACCTTGGATACAATATGACTTATAGATACTCCCTCAAATTGATCGTATTTTGGTAATACTGCACATAATCGATCTTGGCTATGACGCGGCTTATAGAGAACCCTTGGATATATCAATTTGACAATCTTGCATATCCTCCGGTAAGGATTTAGTTAGGACTTACGGATAACCTTTGAAATTTCAACTTTTGGGCGTTCTTGCACACTATCCGGTTAGGATGTTATTGTGGCTTATGGATGACCTATAGGCTATCAACTCATAGGTGATCTTGCACACTATCCTATTTCAAATAATATGACTTAGAGATGACCTTCAAATTGTCAATTGCTAGGAAATCTTATATATCATTCATCCTTAGATGGCGACCTGAAGGTGTCCCTCCAAATCGTGCACTCTTAATGTATTCAGATGCTGATTCATGAAAAGATGATGATATCCTCGATGCTAGCATTGTGTCTTGTGTGTCAACAGATATATTGAATGCTAATGATATCCTCGATGCCATCATTGTGTCTAGCGTGTCAATAGATATATTGAATGCTGATAATATCCTCGACGCCAGCATTATGTCTAGCTTGTCAACAGATATTGAATGCTGATGATATGCTTGACGCCAACATTGTGTCTAGCATGTCGACAAATATATTGGATGCTGATGATATCCTCTACACCAGCGTAGTGTCTAGTGTGTCTACAGATATATTAGATGCTGATGATATACTCGACGCTAGCATTGTGTCTAGCGTGTCGACAAATATATTGGATGCTGATGATATCCTCTACGCCAGTGTTGTGTCTTGCGTATCGATAGATATATTGAATACTGATGATATCCTCGACGCCAGTGCTGTGTCTAGCGTGTCGACAGATATTGAATGATGATGATATCCTCGACCCCAATGTTGTGTCTAGCGCATCAACAGATATTAAATGTTGATGATATCCTCGACGCCAGCGTTGTGTCTAGCGCGTCAACAGATATATAATGGCCTTTGCGGCAATGATATGTGATGGCCTTTGCGGTAATGTTATGCAATGGCCATTGTGGCAGTGATAAAATAATTTAGCTGGGTTCATTTGTCATTGTCCCGCTTTCTACATGTACCTGTACTCAAGATAGACGATTAGTAGACACAAAGTCGCTTTTACTAGCTACTATTTTTAGGAAACTTCTAAATACGATACGTGTAAAGAAAACAAAGTGCTTTTGTTTTATCTCCTATGATATCAAGAAATGAGATGGACAAATCAAAAGGTCCTCAATAAATGGGCATTAAACCTATTTTTAGGGCTGCCCTAAAATATCGTTCTTGGGCATTAATGATCTGTTGTGGCTCCCAATTTTCTCGGGGATTTTTGAAAGAGACTCTCATTTTGCGTATTGATCCCTTTATCCATAGAAAAATGATTAGTTGAATGAAATTTCTCCATGTTGATCTTTTTCGATCCTTGATTTGCTCCTTGCCATCTCTTGGGCATTCCACCATATTTAGACTTCTACCCTGACACTCTATCCCAAATGATGTCTAGGCAAGTACTAAGTAAGTGAGTCGTAAGATTTCTGAAAATAGTCTTAAATTTTTGAAAATAATTTTGAAAACTTCTATAAAATTTTAAAAAATTTCTGCCAGTCATGTTATGTACTAGATCAATGAACGTATTCCTCGCGGTTCTGACTATATTCGATGGATGGTTTCCAAAACTCATGATTATTGTTGGAGGGTTTCTTCAAGTAGTTCTATCATAGCCAAAAATTGAGTCTACCCAGATTTTGTTACAGTTGGTAGTTTCCAAAGTTTTAACCTCTGGTGCTGGGGAATTTGGATTATGTTTCGGCATTTTGGTGGAAATTTTGAGGTCTTCCTCAAAATTTCTGCCCCAGTTTAAACTTGTTTGAGATAATACCAATCTGAGTGGATCTGAAGTCTTTGCTGATCTTTATTCTTGCACCAACTCCACATAAGGAGTAATCTTAGAGTTTTTTATCGCCCATTCTCCCCGTACCTGGTGAATCAACAAATCTGAATATCTGATGGCTAGCAATTCACGAACACCCATATCAAGTACCAATTTGAGCCCCAGGATGCAAGCTTCATATTCAGCCATGTTGTTGGTGCATGAAGTATGTAACTTAGCAGTTACCGGATAATGCTGGCCCATTTCTGACACCAAAACTGCTCCAATCCTTGAACCTTTGAAGTTGACCGCCCCATAAAAAAATAGCCTCCATCCGGGGTAGATTTTCGTGATATCTTCTCCTACGAACAAAACTTCATCCTCTGGAAAGTATGTTCGAAGTGGCTCGTATTCCTTATCAACTAGGTTTTCAGCCAAATGATCTATAAGGCTTGCCCCTTGATTGCTTTTTGGGTTACATACAGAATGTCAAACTACGCAGTAATATTTTCCACTTGGATAGCTTTGCTGTAGGCATGGCCTTTTGAAATATATACTTCAATGGATCCATTCTCGAGATAAGGGAAGTTGTGTAAGACGATAGATAATGCCTTAAATTTTGTGCCGTCCAAGTCAAAGCACAACATGTCCTTTCTATAAGAGTGTAACGGGCTTCATATGGTGTGAACTTTTTACACAAGTAGTAAATGGATTTCTCTTTCCTGTCGGTCTCATCATGTTGCCCGAGGACGTATCCGAAAGCATTTT
Organism: Capsicum baccatum var. pendulum; assembly: GCA_030864225.1. Taxonomy (NCBI): domain Eukaryota; kingdom Viridiplantae; phylum Streptophyta; class Magnoliopsida; order Solanales; family Solanaceae; genus Capsicum; species Capsicum baccatum. The sequence continues at coordinate 12,140,338 of CM061550.1, forward strand.
CTAAGACTGACAAGTAAAGCAATAATGGAATTTCTTCTGTCGGTGGGACCAAAACTGGTGGTGCAGACAAGTATTCCTTGATGCGATCAAAAGCTCTCTGACATTCTTCTGTCCACTTATTCAATGCATTTTTCTTCAACATTTTGAGAATTGGCTCGCATATGACTGTTGATTGAGCGATGAATCTCTAAATGTAATTCAAATGACCCAAGAAATTCATAACTTCTTTCTTGGTCCTCGGCGGTGGCAAGTCTTGAATTGTCTTGATTTTGGATGGATCTAGCTCGATCCCCCTTCTGCTGACTATGAACCCCAGCAACTTCCCTGATGGCACACCAAAAGCACACTTAGCAGGATATAACTTCAAACTGTACCTTTTTAATTTGTTGAAGAATTTCTCCAGATGAGTTAGATGATCTGAAATCTCGCGGGATTTGATAATTACATCATTCACGTATACTTCAATCTCCTTATGGATCATATCATGGAAAATCGTCGTCATGACCCTCATATATGTCGCACTTGCGTTGTTGAGATAAAACAGCATTACCCTGTAATGATAAACACCCTAGGGCATAATAAAAGCCATTTTTTCTGCATCTTCCTCATCCATCAGTATTTGATGATAGCCAGCAAAACAATCAACGAATGACTGCATTTCATGTTTCGCACAGTTATCGATGAGAATGTGGATGTTGGACAATGAAAAATTATCTTTAGGACTGGCTCTGTTCAAGTCTCTATAATCAACACAAATTCGAATCTTGCCGTCTATCTTTGGCACAGGGACAATGTTGGCCAACCATGTCGGATATTTTGTGACCTCGACAACCTTAGACTGGATTTGTTTTGTCACTTCTTCCTTGATCTTTAGACTTAAATCTGGCCTGAATTTTCTCATTTTTTGCTTGACTGGATCAAATTCAGAATTTATCGACAATTTATGTGACACAATGCTGCGGCTCAACCCTGGCATATCATCATAGGACTAAGAAAACACTTTGATATACTCCAGCAATAGGTGGATGAGCCCTCCCCTTTGTGGCACCACGAGGTGGAAACTGATACTGGTCTCTTTAATTTCATCGTGATCTCCCAAGTTGACTGTTTCAGTTTCTACCAGATTGGGTTTTTCGCGATTCTCAAATTCCTCTATATCTTCAACTAACCGTTCCTCGGCATCGTCCTTCCAACCATCATCGTCCCCTTCATTTTATTCATTCAGGATTTGACATGACACAACATTGGTAGGTTTTAAGCTACTATTACTGTAATGGACAAACAAACTAAGTTAGATGATAAAAAAAATAAAAAAAACATATGACTAGGACCGTTTTAGAACTAATATAGTTTTCCAAATAAATGAATGCCTTTTCATTGAAATTTGAGAAATAATTACAAAACCATGGCTTGCGACTTGCCCAAATACAAGACCCCACATTTTTTGAAAGCAGTAAGATACAAAAATAAAGTTCTGAGATATAAAAGGTGGATCACGGGGCCTCCTTCGGATCATTACCAATTACAAAACTATTAGTAATTGCCCTTTCATCTACCACGACGGGCGATGGGTTATGAGTGGAGTGGAGGTCCAATTTTTCAAATGATCCCCTGGCGCAATCTGCTTCACCCTGCTGGACTCTGGGAGATCTTCTGGCACAGAATTTCATCCTTTAAACAAATCTCCTATCCCATCCCCAAGACCATCATCATCTGGCATCTCTCATATGGGAAATGACTGGAACAAGAGTCGCAAGGCCCTAAATAGACTCTTTTCTGGCTCATCCTCAACCCTATCTTTTCTGGTAGGCGGATACCCTAACCTATGCTTAGAGATTCTCTCTGGGATCACAATAGGCTCGATAATTCCTTGTAAATTCTTACCCAAGCCTCGATCAGGTTCGAACCCATTTCTTAACATCACAGTTGCAATCATTTTGTAGACAGAAGGCATTGATATTTTAGGTGTTGAATCTCTTTCCGTAGCATTTACAATTTCCATTGTATTGAAACTGCTACCTTTTAGAATATCTTCAATCACCGGCACATAACCATTGGGACGGTCCGCTCGACTTCCTTCTCCTTGGATGACTACTCTATGATCTTTCCAAATGAACTTCAATAATTGATGAAGGGGTGATGAAATTGACTTTGCCCTGTGTATCCATGGTCTTCCCAAAAGCAGGTTGTAGCCAGGATGGATATCCATAACATGAAACTTAGTCTTAAACTCAGCAGGCCCCATTTGGATGTGCAAATCAATCTCTCCTATGGTATCTCTCTGCCTTCCATCGAATGCTCTCACATTTACGTGGCTTTGATGAATTTTCCACAGATCATAGCCCATTTGGACCAACGTGGAGAGGGGATAAATATTCACACCAGATCCATCATCTATTAATACCTGATTAATTGCATAATCTCGACAAATGATGGTGACATGCATGGCTTTGTTGTGTATTGCTCCTTCAAATGGCAACTCTTTGTCACTGAATGATATGCGATGGTTTCCCACAACGTTCCCTATCATCACAGCCAAATTATCAATGCTCGTTCCTGCGGGAACATACGCTTCCTCCAAGACCTTCCTCCAAAATTCCTTAGCCTCTCCTCCAGTGATTGGCCTTTTCTATGAATCTTTCTTGTTGGTCTATTCCTCAGGGATGTAACATCGTCCTGATCACGTCATCCCCTGGGCAGAGGCGGTTTTCATAATAAATTCCTTCTTTGGAGGGGGAGCGTACACTTGAGTTCGTGCAGTCATCACTATAAATGGGGCTTTCTCATTGATACTTAAGGCAACCACAACTTTCTCTATGTTTCCTACCTTTTCCGCCCTTTTGCACTTTTTGGAGTTCATCTGGGTAATGGTTTTGCCAGATGCCCATTCACCTTCTATTTTAATCATGTTAACTGTAGGTCCTCCATGGTTGGGTAGTGGATTACTGCTAACATTTGGAGTAGGTGCTTAGAGCGTGATGACCTTTTTATCAATCAGCTCTTGAATTCTGTGTTTCAAGATAAGACAGTCCGCGGTACTATGCCCTGCTGCCCCTGAATTATAGGCACAATGACCAGATAAAATTGGGAGCTAGGATTGACAGGCTTTGCCAGTAGTGGGGTGAAGTTTTGGGGAGGTTTCTTTTCATGGTTTGGACGCTGGGGGTTATACGGGCTTAGGTTTGTAGGAGGGGGTACTTGGTGGTAATTTGGAGGTGTTTGGAAATTTGTTCGGCTATTGGGGGAGTAGTTTGGAAATGATACTGATAATTTGGAGGTGGAACTGGGTATTTGGGAAAGATATTTGGCTGTGGAGCTTGGTATGATGGTGGGATATTTGGGAGTGGAGTTTGGTATTAGGGGTGGACATAGAATGCGTGCGGAAGGTTAGGTGATGGCGGGGAAGATAAAATATTTCTAGAGTTGAACCGCTATTTCAATTTTGTAACAGAATTGGCAGAAACCCCACCTACCTCTTTCTTCTTCTTCTTAGAAAACATGGTAGTTCCAGATGATGTTGGGGTTTTGGCAATTTTTCCTGTCCGAATACCTTTTTCCAATGATTCTCCTATTTTTACCAAATTCGTAAAAATTGCTCTGACAGCGGACACCATCCTGGTATAATATTCTCCTTCTTGAGCGCGAGAGAACACGGATACCATTTCCTCCTCGGACATGGGGGGTTGCACTTTGGAAGCTTCTTTCCTCCAACGAAAAACATAGTCTCGAAAACTCTCAACGCTATTTTTTTTGTCCGATCTAGTGAATACCGGTCAGGGACTATTTCGATGTTGAATGAGAACCGATCAAGGAAACACTTGGCCAATGTTTTCCAACCAGTCAAATTTTTCGACTTCTGAGATATGAACCACTCCAAGGCTTCACCATTCAAACTTCGACTGAATAGGCACATCAATAGCGCCTCGTTTTTCCCTATCCCTACCAGTTGCTCACAGTACCTTCTTAGATGGGCCATTGGATTTTTGGTACTGTCAAACATCTCAAACTTAGGGATTTTGTACCCTTCTAGTAGATCTACTCCCGGGTGAACACATAAATTGTCCTACCCCAAACCGTCGTGGTCCTTGGCTCCATGAGACTCTTTGATCCTCATGATCTCCTCCTTCATAGCCAGTAAATTCCTTTCATACTGGGCCTTCCACTCATTCTCCTTCTCCTCGTAATGGTCCATCTCGGGATTAGGATAGGGTTCATAAGTGTCAGGGGATACAATATCCTGAAGGGGATTTGGAAGGGAGGCTTAATTTTGTGGATGAAAGGAATTTGGTTGGTAAGTGGGAAGGACGTTTTGGAAATTAGGAAGGCTCTGCGAACTTTACGAGTATTTTAGCAGAATTTGAGAAGGATTTCTCAGATTTGGACATGAATTTGGTGGATTCAAAGGTAGGTTTGATGTATTTTGTGGATTTGGGAGTGAATCTTGCGGATTTGGAAATGTGTTTTAAGGATTTGGAAATGTGTTTTGAGGATTTGGGAATAGATTCGAAGGGGGTTCTGTGGGGTTATGGATGGATTTTGTGGATGGTAGACGTTTGGATTATTTTCACGATTAGTATTTTGGACAAATGGAGGAATGAAGTCGGATGATACATTATTCGGCTGATCCCTGAGAATAGGTGTGCTGAGGGAAGGAATTTGGAGTGGAGTCTTGTGTCCTCTCGGAGCGGGAGCATTGACGGTGTTGGACAAGTTAGCCAAATCCCGAGTGCGATTTATTTGTTACTGAAGCATTTCTAACTTTCTTGCAAGTTTTGCAATCATCTAATTCTGTTCCGCTACCACATTATCCCAGATAGTCAGTGCGCTATCTTTGTCATTTCCCGTCATTTTTGAATGATGGTCAGAGGATGGGATTTTGTGCCCTTTTGATCGGGTGAAGTGGGGATGTTCTGCCAGCTTATATCAACATGGAGTAATTTCTATTATCTGTAAAGTAAAACAACTCAAAGGCAGATGTGTTAGTTTCCGAATGTGATAAGTACTACAAAATATTTTACAGAAAATAACCATATAGAATTGTTTGAGTCCAAGACAAATTCATCTATAGGAGCATAGCGGATAAACTTACCTTTGATCCAAACAAACACTACAAGCACACAAAACATTATAATAATGCGTATCCTAACTGGGGTGACTCTTTTTGAGCCAAGGGTTCAGGCCTAACGATTTTTGAAGAAAGTATATGCTTCCCTAAAGTCAAACCATTATCCCCCAAGTTACATAGACACTAAATGGGCATAAATGCGTACAAACGATAACAAAAGAGGGATACAATCTTTGGGGAAAAGGGGAAATAACATGAAAAAGGATAAGTTCATGTGCAGGGGAAATAGAAAAACTAGCTACTGGAGGATCCTTCATCTGCCTTTGCCTTCTTAGCTTTGTCCACTTCTCATATTGGTGACATCCGTCGGCGCTCAAATTGTGCCTTAGATGCAACCTCCCAAATCGATCAATTTCTTGCTTAACTTGCTTAAATTCTTCTTACGAAAGTAAGCAAATCAAGCTTTTTCTCGACCCCCAAAGGATAATGGATTGAATTAGACAGGCATACATTTTCTTCAACACATAAATATGGTTCGTCTATAATTGACTCGGGGTCAATAGACGTAGGCAGGTATTCTAATGGTCCCAATACCCCGCTCGAGTATTGGGTCGTCCTAGGCTCATGCCTAAAATAGGGTTTTGGTTTCGTTCTATCCTAGGTGTCTAGAGTGGGTTTGAACATTGGTTCTCAAGCGAACAACTTGAGTTTGAAAATACAAACAGCTTCAGACGACTCGCGTGCTGATAAGCTATTCGTATTTCCAACACATTTTGGAATTGAACAACAGGGGTCGGGACATCCATGACACCCCAAAACAGTTTATAAGATGCAGGAATATGCCATGAGATACGATAATTAATCTTTACATAATCGGAACACATAAACAGTGAATCAAAAGACGAAATCAATCATTTGGTTAGAACCTAGTTAAAGATGCCCAGCAGAGTCGCCATTTCTGTTTTGCGGAAATTTTAACTTTTGAAGAGAGTCGCCACTTAATTTTAAAAAGAAATTAAGAAACCTTTATAAAAGTTACTTCAAACGATTCAAAATAGGAAAATCATTTTAAGTTAGAGATTCTAGATAAGCAGTTCCTATTAACGTTTTAGGAAGGTGTTAGGCACCTAAAATGTCCGCTAACTTGAGGTTATCCAGACTGTTTGAAAATCGTCTTTTGATTAACTTCAAAAAGATTAATTTGTTGAAATAGTGATTTGATTTTTTTCAAAAAAAAGACTTGTGTAAAATAGATTTAGGCGACTTAGTAGTGATTTTAACTTAGTCTAAACAAAATCAATAAACAAATAAACACATAAAAGGGGAAGGGAGGAGAAAGTAAAGGATTTAGGCCATTGGGCCCAAATCAACGAGACCTGTCCTAATCTAGATGGGCTTCCAACCCATTTCACCTGTCCTAAACTATTTTTTGAGTCTTGCTCCACCTGTATTAAATACAAGTTTGGCTTCGAGGCCGAAATGAATGAATAAATAAATGACTAAATGAATAAATAAAAAGAAGACAATAATAAAAATTGAGACTTTTCAAGTCTCTTAGTGACCTCATCAATGGGTTTTGACCCATTTTCCTTCTTCGTCTATCTTCTAGCACCCGCACGCCATGTAGTGAACCTTGAGTTTAAACTTCGAACTTGAGTCGAAGGGGTGAGCCTCATTTACCCATTATGAAATGCAAGAGAAGAGGAGTCCATTTGGACTCGAGACATTTTTTGCATGCAAAGAAAAGATAAAGAAATTAGTATACGTTCAAGGCATAAAAGTGATATATTTCAAAGCAAAAGAAAATATCAAGAATTAATTTTTGAATGGCAATGATAATCACACTTGCACAAGAATGAGAGTCAACAGATAAAATGCAAAGCAAAGACACCCACTTACATGCCTCATGATTTATGTTCATACAAGAATGAATAAAGGTAAAAAGGAAGAAGGTCATATTCAATGAATTAATACAAGAAACAAACAACGTAAGCTTGCGAAAGTAAAGGGATGGGGCAACAAGGAAAATACTCATGACTTCTAAAATTGAACAAACATAGATACTAATCCATATAACAAAAGAAAATAAAGCTCAACTTTTCAAGCAAGAGAATCCTAAATCTCAATTAAGGCGACATTAACGAAAATTCATACATCTAAATCACAATCAACATTTTATGGAAAAAACACGTACCGACCTACGGTTTATATTTCTAAGACATCGTTGATTCTCTTTTGACATTATGAATAAAAGAGAGACATGAATCAAGTCTTTACACACACAAAGAGCATATATAACAATTCGGAGTAAGAAAATAAGAATAAAAGTTTAGCATTTCTAAAAGTGAAATATCGTTTCACAATCATACTATGCATGAGTCAAAAATATCCAAATAATTTTTTTTAGCCGCGAAAGTTCAAACTTTATTATCATTTTGAAAAGACAACATACGAACAAAAAGGAATAAACATCTTGGTTGAAAAATAAAGCTAGCACTTCATATCTTATATGAGGGTTTTGAAATCCATTAAAATAATTAGTAAGCAAATGACAAATTCTTGACTTAACTAATTACTATTTTTATTAAGGCGCAACAAATAATAATAACTATTTTTCCAACTTAAAATAAAAAGACTTTACATGCTAAAAAAATATATCTACCAACAATAAGTTTAAACAAGACATGAGTATTGTTTTTCAAGTAAAGATTTAAACTTTATCCAAAATAATCAAAGAATAAAGTAAAAAAAAAAAAAGAGAAACAATCAGTATTATCTATTCTTTTCAACATAAGGGAAACAACTTTACATGCTAAAAACAAATATATCTACAAACAATGAGTTTAAACAAGACATGGGTATGTCTTTTCAAGTAAAGATTTAAACTTTATCCAAAATAATCAAAGAATAAGGCGAAAAGGCAAAACATTCAACATTAACTATTCTTTTAAACATAAAAAAATAACTTTACATACTAAAAACAAATATATCCAACAGCAATGAGTTTAAACAAAGCATAAATATATCTTTTAAGCAAAGATTGAAACTTTATCCAAAATAATCAAAGAATAAAGTCAAAAAAGGCACGTACAATTATTGCTAGCTCATTTTTATATCATGAACATGAAAATAATTAGAATATCGATACCAAAACGTCCAAGGGCCTTCAAGGCCATCTACAGCATACAATCCCAGCAAACAAAATTATATCTACAAACTACGAATAAGAAAAAAGATGAAGAAGAAAACAATAATAAAAACTAAAATAAAAAAAAAGGTGTGTTTACCTTTTGAGGGGCATCAAAACGAGACTACGAGCTTCGTCGGAATCAACTACCACCGAAAAACGTCACCGACAACTTAAAAATTTTGATTAGCCGACCAACTCTATGAAATAAAAATTTTTACTAAATAAAAATAACTATTTTGCTCAAAAGGATTTTTTCACCTTTCTAACCTTTTTTTTTCCTTCCTTTTTTCCTCCTCTCTCTATCAGAGTAGTGGTAGTATTTATAGGAGAGAATGTGGTATTTTTTTTTCCTATTTCTACCAATGTGGGAGAAAAGTATTTATAGAAAATGATAGAGATTTATTTCTTGTCATCTACCAATGTGGGAGAAAAAACATTTAGGGGGGGGTTTGGAATGTAAAAATTAAAAGATAAGGTGAGGTGGAAGATAATGTGGGGGAAATAATACAATGTAGTACAATCTTTGAATTTCAAAATTGGAAAAGGACAAAGTTGGGGGAATAGTGCAATTTGAATTTATTTTTTGTGGGAATTGGGTAAAAGTTATGAGAGTTCTTGAGAATTTTGGGGTTATTTAAAATATAACCCCCATTTGAATTTAAAATTTAGTCATATTTATTTATTTTGACCATATTAAAAATTAATTGATGAATTGCATTGCAATTATGACCAATTTTCAATTATGGTCAAATCTAGTAGATTGACTAAATTAAATTAAAATTCGATACAAATTAATACCTTTTTTTTTTCGAGCTTCTTGATTTAATAAAATGAATGCATATTTATCCAAATAAATTATTTTTGAGAATAAATTATATTTAAATTAAGATTTTAATCATTTGAATTTATTTTCAAGATAAGCCTTACTTAATTCTGATATTTTGTAAAATAAATATTTAAGTAACAAATTATATAATCTTGTATAACTGAACACGATAGTATATAATCGCTACTTAAAATGACAAAATCATGTACAAAAAATATTTTAAGTTTTTTTTTATTTGAATGAAATAGCTATTTTGGTTTATTAAAAACTGAAGAAACTCAAGATTAAATTTAGTCGTGGAGGGCAAAAATTAGGTGTCAACACCTTAAACTAATTGAACAAGAGATAACCAATGTGTTAGAATTCAGCATTTTTTTCAAAAACTTCTTTTTTTTTCTTTTATTGACAAGGTCACCGAACTTGAGAAGGGCGCCTACGTATCTCACCCTCGAGGGAGGAGAATCAGGTGTGCGTAGTTCGTGAAGTTTTACCAAAATGGCCAAATTAACTCTTTTTTTTTTCTTTTTCATGAAACTTTAAGAAGAAAAGAAAATAATAATTTGTCAAAAGAATTGACGAAAATCTTTTTTTTTTATTTTTCAGGTTTAAACACCCCTATACAAAGTGAAATCTATGATTACCAAAGAAATCTTTTTGGGTTTTCAATTTTGAAATTCATACGTAAATAAAATTTGAAACTATTAAAGAAAAATCATTTTGTAGTTTCTTTTAAAGATGTATATGGAACACCTACTTTAAATGAAGAGTGAAGAATTTTTTTTTGATTTTTTTTTTTGAAATAAGAATTCTGAGAGAGGAGAATCAGAAGTGCGTAGTTCGTCCAGATAGGACAATTAAGAATTAAACGACAGATTGACCCTAACTTAAGAGACACGACCAAAGACAGACAAATAAAATCTTTTTGAGATTAATCAGACACTTCACATAAAACTTACATCAACAACTATGAAAGAAATTATTTTTTTTGGTATTTTCATTTTATGAAATGTACAAAACTTCTACCATTTTTTTTTTTTTGAATTTTCCTTTTATAAGAAAACTCCTAAAATATGTTTTTTTTTTTTTTTGAAATTTTTGAATTGTGAATGCATGCTAAAGGAGATAAAGGACAAATCTTTTTGAGGTTTTCGTTTTTTAGTAAATGGGTGAAAAAGTAAGAAAATCATTTTGAATTTTTGGATTGTGAAAAAATAAAAGCCATAAAGAACTCTAAAAATATTATGAAACTATATTTTTTTTCACTCCTTTCTTTTCTTTTTTTCTATTTTTTCAACATTTCTTGTCTACGCACTTTACTTCTAACACATGCTTTCATCAAATCAGTCCGTCAAATGACCACGTTACCCTCAAAGATGCAACATTTAGCACGTAGGGATGCTTTAGAGATGAGTCTCCTACAAAGAACCACGTGGGTCCCGCTAGGTCTCAAAAGGATGCAGATAAGCATGACCTAAAGGCTGACCTACGCTGGGGTCCACTAACAAGGCTGTTCGGGGGAGCATATGGTCGATAATGGATTGCTTTAGCTGTCCACCTACTCCATACAATCCAATGGCTCCTCCCTCCTAAAATAAGGGTGATTCAACTATAGGTCGTGTACACACGTGTACTACGGACTTGTTGCAGAAAGAAAGACTCGGGTTATGTACATGATGCCAAATATAATGCGGTAACACATAAACTAAAAACTGTAAACAAAGAGCACGTAGACACTCAACAATGATAAACAATAACACAAAACAACACAGATAAAATGTCTATACACCTATAGTGCCAAACTAAGTCGATACAACTCCAAAATAAGTTTGAATTCTGAAAATTCCCCAACAGAGTCGCCAGAGTTGTCACACCTCTTTTTTTACCCAAGAAGATTGATTTTAACATTTGAAAGGATTTTATTATTAAAGTGACAAAAGATGAAAATTTATTTCGAAAAGGACCTTTTATATTCAAAAGTCAGAGTCGCCACTTGACATAATCCGGTGTGCCAAGTCACCTTTGAAAAATCCTTTTCAAAACGGTTTTGACTCTAAAACTAATCTGTGAACAAAGATTCCGGCTAAGGAATTTTGTTGACCGAGGAAAAGGTGTTAGGAACCCCTCAATCCCATGGTTCGACCACAATTGCTTGGTGGAGCATATCGGCTAATTTGACACTACGAATGTATAAACCACACAAAGCATGTACAACAATCAATCAAGCAAAACCAAACAAAATAATTCAAAATTTAGTGTTCAGTCCAATAATACAATCCAAAATAGAAAAAAATGCGAAAATGTAAATCCTATTCTACCCTACACTAATTTGATACTACGCTTCCATGCTATCCGATGCCTCGGGCCTTCATTACGGACGTCCTCCAAAATACAAAATACTTCGGGGCATTCCCCGGCGAATAAATACAAGTGATCGCGGGATATTTCCCGATTAAATGAATACATTTCCAAATGCAAGAACTAAAACCAAACCATTCAACTCAAATTCCACATTCAAACATTCAACAAGAAAACTTATTCCTAAATTTTGCCTACCCGGACCTACATTCGCCTATCCATTTCAACATATCATAATTCTATCATGTTCAAAACAATATTCATGCTCATTACTAAATAAACAAAAACACAATAAACCAAAGTTAATCTAAATTCAACTTTTTTATTAATTTATTAATTCCATCCCTAAATAATTGACTAATTCTTCGATTGTCAATTCAATTTCTCACATCCAAATCCAACATCAACTAACCCATAGCAAATATTCGAACATGCTCAAACAACAAATCATTCCCGATTAATTAACCAACTTCAATATAGAATCACCAAAAACAATCAAACTTGCTCAACCACACCATCAAGATCATATCATCAACCAAAGCATTCCATCAATAATATCGGATATCGTAAACAAAGAAATAAGACAGTAGAGGTTAGAAGTGGACCTGATTCGGAACTTTTAGAAGAATATTATAAGAAAATCCACTTTCGAGAACCTCAACTTGAGCCTCAACAATGACAAAAATTCAACTCGATATAGCCAATTCCGATTCGAAAAAATTTTAATTCAAGAACACGAACTCAATATAGACTTCCAAATCAACCACTTAAAACAGAGATAACAAACCCCCCAAATCGAGGTTCCAAAGATGAACGCCAATCTTAAAACCCAAAACCAGACCTAAACAATTCGATGAGATAGAAACCTGATATTGAACGGACGACAAAGATTTGATATAGATGGAATGCTTTCTGTTCAGGACCAGCCAGAATCAATGGGTTCTCGATGGAATCTGTGCGTATGTGAATCGTGGGGGCGTAGACGAGAGGAACAAGAATGGAGTTTCTGTGCGTGTATATATGTTGTTGTCTTTTCTTCTCCCCTGCCTCCGATCTGTGTGTATGCATGTGAATCGTGGTATATCAGTGTGTGTGTATTGGTGAGGATGAGCATCACTAGTGAAGAAGAAAAAAGACCCCCCCCCCTAAAATGGCGTATGTATATGGTATATTTATCCAATCCAAAAGGAAAAGTCAGGTCCTTTTTTTTTGGACCCTTTCCAGTGAATACTAAAGCTGGATCCTCCTTTTTTTCTTGAGGATCACGTGAAGGGGTAGGGAAATTGGGGTGTGACCTGAGGTAGGGTCGGGGTAGGGAGGTAGGGTAGGGGTTAAGATAAAATTGGTTAAGGTAAGGGTTGTTATTTTTTGTCTTTTTGTGAAGGGATTATCACATGGGGTAGGATACATGGTAAGACGATGTAAAACGATGGATAAAATCAACGTTGAAATGGACAAAATTAGGTGTCTACAGAGGTCCATAATACATCTCATTCGAGAAAAATGTGGCTTAAAATGTGACAAAGTACCCACAATTTTATATAGAGATAATGCAGCATGCATAGCACAACTTAAAGGTGGATTCATAAAAGGAGATAGAACGAAACATATTTCATCAAAGCTCTTCTATACACATGAGCTCCAAAAAAATGGTGATATTGACGTACAACAGATTCGTTCAAGTGAGTCTCTTCCAACTGCAACTTTCAATAAGATGGTGCACAAGATCGGAATGCAAAGGTTCAAGGATGTTCTTATTAGGGGGAGTTAATACGCGTTGTACTCTTTTTCCCTTACGAGGTTTTGTCCCACTAGATTTTCCTTGTAAGGTTTTTAATGAAGCAGTCTATATGCGTGTTAGACATTCAAGGGGGAGTGTATGATATATATCAATTATGGTGAATGTCTATCAAAATCTATTAATTCTCAGGTACATCTCTCAATTTGAGTGACACACTTTCATTTTAAGCCTGTTCAAAAATAATTTTGTGATCTTTTGACTTTCTAGTTCGAAAACTCATCTGCATCAGGAGTTTACACCAATTATATTACTTTACCATGGTTAAGGCAAAAATTAGGATTAGAATGTCTACTAATTAACTATTATTTAGCAATAAAGTTTATTAAAAATGTGTTATACACTTATTGGATTGATATAAACATCGAGGACTACTGATCACTTTGTTGCATCAGTTTCTAAAGGTTTTTATTATTTTCGTTCAAATATTCAAGAATTCAACAAAATTGAGTATTTGGGCCCAATTAAAGAAGTAGCCTCAGCATCTTCTTCTTGGCCCAGTAATATTAATGGGCCTATATTACCAGAGCCTTGTCAAGAATCTTGTACATGTTGCTTCCCTCCAAGGAGCTTGACCCATGGGCTTACTTCATCATCTGATTTCTATGGGCCTGGTGGTAGACCCAATGAGGACATTGGGCCCATCCGCCAGTGCTTGTAACAGGGGCCCTGTTGGTTTATGAGATTGATTAAGAAAAAAATGTAAAACTTACCTAAATCCCAATAAGCTTCTCTCTAATTATTCTTTATCTGTTATAAAATAACTAAGATTAGAGATAACTAAGATTAGAGATGAAGAATAGAGAGAGTATAGAGTAATTCTTATTTGTTCTCTTGAGGGATGAGAGATCATAAGATTATCAATACAATGAACAAAACCCCTCTATTTATAGGAGAGATTTACTCCTAGTCTGAGTAAAAGACGAATGCTTCAAATCCTAATAGATATCAAAGTAGATCTTGATAGATCTTGATAGACATCCACTATAATGTAAATACATTTATAACATTATCCTTACTCTTTGCTAAATTATAAATAATTCCTTATTTTATAATTTTCGGATAAATAATTAGCATTCGAATATATAATTTTGAAGTTGAGATACATAATTTTGATTACGAAGATACATCAATTTCTAAAACTATTTGATCGAGATACATAATACATTAACTAGACCAAAGGGAGATAGATAATTAAAATTATGTATCTAGAAATTTATGTTTTTGTGGATGTATCTGTTTTTTTTTTAAGGGATTTATTTAATTAATAAAAAAGATAGAAATGTCATGTAATTTAGTAAATATACAGTTTTTCCAGAAAAAAATTACACGGTATAACTAACGTTTACGTATTTATCATACATAAATACACTTTTAAAGAAAGGAAAAGTGTTCACTTACCTTTCAAATGAGGAAGGCTATTACAATTAATAGATAATTTTCAATGTTTAATTAGCATACATAAATACACTTTTAAAGAAAGGAAAAGTGTTCACTTACCTTTCAAATGAGGAAGGCTATTACAATTAATAGATAGTTTTCAATGTTTAATTATCATACTTAAATACACTTTTAAAGAAAGGAAAAGTGTTCACTTACCTTTCAAATGAGGAAGCCTATTGCAATTAATAGATAAAATTTCATTGTTTAATTATCATACATAAATACACTTTTAAAGAAAGGAAAATTGTTCACTTACCTTTCAAATGAGGCAACCAATTGCTATTAATAGATAATTTTCAATGTTTAATTATCATACATAAATACACTTTTAAAGAAAGGAAAATTGTTCACTTACCTTTCAAATGAGGAAGCCTATTGCAATTAATAGATAATTCTCAATGTTTAAGAACTAATAACGTTTTGGAGATAGGTGAGAAGAAATTGCTTCTTGCATGTAATTGTATTACTGGTTCTTCTAACAATTAAACAAGGGTTAAAATATTGGTAAAAATTATACGGTCTTGTGAAAAAATTCAGTATTTGAAAATTCGTTGAAAAGTAGTTGTTCTTCATACGAAAAAACATAATGACATTATAACTGATAATGAACTTGAACAAGTTAAAAATCTAAGATATTGCTATGAATTTTCATATTCACAGTGTCATGAATTTCAACAATCGATTAATTTATAAATATGCAAGTAGTGACGCTAATGAGTTTGAGTTAATTAATAAACAAGTCACCTTATTCAAAAGTTACTTAAACTGAAGTAAATTAAATAGTAAATCATAATTTATCCCGAAACTCTTATTTATTGACGTGGTAGGTGGAAGTTTTCTTTTACACTTTTTAAGAAATATCCTGTAAAGGTTTGCTTTTTTGTGTTCATTTAATAAAAATGGAAAAAATGTTTTTGTATTTTCATAAATAAGATTTTCAGGCTATGGAGAACCCACGTAGGCAAGTCAATAACGTTTTCAATATTCTAATTTAGGCAACAGTTACCGTACACAAAGGCAAATGGATTGAGTCAGATGTATCAAACTGTGATGTGTGACAATGCAACCCCACAATTTTGGAAGATTAATTTTTATTTTATTTTTTCAATAAGCAAGTAATTGTAATTAAATATAATACTCAACTTACCTTCTATTCTTGTGTCCAGTCTTATAAAAAAAATCGGTATCTCTCTCGAAGTAGAATAACGTCTGCATATATTTTATGTAACAACAACATACTCAGTGTTATTTTCACATAGTGGAATTTGGAGAGAGTAAAGTGTATGCAGATCATACCACTATCTCAGATGAAGTAAAAAGGTTGTTTTCGATAGACTCCTAACTCAGAACAGATAGCAGTATAACAAACACAAAAATATAAAAACATATAAACTAATACAACATGCAAAATAGACTAACACTGCTAGCTAATACAAGAAACAATACAACCCCAAGATAATTACTATAAACCATCTATCCAAAATCATAGACATCACTCAAACGCCACGAACAAAAAACTCCAAACGAAAACTTTATGTATTTTTAAAAATTTCACTTGTGAAATCATACCATGTATAATGATGTCGATGATGAAGAATATTAATGGATTTAGACTTTAGAGCATGTGATCCATGAACGAAGAAAGAAGTAACTAAAATAGAAATACCACAGACAATTGATAGCCCATTTGGCTAAATTTTCAAAATATACGTATCTTGAAAACTATATTTCGTTAGAAATAATTTTCGAAAAAGTAGCTATAAAGAGTAGCAATTTATGTTTGACTAATCAATTTTAAAAATACTTTTGTTGATATTAGATCGATCAGTGATTTGTGTGTGTTCAATATTTCAAACGTAATTCTAAAGATTTCTTTTTAAAAAATAAAAAATAACTTCTGCCACTAACTTAACTCACTTATTTTATTCCTAAACGATTGATCATATACTAATTCTGTGAAATAACTACTTTGATTCTCTTAAAAATTTGTCAAAGAGCCTATAAGTTGGCTATTGTATTGAAAATTCTCTAAGTCTCTCTCATCTCATTTTCACATAATCTTTCTCTTAAATAGTTCAATTAGTGGACTAATTAATTATCTTTATCTTAAGCTAGATATTCTACAATAATAAGAACCTAAAACTAATAAAGAAAACGACTAAACACTAACCAAAATTTCACTACGTGTTTTTACTTAAATCAACCAGCACGAAACCCCTTGACAAAATCCTCTGCCCCAACTTTTTTTCATAGCGTAATGTTCGAGTCAACTTACACATACAACAACTTATTTTACGAGACACTTGTTATCTCTCATCGACAGGGGAGGAGCTACACTTGCGATAGAAGGTTCATCCAAACCCCCCTTGATAGAAAATTATACTATATAAATATAGTTAAAATTATTTTTTATGTATATATAGTAGATATTGAACCCTCTTCGATTAGTTCGTCTGTTCACTTGTAAACTCTCTTGATGAAAACTGCTCATCGATATTAATTAACAAAGCATAAAATTTTTCTAATATTTAATCTGAAATATTATAATTCACGACTCACTTTATTGATTACGACCATGCAAATCTTGTAACCAACCCCCAAAAGAAAAGTACACATCACAACTTAGAAGCTAGTATAAGTAACCTTCACTAACACCTCACATTACACATTACATTTTTTTCTAATTTCAATTCAATACCCAATACGCAACTACTTCTATTGTCTTCTTCTAGCCTACTATATTTCTACACATCTGACTTTTCCCTTCTCTTTCCCACACACACACAGTGAATGACACAAATTAGTATAGTTAGTACACGTACTTAATGCCAATCTTCAAAGTCACAAAATCCTAAAAAGTAAAGCAAAAGCAACACAACTCCTCTTTAAGTTTCTACTCATTCTCTTTGCCAACTTTGATCAAAAACACCTTATAATAAATTGATCAAGATTCAAGGAGTTTTGGGTACCCAATTTCTTGATGAAATGGGGACTTTGACTGCTTCTCTAGTAGCTCCATCTAAGCTCAACCCTGAAAAGCATAGCTCTCTTTTTGTATACAAAACTAGAAGAAAGTCCCACAAGAATCAATCCATAGTCCCTGTAATTAACTTTCACTCTCTTTTTGCTTAATATTCGTTACGTTATATACGCATATATTAAATTTTGAACGCCCTTAATAAATTTTCTGGCTCCACGACTACCTATGAGGTAGGGTAGGGTTAAGGGGTGTGTATATTCTTACCCTTTCGAGACTACCGTGCATATGTTGTTGTAGATATTGTTGGCTTGAATCTTGATAGTTTATTTGTTTGTTGATGAATATATATATATATATATATATATATATATATATAGGTGGCAAGGCTATTTGGACCAGCTATATTTGAAGCATCAAAGTTGAAGGTACTTTTCTTGGGAGTTGATGAGAAAAAGCACCCAGGAAAGTTGCCAAGAACATATACACTGACTCATAGTGATATTACTTCTAAACTCACTTTGGCAATCTCTCAAACCATCAATAACTCTCAGGTAATCAAATATTTTTCATTAACTTTGATGACACATATTATTCTGTGTGATCATTCACAAATAGAGCAGGGGAAGGATTACTAGTTTGTGATATATTGATTCTTGTAATAGCTTATTAATGTAAATTTCGGGTTTATTTATCCGATGGTAACTCAACTAATAGTTATTAGGGTATTTCAGAAAATCACCTTTCTTCTTGATTATAACTTTTCTTCGACAAAGAAAGTGACGTCATGAGATAATAACTATTAGTTGAGTGACAACTCATCTCTATGATTTTGTGGCAATAAGAATTTGGAGGTCCTTGATTAGTCAATTTCTTGATTTAGTCATCATTAATCACTGACACAGATTCAAGATTTGATCTTTTATGAGTTTTATATCTCAAGTACTAGTTATTGGAATATAAATTTAATTTTTGTTTGTATTTAACGAATCTCTTAACATAGGATCTGGACCCAGGACACTTGTCAATAACCCACATATCACGTGCTATGCTATTACCACTAGAATTGTTAGCCATATACTTATTTAGAAAAGTTAGAAATATGTTACTCTTAATCTTGAATCTGCCTCTATTTCTCTTTTGTATTTAATAGAATTTTTGTTGAGAGAAGTGGAAATTGGGTGTTTGATTTGCAGTTGCAAGGTTGGTATAATAGACTTCAAAGGGATGAAGTGGTTGCAGAATGGAAGAAAGTTAAAGGGAAGATGTCACTCCATGTACATTGCCACATTAGTGGAGGCCATTTTATGTTAGACTTATTTGCTAGACTCAGATACTATATCTTCTGCAAAGAACTCCCTGTGGTAAGTTCATAGAGTAATATGTTGTTCGAACTTCTCAAAAATATCGTTCGGCCGTGTTCCTTCCTTCAAAAATGCATTACTTTTGAAGCATTTGACACACGCCTGTCGATATTTTGTTTTGTTTTGTGTGGATTAGGTTCTGAAGGCTTTTGTTCATGGAGATGAGAATTTACTAAAGAATTATCCAGAGTTGCAACAAGCTTTAGTTTGGGTATATTTTCACTCAAACATTCAAGAATTCAACAAAGTAGAATGTTGGGGCCCACTCAAAGATGCAGCCTCCCCCTCATCAAGTGGGGTAGGTGGGGGTATGAATACAAGTTTTACAAGCAATAGCAACATCAAGTGGAATTTACCAAAGCCTTGTGAAGAGACTTGTACATGTTGCTTTCCCCCAATGAGTGTTATCCCTTGGCCTTCTACTACTAATGTGGAAAATGGGACCATACAACAAGGCTTGCAAGAGCAGCAAAGTTGAAAAAAGAGAGAGTAATTCTGTTGCTTTATTATGTGATTTGATGTAATTAATTAATTATCATCATTATAGGGTTTGTGGAAGCAACATTATTTGTTTATTTGAAATGTAAATAATATTCAAAAACCATGATTAATGACAAGAACATGAATTTAAGATGGTGATCATACATATTAGGCTTGTAGTAGACAATTATTGTAAAATTGGGTTGTGCCTAATGCATTGCTATGTTTTATTTCATGATGTTGGGTTTGATGTTGCACATGATGGAAATGTGCATTTAATATCTTTCTGTCAAATGTCTCTTAAACGTGATTAGAAAAGACATTGTCCATCTTCACCGTACTTACTAAAAATATGACCTTTGTCGAGGATTAGGATAGAAGAATAGTAGGTAATTGAGTATTGATGTATTTATTTTTTTTGAAGAGGTAGGGGGCTAGTCTCCTCTACTCTTATTTAGTATTACATAGTATCTTATTTTTCATTTTTTATTATTACTGTACTTTTATTTTTCTCGCAAACAATTTATTAGTCCTCAAATTAGCAAAAAACTTAATGTGGGAATGAAACAATGCTTTGCAACAAAGGATGTTCCGGATCCTAACATCTTTGAGACTCTTTTAAATAAAAATGAGCATCAATCTAATTCGGGTAGTCCTAAATGTCAAATTGCACTTCCAGATTTGACAAATATGCTAATGCAACAAGAACTTGCAAGCTTGGTTTGTCTATTACCCGTCTTGAAGTCGTTGATGGCCACATTGGATGCTTCAGCGTTTGGGATCCCTTCTCCATCTATGGAGTCATTTGGTGAGCAACGTGATGACTTTGGATAGAAATTATTGTTAAGGGGAATGAACAAGATGTGAATGGGGTAGTGGCCTAAACTCCAATGCATTCAACAAGAAGGTTGAAGCGAAGAGTGACCAGAAAAGTGATATATATATATATATATATAAAGAGTTGGGCAGACATGGTGGAGGAGGAGAGGCAGCTCTCATCCCCTCCAACGTGTAGCAAGTTGAGTCTAGTAGCTCCAGTATTTGTGCCAAGTTATGCCATGGTTCTTTCATCTTTAGCGACCGGACGACATATGGCTCAAACAAGTGCACCTTTGAATGCTATGGATAATCCTACTAAAGGGTTCCAGGCAAAGAAGTATGACCCAAGAACTTTAGTAGAAGATCCAATGGAAGCTTTTGATGGTGATTTAGGCGTTGACATAATTGACGAAGAAAATGAGGATGACATATTGGATGAATGTTCTGCTAAAGTGATTATGGATGGAGATCTTTCACCTAGGCAGCAAAGGAAAGGATTCAAGATAACGAAGACTCAGGAAAGAAAACATAGTTGGGATGGTAAAGTGTCTGAAGGGGTTATTCTAAAACAATTATCAATAACGGTGGCAAAACAAAAAGAAACTAGGTTCAACTACATTAACAAGATTCAATAGATCCTTGAAGAATTGATGAAGTATCAAGATATTTTAGAGTGGTTGGAAAAAGAAGACAAGGTGAAGAATCGAATCCTTATTGGGTT
The DNA here is from genome assembly GCA_030864225.1 of Capsicum baccatum var. pendulum. Classification (NCBI taxonomy): domain Eukaryota; kingdom Viridiplantae; phylum Streptophyta; class Magnoliopsida; order Solanales; family Solanaceae; genus Capsicum; species Capsicum baccatum. The sequence continues at coordinate 12,161,376 of CM061550.1, forward strand.
TCATCTTCTTGAAGATTTCCAATTTTTAAAGAAACATGGATCTGATTTCACATTTTTGTTTATTTTAATCTTTCACTAAATTATTATCATTATTTGTAATATCATCATAGAAATGCAGTTCTTTCTTCTTATTTTTTTACATGCATGTTAATTAGAAGTTTTGTTGCTGAGGGTCTTATCGAAAATAACTTCTATCAAAAAGTAAAGCGACATCTGCGCTCATTTTATCTTTCTGAAATTTCATTTGTTAAATTATACCAGAAATATTGTTGTTGTCCCTCAAGAGATGGGGAAGATGTAGCAAATTTAAGAATAATTCTTATAAGTTGCTTGGACGATAATTTGCAGTCAAATGTGCTTTTCCTCTATATTACACCAAGAATATTTCCATTACTCTTTTTGTTTTACTTTGTAAAAGACAGATTGGCCACATATCTTCCTTTATCCTTGCTTATTAGTATATGCTTTTCCTCTGTATATCACAAAGAATATTTACCATTGTTCCTTTTCTTTTACTTTGTACAAGGCAGAGTGGTTGGCGTACCTGACGTAGACTCCACACACATCACACGAGTTGCGCTCTTACACGAAAAGAAGACCGGACATCTTTAATCGCGAATCAGAGGAAAAAATGGCACTTGGAACTTTTATTTACAACAAGGATCTGTGGTTCTCCATACATTAGAAGTTCCAAAAATAGGAACCTCTTCCACTCTCCCCATATATTACATGATGAATAAGAGATGTTAATGAGAATAAATAACATCTCCAACTGTACACTTGTTACATAATAAAAGAATAATTGATTCAAATAAAAATGGAAGATGACACAGATTATCTGATTAGTTGCATGTTTAGCTTTCCAGCTTCCTGCAACTTTTCGCCACTCCATCAAAGCAGAAAAATGGGATGTGTTTGCTGCACTGAATGTACTTATTGATGGAAAAATGTCTACGAGTGGAAAATAATTTACAAATCGTCACCTGATCTGAGTTCTACCGAGTGAAGATGCACCAATTTCAGTCTCGGTGTTCTGCACGTGTAACATTATTCACATGTAAGATGCTTTCGCCTTTTCTAAAACCTTATAAAGATAAGAGTGTAGCCAAGAAGCAATTAACACTTATCGCCTTTTGACACAAGGGCTATGGCTTACCTTTGACTTAGGAGAAGGGAAAACATTCCAGAATCGAAGTGTTTCATCTCCTGCTCCTGTAACAATTGTCTGCAGATATGATAACGGCAGTTAAGAGAATTTTAAGTACGAGGAAAATGAAGCTAAATGAAACAAATAGACAATGAACAATTTTCTCCTCATATATACCTGTCCATCTGGAGATATAGCAAGATATAAGACTCTATATGTATGGCCGGTCAGAGTAGCTATCTGCATTAACAGCAATAAAATTTGTGAACAAGCTAGAAAAAGAACAATATTTCCAAAAAAAAAATACAAACGAATGTCACTCTGACAGCTAAGCCAGCAGAATGCAGTCTAGCACGGTAGTTTGATTTACCTTAGACATTGTCGGATATCTCCAGACTATAATCTGGTTTTGAGAGTAACCATGTGTGCTGACTAATTCATTGACATTCTTAGACCACACAAGATTGCAGACCTGCCACAGGATCAACAGAGTTCGTGACATCAGAAAGATTTGTAGTTTCAAATATGAACAGATAAAACTAACCAGGGAGGCAAAAGGGGAGGGAGGACAGTTTGGGAGAGCCTTTCATGTTACCTCCTTATTTGCAAATACAAGTATTTTTGCAAAATCATGTAAATACTCTACTTTACAGTCTCTCTCTCTCTCTGTATCCATCTCCAATCCTACTCAAACACATACATCTTTAAAGAAAATTTAGTTTGCTCCTCTAAAAGTCACTTCTCCAATTTATTAGTGTACTGGCATTTCTGGGAGTTATAAGAGAGCGAAAATCTGGATCTTCAACACCCCCGGTGCCTATGATGCATCTTTCCTCACCCAAAGCTTAAATTTTGATAGGGCAGAAGTTCTGTTCACATGCTTTTCCCTCACCTGAAGCTTAAGTTTTGAAAGGGCAGAAGTTATGTTCACGTATTTTCACTCTTCACGTAACTGTGGTAAACTTGATTAACTACTTAATCCTCAAGTTTTGATATGAAAAGTGGTGGTTACATGCTCTACCTGTCTCTTCTTTTTTCTCTCTATTTTTCTGTGCTTGTCATCTTTTAATAAGTTGTATTGTTCTCCTTAAGATAGAAAGTATCCACTCTGCTCAATTTAACACAGAGAAAAGGAAACACCTCCACTAATTTAGCCCCGTCCTAGCGGAAAGTCTGTGATATGGCTTATTGACCTAGCGGTATCTTCGCATTGGTTCTGTTCCTCTATTACATTTGAATGAAGAAGAGGGAAGGAAGACTCAACGGCATGATTGTTTTTCTGAGAATGTAATTAGGTAGCAACGTAATACTATCACTGGCTATTGGGAATACTATCAAGACTACAATATGGTAAGATCTAATTCAATGTGCAAGCATGGACAAAAGGGGCAGAATATTGGAAGTGGTATCGGATGCTACAACGGGGGAATACCTGACTGCCAGTGTCCATGCAACTGAGATGTGTATTAGTGGTGGTGTTCCAGAATCGAATGCATCGATCAGCTGTGCCGCCACCAGAAGCTAGAAGCCCATGGAGATGGGGGGACCATGCAATGGCCTTTACAGCAGCAGTATGCTCACAATATTTCAGCACAGGTTGCGTTGAGTGGTTGTTCCATACAAAAAGCTGAACATCAAGAGTTACTTTTTAAGTCAAGTAATATGCAAATAATCAACCACAAAGCATAATGAGAAACTTTAGCTGAGGAATCAACCACATACCCTATTATCATTTCCACCTGAAGCTAATTCACGGTTATCATAAGACCATTTGAGCCCACAAACCTGGATATGGGTAGTTGATATTAAGAAGCAGAAAACGGGAGAAAGGAAGTCTGATGAAAAGATTCCTAAATCAAGAAGAAGAAAGAAATCTCACCTCTGATTTATGACCACTCAACTTACTGACAAAATCTTCTTGTGCACGTATATCACGCTGAAGAATACTCTTGTCTCGGCTTCCTGAAGACAGCATGGATGAGCTCCACGCCAGTGCACCAACTCGTAATCGATGACCCTCCATGGTTCTTATCCTCTTACAACGCGAGGAATCCCATAACTACGCCGAAGAATGTTCAGACCAGTTAAAATCTATTACTAAAATGTCTTATCGTCTCCAACTAATTTATGGTAACTTCATTGATTTTTAACTCAATTCCTGTGCATGCATTTTAGAGAACTTGAGTTCCATGCTGGGATTTTAGAATTAGAGATCCAATTTATGAAGCGAAAAAAGAATCCACGTGACCAACTTTAACTAGTAAGGGATTGAGCTACAGTAGCTCTTGTTGTAGAGATACAAATTTTCAGATTTAGGAAACCCAAATTTGAGAAAACAAAGGAGACAAGGAAATGGAACCACTATAGTATGTCTGGCACTAAACGTTTATATGCTGGCATATCATCCTTTCACCCTCATGTCCAGTATTACTTCAGATTATTGTGGCGCTATCTAAAAAACAAACCAATTTCCATATTGAAATTTATGTTGAGTTATGAAGTTCCTTGGTAATTGGACTATGACCATCATAAGCAACGGTATGTCGACTTCACAGAGAATGCCTTAAAAGGATTCTCATTGATAATGAAGTCCCAAAAACTGCGAAGAGAAAAGTCCTCAGCAGATCCTCATGCTACGTCTTCCTCATTAGGTAAGAATAGGTTAGGTGGTCCAAATATATCAACATAATGGAGGCAAATGAAGAGAAACTCAGGTGTCTTGTGAGTTGTGAAGGCATCTTTCTCACATTTGACAATAACGCTAGTGCTAGGATATGCATTTTCCTTCTAATATAGGACGAACTACACTTAACCTAATGAGCAGAAAAAATCCAGATTAAGTGGGTTATCAAAATGTCTTTTGCATATGCCTACAATTTCCAATAAGATAAGTATAGGTATTAAGGTAATGCAATTTGCAAATTTCACCTGGACTTTGCCATTACTTGTTCCAACAGCAAGATGTGTACCCTGTTGTGCCCAACCAACTGAACTAACGCTATCATCAATTCCCAGGTCACACAACTTCACTACCTGCACACAGCATTCCAGTACAGCATTAAATGATAATTTGACTATGTATGATCGACGAAGAGTCACCCAAATAACTCCAATACAGAAAATTATCAGAAGGAATACACTCACCTTGCTACTAGATGCATGCCATAGATACACACAGCTCCCTAGCCCCACAGCTAACACATTATTCGAAGACCAGTCCACAAGGTTCAGGTAAAAATCGTCTTGCAGTGCCGGCGCATCCAAAACCTAACAAAAACCAATCAGCAGTTAAAAGAGGGCCTTCTCATATTGAAAGTGGGTACACTAAGTGGTCGTTTGGTAGCTAGTAAAAGGTAACTTATCCATGTATTAATTTCTGTATAAGTTATAAAAAGTTTGGTAGCTAAGCTAAGAAGAAAGTTATTCATGTATAAAATTAATACGATGTTTGGTTTATTATTTGGAAACCCGTATTACTAATACATGTATAATTTACGAGGGAATTGGTGTATTATCTTATGGGGGGTAGAAGGTGGAACAACCAATACCCGCATAACTAATACTTACATAATTCTAACCAGCTACCAAACAACACCTAAAAGAACAAAATCAAAAAATCAATTTTGAGTACCCAAAGGAAAAGCATCACAATAAAAATTAAACGGGCCATTTGGTTGCTAGTAAAGAAGTAACTTATCCATTTATTACCAGTTATACAACGTTTGGTAGCTAGGTAGGAAGTAAGTTATTCATGTACAAAATTAGTACTACGTTTGATTTACCTTTAAAAAACTATAACTAATACATATATGAGTCATAGAGTAATACCCGCATAACTAATATCTTCATTAAAAATACCCCTATAACCAATACATGCATTACTAATACCACATAACTATTACCCGCATAACTAATATCTGCATTACTAATACCTGCATTACAAATACCTGCGTAATTATAACCAGCACCTAAAAAAGCCCAATCTTGAGGACCCAAGGCAAAAGCATCACAATAACAACTACACCTCAATATCAAACTAGTTGGGTAAGCAGGAATGCAAAATCCAAATAAGAGTGTTGTAAGTTATGAGGAAATTGGTGCGTTACCTTATTTGGGATAGAAGATGGACTTAGCTAATACCCGAATAACTACTTGCCTAACTAATATATGCATAACTCTAACCAGCTAAATCAAAATAACAATTACAACCAAATCTCAAACTAGTTGGTCAACAAGAATGCAAAATCCCAGATAACAAGCACTAACAAAACTTACCTTAAAAGGCGATCTTGGTACTTTCCGGGTAGACTTAACCGGGTTAGGACTAAAACCCGGAACCTGCTCATCAAACCCAAACGGAGACAATGAAGGCAGAGATTGCCTGGTCTCACTCTTAAACCGAAAAATATTACAATTGGGTCTACAAATCTGCAAATTTCTTGAATTCAAACCCGACGATTTCTCCGGTGTCACTGGTGCTACAACCGATCCACACTCCTCCCCAAACAACGCTGATCGAAGCAGTGCAGTATACACATTGCTAGAATCATCAACCGAATTCGATTGCGGGGGTAATGGCAAGTCAAATAAAGCAAATTTTGAAGAAGATCTACTCGGTATAAAACGATCACTGTAAATGGTTCGCGAAGGTGAAGGATGATAGCTCGAAATCAGCTTATTTCGGGTCCTTGATGGAGTTTTCGGGTCAAGATTTTGCGGGTTTATTGAAGATACAGTTGAGTTCTCCATAATAATAGATCCAACAAGTAGAAGGCAAGTAACAACAATACAAGATAGATGGAGGAGAAAGAGATCTAATATAAGATTTTGAGAGGAAAAAAAAAATAATAATAAAACAAAAAGAATAGTAATTTTTTTTTTTTAATATATGATTTTTATTTGATGTTTATTATTTTAATAATGATACGTTTACTGTATAGTAAAAATTTCCCGGGAAAATTACTAATTGAAGGAAAGTGTTTGCGGGAAAATTGCAAATTAGGAAAGTGATTGTTACATGGCAAAACGGTGTCGTTTTACAGGGACCGACAAATTTCTTTCCTAAATAGATTAGGAAAGAAAGTAGAAGTTTAAGTAATGTATTTGAGGGTAAAAAATTGTTCGTATTTATGGTAAATTAATATGAGATTTGTTTGTTTGTATGTTGTATTATTTAATTATAGAAACTGAAGTATATTTATACTTCATTAAATTACTTAATATGATTAATTGAATTGATTTGGTATAAATATTTGATACATATAAGATTTATTATATTTGAGTGTTTAGTGTGGATGGCTGGGGTTTTTTATATAGGTGCGTTGAGTTAAAATATGATGCGTAGAAATGAGTTCAGTTGATACATGAACAAGTTGTTAACATATAAAAAGGAATGAGTTGTATTTGTTGGGTTAAGATAAACTGAACAATGTATCGTTTTTTTTTAATTTGCATAAGTTTTATTAAATTTTAGTTACCTTTTTAAATTTTTATGTATAATCCATTTAATTAAAAAAATATTATTAATTTTTTTCTGTTATTATGACTATATATAACAGATTAAATAATTCAAATTATTTTATAATATTCTTATTTAAGTGTAGGATTTATAAAAATAACCTCTTGCCTTACAAGGTAGGATTTACTTGTAAGATTATATTAGTATATTCTTGTTGTTGAGTACGACATATCAAACTTTAAATTATTTTGAAAAAATTTCTCGTTTGATTAATTAAAGGAAAATATTTGGCCTCAAATAAATGAATAATTAACCTACTCAAAATTTTAACAAATAAATAAAACATATATCTTGAGCTAATTTTATAAGCCCTAAATATTACTTTTAAAACTTTTACCAACTGATAAATTAAAGAATTAATTATTTGCTTTGCTAATAAAACAGTGTTGTACCTTTTTAGATGAATGAGACATTTTTTTTAAATTTCTATATTTGGTTGTTTGTTTTTGTATTACGTGAAAATGGCAAATTAAACAGCCTGTTGTCTTGACAAGAACAATAAATTTCTTATTCATTCAATTAATATTATATATAATAATGCCAAAAGGGTGTAATTCTCTTCCTAAAATGTTTGATTTTTAATTTAGTGTGTTTCTTGATTTAGATAAGAAAAATAAAAAATATTAAATTTGTTGAGGGTAAATGGTAAATGGTAAATGTATTTATTTTGATAAGTTTACAACAATGCAATCACATCAATGGAGATTTAAGGATATATACACAGATCAATCCTACTTCTCTAGAATTATGTGAGCATATTATCTACGATAATGATATTTATAAGAACTTATTAATTATCAAAAAAGAATAATTAATACGATTATGTAAAACCTTTTGCATACTTACATTCTGAATTAGTTACAATTTTATTGAAGCAAATAGAGGATCTAGACAAGAGTTTCTAAAATAATATGAGGTGGAGCTGATAATATACAAAAATTTATTTGCATTCGATGTTTATATATTTTTTGTATATAACTTCTTAATTGACATATATGTATTTTATGTAAATATTGAATAAATGTTGAATGTGATATTTATATATTAAGTGTAAATTATTTTTCCTAAATTATTTGATCTGATATAAATATGAATGTGATATACATTAAGTATAAATTGGAGCCTTTAACTTTGTTTTTCTTGGTGTGGAGATCACCATAAATTCGAATTGGAAGAATCGTTAAGTCAGAGTAATTATTGGTTTGTTGATATATCAGAATTAAATTTTGATTAAGACGAGTTGTTAAATGGAATAAATTGATGCTTCAAATTAGTTGGCATAATAATACTAGAGTATTGAGGAATCTTTCCAAGGGCAGAAAAGACAAAAATAAATAAATATATGCAGCTTTGGTCATGCAATTATTATATGTTTTTGTTTTAGAAAAAAATAAGTGGTGTTTTTAACTTGGACATACCCTTAAAAAATGATTTGCTTATAAAAATAAGATGTGTTTTACTATTTTATCCTTAATTAAATTTCTTGCAAAAAGAAATATGTCTTTTTTCGCTTGTCTTTCGATGTTCGGCATTCATATTAGAATCCGAATAAATTCAGATTCACGCCGAAAAGTCCTACATTACGAGTAAAACATTCTTTAATAAAGGTAACTCTATAAGGGATCCTCGAATCCAACCTCTGGTCAAGGAAAAAGTGACTTTTTAATTGTGTAAAATTTCATCTATTAAATCAAGGTTAATTTTGGAAGAAAAAATAATTCTTCTTGATTAAGTAAAATACTATTATTTTAAAATTATATATATAAAAAAAAAAGAGTAAGAACACCACTTATTTTGAAATAGAAGGAGAAGTGAATCAAGACATTTATGCATTGATGGTACATAAAATTTCACATAATATTTTTTATACTTGTGATGTTCGAGTTAATGTATGTGTACCTCCATTATATATCAAGGTTTCGACAAATGAAGAGACATCACCTATTGCCTCCATATATCGAGATTTGAACTAGGGTCGATTTTCCCGAAAGAAAAACAGAACCAATTTAGTTTGCTTATCAAATGTTGAAACGAAACCAAACAAATTTAGTCGTTTTTTTATTGCTCTAATTTATATTAGTTTTATAGTTAATCTGATTTTTAAAAAGTATATGACGATACACTTTCAAGTATTAGATTGACCAACACCACAAGTTCTACCTCTGTAAATATCGTGTTAAAAAAAAGTCCTGTTTTGACAAAAAAAAAAAAAGATTGACCATATTATTTATGACATAACCCTCTCAAAGGTTACTTTTAAACACGTGCACCGAATTTTTTTTAAAAAAAACCACACAAAACAATTACCCAGTAAAAAAAAATCCACACAAAACAATTACCCAGAAATTGACTTGAGATGAAGAGAGGAAGAAGGCATTTTTCATCTTCGATGGTGGACAACTTCACAATGACATTCCTTTTATAGACAAGCTTAATTACAAAATTAAAGACCATTACACCATTGACTATTGTAACATAATTCTAGTGGAACATATCTTGGCCATATTCTTGTAATGTATCTAAATATTTTTTGATAGCATAAAAAACTATTATCTTTCTTTAGGTACGGCTAAGGACTCCCCTCATCTAGAAAGGATAGGCAATTGTGAGGGAACAGGGCGATGGCGACTTATATCGGAGCTGAAATAGATTTAAAGATTATTTTCATAGAGGAGATGGGAAAGCTACTTAAATAGGATGATATCTTGCTTTCGATTGTTTTTTTTTTTTCGTGCTTGTCTTGAATTGAGGTATATCGTAGAAATGAGTTGAAGTTATGGAGGATGGTTGTTTTTCAAAAGTGAGGAGCTTGGGGAATTGTCACGACCCAACTTTTCAGGTCATGATGGCGCCTACCATAACCCACCAGTAGGCAAGCCAACCTGTAGTCCGGAACTGCTAGTAACGGACTACTCAATAACATAAGGAAAAGAATACGGAATATATGAGATAAAGATTAATACATAGACGAATCTCAAAACTTGGTGGTATCAATACAAGAGCTTCTAAACATAATAAGAGTACAAAAGTGATATATCAAGGAGAAATACACTGATTCAACTTACCTCCGAATATAAATTAGAGGCTAGTTTAATACATAGGAAAGAGATAAGTAATACTCCGAACGTCATGAGCTCACTCTAAGTCTTCGAATCAGGGCTACTCCACACGATGCACACATCAACAGCGATAACTCGTACTATGATCTGCAGGCTGCGGAGGTGTAGTAAGAGTACCAAACGAATGGTACTCAGTAGACAACTGTCAATTGAGCTCCAAAGATAAAGTAGTTATATACAACATATAAATAGAATGGAAACTACAACCAAGAGTCCATAAATCATGTAATAAGTCAATGAGAATAACAAGGGACAACTATCCTATTTATGTCCAAGAGTCTAACATAATAAGACTAAGGACGTATCAAGGTGAATTATCTTATTCCAGCTATTAATAGTTGCAACACTTAGTGACCGAGTATTCCCTATGGGATTCGACACCCAACCCAATTGGGTTCTATATTTGACAGCGACCGCTTACACTCTTAAGAGAGCTATAGTTTGGGCGTTATCAAATTTTGGTGTCGTTGCCGGGGAATACGGTTGTCTACTAAGTTTGTGATAGTTAATAGACCCTTTGGTAAAAAATTCTCAGATTTTACTTTTAGTTGTTGTTTTTGTTTTATACAGGTTCTGTTCAGTTCATGCCAAATACTCGAAGTTCTGGTTAGCCATTATTACCCATAAATCTTAAACCATAACTTATTAGCAGAATGGATGCACAACGTGACATTGAAAGAAGGGTTGCTCAACAGGAGTAGGCTAGATTAGCTGCATTGGCAGCTGCTCAAGTGTATCAACAGAATATTGATAACCCAGGGCAGACAACAAATCCTGATGATGAGGACCTGGGTGATGAGGAGCTACTAAATCCTAGGCGTACTGATGAGGTGGCGGCACCTATGCATATGAGAGATCGTCAAGATAGAATGAGACCTGACCGTCGAGCTGTGCAGGGTTCTTTTGATAATGATGATGACGATATGGATGGAGCTGGTGCCACAGGGGCTATTATTCCTCCGCCCTTGGCTCCCGGAGCCAAGTTCAATATCACTAGCACCATGATTCAGCTATTGCAACTTAAAGGGTTGTTTGGTGGACTTGCAGGAGATGATCTGAATATATATCTGATTAACTTTATCTTAACATGCAAGGCATTTGACAATCCAGGAGTTGGACAGAATGCAATCCGGCTGCGCTTATTTTCATTGTCTCTATCTAGGGAGGCAACTCTATGGTTGAATGGACTAACTCCTGATTCTATTAGTAATTGGAGGCAATTGAAAGACGCTTTCTTAGAAAGATTCTATCCGTCATCCAAAAGAGCACAGTTGAGAGATGAGATCAGCAATTTTCGACAGCTTCCAATTGAAGCTCTCCACGAAACATGGGAGAGGTTCAAGAAGAAACTTATGCGATGCCCAAACCATCAGATGACCAATATCCACTTGATGGAAATATTATACAGGTCTTGAATTCAGTGACTAAGCTAGTGGTTGATAATGCTGCAGGAGGGTCATTCATGGACCTTACTTTTAATCAGGCAAGTGATATGCTAGATCGTATGACAAAGCAGAGTAGAGCTTGGCATACTAGGGATTCTGAGGTAGCAAGCTCTATTGTATCTATTGGCATGACAGTTGAACAAAGGCGAAGAGAAGAGGAACGTGATCAAGATATGGCGCACATAAAAATGCAGATGGATCTTCTTACCAAGCATTTATTATCAGGGAAGACCGAAAAAGTCAAAGCGGTTGCGTCAAAAGGAAGAGATGAATCTGATTCTGAAGAAGAAGCCAACTACTTGAATAATCAGGGGGGTTTTCGAGGCAATGCCCAAGGAAACCAAGGTCGGAACTATTATGATAAATCTGGAAACAAAGACCGTGATCAAGGTAGTTGGAAGAACAAGACTGACAGGAGTGGTTTGTATATTCCTCCTGGAAACCGTGAGGCTGTGACGTCTGGCTCTAGGAAGATGTCAATGGAAGATATGTTGGCTATGCTGGTGAAAGGAGTGGAGGCAACCAACACGGGAGTAACTGAGGTAATAAATGATTTGTCCTCAATTAAGCAATTGGTTGACTCGCATTCCACTGCAATAAAATAGCTGGAACAACAAATGAGTCAACTATCGGTGGCATTCAATCAACGAAAAGCTGGCACTTTACCTAGTGACACTGTGCAAAATCCAAGGAATGATGGATCATGTATGGCTATTACTACCAGAAGTGGTAAAGTGTTAGACAATTCGTCTAAAGGCAAGCAGGTAGTTGATGATATAGAAGATAATGTTATTGATGCAGACTGTGATGATTTTGTAGAAGCTGAAAATCTGAATGAGAAAGTTCATGATTGGCTGATGCCACTTTTGAAAAGGTTAATAATTGGAAGCAAGATAAAGAGGAAGTGGTGGAGAAAACTATACCCCTTCCACCACCACCTTTTCCTCAGAGACTTAATAAGAAAACTGATGACACTAGGTTCAGTAAATTCATGACTATGTTGAAGTAGCTGACTATTAATGTGCCTTTGGTGGAGGCGCTGGAACAGATGCCTGGGTACGCTAAATTCATGAAGGACCTTTTGACAAAGAAGGGGGCAGTAAGCTATGAGCTGGCAGATAATGTTCATCATTGCAGTGCAATTGCAATGAGATCTTTAGTACAGAAGAAGGCAGATCCTGGTGCTTTCACTATTCCTTACACGATTGGATCGTAGGATTTTGCTAAGGCGTTGTGCGATTTGAGAGCTAGCATCAATTTGATGCCGTTATCCGTTTACAAAAAGTTGGGGTTGGGTGATCCTACACCAACTAATATGCGACTTGTGATGGAGGATAGGTCGGTAAAATGACCTGTTGGTATCTTATATGATGTATTGGTGAAGGTTTCTACATTTATTTTTCCTGCGGACTTTGTGATTTTGGATTGCGAGGTTGATTCTGAAGTTCCCATAATCTTGGGACACCCTTTTCTCACAACCGGAAGTGTGCTCATTGATTTGAGAGCTAATGAGCTTTTATTTCGGTTGAATGACGAAGTGGACCATTTTGATGTATGCAAATCGATGAATCAGCCCAAAGATATGGATGTGTTCTCTGTAGCTAATGCTTATTATGAGGATGAAAAAGAATTATCTGTAGAGAAGCAGCTTACTGATGAGCCATTGTCTGCTGTGCTTTTGAATTTTGAGAGTGAAGATGTTGAGGATCATGAAGAAACTATTTGTGCTCTAACAGGAATAGGGTCCTACTCTCATGCTCCTAAGAAGCTGGACCTTGATCTTAAGCATCGACCTTCACTAACAGGGAAGACTTCCGTTGAAGAACCACCAGTTCTAGAATCAGAAGAGCTCCCCAGTCACCTAAAGTATGCGTTCTTGGGAAGTGGAAATACGCTTCCGGTGAGTATTGTGGACGATTTAGGTGAACAACAATTAGAGGCTCTCATCTCTGCTCTAAAGAGGTACAAGAGAGCCATTGGTTAGTCTATTGATGATATAATTGGTATCCCACCTGGGATATGTATGTACAAGAGTCATCTCGAAGAAGATTGCATGCCCACAAGTAAGCATCAACGTCGTCTGAATCCATTCAGAAAATGATGTATCATCTATCTCGATGAAGTCTAAGTAATTGAGATAACTATGTCGTGCCGCGACAATAACTCAAGCGCTTGGTGGGAGGCAACCCATCATCTTTAATTGTTTTGTTTTACTAGGAGTTTGTTTTTGTAGTCGAGCCATAACCAAAACTAAGGCGCTTGGTGGGAGGCAACCCATCGTTCTAATTGTTTTTGTTGTTTTTGAGTAAGTATAATTACAAGATGTATAAAGAAGGAGATTGCTCTCAAATTTTGATTTGGAAGTGGTTCATGTTGAAGGTGGTAAGTTAGGAATGAAGAAGCAAAGGCTATGGGTTAGGCATTGCCTATGCAAATCTAGGCAACGAACAAGGCAAGGCCTATATAAATCTAGGAAACGAACAAGGCAAGGCCTATGCTATGGCCTAAGCTCTTTGAATCTACAATGCCATAGCATAGGCGCCACCTATGCCCAACAATGCCATAGCATAGGTGCCGCCTATACTCAACTAGGCAAAGCATTAGGCGCTGCCTATGCCAATGCCTTTGCTTTCTGAATCGACAATGCCATAGCATAGGCGCCGCCTATGCTCAACTAGGCAAAGCATTAGGTGCCGCCTTTACTTTCCAAATCTTTCAAAACTTTTCTTTTTGCTCATCTAACCTTGCAAGATCATATTCCGAGTCCATCACCAAGTAAGTTCTTCTTTTATATTCCATAAGTGTTACACTTCTACGCTTATAATGATTTGTTAGATCTTGAGGTGGTGTTGGTGAATTGAATGTGGTTAGTTTGTTATGATACAACTAGTTGAGTGAAAGAATATGTGTGGGTGTTCTTGACTTGGTTCCGACTTGTATTTGATTGCTGTACACTGTCATAGATTCATGGAATCGAAATGGTGAAATTAATTGCATAATCTTCAAACTTGAATCCTTGAATGTTTGAGTGACTCGTTCATCGAGATAAAGATCATGATTGAATACAAGCATGAGATATTGCGATTATTTCTATGTCATAACTTGATACGATCTCTATGTAATAGTCTTGTTCAAAAGGTGCATTAATCCAAACATGAAAGTATTGTCAAGATTACATGAAATAGAGTTGGAAAAGATAGCTAAAGATGACATAAAAGTATGACTGTGCTAAACGTGTTGTTGGAACATATTGTCTATACGTATGTCGATGAAGTCTGAGTAATTGACATCACTCACTTAATTAGTTTGTACCAACAAATTAAGTGTGGGGTGGTGCCACTATTGTTTGTTTGTTGATTGAATCTTCCGAGATGAAGCTAACATGACTTTATTAAGATCTCAGGTAGAATGGCACAAAAAGGATGACAAGGAAAAGAAAAAGTGTCCACCTCGCAGAAAAGGCAGAAAAGGGGAAGAAAAGAGCAAGCTGAATCCTCTTTGCTGCAAATACTTCGATGCACTCTTGGAATCAGGTTTTCCTTATTGATTTTCACTGAGGGCAGTGTGTCCCGTCTAAGTGTGGGGTGAGGGAATTTGTATGCTGTATTGTACTTCTTTGCCTGCATCTATTCTCATTTGTAGTTAAATTTTTAGATTTTAAGATTTTTTTTTTAGATTTTGATGCATAAAATTGTTCTGATAGCCGACATGGTATTATGACAAGAGTTTGTGCTAAAATCATTACTATTGAGACGTTTAGGCTCTAAGTGTGACTCACTATGTGATAAGTGTGTGGTTGAATTCCTTCATTTGTTGGGTCAAGGGTCTATACTGCTCCCAATAAAGTTGACCATGTGCCTTGTGTGAGTGAGGTAATAGTATATTCTGTGTTGTGGCTGATGCTAGAACTTGCCTGGTGCGTGTGTAAAGCGAAATAAAGAGTGCAAGTTTAGGAGATGATTTAGGCATTTCTTTGGCAACCTGTGATTGTTTACCTTCTTTTTACCTACCCTTGTACATTATCCTAGTTAACCCCCTTTGAGTCTTTAGCTATTTTCTTTGACAGCCTCATATGTAAGCCTAATCCACTTTTTTTCAAGACCATAATTTGATCCAAATTCCTAAGTGCTTTAAATTGTAAAGTTATGTGACAAAATAAGAGGAAATTAGGTGAGAGTAATGCCTTAGAGTGTATTGGTACTTGAATTTGTTATGTAAAAGAGTGACTATCATAGAGGTGTGTTATAAAAAAAAAGAGAAGAAAAGAAAGGAAATAGAAAAACAAAAAGATAAATTGTGTTTATGATTAAATAAAAAGATAGTTATGTTTGAATGGCAAAATGGGTGAAAAGGGGTGATAGATGAAAGAAAGGTAGTAGGGTTGATTAAAAGAGAGAGTTAATGGCATAATGTGATGTATTAAAGCGCTTAGGGAACATAGTTACTATTTCTGGCCAAAATAGTCCTACCCGTCCCTTAGCCTACATTACAACCTGAAAAAGACCTATTTGATCCTAAGCTTAGCATTCTGATATTTAGTGGAGCATTACACTAAGGGCAAGCCTCTGGTCATCAGTTGCAACATATGAATTCTTTGTGAGAGCGAGAGCAAGGAGAATCTTATACCCATGTTTCGAAAAATGCAAAACTTATGAGTGATTATGGGTGATATCTTGTGTGAGACACACATGGTTGATGAGTTTTGGGTAGTTCTGTATTATTCTTTGTGCCTTAACTTGTGGATACAAATTAACCATCATCACGAGTCCATGTTGGAGGTTGAATTGTTTCTAGTAGTGATCCATAAAACTACTCTTTGTTAATAATTGCCTTGCATGTCTTGATGAATATTTTGTGCTGTGACTGTTAAATCCTAAGTAGATGTTTGGATGGACGTAATATTTTGTTCGAGCACGAACAAAGCTTTAAGTGTGGGGTGTTGATGTTAGGCGTATTTACACGCTTAAAGCACTATAATTTACCCATATTTTAGCTAAGTTTTAAGGATAAAATATATAATTCCTGCACTTTTAGTCCTTTTTCCTCTAAGTGAGCTAACCAACGTGATTAGCATGTTTTCAGGTATAAATGATGAAGATTTCAGCATTTTTTGGATCTTTGGGCAGCAAAGGAAACTTCACGTAAGAAGGAAGACAGCTTTTGGAAGCTTGAGGACTAAATGTGATGCATGGAAAATCTGTCCTGGGCAAAATCAGTATTTCTTAATACTTGGGGGATCAGTAGTAACCTAGTAGGACTAGGACAAGGATGCAGTAACCGAGTAGGACTAGGAAAAGGGTGTCATAAAAACCCTTATTTGCTGAATCTTTCAGCATTCAATCCATTCTATTTTCTATCCGACTTTTCTATTCATTCAACACTTTTAAGTTTCACGTTACAAATTCTGTAACCTAAGACAGAGAAAATGCTACAAGACCAAATAGAGAGGAAATCACGTCATTCTCATAAGTGACGCCAATACATACCTTTCGTGAGATTGTTATTGTTTTAGCATGATGATGATGTCTTCGTTGTTTTCCTTTACCATTATGAGTAGCTAAACTTCTCTGTTACGGTTATGGAAGCCTTATGATATACTATCTATTACTATGAGTTTGTGAATTCGTGATGCGCATGCTACTTATATCATTACTCTCTTCATCTTAATCAAATTCTTGTGGTTGCAAACATATAGAATACGCCAATATAGCATTAACTTGTTCGAGAGAAAAGTTACATGTTTGGAAAAGAGAGTGTGACAAGGAAATAGGGCTACCAACCCCTGTTTACAAGTTAATGCCATAACTGGATTAACCTCTTGGAGAATTTGTACCGTTAGTTATACACTTTAAGCTCGAGAGAGTTAAAGTGAAATAATCCTAGATGGTCGAGAGACACTAGGGTTTACCATTAGAATACGAATCTCTATAAGTGCATACATGTCTGAATTCCGCAATACTCATAGTTAATAGATACGTAGAACTCATAAGGTGGATATAACCCTAACTTATACTTCTCATTGATTAAATCCTACTAAACAAAGCATTCCGTTTTTACTTTGCTATTCTTAATTCACGCCAAACCCAAAATTTCCCCTTTCCGTAGAATTTTCGACCAACAGTCTATTAATAGTTGCAACACTTAGTGTCTGAGTATTCCCTGTGGGATTCGACACCCAACCCAATTGGGTTCTATATTTGACAGCGACCGCTTACACTCTTACGAGAGCTGTAGTTTGGGCGTTATCAACCCGTATTAGAGTCCAATCCGCATCTGTTGACAATACCACATCGTCCATTGGGGATAGAACAAAGTCAAAGAATATGTTCAAGGTTCACAGGAATGCAGACACACGATAAGGAGTCATGAAGTGAATTTCTTAAAATGTTACTGTAGCCTCCCGAAGATAGGTTACGGACGTCTCCGCACCGTTTTGCAGGACTCTACAAACATTTAGCTCTTGTACTAATACACCGAAAAAACCTAGGCTCTGATACCAATTTGTCACGACCAAACTTTTCAAGTCTTGATGGCGCCTACCATAACCCATTAGTAGGCAAGCCAACCTGTAGTCCGGAACTGCTAGTAACAGACTACTCAATAATATAAGGAAAAGAATGTGGAATATATGAGATAAATATCAATACATAGAGGAATCACAAAACCTGGTGGTATCAGTACAAGAGCTTCTAAACATAATAAGATTATAAAATTGATATATCAAGGAGAAATACACTGATTCAACTTACCTCCGAATACAACTTAGAGGCTAGTCTAATACATAGGAGAGAGATAAGTAATACTCCAAACGTCAGGATCTCACTCTAAGTCTCCGAATTAGGGTTACTCTACATGATGCACACATCAACGGCGATAACTCGTACTATGATCTGCAGGCTGCGGAGGTGTAGTATGAGTACCGAACGAATGGTACTCAGTAGGCAACTGCCAACTGTGATCCAAAGATAAAGTAGATATATACAACATATAAATAGAATGGAAACTACAACCAAGAGTCCATAAATCATGTAATAAGTCAATGAGAATAATAAGGGACAACTATCCTATTCATGTTCAAGAGTCTAATATAATAAGACTAAGGAAGTATCAACGTGAACTATCCTATTCCAGCTACATTCAAGGAAGTATCAAGGTGAACTATCCTATTCCAGCTACATTCAATATATGCCAAAACTATACCGTATATCCCAAGTCAATATACAAATAAAGAGCGAAAGAAAGATATATTGTAATATACAAGGCGAAGGAACAACTATACAATATGAATAACGAAGAAAGGGATATTCGATAGTACCATGACTTCATATAGCTAGATATATATAAATATAATACATATAAACAGGAGGTCATCTCAAACATAACCTAGATAGTCATGTTCTCATTTTAAGACCTCATTATAATACTATCAGGATTCAATACCAACATACTCAAGATTTCTAATCCATATGGCTAGACATAGAATAATCGTGCAGAGTAATGTAATCATAAGATAGCAAAGGCCGAAGATATACCTCAATCCCAATACCGGATCCATGACCAATTTGTCATAGGCTAGCCATAATAATGATCATAACAATGATAATAACAATATCAATAATAACGTAAATAACCGGCTACTTCGGACAACCAAATACCTAGCCGAGCTTAGCGTACCCCCACCGCCCCAGACTCGGAAGGGTCAATCAGCATATAACAACACAAGGCATATTTTTCACCCATATCTATGCAACCGTCCCATACCATCTGATAGACGTAGGTACATACTGGTGATAGGCGATGCACATGCAGGAATGAATGCAAAATATACCATCAATATCACAACTCATAATAACTGTCCTCATCAAAACCATCATCATCTTAATCAACCTCTGGCCTAGTCGGAAATCAATATTATCTCAATAGTATCCTCCGGACTCGAAACGGGTATCAATATCATCATAATATCCATCAGCCTTGCCAAGAATCAATATCATCTCAATAGTATCCTCCGTACTCAAACCGGGTATCAATATCATCATAATGTCCTCCGACCTTACCGAGTATCAGTATGTCATCACAATATTCTTCAGCCTTGTCGGGTACCAATGTATCATCATAACTATCGACACATAAATATAGGCATATAATAGGTGCACAGACACAAGCCGATAGACTCATAACCATAAAGATGTCTATCTTATCAATTCATCCCAGCTACTCTTTATTAGCTAACCAATACTTATTAATATTAAACCGCTAGTTTACTAGTCATCACATAACCTCTAGTTATTAGCCTAAACATTATCCTTCACATAATCCTTGTTCACGGGATAACAACTAACCACTATTCATTTAATAGTCACATCTAACATCTAGTCTAGGTTCATCATTAGACCAAAACCGTCATTTATTCATCATTCATTATTATCAACTATTCATTCTATTTTTGTTAATTATTATTAGACAACACATTACTACTTGTCGTCTAACCATCTTTTATTAAATGCCATCATTCATTAACTGACCATCGTTAGCTACCATGTTCCAACTAAGTAAGATTCATCAACTAATACATTAGCTTCCTAGCCATCAAGTGTAATATTCAGCTAATAGACAACTAGTTACCACAAAACTTAACCGTCCAACAAGAAGAACAACCATAAGATCACATTTCAGCTATAATCACATCATTTATACTGGTTAATAATCATGAACGTACCAAACTTATGCATGTCATCACTAGTATTCAATCAGTGGAATAATAAGCATCATACTGCATCTTTCTCCATCCCATACCAGAGAGATGTGTATACAAACATATACATATTCATATTCATAAATATCAATCACATCATTCACAATGATAAAAACTTCTTGGATATTTAATCAGTACTATAACACGGCCCTTGGCCCATTAATTTATCCAAAATAATCACAACATCATAATCATGCTCTTAGGCTCATATACATGCCCGAAACTCATATCAATAATCATATGTATAAGCCGTAGCATACCATTAATCATCTCACATATAGAAGGCATAATATCAATAAATATGTTATCATCTCTGACACAAGAAACATCTCACATCTAGGAGGCATAATATAGATAGACGTGTAATTGTCTATAGGATATCACATATCAATAGGTCATACGTCAAGACAACGAGGAATATTTCTTCTCTAGGCCAATTTACATATCCAAAAGGACCATCATCTCTATAGGTCCAACAATCATGACTAAAGAAAATAGTAACTCTATAGGCCAAATATCAAGTCTAAGAGGAAATAGCATCTCTATAGGCCAAATATCAAGTCTAAGAGGAAATAACATCTCTATAGTCCAATCATCAAGTCTAAGAGGAAATAGCATCTCTATAGTCCACATAATATATCTAGGAGGAATATCTCTAAATGACCAATATCACTTCCACAAGTACTATCATAGTCATAACTAAATAGCCACAATCTTGAAACATCAATACATGCTACCAAGTTATGAAGTAACCTTATTCTAAGGTTTACTAGCTCATGTATGTCTAACATCCGCAACTAAGTCCACAAGACTTAACATAAGCTTAGGCCTAAGTGGGTCGAATGAAGCCACTTTTAATCCATAACTTCCATAATTAGGCATACTATGACCCAAACAAGGTTAAGGTATCTAGTTCATCTTCTAGATATCAAGCAAGCCATATTAAAGCCTAAGATAGTAACTTCGACTAGAAACAAGGGTACTCAAGTCAACTCTACCAAACTTATGGTTCCAAAAACTATCACACTAACCCAGAAGGCTAAATATACAAATCAAGAATCAAATGCTAAAACCATATTCCAAGCATAGCATTATATCATATACATGCTACAAATTTATCCAAACTAGGGAGAAGGCAATAGGATTCTACAAGGGTATTAAGTAATTCAACCTACGAGTCAAAACCCCCATCTAATCTCCAAACTTATATGCATAATCAATACTAAGTCATTATATCCAATATCAATCTTAACAGTCACCTTTATACGCAATATATATCATACATCATCCATGAAGAAGAGTAGACAGAAGTCTACCTCGAGGCTACACCGCAAAATCATACTTCAAACACCACATGCTCGTCTTCACTTCACAATCTCCAAAATATCATCACACTATCAAAAATATAATCTACTCATCAATACGAGTCTAACGATACTCATATTGCACTATTGTGCTTCGGGTCCCAAAACAACACCAAAAACTCCAAGTGGGTCCTATCTACGGAAATCATATTTCCGAGATCAACCCAATGCTCATACATCACCAAGGAATCATAACCCTCAATGAATTAGTGAAAAAAAAAACAAATTTAGGGCTAAATGAAGCCCTAAGCTAAATTGGAGTTTTGGGTCAAGAACTAAGAAATTCACCAATAAAGTGATAAAATCTTACCTTAATCCGAATGATAATCATGATAAAAGATGTTTACCATGCTCCCTAGACACCCATAAGACTCAATTTTGAGTTATCATACCCATTTAGGGTTTAGGCTCTCAAAAATGAGTGAAAATGGTGGGAAACGCGGCCTATAGGGTGCTTAAATACCCCTACCAGCTTTGGAGATCCGCAGTCGCTGTCTGGGCCACCATTAAAGTCAAAAACTTATTTTTGACCCTCGGAACTCATTAGAAATCCAAAATATATGATCCAATAGTGAAATTTGACTGTAAACCACATTTTAAATTTATTGAAATCATCAAAACTTTCATCTAAGATTGTTTTGGTAAAAAGTGAGGCCCACACCTATAGTTTTATTTTTCATAAATTCCGCTCAATAACTTGAAATGAGCTCAGGTGCATTGGAACCCAAACCAAAGGTCTAACTAAACTAAAATTGATATTCCGGATCTGCTGGCATAGTCAGAATTTGCATCCAAGATTGTTTCGATAAAGTTTTTACTCGGTGGTCATTTGGAACCAGTGAAGACTTCTAAACAAAGAATTGGCTCTAAAAAATAAACGAACTGCTCGGTAATTGAGCCGTCGGTCCCAGCAAGTCATAAATGACTTGGGGCAGATATGAGAAGCTCAAACGATGAATATAAACATAGATATGGAAAATGACCTGAAGGGTCATTACAGGAATTCATCGATACTACATAATTTCAGACAAGTGAATGGAGTGGTGGATGATGGGCTATCCAAATTGGATATGTTGGGAAAGACGGGCACACAATCAAAGAGCCCAACAGGGTAGAAGCAAAAAATACCCAAGACTAAACTTTACCTTTCAACTTGAACCAAGAGGAGACAAATAAACCCAAGCAGAATAGAGTAATATACAGCAAACAACTTAACCAAATGAAATAAGACAAGAATAAAGGCAATCACATGAGACACAAGATTTACGTGGAAAACCCTTCAGTGTGAAGAGTAAAAAAACCATGGGACCAAAACCTCCACTATAATCACCAACCCTTCCGTATGAATCTTCTCAAGTTCAAGAAACTTAGAATCCAACACATCCCGAATCCAATGGTATCTTACATCAATGAGTTTAGACCGACCATGAAATATAGAATTCTTGCCAAGATGTATGGCACTTTGACTGTCGCAATGAAGCACATACCTCTCTTGAGCACAACCAAGTTCCCCCAAGAATCTCTTCATCCAAAGTAATTCTTTACAAGCTTCAATGGCAGCAATAAGCTCAGCTTCTGTAGTAGATAGAGCAACACATTTTTGCAACCTAGATTGCTAAGACACATCTCTCTCTGTAAAAGTAACCAAATACCTTGAAGTAGACTTATGAATATCAACATCACCGGCCATATCTGAATCAGTATAACCACAAATAATAGGCTTTCCTGTACCAAAACTCAAACTCAGACTAGAAGTGCCACAAAGATATCTCATAATCCACTTCACAGCATTCCAATGTTCTCTTCCCGGACTAGAAAGAAAATAACTAACAACACCAACAGCATGAGCAATATTCGATCTTGTGCAAATCATTGCATACATCAAACTACTAACAGCTGATGTATAAGGAACTTTCTTCACATCTTTCTTCTTATTATCACTGGAAGGACACTGCTTCATGCTCAACTTGAAGTGCATAGCTAAAGGTGTACTGACAACCTTAGCGTTGTCCATGTTAAACCTTCGAAATACTTTCTGAATATACTTCTCTTGTGATAACCACAACTTCTTGGCCTTTCTGTCACAGACAATCTGCATGCCAAGAATCTTCTTTGCAAGTCCTAAGTCTTTCATAGAAAAAGACTTTCTTAACTCTTGCTTTAACTTTTGAATACTGCAAGCATTATGACCAACAACAAGCATGTCATCAACATAAAACAACACAATAATCCATTAGAGAATTTTTGTACAAAAACATAATGGACTGAAGTAGTCTTCTTGAAGCCCTACTGACTCATAAAAGAACTAAACTTCCTGTACCACTGCCTAGGAGCTTGTTTCAAACTATACAAGCTCTTCTTCAATTTGCAAACATAATTCTCTTTTTTCCTTGACTTCAAAACCTTTGGGTTGCTCCATATAAATTTCTTCATCTAAGTCACCATGGAGAAAAGCAGTTTTAACATTCATTTACTCAACCTTTAAATCTAAGACTTGCAGCTAAGCCTAGAACCACACGAATGGATGACATCTTTACAACCAAAGAAAATATCTCATCAAAATCGACTCCTTTTTTCTGGTTAAATCCCTTCATAACCAATCTAGCTTTGTACCATGAAATTGGATTACCATCTTCATGCTTCACCCGAAAAACCCACCTGTTTTTTAAAGTTTTTTTGTCTTTAGGTAGCTTAACCAAATCAAAGGTATGATTATCATGCAAAGATTTAATTTCATCTTTCATAGTATCAAACCACTTTTTTTTCTTCACTTTCCATGGCCTCATCAAGACTCTCAGGTTCTCCCCCGTCAGTCAAGAGTACATACTCATTGAGAGAATAACGAGATGAAGGTATTCTCTCTCTAGTAGATCGTCTTAGAGAACTCTCTGGAACATCAACAACTGATTGCTGATGAACCATATCAATTTGCACTGGAGCATCAACAACTCCTTGTTTGTCATTCAGAACATGATCATCATTTTTATTATCAACTTGATTTTCATCATCATGAAGATTTTATAAAGGAGCACTAGTCAAAGGAACTGGATCAACATCAACTAGGCTCTCACAACTCTGAGAATCAACCTTCTCAGCTTTATAAAAATCTTCAATTGCTTGGTCTTTAAAGAACACAACATCGCAGCTTCTAACAAGTTTCTTCTCAACTGGATCATAGAAACGATAGCCAAATTTATCTTGACTATAACCAATGAAGATACACTGTCTAGTTTTGACATTCAACTTTGACCTTTCATCCTTAGGAACATGAATAAAAAATTTACACCCAAAGACTCTAAGATGATCATAAGAAACATTCTTACCAGAACAAACTCTGTCAGGGACATCACCATTAAAGGCAACAGTAGGAGATAAATTGATAACATAAACAACCGTATTAAGTGCTTCTGTCCAAAAAAAATCTGGCAGCTTAGCATCTGAAAGCATACATCAAACCCTCTCAACTAGTATTCTGTTCATCCTCTCTACTAAGACATTCAACTGAGGAGTCTTTGGAGAAGTTTTCTGATGCCGAATACCTTGCTCTCTGTAATATCTATCAAAAGGACCAATATATTCACCATCATTATCTAAACGGATGCATTTCAATTTCTTCCATGTCTGTCTTTCAACCAAGGCCTAAAAATTCTTGAACACATCAAGTACTTGATCCTTGAACTTCAAAGAAAATACCCAGAGTTTGCGAGAATGATCATCAATAAAAGTCACAAAATAAAGTACACCAGCATGAGACCTAACTTTAAAAGGACCGCAAAAATTATAATGCACCAACTCCGGCAAATCGAGCTTTCTTGAAGGCGGATGACTCTGAAAAGAAACTCTTTTCTATTTACCGGCTAAACAATGAACACACTTCTTCAACTTTGTTTGTTTTACTCCAGAAAGAAAATTTTTCTTAGCCAAACTATCAATCCCCTTCTCACTCATATGACTCAACTTTCTATGTCACAACTCTGATGAAGTATCATTCTCCACTAAGTTTATCAAGCCTCTAGAAGTAGAGTCCTGAAATACGTACAAGATAGACAACTTGTCACCTCGAGCCACAATTATCGAACCTCTAGTAAGCTTCCACTGGCCAGCACCAAGGGTATTAACATAACCCTCATCATCAAGACTTCCTACAGAAATCAAATTCAGGCGAACATCTAGAGCATGCTTGACATTATTGAGAACTAGTTTAGAACCATTGTTAATTTCCAAACAAATTGTGCCAATGCCAAATACTTTAACTTCATCATTATTGCCCATTTTCACCATCCCAAAATTACCTGGAGTATAAGAAGAAAATAATTCCTTCTTTGGCATAACATGAGAAGTAGCACTAGAATCCACAAACCAGCTAGACTCATCGCAAACAAGATTAATGGCATTCTTACCACAAGCAACAAGAAGATCATCATTAGCAATAACAGCAACACGATTTTTATAATTGCCTTCTTTCTTTTGCCGTCTTATATCTCTCTTATGCTTGTAACAATATTTCATGATATGCCTCTTTTTGTTGCAATAGTCACGTGTAACATTCTTGAATTTGGACCTTGACTTGCTTCTACTTTTATCTTTATCATTTGAATCTCTGAACTTATTTCTCCCTCTCTCTTCACTAACCAAAATATCAGAGTGTGAAGATGAAGAAGATGAGGCCTGAGATCTTCTTCTCATCTCTTCATTCAAGACACCAATCTTAACATATTCCATAGTTACAATACCACCGGGTACAGAATTAGTCAAAGAAACTCAAAGATTTTCCCAAGAGTCAGGCAGAGTATTAAGAAGCCAAAGTCCCTGAATTTCTTCATCGAACTTTACACCCATTCCGGACAGCTGGTCAAGGACACCCTGAAAATCATTTATATGATCAGAAATAGGACTGCCCTCTTTATACCTGATATTCATCAATTGCTTAAGCAGGAACAACTTGTTATTGCCAGTCTTCGAAGCATAAAGTGTCTCAAGCTTGTCCCACAAACTTCTAGCATGTGTCTCATTCACAATATGATTTCTAACATTATCTTCAACCCATTGTCTGGTATAGCCACAAACTTGTAAGTGCTCAAATTTCCAATCCTCATCTGTCATGGATTCAGGTTTAGTAGATACAAACACAGGTAGATGCATTCTCTTGACAAATAGAAGATCTTTCATCTTGCCTTTCCAAGTATGATAGTTACTACCATTCAAACACACCATCTTGCTCATATTTGCATCCATCATTCAAATCTACAATCAATAACAACCAACGCTCTGATATCACTTGTTGGGAAAGACGGACACACAATCAAAGAGCCCGACAGGGTAGCAGCGGAAAATACCCAAGACTAAACTTTCCCTTTCAACTTGAACCAAAAGGAGACAAATAAACCCAAGCAAAATAGAGTAATATACAACAAACAACTCAACCAAATGAAACAAGACAAGATGTTTGGCAGATCATGTGAAGTGACGTAGTAGTTGAGATCTACGGTTGATGACTCGTGTCGAAAGTCTTCTTGACAAGTAATGATCAAGTGGCATGTTCCACTGGTTGGTAGTGGCGATACGGGGAGGTCACAAGTGATGTGGTCTTGGTTTGAGGGGGGGACTGTTGAGAAGCAAACACAATCCCACATCGGAAAAATAGAGGGAACACGTCCAATATTTAAAGTGTCACCCAACTCCACTTGTATGAGGCCTTTTGGGAGGTGCCCAAAAATAAATCCTTGAGGGCTTGGCTCAAAGCGGACAATATCATACTAGTGCGGAGTTCACGCGGTCCCAACAGGATACTCAACTAACAGTGACCAGTTCTAATCACTTTTTGTCATCTCCTTCCGATGATGCTGAAGCAAGATCGTAAAGAGTCTTATATAGCAAACTAGTATCATGATCATTATGTAATAAGCTAGCTTGCTTGGAAAATCAGTCTGTATTGTATAATGCTAGTAGTAATGAGTAAGTTTGCCGGACTCTTATGAGCCATAACTCTAGTAATAGGAATGTCTTCTTAATGCATACTGCTTTCATTATATCTATACGTATAATATGTTTGTTTCTCTCAACCTCCCAGCCCCCCCACCCACCCCCAAAAAAAAGTGAGAAAAAACCACTTTCATTTTCAATAATCTAATTATTATTATTTATTTATTTTTTGCAAAATTAGATTTAGGTTACGCTTCATATATATCACATGTGCAAGGGGAGGCATATAGATCCATCCATTTTACTTTGTAAGCCCATTTCTCATGTGAGAGGTCACTTCCTTTTACTAGTTTTTAACTGGCTCAATAAAGAACAATTCACTAATCTATATGGGACTTTTTTTCCTTCAACCAAGACAAGAAAGTAAGAGGGGAAAAATAATAGGCTATTCTTTGCATTACACAAGCTTTAATGTCGATAATATTTTAGTGATTTTATTTTGATAATTATGATGTTTGGATCAGTTTTTGTTCAGATTGACTACATTTACGAGATACGTGTCACCTCTCATTAACAACAGATACGGAGTATAAGTTCACAATATAGATTTCATTAATCACTAAACCATATCTTAAGACGCCAATATTTTCCGGATTTCCCTAACAAAAAATACATGTCATCTTGTAACTATCATAAACCTATGCTATTCAGAGGCGGATCTACGTTTGAAGGGGGCGCACGTGCAATCGGTAGCTTCGAAATTTTTTTACGTATATGTAGATGTATATACCCAAATAAAGATAAAAATTTTAAACTGTGCACCCTTAAGCACAAGCAGTACTTTGGCTCATTGGTCTAGAGCTTAACCTTGTGCTTCTTTGCGAGTGAGAGACATCCTAGGCTCAATTCTCATTTAATTTGATGCTTTTTTTTTTTTTTAAATGCTTAATAAATATTCAAGTTATATTTGAACTTGCAACCTCAATCCCAAAATGTACACACAAGAATTAAAACCATCTAACCACACAATAAGCTATGTCATACTAGTTTACACTGATTTAACACTATTTTTTTTGACAAATGCATTAAGGCGTGGAACGGCACCACTGTACTAACGCACATCCACCTCTAATAGTTAATGGCAGATTCAAGATTTAAGCATAGTGAGTACTTAAAAAATTTTAAAAATAAAAAAATAAAAATCCACCTCAATGAGATTCGAATCTGGGACATTCCTTTCAGTGGAGAACCTTAAAGTCAAGTTAAATGCCAATATACCCAACCAATTTTTTATTTTAGTGGTGCTTTTATATATTATATACCTATTTTCGTATATTTTTTATGTAATTTTATCTATTTTTCTCGAGTTTTGTGAGTGTCGAAGCACCCCCACAAATGAATGTAGGTCTGCCCTGTTAGTAATTCACCCGTAGTTATCAAAACCTGGATTCACCTCTATACTATTATCCAATTTCATACATTTGACTCTCAATTCTCTAACATGTAGTATAGTTTATGTTTATCACACAATGTTTCATTATTGCTTAGCATGCCATGCCTTCTTTCTAAAGTTTTTGTCGACTCAAAGCAACACGCCTTTAAGCTTTTATTATTTCTACTATTGCCTTTTTCTTTTTTCAATATTATGGTACATCATTTTGTCAACTCCATTGTCTAAAAGTCAAAACCCCACATAGAATTGTCTTTTCATTTTGCATTTTGTGTGAATTTTACACGATCTATAATAATAGGATAATGTCTATATAATAAGCCAAATCAAAATTCAAAACAAGAAGCAACAGAGAATTCGTGGATCAAAATCATTAATTTCTCTATAAGTTATTTGAGTATTTATATACTACTTTCAAGTATTGATTGATTAAGAATGACGAACGAATATCTCAAGATTCAAAGCGTTTTCAAGCAGAAGATTATTTGTTTATATTGTGGAGTTTGATAAATTTATTAGTCATGGTAGCCATCACAAATATTTGGATGAATAATTCAAAATTCAAATCCAAATTCAAAGCGAAAGTTATTCAAACCCTTGAATCAAAATCATATTCCAGTTTAACATAATATACATTAATATTGTTGAAAGGAATATAGCAAAAGAATAATGTAAAGATGGTAACACTCATTATTCTTGAAATCAAATATCACCACATTATGTAACTATAATAAATCATTAACCTAGAAGATTGAAGTAAAATACACTTCTTAATATGTATAAGTACACTGACAGTATTAAAAAAGGCTCACAACTCTAATGTAGCCAAATTAGAACAAAGGGCAAAAGAATAGAAGTTCAATATAGCAAAACAGATAGAACAAATTAATTGTCAGCATTTAATCTATTTCCCTGTCCTAAAGCATTTCAATACAATTAAGTACCCAAAACTTCAAAAGATTTTAATCTTACAAAAAGAATGATCAACCAAAAAAAACAAGAAATTAACTTCTAAAGAATAGTTTTTTAATTATAATTGTGAGGATTATACTCATGTTCAATAGTTGGAACAGTCCTAGTACCTGCTGCAGTTGGAGCTCTAACATGTCCAACCATTGAAACTTGTAAAGCTTCTTCTTCATATGCCCTTCTTACCAATTCTTCCATTCTTGCTTTCTTCTTCACCTTTGCAAATATCGCGATGAGTAACAAACCTAGAAGGAACGCGCCCAATGCAGCTCCAATCGAGCTCCCAATAGCTAATTTCCACTTACTTTCGCGCTTATTTTTCAAAGGTATTAAAGGCGTCTCAATAACCAATCCAAAATGTCCTTGCTTTTTAGCGTAACAAACATTTTGTGACGCTTGTTGTGTTAGCGTCACCTTTCCATCGCGCTCAAAGTTAGCACATAATGGTATGATCCCCGGTGTACTACTGGTAGAATTTGCTAGCCTAGTTGTGTTGGTAAAATCAATTGTGATTGGAATTTTATCGAAATGGAATTCGAGTTCAAATGGTGTGGAGGAAGTTACAATGTCATCACCAGCATTGTATGCTAATAGGCCTAATACAGGAGAAATAAGTTGATAACCTGATAATTCATAGTTATCATAGTATATAGAAGACCAATTTGATCCAAGATTTTGTCTAACTAATAATACTCTTTCAGCACAATGTTGAATACTTACCCCAATTGGCAATTTGAATTCTTTGATTTTTGCACCATATCTTGCTAGACTACCACACCGATACCTTACTGAATCGACTTTGATCCCTGAGAGGTTGGATGGTAAATGTACGGGGTACAATTTTGCGGTTCTGAATTTCTTGGTGTTGTAGTATCGAAAGGTGTTGTCACGTAGGACTAGATCAAGAAGTCGCGCTGATTTTATGCCTTGTGCTCGACTTGAAAGGGTCGCGGTGAATACCAGTGAAAGTAATGTCAGAGTAAGTAAAAGAAGTGAGCCCATCTGATGAAAGAATTGCCTAAATAATGAGTGTAGATTCTTGAAATCTTTCCAACATTGATCATCAAAAGGCAATTAAAGAGGATATTTTTTTTGCAAAATTGGAAATTGATAGGTTGGAGATTATGGGATTTCTCAGTGAAAGAGAGCAAATTTGAGAAAAGAGAAAGTACTATGTGAAGTTTCTGTCAGGTAACATGTTTTATTTAGACATTATAAGTCTATTGTAGTGTGTTTCTTTTCCTTTTTTCCCCTTTCTTAGGGATAGACCATAGGGGGCCATAATCTTGAAATAAAGTTTCTATTTTCAAAAACTGTATACTTTGTGGTGAAGTCTTGACCAAATTTAGAGAATCTTCTTTTTTACAAACTTTTTGAGGTAAAATGAGCTGTTAATTTAACAATTAACATGATCTAAATTTGAAAGCAATGCAACTTTTTAAAATCTTCTTTTGAAATAAATTATGTTGATTGGATCCTGCAACAACGAAGCCGCTCAAACGATTAAACGCAGATTCAGACTTAAAAGTTACTGAATTTTGCACAATTTGAATATCCGACAACATTAAAGGCAAATTCAAATTTGAACTTTGTGAGTTTTGAATTTAAGGATGACAACTTCAAGTGTTAGTAACTGAGCCCTTAATATGATTTAAGTTAAAGTTACTGAATTTTGTGCAATTTGAATATCCGACAACATTAAAGGCAGATTCAGAATTTAAACTTTATGAGTTTTGAATTTTAGGATGACAACTTCAAATATTAGCAACTAAGCCCTAAATATGATTTAAGTTAAAGTAACTGAATTTTGGGCAATTTAAATATCCGACAGAATTAAAGGCAGATTCAAAATTTGAACTTATGAGTTTTGAATTTTAGAATGATAACTTCAAGTGTTAGTAATTGTGTCCTTAATATGATTTAGGTTAAAGTTACGAAGTTTTGCATAACCGTATTCTAAAGACAACCCCTGCCTCTAAACACGAGTATGATATATTTTTAAAGAAATCGACCAACGTTTAGATAAATATAAGAGTGTGGACCATGGGGGTGGGGGTAGAGTCAGGTGACAAAAGGCTGGGGGAATGATTTAGAGGGGTGTGGATATGATGATGGCTATTCATGTCAAAAAAGATAAAGAAGCATGCTTAAGGCAAAAAAGGCTCTTTGTGTTGCCTTATGTCCTTTAAATATTTCTGCCTTTTGGTTTTCATTCTTGATGGCAAGGAGGAGGAGCCATTCAACAAATTGAGAGTGTGTTTGCCACTTTGCCTGTTTGGTATATTCATTTTTTTTAGATCAAAAATTTCAAAAAATAATTTTGCTAAAAAATTAGATTATTTTTTAAAAAATGACTTTAGTCCAAGTAGGAAAACAAGTTTCATTGTAACATATCATATTGATAGTCTTCTCTCACCTTCCAACACATTCTACCAGCACCCCCAATCCCACCACCCCTTACCTATATACCCCACTCACATCCCTCAATTTTTGCCTAGATTATATAAAAATATTTTTGTGATAAGATTTTTTACTTATCAAACACTAAAAAGTAAAAAAGGAACACTTATCTTGCAAGAAAATATTTTCTCGAAATACATTTTCCTTCTTACCAAATATACCCTGGATGCGAAGTCAGGAATTTGATGAAGAGTATGCAAATTTTCTTTTCAGTTGCATGCAGTTTAAGGACGTGAAAAATTAAATATATACTCATCATAGCTAATATTTAGCTAATATACACAATATAATTTTTCGACAAAAAATGTGTACTTGACCACCCTTTGATATAGGTGGCTCTGCCCATGTTTATCTTCGTCTAAGTCATTTCCTCTACGATTTTTTACAAACATAATCAAGTAAATAAAACTGTATTATTTTTATCCATTTAAACTTTTTAGATGAGATAGAAGAACATATGAAATTTCGACACGTACAAATCATTGTTTGACCTTTTGAATCAATCACGGACCTTTCTACTTTGTCATCTAAATTAGGTTCTATATTTTAACTCTCGTTAGGAATTTTAATTTTTAAAAGAAATGGTGCAAGTCTATTTTTTGTGACAATAAGTTCAAGTTTATGATATAACTAGTTTAGGTGTATGCGTTTTGTGCGTGTATCTTATTTTAATGAATTTAAATATTACGTTAAATAAAATATTTATTTAAATAATAAAGATGAATATAATAATTAAATTTAATATCTTTTGAGTATGTAAAGATGGAGAATTTATTTATTAAACCTAATCTTTACCAAAAATATTTTTAAAAGTCGATCGACATTCATCTACCATCTGTAAATTGCAACAAAATAATACAATGATAGAGACATCAAAATAATACAATTAAATCTAATCTTTATACACCAAAATTTTCTCAAAGTCATCTGACACTCATCTATCACCTGTAAATAAAAATAAATTAGTAAGATAATAGAGATATCAAAATAATACAACTAAACTTAACCTTTACATAAAAAAAATTCGTCAAAGTCGATCAATAAACCGCAATAAAATAATACGATAAAAGTGATATCAAAATAATACAATTAAACTTAAATTTTACACACAAAAAATTCTCAAAATCGATCGAGATTCATATATGATCTGTAAACTACCATAAAATCACAAACTAATAGAGATATTACGATAATTACGATAATACAATTAAACCTAATTTTTACCTAAAAATTTTTTTTGAAGCCGACCCACATTCATCTAATATCTGTAAATTAAAATAAAACAATAAGATAATAAAGCTATCAACACAATATAATTAAATCTAACTTTTACCTAAACAAAATTTTAAAGCTGACCCACATTCATCTAGAATCTGTAAAGTAAAATAAAATAATAAGATAATAAAGATACCAAAACAATACAATTAAACTTAACTTTTACACAATAAATTCTTCAAAGCCAACCGACATTCATTTACGACCTATAAACTATAAAAAAAATATAATAGTGACCACAAAATTTCGATTTTGATCCAATTAATTCTTGTCTGAGCAAAAATTTTGACCCTAAAAAATAATTTTGAATGAAAACAAAGAAGATATGTATATACACACACATGTTGAATTCTATTATGCTGACAAAAATAGTGAAGAAGTTGAGGGTTAGATAATCAAGCATCCATCAATCTAGACATGCAATCGAATCAAGTTAGATGAGCATCATTCATATTTTTCCAATAGGCGAATCAATTTGTTCTCTAGTTTAACGTACATCTCAATATTTTATAAAAGTTTTTCCTTAATAGAGTCCTATTTTAGGAGTATTTTTTTAATTGAACAGTAGAAAAAAAAATATTAATTAATTCTACTACCATCTATTTTAGGAAATCTAGTAGAAAGGAAAATATTAATTAATTCTCTTATCATATATTTTAGGAATCTCATATATTTTAGGGAGCCTAATTCAAATAATAAAGAATAATTAAATAATAAATTAAAAAATAGTGAAAAGACAATTTTGTCTAATGAAAATTTTTTTAACGAAGGGCAAAAAGTTCAAATCACTTTTCTAAGTGTCTTTACACTTTTAATATATTATAGATATAGATAGATAATAGATATAATCAAGTTATTTTCTATGTAAATACTTGTACTACAGAATATGATTAGGTTGCATGAAAGACAATTAGATGAATCAGATGATTAGATTAATTTGTTTCTCAATTGTCATACATCTCGAGTATATTCAATTATTTTCTCTTGATAAGTTCTTATTGATTTCTTGATAAAAGAGTAATCCCACGCTTATTATGATTAGAGAAGAAGAAAAAAAAGAATTCTATGTTTTTTGTAATTTGTTCCATTATTAGTTGGTACATCATATTCCTTTCTACCTACTTATCTTCTAGTGATATAAACATAAAATATTATTCATCCATTATTGCTAGAATTTGCTTCGAGTGGTTCTCCTAATTCGTTAGTCATGAGAATATTATTTAATGAGTGTTGTTGAAGACTAATAATTCATAAACAAAATGAATAATTTATCCGAATTGTTGCCTATCCAACTGAATAAACTTTAAATAGCCCGCAGACATGTATAATTCATATATGTGTATAACCATGAATAATTTTATATAATCGATTTACAATGACCAGAAAAGCAAATAGTAAATCTGACCGACTATTTGAGTAAAGATCCCTTCCAAGGAGTAAGAAACCTAAATTATTCAAATTGGCAATTGCTAATTTCTTTTAATTAGCGTCTAAATAGGTTTTGTAGGCAAATCCACATAGAAATAAGTTTTCTAATTTATTTCTAATTGAAGTTGGTTTTGTAATATTATGAGAAAATGCGTTGATTTCTAATTATTTTCAGTGGAAAATATTTGAAAAATGTATTAAAATCAATGAGATTAATTTTGAGTAGATTATTTTTTTCCCCATCAAGTGCCTTCATTTTCACTAATTGGATTGTCATAGGGCGACGGATGCATATGTAAGACTTGAAAAAGTACATAATCATAGTTACTATCATACAATTTGACTCCAATAAAGTGAAATATGACAAGTAGAAGCGAACTAAAAGATTATATAGGATCAAATTAATGTTCTATTCCATCCGTACAAGAAAATGTGCATTCCTTTGAGTGATGAAAGACTAGGTACAAGATAACAAAATAAAAGTTATTATTATTACTATTATTATTTTTTGAAAAAAAAAACACATTAAGACATTTGAAGGGAAAAATGACCATATAGCACCACTCCTTGAAGGGCGCCTAGATAATGAAAGGGTACGAAAAAAAGCAAGGCGAAAAATATTGCCTTTAGTTGAGGCTCGGGACAGAATCTACTGACTCGACTAATCGGCTTTAGCCTATGTTTTTGCCAACTACATGACTAATGGAAGTTAACATTGGCTTGGTAAGTCATGCCTACACGCCAATTAGAAGGTGCAACATTGTAAGCAATAATTGTCTCCTGAGATGTGTAGGAAGTGAGCTTGAATGAAAGTGTTTGGCCTGAAAGAGTTGCAAATGCTTGGTATGATGCACCCCAATTGTGGCTCATGCTCATCCACCCTGTCTTGCTTCCCTTCACCCACATGCTTGCCACGTCACCGCCACCGGCTACGTTCATCACGTATACCAATAACCAATAACCGTTTCCTTGGAGCGCGAACTTGATCCCGCCTTTCTTGACACAAGGTACCCTACAACCACGCATTATATTTTAGATGTAAGAATGACGACGCAAAATTAACCCTAGAGGGACAAATTAAAGTAGAAGTTTTACAGAATTCTATAAAATCTGGTTTATGATAGTGGTATGCCACTACTCAAGCACACTCGATCGTATTCGAAATTGATTATTTAATCTTGATTGAAATTCCATGAAATGACGAATTTATTAAAACTGCATGACTCGAACGACTTCCAATCTACTGATTGATGGTAGAGGTACTTTACAATCAGACCAAGTTCAATCGTCCTAAAAGTTCATTCTATAATAATTGGTTGAATTTCGAGGCAGTGCCATAACATATATAAAATGTTAGATGTCGTCAATATCTGAATTGGTTGTTTAGGCAGTTCATGCCATCCACTTCGCTCTCAAATCTAATTCTCTGCCTAGTGACTCGATCTCTCTTTCTTTTCAAGGTAGTGCAAAGCTAACTTATAATATACGATGTTTTTTAAAACCAGCATGCAATTTGTCCATGCTGCTTAATTATTTCTCGAAGACTTCTTTCAGGTGATTTGATGATGTAAAAACTTATGTTAGATACCTGCGATACGCAACGGGGACAATGCCAGCCTTCCATTGAGCAATTTTCATGAAAGCTGGTTTAGACATGTCAAAGTGTTGGCGTGGGGGGTTGCACCATCCACCATGATTTGAATCTTGGGACCAATTGGGTGGACAGAGGTTTGTGGCTGTAATTGTGCTGTATCCTTTGTAGCAAAACTTTGATTTCACACACATTATTTGGAAACATTGACCACATGAATATCCATTGCTAAATAATACTGTACTCAATGCTGCTGTTGCTGTTCCATAACCTGAATTGAATAAGTTTCCATATCCACATGCTCCACCTATACAACCACAAATATCACACTTTTATTAGTTTCTTCTTTTATAACCATTCGTAACGAGTGAGGTCAGTTACTTGAAAAATGAGACAGATAACATGTTACAATTGATCGACATCGAGTATTTTTGGCAATTATAGATTTTTGTTTGAAAAATTTCTAAATTTCAAAAAAAAAAAACATTTGGTGATTTTTCAAACACATAAGTAATGTTGTGTAACTCTATTCATATGTAAGCAGATCAATGGATCAGTCCCAAATTCAAATAAGAGGAAACAATATAGTGACTTGTGATACGTTGATAGCGCGTAAAAAAATAGCCAAACTATGAAATAAGAATTCATATAGTCGATATCAACTATAGTAACGCACCCATTGTTTCAGACGCGGACTCGTCTCCGTAAAATGTGGCATAAGCTTGCTTCCAAGGCATGGCTTTAAACGTAAGGGGTGTGGAATAGTAGGCTGCCATAGCTTGGTGAAAAAATGTCATTGAACAAATAATCAAGAAGAAAATCAAGCTCCATTTGCTATTGAAAGATGCCATAATTTTTTTGTTATTTAATTAGCTCAAAGAATGGAGATGTTACACTTTTAAGACAACTTTGCTTTGATGAAATTGACATATAAATTTGATCCTTTTATAGTTTGTGTTTAAGGGATTATAAGAGAAATATTGTAACCTTCGTGCTCCCACGAACATGTACTTAGGTTCT
Source organism: Capsicum baccatum var. pendulum (assembly GCA_030864225.1). Taxonomy (NCBI): domain Eukaryota; kingdom Viridiplantae; phylum Streptophyta; class Magnoliopsida; order Solanales; family Solanaceae; genus Capsicum; species Capsicum baccatum. The sequence goes on from CM061550.1 coordinate 12,198,839, forward strand.
TAAGTCAATTGTTTTATTTACAAAAACAATAAAAATCATAAGTCAATTTTTTGGTTCTAAAATTTATTGTATATTTATAACACGTAATCAAAACTACTAGGTTTGTTACAGTTATTTTTTGATAACGTGCTAGCATGTTTTGTGGTACTTGGTGCTTAGCCCGCCGTACTGTTTTCAAGATTGATTTTTTCATTATAATATAATACTCACTCTGTCTCAATTTATTTGTTTGATTTTGACTTGATATGGAGTTTATAAGATATGTAGAATATACTAAAATATCGTATAAAACTTGTCTTATGCTGTTAAAGATGTCATGCGAGAAAAAATGAAAGTAAAACAAGCAAATTGAAACGGAGGGAGTAATAGAAATGTTCTAAGAATGTAGGCTGACATTGAACTTAAATTTGATTCTAATTTCTCAGAATTTGTTATGATTAGTTGCATGTCTTGTATCTCTCTTTTGACAAATTAAACAACTTTAAGAAATTTTGAAGAGTTGTTTGAAGGAATAATTAATTTTAAAAATATTAAAAGAAGGATAGAGTTTGGTATGCATGGATACGTGTCCAGCAGAATATGGGGAGGAAAAATCTGTACAGTTTCATAGTTTTTTTAAGTATTAATCATGAGGCGGATCTAAAATTTAAACGTGATAAATTTTGAGTTGGTACTTGAATTGGAAATATATATCTAACTCTATTTGTACTTAATTTTTGCATGTCACTCACACATATAGGGTTGACCCCTGAAAGAGAGACGCGAGCCTATAGTTGGATCCATCACTGATAGTGAATAATATTTTGACACCATTCTGAGTAGGGGACGAGCTAGGGGGCGCAAGAAGGGTCCATTGAATCTTCTTCGTCGAAAAATTAGGACATTTGATTGTCTAAATCAAAATATTCATGGTCTCCCTGTGCTTAAAATTTGTTAAAATTTTACCCTATGGTATATACATAGATTGCTTTAACTACATATTGACACACTGCAAGTTGCAAAGCATCCACCATTTTAACATAAGAAATGGTTTTTATTTTTACAAATTGCTCTCATGTACACATTGATATGATCTATTTCCCATGCAAACTGGTGTTAGTGCAATCTCTTTGCAGATGTCTCACACATACATCACCCTGCATTTACAAGTAAAGTTGTTAGTTACAATAACAATAACATATCCAGTGCAATCCCGCTGGTGGGACCTAGTATGTTCGCAGTCCTTATCTCTACCTCGATGGGGTAGAGAGATTGTCCTATAGACCCTCGGCTCAAAAGAAAAGTTGTCAGTTACCAGCATGGTTTATCAGTTCAAATTGTCTCCACAAAAAGTGTATAATTCTATACATGAAGTCAAGGCCGATTTATGCAACTCTACACTTCCGGACAATGTTAGGCTCACGTCTACTGTTTGCTCATATATTGCTCCACCTTACAGACGAAACATGACACTGTCATCAACGTTTGGAGTATGACAAGATTTTCGACAGTGATCTAATGTTCATTAGATTTTCAGTTTGCTCAAAAGGGATCTTTACACTGTAGTCTAAGAGGTATATAAGTTACAAGAGAAATAAAAAGAGTCCTTTACTACACAGTTGTTCGAGAAGGGACATCCGGCGAACATTTCACTAAAATAAGCATCTTTTCTTTATGTTGAGTTAGGTGCAAGGTCCATTTTCTGAACACAAGTGTTTTTACTTCTTCCTTAAGCAACAATAAAATTGTATAGGTACCTAGATTTCATGCAGTACTTCCTTCCGGCAGTGTGATTAAGCGTGTGGCTGAATCGTAGACCATATCCGTACCACAACTGAGAAAGATCATATCAATGGTTAAACAATGTAGATATAAATCAAGTAGAGAATGATGGTTAAATTCCTTAGAAGACTTTGACACTTTTGGACTTACTTTGTGCATTTCACTTTGTTGGATTTACCTCCACTAGATATCGATAATATGGTACCAAAGAAGGAGGTGTTTTCTGTTCCACAATTCGGACAGGGCCCCTGAAATATATAAGTTTATCGTGCATAAATTTCAAATAGATACAACCTTTACATCAACATACGGAAAGCTTATGAAGTTTTATACCTTTAAGATCAGAAAATCTTTAATGATGACATTTGTAATTGTAAAGGATAGCCACAATATGAAGGGCAAGGCAGCAAACCACGTGAAAATGAAGCTGAATGGCTCCGGAAGCTACAAATACACAAACCACCATGTAACTTTAGTTTTGGAGAGAAAGGAAAAGGATCAAAGTGAGTTTGTCCAGGAATTGCAAGGAACCATCAAGACGGCAGAAACATTCATAGACAAATTAAGAACTAATGGATATGAAACCAGTTGAGTTCTAAATTCTAACTGCCAACATATGCATATGAGTTTCTTGTCACTAAATAGGCTTGCCCCGATATGGTCTTATGGTTCACAAACACCTGGTACTGGAACTGGCGTCCTGTGTCACAAACACAGGTATAAAATGCATACTTCATTTTCCTTTGCATGCATATGCAACAGTGACTAAACTACGAAAATTGGTTAGTGCAGAACAATGAAGAATTGAAGACCGATTGTAGTCATATGGAAGAACCAAAGGCTAATCAACATTACCACTCTAACATGGACAAAGTACAGTAATTATTGACGCCTCTCACAGATTAGCGTAATTACCAACATGACTCTTACTTCAAATCCTTTTGAGTAAACTAGTTTGAACTCCTAACGCACCTACTACTCCCTTGATTAATCTATTCAGAGACATTCTCCTACGTTATTTCAAATCCATCCAGGATCACCTGCCATGTTAGTATTGTCACTTGATTTCAGATCTTCCAACTTCCCGTCACTTAGCTAAAGCTAATGAAAATCCCCAACTTTTTAACCAAGCTACTGCAGAATATTCTGTGCTTAGTCACTTCGACTAGGGAGAAAAAAAGAAGAGCCAGGCGAGGGATGATATGTGTTTACCTCCAAAAGATAAGTGATCTCAAATCCAGTCAAATCATCGAGGAAAAAGAACCTGTAATACAGCAGCCAAATAAATCATATTAAAGAAAAATGGGATTGTTATTTTGTGAGCTAAGTACACAAACACGAATGATGCTATCTCTTTGCCTTTCCGTCATTGACACGACGTGTGAAGATCATCAACATAAAAGCATGAAAGTTGTAAGGGTGAATTTAGAAAATAGATGCATACATTAGGTCAGGCAGAAAGCAATTCAACAGAGAACTAGTTATCCTTCTTTTTCAAGTTGGATATCTGCATTTCTTCTTTTCTTTCTCTGCCTTTAATTGTTATTCCGTTCCCAAGAAGAAAATTTCTATTTGATATATAAACACAAAACAAGAAAGAACCGACCTTTACACTCTCTAATACAAGGTTTCTCCTTGTCTTATTCTTAAAAGCTCAAAAGTAAACATTTTTAGTGAATACTTTAAATGCTACTATTAATTTTTGTAATGGACCAAACATTTTTTGTTGTTGAAACTATGCAAACAATGCGATTGTGAAGCCAAAGTAATGAGAGAAAAAGAAATGCTACTCACAATCCAAGCGCAACAACAGCTGCCGGGACATTTAGCAAGAACATCCTCAGATAATCGACATAAAGATCACTGTAAACCTGCAACAAGTAAATTTGATCAACGATATATTATGACAATACACGATGGAAATAATGTAGCATGTCCTCGTAGTGCAAATGGAAAATCTGTGGGACAAACCTTTCTACTACGGAGACTGCATCGTGGACCCTCAACCACAATTTCGCTGCCATCCATCTAGAAATTAAGAGATACAAAAAAGAAAATTTCGACAATGGCATAAGAATGAGATATTTTAAAAAGAAAATGAATAAGAGAACAAGAAAGAAAAGTAGCAAAGAATATTTAGTACGTCCATTTTCACAGGGACAATAAACATAAGAAAAACTTTTATTGTGATAATGAATTATCCCGTATGAGTTAACAGTCAAACTTAAAAATAACCTGATACCTAAAGAAAGTACTAGATAATTGTTGATATACTAACAGCTTATACAGTGTAATAAGTACCTTTAACTCAAAATAACAATTATTTTGCTCTTATTTTTCTGGTGTATTTGTTTTTGCGAGTGATGTAGTTGGATAATAACATTCAGTATGAAGATAATACTCTTCTGGTATATTATATAGTAAACACTAATATAAGAATATGACTGAAAAATGAGCAAGCACCTTAAGTTTCAACTTAAGCTTGTCAAACTCTTCATCTGTCAAAATTGGATTCCCAGATACATAAGCCATAGAAGCTTCCAAAAATCTTTGTTCATCAGCACCTACATTGAGAGGAACTTCTGTCATTTAAAGGTCCCATATCGAAGACGTAAAAGATCATATTGCAAGAGTTTAGACGATTAAATGAAATTGTTTCTATACTTAGCATGACAACGCTGCTCCCTTCCCACATAAGTTCTTCCTTGAGATTATCAAACTCTTCATTCGACATTATGGCCTTTCCTTCATAATAGAATGACTGCGGTACACAGATAAGACAGACACATTCTGTTTGTTAGAAAGGGGAGCCAAAACAAGCAAAGAGGAACAACAAAAGCAGTAAGATAAACCGCATACGCAAGCCTCAATCATCACAAAAATATAAATATCCAGGGAATGAATAGAAAATATTTGCTTCATTACTTGTAGTGCTTGAAGAAACTCTTGTTCCATTTCCCCCATAGATTTCTTTGCTTTCCTGTCAAGACTACAGTATTGCAAAATTTTAGAGTCCTCCTCATCCTCTGTGACCTGACCTGAAAGCAAAAAATTGAGGTTTCCTGAACGGAATACGGTATGGGCGACCATGAAATGGAGAATTCGATTAACCCAAAAATTAAATGACAAAAAGAAAAAGAATAAAGAAACATCGATAGAAGAAATATGCCGGTTTGTATGATCAAACCTTAGTTACTTGTCGACATTGACCTCATCTTTGCTACTCTCTTTCTTTGTCTCAAATACTGTTCTTTTTCTTTTTTGTTTGTTTTACATTTAGAATGACATGCTGAACCCAAGAAAACGGGGAGGTGGTTGAAGACACTGATGAATCTACAGTTGAAGGTGCAATAAAGTTTTTCATTTTTTGAGGCTATGAATATAGAAGAGATACTATGACAAGATAAGTAGCAACGCCTTCTTGAACATGTTTAGGAACTATTGTCAATTTCGTATAGTCAAGTAGATGACAGTGAATCACTTTTCTTTGCAGCAACATTGCCTCACCGTAAATTGATCACAAAGAAAGGTCTATTTTCCTGAGGTGCAGCAGAACCTTGTTAAATCTATTTGCGTAGTCTCGGAGACTAGACGGGATTAACTTTTGTAAGCTTCCTTATATTCTCTCCATTGATGTAATTGATCAGACTTACTCAGCTAGGATTTGTATATGTTTTTCTGCTTAAACATTATCGTCACTCTTTGCCTAGATCACTTCATAAAGGCTGGAATATCTTAGACGTCTTTCTAAAGTTATTAAGAGCAGTGACAACAACAACTACTATTTCTCAGTATCCCAAAAGTTGGGGTTGGCTATATGATCCTCACTGACCATATCGCTCAATTTAAATTCCTCACATCCAAGCGCCGATGTGATGGAACTCCTAGCCTATTTGTGAGAATTCATCATAAATTGACTAGTTTAACGTTGGTTGCCACCTTGTTGTCACACTCCTCCATCTGGTCTTGGGACTGGCAACGTAAATAAGGCCGCATGGGCAGTCATAGCTATATTTATTTATCTGGTGACTCGGGAATCATAATAGCATATATGTTTTCTCTGTTAGCTATCTCATTTAACCTAGCAACTGGTGATCAGGCGTCCACTTCGAACCTGGCTGGTGTTACTTGGATAAAGTTTCACTATGAAAGAGAGAACCAGAAATTCTCATTTAGGCTAATACTCCCTTGTACTGAAAGAACTTTTTTATCTTGAAACTTGGCACAGAAGTACAGATGTTGAACTTTTCACTCTCAGAGGAACTGTCCGAAGTAGTCTATTGAAATGCTCTTTTTCGGCAGCAAGTAAATAAAACTAATTTTTGACAAGAGTCCACTTTTAGTTATAATTATGAGAATCCCTTTTGCAAAGAATACATTTTCTTCACATGCTAGACTAATCGACAGCTTAAGCAAACCAACACATAATAACATCAGTAAAAGAAAATAGAGGACATCTTACTAAGGTGATTGTGAGACTATATTAATAACAACAATTACGTCTCAATCCCAAACAAGTTGGGATTGTCTATATGAATCTCTACTTCTTCCTTCAAGCTCATATCATATCATCATCATACAGATGATTGCAAGGCTACCATCTATAAAAGCTAAAGTAGCTGAACTTGGATTGAATCCTATATTCCCTGAACATTTCGAAGCATCTACCAACTGAACAATCCTTCGAGACAATCATACACTCAGAAGAAATAAAAGAAAGGGAAAATGTCCAAATCTCCCCAGTACCACTTGAAATATCCTACTTTGTCCTTTCTTGTACTTGCGTGAATCACATCCTTGTATTAGCCCGAGTTAAACCAAGCTCCACGATGATTCCACATGTCATGTTACTTGAGGAAAAAGTTTCAGATTCACCCCTTCACTTTCACTACAACAACATACCCAGTGAAATCCCATAGGTGGGTCCAGGAAGGATAGACTGTACGCAGACCTTACTCCTACCTCATGGAGGTAGAGAGGAGGAAGGATGCAACACGAGGACTTCCTAGGGGTCACTCATCCTAGTACTACCCTTCACCTTTCACTATGACTTAAAAATTAGTCTCTTATACTTCAAATTGAATTTGGGGCTCCATTAAGAACAATGACAAATACAACCATTTGTTAATAGTAGCAAATTGTCAGCATATGATTAAACCCCAAAGTATAATGGTGGGTAAAAATCATTTTTTCACCACTTTCCCTAAAATAAACTAAAGAATTTGATCCCCCCACCCAAGATTATCCACAAATCACAATAAAGAGAACCAGGGGTTGAATTCTCATATTACTCGACTAATAGTTATTATCCATCTTTGTTGAAGAAAAATCAGAATCAAGAAAAAGGGTAACTATTCTGAGATAATAACTATTAGTCGAGTCGAGTGGCCATATGAGAAATCAACTCGAAAAACAAAAGATGAAAACTTTAAAGACAAACCTGGCTGATCAGCAGTAGCCTTAGGTGAAAGAATCAACAACTTTCTCCTGACAGACAACTTTCTACTAACACCAAAAGGGATCAATCCCAACCTTGGTGTAGCAGAAACAGCAGGTAAAGCAGCAGAAAAAACAGGTCTTTTAAAAGGTGCATGAAAAAGCCTAGAACTTGTTATACTAAAACCAACTTTGGTAGCCATTCTTGAATCTTGATGGCAACAAAAAATGTGAAGAAAATTGAAGGAAGTAAAAGGAAGAAGCAAAAATGTGTGTACATTTTTGAATGTGATGCTTATGGTATGAGAGAAATGAGAGAAAATTGAAGATAAGGTTATTGTGTGGAGGGAAATTAATTTTTTTTGTTTTTTATTTGCTGTAACATCATCTAACAAAATCTTATTTTGTTAGTTTGGTTTAAAGTTGTTGATGCTACAGGATTTGCCATGATGTCAGTTTTTTTGTGGTTGAACACCAGAATCTAGGATGCTACAAGTGCTTGACATGTGGAGGCTTGGTCTGTTCATATGTCTGTCACGTGGGATTGTTCCATCCAGCATTCCAGCTATTTTTTGTTCTTTTTCTTTCTATTTTGCTCAACAACATCCCTATGCAATCCTAGGCCTCGGGCCCAGGAGGATAGAATATACACAGATTTTATTTCTATCTCGTATAGATAGAAATATTGTTAGCAACTCAATTTACCTATAGTAGAATCGATCTGCTATAGCGGGATTGATCGTCTTTGACACCTCTTATAGCGGGAACTTTTCTACTATAACGGAAGCCCCATAGCGTTCTACCACCTGCTACGGCGGAAATGGCGAGGCAGAAACATGAAAAAGCTTCCAGTTTAGCCTTTTTCAGAACACACCCACAAATCATGACATCCTGGAATAACTCCTTTGGGTCAAGTTGAAAAAGGGGATATAAATATGTGAGCAATAAAGAAAATGAGATAATAATGAGGATATAAAACACTCGTGAAAGTTGAAATTGAAGATCAAAGAACTACAATCATAATGCTAATAATACTGAAATGACGGAAGGTCAAAGAATGACCATCAAGCCTATCTTGCAAGAAAGCGAGAGAACACTCAGCTATCAACTAACCTTCTACCTACTAGACGGCCTTCAAACTCTCCTGTATTAATATTTTGCTAGATGAAATTAAATATATAAGAAGAAAATTACTTTGTCTATGTTTGAACAAAATTTGGGTCCTAGGTCCTGGTTTCTTACAAGTTTTATCCACACCGTTAATCATTCTTTCGAGTTTAATTAGTATACATCTATTGCGGGTTGGTAACTCAGAGTGGTGGTAATTGATTTACAAGATTTTTATTTTTCCACTTTATTAAAAGTTGTCTTTTTAATGAGTTAGTAAATACTTTCTATTTCTAAATAAGTGATTGATATATAAACTATTCATTCCTAGAAAAATAAAGAGTGCAAGTGTGTAACTAACTTTTAATAGTTATGTAGGACTTTTTTTATTAGTAAAATTAGAAGAACATTATCAATACTTCTTGATTATTTAAAACATCACTTATTTAAGGGTAAATAATTTTAAAAAATAATTAAAACATAAGTAAAGAGAATAGTAAATGGGAAAAATAGATTAGGCTTGTGCACACAAGAGTTGGGCTGCAACCCACAAGGCAAAATGGGTCGATATCCTCGGTAAAAACTTACACGCACCCGATTTATACACCAAGCTAATGTTCGCTACCACGGTTATGTAATTAAATTAAGTAAAATACATATTGATTAATCATGGTTAAGTAACATAACTTTTAATTCAAACGCATGGCATGCATGTATTGGTTTGATGTATACACCGGGTGCGTGTAAGTTTTACTCCAATATCCTCCCCGTGGGAGACATGTTTTTGTTTCTTCTATGTCTTAGTTGGATTTTATTTTTTGAAGTTCGAGTAGACAATGGTAAAAATTACTTTTATCGATCTTGATTTGCATATAAATTTCCGACTTACGGACCTAGCTGAACCAGAGAGCATTTTCTCGCTGTTGAGTTCTAGAAATACACTTAATCGCATTATGATTGTGTCATTTAAATACAAGATACACCTGCTTATATTTTCATTGTGGACAATAGGTCTATGTAGTCCGACTCTTTTTCGAATTGCGTGGATAGCGAAAGCTTAGTGCATCGAGCCGCTATTATAAACCATTATGTAATAGAAATGTTAGCTTCTTTTTTTTGCTTTGTTTTTTTGGAACCCCAAAGAAACCAACAATCTTTGTCATAGCCTCTGTCCTTTGGTTGATCACTCTATGCTGAACATTTTGTGATAACTTGCTTACCAAACAATAGCTTGCAGAAATGTTAGCTTCGATAGTTGCAATAAAGACGGTTCTAAGTCCCAGCTATCAGTACAGGTTCTAAAATAAGAAATCTCAGTTATTTATTGAAGAACAAACTATAGTTTTTAACCACTTTTCTCATGTTAAACCACCTTTTTTTAGTCTTTCAAAAGTTTGGGTTTTAAGTTGTTAAGAAATAAGAAATGTCAGTTATTTAATGAAGAACAAACTATAGTTTTTAACCACTTTTTTCTCATGTTGAACCACTATTTTAATCTTTCAAACGTTTGGGTTTTAAGTTGTCAAAGACTTATTTGTTAAAGAGGCACATAGTTTTGGTGAAAATCATCTATTGAAGGGCATTTATAACCAATTTTTTTGCTCAAAATGTTTATTTCTTGATATGATTCTAGCACTCTTATTATTATTAGTTGCATGTAAAGTGCCTTTTCCCTGATGTTTAAGTATTCCTTTTCCCCTGATGTGGAAAACTTCCGTGGAATACCTGCTACCGTTCACTAACAAAAAACACTGCGTAATTCTGTTCAAAGAGAAGAAGAAATCACCTACAAGTAGTATTTTTGCTTGTACTGAAATTAAACCCGAGACCTCGTGATTTTCAACACATTTCATTGATCACTAATCCGCACCCTCAGGGTCCAAATCCACCCTTATCATCCCACGTTTAGTGGATTATCAATTAAATGAGATGTAACTCGTATAATTTAGCCAGTTAAGTATCTTTTTAAAGTAATATAACTAAACTAAAATAAGTATGTTAATGAAAAATAACATAGGGAGAAAACAGGGAGCTCCAGTTCCCAGCCACCAGTCATTTGTTTCCACATATAACATTATAGAATTGTGAGCCAACCACCATTCTAATTTTAGGCAAAACTAAAGACTGAAAACCTTCATACAATATACAAAAAAGGTTAGCATAAGTCACGTGCGTGCATGATTGTTGAATGCTTTAAGCTTTATCTTCCAGTCAAAATAACAGAACTTACCTACTTTGGCATCCACAATATAAACCTCAACTAGATGACCAAATAAAGGGTAAGAAAGAAAAAAAAGCAAGTGAGGGAATTAATTTGTAGTCATATTTCTTGGTACTTCTCTTCATTTTTCGAGATTGGGTTGGTGTTCAATTTACCTTACAGAGATGGTGAGTGAAGTGGTTCCAACTCCTTCAAGAGTTGAAAGCTTAGCTAAAAGTGGAATCAAGGCCATTCCTAAAGAGTATGTGAGGCCACAAGAAGAGTTGAATGGAATTGGAAACATCTTCGAGGAAGAAAACAAAGATGATGGACCTCAAGTACCGATGATTGATCTTACAGAAATCGACTCAGAGGACAAGGAAATTCGCGAAAAATGCCACCAAGATTTGAAGAAAGCGGCCACGGAGTGGGGTGTCATGCACCTCGTTAACCATGGCATACCGGATGAGCTAATCAATCGTGTCAAGGTTGCCGGAGGTACTTTCTTTGATCTACCTGTTGAAGAAAAGGAGAAGTATGCTAATGATCAACCCTCTGGTAATGTCCAAGGCTATGGCAGCAAGCTAGCAAATAGTGCTTGTGGTCAACTTGAGTGGGAGGATTACTTCTTTCATTGTGTTTTCCCGGAGGACAAACGCAACTTGGCCATCTGGCCTAAAACCCCTGCTGACTACATGTAAGCCTCTTTACATAATTTCATGATTACACAGAGTTTTCAATCTTCTCTTTTGTTGACAACGTAGTGTCTGGGCTTGCCTGCATGTTGCCTCAACTAATACCTCGATAGCCTACTACTAGGCACCAGATAACTTTTCACTAACTGCTAAACATTTCTAATTTGCAGTCCAGCAACAAGTGAATATGCCAAGCAGATCAGGAACCTAGCAACAAAGATTTTTGCAGTGCTTTCTATTGGGCTGGGACTAGAAGAAGAAAGACTAGAGAAGGAAGTTGGAGGCATTGAAGACCTACTGCTTCAAATGAAGATCAACTACTACCCCAAATGCCCACAACCAGAACTAGCACTTGGCGTCGAAGCTCATACTGATGTGAGTGCACTGACTTTCATCCTCCACAATATGGTACCTGGTTTGCAACTCTTCTATGAAGGAAAATGGGTAACTGCAAAGTGCGTGCCTAATTCCATAATCATGCACATCGGGGATACCATTGAAATCCTAAGCAATGGAAAGTACAAAAGCATTCTTCACAGAGGAGTTGTGAACAAAGAGAAGGTAAGGATTTCATGGGCGATTTTCTGTGAGCCTCCAAAGGAGAAAATCATCCTTAAGCCCTTACCTGAGACTGTCACCGAGGCTGAGCCACCTCGATTCCCACCTCGCACCTTTGCACAACATATGGCGCACAAGCTCTTCAGGAAGGATGATCAAGATGCTGCTGCTGAACACAAAGTATTCAAGAAGGATGATCAGGATTCTGCTGCTGAACAAAAAGCCTCCAAAAAGGATGATCATGATGTTGTTGCTGAGCTCAAAGTCCTCAAGGAGGACGAACAAGCTGCTGCTGCTGCGCACAAAGTGTTCGAGAAGGATAATCAGGATGTTGATGCTAAGCACGAAGTCCTCAAGAATGTTGCTGCTAAAGAATCTGAATAGCTTCTCTTGTTATCATACTCTGATGGTTTTTTATTTGTTGTTCCCCGATTTTGTGTCCTCTGCTGTCTTTCTTTTTTTTTTTTCTTGGGGGGGGGGGGGGGGGGGGGGGGGGGGGGGAGGTGGGGGGGGGCAAAATATCAAGCAATATCATCCTTTTTGTAAAGGAGCAACACAGCATCTCGTGGATGCTTTCATCAATAAAAGTACAATTATTCTATTAAAGGAAGAAGAAATATTTCTCCTTTGGTCCAGAATGCTGCATGGCAAATAAGAAACTATTATTTCCTCTCTGCCCCCTCCGCCACACACATCATATATTCTCATGTTCAGTATGTTACATGGGACAGCAGAGTGACGCTCAAATTGGTGCAGAAATTTGAAGTATACTTAAAAGGAATGTACACTTACATGTTGAACAGAAAATTCCATCATTCAAATTCAATTTGTGCCCGCAAGGGCTTATTTGAAAAGAAAGCTTCTAGGTTGTAACTGAATAGCTCTTCGAGTACTTGAAAAGACTCAGGAGTGAACACAGCCATATGTGGAGACAGCACCACATTATCCAACCCGAACAATTCTTTTGGCACATTAGGTTCATTTTCATAAACATCAAGACCAGCACCGCCAATCTCCCCTCTCTTCAGAAACTGAACCAATTCCTTCTCATCAACAAGCGCCCCTCGTCCAACATTTATGACAATACCTTCCTTCCCAAGGGCAGTCAGCGCCTCTTTGCCAACTATGTGGTGTGTTTCTTTTGTTAAAGAACAACAAAGAATCAGAACATCACTGTTGATCGCGAGATCATGAATATTAGAATGGAAAGGAAACGAAACGTTAGGCTTCTTCCTCTTTGAGGTGTATGCAATGGTGCAGCCGAAGGCCTCAAGTCTCTTAGCGACCCTTGAACCAATGCTCCCTAAACCTACAATGCCCACTCGTTTTCCACCAACCTGTGTAAAAAAACAGGTGATGTACAGTGTCATCTTGCCAGTTCCCACAACTCCTTTACCAACTTAAGTTACTCCTTTAGTAAAATGACATAGAAACCATATACAAGAATGTTTGTTTTCTACTTAGACATTTACAATTGTTTTAAAGTTGAGCTAGAGGTGTAATTTACTAAATTAAGACTTTAAATTTGGCCATTACTGTTTTATGTAGTTACTCACTATGTTACAATTTGTTTATATGGACTTGACATGGAGTTTAAGAAAGTAAAGGACTTCCAAACTATATTGCTCCGACTCTTCAAACATGCTGATGGGTGAGTGTCGGATCCTTCAAAAATAGTGTATTTTTTAAGAATCCGACACGGGTGCGACAACTTTTTTGGAGAGTCCGAGCAGCTTAATTTGAACCATGTGGTCTTAAATTAAAGATATGTGAAGTGTACCAAAATGTCCTTTAATCTTGTTGTTTAAAACATGCCACGCATAAAGCTAGAATTACAGAATTATCATAAAAGCAAAGGAGACATTTTTTTTAAACAAACTTAAACGGAAAGTAAGATAAGCAATTGAAACGGGGAGAGTATTTAATAAAGATAATATGAGAAAAACGGAATCAAATTGTATTGATTTGCTAAAATGGACAAGTAAAGGGCAGCTCGGTGCACTAAAGCTCCCGCTATGAGCCATAGAGCAGCCCGGTGCACTAAAGCTCCATTATGCACAGGGTCGGGGGAGGGACCCCACAACAAGTGTGTATTGTATGCAGCCTTATTACTGCCAGAAGTTGTTTCCAAGGCTTGAAATGGACAAGTAAAATAAAGTATCTATTATTGATACAGGAACAAAGAAATATATTGTTACCAGATTGAACTATAATCTTTCTATTTATACAGCTTACTAAAATGAAATGGAGGAGTATATGCTTTCTTTAATTTTTGTAGTTTTATTAAATATGCTTTCGTTATCTATTGAGGTGTTGGGTGTCTCTAGGGGCCGAGCCGGGCACCATCGGGGGGATTGGTGGTGGAATGAAGAGGTGGAGAAGAAAGTGGAGGCCAAGAAAGGGGCGTATGCTAAGTTGGTTGAGAGTAAGGATGAAGAAGAGAAGCGGGTAAACAGAAAGGAGTACAAGCTAGCTAGGAAGGAGGCTAAGTCAGCTGTTACGGCAGCTAAGACGGCCGCCTTTGAGAGCTTGTATGCAGGGTTACAGGGGAAAGGAGGGGAGAAAAAGTTGTTTAGACTAGCTAAGGCTAGGGAGAGGAAGGGGCGAGACCTCGATCAGGTGAGGTGCATTAAGGGGGAGGATGGTAGAGTGTTGGTGGAGGACGGCCACATTAAGGATAGATGGCAGTCGTACTTCCACAGGCTCTTAAATGACGAAGGGGATAGAGCTGTCGAGTTAGGGGATTTGGAGCGCTCAGAGGAGTGTCGGGATTTTAGTTATTGTAGACGGTTTAGGGTAGAAGAGGTTAGAGAGGCTGTTCGCAGGATGCGAAGGGGGAGGGCGACGGGGCCGGATGAGATACCGGTGGAGTTTTGGAAGTTCGTTGGAGAGGCTGGTGTAAGGTGGTTGACTGGTTTGTTCAACGAAATCTTCAAGACGGCAAAGATGCCCGAGGCTTGGAGGTGGAGTACCATGATCCCTCTCTATAAGAATAAGGGGGACATCCAGAGTTGCAATAACTAGAGGGGGATTAAGTTATTGAGTCACTCTATGAAGATTTGGGAGAGAGTGGTCGAGACGAGGCTGAGACGGTTATTGTCTATTTCGGAAAACCAGTTTGGGTTTATGCCTGGCCGTTCGACGACGGAGGCAATTCACCTGGTACGGAGGTTGGTGGAACAGTATAGGGAAAGGAAGAAGGACCTGCACATGGTGTTTATCGACCTGGAGAAGGCATACGACAAAGTCCCCAGAGAGGTGCTTTGGAGGTGCTTGGAGGTGAGTGGAGCCCCGCAGGCATATATCCGAGCAATTAAAGACATGTATGAGGGAGCAAAAATGCAGGTGAGGACGGCGGGAGGAGACTCAGAGCACTTCAACGTCCTGACAGGGTTACATCAGGGATTTACTCTTAGCCCTTTTTTGTTTGCTTTGGTGATGGATGTGTTGACGCGACGTATTCAAGGGGAGGTGCCGTGGTGTATGCTTTTTGCGGATGATATAGTTCTGATTGACGAGACTCGAGGGGGCGTGAATGATAAATTAGAAGTGTGGAGACAAACCCTGGAGTCTAAAGGGTTCAGGTTGAGCAGAAGCAAGACAGAGTATTTGGAATGCAAGTTTAGTGACGTAAGGCTGGAGGATGAGGTGGTAGTGAAGCTGGAATCTCAGGTGGTTTGTAAGAAGGATAGTTTCAAGTATCTCGGGTCCGTGATCCAGGGTAACGGGGAGATTGACGAGGATGTCTCGCACCGTATTGAGGCGGGATGGATGAAGTGGAAGCTCGCGTCGGGGGTGTTTTGTGATAAGAAGGTGCCGCCCAAGCTTAAAGGCAAATTCTACAGGGTGGTAGTCCGTCCGGCCATGTTGTATGGAGCGGAATGTTGGCCAGTTAAGAATTCCCACATCCAAAAAATGAAGGTGGCAGAGATGCGGATGTTGCGCTGGATGTGCGGGCTGACTAGGGGGGATAGAGTTCGGAATGAGATTATCAGGGAGAAGGTTGGTGTGACACCAGTGGAGTGCAAGATGCGGGAAGTTCGATTGAGCTGGTTCGGACACGTGAAGAGGAGGGGCATGGATGCCCCGGTTCGTAGGTGTGAGCAGCTAGCGTTGGATGGTTTTAGGCGGGGTAGGGGAAGGCCGAAGAAGTACTGGGGTGAGGTGATTAGGCGGGACATGGAGCAGTTACAGCTCACCGAGGACATGACCCTAGATAGGAAAGTCTGGAGGACGCGAATTAGGGCAGAGGACTAGGCCAGTTGGGGGTCGCTAGTGTAGGGAATTACTTGTTGGGGGTAGTATTCTGATTATGATTTTTCGTGTTCCTTATCCCTTGTTTCAGTACGAATCTGGGTGCTTTCCTCTGTTTTTCCTCTGTTTTCTTTCTGTTTTTATTTCTTTTACTTATGGCTGCTGTATTTATGTTATGGATGTTATGTTGTGTAATCTTGTAATCTTGTAACCTTGTTTCGGTGCTTTACTTTGTATTTGTGTGGTATCTGGTGTTTTGTGTCTTGAGCCGGGGGTCTATCGGAAACAGCCTTTCTACTTCTTTAGAGGTAGAGGTATGGACTGCGTACATCTTACCCCCCAGACCCCACCAGGTGGGAATACACTGGGTTTGTTGTTGTTGTTGTTTGTTATCTATTGAATGGTGTTTTCTTATCAGTTGCTCTCTATCCAAGAAAAACATTGTCAAATTGCCTAATCTTTCTCAAGCACCATAAGAGTATGACACACTGTTCCAACTTCCAAGTTTCTTCTTTTGGAAAGTTTCAATCTTATTGATCAAAAGAATCCATTTTTGGCTTCTAAATACTCCCTCCGACCAAAAATACCCGTCCCAAATTTTCTAATTTGATTTCTCATTTTACTTGTCTTTTTTCATTAATTAAAAAGAGACAAAAGAAATTTCCATGTTTTACTCCTTGCATTAATTACTTTTTCTTCAAATTAAAATGTAAATATCATTTAATAATGATAAATTAGGCACGTTATTAATTACTTTTTTAATCATATATCATCTCAATTTGGGATGGATAATTTGACACGGAGAGAGTATCAAATTAATCTAATCTAGTGTAGCTTTGAAACATTTAAATTATCTCTCGAGAAGCAAAACGTGACAACTATTTTGAAATGAAACGAGTATTTTATAACAAAAATAACCTTAAAAGCGAGGGGAAATTCTCCTTTAACAGGCCAACAACCAGCACGAACAAACCGATCAGCAGCCGATACACGACGTAGAACATCAATCAACAATCCAACAGCAACATCCGCCACGTCATCAGAAAACGAATCACCGGCGGTGGTAACAATGATGCCACGGCGGCGACACTCATTGAGGTCAAAATGTTCAAATCCAGCACTAGTACCTACAATACACTCCAAATTAGGGTATTTATTCAGCGTTTCTGAGGTTACCGGAGTAGGACCTACACAGAGCATGACCCGAACCGACCCGGAAAGGGGTGATGGGTCGGGTTCGGTAAGCGGGTCTAGGATTTGGTAACGGGTTTGGAGTTTGGATAAGAACATGGTTTTGAATTTCGGGTAGCGATGGAGGAGAAGTAGCCGGAGATTGGTAGTTTCCGGCGATTGAATCTGATCGGAAGAAGCCATGGACAATAGTCAAATTAAAATATGCCAAAAAATGGAGGGAATGTAGTTTACTTTATTCTCCCTTAAAATATTTATTTTAGTTTAGTTATTCAAATTCTAAAATATAAAGTGTGTTATACATATATTTTCTATTTTATCTTTAATAGGAATATTAAATAATTCAGAATTTTTAAAATTATTTAATGATGTATAAATTATCTTAATTTTTATAATTAAAATTAAATAATTATTATCGATTTCAATTATAAATATGTAATATTTTAGACGTAGTGTATGAAATGGAGTAATACACATCAAATCTCAATGTTTAATTATTGTACTTTAAAAGGCATACAAAGATAAATATATAAAATACATCTCTATTTATTAATTTTTTAATAAATGTGTCATGTACATAGGAGTCAACTAATCCTAAGCGGAGGGAGTACACCCGTACTTTCACTTTTTCCATGTTTCTGTCAATCTCATATTAGTTTATTACTCATTTTATGTGTTATAATTTAATTGAACACGAAATTTTTAAAAATAAAAAAGGAAAAGAATTAAAAATACCTCTTAACTTTTAAAAATAGCTAGTTTTACTCTTCGGCATACTATCTGACCATATATACTCTCGTTGTTGGCAAAATTATCATTTATACCCTTAAATGAATAAAATATTCCAAATTGACTGAAATACCTAAATTTGAATTTAAAAAACCATCAATCCTACTCATTATCTATATTACTCCCAAGCTACAGAACATAATAAACATAGATGAAATCAGTCATTCTGTATTTTATGCTTAATTTGGTGTCAACTTTTTCAACTTTTAGGAATGCAAATACTTGATTTTGTTTGATAAAATGATAATTGAAGATTGCATGAGTTATACGGGGTCGCGGAGGGTTATACTAGGGGTGGTGGGGCTTTTAATTCAAATTTGGGTATTTTAGTCAATTTGGATTTTTTTTTTCCGTCTATTTTAGAGTTATAGATGATAATTTTGTTAACAACAAGGATATATATATATGACCAGATAATATGACGAAGGGTAAAATTAATCAATTTTATAAAGTTGAGGGGCATTTTTGACCTTTTGTTCAACAAAGAAAACTTGATGATGTTTATCAAATTGCCCTTTATTCAAAAATGGACTATTACTACTATCTTTAATTTTGTGGGACTAATAAGGATAAAAGTGAAATTTTGTCTTTAAATAGTTACTAAATAAGAAAAAATGATATTCTTTTTTAGACGGACAAAAAAAATAACGATACATAAAATGAAACTGAGAGAGTACTATTTTTTATTTTTTATTGTTACAAATTTGGTTTACACTTTCATCGAATATTAATTATAGGAATAAAATGAGAAAATTTAATATCTATCTTTATTTAGTACATGTATGAATAATTTGGGATATGTGCTTTTGATAAGCTAATCAACTAATATGGAGCTGATTAAGAAAAAATAGTTGATATATCTATTACTAATATATAAGTGAGGATAAGTTGTTGAAGCAGGCAGCTTGTGGACGACATGTCTGCATCAGCAACTTCAACAATGATTTTATTATATTATCCTTAATTAATTACTATAAGTTATTTTCGTATTAGAAAATTAATAGTATTTAGTTAAAAAGGTAAAGTAGATATTTATGACGTGTCAACTTCAGCTGTTTCAATCGTGATTTTACTATATCATCCTTATTTGATTATTATAAATTATTTATGTATTAGAAAATTAATAATACATAATTAAAAGAGTAAATAAATATTTATGACATGACTGCTTCATCTGCTTCAATTATGATTTTTACTATATCATTCCTAATTAATTATTATAATTTATTTACATATTAAAAAATTAATAATATTTAATTTAAAAAATATAATAAACATTCATGACATGTTTTCTTCAATTGTTTCAATCAAGATTTTATTATTTCACCCTAATTAATTATTATAGATCATCTAAGCATTAAAAAATTAATAATATTTTATATAAAATGGGTAAAATAGACAAAAAATTCTAAGTTAACTCTTGATGTTTTAAATTAATTTGACGACTTATATGGAGTTCACTTAAAAAAATTTCACAAGTACTTTTTATAGTAATTTTATTGTATCGCTTCTGAATAGTTAGCCGTTAATGTTTTAAATTAACTTGACGACTTATACGGGGTCCACTTTAAAAAAAAATCACAAGTAACTTTTATAGTAATTTTATTTTATATCAGTTCTAGATAGTTATTATAAGTCATTTAAGTATTAGATGATTAATTATTATAAGTCATTTAAGTATTAGATGATTAATTATTATAAGTCATTTACGTATTAAAAAATTAATATTATTTAATTAAAAAAATTAAATAGGTATTTATCACATGTCTGCTTCAGATACTTCAAAAGTTATTTTAGTATATAATTCCTAATTAATTATATAAGTCATTTATGTAGTAGAAAATTAACAATATATAATAAAAAAGTTAAATAAATATTTATGACATGTCTGTTTTAGCTGCTTCAACTATGAATTTATTATATCATTCTTAATTAATTGTTATAAGTCATTTACGTATTAAAAATTAATAATATTTACAATAACTACAACAACAACCCAGTATATTCCCACATAGTGAGGTCTGGGAGGGTGAAATGTACGCAGTCCATACCGCTACCTCCGAAGAAGTAGAGAGGTTGTTTCCGATAGACCCCTGGCTCAAGAGAGAGAATATTATAGCAAGGTCGTAATGCAACCTGAAACAGGATGTATAACACAACAGAAATAAGCGATAAATAGAAAAATGGATACTCTCCTAGTAGTAAACAATACACTCACAGACCTAAGAGGACTATCACCCCCACACTCTCCTAACACCTGGCCACAACCCACACACTCACACTAGCCTTCAATCCTAATCCGCGACCTCCACACATTCCTGTCTAGGGTCATGTCCTTAGTAAGTTGCAATTGCTCCATGTCATGCCTAATCACCTTCCTCCAGTATTTCTTTGGCCTACCTCTACCCCTTCTGAAGCCATCCAAATCTAGTCTCTTACACCTCCGAACAGGGGCATCTGTGCTCCTCCTCATCACATGCTCAAACCATCTCAACCTGTTTTCTCTCATCTTGTCCTCCACCGAAGTCATGCCCACCTTTTTTTTAATAATCTTATTCGTGACTTTATCCCCTATAGTGAGACCACACATCCAACGCAACATTCTCATTTCTGCCACCTTCAATCTTTGAATATAGGAGTTCTTGACTGGCCAACATTCAGCTCCATACAGCATGGCCGGATGGACTGTCACTCTGTAGAATTTGTCTTTAAGCTTAAGGGGCACCTTCCTATCACATAACACTCCCGAGGTGAGTCTCCACTCCATCCAACCTGCTCCAATACGCTTAGAGACATCCTCCTCAATCTCTCCATTCCCCTGAATCATAGACCCAGGATACTTAAAACCATCCTTCTTACAAACATCTTGAGAGTCCAACCTCACCACCACACCGTCTTCCTGACTCGAGTCACCGAACTTGCATTCCATATACTTCGTCATAGACCTACTCAACCTGAACCCCTTAGATTCTAGGGTTTGCGTCCAAACCTTCAATTTCTCATTCATACACCCCCGCATCTCAACAATCAGCACTCATCATCCGCAAATAACATACACCACGGTACCTCACCTTGAATACTCCGCGTCAACACATCCATTACCAATGCAAAAAAAAAAGGACTGGGAGTCGATCCCTGGTGTAAACCTGTCTCTACCAAAAAATGACCTGAGTCTCTTCCCACCGTCCTAACCCGAGTCTTCCCTCCATCGTACATGTCCTTAATAGCTCTGATGTACGCCACCTGCACTACTCTCACCTCCAAGCATCTCCAAAGAATCTCTCTAGGGACTCTGTCATACGCCTTCTCCAGATCGATGAACACCATGTGCAAATCCCTCTTCCCTTTCCTATACTGCTCCCCCTATCTTCTCACCAGGTGAATTGCCTATGTCATCGAGCGACCAGGCATAAAACCAAATTGATTCTCTGAAATGGACATGACCCTCCTCAATATTCGTTCAACCACCCTCTCCCGAATCTTTATAGTGTGACTCAACAACTTAATTCCCCTATAGTTATTGCAATTCTGAATGTCACCCTTGTTTTTATACAAAGCAATCATCGTACTCTATCTCCAAGCCTCAGGCATTTTCGCAGTCATGAAAATGATGTTGAACAAATCAGTCAACCACCTTAAGCCTACCCCACTAGCATACTTCCAAAAATCCATCAGGATTTCATTAGGCCCCGTCGCCCTACCCCTCCGCATACTACGAATAGCTTCTCTGACCTCCTCAACCTTAAAACGTCTACAGTAACTGAAGGCTCTCCTCTGAGCGCTCCAACTCCCCTAACACAATGCCTCTACTCCCTTTCTCGTTTAAAAGCCTATGAAAATACTCCTGTCATCTCTTCTTAATGTGAACATTTTTTACCAGCACTCTACCATCCTCCCTCTTAATGCACTTCACTTGATCAAGGTCATGATCCTTCCTCTCCCTAGCCTTAGCAAGCCTGTACAACCTTTTTTCTTCGTCTTTCTCCCCTAACACCGCATACAAACCCTCAAATGTTGCTATCTTAGCTGCCGTAACTGCTAACTTAGCCCCTTTCCTTGCTACTTTGTAGATCTTCCTATTCACCCGCTTATCATCTTCATCCTTACTCTCAATTAACTAAACATACGCCTCCTTCTTGATCTCTACTTTTTTCTTAAATTCCTCATTCTACCACCAGTTCCCTTTATATCGTCCTGCCCGACCCCTCAAAATACCCAACACCTCTCTAGCCGCCTCCCTGATCCAACTGGCCTCCCTGATCCAACTGGCCGCCTTATCCCACATAACATCCACGTCCCCCTACACTCTTACACCCCTATTCCCGCCACCTTCTCCCCTATCTCCAGCGCACTAACAGGCATCAAGCCACCCCACTTAATTCTGGGTTAACCCTCTCCGGCCCTACTCTTCTTGTTCTTCTTGATAATCAAGTCCATCACCAGAAACCTATGCTGGATCGAAAGATGCTCACTCAAAATGACTTTACAATCCTTACACATAGCCCTATCCCCCTTTCTATGCAGCAGAAAGTCAACCAGAGTCTTGGCTGAAGCGCTTCGAAAAGTAATCAGGTGATCCTCCTTCTTAGAAAAGTTTCAATTGACAACCACCAGTCCAAAGGCCCTCGCAAAATCCAACAGAGCAATCCCCTCACCATTTCTGTCACCGACACCAAACCCTCCATGCACATCATCATAACCACACGAAAAAATCCCAATGTACCCATTGAAGTCCCCTGCTATGACAATCTTCTCCGAGCTAGGCACGCTTCTCACCAACTCGTCCAAAGCCTCCCAAAAGCTCGCTTTTACCTCCTCAACCAAGCCCACTTGCGGCGCATAAACACTACACACATGCAGCGTAAACCCCTCAATAACCAACTTAATCGTCATCAGTCTATCACTTACCCTTTTAACCTCCACCACCTTCCCTATTAGCTCCTCATCCACTAAAATTCCCACTCCGTTACGAGGCCTCTCACTGCTTGAGTACCACAACTTGTACCCATCCATATCCCTAGTCATTATACAATAGAATAGACATTTAATTAAATATTACTAATTAGCTCCTCATCCTAATTAATAATATTTAATTAAAAAAATACAATAGACATTTATGACATGCCTGATTCAGCTACTTCAATAGTAATTTTACTATATCACACCTAATTAATTATTATAGAAGATCTAAGCATTAGAAAATTGATAATATTTCATTAAAAAAAAAAGATAAAATAGACACAAAAGTATAAGTTAACACTTGATATTTTAAATTAACTGGATGACTTATATGGAGTCCACTTAAATTTTTTTCCACAAATACTTTTTATAGTAATTTTCTTATATCGCTTCTAATTAGTTAATGATTGATGTTTTAAATTAACTTGACGACTTATACGGGGTTCATTTAAAAAAAATAATCACAAGTAACTTTTATAGTAATTTCATTATATCACTTTTAAATAGTCATTATAAGTCATTTTAAGTATTAGATTATAAATAATATAACAAGGATAACATAGATAAAAAAAATTAAAAATGATCGGATAAAGTACTTTGCAATAGTAATATTTGTGTCAAAAAAAAGGCACGAAAGTAGTACACCTATTGAGATCTAAATAATTAGATTCAAAAAAAATAAATTAAATACATACATAGTTACGATGTAAGATTTGAGTGATTAAAATGTCAATTTGTATTAGGTACAATTAAATGAAGCATAAAATACATAACAAGGAAATTAAATTTTAATTTTTTTAACAACTTTTTCGTTTCGGTGATCGACATGCTTGTCGACCACTGTTTCCTCCATAATTTTACTATATCACCCTTAATTATTATATGTCATTTCCATATTAGAAAATTAATAATAATTAATAAAATAAATAAGTAAAATAGACATTTATGACATGTTTGCTTCAGCTGCTTCAACCATAATTTACTACATCACCTCTAATTATAAATATTTAAGTATTAAGAAGTTAATAAATTTGATAAAAAAGGTAAAATAAACATAAAATGATTAATTTATTCTTTATGTTTTAAATTAACTTGACATCTTATATGAGGCTCACTTAAATTATTCATAAAAGTATTTTTATAGCAATTTGTTATATCACTTCTAATTAGTTATTATAAGACATTTAAGACATGTCTGATTCGCTACTTCAATCGTAATATTTGTTTTAACTCTTAAAATTATATCGATGTCACTTAAAATAGAATAGAAAAAAAAATGTTATAAATTAAAATGATTAAAAACTTTAATTATTTAAAATTATTTTATAATAACAATTTATTTCACTGCTTTTCTAATAATTTTAAAAATTGAAGCTTAGCATGAGCAAATCTTTATTTGAAGAACATGTATAACAAGTGAATGATTTGTATGTATCGACTGAAAAAATAAACATTAAATTTTATAAAATAAACTCACATCTCTTATTATTCTTATTCTTCTTCTTCTTCTTCTTCTTCTTCTTCTTATTATTATTATTATTATTATTATTATTATTATTATTATTATTATTATTCTTATTCTTATTCTTATTCTTATTCTTATTATTATTATTATTATTATTATTATTATTATTATTATTATTATTATTATTATTATTATTATTATTAGCAGCAGCAGCAACAATAACTTATGAAATGCTAACTATTGTAAAATATATTTTAAAATTTCAAGCTAATTTGTATGACCAAAAATTCATAGTCAGAACTAATGCTCAATTCGTTAAATATATGTTTGACAAAGACTTTAAACATGATCTCACTAGGCTGAGGTATGCCGCTTAGCCTGCCAGACCATGTAACAATATCGAATTACGCCAAAGTCGGAAAACCGAACCAAAGCACCAATTGAAATATAAAAGAATTTCAAATAGTTTAATTACTGTATGGAATCTTTTATCCAAACAAGGGGCCTGTCAGAGTTTTAATAACCTTATATTAAACCCATGTGTCTAGAAATTCTAATTGTGCAGAAGTCGACCTTTTCGTATTAGAACAACGGGCTAAAGAGGCACAACTTACTAGACGTAGTCACAAAGACAAAGCTAACATAAGTTTATTAAACTTGACTGTACCACCATTTCGGAACCAAGTCAAGAAACTATAGAAAAGTTTCTTCATATTTTGATAGAGTCTGGATCTTTCATAGTTACCATGTAAACCAAGTTAGATTTTTAACATGGATACAAGAAGTCTTTTAGTCGAACATAGTCACGACTGGATGAGGGTAGAAGTTGTATTAAATGCACACAGATAATAAAGTAGTATGTACCTTAATAACCGGAAGTAAGGCCTAAAAATATTAACAAACAATGGCTTGTGCCTTTTTATTTATCTTCAAGATATATTTTACAAAAGAGAGGATCAATAGAGAATGGAGAGCTTTTAGATTGAAAATAAAAGAAAAAACTTGCTCCTCTTACAACCGACTGAGGTAGCTTTAAATAGGAAAAGAAGGAATCTTGCACAGTACTGGGTGGGTCCCTGTGTATAGCATAGTAAAATTTTGTAATAATTTAGCTGCTAGGTCCCGCCTAATCTTTTCCTTTCCATTTTTTGACAAATGCTTCAGTTTTTTCAATAACTTCATCTGTTTCGCCCATAATTTTTGGCGGTTGGAACTCTGTAATATCTTTAGTGTTTACTTCATCACTTTTCATTGATGTATCTAAATTTTGTTCAATCGTTTGGAGTAATTTATGTCGAACTTCTGCTAAGTATTGTTCCATC
The DNA here is from genome assembly GCA_030864225.1 of Capsicum baccatum var. pendulum. Classification (NCBI taxonomy): domain Eukaryota; kingdom Viridiplantae; phylum Streptophyta; class Magnoliopsida; order Solanales; family Solanaceae; genus Capsicum; species Capsicum baccatum. The sequence goes on from CM061550.1 coordinate 12,224,576, forward strand.
ATCTCCATTTTATTTCCATCGTGAGCTGATATTCTTCTGAAAACATAATTGAGATTTTTATCTTCAACTAGAATTGATTTTTAAGGAGTCTGTTCATATTCAGCAATTCTCTTGACGATATTTTCTCATTGATCATGTCCATATGTGAGTTTTGTATTTGGATCTTCATGAGTTAGCTTGTCTCAAAAATTACAATAAAATACTCTGTATATTACTACTACTACTACTACTACTACTATTAAGAGAGAATAAAAGTTCTGGTAGTCCTCACATTAAATTTTTTGGTATGAAAGTCTTATATGTGGCATTATTTTTTCATAATTCTCCTTTTAAGATTTGTCACATGAACCTTTGTAATTGGTTGAATTTTCTTTTGGTTTTATTAAATTATTTTCTTCTTCATCTTAAAATATTTGTCACATTTCACTTATGAAGATCAAATTATATGAACTTTAATCAATGTTTTAAGAAAAAATATTATTATGTTGATATAATCTTACAATTTATGGTATTTGTTTTTCATACGGTTTCGAAGATGTAATTTATAATTTTATTAAATTAATATAAGACAATTTAGCTCTGAATTAATTCAAATTGTCTTTTGAAAAATAAAACGATAAAATTTGAACAACTTTTGAAGACAATCTTTTTTTACCACTAAAGCATAGAGGATCTTGAGATTTTGGTAGCCTTCGCAAGGGTGTTTTTATTTTTTCAGTTTTTTGGTGAAATAAAATTACTACTTATAATAATTAATGGTGTTTTTTAATTACATATTTTCATTATCGTCCTTATTCTTTTTGTTAAGACCATTCTACTTGGGTTTTTATAATTGATTTTTTCTTGCCACATGTTAGATTACTATTTGATTAAAACTCCTTTCATTTTAAATCAACATTATTCAAGTTAACTTTTTCAACAAAATTAAAGTTTTCAATGATTTCAACTATAACCTCATTGTTCTTTATGATATCACAGTATAATAAATAATATCTTGTATTTATTGTTTCTCGTAGTGGACATGAAAAAGTATAAAATAATAATTAAAATGGGACGAATAGGTTACTCTTATAAGAGACGTATAAAAGATAAATATAACAAGTAAATAGACCGAATGGAGCAAACTCTTAATGTAGTTTAATTATCATTTAATATCTTTATTAAATTAATTTATATAAAGGCTCAATTATTATAATTATAATATAAACTTGAAAAAGCATTGATTTTTTTTCCAGATGATTTATAAGATGAAAAAAATGTAATTAGCAAAAGCTTTTGTCGCTAAAATTTTGAGGAAAACTAAAACTCAATAAATATCAAAATAAATTTATTTTTAGCTATAACTAAGAAAATAAATACTTGCAAATTTTATAAGAATATCAATATTTTTTTTCTATTTATGATCTTCATCGAAGCGTAATTATTAGATATTTTAAATTATGCCATTATATAGAATATCAAATTACTTGTAGATTTTTGATATATTCTAATTCTCTGGTAATATCTTTTTGATCATGAATAATGTTTTTTATTTAAAATTATCCAATTATGTGATTAAAAACTTTAATAATTATAAAAATTTGTCAAGATGACTTGTTTGGCATATCATTAGATATACAAATTATAAAGTAAAAAAAATATATGATATAAATTACTTTTTTTATACTTTGAGTTTTTGGGTCCGGGCTCATGAAACTAGTATAACTTATAAACAAGAAGATGTACATGGGCATGACAATTTATGTTCCAATTTATTAGCAATAGTTTTAATTTTAAACACAAATAACTTGACACATCCCTCTATAACTACGTTTATTATCCAACAATTGGCTTAATTCGAACACGACCGTCTCCATCAGGGCAAAGCCACACACGATTGCAACACACATCGAATATATGAATGCAAGAAACTTCCAGTAGCACGACAGCAGTAACATTAGGATTGGTACGTTCTACTATGGCTTTAGCTTTATGGATCTCAGTTCCTATTAACTCCGACCACTCGTATGGAACTGTTTCCCCTGGTTGTTTGCAATAATTACCAGTACAGGTACAATCTAGGCAAGGAGGGTATGGGTGTTTGGAAGCAACCATAGATGATATTTGAGAAAGTAATAGAAAACCAAGAGAGAAAAAGATTATTATTATTATTTTCTTCATTTTTTTTTGTGATGTTACTCAACAATATTGTTGAAGAAATTTCATCGTCTAATGTTGAATGACTTTCTAGATTTTTGTAATCTATATATGGCATACCAACCAAATTGTCACATTAATCTTATTCTTATCACTAATTCCTCACATTAATGTTACTATACTTCTTTTCTTTATTGAATGTATTTTCAGATTTTGCTGTTCACATTTGTCACCTTCATAGTTTGTTTTTTCCTTTGCTGAATGTGCCAAATTGCTCTTATGGCACTTGAAAATTTTTCAAATCTGAAAGATGATAACTAAAGAGTTTGACTTTGAAAAGTTTCCATACAGCTAGATTGGTATCAGTCAAATGCGAATGTATTAACAAAGTAAATGTTTTTCCTGAATGTATTTCAAGATTCTGTAATTAATGTGTATGTTTACACCCATAACTTTTTAGTAAACTTACTTTCCTTTATTGAATGTATTTCAATTTTTTTTTAATAGTATCACTGTTATGAGTCAATTGTCCCACATTAGATAAATAAAGAAATGTTAATGGGTTTATAGGCTAAATGAATTCTCCCACCTATTAGATTAATCTTTTGTGTTAGGCTCTCTCGTTTGATATATAAAATATTGTTGGACCCAAGAGCGGTGTCATGACCAACGAGGTCGTGCATTCCATGCGTGGAGTCCGCGACTTGGAGTGGTGGCGACCTAGACCCAAGAGGAGTGTGCAAGTCGTGACCAACGAGGTGCTTGGTTCTCAAACAAAGACGGCTGAATGGGTTCTCCTACCAAATATTTGACTAGTATTTTAGATTGGGCTATTCCTTTTGGTCTAATAAAATTCACACTTATCACTTTTTATAATTGTATTTCTTTTGTTAAAAATATTTTCATAATTTTTGTAGCGTATATATTTACACATACCAAACAAAACAGGCAAAGTATTTAAATGGGCAATAACAATATGACATCCTAATTGAGAAATAAATAGCTAAAGGGGATAAATCTGATGTTAATTCAAATTAACATTTACTACTCTAAAAAGGTAATGCTCATGAATTTGTGATTGAATAAGATTAACAATGAAGTTCATCACTATTTCACATTTTTTTTAGTGTTATACATGTCAAAGACTAACAAATTAATGAGTTTGACGCTAATATTGTGTTAACAAATTGTCCAATGGGGTATTTGAAAATATCTTTTTTTCTTCATTAATCTTTTAAAGTGACTAAAGTTAATGTGCATGAGGTTTAAATAATGGTGAAGACAATATATCATCCGACTACACTTTTGTGAGAATACAAATTGAATGTTTACCTCAAATAAAAAAATGTGTCTCTGATATATATATATATATATATATATATATATATATATATATATATATTACACATTTTACACTTAGTCGTGATCAAATGATATGAACTTTCAATCTAATTTTAAGTCTTAAGAATATTTTCAATTCTTCGATGTAAACACCCTATGTAACTAAATATTTATCAAATATCAAATAGGAGTCCTTCAAAAACAAGAACATGATGCACTCAAACTCCACAAATTTCACCTTTGTTATGTTAGTTTAATGATTATCCCAAGCATGATAAATGATAATGAAGCTTTCTAGGAGAGGCTCCGTGTACCTCAAGTGCGTGTATCTTAGTGATAAAAATATATCTTATTTTTTAAAGTTTTCTGCCTGAACTATCACAAAATGTCCGGTAAAACACACATGGACTATCGGTTATTTGAGTTTCATACCTGAAATTCATTCAGGTGTGTTTCACTAGCAACTGATAGTTCAGGTACGTTTCTCTAAACATTTTATGATATTTCAGATACGAAACACAAATACTTAATGGTTTAGGTATGAAACAAGAAAAAAAGATATACTTTAGTTGTGTTTTTAATCCTTCACTCTTTTAAATTAGACATTAAGATACAGTTAGGGGTATAATTTGTATATATTATATCCTTTCCAGATCCTAATTGTGAGATTATACTGAATAAGCTATCTATTACTAGTATATAAGTGACAATGAAGCTGCTGAAGCAGGCAACTTGTGGACGACATGCCTGCTTCAGTAGCTTCAATCGTGATTTTAGTATATCATCCTTAATTAATTTTATAAGTCATTTACGTAAAATTAATAATATTTAATTAAAAAAATAAAATAGATATTTATGATCAGTCTGTTTCAGCTGTTTCAACTGTGATTTTACTATATCATCCTTAATTAATTATTATAAGTCATTTACGTATTAAAAAATTAATAATATTTAATTAAAAAAGTAAATAAATATTTATGACATGCTTGCTTCAGCTGGTTCAACCGTAATTTTACTATATCATCCCTAATTAATTATTATAAGTCATTTATGTATTAGAAAATTAATAATATTTAATTAAAAAGGTATAATAAACATTCATGACATGTCTGCTTCAACTGCTTCAATCGTAATTTTATTATATCACCTCTAATTAATTATTATAGATCATCTAAGCATTAAAAAGTTGATAATATTTCATAAAAAAAAGGTAAATAGACTCAAAATTATAAGTTAACTTTTGATGTTTTAAATTAACTTGACGACTTATATGTGATGCACTTAAATTTTTTCATAAGTATTTTTTATAGTAATTTTACTATATCGCTTCTAATTAGTTAACCATTGATATTTGAAATTAACTTGATGACTTATATTGGATCCACTTAAATTTTTTTCACAAGTATTTTTATAGTAATTTATTATATCACTTTCAAATAGTTATTATAAGTCATTTAAGTATTAGATTATAAATAATATTTAATAACAAGGATAAAATAGATAAAGAATTATAAATTAAAATGGTTGGATGAAGTACTTTGCAATAATAATATCGGTGTCAAAAAGAAAGTATGAAAGTAGTACACCTACCGAGATCTAAATGATTAGATTCAAACAAAAAATTAAATACATAGTTACGAGCTAAGATCTGAATGATCGAAATATCAATTTTTATTAGGTACAACTAAATGAAGAATAAAATTCGTAAACAAGAAAATTAAATTTTAACTACTTTTTTATTTCGGTGGTCGACATGCTTGCTGACCACTGCTTGCTCCGTGATTTTACTATATCATCCCTAATTAATTATTATATGTCATTTACGTATTAAAAAATTGATAATATTTAATAAAAAAAAGATAAAATGGACATTTATGATATGTCTGTTGCATTTGCTTCAACCGTAATTTTACTATATCACCTCTAATTAATTATTATAAGTCATCTAAGTATTAAAAAATTAAAAATATTTAATAAAAAAGGGTAAAATAGACATAAAATAATAAATTAACTCTTGATATTTTGAATTAGCTTGACATCTTATAAGAGACCTACTTAAATTATTTTCACAAGTATTTTTTATAACAATTTTGCTATATCACTTCTAATTAGTTATTATGAGTCATTTAAGACATATCTGCTTCACTATTTCAATCGTGATGTTTGCTTGACTCTTGAAATTATATGAGTGTCACTTAAATTGAAATAGATGAAAAAATATTGTAAATCAGAATAATTAAAAACTTAAATTATTTAAAACTATTTAATTTTTTATCCCACTTCATGCATAAACTATAAATATATTTCCTTAACACTTAATGAAAGATCTAAACTTTAGGTAGTAAAATTATTGGAAGAATATAAACTGTGGTTAAATTTTTATATACACTCATATTATATATAAATATATCAATACTTTTTTTTTTTATGATTTTTATTTCACTGCTTTCATAATAATTTTAAAAATTTAATCTTAATGTATTGGGCCCGTGCCGAGCATACTTTTTGGTACATGACTTCTCATACATTATAATGATATATATATATATATATATATATATATTATTTGACGAGGTGGTTGGTCAAACACCAAAATGAGGCATGTATGTGTATGATAGACACAGTGACGGACCCACAATTTAAGTAGAGTGGGTGCTTAGTATAGCAAAAAAATAAAAAATTATCTCAACTAGGTTTGAATCCGACCACACCTACCAATGGAGAGCCTTAAGATCAACCTAAATGTCAGTGCACCTAATCAATGTCTTGTTTAGTGGGTGCTTTTATATAATTTATACCCATTTTCATATATATTTTTATATAATTATACCTATTCCGCGTCGAGTTTAGTGGGTGCCGAAGCACCCAAAATTTATGTGTAGGTCCGCCCATGGATAGACATGCATATGAAGCTGGTCATGTTCAAAAAGTAAATGAAACATTACTTAGCAAAAGAGATAATAGATAAATATGACCCTAAACTTGACACCAAATTATAACTTTGACCTTAAACTTTGATAGTGCACAAATAGGACCTTTAACTATTCAAAACCTGAACAAATATGACCTCCGGTTTTGCAACCCCATAAGTGAGTTTCACTCGCGCCTACGTGGAAAGGTAATCCAATCACATGGTGCCACGTCGTTAAAAGGGCTGACTTGGAAGGAGGTCATATTTGTGCAGTTTTGAATAGTTAAAGGTCATATTTGTGCACTGTCAAAGTTTTGCTTTTTGTGTTAAAACGCCGTCGTTTTTTTTTTTTTAATTATTATTATTATTATTATTATTATAATTTATTTATTAATTTATTTCTATAGCAGCAATACCTAGCCTTTTTTCATTAAAAAAAAAAATGAACAACCACTAGCAGGGATCGAACCCGTGCAGTAGGTTGAAAGAAGCACCCAAGAAGAGCAATTAACACCACTGGGCTATCTAAGTGTCTTGTTTCATGTGGTTCAACATTAATATACGTACATAAATATAGATTTCCTACCTTATATATACAACATAATTTTTTATCGAGGGGGTTCGGGTGAACCCCATGAAAACCACGTAGGTCCGCCCCTGTGTTAATTTATAACATTTTAATAACGTTAATTTAATAACATTTCAATAATGTTAATTTGATAACGTTAATTTAATATACTACTACTAATATCCTTAATAACGTTAATTTAATAATGTTTTATTAAAACTATAATTTTTTCTTATTATTAGTATAGTTTCATATTTAATTTAATATTTAAATAAATTATAGTTAGATATATTATATAACTTAAATTCGCCCTCTGCTTTATAATATATATACATACCCGCTCGATTTTTCGTATGAGGCTGATCCACCTAATTAATAAATCTTCAATATTGCTCTTTTTCCGCAATGACAAAAGAAATTAGATGTCATTTTCATCTTTGAGCCAAAATAATGAAAAAATAATAGTGAAAAGTCATTTAAAGGTCATATTTGTGCAGTTTTGAATAATTAAAGGTCATATTTGTGAACTGTCAAAGTTTAAGGTCAAAGTTATAATTTGGTGTCAAGTTTAGGGTCATATTTATTTATTATGCCCTTAGATTTTAAGCTGGACACTCCAAGTTTTGCGTGTTGAACACGCGTTTTGCCACGTAGGATCGGATGTCATATTTGTGCAGTTTTGAATAGTTAAAGGTTATATTTGTGCATTGTCAAAGTTTAAGGTCAAAGTTATAATTTAGTGTCAAGTTTAGAGTCATATTTATGTATTATCTCTTAGCAAAATCACCACTAGTTTAACATATATTAAATCCATATTCTGAATTTTCATCAAAACTTTAACAAGTTCTTCTAGAAACCTTGAAACCAATGATTTGTAAGTAAGAGCATCTTTCGTATGAATGTTGAGTTACTATTATAGCTAGGGAATCGTGCCGCGCTTCGCGCGATCATGAAAAATATATTAATAATCGATTTTATAGATAATTGTCTTTTTATTATAACGTACTTGTAAAATTATAAAAATTTCAGTTTCATATACGACATATATTATTGTCTAAATTTTCATTCAAATTATATTTAATTAATCTTTTTAGAATATTTACATATAAAAAGATTAACCCCATTTCATAAATGAGGTTATTGCAATTTCAAAAAGCGAAATATGAGAAGCTTTTAAGAAAAAGAAGTAATATAAAATGTATAACGAAAGAATGTAAAACACTTAATAAACAAGAAAAGTTTTGTTCTAACGACAAATTTAAATGTTCGTCAAATAAAAGGTTTGTGCTTAATATCTAAGATCATATCTTTAAAAATTACCTCATTATATGATAGAAAGAACAACTTTTAACTTTTCATTCTCTTTATTTTCAGTAATCCCATTCCCAAAACACTTGATGCTTGCACACAGTGTCGAGAATACTGGTCCTTTTTATTTATTTTTTCAATTCTCACTACTGTAAGTGCTTGTACTCATGAAGAAGCCACAGTAAGAAATCTGCATTATTCAGTAAGTTAACTTGTGATCTTACCTCAACATGTGCTTGACATCAATGAAAATAAGGCGTAGGGGTGCTTTAATTGAGTAATATAAATTTTAAAAATAAAGGCAATAATTTATAAGATTGTAATTGATTGTCTTAAATTGCAATTTAGTAATATCCTTAAGAAGAAATATAGAAAGGTTTTAGAAAAAAATGAGTGATTAATAATGTTAATGATGGAAAAAAATTACTTTGATTTCTTTAAAAGTTTAATGCAAGAAATTAAGAAAAAAGATACAAGATCCTTTTTTTTAAAAATAATAGAGAAAGGTTTATGGAAAGTGATAATGATGTTAATGAGCAAGTTAAAAATCATCTCATTATTTATTAAGTATATATTAAATAAAAAAAATTGTTATTGCAAGGCTGATATACATATTCAGTTTGTAAATTAATTACTTTAAAAATTCTACACTTCACAAAATGCTTATAACGTCTTCTAAATGCTCCAATAAATATTGCTTATTTATATTATGATAAATGCTAATACATATATATATATATATATATATATATATATATATATATATATATATATATATATATATATATATATATATATATATATATATATGTATGTATGTATGTATGTATGTATGTATGTATTTAAAGAAAAATTAAAAGTCACTACATTTAACTATATTAATTATATAATAAAAGAAAAAAAGGTTTATAGCTTTAATATTTATGCCTCTATAACTCACCTAATTAATTTTTAACCGTAAACAATAAATTAAATAATGAACTAAAAAATCATCAAATGAAAGAAAGAAAGAAAGAAAAATTCTTGTCCAAAAAAAGTTCATCTAACTTGTGATTAGTCTATACATATTAATTTCTCTATAATATTATTTTATTGCATAATAAATGATCATTAAATCACTAAATTTAGTGAAAATAATTTTGAACATGAAAAGATAATTAAGATAATGCAATTAAGAAATAATTTTTAGATTTTCTAATATATGATATTAATTTTTAAAAAAAAATATGAATCCACACATTTGGTCTTCAAGAAGAAGTAAATTCTTTATTCACACCATTTCATCCACACTGATAATTATTATACTAAAAGAAATTTAAGAGAGGAAATTAACATGGGTGTTTACTTAATTGTATTTAATATTTGAAGGTAAAAAAGGCCTAAACTTTAATTTAAAAAATAGATGCCAATGCTAACTTAAGCGAGATATCACATTCTTTTTTTGTATAGCTTTTTTATTTTTATAAATATTAATATAGAGAACATTAACTTTAACTAAAAATACATAAGAAAAAAATGATATGAAAAATATTTTTGAAAAAATAAAAGAAGAAAGAAATTAGTTAAACAAAGAAGTAGCACCAATTTTGGCTCCTTCAACCCTAAATTTACTATTCTGTTGACTTTTTTCCTTTTTCTTTAATTTCCTTCTCTTCAGCCTTTCAATAGGAAATATTATCTCCTTTCAAATCACATAATAATATTTTTCCTTATTATTTAAATGATTTGATGTGGATTTCATAAATAGATTGATATTTTTCTCATATAATTCTTTTTGCCCTTTGACATTCTAATCACTCTTCCTATAAATTTCTCAATCAAAATTGATTTTCTTTTTCAATACATATCTCCTCGTTGAAGAAATTATAGTGCAACATATTTCAATATGTATTGCCAACAAAGTAGGCCCTCATTGAAAAAATTATAATGCAACATATTCTCAAGAAATTTTTTTTATCTTGAAGAGAAACGTTTATTTACACATGACTTTTTTTCTAACACAATATCTTCCTAAGGGTTGAGCAAAGAGGGGAAGGTTGAAGAAGGCAGGAAACAAATTGAGAATAGGTGGAATAAAGATTGTATATTACATTTCACAAGAGAAAGAAGCACAATTAGAGAACCCAATGTTGGTGATTACCAATATCTAATCCATTTTATATGCAAAATAAACCGTTTTAGAAAATGATGAGTTTGGCCTTTTCATATTTCACTTACTTGCATTTGTTTGAATGCAACATTCAAAGGGACATGATTTCTCAATAATTGGTGCATTTAATACTTTAAGTTTTTTTAAAAAACATAAATGAAGGTGTATTTTATTTATTTACTTATTTTGCATTTTTTTGGACTTCAATAAAGGGAAAAAATGGCAAAAATATGAGAAGAAAGATAAATGACAATGCTGACCATAGAGGCATGCCACATCAGCATCCTTCAATCTCTCCTTTATATATATACATATATATATATACATATATATATATATATATTGATTAGCCATTGATAAAGAAATCAAAAAACAAAAAAATCTGCTGAGATATGATCAAATATAATCTGAACCCATAGAAGCCATATAACCTTAGTTAAAAGAATAATTCAAAATTTCATTTAGAAATTGCGATAAAAACCTTTTATAAAAAAGGAATTACCTAACAGATTGATTGCATATCTATAATCTATATCTATATCTATAATCTATTAAAAGTGTGAAAATCCTTAAAAAAGTGATCTGAACTTCTTACCCTTCATTAAAAGTGGAGAGTTTAGAAAAAATCATCTTTTTACCTTTTTTTTTCTCAAATTATTAATTCACTATTATCTTTATAATATTAAAAATTAAGGAGTTGTATATGGTAAGAGGTATTAAAAAAATTATCAATGAGTCCTAAAATATATGGTAAGAGGTACAACAAAAGTTAATAAGTAAGAAATATTAAAATGCAAGATAAATTTTTTAAATAATTCATCTTCAGCATATGTAAAATACGTTTTCGTTTATAAGCTCAACATGATTGTAGTTAATAATTGTACAAAAAAAGATTTTACTTATTGAATCCTTTCCTAATTAAATTATACACAAAATATTTAGCACTTTTAAATTCAGTTGGTCTAAATTATAGTATTTAACGCTTCTAAATTAATTAAAATTTTATTTTACATAAAAAAGTAATTTCTACAATTCTATTTAAGTAATATTTTGAATAAAAAAATAAACAAAAAACATACATCTTCTTCTACTTCTATTTTTCTTGATTTTTTTAATACTAGTTTAGAGTACGCGCTCTGCGCGTGTATCTCACTTCAATGAGTTCAATTTTATAATATTATAAAAGAAAATATGTCTTGATTAAAAATAAATTGATGATTATATTAAATATGAAAAATACTTAAATAGAAAATTAATATATTCATACAAAATCATATAAAAGCATTAAAAAGCACTTTAAACTAAATTAAGAAAAACTGAAATGGCTATAGAACGACAAAAAATGCTTAAAAATTTTTCTCGGTATGACATATGGAGCAATTCATATGTCGTTAGAAGTGTTAGAAGACAACAAATTAATATCTTTACTATTATAAGAAAAACTAATATGCTAAGGAAAGAATTTTAACAAAGAAACACCAAAGTCTACCAACAAAATATTTCAACATGAACTATATGATACAACAAACAAATAGTACATAAAAAACCTGTCGAAAAGGAGAAAAATAATAACTAAATCAATTGAAATCACTATAATAATTGTGCTATATGATGCTGCTTTAAAAAATTTAGCACTACACATTATTGAAATATATAACAAATATATTTATACACTATCAAATACATGTGAAAGGAGTGAAATTTGCAGTAGTTGGAAGGAGAAATATAACTTCCGTAAAAAGTAGTTGAAAAGGGAAAGAGAGAAACATTCGATTTTTTCTGCTACTTCATTCGGCAGTAACATGCTTGTTTCATATATTTTTCAACTGAAAGAGAAACATGAGAAATTATTAAAAGAAAAAATTCCTTGTCAATTATGTATAGTACATATATAATATTTAAATTTTATTAACTAAAAGGAATGAAGAAGAAAAAAAGAAGATAATAAGGAATGCAAGAAGAAAACTTTAATAAATCATCAATCAAAATATCAAATATCAAAATAAGAAGAAAATGTAGAAGCACAACAATTTATAGACATATCAAAATAAGAAGAAAACGTAGAAGCATAATAATTTATAGACATTCTTTATTTATATAAGGTAAAATTTTAATTAATTTAGAAATACTAAATTTTATAATTTCTTACCTACACCTCATTTTAATTAATTTGAAAGTCCTAAATATTAAGATAATTATTATACTTTCTTATATTTGCTTCTTATTTTGTTTTTCTTTCCATTTATAACTTTTTTATTATCTTGGTTATTAAATTTATTCCTTTTCATGTATAGCTTTTTACGTAAATAGTTGTTAGGACTCTTTTTTTCCCACTAAAAATTTAGCAAATTTAATTCTCTTAGGTACATGACCCCCTCCCCCCCCCCCCCAAACCTACGGATTCCTCTAATTTTGGCACTTTTAGTTTCTTCTTTGCTCTATAAATATTATTTTAATAAAATAATAGGAATCCTTTATATAAATTTTAACTGATTTAAAAATATTAAATAATGTGATTTCTTACAATGATTAAAAAAAGAACTCTAATTAACTTTAAAATACTAAATATTAGAATAATAATTTAATATTATAATAATTTGAGAAAAAAAAGTGAAACGATGATTTTGTCTAAAGTGAAGACATTTAATGAAGGAAAAAAAGTTTAAATCACTTTTCTAAGGGTCTTCACACTTTTAATATATTCTGGATTTATACCAAAACAATTTTACTTATTGAATTCTTTCCTAATTAAATTATACACAATATATTTAGCACTTTTGAATTCAATTGATCTAAATTATAGTATTTAACACTTCTACATCAATTAAAATTTTATATTTTATAAAAAAATAATTTCTACAATTTTATTTAAGTAATATTTTGAAAAATATTAACAAGAAACATACATCTTCTTCTACTTCCATCTTTCTTAATTTTCTAAAATTGATGGCCTCAAAGATTATATATGCAGTAACACTTTTAAATTAATTAAAAAATTTACTTTACATAAAAAGTAATTTCTACAATTCTATTTAAGTAATATTTTGGATAAAAATTAACAAGAAACGGGCATCTTCTTCTACGTTCTTAATTTTTTAATTAATGATCTTAAAGATTATATATGAATTATACATAATTAATAATGTATTACAATGAATTTTTCCGTGTGTTTCTCTTTCAGGTGAAAATTTTGATAAAAAAATGTACGAACCAAGCACATTGTCGCTGAATAAAATAGCAAAGAAAATCAAAGGTTTATCTCTTTTCTTCTTTGTTTAATTGTGACTTGGTCTTAATTATGTTATTTAATTAAATTTTGGAATATTATTTCTTAGTATTATAGTCGAATCTTTAATTAAACTTATTTTTTGAATTCAACATATAAATTTATAGTTAAATGTTGAATTTGGTTACGCAGATTAACAATAAAATGCAACTCTACCTTATATTTGGTTATTGTGCGTTAGTTTGATGTAATTACTTTCATTATTTTCTGGATTTTGTAAACAACTGATGTTTCAAACATCGTGGGGTACTTTGAATGAAAGTCTAAGAATATATAAACATTCGATGAGATATTTCAAACAATGTGCCATATAAGTTTATACTTTTATAAGTTGAAGCTCATGTATAGAGATTTATAATTTTTCAAATGATTTTTTTTGTCTTAATTTATGTGGTATAATTAAAATTTTGAATTTCTAATTAACTTTATTTTTTTTCGTTGTGAAAAAGATTAGTTGAGATACAACAAACAATATTAAACACTTGATACATATTTATTTACTTATATTAAATATTCTTATAAATATATTTTCATTGACCGAGTGAGCTACACGTGCAAAGCACGTATACTATACTAGTATATATATATATATATATATATATATATATATATATATATATATATATATATATATATATATATATATATATATATATATATATATATCAATCAGAAAAAATAAACAGTAAATTTATTCGATTATTTGTGCAAGGACCCATTAAATATTTCCTACCCAATACAACTCTATCAGTCTGCTAAATATCATTTTCAAAAGAAAGTGATAAACAAAATAGAACATCGGATTTTATAAGATGATAAAATCTTACAAATTACAAGAACATCACATTTCTTGTTGGTTATAGTTTAAACAACAAGATGTACATGGCCATGACAATTCATGTAACCAATATACTAGCAATAATTCTTAAAAACAAACAAATAACTTGACTCATATACCCCTCTAATTAACCACATTTATTATCCAACTACTGGGATTGTTTGAACAAGGTCTTTTTCATCTGGGCAAAGCCACACACGATTGCAACACACATCAGGAATACTAATACAATCACTATCTATTAGCCGCACAGCAGTAACATTAGGATTGGTACGTTCTATTATAGCTTTAGCTTTTTTTATCTCAACTCCTACTAACTCCGGCCACTCATATTGAATTTTTTCTCCGGTTTTTTTGCAAAAATTACCCGTACAATCGCACGCAAGGCACGGAGGGTATGGGACTTTCGAAGCCCATACCCTCGTAGACGATACGTGAGAAAGAAATAGAAAACCAAGAGAGAAAAATATTATTGTTATTACTTTCTCCATTTTTTGTGATGTTATAAACAAAATGTTGTTGAAGGAACTTCAACTTTATACTTTATAGGGATGCCTAGGATCTATTTACCTAATATGTTTACATATTTTATTAGATTTATTTCCTTTATTGAATGATTTTGTAAAATGTATGTTGTTATTTCCTTTGTGTTGAATGTATTTCCTTATTTGCAATATATATATGTCCATATTTGTCACACCTATTTCCTTTATTAATTTTATTTCTTTTGTTGAATGTATTTGTGCATTGTATTTGCCAAATTTCTCTTATGTGTCTGGAAAAGTTTTCTAAGTTTGGAAGATGGTAATTAAAGAGCTGATTTTTGTAAAGTACATATTTGCTTGGGAGAATTGACTAGGTGATGTGGCATTAAAGGTGATAAAATAAGTCCATGAAATTATATATAACACGCCTAACTCGTTCATGTTTGTATTGATTATTGATCCACTCATTTACTAGTTCAATCCATTTTAGTCCATCAAAATTTTAAATGTGAACCTCATGAGAGGATGAATCTGACACTAATACTGATTAATTATTACAGCAAAAAAAGATTGTAAGCCTAAATCAGTTTCTTTCTCTTCAACGCAAAAAAGGAAAATTTTAAATTCTATACACCAATGCAGTAACTTGTTTTTTCTTTTTTTTTTTTTACTCAATCAGACGATCTGAATGATAATTATAAATAACTCTCCATATAAACACACTAATTAATAATTTGGTAAAAGTGGTAGCAATTTATAAGTTATAACCAAAGTTAAACTATATATGACTCACTACTAGTATTTTGGCGGACCCACGTTCAATAGGATGGGTGCTCGACACCCACTAACCTTGACGCAAAACAAGCATATTTATATGAATATTTGTGGATATTCGCGTTTCCAACAAATTTTTACGGTGACAGAAATAAATTGCTCAATCACAAGCAAAAATATGAAGAAACATGATTTTTTTATTGATAAACGAAGTAGGTACAAATTTGTTCCTCCCTTGATTTTCTCTCTTTTTTTCTCGTAATTGGAGGGCCGCCAGTAGCGTATTTCTCGAACATAGAAATATTTAGATCTGATATGGATTTTCTTTGTAATTCGAGGGCCGTTAGTGGCGTATTTTTCGAACGTAGGAATTTTTGGATTTGATCAAAGGAGTATTATATGGATCTTCTTGATGTATTTGATTTTCAAGAAGAGAGAGTATTTGATTATCAAGAAGAGAGAGAAGAGACGATTTTGATCCTTTTGTGATATTGCATAAGTTTATGGAATTATCTAGAGATATTTGATTTCTTTATGAATAGCTCATGAATTTATGGATCTTGGTGAATATTTGCCCCCTTTATATAGGCGTAATTTAGTGGAGTAATCACCTAGCTAGATTTAGGATAAAGTAGTCCCCAAGAACTCTAACAAAAATTGAACTCTTTTTGTGTCCATAAAATTTCAATGTCTACAAATGTCCCAAGAACTGTAACAAAAATTGAACTATTTTTGTGTCCACAAAATTTCAATGTTTACAAATGCCCCCTACTTCAAGGCTTGTCGGAGTGTAGATTTGATGAAACTCAAAGACGAGTCTTGAAGTACAACTTCTATCTTTACGATCCTGCGGCTACGTATTTGCATATTTGATCTATGAGAGAAGAGAACAGATTTGCATATTTGATTTATGAGACAAGAGATGAAGGACAGATTTGGTCCCATTGGGCGTGACAGTTTGTTTGCAACAAATTTTATAGTGACAGAAATAAATTGCAACCACAAATAAAAATATGAAGAAATAAGAATTTTATTGATAAACGATGTGGTTACAAATATTTTTTTTCCTTAATTTTCTCTCTCATACATGCTCTCCATGTTATTTATTAACCTGACAAGTTTAGCATCTTGTTCTTGCACGCAATTTGTCAAGTATTCAATTGCTTTAACTAAACTTGCTAGTTGTTATTCTATCATGGAAGTCATTTCAGTGTTCTTGAACTTTGATGTTAGAAAAGTTGAGATGAGAGGTAGAGATTGTCCCATCGAGCGTGCCAGAATTTGTTGGACGATAAAAGTTTTCAACATAATTTAATTCATGAAAAATAAACTTCAACCACAAATAAAAATATGAAGAAACAAGAATTTTATTGATAAACGATGTGGGTACAAGTCTGTTCCTCCCTTGATCTTCTCTCTTATTTTTTTTTCGTAATTCGAGGATCGTCAGTAACGTATTTCTCGAACATAGGAATATTTGAATCAGATATGAATTTTCTTCGTAATTCGATGGCTGTTAGTGGCGTATTTTTTGAACGTAAAATTTTTTGGATTTGATCTTCTTGATATATTTATCAAAAGTGGATTTCGATCCTTCTGTGATATTCCATGAGTTTATGAAATTATCTAGAGATATTTGATTTCTTTATGAATATCTCATGAATTTGTGGATCTTGGAGATCTACCTCTTTAAGAAGATATTTGCCCCTTTTATGTAGGTGTAATTTAGGATTTAGAATAGAGTAGACGTCAAATTATTAGATTTAGAATAAAGTAGCCCAAGAACTCTAACAAAAGTTGAACTCTTCTGATAGAGTACACAAAATTTTAATGTCTACAATTAGTATAAAAGAATGCATGAGCACCCATTGACGCAAATGCCTTGTGGGTGCGCTGAGCACCTATTAACAAGTTTTAGTTTTCAATCCAATGGTTTATCTTGAGGTACCTTGAAAATATAATCATTATTTTGGATGAAATTTAAGATAATGTTCTTTAAAGAGGTGGAACATTTACTCATCCATTAACCAAAAAAAATAGAACATTTACTCATCTATTACTACTAAGAGCCCGTTTGAAATTATTGTTACAGAATTGTTTATTTGAGAAACATTTTTATAAAATAACTTTTCATAAAAATGTTTTTGAAAATAATAATTTGTGTTTGGTAAATCCATTTAAAAAGTGTTTTTGATAAATAGATAATGTTTAGATAATCTTTTTCAAGGAGTACTTTTTTGAGTGAAATGACCAAAAAGAACATGTATCAATAGACTTTTACTACTAAAATTAATTTATAGAGAAAATTTATTTTAAATATCTACTATAATATTTTTAATTAAAATTTTATTTTAATTTAATTAAAAAGTATTACTCTAAAATTTTCAATCAATATTTATAGAAATAAATACATTAAAATAATTAAATAATGATACATTATTTAAATAAATTAAATATTATGTAAAATCATCAAACAAAAATGAATATACAGATTATTTCATAAAAATTAACGACAAAAATAATTAGTCCTTCATACATCACAAAAATTCTAAACGATTTTATCCTTAATTTTATCATGCAATAATGTCTCCACACTAGTAGAAGATCTATCTTGTATTATTGAAGGTATACTAGAAGACTCATCTCATTCTTCGATCTCTGTGATGATGTCTTCGTTAACATAATAGTTAAAATCTTTATCAGTAGTAGATAGTTGTGAAGCTATAGTTAAATTTCATCAAAAAATAAATGATAAGACTAGTAGTAGAAGAAGATGGTTAAATTTTACAGATACCATATCTGTTTATAAGAATATTGTATTTGAACATATAAAACGTAAAGAAAATGAATTAGCAGACCAGTTAAGTAGATTACAACTGGGAATAAATAAATAAGTTTAATCCGACTCATTTGTTTTCAGCATGAGACCAACAGCACAACCTCCTGCAGATAAAGGCAAGGGCATAGCTTCGTCTTCAAATTCATATCAACAGACAATGTTAGGTAATTTAAATTTTAGACCACTAGAATTTTTAGAAACAATGGAGAGAATTCACTTTGGACCATTTAACTTAATTGCTTACCCTGAGAGTAACATATCATTTAGAATAAGACCAGACTACATTCTAGATAGACCCCAAAAGTGTTTAGTAGACAATCTTTGGATATCTTATAATAGACAAAATCGTAATTATTTTATGGCATTCATGAATTCTTTATGCCATTACATGGCAGAAAAAAGTAGGCCTAAATTTAAATATTACTCAGTCATTCATGGAAAGACTAACGGAATTTTCAAATATGGTTAGAAGTGTTAGATTCAATACAAGGTTTTAAAACCCCTCTTTTCAAAGGTTTTAATGATTTTACTAAGGCCACTAATCATACTAGAGGATATTTAGGACCAAACTATTATATATCACCATTACTCAGATAGAACCCAGATCAAATACCTCAATATAATTTACAAAGAGAGACGGGAAAAAATTATTTTCTGCAACCATTGTTCTTCTATGACGGAGAATTTCAAGAAGCTAAATGCTCAGAAGGAATCACTTCTCATGGAGAACACTAGATTAATAAAGCAGGTACAAATATTAGAAGCAAGACTCAACAATCAGACAAATGTAAACAAGACAAATGCAAAAATACAGACTCAGACACAGAGTTCTCCATCTCCTCAAAAAATGGATGAGAAGGGTGTGCATTTCCCACTAAATGCTCAGAAATCCACTGTACCGGATGTTGGTACAGCTAGTCCGGTTCAAACGGTAACCGATAAAGACAAATCAAAATCGCTAATGGTTGTCACTTTTCCAAAAAGTGAAGATGAAGGATGTTCTTCATCAAAGCATAAGTTAGAAAAATCAGGTAATAAGATTTTAAAGAAGACTTTAATATCTAAAAAGAAAAATGAAACAATAGAGACTATAATTAAACAAACTTTAGATAAATTCTTTAACAACCAGACACAAGATAAACATATGAATGGACAACCAGATGGACAAGCCACTACCAACTCAGACAGAACTGTTCCAGAAATAAATAATGCTAACAATAATTCTTCAAGATCAGATGAAGATGATAGAATTGAAAGTCATCTTGCACATTTTCAAGATGCTCAGGATCCATACGAAGACGATGACTCAGGAATAAGTTTCAACTCAATTGCCCTGCACAACTTGGATACATAGTAAAGACATACAACTTGTATTATTAGATAGGATAGTCAGGTGGGGATGCCCACTTTATGTCTTGTAATAGTTAAATCAGTGTCAGAGTGCTTCCTTTATCACTACTTTCCAAAAGAAAGAAAAACTGTTGAAGCACGCGTCTAAATAAGTATGGAAGAAAAACTAATAATGCATGTGACGATGGGGCCCAATGAGTACCCGACTTGCATTATTAAGATTCTTTCTTATCTTTTATTTTTCAGTGTCGGCCACATATTCTAGGCCACGTAGTAATCTTTATGACCACTGCTTTATCTAGTTTTTGCCTATAAAAGGCATAAATTTTGTAGAAGGAAATCAGAGTGAGAAAAACCAACCAACCTCAAAACATACCTGAAATGTGCAAACTCTTCCTTCCAACAAACCGATCCAAGTTAGTCCTTTTGTATAAACTCAATATTAAGTGTGTTTGAATAAAAGTTTCCAAGTTTTCGATTCAATCTTAAGGGGGTTCTCGAAAGGGAAACCTCTCCCAGTTACTTCATGTAAGTTCTTATTTATATATTTTCCCACAAAAAATATTTATATTTATGTTCTTATGTCTATGTTTAAAGTTTTTAAACATGTTTTGAACATCATGTAAATTAAATTTTCTCTAAAATTATTACCCTTAGTATATGGTTAGCCTCTTAATTTCTTAATAACAACGATGGATTAACCTGTAATTTCCTAGGAATTCTGGCTTTGATAGTCCGACAGGTCTGTAAAATAGATAAAGGACGAGTGTTAGTTGCCAGACTAAAGTTTTCGGGGTGTGGTTAAAGAAGTAAGTTGGTAGGAACATATATTAAGAGGAAGAGATGAACCGGGTATAAATAATATATATATATATATATATATATATATATATATATATAATCTGAGAAAATATAAACTATAAGAATGATAAACATGAAGAAACAATGGGAAAGAGGGAGTATTGAGTAGGTTTTACAAAACTGATATACTAAACAATCATTATTTATTGAATAATATTGAAATATATTATCTGTTTATTATTACTGAAAAATACTATCTGTTAAACATTGAAATATATTATTATTGAAATATATTATTATTGAAATATACTATTATTATTGGTGTCAGAGCGAGAAGGTTTTGGGAACATTACCTATTAACTCGCAAATTTCTAAATTCTGTATGAAAAAACATAGATCTTTCCAAGACATAAGGTGTAGCTATTTCTATTTATATAGAGAAATCAGAAAAAATAATAATATAATAGGCAGAAAACATAACTTAGAAGAAAGTAGAAAAAGGTTACTAGAAGCAAATAGATTACATAAATCATATAATACATCTAGACCAGTGTATGATAGTTAGTAAGTGCATTAAATTGGGAAATACAAGGTTATGATAGAGATTTAGAAAATAATATTTTAGGGATAAAGTGGCTTAAGGAACGTATTAGTAAAAAATTTTATCAATTAGGATAATATATGCAAGCCCTACCTATTTTCTAAAGACTAAGAAAAATCAATAATTGGATAGAGGAAGAATCTGGTATTAAAGCTGAACTAATAAAGATAGAAAAAGCGTTAAAAGAAAATATAAAAATAATTAGAAATAAATTGACTCAAGAATACCTAGATGAATTAGACATAAAATATTATAAAACATTATTAACACACTTTGAAGAAGATTTAGAATTTAATAAAGAAAGATTAGAGAACTGTTTCTGGAGAACAAATTTATACAAACAACAAGCAGATCAAATACCGATAGGATAATAAATGCCTATAAGATATATTGAATATATTAGAGAAGTTCAACGTCAATATTATAGAGAATTTACTTATAAACATCAACTCGTAAAAATTCGAAAACAATTTGTAGAAAGACTAGAGTTGTTAAATAAAGAAATAAGAAACCTAGAAATAGATATTCTAAACTTTAAAGAAACAGACGAAATAATTACCATAACCTCAAAATATTATAAAAAAATATTAATCAGTGAACAATCTAGGCTAATAGAAAATATACAAGAAGTAGAATTAGATATAACCTATACTACTAGTAGATTAAAATATCAAACAAAGCTAAGCAAAAAATACCTTAATTTAAATCACTTAGGATAACAAAATAGCTTCTTTAAAACGCCTCGATTACTTAGATCTTAGATTTCAACCCAAAAAGAAATATAGAGTGTTAAAAGATAACTTCACCATAAGGTGTAATTTCAACCAGGGTGAACATATTTTACATTCAAAAGATAAACAATATAATACAATAATAGACTTTATAATAAATTCAAGCGAAAAAATTCAGGAAAAAGTTAATAGTATAATAAGAATTTTGGAAGAAATAGAAGCTACTCAAAATAAACATAAAAAGACACTAGATAAGATAGAACTATATATATATATATATATATATATATATATATATATATATATATATATATATATATATATATATATATTAAACCCTCAGGAAACCCACAATCTTTGGTGCAATCTCTGTCTTTCGGGTGAGAATTTAGGATGCGCATTTTATGATAATCTGTCCACTGTGCAATAGCTCACGAACTATACAGGTAGAGCTATCAATACGGATCGGCCCAATTCATCCGAGCTAGCCCACACTGGCTTTGGAGTTTGACAAGCCAGACCGGGTGTAGACACGTAATTTTATCCCTCCTCAAAAATATTTTTACCATTTTTTATCCTCACCTTATTGCGTGCCCTCACCCATGTGACTATATCCCACAAAAATACAAAAAAATAACAACCCCTAACTAATTTTATCTTCTCCTAACAATCTACCCAATCAAAATAAACCACCTCACACCCTACCTCTACTCCTACCCACGTTTCTTTTTCCTTTGGTTTGCTCCAAAAGCACACACTCACAAATAGCAACAAAAATAAAAAGATTCCCTCACACCTCACTTTTTGTCCATTTACTGAAAAGGGAACCACTATTGATACCCTTTTTTTTCATTAACAAAAAAATAATTGACCATTTTCCATTTCCAAGATATATACACACAAAAGCATCCAAAAATGAAGGAGGTGGAAGACACTCCTCACCAATGCAGCCACTCCGTTTTCTTTTCTTTTCTAAATAACGCACACCATCACACACTCACGGATATACTCCATCAACACCAGGTACGCACAGCTCGACCACACACGACCTCACCATCACATACATACTCCAATTCTTTTCCTTTTTCTTGGGTCCCAAGTGAATAAAAAATTTTACAGGACACACACGCATCATTCATAGATCATAAACGCACACGCCCGTGAGAAAGAAATGGTGAGAATGGAGAGATGATAGAGAGAAAAACAGTGAAAAAAGGGAAGTAAAAATGGTTGAGATGAAGTAGAAATTGTGGGAAAAAAACAAATCTCGGGTCGCTGGTCACTGTTTCGGTGACTGGTTCATCGGAAAACATCAAGCTGGTACGGATTTTCAGTTTTTTTTTTCTATTGAATTTTTGAAGCTTCGGGTTGGCAAAAACAGAATAAAAAGAGTTAGATCGAAGTTGAGATTTAGTTCTTTGGTTCGAGTTTGGTTCGTGTTGAGGTTCGAGTCAAGGTTTTCGGTGCGCACTACGTTGTGTTCAAACAGGACGATACTCGAATAAAAGTGAAATTTGAGGTCCATTTCTCCTCTCATTCTTTATTTTTATGTCGGATTTTGATCATTTTCTGGATGTGAATGTTTTGGTGTGCTTACCATGCTTGAATCTTTACTGTGTGTATGGTTGATATTGGTTGATGATGAATTTGGGTGCGAGAAATTGAATCGATAATCGAAGCATGTGTTAATCATTAGGTTGAGAATTAATTTGGGGGTGGAATTGGAAATTGATAAAATGGGCGTATTTAGATCAACTTTGATTTATTGTTGTTTAATTCAGAATGAGCATGAATCTTGTTGAAATGAATAGGTAAATTTTAGGTTCGGGTAGGCAAATTTAGGAATGATGTTTGATCGAATGCGTAGAATGTCAAATGTGTTGAATGCTTTTCTAGTTTATCTCATGAAATTAAAATTGTATTTATTTGCCGGGGAATGCCCCGAATGAATTGAATTTATTCACCGGAAAATGCCCCAAAGTATCATGTACTTGAAGATGGCACACGGTCAAGGCCCAGAACGTTGGGTGGAGTTTAGATAAGGAGTAGTTTAGGATTAATTTAGAATAGAGTAGGTTTACATTTTCGTATTTTTTATTTTTTGGGACTGTATAATTGGATTGAACACTGCATTTTGAATTTGTTTTGTTTTCGTGCGTTTGATTGATTGTTATGTGCTTTTGTGTGGTTTATACACTTATAATATCAAAGTTAGCCGATACACTCTACCAAGAGACCGTGGTCAAACCACGGGATCGAGGGGTGCCTAACACCTTCCCCTCGGCCAACAGAATTCCTTAGCCGGAATCTCTATTCGTAAACCAGTTTTAAGAGTCAAAATAATTTGAAAAGTGATTTAGGTGACTTGTCACACCCGATCTATGCCAAGTGGCGACTCTGAGTTTAAATGTAAATAATCCTTTTTCGAAACAAATTTTCAATCTTTTGTCACTATAATAATAATACCCTTTTGAACTTAAAATCGAATCTTTTTGGAGTTAAAAAAGGGGTGTGACAGCTCTGGCGACTCCACTGGGGAATCATTTCAGAATTCGAGCTTATTTTTTGGAGTTGTATCGGCTTAGTTTGACATTTTTGGTATATAGACGTTGTTTGTGTTGTTTTGTGTTATTGTTTTTTTCATTGTTGAGTTCCTGCGTGCTCTTTGTTTATAGTTTTTATCTTATGTGTTACCGCTTTATATCTGGAATCATGTGCATAACCCGAGTCATTTTTCTGCAACAAGTCCGTAGGGCACGCTGTGTACACGACCTCTAGTTGAGTCACCTTTATCTTAGGTGGGGGATCCATTGGCTGGTATGGAGTGGGTGGAAAGTTAAAGCAACCACTATCGACTATACACTCCCCTGAACAACCTTGTTAGTGAACCCCAGCGTAGGTCTGCCTTTAGGTCATGCTTATCTGCATCATATTGAGACCTAGCGAGACCCACTTGGTCCTTTGTAGGAAACTCACCTCTGAGGCATCCCTACGTGCTAAATGTTGCATCTTTTTGGATAACGGGGTCATTTGAAAGACTGATTTAGGTAAAAGCATGTGTTAGAAGTAAGGTGTCTAAGCAAGAATTTGTTGGGAAAAATAATAATAAGTGAGTCAAAAAAGAGTTTTGTAGTTTTTTTTTTGAGTTCTTTATAACTTTTGTTTTTCACAATCAAAAAATCAAAAAGAGTTTTACCTTTTGCACTTATTTTCTCAAAAAACAAAAATCATCAAAAAGATTTTCCTTTTGTTTCTTTAGTAAGTGTTCATACTTCGAAAACTTCAAGAAAAAAATTTCAATAAGAGCATTTTATAAAAGGACCAAAAAGATTTTTCTTTCATAGTTGTTGGTGTCAGTTTTATGCGAAGTGTCTGATTAAAACCCCAGAAAATATTTTTCTTTCATTGTCTGTCTGTAATCATGTCGCTAAAGTTAAGTTTTAGTTTGTTATTTAATCCTTAAGTGTCTAATCTAGACGAACTACGCACCCCTGATTCTCGTCCCTCGGGAGTGAGATACGTAGGCAGCCTATTGTTGGTTCGGGGACCTTATTTGAAAAATTCAAAAAAGAGATTTTCTTCACTCTTTACTAGAGTAGGTGTCATATATTTCTTTAAAAGAAAATTGCAAAAAGATTTTTCTTTAATGGTTTCAATTTTCATTTTCATATGAAATTCGAAATTGAAATCCCAAAAAGATTTTCTTTGATAATCATTGGTTTTATTTTGTATAGGAATATGAAAAAAGAAAATTCAAAAAGATTTTCTTCACTCTTCATTTAGAGTAGGTGTGTCATAAACATCTTCGAAAAGAAAACCACAAAAAGATTTTCCTTTAATAGTTTCAAGTTTCATTTTCATATGAAATTTAGAATCGAAAATTCAAAAAGAGATTTTTCTTTGGTTGTCATAGGTTTCATTTTGTATAGGGAATTTAAATCTGAAAAATGCAAAGAAGATTTTCGTCAATTCTTTTGATTATTTGTTATTTTCTTTTCTTCTTAAAGTTCCAAGAAAAAGAAAAAGAAAAAGAAAAAGAGTTTAATTGGCTATTTTGGCAAGACTTCACAAACTACGCACACCTGATTCTCCCCTCTTGGAAGTGAGATATGTAGGCGCCCTTCTTGGGTTTGGTGATCTTTTAAAAAAAATGAAAAAGAAAAAAGATATTTTAAAAAATTGTTCAACTCTAACTCATTTTTCTATCTCTTGTCCAGTTAGTTTAAGGTGGTTGGTTTGTGGCATTTTGGTTGGTCCTCCATATTGCTCCAAGTCACAGAGAAAGTTATGGCTAACAAGGATGCCGAGTTAGTTGTCACTAATCAGATAGGGAGTTCGGGAAATGAAAATTTAGGAGCTAATGGAGAGATTCGGAAAATTGAGGCAGCAAATGATAGAAATGCATCGAGCTTGGGCTAATGGGTTGCCACCTCCTCCAGTTCCCACTGATAATCTGGAATATCTTTCTAGCTTGCCTCCCGTGTCACATACACAATTTTCCATTTTTGTTGATATGCCACAACATGCATCAGGATCGACTTTGGGGCAACAATATCCAACCACTTTCAATGTTCATTTCCTCGCTCCCCAATCCAAAACTACCATATACTCGGCTCCACCTGTTGTTCATGCTTTTGCGATGACCACCCCACCTGAAGTTCCTACTTTTGATGTTCATCCATAAGTTGTGCCTCCCTACTCTACAGGAGAGCCTGCATTGAATATTACTGGTGACCAACATTACACTTTCGAGCCTACATTCAAGTTGACTGGTCTTTACGGTGACACTCACCCGCCTGAATTTCCTCCTAACACTAAGAAACCTGTTATGACAGAAGAAAAAGTGGAAATGACTAAAAAATTGAGAAGTTTTGAACTGGCTATGAAGAACATGTAAGGACTTGGGGGTTACAAGAATGTCTCATATAAGGACTTATGCATGTTTCCAGGTGTCAAACTCCCTCCTGGCTTTAAAATGCCAAAGATTAAGAAGTATGATAGACATGGGGACCCAGTGGCGCATTTGAGGCGCTATTGTAACCAATTAAGGGGCGCTGGAGGGAAGGAAGAACTGCTCATGACTTATTTCAGGGAGAGTCTTTCAAGCCTAGCTTCAGAATGGTTTGTTGACCAAGAAATTAACAAGTGGATTAGTTGGGATGACCTAGATAATGAATTTGTACAACAATTTCAATACAATGTGGAGTTGATCCCTGACGAAAAATCCCTAACTAGTATAAAAAAAGAAGAATACTGAGAGTTTCGGGAGTATGCGATCAGATGGCGCGAACAAGTTGCTAGAGTAAAATCGCCAATGAAAGAAAGCAAAATAGTGGAGGTGTTTATTCAAGCGTAGGATGAAATATATTATCAACACTTGTTACCTGCATTAGGCAAGTCATTTATTAAGGTCCTTAAAATGGGGGAGATGATAGAAGATGAAATTAAGACTGATCGCATTGTGAGTTTTGCAACATTAAAAGCGACAACTCAAGCAATTCAAAAGGGTTCAGGAAGTGTTGGGGAGAAAAAGAATGAGGAATATACATCTGCTTTTGTAGTTGGACAACATGATAGGTCAAGAAGACCACGTCATCGTCGCTCTCAAGCTCAAGCTCAAGTTTATACCCAAGCTCCACATAATCACTCCCAAAATCCATTATACTTTATTCCTCCACATCCATATCCAGTGTATAATGCACAACCACATGTTCAACCTTCATCTTACCCTCAATGGCATACCCCAATGCCCCAGAGTCATCCTCTAACTTCACAAACGTACCAAAACCCTTCTAGGCCAGATTTTCTATCCAAGCCAAACAATGAAATAAGGCAGAAGTCGAGAGATAACTTTACACCAATGGGAGAGTCATATGGCAGTTTATTTCAGAGATTGATATAGGAGGGTATGATCACTCCTCTCCTTGGTCACACTCTTAATCGGCGTTTAAGAAATTTTGATCCTAATGTACGATGTGCATATCATTCTGATGCTCAGGGTCATAGTATTGAAGATTGTCAAGATTTAGAAAGAGAAATTGAGAAGATAATTCAAGATGGATTAATTATGGTGCAGAACATTGACGGTAAGCGAAACTCTAGTCATGCTGATATGTAAACCAGTGGCTAAGATGTCAGGTTGAGCAATTGAGAAGTCACCCCTCTCCCTACTAGGAAGTGGTCTGGTAGTTTGTTTTGTTTTGTTTTCTGTTATCCTAATTATTTTCGGGTTGTAGTTCGGGATCTATCTTGTTTTTTTTGTTTTATCATTTATGTTCAAACCCTTCTATCTTTTGTTTCAACTAAATGAAGTATCCCATTTTCCTTTGTGTTTTAAATATGTGTTATTTGTTTGTTTTCTTTACATAGTACATTTTATGTTGACTCTAGTGATATGATATGCTAGTGAACTTTTCAGCCAGATCTTAAAATCCAGTTTAAGTATGAGCATTGAATCAGAGGGTTAAAGTTAGAAAAGAGAGCGTCTGATAAAGTAGATAGAGTGATGGGGCATTTGGTGATCAAGTTGAAGCCTTCTTTGAAAATTAAGGCAATTATTTTGAGAATTGTGAGAATAACTTGGTCAACATTTGAAAGACATGTCTTAATTAGGTCAAATAGTGAATGTGTGATCCTACATCAAAAGGAATAGAAAAATTAACTCCACGAAAGCATGAGGAATGTACAACAAAGATGGAGTTCGCAGAAGAAGTAGTGACACACAGTCTCAGTTAAAATTAGTGTTGTAAAAAGTATCACAAATGATCTTCATCTCTCACTTTTATATTGCATGATATGTACTAGCATTTTCAAGGATTGATATGATGAAGGTATTTCATTCTGCTATTCAAACATCGTGTCATCCTTTGTTTACCCTATTTGAGCTTTAGTCCTATTTTCTTTCATACCCCTCTTTTGGAATCAAGATAGAGTCAGCAAAGCTTACAAGAAAGGTGTCGAGCGAAAAAATAGAGTCAAAAGGTATAAAAAAAAAGAGAGAAAAATGTGTCCAAAAAGAGAAAAAGAGTGTCAAGAAAAATAAAGTCAGAAAAGTCCCAAAGAAAAAAAAAGTCAACAAAAGAAAAAAAAAGACCGAATCAAGCAAAAAAGAACAAGCTGCCAGAACTACGCATGACCTGATTCTCCTTTCTCGAGGGTGAGATACATAGCCTGCCCTACTAAGGGCTCGGTCCAACCAAATAAACAATTTAGCGTCACCCAATCAAAAGAAACTGGGGCATGAGTTAATCCTCATTGTTTGAGTCGATTCCAAAAGGTGTATGTCCCACCCCACTTCAAGTGTCGTTTGGGCCCCATACCATCCTTTCTTTCTAGCCCTATCCAAAAACCAAGTTACAACCAAAGAAAGACCTTCTGATCAATCTTTGAGAATGTTAAGGCTAAGCACGCAATGGATGTGATGACACATTTTAGGAACTACTTGTCTTCCTCAGCATAAGAAATCAAGAGAGAAATAAAGGAGAGAGTCTTATTGGTGAAAATCCTCAAGGGCACCATAAGGCGATGGTAAGTTGAGAGAGATAAAAATGAGAGAGTCTTAGTGGTGAAAACTCTCACGATCATCGTAAGACGACTATGAGTTGAGAGAAAATGAAGATAAGAGAGTCTCATTAGTGATAATCCTTATAGATACCATAAGGCGATGGTGAGTTGAGAGAAAAATGAGAGAGGCTTGTTGGCAAAAATCCTTCAATGTGACACTAGCCAAATGAGCTCTTCGAATGCAATGGGTTCAAGTAATAAGTAACTTAGTTTCAGAGCCATTAACTCAACAATAATTGGTAGAAAGTTTGGATGGAAAGATCAGGCGGTTTGATCCAAAATGCATGGCATAATCATTATAGTTACTATTATTTCTAGATAAATTTTTCATTTCTTTATTTCAAATGGGGACATTCGTTGTCTTTTCTTTCTTATCTTTATTTTTATTTTTATTTTATTTTCTTTAGTCAATTGTCCAAATAAAATTATTATCATTTTTTTTCTTGTCTTTGAGTCAAGTTCGTGTCAAAACAAGTGAGAAAAGATCTCAAAACTGGCTAACATCTTCTTTAATTGCACAAAGCAAGACAAAAGGGCCAGCACATGCAAAAGACATGATTGTGAACCGGAATAAGGCATGCGAAAATTGTTTCAACAGATAAGTCGGGGAACTCATGGAAATACCAAGGTTCAAAATGTCTATCTGAGAAGCATGGCAAAGCAGAGATACTGTGTTTATTTTAGTTACTCTTAATAATCTGAGTTCGGGTCAATGATTTAACAAGTCAATGACATATGCTAATGGTTGAAAGCAAGACTAGATATGACTGGGGCAAGGGCGATTACCGCGAAAGCTAAAGCCACAAACTATCCACCATGTTTTAAACTTACAAGTTTTCTTTGATGAAACAGGAAACATATTAACTTAAAACAAGGACTTCAGTGCATAAACATCAAGGGCTGCAATGCCTCACTTTTAAAAATGCAGGAAAAAATGTTGCTGCACAGGTTTGATAATCTAGTCATGGTAAATATTTATCAGCCTATATCCCTCGGAGACACACTTTCTTGTCCAGGGATTTCAGTCTTCATCTGTCAGGTGATACACTTCTTAAATTGAGCCTTGACTCTTAGAAGACGTACCTTTTATTCGAGTCATCCCCCTTGATTCCTATAAGACGTACCCTTTAAGTCGAGTCATTCCCTTTGATTCCTATAAGACGTACTTTTTAGTTGATTCATTCCCTTTGATTCCTATAAGATGTACCTTTTAGTTGAGTCATTCTCCCTGATTCTTATAAGACGTACCTTTTAGTCGAGTCGATCCCCGTTGACCCCTAGAAGACGTACCTTTTAGTTGATTCTCACTTTGATTTCTATAAGACGTACCTTTTAGTCGAGTCAATCCCCATTGGCCCCTAGAAGACGTACCTTTTAGTTGAGTTATTTCCCTTGATTCCTATAAGACGTACCTTTTAGTTGAGTCAATCCCCGTTAACCTCTAGAAGACGCACCTTTTAGTCGAGTCATTCCCTTTGACCCCTAGAAGACGTACCTTTTAGTCGAGTCATCCCTCATAATTCCTATGAGACGTACCTTTTAGTCGAGTCGATCCCCGTTGACCCCTAAAAAACGTACCTTTTAGTCGAGTCATTTCCTCTGATTCCTATAAGGCATACCTTTTTAGACGAGTCATTTTTCTGTGATTCCTATAAGACGTACCATTTAGTCAAGTCATTACCCTTGACCCCTAGAAGACATACCTTTTAGTCGAGTCATTTTCCTTGATTCCTATAAGACATACCTTTTAGTCGAGTCATATCCCTTGATTCCTATAAGACATACCTTTTAGTCGAGTCATCCCCTTTGATTCTTATAAGACGTACCTTTTAGTCGAGTCATTCTCCCTTGATTCCTATAAGATGTACCTTTTAGTCGAGTCATTCCCTTTGATTCCTATAAGATTTACCTTTAAGTCGAGTCATTCCAATTAACTCATAGAAGATGCATTCTTTTGTTTGGGATAATTTTCTTTTTAGTTTTGATGTGATTTCAAGAGCCCGCCTAAAGAACAGGGTGAATACATGGAAAGTCAAGTAACAAGGTGAATAAATTGAAAGCCAATAGATTGAAAATAGCAATTCAGGAGCCCGCCTGGAGAACAAGGTAAGGAGATTGAAAGCCAAGCAACAAGTTGAAGAAATTGAAAGTCAGGAGCCCGCCTGAAGAATAGGGTGATGAAGTAGCAAGTCAAGAGTCCAAAAGAAGTTGCATAGATAGGATTTTGTAATTTCATTTATGTTTTAACTTGTAATTTTCATTTTTGATGTAATGACATAGCTGCGGACCGTAACGTCGACGGGACCTCACTCGACTCTCTAACTCTGTTGTCCTTCTGCCTTTTGTTACTTCCTTTGAATAATGGTTGGGTTAAAATTATGTCTCGTTGTCTACTTCTTTGTATAAAAACACTTCGTGTTTATATGCAAAGAGGGGAATGATGTAGACACATAATTTTGTCCCTCCCCAAAAATATTTTTACCATTTTTTTACCCTCACCTTACTGCATGCCCTCACCCGTGTGACTATATCGCACAAAAATACAAAAAAAAACAACCCCCAACTAATTTTATCTTCTCCTAACAATCTACCCAATCAAAATAAACCACCTCACACTCTACCTCTACCCCTACCCCTACCCCTACCCCACGTTTCTTTTTCCTTTTGGCTTGCACCAAAAGCACACACTCACAAATAGCAACAAAAAGAAAAAGATTCCCTCACACCTCACTTTTTGTCCATTCAAAGGATAGGGAACCACTATTGATACCCTTTTTTTTCATTAACAAAAAAAAATTGACCACACACGACCTCACCATCACATACATACTCTATTTCTTTTTCCTTTTTCTTGTGTCCCAAGTGAATAAATTCACAGGACACACACACATCATTCATAGATCATAAACGTACACACCCGTGAGAAAGAAATGGTAAGAATGGAGAGATGATAGAGAGAAAAACAGTGAGAAAAGGGAAGTAAAAATGGTTGAGATGAAGTAGAAGTTATGGGAAAAGAACAAATCTCGGGTCGTCGGTCTCCATTCCGGTGACTGGTTCATCGGAAAACGTCAAGCTGGTACGGGTTTTCAGTTTTTTTTTCTATTGAATTTTTGAAGCTTTGGGTTGGCGAAAACAGAATAAAAAGAGTTAGATCGAAGTCGAGATTTGGTTCTTTGGTTCGAGTTTGGTTCGTGTCGAGGTTTTCGGTGTGGACTACGTTGTGTTCAAACAGGACGATACTCGAATAAATGTGAAATTTGAGGTCCATTTTTCCTCTCATTCTTTATTTTTATCTCGAATTTTGATCATTTTTATGGATGTGAATGTTTTGGTGTGCTTACTATGCTTGAATCTTTACTGTGTATGGTTGATGATGAAGTTGGGTGAGAGAAATTGAATCGATAATCGAAGCATGTGTTAATCATTAGGTTGAGAATTAATTTGGGGGCGGAATTGGAAATTGATAAAATGGGCGTATTTAGATTAATTTTGATTTATTGTTGTTTAATTCAGAATGAGCATGAATCTTGTTGAAATGAATAGGTAAAGTTTAGTTTTGGGTAGGAATATTTAGGAATGATGTTTGATCGAATGCGTAGAATGTCAAATGTGTTGAATGCTTTTCTAGTTTATCTCATGAAATTGAAATTGTATTCATTTGCCGGGGAATGCCCCGAAGGAATTGTATTTATTCACCGGGGAATGCCCCGAAGTATCATGTACTTGAATACGGCACACGGTCAAGGCCCGAAACGTCGGGTGGAGTTTAGCTAATGAGTAGTTTAGGATTAGTTCAGAATAGAGTAGGTTTACATTTTTGTACTTTTTATTTTTCGGGACTTATAATTGGATTGAACACTGCATTTTGGATTTGTTTTGTTTTTGTGTGTTTGATTGATTGTTATGTGCTTTTGTGTGGTTTATACACTTATAATGTCAAAGTTAGTCGATACACTCTACCAAGCGACCGTGGTCAAACCACGGGATCGAGGGGTGCCTAACACCTCCCCCCGGTCAACAGAATTCCTTAGCCGAAATCTCTGTTCGCAAACCAGTTTTAAGAGTCAAAATATTTTGAAAAGGAATTTTCAAAGGTGACTTGGTACACCCGATCTATGCCAAGTGGCGACTTTGAGTTTAAATGTAAATAATTCTTTTTCGAAATAAATTTTCAATCTTTTGTCACTTTAATAATAAAACCCTTTCGAACTTAAAATCAAATCTTTTTGGAGTTAAAAAAGGGGTGTGACACCGGGCTGACCCATCAACATGGCAGACCAGATAATAGGAAGCCCAACCAATCACAATATGGGCTGCGGGCTTCCACGAGACAGCTCACTTTTCAAAATATATTCTTTTTATAATTTTAGTTTAAATTTTAACATATTAATTACTTAATTATTTACAATATAATATTACATGAAGTTACTATTTGTTAATCAAGTCTCAAATTTACAAAAAAAAAAATCCTTAATCTGTGAAATTAAATAACTTTTGACACCAAATTCAAATCAAATAGAGATGTTGAAAAATAAAAGAAAAAATTAATGAGTAATAATATAACAAGCTAAATAGCAATACTAACGTAATTTTTTTTTTTAATTGATCACAATAAAACACAAAGAAATGTCAATATTTAGTCCATTAAAAGTGAAAATGAATTCTTAAAAAAATTCTCAGGGCACTTATGGCGTGTTCATCATCGCCACATCATTTTCATCAAATATATTTGATTTCGTACAAAAATTTGTATTTTGTATTTTAATTATTTATCTATTTTATCAGCATAATTAGTATTTAAATATCTATGATGGTCCATGTAGGCATTATCAAAATATTTGTTTGTAACGAACTATTTTAGTGACAAATTTCATTTTATAAAATGTTGGGAGCTCAAATGTTCTTACAACCTTCTTTTTTTGTTAAATAGGGGAGATTTGCATTAATTAAAGAGTTTTTTACAAGAGAAACGGCCTAACCAGGCTCAAAATAGTAAACATTGGGCATTGAGTGCCCATTATAATTTGGAGTTCGTGGGAAGGACTTGCCCGTAAAGTCCTCCCAAAAGATTACTCCTACATTAATAGGCGGAGTTACAAAATATGCATTTTATCCAAAAACTTTAGCTTTGATTCCTGCTTAGCCATCAAATCCGCTACTCTATTCTGCTTTTGATATGTGTGGTAGACCGGAGGATTCTCCAAGCTCCTTAGTAGAGACCTACATGCATACATAATTGAATCATATAGCAAGTTTCCCTGGTGCAGCATGTTAATTATTTCCATATAGTCAATGCACACATCTAAGGGCTGCAGGTTGTGATTCAAAGCTAGTTGGAGACCCCCTCTGAGAGCAAGAAGTTCCATGAGTTTGTTAGTGGCATAAGTGAAACTCTTGCTTAAACCAAGGACCCAGTTTCCTCTGCTATTCCTAAAGACCCCTCCAATTCCCTCTTTCCCCGGGTTCACAAGACATGAACCATCAGTGTTCAGCTTGTAGGTGTTAGGGGCTGGGGGTAGCCATTTCACACAGGTGACATTGGCAGGGTAATGGTTTGTAGGGTTGCCCAGGTAGTGATACTCCACCGCTTCCGCATGGAGGATGCTGAAGCTAGGGGCAGTTGGAGTTTTGGAAGTTATGAGCATTTCTAACTTTCCAAAGGTGCCATAAGCAAAAGGGTAGAAGAGTGCCCCAGGGAGTGTTGGTATCAAAGGAGTTTGCTAAGAGTTTTCCAAGTGGAAGACCAGTTGTTAGTGTCAAACATGGATAGGTGGAGATTGAGGTTTCCCTTATATTTATGGATAAGGTTAAGCCAAAAGGCTTTGGCAGTGTTGCAACCAAGGAAAATGTGGTGCTGGTCCTCATTATCTAAGTTGCAGGAGAGACAATTGATAGGGATGTTCAGGCCCCTCTTGGAAAGAGTGACTCTGGTTGGGAGGCTGTTGTGGCGCAAGATCCACATGAAGGTTTTGATCTTGTTGGGGACATGGAGGTGCCAGATCCAGTTATAGAAAGTGTGGTTCCTGTTAGGGACCTTTTCCAGGTTGGTGATGTTGTAATAGACACTCTTGCAAGAAAATATGCCATCACCAGTGAGTTTCTAGAGGGGGGTGTCGTGGTTTAAGGGAGAACTCTGGAGGAAATCACTATGGATATTATGAGTGATGGTTGGAGGAAGGTCATAGGGTAGGGAGTTGAAGTCCTAATTACCTTCCCTCCAGACATCCTTAACCATGATAAGGTTTAGAGATTTATTCAAGGGCCCAAGGACAATGGCAGATAGGGGAGGAATTTCAGGTACCTATCTATCATCCCAAGCCCTAACCTTATCCCCATACTTAATAGCCCAAAACAGAGCATCTCTGCACATGTTTTAACATTTTATGATGTTGTTCCATGTCCTTGAGCCTATATTGGTGGCCCTGATCCCAGTGCCATACTTGGATAGGAGAGTCTTAGCCCAAATAGAGTTGGGCTCAGAGTGCATTCTCCAGGCTGTAGATAAGGGCATCATTTTTTGTGACAACCTTATGAATGCCCATACCACCATCTCTTTTGGGGAGAGTGATGATGTCCCAGCCAAGGATATACATCTTTCTTTTGATATTGGTGGTGCCCCAAATGAAATTTCTCTGGGTTCTATCTATCAACTTGTCAATGGTTAGAGGGAGATGGATATACTGCATGACATGGTTGGGGATGCTTGCTAAGGAGGCTTTGGCAAGTGTGACCCTGCGAGATAACTTAAGGAACTTAGTTTTACACCCATCAATCTTGTTATTTAGATTATCAATGATGAATTGGAAGTCATCTTTCACAGTCTGGTTATGAAAGATGGGATACCCCAAGTACTTGCCAAAGTGGTCTGAGGGGTGGATGCCAAGGACAGAGGAGAGGTAAGCCTGATCTTGCTGCCTGTAATTAGCAGAGAAGATAACTTTAGATTTAGTAAGGTTGATTTTTTGTCCAGTGTGAGAGCTGAAGCTCTGAAGTAGCCTATTAAGGGTGTAGCAGTTCTTAGAGCTAGCCCTGGCAAAAAGGGTGAGGTCATCAGCAAAGAAGAGGTGGGAGATAGGGGGCCTCTATTACAAATAGAAATGGGGTTCCAGTTGAGAGTGTCCACCTCATAGTTGTTCTTCCTAGAAAAGAGTTCCATGAATGAAGAGGATGAAGAGGTAGAGAGACATGGGGTCACCCTGTCTAATGCCCCTAGAGGGTTTGAAAGAGTTGGTTTTTCCACCATTGATCAGAATGGATATAGAGGAAGATGAGATGCAAGATAGGATGATCTTAGAGAGGTTCTTAGGAAAATAGAAGAAGTTAAAGGCTTTTCTAATGAAGGACCACTTTATCCTGTCGAAGGCTTTCTCTAGGTCTATCTTGAGAAGCATGCGGGCCTTTTTCCCTTTCATCTTGGAGAAGTGGATGACATACTCCTGGACAAGAATGGCATTTGTCACACCCCATTTTTGTACTCCGAAAAGATTGTATTGTAGGTTTCGAAAGGGCTTTTATTAAAGTGACAAAAAATGAAAATTTATTTTGAAAAGGATACATTATATTCCAAAACTCAGAGTCGCCACTTGGCATAAATCGGGTGTGTCAAGTCACCCGTGGATATCCTTTTTCAAAATGGTTTTGACTCTATAACACTGATCTGCGAATAGAGATTCCGGCTAAGGAATTCTGTTGACCGAGGGAAAGGTGTTAGGCACCCCTCAATCCCATGGTTCGACCACGGTCTCTTGGTAGAGCATATCAAATAATTTGACACTGCGAATGTATAAATAATACAAACACGCAAAACAATCAATCAAGCAAACAAATCAAAACAATCCAAAATTTAGCGTCCAGTCCAATTTACTACAAACCGAAAAAAAAATACTGAACTGACCTACTCTAGTCTTAAACTATGCTTTACCCGATGCCTCGGGACTTGATCACGAACATCCTTCGCGTACAAATGTCACGCCTCAAATCCTATTGGGGCGGACTGGCACCCATAACCGAGGAGGCCCGGGAGAACCAACTCATAACCTTATACTTCCCATGCATACCTCTATGACAACCCAAAATTCGGACAGCATCATGTCGCATATAAAAGGAAATAATCACCTGTATAAGCTCGAGCACACATATCTATGTATATACAATACTTGGCCGTTGGAGCCATCACGTCTATTAACAAAACACCACCTTGACTGTACATTAGGTCTACAAAGCCTCTAGACAATACACAGAGTTTAACTAAGGTCGGGACACACCCCGCCATATAACTAACTTCTATACAATACCAAAAGTCACTGGATATGACACGGAAAGCCCTGAAGCAAACTAGAGCTCATCAAAGGCAGCTAGAAAAGATAGACAACGCACCCGTAACCATATCTGGGAAGCCTCTAAATTCTGTCGATCCGCTAGAGCATACGTACGATTTTGAGCCCCGCTAGAACTCGTGGCTCCTCTATCACCTCTAACACGTCCCATTGGTTGTGCAACCCTTCCTGAATAAGGAATCGATGATGATGATGCAACAAATGACCTCGTAGGTCGTGCCATACCCCCTATGTCCCTTCGTGGGCATTCTCTCATCATATGCCCCGATATACCGCACGAAAAGCAAACATTGGTCCCCAGCCGACATGCGCCCAAATAATACCTTCCACATTTATTGCATGGCTCTCGAGGAGGTCTCGATTGGCTCATATTCCCTTGCCCTTGGTACCCCACTGTCCGCGAACTCTGACTCTCACTTCTGTGCCCAAATTGATTTCCTCTGGACCCTTGGAACTGTGGTGAGGCACTAGCTGCAGAATAAGAAGATAATGGCCTAGGTGGTCTAGCAGAAAACTATGGTCTGAACCCCCTTTGGGATGCCATGAACTGCCCTGTAGATCTGACCCTCTTGGAATATCCTCTTTCTAATTCCTGTGTTCTTCTCCTCTGCCTCTGATCTTCCATTTTCTGTGCAAAAGCTTGGATCCTCGCTATGTCCATATCTTTGTTCAAAGCGGCAATAGTACAATCTCTAACCAGATATGGATCTAGCCTATCCACATATTGATGAACTCTGTCATCCATAGTAGCTACAACATTAGAAGCATATCTCGACAAGGAATTAAATCGGAGACTGTACTCTCTCACGCTCATATTCCCCTGACGAAGATTTAAAAACTGATTTGCACGGGCCTGACGAATCTCGAATGGAAGATAATGATCAAGAAATGCCTCTTTGAACTCTTTCCAAGTAGCTGGGGGTGCATCAATACCCCTAGATCGTTTCCAGTCCTCGTACCAATATATAGACTCCCCTTTAAATCTATACGCCGCTAACTCCACTGTCTCTCTACCCGTTACATGCATAACATCTAAGGCCCTTTGAATTTGATCAATAAAGTCATGTGGGTCCTCGTTAAGATATGATCCAGTAAAAGTGGGAGGATCCATCTTAAGAAAATTCTGTGTTCGAAGACTAGCCGCCCTATCTGTACCACTAGGACTCGTGGTAGGAATGGCTTGCCCTTGAGCTTGCCCAGCAACTATACGAGTCAAAAGTTGCACTGCATTTCTAAGATATTGATCAACAACATTAATAGGTGGCTCTGGGGATATAGTTCTCCTCCCTCTTATTTCTTTCGGAGTGGAAGAAGTTTCTGATGCATGCTCAGCTGGAGCCTCACTTTGATTAGCTGGTATAGTGGGTGACTTACTAGTCCCCTCTCCGGCAGTCACATCTACTTGCTTACCGGTATTCTTGCTTCTGGTAACCGGCATCATTACTGTAATAAGAGAAACAAACGGATTCAGTGGTCAACTATGACTTCATATACAATATAGGCTCTATCGCACGATATAAGACATAAAGAAAAGAAACAATTCCTAAATGTCCATAGCCTCCTGTGTATAGATGCGGTGCACGACACACCAATAAACAAGACTCTACGTAGACATGGCTTTGTAGACTCACTAGGACGAACTTCTCTGATACCACTTTTGTCACGCCTCAAATCCTATTGGGGCAGACTGGCACCCGTAATCGAGGAGGCCTAGGAGAATCAGCTCATAACCTTATACTTCCCATGAATACCTGTATGACAACCCAAAATTTGAACAACATCATGTCGCATATAAAAAGAAATAATCACCTGTATAAGATCGAGCACACATATATATGTATATACAATACTTGGCCGTTGGAGCCATCACGTTTATTAACAAAACACCACCTTGACTGTACATTAGGTCTACAAAGCCTCTAGACAATACACAGAGTTTAACTAAGGTCGGGACACACCCCGCCATATAACTAACTTCTATACAATACCAAAAGTGACTGGATATGACACGGAAATCCCTAAAGCAAACTGGAGCTCACCAAAAGCAACTGGATATCCTGGCTCCTACTTGTGCGGTGTATGAGCTGAGGTACCTGTGCCTGCAGCATGAAATGTAGGTCCCCCGTGGGGGACGTCAGTACGAAATATGTACTGAGTATGTAAAGCTGTAGATAATCACATATGATATAGGAGCTCAATAAAAATAAAAAACAAGTGAATAAATCGTAAAAGGAGTGGACCACACTTACTAGAGCTTGTGACAACCTATACATTGTATTTATTCAATCACTTTACCTTCATTATCATCTTTGTAATCATTACTGTACTGTACTGTGACCATTAGGCTGCCTCCAGTACATATCAACTGGGATCAACCCATGATAGGCTTATGCCCCTGGGATACCACCCATAAACACATAAATATGGATCGATCCATGATAGGCTTATGCCCCAGGGATACCACCCGATAAGAGAGAACTTCCATCACTTAGTTCAATTAATCTTTGAGATTGTTATTTCGGTCGCCACCGCATCTTTGATACTTTGAAATAATGATACATCAATAAGAGACATATAAATAGACCATCCATGCAATAACAATGAAGTAAGAACTCATTGACACATCAATGAAGTGTTTTGGAGTCATCAATGCCATAACAATGAAGTAGGAACTTATTGGTATATCAATGAAACGTTTTGGAGTCATTAATAACACATAGATCTTGTTTGAGTAACCGGATACCTTCTGATATTCATTAGTGCAATAAACATGTAAG
Organism: Capsicum baccatum var. pendulum; assembly: GCA_030864225.1. Lineage (NCBI taxonomy): Eukaryota > Viridiplantae > Streptophyta > Magnoliopsida > Solanales > Solanaceae > Capsicum > Capsicum baccatum. Next base: position 12,265,373 of record CM061550.1, read on the forward strand.
ATTTGGAAGACAAGTAATTATTGGAATGTCTTGATATCTTTTAGGGTGGAAACAAGTTCATTGGTACCGTAGGACATCATACAAAACCATTATGGATCACATGTTATTGAATAACTTTGGAAACTTTCTTAATAGAACAATTGTTCACTTTCATGCCAAAGATATGGTATAGAGTATGCTTTACATACCTGACTGTCAACCTTCAATACTAGTCCCAAATGGACTTCCCATCTTTTCGGATTACTTATCTACAATGAACATATATAGCAATCTAGTATTAGCAACCAACGTCACAATTCAATTATTTGAATTCACCAAACTAGTGGTTGAGTAGTAAGCCTTAATTACACCATAAAGGGTGTCACTTTAACCTTCTTATACTCCAATTACATTCACATACCATGCATATTCATACAATATCCTCCAATATCAAGTTTTGATTCATTTATCCTTCCAACCAATCCATTAAATCAAATTGAGCCATAGACATAAATAATCATCAATTCAATAGTATATCACCATATCCACCTTCCATAACTCAATTACCATATCCACCTTTCATAACCCAATTACCATATCCACCTTCCACAATTCAATACAACCATACCATGCAAAATAGTCCATAACCCTATTTCCATCACCTTTCAATAACAACTAATACATATAATCCTCTATCACACATATACATATGGAAACGAACAAGGAAAACAATATTCATACCTTAGAATTCACCTCTTGATTATGCAATCCTGTTTGCACAAATAATAGGTGCCTTTCGAAGCTCTCGAGATGACAAACGCAGTTATCGGATTACTTTGGAATTTCTACGGTTGAATCAAAAGTAATTTAAAGGTCAAATTTGGCTAGGGTTTGTTCTTTCTCAATGATTGATGATGAAAATGAGTTTTTGAACTCATATATATGTATATATACACATATTCCCGTCCTTAATATAATAGGAAATGACCAAAATGCCTTTAAAATTTAAATAATGTCAAATCTGTCCTTTGGTGGACTGTTTTGATAAGCTAAAGTAGATCGACCATAAATCTTTGCTCCAATATCGGATTTGGGTGAAATTGGTATCGTTGTAAATATAATTCAAAGATATTTCATTTCATATAAAGTAGGCCACCCAGTTCGTCCTGTACAAGGAGTTATGGTCGTTTGAAGTTGACCCTAAAAATCTGTTTTGAGAGGCTGAAGTAAAACGAGTATAACTCCTTACTCAGACGTTGGATTTGGATGAAATCAATTTCATTTGAAAGAAAACTCAAAGATCTTTCTTTTCATAGGTCGTAGCTCTCCCAGTTCATTATATTAAGGGAATTATGATCGTTTGAAATTGACCCAAAAAATTGGCTGGCCTCAGTAGTTTGTGTGCAGGAAATTTTCCTGCACATTTACTATTCCCAAATATCCCGGCCACCGTTTTATAGTTTCGAACGTGGTCGATTATATCCGAAACCTATCTGTTTTTGGAAATTTTTATATCGTTGGAAAGATTATTCAATAACCTTCGCATGGAACCATCGACGGGCAAATTTCGGTATAAATAAAATAAAAAAATTAATTCCATGTAAATAAGATCAATACACGTACTTGAATACGCCAATACACGTACTTGAATACGGGGTGTTACAACAGAATTCTTCGGGGCATCCCCCGGTGAGTAAATACAAATGACTTTGGGGCACTTCCCGGTTAAATGAATACACTTTTCAAATGTAATAAACAAAACATTCAACAAATATTCCAAGCATTCCCACAATCCAACAATTTTAAATTTGCCTACCCAAACCTACATTTGCCTATTCATTTCAACATACCATGATTCTATTGTGTTCCGACAATATTCATGCGTATTTTGAATTCAACAATAATAAACCAAAAATTAATTTAGATTCGCCCATTTTATTAATTTCTCAATTTCAACCCCCACCTAGCTTCGTTTCCATCAATTACACCAAACATTACTCCAATTCATTCCACATATCACTGAAATCACATCGTCAAACACATAAAACATCACAACATCGACAAAATTCACCAACCATGATCACACCACACATAATCACAACAATTCAACCAATCAAGGCAAAGAAAAGAGAATGAGTTAAGAGAATGGACCTCAATGCTTTTTAATTGAAATTGCTCCTTCCGACTAGAACCGCGTCCAAATTTCGGACGGGACCTCAACTAACGAACAAACCAACTCGAATAGCCTTCTTTTTTTTCTATTTTTTCATCAATCTAGATTGGCAAATCGTACAACGAAGTCAAACCTGTACCAATTTCACACCCCCAGCTACTGTTTCAACAGATTTACAATGGATTTTGATAGTGTTTAAATGGAGTTTGGTTGGAGTGGACGACTGTTGCCGTTTAGGCCCTGAACTGTAGCGATTTTTGGTGGGTTATCATCGGAATCGATGAAGAACGATTGTGTTCAGCCAGTTTTTGCTAGTTTCGGTCAGGGGTGATACCTCCGGTGGCGTGATGGTGTATTCCAGATGTGGGTGGCTGATTCCGGTGAGAAATTTGCTGGAAAAACTCAAGGCGCTGACCTCCCTCCCTCCATTCAACGTGTCTCTCTCTCGATTTCACTCTCCTTCATATGGGTGTATATGAGTGTTGATGGATGGTGTCTAGAAGAAGAAGCTGTGAGATTTTTCTGTGTATGAATAATTTTTGTGTGTATATCGTCAATTCTCTCCGAAAGAAGGGAATGAATATGTCAATATATATTGTGCAAAGTTTTTTCTCATGTATGAATTGGTGGACCCCTTTTTGTTGTTACTCAATTGGAAAAATCCCAAGAATATTCAAAGTGGCCCCCTCTACTTTTGTTTCTTTTGTCAATTGGTTTTAAATTGAATAAAAAAGTGGGGTAGGGGAATTGGTGTGTGACGTGTCTTAATTTCATAGGCGAGGGTTGTTAATTAGTTATCACAAGAATATTTTGGATTAGGTTGGTTGGGAATTTGTTATTTTGTATTTTTATGGAGGGAGAATTACATGGTTAAGGGTACACAATAGGATAAGGTAAAAAAGGAGAAAACTAATTTTTCGGAGGGACAAAATTACGTGTCTACAACATTATCAGAGGCCCTTCTTTTGGTCATGAATCTGGCTTGACTGGGGCCAATGATTTTAACAAGGAAAGGTTTCAACCTATTGGTGATGATCTTGGTGATAATCTTATATTGGGTATTGCAGAGGCCAATGGGCCTAAAGTTCTTTAGGGAGGTGGCATTACTACATTTGGAAATTAGATTGAGCTAAGTGGAGTTAATCCTAGGGTACATGGTGTAAGGGGTAAAGGTTTTCTAATAGAATTTGACCAGAGAGGGGACCAGGGTGTCCCAAAAATTCTTGTAGATGAAGGGGTAGAGCCCATCAGGCCCAGGAAATTTGTTGGGTTTGAAAGAGAAGACAACTCTCCTCACTTCCTCAGGTGAAGGGAAAACTTGGAGTAGGTCATGGTTGAGGGAGTTGATGGACCCTAGGGAGAAAAGGTTTTGCTGAGTGTTAATGTACCCACAAGAGTGTTCAGTAGTATAAAGGTTAGCATAGAAGGTGGAAATGGTATTGGCAATGTCCTTGGGGTGGTAATGCCAAGTGCCACTTCCATCTACAAGAGAATTGATTTTGTTCCTTCTTCTCCTGTTAAGAATGGAAGTGTGGCAAAATTTAGTATTTGAATCCCCTTCCAAAAGCCATGAAATTCTGGATTTGAGCTTCCAAAACTCAGTCTCTAGATTAAGGATGCGATTGAACTCCTTCAGAAGAGTATTTTCCAGCCCATGGAGGAAAGCACTAGAGGGGTAGTTTGGGATCTTTGAATGCCAGCTAACCTTGTAAGCAAGTGCTTTTTCTTTTTAACAATATTGCCAAAAGTGGTCCTATTCCAGTTCCTGGCTTTCCCCTCGAAAGAAAGGGTGGCCATGGTGATGCAGGGACAATTAGAGAAGGAGTTTTTGATGAGGTTTGGAAAGTCCTGATGGCTGAGCCACATGGATTCCACCCTAAAAGGTTTAACCTGAATGCCTGGGGGGATCCCATGCTCAAGAGAAGGGGTAAGTAATCAGAGTGAGTTCTAGGTAGGTGGGTGACAGATGTGTAGACACTTAATTTTGTCCCTCCTAAGTCCAATTTTATTCATTTTTACCTCACTTTATCATACACTCTTGCCCATGTGATTATACCCCACAAAAATACCAAAAAAAATAACAAACCCACTAACAAACCTAATCCTCAATTATTCTTTTGGTAACAAAATTAACCACTCCTCTTGTCAATTTTGGACAACACATCACCACCCCACACCTTACCCTACCCCACCTATTTCCCTTCATATTTTTCCACTGCTCACCATATATACACACATATATTCATACCACAATAACAAATAAAAAGACACCTACTACCCATTTTTCCGTTCGACAGTACACCAAGAACACACACAAAATACATATACACCTCTCATGGGGAGCTAATCGGAAAAACCAAAAAAAAAGAGGAGGACTCCATTTTTTTCTTTTCTTTCTTGGTTTCAACACATAGACATATATATTTCAACAAACAGAGAGAGAGCAACAGAGAGACAGTGGACGAAAGAGAGAAAGCACACACTCACCGGATCCACAGTCACCTCACCGCTCGGACACACATAAACAGAGGCTCCATTTTTGTTTGATTTGTCAACACATACATACACTGAGAAAACCCAGTCTTCGTTTGAGCTTTTTCCGATGGCATCTGCGCCAGAATCGGTCTCCGTCAGCGGTTTAATCGAAATAGTCCCGAAATTGTCTAAATCCCTCTATTTTTCTTAAATTTTTGGATATCTTAGTCAGAAAGCTTGTGGGTTACTTAGTCTTTCTTCCTTCTCAGGAATCAAATCAGTCTGTTTCCTTGTTTTTCAATACCGAGGTTGGATTTGAAATTCATGTTGTGGTTTGATTTGAGGTTTTGGTGCAGACTTCATCTCGTTTGATTGAATAAAAGCGATATTTTGAGGAATCAAATCAGTCCGTTCCTTATTTTTCAATACCGAGGTTGGATTTGGAATTCATGTTGAGGTTCGATTTGAGGTTTTGGTGCGGACTTCACTCATTTGAAGGAATAAAAATGATATTTTGAGGTCCAATTCTACTCCTTCCCTATTTTTATTTCATTGTTTATCCTATTCGATGTGTTGGATTGAATATCGTATGTCGTTTGATCTTGGTTGGTGAATATTTACTTGTTTTGATTCGTTGTGGGTCCTCTCGATCATGAATTGTGTGATGAAATAATATCTCATTCGAGAAGCGAAATCAGTTATTTGGGGGTTGGAAATTGAAAATTGATAAAAAGCTAATGTTAATTTACTTTGATTCATTGGCGTCGTTGATCGTGATAGTGCCACGATAGGTCGAGTTGGGTAGGTAAATATTTAGGAATAAGTGCTTGCTCGTTGAATTATTGAATTATTGAATGCTTGAAATGCGTGTTGAATGGTTTGGTTTTATTGCTTTTGGATTGAATGTATCATTTAGCCGGGGAATGCCCCGAGACACATTGTATTCAACGTACTATGTTGGCGGAAGACATTCGTGAGGAAGGATCGAGGCTTCAGGTAAAGCCTGGGAGCGTAGTTAGGATTAATATAGGTTGGATAGGATTTATTTCCGCATTTTTATTTTGGGACTGTATAATTGGACTGAACACTATACTTTTATTCATTTTGTTTGGTTTGTTTGTTGGATTGCTTTACGTGCTTCTTTGAGGTTTGTACTATTGTAGTGTCAAAATTAGCCGATATGCTCCACCAAGAGACCGTGGTCGAACCACAAGACCGAGGGGTGCCTAACACCTTCCCCTTGATCAACAAAATTCCTTAATTGGAATCTCTATTCGCGAATCAATTTTACAGAGTCCAAAATTATTTTGAAAAGGGTTTTCCAAAGGTGACTTGGCACACCGGACTATGCCAAGTGGCGACTCTGAGTTTAAATGTAAATTTTCCTTTTCAAAATAATTTTTTAATTTTCTTGTCACTTAGTAATAAGAAAACCTTTTCGAACACAAAACGAATCATTTGGAGTACGAAAAAGGGGTGTCACAGCTCTGGAGACTCTGCTGGGAACTTGTTCAGAATTTTGTTTGTGTTGTTTTGTGTTATTGTCTTATCATTATGGAATGTTTTCGTGCTCTTTGTGTACAGTATTTATCCTATGTGTTACCGCTTTTATATCTGACATCATATGTCCACCCCCGGCCTTCTTTCTACAACAAGTCCGTAGTACACGTGTTGTACACGGCCTCTAGTTGAGTCACCCTTATTTTAGGGGGGGAGCCGTCGGTGTTATGGAGTAGGTGGAAAGCTATCGCAGCCACTATCGACCATACACTCCCCCGAACAGCCTTGTTAATGAACCCCAACGTAGGTCAACATTTAGGTCATGCTTATGTGCATCATATTGAGACCTAGCAGGGCCCACTTGGTCCTTTGTAAGAGACTCACCTCTATCGCATCCCCACGTGCTGAATGTTGCATCTTTGAGGGTAATTGGGTCATTTGACAGACTGATTTGGGGAAAACATGTGTTAGAAGTAAGGTGCGTAGGCAAGAACTATTGAAAAAAATAGAGAAAAAAAGTGAAGTGAGTCGAAAAAAAGAAAAAAAAGAGTGTCATAGCTTTTAGTGTTCTTTATGGCTTTTGTTTTTCACAATTCAAAAATTCAAAAAGATTTCTTTAGTTTTTGCACTCATTCGTTCAAAAACCAAAACATCAAAAAAAAAAAACCTCACTTTGTCTCCTTTAGCATGCATTCATGATTTGAAATTTTCAAAAAAGATCTTTTTTAGCAGTTTTTATAAATGAAAATGAAAAAAAATGGTAGAAATTTGTACATTTCATTGTAACCAAAATACCAAAAGATTTTTCCTTTGTAGTTGTTGGTGTCATTTTTAGCTGAAGTGTTTAATTAAAAACCCAAAAAGATTTTATTCGTTTGTCTTTGGTTGTGTCTCTTAAGTTAGGGTCAATCTGTTAGTTAATCATTAATTGTCCAATCTGGACGAACTACACACCCCTGATTCTCCTCTCTCGGGAGTGAGATATGTAGGCAACCTATTGTGGGTTCGGGGATCTTATTTGAAAATTCCAAAAAATTTTATTCACTCTTTATTAGAATAGGTGTCATATACTTCTTTAAAAGAAAACTACAAAAAGATTTTCTTTTAATAGTTTCAAGTTTCATTTTCATATGAAATTCAAAATTGAAAACCCCAAAAGATTTTTCTTTGGTAATCATAGGTTTCATTTTGCATAGAAATATGAAATATTCAAAAAAAATTCTTCACTCTTCATTTAGAGTAGGTGTTCATACACATCTTCTAAAAGAAAACCACAAAAATATTTTTTCTTTAATAGTTTCAAGTTTCATTTTCATATGAAATTCAAAATTCAAAACCCAAAAAGATTTTTCTTTGGAAGTCATAAGTTTCATTTTTGTATAGGGATTTAAACCTGAAAAATGCAAAAAAGATTTTCGTCAATTCTTTTGACAATTTGTTATTTTCTTTTCTTATTAAAGTTTCAAGAAAAAAAAGAATGGAAAAGAATTTAATTGTCCATTTTGGCAAGACTTCACGAACTACGCACACCTGATTCTCCTCTCTCGGGAGTGAGATATGTAGGCGCCCTTCTTGGGTTCGGTGATCTTTCTAAGAAAAAAAAAGAGAGAGATTTTGAAAAAATGTTGAACTCTAACATATTTGTTGCCTCTTGTTTAGTTAGTTTGAGGTGGTTGGTTTGTGGCATTCTGACTTGTCCTCCATATCACACCAAATCCAAGAAAGGGCTAGTTGTGTCCAATAAAGATATAAGGAGTGGCATCATAGATGAAACAAAGAGTCAAGAAATTGAGAGTTTAAAGGAAGAGAATTTGATACTGAGACAACAAATGATGGAAATGTACCGAGCTTGGGCCAGTGGGCTACCTCCACCTTCGTTCCCCACTTTTGACCCTGCAAATACCTTGAGTTTTCCACCAAAATCGCAAAGTCAGTTTCCTACTGTTGTTGATGCACCACAGCATGCCTCAGAATCCATTCCACGTCAAATGTACCTCAAAATTTCCACCACTTTTTATTTATCTCCTCAGTATAAGTCTACCACATTCACAGCACCACATACCGTCTGTGCTTTTATTGCTCAACCTTCTACTAAGGCTTCCACTTTGTCAATCAATCCAACGATTGTGCTTCTCCGGTCCACTAGTGAATCCACGTTCAATACTGTTGATGATAATTTGTATACTCTTGAGCCTACAGTTAAGTTAAGTGGACCACCAAAATTTCTTACTAAGAAGCTTAGCATGCCAAAAGAGCCAGAGAAAATGGTTGGGAAAGTGAAGAGTGTAGAAAATGATATGAAAAATTCCCCTGGACTTATGGGATATGAAGATGTTTCATATAAAAACTGGGGCATGTCTTCAAGTGTTAACCTTCTGATGATAGGCAAATTTACGCGCCTATATCAATATATTTTGCCCATATTTTAGCCTAGTTTTGAGAACAAATTATATATTTCATGCACTTTTAGTCCTTTTTCCTATAAATGAGCTAACGAACATGATTAGTAAAGTTTCAGGTATAAACGATGCATAATTCAGCATTTTATGGCTTACTTGACGCAATAGAAAGCTCACGAAGGAAGGAAAGGGAGTTTGGACGCCTAAGGACCAAAACTGCTGCATGGAAAATCTGTCCCGGGCTAAAACAACATTTCAGAAGACTTTGGGGACTTACAGACACAAAGCTGGATTTGGACAATGATACATTAACCTAGTACAATTGGGTTATGTATTTCATTAGTTTATTTGGATTATGATAATGTTACATTAACCTAGTACATTTGGGTTAAGTATTCCATTAGCCTATTAGGATTTGGTTATTTATTTCATTAGCTTAGTAGGAGTAGGATATGGGTATTATAAATACCCTATCATGCTAGAGATTTTTATTCATTCTTCTATCTCTCAATACATCCCTCTCTTAACAATACATCTATTCACTCTTCTAATCTTTCCATTACTCAACAATTAAATTCCACAACAAGAGAATCGTTACTTGCTAAGGAATCACGCCTATCACCCAATCCACATGCCTATCACCTAATCCACACTCCATTACTCAACAATAACAATGCAAATCGTGATCTCCTTCGCATTCATGGGTAACTAAACCTCTCTGTTGGGGTTATGGAAGCCGAATGAGATACTATCTATTGCTGTGAGTTTGTGAGTTCATGACACGTATATTTCTTATATCATTATTCTCTTCATCTTAATCTACATTCTTTGCGGTTGCAAACGCAAGAATACGCCAGTCTAACATTTAACTTGTTCGAGAGAAAGGTTATTTGTCTGGAAAAGAGATAATGTCAAGGTAGTAGGACACCCTTTCCTATTAAAAAGCTAGTGCCGTAACTGGACTAACCTCTTGGAGAATTCGTACCGTTAGACACGCTTTAAGCTCGAGAGAGTTAAAGTGAAATAGTCCTTCTTTAGGTCGAGAGACGCTTGGATTTACCATAGAATACAATTCTCTATAAGCACATGCATGTCACAATTCTACACACTCATAGCCAATAGAGACGTATACCTCAGAAGGTGGACATAAACCCAACGCTTCAATTCTCATTGTTTACAACCAACATAACAATCTCTCTCTTTACTTTATTATTTTCAGCTTTTACTTTATTGTTTTGGTTACACATTACAATCCCCCCTTCTTACGAGACTTGCACCAAAAGTTTACTAATTTTGCTTACTTGTTGGCCAAGCTATTCCCTGTGGGATCGATACCCAACCCAGGTTGGGTTCTATATTTGACAAACGACCGCTTTACACTCCCACGAGAGCTGTAGATTGAGCGTTATCAAAAATTGGCGCCGTTGCCGGGGAATACGAGTGTCAATCAAGTTCGTGATAATTACTAGACCCTTTGGTCAAAGACTCTTGTACTTTTACGTTTAGTTTTTGTTTTTGTTTATTGCAGGTTTTTACTTTAGTGCATGCCCCATACTAGAAGTTCTGGTCAACCGTTATTACCAATTAATCCTGAACCACAACGAATTAGAAGAATGGAAGCACAAGCTGAAATCGACAGGATGGCTGCTCAACACGAGCAAGCAAGATTAGCTGCTCTTGCCGCTGCTCAAGTCCAACAACAAAACATTGATAATCCTGGGCGAGCAACAAATCCTGACGATGAAGATTTAGGTGATGACGAGTTACTAAACCCTAGGCGTGATGCTGAAATTATAACACCTGCCAACCGAAGAGGTCGACAAGCTCGGTATAGGTATGATCGCCAACCTTTGCAACCAGCTTTCGACGATGAAGATGATGATCTTGATGGTGCCGGAGCCACTGGAGCAATAATTCCACCACCATTAGCGCCCGGAGCCAAGTTCAACATCACAAGCACCATGATTCAGTTATTGCAACTCAAGGGATTATTTGGTGGACTAGCAGGCGATGATCCGAATATGCATCTCATCAACTTTATTTCTACATGCAAGTCCTTTGACAATCCTGGTGTTGGTCAAAATGCTATTCGATTACGCCTATTTCCATTGTCTCTGGGCTGACTCCTGATTCAATTACAAATTGGAGGCAATTGAGAGACGCTTTCCTAGAAAGATTCTTTCCGCCATCCAAAAGGGCTCAATTGAGAGATGAAATCAGCAACTTTCGTCAGCTTCCCTCTGAAGCTCTTCATGAAACATGGGAGAGGTTCAAGACAAAGCTAGCGAGATGCCCAAACCATCACATGACTAATGTTCACCTCATGGAGATCTTGTATAGAGCCTTGAATTCAATAACTAAACCAGTGGTGGACAACGCAGCTGGAGGTTCTTTCATGGACCTCACCTTTGGTCAAGCAAGCAATATGCTAGATCGCATGACAAAGCAAAGTAGAGCTTGGCATACCAGGGATTCTGAGGTAGCAAGCCCCACTTTATCTATTGGCATATCTGCAGACCAAAGAAGAAGAGAAGAAGAACGTGAGCAAGACATGGTGCACATGAAAACACAATTGGATCTTCTGAAAAAGCACTTATTATCAGGGAAGACCGAAAAAGTGAAAGCTGTAGCGCTAAAAGGAAGAGACGAATCTGATTCTGAAGAGGAGGCCAACTACTTGAACAATCAGGGGGGTTTCCGTGGGAATGCCCAAGGAAACCAAGGTCGGAACTATTATGATAAATCAGGAAGCAAAGACCAAGGTAGTTGGAAGAAAAATAATGAAAAGAGTGGTTTGTACGTTCCCCCTGGTAGACGTGATACCACCACATCTAATACTGGGAGTATGGAAGACATGATGGCTAAGTTATTGAAAGGAGTGGAAGCAACGAGCGCGGGAGTTAAGGAGGTGATTGATGATTTGTCCTCCATGAAGCAACTAGTTGATTCTCATTCCGCTTCTATCAAGCAAATAGAGCAGCAATTGAGCCAACTTTCAGCAGTATTCAATCAAAGAAAGGCTGGCACCTTACCGAGCGATACTGTGCAAAACCCAAAGAATGATGGGTCATGCATGGCCATCACTACCAGAAGTGGTAAGGTGCTGGAAACTTCAGAAAAAGGCAAGCAAGTGGTTGACGAAGTTGTGGACATGGACATTACACCTAATGACGTTACAAAAGGAAAATAAGCCGCAACAACTACTCCCAACGTCAGGGGCGTTTCACCTAGTGACGTGCAGCCTGAAAAAGTGGAAAAACGGAAGCAAGAGGAGAAGAAAGCCGTGGAGAGAACACTTCCATACCCACCACCACCTTTTACCCAAAGATTGAAGAAGGTGGCCGATGACACTAAGTTCAGCAAATTTATGACTATGCTGAAGCAACTGACCATTAATGTTCCATTGGTAGAGGCACTTGAACAAATGCCTGGGTATGCGAAGTTTATGAAAGATCTTTTGACTAAAAAGAGGGCAGCAAGTTATGAGCTGAAGGATGATGTGCATCATTGTAGTGCAATTGCTACCCGATCGATAGTTCAGAAGAAGGCCGACCCCGGAGCTTTCACTATTCCTTGCACCGTCGGATCTCTGAACTTTGCCAAAGCATTGTGTGACTTAGGATCCAGCATCAACTTGATGCCATTATCGATCTACAAGAAGTTGGCGCTAGGAGATCCTACACCAACTAATATGAGGCTTGTTATGGCGGATAAGTCGGTAAAACGATCGGTCGGTATTCTATGCGATGTCTTGGTAAAGGTTTCTTCATTTATCTTTCCAGCAGACTTTGTCATCTTGGATTGTGAAGCAGATTCAGAGGTTCCCATAATCTTGGGACGTCCTTTCCTTGCCACGGGAAGTGTGCTCATAGATTTGATTCCGAATAAATGACGAAGTGGTTCGCTTTGATGTTTGCAAATCAATGAAGCAACCCAAAGATCTGAGTGTATTTTCTGTGGCTGATGTTGCCTTTGATGACGAGAAAGAGTTACTTGCAAAAGAGCAAATTCTTGATGATCCTTTGGAGATTTTGCTCATGAAAGGAGTGAATGATGATGCTGAAATTTCTGAAGATGATATTTGTGCTCTATCGGGATTAGGGACATATCGCTATACTCCCAAGAAGCCGGATCTTGATCTCAAAAATCGACCCACACCACCAGCTAAGCCATCTACTGAAGAACCACCCACGTTAGAACTGAAGGAGCTGCCAAGCCATTTGAAGTACGCATTCTTAGGAAGCGGAAACACTCTTCCAGTCATAGTGGCAGCCGATTTGGGTGAGCAACAAGTTGCAGCTCTTATTGCAATCTTATGCAAGTATATTAGAGCTATTGGATGGACCATTGCGGATATTATTGGTATTCCACCTGGGATTTGCACACATAAAATTCAGCTTCAAGAAAAATACACACCCACCATTGAAAATCAAAGGCGATTAAACCCACCAATGCAAGAAGTGGTGAAGAAGGAGATTATCAAGTGGTTAGACGCAGGAGTCGTATATCCTATCTCTGATAGTACATGGGTGAGTCCCGTGCAATGTGTTCCCAAGAAAGGAGGTATGACGGTGGTCGCGAATGCAAAGAATGAATTTATTCCACTCAGGCCCGTTACTGGATGGAGAGTATGCATGGACTACCGCAAGCTGAATTCTTGGACGCTCAAGGATCACTTCCCCATGCCATTTATGGACCAAATGCTAGATCGATTAGCGGGGAAAGGATGGTTTTGCTTCTTGGATGGTTATTCAGGTTATAATCAGATTTGTATTGCTCCCGAAGACCAAGAGAAGACAACGTCTACATGCCCATATGGTACGTTTGCCTTCAAACGCATGCCATTTGGCCTATGTAATGCCCCAACCACCTTTCAACGTTGTATGATGTCTATTTTCTCTGATATGGTTGAAGACACTTTGGAGGTATTTATGGACGACTTTTCAGTTGTTGGTGAGTCCTTTGAAGCGTGCTTGGCAAACTTGAGCATGGCATTGCAAAGATGTGTAGAGTTTAACCTTGTGCTGAATTGGGAGAAGTGCCACTTCATGGTAAAAGAAGGAATCGTTCTTGGGCACAAGATCTCCGAAAGAGGAATAGAGGTTGATCGCGCAAAAATAGAGGTAATCAAGAAGCTACCACCTCCAATTTCGGTGAAAGGAGTTCGTAGTTTTCTTGGCCATGCTGGGTTTTATCGCAGATTCATTAAAGACTTCTCCAAAATTTCTAGTCCATTGTACAAACTATTGGAGAAAGATGCGAAGTTTGACTTTAATGACGATTGCTTAAAGGCATTCGAATGCCTTAAAGGAAAACTCATTGAATCCCCTATCATGGTAGCACCAGATTGGACGCTCCCGTTCGAAGTCATGTGTGATGCTAGTGGTGTAGCCGTTGGTGCTGTTCTTGGAAAAAGAAAGGAGAAACTATTTCATCCTATCTACTATGTGAGTAAGGTCCTAAATGAAGCCCAAAGGAACTACACTGTTACTGAACAAGAGCTCCTAGCGGTTGTGTATGCGTTTGAGAAGTTTCGCGCCTATCTATTGGGTACTAAGGTAATCGTTCATACAGACCATGCAGCTCTTAGGTATCTAATGACAAAGAAGGATGCAAAACCAAGGTTGATTCGATGGGTGTTGCTGCTGCAAGAGTTTGATTTCGAAGTCAAAGATAGAAGAGGTTACGAGAACTAAGTGACTGATCACCTATCTAGACTTGAGAGTGAGCAAGTGGCGCAACCTAAAATTCAGATTGATGATGCATTCCCTGACAAAGAGATATTAGCAACAACAATGGAGAAATTACCATGGTATGCCGACTTTGCAAATTTCGTGGTGAGTAATATGCTACCCGCCAATTTATCTTACCACCAAAGGAGGAAGTTTATGCATGACGTTCAGCACTACTATTGGGATGAGACTTATTTGTTTCGAAGATGCGCTGATGGTATCATTCGACGATGTATATCCCATGAAGAAGTGCCTACTATATTGAAAGCATGCCACACTTCACAAGTTGGAGGACATCATGCAGGCAATCGAACGGCAAGAAAAATATTACAAAGTGGATATTATTGGCCTTCGATATTCAGAGATGCATATGACTATGTGAGGAGGTGTGACCAATGCCAACGGCAAGGTGCTATTTCAAAACACCATGAAATGCCCATGTCCAAAATTCTTGAGGTAGAACTCTTTGATGTGTGGGGTATTGATTTCATGGGACCATTCGTGAATTCATTTGGAATGAAGTACATCTTGGTTGCTGTGGATTATGTTTCAAAATGGGTTGAAGCTGTAGCATTGGCCGACAACGAAGGAAAGCGTGTTGTAGCGTTCTTAAAGAAGAATATCTTCTCTCGCTTTGGAGCCCCTCGTACTATCATCAGTGATGGAGGATCTCACTTTTGTAACAAGCTGTTCAAATCTGTATTGGCCAAGTATGGTGTCAAGCAACACAAGGTAGCTACGCCTTATCATCCCTAAACTAGTGGACAAGTAGAGGTTTCCAATCGTGAGATCTAGCAAATCCTTGCAAAGACGGTTAATGCGAATCGGAAGGATTGGTCTCGAAAGCTAGATGATGCACTATGGGCGTATAAGACTGCATTCAAGACACCCATTGGCATGTCTCCTTATCAACTAGTTTATGGAAAGGCTTGTCATCTACCCATTGAACTCGAGCACAAGGCATTGTGGGCATTGAAGCGATTGAACTTGAATTGGGAAGATGTGAAGAATCTGAGGTTGGAGCAGCTGAACGAACTAGATGAATTCCGTCTCCATGCATATGAACGATCGGATTTATACAAGGAGCGGATGAAGAAGTATCATGATCAACGGATTGTTCGACGGAATTTCCAAAAGGGTGACATGGTACTACTCTTCAACTCCAGATTTAAGCTCTTCCCAGGTAAGTTAAAATCGAAATGGTCTGGTCCATTTAAGGTTATCCAAGTCTACTCGTCTGGAGTAGTCGAATTGGAAGGCATTAAGGGTGTCGTCTTCAAAGTGAATGGCCAACGTGTTAAGCCATATATCAGTCCTCTTGACTCGATGAATGACATGGCCATCACTTATCTCGACGAAGTCTAAGTACTCGAGATTACTACGTCGAGCCACGACAATAAATAAGGCGCTAGATGGGAGGCAACCCATCGTTTTATTGTTTTATCGTTTTATCATTTCGTCATTTTAGTATTTTTTTTGATAAAAGAAAATCCAAAAATAAGAGTCGTGCCACGACCAAAACCAAGGCGCTTGGTGGGAGGCAACCCATCATACTAATCGTTTTCATTTGTTTTGAGCAAATATAGGTGCAAGAAGTATTCAACGAGGAGATCGATTTCAATTGACGATTTGGACGCGTTGTATGGTAAAGTTGGTAAGTTAGGAACGGTGATGCATAAGGCTATGGATTGAGCCTTTTCCTCGACAAAATAGGCTTCGAGGAAGGCTAGGCTTTGGTACAACTAGGCCACGAACGATGCACAACCTATCCTATAGCCTAAGGTCTCGGAATCTAGTGTGCTATACACTATGCACCGCCTATTCCTAGGTATGCTTTTGACTATGCGCCGCCTATGCTATGGCATTTGGTCTCAGTATCTCATATGCCATAGACTATGCGGCGCATATGTCTACAAATGCCATAGACTATGCGGCGCATATGTCCCATTATGCCATAGACAATGCGCCGCATATGTCGTTGATATGCCGAGTATTATGCACCGCATATGTGGTGTTTTTGTCTCCAAATCCGATTGTAAATGGGTCATAACCCGACCCATAGTCTTCCTATATAAAGGGGACTTAGTTTTATAACACAACCACATTAGAAAAAACCCTAAGGGCGCCGCATAACCTTCCAAATCCTCTTAAAATTTTCTTCTTTTGCTCTTCCAATTCACAACACCATCTCCACAAGCTTCAAGCAAGTAAGTACTTGCATATTCTTCATTTATTTCTCGTAAGTACTACATTGCTATGTTTATGATAAATTGCTAAATCATATATGATTGTTGGTGATGTTTATGTGTTTGGATTATTGTTACAAAATCATGTGAGTAAACATATACGTAGGGAATTCTTGGCTTGTTTCCGACTTGAAGTTGGTTTCAATAGAATTGTTATGATAATTGCTGAATTGATATGGCTATAAATATTGCTTAAGATTGTTGTTTGGATGCTTACATGGTAGACTATCCCGGTCATCGGGATAAGATTATAGTGCCTATCGACTTAGGAGGTTGTGCTTGTTATAAGTATAACGATTCCATGTGGTAACCCCTATGTCGTAGTGTTGCTATATCTACCATGAAAGTAGTCCAATGGCTGCAAATACATGATGCAATGCTGATTTTCTTGTCAGAATACAATCCTAAAACGTATGTCGACGTAATCTGAAGTAATCGACTACTTTCACCTCACTATTTGCGTAACAAAATTAAGTGCGGGGTGGTACCCCTAGTGCTTGAATATAGATTGTACCAAGTGAGATTGTGCTGCAACTTACATTATTTCTAGTCTCAGGTACAATGGCACCTAAAGCAAGGCAAGGCAAGAAGAAGGCTACCACGTCCCAAAAGGTCAAGAAGAGAAGTCGAAAAGACCAAGGAGAATCATGCTCAGCACACCTACCACGTAGAATGTTCGGAATAAAATGTGCTCTTGAGGAAGAAGCCAAAGCATGGTACAGCAGCAACAAAGAAAGAAAATATGTGCACGTCGACTTGATCAACAAGGAGACCTTAGCAAAGAAGGAGCCGCGAATGTTGGCAAAAATAATGGCTTTGAAGCTGGATTTCATCTTCCGCGACATGGGAGAATGCAACCTTGATTTAACAAGAGAATTTTATGCCAACTGGTTGCCGAACACAACAGGCAATGAAGTCAAAATTCGGGGCCAAGTGTTATAGCTCACCGCGGATTGGATCAACTCTTTTCTTGGCTTACCTTCGGTCGACACAACACCATTCAAAGAGCTGTACAGCAGGCCTCCTTATAGAGCAATACGACACACACTTTGTGGAAGTAGATCGATGGCAAGGTGGGGCAGACATAAAGAAACAGGTCGACACAACACCTTACCCTATGCTCCACTAAATAGGGAAGCACGAATCTGGATGCGTATTGTCAACTCATGTCTTATTCCTGGGACTCAATACACCAAGATATCGAGAGATAGAGTGTGTTTGGTCTATGCTTTGATGACGAATGTCCCTATCAACTTTGGGGCAATCATTCGATCTACCATGAGGAAGGCCAGACTCCACAAAAGGTCCCATTTCACATTCGGCAATTTGTTGACAGCAATGTTGCGGAAGGAGGATATCGAAGAGAAACCAGCTGACCACAAACTCCCCCATAACCCAAAGAAGGTTGACCTCACCAAGGTCAAAGATGCTGAAACAACTCATGGAGTCAACCTTACTACTGCGGAGAGACATGCTCGTGATGAGAGTTTCTTCCGTCATCTCTATGGCATGACACGATTCACTATGATGAGTGGTGGACGTATTCCAACTGCTGAAGAGCTCCAACAGCTGGACCACAACTACCCAATGAATATGCATGCACGGGAGATGTGTGGAGTGGGCGTATACTTTGAGGAACCTCTAGAGGATGATGTGCCGACTGATGACGATCGACGCTTGCCTGATTCTGATGAGGAGAAGAACTCTGACAACGACTCTTATGATGATTCAGATGAAGGGGGTATGACCCCTGACATTGAGGAGGAGTCCGACTAACCAGGTTCTTCGTATTTATTTTCCACTGAGGGCAGTGTCCCGACTAAGTGTGGGGTGGTGGTATCGCATGCTATACTTCTCTGTTTGCACCTATGTTTGTTTGTTTACTTTGTTGATTTGAGTTCGTTTTGTTTTTTTTTAAGTTTTTTTAGGAGTAAATTTTTTCTAGCTTCGCATGAAACTATTTTTGATAGTCAGCATGAGATTATAACAAGAGTATGTGTTACAATTGTGACTATTGAGACGTTTAGGCTCTAGTTGTGACTCATTATGTGATATTATGTGATTAAATTCCTTCACTTGTTGGGTCGAGAGTCTATATTACTTCCAAATAAGTCGACCATGTGCCTTGTGTGTGTGAGATAATAGTATATTCTATGTTTGTGGCTGATGCTACAACTTGCCGGGTATGTATGCAAAGCGAAAATAAGGAGTGTAAGTTTAGGATATGATTTAGGCATTTCTTTTGCAACCTATATTTGTTTACCTTCAGTTTTACCTACCCATGAACATCATCCTAGTTAAACCCTTTTGAGCCTTTAGCCTATTTCTTTGACAACCTTGCATGCAAGCCTAATCCATTCTCTTTCAAGACCGTAATTTGATCCAAATTCCTAAGTGCTTTAAATTAAAAAAGTCATGTGACAACATAAGAGGAAATTGGGTGAGTATGATGCTTTAAATTTTAATGGTGCTTGAATGTGTTATGAAAAAGAAAGTGCTATCATTAGAGGTATGTTGTGAAAAGAAAAAGGAAAAGAAAGCTGAAAAGTGAGTTGTTCTTAAAATTGAAAAACAAAAGAGGAGAACAAGGGTGGTAGAATAAAAGAAAGAAGAAAGGTTGAAAGAAAAAAGTGTCAATGATACAAAGTGATGTATTAAAGCGCTTAGGAGATTAGTCACTATTCCTGGCCAAAATAGTCCTAGCCGTCCCTTAGCCTACATTACAACCATCAAAAGACCTACTTGATCCTCATCTTAACATTCCGACATTTAGTGGAGTACTACACTAAGGGCAAGCCTATGGTCATCAGTTGCTACATATGACTTCTTTGTGAGAGTGAGAGCAAGGACACTTTGATACCCATGTTTGAAAAATATGCTATATTTGTGAGTGATTATGGGTACTATATTGTGAGACACACATGGTTGATGAGCTTTGGATAGTTGTATATGATTCTATGCACCTTAACGTTTGCATGCGAGTTGATCACCATCACGAATCTATGCTAGAGGTTAAATTATTTCTACTTATAATCGAAAAGCTACTCTTTGTTGATAATTGTTGTGCTTGTCTTGATAAATGTTTTGTGTTGTTGTTGTAAAAACCCAAAGTTGATGTTTAGAAGGACATGATATGTTGTTCGAGGACGAACAAAGCTCTAAGTGTGGGGTGTTGATGATAGGCAAATTTACGCGCCTATATCAATATATTTTGCCCATATTTTAGCCTAGTTTTGAGAACAAATTATATATTTCATGCACTTTTAGTCCTTTTTCCTATAAATGAGCTAACGAACATGATTAGTAAAGTTTCAGGTATAAATGATGCATAATGCAGCATTTTATGGCTTACTTGACGCAAAAGAAAGCTCACGAAGGAAGGAAAGGGAGTTTGGACGCCTAAGGACCAAAACTGCTGCATGGAAAATCTGTCCCGGGCTAAAACAGCATTTCAGAAGACTTTGGGGACTTACAGACACAAAGCTGGATTTGGACAATGATACATTAACCTAGTACAATTGGGTTATGTATTTCATTAGTTTATTTGGATTATGATAATGTTACATTAACCTAGTACATTTGGGTTAAGTATTCCATTAGCCTATTAGGATTTGGTTATTTATTTCATTAGCTTAGTAGGAGTAGGATATGAGTATTATAAATACCCTATCATGCTAGAGATTTTTTTTCATTCTTCTATCTTTCAATACATCCCTCTCTTAACAATACATCTATTCACTCTACTAATCTTTCCATTACTCAACAATTAAATTCCACAACAAGAGAATCGTTACTTGCTAAGGAATTACGCCTATCACTCAATCCACGCGCCTATCACCTAATCCACACGCCATTACTCAACAATAACAATGCAAATCATGATCTCCTTCGCATTCATGGGTAACTAAACCTCTCTGTTGGGGTTATGGAAGCCGAATGAGATACTATCTATTGCTGTGAGTTTGTGAGTTCATGACACGTATATTGCTTATATCATTATTCTCTTCATCTTAATCTACATTCTTTGCGGTTGCAAACGCAAGAATACGCCAGTCTAACATTTAACTTGTTCGAGAGAAAGGTTATTTGTCTGGAAAAGAGATAATGTCAAGGTAGTAGGACACCCTTTCCTATTAAAAAGCTAGTGCCGTAACTGGACTAACCTCTTGGAGAATTCGTACCGTTAGACACGCTTTAAGCTCGAGAGAGTTAAAGTGAAATAGTCCTTGTTTAGGTCGAGAGACGCTTGGATTTACCATAGAATACAATTCTCTATAAGCACATGCATGTCACAATTCTACACACTCATAGCCAATAGAGATGTATACCTCAGAAGGTGGACATAAACCCAACGCTTCAATTCTCATTGTTTACAACCAACGTAACAATCTCTCTCTTTACTTTATTATGTTCAGCTTTTACTTTATTGTTTTGGTTACACATTACAATCCCCCCTTCTTACGAGACTTGCACCAAAAGTTTACTAATTTTGCTTACTTGTTGGCCAAGCTATTCCCTGTGGGATCGATACCCAACCCAGGTTGGGTTCTATATTTGACAAACGACCGCTTTACACTCCCACGAGAGCTGTAGATTGAGCGTTATCACCTTCCTCCCAGCTTTGAGACATCAAAATTTGGGGAGTCTGATGGACAGAAGGATTCTGTGAAACATTCGGGACGACATTCCAATCAACCAAGGAAAATTGAAGGAAAGAAAAATGAAAACACACCTATTGTCATGACAGGGCCAAAGAAGAGTTTGAGAGGTCCAACCTACTAATACTGTCAGCCTCAATCCCGAGATTACATATCAGATCCACATAACCACTTGCAAGAAGGTTTCTTTCTCCAAAATCCAAGAAATCCCATTCTACTTCCTCGATATCCTATGAACAATGCACAATTGTATGCTCATCCATCTTATTATCCACAATGTCATGCACTTGTCCCTCAACATCGTCCTCAACCCCCACAAATTTACCAAGGGACCTCTAAATCCAAATTTTATCTGAGGCCAAATTCGCAAAGAAGAGGAAGGAAAAAGATAATTTCACTCCTATTGGGGAATCCTATGCAAGTTTATTCTAGAGATTGGTACAACAGGGCATGATCACTTCTCTCCTTGGGTATACTCCTGACCCACATTCAAGAAGTTTTGATCCTAATGTACGGTGTGCATATCATTCTGATATTCAGGGTCATAGTACTGAAGATTGTCGTACTTTGAAAAGATAAATAGAAAAGATAATTCAAGATAAATTGATTATGGTGCAAAACATTGGCCCTTTGACCATCCCATAGAGATCTTCACCAGCACGCGGTACTGCACAATCTGTGGGAGGCAATGAGTTAAGAATGGGGATCCAGAGTTCATTTGTTGAAGGAAATGTGTCTGTCAGTGGTGGAAGCTCTAGTCAAGTTGATATGCAAACTAGTAGCTAATATGTCAGGCTGAGCAATTGAAAAGTCACCCCTCTCCCTACTAGGAAGAGGTTTGGTAGCTTGTTTTGTTTTATTTTCTACTATCCAAATTTTTTCAGGGTTGTAGTTCGGGATCTATCTTGTTTTGTCCTTTTGTTGTTTATGTTCAATCCCTTCTATCTTTTGTTTCAACTAAATGAAGTGTCCCATTTTTCTTTGTGTTTTAAATTTGTGTTGTTCGTTTGTTTTCTTTACATAGTACATTTTATGTTGATTCTTTGTGATATGACATGCTAGTGAAATTTTCAGCTAGATGTTAAAATTCACTTGATCAGGAAACATTAGATCAGAGGGTTAAAATTAGGAAAATAAAGTATCTGAGAAAATAAATAGAGTGCTGGGGAATTTGGTGACAAGTTGAAGTCTTCTTTGAAAATTAAGGCAATTATTTTGAGATTACAAGACTAACTTGGTCATCAATTGAAAGACATGTCTCAATTAGATCAAATAATGGCCGCATGAACAGAAAGAAAATCAGCTCCACAAAATCATGAGTCATTCAATGTTGCCATATAAACACAGAAGAAATAGTGATGCACAGACTCAGTCAAAGTTAATGCTGTAAAAGATGTCAAAAGATCTTCATCTTTCGCCTTCATATTGCATGATATGTACTTTGCATTTTCAAAGATTGATATGACGAAAGCATTTCATTCTGCTATCCAAACATCGTGTCATCCTTTGTTTAACCCATTTGAGCTTTAGTCTTATTTTCTTTCATACACCTCTTTTGGAATCAATATAGTTAGCAAAGCTCGAAAGAAAAGTGTCGAGCAAAACAATAGTCGGAAAAGTTCAAAAAAAAAGAAGAGAAGAGAGAAAAAATGTGTCCAAAAAAAAAAAGAAAAAAAAAGTGTCAAGAAAAATAGAGTCGAAAAAATCCCCAAAAGAAAAGAGTCAATAAAAGAAAAGAAAAGAAAAGGAATCAGAATCAAGCAAAAGAACAAGCTGTCAGAACTACGCATGACCTGCTTCTCCTCTCTCGAGGGTGAGATACGTAGGTTGTCCTACTTAGGGCTCGGTCCAACCAAATAAATAGTTTAGAATTGCCTAGTCAAAAGAAACTGGGGCATGTGTTAATCCTCATTATTTGTGTTGATTCCAAAAGTTTTAAGTCCTACCCCACCTCAGGTGTCGTTTGGCCTCATGCTATCCTTTCTTTATAACCCTATCCAAAAGCCAAGTTACAATCAAAGAAAGACCTTCAGATCAATCTTTGAGAATGCAAAGGCTAAGCATGCAATGGATGTGATGATGCATTTTGGGAACTACTTGTCTTCCTCAGCATAAGGAATCAGGAGAGAAATGAAATGAGAGAGTCTTATCGGTGAAAACCCTTACGGGCATCATAAGATGATGGTAAGCTGAGAGACATAAAAATGAGAGAGTATTATCGATGAAAACACTCACGGGCACTATAATACAACGATGATTTGAGGAAAATAAAAATAAGAGAGTCTCATTGGTGAAAAACCCTCACAGACACCATAAGACAACGGTGAGCGGAGAAAAGAAAAATGAGAGAGGCTCGTTGGCAAAAACCGTTCAAGGCGCCACTAGCCGAGTGAGGTCTTAAATGCAATCGATCTAAGGAAGCAACTTAATTTTGAGGTCATTAACAATAATTTATGAGAGTTTTGGATGGAAAGATCAGGCAGTTTAATCCGATATGCATGTCATAATCATTAGAGTTAGGTAAATTTTTATTTCATCATTTTCAATGGGGACATTCATTATCATTTCTTTCTTTGTAATAGTTATATTTTTTATTTTTCTTAAGTCAGTTATCCAAATAAAATCATTGTCATTTTCTCTTGTCTTTGAGTCAAGTCTATGTCAAAACAAGTGAGAAAAGATTTCAAAACTGGCTACCAACTTCTTCAATTGTACAAAGCAAGGCAGAAAGGCCAACGCATGAAAGAGACATGATTGTGAGCCAAAATGAGGCAAGCATAAAGTTTTGTCAACAAATAAGTCTGGGAACTCATGAAATACCAAGGTTTTGAGGGGTCTATCTAAGAAGCATGGCAAAGCAGAGATGCTGTGTTTGTCTCAGTCACTCTTAATAATCTGAGTTTGGTCAATGAAGCAGCAAGTCAATGACATAGGCTAATGGTTGGAAGTGAGGTTAAATGTGATGATGGCAAGAGAATTTACCACAAAAGTCAAAGCCACAAACCAGCCACCGTGTTTTTAAACTCACAACCTTTCTTTGCATGAAACAAGAACACATTTTACCTTCAAATCAAGGATTTCAAAGCCTAAACATCAAGGCCCGTAATTTCTCACTTTTACAAATGTAGGAAGCAATATTGCTGCACAGGTTTGATAATTAAATCATGGTAAAAATTCATCATCTTATATCCCTCGGAGACACACTTTCTTGTCCAGGAATTTCAGTTTTCATTTTCTGGGTGATACACTTCTTAAATTAAACCTTCACTCCTAGAAGACGTACCTTTTAGTCGAATCATTCCCTTTAATTTCTATAAGACGTACCTTTTAGTCGATTCATCTCCTTTGATTCCTATAAGACGTACCTTTTAGTCGATTCATTCCCTTTGATTCGTTTAAGATGTGCTTTTTAGTCGAGTTATTCCCTTTGACCCCTAGAAGGCGTACCTTTTAGTTGAGTCATCCCCCTTGTCTCCTATAAGACGTACCTTTTAGTTGATTCACCCCATTTGATTCCTATAAGACGTACCTTTTAGTCGAGTCATCTCCTTTGATTCCTTTAGGACGTACCTTTTAGTTGAGTCATTCCCTTTGACCCCTAGAAGACGTACCTTTAAGTCGAGTCATCCCCCTTGATTCCTATAAGACCTTTTAATCGAGTCATCCCTCTTGATTCATATAAGATGTACCTTTTAGTTGTGCCATTCCCTTTGATTCCTATAAGACATACCTTTTAGTCGAGTCATTCCCTTTGACCCCTAAAAGATGTACCTTTTAGTTGAATCATTTTCTTTGATTCCTATAAGGCGTACCTTTTAGTCGAGTAATTCCATTTGATTCCTATAAGATGTACCTTTTAGTCGAGTCATTCCCTTTGACCCCTAGAAGACATACCTCTTAGTCGAATCATCCCCTTGATTCCTATAAGACGTGCCTTTTAGTCGATTCATCTTCCTTGATTCCTATAAGACGTACCTTTTAGTCGAGTCATTCCTCTTTGATTTCTATAAGATGTACCTTTTAGTCGAGTCATTCCTATTGATTCCTATAAGACGTACCTTTTTAGTCGAGTCATTCCCTTTGATTCCTATAAGACGTACCTTTTTGTTGAGTCATCCCCTTTGATTCCTATAAGACGTACCTTTTAGTCGGGTCATTCCTATTGATTCCTATTAGACGTACCTTTTAGTTGAGTCATTCCCTTTGATTCCTAGAAGGCGTACCTTTTAGTCGAGTCATTCCCTTTGATTCCTATAAGACGTACCTTTTAGTCGAGTCATTCCCTTTGATTCCTATAAGACGTACCTTTGAGTCGATTCATTCCCTTTGATTCCTATAAGACGTACCTTTTAGTCGAGTCATCTCCTTTTTATTCCTATAAGATGTACCTTTTAGTCGAGTCATTCCCTTTGATTCCTATAAGACGTACCTTTTTGTTGAGTCATCCCCCATGATTCCTATAAGATGTACCTTTTAGTCGAGTCATTTCCCTTGACCCCTAGAAGACGTACCCTTTAGTCGAGTCATTCCCTTTGACCCCTATAAGACGTACCTTTTAGTCGAGTCATTCCCTTTGACCCCTATAAGACGTACCTTTTAGTCGATTCATTTCTCTTGACCCTAGAAGACGTACCTTTTAGTCGAGTCATTCCCCTGATTCCTAGAAGACGCACCTTTTAGTCGAGTCACTCCCTTTGAATCCTAGAAGACGTACCTTTTAGTCGAGTCATTACAATTAACTCATAGAAAATGCATTTATTTATTTGGGATAATTTTCTTTTCAGTTTTGATGTGATTTCAGGAGCATGCCCGAAGCACAGGGAGAATTAATGGAAAACCAAGCAATAAGGTGAAGAAATTGAAAGTTAAAAAGATTGAAAAATAGCAAGTCAGGAACCCGCCTGGAGAATAGGGTGTAGAAATTGAAAAGCATAAAAACAAGTTGATGAAATAGCAAGTCAAGAACCCGCCTGGAGAACAGGGTGTGGAAATTGAAAGACAAGCAACAAGTTGAAGAAATTGCAAGTCAGGAGCCCGCCTGAAGAATAGGGTGATGAAAATCAAGTCAAGAGTTCAAAAGAAGATGCATAGATAGGACTTTTGTAATTTTATTTATCTTTTTAACTCTTGTAATTTTTCATTTTTGATGTAATGACCGAGCCGTGGACCGAAACCTCGACAGGGCCTCACTCGACTCTCCAACTCGGTATAATTCCTCTCCTTCCAACCATTTGAGATACCTGTGATTGGACTCTATCATAACTTGGGTAAGTAAGATGTCAAAGACCCGGTTTCCCTCCTTTTGTTTCTTTCTTTGAATAATGGTCGGGTCAAAATTTAGTCTTGTTGTCTACTTCTTTGTCTGAAAACACTTCATGTTTACATTCAAAGGGGGCATGCTGTAGAAACCTAATTTTGTCCCTCCCAAGTCCAATTTTATTCATTTTTACCTCACTTTATCATACACCCTTACCCATGTGATTATACCCCACAAAAATACAAATAAATAAATAAATAACAAACCCACTAACAAACCTAATCCTCAATTATTCTTTTGGTAACAAAATTAACCACTCCTCCTGTCAATTTTGGACAACACATCACCACCCCACACCTTACCCTACCCCACTTATTTCCCTTCACGTTTTTCCACTGCTCACCATATATACACACAGATATTCATACCACAATAACAAACAAAAAGACATCTGCTACCCATTTTTCCATTCGACAGTACACCAAGAACACACACAAAATACATATACACCTCTCATGGGGAGCTAATCGGAAAAACCAAAAAAAAAGAGGAGGACTCCATTTTTTTCTTTTCTTTCTTGGTTTCAACACATAGACATATATATTTCAACAAACAGAGAGAGAGCAACAGAGAGACAGTGGACGGAAGAGAAAAATGCACACACTCACCGGATCAACAGTCACCTCACCGCTCACACACACACAAATGGAGGCTCCATTTTTGTTTGATTTGTCAACACATACATACACTGAGAAAACCCAGTCTTCGTTTGAGCTTTTTTCGGTGGCATCTACGTCGGAATCGATCTCCATCAGCGGTTTAATCAAAACAGTCCCAAAATTGTCTAAATCCCTTTATTTTTCTTTGATTTTTGGATATCTTAGACGGAAAGCTTACGGGTTACTTGGTCTTTCTTCCTTATCAGGAATCAAATCCGTCCATTTCCTTATTTTTCAATACCAAGGTTGGATTTGGAATTCATGTTGATGTTTGATTTGAGGTTTCGGTGCGGACTTCATCTCGTTTGATTGAATAAAAATGATATTTTGAGGAATCAAATCGGTCCGTTCCTTATTTTTTAATACCGAGGTTGGATTTGGAATTCATGTTGATATTTGATTTGAAGTTTTGGTGCGGACTTCATCTCGTTTGATTGAATAAAAGCGACATTTTGAGGTACAATTCTACTCCTTCCCTATTTTTATTTCATTGTTTATCATATTTGATATGTTGGATTGAATACCGTGTGTCATTTGATATTGGTTGGTGAATATTTGCTTGTTTGGATTCGTTGTGGGTCCTCTCGATCATGAATTATGTGATGAAATAATATCTCATTCGAGAAGCGGAATCAGTTATTTGGGGGTTGGATATTGAAAATTGATAAAAAGCTAATGTTAATTTACTTTGATTCACTGGCATCGTTGATCGTGATAGTACCACGATAGGTCAAGTTGGGCAGGCAAATATTTAGGAATAAGTGCTTGCTCGTTGAATTATTGAATGCTTGAAATGTGTGTAGAATGATTTGGTTTTATTGCTTTTGGATCGAATGTATCATTTAGCCGGGGAATGCCTCGAGACACATTGTATTTATTCACCGGGGAATGCCCCGACGTACTATGTTGGCGGAAGACATTCGTGAGGAAGGCTCGAGGCTTCAGGTAAAGCCTGGGAGCGTAGTTACGATTAGTATAGGTTGGATAGGATTTATTTCCGCATTTTTATTTTGGGACTGTATAATTGGACTGAACACTATACTTTTATTCATTTTGTTTGGTTTGTTTGTTTGATTACTTTACGTGCTTCTTTGTGGTTTGTACTATTGTAGTGTCAAAATTAGCCGATACGCTCCACCAAGAGACCGTGGTCGAACCACGGGACCGAGGGGTGCCTAACACCTTCCCCTCGATCAACAAAATTCCTTAATCAGAATCTCGGTTCGCAAATCGTTTTACAGAGTCCAAAATCATTTTGAAAAGGATTTTCCAAAGGTGACTTGGCACACCGGATTATGCCAAGTGGCGAATCTAAGTTTAAATGTAAATTGTCCTTTTCGAAACAAATTTTTAATTTTTCTTGTCACTTAATAATAAAAAACCTTTTCGAACTCAAAACAAATCATTTGGAGTACGAAAAAGAGGTGTGACAAGATGTCTCAGGGTGTAGATGGAACCACAAGTCATTAGCCTGCCATCTATATAATCTTTCTAGGATCAAACCCTGACTGCTCCTATATCTCATGTTGGACCTGGTGTATTTGCTTTCTTTGAAGCCCAAATCAATAAGGTTGCAGTGATTCAGGCACTTTATAAAGAGGTTGGATCTGTTGAGGTTAATCCCAGAGCCTCCAAACTTTTCGGAGGCTCTAGGATCCTCATTAAAGTCCCCTCCCACCAGCCAACTCCTACCTTCTGGTGAGATGTAGGTTTCAGAGAAACTAGTTAATTGATTCCAAAGATCTAATCTAGATTAAAAATTAGTGCTAGCATAAATAATAGTAAGAAACCAGCTGGTAGGGGGAATTGACCTGACTTTAGCATTGATAGCTTGGGGAGAAATGAAGATAGAGGTGATGGATATAGAGTCATCCTTCTACATGATAACAAGACCTCCTGAGTTGTCATTATCCTCAGATTGGATATGGTTGTGGAAGTCCAGCTCTTCACCGAGGTCTTGGTGGTTAGACATTTTAGTTTTCAGGAGTGCAAGAATGCATGGTTTATGAATATATACCATGACTTTGCAGTGCTTCTTAAATTCAGCATTGTGGCCCCCCTAACATTCCAAACAATGCATTTTTTCATTTTTGAGTAAAGGGGGTGATGCTGGTCTGGTTGAGTCACCTTGCCCTTCCCCTTTGGGTCGGAGATGGGAGTCAGAAAGGAGGCTTTCCTTTTCCTGGTGAGGGAGGTTAGTATGACCCTAGGGGTCTCTTATTGAGTAGGTCTTGTTGGTTTTATTGTTATACCTAGATCTACTAACCCTAGTGGAATCAGGATTATCACTATCTCTTGCACTGGCTCTGTGAATTCGAGCTCTAGAGGCTCTACCAGATTTAGGATATCCGTTCTTGGAACCTGAGTTGAGATAAGAATTCTTCTATGTCTCGTTTGCTTGCTCTCAGGGCTTCCAGAGCATTCAACCTCCACTCTTTCCAAGGTCAGGTGTGGTGAGGTTGTGATCAGTGATGATGTTAGGTTCTAGATGGGGGATAATGGGTGCTCCCCATTGGAAGGTACAAAAGTTGGACCCAAGAGTATCATGGTTAGGTTTTGAGAAGGGAACAAAGGGAGACTCAGGCTTAGCTGGTTGATGATGTTGGCCAGGGATTCCGTTGTCAGCTCCTCCTGGATGGGGGAGTTGATCACATGAAAGAGTGTGGCCATCCAGACGTTTGAACCATATGATTGTAGACCCTGGTTCAAACTGACCATGGCCATCTAGGCCAAGTATTATGGGTCTTGAATAAGAATGGTGAACTGCCTCCCCTCCCATTTGAGGTGGAGAGACACTGTTTGGTTGGATAGACATATCTCTAACCATGAAGTTGGTTGGTGATCCATGGCTAGAGGAGTCATGGTGAAGGTGAGTTGATGAGAGTTTTGGAAGGACATTGTTGCTTTCTTGTGAAAGATCCATATTGCTCCCTTGAGTGTATATAGGACGGGGGGAGCTGAGAGGAGGGAGCTGAGGGGTTTCCACCTGGGGAGAACCACTAGCATTAAATGCAATGTCCATGATTTGGACATTCCCAATCAAATCACTGCGGGGAGTGGTTTAGTTCTCTGTCGTCACTGTAGTAGGCTTATGATTGCCTATGTCCAGTTGGCACTCAAGGGCCCCACGTTAGGAGTTCTCTTTTCTTTTACTCCCCGTTTGATTTAAAGTGGGAATTAAATTAATAGAGGGGAGAGATGAGGTAGAAAGGTCAGGCCTGATAGGGCCTACGGTGGACTTGGGTTGCTGCTCCGTGAAAGGGAGGATGTTGCGCCTCAAGTTTGAAGGCCCTAACTTTTGTCCCATTATAACAGATCTCAATTGGTCCTGGTGAGGGTTAGGCCCAGATTCATTGGTGGTAGGAGGTCCATTCTCTGTGGGCTTGTGGGAAGAAGCTTGCTTCTGGGCCGGCCCAATTTTGCTGAGACCTAAAGTCATTGACGTAGAGGGCTTAGCCTGCGCCGTCACTGATGGATTAGGGTTCAGAAACTTACCTGAATCCACATCAAAGGTTTTTACCTTAACAATGAGCGTATCTTTGGATGGGGGTTGGCTAATCGCCGGTTTTTTCTTCTTGTTGAAGGTGACCGTCTGCCATACGAAATCGTATTCTCCGTCGCCTTCATGATTTATAAGGGTGGACATATGGTCTGTAATGCTGTATCTCCGGTGGCCTGTGAGGGAGATTGCCAGATTGGGAAGGAGCAGTTGGGCGCCGTGTGACCAAGACGGTCACAGTTCTTGCAGAGGAATCCCTCTCCTTCGTATAGGAGGGGTTGCATGTGTTTATTAATTAAGATTGATGCAGAAACTGGAGTATTCAGAGGGATCTGGACACAGATCCGTGCATATCTTCCCCTCAACTCTGCATAGGCGCAAGCGTCGATCTTTAGCAGCTGACTAACCTTTGTACCAATCCCTTTAGAGGATGGAGGCATCATAGAATTCTGTTGGTAAATGGGGGAGCCTAATCCAGATTGCAGTCGAGTCTACTTTTGACTCGCTGGGGACGAAATTAGGCTCCCATTTTTTGGCGGAGATGAAGCTTCCAGCGACAAACCAAGGGTCATCGTGAAGAATTGAGGCTTGGCTAATTTAACGGTATAGAAACCCAGCCCTAGGTCAATTAGAGATAGGGGTTCCGAAAGTTTCCATAGATCTTCCAATTTTTTTTAAGTATTGATGGTTGAGCTTCGACTTGACTGGTTTTATAATAATCGAGTGGATCTAAAGGGAGTACAACCTTTGCTTTTCTGTCTCTGATAGATGTATTTCATTTACAGATGTGTCTAGGTCTTCGACTATGCTGGATTGAGGGATGCCTGGGCGATTTTCCCATCTACGATATCTCTATAAGAGGGATTCGGTTCAGCCATAGCAATTTTCTTAGGGAGAGCCATTATAGGGGGATTTGGGAGTAAAGGTGGTGTCAAGATGGTATCCATGGCGTGGTCGGAGCCAAGAATGGAGGGGAAGGTAGTGAGGAGCAGTCTTTCTCTCTCTTACTTGCGCATTCTTACAACTTTTTAATTATACTAGCTTGACCGCATGTGCCTCGCACGTGTAACTTTTGATTATTTAAAATTAAAGATTTTGTCTATTGCGAATGTTTTTAGTAACGTGCAAAAAGTTCAAATCACTTCTGCAAAATCTTTCACACTTTAATATAATAATGTAAACATAACTTATATTTTATTGTAAACACATATATATTTTACCATCAGAAGTTTAAGTGTTTAATCGATCGTCACTTTTGCGCTCGTCATGTAGTATCTCTTTTTCTTGTTTCTAGAGGCTAAGAGACGCATCGATTTGAACCATATTTGTAGTATGATTATTTTTTTTTTAATATTTAAAATCTTTTTTTATTTTTAAAGTTAAATTTTTAGAAAATCTTTGATTACTTACATAAAACTTTTAGAAATTTGGAATTTTTTATATTTTTCTTATTTTAATGCTTTTATAATTATTTCTAGATTTTTCAGATCTTCTTAAAATCAACTTTAGTTGATTTATAATTTTAAACTAATAAAAAAAATATTAGTTGTCATTAATTAAGATGACTTCTAATAAAGAAAGGTTTTACTATAAATATTTGGTTAATTTTCAACTCTTAAATATTTGAAAAATAGTGAAAAGATGATTTTATCTAGAGCAGAGACTTTTAATAAAGGGCAAAATGTTCAAAAAATATTTCGAAGGCCCTTCACACTTTTAATATATTATTATATTATATTATTATTATATTATATTATATTATATATTCTTCTTCTTCTTCTTCTTCTTCTTCTTCTTCTTCTTCTTCTTATTATTATTATTATTATTATTATTATTATTATTATTATTATTATTATTATTATTATTATTATTATTATAGATTATAGATTTAGATATAGATATATCCGTAGCCAATACAAAGGGTAAAAAAGATATTCATAGCATTTTCATTATTCGAAATATAATCTTGAGAGCATGTAAAGCAGAAACTTTTAATTAATGAAAAAATATTCAAACAATATTTCTAAGGCCCTTCAAACTTTTAATATATTACTATTATTATTATTATTATTATTATTATAGATAAATTATAGATTATAGATATAGATATATCCGTAGCCAATAGAAAGGGGAAAAAAAAGATATTCATACCATTTTCATTATACGAAATATAATCTTGAGAGCATCTAACTGTTATCAATAACGAATTAATCAACAAAACGATTCTACAATCAATACGCCGTGATGACATATTAATATTTTATAGTCATAAAGATTCCATACAAAAAATCTTCGAGAGTTTCTTATAGAATAA
Source organism: Capsicum baccatum var. pendulum (assembly GCA_030864225.1). NCBI lineage: Eukaryota > Viridiplantae > Streptophyta > Magnoliopsida > Solanales > Solanaceae > Capsicum > Capsicum baccatum. The sequence continues at coordinate 12,298,324 of CM061550.1, forward strand.
TAATTAACTCTTAAATCACACTTACAAAAAAGAATAAAAAATTTAAGAAATAACATAAAATAAAGATTATTCGACATTTACAAACCTCTTGAATACAAACATGTTCTATCCATAAATTTGATATATTCTTGACAATTGATAGAGACTACGTAAGTAAATAATAAAGAAGAACAAAATCTTAAACAAATTAAAATAACAATTGATAATTAGAATACTTATAGGTACTTTCCACTAATAGTGCAAATTCATTTAAATACATATAAGGAATTGATGAAATCGAAATGATCCAATTGTTTTTTTAAGTTTTCCTTCTAGATTTTGATTTTGGATTTCACGCCACTTTTTCTAAATAGTATTGGATTTGGATTTAATAATACTTTTTTTAATAAAATAATATTTCTTAGTTCTTTTTAATTTTGATGTCTTAAATATTATTATACTAATTTAATAACAATAATTTAAGAAAAAGAGTGAAAATATTATTTTATCTATTGAGAGTGTTTTAATGAGTTTTTGCTCGTATTTTCTATGTCAATCAATAAATTATACACTAGAATTCAGAAAAACATTACTAAAAAGAAGTAATTGATGTTAAAAAAAAGGATATATCTATTTAAATAATATAAATAAATATTGCATCTCAGACATGCTACTGTATATTGTGTCTTAACAGATTTCTTTTACAAACAAAAAGAACAAATTAAATTGGAATTTCAGAAAAGTTAAATTATTCTTTTCATGCAATATATAATAGCTAAAAATAATTTTCTAGTTTAGTAATTTTATATCTAATTGATTAATTAATTTTTTTTTTTTTTACATTTTGTATGATATAGAAAAGCTTAAATCTTAAAATCCTTCTAATATAATCAGCCGTACTATTTTTAACAAGAGACAATCCCAAACCATTGACAAACCCTTTTCTAACAAATTAAGCCAATCCAGCTTAGCCAAAAAATTTCCCATTCTTCTCTGATTCTCCTCTTTTCTTTTTTCCTTTTTGAATTTTTAAACCTTTTGTATTTAAATGCTAAAAGAAACCTCCCAACATATTTTAGGAGTCTACATTAATTAGTTCTTACCATATATTCTTCCTATACCATATATTTTAAGACTTTTTTCATATACTTTAGGATTTGATATTATATATATATATATATATATATATATATATATATATATAATAATTGTAGAAAAAAGGTGAAAAGATAATTTTATCTAAAGCGGGGTGTTTTAATAAAGGGCAAAAAATTTAATTCACTTTTTTAAGGGTCTTCACACTTTTAATATATTATATAGATATAGATATAGAGGGATGACTCTGGCTCAGCGGTAAGCTTGCTTACCGTGGTGTGCCAGGGTCGGGGGTTCGAAACGCCCCTCCAGCGAAGCTGGGGTGAGGGCGCGTAGGTGAGGCCAGGACCGGTCCCCCCCCTCCCCGACACCTACGGAGTAGGTATGAACCGGGTCGTCCCCTTCCCCTTTATATAGATATAGATATAGATTATAGATATAGATATAGATTATAGATATAGATATGGATTATAGATATGCTTCTACTAGATACTACATTTCTTCTAAATACTTTGTTCATGTGAAATTTTTTGTTGCTTTTAAACTGTAAATAGAACCAAGAAACATAGAAGTTTTTAATGTGTTCTTCAGTATTATTTCTGTAAATAATTATTAATAGAGTTTTTTTAAAATTAATTATACAACGAAAGGAAGTTTTCAAATAAAACTAATTATTCTTTCTTAAAGAAAGAGTGACAAATAAAATTGTAGGAAGGATCTTATTATAAGATAAAATTACTGTACATTATTACAAGAACAAAATGTCCCATTTGTTCAAACAAAAACAATTGGCTCATCCCTCTAACGAGGTGTATTACCCAACTACTGGTTTTTCCTTAATACGTCCCTTTTCATCGGGGCAAAGCCACACGCGATTGCAACATATGTTTTCGATACGAATACACTTACTGTCTAGGGGGACGCCAGTAACATTAGGATTGGTAGTTTCTACTGTGACCTTAGCTTTCATGATCTCAACTCCGATCAACTCTGGCCATTCATACGGAGTTGGATCTCCTGGTAGTTTGCAAGCATTGCCAACACAATCACAACCTAGTTGACAAGGAGGGTATTTAAGAGCAACCATAGTTTGAGAAAGAAATAGAAAACCAAAAGAAAAAAGAATTATTATTTTCTCCATTTTTTTGTAATGTTACTCAAAATGTTGAAGGAACTTCAAATTTATAGAGATGATAGGATATAATTTACCTAATATGTTCACATCTTTTATTAATTTGATTCCTTTGTTGAATGAATTTTCACATTTTGTAAATTGTTTGTTCATATCTATCACACCATTAATTTTATCGCTAATTCTATTTCTTTTTTGTTGAATGTATTTCCATATCTGCTACATATATGTTCACAGTTGTCACACTTGTCTCCTTCAATAATTTTATTTCTTTTGTTGAATGTATTTGTGCATAGTTTGTGCCAAAATGCTCTTATGGCTCTTGAAAAGTTTCCCAAGTCTGCAACATGATAAATAGAGGTGATAAAATTAGTCCATGAAATCATAACACGTCTAAATTCGTTCAAGCTTGTATTGATTATTGACCCACATATTTATTAGCTCAGTTTTTTTTAGTCCATCAAAATTTATATTGATATCTTAATTTGTCATGTAGGACGCATGCATCTCGCACGATTTGCTATATACGATATATGTTTACTTATTCAACTTTATGATCGTTTAAATATCAACTTATGTACGCCCATAAAAAGTGAGTTCTGCGAGTCCACTAAGCTTAAAGTTTTTCTATTAGTATATTTCAGTATAATACATAAACAAGATCTTTATCTTTACATCAAATTATAACAATAACCTTTAACTTTGTCAGTGTACAAGTACGCCCTTTAATTATACAAAAGCTGAACAAAAACACACTTCAATCTTGCAACACATATGCGTGAAACTCAACCGCTCCTACGTGGACTAGTACTCCAACCTGTAGACACGTAATTTCATCTTGTCGAAAATAATTCTTACTCCGTTATCACACACTCTAACCATTTTTTATAATTTCCCACGAGAAAAACAAATGAATAACCACCCCTTTCACTTATTTATGTTTTTTTTTTGTTTTTATCCCTAACAAACTTTGTCTCATTCTAATATTCCAACTATCCACCCAATCAAAAATGGATACCTAACCCTTACCCCTCCAATTAAAAAAAAACAACCCACCTCTCACCTAACCACCCTCACCCCCCTATACCCCTACCTCACGTCACCCCCCTCTCCTTTTTCTGGTCCAAAAAGAAAATACACTAAAAGGAAAAATTTCACTATACCCTACCCCACACCCTACCCACATGACCCCCCCCCCCCCCCAAGCACGTTTTTTTCTCCTGGAGACCAGATATATACATTACACTCACAGGGAAAGGGGGGAGAAAAAAAAAGGAGGATAATACTCTCCATCATCACTCTCACATACCCACACAGAAACCCATTAACACACCCTAAATCGCACATATACACGCGCATATAAATCGAGAGAGAGAGCTGTGAGGGAGAAAAGAGAAACAGAGAGAGAGATTTGAGAATAGGAGGGGAGATAGAGTGAGAGAGGTCAAGATCCATAACGATGGAGAAAGTGGGGTTGATTTCAGTCATTGTTCCGGCAGTAGCTTCACCAGAATCATCCCTCCATTCATCGTTTGTATAAAACGGCCAAACCCCCCTCCATTTTTCTTTGATTCCAGATGTAATCCGGCTGGCAACTAGCTGCTCTGGTCTTCTGCATCACCTGTAACTCATCGGAGTTTGAACTGTGTGGGCGTTCAATTTTCTGTTGGATTTTAGCGAGTCTTTGGGTTCCTCTATTGCGGGGTTTCATTGTTGATATCGGGCCTAGGGAGTTCATCGTCATCGTTACTGATTGAGGTTTCGCTATTCGGGCTCTCGGATTTGGTTTTCTTAACTCATATTATCAACAAAATTTGATATTTGAAGGTCCATTTCTTAACCCGCTCTCTTTTATTTATTTTGGTTTGATGGATTAGTTTTGATTATATGTGATGTGATTATATTTTGTTGGATTTTGTTACGTCGATGCTATGATCGTGATTCTTAGTGATTCGATTGTGGTGGTTTGAGGAACAAATTTAACCTTGTGTTGATTGTTGATTGATTAAAACGAAGCTAGCAGGGGTGGAATTGAGAACTTGATAAAAAGGGGTTGAATTAGATTAATGTAGGTTTGTTATTATTTTTGTTTAATCCGAAATAAGCATAAACATGGTATGAACGTAAAAGAATTATGAAATGTGGAAACGGATAGGCATTATAGGTGTAGGTAGGCAAAAGTTAGGAGTGGTGTGTTGATTGAATGTGTTGAATGTTGAAATGGGGGATGGATGATTTTGTTTTATCGCTTTTGGATCAATTGTACTATTTGATCAGGGAATGCCCCGAAGTATCTGTACATATTTATTCACCGGGGAATGCCCCGACGTACTATGTTGGAGAAGGCGGATCGAGAACAAGGCCCGAGGCATCGGGTAATGCACGGGAGCATAGTTAGGATTAGCGTAGCTTAGATAGGACTTACTTTCGTAGTTTTTATTTATTTTGGACTGTATAACTTGGACTGAATATTATTTTCGTTTTGAATTTTGTGTGATTCGTTTGTTTGCTTGTTTTGTGTGTTATGTCGTTTATACATTCGTAGTACTAAACTAGCCGATACGCTCCATCAAGCGACCATGATTGAACCACGGGATCGAGGGGTGCCTAACACCTTCCCCTCGGTCAACAGAATTCCTTAGTCGGAATCCCTGTTCGCAAACCAGTTTTAAAAGAGTCAAAACCATTTTGAAAAAGAATATCCAAGGGTGACTTGGCACACTCAAATCATGTCAAGTGGAGACTCTGAATAAAAAAAGAAAAATAAGAAAAAATGTAAATAGTCCTTTTTCGAAACAATCTTCATTTTGTCACTTTAGATAATAACAACCCTTTCGAACTTAAAACGAATCATTAGGAGTACGAAAAAGGGGTGTGACAGCTCTGGCGACTCTGCTGGGGAACTTTCAGAATTCAAGCTTTTTTTGGAGTCGTATCGGCTTTGTTTGGCAATACGAGTGTATAAACATTGTTTGTGATTATTATTTGTGTTTTCTTATCGACTTTGTTTGGCATTACGAGTGTATAAACATTGTTTGTGATTATTATTTGTGTTTTCTTTATCACTGTTGTGCGTGTTCCTACTCTTTGTTTACAGTTTTTCTTTATATGTTACCGCTTTATATCTGGCATCATGTGCATAACCAGAGTCATTCTTTCTGCAACAAGTTTGTAGTACACGTGTGTACACGATCTATAGTCGAGTCACCCTTATTTTAGGGGGGAGCCGTTGGGTTGTATAGAGTAGGTGGCCAGTTAAAGCAAGCCGCTATCAACCATACACTCCCCCAAATAGCCTCGTTAGTAAACCCCAGCGTAGGTCAGCCTTCAGGTCATACTTATCTGCATCATCTTGAGACCTAGCGGAACCCACTTGGTCCTTCGTAGGAGACTCACCTCTAAAGCATCTTATGTGCTAAATGTTGCATATCTGAGGGTAACGTGGTCATTTGGCGGATTGATTTGGAAAAAATATGTGTTAGAAGTAAAGTGTGTAGGTAGCGAAAAGTCAAAAAAAAAAAGAAGAGGAAAAAGAAAGAAAGTGAGTCAAAAAAGAAAAAAAAAAGAAGTTTCATGATCTTTAGAGTTCTTTATGGCTTTTATTTTTCATAATTTAAAATTAAAAAAAAAAAGATTTCTTTTACCTTTCGCACTCGCAATCTCAAAAAACATCAAAAAGATTTTCCCTTTATCTCAATTAGCATGCATTCATAAATTCCGAAAAAGATTTTCTTTAGAAGTTTCAAAAATGTTAGTAGTTGTGTCCATTTCATAAAATGAAAATACCAAAAAATAATTTTTCTTCATAGTTGTTGGTGACAGTTTTGTGTGAAGTGTCTAATTGAAAACCCCCCAAAAAAATTATTTTTCATCATCCGTGTGTAATCGCGTCTGTTAAGTCAAGTCTCAGTCCGTTTTAATTGTCCAACTTGGACGAACTACGCATACCTGATTCCCTTCCCTAGGGGCGGGATACGTAGGCAACCCTCGGTGGATCTGGTAATCTTTATTTTGGCCTTTGTCTTAGCCTTAACCTAGGTCTTTTTCCTCATAATTTAGTGTTGTTAGCAAGTCTTAGCCAAGTAGGTTGATTTTATTCAGTGATACTGTTCAGCGAATTGGAGTCATAAAGTGGTCTGTCCCTTCGACATATGTCCGCATCAAGGTCCCAAGGGTTGAGAATCTTTTGCACTTATCAAATTTTTTTCCATTATAGGATGGATCCGTCCACAAATTCTAAAGTCCAAATGGTTGGCAAGGTTCCTAAAAAGTTAATCAAGTGCTGGGCCACGTTCAACTATGTTGACCAGCAAGAGCTAATTAAAATATTAGGTGATCTTACGGAGGTTCTGCATATCTCACCCCGGCCAGATCTGATAGATGCTAAATTGACCTTTTGGGATCCTAGTAATTTAGTGTTTAGGTTCGGAAAGTGTGAGATGACACCTACCTTGGAAGAAATATCCGGTCTGCTCCATTTGCCTTATATTAATAAAGCATGATTCGAGCTCGAAACCACTCGGGCAATAGGTTTCTGCAAGGTTGTGGGTTAAAGAGTAGTAACAGGCATGTAGGTTGTCTGAATCAATCATGGATATCCTTGGATTTTTTATTTGCGAGATTCAGGTCTTTGGAAGGTTTTGACTGCTTTTGGGATGAATTTTATATGACTAAGAAGAAGTGGGAAAGAAAGCGTCTTGAAGTCTTCGCCCTCGCCTTGTTAGGCACTCTAGTGTTTCCACAAGAAGAAAGACATTTTAATACACGTTTGCAATCTGTGGTAATGACTCTATTTCATAAAGATCAAAAGGACAAGGGCGCTAAGCAAAAGGACAAGGTCAGGGTACCCATGATCTTAACAGAAATATATAAGGCTTTAACCGAGGTGAAGGGGGGATGAGATTTTTTTAGGGCAGTAACCTGATATTGCAACTGTGGATGATGGAGCATTTGCATACGCCTTTCTTAGTTAGACCAGATGTGATTGATCATTGTATGCCCAAATGAGTAAAAGTCATGGACCTCAGGATGCGCTTGGATAAATTCTCGCTACCTATGAGAGTCGATGCTTGGATTGAGTATCTCGAGTCAAGGACTGAGGATAATATTTTATGGACCTATTTGTGGCTTCATCCAAAAGTAATCTTGTTGGGTTGTCAGATGCAACTTCTTCTAGTTATGTTAGGGCTTAATTGCACAAGACTATACACTCCTTTTAGGGTAATGAGATAGTTGGGTAGGTCGCAGGATGTACCACCAGTAGTGGATCTTCTAAAGGATGTCGAGTACTTTAAGTACCAACCCTTAGGCGAGAGCAAATACGAGAATTTTTGGAATCGTGCAACAAAGCTAGGAGTGGATACTTTTAAAGAAATTTTGGATAATCCAGGGTACACTCAAAGATATGAGATCTGGGTGCAAACCATACCTCGGGGTATTAGTAGGACATTGCCCTTGCAACTTAGAGGAAGAATACATTGTCGAGGACAGTCAGGATGAAAGTGCGGGGGCCAAAGTGGAGACACTGAGAGTTCAGTTATCAGATTTGCTCAAGACTGTAGAAAGGTGTCAAAACAATCTTTCTAGGTGCACTCTCCATGAGGCGGGGATACATTCCAGAAACTTCTTCCCAAATATCAGGGTGTCTTTGTAGGATATGCTACAGCGTTTGAATGGGAGAAAGAGAACTTCACAGACAAGTCCATCTCAGCCAGGGTCATCACGAAGAGCACCAGTTTGAAGGAGCATTTCTTATCTTTTGTTTAGTTTGAGTCCTTCACTTTTCTACCATTTGTAGTATTTTGTCTTTGTAAGTTGGTGTCAAGTTTGCTTTAAATTTGGAGTCTTTATTAGGAGCATTATGTATGTTGCCATGCTAGTCTAGAATGTCATTCAGTCTTTGTTGATTAGTATCGAGGTTGTCTTAATTTCGTTGTATGTTTTTGTTGTTTCTTTCATCAAAATGTTATGATGTTACATCTTTTTTTTGTTTGTTTGTTTTCAGTTTTTGAAAAAAAAAAAATCTTCAACTTTGTGATATTTATGCATGCGCTGCCTAAACTATGCAATATCTGATTCATGTACAACATGATACGTAGCTAACCTACTTTTGGGTTCGATCTAATCATTTTTGTTTCGTTGTTTTTCATTATTCTTCCTCTTTTAAGGAAAAGCAAAAGCCATAAAGAATGATAAAATGAAGGTAGATAGAGAGAGAAGAAAGGAAAGAAAGGGTGATGAGATAAGAAAGGGAAAGAATAGAGATTAACATAAAAGAAGGGAAATGAGGGCGAAAGAAAAGAGTTGTGTTTGGAGGAAAGAAGCAAATGAGTGTAGATGAAAATTGGGATGATGTTAAAATGACCTCGCTACTCTCAAAGGCTGGTAGAAATGAACATGAATCTAGGACAATTTTACCAATGTAATTCCCATGCTTGTTGCGTGGCCTAATCCTAACGGGTGTCATCTTTGATGAGTATGTTCTTTCAGATAACAGTGGTTGGTTTGCAACACTCTAGCTAGTCACCCGTACTTCACTAGATCAAAAGCAAAGCTCGCCATGGCTGGCAGGGAGATTGAAAATTCGCTCATTGCCCCGGATCAGGATCCTAGGGAAGAAAGTTCAGAACGTAATGATGAGGTAGTAAGGCTCAGTCAATAATTGATAGATTTGCACCGAGCATGGGCTAGTGGCATGCCTCCTCCTTCGCTCCCTGAAGGTTTTGGGAATATCTCTAACTGCTCACCACTCTCTCAGGCGTAATTCTCTGCTCCCACGGAGTCACCTGAGCACGCGCCAGGATTCACTTCGTTACATTATTATCCTGGCACTTCTAGTATGCCCTTGGCAGCTCCCCAACCAAGACCCACTACTCACCCAGCACCACCTATCACACCGGTGTTCGTGGCTCCACCACTACCTGAAGCTCCCACATATGTTATGCATCTGACAATGGGGTTTCCCCAGTCTGCCAGTGAGCCAGTATTGAAGGTTCCTGATAGTCAGTATTATGCCCCGGAGCCTACTTTGAGAATGAATGAACCGTATGGGTACACTCAGATACCTACATTTTCATTTGATACGGAGAAACCTATCGCAACAAAGGAACAGGAAGTCATAGCACGGAAATTGAAAATCTTCGAATAGGCCATGAGGATTTGCAGGGAATCGGAGGTTATAAGAGTGTTTCCTATAAAGATCTTTGCATGTTCCCAGGCGTCAACCTTCTCCTTGATTTTAAAATGCCCAAGTTTGAGAAGTATGCTGGGCACAGTGATCCCGTGGCATACTTGAGACGTTATTGTAACCAATTGAGGGTTGCAGGGGGAAGGGAGGAGTTGCTCATGGCTTTTCTTGGCGAGATTCTTTCTGATCTGGCTTCAGAATGGTTTGTCGATCAAGATATCGACAAATGGAACAGCTGGGATGACTTATCTTTTGAGTTTGTACAACATTTTCAGTATAACGTCGACCTGATTCCGAATGAAAAATCCTTGGTCAACATGAAGAAGAAAAGCACTAAAGGCTTTAGGGAATATGCGATAAGGGGGTGTGAACAGGCCGCCAGGGTAAAGCCTCCAATGAAGGAGAGTAAGCTGGTAGAGGTCTTCATTCAGGCACAGGATGAGACCTATTTTCAACATTTACTTCCGGCAATGGGAAATTCTTTTATTGAGTCCTTAAAATGGGAGAGATGATAGAGGACGGAATCAAGACTGGCCAAATAGTGAGTTTTGCCATATTAAAATCCACCACATAAGTGATTCAAGGTGGATCTAGCACGTTCAGAGGTAAAAAGAAGAAAGAGGACGTGGCGACCGCTATTGCTAGAACCCATTCCTATCCTAAAAGACCACCTCACCCCTATCCCCAATCCAAAACCCAGGTCTATGCCCAAGCTCCATATATTCCTCCTCACTATTACTACTCTCGACAAAACCCATTATATTCCATTCCACCACCCCTTCCTTACCCAGTATATAGCGCACAGCCATATGCCCAAACCCCTTCTTATTCGCAATGACATGCGTAAGCTCCACAAAATCGTCCATCAGCTCCACCAAATTACCAAAACCCCTCCAGACCCGATTTTCAACCCAAGCCCGATTACAAGAAAGAGAAGGCGGTCAAAAATCAATTCACACCTCTTGGGGAGTCATATACTAGCTTGTTTGATAGGTTGAGAAAGATGAAGGTCTTAAGCCCAATTGAAGGAAGGCTTACAAATCCACCTCCAAGGAATCTCGATTATTCTTTAAGGTGTGCATACTGTTCTGACATGCCAGGCCATGATATCAAGAAATGTTGGCATTTAAAGAGAGTTGTCCAAGATTTAATTGACACAAATCAGATGCTAGTCCAGACCCCGGAGGTTCCGAACATTAACCAGAATTTGCTGCCAACCCATGCTGAAACCAATATGTTAGAATTGATATATGATGGAAAAGAGTCGTCAAGATGTTATAATCCTATTCTCAAGATATAGACCACTGAGGAAAAATCGATGAATGTAGCAGAGTCTTTGAAAACAGTGTCATTAAGCCAAGAAGGAATGGGAGAAGATAAAGCCCCAGAAAGCACAAAGAAACCCTTGATCATAGTGCAAGGTGCCAGAAGATATGTTGATTTAAGTCAGGATAAACCTAAGTTGACAATGGTAGGAGCTCTGGGTAAGCCCATCTTGACGGTGAAAGGGGCATTGGTAGCACCTATTATCCTTAAACTGGTGACCCAACCTCCAATAGTTGATACGAAAAGGGTTCCCTAGAACTATGGGCGGACTCTGATGACCTATCAGGGAAAGGAAGTAGTGGAAAATGTAGATGAGGTAGGGGGTTTAACTGGGTCAGGAAGATGCTTCGTGCCTGAAAGTTTAAGGAAGTCCAAGCCAATTATGAGTGGACCTTTATCTATCAAAAAACCTGTCACCAAAGAAGAAGCCAAAGAATTTTTTAAAAAGATAAAGTTGCCAGAGTATTCAATAATAGATCAGTTGAAGAAAACCTCTGCTCAAATTTCTCTCTTATCTTTGTTGTTGCATTCCAAGGAACATCGTGATATTATATTGAAGGTATTAAATGAAGCATATGTTCCTAGGGAGATTACAGTAAATCAACTTGAGAAAATGGTTGGAAAAATATTTAAGGTTAATCGGATCAGCTTCTCTGATGATGAATTGCCTTTTGAAGGTACAGGGTGTAACCGGGGCCTTTACAATACAGTGAAGTGCGAAGATTTATACGTCACTCATATCATAATAGATGGAGGTTCAGGTGCAAATATCTTCCCTATTTCTACTTTGCTAAAGTTGAATATTGATGCTTAGAGGATCAGGCCCAACAATGTATGCTTCAGGGCTTTTGATGGTGCAAAATTAAATTCCATTGGCGAAATAGAACTAATTCTACTTATAGGGCTTGTCGAATTTGCCATAGAGTTTCAAGTATTAAATATCGAATCCTCTTACAATCTGTTATTGGGAAGACTGTGGATCCACAAGGCCAAGGCGGTTGCATCTACATTGCACCAGATAATTAAGATTGAGAATGACAGGCAAGAAATGGTTATTCACGGTAAAGGAGATTTATCCACCTACAAAGATTTTCCCTTGTCTCTTATTGAAGCAAACAATGTAGAGGAGACATTTGTATATCAAATTTTTTATACAGTGCCAGTGGATTGTATCCTTGAAGGGCAGGTTATATCGGGACCACAATTGTCATCCGCTTCTATCATGATGGTGAGTGAACTTTTGAAATACGGATTTGAGAAAGGAAGGGGTTTGGGAGCGTCTCTGCATGGTATAGTTCATCCCATATGTCCGAATGAGAACATGGGCACTTTCGATCTGGGATTTAAGCCTACGGCTGAAGATCTGAAGAAATCCAAGGGAAGAAAAAAGAAAACATGGTCACTCGCTCGCCCAATGCCACTACTCAGTAAATCATTTGTTAAGAGCGGTATCACGAAGCATGTAAAATTTGAAGCTGAATTAGTTGATGACTTCCAGAACCTTTTTATTAAAGTTGATATGGTTGAAGCAGGAGAAGGTACCAGTAAGGTAGGTGTGCAGTTCATTGGCCCATCTGTCCGTCTCAACAATTGAGAAGTCACTCCTTTCCCCGTCAGGAGGGAGTTTTGGTAGTTCATTTTATTTTTCTTTTTGTTTATCCGAGTTATTCTAGGGTTGTAATTTGGAATTTAGCTTGTTTATATTCTGTTGTTTGTGTTTAAACCCTTCTATCTTTCCCTTTTAAATGAAATGCAATGTCCCTCTTATTTTGTGTCTAATTGTCTTTTTCTTTATACAGTTCTCTTTATGTTGATTCTAATGACATAGCAAGCATGTGAGATTTTTAGCCTGATCTTAAAATCCAAACTAATCAAGATATAATGAAGCAAGAGGGGGAATATGATGAAGAAAAGGCACTAGAAGAAATAAGCAAAGAGTTGAAACATTTTGAAGACAAACCGAATCCTAATTTGAATGAAACTGAGCCAATCAATCTAGGGAATCAAGAAGATGTTAGGGAAACTAAAATCAGTGTACATGCTTTGCCACAATTAAAAGATGAAATGATTCAAGCATTAACTGATTATAAGGATGTTTTTGCATGCTTTTACGATGATATGCCTGGTTTAAGCACTGAATTAGTGGCCCATAAATTGCCAACTGATCCCGCATTCCCTCCTGTCAAACAGAAGTGTGAGGAATTTTAAAACTAATGTAAGTATTAAAATCAAAGAGGAAATCATGAAACAATTTAAAGCCAAAGTAATTCGAGTGGCTCGTTATCCCATGTGATTATCCAATGTTTTCCTATCCCAAAGAAAGATGGAAAAATTTGGGTATGTGTTGATTACCGTGATTTGAACAGACCAAGTCTGAAAGATGATTTTTCGTTGCCCAGCATGCATATTTTGCTGGAAAACTGCGCTAAACATAAGGTTGCCTCTTTTGTGGATTGCTAAGCCGGATACCACCAGATTATTATGGATGATGAAGACGCGAAGAAGACGTCTTTTATCACACCATTGGGGACCTATTGTTATCAAGTGATGTCGTTCAGTTTGAAGAATGCTGGAGCAATATACATGAGAGTCATGACCACTATGCTTCATGATATGATGCATAAAGAGATTGAGGTCTACATAAAAGATGTGATTATTAAGTCAAAAAGTCAAGCTGACCATTTTAAAGATTTAAGAAAGTTTTTTGAAAGGCTTCGCAGGTATAATCTCAAGCTCAACCCGGAAAAATGTGTATTTGGAGTTCCGTCTGAAAAGCTGTTGGGGTTTATAGTCAGTCGTCGGGGAATTGAATTGGATCTCTCAAAAATCAAAGCCATTCAGGATTTGCCCCCGCCCAAGAATAGGACGGAGGTGATGAGTTTTCTTGGTAGACTGAACTACATTAGCAGGTTTATTGCTCAACTCACAACCACTTGTGAGCCCATATTCAAGTTGCTGAAAAAGAGTGTTGTGGTAGAATGGATTGAATAATGTCAAGAAGCATTCGACAGAATCAAAAGATACATATCAAATCTGCCCATGCTGGTACCACCGGAGCCTGGTAAGCCTTTGATCTTATATTTATCAGTCATGGATAATTCTTTCAGTTGTGTCCTGGGTCAACATGATGTCACAGGCAAAAAAGAGCAGTCTATTTATTATCTTATCAAGAAGTTTTCCATATATGAGGCCAGGTATACTCTTGTTGAAAGGACGTGTTGTGCCCTAACTTGGGTAGTGCATAAGTTGAAGCATTATCTCTCATCTTACACTACTTATCTCATCTCCTGCATGGATCATTTGAAGTATATTTTTCAGAAGCCTATGCCAACAGGTCGATTGGCAAAGTGGCAAATATTTTTTACCGAGTTTGACATTGTATATGTGACCTCGAATAGCCATGAAAGCCCTAGCCTAGGCAGATCATCTTGCTGAGAATCCCATTGATGAGGAGTACGAGCCATTAAAGACATATTTTCCTGATGAAGAAGTGTCGTGTGTTGATGAAGTCATTATAGATGCTGATCCAGGTTGGGAGTTATTTTTTGATGGAGTTGTCAACATGAAAGGAGTCGGAATAGGTATAGTTCTTATCTATGACGCGGGGCAACATTTTTCAATAATAGCACAACTTCAATTTTATTGTAACAATAACATAACGAAATATGAAGCTTGCATTCTGGGTTTCAGGCTAGCTGTTGATATGGGAGTCCAAGAACTTGTAGACACCTAATTCCGTCCCTCCCAAAGACCCAAGTTACAAATTTTCATCCCTGTCTTACCACGTGCCCTCACCCGTATGATTGTATCCCATAAAAATACAAAAATAACAAACCCACTAACAAACCTAATCCCCAATTATTCTTTTGTAACAAAATTAACCACTGCTCCTATCAATTTTGGACAACACATCACTACCCCATGCCCCATATCCTACCCCACCTACCCTACCCCAATACCCACCAACATATATACAATCACCCATATACACAACAGAGGAGGACATAGGATCAATCATCTTTAACCATACAAAATGTCATATACACATTCATCATCGAAAAAAAGCTTCACTGGAATATGTGCAACAGTAGCAGCCAACGATGCCGGAGTTCGGTGAACTCGACAACCATCCACCTCTCTCCCTCTCTCTACCATCTCTCTCTCTCTCCAAAACTAAAAATAAAAAAAGCAACGCCACCGCCCCCATCGGCGACAACAGCGCCGACGCTGTTGCCGCTCCTTCTCTCGTCCTCCTCTTACTCTGCTCAAACGCCAACCAGCCAGAGACGGTGCCACCTCAAAAGGCCAACATGAGATGCTCCTCCAGCCGCCGACCTGACCCGATCTCTCTCCGACGACGGCAGTAGGCATCGAAAACAGTGAAGCCGGTGACCAATCAATGACACCCAACCTATTTTCCATCAATTCTGGTGAGATTCGAGTTGGGTCCGATGAGATTTCACGTATGGGTCTTCTCGATTTTTTATAATTTCAGTCTCAGTTCTTTTGATATTTCTTATTTCTTAGGGTTTTAAATCCATCCGAGTTTGCTATTCCTCGATATCGAGTTGGTTTGGTTCGTGCAAGGTTAGTTGAAAATCGATGGTTTGGGGTTTCGAATTTGAGATCTTGGGTTGTTTTTTATTTCTATTCGGGTTTGTGGGTCATTCATTGTGAGGCTTTTTCATTGTTTTCCAATCTGTCCAGTTGAATTCAGTATCGAGTTTGGAGTTGTTGGTTATCAAGGTTCAAATCGAGAGTTTTGGATCTGACTTTGTCTTTTGATCACATATTTTGGCACAATAAAAGCTTCAATCGAGGTCCAACTCTACACTTTCTCTTATCTATTTTATTATTTGGGATGTTTTGTATTTTGATTTGGATGTTCGTGTGTGGTTTGATTTTTATTGGTGATGAATAACTATTTGTATTGATTGGTTGTTGATTTCGTTGGTTACGATTGTGTGTGATGTGAATGATGGATATTGAGTTTATAGTAATCGTGATTGTAGAAATTTTGTGTTAAAAATGGAATTGGGGGTGGGAATTAAAAATTGCTAAAATGAATGTCGATTAATTTTGATGCATGGATAATGTTAAACACGACAGAATTGGGATATGTTGAACTTGGATCAGCAAATGTAGGCCGGGTAGTCAAATTTAAAAATAATGATTTATTGGAGTGTTTGAATATATGCATGAATGATACTTTCTACTTTATTGCACGAAAAGTTTAAATTGTACTCATTTGGCCGGGGAATGCCCCGAAGGATTTGTATTGATTTACCTGGGGAATGCCCCGAAGTACCTTGTACTTGGAAGATGTTCGTGGTGAAGGCCCGAGGCATCGGGTGAAGCATTAGAGCGTAGCATAGGATTAGTCTAGGATAGAAAAGATTTATATTTCCGCATTATTTATTTTTTGGACTGTATAATTGGACTGGACTTTACATTTTGGATTGTTTTGTTTTGTTTATTGTTTGATTATTTTGCATGCTTTTGTGTGGTTTATACATTTCGTAATGCCAAAATAGTTGATACACTCTACCAAGCGACCGTGGTTGAACCACGAAATCGAGGGGTGCCTAACACCTTCCCCTCGGTCAACGGAATTCCTTAGCCGGAGTCTCTGTTCGCAAAACCAGTTTAAAAGTCAAATGGTTTCGAAATGGGTTTTCTAAAGGTGACTTGGCACACCGGATTATGCCAAGTGGGGACTCTGAATAAAAAATGTAAATAATCCTTTTTCAAAACAAATTTTCATTTCTTGTCACTTAAATAATAAAACTCTTTTGGACTTTAAACTAAAATAACCATATCTTTTTAGAGTACGTAAAAAAGGAGGTGTGACAGCTCTGGCAACTCTGCTGGGAATCTAGTGAGAATTTGAGCTTATTTTTTAGTCGTATCGGCTTTGTTTGGCATTACGAGTGTATAAGCTTGTTTGTGATTTTATTTGCGTTATTGTTTTCACTTTTGTGCGTTTTTCGTGCTCTGTGTTTATAGTATTTATCCTATGTGTTACCGCTTTATATCTGTCATCATGAGTCCTTCCCCCGGCCTTCTTTCTGCAACAAGTCCATAGTACACGTGTTGTACACAACCTCTAGTTGATTCACCCTTATTTTAGGGGGGAGCCGTCGGTATTATGGAGTAAGTGGAAAGCAAAGCAGCCACTATCGACCATACGCTCTCCCGAACAGCCTTGTTAGTGAACCACAATGTAGGTCAGTCTTTAGGTCATGCTTATGTGCATCATACGGAGACCTAGCAGGACCCACATGGCCCTTTGTAGGAGACTCCCCTCTAAAGCATCCCTACGTGCTAACTGTTGCATTTTTAAGGGTAACGTGGTCATTTGACTGACTGACTTTAAAAAAATAATTGTTAGGAGTAAGGTGCGTAGGCAAAAACGAAAAAGAAAAATAGAAAAAGTGAGTCGAAAAGAATGAAAAAAAAGAGAGGAATGTCGTAGTTATTTTAGAATTCTTTATGGCTTTTGTTCTTCACAATTCAAAAACTCAAAAAGATTTTTTTACGTTTTGCAAAAAACCAAAAAAATAAAAAAGAGAAAAAAAGTTTATTTGCCTTTTCTACTTATTTGTCAAAAACAAAAATACCAAAAAAGATTTTTTCTTCATAATTGGTGGTGTCAGTCTTAGTTAAAGTGTCTAGCTGAAAATCCAATTGTTTTTTTTCGTTTGTTTTTGGTAGTGTCTCTTAAGTTAGAATCAATTTATTAGTTAATCATTAATTGTCAAATCTGAATGAACTACGCATACCTGATTCCCTTTCCTCGGGTTGGGATACGCAGGCAACCCTTGGTGGGTCCGGTAAATCTTTCTGTTGGGCTTTGTCTTCTTATTAGCCTAGGTCTCTCGCCCCGTAATCTAGAGTTGTTTGCGAAGTAGACTGATTTCGCTCAGTACTTCTGTTCGGCAAATTGGAGTCATGAATGTGGTTTGTCCCATCGACATATGTTTGCGTCAAAAATCCCAAGGGTTGGAAATCGCCTACTCCTGTCGAATTTTTTGAGATAACGTCTTATGGGTTAGGTGATCTTACGGAACTTCTGCATGTTACCCCTCGTCAAGATTTAATAGAGGCTTTGTTGACCTTTTGGGATCCGAGTGGTTTGGTATTTAGGTTTAGGGAATGTGAAATGACTCCTACTTTGGCAGAAATATCTGGTTTGTTGCATTTGCCCTATATCGAGAAGGATATGATCCGAGCACGAAATCATACTGGCGTGAGATTTTTGCAGCATGTGGTTTAAAAAGTAAGGGTATCCGTTTGGGTTGTTTAAGTGATTCGTGGGTTTCCCTAGATTTTTTGTTCGCTAGATTCGGGCCCTCGGAAGGTTTTAATTGCTTTTGGGATGAATTTCATGTGATTAAGGAGAAGTGGGAGAGAAAGCGTCTTGAAGTCTTCACCCTCACTTTGTTAGGTACTTTAGTGTTTCCACTACAAGAAAGACGTATTAATACTCGTTTGCAATCTGTGGTGATGGCCCTATTTCATAAGGATCAAAACGACAAGGGCATTAATCAAAAGGGCAGGTTCACTCTCATACCCATGATCTTAACAGAAATATATAAGGCTTTAACTGAAGTGAAGGGGGGAAGGAGATTTTTTTAGGGCAGTAACCTGATATTGCAGTTATAGATGATGGAGCATTTGCATGCGCCTTATTTAGTTGGACCAGACGTGTTAGATCGTTGTATTCCCAATCGAGTGAAAGCCATGGACTCCAGGTTGCGTTTGGATAAATTCTCGTTACCCACGGGAGTCGAGGCTTGGATTGAATTTCTTGAATCAAGAACCGGGGATAACATTTTGTGGACTTATCTGTGGCTTCACCCAAAGATAGTATTGTTGGGTTGTCAGACGCAGCTCCCTTTAGTTATGTTAGGGCTCAATTGCACTAGACCATACAACACTTCTAGGGTAATGCGCCAGTTGGGTAGGTGATAACGCTCAATCTACAGCTCTCGTTTGAGTGTAAAGCGGTCGTTAGCAAATATAGAACCCAACCTGGGTTGGGTGTCGATCCCACAGGGAATAGCTTGGCCAACAAGTAAGCAAAATTAATAGACTTTTGGTGCAAGTCTCGTAAGAAGGGGGGATTGTAATAAGTAACCAAAGTAATGAAATAAAAGCTGAAAATAATAAAGTAAAAAGAGAGTATTTCGTAGGTTGTGAAACAATGAGAATTGAAGCGTTGGGGTTATGTCCACCTTCTGAGGTATACGTCTCTATTGGCTATGAGTGTGTAGAGTCTTGACATGCAATTGCTTATAGAGAATTGTAGTCGATGGTAAATCCAAGCGTCTCTCGACCTAAACAAGGACTATTTCACTTTAACTCTCTCGAGCTTAAAGTGTGTCTAACGGTACGAATTCTCCAAGAGGTTAGTCCAGTTACGGCACTAGCTTTTTAATAGGAAAGGGTGTCCTACTACCTTGACATTATCTCTTTTCCAGACAAATAACCTTTCTCTCGAACAAGTTAAATGTTAGACTGGCGTATTCTTGCGTTTGCAACCGCAAAGAATGTAGATTAAGATGAAGAGAATAATGATATAAGCAATATACTTGTCTTGAACTCACAAACTCATAGCTATAGATAGTAACTCATTCGGCTTCCATAACCCCAACTAAGAGGTTTAGTTACCCATGAATGCGAAGGATATCACGATTTGCATGGTTGATGGCGTGAGCAGTAGATGATAGGCGTGTGGTTTTGGTGATTCCCTAGCAAGTAATGATTCTCTTGTTGTGGAATTTAAGAATAGAAGAGTAGATTAGAAGCGTTTGTAGTGGAAGATGAGAGAGATGGAAGAAAACTAATTGTTGAATTAAGTGGAGAATGCTTGAATGAATTTCTCCATGTCTCAAATCTCTAGCATGATAGGGTATTTATAATACTCCTATCCTACTCCTACTAAGCTAATGAAATAAATAACCAAATCCTAATGTACTAATGAAATCCTTGACCCAAATGTACTAGGGTAAGGTTACAATATCATAATCCAAATAGAATAGTAAAACACATAACCTAATTATACTAGGTTAATGTATCCTTGTAAAAATCCAGCTTTGTATCTGTAAGTCCCCAAAGTCTTCAGAATTGCTGTTTTAGCCCGGGACAGATTTTCCATGCAGCAGATTTGGTCCTTAGGCGTCCAGCTCCCTTCTACTTCGTTTGTGAGCTTTCTTTTGCGTCAAGTAAGCCGTAAAATGCTGTATTTTGCATCATTTATACCTGAAACTTTCCTAATCATGTTTGTTAGCTCATTTACAGGAAAAAGGACTAAAAGTGCATGAAATAGATAATTAGTTCTCAAAACTAGGCTAAAATATGGGCAAAATATATTGATATAGGCGCGTAAATTCGCCTATCATCAACACCCCACACTTAGAGCTTTGTTCGTCCTCGAACAACATATCATGTCCTGCTAAGCATCGACTTAAGGTTTTTACAGCAACAACACAAAACATTTATCAAGACAGGCACAACGATTGTCAACAAAGAGTAGCTTTCTGATTATAAGTAGAAACAATTTAACCTCAAGCATAGACTCGTGATGGTGATCAACTCGCATGCAAACGTTAAGGTGCATAGAATCATATACAACTATCCAAAGCTCATCAACCATGTGTGTCTCACAATATAATACCCATAGTCACTCACAAGTATAGCGTATTTTTTTCAAACATGGGTATCAAAGTGTCCTTGCACTCACTCTCACAAAAAGTTCATATGTAGCAACTAATGACCATAGGCTTGCCTTTAATGTAGTACTCCACTAAATGTCGGAATGTTAAGGTTAGGATCAAGTAGGTCTTTTGATGGTTGTAATGTAGGCTAAGGGACGGGTAGGATCAACTATTTTGGCCAGAAATAGTGACTAAGTTCCTAAGCGCTTTAATACATCACATTGTATCATTGACACTTTTTTCTTTCAACCTTTCTTATTTCTTTTATTCTACCACCCTTTTTCTCCTCTTTTTGTTTTTCAATTCTAAGAACAACTCACTTTTCAGCTTTCTTTTCCTTTTTCTTTTCACAACATACCTCTTATGATAGCACTTTCTTTTTCATAGTACATTCAAGCACCATTACAATTTAAAGCATTATACTCACCCAATTTCCTCTTATGTTGTCACATGACTTTTTCACTTTAAAGCACTTAGGAATTTGGATCAAATTACGGTCTTGAAAGAAATGGATTAGGCTTACATACAAGGTTGTCAAAGAAATAGGCTAAAGGTTCAAAAGGGTTTATCTAGGATGATGTCTATGGGTAGGTAAAACTGAAGATAAACAAATATAGGTTGCCAAAGAAATGCCTAAATCATATCCTAACTTACACTCCTTATTTTCGCTTTGCATACATACCAGGCAAGTTCTAGCATCAGCCACATACATAGAAGATACTATTAATCTCACACACACAAGGCACATGGTCGACTTGATTGGAAGTAATATAGACTCTCGACCCAACAAGTGAAGGAATTGAATCACGCAATATCACATAATGAGTCACAACTAGAGCCTAAACGTCTCAATAGTCACAATTGTAACACATACTCTTGTTATAATCTCATGCTGCCTATCAAAATAATTTCATGCGAAGCTAGAAAAAATTTGACTGCTAAAAAAATTAAAAAAAACGTTGAATGAAAAAAAACAAAAAGAAAAACGGACTCAAAAAAAACAAACACAGTAAACAAACAAACATAAAAACATAGGTGCAAACAAAGAAGTATAGCATGCGATTCTGCCACCCCACACTTAGACAGGACACTGCCCTCAGTGGAAAATAAATTCGAAGAACCTGGTTAGTCGGACCCTTCATCAATGTCGGGGGTCATACCCCCTTCGTCGGAATCATCATAAGAGTCATCGTCAGAGTTCTCCTCATCATCAGAATTAGGCAAGCGTCTATCATCATCAGTTGGCACATCATCGTCTAGAGGTTCCTCAAAATATACTCCCACTCCACACATCTCCCGTGCATGCCTGTTCATTGGGTAGTCGTAGTCCAGCTGTTGGAGCTCTTCAGCAGTTGGAATACGTCCACCACTCATCATAGTAAATCGTGTCATGCCATAGAGATGACGGAAGAAACTCTCATCACGAGCATGTCTCTCCGCAGTAGTAAGGTTGACTCCATGAGATGTTTCAGCATCTTTGACCTTGGTGAGGTCAACCTTCTTTGGGTTATGTGGGAGTTTGTGGTCAGCGGGTTCCTCTTCGATATCTTCCTTTCGCAAGATTGCTGTCAACAAATTGCCAAATGTGAAATGGGACCTTTTGTGGAGTCTGGCCTTCCTCATGGTAGATCGAATGATTGCCCCAACATTGATAGGGACATTTGTCATCAAAGCATAGACCAAACACACTCTATCTCTCGATATCTTGGTGTATTGAGTCCCAGGAATAAGGCATGAGTTGACAATGCGCATCCAGATTCTTGCTTCCCTATTTAGTGGAGCATAGGGGAAGGTGTTGTGATGGCCTGTTTCCTTATGTCTGCCCCATCTTGCCATTGATCTAATTCCACAAAGCATGTGTCGTATCGCTCTGTAAGGAGGCCTGCTGTACAGCTCTTTGTATGGTGCAGGGTCGACCGAAGGTAGGCCAAGAAAAGAGTTGATCCAATCTGCTGTAAGCTGTAACACTTGGCCCCGAATTTTCACTTCGTTGCCTGTTGTGTTTGGCGACCAGTTGGCATAAAATTCTCTTGTCAAGTCAAGATTGCACTCTCCCATGTCGCGGAAGATGAAATCTAGCTTCAAAGCCATTATTTTAGCCAACATTTGCGGCTCCTTCTTTGCTAAGGTCTCCTTGTTGATCAAGTCGACGTGCACATATTTCTTTTCTTTGTTGTTGTTGTACCATGCTTTGGCTTCTTCCTCAAGAACCCATTTTATTCCGAACATTCTGCGTGGTAGGTGCGCCGAGGATGATTCTCCTTGGTCTTTTCGACTTCTCTTTTTGCCCTTTTGGGACGTGGTAGCCATTTCCTTGCTTTGCCTTGCCTTAGGTGCCATTGTACCTGAGACTAGAAATAACATAAGTTGCAGCACAATCTCACTTTATACAATCTATATGCAAGCACTAGGGGTACCACCCCACACTTAATCTTGTTAGCACAAATCAGTGAAGTGAAAGTGGTCGAGTACTCAGATTTTGTCGACATACGTTTTAGGATTGTATTCCGACAAGAAAATCAGCATTGCATCACTTATTTGCAGCCATTGGACTACTTTCATGGTGGATATAGCAACACTATAACATAGGGGATACCACGTGGAATCGTTATTCGTACAACAAGCACAACCTCCTAAGTTGATAGGCACTATAATCTTATCCCGATGGCCGGGAAAGTCCATTATGTAAGCATCCAAACAACACTCTTAAGCAATATTCATAGCCATATATATTCAGCAAATATCATAACAATGCTTTCGAAACAAAATTCAAGTCGGAAACAAGTCAAGAATTCCCTACGTATATATTCAATCACACGATATTGCAACAACTATCCAAACACATGAACATCACCAGCCATATCACATGATTTCGCAATTTATAATAAGCGTAGCAATGTAGTACTTACGATAAATAGATGAAGAATAAGAGAGTACTTACTTGCTTGAAGCTTGTGGAGAAGTTGTTGTGATTTGGAAGAGCAAAAGAAGAAAATTTTGAGAGGATTTGGAGTGATATGCGGCGCCTTTAGGGTTGTTTCTAATGTGGTTGTGTTATAAAACCAAGTCCCCTTTATATAGGAAGAGTATGGGTCGGGTTATGACCCATTTACAATCAGATTTGGGGACAAAATCACCACATATGCGGCGCATATCTCTTGGCATATCAATGACATATGCGGCGCATTGTCCATGGCATAATGGGACATATGCGCCGCATAGTCTATGGCATTTCTAGACATGTGCGCCGCATAGTCTATGGCAGATGAGATACTGAGACCAAATGCCATAGCATAGGCGGCGCATAGTCAAAAGCATACCTAGGAATAGGCGGCGCATAGTGTATAGCACACTAGATTCCGAGTCCTTAGGCTATAGAATAGGTTGTGCATCGTTCGTGGCCTATTTTTACCAAGGCCTAGCCTTCCTCGAAGCCTATTTTAACGTGAGAAAGGCCCAATCCATATCCTTATGCATCACCATTCCTAACTTACCGATTTTACCATACAATGAGTCCAAATCGTCGATTGAGATCAATCTCCTCGTCGCATACTTCTTGCACCTATTTTTGCTCAAAACCAAACGAAAACGATTAGTACGATGGGTTGCCTCCCACCTAGCGCCTTGGTTTTGGTCGTGGCACGACTCTTATTTTCGGATTTTCATTTATCAAAAAGAAAAAATACTAAAACGACGAAATGATAAAACGATAAAACGACAAAACGATAAAACGATAAAACGATAAAACGATGGGTTGCCTCCCATCTAGCGCCTTATTTATTGTCGTGGCTCGACGTAGTAATCTCGAGTACTTAGACTTCGTCGAGGTAAGTGATGGCCATGTCATTCATCGAGTCAAGAGGACCGATATATGGCTTGACACGTTGGCCATTCACTTTGAAGATAACACCCTCATTGTTTTCCAATTCGACTACTCCAGACGAGTAGACTTGAATGACTTTAAATGGACCAGACCATTTCGATTTTAACTTACCTGGGAAGAGCTTGAGTCTGGAATTAAAGAGTAGAACCATGTCACCTTTTTGGAAGTTTCGTCGAACAATCCGCTGATCATGATACTTCTTCATCCGCTCCTTGTATAAATCTGATCTTTCATATGCATGGAGACGAAATTCATCTAGTTCGTTCAGCTGCTCCAACCTCAGGTTCTTCACATCATCCCAATTCAGATTCAAGTGCTTCAATGCCCACAATGCCTTGTATTCAAGCTCGATGGGAAGATGACAAACCTTCCCATAAACTAGCTGATAAGGAGACATGCCAATGGGTGTCTTGAATGCAGTCCTATACGCCCATAGTGCATCATCTAGCTTACGAGACCAGTCCTTCCTATTCGCATTAACCGTCTTGGCAAGGATTTGCTTGATCTCGCGATTGGAAACCTCAACTTGTCCACTAGTTTGGGGATGATATGGCGTCGCCACCTTGTGTTGCTTGAATCCATACTTCGCCAATACAGACTTGAATAGCCTGTTGCAAAAGTGAGATCCTCCATCACTTATGATAGTAGGAGGTACTCCAAAGCGAGAGAAGATATTCTTCTTTAAAAATGATACAACACGCTTTCCTTCGTTGTCGGCCAATGCTACAGCTTCAACCCATTTTGACACATAATCCACAGCAACCAAGATGTACTTCATTCCAAACGAATTCACGAATGGTCCCATGAAATCAATACCCCACACATCAAAGAGTTCTACCTCCAGAATTTTGGACATGGGCATTTCATGGTGTTTTGAAATAGCACCTTGACGTTGGCATTGGTCACACCTTCTCACATAGTCGTATGCATCTCTGAATATTGTAGGCCAATAATAACTACTTTGCAAGACTTTCCTTGCCGTTCGATTTCCTGCATGATGTCCTCCAACTTGCGAAGTGTGGCATGCTTCCAATATAGTAGGCACTTCTTCATGGGATATACATCGTCGAATGATACCATCCGCGCATCTTCGAAACAAATAAGGCTCATCCCAATAGTAGTGCTGAACGTCATGCATAAACTTCCTCCTTTGGTGGTAAGATAAATTGGACGGTAACACATTACTCACCACGAAATTTGCAAAGTCGGCATACCATGGTAATTTCTCCATTGTTGTCGCTAGTATCTCCTCGTCAGGGAATGCATCATCAATCTGATTTTCTGGTTGCGCTACATGCTCATTCTCAAGTCTAGATAGGTGATCAGCCACTTGGTTCTCGCAACCTCTTCTATCTTTGACTTCGAAATCAAACTCTTGCAGCAGCAATACCCATCAAATCAGCCTTGGTTTTGCATCCTTCTTTGTCATTAGATACCTAAGAGTTGCTTAGTCTGTATGAACGATCACCTTAGTACCCAATAGATAGGCACGAAATTTCTCAAACGCATACACAACCGCTAGGAGCTCTTGTTCAGTAACAGTGTAGTTCCTTTGGGCTTCATTTATGACCTTACTTGCATAATAGATAGGATGAAACAATTTCTCCTTTCTCTGTCTAAGAACAGCACCAACGGCTACACTACTAGCATCACACATGACTTCAAACGGGAGTGTCCAATCTGGTGCTACCATGATAGGGGCTTCAATAAATTTTCCTTTAAGGCATTCGAATGCCTTTAAGCAATCGTCATTAAAGTCAAACTTCGCATCTTTCTCCAATAGTTTGCACAATGGACTAGAAATTTTGGAGAAGTCTTTGATGAATCTACGATAAAACCCAGCGTGGCCAAGAAAACTACGAACTCCCTTCACTGATATTGGAGGCGGTAGCTTCTCAATTACCTCTATTTTGGCGCGATCAACCTCTATTCCTCTTTCGGAGATCTTGTGCCCAAGAACGATTCCTTCTTTTACCATGAAGTGGCACTTCTCCCAATTCAGCACAAGGTTGAACTCTACACATCTTTGCAATGCCATGCTCAAGTTTGCCAAACATGCTTTGAAAGACTCACCAACAACTGAAAAGTCGTCCATAAATACCTCCAAAGTGTCTTCAACCATATCAGAGAAAATAGACATCATACAACGTTGAAAGGTGGCTGGTGCATTACACAACCCGAATGGCATGCGTTTGAAGGCAAAAGTACCATATGGGCATGTAAACGTTGTCTTCTCTTGGTCTTCAGGTGCAATACAAATCTGATTATAACCTGAATAACCATCCAAGAAGCAAAACCATCCTTTCCCCGCTAATCGATCTAGCATTTGGTCCATAAATGGCATGGGGAAGTGATCCTTGAGTGTCCAAGAATTCAGCTTGCGGTAGTCCATGCATACTCTCCATCCAGTAACGGGCCTGAGTGGAATAAGCTCATTCTTTGCATTCGCGACCACCGTCATACCTCCTTTCTTGGGAACACATTGCACAGGACTCACCCATGTACTATCGGAGATAGGATATACAACTCCTGCGTCTAACCACTTGATAATCTCCCTCTTCACCACTTCTTGCATTGGTGGGTTTAATCGTCTTTGATTTTCAATGGTGGGTGTGCACTTTTCTTGAAGCTGAATTTTATGTGTGCAAATCCCAGGTGGAATACCAATAACATCCGCAATGGTCCATCCAATAGCTCTAATATACTTGCGTAAGATTGCAATAAGAGCTGCAACTTGTTGCTCGCCCAAATCGGCTGCTACAATGACTGGAAGAGTGTTTCCGCTTCCTAAGAAGGCGTACTTCAAATGGCTTGGCAGCTCCTTCAATTCTAACGTGGGTGGTTCTTCAATAGACTGCTTAGCTGGTGGTGTGGGTCGATTCTTGAGATCAAGATCCAGCTTCTTGGGAGTATAACGATATGTTCCTAATCCCGATAGAGCACAAATATCTTCATCAGAAATTTCAGCATCATCATTCTCTCCTTTCATGAGCGAAATCTCCGAAGGATCATCAAGAATTCGCTCTTCAGCAAGTAACTCGTTCTCATCATCAAAGACAACATCAGCCACAGAAAATACACTCAGATCTTTGGGTTGCTTCATTGATTTGCAAATGTCAAAACGAACCACTTCGTCATTTATTCGGAATGAAAGTTCGTTAGCTCTCAAATCTATGAGCACACTTCCCGTAGCAAGGAAAGGGCATCCCAAGATTATGGGAACCTCTGAATCTGCTTCACAATCCAAGATGACAAAGTCTGCTGGAAAGATAAATGAAGAAACCTTTACCAAGACATCGCATAGAATACCAACCGGTCGTTTTACCGACCTATCCGCCATAACAAGCCTCATATTAGTTGGTGTAGGATCTCCTAACCCCAACTTCTTGTAGATCTATAATGGAATCAAGTTGATGCTGGCTCCTAAGTCACACAATGCTTTAGCAAAGTCCAAAGATCTGACGGTGCAAGGAATCGTGAAAGCTCCGGGGTCGGCCTTCTTCTGAACTATCGATCGGGTAGCAATTGCACTACAATGATGCACATCATCTTTCAGCTCATAACTTGCTGCCCTCTTCTTAGTCAAAAGATCTTTCATAAACTTCGCATACACAGGCATTTGTTCAAGTGCCTCTACCAATGGGACATTAATGGTCAGCTGTTTCAACATAGTCATAAATTTGCTGAACTTAGTGTCATCGGCCACCTTCGTCAATCTTTGTGGAAAAGGTGGTGGTGGGTATGGAAGTTTTCTCTCCATGGCTTTCTTCTCCTCTTGCTTCCGTTTATTATTTTTTTCAGGCTGCACGTCACTAGGTGAAACATCCTTGACGTTTGAAGTAGTTGTTGCGGCTTCTTCTCTTGTAACATCACTAGGTGTGGCATCAATGTCTGCTGTTACATCGACCACTTGCTTGCCTTTTGCTGAAGTTTCCAGCACCTTACCACTTCTGGTAGTGATGGCCATGCATGACCCATCATTCCTTGGGTTTTGCACAGTATCGCTCGGTAAGGTGCCAGCCTTTCTTTGAGTGAATGCTGCTGAAAGTTGGCTCAATTGCTGCTCTATTTGCTTGATAGAAGTGGAATGAGAATCAACTAATTGCTTTATGGAGGCCAAATCATCAATCACCTCCTTAACTCCCGCGCTCGTTGCTTCCACTCCTTTTAATAACTTAGCCATCATGTCTTCCATAGAGTTAGATGTGGTGGTGTCACGTTTACCAGGGGGAACGTACAAACCACTCTTTTCATTATTTTTCTTCCAACTACCTTGGTCTTTGCTTCCGGATTTATCATAATAGTTCCGACCTTGGTTTCCTTGGGCATTCCCACGGAAACCCCCCTGATTGTTCAAGTAGTTGGCCTCCTCTTCCGAATCAGATTCGTCTCTTCCTTTTAGCGCCACAGCTTTCACTTTTTCAGTCTTTCCTAATAGATGCTTTGTAAGAAGATCCATTTGGGTTTTCATGTGCGCCATATCTTGATCACGTTCTTCTTCTCTTCTTCGTTGGTCTGCAGTCATGCCAATAGATAAAGTGGGGCTTGCTACCTCAGAATCCCTGGTATGCCAAGCTCTACTTTGCTTTGTCATGCGATCTAGCATATTGCTTGCTTGACCAAAGGTAAGGTCCATGAAAGAACCTCTAGCTGTGTTGTCCACCACTGGTTTAGTTATTGAATTCAAGGCTCTATACAAGATCTCCATGAGGTGAACATTAGTCATGTGATGGTTTGGGCATGTCGCTAGCTTTGTCTTGAACCTCTCCCATGTTTCATGAAGAGCTTCAGAGGGAAGCTGACGAAAGTTGCTGATTTCATCTCTCAATTGAGCCCTTTTGGATGGCGGAAAGAATCTTTCTAGGAAAGCGTCTCTCAATTGCCTCCAATTTGTAATTGAATCAGGAGTCAGCCCATTCAACCATAGTGTTGCCTCCCCAGACAGAGACAATGGAAATAGACGTAATCGAATAGCATTCTGACCAACACCAGGATTGTCAAAAGACTTGCATGTAGAAATAAAGTTGATGAGATGCATATTCGGATCATCGCCTGCTAGTCCACCAAATAACCCCTTGAGTTGCAATAACTGAATCATGGTGCTAGTGATGTTGAACTTGGCTCCGGGCGCTAATAGTGGTGGAATTATTGCTCCAGTGGCTCCGGCGCCATCAAGATCATCATCATCATCGTCGAAAGCTGGTTGCAAAGGTGGGCGATCATACCTATACCGAGCTTGTCGACCTCTTCGATTGGCAGGTGTTGCAATTTCAGCGCCATGCCTTGGGTTTATCAACTCGTCATCTCCTAAATCTTCATCGTCAGGATTTGTTGCTCGACCAGGATTATCAATGTTTTGTTGTTGGACTTGAGCAGCGGCAAGAGCAGCTAATCTTGCTTGCTCGTGTTGAGCAGCCATCCTGTTGATTTCAGCTTGTGCTTCCATTCTTCTAATTCGTTGTGGTTCAGGATTGATTGGTAATAACGGTTGACCAGAACTTCTAGTATGGGGCATGCACTAAAAGAAAAACCTGCAATAAACAAAAACAAAAACTAAACGTAAAAGTACAAGAATCTTTGACCAAAGGGTCTAGTAATTATCACGACTTTGATTGACACTCGTATTCCCCGGCAACGGCGCCAATTTTTGATAACGCTCAATCTACAGCTCTCGTTTGAGTGTAAAGCGGTCGTTAGCAAATATAGAACCCAACCTGGGTTGGGTGTCGATCCCACAGGGAATAGCTTGGCCAACAAGTAAGCAAAATTAATAGACTTTTGGTGCAAGTCTCGTAAGAAGGGGGGATTGTAATAAGTAACCAAAGTAATGAAATAAAAGCTGAAAATAATAAAGTAAAAAGAGAGTATTTCGTAGGTTGTGAAACAATGAGAATTAAAGCGTTGGGGTTATGTCCACCTTCTGAGGTATACGTCTCTATTGGGTATGAGTGTGTAGAGTCTTGACATGCAATTGCTTATAGAGAATTGTAGTCGATGGTAAATCCAAGCGTCTCTCGACCTAAACAAGGACTATTTTACTTTAACTCTCTCGAGCTTAAAGTGTGTCTAACGGTACGAATTCTCCAAGAGGTTAGTCCAGTTACGGCACTAGCTTTTTAATAGGAAAGGGTGTCCTACTACCTTGACATTATCTCTTTTCCAGACAAATAACCTTTCTCTCGAACAAGTTAAATGTTAGACTGGCGTATTCTTGCGTTTGCAACCGCAAAGAATGTAGATTAAGATGAAGAGAATAATGATATAAGCAATATACTTGTCTTGAACTCACAAACTCATAGCTATAGATAGTAACTCATTCGGCTTCCATAACCCCAACTAAGAGGTTTAGTTACCCATGAATGCGAAGGATATCACGATTTGCATGGTTGATGGCGTGAGCAGTAGATGATAGGCGTGTGGTTTTGGTGATTCCCTAGCAAGTAATGATTCTCTTGTTGTGGAATTTAAGAATAGAAGAGTAGATTAGAAGTGTTTGTAGTGGAAGATGAGAGAGATGGAAGAAAACTAATTGTTGAATTAAGTGGAGAATGTTTGAATGAATTTCTCCATGTCTCAAATCTCTAGCATGATAGGGTATTTATAATACTCCTATCCTACTCCTACTAAGCTAATGAAATAAATAACCAAATCCTAATGTACTAATGAAATCCTTGACCCAAATGTACTAGGGTAAGGTTACAATATCATAATCCAAATAGAATAGTAAAACACATAACCTAATTATACTAGGTTAATGTATCCTTGTAAAAATCCAGCTTTGTATCTGTAAGTCCCCAAAGTCTTCAGAATTGCTGTTTTAGCCCGGGACAGATTTTCCATGCAGCAGATTTGGTCCTTAGGCGTCCAACTCCCTTCTACTTCGTTTGTGAGCTTTCTTTTGCGTCAAGTAAGCCGTAAAATGCTGTATTTTACATCATTTATACCTGAAACTTTCCTAATCATGTTTGTTAGCTCATTTACAGGAAAAAGGACTAAAAGTGCATGAAATAGATAATTAGTTCTCAAAACTAGGCTAAAATATGGGCAAAATATATTGATATAGGCGCGTAAATTCGCCTATCATCAGTAGGCTGCAGGATGTGCCACCAACAGTGGATCTTCTGAAGGATGTTGAGTACTTTAAGGACCAAGCCTTAGGTGAGAGCAAGTACGAGCAGTTTTGGAAGCATGCAACAAAGCTAGGTGTGGACACACTCAAAGAAAGTTTGGATAATCCGGGGTATACTCAGGGATATGGGGTCTGGCTTCAATCTATCCCTCGGGGTATCAGTCAACCCTTACCAGCGCAGCTCAGAGGGAGAATATAGGAAGAATGCATAATAGACGACCATCAGGATGAAAGTGTAGGGTCCAAAGTGGAAACACTGAGAGTTCAGTTAGCATATTTGTTCAAGACAGTAGAGAGGTGTCAGAATAATCTTTCCAAGTGCACTCCTCATGAAGCATGAATACGGGCCCGAAGCTTTTTCCCCGGTATCAGGGTGTCTTTACAGGGTATGCTACAAAGTTTAAATGGGAGAAAGAGAACTTCAGAGGCAGGTCCATATCAGCCAGGGTCATCACGCAGAGCACCAGTCTGAAAGAGCACTTCTTATCTTTATTCAGTTTGAGTCTTTTATGTGTCTGTCATTGTAGGGTGGTGTCTGCTTTAAGTCGAAGTCAAGTTGTTTTGGTATTAGAGTCTTTTTTTTAGTAATTTCACCTATGTCGTCTTAAGGGGTCTATAATGTTGTTTCGTATTTGTTGTTTAGTTTTAATGTTGTCCCAAACTTTTGTACGTTTTTGTTGTTTTCTTTCTTCAAACTTTTATGATGTTACGTCTTTCCTTGGTTTGTTTATTTTCATTTTAGAAAAAAAAAGGTAATTTTTATGCAAGAATGCCCGAACTATGCAAGATCTGATTCATGTACGACATGATACGTAGGCAACCTACTTTTGGGTTCGATCTAATCATTTTGTTTCGTTGTTTTTCATTATTTTTCCTCTTTTAAGGAAAAACAAAAGCCATAAAGAATGATAAAATAAAGGTAGATAACGAGAGAAAGGAAAAGAACAGAGATGGATACGAAAAAATAATAAGTGTAGAAAAAAAGCGTAGACAAAAATCAAGATGATGTTAAAATGACCTCGCTACCCTCAAAAGCTGGTAGAAATGAACATGAATTTAGGACAATTTTACCAATGTGATTCCCATGCTTGTTGTGTGCCCTAATCCTAACGGATGTCGTCTTTTATGAGCATGTTCTTTCTGATAACAGTGGTAGGTTTGCAGCACTCTGGCTAGTCACCCATACTTCACTAGATTCAAAGCAAAGCTCACCATGGCTAGCAGGGAGATTGAAAATTCGCTCATTGACCCGGATCAGGATCACAGGGAAGAAAGTTCTGAACACAATGATGAGGTAGTAAGACTCAGGTAATAATTGATAGATTTACACCAGGCATGGGCCAGCGGAATGCCTCCTCCTCCGCTCCCTGAAGGTCTTGGGAATATCTTTAACTGCACACCGCTCTCTCAGGCATAATTCTCCGCTCCTACTGAGTCACCTGAGCACGCGCCAGGATTCACTCCGCGATATGATTATCCTGGCAGTTCTGGTGTGCCCTTGGCAGCTCCCCAATCAAGACCCACCGCTCAGCCAGCGCCACCGATCACACCGGTATTCATGGCTCTGCCATCACATGAAACTCCCATATATGTTGTGCGTCCCACAATGAGGCTTCCTAGGTCTGCCAGTGAGCCCGTACTGAAGGTTTCAAATAGTCAGTATTATGCCCCGGAGCCTACTTTGCAAATGAATGAACCGTATGGGTACACTCAGCCGCTTGCATTTCCATTTGATACGGAAAAACCTGTCGCAGCAGAGGAACAGGATATCATATCCCGGAAATTGAAAAGTTTAGAACAGGCTATGAGGAATTTGCAAGGAATCGAAGATTATAGGAGTTTCCTATAAAGATCTTTGCATGTTCCCAGACATCAACCTTCCACCCGGTTTTAAGATGCCTAAGTTTGAGAAGTATGCAGGACACGGTGATCCCGTTGCACACTTGAGACGTTATTGTAACCAGTTGAGGGCTGTAGGAGGAAAGAAAGAACTGCTCATGGCCTTCTTTGGCGAGAGTCTTTCTGATCTGGCCTCAGAATGGTTTATCGATCGAGATATCGATAAATGGAACAGCTGGGATGATTTGGCTTCTGAATTTGTTCAACATTTTCAGTACAACATCGACCTGATTCCGAACAAAAAATCCTTGGTCAACATGAAGAAAAAGAGCACTGAAGGTTTTAGGGAATACGCGATAAGGTGGCGTGAACAGGCCGCCAGGGTAAAGCCTCCAATGAAAGAAAGTAAGTTGGTAGAAGTTTTCATTCAAGCGCAGGATGACACCTATTTTTAACATTTAGTTCCGGCAATGGGAAAATCTTTTACGAAAGTCCTCAAAATGGGGGAAATGATAGAGAACGGAATTAAGATCGGCCGAATAGTGAGTTTTGCCACTTTAAAAGCTACCACACAAGCGATTTATGGTGGATCTGGCGCATTTGTTGGTAAAAAGAAGAAAGAGGATGTAGCGACTGTAGTATCTGGAACCCATTCCTATCCCAAAAGACCACCTCGCCCCTATCCCCAATCCCAAGCCCAAGTCTACACCCAAGCTCCATATATTCCTCCCTACCATTACTACCCTCCACAAAACCCTTTATATTCCATTCCACCACCCCCGTACCCAGTATATAGTGTGCAGCCATATGCCCAAACCCCTTCTTACCCGCAGTGGAGCGCACAAGCTCCACAAAACCCCTCCAGACCCAGTTTTTAGCCTAAGCCCAAGTATAAGAAGGAGAAGGCGGTCAAAAATCAATTCACACCTCTTAGGGAGTTATATGCTAGCTTATTTGATAGGTTGAGAAAGTTAAAGGTTTTGAGCCCAATTCAAGAAAGGCTTTCAAATCCACCGCCGAGGAATCTCGATTATTCTTTAAGGTGTGCGTACTGTTCTGACATGCCAGGTCATGATATCAAGAAATGTTGGCATTTAAAGAGAGCTGTCCAAGATTTAATTAACACAAATCAGATGCTGGTCTAAGCCCCGGAAGGTCCAAACATTAATCAGAATCCGTTTCCAACCCATGCTGAAGCCAATATGTTAGAATTGATATATGACGGGAAAGAGTCTTCAAGGGTTTATAAGCCTATTGTCAAGATACAGACCATTGAGGAGAAATCGGTAAATGTATCGGAGTCTTTGAAAGCAATGTCATTGAATCGGGAAAGAATGAGAGAAGATAAAGCCCAAGAAAACACAAAGAAACCCCTGATCACAGTACAAAGTGCCAGAAGGTATGTTGATTCAAGTCAGGATAAACCTAAGTTGACGGTGGTGGGAGCTCTGAGTCAGCCCATCTTGACGGTGAAAGGAGCACTGGCAGCGCCTATTGTCCTCAAATCGGTGACCCAACCTCCGATAGTTGATACGAAAAGGGTTCCCTGGAATTATGGGTGGACTGTGATGACCTATCATGGGAAAGAAGTTGTGGAAGATATATATGAGGTAAGGGGTTTGACTAGGTCAGGAAGATGCTTCGTGCCTGAAAGCTTAAGAAAGTCCCAGCCAACGGTGAGTCGACCATCATCTATCAAAAAGCCTATCACCGAAGAAGAAGCCGAAGAATTTTTGAAAAAGATAAAATTGCCAGAGTATTCAATATTAGACCAGTTGAAGAAAACCCTACTCAAATTTCCCTTTTATCTTTGCTGTTACACTCCAAGGAGCATCGTGATGTTTTACTGAAGGTATTAAATGAAGCATATGTTCCAAGGGAGATTATAATCAACCAACTTGAGAAAATGGTTGAAAAAATCTTTGAGGTCAATCGGATTATTTTTTCTGACGATGAATTGCCTGTTGAAGGTATTGGGCATAACCGG
The DNA here is from genome assembly GCA_030864225.1 of Capsicum baccatum var. pendulum. Lineage (NCBI taxonomy): Eukaryota > Viridiplantae > Streptophyta > Magnoliopsida > Solanales > Solanaceae > Capsicum > Capsicum baccatum. The sequence continues at coordinate 12,333,599 of CM061550.1, forward strand.
GGCCTTTACATTACAGTGAAGTGTGAAAATTCTACGTCACTCATGTTATGATTGATGGAGGTTCAGGTGCAAATATTTGCCCTATTTTTACTTTGCAAAAGTTGAATATTGGTGCTGACAGGATCAAGCCCAACAATGTATGTGTTAGGGCTTTCGATGGTGCAAAATCAAATTCCATTGGCGAAATAGAACTAATGTTGACCATAGGGCCTATTGAGTTCGCCATAGATTTTCAAGTATTGAATGTAGACTCATCTTACAATCTGTTGTTGGGAAGGCCGTGGATCCACAAGGCCAAGGCGGTTGCATCTACACTGCACCAAATGATTAAGTTTGAGCATGACAGGCAAGAAGTAGTTATTCATGGTGAAGGAGAATTGTAAGCTTACGAATATTCTCCCTTGTCTCTTATTGAAGCAAATAACGTAGATGAGACATTCGTCTATCAAATTTTTGATACAGTGCCAGTGAATCATATCCTTGAATGGCAGGCTATACCGGGACCGCAATTGTCTTCTTCTTCTATCATGATGTTGAGTGAACTTCGGAAATACAGATTTGAGCCAGGAAAGGGTTTGGGAGCATCTCTGCACGATATAGTTCATCCCATATGTCCGAGTGAGAACGTGGTCACATTTGGTCTGGGATTTGAGCCTACAGCTGAAGATCTGAAGAAATCCAAGGGAAGGAAAAAGAAAACATGGTCACTCCCTCGCCCAATGCCACTACTCAGTTTATTATTTGTTAAGAGCGGTGTCACGAAGCATGTGGAATTTGAGGTTGAATTGGTTGATGACTTCCAGAAATTTTGTATTAAAGTTGATATGGTCGAAGCAGGAGAAGGTACAAGTATGGCAGACGTGCAATTCATAGGTCCAGCTGTCCGGCTCAATAATTGGGAAGTCACTCCTCTCCCCGTCAGGAGGGAGTTTTGGTAGTTTATTTTGTTTTTCTTTCTATTTATCCGAGTTATTTCAGGGTTGTAATTCGGATTTTAGTTTGTTTATGTTATGTTGGTATCTATGTTTAAACCCTTCTATCTTTTTATTTAATGAAATGCAATGTCCCTTTTTGTTTCGTGTCTAATATATTTTGCTTTTCTTTTCTTACACAGTTCTCTTTATGCTGATTCTAATGACATGACATGCATGCGGAATTTTCAGCCTAATCTTAAAATACAAACTAATTAAGATGTAATGAAGCAGGATGGGGAATATGATAAAGAAAAAACACTAGAAGAAATAAGCAAAGAGTTGGAACAGTTTGAAGACAAACCGAATCCTAATTGGAATGAGACTGAGCCAATAAATCTAGGGGATCAAGAAGATGTTAGGGAAACTAAAATCAGTGTACATGTTTTGCCACAGATAAAAGATGGAATGATTCAAGCATTAATTTATTATAAGGATGTTTTTGCATGGTCTTATGATGATATGCCTGGTTTAAGCACTGAATTAGTGGCTCACAAATTGCCAACTGATCCCGCGTTCCCTCCTGTCAAACAGAAGTTGAGGAAGTTTAAAACTGATGTAAGTGTTAAAATCAAAGAGGAAATCATGAAACAACTTAAAGCCAAAGTAATTCGAGTGGCTCGTTACTCCATGTGATTAGCTAATGTTGTTTCCGTACCAAAGAAAGATGGCAAAATTCGAGTGTGTGTTGATTATTGTGATTTGAACAGAGCCATTCCGAAAGATGATTTTCCACTGCCCAACATCCACATTTTGTTAGACAACTATGCTAAATACGAGGTTGCCTCTTTTGTGGATTGATATGCCGGATATCACCAGATCATTATGGATGATGAAGACGCGGAGAAGACATCTTTTATCACACTATGGGGAACCTATTGTTATCGAGTGATGCCGTTCGATTTGAAAAATGCTGGAGCAACATACATGAGAGTCATGACCACTATGTTTCACGATATGATGCATAAGGAGATTAAGATCTATGTGGATGATGTGATTATTAAGTCAAAAAGTCAGGCCGACCATGTTAAAGATTTAAGAAAGTTCCTTGAAAGGATTCGCAGGTATAATCTCAAACTCAACCCGGCGAAATGTGTATTTGGAGTTTCATCTGGAAAGCTGTTGGGGTTTGTAGTCAGTCGTCGGGGAATTGAATTGGATCCCTCAAAAATCAAAGTCATTCAGGATTTACCCCCACCCAAGAATAGAACGGAGGTGATGAGTTTGCTTGGTAGACTAAACTATATTAGCAGGTTTATTGCTCAACTCACAACCACTTGTGAGCCCATATTCAAGTTGCTAAAAAAGAATGCTGCGGTAAATGGACTAAAGAATGTCAGGAAGTGTTCGATCGAATCAAAAGATATTTGTTAAATCCGCCCGTGCTGGTACCCCCGGATCCTGGTAGGCCTTTGATCTTATATTTATTAGTCATGGACAATTCTTTCGGTTGTGTCCTGGGTCAACATGATGTCATAGGCAAAAAGGAGCAGACTATTTATTATCTTAGCAAGAAGTTCACCGCATATGAGGCCAGGTATACTCTTCATGAAAGGACGTGTTGTGCCCTAACTTGGGTGGCACAGAATTTGAAGCATTATCTCTCATCCTATACTACTTATCTCATCTCCCGCATGGATCCTTTGAAGTATATATTTTAGAAGCCTATGCCGACGGGTCGATTGGCAAAGTGGCAAATATTGCTTACCGAGTTTGACATTGTATATGTGACTTGAACCACCATGAAAGCCCAAGCCTTGGTAGATCATCTTGCTGAGAATCCCATCGATGAAGAGTATGAGCCATTAAAGACATATTTTCCTGACGAAGAAGTGTTCTGTGTCGATAAAGTTGTTATAGATGCTGATCCAGGTTAGAGGTTATTTTTCGATGGAGCTGTCAATATGAAAGGAGTTGGAATAGGTGCGGTTCTTATCTCTGAATCGGGACAACATTTCCCAGTAACAACACAACTTCGATTCTACTGTACTAACAATATGGCAGAGTATGAAGCCTGCATTCTTGGTTTGAGGTTAGCTGTTGATATGGGAGTCCAGGAATTATTAGTGTTGTGAGATTTGGATTTACTCGTCCATCAAATTCAAGGCGATTGGGAGACGCGAGATTTGAATCTCATCCCGTATCGACAATGCTTGCGGGAGCTATGTCAATGGTTTGTGTTAGTAAAATTTAGGCATATTCCAAGGATTCATAATGAAATTGCTGATGCTTTAGCCACTCTATCTTCAATGCTCTAACATCCTGATAAAGCCTACATCGATCCAGTGCATATACAGAGTCGTGATCAGCATGCTTACTGTAATGCAGTTCAAGAAGAGCTCCATGGAGAACCCTGGTTCTTGGATATCAAGCGGTACATTCAGTTGAGAGAATACCCAGCATATGCAACCAACGATAAAAAGAGGACTATTAGGCGTTTGGCTAGTGGATTTTTCTTAAGTGGGGGAATCTTGTATAAGAGGACCCTAGATCTGGGACTTTTAAGGTGTGTAGATGCAAAAGAAGCCTTGGAAATCATGGTTGAAATACACTCTGGAGTCTGCGGGTCACACATGAACGGTCATGTCTTGTCAAAGAAGATTCTTCGAGCAGGTTATTACTGGCTTACTATGGAAAGATATTCTATTCAATTTGTTTGAAAGTGCCATCAATGTCAGGTACACGGTGATCTGATACGTTCTCCTCCTGTTGAGTTGCATGCAATGGCCGCTCCATGGCCGTTCGTGGCTTGGGGAATGGATGTGATTGGACCGATAGCATCAAATGGGCATAGATTCATTTTGGTAGCCATTGACTACTTCACAAAATGGGTAGAAGCAGTAACTTTCAAGTCAGTGACAAAGAAAGTTGCGGTAGATTTTGTTCATGCCAATATCATTTGTAGATTTGGAATTCCTAAGATGATCGTTACAAACAATGCTGCCAATCTCAATAGTCATTTGATGCAAGAAGTATGTCAATAGTTTAAGATCGCACATCAAAATTCTACTCCATATCGCCCAAAGGCCAATGGTGTTGTAGAAGCTGTCAATAAGAATATAAAAAAGATACTGCAAAAAATAGTACAAGGGTCTAGACAGTGACATGAAAAGTTGTCGTTTGTATTGCTAGGTTATCGCACCACTGTTCGTACTTCAATAGGGGCAGCTCCATATTTATTAGTGTATGGGACAGAAGCAGTCATCCCTACAGAAGTTGAAATTCCCTCTCTTCGAGTCATTGTAGAAGCAGAGATTGATGATGATGAATGGATAAAAACCCGACTGGAATATTTGAGTTTGATTGAGGAAAAAAGGCTAACGTCTGTGTGTCATGGCCAGTTGTAACAGAGAAGGATGGCTCGAGCGTATAACAAAAAGGTCCGTCCTAGGAATTTTGAAGTTGTTCAGTTGGTATTGAGACGTATCCTTCCTCACCAGGTCGAAGCGAAAGGCAAGTTCTCCCCTAACTGGCAAGGTCCCTTCGTTGTGAAGAAAGCGTTGCCCAATGGAGCCTTATATCTGACAGATGTTGAAGGCAAAATGGCAGAAATGGCTATCAATGCTGATGCGGTCAAAAGATATTATGTGTGATATTTTGATCCTTTGTTGATTTTATTGCATGTTTAGTACTTGCATTTTTGAAGATTGACACGATGAAGGCATTTTGTTCTTCTACCCAAACATTGTGTTATCCTTTGTTTACCCATTTGAGCTTTGTTTTATTTTTATTTCATATCCCGCTTTTGGATTCAAAATAGAGTCAAAGATAAATTTCGAGGAATTAAGAATTAAAAAAAAAATCAAAAAATCAATCAAAACATAGAACAAGCTGATGGAACTATGTCCGACCTGATTCTCCTCTCTCGGGAGTGAGATGCGTAGGCTGTCCTATTTCGGGCTCGGTCCAACCAAATAAAGATTTAAGATTCACCCAGTCAACAAAACTGGGGCATGAGTTAATGTGTTGTTTGAGTCGATTCCAAAAGTTGTAAGTCCCACCCCCACTTCAGGTATTGTTTGAGCCTCTTACCATCTTTTCTAACCTTAACCAAAAGCCAAGTCACAACCAAAGAAAGTCCTTCAGATCAATTTTTGATAATGTTAAGGCTAAGCATGCAATAGATATGATGATACATTGTGAAGTACCGCTTGTCTCCCTCAGCATAAGAAATCAGGAAAAAAATACAAAAAATGAGAGAGTCTTATTGGTGAAAACCTTTGCAGGCACCATAAGGCGATGGTGAGTTGAGAGAAAATGAAAATGAGAGAGTCTTATTGGTGAAAACCCCCTTGGGCATCATAAGGCGATGGTGAGTTGAGAGAAATGAAAATGAGAGAGTCTTATGGGTGAAAACATTTGCAGGCACCATAAGGCGATGGTGAGTGGAGAAAAATAAAAATAAGAGAGTCTTATTGGTGAAAACCCTCACGGGCACCGTAAGGCGATGGAGAGTTTAAGAGAAAAGTGAAAAGGAAGAAGAAAGAGATTTGTTGGCGAAAGTCTTTTAAGATGTCGTCAGTCGAATGTGATGTATGAGTCCAATGGATTTGAAGAAGTGTCTCAGCAGCAAAGGCATGAACTCAATAACAAATGGGGAGTTTGGATAGGAAGATCAGGCAGCTCAATCCAAAATGCATGTCATACTCATTGGAGTTGGTTGTCGCATTCAGATAAGTTTTCTTTTTGAATAAGGGACATTGCCCTTTTCTTTCATTTACATATTCATGCTATTGTCTTCTCTTATGTCATTTATCAAGATAAAAGTCACCATCATTTCTTTATATTTTAAATCAAGTCCGTGTCAAAACAAGCGAGAAAGGATTTCAAAATTTACTACTAGTCTTTCCAATTATATAAGGAAAAGCCAAGGAACAACACAGGAAGAAATATGATCGTAATTCAACACGAAGCAAAGGAAGTCTATCAACCGACAGGCTATTGGATTCGTAGAAACATTCAGATTTGGGAAAAGAGCGCACCTCAGGGGCATGGTAAAATGGAAACCCGTTGTTTGGGTCAGAACTCATTTCCCTCAATCTGGATCCGGGTCAATGATGCGGCAAGACAGGACAAGTGTTAGCGATTTGAAACAAAGATGAAAGGAATGAGTGCTGGGCAGATACCTAAGAAGACAAGATCTGCAAGCCACCACTAAGTTTTTAACTGACAAATTTTCTTTGTTGATATAGGGGCAAATTCGCTTCACTTAATTCAGCTATCATTGGAAATGCACATCCATGGAGATTTTACTTTATGTTCAGGACCCTCCTGAAAAATGGGATTTTACTTTCTGTTCAAGACCCTCCTGAAAAATGGGATTTTTACTTTATGTTCAGGACCCTCCTGAAAAATGGGATTTTACTTTATGTTTAGGACCCTCCTGAAAAATGGGATTTTACTTTATGTTTAGGACCCTCCTGAAAAATGGGATTTTACTTTATGTTTAGGACCCTCCTGAAAAATGAGATTTTTACTTTATGTTCAGGACCCTCCTGAAAAATGGGATTTTACTTTATGTTCAGGACCCTCCTAAAAAATGGGATTTTACTTTATGTTGAGGACCCTCCTGAAAAATGGGATTTTAATTTCCGTTCAGGACCTTCCTGAAGAATGGGAATTTATTTTCAGTGCAGGACCCTCCTAAAAAAATGGGATTTTATTTTCTGTTCAGGACCCTCCTGAAAAATAGGATTTTACTTTATGTTTAGGACCCTCCTGAAAAATGGGATTTTACTTTATGCTCAGGACCCTCCTGAAAAATGGGATTTTAATTTCTGTTCAGGACCTTCCTGAAGAATGGGAATTTATTTTTAGTGCAGGACCCTCCTGAAAAAATGGGATTTTACTTTCTGTTCAGGACCCTCCTGAAAAAATGAGATTCTACTTCTTGTTCAGGACCTTCCTGAAAAATGGGATTTTACTTTATGTTCAGGACCCTCCTGAAAAATGGGATTTTACTTTCTGTTCAGGACCTTCCTGAAGAATAGGAATTTATTTTCAGTGCAGGACCCTCCTAAAAAAATAGGATTTTACTTTCTGTTCAGGACCCTCCTAAAAATGAGATTTTACTTTCTGTTCAGGACCTTCCTGAAGAATGGGAATATATTTTCAGTGCAGGACCCTCCTGAAAAAATGAAACTTTACTTTCTGTTTAGGACCCTCCTGGAAAATGGGACAACACTTTCAAAAATGAAATACTACTTTACTATAATTTTGTTTGGTATAATTTTCGTTCTAGTTTTAATTTTGGGTTTCAGGAGCCCGTCTGAAGAACAGGGTGATGAAATAACAAGTCAGGAGTCCGCCTGGAGAACGGAGTGAAGAAATGAAAATTCAGGCAACAAAGTGATGTATAGCAAGTCAGGAGCCCGCCTGGAGAATAGGGTGAAGAAACGAAAAGTCAAGAAACAAAGCGAAGCAATTGAAAGCCAAGCAACAAGTTGAAAGAAATTGCAAGTCAGGAGCCCGCCTGAAGAATAGGGTGATAAAAGTCGAGTCAAGAGCAAACAGAAGATAACTAGATTGGATTTTTGTAATTTCATTTATGTTTTAACTTGTAATTTTCATTTTGATGTAATGACAGAGCCGCGGACCGGAACCTCGATGGAACCTCACTCGACTCTCCAACTCGGTATAGTCCACTTCTCTTTCAATCCTTTGAAATACCCGTGACTTGATTCTTTCATAACTTGGGTAGGAAGGATGTCTTAAGTCAAGACCCGATTGTCCTTCTTCCTTCTGTTTCTTTCTTTGAATAATGGTCGGGTCAAAATTTGGTCTCGCTGTCTACTTCTTTGCCTGAAAACACTTCGTGTTTACATTCAAAGGGGGCATGATGTAGACACCTAATTCCGTCCCTCCCGAAGACCCAAGGTACACATTTTCATCCCTATCTTACCACGTTCCCTCACCCGTATGATTGTATCCCATAAAAATACAAAAATAACAAACCCACTAACAAACCTAATCCCCAATTATTCTTTTGTAACAAAATTAACCACTCCTCCTATCAATTTTAGACAACACATCACTACTCCATGCCCCATATCCTACCCCACCTACCCTACCCCAATACCCACCAACATACAGTATAACCTTGATAAATTAATACTCGATAAATTAATAACCTCGCTAAAATAATAATTTTCTTCGGTCCCGAGTCGGGATCAACGTGGTAAATTAATAATTCGCTAAATTTATAAGATAATACAAAAAAAAAATTCATATAGGTCCCATTTGATATATAAATTAATAATTCATCTGTATCAAAATATTTCATACATAATACACAAGTAAACTAAACAGGTTTCTGAAAATATGAATCTAATGTTGTTTATTTCTTCTTGAAATCAATATCACCTTGAATCTCATCTCTAACCCTTCTTACTGCATTAAGAATATCAGGTGTAGTCTTCTCATATTGCAAAAGGAAGTGATGTAAGGTGATTGTTGGTTTCAGAGCATCTTTGTGCGAAACTTGTTCTAATTCCACACTATCATCTTCCACTTCATCTTCTTTATGTGTTTCCATAACACTCTCAATTATTTGTTCATCCGTAGGTAGCTCAAAACTCGTATCATTTTCTCCCGGATAATTCAAAACATCTTCAGTATTCATTGCATTTCGATACTTCAATCCATTGATTAGATTCTGCAATTGTTGTAAGCCATCATTATTCAACTATTCTTGATTTTCCGAGGATTCATCATCTAACAACCTAAGTTTACAATGCTTAAAACAATTTGCAATTGTACTTGAGTTGACATCCATTTTCCATGCCGAGATTGCAAGATTCATTGCATCTAAAACATTAATCTTTTCTGGATTTGAGATCCCAATTTCATAACCCTCCAAAAGATTTCGATAAAATCGCCTACGATAATGCATCTTAAAAGCTCTTATGATCCCTGCATCACAAGGCTGAATCTTTGATGTTGTGCTAGGTGGTGAAAAAAATAATTCAACATTTTTCAAACCTTCGACATTTTTTGGATGAGCAGGACAATTATCAACAATTAAAAGAATTTTTCTGCCGTCCATTTTTGCATCAAGTTGTTGAACATATTCTTGGAATAGAATCCCAGTCATCCATGCTCTTTTATTGGCTCGATATTCACAATCCATGCTTCCCAAATTCACATTCTTGAAACAACATGGTTTTAAATACTTCCCAATGATCCATAAAGGAATTTTCTCAGAACCATCCTCATTACAGCAAATAACAACTGTAAGTCTTTCTTTATCTTGTTTCTTACCTCCAAGTTGCTTCGTTGCAAGAGAATGATCTGGTTGTAGCCTAAAGAACAATCCAGTTTCATCCATATTGAAAACATCTTTCTTAGCAAACTGATCAAGTTTCTCTCTGATGGATTGTAAATTGCTCTACATGGCCTCCATATTAACTGATCCACTTTCTCCAAAACGATGATATTGCTTGATACCGTGTCTTGATTTGAAATGCTCTAGCCAGCCTTGAGAAAAATGAAAATCAGGTGTATCGATGGGATACATCTTTTTTATAAGCTCTTTTCCCTTCGTTACAATTAGTTCCCCATTCACATTAACACGCTCTTGGTAATGAATAAACCACTCGAACAGAGACTTCTCTAATTCTGGAAATTTGGCAGCTTTATGTCTTTTAGCCTCATCTTTTGGAATGTCGGTTGCTGATAGATACTCTGCTGACCTCTTGATCGTGTTTGATATTGTAGCTTGACTCACTTGAAAATTAAACTTCTCTAACACCCATTGTTGCAATTGCTTTTGAGTGCATGCCAGATTTTGTTATTTATACTCACACAGTTCTCTACGTATACCATTAGTCATGGTTGATTTTTTAACACCTTTGAGATGAGAAGCCATTTTTTTTGTTTTTTTATTTGAAGACTTGCATAATACATCTATTTATATAGTAACTTAGTTAATGTATGTACGTGTAACTACATTAATAATTGAGTGGATTTATACATTTTAATGAATGTAGCATGTAACTACATTAATAATTAAGTAGATTTATATATTTTATTAAGATATACATAGAATATTGAAAATGTATCAGCAAAAATACATGAATTTGGTTAAGTATGCATAATTAATAGTCAATGTAGAAATTAGTTTTCATGTACACCTAGGTGCATTCATAATATGGACCCAAAAAGTATATAATTTATAAATTAATAAGTATTAATTTATACGATTAATTAATACCTCGCTAAATTAATAAAATTTGACGGTCCCAACAGTATTAATTTATCGAGGTTATACTGTATGTACAATCACCCATATACACAACAGAGGAGGACATAGGATCAATCATCTTCAACCATACAAAATGTCATATACACATTCATCACCGGAAAAAAACTTCACCGGAATACGTGCAACAGTAGCAGCCAACGATGCCAGAGTCTGGTGAACTCAACGACCAGCCACCTCTCTCCCTCTCTCTACCATCTCTCTCTCCAAAACTAAAAAAAAAAAGCGGTGCCGCTCCTGCTGTCGTCCTCCTCTTCCTCTGCTCAAACGCCGACCAGCTAGAGATGGTGCCGCCTCAAAAGGCCAACACGAGCTACTCCTCCAGTCGCCGACCCGACCCGACCTCTCTCCGACGACGGCAGCAGGCACCAAAAACAGTGAAGCTGGTGACCAATCAATGATACCCAACCCGTTTTCCATCGATTCCAGTGAGATTCTAGTTGGGTCCGATGAGATTTTGCGTATGGGTCTTCTCGATTTTTCATAATTTCAGTCTCGGTTCTGTTGATATTTCTTATTTCTTAGGGTTTTAAATCCATCCGAGTTTGCTATTCCTCGATATCGAGGTGGTTTGGTTCGTGCAAGGTTAGTTAGAAATCGATGGTTTGGGGTTTCGAATTTGAGATCTTGGGTTGTTTTTTATTTCCATTCGGGTTTGTGGGTCATTCATTGTGAGGCTTTTTCGTTGTTTTCCAATCTGTCCGGTTGAATTCAATATCGAGTTTGGAGTTGTTGGTTATCAAGGTTCAAATCGAGAGTTTTGGATCCGAATTTGTCTTTTGATCACATATTTTGGCACAATAAAAGCTTCAATCGAGGTCCAACTCTACACTTTCTCTTATCTATTTTATTATTAGGGATGTTTCGTATTTCGATTTGGATGTTCGTGTGTGGTTTGATTTTCGTTGGTGATGAATAACTGTTTGTATTGATTGGTTGTTGATTTCGTTGGTTACGATTGTGTGTGATGTGAATGATGGATATTGAGTTTATAGTAATCGTGATTGTAGAAATTTTGTGTTAAAAATGGAATTGGGGGTGGAAATTAAAAATTGCTAAAATGAATGTCGATTAATTTTGATGCATGGATAAAGTTAAATACGACAGAATTGAGATATGTTGAACTTAGATCGGCAAATGTAGGCCGGGTAGTCAAATTTAGAAATAATGATTTGTTGGAGTGTTTGAATATATGCATGAATGGTACTTTCTACTTTATTGCATGAAAAGTTTAAATTGTACTCATTTGGCCGGGGAATGCCCCGAAGGATTTGTATTGATTTACCCAGAGAATGCCCCAAAGTACCTTGTACTTGGAAGATGTTGGTGGTGAAGGCCCGAGGCGTCGGGTGAAGCGTTAGAGCGTAGCATAGGATTAGTCTAGGGTAGAATAGATTTATATTTCCGCATTATTTATTTTTTGGACTGTATAATTGGACTGGACTTTACAATTTGGATTGTTTTGTTTTGTTTATTGTTTGATTATTTTGCATGCTTTTGTGTGGTTTATACATTTCGTAATGCCAAAATAGTTGATACACTCTACCAAGCGACCGTGGTTGAACCACGGGATCGAGGGGTTCCTAACACCTTCCCCTCAGTCAACGAAATTCCTTAGCCGGAGTCTCTGTTCGCAAAACCAGTTTAAGAGTCAAATGGTTTCGAAAAGAATTTTCTAAAGGTGACTCGGCACACCGGATTATGCCAAGTGGGGACTCTGAATAAAAAATGTAAATAATCCTTTTTCGAAACAAATTTTCATTTCTTGTCACTTAAATAATAAAACCCTTTTGGACTTTAAACTAAAATAACCGTATCTTTTTAGAGTACGTAAAAAGGGGGTGTGACAGAACTATTAGTGTTGGGGGATTTAGATTTGCTCGTCCATCAGATTCAAGGTAATTGGGAGACACGAGATTTAAAGCTAATACCGTATCGACAATACTTGAAGGATCTATGTCAACGGTTTGTGTCCGTAAAGTTTAGGCATATTTCAAGAATTCACAATGAGACTGTCGATGCTTTGGCCACTTTTTCTTCAATGCTCCAACACCCTTATAAGGCCTACATCGATCCAGTGCATATACAGAGTCATGATCAACACGTTTATTGTAATGTAGTTAAAGAAGATCTCGATGGTGAACCTTGGTTCTTTGATATCAAGTAGTACATCCAGTCAGGAAAATACCCAACACATGCCACTAATGGTCAAAAGAGGACTATTAGGTATTTGGCTAGTGGATTTTTCTTAAGTGAGGGAATCTTATACAAGAGAACCCCGGATCTAGGACTTTTGAGGCGTGTCAATGCAAAAGAAGCTTCAACAATCATGGCTGAAGTTCATTCCAGAGTATGCGGGCCTCATATGAATGGTTATATCTTGTCTAAGAAGATTCTCAGAGCAGGTTATTATTGGCTTACTATGGAGAGGGATTCCATTTGTTTTGTTTGAAAATGTCATTAATGTCAGGTACATGGTGATCTGATACGCTCTTCTCCCACTGAATTGCACGTAATGTCTGCTCCATGGCCATTCATATATTGGGGGATGGACGTGATCGGGTCGATTAAGCCGAAAGCGTCGAATGAGCATAGATTCATTTTGGTGGCCATAGATTACTTCACAAAATGGGTAGAAGCAATAAATTTCAAGTCAATGACAAAGAAGGCGGTAGTAGGTTTTGTTCACGCCAACATCATTTGTAGGTTTGGAATTCCTAAGATGATCATTACAGATAATGCTGCCAATCTCAATAGTCATTTGACGCAAGAAGTGTGTCAGCAATTTAAGATCGCACATCAAAATTTCACTCCATATCGTCCAAAGGCTAATGGCGCTGTGGAAGCCGCCAATAAGAATATCAAGAAGATAATGCAGAAAATGGTACAAGGGATTAGACAATGGCATGAGAAATTGTCGTTTGCATTGTTAGGCTATCGCACTACTGTTCGCACTTCAACGGGGGTCACTCCATATTTATTAGTGTATGGGACAGAAGCAGTCATTCCTGCAAAAGTTGAAATTCCCTCTCTTCGAGTCATTGTAGAAGTAGAGATTGATGATGATGAGTGGGTCAAAACCCAACTAGAATAATTGAGTTTGATTGAGGAAAAAAGGCTAACGTCAGTATGTCATAGACAATTGTATCAGAAGAGAATGGCTCGAGCGTATAACAAAAAGGTACGACCCAGGAATTTTGAAGTTGGTCAGTTGGTATTGAAGCGTATCCTTCCTCACCAGGTTGTAGCGAAAGGCAAGTTCTCCCCAAACTGGCAAGGTCCCTTCATTGTGAAGAAAGTATTGCCCAATAGAGCCTTGTATTTGATAGATATTGAAGGCAAAATGGCAGAAATGGCTATCAATGCTGATGCAGTCAAAAGATATTATGTATGATATTTTATCCTTTGTTGATTTTATTGCATGTTTAGTACTGACATTTTTGAAGATTGATATAATGAAGGCATTTTATTCTTATATCCAAACATTGTGTCATCCTTTGTTTATCCGTTTGAGCTTAGTTTTATTTTTCTTTCATAGACCTCTTTTGGAATCAAAATAGAGTCAAAGATAAATGTTAGGAAAATAAGAATAAAAGAAGGAGTTCGAAAATAAAAGAAAAAAAGAGAGAAGAAAAAAAAATCAAATCAAAACAAAGAACAAGCTGGTGGAACTACGTGCGACCTGATTCTCCTCTCTTGAGAGTGAGATACGTAGGCAGCCCTATTCAGGGCTTGGTCCAACCAAATAAAATTTTAAAGTCACCTAGTCGAAAAAAAAAACTGGGGCATGAGTTAATGTGTTGTTTGAGTCGATTCTAAAAGTTGTAAGTCCCACCCACCCACTTCAAATGTCATTTGAGCCTCCTGTCATCCTTGCCTTTCTAACCTTACCCAAAATCCAAGTTACAACCAAAGAAAGACCTTCAGATCAATCTTTGATAATGTTAAGGCTAAGCATACAATGGATATGATGACACATTTTGGGGTACTACTTGTCTTCCTCAGCATAAGAGATCAAAAAAAAAAATGAGAGAGTCTTATTGGTGAAAACCATCGCGGGCACCATAACACGATAGTGAGTTGAGAAAAATGAAACTAAGAGAGTCTTATTGGTGAAAACCCTCGCGGGGCACCATAAGGCGATGGTGAGTAGACAGAAATAAAAATGAGAGAGTCTTACTAGTGAAAACTCTCACGGGCACCGTAAGGCGATGGCGAGTTCAAGAGAAAAGTGAAAAGTGAAAATAAAGAGATTTGTTGGCGAAAGTTTTTTAAGATGTCGTCGATTGAATGAGATATATGGATCCAATGGATTTGAAGAAGTGGCTCAGCGGCAAAGGCACGAACTCAAAAACAAATGGAAAGTTTGGATAGGAAGATGAGACAACTTAATCCAAAATGCATGTCATACTCATTGGAGTTGTTTGCCGTATTTAGATAAGTTTTCTTTTTGAATAAGGGACATTGCCCTTTTATTTCATTTACATATTCATATTTTGTCTTTTTATGTCATTTCTAAAAATAAAAGTCACCATCATTTCTTTATATTTTAAGTCAAGTCTTTTCAATGTCAAAACAAGCGAGAAAGGTTTTCAAAACTTGCTTCCAGTCTTTCCAACTGTATGAGAAAAACCAAAGACTAGCACATAAAAGACATATGATCGTAATTCAACACAAATAAAAGAAAGTCTATCAACCGACAGGCTACTGGATTCGTGGGAGTATTCAGATTTTTAAAAGGGTGCATCTCAGAGGCATGGTAAAATAAAAATTCATTGTTTGAGTCAGAACTCATTTTCGTCAATCTGAATCCGGGTCAATGACGCAACAAGACAGGGGCAAAAGCCAAGGATATGAAACAAATGTGAAAGTAACAACAGTTGGAGTAGATGCCTGAGAGGCCAAGTGCTGCAAGCCACCACTAGGTTTTTAACTGACAAGTTTTCTTTATTGAAACAGGGGAAAATTCACTTCACTTAATTCATTTACCATTGTAAAAACACATCCATGGAACTTTATTTATGTTCAGGTCCCTTCTGGAAAATGAGACTTTACTTTCTGTTCAGGACCCTCCTGAAAAATGGGAATTTACTTTCTGTTCAAAACCCTACTGGAAAATGGGACTTTACTTTCTGTTCAGGACCCTCCTGAAAAATAGAATTTTACTTTCTGTTCAGGACCCTCCTGGAATATGGGAATTTACTTTATGTTTAGGACCATCCTGAAAAATGGGATTTTACTTTCTGTTCAGGACCCTCCTGGAATATGGGAATTTACTTTATGTTCAGGACCATCCTGAAAAATGGGATTTTACTTTCTGTTCAGGACACTCCTGAAGAATGGGATTTTTACTTTCTGTTCAGGACCCTCCTGAAAAATGGGATTTTTTACTTTCTTTTCAGGACCCTACTAAAAAGTGGGATGTTACTCTCTGTCCAGGACCCTTCTGAAAAATGGAACTTTATTTTTCTTTAGGACCCTCCTGAAAAATGGGATTTTACTTTATGTTCAGGACCCTCCAAAAAAATGGAATTCTACTTTATGCTCAGGGCCCTCCTAAAAAATGGGACTTTACTTTCTATTCAGGACCCTCCTGAAAAATAGGATTTACTTTCTGTTCAGGACCCTTCTGAAAAATGGGATGTTACCTTATGTTCAGGACCCTCCTGAAAAATGGGATTTTACTTTATGTTCAGGACCCTCCGAAAAATGGAATTCTACTTTATGCTCAGGACCCTCCTAAAAAATGGGACTTTACTTTCTGTTCAGGACCCTCCTGAAAAATAGGATTTACTTTCTGTTCAGGACACTCCTGAAAAATGGGATTTTACCTTCTGTTCAGGATCCTCCTGAAAAATGGGATTTTACCTTATGTTCAGGACCCTCCTGAAAAATGAGATTTTACTTTATGTTCAGGACCTTCTTGAAAAATGGGATTCTACTTTATGCTCAGGACCCTCCTGAAAAATGGGATGTTACTTTCTATTTAGGACCTTTCTGAAAAATGGGATTTTACTTTCTGTTCAGGACCTTCCTGAAAAATAGGATTCTACTTTAAGCTCAGGACCCTCCTGGCAAATGGGATTTTACTTTCTGTTTAGGACCATCCTAAAAATGAGATTCTACTTTACGCTCAGGACCCTCCTGGCAAATCCGACTTTACTTTCTGTTCAGGACCCTCCTAAAAAATGGGACTTTACTTTCTGTCCAGGACCCTCCTGAAAAATAGGACTTTACTTTCTGTTCAAGACCCTCCTGAAAAATGGGACTTTACTTTCTGTTCAGGACCCTCCTAAAAAATGAAAATTTACTTTACGTTCAAAACCCTCAAGGAAAATGGGACCATACTTTTGAATAAATAAATTCTTCTTAATTATAATCTTTGTTTGGGATAATCTTCGTTCTAGTTTTGATTGTGGTTTCAGGAAGCTCTCCTGAAGAATAGGGTGACAAAATAGGAAGTTGATGAAACTAACAGTAAGGAACCCGCCTGAAGAACAGGGTAATGAAATTAAAAGACAAAAAATGGCAAGTCAGGAACCCGCCTGAAGAATAGGGTGATGAAGTAGCGAGTCAAGAGTCAAGGAAAGCTGCATAGATAGGATTTTTGTAATTTCATGTATGTTTTAACTTGTAATTTTCATTTTGATGTAATAACAGAGCCACGGACTGGAACCTCGATGAAACCTCACTCGACTCTCCAACTCGGTATAGTCCATCTCTTTCCAATCCTTCGAGATACCTGTCACTTGATTCCCTCATAACTTGGGCAGTAGGATGTTCGTCAAGACTCGGTGGCCCTTGTTCTTTCTGTTTCTTTCCTCGAATAAAGATCGAGACAAAATTCTATCTCGTTGTCTACCTATTTGTATGAAAACACTCGGTGTTTACATTCAAAGGGGGAATGATGTAGACACGTAATTTTGTCCTGTCGAAAATAATTCTTACTTCGTTATCACACACTTAAAACATTTTTTATAATTTCCCACAAGAAAAACAAATGAATAACCACCCCTTTCACTTATTTATGTATTTTTTTTTTATCCCTAACAAACTTTGTCTCATTCTAATATTCCAACAATCCACCCAATCAAAAATGGACACCTAACTCTTTCCCCTCCAATTCAAAAACAACAACCCACCTCTCACCTAACCACCCTCACCACCCCATACCCCTACCCCACGTCACCCCCCTCTCCTTTTTCTTGTCCAAAAAAAAATGCACTAAAAGAAACCTTCCAGGAAATTTCACTATACCCTACCCCCCACCCTACCCACATGATCACCCCAAGCACGTTTCTTTTCCTGGAGACCAGATATATACATTACACTTACAGGGAAAGGGGGGAGAAAAAAGAAGAAGATAATACTCTTCATCGTCACTCTCACATACCCACACAGAAACCCATTAACACACCCTAAATTGCACACACGCATGCGCATATAGATCGAGAGAGAGAGAGAGTTGCAAGGGAGAAAAGAGAAACAGAGAGAGAGAGAGAGAATAGGAGGGGATATAGAGTGAAAGAGGTCGAGATCCTTAATGAAGGAGAAAACGGGGTTGATTTTCGTCACTGTTCCGACAGTAGCTTCACCGGAATCATCCCCCCATTCATTGTTCGTATAAAACGGCCAAACCCCCCTCCATTTTTCTTCAATTCCAGACATAATCAGGCCAATGACTGACTGTTCTGGTCATCTGTGTCACCTGCTACTCATCAAAAAGATCTTTTTTACCTTTTGCACTCATTTACTCAAAAAACAAAACATCAAAAAAGATTTTCCCTTTGTCTCCTTTAGCATGCATTCATAATTCAAAATTTCAAAAAGAGTTTTTTTTCAATAGAAGCTTTTTATAAAAAGAAAATTCAAAAGAAAAGGGTAGTAGAATTTTTGTACATTTCATATAATGAAAATACCAAAAATATTTTTTATTTCATAGTTGTTGGTGTTATTTTAAGTGAAGTGTCAAATTGAAACACAAAAGGATTTTACTAAGATTTTTCATCGTCAATCTTAATCGTGTATATCAACTCGTGGTTCAGTCTGTCCGTTATTATTTAATTGTCCGATCTGTACGACCTATGCACACCTGATTCTCCTCTCTCGGGAGTGAGATACGTAGGCAGCCCTTCTAGGGTTCGGTGATCTTATTTCAAAAATTCAAAAAAGATTTTCTTCACTCTTTATTAGAATACGTGTCATATACATCTTTAAAAGAAAACTACAAAAAAAATTTCTTTAATAGGTTCAAGCTTTATTTTCATCTGAAATTCAAAATCAAAAACCCAAAAAACAAAATTCTTTAATAATCATAGGTTTCATTTTGCATAGGGGATTTAAACCTGAAAAATTCAAAAAACATTTGCATTAATTCTTTTGACAATTTGTTATTTTTCTTTTCCTCTAAAGTTGTAAGAAAATGAAAAAAAAGGGTTTGATTGTCCATTTCTGGCCAAGCTTCACGAACTATGCACACCTGATTCTCCTCCTTCGGGAGTGAGATACGTAGGTGCCCTTCTCACATTCGGTGATTTTTTAAGGAAAAATAAAAAAAATGAGAAGGTGATTGAACTCTAACAGGTTTGTTATCTCTTATTCAGTTACTTTAAGGTAGTTGGTTTGTGGCATTCTGGTGGATCCTCCACATCACACCAAATCTAAGGAAGGTTTAGCTGTGTCCAACAAGGATATAGAGAGTGACATCATAGATCAAACAAAAAGTTAGGAATATGTGAGTTTAAAGGAAAAGAATTTGAGACTAAGACAATAAATGATGAAAATGTATCGAGCTTGGGACAGTGGGATGCCTCTTCCTCAATTATCCACTATTGATGCTACAAATATCTTGAGTTTTCCATCACAATTGCAAAGTCAGTTTCCTATTGTTGTTGACACACCACAACATGCCTCGAAATTCATGCCATGTCAGCTGCATTCCAATACTTCCACCACCCTTTCTCTAGCTCCTCAATATAAGCCTACTACATTCACAACACCACATATTCTCTATGATGTTGCTGCTTAACCCTCTACTGAGGCTTCCACATTGGCTATTCATCCAACAATTATGGTTTCTCATGCCGCTAGTGAACCCATGTTCAATACTCTTGATGATCATTGCTACACTCCCGATTCTAATTTTAAGATAACTGGACTACCAAAATTTCTTACCAAGAAGTCTAACATGACAGAAGAGCAAGAGAAAATGGTTGAAAAAATGAAGAGTCCAGAAAATGCTCTGAAAAGTTTCCTAGGACTCGCAGGTAAAAAAGATGTTTCATGTAAAGACTGGGGCATGTCTTCAAGTGTTAACCTTCCTCCAATCCCTGAGATGTCAAAATTTGAGGAGAAAGATGGACATGAGGAATCCGTGAAATATTCGGGATAATTGTGCAATCAATTAAGGGAAACTGGAGGGAAGAAGAATGAGAAAAATGTAGCCACTGTTGTAGTTGCACAACAGGCACGTCCAAGAAGACCAGGTCATCGTTACCCTCAGTCTCAAGCCCAAGTTCACACCTAAGATCTCTATAATTGCTCCCAAAATTCATTATACTTCATTTCCCCACCTCCATGTCTAGTATATTGCGCACAACCATATGTTCAACTCCATTCTTACTAACAATGGCGCACACCAATACCTCAGAGTCATTCTCTAGATCCACATACATACCAAAGCCCTTCTAGGCCCAATTTTTGATTCAAGCCAAACAATGAAATAAGGCAGAAGTTGAGCGATAGTTTCACACCAATTGAAAAGTCGTATGCCAGTTTATTTTAGAGATTGTTACAGTACGGTATTATCACTCCTCTCCTTGGGTACATTCTTAAGCCGCATTTAATAAATTTTGATCCTAATGTACGATGTGTATATCATTCTGATGTTCAGGGTCATAGTATTGAAGATTGTCGGGATTTGAAAAGAGAAATTGAAAAGATGATTTAAGATAAATCAATTTTGGTACAGAACATTGATAGTGAGGAAAGCTCTAGTCATGCTGATATGCAAACCAGTGGCTAAGATGTCAAGCTCAGCAATTAGAAACTCACTCCTTTCCTTGCTAGGATAGATGTTTGGTAGTTTGTTTTATTCTCCTTTCTGTTATTCGAATACTGCAGGGTTATAGTTCGGGATCTATCTTCTTTTGTTTTTTTATTATATTTGTTCAAACCCTTCTATCTTTCATTTTAACTAAATGGAGTGTCTCTTTTTCCTTTGTGTTTTAAATATATGTTGTTGTTTGTTTTCTGTACACAATACATTTTATGGTGATTCTAGTGACATGACATGTTAGCGGAATTTCAGCTAGATCTTAAAATCCAATTTGAGCATGAACTATTAATCAGAGGGCTAAGGTTCGAAAAAGCATATGAGAAATAGTTAGCGTGTTAAGACATTTAGTGGTCATGTTGAAGCCTTCTTTCAAAATTAAGGCAATTATTTTGAGAATTACAAGAATAACTTGATCATCAATTGAAAAACATAGCTCATTTAGGTTAAATAGTGGACACGTGATCCCTATATCAAGAGAAATAAAAAGATAATCAGCTCCACGAAAGCATGGATCATTCGATGTGAGGGATGTGCAACAAATGTGAAGTTGTGTGCTGGACAAGCACAGAAGAAGTAGTGACGTACAGGCTCAGTTAAAGTTAATGTTGTAAAAGATGTCACAAATAATCTTCATCTTTCACTCCATACTGCATGATATGTACTTGCATTTTTTATGATATGACAAAGGCGTTTCATTCTGTTATCCAAATATTGTGTCATCCTTTGTTTACCCCATTTGAGGTTTAGTTCTATTTTTTTTCATACCCCTCTTCTGAAATTAAGATAGAGTTAGCAAAGCTCAAAAGAAAAGTATCAAGCAAAATAATAGCGTCAGAAAATTTCAAAAAAAAAGAAGAAAAAGAAAAAATATGTTTAAAAAGAAAGAAAAGAGAAGAGTGTCAAAAAAATAAAGTCAGAAAAGGTTCCAAAGAGAAAAAGAGTCGACAAAAGAAAAAAAGTCAGAATCAAACAAAATAAGTTGTCGAAATTACGTGTGACCTGATTCTCCCCTCTCAGGGGTGAGATACGTAGGCTGCCCTACTTCGGGATCGGTCCATCCAAAGAAACAATTTAGAGTTACCAAGTCAAAGAAACTGGGGCATGAGTTAATTTCTATTGTTTGAGTCGATTCTAAAAGTTGTAATTCCTACCCCACTTCAAGTGTCGTTTGGGCCTCATGTCATCCTTTCTTCCTAAACCTTATCCAAAAGCCAAGTTACAACTAAATAAAGACCTTAAGATCAATCTTTAAGAATGTTAAGGCTAAGCATGCAATAAACATGATGAAATATTTTGGGAACCACTCGTCTTCCTCAGCTAATGGAATCATGAGAGAAATAAAAATGAGAGTCTTATTGGAGAAAACCCTCACGAGCACCGTAAGACTATTGTAAATTGAGAGAGATAAAAATGAGAGAGTCTTATCAATGAAAATCCTTACGGGCACTGTAAGACGACTGTGAGTTGAGATAAATAAAAATAAGAGAGTCTCATTAGTGAAAACCCTCATGTACACCATAGAGCAATGGTGAGCTGAGAAAAAGAAAGAGGCTTGTTGGCGAAAACCCTTCAAGGTGTCACTAGCTGAATGAGGTCTCCAAATGTAATTGGCCCAAGAAAGTAACTCAGTTTCAGGGCCATTAACTCAAGAACAATTGGTAGAAAGTTTGGATGGGAAGATCAGCCAACTTAATCCAAAATACATGGTATAATCATTAGAATTGACGATCATTTTTAGATAAATTTTTCATTTCCTTGTTTCAAATGAAGACATTTATTGTCTTTTCTTTCTTTTTATTATTTTTATTTTATTTTTCTTGAGTCAGTTATAAAAAAAATCATTGTCATTTTTCTTGTGTCTTTGAGTCAAATCCATGTAAAAATAAGTGAGAAAAGATTTCAAAACTGGCTACCAGCTTCTTCAATTGCACAAAGCAAGACAAAGGGCCAATACATGAAAGAGATATCATTATGAGCTGAAATATGGCATGCAGAAAATATTGTCAGCAAACGAGTCTGGGAACTCATGGAAATACCAATGTTCAAAGGGTTTATCTGAGGAGCATGTCAAAGCGGAGATACTGTGTTTTGTTTCAGAATCACTCTTAATAATCTGAGTTCCTATTAATGATGCAGCAAGTCAATGACATATGCTAATGGTTAGAAGCAAGATTATATATGATGAGGGCAAGAGAAATCGCCTCAAAATCCAAAGCCACAAGCCAGCCACTCTGTTTTAAACTCTCAAGTTTTCTTTGTATGAAATCGGAACAGTTGCTACCTTCAAATCAAAGGCTTCAAAGCGCAAATATCCAGAGGTGTAATTCCTCATTTCTGTAAATAAAAGAGCAGTATTTTCATACAGGTTTGGTAATCATAATTATGGTAAAACTCATCATCTTGTACCCCTAAGAGACACATATTTGGGTCTTTCATGTCTCACAGATAAGAGGTGCACTTCCTAATTTTAACCATTAATTCTAAAAGATGCACTTTTAGCAAGAACCTTTCACTTCCATTCCTAAGAGAAGGACTTGTTGGTCTCAGTCTTTAATTTTACCCTCAAAAGGGGCATTTGTTGATCAGGATCTTGATTCATCTTTGCATTATGTACTGTTGCAAGTAGTTATGAATGGGTTTGACACCCGCAAAAGCTTTTGATGAAAACTGGGGCAAAAATTAAAAGTAATTCATGTTATATGACACTTCACTTTAGGACCCTTCTAGAAAATGAGATTTTATTTTTTTGAAATATGGAATCTTTCTTTATCATAATCTTTGTTTGGAATAATTTTGTTTCTAGTTTTGATTCTAACTTCAGGAGCCCGCTTGGAGAACAAGGTGAGGAAATTGCAAGTTAGGATCCCGCCTAAAAAATAGGGTGACAAAATTGAAAGTCAGGAGCTCGAACAGAGTGATGAAATTGCAAGTCGGGAGCTCGCCAGAGAATAGAGTGAGAAAATTGCAAGTCAGGAGTCTGCCTAAAGAACAAGGTGATGAAATTAAAAGTTGGAAGCTCGCTCGGAGAATAAAGTGATGAAATTATAAGTCAGGAGCCCGCCCGAAGAATAGGATGATGAAACTGCAAGTCGGGAGCTCGCCCAGAGAGCAGAGTAAGGAAATTGTAAGTCAGGAGCCATCCCTGAAGAACAGGGTGATGAAATTGTAAGTCGGGAGCTCGCCCGGAGAACAGAGTAAAGAAATTACAACTCGGGAGCCCGCCCAAAGAATAGGGTGATGAAATTGCAACTCGAGAGTGTAACACCCCAAGTCTGCACCTCGAATGCTAAACGATGCTTATAATTTTGAGAAACCACAAGCTAACCCATGACTGTTATCTGCTGTGAGCACTAAATAATGATACTGAATTAAATGCAAAATGAAAGGCTGAAATGCCATAAGGTTCAAAATTTGAAATGCTGACAATAAAATATAACATCTAAATCTGAAATACTGTCTGAAAATCTAGTCTAAAAAGCCTCTAACTGAATCTGTCTGAAAGTGGAGTTGATGGGACAAGCCCCTAACTAACTCGACTACTGAACTACAATATCTACTTAAAATATGAATTGCTATAATATCCTTGAACGATGATGACTCACTGCTAAATCTACTCCTGCGGGCTGAATCTGGCTAAACACGATTGGGAACCTGAGCGTACGAACCTATGATATGAAACATCATAGCACAAAAAATGGGTATGTGATTAGTACGTGGGAATGTACTGGCATGCTAAGTGAGGTAAGGCTGAATGCATGGGTTTATATGTATAAACAATAACTAACTGAATGATATGCAAGAGCAGGATTAGCATACATGGAGGATATATAACTACTGAACATACTGAGCATACTGTAACTGAGTATACTGGAACTGGATCTGATAACTGATAACTAAATATACTGATAATCTTAATTACTGATAACTGAGTAATTGTATTTGACAGTCCTGATTCTATATAACTGAACTGAGTTTTATTCCAAAGATTGAGACTGAAATTGAAACTGTGGGAGTTCTCACTTAACCGACATGCCTCTGAGTAAACTGAGTGGGGTCCAACCTATAACCCCAGTTGGAAGGGTTCCAGTACCGTGCCATGAGTAAAGACAACTGCTGTGGTCAAGCCTATCTCACGAGTGACCCTGAACAGAAAGTCAAGCCTAATCTGGCAGGTGACCCGTGGAAGGTAACCAATCCTTAATCTGACGAGTGACTCCTCACATCCTACACTAGATACATAGTTCTGAAGTGTGAGGCTGCTAATAACGACTTTGCCTGCCTAACGGGAGAAGTCGTCACCTCTACACTCACTCGGTGCTAGTTCCTACTCCCAACTAAATAACACTGACTGAGTATACTGAACTGGACTGGACTGATACTGAGATTTACTGAGTTTTTTCTAAGTTCTGTGACTAACTGAGTTCTACTGAGTTTTGTAACTAACTGAAAGGAGGACTAATCATGACATGACCGATACTATTCGTAACTGACACTGGCTCTAGATAAACAACTAAGTTGTCGGGTATTAAATACCCCCAGGACTCGATAGCAGGAAAAGTAACGCAAAGCATTATCTTGAATAACATAACAATGGTTACTTGGTCATAATTCTTTCATAGAGGCATTTCATCAAACACTTGTAATGAATAACTTGTACATGAATGGGGAATACATGTTAGCATGCTATAAAGACACTATTTCATTCTCATAGATAATTTATCAAACACATAAGAAGCATACTTGGTTCATTAAATCATAAACACCTAGGATTAACATAGCTACATCAATCATCTTACAAATTGAAGGGTTTATCATGAATATCATGTAATTCATCTCATATTAGGATGAATTCTTGAAAACTTAGAATCTAAATCATGAATGACACATAATCATGACAATTACAATGCCCCATCTTGCAAATTCATGGATTTGTAACATGGGGATTACTCAATTCAACATACATGCTATTCAATTTCATGGAATCTACTATTAATCATGGATTAAAACTCAAACAACATCATGAACATGGATACAATCAAATTCACACATAGAATTCATGAAAAATCCAAACTTGTATTTTTAAAAGGTATTCTTGGGCTCTATGGAAGGTAAGGATCCATGAATGAACATTTAACATACCTTTATGTTTGATTTTGAGAAGATTGAAGGTAAAATTCTTGAGATTTGAATCTTGAATGGAAAACCCTAAGGCTTGTTCTTTAGAGAGTTTGAGAGAAAGTGAATATATTTTGGTGAATTAGGGCTAAATTTCGTATTTATGGATGAATAAGGGTGGAGAAAATGACTATAGTACCCCTTGGCCTCTCTTTCCCGTATAACTGACCATCGTGGCGCGACTCCCAGAAATGGGAAAAAATCTCGCATCGCGACTCCCAGAAATGATAATAAATCTCATGTCACGACTTCTAGAAACGGGAATAAATCTCGTTGTTGCGACTTCCAGAAATGGGAATAAATCTCGTTGTCGTAACTTTCAGAAACGGTAATAAATCTTGTACCACGGGCTTATCGCGAGTCATCACTGTTTTGAACGTCCAAACTCACCCTTACGCTAGTCCAAAAATTCTGAAACTCATCCGAGATGTACTATCGACTTTTCCGATCATAAATCAACTAAAAAAATAACTTTTCAAGGTTGGGAAAGCCGTAAATAAAATCCTCAAAGTTCGAAGGCTTTGGAAAAGACTAAGTCCCAACACTTGGCTAAAATTTTCTAAGTCTGGGACCTCTTTTGGCATGCTTTAAAGGATGTAAACAACAAGAATTTTTGTGGGGTCTTACAGGGAGCCCACCCGAAGAATAGGGTGATGAAATTGAAAGTCGAAAGCTCGCCCAGAGAACAGAGTGAGGAAATTATAAGTTGGGAGCCCGCCCAAAAAATAGGGTAATGAAATTGCAAATGAGGAGCTCGCCTGGAGAACAGAGTGAAGAAATTGCAATTCAGGAGCCCGCCTGAAGAACAGGGTGATGAAATTGCAAGCCGGGAGCTCACCCAGAGAAAAAGTGAAGATATTACAACTCGGGAGCCCGACCGAAGGATAGGGTGATGAATTGCAACTCGAGAGCCCGCCCGAAGAATACGAAGAAGAAATTGCAAGTCAGGATCCTACCTAAAGAACAGGGTGATGAAATTAAAAGTCAAGCGACAAGGTTAAGAGATTGAAAGTTAAGCAACAAGGTAAAGCAATTGAAAGTCAATAAACTGAGAAAATTACAAGTTGGGAGCCCGTCCGAAGAACAAGGCGATGAAATTGAAAATCAAAAGATTAAAAATAGCAAGTCAGGAGCCCACCTAGAGAACAGGGTGATGAAATGAAAAGTCAAGCAACAGGGTGAAGAAATTGTAAGTCAGGAGCCCGCCTGAAGAATAGGGTGAAGATTTTCAAATTCAGGATCAAGGTTCAGAAGTACCACCGACAGAACATGGTCAATTTGTGAGTTCATCTCCAACATCAATTTTTGTATGGAGAAGGAATCTATTCTCAAGTTCAACCCAAAGAAGATCAGATCTTTTGTCAATTTTGAAAGCATCAGAAACTCAAGTCAAGAGTCCAAAATAAGTTGCATAGATAGGACTTTTGTAATTTTTTTTATCTTTTTAACTTGTAATTTTTATTTTGATGTAATGACAGAACCGCGGATCGGAGCCTCAACAAGACCACTCTTGACTCTCCAACTCGGTATAGTCCCTCCTTGTCAATCCTGGAACCACCTGCGACTTGAATCCCACATAACTTAGGATAGGTAGGATGCTCAAAATCAAAACCCGATTGCTCTCCTTCCTTCTTTTGAATAATAATCGGGACAAAATTCTATCTCGTTGTCTACTTTTTTGTCTGAAAATACTTTGTGTTTACACCCATAAAGGGGCATAATGTAGACATATAATTTTATCTCTCTCCAAATTATTTTTTACCATTTTTACCCCGTCTTATCACATATCCTCAATCGTGATAATTTCCCACTAGAAGACAAAATAACAAATCCCTAACAAACCTAAATCCCAATATTTTTTTGATAACAAAATTAACCTCAATCAAATTTTGACAACCCACATCACCACCCCACCCCCTACCCATGTGTACCCCACCCTACATCACATTTTTTTCTCTCTCACCCTCAAAATTCCACACACACACAGAGAATTCACACTCACCTCACCAATATACATACAGACACCAATATACACCACATACAGAGAAAAATATACACACACTCACACATATACAGAACTTTCTCATCATTCCAGAGATCGACATAAATACCATATACGCACACACCAGCATCATATAAAAGAGATATACATATTCTCACAGAAGGATCCTCACAAAAATAGATAGCACACACAATTCATATACAAACCGCCATACATAGCTACACACACACCATAGAGACTCCATTAACACACTCTCGGCAAATAATTACACACACCACAGGTAAAAGAACACACACAATCGAAGAAGGGAGTAGAAACTGAAGATTCGAGAGATAGAGATGGAGAGAGAAAACTGAGAAAAGAGGAGTGATCAGAGAGAAAACTGGGAGATGGTGATCAAAATTGAGGAAAACAGACCGGGAAGTTTGATTTTTCCAGTGAGAAGTCGCCGGAAAACTCCATTCCTCATCGAAAAATCCCTCTAACAATCAAAACCAACTCCACTCTCCAAAAAACGTGGCAAATCAGCGACCAAAAGTCCGTTGTTGTCGTTACTGTTTCGATGAAGCTTTGTCTGAGTTTTGGGTTCTCAAGCAAATTTAGGTTCGTTTTTGTTTTATTTTTGGAATCGGCATTTTTGGGAAAACAGTGTTTGGGGTCGAGATTGTGGCGAAGGTTTTGATATTCGAGGTCACGTTCGAGGTTCCAGATTTCCAAAGCTCCATTTCGATCATGTAATTCGACATTTGAAAAAGCATTGAGGTCTAATTCTTTTAACTCTACTTCTCTTATTTTATCTTGATTCGGTCTTGATGTTGTGATTACGTGTTGATGATATATTTTGATAGTGTGTTTGCAAAATTTTAATCAGCGTTGTTGTGACTTTGATTGTTTGATTTCATATCAACATTGATTAATCATGTGATTGGGAATAAGTGAGATGAAAATTGAAAATTATTAAAAAGGAAGCGTTATTATTTTGATTTATTGATATCGTTGAATGTGATAATGCCATGATAGGTCGAGTTGGGTAGACAAACGATAGGCTCGGGTAGGCAAATGAAAGAATTATGGATTGGTGAATGTTAAAAATGTGTGTTGAATGAATTGTCTTGTTGTACATGGATTAATTGTACTATTTTGTCAGGGAATGCTCCGAGGTATTTGTATTATTTCATCCGGAGAATGCCCCAAGGAATTTGTACTCGAAGGAGGTTCGTGATCAAGATCCGAAACGTCGGGTGGAGTTTAGTCTTGGACTAGTTTAGAATAGGATTTATATTTTCGCATTTTTAATTTTTGGGACTATATAATTCGGACTGGACATTACTTTGGTTTTTAAATTTTGTGTGGTTTGTTGTTTTCTTCTTGTGTGTTTTGTGTGGTTTATACATTTTATATGTCATACTAGCCGATATACTCTACAAAGCGATCGTGATCGTATCACGGGATCGAAGGGTGCCTAACACCTTCCCCTCGGTCAACAGAATTTCTTAACCGAAATCTCTATTCGCAAACTAGTTTTTAAAAGAGTCAAAACAGTTTTGAAAAGGATTTCCAAAGGTGACTTGACACACCGAGTTTATGTCAAGTGACGACTCTGAATTTGAATATAAAAATAATTCTTTTTCGAAACAAATTTTTATTTTGTCACTTTTAATAATAAAAACCCTTTTCAAACTTAAAATTTTATCTTTTTGGTTAAAAAGGGATGTGACAGACATGTTGGAACTCATTTTGCTAGAAAAATCAAACTAACCCCGAACTCTGTTGAGGGGAATGCCCCCAAGTTTTTTATACTTAATCCCGACTAATCTGTGTCGGAATAACTTTTGTGAATCTTTTGTTTAATGCATCTTTGTTAACCAAAAAAAAATTGTTTGTTAAAGAAAGAGTAACAAATAAAGTTGGATGACGAATCTTATTATAAGATAAAATTACTGTACATTATTACAAGAACAAAATGTACCATTTGTTCAAAACAAAAACTATTGACTCAAACCCCTAACAAGGTTTATTACCCAACTACTGGTTTTTCCTTAATAAGACCATTGTCATCAGGGCAAAGCCACACACGATTGCAACATATGTTTTCGATACGAATACACTTACTATCTAGAGGGACACCAGTAACATTAGGATTGGTAGTTTCTACGGTGACCTTAGCTTTCATGATCTCAACTCCGATCAACTCTGGCCATTCATATGGAATTGTATCTCCTGCTAGTTTGCAAGCATTGCCAACACAATCACAACCTAGTTCACAAGGAGGGTATTTCAGAGCAACCATAGTTTGAGAAAGAAATAGAAAACCAAAAGAAAAAAGAATTATTATTTTCTCCATTTTGTTGTAATGTTACTCAAAATGTTGAAGGAACTTCAAATTTATAGAGATGATAGGATATAATTTACCTAATATGTTCACATCTTTTATTAATTTGATTTCCTTGAATGAATTTTCACATTTTGTAAAATATTTGTTCATATCTATCACAACATTTTATCACTAGTTCTATTTCTTTATCGTTGAATGGATTTCCAGATCTGCAATATATATGTTCTCATTTGTCACACTTGTCTCCTTCAATAATTTTATTTCTTTTGTTGAATGAATTTGCGCATAGTCTGTGCCAAAATGCTCTTATGGCTCTTGAAAATTTTTCCAAGTCTGCAAGATGATAAATAGAAGTGATAAAATTAGTCCATGAAATCATAATAAGTCCAATTCGTTTAAGTTTGTATTGATTATTGACCCACACATTTATTAGCTCAGTTCTTTTCAGTCCATCAAATTTATTTTGATATCTAGCCCAAATTAATTTGTCATATAGGACACATGCATCTCG
Source organism: Capsicum baccatum var. pendulum (assembly GCA_030864225.1). Classification (NCBI taxonomy): domain Eukaryota; kingdom Viridiplantae; phylum Streptophyta; class Magnoliopsida; order Solanales; family Solanaceae; genus Capsicum; species Capsicum baccatum. The sequence continues at coordinate 12,363,909 of CM061550.1, forward strand.
CACGATTTGCTATTACGACGTATATGTTTACTTGTTTAATTTTATGATCGTTTAAGTATCAACTTATGTACACCCATAAAAGGTCAAAGTTTTGTGAGTACACTAAGCTTAAAGTTTCTCTATTAATACATTTTGCTGGCAGTCCGTGAGATCTATCGCCTTTTATTAATTTTTCAAATATAGTTGAATGTATATTCAGATTTTGTAATGTAAATATTTTCATCTGTCACGTTTTATTAATTTTATTTCCTTACTTGAATGTATATCCAGAATTTGAAACGTGATGTTCTAATCTATCACGTTTTATTAATTTTATTTCGTTACTTGAATGTATGTCCATTTTTTTTGTAGTGCAGATGTTCATATTTATCACCTTTTATCAATTTCATTTCCTTTATTCATTGCATTTCAGATTTTATAATATAAATATATCTATACTTGTGGCCTAAAAAAGATATTTTTAAAACAAAAAGAAGTCCATCTTAAGGTAGAAAAATATTCTTCTCAATGGAAGTCATTTTAGTTGTAACTATCTTTTTTTTCCCATCTGGCACCCGGTATTCAATATCAATATTAGAACCCGACTAATCAAGATTTACGCCAGGAAATCCCACTATGGTGCTTAAAGCGTTCCCTTCTAAAGGCTACTCAATACAGAAGGCTCGAACCCAAAACCTCGTAACCTTTCACTCTATATTATTTGCTTCAATTAACATCCCTAGATAATATTATTATCATAATATTTACCAATATCATTACTACTTGGGACTCATGAACATGTATGACGATTCTACGTGGTATATAACAGCTAATCTTAAAGTTTTATACATTGTTTGTTTAACCAGAATTCATTAGATGATGATTAAGAAAGAGTAACAATACACTAGCTTTTCCCCTTCAATTAAAGACTAGTAACTTTTTTATATATATAAATGTGGTGTCTGGGTCAGTTTTAACACAAGTAACTTTTTTTTTTTTTTGATAAATGTGGTGTCTGGGTCAGTTTTAACACACCTTGACTAATTCCACGGAATACTTGACACCTCTCACCAACAACAGATATGAGATAACTCTATCCATAAAGACTTTCTTTTTTTGCTTTTGCACATGGAAATGTTGAAATGCAAAGGATTTCATATCAAATAGAGTAAAGTCTTACTAAATTACAACAATTTTGTAGTTTTCAGCCATTCAGAATAACTGCAACCTACTATTATTACAGAAAGAAATGGCAGCTCGGTGTACTAAAGCTTGCGCAGGGTCCGGGGAAGGGAAAAAACAAACATAAAGATTGCTAGTCTGGGAAATGGCGATCAGAAATCCAGTTCCAAAGCATATATATCCTTTGTAAAGCCCCTTATTCCAATTTAACAGATATTGGACTTCTAACAACATACTTGTTAGAGATCCATGATATAGCTCCTTGAACAAAGCGGTCGGTGAGTATACCCGATTGGGTAAATGATATTGAATATGTTGCCTGTTGGTTTACTTGGGTGAAGACAAGGGTGGCGGGCTCAACAACTACATCGACTCCTTGAATTTGAGTGATGTTAACAGTGTAAGTTGAGCTTGCATCACCAACGTTTGTAACTGTTCTTGTATAATTCTGAGTCTCGGGGCCAAGTATAATGGAGAAAGAAGGATAGTTCAGTTCTGCCTCAGATATACTTGTAAGTTGCGAGCACTTGACAGTTTGTTGCACAATGAGTTCAATATCTTTTTCTCTGTAGCCAAGACCACATAGATACTGAATGTAGTTCTCCACCTTGATGTCATAAATAAGCCCCGGATGATTTGCTTTTGATGGATTTACATGACCGGCACCAGTGGCAAATATATCAGCTGGTAGATCCCTTTGATCAAGGATGGGCTGTCCTTGAAGGTTGTGTTGATCAGCTGTAGTCATTATCGCGGATTTAATAGCAGCTGGTGACCAATCAGGGTGTGCACTTTTAAGCAATGCAACAATGCCACTAAGATGAGGACAAGACATTGAGGTTCCTGAGATGATGTTAAATGTCAAATCAGTGCCAGTTTTGTTCTCCACCGAGACAGGCCATGCAGCAAGGATGTTCACTCCAGGACCGATAATGTCCGGTTTGACTATGCCTGGACTTGCCAAGTTAGGACCCCTGGAGGAAAAAGATGATACAGCTGGTGCATTGTTAAAGTTTATTTTCGTGCCTTGAAAAAAGATTCCTGCCAAGGGCGTGGAGGTTGAGTTTATGTAGGCTTTGATCTTTTCTCCAGCGGTATAACCCACGTGTGCTGCAGGAAGAACATGAGGATCAGAGAACGTGCCATCTCCGTCAATCTCTAGATTGACAAGAATCATGGCAGCACCACCGGCATCCTTTACTGTCTGGCTTTTTTCAAGTCTTGCTACATCGCCACCTCTGTCACAAACGACAACCTTGCCTTTGACATCAGTGTTATTAAGGGATCCTGATGAACAGAGTGCAGCCTCTTCATCGGATCGACCTGGGTATACCAAGGGCAATAAATTATGAGGAAAATTTGCGGGCTGAAAAGCCGATTCACCATCATATTGTTCTCCATTTCCTAGCATAGCTGTTGCCACTATCTTCCTATCATGGGTGCTAGCGCCAACGGTGAGAATCCAAGGGGCCTCATTAGATAATGTAGAATTTAATGGACCCTCATTACCAGCAGAAGCGCTCACGAAGATACCTTTTTGGATTGCAGCAAAAGCCCCAGTGGCAATACTATCATAATAAAAAGGATCGGAATATCCACCAAGGGAGAGAGATAGCACGTCAACACCGTCTTCTATTGCAGCATCTATTGCAGCCAATATATCAACATCTGAACAACCATCTGAACACACCTTGTACATGGCAATGTGAGCAAGAGGGGCCATACCGGCTGCTGTGCCATTGGCATTGCCAAACAAATTTGCGTCATCGACAAAGTTACCAGCTGCGGTACTTGAAGTATGCGTGCCATGACCTTCCTCATCAAATGGTGGATTACTTGAACCACTCACAAAATTCCTCGCGCCAATGAGCTTCTTGTTACACGTCACATTTCCTGTGAACTCACACTTCCCTTTCCATTTTGCCGGTGGAGATGACATGTTATCATCACAAAAAGATGGATGTCCCGGAGTAATCCCAGTGTCCAAAACCCCAATAATCACTCCCTTACCATAATTTGATCCTCGCCAAAACCCCATATTCCGGTACAACCCCAAAAAGTTTGGAGTATGCGTTGTATGCAAAGCTAAAATCTTCTCAACCCTCGCGGACACAAAACCATCTTTCTTTTCCATTGCTTTTACCTCCTCAGTTGATAATCTGGCTGCAAAGCCAGTGGCCACATGGTGATAGGAATGAATAATGCGCGATGGCTCCCCTGTTCCGGCAAACTCATCCGGTAAAAAGGAGTTATAGTAGCTTTCTAGATCACCCGAGTTAGCAGGTACTTGGGCATCTGGCTTATTTACATGGACAAGGTAAGTATGCAAACCGGTTGAACGTTGAGCAATTGTCAATTGGAAACTCAACAAGAACGCAACAGAGAAAATAAAAATGCAAGTCATGGTTGATCTTTGTATCATCATTAACACCTAGAGAAATGTTTGCTTTATGGATGATCTAAACTTACTTTGAGGAACATGTTATATATACTATGAACAGAGGTGAAAAATGTGATAAACTAATATAGGGAAACAAAAACATAGGTAATTTCTAAGAGAGCCGGCTAAGGAACAAAGTTGTATCTAATGATAAAGAGAGAAACATCATTAAGAGTAAATGAATTAAGTAAACCAGATTATTGGATTTTTGGGGAAACCATAATTGATATTGTCACCAAAGGTGATAATTCTGATGTTTCTGGATATTTCTCAACCCCAACATTGTCCGGCAGGGAAGTGAACTAGTAAAGTTGCCTCCACAGGATCAGGGTCACGGGTTCAAGCCGTGAAAACAACCTCTGGCAGACATGCAAGGTAAGGCTTACAACAGACTCTTGTGGTCCAGCACTTCCCTCGATCCCGCTCATAGCGGTGGATTTATTGCACCGGGTTGTCCTTTTAACATAGTCCAGCAGGATTTTCTGATTGTAGTCAGTCATGTATAGATATTGTGGATTATTCATTTAGTGAGTTGCTTAAATTGTTATTAGCTCACTTGTAATCATCTGAGAGTAGTAACTTATGACACAAAGAACGGGGTTGCCAGTATTTCCTTCCTGGAATTTGATATTAAGTTTGAAATTACACCAACATACAATGTAATTCCGCAAATGAAGTTTGGAGAGGGTAATGCATATGCAGCCTTACCTTACCCCTTCCTTGTGAAGGTAGAAAAATTGTTTAGACAAATAAATTTAAAACTATTGACTTATGAGACACAATTCTTGATTAAATATGGCCAAATTAGTAGGAGAATTGGTTTTTTCTTAGTGTGAGGACTCTTCAAGGAATTAAGGATGTAAACAATTAACATCATCACCATTCCCTCCATACTAAATTGAAAATATTTATTACAAGGGTACTAATCAGGACAATAAAGATGAATTTTGGTAAAAGAAATAGTAATGATAATGTTGTCTTTTGAGCCAAGGGTCTTCCGAAAACAGCCACTACTTCCTCGAGGTGGAGGTAAAGTCTATATACACCCTACCCTCTCCAGACAACTTTTTGGAACTACACTGGCTTCTTTTGTTGTTGTTGTTGTAATGTTGTCTGCTACTAGTATGTTAGGGGTAATTAGTTACGTGGATGGACCCTCAAAATTGAGTAAAAAAGAGAAATAAATAAATAGTAGCTGTTTGCTTTTCTTTTTTATAATCTTTTAACAGCATAGGTAAACCTAAATAACTTACCATTCAATATGCTGTTAATGTATGAACTAACCTCATATGCTTATTCTACAGTAAAATAAAATGACATGGGCTTAACTAACATATGAAAAAACAGCCCTGCTTCTTACAAGTCTCAAAAACGCAGAACCTAATTCTTGAACTTGAGTTTCTCAGAAGGATATATACTATCTACTCGACGCCCATTTTGTACATGCCCATACGAGAAGTCTCTGCCGCGTAACTTCTTACTTTGAGTTCGTCTGCTGTTGGGTTCACTGCTTTCCTCTTTGTTCCTTCTACGGCTGTTATGCAAATGGCACAAGATATATTGGTGACCAAAAGAGGGAAAGGAAAAACAAATGAAATAGAGGAAAGTTAAGGAGTGTGAAATACAAACCTGAAATGCAGCAACAGATACAAAACACCAACAAGTGCAGTGCCACTAGCAACTGTTTTCAGCAATGGCCTCTTACGACGTTTGTCTTTTAATTCACTAGCATCTGTTTCTTGACTTCCCTTTGAAGAGTTCTGTTCCAACACATGCGAAACTTTATGCTTTCTGTCATCCTATTTAACAAGTAAAGGAAAAATGTCAACGTGATTGAAAGGTGAATTCTTGAAATTCTGATGGAAAATGAGTTGGGAGTTCAAGAAAATTCACAATGACGAATACTTACATCATCTCTTGGAGATGTTGGTTCACATACTTCACTTGCATCACCTGAACTGTTGATGGAGCAGGAACAAGGGTGCCCTTTTTCAATATGTTCACAACAACTTGTAGAAATAATAGAATTCCGATCCATGTTAACACCATCCAAAGTCATGGATGGTTCATATGTACTACTGACTACCTCAGAAACAAATTTCAGATACTGTGGATCACCATCACTTCCTTCACTTCTGTCAACTAAAGACACATTCTTAAGATTATTTCTACATGCTGCAGTATCAAGACGAATCAAATTTTTACTTTCATCTGTATCAAAGTAATTTGAGCCATTTCTGTGCAATGAAACAAATTTATCTGTAAGAGGCTGTGTGGAAGCAGATAGTAATTCATCTGAACAGGAATATGTGAGCTCACTGAGACTGTAAGAACTTTTAGGCTTTCCTACAGATGGTTCTTTAGTATCATCAGAACTGAGTTCATTAGTTGCAACATTCCATGCTTTATGACTTGCAGATGAATCCTTATGCTGCCGATCGGCCTCATTCTCCAGCAAGGAACCAGATGTTTCTTCTGTTAAACATTCATCTGCATCAAATTGATAATCAAAATCCAAAGCCTGCACCCGACATAGCACAGAGCTCATGCTAGTGGTTGATGAAACCTCTGCATCTTCATTATCAGAATATTTATGCTGATGTCCATTCTGGAAAGTCCGTTCAACAGAATTTGGTCCATCAGACTCCATTGCCATAAAAAAGTTCAAAATATTTTCTTCACCTCTCCGCAGGACAGGCGTACTACCATCAGTTCCACCAATAATTGAATCTGAGAATGATAAGTAGTTGGAAATACAACTACCTTCCATTTCGTTGTCATACACAGAATCTCCAATAACTGACGCATCATTTTCCACATTAAGGTCACTATAATCAAAGTGTATCCTATCATTGGCTCTAATATATTTCCTTCCGTTTCCTCGAGAAGTTCTGTTTTTCTCTCTTCTATTCTTACCAACAGCTGAATATTCGCCAAAAGAATTGTCTACATCTGAATCTGTGGCATTATCATCTTCAAGTTGATTCATAGATGAGCAACAAGATTCTTCTCCCACAAACTTGCTCTCGGCCTCGTCAGACTCTTCAGATGAAGAATCATAGTTTGCTTCAGATTCTGAGATTTTATTTCTCTATAGCATAAACGAGGATGCATTAGCATCTCTAAGATAAAGAGTACAAATATTTTTATTATAAGGAGAAAGAAAAGAGTGTAGTATTTCTAACTAATGGTGCATCTAACCATACCTCCATAAGTTTTGATCTTGTTTCTTTATAGGAGTAATAACCAGAAGAACTTGAAAGGCTGCTCTGTGATGTCTCCAAGCTCCTTCGAATGCCACCCACCATATTTTTTGGCATGGCTACCGTATAGGTCACCGAGTCGAAGTCAGGAACCTAAGGGTTGCAAACAGGTTTATAGCAGTAAGTAAAGGAAGTACAAGAGTTCTAATAGCAACCCAGAGAAAATAATAACCAGCCAATGAAGCAGAACTTCTTCAGAAGAAAATGAACAGAGTTACTTGATTAAAAAAGGGAAGCAAACAGTGTTTGCAAGAAAAATTTTACCTTCAATTGTTTGGAACGGGCCTTATTTGAGAGTGCCCTTAAGCAAATGCAAACTTTCCGAATGTTCTTTTTCTCAACGACATCTGACGGGGAGAAGAGATCGATACCATTTAATCCCAGTATTTTGCAGATCTGCCAAAATCAGGGATTATTGTCGGTCTCACTAAAGGTTTTTCTCCTCATAAATAGCAGTATCATTATTTTGCCGTTGAAATAGAGCCAAATCAAAAGAACTTACCTTTAAAAATGAGTCAACGTTAGAATAAGGCAAATATCTTCCACTGCATCTCCGCGAACCAAGTGGTTCGTACTTCATATGTCTTAGCTCTCCGCACTTTGCCAAAAGCATATTCCATAGTATTTTGGAGACTTCAAACCTACAAAGGTTATCTCTTTCAGATGTTAAAATACAAGGCCATATCCCTCTGGTAAACTGCAACATTCTTCAGAATATACAGTGACTTATACTCCAGATAAGTAAAGATCAGAATGTACATCCAACAAAAGGTGCAAGTGGACAAAATAAGAGAAAGTAGTTTGAAATGGTTGGGTCATATCCTACGTACGTCTTCAAATGTATTAATTCATATTTGTCACATGATGGTCATTGGAGGTGTTAAAAGCAGTGGGTAGACCAAAATCCATTGACAGAGGTTGTTCCGAAAGGCTTATAAAATCTCTTTCAACTTATGCAGACTTGAGTGAGAACATTAACACAATTAAAGCAAAATATATATATTGGCAATATCAACAAACTGGAATCATGATTCGATAATTGTTGTTGCACTTAAAATTAGACCTGGAGTTGTTAGTAGTTTTTTAGTTTGTTTGGGATATCTATGTTAGTGTAAGGATAAATGTGAGATTTAGAGAATTCCTAATTTAAGTACCTGTAGTTGCTTTAAAGTTGGAGCGAAACGGGTCAAAAAATAGGGCAGGGATTGGATAAAGTATTCAATTTAACTACTTTGGAAGTGAATCCCGAATCTTTGCTGTATCATTGCAGCTTTGATGGTTCCTAAATTCCCATACAGTAAGAACCATTGATTCTTAGGTGAAGTAATACAATGGCTGGTTGACAAGGGGCAGCGGCTAGTGCAGGTGTAAGGGTTAATTAAGCAAGCATGGATTAACACTTCTCTACACCACATAGAATCTCAATTTTTCAGGGGCACACAATATGATGGAAACGGAGCCCCTCCATTGGGTAAAATGAAGAAATAAATGCTAATGTTCCCCTTGTTGTTTTCCTAATATTGGTTGTTGTCTTGTTGAAGATATAGGAAGAAAGAGAATGTTTCAACTCAACAAGGAGAACTTCAAGAGCTTAAAGGTTTACCTCGTGTCATTTGTGCTTTTGAGGTAAGGAAGACTGACCATTAGTATAGATAGAAAGATGGTCTTTGATAGAACATAAAGAATATCACACACTTCCAAGTGTACAATCATGATTTTAACACCAAATTCGATAATTAATAAATAGATTTTTATTTATATATTGGTAGAAAGAAAAGGCTTGAAAGAAGTTTCAGTATTGATCCCAATACAAGAAAATGTAACAAAGTAAGGGCAAAAGGAATACAACGTCACCAAAATCTCAGTGTTTGTTAGTTTATGCCCACTAACTGCAATTAAGCTTTTCCCCATCAAACACAGCATTGACTAGCCAAAGTGGATACAGGCAAACATCAAACTAAGCCGAAAAGTGGAAAAGGAAAATGCAGCGAGGCTCAAAATGTGTTGAGCGCTTCTCCTCACTAGATACACACTTCAGTGTCTTCATCAAAGTTCTAGGACATACTTTTCCTTTCCAATGAACCTCTTATGAAGAGGCGACACTAGACAATTGATATTTCACTTAATCATAATTTTTTTTTCTATTTCTTTGTTTATATATTTGTCATTCATGCTTATAACTATAAGTTCTGAACTAAACATATATATTTGTATTTTTATCATTTTTCAATAAAGCTCAAGCTTTATTTGCGCTTAACGACTCAACAGACCTTAGAGCATTTTGCACTTTTCACTTTGTTAAAATGAAACAGTGTCAAGGTGCAAGAACTAGTAGAACAATAAGCCACAACAGTATTAACAATGGAATACACTTCATTCTTCTACAATAAAATAGCAAAACGTTTGGAAAACCTCAATTGAGAAAGAAAACAAAAGTGATCATTTTTTACTTGACCACAGAACATAAGAAAAGACAATGGAAAAAAGGGGAAAAACTTACAAAAGATCCCCATCGGCAAGCAAATCAGATATGTGTATGTGCTCATCCAACCTCATGTTCAGTACTTCCCCAAGCCATATTCTTGTTTGAGTCTGAAATATACATCCTTATCAACATTAAAATAAAACACATCCCGGAGCACTAAAGCACCCATCGCGCCAGGGTCCAAGGAAAGACCAAAACCACAAGTATTTATCCAACACAAGCCTTACCCTGCATTATGCAAGAGACTGTTTCACAGCTTGAACAGTTAACTTCTAGATCACATGACAACAACTTTATTAACAACACAGTAAAACTAACCACGAATCCAAAAAAAAAAAAATCCGATGCACTAAAGCTCCCACAGTGCACAGAGTCCAAGGAAAGACCATCCACAACAATATATTACCTTGCATTTCTGCAAGAGACTATTTCACAGCTTGAACCCTTGACCTCTAGGTCACGTGACACCAACTTTATTAATAAAACAGTAAAACTAACCACCAATTCAAAAAAAAAAAAAAAAAAGAGGAGTCCGTATTAAAACTCCCGCTATGCATATTGTCCAAGTAAAACACCAAACAACAACAATTTACGATACACAACCTTACCCTATATTTCTACAAGAGGCTATTTCTACAACTTAACCTTGTCACATGACAATAACTTTACGTATAACACAATAAAATTAACCAAGAATTGAAAAAAAAAAAAAATAAAGAGGGGTGGTGGTGGTTTGACCTGCAAGAAGACATCATCGAGTTCTCTAAAATTAGATTCAGCGAAGGATCTAGATAAATCGCCGTTGTAACCACCCATTCTTTCGAATTAATGTACTTCAATAAGTGAATTTAGGAAGTGAATTCAGTTCCTAACTTCCACTTTACATAAGTGAATTCAGTTCCCTAAGTCACAGTAGCATATTTTAAAATTCAAATTTAGCTATTTTTTCACATTAAATGCTGAAATTTAATGTGAGGATGGAAGAGCAGACGCGTATTTAAATTTAGGGCAGATAAATAGTAAACAGTTCGTGTGGACTGTGTTTTACTTTTTTAGGTTTGTTGTAAATGTCAGATGAAAACAAAAAGAAAATTCTGTCACTTTTTGTTTTTTTTCTCCCTTTTTTCTGTTTGAATTTGGACACGTATATATTTGTTAAAAGGATGCAGATAATATTAATAAATATTGATAATTAAAAAAATATGGAGTACTATATAGGTAATGTTAATAAATTTGCGCGTAATGCCCAACTGTAAATGTGGAAGGAAGATGTACACGCTAAATTTGATAAACAATTACGTATGTTTGACCTTGGAAAGTAAACTTCATAAGGCAGGTGTATTACTTAGAGTTAATCTAACTGAATACTATTTTTTTAAAGATAAATTTTTGATGCATATAGATTTAATCCGATGTTTTGTTTGCTCAGTCATGATTAGGACTCGTGTCATGAATGATAAATTTTATTTTATTTTTTCAATTCATCGGAGCATAAAGAACTATTTAAGTTTACATGTTTAATATACAAATAATTTAGTCTAAGAAAAAAGATTTTGTATAGTGCGAAGGAAGAATATTGCAAGTTTTATCAAAATTATTTCCTTACAATAATACTCGTACCACAGTAGAGTTATCTAAAGGGAAAATGATACTGGCTGGCTCAAGTTTGGCCTATAGACATTTTATGTCCCGTCAGTCTGTAACACCCCATACTTTCGGGCTAGAATTTAGACCATCGTTTCTATGCGTATAGACCCAAACTAGATAATTCCTTGTTAATATATGTGTGGTTATCAATCCTATAGTGTGGGAATACCTTTGAATATGAATTGAGGTCACAAAAATCCCCTAACTCTAAGATGAGTTGAAAACATTTCTAGCGATTAAGTTTCAATGGACGTTTAAACTTGGGTCAACTTCCATCGACCATAACTCCTTGTATATATCGAATTAGAGGGCCTACTATATATCAAATGAAAGTTCTTCGAAGTAACTTTCCAACGATATCAATTTCGCCTAAATTCGATACCCGAACGAAAAGTTACAGTTATTTTCGTGACAGAGGCAGTAGCTGCACTCAATTAGCGTGCGACGCACGCTCCGTCGCACTCACCTAATTTTCAGGTTCTGTTTTTGCTTTTTTAAGGACAATTTGGACCTTTACCTCACCTAAGGTCTGTCCATAACATAAGATTCACGCCCCAAAAGCAGAATACACTCCATAATTCAATTTTTCCTCTCACATTAAAACCCTAAATCCTTTCCCTCAAGATCAAGAATCAAGATCTTAAGTTCAAGACTCCAAGAAAAGGGTCAAGATCCGGGTTCCATCTATCAAGATCTAGGTTTCATCTTTCAACTATTATAGTCTAAGGTACGTGGGGTTCATCTTAAAAACTACATAGGCTTGTTGAATCTCCTAAATATGATTTAAAGATTATCAAGCATGAATTTTAAAGGAGTTTTGGAACTTATTCTTTAAATTTCGCATTTTGGATGTTTTGATAATATTATTGTTTTGGCCTTTAGGCCTTTCCCCCTTAAATTGATTTACATCTATATGTATATGTATGAATTTGAAGATTGTTTTGAGAGCACCAATTATGAAACCCCTCTCTTGTGATGAACTAAAGTTTATGATCTTGTCGGGAAAGAGTTGAAAGGCATGTTTTATGTTTTGAAAGTTGTTTTCTCAATATTATAGTATTTAAACATGATTTAGAGATAATGAGAGGGTTTTTCTTGATATAATGTGTCTTGTTTTAAAGAGAAAGAATTGCATGTGATTGAGAATTTTGACACGACCACCTTGTATATTTGAAATGTTGAAAAAGAGAGTTTCTTGCATATGTTTACATGAGCTTTAAGAAAAAGTTCTTTGAAATGATTTATTGATATGGTGGTCCCAGACTTACGTTTTGAAACAGAGATTATAATTTGCTATAAATAACTCAGAGAATGTGACTTACAAGTCAATGGTATGACGATACCATATAAATTTATGCCATAACAGAACAAGAGTCTTCAGAGTCTGATTTCAAAGATTGTATGTTGTAAAGAATTAAAAATGGGCTTAAAGAGGGTTAGGTAGTTACCCGAAAAGGGCACGAGCCAAACGACTCATAGCCTAAAAATTGTGTTTTGCTGATACGGGTATGTTACTTTTGTACGCTGGCGACGGCCCTGTGGCGTAGTAGAGATTCAGAGAGTCCGACCCTGACGGCAAACTTGGATTGGGGATTTGGTTGCCGAGTTAAGGGCAGATTCCATATAGCCCATGGAATTACAGAATTGTAGGGTATACCACCTAGTGCAGAAGTAAAACAAAGAGTGTCATAGAGTTCAGATGATTTTATAGAGTCCTTTAAAAATGCCTATGCGATTCTTACTATGTGACATATTTATGAACTGTTTTTAAATTGCTCTCATATATGTTAAATATCAATTATTATTTGGAATTTTCTCTGTGTACCAGTATAATTGTATTGACCTCCTACTTTCCAGAGTCTGAGGCTTAAATCTAGAGGTCCAGCTAAGTAGTAGAGATTTCAGAGAGAAAAGACTGTGCAGTGGTGAGCCTTCTTTATTCTAGAAGGCCTGATTATTTCAGACTATGGCATTCATTTTGTTTTTGGGTCTACTGGGGGCCTTTTCCCAGATTCAGATAATTGTCATTTATCATGTCTTAGACATTTCGTAGACGGGTTCAGATATTGTCTAGCTGTTGATGGGTTTTACTACTTTCCATCTATAAATTGAAATCAAAATGACCATGATTCCATATTATATTTCATTCCACATCTTTTTTTATTATATATATGTTGTGCATGACTACCAGATAAAAAGGAACGTCCGGGCCTTTATGATTCGGGATGCTCATCATAGCCAGGCCCTCGGTTCGGGTCGTGACACAGTCAAACTAATGTCACTGAATGATCATTGGGTCAGTTTCAGCCTTTCCAATTTGGGTCATTCAACTTTTTAGTTTTTTTTTTTTGCTACAAATTTTATAACTGAAAAATATTTTTCTTTTTCTTGGATTGTTTAAAAATAATAATTAAATATAATTATATAAAAATGATATAATTGTTATATAAAATATATATTTATATAAGATTTATGTATAGAAATTGTATAGTTCTATCAAATATGTATGCGTATAAAAAATATATAAAAAATTGTGTAGAATGTGTATAAAAATTATATAATTATTGTATAAAATATGTAAAAAATTGTATAGTTATTATATAAATTGTGTATAAAAACTGTATAATTTTTATATAGAATATGCATATATATAAGATATGTATATAAACTGTATAGAATGCGTATAGAATAAGCTAACAAATTGAAATAGCTAAAAAATAAAATTTAAATTTTATGATCATTTTTATAGAATTTATTTGAGTTGAAATGTCATTTCTCTATTTTTCCCTTGTAAAAGAGATTTAAGTAGGATTGGACGAATTTCTTAGCCCATTTAGAAGTGATGCTTAAGAACGCAACCTCTCTTGGACTGCTAGTGTTCACTAGTGTATGTAGTTTGAAGGAAAAAATGAATATACTTGAACGTAAGTACTAAATTACAAAAAATAATAATATTTTTATCAAATTATATTTTGTATCATATATATTTATATTTTTATAACAATAATTCGTAAAAATATAAATTATATATCAAACAGTAAAAATTATATGTATTTATAACAATTTGTAAAAATACAAAATACAACTTACTATATTATATAATTATGACGTGTTGCTATGCCTATTTATGAAATTTGCCCTAGTTTGATTACAAGATTAGAGCAGCTTTCTTAACCTAAATTCGAAAGAAAGGATTGCTTTGTTATTTTCGGGTGATCGCTCGTCTCTTTCTCTTCAATTTAGGCCAAGCAAAGTAGATCATCAGGTGCTTGCCGTTGGTTGTGATATGCAGTCAAACAGCAAAGATCTGCTTCGTTTGGAGGCTGAAGCCTTGTCCTTGCAATCAAAACTTGTCTTTTGCAGTAGAGATGGCGGATCTGAATCCCTAAATTTAAAACCTGACCTTTGTAATAAGAAGCCCGAAATTTCTTCTGTACCCAAAAGCCAAGTTCTAACAAAGGTGAAGGATTTTTTGGGTGTGTTTTTGGAAAATACTAGAAAAGTGGAGCTTGAGGCGAAGAAGAATCCTGAGAAATATGATATTGAAGCTCTTACGGGTGAAGAATCTGAATACATAGAGATGGACTTAATGTTGGGCGTCGCTGAGCTTCACACACAGGAGGCTGTTTCAGCTGCTGAATCCGCAATAGCAACTGACCAACCAGCAATCAATCTGGCCAGCAGTGACAACGAGACAGAATCTGAAGACAGTAGCAGTGAGGATGACAGCACCAGCAAAAGTGCTGATGATGATGTAGCTTCTTCTCTAGGAAAAGAATCTAAGCCGAAAGCACTGAAGAGGAAGCGACATTCGGTAAACTCACCTAACATAGTTGAGCTTTCTTAGCGCTGAGGACATTAAATTACACTAGTTTTTTTTGTGAGAAATTTAGAACAGTGTGTTTCTCTACCATGTTCCCATAAAACTTGTTTTAGATTTATCGTTTTGTTTCACAAAAAAAAAAAAAAAAAAAAAAAAAAAAAAAAAAAAAAAAACTTATTCCAATTTAACAGAGATTGGGCTTCTAACAACATACTTATTAGAGATCCATGATATAGCTCCTTGAACAAAATGGCCAGTAATGCCACCTATTTGAGTAAAGGAAACTGAATAAGTTGCATGTTGGTTCACCTTGGTGAATACAAGTGTGGTTGGCTCAACAACTATATTGACTCCTTGAACTTGAGTGATGTTAACGTCGTAAGTTGAGCTTGCATCACCAACATTTGTAACTATCCTTGTGTAATTTTGCGACTGTGGTCCTAGTGTGATGGAGAAAGAAGGATAGTTTAGTTCTGCCTCGGGTATACTTGATTGTAGCGAGCATTTGGTAGTTTGTTGCACAATGAGCTCGATTTGCTTATCTGTGTAGCCAAGGCCGCATAGATATCGAATGTAGTTATGCGGTTGGATGTCATAAATAAGTCCTGGATCACTTGCTTTCGATGCATTTATATGGCCAGCACCAATAGCAAAAATATCAGCAGGTAGATTCCTCTGATCAAGGATGGGCTGACCTTCAATGTTGAATTGATCAGCAGTAGTCATTATCGCAGATTTAATAGCAGCTGGTGACCAATCAGGGCGTGCACTTTTAAGCAAAGCCACAATGCCACTAAGGTGAGGACATGAGATTGAGGTACCCGAGATGATGTTAAATGCCAAATCGGTGCCAATTTTGTTCTCCACTGAAATGTGCGTTGCTGCAAGGATGTTTACTCCAGGACCTATAATGTCTGGTTTGTGTATGCCTGGACTTGCCAAGCTAGGACCCCTGGAGGAAAAAGATGATACAGATGGTGCGTTCTTAAAGCCTATGCTAGTGCCTTTGAAAAGGATTCCCGCCGAGGGTGTGGAGGTTGAGTTTATGTAGGCTTTAATCAGTTCTCCTGTACTATAACCTACATTTGTTGTAGGGAGGACATCAACATAAGCTAACGTGCAATCTCCGTCAATCTCTAGATTGACAAGAACCATGGCAACACCACCTGCATCCCTTACAGTTTGCCCCTTCTCAAGTCTTGTTATACCACCTCCATTGTCACACACGACAACTTTGCCTTTGACATCAGTGCTATTCAACGATCCTGATGAACATAGGGCAGCCTCTTGATCTAACAAGCCAGGGTATACCAAGGGAAATAAGGCATGAGGAAAGTCTGTTGGGTGAAAAATTGATTCACCATCATATTCTTGTTCATTCCCTAGTATAATTGTTGCCACTATCTTCCTATCATGGGTGCTAGAGCCAACCGTGAGAATCCAAGGGGGCCACATTTGCCAATGTAGCACTGAGTGGACCATCATTACCAGCAGAAGCGCTCATAAAGATACCCCTTTGGATTGCAGCAAAAGCGCCAATGGCCATACCATCATCATAAAAAGGAGCAGTATATCCGCCAATGGAGAGAGAAAGCACATCAACACCATCGTCTATTGCAGCATCAATTGCAGCCAATGTGTCAATATCAGAACAACCAGAGTCTGAACACACCTTGTACATGGCAATGTGAGCAAGAGGGGCCATGCCGGCTGCTGTGCCATTGGCATTGCCAAACAAATTTGCATCATCAACAAAGTTCCCAGCAGCTACGCTAGAAGTAAGTTTGCCATGACCTCCTCCTTCAAACGGTGAACTAGTTGAACCCTTGACAAAATTCCTCGCACCAATGAGCTTCTTGTTACAAGTTATGTTTTCACATTTCCCTTTCCATTTCGCTGGTGGAGGTGGCATTTTTTTATCATTAAAAGATGGATGACCTGGATTAATCCCACTGTCAAGAAGTTCAATGATCACACCTTTACCATAATTTGACTCTTGCCAGAATCCCATATTTTGATACAACCCCAAAAAGTTTGGAGTATGTGTTGTATGCAAAGACAAAATCTTCTCAATCCTCGCGGACACAAAACCATCTTTCTTTTCCATGTCTTTTACCTCCTCAGCTGACAACCTAGCTGCAAAGCCAATGGCCACATGATGGTACGAGTGAATAATCCGCAATGGCTCCTCCGAACCAGCAGTTACCACCGGTAAAAAAGAGTTTTAGTACCTTTCCATATCAGCTAAATTAGCCACAACTTGCACATCAGGCTTATTTACATGAACAAGGTAAGTTTGGAAACAGGTCTGACATTGAGCAATAGTCAAATGAAAAATCAACAAGAGAGCAATAGAGAAGATAAAAATGCAAGTCATGGTTGATATTTCTGTAAAGATTTGGTTATGGATGATCCGAACTTAAATGAACATGCTATTTATTCTAAGACGGAGCTTTCTAAGACAACCGGCTGACTGACAAAGCTGTTGTATTTTAGGATGAAGGGAGAAACTAATATCATAAGAAGATAGGAAGTAAACCAGAATGTTGGATTTTTAAAGATATCAGAGCTGTATTATTTATTTCATTGGCTGATTAAATTATTAGTTCAATCCTATTCATTTGGAAGCTTAGCTAAAATCCAATGAACAAATTCTAATATTACACGTTAGCATTACTGAAAATCCAAAATTGGGAACTTATAGCTAGTTGTCGTTCTTGTAGATTATTGTAGCTCCTGACAAAGTTAGTGCAATAAATCCATTTAATATTATATTAGTACCTGTCCCTAAGTGAAGCTGATCTTGGATAGCCAGATAATGGTGTTAAGTAATTAGTAAACATCAATCTCAAATGTTTATCCACTAATTAATTATTTTATTGTAGCGTGTAGGTTTTGCACTATTATAAATAAGAGTACTAATTTTATTTTCGTGTTTTGAGATTTATGAGATTATGAGTGAATTAGCTCAGTTGGTCGATGTCATAAGATAAAGCCGGGGATCAATTGTTTTGATGGATTGACATGACCTACGAGCGTATGCAAATTAGTGGATACAATATGTGTTTGGTATATGAAGGAAAATAAGTCATTTTTCTAGTGTTTGGTTGTCAAGAAAATTTTTTCTTTGAAACATGGAAAATGACTCATATGTTTAATCATAAATCATTTTACCTCGCAACTATATTAATCGTGCTTGTAATTTTATATGATGGACCAACCAACACTTAAGCACAACTATCAATCTTTAATACTCAAAATTTCAGTAAAGACTATATATGCTTTGCCAACATTATTAAAAATCTTAGTAAATATTTGTCCAGTTAATCTACTATTGCTGTATCAATTTTACTCAAAGCATCACTTTTCAAGAAATCAAATCCAGAACATTGTGATAAAAGGACAAAATAATGTCCACAGGAATTCCAAAGTGCCAACATATATATCTAAAAGTCAACTTCTGTTGCATCATGGCCAACTAAAATATTCATTTTGAATGGTTCCCTCCATGTTCTTTTTTAGTTTTTCTCCTTTTACACAAGCATATTTTATTCTCCATACTACTTTCTTCGTTTCGTATTAATTGAACTCTATGGACTTGGCACACCTATTAAAAAATTAATAAATAAAGATATATTTTACATATTTAACTTATATGCATTTTAAAGTGCAATAATCAATGCAATGGTTAAACATTGCAATTTGGTACATATCACTCCGTCTCATTCATTACGTCTAAAACCTTGAGTATTTATAATTGAAATTAGTAACAATCATTTAATTTTGGTTTTGAGAATTGAGATCACTCCTGTACTATTCAATACTTTTGAAATCTGTGGATGTATTTAGTATTCCTATCAAGGATAAAATGGAAAACATATGTAAAAAATACTCTTAATTTTAAAACTTGAACAATAAAATTGAACCAAATATTTTTAGAAAAAAGACGAACTAATACGAAACAGAAGGAATATTTTATTTGCCTTATTTTGAGTAAGCACGATTCTCCAGATCGAAAATCGTTGAAAATATGAGTTGCTTACATTTACTACGAAAAACATTGGTGTAGGATCACTTTTTGTATTGTTACAGAACATGAGTATGATTGTATTTACAAGAGAGAAAAATAACAAAATAATAGTATATGATTTTATTGCACATTAAAAAAGAACAGAAGAAGATACATTTATATTGAAAATAGTTTTATTGCAAATGAAAAATCTTGATCAATGTGTCACTGAGATCAGCTCCTCCATTTGTTTCTTCAGAAAGATAAAAACTGAACAGCGATTGGGCTCCTAACAATATGTTTTTCAGAAATCCATCTGAGAGATCCCTGACTAAAAGTGGAATTTGGTATAGTAGCCAAAGGTGTAAGTGTCACTTGATAGCTTAGTTTTTGTTTCACCTCTGAAAAAACAAGTGTAGTTGGTTCAACTTTCACATCAAGTCCAGGTGGTGAACCAATTTCAACTCTGTATGTTGAGTAGGCTTGTCCTACGTTCGTCACAGTTCTTGAATATACTTGAGCTGTTGAGTTGCCTGTGACTTTGATTGAAAACGATGGATAGTTTAACTCACCTTCTAAGATGCTAGTAATTTCCGAACAATTAGCTTTGCGCTGCAAAATGATTCCAACTTGTCTGTCGGTGTAATTTAGACCACATAAATAAGGTAAGTAATCAGATGGTTTTATGTCATATACAAGGCCAGGATCATTCGCTTTTGATGGATTAACGTGGCCTGCACCCGTGGCAAAGACATCGGCTGGAAGGTAAGTCTCATCCTCGATTAAGTTGGATCTGAGGTTTAGAACATCGGCTGTTGTCATAATTGCTGACTTAATTGCAGCTGGAGACCAATCAGGGTGAGCGCTTTTTAGTAGTGCTGCAACGCCACTGAGATGAGGACAAGACATTGAGGTACCTGAGATCATGTTAAATCTAGAGTTGGTGTTTGTTTTGTTTTCCAAGGAAATATGCCAAGCTGCTATTATGTTAACACCAGGACCGATAATGTCCGGTTTTAGAATTCCAGGACTAGCAAAATTTGGTCCCCTGGAAGAAAATCCAGCAACCACTGGAGCATGATCATCTCCGATTCTAGTTCCCTTGAATGCTATTGTCGCAGTAGGGATTAGTGTTGAGTTTATATACTCCTTGATTTTTAGACCATCTGCATAGCTAACATGTGTCACCGGAAGGACATGCGCCTCGGCCAATGTTGTGTTAGCAATGGCTTTTGTATTCATAAGAATCATGGCAGCGCCACCAGCTGCCTTCACAGCTTTCCCTTTATCAACTCGCGTCGTTATACCAACCTCACACAACACAATCTTTCCCACGACATTCGTGTTGTTCAGTGAAGCAGGGGTACAATATTTAGCATTTAAGTTACTAGCATTGTTTCCAGGATAGGCAAGAGGCAACAGTGTTGGAGGAAAGTCACTAGGTTGATAGGCTGATTCTCCATCGAGTTCTTGATTGTTCCCCAGTACGGCAGTGGCCTTGATTTTCCTGTCAATCGTGCTTGCACCAACTGTTAAAATCCAGGGTGCTTCATTAGATGTCGAAGAACTGGATGGCCCTGAATTTCCAGCAGCACAGCTTACAAAGATTCCCTTTTCCATAGCACTAAAGGCACCAAGTGCAATGTTGTCCTCATAGAAATTATTAGTTAGTTTACCAAGTGAAAGCGAAAGCACGTCGACTCCATCACTAATAGCCATATCCATTGCAGCCAAAGTGTCGCTCTCCGAGCAAGTGACAGCAGCGCACACTTTGTAAACTGCAATATGAGCAAGAGGTGCAACGCCCACGGCTGTGCCATTAGCATTGCCAAAAATGTTAGCACCAGGCACGAAACGTCCTGCAGCTGTACTAGCAGTATGCGTACCGTGCCCATTTTCGTCCCATGGTGTCCCGTTCCCCGAGGACAGGAAGTACCTCGCGCCAATGAGCTTGTTGTTACACTTTGTGACATTAAATTCACACTTACCCTTCCATTTAGCAGGGGGAGGTGACATCCCATCGTCACTAAACGAAGGATGATCCGGGAAAATTCCCGAGTCAATGACTCCAATGATCACACCTTTCCCATAATTCGAGTCATTCCAGAACCCCATGTTCTGGTGCAACCCCAAGAAACTGGTACTATGTGTGGTGTACAAATCAAGTACCCTCTCGGGGCGCGCTGAAATAAATCCTTCCATTTTCTCCATTTGCTTTAGGTCATCCGGCGACAACTTAGCTGCAAATCCTGTTAGAACATTGCGATACGAATAGATCAAACGTGGTGCCTCATGAGCACTATCCGAGGTTGTTGCAGGCAAGAAAGAAAGATACCAGCTTTCTAAATCTTGATATCTTGTACCCCTATCGCCATCCGGAAACTCACAATGAACAATATAGACTTGTGAATTGCTTTGTTCTTGTTCTTCTTTAGGCCTTTGATAAACAGGATGTTCAGTTGCATTAGTGGTAAATGGAAAGAACACACAAATAAGCCCAATTATAGTGACAATTAACCTGAATTGAGCCATGACAACTTTAGAAAAATGAATTTGGATTATATCTACAATGAAGGAACAACGTTAGAAAAAAAAATGATGTATCTGCTTAAGGATTTTGGTGAGTATTTTGGAATTTTGATTAAGGGTACATATAGTCATTGGAAGTATATTTTTATATTTGCAAGTCATAAGTCATATAGATATATGAAATAGTCATGCCTTGAGATTCTTGGATTAAATAAAAAATGGAAAGTGAATTGGTCATCAACACGCTAAAATAATTTGATTATATTTTAATTCTCTTTTATAATGAGATTGACATAGCAACATAGACACGAAGAAGTCAATCTACCATATACTTTCTCTTTGTAAGTAATGTCTGAATCAACTTGCGTCCAGCTAAACTAATACACGAGACAACTTATTCAATTCACAGCTTGTGCTGAAATGATTACTTTTTTTTTTTTTGGTTAATTAAAAATGAGTACTATGTTATTTTAGCAATAATGTCATTAGCTTTTGCTCCAAATCTCTTAAACATTTTGCTCCAAATCTCTTAAACAACACATACATTTATGAATTAGGGGTGTGCGTGCCAAGTTATCATATTGAAATTGAAATTTTTGACAGTTCGATTAATTTTTCTTGTTTGGTATTACGATATTTGTTACAGTTATTATATGCGTTTGAAAAATATTTGAAATATCAAAACACTGAATACTGTACCGAAATACTTAATTACATATACAATTCATATAGATTATAGTATCATAAAGGTAATAATTCAATTAAGAAAAAAATACAAATTAATAAAAGGTCTAAACTCCTTTGGACTAAAAGCTTCTTGTCCTTCCTTCCTACTAAATATAAACTAAATACTTGATTGATATAAAATATATATTACTTAGTGAAGTCATAATTATCTATTGTATGTAAGTTGAAGTTGAACAAATGTAGTAATTGGCTTGCGGTTCTGCACAAACTAAAACCGAACTTAAAAATACTGAACCATACCAAATAATTCAACACGGTAATGGTAGAACATTTTAAAAAATTACAAAATTGAAAATACTGAACACAAATTTTCAAAACCGTACAACAATTATTATCCCTCTTAACAAATAGTGAGATAATTAAAGGGAACTACAATAACGTCTTAAGACTGCACCTCCTCTAAATAAAAAAAAATGGATAAAGATTTAAAGGAGCTCAACAGACCTGATGTTAATTACTTCTATAACTATATCTTAACTTCTAAGTTTTAAAAGTTTTGTACTTTGTCAATATTGACACAATCAAGCATTACCAATTAATTTGACCTTTTGTTTTTTAATGAGGAAAAACATGTTTGGTGATTTCTTAACTCCAGATTGCTAAATCCTTGGCAAACAAGGACCAATACAAAGCTTTAACTTCTTTTTACATTAAGCATTGTTCCATAAGTGGAGTCTGAGGAGGGTCGGGTGACAAGAAGCCTTGTTTTTATTGCAAATAGAGGGGGAGAGGAGAAAAAAAAGAAGATACATTTACAATGTGTATACATGGCTAAACACAAATAATAAATCAAAGTGACATCTTGAAGAGGCTTTATTGCAAATGAAAAATCTTGATCAGTTTGTCACTGAGATCAGCTCCTTCACTTGTCACTTCAGAAAAAAGAAAAACGAACAACAATTGGACTCCTAACAATGTGTTTTTCAGAAATCCATCTGAGAGATCCCTGATTATATATGGTACTTGGTCTAGTAGCCAAAGGTGTAAATGTCACTTGATAACTCAATTTTTGTTTCACTTCTGAAAAAACAAGTGTAGCTGGTTCAACTTTCACATCAAGACCCTGCGGTGAATCAATTTCAACTCTGTATGTTGAGTTGGCTTGTCCTACATTTGTTACAGTTCTTGAATATACTAGAGCTTCTGAGTTGCTTCTGATTTGAATCGAAAACGATGGATAATTTAGCTGACTTTCTAAGATGCTCGTAATCTCCGAACAATTAACTTTGCGCTGCAAAAACATCATAACTTGTCTGTTTGTGTAATTCAAACCACATAAGTAAGGTAAGTAATCGGATGGTTCGATATCATATATCAGGCCGGGATCATTTGCTTTTGATGGATTAACGTGTCCTGCACCTGTGGCAAAGACATCAGCTGGAAGATCAGTTTCATCCTCGATTAAGTTGGATCCGAGGTTTAAGACATCAGCTGTTGTCATAATTGCTGACTTAATTGCAGCTGGAGACCAATCGGGGTGAACACTTTTAAGTAGCGCTGCAACGCCACTGAGATGAGGACAAGACATTGAGGTGCCTGAAATCATGTTAAAAGTAGAGTTTGTGTTCGTTTTGTTCTCCAAGGAAGTATGCCAAGCTGCTAAAATGTTAACACCAGGACCAATAATGTCCGGTTTTAGAATTCCACGACTTGCATAACTTGGACCCCTAGAAGAAAATCCAGCAACAACTGGAGCATGATCATCTCCGATTATAGTTCCTTTGAATACTATTGTGGCTGTAGGGGTTGTTGTCGAATTTATGTATTCTTGGATTTTTAGACCATCAACATAGCTAACATGTGTCACCGGAAGGACATGCGCATCGGCCAATGTTGTGTTATCCAGGGATCTTGAATTCATTAGAATCATGGCAGCACCACCAGCTGCCTTTACTGCTCTCCCTTTATCAATTCGATCTGTGATACCAAACTGACACAACACTATCTTTCCCGTGACATTCGTGTTGTTCAACGAAGAAGGGTAACAATATTCAGCAAGAATGTCACTAGCGTTGCTTCCAGGATAGACAAGAGGCAACTGTGTTGGAGGAAATTCACTAGGTTGAAAGGCTGATTGTCCGTCGAATTCTTGATTGTTCCCAAGCACAGCAGTGGCCTTTATTTTCCTGTCAATAGTGCTTGCACCAACTGTGAGAATCCAGGGAGCTCCATTAGACACTGTAAAACTAGTTGGTCCTGAATTTCCAGCAGAACAGCTGACAAAGATTCCTTTTTCCATAGCACTATAGGCACCAAGCGCAATATAGTCCTCATACAAATTTAATTCTAGTCTACCAGCTGAAATTGAAAGCACATCGACACCATCTTCAATAGCCATATCCATTGCAGCCAAAAAGTTGCTCAGAGTACAAACAAAAGAAGAGCACGCTTTGTAAATGGCAAGATGAGCAAGAGGTGCAACGCCCGCAGCAGTGCCATTAGCATTGCCAAAAATGTTGGCACCTGGCACAAGTCGTCCAGCAGCTGTGCTAGCAGTATGTGTACCGTGACCAAGTTCATCCCATGGATCAATTTGTGAGGACTCGAAGTACCTCACTCCAATGAGTTTGTTGTTACACTTCGTGACATCAAATTCACACTTACCCTTCCATTTGGCAGGGGGAGGTGGCATCCCATCATCGCTAAATGAAGGGTGGTCGGGGAAAATTCCCGTGTCAATGACTCCAATGATCACACCTTTCCCATAATTCGAGTCATTCCAGAACCCCATGTTCTGGTTCAAACCCAAGAAATTGACACTATGTGTGGTGTGTAAATCAAGTAGCACCTCGGGGCGTGCAGAAACAAATCCTTCCATTTTCTCCATTTCCTTTAAATCCTCTGGTGATAACTTAGCTGCAAACCCCGTTAGGACATTTCGATAGGAATATATCAATTGTGGTGCCTCACGGCCACTATCCAAGGTTGTTGCAGGCAAGAAAGAAAGATACCAGCTTTCTAAATCTTGATATCTGATAGGCCTGTCTCCATCAGGGAACTCACAATGAATAATATAGATTTGTGAATTGTTCTGTTCAGTTGCATTAGTGGTAAATGTAAAGAGCACACAAATCAGCCCGATTATAATGAGCATTGGCCTGTATTGAGCCATGATACTTTAGTGCTAGTGATAGAGCTGTTATTTGCTGTGTGTTTTGAAATATTAATTGAGGGGTATATATAGTTATTGTAAGTATTTTTTAATTTGCAAGTCAGAAGTTATCAGAGATATGTGAAGTAGTCATGCCTAGAGATACACGCTAAAACAATTTTATTCTATTTTTCTCTTTTATAATGAACTTGACATAGCAACATGATATAGATGAAATCATCAATCTACTATATACTTTTTAAGGAATGTTCAAGTCAACTTGGAAACCTTGAGACATGTTCACCTCGCAAGTACATGTTACCAAAATAATCGATGCTTGTAAAGGTTAGGGCAAACGGACTCACATACCTAGTGTTGAAGCAGAAATAAGTACTATATTTTGAACCAAATAGTATGGCCTAATAGTCAATAAGGTGAATGTAGTAGCTACCCAGTATTTGTACTGGTGGGAGGATATTTGTGCTGGTATTTACCCCTATATAGGTGACTTAGAATAACAATTGATTTGTTTGAGAGGATCAAGAACACACAAATTTTAATGAACGAACAGTAGGTTCTTGATACTAAATCACTTGTTGATGAATACAGTTAAAGCAATGAATAGTTGACTCGAGCTCTAGTCCCATGTGTCACCTTCTGACACGTTCAGATGCCAAAATTGGATTTTGAACCATACAACACGTATAGTTGAGGAATGACAAGCTGACCTAGACACCACAACTATAAAAGACGTAATATGTTACTTAACAATAATGTGATTAGCTTTTGCTCCAAATTTAAAAGACAAACATTCCCCTGTTATATCCCTCTTAACTAATGGTGAGATAATGAAAGGGAATTAGAACAAAGTTTAAAGGATCCCTATAAGCCTGAGGTTAAGTACTCCTATAATAATATGCTAACTTCTAAGTTTGAGAATTGTTTAGCTTTGTCAATATTAACAAAATCAAGCATTACCACTTCGTTTGACATTTTGTGTTGAATGGCACAACATTTGTGGTGTCTCCTTAACTCCAAAAAGTTAAACCTTGGCAAACAAGAAATAATACACCCTTTGCTTGAATTAGTTTCATATTTGTTTTCTTCTCATTTTAAACAAAGTGGATTTCCAAGAAAAACCAAACATGGCAGCAGTGACGGATGGAGTCCTACTAGTACAGCGAAATACATATATACATGTGAAAATAAAATTTTGATAAATATTATATTTTACATCATAATTTTAAAATTGTAATGATTTCAATGTTAAGACCTCAAAAGATCGAATCATTAAGTTAAAATTTTGGATTCGTGTTTGGTGACAATATCATCTATCTAGTGTACTTTATTTGTATTATCGAAAAGTCATAACCTCATCTTCAACAGGAGAACATGTTTTTTTTAATTGATTTATTAAAAGTAAACTACAAATGTATTACATTTATAAACTTCATGGACTATCTTTAATCAGATATCAAAAGACAGATAACTATTTGTAAATATTTTCTTGAATTTTGAAATGTTCAATGTGATTATATATGAGTTATGTATTACATTCTTCAATATTTTTAGTTGTTTAAATGTTATTTTACTAAAATTATGGTGTTGTCACCAAATTGAATCAGGCAAACTATTTGATTTTTAATGTCTCTATTTGGATCATTCTTTTCATTAATATATTTGATACTTATTAATTTTAGTCCCTCCCAAGAATATTTACAATTAGAGGGTAGAAGAAATATACCTATATCACATCACACTATTATGAAGTTCTAAATTTATGAGTCAAATTTCAGAATATTATCTTGAAATTTTGCCTATGGAATTTGGAAGACTGAGACAATAGCTATTTTTCAAAAAGTTTTGGAGAGTGGACGCTATTTAGAACATGATGACAGTGCAAATTAAATTAATGTCTATCAAGACAGATTAAACGATAAAACAAATTATCATAGAGTACGTGACAAGTAATGAAATATGAATGACAGTTCATGAAAATGATTTTTGGAGAATAACTAATACAAATCTTTCTTCTTTACTACGATCAACCATGAAAATTTTGTTGTAATTAAGCTCATGTTGTTTGAAGCTAGCTCGCCGAAGAACTTGAGAACATTTACGTCATAGATTTATGAAAAAATTAAGATTACCGAGACTTTCTTTTTTCTTGTTTGCATTTGAAGGAAGGGCATGCAACAGATGAATGAAGCTTTTCATTCCCTTATTTTTGAAATTTCTCTGAACTTCCCTATTTCTTGTTTGTGTTTTCTTTTTGTAGAGCTGACAATTGATGGAACTTCTCAATCTGATGTTAAATTTTGTTTTTCTTGTTTGGAGTTTTTCTGATCACTTTGTTGGTAACTACTCCAGCGTTTACAGGAACTTTTGAAAAAAGAAAGTTAATCAAATTTTAACTTATATTCCGCCTCTTACATGCCTCCAAGAGAGTGAGCACGATGAAAATGAAAAGAGGTGAGTACTGATGAACAAGACGGGGAGGGGAGAGAGAAGAAGCCCCCCATGGTTTAATACGTTTTAAAGTTCAAATTATTGTATTCACTTGCTTTTAAAGGTGTATAATCACACATTTTATCCGACTCAACACAATAAACATTAACGATAAGAAAGGTTTAAAGCATAAGTTGTAAAAAGTGTCTTAGATGAAACATCACAGAATACAAAGACTGAGATAACAACTTGAAACAAATACAGCTGTATAGGGGTCTACTAAGCTATTCGGCCTTGAATAAATACAACTATTTAATCATGTATAGAGAGCTCTTTGAGTAGATTATAAAAAGTGAAAAATATTAAATTAGGTCCATATTATTCTGCTTTTCCCGATATTCAATAGAAACTTTAAAATTGTTGGTTCAAAATCTTATCAGAAGTAATTTGGGGGTATGGTCGATTTGCATACCGCAATTTGAAGTGCAGTCACTTGTTATTTCTTTTCCATCGGCAGCCCTTGTCGCGGGTTGCTCTCGCTTTCCCCCTTATTATAAGTTTCTGAAGCGTGTGTCACTGTATCTCGTGCGATTAGTGTAAAATATTATAAATAATAGCATTAGAATAAAATGTGTAATGACTTGCATGAAAATTGAAGGGGAAAATGCTCAAACTTATGAATTTCTAGAGTACACAATCTTACTAAAACTTACTATCGAATATGTCGAATAGAGATATTTTCAAGTATTAACTTTCTCCTTTCATAATCTTCGCTGTTTGAAGCTTTACCTATTCAAGAATTGATCTCTTGAGCAAAATAACTTGAATTTATTAGATGAATGTACACATTATTTTACGAGTTAATACGACAGTAAGTACTGGAAGATGAAAGCAAGTCCAGAACATTGAATAGATATTACTAAAGGAAATGAGATGTAAGCCTTCTCCGTGGGATGAAATTTATTAAGAAGCAAGAGTGTCCTATGTATCATGTCATCCGTTTATCATTAGCTGATTCATTGTGCAATTTTTATATATTTATTCGTATTTATGATAATGTATATTGAAAACGATTTTATTGCAAAAGCAAAATCTTGATCAGTGTGTCTTCAAAAAATTAAAAACCGAACAGCAATTGGACTCCTAACAATGTGTTTCTCAGAAATCCATCTGAGAGATCCCTGATTAAAAGTGGTACTTGGTCTAGTAGCCAAAGGTGTAAATGTCACTTGATAACTCAATTTTTGTTTCACCTGGAAAAAAACAAGTGTAGCTGGTCCAACTTTTACATCAAGGAATGGTGGTGAATCAATTTCAATTCTGTACGTTGAGTTGGCTTGTCCAACATTCATCGCAGTTCTTGAATATACTTGAGGTGTTGAGTTGTATCTGACTTGAATCGAAAATGCTGGATAATTTAGTTGACCTTCTAAGATGCTAGTAATCAGTAAACAATTAGCTTTGTGCTGCAAAAAAATCCCAACTTGTTCATTCGTGTAATTTAGACCACATAAATAAGCTAAGTAATCGGATGGTTCTATGTCATATATCAGGCCTGGATCGTTTGCTTTTGATGGATTAACATGACCTGCACCAGTCGCAGAAACATTGGCTGGAAGGTATGTTTCATCCTCGATTAAGTTGGATCCGAGGTTGAAGACATCAGCTGTTGTCATAATTGCTGACTTAATTGCAGCTGGAGAACAATCAGGGTGAACACTTTTTAGTAATGCTGCAATGCTACTGAGGTGAGGACAAGAGATTGAGGTGCCTGAGATCATGTTGAATGTCGAGTTGGTGTTTGTGTTGTTCTCCAAAGACATATGCCAAGCTGCTAGAATGTTAACGCCAGGGCCAATAATGTCCGGTTTTAGAATTCCAGGACTTGCATAATTTGGACCCCTGGAAGAAAATCCAGCAACTGCTGGAGCATGATCATCTCCGATTATAGTTCCCTTGAACATGATTGTGGCTGTAGGAGTTGCTGTTGAGTTTATGTACTCTTTGATTTTTAGACCATCAACATAGGCATGTGTGTCACTGGGAGGACATGTGCCTCAGCCAATGTTGTGTTAGCCCTGGCTTCTACGTTCATAAGAATCATGGCAGCACCACCAGCTGCCTTCACTGCTTTTCCTTTATCAGCTCGTGCTATTATACCAGCTTCACACAGCACAATCTTTCCCATTACAGTCGTGTTGTTCAGCAAAGCAGTGGTACAATATTTAGCACCAGAATTACTAGCATTGCTTCCAGGATAGGCAAGAGGCAATAGTGTGGGAGGAAAATCATTAGGTTGAAAAGCTGATTCTCCGTCAAATTCTTGATAGTTACCAAGCACAGCAGTGGCCTTTATTTTCCGGTCTATAGTGCTTGCACCAACTGTGAGAATCCAAGGCGCTTCATTAGATGTCGATGTTGGGTTCTATGTATGTGTTTGAATGGAAAATGGAGGAAATTAAGTGGAAGAGAAAATTGAGTTTACACCAAAATGGAAAGTGTGCTCAAAATAGGAAAACTTACTAAAATGCTCCCACATTGGTGGGAGAAAGAAGCTTTAAAGTGTTTATATTGTGAAACACATTTCCATATGCTAAGTGAGAGAAGAAATAAGAGATGCTTTGCATTGTTGTTGTTGTTGCTCAACTTTGGATTTTATTTTTTTGGACAAAGTTTATTTGACAGAAATTTAATCCGAATATCAAAGGGAAAAAATGCAACAGTAATCCTCCATTTATGCATGCATGCAGATTTCGAAACAGTGTTTCGAACTGATGCAATTCTTCAACGAACTGATGCACTGTTTTTGAATTGATGCTTCGAAATGATGCACTGTTTCATGAACTGGTATACCTGTTCGGAAAAGGACATGGTCTTTGGATGAACGGACATGAATTTCCAGAAAAGACACACCATTTAAGTGAACCACTACCACCTTTTCGAAGAGCCATCTGATAGGCTATATAAACTTGCTTTAATACACAGGTTTGGGAAACGAAATTTTCAGAATAAAAAAACTCTTCTTCTCTTAAAAATATTATGTGTGATCATTCAAACCGTTGAGTGCGTTCGTGGAATTCAATTATTTGAAGTACCACTATAATTGAATTGAAGGCCATTTTATCCTGGGAGGAAAATTTCATAACCTCGGGTACAGTGAGGGGAATTATTCCTTAAGGACACTCCGTGAACTCGGGGGACTTGGTCTAAAATTTTTGTTTCATCTATTTTCTGATATCTAACACACTTCTTAGATAGATTAGTAATAATCTTGTGTTGAAGGTGTTAAACAACTTCAAAACTGTTCTTGGTCATACATGAACTTGTTATGAAGTTGTATTAATACAAATTCTAGTACCCATAGAAGGAAAATAACAATCTTAAGGAATAATTTTAGAATCTGTATTACTTGTTTTTGGAGATTAAAGCTTTAAGCTTTCTACTCCGCTTGAATTTAACTAGTGATTAGAAAACATAAAATCTTCATCACAAGTTTAAAATTCACTCGGTTGACAATTAGAAGTCATAAAAACTTCATTGTTAACTAGAAACAAGAAGAAGAATTTAAAGTTGCTTAACTTTATAAGTTGTATTCTGAAAATACTAAATATTATTGTCTTGTGGTGACAGGAAAAATGACTAACGAAAGTCAAATGCAAGATGTGGCTATGACTGTGGGGGAAACTAGTATTGCCTCAACAAGTTGAGCAAATGCTCCGCAACTAATGACACCTGCGGAGAAACCCAAAAAATTTGCGGGCATTGACTTTAAGCGATGGCAGCAGAAGATGTTCTTCTACCTCACAACACTATGCCTTCAAAAGTTCACTAGTGAGGATGCTCCTGAGGTGCCCGTGGAAACCTCGGACAAAGAGCATTTCATGATTGTAGAAGCTTGGAAGCACTCGGACTTCCTTTGCAGAAATTATATATTGAGTGGTCTCCAAGACGACCTCTACAATGTTTACAGTGGAACTAAGACATCGAACAAATTGTGGGGGGGCGCTAGAACGAAAATACAAGACAGAGGATGCGGGAATTAAGAAATTCTTTGTTGCAAGGTTCCTTGATTTTAAAATGATAGATAGCAAATCGGTTGTCTCTCAAGTGTAGTAATTGCAAGTAATCATCCACGATCTCCTAGCGGAAGGTATATCTTTAAAAAATGCCTTAGTTGAACAACTTGAAAAAGTTCTTAATACTCACATAAATTGTTTTGTAGGTTTAATTGTGAATGATGCTTTCCAAGTAGCAGCGATAATTGATAAGCTACCACCAATGTGTAAAGACTTTAAAAACTACTTGAAGCATAAACGCAAGGAGATGACTATCGAAGATCTTATTGTCCGACTGCGTATTGAAGAGGATAATAAAGCTGTCGAGAGAAGGTCAAAAGGAAATTTTGCAATTAATGGAGCACATATTGTGGAAGATGACCAAAATAATTCTAAGAAAAGAAAGAAAGTTGAACAAGAAAGCAATCAACCCAAGAAAAAATTCAAGGAAAAATGCTTCAATTGTGGCAAGATTGGCTACAAGTCCACGGATTGTCGCGCCCCAAAGAAAGGCAAGAAAAAGGATCAAGCAAATATGATTGAATTCAACAAAGAATACGATGATCTGTGTGCTATCTTCTCAAAATGAAACTTGGTGGGGAATCCTCGCGAATGGTGGATGGATTCTAGTGCCACCCACCATGTATGTGCCAACAAAGAGTTGTTTTCATCATTCGCTCTGGCTCAAGTAGAAGAAATGATCTACATGGCTAACTCCGTTACTGCTAAGGTAGGAAAAATATGCTTGAAAATGACTTCAGGAAAGGTCTTGACACTTAACAATGTCTTGTATGTTCCGGAGTTATGTAGGAATTTAATTTCTGTTTCACTTCTAGACAAGAACGAATTCAAATGTGTAACCGTTTCTGGAAAAATTGTAATTAGTAAAGGAGAAATGTATGTAGAAAAAGGCTATCTTACCGAGGGACTTTATAAGATGAATGTAATGAATGTTGAAATAAATAAAAGTTCAAATTCTTCTTATTTGCTTGAGTCTTATGATTTATGGCATGAACGTTTAGGCCATGTTAATTACAAAACGTTACGAAAACTGATTAACTTAGAGGTTTTGCCAAATTTTGAGTGCAATAAATCAAAGTGTCAGACGTGTGTGGAATCAAAGTATGCAAAGCATCCTTATAAGTTCGTTGAAAGGAATTCCAATCCATTAGACTTAGTACACACTGACATTTGTGATATAACGTCAACACCATCACGTAGTGGAAAAATGTAATTCATAACTTTTATTGACGATTGCACTAGATATTGTTATGTCTAGTTTCTAAATAGTAAGGATGAAGCAATAGATGCGTTTAGGTAATATAAAACTGAAGTTGAAAATCAGTTAGATAAAAAGATAAAAATGATAAGAAGTGATAGGGGCAGAGAATATGAATCTCTTTTCGCTGAAATATGTGTAGAGAATGGAATTGTCCATCAAACTATGGCCCTGTATTCAACTCAATCTAATGGAATTGCGGAGAAGAAAAATCAAACTTTGAAGGAAATGATGAATTCCTTGCTTATAAGTTCTGATTTACCGCAAAACTTATGGGAGGAGGCTATCCTTACAACAAATCGTATACTCAACACACAATCAATTCCTTATGAAAAATGGAAAGGAAGGAAACCCAACTTGAAATATTTCAAAGTGTGGGGGTGTCTAGCAAAGGTCCAAATTCCTATGCCTAAAAGGGTTAAGATAGGACCTAAGATGGTGGACTGCATGTTTGTAGGATATGCTAAAGTAGTAAAGCATGTCGATTTTTGATTCATAAATCCGAACATCCAGATATTAATAAAAATACGGTAATTGAATCAGACAATGCTGAATTCTTTATAAATATTTATCCGTATAAAACTAGACATGAACAGTCTAGTGGAGGGTCTAAACGACCTTAAGATGAACTAAGTGAGAATGTACATAATGAAGAAAATCCAAGATGAAGTACACATCAAAGAACGTCTACTTCATTTGGATCAGATTTTGTAACATTTCTCTTAGAAAATGAGCCTAAAACATTTAAGGAAGTGATGGCATCTTCAGACTCATCCTTTTGAAAAGAGGCAGTCAATAGCGAGATTGATTCAATCTTAAACAATCATACATGGGATTGGTTGATCTTCCTTCCGAAAATAAACCTTTAGGTTCTAAATGGATCTTCAAAAGGAAGATGAAAGCAGATGGTACTATTGACAAATACAAGGCAAGACTTGTAGTAAAAGGCTTCAAACAAAAAAAAAGGCGTTGATTACTCCGATACATACTTACCAGTAACAAGGATAACATCGATTCAAATATTAATTACCTTGGCTGCGGTATATGGTCTTGAAATTCATCAAATAGATGTGAAAATTATTTTTCTAAATGGAGAATTGGAGGAAGAAATATACATGGAACAACCTGAGGGTTTTATGGTTCAAGAAAAGAAAAACAAGGTGTGTAAACTTATTCAGTCATTGTATGGACTAAAGCAAGTACCAAAACAATGGCATGCGAAGTTTGACCAAACCATGTTGGCAAACGAATTCAAAATAAATGAATGTGATAAATATGTTTATATTAAAGACACTCCAAATCACCAAGTCATTGTATGTTTATATGTGAATGATATGTTGATCATCAGCAGAGACATTTCTGATATAAATGCAACAAAACGAATGCTTGAGAGCAAGTTTGATATGAAAGACCTTGGAGTTGCAGATGTGATCTTAGGTATAAGAATCCATCGAACTCCACAAGGGTTGACATTGTCACAGTCTCATCATATCAAAAATGTACTTGACAAGTTTAAGTATATGGAATTCGGTATTGCCAAGATTCCATTGGATGTGAGTTTTGCACTTCGAAAGAATGAAGGTGAAAGTGACTCACAATTGGAGTACGCAAGAGTATTGAGATGTTTAATGTATATAATGAACTGTACACGATCAGACATAACATGCGCTATCAGTAAATTAAGTCGGTACACGAGTAATCCCAACAAAACTCATTGGATGGCAATGAAAAGAGTTTTGGGGTATCTTAAATACACTCAAGACTATACCTTGCATTATAATAAATATCCTGCGGTACTTGAAGGATATAGTGATGCAAATTGGATCACCGAATTGAACGAAGTAAAATTCACAAGTAGATATGTATTTACTATCGGTGGAGGAGCAATCTCTTGGAAATCATCCAAACAGGCTTGTATTGCTCGCTTTACAATGGAATCTGAATTTATCGTATTGGATAAAGACGATGAAGAAGTAGAATGGCTCAAGAATTTCTTGGAAGATATTTCATATTGGCCCAAGACAGTATCACTAGTATGTATACATTGTGATAGCCAAGCGGCAATAGGTAGGGCAGGGAGCATGATGTACAATGGTAAATCTCATCACATACGACGGAGACATAATACCGTTAGAAAACTTCTCTCTAGTGGAATTATCACTGTTGACTATGTGAAGTCAAAGGATAATGTGTCGGATTCACTTACGAAAGGCCTATCTAGAGAAGGAGCAGAAAGGACATCCAAGGGAATGGGTTTAAGGCCTAGGACAAGTCATCATGGCGGTAACTCTACCTAGCAGAATGGAGATCTCAAGAGTTAGGTTCAAGGAGATCAAACAAAGTTGTGTCTGATAGGTTCAACATTGTCAATTACCCAACCCATTCTCATGATGTAGACAATGCATTGTAAACTAGGATAAGACTTAAGGTGAAAAGTCTTTTAATGATTATCTAAATTTGGCAAATTTGATCAAATAGTTTAATATATAGGATTAAACGTTTAGAAATCACCTATGTGAGGGCGAAGTGGAAGCCGCTTCAAGGAAAATGTTAGTAAAGGCCTATTCTCTAAGCTCTCATGAAATCGAGACGTGTTCATGATTGAAAAGAATAAAATCGTGAGAACCATAAATGGTAAAAGGCTGGTTGTGTGACATGTGTTATCTAGGTGTACATTAAAGCTCAACGGTTCAATGATATCAAATCTATCGATTGACCGAGTTCATCCGATGCATGTTCACTACGGAAAGTTCAAAGGGAAACCCACTTATCTAGATGCAATCAGTCTTTGCTTGATGATCATATACTTATCTGTAAAACTTTTATTAAAAATAGTCATTCCTCATTCATGTGGGGGATTGTTGGGTTTCTATGTGTGTGTTTGAATGGAAAATGGAGGAAATTAAGTGGAGGAGAAAATTGAGTTTACACCAAAATGGAAAGTGTGCTCAAAATTGGAAAGTTTACTAAAATTCTCCCACATTGGTGGGAGAAAGAACCTTTAAAGTGTTTATATTGTGAAACACATTTTCACATTCTAAGTGAGGCCAGAAATAAGAGATGCCTCGCGCCGTCGTCATCGCTTGGCTCGGCTTCGGCTTTGGATTTAGATTTGAATTTGACAAATGATCAATCGATGAGATCTATCTTTTTGGACAAAATTTATTTGGCAGAAATTTAATCTGAATATCAAAGGAAAAAAATGCAACAGTAATCCTCCATTTATGCATTCATGCAGATTTCAAAACAGTGTTACGAACTGATGCACTGTTTTTGAACTGATGCTTCAAAATGATGCACTGTTTCATGAACTGGTATACTTGTTCGGAAAAGGAAATGGTCTTTGGATGAATGGATATGAATTTTCAGAAAAGACACACCATTTAAGTGAACCACTACCACCTTTTCGAAGAGCCATCTGATAGGCTATATAAACTTGATTTAATCCACAGGTTTGGGAAACGAAATTTTCAGAATAAAAAAACTCTTCTTCTCTTAAAAATATTCTGTGTGATCATTCAAACCGTTGAGAGTGCGTTCGTGGAATTCAATTATTTGAGGTACCGCTATAATTAGATTGAAGGCCATTTTATCCTGGGAGGAAAATTTTATAACCTCGGGTACAGTGAGGGGAATTATTCCTTAAGGACAATACATGAATTCGGGGAACTTGGTCTAAAATTTCTGTTTCATCTATTTTTTGATATCTAACACACTTCTTAGATAGATTAGTAATAATCTTGTGTTGAAGGTGTTAAAGAAGTTCAAAACTGTTCTTGGTCATACATGAACTTGTTATGAAGTTGTTGTTGTATTAATACAGATTCTAGTACCCATAGAAGGAAAATAGCAATTGAAAAACTGTATGGTCCTGCATTTCCAGCAGCACAGCTGACAAAGATTCCATTTTTCATTGCACTAAACGCACCAAGTGCAATGTTGCTTTCATACAAAACATTAGATACACTACCAAGATAAAGTGAAAGCACATCAACCCCATCTTCAATAGCCATATCCATTGCAGCCAAAATATCGCTCCCAAAACAATCGAGAGCAGAGCACGCTTTGTAAATAGCAACATGAGAAAGAGGTGCAACGCCCGCGGCAGTGCCATTAGCACTGCCAAAAACGTTAGCACCTGGAACGAAACGTCTAGCAGCCGTGTTAGCAGTATGCGTACCATGTCCGTCTTCATCCCATGGATCAATCCCCGCGGACTTGAAGTACCTTGCACAAATGAGCTTGTTGTTACACTTTGTGACATTAAATTCACACTCACCTTTCCATTTAGCTGGGGGAGGTGGCATCCCATCGTCGCTAAATGAAGAGTGGTCCGGGAAAATTCCCGTGTGAATAACTCCAAAGATCACAGCTTTCCCATAATTCTAATCGTTCCAGAACCCCATGTTCTTGTTCAACCCCAAGAAATTGACACTGTGTGGTGCATAAGTCAAGTAGCTCCTCGGGGCGTGCTGAGACAAATCCTTCCATTTTCTCCATTTCCTTTGGATCATCCGGTGACAACATAGCGGCAAACCCCGTCAGAAAGTGGTGATAGGAATATATCAATCGTGGTGCCTCATGGTCACTATGTGATGTTGTTTCAGGCAAGAAAGAAAGATACCAGCTTTCTAAATCTTGATATTTGTTAGGACCGTCTCCATCAGGGAACTCACAATGAACAATATAGATTTGTGATTTGTTCTGTTCTTGATTTTCTTTAGGACTTTGATAAACTGGATGCTCAGCTGCATTTGTGGTGAATGGAAAGAACACACAAATAAGCCCAATTATAGTGAGCATTGACCTGCGTTGAGCCATGATAACTTTTGTGCTAGTAAAAGAACTGTATTTGGTGAGTGTTTTGGAATTTGATTGAGGGTATATATAGTTATTGGAAGTAATACTTTTTTTTTTGCAAGTCAAAAGCTATTAGAGATGTGAGATAGTCATTCCTAGAGATACACGGTAAAACGATTTTATTCTATTTAACTTCTCTTTGATAATGAACTTAGCTTAGCATCATATAGATGAAGTCATCAATCTACAATATACTTTCCAAAGGAATGTTCTAGTCAACTTGGACGACCTTTAGCTAATTCATGAGGTGAATAAAACATGCGGCGATTGTTATTTCGGTTGTACTTCGGGTACACAGAATCTGTATATTACAACACCAACTTCAACTTGAGTTCAAGTATAAACAAGAACACAATGAAGTATATCAAATACCCTCAACACAAGATCAAAATGACCTTTCCAAGAGGTGTATTTTATTTTGCAGAAATTAAGATGAAACAGAAAATAGCCAAGTCATCCAAATTCACGAATTTTCCTTAAGGAAATAATCCCCCTCACTATACCCGAGGTTGTGAAATTTTTCCTCTCAGGATAAAATTGCTAACAGACCAACAGTAGCGGTACCTCAAATGGTTGGAATATCTTCGAACTCACAGAATATTTGGAGTGATCACACAAAATATTTTTGTGAGACAAGAAGAGAGTTTTTAATCTGAAAATTTCGTACTAAACTTGTAGAAGAAACCAGGTTTATATAGCCACAACACGCCTCTTCTGAAAAGAGGCCATGGTTCACTCCAAAGGTTACACCTTTGCTGTAAGTTCATGTTTGTTCATCAAAGATTGCATCTTTTCCTGAATAGTCATCTCATTTCATGAATCAGTGTGTCACTTCATTGAAGGATTACATCCTTCTGAAGTATCATTTTGAACCATTGCGACCTTCTTTAGCCTAAGTTCAGAACAATGTAGCATTTCTGAAGCACTATTTCGAATGCATCAGTTCACTTCACTGCAACTATTACTGCATGTATATAT
This sequence comes from Capsicum baccatum var. pendulum, assembly GCA_030864225.1. Taxonomy (NCBI): domain Eukaryota; kingdom Viridiplantae; phylum Streptophyta; class Magnoliopsida; order Solanales; family Solanaceae; genus Capsicum; species Capsicum baccatum. The sequence continues at coordinate 12,402,724 of CM061550.1, forward strand.
ATAAATGGAGGTCCAAAACTGCAGAAAATTTTTTACTGCATTTTTCCTTGGCATTCTTCGGAATTCAAATAAAGTTTGTCCAAAAAGATAGATCTCATCGATCGATCATTTGCCAAATCCAAATCCAAAGCCGAAGACGAAGCCGAGTCGAGCGAGCGACAACAACGACGACGCGAGGCATCTATTGTTTCTTGCCTCACTTTCCATATGGAGTAAGTGTTCTTGATTATAAACACTTTCAAGTTCTCTTCTTCTACCAATATGGGAGAAAGAGTAAACTTTCTAATTTGGGAGTACACTTTCTATTTTAGTGTCTCCTTCCCCTTCATCATTTTATCCTCCATTTTTCCATTCACACTTCTTTCACAGACTATGAACTCAACAATCCCCTACATGAATGGGGAATAACTATTTTTTGTAAAATTTTTACGGACAAGTATGTGATCATCAAGCAAAGACTGATTGCATTTGGATAAGTGGATTTCCCTTTGAACTTTCCATAGTGAACATGCATCGGATGCAGTCGGTCAATCGGTAGATTTGATATCTTTGAACCGTCGAGCTTTAATGTACACCTAAACAATACATGTCACACAATCAGCCTTTTAACATTTATGGTTCTCATGGTTTTAATCTTTTCAGCCATGAACACATTTCGGTTTCATGAGAGCTTAGAGAATAGGCCTTTACTAACATTCTCTTTGAAGAGACTTCCACTTCACCCTCACATAAGTGATTTTTAAACGTTCAATCCTGTAGATTAAATTATTTGGTCAAATCTGCTAAATTTATATAATCATTAAAAGAATTTTCACCTTAAGTCTTATGCTAGTTTACTATACATTGTCTACATCATGAGTATGAGTTGGGTAATTGACAATGTTAAACCTGTCAGACACAACTTTGTTGATCTCCTTGAACCTAGCTCTTGGAATCTTTAGTCTATTAGGTAGAGTTACCGCCATGCTGACTTGTCCTAGGCCTTAAACCCATTCCCTTGGATGTTCCCTATAAAAATCCTAAGTCAAATTCAGCTCCTTAAGGCTTGATAAGGAAATCCAACACTTAGAAGAATTTTGCTAAGTGTTAGAAACACTTAGTTTCATCTTATACCTCCGAACTTCGGAGATTTATTTGATGACCTTTCCGACCTCCGTTTTTGGATTTTCAAGTTGCATTGTGATAGGAGAAGTCAAGAGTATACATCGAGTGAGTTTTGGAATTTTTGGAATTCGTTTAGGGTATGTTTGGATTTCAAAACAGAAGCACCATGAGATTTGCATGCATCGCATGCTCTATAGCATGCTCCAGAATTTTTCAGCATTTCACGATCAACTTCAAACAATCATAACTTCTTGAATATTTTGAACTGTGAGATATGCTATATATCGATGAAAATCTCTTTGAGTTCCTTTTCCAATGTAATTGGTTTCATCCAATTTAAATATCGTAGCAAAGAGTTATGATCAATTTACTTCAGCCTATCAGCCTGAAAACAACATAGGATAGCTGTGTCTTTCTCTCTTTCTCCAGGGGTATTTTAGTCTTTTCCCATCCTATATATATGCTCAAACACGGAATTAAGCCTAATTTAGAGCAGAATATTCTCCCTTTTTCTCAAATTCTCTCAAAAATTATCAAGAACAAGTAAGGGTTCAATTGGGGGTTTCAAGATTCAAGCCAATTTCACCGTTAACTTTCACGGATAATCAATCTAAGGTATGCATAGTGTTCATTCATGGATTCTTTTCATCCATAGAGCTCAAGAATCAGGTTTTAAGTTATGTATCATTAATATTTTGTTGTGGGATATTTATAATCATGTTGTTGATATTAAATTGAGTTTTAATTCCATGAGTTATTTCAAGAATCATAAAAACAAATTTATTTATGGTATTATTCATATGAGATTTATGTTGAGTTCTTTGGATTTGTAAGTTGGATGTTATACCCATAATATTGATATATGTTAATTGATGAATGAAATATCCATGTTTCCCATGTGTGCTGAATCATGACCATCATATGTTGAAAACCTTGAGATGTGATTGGTGGTTATGGTCATGAATTGGGAGCATGTGATATATGCCTAAGTATAAAACATGCCTTTCATGTGTTTGTGAAAATATTCAAGTGAATGAATTGTGCCTTGTGATCCATTGGTGATCTAAATAATGAATTCATGTTAATACTGCACGATCTAAATGATTGCCATGTTGATGCTATGTCTTGAAGGTGTTTGACAAATGGTTCATGAAAGTTAAGTAATGAAACTACATTATGTTAGCATGTATACAAGTTCATGTCATGCAAGTGAAATTAAAATTATGAAATTATGATATGTTAGGATACATTCCTATTCATGTACAAGATTATGATTATCAAGTGCTTTCATGAAATCCCTAACTTATGGTATTATGAATTGCGGACTTTAGTCCTATGATTAATAATTTTCATGATGTGTCAGTTTCCTTCCATCGAGTCCTGGGGGTACTTGTACCTAAAAAATATAGCTGGGTGCCTAGAGCCATGTCATGTTTTCATGATACTCTCAGTCAAGCCATGATCAGTAGACTTCAGTCAGTCTCATGACTCAGGAAAACTCATGTAAAGGCAGTATCAGTTCGATTTTACTCAGTACTCAATAATCTACGTAATCTCAGTAATATTCCGTCAGTTTATGGAATTTAGTAAATCTTAGTATCAGTATAGTTAGTTCAGTATTCAGTTTAGACATCAGTAAAGTCAGTCAGCTAACAGAACTCAGTAGCATTTAGTCAGTTAACAAAATTCAGTAGTGTTCCGTTAGTCATCGAAACTCAATAAACTCAGTCCATGTTCAGTTCAGTTAAATAGAACAATCAGTAACAGTTTAGTTAGTTCTAGTATGAACTAGGAAATCAGTTCAGTATAATCAGTTCGGTGTCATTCAGTTGGGAGTAGGATTCAACACTGAGCGAACCCAAGGATGGGAACTCACCTGCTAGTAGAGGGTGTGATTCTTAGAAGCAGTCCTTGCATTCCAGAACTATGTAGCCAGCATAGGTTGAGACATCAATACCTGTCAATTGAGGGTAGATGAGGTGGCTAAACCTGTCAGATAAGGGTTCCCACCATTTTCATTAGAGTACCTTCCAGATGAGGGTCACTCACACCTTGTCCTTACTAGCGTATTTGGGGCATGTCGGTTAGATAACTACTTTCCGTAGTTTCAATATCAGTCTCAGTAAAAGAACTCAAATAGTTCTTCAGGATATCAGGACTGACAGATAAAGTCAACTCAAATATAGTACAAAACACAGCTAGTTTCATCAGATTCAGGACTGTTAGATACAATCATTCATGCTATCAGTTATCAGAACTCATGTTATCAGATATATCAATTATCAGAATTTAGTTATCAGTCATGATATGTTATAAGTAAATACATGTCATCAGTATTCATACTCAGTAGTCATGTTATCACGAACTCAGTTTCAGGACTATTATATACGGTCAATCAGATCAGTTTTTCATAATCAGAACTATCAGAAACAATCATTTTCTTTATCAGTAATATAACATCAGTTCTTCTTTATTCAGTAAACTCAAATGTCAGTAAATCAGTACACTGAATTCAGTATCCAGTACTAGTACAGTTTCAGTTACAGTTATTATATATTCATGCATGTATTCTCACGTTCATGTTAGTCAGTATTGTTCATACATATGAACCCCATGCATTCAGCCTACCTTACTTGCATACCAGTATATTCAAAGTACTGACACATACTTTTCTCGCGCTATAGTGTCTTATACCATAGGTTTGGACGCATGGGATCTAGAGCTCCCTTAGCTATTTCAGAGTCAGCCAGCAGCAGTAATTAACAGTGAGTCCTCATCCTTTGAGGACAATTATGTTATTATTCATATCACTATTTCAGTTTTTAGTTTATTTCAGTAGACGGAGTTAGTTGGGAATATGTCTCCTCAACTCCTTATTCAGTTCAGTTTAGAGGTTTTCAGACTACAGCATGTCAGACAATTATTTCAAATTTATGTTGGTATTGTTATACCATTTTTAGATATTATTTTATTAGATATTTATTCAAATTTGAACCTTATGGCCTTATAGTATTATGTTTTCTCATATTTTACAGTATGGTTATTCAGTGCTCAGGTACAGATATAAGTCATGGGATAGCTTGTGGTCCTTTAGGGTCATGGGCACCGTGTAGCATTTTGGTTTAGAAAATTGAAGCGTTACAAACTTGGGATCAGAGCCTAAGGTTCAACAGTGTCCTAGGAAGTCTGAAAACTGCATCAAGTAGAGTCTTGTACATGGGTATGTTGTGCACCACACTTATGTACAAGAGGCTATGAGATGTTTTAGGAACAGTTTTCCTTCTTTCATGTCTCAAGATCATGCTATAGCAAGGTTCTCTAAGGAACCCATGTAGATTCACATCAGGCTCCCCTCATGTCAACCTTACCTTACTTTCAAGGTAACAAAAATAGTGAAGATCAAATCCTAAAGATAGGGCTTTCTCATGCAGTCCCTGGAGACAGTTATGGGATTTTCCACATGCTCAAAAAAAAATCCCTCAGTTCAGTCATGTTCCAAAGTTGTACAAGTTTCATTTATGATCATGAGAGCTCCTTTGTAAACTCAAATCCAATTTTTGATATGCCATTAGATCCCTTCTTAGAATCCTATGACAGTATAGACCTAGAATTTTAAGCATGGACCCAAGAGTTTAGCAGTAGATGAGTTGGGATAATATTATCCAGTCTGATTAGATTATGTATTCATGGGGATAGTTGTATCAAGGTAAATCAGGAGGCTTGAACAGTGTAAGCTAGAATTTAAGTTTATTTACTTGAAATTAAGCATGAAGGTATGGATCTGATATTAGTAGTATATGAGGAAACAGAAGCAGCTGATGTGTTTATTAGGATGGGCAGCTATCGAACAGAGTATAAATATGTGATGATAGATCAAGTGACTAAGTTAGACTCTCAAATTCCAGTAGTAGTGCCAGTATGTATAGAAAAGTAGTAAGGGAAAACATTCCCAACCCATCCTCTTCCCAGTACAAAGATTTGTACTTCAGCTATCACGAAATCCACTCAGGTCTTACATATCAACTCTAAGGTCACGAACCACGATCGTGCGCTTTTCCAAAAATCATGTATGATTTTAGTTCCCAGTATAAAGGATCTCAGTTTACCCCACAGTATGAATCAATTCCATGAACACGACTTATGTTCACACATTTTCCATAGAATCATATGCGCTTTCAGTTCCCAGTATAGGGAGTCAGATATAAATTACTCAGTGTCACGAATCATGTCTCACGAATACAAAAACTCAAAACTTAGGTCATGCAGCTCATGACTCATGTACACGTATCATGCTTTACAGTATACTCAGCTTTCATGACTCATGCTATGCCCCTACAGATCAGATAAATTCAGACTACGTCATGTATATCCTCAGTTCATACCTTTTTGGAAATTTATGTTGTTGATATTCTATTCCTCAGGTTTCAGTCATGTTTCAAGTTCAGTTTGTATGATTCATGCTTCAGGTCCTCCTGATTTAATCCTTTATTCAGCTCTCTTTATGAAAATAGTGTAGTGATAAGCGGTTGCTTAGATAGGAGAGAGAAAATGTTTCATGTTAAGAGAAGATTGTTGCATGCTTATTTTATACAAGGGTGTAGTATTAATGATAGGCTTGAATGTAACTATTCCAAGATAGAGTATCCTAGTAGTTGCGAGTATAACTCAGTTCATGTATCATGCCTCAGTTCCAGATATCAAATAATCATGTCACGATTCAGTTCCTACATGCCTTGTGCATCGCCTTAGTTTTTCTCAATATTTCAGCAAAGGCAGTCCAACATTCTTTAAGGGACATAGTGTCCCAATGGGGAGATACACTCTAATCCCTCAAACTGTTATGACATAAACATACCGTTCTCTCTTCACGTCATGAATCCAGCTTAGAAGAAGGGTTACTTATAAGATGGACTTCTAACTCCAAATCTCAGTCGTAAGCCATGTACTCAATAGCTCATTTTAGTTCACGATACTCTATCCATGTCACGCATTACAGACTCAGTTCATATCATGATATTCAGTTCATGTATCACGTTCCAGACTCAGTTATGTCCTCATGTTTCTTCTCATTCATATTGAGTAATTAATCTCAGACTCATCGGTATTTTAAGTTCAATGTAACAGTCTTGCTTAAACTTATTTGTTCTCATGTTCAGATTTTAGTACCAAACTTGGTATTTAGTTTCATGCCCAGTTTTTAGTTAAACTTGGCATCTTTTACTGTTGCATATTCAGTCGCATGTTCTTGAGCCAGTTCATTCATATAATCATGCATCAGATATACATGGATTTAGCTTATTAGTTATGCACCAGATATGTATTCTCATTTTGTGAAACTCAGTTCATCAGAACACTCAGTCCTTCATTCATAAATCATTTACACATGCATCAGATATGTATGTTTAGTTTGATACAAATTCAGCTTATCAGTCATGTAATTCATGAAATCATGTTGCAGTCATTCATGTTCAGTGTATGCCTCAGTTGGTCTCTTCTCCACTTCTTAGTAAGTCTCATTCGAGGACGAATATTCCCAAAGGGGAGATATTGTAAGACCCCGTAAAAATCCTAAGTCTAATTCAGCTCCTTAAGTCTTGATAAGGAAATCCAACACTTAGAAGAATTTTTCTAAGTGTTAGAAACACTTAGTTTCATCTTATACCTCCAAACTTCGGGGATTTATTTGACGACCTTCCCGACCTTCATTTTTGGATTTTCAAGTTGCGTTGTGATCGGAGAAGTCAAGAATACACCTCAAGTGAGTTTTAGAATTTTTAGAATCCATTTAGGGCTGTTTGAATTTCAAAACAGAAGCACCATACGATTTGCATGCGTCGGATGCTCTATAGCATGCTCCAGAAATTTTCAGCATTTCAGGATCAACTTCAAATGATCATAACCTCTTGAATATTTTGAACTGTGAGATCTGCTATATATCGATGAAAATCTCTTTGAGTTCTCTTTCCAATGCAATTGGTTTAATCCAATTTAAACATCGGAGCAAAGAGTTATGATTAATTTACTTTAGCCTATCAGCCTGAAAACAACATAGGATAGCTTTGTCTTTCTCTCTTTCTCCAGGGGTATTTTAGTCTTTTTCCCATCCTACATATATGCTCAAACACGATATTAAGCCTAATTTAGAGCAGAATATTCTCCCTTTTTCTCAAATTCTCTCAAAAATTATCAAGAACAAGTAAGGGTTCAATTGGGGGTTTCAAGATTCAAGCCAATTTCATCGTTAACTTTCACGGATAATTAATCTAAGGTATGCATAGTGTTCATTCATGGATTCTTTTCATCCATGGAGCTCAAGAATCAAGTTTTAAGTTATGTATCATGAATATTATGTTGTGGGATGTTTATAATCATGTTGTTGATGTTAAATTGAGTTTTAATTCCATGAGTTATTTCAAGAATCATGAAAACTAATTTATTTGTGGTATTATTCATATGAGATTTATGTTGAGTTCTTGGGCTTTTTAAGTTGGATGTTATACCCATAATATTGATATATGTTAATTGATGAATGAAATATCCATGTTTCCCATGTGTATTGAATCATGACCATCATATGTTGAAAACCTTGAGATGTAAATTGGTGGTTATGGTCATGGGAGCATGTTATATATGCCTAAGTATAAAATCATGCCTTTCATGTGTTTGTAAAAATGTTCAAGTGAATGAATTTTGCCTTGTGATCCGTTGGTGATCTAAATAATGATTTCATGTTAATACTACAAAATCTAAATGATTTCCATGTTGATGCTATGTCTTGCAAGTGTTTGACAAATGGTTCATGAAAGTTAAGTAATGAAACTACATTATGTTAGCATGTATACAAAGTTCATGTCATGCAAGTGAAATTAAAATTGTGAAATTATGATATGTTAGGATACATTCCTATTCATGAACAAGATTATGATTATCAAGTGCTTTCATGAAATCCCTAACTTATGGTATTATGATCTGCGGACTTTAGTCCTATGTCAAGAATTTTCATGATGTGTCAGTTTCCTTCCATCGTGTCCTGGGGGTACTTGTACCCAAAAAATATAACTGGGTATCTAGAGCCATATCATGTTTTCATGATACTCTCAGCTAAGCCATGTTCAGTAGACTTCAGTCAGTCTCATGACTCAGGAAAACTCATGTAAAGATAGTATCAGTTCAGTTTTACTCAGTACTCAGTAATCTACGTAATCTCAGTAATATTCCGTCAGTCTATGGAATTTAGTAAATCTTAGTATCAGTATAGTTTAGTTCAGTATTCAGTTTAGACATCAGTAAAGTCAGTCAGCTAACAAAACTCAGTAGCATTTAGTTAGTTAACAGAATTCAGTAGTGTTCCGCTAGTCATCGGAACTCAATAAACTCAGTCCATGTTCAGTTCAGTTAAATAGAACAATCAGTAACATTTCAGTTAGTTCTAGTATGAACTAGGAAATCAGTTCAGTATAATCAGTTCGGTGTCATTCAGTTGGGAGTAGGATTCAACACTGAGCGAACCCAAGATGGGAACTCACCTGCTAGTAGAGGGTGTGATTCTTAGAAGCAGTCCTTGCATTCCAGAACTATATAGCCAACATAGGTTGAGACATCAATACCTGTCAATTGAGGGTAGATGAGGTGGCTTAACCTGTTAGATGAGGGTTCCCACCGTTCTCATTAGAGTACCTTCCAGATGAGGGTCACTCACAGCTTGTCCTTACCAGTGGTGCGGTATTGACACCCTTCCAATCAGGGCAGAGATTGGATCCCAGATTAGCTATTATAGCGTATTTGGAGCATGTCGGTTAGATAACTACTTTCCACAGTTTCAATATCAGTCTCAGTAAAAGAACTCAAATAGTTCTTCAGGATATCAAGACTGACAAATATAGTCAACTCAGATACAGTACGGAACTCAGCTAGTTCCATCAGATTTAGGACTGTCAGATACAGTTATTTATTTTATTAATTATCAGAACTCATGTTATCAGATATATCAATTATCAGAATTCAGTTATCAGTTAGGATATGTTATCAGTAAATACATGTTATCAGTATTCATACTCAGTAGTCATGTTATCATAAACTCAATTTCAGGACTGTTATATACGGCCAATCAGATCAATTCTTCATAATCAGAACTATCAGGAACAATCATTTTCTTTATCAGTAATATAACATCAGTTCCTCTTTATTCAGTAAACTCAGATGTCAGTAAATCAGTATACAGAATTTAGTATCCAGTACTAGTACAATTTCAGTTACAGTTATTATATATTTATGCTTGTATTCTTACGTTCATGTTAGTCAGTATTGTTCATACATATGAACCCCATGCATTCAGCCTACCTCACTTGCATACCAGTACATTCAAAGTACTGGCGCATATTTTTCTCGCGCTATGGTGTCTTATACTATAGGTTTGGACGCACGGGATCCAGAGCTCCCTTATCAATTTCAGATTCAGCCAGCAGCAGTAATTAACAGTGAGTCCTCATCCTTCGAGGACAATTATGTTATTATTCATATCACTATTTCAGTTTTCAGTTTATTTCAGTAGACGGAGTTAGTTGGGAACATGTCCCCTTAACTCCTTATTCAGTTCAATTTAGAGGTTTTAAGACTACAACATGTTAGACAATTATTTCAGATTTATATTGGTATTGTTATACCAGTTTTAGATATTATTTTATTAGATGTTTATTCATATTTGAACCTTATGGCCTTACAGTATTATGTTTTCTCATATTTTACAGTATGGTTATTCAGTGCTCAGGTACAGATATAAGTCATAGGTTAGCTTGTGGTCCTTCGGGGTCATGGGCACCGTGTAACATTTTGGTTCAGAAAATTGGGGCGTTACATGTAAGTGGATCCGACACATTATCCTTTGACTTTACATAGTCAATAGTGATAATTCAACTTGAGAGAAGTTCCCTAACGGTATTATGTCTCCGTCATATGTGACGATATTTACCATTGTACATCATGCTCCCTGCCCTACCTATTGCCGCTTGGCTATCATAGTGTATACATACTGGTGCCACTGGCTTGGGGCAATACGAAATATCTTACAAGAAATTCTGAAGCCATTCTGCTTCTTCACCGGCTTTATCTAATGTGATAAATTCAGATTCCATTGTAGAGCGAGCAATACAAATCTGTTTGAATGATTTCCAAGAAACTGTTCCTTCACCGATAGTAAATACATTACACTTGTGAATTTTACTTCGTTCGATCCGGTGATCCAATTTGCATCACTATACACTTTAAGTACCGCAGGATATTTATTATAATGCAAAGCATAGTTTTGAGTGTATTTAAGATACCCCAAAACTCTTTTCATTGTCATCCAATGAGTTTTGTTGGGATTACTCGTGTACCGACTCAATTTACTAATTGCACATGCTATGTCTGGTCGTGTATAGTTTATTATATACATTAAACATCCCAATACTCTTGTATACTCCAATTGTGAGTCACTTTCACCTTCAATCTTTCGAAGTGCAAAGTTCACATCCAATGGAGTCTTGGCAATACCAAATTCCATATCCTTGAACTTGTCAAGTACTTTTTCGATATAATGCGACTGTGACAATACTAACCCTTGTAGAGTTTGATGGATTCTTATACCTAAGATCAAATTTGCAACTCCAAGGTCTTTCATATCAAACTTGCTCTCGAGTATTCGTTTGGTTGCATTTATGTCACAAATATCTCTGCTGATGATCAACACATCATCCACATATAAACAAACAATGACTTGGTGATTTGGTGTGTCTTTAATATATACACATTTGTCACATTCATTTATCTTGAATCCGTTTGCCAACATGGTTTGATCAAACTTTGCATGCCATTGCTTAGGTGCTTATTTTAGTCCATAAAGTGACTTAACAAGTTTATACACCTTATTTTCTTTTTCATTAACCACAAAATCCTCAGGTTGTTCCATGTATATTTCTTCCTCCAAGTCTCCATTTAGGAATGCGGTCTTCACATCCATTTAATGGATTTGAAGATCATAGACCACCGCCAAGGCAATTTACATTCGAATCGAGGTTATCCTTGTTACTGGCGAGTATGTATCAAAGTAATCAAGGTCTTCCTTCTGTTTAAAGCCTTTTACTACAAGTCTTGCCTTGTATTTGTCAATAGTACCATCCGCCTTTATTTTTCTTTTGAATCCATTTAGAACCTAACGGTTTATTTTCGGGAGGAAGGTAAATCAATTCCCATGTATGGTTTCTTAAGATTGAATCTATATCACTATTGACTGCCTCTTTCCAAAAGGATGAGTCTAACGACGACATCGCTTCTTTAAATGTTTGAGGCTCATTTTCGAAGAGAAATGTTACAAAATTCGATCCAAACAAAGTTGCCATTCTTTGACGTGTACTACGTCTTGGATTTTCTTCATTATGTACATTCTTACTTGGTTCATCTTGAGGTCGTTTAGATCCTCCACTAAACTGTGCATGTTTAATTTTATACGGGTAAATGTTTTCAAAGAATTCAGCATTGTCTGATTCAATTACTGTATTTTCATTAATATCCAGATGTTCGAATTTATGAATCAAAAATTGACATGCTTTACTAATTTTAGCATATCCTATGAACATATAGTCCACCGTTTTAGGTCCTATCTTAACCCTTTTAGGTATAGGAACTTGAACCTTCACTAGACACCCCCACACTTTGAGTTATTTCAAGTTGGGTTTCCTTCCTTTCCATTTTTCATAAGGAATTGATTGTGTCTTACTATGGAGAACTCTGTTGAGTATACGATTGCCCGTAAGGATAGCCTCCCCCCATAAGTCTTGTGATAAACCAGAACTTATAAGTAAGACATTCATCATTTCCTTCAAAGTTTGGTTTTTTCTTTCCGTAATTCCATTAGATTGAGGTGAATATGAGGCCGTAGTTTGATGGATTATTCCATTCTCTACACATATTTGCGCAAAGGGAGATTCATATTCTCCACCCCTATCACTTCTTATCATTTTGATCTTTTTGTCTAACTGATTTTCAACTTCAGTTTTATATTGCCTAAACGCATCTATTATTTCATCCTTACTATTTAGCAAGTAGACCTAACAATATCTAGTGCAATCGTTAATAAAAGTTATGAAATACTTTTTTCCACCACGTGATGGTGTTGACTTCATATCACAAATGTTAGTGTGTATTAAGTCTAAGGGATTGGAATTCCTTTCAACAGACTTATAAGGATGCTTTGCATACTTTGATTCCACACACGTTTGGCACTTTGATTTATTGCACTCAAAGTTTGGCAAAACTTCTAAGTTAATCAGTTTTCATAATGTTTTGTAATTAACATGGCCCAAACGTTCATGCCATAAATCATAAGACTCAAGCAAATAAGAAAAATTCAAACTTTTATTTATTTCAATAGTCATTACATTCATCTTATAAAGGCCTTCGGTCAAATAGCCTTTTTCTACATACATTTCTCCTTTGCTAATTACAATTTTTTCAGAAACGGTTACACATTTGAATCCTTTCTTATCTAGGAGTGAAACAGAAATTAAGTTCCTACGTAACTCCAAAACATATAACACATTGTTCAGTGTCAAGACCTTGTCGAAAGTCATCTTTAAGAAAATTTTTCCTGTTCTCTCTACCTTAGCAGTAGCGGAGTTAGCCATGTAGATCATTTCTTCTGGTTGAGCCGGAGTAAATGACGAAAACAACTCCTTGTTGGCACATATATGACGGGTGGCACCAGAATCCATCCACCATTCGCGAGGATTCCCTGTCAAGTTGCATTCTGAGAACATAGCACACAGATCATCGCATTCTTTGTTGGATTCAATCATATTTGCTTGATCCTTCTTCTTGCCTTTCTTTGGGGCACGACAATCTGTGGACTTATGGACAATCTTGCCACAGTTGAAGCATTTTCCCTTGAACTTTTTTTTGGGTTGATTGCTTCCTTGTTCAGCATTCTTCCTTTTCTTAGAATTATTTTGGTCATCTTCTACAATATGTGCTCCATTAATTGTAGAATTCCCCTTTGACCTTCTTTCGACAACTTTATTATTCTCTTCAATACGAAGTCGGACAATAAGATCTTCAACAGTCATCTCCTTGCGTTTATGATTTAAGTAGTTTTTGAAGTCTTTCCATAAAGGTGGTAGCTTCTCAACTATCGCTTCTACTTGGAAAGCATCATTCACAATTAAACCTACAAAATAGTTTATGTGAGTATTAAGAACATTTTTAATTTGTTCAACTAAGGTATTTTTCAAAGATATACCTTCTGCTAGGATATCATGTATGATGACTTGCAACTCCTGTACTTGAGAGACAACAGATTTGCTATCTATCATTTTGAAGTCCAGGAACCGTGCAGCAAGGAATTCCTTAATTCCCGCATCCTCCTTCTTATATTTTCATTCAAGTGCCCCCCACAGTTCCTTTGATATCTTGGTTCCACTATAAACATTGTAGAGGTCATCTTTGAGACCACTCAGAATATAATTCCTACAAAGAAAGTCCGAATATTTCCAAGCTTCTACAATAATGAAGCGGTCTTTGTTCGAGGTTCCCTCGGGTACCTCAGGAGTGTCGTCGCTAGTGAACCGTTGCATACATAAAGTGTTGAGGTAAAAGAACATCTTTTGCTGCCACCGCTTGAAGTCAATGCCCGAAAATATTTTGGGCTTCTCCGCCGGTGCCATTGTTGGCGGAGCATTTGTGCGACTTGATGTGACAATATTAGTTACCCCACAGATGCTGTCGCATCCATCATTTGACTTTCAGTTACCATTTTTCTGTTACCACAAGACAAAAAAATACTTAGTATTTTCAAAATACTACTTATAAAAATTATTTTTTTTTCTCCTTTTTCCTTTGTTTCTAGTTAGTAATGAACTTTTTATGACTTCCAATTGTCAACCGAATGATCTTTAACTTGTGACAAAGTTTTTATGACTTCAAAGCACTAGTTAAGTTCAGGCGAAGTAGAAAGTTGAAACTTTAATCTCCAAAAACAAGCAATACAGATTCTGTAATAGTAATTATTTCCTTAAGATTGTTATTTAGTTTGTACTTCGGGTACACAGAATCTGTATATTACAACACCAACTTCAACTTGAGTTCAAGTATAAACAAGAACACAATGAAGTATATCAAATACCCTAAATACAAGATCAAAATGACCTTTCTAAGAGGTGTATTTTATTTTGCAGAAATTAAGATGAAACAGAAAATAGCCAAGTCATCCGAATTCACGGATTTTCCTTAAGAAAATAATCCCCCTCACTGTATCCGAGGTTGTGGAATTTTGTCTCTCAGGATAAAATTGCTAACAGACCAACAGTAGCGGTACCTCAAATGGTTGGAATATCTTCGAACTCACAGAACATTTGGAGTGATCACACAAAATATTTTTTTGAGACAAGAAGAGAGTTTTTAATCTGAAAATTTCGTGCTAAACCTGTGGAAGAAACCAGGTTTATATAGCCACAACATGCCTCTTCTGAAAAGAGGCAATGGTTCACTCCAAAGGTTACACCTTTGCTGTAAGTTAATGTCTGTTCATCAAAGATTGCATCTTTTCCTGCTGCAACTGTTACTGCATGTATATATAAATGGAGGTCCGAAACTGCAAAAAAAAATTTACTTTATTTTTCCTTGGCATTCTTCGGAATTCAAATAAAGTTTGTCCAAAAAGATAGATCTCCGAAGCCAAAGCCAAAGCTAAATCCAAAGCCGAGCAAGCGACGATGACGGCACGAGGCATCTATTATTTCTTGCCTCACTTGTCATGTGGAGTAAGTGTTCTTGATTATAAACACTTTCAAGTTCTCTTCTTCAACTAATGTGGGAGAAAGAGTAAACTTTCTAATGTGGGAGTACACTTTCCATTTTAGTGTCTCCTCCCCCTCCACCATTTTATTCTCCATTTTTTCATTCACACTTCTTTCATATACTATGAACCCAACAACGACTTGTTCACCTCATAAAGGTTAGAGCAAACGGACCCACACTAGTGTTGTTGCCGGAAAATTTACTATGTTGAACCCAATAGTATGGCCTAGTAGTCAATAAGGTAGACATAGTTACCCGCGTATTTGTGCTAGTAGGAGATGTGTTTACTCCTAAATTGGTGACTTAGAATAACAACTGAATTTGGTTTAGAGGATCAAGGACCAACAAATTATAATGACCTGAACAGTACGCTCTTCTTGTTGATGTATACAATTAAAGCAATGAATAGGAATACTAGACAGTAAAACAATGAATCGAAGAGATGTTGATTATTGAGAATCTTATTAGGTTGTCTTCGATGTAATTGTCGAGCAATGTCACTGAAAAGCAAAAACTTGAGAGTTTTGAGTTAGAATTCAGGGAATAATAGAACTCTTGTGATGAAAATCAGGTGACATACAATGTGGAAGGAATATATTTATAACCTAACCCTAGGTAACATTTTGTTTCTGTTTACCTCTCATAAATGACCGTTATCTCAACGTTGAAACTGTTATGATCGCCTACCGGAGAGATATCCCTGATTCTCAGGGAATAGTTACTAGCCAGCTTTATCAGGTCTGGAGACTGGCTTTTGACACATAAGTATAATCCTATCGGGCGTAGCTTAAGACTATGCCCATCCTGAGCACAACTGAGCTGGAGTTAACTCAACCTCAACTCCCATGTGTCACCTTCTGATACACTCAGATGCCAAAATTTGATTCTCACCCATACAATACAATAGGTATCTTGTGAAATTAGTTGAAGTATGACAATCTGACCAAACACCACAAGTATCATTAGCTTTTGTTCCAAATCTGTAAAAGTACACAAATATTCATATTATTCCTCTTAGCTAATGCTGAGATAATGAAAGGGAATTACAATAAAGTTTAAAGAATAAATTTTTTAAAGGACCTCAACATGCCTGATGTTAAGAACTCATAATATGCTAACTTCCAAGTTTTAAAGTTTGTCAATATTATCGACAAAGTCCACCATTACCACTTAATTCGACTTGATTAAAAGTGTAATGAATTCAATGTTAAGAACTCTAAAAATCAAATTCATTCAAGTTAAAACTTTGGATTCCTGTTTGGGTGATAGTATCATCTATCTAGTGTACATTATTTATTAGTCGAAAAGTCATAACGTCATGTTCAACAAGACAACATGTCATTTTTTTAAAATTAATTTGTCAAAAGTAAACTATAAATGTATTATATTTAAAAAAACTCCATGGACTATCTTTAATCAGATATCAAAAGACAGATAACTATTTGTAAATATTTTCTTGAATTTTGAAATTTTCAATGTGATTAAGTATGAGTTATATATGCGTTACATTCTTCAATATTCTTAGTTGTTTAAATGTTATTTTACTAAAATTATGGTGTTGTCACCAAATTGAATCAGGCAAACCTATTTGATTTTTAATGTCGCTATACTGATCATTCTTGTCATAATATATTTGATACTTAATAATATTCCCCTGGAATATTTACAATTAGAGCGTAGAGGAAATATAACTATATTATATCACACTATCATCAAAATTTTAAATTTACAAGTGACATTTTCAGGATATTATCTTGAAAATTTTCTTGTGAATTAGAAATTGGATCTTTTCTCAATATTTTCTTTTTTCTTGTTTGTATTTGAATGGAGGGCTGACGAGCAATGGAGCTTTTCATTCACTTTATTTTTTTGCTTGCTATACCGATGTCAAAATCTTTTTTCGATCTCATATTTGTCAACGAAATTTGAAATTTCTTTGAACTTCCCTGTTTCTTGTTTGTGTTTCGTTGTAGAGGTAACACTCGATGGAGCTTCTCATCTGATCTTAAATTTTATTTTTCTTGTTTGGAGTTTTTCTGTTCACTTTGTTTGTGCCTTCTCCGCAATTACAGAAACCTTTGAAAGAAAAAGCTAAAAAAAACAATTTAAGTTATAATGGTAATCAAACCCAAGCTTTTATCAAATAAAAGTATCTTAGATGAGACACCATAGAATGCTACCTTGAACAAAATACATCTATTTAATCATGTACAGAGAGCTCTTGTAGTATATGACAAGCAAAATTTGTTAAAATTGAGTTCGTATTATTCTACCTTTACCGATTTTCAATCCCAGATATGTTATAATTGTGATTCAATCTTAACAGAAGTAATTTTGCAGGGTAGTTGATTTACACAACGTGATTTAAGATGAAGTAACTTGTTAATATTTTTCCCCATCGGCAGCCCTAGTCACCGACTCACCGGTTACCCTCCCTTCTCCCTTTTCTTTCTTTTTTTTTTAAAAAAATTAGTTTCTGAACACGTGTATCTCATGCAATTAATATAAAATGTTATAAATACTATCAACATAAAATGTGTGATGACTTATATGAAATTTGAAAGGGAAAAATGCTCAAACTTATGAATTTCTAGAGTACACAATCTTACAAAAACTTGCTATCTCATATGTCGAAGAGAAATATTTTCTAGTATTAACCATCACCTTTCATGATCTTCACAGTTTGAAGCTTTACTTTGTTCAAAAATCGATAACTGCAGTAAATTTACTTGAATTGATTAGGTGAATGTACACATGAGTTTAAGAGTTAATACGACAATAAGTGATGAAAGATGAAAGCAAGTCCAAATACCAAAGGAAATGAGATCTACGCCTTCTCCATAGGGGAAGCCAAAGTGTTCTTGTCATGTCATCTGCTTATCAGTAGTTGATTCATTGTGCAACAGAAAGACCTTGATCAGTGTGTCACCGAGATCAGCCCCTTCATTTGTTAGGCCTTGATCATTTTGTCAAGTTGAACAAAACAACACTTCAATTCTAACTCTGACGTGCGTGGTTTTGAGTGTATACATGCATTTTGCCAGGTATAATTGGAGTGTTTTTTTGTTCAGCTTTTGTATAGTTAAAGAGTCTACTTGTGCACTGATAATATTGTTCAGCTTTTGTATAGTTAAAGAGTCTACTTGTGCACTGGTAAAGTTAAAAGTCATAGTCATAATTTGTGTCAAGTTAAAGATCCTGTTTATGTATTATGTTTTTTTTAAAAGTTGATGGTGTAATATACCATAAATTACAATAATTATTACAGTTGAAATAAAATGAAGAAAAATTAGATAATCTTCTTCTAGGCTGAGGCACGGATATCTCGCTTTCTTTAAGGAAATTCAAGTCCACTGGGCATAATCTACATCGATCCAGCAGTATATCTCGTGACTTGTTCCCTCTAGGATACAACAACCCATCAACAATGTACAATTCAAACAACTACGGATTAGTCGAAGAGTCCAAAGCTTCCACCATAAGAATACCTTCCTTCAACATATATTTACCCTCTTTGTATAGTGAATATAGTTAAAGACATAAAATATTTTCTTTGTCTCAACTCTTTCTTTCACTAATATAACAACTCTCTTTGTACGGTGAATATAATTGTAGACTTAGAATATTTTTTGGTCTCAACTCTCTCTTTCACTATTACACACTATAATCTTTTTCACACTTATCATATTTTCTTGTACATTCTACATCAACATAAAGGAAGAACCACCACTAGTTATAGTTGTAGAATTCTTCCATGTAATGAATATGACGAATGGGGTAGTAATATAGGCAGAGGCGGAGCCAACCTTCCTTAGGGGGTTCGTCCCCTTCGACGAAAAAATATATTGTTTATACACGATTAAAATTATTTTTATGTGGTTATAGCAGGTGTTGAACCCCCTTCGACTTAGTTTTCTTTGAATATTGAACCCTCTTACTTGAAATCCTGGCTCCGCCTCTAAATGTAGATAGATGAATAGTCTTGATGTTACATAAGTTACATGAAAGTAATGGCCATGGAGTTACAAGAACTAATGACCTTGAGAGTTACAAGAACTAATGGTCATATGAGTTACAAGAACTTCTGGTCATCTTTATCAGACTTTATACCCACTAACACAAAAATATAATGTGATGAGTTACAAGAATAATAACACCACTTTCTTCACTTTATGTCTATTAATTATCATGCACTTTAATATTTTTATTTTAATAATAAAATACACCAAGTTAATTTGTTAAAAGTAAATTATAAATGTACCAAGTATGATAAAGAGACCTTACACATGACCGCTTTAAGATAGGATATCAAGATGAGGACACTTACCACACATTATTTTTTAAATTACTACTAGTTATACTAGTTTAATGATAAATATTCATGGACTATCTTTCTTCAGATACCAAAAGGCAGATAATTATCTGTAAATATTCTCTTGATCAATTTTGTAATGTTCAATGTCATTATGTATGAGTTAGAGTATACATTCTTCACCAACATGAGTTGTGATGTAGTGAATGGGGCTGCTCCACCCTTAATCAGAGGTCGAGGTTCGATCCTGGGTATGGAGAAAACTCTGTTGGGAGCGCTGCCACCTTAATGGGCGCTGCAATGCGTGATCCGGATTAGTCGGGGCTCCAATGCGGGCACCTGACACCGGACACCGGACACCGGACACCGGATGAAAAAAAAAATACATTCTTCAATATTTTTAGTAGTTTAAATGTTATTTTACAAAAAGTAGTACGGTGTTGTCACCAAATTGAATCTGGCAAACTATTTAATTTTTCTCTTTCAATTAAATACATATTTTCTTATGAGAAAACGACCAAGTTTCCAAAAATTTAGGAACTCGGGCTGTGTCAATGGGGGTCTTGAAATTGGGTATCTCTTCACTTGGCCCTCTCTTATCACAATATCACTTGGCCCAAATTTGGTCTTTCTATAGACCATAAAGCCGAAAAGCCCAGAGAGCCGAAGAACTACTAATCATCAAAATGGAATACAAAAAGTTCTAGTTAAAATAATTATGCAATCAGGAAAATTTATATATTATATTTATCAAACATAGTGGGAGTTTAAATAAATTAACAAACGTAGGGAGAGATTCTGAAATTCACCCCATATTAGTGATATAAAGTTGTTGTACCGTGTACGTTTGGTTATTATCCAAACTATGGTTATGTATGTTTGGTAATAAGGCCTCACACTATTGCACTTGTTTTGTGGGCCTTTAAATAGTTCAAGCCTGGATGCTTCACTTGTCCACCAAAACCTTGAGGATGTCCAGATTTTGATCTTTGTGATGGAGCTATATTTACACAATTTATTTACACCACCAAAAAAAAATATTTTTTGGTGATGGAGCTAAATATATATATATATATATATATATATATATATATATATTTACACAATTTGCAGCTACCAAACATAGTGTATAGATGATCTTAAATAAGGGGCCAGAAATGATATAAGTTGTTGAGCATCTAAGGCCTTACATGTTGTGCAGGATCGGTGTATGGTGAAGAAATTAGTAACTCTGGTAGAAATTAATATGCATCTTTTGTACGATTAAACGTCAAAGATGATTAACTAATCAGAAAAGTAAAAAAGAAGATGAAAAGGTAACATCAATCAAATGTTTTGAGTACTTTCTGTAATTATTGTACTGCATTCTATACTGAATGCATCAATACAAAAATTTCCAGTCTTGTAGTTTCACTAGAGTAACACAACTGCAATTGGACTTCTCACTCTCACATGGATAATGTCACTTGGAATGTTAATTTCTGGTTCAACCGGGAGAATTGAGCTAGCAGGATTTCTGGTTCTACTGGGAGAAACCGAGCTCGGAGGACGTCGAAGGACCACTATATTGACTACAGGCAATGTTAACCAATCGAACGTGAGAAAGGATGAAAGCATTTTCCTCCATACTGTACACTCCCTTAGTGGCCTTTCTTCTTCTTCTTTTTTTTTTTTTTTTTTTTTTTTTATCCTAGAGCACTTTTAGTTTTCTTCTCCGCACGTTCCTTCTTCCACAACAATATTTCTAGCTAAAATAAAGTCATGAAATAAGCACTATATATAGACACTGGCTTCAAAGAGGAGAGATTCATCAAATACACTTTCCAAATACATCATCAGTTCTTGTATTTGCAGCGATGGATTCTTGAAAATCCTTCTTGTTTTAATCTTTTGTTCTTTCCTGTGGCCTAGTATACAGAGTGATCCAGAGATTTATATAGTACATGATGAATCCCTTGAAACCGTAATTTATACTCAATCATCGTTTGTGGATTTAGAGAGCTTATTACCTTTCTTTTTTGCCTAAGACTAGTACAACAACTAGCTCAATTGGAAATGAAGAGCCTGTAGAACGTTCTATTCCTATCACAATGTGATGAAAGGCTTTGAAACAAGATTAACTGCATCACAACTGAAGGAAATGGAGAAGAAACCGGTCTTTGTCTCTGACACAGAAACATATGATTTTGTCCTTTCATACTACTCATACTCCGTGCTTTCTTGGTTTGCAACCGAACATGGGCTTGTGGAAGGATTCCAACTATGGGAAAGGTGTGATCATCGGAGTTATAATGGGGTAGAAATTCTTTCAATTTCCTTTGGTAGAAATCCGAGCCCTTTCTATAATGACATTGTTACACTTGGGGCATACAGGCCTACAGAGACACATTCTTGTAAGTTGTGCTCCAGGCAACTCAGTAGGCAATAGCGCTGTATGCATACCATGTCCATTCTTTTCTATGAGGGAGTTACAGCCAAGTTCGTAAAACCTGGCTCCAATGAAATTGTTACTACACTTGCTCATGAAATTGGACTAACAATCACCTTTCCACTTAGCAGGCGGAGGAGGCATTCCAACATCACTAAATGAAGGATGGTCATCGCTAAATGAAGGATGGTCAAGAAGACTTCCACTATCTACAACTCCAATGAACATGCCTTTCCCATAGTTGGAATTCTTTCACAAGCCCATGTTTGGTTGCAAACCAAGAAAGCTCGGACTATAAGTAGTGTGCAAGGACAAAATCCTCTGTTTCTGTGCAGAGATAAAGCCCTGTTTCGTCTCCATTTCCTTCACTTGTGATGTAGTTAATCTTGCTGCAAAGCCTTTAATTACATTATGATAGGAATAGATCATTCTAGCAGGCTCTTCATTTCCAATTGAGCTAATTGTTGTACTACTCTTAGGCAAAAAAGAAAGGTAATAGCTCTCTAAATCCACTAACGATGATTGAGTATAAATTAGTCTTACCAGGGATTCAACATGTACTATATTAATCTCGGGATCACTCTGAATACTAGGCCATGGGAAAGAACAAAAGATGAAAACAGGAAGGATTTTCAAGAATCCATGGCTGCAAATACAAGAACTGATGATGTATTTGGAAAGTGTATTTGATGACTCTCTTCTTTGAAGCCAGTGTCTATATATAGTGCTTAGTTCATGACTTTATTTTAGCTAGAAATATTGATGTGGAAGAAGGAACGCGTGGAGAAGAAAACTAGAACTCTAGAATAAGAAAATAAAAGAAAGGCCACTAAAGTGTGACTAAGGACTAGCTAAATTAGGTCTCAAACAGTTTACAAATGACGTCTTAGGACAAGTTTAATTATACTTGAATACAATGAAATTCTTTTATAATACAAATGTTTCACTGTTAAATCACTTGGTAATAGAAAGCTGCAAATATTCAGTCTAAATGGAAGACAACTAGCTTAATATTGAAGAGCAGGTGTTCTCGAAAAACATGGACAGATGCACTAAAACTTCAATTATGTGCAGGGTCTGAAGAAGGACCGTATCACAACGGTTTATTGTGTGCAACCTCACTTTTCGTTTTTGCAGGAGGCTGTTCTCAGAAGACATGCAGGTTTATAAAATCATTCCTCAAAGAAATAATTCATTTCTTTTATATGTCTAGGAGAATCTTTATATGACAAATGTTATTAGCGTTTCTTGAGGAATTAGGTGAGGAACAAAGGGGGGTTTATTTATGTTAGATATCTGTTATGGACTATAAAGGCAGAGGGCAACTCTTTTTGAGGAATTAGATGAGAAAAGTGGCTAATATATATATATATATATATATATGTATGTATGTATATATATATGTATGTATATATATATATGCTAAAAATATGTAACATCTTTTTCAATATGATATATTTATTTAAAGTTTTCAAACAATTTTCATCATGTTAACTAGCTTTAAGGGTTCACTTAGACTAAATTCATTTGTTATTATAAAATGGTGGCAATAGATAATGGGACACACACAAATTGCAACAATGTTTCCTAATCCTTGTCTTTTTTTTTTTTTTTTTTGGAAATAGCTCACATCTTTTTTTTTTTTTGTTTTGAAATATCTCACATTTAGGTTGCTTCCTAATTCTTTTTTTTTTTTTTTGAAATATCTAACATTTAGGTTAACAATGCTTCCTAATTGATTTTGTTTGTTTGCTTGTGAAATAACTAACATTTAGGTTAACGATGCTTCCTAATTCTCTCTCTCTTTCTTTCTTTAACGATGCTTCCTAATTCTCTCTCTCTTTCTCTCTTTCTTTCTTTTTTTTTGTGGAATACCTAACATTTAGGTTAATAATGCTTCCTAATTTTTTTTTTGGTTTCTTTTTTTTGTGAAATAGCTAACACAAAGCCAAAGTTAATTTAATGACAAAATTTGAGAAATAGCTAACATTTAGACAAATAAATGAAGAGGCATCATAGCTAACGATTGTGTAATTATAACATGTAGCTACAATTTAATAGCTACTTTAGGCTTGAAATGTATATGAGCCTCGAGATTTGTTTAAATATACAAATACAAATTAAAGATTTATATACAAGCCTTAAAATATACTTTATATTCAAATTCAGATGTATATGAGCCTGAAATTAGAGATTTGTATATAACTCTAAAAATTGCTTAAGATCAACAAAGGGTATGCAAAACAACTTTCATACGCTGGCAGATTACAGATTATCAACTCTGTATTATTTTCCATATTTAACTTTTGGGGAGCAATATTTATTCTACCTCAAAAGTTTCTAAAGGAGGTGGATAAAAGGTGTAGAGAATATTTGTGGGGGAGTAGCAATGAGGAAAAGAAGATATCGTTGGTGGCATGGAATACAGTGTGTTTGCCAAGGAAATATGGAGGATTAAATATAAAGGGATGCAAGAACTGGAATATAGCTTCAGTGGGAAAGTTGATTTGGCAATTGGCAAGGAAAAAAGATGTGTTGTGGGTGAAGTGGGTGCATGAAGTATATATGAAGAATGATGCTGACATATGGACACACAAACCTGCCCCTACTAGTAGTTGGTACTGGAGGAAGTTGAATTCCATTAAAGTGCAAATGTTAGGATGGTATTACAGGGGCAGTACATACTAACACACACTGGTGACTACTCGGTTAATAGGAGTTACAAGGCCTTGGTGGGTATGCACCCTCGACAAAGGGAAAGTGAGTTGATATGGAGTACCACTATGATGACGAGACACCGATTCATATTGTGATTGGCGTTTCAGAATAAGTTATTGACAAAGACAAGATTGCAAAGGTTGAATATTTCAGTAGAGGATGCTAAATGTTGCCTATGTGATGATGATATTGAGGAAACACAAGAGCATCTGTTTGGAGAATGCCAATGGATAATGGAGGTGAGCACAACTCTTCTCAATTGGCTTGGTATACACGTAAGGAAGAGGGATGTAAAGACCACTGTACAATGGATAAATAGAAGGAATTGGCAGTGGTTTAAGAAGCATATAGTTGCAGGAATGTGGGGAGCATTGATATACCACACTTGGCAAGTTAGGAACAAGAAGATTTTTCAACATATAACTACTACTAGTATAGTTATCTCACTATAGTTATCTCACAGATACAACATGAACTAAGGGAGAGTGAATATACTTAAGGAATCAAAAAGGGCTCAGAAGTGTCAAAATTGGTGTGATAGATTGTGTACATAGTTTGGTTTATTAGTTAGTAAGTGTTGTTAGTTGAGGACTAGTTGGTTAACTCATGCCTCCTTTGTAGGCAGAAGCAAACCACTGGATGGTCTTTGTTTGTATGCATTGTGTTAGTAATGGTAATATTTCACAGTTATTGTCAAAAAAAATGTATGTGAGCCCCGAGATTTGCTTAAATAGACAAAGACAGAAGAATCACATATTTAGTTATTTCATCTAAACCTTAACTGCAAATAATAATTATTTTAACTATTAAATAAGCTATGTAATTATGTCCGAATATTTTCTAGGTCACGTACTTTTTCCTTAATTTAATTTCTTTGCAAACTCGTACCATAAATGATGTTACGTTGAGTTATCATGTTTTCTATTGACGATAAAGCCCAAGAGCCCAAAGCATTACTAGTCATCAAACGAAATATAAAAAGTTATAATTAAAATAGCTATCTAATCAGAGAATTTAATACAGTATACTTATCTAACATAGTGAGACCAAACGTAGGAGAGTTTTTGACATTCGCCCTATATTAGTGATGCAACAGTTTCTAAAATTTGCTTTGTAGGTTTGGTTATTATCCAACTGTGGCTATGTATGTTTAGTAATTAGACCTCAAAGTATCGTGCTTGTTTTGTGGGCCTTAAAGAGTTCAAGCTTGGTTGTTTACTTGTCCACCATGTTGGATCCAACCATAGCTACGTGGGACTTTTGCTCGCACACTTACTGTAATAGTTGAACATTCAAATTTAATTTTTTTTATTTTTTTAAAAGTTCTTTTGCCACTATATAAAAAAATACATTGACAAAAAAAAAAGAATCTTTATATGACAACGATTATTATAGTTTTTGAGGAATTTGTTGATGAAAGAACGGGGAGTTTATTTTTGTTAGTGGACTATGGGGAGAAGGCAACTTTTTTTGATGGATTAAATGAGAGAAAAGAGGACTATATTTTGGCTACTAAATTGATATATTAATATTTATGCTAAAAATATGTAGATGTCTTTTTAAATATTTATATATTTATGTATGGTTCTCGAACAATTCTCACCTAGTTAACTAGCTTCAGGGGTTCATTAGGCCATGATTTTCAAAAGGCAAAAGGAAATATTTCTCTGGTGTTATTGATTTCTATTTCTTTCACCATTTTAGTTAGTTGTAACCAGAAGCAGAGTCAGAATTTGAAGTCTGTAGGTTGTAAGTTGTAACTAGTATATAATCAGTTGATTTGGTCTATGTAGGGGTATGCATCGGTCGGTTCGCTTCGATTTTACATGTTATTGGTTCGGTTTATCGGTTTTCGATTTTTAAATATGTAAAACCAATAATCAACCAATAAGATATTTTCTTATCGGTTTCGGTCTATCGATTTTTGATCCTTAACGGTTCGGTTTTCCGTTTAACCAATAAGAAAATACTTATAAAATAGAAATAGTAACAACTAACATAAAAAAATGAAATCTTAATTACCGCAAAAACCTACGCAATGCATTTTAGTTTACAAGAATCTTTAAACTTGAACTGAATGTTAGTTAGGAAAAAAATTGAATCCTAATTGTTGGAAACTATAAATGCTTCAAGCTTTTTATTACGATAATAGCCGAACTTTATATTGTGTCTTTGTTGTCCTGAATAAGTTAATACTTTATGAATCATTGAATTATGAATTAGTAGTGCATATAATCTATATACATACACATATCTCTCTCTATATATAGATAGATAGATAAAGAGAGAGATTTAAATATATAACATAAATAAGAATAAAATAATAACTTAGTGTATCCTTATTGGGTTATCGGTTTAACCCGTAACCCAATAAGCTAAAACCGATACTGAACCGTTTACCTAATAAATTTTTTTATAAAACCAATAAAAAATTATTAACCCGATAACCCAATACCAATAACCCAATAACATTTTTATCGGTTCGGTTTATCGGTCGATTCGATTTTTGCACAGCCGTATATATTTTCTTGTGTAGTTTTACTAATATATCAAATATTCAGCTTGAATGCATTATGCATGCTCCTCCTAATTCTAACACATACATATCAAGAAGTTGTTATTGATTGAAAAGTAACTCTTTGTTAAAACATCATATATGAAAAATTAGCACACGTAATTCTTAATGGCATGAGTAAACTGTCTCCTTGCGTAATCTTCACTAGTTGAAGCTTTACCTTGATCAAGAATTGATCACTTTGAGTAAACTGAGTTGAATTGATTTGAGGAATGTCGATATTTTACCAGTTAACACGACAAGTGTTGGAAGAAGAAAACGATTAGAAAAAATTAAATGGATATTACTAAAGTAATTCCAACATGCTATGCTGTTGTCCGTTTATCATTAGCTTATTCATTTGGCAAACTTTATATCTTTGTTAGTATTTATTAGAATGTATACTGAAAATGATTTTATTAAAAAGTGCACTCCGGTGCATTAAAGCTACTGCTATGCGCGGTGTCCGGGAAAGAGCCCCATCACAAGGGTCAGGGCGGATCCAGAATTTTCAGTGAGGGGGTTAGTAGTACATATACACAGACTAGTCGAAACGGGTTCAACCTCTACTATTTATACATAAAAAATTTTTTTACCATGTAAAAATAGTATAATTTTCCGACGAAGAGGGTTCGGATGAATCCCCTGGACCCTATGTAGATCCGCCACTGACAAGGTTGTATCATATGCAGTCTTACCTTGCATTTCTGCCGGAGGCTGTTTCCAAGGTTTGAACCCGCGACCTCTTGATCACATGACAGCAACTTTACCGGTTACTCCGAGGCTCCCCTCCCATTGAAAATGATTTTATTGCAAAAGAAAAATCTTCATTTATTTGGAAAAAGGAAAAATCGAACAGCAATAGGGCTCCTAACAATGAATCTATGAGAGGGATCCCTGATTAAAAGTGACATATTAAATAGTAGCCAAAGGTGTAAATGCCGCTTGATAGCTCATTTTTTGATTCACCTCTGATTAAAAAAGTGTAATTGCTTCAACTTTAACATCAACGAACGGCGGTGAATCAATTTCAACTGTGTCTCTTGAGCTGGCTTGCCCTGCGTTCGTTACAGTTCTTGAATATACTTGAGTTGTTGAGTTGAATCTGACTTGAATCGAGAATGACAGATAATCTAGTTCACCTTCTAAGATGCTAGTAATCACTGAACAATTGCTGCAAAAAGAACCCAACTTGTGTATCCATGTATTTTAGACCACATAAATAAGGCAAGTAATCGGATGGTTCTATGTCATATATCAGGCTGGGAACATTTGCATTTGATGGATTAACGTGGCCATCACTTGTGGCAAAGACATCAGCTGGAAGGTACTTTTGATCTTCGATTAAGTTGGATCCAAGGTTTAAGACATTGCTGTTGTCATAATTGCCGACTCAATAGCACCTGGAGACCATCTGGTTAACACTTTTTAGTAGTGCTACAATGCCACTGAGGCGAGGACAAGACATTGAGGTGTCTGAAAACATGTTGAATGTTGAGTTGGCGTTTGTGTTGTACTCCAAGGACATATGTCAAGCTGTTAGAATGTTAACACCAGGACCAATAATGTCCGGTTTTAGAATCCCAGGATTGCATAATTTGGAACCCTGGAAGAAAATCCAGCAAACACTGGGACACGATCTTCTCCAATTACAGTTGCCTTGAACACTATTCTGGCTGTAGGGGTTGTTGGTTTATATACTCTGATTTTTTGATCATCAGCATAGTTAATGTGTGCCACCGGGACGACATGTGCATCGGCCGTGTTGTGTTAGCCCTGGCTTCTGTAATAAGAATCATCGCAGACCACCAGCTGCCTTCACTGATTTTCATTTATCAACTCGGTCATACTACCATCCTCATACAACACAATCTTTCCCGTGACATTCGTGTTGTTCAGTGTAGCAGGGATACAATATTTAACATCAGAATCACTAACATTGCATCCAGGATAGGTAGTGTTGGAAGAAAGTCTTTAGATTGAAAAGTTGATTCTCCATCGAATTCTTGATTGTTAACAAGCACAGCAGTGGCCATTATTTTCCCATTGAAAGTGCTCACACCAACTACGAGAATTCAGGGCGCTTCATTATAAGTTGAAAACTGTATAGTCATGCATTTCCAGCAGAACAGCTGACAATGATTTCATTTTTCATAGCACTAAATGCACCAAGTGCAATGTTGTTTTTATAGAAATCATTCGATAAATTACTGATACGAGAATTCCTAGCTCGAGACCTTTCACATGAAGCCAAGCACATGAATTGCAACGACTCCAAGCCTTGTTCACATCCTTGGACGTGTGTGAGGCCCTTGTGAGCCCATCTAAGGGCCTATACTTATTAAAATGTGAAGATGCCCATCAAGACACCCCTAACCCACCCAATTAAATGCCAAGGGTATTTAGGTCTTTTGTCCTTCATTTGTAATTGACTATATAAGCCATGTAATAGGGCTAGTCTTGCTTTAGTTCATTCATATCATAGAAGACAACAAGACTTGTAATATTTTGACTTCTCTTTCTCATTTGGAGAGGCCAAAATCGAAATTCTCACTAGTAGAGTGATACTAGTGTTGTATCTTGGCTAGAAACTAGGTTCTTGGGGTTCTTTGTGTTCCTCTTGGTCCAAGTAACAACCTGGTATTAATATTCATTAGTCTTAGGGTCCTTTCTTTTGTTAGGGTTCTTAGATTAATGAATATTGTGTGTCAAGTTTCTATCCCCATTTTTGTAAATCTTGTTAACATTGTGTTGTTGAATCTAAAAGTCTAGTGAAGCCGTGTGGGGCTCTTTCGATTCACTAGCAATATTGTCTTTGTTGTTCTTGTTGTTAAACTCACTTTTCTAGTTCAAACAAGTGTTGCAAGCCTAGTGAAGCCGTGTGTGGCCATTTTCGATTCACTAGCACTTTGTTGTTCATCTTTTTGTTCTTGTGTTGGTTGGAATCTCTTGATACACACTTAGCATTGTATCTATTTGGTATCAAAGCTCAAGGCTAGGTTTTGTTCTTACAAAAACAATCTTGGAATGCTCTTACCAAAAAATGTGTTCTTGAACATTTTGGTAAAAATATTGGTTGTAGATCTACAAAAGTTTTACTTGTTTAGTTGTTTCTTGTGTTGGTTTCTTTCTCATCAACTCAAAGGGTGTCTAAATCTAAAGTTGAGCTTAATGAAAAAGAGAATTGTGTTGTGAAAAAAAAAAAAAACCTTGGAAGTGACTATTGTCGTGTATTGTTGTTATGTTCTTGAAGGTGTTGATGTTGTGTTCATTCTAAACTTCTCCTCATCTTATGTCTTAACTTCTATAAAGAGAAATAGATCCAAAAAGGTTGTAAGACAAAATTGAAAATTGTCTGTGAGAAGACTTGCCAACATCACCTTTTCAAGACTTGACAACCACTTTTCCTTAAAACAAGAAACTTTGTCATGTGGGACTAGTAAGGTCAAACATCACCTTTTGAGTTTGAAAAAAAAGGGTTGAAAAAGGTTACAATACTTTATTTCCATCCCAATAACAAGTCATCCATTACAAAAGATCTAAAGGGGCTAAGACTTCAAGATGATGAACTATTTATGTGGACCCATGGCCATTAACATACTACCACGTCACCCTAGTTACTGTTCACGTGATAATTAAGCTCAAATTTGGATATTCTAGTTTCTAATTATTGATTCCTAGTTTCCTCTAATTGACTTGAAAACTAATTAACAAACTAGTATATTCCTACTAGCTTGTCAATGAGTCCCTTGAATCCTTGTGTTCGTGTCAACGTTTGTTTGTGTGCTTTTGTCGTTTGAATACGTTGTAACTCTTGGCTCTAGTCCGAAGAGAATTCTTTGAGTTTCAAACAAGAATCCACTCCAGACAAGAGCATACTCATACCTTAAGGATTCACGGGTTACTAGCTAATCTACAACACTTGTGGAGCTCGAGTGTGAGTGAAACGAAAGAGTGTGAGTGAGGAGAGGGATTTTAACTAACTTGTTTGTTACTTGTGTAGGTGATACCTTGACAATGGAGGGAACCATGTCTCAAACCGTGGATTCTAATGAAATAGAGAATATGAGGGTTACTCTTGAGGCTATGACCCGAACTCTTGAAAGATTGAGTACGAAGATGGGAGCCATAAGGGGGGAAATGATGACTATTAGTGGCGGTTAGAACAAGTAGAGAGTCAAATAAACTCTCGCCCTTCTACTCCTCGACATGTTTCGCCAAGTGGGCATGATAGAAATTCCTCTGCTACTGTTACTTCCGAAACATGACCTCAATTACCAAATCCTTCCCTAGCTCCACTAAATACCACAAGCCAAACCACCCCTAACCCCCTAACCCGAGACACCAATAGACCAACCCATTCCCAAAATCCTCAAGTTTCACAAGAGGGACTTGGACGCCTAATACCTCCACTAAATACAAACCCTCTCTTCCAAGCTCCACTAAACCGAAGACCACCGCCTCCACAAAATCCAATTCCTCAAAATCAAGTTCCAAATATCCAAAAACGTCCTGTCCACTTTGAGGAATATGGTAGAAAGGATTATGAAAGGTATGAAGCCTTTGATGATGCTTACATGAGGGAGGAAGAGATGAGATGAAGACGTGTGGATCCAAGGATATACCAATGGTATGGAGAAAGGAGAAACCAACAACAAGAGAGAGACGTAGGCATCAATACCATCAAATTGAGCCTACCTATCTTTAAGGGTGAAAGTAAACCCGAGGTGTATCTTGCTTGGGAGTCAGCGTGCGATAAAGTGTTCCAAGTGAATGATATCTTGGAGGAGAAGAAGAGTTGTTACGCCATAGCTCACTTTGAAAGCTATGCTAACACATGGTGGGAATACGTCAAACAGTTTGGCAATGAGTTGATTAATGGACAACCACCACCTTGGTTTTAGTTGAGGTACCTAATGAGACAATGGTACCTTCTCGAGAGTTATAGCAATGAGTTGCTTACTAGATTGTACAACTTGCGTCAAGGTAATCAAAGTATGATGGCATATTATGATGAGTTTCAACAACTCATGTTGAAGCTTGACCATCGTGGAGAACACATTAGTCATGACATCATTTGGTTTAAGTATGGGTTAAACAAAGAGATCTCCACTCATTTGACACTTCACAAGTTTGATACCGTCGAAGGTATTTTCCAAGAGGCTCTTGAGATTGAAAGGGAACCTAAAGAAAGGTCGTCGTTCAAAGCAAAGGGACAATCAACCTCAGGTTGGCCGAGGGGCAAGGATATGGTTTAATCCTCTTTGGGTTTGACCAAAAACAAGGACCAACCCGCCACTACTAGGCTTCCCGAGCATAAAACAGCCTACAAAATCCCTCCGAGGCAAGAAATTCACAAGTATCCTAATCCTAAATGGTTCCAATGCTTCAACTTCCAAGGTTGGGGGCATAAATCCAATAAATGCCCTAACCGACGCAATTTAATCCTAAGGGAAGGTAGATTGTATTTCCTTGGTGAAGAAGTAGGTAGTGAGGGTGATGAGAGTGAGGCCAAGCCTCAAGATGGAGAGACGGCCAAGAGAAATCCACATGATGATGATGATGATTGTGAGGATACTTATCCGTAAGAAGGGAAGTGCGTGGTTCCAAACTTTGTAGTGAGGCGTGCCATGATTAGTAAGTCAATAGATGATCCTAGCCAACGGGAGAATTTATTCCATACTAAATGTCTTGTAAAGAGAAGTGTGTGCACAATGGTGATAGATAGTGGAAGTTGTGTGAATGTGGGTAGTGTTGCAATGGTGAACTTCTTGAAATTGCCGAATACACCTCACACTAGTCCTTACAAGTTGCAATGGTTGAATGAATGCGGCGAGTTAAAGGTCATAAGGCAATGTGTGATACGTTTTAAGGTAGCCAACTACCATGACGAGGTGTTTTATGATGTGATAGAAATACAAGCTTGTCACTTGTTGTTAGGAAGGCCTTGATAATACGATAGGTCAACCAAATATGATGGAAGGTCTAATCGGTATACACTTGAGAAAGATGGCCGAAAGGTCACTCTTCATCCATTATTGCCTTCCCAAGTGAATGAATTACACCAAAAGATGTGAAAAATAAGGAAAAAGGGGAAAGAAGGCAGAGAGTGAGGGAAAAGGAGGGGAATCCGAGAGTGAGGGGGTAGGGGAAGCCAAGGGGATCCTAAATTCTAAGGGGCATGGGGGCATAGTGATCATGACTAAGAGTAAGGAACAATTTGTGAATCATGAATCTAAGATTGACGCTATTAAAAATTGATCAACTTCCAAAACCGTAGGAGAAGTGAGAAGATTCCATGGGTTGGCTAGTTTTTATAGACATTTTGTCAAAGGATTTAGCACCATTGCCGCCCCCTTGACCGAAGTGATTAAAAAAGATTGGCCTTTCAAGTAGGGAGATGAACAAGCTGAGGCCTTCGAGGACTTGAAAGCTATGATTATCTCGACCCCTTTGTTACAATTGCCGAATTTTGACAAGACTTTTGAGGTCAAATGTGATGCTAGAAAAGTTGGCATAGGCGCGATTTTAATGCAAGAATTAAAGCCTATTGCCTACTTTAGCGAAAAGCTCAAAGGAGCAACTCTAAACTACTCTACATATGATTTAGAATTGTATGCCTTGATTAGAACCTTGGACACTTGGAAATATTTTTATGGCCTAAAGAATTCATGATCCGAACGGATCAGAATCCTTGAAGTATCTACGAACACAAGACAAGGTAAACCGGCGGCATGCCAAATGGATTGAATTTCTTGAAACTTTCCCTTATGTTATTCATTACAAGAAGAGTAAAGACAATGTGGTTGCCAATGCTTTATCCCAAAAACATGTGCTTGTATCTACTTTGTCGTCTAAGTTAATGGGGTTTGAAAGCCACAAGTCTTTATATCCCGAAGACCCTTACTTCGTTCATATCTATAGGGAAAGTGAAGAGTTGGATAGGGATAGGTGGGTTACAGATAGGTGTTCCATTCCTATACCAAATTTGATGGATACTTATTTAAGGGTAGACAATTGTATGTTCCCTCAAGTTTGTGAAGAGAATTTTTTGTGAGGGAAGCATACAATGGTGGTCTAATGGGCCATTTTGGGGACAAGAAGACCCTTGGAATTTTGGAAGAACAACTTTATTGGCCTAAAATGCACAAGGATGTGGCCCGAATTTGTGGCCATTGTGTTGAGTGAAAAGGAGCCAAGTCACAGCTCCAACCCCATGGGTTGTACACCTCATTATCCACCCCTTTGCTTCCTTGGCTTGACATATCAATGGACTTCATGTTGGGATTGCCGAGGACTAGAAGGGGGAGGGATAGTATTTTTATCGTAGTGGATCAGTTTTCTAAGATGGCTCACTTTATTCCTTGTTCTAAATATGATGATGCGCCTAGTGTAGCCTCTTTGTTTGTTGATAATGTTGTAAAACTTCATGGTGTTCCGAGAACCATAGTGAGTGATAGGGATTCTAAATTCATAAGCGACTTTTGGAAGTCCATGTGAGGTAGGCTCGGTACTAAGTTGTTATTTTTGACTTCATGCCACCCACAAACCGATGGCCAAACGAAAGTAGTAAATAGGACCTTAGGGTCTATGCTACAGTTCATGGTTGGGAAAAATGACTTCTTGGGAGGAGCACTTACCGTTGATTGAGTTTGCTCATAATCGTGTTATACACTCGAGTACGGGGATGAAACCCTTTGAGTGTGTATATGGCATCAACCCCCTCATCCCTTTGGATTTAACCCCTTTGCCAAGTGATCTTATGACAAGCTTAGATGGAAGTAAATGGGCCGAGGCCATGAAGAATCTACATGAGAAGGTAAGGTTGTGGTTGGAGAAGAAAAACCAAGAAGTTGTGAGGCGAGCCAACAAAGGAAGAAGAAAACCCATTCTTGAACCGAGAGATTGGGTGTGGGTGCACTTAAGGAAGAATAGATTCCCGTCTCAAAGGAATGCTAAGTTAATTTCGCGGGGTAATGACCCATTCCAAGTATTAGAAAGGATCAACGACAACGCCTACAAGATTGATCTACCCCTGGAATATCAAGTGCACAACATTTTTAACGTGTGTGACCTCTCTCGGGTAGAGAGGTGGAGGATGGCAATGATCCGACTTTGAGGACAAATTCCCTTCAAGATATAGAGGATGATATAGGAATTCTTAGCTCGAGACCTTTCATATGAAGCCAAGCACGTAAGTTGCAACGATTCCAAGCCTTGTTCATATCTTGGACATGCAAGAGGCCCTTGTGAGCCCATCTAAGGACCTATATTTATTAAAGTGTGAAGATGCCCATCAAGACACCCCTAACCCACCCAATTAAATGCCAAGGGTATTTAGGTCTTTTGTCCTTTCTTTGTAATTGACTATATAAGCCATGTAATAGGGCTAGTCTTGTTTCAGTTCATTCATATCATAGAAGACAACAAGACTTGTAATATTTTGACTTCTCTTTCTCATTTGGAGAGGCCAAGATTGAAATTCTCACTAGTAGAGTGATACTAGTGTTGTATCTTGGCTGGAAACTAGGTTCTTGGGGTTCTTTGAGTTCCTCTTAGTCCAAGTAACAACCTGGTATTAATATTCATTAGTCTTAGGGTCCTTTCTTTTGTTAGGGTTCTTAGATTAATGAATATTGTGTGTCAAGTTTCTATCCCCATTTTTGTAAATCTTGTTAACATTGTGTTGTTGAATCTAAAAGTCTAGTGAAGCCGTGTGGGGCTCTTTCGATTCACTAGCAATATTGTCTTTGTTGTTCTTGTTGTTAAACTCACTTTTCTAGTTCAAACAAGTGTTGCAAGCCTAGTGAAGCCGTGTGTGGCCATTTTCGATTCACTAGCACTTTGTTGTTCATCTTTTTGTTCTTGTGTTGGTTGGAATCTCTTGATACACACTTAGCATTGTATCTATTTGGTATCAAAGCTCAAGGCTAGGTTTTGTTCTTACAAAAACAATCTTGGAATGCTCTTACCAAAAAGTGTGTTCTTGAACATTTTGGTAAAAATATTGGTTGTAGATCTACAAAAGTTTTACTTGTTTAGTTGTTTCTTGTGTTGGTTTCTTTCTCATCAACTCAAAGGGTGTCTAAATCTAAAGTTGAGCTTAATGAAAAAGAGAATTGTGTTGTGAAAAAAAAAAAAAACCTTGGAAGTGACTATTGTCGTGTATTGTTGTTATGTTCTTGAAGGTGTTGATGTTGTGTTCATTCTAAACTTCTCCTCATCTTATGTCTTAACTTCTATAAAGAGAAATAGATCCAAAAAGGTTGTAAGACAAAATTGAAAATTGTCTGTGAGAAGACTTGCCAACATCACCTTTTCAAGACTTGACAACCACTTTTCCTTAAAACAAGAAACTTTGTCATGTGGGACTAGTAAGGTCAAACATCACCTTTTGAGTTTGAAAAAAAAGGGTTGAAAAAGGTTACAATACTTTATTTCCATCCCAATAACAAGTCATCCATTACAAAAGATCTAAAGGGGCTAAGACTTCAAGATGATGAACTATTTATGTGGACCCATGGCCATTAACATACTACCACGTCACCCTAGTTACTGTTCACGTGATAATTAAGCTCAAATTTGGATATTCTAGTTTCTAATTATTGATTCCTAGTTTCCTCTAATTGACTTGAAAACTAATTAACAAACTAGTATATTCCTACTAGCTTGTCAATGAGTCCCTTGAATCCTTGTGTTCGTGTCAACGTTTGTTTGTGTGCTTTTGTCGTTTGAATACGTTGTAACTCTTGGCTCTAGTCCGAAGAGAATTCTTTGAGTTTCAAACAAGAATCCACTCCAGACAAGAGCATACTCATACCTTAAGGATTCACGGGTTACTAGCTAATCTACAACACTTGTGGAGCTCGAGTGTGAGTGAAACGAAAGAGTGTGAGTGAGGAGAGGGATTTTAACTAACTTGTTTGTTACTTGTGTAGGTGATACCTTGACAATGGAGGGAACCATGTCTCAAACCGTGGATTCTAATGAAATAGAGAATATGAGGGTTACTCTTGAGGCTATGACCCGAACTCTTGAAAGATTGAGTACGAAGATGGGAGCCATAAGGGGGGAAATGATGACTATTAGTGGCGGTTAGAACAAGTAGAGAGTCAAATAAACTCTCGCCCTTCTACTCCTCGACATGTTTCGCCAAGTGGGCATGATAGAAATTCCTCTGCTACTGTTACTTCCGAAACATGACCTCAATTACCAAATCCTTCCCTAGCTCCACTAAATACCACAAGCCAAACCACCCCTAACCCCCTAACCCGAGACACCAATAGACCAACCCATTCCCAAAATCCTCAAGTTTCACAAGAGGGACTTGGACGCCTAATACCTCCACTAAATACAAACCCTCTCTTCCAAGCTCCACTAAACCGAAGACCACCGCCTCCACAAAATCCAATTCCTCAAAATCAAGTTCCAAATATCCAAAAACGTCCTGTCCACTTTGAGGAATATGGTAGAAAGGATTATGAAAGGTATGAAGCCTTTGATGATGCTTACATGAGGGAGGAAGAGATGAGATGAAGACGTGTGGATCCAAGGATATACCAATGGTATGGAGAAAGGAGAAACCAACAACAAGAGAGAGACGTAGGCATCAATACCATCAAATTGAGCCTACCTATCTTTAAGGGTGAAAGTAAACCCGAGGTGTATCTTGCTTGGGAGTCAGCGTGCGATAAAGTGTTCCAAGTGAATGATATCTTGGAGGAGAAGAAGAGTTGTTACGCCATAGCTCACTTTGAAAGCTATGCTAACACATGGTGGGAATACGTCAAACAGTTTGGCAATGAGTTGATTAATGGACAACCACCACCTTGGTTTTAGTTGAGGTACCTAATGAGACAATGGTACCTTCTCGAGAGTTATAGCAATGAGTTGCTTACTAGATTGTACAACTTGCGTCAAGGTAATCAAAGTATGATGGCATATTATGATGAGTTTCAACAACTCATGTTGAAGCTTGACCATCGTGGAGAACACATTAGTCATGACATCATTTGGTTTAAGTATGGGTTAAACAAAGAGATCTCCACTCATTTGACACTTCACAAGTTTGATACCGTCGAAGGTATTTTCCAAGAGGCTCTTGAGATTGAAAGGGAACCTAAAGAAAGGTCGTCGTTCAAAGCAAAGGGACAATCAACCTCAGGTTGGCCGAGGGGCAAGGATATGGTTTAATCCTCTTTGGGTTTGACCAAAAACAAGGACCAACCCGCCACTACTAGGCTTCCCGAGCATAAAACAGCCTACAAAATCCCTCCGAGGCAAGAAATTCACAAGTATCCTAATCCTAAATGGTTCCAATGCTTCAACTTCCAAGGTTGGGGGCATAAATCCAATAAATGCCCTAACCGACGCAATTTAATCCTAAGGGAAGGTAGATTGTATTTCCTTGGTGAAGAAGTAGGTAGTGAGGGTGATGAGAGTGAGGCCAAGCCTCAAGATGGAGAGACGGCCAAGAGAAATCCACATGATGATGATGATGATTGTGAGGATACTTATCCGTAAGAAGGGAAGTGCGTGGTTCCAAACTTTGTAGTGAGGCGTGCCATGATTAGTAAGTCAATAGATGATCCTAGCCAACGGGAGAATTTATTCCATACTAAATGTCTTGTAAAGAGAAGTGTGTGCACAATGGTGATAGATAGTGGAAGTTGTGTGAATGTGGGTAGTGTTGCAATGGTGAACTTCTTGAAATTGCCGAATACACCTCACACTAGTCCTTACAAGTTGCAATGGTTGAATGAATGCGGCGAGTTAAAGGTCATAAGGCAATGTGTGATACGTTTTAAGGTAGCCAACTACCATGACGAGGTGTTTTATGATGTGATAGAAATACAAGCTTGTCACTTGTTGTTAGGAAGGCCTTGATAATACGATAGGTCAACCAAATATGATGGAAGGTCTAATCGGTATACACTTGAGAAAGATGGCCGAAAGGTCACTCTTCATCCATTATTGCCTTCCCAAGTGAATGAATTACACCAAAAGATGTGAAAAATAAGGAAAAAGGGGAAAGAAGGCAGAGAGTGAGGGAAAAGGAGGGGAATCCGAGAGTGAGGGGGTAGGGGAAGCCAAGGGGATCCTAAATTCTAAGGGGCATGGGGGCATAGTGATCATGACTAAGAGTAAGGAACAATTTGTGAATCATGAATCTAAGATTGACGCTATTAAAAATTGATCAACTTCCAAAACCGTAGGAGAAGTGAGAAGATTCCATGGGTTGGCTAGTTTTTATAGACATTTTGTCAAAGGATTTAGCACCATTGCCGCCCCCTTGACCGAAGTGATTAAAAAAGATTGGCCTTTCAAGTAGGGAGATGAACAAGCTGAGGCCTTCGAGGACTTGAAAGCTATGATTATCTCGACCCCTTTGTTACAATTGCCGAATTTTGACAAGACTTTTGAGGTCAAATG
Organism: Capsicum baccatum var. pendulum; assembly: GCA_030864225.1. Classification (NCBI taxonomy): domain Eukaryota; kingdom Viridiplantae; phylum Streptophyta; class Magnoliopsida; order Solanales; family Solanaceae; genus Capsicum; species Capsicum baccatum. The sequence continues at coordinate 12,442,099 of CM061550.1, forward strand.
TGATGCTAGAAAAGTTGGCATAGGCGCGATTTTAATGCAAGAATTAAAGCCTATTGCCTACTTTAGCGAAAAGCTCAAAGGAGCAACTCTAAACTACTCTACATATGATTTAGAATTGTATGCCTTGATTAGAACCTTGGACACTTGGAAATATTTTTATGGCCTAAAGAATTCATGATCCGAACGGATCAGAATCCTTGAAGTATCTACGAACACAAGACAAGGTAAACCGGCGGCATGCCAAATGGATTGAATTTCTTGAAACTTTCCCTTATGTTATTCATTACAAGAAGAGTAAAGACAATGTGGTTGCCAATGCTTTATCCCAAAAACATGTGCTTGTATCTACTTTGTCGTCTAAGTTAATGGGGTTTGAAAGCCACAAGTCTTTATATCCCGAAGACCCTTACTTCGTTCATATCTATAGGGAAAGTGAAGAGTTGGATAGGGATAGGTGGGTTACAGATAGGTGTTCCATTCCTATACCAAATTTGATGGATACTTATTTAAGGGTAGACAATTGTATGTTCCCTCAAGTTTGTGAAGAGAATTTTTTGTGAGGGAAGCATACAATGGTGGTCTAATGGGCCATTTTGGGGACAAGAAGACCCTTGGAATTTTGGAAGAACAACTTTATTGGCCTAAAATGCACAAGGATGTGGCCCGAATTTGTGGCCATTGTGTTGAGTGAAAAGGAGCCAAGTCACAGCTCCAACCCCATGGGTTGTACACCTCATTATCCACCCCTTTGCTTCCTTGGCTTGACATATCAATGGACTTCATGTTGGGATTGCCGAGGACTAGAAGGGGGAGGGATAGTATTTTTATCGTAGTGGATCAGTTTTCTAAGATGGCTCACTTTATTCCTTGTTCTAAATATGATGATGCGCCTAGTGTAGCCTCTTTGTTTGTTGATAATGTTGTAAAACTTCATGGTGTTCCGAGAACCATAGTGAGTGATAGGGATTCTAAATTCATAAGCGACTTTTGGAAGTCCATGTGAGGTAGGCTCGGTACTAAGTTGTTATTTTTGACTTCATGCCACCCACAAACCGATGGCCAAACGAAAGTAGTAAATAGGACCTTAGGGTCTATGCTACAGTTCATGGTTGGGAAAAATGACTTCTTGGGAGGAGCACTTACCGTTGATTGAGTTTGCTCATAATCGTGTTATACACTCGAGTACGGGGATGAAACCCTTTGAGTGTGTATATGGCATCAACCCCCTCATCCCTTTGGATTTAACCCCTTTGCCAAGTGATCTTATGACAAGCTTAGATGGAAGTAAATGGGCCGAGGCCATGAAGAATCTACATGAGAAGGTAAGGTTGTGGTTGGAGAAGAAAAACCAAGAAGTTGTGAGGCGAGCCAACAAAGGAAGAAGAAAACCCATTCTTGAACCGAGAGATTGGGTGTGGGTGCACTTAAGGAAGAATAGATTCCCGTCTCAAAGGAATGCTAAGTTAATTTCGCGGGGTAATGACCCATTCCAAGTATTAGAAAGGATCAACGACAACGCCTACAAGATTGATCTACCCCTGGAATATCAAGTGCACAACATTTTTAACGTGTGTGACCTCTCTCGGGTAGAGAGGTGGAGGATGGCAATGATCCGACTTTGAGGACAAATTCCCTTCAAGATATAGAGGATGATATAGGAATTCTTAGCTCGAGACCTTTCATATGAAGCCAAGCACGTAAGTTGCAACGATTCCAAGCCTTGTTCATATCTTGGACATGCAAGAGGCCCTTGTGAGCCCATCTAAGGACCTATATTTATTAAAGTGTGAAGATGCCCATCAAGACACCCCTAACCCACCCAATTAAATGCCAAGGGTATTTAGGTCTTTTGTCCTTTCTTTGTAATTGACTATATAAGCCATGTAATAGGGCTAGTCTTGTTTCAGTTCATTCATATCATAGAAGACAACAAGACTTGTAATATTTTGACTTCTCTTTCTCATTTGGAGAGGCCAAGATTGAAATTCTCACTAGTAGAGTGATACTAGTGTTGTATCTTGGCTGGAAACTAGGTTCTTGGGGTTCTTTGAGTTCCTCTTAGTCCAAGTAACAACCTGGTATTAATATTCATTAGTCTTAGGGTCCTTTCTTTTGTTAGGGTTCTTAGATTAATGAATATTGTGTGTCAAGTTTCTATCCCCATTTTTGTAAATCTTGTTAACATTGTGTTGTTGAATCTAAAAGTCTAGTGAAGCCGTGTGGGGCTCTTTCGATTCACTAGCAATATTGTCTTTGTTGTTGTTGTTGTTGTTAAACTCACTTTTCTAGTTCAAACAAGTATTGCAAGCCTAGTGAAGACGTGTGTGGCCATTTTTAATTCACTAGCTGTCATGACCTGAACTAGGCCTGGCCGTGACGGACAACCCGAACCATAAATGCCCAGACGTCCTACTCTATCTGGCAGTCATGCACAACATTCATGTAATAAAAGAAAATGCAGAATTACGATCTAATGCGGAAACATGGTCATACTCTGGATTCAGTTTAACAATACGGAATGAAATCCAAAAATAACTAAACAACTTCTGGAACAGTCTGCGAAATCTCTAGTACATGATCTAAAGATAACTGTCTGAAAAGCTGGGACAAGGCCCCCAGTAAACCAAAATAAATGAATAACAGAATCTGAAATAACTGGCCTTCTGGAACAAAGAAGGCTCACCACTGCACAGATCACTTCTCTCTGGATACTCTGCTGATTCGCCGGACCCCTAGACTGAGCCTCCGAACCTAGGAGGAACGGGGTCAATACAATTGTACAGGTATGCAGAGTAAACCAAAATTAATAATTTATACTCAACATATATGCGAGCAATTTTAAAACAGTTCATAAACATATCATATAGTAAGAAATCTCATGGGCATTTCTGAAAGTCTCTGAAAGAAAATCATCTGAACTCTGAGACATTCTTTGTTTTACTTTTACGCTAAGTGGTATACCCTACAACTCTGAAATTCCACGGGCTATATGGAATCCGCCATTGACTCGGCGGGGAAGCCTCCAACCCAAGTGTGCTGCAGGGTTGGAGTCTCTGACTATGCTACGCCACACGGCCGTCGCCAGCGTAAAAATAATATACTCGGATCGGCAAATCACAGTTTTAGGCTAAGAGTTATTTGAACTCGAGCCTTCTTCGGTTAACCACCTAACCCTCTTTAAGACCAGTTTCAACTCTTTAAAACATGCATTCTCTGAAAACATATTTTGAAAACATACTCTGTTATGACATACATACTTATGGTATCGTCATACCATTGACTTGCAAGTCACATATCTGAGCCATTATTAGCATATTACAATCTCTGTTTTTAAAACATAAATTTCGGGACCACCATATCAATAAATCATCTTCAAAGAACTCTTTATCTAAAACTCATGTAAACACATGCATACAAGCTCTTAATCTCATGCAATTTTTTTTTTTTTAAGAAAATATATTTACATCAAGAAGCTCCCTTTCTTAAATCTCTAAATCATGCTCAAAATACTATGGTATTTGAGTATACTATTTTCAAGCCGTAAATTATGCATTTCAATCAATCACCATAAGATCGTAAACATAAGGTTATATCACAAGAGAGGGATTTTCATTATTTGTGCTCTCAACAAATCTTCAATTTCAAGTTTCATACATATACTTATATGTGTAAAACAATTTAAGGGGATAAGGCATAAAGGCCAAAACAACAATATCATTAAACATGCATAAAGCATAATAAAATCGTGGATTTCAAAACCCCTTTAACTAATTCATGCTTGATGATTTTTAAATCATAATTGAGTGTTCAACAAGTCCATGTAGTTTTAGGATAAACCCCACGTTTCTCAATTTAGGAACTTGATGAATGATTCTTGAAGCCTACGGTTTGGGGATTCCAAATCTTTAATTAATTTCGAAAATCCATGGTTGAATCTTGAGTTATTTGGATTTTTAGTTTGAAATCCTAGAGAGTGTTCTTGTGAATTTTTGAAGAAAATATGAATAATGTGGTCACTTGGGATTATAATCCCGTGTTTAAGCTGATAAAAGGGTGAAAATACCTAATAAACCTTAATGAGATGGAATAAAAAAATATAACTGGGAGCCCAATTTTATGGGCCACCGTGACGCGCCACAATCCCGGTGGCTCACTGTAAATTGACGAATGGGATTCTTAGGGTCACCGCAACGCGGAGCCATCGCGTTGTCCCACTGGTTGGGACCTGAAACTTCAGCGCGATGCCCCACAATTGTGCCAGGCTACTAGAATTTGACAATTGCTAAATAGACCCCTTTCGCGATGCGCCACACACCAAAATGACGGTGTTTTATGATTAGGACTTAAATTGGCCATAACGTCTTGCCCGGGTATCGGATTTGGGCGAATCTTATATCGACGGAAAGCTCATTCAATTTTCCATATGATAAAAAGTTGAAATTAGGAAAATTATATATGGTTTAAACTTTACTCACTTTGTAATTCAAAAAAATGAGACTAAGTCTCTTTGACACTATTCTAGTCATTTAACTCTAAGAGCATATTACATATTATCACGAGCTAACGCATGGACGATTTTTTTGCACAGTGTTACACTAGCACTTTGTTGTTCATCTTGTTGTTCTTGTGTTGGTTGGAATCTCTTGATACACACTTAGCTTTGTATCAACTACCGACGGAAAGTGAAAGCACATCGACACCATCTTCAATAGCCGTATCCACTGCTGCCAAAATGTCGCTCCCAACACAGCCGAGAAACGAGCACGCTTTGTAAATGGCAACATAAGCAAGAGGTGCAACACCAGCGGCAGTGCCATTAGCACTGCCAAAAATTTTAGCACCTGGAATGAAACGTCCATCAGTATGCGTACCATGTCCACTTTCGCCCCATGGACCAATCCCTGCAGACTGGAAGTACCTCACGCCAATGAGTTTGTTGCTACACTTTGTGACATTAAATTCACACTTACCCTTTCATTTAGCCGGGGGAGGTGTCATCCCACCGTTGCTAAAGTCAGGATGGTCTGGGAAAATTCCCGTGTCAATAACTCCAGTGATCACTCCTTTCCCATAATCCGAGTCATTCCAGAACCCCATGTTCTGGTTCAAACCCCCAAAAATTGAGTCTCTGTGTGGTGTACAAATCAAGTAGTCCCTCAGTCCGTGCTGTGACAAACCCCTCCATTTTCTTCATTTATTTTACGGCATCCAGTGGCAACGTTGCAGCAAAACCCCCTAGGACATTTTGACAGGAATATATTAAACGTGGCGCCTCACGGGCACCATAGGAGGTTGTTGCAGGCAAGAACGAAATATAACAGATTTCTCAATTTCGATATCTAATAGGCCTGTCCCCATCAGGGAGCTCACAATGAACAATATAGATTTGTGAATTGTTCTGTACAGTTGCATTAGTGGTAAATGCATAGAGCACATAAATCAGCCTGATTATAGTGAGAATTGGCCTGTATTGAGCCATGATAAACTTTAGTGCTAGTGAAAGAGTTGTTATTTGGTGAGTGTTTTGGAATTTGTTTTGAGTATATATATATATTAGAACTAATTTTTTTCACTTGCAAGTCAGTAGCTAATATAGATATTTGATGCAGCCATCAAGGGCATGAAGTTTGGCCTTACAATACCGATTCTGAAGCTCTTTCCATTGCCCAAAAATCTATTTCTAATAATATACAAAATCAAGTATTAGTACCACTTGATTTGACAAAATGTGAATAAGTAAATGTGTCATGTGCTGACAACATGTGAAATGGGCTTCTGGGCAATCCTAATGTGGACCTTTTCATTATTGTACTTCAAAGCTTTACGCGTTGAGCTGCCAAAATTCATTAATTGACCAAACTATGAGCATATTTGTGTGTCTATGTCGAAGCTTCTGGAATACTATTATTCCTGCAAAAAAAAATGATTCTTTGTAATTATCCTATTTTTATAATTTGTAATTATCCCTAGTTTAGTGGGAAACAGGACATATCGTATAGTCTGTTATTCCTATTTTCCAGAAGAATTGTGCAACAATAGAAGTCCTAAATATGTTGATGTTCTGTATAATAATTATTGTTCATATGATGTAGGAGTTTTTGTTTGATTGCAACGCAGTCTTTCACAAGTCTTGAATTGCAATATAAATGTGACATTTCATTCTCACAGTCACAGGTAATTATTCTTTCTTTTTTCTCTGAAACATGTCGAGATTATTATGTGTGTGTGTGTTTTTGGCTATTTACTTGGGCATGGGTACTACCACCAATGCAATCGAACCCAATAAAGAAAATACCAACGAGTTGCTACTTCTTCAATTTTATCATGGCAATGGTGGTGGTATCATCACCACCCACACCATCTACCTTCATTTCGACATTGGTGGTGGCTTCGTCACAAGTACCATCCAAAAAACCCAACCCATCCACCTCACGTGGCTCCATCCCCGGTTGATGGTGCAGTTTCGCCACCGCACATGCCTCCATCACCAGTTGGAAATGTGGGGTCTTGCTCAAGGGAAGTTGAGATGAATGTTATTTGTGACAAAGATTTTCTCACTTCCAATGTTGCAAAGTCGTTTCAATAGTTCCAGAGCGTTGCTTTATTTCAATAGTTTGAGATGGTTGAAAACCTTGCTTTCCTACAGTAGTACCACTCTTCATGAGAGAAGTGAAGGACTATTGCCGTCATCATCAAGGATGAAACATTATCAGATCTTAGTAAACTCATTAATTAGTCTTCGAAAAAGGTTCAAAAATATCCTGAACTATCTCAAAAATACCCTTCGTTAGATTTTTATCTCAAAAATACCCCTCCGTTAAATATTTGGCTCAAAAATACTCCTTCCTCTAACGGAATTCGAAAAGAATCAAAGATACCCTTGAACTATCTGAAATGACTAAAAAATACCCCTCTGTTAAATATTTGGCTCAAAAATACCACTCACTTTAATGAAATTCCACCAAGCATGCCACCTAGATAAAAAAAAAACCACATGACTATGCCACATTACCATTCACATGTAAAATGTTACTCCCTTCGTTTCACAATAAGTGAATTGTTGGAGCAATTTTAGTGTTTCAAAATAAGTGAATGGTTCACAATTCAAGGTAAACGTTGAAATTTTTTTCCAAATCTACCCTCCATTAAATGTGCATTGGGAGTGATGTATCATGTGTCTTTGCTTTATGAAGAGGGTAAAAATGGAAAAACATGATAAATTCATGTCTTTACTTTTTTTTCTTAACATGTGTGCAAAAATCCAACAATTAACTTATTGTGGAATGAAGGGAGTAGTATTTTTTAATTATATGACATTCCTTTCTTCTTTATTTTTATTTTTTTTGCAAAGCAGTGAAACGGAAAAACCAAAAAAATAATCTTTTGCTAATTACTTCATTAGTGTTTTAAAAATTCTAGATTTCACCTTTTCATTAGTGTTTTAAAAGTTCCAAATTTCATCTTGTTATTGTCGTTTGGGATGAGGGACAGCTTGATCTTGATCTGATGTTGACTCGGAGGAGGAGCTAGAATTTTAACTTTTAAGCTAGCAAATGTTGATGTACTAATAATTGAGTTGAATTTACTACATGCAAATTCTTTTTCAAAATAAATTAATTCCTTTTATCACTTGTTTAATCATTCGAAATGAATTCATTTTTCTAAATTTAGTTTTGATAAATAATCTTATTATTTTTAGAACAAGTTTGAAAAGAAGTAAAATGATACTTAATATTGATAAATTATTCTTTAATTATGTCATTTATTAACTTTTTGAAGATATGATGGCACCCAAAGGGTGGCCACCTATCTCGGGTTGGCCTTGGTTGGGGGTGTGGGTCGGGTTCATGCCCTATATGGTTCAGGGCCTATAAAGGGTGGGTTGCCCCTCTCTCTATCAGCTATAGCTTTTAGTGCAGTTGGTTAGCGGTTCACTCTTAAGGTTTGGTATCAGAGCGGAGGTCACAGGTTCGAATCCTGCTTACACCATGCGCAGGTTCGAGGACGAACCTTTCCCAAAGAAAGGGGGAATAATGGCACCCAAAGGGTGGCCACCTATCTCGGGTTGGCCTTGGTTGGGGGTGTGGATCGGGTTCGTGCCTCGTACGGTTCAGGGCCTATAAAGGGTGGGTTGCGCCTCTCTCTATCAGCTATAGCTTTTAGTGCAGTTAGTTAGCGGTTCACTCTTAAGGTTAATAGATATAATGCTAAGTGTGTATCAAGAGATTCCAACCAACACAAGAACAAAAAGATGAACAACAAAGTGCTAGTGAATCGAAAATGGCCACACACGGCTTCACTAGGCTTGCAACACTTGTTGGAACTAGAAAAGTGAGTTTAACAACAAGAACAACAAAGACAATATTGCTAGTGAATCGAAAGAGCCCCACACGGCTTCACTAGACTTTTATATTCAACAACACAATGTTAACAAAATTTACAAAGAAAGAGTTAGAAACTTAACACACAATATTCATTAATATAAGAACCCTAACAAGAGAAAGGATCCTAAGACTAATAAATATCAATACCAAGTTCTTACTTGGACCAAGAGGGACTCAAAGAACCTCAAGAACCTAGTTTCTAGCCAAGATACAACACTAGTATTACTCTACTAGTGAGAATTTGGTTTTGGCCTCTCCAAATGATGAGAAAGAGAAGTCAAAATTTTACAAGTCTTTGTTTCTTGAATAATAGGAATGAACTAAAGCAAGACTAGCCCTATTACATGGCTTATATAGTCACTTAGAAAGTGGGGACAAAGACCAAATTACCCTTGGAATTTAAGTAGGTGGGTTTGGGGTGTCATGGTGGGCCTCTTTACATTTTATTAAATATAGGCCCTTAGATGGGCTCACAAGGGCCTCACACATGGCCAAGAATGTGAACAAGGCTTGGATTCGTTGCAACTCACGTGCTTGGCTTCGTGTGAAAGGTCTCGAGCTAGGAATTCCCATATCAGCTTCTCCATCTTGAAGGGAATTTATCCTCAAATTCGGATCATTTCCATCCTCCACCGTTTCCACCTGAGAGAGATCATACACGTTGAAAGTGTTGTGCACTTGATATTCTGGGGGTAGATCAATCTTGTAGGCATTGTTGTTGATCCTTTCTAATACTTGGAATGGGCCATCACCCCGTAGCATCAACTTAGCATTCCTTTGAGACGGGAATCTATCTTTCCTTAGGTGCACCCACACCCAATCTCCCGGTTTAAGAATGAGCTTTCTTCTTTCTTTGTTGGCTCACCTCGCAACTTCTTGGTTTTTCTTCTCCAACCTGATGTTAGGCGTATTTACATGCCTAAAGCACCTTAATTTACCCATATTTTAGCTAAGTTTTGAGGACAAAATATATAATTCCTGCACTTTTAGTCCTTTTTCCTGTAAGTGAGCTAACCAACGTGATTAGCAAGTTTTCAGGTATAAATGATGAAGATTTTAGCATTTTATGGACTGGTTAACGCCAAAGGAAGCTTCACGTAAGAAGGAAGGTAGCTTTTGGAAGCCTATGGACTGAAAGTGATGCATGAAAAACTTGTCCCGGGCAAAAACAGTATTTCCAAAGACTTGGGGATCAGCAGTAACTTAGTAGGATTAGGACAAGGATGCAGTAACTTAGTAGGACTAGGACAAGGATAAAAACCCTATTTCAGTAGGACTAGGACAAGGGTGTTATAAAAACCCTTATTTGCTGAATTTTTTAGAAATCAATTCAATTCAATTCATTCTATTTTCTATTCATCCTATTTTCTATTCAATTCTATTTTTATTCGACAGTCAGTACTATTCACATTACTTTCTGATAGAGAAAGCACGACTCTTGTGACCAACGTGAGATTGTTCAAGCTTTGGTACGATGATGATGTTTATTGTGATCTCCGTTGCACTCATGAGTAGCTAAACTTCTCTGTTAGGGTTATGGAAGCCTTATGAGATACTATCTATTGCTATGAGTTTGTGAATTCTTGATACGTATGCTGCTTATATCATTACTCTCTTCATCTTAATTGAATTCTTGTGGTTGCAAACATATAGAATACACCAGTATAGCATTAACTTGTTCGAAAGAAAAGTTACATGTCTGGAAAAGAGTGAGTGACAAGGAAATAGGGCTACCAACCCCTGTTTAAAAGTTAGTACCGTAACTGGATTAACCTCTTGGAGAATTCGTACCATTAGTTATACGCTTTAAGCTCGAAAGAGTTAAAGTGAGATAATCCTTGATGGTCGAAAGACGCTAGGATTTACCATAGAATACGAAACTCTATAAGCGCATGCATGTCTGAATTCCGCATAACTCATAGCCAATAGATACGTAGAACTCATAAGGTGGACATAACCCTAACTTACAATTCTCATTGATTAAAATCTTACTAAACATTCCGTTTTTACTTTGCTGTTTTGATAATTTTACTTCACGCATAAAATCCCCCCTTTTTCCGTAGAACTTTCACCAAAAGTCTACTAATCGTTGCATACTTAGTGACCGAGTATTCCCGATGGGATTCGACACCCAACCTAGTTAGGTTCTATATTTGACGACGACCGCTTACACTCTTACGAGAGCTGTAGTTTGAGCGTTATCAAATTTTAGTGCCGTTGCTGGGGAATACGGTTGTCAACTAAGTTTGTTTGGTCAAAGATTCTCGTACTTTACTTTTAGTTGTTGATTTTGTTTTCTGCAGGTTTTTGTTCAGTGCATGACAAATACTCGAAGTTCGGGACAACTATTATTACCCATAAACCCTGAACCGCAACTTATTGGAAGGATGGATGCACAACGTGATATTGAGAGAAGGGCTGCTCAACAGGAGCAGGCTAGATTAGCTGCATTGGCAGCCGCTCAAGTGCATCAACAGAATATTGATAACCCAGGTCGTGCAACAAATCCGGATGATGAGGACCTTGGTGATGATGAGTTACTAAATCTTAGGCGTACAGATGAGGTGGCAGCACCTGTACAGAGGAGAGATCGTCAAGCTAGAATGAGACCTGATCGACGAGCTGTGCAGGGTCCTTTTGATGATGATGATGATGATCTGGATGGAGATGGTGCCATAGGGGCTATTATTCCTCCTCCCTTGTCTCCCGGAGCCAAGTTCAATATCACTAGCACCATGATTCAGCTATTGCAACTCAAAGGGTTGTTTGGTGGACTTGCAGGAGACGATCTGAATATGCATCTGATTAATTTTATCTCAACATGCAAGGCTTTTGACAATCCAGGGGTTGGACAGAATGCGATCCGACTGCGCTTATTTCTATTGTCTCTATCTGGAGAGGCAACTCTATGGTTGAACGGGCTAACTCCTGACTCTATTACTAATTAGAGGCAACTGAAAGACGCTTTCCTAGAAAGATTCTATCTGCCATCCAAGAGAGCACAATTGAGAGATGAAATCAGCAATTTTCGACAGCTTCCAACTGAAGCTCTCCAGGAAACATGGGAGAGGTTCAAGACGAAGCTTATGCGGTGCCCAAACCATCATATGACCAATGTCCACTTGATGGAGATATTATACAGATCTTTGAATTCGGTGACTAAGCCAGTGGTTGATAATGCTGCAGGAGGGTCATTCATGGACCTTACTTTTATTCAGGCAAGTGATATGCCAGATCATATGACAAAGCAAAGTAGAGCTTGGCATACCAGGGATTCTGAGGTATCAAGCTCTACTATATCTATTGGCATGACTGCAGAACAGAGGCGTAGGCAAGAGGAACGTGACCAAGATATAGCTCACATGAAAACACAGATGGATCTTTTCACCAAGCACTTATTATCAAGGAAGACCGAAAAAGTCAAGGCTGCTGTGTCGCAAGGAAGAGATGAATCTGATTCTGAGGAAGAAGCTAACTACTTGAATAATCAGGAGGGTTTCCGAGGCAATGCCCAAGGAAAACAAGGTTGGAACTATTATGATAAATCTGGATACAAGAACCGCGATCAAGGTAGTTAGAAGAATAAGACTGACAGGAGTGGTTTGTATGTTCCTCCTGGAAGCCGTGAGACCACTGCATCTGGTTCTGGAAAGATTTCCATGGAGGACATGATGGCTAAGCTGTTGAAAGGAGTGGAGGCGACCAACATGGGCATAACAGAGGTGAAGAATGATTTGTCTTTAATAAATCAATTGGTTGACTCGCATTCTACTACAATAAAACAACTAGAGCAGCAATTGAGTCAACATTCAGCAGCATTCAATCAACGAAAAGCTGGCACTTTACCTAGCAACACCGTGCAAAATCCAAGGAACCATGGATCATGTATGGCTATTACTACCAAGAGTGGTAAAGTGTTGGAAAGTCTGTCCAAAGGCAAGCAGGTAGTTGATGATGTAGCGGATAATGTTATTGATCCAGAATGTGAAGAGGTTGAAGAAGCTGAAGAGTGTGTTCATGACGTCACCCCTAGACGTCTGCAGCCTGAAAAGGTTGATAATCAGAAGCAAGATAAAAAGGAAGTGGTGGAGAAAACGATTCCTCTTCCACCACCACCTTTTCCTCAGAGACTGAAGAAGAAGGCTGATGACACTCCTGAAAAGGTTGATAATCCGAAGCAAGATAAAGAGAAAGTAGTGGAGAAAACGATTCCCCTTCCACCACCACCTTTTTCGCAGAGACTGAAGAAGAAGACTGATGACACCAGGTTCAGTAAATTCATGACTATGTTGAAGCAGCTGACTATTAATGTTCCTTTGGTGGGGGCGCTAGAACAGATGCCTGGGTACGCTAAATTCATGAAGGACCTTTTGACAAAGAAGCGGGCAGTAAGCTATGAGCCGGCAGATAATGTTCACCATTGCAGTGCAATCGCTACAAGATCGTTAGTTCAGAAAAAGGCAGATTCTGGTGCTTTCACTATTCCTTGCACGGTTGGATCTATGAATTTTGCCAAGGCATTGTGCGATTTGGGAGCTAGCATCAATTTGATGCCACTATCCGTCTATAGGAAGTTGGGGTTGGGTGAACCTACACCAACCAATATGCGGCTCATGATGGCAGATAGGTCGGTAAAACGACCTGTGGGTGTCTTGAATGATGTGTTGGTAAAGGTTTCTACCTTCATCTTTCTTGCAGACTTTGTTATTTTGGATTGCGGGGTGGATTCTGAAGCTCCCATAATCTTGGGTCGTCCTTTTCTCGCAACCGGAAGTGTGCTTATTGATTTGAGAGCTAATGAGCTTTTATTTCGGTTGAATGACGAAGTGGTCTGTTTTGATGTATGCAAAGCAATGAAGCAGCCCAGCGATATAAATGTGTTCTCTGTAGATGATGTTTATTATGAGGATGAGAAAGAATTATCTGTAGAGAAGCAGCTTACTGTTGAGTCACTATCTGATGTGCTGTTGAATTTTGAGGAGACTGAAGAACATGAAGAAACCGTTTGTGCTCTAACAGGAATAAGGTCTTATTCTCATGCTTCTAAGAATCTGGACCTTGATCTTAATCATCGACCTCCACCAACAGTGAAGACTTCCGTTGAAGAGCCACCAGTGCTAAAATCGGAAGAGCTCCCCAGTCACCCAAGGTATGCGTTCTTGGGAAGTGAAAATACACTTCTGGTGAGTGTTGTGGCTGATTTAGGTGAACAGTATGTAGAGGCTCTCATCTATGCTCTAAAGAGGTATAAGAGAGCCATGGGTTGGACTATTGATGATATAATTGGTATCCTTCCTGGGATATGTATGCACAAGAGTCATCTCGAAGAAGATTGCATGCATACAAGTAAGCACCAGCGTCGTCTGAATCCATTCAGAAAATGATTCACCATATATCTCGATGAAGTCTAAGTAATCGAGATAACTATGTCGTGCCGCAACAATAAATCAAGCGCTAGATGGGAGACAACCCATCGTATTTAAATTGTTTTGTTTTATAAGGAGTTTGTTTTTGTAGTCGAGCCACGACCAAAACTAAGACGCTTGGTGGGAGGCAACCCATTGTTCTAATCGTTTTTGTTGTTTTTGAGTAAGTGTAGGTGCAAGACATATAAAGGAGGAGCTTGGTCTCAAATTTTGATTTGAAAGTGAGCAATGTTAAAGGTGGTAAGTGATTAATGAAGGAGCAAAAGGCTTTCGGTTAGGCATTGCCTATACAAATCTAGGCAATAGACAAGGCAAGGCCTATGTAAATCTAGGCAATGGACAAGGCAAGGCCTATGCTATGGCCTTTGGTCTCTGAATCTAGAATGCCATAGCATAGGCGCCGCTTATGCCAAAGCCTTTGGTCCAACAATGCCATAGCATAGGCGCCGCATATGCCAATGCCTTTGGTCTCTGAATCTACAATGCCATAGCATAGGCGCCGCCTATGCTCAACTAGGCAAAGCATTAGGCGCCGCCTTTGCCTCCCAACTCTCTCAAAACTTTTATTTTTGCTCATCTAACCTTGCAAGATCATCTTCCGAGTTCAACACCAAGTAAGTTCTTCATTTATATTCCGAAGTTGTTATAATCTTACGCTTATCATTTTATTTTAGATCTTAAAGTGGTGTTGGTGACTAGAATATGTTGATTTGTATGATACATCTAGTTGAGTGAAAGAATACGTATGGGTATTATGGACTTAGTACCGACTTGTATTTGATTGTTATACACTGTCCTCTTTTTGAGAAATCGAAATGGTGAAGCTAATTGCATACTCTTCAAAATTGAATGCTTGAATGTTTGAATGACTCGCTCATCGAGATAAAGATCATGATTGAATACAAGCATGAGATGTTGTGATTATTTCTATGTCATAACTTGATACGATCTCTATGTAGTAGTCTTGTTCAAAAGGTGCATTAATCCACACATGAAAGTATAGTCAAGATTACATGAAATAGAGTTGGAAAGGATAGTAAGATGACATGAAAGTATGACTGTGCTAAACATATTGTTGGAACATATCCCCTAAATGTATGTCGATGAGGTCTGAGTAATCGACATCATTCACTTAATTAGTTTGTGTCAACAAATTAAGTGTGGGGTGGTGCCACTATTGTCTGTTTGTCGATTGAATCTTCCGAGATAAAGCTAACATGACTCTATTAGGATCTCAGGTAGAATGGCCTCAAAAGGACGACAAGGAAAACAAAAAGCGCCCACCTCACAGAAAGGTAAAAAAAGAGGAAAAAAAGAGCAAGTTGAATCCTCCTCGCTACAAATACCTCGATGCACTTTTGGCATCAAGTGGGGTACAATTTGAGGAAACTCTGAGTATGACGACTCTGATGATGATTCCGATGCAGGGGGTATGACCCCAGACATAGAGGATGAGTCCGACTAATCAGGTTCTTCTTATTTATTTTCCACTGAGGGCAGTGTGTCCCGTCTAAGTGTGGGGTGCTGGTATTTGTATGATGTATTTCTTTGCTTACCTGCATTTGTTCATGTTCATTTGTTTGATTTTTAGTAGTAGTTAAATTTTTTCGAAGTTAAATTTTTTCAAAATTTTTAAATTTTTTCAAATTTTTTTTCTCTTTAAGGTTTTTTAGATTTTGCATAAAGTCCATGAAATTGTTTTGATAGGCGGCATGGTATTATGACAAGAGTTGTGCTAAAATCATTACTATTGAGATGTTTAGGCTCTAAGTGTGACTCACTATGTGATAAGTGTGTGGTTTAATTCCTTCATCTGTTGGGTCAAGAGTCTATACTGCTCCCAATAAAGTTGACCATGTGCCTTGTGTGTGTGAGATAATAGTATATTCTGTGTTGGTGACTGATGCTAGAACTTGCCTGGTGTGTGTGTAAAGGAAAATAAAGAGTGTAAGTTTAGGAGATGATTTAGGCATTTCTTTGACAACCTGTACTTGTTTACCTTCTTTTGACCTACCCATGAACATTTATCCTAGTTAAACCCCTTTGAGCCTTTAAGCCATCTTCTTTGACAGCCTCATATGTAGCCTGATCCATTTTTTTTCAAGATCATAATTTAATCCAAATTCCTAAGCGCTTTAAATAGTAAAGTCATGTGACAACATAAGAGGAAATTGGGTGAGATTGATGCCTTAGAGCGTATTGGTACTTGAATTTGTTATGAAAAAGAGTGGCTATCATAGAGGTGTGTTATAAAAAAAAAAAGAAAAGAAAAAGAAATAGAAAAACAAAAAGATAAATTATGATTATGATTAAATAAAAGATAGTTATGTTGAATGGCAAAATAGGTGAAAAGGGGTGATAGATGAAACAAAGGTAGCAGGGTTGATTAAAAGAGAGTGTTAATGGCATAATGTGATGTATTAAAGCGCTTAGGGAACATAGTCACTATTTCTGGCCAACATAGTCCTACCCGTCCCTTAGCCTGCATTACAACCTGTAAAAGACGTATTTGATCCTAAACTTAGCATTCTGATATTAGTAGAGCATTACACTAAGGGCAAGCCTATGGTCATCAGTTGCAACATATGAATTCTTTGTGAGAGTGAGAGCAAGGAAATTCTTATACCCATGATTCGAAAAATGAAATACTTGTGAGTGACTATGGGTGATATATTGTGAGACACACATAATTGATGAGTTTTGGGTAGTTGTGTATGATTCTTTGTGCCTTAACTTTTGGATACGAATTAACCATCATCACGAGTCTAGGTTGGAGGTTGAATTGTTTCTAGTAGTGATCAGAAAACTACTCTTTGTTAATAATTGTTGTGTCTGTCTTGATGAATATTTTGTGCTGTTACTGTGAAACCCTAAGTAGATGTTTATATGGACATGATATTTTGTTCGAGGACGAACAAAGCTTTAAGTGTGGGGTGTTGATGTTAGGCGTATTTACACGCCTAAAGCACCTTAATTTACCCATATTTTAGCTAAGATTTGAGGACAAAATATATAATTCCTGCACTTTTAGTCCTTTTTCCTGTAAGTGAGCTAACCAACGTGATTAGCAAGTTTTCAGGTATAAATGATGAAGATTTCAGCATTTTATGGACTGTTTAACGCCAAAGGAAGCTTCACGTAAGAAGGAAGGCAGCTTTTGGAAGCCTATGGACTGAAAGTGATGCATGGAAAACTTGTCCCGGGCAAAAACAGTATTTCCAAAGACTTGGGGATCAGCAGTAACTTAGTAGGATTAGGACAAGGATGCAGTAACCTATTTGGATTAGGACAAGGATGCAGTAACTTAGTAAGACTAGGACAAGGATAAAAACCCTATTTCAGCAGGACTAGGACAAGGGTGTTATAAAAACCCTTATTTGCTGAATTTTTTAGAATTCAATTCATTCTATTTTCTATCCATCCTATTTTCTATTCAATTCTATTTTTATTCGACAGTCAGTACTATTCACATTACTTTCTGACAGAGAAAGCATGGCTCTTGTGACCAACGTGAGATTGTTCAAGATTTGGTACGATGATGATGTTTATTGTGATCTCCGTTGCACTCATGAGTAGCTAAACTTCTTTGTTAGGGTTATGGAAGCCTTATGAGATACTATCTATTGCTATGAGTTTGTGAATTCTTGATACGTATGCTGCTTATATCATTACTCTCTTCATCTTAATTGAATTCTTGTGGTTGCAAACATATAGAATACGCCAGTATAGCATTAACTTGTTCGAAAGAAAAGTTACATGTCTGGAAAAGAGAGAGTGACAAGGAAATAGGGCTACCAACCCCTGTTTAAAAGTTAGTGCCGTAACTGGATTAACCTCTTGGAGAATTCGTACCATTAGTTATACGCTTTAAGCTCGAAAGAGTTAAAGTGAGATAATCCTTGATGGTCGAAAGACGCTAGGATTTACCATAGAATACGAAACTTTATAAGCGCATGCATGTCTGAATTCCGCATAACTCATAGCCAATAGATACGTAGAACTCATAAGGTGGACATAACCCTAACTTACAATTCTCATTGATTAAAATCTTACTAAACATTCCGTTTTTACTTTGCTATTTTGATAATTTTACTTCACACATAAAATCCCCCCTTTTTTCGCAGAACTTTCACCAAAAGTCTACTAATCGTTGCATACTTAGTGACCGAGTATTCCCTGTGGGATTCGACACCCAACCTAGTTGGGTTCTATATTTGACGACGACCGCTTACACTCTTACGAGAGCTGTAGTTTGAGCGTTATCACAACCGCAACCTCACCTTCTCATGTAGCTTTTTCATGGCCTCGGCCCATTTGCTTCCATCTAAGATTATCACAAGATCACTTGGAAAAGGGGTTAAATCCAAAGGGGTGAGGGGGTTGATGCCTTATACATACTCAAAGGGTGTCATCCCTGTGCTCGAGTGTATAACACAATTATAAGCAAACTCAATCAACGGTAAGTGCTCCTCCCAAGAAGTCATTTTTCCTTTAACCATGGACCGTAGTATAGACCCTAAGGTCCTATTTACTACTTCCATTTGGCCATCGGTTTATGGGTGGCATGAAGTTGAAAACAACAACTTAGTACCGAGTCTACCCCACATGAACTTCCAAAAGTGGCTTAGGAATTTAGAATCCCTATCACTCACTATGGTCCCCGGAATACCATGAAATTTTACAACATTATCAACAAACAAAGAGGCTACGCTAGGCGCATCATCACATTTAGAACAAGGAATAAAGTGAGCCATATTGGAAAACTGATCCACCACGACAAAAATACTATCCCACCCCCTTCTAGTCCTCGGCAATCCCAACATGAAGTCCATGGATATGTCAAGCCAAGGACGCAAAGGGGTGGACAATGGGGTGTACAACCCATGGGGTTGGAGCCGTGACTTGGCTCCTTTACACTCAACACATTGACCGCAAATTCGGGCCACATCCTTGTGTATTATAGGCAAATAAAATTGTTCTTTCAAAATTCCGAGGGTCTTCTCGACCCCAAAATGGCCCATTAGACCGCCATTGTGTACTTTTCTCACAAATAATTCTCTCCACGAACTTGAGGGAACATACAATCGTCTACCTTTAAATAAATATCCATCAAATTTGGTATAGGGATGAGAACCCCTATGCGTAACCCACCTATCCTTTTACAACTCATCACTTTACCTATAGATAGGAGTGAAGTGAGGGTCCTTGGGATATAAAGACTTGAGGTTTTTAAACCCCATCAACTTAGACGACAAAGTAGACACAAGCACATATTTTTGGGACAAAGCATCGACAACCACAGTGTCTTTACCTTTCTTGTATTGAATAACATAAGGGAAAGTTTCAAGAAATTCAATCCATTTGGCATGCCGACGGTTAAGCTTGTCTTGTGCCCGTAGATGCTTTAAGGATTCATGATCCTTTCGAATCACGAATTCTTTAGGACACAAATAATGTTGCCAAGTGTCCAAAGCTCTAATCAAGGCATACAACTCTAAATCGTATGTAGAGTAGTTTAGAGTTGATCCTTTGAGCTTTCCGCTAAAGTAGGCAATAGGCTTCAATTCTTGCATTAAAATCGTGCCTATGTCGACTTTGCTTGCATCACATTCGACCTCAAAATTCTTGTCAAAATTCGGCAATTGTAGCAAAGGAGCCGAGATAGCATAGCTTTCAAGTCCTCGAAGGCCTTAGCTTGTTCATCTCCCCACTAGAAAGGCTGATCCTTTTTAATCACTTCGGTCAAGGGGGAGACAATGGTGTTAAATCCTTTGACAAAACGTCTATAAAAACTAGTCAACCCATGGAAGCTTCTCACTTCACCTACGGTTTTAGGAGTTGGCCAATTTTTAATGGCGTCAATATTAGATTCATCCATTTCGACCCCTCTTGAGTTCACTGCAAACCCAAGAAATACAACCTCATGGACACCAAAAGAACACTTTTCTAGATTAGCATATAACTTATCCTTTCGGAGGATATTAAACACACATTGGAAATGCTTTACATGCTCATCTAAGGACTTACTATACACCAATACATCATCAAAATAAACAACAACAAACTTTCCGATAAATGGCTTCATCACATGATTCATTAGCCTCATGAAAGTAATTTTGCGTTTGTTAGGCCAAATGGCATAACCATCCATTCATAAAGACCGAATTTGGTCTTGAAGGCGGTTTTCCATTCATTACCCAATTTCATACGAATTTGGTGATAGCCACTCCTCAAAAAAATTTTAGAAAACAAACACGAATCACTCAATTCATCAAGCATATCATCTAACCTAGGAATAGGGTGATGATATTTTACCGTTATCTTGTTGATGGCTCGACTATCAACGCACATACGCCAAGTCCCATCTTTCTTGGGAACTAGTAGCACCGGAACCGCACAAGGGCTCATACTCTCCTTGATATATCCTTTGTTGAGGAGTTCCTCAACTTGGCGTTGCAATTTCTTGGTATCCATCGGGTTGCTCTTATAAGCCGGTTTGTTGGGCAATTGTGAACCCGGCATAAAATCTATTTGGTGCTCAATTCTCCGAAGTGGGTGCAATCCTTGCGGTAATTCCTTTGGGAAGACATCCTCGTAATCCTGTAAACCATGAGAAATAGGAGGAGAAATAGAAATGTTAGTGGTGTTAGTGGTAAAACAATGAGCCAGGAGGAGCATCGGAGTGTCCTCGTCATGATCCACAAATTATTCTTTCCTCCTATCCATCATCACCACACTTCCTTGCCCCTTAGAAATTAGGAGCCCCTCGGTTTCCCCTACTCCCTCACTCTCGGGTTCCCCTCTTTTTCCCTCACTCTCGGCCTTCTTTCCCTTTTCCCTCAATTCCCACATCTTTTGGTATAATTCATTTACATGGGAAGGCAATAATGGATGAAGAGCGACCTTTCAGCCATCCTTCTCAAGTGTATACCGATTGGACCTTCCATCATATTTGGTCGACCTATCGTATTGCCAAGGCCTTCCTAACAACAAGTGACAAGCTTGCATTGGTATCACATCACAAAGCACCTCGTCATGGTAGTTTGATACCTTAAAACGTATCACACATTGCCTTGTGACCTTTAACTGGTCGCACTCATTCAACCATTGCAACTTGTAAGGACTAGTGTGAGGTGTAGTCAGCAATTTCAAGAAGTTCACCATTGCAACACTAGCCACATTCGCACAACTTCCACTATCTATCACCATAGTACACACACTTCCCTTCACAAGACATTTACTATGGAATAAATTCTCCCATTGGCTAGGGCCACTATCGCCTTACTAATCATGGCATGCCTCACTACAAAGTTTGGAACCACGCACTCCCCTTCTTGCGGATAAGCATCCTCACAATCATCATCATCATATGGCTCATTTTTGAGTTTCTCTCCATCTTAAGGCTCGGCCTCATTCTCTTCTTTTTCAAGACCCACTTCCTCACCAAGGTAATACAATCTCCCTTCCCTTAGGATCACATTGCACCGGTTTAGACATTCATTGGCTTTATGTCCCCAACCTTGGCACTTGAAACATTGGAACCCTTTAGGCTTAGGATACTTGTGAGCTTCTTGCCGGGGAGGAAATTTATGGACTATTTTAGGCTCGAACAACCTTGTAGTGGAGGGTTGATCCTTGTTTTTGGGCCAACCTGAAGATGGTTGAACCATATATTTGCTCCTCGGCCAACCCGAGGTTGATGGTCCCTTTGCCTTGAACGACGACCTCTCTTTAAGCTCCCTTTCAATCTCAAGAGCCGCTTGGAAAATCCCTTAAACGGTATCAAACTTGTGAAGCGTCAAATGAGTGAAGATCTCTTTGTTCTACCCACACTTAAACCGAATGATGTCATGGCCAATTTGTTCTCCCCGATGATTAAGCTTCAACATGAGTTGTTGAAACTCGTCATAGTATGCCATAACACTTCGATCCCCTTGTCGCAAATTGTAAAACCTAGCAAGCAACTCATGACGATAACTTTCGGGAAGATACCGTTGCCTCATTAGGTACCTCAACCAAAACTATGGTGGTGGTTATCCCTCTACCAACTCGTTGCCGAACCGCTTGACGTATTCCCACCAAGTGTTAGCATAGCCTTCAAAATGAGCTATGGCATAAAAACTCTTCTTATCCTCCGATATATCATTCACTTGAAACACTTTATCACACGCCAACTCCCAAGCAAGATACACCTCGGGGTCACTTTTACCCTTAAAGATAGGTAGGCTCAATTTGATGGTATTGATGCCTACGTCTCTTTCTAGTTGTTGGTTTCACCTTTCTTCATACCATCGATATCTCCTTGGATCCACACGACCTCCTCTCATCTCTTACTCCCTCATGTAGGCATTATCAAAGGCTCCATACCCTTAATAATCCTCTCTACCATATTCCTGAAGGTGGACGGGATGATTTTGGACATTTGGAACTTGATTTGGAGGAATTGGATTTTGTGGAGGTGGTGGTCTTTGGTTTAGTGGAGCTTGGAAGGGGGGTTCAGATTTTGTGGAGGCATTTGACGTCCGAGTACCTCTTGCAGAACTTGAGACTTTTGGGAATGGGTTGGTCTATTGGAGTCTCGGTTTAGAGGGTTATAAGTGGTTTGGCTTGCAACATTTAGTGGAGCTAGTGAAGGATTTGGCAATTGTGGCCATGTTTTGGGAGTAACGGTGGTGGAGGAATTTCTATCATGTCCACTTGACGAAACATGTCGAGGAGTAGAAGGACGAGAGTTCCTTTGACTTTCCACTTGTTCTAACCTCCCACTAATAGTTGTCACTTCTCCCCTTATGGCTCCCACTTTCATACTCAACCTTTCAAGAGCTCGGGTCATAGCCTCAAGAGTGACCCTCATATTCTCCATTTCATTAGAATCCACGGTTTGAGACGTGGTTCCCTCCATTATCAAGGTATCACCTACACAAGAAACAAACAAGTTAGTTTAAAATCCTTCTCCTCACTCACACTCTCTTGGTTCACTCACACTCAAGTTCCACAAGAGTTGTAAATTGGCTAGGAACCCATGAATCCTTAGGGTATGAGTATGCTCTTGCCCAGAATGGATTGTTCTTTGAAACTCAAAGAATTCTCGTCGGACTAGAGCCAAGAGTTACAACGTATTCAAACGACAAAAGCACACAAACAAACGTTGACACGCACACAAGGCTTCAAGTGACTAATTGACAATCTAGTAGAAATGTACTAGTTTGTTAATTAGTTCTCAAGTCAATTAGAGGAAACTAGGAATCAATAATTAGAAACTAGAACATCCAAATTTGAGCTTAATTATCACGTGAACATTAACTAGGGTGACGTGGCAGCATGTCAATAGCCTTGAAGTCCACATAAATAGTTCATCAACTTGAAGTCTTAGTCCCCTTAGATCTTTTGTAATAGATGACTTGTTATTGGGATGGAAAACATAAAGTGTTGTAACATTTTTCAAACCCCCTTTTTTTTTCTTTTTTTTTTTCAATCTCAAAAGGTGATGTTTGACCTCACTAGTCCCACAAGACAAGGTTCCTTGTTTTAAGGAAAAGTGGTTGTCAAGTCTTGAAAAGGTGATGTTGGCAAGACTTCTCATAAACAATTTTCAATTTTGTCTTACAACCTTTTTGGATCTATTTATCTTTATAGAAGTTAAGACATAAGATGAGGAGAAGTTTAGGATGAACACAACATCTACACCTTCAAGAACACAACAACAATACACCACAATGGTTAATGGTCACTTCCAAGGTTTTTTTTTTTTCACAACACAATTGTCTTTTTCATTAAGCTCAACTTTAGATTTAGACACCCTTTGAGTTGATGAGAAAGAAACCAACACAAGAAACAACTAAACAAGTAAAACTTTTGTAGATCTACAACCAATTTTTTTACCAAAATGTTCAAGAACACACTTTTTGGTAAGAGCTTTCCAAGATTGTTTTTGTAAGAACAAAACCTAGCCTTGAGCTTTGATACCAAATAGATACAATGCTAAGTGTGTATCAAGAGATTCCAACCAACACAAGAACAAAAAGATGAACAACAAAGTGCTAGTGAATCGAAAATGGCCACACACGGCTTCACTAGGCTTGCAACACTTGTTTGAACTAGAAAGTGAGTTAATCTAAGAACCCTAACAAGAGAAAGGACCCTAAGACTAATAAATATCAGTACCAAGTTCTTACTTGGACCAAGAGGAACTCAAAGAACCTCAAGAAACTAGTTTCTAGCCAAGATACAACACTAGTATCACTCTACTAGTGAGAATTTGGTTTTGGCCTCTCCAAATGATGAGAAAGAGAAGTCAAAAATTTATAAGTCTTTGTTTATTGAATAATAGGAATGAACTAAAGCAAGACTAACCCTATTACATGGCTTATATAGTAACTTAGAAAGGAGGGACAAAGACCAAATTACCCTTGGCATTTAAGTGGGTGGGTTTGGGGTGTCATGGTGGGCCTCTTTACATTTTATTAAATATAGGCCCTTAGATGGGCTCACAAGGGCCTCACACATGGCCAAGAATGTGAACAAGGCTTGGAGTCGTTGCAACTCACGTGCTTGGCTTCGTGTGAAAGGTCTCGAGCTAGGAATTCCCGTATCAAGATGTGTGTCACATTCAAAGATTCATTAATTTTAGATTAGAGGAGGTATTTATTAAATCATTTTAACATAAGCATTTTGAGTAAAAGCTAGCAAAGCCAAACACATCTTTTGAGTAACTAATTTGAAGTTTAGTTTGAAATTTGTTACTTTTACGAGTAAATCTTAATTTTAACTTTTATAATGGCCTAATAATTAATGGGTTTATCAATTTAATAAGACTATTTTGTTAGGTTTCACACTTTTAAACCTATTAACAGGAAAAAACTTGGTTTTTAGATGATTAAAGGAATTTGATAATAGCGATGTTACATTTAATAAATTTTTTCAAAAAAATATCATGTAACCACCGTTTGTCTATTTTGATTAAAAATGAAAAAGCCGTGTAAGTTTTGTCCGTTTCACTGACGTTTTTAAATAAAAATAAAAATAAAAATAAAGAAGAAAGGAATGTCATATAATTAAAAAATACTAACATTTTACATGTGGATGGTAATGTGGCATAGTCACGTAGTTTTTTATCCAGGTTGCATGCTTGGTGAAATTTCGTTAAGGAGTGGGGTATTTTTGAGCCAAATATTTAACAGAGGGGTATTTTTGAGCCATTTCAGATAGTTCAGAGGTATTTTTGATCCTTTTCTGAATTCCGTTAGAGGGAGGGGTATTTTTGAGCCAAATATTTAACGGAGGGGTATTTTTGAGCCAAAAATCTAACGAGGGGCATTTTTGAGTTATTTAAGATAGTTTAGGGGTATTTTTGAGCTTTTTCCGATTAGTCTTTTAGTTTTTTCTCTTTCCTTTTTTGGATGTTTAGATTTTAGTTTTACTTAAACTAGTATACGTACCCGCGTGATGTGCGGATAAAATATTCAGTAGCGAATAACTCTTTCTCGTGGTAAAATCATATTACCTTAAATATTCAACAACAACCTTATATAAAAAAAAAATCAACTATCATATTATATCTCAATTATATATAAAAAAAAAACTACCCTCACCCTCACCTCCATCTGCCCCCCTTCCCTTTCATCCTTCCCCCACCTCTAATCAAATCTATACGAAAAACAATTATATAATTGTAAAAATAATTTTTATGTTTCAGATTTTTTAAGAATATTGTTCACAATTTAAAGATATAGTTTCTTAATTATCCTCTTCCCTGATAAATCATATTACCTTAAACATTCAACAACAACTATCATATTATATCTCGATTATTAAAAGGAAAAAAAAAAAAAAAACTACCCCTTACCCCCTACCCTCACTTCCATCTCCACCCCTCACCCCCCTCCCTTTCATTCCTTCCTCAATCTCTAATAAAATCTATACGAAAAAATAGTCATATAATTGTAAAAATAACTTTTATGTTTTATTCCATTTTAAGAATATTGTTCACAATTTAAAGATATACATTCTTAATTACTCCCTTCCCTCCCTCCCCTCTCCCTTCCCTCCTCTACTCAAATCTTATACTATGAGTAAAAATAATATGTAATTGCAAAAATTTCTTTTATGTCTCATGTTTTGCTTTAATATATTGTTTATTCACCCCCCCCTCCCCCCCCCCCCCTCCCAATCTCTTCTGTTTAAGATTTATAAATAATTTTTTAATTATATTTGTTAATTTTTTAGATATTCATTTCACACTTTTGTGATGTTTTATTTAATTACCTTGGTAATTATTTTAAAAATATTATATACGTGATCTTATGAACTCTTTGTCCATGATAGAAATTCTATATAATAAAAATAACGCAAATTATTACAAATAATAATAAAATAACCTAAAATCAAACTTTAAATAATATACAAATTGTGTATAGATATATTAATGTAAGCATATTGCTAATCACAAATGTAGTATAAGTAATAAATGAATTTGATAGAATCATTTTAATATTAAAGAATACGTTGAAAAGAATTTAAAGAATGAAATGAGAAGTATGATTGAAAATTTAGTTTATATAGAGAGAGTTAATTCAAATTCAACTTTATCTAGTATGGAGTTTGTTTTCAATTCAAAAGCTAAAAGAATCCTAACTTTCATTTCAAATTCAACATTCAAAAATTTAAGACTAATTCAACAAACTAATTTACAGTAAATTTATCTTTATCTAAAGACTACTACTTAAATAATTTATATCTCTAAATTATCCTTTTATAGTTTCAATTTTAAAATATAAAAAATATTTTAAACAATTTCAAACTAAATATTTTTTAAGCAAACTTTATCTTCTTTAAATTGGGTATGTTGTTGTTGTTGTTGTATCTTAATCTTTAAACTAATTAATATAAACTTTATATTTTTGTATATGCAATTTAAAACTATAAAAAAATATAGAATACTCTCAAAAGAAGTCATACCTCAAAATATGTAGAATTGGTTTATTTTGAAATTTTAATATTTATTTTTAAATTCCAATAAATAGTATAATCATTTTAAATAAATTTATAGTTAGTTACTTTCAATTATTTTACTTTTAACTATGTAGATTCTCACGTATATACTACTAAATTATTACTACAATACACTATTATTTATTTATTGATTGTTATGATTATGAAATAGTTATAGTTTATTTAAGATTCTTCTATGTTAGAGTAAGATATATAAGAAAAATTTAAAAGTTGAAATTCTATTCCATTTTCAATTCTGTTTAAATTCAAATTTGAATGTCTTATCAAATTGCTAAAAGATTTTGCTTTATTCTTTCTTATCCGCATTTTTTTCAAATACCATACATATTTATCCTATATAATCTCAAAATTTAAATTGAGAGAAATTTTTGAAATCTATTCAAATATTTATAATAGTAAATAATAAAAAGACTAATTTATTAGTCTTCTTTATTCATTAATATTCTATTTTTTCCCTACGTTTTATTTAATTTTTTCCTTTACTTTTTTCTTTCTTTCTTTATTTTTTCTTTGTTATTATTAAAATTCTATTTTTCCTACGGTTTCATTATTTTTTCCCTTTACTTTCTTTTCTCTCTTTATTACTTTTATTTGCTTATAAATTATATACATATATAAATTATATATATATATATATACACACACACACACACAAATTTTGCCTTTACGTTTTATTTAATTACCTTGATAATTATTTTGAAAAATCTTATATGCATGATCTTATAGCCTCTTTGTCCATGATAGAAATTCTATATAACACAAATTATTACGAATAATATTAAAATAATCTAAAATCAAACTTTAAATAATATACAAATTGTGTATAGATCTATTAATGTAGGCACATCTGTTTATCATTTCTGAAAAAAGATAAATGTAATATTAGTTGTAAATAATAAAAAATTAATTAATAAATCAAATTAAGTATAAACAATATACCTTGGTAATTATTTTGAAAAATCTTATATGCATGATCTTTAGCCTCTTTGTCCATGATAGAAATTCTATATAACAAAAAATAACACAAATTGTTATAAATAATAATAAATAATCTAAAATCAAACTTTAAATAATATATAAACTGTGTATAAATCTATTAATGTGATCATATTGCTAACCACAAATGTGGTATAAGCAATAAATGAATTTGATTGAATCATTTCAATATTAAAGAATAAGTTCAAAAAAATTTAAAGAATGAAATGAGAAATTTGATTGAAAATTTAGTTTATATTGAAAGAGTTAATTCAAATTCAACTTTATCTAGGATAGAATTTGTTTTCAATTCAAAAGCTAATAGTATCCTAATATTCATTTGAAATTTAAAATTCAAAAATTTAAGACTAATTCAACAAACTAATTTTTTAAAAACTTATTTTTATCTAAAGACAACTACTTTAAATAATTTATATCTCTAAAAATAATATTTTTCATTTTATAGTTTCAATTTAAAAATATAAAAAATATTTCAATATATATATATATATATATATATATATATATATATATATATTTATTTATTTATATATATATAAAAGAAGACTAATTTGTTAGTCTTCTTTATTTTTTAATATTCTGTTTGTTCCTCACGTTTTATTTATTTTTCCTTTACTTTTTCTTTCTTTCTTTATTTTTTCTTCATTATTAGAGTTTAGACTTACTATTAATTATTATTATTAGTAGTAGTAGTAGTAGTAGTATTTTAATAGTTTTTTTATCTTTCCCTAATATATAAATAAATTATATTTAAATATATTTTATAATATTTAAATTTTATAAGAGATAAGTTTGAAATAGTTTATATCTATTAGAACTCTTTAATAATTAGTTTCTATTTTTAAGATAATGAAATTTTTTTTTGTAAAAGGATAATTTATTGAAATTAAAATACTTAATTTTTCAATTCAAAGTTTTTATTATCATATTTTTAACTTTATCTTAAAATATTTTTTAATATTATCTTAAAAATTGCCACATGGCTATTTTAATAGCTTGACACGTGGCATTTTGTCTTGCTTATGTTTTGCTTATATATATATATATATATATATATATATATATATATATATATATATATATATATATATATATATATATAGATTTTCCTTTACTTTTTATTTCTTTCTTTATTTTTTTTTCATTATTAGAGTTTAGACTTACTATTAATTATTATTATTATTTTAATAGTTTTTTTATCGTTTCCTAATATATAAATAAATTATATTTAAATATATTTTATAATATTTAAATTTTATAAGAGATAAGTTTGAAATAGTTTATATCTATTAGAACTCTTAATTATTAGTTTCTATTTTTAAGATAATGAAAATATTTTTTGTAAAAGGATAATTTATTGAAATTCAAATACTTAATTTTTCAATTCAAAATTTTTATTATCATTTTTTTAACTTTGTCTTAAAATATTTTTTAATATTATCTTAAAAATTACCATATGACTATTTTAATAGCTTGGGACGTAACATCTTGTCTTGCTTTTATATATATATATATATATATATATATATATATATAGATGGTGCCAGTTAATAATACTTTGTTAACTTTTCCTTAAATCTTTAATTAGTTCAATGGATCTTTATCTCTATTTTACACTTAACTGACTACTCCCTTAAAGAACCAATAAATAAAATGGTATTCATATGACCTATGTTTATCCCCTTCAATATTTATGTTAAACTAAGAAAAAAATTGTCAATGTAACGGGAAAATAGTGTTAACCTACTATAATTTGGCTAAGGAGTACTGAATACTACTACTACTAATAATAATTTATAATTCTATTTTAGCCATCGATAGTTTCTTAAACTTATCTCAAAATTTTACTTGAACCCCTCGACCCACTCAAAATTTGATTCTTGTCTCAAAATTTTATTTAAACCCCTCAACCCACTCAAATTTGATCACTCAGGCCTTTTTTGTCTATCCGGCACCACAAGTGAAATTCACATTCACAAGTGAAGTCAAGAAATTTTTTCGACAAACCAATTAAAAATGGTTGGTACCATCTTCCTCAATTCATCCTAATTACTGTACAACTTTCCTCAATTCACCCTAATTACTGTACAATTTTCTTCTTCATCGACCTTCACCGTAATAACAGTTGCTGCCTGAAAGGATCACATTAATAAGAAAGGAATTAAGAATTTTTACATGCTTATTCTATTGGCCTCTGTTATTGCTTAAATTAGACTAAATAATTAATTACCTATACCTCACACCATAATTCCTCAATTCAACCTAACCACTGTACAAATTTCCTCATCATCAACCTTCACTGGAATAACACGAAGAATAATGCAACCAACAAATTCAACCAAGAAAAACATGAATAATAGTGCAACCAACAAATTCAACCAAAAAAAACATGAATAACATGAAGAATAGTGCAATCAAGAATTTCAATTTTTCACTTGACTCTCCAAATGCATAATGAATTTCATATTTATTTTACAAAGTTCGGATTTGGAGAATCTTCAATTTGCACCATTTGACTCTCAATTTCTCTCAGTTGCAGTTGAATTTCGTCGATTTTCAAGTTTCATTTAGCTCTTATTTACAAATTTATAATTAGCAGAACCATCAATTTGAACAACTTGATTCTTAATTTCACGCATTTGCATTTGAATTTCATCGATTTTCTATCAAAAAATAAAAATTTAATTGAATAAAAAAAACTTCTGGTGAACTTCATTTTTGCCGGCTAGATTGAAGGATCTAAAATTTGCTTCAAAATTGTTAAAGATACATACCTTAAAAAATTGACCACACAAAAAAGAGAAAAGTATCAAGAGAAATCTTTATTTGTTGCTTCATGGAGGTTGGACTGATTATTATTAAAAGATGATTTGTTGCTTTATGAAGAATTGGCTGGATTGATTATTAGTAAAAAGATGATTTGTTGCTTTAAGAAGAAAGGGCACCGGAAATGGCACCAGAAATGGTTAAAAAAGAAAAAAAAAATTAGAATAAAGGAAATAAATAGAAAGAAGGTTAGGTGGATTTATATATATATATTTCTTTTTCTTCTTCTTATACTTTATTTTTTAATTACTTTTATATTCAATGTCAAATGTCACCATTTAATTCGTCATTTTCCACATCATCGCAAGTATATTGTACTCGTTTTATGTTTTTAGCTGCTTGTTAAAAAAATGCTCAAATTGTTTAAATGTTAGGTGAATTAGGTGTCCAATAAGTACATAAGTTAATTAAGGGGTGCAAGTAAAATTTCGAAACAAATTTAAATAACTATCAATAATATCAACATATGTTAGAACTTAGAATTGGATTTGGCTAAGCTCAATATAGTTAATTAGGAATGGTATCCTAATATAACTAGGAACACAACTTCAACTTGTCATGGACTATCTTTATTCAGATACCAAAAGACAGATAATTATTTGTAAGCATTCTCTTGATCAACTTTGAAAAGTTCAATGTGATTATGGATTGCATTCTTCAGTATTTTTAGTAGTTTAAATGTTTATTCTACTGTTGTCACCAAATTGAATCAGGCAAACTATTTGATTTTTCACTTTAAATTCTTATGAGAAAATGTTCTTGAACATTAAACTATCGTCTCTTATCATTCGTACTGAATCCCGGTAAAATATTTCTCTAATCAAGCAAACTGATCAAACGTAGAAGGAGTTTTAAAAACTACCATACATAGGGAGAGTTTTTCTGAAATTTGCTCTGTACGTTTGGTTATTATCCAAACTATGGCTATGTATGTTTAGTAATTAGACCTCAAACCGTTGCACTTGTTTTGTGGGCCTTTAAAGTACTCAAGCCTGGTTGTTCACTTGTCCCCCCAAGTCTTTAAGGATGATCCAGAATTTGATACTTGTCATGGCTATAGTTACACAACTTGCAGTAGGATCCAACAAAACCAGACAGAAATGAAACAAGTTGCTGAGCATATGAAGGCGCTACGTGTTGTGCATGATAAGAGCATGGTGAAGAAATTAGTTACTCCTATATAAATTAGTCTGCATCTTTTGTACTCATAAAACATCAAAGACCATTAAATAATCAAAAAAGAAAAAAAAATGAAAAATGAACATAAACCATATACTAAAAGGAAACAACATTTTCACTATAGTAAAATGTTTGAGTCCTTTCTACACTTATTATACTACATTCCATATTGAAAGCATCGATAGTTGAATATCCATCTTTGTAGTTTCATTATAACTCAATTGCAATTGGACTTCTCACAGAGTGCCGATAAGACATCCACTTCAAGTATCCCTCAACAACAATACCTGAGCTGTTGGTTGTCTTAAAAAATATCACTTTGAATGTTAATTTCTGGTTCAACTGGGAAAAATTGAGCTTGGAAGGTTCAACTTTTATGAAAACTCCTTTTGGTGAAGCTATCTCCACTTTGTAAGATGATATAGCGTCACCAACGTTGGTAACTATTCTGGTATATGTCTGAGGAGTTGATTCAAGTCTGATGGAAAATGAAGGATAGTTTAATTGTGCTTCAGGGATACTTTTAACCTCCAAGCAATTCACCTCGCGTTGTAAGAACTTACGTATCTGTTGATTTGTGTAGTTCAAACCACAAAAATAAGGTTCATAGTCCTCAAATGGTGTATCATAAATTAGTCCAGGATCAGTTGCTCTGGATGGATTAACATGTCCTGCACCAATCGCATAGACGTCAGCACGTAGAAGCCTTTCGTCTAGTATTGGACTATTGGCAAGGTTTAATGTGTCAGCGGTTGTCATCATTGCAGACTTAATAGCAGCAGGAGACCAATCAGGGTGTGCTCTCTTCAACAGAGCTGCTACACCACTAAGGTGAGGGCAGGACATTGAGGTGCCTGATTCAATATTGAATGTGGCTTTGGTGTTTTTGTTGTCATCCACAGAGGTAGGCGAAGCAGCAAGGATATTAACACCTGGACCGATTATGTCAGGTTTCAAGATGCCCTGACTAACTTTACTTGGTCCGCGAGAGGAAAATGAAGCCACTATGGGAGCATTTTTATCTCCAATTATTGTTCCTGGAAATGTGATCATAGCAATAGGGTTTGATGTTGAGTTTATGTAAGCAAGAATTTTTGATCCATCTGTAGCTGAAACATCAAGTGCCGGAAGAACATGAACATCAGCTGATTTAGTCACCCCATCTTCTTTTTTATTGATGACAATCATGCCAACACCTCCAACATCCTTTACCGCTTGGCCTTTTCCAACATTGGGAGCGCCACCGCCTGCTTGACATATGACTATCTTTCCTCTTAGAGCAGGATCAGTAAGGGACCCTGGTTCGCAGTTTTTACCAGCATTAAACAGAGTGAAGAACCTTAAGATGGAAATCTTTGGACTATAAATAGATTCTCCTTCAAATTCCTCTCTATTTCCAAGCTTAACGGTAACTTTTATCTTTCTATCAACTGTGCTGGCACCTACTGTGAGAATCCAAGGGGCTGTATTTCGTACTGAGGAGCTCGAAGGACCAGCATTTCCTGCAGCGCAACTTACAAGAATGCCTCTTTCCATTGCCCTGTATGCCCCAATTGCAACCGTGTCATTATGGAAAGGTCGCAGATCCTCATCACCAAGGGACATTGAAAGAATATCTACCCCATCATCTATAGCTACATCCATGGCAGCTAAAATATCACTCTCATCACAACGGCCATCATTACACAACTTATACATGGCAATGTGGGCAAGAGGGGCAACACCAACTGCAGTGCCATTAGCATTCCCATAGACATTAGCACCTTTCACAAAGGCTCCTGCAGCTGTACTTGCTGTGTGTGTACCATGTCCGGTTTTGTCTATCGGGGAATTATTGTCAAGTTGGGGGAAAGATCTCGCTCCTATGAGCTTGTTATTACACTTGAAATTGGGCTCACAAACTCCCTTCCACTTTGCAGGTGGAGGAGGCATCCCAACATCGCTAAATGAAGGATGGTCAGGAAGAATTCCACTGTCTATGACTCCAATGATCACACCTTTCCCATAATGGGAATTCTTCCACAAGCCCATGTTTGGTTGCAAACCAAGAAAGCTCGGACTATGAGTAGTTTGCAAAGACAAAATACTCTGTTTCTGTGCTGAGACAAAGCCTGGCTTCTTCTCCATTTCCTTCACTTGTGATGCAGTTAATCTTGCTGCAAAGCCTTTCATCACATTGTGATAGGAATAGATCATGATGGCAGGCACCTTATTTCCAATTGAGCTAATTGCGGTGGTACTTTTAGGCAAAAAAGAAAGGTAATAGTTATCTAAATCCGTCATTGATAATTGATCAATAGAAATTTGGTTTTCAGGGGATCCAACGTGGACTATATATGTCTCCGAATCACTTTGAATGCTAGGACAAGGGAAAGAACAAAAGATGAAAATAATAAGAAGGATTTTAAAGAGTTCCATGGCTGCAAAATACAAGAACTAATGATGTATTTGAAAGTGTATTTGATGAATTTCTCTGCTTTGAAGCAACTATCTGTGAAGTAACTGTTTATATAGAAGAAAACTAAAAGAAATAAAGGCCACTAAAGTGTGACTATAACAGAATGTAAGGCCACTGAAGTGTGTCTAAACAGAAAGGCCACTAAAGTGTGACTAACCAGTTTCCAAACAGTTTGTTCTACTTCCTCTTATTTTCCAACAAAAGACCATACCAAATTTGTGGGACAAGTTTAATTATGTTTGGATACAATGAAATTCTTTCATAATGCAAACGTTTAACTGTTAAATCACTTGGTTAAAGAAAGTTGCAAATATTCTGTCTAAATGGAAGACAAGTAGCTTAATACTCCCTCCATTTCAATTAGTTTGACCTACTTTCTTTTGTAATTTATTTCAAATAGAATGACCATTTTCCTTTTTGGTAACTTTTTAATTCTAATTTTCTCATGTTACATATTTAAACCCCACGATTAAAGGACATTTTGATACGTTTGAAATATTTTTAATTTAGAATAACTAGATTCAAAAGTCTTCTCTATTTTCTTAAACTCCATATCAAATCAAAACAAGTCAATCAATTTGAAACGAAGGTTTTGAAGGGTAGGTGTTCTCAAAAAACATGCGGGTTTATAAAATCATTCCTCAAAGAATCTTGAGGAATTAGGTGAGGAATGCAATTGTTGTTTCTTGAGGAATTAGGTGAGGAGCACATGGGAGTTTATTTATGTTATATATCTGTCATGGACTATTGTGAATGGAGGAAATTATTTTAGGAACTAGATGAGAAAAATGAGGAATTTATTTTGGCTACTAAATTGATATACTGTAATATTTATGCTAAAAATCTCGAACAATTCTCACCATGTTAACTAGCTTAAGGGTTTAGTTAGACTAAATTCATTTGTTATCATAATAATGGCACAAATACATAACGGTTCACACACAAATTGCAGCAATGGTTTCAAAATTCTTGACAATAACATATTAACTATATTACTATAATGTAGAGTTTGTAAAGGATAAAGTATACACAATCCATATCACTAGCTCAGAAGTGCGATAGAGAGGTTGTTTCCGAAACTTTCCAAATTCTTCTTTGGCAAAATTTCAAAATAGCTAAATTTGGCAACTAAATTGATATATTAATATGGAAAAAAGGCTTAAATAAGTCATTGAACTATCAGAAATCGCTTATTTATGTCATCAGTTAAAAGTTTGCCTCATCCATGCTATAGCTGTCTAACGGGCCGAACCGGGTCAACCCGGAACCGGCCCTCTCACTTTAAACGGGTTCCGGTCTGGTTACGGGCCGGGTTTGGCGTTAACCGGGCCGGGACGGGCCGCACAGTAAAAAAATTAAAACCCACCCGAAACCGGCCCACTTAACCCAATCCGGTCAAACCCACTAAAACCCGGTCAAACCCGGTTAAAAACCGGTCAAACCCGTGTAAAAAATCAAATATACACTATATATACACTCCAATATACACTATATACACTCCAATATACAATATATATTTTTTAAAAAATATATAAAGTATAAACAATTACACATATATAGTACGTACCATTCAATATATAATTATATATGATTATACGCACTACTTTAAATAAAACATATGCTATAATAGTATAATATATATATATACACTACAATATATATATATACACTAATTTATAAAGCATATACACATGTATACGTTAAATATATACTACTTTAGAAGATATATACACATATATATGCACCATTCAATATATATGTACTACTTTAAATAAAATATATATACATGTATACGTTAAACATACACGTCTATAGAAGATCCATTCACATATATACACTCCATTCTATGTATATGTAATACTTTAAATGCAATATACTACATTATATATACATTACAATATGTATAGATATACTTATATACTAATTTATAAAACATATACACATGTATACGTTAAATATACACTTCTATAGAAAATATATACACGTGTATACGCACCATTCAATGTATATATACTACTACTTATAAAATATACTACATTATATATACATTACAATATGTATAGATATACTTATATACTAATTTATAAAACATATACACATGTGTACGTTAAATATACACTTCTATAGAAGATATATACACGTGTATACGCACCATTCAATGTATATATACTACTACTTATGCAATATACTACATTATATATGCATTACAATATGTATAGATATACTTATATACTAATTTATAAAACATTTACACATGTATACGTTAAATATACACTTCTATAGAAGATATATACACGTGTATACGCACCATTCAATGTATATATACTACTACTTATGCAATATACTACATTATATATACATTACAATATGTATAGATATACTTATATACTAATTTATAAAACATATACACATGTATACGTTAAATATACACTTCTATAGAAGATATATACACGTGTATATGCACCATTCAATGTATATATACTACTACTTATAAAATATACTACATTATATATACTTTACAATATGTATAGATATACTTATATACTAATTTATAAAACATATACATATGTATACATTAAATATACACTTCTGTAGAAGATATATACACGTGTATACATTAAATATATACTTCTGTAGAAGATATATACATATGTATACATTAAATATACACTTATTGTGTCGGGCCGGGCCAGTCCGGTTAACCGACGGGCCTGGACCGGGCTTGGTCCGGGCCGGGTTAACCGGGCACATTTTTAATAAAAAACCGGCCCGGGACCCGGAACCCTAAAGCCCTAGGGCTTACCGGGCCGGGTCAAACCGGGCCGGTTTAGCTTGTCGGGCCGGGTCAGCCCGGCCCGTTTGACACCCCTAATCCATGCCATTACCGTTACAAAATCAGCTCATCCATGTCATTACTTTTTAACAGTGAATTTTCAAAAATAACTTTGTCAGGTGGCCTTTTATTAGAGGTTCATATCATTAATTAAAATAAGAGAAAAGACTCAAATAGATCATTGAACTATCAGAAATGACTCATTTATGCATCAATTAAAAGTTTAACTCCTTCATGACATCGCCGTTATAAAACTAGGTCATCCATGCGATTACTTTTTAACTATGGGTTTTCAAAAACAGTTTTGTCACATGACCTTTTATTAAAGGTCTACGTCATTAAATAAAATAAATCTATATTAATTTCAAAATATCTGAAATTAGTTAGAATCGAAATTATTTGTCCCACCATTTATACCATAGTGATGAAAT
Organism: Capsicum baccatum var. pendulum; assembly: GCA_030864225.1. Taxonomy (NCBI): domain Eukaryota; kingdom Viridiplantae; phylum Streptophyta; class Magnoliopsida; order Solanales; family Solanaceae; genus Capsicum; species Capsicum baccatum. Next base: position 12,479,643 of record CM061550.1, read on the forward strand.
AAGTTATCCCATATAAATGGCGGAATAATTAGGATAGCGGACTTATTTTAAGCCATTATTTGGAAATAATTTTTCAACAATGTATGCTCTCCTAATTCGTGATGAGAGAATGGAGAAGTTTTATTGGTATGCGTCATTCTTTTTCTTGTTTGTCCTAATCGTTCATTGACTTCTTTTCTTGCAACTTCGAAGTATAAGAGTCACTGGAATTACAACTAATCAGTTACTGTAGAATAGAACTTTTGAGGCTTCTGTTAAGCGTAACATTTATAATGGTTTAGAATAACAAGAAACGACCAAAGGATATACACTAATCACTATTTTTCTGATCTGAAAAATAGTTATTGTAGAAAAATATCGTTTAATGTTTGTGGATCGGGTTATGTTACTAGATCGATTCTTTTTAATGAGTCTAAGATATTTTAAATTAATACTAATTTATTTTAATTAATGACGTGTATCTCTAATAAAATGTCACGTGACAAAGCTATTTTTGAAATTCACCATTAAAAGTAATCGCATGAATAAGCTAGTTTTATAACGACGATGACACGAATGAGCCTCACTTTTAATTGATGGCATAAATGAGTCATTTTTGATAGTTCAATGTATATTTGAGCCTTTTTTCTTAATTTTTTTTTGGCTCATTTAATTAATGATTTGGACGAGTCATTGTTGACCACATGTACAAAATGGTTTTGCCAAAAACCATCAAACTAGACTGTTAAGAAAATGACATAAATGAGTCTTTTTTGAAATGTCAATGGCATGAATGAATCAAATTTTGAACGAATAACCTAGATTCCTTTTCTCAAAGTTCGATGACATATTTGAGCCTTTTTCCTATTAATATTTATGTTAAAAATATGTAATACCCTTTTTTCTACTATATATTTATGTAAAGTATTCGAACAATTTTCACCTTGTTAATATTTCTCACCCTGTTGACTAGCTTCAGGGGTTCAGTTAGGCCAAATTTAATTGTTATCATAATAATTAGGGGTGTCAATGGTTTTTGAAAACTGACTGAACCGTCTTGAATCTATTTTTAGGTTTCTTTTAATAAAATTGATGATTTTTATATAAATTCATAACCGTATCGAATAATTAGATTGTTTTTTATTTTATAATAATCAAAATATCGAACCTTACCGAATAATATACGTGTAAAATATATTTATATATTAAATTTAAAAATAATAAAATATTAAAAGAATTTCTTTAGACGGCGTAGTGGAAGTGACTACAAGAAGCAATATAATTAACACTCAAAGTCCTAACCCGAAAACTTATTATGTTACTCCAATCGAAATTAAATCAGTTTTAGCATTTCGTCTCTCGAGATGTAATTATCAAGCTACAAGGTACTCCAACAATCTTGGTAAAAAGCTATGAGTTAGTATTAGATATTTTTTCTCTCTTATGATCTAAATTTCTCTTATTAAATACCTAATTTAAGTAGACTCTGTTGTTGAGTTTTATCTTGACTGATTTCTTTCCGTTCGTGTGGTCTAAATTATAGTTTTTTTATCTTTGTTTAATAATGTTTACACTACCATAAATTAATGGAATGAATCTCTATTCTTGTATATTTTATATTTTATGTTTTCTTGATTCATCACCTTTTAGACAATAAAAATGTCTAGAAAGTTTTTGTCAAAGTCATATATAGGTATACAACATAACGTCTTCTAACTTTTTTATATTCTTTAGGAAACTATCGAAAATTAACCAACCATACCGATATTGGAGAGAAACTGAGATGATAGGATAGTTTTCAAAAGATTAGTTTTGATTGTATAAAATAAAATAACCGGAAAATTGGTTTGAAATAAATTTTATAAAATACAATTCGATCCGTACCGTTGACACCCATAATAATAAGTAATGGAACCAATACATAATGGACCACACAAAAATTGCAACAATACTCTCTTAAGTCTTGTTTGTGAAAATTACAACAAAGCTAAAGTTGGTTAATCTAATTTTTTTGCAACACAAACTTGTACCATGAATGACGTTACATTGCTGAGTTATCGTGCTTTCTATTGACCATAAAGCCCAAGAGCCCAAGGCATTACTAATCATCAAACGAAATATAAAAATTTCTAATTCAAATAGTTATCTAATAAATTATACATAATACTTATCAAACATAATGAGAGTTTAAATAAATAATCAAATGTAGGGAGAGTCTCTGACATTTATATAAGTGATACAACAGTTTCTGAAATTCACCTTATATCATTGATAAAACGGTTTTTGGAATTAGCTTGGTACGTTTGGTTCTTATCTAATCTGTAGGGCTACAGAGTGTGGAAGCGTGATAAATTCAACCAAAGATTCCGAGAAATTAATAAAAACAGTAAAATTGACACCAAGATTTTAGGTGGAAAAACCCTCTTTAAATAGAGGTAAAAAACCACCGGCGAGAGAGCCAAAAATTTCACTAATATTGACGAGAGTACAAAATATTTTCTCGGGACTAACAAGACAAAATAACCCCTTACAAATTCTCTACGAGTATAGAAATACTCAACCAAGAAGTAGAGAAAGAAAGAAAATATAAAGGAGAGATTGACTATTGAAATGTTGTGGAGGTGTCTTTGCAAATGAAGTAGCATTGGCTTTTATAGCCAAATCTAGACCTCAAAAGTCTTGCCTTCATGTATGAATGCAGCCACTAATGTTGAAAACACAAAGTCACAAATGTCTTCATCATCCACAATTGTTGAAATATGAACAATAATTGTTGACAAAAGGAGAGCAACAATTGTTGACCAACAAATCTCCACCTTGATCTCCTTTTGACCGGAAATACTCTCTCGCCATGAAAACCTGTTAACAATGAATAATACCAGCTAAGTCCAAGCAATGATCGAACTTAGCGGCTGGAAGTGGTTTGGTTAACATATCTGCAGGATTTTCAGTTGTATGGATTTTTTCCACAGTAATTTCTCCTGCATCAACAATATCTCGGATAAAGTGGCGTTTAATATCAATATGCTTGGTCTTTGAGTGATGCTTGCTATTCCTGGCCAAGTGGACAGCACTCTGACTATCACAAAACATAACAAGAATGTGTTGTTGTAAACCAAGTTCAGCAACCAAGCCTCGGAGCCAGATAGCCTCTTTCACTCCTTCAGTAGCAGCAATATATTCTGCTTCAGTGGTGGACAAAACCGCAATGGCTTGAAGTGATGAATACCAACTGATAGCAGAGCCGCAGAGTGTAAAGATATAGGCTGAAAGTGATCTTCTCCGATCTAAATCACCACCGTAGTCGGCGTCAACATAACCAACTACGCCTCCTGGATCAGACTTTTATCTATCAAATACCAAACCAATATCAGGAGAACCCTTCAAGTAATGAAGGATCCATTTGACAGATTCCCAATGCTGTTTTCCTGGGTTGTGCATGAATCTGCTAACAACACTAACCGCATAAGCCAAATCAGGCCTAGTACATACCATAGCGTACATAAGGCTTCCGACTGCATTAGAATACGGGACATGTGACATGCGCCTTTGTTCCTCTTCTGATTGTGGACACTGATCTGATGACAACTTGAAGTGGACAGCAAGTGGAGTATTAACAGCTTTGCAATCTCGCATTCCGAATCTGTCAAGCATCTTCATTACATACTTTTTCTGTGATAGAAAAAGTTTTCCAGCTTGACGATCTCTGTTAATCTCCATTCCAAGAATCTTCTTGGCAGGACCTAGATCTTTCATATCAAATTCACTGTTGAGCTGCACCTTTAACTTATCAACAAGAGTTTTATCTCTTGCAGCAATTAACATATCATCAACATATAACAGCAAGTATACTAGTGATCCATCAGATATTTTTTGAAAATAGACGCAGTTATCATAACTACTTCTAGAATAGCCATGTCCATTCATGAAGGAATCAAACCTTTTATACCATTGTCTTGGTGATTGCTTCAAACCATAAAGAGATTTCTTCAGACGACATACATGGTTCTCCTTTCCAGGAACAACGAAGCCCTCTGGCTGCTGGATATAAATTTCTTCCTCAAGATTACCATGAAGAAAAGCAGTTTTCACATCTAACTGTTCCATCTCCAAATCATACAAGGTAACTAGAGCAAGTAATACACGAATTGAAGAATGACGAACAACGGGAGAAAATACTTCGTTAAAGTCAATACCTTCCTGTTGATCAAAACCTCTTACTACGAATCTTGCTTTGTACCTTGCATTTTCAACACTGGGGATGCCTTCTTTTCTCTTAAAAATCCATTTGCAACTAATGACTCGCTTGCCTTCCGGTAACATCACCAAATCCCATGTTTTATTTTTGAGAAGACTCTCGACTTCTTCTTGCATAGCAGCAGTCCACTTTGCTGAGTCATCACCAAAGATAGCTTCAGAATAATTCTTGGGTTCACCATCTTCACCCATGTGGCCCAACCTCAAATGCCACAACTTCGTGTTGTCTTTGTTGGATGAGGCGACGGCTGCAGAACCTATAACAGTTGAACCCTGAAGCAAATACAAACAACCAGATCGAATTGCCTTTAGTAACACAAGAGCTCCTTTGGACACTTTTAAAACTCCACCTTCAGCTGAGTATCTACACCCTTGAGATTCAAGAGTGCCTAGGGAAATGAGATTCCGTTTCAAATTAGGGACATGTCTGACACTGGTCAAAGTTCTAACGACTCCATCATGTGTCTTGATTTTGATTGTGCCTTTGCCGACAACTTTGCATTGAGCATCGTTGCCCATTAAGACAAGACCACCATTAAAAGATTCATAGGTGGTAAACCAGTCTCTATTAGGAGACATATGAAATGTACAACCAGAATTAAGAACCCACTCATTTTTTGACCTTTGATCAGTACCAGAAGTAATAAAACACTCTCCATCAGATTCGGTTTCTACAAAACTAGCTTCAACAGATTTTTCGGGTTGCTTACCCTTATCTTCTCTGTTTTGCTTATTTTTCAATTTGTAGCACTCAGAGATTTCATGATTTCTTTTCTTGCAATAACGACAATACTTAGAGTTTTTACCTTTGGATTTGGATTGGTTTTTACCGCTAGCACCTACTTTGTGGTTTCTCCCTCTAACTACTAGTCCCTCACCCGAACTTTCAGAATGAATTTGGGTATCAAATTTTTCTTTGGACAGTAGGTTAGAATTGACATTATCAAAGCTCAAGGTAACATTATTACCATATAGCATAATTTCTTTGAAATGTCTATATGAGGGTGGCAAAGAAACAATAAGTAGTACGGCTTTATCCTTATCATCAATTTCGACATCCAGATTTTCCAAATCAATTATAATGGAATTAAATTCACCAAGATGAGATTGGATGGGTGTACCTTCAGACATACGGAGTGTGAAAAGTCGCTCCTTTAACCGGAGTTTATTTGCAAGACTTTTGGTCATGTACAGAGACTCCAATTTACTCCATATGCCGCCTGCAGTTTTCTCATTGATGACTTCGCGTAGCACCTCACGGGACAAGCATAATTGGATTGTGGATAACGCCTTTTCATCCGTCTCTTCCCACTGCTCCTCCGTTGTAGTGGCTGGCTTCGCCGATTTGCCGGACAGAACCTTCTTTAGGCCATTCTGGGTAAGAACAGCCAGCATCTGGACTCGCTAGATAGCAAAACTAATTTTACCATCAAATTTCTCAATATCGAACTTCGTCGCCATTTTTAATAAAAAAATCCCGGTTGAATTATCGTGGCTCTGATACCAATTTGTAGGGCTATAGAGTGTGGAAGCGTGATAAATTCAACCAAAGATTTCGGGAAATTAATAAAAACAGTAAAATTGACACCAAGGTTTTAGGTGGAAAAAACCTCTTTAAATAGAGGTAAAAAACCACCGGCGAGAGAGCCAAAAATTTCACTAATATTGACGAGAGTACAAAATATTTTCTCGGGACTAACAAGGCAAAATAGCCCCTTACAAATTCTCTACGAGTATAGAAATACTCAACCAAGAAGTAGAGAAAGAAGAAAATATAAAGGAGAGATTGACTATTGAAATGTTGTGGAGGTGTCTTTGCAAATGAAGTAGCATTGGCTTTTATAGCCAAATCTAGACCTCAAAAGTCCTGCCTTCATGTATGAATGCAACCACTAATGTTGAAAACACAAAGTCACAAATGTCTTCATCATCCACAATTGTTGAAATATGAGCAACAATTGTTGACAAAAGGAGAGCAACAATTGTTGACCAACATAATCTATGACTAAGTATGTTTCAGGCCTCAAACTGTCACACTTGTTTCATGAGCCTTTAAAGAGTTCCAAGCCTGGTAGTTCACTTTGTCACCAAAGTCTTGAGGATGATCCAGATTTTGATCCTTGTGATGGAGCTATAATTGCACAAACTTGCAGTACAGTGTACATTATATAAAAAAGAAAGCTACAAAGAACGGCTACATGATCTGAAGGCCTGACATGTTGTGCAGGGTCGGAGCATACTGAAGAAATTAATGTGCATCTTTTGTATTGATAAAACATCAAAGACCATTAACTAATCAAAAGAAGTAAAAAATAAAAAAGAAGTAACACTCTGTAAGACCCCGGAGAATTTTGATCAATTTATTTGGGACTCTCCCGCGTGTGTAGTGATAATTTTTGACGTGAATCATGATAAGGGGTGTTAAAAAGGAGCGATTTGGGTAAGTTTCAAAATGTTTGAAAAGGATTCGGAGTCACTTTGGGACCCCGAACCAGAGATGGTCCGCAAAACAGTGTGCCACGTTGCCTAGGCTCTGTGATAGGAGTGTGGCACGCTGGCTAGTCACCGCGATAGCGGCGTGCCACGTTGTTGGGCAAATTTCGCCCAATTTCGTCTTTTTTTTTCTATTGGGGCAAGTGTGTTTTGGTCCTTTATGTTGGGTTCGAAATTGAGAGGGCGTCATGCGGAAGCTATTAGTTGCAAACCATTGTGGTGACAATTCAAAAGACATATAAAACAATACTAAAAGCTTAATATTATTATATTATTTTGGTCAATCGGCCTACATATTATAAAACCTAATATCAAAAACATTAAATCTATTGGGAGAAATCTCCTTGTGGATGCTATTATGCTACGGTATGAGTAAGAGTTCTTCTATTTATAGATGTCTAAAACCTTTCCTCCAAGAAAGAGGTTAGCCAAATATGGAAAAGAATTATATTTTTCTTTCAAGAAAAGTAAAAGTAATTATGATAACTTTTATTTTTCTTCTAAGAAAAAAATAAAACTTAAATATAGTAAGAAAATCAGGGCAAAAACCCTAACAAATCTCCCCCTTTTGGCTTGATTTTCTTCAAAATATTCTTGATCCTCCTTCTTCTTTTGCATGATCTTTGTTCTTCATATATATTCTTCATATATCACTACTGTTTGACATGTTTAAAAATGGAGCTTTTGGGGTTAAAAAATATATTAGCCCTTTTCGGGTTAAAAATATTGGAGCCGTTTTGCAGGGTTAAAAGTGAGCTTTATTTTCAAATATTTGACAGCAGGATTGTTGAAAATATGATTGACAATTATCTCCACATGTAGCTTTTGAACATATATCTTCATTATCATCAAATTGGTTGCAACTTGATTTTGAAAACGCTTTGAACCTGTTTAATTTCGTCTCACCACATCATTGGACCATTGAACCGTAAGCTCTGATACAACTTGTTGTGTTCGAAATCGGGAGAGCATCATGTGGAAGCTATTAGTTGCAAACCATTGTGGTGACAATTCAGGAGACATATAAAACAATACTAAAAGCTTAATATTATTATATTATTTTGACCAATCGGCCTACATAGTATAAAACTTAATATCAAAAACATTAAATCTATTGGGAGAAATCTCCCCCTAAATAAAGACTCTTTAAAGACTACATTGTGGATGTTATTGTGTTATGGTATGAGAAGGGAGTCTTCTATTTATAGGTGTCCAAAACCTTTCCTTCAAGAAAGGGGTTAGCCAAATATGGAAAAGAATTATATTTTTCTTTCAGAAAAAGTAAAATTAATTATGGTAACTTTTATTTTCCTTCTAAGAGAAAATAAAACTTAAATATAGTAAGAAAATCAGGACAAAAACCCTAACATTTTACCCCATAAAATGATTTAAAGCCACTTTTTATTCTCATAATCATCAGTTATCATATTTTATCATTGCCTTTCCCTTTCAAAATTTTTCAATTTAAGAAAATCAAGGTTATCTTAAGGATTCGCTACTCTGGACTCTAAACTTCGCAGTATCTTCAAATTCTCATAATTTTCAAGCATGTTGTACACTCCCTATTTTAATTATGATTATATTGTATCAAATTACTCAATATTTAATTACATGTTCTTGAATGTTGATTCAAATTAGGGTCGAGGATTTTTGGGTTGTTGAACACTTGCATTGTTTTTTCTTTTTTTCAATGGATCATTCATGATTTAATTGGTAAATTGTGAATTGAATTTGGGTCTCACAGTAATGGGAAAATTGACAAATTAGTTTTCACAATGATTATGAAACTTGTATGATATTAATGACATAAACCTCAAACCATATTGTTAATTTGGTTTTAAACAAAGATTCTCCATAACTTTACTTGTCTTTTGAACATGGAATATTATAAATGATTAAAATCATGACTTTCAAGTCCTTTAAAAAGGCTTTGCATGAAGATGATGAACAAAGATAATACCCCATCTCTTTTGAAATATTAAAAGTGTCAAACTTTATAACTGCTTTGAGATTATATACAATCTAATGATGATGATGAACATGATTTTGACTAATGGGATTAAGGAGTCGTTAGTATTTTATGATAATATTTTCTTGGTATGATATGAATGACTTGTAAGTTTTGGTATGACGATAAGAGGTATCTAAATCAGTTTTTTTCTAGATTTATATTGAGGAAAAGAGACGTCCAAATCACTTCATTAAAAGTATCATAAATATTATACCCAGCAACAAAGTGAATCTCTGAAACTAAAGTCATGATTGCATGCTTTTAGAGAGAGTGATTTTGTCACGACCCGAGCCTAGGCCCTAGTCGTGACGAGTATCCCGAACCATGAAGGCCCGGAACACTCATTCTCCATCTGGTTATCATGCACAACATTCATAATCATAATAAAATGCGGAATTGAAACTGAGTACGGAAAACATGGTCAAGTCCTGCAATATTTCTGAATAATACTATATGACATCAGTCTGCGAAATCTCTACTAAGAACATAAACATCGGGCTGAAAAGAAACTGGGACAAAGCCCCCAGTAAACCAAAAATATAATAAATAAGATAATGTCTGACATAATTAGGCCTTCCGAATAATAGAAGGCTCACCACTATGAGATCAAGTCTGCAAATCCGAGAATATCTACTGAGTAGCTGGACCCCTAGACTGAGCCTCAGAACCTGAAAGGAGGGGGGTCAGCACAAAAGTACTGGCACGCGAAGCAATCCAAAAATAGTATAATGGAACATATATATATATATATATATATATATATATATATATATATATTAAGTGAAAACAATTTTTCATCAAGACATCATGTATAGAACTGTTTCTGAAAAATACATAGGCACTTTCTGAAAACATGCAACCTGTCTGTTCATTTCAAATCATGATCTGTGTTTTACTTCTGAGTTAGGTGGTATTCCCCTACAAGTCTGAATATTTCACGGGCTGTATGGAATCCACCATTGACTCGGCGGGGAAGCCCCCAACCCAAGTGTGCCGCAAGGGTTGGAGTCTCTGAGTCTGATACGCCACAGGACATTTAAGTCAGCGCATAATAATATACTCGGGTCGGCAAACCACGGTTTTAGGCAAAGAGTTGTCTGAACTCAAGCCCTCTTCGGGGAACCACCTAACATCTCTGTATGCCCATTTTTAACCTTTTCTGAACATGCATCATTCTGAAATTTCTAAATCATGAAAGTCTGAAATGTCTGTTAGTCTGAGTCTGATATAGCATTAGTCTGAATTGGTATCGTCATACCAAGACCTTGCAAGTCATGATTTTTATGAGCCATAAGGTACTAAGCAAAAGCTTTCATTCAAAACATAGTTTAGACCACCCAAAACATGCAACTGATGTAAAGGATTTCATATTCCGAACTTAAAGTTCAATTCATGCAGAAATTTCATCAAACATATGGTGGTCATGTGCATTTTGGCAAAACCGTGCATTCTTTCATTACATGCATATTCAACATTCACAACCCTCTCTTTCGTGTTCAAGAATCGTATTCCAAACATAGCAAAAGTCAAAGCACTTCATATCATAATTTCTTTTCTTCAAGATGTCTTTCAAAACAATTTATATTACGTGAAACATGGAAAAATTTACATTAAGAGAGGGGTTTCATGAAAATCATGCTCTCAATTCATATATGTATAAAAACTGTCAAATCGCTTTGGAGATGGTCAAAAGACCAAAACAATGATGTTAAAACATCTTATACATAAATATATATACATAATTTAAAACTCCATTCTAAAACATGATTTTTCTATGCCCATGAGAATTTAGGAAAAACCCTGCGTACCTTGTTCTCCAAGGATAATAGATGTTTCTTGAAGCTTGCGGATTGATGATTCCGAATATGTAATTATCTTTGAAACTTACGGTCGAATCTTGAACTATTTGGATTTTTATTTTGAAACCCTAAGGAGAATTCTTGAAAAATTTTGAGGAAAGCATGTGTATTATGGTGTTTGGGGGATTAAATCCCGTGTTGGTGGTATATATAGGGGTGGAGGATGACCAAAAGACCCCTAAGGAACAATTAAGGTCAAATCTGTCCCTCAGTTGATAGCTTGATAGAGTGGAGTAAATCGATTATAACTTTTTACTTATATACTCAAATTGGATGAAAATAACTGCATTTGAAAGAGGACTCAAAGAGATTTCGTTTGATATATTATAGCTCGCACAGTTCATTATATACAGGGAGTTATGATCGTTTGAAGTTGACCCTGAAATGCTGAAAAACTGGGCAACAGGCTATGCGTTTTGCTACTGTTTTGAAATCCAAACGCAGCCTTATGCATTCCGAAAAATTCCAAAACTTATCCGAGATGTACTATGAGATTTCCCGATCGTAACACAACTTGAAAATCTAAAAATGAAGGTTGGGAAGGTCGAGAAGTTGTATCAGTTGTATCCCGAAGGTTGTCAGCTAAGAATGAGTCTAAGTCATTTCAACACTTAGAAAAATTTTAAAACTTAAGTCAAAAGCTCAGAAATTACAGTCTAATACATGCATGACTTTTACGGGGCGTTACAGATTTATTCGACACCAATCCCCTCTTATCTTTCCTTGACGAAAGCACCCAAACAATTTATCGTAGATCTAGTCATGAACGACTCCATGATTAATGATTATGTGCAACTATTTTAATTGTTCTCTAAAGGGAATTATATAGCTCACCGTGAAGGCGTAAGTCTTTGTGATCAGTGCTCGAAATCTATATTTTCCGGCATAGAAATATCGCACCTTAATTGGATGACCAGATTTTTGTCCTTAACATAAGGATTACACGTATGGTGGCTTTAGTCTATTTGTGACTTTACCCTAACCTTGAAGTGTGCGGCCAACTCTTGGGGTACTGGACCCATATAGCTCATGGGTGACTAGATGACTCATACTACCTATGGGTTATTTGATAACTGTGAAAGCTATATAGTTCACACTTAAGTTTTAAATGCTCATATAACTTGTCCCTTACTCTGTTGATTTTTTTTTAAAAAGATGGGGTATCGAAAAGGGGTTAAAATGACTCTCTTTGGATTGAAATGACTTTCCAATAGTTTTTCTTAAGCACGGAAGGGTTTTAAATAGCCAACTTACAAGAAAATCAGCATAATATTCAAAATTAAAAATACCTAAAATATCTCAACTAAACAAACTAACAACCTAGTTAACATTCAAAATTCAAATTTATTCTAATCTTAATAACTTATGTTGCTAAAAACTAGTGCAGTAACTTAAGCAATTTCCAACACTCCTCCTTGCTTTAGTTACTGTGATTTAAAAAAGTCCCCCTCAATTTCTGCTTCCACAAATTGTACTTGAGAATTATTTTTAAGCTTGCACACTTTTGTAATGTGACCTGCTTGTTTGCAATTTCCACAAATTGCATCAGGTCTCCACCAACAAAAATTCTCCAAGTGTGTTTTCTTTTTGCAGTGTTTGCAAAGAGGATAATTACCTTTTCCTTTTTTGTTCCGTGCATAAAAAGAATCCCTAATAACATTATTTTGTCTGAAGGCTCTTCTTTGCTCTTGTGCTTGAAGTGCACTTATTAGTTCTTTAACGGAGATAGGAGAGATCTTTAGACTTTTTCAGAGATCAGATTTTAGACTCGAATCTCTCCGAAATTGTCACAAGAATTTTTTCTACTATTCTGTCATCTTTGAAATCCTCACCAAACAACCTGATTTTACTGACAAGCAAAGAAATCTTGTCAGAATACTTGACAATAGTTTCATCCTCTTGCATCCTAAGAAATTCAAAATCCCTTTTCAAATTCAAAATTTGTATTTGTCTAACTCGTTCACTTCCTTGATATTCTTTTTTTTAGCTTTTCCCAAGTTTCATTTGCTGTCTCACAAGCAATGATTTTAGATAAAATCGAATCCGCAACTGAATTTTGAATTACAGTTTTGGCTTTGAATTTTTTGAGCTTTTCATTTGAATAAGATTTAATCTGAGCAACGATAGAATTTTCAGGGAGTGGTTATAATGGTGTATCTTCCACTACAACTTCTCATAGATCATAGGCTTCAAGATATATTTCATTTTCATTGATCAAATTTGGTAGTTTTCGTCAGTGAAAATTTTTGGGGCATTCAATGAGAGATTGTTGCTTGACATCTTTTTGGTTGAAAAATAGCCCTATGCTTTGAAAATAAGCACGGGTTGAAAATGATAGCCCTGATGGGTTAAAAAGGTAGCCCTTACGAGTTGAAAAGGTAGCCCTTGTGGGTTAAAAATGATATGGTAGCTCTTTGAAAGAATTCACAGATCTCGTAAGATCAATGAAGCTCTTGATACCACTGTTATTTTTTTTAAAAAAAAAAAGATGGGGCGGCGAAAAGAGGTTAAAATGACTCTCTTTGAATTGAAATGACTTTCAAGCTTTTAATAGGCTTTCAATGACTTTTCAATAGTGTTTCTTAGGCATGGGAGGGCTTTAAATAGCCAACTTACAAGAAAATCAGCATAATATTCAAAAATCAAAATACCTAAAATATCTCAACTAAACAAACTAACAACCTAGTTAAAATTCAAAATTCAAAATTCAAAATTCAAATTTATCCTAATCTAAATAACTTATTTTGCTAAAAACTGGTGCAGTAACTTAAGCAATTTCCAACAACCCCTACCCTAGCATCCTATTATCTATATATATATATTTGATGTGCATATGGTTTATAACTGATTTTGGTGAATGCATATGTGTTTTATCCCTTTCTGTCCCCATCAGGGAACTCACAATGAATAATATAGATTTGTGAATTGTTCTGTACAGTTGCATTAGTGGTAAATGGAAAGAGCACATAAATCAGCCTGATTATAGTGAGAATTGGCCTGTATCGAGCCATGATAAACCTTAGCAAGTGAAAGTGTAACACCCCGTAAAAGTCGTGCATGGATTAGCCTTTAATAGAGTGTCCTTAGACTTAAAAACTTGAAAATTTTTCTAAGTGTAATGAGGACTTAGAGTCATTTTAGCTGGCAATCTTCGGGATACAACTTTTCAACCTTACCGACATCCGTTTTTAGATTCTCAAGTTGAGTTATGATCGGGAAAGCTCATAGTACATCTAAGATAAGTTTCGGAAATTTTTGGAACGCATAAGGCTGTGTTTGGATTTCAAAACAGTAGCAAAACGCATAGCCTATTGCCCAGTTTTCAGCATTTCAGGGTCAACTTCAAACGATCATAACTACCTGTATATAATGAACTGTGTGAGCTATAATATATCAAACGAAATATCTTTGAGTCCTCTTTCAAATGCAGTTATTTTCATCCAATTTGAGTATATAAGTAAAAAGTTATAATCGATTTACTCTAACCTATCAAACTATCAACTGAGGGACAGATTTGACCTTAATTGTTCCTTAGGGGTCTTTTGGTCATCCTTCACCCCTATATATACCACCAACAGGGAATTTAATCCCCCAAACACCATAATACACATAGTTTCCCCAAAATTGCTCAAGAACTCTCCTTAGGATTTCAAAATAAAACCCCAAATAGTTCAAAATTCGATCGTAGGTTTTCGAACATAATTACATATTTTGAATCACCAATCTGCAAGCTTCAAGAAACATCTAGTATCTTCGGAAATAGAGGTACGTGGGGTTATCCAAAAATCTCATGGGTGTAGTTTTATGAACATGCATGCTTTTAAATGGGGGTTTTCAATCAAATGCTAATATCTTGCTTTCAATATGATTTCTAAGTCACTTTCTTTATGTCATGGGAATTGTTTGCCTATATACTTCAATGGTTGAAACCATGCATCTGTGATTTGAGATTTTTCATGGAAGTTGATAAATATGAATGATAAATTGTTTTCAAATTCCCCTGATAATGTTTCAATACTCCATATTATATTGTGATCAACAAAAGAGAGCATGAATTTGAAATAACTATTGTTCACCATTTATAAATGATGAAGCACCTTGGTTTTTACATGATTATGCATATGTGGATGTGACATTGATGACTTGCAAGTCGGGTATGACGATACCCTTCAAAAATATGATGTGTGATTGAAAAATTTAAATGAAATTTGAATGCATTGATTTTACATGAGAAAGGTGGATGCCCGAAGAAGGCGCTTGAGACACAAGGGCTCATCACTGGAATAACATGTTTGCCGACACGGAATATTGGAACCAGACTAAGCGATCTGTGTACTTGACTTCATGTCATTCCCAAATTGGGACTATAGGTAGGAGCCCGAGCCAAGTGATCTTGGGCACTATCATTGGGTCGAGACACCATGCTGTGTGGTCTTGAGTGTCTCTCCCTCACTTATACTCTAATATCGGCGGCAACCGAGTTTTGACAGTTGGTGTAAATTATGTAGGGTATTCCACCTAGCTTAGTTGCATTTTATTACTGTTGAGAAAAACTATTGCATTACACCCATGCGCTTTCAAATGATTTGATACGAAATTACTTTATAATGGCTCTCAACTATACTTTGTAAAAATATTATGTTTTGTTTTGATATCTCTGCGTGCCAGTACCTTTGTGCTGACCCCCTCGCCTCTCCAACTTCTCAGGTTCAAAGGCCCAGTATAGGGGTCAAGAGAACCAGTAGATCTTTCAGACAGAGTTGCAGAGACAAGTGGTGAGACTTCTATGTTTCGGAAGGTCTTATGTCCTGCAGTCCTTTTATCTTATATTAGTTTTCGGTCTGCTGGGGGCCTTGTCCCATTTTTCAGATAGTTACTTGTTTCAGTCATATAGTAGAGATTTCGCAGACGATTTTTGAGATGTTGATTGAGATTGTGGGACGTTATTCCCCATTATTGTTTTCATATGATTCTTGACCATGTTTCTGTTATATTGTGTTTCTTCCGCATTACTTTGATCATATGAATTAGGTGCATGATTACCAGACAGATAGGGGTGTTTCGGGCCTCAATGGTTCTAAATCCTCGTCACGGCCAGGCCCTGGTTCGGGTCGTGACAGAAAGAGTGGTTACTTGGTGTGTGTTTTGGAATTTGATTTGAACTATTTTGTTATTGGAACTATTTTTTTTTATTTGCAAGTCAGAAGCTAGCACAGATATTTGACGCTGCCATCAAGGGCATGGACGTTTGGTTTTACAATATCGATTCTGAAGCTATTTCCAATGCCCAAAAAATCTATTTCTAATAAGGGAAAATTTCAGAAATAGCAACTCTATAGTCTTAATTATAACTTTTATAGCAACAGTTTCATAATTACGAAAAATAGCAAATTATATTTGTATTTAAGTAAAATGTTGCTATATAAATACATATACAAATATATATGTATTACTCATAAATACATATACACAACTGAAAAATACATATTCTTCTATTACTATGAAGTGGGTAAAATATTGCTACTTTTGCTATAAGTTGTAATTTTAAAAAAAGTGTTGCTATTTATTGTAATTATAGTCTTAAGTATGTTAGTTTTTGTAATTTTTTCTTCTAATAATATACAAAATCAAGAATTACCACTTGATTTGACAAAATGTGAACAAGGAATGTGTCATGTGCTGACAACATGTGGAATGGGCTTCTGGGCAATTCTAATGTGGACCTCGACTTCAAAGCTCTATTCATTGGGCTGCCAAAATTCATTAATTGACCCAATTATGAGCATATTTGGGTGCCTATGTTGAAGCTTCTGGAGGACTATTATTCCTGCAAACAGTTTTTAGTCTTTGTAATTATCCTATTTTTATAATTTGTAATTATCCCTTAGTTAATGGGAAAACAGGACATATCGATAGTCTGTTATTCCTATTTTCCAGAAGAAGTGTGCAAACAATAGAAGTCCTAAATATGTTGAAGTTCTGTATAATAATTATTGTTCATACGATGTAGGAGTTTTAGTTTGATTGCAACAGAGTCATATAGATGTCTTGAATTGCAATATAAATGTGACATTTCATTCTCACAGTCACAGGTAATTATTCTTTCTTTTTTCTCTGAAACATGTCGAGATTATTATGTGTGTGTGTGTTTTTGGCTATTTACTTGGGCATGAGTACTACCACCAATGCAATCGAACCCAATAAAGAAAATACCAACGACGTGTTTTCTGCTTCTTCAATTCAGTCGTGGCTATGGTGGTGGTATCATCACCACCCACACCATCCACCTTCACTTCGATATTGGTGGTGGCTTCGTCACAAATACCACCCAAAAAACCCAACCCGTCCACCACACATGGCTCCATCCCCAGTTGATGATGCGGTTTCGCCACCGCACACGTCTCCATCCCCAGTTGATGACGATGACTTGTTATGCTTCAGTAAAAGCGAGATGAATGATATTTGTGACACAGATTTTGTCACCTCCGTCTATAATAAAAAAATGTCATTATCCAAACACTGTTGCAAAGCAGTTTCAAAAGTTCCAGAGCATTGCTTTATTCCAAGAGTTTGGGATGGTTGTAAACCTTGCTTTGGTACAGGGATACCACCTTTCATGAGAGAAGTGAGGAACTATTGCAGTCATCATCCTTAATTAGTCTTCTGGGTTTTCCTCTTTCCTTGTTTTTTGGTCGTTTAGGTTTTAGCTTTATTTAAAGGGTGGCAGTTAATAATACTTTCTGTTAACTTTTCCATAAATCTTTAATTAGTTCATTTGGATCTTCATCTCTATTTTACACTATCCTAACTATGGCTATGTATGTTTAGTAATTAGAGCTCAAACTGTTGCACTTGTTTTGCGGGCCTTTAAAGTACTCAAGCCTGGTTGATTCACTTATTCACCAAAGTCTTAAGGATGATCCAGAATTTGATCCTTGTCATGGAGCAATAGTTTTTTTTTTCTTTGGTTTTAAAACGATGTATTAGCATTAGCTTAAAACAGAAGAGAGTTCCACAGGGTTGTTCCCCTGTACAGACGAAATAGCAAAGTTAGAAGCATTTGTAGCCACATTCGTAAAGTAAAAGTTCCCATTTTATCCGCTTGTACTAGTACTTCAATAGATGAGGGAGGGGTATACAAAATGTGAGGAGGTCCAAATATCTGATCAGCTAGTCCAAGTTTTGCTAATGCATCTGCTACCATGTTTTGCTCTCTATAGATGTGGAGTGTCGGAGCTGCCTGGGTCACCTGCATCATAGACCGTTTTTGTTTTGTAATATGCGTGTTAGTTCGACGGCATCAACACCAATCTCAATTGGGTTTATATTGTTTGATGCAGCCAGCCTGATACGATATAAACTTGGATCGTATAAAAAAGAAGTCAAAAACAGTCCACCAACAAAGGAAAACCCGAGAGCAATACAAACACAATTCTCGGTTCCAACAACAACAAGAAACAAAGTGTAAATGACTAACAACAAGGGATGAACAACATTATAATAAGAAGAACAACACTAAGATAACAACAATCCAATGTTACAAGATTACAAGACACAACAAAAACCAACGGGTTCACTAGACAATACAAACTAAGACATGAAATGTAGAGATAGAAATTGAGACATACACTATTACAAGATTAGAAACTCAGGAACCCAAAGATATATTAAATCTAAGGACCCCTAGGACTTACAATAGCATCACCACACCCTTACGAAGACACGATAGGAATTTCACCGCTCAAGCACCAACTTTCCAAGTAATACACATTCACAAGTGAGTCCACACTTGCTCATGTCGTAGTTTCGGCCTAGGGAGGCCCTCTCTCTCTCAAGAAAAGTATTCTTTCATCAATATTTGACAACTAATGAGCTAAAACCCCAACATGTTTTTTATATAGGCTAATACAAATAATAGATAAAATAACAAAAGTGCCCCTTAGTATTAAATGGACAAAATGACGCCCATGGAGTGCAATATAAGGGCGGCTTTGGAGCCCTTTTCACACTTCAACTCGTACACTCAGTAGGTTGCATTCAACATACTAAAAAAATGTCCATCTTTATGATCGTGCTCGTATCACAGCTCAAGGCCTCTTTTGAGGGAGAGCAGTTCAGCTTGCAAAGGGGATACAGCTCAAGGCCTCTTTTGAGGGAGAGCAGTTCAGCTTGCAAAGGGGAAGTGCAGGGGCACGTTTCGTAGAAGCCCATCACCCAATTCCCATCATGGTCGCGAATAACTCTGCCTAGTCCTGCTTTCCTTAAAGTCCCATCACACGCACCATCTGTATTGAGCATAAAAACACCCGCACGTGGCGGTTCCCATCTGACAGGGATGTTAATACAGATTTTGCGTGACTGAGTGATCTCTTTGGCGCAGGATAAGTTGTATTCTAACTCTTGATTTTTGGGGGTATCAACATTAATTGGGTTGTTTTTCTGGCTGAAAGTGTTGCTATTTCTAGTAAGCCAGATTGCCCATAAACATTGGAGAATGAGGACACCCCATGTGGTAATGGTGTTGAAGGGAATGTGAGCAATATTCTTCGATAGCTGAATCCAATATATATTATTGAGATTTTGCAGATCAGGAAGGGAATTATTGGTGGCACGACTACCAATGTTGCTCCAGAAGTCAATGTTATTTGGGCATTAAAAGAATAAGTGGGTAATGGTTTCCCGCTAGAATTGCAGGAATGGCAAACCGGGCTGATGTTGAGTCCAATTTTGTTGAGATGGTCATTGGTGGGTAGTCTGTTATGGGCTAAGAGCCTAAGAAAAGTTTTTATTTTGTTGGGAGCCTCGGCTTTCCAGATATACTTAAAATTGGGTGGCGTTTGACCCTGCAGCTGAGCATTAGGATGTGCTATTATTTAATACATGCTAGATATGGTGAATCGGCCATCATTTGAAAACTTCCAGTAGGGGTGGTCGTCTCTATCAGAGATAGGAGGGGGATCTTGATAGAGGATTGTTTGGATTATGCTTTAGGGTAATGAAAAGGATAGTTTTGACATGTCCATTTGAGGTTACTTGGCACACTTTCAGCTTATCTACAAGGATAGTGAGTAGTCCATGGATAGTGCTCATGGATCCAGCAGTCCTTAAAGAAGGATGCTTTGTTCCCTTTGTGTATGGACCAAGATAGCCCCTTGGCACACTCCTTCCACCCCTTCCAAATATTGCTTCAGATTCTAGAGACAATTCTTTATTATTGCTTGTGTGGATGTCTCCTTTAAGGTATTTGGTAGTGAGAACTCTAGCACAGAAATTGTTAGGATTCTTAAAGAATCTCCATGCTAAACTAGCATGGATGGATTTCTTACAGTGCTCGTCTTGGTGGAGGCCCAAACCTCCATCTCTCTTATTTTTTGTGATGGTATTCCAGCTAAGAAGGTGTAGCTTTTTCTTATTGGCTGTTGTACCCCACACAAAATCCCTTTGGGTTTTCTCAATGGCTATAAGAATTTTTTTAGGAAGGATGTGGAGTTGCATGACATAGGAAGGGATGCCACTTAAGAAGGATTTTTCTAGCACGCATCTGCATGCCATGTTCAGCATATGGGTTTTCCATCCGGCCAGTTTTTTGTTCATGTTGTCCAGGATGAATTGGAAGTCAGCGTTGTTGGGTCTTTGGTTGAAAATTGGGAAACCTAGATATTTACTAAAGTTCTCGCTACTCTTAATGTTGAGAATGTTTGAGCATTCCCTGACGTTGGGAGCACTGCTATTATTGAAGAAGATCACCCTGGATTTTTCATAATTAATCTTCTGGCCTGAAAGAATACTGAACTTCTGAAGGACCGAGTTGATAGTTCTGCAATTTTGATGGTTTGCCTAGGCAAAGAGAGCTAGATCGTCAGCGAAGAAGAGGTGGGAGATTTTGGGTCCTTTGTGAGTGATGGAGACTGTTGTCCAAGCCTTGAGGGTGACTGTCTCTTCGATGATTCTGGACAGCTTTTCCATACAGCTTATGAAGAGGTAGGGTGATATAGGGTCGCCCTGCCGGATGCCCCTGGTAGGTTCAAAGAATTGTGAAGGTTTTCCATTGATGAAAATGGAAATGGAGGAGGTAGTGACAAATGACATGATGAGGCGAATGAGATTTTTAGTGAAGTTGAAATAGAAAAGAGAATCATAGATGAAAGACCATTTTATTCTGTCAAACGCTTTTTCAAGGTCAATCTTAAGAATCATATTTGCTCTCTTCCCTTACATTTTCCTGAAGTAAGTGATATATTCTTGCACAATAATGGCGTGGTCTACTGCTCTCCTATTTGACAAGAAGCTGGATTGAGAAGGGCCAATGATAGAGTCAAGATGAGGCTTGATTCTATTGATAATGATTTTGGTGATTAGCTTGTAGGAAGTATTGCACAAGCCAATGGGTCTGAAATTTCTAATTGAACAAGCGTTTGTGCCTTTAGGAATGAGACAGAGGAAAGTGGTATTGTATTATGTGGGAAATCTTGGATTCTCTAAAGACTTTGTGACAGAAAGTTATGATTTTATCTCGACCAAGTCCCAAAAAATTTTTGGAAAAAGAGAGGGTGGAGGCCGTCTGGGCTAGGAGCCTTTAGAGGGTGGAAGGATTTTAGAGCAGAAAGGATTTCACTATCTCTAATAGGCCTAGTCAGTTGGGATTTGGCTTCTTCTATTAAGCCATGTCCCAGGACACCAGAGGTGTACTTGATCCTTTTTGAATTGGTGTGCTCGGAGGTGTACAACGTTGTGAAAAAGTTGAGGATATGATTGGTGATGTCTTCACTACCCTGAATTAGGTTTCCGAAATCGTCGTTGAGGGAAAAGATCCTATTTCTTCTCCGTCTATTGAGGGTGGATGCATGGAAAAATTTGGTGTTTGAATCTCCCTCAGTAAGCCAAGAAATTCTAGATTTCATTTTCCAAAAATTCTCTTCACACAAGAGGAGCGAGTTGTATTCATCTAGAAGGTCAGATTCTAATTGCTAGAGAAAAACACTGTGATGGTAACTAGCAGATCTTTGGATTCCGTCAAGTCTAGCTAAGACTCTTTTGATTTTTCGAAAGATATTACCAAAGATAGTAGAGTTCTAGTGGCTAGCTTCTTTTTGGAACTTAACAATGGCTTTATGAAGGAATTGTTCAGAACTGAAGCAGGAAAACACCAGACTGTTGAAAGTGTGGTGAGTACACCACATAGGCTCAAACCTAAAAATTTTGTTTTGAGAATGGTGTCTGTTGTTGGTGATGTTGACAAGCATGGGAGAATGATCAGATTTGGTCCTTGGTAGGTGCATGACAATAGTCTCAGGATAATGACTTATCCAGAGGTTATTAGCCAGGTATCTATCAAGTCTTTCCAAAATGAGCTGCCTTCTATTTCTATGACGCTTATTAGTCCAAGTGTATTTATTACCTTTAAAGCCTAGGTCAATCATGTGACATTGGTTAAGGCACTCTCTGAAGGCATTTGCCCTATTTACATTGATGGGGGATCCACCTAACTTATCATTAGCTTCTAAAATTTCATTAAAGTCCCCGCCGATAAACCATTCACCACTATACCTCTTAGCTATGTCACAGAGTTCATCCCAGAGCAAGGTACAAGCGTGATAGGCAGGACTAGCATAAATAGCAGAAAAAAGCCAAGGTTTGTAGTCAGGTCTAACCTTAATCATCACATGAATGCCTTGAGCTGAGGTAGAGAAATTGTCAACCTGCAGTACAGTCTATAGAGGATCTAAAAAACCAGCCAGAAATGAAACAAGTTGTATGAAGGCTACGTGTTGTGCATGATAAGAGCATGGTGAAGAAATTAGTTACCCCTATAGAAATTAGTCTGCATCTTTTGTACTCATAAAACATCAAAGACCATTAACTAATCAAAAAAGTAAAAAAAAAAAAAAAAAAAAAAAAAGAGCATACACCATATACTAAAAGGAAACAACATTTTCACTAGTAAAATGTTTGAGTACTTTCTACACTTATTATATTACATTCCATAAGAATATATAGCGTTGTAGTTTCACTAACTCAATTGCAATTGGACTTCAGGGTTCAGTTAGGCCAAATTTAATTGTTATCATAATAATTAGGAGTGTCAATAATTTTTGAACAACTGACTGACCTATCTAGAACCGATTTTTAGATA
Organism: Capsicum baccatum var. pendulum; assembly: GCA_030864225.1. NCBI lineage: Eukaryota > Viridiplantae > Streptophyta > Magnoliopsida > Solanales > Solanaceae > Capsicum > Capsicum baccatum. The sequence goes on from CM061550.1 coordinate 12,502,375, forward strand.
TTTTTTTAACAAAATCGACAATTTTTATATAAATTCATAATCGTGCCGAATGATTAGGTTGGTTTTTATTTTATAAAATTAATTGAAAAAATATAAAATCGTCTCAAATAATATACGTGTAAAATATATTTATATATTAAGTTTAAAAGTAATACAATATTAAGAGAATTTCTTTAGATACAGCGTAGTGGAAGTGACTACAAGTAGCAACATAATTAACACTTAAAATCCTAAAACACTTAAAGTTAAATTAAGGAAAAATTACTTAAAACAGCACCTTAACTTTTTAATATTACTTAAAATCCATCTACTAAACTAATTACAAAAATCTCTTCTAAACCACTTTACACGCTATTTTTCTGATACATTACTATCCACTTCAATACACAACAAACAACTCCTAAAATTTCGCCTTAAATCATGATTTCATTGATTTAGATTACTCTAAATCCCATGTTTAATGCAAAACAGTCTTCCATTTGAAGTAATGGTCTTCCATTGACGCAAACTACTCCAGAAATTCTGTATTTGATTTTTATGTTTATTAGTTTTAAAATTGGTCAATGGAAGATAGTTTATTAGTTTATTTGATTTTCTGTATTTGATAGTGGAAGTTTCTCATTAGTTTTTCTCATTAGTTGTAAACGATGCATATCTTTGATTTTCTCATTAGTTTATTAGTCTATCAATGGAAGATAGTTTATTAGTTTATTTGATTTTTCGTATTTGATAGTGGCTTTTTCTCTTTAAGTTTATTAGTTTTAACATTGGTCGTCCATTGACGCAAACGATCTAACAATGATGAAGAAGTTACGGGATGCTGTTAAAAATAATGAAAAAAAACTTTTTGTTGTTGTTTCAAAGAGATAAAAGAATGTTGTTTTAAAGAGAAAAAGAAATAGAAAGGAAGTTGCGAAAAGAGATTCACTATCAAATATATGATTTTTATGTATTTGTTAGATGAATTTCGCCCATATACATTATAATTATGTATCATAATACAAAATATAACAAACGATAATATAAACGATGTATCCAATATATAGCTGTAATGTTACAGAGACATTGCATTTTTTATGATACATAGTAAAAGTTGTATGTGTTTTGGGTTTTTTTAACCTGATACATTAAATATATTGAATTTGATACATAGATCAATTTTTACTGAGATATTGCATGTTTTCTAATACATACTGAAATTTGTATGTAATTTGGGTTCTTTTACACCTGATACATTCAATATATTGAATCCAATACATAGATCTAACTTAATAAAATATTTTATTATTTCTAATACATAGTAAAAGTTGTGTATGTTTTGGATACTTTTACACCTGATTCAACCAATATAATAATGTTATTTATGTTAAGAAATATATTATAAAAATAAATATATCTTTATTATTCTATTGCGCTATATTATGTTCAATATTTCTGAATGCACGGGATGAAATATGTTATCAAATTCATTCCACCTCATCCTATGAGGTTTGGTAGTTCGTGCAATCATAAATTTGCTATTGATATTAACAATTTTTTGGATAAAAGTACTCAAATTATTAAGCAGACATGCTTTGGTGTATTTATTGATATGTCCAAATCGAATTTGTAAGGACAAATAATCAAATGCATGTTGATGTTTGAGCTTGTATAAGATAATCCAAATGATTTACATGTTTATGTAAAGGAAATATACTATAAAATTAAATTCTATAATACATCAAAATGTACCAGGTCTCAAATGAAATATACTACAATATTGTTTAAACAATATTCAAAGTTAGACCAACTAAAAACAAAGCAACAAATTAATCAGAATATGTGAAACATGCTATGTATCTTGAAATATAAATATCAATTCTCTTTCGAAAAGAAGTCATAGATGCATCTTTTGTTACCTGATACATTAAATATAAGCAGTAACATTTCATATTACAACACCAATATACCATCATTCGAGCTACATTACAAATTCGAAAACATTATTCTTGAACTCAACATAAACCTTTACTTCATTGTCTTTCGAATCATCATTGGCGATGAATTTTCTTTGACAACGCATCTGGCGTTGATTTTTTTCTTGATTATCAATACCAAATTTGATTGTGATTGTCGAAATCAACTCAAAAACAAAATAGTTTCTCCAACAACAATTTCATTACTTTTATATTTTTCATATTGAAATTTATTCATTCAAACACTGTAAAATCTCAACAGAATGGAGATGTTCATAACATATTCAAAATAAAGAAATCAGAAAAAGAAAACATATATGAGAGAATTTGTTTTCTGAAATTTTCATTGAAGGGGATTGTTTTTTGAAATCAATCTCAAAAAAGAAATCTTTTCTCCAACAACAATTTCATTACTTTTGTATCATTAATATTGAAATTGATTCATTCAAACACCGTAAAATCTCAACTGAATGATAATCGGTGATGAATTTACTAGTTTCAATTTCTGATACATACAAAGCGTATTGATTATTACACTCAACAACGGCAAGTGCAGATGCATCTGATTCTATTCCTTCGACACACATAACCGCACCAGTTTCAACATCAAATTCTCGATCTTTAGTCGATTTATTCCTTGTCGTAATGCATAACGGATATATTATAAAATCTGTAAATATTTTTTTAACTCAACGTAAACCTTAATACCATTGTCGTTTCTAATAACCATTGGAGTCATATTTCCGTCAACAATATAATGAACATCTATATTTTTCTTCATTTGATCTATGTCAAGCTCCGAATGCAATAACAGAAATCAACCTGAAATACGACACACTTTCGCTAACTACAATTCCATCACTTTTGTAATTTTCATAAATAATTTCGTTTTGTCAGATATCAGAATGTCTCAGCAGAATTGAAATATTCATGACGTTAAATTGTATGAAAGTGTTGTCAAAAATAAGTTTTCTGAAGCAAATAGATGAAAAAAATGAAATAGGCATTCAAATTTTTTTTTTTAAAAAAAGATCTGTTACGTGATTTATGTATTACAAAACGGCAACTCCTATATTTAAGGGATTTGATCAAACAATCTTCTGCTTAATTACCGGTTATTAAATATGATAATTATCTTAAAATAATGTATCATACAATAATAAGTAATGTATCAGAAATGGAATTTTCAGTAATATTTTAAAAAGTTGGGAGAGATGGTAAATATATATATGAAACACTTGGGGTTTACGCTATTTACACTTAAATTAATGCATCTCGTCTCTCGAGATGTAACTAGCAAGCTACAAGGTACCCCAACAATCTTTGTAACAAGCTGTAAGTTAGTATTTGATATTTTTCCTCTCTTATGATCTAGATTTCTCTTATTAGATACCTAATTTAAGTAGACTCCGTTCTTAAGTTTTATCTTGACTAACTTCTTTTCATTTATGTGATCTAAATTATATTTTTTGTCTTTGCTTAATAATGTTTTACACTATTGTAAGTTAATACAGCGAATTTCTGTTCTTGTATATTTTATATTTTATTGGTTCATCACCTTTTAGATAATAAAATTGTCTAGAGAGTTTTTGTCAAAGTCATATACAAGTATACATTGTAATGTTTTCTAACTTTTATATATTCATTAGAAAAATATCGAAATTTAACCGAACCATACCGACACCAGAGAGAAACCGAGATGATGGGATGGTTTTCAAAAGTCTAGTTTTGATTATATAAAATAAAATAAAATAACCAAAAAAACTAATATCATATAACTAAAAATTACATATATACACAAGGTAACTTTTACCTTATTATATAAAATCCCATATTGGAAAAGAAATTACAAAAACTTCAAAGTAATTACATAAATCCCTTAAATTCACTCTCTCTCTCTCTCATCCCCCTCATACATATCAAAATACCATATTTTGCTCCTATTTTATTGCATTGATTTTTGTTCCATACTAGTTTAGATGTACGCGCTCCGCGCGTGTACCTCACTTTATTGAGTTTAAACGTTATACTAAATAGGATATTTGTTTAAATAATAAATGTGAATACAATAATTAAATTCAACATCTTTTGGAGAATCTATTTAATTAAACCTAACCTTTATCAAAAAAATTTGTCAACGTTAATTGACATTCATCTATCACCTATAAACTGCAGCAAAATAATACGATGATAGAGACATTAAAACAATATAATTAAATCTAACATTTACACAAAAAATTTCTCAAAGTCGTCTGACACTCATCTACCACTTGTAAACTATAACAAAATAATACGATGATAGAGATATCAAAATAACACAACTAAACTTTACCTTTATACAAAAAAAAATTGTCAAAATAGAAATATAAAAATAATACAATTAAACCTAACCTTTACCTAAAAAAGTTCCGCAAAGCCGACCGACATTCGTCTACCACCTGTAAATTCATCTACGACCTATAAACTACAGTAAAATAATACAATAGTGATCACAAAGCTTAAGTAAACCGATTTCTTCTCTAGTTTAACGTGCATCTCAATATTTATAGAAGTATTTTCTTAGTATAGTCCTATATTAGGAGTTTTTTTTCTATATTATTTTAGAAGTATTTTTCTAATTGATCACTACAAAGAAAAATATTAATTGATTCTCCTTTCATATATTTTAGGAGAGTCTAGTTAATATAATAAAAATAATTAAATAATAAATTAAAAAAATAGTGAAAAGATAGTTATGTCTACAGGAGGGTCCTTTAAATAAGGACAAAAAGTTAAAATCACTTTTTTAAGGACTTCACACTTTTAATATATTATAGATATAGATTATAGATTATAGATATATAAGGTAAAATTCTAATTAATTTAGGAATGTTAAATATTATGATTTGTTACTTACATAAAATAAGGACTTTAACTAATTTGTTAGAGTTTATGTATAATTAAAATTTTAGGAAAAGACCATTGAATTTGAAACTAAAAAAAGTAAAGAAAGGAAAAAATAAAATAAAAAGGTACGTTTTTGCCTTTTTGGCTCTACACGTTTTTTCCTTTTTGAGTATTATAAATTTTGTAATATATGTTAGCGTTTATGTATAATTAGAATTTTATTTGAGGAATATAGGAGTTTTAATAATTTATATAAAAAAAAATATTAAATTTTGGACTCCTATTTAACTTATAATAAGTTCTTTATTAAAATTCAAAAATACTTATAAGGTAGTAGAAAAATACGAAAAAGATTTGTAAGGAAAATTTTTCGAAAAAACGGCAATGCTTTGGGAATGTAGGGGAAATTCTTTTGGATTTTTCTTTAAATATAGTATTAGAGTATTAGGGTTTAATATAAATTAGTGTTTATGTATAATTTTTAAAGGTTTTTATTTTTTAGTTGATCTAGAATTCTTAAACTAATGAAAAAAATATTAATTGTCATTAATTTTGATCTCTTCTAATAAGGAAAGGTTTTAGCATAAATATATTTTATTAATTTTCAAATTTTAAATATTAGAAAAAATAGTAAAAAAATGATTTTGCCTAAAGCAAAAACTTTTTATGAAGGGCAAAAAGTTCAAACGATATTTCTAAGGTTCTTTACTCTTTTAATATACAATAGATATGTGCTCCTTTATTTACGTCTACAATCATGCTTATGTAATGTTAATACTCTCTCATTCCCTCTTAACTTTTATAATTGGAATTGAAGATGTACACTTTCAATTCACGTAATAAAGGAAATTGAATCATTCTTTTTCTTTATTATCGTGTAGCCAATGTAATATTACAATAACACTAAGTTTTCCTTAAAATTATTATACTCTTGTAAATAATTAATGTATAAGGTGAATATTTTATATGTATAGAGTGATATAATACGTTTTGAAAAAATTTTATTTTAATGTATAATATATCAGACATTATACATTACTTATTTTTGGAAGACTAATGTATAATATAATTCTTCTGCTATATATTTCATTATGTTATACTTGAAGAAGTTCTTATTACATTTAAGAGGCATTTTATGTATTATTTGGTATTATACAATTAGAAAGTATTAATATTGTATAAGGCTACATTATATCTCCTGATAAGGATACAGAAGTATACATGTTTATTGTTAATACTTAAATGTATAGTATGACATTATACATTACTGCACATTATTTTTTAAATGTATAATGTGCCCACATACATGTGCAACTATTGTATAATGTTATCTTTTAAATTTCAACTTATCCGTTATTTGCATTGATTCAATAAATACATCACATATTGAATAATAAAACTGAATATATTATTTGGATATATATTATTCTCATTTAACTATTTTGTTAACTGATGTTTATTTTTTCATGAATTTTAAATTATTTATAATAAATTTATATGATTCCGTGAATGAAAGATAATTTCTTTCGTCAAAATATATTTTGAAAATCAATTTTCTAGGAGTTTAATGGATCATATCAATGTGAACACAAATAATCCATACGTATTAATATTACTCCTACTAAAGTAAAGGAAAGAGAATGAAAAAAATAAATACTCTTACTAGATTTTATATTATTTTATGTTGTTGTTACATAATTTTTAAAAAGGTTTTAATTAAAATAATATTTTATTATTGTTTATGTAATTTATTACTATTAAAAATAGTATAAGAAGAAAATAATAAGACTTTTATATTTGTTAAAATGAATAAACAACATAAAATATTGTAAATGAGAACAATTAATAGTGATGTTTAAGATTTTTTTGAATTTAAATTTCAGTTACTATATTAAATCATACACCACATAATGACAGATAATTAATTGCGTTAATTAAGATAGAGAAAAATATTATTTGTTTCTTTTTTCATAAATATAGGCAAATTTATTTTATCATATATTGTAGTAATGTATAAGAGCTTACCTAAAGTATAAATATATTTTATAAATTAGGAAAAGAGAAAGCCTAACGGAATTATATGTAAATACTTTCGAATTTATATGTTTTATACATGATATAAAGTTTACAACATAACCGTCTGAACTGTACCATTGACACCCCAAATATTAATGGAACCAACACATAATGGGCCACATACAAATTGCAACAATACTCTCGTGAGTCTTGTTTGTGAAAATTCTAGCAAAGCCGAAGTTGGTTAATTTAATTTCTTTGCAAGACAAACAGCTTGTACCATGGATGATGTTACATTATGAGTTATCGTGCTTTCTATTGGCCATAGTAAATTTATAAACCATATTTATCAAACATAGTGCGAGTTTAAATAAATAACAAAATGTAGGTGGGGTTTCTGAAATTCGCCTCATATAAGTGATACCACAGTTTTTGAGATGATAAAAAAATATTTGATATTAGCTTGGTACGTTTGGTTATTATCTAAACTATGACTAAGTATGTTTAGTAAACAGGCCTCAAACTGTCACACTTGTTTCATGGGTCAGTATGTTACTAAAGTCTTGAGGATGATCCAGATTTTGATCCTTGGGATGGAGCTATAATTGCACAGCTTGCAGTACAGTAGTATGCATGATCTACAAAAAAAATGGCTAGAAATGAAATAAGTTGCGATCGTCTGAAGGCCTTACGTGTTGGGCAGGATCGGAGCATGCTGAAGAAATTAATGTGCATCTTTTGTATAGAAATTATGTGCATTTTGTAGTGATAAAACATCAAAGACCATTAACTAATCAAAAAAGTTAATGAACAAAAATGCAAAAGTAACATGAAGCATATACTAAGTGGAAACAACATTTGTACTATAATCAAATGAGTAACATGAAGCATATACTAAGTGGAAACAACGTTTGTACTATAATCAAATGTTTTGAGTACTTTCTGCACTTACTATACTGCAGTTTATATTGAACGCATTAATACTAGAATTTGGAGTCTTGTAGTTTCACTGGAGTAAAACAACTGCAATTGGACTTCTCACAGAGTGCCTATTAGAAGTCCACTTCAAAAATCCCTCAACAATCTCAACATTTGAGCTATTGGTTGTTTTGGAAAATGTCGCTTGGTATGTTAACTTCTGGTTCAGCTGGGAGAAACTTAGTTCGGACGGTTCAACTTCCACGACAACTCCTTTTGGTGAAGCTATCTCCACCTTGTAAGATGATATAGCATCACCAACGGTGGTCACGGTTCTGGTATATGTCTGAGGAGTTGATTCAAGTCCGATGGAAAATGAAGGATAATTTAATTGTCCTTCAGGGATACTTTTCAACTCCGAGCAATTCACCTTGCGTTGCAACAGGTTACCAACCTGTTGATTTGTGTAGTTCAAACCACAAAAATAAGGTACATAGTCCTCAAATGGGGTATCATAAATTAGTCCAGGGTCATTTGCTCTCGATGGATTAACGTGCCCTGCACCAATTGCATAGACATTAGCACGACGAAGCCTTTCATCTAGCATTGGACTATTGGCAAGGTTTAATGTGTCAGCGGTTGTCATCATTGCAGATTTAATAGCTGTAGAAGACCAATCAGGATGTGCACTCTTCAGCAAAGCTGCTACACCACTAAGGTGAGGACAAGACATTGAGGTGCCTGAGATCATATTGAATGTGGATTTTGTCTCTTTGTTTTCATCAACGGATGTAGGCCAAGCTGCAAGGATATTAACACCAGGACCAATTATGTCAGGTTTCAAGATGCCAGGACTAGCTTGACTTGGTCCCCGAGCAGAAAATGCGGCAACAATGGGAGCATTTTTATCTCCAATTATCGTTCCCTGGAACGTGATTGTAGCAACAGGGTTCGATGTTGAGTTCATATATGCAAGAATTTTTAGTCCATCTGCAGCTGAAACATCCATTGCTGGAAGAACATGAGCATCAGCTGATTTAGTGACACCATAACGTGAAGGGTTGATGACAATCATGCCAACACCTCCAGCATCTTTTACTGCTTGGCCTTTCTCAACATTGGTAATGCCATGGCCTGCTAGACATATGACTATTTTTCCTCTTATAGCAGGGTCAGTAAGTGATCCTGGTATACAATAAGGGGTTTCAAATACATCAGTTGTATTTTCACCAGCATCAAACAGAGTGAAGAATGTTGAGTTGGAAAATTTTGGACTATAAGAAGATTCTCCTTCAAATTCCTCTCTATTTCCAAGCTTAACAGTTGCTTTTATCTTTCTATCAAGTGTGCTGGCACCTACCGTGAGAATCCACGGAGCTGCATTTCCTACTGTGGCAAACGAAGGACCACTATTGCCTGCAGCGCAGCTTACAAATATACCTCTTTTCGTTGCACTATATGCCCCCAGAGCAATACTGTCATCATAGAAAGGTTTTGGACTTCCACCAAGGGAGATTGAAAGAATATCTACCCCATCATCAATAGATGCATCGATGGCAGCTAAAATATCGCTGTCTGAACAACCGCCACTAGCACCACATACCTTATATATAGCTATGTGGGCAAGAGGGGCAACACCAACTGCAGTGCCATTAGCATTCCCATATACATTAGCACCATTCACAAAGGCTCCTGCAGCTGTACCCGCTGTATGTGTACCATGTCCATTATCATCTATTGGGGAACCATTGGCAAGTTGGTAAGACCTTGCTCCAATGAGCTTGTTGTTACATTTGTTCGTGAAATTGGACTCACAAACTCCTTTCCATTTAGCAGGAGGAGGAGGCATCCCAACATCGCTAAACGAGGGATGGTCAGGTGAGATTCCACTATCTATAACTCCGATGATCACGCCTTTCCCATAGTTGGAATCCTTCCACAAGCCCATGTTCTGCTGCAAACCAAGAAAGCTTGAAGTATGAGTAGTTTGCAAAGACAAAATCCTCTGTTTACGTGCAGAGACAAAGCCCTGTTTCGTCTCCATTTCCTTCACTTGTGAGGCAGTTAATCTTGCTGCAAAGCCTTTCATCACATTGTGATAGGAATAGATCATTCTAGCAGGCTTTTCGTTTCCACTAGAGCTCATTGCTGTAGTTTTAGGCAAAAAAGAAAGGTAATAGCTCTCTAAATCCATTAACGATGATTGAGTAGAAATTAGGGTTTCAGGTGATTCAACATGGACTATATAAGTCTCTAGATCAGTCTGAATACTAGGCCATGGGAAAGAACAAAAGATCAAAATAAGAAAGATTTTCAAGAATCCCATGGCTGCAAATACAAGAACTTATGATGTATTTGGAAAGTGTATTTGATGAGTTTATATACTTTGAAGCAACTGTTGTTTTTGTTCTTGAACTATTCCAAGTGCATGACTTTATTTTTGCCAGAATATTTATTGCGGAAAAAACGAACTATGTGGAGAAGAAAAGTAAAAGTACTAAAGGATAAGAAAAACAAGACCACTAAGTGTGAATGAGACTAGCTAAATGTACTGTATTCTATGAAGTGATAGCTTTTTCAGAAGACCATCCACTGGAAATTTGTTCTTGAGCAGTTCTAATGATGTCTTGGGACAAGTTTAATTATAATTGGAAGAACATGAATATCTTTCTTAATACAAATGTTTCCCTGCTAAATCACTTAGTAATAAAAAAGTTGCAAGTATTCTGTCTAAATGAAAGACAACTAGCTTGATATGGAAGAGTAGTTGTTCTCAAAAAACATATATTTGAGAACCTTCTTCGAATAAATAATCGCGCTTAAGCAGAAAATAGATAATATACGTATTTAATGCAAGTATAATATGTGTATAATCTTGTATAATCAATGTATAATCTATGTACGTCAATAAGGAAAAGTAAATAGTGAATTTGGCTGGCTATTTATGTGAAAATCCCTTCTTCTTTTTTTCTATCAGGATTCGGGCTAAAATCTACGTATGCGCCTACCGACTGTTTAATTGATAAAAAGCACTATGTGGTCCGAACGGATGTTTACACAAAGTTATTTCTGACCAGTATTCTGAATGTCAAAGTGAAGAAATTCAACCAAGCACAGGTAAACGGAGAAGAATAACTATGACTCAATGAAGTTGTTGGACTCAATGAATCGTCCTGCTTATAAGCTGGGGGTGAGTTAGACCCAAAATAGGTTCATTTATTTTATCATTATATCAAAATCGTATTCATCCCAATTTAGCAGTTCTTGATTCGCCCAATATTAGGACTCAAATTACATTATCCACAATTCAGTTGACCGACACAAAAAAAGTTTTTAGTCCCACATTGACTATTTAATGATGAGATTATCTCTTTATATGATCGTAAACAATCCACTCTATTAACCACCTTTAGTGGTTCAATTATAGTTTAGTTTCTTTGCAAGACTAAACTTGTGTGACACAATGATGTTACATTGGTTCCCCATAATTGTGGAAATTGGACTTGGTTTTTTGACATGCATAGTTGGCATGCCCTACTTCCTACGTAAAATTCTACTACTTTGGCTATAGATTTCTCAATTGGCCACAACATGTTAAAAGGTGTCAATCTGAATTATTTACAACATCTTTCTAGGAAACTCACAGGAATAATATCTCTATTATTTTTCTTGTCCTATTAGTAAGTCTAGGTCAGCGTCCCAATTACTTTTTGAAGTCACCAAACACTTCAACTTTCGTTTAAGGAAAAAATAAAATGTTTGATCAATCAATTATTTATAAATTCTAATTTAGTCCTTATAAAGACATATTTAATATTCAATTAATTGAGATGTTTGTCTTTGGTCCTTTGGTAAAGAAATATGTTATAATTAGAATATTTTTAGAACTATATTAGGGTCGAATATATAGTAATGGTACAAACTTGACATAGCACATAGATAATTAAGTGGTGGAATATTTGATAATCATGGTGAAATTGTAAATATTCACAAGCAAAGGGATAGAAGTGCACGATTCAATAAATTGAAGATCAAATATACTTATTCAAATATAAGAAGAACTCAAATAAGAATTTATTAATAATTGAGGGATTATAAGTGCTATTAACCTTTCCTTTTAGATTAGGTGACACAAAATATAAAAAAGTAAATATTTTTAAAAAATGAGAAAATCAAACATAGATTTAATATTAAAATTATTTATCTGTACAATGCAATTTTCTCACAATAGAGTGTCATGGCAAGGGTGGCTCTGCCACTTTTACGACCCAATTCTTCTCAATCAAGCAGCTATATGTTTTATTTTTTATTTTTCACAATCTAATATATATGCAGTTCATTGATCCGATTAATTTTAGATTCTCCACGTAGAGTCTACTAAAGACAGTAGAGGATTGGAACTACTACGGGGTCGTTTGGTAAAGTAATATATGTATTGCTTTGTCCTTGAACTATTCACGTTAACTTAAACTTTTTTACTCCACAACATAGTTTAAGCATCTATGAAAGGGATCGCTAACACTAGCAGAGTTAGAATTTACCAACGAATGCAAAATATGAAAAAATAAGCATACAAAGAAGATAAAAGGATTCAATATCTATTACACATATATAGAAGATAATAATGTTAATCTAACGACTAGCTTATATAGTATAATTTTTTATGAAAGAAAATTCAAATGAACTCCTAGCTATCACGTGATTCCGCCTTTGATTGTTAAAATGTTCTACTTATTACGCGTTAAACTCACTATGAGACTTTCTAGATTATTTTCATTGAAGTATTTTTAATGTGTGGAAAAAACGAAAAAGAACCATGATTGAAAGAAAAAGTAGTAGTACGTAAAAAGACGGGAAAAAGAAAAAGACCACATTAAAGTGTGAAGGAAAGACTCATAGAGAGCTGTTACTGTTACCTGTTGGAATCACTGATTAAAATCATAAACAACATGTGCAGAATTTAACTGGAAATTCCATAAGGTCTTAGCAACTGAAAACAATACTGAATTATTGTTTTAAAACGTCTAAATACATGTCGTCAATACTAATAAAGTGACTGATAATAACAATCGAAAAACTGACTAACTGTCTGTGCTAGTCTAAAAGTCTCTAAACTGACCGAATGTTGAGTTGATGGGACAAGCCCCCAACTAACTCCGACTGACTACTGAACTGAAAACATGAAAATAAACATAATCCAACAAGCCCCCAACTAACTCCGACTGACTACTGAACTGAAAACATGAAAATAAACATAATTGGTCCTCGAAATATGAGGACTCACCACGGCTGCTGCTGCTGATGCACTGGAATATCTAAATGTGATCGGAAACCTGAGCGTACGAACCTATGATATAAACATCATGATCACAAAGCTTAAGTAAACCGATTTCTTCTCTAGTTTAACTTATAGAAGTATTTTCTTAGTATAGTCCTATATTAGGAGTTTTTTTTCTATATTATTTTAGAAGTATTTTTCTAATTGATCACTACAAAGAAAAATATTAATTGATTCTCCTTTCATATATTTTAGGAGAGTCTAGTTAATATAATAAAAATAATTAAATAATAAATTAAAAAAATAGTGAAAAGATAGTTTTGTCTATAGGAAGTTCCTCTAAATAAGGACAAAAAGTTAAAATCACTTTTTTAAGGACTTCACACTTTTAATATATTATAGATATAGATTACAGATTATAGATATATAAGGTAAAATTCTAATTAATTTAGGAATGTTAAATATTATGATTTGTTACTTATATAAAATAAGGACTTTAACTAATTTGTTAGAGTTTATGTATAATTAGAATTTTAGGAAAAGACCATTGAATTTGAAACTAAAAAGAGTAAAGAAAGTAAAAAATAAAATAAAAAGGTACGTTTTTACCTTTTTGGCTCTACACGTTTTTTCCTTTTTGAGTATTATAAATTTTGTAATATATGTTAGCGTTTATGTATAATTAGAATTTTATTTGAGGAATATAGGAGTTTTAATAATTTATATAAAAAAAATATTAAATTTTGGACTCCTATTTAACTTATAATAAGTCCTTTATTAAAATTCAAAAATACTTATAAGGTAGTAGAAAAATACGAAAAAGATTTGTAAGGAAAATTTTTCGAAAAAACGGCAATGCTTTGGGAATGTAGGGGAAATTCTTTTGGATTTTTCTTTAAATATAGTATTAGAGTATTAGGGTTTAATATAAATTAGTGTTTATGTATAATTTTTAAAGGTTTTTATTTTTTAGTTGATCTAGAATTCTTAAACTAATGAAAAAAATATTAATTGTCATTAATTTTGATCTCTTCTAATAAGGAAAGGTTTTAGCATAAATATATTTTATTAATTTTCAAATTTTAAATATTAGAAAAAATAGTAAAAAAACGATTTTGCCTAAAGCAAAAACTTTTTATGAAGGACAAAAAGTTCAAACGATATTTCTAAGGTTCTTTACTTTTTTAATATATAATAGATATGTGCTCCTTTATTTATGTTTACAATCATGCTTATGTAATGTTAATACTCTCTCATTCCCTCTTAACTTTTATAATTGGAATTGAAGATGTACACTTTCAATTCACGTAATAAAGGAAATTGAATTATTCTTTTTCTTTATTATCGTGTAGCCAATGTAATATTACAATAACACTAAGTTTTCCTTAAAATTATTATACTCTTGTAAATAATTAATGTATAAGGTGAATATTTTATATGTATAGTGTGATATTATACATTTTGAAAAAATTATATTTTAATGTATAATATATCAGACATTATACATTAATTATTTTTGAAAGACTAATGTATGATATAATTCTTCTGCTATATATTTCATTATGTTATACTTGAAGAAGTTCTTATTACATTTAAGAGCCATTTTATGTATTATTTGGTATTATACAATTAGAAAGTATTAATATTGTATAAGGTTACATTATATCTCCTGATAAGGATACAGAAGTATACATGTTTATTGTTAATACTTAAATGTATAGTATGACATTATACATTACTGCACATTATTTTTTAAATGTATAATGTGCCCATATACATGTGCAACTATTGTATAATGTTATCTTTTAAATTTCAACTTATCCGTTATTTGCATTGATTCAATAAATACATCACATATTGAATAGTAAAACTGAATATTGTATTTGGATATATATTATTCTCATTTAACTATTTCGTTAACTGGTGTTTATTTTTTTCATGAATTTTAAATTATTTATAATAAATTTATATGATTCCGTGAATGAAAGATAATTTCTTTCGTCAAAACATACTTTGAAAATCAATTTTCTAGGAGTTTAATGGATCATATAAATGTGAACACAAATAATCCATACGTATTAATATTACTCCTACTAAAGTAAAGGAAAGAAAATGAAAAAAATAAATACTCTTATTAGATTTTATATTACTTTATGTTGTTGTTAAATAATTTTTAAAAAGGTTTTAATTAAAATAATATTTTATTATTGTTTATGTAATTTATTACTATTAAAAATAGTATAAGAAGAAAATAATAAGACTTTTTTATCTGTTAAAATGAATAAACAACATAAAATATTGTAAATGAGAACAATTAATAGTGATGTTTAAGATTTTTTTGAATTTAAATTTCAGTTACTATATTAAATCATACACCACATAATGACAGATAATTAATTGCGTTAATTAAGATAGAGAAAAATATTATTTGTTTCTTTTTTCATAAATATAGGCAAATTTGTTTTATCATATATTGCAGTAATGTATAAGAGCTTACCTAAAGTATAAATATATTTTATAAATTAGGAAAAGAGAAAGCCTAACGGAATTATATGTAAATACTTTCAGATTTATATGTTTTATACATGATATAAAGTTTACAAAATAACCGTCTGAACTGTACCATTGACACCCCAAATATTAATGGAACCAATACATAATGGGCCACATACAAATTGCAACTGTAGGGCTACAGAGTGTGGAAGCGTGATAAATTCAACCAAAGATTCCGAGAAATTAATAAAAACAGTAAAATTGACACCAAGGTTTTAGGTGGAAAAACCCTCTTTAAATAGAGGTAAAAAACCACCGGCGAGAGAGCCAAAAATTTCACTAATATTGACGAGAGTACAAAATATTTTCTCGGGACTAACAAGACAAAATAGCCCCTTACAAATTCTCTACGAGTATAGAAATACTCAACCAAGAAGTAGAGAAAGAAGAAAATATAAAGGAGAGATTGACTATTGAAATGTTGTGGAGGTGTCTTTGCAAATGAAGTAGCATTGACTTTTATAGCCAAATCTAGACCTCAAAAGTCTTGCCTTCATGTATGAATGCAGCCACTAATGTTGAAAACACAAAGTCACAAATGTCTTCATCATCCACAATTGTTGAAATATGAGCAACAATTGTTGACAAAAGGAGAGCAACAATTGTTGACCAACAAATCTCCACCTTGATCTCCTTTTGACCGGAAATACTCTCTCGCCATGAAAACCTGTTAACAATGAATAATACCAGCTAAGTCCAAGCAATGATCGAACTTAGCGGCTGGAAGTGGTTTGGTTAACATATCTGCAGGATTTTCAGTTGTATGGATTTTTTCCACAGTAATTTCTCCTGCATCAACAATATCTCGGATAAAGTGGCGTTTAATATCAATATGCTTGGTCTTTGAGTGATGCTTGCTATTTCTGACCAAGTGGACAACACTCTGACTGTCGCAGAACATAACAAGAATGTGTTGTTGTAAACCAAGTTCAGGAACCAAGCCTCGGAGCCAGATAGCCTCTTTCACTCCTTCAGTAGCAGCAATATATTCTACTTCAGTGGTGGACAAAGACGCAATGACTTGAAGTGATGAATACCAACTGATAGCAGAGCCGCAGAGTGTAAAGATATAGGCTGAAAGTGATCTTCTCCGATCTAAATCACCACCGTAGTCGACGTCAACATAACCAACTACGCCTCCTGGATCAGACCTTTGTCTATCAAATACCAAACCAATATCAGGAGAACCCTTCAAGTAACGAAGGATCCATTTGACAGATTCCCAATGCTGTTTTCCTGGGTTGTGCATGAATCTGCTAACAACACTAACCGCATAAGCCAAATCAGGCCTAGTACATACCATAGCGTACATAAGGCTTCCGACTATATTAGAATACGGGACATGTGACATGCGCCTTTGTTCCTCTTCTGATTGTGGACACTGATCTGATGACAACTTGAAGTGGACAGCAAGTGGAGTATTAACAGCTTTGCAATCTCGCATTCCGAATCTGTCAAGCATCTTCATTATATACTTTTTCTGTGATAGAAAAAGTTTTCCAGCTTGACGGTCTCTGTTAATCTCCATTCCAAGAATCCAGGACCTAGATCTTTCATATCAAATTCACTGTTGAGCTGCACCTTTAACTTGTCAACTGGAGTTTTATCTCTTGCAGCAATTAACATATCATCAACATATAACAGCAAGTATACTAGTGATCCATCAGATATTTTTTGAAAATAGACGCAGTTATCATAACTACTTCTAGAATAGCCATGTCCAGTCATGAAGGAATCAAACCTTTTATACCATTGTCTTGGTGATTGCTTCAAACCATAAAGAGATTTCTTCAGATGACATACATGGTTCTCATTTAATAATTTCCACTCTTTAAAGGTGGAAAAAACTTCATTCTTTTGCTTGAGAAAATATACCCAGAGTTTACGTGAAAAATCATCAATAAATGTCAACATATAATGACATTTATCTCTGGAGGGAACTCTCGATGGACCCCAAAGATCTGAATGGATGTAGTCCAAAGTACCTTTGGTCCTGTGAATGGCTTTTGAAAAGCTAACCTTTCTCTACTTACCAAAAATGCAATGCTCGCAGAAATCGACCTTACCGGTACAATGGTTGCCAAGATAGCCTTTCTTTTTGAGAATTTGGATTCCCTTCTCACTCATGTGGCCCAACCTCAAATGCCACAACTTCGTGTTGTCTTTGTTGGATGAGGCGACGGCTGCAGAACCTATAAAGTTGAACCCTGAAGCAAATACAAACTACCAGATCGAATTGCCTTTAGTAACACAAGAGCTCCTTTGGACACTTTTAAAACTCCACCTTCAGCTGAGTATCTACACCCTTGAGATTCAAGAGTGCCTAGGGAAATGAGATTCCGTTTCAAATCAGGGACATGTCTGACACTGGTCAAAGTTCTAATGACTCCATCATGTGTCTTGATTTTGATTGTGCCTTTGCCGACAACTTTGCATTGAGCATCGTTGCCCATTAAGACAAGACCACCATTAGAAGATTCATAGGTGGTAAACCAGTCTCTATTAGGAGACATATGAAATGTACAACCAGAATCAAGAACCCACTCATTTTTTGACCTTTGTTCAGTACCAGAAGCAATAAAACACTCTCCATCAGATTCGGTTTCTACAAAACTAGCTTCGGCAGATTTTTCGGGTTGCTTATCCTTATCTTCTCTGTTTTGCTTATTTTTTAATTTGTAGCACTCAGAGATTTCATGATTTCTTTTCTTGCAATAACGGCAATACTTAGAGTTTTTAACTTTGGATTTGGATTGGTTTTTACCGCTAGCACGTACTTCGTGGTTTCTCCCTCTAACTACTAGTCCCTCACCCGAACTTTCAGAATGAATTTGGGTATCAAATTTTTCTTTGGACAGTAGGTTAGACTTGACATCATCAAAGCTCAAGGTAACATTATTACCATATAGCATAATTTCTTTGAAATGTCTATATGAGGGTGGCAAAGAAACAATAAGTAGTACGGCTTTATCCTCATCATCAATTTCGACATCCAGATTTTCCAAATCAATTATAATGGAATTAAATTCACCAAGATGAGATTGGATGGGTGTACCTTCAGACATACGGAGTGTGAAAAGTCGCTCCTTTAATCGGAGTTAATTTGCAAGACTTTTGGTCATGTACAGAGACTCCAATTTACTCCATATGCCGGCTGCAGTTTTCTCATTGATGACTTCGCGTAGCACCTCACGGGACAAGCATAATTGGATTGTGGATAACGCCTTTTCATCTGTCTCTTCCCACTGCTCCTCCGTTGTAGTGGCTGGCTTCGCCGATTTGCCGGACAGTACCTTCTTTAGGCCATTTTGGGTAAGAACAGCCAGCATCTGGACTCGCCAGATAGCAAAACTAATTTTACCATCAAATTTCTCAATATCGAACTTCGTCGACATTTTTAATAAAAAAAAATCCCGGTTGAATTATCGTGGCTCTGATACCAATTTGTAGGGCTACAGAGTGTGGAAGCGTGATAAATTCAACCAAAGATTCCGAGAAATTAATAAAAACAGTAAAATTGACACCAAGGTTTTAGGTGGAAAAACCCTCTTTAAATAGAGGTAAAAAACCACCGGCGAGAGAGCCAAAAATTTCACTAATATTGACGAGAGTACAAAATATTTTCTCGGGACTAACAAGACAAAATAGCCCCTTACAAATTCTCTACGAGTATAGAAATACTCAACCAAGAAGTAGAGAAAGAAGAAAATATAAAGGAGAGATTGACTATTGAAATGTTGTGGAGGTGTCTTTGCAAATGAAGTAGCATTGACTTTTATAGCCAAATCTAGACCTCAAAAGTCTTGCCTTCATGTATGAATGCAGCCACTAATGTTGAAAACACAAAGTCACAAATGTCTTCATCATCCACAATTGTTGAAATATAAGCAACAATTGTTGACAAAAGGGGAGCAACAATTGTTGACCAACAGCAACAATACTCTCGTGAGTCTTGTTTGTGAAAATTCTAGCAAAGCCGAAGTTGGTTAATTTAATTTCTTTGCAAGACAAACAGCTTGTACCCTGGATGATGTTACATTATGAGTTATCGTGCTTTCTATTGGCCATAGTAAATTTATGAACCATATTTATCAAACATAGTGCGAGTTTAAATAAATAACAAAATGTAGGTGGAGTTTCTGAAATTCGCCTCATATAAGTGATACAAAGTTTTTGAGATGACAAAAAAAAAATTGATATTAGCTTGGTACGTTTGGTTATTATCTAAACTATGACCAAGTATGTTTAGTAAACAGGCCTCAAACTGTCACACTTGTTTCATGGGTCACTATGTTACTAAAGTCTTGAGGATGATCCAGATTTTGATCCTTGGGATGGAGCTATAATTGCACAGCTTGCAGTACAGTAGTATGCATGATCTACAAAAAAAATGGCTAGAAATGAAATAAGTTGCGATCGTCTGAAGGCCTTACGTGCTGGGCAGGATCGGAGCATGCTGAAGAAATTAATGTGCATCTTTTGTATAGAAATTATTAGCATTTTGTAGTGATAAAACATCAAAGACCATTAACTAATCAAAAAAAGTTAATGAACAAAAATGCAAAAGTAACATGAAGCATATACTAAGTGGAAACAACATTTGTACTATAATCAAATGAGTAACATGAAGCATATACTAAGTGGAAACAACGTTTGTACTATAATCAAATGTTTTGAGTACTTTCTGCACTTACTATACTGCAGTTTATATTGAACGCATTAATACTAGAATTTGGAGTCTTGAAGTTTCACTAGAGTAAAACAACTGCAATTGGGCTCCTCACAGAGTGCCTATTAGAAGTCCACTTCAAAAATCCCTCAACAATCTCAACATTTGAGCTATTGGTTGTTTTGGAAAATGTCACTTGGTATGTTAACTTCTGGTTCAGCTGGGAGAAACTTAGTTCGGACGGTTCAACTTCCACGACAACTCCTTTTGGTGAAGCTATCTCCACCTTGTAAGATGATATAGCATCACCAACGTTGGTCACGGTTCTGGTATATGTCTGAGGAGTTGATTCAAGTCCGATGGAAAATGAAGGATAATTTAATTGTCCTTCAGGGATACTTTTCAACTCCGAGCAATTCACCTTGCGTTGCAACAGGTTACCAACCTGTTGATTTGTGTAGTTCAAACCACAAAAATAAGGTACATAGTCCTCAAATGGGGTATCATAAATTAGTCCAGGGTCATTTGCTCTCGATGGATTAACGTGCCCTGCACCAATTGCATAGACATTAGCACGACGAAGCCTTTCATCTAGTATTGGACTATTGGCAAGGTTTAATGTGTCAGCGGTTGTCATCATTGCAGATTTAATAGCTGTAGAAGACCAATCAGGATGTGCACTCTTCAGCAAAGCTGCTACACCACTAAGGTGAGGACAAGACATTGAGGTGCCTGAGATCATATTGAATGTGGATTTTGTCTCTTTGTTTTCATCAACGGATGTAGGCCAAGCTGCAAGGATATTAACACCAGGACCAATTATGTCAGGTTTCAAGATGCCAGGACTAGCTTGACTTGGTCCCCGAGAAGAAAATGCGGCAACAATGGGAGCATTTTGATCTCCAATTATCGTTCCCTGGAACGTGATTGTAGCAACAGGGTTCGATGTTGAGTTCATATATGCAAGAATTTTTAGTCCATCTGCAGCTGAAACATCCATTGCTGGAAGAACATGAGCATCAGCTGATTTAGTGACACCATAACGTGAAGGGTTGATGACAATCATGCCAACACCTCCAGCATCTTTTACTGCTTGGCCTTTCTCAACATTGGTAATGCCACGGCCTGCTAGACATATGACTATTTTTCCTCTTATAGCAGGGTCAGTAAGTGATCCTGGTCTACAATAAGGGGTTTCAAATACATCAGTTGTATTTTCACCAGCATCAAACAGAGTGAAGAATGTTGAGTTGGAAAATTTTGGACTATAAGAAGATTCTCCTTCAAATTCCTCTCTATTTCCAAGCTTAACAGTTGCTTTTATCTTTCTATCAAGTGTGCTGGCACCTACCGTGAGAATCCACGGAGCTGCATTTCCTACTGTGGTCAACGAAGGACCACTATTGCCTGCAGCGCAGCTTACAAATATACCTCTTTTCGTTGCACTATATGCCCCCAGAGCAATACTGTCATCATAGAAAGGTTTTGGACTTCCACCAAGGGAGATTGAAAGAATATCTACCCCATCATCAATAGATGCATCGATGGCAGCTAAAATATCGCTGTCTGAACAATCGCCACTAGCACTACATACCTTATATATAGCTATGTGGGCAAGAGGGGCAACACCAACTGCAGTGCCATTAGCATTCCCATATACATTAGCACCATTCACAAAGGCTCCTGCAGCTGTACCCGCTGTATGTGTACCATGTCCATTATCATCTATTGGGGAACCATTGGCAAGTTGGTAAGACCTTGCTCCAATGAGCTTGTTGTTACATTTGTTCTTGAAATTGGACTCACAAACTCCTTTCCATTTAGCAGGAGGAGGAGGCATCCCAACATCGCTAAACGAGGGATGGTCAGGTGAGATTCCACTATCTATAACTCCGATGATCACGCCTTTCCCATAGTTGGAATCCTTCCACAAGCCCATGTTCTGCTGCAAACCAAGAAAGCTTGAAGTATGAGTAGTTTGCAAAGACAAAATCCTCTGTTTACGTGCAGAGACAAAGCCCTGTTTCGTCTCCATTTCCTTCACTTGTGAGGCAGTTAATCTTGCTGCAAAGCCTTTCATCACATTGTGATAGGAATAGATCATTCTAGCAGGCTTTTCGTTTCCACTAGAGCTCATTGCTGTAGTTTTAGGCAAAAAAGAAAGGTAATAGCTCTCTAAATCCATTAACGATGATTGAGTAGAAATTAGGCTTTCAGGTGATTCAACATGGACTATATAAGTCTCTAGATCAGTCTGAATACTAGGCCATGGGAAAGAACAAAAGATCAAAATAAGAAAGATTTTCAAGAATCCCATGGCTGCAAATACAAGAACTTATGATGTATTTGGAAAGTGTATTTGATGAGTTTATATGCTTTGAAGCAACTTTTGCTTTTGTTCTTGAACTATTCCAAGTGCATGACTTTATTTTTGCCAGAATAATTATTGTGGAAAAAACGAACTATGTGGAGAAGAAAAGTAAAAGTACTAAAGGATAAGAAAAGCAAGACCACTAAGTGTGAATGAATCGTCCTGCTTATAAGCTGGGGTGAGTTAGACCGAAAATTGGTTCATTTATTTTATCATGATATCAAAGTCGTATTCATCCCAATTTTTTATTCGCCCAATATTAAGACTCAAATTATATTATCCACAATTCTCGGCACAAAAAAGTGTTTAGTCCCACATTGACTATTTAAGAATGAGATTATCTCTATGATAGTAAACAATCCCCATTCTATTAACCACCTTTAGTGGTTCAATTATAGTTTAGTTTCTTTGCAAGACTAGACTTGTGTGACACAATGTTGTTACATTGGTCCCCTATAATTGTGGAAATTGGACTTGGTCTTTTGACATGTATAGTTGGCATGCCCTACTTCCTACATAAAATTCTATACTTTGGCTATAGATTTGTCAATTGGCCACAACATGTTAAAAGCTGTCAATCTGAATTATTTACAACATCTTTCTAGGAAACTCATAGGAATAATGTCTCTATTATTTTTCTTGTCCTATTAGTAAGTCTAGGTCAGCGTCCCAATTACTTTTTGAAGTCACCAAACACTTAAACATTCGTTTTAGGAAAAAATAAAATGTTTGATCAATCAATTATTTATAAATTCTAATTTAGTCCTTATGATATTCAACAAGACATATTTAATATTCAATTAATTGAGATGTTTGTCTTTGGTCCTTTGGTAAAGAAATATGTTATAATTAGAATTATTTTTAGAACTATATTAGGGTCGAATATATAGTAATGGTACAAACTTGACATAGCACATAGATAATTAAGTGGTGGAATATGTGGTAATCATGGTGAAATTGCGAATATTCACAAGCAAAGGGATAGAAGTGCACGATTCAATAAATTGAAGATCAGATATACTTATTCAAATATAAGAAGAACTAAAATAAGAATTTCTCAATAATTGAGGGATTATAAGTGCTATTAACCTTTCCTTTTAGATTAGGTGACACCAAATATAAAGAAGTATATATTTTTTTAAAATGAGAAAATTAAACATAGATTTAATATTAAAATTATTTATCTGTACAATGCAATTTTCTCACAATAGAGTGTCATGGCAAGGGTGGCTCTGCCACTTTTACGATCCACTTCTTCTCAATCAAGCAACTATATGTTTTATTTTTTATTTTTCACAATCTAATATATATGCAGTTCATTGATCCGATTAATTTTAGATTCTCCACGTAGAGTCTACTAAAGACAGTAGAGGATTGGAACTACTACGGGATTGTTTGGTATAGTAATATATGTATTGCTTTGTCCTTGGACTATTCACGTTAACTTAAACGTTTTTACTCCACACTTGAAATTTAAAATCAACATAGTTTAAGCATCTAAAGGATCGCTAACATTGGCAGAGTCAGGATTTACCAACGAATGCAAAATATGAAAAAATAAGCATACAAAGAAGATAAAAGGATTCAATATCTATTACACATACATAGAAGATAATAATGTTAATCTAGCGACTAGCTTATATAGTATAATTTTTTATGAAAGAAAATTCAAATGAACTACTAGCTATCACGTGATTCCGCCTTTGATTGTTAAAATGTTCTACTCATTACGCGTTAAACTCACTATGAGACTTTCTAGATTATTTTCATTGAAGTATTCTTAATGTGTGGAAAAAACGAAAAAGAACCATGATTGAAAGAAAAAGTAGTAGTACGTAAAAAGACGGGAAAAAGAAAAAGACCACATTAAAGTGTGAAGGAAAGACTAATAGAGAGCTGCAACTGTTACCTGTTGGAATCACTAATTAAAATCATAAAGAACATGTGCGGAATTTAACTGGAAATGCCATAAGGTCTTAGCAACTGAAAATAATATTGAATTATTGTTTTAAAACGTCTAAAAACATGTCGTCAATACTGATAAAGTGACTGATAATTGTCACATCCCTTTTTTACGTACTTCAAAAAGATTGTTTATTTAAGTTCGAAAGGATTTTAATTATTAAGTGACAAAAAATAAAAGTTCGTTTCGGAAAAGGATTATTTACATTTTTTATTCAGAGTCGCCACTCGGCATAATCTGGTGTGCCAAGTCACCATTGGAAAATCCTTTTTCAAAACCATTTGACACTTTAAACTGGTTTGCGAACAGAGACTCCGGCTAAGAAATTCTGTTGACCAAGGGGAAGGTGTTAGACACCCCTCGATCCCGTGGTTCAACCACGGTCGCTTGGGTAGAGTGTATCAACTATTTTGGCATTACGAAATGCATAAACCACACAAAAGCACGCAAAATAATCAAACAAAAAAAATCAAAACAAACCAAAATGTAAAATCCAGTCCAATTATACAGTCCAAAAATAAATAATGAGGAAATATAAATCTAGTCTACTCTAGTCTACGCTCTACCGCCTCACCCGATGCCTCGGGCCTTCACCACGAACATCTTCCAAGTACAAGGTACTTCGGGACATTCCCCGGATAAATCAATACAAATCCTTTGAGGCATTCCCCGGCTAAATGAGTACAAAACTTTTCGTGTAATAAAGTAGAAAGTATCATTCAAGCACATATTCAAAACACTCCAACAAATTGTTATTCCTAAATTTGTCTACCCAGCCTACGTTTGCCTACGCTTTTGCCATCCTTATCATGGTACTACTGCATTTCAAGCATATTTATACTTAAACCACAAGTCTTTAATCAATCCAAATTCACCATTTTATCAAATTCTCAATTCCGCCCCAATTTTTATTTTTATACTAAATTTTCACAATTCACCATTTCTATTTCAACGACCCAACACTCACTTTTCAACGAAATTAAACAACAAGTCAATATCCGAATAACAACCTATCGCCAATTAAGACAAACATGCATTCATCACCAACAAGTATCAAACAACATCCGAAGCTTAATCCAAACACCGAGGCATAGCAAAACATTAAAATAGAAGAGGAAAAGAGTAGAATTGGACCTTTCGATAGAACGTTTCTTGTAGGATAATAAAGAAAACCCTGGACAGGAATCCTCGAACGGAAACCTCCACAGTAGCAAAATCCACTCGGTATCAAGAATGTACTATCTGAACGGCGTAAGAATAGACGAACCCAAAACCCCGATCAATACGACAAAAGATCTAACCGATGTACCTTGAGTTCCGGTGATCTCAGACGAGACAGAAAGAGATGGACCAAAATTCCAATGATACTCACTGTTTCTCGGTGTTTAGCGACGGTTTCACGACGATAAGGAGGAAGGGGGTTCTGACCAATTTTCTGGTGACAGTTCAACCGAAGCAGAGGGACGAAAATCGGAGCAATGTTGCGGATTCTGACAACCAGAGCTTCGGTCACCGAAAAATTTCAACTTAAGCTTAAATGGGTAGTGACGGAATCGGAGCAATGTCGCGGCTTCCGATAACCAGAGCTCCGGTCACCGGAAAAACTTACCTCTAGCTGAACAGCGATGAAAGACGATCAAATAGTAGACACCGACTAGATGGCATCCAAATATTAAAGGAAAAATAAGAATGTTTCAGTGATTTTTAAGACAGGATCGCTCAAACAACGAGAAGGAAAAATCAATAGATGAACTTGGGGGCCGATTCCGTCGAGATTGAGCCCAATTCGGATGAAAGCTTCATTGAAAAAAACTCGATAATATCGACCTTGTTCCGGTTTAACTATTTCTAGCCAAAAATTCTCAATCCGCTTCCTTTTTTACGACCCCTTCCTCACTAATATCTGTGTATACATGTTTCCCGGTGAGAGAGAGTTTTTCGGTGACAGTTCCGGAGAGATTTTCACCGGAATAACCTCACCCCTGCTGTACTTCTCTCTCGATCCGTCTCACTCTCTCCATTATTTTTTGTTTCTCGAATCTCCTTCCTTCTTGTAGATATCTCTCACTCATGATTTTCTCTCTGTGTGTGCTGTGAGTGTTATTGTGTGCAAATGGTGTGTGTTCTTGGTGTCTTTTTACGTGGATGAGAGTATGTGTATGTTAATGGTTTTGTGAGAGTGTGTGTTGTTGTTTTTTTTCTTTTTCTGGTTACTGATGGTGCCCCCCTTTCTTTTGTGAGAGTATGTGTGTATATATTATGAGGGTGGGTAGTGGTGAGGTAGGGTAGGTGAGGTCCACGGGTAGGGGGTAGGGGGTAGGGTGTGGGGTGGTGAGGTGGTTTATTTTGATTGGGTAGGTTGTTAGGATAAAATAGAATTAGTTAGGATAGGTTTTGTTAGGGATTTTGTTATTTTATTATTTTTTTTTGTATTTTGTGAGGGTATAATAACATAGGTGAGGGTACACGGTAGGATAAAAATAAAAATGGGTAAAAACGTCATTGGGGAGGGACGAAATTAGGTGTCTACATCATGACCCCTTTGAATGTCAACAGGAAGTGTTTTCAAGCAAAGAATTAGACAGCGAGACAAAATTTTGTCCTGACCTTTATTTAAAAGCACAGAGCAAGAGAAAGGAGGAAAACCAGATCTTGACTTAGGACATCCTACCCACCCAAGTTATGAGGGGATCAAGTGACAAGTATCTCAAAGGATTGGAAAGAGATGGACTATACCGAGTTGGAAAGTCAAGTGAGGTTCCATCGAGGTTCCAATACGCGGCTCTTGTCATTACATCAAAAATGAAAATTACAAGTTAAAACATAAAGAAAATTACAAAATCCTATCTATACAGCTTCTATTGGATCTTGACTTGACTTTTATCACCCTATTCTTCAGGCGGGCTCCTGACTTGCAATTTCTTCCAACTTGTTGCTTGACTTTCAATTGCTTCGCTTTGTTGCTTGACTTTTCATTTCTTCACCCTATTCTCCAGGCGGGCTCCTGACTTGTTATTTCATCACCCTGTTCTTTAGGCGGGCTCCTAAAATCCAAAATTAAAACTAGAACAAAAATTATCCCAAACAAAACATTATAGTAAAGTAGTATTTCATTTTTGAAAGTCCTGTCCCATTTTCCAGGAGGGTTGATGTTAGGCGTATTTACACGCCTAAAGCACCTTAATTTACCCATATTTTAGCTAAGTTTTGAGGACAAAATATATATTTCCTGTACTTTTAGTCCTTTTTTCTGTAAGTGAGCTAACCAACGTGATTAGCAAGTTTCCAGGTATAAATGATGAAGATTTTAGCATTTTGTGGATCTTTCGGTAGCTAGGGAAACTTCACATAAGAGGGAAGGCAGCTTCTGGAAGCTTGTGGACTGAAAGTGATGCATGGAGAACTTGTCCCGAGAAAAAACAGTATTTCTAAAGACTTGGGGATCAGCAGTAACTTAGTAGGATTAGGATAAGGATGCAGTAACCCAGTAGGACTAGGACAAGGATTAAAACCCTATTTCAGTAGGACTAGGACAAAAATGTTATAAAAACCCTATTTTGCTGAATTTTTCAGCATTCACTCATTCATTAATTCAAGTCTTTTTCATTCAATTTTTGCTCCTAATTCACGTTACAATTTCTAGCAGAGAAACACGGCTCTTGTGAGGCAACGGACCAAGAGTAAAAACGTCATTGCCTTTTGACGTTAACATCATCCCCTCGCAAAGATTATTCTAGTTGTGGTATCATGATTATGCTTATTGCGAGTTCCGTGATACTCATGAGTAGCTAAACTTCTCTATTAGGGTTATGAAAGCCTTATGAGATACTATCTATTGCTATGAGTTTGTGAATTCTTGACACGTATGCTGCTTATATCATTCCTCTCTTCATCTTAATTGAATTCTTGTGGTTCCAAACATATAGAATACGTCAGTATAGCATTAACTTGTTCGAAAGAAAAGTTATATGTCTGGAAAAGAGAGAGTGACAAGGAAATAGGGCTACCAACCCCTGTTTAAAAGTTGGTGCCATAACTGGATTAACCTCTTGGAGTATTCGTACCATTAGTTATACGTTTTAAGCTCGAAAGAGTTAAAGTGAGATAATCCTTGATGGTCGAAAGACACTAGGATTTACCATAGAATACGAAACTCTATAAGCGCATGCATTTCTGAATTTCGTATAACTCATAGCCAATAGATACGTACAACTCATAAGGTGGACATAATCCTAACTTACAATTCTTATTGATTAAAACCTACCAAACATTCCGTTTTTACTTTGCTATTTTTGATACTTTTACTTCACGCATAAAAACCCCCCTTTTCGAAGAATTTCTGACCAACAGTCTATTAATAGTTGCAATACTTAGTGACCGAGTATTCCCTGTGGGATTCGACACCCAACCCAGTTGGGTTCTATATTTGACGACGACCGCTTACACTCTTAGGAGAGTTGTAGTTTGAGCGTTATCAAATATTGGCGCCGTTGCCGGGGAATACAGTTGTCAACTAAGTTTGTGATAGTTACTAGACCCTGTGGTCAATGATTCTCGTACTTTATCTTTTAGTTGTTGTTTTTGTTTTATTCAGGTTTGTTCAGTGCATCAATGGATGTACAACGTGAAATTGAAAGGATAGCTACTCAAGTGCATCAACAGAATATTGATAACCCAGGGCGTGCAGCAAATCCTGATGATGAAGACCTTGGTGATGATGAGTTACTTAACCCATGGCAGGCTGCTGAGGTGGCGGCACCCATGCAGAGAAGAGATCGCCAAGCTAGACTGAGGCCTGATCGCCGAGCTATGCAGATTCCTTTTGATGATGATGATGATGATCACGATCTGGATGGAGCTGGTGCTACAGGAGCTATTATTCCTCCACCCTTGGCACCCGGATCAAAGTTCAATATCACTAGCACTATGATTCAACTATTGCAGCTCAAGGGATTATTTGGTGGATTAGCAGGTGATGATCCGAATATGCATCTGGTTAATTTTATCTCTACATGCAAATCATTCGACAATCCAGGCATTACACAGAATGCAATACGGCTGCGCTTATTTCCATTGTCTCTATCTGGGGAGGCAACTCTATGGTTGAACGGGCAGACTCCTGATTCTATCACTAATTGGAGGCAATTGAAAGATGCTTTCCTAGAAAGATTCTTTCTGCCATCCAAGAGAGCACAATTGAGAGATAAAATCAGCAACTTTCATCAGCTTCCAACTGAAGCTCTCCACGAAACATGGGAGAGATTCAAGAAGAAGCTTATGAGGTGCCCAAACCATCATATCACCAATGTCCACTTGATGGAGATACTATACAGATCCTTGAATTTAGTAACTAAACCAGTGGTGGATAATGTGGCTGGAGGATCATTTATGGACCTCACCTTTGTTTAGGCAAGCGATATGCTAGACCAGATGACAAAGCAAAGTAGAGCTTGGCATACCAGGGATGCAGAGGTAGCAAACTCTACCACATCAATTGGCATGACTGCAGAACAAAGGCGAAGAGAGGAGGAACGAGATCAAGATATGGCGCACATGAAAACACAGATGGATCTTCTTACCAAGCATTTATTATCAGGGAAGACCGAAAAAGTTAAAGTTGTTGCATCAAAAGGAAGAGACGAATCTGATTCTGAGGAAGAAGCCAACTACTTGAATAATCAGGGGGTTTCCGAGGCAATGCCCAAGGAAACCAAGGTCAGAACTATTATGATAAATCTGGATACAAGGACCGCGATCAAGGTAGTTGGAAGAATATGACTGACAGGAGTGGGTTGTATGTTCCACCTGGAAACCGTGAGGCCGCTGCATCTGGTTCTGGTAAGATGTCCATGGAAGATATGATGGCAAAGTTGGTGAAAGGAGTGGAGGAAACCAACACAGGAGTAACTGAGGTAATAAATGATTTGTCCTCAATGAAGCAATTGGTTGACTCGCATTCCACTGCAATAAAACAACTAGAGCAGCAATTGAGTCAACTTTCAGCAGCATTCAACCAAAGAAAGGCTGGAACGCTGCCTAGAGACACAGTGCAAAATCTAAGGACTGATGGATCGTGTATGGCTATTACTACCAGGAGCGGTAAGGTGTTAGACAATCCGTCTAAAGGCAAGCAGGTGGTTGATGATATAGAGGAGAATGTTATTAACGCAGATTTTGATGATTCTGTAAAAGCTGAAAATCAAAATGAGAGCGTTCATAAGAAAACTATCCCTCTTCCACCCCCACTTTTTCCTCAGAGATTAAAGAAAAAGGCTGATGACATTCTTGAAAAGGCTGATAATCGGAAGCAAGATAGAAAGGAAGTGGTGGAAAAAATGATTCCCCTTCCACCACCACCTTTTCCTCAGATACTGAAGAAGAAAGCGGATGATACAAGGTTCAGTAAATTCATGACTATGTTGAAGCAGCTGACCATTAATGTTCCTTTGGTGGAGGCGCTGGAACAGATGCCTGGGTATGCTAAATTCATGAAGGATATTTTGACAAAGAAGCGGGCAGTAAGTTATGAGCTGGCAGATAATGTTCATCATTGCAGTGCAATTGCTACAAGATCGCTAGTTCAGAAAAAGGCAGATCCTGGTGCTTTCACTATTCCTTGCACGATTGGATCGTTGGATTTTGCTAAGGCATTGTGCGATTTGGGTGCTAGCATCAATTTGATGCCACTATCCGTCTACAGGAAGTTGGGGTTGGGTAATCCAACACCCACTAATATGCGGCTCGTGATGGCAGATAGGTCGGTAAAACGACCTGTTGGTATCTTAAATGATGTGTTGGTGAAGGTTTCCACCTTCATCTTTCCTACAGACTTTGTTATTTTGGATTGCAAGGTGAATTCTGAAGTTCCCATAATTTTGGGACGCCCTTTCCTCACAACAGGAAGTGTGCTTATTGACTTAAGAGCTAATGAGCTTTTATTTCGATTGAATGACGAAGTGGTCCGTTTTGATGTATGCAAAGCAATGAAGTAGCCTAGTGATATAAATGTGTTCTCTGTAGTTGATGTTTGTTATGAGGATGAGAAATACTTATTCGTAGAGAAGCAGCCTATTGATGAGTCATTGTCTGATGTGCTGTTGAATTTTGAGCGTGAGGAGATTGAAGAATATGAAGAAACTGCTTGTGCTCTAACAGGAATAAGGTCCTATTCTCATGGTCCTAAGAAGCTGGACCTTGATCTTAAGAATCGATCTTCACTAATAGCAAAGACTTCCATTGAAGAGACACTAGTGCTAGAATCAAAAGAACTCCCTAGTCACCTAGGGTATGCATTCTTGGGATGTGGAAATACACTTTCGGTGAGTGTTGAGGCCGATTTAGGTGAACAACATATAGAGGCTCTCATCTCTGCTCTGAAAAGGTACAAGAGAGCTATGGGTTGGTCTATTGATGATATAATTGGTATCCTTCCTGGGATAGGTATGCACAAGAGTCATCTCGAAGAAGACTCCAGGCCTACAAGTAAGCATCAGCGTCGTCTGAATCCATTTAGAAAATGATGCACTATATATCTCGATGAAGTCTGAGTAATCGAGATGGCTATGTCGTGCCGCGACAATAAATCAAGCTCTAGATGAAAGGCAACCCATCGTCTTTAATTGTCTTGTTTTACTAGAAGTTTGTTTTGTAGTCGAGCCACGACCAAAACTAAGGCGCTTGATGGGAGGCAACCCATCATTCTAATCGTTTTTGTTGTTTTTGAGTAAGTGTAGGTGCAAGACGTATAAAGGAGGAACTTGGTCTCAAATTTTGATTTGAAAGTGAGCAATGTTAAAGGTGGTAAGTAAGTAATGAAGGAGCAAAAGGCTTTCGGTTAGGCATTGCCTATACAAATCTAGGCAATAGATAAGGCAAGGCCTATGTAAATCTAGGCAACGGACAAGGCAAGGCCTATGCTATGGCCTTTGTTCTCTGAATCTACAATGCCATAGCATAGGTGCCGCCTATGACCAACAATGCCATAGCATAGGCGTCGCCTATGCTCAACTAGGCAAAGCATTAGGCGCCGCCTATGCCAAGCATAGGAAAAGCTAAAAGCGCCGCCTATGCCATTCCATTTGCTCTCTGAATCTACAATGCCATAGCATAGGCGCCGCCTAACCTTCCCAAATCTCCCAAAACTTTTCTTTTTGCTCATCTAACCTTGCAAGATCATATTCTAAGTTCAACACCTGGTAAGTTCTTCGTATATATTCCGAAGTTGTTACAATCATATGCTTATAATGGTATTTTAGATCTTAAATTAGTGTTGGTAATTTGAATGTGATTGGTTTGATATGATACATCTCGTTGAGTGAAAGAATACGTGTGGGTGTTCTTGATTTTGTTCTGACTTGTATTTGATTGTTATACATTGTCATACTTTTGCAGAGTTGACATGGTGAAGTTAATTGCATAATCTTCAAAATTGAATGCTTGAATGTTTGAATGACTCGTTCATCGAGATAAATATCATGATTAAATACAAGCATGAGATGTTGTGATTATTTCTATGCCATAACTTGATACGATCTCTATGTAGTAGTCTTGTTCAAAAAGAGCATTAATTCAAACATAAAAGTATGATCAAGATTACATGAAATAGAGTTGGAAAGGATAGTTAAGACGACATGAAATTATGACTGTGCTGAACATATTGTTGGAACATATCGCCCAAATGTATAGCGATGAAGTCTGAGTAGTCGACATTACTCACTTAATTAGTCTCTGCCAATAACTTAAATGTGGGGTGGTGCCATTACTGTTTGTTTATCAATTGAATCTTCCGAGATGAAGCTAACATGACTCTATTAGGATCTCAGGTAGAATGGCCTCAAAAGGACGACAAGAAAAACAAAAAGTATCCACCACACAGAAAGGTTAGAAAAGCGGAAGAAAAGAGCAAGCTGAATCCTCCTCGCTACAAATACCTCAACGCACTTTTGGATCAAGTGGTGTACAATTTGAGGAAACTCTGAGGATGACGACTCTGATGATGATTCCGACGTAGGGGGTATGACCCCAGACATAGAAGAGGAGTCCGACTAATCAGGTTTTTCATATTTATTTTCCACTGAGGGCAGTGTATCCCGTCTAAGTGTGGGGTACTGGTATTCGTATGATGTACTTCTTTGCCTACATTTATTGTTATTTTTTTTTGTTTTAATTAGTCGTAGATTTTTTTTAGATTTTGATGCATGAAATTGTTCTGATTGGCGGCATGGTGTTATGACAAGAGTTTGTGCTAGAATCATTACTATTGAGACATTTAGGCTCTAAGTGTGACTCACTGTGTGATAGTTGTGTGGTTTAATTCATTCATCTGTTAGGGTGAAGAGTCTATACTGCTCCCAATAAAGTTGACCATGTGCCTTGTGTGTGTGAGATGATAATATATTCTGTGTTGGTGGCTGATGCTAGAACTTGCCTGGTGTGTGTGTGTAAAGCGAAATAAAGAGTGCAAGATTAGGAGATGATTTAGGCATTTCTTTGGCAGCCTGTGATTGTTTACCTTATGTTTACCTACCCGTGTACATTTATCCTAGTTAAACCCCTTTGAGCCTTTAGCTATTTTCTTTGACAGCCTCATATGTAAGCCTAATCCATTTTTTTTCAAGACCATAATTTGATCCAAATTCCTAAGTGCTTTAAATTGTAAAGTCATGTGACAAAATAAGAGGAAATTGGGTAAGAGTGATGCCTTAGATTGTATTGGTACTTGAATTTGTTATGAAAAAGAGTGGCTATCATAGAGGCGTGTTATATAAAAAAAAGAAGAAAAGAAAAAGAAATAGAAAAAAAACAAAAAGAGAAATTGTGTTTATGAGTAAATAAAAAGATAATTATGTTTGAAAGGCAAAATAGGTGAAAAGGGGTGATAGATGAAAGAAAGGTAACAGGGTTAGTTAAAAGAGAGTGTTAATGACATAATGTGATGTATTAAAGCGCTTAGGAACATAGTCACTATTTCTGTCCAAAATAGTCCTACCCGTCCCTTAGCCTACATTACAACCTGTAAAAGACCTATTTGATCCTAAGCTTAGCATTCTGATATTAGTAGAGCATTACACTAAGGGCAAGCCTATGGTCACCAGTTGCAACATATGAATTCTTTGTGAGAGTGGGAGCAAGGAGAATCTTATACCCATGTTTTGAAAAATGAAAAATACTTGTGAGTGATTATGGGTAATATCTTATGTGAGACACACATGGTTGATGAGTTTTGGGTAGTTTTGTATGATTCTTTGTACCTTAACTTGTGGATATGAATTAACCATCATCACGAGTCTATGTTAGAGGTTGAATTGTTTCTAGTAGTGATCAGAAAACTACTATTTGTTAATGATCGTCGTGCTTGTCTTGATGAATATTTTGTGCTATTACTTTAAAATCCTAAGTAGATGTTTACATGGACATGATACTTTGTTTGAGGAGGAACAAAGCTTTAAGTGTGGGGTGTTGATGTTAGGCGTATTTACACGCCTAAATCGCCTTAATTTACCCATATTTTAGCTAAGTTTTGAGGATAAAATATACATTTCCTGCATTTTTAGTCCCTTTTCCTGTAAGTGATCTAACCAACGTGATTAGCAAGTTTTCAGGTATAAATGATGAAGATTTCAGAATTTTGTGGATCTTTCGGTAGCAAGAGAAATTTCACATAAGAGGGAAGGTAGCTTCTGGAAGCTTGTGGACTGAAAGTGATGCATGGAGAACTTGTCCCGAGAAAAAACAGTATTTCTAAAGACTTGGGGATCAGCAGTAACTTAGTAGGATTAGGGTAAGGATGCAGTAACCCAGTAGGACTAGGACAAGGATTAAAACCCTATTTCAGTAGGACTAGGACAAGAATGTTATAAAAATCCTATTTTGCTGAATTTTCAGCATTCACTCATTCATTAATTCAAGTATTTTTCACTCAATTTTTGCTCCTAATTCACGTTACATTTTCTAGCAGAGAAACACGGCTCTTGTGAGGCAACGGACCAAGAGTAAAAATGTCATTCCCTTTTGAAGTTAACATCATCCCCTCGCAAAGATTATTCTAGTTGTGGTATGATGATTATGCTTATTGCGATTTCCTTTATAATCATGAGTAGCTAAACTTCTCTGTTAGGGTTATGGAAACCTTATGAGATACTATATATTGATATGAGTTTGTGAATTCTTGACACGTATGCTACTTATATCATTCCTCTCTTCATATTAATTGAATTCTTGTGGTTACAAACATATAGAATACGCCAGTATAGCATTAACTTGTTCGAAAGAAAAGTTACATGTCTGGAAAAGAGAAAGTGACAAGGAAATAGGGCTACCAACCCCTGTTTAAAAGTTAGTGCCGTAACTAGATTAACCTCTTGGAGTATTCGTACCATTAGTTATATGTTTTAAGCTCGAAAGAGTTAAAGTGAGATAATCCTTGATGGTCGAAAGACACTAGGATTTACCATAGAATACGAAACTCTATAAGCGCATGCATGTCTGAATTCCGCATAACTCATAGCCAATAGATACGTACAACTCATAAGGTGGACATAACCCTAACTTACAGTTCTCATTGATTAAAACCTACCAAACATTCCGTTTTTACTTTGCTATTTTTGATACTTTTACTTCACGCATAAAAACCCCCCTTTTCGAAGAATTTCTGACCAACAGTCTATTAATAGTTGTAACACTTAGTGACTGAGTATTCCCTGTGGGATTCGACACCCAACCCAGTTGGGTCTATATTTGACGAAGACCGCTTACACTCTTACGAGAGCTGTAGTTTGAGCGTTATCAAGGGTCCTGAACATAAAGTAAAATCTCATTTTTCAGGAGGGTCCTGAACATAAAGTAAAATCCTATTTTTAGGAAGGTCCTGATCAGAAAGTAAAATCCCATTTTTCAGGAGGGTCCTAAACAGAAAGTAAAAAATTTATTTTTCAGGAGGGTCCTAAACAGTAAGTAAAATCCCATTTTTCAGGAGGGTCCTAAACAAAAAGTAAAAATCCCATTTTTCAGGAGGGTCCTGTACAGAAGTTAAAATTCCATTTTTCAGGAGGGTCCTGAACAGAAAGTAAAATCCCATTTTTCAGGAGGGTCCTGAGCAGAATGTAAAAATCCCATTTTTCAGGAGGGTCCTGAACAGAAAGTAAAATTCCATTTTTCAGGAGGGTACTGAGCAGAAAGTAAAAATCCCACGGATGTGCATTTCCAATGATAGCCCAATTAAGTGAATATCAACAAAGAAAATTTGTCAGTTAAAACCTTAGTGGTGGCTTGCAAATCTTGGCTTTTCAGGTATCTGCCCAACACTTGTTCCTTTCATCTTTGCTCCAAATCGTTAACACTTGCCCTATCTTTCCGCATGATTGACCCGGATCTAGATTGAGGGAATTTAGTTCTGACTCGCACAATGGGCTTCCATTTTACCATGCCTCTGAGGTGCCTCCTTTTCCCAAATCTGAATGTTCTAACGAATCTAAAAGCCTGTCGGTTGATAGACTTCCTTTGTTTAGTGTTGAATTATGATCATATTTATTTCCTGTGCTATTCCTTGGCTTTTCATCGTATAATTGGAAAGACTGGTAGTAAATTTTGAAATCCTTTCTCGCTTGTTTTGACCCAGACTTGACTTAACATGTAAAGAAACGATGGTGACTTTTATTTTTATAAATGACATAAAAAGACAAAAATCATGAATATGTAAATGAAAGAAAAGGGCAATGTCCCATATTCAAAAATAAAACTTATCTGAATACGACAACCAACTCCAATGAGTATGACATGCATTTTGGATTGAGCTGCCTGATCTTCCTATCCAGACTCCCCATTTGTTATTGAGTTCGTACCTTTTGCCGCTGAGCCGCTTCTTCAAATCCATTGGACTCATACATCACATTTGATTGACGACATCTTAAAAGACTTTTGCCAACAAATCTCTTTCTTTTCATTTTTCACTTTTCTTTTGAACTCGCCATCGCCTTACGGTGCCCGTGGGGGTTTTCACCAATAAGACTCTCTCATTTTTATTTCTCTCCACTCACCATCGTCTTATTGTGCCTGCAAAGGTTTTCACCAATAAGACTCTCTCATTTTCATTTCTCTCAACTCACCATCACCTTATGATGCCCACGGGGTTTTCACCAATAAGACTCTCTCATTTTTTGTATTTCTTTCCTGATTTCTTATGCTGAGGGAGACAAGCGGTACTTCACAATGTGTCATCATATACATTGCATGTTTATCCTTAACATTATCAAAAATTGATCTGAAGGACTTTCTTTGGTTGTGACTTGGATTTTGGTTAAGGTTAGAAAAGATGGTAAGAGGTTCAAACGATACTTGAAGTGGGGTGGGACTTACAACTTTTGGAATCGACTCAAACAACACATTAACTCATGCCTCTGTCTTGTTGATTGGGTGAATCTTAGATATTTATTTGGTTGTACCGAGCCCAAAATAGGGCAGCCTACGTATCTCACTCCCGAGAGAGGAGAATCAGGTCGCACGTAGTTCCATCAGCTTGTTCTTTGTTTTGATTTGATTTCGATTTTTTTTAACTCTTTCTTTTATTCTTATTTTCTTGACATTTATCTTTGACTCTATTTTGATTCCAAAAGAGAGATATGAAAGAAAATTAAAATAAAGCTCAAACGGGTAAACAAAGGATGAGACAATGTTCGGATAGAAGAATAAAATGCCTTCATCATATCAATCTTCAAAAATGCAAGTACTAAACATGCAATAAAATCAACAAAGGATCAAATATCATACGTAATAACTTTTGACCGCATCAGCATTGATAGCAATTTCTGCCATTTTGCCTTCAATATCTGTCAAATATAAGGCTTCATTGGGCAACACTTTCTTCACAACAAAGGGACCTTGCCAGTTAGAGGAGAACTTGCCTTTTGCTTCAACATGGTGAGGAAGGATGCGTCTCAATACCAACTGACCAACTTCAAAATTCTTGTGATGGACCTTTTTGTTATACGCTCGATCCATCCTCCTCTGATACAACTGGCCATGACACACAGACGTTAGTCTTTTTTTCTCAATCAAACTCAAATATTCCAGTTGGGTTTTTACCCATTCCTCATTATCAATCTCTGCTTCTATAATGACTCGAAGAGAGGGAATTTCAACTTCTGCAGGGATGACTGCTTCTGTCCCATACACCAATAAATATGGAGTTGCCCCTGTTGAAGTACGAACAGTGGTGCGATAACCTAGCAATGCAAACGGCAATTTTTCATGCCACTGTCTAGACCCTTGTACCATTTTTCGTAGTATCTTCTTTATATTCTTATTGGCGGCTTCTACAGCACCATTGGCCTTTGGGCGTGTAACACCCCGTACTTAATTACGTGCATTAGCCATTGTTATATATGTTGGAGTATATGTATTGATCCTAATTTATGTATATATGAGTTTAAGTATGAGTATTGATTATTTTGAGATGGTTTCAAGTGTATAGTTTGATTATATGTGTATAGGAATCGACCTTATTTATACCGGAATTTGCCCGTCGATGTTTCCATACGAAGGTTATTGAATAATCTTTCCAACGATATAAAGATTTTCAAAAATAGATAAGTTTCGGATATATGCGAGCACGTTCGAAACTATAAAACGGTGGTCGGAATGTGAACAGTAAATATGCAGGAAAATACTGAGGCTTTCCAGTTTTTGGGTCAACTTTGAACGGTCATAACTTCCTTAATATAATGAACTGGGCGAGATACCACCTATCAAAAATATATCTTTGAGTTTTCTTTCCTATGCAATTGGTTTCATCCAAATCCAACATCTTAGTAAGGAGTTATACTCGTTTTACTTCAGCATCTCAAAACAGATTTTTAGGGTCAACTTCAAATGACCATAACTCCTTGTACAGGACGTACTGGGTGGCCTACTTTATATAAAATGAAATACCTTTGAATTATCTTTCCAATGATACCAATTTCACCCAAATCCGATATCGGAGCAAAGAGTTATGGTCTATCTATTTCAGCTTGTCAAAACAGTCCACCGGAGGACATATTTGACATTATTTAAATTTTAAGGGCACTTTGGTCATTTCCTATGATATTATGGACGGAAATATGTGTATATATACATGTATATGAGTTTTAGCCTAATTTCAACTCTAATTATCTTTTGATTCAACCGTGGAAAGTTCAAATTGATTCCAAAGTTGTGTTCACCGTCTCAAGGGCTTCGAGAAACACCCCTTATTTATGCCAACAGGACTTCAAAACCAAAAGGGTCATTTTATGGTAAGGATGTAAATTATGTTGGTGTTATTTATATGGATATGTATATACATATATATGCATGTGAGCATAAGAAATATGTTATTTGATTGTTGTTGAAAGATGATTGGGAAATGATGTTGGATTATTCTTGTGCATGGTTGGATTATGTTGAATTGTTAAGGAATTTGGTATTGATGACGTGGTATTGAAATGCTGATTATATATATATATATATATATACACACACATAAACCTATTGTTCAAGTTGGTTTTTGGAATGTTTTGCAAATATTGGTTGTATGGAATTATGGAAGAGAATTGTGGTGTTGGGTTGCTAATACTAGATGCCAAACATTTCATTGTAGATAAGTGATTTGTAAAGGTGGAAAGTTGTGTTGAATTGGTATCCGAATCTACAACGAGGTATGTAAAGCATACTCTAACGATGTTCTTTTGCATGAAAACACCAATATTCCATCAAGTAAGATTCCGAGGTTGTCCAAAAACACGTATTGTTCT
The DNA here is from genome assembly GCA_030864225.1 of Capsicum baccatum var. pendulum. Lineage (NCBI taxonomy): Eukaryota > Viridiplantae > Streptophyta > Magnoliopsida > Solanales > Solanaceae > Capsicum > Capsicum baccatum. Next base: position 12,542,751 of record CM061550.1, read on the forward strand.
ACGTTACCAACGAAGTTGTTTCCATTCTATAAAGTGTCAAAATGTTTCATTGATATACCAAAAGGCTCCTATTTCATTGTTGTGATATTGATGATTCTGAAATACATTGTTGATGTACCAATGAGTCTTTATTACGTCGTTATTGTATAGAAGGTCTATTACTTGATTCCTATTGATGTATCATTGTTCCGAAGGTACTATATTGGCATAAACACTAATGTAATAATCTCAAAAGCTTTTGAACTAAGTTATTGGAAAAATCTCTTATGTGTTACTTGATATACGTGTGGGTGGTATCTCAGGGGCATAAGCCTAGCATGGGTCGATCCCTATTTATGTATTTATGGGTGGTATCCCAGGGGCATAAGCCTAGCATGGGTCGATCCCAATTGATATGTACTGGGGGCAGCCTAATGGTCACAGTACGGTACAATATTGATTATTTTTAGGTGGTTGGAGGTTCAGGAGGAGGAGGTAATGGCGAATGATAATTGTAAAGAATGAAATGAACGAATGTATACCGTTCCACAAATGTGTTTGAATTCAAGAACACAATTCAGATTAATGATAGTGTTCATGATCCTAAAAGTGTTTATGAAGTGTGGTTCACTTCTATTATGATTTATTTACTTGTGTCTAATTTTCTTGATCCCCCATATCACATATGATTATTTACAGCTTTACATACTCAGTACATATTTCGTCCTGACGTCCCTCACGGGGAACCTGCATTTCATGCTGCAGGAATAGGTACCTCAGCTCATACACCGCACAAGTATGAGCCAGGTCATACAACTGTTGTTGGTGAGCTCCAGTTTGCTTCGGAGCTTTTTGAGTTGGTTCCTTATATTTTGTTATTGTACAGGAGTCATGTGTGGGCGAGGGTTCGTCCTGACCCTAGTTATGTCATGTATATCCTAGAGGCTTTGTAGACATAAGGAAGGGTAAAGTCATGGAAGTTTATATAGTGATGTTATATTCGTATATGTGGTGGCCCCGATGGCCAAGTATTATATATATATATATATATTTGTGTGTGTTGTGATGATACAGGTAATTAGACCCTTTTATGTGCAGCGAAGTGCTGCCAAAACATTTGGTGACATGTAAGTGAAAGTACAGATATTTGAACGGGTTCTCCCGGGCCTTCTCAGCTTCGGGTTCCAGTCAGGCCCGATGGGATTTCGGGGCATGACAAAAGTGGTATCAGAGAGGTTCGTCCTAGTGAGTCTACAAAGCCGTGTCTACGTAGAGTCTTGTTTATCGGTGTGTTGTGCACCACACCTATAAACAGGAGGCTATGGACATTTAGGAATTGTTTCTTTTCTTCATGTCTTAGATCGTGCGATAGAGCTTATATTGTGTATGAAGTCATAGTTGACCACTGAATCAGTTTGTTTCTCTTATTATAGTAATGATGTCGGTTACCAGAAGCAAGAATATCGGTAAGCAAGTAGATATGGCTGCCGGAGAGGGGACCAGTAAGTCACCCACTATACCAGCTAATCAAAGTGAGGCTCCAGCTGAGCATGCATCAGAAACTTCCCCCAGTCCAGAAGAAATAAAGGGGAGGAGAACTATATCCCTAAAGCCACCTATTAATGTTGTTGATCAAGATCTTAGAAATGCAATGCAACTTTTGACTCGTATAGTTGCTGGGCAAGTCCAAGGGCAAGCCATTCCTGCCGCGAGTTCTAGCGGTACTGATAGGGCGGCTAGTCTTCGGACGCAAGATTTTCTTAAGATGGATCCGCCTAATTTTACTGGATCCGAACTTAATGAAGATCCGCAGGACTTTATTGATCAGATCCAAAGGGCCCTAGAGGTGATGCATGTATCGGGCAGAGAGACAGTGGAGTTAGCCGCGTATAGATTTAAAGGTGAGGCTATATATGGGTATGAATACTGGAAACGGTCAAGGGGCATTGATGCACCCAAATCTACTTGGAAAGAGTTCAAAGAGGCATTTATTGTCCATTATCTTCCATATGAGACTCGTTAGGCCCGTGCGGATCAGTTCTTAAATCTTCGACAAGGTAATACAAGTGTGAGGGAGTATAGTCTTCATTTAATTCCTTGTCCAGATATGCTCCTAATGTTATAGCTACTATGGATAACAGAGTTCATCGGTATGTGAACGGATTGGATTCATATTTGGTTAGGGATTGTACTATTGCTGCACTGAATAAAGATATGGATATAGCTAGGATCCAAGCATTTGCACAGAAAATGGAAGATCAAAGGCAAAGAAGAAGAACACAGGAATTTGAAAGTGGATCTTCTAAGAGGGCCAGATCTATAGGGCAGTTTATGGCGCCACAGGGAGGTTTTAGACCTCAATTTTCTGCTAGACCACCTAGGCCATTATTTTCTTATTCTGCAGCTAGTGCTCCACCACAGCATCAGGGGTTCAGAGGCAGTCAATTTGGGCAAAGAAGTGAGGGTCATAGTTCGCGATCTATGGGTTATCATGGGCAAGGAAATATGATCCAAATGAGACCTCCTCGAGAGCCATGCAATAAATGTGGAAGGCATCATATAGGCGTATGTCGAATGGGAACAAATGTTTGTTATTGGTGCGGTATGATAGGGCATATGATGAGAGAATGCCCACGAAGGGGCGCAGGTGGTGTAGCATGACCTTCGAGATCAGCTGTTGCATCATCGTCACCAGTATCTTATTCTGGTAGAGGCACACGACCCGTGGGTCACGCTAGAAAAGAAACAAGAGTCGCCAGTTCCAGTGGGACTCAGAATCGCACTTATGCTTTAGCGGATCAACAGAATCTAGAGGCTTCCCCAGATTTGGTTACGGGTACGTTGTCCATATTTTCATTTGATGTATATGCTCTAATTGATCCCAGTTCTACATTATCATATGTTACTCCTTTGGTTGCTGGAAAGTTCAAAAGAACCCCCCAATTATTAGATAAGTCGTTGGAAGTGTCTACCCCGGTTGGGGAATCTATTATTGCTAGAAGAGTTTATAAAGATTGTGTAGTAACTTTGTGTGGTCGAGACACGATGGCCAATCTCGGGGAACTAGAAATGGTAGATTTTGATGTTATAATAGGTATGGATTGGTTGGCGTCTTGTTATGCCAAAATTGACTGTTGTACAAAAAAGATGTATTTACATTTTCCTAATGAAGCAGTTATTGAATGGCAAGGTAAGATTGGCGCACCAAGAGGTAGATTTATTTCTTATTTCAAAGCAAGAAAAACGATTTCCAAGGGATACCTATATCATTTAGTTAGAGTAAGGGATACAGAAGCGGAGCCACCAACTCTTCACGTTGTTCCGGTGGTAAATGAATTTCCTGATGTATTTTCTGAAGATCTTCCAGGTTTGCCTCCTGAACGAGAAGTAGAGTTTGGTATTGATGTAATACCAGGCACCCAACCAATCTCTATTCCTCCATATAGAATGGCCCCAGCAAAATTACGAGAATTGAAAGAGCAATTGAAAGATTTGCTAGAGAAGGGATTCACAAGGCCAAGTATGTCCCCCTGGGGAGCACCAGTGTTATTTGTGCGCAAAAAGGATAGCTCGCTGAGGATGTGTATTGATTATTGGCAATTGAATAAGGTGACTATTAAGAATAAATATCCTCTCCCAAGAATTTGGTGATTTATTTGATCAGTTACAGGGCGCCAAGTGCTTTTCTAAGATTGATTTGAGGTCAGGTTACCACCAAGTGAGGGTCAAAGAAAAAAATAAACCCAAAACATCTTTCCGAACAAGTTATGGTCATTATGAGTTTCTAGTTATGTCATTTGGGCTAACAAATGTACCTGCAGCTTTTATGGATTTGATGAATAGGCCACTTTGCCAATCGTCCTATCGGTATAGGCTTCTGAAAGATATACTTCAAAGGATCCATGCGGGATATGAGATATGTAGTATAGGATGAGAGATAATGCTTCAACTTATGTGCTACCCAAGTTAGGGCACAACACGTCCTTTCAAGAAAAGTATACCTGACCTCATAATTGGTGAACTTCTTGCTAAGATAATAAATAGCCTGCTCCTTTTTGACTGTGACATCATATTGACCCAGGACACAACTGAAAGAATTGTCCATGACTGATAAATATAAGATCAAAGGCCTACCAGGCTCCGAGGGTACCAGCACGGGTGGATTTAACAAATATCTTTTGATTCGATCGAACACTTCCTGACATTCTTCAGTCCATTTTCCCGTAGCACTCTTTTTCAGCAACTTGAATATGGGCTCACAAGTGGTTTTGAGTCGAGCAACAAACCTGCTAATGTAGTTCAGTCTACCAAGCAAACCCATCACCTCCGTTCTATTCTTAGGCAGGGGCAAATCCTGAATGGCTTTAATTTTCGAGGGATCCAATTCAATTCCCCGACGGCTGACTACAAACCTCAACAACTTTCTAAACGAAACTCCAAATACATAGTTTGTCGGGTTGAGTTTGAGATTATACCTGCGAACCCTTTCAAAGAACTTTCTTAAATCTTTAACATGGTCAGCCTGACTTTTTGACTTAATAATCACATCATCCACGTAGACCTCAATCTCCTTATGCATCATGTCATGAAATATAGTGGTCATGGATCTCATATATATTGCTCCAGCATTTTTCAAACCAAATGGCATGACGCGATAACAATAAGTTCCCCATGGTGTGATAAAAGATGTCTTCTCTGCGTCGTTATCATCCATAATGATCTGGTCATATCCGGCATAGCAATCCACAAAAGAGGCAACCTCATGTTTAGCATAGTTGTCTAACAAAATATGGATGTTGGACAGTGGAAAATTATCTTTCGGATTGGCTTTGTTCAAATCACGGTAATCAACACACACTCAAATTTTGCCATCTTTCTTTGGTACAGGAAAGACATTGGATAACCACATGGGATAGCGAGCTACTCGAATTACTTTGGCTTCAAGTTGTTTCATGATTTCCTCTTTAATTTTAATACTTACATCTGTTTTAAACTTCCTCAACTTCTGTTTGATAGGACGGAACGCGGGATCAGTTGGTAATTTGTGAGCCTCGAATTCAGTGCTTAAACCAGGCATATCATCATAAGACCATGCAAAAACTTCCTTATAACTCATTAATGCTTGAACCATTTCATCTTTTAGTTGTGCCAAAGCATGTACACTGATTTTAGTTTCCCTAACATCTTCTTGATCCCCTAGATTTATTGGCTCAGTCTCATTCAAATTAGGATTCGGTTTGTCTTCAAACTGTTCCAACTCTTTGCTTATTTCTTCTAGTGTTTTTTCTTTATCATATTCCCCATCCTGCTTCATTACATCTTGATTAATTTGGATTTTAAGATCAGATTGAAAATTCTGCATGCATGTCATGTCATTAGAATCAGCATAAAAAGAACTGTGTAAGAAAAGAAAAACAAAATATATTAGACACGAAACAAAAGGAACATTGCATTTCATTAAATAAAAAGATAAAAGGGTTTAAACACGGATGCCAACATAACATAAACAAACTAAAATCCGAATTACAACCCTGAAATAACTTGGATAAACAGAAATAAAAACAAAATAAACTACCAAAACTCCCTCTAGATATGGAGAGGAGTGACTTCCTAATTATTGAGCCGGACAGCGGGACCTATGAATTGCACGTCTGCCATACTGGTACTTTCTCCTGCTTCGAACATATCAACTTCAATAAAAAGGTTCTGGAAGTCATCAACCAATTCAACTTCAAATTCCACATGCTTCGTGACACCGCTCTTAACAAATGATTCACTGAGTAGTGGCATTGGGCGAGGAAGTAACTATGTTTCCTTTTTCCTTCCCTTGGCTTTCTTCAGATCTTCAGTCGTAGGTTCAAATCCCAGACCAAACGTGCCCATGTTCTCATTCGAACATATGGGATGAACTATACCGTGTAGAGACGCTCCCAGGCCCTTTCCTGGCTCGAATCCGTATTTCCAAAGTTCACTCACCATCATGATAGAAGCAGAAAACAATTGTGGTCCAGGTATACCCTGTCATTCAAGGATACGATTCACTGGCACTGTATCAAAAATTTGATAGACAAATGTCTCCTCTATATTATTTTCTTCAATAAAAGATAAGGAAGAATCTTCGTAGGCTGACAAATCTCCTTCACCATGAATAACTACTTCTTGTATTTCATGCTCAAACTTAATCATTTGGTGCAGTGTAGATGCAACCGCCTTGGCCTTATGGATCCATGGCCTTCCCAGTAACAGATTGTAAGAGGAGTCTACATTCAATACTTGAAACTCTATGGCAAACTCAACAGGCCCTATGGTTAACATTAGTTCTATTTTGCCAATGGAATTTGATTTTGCACTATTGAAAGCCCTAACACATACATTGTTGGGCACGATCCTGTCAGCACCAATATTCAACTTTCGCAAAGTAAAAATGGAGCAAATATTTGCACCTGAACCTCCATCAATCATAACATGAGTGACGTATAAATCTTCATACTTCACTGTAATGTAAAGGCCCCAGTTAAGCCCTATACCTTCAACAGACAATTCATCGTCAGAAAAGTTGATCCGATTGACCTCAAAGATTTTTCTGACCATTTTCTCAAGTTGGTTTATTGTAATCTCCCTAGGAACATATGCTTCATTTAATACCTTCAGTAAAACATCATGGTGCTCCTTGGAGTGCAATAGCAAAGATAAAAGGGAAATTTGAGCAGGGTTTTCTTCAACTAGTCTAATATTGAATACTCTGGCAATTTCATCTTTTTCAAAAATTCTTCGGCTTCTTCCTCGATGATAGGATTTTTGATAGATGACGGTCCACTCACCATTGGCTTGGACTTTCTTAAGCTTTCAGGCATGAAGCATCTTCCTTACCTAGTCAAACCCCCTACCTCATCTACATTTTTCATAACTTCTTTCCCGTGATAGATCATCACAGTCTGCCCATAATTCTAGGGAATCCTTTTCGTATCAACTATCAGAGGTTGGGTCACCGGTTTGAGGATAATAGGCGCTGCCAGTGCTCTTTTCACCGTCAAGATGGGCTGACTCAGAGCTCCCACAACTGTCAACTTAGGTTTATCCTGACTTAAATTATCATACCTTCTGGCAACCTGTACTATGATCAGGGGTTTCTTTATGCTTTTTTGGGCTTTATCTTCTCTCATTCCTTCCTGGATCAATGACATTACTTTCAAAGACTCCGCTACATTCACCGATTTCTCCTCAATGGTCTGTATCTTAACAATAGGCTTATAACCCCTCGAAGACTCTTTCCCATCATATATCAATTCAAATATATTGGCTTCAACATAGGTTGGCAGTGGATTCTGGTTAATGTTTGGACCCTCCGGGGCCTGTGTCAATTAAAGCTTGGATGGCTCACTTTAAATTCTAGCATTTCTCAATATCATGGCCTGGCATATCAGAACAGTATTCATACCTTAAAGAATAATCTATATTCCTCGATGGTGGATTTGAAAGCCTTCCTTTAATTGGGCTTAAAACCTTCAACTTTCTCAACCTATCAAACAAACTAGCATATGATTCCCCAAGAGGTGTGAATTGATTTTTGACCGCCTTCTCCTTCTTATACTCGGGCCTAGGCTGAAAACTAGGCCTATAGGGGTTTTGGTAATTTGGTGGAGCGAATGGGCGATTTTGTAGAGCTTGCGTGCGCCATTGCGGGTAAGAAGGGGTTTGGGCATATGGCTCCGCGCTATATACTTTGTACGGGGGTGGTAGAATGGAATATAAAGGGTTTTATGAAGGGTAGTAATGGTGGGGAGGAATATATGGAGCTTGGGCATAGACTTGGGCTTGGGATTGGGGATAGGGGCGAGGTGGTATTTTGGGATAGGAATGGGTTCCAGCTACAACAGTCTCTATATCCTCTTTCTTCTTTTTAACTCCAAATGCATCAGATCCACCTTGAATCGCTTGTGTGGTGGCTTTTAATGTGGCAAAACTCACTATTCGGCCGGTCTTAATTCCGTCTTCTATCATCTCCCCCATTTTGAGGACTTCCATAAAAGACTTTTCCATTTCTGGAAGTAAATGTTGAAAATAGGTCTCATCCTGTAATCTTCGATCCCTTGCAAATTCCTCATAGCCTGCTCTAAACTCTTCAGTTTCTAGGCTATGATATCTTGTTCCTCTGCTGCGACAGGTTTCTATCAAATGGAAATGCAGGCGGCTGAGTGTACACATACGGTTCATTCATTTGCAAAGTAGGCTCCGGGGCATAATACTGACCATCTAAAACCTTCAGTACTGGCTCACTAGCAGACTTGGGAAGCCTCATTATGGGACGCGCAACATATATGGGAGTTTCATGTGGTGGCGGAGCCATAAATACCGGTGTGACCGGTGGCGCTGGATGAGCAGTTGGTCTTGATTGGGGAGCTGCCAAGGGCACACCAGAACTGCCAGGATAATAATGTCGCGGACTGAATCCTGGCGTGTGCTCAGGTGACTCAGTAGGAGCAGAGAATTGTGCCTGAGAGAGCGGTGGGCAATTAGAGATATTCCCAAGACCTTCAGGGAGCGGAGGAGGAGGCATTCCACTGGACCATGCATGGTGTAAATCTATCAATTGTTGCCTGAGCCTTACTACCTCATCATTGTGTTTAGAACTTTCTTCCCTATGATCTTGATCCGGATCAATGAGCGAATTATCAATCTCCCTGCTAGCCATGGTGAGCTTTACTTTGGATCTAGTGAAGTATGGGTGACTAGTCAGAGTGCTGCAAACCTACCACTGTTATCTGAAAAAACATACTCATCAAAGACGACATCCGTTAGGATTAGGACGCACAACAAACATGGGAATCACATTGGTAAAATTATCCTAAATTCATGTTCATTTCTACCAGGTTTTAAGGGTAGCGAGGTCATTTTAACATCATCCTGATTTTTGTCTACACCTTTTTTTCTACACTTATTATTATTATTATTATTTTTTCTTTCCCTCTTTTTTTTCTTTTTTTTTGAAAAACAAAAATAAACAAACAAGGAAAGACGTAACATTATAATGTTTTGAAGAAAGAAAACAACAAAGACGTACAAAAGTTTGGAACCACTTTAAAACTAAACAACAAATACGAAACGACATTCTAGACCCCTAAGACAACATAGGTAAAATTACTAATAAAGACCCTAATACCAAACAACTTGACTTCGACTTAAAGTAGACACCACCCTACGACGACAGACACATAAAAGACTCAAACTCAAGTAAGATAGGAAATGGTCTTTCAGACTGGTGCTCTATGTGATGACCCTGGCTGATATGGACCTGCCTCTAAAGTTCTCTTTCTCCCATTCAAACTTTGTAGCATATCCCGCAAAGACACCCTGATACCGGGGAAAACAATTTGGGCCCGTATTCCTGCTTCATGAGGAATGCACTTGGAAAGACTATTCTGACACGTTTCTACCGTCTTGAACAAATCTACTAACTGAACTCTCAGTGTTTCCACTTTGAACCCTACACTTTCATCCTGATGGTTGCCTACTATGCATTCTTCCTGTATTCTCCCTCTAAGTTGCACTGGTAAGGGTTGACTGATACCCCGAGGGACAGATTGAAACCAGACCTCATATCCCTGAGTGTGGCCCGGATTATCCAAACTTTCTTTGAGTGTGTACACACCTATAATTGTTTCATTCTTCCAAAACTGCTCATACCTGCTCTCACCTAAGGCTTGGTCCTTGAAGTACTCAACATCCTTCAGAAGATCCACTGCTGGTGGCACGTCCTGTAGCCTACCTAACTGGAGCATTACCCTAGAAGGATTGTATGGTCTAGTGCAATTGAGCCCTAACATAACTAAAGGGAACTGCGTCTGACAACCCAATAAGATTATCTTCGATCGAAGCCACAGATAAGTCCACAAAATGTTATCCCCGGTTCTTGATTCAAGAAATTTAATCAAAGCCTCGACTCCCAAGGGCAACGAGAATTTATCCAAACGCAACCTGGAGTCCATGGCTTTCACTTGATTGGGAATACAATAATCTAACACATCTGGTCTAACTAAAAACGGCGCATGCAAATGCTTTATCATCCATAACTGCAATATCAGGTTACTGCCCTAAAAAATCTCCTTCCCCTTTTCACTTCGGTTAAAGCCTTATATATTTCTGTTAAAATCATGGGTATGAGAGTGAACCTGCCCTTTTGATTAATGCCCTTGTCGTTTTGATCCTCATGAAATAGGGACATCACCACAGATTGCAAATGGGTATTAATACGTCTTTCTTCTAGTGGAAACACTAAAGTACCTAACAAAGCGAGGGTGATGACTTCAAGACGCTTTCTCTTCCACTTCTCCTTAGTCACATGAAATTCATCCCAAAATCAATCAAAATCTTCTGAGGGCCTGAATCTAGCGAACAAAAAATCTAAGGAAACCCATGAATCACTTAAATAACCCAAACAAAGACCCTTACTTTTTAGACCACAAGACTGCAAAAATCTCACGCCAGTATGATTTCGTGCTCGGATCATGTCTTTCTTGATATAGGGCAAATGCAACAAACCAGATATTTCTACCAAAGTAGGAGTCATTTCACATTTCCCAAACATGAATACCAAACTACTCGGATCCCAAAAGGTCAACAAAGCCTCTATTAAATCTGGACGAGGGGTAACATACAGAAGTTCCGTAAGATCACCTAATATTTTAACCAGTTTCTGCTGATCAACATAGTTAAACATTTCCCACCATTTGATATCGGGTACCACGCCGGTACATTTATATTTATGTTGGATAGAGTACCACACTGGTACGGTACATGAACATAGATTGTTCCCTGTAGGTCATGATTATTTGGAAAAAATAAGTCTCATAGCATGTGTGTATATATTTGTGTTATTTCTGTGGATGTTTACAGTGTGGTTAATACTCTTGATGGTTTTGTCGCTTGTTTGTGAGTACTGTTTGACCTGTTGTTGATATATTATTGATTCATTGAATATTTATTGTGTGATAATGCATGTCTACTTATTATTTGATTTATGTTGTGTACATGTTATTAAATTGAGTTGGCCTATGATACATACCATTACATAGTGGTTTGTACTGATACTACCCTGTACTCTTCTTTAGTTGAGTGCAGATAGCATTCTAGGCTCAGACATGACCTCACCTCTAGAGTTTGATAGCATATCTTGATCCAAGGGTGAGCACTCCGTCTCCAGGATGCCATGGGTCATCTTATTTGTTCTTGTCCATCTTTCGGGCAATGAAACATTCTTTGTTTACTTTATTTTTGGATATCACTTTAGATATGATCTTTGTTAGTAGTTCTTGTACGATGACATTTGGGTCTTGAAAATTTCAGTAAGTAGATTGTTTGGTTTTCACGTTACTGATGATTAAATCCATATTATTATTATTAAGATTGTTTTATGAAAATATCATTTTAATACTTACTAAGTGATTGAGTAATAGTTTGATTTAGATGGTTCTTCCACAAGAAGGTTAGTGTGGGTGCCACTCATGGCCATTTGGGTCGTGACACAATTGATGATATAAAATTCGAAATTCATGAAAATTCATGGACATAATTCATAAAAATATATAAAGATCATACTTTTAAACTTGAAATTTGGATTCTTGGACTCCATGGGTGAAAAGGGCCCATGGATGAACATCTAACATACCTTAGGGCTTTAAATCTTAAAAGAGAATTGACCTTTCTTGAATGTTCTTGGATTGGGAATCTTAAATTCTTTATTTTCTTGAAGGAGGCCTTAAATCTTGTTCTTTGGGAATGATCTTGGAAGGAAACCCTAATCTTGATGTTGAGAGTGAATGAGGAGTTTTTGGCATCTAATACTGATAAGTGATGGCTAATAACGCATAATGATGCTTTAAGTCGTGGGAGGGGTAAGATTTAAAGTGAGAAAAGGACTAAAATACCCCTACGAAACTAATTCATAATTGCTGAAATTTCCAGTTGACGACTTAGGTTGATAAGTCGTCCTTAGGTGATGGATTATCACCTCAAGTAGTCACTTGGAAGATGAATTTGATGAGTTTCTGGTTGGTCTGACGACTTGGGCTAATAGGTCGTCACTTAGGTGACAACTTATCAACTCAGGTCATCATTTGGAAGCTGAAACTAATGGCATTCTATTTAAGGCTGACGACTTGGGCTGATAAGTCATCACTTAGTTGACGGCTTATCAACTCAGGTCATCACTTTGTTGACATACGAATATGCTGAAGTAAATGAGCATAATTTTTCACTCCGATATCGGATTAAGGTAAAATTGATAGCGTTGAAAAGCTAATTCAATTATCTATCTATTGATGGGTCTAGAGATAAAAAATTCTTAGTATACAAAAAGTTATACTTGTTTGAAGCTGGATATAGTTATTTTCTTGACAAGAATTTAATTGCTAAAAAATATTTTGACTCGTCTACAAGCTAGGAGCTTTTTGAGGACTTAATATATGTCCAAATAACTTCACACACTAGGATAAAGATCATGAAACATGTATCCAAAAGAAATTCATGAGATTAGAGTTAACACACATAAAAATGATGCTTCAAAATCTAGCCCAAAAATGCGGGGTGTTAAATTATCTCCCCCTTGGAAACATATGTCCTCGAATGAGACTGATTAAGATAAGACTACTAGGGAAACCGAGATCATATAATAATTATGCATAACTAAAAACATGATTACATGCTGAGTCTGAAACATGATACATGACTGAACTGATTTCATGAATACATGCAATGACATAAGAATGATTATAAGGTTGAGATAGAAATGAGAGAGTCAACTTATGAGTACCCATTACCTTAGGCTGGATTTGGTTTCATGAAATAAAATTGAGAGGTTTAGGATATGAAAACTCGGGCATTACAATACATCTGCCCCTCGGAATAGTTCATCCCCCGAATGATACTGACTTGGCTGAAATACTAAGGAAAGACTAAGATGATGTATGGAACACTTACGGACTGAATCATGACTAAATATTTGGAGCGTGAAACTGAGATTTGAGGAATAGATGGTCAATGACATAAATTCATCAAGGAGATTTGAACTAAGGATATGCATGGCATGAATTTGAATTTCGCAGATCATTAAGAGTGTAGTATGAGTTCTGGAACTGAACACACTGTAAAACATGAGCACATGAGTCATGAGCTACATGACCTGAGTTTGGAGTTTCTGAATTTGTGGAACATGATTCATACTGCTGAGTGGACTAAAACACCTCATACTAGGAACTGGGAGAGTACATGATTTTCTATAAGGTGCACAAAGATGAGCTATGATCATAGAACTGACATATAATTCATGAGTACATATCGTGATAGTTAAAGTACAAAACTTTACACTGAGGTAAGGATGGGTTGGGGATCATCCAGGGATCATCCTCTCCTACTATTTTTCTACACATACTGACATTACTACTAAAATCTGAAAGCCTGACTTGGTTATTTGTTCTATTATCTCCCTCTTAGCTTAAGTCCATCATTCTAAGTTTGTGAATCACTTAATCAACATCTCTAAACTGAACTAAAACCACTCTATTCTAGAGTATGAGATATAATAATACTCATAAAAACTAAGCTCACCCTGAAAAATTGTACCTGAAAGTGTAAACCCTACTGCTGATACTTCCTTCTAAGATAGAACTCTTAACTTTATATAGCCCCAAATACATCATGTAACAACTTAAGAACTGACTAACTTAGAATTTTCAAACCCTCCTTCTATTAGCTCAACCTTCAAAAATTCAAATTTAGATTCTAACACATAACATGGATATTCGTAAATCTTTAATAACCATACTCTTTCATCATATCCTACAAATATCAAATATCAAAACTTATATTTTCCCCACACCATGAGAATTACTACTACACCAATATCAACAACACATATAATTTCGAATTACCAAACTTAAATTCTTGCATACACTATTTTAAGCCTGCTGGTCACCCTTTATACAACTATCCCTGTGAATGCAAAATCTACTGAATCCAAATAACACTATCTCCACTCTACTACTGCTAAACTCCTGGGTTCATGCTTTTAACTCTAGGTTATAGGCTATCATAGGATTCTGAGAAGGGATCTGATGGCATATCTTACTTTGAGTTTAGTACGCAATTTTCATGAACATGAATAAAAATTTCAAACTTCAGGACTGAAGAGCACTTGATGGAACACTCTAGATCCTGAGTGCAATCCCACAGTTATCTGCGGGGACTATCTGAGAAAGCTCTATCTGTAGGACTTTGAGCTTCACTGCTTCTGTTACCTTGAAAGTAAGGTAGAGTTGACATGAGTGGAGCATGATGAGAAACTACATAAGTTTCATAGAGAACCTTTCTATAGCACGGTTTGAGACATAAAAGGAGAGAAACGTTTCCTAATACGACTTATAGCCTCTTGCCTATAAGTGTGGTGTGCTTTACACCCATGCACAAAACTCTACTCAACACGACTTTCAGACTCTCTAGGACACTTTAAAACCTTAGGCTCTGATACCAAATTCGTAATGCCCCGAGAATACATCCTGAACTCTAAACGGTGCTTACAGCCCTGAAGGACCACAAGCTAACCCATGGACTGGTACCTATTGAGAGTACTGATTAAAATTATAAATAAAATGTGCAAAATTTAACTAGAAACGCCATAATGTTTTAGCAACTGAAAACAATATTGAATTATTATTTTAAAACATATGAAAACATGTCGTCAATACTGATAAAATGACTGTTAATAACAACTGAAAAATAGGTTAACTATGTGTACTAGTCTGAAAGCCTCTAAACTGACTGAATGTGAAGTTTATGGGACAAGCCCCCAACTAACTCCGACTGACTACCGAACTGAAAACACAAAAATAAACATAATCGGTTCTCAAAGTATGAGGACTCACCACGGCTGCTACTGCTGATGTGTTGGAATATCTAAATGCAGTTGGGAACCTAAGCGTCTGAACCTATGATATTAAACATCATAGCGCAAGAAACAAGTATGTGATCAGTACTATGAATGTACTGGTATGCAAGATGAGGTAAGCCTGAGATGCATGGGTTCATGTGCATGAATGATAGCTGACTAAATGAATAGCATGGGATAACTGAACATAAAGCAATAACTAGTTGAATAATATGAGATAAATTAGTAAACATGGATGAAGCGAAGACTGACTGGTTAGCATGAGATTACTGAATATAAATACGTGATAGCTGTAAAATCTGAGAATGCACGACCAAGCATATAACAAGCTTCTAATATAGTCTATAAAATAAAATACTAAAATCTGATAACCGAATAACTGATAAACTTTATGTTATGGTCAAGAAAAACTAAACGGAGTTCTAAACTAAATACTGAAACTGAAACTGTGAGAGGTATCATCTAACCGACATGCCTCAAAGCTGAACTGATTGGGGTCCAACCTATGACCCAAGTTGGAAGGGTGCTACCATGCCACGGGTACTAACAATGGTTGTGTCAACCCTAAACTAGCAAGAAGACATCTTGTCAACCCTAAGCTAACAGAAAGACTCGTGAGATATATGTCAACCCTAAACTAGTAGGAAGACATCTCAAACCTACGTTGGCTACATAGTTCTATAACTCAGGGATTGATACTAAGGGTCTAACCCTATACTAACAGGAAATCCCCCATCCCTGGGTTTTCTTGGTGCTAAATCCTACTCTAAACTAAACTGACACTGATTACGAGACTAAGTTAAGTTTAACTGAAGAAGGATCTGGCTTGGATTACTGAACTGATCTATGTTTGACTACATGATAATTGATTGAACTGATAATGCTCAAACGTGTCTGAAATTATTCTGAAAATACTGGGACTGAGTAAACAGCTAAATTTTTGTTATTCATAACCTCAAGACTCGATAACAATAACATCAAGGACACATAAAAGCTTTGAAACCATGGCAGAGTCACGACCCAAACTAGCGTCTGGCCATAACGGACATCCCGAACCATGAAGGCCCGGTCGTCCTACTCTAACTGGTAATCATGCACAACATTCACATAATAAAAAAATATGTGAAAATATAATCTGATACGAAAACATGGTCATACTCTAGATTTAGTTTAACAATAAGGAATGTAATCTGAAATCAACAAAACAACACCTGGAACAGTCTATGAAATCTCTACTACATAAAAATATGACAACTATCTGAAAACTGGGACAAGGCTCCCAGTAGACCAAACCAACAAAATAACATAATCTGAAATAACAGGCCTTCTGGAACTAAAAAGGCTCACCACTGAATGGATCACTTTTCTCTGGAATACTCTACTGATTAGTCGTACCCTTGGACTGAGCCTCCGTACCTGGGAGGTAGGGGTCAATACAGATGTACTAGTACACAGAGCAGATACAAAATACTAATTTATATTCAACATATATGAGAGCAATTTAAAATAATTCATAAGCATATCATATAGTAAGAAATCTCATGGGTATTTTCAAAAGACTCTGTAAGATCATCTGCACTCTGTTACACTCTTCGTTTTACTTTTGTGCTAGGTGGTATACCCTATAACTCTGAAATTCCACTGGCTATATAAAATCCACCATTGACACGGTGAGGAAGCCTCCAATCCAAGTATGCTGCAAGTGTTGGAGTCTCTGACTCTGCTACGCCACACGTCGCCAGCGTAAAATAATATACCCAGATCGGAAAATCACGGTTTTAGCTTAAGAGTTACTTGAACTCAAACCTTCTTCGGGTAACCACCTAACCCTCTTTAAGCCCAGTTTTAACTCTTTAAAACATACATTCTCTGAAAACTTTAACTTTGTTATGGCATACATTTATATCGTATCGTCATACCATTGATTTTTAGGTCACATCTCTGAGCCATTATTAGCATATAATAATCTCTGTTTCAAAACGTAAATCTGCAACCACCATATTAATAAATCATTTCAAGAAACTCTTTCTTAAAGCTCATGTAAACATATGCAAGAAACTCTCTTTTTCACCATTTCAAATACACAAGGTGGCCATGTTAAAGAACTCAATCATATGCAATTCTTTCTTTATAAGACAAGGATAAAATCATATCAAGAAACTCCTTCTCATTATCATCAAAAATCATGTTAAATACTTACATATTGAAAAGATCCCCCTTTAAAACATTAAACAATCATCTCAAATCATTCCCAACAAGTTCATCAACTCTAAATCATCAAAGAGAGGGGTTTCAATAATAATGCTCTCAATCAAATCTTCAACATCATACATATTCATATAAGTTTAAATCAATTTAAGGGGGAAAGGCCTAAAGACCATAATAATAATATTATCCAAGCATCCATAATGTGAAATTCAAAGCATAAGTTTCAAAACCCTTTAAAATTCATGCTTGATAATCTTTAAATCATGTTATAGTGTTGACAAGCCCATGTAGTTTTTAGGATAAACCCCACGTACCTCAATTTAGGAATTTGATAAATTATTCTTGAAGCCTACTATTTGCGGATTCCAAATCTTCACTCAATCTTGAAAACCCACAGTTAAATCTTAAGTTATTTGGGTTTTTAGTTCGAAATCCTAGAGAGTGTTCTTGAGTAATTTGGATGATTGTGAATGTATTCTGGTGTCTTTGGGATTAAATCCCGTGTTTTGGCTCATAAAGGGGTGAAAAATACTCAATATACCCTTAGTGAGATGAAAAAAATATAACTGGGAGCTCAATTTCATGGGCCACCGCGACGCGCCACAATCGCGGTGGCTCACTGAAAATTGACAAATGGGATTCTTAAGGTCACCGCGATGTGGAGCCATCGCGTTGTCCCACTGGTTGGGACCTGAAACTTCAGCACGACGCGCCACAATCGCGCTATGCTATTGAAATATGAAAATTTCTAAGTAGGACCCCTCCGCCACATGCCAAGCACCAAACTAGCTTTCTTTTATGACTAGAACTTAAATTAGCCATAACTTCTTATCTGGGTATCGGATTTGGGTGAATCTTATATCGACGGAAAGCTCATTCAATTTTCCATATGATGAGAAGCCAAAATTAAGGAAATTATATATGGTTTAAACTTTACTCACTTTGGAAGTCAAAAATGAGACTAAGTTTCTTTGACACAATGCTAGTCATTTAAATCTAAGAGCATACTACCACGAGCTAACGCATGTAGAATTTTTGCGGGGTGTTACATTATCCCCCCTTGGGATCATTTGTCCCCGAATGATAATGCAAAACACAGACAAGCACGATTTAAAGTATACTAAGGCCATAAAAGAATAAGACAAGGATTGTACCTATCTTTTCATCATCCACCGGATCAAATAAGTCTGGGTATCTATCTCTCATATCATTTTCTGATTCCCAAGTTGCTTCCTCAACTTTCTGATTTCTCCACAACACCTTAACCAACACTATCTCTTTGCTCCTCAACTTTTAAACTTGGTGGTCTAAGTTTGCAATAGGTTCCTCTTCATATGCTAATGAGTCTGCCACTTTGATCTCTTCTACAGGAAACACTAGGGAATGGTCTCTAATACATTTCTTCAGCATGGATATGTGAAATACCGGATGAACAGAGCCCAAACTTGCAGGTAACTCTAACTCATAAGCAACTCCTCCTATCCTTCTCAAAATCTGGTATGGCCCTATATAGAGAGGACTCATCTTACCTCTCTTCCCAAAATGCATGACTCCCTTCATAGGAGAAACTTGATAAACACCTAATCACCAACCTCAAACTCTAAGTCTTTTTTCCAAATATCGGCATAGGACTTCTATCTACTCTGGGTTGTCTTAAGTCGTTCTCTAATAATTTTCATGTCCTCTATTTCCTAATGAACAAGAACAAGCCCAAACAACTGAGTCTCACCCACTTTATACCACCCTATTGGTGACCTACATTTTCCATACAATGCCTCAAAAGGAATTATCTTAATACTGGTATGGTAACTGTTATTATATGTGAACTCTATCAATAGAAAGTGATCCACCCAACTCCCCTTGAAGTTAATTATGCAAGCCCTTAACATATCCTCAAGAGTCTGAATGGTACACTCATCTTGCCCATCAGTATGAGGGTGGAATGCAGTACTTTGGTTCACTTGGGAACCTAAACCCCTCTAAAAAGACTTCCAAAACTGTGAAGAGAATTCCGTACCTCGGTCAGCTATGATGGATACAGGTGCTCCATGCAAATGGACTATCTCCTCAATGTACAGCTTGGCATAGTCATCTCCCAAATAGTTAGTTTTGACAGGCAGAAAGTGGACTGACTTGGTCAGTCAATCAACAAACACCCAAATTGAATCATACTGGCTTCGAGACCTTGGAAGTTTCATGAGGAAGTCCATATTGATCATCTCTCATTTTCACAAAGGCAAGGCTATCTCTTAGAAAGTACCATCTGGCCTCATATGATCTACTTTCACTTGTTGATAATTCAAACACTTGGCAACAAAATTAGCCACATCACGCTTCATATTATTCCACCAATAAATAACTTTCAGATCATGATACATCTTAGTAGAGCTTGGGTGAACAACATACCTCAAAGTGTAAGCTTCATCAAGGATCCTCTTTTGTAACCCATCTACATCTGGCACACATAGTCTGCCCTAATATCTCCAAACTCCATCACCACCAATTTCAAAAGACATCACCTTCTATTAACCTATATATTTCTTGATCTGCATCAAGATGGGATCTTCAACCTACATCTTTTTAACTTTAGCACAAAGGATATATTTAGCTACCTCATGAACAACCACTTCCCCATCTTTGAAATTCAAGAGTCGCACTCCTAGATTTGTAAGTCCGAGAATATCCTTCACCATCTCCCTCTTTTGCTTTTTAACATGCGAAAGACTGCTCATAGATAACCTACTGAAGGCGTCGGCTACCATATTTTCCTTGCCTGGATGGTAGTGCAGGCCCATATCATAATCCTTTAAAAGTTCCAATCAACGTCGTTGCCTAAGGTTTAATTCTTTCTTTGAGAAAACATACTGCAAACTCCTGTGGTCAGTAAATATATCAACATATACCCCATAGAGATAATGCCTCCAGATTTTGAATGCAAACACCACAGCCGCTAACTCTAAGCCATGGGTGGGGTAATTTCGCTCATGCACTTTTAACTGCCTAGACGTATAAGCCACCACTTTACCATGCTGCATAAGTACACACCTAAGCACCACACGGGATGCATCACAGTATACAACAAACCCTTCCATACCTTTCGAAAGAGTCAAAACAGGAGCAGTTGTTAAATTATCTTTTAACTTTGAAAAACTATTCACACAGGAGTCAGACCATGCGAACTTCACCTTTTTCTGAGTCAACTTAGTAAGTGGTCTAACTATGGAAGAAAAACTCTCTACAAATCTTCTGTAATACCCTCCCAAACCCAAAAAGATTTGAATATCGGTTGGAGTCGTGGGTCTAGTCCATTTTCTCACTACCTCAATCTTCTGGGGATCAACCTTAATTCCGTCACTAGACACGAAATGCCCCAAGAAATCAATAGCATTAAGCTAGAATTCACACTTAGAAAATTTTCCATACAACTTATGATATTTTAGAGTCTGAAGGATGATTCGGAGGTGATTGGCATGGTCCTCCTCACTCTTGGAATAAATCAGAATATCATCAATGAAAACTATAAAAAAAAATAGATCTAGAAACTGATGTAACACCCTATTCATAAGGTTCATGAAAGTCGCAAGGGCGTTAGTCAACCCAAAGGACATGACCAAGAATTTATAATGACCGTATCAGTTCGAAAAGCTGTTTTGGGAATATCTGACTCTCTAACCTTCAACTGATGGTATCCCGAATGAAGGTCTATTTTTTAAAAATAATTAGCACCCTGAAGCTGGTAAAAAATATCATCAATTCTAGGAGGAGGATATTTATTTTTAATAGTGACCTTATTCAGCTGACGGTAATCTATACACATACGCAGGGAACCATCTTTCTTTTGCACGAAGAGTACAGGTGCACCCTAGGGAGAAACACTAGGATGGATAAAACCTTTATCTAGAAGATCTGATAGCTGTTATTGCAACTCTTTCAACTCTGCAGGAGCCATTCTATATGGCGGAATAGAGATGGGATGGGTACCCGACAACAAATCAATACCAAAATCTATCTCCCTATCTGGTGGTATTTCTGGGAAATCATCTGGAAAAACTTCTGGGAACTCATTTACCACAGGGACAGACTGAAGAAAAGGGCTTTCGGTATTCAAATCTTTAACCCGAATAAGATGATACAAATAGCCCTTAGAAATGAGTTTATGGGCTCTGAGACCAGAAATGAACTTCCCTCTAGGTGCTAAAGAATGTCCCTTCCATTCTATTGCTGGTTTATTTGTAAAATAGAAAGTAACCTTTTGGGTTCTACAATTTAGTGTGGCATGGTATGAATGAAGTCAATCCATCCCTAAGATAGCATCAAAATCAACCATGTCTAAGTCTACGAGGTCTGCCGCAGTATCCCGCCCACAAACAGTCACCACATAATTTCTATACACCCTCCTAGCCATAATAGAGTCTCCCACCAGA
This sequence comes from Capsicum baccatum var. pendulum, assembly GCA_030864225.1. Classification (NCBI taxonomy): domain Eukaryota; kingdom Viridiplantae; phylum Streptophyta; class Magnoliopsida; order Solanales; family Solanaceae; genus Capsicum; species Capsicum baccatum. The sequence continues at coordinate 12,564,300 of CM061550.1, forward strand.
GTGGAAACAGAAAAAGGTTGGGCAATTACATCAAGCTCAAACCTAAAACCAACAGCTACATAAGGGGTCACGTAAGATAGGGTAGACCCGGGATCAAGTAACACATAAATATAACGGGAAAATATTTGCAACATACCAGTAACTATATCCGATGAGTCCTCTGTCTATTGGCAGTTGGTCAAGGCGTACAACCGATTGCGGCCATTTTTGGTGGCTGAAGTGGCACCCTTCTGAGGCAGCAGTGGTGCAGTAGAATTAGCCTGTGACTTGGATTCACCAACATCACCCTTTTCTGCCAGACATTCTCTCTGTATATGGCCTAGATGGCCGCACGAATAACACACCATAGCGCCAAACGAATATCTCCCTAGATGATTCCTCCATATTTCTCACATCATGGGTATGTCCTAGAGGTCTGAGCTATACTTCCTTAAGACTGTGAACCCTGCATATTCAGCCCTCCCTATACTAAAAATCCTAAATGTGTTGTACGGCTAGGGGTCTGGTCATTGGGGCACTAGCTATAGACTGTGTATTACTCCAATTCTTCTTTTTCTGCCATTTGTTACCCCAACTCCCACTCTGCTGCTGACTGTAGCTATGGTCTGCTGTTTTGGCTCTCTTTACCTATCTGTCCTTCGCTCTAGATTCAGCAATTTTCTTTTTCTTTTCCTCAACTTATTGCATGTGGACTGATAGTCTGGCAAAATCTATGTCCCGGTTCAACATTGCTCCCTGATATTTAAGAATTAAGTCATCTGAAAGGCCAAATGCAAATTTCCTCATTCAGGCTCTCATGTTACTAGTCATCTCTGGAGTATAAAGGGCTAGTTGGTTGAACCTCAGTGTACTCCAGGACACTCATCTACCCTGCTTTAGATTTATAAACTCTTCGGCTTTGGCCTCCCTCAGCTCGAGAGGAAAGAATCGATCAAGAAAGGCTTCCACAAACTTTGCCCAAACTATGGGATCAGCATGCTCACTCTTTGAATATTCCGACTCGTTATACCATTGGTTCGCTACATCCTTAAGATGGTAAGCCGCTAACTCAACCCCATCTACCTCATCTATATACATTACCTTAAAGATCTTCTCCATCTCATCCATAAACTCCTGTGGATCCTCTTCTACCTTGGTACCAGTAAACTTGCGCGGGTTCTTCCTCATGAAATGGACCACTTTTTTAGCCTCAGATATAACAGATGCTGACCCAATATCTTCCAAATATTGAGTTTGTGTGGCTACCAATTAGGTAAGCATGTGAATGGATTTTCTGAATTCTGCATTATATACCTCTCTCACGCGAGGCTGAGTGCAGTTAGTCCCCGTTTGGGAAGCTTTGGGTGCCCTAAGTGAGCTGATCTGAGTAGGTAGGACTCTCAGAGTAGCATTAATCTCCAAAGTCTGAGCTCTATATCAGGTCCTCATCCTATGAGTGGGACGGACTTCATCTGTCTGTATATTCTGATCGATAGTACGATGGGGAGGCATGCTTGTTTTTTCTAAAATACAAGAGATCATCGATTAGGGTACAACTCAGACTCTGAAGCACGAACTAAACCACAAAGAAGAGAAACATTCCTAAATGCCTAGTAGCCTCTTGCTTATAAGTGTCGTGTGATACACACCCATAAATAAGATTCTACCCGATGCGATTTCACAGACACCCTGGGACCATGAACCGTGCTCTGATACCAAGTTTGTCATGACCCGAACTAGGGCCTGACCGTGATGGATATCCCAAACCATGAAGGCCCGGGCGTCCTACTCTAACTGGTAATCATGCACAATATTCACATAATAAAAAAAGATGCGGAAATATAATCTGATACGAAAACATGGTCACACTCTGGATTTAGTTTAACAATAAGGAATGTAATCCAAAATCAACTAAACAATATCTGGAACAGTCTATCAAATCTCTACTACATGAAAATATGACAACTATATAAAAACTGGGACAAGACTCCAGTAAACCAAACCAACAAAATAACATAATTTGAAATAACAACCCTTCTGGAACAAAGAAGGCTCACCACTGAACGGATCATTTTTCTTTGGAATACTCTACTGATTAGCAGACCCTTGGACTGAGCCTCCGTACCTGGGAGGTAGGGGTCAATACATATGTACTGGAACGCAGAGAAGATCCAAAATACTAATTTATATTCAACATATAGGAGAGCAATTTAAAATAATTCAAAAACATATCATATAGTAAGAAATCTCATAGGCATTTTCGAAAGACTCTATAAGATTATCTGAACTCTATGACACTCTTCATTTTACCTATGCGCTAGGTGGCATATCCTATAACTCTGAAATTCCACTAGCTATATGGAATCCATCATTGACTCAGTCGAGAAACCTTCAACCCAAGTATGCCGCAAGGGTTGGAGTCTCTAACTCTGCTATGCCACACAGCCGTCGCCAGTGTAAAATAATATACCCGGATCGGCAAATCACAATTTTAGGTTAAGAGTTACTTGAACTCAAACCTTCTTCGGGTAACCACCTAACCCTCTTTAAGCCCAGATTTAACTCTTTGAAATATGCATTCTCTGAAAATATATATGTTATGGCATACATTTATATGGTACCGTCATACCATTGACTTGCAAGTCACATCTCTGAGCCATTATTAGAATATAATAATCTCTGTTTCAAAACGTATATCTGGGACCACCATATTAATAAATCATTTCAAGAAACTCTTTCTTAAAGCTCATGTAAACATATGAGAGAATCTCTCTTTTTCACCATTTCAAATACATAAGGTGGTCATGTCAAAGATATCAATTATATGCAATTCTTTCTTTTTAAGACAAGGACGAAATCATATCAAGAAACTCCCTCTCATCATCATCAAAATCATGTTAAATACTTACATATTGAAAAGATCTCCTTCAAAACATTGAACAAGCATCTCAAATCATTCCCAACAAGTTCATCAACTCTAAATCATCAAAGAGAAGGGTTTCAATAATAATGCTCTCAATCAAATCTTCAACATCATACATATTCATATAAGTTTAAATTAATTTAAGGGGGAAAGGCCTAAAGAACAAAACAATAATATTATTCAAGAATCCATAATGCGAAATTGAAAGCATAAGTTTCAAAACCCTTTAAAATTCATGCTTGATAATCTTTAAATCATGTTCTAGTGTTGACAAGCCCATGTAGTTTTTAGGATATACCCCACGTACCTCAATTTAGGAATTTGATGAATGATTCTTGAAGCCTACGATTTGGGGATTCCAAATCTTTAATCAATCTTGAAAACCCACGGTTAAATCTTGAGTTATTTGGATTTTTAGTTTCAAACCCTAGAGAGTGTTCTTGAGCAATTTCGATGATTGTGAATGTATTCTGGTATCTTTGGGATTAAATCCCGTGTTTAGGCAGATAAGGGGGTGAAAATACCTAATATACCCTTAATAAGATGAAAAAAATATAACTGGGATCCCAATTTTATGGGCCACCGCGACGCGCCACAATCGCGGTGGCTCACTGGAAATTAACGAATGGGATTCTTAAGGTTACCGCAACGCGGAGCCATCGCGTTGTCCTACTGGTTGGGACCTGAAACTTTAGTACGACGTGCCACAATCGCTCTATGCTATTGGAATTTGAAAATTTCTAAATAGCCCCCATCCGCGACGCGCCAAGCACCAAACTGAAGGTGTTTTACGACTAGAACTTAAATTAGCCATAACTTCTTGTCCAGGTATCGGATTTGGGTGAATCTTATATCGATGAAAAGCTCATTCAATTTTTCACATGATAAAAAGTCGAAATTAGGGAAATTATATATGTTTAAACTTTAATCACTTTAGAATTCAAAAATGAGACTAAGTTTCTTTGATACAATACTAGTCATTTAACTCTAAGAGCATATTACCACGAGCTAACGCATGGACGATTTTGTGGGGTGTTACAGGAAGGAAAACATTGTTCATAATTATTCACTTAAGAATTTCATCAAACACATGGGGATCAAGACTTTAACATGTGGATGCTTTTAAACATGATAAGATAGCACAATCACATGACCAAATCATAAACTGAGGGTTTTATTCTAAATTCGCATGAACATGATATAGAAATCACAATAATTAAAACATACTGTAATGCATTCCATGTGAAAATAATTAAAAACATAACTTGAAATCAAATTACCAAGGTACAGATAAGCATACTTCAACTTTCAAACGTGTAAGGGCTTTTTCTATCAGAACTCTTGAAAACATAATACATGATCGAATTTCAGTGGCAGACCCAGGATTTAAAGGTTGTGGGTGCTTTGATGTAGCTTAAAAATTTATTAATAAATGCAGCATAGTTGTGGGGATTCGAACACAGGAAGGGAGACACGGAAGTTACACCTAAAGCCAGAGCACCCAACCATGTTTTTGTTCCTTGGGTGCTTTTTATATATTATACTATTTTTTCACTGTTTCTTATATAATTATACCTATTCTACGTCGAGTTTAGTGGGTGTCGGAGCACCCAAAAAAAGCACGTGGGTCCGCCCTTGTCGAATTTCATAAGAGTTTCATGGAGGTAATTCATTGCAAACATGTAATTTCATTGTAAAGATGTAATAAGTAGTCATTGTTCAAAACTCAATCATTTAGGCATTTCATCAAACACTTGCAATGCATTGCTTAAGCATGGAAATAGTTTTAAACATGTAGTAGTAGCATGATTGATACTAAATCACCAATTAAGGCTTAAATCAGCGAACAACACCATTCAAACGTGTAGGTTTAATAAGAACAACAATTGATAATATAAAATTCAAAATTCATAAAAGTTCATGGATATAATTCATAAAAATATGTAAAGATCATACTTTTAAATTTGAAATTTGGATTCTTGGACTCCATGGGTGAAAAGGGCCCGTGGATGAACATCTAACATACCTTAGAGCTTTAAATCTTGAAAGAGAATTGACCTTTCTTGAATGTTCTTGGAATGGGAATCTAAATTCTTGATTTTCTTGAAGGAGAGCTTGAATCTTGTTCTTGGGGAATGATCTTGAAAGGAAACCCTAATCTTGATGTTAAGAGTGAATGAGGAGTTTTTTGGCATCTAAAACTGATAAGTGATGGCTAATAACGAATAATGATGCTTTAAGTCGTGGGAGGGGTAGGGTTTGAGGTGACAAAAAGACCAAAATATCCCTACAAAACTAATTCATAATTGCTGAAATTTCCAGTTGACGACTTGGGTTGATAAGCCGTCACTTGGAAGCTGAATTTGATAAGTTTCTGGTTGGGCTGACGACTTGGGCTGATAGGCCGTCACTTAGGTGACGACTTATCAACTCAGGCCGTCACTTGGAAGCTGAAATTGATGGCATTCTGTTTAAGGCTGACGACTTGGGTTGATAAGTCGTCACTTAGTTGATGGTTTATCAACTCAGGTCATCACTTTATTGACAAACGGACATACTGAAGTTAAAATGAGTATAACTTTCCACTCCGATATCGGATTAAGACGAAATTGGTATCGTTGGAAAACTGATTCAATTATCTATCTATTGATGGGTCTAGAGCTCAAAATTTCTTAGTATAAAAAAAGTTATACTTGTTTGAAGCTGGCTGTAGCTATTTTCTTCACAAGAATTTAATCGCTAAGAAATGTTTTGACTTGTCTACAAGCTAGGAGCTTTTTGAGGACTTAATATATGTCCAAATAACTTCACACACTAGGATAAAGATCATGAAATATGTATCCAAAATAAATTTATGGGATTAGAGCTAACACACGTAAGGACGACGCTTCAAAGTCTAGCTCGAAAATGCAGGATGTTACAGCCCGTATGACGCGTGAAAGGAACTTGATTATTTTAAGTTGAGATTGCGGTCTTCACATCATCAAACAATCAACATTCTTTCTTTAGTTTAATTTATAGTCAATATGTTTTATACAAAAAGGAATCATCAACGATAGGAATTACGAAATCCTTTTTTTTATAGAGCTAGTGCCTTAAGACAGACCCTTATAAGTTATAGCAACTATATGTATTTTAAATAGCTGGGTGAGCGACGATCTGGCTTATTCATCGTTTTCTCTTTTTCTTCTTTTCATTGGGCATGACCCGTTCTCTAATATAACTGTGCCGGACTGGGTTTTCGCTGGGCTGAGTTAGAATGTAATCAGACTGATCCGGCCCAGGAGATACCCATAACTCAAGACTCAAAGCTTATCCAAAATTTTAAAGGGTCATTCATACGAATATGTCTAAGACATGAAACAATACTTTAAAGTTGTTCATGCACTTTATAATGACCAAGGTCTGATGCCAACAATCTATTAGCCTGAGAATACGAAGAGTATTTGAAACTAAATCAAAAATATTGGTTAAATATCTGAAACTATAAAACTGACGATTTTGGATATTTTTATATGAATTGAAATATGTACGTAACATTAATTTAAAAAAAAAAAATCAATAATCCTTTAATCCATCAAAAATTAATGATTTTCTACTAGTATTTTACAAGTTTCAAAAGTTTAAATCCACATAACACCTAATTTGAAGTTTTAAACAATATGTTAGTTTCTTCATTGAACTATCTTCTCCATATTAACTTAATATACTTTTCCTTTGCTACTCATAATATCACACAAATTAGCGATTTTCTAGTAGTGTTCTAATTGTCTCCTGGCTAGTGGCCACCCTCTAACACCCCTAATTTCCCTCTCCCCTCCCGGGCCCCTCGCCCCGACCCCACCCCATCAAAGAGCTAGATGACTATCTGCAGACACTCAATCTAATTGACTACGTCTATTTTATGTTTAATATGAACAAGCATGCAAATCAACTCAATCCATGTTTGGTTTCTCATCCATATATTTTTCAAATTGATCCCTAAACACATTTCACTTGTTTCTAATTTTCTGCATCACTATAGAATATCGTTTAATTATAGAATCTGTGACGTGTTACAAAGATATTATACCAACTTCACCTTTGCTATTAGTTTGGATTAGTTATAAAATATAGTTTAACTAGAATTCTGATTTACTAGCGGGCAGATCTATAGTAGAGGGTGGGGGTAGCTATCGTAAATTCCGCAATTATATGGAAAAATATATATGCAGATGGGAACCTATAACCAAATGGGTAGTTTGGTTCAATGGCAAGTAAGGAACCCGGACCAAATGGGTAGTTTGGTTCAGTGGCAAGTAAGGAACCCGGCTAGTTCGATCCCAATAGATGCGTCCTTTTTTTAATAGTAAAATCCTTTTTCATTTGTAGTTCTAAAACACTTTTTTTTTTCAAAATTAAAATCCTTTCCGTTTTAGTTTCCAAAAATGCATATTTTTTTATTTTTAGTAAAAAACTTTTCTGTTATTAGTTAAAACAGTGATTTTTAAGATTAAAATCCCTTTCTGTTTTTAGGTTCTAAAAATGACCACTTTTTTATTTTTAGTAAAAACGTTTTTTGTGTTTAGTTATTATAACATGCAAAACCTCACTTTTTCTTTCCTTAGGGTTAAAAACTTACATTGGTTCTTCTTCCAGCATCTAGCGATCAGCTGACTTGCTCGATGTTATTACAAAATAATTTATTGTTAAGAACCCGAAAGTTTAAATCCCGATCCGCCTCATTCTAACTGTGAGTTCATCAAATTGATTTTGCAAGTGGAGCAAAACAAAAATAGATTTAAATAGTTCAAGAATAAAGCACTATATATGTATAGGCAGTAAAGCTCAAAAGTTGATTAAATTCATTTTCCAATTACAACACTAATAAGCACTATTACTATACCATTTGCAGCCATGGGATTCTTGAAAATCCTTCTTATTTTCATTTTTTGTTCTTTCCCATGGCCTAGTAGTCAAAGCGATTTAGACACTTATATAGTACATGTTGAAGCCCCTAAAAGCCTAATTTCTACTCAATTCATCGTTAAGGGATTTAGAGAGCTATTATCTTTCATTTATGCCTAAAACTACAACGATTAGCGCAAGTGGAAATGAAGAGACTGCTAGGATGATTTATTCATATCACAATGTGATGAAAGGTTTTGCAGCAAGATTAACTGCATCACAAGTGAAGGAAATGGAGAAGAAACCGGGGTTTGTCTCTGCGCGAAGACAGAGGATTTTGTCCTTGCATACTACTCATACTCCAAGCTTTCTTGGTTTGCAGCAGAACATGGGCTTGTGGAAGGATTCCAACTATGGGAAAGGCGTGATCATCGGAGTTATAGACACTGGAATTTCACCTGACCATCCTTCATTTAGCGACGTTGGGATGCCTCCTCCTCCTGCTAAGTGGAAAGGAGTTTGTCAGTCTAATTTCATGAAGAAATGTAACAACAAGCTGATTGGAGCCAGGTCTTACGTACTTGACGATGGTTCCCCAATAGATAGTAACGGACATGGTACGCATACAGCGAGCACAGCAGCAGGAGCATTTGTGAAAGGTGCTAATGTATTCGGGAATGCTAATGGCACTGCAGTTGGTGTTGCCCCCCTTGCCCACATAGCCGTATATAAGGTATGCAATCCTGCTGGTGAATGTTCCGACCCTGCTATTTTAGCTGCCATAGATGCGGCTATAGATGATGGCGTAGATATTCTGTCAATCTCCCTTGGTGGAGATCAGAGGCGGATCTAGAATTTACAGGTTGTGGGTTCCCAACTTATAATTTTTACCACTAGACCAATAACACACTTTGTTTGTGGGTTTCCAACTTATAATTCTTATATATTTACTAGTTTTTTCAATATAAATTCAACAGACGGACGAAAGTTATGGGTTCCCGGGAACCCGCACTTTATGTTGTGCATTCGCCCCTGGTGGAGATCCGAGACCTTTCCATGAAGACAGTACTGCTCTCGCGTCATACAGTGCAACAGAGAGGTATTTTTGTAAGTGTCTCTGCAGGCAATAGTGATCCATCTCTTCGCACTGTATCAAATGAAGCCCCGTGGTTTCTCACAGTTGGTGCTAGTACTCATGATAGAAAACTGAAGGTAACTGTTAATCTTGGAAACATAGAAGAATTTGAAGGAGAATCTGCTTATCATCCAAAGACTTCCAACTCAACATTCTTCACGCTATATGAAGCTGGAAAGAGTGAAAGTGATCGATTTGGAAACCTTTTTTGCAGTCCAGGCACGCTTACTGACCCTGCTATCAAAGGTAAGATAGTCGTGTGTCGACGAAGTAGAAGTCTTCCCAAGGTTATTCAAGGAAAAACCGTCAAGGATGCGGGAGGTGTTGGCATGATTCTCATTAATGAACAAGAAGATGGCGTGACTAAAATAGCTGAAGCTCATGTCCTTCCAGCATTGGAGGTGTAACGAACCCGAATTCTCAACTCAACAATCAATACACGGAGTGAACGAAACTAATAAACTTTGATTAATAGACAAGGGAGAAATTACAATATGAAAGAGCATGAATAGTAGTAAAAGGGGATGAGAGGATTAGAGAGAATTGGGATGAGAAACATTGACCCTGCCTAAACAATTATCACAATTTGCATAACCTATTTTGCTCCCACAAGTGCTATTTATCAACCCGAATCCCATGCATTGCCACTTAATATGGTCTTGGGTTGTTTTGCCAATATGGGTCTAGGCCCATTCATAACAGGAGGTTTCAAATACAGATGGAATGAAAATTCTTGCCTATATAAAATCAACTTCGAATCCAGTTGCTTCAATCACCTTCCATGGAACTGTAATTGGAGATAAAAATGCTCCTATTGTTGCTTCATTTTCTTCACGAGGACCAAACGTAGCAAGTCCTGGAATCTTAAAACCTGACTTAATTGGTCCCGGTGTTAATGTCCTTGCTGCTTGGCCTACCTCCGTGGATAACAACAAAAACACGAAATCAACATTCAATGTTATATCCGGAACTTCAATGGCTTGCCCTCACCTTAGTGGCATAGCGGCGCTTCTGAAGAGCGCACATCCTGATTGGTCTCCTGCTGCTATTAAGTCTGCAACGATGACAAACGCTGACAGATTCAATTTTGCCAAGAATCCAATACTAGACGAAAGGCTTATTCCTGCGGATATATTTGCAATTGGTGCAGGACATGTTCATCCAGTGAGAGCAAGTGATCCAGGACTAATTTATGATACACCATTCGCAGACTACGTACCTTATTTATGTGGTTTGAACTACACAAATCAAGAGGTAGGTAAATTGTTACAATGCAATGTGAATTGCTTGGAGGTGAAAAGTATCCCCGCAGAGCAACTAAATTATCCTTCATTTTCCATCAAACTTGGATCAACTCCTCAGACATATACCAGAACCGTGACCAATGTTGGCGATGCCAAATCATCTTACCAAGTGGATGTAGTTTCGCCAAAAGGAGTTTCCGTGAAAGTTAAACCATCCAAGTTGAACTTCTCGAAGTTGAACCAAAAGTTGACATACCAAGTGACATTTTCCAATACAACCAACAGCTCAAAGGTTGAGGATGTCGAGGGATTCTTGAAGTGGAATTCTAATAGGCACTCTGTAAGGAGTCCAATTGCAGAAACATTGTCTGCCAAATGAAACTGATCGATTGTTTCCTTGAACAACGGACAAATGTAGAATAAGTACAGAATGTACTCACAAATGATTATTTTGGATTGTTGTTTCATTTTAGACGTCATGACATGTTTTATGCTACATATTGTAAATGATTTAATCATGTTTAAGAAGACAAATAACTTCTCCATGCAAGTATAATCAGTGTATTAATTGGCCCCAACGAGGGTATCTTTCAATGTGGGAAATTACACCCAATAACCTCGGAAATATGTGATCTTAAAATTTTGACCCTGTTTGCCTCGTGAACAAACCTATTGTAGCATTGAGATTCACTGACCTGATTGATTCAAATTTGCATCATGTAAGACTCATTTAATGGGGGGTCAAAGAGCTTCCTACTAGAAATTTTTCATATCCAAGGTTCGAGCTTGATAGAAGCCATGTATGAGTTTTGGACCCATTTAGTCCTTAGTCTATAAACATGATGAGTCTTATGTCGGTGCACACGTCGAAGGCTTTTGTTTATATTAACAACGAAAGGTGATTATCTCATTTATATGGCTTTGGAGTTGCCCATTAATTCTATTATGGCATTCTCTTGTTGATCATCGGATATTTATAGAAAAATAATCGCACCAAAAGAAAGACGAAGGGGGAGCCTGCGGTAAGGACCAAATGGAACCAAAGCTCATACATTAAAGATCATTTTGATCAATTTTAAAACATTTGATTAAGGGAGAAAGGATCATATCCATCTTATCATAACTCTTCATAGTCATCATGATTCTTTTAGATGTTCATTAAATATCATATCCTAAATTACAAGATTATGATTTATGGAACTTTTCTATAGTCTAAACTATGTCAATTTCTATTTCAACAAAATTTCCTCCTAATACAAAGTGTACCATAGGGGAAAATTACTTGTCATATTTTCTTTTTTTTTGGAAGTCAAATTGCATAAATTTTGATCATTTGAGCAATGTTTTAACATGTATCTTCTTTATCATATTAATATGAGAAGAATTGAGTCTTATATACTTATCTTGTAGTTTTTAGATACGTACATTTTATTATTAAAATATTAAATTAATCTTATTCAATTTGGCTATGAAAATTAGTCAAATTAATTATCTTTATTTAAGTGAACGTGCAAATCAATTAAATCCATGTTTGGTTTCTCATCCATATTTTTCAAATTGATCCCTAAACACATTTCACTTGTTTGATATTTTTTGCATCATGTAAAATAGAGTTCCTGCTGATTTGGTATAGAACTTAGCCTAATTAATTGTGGAATCATTGATGTGTTACAAAGAAATTATACCAACTTTACCTTTTCTTATTATGAATTTTATACAATATAGTAGTTTAACTAGAATTCTGTTCTACTAGTCTCTTTCATACCAGTGGCCTTTTTTTCTTCCTGACATAGGTTGGTATTGCACAATAATGACACTAACCAAACAAGGGGCCTGATTTTCATTAACAATTAATAAGCTTTCAACTATGAGTGCATCAATTTGAGTTTGCTAGTGGAGCAAAATTAATGTGAATAGTTCAAGAATGAATCACTATATATATATAGATAGATAGCTCTAAATCTCAATAGTTCATCAAATTCATTGTCCAATTACAAAATTAGACTTCTATCAAGTACTATATTCGTCTCAAAAGCCATGGGATTCTTGAAAATTCTGCTTATTTTCATCTTTTGTTCTTTCCCATGGCCTAGTACTCAGAGTGATTTTGAGACGTATATAATCCATGTTGAATCCCCTGAAAATCAAATCTCTACTCAATCATTGTTAATGGATTTAGAGAGCTATTACCTTTCTTTTTTGCCTAAAAGTACTACAACAATTAGCTCTAGTGGAAATGAAGAGCCTGCTAGAATGATCTATTCCTATCACAATGTGATGAAAGGCTTTGCCGCTAGATTAACTACATCACAAGTGAAGGAAATGGAGACGAAACCGGGCTTTGTCTCTGCACAGAAACAGAGGATTTTGTCCTTGCAAACTACTCATACTCCGAGCTTTCTTGGTTTGCAACAGAGTATGGGCTTGTGGAAGGATTCCAACTACGGGAAAGGCGTGATCATCGGAGTTTTAGACACTGGAATTGTTCCTGATCATCCTTCTTTTAGCGACGTTGGGATGCCTCCCCCGCCTGCTAAATGGAAAGGAGTTTGTGAGTCTAACTTCACGAGCAAGTGTAACAACAAGCTCATTGGAGCCAGGTCTTACGAACATGGCAATGATTCCCCAATAGACAAGAATGGACATGGTACGCATACAGCGGGCACAGCTGCAGGAGCCTTTGTGAAAGATGCTAATGTATTTGGGAATGCTAATGGCACTGCAGTTGGTATTGCCCCTCTTGCCCACATAGCCGTATATAAGGTATGCAATTCTGATGGTCAATGTTCTGACAGTGCTATTTTAGCTGCCATGGATGCGGCTATAGATGATGGCGTAGATATTCTGTCAATCTCCCTTGGTGGAAGTACGAAACCTTTCCATGAAGACGGTATTGCTCTTGCTTCATACAGTGCAACAGAAAGAGGTATTTTTGTAAGTGCCGCTGCAGGTAATAGTGGTCCATCCCTTCGCACTGTAGCAAATGAAGCCCCGTGGATTCTCACAGTTGGTGCTAGTACTCATGATAGAAAACTGAAGGCCACCGTTAAGCTTGGAAACAAAGAAGAATTTGAAGGAGAGTCTGCTTATCATCCAAAGACTTCCAATTCAACATTTTTCGCTCTATATGATGCTGGAAAGAATGAAAGCGATCAATTTGACGCCCCTTTCTGCCGTCCAGGCTCGCTCACTGACCCTGCTATCAAAGGTAAGATAGTGGTGTGTCTGCGAAGTGGTAGTCTTCTCAGGGTTGATCAAGGACAATCTGTTAAGGATGCAGGAGGTGTCGGCATGATTCTCATCAATGAACAACAAGATGGCGTGACTAAATCAGCTGAAGCACATGTCCTTCCAGCATTGGATGTTTCAAATGCAGATGGAAAGAAAATTCTTGCCTATATGAACTCAACTTCCAATCCGGTTGCTTCAATCACCTTCCGTGGAACTGTAATTGGAGATAAAAATACTCCTATAGTTGCGTCATTTTCCTCCCGAGGACCAAATGTAGCAAGTCCTGGAATCTTAAAACCTGACTTAATTGGTCCTGGTGTAAATGTCCTTGCTGCTTGGCCTACCCCTGTTGATAACAACAAAAACACAAAATCAACATTCAATGTTATATCCGGAACCTCAATGTCATGCCCTCACCTTAGTGGTATAGCAGCTCTGCTAAAGAGCGCACATCCTGACTGGTCTCCTGCTGCTATTAAATCCGCAATGATGACAACCACTGACACATTAAACCTTGCCAAGAATCCAATACTAGATGAAAGGCTTATTCCTGCAGATATCTTTGCAATTGGTGCAGGACATATTAATCCATTGAGAGCAAGTGATCCAGGATTAATTTATGATACACCATTCGATGACTATGTACCTTATTTATGTGGTTTGAACTACACAAATAGAGAGGTAGGTAAACTGCTACAACGCAAAGTGAATTGCTCAGAGTTGAAAAGTATCCCTGAAGAGCAACTAAATTATCCTTCATTTTCCATTAGACTTGGATCAACTCCTCAAACATATACCAGAACCGTTACCAACATTGGTGACGCCAGATCATCTTACAAAGTGGAGGTAGTTTCACCAAAAGGAGTTTCCGTGAAAGTTAAACCATCCAAGCTGAACTTCACGATGTTGAACCAGAAGTTGACATACCAAGTGACATTTTCCAAGACAACCAACAGCTCAAAGGATGGGGATGTTGAGGGATTCTTGAAGTGGAATTCTAATAGGCACTCTGTAAGGAGTCCAATTGCAGTTAGACTCTCTGCCGAATGAAACTGCAAGATTGTTTCCATAAACAACAGACAAAATGTAGAATAAGTGCAAAAAGCCAAAAACTACTCACAATTGATTATATTTGGTTGTTGTTTCTTTTCATACTTGGGTACATGTTTTACGTTACATCTTTTAAGTAAATGGTCTTTGATGTTTTATCAGTTCTAATAAACGATTTAATCGTGATTAAGAAGACTAATAAGTTCTCCATGCAAGTATGATCTATGCGTTAATTAACGCGGCAAATTACTCCCAATAACCTCGTAAATACGTGAACTTGAACTTTTGACCTTGTTTGCCTCATGATTAAGCCTTTTCTACCTTTTGAGATTTATTGTCCCCATTGATTCAAATTCATGTCATGTAAGACTCATTCAAGGGGGCTCTTACTAGAAAATTTTCATATCCAAGGCTCGATTAAGGACCATTTTAATCATTTTGAAAGATTTAATTACGAATGAAAGAATCATATTTATCCCACCACAACTCTTTGTAGTTACCGTAATTCTTTTAGATGTTCATTAAATATAATATCCTTAACAACAAAAATTTGATTTATAAAACTTTTTTATAGTTTAATGTTCGTCAATTTATGGATATGATCCCATTTCTGGAAATTAGACTTGGTATTTAGCAGTGTCGGCACTTGGCGGCATACCCTACTAGTACGTACTCAAATTACATAAATTTTGATTAACATGCATATTCATCGTATGTTGGTATGAGAAGGTAGCATCTCATAATACTTATATTGTAGTTTTCGGATAGGTAAATTTTAATTTTAAAATATTAAATTAATCCAATTCAATTTATCTTTAAAAATTAATCAAATTAATTTTAAAAAAAAAATGAAACGTAACAAAAATTTTGGGAGGGAAAAGAGTATTAAATACTGGGCTCATCAGTAGGATTAACAAATGGGCAACATGTTATAAAGTATATATCCATTGAAATTTAATACTTTCATCTTCCCATAACCTTGGTAGGGCTTCCCCTATTTATTTCTTAGATCCATTAATACACAAGCATGGTATTTTCTTTTAAAATAAAAATAATTGGAGGTAGGGGAAGTGAAAATAGGGGAGGGAGTTACAAGGTGGGAAAATAAGCTCTCACTAAAAAGGTAAAAATTTGTTTAATCAACCAATTGAGTTATTAAGATTTTCCGTCAGCGTCCTAGTATTATTTATCTTAGGTCTTGATTTTCCTTTCAAATTTTGGTTGGCTGAAACTCTACTTCAGTTAGCTTGCTTACATTATCGGTCTCAAGTTCAAATAAAGGATTAGGACTACGGCGAATTTGTCTGTCAACACAAACTTTGTCAATTCATAATATAATTCGACTTATTTAAGATTAAGCCATAATTATTTATTTTATGTGTCTGCTCTCTCTCACACACACAAGTAACAGGACACTTTTTTTCCTTAAAATAGACTCTACTAATACTCCTCTTATTATGTAACTATTCTACGGGTCAACCTTTTAATATCTAAGATATTTATTAAATGATAGGAGTTGGGACAAAGAACGTTGGAAAAGAAGAATTTAAAATAGAGAAATAACAAGTCATAATTACATAATATAACAAGTTGTATTTTGTATTTTTGCAAACTGTTGCTACAAAAATACAAATACATATGATTTTTACTGCTCTTATGATCGATATGTATTTTGTATTTTTGCAAACTGTTGCTACAAAAATACAAATACATATGCTATAAAATGTAATTTGATAAAAATGTTGTTGTTTTTTGTAATTTAATATTTAAGTATGCTACTTTATGTATTTTTTCCAAATAATAATAACCACTGATTTGCCACTATAGCCACGTAGTTACAAAAAGTTGGAAGACAATTCAACCAATTTAAAGCATTACATTTGGTTGGTAAGAAAATAAATGAAAATATAGGTCTAGAGTTTAATTTAAGATAAAGTAAATTATTTAATGCTACATTGACAAGATATCACTGAATCAATGGGTACAACTAGAGAAAGTGAGATGGGCGATCAAATTTAATAACGTCGTGATATTTTCCTTAAGGCGAAATATAGTAAAAGTTTAGTACATATCTCTAAAAAGTTTGTTACTGAATTATATACACAGTATATTTGTTTCCAAAACTATATTTACAGTTGGGACAATATTTTTAAAAAAATAAAACTAGACATCGCCAAAGGTGTAGCGCAATTCTTTGTCGAATAAGTGACATGCACGAATGGTGTAACGACTACCCACTGTCTTTTATATGGACTCGATGAAATTGAATTCTTCATGAAGATGCAGAGTACCACCCGGTGCACCTTGACTGTAGCTTCGTAGTGACAGTGTTAATTGTATGCTTTTCGGAGCGATCTTTCTTAATTTCGGAATAGAAAGGCTTGATTGAAGGCAAAATTTGGTGTACTTCGCCATTTAAGAAAAGAAAAGTTGGGTAGAAAGTCTTGCTTATTTATTTCTCCATCTAAGTAAGAGAAGGGAGGTTGAAGTTTATATAAGTACTACATGAAACTTTTGATTTTGTTAAGGAGTATTTTTCTTCCACATCCAATTGAAACAGTGGAGTTGCAGTTAGGAACGAGGAAATGATCTTTTATGACCACTTACAAATCGAATAGAATAAAATGAGATGAGAGGGGGTTACTCAGATAGTAAGCACCCCTCACTTCCAAATCTCAGTCCCAAGGTTATGAGTTTGAGTCACCACGGGAGCAAAAATGCGGAAGCCCCTACGAGGGGTTAAGAAAACAGAATAAAATGACTTTTTCCATATTTTTTAAACTTGTTGCTTGCATCTTTCTTTAAAAAAGCACAAAAAATTTCGATATGATTATAAATTTATTTTTATTTATTGCTGTAAAAGAGACCTAATAATCAGTTTGATATGGTTTGGTCTTGATTTTAGACAATCATTGACAGCTTATTCATTAATGTGGGCCGACTATTTATTGGTGCGAGTGGACAACTTTACATACATCATGACTACAAACAAAAGGACCAAATATCTGCAAATATAACAACTACTATATGATTTATAAAGAGATCATTAGGAACAAAGTGATTTACTATATTAGTTAAACAATGGTATTAGCAAGATTTTCATGGTATTCAAACATAATTGAACTTGCATGGAAGACATCATCACATATATTGAAAAGAATTGTGACAAGAGTTTTACAAAATTCACTACGCGAATTTCTGATATGAACTTCAAAGGAGAGGAAGATTTTCTATGGATATTCCGTAGTAAATCTCATATTCCAAAAGGGCGTCTCTCAGAAAACTTCGTCAGAAATTCGCGTGGTTTTAATAGTGCAATGGCAAGTCTCATTCACAATAATGATACTAGTCAAAATAAGGCCGGCCTCCTGTTGATACAACAATTAATAAGCTTCACAATGGGAGTTGATCAAATTGATTTTGCAAGTGGAGTAAAATAACACGAACTTGAATAGCTTAAGGACAAACTACTTATAAATAGTAACTCTAAGATTCAAAAGTTCATCTAATTCACTTTCTTTACCCATTTGCAGCCATGGGATTCTTGCAAATCCTTCTGGTTTTCATGTTTTGTTCTTTCCCGTGGCCTAGTATACAGAGTGACTCGGAGATTTATATAGTCCGTGTTGAATCCCTTGAAAGCCAACTTTCTACTCAATCATCGTTGACGGATTTAGAGAGCTATTACCTTTCTTTTTTACCTAAGAGTAGTACAACAATTAGCTCAATTGGAAATGAAGAGCCTGATAGCATGATCTACTCCTATCACAATGTGATGAAAGGCTTTGCAGCAAGATTAACTGCATCACAAGTGAAGGAAATGGAGAAGAAACCAGGCTTTGTCTCTGCACAGAAACAAACGATGTTTTCCTTGCACACGACTCATACTCCAAGCTTTCTTGGTTTGCATCAGGGCGCTGGTGTATGGAAGGATTCCAACTATGGGAAAGGCGTGATCATCGGAATTATAGACAGTGGAATTTTTCCTGACCATCCCTCGTTTAGCGACGTTGGGATGCCTTCTTCGCCAGCTAAATGGAAGGGAGTTTGTGAGTCCAATTTCACGGATAAGTGTAATAACAAGCTCATAGGAGCGAGATCTTACCAAGTTGGCAATGGTTCCCCGATAGACGATACTGGACATGGTACGCACGTGGCGAGCATAGCCGCAGGAGCCTTTGTGAAAGGTGCTAATGTATTTGGGAATGCTAATGGCACTGCAGTTGGTGTTGCCCCTCTTGCCCACATAGCCATATATAAGGTATGCAATTCTGATGGTTGTGCGGAAGCTGATATCATAGCCGCTATGGATGCAGCTATAGATGATGGAGTAGATATTCTTTCTTTGTCTCTTGGTAGACGTCGCAACCTTCCTTTCTATGATGACAATATTGCTCTTGGAGCGTATAGTGCAACAGAAAGAGGTATTCTGGTAAGTTGTTCTGCGGGAAATAGTGCTCCATTCAGTGGCACAGTAGAAAACACAGCCCCATGGATTCTTACAGTAGGCGCTAGCACTCTCGATAGAAAGCTAAAAGCAACTGTGAAGCTTGGAAATGGAGAAGAATTTGAAGGAGAATCTGCTTATAGGCCAAAGATTTCTAATTCAACATTCTTTACTCTATTTGATGCTGGAAAAAATGCAAGTGATGAATTTGAAACCCCCTATTGCAAGCCAGGGTCACTTACTGACCCTGCTATAAGAGGAAAGATAGTATTATGTCTAGAAGATGGTGGCGTTCCAAAGGTTGAAAAAGGACAAGCCGTAAAGGATACTGGAGGTGTTGGCATGATTATCATCAACCAGCCAGATGGTGGTGTCACTAAATCAGCTGATGCTCATGTTCTTCCAGCAATGGATGTTTCATATGCAGATGGAATAAAAATTATCGCTTATATGAACTCAACATTGAATCCTCTGGCTATGATCACATTCCAAGGAACAATGATCGGAGATAAAAATGCTCCTGTAGTTGCTTCATTTTCAGCTCGCGGACCAAGTGCATCTAGTCCTGGCATCTTGAAACCTGACATAATTGGTCCTGGTGTTAATATCCTTGCTGCTTGGCCTACCTCTGTCGATGGCAACAAAAATACGAAATTCACATTCAATATGAAATCAGGCACCTCAATGTCTTGCCCTCACCTTAGTGGCGTGGCAGCTCTACTGAAGAGCGCACATCCTGATTGGTCTCCTGCTACTATTAAGTCTGCAATGATGACAACCACTGATACATTAAACCTAGCCAAGAGTCCAATACTAGATGAAAGGCTCCTTCCTGCTAATATTTTTGCAATTGGTGCAGGACATGTTAATCCGTCGAGAGCAAATGAACCTGGACTAATTTATGATACACCATTCGAGGACTATGTACCTTATTTATGTGGCCTTAAATACACAAGTCGAGAGGTAGGTTACCTGTTACAACGCAAGGTGAAATGCTCGGAGGTGAAAAGTATTCCTGAAGCACAACTAAATTATCCTTCATTTTCCATCAGACTTGGAGCAACTCTTCAAACATATACCAGAACTGTGACCAACGTTGGTGATGCCAAATCATCTTACAAAGTGGAGATTGTTCCACCAAAAGGAGTTTCCGTTAAAGTTAAACCCTCCCAGCTAAATTTCTCTATGTTGAACCAGAAATTGACATACCAAGTGACATTTTCCAAAACAACCAACAGCTCAAACGATGATGTTGTTGAGGGATTCTTGAAATGGATCTCTAATAGGCATTCTGTGAGAAGTCCAATTGCAGTTGTGTTGGTCTAGTGAAACTACAAGATTGTGTTGGGCAAGATTCTCAAATGGACTAGGGACTTGTATTAATGCTTTCAATCTCAAATGTAGAATAAGTGCATAAAGTACTCATTTTGATGGTGGTCAAATGTTGTTACTCCCTCCATCTAATTTTATATGAGGTTTTCTTTTAAATTGGTATATTTGAATTTATATGCGTGATTTAAGAACATGTGGATTGTGATAACAAAATAATTACTTACTAAGGATATATATCCTAGAATAAAACTTAAGAAACAAACAAAGATTTTGACAACAATAACGGAATTAAGTAATTGAATTAGTCTGAATCTCAATGTAGCTGGAGGGCAGTGTCATCTGAAAGAAGACTGAGCCTTTTTGTATTACAACTCTTGAAAGCTATGGAACTGTATTGCTAGTGAATGACTAAAAGTCAGGTGGTTTTCACCGCGTAGATAGAAAGTTATTTATAGGTAAACACCCACGGAGCATCATTTCAGAATCTCGCCGCTATTAAGTTCATCATCTGCACTTCACTTAAGTTAGTAACGGCTGTCGAAGATCTCAGACCCTTCCACAACCATTGGACTCTTAAGCTTATCTCGACCTTTATCTTGTCAGGTCACAGTCTAGTGCTTGTTCCCATACTTCCAGAGCAAGGCTGAATGTGCTAATATGACACCGGCCTCTTGTATCTTGACTATTACTCTTACCGGTTACATTCTAACAATAGCATTTGAAGTGTTGATTAAATTTTGTTGATTCTCAAGCACCTTGTGTTTTTAGTTCACTTTAAATGTATTACATAAATTGGGACACTGAATATCTTTATCGAAATTAAATACACACTTCTTCAACCCTGGTAGGTTTTCCCATTTATGTAGTTGACCCATTACATCAAGCGTCAATGTTGTCATTTATTAAGATTGATATTTTCTGCAACCAGTAAATGAGTGATCAACTATAGACTATAGTGCAAGTGTAGAATATGTGGTGTTACAAAGAAATGATACCAACTTTACCTATGTTATTATAATTTATACAATATAGCTCAACCAGAATATTATTCTAGTCCCTTTCACTATAATGATACATAGGAAACTAAGGGCCGGCTGTTGATAAAAGTAATTAATACGCTTCACACACTGAGTTTAACAATTTAATTTTGCAAGTTGAGCTAAATAAAAAGAATGTGTACAGTTCAAGGATAAAGCACTATATAGATAGATAGATAGCTCCTAATCTCAAGAGTTCATCAAATTCATTTTCCGATTACAATATTATTTAGTACTGTTGCTATAACTTTAGCTCATTTAAAGCCATGGGATTCTTGAAAATCCTTCTTATTTTCATATTTTGTTCTTTCCCATGGCCTAGTATTCAGAGTGATCTTGAGACTTATATAGTCCATGTTGAATCCCCTGAAAGCCTAATTTCTACTCAATCATCGTTAATGGTTTTAGAGAGCTATTACCTTTCTTTTTTGCCTAAAAGTACTACAGGAATTAGCTCGAGTGGAAACGAAGAACCGGCTAGCTTGATCTATTCCTATCACAATGTGATGAAAGGCTTTGCAGCAAGATTAACTACATTACAACTGAAGGAAATGAAGAAGAAACCAGGTTTTGTCTCTGCGCAGCCACAGGAGATTTTGTCCTTGCAAACTACTCATACTCCAAGCTTTCTTGGTTTGCAACAAAATATGGGCTTGTGGAAAGATTCCAACTATGGGAAAGGCGTGATCATCGGAGTTATAGACAGTGGAATTCTTCCTGACCATCCTTCATTTAGCGATGTTGGGATGCCTTCTCCGCCTGCTAAATGGAAGGGAGTTTGCGAGTCCAATTTCACAAACAAGTGTAATAACAAGCTCATAGGAGCCAGGTCTTACCAACTAGCCAATGGTTCACCGATAGATGATGATGGACATGGTACACATACAGCAAGCACAGCTGCAGGAGCCCTTGTGAATGGTGCCAACGTATATGGAAATGCTAATGGCACTGCTGCTGGTGTTGCCCCTTTTGCCCACATAGCCATATATAGGGTATGCAATTCTGATGGTTGCGCTGACACTGATATTTTAGCCGCCATGGATGCAGCTATAGATGATGGTGTGGATATTCTTTCTGTGTCTCTTGGTGGAAGTCGTACGAATCCTTTCCATAGTAATTCTATTGCTCTTGGCGCATATAGTGCAACAGAAAGAGGTATTCTTGTAAGTTGCTCTGCCGGCAATAATGGTCCTTTCAGTGGCTCAGTAGGAAATGCAGCCCCGTGGATTCTTACAGTAGGCGCTAGCACTCACGATAGAAAGATAAAAGCAACTGTGAAGCTTGGAAATGGAGAAGCATTTGAAGGAGAATCTGCTTATAAGCCAAAGATTTCTAATTCAACATTCTTCACTCTATTTGATGCTGGAAAAAATGCAGGTGATGAATTTGAAACCCCTTATTGCGGACCAGGGTCACTTACTGACCCTGCTATAAAAGGTAAGATAGTCATATGTTTGGGAGGTGGTGGCATTGCCCATGTCGACAAAGGACAAGCGGTGAAGGATGTCGGAGGTGTTGGCATGATTGTCATCAATCAGCCAAGTCACGGTATCATCAAAGCAGCTGATCCTCATGTTCTTCCAGCAATGGATGTTTCATATGCAGATGGATCAAAAATTCTTGCCTATATGAACTCAACATTGAACCCTGTTGCTACAATCACATTCCAAGGAACGATAATCGGAGATAAAAATGCTCCCATAGTTGCTTCATTTTCTTCTCGCGGACCAAGTGAAGCTAGTCCTGGCATTTTGAAACCTGACATTATTGGTCCTGGTGTTAATATCCTTGCTGCTTGGCCTACCTCCGTGGATGACAAAAAAAACACAAAATCCACCTTCAATATTATATCGGGCACGTCAATGTCTTGCCCTCACCTTAGTGGCGTAGCAGCTTTGCTGAAGAGCGCACATCCTGATTGGTCTCCTGCTACTATTAAGTCTGCAATGATGACAACGACTGACATATTAAACCTTGCCAATAGTCCAATACTAGACGAAAGGCTCGTTCATGCTGATATCTTTGCAATTGGTGCAGGACATGTTAATCCATCGCGAGCACATGATCCAGGACTAATTTACGATACACCATTCGAGGACTATCTACCTTATTTATGTGGTTTGAAATACACAAATCGACAGGTAGGGAATCTGTTACAACGCAAGGTGAATTGCTCGGAGGTGAAAAGTATCCCTCAAGCACAATTGAACTATCCTTCATTTTCCATATTCGGACTTGGATCAACTCCTCAGACATATACCAGAACTGTGACCAACGTTGGTGACCCTACATCATCTTACAAGGTGGAGATAGTTTCACCAAAAGGAGTTGCCTTGAAAGTTGAACCCTCCGAGCTAAATTTCTCCCAGTTGAATCAAAAGTTAACATACCAAGTGACATTCTCCAAGACAACTAACAGCTCAAACCCGGAGGCTGTTGAGGGATTCTTAAAATGGACTTCTAATAAGCACTCTGTAAGAAGTCCAATTTCAGTTGTCTTAGTCTAGTGAAACTACAAGATTGGCCATTCTAGTTTTCTCTTCTTCTTTTTTTCAATCTCAAATGTGGAATAAGTGCATAAAGTACGAGTTAATTTTCTATTATTCTACTACTAGTTAATTTGTGACTTTGTGAGGTAATAATTATTCATGAGAAATCAAGTAACCCACTTGTTTGTCAAAATTTAACGTGTTACGACTTACGATCCCTTTTTTTTTTTTTTCTTCTTTTGGGGTCAAAGTCTACATAAAGTTGTTCATAGTTTTAAAGATATTCATGACACAAATGAATAATTGACCTTTTGCGTTCACAAGTGGGCAACATGTTAGAAATTATATACTCCCAAACAACAATGGTCTGTTTTTCTTTTTAGTTCGTTTTAAAAAGTATGATTTTTTTTTTTTGCTTAAGACCAGAAAATTAAAAGATATTTTGATACATTTGCCATAATTTTAATTTAAAAACACAAGATTTAAAAATTTCCTTATTTTTTTAAACTCCGTGCCAAATTAAAATTGATAATTCTTTTTGAAATAGAGGATATGAATCCATCAAAATTTAATACAAATATCTTCAAATAACCTTTATAGGTTTCCCTTATTTATTTCATTGACCCGTTGCATTAACGGCATGAAAGACTTTCCCATCATTTTAGTGTAATTT
This sequence comes from Capsicum baccatum var. pendulum, assembly GCA_030864225.1. Lineage (NCBI taxonomy): Eukaryota > Viridiplantae > Streptophyta > Magnoliopsida > Solanales > Solanaceae > Capsicum > Capsicum baccatum. The sequence continues at coordinate 12,588,727 of CM061550.1, forward strand.
AACAATAGCAGGTTAATCATCATTTATTCTTTATTAATAATAAAATCACGTGTAATTATCTATTAAGTGATATTTTTTATTGATAGTATATATAACTTAAAATTGATTGTTAATTAGCTTATTTCAGTCTATTATGTAATACGTATTGTAATGAGCATCGACGTTTCAATCCATGATTGGTTGATATTTTATTTATTTATTTTGCATCTTTAAAAGGGAAAGCTGTTAAAGAATCTTCCTCTCAAAAGAAATATTGAATCAACAAAGAAATTATAGTCTGATCAAGGTTTCGCAGTTATGCTTGAGAGGACCTAACTTTAGATAAAAAAAAAATATATATATATGGTCATATATGATTGAAATTCATGTATTTCTGCCTAAAACTCAAGTGAATATGATTGAATTTGGGACAAAAATAACTGATTTCACTAATATATGGCTGAACTTCAACGGTATGTACCTGAAACGCATACAAAAAGGACTAAACTTCACTCGTATATGTTTGTACTTCGAATATCTATTCACTTGGGCCTATTTTATTGGAATTAAACTTCAAAACAGATGTTGGATCAACCCAACCACTGGCGCAGCCCACATCATGGGTAATTATGTGGCCCAATAAAACTTAATACAGCCCAAGTAGCTCAATACAGGAAACATACCACATAAAATTACAAGTTTTACCCTTCAGATCGTTGATCATTCATTTTGTCATAGACGGGGTGTACAAACCAAATCGTCAAGTCAAATCTAACCGAAGAATCAAATCAAATCGAGAAAAAAAATCGACTTATGATTTGGTTTGATTGGTTTGGAGTTAGAAAAAAAAACGACCATTCTTAGTTTAGTTTGGTATTAACCAAAAAAAAATCAAACCGATATAATATATATATATATATATATATATATATATATATTCGAACTCTTTTATACATAAAAGAGAAAATACCCAATTACCCCTCTGAACTATACCCAAAAAGGTTATGACATACCTCTAACTTAAAGGAGGTCCTATTACCCCATGAGTTAATTAAAAGTGTAATGTTGACATCCTTAGTGCTACGTGGTACACACGTGTGCCTACGTGGACACTTCAGTGTGTTGTGCCACGTAAGCATTAAGGGGGTCAAAATTACACTTTTAATTTGTTCAAGAGAGTAATAGGACCCCTTTAAGTTGAGATGTGTCATAACCTTTTTGGGTATAGTTCAGGGGGTAATTGGGTATTATCTCTACGTAAAATATTAATTATAATCCACTTTTTAAATACTTTTTCAACTAGTTTTAGTAATTTTCAATAATTTGAAAGTAGATGTAGATATATATTTAGATTTAGACCTTTAAGTTGTAATATTTGTCTATTAATTGCTAATTAAATGATCAAAAACCCAATATAAACTTAAAACCTAAACTTTTCTCTCTTCATCTCACTTTTTAATTTCAAAAGAGTTTTTCGCTCCTCATTTTTTCATAATTATGATTTTTCATTAGCACTTGAGTGAAACATATTTGATCTAGTTTTCGATCACAATATAATCGTAAAAACTAAAGATTATAAAAAATCTCGAAAAAATTAAAAAAAACAAAGAAAAACCCAAAAAATCGACCAAAACCTAAACCAAAAAAACCAATTTTATGTTGATTTGATTTGATTTATAATTTTAATAAACTGATATGATTAATTTGTTATTTTTTAATAAAACCGAATCAACCCAATCTATGTACACTCCTAGCCATAGGCTATACTATTTTTAATGTTTATACTTTTAACAACAAATAAAATTACACCTAAAGAGATATACAGTTTAACGTCTCTATAACAACCTCTTATTATAATATATTTTATTATAATTTATTTCTGTTATAATATTCATTCTATCCATAATAATAACAATACTCATTGCAGACACTTATTAAAATAAAAAGTCAATATATGTATATATATAAAACAATAATTTAATACAACTTTTCAGACAACTGATATTATTATGGAGAGATTCGACTCTAAAAATTATTTAAGGATTTGAGTCTTGCGAATATAATTCCTGCCATATTATAATACCAAAATACAAATTTACTCCCCGAGGAAAATACAAAATTGGAAATACCCAACAGATGATTCTAGAATACAGATTGCGTTCTCTCTCTTTCGGGAGTGTTAAAACATTTTTCAAATAATAACCAAACACTGTATATTACTATTAATTATAATAAAGTGTCAAAAATAAAAATGGCATTTTTGAGGTCAATTGTGACTGCAAAAACAACCGCCATTGCTGCTGTTCCAGCTGCTGCTTTTGCTCTTTCTTCAATTTCCTCTGCTTCATCTTCTTCAGAACATTCATCGAAAAATCTAAAATTTAGCTCAATTTCTAAGTCGAATCCGATTCTCCAATTAAGCTTCGCGAAGCATCTACAAAAATCGAGTCCTCCTTCAGCTCTTCACATGGATGCGCTTTCTTCCAATCACCTAACTACCTCCGACGTAATTATTTGTCCTTCGTTTCTTTTATTTTTTGAATTAAAAGGTTGATTCGATATATATATATATATATATATATATATATAAATATATATAAGGAATCGAAGAATTTTAGGAGCTTACGTGATTGGTGAAAGTTAGTAATAATAAAAAAGTACACCTAAAATTATCTTAATTTTTCGAGTTTCGTACCTTTACTATCATGTGTATGAATTTCCTAACTGAACTATTACTAATTATTTATCAAAACACGCATTAAATGAATTGTTCACTTTTCCGTTCGAGGTGTGTTTTGATAAATACTTAGTGATAGTTTCGGTAGAAAACTCACAAACCTTATAGTTTAGGTATGGAAATTGAAAAATCGAGATACTTTTAAGTGTGCTTCTTAATCTACAATGGGAAACTAATATATTTAATTTTTTTTTTCTTTGGTTTGTTGATTTGCTATCAATTGATGCTATAGTTCTGATAATGTGGTTTTTCGTTTGCAGAATGGCGTCGTTTTGCCTGAGTTGCTGGTGAGTTGTTCCGTGGAAAATCTCTATGTAGTTTTTTGTTTCGAGTTTGGAGGAAAACGAATAAATTGTTGGTGTTTTTTCTGCATATGTGGAGCTGTAGAATAAATAGGGATTCTTGTACTGGCAATGAAGTCTAATTATGGTAAATTTAGTAACTTTGTACTTTGGATAGTACTAGGAGTTGTACAACATTTGATATAAGGAAATGTACAATTACAGTAGTACAATAGCAATCTAGGACCAATCTTTTTCTCCTCTGCTTTTGGTGGATCAGCTAACATTTTTGTGTAAGAAGCGACGCGGAGCCTTATATAATATTGCTACAAACAATACACTTGTCAATAAATCTTTAGTTCTGATTTTGAATTATCTTCGCCGATAATACAAGAGGGTCTTTGACAAGAGGGAGTTGTTCGGATAGTAAGCACCCGTCTCCTCCAATTTTAAGTTTGTGGGTTCTAGTCACCAATGGAGCAAAAAAAGGGTTGGAGCTCCTTGGGAGGGGTTAAAAAAATACAAGGAGGTTCTTTTCTCCTTGATTAATTGCTTAGGTAAATTGATAGTGCTGGCTGTAATGTGAAAATGTGATTAGTTTGTCAAGGATGATGACCTTTAATGGTTTTTTAACCTTCAATTGGGGTATCTTTTAATCTTGATGGCTTGATGCACCAGTTTATGTCTCTGATAGCCCATTGTTGTTGGTTATTGGAGCGGGTTTCGTTTTTGGGGTTTCCCTTTGTTTTAATTGGTTTCTTTGTGAGCTTGATACATTATGTTGCATAATTATTGTTTTTCTCCATGTTAATCTGATTGTATTGACAACTTGGTCACAGACAGAATTTATGGTGGACATGTCGTGTCAAGGCTGTGTTAATGCAGTCAAAAGCAAATTGCTGACTGTTGAAGGTAAGCTCTGACAAGGTTTTTTGTTTGTTTAATCCATTAGTTTGTTCTCGTATTGAAAGAGATATTTTGTGTGGCTTTTTAGGAGTTAAGAATGTTGATGTGGACCTTGATAATCAAGTAGTGAGGATTCTTGGATCTTCACCTGTGAAGACTATGACTGAAGCCTTGGAGCAAACAGGTCGGAAAGCCCGTCTGATTGGACAAGGAGTACCGGATGGTATGTTCCAACCTTATTTAATCGTATCTCTCATGTTTCCTCAGTGTTATAGAAAAATTGTGAAGCATTATTTTTTCATACCTTCGTTAAGGGGATGAGCAGAACTAAGTATGCTTATGATTATAGTATATTATGGCCTTCTCAAGTGCTGAAGTGAAAGAAGAGTGCAAAAGAAGATCTTATCAACTTATGCACTTCTCTCATGAGCTTCAGCTTTATCTGCTATATTTCTGATGTGATGCATCTAACTTTTATATATGTTTAACCATGATGTGTAGATTTCCTTATATCTGCTGCGGTTTCCGAATTCAAAGGGCCAGATATTTTTGGTGTTGTTCGTTTGGCTCAAGTCAATATGGAATTAACTAGGATTGAAGCGAACTTCAGTGGACTGTCACCTGGAAAGCATGCTTGGTCAATTAATGAATTCGGTGATTTGACAAGGGGGGCAGCTAGTACTGGGAAATTATATAGCCCAGTAAGTAACATGCAAAAGCACTTCTCTTCTAAGTGGTTTCCTTTTTCCCCTTGCTTTCTTGTTCTGGGGAGTGGGTACTAGGTGTAAGCTGGTAACTTAAATGCAACTTTTGTTCTCCTTGCTTTGCCTCAAACGTAATGGGGAAGTATCGAATGGAAGGCGATTTAATGGATAAAATGGTGCATGCCCTTACTAGTTCCATTTCCCTCGAATGGGAATGGCTTCCCTGATAGTTCTTTTTTCATGATGAATTTTATAATGACTGTTAGGTACTGATCTATTTGCTTCTTTCCCCTAGCACCGAGCATTGTATTGGAAAATGTTGCACCAGACAGACTATTAACTGCACTTAAGTGTTCTTCCATTTTTCAGCCACTCGGTGATCTGGGAACACTGGAAGTTGACGAGAAAGGCGAAGCATTTTATTCTGGTGCTAAAGAGAAGCTAAGAGTTGCAGACCTGATTGGGAGAGCTATAGCGGTATATGCTACTGAAGATAAATCAGACCCAGGTCTTAAAGCCGCAGTTATAGCTAGAAGTGCAGGAGTTGGTGAGAACTACAAGAAACTTTGCACTTGTGATGGTACAACTATTTGGGAAGCAACCAACAAACTCTGAACAGTGTATTTTCTTTGGAATCATTTGATCGTTGTATACTACTTACATCTGTATCATTTTCACAACCATGAAGCTTTTTAGTTGGATGGAGTACACTAATGCATTTAAATAAATGTCATCATTTGCTTACTGATTTGTTCAGTCCCTGTTCAACAATTCTCCCTTCGTTTCAATGTGAAAGCTAGTGAATTGAGCTTTATACAAAGCATCAAACTCAAATTTCAATGTCTCAATTCCAATTTACTATCTATACCAGGAACACATTTAAGAGGGAGAAACGATTACTTGAAATGATAGAATTGTGTTCTACGCAAAACAGTTGCGTCGATGTACAAAATCTTAATACCAAGCAACAGCAGAATGCTCATGATGTAGAAAGCGACTTGTCTAAAATAGAGAATCGGCAACTCTTTGGCAATTTACAATAATGCAAGTTGATATACAGCGGAGGAGAAACTATTAACTCATTGATGAAGGCAATAGCCCATCTCTTTTAGCCATCTCGTAGAGGGCAATGGCACACAGAGCCTTTGCATCAGCTGTTGCACGCCATAGTTTATCATATGGAACCACATGCACTTTAATCAGCTCACCATGGTCTCGTAGTCCAGTTTCTTTCCCTCGTAGTTGTTGGATTTTCTCTTTGCTGACATGTCCTCTGTATAGAAACAAACTGATCTCCTCATCGCAACCACCCTAGCATTGAAAGAACAACAAAGTCGTAGACATATAGTGTTAGAGAAATATAAAGTCAGAAATAATAACAAAAGGCCTCATCTTCGAATTGAAAATAGACCCAACTTAAGGCTGCATGCAACTTGCAAGAGATCTGATGTGGGAGCTCGGTGCACTGGGCTTCCCTGTGGAAGCTACCGCTGTCCCAGAAAATGGCAGCTAATTATATGAATTGAAACTACTGGGTAACAGAAATATTAACCATGAAAATTCTTTTAGCACCAGGCTAGAAGCAATTATTATAACATATACAGTTCTAGGGGTGTCAAACGGGCGGATTGGATTGGATTTATGGATCGAGCAAAAATGGTTTGCGTTGCAATCCGCCCATATAAATATGGATTTGATCAAATATGGATTGGGTAAAAATAGTTTCAACCCACTTTAACTCCTAAGTCAAAAACTTAAAACTTCTATATCATATCAATTTAACTTTTTTTCCATTTCTTTTTTTTGTTAAGTTTTTTCTTTTTAGTTTTTTTTGTTTCTCTTCTATATGTAGCTTCTAGTTTTCTTTTTTTTTTCTTTTTTCATCTTTTTGTCATTTCTTTTTTTTCTCTCTCCTATCTCTACCATGTGCCCTTTGTTTCTCTTTCTTTTTTCTTTCTTTTCCTTTTCCTTTTTCTTTTTAGTCTCCTTTTTTTCTATTTTTTCATTTTTACTTCTTTCTCATTTTTTTCTTTTTTGGTTGTATTTTATGTTTTATATTTTTTTTATTTTCGAAGAACATGGTTAAATCGAATACAAATTATGGATAATGACTAAAATATCGTAATCACTCAATATATTTGTTTTCACCATCATCTTTTTTCTTTTTCATTATTTTTTCTTTTTAATTTATTTTGTATTTTTTTTCTTCAGTTCTTTATTTACGTTTTTTTCTCTCTTCTACCTCTAACTTCTACCTCTCTTTCTACTTTTTTTTTTTTGATTTCCTTCTTTTTTTTTTTTATGATAACGAAAATACCATAAGCGCATATTGATTTATATTCACCCAACATTTATAATTCGAGGGCTATTTTTTAAGGGACAAGTTTGTGGGACCCACTTATCCCCTTTTTTTAATTGGAAACTTGGAAGGCCCTTCTGGCTTATTTTTCTCGCATAACTATAGTTTTTTTTTGACAAAATCCCAGAAAGCATGTGGTGAGAGTAGTCTGAGTCTTATAGAAGACGAAGGAAGCTTACAGGAGAAGGAAAAACTCTGGCCCCAGTTGATGAATCGAGAAAAGCCGTGAGGTCAACCATATCATGGACATTCAGGTGTATTCCAGTTTCTTCCTCAACCTGAGACATATAGATCAAATAGTTGAATAATTTTTGCCAAATGGGAATATGTTAAACTCTCTTATTTTGCCATCCACAAGCTAAAACTAATCTATATTCAAATCCATACGTATTCGAAAGAAACATGAAATAATACAGTACAGTGCAACTAAGTTCTCAAATATGTAAAACAAATAGCTGTGTGTGATAAGTTACAAGGTTCCTTATAGGATCAGTTCGGTCATCATACAAAAACATCAGCAGATACTGGATTCTACGGAACTGCTCAAAAAAAGAAGAAACTTCCGTTGGTTTGCCGAAAAAGGACACTAATAAATCAATAAACAAGGGAACTGAGCCACGAGGAAACAAGGGGGCAGCTTGTCTCACTCTAAAAAATTTTGAGAAAGTTCATATTCACTTTGTATGGGTCGTGATGAGTCAACTGCAGCATCTGATAATTAGTATTGGCTCAGATATTATCTGGAGAATTGTGAATTTCATCTTTTGAAGATTTATGTAGTTTTATTTGCTTGCAACTCGGGCTGTCCTCAACCAGATACAAAAGTCTATATAGGTTGGCAACACAATGATTGGTTTTTTTGCTGTCCATTTGGCTACTAACAATCTCTTGCACACCTTAAAATGACGGTTGGACAACTATGACTTTACCATAAAAAGCCCAAACCTAGACTTGAAAGGCAGCATTCAAAGTTAAACTAGTACCTGAACTTTGGCCTAATTAACTCACTGTTGGCACTTGCTTGGGATTGACATGTGGACACTTAATTTTCCACTTCAGTGCTACTATACTGATTGAAACTCCGCGAGTGGAATATCCCTACGGACAGCTGCCAAAAGTGACGTGACAATGCATGCCACAACCTATCATAATCTTTCAGCATCCACTATTTGTAGGTTTATTCCCAAATATTTTGCAAAAGAAAATACCATCCCTCTTTAAACAATTTGTGGACGCGTACAAAGCAAATACCAGCTTTTCTCAAACATTTTATGGACGAGACCATACAACCACCTTGGGACCTTCATAACGGATTGAAGCCACCGTAATTTACTATACACCATTAGATCCAAAATAACTTTTGAAACTTGTGCTTCCTTTTTATTGTCTCACGCCTCTCTAAATACTGAGTTGCAAACAAAAATGTATGGAAACCATCTCTGACCAGAAACAGTAATTCTGAATCAAATGCCTGTGCACGGATAAATATGTGATAGCCTTACTGGAAAACGGATAATGCTTTGCTAGAAAGGGAGAGAGAGACCTCTCGAACTGCTGTTCCAGCAAAGTCACCTTGGTCATCATCCAACATTCCTGCTGGCAGTTCCAGAATTAGCCTCCCAACTGGGACTCTAACCTTTCAAACAATTTCAATGCAGTTTAGAGTTTGAAAGGGGTAGAAAACTTTCATAAATTTCCTCACGTAATCACTAATCAGTTCAGTGAGATACTTTTCAACTTTATAGGAATGAACTTTATAGGAATGAAGGAGTTGACGGTTGGAAGACCTACCTGTTCCGTAAGCACAGCATATGTTTCATCCTCAGAATCCAAGAGGATTAGCACTGCAACAGCTGGACCCCGTGCAAAGACAATACCAGGAACCTAGACACGAAAGAGGCGATAGTGACTGCAAAGAAATTACCCTTGATGCAACCAAGGGCAATCTAGGAAAAACGAATATGGAAATAACACATCATTGTCATGTTAGTAATGTTAAGCTATGTCAAGAGTGATCTAATGTCTATCGCTCTAAGATGCTAGGAAAAAAGACCAAATATAGGCAAAATAAATTGAGGACCACGGTTTTAAGAGAAGCTATTCATAGTCCAACTGAATGAATTATACAATATTCAGTGGATGGAGAGATTCTATTCAGATACCTTTTGACCTGTCTCCTTATCAATAATATCTGCTTTGAACTTTAGAAACCCCAAACGCTTTCCAAACATATCCACATCCTGCTCCAACACATAAAAAGGAAAATCAGCTCAAGCAAACTTAATGCTTGCAGTAACAGGACCTAAAGCAGATTAAATTCTGTGTTACTCAATATGTCTCTGGTCGCTGATAATGTGACTTAGCATCATTCCAAAAGTCCTAACACATAATATTATGAAGAAGGCTTCTTTTTTATCCGTTTCAGGAAGAAGCACGACTGACAGCTATGTTAGGGCAGCATGGGAATATTTAAGGAGCGTAAGGTGCACCCTGAATATTCACAGGGTGGATAAATGTTAATTGGACATAACATACTCAATAAAGATTTAGTCAAAATCAGCATCGGTCAAGATCAAAAGACAGACCATTTTCCTCCAGCATTGTCCAATGTTAATAAACTTAGAACGGCTTAAGCAACTCAATTTGCTGTGGAGCTGTTACCATATTCTCAAACACTGATTAACCAGCAATGTAATTCATCGAAGATAATGAACAAACAGAAATTACTATCTTAATACTTAAAAAGAACAACTTGAGATTGAGACCTGAATGAGAACTTGTCTTAAAGACATAGCTCCATTAGCCAGCAGTCCTGTTTCAGTTTGTATGTTCTTTAACCACTGCTTGAACAATGAGGATTCAATAGCATTCCTACAAGAAAACAGACATCACACTCGATCCAACACGATCTCACACTCGATCCAACACGATACTAAGGAAACTCTGAGCCTTTAACATAAAAATGCTCCCTTTTCTGAAAATTTTCCACAACCCTGACTACAAATGTCTACTGGATAAATTATGTAACCAAAAGCAAGAGGGCAAAAAAAGAAGAAAAGGAAGGGAAACGGGAGAGACTTTCAAACAGCCAATTCTATCCCAAGCCATATCAAGAAAAATGCTTCCTTTTTTCCCAAAATTCTTGAAAAACTTACAAAAACCTCACTACAAATGCCATATTGAGCATGAAAAACTTGAATGCTGAAAAGGCAATATAACAGAGCAACTGGGGTTACTTCCAAACAACTCACTCAAACCCAATACAAAAGCCATACCAAGAAATTGCTTCATCCTTAACATAAATGCTTGCTTTTTTCCCAAAATTTGTGAAAGAACTTCTAGGAGTCCATACGAAGATGAATTATGCAACTTGAATGCTAAAAGGAGAACCCCACAAGAAGAAAGAACGATATAATGAGGGAAGGGTGTTACAACTCTACTCCAAAGTGGGGCCTGGAGGAGCATGGAGGTCAATTGGGGCCTGCATATAAATTAGAATGCAGAAAAAGAGCTAGTGTTATGAGCTGAATTAGAAGAGAAAATAACGGAAGGACGTGGAGGGTCCTGAGTACTCTTTCTAACGTAATGAAGACCGACGGCTCCGATTTCTTGAAGAAAAATCATATAACCATCAGCAGCTATGTTGCAATTAACGGATTTCTGCTATCCTCCTCATTCAAATTCTGCTTCTTCTTCTCATTGTCTCTCTTTCTCTTCTTTCTCTTCTCTTTAGCATTTGACAGTCCAACTTGGCCAAATCTATCTTCTCCTGTTCTTCTTCTTAACAGGTTCTCATCTTGGAGCTCCCTATTTTATTCTATATTTCATTCTGTCCATTTTCATATTTGTATTTCCAATTTCAGTTGATTTCCCTATATAACAGAAAATCGTCCCAAAACAATTGTGTTCATTACTTTAATTACTATTAGTCCGTTACAGCTAGACGGCCCAATAAAAGATTAGCAAATTGTGAGCAGGCGCCTGGTTGAAACTGCACGTGACTTGGGGCAGCTGTAAAAATTTTCTGCAACCTCCCTTTTCTATTTTGCTCTTTTGGTTACATGAATAAGCTTGTAAGCTTTATTGTTACAGAAGGACATCCAGACAGCTCATTAATTCAAAGCCATACCAATTAAAATGCTTAATCTTTAACATAAATATTACTACCTTTTTCAAAATCTTAACTTCTAAAAACCCCACATTCAGTATGTATTCCGCAAGTTGACAGCTAAAACAGAACAACAACAACAACAACATACCTAGTGTATTTCCACATAGTGCGGGACTGCGGTACACAGTCCATACCACTACCTCCGAAGTAGAGAGGTTGTTTCCGATAGACCCCCGGCTCAGGACAAAAGGACAGTATACAAATCAGCTAAAATAGAACCACGCACACACAAAAATAAGATATAACAAGTTCAGGGATATCCAAATGGCTCACTTAAACAAAAAACCTCATCACAAATGCTTAATCTTAAACATAAAAAAGCATCCTTTTTTCCAAATCATGAATACCTTATAAAAAATCTCATCACAAATGTCATATTAGGTGTGAATCACCAGACTTAAAGGGCAGCCCGGCGCACTAAAGCGCCCACTATGAATCACCAGACTTGACAGCTAAAAATAGAACCACCAGTTAATTAAAAAAAAAAAAAAAGTCAGCCGGTGCACTAAAACTCTCGTTATTTGTAGGGTCTTGGGAAAGCCCGAACCATTACACTTCTGTAAGGGACTGTTTGCCTTGAACTTTACCGTTCACTCCAAATAGAACCACCAATTCAAGAAACAGACTTGCCTGAAGTGAATACCAGAGACCCCGGGAGCAGCAACAACAGAAACAGGTTGGTTGGGTTGAGTGGGAAGATTGATGATGTGAGTGAGTTGAGGAGATGGGGTTGTCGACATTTTGACAGAGAAAGCTGTGGAACAAGTTTTAGGGAAAAGGGTTGAAGAGGAAAAGGAGAATGGGAATTGGTAGAGAGGTTTCAAGATTGGAACAACTCCACTGCGTGCCACTGACACTCTCATCATTCCTCGCTCTGTTGGCAACTCCCCTGATGGATGTGAGAGAAAAAACAATGGTCTTTTGCATTCTCCGTTTCAAAATGCTCCCCTAAAGAAAAATTTAATACGTTTAACAACATCTATATCCTCCAATTTTGAATAAACACAACTAAAAATCCTCCCTAATATTTTTATGTAACGTCGAACGTGTGGGTCTAATTGTCCTACATTTATGTGTTAAACTTTTTGTCAAGTCAAAATAGACCAAACCCAACTAATAATATATCTTCGTTGGATATATCGAAAACTAATTATATATCTTGATAGATCCAAAATCAGAAGAAACGAATAGAGAGCTAATTATGTATCTATACAGATCTAAAATCGAGATTTCAATAATTATACAAAATATCGATATTTTCTGTAATTAAGCTCCAAACTGTTGAAATTTACGTTGTTTGCCATAATAAAAAGCCCATCCCTGGAAAACATGAATAGAAGAGTCCATAGTCTTTTCAAGGTTTAAATAAGTGTTCATAGAAGTAAAGTACTTAATATGTATTTTTTAATTTAGAAATTTTTGTGTGTCTTTCTAGTGAAGAGTTACTCAGATACTTGTTGGAGATATGATCTTATCTATGCTATATAAGCGCAACGCACATATACACCAAGGGGGAGCCAACTAAATCTACATCTCTGAAAGTATCCAGTCATACTACACGACTCAGCTGAGAGAAGAACACAATGTTTAATTACCATTTGCAACAAAAAATTTTATAATTCAGTATAATCAAACATATAATTGTATAGTCCAGAAGTCGTATAATGTCTATGTTACAACATTTTCAATCATTTATTCATTGTAAGAGTCACCCCGATCCACTGCAGGATCAGCAATGGCATAGCTGCTTCACGGTCCAGACATAAACAAGCTAAGCAAGAACTATCCGAGATAATGGGGAGCCTGACCAAGTGTCCAAGAGCAAGTTATGTCGCAACCTTAGCCTGCAGCATGCTTCCTCTTGCCCCATTGAACAGAATCTGATGTTGAATTTTGTGTTCACGCCATCTGAAAGCACACCCGCGTTTCCATGAACAAATGGTAAATCTCAAGGATGCAGCCATTAAACCAACATGTTTTACACCAGACAGTTTCATAGCTATCCACAAACTGTTTTGGAAGCAGCACTTGGAAATGAGAACTCACCCCTTGGCGTTGGATGTTGAATTTGTCCTGGATGGCCGGGGTGAACATATTACTTGCAACAGATCCTAATTATTCTGAGAGGAAACTTCAAAATGGAATGGATCCAGAAATCATAGACACCGACATATGTGGGATATAACATCAAAAAGCCAATCCATAATCCTCATTCCTGTGTGAAATTTATAATTGTAAGTACTTGTCACATCACTTCTTGCTAAATTTAAAATTCTTTTCCCATTGCTCCCCTGTAATACCAGTTTATATAGAACCAACAATGCAATAAAACCTAATACTCTTTTATGCACAGTATTGCAAGTCAATCTGCTAATGCAGTTCAAACAATGAACATGTTCTCATCAGATTAGCGAAGCACCAATCCCAGCATTAACCTTATCTTACACATTTCTGGTGTGCATGAATCCTGCATAAGCATTGTTCACGATTGTCTGTTTTATTCATGTGACGAAATATCAAGGGACCAGTGATTAATGCTGGAAGTGTATTCTTATTTTGGTAATATTACCAACTTCAGTTAAATAAGTCAAATATAAATTATCTCAACTACAATACACCAAGGTGAAATTAACAATTTGAGTCAATGACTTCCACATAAATTTAAAGGTCTCTCACTAAAATGCCGGCCGAGAAACTAATCACTCGTTTATGAATAAAACAAATAAGTTTACTAGAACAACCGGAAAATCTACCAGGTTGCAAGTACAGGGTATGCATCCAGTACAACTATGTGGTTTGCAAAATTAGCAACTTCCTCAACAGATTTTGTTTTGCCTATAAGAAAAAGTAACTTTCTCAACAGATGCGTCTTTCTCTTGCCTCAAAAGCATTTTCACCAGAGCAAAACCAAGGAAAGACACATGTTAAAGGAGTATGAAAGCCCAAGTAATGAGATTGGATATATTGTATACCTCAACTGCCTATAGACGTGCGCTGATTCTATTCATGCTTAATGAGTCTGTAGTTCCTGACATGGAATCATGTATTTCTTTTGCTGCCCCTTTTGGTGTTTTCTTGCTAGTATTTTGATAACTAAGATAAGACAGAGACTGCAACCACGAAACCAATGTCGGTTTCCGTGTAACATCATCTGATTCTGCAACATGTTGGTATAACTCATTGAGAATCATATCCTGGGCACTTGAGTGTAATTTGACGACCAACTGTGCCAGTGACTTCATCAAACTAGGCAGAACCTGAGAGCCAAAAACAAAGTAACTGTTTTTATCAGCCTTGTTAAGTGCATTATATTGGCACAGTAGGCATAAATCTTCGTTAAGAGTTAGGACACCCAAGTCAAATCAGCATTTTCATAGTTAAAGCATCTACCTATTTTCCATTTTCCAAAGCTTTTATGTAAATTCAAGAAAGAGCTCCTACAAATTATACCAATTACCCAAATTTTAGAGCGAAGCAAGAAACAAGAAGTTAAACAATTAAAATGAAGTATCACTCATATAGAATATTTGATACCCATGGAAGTTCTCTTATGATTGAACTTGTAACTGCTCAGCATTAGGCTGCGCAGTTGAAGACAAACATTGTTACCACTTACTTGTATATCAACAAGAGAAAGGAGACGGAAAAGTAAATCCAACATCTTGAAAGGCTCCAGCTCTCCATTCCAACTCTTCCACAAGTCAGTCTCTGGAGTAGTATTGACTGAACTACAAAGGCTATCAGTTTTTTCAACGAGACAGTGAATGCAATAGAATATAGATGGGCTTCCAGCAGGCAGATGTCTAACCAGTGCAACAACTCCAGAAGCCATTCCCTCAAAAGGAGTGATTCCAGGGTATCCCTGAACTTTCAGTTAAATCAGAAAACAAGAAAACAAGTTCAAGAATCACAGCAATTAACCATGGTAGCTTTTATTACCTCTAAGGATCTTTTGACATAATAGAATACGAGTTGCTCCTTTAATGTATCTCTTTCATCTGGATCAGCATCCTTCCCAGAGGACATGAAAGCGACAAACACCGAGTGCGAGGCTTTAGCCAATTTTCCAGTTGGATGCCCCATGAATCTGGTTAAAACGCATTAAGGATTTTTTTTATATATTCAGCGGGGTTTGATTTTCCTATTTGTTTCTAGATCTATACATCTGATGCAGGATACAGGAACATGGTTGGCGCCAGCACCTTGCGGAATATAGTGGCTGGTATACATTCTACGCAAGTAGGGATTACTCGTAGATAAAATAAGATCCGAGCAGTCTGAACTTCATCAGTAGTCCACATATATTCCATTTTCTGAAAGCTAGAAGGCACTGCAAGGAAAAGGGTGATGTTTTGTGAAAGACTGTAACATAGCAAACATATAGACAATTAAAACATGCAGGAGAAAGTCACAACCAGCTTGGTTTGTCAAATCATCATAAGAGGGAATAGATTCCACGAATGAGACACAGGCATGTTCATTCTCCTGAACCCTTGTAACAACTGCTCTGATCGTATCCATATACTCTGGCAAACGCATTCTACGGAAATATTCCATGCAAGAAAATGCAACCAATATTCTCACTGAAAGTTTCATTTGAATTTCTTGGGGGGCACTTAAACTTAACTTGTGCTTTGTTACTGCCAAGGCAAAGACCACAACCATGAGGAAAGCAGATTCAGCAATTTTTTCCAGATTCCCTAATAGTGCTTCCTCCCTACCTCCAAGCATCAATGCAACCTTCCGATGCCACATATAGACATCCCGACAGTAATTCCATATGATATCCTCTACTGCACTTCGGTTTTCTTCATCAGCCATGACATATTGATTGCAAAAGACACCAGTTATGGTCCCTGCTTCCTTAAAAATAATGCTGTCTAGATGCTGCTGGACCTCATTGAGAACTAATCCCACCAAGTTGCCAGAAGGTGATTCCTGGATTCCGATATAAATGTGTGGCAAGGGGAAGATTTCAGTCAACAAAGCTGTAGTGAGGCATAGAAACACATGAGGTTGGTAAGAAAATGGCCCAGTTTTAGATAAAGCTAATGATATACACTGTAACAGAAAGGAGTTTCTTGGCTTCATGGTAGCATAATCAGCATCTCCAACACTCGAAACTAAACCGCGCGCAATAATCTCAATTCGTCCCTCTGCAGAAATCTTTAGCGCCATTAGTGCTTTCTGTTCAGATCTACTGATGACTCTCAGTACTCCAGCAGTAGCCATGACTACAGCAAACAAAGAAAATGCAGGTCGTGTATTTTTCAATAACTCTCTACTGAAGAGATCAATCTTGTCTGCAGAATGAGAATTGATAAAATTTGAAAAACTCCATTCCATCAGATGCAGTATCATGAGCCCATTAGACAAACTAGCAGAAGGGCCGTCAATTTTATCCCACAATTCCATCAAACAACTGAGAACTCTAACAAAATAAATGTTCACAGGAGAAGATAGAGCATAACCAATTCCTGCAAGAACATTCGGGATTGTCCTTTCAGACAAACGCATCAATCTGTAGTCTTCTTCAAGGAGCTGGCAGAGCAATTTTAAGCAAACCGTTTTAGATTTTTCGGATGCTGAAGGTACAAAAGAAAGAGCACCAAGGAGGAGAACACCTTCAGAGAAAAAAGATAAGCTTTTGTTTGAATGAATATGTCCAGAGAAAAGGTGCAAGAGGACCTCAACTGCAGAATCAATGACCCCAAGAGAATGTCTAGATGATTTCTTAACCCAAATGTATAGAAGCCTGACAAATAAAGGATAAGAATCTTGCGGAAGGGATACTTTTTGCGAGGACAAAATAGACAGCAGAAGCTTTGCTTGTGGATCAGCAATATAGAGAGAGAACTGTGCGTTGACGAGTGTCCTTAGGGATTGGAGGTGATTTGAGTGGAATGACTGATTTTGAAGGGAGTCCCTAAG
The DNA here is from genome assembly GCA_030864225.1 of Capsicum baccatum var. pendulum. Taxonomy (NCBI): domain Eukaryota; kingdom Viridiplantae; phylum Streptophyta; class Magnoliopsida; order Solanales; family Solanaceae; genus Capsicum; species Capsicum baccatum. Next base: position 12,605,795 of record CM061550.1, read on the forward strand.
ATCAGCCCACGCACGGATAATAGCTTGGGCTGATGCCGGAGAAGGATGTGTCACGTTCTCCTGGGTGCCACTGCTTCTGCAAAGCCATTCTTCTAGGAATACAGATTCAGGCTTCTTTGCCATCACGTAAACTACACAACTGCAAGACAAACATTGCAAGCAATAAATAAAAAAAGACTGCTATATGCGCTAAAGCATAATGGACATACCTAACAGTCTAACACCACTAATTTTCCACCAAAGTCTCATCAATGAACCTTAATCACCAAAACATTTGGTCCACATTCAGGTAAAAGTTTTAGGTGACTAAACGCCACCTGAATGACATATATTTTCACAAAAGTGAACCTAGCTTTATGGAAACAGAAGTAACTACTAATGCTTTACTTTCAAAAGGATTATCCCCTTTATAAGCTGGGATAAAAGAGCGGGAGGGGTTAGCCATGTTCAGGTTTCTTGATAAAATTATTCAATAAAGGTTTTTTCACTCAATGAAAATTGTGAGATAAAAGTTCTAGATAACATTTACGCTCCAGTCTTCTGGACAGAGCAAAGGGAAGAGGTAAAAAAGAACATCGCGTACTCAAAAAAGTTGAATAAGGGAAGTGTCCATCCTTAAAATAGTCAAATACATTATGCAACAATCAATAGTGTCTAGTGACAAGTAGGTTGATTTCCTATAATTCTTTCCAGTAAGTTGACATTTCGAAAGAAAGTAACACAAACCTAAGGCTTCTCTAATCAACAAGAAAACTAAGCTAAACACATAAGGGAAACTTGAAACGGAATTGTACAGTCAAGAGCAAAATTCTGAATCTTACTTGCAACATTAAGGGGAAACCAAAAAAGAGTACCAGTTCAAACAAACTTGGTCTCAGCCGCAAGTAAGCACTTCCACTTTGAGAATCCACGTCCAAACACCTCAACTTGGTATCAACTGGCCACACCCAATTAAGTGGATTGAGAACATGATGTCTCAAGTTCAAATCTCAGTAGAGACATAGACACTAAGTGACTCTTCCCATCTTTCCTAGCCTTGGTGGATAGTGTTACCTGGTATCCATTGCGGACGGGAGGTAACAAGTAAAAAACAACAACACATCCAGTGTATTCCCACAAAGTGGGGTCTGAGGAGGGTAAAGTGTACACAGTCCATACCACTACCTCAGATGAAGTAGAGAGGTTGTTTCCGATAGACCCCAGCTCAGGATAGATAACGGTATAATCAAACAAAGAAACGAAAAACATAAAAGCACACAACAAAAATAGGAGACACACCGCTAGATAATAAAGAAAACAAGACACCCACACAGTAATACTATAAACCATATATTCGAAATCAAAGACATCACCGAAACACCACGAACAAGCAACTACAAGCGTAGATACAGACAAAAGCACTCGTCCCTACTACTATGGACGAACTCCTACCCACTAACTCTCTACCCTAGTCCACGTCCTCCACGCCTTCCTATCAAGGGTCATGTCCTCCGTAAGCTATAACTGTTCCATATCATGCCTAATCACTTCCCTCCAATATTTTTTCAGCCTACCTCTAGCCCACCTAAAACCATCCCTAGCAGGCCTCAATTCTTCGGCCTACCTCTACCCCGCCTAAAACCATCCATAGCAAGCCTCTCACACCGCAGGAGGTAACAAGTAATTCCGTGGAATTAGTCGAGGCGCGCGAAAGCTGGCCCGAACAACACGCGGTTATCAATTAAAAAAATTGCTCTCAACTGGCAACTAAATACTCCAACTGTCCATAAAGTGCTCTCGTGGAGACCCAAGGCTGCCGTGGCATATATATTCTAGATGATCATTCTACAAGCTTGAGTATTCAATTGACAAACTAGCGACAAGTCGACGTGTCTAGATGTGCATACTCAAAGTTGTAGTACTTACTCGACAGTTAAAGCCAAGTTTGAGTGACTATTTATGTATCATGCCTTCTAACAACACCAACATCTCTTAGGACTTTCGTCAAACAGGAAGCATTCATCAGATGTAATACTTATTTATCAACATCAAACAGCAATTTTATGGATAACAAACGAGACAAATTCGAGCACAATAAGTAGAAAACGTAAAATCAGTAACACCCACATAGTAAAAATCGAAACTTTACCTCTTCTACTAGCTGCCACTTAAGTATAAAGCCTCTTGGGCTAGCAAGAAAGCTTCAAAAACAGCAACGTTTAGGAAGGTAGGAAGGTTTTTGTTTTGTAATAGACCCTTCAATTACAAGAAGACACACAATTTGGGGTAATTATTGGCCAAATTTGACAGTTTCAGTTTAATTTTCTGAGAGAAGAAAATTCTATGGTGACGTAAGGAATTTCCTATCCAGCTACGCTCTATCCAAGAAAGTTTTTTGAAAAATAAAAATTGGTGAATTAAAATTTTCGCTATATACTGCCAATGAAGACAACAGTAAAAATTCTGTTACGTGCACGGTCAATATTGAAGACTTAAATTAAAAAGTCTTCAGTGTGTTGAATTAAAAATTAATTATGATCTTAAACTAACTATATCTCAATATGTTAATATATTAAAGTGTCCTTTTAATTTTATGGTCTTGATCATGTCTCTCTAAAATTATAACTTGTAAGTAAAGAGTTTTTAAAAAGTAAAAAAGATATTCTTAATTAAAAAAGTCCAACAATAACAATATTTCAGTATAATTTCACAAATAGAATTTGAATTATATACAAGCCTCACATTTATATAAGGTAGAGTTGTGAATTAAAAGTAAAGTAGCACAAATAAATTGAAACAAAAATTAAAATTTATATAGCTCAATCAATTGATGACTTTCATCTTGTTATATTTGGAAGTTCAATCCATTACTTTGTAATCTTCTCTCAATTTCACACCTTGTAATATTGCAGCTACTATTTTATTTCTTAATGCAATCTCGAAAAACACTGTTTTTCCTAGAATAGCAAAGACAAATCAATATAAGCTCAAAGTAATGGAATATTTTCATTACTTTGATGCTTTCAGATGATGCCTCTAGATGAAAGAAGTAGGCTATTTATAGATTACATGAATGAAATCGTAATTGATAAAATTTCTACCATGCTCTAAAGACACACATTAATTGCAACATATTTTACCCAATACAATATGGATGATACTTTACCTATGTTAATTATTCACTAGTTTTTGTTATCTTGGACTATACAAACAGTAAGTACAAAAGTAAAAATACCCAAAATCCAACTATGGTAGCTGCCAAATTTTCTGACTATGTCAGAAGACTCTGCTGTCTCTGACATTATTTCAATTGTTTTTATCTGAATCCTATTTGCACATATCAGCAGCAGAGAATATTAAAAGAAACACAAAGTAAAAAAAAAAAAAAAAAAACATATCAAAATCTCTCATCCTCCATGGAACTCAAAATCTCACCTCCCAGGAATACTGCTAGCAGAAAAAACTGTTATAATGGTAATTACTTCTTCTATTTTAGGTTGACATGTTTTTCTTTTTAGATGTTCAAGAGCACAAAATTAAAAATATTTTGATACAACAAAATTCAAAAGTGTCTGTGTTTAAAATCAAAATAGGTCAAACAAATAGTCATCCATATGTCATTCTTCTTGTTTTTATTAATTTCTATGCAGAATCAAGTGGGGGAGCAAAATGTTCAATTGAACTTAGTTACTCAAAATATAGTAGTAATGGCTATGGATTTACATTTCTACAAAGGCAAGAATTAGAGCAACAATTATTCATCTACAAGTATATAGAAGCTGGGCTACCTGTTCCCTCACATCTCATTATTCCTATATGCAAGTCTTTTACTTGCTCCTTTCACGATGGTTTCCACTTAACCCTTCTGCTTCTAGCATTTTACCTTCTTTTTTATTCTAGATTATATTGTTGTCCCGTGAAAATAATTTCTTGAATTAATGTAAGCTGATATAAGACAAAATGTCGTTCAACCTTTCTTCAAATTTGTGGATAACTAGAGAACGAGCTGCTTTTTTTTTTTTTTTTTTTTTTGGAGTTTTGGTAGATTCATGTTAAGATGTACAGTGAAGTTTGGCTCTAGTGCATACGTTACAATTAACTGTCCTAAAAATGTGGAAAATGTCATATTGGAAATAAGACTAACTTTCAATATAGATTACCTGCTATACAACATGTAAAGGGACTCGATGGTGTAATTTAGTAGCAGAGCTATATAAATTCAAACAAGGGGATTTAAATAAAAAAAAAAATCTTACGTCAGTGGACTCAACAACTTAGAAGAAAAAAGTTCATTTTTTTACTCTACTCACATACATACAGTAAAAAGTGCAACTACAGGGATGGGAGACACGAAAGTTATGTCTAACGCCAGAGCACCCGACCATGCTTTTGTTCTCTGGGTGCTTTTGTATATATTTTACCATTTTTTTACTATTTCTTATATAATCATGCCTTTTCTACGTCGAATTTAGTGGATGCTCAAGCACCCGAAAATTGCATGTCGGTCCGCCCATGCTCACATAATGTATAATTTTTCAACCAACAAAGTTGACTTGAAACCGGTGCACCCCTATGCATCCACATGCAAATGTAAAAATTCTTTATACTAATAATATATTATAACTTAACCTCTTTTTTACTAGCACACAAGAAAACCTTTAAAGACAGATAATATGAACAAAATACAGTACTAGCCAGGGTCTATCGGAAATAGCCTCTCTCTACTTCATCTGAGATAGTGATACGGTCTTCGTACACTCTACCCTCCTCAGATCCCACTACGAGGGAATACACCGGATACGTTGTTGTTGTAATATGAACCAAATACAGTACTAATTATTTATGAGTATTTTTTTTTTTGAGCAGTGATGGGGTATGGACACTTGTGTTGGGAAGCTAAAAGTAGGATGGAAACAGAACCAAGAAGATGTAGGAGGACTGATGGCAAGAAATGGAGATGTAGCAAAGGTGTTGTCCTAAATCACAAATACTGTGAGAAACACATGCACAGAGGCAGACACCAACGTCGTTCAAGAAAGTGTGTGGAATTAACAGCTTCATCAAACTTGGAATTGTCTAGTAATTCTAAAATCAACATGAGTAGCAGCAAAACAAGATCATCAGAATTCTGAACCAGATACAAGTACTTTCTCCATTGCACCACCAATAAATTAGTTAGTATTAGTAGCACAAGTTGTTCACTTGGACATGCATGGTGTATTTTTTAAAAATTAATTTGAGTCGAGTGTCCTAATGAGAGCCTTCGAGTAATTGATAAAGTTGTTGTCATGTGATCAGGAGTGTTGTCATGTGATCAGGAGGTCACGGGTTTAAGCCTTGGAAATAGCTTCCGGCAGAAATGCACCCTTGTGGCGGCGTCCTTTCCCGGATCCTGCATATAGCGGAAGCTTTAGAGCACCGGATTGTCCTTTTTGCTTTGAATCGATCGAGCATGTATTAGAAATAAGTAACTTCTCTACCTTAGTTAAGGCAAAGGTAAGGTCAGGTTCCAATACTCTATCCCGCTTGTGGGATTACAATGAGTATGTTGCTATTGTTGTATTTGGGCTTGGGATTTGCCTCAAATCCTAACTTGGCCTCAGTTCATAACTATGGCCTCCAACTTTCGATGAAAGTTGAAGCTAAATTAAAATGACACATTTATGTTATGTATCACGCCTTTATAATATATGTCATGTCTGATTACGATTTAATTGAGCTTTCAATTGATTGATAATGATTCTACCATCGTTTCTCTCATCATGTCGATTTGTGTATATCTCTGATTATTTTATCGAGATAACTATATTCATTAGGGATCGTTTGGTACTAAACCAAATGGGAATTAAAAAAATTGATCATTAGGTCATACTATTAAATGCCATTTTATTGGTGCATTAGGTCCTACTAGTAAATGCAACAATCTTGTTATAGAAGGCTATTTTTTATAATATAATTAATAAGCTTTCCTTTCTTGTTTAGCAAAATATTACTGTATTAATGAAGACCCAGTTAAAATGATTTACTTTTGCTCGGTCAACCAACAATCTTGATTGCCAATTACTTTCTCCAACCCGTTTTGTATCATCATCATTATTGACTTTAATGGAGTTTTAAAAAGAATTGAGTAAGTCATTATCTTGGAATAGTAGATAAATAATTAATGAAGCATCGATTGGAAAATATATAAAAACACTACATCAATTTTCACTTAATGTGCAGTTATATCTTTAATAAGTCATTATCTTGAAATAAATAAATAAATAAATATTGATGCATTGCTTTGAAAATGTATAAAAACATTACATCAATTCTCACTTAATATGCGTTTATATCTTTGTATATTAGTAGCAGTGGTATTTGGCTCCAAAATGAAATGCAAAACAAAGAAGAGTTTCTTTTGTTTTGTTTGGCCATGGATATTTTTCTTCTTTTTTTTAAAGAATATTACTTCGAAAAGTGTATAAATATAAAATTATTAATTTTTCAAAGAAATTGGAATTCGAGTAACATCAACAACTTGTTTCACTCAAAACCACTTACAAAAATTCAAATACAACTTCAATTTTTATTCATGTCCAGATGTAATTCCAATTTCAAAAAATATATTTTTTCTAAATTTCACATTATTTTGTTCAAATGAAAGAAAACCTTAGAATAATCAATAAAATTGTTGTTGAAACCTTAAAAAAAAGCTTTGATAAAAATACAAAGTAAACCCTACAAATTGGCTTTAGCGAACCAAACTGTCTTATTTCATATTGTCCAAACGCCCACCTTGTCAATTGTCCCTACAATGTATTTGACTTAAATTGACTAATTAGACACATTTTATTAAATTTCAACAAATACTACACAAAAAAAAATTCTCCCTCTCCATTAATAAAATAGGATAAAATATAGGGGGAATGTTAGATAGACAATCCTAATTTCCTATTGGTACAACCATTACAGCTCACACGTTTAGACAGCACGTGCTACAGTACGTAAAGCATAAAACACCCAATACATTACCGACACTTTTTTTCACACCTATAAATAATCATCAAATTTTTCATTTATTTATTTTACGTGATACTTTTTGACTTGACACAATATTTTATTTATAAAAAATGAAGTTTTTTAAAAGTTATGGTCTAAATCAGATGCTGGTGTGACTATAAGTCGAATAAAATAATTGGGACGGAGTAAAAAGAAAAAGAATTGCGTGCACTCTACCCTCTTATGAGGTACTAATCTTGAGCCGAGTGTCTATTAGAAACAACTTTTCTAGCTCACGTATAAGGTAGTGGTACAGACCGTCCTATTTCAAACTTCATTTTATGAGAATATATTGGGTATATTGTTGTTGGATTAAAAAGAAAAGGAGGACACGTAAAAGTGGACGGAGAGAGTATTATTCAACTCATTTAATTCTCATCCAATGGCCAAGATTTCCTCCCTCATTTGAAATCTAAATCTTGACCCTTCAAATAGATCAAACCCCAAATTTTCCCACCAACCTTATTACTAGTGCCAGTACCCTATCCAGATCTCAAACTCCCATATAGCCAAATACTCACAACATTAGCTCACTAGACACCCCTTATAATTTTCTCGAAATTGTACTGTGAAATCTTGAATGTCTTTATAGTGTGTTTAAAAGATTGAATTTTTATAGTGTGTTTGGTGAGTTGCTAGAGCCTAAAGCATTGTAATGGTGGAGGCACAGTCATGGACAACAAGAAGGGGAAGCAATCCAAGATTGGAGTCACCACAAGACCAAGTTTTGGATATGCCAGTAACCCCAACTGCTGAAATCAGGCAACAACAGTATGGTGGGATAAGTTCATTGGTGTCACCAAATGTACTTACTGCACTTATTATTGCTTCTTGGTATTGTTCAAATATTGGGGTGTTGTTGCTTAATAAGTATCTGTTGAGTTTTTATGGTTATAGGTATCCCATATTCTTGACTATGTTGCATATGTTGGCATGTGGTACTTATAGTTTAGTTGCTATTAAGTGGCTTGAAGTTGTTCCTTTTCAGCAGATACATAGCAGGAAACAGTTCTTCAAGATTTTTGCTTTGAGTGCTATTTTTTGTTTTAGTGTTGTGTGTGGGAATACGTCGTTGAGGTATCTTCCTGTATCGTTTAATCAAGCTATTGGTGCTACCACTCCGTTTTTTACTGCTATATTTGCTTTTGTGATTACTTGTAAGAAAGAAACTGCTGAGGTTTATTTAGCTCTTGTTCCTGTGGTTCTTGGTATTGTTTTGGCTAGCAATAGTGAGCCATTGTTCCATTTGTTCGGGTTCTTGATGGCGTTAGGTTCAACTGCTGGGAGAGCATTGAAATCTGTTGTTCAGGGGTTGTTGTTAACCTCTGATGCTGAGAAATTACACTCGATGAATCTGTTGTTATACATGGCTCCTATGGCAGCAGTGATTTTGCTTCCGTTTACGCTATACATTGAGGGGAATGTGGCAGCGATTACATTGGAGAAAGCAAGGGAAGATGGATTTATGGTATTCTTGTTGATTGGTAATGCCACGGTTGCTTATTTGGTGAACTTGACTAATTTCTTGGTCACGAAGCATACAAGTGCCTTGACTTTGCAAGTTTTGGGGAATGCCAAGGCTGCGGTGGCCGCAGTCGTGTCAGTTTTGATATTCAGGAATCCAGTGAACATCATGGGCATAACAGGATTTGCGGTGACAGTAATGGGTGTGGTGCTTTACAGTGAAGCCAAGAAGAGGTCTAAAGTAACAGCACACTGATGATGAATGATGATAGTATGAAAGATTCAATCTTGATGATGCAACACAAAGGTACAATTTTTTTTTTTGGTCTATTAGAATTCATTCTGAGTGGGAGGGGGGTGGGGCGTAAGTGGTTGGATTATATTCCACTGTATAGGAAGAAAGATGGGGTAAGATGGAAAAAAGTTCATGTGCTATGCTTTTCTTCCCTCTATATAATTGTTCTTGATTGTGGGGTGGTTAAAGAGAATAAAGTTGTCTCTTTTACTTTTCCCCTTTCTGTAATTTTACACTCCTTTGATGCAACTACAACAAAGAAAGACTGATTCTTTACATATTGTTCTCTCTCTGTAATAGTTTTGTGGGAGAATTGTCCTCCCAATATATCTTGCCCAAACACAAGTGTACTTTCCTACTTTGCATTGTTTCAATTGATTATTAAGATAGCATTTTTAGTGTCAATTCTTGTTATGAAAAAGATCGGCGATCTGGGGTTTCGCTAAATACTGAACTAATCAATTGGTTGTCTAGCAAATATCTCAATAATCACAATGATGCAAGGTCAATTTGTTTTTGAATACTAGATCTGCCAGCCAAGAAACAACTTGATGTGATGTGTCTATTGAGTGTTGAGGTCCCTGCTTGTATTAGACAACGACTACATGGAAAATTGTGGTGCAAAATAGTCATGAGCTGCATTGATTGCCTGATTGTTTGTATTGGATCTTAGTTCACATTTGCTTTCATTGTCATTATCCCCGCCCCGATTTCCATGTTGATATAATGACCTCAGCCATTTGCAGCATGTTTGTAGCTTCAAAAACTTCTTGTTTATTGAATGTCTGTTGCATATGAGGGACTTGATAGAGAATGTGCCTACTGCTTTTAAGCTTTAACTTCAAGAAAGTTGATAGGCAGTGTACCTTCTACTTTCCGGTGAAGGAGGTTCGTCTGAGATGAACCCCCTTCCGCCCCACTAACTCCGTCCACTGATGGAGCATACTAGGGACTGTACCTACTGCTTTTTAGCTTTGACTTCAAGAAAGTTGATAGCTTGCCGGTGAAGGAGGTTCATCCCCCTTCCCCGCCACTTAAATTCGCCCCTGATGGAGCATAGTAGGGACTTGATGGAGAATTATAATCCTAGCTAAACTTGATCAAGAAACTGCCATGAAGGGAATTGTGGTATATATCCTTTATAAAAAAATGTGCCAATATCTTTTTTTTAATTAAGTGGGACTAATAAGGGCAAAAGGGTAATTGTCTCTTAAAAAGTTGCCTAATAAGGAAAGGCGACACTTATTTTGGGACGGACTAAAAAGGAAATGATGACACATAATTTGGGACGGAGGGAGTAATATTTTGCTATGTTGCTCGGACTCTCCAATAGCACCCGTGTCAGATCCTCCAAAAATGCACTACTTTTGGAGAATTCGACAAGCACCCCTATACATTATTGAAGAGTTCGAACAATATAGATATTTTGAAAAGGGGTTTTTGCTTAGACATCGTAGAGAACTTTTATACGTTAAGTTGACCTACAACAAGTAACTTTTTATATCACGGAGCCTATTTGTGTAGAAAAGCAAGGGAATCTCCTAGTTATATATAGTGACAATATAAAGAATTTTTTGCACTATCAACACAATGGAACTAGTTATAGTATGTTAATACTCTATTTCATTGTGTTATCATATCAGATTCCATATAAAAAGTTAAATGTAGATAAGATGTGTTATTTTGCTTTTGCTTTACTCTTTATGTGGAACATATTCTATATAGTTAGTTACTTAGCTACATAAAGCAAAAATGATAGGAGGCTGTTATGTTGGATGGTATAATAATGAAAATGCATTAATACATTTGGTAGTTGTTTTTCTTTATGAGCATGTTAGGCATGTTACCTTTATGATGAATTAGAAGAAGCTGTCTCTCAACTAAATTGATAAAAGAATAAAATAATTTAAAATTTCCACCCACTAGCATTATATTTAATATATTTTAGATTTTATGTGGATTCTAATTATATCTTTACAATGTTAAAAGGTGTAAGGTTCGTCCCTCTTAACTTTATTTTTATTTGTGTGATAAGCCAAAGGAGCAAACATTTGGTTTGACGAACATTGTTTTTATGCGCCGCAATTATATAAGCTTATCGAGTATTTGACAAACTCAAATAGGATTTGTCCTAGCAATCCAACCAGTAGTATTTCCTTTTCTTCTTTCTTACTTCTGTAGGTTTCTCGGTAATGATATCTTCGAGATTTTTTACTCGTGTCTTGCCATTTCTTCGGTATTTTCTGCTAATGGGCAATTGGATTAATGGATAAGGTGTTACATCATACCTTAAATGTTTGAAAATGAATTCTCTGAAGTTCAAAAATACTACACTGAGAACCATCAAACAGCAACTACAACCACCCAAAAGTTTATGAATTTCTACAATGAGTTAACGACTTAAGTTTATCCGTTCATAATGAAACAGTTATAATATTTGGTAAAATTCAACGTCACAAATTTAAATTAGTTAGACTTGTAAAATACGAGATGATTATATCAAAAATAATAAACAAAGGAAAGAATAAAAGTGGCCTCCACAAACTAAAAGCCAAGATTTAAGAGAACATGGCCAATGCATCAACAACAACAAGTGATGCAATCAACTACTACTACTAGGAAGGAGCAGTGAATATCAAAGTTAGCAGATGAGCAGGGCCACTTGGATAAGAGTATAGTGCAATTTTAGAAAAGATCCCATTTCAGACATCACATTTATGTCTAATTTCATCCACTTGGAGATTGATATAGGGGCCATATAGCATATGATTGTATTAAATTGGTACTATAAATGTTGATGATGAATGGTGTTAAAAAGTACTTTTGGGGTCCTCTGAATCATGTGTTTTAGCTCCGATGCAATTATTATGGAACTAGAAATTCGAAGATCTATAAAGAAACGCTAGTATATGCTTAACACATAAAGAGATTAGAATAGTCATTCCACTAGCAGCGTCTACGAGCCTTCCGCTTCAGCGTCATCTTTTTTATCGCTTTCTAGATAGAACTCACACAACGCAAACATAAATGAGAACTTAGCAGTAGCTTGTTGCACATGATGCATAAGTTCAAAGTTGAGTACGGAGAGATCTCAAGTTTTTTTTTTGCCTGATGACATTCTTAATACTCATATAGTATGATTTATTCTTTATTTGTTAACAATGATTATTCTTTATTTGTTTTCTACGAATGTTAGCTATGCTCCAATAATCTGGATTGGAAATCAGTTAATCAGGTTGTGTTTTCCAATGTGAACGGGTCGAGTTTCAGGTTATGGGAGCTTATTGGATGTAAAAGAGCTATTTTAGCTTATATTTATTTTTTAAAGGGGGCCAAAATGATATTCTAGAATATTTGCTCAAAAATAACACCCACAAAGGTCTGGAGCAGTGGCGGAGCCAGGATATTCACTAAGGGGTTCACAAGTAAACAACGAACTAATCGAAAGGGGTTCAACATTAACTATATATACATAAAAAATAATTTTAACCATGTAAATATACTATAATTTTTTGCCGAAGGGGGTTCGGATGAACCCCTATATAAAGGGTAGCTCCGCCCCTGGTCTGAGAGGGTAAGATGTACGCAGTCCATACCACTACCTCCGCAGAAGTAGAGAGGTTGTTTTCGGTAGACCCCCGGCTCAGGATAGAGAATAGTACCAAGGCCGTAATGAAACATGAAACCGGATGGATGGCATAAACAAAATACGAAATAAAAAATAATAAACATAAAATACAAAATAAATAACAGAGAAATACGAAAATAAGCGAAATACTAACAATTGCAATAAGACATAAGAAAGAGGACACCCACCTAATAGTAACCTACACTCCCAGACCAAAGACACCCACCACACCCAAACCTTCCTGACTAGGGAGCTAGGATTACTAACCCGGCTACACAAGCACTCTCCTACCACCTTACTACAACCCACACACTCACACTAGCCTTCTACTCTAATCCGCGACCTCTACACCTTCCTGTCTAGGGTCATGTCCTCAGTTAAGCTGAAGCTGCTCCATGTGATGTTTAATCACCTCTCTCTCCAGAGTGATTTAATTAGAAATCTTGGTAAACTTAATAAACAAAGCTAATTCATCCCTTGAATGAAGGAACAATAAAATTAGACGTTCAGGTCATCCGTCCCCTGACCCAAAACAAAACGCAAACTAATAATCCTCTTTAATTTGAGTCGTGACCATGGAAAACATAGCAATTGCAACAACCATTCAAATAACAATATTAGTAAGAAGGTGAAGGAGCAGGGATTTTCCAATTCAGTTTCAGGCCAAACATTGATGGGAAGTTCCATTTCATTAGCAAGTGTTTGTCTACTCCACGTCTTTTTCCAGGTGTTGTCAGAGTAATCACATCAAATACAGAGATGCAAAACTTCTTAAAAAGGCCAGCCGGTGCACTAGGCCGGCCGGTGAGGGGTTAAGAGAAGAGCCGGACCGGACCACAAAGATCTATTGTAAGCATCCTTGTCTTGTATTTTTGCTAGAGACCGTTCCCACTGCTTGAGACCATAACCTCCTGGTCACTTGGCAATAACTTTATCAGTTACTTCACGGCTCTCCTTCGAGATACAAAACTTCTTGCTATGCAGTATTTGAAGCATCTTGATCTGCCTTACACATCATAAAATTTGGTTCAATTAACATCCCAAAATTGAGTTGTGTTCTTACTCATTATTCATCTTTCTAGTAATTTGATACACAATTACGGATTTAAGTTGCATATATTGACAATTCAAAGCTGTTTAAGTTAACACGTTATAGCAAGTTATCATATTAAACATAAAATCGACTCACCTGATGTTATAGGTCAACTTAATCCAATTGTGTTAAAATTAATACATTGTCAGTACATAGAATTTAATTGAACTCTACAATTAGTGGACTATGGCTATACCAAGCAATTGTATTGATTAGTCACTAGCCTAGTATTAGCAACTAATGTCCTTTGTTTAAGTGGTGTCACTTGAATATTGTATGATGCGAGTTGACGAGGTGTGACTTACTTGTCACTTTGGGAGCATATTTAGCATTTTACGAAGATCTATTTTTTTTTTCAACTATTGGTTGTAATTTTTTTTTGCTAGAAAAATTAGATTTACGACTTTAGTACATTACGATTGGACTATCCATTACTACACCAACACCAATCACAATCAACCGCCACCACGCAAGCATCACCATCAACCAACTCCACAATCACTCTATCGGCAGGACAATCACCAATCGCCACGATAAATGACACGTACTATCGACGTGCCCCTTACATTATAACCACCACTATAAGTCATCACCACCAACCATCACTGTACTTACAAGGAGCAGTGAATGTCAAAGGTAGCTGATTAGCAGGGCCACTTGAACAACATGTTGCAACTGCAGAAAAGATCCCATTTCTGACATGTTATTTATGTCAGCCACCTTCAGCCAGTTGGAGCTAAAAGGTAGGGGGCCTTGTGATTTAATTACCTAAATAGGTATAAATGTTGGTGATGAAAAATAATTCTGGGGTCCTCTTTATTCACGTGTTATCATAAATTGAGAGAATCACAACAGAAATATCACATACTCCAGTTAAAAATGCATGTCATTTTTCATCATCTAATATAGAGGGCTAGACCTATCAAAGTTGAGATAATTGAGCATATTCTCAAATCTTTCTGCATCTTGATTGTTGCATGGATGAGAATGTTACGATGGATGTGGTCATACAAGATTAGAAAAGATGATCACATTCATCAAAGGGTGCAAGTAGCACGTATTGAGAATAAAATGAGAGGACGCTCGAGTCTTGAGATGGTTTGGTCATGTCCCATGTCGGCCTATAGATGCATCAGTATGTTGGTCTCAAGCTATAGTGAATGGATGTGTCAAATAGATATAGGATAGACCTAAAATCACAAGGAATAAGTTGACTCGAAAGACCTACAAATCCTTGGAGTCAACCCCAACTTAACTAAAGATGGGACAAAATGAAAGAAAAAGATCCATATAGGTGATATCTACCAGTTGAGAATAGGTTTTATTTCATCATGCCGATGATGACATTACTTGAGTTTAAATGACGCAGTGGGGATTCACATAACCGACCTCAACCTATTTAGGACAGAAGCGTTGTTATTGTTGTTGTTCATTATGCCACAAGAACCTATTTGGTACAGAGTCAAATTTAATCTTCAAGGCTATTAATAAGATAAACAATCAAACTTACATGTTTCAATTCTAATGTTGCACAATGGTTAATTAACACATAGCACTGATGAATCTTGGACATAAACAAATGTTGGATAACACAAGTAATGCAAAAGAAATAACATACATCCAGGAGCCTCAGATAGTACTCCTGATTGCCTCAAATATCTAAATTATTGAATGTGAAAACAAATAACACAACAAATTGATATATGATCATCAGAAGATCACCCCTCCATACGACCCAAAAAAGCGCGAACTAATTCATTAATCCTCAAGTCATGATCACGACAAACATGGCGAACGCAGCAGCAACCACAGCAACGAACTTGGAATCAGGAGAAATCCAAGAAGCAGACGAAGAAGCAGGACCACTAGGCGAAGAAGGCGAAGGAGCAGGAGCTCCAGATTCAGCTGCCAAAACATTGATAGCAAGTTTCACTCCCTTTTCGCAATGTTTGCCAATTCCACAAATGTACCATTTTTTCCCTGGTGAAGTGAGAGAAATCACATCATTTCCAGAAGTTAAAGGTGTAACATCACTACTTGGTGTGCAACTTTTGAAGGCTTCTTGATCTGCTTTATACACGTTGTGCGCGTCTTTCTTGTACTTGAATACTGCAAAAAAAAACACAAAATTTGGTTCAATCAACTTCACAAGATTGAACTCATGGCGTAAAAATATAACTTTACTTCGTCAGTGTACAAAAGTTATCCTCTACTCAAAGGGGACATATTGAAAATTTATTTAAGACAGTTATAGGCATTTATTATTACCACTATATATATAGGAATGACCATGAGTCATGACCAAATATTACTAAGAAAAAGTAAAAATGGACAAATTATTTATGATAAAATTAAAGAACATACTAAGCTTATCTCCAACATGAAATTCTTTGGTGGCAGCCCAAGTTGTGTAATTAAAGTCCAGCTTCCAACCTTGATCATCACCAACCCAATGTTCAGTTGCCATTGCTGGACCAGCAACCATGGCAACAACAAAAACAAAAAGTGCAATTAACAAACTTGTTGAGGCCATTGAGAATTTTTTTTTTTTTGAAAATTAAGTATAGCTAGTAAAATTAACTATTTGTAGAATATTTTTGAAAGTTATTATTATATATATGATTTGAATTTGTTGTTTATCTAAGGACCTATTTATAGGTTGTTAATTGTCCAAGATTAGGAAGTTCAGCCGGCTAATAGCGGCATTCTTATAAATACATACATAAATCTTGAGAAAATAACAAAGTATATAATAAATAATATTACATGGAATTAATTTGATATGTTGCTATTGGAATTGTAGTAAACTTCTACAACGATTTGATTTGATCCCAATTTTATTCTTGCCGAATGTCACATTCTCATGCATAGACAGTTTTCACAATGCCAATTTGATAAATATTTAGGTGTGGTCATTTTTCTGATTTTCAAATATTTTCTTTTTTTAAAAAAAAAAAGTTTCTAAAAAAAAATAATTTGCCTAATGAAAATAGAAAAAACAGATTTTATAACTAGCATTTCATAGATATTGATTGTGTCCTTCCAACACATCATATCTTTATCTCACGCTTCATATCTCTATCCCCATCACCCCACACTCTCACATCCGTATTGTTTGTCTAAATTATATACAAATATTTTTAGAAGAATTATTTTTTTACTTACGTATCAAACACATGAAATAAAAAAAATAAACCCATTTATTTTCCAAAAAAATATTTTTCCTTTATACCGAACACAACCCTAATTTTTAGTCAGAGAGTTAGCTAACCCCTCCACGTGGCAAAATTTTATACTCACCCGTTTCATTTTACATGATCGTTATATTAATAAAAGATTTCTTTTCTATTTATTCATATAACAAATTAAGTATTTTCTTTTTTTGTTTTATCCTTATCATTAAATAATTATATAATATTAGTCACAAACGCATATGAGAAGAAAAAGTGAAGGGTTAAAACTTGAAAAATAGACTATTTTGTAAACATGCCTTTTCTTATTAGTTGTTATACTTTAAATATTGTATAAATAACATAAATATCAATCTCAACTATACTCTCTCCCACTTTTTTAATCACTTTACTCTCTCTCTATTAATATACATAATATAGCCGACATATGCATAGCATTCTGTGTATATATTGTAATTTTTGTAATATGTTTAGGGAATTGAGATTTTTTGTAATATTGAAAACATAAGTTGTGTATTTGTGCCATTTTTAGTTAAATGGGCTAAAAATTACACAAATATACAACTTATGTTTCCAATATTACAAAAAATCTCAACTCCCTAAACATATTACAAAAATCCCAACATATACACAGAAAGCCCTAAGTCTAGCATTCTTGCATTTTTTTGAATTCACCTATTAGAACTTTTGGCTCCGCCATGTATCTAACTACAGAAACGGTTTTAGAGTGTAGTTTATGAGTTCACGTGAATTCAGTAATTTTTGTTCAAACTCTATATATGTATTAAGAAATCTACACAGTTATTATTATATATTGACTTGAAATAGTTGTCGAAACTCATAAACTTCAAATCTTAAATCCGCCTCTATCTAAATCATATAGTGTGAAAAGTTCTGATTGATACAACTAGACTATGACTCTTGGTGGTCATAACCAAGATTCAACTACCATTTGAACCCACATTATTATGGCCAGTGTCTCTGTTTATGCTAAAGCTAGGCCACCCTAGTTATGAGGTAAGCCCATAACCAATCACCAATGCCACTTTCTTATTACACTTAACTTTCTTTTGGACTTTAGACCCGTGAAACTGTGCCTCTCAAACACAAAGCATCACTTTTTTTTTTTCACAAACCAGAAAATGAGAAACATTGTCAAATTGAATACCTCAATATAATGGACTTGTTACTCTAAACACCACAAATTGTTTATGTTGAAGTCTTCCTCACGAGAAATCCCATCAAAGAACTAGCTACAATCAACGCCTTAATCATCAAACTTGACAACCACCACCAACACAAGTTCTTTTTTTCACAGTTCTCGTGATCCATCCCATGTTTGACAAACAACAAAAATGCACGTAAAGAAAAAAATTATTATATTTCATCCACATATCGCTAACTACAGAAGGGAGCAAAATGAATGTAGGATCGAATTCGGTAGGAAACCATCTTGTTGATATCCATGAAGTCTTGCATGAAGAGGAAGAAGACAAGGAAGAAAACAGCAACAACACTACTAATATGGCGGATAAAGCAGACACGCGATTCAACAGGCCTACGAGAAATAAAGAAATGAAAAGGCCTCCTAGGAAATTCAGCAGGCAAGTTTCACTAGAGACGGGGTTCTCTGTGCTCAACGGTGAGACATCTAAAGATAAGAACGATAGAAAAGTACTTGGAAGAAGTGGCAAGAGTTTCGGAGGATTTAGTGTCAATGGAACAACTGGTCTTGAAGCAAAAAACAAAGGGGATTTCAACATGTTCAGGACTAAATCTACTCTAGCTAGGCAATCATCAAAGTTACCACTTAGAAAAGAAAGTGGAATCGATATTCAGAACAGTAATGCTAAAGGAGAACTTGATGATCATGTCAAGAAAAGTGTTCCTGCTGGAAGATACTTTGATGCCCTTAGAGGACCTGAACTTGATCAAGTCAAGGTAATTATCAGTATCAACTTTTCATTCCAAAAATTCAATGATATATGCATAAAACTGTTAATTTTTACACAATCCGCGTATTTTAACCTGTTATCGTCTCAATTTATGTTAACCTGTTTCCTTTTTAGTTCATTTAAAAGAAAGACCCCTTCCTAAATTTGAAAACAATTTAATTTGAACTTCTCATTTTACGCTTCATGAGAAGTTTTTATTGTCATGTAAGTGTTATGACATGTTTAAGAACATAAGTTTCAAAAGCCTTCCACTCTATTTTAAACCGCGTGCTCAGTCAAAGAAGTTCACATAAATAGAAATGGAGAGAATACTTTTTATGGACAATTGCATGTAGGTACTGATAGGCGTAAAATTCTTTGGCACTGTCAGTTCATAGAAGTTAAAAACTCAACAGTGATTTAGTCTTACAATTTTCTTTCTGCAGGATTCTGAGGACATTCTTCTTCCAAAAGATGAAAAATGGCCTTTTCTACTCAGGTTCCCAATTGGTTGCTTTGGTATCTGCCTAGGCCTTAGTAGTCAAGCCATCCTTTGGCGCTCTCTTGCTCTGAGTCCTGTCACCAAATTCCTCCATGTTCCACTGTTCGTTAACTTTGCGATTTGGCTGTTAGCCGTGGGGGTTCTGGTTGCGGTCTTCATTACCTACATGTTCAAATGTGCACTTTACTTTGAAGCTATAAAGAGAGAATACTTTCACCCGGTGAGGGTCAACTTCTTTTGTGCTCCATGGATTGTCTGCATGTTTTTAGCCATAGGTGCACCGCCTAAAACAGCACCAGGAATGCTTCACCCTTCAATCTGGTGTATCTTCATGGCCCCAATCTTCTTCCTCAATCTCAAAATCTATGGCCAATGGCTTTCGGGAGGGAAAAGACGTCTCTGTAAAGTTGCCAACCCATCATCTCACCTCTCTGTAATAGGAAATTTTGTGGGAGCCATTTTGGCTGCCAAAGTTGGATGGAAGGAGCCAGGAAAGTTCTTGTGGTCTATTGGCTTTGCACATTATCTTGTGGTGTTTGTCACATTATATCAAAGGTTGCCGACGAGTGAAGCGCTGCCTAAGGAACTGCATCCCGTTTATTCCATGTTCATTGCAACTCCAGCAGCAGCCAGCCTTGCTTGGGGTGCTATATATGATGACTTTGATGGCTTGGCAAGGACCTGCTACTTCATTTCATTATTTCTCTACTTATCATTGGTTGTACGTCCCAACTTCTTCACAGGTTTCAGGTAGAACAGCACAACAGAGTTGCAAAATTTTGAGAAAAGCTTTTCTTTGCCTTCATATTTAACTAACATCTCGACACTATCTGCAGATTTTCAGTTGCATGGTGGTCATATACTTTTCCGATGACAACAGTTTCAATAGCAACCATAAAGTATGCAGAGGAGGTTCCTTCTTTCATAACCAAGGCTCTGGCTTTGGCCCTTTCGTTCATGTCAACAACAATGGTCTGCATATTATTCGTCTCAACACTTCTGCATGCTTTTGTTTGGAAAACCTTGTTTCCCAATGATCTTGCCATTGCCATAACAAAGAAAAGATACAGCAAGGATAAGAAGCCTTTAATGAAGCGTTGGACAAAACATTCACCTCTTTCGTTTGTCACATCAATGGGGAAACATAACTCAGGAGACAAAGATGGTGGTTCTGATGAGGAGAAATGATTGTAAATCAACAATCACGCTGCATAAATGCTTAATATGGAAGTTGGCAGCACTATATAATCGAGAAATTAGTCCTGAAGGCAAGCAAGAGGAACAAAGTCTCCACCAGAAAAGAGCAAAAAAATGTTTCAAGGTCTAAAGCCGCCCTTCCCTACTCTCTAGCCCTTATAATCAGAATGCAATCCCGGTGTGAACTAAGACATTAGCCAAACTAGAGGATTTGATTAAATTTTGTAAGTTTTTCGCGTCTGACAGATAATTCACTTGATCTCTCAAGAATTTTCTTTCCCGACATCAAGAATCGGGGACAACTTCGAGTAACTTGATCTAACAACATCATCAAGTACAAATGTCCTTTGAGAGCTCATACAAATTGCTTTAGCATGAAAATTTCAAATGCTAGATCAATACTTTCCTCTTGGAAATAACATAAAGCAAAGTCAAAGCAGATTAAAGAACAAAACTGAACAGCTCCACTAAACAAAGACTTGCTCTATTTTATTCACATGATGACATGTTGATTAACACTGTTGTTCATATCTGATGTGGTTTACATCTGTAGAAATTGATTTTTACATAAAGTTATAAGGCTTCTATATATTCGAATACAATTGACAATTTCAGACAATTGTTATGTGTCTCACTCTGTCTTGTGAGTCGCGCAAAAAAGGGTTCATTGACATCCAGAAATGTGCTGCATTTTGTCCCAAAAAAGCCCAAATCCTACAAGAATTCAAATGTTAATGGGATGAGTTGGGTCATACAAGAAGAAAAAGCAAAACTCCCCCAAGGCTTTGGTCAAGTGATAAGAACGCAGCATGTGATCTGTGGGTTAGACGCATGTTACGTGTTCAAACCCTGCCGCAGACAAAAGCCTAATATTTGAGTGGAGAAGGGTAGAGGGTCGACCCATTATCCACCAAATTTGGAATCATGCAGCCTTGACCCTCGGAGATTTTTCGATTATCAAGAAAAAGAAAAAAGAAAGCAAAACTTGTACCTGTTGATGGTGTTGAAGACTTGACAAACTTCAGTTATCCACATCACTACCGAACTAAATTGGCTTTGCTTTTGTGATCGGCTAGTTTTCCTGTCTCCGTGTGTACTATCTAAAAAGAAGAATTTTGTAAGCTGATTAAAGTTCATCCTAATTGTAATGCTGAAATATTGCTGGCTTGAAAAGCCTATTAAAAACATAAATGGAGATGGAAAAAGCTAGCAACCACGGAATAAATAGTGCCTACCTCATGGTTTTGTTGGAAATAAGCCCATCTATTTTCTTTAGAGCCCTTGTACCAAAAATCCGGACAAAATCAAAAATCCAGACAATGTTTAACTAAATAAGATCAGAAAAAGAAATGAAGAAATAAATGGAACCTTTGACAGATGACAGGATGGTCTTTGTGCTTTCAACTGCACTCCACCAGCTGGTTGGGGCTCGGATGTAAGAGACAGCTGATAAAAAAAAACAAGAAAGATTTACAACTTTTTGATAAGCTACAACACAAGAATAGAAAAACTTATAGTAATAGAGGCAATATTGTTTCCAAAATGAAACACCACCAAACAATGTACACCATAGGAACACATCAACATACAACAACAACAAACCGAGTAGATTCCCACATCGTGGGGTCTGGGGAGGGGAGGGTAGAGAGGTTGTTTCCGATAGACCCCCGGGCTCAAGACAAAGGACAGTATATAAAACATCAGAAACTAGGAACACATCAACGTAAAGATGAAAAAAAGCCAACCTTATTAAACAAATCAATTGGTGGATTATGTTGAATCCTCTTTACAGTATGAAAATTGAACTCCTGTGGGAAGAGGCAAAGCAATTCATGTGTCATTATTAGAATTTCAAAGATAACAATAACAACTGAAAAGTTAACACATGTCTGGATTACCATTGGCACTGTGGTTTCCTTCTTGGTGTTCCGGAAAACTCCAATGTCTCCTTTACTAGATAGGATCTATATAAAACGAATAGTTGTTCAGTTTCCAGAACTCCATATATAAAATCTTTCCCAATTTTTCCTAATGTACCTTTTTATTAAGAGGGAGAGCTTTGAAGTGGTAGGTGGACACAGATTCTTCTTGCTTTGGAGCCTCTACATGATTGACTCTGATATAAAAAAGTTCCCGTTTCTTAGTCACCCACAACCATAAAGTAACTTATATTTATAAGCATTGTTAACCAATCTTTGAAACTGAAAAGAAAAATAAGTTAAAATGTAATAAGAAGGCTGCTACTCAGCACACACAAGGATATCAAGATTCACCTTCTGAATTCTCTATTTCCACATTCCATGGTTGAATTAGTACTCACTTTCGGCAACACCTGCAACAAGATATTTTATCAATCAATGATAATAATGGAAACGATTTGAACATGGAATATAGACCGAATTTCTTTATGAACACTCCTAATTTTATCAACTCCAATAAAATAATCAAATTCGAATTCAGATTCAGATAGACTCCAAAAAATGGTGCAAAAGTGCAATTTATGTAATATTTTAGACTGGAAAAAAACCACATTGGAAGAAGCCACCAAATAGGGAAAAACTACAAGTTTCCAAATCTGTGATGTTGTTGCTACTATTTATTTTCCAATTTCACTGGATCAGCCTTTAAACTAAATCGAGTAGAGTGTTTGTGCATAAGCACAAACTCCTCGTGGTGAGAACCAATATGTAACCTTGTCATTGGTAGAAGAAGAATTGGCAGCAAAAGTTGAAACGGCTGAACGATGTTGCACAGCTCTCTCTGACGTCTTCAAGTGAAATTCCTGAAAGCCAAAGCGTAAAGTTTCTTTGCAAAAATATGATTACAAGCAATGTAATAAGAAGCACTATGATATGAATGGGGCTGGTAATCTTAGAACGGGAATAAGAAGCAAAGACGCCAGTCTGAATCCTTACTTGAAACTGCGGAAGTTGTGGATTGCTTCTTTTTGGAGGCAAAGACGGGCCTTCAAAGATCTGTGAGATTGACAGTTGTCAATAACATGCAGATGAGATTGCCTCAAAGAAACTACACTTACTAACCTTTCTATTTAGTGGAAGAGCTTTGAATCTACGTATAGTTGTGGGCAGCATATTTTCTGCTTGTTCACTGCCTTTTGGCCTGAAATTGAAATATCATGATAAAATGTTGATAACGGACCTCAAACAGGATACGATAAACTGAAACTAGTTAATGAGGTCGACCTTGCTCTAAGTGCTCTATGAGTTGTTTGAAGCTCAGGCTCCCTAGGAATAGTAATCCTGGTTTTAGCCAATGTGTTGTTGCGATCAACTTTTCCATCCTGCAAGATTGTTTACAAAAATGTGTCTGAGCTCCAGCAGAAAATCCAGTCATCACCAAAAGTTGTACATGGTTAAGGTTAAATAAACCCAGAGCTCCAGAGAGGAAGAGACTAGGAATTACACATAACTTTGTACTAAAGACATTGTTCAGCCACTTAATAATAGTGGACCTGGCCAACGGATGAATACTACGGCAAAAGATGCTAGTTACACCTTTTAAGTAAGAAATATGGGAGCTCGCACTTTGAATTACTCAAATCAACAAAAAAAAAAAAGGTACAGGGAAAATATAAAAGAAACGACATGATCAAATGTAACAGTAGAAGCAAGATCCCATCCATTTTTTGTATAAGGGCATAGAGAAGGTCAACTGAACAAAAGATATCAAAGGTAGAGGAAAATATAAAGGACAGACATGAGCGAAACAATGAAAACAGATATCCACTTAAAGTCTTCAACTTTACGGGGAGAAAGACTCCTAACTTCTTTTGAATAAATAGATAATAGATAGAGAGCTAATACTTACTCGCTTAGGTTCCTTGTGAACAAAACTAAATACAGGTTTCGCTTCGTCAACCTGCAATGCAAAAAAAGATATTTTTCATGAAAAATTGAGCAAACTAACATCACAGAGATGCCAAAAGTTCGTAGACAAGGAAACAAAACTTGAGCACTAGAAGGAAGAGATGAATCATTTGCGTCATTGTCGAGATTATACAGCTGGAAAAGAACCTTGGTCAAGTGATTAGATGTGACGACCAAATAATGTTTAAATTTACGTTTTTGGCGAGGGTCATATTTTCCTTCCAAAGCGAATGAAAACCTTGGGGGTAGAATTGTTTTAGTTCATTTCCAATACTTAGAAATGTTAGAATTCCAACATGTTATCTTCCCCCCATGTAAATTCTTAACCTCTAAATTTTATTCAATTAATCTGAAGTAGATTAACTCCACAAATTCATAAAGTTGATTCTGGTAATGTAAAAAGAAACGCCATAGTGGAAGCGGAAACTAATAGTAACAAACTCATTATTAGTATGGCATAACGTAGAGGAGAAGAAGCAAAATCCATGGGGCACAAAGTACAAATAATACCTTCCTTAGATGACCACTCTCAAGTTTTTGTCTCTTGGCAGCTTGAGTCTCAATCACAGTTGAAATTGTTCCATTTTTCTCAACCAAAAATGTGGGCAACCTAACATACAAAGGAAAGGTGTTCAAAGAGACCACAAACCTGTAAAACATGCGATGAGCAGCTGCTGTATAATCAAACAAGGTCATTCCCAACAAATTACATGCAAAGCTGCTTGCCATTCACGAAAACGTGGAATATGAAAAACAACAAAACACATTTAGAAGATGTCCCACTGTTTACAGACTGGCACATCCTCACTCTTGGAAAATTTTAAAAAATCAGCAGAGAAACACTAAAAAAATTTGGTCTGCACTTAAACAGAGAATGCTAAGAAATCAGGAATTTCAAGATGATGCATGCATCAAGAAAAAGATACAATCATGCTAGTACCAACCTCGATTCACCAGTTGGACGAGGTAGATTTTGTTTGGCTAGGTGACTTGCAGTTGGTTTCATGAGGGTTGAGCTCCTAGGACAAGATGGCTTCACCAAGCACCTGGTTTTACCTCTTGTGGCACCTTTAGCAATGTGATCATAGAAAGTCAGCCCTGCCAATTAGCAGTATCAAATAAAAATGTGTACCTATAACCTATAAGAGTTAAAAGACACCACGAGACCTAGTGTTAACATGGTTGCATGGCAAAACTGCTGTAACATCAGCAATGCCCATTCACAAATATCAAAATTATCATGCACGCGACCAACTTGAGTCACAAAGGACAAAATCACATTCTCAATGTTACGAGTAGAATATCAATCATTTCGGAGATATTTCTTTAAAACAAACACTAAAATTCAGAAATTTACAATTTTCAAAGTAGAAATTATAAGCACCTGAAGGTAGCTGCTGTCTTAGTTGATTTAAAAGTTTCTCGGCATTGCTAATTTCTATGTGAGCAGCAATTCCTGCATTGTTACCCTCGCCTTCTGTAAAATAAGATCAGAATGAGACCTCTTTTTTAGTGCGTGTAAGCATAAAGATAAAGGCAGCAGTATTCATTATATGCTATTAAGATAGGAGTGCCCCTCTTAACATGCACGTGTATGCCAATGAATCGTGCTTTTCAACTTTCTTGTAACCTAGTTGATTATGCACAAACAAAATAAAAAAGGTTGAGGGATTTACATCAGCAAGTCGCTTTGGGTATAGGAAATCAGTAAATAGAACTGATGACAAAGGCATAATTACGGGAAGACCAATTAAGTTCAGCTTGAGGTACTATCCACATTTGTTTGGATCTTATTTAGTACAAGAAAATTATTGTTTAGAGCCTTATCAGTTATGCAATTTTACCATTATTGAGAGATACATCCTTTCGTAACATCCAGAAAGCAAGTGGGTCATATACCATGGGCCTAATGGAGGAAATAATTACTAGTATCAACATCAGTACTAGAAAGTTGTGGAGAATCATCAAAGACTCCTTATAATTAAAGTAAACAACTAGGTTACGGAACCAAATATTCCCTTTAGAATCTTAAAAGCTTTTCCTTCTATTATATCAAGAGTCACAATCACAGTAAATTTTCAGTCAACAGGATACTTCCACATTCAAAAATATGAAAGATTCAAATTGATTGTGAACTTCTAAAAGTAAATGCTCAATGCCAATGAAAGGAACATAAAACATTTTCCATATAACAGCAAAGCACAAAATTCAAGTAAAAAATGAGAGGTATAACTTTCAAAGAGGCACAATAAACACCTTGTAGTACAGCAGGAACCTCTTGCTCGACCTCAATATCAGAATCACTATCTGACAAACTCATGTTCTCAATTTTGGATTTTGGAGATATATTAATGTTTTCCAGCAAACCGGACTCCTTGGAAATTAACCTAGTTACAAAAGCTTGAACAACAGAGAACAAAAGCATTATCAGTCATAGTGTTCCATAAACAAGTGGGGTGAACAATCCAAATTATATTTTTACTAGAATGGCATTTTACCCAAGGCAAGTTAAGAAGATCATTTACTAAATCAAAACAAAGAACAGCCACAAAAGAAAAAGAGTGTCATAAAATGCATAGATCAAAAATTTTCCAGCTCTTTTAAATAGAACGTAGCTCTCATAGCAAATGCATAGTTCTAAATAAAATTTGTCAAAAAAAATGAAAATAAAAGAGGTGAGAAATCATTTAGAAATTGGCATAACTTCCACAGGATACTTTGGAATTTAAATATATATACCATCGTTGTTTAGAAAATTAAATATATTTATAAAAGGAACAGATGAACAGTAAGACAGCCCGATGCACTAAGCTCTCACTCTACAGGTCTGGAAAAGAGACGGACCACAAGGATCTATTGTAGACAGCCTTACCCTGCATTTCTGCAAGAGGTTGTTTCCACGGCTCGAACTCGTGACCTGGTCACACGGCATCAACTTTACCAATCACGCCAAGGCTCCCCTTCAAAGAACAGATGAACAGTAAAACCTAAAAATCTGTTAGGAAAAAAAGCTGAAATAAAAAATATATAGCGTGAGAAATACTGCCTTTGCATCATCGTGACAGTCAAGTTAACAGCTTCTTCACAACAATGCAGAGAATACGAAAAAATGAAAGGTCTAATCAAATAGTTCTAGTACTAGTAACTTAACAAATATAGCTAGAAATTGCAGGCAAATTTAATAAAAGTTCTACTAAAAAATAAAAAAAAACACCAAAATTCAGCAAAAAAAACAAACTCTAGTAAAACAAAATGCAGAGAAAAAAAAACAGATAGAACACAAAAACGCTGAGAAATATCGCTATAAATTGCAGGAAAATAGCAATACTAGTTCAAAAAAAAAAAAAAAAACACCAAAATTCAGCAAAAAATAAACATCCAGTAAAACAAATGTAGGGAAAAAGCAGATAGACAACACAAAAAATGCTAAGAAATATAGCTATAAAAAATTGCAGGAAAATAGCAATACAAGTTCTAATGAATCAAAAAAAAGCACCAAAATTCAGCAAAAAATAAAAATCCAGCAAAACAAAATGCAGATAGAGAACATTAAAAAGGCTAAGAAATATAGCTATAAATTGCAGGAAAACAGCACTACAGGTTCAAATAACTCAAAAAAAAAAAAATCACCAAAAGTCAGCCAAAATAAAAAATCATCCAGTAAACAAACTGCAGGGAGGAAAAAAAAAAAACAGACTTACGAGAGTCCGGATAACTTTCGGCAGAGTCAAACCAACTCTCACTTAAACTCCTGACAGGCAACGACTCCTCAGAGCTAAAATCAAAGTATTTCGGCGCATCAAACTCGTAATCGAGATCAATCTCCACCGCCGTAAACGTATACTCAATCACATCCTCCATATCTTCCTCCATTTCTCCCATCGCACAGTCTCCGATAACCACACCGTCGTCGAATGAGGAGGAGGATTTCAAAAAAAAAAAAACAGTCAGCGTGATTTCTCACACAGCGATGAAAAAGCCCTAGTCAGTGCATAGAAAAACGTGAAGAAGAATGAGAGAAGAGATGTAAGGATTTCACGGAGATTTGGGGAGAGAAAAATGGGCAGGGAAAAAGGAGGGGGATTTAGCAGTGAGTTTATTATTAGTGATGAAGCGGCGATTCTGAATATTTCTGGTTGATTTTCAGAAGAAAGATCCGAATTTTTGAAAAGATGGATATGGGCGGGGTCCGATTGGGTTTTGGGCTATGTAACGTTAGAAAAAACTTTTTCTGCTTTTACCAAAATGCTCTTCTCTTTTCTTTTGTAGTCATGTTATTTGTGAAGCTTATTATCTGCATCATGATTTTAATTTTATGGGATATTTTTCACCGCTTACTAGAAATTGCTAAGTGATTGTATCCATCTAAGATTAGGATAGATGGAGAGAAACACTAATTATATTTATTTTAGTTGAAATCTAAATCTTAAACCTCCACTTAAATTTCTTTTAAGTGTTGTTTTGAATGGAGAGATGCGACTTTTTTGTATGTAAGGAAGGATGTTATTAAATGACGATAATATTACATGTGATTTCGTAGTTTTCCTTCTTTTCTTTTTTTCTCATTAAGGCTAAAGTTGAACTTGTGCTCAAGAGATAGATGATCATACACTAATAAGAGATGAACTAATTCTTGAGAAGAGAGTTGTGATGATCTCCTCCTGATCGCTCGAATTTCACAAGTGATTAAAAATTGAATCTCTTCTTGAGTCGGGGGTTTATTAGGAACAATTTCTCTACTTTTTTTAAGGTAGTGGTATAGATTACGTACATTTTATCCTTCACATACCCCACTAAGTGGTAATTCACTGAATACGTTATTGTTAAGGTTGAATCTCGCATGAATTATTGTATCTATCTAGCCAGTATCCATCTAAGGAGGATCTTGATTTCAAATCCAATTCACACATAATAGAGAGTATCTATTAAAATCCAAATTGAGTTAGAAAAGATACGGGGTATTACAAAAAAACGTCACTTAATTTTCAAAGAAATACATCTTTACATGGTTTCTAAAATCATGTAAGAACAGTGACAAGTAATTTTCAACAAAAAAGGTCCAAATTATGATTTGATTGAGAGAACAACAGAAAAATTCAGAACGAATAGATCTATCTGATAATGTGTGATTGTTTGAAATTTAAAACTAGATAGGGATTGGATTGTCATTTTGAGGGCAAATAGGATAATTTGTTTGTCTTTGGGGCAGAAAAGCCAATTCTTATTGGAGTTTGAGCTCGGTTTCGGGCGGCTCAAAAACTGTCAAACCAGTCTCAGAATTTTGACATGTGATCACTTTTAACCCCACTTTTTCAATTTAATTTCAATTTTACCCCTTAACGGTTTGTTCGTTTGTCAGGTTTTCGAACGTGAGCCCCACCTGGCTTATCTTAGTTCAAATGAAAAAAAAGTGTTTTTTAATTTTCATTGGAGATCATAACTCATCCTCACTCCGATTCATAATAAATGAATTATTAGATTTTAACACATAAATTAAAAAAAATATTAAAAATATAAATTTAATACAACTTTCTATTTTTACCCAAAAAAAAAACTGTCCTTGTAATATCTTTTCAAAAGTTAATTGATTGTCAAATCATAAGGGTAAATTTAAAAAAAAATTTAATGATTTACTTATTTTGAAATATCAATAAATACTACAACAACTCACTTATTCCAAAACGGAGGGAGTAGTAAGTACTAAATAATATTTTATTATAAAATGTCATTTACATAAAAAAAAAAAAAATCATAGTTTATATGCTTATAATTCAAGAGAAATCATTGAAATTCATTGAAAAGGGTAGTACAAGAGAAATCATATAAAAGTATTTAAATCTTTGAAAGTATCAAAAAAATATGAGGTGCTCGCAAAGTAGTTCAATAGGAGGATAGCTATAGACTCGTTTGATATAAGGGATAAGAGATCACTAATTTTGAAATTAATTTTAAAATGAGCTTATCCATATTTGATTGGGATAAATTTATAGTATAAGATATTTTGGATCTCAGAATTATAGTGTTGTTTTTATTTATGTTAAGAGTGTGATAATTATCTTAGAATAACTAATTATATGATAATTAATTCCAAAATAATTTATTTTTCAATCAAACAAGATCGTACAGTTTAATTGAATATGAAAATTGGGATATCATTTTGACTTTTATGTATTGTGAAAGAAATAATAATTTGCAAAATCCAACAATTACGGGAAAGGACACTGACAGCATTAAAGAAAATTAAAATCAAGTCCGACTATGAACATAAAAATCCTAAAATTTGAAAAAGAAATAAGTTTTAAAATGATACTTGACGATTGAAGTTATGTTTAGAAATAAATATAAAATGAAATTATTTCTAAATTTTTGTGAGTGCTTTAGAGTGAAAATTGTGAAACATTTTTTTTGAGACATTTTCGGAATTTAGCTTCAAATTGAATTTCAGATAATTATACGTAACAATTTTATGTCTTAATAATTTTTTGGAAAAGAATGAAAATTGTCCATGGCCAAATGGACATAAAATGTATAGATAATAGACTAAAAATGAAAGTGAAGTAGTAAAATCTCATCCAGTTAAGTGTTCTTGAGTTATTTGTAAGTGTAATTTTCAATAGAGACTAAACAAGTAATTTTGTCAAGAACTAGGCAACGATGAATCGAATCGGAAGACTTCACAATAAGGAAATTCAATATTTATTATATATTCATAATAAACTGACTTTATATATATATTATAATTTTTCGACAACTTTTTGTTCTAAATACTATCCTTTGCAAATGATTGGAAGAGCTTTTCTTATTATTGTTGTTACATCTTACCTTCAAAAGAAAGATAATAATTGTTAAAAATAATTATAGTAGCACTCGTAATTATAGAATGTTCTTTTTTTTTTATATTTGAATTTGCTGCATTTGAGTTGGAATTTTTTGAAATTAACCTCAGCCCCAGGTGATGATAAAATGTGTGTGCATTCTAACCTCCTGAGACTCCACTTATAAGATTTCACTCGATATTTTATGAATTTTTTTGAATCCTTAAACATTATGAACCTTAAAATATAATGATTTCAAATGAAAAATTAATTGAAAGCATAAATTTGTTGTGGATGTTAATGGTCATGCAATTACACCTACTTGGGGAAAAAAGTCTATACCTTTTAGCTTGAAAATTTATGTCTTGGCTCTATAAGGTAAAGGCATTTAATAGGATAGTAGTACTTGTTTGGAAGTGAAGTGAAATACAATCCAGAACATCACCGTGGATGAGGTTGTTCCTCCCTTAATTAGAGTTTTCGTGTTCGAGTCCTGGTATGAAAAAATTCTTGGTAGAGAGCGCTATCCCGAATGAGTCCTATCCGGCACGAATTCGGATTAGTTGAACTCCAATGCAGGTACCAGACACCGGATGAAAAAAAAAAAAAAAAACAGAATAATGGCTTTGACAATTAATACTACGAAAAATCTAATGTACTATGCTACATTGCTACTTATTATAAATCTATAAACATATTAGCATTTATATTTGGTTGGTAAAATTTCTGGTTCGCAATACAGTTTCAAATGTAGAATAGCAAAGGTTAAAATAATAAAATAGATTGTCACAGAGCTATGTAAGAATTATTATGTGCATGAGTTAGCTGAGAAAATAATGCATAGACTCTTACCTTTGTGATATAGAAAAACCATTTCTGTAGATCTCGACTCAAAAGAGGAGTATTCGAAGCAGAATTATAAAAGAATGTGACATAAAAATACATTTTTTTTTCTGCGTATATATATATATATTACTATCTATAATAAGTGGGGATAAACAGTCACGTCTTCGACATGCCTGTTTGTGTTGTCCGTTTCAGCTGCTTCAATCATAATTTTATTATATTACCCGTAATTAATTACTATAGGTTATTTAAGTATTAAAATTTATAATATTTAATAAAAATATAGAATAGACATAAAATAAAAGATTGATATTTGATTTTTTAAATTAATTTGATGTCTTATATGAGGTCCATTTTTGCTTTTTTTACAAGTATTTTTTATAGTAATTTTATTATATCACTTTTAATTAGTTGTTATAAGTAATTTAAGATATGTCTTTTTCGCTGCTTCAATCATGATTTTATTATATCAACCCTAATTAATTACTAAGGGTTATTTATGTATTAAAAATTATAATATTTAATAAAATATAAAATAGGCATAAGATAGTAAATTAAGATTTAATTTTTTAAATTAACTTGATGTCTTATATGAGACCCATTTATGCTTTTTGCCACAAATATTTTTTATAGTAATTTTATTATATCACTTTTAATTAATTGTTATAAGTAATTTAAGACATGTCTTATTCGCTTTTTCAATCGTGATTTTATTATATGACCTCTAATTAATTATTATGGTCGCATTAGAAAATTAATAATATTTCGTAGATGGACACAAAATGATACGTCAATATAAAACATTTGATTGACTGTCGAAATTATATTAGTGCCACATAAGTTCACTTTAGAAATTATATCTGTGTCACTTAAATTGGAATAGAAGAAAAAGTATTATAAATCACAATAAAACATTTGATTGACTATCGAAATTATATAGTGCCATATAGGTTGACTTTCGAAATTATATCAGTGTCTATAAATCACAATAAAACAATGATTTACTATTGAAATTATATTAGTGCCGCATAGGTTGACTTTCCAAATTATATTAGTGTCAGTTAAATTAGAATAGAAGAAAAAATATTATAAATCATAATAATTAGAATTTAAAATTATTTTAATAATTGTTTATCTAAATAATATTTGTGTCACATAAATCAAGATAAAAAATAACATATATTGGGCCCGTGCTAACCACGAACCTTCGATGTGTAGTATATATATATGGCCAAACTCATCGGTAGCCCCCTGAGGTTGGCACAATCTTTCATTTAAACACCTCAACTGGACCTTGTTCACTTTTGATACCTCAAGTAGCATACACGGATGTTATTTTAACACTTTTAGCTCAATCAACAAAAATATATCGTGTGCGTGTATTACACGCGCCGATAACGTATAAAGTGATCAATAATATTATGACATTTGTTATTTTTCTCCAAATTAATTGTTAAATATCTAGTTTTAATTAAAATAAAAAAAACACCAATCAAATATTGTCACTTGGCAATTTTAACTTAAATAATTATTAAAAAAATTATAAAATTTAATTTTCCTACCCTCACCCCCCACCCAAAACACCCTGTCATCTTCTTCACACCCCTTCCCCTCCCCTCCCCGCCCCTCCCCCCACCCCAACGCCCACCCCCATTACAAACTACCATTTTTGTTTGGCAGCCCCCCCCCCCCCCGCCCTGTCTTCTTTCTCTACCCACCCCACCCCCAAATCGAGACACCCACCTCGCCACCGAAAACGCACACGTAGCTTTCATTTCATCAGAAACTTACCGGAAACGTGCACACATGTAACTCACCGGAGACATCTTATGTATTTTGATTTACGTATCATGTTGTGTTAGAAAAAATTCCTACAACCATTAAGTAGTTGATGCCATTTGGTTGAAGTTTTGAGGTGGTAGTGAAGGTCTTTATGCTTCTAAGGTTCAATATTCCCCTTTGCCCATTTCTGATGACAACAATAACAATAAACCCCTTAATGGCAAGTCATTTATCAGGTACCAAAATTCACTACCCCTTTTCTTTTTCCAGTTCTACATTGCTATGTTTCTTGATTCTCCCTAGTTTTTCTTCCATTTTTTTTTTTTTTTTTTTTTTGGTATTGTGGCGTTTGGTGCTATTTTCATTAATTTGAAGAAATTATTTTAGTCTTGCGAGTTGTAGATGTAGGCGTGATCCTGAGATGAAGCTGGTTAGGAAACAATTTGTAATTCTATTTGTTGTGTCAAGATTTGAAATGAGGATTGAAAAAGTTATTGACAACATGGATGTTGGTTGTTGAATGCGATTTTACAAAGTGAAGGAGTTAGGTAGTTCAATTGATTCTGCAGAATTATGTACAAGTTACAACCAGTGATTTTTTAGTGTGCCAGAAAATTAGAAAAAAAGAAAGAAAGAAAAGTGGTGATTGTGAGTTTTTTTATAATTCCTAAACAATGGAAGCTTGTAAAGAAATAAAATGGTGGAAAAAGGAGAAAGAATGAGGAAGAAAGAGAAAGAAGATGAAAAAATTACGAAAATATTCTCAAACGCGCTTTCAATGCGTATAGCACATGATTTTAGCTATTCAGCAAAAAGTGTCAAATACAACACACTTTAAAGCTATTTAAGGTGTAAAACGAAAGATGACTATCAATTTAGAAATGCATTTATATTTTCATTTAAGGTGTCCTCATAGGATTCTCTTCTTTTAAAATATGAAAGTTACCCAACGGTTTTACCCACGTACTCCATTTTACTAGAGTGCAATAGTAATTTTGACTTATTGTTTTGTCTTTCTCTTTTTGTTTTTTTTCCTCTATACCATGGTTGCACTTGTAACCATAATCGTCAAAACCAATAAATAAATAAATATTATAGCACGTTTCAATTAATCACTCGTTTGGTCATAAATTTTTCACATAATTTTTGAAAAAAGCTTCATAAATAATATTTAATCACACAATTTGTCATTATT
Source organism: Capsicum baccatum var. pendulum (assembly GCA_030864225.1). NCBI lineage: Eukaryota > Viridiplantae > Streptophyta > Magnoliopsida > Solanales > Solanaceae > Capsicum > Capsicum baccatum. The sequence goes on from CM061550.1 coordinate 12,640,644, forward strand.
TATCAAATAATCTAAAATCCCAAATACTAGAAAATACTTGATCAAATTCTATTTTTCATGAATTTTTAAAAGTGAAATATATTTCTCAAATATTATATGGTCAAATATATGATAAAACTTCACCCAATGCTTTACCCAAAAATAACTTGTCAAAAATATTTAAAAATACATGATCAAATACTAGCTAAATATATAATTTAACATCAATTTTGATCCAGAAATACAAATATTAAATCTTTGTTATTAGTACGGACCTATCTAAGCAAACATAACATAATTACTATATCTTTTTTTTGGTTTCCCATTTGGTGTTCGATAATCATATTGAAGTCCGATTAATTTAGATTCGCGCCACGTAGGGCCCCCAAATGGGGAAGTGCTCCCTACCAAGAATTTTTTCATACCCAAGACTCGAATGCGAGAACTCTGGTTAAAGGAGGAGCAATCTCATCCGCTGCACTGCATCTTTGATGGTATAATTACTATATCTATTATAGGTAGCTATAATTTTAAAATATTACGAAAATCTTATTTGTAAACATAGAATAGCAGCATGGTTTCAGAATAGTTAGAGAACCATCTAAAGTTTGGGCCAAATGCCGTACAAATACTCAACGCTGGGCCTACGATATCCCATATGCGTTGCATTTTATTCGTTTTTTAAAGATTAAAACAGTATATTAAATATTATATATGAAATTTTAAGTACTAAATAATTAATACGGTTTACTTTTAACATCTGAATATTATATGATTGCTAATGTTGATGATCGCTAATAGTATGGGTTGTGGATATCGACGAGATGGTGCTGGCTGTTGGTACTAATGTTGGTGGTGTTAGCCAGTGGCGGAGCCATATTGAATTCAAGAGTTTTATCCGGACCTTCTTCGTTGGAAAATTATATTATCTTTACATGGTTAAAAATATTTTTATGTATATATAGTAGATGTTGAACCCAATTCGATTAGCCCGTCTCAATGAAAATTCTGACTCCACCACTGATTAGTTTGCTAGTAGTGGTAAACGATGGTGGTTAATGGCGATCGATTGGTGGTGGATGATAGTTGATTGGTGAATAATGACAATAACGGATGATTGTAAATGGTGGTTAATAGTGATATCCAACAGTAAGTAATCATAAAATAGTAAGTAGAAAAAAAGAAATACACTTAATAATTAAGATTCAAACAATTAGATTGAATAATTAAGATTAAGATGTTCACAAATGAGACCTTCAATTATCTAGAAAATAAAGAAACTCAGAAATATTCCAAAAAATATTAAAAAAATTCTGTTCGCGAAATGACAATACAATTAAAAAAATGAAGAGAGAAGTCTATATTACCCCTGGACTTGTCGAGTTTTATTGATGGTACACCTGAATTTTTAATAGTCCTAAGTCCCCCTTCCCCTCCCCCACCCCCCACCCCCCCGAACTTGTTCTTTTAATACGTCGCGTGGTCCTTTTTTGCTAAAAGTTCACTGAGTGTAATACACGCGTGGACACGTGAAAAAAATGTTGATGTGGCTATCCACGTGGATAAATACCATCCACTTCCCTTATATTTATTCTATATTAAAAAATAAGCCTCTTCTACCCTTAATTATCCGATTTCTCTTTAAAAATATTATATTTTTCAATTTTCCTCTACTCCAAAATATTGAATGGTTGAATTTTCGTCGATTAAATAAACTATTATCTAAAAATTTATATTTTTTTGTGTGTTAAAAATATGATTTTTTTTTTCCGGATAGCGTTTCATAGTAGTTTCCGATTAGTGTTTCTAAAAGGATTTTAAGGAGACTCACATGCACAAATACGTTTCTTAGTATAATTAACGGAGTAAGAAATTACAATTTAAGTTAGGGACATACAAAAATCAAACAGATAAAAATGTTATTAATTTATCGTTATAGGGTTAACGATTTTTTAATGATTTTATAAAAAAAATTATTGAGTTATTGATTCGATTTTAATTTTTTTGACTGGGTTATTGGGTGAACCGATAACCCAATAAATTTATGCTAGATTATTATTTTACATTCTCTCTCTCTCTCTCTCTCTCTATATATATATATATAAGTAAGTAGAATTTTGGTTGCAATTAAGATTCGGTTTCTTTTCATGTTAGTTACTATTTTTTTAATTTTCTGAGTATTTTCTTAGTGGTTAAATCGAAAATCAAATTGTTAGGGACTAAAAATCGATATTCAATATAACTACATTCTCTTTATTATAAGTATGTGTATTAGTTTCTTTAGTATTTATTTTGTTATTATCTTTTAAAATATCTGTTCGATATTTAGTACATTTCTTTAGTTACAATAACTCATATGATATATATAATTAAGATTACAAAATTGAAGTAGTTTCATAAAAATGAAAACTGGAGTATTAGATTGATTTAATAAACAGATGAATATTTTTTTTAGATTAATAAACGAAATTTTTATAAAATTAATTAACGGTTGAAAGTTTTATTTCATCAACTAACTAAGAGATAAACATGAGTTTTACAAAATTAATAAATAGATGAATTTTTTTTTTAGATTTGAAGTAATGGAGGAAGAGGGATAATAAATAGTGAGAGGGATAATTGAATTTTTAAAAAAAATTAAAGAAAAACATTTTTTTTCCATTTTTTTAACCATTAAAAAGACTGATTTGGCTTAAAAATCAATACATCACGCGCGTGATGGAGTGTGAAATCCAAACATTTTGTCATATCAGCAAAAAGGATCACGTGACGTACTAAAAGAATAAGTTCGGAGGGTACTTAGAACAAATCAATGTTCAGATGTACCATAAATAAAATTTGACAAGTTCAGGGTAATGTATACTTCTCTCAAAATGAAATATCATTGGGATGGGGTGCAAAGATCTCGCAGTCTTTAAGAGGATTTAAATTTGCTACAGTAAATTAATATTTTCGCAGTCATCCAGTAATTTTCTTGATTTTTTTCCTTCAAGATATAATATTCTAATCACAATGTATAACCCAACGAAAATTTTTATTTTATGTGAGACACATCGTTTGTCAATTGCATGAGACATTCAGTGACTACCACGTGTTATTATGGGACCACTAGTTCCTCTCTTAACTTTTCTTGCTCCCTTCCTTATCAAAGAAATAGACCTCAGTAATAAAAAATGACAAGAATAAATTACATGAAAATTTCCATGAGGTTAATTCTTACAATTTTATTTTTCATAATTTTGAAAAAATCAACCGTATTTTGAAAAAAGATAAAAAATAATTTTAGGAAGTTAGTTTTACACTTATAAAAATAATAAAAATAATACCGATTGACCTTAAGAGGTCGGTATGTTCTTAATTTTTTTTATATTTTTAGAAAATCGACCTCATGAAATTAGAATTAGTAAAAAAAAATAATTATGAAATATTTATAAATACATGCTTCTGAAGCTTGTAATATAATAAAATAATTTTTTAAAAATATAGATTTTAAAATATTTTCTAGGTGCCAATAAACCAATATGTTACGAGATGAATCAATTTTCAAAATCAATTAAAATTTTATCAACCTATCTCTTAGTTTGATTTCTCCAAAAAAAAAAGACTTTATGGAAGTCGAATTTTTACCTTAATTTTAACAATTTCTTTTAAGATGTTAGAATTTACTATCCAAAAAAAAAATCTCGCTTAATCTTCTGAGCTCCCAACTAACTGAATTTAACTTAATTTCCTAGGCTCTCAAAATAACACCGGAGAAAGAAGAAAGAAAGAACGAGGAGGGCGTATATGAGAACAGATGATGATGGCTAGGAAGAGTAGACAAGTAAAGATGGGGGAGTAAGACAATAAAATAGAGTGGAAGAATTAATAATTTTATATTTGTAGTTTTGTAATTAATTAATTAATAATATTTTATTAATGAAGAAAGAAAGGAATAAAAATAAAATATTACTTTTAGCTGTTATTTTCTACCTTCTCAGATAGCAATGTTTTAGGCTTTTCATTTGCTTCAAAATAAGTGGTGTTTTGGATAATTAAAAATACATTAATTATATTCTTCTAAGTTTTAAGTTTATTCGTTTTTAAATAAAGAGAGCTTTACATAGCTATGAAACTATTAAAGAGTTACATCTTTTCAAGATATTTATAAGGGTAAATTAGTAATTATATTAAGTTGTATTAAAATTATGAGGTCAAAATTTTTAATTTTCGATACGATAATTCAATATAAATCAAATTATGAACATACTTATTTTGTATTCTTCAACTAACAATAGTTAATTTTTATATCTCAAAAAAAAAAAAAACTTTCATTTGTAGTAGTGGGATTATTTTTTTAATTCTGTAATGAAATTTTTTTCGTTTAAAATGATGTAGGAAAATGAAGAATTTGTATTGAGATAAAATAGAAGAATTGTTGATATAAAATAATTATTAATAAAAAATAAAGAACTCAAAAGTGAGAGAAATGCAAAAGTTGAAGAGGGAGGTGACAAAAATGGACCTCACAAAACACTTGTCAAGTATAGATAATGTTGGGTGAATTTCACTCAAAATAATTTTTTTCAGTGTGTTAATAAATATCCTAGAGATTACATTAATTACAATACATAACAAGGTAGAATAATAATAAGGAAATAAGGAATTAATAATTTTGAAAAATTAACGAAAAATAATGGCCAAATTCATCTGCCACTAGCCAAGAATTAAATATGCTCGTTAATGTCATTATATGTAGCAAATACGACACCACGTTCCTTTGCATAAAATAGCCACTTAACTTCACAAGTAATTAGGCATATACAGTATAACCTCGATAAATTAATACTGTTGGGACCGTTAAATTTTATTAATTTAGCGAGGTATTAATTAATCGTATAAATTAATAATTATTAATTTATAAATTATATACTTTTTGGGTCCATATTATGAATGTACCTAGGTGTACGTGAAAACTAATTTCTACATTGACTATTAATTATGCATACTTAACCAAATTCATGTATTTTTGCTGATACATTTTCAATATTCTATGTATATCTTAATAAAATATATAAATCTACTTAATTATTAATGTAGTTACATGTACCTACATTCATTAAAATGTATAAATCCACTCAATTATTAATGTAGTTACACGAACATACATTAACTAAGTTACTATATAAATAGATGTATTATGCAAGTCTTCAAATCAAAAAACAAAAAAAATGGCTTCTCATCTCAAAGGTGTTAAAAAATCAACCATGACTAATGGTATACGTAGAGAACTGTGTGAGTATAAACAACAAAATCTAGCAAGCACTCAAAAGCAATTGCAACAATGGGTGTTAGAGAAGTTTAATTTGCAAGTGAGTCAAGCCACAATATCAAACACGATCAAGAGGTCAGCAGAGTATCTATCAGCAGCCGACATTCCAAAAGATGAGGCTAAAAGACATAAAGCTGCCAAATTTTCAGAATTAGAGAAGGCTCTATTCGAGTGGTTTATTCATTACCAAGAGTGTGTTAATATGAATGGGGAACTAATTGTAACGAAGGGAAAAGGGCTTCTAAAAAAGATGTATCCCATCGATACACCTGATTTTCATTTTTCTCAAGGCTGGCTAGAGCATTTCAAATCAAGACACGGTATCAAGCAATATCGTTGTTTTGGAGAAAGTGGATCAGTTAATATGGAGGCCATGGAGAGCAATTTACAATCCATCAGAGAGAAACTTGATCAGTTTGCTAAGAAAGATGTTTTCAATATGGATGAAACTGGATTGTTCTTTAGGCTACAACCAGATCATTCTCTTGCAACGAAGCAACTTGAAGGTAAGAAACAAAATAAAGAAAAACTTACTGTTGTTCTTTGCTGTAATGAGTATGGTTCTGAGAAAATTCCTTTATGGATCATTGGGAAGTATTTAAAACCACGTTGTTTCAAGAATGTGAATTTGGGAAGCATGGATTGTGAATATCGATCCAATAAAAAAGCATGGATGACTGGGATTCTATTCCAAGAATATGTTCAACAACTTGATGCAAAAATGGACGGCAGGAAAATTCTTTTAATTGTTGATAATAGTCCTGCTCATCCAAAAAATGTCGAAGGTTTGAGAAATGTTGAATTATTTTTTTTACCACCTAACACAACATCAAAGATTCAGCCTTGTGATGCAGGGATCATAAGAGCTTTTAAGATGCATTATCGTAGGCGATTTTATCAAAATCTTTTGGAGGGTTATGAAATTGGGATCTCAAATCCAGAAAAGATTAATGTTTTAGATGCAATGAATCTTGCAATCTCGGCATGGAAAATGGATGTCAACTCAAGTACAATTGCAAATTGTTTTAAGCATTGTAAACTTAGGTTGTTAGATGATGAATCCTCGGAAAATCAAGAACAGTTGAATAATGATGGCTTACAACAATTGCAGAATCTAATCAATGGATTGAAGTATCGAAATGCAATGAATGCTGAAGATGTTTTGAATTATCCGGGAGAAAATGATACGAGTTTTGAGCTACCTACGGATGAACAAATAATTGAGAGTGTTATGGAAACACATAAAGAAGATGAAGTGGAAGATGATAATGTGGAATTAGAACAAGTTTCGCGCAAAGATGCTCTGAAAGCAACAATCACCTTACATCACTTCCTTTTGCAATATGAGAACACTACACCTGATATTCTTAATGCAGTAAGAAGGGTTAGAGATGAGATTCAAGGTGATATTGATTTCAAGAAGAAACAAACAACATTAGATTCATATTTTCAGAAACTTGTTTAGTTTACTTATGTATTATGTATGAAATATTTTGATACAGATGAATTATTAATTTATATATCAAATGGGACCTATATGAATTTTTTTTTTGTATTATCTTATAAATTTAGCGAATTATTAATTTACCACGTTGATCCCGACTCGGGACCGAAGAAAATTATTATTTTAGCAAGGTTATTACTTTATCGAGTATTAATTTATCGAGGTTATACTGTAATGCCATCAATGGACCTTCCACAAGTAACTAGGCATATATTTGCCAACATGTAACTAGGCATATAATGTCATCAACGGATTTCCACAAGTAATTAAGTATATACCGTGACGGATTCAGAATTTATGACAGATTTGAGCACATACATTTACATCTAAAGATTTAAGATTTCGTTTAAAAATCAAAGTACTCTTCTATCTTCTTGATTTTAATGGTGGTTTTTTTTGTTTTTTATCCCATACAATTTTTATACAATTTTTTTATAGAGAAAATACATAAAGTACCCCCTGATCTTGTCCGACTTTTTCAAAAAGACACCTAAACTATACTTTCGACCTATTACCCCACGATTCTTACTTAATCCATTGTAAATATACCATTTTGATCAAAATTTCAGTATTCCTCTTTTTTTTTTTTTTAAAGCGCGTGTTTGACACTTTCTCCTTCTTCTTCCAGTTCACTGGTCTTTCCTTCTTCTCTTTCATTACTTTTTCCATTGTTGTTGATCTTAAATCGAATTATTTGCTAAAGTGTGCCTAAATTGTTCCCCTTATTAAATTGAATTTCAAAAAAGAAAGATTTCAATCAATTGAAGAATGCGGAGAACAAGTTTTTGGAGATGGAAAGGATGTAATTCCACCGATAATAAATTGATATATTGATTACTATTTCAATAGTGGAATTGAAAACAATTTTACTGATCCTTTTGCCTACATTAGCATATTTTCCAACAAATATTTAATTTTTCATATTGGGTTTATCGTCGGAAAATACCTTCTCGACGAAAAAAATGGTGGCTACTATATCATATCTTTTTTACCCTTCTTTTAATCTCTTTACCATTCTTCAATTCAAGATGAACATAAGAATAATGTTGCAGACCGTTGGTGGATCTCAAATTGTGGAAAGCTCTCAGGAAAAGCATAAACCTCACAATAGGGGTAGACAACACGGCCCCAAGCACAATTGTGATCTCCTTTCGATTTCTGTGTGTGTAGTGTCGGTGTGTGAGTGTGCGTTTTTCACTGGGTTGTTGTGTGTGAGTGAATGGAGTATTGTGTGAAGTTGTGAGAGTGCGTGAATAAAGTATTGGAAAGATGAGGAAGACATCAATGGAGAAGAAGGTATTTTTAAACTTTTGGATAAATAATTTACACGTGGCAGTTTTTTATTGACAATTTAAGTCAAATTTTAACCATTCACGCGTCTGGTGTGCATGTCTACACGCATAGGCAAAATTTAAGTTAATACAACGAATTAAGTAAGAATCGTACGGTAATAGGTCGAAAGTAAAATTTAGGTGTATTTTTTAAAAAGTCGGACAAGATCAGTGGGTACTTTATGTATTTTCTCTTTTTTATACAATTATATCTAATCTTTATTGAATTTAATGAGTATTAAAGCACATAATATTTACATCTAGATCAACCCCCGACATATAATTCCATCAATGGATGTCACAAACAGCTAAGAAGGAGAGTTGCATTTGTTACAATAATATATAAATTCTTTTTGGTTTCTCATTCGGTATTCGATACTCGCATTGGAGTCCGAATAATTTGGATTTGCGGCGCGTAGGATTCCATTCGAGTGAAACGCTTCCTACTAAAGATTTTTTCATACCCAGGACTCGATCCCGAAACCTCTGATTAAGGAAGGAGCAGCCTCATCTGCTGCACCACATTCTTTGATGGTGTTACAATAATTATTAAACTGCACTTAAAGATCCACAATTTATTTTGAACAAATTCAATAAAAATCTAGCCGTACACAATATTCTGGCAAACGCAGAGTATATATAAAAGGAATCATAAAAAAAAAAGATAATGACAAGAAATTGGATCTTGTTAAGAATTCGTGCCCTACAAATTTTCTTATTTTCTTCTAACTTTTGCTTATCGATGGAACATGTTGCCTGACGTGTTCTACTGACGTGTTTCAAGGAAGCAGTAAATATAAAGTAAGGAACACAATGATTTTTACGTGGAAAACACCCGGCTCAAAAGGTGTAAAAAACCACGACCTGCACCTCTACAGGATTTAACCCCAACTTTACTAAAAAACTCTGAGCCTCAACAACGACTGATTACAAAACTCTTGTAACCAACAAATAGAAATTATAAACTCTAATTCCTATAACTCAACAACTAGGAATTATAAACTCTAATCCCTATAACTCAATAACTGGAAATTATAAACTCTAATTCCTAACTACACACACACCTCCCAAGGTATGTGTTCCAAAAGTCTCTGAGTTTTCCCCAAATCGAAGACTAGCTCCTAATTCAGTTTATAACACACTGAAACTAATATTACATGAATAGCTCAAACACAATGAACAACTCTAAAAATTAATGCTAAAACTCTTAGCTGGATTCTGTACTGAGGACCAGGTTCTTCAACGTGTTTCTTCAATGATTGAGTAGCACTTCGTGAAGTCAATCTGTCGATTGAGTTTTTCTGCTTTTTTAAGTGTGTGAATTATTTTGGTTGATGCATCTTTTATTTAAGCATAGCTCTTCAAAGAGTCATTCTTTATTTCAAACTCCTCCTTTAATTAGAACTCTCATTGCATAGAGTTCTACTTCAAGTGAGACTCTTTCTTTAATTCCAGCTCTTGTTTCCTTAGTGATGTAGTAAAACTCCAACTCTTTTAAATCAGTACATGTTTATTTATCAGAATCTGTCTCCCCCACACATAGGACTCTTCAAGATATACTCAGAAGTGAAACTCCTTCTTCACATAGGACTCCTTTTTTAGCTCAACTTGTTTTCTCTTATCATCAAGTGTTTGAATCTAATTCAACTTGTTTCATTCATATTGTCATTCATCAAAACTTCACTCAGAAGTGAAACTCCTTCTTCATGTAGGACTCCTTTTTCAAATCAACTTGTTTTTCCTTATCATCAAGTGTTTGAATCAAATTCAACTTGTTTCATTCATATTGTCATTCATCAAAACTTCACTCAAAAGTGAAACTCCTTCTTCATGTAGGACTCCTTTTTCAACTCAACTTGTTTTTCCTTATCATCAAGTGTTTGAATCAAATTCAACTTGTTTCATTCATATTGTCATTCATCAAAACTTCACTCAAAAGTGAAACTCTTTCTTCATGTAGGACTCCTTTTTCAACTCAACTTGTTTTTCCTTATCATCAAGTGTTTGAATCAAATTCAACTTGTTTCATTCATGTTGTTATTCATCAAAACTTGAAGGTTCCAACAGACCTTAACTTTAAAGCTTTTTGGTACGACTAGTAATACTCCATGTACACTTTCAAAAGTGTAAGATATCAGTCCACTAATTTGCTGGGCGATTGCAAATGCAACTTTAAGCAACAATAACTTTAGCAGGAGTTTGGTCATTAATATTATTCACAATATTTTAAAATATATTTTTACTTTATTTTAAAATATTTATTTAATTATAAATATTTTAAAATATATTTTTATAATATTTAAATTTTTATAAAACATCGCAAGACATGTTTTTATCTACTTCCTCAGAGGTAGTGGTATGGACTGCGTACATTTTACCCTCTCATATCTCACTTTGTGGGAATATACTGGGTCTGTTGTTGTTGTATCTCAAGACATGTTTTTACTATTTTTGGATTCATTTTTTATAACTTTTAATTAATTTTTTTTTTTCATAAAATAACTCAATTTTCATAAAACTCTAAATTTGTTTAATTTTATTTTCACTTTTATATTTTTCTTAACTTTAAAAATACCCCATTTGTAAAATTTTATGACCAAAAACAACCCAATTTTATTTTCAACTTCAAAAATACTAACTAATAAATAAACTATAAAAAGTTCTAGTTTTTCTTATTAAAATAAAGAATATGAAGGATATAGAAAAGAACATGGTAGCACGTGACAAATATGGAATGGCTTTAGTTAGATCACAAAAAGCCCTAGATCCAAAGCATAACCACAACTACTATTTGTGGCTCCAATATGGGACTTTGAATATTCCTCTTTATCTTATGGTCACATCAAACCATTGAAACATAAGACTAACATAAATGTACGATATATATTTAATTTAACGATTAGGATTTAAAATATTGTATCCACTTTTATAATCTTTTATTCTCGTGAGTGAATGTCGGGGCGGAGTTAGAAGCCCGAATACGAGTTCGATTGAATCTAATAGCTTTTGCTCGAAAAATGTAATATAGTAACATCAAATTTAAGACATAATGAAAAACATGAGTATTTGATTACGCTTTGAGTAATCTTTTCGTTAATTTTTTAAGATGATCCTAACAAAATTTCAATATTTTTTCAAGTGAAACGTATGTTCAAACACAATTTCAATTTTCAAATATCATATTTCAACTTCAATTTCAAAAACTTTTTCCTTTCATGTTTCAAACCAAATTTAAGTCCAAAACTCTACAATAAGGAATGACTCTTTAGATAGATGATGATAGGAAGACTAGTCTTTGGTTGGATTATTGGTCTTTCTTTGCTTTCTAGCTTTGTGGTTTACAATGGAGATTGGAAAATGGCAAAACAAGTTAGATTTTTATCTTCAATTTTGTCTTTGAGCAATAGTGTTTTAGCTATGAAATTAAACTTGTTGATGCTCAAATGATGGGCACATTCTTGACTTTACTTTGGGATCTCTACTCATTAAACAACATCATATTCTACTTGTACATTAGTACTATGTTGTCATCGCACATTAAAGAAATGATGGCTCACTTTTTGGCATGTTTACTCAAAGAGATTTGGGGCCCGTTTGCCCATACAAAAATTTCCCTTTTTTCCGTTTTTTTTTTTTTTTTTTTTTTTTTTTTTTGTACTTTTTCGAAAATTATGGTGTTTGACCATGAAAATTCGGAAAATTATTCCGGAATTGGATTCCAAAAAGTGCAAACAACTTTTTGGTGTTTTCACAATTTTTCACTTTCATTTTCAACTTTCATTATTATTACATATAACCTCAATCTTTAAATTTGTACACAAATCCCTCTTATAACTACAACCAACCACCAAGAAAAAAATTATTATTTATTTTCTATGGTACAACATCATTTTTAATTATTACAGATATTTCAATCTCTTTTTCTTCTTTTAACCAAAACTTACTAACGTGAAGTAAAAAAATAATAAATGGCAATCTATGGCGGAAATATATCAACTTTTATTTTGAATGAACTATATTATATAAATATAAGGCCTAGTACATTATGTTATTTAAAAATAAAAAATTTAATATTTTTTTCTTGCTATTCTAATTTTCTATATATGTCATATAATGACTATGATGATTTTAATGAATTATTAAAAAGTGGTCAATAAGGTCGCATATCAAACATAACGTAACGATCCATATTGATAATTACCTTATTCTGATTTATGAACCTTGAACAGAGACAAGTGTGGTAATTAGCTTAACAAAAGTTTGCTCTTTTTACAATATATATATATATATATATATATATATATATATTCAAGAAAAATCAATATCATCAATAAAGAAAAAACAAAAAATTAGCACAAATCTATTCAGAAATAATTCATTCGTAATTTTTTTTAAAAAGATCAAATTCAATAAAATAATTAATTCAAGTGAAAGTAATTAAGAATTTTCATCAACAAATTTAAGAATATATAAAATATATTTATATTCATCAATCATATTTATCAAATTATATTTTCTCTATTCAATCGATTATGATTAGATAAACTTATTTAGCTCGTGCTTGTGATATTTTTATTCAAATTTTAGAAGAATAACAATCATAATAATTAGTTTGTTGTTAATTATTTATCAATTGAAGACATATAAATTATTTTCTCAACATTTGATTGTATGTTAGTAGGTAAATTGGTAGTTAAGTGATTTGGATAATTGTTAAAAGTTGAGGGCATAAAATCATATCTAAAAAAAAAATTGAAAAAGACATGACCAAACATAATTCTAACTCTAACTTCATCTTCAACTTCAAAAAAAAGTAATTTTTATGGCCAAACGGTTACTTGAACTCTTAATAGTACAAATTTACATTGTGACATCTTGATCAAGTACCTTCAAAGAACCCCTTCATTCAGTTTTTTGTATGGCCATGAAAATAAGATATTTTAGGAGTTGGATATGAATAATTGGAATTGCTTTTAAATTTTTTATGAGAAAAGTGAGAGTGAAAAAAGTAAAAAATAGATTGAGATTTATTTTCACTTTTTTAAATATAACTTGTTATTTATATAAAGAAATTTTTTTTTTGTCCAATATTAGTATTTAGAGAGAGAGAGAAAAGCTTTAATTATTACTCACCTTTCCTAATTAGTTGTCGTCCTTATCAAAAATAGACATTCCTTGCTACTTGTTATTTCATAGAACCAATGCATATTACTTTCTTTTTCACTTTTACTATTAATCATAAATATGAAGCGGTGTCAATAAAGTGTAAAAATATATTAAATATGATATAATAATAAATAAAAGTAATTTATCAATTTAGCACGTAATTAATATTTTTCTTAAGAAAAATACTAACACAAATAATTATAACTATTTAGAAATGAAGAAAGTATTTTTAAATTTACTTTTATTTTAATTGACGGTCTGTATAATTTTCTAAAAGACCTCTCACCAACACTTATTATTCATTGATGATAGACAGCAGATATTTTTGTGAACGTGTCAAAATTTAAATGCCATTTTAAAAGCAAACGAAGAGTGAGTGACAAGAGAAATAATCAGGCTCGTCAGAAATTAGATCAACAATGTGAAATTTCATATCTTTAATCATTAATTTTGTCTTCTAATGTTATAACCACTTATGAGTTTAGAGAGATCAGAATGATTAAAATTTGTGACAATCTTAATTCATTAAAATCTATATTCGAGATTTTCGTTCATCAATTTCATTTATTTACTAAGATTGCTATTACTCATTATTATCAATTATTATTATTCACCACTCACATCGACCGGCCATCTTCAAACATAAGCACCATCCATGTGAATACAATCATCTATCATCACTACTAATCGTCATTTTACAATAATCATCATTACAATAATAATCATCACCATTGATCGCAACTATATATCGTCAATCACCATCATTATTTCACCACCAAAATTAGCAATCACTATCAAATCCACCATAATTATCACCCTCAAGCCTCCACTACCAACGATCACTGTCACCACTAATTACTATTCACAATACTATTATTAGCCAACACTACATTCAGTCGATACTTATCGAGTGTTAACTATCATCATCACCAACATGAACCGTCATATCGATTTTCTAAAATATTTATTAATACAGTATTAACTTATTTTTGTACTTTAGTGTATATCTATTAATTTTTAAAATAGAAAAAAGTTTTATTATTTCAATGATTAAAAAAAAAATAATGTTCTAATCTTGGAGACAAAATACTTTGTAATTTCTCTCATATGTTCTAATCTTAATGTATAGAATTACCTGATATGATGACAAATATTCCATAAATTTATCCTATATATGTAATCTCAATATCAATCACAAACTTTTTAATTTTTGAAATTCAAAGATAATAATATGTGATCTCATATCAATCACAAACTTTTTATTTTTGAAATTCAAAGATAATAAACTCAACCTTTGCCTAGTGTGTCATACCCTTAGAGATTTACTTTCTCCGTGCAATAATACTGATTCACTATTAACTTGACACATAATTTAAAAAATAATACTATATATAAGATAATTTTATTATTTCATCCTTTTAAAGTATAATAAATTCAGTGATTCGGAGAATGCATGAATAAATATTGTTTTATAAACACGATAAATTATTTATAAATATTTTAAATTTAATAAATATTATTAAATATTTATTTTTAATATAATTAACAAGTAAAGATTTATGAAGGGAGTAGCACATACATATGTGGACTACTCAATACAGTTGGCCTCTTCCACAAAACAAGCAAGACAAACAACGAAAATTAATTTTTTCTTGAAAAATTCTCTTCATACTATAAAATTAGAAAACCAAATAAAAATTTCAATCATTAAAATATTCAGATTTCAGTCATTAAGTTCATAGGGTTTTTTAAATCTGAATTAATCAAAGATTATGATTTGTAACCGTCTTAACTTATTAAAATATCTATTCAAGAATTCCTACAAAGGAGTTAGTTCATCAATGCTATTTATTTACCGCTATCATCATTCCTCACCATTATCAACTATCACTATCTAACATTCACAACCATTATCCCCTACCATAAAACCATCACCATTCTTAATTACTGCAATCAAATGTTATCACCATCAACCACCATTTCACAAAATTCACCATCAATTATTGTTACAACAACCACTAATCACTACTGATAATTAAAATTATTGATCGCTATTACATCGCTAACTTCTGTTATCAGTCACCACTAAAATTAGTAATCACTATATCCACCACAATTATCACCTTCCACCACCATCACCACTAGATATTACGCAGAACATCACCATTAGCCAATACCATTAACCATCCCCAGTTGTTCACCATAGTCACCATCACCAACAACCATCAAATAAATTTTTAATATATTTTATTGATATAGTGTTAGATTAGTTTGATACTTTATTAAATTTTATACCTGATAATTTTTTATAATGAAAACAAACTCAATGCATTCAAACATTGAAAAAATAAACAATCTTAATTATTTAGTATCTCAATCTTAATACAACGTTTTCATATTCAAATGTCTATTAAATAACTAGATCTGAATGTATATCTTAATATTTAGGCTCTTATTAATCTTAAATAAAACAAATAAGACATCAATCAATAATGACACAACATAAAAAAGAATCTAACAATAATATGGAGAAATTCGTCTAGAGTCAACTCTTAAATAGTAGTATTAAATTTAATTTGCTTGGCGCAAGACTTGAAACTAGAGTCATTAATATTGCTCAGGCCCGTTGGGCCGACTCGACCTGACCTGTAATTTGATGGAGTTGAGCTTCAAATTTTGCAACCCATTTAAGAACAAGACTTTTTAGCCTGGCCCGAATAAGCTCATGGCTCGTGACTTGAGTAATGTGGGTTGGGTTAGCCCGTAGACCGGCCCGTAAGTGAAATACATACAACTATTTAGATTGCTTACTAGTATTTTTATTTTGTTCGAAGGATATCATGTCAAAGTTATTTAATTTTGCTATTAGAAATATTTTTTTGGGGTGTTGGAGACTTGATTAACAAGTATTAATAGTATGTAATATTGTTTGGTAATATTTAAATTTTTAACATTCTGAAAGTAAATTACAAAATATTATTTTTTTAAAAGTGAACTGGCCCGCAGCCCACAAATTAATGGTGCAGGCTTAGTATTTTTTGGCTCATCATTTTGATGGGCCAACCCAATCTGACCCGTCAAACTCAAAGTCCATATGAACTAATCCGAATAAATTGAACCGACCCATATTAACAAGTCTACTCAAAACCATGAACTAAACCACACCTCAACGGCTCAACTTTTGCCAAGTGAGCTAAACCCTCGAACAAATGACAAATCTCGACAACTACAAATGTCTATAGTCACCCACCCCTTCCACTAAACAAGCCATATAAACTGCGAAAATTAAAATCTTTTTGAAAATTTCCCTTCATATAATTTTCCAAAAAATTGAAAACCCAACAAAAATCATTCACAAAAAATACAAAAAAAAATTAAAAAAATAAATTAGGCGGACAAAAAGATAAAATAAAAATACAAGTAGTATCTCCTTTGCCACCATTTTCTCCAATCTCTTCTCCATCACTCACCCTTCGTACTCTCCGTCACACAATCTCCGACGTCATACTCCGACAAGGGTGACGTCATCACCACCATGTCACAGTCATGACAAACTCACGTGACCGTTCACCAACCAGAACAACTGGCGGCGGAGGTGGAGGAGGAGGAGGCACGACGACGGCGATGAGAGTAATAGTACCCTTACAAGGTGTAGTACAAGGTCGAGGTGGTCTTTTCTTAGGTTCAGTTATACCTTGTGCTCTTTTCTACTTCTGGCAACTCTACCTTAAACGCAACCGTTCTTCTTCTTCTTCTTCTTCCTCAAACTCCGGTGACAATAACAACGATGAATCTAATGCTTCAGAAAGGACCCATTTGCCGGAAGTGTCTTCTGGTTCTGGGTTACACAGAGTTCATTCGCGGATTTTGTTGTCGCCGAAGGGAGGTACTGGGCAGTGTCAAGTGTCTGCTAGAGCTAATGCCATTGTTTCGAAGCAAATTGATGGGAGTCCGTATTATGTTGGATTGAAAAGAGCTTCCGAGGATGGTTATGATGAGTTGAGTAATCCGGATGGTGTTATTCAGCTTGGATTAGCAGAAAATAAGGTAATGGCTTTATATGTTTTGTGTGAAGTTATTTTTGACTGTTTGGATGTACGTTTGAGCTGTGATAAAATGGAAAGTTGAATGTTTTTCCTATGTAATTGTTAGAGTGGGTTAGTGCCTGTCTACTTCTTCGGAGTTAGTGGTATGGACTGCGTACATTTTACCCTCTTCAGTCCCCACTATGTGCGAATACTATGGGTATGTTGTTCTAATTGTTAGAGTGGGTTAGAGTATCACATTGGTTGGGGAATGGATGAGTTTTTTTCGCGTATATATGGACTTGGGCATTCCTCCCATCTTGAGTTAGCTTTTAGGGTTGAGTTAGGCTTGGTGTTGTATATTTACATGGTATAATAGTCAGGCCCATTCCCGTTTGGACTCCCCGTCCATGCAATGGTAGAGACAGGAATTTGGTGAAGGCTGTGAAAATTTTCTTTTCAGTTGTATTAAGGGCATGCAAAATTAAATATACACTCGTAATAACTAACATTTAATCTCTGTACATTGCATATTTCCAACAAAGAGTGTTCACTGAAACACCCTTTGCCTAAGGCGGCTCCGCTCATGTGTCTACAGTCTACACCAGTTGGTGGTAGGTGTGAAAGGAGTGTTAGAGTGGTTTAGAGTCCCACATTAATTGGGGAATAAACAGGTGCTTATATGGAGTTGGGCAATCCTACCTCTTGAGCTAGCTTTTGGGGTTGAGTAGGCTCAGGTGTTGTATCTTTACAGTTAACAGTAATACATTTTCTGTAGAAAGCATTTCCTCCATACCAAATGCAGTACATTTCTTGTTGGGGCATTGAACTTTTTCCTTTCTATTTGTTTCTTTTGTTTGTTGTTTTGACCATTTTGAATTGTCTCTGTTTGTATGATTATAGTTGTCATTGGATTTAGTTCAAGAATGGCTGGAAGAAAATGTTTCAAGATGGATGACGACGACTCAGGATTCGAATATAAGCAGAATTGCTGCATATCAGCCATTTGACGGGTTGTTGGAGTTGAAAGTGGTAAACTTTCCAATTTTTCCTTGCACATTACTAGTGACTTGTTTGCTGATATACTGTTTACTGTTGACATGTATTGTATATCCTCTGTTTCATTAGGGATTCTTCTTCTTGAACTAGTAATTAAGTACTAGTAGTTATTCATCTTGTTATATACATGCTAGAGAAGGAAATTGAACAAAAAAATTACTTGAAAAATTTTGTAAAATTTAAAGTTAATTTGAATTCAGACCTTATATGATTATCGTAGTATTTTGCTTTTTTATGCTTTCACTTCCGTTACTTCTTTTCTTGGATTGCTTTGGGCTGTTTTTCCGCGATTGACCACATTGGGAATTGCCGTTGTTGAGGATTAAATCAATTGGATGCCTATTTGGGTGGTATTAGCTTATAGCTGTAATCAAGGATGGGCTCATGTATGTCCATATAATTTAAAAAATGTTATGTCCATATGCTTGTATAACGGTTACTCCATATCGATTATCACCTATCCACTAGTTCAATGTGCTTTATAGCTGGTTTAATTTGAAATGCCAACCCCTGGCTGCGAGATTGGTACTGGCATTTGACAATTCCAAAATTACCTATGGTATGTCCTGTCTTGAGCTTTTTAAGTTTATAATGTACAACAAACATAAGGAAAACGACTGATCAAGCTTCACTTTCTTTCGACAGTGCCAATTAACTTCTGAAAAGTTTGTCAAAACTTTAACTTCTATGCTATGGACGCTAAGCATCACTTTGGAAAAATGAACATGGCTCTGAACGTTTTGATTTCATTATGGAGAGTTTGGAGCCCATGATTGTCTAATAGAGGAGGATAGAATAAAAAAGAAGATAAATGAGAGGAAAATTTGAAAACAGGAAATGTGTTTGACCAGCCAAAGATCCAAATCATATCCATAGGGATGGATCATTTTTTAGTTGGGAAACTATCTTCTCCTACTTGACCATTTCATTGGTAAAACTTGAGTTGGAAAGTAATAATTATTGTTGATCTAGCTAAGTTATTTATGTCGTTTCAGCATTTGATGATTTTCTGTCGTGACGTTTGTCCTGGCCAGGAAAATGGATCCCTTTCCGTGTGATATAATAAAAAAATCTAAATTCAATGTTCCAGCACATGAGAGAATAATTTAACCTGCTTTATTCTGCATGAATAATGGACTCAGTTGTTCTGAGAGGTGGCACTATTATTTCCTTAATAAATATTCACCCGGATACTCCGCATTGTGTAACTTGTCGAAGGATCTATTGCTAGTTTTGCAGTACCTGTTGAAGATGGAAGGCAATTTTGGCCCCTTTGTAATATTTGTGACTACCTTTGTCATCAGGTATCATATGGGTGGGAGATGATGTGATGGATTTACCTTTTCAAAGTGTTGGTTTGAATTGCATAACAGCATTATATGAAATCATTCTTGAGCCATTATGAAGATCGATTCATAAAAGCATTGTGTTTGCGTGATTCTACATTATTTTTGGTATCTATTTGAACTGATATATATGTTTTCTCACCTGTATGCAGGCTGTGGCAGGATTTATGTCTCAAGCTGTGGAGGGATCAGTGTCCTTCAGCCCCTCTCAAATGGTTCTCACCGGTGGTGCAACTCCTGCCCTTGAGATACTGAGCTTCTGCCTAGCTGATCCTGGAAATGCTTTTCTTGTTCCCTCACCATATTATCCCGAGTGAGTTTTATTCTCTCTCCCAAAGGAATTTCAATCTTTTGGTCATTTTACTTATTTATTGTATTAAATGAGCTCAACGTGTCTGCAGTCTTGATAGGGACGTCAAATGGAGAACTGGAGTGGAGATTATACCTGTTCCTTGCCGTAGTGCAGACAATTTTAACTTGAGCATTGATGCCCTTGACCGAGCTTTTAACCAAGCTAAGAAACGTGGGCTTAAAGTGCGAGGGATTATCATATCTAACCCCTCGAATCCTGTGGGCAATATGTTCTCTAGGGAGACACTTTATAACCTCTTAGACTTTGCAACTGAGAAGAACATCCATGTAATATCAAATGAAATCTTGGCAGGGTCAACTTATGGAAGTGAAGAGTTTGTCAGCATAGCAGAGATAATTGATTCTGAAGATTTTGACCGGAACAGGGTACACATTGTGTATGGTCTCTCTACGGACCTCTCTCTTCCTGGTTTCGGGGTAGGAGTCATCAATTCTTGCAATGAAAATGTTCTAGCTGCTGTGAAAAAATTGACAAGATTCTCATCCGTTTCGACGCTAACCCAGCATTTACTCATCCAGATGCTATCAGATGCAAAATTTGTACAACAATTTATCAAAAAGAACAGAGAGCGGCTAAGAAGGATGTCTTCTCTATTTGTCAGTGGATTGAAGCAGCTGGGAATTGAGTGCACTAAAGGTAGTGGGGGCTTCTATTGCTGGGCTGACATGAGCAGGTTAATTCGGTCGTATAATGAGAAAGGTGAGATTGAGCTTTGGGATAATCTACTAAATGTAGCTAAGGTCAATGCAACACCTGGTTCTTCCTGCCACTGTGTTGAACCTGGATGGTTCAGGTTATGTTTTACGACCTTAAGTGAGAAGGATATTTCCACAGTTATGCAACGTATTCAGAAAGTTTTGGAGATACGTAAGTCTCTGAGTTAAGTTGCTAATGACACAATCCTTTACAGTGGTCAACCGTAACCAAAGGTCCGAAACTTCTGTAGAGATTTCAAGGGTCGCGTGTTATGTGATTTTAGTGCATCCATAAGTTCTCAATGTTCTGATAATGAGATCAGGATGCAGCTGGAAACTAAATACAGAGAAAACAAAAAATGCCCGATTGTAATGCAGAAGACATTACAAATGCTCTCCTCTCAAGTGTGTGAATTTTGACCTGCCTCCGGATTCTACCGGTTGAAGATAGGTAAATTCGCAGCCAAAGTTGATGCAAGGACAAGCATGTAGCATGTAGAAATGGCTTCAAATTCCAAATTCTTTGTTCATAGTCAATAAGTAAGGTAGTAAATCTTATACACTTGTTATTCCTCATTGTTGTATAGTTACAGATAGATATATGAACTCATTATTTCTTCACATTCATTCTTGTGGTAGCACTAGATAATGTTATTCCAGAAATGAATTAATTTCTTTCATCTCTTTAAAGGTTGTTGATATATTCTTCTGGAAGAGAAAATTCTTATCCACTTAATAGTATACAGTAAATGGACAGCAGTATTGTATGGTTATATAAAAAACAGTTGTCAAGCTGCATATGAGACATTAAAATGTCTTGGCATCTTATAGGAAAAGAATGGCTTTATTGTAAACTTACAATGACCAATTGATTAAAAGAATCACAAATAAAACACAAAAGAATCTTCTTTTTGTACTAAAAATTGTCACCTAATTCAAGAAAAGTACTTATTCTCATTCTATGAACAGTTTCTGTTTCAAATCCAAGGGCTCTACTGATTCTTTGCTATGATCCCAAGCCATTCCTGATGGTCTCAAGAACCTGCACTACCTCAGCCATGCTAGGTCTCCTTGAAGGTATTTCAGAAGTACAAATCAAGCCTAGCTTCATTACCTGAATCAACTCATTTTCTGCAAAGCCCCTCAAACTTCTGTCAAAACAGTCTGAAGCAGCACCTCTTTCTATCAGCCCTCTAACATATTCACACAAGATCACCACTTCATTTGCTACTGGGCTCTCCACTGGTTTCCTTCCAGTGA
This sequence comes from Capsicum baccatum var. pendulum, assembly GCA_030864225.1. NCBI lineage: Eukaryota > Viridiplantae > Streptophyta > Magnoliopsida > Solanales > Solanaceae > Capsicum > Capsicum baccatum. Next base: position 12,662,693 of record CM061550.1, read on the forward strand.
CCAACTCCAGCAAAATTACCCCGAAACTGTAAACGTCGCACTTATCACTCAGTCTCAGACTTTGTGCCAACTCTGGCGCAACGTAACCAACTGCATTGTGAAACTTGGTTAGTCCATAGTTATCCAGCAGAGGAAGGAATCTACTCAGACCATAATCAGTCAATTTGGCTTCATAGTTTGTGTCCAGAAGTATATTAGTGGACTTGACATTAAGATGAAGGACAGGAGGTTTGCAATCATGGTGAAGATATGTGAGCGCCCGAGCTGTTCCTACTGCGATCTGAAACCTTCTTGGCCAATTCAATTCAGGGTTACCAGCACCAGTGCTGGTTCCAGGATAACTAAGTCCATGTAAATTATCATACAGGTTTCCATTCGGAACAAACTCGGATAATATTAACTGCATGCTAGAGGACCAGTAGTACCCTTGTAAAGCAACAAGATTGGGGTGCTGAAGGGTCCCTAGCCGCCCAATTTCATGCTCGAATTCATCCTGATTTCTGATTCGCCCCAATGTCTCGAGCTTTTTCACTGCTATTGATACACCACCTTCAAAGGAAGTTCTGTAAACTGATCCAATTGTGCCACCACCAATCAAAGACTCCTTGTCTAGCAAGGCTTTTGTGCCAGCCTCCCAGTCCTCATATTTTGAAGGCAAAGTTTTGCTGAAAAGAACCAACTTCCCTATAATGACATTTGAATCTGTTGAAGCCAATGGCGTGCTCTCTACAACAAATGCTTCATCTTCTCTCCTCCTTCTCCGTCGAGCCTTCATATTGATGATGGTTATCAAACAAACGCCTGAAAGGATTACTGCAGCAGCGACAATAGCAACAATAGCCGAGGCACTCAATTTCGGTTTCCTTTTTGCAAGAGTAGTACCACTGGCGGAACATGAAACTTCTAAAGGATCACCACACAGACCAGTATTATGAAAAAACGCCGAGGGTCCAAACTTCTGGATGCTCTCAATTGAGGGAATAGCACCAGTTAGAAGGTTGTAAGATAAATTAAAGTGAGTTAAATTTTTCAAATCCCCAAGAGCAACAGGGATTGACCCAGACAATGTATTTTGCGATAAATCCAAAAAGTGCAAGTTAGACAAATTTCCAATGGTTGATGGAATGCTGCCATTCAGATGGTTATGATGTAAGTCGAGATATACAAGGTTCGACAAGTTGTACAGGTTTTGTGGTATTTCTCCTTGTAAACGATTCTCAGATAGATCCCTGCACCAAATATTACTCTTCAAAATTCCAGTTCAAAGCAATGATGAAATTAAACAAACTAAACTAAAATGGTAATATACTCACAGTTGAAGAAGAAGCTTGCAGTTGCTAATCTCCTGTGGGATTTCACCAAATAGGGTGAGACTATGGAGGTCCAGAACTGCAAGCCATTCGATACTACCAAGCTCGTCTGGGATTGTCCCGCCTAGCAAATTATTACTCAATCGAATAACGGAAAGGCTTTTCAAATCTGCCATCTGAGTTGGGATACTTCCATTAATCCTGTTATATGCCATGTCTAAGTACTTCAAGGCGCTGCATTTCGAGATGCTTACGGGAATTTCACCGAAAAAATTATTCCTTGAAACATCCAACACTTTCAGTTTCTGACTGCAAGTCCCAGAGTTAATGATCTCCCCCTCAAAACCATTACTTGAAACATTGAAATATGTAAGATTCACCAGCTTAAGAACCCCAAAAGGCGCCAAACCGGAGAACTTATTGCCACCAAGATCCAAAAGCTCCAATCTTTGACATGAAGAAACCTGTTCTTGAACAAGTCCTGATAGTGCATTGCTCCTCACAGACAAATACACTAGCCCAGGAATGTCACATATTTGTGAAGGCAAACTTCCACTAAGACCATTAAAAGACAAGTCAATCCCTTCAAGATTCTGACAGTTTCCAATTGATATTGGAATTGGACCTGAAAGATTGTTATGTGACAAGGAAATGAACCTTGTTTTCTTACAATTCATAAACAAAGACACAGGAATCTCACCACTATACAAATTTCTTGACAAATCAAGAAACCTTATATTTGGTAAATCCCCAAGAAACTCAGGAATTGAACCAGAAAAAGCATTAGAGCTAATATTAATCTTCCACAATGAATCAATCCTCCCATACTCTACAGGAACATTGCCAGTAAATTGATTTCCAAACAAAGTTAGTATGCGTAAAAACTTCAATTCAGACAAAGCAAGTGACAAAACCCCACCAAGACTAGTATTCCACAACACAATCTTCACCACATTTCCAACAGAATTGCAGAAAACACCACTAAAGTCTACACAAGGAGTTCCATTAGGACCCCAAGAAGCTAAACTATTAAAAGGGTCGCTAGAAATATTACCCTTGAATTGAAGCAAGATCTCCTTTTCAGTAATTGGACACACCAATTCCAACTCAAACAAACAAAAACACCAAACAAGAACAACACAATGAACAAATGTACCTAAAAGTTTCATATTCCCCAGCACAACAACTCCAGCATTATCATTTCTTGATCCAATCTTGAAACTTCTTGATCTCAACTTCTCCAGACACCCTTTTCCCTTTTCTCAAATGGGGTCCAATTATCAAAAACACAACATTCCCATCTTGACTAAACAAGACCATTTTCAATACTCAGTATCTGCTTAAAACAAGAAAGTAATTAAAATGCATTTATGGGTATAACTTAAAATTCAGTGATTTAGTACAAGAAACAATAAAGTTAGTAACTTTGGGTATTTTGTATATCTGGGTTGGTGTTAGATTTACTAACCCTAAATTCTATAATTTTTTCACAATTTCAAGAAAATGAAGATTTCAAGAAAATGGACTATAAAGAAAGAACCCCAAACTAAAAAAATGAAAAATTGGAGCTTATATTAGTCTGGCTAGCAATGACATGCACAATAGAGTAGAAGGGGGTTAATACTAAAAACTAAACTAGTGGAATGCAAGGAGAAAATGCCTGGCTTTGCTGGAAAAAGGTTGTTGGTCTACTAGTTTTTAATTGCTTAAACAAAAGTCTGTACAAATGTTTTGACGGTTGTCTCCACATGCTCTATCTCCCCTCCTTTTAATCACACTCATCAATCAACATTTACGGATTGAACTGAATTTAATATTTTTTGAGTTTAAATATATATATGTGTATAAGAAAGTAAGATGTAGTCATATAATAAGATCGTATGAACTGTGTATTAAAGATATTTGTAAGATTACTCGAATTAACTGATTCTAAATCTTTAATTTACTTATTCTCATTCTTCAGAAAATGCCGATGATTGTGTGTGGAATCCTTTGAAAGTAAATAAAGTAAATGTACCTATAACAAGGTCATACGAACCATGTCTAAAGGTGTATATAAGATCACTGAAACTGACTGACTCTAAATCTTTGATTTACTTGTTCTCATTCTTCATGAAATGTCGATTACCATGTATGAAGTTATTTTTTTAGTGAACTGTGTGAAGTCCTTCAAAAGTAAATAAAGTAAATGTACCTGTAACAAGGTCACACGAGCCGTGTCTTAAAGATGTATATAAGATCACTTGAACTGACTAATTCTAAATCTTTGATTTACTTGTTTAAAATGATAACATGACCTTTAACTTACTCTCTTATCTCCTTTCATCTTAATTTTGATGAATTAATACAGTAAGGAAGTTATTAGCTAAGTTGTTTGAACTTTTTAAAAATATTGCCACACGTATATTAAATCTTTTAAAAATTTATTAATTTTGAAGAATCTGACACACGCCTACAATATTTTTGAAGAGTTTTAACAATATAGGTTATTAGCATATACTTAATTGGTTACATTTTTAGAGATGACAAACAAAAGGAGAAGCCAATTTGTAACCTGTCAAGTTTTTGTGAGGGTTCACTGTCACTACAGTGTATTATGGTAGGGTCTGTTGCAAGAACAGAAGCATTTATTCTATTCACCAACCAAGCCAACATTACCATCACTCTTACCTTATAGACAGGTACCTCAAAGATCAATGAAATGAAGTACTCCATTGGTTTTGTTTCACTTGTCCCTCTTATTAAATACTATAGTTTTTAATTTACTCGATCAATTTATAAAATCAAGAGAGTTTTATTATTTATTGAGAAAAATATCTAGTATCTTCTTAAACTATGATCAAATTTGCTATGATGCATTCCAACTTCACGGGGATTCTATTACCCCTAACTAAATTTTGACGTATTTTTATCAATCTTTTTAACTGACGTGATACCTTTTGTCAACCTTTTAAGTTGATCTAACACTTTTGACGTATATCCCATTTTATGTAATAAAGATGCCACATCAATACAAAAGAGTGACAAAAGTACGCCAAACTTGAACACTACGAAGTTAGAGTGTGTCATTGCATCTTTGGTCATAGTTCGAGGGATACTAGATGCTTGTCTCTTACTATTTCTCACACTATTCTTAGTATTAAATAACTATATAAAATAATAATAATAATAATAGTAGTCGAATTTAAAATTTTAATACATTAGTAATAATGTTAATTTAATAAAATACACATCTAATTAAAATTATGTTAAAAGAAGATACCAAATGGACCAAGGAAGTGAAAGAAAAAAAATTAGGTTGAATTGAATGAGTCTTACAAAAGTTTTTTTCTTCTTTTAGCCCTTTTTGCAGGGGTGGGGCTTTGAAGTTATTGTGAGGTTATTCAAGATTAATGCAAGGTGTTCACCCAAGATATCTTTTTTTTGCCCTTTTTGGTCATTATCTTGTACTACTTTTACTAATTTCATTTATTTATAATGATGATATTCTAGTAAGTTTAGGCACATTTCAATTACTTCACCAAATACTTACTATTTTGCTAGCGTCTAATTAAAGATATTAAAAGTTTATCTTTTAATACCTATTTGGTCATAAAATTTAATTAAATTTTAAAAATATGATTTTTAGTGACCATTTTGATGATTTCACTCACAAAGCTTCAATTTTTTTCCAAGTAAAATGCATGTCTAAACACAATTTCAAATTCTAAAAATTACAACTTCAAAAACGTAAATTCTCAAGTTTCAACTTCAAAATCAATTGTCAAACGGGATCTTACTATTTGTGCGAGTAATGAGTATACAAATTTTTCATTAAAGGTAAATTGAGAAGTATACAATAGTATAGAGCAAAGGATTTTACTTTATATATCATATTCACAATTACGTCTCATTTCCTTTTTTTTTTTTTTCCCTTTTAATCTTATGGTTCATTGTATATTTTATTTATTTAATGGAGAGTAGCTTTAGACCTTTATAATGTGATTTATATGCCAATTTGTTAAAAGAGGAAAAAAAAAGAGAATACACATAGAAGGTCAAAAGAGATACAAAGCACTTGGACAGTATACAATATATAAAAGAGTCAAACTTCTAAAAGAAAGTTCACAAAATCCACAACCCCCACCCCCACCCCCACCCCCCAAAGCGTGAAAATCCCCCTTATAGGAATCATTGACTCAACAATATGTGTACATATATAAGATTTTTCTTAAAAATATAATGAGATTAGACTTATTCTGAAATCATTAATTCTATTTTCTAGTTTTGTTTCTTTATAGTAGGACAAAAGAAAAAATAAATGTTTTTTCATGATTATTAATGTTCAAAAAATCAAGCCGACGTAGATTGCACATTTGAATAATACTCCATCTATCTCAAAATATTTATCGTTCATATTAAAAATATTTGCCCATTTTTAGAAGTTCAAAGTTAAGATTAATTACTTTTTGTCATTTTAGTAATTACTTTTTTAAGACAAAATATCTCAATTCGAACATATAGAGTAAATATTGAATGAAAAGAGATTATAGTAAATATAAACACTGATCAATTGGTTCTGCTGGACAATTGATAAATAGACTTGTAAAGGTCGTAATAAAGTTCATTCCAAAGAATAAAAAAGTGTAGTATTTTTGGGACCAAATTAAATAAAGTTACTTATTCTATAACAGGGTGAAGGAGTTTAATTTTTCTATTACTCATAAAGTTTTGTGAAAGAAATTAAAAGAAAGGGTCCACTCCACTTTTGTTTTTTTATTAAGTTTCTTTCATTTGTCATTTTTAATGCAAAAATGTTCCTAGAGTAGTTGTACTTATCATTAAACAATTAATAGTGGAGGTAGCTGTGAGTATAACTGTAAAAGAACAGAATGGACCAAAATAAATTTCCTTCTTTTTAATTGCATACACTATGGAGTAATGGAACAATCCAAAAATTGACATTCTTACACTTTATGGATTACTGTGCCATTATAACAGCTCACGAACCAAACGTATAAGAATAATGTTGAATAAATTGTATTAGTTATATTTGCATTATTAATGTTGGTATTAGTTATGCAGATTATTTCTTATATTCCCTTTGTCTCATTTTATCCATCTTAAATTTTCCAATTTGATGTTCTATTTTACTTGTCCTTTTTTACTTATCAAGATAAGATAATTTTTTTTTTTTCATTATACCCTTAGTGCAATTGATTAATTCTTGTTATTAGCATTCTTGAAAAATGTTGCACAGAGGAGTACATTAAGAGTACACCATTAAGAATATAAACGGTACTTTGGTATTAGCCATCCATCAATACTGGAACTAACAACAAGACACAATTAAGAGGGGCAAAATGGTAAAGTTACATTACCAATCATTGTTTTCTTAATAGTTGTGTCATCTCAATTTGGGACGGAGGGAGTACAATATTTGATTTAATGTATTAAAAATAATATATATTTATGTATTTTTTTTATAAAAAAGATGTTTGTTTACCAAAATATCCTTTTCAATACCCTCTCTTTCAAAAGTTATCCTAGCTTTTGCAGATCTATTACTTTAACCTTAACCTTAAATCAAAGAGATCTTATAAGGGGTTGTTTCGGAAGATGGCATTATTTGCCGATTCGAATCTTAATTTCATTTGGGAAGATATTGCTCGTGCATTTGACAAAGCAATCTTCATGTCATTCCCAAATCTGCAAATAATGTTATTAGGTTAGCAGCAATGTTGAATTATTCAAAAGAAGGTAGCAACAGCTAATATAAGAGCAGAAAAAGTTGAAAAAGAAGGGTAATATTATCATTTAATAAGTTAATGCATGTATTAAAGTTTTTGTATTACCATACATGCAAAATGCTATGTATTATTAACAGAAGTAAATTCAGAATTTGATGACGACGGGTGACTAGAAGCGGATGTGCGTTACTACAGTGGTGCCGCATCACGTCTTAATGCTTTTGTCAAAAAAATTAGTGTTAAACTAGTGTAAAGCCAAACTTATCCAAATAAATATTAGTTAAACATAAGTATGACATAGGTTGTTGTTGTGTGGTTAGATCGTTTTAATTCTTGTATGTACATTTTGGGATTGAGGTTACAAGTTCGAATCTAACTTGAGTGTTCATTAAGCATTTATGCAAAAAGCATTCAAATGGAAATCGAACGTAGGACGCCTCTCACTCACAAAGAAGCACAAGGTTAAGCTTTGGACCAATGAGCCAAAGCAATGCTTGTGTTTTAGGGTGCACAGTTTAATATTTTATCTTTATTCAGGTATATACATGTACATATACGTAAATTTTTTTGAAGTTACCGGGTGCACGTGCACCCCCACCTTCAAACATAGGTCCGCCTCTGATTACTAATACACATCTCAATGCATAATAGAGTGTATAACTAATTATATATAGACTAATTAACAAATGTATCAAACAAGGTACTAGTAGTACACATTAATTAATACATATATTAATTTTTTCAATACACTCTACCAAACGACCCCTTAATGCACGAAGTATTTTGTATCTATGCAATATAGCTAGGGGAACGGCTTGGTGCGAGATTGAGCCACAATTAAGAAAGGATTCAAATGAATTCTCTTGAAAAATTATATTACTCATACATAATTTATATTATATTAATTTACTTCAAAGTTTTCTTCTAATACCCCCCAAAACAAGTTTAATATATTAGACGTATTCAAACTTAGAGATGCAATTAAAAAGGTTCACTTTCTATATCAAATTTGTCTTCTTTTTTTTCACCGATCAAAATTTCTTTTCCATATCTTACAAATTGGTTAGGAGAAAAAAAGATAGTCACATCAAGTAAATTTTAAAACTATATAAAGTTGAGCTTTAAGTACTTAAAATGTAATCATTAATCAATAATAACCTATCCAATATAATTTCAAACACATATAGTTGTTTGGTTGCTTTGCCAAAGAAGATTAATCTCCACATAAAATCTCGCAATCGTATAATATTATTTGGTATTTATTTTTCTTTTTTTCTCCTAAATAATATCTGCATAAATATTTAAATGTATGCTGATTCATGCATGCACTATAATACAGGTCAATCTTTTTAGGACATATAATTATATAAAGTAATAATGATAAAGTATTGACATATTTATTTTATCATATTATTAAATATACGAATATTCTTTATTTAATTAGATGTTAGGTGATATCTGCTTATAAATGTGTGCTACTGTGCCAGTTGGGAGTTGATGAATACACAAGGATAGATTTGCAACCAATAATATTAATGACACATATTATATTAATTGACATATTAAAATACTTATATTCTAAATTGTCAATTTGTTTTGGCAATGAATGAGTTTGCAATAAATGGAAATAAAAGGATACAGAGACATGTTAACAAACACTGCTATAAAGGAATTTAAGTATTTAATTATCAAACAATATCTATCTATAGACCCATTAATTTTAAATGAATTGGAGTCAATTCAATTATTTATATTTTCATCCGAATTGGACAATCATTATGTGGAAAGATCAAAATTTAAATTGTAATTTTCATAATTTCATCAGATATCGACTACCTTCCATCAACAGAAATATCATATAACTCTGCGCTCCAAAAACTTCAAATAGAATTTTAACACCTAGTTGTTTATTCTTCCATATCTTTTTTTCCTTATAGGTCATGTAAAATCATATAATATAATATTTGACGTATAACCTAAGAGTATTTAAATGTTTTAATGTTTAAATTAAAGTAAGCTTCGTGACACGTCTGACTTTGCTTAGATCACCCTCATTATCATTATCAATCTAATTAATCTTAATTAACTTATATAATGAAACAAAAAATAGACAAAAAAGTACTAAATGATATTGTTTCCACGATTTAAACGTGTGACCTGTTGTTCAGACAATTCCGTTTACATAAACTTTACGTTTTTCTTTTTCCAGATAATTAGTAACAAAACAATCTAAGACAAAAATAACAAATTGTTGGATGCCATCTATTTTTATTTTCCCCCTTTTGGAATGAATGGTTTTTGAAGTCTATTTTTAAGGCAAGAATTCTTCTCCCTTCAAAAAGAAATATGAGATTTTTTTTTTCTGATAAAGAAAAGAATTGACCACTCACCTAATATTAAATGAGCATTAACGTTTACCTAAATTACTATATGGGAGGATAATATTTAATTAGTGTAATCTTTAATTTTTACCACTTTTTTTACCATTTTATGCATTTGATTATTAGTGAGTATATCATAAGTAACGTAAAAACTTTTAAATCTAACACATTTAGAAAAATGATTAATCAGTTATTTGGTAGGAGATCACAAATTAAATCAAGTAATTTAATTTGAATCATAAACAATTGGAAAATAATTTAATTTGCTCACATTTAAAGGGAGGAATACATATACGAAACTTATTAATTTTCAGACTGATGACAGACATTAGAACCCAAAAATTAGGTTGGTTGAAAGAAATGTGGCAATATGGTTTTGTGTCATATATATGAATGATACATATACCAAATTAGTCAGATTCATATAATATATACTATAAATTCTGTCCTGAATTTATATTGTTGAATTTGTATGTTTAGAGCTCTCGAGTTCGAGCCGTGGGTATGAAATTTTTTTTGGTAAGGAGTGCTACCCCTGAATGGGGCCTTACCCGGCGCGAATCCGGATTAGTCGAATTCCAATATGCGTTCCGGACACCGGATGAAAACCAAAAAGAATAAATTTGTATGTTTTTATGTGACAATAACATATTGTACTTAATATGATCCATTGATCCCTAGCTCTATACGACCATAAAAAAATATGGCTTAGTGGATAAAACTGCTTTTTCTTTAATTTAATCTGATAGAAAGTGCTACTCACAGAATAGGCTATGTAGCGCACGTAACTCGAACTCCCATGAGTGTTTCAGAGACACGAGGAGAAAAAGAACCTAGCTCTATATGGAATAAGAGTACAACTAAATACCTCCAAAGTGGAAACTAGATCTTACTTTTTGTGGTAATTACTATACCATGGGGTCGTTTGATGTGAGGTATAAGAGATAAATAGTCTCGGAATAAAATGAAGGATTGTTTTATCCCATGTTTAGTTTGAAGTATTAGTTTATACCGGGAATATTTATCCCACCATTTACACCATAATAATAGAATAAGTTATCCCACATGCATGATAGGATAACTAATACCGGGTTATCCCGAAATAACTAATGTCGAGATTAATTATCCGAGGAGAACTCCTTTCCAACCAAACCACTTTAGGGCAGTGAATTACAATTGGGACAACACAAAATAAAGACAATTTTTTTGATGCATGAAAGTAGGAATATTTTACACTTTCACAGCATGGGGAGGACCACCCCTTCATATTTCATTTTCACCCTATAAAAATATTCGTAAAGGCCGTTGAATTGTAAAGTCTAACATTTTCTTTTCTTTTTAATGAATTTTAAGTTTTTCTAAAATATTATTTTAATATAGAGCCTTTACATGCACAGAATATCAGTATTAAATAACACAAGAGATGTATAAATAAAAATAAAAGTATTTTAGTATATGATCGTTTTCTGCAGTTTCAAAATTATAAGTCTGTACAGGATATCATTTACTCCATCTCAACGGTCTCATTTACAATGAACAGTGCATGTGAAGTTCCAAGACCATTTAGAAAAGAAACTGAACATGACCTACGTACAGCGGCGGACCAAGATTTAGGGATTGTGGGTGCTTAGAAGGTTCGAACACATATTGTTATAGTTTGTGATTCAAATTCTGTTGATCCGGCCTTAAAAGGTTCGCGGTGCGACCCATGTTTGTAATTTTTTGTGGGGTCTGTGGTGGTAGCGTACGGATCGGGGGTATGGACCTATATGTTTTTGGGCCTAAGAATTAAGATTTATTTGTACACACGTATTATATAAGTGCAATTTAGTGGGTTGTTTTTCGTGTGGTTAAAATACGTCTCCTTCATTGTACTCCTCTCCATTATAATGAAAATCCTCCTCTGCCCGTGGTTTTTTCCGCAAGAGTTTTCACGTAAATCTGTGTGTCTTCTTCTTCTTGTTTTCTTTTGCTTTGTAGTATTGCTTATTCTGCTCGAATATAACACACATATCGATATCTAAAACTTCGAGGTTCCGCCTGCGAACCAAAACACCCATCTATCTTCTTAGTTTAATGGGTGTTTTTCTCCATCATATACCAATTTTTATACATTTCTTACATAATTATACTTAATTTGTATCGGATTTTACGGGTACCGGAGCACCACAAATTATCCACCCCTGCCTACGTATACAACTGGAGCTAGGGGCGGAGCTACAGTATAACATACAACACGTACGAGTATGGGTTAATAACTTTTAGTTAAAGTTTGCATTTGCGTTTGATAATCCATTAAATATGTAAAATATTTAATAACGAATCTAATAGCTAAAACAAGATATGAATTCGACGAAATGCTTAATTTACTTAATTTCTGAAACAAGACATATGAGAATGATCCCATACATCTAAATAAAAGGGTACCAAATATAATGAAATAGAAAAGTGAACAGAAAAAAATTCAAAATATACTTAAATGTTGGCAAAATTTATTGTAACACGCCTCAACTTTGTGGAGATCCTATGACCCCCTCAACTATTTATTATTGTATTTCTGTGAAGTATATTTTCCTAGCTGGACCAATGCGTGAGTCTGAAGTGGTCCGGACAGCTGAACAAATATATGCCATAAAGATATGATACCTCCTCCGTCCCATACTATCCTTCCCAATTTGACATTGCACATTGATTAAGAAAAACAATTAATAGCATGACTACTTTACCATAGTATCCCTATTAAATGATGTATATATTTTAATGTGGAGAAAAAATAATTAATACTAAGGGTAAAAAAGAAAATCAAATGTTTTATGTTGATTAATGAAAAATGACAAGTAAAATGAGAAATTAAATTAGAAAATTTGAAACGAGTAAAATAAGATGGAGGGAGTAACAAAATAGTCAAACGGATCATATGACTCCCCTAAAATTGGGACCTATATAATAAATTTCGTTAAAATTTAGGTATAATTCTTAATCTTTTCCGTAGAGGAAAATATTGATTCCGACAATACTCAAATTAATGTCACTTTGAGCCAAAGAAAGAGTTAACAAGGATGACAAACAGTAATAATTAGCTTTGACTGTCTATTAATCCAAAGACAGAGTCACAAAATTCTGCTAGACAAATTATGTAACATTAGTGTAGGATATCATTACGGCATGAGTTGCGATGGAGTGATTAAAAATTTTTCACCTTTAATTAAATATTTTGGATTCGACCTCTTGAGAATAAAAAAATATAATGTGCTTTGATGCCACCACAGAAATGTATCTTGCAGTGTGTAAATTTAAATTCAATTAAATTTCATTACAATATAGATATCGGACATTAGATACATTATTATATATATGTAATTAGTCCAGCAGAAAATGTTCCACTGAAGCTACGTACAAAGCAGGGAACTTTTGGGCATCATCATCATTTTAAAAAGACAGCAAGATTAGTCAGTAAACACATAAAACCCCACCGCAGTTATGGTTTAAAAGTTCCAATAGTCACATGATGTTTTCACTTAGCTTTACGTAGTACCCCAACCTAGTTGGGAAATTTAATTATTTATAATGATGTGGTCAACCTATATGATGATAGGAAAAAGCCTAATATATTCATCAGTCATTGCTTTATATAGGTGTCAGTATGTTAGCTACTTAGCTTGGGTAATATGGTTACTGAATATTTCCTTCATCTGTGCTATGCTTATATATAGACTTATAGTGATTTGCGTTAGGATTTTTTTTATTTTTTTTCGTGATATTTGTTGTTTCGATTAGATTGATTGTAGTATTACTTTTTAGTAGTTTTGTTTATGTTATTATTTGTTGTGTTAATACCTATTGTTTTTCTATGTCTTTTGGACTGTATTCTGTTTTGAGCTGGGGATCTATCATAAACAACGTCTCTGTCTCACCTCTAACGTAGTGATATGGACTGCATACACTTATCTTCCCACTACTAATTTGTACAAATATATCGGATATATTGTTGGTTTTGTATTATTAATTTCCTTCATCTGTGTGCGTTCTGTTGATGTCACACTAGATAATTGTCAGTGGATGTTGGCCAACTTGCATGGTGAATGGAGCTAATGACATGAGACAAAAATTCTACTAAAAAAGATAAGAAAAAAAATAGGAATATCAAAATTGAGATTTAAAATAATTTTTGAGCCGTTACGTTGTTGTTAGCCTAGAGAGTAGAGATACACTTATGTCAAGAATACATTGCAAAATAATTGTTACTTTTGGAATTTGGCAAAAATTAGTACGTACTATATTCAAGACACATTTAGGGCACTTATTTTGGGATGGATGAAGTATTGAAGAAAACGAATATTTAGCGTAACTCAATTAAAAAAGATACTAACTCTTTATAAGAGGGAAATTGTCCAAGATTATATAAAGAGTCCACACATCCTTACATCAATAAATATGGAACTTGACACAATAAAAATTCAATAGAATACTTCAAATATGCACAAGCTGATCCAGACACAACCGTCAGTTGAAAAGCGCCTCCTGCCCTTGCTTTAATTTTGGAAATTCAATGACAAATGCGCGCGGCAAAATGGTTTCAATGGTAACAAATCAGTGATCCCAACAGCGAAGAACCTTAAAATCTGTGCTGATAAAAAAGCATTTTGGTATGGTGAACCTTTTTTCAGTGTCCAAATTAAAGCATCACTGCTTAAAAAGATAGTCATTTTGTCTAGTTGGGAGACTAAAAAGAAGTTGTTTTGATAGTTGAAATGACCAGAGCTGCAGTATAAAATCAAGTGAAATCCCTCATAAAAGTTAGTAAAGCCTGTATTTTTGTTACCTGCTAGCAGGTGCATTCGAAGTTCCGGAATGTAAACGATTCTTTTTGAACAAACTGAAAAGTTAAATTCAAATAACAAGTTTTAGATGGTAAACGATAGGTCATCAATTACATTTTGTTTCCTTTTTAAAAGTTGTACAAATATAACCCTTACGATTGACAAAATATCAAACTATCGTTTACACAAAATTTTAAGAAACTCAAAAGTATTGAAAGCCTGGATTGTCATTGCTCAAGACCAACAAAAAAAGGCCCACAATTTGAAAATGTGGATAACTGTAGCCAGTCGACCAATTTATTTTCCTCTTTTAGCCATTGACGCAGTCGGCCACATGCAGTTTTTATATCCAATTGATACACTTTTATACTACACTGATACAATTTTATACCACATTAATACACTTTCATACTAAATTGATACACTTTTATACAATGTTGATACAGTATATATACCACATAAATACACCTTTTACAGAGAAAATTTGTGCAAGCATATACAGTAGGTATACCAAATTCATACAGTATATATAGCATATTCATACACCTTTTCAAATGGATTGAGAAAAATTTGTGCATGTTTTTATGTACATATAGCACATTCAAACAACTCCATATTTTCAAATCAAAGGAAAGGGAGAGTTGATAGAAAGAAAAACAGATAGAGATCGGAAGTGAGGGAAGAGACGAAGAAAGAAATGAGAGAGTTTTTCCAATGAAATTGCCACCAGAAAGCTACATCAATCGCTGATTGTTACTGATACGGCAAAATCGTCGCTGAAAGTCCATCAAAAACGTCAACCAGCC
Organism: Capsicum baccatum var. pendulum; assembly: GCA_030864225.1. Lineage (NCBI taxonomy): Eukaryota > Viridiplantae > Streptophyta > Magnoliopsida > Solanales > Solanaceae > Capsicum > Capsicum baccatum. The sequence continues at coordinate 12,677,739 of CM061550.1, forward strand.
ACCACCCTATCGAAAAATGAACCCAGCTGAAAACCATCAAAAATCGGTCAAATGGATAGAAATGAGGTTTTGAAATTCCTTGGTCATTTTATGTCCTTTTTTTTCTTTTAATTTGTTATTCAGGCCCAGAATGGTACTGAGTAAATGTAAAAGGGCTATAGTTGACCTCATAACATGAGAGTAAGATACATGCAACATGTTTTTCTAGTAGGAAAATTTAGTTAATAAAGGAAACACAAGTCCCTATAATGCAATATACTTTATTTAGTCTCAAATTATTTGGCATGTTTATTTTTTACACATTTTTTAAGAAAAAATTAATAAGAGATACAAATTGAATAATATGATATTATTTAATCTTGATTAGATGAATCTTCTTTTATTAATATGGGTATATTTGGAAAGATAGGATTAATTATCCATTAATTCTTAAACATATCAACTATTTTGAGACAATTTTCTTTAGCAAACTTGCAAATTATTTAAATTTCTAGCAATAGTTAGTCTCGTAGTAAACATTTTTTTCTCGAAATTAGATTATACTCCAAAAGATCATCAGTCTATTTCAGTTAATTACTTGTCTTTCAATACTTTGAGTTCCTCAAATTAGATTTTAATTGCACATGCAACACCGTTATAGGTTTCCTTCTCTTTGGTGAAATCTTGATTTCACTTTTCAAGAAATATTCATTTCTATTGCTGTTAATCTTTTCGTTGACTTATTTGAAAGCATGTCATATTCACTTTTACTTAGTTTAAAAGATTTTTTTTTATAAAAAGAATATCGTTTTAAGGATACAAGAATAATGTTTGAACAAAATAAAACGACATGACCGTGTTATCTCTTCATCTTCAATTATATGAGAACTAATTACTATTATAGGTGATGTGTAATCCTAATAACTGAGGTAAGCCTGTCAAACGGGTCAGGTTGACCCGGCTCGAACCGGTCCACTAAACAAATTCGATTTGGTATGATTTGGCCCGATCAGTCCACCGGCTATAGGGTATCGGGTCTCGAGCTGGATTAATTTTTTTACACGGTTAACCCGGTCCGAACCAAAACTGGTCCAGGCCCGCCGGTTAACCGGTCCGATCCAGCTTGGATAACGTTCTTTTAAAAAAAAAATCGGGATTTTAAATTAGTATATATATCATTATATTGTAGTATATATCTTGTACCATTTTATTTAAAGTAGTACATATATTGAATAGTACGTGTATATGTGTATATATAGAATATAGACTGTAAAGAGTGTATATTTAACGTATACATGTGTATATGTTTTATAAATTAATATGTAACTAAATATATATAGTGTGTGTATTGTAGTATATGTTTTATTTAAAGTAGTACATATATATTGAATGGTACGTATATATGTGTATATATCTTCTATAGACTCTAAAGTAGTATATATTTAACGTATACATGTGTATATATTTTATAAATTAGTATATATATCATTATATTGTAGTATATTTTATTTAAAGTAGTACATATATATTGAATGATACGTATATATTTGTATATATTTTCTAAAGTAATATGTATTTAACGTATACATGTATATATGTTTTATAAATTAGTATATAACTATATATATAGTGTGTGTATATATTGTAGTATATTTTATTTAAAGTATTACATATATATTGAATGGTACGTATATATGTGTATATATCTTCTATAGACTCTAAAATAATATATATTTAACGTATACACGTGTATATGTTATCTAAATTAGTATATAACTATATATATAGTGCGTGTATATATTGTAGTATATTTTATTTAAAGTATTACATATATATTGAATGGTGCGTATATATGTGTATATATCTTCAATAGACTCTAAAGTAGTATATATTTAACGTATATATTGTATATGTTTTATAAATTAATATATATATCATTATATTGTAGTACATTTTATTTAAAGTAGTACATATATATTGAATGGTACGTATATATGTGTATGTATCTTCTATAGACATATGTATGTATCTTCTATAGACATGTATATTTAACATATACATGTGTATATGTTTTATAAATTAGTATATAATTATATATATAGTGTGTGTATATATAGTAGTATATATTTTATAGTATATTTTAAAGTAGTACATATATATTGAATGGTACGTATATATGTGTATGTATCTTCTATAGATGTATATATTTAACGTATATATGCGTATATATTTTATAAATTATTATATATATCATTATATTATAGTATATATTTTGTAGTATATGTTCTATTTAGAGTAATATATATATTTAACTAACGTATAGTCGTATACACGATTACATGTGTAATTGTGTATATGTATATATATTTTTTAAATTCTAATGTAGTATATACTATATATATGATGTATATATATTGTTTAAAGCATTTAAAATGTATATAGGTGGATATATATAGTGTATATTGGAGAAAAAACTTTTTTTTTTGGTTTTTGATTGGTTTTGACCGGATTTTTAACCGAGTTTAGGTGGGTTGGACCGGGTTGATTAAGTGGGCCGGTTCAGGGTTGTTTTTTAAAGGCAAAATCACCATCTGGACCCCTGCACTATGTCGGTTTTGTAAGTTGTACACTTTTACTTACATGTTTGCCATCTTAACTCTTGAACCCATCAAAAAATAATATTTTGCACCCTTCGATCGTTGACCTTGCCTACGTGGCATTGAAATGGTGACTAAGACAAAGAGAGTGTAGCCACTCGCCCGGGGGTGAGAGTGGGGGTTAATTTTTGCCAATTTTAAATTAAAATAATTTTTTTACAATAATATTAATATTAAATTTTTTTTTTAAAAGGGATCTTTTTTCCCTCCATATTTTTAAATTTAAAAACATTTTTAAAAATTTTAAGAAAATTTTAAAATATTTATAAAAAATTTAAAATAATTTTAAAATATTTTTAAAATATTAAAAATAATTTATTTATTTTTTATTTATTTTTTAAATACAAAAGGGTCCTTTTTTTTCCTCTATCTTTTTTAATTTAAAAATATTTTTAAAAATTTAAAAATAATTTAAAAATATTTTAAATTTTTTTGAAAAAACTAAAAATATTTTTTTTCCTCCCCACGCACCCCAACCCGTCCCCACCCATCCCCATCCCCACCCCCACACCCTACCCAGCCCCATCCCCCACCCCACCTCAACACCAGTCCAGCCCTTCCCCACCCCCCACACCTCACCAGCCACGTCTAGCCCTTCCCACCCCACCCAGCCCCCACACCCCTCCCAGCCCCGTCCCCACCCTAGCCCCCATACCCTACCCCAACACTCTTCCAGAACCCCCTCCCCCACGTGTACTTTTTATTTTTAATTTGAATTTTCTCTCTCAATTCAATTCTTTTCATTTTAAAATTAAAATTAAAATAAATCTTTTTATTTTTGGGGGGATTAAAATTAAAATTTAAATTTAAATTGAAAAGTGAGTGATAGTGAATATTGAAAAAAATTAGTGAATTTCGCTTGAAAAAAATTAAAATCTTTGTGAATTTGTTAAAAATATTCAAATTTAAAAATAAAAAATTTATTATGTTTGTATATATGAATTTATAGTTAAAAATTTAAATTAGTTGGAGAAGAATTTTAATTATTTGAAATGGATTTGATGTTTAGTTTTCAAGCAAAAATAAAAATATGATTATTCAATTTTTTCTACAATTTATAATTTTTTTTTATTTAATTAAATTAATTTTAATATTTAATTTGTTATTTAGCATTTTAAAAATGACTTGGAGTTTAATGTAATATTTTTTTTTAGATGACGTGGTAGACGTGGCATGCGTGACAGCTGACGTGGGGGAGAGTGTGTTACACTCACCAAAAAAGGGTTTAAAATGTTGTTTTTTAGTGGGTTCAGGGGTCTAGATGACAAACATGTATGTAGAAGTATTCAACTTACAAAACCGACATAGTACAGGGGTCCAGAAGGTCATTTTGCCTTTTTTAAATAATTACTGTTGGGCCCGAAACCAGGCCGGCCCATTTAACCAGGCCTGAATTCGGACCGGCCCACAACCCGGCTAAAATTCACGGGCCGATTTCGAATTGACCTGGCCCGGCCCACTTAACACCCTTAAACTGAGGTACGCACAAGTAGCAGAGACAAAATCAAACCCAATCAAGCTAATCCGTTCAAATTTGAATTGATTATTGACCCATCAATTTATTAGCACAACCCATTTCAATCCGACGTATTTTAATCCATTAAAAATTGACTTGATATATAATGCGAATTGATTTTTGAGAAAATCTTATTAAAATATCATTGCTATATATAGTATATCAACTCTTAAAAAAATAAACAGTTATACAACAATATAATATTTTGTTAGTCCCGAAATTATATTTACACATCTTTTAAATAAAAAACTAAATATAAATAGTGGCCTAACAAGAGATGTTTATGCAAACCAAACTTAGGGGTAGTTTGGTTGGAAATTTAGTTATGATGGGATTAGTTATCCGGAATAAGTTATGATGAGATAAGTTATACTGGAATTAGTTATGTTGAGATTATTTTTTGTTGAGTGTTTGATTTATTTTATTCAAAGTAATATGAATGGTATAGTTTCTAAGAATAAAGTAATTGATTACCAAAATACCCTCCATCTTATTTAACTATTTATATATATATATATATATATATATATATTTCTTTTATATAGAAGAGCTGGTTTCGACTAGCTCTTTGTGGGTTTACTTTTTTACCTCCATTATTTATTATATTACATCCTAATTGTTCTGTGATTTATTATATTATTTCTAATTAATTATTACAAGTCATTTATATATTAGAATTAATAATATTTTTTTATTATATTATTTCTAATTAATTATTATAAGTCATTTATAGAAAATTAATAATATTTAATTAAAAAATAGATATTTATAACGTTTATTTTAGCTGCTTTAACCGTGATTTTACTATATTATCCCTAATTAATTATCATAAGTCATTTATGTATTAAAAAATTAATAATATTTTATTCAAAAGTTAAATTACTATATTACCCCCTATCATTTACTATATTACCCCTAATTGCTCCGTGATTTACTATATTATCCCTAGTTAATTATTATAAGTCATTTATATATTAGAATTAATAATAGTTTTTATTATATTATCTCTAATTAATTATTATCAATTATTTATATATTAGAATTAATAATATTTAATTAAAAAAATAGATATTTATGACGTTTGTTTCAGCTGCTTTAACCGTGATTTTACTATATCATCCCTAATTAATCATTATAAGTCATTTATGTATTAAAAAATTAATAATATTTAATTAAAAATAGATGACATGTCCCTGCACTGGTTTTGACCAGTGCTTCATCATTTACTATATTATCCCTAATTGCTCCGTGATTTACTATATTATCCCTAATTGATTATTATAAGTCATTTATCTATTAGAATTAATAATTTTTTTATTATATTACCCCCAATTAATTATTATAAGTTATTTACATATTAGAATTAATATATTTAATTAAAAACTAGAAATTTATGACGTTTGTTTCAACTGCTTTAATCGTGATTTTACTATATCATCTCTAATTAATTATTATAAGTCATTTATGTATTAAAAACTAATAATATTTAATTAAAAATAGATGACATGACTGTCTATATTACCCCTAATTGCTCCGTAATTTACTATATTATGCCTAATTAATTATTATAAATTATTTATATATTAGAATTAATAATATTTTTTACTACATTACCCCTAATTAATTATATTATAAGTCATTTGGTTTCGACCACTGCTTCATCATTTACTATATTACCCTTAATTGCTCCATGATTTATATATTACCCCTAATTAATTAATTATTATATGTCATTGATATATTAGAATTAATAATATTTTTGTATATATTACCCCTAGTTAGTTATTATAAGTCATTTATATATTAGAATTAATAATCATTAATGAAAAAAATAGATATACGACGTTTGTTTCAACTGCTTCTGCCTATATTACCCCTACTTGCTACGTGATTTACTATATTACCCCTAATTAATTATTATAAGTCGCTTATATATTAAAGTTAATAATATTTTTTTACTATATTACTCCTAATTAATTGTTATAAGTCATTTATATATTAGAATTAATAATATTTAATTTAAAAAATAGATATTTATGGCGTTTGTTTCAGCTTCTTTAACCGTGATTTTACTATATCATCCCTAATTAATTATTATAAGTCATTTATGTATTAAAAAATTAATAATATTTAAAAAAAAAGATGACATGTCTTTCTATATTACCCCTAATTGCTCCGTGATTTACTATATTATCCCTAATTAATTATTATAAGTCATTTATGCATTAGAATTAATAATATTTTTTACTATATTACCCCTAATTAATTATTATAAGTCATTTATATATCAGAATTAATAATATTTAATTAAATTAATGTACATTTATGTTTGTATCTCATCATTATCAAATTTTAGTGCTAAAAAATATTTATAGTGTTGGGCCCATGCTGACACGGGCCATGCATCTCTAGTATATATATATATATATATATATATATATATATATATATATATATATATATTTCTTTTCAAACTTTAAATATTTATTCTTAAAAATAAAAATTTCATTTTATTTAGCTTGATTTTCGTGTGTGTGCATTTTCATTGATTATATCACGTGTATTTTAAAAATAAAACTTGATCTTATTTAGCTTTAATTTTTTTGCCTGTGCCTTTCCATGATTATGCCGTGTTTTTTTTTAAAAAAACTTACTCTATCTTATTTATCTTGAAATAAAAACCTCCAACTTAAGTTTGTTTAAAGTAAAAGGGGATTTGTTGTTTATGTCACTTCATTTAAACACATATCACTCATATAATAGTTTATTAAAATTCATTTTAATTGATATATACAATATCAATTTTCAAGTGATTAAAAAACTATTTAATTTAAAATATGTAATTCAACAATGGAGTCGACATTTTTATTATTTTTAGAGAAATTAAAATATATAAATAAGCATAATAATTATTCAAATAAATTTAACGTATAATATATTAATAATATATGTGTGTGAGAGAGAGAGAAATGAAAATCATAGGGTTTGAGGATATTTTTGTCATTTTATAATTTTATACCAAGGATAAATTAAGTTGGGATAGTAATCCCACCATATCTATGGATAACTTATCTCGGGACTAATTATTACAACAACAACAACAAACTCAATATATTCCCACATCGTGGGGTTTGGGGAGGGTAGAGTGTATGCAGTTCATACCACTACCTCTAAAGAAGTAGAGAGGTTGTTTCCGATAGACCTCCGGCTCAAGACAAAGGATAGTATATAAAACATCAAAGGTATGGAACACGATAAAAACATAGGCACGACATCCACAAAAAATTGTACATCGCCAATCAAAGAACACCGAAATCCTCCTACCTACTGACTACGACTCATCCACCCACCCTATCCCTCTATCCTAATATTTTTCCTCCATATCTTCCTATCTAGGGTCATGTCCTCAATCAGCTGTAATCGCTCCAAGTCACGTTTAATCACTTCCCTCCAGTATCTCTTCGGTCTACCCCTACCCCGCTTGAAACCATTCAAAACCAACCTCTCACACCTACAAACTGGGACAGAACTAATTATTAGTCCCGGAATAAATTATTCGAATATTGACAATCAAACGAGTGATTAAAATTTTTATCCCGAAATTATTTGCCTTAATACCGCACGCAAACGACCCCTTAAGGTTTAATTCAGGAGGATGGTAATAGAGAAAGTCTAGATTACTGTCTTGATTGTTAGTTATCAAAGCTCGTTATAAAAGTAGATGAAGTAAAAATGACCAATTTGTTATTCAGGCTCAGAATATTAATTGTTCAGTCTGTACTCCTTAAATTTATATATTTAAATTGCAACATGGTTTTCTAGTATATCCGCAATTACAAAATTAGGCTACTCCAAGAGATCATCACTGTAGCTCAATTAATTACTTGTTTTTTTTAAATTGAATTCCTTAAATTCTGGATCAAATAGCTAGTAAGAGGAATATATTGAGTATTTATGAAAGGCGTATTAACTATATCAATAAAATTGACAAATATAATATTTGAAATATCATCAATTAAAATCGATTTAATTTAACTTTTTAAACATATACACCTTTTAAAGTAGAGAAAATGGTCAAAAGCCCCCAACCTTTATCTCAAATCTCAACTACACACTTATACTTTGCAAAGGTCCTATGACCCCCTTGAACTATTTTAAAATGAAATTATTACCCCCAACGCTGACATGGCAAGAGAGTGTGTTTCACTCTCTTTAAAAGAGAGTTAGAACGAAAATAATTTCTTAAAAATTTATTTTTAATATTTCTTTAAATAAATATATATAATTTTAATTATTATTTTTATTTCTTCTTCTTTAATTTTTCTTCTTCTTCTTCAATGACATCCAATAACTCATCAATGACCTTTCTTCTTCTTCTTCTTCTTCTTCTTGGTACTTTATTTTTTATAAAAATCTACACGGCACCAGCAGAGATATTATTTGACGAAGTTATACCACCTAATTATGATAAAATTAGATTTAGATATCCACCAAAATATTATAAATATAATTCAAATGAATAAAAAGCAAAAATACAAAGAATTAAGAAGAAAATTATATAGCAAAATATTTAGTAAAAAATGAAGAAATAAAAAATGATAATGATATATGTTTTTTATCTTCTTCATTATAATTATATTCTATATAAATTAGCTTCTGCTCCTGTATCTATCATAGGCGTATAATATCTACAGTTACTGGGAAAACAGATAAAAATAAATACATGGAAAATAAAAAATATATAAAATTTCTTAATAAAAATATGCAAAAACATATTATTTTTCGAATAATTCTACTATAAAGTAACTAATATGCCGTGGCGGGGAGTAACCAAAGTCGAGGCGCTGTTTAAAAATATTGAAATAATAGATATTAAGAAGTTTTTTTTATACGGATGTAAGAACTTTTTGTACATTTCTCATTCTATAAATAAGAATCTCCTTTACTTTTTATATCATTTATTTCTTTATAATAATCCTGTAGTAACTGCTGAGTTACAAATTTCTGTATAATAATTTATTCTTTTTTGCAACATGCTAAATTTCTTATTAATGTTTTTAGCTAGAGATTGTAAATTACCCAAAAATCCAAAAAATAAACAAATATCCGAAATAAAAATAGAAAATACAGAATATATGCAAATAGATTATAAAGCTAGGAATGTAAAAGCACAAATATGGGATAAGATATTGACAATAGAAGAAATTTATAATTATGAACTAATATCAAAAGATATACTTTTAGGAATGCCATTTTTAGATAAACTAGTACATGTAACAGTTTATATAACATAAAAAACTCACTACGAGAAGAACCTGTTCCGGTAGCTTTGATATTTCTGAGGTTTGTGGATATATGACAAAACAATTATTAGATAATAATATAAACATAACAGATGCACCAGAATACATAGAAAAAACACTAATAGGATCAGTAAAATTATGGTTCTTAAATAACATGTTCTTTGGTCACTACTAGCATGGTAATTCGGAAAACATATACGGAAATATTAACAAAGTTTTTTATGTTATATAAACTGTTACTTGTACTTTTTTCTAAATTTTCTAAGGTTTTTTCTATCCAAATTAACTTTTCTTTCTTTTCTTATTTTTAATTCTTTACGTTTTTCAGAGATAAATTGTTTTAATTCTTTGTATTTTTGCTCTTTATTCATTTGAATTATATTTATAATATTTTGGTCAAGTCTTTCTTTTTCACCTAACCTAATCTAAAGACTTTGAAAATTTCTATTTTACATTAACTCTATAATAAATGCTACAAAGCTAAATCAAGCCTAGTTAAAACTTGCTACGAATATGGATTACTTAGTACCGTATATACCACGGACGGAACTGGTACGCTGGTGGCTAACAAAGAAAATACAAAATTCATCTCAGATTACTATATACTAGATTATTCTTAAAAGAATAACTTATTAAAACAAAATCTAAGAAATAACCACGCACAAAAAAGAATAGATTCATCAGTTATAAACTTAACTATTTTAACTAAATCTTCTAACACGTATCTTACTTCCGTATCTTTTAAATTACTGAGCTCTGATACCATTTGGAGGGGGGTGCGGATAACTAAGCTGATAAATAGATTTATAAATAGATTTATTATAATGAAGAAGATAAAAAACAAGTTCAGAAAATAAAATTACTTTGCAAGGATTTACCAAAATTAGCTTTGTAGCATTTATTATAGAGTTAATGTAAAGTAGAAATTTTCAAAGTCTTTAGATTAGGTTAGGTGAAAAAGAAAGACTTGAGCAATAATGGAGATACATCAGATATGACAAAACCACTAGTAACAAAAAGAATAATTAATAAAGAAATAAATGATATAAAAAGTATTTTATTGTCTTCCGATCGACATAGCTCTGCACATTGCTGCTTCTGCTCCTGTATCTATCATAGGCGTATAATATTTACTGTAATATCCTTCTACTGCTCTTTATTCATTTGAATTATATTTATAATTACGAAATTGAAATGATAAATGCCACAGCACAAATATAAATTACTTATTGAATTTGTTTCATAACTCATTCTTTTTTATGAGCTCGATGACCTAACTACTCTTATAAATATTTATTATGTAAAAACTACTGAAGATACAATAGAATTAGTAGTATTTATTTTGTCATATCTGCTGTATCTCCATTATTGCTTTTATTAATATTTCTGTACCTCCGAGGTGTACATATTTTATTGGATCTCCTTTACTTTTTATATTTTTTCAATAATTCTATAGGTGTTAATTTAGTTGTTGTTGATGCTGCTCCTTCCATAGGTTTATTAGCTCTTAATACTTTTTTACTATTTTCAGTTAAATTTGAAAACCATAATTTTACTGATCCTATTAGTGTTTTTTCTATGTATTCTGGTGCATCTGTTATGTTTACAAAGTTGTTACGTAAAAGATAACATTAGCTTTGTAGCATTTATTATAGAGTTAATGTAAAGTAGAAATTCACAATAAAATGAATAAAGAAGAATTTATAATAGATGAAAAAATATATGAAAATCACGAAGGATCAAAAATAAAAATAGTATTTTCTAATCTAGGAAGAAGGTATAAGAAAATAGGAGAACATTTATATTTAATGTTAGAAAAAGAAGAAATTTGTAGCTTTCTTTTCTTATTTTTAATTCTTTACGTTTTTCAGAGATAAATTATTACATTTTGAACATCTGTGGTCTGGGTATTTGTGTCCAATAGTTTTGCAATATCTGGTCAATAATTCTTCTGAAATAAATTTTCTTCTTCTTCTTCTTCTTCTTCTTCTTCTTCTTCTTCTTCTTCTTCTTCTTCTTCTTCTTCTTCTTCTTCTTCTTCTTCTTCTTCTTCTTCTATAATTATTATTTTTCTTTCTTCTTCAATGGCATCCAAGAACTCATCAATGACATTCTTCTACTTCTTCTTCTTCTTCTTCTTCTTCTTCTTCTTCTTCTCCTGCTCCTGCTCCTTCCGAGTCTTCTTCTTCTTCTTCTCCTTCTCCTTCTCCTCCTCCTCCCCCTCCTCCTCCTCCTCCTTCTCCTCCTCCTCCTTCTTCTTCTTCTTCTTCTTCTTCTTCCGAGTCTTTCGAGTCTTCTTCTTCTTCTTCTCCCGCTCCTTCTCCTTCTCCTTCTCCTTCTCCTTCCGAGTCTTCCGAGTCTTCTTCTTTTTCTTCTTCTTCTTCTTCTTCTTCTCCTTCTCCTTATCCTTCTCCTTCTCCTTCTCCTTCTCCTTCTCCTTCTCCTTCTTCTTCTTCTTCTTCTTCTTCTTCTTCTTCTTCTTCTTCTTCTTCTTCTTCTTCTCCCCCTCCCCCTCCTCCTCCTCCTCCTCCTTTTTTTTTTCTTCTTTCGAGTCTTCCGAGTCTTCTTCTTCTTCTTCCGAGTATTCTTCTTCTGAGTCTTCTTCTTTTGAGTCTTCTTCTTCTTTCGAGTCTTCTTCTTCTTCCTCCGAGTCTTAACCTGTAATCATCAATAATTGAATTGTAAAGTAAGTTACCAGAGTAAAGCATAGAAATAACTTCAGTAGTGTTTATGTTGATCACAATTGGTAGAAGGTTATGATCCCCCAATAGTTTGAGGCCTTCCCTGAGAGCTAACAACTCCATTTGGTTATTAGTGGCCCATTGAAAGCTTTTAGTAAAACCCAGTACCCAGATCCCTATAGTATTACGAATTACACCACCAATCCCACCTTTACCAGTATTCTCTAGGCATGAACCATTAATGTTTAGTTTATAGTGATTCTCAGGAGGGGGAGGCACTTGATAGAAACATCATTATAGGGAGCTGATGGGTTGGGGGGTTTAATAAGCAAGGTGAATTCCATTGCTTCAGTATGGGTCAAGGTGAAAGAAGGTTTATCTTTTTTTTTTTTTTTTTATCAAAGGAGTTATGGTTCCTATTTTTTTAAATTGCCCAAAGGGCAAAGGGGAGCATGGTATGCCACTGTAACAAGGTATCAATTTTTTTTAATCCAACATAGACCAAGTAGTGGTCCATATTTCTAGGTAGAGTTCCTTGATGGAGATTCTTAATCCACCATGATTGGTGCAAAGGAGACTATGCCAGAAGTCTAGAATAATAGGTCACTCTTAGAAAATGTGAGTGATATCTTCCTTGGGATTGTTGCAGATGTCACAATTAGAGGTGATGGGAATGCCCATTTTATGCAATTTAGCTTTAGTAGGCAGCCTATTGTGCTGAGCCAGCCAAAGAAAGGACCTAATTTTAGAAGGGCAAGGAGACTTCCAAATACACCCAAAGGAGACAGGACTTGAAGGCTTGGGTTGATTTTGAATGCCAGGGATAATGTTTTAAGCACTTCTGCTAGAGAAGTGGCCATTGCTATTATGGCTCCAGATCATTTTGTCCTTTTAGAGATTGGGATTAGAGTGGAAGGAGTTCTAGATCCCATTGGTGATGGTCAAAGGGAGTTGAAATGAGAGGTTGGAGAAGTCTGAAAGATCTTTTTTCCATACCTCAGACTCCTTCTTCCTATCTTGGTCCACACTTAAGAGTCCAACAATCAGACTTCTAAGAGGACCAGAGTTAGGGATCCAACTGTCATACCAAAAACTAATGCTATCCCCTTTGTGGACAAGCTAGTGAGCACCATGAAGATAGTATCTCCATCCACTGGTGATACTCTTCCAGGTTCTAGACGCTGAAGGGTTATAGTGAGATTGGAGTGTGCTATATTTGGTCCTAAGGATCTTTTACCAGAGGCAATCAGTATTGAGGGAGAACCTCCAAGCCAAAGCAGTGAGCATGGTGTTATTTTTATGATTAGCCTTTTGGAGGCCCAACCCGTCATCCCTTTTAAGCTTAATTAAAGTGTTCCAACCAACCATATGCATTTTCTTCTTTTCCATGGTTGTACCTCAAATGAAATTCCTCTAGACTCTATCTAATAATGATAGAGTCTTGTTTAGTAAGGTTTTAACGAGACACATTATCTATCAATTAGACATTTGAGGGTTTAGTAGGGTTTTAACGAGACACATTATCTATCAATTAAACATTCGAGCGGGAGTGTTATAAATGTATTTACATTATAGTGAATGTCTATCAAGATATAGATAAGATCTATCAAGATCTAATAAGATCTATCAAGATCTAATAAGATCTATCAAGATCTAGTATCGAGATCTAGTTGATATCTATCAGGATTTGAAGTATTTGTATTTTAGTCAAAAACTAGGAGTATTTTCCCCTATAAATAGAGGGGCTTTGTTCATTGTATTCTCAAGAATCTTATGATCTTTCATACCTAAAGAGAAATAAAGAAGTCTCCCCTTTTCTTTCTCTATTTATTCTTGTTATTCTTTATATTTCATAATATATATATATATGTATGTATGTATGTATGTATGTATATATATATATATATATATATATATATATGTATGTATATATATATATATATGTATGTATATATATATATATTTTATTAATTTTATTTCCTTTGTTGAATGAATTTTCAAATTTGTAATATATATATGTCCATATCAATCACACTTCACATTAAATTTATTTCCTTATTTTGTTTGAATGAATATTTTTCAGATTTGTAATACATATTTTCATATTAGTCATGTTCTTATATAAATTTTAGTAATATTTCCCTTTTTAATGTATTTTTAGATGTTTAGATTATGAAATATACATGTTCATACAGTCATATCTGTCACCTTTGATCCATTAATTTCTTTTCCTTTGTTGACTGTATTTTCATAATTTATGATAGACCAAATTGCTCTTGAATATTTTGTATCCGGAAGATGATAGCTAAAGGGCTGATTTCAAAATACGTATTTATGAAATTAAAAATGGAGACAATTAATTTAGATTAAATAATTAAGTCACAACGCTTAAAAAACTTCTTTAGGTACTCTACCATTAGTTTTAAAGAGGAGATGTTATTTAGTTGCATTCAAAACAAAAATCCAAAGTTTGATTAGTTTTGATTTGGTTTTAAATTTTAAAAACTAACAAAATTTGGTTTATTTTTCATTCGTATGTATCAAAATTTTAAAATTTTCTATATGTTAAAAGCATTCTTGGTTCTTAATCAAAGGGTTTGTTTGGTCATGTGATATTAAATCATTTGAGATGAAATTGAAATTTTGTTTGGACATGTATATAATGTGGCTTTATTAAGTTGTAATATTTTTTCTTACAAACATAAAAAAACTTCATGAGTTGTGATAACTATCAAAATTTTCCTCAATTCTTATATAATCTTACCAAATAAACAAAAGTTCACAAATAAATTAGTAAATATGATTGGTAGATATAAATATATACCAACTATGGATCTTTTTGTATGGAATATAGATTATCTTCATGTTCGTTTTATAGATAAATGCTTGCGATTACAAACTTTCAAGGTTGCATAATTTATAACGATCCACTAATCAATAATAATAATAATAATTAGTTATTCTTTAACATAATCCTTTCACACGATACAGATAATCTCTTCATATGGTCATGATTTTTATTTTCATTTTATTTTTGTAAAATTTAAAATGATGATTTTTCTTATAATTATAAACTTATGGGTCACATTTTGTATTTTAAAAAGTTGTGATCATTATTTGAAGTCTCAAATCATGATTTTTTGAGAATGTGAAATTTAATCTCATGATTTGAATTCATTAGATAAAATCACATATCCAAACACCTACTAAGTGAGAGTTTGGCTTAACTTATAAGTTGGTCAAAATAGCTTATAAGCTATTTTTTGCTTAAAAAAGTGTTTGACAAATTTTACAAGTGCTTTAAAAAAGTTAATTTTGACTTTTTTTAAGCCAAAAACAAGAAGTATCAAATCCTAACTTATTTTTTCTAGCTTATAATCTATTCATATTTGACCAAGTAATTAGTTGACTTTTTTGCCCTTATAATTTTAATTTATTGGTGCCCTTATAATTTTCGTTTATTGGTGTTCGGTTGGCGGGAAAGAAGATTTACTTGTCTGAATGAAAAGTTAACATTTCTCTTCACATAAGCAAGTTAGCATAATTTGGTTTATTCCTTAGTGGACAATTAATGTGAAGAGAATAATTAGTGGATAATTAATTGGACAAAATATGTAATATTTCTCTTCACATTTCTCTCAAACTATACCAAGGACAAAACATGCAACATTTCTCTTCACATAAGCAATTATACTAACTGTTGGCCAATTATCACAATTGTCCAAATTCTCTTCACATTTCTCTTGCCCATCTTTATTAATTTCAAAGTTCAAACTTCGATTTACACAAATACTTATAACGTTTGGATGGATGTGTCATTTTCTAATGCCATTATATAATGTCAAATATAAAATATTTTACCATTATATCACGATAAATTCAACAACGCAATATAAGAAAATTAAAATAATATTTGAAATAAATATTATTTTCAAATATTATTTACATAACCATGAAGAAACAAATAATCTATTAATTGCACATCAACGTTATACGAAATCTTAACATAACCATGAAGAAACAAATAATCTTTTAATATATAACTATCTTTTTCAAATACAAACATTCAACACTTAGACTCTTAAAAAAATGATTTTTAGCGCACAAATTAATAGTCATTCATGAAAATATTTCAGATATTTTGACCAAAAAAAAAAGCTTAAAAACATTATTTACCAAACACATCAATAATTTTTTTTCAGTTTCAGAACTTTTATCCAAACACTTAACTGCTTATTTTTAAAACTAGTTTAGGATACGTGCGTTGCATGTGTATTCAATGTTAAAGAAGAAAGTTGTGTGTATAAAAAGAACAAACTCATTATATTCGAATCAATGAATAGATGACTTTAATAATAGGAGAAAAGGTGCGAAATACACCTAAACTTTGGAGAAATTTCCTCTAACATGCCTCAATTTTGTGGGGGTCCTATGACCCCTCCCCCTCCCCCCCAGACTATTTATTATTGTATTTTTATGGCATATATTTGTTAGCTGAACCACTGCGTGAATCACGTACATTGAGCACGTCAGGGTCTGAATAGGACCTTTGTGGTAATAAATAGTGCAGGAGGTACATAGGAACCTCACAAAGTTGAGGTATATTACAACAAATTTCACCAAAGTTTAGGTATATTTCAAATTTTTTACTCTTAATAATATATAGATAGTCCGACCTCTCTATAACAATCCCTGATTATTGTCACACCCCTTTTTAACTCCAAAAGAATTGATTTTAAGGTCGAAAGGGTTTTTATTATTAAAGTGACAAAATGAAGATTTTTTCGAAAAGGATTCATTTTACAATAACTCAGAGTCGTCACTTGGCATAATCCGGTGTGCCAAGTCACCTTTGGAAAATCCTTTTCAAAACATGACTCTTGAAACTGGTTTGCGAACAGATATTTCGGCTAAGGAATTCTGTTGACCGAGGGGAAGGTGTTAGGCACCCCTCGATCCCGTGGTTCGACCACGGTCGCTTGATGGAGCATATCGGCTAATTTTGACACTAAGAATGTATAAACCACATACACAAGCATCCAAACAAACGAAACAAAATAAATTCAAAACATAGTGTTCAGTCCAATTATGCAGTCCAAAATAAATAAAAATGCAAAAATAAATCCTATCTAACCTACACTAATCCTAACTATGCTCCCGTGCTTTACCTGATGCCTCAGGCTTTCATCACGAACGTCTTCCGCCAACACAGTATGTCGGGACATTTCCCGGTGAATAAATACATGAAACCTCGAGGCATTCCCCAGCCCAATGCATACATTTGAATCAAGTTCGATAAACTAGAAAATATTCACTACACATTCAAATTTTCAACATTCAATGATATCCCTAAATTCGCCTACCCGAACCTAACTTTTTCTATTAAGCTCTCGGCCTAAAATATGCTCCTATCGAGTTTACAAACATTCCGAATTAAACAAAACATCAATAAACAAAAATTAAAATAAATTCACCCTTTTTATCAATTTCTCAATTCCACCCCAAATTTCATTGTCTAACATGCTTAAACCAATTCAATACGCAATCCACGAATCAAGTTTTCATATCCAAATCCAACATCAACCAACACACAACGAAAAGTTAAGCATGCCAAACGCACCAATCACTCATAATTACGTAAAAATTAAAAGGGAGAGAATATAGAATTGGACCTGAATGCCGCTTTCAAAATCAATGTATTATTTCGATTAACTCCCGTAGAATCCGTGTCCGAAACCTCGAGTAGAACCTCAACAAAACGAGAAACCAAACTTCGGTATATTTTTTTTAATTTCTATTTTCCACCAACCCGAATCAAATCGCGAAGTAACGATAAAACCGTACCTGAATTCGCATACCCGTCACTGTTCGCGACACTGTTCACGGCACTGTTCACTGTCACTGTTCAACGTCACTGTTCATGACACTCCCATCGTCCAGACCTTTTTCTCTCTTATTTTTTTTTCTCTCGCGCGATTCCCTTTTCTCTCCCTCGGTTTTTCTGTTCTTGTGAGGAAGATGATGGGTGGAGAATTGTTGTTGTGTGTGTGTGGATTGTTATCTTGCTCTCAAAGATGGAAGAAAAATGGAGGATTTTTTTTTTGTTCTTGTGAGGAAGATGATCTGGTGATTGTTGTTATTGTGGAGAAAATGATGATGAAAGAATGAGCCTCTCCCTTTTTCCCTTTTAGAATTTTTCTTTATATTTTTTATTTAGTTTTTCTTTTTCTTTATTTACTATCCCACGAGGAAGCATATAATTGGTGGCTTGTGGGAATAAGTGTGTGGCATGTGGAAAAGTTAGTGTGGCATGTGGAAAGATTAGGGTGGCGTGTGGAAAAATGAGTAGGACGTGTGCAAAATGAAAAATGAAAAGTGAGGTGTTGAGGTGGCATAGTGAGGTGGCAAAGATGCTATTTATTTAATTATTTTCAATTCTTTTTGGGAAGAAATTATCAATTAAACGAAAGTATGGTAAGGTGAATAAAATAAAAATAAAAATAAAAATAAAAATTAAAATTAAAAATAAAATAAAATAAAATAAAAATAATTAAAATATTTTTGGGAAAGGACAAAATTACGTGTCTACATCATGCCCCCGTTGGATGTAAACACATGGTGTTTTCATACAAAGCAGTAGACAACGAGACATAATTTTATCCTGACCATTATACAAAAGCACGAAGCACGAGGAAGGAGGAAAACCAGGTCTTGACTTAGGATATCCTACCTACTCAAGTTATGAGGGAATTGAGTGACAGTTATCTCAAAGGATTGGAAGGAGATGGACTATGCCGAGTTGGAGAGTCGAGTGAGGTTCCATCGAGGTTCCGATCCGCGGTTCTGTCATTACATCAAAATAAAAATTACAAGTTAAAAAATAAATGAAATTACAAAATCCTATCTATGCAGCTTTCCTTGACTCTTGACTTGCTACTTCATCACCCTATTCTTCAGCGGGCTCCTGACTTGCAATTTCATCACTTATTGCCTAGTTTTCAATAGCTTCACCTTGTTGCTTAACTTTTCATTTATTCGCCTTGTGCTTCGGGCGGGCTCCAGACTTGCCATTTTATCACCCTGTGCTTCGGGCGGGCTCCTGACTTGCAATTTCATCAACTTGTTGTTTGGCTTTCCATTGTTTCACCTCATTGCTTAACTTTCAATTTCTTTACCCTATTCTTTAGGCGGGCTCCTGAAATCACATCAAAACTAAAAAGAAAATTATTCCAAACAAAGATTATTATAAAGAGGCTTCATTTGTCAGAAAAGTGAAGTTCCAAACACAAGAATTAAATTTTGCCCCAGTTATCATCAAAGGACTTTTGTGAAAGTCACATCATTATAGGTATCAAGGAGAATGACTCAACTAAAAGGTACGTCTTATAGGTGTCATACCCTATTTTTACCTACGGTCAAAACGAGCACGACATTATGGACTCTAAAGAAATAAATTATGTATAGAGTCGCCACCTAATTTTTAAGGAAAAATAAGGAAACCTATTTATGTATGACTTGTGTTCTAATCTACGAACCAGTTTAGATTCTAGGTAAGGGTTCAAATTATTCCGAAGGGAAGGTATTAGGCACCCTTCAGAATCCACAAATGTGGTTCCCGACCAAACTTATGTTTATTAAAAGAAAGAGGAAAAATCAATGTTTATAAATACAAATTTGAAATATGCTTTAAAATAATATAAACAATTTATATATAAAGAATGTGTAAATTGCATATGTTATCGTAAAAATATGTGTATAAAAAGTGTATGAAAATAAATAAAAATACATGAGAATATGTATGGAAAAATGAAAAGATTAAATAAAGAAACTTTTGTTCAAACAAAAAATTACGTAACATTTTTAGTGTAAAAATATGAATTATTCTATTAAATATCTAAATTAATTCAATTCTTTTAAATAGTAACGGTCTAAATTTGCCTAACGCCTGATGAAAGTTGCGTAAATAAACAATATCCCTGCCAACACCCCAAAAATAAAGATTTCACTATAATTTAATATTTGTACAAATGTGAAAGTATAAAAATACAAACATAAAAATTAAAGTCTTCTTTGAATGCTATTCCCGGTGAGTATCCTCAATAACCTGTACAAATACTTGTAAATAAAATGTTAGTAACAAATAAATAATTATAAAAAGGCATGTGTACATATATGTATTTGAAAATATAATTTTGTTGAAAAGCGGGCTCAGATAAAACTTTTTTTTTTTTTACTTTTTTTTTTTAAATATAAAGATTTCATCATTGCCCAAAATATTTATTTTTACAACGTATTTATATACATAATATCCGCCTTTTATTTGTAAAGGCCTCGAAAATCGACGGAAAATTTCTTCATCGGCCAATATTGATAGTATTTATAATTTCTATAATAGCAATAATAAAGTAACCTAATAATGCTTGTTATAAAAGAACTCAAATGCAAAAACAACTAATAAATAATGATATAAAGAATGCAAAAAATATTTGGGAATTAAAATAGTGATGATATATTTAATAAGAGCATTCTACCAAATTAATAAAAAATGAAATCATGAACATTGCAACGAAGAAAGGGGTAAATATAGTCACTAAGAACATTGTGAAAAGTTTATTAAGATGCGGGCAAATAAAAACACAACTGTGCAACTAAACAAGAAACAAAAAAAAAAAAATTGCAAAAGAATAATAAATCAAACACCAAATCATATTAAATATTTAAACAAATAAATGAAATAAATACTTTCTGACAAGATCTAGAAATATGCATACTACTAATAATATCAATCACAAATAGCTAAAAAAAAGAATGCTAAAAAATCATAAGCAGACGACGATGAAAGTATATATATACGGTGTACTCCGACATGCTTTTTTTTTTTTAATATATATATATATATATATATATATATATATATATATATATATATATATAATAAATAAAAAATATAACTATCTTGAAAAAATATATCATGCTATAAATAATTAAAATTATACTACGCTATAATGAATTGCATTGCTCTGTTGTATATGTACGCAGATGACTGCACAAAAATATTAAAATTATAATAAACTGATAAATTTTTTAAAATTTATGAAATTAAGTGTGTGAATATTTGTGGTGTTGTAGTAAAATAAAATAATTATGTTAGGTGGTAGGTGAAATGTTAGGTGGGAAAGAGATAGGTGGGGTAGGGGACAGAGAGGTAAAAATGAGTAAATATTAATTATTCGGGGATGGACAAAATTACGTGTCTATAATGTACAAGTTAATCAATAGTATGTTACTATTCACCATACGTCACTATTCATCGTACGTCACTATTCATCGTAGTTACTATTCAACAGTAGTATTCAATCAATCATCTCGATACTGTAAAAAATGTAACTTCACGTCGTGTATGTGTGTGGATGATTTTTTTAAAATATTAACAAATAATAAGTTGATAAAACAATTCTAAAATAAGAAAAAATATTAATAAATTGTGAAAAGTAAAAATGTGACAACAAATTGATTAAAATACTAAAATAAGGATCATTATCAATAAGTTGTCAAAAAATTGTAAAAGGTGTAAAAAATTGCATTTTATGTCATTTAACTGTCAAAAAGTCAAAAATGCATTAATTGCCCGTTTGGAAAGCCAAAATTTGGTGTCAACAATAGGAATTAAAGGGAATGACTCGGCTAAAAGGTCCATCTTATAGGAATCAAAGGCAATGACTCGACTAAAAGGTATGTCTTCCAGGGGTCAAGGGGAATGATTCGACTAAAAGGTACGTCTTATAGGAATCAAAGGGGATGACTCGACTAAAAAGGTACGTCTTCTAGGGGTCAAGGGGAATGACTTGACTAAAAGGTACATCTTATAGGAATCAAGGGAGATGACTCGACTAAAAAGGTATGTCTTCTAGGGGTTAAGGGGAATGACTCGACTAAAAGGTACGTCTTATAGGAATCAGAATTTAAGTTAGGAAGTGCATCACCTAAAAAGCAAAATTCGAATTACCCAACCAAGGAAGTGCATCTCCTTACCAATGTTGCTTGAATTATTAAAACAAGGAAGTGCATCTCCTTACCAATGTCGCTTGAATTACCAAAATAAGGATGTGTATCTCCATACCAATGTTGCTTGAATTATTAAAACAAGAAAGTTCATCTCCTTACCAATGCCGCTTGAATTACCAAAATAAGGAAGTGTGTCTCCTTACCAATATTGCTTAAATTGTCCAAACAAGGAAGTGCGTCTCCTTATAAATACCGCTTGAATTATCAAACAAGGAAGTGCGTCTCCTTGCAAATGTTGCTTGAATTACCCAAACAAGGAAGTGCGTCTCCTTACAAATGTTGCTTGAATTACCAAACAAGGAAGTACGTCTCTTACAAATGTTGTTGGAATTACCCAAACAAGGAAGTGCGTCTCCTTACAAATGTTGCTGGAATTACCCAAATAAGGAAGTGCGTCTCCTTACAAATGTTGCTGGAATTACCCAAATAAGGAAGTGCGTCTCCTAGAGATATTGGATGATGAGTTTTACCATGGTTTTGATTACCAAACCTGTGCAACAATATTGTTTCCTGCATTTGTGGAAGTGAGACATTTCAACTTTTGATGCTTAGGCTTTAAAATCCTTGATTCGAAGGTAACATGTGTTCCTGTTTCATACAAAGAAAACTTGTTAGTTTAAGAACATGGTGGCTGGTTTCTGGCTTTGGCTTTCGTGACAATTGCTCTTGCCTCTGTCACATTAATCTTGCTTTCAACCATTAGCATATGTGATTGACTCGCTGCATCATTGATCCGAACTCAGATTATTAAGAGTGACTCTGAAACAAACACAGTATTTCTGCTTTGCCATGATTCTCAGATAAACCCTTTGAACCTTGATATTTTCATAAGTTTCCAGACTTGTCTGTTGACAAAACTTTCTGCATTCCTTATTTCGGCTCACAATCATGTCTCTTTCATGTGTTGGCCTTTGTCTTGGTTTGTGCAATTAAAGAAGCTGGTAGCCAGTTTTGAAATTTTTTCTTACTCGTTTTGACATGGACTTGACTCAACAACAAGAAAAAAATGACAATGACTTTTATTTGGACAAATGACTCAAGAAAACAAAATAAAAATAAAGAGAAGAAAAAAAAATAATGAATGTCCCCATTTGAAACAAAGAAATGAAAAATTTATCTAGAAATGACAGTCAACTCTAATGATTATGCCATGCATTTTGGATTAAGCTGCCTGATCTTTCCATCCAAACTTTCTACCTATTGTTTTTGAATTAATGGCCTTGAAACTGAGTTGTTTCCTTAGGTCAATTGCATTTAAGACCTCATTCGGCTAGTGACACCTTGAAGGATTTTTGCCAATAAGCCTCTCTCATTTTTCTCTCAACTCACCATCGCCTTATGATGCCCGTGAGGGTTTTCACAAATAAGACTCTCTCATTTTTATCTGTCTCAACTTACCATCGCTTTATGGTTCCCGTGAGGGTTTTCACCAATAAGATTCTCTCATTTTTATTTCTCTCCTGATTTCTTATGCTGAGGAAGATGAGTAGTTCCTAAAATGCGTCATCACATCCATTGCATGCTTAGCCCTAACATTCTCAAAGATTGATCTGAAGGCCTTTCTTTGGTTGTAACTTGGATTTTGGATAGGATTAGAAAGTAAGGATGCATGAGGCCCAAATGACACTTGAAGTGGGGTGGGACTTACAACTTTTGGAATCAACTCAAACAATGAGGATTAACTCATGCCCCAGTTTCTTTTGACTGAGTGACTCTAAATGATTTATTTGATTGGACCGAGCCCAGAATAGGGCAGCCTACGTATCTCACCCCCGAGAGAGGAGAATCAGGTCACGCATAATTCCGGCGGCTTGTTCTTTTGCTTGATTCTATTTTTTTTTCTTTTGTTGACTCTTTTATTGACTTTTTTTTCTTTTTGGGACCTTCTGACTCTATTTTTTTCTTGACGCTCTTTTCTTTTCCTTCTTTTGGACACATTTTTTTTCTCTCATTTCTTTTTGAAACTTTCTGACTCTATTGTTTTGCTCGACACTTTTCTTTTGAGCTTTGCTGACTCTGTCTTGATTCCAAAAGAGGAGTATGAAAGAAAATAAGACTAAAGCTCAAATAGGGTAAACAAAGGATGACACAATGTTTGGATAGCAGAATGAAATGCCTTCGTCATATCAGCCCTTGAAAATGCAAGTACATATCATGCAATACGAAAGTGAGAGATGAAGATCATTTGTGATATTTTTACAACACTAATTTTAACTGAGACTGTGCGTCGCTACTTCTTCTGCAAACTCCATCTTTGTTGTACATTCCTCATGTTTCGTGGAGCTAATTTTTCTATTCCTTTTGATGTAGGATCACATATCTACTATTTGACCTAATTGAGACATGTCTTTCAAATGCTGACCAAGTTATTCTCACAATTTTCAAAATAATTGCCTTAATTTTCAAAGAAGGCTTCAACTTAATCACCAAATTCCCCAACACTCTATCTATTTTCTCAGACGCTCTCTTTTTCTAACTTTAATCCTCTGATTCAATGCTCATGCTTAAACTGAATTTTAAGATCTAGCTGAAAATTTCACTAGCATATCATATCACTAGAGTCAACATAAAATGTACTATGTAAAGAAAACAAACAAACAACACATATTTAAAACATAAAGAAAAATGGGACACTTCATTTAGTTGAAACAAAAGATAGAAGGGTTTGAACATAAACAACAAAAGGACAAAACAAGATAGATCCCGAACTATAACCTTGAAATAATTCAAACAATAGAAAATAAAACAAAACATGCTACCAAATCCCTTCTTAGTAAGGAGAGGGGTGACTTCTCAATTGCTCAGCCTGACATCTTAGCCACTGGTTTGCATATCAGCTTGACTAGAGCTTTCCTCACTGTCAATGTTCTGCACCATGATTGATTTATCTTGAATCATTTTTTCAATTTCTCTTTTTAAAGCACGACAATCTTCAATACTGTGATCCTGAATATCAGAATGATATGCACATCGTACATTAGGATCAAAACTTCTTAAATGTAGGTAGGAGTATACCCAAGTAGAGGAATGATCATGCCCTGTTGTACCAATCTCTGGAATAAACTTGCATATGACTCTCCAATTGGTGTGAAGATATCCATTGACTTCTGCCTCCTTTCATTGTTTGGCTTGGACCAAAAATCTGGCCTAGAAGGGCTTTGGTATGTTTGTGGAGTTTGAGGAAGACTCTGAAGAGTTGGTACACGCCATTGTGGGTAAGAAGGGAATTGACCATAGGGTTGTGCATTGTATATTGGATATGGAGGTGGGGGAATAGAGTATAATGGATTTCGGGAAAGATTCTATGGAGCTTGGGCATAAACTTGGGTTTGAACCTGTGGGTAAAAATGGTGTGGTCCTCTTGCATGTGCCTATTGTCCAACTACAATGACAGATGCATCTTCCTCATTCTTCTTTCCTCCCACACTTCCCGAACCCTTTTGAATTGCTTGAGTAATCGCTTTCAATGTTGCAAAACTCACAATGCGACCAATCTTAATTCCATTCTCTATCATCTCCCCCCATTTTGAGGACCTCAATAAATGGCTTGCCTAATGCAGGTAACAAGTGTTTATAATATGTTTTATCCTGCGCTTGAATAAACGCCTCCACTATCTTACTTTCTTTCATTGTCGATTTCATCCCAGCAGCTTGTTCACGCCATTTAATCGCATACTCTCTGAAAGTTTCAGTACTCTTTTTCTTCATATTAGGTAGAGATTTCTCGTCAGGAATCAACTCCATATTGTATTGAAATTATTGCACGAATTCATTAGCCAGGTCATCCCAGCTATTCCACTTGTCGATGTCTTGGTCACCAAACCATTTTGAAGCTAGACCTGAAAGACTCTTACCAAAATATGCCATGAGTAATTCTTTCTTCCCTCCAACTCCCCTTAGCTGGTTGCAATAGCGTCTCAAATATGCTACAGGATCGCCATGTCTATCATACTTCTCAAACTTTGGCATTTTAAAACCAAGAGGAAAATGTACACCCAAAAACATGCACAGATCTTTATATGAGACACTTTTGTACCTCCCAAGTCCTTGCAAGTTTTCATAGTCAGTTCTAAACTTCTCAATTTTCTGGCCATTTTCTCTTGTTCTTCTGTCATAACAAGATTCTCAGTGTTAGGAGGAAATTCAGGTGGTTGAGTGTAGTCGTAAAGACCAGTCGACTTAAATGTGGGCTCGGGAGCATAATGCTGATCACTAGTAATATTCAATGCATGCTCTCTTGTAGATTAGGGAGGCACAACTTGTGGATGAGCATCAAAAGTAGGAGCTTCGGGTGGGGGTGGCGCCGCAAAAGCATGAACAACAGGTGGAGCCGAGTATGTGGTAGTCTTGGATTGGGGAGTGAGGAAATGAATATTGGAAGTGGTTGGATATTGTTGCCTCGGAGTCGATCCTTATGCATGTTGTGCCATATCAACAAAAATTGGAAATTGTGCATGTGACACGGGAGGCAAGCTAGAAAGATATTCTAGATTATCAGTGGGAATCGGAGGAGGCGGCAACCCATTAGCCCAAGCTCGATGCATTTCTATCATTTGCTGCCTTAATTTCCGAATCTCTTCATTAGATCCTAAATTCTCATTTCCCGAAGTCCCTATCTGATCAGTGAAAACAAACTCGGTATCCTTGTGGGCCATAACAGTCTCTGTGACTTGGAGCAATATGGAGGACCAGCCAAGATTCCACAAACCAACCACCTCAAACTAACTGAACGAGAGATAGCAAATGCGTTAGAGTTCAACACTTTCTCAAAATCTTTTTTTTTCTTTTTGAAAAGGTCACCAAACCCAAGAAGGGCGCCTACGTATCTCACCCCCGATAGAGGAGAATCAGGTGTGCGTAGTTTGTGAAGTCTTGCTAAAGTGGCCAAATAAACTCTTTTTCATTTTCTTTTCTTGAAATTTTAAGAAGAAGAGAAAAATGACAAATTGCCAAAAGAATAGACAAAAATCTTTTTTTGAATTTTTTAGCTTTAATAACCTATACAAAATGAAACTTATGATTACTGAAGAAACTCTTTTTTGGGTTTTCCATTTTGCATTTCATACAAAAATGAAACTTGAACCTATTAAAGGAAAATCTTTTTATAGTTTTCTTTTATTGATGCATAGACACCTACTCTAAATGAAGAGTGAAGAAAAATATTTTTTGAATTTTTTGAAATAAGATCCCCGAACCCACAATAGGCTGCCTACATATCTCACATCCCGAAAGAGGAGAATTAGGGGTGCGTAGTTCTTCCAGATTGGACAATTAAGGATTATAGAACAAACAAAACCTTGACTTGAGAGACACAGCTGCACGATGAAAAAATTAAATCTTTTTGGGTTTTTAATTTGACACTTCACATAACATTGACATCAACAACTATGAAAGAAAAATCTTTTTGGTATTTTTAAGAAAATGAGTCTGAAAGGTAAAAAATCTTTTTGAATTTTTAGATTGTGAAAAACAAAAGCCATAAAGAACTCTAAAAAATCCGAAACTCTTTTTTTTTTCACTCTTTTTTTTTTGACTCACTTTTTTTCATTGCCTACACACTTTATTTCTAACACATGTTTTCCCCAAATCAGTCCGTCAAATGACCACATTACCCTAAAAGATGCAACATTTAGCAAGTAGGATGCTTTAGAGGTGAGTCTCCTACGAAGGACCAAGTGGGTCCCGTTAGGTCTCAATATGATGCACATAAGCATGACCTAAAGGCTGACCTACATTGAGGTTTACTAACAAGGTCGTTCGGAGGACCGTATGGTCGATAGTGGCTGCTTTGGCTGTCCACCTACTCCATACCAGCCAACGGATCCCCCCTAAGATAAGGGTGAGTCAACTATAGGTCGTGTACACAGCGTGTACTACAGAACTTGTTGTAGAAAGAATTGACTCGGGTTATGCACATAATGCCAGATATAATAAAGTAACATATAAGATAAAAACTGTAAACAAAGAGCACGTAGGCACTCAAAAATGATAAATAATAAAACAAAATAGCACAAACAAAATGTCTATACACCCCTAATGCCAAACTAAGCCGATACAACTCCAAAAAATAAGCTCGAATTCTGAAAAGTCCCCAAAGCTATCACACCCCTTTTTTAACCTGAAAAGGTTCATTTTATTGTTAGAAAGAGTTTTATTATCAAAGTGACAAAAGATTAAAATTTATTTCGAAGAAGGATTGTTTTTACATTCCCCAGCAGAGTCGCTAGAGCTGTCACACTCCATTTTAACTCCAAAAGGATCGATTTTAAGGTCGAAAGCGTTTTTATTATTGAAGTGACAAAATAAAGATTTTTTGAAAAGGATTCATTTTACAACAACTCAGAGTCTCCACCTGGCATAATCTGGTGTGCCAAGTCACCTTTGGAAAATCCTTTTCAAAACATGACTCTTGAAACTGGTTTGCGAACAGAGATTTCGGCTATGGAATTCTGTTGACCGAGGGGAAGGTGCTAGGAACCCTTCGATCCCGTGGTTCGACCACGGTTACATGATGGAGCATATCGGCTAAATTTTGCACTAAGAATGTATAAACCACATACACAAGCATCCAAACACACGAAATAAAATAAATTCAAAGCATAGTGTTCAGTCTAATTATACAGTCCAAAATAAATAAAAAATACAAAAATAAATCCAATATAACCTACACTAATCCTAACTACGCTCCCGTGCTTTACCCGATGTCTCTGACTTTCATCACAAACGTCTTCCGCCAATACAGTACGTCGGGGCATTCTCTGATAAATAAATACATGAAACCTCGGGGCATTCCCCGGCCCAATGCATACATTTGAATCAAGTACGATAAACTAGAAAATATTCACCACACATTCAAATTTTCAACATTCAACGATATCCCTAAATTCGCCTACCCGAACCTAACCTTTCCTCTTAAGCTCTCGGCCTAAAATATGCTCCTATCGAGTTCACAAACATTCCGAATTAAATAAAACAACAATAAACAAAAATTAAAATAAATTCACCCTTTTTATCAATTTCTCAATTCCACCCCAAATTTCATTGTCTAACATGCTTAAACCAATTCAATACGCAATCCACGAATCAAGTTTTCATATCCAAATCCAACATCAACCAACACACAACGAAAAGTTAAGCATGCCAAACGCACCAATCACTCATAATTACGTAAAAATTAAAAGGGAGAGAATATAGAATTGGACCTCAATGCCGCTTTCAAAATCAATGTATTATTCCGATTAACTCCCGTAGAATCCGTGTCCGAAACCTCGAGTAGAACCTCAACAAAATGAGCAACCCTACTTCGGTATACTTTTTTTAATTTCTATTTTCCACCAACCCAAATCAAATCGCGAAGTAATGATAAAACCGTACCTGAATTCGCATACCCGTCACTGTTCGCGACCCTGTTCACCGTCACTGTTCACGACACTGTTCACAGTCACTGTTCATGACACTCCCATCGTCCAGACCTTTTTCTCTCTCAATTTTTTTTCTCTCGCGCGATTTCCTCTTCTCTCCCTTGATTTTTCTGTTCTTGTGAGGAAGATGATGGGTGGAGAATTATTGTTGTGTGTGTGTGGATTGTTATCTTGCTCTCAAAGATGGAAGAAAAATGGAGGATTTTTTTTTTGTTCTTGTGAGGTAGATGATCTGGTGATTGTTGTTATTGTGGAGAAGATGATGATAAAAGAATGAGCATCTCCCTTTTCCCCTTTTAGAATTTTCCTTTTATATTTTGTTATTTGTTTTTTTTTTCTTTATTTATTATCCCATGTGGAAGCATATAATTGGTGGTTTGTGGGAATAAGTGTGTGCCATGTGAAAAAGTTAGTGTGACATATGGAAAGATGAAGGTGGCGTGTGGAAAAATGAGTAGGGCGTGTGCCTTTTGCATGTATCCAATGAAAAATGAAAAGTGATGTGTTGAGGTGGCATAGTCAGGTGGCAAAGATGCTATGTATTTAATTATTTTCAATTCTTTTTGGGGAGAAATTATCAATTAAACAAAAGTATGGTAAGGTGAATAAAATGAAAATAAAAATAAAAATAAAAATTAAAAATAAAAGTAAAATAAAATAAAATGATTAAAATATTTTCAGAAAAGGACAAAATTACGTGTCTACAATTATAACGGTATTTCACTATAACAACCTGGTTTTCTTTGAAGCTTATTTTTCATAGTATATGTTACTTCTCTATAATGAAATTCTACCTATAACAATAACAACGTTTATTATAGTGGTAGATCCTTTATAAAATTACCTCTCTATAACTATATATTCAAATATGTTTTAATATTTATATTTTTTTAAAAAATATATTATGTACGTATAAAATAAAATATTAACGATAACGTGCAATTCATTGATTTGAAGTGAACTTAGATCCTTAGGAAAATTGAAAACTAATGTTGGAGTTTCTTTTTTAACCTAATCACTATTAAAGGTAAGTAGGGAGGTTATCATGAATATGACTTCCCGTGTTGAAATTTAAGAATATTTTCTTCATATAAAAAATAAATATAACTTTATCAAAGAATTTAGTTTAAAATAAGTGTCATCTTAGAAATTCAAAATAAATAATTATAGTATGTTTTTCTACTTTTATCGTAAACTCCACTTTTTAATAGTGGTCAATTTTCAAGAAACATTTATTAAACGAAAATTGTTAATAAACTACATATTTTATGTATTAATGTCTTAATGGATGTGATTTTTGCTAAGATTACACTTATTTTGAGATGAAGGGAATAATTCTTTGGAGAGTTTCAGATAGACTTTGATGACATTCCATATTATGAAAAAATTGATTAATTTCACATGCAAATTTTAAATTTAATTTCATTCAGATAGTGATTCAATTCTCAGCTAATGCAAATTAGCAAAAAAAATGCATAAATAGAAATTATTCTCATATATTCCCAATCACACGTTTCAAAATATTATTACCCAAAAAAGTCATTCTCAAAGGGTGAGTCTAATTTAGCCAAATCTAATACTTTGTATGTCCAGCTAAATAAATCCAAAAATTCTACTGAACGTTGAATTTTTACTCCATCATGAATACTTTTGGAGAAACACTAATCAACTCTTCCTCACTGTGAATATTTTTAGGGAATCGAATACTTTTGGAGAAACACTTATCAACTCTTTCTTACTGTGAATACTTTTGGAGAAACATTCGCTCGTTCTCTTCTTTAGCTCTTGTTGTGTCTCTTTGTTGCATTGTTATATTTTTTACGGTAAGAAACCTACAAACTATTGATTAGAAATCTTTCAAAAAATTAAAAATTCAAATTTAGTTAGGCCTTTCCTCATAGTATTATTTTTTTCTTTTTCGTAAAGTTTGATAAAATAAATATCATAAAAGAAGACAAAGAATAGATTGTTACCTGAAAAGAATAAGAATGAATACATAAAATAATTTATATCATTCAAAACTAAAAATAACGAAAGAAGAACGGGAAATCAGTCAGCACCTCAGCCCGTCCAGGCAGATCCCCTGGATGAGCACGTCTCTCATGCAGAATTCAGAACTGCATTCACTACTCTAGCCAATTCAGTCACAGCTCAGAACGAACGACCAGCTGCTGTTCTGGCCAACCCAGTGGCAAATTCTGTTGCAGCCAGGATTCGGGACTTCACCCAAATGAATCCTCCTCTATTCTCAGGTTCTAAGTCTGAAGGGAATCCACAGGAGTTCCTCGATCAGAAAAGTGATTTAAACTTTTACCTTTCATTAAAAGACTCTGTAATAGACAAAACTGTCATTTATTATTTTACTAAATTATTTTTAATTATTTTTTTAATATTTTAAGTATCCCATTAAAACTTGGTTATTAAACTTTCCTTATTTAAACATAATAAAAATTACTATTAATTATCAATGATCAATTCATATTTGAGGAATTAATAAATCAATATTTTACGAAAAGTCTTCCATAATCAATTACTAATTAAATATGAATTTTAATACTAACCAAATACCACTTTAGTAGTTATTTGTTGACCAAATTTGTGAGTTTCTTTTTAAAAATAATTTAACATAAATAGGTAGGTAATTTTAGCAGGAATTTTACTTAAAATAGAAAATAAATTAAGTAAACTTTCCTTTTTAATGTTAGTATCCATGTAATTTTGCGGATCATAATTTTATGTATCAACATGAGACACACGTATAAAGTACGTGCACTTAACTAGTACATGTAAATACATAAAGTAAAACATGACAATAAACAATAGTAATCCTAAATTTACTGAAAAAAATAAGAAAGAGTGAAAATTGGAGGGGGGCGGGGGGGCGGGAGCATTGTCACATATTTTTTCCTCGATCTTCTTTTTCTCAATAAGACAACATGTTTATTGGAAGATGAGGTGGAGATACAATTAAACCATATTTTCATGACATAATAAATATGAAATACTAAAGAATAAATATAAATATTCTCCTTTTATGCCTAAACACAAAAATAGATATATGAAAATGTCAGAAAAAAATTACTTGACAATGAAATAACAGGAAAAGTGCTTATTGCATTGTATTCACGTAGCTTAAGTGGTAGTTTTGTCTTTTCAATGATTTTTATGGCATATATTTGTTAGCTGAATGTAACGCTCCGGAAACGGGTTCCGAGGCGTCACATGGTGCTTAAGGCTACAAGTAACGTCAAGCTAACCCTTTGAGCCGTATTCACATCATTCATCACTTATCAACCGGATTACAACAAACAGACCTCAAAATATTCTCCTTGATATCATAAATCAAGACGAAAATAGTGCGGAAAGTAACAAAATACTATGTCTCATGACAACTCCAAACATCTAGTCTTGTCTAACAAGCCTCTAAAAGTCAACAACATCAGAGAGCCATTGGGACATACCCCAACTGACTCATACTCAGTATCAAAAGTACTTCGTTCAATGAAACAGAAATCTGGATGTCACGTCCTCGGATCATGATGACTCACCACAACAGAGAATATAGAACAGCGTGCCCGGAAAGTCACTGTCGAGCCTAGGACTGAGCACCTGAACCTACATTCCGAGAAAATGTAGCTCACATCTGGAGATGTGGGTCAGTACTATAGAAATGGACCGAGCATATGGGGGTGCATGCAAATCTAAAAATCAATATCATAAGCATTTATAGAAGATATGCATGATGTAATGAAAGACTCACATCGCTCGAATAAGATCACTGTAATCACCAGAGAGTGTAATAAAATATGTGAGTCATCATATAAATTCTCAATCACTTTCCAATTCATTAGATGATCAAACCTCATAATGAAATCCCTCTTGGATAATATAAAATCATTAAAACTTTTCAAAAATGATAACTTTCACAACTCAACTTTCAAATCATTTCACTTTTCGTCTCAGACATAAGAATACACACACACACTGGGAGCCTCTTACAACCGACATAAACCATATAAGCTACATGGAGTCCAACGTCCAACCCACGTTGGGGAGAGCTGTCCTATCCTTGCCATCGGAGTAGGACCTTAACCTTTGGTTCACTAGTGATCACTATATCAAGCAGCCTTAGGCTCACATCCTATGGGGGCACGTAGTTCTAGGAAAGTACCAATCACAGCTATACCTCCCACTCAATGCTAAAGACTACTCCCGTACTTAGCTCAGATCATTTCAAAAGAAAACCCACAACAGCACAATTCAGCAATTCATATCGGGAGCCGTCATGCTATCCATTTTTCATAATAAAATCAACATGTGGATTTCTTTTCTCATTTGAGTTCAAAAATAACTCTTTCAAGACCAAAAGGTCAAATCATTCAAATATCAAGGTATATAAAATACATTACTTCACCAAAGATCATAATCTCAAAGAGGGTTTAAATCCCATATATCAACACTTGAGCAAAATACTTCAAGATTCATACTATATGTAGCAACCATATATAATTCATACAAAATCTGAAATTTTAACTTTAAACATGATATTATCATTATAGTTTATGGTATTCAACTTCAAGGCATCAAAATATCATAGTTTCTTGAATAAAATATAATATATAAGTTTCCATCTCAAATTCATAGTAAAGACTATAAAATCATGTATATTTGTAAACGTAAACATCAATTTGGGCACAAGAATGAAAGAAGGCTCTTGTTGAAAACCACACATACCTTTATGGTAATTAATTCGTTGAAAGATTGGACCCTCAATGTTGATTGTGCAACCCTAGTTGTTTTTATCCTTTAGTTCTCTTGGATGATGAACTTAGATTGATAATAGGGTTATGATGTGTTTAGGAGTAGTTAAATTTGTAGGGTTATGTTTAGGAACGTGTAAGGAATGTTAAAAGGTTTATTTATCCTTGAAATAACGCAAAAACGGAGTGTTTAAGTCACTTGAAACCAATACATAGGCGCCGCATATGCTATCGCCTATGTTTACATAGGCGCCGCATATGCTATTGCCTATGTTTACATAGGCGCCGCATATGCTATTGCATATGCTTTCCAGTGGCCATATGCGATTGGTTAGGCGACATACTCTACTTTGCAAAGCCATAAATCCTAGCTCGGGTGTCGGATTTCGATGAAATTGGTATAGTTGAAAAGCTAATTCAATTCTCTATAATTTTGTGGGTAGAAATATGCAAAAAATACCACACATTTGTCAAGTTATTCTCATTCAAAGATGACCCTTGCGAATTCAAACACTAAAACTTGATGGATTCGAAACTCTTAGCTTGTACTACCTTAAGTGACTCATATAACCACACTTAAAACATCATAAGCTCCCTTATAACTAGGGCACTCTTGGTGATTTAGGTGCCCAAATATGGTTTACAAAATTGAGTTTTTCACATATATGAACAACGGTTCGTTTTCCAGCTTAGGAAAGTGTGGGGCATTACAATATCTCCCCCTTGGGGACATTCATCCTCGAATGACGCTGGGTATATTAAGAGTAAAGAGAAAATGAAGGGTACACAGCTGACACAACTTGCTAATCTTGCCTCTACTTCATTCTACATTTCGGACACAACAAGAAGTGCATGACTCATGAAATCACAACTGAATAGCATACAATAACTGCTGAACTACTGCAATTCGGCATAGAAAAGGAATGATTTAGAGCAGAATGGTACCTTCGGCTTGATCGGAGCTTATGAAAAATAGGTGCGGGTACTTGGATCACATATCTGCCTCAGTTTTCAAAGTTGCCCCCTCAACGGATTGGTTTCGCCACAACACCTTGACCAAGGGAACTTCTTTGTTCCTTAGTCTTCGGACTTGGTGATCTAAAATCTAAACAGAAACTTCCTCATAAGAAAGACTATCTTGTACATCAGGGTTTTTTGAAGGATCTACAACAACACAATAACCAAAGTGCTTCCTAATCATGGAGACATGGAAGACGGAGTGAACAGAAAATAACTCTGAAGGCAACTCAACCTCATACGCTACCTTACCAACACGGCTAAGAACTCTATTGGGGCCAACATAACGGGGACTAAGTTTCCCCTTCTTCCCGAATCTCTTCACTCCCTTCATGGGTGAAATCTTCAAATACACCAAGTCACCAACTTCAAATTCAAGGTCTCTTCTCCTCACATCAGCATACGACTTCTGACGACTTTGTGCGGTTTTCAATCTTTCTCTAATCACTTTGACTTTTTCCATAGCTTCAAAGACCAAATCAGCACTACTCACGGCTGCTTCACCCACTTTAAACCAACCTATGGGTGACCTACATTTCCTCCCATACAAAGCCTCAAATAGAGCCATGCCTATGCTAGAGTGAAAACTGTTATTGTAAGCAAACTCTATCAACGGTAAGTGCTCATCACAACTCCCCTTAAAGTCAAGAGCACATGCTCTCAACATATCCTCTAAGGTCTGGATGGTCCTCTCAGCCTGATCGTCTTTCTGCGGATGGAAAGCAGAACTTAAATGCACTTGGGTACTAAGACCCTTCTGAAAAGCTCTCCAAAACTGCGAAGTGAACTGAGTACCCCTATCTGAAATGATGGACAAGGGAAATCCATGCAATCTGACTAATTCCCGGATGCACAATCTAGCGTAATCCTCAACAGTATAAGAAGTATGCACAGGCAAGAAGTGTGCAGACTTAGTCAATCTATCCACAACAACCCAAATGGAATCATGATAGCGTCGGAAAGGAGGTAAACCAGTCACAAAATCCATGCTTATCTCTTCCCACTTCCAAGTGGGAATGTCGAACTCCTGAATCATACCACCAGGTCTTTGGTGTTCTATCTTAACCTGTTGGCACGTCGCACACTTAGCCACAAATGTTGCTATATCTTTCTTCATACCACTTCACTAATAGATTTCCCGCTAGTCTCGGTACATCTTGGTGGCACTAGGATGAATAGAATATCACGCACCATACGCTTCAGTCATAATTCTCTATCTTAGATCCTTGATATCCGAAAAACATAATCTATCCTGCAATCTCAACACACCTTCTCCCCCTTGGGAGAAAACCTCCACCTTTTGGTCCTTGACTGATTCCTTCAGTCTGACCAAGCTAGCATCTAAGTTTTGCTTCTCCTTCACTTTCGAAACCAAGGAGGATTCGGAACTACTCTGAACCCCTATACTACCTTCAGCAGATTCAAACAACCTAACCCAGTCTAGCCAGACGATGCACATCGCGAGCCAACTCTTTCTTACCTTCTTCAACATGCGAAAGACTACCCATAGACACCCTGCTAAGGGCATCTGCCACTACATTGGCCTTGTCCGGATGATACAACACACCCATATCATAGTCTTTTAACAACTCTAACCATCTTCTCTGCCTAAGGTTCAACTCTCTCTGGGTAAATACATATTGAAAACTCTTATGATCAGTGAAAATATCAACGTGAACACCATACAAGTAGTGTCTTCATATCTTTAGAGCAAACACAACAACAGCTAACTCAAGATCATGGGTGGGGTAATTTTTCTCATGGGGTTTCAACTGTCTAGAAGCATAACAATATACCACAAAACCATCAACACCATCAGGCAGAGTCAAAACAGGGGTTGTAGTGAGTCGAGTCTTCAACTCCTGAAAACTCTTCTCACAAGAATCGGACCACAAAAATTTCACTTTCTTTTGGGTCAACCTATCATAGGGGACGGTATAGAGGAGAAATCTTCAATAAAATGACGGTAATAGCAAGCTAGACCCAACAAACTTCAAATATTAGTTGGAGAGATAGGTCTAGGCCAATTTCTAACAGCTTCAGTCTTTTGGGGATCCACTCTAATACCCTTGAAAGAAATAATATGACCCAGAAAAGCAACTGATCTTAACCAGAACTCACACTTGCTGAATTTGGCAAATAATTGATGATTTCTAAGGGTTTTCAAGACAATCTGGAGGTGATCTGCATGCTCATTCTCACTATGAGAGTACACCAGAATATCGTCTATGAATACGATAACAAACATATCAAGGTATGGTCTGAACACTCAATTCATGAGGTCCATGAAAGTTGCCGGGGCATTAGTTAACCCGAAGGACATAACAAGAAACTCAAAATGACCATAGCGAGTTTGGAAGGCTGTTTTCGGGATGTCACACCCCCTGACTTTGAGCTGATAATAGCTAGAACGAAGGTCTATCTTTGAGAAGTAACTTGCACCTTGCAACTGGTCAAACAAATCGTCTATTATCGGAAGGGGATACTTATTTTTGACAGTGACTTTATTCAACTGGCGATAGTAAATGCACATATGCAAAGAACCATCTTTCTTCCTCACATATAACACAGGAGCACCCCAAGAAGAAATACTGGGCCTTATGAAATCCTTATCTAACAGATCTTTGAGTTGCTCTTTCAACTCCTTAAGTTTTGCAGGTGCCATACGGTAAGGAGGAATAGAAATGGGCTGAGTATCAAGAAGAAGATCGATCCCGAACTCTATCTCTCTATCAGGAGGTATCCCTGAGAGATCTTTCGAAAGACATCAGAAAACTCATTGACAATGCTAACTGACTGGAGATTTCGAGTCTCTGACTTAGTGTCCATGACTCTAACCAAATGATAGATGCACCCCTTGGAAATAAGTTTTCTAGCTTTAATATATGAGATAAAATGACTCTTGGGAGATACAAAACTCCCAGACCACTCAAACACAGGTTCATCAGAAAATTGAAACTTGACCACTGGGGTCTGACAATCTATAGAGGCATAACAAGAATGAAGCCAGTCCATACCCAGAATAACATCGAAATCCACCATGTCTAACTCAATCAGATCAGTCAACATGACTCTATGAAGGACTGTAACAGGACACTTTCTGGGCAACAATCAAATTACACACTGGGGTAGAAACTAAGATAGGCTCAGGAATATTTTCGGGACTCAATTCAAAATTCACAGCAATCAGAGGTGTAATATATGAAAAACTGGACCCAGGGTCTAACAAAGCATAGACATCAAACTGAAGTATACGGAGCATACCAGTAACAACATCGGGAGAGTCCTCCTGCTCCTGGCGAAACGACAAAGCATAAAACCTATTCTGGCGTTGACCGCCAGCAGTACTAGAAGAGGCGCCCTGAGCTGGGGCTGGGCGAGTCACCTGAACTGGAGCACTAGCAGTCTAAGTCTGAGTTTGAGGGCAATTATCACGATGCCCTTGTCTGGCATGTGGGCACTCCCTAAGTTTGTGACCCAAGTTGCCACACCCGAAACAACCTTTCTTTTTACCCCAACACTCACCCGGGTGGGTCCTACCACACTTAGGACACGGAGGATAATTTGGCTTACTGCCAACACTGTACTGAGACCTAGATATATATGACCTATTACCTTACTCCTACCTACCCCTAGGCATGGGAGCACTAACTGA
Organism: Capsicum baccatum var. pendulum; assembly: GCA_030864225.1. Lineage (NCBI taxonomy): Eukaryota > Viridiplantae > Streptophyta > Magnoliopsida > Solanales > Solanaceae > Capsicum > Capsicum baccatum. Next base: position 12,716,793 of record CM061550.1, read on the forward strand.
TGACGGAGCTGGCGCAGATGAACGGTCCTAAAACTGAGGGAGACTCCCTCCCTATGACCTAGTCTAACCCTGTCCGTGCTGCTCGAACCTAGCTCTCTTATTCCCTTTCACTCTATCTCTCTCCCTAATCTTATCTGCTTTAATCTGTTGGGCATGAGTCATCATCCTGGAAAGATTCATATCACTATTTATCATAGCAAACCTGCACTCTTTCACTACATAGCTAGACACTCCTGTCACAAACTTACTCATACTGGCCTGATTATCAGATACTAAGTCAGGGGCATATTTGGCCAACTGATTGAACTTCAGACAATACTCTCTAACAGTCATAGCGCCCTGTCGCAAGTTCATAAATACTTTTACCTTCGCCTCTCTCATCTCTAAATGGGAAACTTATCCAGAAATGCATCCTGGAACTCCCGCCAAGTCATAGGGGCGACACCCTCACCTCTGCCTTTCCTCCAAGCAACCACCCAATCATAAGTAAGGTGTTTCAACCGATACACTGCCAACTCCACACTATGCTCCTCGGATACATGCATCACCTGAGTAATCTTTCGCACCTCCTCTAAAAATAACCATGGATCCTCATCTGACTTGGACCCTATAAAATTTTGGTGGACTCATCCGTACAAAGTCACGAATCCTTGCAGCAGTCGAATCACCTCCCTACTGCTGTGAAGCCGGGGCTGGATTGGCCAAAAAGTTTATGGCAATAGCTTGGGCCAGCCTCTGAAAGGCTGCCCAAAATTCAGCATGGGACACGTTCTCATTCAATGGGTCAATAGGTTGGGGTTGCTGACCATCGTTATTTCTTCTAGCTCGACGTGGAGGCATATTTCTGAAAGAGGAGAGCACGAATTAATAGCGGAGAGAGAGACACTTTAAGCACAATAGACTTATGAAAAAAAGAATCACACTTTTTCCTAAAATATCTCGTAGCCTCTTGCTCAAAGATGTGGCGCGCTACACACCGATGATCAAGACTCTACTTAACACGGCTTGTCAGACTCCCTAGAACTCATATAACCTTAGGCTCTGATACCAAGTTTGTAACGCCCCGGAAACGAGTCCCGAGGCATCCCACGGTGCTTAAGGCTACAAGTAACCTCAAGCTAACCCTTTGAGCCGTATTCACATCATTCATCACTTATCAACCGAATTACAACAAACAGACCTCAAAATATTCTCTAAGATGTCATAAATCAAGACGAAAATAGTGCGGAAAGTAACAAAATACTATGTCTCATGACAACTCCAAACATCTAGTCTAGTTTAACAAGCCTCTAAAAGTCAACAACATCAGAGAGCCATTGGGACATACCCCAACTGACTCATACTCAGTATTAAAAGTACTTCGTTCAATGAAACAGAAATCTGGATGTCATGTCCTCGGATCATGAGGAATCACCACAACAGAGGATGTAGAACAGTGTGCCCGAAAAGTCACTGTCGAGCCTGGTACTGAGCACCTGAACCTACATTACGAGAAAATATAACCCACATCCAGAGATGTGGGTCAGTACTATAGAAATGGACCGAGCATATAGGGGTGCATGCAAATCTAAAAATCAATATCATAAGCATTTATAGAAGACATGCATGATGTAATGAAAGACTCACATCGCTCGAATAAGATCATTGTAATCATCAGAGAGTGTAATAAAACATGTGAGTCATCATATAGATTCTCAATCACTTTCCAATTCATTAGATGATCAAACCTCATAATAAAATCCCTCTTGGATAATATAAAATCATTAAAACTTTTCAAAAATGATAACTTTCACAACTCAACTTTCAAATCATTTCACTTTTCGTCTCAGACATAAGAATACACACACACACTGGGAGCCTCTTACAACCGACATAAACCATGTGAGCTACATGGAGTCCAATGTCCAACCCACGTTGGGGAGAGCTGTCCTATCCTTGCCATCGGAGTAGGACCTTAACCTTTGTTTCACTAGTGATCACTATATCAAGCAGCCTTAGGCTCAAATCCTATGGGGGCACGTAGTTCTAGGGAAGTACCAATCACAGCTATACCTCCCACTTGGTGCTAAAGACTACTCCCAAACTTAGCTCAGATCATTTCAAAAGAAAACCCACAACAACACAATTCAGCAATTCATATCGGGAGCCGTCATGCTACCCCTTTTTCATAATAAAATCAACATGTGGATTTCTTTTCTCATTCGAGATCAAAAATAACTCTTTCAAGACCAAAAGGTAAAATCATTCAAATATTAAGGTGTGTAAAACACATTACTTCACCAAATATCATAATCTCAAAGAGGGTTTAAATCTCATATATCAACACTTGAGCAAAATACTTCAAGATTCATACTTTATGTAGCAACCATATATAATTCATTCAAAATCTGAATTTTTAACTTTAAACATGATATTATCAAAGTTCATGGTATTCAACTTCAAGGCATCAAAATATCATAGTTTCTTGAACAAAATATAATATATAAGTTTCCATCTCAAATTCATAGTAAAACCTATAAAATCATGTATATTTGTAAACGTAAACATCAATTTGGGCAGAAGAACGAAAGAAGGCTCTTGTTGAAAACCCCACATACCTTTATGGTAACAGATTCGTTGAAAGATTGGACCCTCAACGTTGATTGTGCAACCCTAGTTGTTTTTCTCCTTTAGTGCTCTTGGATGATGAACTTAGATTGATAATAGTGTTATGATGTGTTTAGGATCAGTTAAATTCGTAGGGTTATGTTTAGGGACGTGTAAGGAATGTTAAATGGTTTATTTATCCTTGAAATAACGCAAAAACAGAGTGTTTAAGTCACTTGAAACCAATAATAAGCGCCGCATATGCTATCGCCTATGTTTACATAGGCGCTGCATATGCTATCGCATATGCTTTCCAGTGGCCATATGCGATTGGTTAGGCGACGCACTCTACTTCGCAAAGCCATAACTCCTAGCTCGGGTGTAGGATTTTGATGACATTGGTATCGTTTGAAAGCTAATTAAATTCTCTATAATTTTGTGGGTAGAAATATGCAAAAAAATACCACACATTTGTCAAGTTATGCTCATTCAAAGATGACCCTTGCGAATTCAAACACTAAAACTTGATGGATTTCGAAACTCTTAGCTTGTACTACCTTAAGTGACTCATATAACCACACTTAACACATCATAAGCTCTCTTATAAATAGGGCACTCTTGGTGATTTAGGTGCCCAAATATGGTTTACAAAATTGTTTTTTTCACATATATGAACAACGGTTCGTTTTTCAGCTTAGGAAAGTGCGGGGCATTACATTGAACCACTGTGTGAATCACGCACATTGATCACGTCAGGATCTAAATAGGACCTTTGCGGTAGTAAATAGTCCAGGAGGTACATAGGAACCTCACAAAGTTGAGGTATATTACAACAAATTTCACCAAAGTGTAGGTATATTTCAAACTTTTTTCTCTTAGTAATATATAGATAGTCCGACCTCTCTATAACAATTTCTGATTATAACGGTATTTCACTATAACAACTTGGTTTTCTTTGAAACATATTTTTCATATTATATGTTACTTCTCTATAATGAAATTCTACCTATAACAACAACGACGTTTATTATAGTGGTAGACCTTTTATAAAATTACCTCTCTATAACTATATATTCAAATATGTTTTAATATTTATATATTTTTTTAAAAATATATTATGTACGTATAAAATAAAATAAAATAAAATATTAATGATAATATGCAATTCATTGATTTGAAATGAACTTAGATACTTAGGAAAATTGAAAACTAATGTTGGAGTTTTTTTTTTTAACCTAATCATTATTAAAGGTAAGTAGGGAGGTTATCATGAATATGACTTCTCGTGTTGAAATTTAAGAATATTTTCTTCATATAAAAAATAAATATAACTTTATCAAAGAATTTAGTTTAAATAAGTGTCATCTTAGAAATTTAAGATAAATAATTATAGTATGTTTTTTCTACTATTATCGTAAACTCCACTTTTTAATACTGGTCAATTTTCAAGAAACATTTATTAAATAAAAATTGTTAATAAACTACATATTTTATGTATTAATGTCTTAATGGATGTGATTTTTGCTAAGATTACACTTATTTTGAGATGAAGGGAATAATTCTTTGAAGAGTTTCAGATAGACTTTGATGACATTCCATATTATGAAAAAATTGATTAATTTCACATGCAAAATTTTAAATTTAATTTCATTCAGATAATGATTCAATTCTTAGCTATGCAAATTAGAAAAAAAAAATGCATAAATTAAAACGAACGTCTCAGAAGCTTGTAGTTCATATGGTTCTAATGCTAACACATATTTAACAGGAACTGAAACATAATGCCTGGCATCTTTAATTTATCTTAGTGGCAACAACTATCAACCACTACTTCTTAATTCAAGTAATATTAAATACATATGACATGAAATTTTTTAACCAAAATAGAAATTATTCTCATATATTTTCGCAATCACCCCTTCCAAAATATTATTACCCAAAAAAGTCAATCTCAAGGGGTGAGTCAAATTTAGCCAAATCTAATACTTTGTATGTCCAGCCAAATAAACCCAAGAATTCTACTGAACGTTGACTTTTTACTCCATCATGAATACTTTTGGAGAAACACTTATCAACTCTTCCTCACTGTGAATATTTTTAGAGAATCGAATACTTTTGGAGAAACACTTATCAACTCTTTCTTACTCTGAATACTTTTGAAAAAACATTCGCTCGTTCTCTTCTTTAGCTCTTGTTGTGTCTCTTTGTTGCATCGTTATATTTTTTACGGTAAGAAACCTACAAACTATTGATAAGAAATCTTCCAAAAAATTTAAAAGTCAGATTTAGTTAGGCCTTTCCTCATAGTACTATTTTTTTCTTTTTCGTAAAGTTTGATAAAATAAATATCATAAAAGAAGACAAAGAATAGATTGTTACCTGAAAAGAATAAGAATGAATAGATACAATAATTTATATCATTCAAAACTAAAAATTTCACGTGAAATTAATCATCTTTCAAAATCCGAATCATCAACTGTCTATATATATATATTATCATCATACATCTTCAAGATACCTACAAAAACAACGCACTTTAAAATAAATTAAATATGACAAAAATATTTCTTGACGTAAAAATAATTGTAAAGCAAACAATGACGAATGATCTAAGATCAAAAGTAAATAATCTTGTTCCATATGTTTGTTAAATATGGTATTGTATTGTTGTAGAAAGATTGTCAATTTATAAAAGTTCAAATCCTTTTTCAAGAAAGAAATTATTTAAATATGATAAATTTATATTTTTACGATAAATATCTATCAATTTTAGAAGAATATGAATTCCAAAACAATAAGATAATACAAATATTTTTTCGTTACTCATTGTACGTTTTTAAAGTTATTTGTGGACTTTGACTTTGCTTTTTATTTAAAATAAAATAGACTTCATTGTCTTATTTAAAAAAAAAAATCACGCACACTTATGATTCCTAAAACTTAGGAGTTTTTTTTTTTAATTCTTCTTAGAGTATCATTGTCTTATTACCATATATAATAGGACTCTTAATTTTTTTTCTTTCCATACACATTTTAGGATTTAATATTATAGTTAATATTATTAAAATAATTAAATAATAATTTGAGCAAAATAGTAAAAAAACGATTTTGTCTATTGCTAAGTCTTTTAATGAAGAACAAAAAGTTCAAAAAACTTTTCTAAGGGTCTTCACACTTATGTAACTTTTAATGAAGTGCAAAAAATTCAAAATCTATATTTTATTGTAAGCACATATATATTTTACCATCAGAAGTTTCAAGTGGTTAATGAATGTAATATATTGTAGATGTAGATTTATAGACTTTTTAAATATTCTTAAAATCAAATTTAGTTTATTTAGAATTCTTAAACTTATGAAAAAAATATTAATTGTCATTAATTCTGATGACTTTTAATAAGGAAAGGTTTTACCATAAATATATTTAATTAATTTTCAACTATTAAAAAAATAATGTTTGAACTTTTTGTCCTTAATTAAAAGTCTTTACTTTAGACAAAAAAATTTCTAATATTTAAGATTTGAAAATTAATTAAATATATTTATGGTAAAACCTTTCCTTAGTAGAAGTCATCATAATAATTCATGACAACTAATACTTTTTCATTAGTTTAAGAATTCAAAATCAACTAAATTTAATTTTAAGAAGATTTGAAAATCTAGTAATAAATATAAAATGGTTATAATCAGAAAAAATTTAAGAAGTACCAAATATTTAAACATTTTAAGTACGCAATAAGAATGTAATCAATGATTTTATAAAGATTTTACTTTAAAAATAAATGAAAATTTTATATTATTAAAGACGGAGAGGTGAAACAAAGTACGAACATACAACTTTTGTTAAGCAAAATAAGAATTTTGAAAGGAAACATAACATATCAAAGTTTTGTGCTAAAGGTGTCAAACGGGCCGGGCTGACCCGGCCCGACCCGATCCGAACCGGCCCGAAACACCAAACCGAACCGGTTTGACCCGGCCCGGAAAGCCCTAGGGCTTTAGGGTACCGGGTCCCGGTCCGTTTTTTTTTTAAAATTGGGCCCGGTTAACCCGGCCCGGACCAGCCCGGTCCAGGCCCGCCGGTTAACCGGCCCGGCCCGGTACCAAAAAAAAAAATTAATTTTAATTTTTTGGGCCAAACTAGCCGTTGGCCCAACGGTAATATTACCGTTTTTGGGTCCAAACGGCTAGTTTGGGCCCATTTAATTAAAAAAAAAATATATATATATAAAATATTTTTTAATCCTCAAAATAAATCTATAAATACCCTACAACTTCAAATCATTTCTCACACAATTTTTCACTCTCTCAAATCTCATTCTCCCTCAAATCTCAATTCTCAATTCTCAAATATTCAATATATTTAATTTCTTAAAGTGTTCACTTTAATTTTTTAATTTTTCGTTTACAAAGTAAGAGCGGAAGTTTCTAAAGTCGCAATCTTCGAATACTTCCAAAATTTAGTATTGTCGTTCCATCTCTTACGTTTAATTTTTATTTATTGTATTAATTGTTTAATATTTAATTTTATTATATTTGTGTATTTTGAATATTTTTAGTTTAATTTAATTTATATTATGGATAAATTAAAAAACCTCGCTGCTAAAGGTGTTAAAAAATTTTGTCCCGGAAGCGGTAGTGGTAGTAAAAAGCGAATTATTAGCGGTAGAGGTAGTTCAAGTAATAGATATACCCGTGTGACTTCGCCTCCGGTACCGCTTGGTACACCTTTTGAGGAAGAAATAGGTGTAGGTGCTCACGATATGGATTATGTAGAATTTCAAGAAAATTACGGTATAGAAGAAGAAAATGAAGTAGATGCAGTTAATGTAGACGAAGATGATGAAAATATTGCTGAAACACCTGCAGTAGGAGATGCTAACGTTAGATCTGAATCAGTTAATCTCCCTTCCCGTCCTCCCAGTGCCCCAAAACCCCGTAAAAGAACTAGTATTGCATGACAATTTTTTGAACGTATATCAGATATTGAGGTGCAGTGCAATATTTGTCAACAAATATATAAGCATAGAAGTGGCGGTAAGCAAGGGGGTACGGGTACGTTAATGAGACATATAGCTGAAGATCACAAAAGAGAGTTAAATATTGCAAAAGGTGGTGGGGATGTTGGTGGGTCAACGCAAACTAGAATGGACCCAACAACCGGTCAAGTAGCGAAAAAGTATAATAAATTGAGGGACCGGGAAGAAATAGCTAAAATGGTAGCTGTGGGTTGTTTGCCTTTTAGTTTTCCTTCTTCTGATGCTTTTATCCGTTATATACAAGCAATTTATAATCCTATGTTTAATGGTATTCCTAGAACTACTTGTCGGTCTGATATTTTTAAACTCCATTCACAATATTGTTTTTATTTATCAACATTCTTAAAAAATATTCAATGTAGATTGTCCCTAACTTCTGATCTTGGTCGTGCTGTTAATAAAAATGATTATTTAACCGTTACTTGTCATTGGATGGATAGTAATTTCATAATGCAAAAACATATTCTTGCTTTTTTATATGATGAAGATCGCAAACATACTGGACAATTTATTGCTGATTCTATTATTAAAATTGCCGGATATTATGGTATAGAAAATAAAATTTTATGTATTGCTTTTGATAATGCTTCTAACAACAAGAATGCTATAACAAAAATAAAATCTACGTTATCTCCACCCTTTCCTGAAATTTTCCATATTAAGTGTGCATGTCATATCTATAATTTAATTGTAAAAGATGGTCTTGACTTTTTTGAGGTTTATATTGAAAAAATTCGTCTTGCCGTAGGTTTCATTCAAGGAAATAATCGTAGAGCGAGAATTAAAGAATTTAAAGTTAAATGTCAAGAAAATGGACTTACACCAATTTTAATGCCTGAGGAAATTGATATTAGATGGAATTCTACGTATGAATTTTTAAAAACTTGTTATAAATATAGAATTCCTATTACACTAACTTTTAACCAACACTGTGGTTCTTTTGCTGATTCTGCTGATTGCATGTTACATAATTCTGATTGGGTTATAATTAATGATCTTGTTAAGTTTTTAGAAAAATTTTATGTAGCTACGGTTGAATTTTCCGGTGCATACTATCCTACTGTTTGTAATATTTTGGCATATATAGCCGATATTTCTGGTTTGCTCCAACAATATAAAAATAAAGAAGGTTATAAAGAAGCTGTTGGCGCTATGTTTACGAAATTTAAAAAATATTTCTTCCCGATTCCCCCTATTTACTTGGTTGGTGCTATGTTAAATCCGTGCATGAAATTTAATCATATGTGTCACTTTAGTACTCTTATTTATGCTAACTTAGAAATAAATACTAACCGTGAGTCTGAACAAGAGCAGCCTGATTTGTGGACGGCTACGGCTGATGCAAAAGATTATATAGAAAAATTATATAATCACTATGCTGATTTATTTGATTCAGCCGTACCTACAAATATCAGTCCAACTGTCGCTCCTCATCCTCCCGAGGAGCCATCATCTTCTAAAAGGCCGGCACATAGTGGTTTTCCTGATTCGTTTTATGATTTAACTTGTTGGAATAGTGTGGATGAGAGAGCTTACACATCAACTTATCGGGAAGAGCTGAAATATTATCTGCGGACGCCACCAGAGGATCGCAGACGACGGATCAACTCGCTGGATTGGTGGAGGAATAATGAATCACAATATCCTGTACTTTCAAGATTAGCCAGAGATATCTTGAATGTTCCAATGTCAACCATTGCATCAGAGAGCGCCTTCAGTCAGGGACGACAGCAGCTTGGAGACAACCGACACTCATTGGGAAGCAACGCAATGAATGTTTTAGTTTGCCTTAGAGATTGGATTAGAGCAGAAAGAAGAAACCAAGGAATGGAACCGGAGCCAAGCGACGACCTCAAACTTGAAGAAATTATGACTTCACGGGAGAACTCAACAGAATCAAGTCCAATGCATCGGTTTGCCCCCGTTGACTTCGACTATCCTATGCAAATTCCAATTAATATTAACATGAATGAGTTGGAAAAAATGATGCATAATTTATAGATTTTTCATTCATGTAAATTATAAATTTTGGATCATTTTGCAATCAATAAAATTCCACAAATTCATTCACTCCTTAGTCGTTGTTTTTTATTTTTTTCTATTTATCAATTTAAAGTTTTAATATCTTCTATACAACTGTATATTTAATGTATACATGTGTATATGTTTATATATCTTATATAGAAGTGTATATTTAAAGTATACACGTGTATATATCTTCTATAGAAGTGTATATTTAATGTATACACGTGTATATATCTTCTATATAAGTGTATATTTAATGTATACATTATATATATCTTCTATAGAAGTGTATATTTAATGTATACACGTGTATATATCTTCTATAGAAGTGTATATTTAATGTATACACGTGTATATATCTTCTACAGAAGTGTATATTTAATGTATACATTGTATATATCTTCTATAGAAGTGTATATTTAATGTATATATTGTGTATATAGCGTATATATAGTGTATATTTGACCGGTTTTTATCCGGGTTTGACCGGGTTTTAGCGGGTTTGACCGGTTAAGGCCAAAACCGGCCCGTAACCGGCCCGTAACCCGGTAAGAGAGAGGGGGAGGTCCCGGGTTGATCCGACCCGGCCCGTTAGACAGTCTTGTGCCCTAAAATATTGTAGATGTGTTAATTTTAATGGATGAAAAATAAATGCGAAAAGAAAAATTAAAGACGGAGTAAGAAAAGAAAAATTCTTACCTCTTCATCAACTTCATCAACTAACTTAAAAAGTTTTTGAGTACCAGTTGTTTCTTTATTATATTCTTTTATTGGACCACTTTCTATGATCAACACTTTTATTATGGGCATGCGATTAGATGACTTCAATGCACTAATTGCAACAACTTCGGTAATTGCATCTGTTGTCATAGTAATCTAAAAAAAAAGAGTTAGGACAACATTAATGCATCATTTAGAACAACATTAATGCATCATTTAGAATGAAGATAAACTGATGAGTTAAGTAGATTGTACTTGAATATGTGAGTCCTCTTTGTATATTTAATAGATACAACAAACAATACAAATTAAATCAATTAAGAACATAAATTCAATTAATAACACAAATTAGATCAATTCAGAATATAAGTTAAATGCATAGCAATTAATATTGTGTTTAAATCATTAATGAGCAAACAACAATCAACAATACAAAAAGAACAACAGAATTTTATGACAAAGAAGTTAAAGTGAATTGACGAAGAGAACTGAGAAAAGAGAACAGAATCTGAAGAAGAGACTGAGAGCAATTGTGGATGAAAGAAAAATATGATGAGGATAGTAAAAAAGCGAAATCAACATGGGTTTTATATAAGTTGGTAAATGATACCTGTTTTACGTAGGATAGGAATTGTTTTGATCTTATTTTAAATTAAAAAAAAGTTATGTTAAAACATATGGAAGACGGAAAAGGATTTTTTTTTTTTTTGAATTTTGGCAAAAAACTATGGAAGATGGATTTATTTTATTTTTTTTAAATTTGGCAAAAAGCACCAGAAAGAGTAAATAAAAAATAACGTATTTAATTGTTTGGGTTTCACGGTGGGACAAGAAGGTTATATTTTTAATTTTTTTTTCTAATTTTGGCAAAAAAGCTATGGAAGATGGTAACTTTTTTTTTAAAAAAAGGCAAAAACCGTCAAAAGAACAAATAGAAAATAAAAGGTATTTAAAAATTATTTTTGAATATTAGATTTGGGGTTTTGTGTTGTCCTCTTTTAGTTAGGAGTGGTTAGTTTTTTTTTTTTGTGAGGAGAATATTTTTTTAAAATTTAATACTACAAAAATAATAAAAGAAATGTAAAAATACATATTTTTAATGAAGAGCAAAAAGTTGAAAATCACAGCAACCTCTAAGAAATACAAAGTTGTAACGAAACGAAACCATCAGGATGTGCCAATATCATTCGGCACTGTGAACAATATATCGGCAAAGAGAATTTATCCTTACATTGATACAAAAATGGGCTTTAACGCAATGACAGCAATAGAATAGGAGAGGGAAATAGATTCAATTTTCAGAATCGTTGACTGACCATTGAAAGCATTCAGCATGTTATATCAAAATGGAGAAGCCATGGTGCAAAAGCTGGGGATGGGTCACCACTTACCACCATTACAATCCGAGAATAAGTCGAGGTTGAGAAAGTAAAGGAGCCAGTTTTCAGCTGTGACGAGTCATTCGATCAAAAGACAGTTGCTTCATTTCATAGTGCCTGCTCTTCTGAAGTGAATCTCATCATTAAACTGCAACTGTGTTGCCTCAAAGTTCCGACTGTAAGCGCCCTTCTTGTTAACTATAAGTGACTTTCACTTGACTAAATAGAAAGTCCTCTTATCATTGTTGCACTGCCAATGATTGTCATTACAACAACAACAACAACAACAACAACAGCGAGAATCAATCTCAAAGTATCTTAACTGACCCACTCAGTATCATTGGCATATAACAGATCAACAATAATAGTGCAAATCATTGAAGAATTCAATGTTCTCTGCTCTACCAAGATTCAAGTCAACAATCCAACACTAATATTATACATGAACTTTTGGATGAATTGATATGCATACAATGTATAAGCCAGTATTTTCAAAGAGTTTGAGTACAATAGATTTTATGAGTTAGAAAAAATAACATTTTTCGTCCTTTTAAAATATAAGAACAATAATATTGGTGTTAACAAATTAACATAGCTGGCTGTAGGAGTTACCACATTTGTTATTGGCATAATACATAAACAAACACTCAAACTTGCCCTCAACTGGCAAGTAAGCAATCCAACTTTGAGTATGCACATCTAGACACTCCAACTCGTCTCCACTCTATAACATGAACGCTTTTAACTTACAAAATGATCATCTAGACGCCTCCAAAATTTGTATGTCACGTCAGCATCGGGTGTCCATGAGATACAACGGGGACAAGTTGGAGTGTTTAGTTATCAGTTGAGACTAAGTTAAGGTGTCTAGATGTATACTCTCAAAGTTGGAATGATTATTGCCAGCCAAGGCCATGTTTGAGTGTATGTCAATATATTATGCCTTTGTTGTTTCCAATTTTCAACTTTCCAATATCAGCAAGACTTCCTAGAGTACACATTTCATATTCAACCTGTCAATTAAATCAACAATAAAAACTTGTAATAAATTCATTTCTTTACTTGCCTGGTGGACTAAGGTGTTGCAACAACATTTACTCTCCAAAAATTTCTTTCTATTCGCACTTCTAGAGTGTCGTTACCAAAACTCTGCTGCTCCTCTTGGATCTCTTTAGCTGAAAACGCCGCAGATTGGCTTGAATTTTCCACCTCAATTATCTGCAAAGTCGGAATATCTCCCAGATCATGAGGGATGCTGTTCAAGCGAAGGCAACTCTTAAGAACTAGATGTTCTAGGCAAGGAAAATGATCATTTGAGGCACTCCATTCCTCTAAATCAGACACCTCTATCAGCAACAGTTTTAAAGAAACAAACCCCTCTTCAATGTGTTCCCACTTTGGACCTGTGAAGGCGTAATTCTTTAGTTTGAGTACCTCGAGATTTGGTAATCTACAAAGAGAGCTCATGCTCTCCCACGGCAAGTAAGTGAAGCTCAACGTCAATTTCTTAAGATTCTCTGGAAGTGCATCGAGATGAAGAGATAATTTTGGTACTTGTACGGGTGGTTTCAATCCAACAATCTTTAATGCCTCGAGTTGAGGCAGGAGAGCAAGACTTCTAATGCAATCTGACCACAAGGCTGAAACTGATTCACTACAATAAGGCCACAGATTTTCAGATGTGTAAAGAAAATTACTCCAGGGAATCTGGACTGGATAAGTATACTAGACCGTTTCACAGATTCCCAATTTCTTTAAATTAGGAATGCTTGAGAAGACATCCTTTGTACAATCTGAAAGGGTTATATTGGCAAGTGTTTGTAGGTTACTCAAAACAGATGAATTGTTATGTTTTTCTTTGGTTGGGCTTGGCAAACAGATGCTTGGTTTAACATGGAGATATCTGAGGTTTGGCATCTTCCATATATCCCTAGGCAAAGTGGAGTCACTTGAATACACATGAAGGATTAAAGTCTGCAAACTCCAAAACTGAGATACTGGTGGAAAGAATTCACTACCAGTGGCCAATGCAAGGTAACGCAAATTAACAAGTTGCATTATCTCATTGGGAAACCGTGGGAAATGTTGGAAGGTGATATCTAGAACCCTGAGCAATTTGAAATCTATGTATGAAAAGATTGAACTTTGGAAAATGTCGAATCCCAAGATGGAACGAGAAACAGAAACAGTACGATCAGTGGGTTGGAAAGAGTAACTTGCGTAGATGGTGCTACAATTGAAACTAACTCGACGCAGAGCTGTTATTTCGCTTTCTGATAGAACACTGCGGGAGTGCTTCAAGACATGTAGAAAGTTGTCTTTTAGCTTCTTCTAAGCAAAAGTCTCGCATGATATCATGGAGTTTACATGTTTTGAGTTTTCCATTAGACCACTTTTCAGCTAAAACCAAACTTCTACCAATAAGATCCTTCAAGCACTCGTCTGCTATCTTTTCCACGGTCATAAGCGCTGTTGCATTAAGGAAGCCTTCGGCAATCCATAGCCTGATCAGCTTCGACACTGGAATCTCAAAATCTTCAGGAAATGCTCCCATGTACAAGAAGCAGGCTTTTAGATGTTGAAAGTTAGTAGTTGTAACTTAGAGCTAGTATGTCTAAACACTGCCCTGGCTCACGATTTACAAAGGAACCCGCACTTTCTGCAACAGTGTTCCAGCAATCAGGAGTCTTACTCATTTTCGAGAGATGTCCCACAACCACAACAATTGCTAGAGGTAGTCCTTGGCATTTTTCTGCAATACTTCTTCCGATCTCTTCCAATTCAGACGGACATACTCTTTTCCCAAAAAGTTTCTGACAGAGTAGCTCCCAACCTTCATCATTGTTTTGAAAATTCAGTCGGTGAGGTTGCCGGTCTGGATTAGCATGAGTTACTACATCAATGAGCCTACTCGTTAGGATGACACGACTTCCATTGTCATCATCAGGAAACAAGCTGCTCATGTTGTCCCAAGCAGCAGTGCTCCACATGTCATCGACAACAATGAGAAATCTCTTACGTTTTAAACTTTTTTGCAACCGGTCCGCAATATTTTCTTGATATATTTCTTCTTGATAAACAGGTTGCTTGTAACTCTCTTGATTGATTTCATTAATTCGAGGAACAACTTGATAAAAAAGGTCAAGTAACATGTCTTTTTCTCTATACTCGTAAGAAACAGTGGTCCAAGCACGAACTTCCAACCAATTAACAACTAAAGGATCATTATATGCTCTTTTTCGCAAGAGTTGTTTTACCAATACCAGCCATTCCGGCTATAGAAATTATTTTCTCCAATTCGTCCTGGAAACCAACTGGTTTTTGTTGCACACTTGGACTACATACAAGCCTAGCCGGTGAAACCTTAGAATTAAACTTCAAAGTGCTAATCTGATAAATTCCATTTCTTCAACTGCTACTTGCAATCTCCTACATAGTACTGAATAGGCCTTTTTCTTCGGTAGTTTGCATTTTTAGCCAGGAAATATGAGTCAACAGTATCTTCAACTTGATATGTTTTCTCGTTGATCTTTCCTTCCAACAATTTCAGCCCTTCGTGTCAATGCTTTATCTCTCCATAATCCGCCAAGAACTCCTGAAAAGCAATAATTCTTTTGCATAGTGATAAGATTTCATCTTTCCTCCGATGATTATTCAGTAATGGATGACCGCATTGCAGGAATAGATCGAGCGAGCATACAGCAGAAGCCAGAGCAGCATAAGCCATTTCTGCTTCCTTAGAAATTACATTAAGGATACAATGAGTTTACCACAATATATTCTGCAATCGTCATAATATTACTCCTCTAATCACTTTTAAACTTGGTTAGTGAAAAAATGAGTTCAACTGCTGTACATGATAGTGTATCAGGTTAAAATGGACAGCAATAACAGGTAACACAGTCTATAATAGTCCTAATTTCAGTAACCTAGGAAACAAAGTAAATAACCTCACATATCCAATTATAATATGCAAATGGCGTTATAAAACGTATAAACAATAGTTGAGGTATGAAACAATTGTTGAAAGTTCAGGTATGAAACTCAAATGATTAATAGTTGAGGCGTGTTTAGATAAATAGTTAGTAATAGTTCAGGTATGAAACTCAAAACACCAGAATACTTAGCTGTGTTTTTCACCCTCCACTCTTCACAAAAAATATTAAATAGGTTAAAAGAAGAGTGAATTGGTTAAAAAAAACCTAGATTATCATCATTTTGCGAGTTTCATACCTATATTATTAGGTTTTTCTGTTAACCATGAAACTATTACACTTTTTGGCATTACTTAGTTTGGGCCTTAGTTAGTTGGGCCTCTTATATTTATTTGTAACCGGGCTGTGAACCCAACCCACTGTTTTGTAATAGTTAGTAGGAATATTATAAGAGAACATATATTTTTGAAGAGAGACGATTATTCATTTTCTTGAGGGAAACAAGAAAGTTTTTTTCCTCTCTTTGACTCGTCTTCTTCAGCTCAAATCTTAGTTGTTTCTTCACTGAATTACGAGTTAAATCTTCATGTTTTCATGGTATCAAAAGCCAGTAATCCGTTCCCGCTCATTTTTCCAATTCTAGCAATGTTACCCTTGGAGTATTTCATGATTTTTTCTAGCCATGAGCGATTCATATCTTCGAAGTTTGGTCATTTTGAGCCTTCCGGGGAGATTTTCAGCTAGAGCTCGTGGAGTTTTGGGTCTGGAATTCAATTTTGGCTGATCAATTTTTCGTGCGATTGCTTATCACTTTCTAGGGTTTTGGTTCTCTATAATTGGTACTTTATCTTCTACTTCGTCGATTTTTCATCAATCTAATTGGTACACATTCTTTTGTACCTACAAATATGGTGAATGTTGTTGAATCCTCTAGTACCACGGTTACCCCCGAACCATCTAGCCCATTGTATCTTTAGTCCTCTAATGTTCCCAGAGTTTCTTTAGTTTCTGTTCCATTCTCAGGGACAGGATTTGGGGGTTGGAGATGTAATATGATAGTCTCTTTGTCTGCTCGAAACAAGATAGATTTTATTAATGGCAGTTGTGCCAAACCTGCCGAGGGATCTCCTCAACTTAGGCAGTGGGATAGATGCAACAATATGGTCATTTCGTATTTGACTTTGTCCTTGACTCCAGACAAAGCTGAGAGTGTGCAGTATTCTGAGACTGCTGAAAGTATATGAAAACAACTCAATAAAAGATATGGAACCATTAGTGGGACGAAGGTTTTTGAAATTAAAAAGGAGTTAGCTTCTACTACCCAAGGTAGTCTAGCTATAGCATCCTATTTCAACAAGTTGAAGAAGTTGTGGGATGAGCTTAAGTTTGTCTGTGGTTCCAAGATTTCTTGTTGTACCTGTGCTGTAAGAGTTGATTTACAACGAGAAGATGATGAGAATAGGTTACACCAATTTCTAATGGGTCTGAATGAGCCTTATATTGGTGTTCGAGGGAATTTGTTAATGATGGATCCTCTTCCATCTTTAGATGGTGCTTACAATATCCTTCTTAAGGATGAAAGACAGAGACAACTTCCAGTTCTTCCTTGTTTAATACTGAATCTGCTTCTTTCAATGTGGTCACTAACATCTCTACACCCACTCATCATCTTTCTAGGCAATTTATCCCTAATCATTCAGCAGGATCTTCATCAATTCATTTACCTACAAGACAGTTCTCTCAGAGAATTAATTTTGATCAATCCAAGTCCAATTTGGTTTGTAGGTATTGCAAGAAGCCTAGGCATCTTATGGATAAATGTTACAAACTTCATGGCTTTCCACCTAATTTCAATTCACCAAAGGTAAAAAAAAAAAGTTGCTGCAAATGTGGAGTTATCGGGATCTAGTGCAGACAGTGATGTTATTCCTCCTGAGCCTTCTTCAAGTTCCTCCTTTATTCCTGATTGACAAAAGACCAGCACAATCAACTTTTGATGTTGCTGCAACAAATTAGAGTATCAAAATCACATCCTCGTGGATCTGCTAACTTTGCTGTTATAATATCTAACTCTCTTAAGAATGTGTCATATGGTACTTGCATGCTAACTAAAACAAATGATTACATTAATTGATTCAGGGGCCACCGACCACATGACATTTGATAAATAGCTTCTATTTGACATTAAACCCCTAGTTATGACATACCTTGTCACCTTACCTAATGGCTACAAAGCGAAAGTCACGTGTACTGGGTCTTTTAATTTTCTATCTTTCACACTCCACCAAGTACTTTATATACCTAGCTTTCACTATAACCTTGTTTCTCAATTAGATTGCATTGTCTTGTTTACTAAACTCTCTTGTTTAATACAGGCCCCTTCACTGAAGAGGCTACTGGTTGTTGGTAAACTGGACGATGGGCTTTACAAGCTTGAGCAATCTACTCCCATTTCTACATTTACTTCCTTACCGTCTACTGGTTTCAGTAGTTTTGTTTCTGAAAGTATTGTTTCTAGTTCCATCTCTTCTGAGAGTCTGTTGAGTGCAATATGGAGTCTGGTTGTCATGAGTCATCTAAGTCTTTTGTTTCACCCTCTCCCATATCCCATCGTAATTTTGTTTGTGATATAAATAAAATGGAAATATTGTGCCACAATAGATTGGGACACTTTCCCTTTGCCAGGATGAAAAATATTTCTTATATTCCTTGTGATTTTTCCTCAAAACAGTCATTTGCTTGCACTATTTGTCCTCTTGCTCGACAATCTAGGTTGCCTTTTCCAGATAGTTCAATCCAAACTTCTTGTCCCTTTCAACTTATTCACGTGGACACATGGGGTCCATACAAAAGTCCCACTTATAATAATTGTAGGTATTTCTTGACTATTGTTGATGACTACTCTAGAGCAACCTGGACTCATCTTATGGGTTCAATGAGTAATGCTTTTTGTTTAACTAAATCTTTTGTGCCTTTAGTTAAAAACCAATTTCTGTCTACCGTTCAAACTCTCCGAAGTGACAATGCTTATGAACTTGGTTCTAGTCATTCTGCCTCTGAATTCTTTCTTACTTATGGAATTACTCACCAAACTTCTTTCCCTCACACACCACAACAAAATGGTGTGGTTGAGAGAAAACACAAATATTTGTTGGAAACTGCAAGGGCTTTGTTACTCCAATCTAGGTTGCCTCTCAAGTTTTGGGGTGACTGTGTACTTACGGCCACCTATCTCATCAATAGATTCCCCTCCAAATTACTTCACAATAAATCTCCTTATGAGATACTTCACAGTACCCCTTCTTCCTATTCACATATCAAAACTTTTGATTGCCACTGTTTTTCCTCTGTACCCAAGATTAACAGGGATAAGTTTCAGCCTAGGGCTGCTCCTTGTGTTTTCTTGGGTTACCCACTTGGGTGTAAAGGTTACAAGCTTTACAACATTACTACTAAAGTCACATTTATATTTAGAGATGTTATCTTCCGTTAAGATATTTTTCCTTTTGCATCTCCCTCTATTTCTTTTCTTTTATTTTTCTAGTTCTATCTCCTCCAATTTACTATGATTCCCCTACCCCTTCTGTTTCTCCTCCCACTCCTCCCCCTTCCACTTCTACTTCTTCAAGTCTTCCTTCACATCCAACACCTCCTCTAAGAGTCTTCTCGAACTCATGTTCCTCCAGCTCACTTGCAATAATTTGTGTGTTCTTTACCTCCTTCTTTGCGTGGACCTGAATCTGTTCCTTCTAGTTCTCATTCTTTAGTTAGTATGGTTGAATCTGACCTCATTCTTATCACCAGGTAGGAATTGCCTGGCAAGATGACATAGAAAAGAATTTGAAGCTTTGGAAGCTAATAACATTTGATCTATAGTTTAATTACCCCGGGGGAAGAAACCCATAGCTTGTAAATGGGTTTATAAAATCAAATATAAAGCAGACGGGTCTATAGAAAGATATAAGGCTCGGCTAGTAGTTAGAGGGGATACTCAAGTTGTAGGTGTGGACTTCAATGAAACTTTTTCCCTTGTCATTAAATTCTCAACTGTCAAGTGCCTCATTGCGGTGGTTGTCAAAAAGCAGTGGCCTCTTTTTCAACTTGATGTAAATAATGCGTTTTTGCATGGTGACATTGATGAAGTAGTATACATGAAGCTGCCCCCTGGTTTGATTACTTCTACTTTTGTTGGGTCCTCCTCATTGGTGTGCCTTCTTCAAAAGTCTCTATATGACTTGAAATAAGCCTCTCGACAATGGTCTGCTAAGCTGTAATGCCCCGATTTTCTGAACCAAAACGCTACACGGTGCCCATGACCCCGAAGGACCACAAGCTAACCCATAACTTATATCTGTACCTGAGCACTGAATAACCATACTGTAAAATATGCAAAAATGGTATAACAATACCAACATAAATCTAAAATAATTTTCTGACATGCTATATTCTGAAAACCTCTAAACTGAACTGAATAAGAAGTTGAGAGGACATGTTCCCAACTAACTCCGTCTACTGAAATAACTGAAAACTGAAATAGTGATATAAATAATAACATAATTGTCCTTGAAGGATGAGGACTCACTGTTAATTACTGTTGTTGGCTGAATCTGAAATTGCTAAGGGAGATCTGGATCCTGTTCGTCCAAACCTATAGTATAAGACACCATAGCGTGAGAAAAATATGCGTCAATACTGACTAACATGAACATGAGAATACATGCATGAATATATAATAACTGTAACTGAAACTGTACTAGTACTTGATACTAAATTCTGTGTACTAATTTACTGACATCTGAGTTTACTGAATAAAGAGGAACTGATGTTATATTACTGATAAAGAAAATGACTGTTTCTGATAGTTTTGATTATGAAGAACTGATCTGATTGACCGTATATAACATACCTGAAACTGAGTTCGTGATAACATGACTGCTGAGTATGAATACTGATAACATGTATTTACTGATAACATATCATGACTGATAACTAAGTTTTGATAACTGATATATCTGATAACATGAGTTCTGATAACTGATAGCATGAATGACTGTATCTGACAGTCCTGAATCTAATGGAACTAGCTGAGTTCCGTACTGTATCTGAGTTGACTGTATCTGTCAGTCCAGATATCCTGAAGAACTATCTGAGTTCTTTTACTGAGACTGATACTAAAATTGTGGAAAGTAGTTATCTAACTGAAATACCCCAAATACTCTATAATAGCTAAGCTGGGGTCCAATCTATGCCCTGATTGGAAGGGTGTCAATACCGCGCCACTAGTAAGGACAAGCTGTGAGTGACCCTCATCTGGCAGGTAATATAATGAGAACGGTGGGAACCCTCATCTGACAGGTTAAGCCACCTCATCTACCCTCAACTGACAGGTATTAATGTCTCAACCTATGCTGGCTACATAGTCCTGGAATGGAAGGATTGCTTCTAAGAATCACACCCTCT
Source organism: Capsicum baccatum var. pendulum (assembly GCA_030864225.1). Taxonomy (NCBI): domain Eukaryota; kingdom Viridiplantae; phylum Streptophyta; class Magnoliopsida; order Solanales; family Solanaceae; genus Capsicum; species Capsicum baccatum. Next base: position 12,737,936 of record CM061550.1, read on the forward strand.
ACTGGCAGGTGAGTTCCCATCCTTGGGTTCGCTCGGTGCTGAATCCTACTCCTAACTGAATGGCACTGAACTGATTTCCTAGTTCATACTAGAATTAACTGAACTGTTACTGATTGTTTTGTTTAAATGAACTGAACATAGACTGAGTTTATTGAGTTCCGATGACTAGCGGAACACTACTGAATTCTGTTAACTGACTAAATGCTATTGAGTTCTGTTAGCTGACTGAGTTTAATGATGTCTGAACTGAATACTGAACTAAACTGTACTGATACTGAGATTTACTGAATTCCATAGACTGATGGAATATTACTGAGATTACATAGATTACTGAGTACTGAGTAAAACTGAACTGATACTGCCTTTACATTAGTTTTCCTGAGTCATGAGACTGACTAAAGTCTACTGAATATGACTTGACTGAGAGTATCGTGAAAACATGACATGGCTCTAGGCACCCAGCTATATTTTTCGGGTACAAGCACCCCCAGGACTTGTTGGAAGGAAACTGACACATCATGAAAATTCTTAATCATAGGACTAAAGTCTGCAATTCATAATACCATAAGTTGGGGATTTCATGAAAGCTCTTGATAATCATAATCTTGTACATGAATAGGAATGTATCCTAACATATCATAATTTCACAATTTTAATTTCACATGCTTGACATGAACTTGTATACATGCTAACATAATGTAGTTTCATTACTTAACTTTCATGAACCATTTGTCAAACATTCGCAAGACATAGCATCAACATGAAAATCATTTAGATCGTGTAGTATTAACATGAACTCATTATTTAGATCACCAATGGATCACAAGGCACAATTCATTCACTTGAACGTTTTCACAAACACATGAAAGGGATGATTTATACTTAGGCATATATAACATGCTCCCAATTCATGACCATAACCACCAATTCACATCTCAAGGTTTTCAACATATGATGGTCATGATTCAACACACATGGAAAACATGGATATTTCATTCATCAATGAACATATATCAATATTATGGGTATAATATCCAACTTGCAAATCCCAAGAACTCAACATAAATCTCATATAAATAATACCACAAATAAATTAGTTTTCACAATTCTTGAAATAACTCGTGGAATTAAAACTTGATTTAACATCAACAACATGATTATAAACATCCCACAACAAAATATTCATGATACATAACTTAAAACTTGATTGTTGAGCTCCATGGATGAAAATAATCCATGAATGAACGCTATGCATACCTTAGATTGATTATCCGTGAAAGTTAACTGTGAAATTGGCTTGAATCTTGAAACCCCCAATTGAACCCTTACTTGTTCTTGATAATTTTTGAGAGAATTTAAGATAAAGGGAGTATATTCTGCTCTAAATTAGGCTTAATTCCATGTTTGAGCATATATATAGGATGGGCAAAAGACTAAAATACCTCTAGAGAAAGAGAGAAAGACACAACTGTCCTATGTTGTTTTCAGGCTGTTAGGCTGAAGTAAATTGATCATAACTCTTTGCTTCGATGTTTAAATTGGATGAAACCAATTACATTGGAAAGAGGACTCAAAGATCTTTTCATCGATATATAACAGTTCTTACAGTTCAAAATATTCAAGAAGTTATGATCGTTTGAAATTGACCCTGAAATGCTAAAAATTTTTGGAGCATGCTATAGAGCATGCGACGCATGCAAATCACATGGTTCTTCTGTTTTGAAATCCAAACACGCCCTAAGCGGATTCCAAAAATTTTAAAACTCACTCGAGATGTACTCTTTACTTCTTCGATCACAACGCAACTTAAAAATCCAAAAACGGAGGTCGGAAAGGTCGTCAAATAAATCCCCAAAGTTCGGAGGTATAAGATGAAACTAGGTGTTTCTAACACTTAGCAAAATTCTTCTAAGTGTTGGATTTCCTTATCAATCCTTAAGGAGCTGAATTTGACTTAGAATTTTTACAGGTTATTACAATATCTCCCCCTTGGGAACATTCGTCCTCGAATGAGACTTACTAAGAAGGGGAGAAGAGACCAACTGAGGCATATACTGAACATGAATGACTAAAACATGATTTCATGACTTACATGACTGATAAGCTGAATTTGTATCAAACTAAACATACATATCTGATGCATGTGTAACTGATTTATGAATGAAGGACTGAGTGTTCTGATGAACTGAGTTTCTCAATATGAGAATACATATCTGGTGCATAACTGATAAGCTGAATCCATGCATATCTGATGCATGATTATATGACTGAACTGGCTCGTGAACATGCAACTGAATATGCAATAGTAAAAGATGCCAAGTTTAACTAAAAACTGGGCATGAAACTAAATACCAAGTTTGGTACTGAAATATGAACATGAGAATGAGTAAGTTTAACAAAGACTGTTACATTGAACTTAAAATACCGATGAGTCTGAGATTAATTACTCAATATGCATGAGCGGAAACATGAGGACATAACTGAGTCCGGAACGTGATACATGAATTGAATATCATGATATGAACTGAGTCTGTAATACGTGACATGGATAGAGTATCGTGAACTAAACTGAGCCATTGAGTATATGGGTTACGACTGAGATTTGGAGTTAGAAGGCCATCTTATAAGTAACCCTTCCTCTAAGCTGGATTCATAACGTGAAGAGAGACTGGTATGTTTGTGTCATAACAGTTTGAGGGATTAGAGTGTATCTCCCCCTTAGGACACTATGTCCCTTGAAGAATGTTGGACTGCCTTTACTGAAATATTAAGGAAAACTAAGGCGATGCACAAGGAATGTAGGAACTAAATCGTGACATAATTATATGATATCTGGAACTGAGACATGATACATGAAATGGGTTATACTCGCAACTACTAGGATACTCTATCTTGGAATAGTTACATTCAAGCCTATCATTAATACTACACCCTTGTATAAAATAAGCATGCAACAATCTTCTCTTAACATGAAACATTTTCTCTCTCCTATGTAAGCAATCACTCATCACTACATTGTTTTCATAAAGAGAGCTGACTGAAGGGTTAAATCAGGAGGACCTGAAGCATGAATCGATACAAACTGAACTTGACACATGAATGAAACCTGAGGAATAGAATATCAACAACATGAATTTACCAAAAAGGTATGAACTGAGGATATACATGATGTGGTCTGAATTTATCTAATCTGTAGGGGAATAGAATGAGTCATGAAAGCTGAGTATATTGTAAAGCATGATACGTGTACATGAGTCATGAGCTGCATGACCTAAGTTTTGAGTTTTTGTATTCGTGAGACATGATTTATGACACTGAGTGATTTAGATCTGACTCCCTATGCTGGGAACTGAAAGGGCACACGATTCTATGGAAAACGTGTGAACATAAGCCGTGTTCATGGAATTGATTCATACTGCGGGGTAAACTGAGATCCTTTATACTGGGGACTGAAACCGTACATGATTTATGGAAAAGTGCAAGATCGTGGTTCGTGAACTTAGAGTTGATATGTAAGACCTGAGTGGATTTCGTGATAGCTGAAGTACAAATCTTTGTACTGAGAAGAGGATGGGTTGAGAATCGTTTTCCCTTACTGCTTTTCTATACATACTGGAACTACTACTGGAATCTGAGAGTCTGACTTGGTCACTTGATCTATCATCACATACTTATACTCTGTTCGACACCTGCCCATCCTACTAAATACATCAGATGCTTCTATTTCCTCATATACTACTAATATCACATCCACACCTTCATGCTTAATTTTAAGTAAATAAACTTAAATTTTAGCTTACATTGTTCAAGCCTCCTGATTTACCTTGGTACAACTATCCCCATGAATATATAATCTAATCAGACTGGATAATACTATCCCAACTCATCTACTGCTAAACTCTTGGGTCCATGCTTAAAATTCTAGGTCTATATTGTCATAGGATTCTGAGAAGGGATCTAATGACATATCAAAAATTGGATTTGAGTTTACAAAGGAGTTCTCATGATCATAAATAAAATCTGTACAACTTTGGAACATGACTGAACTGAGGGGATATTGTCTGAGCATGTGACAAATCCCATAACTGTCTCCAGGGACTGCATGAGAAAACCCTATCTTTAGGATTTGAGCTTCACTGTTTCTGTTACCTTTAAAGTAAGGTAAGGTTGACATGAGGGGAGCCTGATGTGAATCTACATGTGTTCCTTAGAGAACCTTGCTATAGCACGATCTTGAGATATGAAAGAAGGGAAACTATTCCTAAAACATCTCATAGCCTCCTGCACATAAGTGTGGTGCACAACACGCCCATGTACAAGACTCTACTTAATGCAACTTTCAGACTTCCAAGGACATTGTTGAACCTTAGGCTCTGATACCAAGTTTGTAACGTTCTGATTTTCTGAACCAAAATGCTACATGGTGCCCATGACCTCGACGGATCACAAGCTAACCCATGACTTATATTTGTACCTGAGCACTGAATAACCATACTGTAAAATATGCGAAAACATAATACTGTAAGGCCATAAGGTTCAAATTTGAATAAACATCTGATAAAATAATATCTAAAAATGGTATAACAATACTAACATAAATCTGAAATAATTGTCTGACATATTGTAGTTTGAAAACCTCTAAACTGAACTGAATAAGGATTTGAGGAGACATGTTCCCAACTAACTCCGTCTACTGAAATAACTGAAAACTGAAATAGTGATATGAATAATAACATAATTGTCCTCGAAGGATGAGGACTCACTATTAATTACTGCTGCTGGCTGACTCTGAAATTACTAAGGGAGCTTTGGATCCCGTGCGTCCAAACCTATGGTATAAGATACCATAGCACGAGAAAAGTATGCGTCAATACTTTAAATGTAGTGGTATGCAAGTAAGGTAGGCTAAATGCATGGGGTTCATATGTATGAACAATACTGACTAACATGAACGTGAGAATACATGCATGAATATATAATAACTGTAACTGAAACTGTACTAGTACTGGCTACTAAATTCTGTGTACTGATTTACTGACATCTGAGTTTACTAAATAAAGAGGAACTGATGTTATATTACTGATAAAGAAAATGACTATTTCTAATAGTTCTGTTTATGAAAAATTTATTTGATTGATCGTATATAACAGTCCTGAAATTGAGTTCGTGATAACATGACTGCTGAGTATGAATACTGATAACATGTATTTACTGATAACATATCATGACTGATAACTAAATTTTGATAACTGATATATCTGATAACATAAGTTCTAATAACTGATAGCATGAATGACTATATCTGACAGTCCTGAATCTGATGGAACTAGCTGAGTTCTGTACTGTATTTGAGTTGACTGTATCTATCAGTCCTGATATCCTGAAAAACTATCTGAGTTCTTTTACTGAGACTGATACTGAAACTGTGGGAAGTAGTTGTCTAACCGACATGCCCCAAATATGCTATAATAACTAAGCTGGGGTCCAATCTCTGCCCTGATAGGAAGGGTGACAATGCCGCGCCATTGGTAAGGACAAGCTGTGAGTGACCCTCATCTGGCAGGTACTCTAATGAGAATGGTGGGAACCTTCATCTGACATGTTAAGCCACCTCATCTACCCCCAACTGACAGGTATTGATGTCTCAACCTATGCTGGCTACATAGTTCTGGAATGCAAGGACTGCTTCTAAGAATCACACTCTCTACTGGCAGGTGAGTTCCCATCCTTGGGTTCGCTCAGTGCTGAATCCTACTCCTAACTGAAGGACACTGAACTGATTTCCTAGTTCATACTAGAATTAACTGAACTGTTACTGATTGTTCTGTTTAAACAAACTGAACATGGACTAAGTTTATTGAGTTCCGATGACTAGCGGAACACTATTGAATTCTGTTAACTGACTAAATGCTACTGAGTTCTGTTAGCTGACTGAGTTTAATGATGTCTGAACTGAATACTGAACTAAACTGTACTGATACTGAGATTTACTGAATTTCATAGACTGATGGAATATTACTGAGATTACGTAGATTACTGAGTACTGAGTAAAACTGAACTGATACTGCCTTTACATTAGTTTTCCTGAGTCATGAGACTGACTGAAGTCTACTGAACATGGCTTGACTGAGAGTATTGTGAAAACATGACATGGCTCTAGGCACCCAGCTATATTTTTCGGGTACAAGCACCCCCAGGACTCGATGAAAGGAAACTGACACATCATGAAAATTCTTGATCATAGGACTAAAGTCCGCAATTCATAATACCATAAGTTGGGGATTTCATGAAAGCACTTGATAATCATAATCTTGTACATGAATAGGAATGTATCCTAACATATAATAATTTCACAATTTTAATTTCACTTGCTTGACATGAACTTGTATACATGCTAACATAATGTAGTTTCATTACTTAACTTTCATGAACCATTTGTCAAACACTTGCTAGACATAGCATCAACATGGAAATCATTTAGATCGTGTAGTATTAATATGAATTCATTATTTAGATCACCAATGGATCACAAGGCACAATTCATTCACTTGAACGTTTTCACAAACACATGAAAGGCATGATTTTATACTTAGGCATATATAACATACTCCCAATTCATGACCATAACCACCAATTCACATCTCAAGGTTTTCAACATATGATGGTCATGATTCAACACACATGGAAAACATGGATATTTCATTCACCAATGAACATATATCAATATTATGGGTATAGCATCCAACTTGCAAATCCCAAGAACTCAACATAAATCTCATATGAATAATACCACAAATAAATTAGTTTTCATGATTCTTGAAATAACTCATGAAATTAGAACACGATTTAACATCAACAACATGATTATAAACATCCCACAATAAAATATTCATGATACATAACTTAAAACTTGATTCTTGAGCTCCATGGATGAAAAGAATCCATGAATGAACGCTATGCGTACCTTAGATTGATTATCCGTGAAAGTTAACGGTGAAATTGGCTTGAATCTTGAAACCCCCAATTGAACCCTTACTTGTTCTTGATAATTTTTGAGAGAATTTGAGAAAAAGGGAGTATATTATTCTCTAAATTAGGCTTAATTCCATGTTTGAGCATATATATAGGATGGGCAAAAGACTAAAATACCCCTGGAGAAAGAGAGAAAGACGCAATTGTCCTATGTTGTTTTCAGGCTGATAGGCTGAAGTAAATTGATCATAACTCTTTGCTCCAATGTTTAAATTGGATGAAACTAATTTCATTGGAAAGAGGAATCAAAGAGCTTTTCATCGATGTATAGCAGATCTCACAGTTTAAAATATTCAAGAAGTTATGATCGTTTGAAGTTAACCCTGAAATGCTGAAAATTTTTGGAGAATGCTATAGAGCATGCGACACATGCAAATCGCATGGTGCTTCTATTTCGGAATCCAAACATGCCTTAAACGGATTCCAAAAATTCTGAAACTCACTCGAGATGTACTCTTGACTTCCCCGATCACAACGCAACTTAAAAATTCAAAAACGAAGGTCGGAAAGATTGTCAAATAAATTCTCGAAGTTCGAAGGTATAGGATGAAACTAAGTGTTTCTAACACTTAGCAAAATTCTTCTAAGTGTTGGATTTCCTTATCAAGCCATAAGGAGATGAATTTGACTTAGGATTTTTACGGGGTCTTACATAAGCTCTCTCAAGCTCTATGTTCTCGGGGCTACTCCTATTCCATGAATGACTATTCTCTCTTTTCTAAAACATCGGGATCTTCTATTGTACTGATAGTTGTTTATGTTGACGATAATATTCTCACTGGTGATAATTGGAGGAAATAACTGCTTTAAAGTGCTTTCTTCACGACCAGTTTAAGATCAAGGATTTGGGCCTTTTGAATTTTTTTTTGGGCATTGAAGTTGCTTATTCTTCTGAAGGTATGTTGCTTCACCAAAGTAAATTCATACGAGATCTTCTTTTGGAGCTTAATTGTTCTGATGTCACTGCTGTAACTTGTCCTCTTGACTTGCGCGTCAAACTTGAAGTTGATTCTGGTGTTCCACTTCCTGCTCTTGAGACTTACAGGAGCCTGGTTGGCAAACTGAATTTCTTAACCCATACTAGACCTGACTTATGTTTTGTTGTGCAACAACTCAGTCAATTCCTTCAATGGCCTACATCTACACATATGGAGGCTACTTTACATCCCCTATGGTATTTGAAAGGTATTTCTGGTCTTAGGGTGTTCTTTAACAACTCTTCTGATGTTTCTATAGCTGCATATTGTGATAGTTATTGGGCTGCCTGCCCCGACACCCGTCGTTCTGTCACTGGTTTTTATGTTTTACTAGGGGGTTCTCTCATTAGTTGGAAGGCGAAAAAGCAACCAATTATCTCACTTTCATCTACTGAGGCAGAGTACTGTGCTATTAGCAAACTGGTTGCTGAGTTGACATGGCTTGTCCGACTTCTTGACGAATTTTACTCGCCTTCTTCTACTCTGATTCCCATATTTTGTGACCATCAAGCTGCCATCCACATTGCTCGGAACCCCATTTTCCACGAGTGAACAAAGTATATTGAGATAGATTGTCACTTCAGTCGAACAAAGCTTGGTGATGGTTTAGTGGTTCTTCACCATGTTTTTACTTCTTCACAGCTTGCTGATCTCTTTAACTGTTAATGTTCGTAATCATCAGATCGCAGCCATGGAAGATGATCGAAAACCCTAGATCTCAAGGGTTGAAGAGAGAGAATTTATTGAGAATAATGACATGGAAAAATCTGTTCTACCTTATAGAAGTGTGTATACATATAATGGGAAGAAAAGGTAAAAAATGTTTCATGAGCCCGGGTCATGTAATAAGTTGGGCTGTGTATCAGGCTGATGTCAACACCCCCTCAAGCTGGAGGGTGTCAAGACACCTAGCTTGCGCAAACAAGAGAGATGAGAAGGACCAGACAAGGGCTTGGTCATGATATCAGCAACCTGGGCATCAGAGGAAACGTGATGAAGGGAAATGATGCCAGAACTGATGCAATCTCGGACATAATGACAATCAATCTCGATATGCTTCGTCCATTTATGAAACACCGGATTCCTAGCAATGTGAAGGGCAGCCTGGCTGTCACAAAACACAGGAACAGGGGAAGAGATAGATAGACCCATGTCAGAAAATAAGCGAGTAAGCCAAACAACTTCAGCAACAACCTTTCTTAAAGCCCTGTACTCAGCTTCTGCTGAAGAAAGAGCAATAATAGGTTGTTTCTTGCTCTTCCAAGAAATGGGAAAACCCCCCAAAAATATGTAGTAGCCAATGACAGACCGGCGAGATAGAGGGCAAGCAACCCAGTCAGAATCAGCATAAGCATAAAGGTTAACATCAAAAGAGGAGGGTAAGAAAATGCCCTGAGCAGGGGCATTTAAGATATATCTCAAAACATGAAAGCCGGCAAGCATATGTGCAACACAGGGGTGCTGCATAAACTGACTCAAATATTAAACAACAAATGAGATGTCAGGTCTGGTGTGTTGAAGAAAATTTAACTTACCAACTAAACGCCTGAAAATGTGGGATCAGGCAAAGGATCACCCATGTCTAGGGTCAATTTAATAGCAGGATCCAGAGGAGAAGACACAGGGGTGTAATTAGAATAGTTGAACTCAGTCAACAAATCAATAGCATACTGATATTGATTAATGAGCAAACCAGAGTTATGAGTAGTGACCTCCAAGCCCAAAAAATAGTGAACTGAACCCAAATCTTTTATCTTGAAAGATTTATCAAGAAAAGTTTTAAGAGCAGTCATCTCAGGTAAATCAGAACCAGCAAGGAGGATGTCATCCACATAAACCACAAGAATCACCAATGAAGAACTAGAAGACTTGGTAAACATAGAGTAGTCATTCTTACTGGCAATGTAGCCTCGAGACAACAAAGAATCAGACAGTTTGGAAAACCACTGCCTGGAAGCTTGCTTGAGGCCACAAAGGGACTTTCTCAATTTACAAACCAAGGGGGAAGCAGAAAAAGAAGGTGAAGAGGAAGTGACCTGAAGGCCAGGTGGGATCTTCATGAAAACATCCTCATGAACGTCTCCATGAAGAAAGGCATTGTTTACATACAGTTGAAAGACAGTCCAATGTTGTTTAGCAGCAAGAGACAGTAGATATTTCACAATGGTCAACTTGACCACAGAGGAGAATGGCTCATGATAATCCACTTGTTCCTTCTGAGTATCACCCTTAATAACTAATCTGGCCTTTTATCTTTCAATAGTGCCATCAGATCTTTGTTTAATCTTGTACACCCACTTACAAGAAATGACCTTTTTATTAGGAGGAAGAGGCACAATATCCCAAGTATGGTTTGACTCAAGAGCCCTAAATTCCTGTTGCATGGCCTCTTGCTAAGCAGGAACAGAAGCAGCCTGCTGGTAAAACTGAGGTTCATGCATATGCAAATCAACACTAGATACCTTGGAATCAACTTGAAAAAGTGCATGAGCAGTGGAGCAAACAAAATCATGTAAATAAGAAGGAGGATGAGTAAGTCTAGAACTTCTTCTGAGAGGAATAACAAGAGGAGGAGATAAAGAAGTGGCCTCAGGTATGACATTAGAATCATCATTGAGCACAGAGGGGGAAGGAACTGAAGAAGAAGGGAAGAGAGGATCATCAAACACATGATTATCAGGAGGAGGAGGGAAAGTAGAAGAATTAGAATAAGAGTGATAAGGGAAAATAGATTCATTGAACATGAATCTCTGGAGTAAAATATGGAATGAGAAGAAAGGTTAAGGAGTTTGTAACCTTTCTTACCACAGGGGTAACCTAAAAGTATGCTAGGAATTGACCTGGGCTGAAACTTATCTCTACCAGGTTTTGGGGAAGCAGCATAAGACAAACAACTGAAACTCTTTAAGTAGGCATAAGAAGGAGGAGAACCATATAACTTCTCAAAGGGGGAAATATGGTGAAAAACAACAGAAGGGAACCTATTGATAAGATATGTAGCTGTTAAAACACAATCACCCCAAAACTTGAGGGGAAGATGAGATTGAAAGAGTAGTGCCCTGGATACTTCAAGTAGGTGCTTGCGTTTCCTTTCTACAACCCCATTTTGTTGAGGAGTATGAGGAATAGATGTTTGATGAAGGATCCCATTGGTAGAGAAAAATTTCTGAAGTTCAGTACATTTTCCCAGTTCAAAAGCATTATCAGATCTAAGAGTCTGAACATTACATTGGAAATGTACTTTAACCATGGCAATAAAAGATTTAATGACATAAGAAGTACTACCCTTGGAAGCCAGAAGATAAGTCCAGGTTACTCTAGTGAAATCATCAACTAAGGTTAAAAAATATCTAAAACCATTATATGTGGAAGTGTGATAGGGACCCCAGATATCAACATGGACAAGTTAAAATGGAAAAGAGGAATGAGTAGATCTTAAAGGAAAAGGAAGTTTGTGCTGTCTAGCCTTTAGAAAAATGTCACAATGAAAATTCTGAGAATGAGAAAGCTTATCAGACAAATAAAAAATGGACTTCATCTTGTGAAAAGGGAGATGACCCAACCTTTGATGCCAGAATAAATCAGTTTTATTTATAATACAAGATTGATTACATTGAGACAACACAGGAAAAGGTAAAGGAACACTAAGGGAAGAGGGATCAATATTGAAGTAATATAACCCATTCTTAGCTCTACCAATTTCCAATAGCCTCTTCTGAGAAAGGCCCTGCAATACACATTTCGATTCAGTGAAAAGTGCATGACATTTAAGCTGAGTAAGGAGCTTGTGAATGGATATGAGATTAAAGTGAAAGGAAGGAACCAAAAGAACATCATGTAAGATAATGTCTGACTGAAGTTTTAAGGATCCAGTAGACAAAACCTTAACTCTGTATCCATTTGGTAAAGCTATAAGAAAAGGAGTAGGAAGAGAAATGAGACTAAAGAGAAGATATTTGTATGGTGTCATATGATTAGTGGCTCCAGAATCAAGTATCCAAGGATTTACCCCTAGTGAAGAGACTGCACATGCATGAAATGCAGTAGAAGTGACAGCAGGATGATGAAACATACCTGCACAATAAACATAACCAGAATCTGGGGAAGCAGAAGCAGTAGAGCTATCAGGTATAGAGGCACCATGATGTAGTTGCTGAAGATGCAAATAATGCTGAAACTGATCTTTGGACAACTTATAATCACCCTCAGTAATAGAAAGAGAAGAAGTTATTGCATCAGTAAGGGAAGCATCATTTTGCACACAAGAAAGAGCCTTCTTACTCTTTGTAAATTTGAAATTTGGGGGTATCCATGAAGTTTGTAGCACTTATCAATGGTATGCCCTAAATTTTTGCAATATTTGCAAATTAAAGGAGTCATAGGGCTGGAGGTAGAAAACCTCTTAGCATCAGGCTGATAGGAACCAGAAGAAGGAGGTTGGTATCCCCTAGTAGAACCAGGAGGTTGAGAATACTGGAAACCTCTACTAGCATCATTGTGAACTTTCTGAGAATGATCTCTTCCAAAAGATGAGTTATAGGATAAAGTATTAAAAGATGCTGAATCACCAGAAAAATTGGGAGAAGTAGCAGATGATTGATTTTGGTTCTCAACATGCTGAAGCATGGAGTATGAATGACTAAGAGTAGGAAGAGAGGGCATCATGAGAATGTTACTTCGACACATGGAGTACTCATCATTTAAGTCCACTCAGAAACTGAAACAACTTTTGTTGTTCAATAAATTTGCCTAAGGCACCACACGTACAAACTGGACCCACATAAGATGTATGTAATTCATCCCATAAGCTACGCATACGAGTAAAATAGGAAGCAATGATTAATGATCCCTGAACAGTAGAGTTAATCTCTTTTTGGATCTATATATATTTCGTTCCATTCGATTGGCTAAACCGGTCATTTATGTCCTTCCAGATGTCTTTGGCAGTGTCAAAACACATGACACTGGTGGCCAAATCATAAGAGAGGGAGTTGGTAATCCATGCAATGATCATGTCATTGCATCTCTCATAAAAAGGAAACTGAGGTGAGTTAGCCATAGGTATGGGAATAGTGCCATTGACAATCCCCAATTTGTTCTTGGCAGATAAGGCAGTAAACATGTTCTTACGCCAAATGATAAAACCAGAACCATCAAAAGGGGGCGATACCAACCTAGATCCCGGATTATTCGATGGATGAAGGTAGAAAGGATGAGTGGGTGAAACCGTAAACTCTTTAAAACCTTGACTAGTGGTGCTATTTTCAGTAGACATAGTCGTATTACATCTAATAAAAGCAAAACCAACAATCTAACAACCTTTAGCAACAAAACGAAAAATAATTATTCCAGAGTCAAGGGTATAACAAATGTACAAGAGAAAACCGAATCAACAAACAATGTTTCAGGATCGAGAATATAGCAAATATACAAGAGATAGCCGTAAAACAAGAAGAGGTACCGTCCTTTGGATCGGGTTGAAGAATCGAAGCCTTGAATAAGAAGAGTGGATGATAGAGACGAGTATCCACCAGAAAACAACACAAATCATCAAAATACCAACCGTCGCCGGAAAATTATCCGATGAAAACCCTTCGAGGGTAACATCGGAAGGTAGAGGAAGATGAAAGGATCGTAGATCTATGCTCTGATACCATGTTAATGTTCATAATCATCAGATCGCAGCCATGGAAGATGATCGAAAATCCTAGATCTCAAGGGTTGAAGAGAGAGAATTTATTGATAACAATGACATGGAAAAATCTGTTCTACCTTCTAGAAGTGTGTATACATATAATGGGAAAAAAAGGTAAAAAATATTTCATGGGCCCGAGTCATGTAATAAGTTGGGCTTGTGTATCGGGTTGATGTCAACATTAACAAGCCTCTCACTGGACTTGTTCATCATAGTCTTTTGCTTAAGTTGGGAGTGTTACTTCTCTCCAACTTGACAGGGGTCTTGGCATTACTTAGTTTGGGCCTTAGTTAGTTGGGCCTCTTATATTTATTTGTATCTGGGTTGTGAACTCAATAGGTAGTCACCCAATGTTTTGTAATAGTTAGTAGAAATATTATAAGGGAATAAATATTTTGGTAGAGAGACGATTATTCATTTTTTTGGTAGACCCCTTTCCTTTTTTAGTAACTTTTAAATTTTAACTTTCCATGTGGCATTTTTAAGACCACAAGCTTGAAGGACATTTTGGTACATTTGACATATCTTTAATTTAAGATCACAAAATTCAAAAGTATTCTTAATTCTCTTAAACTCCGTGTCAAGTTAAATTAGGTCATTCTTTTTTTAAACGGAGGGAGTAGTTAAATATGAAATTCAAAAATCAAGTGTGTTTTGACCCTCCATTTAAAAAAAAGAAAAAGAATGGGTTTAAATTTACCCCCTACTTTGAAAAATTGGCTAAATCTACCCTTTGTCATATTTGGAGTCGAATTTATCTTCATTGTCATACTTTGGAGCCAATTTACCATTCTATTTTGAAAAATTAGCTAAATATTTCCTTCATCATACTTTGAGGGCAAATTTAGCCTCGTTGTTAGAAAACTTTTCACATGTACCCTTTCTTTAACATAAAAACCCAAATCAACGTTAAATGACCCATTTTAAAAAAAATAAAAATCACCCTAATCTAACGCGCCGATCCAACACACAAAAAGTACACACATAAATACTCGTCCCTCAGTTCTGTTGGTCAAATTTTTCCAACGAACTGTTTTGGGTTAGATTATGGTGTGTTTTATTTTCAAAAAATAGGCATTTAACGTTGATTTGAGTTTTTTTATTAAAAAAAGATACATGTGAAAAGTTTGTTAATAACGAACGTAAAATCGACCTCAACATATGACATTGAGGATAAAATTGATCAAAAGTATAATGAATGATATATTTAACCAATTTTCCAAAGTAGGGGATCATCAAATTATGATGAAAGCTAATTTTCCAAAATGGATCTTTCCCTGCTAATCACCACATGTAGGCAGTAATGCTTAGCTTATCATATGATTATCAACAATCCAAACGATAGTATATACATATAATATACATGATAAACAAATATTACTAAGGAACAATAGTTACAAATAAGTACTACTCATTAAATATAGTGAAAATACTAGAAAATTACTAGCATTGTATATTAGAAAAGTCTACCTGATTGAAATGAAGAAGAAGAACAGTGCAAAGTAGCTAGTAAGAGTAGACAATTCAATGCTTCATTTGCTAAGTGAGGCACAATACTTTATTGCCCCTTAATTTGCTAGGTGTGGACTATTCACTGGATATTTTTTTAATGGGTCAAAATCACATTATTTTAATTTTTGACCGTTGTTCATTTTTGTTGTTTTAGTGATGGTGATACTTCAGTTATTTTATAGGTGGTGGTATTTCAATCAGGATAAGGGAATAATTGATAATTATAAGTATTTCGATAAATAATAGATGACAGTTTAACAGGAAACTCAAATTATTATTTAAGTAGCAAGAGTAAATAATTAATAGTTAAAATATATTTTAATAAATAATTGATGATGATTTTGATAAAAAAGTTCGCACATCATATTAGTTCAGATATCTAATTAGTTTAGATATGTATGCAAAAAATTAGGGTACTTATACTTTTTTACTATTAACTTCATATTTTAAAAATTTTGAAAACTTTTGAAACTTACTCCATCTCAAAATAAGTATTGCTTAAGCAAAAGTTATTCATATCTAAAGTAAATATGACTTTAGGAATTTAAGATTTTTTTTTTTTTTTAAAAAAGGAAATTGTTTTGAACTATACTCTTATAGTTGTCACTATTTTCCTAATTTTATTCTTACTTTTACTTATCGTTTTTGATATATCAAAAAAAGACAAATTTCGCCTATTTTATCCTTAACATTAATTGCCTTTTATCCAAATTAATTTAAAGACATAATGTAAACATCATTTAATTAAAAATACTTTAATAAAAAATAATTATATCATTAATTGTTTTTCTTAATGAACTAGTTTAGTATACATGCGCTGAAAGTATATTTTTTATCAATACAAAAAATTGCATATAAAAAGAATAAAATATATTATATTATATTATATTACAATTGAAGTTGCAATATTATATTCTTTGTTTAAATGACAACAAATTAAATGTAAGATATCTATTAAATAACATTTTGAACAAATGAGCGTGTGGTGTTTCTATCTAACCACAACATTTAGAGATATTATTTGATAGATGTCCTTTATAATAGCTAGTTCGCTTAATCAAGTTTTGAAAGAATTAATAAGAAAAGCAGTACAATCTAATAACCAAACATAAGATAATATAGATATAAATTATAGATATAGATAAGTTCAACACTTTTGAAAGTATTTTTAAAGAATTTTTTTTTCAGCCTATCCAAGTTTGGATCTAAATGTTTATGTTTGTAAAGTTATTGTAATTTCATTAGGTTCTTTGAAGATGGCTAAATTTTCACATTCTGCATATGATTTTTTTTTTTTTTTGGGGGGGGGACCTACATACATATAGATTTCATTGATTTGATGGCATTATGATAAAACATAGGTAAACTAATTAGTAAGCATAAATTGTCACATACCAAATAATAAATCAGAAAAAAATGTTAAACTGACAAAAAGAATTCTAAAGTGGACTAAAATCGAAACAATAAAAACCCATTTAATTGATTTGATTAGCTATTTATATTTAAAAAATGGAATTAGTCCGTTTGATTTCTTCTTTTTAAAAAAAAAAAAAATAGAAAACAAGGTTTAAATTTCACAAATAGTCATATAATTAGGACTCTTTTCCATCATAAGTCAGGTATATTTTTTAAGGGAAAAAATTACAAAACTTTCATCCTATCAATATAAAAATAACTATTGCTAAAAAATCATGTTTTAATAGGTAAACTTTATATTTTTAATTAAATAAATACAAACTCAATAAAAAGAGAATCAACCCCACCTTAAAAAATTACTTATTTCTAAAAATTAAGAAATAATTTAACTAAATCACCATTAATTAATTTTTTTTATGCTCTTATAAGTGTGAATCGTCCGAACGATGAAGGGTACTCTTTTAACATTGCATATATTAGTGGTTGTTACTTATTCTCGCTTCGCAATGTCTAAATTTATAAAAAATATGAAATAATATTTTTTAAATTGTCCTAAATGCAATTTATAAAAGAAGGTTTTGCTATTTGTCTATAAGTCTTAATACTCAACTCTGATCAACTTTTGAATTTTAATTTATTTGAACTTAATAATTTGCTTGAAGCCCCTCCCTCTGTGCAACAAAATAAGAAAGTCAGTGATAATAGTAGAAAAAGTCCCTTTGCAGAAAGAAAAGATCATTGTAATTTCATTATGTTCTTTAAAGATGGCTAAATTTTCCAATAAAATTCTCTTGTCATCTATGTTGAAGCCTCAATTGTTAGTTACATTGTCCATATACTTAAAATTCTGTTATACTATGAAGTTGTTGACATTTGTGTTGTGCTTTCCAAAAGCCCTCTCTTTCTTCTTACCGGTAAATTTGACTGTCCGGAGCATGTGGTATGTTTCTTTGCCTTTCAAAATTCTTGGTATGTTATTGTTCTCTTCTTTTGTTTTTTTCAGCATTTTCCCTTCCAATTGATAATACTAATAATAATCATGAACACACCATTTCTTTGGTCTACTGTTGCATTTCTTTTTAGCAATATCACTAGGCCTTTGCTGAAAGTGGAGAGATAATAAGGTAGGGATTTCATAATTGATGAACCCGAAATTCCATAAAAATAAATGTTTAGAGAGAAGAAGAAGAGGGAAGATTCACTGAGAATGTATCTGATTTTAACCATAGGAGAGAAGGTCTCATATGGTAGTCCTGACCTTTTTGTTGGTTATATAGACCTTTTTGACTACTGATGTAGCGTTGAACCTTTCTACCTCACCATTACTAGCCTTGAGTTTGATCTTATACACACACCCATAAGCAGCCTATGGCAGTCTGCCTTGGAGGTAAAGGAACCAACTCCCATGTATGATTATCGTGAAGAGCTTAAAGTTCAGAATTCATGGCTGAACAGCTGTATGGTATTAAGAGGTAGGTTCTGAAATGGAAGAAAGAACACCCAAAATAGGTCTGATCAGAGGGGTGAAAACCAGCATAAGATATGGGATACAATATTGAAGTTGTGGTCTGCTTAGTCATATAATCTGAGTGCCAAAGGGGTCCCTGAGTGAGTCGAGGTGGATGAAACAACTGAGGTAGGATCAATCACTGTGGGAGAAGGAACTGGTGCTACAACATCAACAACAGTAGGAGCAACATCAGATAGTGGTGTTGGGTTATGGGGTCGGTCAGTGCAGTTTTCACGCTTCTCTTTTTTTTCTTTTATATATTCTCCTCCTTCAAGGATGATATGAGCAAAAGATGATGAATTTGATCTGGCTATTTAGTTTGAATTTGAGCAGGATTGACATGTTATAGAAAGATCATACAGGTTTGCGCCTTCTACATACAATAAGCAATCAATCCACAGTTAGTCTGAGCATTCAATATTAAAAAGTTTCCCCTTCACCTTAGGAAACCTGACCAACACACCTTTCCGTTGGTAGCTGTTACGATACTGTAATTTTTCTTGTTTCCTGAGAATAGACTCCTGTACAGACTTACTGGACGATGCAAGATTATCTGATCAAAGATTCAGCCTCAAAAAAATAAATAATGATGAGCGATGTCCAGATTCAGTGGATAATCCACTTAGGAAGGCAATTAGCTTTGGAGATGGTCTCCATTTTCCAAAAGTGCATGTTAGAGTGCAGATAGTTAAATCTTCAAAAGATTATTCTTCAGATATCTATATACTAAAGAAAAAGGAAGTGGTAAGTACATTATGCTCTTCGCCTGTCAAAAGAAAAAAAAAGTAACTATCTTTTTGACGTGGTTTCAGCATTGATTCATCTTAGCATGATTGAATTGTATTTAAGGACACAACTCAAATTCAATTTAGAATTACCAACCCATGAAGTGCACTGCATTTACATATGCACCTGGAAATGACACACGTTCACTTGAGATGCCTTGGATGTACGGCAACTGCTATCTAAATCACCTTTTTCTTTTTCAAATGTCTATCAACTTTGTGTCTTCATGCTGGTAGAATTGTTAATTATTTCAAAGGGTAGCTCTGTATTATGTGATTATTCACTTGTGGTGAATTGTCATTTGCTGCCTCAAATCTTCAGAAATAGAATGGGTTCGCTTTATAATCTCATGTATGGAGCTTTTTTAGGCTTGGGCTGAAAGAGTTAAGGAAATGTGTGTCTGACTGCTAGAGTTGGGTCAGATACTCTCTACGAACTTGAGAAGGAGGTGATCTGTTTATCTTTTCTTTCACCGATGCTGGCTTTCTTTTTGGGATTATTTGTTTTGTGCTTATTCTATTACTTTTTTTTTGTTTCCAGAATTAGCCTTCAAGTGAAACTTCCTGAAGGTGAAATGCTCCTGGATTTAGTTAGACAAGTTGAATGTTGTCAATCTCAGTGCTGTGAGATGTTGAAAGGTTCTCTCAGTGTCAAGGTAGTTCCTACCTTGGCATTGGAGAGACCTCAATTTTCTTCATATCTCATACTATAGGTAAAATATCTTATGCTTCTTCAGTTTCGTGAATCCATGTAAGTATCAAGTTTGTTCTCTTTGAGAAATAACTGAGATGCTGTTTAGCTCCATGTTACTCTCTACATACTTCCCACAATTTTCACTATTATTTGAACTTATAGTTGTTACTTTTATTAATCATAGATATGATTATAATAGCAGCTGAGTTATTTTCCTAAAGGTCTTCGGATCTATTCCCACTAAATACCTAACAGCTTTCATAGCTCAGTTGGTTAGAGCACCCGTTTAGTAAGCGGGAGGTCTTGAGTTCAACTCTCAATGAAAGCATTTGTCAGAACCCACTTTGTGGGAATATACTGGGTATCTTGTTGTCGTATATGATTATAATTAGCTATTATTGTATTAAGTCTCTTGATTTATGCTTCTAGTGAAAGGTTGTTACGAACCCGGTGGACGTATTTTCCCGTGTAATGCTTGTGAGATGCAAAGAATAGCAGAGTTTGGGGCGAAGAAAGGCATGCATATTGTTGAGTAAAGAGTCTGATACCTCTCATCTCCACTCTCTGAGTGTAAGCTCTCATCTTACTGTCCCTAATTACTTGTTATTCTGTATTTTCCATTGTACATTGTAATTAAGTAGAGTGAGTGTTTCTATTACTGGATATTTTCAAGCGGTTAAGTCGTCTTAATTAATTAACCCTACATTACCGCTTCCTTGGTCTAGTATCACATCGTTAGGTTTTCCTTATCTCCTTTTAGCTAATATAACACCAGCCCTTCCTAACAAGAATGTAAAAATTAGAGCTTGACATGACCAAATAATCAGAGAGTTTATAACATACTGATCTTACAAATGATAATGCTAAAGTAATGATAAAAATAAAAGCTAGAAAGAAAGTCGAGGAGTGCACGTACTTCCTTGTACATGTGAAAATATTTAAAAGGGAGAATGACCCAATCAAGTCTTGTTGCGTAAAACTAACTTGGTGATCTTTTTTCTTGTTAGTCGATTGGTTATATTTCGTGACCTTGTGTCTGCGCCTAAGCATGTAAACTGAAATCTCTCTTCAAGTGGCTTAGTTGTTGATTGGCTTCATCATAAAGAGATACTTGAATTTCATTTCTACGTACGGATGATATTGTAGACTATTTCATTGTACTTTTGATTTTTTAATGGTCTTGAAGCTTTTATTTTGTTTATAAGTCAACGTGTAGTGATAAGTGTATAGTTGGAGTCTTGGAGACATACTGAAATAGATCTTTTTGTTTTACTTTTTTGTATTCTAGAGATAGATGGTTTCATTGACAGAGGGAAAATTCCTGAACTCTGGTGGTTGAATGGGGGATTTTAATTTTGTTAAACTTTGATTAAATTCACCACGGTTGCTACAAAAAGATGGCAAGAATCTCTTTCTATATCTGTTTGTCTTTGGTTGATTTGGGATAATCTGGGTTTTGTAAATGGGTTAAGCTAAGAATTCTTTGCTTTCTTGTCTTAATTGCAGTAGAATACTCATGGTGCATAGCAATAGGCTGTTCTGGCTTTGAAGAGTGACAAATACACTATCTGGTATAAAACTGTTCTCAAAACCCTGAAAAAGTGTAAATGGGCTTAGCGAACTTATCACTCCGATTCTGCTTATTAGATGCGCATACAGTGATGATGTTCAATGTATCCCTGATTGTCTAATTGTATTTTATCATGCTTTGGTTTTACGCAAACACGTGCTATTTTTTTTTGTTATTAAGGTAATGTTGTATTCAACAGCATTTCCTTAATGCTGGCTACCATCAAACCGATTTACAGTTACCGATTTACAGTTGGCTTAAAGCTAAAACAAAAACTTGTTACACAAAAACCTATACAAAATCTAAAATTTGTCCAGCATCCTCTA
This sequence comes from Capsicum baccatum var. pendulum, assembly GCA_030864225.1. Lineage (NCBI taxonomy): Eukaryota > Viridiplantae > Streptophyta > Magnoliopsida > Solanales > Solanaceae > Capsicum > Capsicum baccatum. The sequence goes on from CM061550.1 coordinate 12,759,453, forward strand.
TACCCTCCTCTTTACACCCAAAAAAGAAAGTCCTAACATTCTGAGAAGTGTCATTTAGGTTACAGTAACACCACGACCCTGTATAGAAAAAAGATCTTCAAAAAGAACATAGGCTTACAAGTGAAAAACACAAAACTTCACACTGATTGATACATGGATATTCCAATGAGAGAGGGCCCGAGTTCATTATAAAAGGTGCAACACTTTCATCTTTCAGCATGTTTAAAGCAACCTGAAATAATATAAAATACGATTCAAATATGTCCTGGTGTCATAAATTCTGAGTTATCCAATTCTTACCTCACTCATCATTTTATACCCAGGGTCTATTGCTAATCTCAACTTGAGAACATCTAGTAGGTAGGTTTCCTGATAACAAATCAACAAGTTAACTCTATTGGTGACAGATGAAAAAGAGACTAAAATTTAACCCCAAAACAACAACAGGAATATGAATAATTGAGAATCCTGCATGCCCCCTCATTTCCACCCCTGCAAGGAAAAGGGAGCGAGACACGTGTGATTATTTTTAAATATTCAAACATTACACTTGTGAAATACGTGGTACTAAACTAGTGTGTATATATATGTGTGTATGTACTTGGAAATTAGAGATTGCACAAGATTGATTACTTTCAATCTATCTTTATAGTGCATAAAAAAGAATATTAAGAGTCACAGGAATTAATTATCAATGTAATTGTGAGACATTAATGCACATTACATTATATATTATTGAGATTAAAGTTTTCACAAATAAAAAAGGGTCATGATCAATACTCCTTGCTTTTAATTAAAGATAACAGGTAGCTTGACAATTTCAAAAAGATGACCATTGCTATTATTATTATAATTATAATTATTGTTCCGTGATATAAAGTCTACAGTTAGAATATCATTCAGTTATATGAAGTTGTTGACATTTGTGTTGTGCTTTCGAAAAGCCCTCTCGTTCTTCTTAAATCTTACGGTAAATTTGACTGTCCGGAGCATGTGGTATGTTTCTTTGCCTTTCAAAATTCTTAGTATGTTATTGTTCTCTTCTTTTGTTTTTTTCAGCATTTTCCCTTCCAATTGATAATACTAATAATCATGAACACACCATTTCCTTGGTCTGCTGTTGCATTTCTTTTTAGCAATATCACTAGGCCTTTGCTGAAAGTGGAGAGATAATAAGGTAGGGATTTGTTGGTTATATAGACCTTTTTGACTACCGATGTAGCGTTGAACCTTTCCACCTCACCATTATTAGCCTTGAGTTTGACCTTATACACACACCCATATGCAGCCTATGGCAGTCTGCCTAGGAGGTAAAGGAACCAACTCCCATGTATGATTATCGTGAAGAGCTTAAAGTTCAGAATTCATGGTTGAGCAGCTGTATGGTAAGTGGTAGGTTCTGAAATGGAAGAAAGAACACCCGAATAGGCCTGATCAGAGGGATGAAGACCAATATAAGATGGATGGATGGAACTTTAAGGGGGAGTGTGAAAAATACTAAAGTTGATTTTTTGATAACATAGATTTTCTAGTAAAGTTTCTAGAATATCTAGTGTAATTTCTAGGATAATCATGTTGAAGAAAATATCTACATATTCTAGATAGAATAATCTAGAAAAGAATAGTGTAGACACTTGGATAAGCACTTTGTGGAAATATCTAGAGTAGAAGAGTGGAAGAGAAGGTCACTAGAATTTTCTAGTGGATGTATCTAGAAGAATTTCTAGAACCATCCAAGGACTAGTATAAATAGGGATAGCTCTTGTACATTTGTATCCATCCAAAAACAAAATCCAATACAAAGCATATTGAAGTAGTCTTCTTTCAAATACAAGTTCTTCTTTCAATATCTTCCTTCACCTTTCTAGCTTCCTCTTCTTAGTTGAATCTTCCGATCATAGTTAACGATCTTGGGCTAGCAGAAGGTCTCCCCCAACTACACCTTTCTTCTGCTATTCTCTACATTATACACCCATATGCAGCCTATGGCAATCTGCCTTGGCTGTAAAGGAACCAACTCCCATGTATGATTATTGTGAAGAGCTTTAAGTTCAGAATTCATGGCTGAACAACTGTATGGTATTAAGAGGTAGGTTCTGAAATGGAAGAAAGAACACCCAAAATAGGCCTTATCAGAGGGATGAAGACCAGTATAAGATAGATAGATAGATAATTAGCAATGGGATACAATATTGAAGTTGTGAACTGCTTAGTCATATAATCTGAGTGCCAAAGGGGTCCCTGAGTGAGTCTCTAGGACCTTCTTAGGGGTATAAGTTGAGAGGTGGATGATCAGCAGAAACAACCGAGGTAGGATCAATCACTGTGGGAGAAGGAACTGGTGCTACAACATCAACAACAATAGGAGCAACATCAGATAGTGGTATTGGGTTATGCATTTTTTACGCTTCTCTTTTTTTCTTTTATATATTCTCCTCCTTCAAGGTTGATCTGTGCAAAAGATGATGAATTTGATCTAGCTATTTAATTTGATCCTCCTTCAAGTATGATATGAGCAAAAGATGATGAATTTGATTTGAGTAGGATTGGCCTGTTATAGAAAGATCATACAGGTCTGTGCCCTCTACATACAATAAGCAATCAATCCTGTACAGACTTACTGGACGATGTAAGGATATCTGATGAAAGATTCAGCTTTATCAGAAAAAATAAAAATAATGGTGAGTGATGTCCTGATTCAGTGGATAATCCACGTAGGAAGGAAATTAGTTTTGGAGATGGTCTCCATTTTCCAAAAGTGCGTGTTAGAGTGCAGATAGTTTAATTTTCAAAAGATTTTTCTTCAAATGTCTAGCTACTAAAGAAAAAGGAATTGGTAGGTACATTATGCTTTTCACCTGTCAAAAGGAAAAGAAGTGAACTATCTGCCCTTGTGATGTCGTTTCAGCATTGATTCATTTTAGCATAATTGAATTGCATTTAAGGACACAATTCAAATTCAATTTAGAATTACCTCTGCAGCCCATGAAGTGCACTGCATTTACATATGCAACTGGAAGTGACACATTCACTTGAGATGCCTTGGATGTACGACAACTACTATCGGAATCACCTTTTGCTTTTTCAAATGTCTATCAACTTTGTGTCTTCATGCTGGTAGAATTGTTAATTATTTCAAAGGGTAGCTCTTTATTATGTGATTATTCACTTGTGGTGAATTGTCATTTGCTGCCTCAAATCTTCAGAAATAGAATGGGTTCGCTTTATAATCTTACGTAGGGGTGTTCATGGTTTGGTTTTTAACCAAACCAAACCGCGATCCAAACCAAACCGATTAAAAAAATCGATATTTGGTTAGATTTAGTTTGGTTTGATTTTGAATTTTAAAAAAACGATAATAATTTGGTTTGGTTTGGTTTTACTTTAAAATAACCAAACGGAACCGATATATATATTAATTATTTATGTATTATTCATAAATACAATATAAATAGTTATTATATTTTATATTTTAATCATGATTTAACTTTAGTCGTAACACATTAAGTCATGTCTTCATCCAGTTGATAGTACTTTATGAAATTCTAAATGAATTTCGCACTTTGAATGACAAATGATACTAATTGTGAAAATAATATCTTGTTGTATATTGAAATTTGTAGCTGAGATTCATTTGACTATAGACAATCACTAATTGTAGCTTTTTTTTGAACCTTGTTGAGCAAGAAGTTTATGTGTTCACCTTTTGAGGGGTTTATCATATCAATATATTAAATGTAGTTTAAAATATCTTTTTAGAAGCGTTCATACGGTATTGTTCATAGCTTTGTCGAAGTATAACAATTAGTTGACATCTTAATTTCAAGGTTGAGATACAACACTCGGTTAACATCTCAGATGTTAGATTGATATTGTTTTTTAAAATTTTCAACTTTTATTATTAGATAAAGTTTTAAACCGAACCAAACCGAACTAAACCGACAAGAACCAAACCGACGGTTATTTTCTTGTTTGGTTTGGTTTTAGAAATTTAAAAACCGACTAAGTTGATTTGGTCATGATTTTGATCAATAACCAACCCATGAACACCCCTAATTTCACCTCATTATTTTTTAAACGCCTAAGCAATTAAGCTGATTTATTACTATTATAAAATATCTACTACTTATAAGTAAAAGTTACAACTAATATTTAATGAATAACACTCGAAGTTCATACTTTTGCCAAAAAACATATAGTCAATTGTTCTTTAAAGCAAAAGTTCGAACACTTTTGAGTTATCAAAAGATAAAAGATCACCCTATAAGACCTGTTAACTGTTGCTTTTTTTTCTCAGACAGTCACTGGTCATTTTGGTGTATTAACTAATAACTACTACATTAGTACATTATGTTTTTTCTGCAGACGAATCATTGGTGATTTTGGTGTATATTTCTGTACAATTGCTGTAAATGCAATGAAATCCAACGCCCTGAAGCTGTTTGATAAAATTCCTAAGAGACATTTCTTCTTCAAATTCCTAAGAGAAATTTACGCACATAATTAAACCACCTAATATAGGATTAAAGAAACACCCTGAGGTAGTTTTAGCTGTTTTAGAGGATTCTAAGGTTGTTGGAATTGTGTTACCTTATGTAGAAAGTGATCCAAGATTTTGGCATGTGTTACCTTTGTATGAATGCCTATACTCCACCGTTGGAAAAACCTGAGCTTCCTTTTTTTTTGCCTTATTTGGGGTTCTTGTCAAAGATTCCAGCTTGGTTGTTTTCTTTTATGAAGGCTAAGCCACAGTCGGAAAAGGCGGTGGAGTTGAAGAGGGTGAGAGAAGAATAGAAGAGAAGGCAAAACCAGGAGTTGGTGAAGAGGAGGAAAGAAAGGGAGAGGATGGAGAAGGCAATGAAAATGCAGAAGAAAATGGAAAGAGAAAAAGAAAAAGAGAAAATGGAAAGAGGAAAAGAAAAAGAGAGTTAAAGAGAATGAGGTGTGAGGATTTTTTGCATCAAGCGAGTAGAGGTTCTCAGACGTGGCAAGTGTGTAGGAAAACCTAGGTAGTGATTCAAATGTTGCCATTGTACTGCTCTTGATTTGATTGTATTTAGCTATAGGACGCAGAAAAAGGATTATGAGGATTGGTTGAAGATAGAGAAAGCAGATGCTGAGGAGAAGAAAAAGAATACGAGGAAATTGGAAGGAATTGAGAGTGTTGAAGATGACGAGGAAGAAGGAAGGAAAGGGAGGAAAATCCTTATATTAAGGCTATGCAATTCATGAGTCACGTGCTCGTGTTTGAAGAGCACGTAATAAGAAACTTCCTCAGTATTTAGAGAGAAATATCGATGTTTAGTTCTCTGATGTTGCCGGGCTTGGAAAAATTAGGGTGGACCTTGAGGAAATTGGTATTTCTTCACCCATGGGAAGATTTATTGCAGGCGAGGAGTCAAAATACCAGGTTAGATATATGCAGATATTGATTTTTATGTGTCTTTTTGAATGCGGGTTCCTAGTTGAGTTTGTTGTTTGATCCATATTTTCTTTAAATCCTTTTCTTTCTAAATCTGATCAGCATGAACTAAGCCACATCAATTTTTCCAGTCTTGTTAGTTATTTGTTCTAGCAACTAGAGTATATTCCTGGACGATACTGTCATTTCCTTATGAAATCACATATTTAAGTGGATTAAATAGACAAAACGTTACACAGGATTTTTCCACTGTGATATATGCAAGTAAATGAAAATAACCAGAGAAATATCTAAAAGAAAATTTACTAAAGCAGGAGAATCTATCTGTCTACTATCATCTCTCTCTCTCCCCCCTCAAAGTTCTTGATTACTGATTCTGGTTGTTATTCATTATATCAATTTATACGAATAGAACTATATTGATTGGATTACACAGCGTAGAACTAAGTTGAGTCAGTGGCTTGGAACTAAAATTCTGTGTGGAGATGTTGCAAGTACTCTCCAATGGATCAAAACAAGGAGATGGAGTCAGTTCAAGAAAGAAATAGTAATTGCTACTTGGGGAGCAACACTTTATTATACCTGATAGGCTAGAAATAACAAAATTTTTCAACAACAGAGTGTATAGGTTGATATGAGGATGGTACAGAGGGAGACACATGAGAGATTATACATGCTATAACACACCAAGAGAGCTGGTATATGTCAGGCTTTTGTAGGACAACTTTGTTGTTAAGAGAATTTGTATGTTTTTGGTATTTTCTGAGGTCCAGATGTGCTGATCACCTGTTAGGAGATGGTTACACACTGGAGGATCTTTGTTTGTAATTACTTGATGTTGGTTTGGTTATATTCACAAATTGTTCCCCCCACCCCCCCAAAAAAATAGAGGAATAGCGTATCCAATGGGGACTTTACTGCTTTCAGTTTCCCAATTCTTTCCTGCGTTATTCTTACTTCTCGAATAATGACAACTTTGTGTGCTTGTATACGTGTCTGTTTTTTATTTTTTATTTTATAGTAATGGTGGTATCCGAGCCTGTTTGCGTGCACCTCGAATATTTCACCAGGTACCGCTATCTCTCACTAGCGTAGGTACCTGATAACTCTTTTGCACCTTCCTGTTTCACTTTGCCAATTATTCTCTCAGATTTTTTGGCTTCCTTGTTTGGCACATTAGCTTGGTGCTACTTTATTCTTGTCCGATACCATTATGAATCTTTTGAGCAATGCTTTCAGGGGGGATACTGCTTGGTGGTCCACTAGGAGTGGGGAAGACTTTGTTAGCAAAAGCGGTGGCTGGTGAGGCAGGGTGAAATTCTTCTTAATTTCTGCATCTTAGTTCGTTGAGATATATGTTGGTGTTGGAGGTGACTCACCTTCAATATGCAGACGATACACTGATTTTTTGTGGAGCTGATGAAGGAAGTGACTACACCATACGGGGTCAGCCTATGGAGATCCATAAGAACTCTATGGGAGGAAGTCAAACTCAACTCCAAGGTAAAAGTGGGAAACGAGAATAAGACCAAATTTTGGAAGGCAGAGTGGCATGAGAAAGGAGGGAACCTGGAAATCCTTTTCCTTGACATATACAACTTAGTTTTCTTTTAACAAAGGACTATTGCGGAACTTTGGACAACATAGGGATGGAATTTCAACTTCAGGAGACAACCTAATGACTGGGAAGTAGTGAGTGTGGCAGAATTTCTTAACACGCTTGGAAATTTTAAGGGTATTCGGGTAGAGAAGGATGTGCAGTGGTGGAAAGGTGGCAACAAAGGCATATTTAAAGTAGGCGTAGCCTACAGGTTGATACTCCCTGGGCATGGAAACAAATCTAGAAATGCAGAATCCCCAATAATGTTTCATGATTTATGTGCTGCTAGCTAAGGAAGTAACTCTCAGGATAATGTAATGAAAAAGGGGATAACCTTATGTTCTAGGTGTTTCTTATGTGGGGAAACCTCAGAAACCATAAAACATCTATTTCTACACTGCAAATATACTCAGCAACTACGGAGAATATTTTTGATCCTTAAAGGCATATATTGGACTATGCCGGGGAAAGTCACTGAAGCTCTAAAAAGCTGGGAGGAGGTAGGCGTCCATGCTAAAGACAAAGCTAGATGGAGAATTATCCCTGCTTCAATATGGTGGGCAATTTGGAAAGAAAGGAACTCTAGGTGTTTTGAGAACATAGAGAATAGTGTGCAGAAAGTTAAACTAAACTGCATTTTGTTGTTATGTTTTTGGCGTAATCTGTTATACTCAAATGACACTGTCACTATAATTGATGTTTTAGACTCAATATAGATATAGAGCAGTGAAGTTTGGAGTACATCTGTATATAAGGTTTCAGTACAACCCATGTACTGTTGTGAGATAATACAAAGTTACCAATTTCAAAAAAATAAAAATAAAAAATGTTGGTGTTGGGGCTTCCCGAGTTTGAGCTCTCTACCAAGAGGTGAAGGATAATGTAAGTTAAGTTTCTTTCTTCTATACTATCCACACCATCGTTCATTCATTTGCTTATAGCACTTGGCGTTATAGTTGGCTACTCTTGTTCCACCTATCTTGTGCATTCAGATTCCTCCATTTCCCTTCTACTGTGAATGAACTGTTTGGTTTTGTCTTTTCATATTGCAAGCCCCAGCTAGTTTGGTGTTGAGTAGTAGTTGATTGCTTGATTATCTGTTGCTGAGTGGCTGCTTCATACTCCTGTTTCTAAATCTTGTCAAGCCATTTTTGCTTTTATTTAGAGTGGTTTTATCTGTAACTTTTAAAGTCTCAACAAGATATGCTCATTATTATGTGGTTTGGCATAGGCTCCATCAGTGGTGTTCGTCGATGAGCTGGATGCAGTTGGCAGAGAACATGGTTCGGTCAAGGGCTCTGGTGGACAAGAACGTGATGCAACTTTGAATCAGGTTTCCTTGGCATTTTGCACTTTTGAGAAACTGTAAGTTCATCTTGTTGAGATCTAGGGCTACATTGATTTACAATGTTCCCCTTTTTCTTCAGCTTCTCGTATGTTTGGATAGTTTTGAAGGCGAAGGTGAACTTATCACTATTGCTTTGGACAGAGCACTTGCTTGACCAGGGCGGTTTGATCGAAAGCTATACATTCCAAAACCTGGCCTTATTGGGCGAATTGAAATTCTTAAGGTGCAAGATGCATGTGTAATTTGTCTGTTGAAAAGCTTAAATCATTTTGAGGATGTACAACATCTTAAAGCTTTTTCCCCGGGTATATATAACGTCTTAGTAAGTTTGTTAAATATTTTGCTTCATGCTTTTGTTACATCTCATTTCCTTGGATTAGGTGCACGCTTGTAAGAAACCTATGGCTCCTTATGTTGACTTTATGGCTGTTGCGAGTATGATGGTTCGTGGCTTGGTGCAGTGTTGGTTAACATGGTTGAGGTTGCTGCAATTAACATGATGCTTATGCAAGAACTAAGGAAATAGCTTTTGGGTTCAGTCTGGGTCAAAAAGAATTTCTAACTTTGGAATAAATCAATATATGTCGATAGTAGTTGTTATTGACTGTACAGATAGACATTTTGGCATAGTCTTTAAGCAGCGCAAGTCTTCTTAACTCTGAGCTCTTTTTTGTTACACATGCAACAAGAGAAAAACTATCTTCGTTGTTGCTTCCACTATGGTGCCCTGTTTAGGCGGAGAAGGGGGGATGAGTTGATGTTAGTTAATGGGAGAGAGACCATACCAGTAACCTGGATTTATCATGACAAAAGATGAATTTCTGGTCTTCATCCTTTTCTCAAGTTCACTTTGCAAAGCACTTACCTAAGTATGCTGAACTTACCACTGCCTTGGGAGGTAGAGAGGCTGTTTCCAATAGATCCTTGACTTAAGGAAGAGGATATCATAGAAGATACTAAAAAACATGACAAAACATTCTGAAAAAAGAACAGCAGCTACAACAAAATAGAGCAATAGTCGAAGTGCAAGAGATAGTAGATAGTATGTTGTGTTAAATATATCACGTGGAAAATTGAAGTTAAAGAGTTGTCAAATAAGGGATCATAATTTTTTTTTTTTGAAACGGACTAACAAGGAAAGTAGGACAAACAAATTAAAACAGAGGGAGTAATTGTTTTAGGGTGTTTTAGTATCATATTGCAGCTGTTTCTTTGGTTAATTGATTTTTTCAATTGCATGTTAGGTTTAATTTCTTGATAAGGTTGTTTGCTTTAGGATTAGAATTTCAGGCTTCTATTTGTTCATCAGAAGAAAAATATTTTCCATACTGACAAATCATTTTCTACACTTTCTTTAAGTAACTAGAAAGGGTCCCAATAAAATGGAGAGAATTCTCCCCCAGGATGTTGGCTCGAGAATAAAGATAGTGCAGCATGGGCTGTGTTGAAAGAATGAGGCTGAATCTTGGCAAATGAGACAAGTCTAGTATTTAAGTAGAGGATAAAGTGGCAATGCTGGAAATAGCAAATTTCTCAGCTGCCAAGAAAAAAATAGACTGAACAAAGTAACAGTACATGTAGGGGATTCTTATGGATTTAATGATACTTTATAAGTAGTAGATTGTGACTAAATGTTCAAATTGAATTAAAGTAACTAATAGTGGAGTGCAAAATGACTTTGGAGTATATTTGGCTGGTGGACTGGATGAAATAACATGAGATATAGTCAGATAAGTTATCCACGGATAAGGATAATGACTTTAGTTTCAGTTAAGTGCGCTGGTATTTCAATTCACATAAATTCTGCTTGGTATTACTGACGTTGCAAGTATTTGCATTAATTTTTCTTAGTTTTGAAGAATGGTTAGTTTGCTAAATTTGTTTATTTCAAGGGTTTATAACCTTTGAACGTATATGATTTCTGAAATGGTAGCCAAAAAATGCCACATCCTTTTTGGAAGTACTTTTTATCAACTTCTACTCTTGCCATATTATGCTATATTCTTGGATGTGTGCCTTAAACTCCTAAAGAGGCTTGTTTGTCCAGTCTTTCATGTCTCAAGAGGCAGAACAGGTGCTCCTTATGTGGCAAGGATACAGAGACAGTGAGACACCACTTCCTACACTGCAATTTCACTGACCAGCTGTGGTAAATTTTCCTTAATCTCAGAGGCATTTCCTGGAGTATGCCTAGTAAGATTGATGAGACTCTATTCAATTGGGAGGAGGCTGGAGTTGGGGCTACAAACAAAGAAAGATGGAGGATGATCCCTGCTTGTATATGGTTGACTATATATAGAGAGAGAAATGATAGATGTTTTGAGAATAGGGACAACAACCTACAGGAAGTCAAGCTTAAATGTATTTAGTTGTTTTGCTTTTGGTGTACCAATGTTTACTCCAATGAGACTGAGTCAATCATAGATGTTTTAGGGTCCATCTAGATTTTGGGTCAGCTTTGGGGAAGATTATGCTTCTTTCTCTTATTTGTAAATATGTTTTTTCAGTACTACCTAATTACTGACTTAAATACAAATGTTACCAGTGTAAAAAAAAAAAAAAGAAAAAAAAGAAAAAAGAAAGAGCTTACATGCAGCTGCAATGTATTTACGCTATTGACCATTTAACATGTTAAAAGGCATAATTTACATATTACTGCTGATTATGCTGTACTATGAGGAGGAGGAGAAAGAATGACTTGCCTGATACATATTGGTGCAAGAATGATTTTGGGATTACTTCTCCTCGCCCCACCGCTCCTCTGGTGTGAGCTCCATTTGAGAATAACAAAAGTCTCTGTGTTGGAACTTGAAATTGCAAGCATCCCTTCTCACTATGCAGTTGTGTAGCCGATATGGAAATCCTAAGCTCATAAATCCATATACATTGCCTCAATTTTGTACTTTGTACTTGCTATAATAATCTTCAGCGGATAACACCTTTTCTTGTAAAAATCCTTCATACAGCCATTGTTTCAGGTTACTGGTATGGTGACTCAATGGCATTATGAGTTTGAAATGCATTTTTTATTTAACAGCAACCACTTTTACGTTTTCTATCTTGCACTTATTTCTTCCTGATTTTTGTGTTGGTTGCTAGACACATGGAGTAAGAGATGGGCAGGAAGCTGTAGAGGAATTCGATTCATTGAGGTATTGTATTGCTGTTGCCTATTGCTTCTTTCTGAGATATACAACATAGTCAAGCTATGTTAGTACATTTCCAGAAGACTAGCACCAGGTGCTTGTGCTGGCATGACTTCTTCTTTTGTAAGTTTGCATTATGTGAAAACCAAATAGTATTTTCTAAGTTGTTGTCCATTTGGCATATAATTTTGTGATTATGTTTGCACAAGTGAAATAGACCTGGCAGAAACTTAGTTCTTATTTTCATCTCAGTAATGTTACTTATCTGAACACTGTGAAATCGAACCTTCCAATTTGATCTCTCCCTCCCTCCCTTTTCCTTGCAGGGGTGGGAATGAGGGAGCATGCAGTATCTCAGTTATTCATATTCCTGTTGTTGTTTTTTGGCTAAATTTTAGTTTCTTTTTCATTTGTCACCAAGAGAGTTAATTTGTTGTCAGGTAACCTACCCACTAGATGTTCTCAGGTTAAGATTAGCAGTAGAGCCTGCGTATAAAACGCTGAGTGAGGTAAGAATTGGAAAACGTAGAATTTATGACACCAGGACATATCTGAATCATAGTTTTGAATTATTTCGGGTTGCTTTAAACATGCTGAAAGAGGAAGGCGTTGCATCCTTATAATGGTCTCGGGCCCTCTCTCTTTGGAATATCCATATATCAGTGTGAAGTTTTGTGTTTTTGACTTGTGAGTCTATGTTCTTTTGAAGATCTTTTTTTTTATATTTTCTGAAGACATGTCCTGGTGTTACTGTAACCTTAATGACACTTCTCTGAATGTTGGGGTGAAGAAAGCTTTGCCAGAGAAATATCAGAAACGAACTGAAGGCTATTGCTACTCTAATGTGCTATCCGTTGGACACAGTGAGAAGGCAAATGCAAATAAAGGGTACACGTTGTATGACAATTTTTGATGCCATCCCAGGTGACGAATTCTAAAAGATTCTCATTATCTGTATCTTTTTTTGTAACTAGTTACGGATTTTGCCAAACTGCAGTGACCTTCAATTTAAGATAATAGGAATTGCACTTCTTAAAGCAAAATCCAAAAGCCAAATGTGAATATGATAAACAAATGCTGATTTGTGAAAATTATTTTTGTTCCATCTTTCTACACTTTGTTCTTTTTAGCCTAAACCATATTTTTATCTTGCTTGTTTGATTCACATGTCCGGTGGTCAAACCATATGGATCTTGAACTTTGTTCCATCTGAATGTTAGGAGCGACTTGATGAAAGATCAACCAGTGTAGTCATATATTTTAATGAAATTTCAATATAATTTAACCATGTATTAAACAAAGTAAGCTGTACCCATTTAATAGAATATGACTTGTTACAAAGGAGCTTTGGAGTGGACTGCTGGTATGGCTAGCAAACAGAACTTTGGTTAGTTGGGAGAAATTTGATGATAGAGCAATCAATTTTTGAACTTCTTCCTGAATTATGATTTCTCATTTCTTTTGCTTGACAAAATACAGAAAAAATGACTCGTGCCATTTGCTAATGCAAGTATCTTTTTTTTTTTTTTTTCCAAAATTGCATTGAGTTTATATTTCTTTAAAAAGGTGTTATCAGCATTATTACAATTGACAATTAGGTTAAACCCGTTGTTACCTTAATAGTACAGCATGAGCTTCTTCATAGTGCCTTTTATGATGGCTATTTTTGTTAATGTTTCTTTTTGAGAAGCTCACTATTGCTCCAAGGGCTGGTAGAGAACTGGGTTATGTGTGGATGAAAATGGATAACGTCAAATTTAGGGAAGGAATGCTGAGGCACGGTTTCTATCCCCTTCATATTGCACTTATCTTTCTGGTTTGTTCTCTTAAAATTTAGTATTGGAAATTCATCGTAAGGAAGTAATATTGCATGATATATTTCTAATTTATTCTCTTAAAATTTAGTATTGGATATGTAATGCAACATGATATGATAGTGCATATGCAATGGAACTAAGAAGTGAGGGTTTTTTAAACTCCTACTCATGTATTGCCATCGAGGAAATATATCTGTAGGCGCCACATAGAAGTAATTGCTTTTTGAAATACCTCACTTTCTGTTGATCTTACTTCACATGTAAGCAATTTGGAAAAGGCAACCACCTCCTTCTTTTCGAGCCACTGCCACTTAAAGTAAAAAATTCTAGATTATGGGCATCCGTAACTTTTGACGTTTCATTTTAATGCAGCCGACAGTCGCTCTTGGATCACTTTACTGTTCAGCTAGCATCACGTGCTGCTGATGAGCTGTGGTATGGAGAGCACCAGGTAAGATATGCTTTTGTTGGAGTCTCAAACATTATTATGAAATCTAGCCTAATAGGTAGCATGAAGCAAATCCATAGCCATTGGAACACGCACAAATATCATGCTCAACATGGAATAGACTTACAAACATATATATGCACTAGGCACATTGCATGTAGTTTTGGAATAAATCTATTGACAAACTATGTAATTGGCTCAATTAACTCGTGAAACAGATTTCAGCTGCTAATTTGTGACAGTATGTTACCCCCATCCTTGCCCTTTCCTAGTCAAGTGTTACCATAATATCTTAATCTTGCACCTTGAATAATAACAGTGAACACAGTATTTGGATCAAACAGTAACCTAGGAAGTTAATATGCTTTTTCATGACATAAAGTGCATTTGGATGATGGTCACTAATGCATATAATATATTTCAGTTCAGTATAATATGGGCTGAGACTGCAGCAGCTCGGACTTTTGTTCTTGGTGGTCTATCTGATGAACATTATGGTTTGTCTGACTTCTGGATTACAGATAGGTAAATGTAAGATTTCACTATCTATCTTTCCACGTTCCGGACGTACGACTACTTCAGTGGTATGCCGCTGCTAGAGTTTTGAATATGCTTCTAAAATTGAAATATATCCGTCTTTCTTTTGGGCTGCACTTCCGTGGCACTTCACTCCATCTGTATTTTCTACACTGATGTGTTTTGCGTGCCACCTGAATTCCAAAATATATTTTGCTTGTCAGGACATTGACTCTGAGGCACTTCACATCTTACATGTATGCTTGATCGTGCAAAAGAGGTATCAGTAAAACTCATTTCTCTCCTCTTCCCCCTAAAATGAAGATAAGTGAGTTACGAAATTGCATGCTAACTTCGGTTTTCACTAATGCAATCTTGAAATGACTGCATGTACAGATCCTTCTACATGGGTTCCTTCAACCAATGCCTCCCAGTGTAGTTGATCTCAGGTCCGCTAAACGCTATATGCTCACAAACTGGAAGCAAAAGCATTTCCCAAGGACGGAATTGAGCTAGGCATTAGGATTGTGATATGCTATCAGGTCTGCTAAAACTGGAAACATGCTCTCCTCCTTTTGGTGACGGGTCTTTCCTTCTCACCTGCTAACTCAGAGAAAGAAATAGAGTCACCATGCGCCTTTCGTGGGGTGAGCAAAAAAGCATTTCCCTGGATCCCTGGTATGAACGCACAAAAAGCATTTACCCGTTGGCTGCTTCGTCCAAAGCTTTTGGCTACTTGGCTTCTGGGGCTCGAGTCTGCTTTGCATGGTACGACTCCCTTTGGTCTAATTTTGTCATGAAAATCCTATCGAATTCTGCTATAGCTCAGATTGGATAGAGCAGAGAGTGCAAGAACTCTCTGAATAGATTTTGTTTCATTTTCTTAAAACGGTCGCGACCGCGATCAAAGTAGTTTGTACGTACCTCAATTATTCAACAAAATACTTGTTACTATTACTTCCTATGAGTGCATGAGTTGCCTGTAGTCATTAGATAGGTCTTTTGATATATTTTATAGTTTATAGATTCAAATTGCAACATGCTTTTCTAGTACAAAATAATTATTGTGTTCAATCACCTCCACATCAGGGATCTGGCGGGTGCAACGAATCCCTTTCTATGAAAAGTTGCAGGGTATATAATGTGAAATATTTTTCTTTGCACATATATATTTGAGCCAAATCTTCTTAATTTCTCTGTGTATTCACCTTTTTATGTTTGAAACCCCCTTGGTAAAAATTATCCCGACTCCAGCACTAATCTCATTATGAACTCAACATGATTAGTGTTTTTACAAGAAATCTCTGGCCAACCACACAAGTGAGTTCAATCAGTGAGAATGGTGGCGATAACCGATAGCGTAAGCAGACGTGAAATACAACAAATGTTTTTCTCACTGCTCTTTTATTTATTCAATTTTTTCAATAATATAATATCAAAATATGCTTACTTTTTTTCTTGGAAAAAATTACTCAGCACTTTTTTTATTTAACAAATTTGAGACAAAATTTAAAAATTTGCAAAGGACCTAATTACATTTTCTAAATCTAAAATTAAAGAACAAAGTATATATAATTTCAAAAGAGTACAAAAATTTAATTAATAACAGGTTAAATTTTATTTAAGTGAAATAAATTTTAGATTTTATTAAATTTGAGTACAAAAAAACATAATATACCAGATGAAATAGGAAAAAATAAAAAAAAATATTGGTGATTGTTAAGGCATGTGGAGTTTTGATGATAGACATGTGAATGAAACATGTTGTGAAAGCTGGTCCATTCAAGTGTACAAAGAAAAACTGCAGGCAAGACTGTTGATAAGATGATATTGCGCGAATAAGCAAGAATATTCAGGAACCTTCTCAAACACTTATCACTTCAGTAAAGTGGAAGAAAATGCAATACTCAGAAGTTGAGTCTAGGAGTCCAATAATGAGAAGAGTTCTGCAAGGATAAAGGATAAAGCAAAAGAGTTCTATCCAACCAAGTGAGGAGAAACGACTACAACAAGGAGTGGAGTTACTTGATAAAGTTGAAAGAAGAAAGAAGCATAAATCAACTAGGACTCCATCACAGGTGTATTACAAGTGTGCATATATACAACAAAGCACGATCAAGTAACTTACTGAATGCACTAAAAAGAAAATCAACAACCAGCAAAACAGTTCTCATATTTGAAGAAGAACCTGGTTCCTTACTTGAGTCGTAGACTGTGTGTAGTAGGTAGGTTCTTTGAGTTGTAATGAGTCATTGTTCTAGTCTCAGTGATCTATAAACTGAGTTAGGAGTTGTGTCTTCAAGTTAGGAAACTCGAAGACTTGAAAAAACTTATCTTGGGAAGATTTGTATTTTTGTAGTGATAGGAGTTAGAAGTTTTAATTCCTGGTTTACGAAGTCTTGTAACTTTGTTGATTGTTGAGGCTCAAGTATTATAGTGAAGTTGGGGTTAAATCCTGTAGAGGTACAAGTCGTGTTTTTTTACACCTTTCTTGAGCTGGATGTTTTTCACGCAAAAACACTGTGTTCAGCTTTTACTTCTGTGAACCACGTTTACTTACCTGTTCCATTGATAGACAATTAGTAGGGATCATACTCTAACAAGTGGTATCAGAGCAGGGTTGTCTTAAATAAGGCTAGCACCTAAGAAAAGATCAACGTGATGAATTTCGCACCTCCTACTAGTCAGAGTGAAGGCCAGTCAACTACTAGACCTCCACTTTTTGATGGCTCTCATTTAATCTGGTAGAAAGCAAGGATGGAGATGTTTATTCAAGGTGAAGACTATGAATTATGGGACAGGATTACTGATGGTCCTACTATTCCAATGAAGATGGTAGATGGTGAACAAGTCAAGAAGGTAAGGAGTGAGTTTACTCCTGGTGACTTGTTGGCGTTGAAGAAAAATGCGAAGGCCAAGAACATATTGGTCTGTGGATTAGGACCTGCTGAATATAACAGGGTATCCACCTGCACTACTGCTAAGCAAATCTGGGATGCACTGGTGAATGCCCATGAAGGCACCTCTCAAGTAAGAAAATTCAGGATCTCTCTTCTATTTATTGAGTATGAGGCATTCAAAATGAAAGAAAATGAAACCCTACATGAAATGATGACAAGGCTTACCACCTTGACAAATGAGTTGACTTCCCTGGGAAAGATCATCTCTGAGGAGGAACAAGTTGAAAAAGTACTAAGGCTACTGCCTAGATCAAAATGGAATGTTAAGGTAACTGCAATCAGGGAGGCAAATAAGGAGCTTGAAGGCATAACCCTGGATGAACTAGTAGGGAACTTAAGGACTTATGAAATGTAAATTGATGGAACCAAAGAACAAGCTGCTTCTGAGAAAATTTTAGCATTGAAAGCTTCTGATAGTGATGATGATTGTGAACTTGATAAGGAGCAAGTTTCCTTCATAACCAAAAACTTCAGCAAATTCTTTAACAATAAGAAGGGAACGAGTACTAAGAAACGTTCCAATGACAATCCAAATGAATGCTACAAATGTGGCAAAACTGATCATCAGATCAGAGACTGTCCAGTTTGGGAAATAGAATGGAAGAAGGAAAAGACTGAAAAAGAACTGAAGGCAAAAAAAAAAGAGGAGCATGCAATGATAACAGCCTGGGGATCTGATTTAGATGAAGATGAAGTTGATGAAACTGCATTCATGGCTTTTGGAGATTCAGATGTAGATGAAGAAGATGAAGATTCTGAGGTAAGCATACTTGAACTCAAAGAAAACCTTCAATTGTTTTCAAAACCAAAACTTATTTCCTTAATGAGTGCATTGATTGATGATTTCCAAGAGTTATCCTCTGATTGGGATGAATTGTTCAATAGTCTTGCAAGTCTCAAATTTGATCTCATTGATCTAAAGGGTTGCTTAGGTACAGTTGATAAGGAAAAATGCACTCTCAAGAAATAGGTTACAGAACTTGAGATGTCAAACAATAATCTTAAGTCTGAAGTTCTCAAACTAACTCTCTCTAAAAATGGGGAAAAGGCCATGAGTAAAGAACAAGAAAATGCTGAACTTGAGTTAGTTAGATACAAACAAGAGTGTTGTGATTTAATTGAAAAAATGAATAAGTTGAGTCATGAAGTTTCTAAACTAAAACTTGATCTAGAAAGGGCAAATAGGTGGACAAACTCAAGAATTGTTCACAATTTGAGTGAAAAAAATTTTAATGAAAAGGCAGGATTGGGATTCCACAAAAGTTTTGGTGATCTTAAGGATTTATGTTATATCTGTGGAAACCTTGGACATCCCACCACTGAATGTCCAATGGCTGCAAAAAGCAGATCAAACAGTCTAAACCTGGCTAACAGATCTTCTCAGACCAAAAAGAACAATACCAATTCTTGTCAGAGAAACAGGTTGAACTACATGTTGCCTGCATGGACTAGAAGGAACTTAATTCATCCTTTCACTCATAAAATAGGACCCAAGCTTGTCTGGGTTCCTAAGCCTAACCATTGATTTTTTGTACAGGAGAAGGTGAAAGGAAGCAAAAGGCACTGATACTTAGACAGTGCTTGCTCAAGACACATGACTGGTAATAAGAAAATGTTCCTTTCACTCTCCAAAATAGATGGAGGGGGAGTTTCTTTTGGTGATGGAAAAAAAGGAATCATCACTGGAGTTGTAAAGATTGGCTCAACTGAGTCAAAAGCATTGGAGAATGTCTATCTTATAGAAGGACTAAGGCATAACCTTCTGAGCATCTTTCAACTGTGTGACAAAAGGAATAAAGTTATTTTCACTGCTGCAGGTGTTAAAGTCAAAAGAATGGACACCAAAGAGATGTGCTCACTGCAAGGAGATATAGAAATGTATACAAAGCTAACATTATGGCACTACCAGGACCTGAACTGACTTATCTGAGTGCTATAGAAAATGATCCCCTCTTTTGGCACAATAGACTTGGTCATGCAAGTTTGAAACAGCTAAACATACTTTCATCCAAAGACATGGTATTGGGATTACCCAAGATCAAGTTTAAGGAAGAAAATTTATGTAGTGCATGTGTAAGGGGGAAGCAGGTAAGATTATATTTCAAGTCAAAGAACCATGTTAGCACTACCAAGTGTCTCGACCTGGTTCATATGGACTTATGTGGACCCATGAGACTTCAAAGCAAAGGTGGAAAAAGGCATGTTTTTTTTATTATTGATGATTATTCCAGATTCACATGGACTTTTTTCTAGCCTCTATGGAAGATTCCTTTGATGTCTTTGAAATCTTCATTAAGAAAGTTGAAAAGAAACTGGGCACTTCTTTAGTTTCCATAAGGTCTGACCATGGTACAAAATTTGAGAATGCAAAGTTTTTAGGATTCTGTTCAGCAAATGATATAGATCACAATTTCTCAGCTCCTAGAACACCACAACAAAATGGAGTGGTGGAAAGGAAAAACAGAACCTTGGAAGATATGACTAGAACAATGATGCTTGCAGCAAATATTGCTAAAACCCTTTGGGTTGAGGCAATAAGTACTGCAACATATATCTTAAATAGATGCATGATCAGACCAATGTTAGAGAAAACTCCTTATGAATTACTAAAAGGAACAAAGCCTAACATTTCTCATTTTAGAACCTTTAGTTGTAAATATTTCATACACAATAATGGAAAGGATAATCTAGGAAAATTTGATGCTAAAAGTGATGAGGGAATCTTCTTATGGTATTCACTTCAGAGTAAGGCTTATAGGATTTTAAATAACAAAACTAACTGTGTTGAAGAAAGCATACATGTAATCTTTGATGAATCTTGTGTTAAGACTAACCTGCAAGAAGAAAGTGACACTGAGGAAGTTATACAACCCGGTTCATCAACTGGAGCTATCAAACATGGAGACACTTTGATAGGGGGAATTGAAGTTGAGGGAACAGTGATAGGGGGAACTGAGACTCAACATACCCCAGCTCAGAACATCAATAGTGATCCTGGTAGCTCACTAGGCTTGATTCCAAAAGGATATAAGTATTAAGGATTACATCCTATTGAGAATGTTCTTACTTATCTCACATCTGGGATCACCATAAGGTATGGATTGAGAAGTATGTGTGCCTTCAAGGCATTCCTATCAGATATTGAGCCAAAGAAGATAACTGAAGCATTGCTTGATGCTGATTGGATCATAGCCATGCAGGAAGAGTTGAATCAGTTTGAGAGAAGAAAAGTATGACACTTAGTTCCTCTCCCTAAAGATAAAACAGTAATTGGGACTAAATGGGTGTATAAAAATAAAGTTGATGAGCATGGAACAGTTACAAGGAACAAGACAAGATTGGTAGTCCAAGGATACAACCAAGAAGAAGGAATTGACTTTGATGAAACTTTTGATCCTGTAGCAAGACTTGAAGCTATAAGATTACTTATGCTTTTGCGCTTACATAGATTTTATCCTTTATCAGATGGATGTGAAGAGTGCATTCCTAAATGGAATTCTCAAGAAGGAGGTGAATGTTAAACAACCTCCAGGATTTGAAAGCAAGGAGTTTCCGAATCATGTGTACAAATTGGACAAAACTTTGTATGGGTTGAAACAAGCTCCAAGAGCTTGGTATGAGAGACTGTCAAAGTTTCTATTGGAACATGGACATACCAGAGGTAAAATTGACAATACCCTTTTCTTGAAAACTAATGGGAAGGATTTGTTAGTTGTGCAGGTGTATGTGGATGATATTATTTTTGGCTCAACAAATATGAGTATGACTCATGAGTTTTCCAAACTCATGAGTTGCGAATTTGAGATGAGCATGATGGGAGAGCTGAATTACTTCTTAGGCTTACAAATAAAGCAGTCAGCTTCAGGGACAATGATTCACCAACAGAAGTATGCCAAAGATCTTCTCAAGAGATTCTTCATGGAAGAGGCAAAAGAGATAAGTACTCCTATTTCCACTGCCACAAAGCTGGAATTGGATGAAACAGGTTCAGATGTAGAGCAAAAGATGTATAGAGGTATGATAGGGTTATTATTGTACCTCACAGCAAGTAGACCTGACATTGTGTTCAGTGTATGGCTATGTGCCAGGTTTCAAGCAAAAACCAAAGAATCACATCTAAAATTTGTGAAAAAAATCTTCAGATACTTGAAGGGAACCACTGATCTTGGCTTATGGTACCCCAAAGGTAGTAACTTTAATCTGGTAGGTTACTCAGATGTTGATTATGCAGAAAATCTGGTGGACAGGAAAAGCACTACAGGAATGGCACACTTCCTTGGATCATGTTTGATTACCTGGTCCACTAAGAAGCAAAATTCAGCTGTCTTGTCTACTGCTGAAGCTGAATATGTTGCTGCAGGTTCCTGTTGTGCTCAATTGCTATGGATTAAGCAACAACTCATGGACTTTGGTATAGATGTTGGTTGTGTTTCTATTTTTGGTGATAATACAAGTGCTATTGACATATCTAAAAATCCTGTTCAACATAAGAGAACCAAATATATTGATACTAGGAATCACTTTCTTAGAGATAATGTTGAAAAAGGTCATATATCCATTATGTTTTGTTCTACTGAGGAACAGATTGCTGATATTTTCACTAAGGCCTTGAGTAGAGAACATTTTGAAAAAAATAGGTTAGCCTTGGAGATGATTAAAATTGCATAAGTCTCCCTCAATGCTTGAATAGAATAAGTTGATTTTACAAGTGGTTGTTGGTTAATTCAGTCTCACACATTAAGTTGTGTATCCTAAGTCCAAGATTTTAGAGTATGTTGACTCATGTGTGTTTTGATTTTGTAGAAAGCCTTAATTACAGAAGCAATTTTGTCTATTTTTTCATTCAGGTATGATTATCATTACTTCAAAGTAGCTTAAAGAGAAACAAGTTGTTTTCCTGGTTCCTTCTTGGTCCATTTAAACCGCCAAAATACAAAGAGTCCCTTCCCTTTTAAAAAGCTGTCTCTTCCTTTCCCATCAGGACTGAAACACTCATCATTACGCCTCTGCCAAATACAGTCCCTCACCATTTCAATTTCCTCACCCTTCCCTCTTAAATACACTTTCTTTTGTTTTGATTCTACACTAAAAATTCACTTCAACCTCCTTACACTCAAGAACACTTTCCTGGTTCAAAAATGGCATCACTCTCATTATCTTCCTCCTCTTCTTATTCTTCTTCCTCCACTGAATCTATTTCAAATCCCCTCACCACACTTATCCTTCATCTAAACATCACCTTACCTCCCTTAATTCTTCCTCCAATCTCCCAGAAATTCACTGGCTGAAAAACAAGCTGAGGTGGAAGTTGCTCAGGCAACTTTGGAGCTGCACAGGCTGCTCATAAAGAATAAAAAGGGATCCTCCATGCTCAAATTGCTTCCGTAAATTCCTTGTTGGCAAAAGAGAGAGCTGAAAATGCAGATGTTATTAGGAAACTCACCTCTCTTATTCCCTCATCTTCTTCTACTTATCCTCTTGACTGATATCTTAAGCCTATCTTCTTTTGTTCCTTTCCCTAATAGATTGTTCTCTCTTTATTTACTTTTTGGTATATGTAGTCATCTCTGCCAATGAATGAAATGGGTTTAGTTGTTTTACTGTTTCTGCTCCTATTTTCTCATATTGCATTTATGTTCTCTTATTCTGAATTTTGATTGTCTTAGTGATGGCCTTAATGGCCATGAATTATTAGACGTTTTTCACTTGTTGAGCCAGCCTTTTGATGATGTCAAAAGGGGAAAAAGTAGGATATGCAATGCTTATAACTCAATTGGACTAACCTGTTTCATTCTGTGCTATTCTTTTATTCAAATTTCTTATTGAGTATGTCAGGGGTCTATGATGTTGTGCTGCTATGTTTGTCATTATCAAAAAGGGGGAATTTGTTAAGGCATGTGGAGTTTTGATGATAGACATGTGAATGAAACATGTTGTGAAAGCTGGTTCATTCAAGTGTACAAAGAAAAGCTGCAGGCAAAACTATTGATAAGATGATGTTGTGCATAGACAGGAGTGGATAAGCAAGAATATTCAGGAACCTTCTCAAACACTTATCACTTCAATAAAGTGGAAGAAAAATGCAATACTCAGAAGTTGAGTCTAGGAGTCCAATAATGAGAAGAGTTCTGCAAGGATAAAGGATAAAGCAAAAGAGTTCTATTCAACCAGGGAAGGAGAAACAGCTACAACAAGGAGTGAAGTTACTTGATAGAGTTAAAAGAAGAAAGAAGCATAAATCAACTAGGACTCCATCAAATGTGTATTACAAGTGTGCATATATACAACAAAGCACGATCAAGTAACTTACTGAATGCACTGAAAAGAAAATCAACAATCAGCAAAACAGTTCTCATACTTGAAGAAGAACCTGGTTCCTTACTTAAGTCGTAGACTGTGTGTAGTAGGTAGGTTCTTTGAGTTGTAATGAGTCATTGTTCTAGTCTCAGTGATCTATAAACTGAGTTAGGAGTTGTGTCTTCAAGTTAGGGAACTCAAAGACTTGGGAACACATATCTTTGGAAGATTTGTGTTTTTGTAGTGATAGGAGTTAGAAGTTTTAATTCCTGGTTTACGAAGTCTTGTAACTTTGTTGATTGTTGAGGCTCAAGTATTATAGTGAAGTTGGGGTTAAATCCTGTAGAGGTACAGGTCGTGATTTTTTACACCTTTCTTGAGTCGGGTGTTTTCCACGTATAAACACTGTGTTCAGCTTTTACTTCTGTGAACCACGTTTACTTACCTGTTCCACTGATAGGCAATTAGTAGGGCTCGTACTCTAACAGTGATAAATATACTATGATTATCTTTTGGGATAGCTTCAGAGGTGAACCTAGGATTTGAAGATAGGGGGTGCACCATTATCTTTAACATAGTCATATCGATTATCAACTACACAATTTTTTTGGGCAACATCAACTACACAATTTGACATATGAATCTTTTAAACTTAAAAATTATTAAAAAAAAGGGCAAAGTATAAACTTCAAAATGATCAAATGATATTAATTTAGAACTAATATAACAAAAGTAGATCATCCTTTCATACTAGACATCGACGTATTTTCATATTCTGAAAACAGTCAATGATTACATCATTGCTTATATTTATAAATATATCCTTCTCAATATAACAAACTAAACAATCACTTAAAAATGCATCACCAATACTACTACGCAATTCATTCTTGATTTGCTTCATGGATGAAAAAACTCTCTCTACCGTTGCAGTGGCGACTGATAAAATCAACGTTAACTTCACAAGTAAGTACACAAGAGAATAAGTCTTCACAAGATTTGCATTAACCAATGCTTTTGCCAAGTCACCAATTCCTTTCAAATTAGAGAATATAGGATCACCACGCCGCATGTGTATAATAAAAATATCAAGTTGGTAACTAAGCTCTCGAAGCTTTGATTCACCAAACTCATCCAGCTAATGTTTGGCCAATATCATTATTTTTTTCTTATCAAAATTAGAAAAATCATTCATTGGATTCAAGCTTGCCATACCAAGGAGCAAGTTACCACTCACAATATGAAAACGATTATTAAGCTCTTGAAGTTGCAAGTCAATTATAGCATAAAAAAGCTCAACATGTAAGTGATGCGAGTAAGTAACACTAGAAGGCCTACGCTTTGACTTTCCGGGAAGATAAATATCACCCATCTTAGATACCAAAATTTTGTGTTCATCACAAAATACACCAACTTCATTCATTAGAGAATCTCATCCATCATCTCTCAGCAATTGCAATCTTTTCTTAGTAATGTCAAGAAATATCATGGCATTGACAATATCTTGCTCTTTCCTTTGTAATGATGCACTTAGCTCATTGGACATCACCAATATCTTCAACATCAAGTGAAGAAAGAGAGCAAATTCAAATTCATTGATCATACTAAAAAAAGCCCCGGCTTGTAATCATATCATTGGAAATTGAGCCTCCACATTTCATTGCATCAAGCACATGAACTATAGATAAAAATAAAATAATAAAGTTATCCAATGTTCTAAAATGTGAAACCCAACGAGTGTCACCTGGCCTTTGAAGTCCTCGTTCTTGATTTAATCCTTTTTCACTTTGAACTTCACCACTTTCTAGTAGTTGCTCCAACATTTCCGCATGATGGTCCTGAAGTTGATCTCGACGCTTAAATGATGCTCCTACCACATTTAACACATTACTAATAATAGCAAAAAAGTCATCTACGAACAAATATTTTTTGGCAACGACTACAAGTGTCAATTATAATTGGTGAGAAAAACAATGAATACAATATGCCGAAGGAGTTTCTTGTAAAATCAAAGCTTTAAGACCATTCATCTCTCCTTGCATGTTACTAGCCCCATCATAGCCTTATCCACGTATTTTAGATGTACTTAAAGAATGTCTCATAAGCAAAGAACATATTGTTTCCTTCAACGTTTTTGCCGATGTATCACCAACACGAACAATAGCAATAACTCGCTCATTCACTTTACCTTTTTTGTTAACATACCTCAATGCAACGACCATTTGTTCATGGTGTGATATGTCTTTGGATTCATCAACTAAAATCCCAAAAAAATCTCCATCCAAATCATCAATTATAGCTTTCACGATTTCTTGTGCACAAGCACTCACAATATCTTTTTGAATTTTTGAAGAAGTCATCATAGCATTTTTTGGAGCATGTTTTAAAATAACATTGTTCAAATCAGGAAGTAGAAAAAGGCCTTTATTTTTGGAGGATTCACTTTCATCGTGACCTCGAAAAGACAATCCGAATTCCAAGAGGAACCTTGCCATGTTAGTTGAAGCCTCTAAACGAGTACGGTGCTCACTTCTTATTTTTTCAGATTGCTTGTTCAAAGCAATTTGAATTGATTGAGATTGATTTTCAAAATCTATCATCTTACTGAAACATCTTCTATGGATGCTATTTACTTCACCAACATGTAATTGAAATCGCTCCAAACTATGATTCCAAGCCTTAAAGCTGGTTTTTGTGAAAAAATCACCCACATTGCCCTTTACATAATCAGTTTTGAATAAATTGCAACACAAGCAAAACACAGTATCTTTCTTCATACTATACTCCATCCACCTAGAATATGAGCCCTCATACCATGTCGAATTAAATCGACGCATTTTCGTTTCAATTCTAGTTTGAGGAAATTGAGAAAGAATCGATTGACAAGGCCATTGTTGAATATAGTGTCTTCTCACTTGATCTCGTATTGTAGAGTCATATTCATGAATTGGTTTTCTTTTCCCGGGATCGGATTTAAGTGAATTCACACCAAACTCTTCTATAAGGCGATGAAAATTATCTTTAAAACCAGAACTTGGTTGAGGAGAATAATATCTATCCATTTTAATTCACAAGAATCAATAATAAATTCCTACAAAATAAAAAATTCATCAAGAATATAAGTAAAAATAGTTATTTATTTATTTTTAATCAAATCCCATAAACTTAAAATAGAAGCAATAAAAAAAATAAAATTTTACACACCAACTTTCAAGCAACAAGTAGATATTAAAAGTAATTAACATTACCAAAACTTGAATAAAAAAATAAAAAAAATGAAAGAAAGAAATGTGTACCTATTAGCAATTTAGCATCAAATGAAAAATTGCTCCTTTCACTTTCTTTGGGTACTATTTAGGAGTTTGGAATTGGGGGATTTGGAGAAATAAAGGAGTTTGGAATTGGGGGGATTGGGGAAAATACTTGGAAAATGGAAATTGGAATTTGGGGGAGAAATATGGGGCTTGGGATTGGGGAAAGTCAGATGAGGTGCACAAGTTCTATTACTAAGAGTGCACAATTAAATATATTAACACTTTAGTAGGATATATATATATGTATATATACATTTTTTTTTAAAAATTACCGGGTGTACGTGCACCCTTGAGGGACCACGTGGGTCCGCCTTTGGGTAGATTATGACCATGCACTTAACAAAACCAAATGCAGTAAATAATAACGTGCAGTTCGCATGCAAAAATAGAATATTTTGGACCACCTATGATATACTTACTTTTATTTTTACTTGTCACTATAACAAATAAAAATAAGTTGTACGTAAGTTCTTATATGTGTTGTTCATATTGGTAAATGAAATAATTACTTAACCAATAAAAAAAATTAGTCGAATTATAACCCAAAAGAAGTGTGGGTCACATGCATGCATGCTACGTACTTGCTAGAGAATTTTGAACAAAAGCCAAATCAAATTAAAGTACTAACAGCTAGTATTATTTTTTGGAAAAGACTGATTATTTCTAATTCTCCTCTTGATTTTCTACCACAACGTCAAGATTATCTTGGATCATTAGTTAATGAGATCAAGTCGTCTTTTAGTCTAAACAAGTGCATGCGTTAATAATATATATGAGTAGTGAGAGTCGTAAAAGTAAATTTTAAAAAATTTAAACTAAATTCCGATTGAAATTACAGCAAAGGAACAACAACCAAAGTAGAAAGCAGATAGCAATTTGCAGTTTCAGAAAATAAAACTACACTATTAGGAAACTTGTAATGACTTAAATGTTAGCATTTTAATTTGCTGTTGGTTCTTTCCTGACCTTATATTGAATAAAGACGAGATGCATCCCACAAATTAAATAACCTCTCTATATCTGGTAATTAACTCGGCATCTTTGACAGCTTCACATGCAGTCGTTTCTATGACTTCATTCATAGTTGTTAACTTCATAAGGTTATACTCTCCGTTAAGGGTGTCAAACGGGCCGGCCCACATAATTAAACCGGCCCGTAAGTCCAAGGGCTTTAGGGGTCCGAGTCCCGGTACGATTGGGTTTTTGATTTGGGCCCGGTTAACCCGGCAGGGACCCAACCCGGTTTGAATCCGCCGGTTAACCGGCCCGGTCCGATCCGGTTAAGGTTTTTTTTTTTTTTTTTTTTTGAAATTCAGAATTTCAGAAACTGAAATTAAAAACTTAGTTTTAATACATTATTAATTTACTATCAAGTATTATTAATTTATTATATTAAGTATCATATGTTTTATACTTTTATTTAAAGTAGTGTATATATTGAATGGTATATATATATGTGTGTGTATCTTCTAAATCTAAAGTAGTATATATTTAACGTATACATGTGTATATGTTTTATAAATTAGTATATAACTATATATATATATATATATATATATATATAACTGTGTATATATATATATATATATTGTGGTGCATATATATATATATATATATTGTAGTATATGTTTTATTTAGAGTAATATATATATTGAATGGTATATATATGTGTGTGTGTGTGTTTGTGTGTGCATATATCTACTAAAGTAGTTTATATTTAACGTATAGATGTGTATATGTTTTATAAATTAGTATATAACTATATATCTATATCTATATCTATATCTATCTATCTATCTATCTATCTATCTATCTATCTATCTATCTATCTATCTATCTATCTATCTATCTATCTATCTCTCTCTATATATATTGTAGTTTATGTTTTATTTAAAGTAGTGAATATATTGAATGGTATATATATATGTGTGTGTATATATCTTCTATAGATGAGTATATTTAATGTATACGTTATGTATATGGTTTATAAATTAGTATATAACAATATCTATATATATATAAATATTGTAGTATATATATATGTATTGTAGTATATATTTTACTTAAAGTAGTACATATATATTGAATGGTGTGTATATATGTGTATATATCTTCTATAGACGTATATATTTAACATATACAAGTGTATATGTTTTACAAATTAGTATATAACTATATATATATATATAATTATATATATATATATATATATATACATATTTTAGTATATATATATGTATATTGTAGTATATATTTTATTTAAAATAATACATATATATTGAATGGTGTGTATATATGTGTATATATCTTCTACAGATGTATATATTTAATGTATACAAGTGTATATGTTTTACAAATTAGTATATAACTATATATATACACATATTGTAGTATATATATATATGTATATTGTAGTATGTATTTTATTTAAAGTAGTACATATATATTGAATGTTGTGTATATATGTGTATATATCTTTTCTAGACTTATATATTTAACGTATACAAGTGTATATGTTTTACAAATTAGTATATAACTATATATATATATACATATTGTAATATATATATATGTATATTGTAGTATATATTTTATTTAAAGTAGTACATATATTTTGAATGGTGTATATATATGTGTATATATCTTCTACAGATGTATATATTTAATGTATCCAAGTGTATATGTTTTACAAATTAGTATATAACTATATATATATATATATATATACATATTGTAGTATATATATATATGTATATTGTAGTACATATTTTATTTAAGGTATGGCATATAAACCTTCCGGGGTGTGGTTAAAGAAGTAAGGTGTTTGGTTTGCTACTACCCCATCTCTTTTATACCATTTGTCTTCTATTTCTCTTCCTAAAGCTCCAGGTAATTTATTGAATAGTTTTTTACCTAATTCTTCATTAAAGGTATTACCACTAACAGTACAATAATAGAAATAATCTTGTAGGAATTTCTTTATATATACCCAATGTGAAATACTTAATTGTTCTAGTTTGATTAAGACTTCTTTTTGTAATGCTAATAATCCACTATTTGGATCTTTTCCAGTTAATAACATATGCATTTTATTTGTAAAATTATAAGGGTTTGGTCCCATACTTAATAAAACTTGGAAATCATATGGGCAGTTTGTCTTAAAACTTTCCCATGTAGCCTTTGCAGATTCCCCTAAGAAAGTTTCTAAATATTTGTACATTGTTTCCGTGTCTGTTTCTGTATAATGTCTTAAGTAATCAGCAGCTACTATTCCTTTCCATAAATCTATTACTGTATCCCACATTTGGGGATCATGTGCTGCTATATTTAGAATTTTGCCTTTACTACCTCCTTCTTGTAATTTAATTGGTTCTTCTATTGGCATTCTTTTTCCTGCTGGTTTTATATGATCTCCTCTAAGTTCTGTATCTGGGTTTATCCTGATTGCTGGTCTTCTAGGTACATTGCCTGTACTATAATCTATTGGTTGGGGATTAGGATTTGTTTGTTGGAAAGGGCTAGCACTCGAAGAGTTGGTTGGTTCTAATTCGGCTAGTTCTTTATAACTGATAGTAGAACTTAATATTGAGATTGTGTCTTCATCTTTTCTTTCAAGGAAAGATTTGTTACTTCTATATCTTAGATTATCACTTCTCTCTAAGAAACTTTTAAAATGTTCTATACATTCGTCTATTTTCATGTCGTCCTTTTGACACCCTTTACATTTAAAAGTTATATTTTTGTATTCTTCTGCTAAGTTTTCAGCCTTTTCTATGGCCACGTCTACTTCATATCCTTCTTGTAGGACTTCTATATTCATAAACTTGCTTTCTGTTTCTATATTACTTTCTGTTTCATCGTCGTCTAAATTTCTTTTAGTTGTGTAGTTATAATCTGTGAACCTAACTGAAGTTTCTCCTTTACTTGTAGTGTATAATAGATGAGAGTCTGGTGTAAAAGTTTTTGGTTTAGTGAATTTGTTTAAAATCCATTCTAAACCTGCATATATTTCTGGGTCTATTTTTATTGGTTTTATAAGGCTTATGCCCTTATTTCCCATTATCTCAACTACATCATTTACTTTTAATTTGAATTTTGTATTGCTACTTAAAGTTAATTTACCTATAAAACCTATACACATTAATAAATTATTTCCACTATTCATTTCCTCGTATCCTTTAGTTTGGACTCCTATTTTAATGTTTTTTCCAAACTCTTTTAAATTCATTAGGAAATCTGGACTAATATAAAATATTCCTCCATTGTTTGTCATATCTACTTCAGTTAAACCTATTATTGATTTTTCAATATCTGATCATCTATCATCGTATATTGTTATTAATACTTTAGATCCTAAGTTTTTTCTAGTTAAACCTTTTATTCCTATAACAATTAAACCCATATGCATTAATATCATTTTATTATCTTTTATATGTTTTAAAGAATTAGTATTTACTAAATCTAGTATTTTAAAATCTTCTCCTATGGCTGATGGCCCCATCGTCACATGCGTTATTAATTTTCTTTCAGACTTGTTTTGACGCGTGCTTCAACAGTTTTTCTTTCTTTTGAAAAGTAGTGATAAAGGAAACACCCGGACTATGACTCTGACCTTTACAAGACATAAAGTGGGCATCCCCACTTGACTATGCTGGCTTAATAATACAGCTAATAATACAAATTGTATAAACTGTAGGTGTCTGAAACTGTAGATAGTCTTATGTGTCCAAGTTGTGTAGGGCAATGGAGTGGAAACTCATGCCTGAGTCGTCATCTTCATATGGATCCTGAGCATCTTGGAATTGTTCAATACTATCTTCGTCTGATCTTGCTGAAGTGTTATCTATATTTATTTCTGGCACAATTCTGTCTGGATCAGTGGGTCGTTCGTCTGGCTGTTCATTTATGTGTTTATCTTGTGTCTGGTTACTGAAGAATCTGTCTAATGTCTGTTTAATTATTGTTTCTATTGTTTCATTTTTTCTCTTAGATATTAAAGTCTTCTTTATCCTATTTCCTGATCTTGTTAACTTAGTCTTTGATGAAGAACACCCTTCATCTTCACTTTTTGGCAAAGTGACAGCCATTAACGGATTTAATTTGTCTTTAACGGTTACCGTTTGAACCGGACTAGCTGTACCAACATCTGGTACAGTGGATTTCTAAGCATTTAGTGGGAAATGCACACCCTTCTCATCCATTTTTTGAGGAGATGGAGAACTCTAATCTAGAGTCTGTGTTTGTGCATCTGTTTTGCTAGCTGAATTTTGTTGTCTAAGTCTTGTTTCTAACATCTGTATTTGTTTGATCAATCTAGTGTTTTCCATGAGGAGTGATTCTTTTTGAGCATTTAGCTTTTTGAAGTTCTCCGTCATTGAAAAACAATGGTTACAGAAAATGATCTTTCCCGTTTCTTTCTGTAAATTATTCTGGGGAATTTGGTCTGGATTTTGTCTAAGGGGAGGAGATATGTAGTAGTTTGGTCCTAGATAGCCCCTAGCATGATTGGTGGTTTCCGTGAAATCATTAAAACCTTTAAAAAGAGGGGTTTTAAAACCTTGTATGGAGTCTAATACTTCTAACCAAGTTTGGAAAATGCCGTTAGTTTTTCCATGAATCACTACATAGTATTTAAAACGAGGCTTACTTTTTTCTGCCATGTAATGGCATAAAGAGTTCATAGTTTCCATTAAGTGATTACGATTTTGTTTATTATATGAAATCCAGAGGTTATCTACTAAACATTTTTGAGGTCTGTCTAAAACATAGTCTGGTCTTATTCTAAAAGAGATGTTACTTTCTGGGTATGCAATTAAGTTAAAAGGTCCAAAATGAATTCTTTCCATTGTCTCTAGAGTATCTAAGGGTCTATAATTTAAGTTACCTAACATTGTCTGTTGGTATGACTCCGAAGACGAAGCTACACCTTTTCCCTTGTCTGCAGGAGATTGTCCTGTTGGTCTCATGCTGAAACAAATAAGTGATATTAAACTTATTTATTTATGCCCAGTTGTAGTCTACTTAACTGGTCAGCTAAAGCGTTTTCTTTCCCTTTTATATGTTCAAAAATTATATTCTTATAAACAGATATAGTGTCTGTAAAATTTAACCATCTTCTTCTACTACTGGTTTTATCATTTATTTTTTGATGGAATTTAACTATGGCTTCACAGTCTGTTCTAACTAAAATTTCTTCTTTATTTAATATATATAGTTTGAAACTATTTAACCCATATATGATAGCTAGTACTTCTAGGTCTATGGCACTCATATTTTCCTTTTCCTTATAAGCTCCACTTTGATATCCGCATATTTGTTCTTCATTTTTATTACTATATTTATTAGGTCTTGCTTTTAAAATAGCTCCCCATCCTGGGGATGTTTCAATAATATATTTTTTTTAATAAAATAGTAGTGTATTTCAATATTTGTCAGTAGTAAGAAAATAGCAGGACAAAATATCTTAGTGAATGGAAATATATCAGATTTGAAAAAACCTACTCAGTACTCCCTTTCTCTCATAGCTTCTTCATTTATCGTTCTTATGATTTATATTTTTTCCCAAAATTTTTACTTTTTTTTTAACTTACCCTGTTCATCTCTTCCTCTTAATCTTTGTTCTTAACACCTTACTTCTTTAACCACACCCCGGAAGGTTTTTACCTGGCAACTAACAAGCGTCCTGTGTCTATTTTGCAGACCTGGTGGACTATCAAGGCCAGAATTCCTAGGAATTTACAGGTTAATCTATCGTTGTTATTAAGAAATTAAGAGGCTAACCATATACTAAGGGTAAAGATTTTATAAAGAAACTAATTTACATGATGTACAAAGATATGTAGAATATTTTTAAACATGGATATAAAAACATAGAAACATAAAGAAAATATTTTTGTGAGGAAAATACGTAAATAAGAACTTACATGAAGTAACTAGGAGAGAGGTTTCCCTTTCGGGAACCCCTTAAAGATCAAATAGAAGAGTTAGAGCTTTTATTTAAACCAAGTTGATTGATACAAAGTTTTTACAAGGAAGATAGGTTTGAATGAGTTTTTTGGGAGGAGAGGTTTACACATTTCAAGTGGGTTCTAGAGTTGGGTAATTTCACTCTACTCCTTTCTACAAAATATACGCCTTTTATAGGCAGAGATTACATAAAGGGAGTGGTTCTAAGGGCTACTACGTGGCCTTCACACAATTGGCCGACACTTTTAGATAAGGGATAAGAAAGAAAACTTTAATAATGCAAGTCGGGTACGTTTTGGGCCCCATCGTCACATGTGTTATTAATTTTCTTTCAGACTTGTTTTGACGTGTGCTTCAACAGTTTTTCTTTCTTTTGGAAAGTAGTGATAAAGGAAGCACTCGGACTATGACTCTGACCTTTACAAGACATAAAGTGGGCATCCAGGTCTTGCTTTTAAAATAGCTCCCCATCCTAAGTCACTACCATCTGTTTGAATAATTAAATAGTCTGATTCTAATAGAATTTTTAGGTCTGGGATATTTTTAATTTTTTCTTTTATTTTTTGGACTAATTTAATATCTTCTATATTGAAATTTTTCTGTCCTTTACTACCTGTTTTTGCATATAATGGTCCTGCTATTTTTCCTAAATCTTGAATAAAATTTTGTGCATAATTTACTAGGCCTAAAAATTTTTGTAAATCTTTTGTTGTTTCTAATTTATCTGGCATTTCTAGTACCTTTTTTGCTATGTGTGTTTGTAATTTTACTTTTCCATTTCCCAGAGTAATTCCTAGGAAATTAATATATGTTTTACATAACTCCATCTTCTTTTTACTTATTATTATTCCATGTTTAACGAATAGTCTAAAGATTATTTGCAAATGTCCTAAGTGTTCTTGCATATTTTGACTAAACACTAAAATATCATCTACATATACTAGTATGAAATGCTTATATTCTCCAAATATGTTATCCATTTTTCTTTGAAAAATGGGCGGAGCTGTCTTTAATTCGAAAGGCATGACTAACCATTCAAAATGTCCGCCTGGACATGTGAATGCCGTCCATTCTATGCTATCTGGATGCATCTTAACTTGCCAATATCCTGACTTACAGTCAAATTTACTATAAACCTTTTTATTTTGTATTCTATTAATTAACTCACTTTTATCTGGTAGCTTATATGCATCTGTTCTGGTATTATCATTTAATCTTTTGTAATTAATTACCATACGGGCTTTACCTCGTATTTGCTCACTATGATTTCTTACCATAAAAGCAGCTGATCTATGCCTAGAAGTAGATCTTCTTATTACCCCTAATTGTAAGAGTTCCTTTATCTGTATATCGAATTCTTTAGTATCTTCATTGTTTGCCTCTATAGATGCTGTTTTTATAGTATACTCAGAGTTAATTATATCTAATTTACACATTATTTCATTAGCGTTCCAATGGGCTAATGGTATTTCTCCTATTATTTCCATTTTGTCTAATATAGATATTATATTTTCTAAATCTTTTGGACTGTTTATTATTCCTATTTTATCTATTCCTTTTCTGAAATTATAAAACTGAGTTTCTATGCTTATTAATGTATATTATTTCTCTATATTTATTAAGCATTCTTGACCTTCTGCATTAAGTAGAGTATAGTTTCTAATTTCTTCCAGGTTTTCTTTTAGGTTTTCTTTTAACAGGTTGCTGCATTGATTATTTTGACAGTCTTCACAGCATGGTTCTGGAAGCGGTCGCTTTTTATGTGTATTTAATGTTCTATATACTGTAGGCAAAATTTCGGTTTGTACCGGTGTATAAGTTAAATTTTTAAACAACATTATTCCGTCTCTTGTTAAGAGACATCCTCCCTTATTTTGTATACAAAATTTTAGTCCTATAACAAAATCTGATCATATATTTAAATCTCTTGTTAATATTTTATTAACGTTATAAACTGGGTTATAAAATTTATTGCATGTGTTTAGAAAACTTATCTGTGCGTTTTCTATGTAATGGCGATAGATATTTTGTGATCCGCCCATTTGAGTGGCTAGTATAGGTCTTTCAAGTGTCTTTAATAAGTGTTCAAGTACTATTCCTTTGTTAATTAAACAACTAGTACATCCTGGGTCTACTAATGCTAAAGTCTCTATTTCTATGTCTTTTATTTTAACTTTTACCAGAACTTTTATGGTAGAGAATTCTTTATCTTCGTTGCATATTAAACCAGTATCATTATCTTCTAAATTCATAAGTTCTGCTTCTATTTTTTCTAAATGTACTGCTTCTTGTGTATCTGTTTCTTCTATGGCTATTTTAGTTTTTCCTTTTTCTAGAGTGATTAATCTTTGTTCTAGATCATTTAATCGGGTTTCCAGAGTAGACACCCTTAGGTTTAGGATTTGATTGCTTGTATACTTTTGTCCGTTATTTATTTCTGATTCTACCTTTATTTTTAAAGTATTTTCTATACAGTTTATACATGCTTCTAGATAACATTTTTTACACTTAGCTCTATTGTCTTTGCTTGGATACCAATTACATATACGACATCTATTACTATCCAAACCTTTATTTCTTTGGAATTCGTGTATACATTCTTGGGTAACATTCATTAAATTATTGATTACTAGATTGTTTAAATCTAGATATTCTATCTCTTGTCCTAGTTCATTAACTAAGTTATCTTCCTCTGATTCTGAAGAATCAGATTTTGAATTATCTTTATCATTTATATCAATACTTATTATTGAGTATATACTTTCTGTATCTGACATATATTCATCTACATTTAATAAGGTTTCTTGGAAATCCTCTATTAGTTGAGAGTTTCTTGTTCTATTATTATTTCTCTTAGGACATACATTGGCTAGATGGTCTATGCTACCACACGTATAACATTCTAATTTATTTTTATAATTTCTATCATTTCTATATTTTCTAACATGTCTATCTCTGTTTAACCAAGGTTTTTTAGCTTTTGATTTTCTTAAGAAATATTGTTTTCTACTATATGGTTTTTGATTATTTCTTTTCTTATATTTTCTATGTTGTTTCTGATCGTAATTCTGGGTTGTGTATATAACAGATTTATAGAAATTCATTTCATTTCTTTTTAATTATTTTTGTATTTGTATGTTGGTACATTTTTCTGTTAATATGTCCATTATATGTTGTGTTCTATGTCCTATTGTCCATTTTAAATTTGGGTTTGCTACTACCCCATCTCTTTTATACCATCTGTCTTCTATTTCTTTTCCTAAAGCTCCAGGTAATTTATTGAACCTAATTCTTCATTAAAGGTATTACATTTGTTCTTCTCTGTAATGTCTGTATAACTGATTGTCTGTAGAAAAATATCCTGCGTTATATAATGTCTTAGGATTTAATAATTTTAATTGATGTTGTTGGAAGATTTGTAAATCTTTATCGACATCTATTATTTCGTTGGGTTCTTGGTTTTGCTCTACATTAGCTTGTCTTCTGCATATTCTAGATAATATATTATTATTTCCTATCCTGTTCTTGGAAAAACTTATTCTTTGTCCTTCTTCTCTTTGTCTTTCGTTGTTATTTTCGACGGTTCTCCGTCTATTTGATAAAAAGTTCATTTTTGTGGTTTTCTTATTATATTTTTGCGTTCTTGTTTAGGAGTTAATTCGATTCATTTTAATTGGTTAACAAGTTCTTCTATTTCAAAGTTATTTTTTGGTTGCTCTTGGGCTTCTTTATTTTTTATTAAAATATCTATTTTCTTATGTAATTCTGGTAATTCTGATTTTTCTTGAAGAGGTTTTTGAGTTTCTTTGCCTTTAATTAAAACGTCTATCTTTTTGTGTAAGTCTAACAATAACTCTATTATAGGATTATTTTGTTTTAATAGAATTTTATCTGTTTGACTTGAAGGTATATACCTAGATAATCCGTCTGGTTCGCTATGATAAATTTTTGATTTTTCTAGTGCTTTATTATAATTTATATCTTCTTCACTCATGAAAGTGATATTTCTTCTAATCTTTTTGTTATTTCTTGCAAATCTTTGATTTCCTTTGTTATATTTTCTACTTGTTCTACAAGCTTAGATATTAATTGAGTTGTTTTTACTTCCAATTCTTTAGGTCTTTCTATTATAGTTTTTATTAGTTTTTCAATCTCTAATTTTGTAGGTATTTGTTCTAGATTAAATTTATGATATAAATACTGAATTTTTCTGTCTATTTCTATTTCCTGCGACTTTAAATAATCTAAATTTTGTTCTATTTTATCTAGCGTCTTTTTATGTTTATTTTGCGTAACTTCTATCTGTTCTAAAGTTCTTATTATACTGTTATCTTCTTCTTGAGTTTTTTCGCTTGAATTAATCAAAAGGTCTATTATTGTGTTGTATTGTTTATCTTCTGAGTGTAAAATATGCTCTCCCTGGTTGAAATTACACCTTATAGTAGAGTTATCTTTTAATGCTCTATATTTCTTTTCTGGTTGAAATCTAAGATATAAGTAGTCTAGGCGTTTTAAAGAAGCTATGTTGTTATCCTAAGTGGTTTAAGTTAAGATATTTTTTACTTAGTTTAGTTTGTTATCTTAGTCTATTATTTGAATAGGTTATATCTAAGTCTAGTTCTTGTATGGTTTCTATTAATCTAGATCGTTCACTAATTAAAGCGTTTTTGTAATAATTCGAAGCTATAGCAACTATTTCGTAATCGTCTGTTTCTCTAAAGTTTAGAATGTCTGTTTCTAAGTTGTTTATTTCTTTGTTTAATAATTCTAGTCTCTCTATAAATTGTTTCCGAATTTTTGCAATTTGACGTTTATAAATAACTTCCCTATAATATTGGCGTTGTACTTCCCTAATATACGCAATATATCTTATAGGCATTTACTATCCTAACTGATAAGCTTTTCTCTTAATACGTTCTTTAAGCCACTTTATTTCTCTAGAACTTTGTTCTAAGTCTCTTTCACAACCTTGTATTTCCCAATTTATCGCGCTTACTTGTTCACAAGTTCGTCTAGAGTTATTAATTGATTTTTGTAATCTGTAGGCTCTTAATAATATTTTTAAGCTTTCTTCTAAGTCGTTTTTTCTAACTATTAGATTATATCTTTTTCTGTTTTCTCTATATAAATAAAAATAGCTACACCTTATATCTTGGAATGATCTATGTAATATATATATATATATATATATATATATTATATACTATTATAGTATATGTTTTATTTAAAGTAGTACGTATAGTCATATATTATTATATATTGAATGGTACGTATATATGTGTAATTGTTTATATATTTTTTTAAAAATATATATTGTATATTGGAGTGTATATAGTGTATATAATTGTAGTGTATATAGTGTATATTGGATTTTTTTATTTATTTTTAAATGGGTTTGACCAGTTTTTAATCGGGTTTGATCGAATTTTGGTGGGTTTGACTGGGTTGGGTTAAGTGGGCCGGGTTAGGATCGGTTTTAATTTTTTTTACTGTTGCGCCTGGCCCGGACCAGCTCGTCTAGCGCCAAAACCGGCCCTCAACCTGGTTAAAATAGAAGGGTCGATTCCAGGTTGGCCCGACCCGGCCCGTTTGACACTCCTACTCTCCGTCCAACCAAACAATTGTAAAATCCCAGTACTGCTAAAAATAATGGCTTCGTCCCATCTAATTATATGTTTTTCAATTCTCCTTTGTCTGATCAGCTTCTACCTCGGTAGTACTCTCGGGGAGCAAAATACACTGCAAACTTGCATCATTCACGTAAGTTTGCCCACTTCTGAAGTGAATCCCGAGAGATACTATGTAACACCCCGTACTTAATTACGTGCATTAACCATGGTTATATGTGTTGGAGTATATGTATTGATCATAAGTTATGTATATATGAGTTTAAGTATGAGTATTGATTATTTTGAGATGGTTTCAAGTGTATAGTTTGATTATATGTGTATAGGAATCGACTTTATTTATACCGGAATTTGCTCGTCGAAGTTTCTATGCGAAGTTTATCGAGGCATTTGAGCTTACGCGAGAAGGAGTACTTCAGTGCTAAAATCGATTGTGTGTGCCGGATGTAGACGGGCTAAGAAAGAAGATTATGACAGAGGCACATTTTCAAGGTATTCCATTCATCCAGGATCAACCAAAATGTATCAGATTTGAAGGATGTATATTGGTGGAATGACATGAAAAGGAACATCGCAGAATTTGTAGCTGAATGTCCAAATTGCCAACGAGTTAAAGTGGAACATCAAAAGCCTGGAGGCTATATGCAATGCATAGATCTTCCAATTTGGAAGTGGGATATGATCAACATGGATTTTGTTACAGGTTTGCCTCGTACAGCTCGAAAATTTGATTCTATATGGGTGATTGTGGATAGGCTTACTAAATCCGCACATTTCTTACCCGTTAAGACCACTTACACAGTTAAAGAATATTCGAAGCTGTATGTTAAAGAAATAGTCCGATTACATGGAGTGCCAACTTCTATTATATCGGATCGGGGAACTCAATTTACCGTAAACTTTTGGAAGTCTTTCCAACGGAGTTTGGGAACACAAGTGAATCTGAGTACAACTTTTCACCCTCAGACGGATGGACAAGAAGAGCGCACCATTCAAACACTTGAAGATATGCTACGAGCATGTGTTATAGATTTTAAAGGCAGCTGGGATGATCATTTACCTCTTATTGAGTTTGCCTACAATAATAGCTATCATTCAAGTATCAAAATGGCACCATATGAAGCTTTATATGGGAGGAAGTGTAGATCACCAATAGGATGATTCGAAGCGGGTGAAACTCTTATGTTCAGACCGGATCTTGTGTATCAAGCCATAGAAAAAGTCAAGGTGATTCAGCAACGGTTGAAAACAGCCCAAAGTCGACGCAAGTCATATGTGGATAGTAGAAGAAGAGGGCTAGAGTTTTCGTTAGGCGATTGGTTTTTTTGAAGGTATCGCCAATGAAAGGGGTGATGAGATTTGGCAAGAAAGGAAAGTTGAGTCCACGATATATAGGCCCATATAAGATTATTCGAAGATGTGGGCAAGTTGGTTATGAATTAGAGCTACCCCAGGAACTCTCATCAGTGCATCCAGTATTTCATGTATCGATGCTTCGAAAGTGCATCGGAGATCCGTCCCTTATTACTTATACTGAAGATGTGCAAGTAACAGAAGATCTTACCTATGAGGAGATGCCTATTGCTATATTAGATCGTCAAGTTAAGAAGATGAGAAATAAAGAAGTAGCATCGGTGAAAGTACTTTGGAGAAATCAACAAAGGGAAGAGATTACATGGGAAGCGGAGGAAACAATGAAATTGAAATACCCTTATTTGTTCAAAGGTGAAAACGAAGTGCAAGGAGTGAAACTGGGACACTAACAAGTAAGTTTTTACATATGCATAATATTTATATGATGATGTGAATATCAATTATGAATTCGAACTTGTTTCGGCTAAATAACTACATTCACATTCGAGGACGAATGTCCTTAAGGGGGGAAGGATGTAACACCCCGTACTTAATTACGTGCATTAGCCATGGTTATATGTGTTGGAGTATATGTATTGATCATAAGTTAGGTATATATGAGTTTAAGTATGAGTATTGATTATTTTGAGATGGTTTCAAGTGTATAGTTTGATTATATGTGTATAGGAATCGACTTTATTTATACCGGAATTTGCTCGTCAAAGTTTCTATGCGAAGTTTATCGAGTTAGCTTTCCAATGATATAAATATTTTTGAAAATAGATGAGTATCGGATATAAGCGATCATGTTCGAAACTTGAAAACGGTGGACGCAATGAACAGTAAATGTGCAGAAATTTTCTGCACACAAAAGTACTGCAGCCAAACAGATTTTTGGGTCGACTTTAAACGATCATAACTCCTTGTACAAAATGAACTGTGTGAACTGCTATATATCTATGAGAATCCCCGAGATTCTTCTTTCTAATGCAATTGGTTTCATCCAAATCCAACGTCTGAGTAAGGAGTTATACTCGTTTTACTTCGGCCTCTCAAAACAGATTTTAGTGTCAACTTCAAATGATCATAAATCCTTGTACAGGACGAACTGGGTGGCCTACTTTATATGAAATGAAATCCCTTTAAATTATCTTTCCAACGATACTAATTTCACCAAAATCCGATATCGAAGAAAAGAGTTATGGTCAATTTACTTTAGCCTATCAAAACAGTCCACCATGGACAGATTCAGATTTACTTAAATTTTAAGGGCAATATGGTCATTTTCCATCACCTCATGGACGAAAATTGGTCATTATATACATATACTTAGCCTCATATCCATCATTTATCATCCAAATTATTGAAGAATAAGAAACCCTAGCCTAAGTTCAACTCCAATTATCTTGTGATTCAACCGTAGAAAATCCAAATTGATTCCCTAGTTGTGTTCACCGTCTCGAGGGCTTCGAGAAGCACCCCTTATTTGTGCCAACAGGACTTCGAAATCAAAAGGGTCATTTTATGGTAAGGATGTAAATTATGTTGGTGTTATTTATATGGATATGTATATATATATATATATGCATGTGAGCATAAGAAGTATGTTATTT
The DNA here is from genome assembly GCA_030864225.1 of Capsicum baccatum var. pendulum. Classification (NCBI taxonomy): domain Eukaryota; kingdom Viridiplantae; phylum Streptophyta; class Magnoliopsida; order Solanales; family Solanaceae; genus Capsicum; species Capsicum baccatum. The sequence continues at coordinate 12,801,880 of CM061550.1, forward strand.
GATTGTTGTTGAAAGATGATTGGGAAATGATGTTGGATTATTCTTGTGCATGGTTGGATTATGTTGAATTGTGAAGGGATTTGGTGTGATGATATGGTATTGAAATGATGATTATATATATATATACACATAAACCTATTGTTCAAGTTGGTTTTGGAATGCTTTGCAAATATTGGTTGTATGGAATTATGGAAGAGAATTGTGGTGTTGGGTTGCTAATACTAGATGCCAAACATTTCATTGTAGATAAGTGATTTGTAAAGGCGGGAAGTTGTGTTGAATTGGTATCCGAATCTGCAATGAGGTATGTAAAGCATACTCTAACGATGTTCTTTGGCATGAAAACACCATGGTTGAGAGGTCCTTTGAAGGACCGCTGAATTCATCAGCACCCCCACCGCGATGCCCGACAGTCGATGATGATTTGATTGACGACATTTTGAATGATTACAAGAACAATGTCGATGATACAATTAATATGGAAGATTATTCTATGCATATGTAAGACTTTTCATCTAACTCGCAAGATGATGAAGAAGACTGTGAAACGAAATCACAAGCAGGATAATCCTTTACTGACGGAACCAATTTCTGTTGTGGTCAAATATTCGTTGATAAAAAAGAGCTGAAAATGCAACTAGACGTAGCAGCGGTGAATCAGTCTTTTGATTATTATATGGAGAAGAGATGGACGAAATTGATGAAGGCGCAATGCTTATCTCATGGTTGTGGTTGGCTGTTGCGGGCAAAAAAGTATGACACCCCGAACAGATTTTGCATATACAAGTATGTTTGGATGCACACGTGTGGCGTTGAAAACACCACTCGTAGGCACAAAAAATTCTCATCCAAATTGATTGCTTCAGTATGCGTAAATCATTTTTGGGATGGTAAGGGTCCAAGCATAAGAGAAATTCAAAGAATTGTATTTAAGGAGTTGCGTTGCAACGCAAACTATTGGATGTGTTGGAAAGGAAGTGTAATTGCGAAGAACATCATTCGCGGGACATCGGAGCACGGATATTCTTACTTGTCGGCTTTTTTCCACATGGTGGAGTTATTGAATCCCCGATCTTCTTACTCTATCATGGTAAACCGGATGGATGGATCGTTCGTTTACTACTTCTTAGCATTCGGAGCTTTCATACGAGGATATGCCCACATGAGAAAGGTAATTGCCATCGATGCCATCGATGTACACATTTGTATGGCAAGTACGGGGGCGTTCTGTTGAGCGCTGTTGCATAGGACACCGGAAATCACATATTTTCGATTGCCTTTTGTGTCGTCGATAAAGAGAACGATGCTTCTTGGACCTACTTCTTCCAGAAGCTAAAGTCTATCATAGAATATGAACCAGATCTATGTGTTATCTCCGAAAGGCACATTAGCATCGCCAATGCCTTCTCCCGTGTATACAGTCATGCACATCACGAACTTTGTATGAGGCACCTCGCTGAAAATCTTTGCATAAATCAACACTGCGGAGAACATATTTATCTATTCTACGCCGTAGCAAAGGCTTATTCCTTTGATGAGTTTAGCGATAATTTTGTGAAATTGAAGAGTAAATTCCCCGAGGCAGCTCATGTCCTTGAAAATGTGCTTGGTTTTGAAAAATGGAGTAGATCACACTTTTTGGACAATAGGTACGACGTGATGACCACAAACATCGCCGAGTCGCTCAACTCAATTTTGATGGATGAACGGGAGTACCCCGTGTCGTACATATTCAATTCAATTGCTAAAAAATTTGGTGAAAAGTTTAGGGATCGGCATGCATTTATCGGTGGTAAAGAGAACATATTTGTGCCTTCTGCAGAAAGGATCCTAAGGGATAATAAGAGTGCGAGCGATTCCTTGTATGTGGGTAATACAAACGGGGTTCTCGACGAGTATACGGTGTTCGGCAGCGGCGTTACTGTCAAGGTCAATCTCTTGGAGTAATTGTGGCTTGACTAATTTCCTGAAGAGTAAAATTTAATTTTTAGATTTTATACAAAGTATTTCGTCGACTGTACATATTAGTCGATCGTAGACTATATGAATTGATGGATCATCGGGTAAATTAAAACAAAAAATAACAGATTTTAAAAAAATAATTTAATTTTAAAAGATTTAAATAGATTATCACATGTTATGTGGCTGGTGGAAGAAAATAATTAAATTAAAAATGATTTAAATAGATAATCACACATTTTGGAAATTATGAAAGACAATTATTAAATTAAAAAAAATTTAAATAAAAAATAGTAACATGTATTTTGGGCTGGTGGAAGAAAATAATTAAATATAATATGATTTAAATGGATAATCACATGTTTTGTGGCTGGTGGAAGAAAATAATTTAATTAAAAAGGATTTAAATAGACGATGTTGGACTGGTGGTGACACTTAATAGTCCGTCGTATATCATGCACTATGTCCTCCATCGATCAGTCTGGTATGTCGTAGACTTTCACGTTTATTATCGCATCGACTCATATCATTATTATGCGTAGACCATGGTGATCTATGTACATAGTTATAGACCATCACTTGGATGTAGTTAAAAAATGATTAAATAAATTATAAATAAATGTGATGTGGATTTCTACACATGTTAAGGAGTGTAAACAAGTCACATAATCATATTAGAGCTTAGACAAATTAGGGAGGGTGAATTAAGAAGTGTGTGGATGGGTAGTGGTTGAATGCTCAATATCGTAAGAGTAATGTTTCTCAAAGCACAAGTATGTATTGAGGATGATAAATATTTTACCACTATCAATTGCACAGACTCTTTTGATTTAGGGGTGGTGATGAAAGAAATATGTGAAATGTGTAGGCATCAAATAAAATACATATCCTATATACATACTTATGCTTTGTTTAAACACTACTCTTACAATATTGAGCATTCAACCACTACCATCCACACACTTCTTAATTCACCCTCCCTAATTTTTCTAAGCTCTAATATGATTATGTGACTTGTTTACACTCCTTCACATATGTAGAAATCCACACCACATTTATTTATAATTCATTTATTCATTTTTTAAGTACATCCAAGTGATGGTCTATAACCTTGTACATAGATCATCATGGTCTACGCCTAATCATGATATCAGTCGATGCGATAATAAACGTGTAAGTCTACGATAGACTATACTGATCGATGGGTGACATAGTTCATGATCTACGACGGTCTATTAAGTGTTATCACCAGTCCAAGATCATCTACTTAAATCATTTTTAATGTAATTGTTTTCTTCCATCGGCCCCAAAACATGTGATTATCCATTTAAATCAAATTATATTTAATTATTTTCTTCCACCAGTCCCAAAATATGTTACTATTATCTATTTAATTTTTTTTAATTTAATTATTTATTTTTTAACTACCGCCACGTGATGGTCTATAGATGTGTACATAGATCACGGTAGTCTACGCATAATCAGGATATCAGTCGATGCACTAATAAAGGTGTAAGTCTATGGTAAATCATACAAATCGATGGCTGACATAGGCCATGATCTACGACAGTCTATTTAGTGTCACCATCAGTTCAAAAGAGAAAAATTACTTTTCCAACGGTAAAAAACGGCTACTTTTGTAAGCCATCAGTGTGAACACTTTGTTTTTACTTCATATATAAGGTGTACATCCCTCCTTATTTTATTTCATCAACTTTGTTTTGTTTTTAAAAATTCTACAATGTCACAAGCATCTCAATCATCCAATTCTAAAAATACTCTAATTTGTCATTGTGGGAATGCGGCTGTCTTAAGGACGTCACTCACGGATTCAAATTCAGCTCACAAATTTTATAATTATGCAATTGCAAAGGTGAGGTGTGCGTTTTTTTTTAAAGTTAAGTTAATGGTTATGTAATTATTATTTTTCCTAGGATAATGATGCATGCTCGTTTTTCAAATGTCTTGATGAGCTATCACCTCCATCCAGTCTATCAACATGTATTCCGGGACTCGAGACATCAAATTTTCAAGACAAAATTTAATCTACTACAAAGGCTCCAACAATGCAAAGAAAATAAAGATTTTCTCATGACTTTGTTCAAAGAAGCCAAAGAATAGAGGGATCACTTTAACCTATTGCTACATGACACCCAAATAGAGAGGGATCAACTAAAATAAAAATTGATTTTGGCCGAAGAAAGAGAGAATGTCCTAAAAATGATGTTATGTGCTATAATGCTAGTATTTGTTCTTTGAAAAAGTGTAACATGGATGTACTGATATTGAATAAATAATAATAGTTCTACTTTTGTATAATGTTAAATGCTATTTTTGATAGAACCATAGTCGATAAAACAACACGTCAACTTAAATTCGACCAGCAGGGTAATGATAGACTATGCATACGGTATATGAAATATTAAGTATGCATTCTATGATATCAAGCATACAATGTACCAACTATGACCACACCCTGCATATTCAAATTTCATGCCACAAATCAGTTTGATAGAAACAGATTCAGCTCAGAATCATAACAAGTTTCATAAAATAAAAGAATAATTGTCATATCCTACCACCAGATCCTTCAAACTTCATATTTGTGAAATAAAACAAAATTGTCATATCCTAACAACTCATCATTTAACAACAAATTTAACATATTAGCATTTAAATATCTCTTTCCCTAAGTTCCTCATCAACACAAGTGTTACTGTTGATTTCATCAACAATTTCCATGACTACATCTGTTTGGACAGCTTCAACTTTTTTTTTCTGAACAATTGCAGCTTCTTCTTCATTCTCACCTTCTTCTCCTTCTTTTTCAGTATGTGCATCAGCTGTTGCTGCTTCAGTTTCTTTTTCTTCCACACCTTCTTTTCTTACTTCACCTGCAGCAGCTGTTTCTTCCTCAGCTTCAACAGTTTTTTCTTCCTCAGCTTCTTCTTTTTGTTCACCTGCTGGTTCTTGCTCAACTTCTCTTTGTTAGCTCTTCTTCAACAGTTTTTCCCTTTTCCACACCTCTTTGTTCATCTGCTGTCACTTCTTCTTCTGCTGCTGCTGCTACTACTACTTTTCCACCTTCTTCTTGGCTCTTATCTTCTTCATCATCCTTCTTTTCTTCTTTTTTTTCCTCTTCTGCCACAACAGCGGCCAACTCATTCAGTTTGCTCTTTTTTTCTCCTTATTCATTCCTCTTCGATTCATGTACATGCAATATTTCATAATATTACAAAGTGTTACTGATATTTAAATCTGAATATTCATTAACAACATCAATTAATGAATGAAGATACCTCGCTCATGTTGTCGCTCATCATTTTCCTTTTTCTTCATTCTTTTCTCTTTGATATAGGCAGTAATATCCAACACCGCTTCCTCGAGTGAAGCACACGCTTATGAAGATCTCCGGGGGATGAGGTTCCCGCTGCATCTTTGGAGGTGCTCAGAGAATCATCATCACCCACGCGTACTCCATCGGGGTTACCACCCAAATCCCTGTCATCATCACTGTCCTCATTTGAAGTGAGGACAGTCACCCCTTCTAACTCTTTCTTCAATCCATCGAGGATGTTATTCTTCACCTCCTCCGTACATGGCTCAAACGTAATTATGTAATCCATCTTCGTCTCACGAATAGTAGGGATGATGTACGGGTGCACGTTCTACCAAATATCAATTAACAATTACATAACATTCAATAAAATGGTACTATTATTGAATTATAGAAAATAAATTCATACCATGGTAACTTTTCCTTTATACTTGAATGAGTCGCCTTCGATTATCTTGTCACTTTTTAAAGTGTGCTATCTGAGGATACGGGGGATGGGTAAGGGTCCATCCATTGATTTTCTAGCAAATTCTCCAAGATGAGAAAAGGCCTCATAGATCCAAATCTGTAAGCAGTACAGTAGTAAAAAAAATAACTATGAGTCTATGACATAGTATAAATAAAATGATAATCTACGATAAACACACTAAAGGGTTTATGGTTGCAACACCCCATACTTTCAAAGTTGAATGTAAATTGTCATTTCTACTTGTAAACATTCCAAAAATCAAAAATCTATTGTGAATATAGTGCTTTAATCAACTATGTGGTGTATAAATCTAGTTGAGCATGAATTGAGATCATAGAGGTCCCCTAACTCAAGGACGAGTTGAAAGCTTTTCCATCGATTGAGTTTTAGTAAGCATTAAAACTTGGGTCAACTTAAATCAGTCATTACTCTTTGTATATATTGAATTAGAGTTCCTACTATATATCAAATGAAAGGCCCTCGAATTATCTTTCCAACGATACCAATTTCGTAAAAATCCGACACCCAAGAAAGAAGTTATGACTTTGCAAAGTGGAGTGTGTCATGCAGCATAAGGTGTACGACGCACACCCTATCTTATGCCATAAGGTGTGCGACGCACAACCTAATGTGTGCGATAAAGAGTGCGACACACAACCTATATTATGTGATAAGGTGTGCGCCGCATACATTACTACTTAAGTGACTTAAGCACTCTATTTTTGGGGCAAAATGGTCCTTTTCCCTCCCTTATTTAGCCATAAACACGAAATTCGGTCCCCAAATACCCCAAAATACACCTTCATTTATCAAAATTGCTCAAGAACTCTCCTTAGAGTTTCAAAATAAAAATCCAAGCAACTCGAGATTCAACCGTGGATTTTTGAAACTAATTGCATATTTGGAATCCCCAGAACGTAGGCTTCAAGAAACACCTATCATCTTCGCATATAGAGGTACGTGGGGTTATCCTAAAATCTCATGGGCCTTTAAATTCATGTTTTACAATGGCAGTTTTGAAACTACGAATATAATCATGTTTTGAACATTTCTATAATATTGATTTGGTCTTTAGGCCTATTTCCAAAGTGATTTGACATATTATATATGTATATGCATGTGTTTTGAAAAGGTGTTAATTTGAGAGCATGAATTATATGGAATCCCTTTCTTGATGTGAATTTGTTTTAAATGTTCATATGATATAAATTGTTTGAAAACATCTTGAAAAGCATGACATGAAATATTTTGAGAATTGATATGATTTTGACTTGAAAACGAGAGGGTTATTTGTGTTGAAACATGTTGAATACAATGGTTGAATGAGAGAATGATGTGATATTGATGGATTGCAAGTCGGGTATGATGATACCCTACAGAATATGATATGTGATTGAATCAGATGAAATTTGAATGCATTGATTTTACATGAGATAGGTGGATGCCCGAAGAAGGTGTTTGAGTGTAAGGGATCATCGCTGGAAACCGTGTTTGCCGACATAGGAATTCGGAACCCTGCTTTGTGATCTTGCGTACCTGACTTTATGTTATTCCCAAGTTGGGACTATGGTTAGGAGCCCTGCTTTGTGATCTTGTGCACTACCATTGGGTCGAGACACCCTGCTATGTAATCTTGTGTGTCTTCCCCTCACTTATAATCTAAACTCAGCAGCAACCGAGGTTTGACAGTTGGTGTAAATGTGATATGTAGGGTATTCCACCTAGCTCAGCTGCATTACATTGTTGTTGGAAATAATTACATTACGCCCATGTGTTTTCAAATGATTTGCTATGAAACTTCTCTATAATGGCTCTCAACTAAATTTTGTAAAAATATTATATTTTGTTTTGATATCTCTGTGTACCAGTACTTTTGTATTGACCCACTCCCAAGTTAGGAGGCACAGTCTAGAGGTACAGAAAATCAGTAGATTCCTCAGACAAATTTGCAGAGTCACTTAGTGAGCCTTCTATATTTTGGAAGGCCTGATATCTGGTAGTTTCACTTATCATTTATTAGTTTTGGGTCTACTGGGGGCCTTATCCCAGTTTTCAGATAGATATTTATTTCAGTCATGTAGTAGAGATTTTGCAAACGTTATAGAGATGTTGTGTTGAGATTGTGGGACATTATTCATTGTTATTGATTTCATACGATTCTTGACCATGTTTCCGTAATATTGTTTATCTTCCGCATTTCTTTTATCATATGAGTTATGTGCATGATTATCAGACAAATAGGGGTGTTTCGGGCCTTTATGGTTCGGAATGCTCGTCATAGCCAGGGCCCCAGTTTGGGTCGTGACAAACTTGCTTTCAGAGCACGGTTCATAGTACCAGGGTGTCTGCGAAATCGCGTCGGGTAGAGTCTTGTTTATGGGTGTATAGCGCGCCACACTTATAAGCAGGAGGCTACTAGGCGTTTAGGAATGTCTCTCTTTCTTCATGTTCCAGTTCATGCAATAAAGTCAAAATATTCCTCTTCCATACTATCATTCGTGCTATGGTGTCGCCCATATGAAAGTAAAGTCATCCCAAATTCTTTTCTTACTCTGATGTTCTCAGACATGTCCCATTATTGGGGTGATTCAAGTGCAAAAAGTTTAGAATCTACATGATATAGTCTTTTTCAATTGTGTCATATAAGGAAAAAAATTATGCAAAGACTCGAGAAGAGTCTGTGGTGCTTCAATATGTGTTGATTTTGATGTAAACATTGATCCTGATGGAATCGTGCTTTCCAGCTTAAGGTATTAAGTGCATCTATTCCCTCCCAAAAATCTTGATACAGATGTGGATGGTGTATAGCAGAATGTTGGAACTATATTTCCACCCGAATAGTAGCATAAGTTAAAGTGTTGTTGCCATGACCTATCGGTAATGAAATTACACCAAGTTAGTGATATAAAGTCACAAAGTTAGAAGTCACAGTGAAGGTGATTTTTGATGTAAATAAATATTTCAGTTGAATAACCAATGTGGTAGCTAGTAGCACGTGTGGATGGTATGGTAGTCCATGGGGGAAGTATTTTACTCAGATTTTTATTTATACAGAGTAAGATGTGTATTCTTAGACCATTAAATATTATGTGTCAATTTCTTATCTCTTGTAATATGTAATCTTGTTATCATGGTGTTTTTGAAAAAAAAATTAAAGTCTAGTGAAGCCGTGTGGAGCTCTTTCGATTCACTGGCATAGTTGCCTTGTCATCCATCTCATTTTCTTGTTCAAAATACAAAACCAAAGTCTAGTAAAGCCGTGCGAGGACTATTTCGATTCAATAGCAACTTGTTGTCCAACTTGTTGTTCTTTTGTTGGTTTAATATATTTATGGCTGCATCTGTTTGCATGAGATGGAGTTGGTAAAGAGGTTATTCATCCTTGTGAGTTAGTTTAGTATAAGGTAGAGAAGGAATTGTTAGTCAGGGTGATTTGTTAGTTGCTTGAATGTGAAAAATTGCTATATTAGCGAGTAAGTTATGATTATAGACTCATAGTTGTTTGAGGAATTTGAAGGCAGTCTAAATGTATGCTTGAGTAAGTAAGTATGAGGTGAGAAATCCGCATAAGTAGATAAGATCGTATGGGGTTATAATATCAGATTAAGGTTGATCATGTCTATTATGTGACCTTACCCCTTGACTTTTTTCGTGGTAGTTGTAAACTAGTACTACTTATGAGAAGGTATGTAGCAAATTTTGAGGTATTTGGATAGAATGTTCCAATTTGATGGATTAGTATATTATGTTACACTCGTCATTGGTGGTAGACAATTGACGCTAAACTATAGGCTTGAATTCAAGTGTAGAATATGGTGGTAAAAATAGTGGCATGAGATTAATGATGTATGTTTTGAATTTAGTAGGCTTGATGTGTTGAAATAATATGTGCTAATGAGTTATGATAAGGAAGACCGTAAGGTCAAGATTGATTATTGTGGTTATGAAGTTCTAGTGTACTAGTGTTTCTTGATGTTTATTTCATGGTTTCCAAGTGAGAATCACGCGTAAGGTTGGGTTGAAAAATCATGTTTAGCACTAGACCTTAAGTTTTGAACAGTTAAAGTCCATAAAGGTGGATGTGATGATTTCTTGGTTAATGATGCTAGTTATATGGTAATGGAAGTGATCTAATAGGCTTGAACGGTGTATGAAATGGCTTAAGTTTAAGTTGATTCGTAATGAAGTATAATGTTGTAGGTATGGTGTGTAAGTATGCCCAAGACGATATGGACTTGTGGCATTTCTCTAAGACTATTACATGTTGCGTGTGACTAGTGGTACCGTTGAGTTGCTAGTTGGACAAAGACTAGCTAGATAGTATATGGTGTTCTAGATAGCCAAGTTAAGGAGCCTTGATTGATAGTGTTGAGCCTTTTGATGTGATCTCGATTCTCATGGTAGAGAGATATAAGTTTGGAGTAGCAATATTGGTATGCTAGGACGGAAGTGGTATGGTTCATCAAAGGCTTGGTGCTATCCATTTTAAGTGTTAGAATCTAAGTTTGAGTTTTGAAAGTTGAACCAATAGAAATAAGTGTGCAAGCATTATACTATGACTATTGGGGCTATCGAAATATAGAGTGTATCTCAGAAGGTTGTATTAGCAATGGGCTTTCCACTTTCATGTGTGGGCTTTCGGGTTAAGTTTTATTAATTTTGTGTATTGTTATATTTCAGACCCCAGAGTGCAGTGAGTGCGGTTAATTTTAAAGTCTAGTAAGGGATCTCCCAAACTTAAGATGATCGCTTAAAGCCAAGGGGGGATGATAGAACGAATAACCAAGTCAGGCTCTCAGATTCTAGTAATGATGTCATGACGACATAGAACGTCAGAAAGTGAGAGTGAAACTCAACTCATTCCTATCTCAGTATTTTTTAGTGATTCCAATATATACTCATTCCTTACATGTCAGTTCGATAATCGTAGTTCATGATCATGCTTTTGATAGCGAATCATGTACTCTTCCAGTTCTAAAATGAAGAGTTCCAGTTCATTCAGTAGTTGGAATTACATTCCATATGTTACAAACTCCAAATTGAGGTCATGCAACTCATGAAATATATGTTTGCGCCCTATAGTATGCTCAGTCTCCATAACTCATGTTTTACGCCAAATGATTGGCGAGATTCAGCTTATAGCCATGAATGCCCTAAATTCAAAGTTCTTTGATAAATCCCGAATGTTGATTTGCTATTCCTCATGCCTTAGTTAAGTGTTAAGTTTCATATAATACCCTTCTATGTTTCAAAATCTTATGTTTTAGCCTTTTGTGAATCCTTCTTATGTGAGGATGGTTATGAGGATTAAATGTTTTCCAGTTGATAAAAAGCATAGTATGCTTGTTTTAGATAAGGCCTTAAGTGTTAAGTTAGTTTGGGGCCAAATCTTTAATATATGTGATGGTTAGTGAGAATTTATGTGTGTATGTTCTTGGGGTAGCACGTGGGAGTTATATTGATAGTGGTTTAGAGAAAATGTGAAGTATGTCCTTATGGGCGTTTGCCTTGGAGGTCATATGTGGTTATAAAGATAAGCTTGAATGACATGTTGGGAATTAAGTGGAGGGACACAATATGCTCTAGTAAATCCATAGTAAGAGTTCAGAGCTGGTCGTTGAAGTGGTAAGGCACGTTATGTTTAGGGTGTGATCTCTAAAGAGGATACAGAAGACTGAATCATATGGTTTAGAATAGTATCATGGTGTGGCATGTTGTATTTTGTGATTTAAAATTTGGCTTGATCACCGTGAAAGGATTTAAGCTACTTTAGAAAATAGTAGAAAGATTTATAAGGATTATAACTTGAATCAATGAGTATGGTAATTAAGGAGAATAGTAAGTTAAGGGATACTCGAGAAGTGTTCTAAGCTTGAAAGTAAGAAGTCACATTGACTAAGGCCTGGTAATTCTATCCTGATTTATGAGTTATATGTCTATATTCCAGACTGCAGAGTAGTATAAATGTTGTGATTTCCTCAGTTGGATGTCTCGTGTAATCTATAACTAAGATCCGTGGCTCCCTATTACTGCTAGAACTTCTTTAGAGAGAGTATTGAAGAGATACTCCACATTGAGTATAAGTTTCTAGTATAGTTCAGTCTATGTGGCCAGCAAATCAGTTTAGCAGTCAGATTTGCATGACTTGTTTTCTCGTCTCTTTATTTAATCATGCTACCCAAAATCTCGGATATGTTACTATTCCAAGATAGAGTATACTAGTATTTGCGAGTATAGCTCAATTTATGCGTCATGTACTAGATTCAGATTCCAAATGTTCAGATATGATTAAATTTGTAGGTGCCTAGTGCATCGCCTCAGTCTTCTGAGCATCTTAGTGAATTGAGTATTCATAGAGGGACATAGGGTCCCAAGGGGTAGATACCCCATTCATTTGCATGCATAGATTCTTATTACAAGCTCCACACCAGTTATCATTGTGTATTCAGTCATACGTTCATACGTCAGTTTAGTCAGATATGCATGCATTAGAAATGCATGTCCAATAGAAAAAGTTCAGCTTATCAGTGTATTCAGTTCTGCGTTCATGAGAACAACTCAGTAACAAATCCATGCATCAGGTATGCATTTTCATTATGATAACTCAGCTTATGAGTAGCTTCAGTCATGTATTCCATGCATCAGATATGCATGTTCGATATAAGAATTCAGAATATCAGTAGTTCCAGCCATATGGTCATGTTTCAGATCAGTGTATTCTTTATTAGAGGACATGTTGTGTCTGCGTTATTCCATACCTTTAAGGCTTCAACAATTTTCTACCCATCATTTGAGGATGAATAATCCCAAGGGGGAGATAATGTAACACCCCATACTTTCAGACTTGAACGTAAATTGTCATTTCTACTTGTTCACATTCCAAAAACCATAAATCTATTGTGAATATAGTATTTTAATCAACTATGTGGTGTATAAATATATTTGAGCATGAATTGAGATTATAGAGGTCCCCTAACTCAAGGATGAGTTGAAATCTTTTCCATCGATTGAGTTTTAGTAAGTGTCAAAACTTGGGTCAACTTCAATCGCTCATTACTCTTTGTATATATTGAATTAGAGTGCCTACTATATATCAAATGAAAGGCCTTCGAATTATCTTTCCAACAATACCAATTTCGTAAAAGTTCGACACCCGAGGAAGAAGTTATGGCTTTGCAAAGTAGAGTGTATCGTGCAGCATAAGGTGTGCGACGCACACCCTAACTTATGTCATAAGGTGTGCGATGCACAACCTAATGTGTGCAATAAAGAGTGCTCCGCACAACCTATATTATACGATAAGGTGTGCGCCGCATATATTACTACTCAAGTGACTTAAACACTCCGTTTTTGGGGCAAAATGGTCCTTTTTCCACCCTTATTTAGCCATAAACACGAAATTCAGTCCCCAAATACCCTAAAATACACCTTCATTCATCAAAATTGCTCAAGAACTCTCCTTAGGGTTTCAAAATAAAAACTCAAGCAACTCAAGTGTAACACCCCGTATTCAAGTACATGTATTGGCGTATTAAAGTACGTGTATTGGTCTTATTTATATGGAATTAATTTTTTATTTTATTTATACCGGAATTTGCCCGTCGATGGTTCCATTCGAAGGTTATTGAATAAGCTTTCCAACGATATAAAGATTTCCAAAAACGGATAAGTTTCGGATATAATCGAGCACATTCGAAACTATAAAACGGTGGTCGTGATGTTGTGAACAGTAAATGTGCAGGACAATTTCCTGCACACAAACTACTGAGGCCTGCCAGTTTTTTGGGTCGACTTTGAACAATTATAACTCCCTCAATATAATGAACTGGGAGATCTGAGACCTATCAAAAGAAATATCTTTGAGTCCTCTTTCCAATGCAATTGGTTTCATCCAAATCCAACATCTGAGTAAGGAGTTATACTCGTTTTACTTCAGCCTCTCAAAACAGATTTTTAGGGTCAACTTCAAACGATCATAACTCCTTGTACAGGACGAACTGGGTGGCCTACTTTATATGAAATTAAAACCCTTTGAATTATCTATCCAACGATACCAATTTCACCCAAATCCGATATCGGAGCAAAGAGTTATGACCGATTTACTTTAGCCTGTCAAAACAGTCCACCATAGACAGATTCGGATTTACTTAAATTTTTAAGGGCAATATGGTCATTTTCCATCACCTTATGGACGAAAATTGGTCATTATATACATATAATCAGTCTCATAGCCATCAATTATCATCAAATTATTGAAAATAAGAAACTCTAGCCTAATTTCAACTCCAATTATCTTGTGATTCAACCGTAGAAAATCCAAATTGATTCCGTAGTTGTGTTCACCGTCTCGAGGGCTTCGAGAAGCACCCCTTATTTGTGCCAACAGGACTTCGAAATCAAAAGGGTCATTTTATGGTAAGGATGTAAATTATGTTGGTGTTATTTATATGGATATGTATATATGTATATGCATGTGAGCATAAGAAGTATGTTATTTGATTGTTGTTGAAAGATGATTTGGAAATGATGTTGGATTATTCTTGTGCATGGTTGAATTATGTTGAATTGTGAAGGGATTTGGTGTGATGATGTGGTATTGATGATGTGGTATTGAAATGATGATTATATATATATATACACATAAACCTATTGTTCAAGTTGGTTTTTGAAATGTTTTGCAAATATTGGTTGTATGGAATTATGGAAGAGAATTGTGGTGTTGGGTTGCTAATACTAGATGCCAAACATTTCATTGTAGATAAGTGATTTGTAAAGGCGGGAAGTTGTGTTGAATTGGTATCCGAATCTACAACGAGGTATGTAAAGCATACTCTAACGATGTTCTTTGGCATGAAAACACCAATGTTCCATCAAGTAAGATTCCGAGGTTGTCCAAAAACATGTATTGTTCTACATTACCAACGAAGTTGTTTCCATTCTATAAAGTGTCAAAATGTTTCATTGATATACCAAAAGGCTCCTATTTCATTGTTGTGATATTGATGATTCTGAAACACATTGTTGATGTACCAATGAGTCTTTATTACATCGTTATTGTATAGAAGGTCTGTTACTTGATTCCTATTGATGTATCATTGTTACAAAGGTACTATATTGGCATGAATACTAATGTAATAATCTCAAAAGCTTTTGAACTAAGTTATTGGAAAGATCTCTTATGTGTGTTACTTGATATACGTGTGGGTGGTATCCCAGGGGCATAAGCCTAGCATGGGTCGATCCCTATTTATGTGTTTATGGGTGGTATCCCAGGGGCATAAGCCTAGTATGGGTCGATCCCAGTTGATATGTATCGGGGGCAGCCTAATGGTCACAGTACGATACAGTATTGATTATTGTTAGGTGGTTGGAGGTTCAGGAGGAGGAGGTAATGGCGAACGATAATTGTAAAGAATGAAATGAACGAATGTATACCGTTTCACAAATGTGTTTGAATTCAAGAACCCAATTCAGATTAATGATAATGTACATGATCCTAAAAGTGTTTATGAAGTGTGGTTCACTTCTATTATGATTTATTCACTTGCGTCTGATTTTCTTGATCCCCTATATCACATATGATTATTTACAGCTTTACATACTTAGTACATATTTCGTACTGACGTCCCTCACGGGGGGACCTGCATTTCATGCTGCAGGCACAGGTGCTTCAGCTCATTCACAGCATAGATAGGAGCCAGGTCATACAGCTATTATTGGTGAGCTCCAGTTTGCTTCGGAGCTTTCCGTGTCGGTTCCTTATGTTTTGTTATTGTACAGGAGTCATGTGTGGGCAGGGGTTTGTCCCGACCCTAGTTATGTCATGTATATACTAGAGGCTTTGTAGACATATGGAAGGGTAAAGTCATGGAAGTTTATATAGTGATGTTATATCTGTATATGTGGTGGCCCCGACAGCCAAGTATTATATATATATATATATATATATATATATATTTGCGCGTGTTGTGCTGATACAGGTAATTAGATCCTTCTATATGCAACGAAGTGCTGTCCAAATTTTTGGTGACATGTAAGTGAAAGTACAGGTATTTGAACGGGTTCTCCCGGGCCTTCTCGGCTTCGGGTGCCAGTCCGGCCTGATGGGATTTTGGGGCATGACATCAAGATTCAATCGTGGTTTTTTCAAACTAATTGCATATTTGGAATCCCCAGAACGTAGGCTTCAAGGAACACCTATCATCGTGGGGCTATCCTAAAATCTCATGGGCCTTTAAATTCATGCTTTAAAATGGGGGTTTTGAAACTACGAATATAATCATGTTTTGAACGTTTTGATAATATTGATTTGGTCTTTAGGCCTATTTCCGAAGTGATTTGACATATTATATATGTATATGCATGTGTTTTGAAAAGGTGTTAATTTGAGAGCATGAATTATATGGAATCCCTTTCTTGATGTGAATTTGTTTTAAATGTTCATATGATATAAATTGTTTGAAAACATCTTGAAAAGCATTACATGAAATATTTTGAGAATTGATATGATTTTAACTTGAAAACGAGAGGGCTATTTATGTTGAAACATGTTGAATACAATGGTTGAATGAGAAGAATGATGTGATATTGATGGCTTGCAAGTCGGGTATGATGATACCCTACAGAATATGATATGTGATTGAATCAGATAAAATTTGAATGCATTAATTTTACATGAGATAGGTGGATGCCCGAATAAGGCGTTTGAGTGTAAGGGCTTATCGCTGGAAACCGTGTTTGCCGACATAGAAATTTGGTACCCTACTTTGTGATCTTGCGTACCTGACTTTATGCCATTCCCAAGTTGGTACTTTGGTTAGGAGCCCTGTTTTGTGATCTTGTGCACTACCATTGGGTCAAGACAGCCTGCTGTGTGATCTTGTGTGTCTTTCCCTCACTTATACTCTAATCTCGGCGGCAACCGAGGTTTGACAGTTGGTGTAAATGTGATATGTAGGGTATTCCACCTAGCTCAGTTGCATTACATTGTTGTTGAAAACAATTACATTACGCCCATATGTTTTCAAATAATTTGATATGAAACTTCTTTATAATGGCTCTCAACTATATTTTGTAAAAATATTATGTTTGGTTTTGATATCTCTGCGTACCAGTACTTTTGTATTGACCCCCTTCCCTTCCAGGTTCGGAGGCACAGTCTAGGGGTCCAGAAAATCAGTAGATTCCTCAGAAAGATTTGCAGTCACTTGGTGAGCCTTCTATATTTCGGAAGGCCTGATATCTGGCAGTTTCACCTATCATTTATTAGTTTTGGGTCTACTGGGGGCCTTGTCCCAGTTTTCAGATAGATATTTATTTCAGTCATATAGTAGAGATTTCGCAGACGTTATAGAGATGTTTTGTTGAGATTGGGGGACATTATTCCCCGTTATTGATTTCATATGATTCTTGACCATGTTTTCGTAATATTGTTTATCTTCCGTACTTCTTTTATCATATGAGTTATGTGCATGATTATCAGACAAATAGGGGTGTTTCAGGCCTTCATGGTTCGGAATGCTCGTCACGGCCAAGGCCCCGGTTCGGGTCGTGACAATGGTAGATACCATGAATGCCCAGGGAAATCCGAATAGAGCATAGGATGCCTTCTGCTTCTCATCAAATACTTCCTTCTGCTTCTTCAGGTCACTTTTCTTCTTCAGATAGTCCATGGTCAGTTGAAATGCCTCTTTTCCCCACGGATACTTCTCGAAGAAACTCAAAGAGTCGACCATTCGAATCAGTTTTGTGTTGACAACCTTCATCGAATCTTTCGCAAGCAACATGGTGTGCAAGAAACACAGTAGACAACACTTGAACTTCTGGTCCTCGTTCAGCTTATTCCCTCTGATCAGGTGTAACAAGTTGGCCGCCGTGATGTTTTTGTTTTTTGTCACCTTAAAACAAAAATTGTCCCCCTTTGCTAACACCTTCTTTATTTTTTATTCGTTGGGGTATGATGAGCAGTTCAGCCCCGTGATCAAACAAAACTCTTTCAAGCCAAAACAGGCAGGCTTGTTGTTAACGCAGAACCATATCTCATGATGCATCTTATCTTTCTTAATGCGTCGCAACAGCAAATAATGGACCAACTGCCCATTGAACTTGAGATGTTCCGAAAGGTTTTTCAGGTGTCCAAAACAGGACCGCTTGAATCTTTTCTTCAATTCTTGGTCGACAAGAATTTGCTTAAATTCTCGATAAGCAGCCATTCTTGATCTGACTGATATCTTTGCCGGGAAAGATCCAACGTCGTCAATTATCGTTCGAAGGTCATACCGCTCCACGGAAATGAACCTTGAAAGATATGGCATGGACAACGAATCATTATCCCCATCATCACTATTACTCCCACTTCCCTCGCACTCTTCACTGTCACCACTGACACTCCGCTTGGCAACATCTTCACTAGAATCGATGTAGTCGCTTATCTCCTTTAACTCTGGATCTGATTCGGACACTGGCTCTTCAATTTTCTTTCTTTTTAATACTTTTTCAAGTGCCGCAGCTCTTCTTTTTCTACTACTACTAGCGGTATCGTCTTTCTGTTTAGGAATAACATTTTTTCTACCCATTTTCAACACAGTCTACACCTAAAGAACAAATCTCCCATTTTCAGTTCATAGACCATAAGTCTATCAAAAGAAATAACTCAATGATCAAATGAAACCCCTCCCCCCACACACAAAAAAATAAAATAACAAACACCCCACCATTAAACAGTTCACTACACAAACATACAATAATTGAACCAAAATCGAACATGCAAAATATCAAAATACAACAATTGCTAAAAATTAAACTAGTGCACCTAATCAAACTAATTAGCTATTAATATTTCAATTTTCACTATTTCAGCAATCAAGTTTTAAAAGAATATCATACGTCTGAAAATTGAAATACATCTAGGGCATTCTCATTTCATAGACCATGGGTCTACGAATAGACCACTGGTCTACGGACAGAAACAGAATGTTGTTCAAATCAAAATGCCAAACTAACTCTTCAAACAATAATTATACCACCATTCAACACTTCGTTGCTAAAAAAAACACGATTAAATCAAAACACCAAATTCGAAAAAAAAATCCTACATCACTACCAATCAATTAGCAAAAAGAAAAATCATTTAAATGGATCTAGAAATGATCGAAACTCGATTTTAACTAACCTTGCGAAGCAACAACGCCCCCTTAGCAGCTGCAGACGAAGAACGTACGAAAATGGCATTTTTGGGAGAAGTTGTTTGAAAGCGGATGTTGGGAATTGAAGAGGAGAGAGAGAGGATTTTTTTTGGATATTGGAATAAGTGGAGGGGGTTAGGTGTATTATATTAAATTTGTAAAGTTGTATAAATGATAAATTGGTCCCTTGGCCCACGTATGGGCCCCACTTTTTACACCCTAAACCTAAAAAACAAATCAAAAAGAAATTAAGTGGGTATTTGGCAAAATAGTTTTGCAAAAGTTCTTCTTTGCCAATTTTTTCCATCTTGGCGCGCCGCATCGCCCATCGCGTTGGTCAATTTTTGTGCAGAAAAAAGTACTGAGGTTCAACACGATAGTGGTGCGACGCGTCGAGTATCGCATCGATGCCCTGACGCGCTGCGTTGCCCGCAGCGTCGATGCCCAGTTATTTCAACTTTTAAAAATCTGCGTTTTAAAGGGCAATTGGGTCTTTTTCCTTCACCCTAATACGCCCAAACACGGGATTTAACTCCCAAAAGACTACTTTATTAATATTTTCATCAAAATCCATCAAGAACACCCCTTAGGGTTTCAAACTAGAATTTCATATATCTCAAGATTCAATCGTGGGTTTCAGAAATTGATTGAAGATTAGTAATCCCCAAACCATAGGCTTCAAGAAACACCCATTAAATTCCTAAATTGAGGTACATGGGGTCTTCCTAAAAACTCATGGGCAAAGAAACCTTCTTTAATTCATGTTAAAGATTTAGAAATCATGATTTTACGGGAAGGGTTTGAATTTTACTATTTCTAGCATGTTTTAGAAGCTTTGATTAATATTATTTTGGTCTTTAGGCCTTCCCCAAAGTGATTTGAAATCTTATATGTATGTATGTATGTGTTTTAAGTTGATATTTGAATTGAGAGCAAGACTCACATGAAACCCCACTCTTGATATGATTTTTCCCATTTTTCATATGAAATGGATTGTTTTGAAATGCATCTTGAAAAACATGATATGAAATGTCTTGATTTATACTGTGATAAATGCTCAATATACATATAATGAAAGAGTTGCATGGTTTTGCCAAAAGCACATGACCACTATATGTTTGAAGCATTCTTGCTTAGTTTTGACTTATGTTTCGGATCATGAAATCTCTTATACTATTTGCATGTTTGGATGGTCTAAATTGAGTTTTAAATGAAAGAATCATGCATGATACATTATGGCTTAGAAACATGACTTGCAAGTCCTGGTGTGACGACACCAACGCAGATAATGCCATGGTAATTTAGAACAGAATAGAATGCATGTTTGAAATCAGATTTTCAGATTTTAAAACTAGAATGATTCATGTTTCAGAACAGGCTAAAATTGGACATAAAGAGAGCTTAGGTGATTCCCAGGCATGAGTTCAGACAACTCATTGTCCGAAATTGTGTTTTGCCGATATGGGTATATTACTGTATGCTGGCGACAGCCCTGTGGCGTAGTAGATTCAGAGACTCTAACCCTTGCGGCAAACTTGGGTTGGAGGCTTCCCTGCCGAGTTAATGGTGGATTTCATATAGCCCGTGGAATATCAGACTTATAGGAGAGTGTCACCTATCTCAGAATTAATACAAAGAATAGATTGCATTGACAGAAAGGCATTATGTTTGCAAAAATGCCCATGTGTTTTGAAATTATATCTTTCATGATGTTTATGACTAGTTCTCAACTACAACTTTATTTTGAATTTCTTCGCGTACCAGTACATTTTTATTGACCCTCCTCCCTTCCAGGTTCTAAGGCTCAGTCTAGGAGTCCTGATAAGCAGTAGATTCTTCAGAAAGCGGTGCAGTGTTCAGTTGGTGAGCCTTCTATATTTCAAAAGGCCTAATGTCTTGCAGTTATTTATCATTATTATGATTTTGGTCTACTGGTGGCCTTGTCACAGTTTTCAAACAGTTTTGTTTTGAGATGTAGTAGAGATTTCTCAGACTGAGTCAGATATCATTCAGATGTTTTGAATTACAGTTTTCATTATGATTTGAATTAAGATTTAATGACCATGAGTCCGTTTCATTATGTATGTCCGTATTATCTTTTTATATAGGAACAGTGTATGTGATTACAAGTTAGAAGGGAGTCCGGGCTTTCATGGTTCGGGATGCTCGTCACAGCTAGGGTCCCGGCTCAGGTCGTGACACACACCCAACAATACAACATGCTGAAATAAAGTTAGGACTATAGTTACTAACACAGATAACAATGAGAAGAATTGCAACGTATTTAAATTTTCATTTTGAGGTATTGCATTAATCTAATTCAATTTAGCTACAAATATTTATCAAAATTGACTTTCGAGAAATGAAATGTGATAAGTAGAAGTGTGCGGAAGGAATAAACTTTAGCTACTTTCTTAAAGTAAGTTCCTTGTATTTATTCAATTAATAGATTCGAAAATTGAAAACATCCGTATAGGTAATAGGCGATATCAAACCATTTGGATTGCCGTTTTGGTACCAGTAGATCATGTTCAGTGTCTAATATGAGTTCTTTTAATTAGATTTTGATATTTTATGTCAGCCCTGCACACATATATCATTCACTCTGCTCACTTGGTAGGTCAAAAGAAAACTGTTAATTACGCGCCACCCATGTTTGTTAAACTGTCGTTGTCTCTATGATGCCCCACCATGCGGCCCACCACTTTCTTTAACTTGTCTCTCTCTCTCTCACTATGTGCACGGCAGGGATAAATAAGAGCTTTCCATGAAGGATGAAATCAAATTGAATAGAAAAGCACACGTGCTCTTTTTTTCTCTTCTATATACACCTAGTTACCTACTCTCCGCAGCTTCGCAACTGTGTCCATTTTTTAAAGCATAACTTGTCTCCTTGTGCTCTTCCAAAGAAGATGGAGAACATCAGTGAAGACTACAACAATTATTGGGAAACAGCCATGTTCTTACCATCGGAAGAATTCGATAGGTAAACTTTAACTGATGCTCTTTTTAGTTTAGTGTGTGTATATATATATATATATAAGTATGAATTGTTCGTATTTTTTTCTATTTATTTATTGGAGCACCAAGAAATGAACAAAATGATGAGAATTTTGCATGAGTGATTGGTTGCAGCTGCTTCGATGAGGCAATCTCGTCATATTATGATTCAAGCTCGCCGGAAGGGGCACAGTCATCGATGGCATCGAAGAACATTATGTCAGAAAGGAACAGGAGGAAGAAGCTCAATGAGAGGCTCTTTGCACTTAGAGCTGTGGTCCCAAACATAAGCAAGGTCACCAATTCAACCACAAATACTGATTTTAGATATAAAGGGAAAATAATTTGCTTTCATTATTGCTCTTTCCATCTTACTTCCCCACCATAATTACATTAATTCTACTACCATTATTACCATGAAATGAAATTACATATCCCACCTCATGACCCTCAACCTTTTCTTTTGTTGACAATGTACTAAATCTAATCTTAGTGTTAGTTTTCGTTTGGTTAATTAACTGAGGTTTAAATCGATTATTGCGACTTACCAGATGGATAAAGCCTCAATAATCAAAGATGCAATTGAGTATATTCAAGATTTGCACGAGCAAGAGAGGAGAATTCGAGCAGAGATATCAGTGCTTGAATCTGGAAGGTCAAAGAAGAATAGCGATGTTGAATTTGATCAAGATGGGAGCTTTGATTTAAAGCCAAAAAGATCAAAAAGACTTGAGCAGCAGTATGACTATGATTCTTCAGAATCGACTACAAAATCATCACCATCCTCTTCCCCTATTGATGTTCTTGAGGTAATTAATACTCCAACTAAAGAATATTTTTACTCATTTTCATTTTAATAATATCTCAAAAAGAAACGTTACTTATCTCCCTTTCTTTTTTTTATGGGTGGGTGCGATGCAGTTGAGGGTATCTTCAATGGGAGAAAAAACAATGGTGGTGAGCCTCACATGCAGCAAAAGAAGAGACACAATGATAAAAGTTTGTGAGGTTTTTGAATCGTTGAATATCAAAATAATTAGTGCAAATATCACTGCTTTCTCTGGGAGACTTCTCAAGATAGCTTTCATAGAGGTAACAAAATCTCTTCTTTTCTTTTTTGTGACTGTTTACTTTGTTTTATTCTTTTTTGTTTTTCTCCCATTGGTTTTTCATTGCGTAAGCTTGTCGATGATGTTTTGAAGTAACAGTTAAATAATTTTTCCTGATTTAAGAAAGATTTATGAATCGTTTAGTCATGAAAATAATAATTTTCTAGAGTTGGTGTTGTGTTTGGTAATGAATATATAAAGTGAATTTATTTTTGAAATTTAGTGAGAGAAATAAGAGTGAAAAAAATGAAAAGTAACTAAATCGCATATCTAAAAGTAAGAGGCCGCACCGTAACCAATGCAACTCTTTACTCCAAATTTGAAACTAAAGCCTCTAGTTAAGCACCGTAAGAGAGCTAAATCCCACATCAAAAATCAAAACACTCCTGATAAAGACGATTTTATACTTAAGACTCAAATTTGAGACTGACAAAAATGATTCTATACTTAAGACTCGGACCAGAAATCTTTTGACAAAGATGATTCTTTATTCAAGACTCAAACTCAAGACTTCTTGACAAAGATAATTTTATATTTAACACTTAAATCCGTGACCTCTTAATAAAGATGATTCTATATCCAAGACTTCAATCAAAGACCTTCTAATAAAGACAACTCTATAATCAAAACTCAAATTGGAGACCTGCTAGATTTGAAGATAAGTGAAGACCATTGAAGTTTTGAATTGGTCAGCACTCAACAAATTTGGACTTTCTTCTTATTATGACCAAAGACCAGTCCAAGTAGAATTACTCGTTTTCCTCAGTCAACTTTCAGGCTCCATTTTTTCCCCAAATTTTATGATTATTACACTATAAATCCTTTCTTTTTAAATTCAAATTAAAAAAGTGACGACACAAAATGATACGGAATGAGTATATGTTTATTTGTCAAGAATGTGGGGCCTCTGATTTAGGGCCATATTAAGAAATAATATTTTATGGTGCACATTCGATATAAAATACATAAAATTGGGATTATGTGGACAGTGCAGTACATTAGTATGGGGTAAGGTGCCATTATTTTATTGTCAATGATTAGCAATAATACTCGTATGACTTTTTACGTAACATCATTCAATTATTGTATGATGGTCAAGAAGATTAAAAAGATATGATGACCTTTTCAGTAGTAATATCATAAAATTTCCTTCATAATTTTTATAGAGAATTTTGAATTATTTTGCAGTTTCTTTTATAATTATATTTATTCAATGTCAATAATTTAAATTGTTGGAGAAGAAATTAGACGAGCTATTTGATCAGATGATGTTAACACATACATATATTTATTCTATTATTTCTTACAAACGATCTTTTAAGTCTAATCATATAGTATTAGATCGCTTGCAAGTTTCAATATCATTTTTAGAGTAGATTAATTTTATTTTTTCATAATGATCTTTGAAGTCTAATCATAAAGATGCCTAACAAGTAACATGATTGAAAATGTACAACTTGAAATACCAAGATTTTCTGTCTATTTGCCTTTATTGTTCCAAAGCTAGGAATAACCTATCGAGAATGTGGTACAATATGTGTAAAGCTGGTTTCTAATTTGTTTATGGGTATGTATTATAATTTTGAAACATTGCCTTGATTTACTTACCATAGACCTTCCAATAAAATTTGATGGATTCCTAAATTAAAATTGTCGGTGTGTACTTGTAATTAAATATATAATAATTTCTTACTATACCTCTTCAATAATGTGAAAAGTTGAATAATTTATATTAGCTAAATAGAATACCTAATTTCTGCAATTACTTTGACTTCTATTTTCCAGGTTGGTAAGGAAGAGAGTGATATTTTGAAGTTGAGGATTGAAAGTGCTATAGCTTCTCTAAATGATCCACATAGCCCTATGAGCTCTTAGAACAACAATATAATTAATGGCTTGGATTCAACTTTGTTTAATTTCTCCATCATCATGATGATTAATTAATGAGGATATATTGTATTTCGAGGAGTTCTTTTCTTTTCATGCCCATTTCTAATCACTTGTCAAATTTAAGTCAGTTTTCAATATATATATATATGGTGAATGGCTTGGCTCATTGCTCTTTACGTTTAAATCAACAATTCAGAGTAACAAATTTAAATTTATATTAGAGAATCAAGGGCATGCATACACGTGGATTATTATGAACAAAAGCTATAATTTTTGATGTTGTACAGTTTGCCAAAGAGAATGAACAAATTTAAGTGATATGTAAAAACAGTAAATTTGCAAAGTAATGACACAACCAAGAAATTTAATATAGCTATTGTGAGGAGAATAAGATGGGTTACAGGTGAGAGCAAGAGTGTACTTATATGGTGTGTTTGGTACCCAAGATGTTTTTCATGGAAACGAGCTGTTTTCAAAAAAAGCAGAAGCCAAAAATTATTTCTTTCATGACAAAAATTAAAAGTCAGGTGTCGTCGGTAAGCTCTATTTGGGCCGGAGCATTGATTTTCCATAACGAATAGGCTAGTTCTATCTCTCAATTACCTATCCTGTACTCGAGAAGGTCCCTCAAATCCTTGGCCTCGAGGTAGATTTAGTTGTCTTAGCTATTCCCCACTCAAAATGTTTGTACTCCTTAAGGGCTCGTTTAGTATGAGGAAATAGTTATTATGAAATTATAGTCTTATTTTTATCCACAATGAGGATGGAATAACAATCCCAACACAAATTACCCGACCCTAAGTTCTTATATTGTTCCAACAAAATTGCAACATGTTTTTCTATTGCAACTACAATTACACTCTCTTTTTCAGAAGCAGGCTACTTCAAAAGATCATCAATCTAGTCTAGCCTAGCCTAACCTAGCTAATTACCGGCCTTCCAATCGCTTTGAATGCCTCAAATTCATGATCGAATAGCTATATATTAAGAGCAATAGACTGCGTATTTAAGAAAAAAGGCGTGTTGATTATATAAATGAATTTGTAATATTTGAAATCCCATCAACTAAAGTTGACTTACTTTTAAGTTCAACTATTTGAACATATACAATAAAACTTCTGAAGAGCGAGCTTAAATAACAGCAGATATAAGCGTAACTAACTTTAGTTGGACTAATCCAGTAATTAATCAAGAAAATTAGGATAACTCAAATGGGTTAATGAATCTTTCTGTAATACCAACTTCACTATCACAACCTGCAAATGCAGCAAAAGTGTCGTGTTCGACGAAAAAAGACTGAAGCTTTAACACTACAAGAGTTGAAAATATGGTCACAATAGGTTACTTCGTTGTTGCTTTCAGTATGGTGCACTGTTGAGGCGGAGAAGGGGGTGTGGGTGGCTGTTGGTTAATGGGAGAGGAACCATACCAGTAACCTTGATTTATCATGACAAAAGATGACTTTCTGGTCTAGATCCATTTCTCAAGTTCACTTTGCAAATTACGAACCTAAGTATACAGACCTTACCACTACCTTGAGAAGTAGAGAAGTTGTTTCCGATAGATCCTTGACTTAAGGAAGAGGATATCAACTTCTACTCTCGCCATATTATGCTATATTCCTGAATGTGTACCTTAAAATCCTAAAGAGGCTTGTTTGTCCAGTCTTTCATGTCTCTGGAAGAGGCAGAGAAAAAGCTTACATGCAGCTGCTATGCGTTTATTCTGTTGGCCTGCTAACATGTTAAAAGGAACAATCTGCATGTTACTGCTGATTTTTCTGTACTATGAGAAGGAGGAGAAAGAATGACTTGCCTGATACGTATCTGTGCAGGAATGATTTTGGGGTTACTTCACCTCGCCCCACCACCACTCTGGTGTGAGCTCCATTTTAGAATAACAAAAGTTTCTGTTTTGGAAATTGACATGCTAGCATCCCTCCTCACTATGAAGTTGTGTAGCCGATATGGAAATCCTAAGCTCATACATATATAAATTTATATACATTGCCTCATTGTTTACTTTGTACTTGCTATAATCTTCAGCTGATAACGCCTTTTCTTGTAAAAATCCATTGTACGGCCATTGTTTCAGGTTACTGGTATAGTTACTCTATGGCATTATGAGTGTGAAATGCATTTTATATTTAACAGCAACCACGTTTACGTTTTCTATCTTGCACTTATTTCTTCTTGATTTTGGGTTGGTTGCTAGACACATGGAGTGAGAGCTTGGAAAGGCGCAACAAAGAAAGGAATTGGATTCATTGAGGTATTGTATATTACTATTCTGTTGTTGCTTTCTGAGATAACATAGACAAGCGATGATATTGAATTTCCAGAAGTGGGGTGCTTCCTGTTCTCTGTACGTTTATATTGTGCAGAGTTTTAGTATTATGACGATTGATCCCAAAAGAATGAGGGAGTGATCAGCTATATCATAGTTTAAAACCATTTTATTGGGAAAGATGAAAGCTCTCCCTTTCACTTTTGGGGAGAGCTTAGGACCCCAACTTTTAGTGGGCCTCATTTTTTCTAAATTATTTTACTAGTTAACAACGGAATGCACGTATGACGCGCGAAATGCACACAAGATGCATGTAAGTCGCATAAAATGCACGTAATGCACATGTGGCACACAAGATACACATAATGCACACAAAAATCAATTTTATTGAATATACTTAAAATCCCGTATTAAGATTTGGCATTGGACTAGCAAATTCATTGAGCACAAAGGTAAACCAACAAGCCAGATACATAATATACTTTACCCGAACGGATGAAGTTTTTGGACTTTTTGTTGAAGGATATATATCATGGATTTCCAAAAATCATGTTGTTAGGAGTCCGATATCTATCAAAATATCGCCCTCTAACACCAAGAATAATAATTTTCCAAGGAGAGTCGTTAGAAGTTCACTTTGTACTCTCCTCGCACACTACTTGTTTTATTCATTGTACTTAGAATTATCTTGTAAGACTTATGTAACAGTTTGAAATTGACGTTTATCAAGAAGTGAAGGATAATGTAAGTTAAGTTTCTATCTTCTCTACTATCCACACCATCGTTCAATGATTTCTTATAGCACTTGGCGTTATGGTTGGCTACTCTTATTCCACCTATCTTGTGCATTTAGATTCCACCATTTCCCTCCTATTGTGAATGAACTGTTTGGCTTTGTCTTTTCATATTACAAACCCCAGCAGCTACTTTGGTGTTGAGTATTAGTTGATTGCTTGATTACCTGTTGCTGAGCGGCTTCTTCATACTCCTATTTCTAAATCTTGTCAAGCCATTTTTGATTTTATTTAGAGTGTTTTTATCTTTAACTTATAAAGTTTCAACAAGATATACGCATTATTATGTGGTTTGGCATAGGCTCCATTGGTGGTTGTTAAGGCATGAGGAGTTTTGATGATAGACATGTGAATGAAACATGTTGAAGAAACTGGTCCATTCAAGGTGAAATAGTCTAGCTGGCACGGGAGTTTGGATGATATGATTATGCGTTCAAGACAAGCATAGATAACATTGATTACATCAGAAGCTGAGTCAGATCAGTTAAGAAGTCTTGAAGAAGTTAAGTTGATCAAGGAGTTCAGTAAGAAGAGGATTTGAAGTAAAAGAGTTCTATCAAATCTAGGAGAGGTGAGACGGCAGCAAAAGGGAAAAGAGTTAACTGATAGAGTTCTACTGGAGAAAGAATTGAACATAAAAAAGGACTCTATCACAGGTTGGCTTAAAGACAACAAACGTGACTCAAAGCCAGCACTTACGCACGCAATGAAAAGTTAATCAACAATCGGCATATCAGTTCACATACTTGAAGAAGAACCTAGTCTCTTACTTAGTAGGTCATAAATTGTGTAGCAGTTAGGTTCTTGTATTGTAATGAGTCATTGATTCTAGTCTCAGTAATCTATAAACTGAGTTAGGAGTTGTTGTCTTCAAGTTTGGGAACTCGAAGATTTGGGAACACTTATCTTGGGAAAATTAGTGTTTTTGTAGTGATAGGAGTTAGAAGTTTTAATTCCTAGGTTACAAGAAGTCTTGTAATTTTGTTGATTATTGAGGCTCAAGTATTTTAGTGAAGTTGGGTTAAATCCTGTAGAGGTACAGGTCGTGGTTTTTTTCACCTTTCTTGAGTCGGGTGTTTTCCACGTAAAAACACTGTGTTCAGTTTACTTCTGTGAACCACGTTTACTTACTTGTTCCACAGATAGGCAATTACTAGGACGCGTACTTTAACAAGTGGTATCAAAGCGAGGTTGTCTTAAATAAGGCTAGCACCTAAGAAAAGGATCAACATGATGAATTCCGCACCTCCTACTGGTCACAGTGAAGGTCAGTCAACCACTAAACCTCCACTCTTTGATGGTTCTCACTTTATCTGGTGGAAAGCAAGGATGGAGATGTTCATTCAAGGTGAAGACTATGAATTATGGGACAGGATTACTGATAGTCCCACTATTCCAATGAAGACTGTTGACGGAGAACAAGTCAAGAAAGTAAGGAGTGAATTTACTCCTGATGACCTGTTGGCTTTGAAGAAAAATGCTAAGGCCAAAAACATCTTGGTTTATGGTCTAGGACCGGCTGAGTATAACAGGGTATCCACCTGTACTACTGCTAAGCAAATTTGGGATGTACTGGTAAATGCTCATGAAGGTACTTCCCAAGTAAGAAAATTCAGGATTGCTCTCCTGTTTACTGAATATGAGGCATTCAAACTGAAGGAAAATAAAACACTTCATGAGATGATGACAAGGCTTACCACCTTAACAAATGAGTTGACTTCGTTAGGGAAAGTCATTTCTGAGGAAGAACAAGTTGAAAAGGTACTGAGGGTGTTACCTAAATCAAAATGGAATGTTAAGGTGACTGCAATTAGGGAGGCAAATAAAGAGCTTGAAGGCTTGACCCTGGATGAACTTGTAGGGAACTTAAGGACTTATGAAATGGAAATTGATGGAATCAAAGAACAAGCAGCCCTGAGAAGATCTTAGTTGTATAAGCTTCTGATAGTGATGATGAATTTGAAATTGATAAAGAGCAAGTTGTCTTCATAACAAAAAATTTCAGCAAGTTCTTCAGGAAGAAAAGGGAACAGGTACCAAGAAACGTTCAAATGATAATCCAAATGGATGCTACAAGTGTGGAAAGAGTGATCATCAAATCAGAGAATGTCCTCTCTAGGAAATAGAGTAGAGAAAGGAAAGGGTTGAAAAGGAACAAAAAGAAAGGGCCAAGAGAAAGGAAAAAAAAAACATGCCATGATAGCTGCATGGGGATCTGACTCTGATGATGATGAAGTTGATGAGACAGCATTTATGGCTTTTGGAGATTCAGACATTGAGGAAGAAGATGATGCTTCTGAGGTAAGTTTACTTGAACTCAAAGAAAAACTGCATCTATTCTCTAAAACTAGACTTGTTTCCTTGATGAGTGATTCAATTGACAATCTCCAAGAATTAACTTTGATAGGGATGAACTGTTCAACAGCCTTGCAAGACTAAAATTTGATTTCATTGACCTGAAAGTTTGCAAACATTCTGTTGAAAAAGAAAATTGCACTCTCAAGAACCAAGTCACATTGCTTGAGTCTTCAAATAATGATCTTAAGTCTAAAGTTCTTAAATTGACTCTCACTGAAAATGGAAAAAGGTCCATGAGTAAAGAACAAGAAAAGGTTGAACTTGAGTTAACTAAGTACAAACTAGAATGTCATGATTTGACTGAAAAGATGAACAAGCTAAGTCAAGAAGTTGCTAAGTTAAAGCTGGATCTGGAAAGAGCTAACAGATGGATAAATTCTTCAAGAATTGTTCATCAATTGAGTGGAAGAAATCATAATGAAAAAGCAGGTTTAGGTTTTTTTCAAAAGGCTGATAATATATAAGATCTATGTTATATCTGTGGCAATCTTGGACATCCTACTACTGAATGTCCTATGGCTGCCAAAAGCAGAGTTAGAAGTTAGAATCTGGTAATAAACTTTTCTCAGACCAAAAATACAAGCACTAAAATTGGTCAGAGAAACAGGTCCGGTTACGTGTTTCCTACATGAACTAGAAGAAATTTAATTTATCCTTTTACCAACAAAATAGGGCCCAAGCTTGTCTGGGTTCCTAAATCTAACCTTTGATTTCTTTTGCAGGAGATGGTGAAGGGAAACAAAAAGCACTGGTACTTAGATAGTGCATGCTCAAGACATATGACTGGAGACAAGAAAAAGTTCCTTTCACTCTCCAAAATAGATGGAGGAGGAGTTTTTTTTGGAAATGGAAAAAAGGGAATCATTACTGGAGTTGGGAAAATTGGCACATCTAATTCAAAAGATGTGGAGGATGTGTATATTGTGCAAGGATTAAAGCATAACTTGCTGAGCATCTCACAATTGTGTGACAAAGGTAATAAAGTAATTTTTACTGCTGCAGGGGTTAAAGTCAAAAGGATGGACACCAAAGAAATTGTGCTTACTACAAGGAGATACATAAACGTATACAAAGTAGACTTAATGGCAATACCAGGACCTGAGTTGACTTGTCTAAGTGCAATAGAAACTGATCCCCTCCTTTGGCACAGAAGACTTGGACATGCAAGTCTAAAACGACTGAACATACTTTCATCCAAAGATATGGTATTGGGATTACCTAAAACCAAGTTTAAAGAAAAAAATTTATGTAGTGCATGTGTAAGGGGGAAGCACGTAAGATCTTCATTTAAGTTAAAGAATCATGTTAGTACTACCAAGTGTCTTGAACTGATCCATATGGACTTGTGTGGACCAATGAGACAACAAAGCAGAGGTGGAAAAGGGTATGTTTTTGTAATTGTTGATGATTATTCCAGGTTCACCTGGACCTTGTTTCTAGCCTCTAAAGAAGATGTCTTTGATGTCTTTGAAATTTTCATGAAGAAAATGGAACAGAAATTGGGCACTTCATTAGTTTCCATAAGATCTGACCATGGGAAAAAATTTGAGAATGCAAAATTCTTAGATTTCTGTTCATCAAAAGGAATAGACCATAACTTCTCAGCTCCTAGAACACCACAACAAAATGGAATGGTGGAAAGGAAAAATAGAACCTTGGAAGATATGGCTAGAACAATGATGCTTACAGCAAATATTGCCAAAAAACTATGGGCTGAGGCAATGAGTACTGGAGCATATATTATAAACAGGTGTATGATCAGACCAATGTTAGAAAAGACTCCCTATGAGTTACTAAAAGGTAGAAAGCCTAATATTTCTCACTTTAGAACTTTTGGCTGCAAATGTTTCATACACAATAATGGTAAGGATAATCTTGGAAAATTTGATGCCAAAAGTGATGAGGGAATCTTCTTAGGTTATTCACTTCATAGTAAGGCCTATAGGGTTTTAAATAACAGATCTAACTATGTTGAAGAAAGCATGCATGTGATTTTTGATAAATTTTGTGATAAGACTAACCTACAGGAAGGAAGCGATACTGAGGAACAGGTTTCAAAACATGTTTCATCGACTGAAACAGTCAAACTTGGAGGTATTTTCACAGGGGGAACTGAAGCTGAAGGCAGAAATTGCTTGATGTTGATTGGATCATAGCTATGCAGGATGAATTGAACCAATTTGAGAGAAGCAAAGTATGGCACTTAGTTCCTCTTCCAAAAGATAGATTAGTGTGGTAGATTAGTAATTGGGACTAAGTGGGTGTACAAAAATAAAGTTGATGAGCATGGAACATTCACAAGAAACAAGGCAAGACTGGTTGTTCAAGGATACAATCAAGAAGAAGGAATTGACTTTTGATGAGACTTTTGCTCATGTAGCCAGACTTGAAGCTATAAGACTACTTGTTGCCTTTTCTTCTTACATGGAGTTTATTTTGTATCAGATGGATGTGAAGATTGCATTCCTGAATGGCATTCTCAAGGAAGAAATGTATGTTAAGCAACCCTCAGGATTTGAAAGCAAGGAGTTTCCAGATTACGTCTACAAGCTGGACAAAGCTTTGTGTGGGTT
This sequence comes from Capsicum baccatum var. pendulum, assembly GCA_030864225.1. Classification (NCBI taxonomy): domain Eukaryota; kingdom Viridiplantae; phylum Streptophyta; class Magnoliopsida; order Solanales; family Solanaceae; genus Capsicum; species Capsicum baccatum. The sequence goes on from CM061550.1 coordinate 12,834,839, forward strand.
GAAACAACTGTCAAAATTTCTATTGGAACATGGACATACCAGAGGTAAAATTGACAATACTCTTTTCTTGAAAACTAATGGAAAGGATTTGTTAGTCGTGCAGGTGTATGTGGATGATATTATTTTTGGTTCAACAAATATGCTTATGACTCATGAGTTTGCCAAACTGATGAGTTGTGAATTTGAGATGAGCACGATGGGAGAGCTAAATTACTTTTTGGGCTTGCAAATAAAGCAGTCAGCTTCAGGAATAATGATTCACCAACAGAAATATATCAAAGAGCTTCTCAAGAAATTCTCCATGGAAGAGGCAAAAGAGATAAGTACTCCTAGTGCTACTACCACAAAGCTGGACTTGGATGAAACAGGTTCTGATGTAGAGCAAAAGATGTATCGAGGTATGATAGGGTCATTATTGTACCTCACAGCAAGCAGGCCTGACATTGTATTCAGTGTAGGGCTATGTGCCAGGTTTCAAGCTAAGCCAAAAGAATCACATTTAAAGTCTGTAAAAAGAATCTTCAGATACTTAAAAGGAACCAGTGATCTTGGCTTGTGGTATCCCAAAGGTAGTAACTTTAATTTGGTAAGATACTCTGATGCTGATTATGCAGGATATCTGGTGGACAAGAAAAGCACTATAGGTATGGCACACTTCTTGGGATCATGTTTGATTACCTAGTCCACAAAGAAGCAAAATTCAGTAGCTTTGTCTACTGCTGAGGCTAAATATGTTGCTGCTGGGTCATGCTGTTCTCAGTTGTTGTGGATCAAACAACAACTCTTGGATTTTAGGGTAGATGTAGGTTGTGTTCCTATTTTTTGTGATAACACAAGTGCTATAAACATAGCCAAAAACCCTATCCAATACAAGAGAACTAAGCATATTGATATTCGCCATCACTTCCTTAGAGACAATGTTGAAAAAGAAAATATATCAATTATGTTTTGTTTGACTGAGGAACAAATTGCTGATATATTTACTAAGGCCTTGAGTAGAGAACACTTTGAAAAAAATAGGTTAGCATTGGGGATGATTAAAATTGTATAAATCTCCCTCAGTGATTGACTAGAACATGTTATGCCTTAGAGAGTGTTGATTAATTCAGTCTTAAACATTTAGTTGTGTATCCTAATTCCAAGATTTTAAAGCAAAGTGGTATAATTATGTGTTGTTTTTGCAGATAGACTGGATCATTAAGGCAAGAGTGGTCATGGACTAATCAGATTATAAGGTATGATTATTTTTTTCCATAATAGCATTAAGAGAAACAGGTTATCCACATGGTTCACTCTGTCATGATTAAAACCGCCAAAACCCAACAGTCCTCTTCTTCAAAAGGCTGATAGACCTTTCCCATCAGTACAGAACTTCTACATCAGCACGTTTCTTTATATCACAATCCCCTCACGTTTCAACTTCCTTCTCATTCTTCTTAAATACGCATTTTGTTTTCTCTTCCATCTCCACTTCTTTTTTGTAACCTCTGAAAATCCAACAAGCTATGGCGTCTTCCTCATCCTCTCCTTCCTCCACAAAATCTGAAACAAATCCTTCAACCCAAATTATTCTTCACCCAAACATTACTTTACCTTTACTTATGCAACCCCAAATCCCTCTCAAGTTATCTGATTTTTCATTGTTTAAAACTCTACCATAACCCTTCTCTCACTCTTTTTTCAAACCCTTACTTTTTTTAAAACCCTTACCACTGCCTGTGGTTTCTCTTCAAATACTTGATCGCGATGACATTCCCATTACTGATCTTATCCTTAGACGATCACAATCAACTCTGAAATGAAAACTATCTTCTGTCACCATTGATGTTGATGTCGATACTCAGGTACAATCTTTTCCCATCATCCATTCACCTCGAACTCCACATACTCGAGGAAAGAAACAACGAGAAGATACTTCTTTGGAAGAGGCACTTAGGGCAAGTAAAAAGAAACGGGTAGTGTCTACTGCTTCTCCTCCCCCACGTGATCCCTCTCCTGATATTCTCCTTCGCTCCAAAATAAAACACAAGAATATCCTAGCCAAACCCTCAAAGCCCTTCTTCTCTCGTAAATAGACCTCCTCTTCCTCTCCTACACCCTCCTCATGTTCAAAATCCCCTGTCAAAGCTTCTACTATCAAAGTCTCTACTGGTCAAGGATCAACCTCCTCTAAAGTTTCTCCAAAATCTACTTCACATACCAAGAAACATGTTCCCAAACCTGGTTCTTCTGACCCATCTGACTCAGATTCAGACTATCTTCCTGATACTCCTCGTGTTCCTCCTACTTCCATTGATTCTGATGATGATATTCATGTTGATACTGCTGCTGATAAAGCTTCTCAGTTAGACCATGTTCTGCACTTTTAGAAATGAATAATGGCTAGAGGAAAAGTTGTCACCGGTTTTGGGGGTCCTGATATGGATACGTTAGTTTCAAAACTAACAGCTCAGAGGTGGTCATACTTGTTTCTTCAAGGTGATCATTAGAGAAGGTTTGGTAAAAATGAGGTGTATGAGTTTTATATCAATGGAGTTGCAATTGAGGAAATAATCTTAACCACTGTTCATAGGAAAACCATCAATCTTTATTCTGCTGATCTGGGTAGAATTATCAGTGTTCTTACTGGGGGATGAAGTCATTATGTGAAGGGATCTTGGCCGCCTCTTGATAATCTTCCATCAACTCTTGATCTCTGTAGAAACTTCTCTGGGAATCCTCTTCTTTCTTCTCATCGTAGGGTCATGAAAAATGAGATGTCCCCTCTCTATTAGTCTTATTTTGATGTGGTTCACAAAATGATCTTGCCTAGACAGGAAAGGCGCACAGTTGCAAGTTTTCTTGATCTTACCTTGATGGAACTATTGGATTCTGAGATTCCAATAAACCTTCCTCTACTCATCATTAAGCATATGCAAAGGGTACTTGTCAAAGATATAAATGGTCATGCTCTGCCCTACCAGTTCTGGCTTGCATCTGTTTTTGATGATTTTCATGCACCTGTCAAGGTATGGTCCTTGCAGACGACTAAGGATGTAATTGGACAACTGAACCATGCTAGGTTACCTGCTGCCATGAGACATGCTGACAACCCTATGCAGAAGTTGCGAAATGCCTTAGAGGCAAAGCAGGGTGAGTTGGAGGGTGCATAGGCTGCATTGGTGGCTGCCTAGGCTGTTCATGAAGATGAAAAGAGAGTTCTTGAAGCTAAAATTGCATCTCTCACAGCAATCTTGGATAAGGAACGAGTTGAAAATGCTGATATCATTAGGAAGTTGACCTCCCTTATCCCCTGCACCTCCTCCAATTAAAATCCTTCTTCGTCCCTTAGGCCTATTCACTATGTTGTTCTTCTGTTTAACTTGTTTCTCTTTTTGTTTTACTAGGTAACGATAATTATATCTATTTTTTTGTGCATGAAATGGACCTTTTTTGCTTCACTTGATCTACTTCTTGTTAATTCAATGTATAGTTATCTCTTGCTCTGAGTCTTGCTTGTTTTAGTGATAGCCCCAGTGGCCATGAAATATTAAACAATTTTCACTTGATGGCTCAACTTTTCGATTATGTCAAAAGGGGAAAGAACCGATTATACAATGCTTATAACTCAATTGGACTAACCTGTTTTATTCTACTATGATTATGTTATTTAATTCCTTCTTGAGTATGTCACGATTCTGTAATGTTGAAGCTACTATGTTTGTCATCATCAAAAAGGGGGAATTTGTTAAGGTATGAGGAGTTTTGATGATAGACATGTGAATGAAACATGTTAAAGAAGCTGGTCCATTCAAGGTGAAATAGTCTTGCTGGCGCAGGATTTTGGATGATGTGATTCTGCATTCAAGATAAGCATAGATAACATTGATTACATCAGAAGCTGAGTCAAATCAGACAAGAAGTCTTAAAGAAGTTAAGATGATCAAGCAGTTCAATAAGAAGAGGATTTGAAGTAAAATAGTTCTATCAAATCTAGGAGAGGTGAGACGGCAGCAAAAGGGAAAAGAGTTAACTGATAGAGTTCTACTGGAGAAAGAATTGAACATCAAAAAGAACTCTATCACAGGTTGTCTTAAAGACAACAAACGTGACTCAAATCCAGCACTCACGCATGCACTGTAAAGTTAATCAACAATCAGCATATTAGTTCACATACTTGAAGAAGAACCTAGTCTCTTACTTAGCAGGTCATAAACTGTGTAGCAGTTAGGTTCTTGTATTGTAATGAGTCATTGATTCTAGTCTCAGTAATCTATAAACTGAGTTAGGAGTTGTTGTCTTCAAGTTTGGGAACTCGAAGATTTGGGAACACTTATCTTGGGAAAATTAGTGTTTTTGTAGTGATAGGAGTTAGAAGTTTTAATTCCTAGGTTACAAGAAGTCGTGTAATTTTGTTGATTGTTGAGGCTCAAGTATTTTAGTGAAGTTGGGTTAAATCCTGTAGAGGTACAGGTCGTAGTTTTTTACACCTTTCTTGAGCCGGGTGTTTTCCACGTAAAAACACTGTGTTCAGTTTACTTTTGTGAACCACGTTTACTTATTTGTTCCACAGATAGGTAATTACTATGACGCGTACTTTAACAGTGGTGTTCATCGATGAGCTGGAAATAGCAAATTTCTCAGCTGATAGTGCAGCATGGGCTGTGTGGAAAGAACGAGGTCGAATCTTGGCAAGTGAACCAAGTCTAGTATTTAAGCAGAGAAGGATCAAGTGGCAATGCTGGAAATAGAAAATTTCTCAGCTGCCAAGAAAAAAATAGACTGGAGGAAGTAGCAGTACATATAGGGGATTCTTATGGATTTAATGATCCTTTATAAGTAGTAGACTGTGACTAAATGTTCAAATTGAATTAAAGTAACTAATAGTGAAATGCAAAATGACTTAGGAGTATATTTAGTTGTGGAATGGATGAAATAACATGAGATATAGTCAGACAAGTCATCCACCGATAAGGATAAGACTTTAGTTTCGGCTAAGTGCGTTGGTATTTCACTTCACGTAAATTCTGCTTGGTATTTGCATTAATTTTTCATAGTTTTGAAGAATGGTTAGTTTACTAAATTACTTATTTAAGAGTTTATAACCTTTTAACGTATTTGATTTCTGAAATGGTTGCCAAAAGATGCCACCTCTTTTGTGGGTGTACTTTTTTTCAACTTCTACTCTTAAACTCCTAAAGCGGCTTGTTTGTCCAGTCTTTCATGTCTCAAGGGGCAGAGAAAGATCTTACATGCAGCTGCAATGTGTTTATGCTATTGACCATTTAACATGTTAAAAGGCACAATGTGCATATTACTGCTGATTATGTTGTACTATGAGAAGGAGGAGAAAGAACGACTTGCCTGATACATATTAGTGCAAGAATGAGTTTGGGGTTACTTCACGTCGCCTCACCACTCCTCTGGTGTGACCTCCATTTGAGAATAACAAAAGTCTCTGCGTTGGAACTTGACATTGCAAGCATCCGTTCTCATTATGCTGTTGTGTAGCCAATATAAAAATCCTAAGGTCATAAATCTATATATATTGCCTCAATTTGGTACTTGCTATAATAATCTTCAGCTGATAACACCTTTTCTTGTAAATATCCTTCATACATCCATTGTTTCAGGTTACTGGTATGGTGACTCAATGGCATTATGAGTTTGAAATGCATTTTATATTTAACAGCAACCACTTTTACGTTTTCTATCTTGAACTTATTTCTTCCTGATTTTTGTGTTGGTTGCTAGACACATGGAGTAAGAGCTGGGCAGGAAGCTGAAAAGAAAGGAATTGGACTCACTGAGGTATTGAATTGTTATTGCCTATTGTTGCTTTCAGAGATATACAACATAGACAAGATGTGTTAGTATATTTCCAGAAGTCTGGTGTTTCCTGTTCTCTGTCCGTTTATATTGTGCAGAGTTTTAATATCATCACAATTGATCTCGAAAGAGTAAGGGAGTGATCAGCAGTATCATAGTTTTAAAACATTTTATTGGGAAAGATGAAGGCTCTCCCTTTCACTCTACATTTTTGGGTAGAAATACAATACTTGTAACTTCTGTCAGCATTGATCACTGACTTCTACAGCCTACTAAAAGTAGCAGAGTTTGGCGTAGGTCTCAGGTTCCAAAGTTCTGTCTTTGAAAGATCTTTTTTTATAGACATTATGATGAATATATAAATCCAATAGCATACATTTTCTGCCTGTTTTTTAATTACTTCTCTTTACTTGGTTATAATAAACCTTTGATTCTCTCTATAATGTCATATGTTGTGAAGCAATTGAATCCCTCATTGATTAAAGAGACTACCAAATACTGGATTTATAGTCTAAATGGGCTCGCCCACCTAATAGGCAAGTCTTTTGGGTCAGGCTCTCCTGTTTACCCTATACGTATAACAGTTGATATCAGAGTAGGTTGATCAATGATTGAGGTGGTGCACTTGCAGAAAATAAAAGGGAATTGCAGAGAAATGAAGAGAAAATAGGAAAGAGCTAACAACACTTCATTCATGCTCTTCGCAGTCATTACATGTGACTTATATCCCACTCTCCGTAACTAACTAACGGCCTAAATGCAATTACTGAATAATGAAATAATAAAATATTGAGGGACTTTATAGTAAAGATAGAAAGAGGACAACTAACTTATAACTAACTCGACCAGTGTATTCTACTTGACTTGCATCATTACTTACCCCTCAAAAACTTTCTTGACCTCAAGGAAGGAAGGTGGGAAATCTCAACTTAACTACAGAAGCATCCTCCCAAGTGGCACACTCTTCAGGGACCTAATCCCAAGCAATTAACCACTGAGGCACAGCCTTGTTACCCTTCTGTATCATTCCTCGCTGCAACACCTTCAATGGAAATGGACAAAAGGGACTACTAGTATCAAGCACAGGAGGGTGAGACACAGAGGATGGTAGCACATGACAATGCTTCAATAAAGAAACATGGAATGTAGGATGAATCAACAAGGTAGGAGGTAAGTCAAGCTTGTAATCCACTGGACCAACCCTCTCAATGATCAAATAAGGACCATAGTACCTGTATGATAGCTTGTGGAAGTGATGTGCATACATAGTGACTTGTCTATATGGTTGAATCTTCACAAACACCCAACTACCAAGCTGAAACTGTCTATCAATCCTATGCTTATTAGCCTGAGATATCATTCTCTGTTGATGAAATTTAAGCAATGACAATTTTAGTTCCCTAACTAACAGACTCCTATCCACTTCCACCAGTTCAGAATCACCAGACAAGTAAGGAAGATGCAACGGAGGAGGTTGACCATACAAATCCTCATAAGGTAAAGTATGAATAGAAGAGTGAAAGGTGGTATTGTACCACAACTCAGCAAATAAGAGAAAAGAACTCCAATCAGTAGGAGCATCAGCATAGAAACATCGGAGATAAGTTTCCAAACATCTATTGACTACCTCAGTCTGGCCATCAGACTGAGGGTGGTATGCAGTAGAAGTGCTAAGAGTAACCCCTTGTATTGAGAATAGATCTTGCCACAACTTACAAAAATAGGATCTCTATCACTAACGATGTTGGTTGGCATGCCGTGTAACTTGTACACATGTTCCATCAATAATTAAGCAATATCTCCAGTAGTGTAAAGGTGTGACAGGGCAACAAAATGAGCAGCTTTAGTTAGTCTGTCAACAACTACCCAAATGACAGTCTTTCCCTTGGACTTAGGCAACCCCTCTATGAAATCCATACTAATACTGATCCAAGCAGTAGAGGGAATATGCAATGGCTGCAAGAGACTATGATAAGCTGAAGGATCATATTTACTTTTCTGACACACCTCACAAGCCCTGACAAATTGCATAATCTCCTCCTTCATCCCCTTCCAATAGAAAAGTACAGTCACCCTCTTATATGTATTACCTGAATGACCTCCCAAAGGGAAACATGCCATAGCTGTAAAATGGAGCTCCTCAATTGTTGGTCAGCACCCACAACCAACTTGCCATGCCTCCTAAGCAAGTTATGGATGAAACTGAACCCTTTAACCTCACCTCCAGACTGCAGGACTGGAATAATCGTCTGAAGATCATGATCAGATGCCCAACTGTCAATGATATCTTGCAGCAAATTAGTTTACACTGAGGACAGGCTTAAAGCTGCCAATTCAATCACAGGAAGTCTAGACAAAGCATCAGCAGCTTTGTTATCTTTTCCCTTCTTGTATTCAATGGAAAAATCAAACTGCATCAACTTAGTAATCTACTTAAGTTGGGAACCAGTGTGTAACTTCTGTTCCAATAGGAACTTGAGGGCCTTTTGGTCAGTTTTAACCACAAATGGGCTACCCTTAAGGTACTGATGCCACTTGTTCACATCTAAGACCAAGGTCAGAAGTTCCTTATCATACACAGACAGTGACTGATGCCTTAAAGATAGTCCCTTGCTGAGATAAGCAATGGGATAGCCCTGTTGCATAAGCACCGCACCAATCCCACAATCACATGCATCGGTTTTAACTATGAAAATCAGGGAAAAGTTAGGCAATACTAGGACAGGGGCAGTAGTGAGTTTTTGTTTCAAAATATTAAAGGTTGTTGATGCCTTCTCAGACCACTTGAATCCATTATTTTTAAGAAGATCTGTAAGGGGTTTACTCAACACCTTATATCCTCTAATAAATCATCTGTAGTAACCAGCAAGCCCCAAAAATCCCCTTAGTTGCTTCAAGGTGTGAGGTACTGGCTAATCGCGAACAACTTGTACTTTTTTTGGATCAGTTGCCACCCCTGCTGCTGAGATATAATTCCCCAGATACTTTACTTGAGCAGCAGCAAAAACACACTTAGACCTCCTTGCCAATAACTTGTGACTCAACAATAACTCAAAGGTAGTTCTCAAATATCCCACGTGTTCCTGTAAATCCTTGCTAAAGACTAAGATATCATCAAAAAACACCAAAATAAACTTCTGAAGATGAGCTTCAAATACATGGTTCATCAATCCTTGGAAGCTAGAAGGGGCATTGGTTAAGCCAAAAGGCATGACCAAATACTCATAATGTCCTAAATGGGTCTAAAAAGCGGTCTTGGGAATGTCTTTAGGAGACATTCTAATCTGATGGTAACCGGACCTCAGATCAATTTTTGAAAACACTTTGGACCCTCCTAATTCATTTAGCAGCTCTTCTATTAGAGGAATGGGAAATTTATCTTTTATAGTGATGTGGTTCAGTGCTCTATAATCTACACACATTCTCCAACTACCATCATTTTTCCCGACTAAGACAACTGGATATGCAAATGGGCTACTACTAACTTGTATTAACCCCTGCTTCTTCAGGTTGCGAATAAGGGCGGTAATTATTTCTCTTTCATGAATTTTTTTACTATTGCTTCATAAGATTTGAACCTATTTTGGAATTTGGCCGAAAACCCTAACCTGTGCTATATCGATGATGTATATTTCTGTTTTTGATGAAACCCTAGTTATGTGTCTCTATCGATGATGTAATTTTTCTGAGATATAGCTTATGTGCTCATAGATATGCTGTAAATCCTTGTTTCATCTAGTTTTGATTAGGGTTTTAAGTCACTCAGTGTCGTTTTATTAATGGGGGTTGATTAGTATGGTTGTGCCTACGGAAAATATGGTTGTTCCTTTTGGTTTTGATGAGTTTTCTATCTCCCCGACTCATCCTCTATACTTGCATCCTTCTGATAATCCTGGTACATATTTGGTGAATCCGTTGTTTGACGGTTCTGGTTTTGTTGTATGGCGTAAAAACATGATGACTGCTTTATCAGCTAAGAACAAATTGGGTTTAGTTACTGGGTTAGTATCCAAACCTGCACCAAATTCCCCTTACTTTCCCTTTTATGAGAGGTGCAACCCTTTTATGAGAGGTGCAACAACATGGTTATAGCATGGATTACGAATTTTTTATCCACTGAGCTGGCAACTAGTTTTATGTGTTTTGATTCAGCCAAAGACATTGGTCTAATATAAATGAACGTTTTGGTCAGTTGAATGGTACTAAATATATTCAGATACAGAAAGAAATTAACTCTACTGTACAAGGTTCTTCTAATATCTCATCCTATTTCACTAAACTTCATACTCTTTGGGATGAGTTGAGTACTTATTATGTGGGTCCAGTGTGTACTTGTGGGGCTTTAGGGAACTTTATGGAACAACAAAAACTATTTCAGTTTCTCAGTGGCTTAAATGATGAGTACTCCCTTTGCAAGAGTAATCTACTGATGATGCCCACACTACCTTTCCTCAGTAGTTCTTATGCTATGCTACAACATGTTGAGAACCAGAATGAGACTTCCCCACCCATTCCTGGCTTCTCAAATGATTCAGCTACTTTCAATTCAGTGTCTCGGAATACTTCTTTAGGAAGAGGCTATAGCCAAAGATTCCAATTTGATCCATAGAGAAATCCTTCATTATCTGTGCCATATGATGCTAGAAGAACTATTCCTGATGGCAGAAAACAGACATGGCCTTCCTCTTCTAAATTTGACCCATCTCCTGCTTCTCTTATTTTTTGCAAATACTGCAAGAAGACTGGTCATCTTATTGACAAATGCTATAAGCTCCATGGATATCCTGCTGATTTTAAATTCATAAAAGGGAGAAGGTCTATGTCTTTTGCCCAAATTGACACCTCTCCTGCTAATCTTTCTGTATCCTTTGTGAAGATTGATGAGGATGGTTATAGATTAACAGAGCACCAGTTTTAACATTACCAACATCTCCAACACCTTCACAGTCCCAGTACCAGTGATAACAAATCTTCTTCCTCACATCAAAGGTCTCATCACCTTGTTGAGGAGTTTGCTCATTTTGCAAGTGTGTTTAATCACGCTGCTGTATTATCTACTGCATTTCATACTAGTTTAGTGTCAAATCTAGGACTAAATCCTTGGATACTTGGCTTTGGAGCTACAAATCACATGACACCTCAAAAAAATCTCCTTCATAATCTCATTCCTTTAGATTTACCCATTTGAATTAGTCGTCCAAATAGTTACAAAGTCAAGGTTGTGTCCACTGGGTTTTTAACACTCAGATCAGACATGATTTTACATAATGTTCTCTTAGTCCCCTCTTTTTATTTTAACCTCATCTCCATCCACAAGCTCCTTTCCCAACTTGAATGTACTGCTACTTTTACCAAATATAATTGTATTTTACTGGGCCCTTTTCTGAAAAAGCAGTTGGAAATTGGTAAAGCTGCACATAGGTTGTACTATTTTGCTCCTTTTGATCTTATAATCCCTTCTGTATCCTGCAGTTTTACTGATTCAACTAGCTATATTCCTCCTTCACATGGCAATAACACTGATGATTTGTTATGGCATCCAAGACTTGGTCATATTCCTTATAACAAGATGAAGTCTATTGCTTATTTAAATGGGAAAATTTCTCCTAAACAATATTTCCTTTGTGATATATGCCCTAAGGCTAGACAACATAGATTACCTTTTATCCCTAGTTCTTCTCATTCCTCTATTCCCTTTCAACTGGTTCATATTGATGTTTGGGGTCCCAATCATACCCAAACCTATAATGGCTTTAGATATTTTCTAACTTTATTAGATGATTTTACTAGATTGACTTGGACACATCTTTTATCAACTAAATCTAGTGCTTCTTGTGTTATAAAGGCTTTTGTCTCTATGGTCCAAGTGCAGTACAATCATATAGTTAAAGTTTTCAGGTCTGATAATGCTTTTGAACTGGGAAACAGTTCTGATTTACAAAAAAAAAATTCTTCTCATGGTATTCTTCACCAGACCACTATTCTACATACTCCCAAACAGAATGGAGTTGTGGAAAGGAAACACAAACACCTCTTAGAAGTATCCAGAGCATTATTGTTTCAGTCCAAACTCCCCTTGAAATACTGAGGTGAGTGTGTTTTAACTGCTACTTATCTGATCAACAGATTCCCTGTTGTACCTTAAAATCATGTCTCCTTTTGAAAAACTTCATGGATACCCTCCATCTTATGATCATTTGAGAAGTTTTAGATGTCTTGCTTATGCAGCTACCCCTGCTCCTCTTAGAGATAAACTCAAACCTAGGTCTATTACTAGTTTATTTTTAGGTTATCTTTTTGGTAAGAAAGGTTATAAGCTTCTAAATCTTTCAACTTTTTCTATTTTTTACTCCAGAGATGCTCAATTTCATGAACATATATTTCCTTACCCCACTTCTTCCCCTTCTTCTCCTTTTCCTCCACCTCCTGATTTTACTGATTATCCTCCCTCTCGTATACTTATTTATGCTCCTACTCTTTCTTTTTTTTCTCACCCTCCCCTTAGGAGGAGTTCTAGATCAACTCATCCTCATGTTCATCTTCAAGACTATGTCTGCTCCTCTGTCATTCCCTCTGCTTTGCCAGTTACCTCCAAGGTGTCTAGTGCTGACATACACATGCATGAACCACTGTTTTACCAGCAGGCTGCTTCTAGTCTTGCTTGGCAAGAAGCCATGCTACAAGAATTTAAGGCTCTTGAAGATAACCATACTTGGGATATTGTTCTTCTACCTTCTAACAAGAAGGTTATTCCTTGTAAATGGGAGTACAAGATCAAGCAAAGGTCTGATGGTACTATTGAGAGGTATAAAGCTAGGCTTGTTATAAGGGGTGATACTCAGAAGGAAGGCATTGATTATCACGAGACTTTCTCTCCTGTGGTCAAATTTACCACTGTCAAATGTCTCTTATCTCTTGCTGCTAAGCATCACTGGACTGTTTTCCAGTTGGATGTCAATAATGCTTTCCTTCATGGTAATCTCAATGAAGATGTATACATGAAAGTTCCCCTTGGCCTTGTTATTTCTTTCTCTTCTTCTTGTGCAACTCTTTTGGCTTGCAAACTCAGGAAATCCTTATATGGCCTCAAACAGGCATCCAGACAGTGGTTCTCCAAGCTGTATGAAGCCTTATTGTCTAGAGGCTACATTGCTAGCAAAAATGATTATTCTCTTTTCACTAAATCTGTTGATGCTTCTTTGGTTATTCTGGTGGTTTATGTTGATGATATTCTGTTGGTTGGGTCGAATCTTGATGAAATAAACAGTCTAAAGTCTTTCCTTGATCATCAATTCAAGAATAAATACTTAGGCCTTGTTCACTATTTTTTAGGGTTGGAAATCATTTCTTATGATGATGGTTATCTTATGCATCAGCATAAATACACTTCTGACCTGCTTGATGAGTTCCACTGCTCTCACTTCACTCCTGTTGCTTCCCCTTTGGAACCCTCAGTGAAGCTGGTTCCTGATATAGGTGATCTTTTACCTGATCCTTCTGTGTACAGGAGACTGGTTGGCAAACTCAATTTTTTACAACACACCAGACCTGATATTTCTTTTGTTGTACAACATCTAAGTCAATTCTTGCAGTCCCCTTGTGTAGCTCATATGAAAGCTGGGATCCATGTTCTCCGGTATTTGCTTAAAGCCCCAAATCAAGGCATTTTTTCCCAGCTTCCCCCACTTTCTCTATTTCTGCTTTCATTGATTCTGACTGGGCTGCTTGTCCTCTTTCGCGGAAGTCTATCACTGGTTATTATGTGTTTTTTGGTGGGTGTCCCATCTCTTGGAAAAGTAAGAAGCAGCCTACCATTGCCCTTTCTTCAGCTGAGGCTGTATATAGAGCATTACGCAAAGTGGTTATTGAGGTTGTTTGGCTTATACATTTGTTTGCTGATTTGGGTCTTCATATTTCTTCTCTTGTTCCTATTTACTGTGACAGCCAGGCTGCTCTTCATATTGCCAAGAACCCTGTTTTCCATGAACGGACGAAGCACATTGAGATCGATTGTCACTATGTTCGTGATTGTCTTGCTGCTTGTCTTATTTCCTTACATCATGTTAATTCTGCTGATCAGATTGCTGATATCATGACCAAGTCTCTCAGTGGCCCTCTTCATCATCATTTTCTATCCAAGCTGAGAGTGCACACACCCTCCAGCTTGAGGGGGTTGTTAATGGAGGCCCACTCACTAATACCCAAGCCCAATAGTAGTTAGAAACCGAAAGCCCAATTGTATTTTTCAATCTCATTAATGTGTAAATATAAAAGGACAAGGGTCCTTCTAGACGGTTCAGTTTTTAGGAAATGTAAAAAGATATTTTCCATTGTTTCTCTTTCCCTTTTCAGTATATGATAGTTAGGTTTGGGTGTTGCATTTTGATGGCGATCTCGAGCTATGTAGCTCAAACATCTTCCTCTGTAGGAGGCTCAGTATTTTGCCTCACTGAAGGGCTTACTTTGATCATATACATCTGCACATTAGTACCCTTGTCCTTCTGCAGAGTGTGAGCATCTACGATCTTCAACCTTGGTTCCACTCCTTGCAACAAATGTTTCTTACCTTCAAACTCAAATTCCATCCTCAATTGTCTGAAGTTGAATAGAATGTCACCCAAGGTGCTCAACCAATGGATGCCAAGAACTATGTCACTCGTGCCCAAGGGAAGTAAAAGAAAATCTGCCTTGAATATTGTCCCTTGCAGCAACCACTCCAAGCCTTTGCAACATCTATTCACTTGTACCGAGTTACCATCAGCCACACTATCCACTAGTATGCTAAGGCTTCTCTGCTGACAATATCCAACAACTTTTAAGGTTTTGAACCCTTGAATACCAGTAAGATCTTGTAATGAGATCTCACAGTGTCCGATGAAGTTATTTGTAGCTTCCCAGCTTACCACATCTTCTATATCACTTTCATCTTCCAGTAGTTCTAGGAGATAAACCCCAGCTTTATTCTTACAAACATGACCAGGTAAAAACTTCTCATCATAAAGATAACAAAGACCTTTGGCCCACTTGTCACTCAACTCAGCTGGAGTAAGCCTCCTCCTCTTATTTTTATCATCCGTTAATCTGGGAAGGTGATTAACTGGTGCAGTTATTGCCCTTTGAGCAGGCACAAAATAGTTTACTGAACCCTTGATCACCTTAGACTGCTTAAGGAAAATTGATTCCTGCAATCTAGCTAAGTGGTAGGCCTGGGGCAAGGAATAAGGCCTATGAACACGTACAGCATCCCCTAACTCAGGTTTGAGCACATTGAGAAAAATACTAATGGCATGAGCAGTTTCAAGGTTTAATCTAGTCATTGCTCTATCAAATGCCTCCTGAAACACTGCTACTCCACCGGTCTGTTTAAGTCTCAGTAAATCCCCTAGTAGATCATCAAACTCTGCCCCGAATCTATCCGACAAAGCTGATAAGTAATCCTCCCAGCTCAGAGGAGGGAAGTGTTGGCGACTACGCATGTATGCTTGATGCCATTGTAATGCGATGTCATCAAAATGAATGGAAGCAACTGTCACCTTTTGATGGGGTTGAACCTCATCTAATGAAAAAAATTGTTCTACCTTGTACCACCAATCCTGAAAATTCTTACCATTGAATCGAGGGAACTCAATTCGAGACAGTCGTGTGAGAGTTTGAGAAGTGGGATTTGGAGGATGAGGCGCATAATTTTGACGGGGAGTATAAGGTGGAATTTGTTGCTGAAAATAGGTTACTTGAAAGGAAACATAACCATTGGGGAAGGGCATAATCGTAGGGCTCTATAACTGGGGAATTTGGGTAGTAGTGGTGTGTACGAATTGAGGACTTGAAGTGACGGATATGGTCTGGGTTGGAACTGAGCTCGAATTTGGTTGGGTTGGACGAGGAAATTGAGCATGATTACCTTGAGGTTGGCTAACAATGAGGCACGTTGAGGGGGGTATAGATGTAACGCCCCGAAAAACGGGTCCCGGAGCGTCACACGGTGCTTGAGGCTACGAGTAGCCCCAAGCTAACCCTTTGAGCCATTTTCATTCAGTTCAACACAAATCAACGGGGTTGCCATAAATAACCCTCAAATATCAACAGAGTAATCATCGTCCAAGAATAAAAGAATTTCAGAAAGATAACAAAATACGACTTATTAGTCAACTCCCAACATCTATACTAGTCTGACAAGCCTCTAAGAAAATCAATAAAACCAGCGAGCCATTGAGACATGCCACAACTGACTCATACTCAGTTATCAAATGTAAGCGATTCCGTGAAACCAACATCAGACATCACGTCCTCAGAACATGAGGACTCACCACAACAGAGGATGTAGAACAGCGTGCCCGAAGAATCACTGTCGAACCTGAAACTGAGCACCTGAACCTACATTACGAGAAAATGCAGCCCACATCCGAAGATGTGGGTCAGTACCATGGAAAGGAACCGAGTATATGGAGGTGTATGCAGTTGTATAAACATCAGCATCATAAATATTTATAAGAAATATGCAAGATGTATGAAAGACTCACATAGCCCGAAGAAAATCATCATAATCATGAGAGGATGAAATAAGTATAATAACACATGTGAGTCATCATAGAATTTGTCAATCACTTTCAGTTCATCAAGAATATCAATTCTCATAATGTAAATATCATGTAAATCTTTCGAAAGAATAACTTTCACAATTCCACTTTCAAATCACTTCACCATTCACCATAGACACAAGGAAACACACACACACTGGGAGATCCTATAACCGACATAAACCATGTGAGCTACATGGAGTCCAACGTACAACCCACGTTGGGGAGAGCCGTCCTATCCTTGCCAACGAAGTAGGACTATCGATATCAAATCCACACAAACTAGTGATCACTATATAAATCAGCCTCAGGCTCACTCCTACGAGGGCACGTAGTTCTAGGGAAGTAAGGTCGTCTTATACATCCCACTCGGTGCTAAAGATTTCTCCCGAACTTAGCTCAGATCATTTCAAAGACAATCCACAACAAAATAATTTCAGTAATATATAAATATACATCGGGAGCCATCATGCTTCCCATCTATCAAAATCAACCACGTTGTGGATTTCTTTCACATTCGAGTTCAAAACAATTCCATTAAGACCAAAAGGTCAAATCATTCAAAATATCTCAAATATTCAACATCAACGTGCTTAGAACACACTTTCTCAAAAAAACACAATTTTTAATGGGGATTCACGACCCAAATATCAAAATCATGATAAATATCGTTCAAGATTCATGCTTTATATCTCCACACATGTAAATTCATCTTTCAAAATCATAAACATCAAGATTTCATAATAATCATCATAAGATATGGGTTCATGCTTCAAATTCGTAAAAATCAAATAAAAATCATGCCTTTGTAAAGAAAATTACTTTTGGGCACAAGAACGAAAGAGAGTTCTTGTTGAAAAATCCCACATACCTTGAATGATGAACTTTAGATCGATACTCATTTTTGAGATGTTAATCGTGCCTTTGAATGATGGTTCTTGGAGTTCTTGAACTAGGAACTTGGAATCTTGAATAAATTTGCAGAATTAATGGTGAACTTTGGAGGTTCTTAAAGTTGGATGTAGGAGCTTAGTGTTTTCTTTTTAAGGGAATTTGATGAAATATAACATATAATGCTTCAAATAGTCTTTAATATAGGGTTTGGACGGATTTTGGGTGAGGGGAAATGACTAAACCCCCCCCCCCCCAAAAATCAAATAATTCTCGAATTTGTCCTTTGGTGGACTGATTTGATAGTTTGAAGTAGATCAACCATAACGTTTTACTCCAATATCCAAATTGGATGAAACCAATTTCATTAGAAAGAGGACTCTCATATCTTTCTGTTGATATATAGTATCTCACCCAGATCATTGTGTACGAGGAGTTATGATCGTTTGAAATTGACCCAAAAATTTGCTTTTGATAGGCTGAAGTAGATCGGCCATAACTTTTTGCTCCGATAGACAAATTGGATGAAACCAATTTCACTGGAAAGAGGACCCGCAGAGCTTTCCGTTGATATATAGTAGATCACCCAGATCATTATGTACAAGGAGTTATGATCATTTAAAGTTGGAGCAAAAATACGTCAGGCCTCAGTACTTTTTCCTGCACGTTTTACTGTTCACTATTATTCATGGTTCGATCGGAATGTTCATAACTCGTCGCTCGGGTGTCCGTTTTGGATGATCCACATATCGTTGAAAATATTATTCGATACTCTACGCAATGGTGGGTCATAATCTAAGACATTCCGCACGAAAAATTTATAATAAATTCTAGAAGATAGAACCCAACACGTTTACGCACAAAATTTCAACAAAAAAATTTTCGGGGTATTACATCATCCCCCGTTGGAAACATTTGTCCTCGAATGACGCTAGACATGCCAAGATTAGATCGGGAATAGAGCATACAGCTGAAACCATTCGTTAGATTCATCACCACATCGTTTCTCACTCCGAATGCAACATAGAATGCATAAATTCAAGAAACTACAGCTGAACACATAATAAATGACAGTTGAACTGCTGCAACTTTTATCAAAAGTGCATGATTTAGGAAAGAACGGTACCTTCGGCTTGATCGGAGTTCGCGTAAAATAGGTGCGGGTACTTGGATCGCATATCCGCCTCAGCATCCCAAGTTGCACCCTCAACAGATTGGTTTCGCCACAACACCTTGACCAAGGAAACTTCTTTGGTCCTTAGTCTTCGGACACTGAAATCAAGAATCTCAACAGGAATCTCATCAAAAGAAAGATTTTCTTGAATGTCGGCACTCACAGAGGAATCCACTACCACAGCATCGGTAATATGTTTTCTAAGCATGGAGACATGGAATATTGGATGAACAGAGGACAACTCGGAAGACAACTCCACCTCATAAGCTACTTACCAACACGGCTAAGAATTTTGTAAGGACCAACATAAAGGGGACTAAACTTCCCTTTCTTTCCGAATCTCTTCACCCCCCCTATTGGGTGAAATTTTCAGATACACTAGGTCACCAACTTCAAACTCAAGGTCTCTCCTTTTAACATCCGCATATGACTTTTGACGACTCTGTGCAGTTTTCAACCTTTCCCTAATCAACTTAACTTTTTCCATAGCCTCAAATACCGAATCAGGACCACTCACAGCCGCTTCAACCACCTCGAACCAAACTATGGGTGATCTATACTTCCTCCCATATAAGGCTTCAAACGGAGCCATGCCAATACTAGAGTGGAAACTGTTATTGTAAGCAAATTCTATCAACGGTAAGTGATCATCCCAACTTCCCTTAAAGTCAAGTGCACAAGCTCTCAACATATCCTCTAAGGTCTGGATGGTCCGCTCAACCTGACCATCGGTCTGTGGATGAAAAGCAGAACTCAAAATCACTTGGGTACCAAGACCCTTCTGAAAAGCTTTCCAAAATTACGAAGTGAAAGTAAACTGAGTACCCCTATCCGAAATGATAGACAAGGAAACTCCATGCAGTCTGACTAGCTCTTGGATATACAATCTAGCGTAATCCTCAGCAGTATATGAAGTATGAACAGGCAAGAATTGAGCAGACTTAGTCAACCTATCAACCACAACCCAAATGGAATCATGATGGCATCGGGAAGGAGGTAAACCAATCACGAAGTCCATATTTATCTCTTCCCACTTCCAGGTGGAAATACTAAACTCTTGCATCATACCACCAGGTCTTTGGTGTTCAACCTTAACCTGTTGGCATGTTGCACACTTAGCTACAAACGCTGCTATATCTTTTTTCATGCCACTCCACCAATAGATTTCCCACAAGTCTCGGTACATCTTGGTGGCACCAGGATGAATAGAATATCGCGCCCCGTGCGCTTCAGCCATAATCCTGTCTCAGATCATCAACATTCGGGATACACAATCTACCCTGCAATCTCAACACACCATCTCCTCCTTTGGGGAAAACCTCTACTTTTTGGTCCTTGACTGACTACTTCAGTCTGACCAAACTAGCATCTAAGTATTGCTTTTCCTTCACTTCCGAAACCAAGGAGGATTCGGAACTACTCTGAACCCCTATACTACCTTCAGCAGAGTCAAACAACCTAACCCCCAATCTAGCCAAACGATGTACATCATGAGCCAACTCTTTCTTACCTTCTACCACATGCGAAACACTACCTATGGACACTCTACTTAGGGCATCCGCCACAACATTGGCCTTGCCCGGATGGTACAGCACACTCATATCATAGTCCTTTAACAATTCTAACCATCGTCTCTGCCTAAGATTCAATTCTCTTTGGGTAAACACATACTGCAGACTCTTATGACCAGTGAAAACATCAACATGGACACCATACAAATAATGTCTCCAGATTTTCAAAGCAAACTTAACAACAGCCAACTCAAGGTCATGGGTGGGGTAATTTTTCTCATGGGGTTTCAACTGTCTAGAAGCATAAGCTATCACCTTACCCTTCTGCATCAATACGCAACCCAACCCAACTCTCGAAGCATCACAGTACACCACAAAACCATCAACACCATCAGGCAAAGCCAAAACAGGGGCTGAAGTGAGTCGAGTCTTCAACTCCTGAAAACTCTTCTCACAAGATTTGGACCACAAGAACTTCACTTTCTTTTGGGTCAACCGAGTCATTGGAGACGCTATAGAGGAGAAACCCTCAACAAAACGGCGGTAATAGCCAGCTAAACCCAAGAAACTTCGGATATCAGTCAGAGAAATAGGTCTAGGCCAATTTCTAACAGCTTTGGTCTTTTGGGGATCAACTCTAATACCCTCGGAAGAAATGATATGACCCAGAAAAGCAACTGACCTTAGCCAAAACTCACACTTACTGAACTTGGCAAACAACTTGTGATCTCTAAGGGTTTGCAAGATAGTTCGGAGATGATCAGAATGTTCATCCTCACTACGGGAGTACACCAGTATATCATCGATGAACATTATGACAAACATATCCAGATATGGTCTGAACACTCGATTCATGAGGTCCATGAAACCTGCTGGGGCATTAGTTAACCCGAAAGACATAACAAGAAACTCAAAATGGCCATAACGAGTTCGGAAAGCGGTTTTCAGGATGTCACACTCCCTAACTTTGAGTTGATGATAGCCGGAACGAAGGTCTATCTTTGAGAAATAACTTGCACCTTGCAATTGGTCAAACAAATCATCTATTCTCGGAAGGGGATACTTATTTTTTACGGTGACTTTATTCAGTTAGCGGTAATCAATGCACATACGCAAAGAGCCATATTTCTTTCTTACAAACAACACAGGAGCACCCCAAGGATCTAGTAGATCTTTGAGTTGCTCTTTCAACTCCTTAAGTTCTGCAGGGACCATACGGTAAGGAGGAATAGAAATGGGCTGAGTATCGGGAAGAAGATCAATCCCGAACTCTATCTCTCTATCAGGAGGTATCCCTGGGAGATCATTCGGAAAGACATAAGAAAACTCATTGACGACGTTAATAGACAGGAGAGTTGGAATCTCAAACATAGTGTCTTTGACTCTAACCAAATGGTAAATACACCCCTTGGAAATAAGCTTTCTAGCTTTGAGGTAAGAGATAAAATGACTCTTAGGTGACACAGAATTCCCAGACCACTCAAACACGGATGCACCCGGAAACTGAAACTTGACCACTCAGGTCCGACAATCAATAGAGGCATAAGAAGAATACAGCCAGTCCATACCCAGAATCACAGCAAAATCTACCATGTCTAACTCAATCAGATCAGCCAACAAGACTCTATGAAGAACGGTAACAGGACATTTTTTATACACTTTCTGGGCAACAATCGAATCACCCACTGGGGTAGAAACTAGGATAGGCTCAGGAATAATCTCAGGACTCATTTCAAAATTCACAGCAATCAAAGGTGTGACATATGAGAAACTGGATCCAGGATCCAACAAAGCATACACATCAAACTGAAATATACGAAGCATACCAGTAACAACATCGGGAGAGTCCTCCTATTCCTGGCGGGACGGTAAAGCATAGAATCTATTCTGGCGCCGCCCGCCAGCATTGCTAGAAGAGGCGCCCTGAGCTGGGGCTGGGCGAGTCGCTAGAACTGGAGCACTAACAGTCTAAGTCTGGGTCTGAGGGCGATAGTCACGACACCCTTGTCCATCCTGTGGACAATCTCTAACTCTGTGACCTGTGTCACCACACCGAAAACAACCCCTCTTCTCACCCTAACACTCACCCGAATGAGCCCTACCACACTTAGGACACAGGGGACGATTTGGCTTACCGCATCACTCTACCGGGACCTGGATGCATATGACCTTCTACCTTGCTCCTGCCTACCTCTAGGCACGGGAGCATTAGCAGATGACGATGCTGGCATAGACGAACGATCCTGATACTGAGGGCGACTCCCTCCCTGCGATTAGTCTGACCCTGTACGTGCTGCTCGGACCTAGCTCTCTTATTCCCTCTCATTCTATCTCTCTCCTTAATCTTGTCTGCCTCAATCTGTTGGGCATGAGTCATCAGCCTAGAAAGATTCATCTCACTATTCAACATAGCAGACCTACACTCCCTAACCACATAACTAGACACTCCAGTCACAAACTTACTCATACTAGCCCGATTATCAGCCACTAAGTCAGGAGCATACTTGGCCAACTGATTGAACTTTAGACGGTACTCCCTAACAGTCATAGAGCCCTATCGCAGGTTCATAAACTCTTCCACCTTCGCCTCCCTCATCTCCAAAGGGAAAAACTTATCCAGCAATGCATCTTGGAACTCTTGCCAAGTTGTAGGGACAGCTCCCTCACCTCTACCTTTCCTCCAAGCAAAAACCCAGTCATAAGCAAGATCTTTCAACCTATATGCAGCCAAATCCACACTATGTTCCTCAGATACATGCATCACCTGAGTAATCTTCCGCACCTCCTCTAAAAACAACCGTGGATCCTCATCAGACTTGGACCCATAGAATTCTGACGGATTCATCCGCATGAAGTCACGGATCCTGGCAGCAGTTGAATCACCTCCCTGCTGCTGTGGAGCCGGGGTCGGGTTGGCCTGAACATTTGCAGTAATAGCTTGGGCCAGCGCCTGAAAGGCTGATCGAAATTCAGCATGAGACACGTTTTCATTCAATGGGTCAGCGGGTTGAGGTCGCTGACCATCATTATTTCTTCTCGCTCGACATGGAGGCATATTTCTGAAAGAGGAGAGCACAAATCAATAGCAGAGAGACATTTTAAGCACGATCGACTTCTGAAAGAAAGAATCACACTTTTTCCTAAAACATCTTGTAGCCTCTTGCTCATAGATGTGGCGCTCTACACACCGATGATCAAGACTCTACTTAACGCAGCTTGTCAGACTCCCTAGGACACCTTAAAACCTTAGGCTCTGATACCAAGTTTGTAACGCCCCGGAAAACGGGTCCCGGAGCGTCACACGGTGCTTGAGGCTACGAGTAGCCCCAAGCTAACCCTTTGAGCCATTTTCATTCAGTTCAACACAAATCAACGGGGTTTCCATAAATAACCCTCAAATATCAACAGAGTAATCATCGTCCAAGAATAAAAGAATTTCAGAAAGATAACAAAATACGACTTATTAGTCAACTCCCAACATCTATACTAGTCTGACAAGCCTCTAAGAAAATCAATAAAACCAACGAGCCATTGAGACATGCCACAACTGACTCATACTCAGTTATCAAATGTAAACGATTCCGTGAAACCAACATCAGGACTCACCACAACAGAGGATGTAGAACAGCGTGCCCGAAGAATCACTGTCGAACCTGAAACTGAGCACCTGAACCTACACTCCGAGAAAATGCAACCCACATCCGAAGATGTGGGTCAGTACCATGAAAAGGAACCGAGTATATGGAGGTGTATGCAGTTGTATAAACATCATCATCATAAATATTTATAAGAAATATGCAAGATGTATGAAAGACTCACATAGCCCGAAGAAAATCATCATAATCATGATTGGATGAAATAAGTATAATAACACATGTGAGTCATCATAGAATTTGTCAATCACTTTCAGTTCATCAAGAATATCAATTCTCATAATATAAATATCATTTAAATCTTTCGAAAGAATAACTTTCACAATTCCACTTTCAAATCACTTCACCATTCACTATAGACACAAGGAAACACACACACTGGGAGATCCTATAACCGACATAAACCATGTGAGCTACATGGAGTCCAACGTACAACCCACGTTGGGGAGAGTCGTCTTATCCTTGCCATCGAAGTAGGACTATCGATATCAAATCCACACAAACTAGTGATCACTATATAAATCAGCCTCAGGCTCACTCCTACGGGGGCACGTAGTTCTAGGGAAGTAAGGTCGCTTTATACCTCCCACTCGGTGCTAAAGATTTCTCCCGAACTTAGCTCAGATCATTTCAAAGACAATCCACAACAAAATAATTTCAGTAATATATAAATATACATCGGGAGCCATCATGCTTCCCATCTATCAAAATCAACCACGTTGTGGATTTCTTTCACATTCGAGTTCAAAACAATTCCATTAAGACCAAAAGGTCAAATAATTCAAAATATCTCAAATATTCAACATCAACATGCTTATAACACACACTTTCTCAAAAAAACACAATTTCCAATGGGGATTCAAGACCCAAAATATCAAAATCATGATAAATATCGTTCAAGATTCATGCTTTATATCTCCACACATGTAAATTCATCTTTCAAAATCATAAACATCAAGATTTCATAATAATCATCATAAGATATGGGTTCATGCTTCAAATTCGTAAAAATCAAATAAAAATCATGCCTTTGTAAAGAAAATTACTTTTGGGCACAAGAACGAAAGAGAGTTCTTGTTGAAAAACCCCACATACCTTGAATGATGAACTTTAGATCGATACTCATTTTTGAGATGTTAATCGTGCCTTTGAATGATGGTTCTTGGAGTTCTTGAACTAGGAACTTGGAATCTTGAATAAATTTGCAGAATTAATGGTGAACTTTGGAGGTTCTTAAAGTTGGATGTAGGAGCTTAGTGTTTTCTTTTTAAGGGAATTTGATGAAATATAACATATAATGCTTCAAATAGTCTTTAATATAGGGTTTGGAAGGATTTTGGGTGAGGGGGAATGACCAAAACGCACCTAAAAATCAAATAATTCTCGAATCTGTCCTTTGGTGGACTATTTTGATAGTTTGAAGTAGATCAACCATAACGTTTTACTCCGATATCCAAATTGGATGAAACCAATTTCATTAGAAAGAGGACTCTCATATCTTTCCGTTGATATATAGTATCTCACCCAGATCATTGTGTACGAGGAGTTATGATCATTTGAAATTGACCCAAAAATTTGTTTTTGATAGGCTGAAGTAGATCGACCATAACTTTTTGCTTCGATAGACAAATTGGATGAAACCAATTTCATTGGAAAGAGACTCGCAGAGCTTTCCGTCGATATATAATAGATCACCCAGATCATTATATACAAGGAGTTATGATCGTTTAAAGTTGGAGCAAAAATACGCCAGGCCCCAGTACTTTTTCCTGCACGTTTTACTGTTCACTACTATTCACGATTCGATCGAAATGTTCATAACTCGTCGCTCGGGTGTCCGTTTTGGATGATCCACATATCGTTGGAAAGCTTATTCAATACTCTACACAATGATGGGTCATAATCTAAGACATTTCGCACGAAAAAATTATAATTCATTCTATAAGATAGAACCCAACACATTTACGCACAAAATTTCAACGAAAAATTTCCCGGGGTATTACAATAGAACTGCGACTGGTGAGACTAGGTAAAGACAATGGTCCTTCGGTCGGAGAATAGAGCTCTCTCCTAGCCGAATTAGTCTCGATTGGGCTCGTTGGTTTCTCCTGTGCCTTTATTACTTCAATCGAATCTCTGAGACTGCGAAAGGACTGCTCATGGATATCTTTCAGTTGATTCTGCCTCACTGAAACATTCGCCATGTTGATCGCAATCCGATCCAAACGATTCAACACTTCCTTCATCTCGAAAGTCATAACTGTACCCACAAGGTAAAGAAAATTCTCTGATACCACTGGTGCACTTGCAGAAAATAAAAGGGAATTGTAGAGAAATGAAGAGAAAATAGGAAAGTGCTAACAATACTTCATTCATGCTCTTCACAGTCATTACATGTGACTTATATCCCACTCTCCGTAACTAACAAGGGCCTAAATGCAATTACTGAATAATGAAATAATAAAACATTGAGGGACTTAATAGTAAAGATAGAAAGAGGACAAGTAACTTATAACTAACTCGACCAGCGTATTCTACTTGACTTGCATCATGAGGCCGTAACTTGGATTTTTCACCCGATAGAGTGCCATGAGTGGTAGTGGCCTGGACTCGTGAAGGATGCCGCTATGACCAACTGATGCCTGGACTCGGGACTTTCAGTCGTAATAAGCCCACAAAAAGAATACAATTATGAGATATATGCCATGACAAATTTGGCCAGACGGGTGCCCGGTGTGGAAGCCTGGATCTAAACACGCGGCACCAGCCGTGATCAACGAGGTCTTAGGCGCTAAAGCGAGGCGATTGTTTTTAACCTATTGAGTTCCTGAGGGTCCTAGTAATGGTTTATCAGCTAAATGGTCTCTAAAAAAAGAGCAGCTCGGTGCACTAAAGCTCCCGCAATGCACAGGGTCCAGGGAAGGGCCCCACAACAACCATTTAGTATATAGCTAAATGGTCTGTCCCACCTAAAATAAGCTAGTGTTTTGGGTTGGGTTATCCTATTTAGTATATAGCCATTATGGTATTTCTTCTTCTATTTTCCCTTTTTTGCAAACGGCAAACCTCCCATAGGGTGCTAATTACTGCACATAGACACCATCATTGATTCATATGATTCCCAAGTTTTTGATATATGTCTGAAATTGGATTGCAGTCTTTGCATTGATTGGAAAGGAGGAAGGTATCAAAAGATATTAGAAAGGAATTCTTCCACAGGTATTCACTCCATTTTCCCACCGATTCAAGTTTCTAGTCAATTCTTAGCAGTTGCTTTTTTAGGCATCTAGTTGATTATGTTCTGATAATGGTTTGGGTGATACAGATCATACCTTATAGTGTAGTGAAGTTATTAGCTCATGAAACCTTCAAGGTAATGAAAGAAACATCTTTGGAGGGAACTTCAACACTGGTTTGTTGGTTTGGCCAGAATAAAGTTGATATCACACTTCCTATTTTCAGAAATTTCTTCAAGGATAGGGAGCTTTCTGTCATTGGAAGACTAGCAGCAGGTGCTTGTGCTGGCATGACTTCTTCTTTTGTAAGTTTGCATTATGTGAAAACCAAATACTATTTTCTAAGAAGTAATCCATTTGGCATATAATTTTTGCGATTATGTTTGCACAAGTGAAATAAACCTGGCAGAAACTTGGTGCTTATTGTCATCTCAGTAATGTTACTGATCTGAATACTGTGGTTTGCTTTATAAGATTTATTTGAAACTTGAATCCTACCATTTGATCTCTCTCTCTCTCTCCCTCCCTCCCTTTTCCTTGCAGGGGTGGAAATGAGGGGGCATGCAGTATCTCAATTATTCATATTCCTGTTCTTGTTTTTTGGGTTAAATTTTAGTCTCTTTTCATCTGTCACCAAGAGAGTTAACTTGTTGATTTGTTTTCAGGTAACCTACCCACTAGATGTTCTCACGTTGAGATTAGCAGTAGACCCTGGGTATAAAACGATGAGTGCGATAAGAATTGGATAACTCAGAATTTATGACACCAGGACATATTTGAATCGCATTTTATATTATATCAGGTTGCTTTAAACATGCTGAAAGATGAAAGTGTTGCACCTTTTATAATGGCCTCTGGCCCTCTCTCATTGGAATATCCATGTATCAGTGTGAAGTTTTGTGTTTTTGACTTGTAAGCCTATGTTCTTTTTGAAGATCTTTTTTCTATACAGGGTCGTGGTGTTACTGTAACCTAAATGACACCTCTCTGAATGTTAGGACTTTCTTTTTTGGGTGTAAAGAAGAGGGTATAGAGGATGCTGAACAAATTTTAGATTTTGTATAGGTTTTTGTGTAACAAGTTTTTGTTTTAGCTTTGAGCCAACTGCAAATCGGTTTGATGGTAGCCAGCATTGCCTTAATGCTGTTGAATACAACATTACTTTTCTAAAAAAAAAAATAGCACATGTTTGCGTAAAACCAAAGCATGATAAAATACAATTAGACAATCAGGGATACATTGAACATCATCACTGTATGCTCGCTCATCTAATAAGCAGAATCGGAGTGATAAGTTCACTAAGCCCATTTACACTTTTTAAGGGTTTTGAGAACAGTTTTATACCAGATAGTGTATTTGTCACTCTTCAAAGCCAGAACAGCCTACTGCTAATGCACCATGAGTCTTCTACCGCAATTAAGACAAGAAAGCAAAGAATTCTTAGCTTAACCCATTTACAAAAGCCAGATTATCCCAAATCAACCAAAGACAGACAGATATAGAAAGAGATTCTTGCCATCTTTTTGTAGCAACCGTGGTGAATTTAATCAAAGTTTAGCAAAATTAAAATCCCCCATTCAACCACCAGAGTTCAGGAATTTGCCCTCTGTCAATGAAACCATCTATCTCTAGAATACAAAAAAGTAAAACAAAAAGATCTACTTCAGTATGTCTCCAAGACTCCAACTATACACTTATCACGACACGTTGACTTATAAACAAAATAAAAGTTTCAAGACCATTAAAAAATCAAAAGTACAATGAAATAGTCTACAATATCATCCGTACGTAGAAATGAAATTCAAGTATCTCTTTATGATGAAGCCAATCAACAACTAAGACACTTGAAGAGAGATTTCAGTAGACATGCTTAGGCGCAGACACAAGGTCACGAAATATAACCAATCGACTGACAAGAAAAAAGATCACCAAGTTAGTTTTACGCAACAAGACTTGATTGGGTCATTCTCCCTTTTAAATATTTTCACATGTACAAGGAAGTACGTGCATTCCTCGACTTTCTTTCTAGCTTTTATTTTTATCATTACTTTAGCATCATCATTTTTAATATCAGTATGTTATAAAAACTCTCTGATTATTTGGTCATTTCAAGCTCTAATTTTTACATGCTTGTTAGGAAAGGGCTGGTGTTATATTAGCTAAAAGGAGATGAGGAAAAACAAACGATGTGATACTAGACCAAGGAAGCGGTAATGTAGGGTTAATCAATTAATACGACTTAACCGCTTGAAAATATCCAGTAATAGAAACACTCACTCTACTTAATTACAATGTACAATGGAAAATACAGAATAAGAAGTCATTAGGGACAGCAAGAATGAGGATGAGAGCTTACACCCAAGAGAATGGAGATGAGGTATCAGACTCTTTACTCAACAATATGCATGCCTTTCTTTGCCCCAAACTCTGCTATTCTTTGCATCTCACATGCTTTACATGGGAAAATACGTCCACTGGGTTCGTAACAACCTTTCACTAGAAGCATAAAGCAAGAGACTAAATACGATAATAGCTAATTATGATCATATACTACAACAAGATACCCAGTATATTCCCCCAAAGTGGGGTCTGACAAATGCTTTCATTGAGAGTCGAACTCAAGACCTCCCGCTTACAAAACAGGTGCTCTAACCAACTGAGCTATGAAAGCTGTTAAGTATTTAGTGGGAAAAGATCCTAAGACCTTTAGGAAAATAACTCAACTGCTATTATAATCATATCTATAATTAATAAAAGTAACAACTATAAGTTCAAATAATAGTGAAAATTGTGGGAAGTATGTAGAGAGTAACATGGAGCTAAACAGCATCTCGGTTATTTCTCAAGAGAACTAACTTGATACTTACATGGATTCACGAAACTGAAGAAGCATAAGATATTTTACCTATAGTATGAGATATGAAGAAAATTTAGGTCTCTCCAATGCCAAGGTAGAAACTACCTTGACACTGAGAGAACCTTTCAACATCTCACAGCACTGAGATTGACAACATTCAACTTGTCTAATTAAATCCAGAAGCATTTCACCTTAAGGAAGTTTCACTTGAAGGCTAATTCTGGAAACAAAAAAAAGTAATAGAATAAGCACAAAACAAATGATCCCAAAAAGAAAGCCAGCATCAGTGAAACCAAAGATAAGCAAATCACCTCCTTCTCTAGTTCGTAGATAGTATCCGACTCAACTCTAGCAGAAGTCTCAGACGCACATTTCCTTATTCTTTCAGCCCAAGCCTGAAAAAGCTCCATATGTGAGATTATAAAGTGAACCCATTCTATTTCTGAAGATTTGAGGCAGCAAATGACAATTCACCACAAGTGAATAATCACATAATACAAAGCTACCCTTTGAAATAATTAACAATTCTACCAGCATAAAGACACAAAGTTGATAGACATTTGAAAAAGCAAAAGGTGATTCCGATAGCAGTTGCCGTACATCCAAGGCATCTCAAGTGACCGTGTGTCACTTCCAGTTGCATATGTAAATGCGGTGCACTTCATGGGTTCCAGAGGTAATTCTAAATTGAATTTGAATTGTGTCCTTAAATGCAATTCAATTATGCTAAAATGAATCAATGCTGAAACCACATCAAAAGGGCATATAGTTCACGTCTTTTCCTTTTGACAGGTGAAAAGCATAATGTACTTACCAATTCCTTTTTCTTTAGTAGATAGACATTTGAAGAAAAATCTTTTGAAGATTAAACTATCTGCACTCTAACATGCACTTTTGGAAAATGGAGACCATCTCCAAAGCTAATTTCCTTCCTAAGTGGATTATCCACTGAATCAGGACATCACTCACCATTATTTTTATTTTTTCTGATAAGGCTGAATCTTTCATCAGATATCCTTACATCGTCCAGTAAGTCTGTACAGGATTGATTGCTTATTGTATGTAGAGGGCGCAAATCTGTATGATCTTTCTATAACAGGCCAATCCTACTCAAATCAAATTCATCATCTTTTGCTCATATCATCCTTGAAGGAAGAGAATATATAAAAGAAAAAAAAGAGAAGCGTAAAAACTGCAGTGACCAACCCCATAACCCAACACCACTATCTGATGTTGCTCCTATTGTTGTTGATGTTGTAGCACCAGTTCCTTCTCCCACAGTGATTGATCCTACCTCGGTTGTTTCTGCTGATCATCCACCTCTCAACTTATACCCCTAAGAAGGTCCTAGAGACTCACTCAGGGACCCCTTCGGCACTCAGATTATATGACTAAGCAGTCCACAACTTCAATATTGTATCCCATTGCCAATTATCTATCTATCTATCTTATACTGGTCTTCATCCCTCTGATCAGGCCTATTTGGGTGTTCTTTCTTCCATTTCAGAACCTACCTCTTACCATACAGCTGTTCAGCCATGAATTCTGAACTTTAAGTTCTTCACAATAAATCATACATGGGAGTTGGTTCCTTTACAGCCAAGGCAGACTGCCATAGGCTGCATATGGGTGTATAAGGTCAAACTTAAGGCTAAATAATGGTGAGGTGGAAAGGTTCAACGCTACATCGGTAGTCAAAAAGGTCAACTATATAATCAATAAAAAGGCCTGAACTACCATGAGACTGTCACGACCCGATTTTCAAGTCATGATGGCACCTACCACATCCCGGAGCTATTGCAATGGGTTACCTAGGTAAGAACGTCTAACTTGGACCTTATATGTGAACACAACATATAACAACATTTCACAACTAAGGACAAACGATATTCAAACACAAATCCCACGACCTGATAGTATTAATACAAGAGCTTCTAAACTTGACAAGAGGAATTTACAATCTCAGAATCTAAAATGTCTTAAACAATCTCATACATTTGTCTCGAAAGCAAAAGACAAATAAGGATAGAAGGGATAGAGGGTAACTCGATCTCCAAGAGCTCACCCTGTCTCTGAATAGTCAACTCGTACGAACTAGCTCAACGGCGGCAACTAGAACCTGGGTCTGCACCAAAAAGGTACAGAAGTGTAGTATGAGTACCAAAACACTGGTACTCAGTACGCATCATCGGCCGACTAAGCTCAAATATAATGTAAAGACGATATAAAGAAAGACAATGATCTTAAAGTCAAGGGATAGGATCGTACCTGAATCTACTTTGGTACCACTGTAACAACATCTATACTACTAAAGCAATAACATGACATACTATTTCAATATACTCCATAATCACCATAACAACTGAGTATCATTTCGAAAGCGTACAACCATATACACAATAGCAAAACATCTACTTGCCACAATCATCATCAACAATCTTTAGAACATACACACAAGAACTTACCACGACGTCCCATACCGCCAGGAAGTACACGAAAAAGAGCAAAACAAAGAACTCATCACGGCGTCCCATACCACCGGAGAGTACACAAAAGAATACAACCAATAATACCATAAAGCACAACTACTCCATCAATTTACCAAAAACCGCGGGTAGCACAACCCCGCCATGACTCATTACCGAAATCCACTTCCAAGTACCCATACCATAATTCAACATAAAGAAAGCAACATTGTCATAGCATAGGTATGTAATCATTAGTTCTATAATTCATTGAGCATCATCATAATATCACATATTCCTCTGGACTCGAACCGGGCATCATCATAATATCACACATTCCTCCGGACTCGAACCGGGCATCATCATAATATCACATATTCCTCCGGACTCAAATCGGGCATCATCATAATATCACATATTCCTCCGGACTCGAACCGGGCACCATCATCATCACAATATCAACATATTCTGCCGGACATCATCATAATATCACATATTCCTCCGGACTCGAACCAGACATCATAATAATATCACATATTCCTCTGGACTAACCAGGCATCATCATAGTATCAATAATTCCTCCGGATTTACCGGGCATCATCATTGTATCAATATTTTTCAAGACAACAACATACACACATAAATGGCCCCAAATCAATAAACATACACAATTTCACAATAATCGAGTAATAGAGATGTAAGATGCATAAACCATCACACTTTATTACTAGTCATCATCATGACATGTGAGTAGAAGCATAGGCATGAGTATCTAGATGACATACACAATTACCATATTTCCTTGGCTATCCATAACACGGTAGTAAGACAACAATCAAGAATACACATTTTTCAACCATCGACCTTATTCATAAACCGACAATCGGGTTTAACCCTTATAATCTCAATAACACAATTTAGACGCTCATCCAGTATCTAGGTTACCAAAAAGTTATATAGTTCAAGCTTAAGGTGGGTCAAGTCCCACTTCTAACTCCCACTAATACTAAAGTCACTTCTACAAGACAAACTTCTACCCGGATTTAGGCTAGATTATCTAAGTCACACCATAAGGGCTTATCAATCCTTACTAAGCATATAGGAGAAATCTTCTTCAAGTGTTCTTCCTAAGTCAACCCAACACCAAGGTCATCTCCTATCTAGGCATTTTATATAGGTCAATACACTCCTAAGGATAGACAAGTATATCATTCATGTCTACTTAGAACAACTATAATGTTCACACACTAGTCATGAGACCATAATTAAGCTAACCAAGGTCCTAGGCTAAGGGTCAAATATCATACCTTACAAATCCATGCCCTATAGGAATTAAAAAATCCTAAATTTACCATTTAATCAACTATCGTCTAAATTCCCCGCCCAATCTCGCAAGATATCAATGATTACATTACAAACAAGCTCAATCTATACTACGGGTAAGCCTAACCTACCTTGAATCCAAGCAACTCACGAACCAGCGAGCTTTCCTTTTCTTTCCAAGAAGCTTCCTCTTCCATAAGCAATGCTATCAACAATATAATCTAAGCATTACAACAAGAATGAAAATACCCATTATAGCATCATTATGCCATGGGTTTCAAATAGACACCAAAACCCCAATTAGGTTTCACCCTTGGAAAGGAGTTTCCAAGACCAACCATAGACTAATTATATTTAGGGAGTTAAAACCCTCAATTAATTTGAGTCAAACACTCAATTTTGGGGATACAATTGACCCACAATGATTTAGGATTTTGAGTCAAAAAATAATGAAATTAATATCAAATTAGAGGAATTCTTACCTTGGATTTGTAGTAAAAAGATGGATTACACAAGTTGTTTAAGTTTCCAATCAACCCACAAGACCAATTTTTGAGTCACCACTCTTTAGGGCTGCTAGGGTTTTAATAAAGGTGAAGAATGTTCAAAATCTGCCAAAAGCCCCCTTTTATACGGTTTTAGATAGGCCCGCAAGGTCAAAATTTATTTTTAACCTTCCGAACTCATTCGGACTCCATTTTTCGCAAACGAACTATGTAACCCCACTAAATTCGTCATTCCGGATGCATTGGTGAAGTCGGATTTTTCATACGAGGTCATTTAGACTACTTGTGGGTCCCACATCCCTATATTTTGATATTTGACTTTTTGACTAATTGGTCGAAATGAGCTCGAGTGCTATGGGATCCGAACCAAGGGTCTATCTATCCTAAAATCGATCATACATAGATGTTGGCACAGTCGAGATTTGCATGCGAAATTATTTTACTGAAATTTCGTTCGGCGGCCGTTTGGAATCGACGAAGACTTCCAATTATAAAAGTGGTTCTAAAAACCAAACGAACCGTCAGGTAACCGAACTATCAATTCTAGCAAGTCACTAATGACTTGAGATGGCTATGGAGGAGCTCTATCGGCAAAATAAGCAAGAATACGGGTCATTACAGAGACCTTCTCTCCAATGGTTAAAATCAGATACATTCTCAATGAATCCTCTCTCTTCTTCTTCTCTCTAAACATCTATTTTATGGAATTTCGGGTTCATCAATTATGAAATCCCTACCTTATTATCTCTCCACTTTCAGCAAAGGCCTAGTGATATTGCTAAAAAGAAATGCAACAGTAGACCAAAGAAATGGTGTGTTCATGATTATTATTAGTATTATCAATTGGAAAGGAAAATGATGAAAAATACAAAAGAAGAGAACAATAAAATAGTAAGAATTTTGAAAGGCAAAGAAACATACCACATGCTCCGCACAGTCAAATTTACCGGTCAGAGGAAAGAGAGGCTTTTCGAAAGCACAACACAAATGTCAACAACTTCATAGTATAACTGAATTGAGTGAGAATTTTAAGTATAATGAGGCTAACTGTGTATTAAATGAAATCACGGAATAATAATAGCAATTGTCATCATATGTTAATTTTTTGAAATTTTCAAGCTACCCGTTTTCTTTAATTAAAAGCAAGGAGTATTGATCATGACCCCTTTTTATTTGTGAAAACTTTAATATCAATAATATATAGTAATATAATGTGCATTAATGTCTCACAATTACATTGATAATTAATTCCTATGCCTCTTAATATTCTTTTTTATGCACTGTATATACAAATTGGAAGTGATCAATCTTGTACAATCTGTAATTTCCATGTTCACACACACATATAACGTTTGAATATATGTATATGTACTAGTTTAATCGCACGTAACTCGCACATGTAACATTTGAATATTTAAAATTAACCACACGTATTCACTTTTGACACCTCAAGTAGCTATAAAGTGTGTCACTTTGACACATTTCGACATCAGCACCGGTGAGTTATCTCACTCGCTGTCAACGTGAAAAAAACGATCAATTAATTTGTGTCAACTCATTTAAATTGCCACATCACTATGTACATCTATAATTTTTTATTATTATTATTGAAAAAAAGATTGGGAAAATGCTTCATTTTCACCCCATACTATACAAGAAAAGTCGAAGTCACACCTAAACAATATAAGTGACCTATTACACACCTTAACTATATAAAAGTGATATTATTACCTCCCCGCGACCCCCATTCTAAGGCGTGTATATTACACTTATTTTAGGCGCGTTCAGTCTATTAAATAACAAAAGTAAACGGCTAAAAACATTAAGAAAAAGACATCATTTCCCCCCAAACTATAGTCGAAAAGTCGAATCCACGCCTAAACTATATAAGTGACCTATTACACACCTTAACTATAAAAAAAAAAGTGATACTTTTTACTCCCTAGATCTGTAGTGGAAAATACATAATTATTTAAATAAAAATTGACACATTTAAATTAAAAATTAATACAAAAAAAATTAAAAAAATTAAAATACTCCTCCCGCAACCCCCAACATTCATCTCTCCACCTCCACCCCCAAACAATTATCTTCTTCATCACCTCTCATCCTCAAATCATCATCTTCTTCATCACCCCCACCCCGAAACTCCAACCCCAATTCCAAACCATCTTCTTCTTCATCACCCTCACCCCAACCAACACAATTTCTTCATCACCTTACCTCTAAATTCCAACCTCATCCCCAAATAACACAATTCATCATCCACCTTCATCAAATCAATGGCAATTGCACAATAAACAAAATCAAAATGTATTTGATGTTTAAATAGGCAAAACCAAATTTTATTTAAAAAAAATATAAAATTTTGTAGCAAGGATGTTTTCCGGTGAATTCTCGTCGAAAAAGTCGGATTCATCGTCGACTTTCTCCTCTTTGTCTGTTAATTATTAATCCATCAAAAAATGGAGCTCACTACCATATTAGTTTGTTTGTTTTTTAAATTATAACTGAAAAACAAATAGAAAAAGTACGGAAATGTGTTGGTCATTACCATTTAAAACACAGAGGTCAACAGTCGAGTGGCCATTTTTTGAAACAATAATGGTCATTATAGCTGGGAATTTTTTTATTTCTTTTTAGGAAAAGACGATGGGTTATGGATGAAGAATAATGTTAGAAGAAATTAATTGTTATGGCAATTTTGTTGGTGGGATAAAGTTTATGGTGGTGAATATGGTGTAATGGAAGTAATGGAGGTTTTGGACATTGACAACAATGGAGGTTTTAGACATTGAAGAAGAAGAATAAAAAAAATTAAAAAGAAAAAAGAAAAAATTATGAAAATAATAAATTTATTATTTTTTCGGATTATGCTGATGTGGTGCTGACGTGGCATCGCATGTAAAACACTACACCACATGAAAGTGGTGTAATGTCTGACAGGGTGTAAAAAGTATCACTTTTTTATAGTTAAGGTGTGTAATAGGTCACTTATATAGTTAAGGTGTGGATTCGACTTTTCAACTATAGTTTTGGGTGAAAACGATGTTTTTTCTCTTATTTTTTTGGATTATGCTGACGTGGTGTTGACATGGCAGCGCATGTAAAACACCACGCGCACATGCGAGTGGTGTAATGTCTGACAAGATGTAAAAAGTATCACTTTTTTATAGTTAAGATGTGTAATAGGTCACTTATATAGTTTAGGTGTGGATTCAACTTTTCGACTATAGTTTGGGTGAAAACGATACCTTTTTCCAAAAAGATTAAAACACATGGAAAGGGACCAATTATGAAAAAACATTTATCATTTTGATACAAATAATTTTCATATAATTAATTTCAATAAAAAATATTAATAACCCCACCCCCCACGTTATATCATCTTCCTCAACCCACCCACCCCCTAAATCGCTTACCACCACCCTACCCTCCCCTACCCCCATCCACCCACACCTTCCATATTATCTTCTTCAATCCATAAACGCCCACCCCCGTCACCCCCTATCACGCCCCAAAATTCCATCGGGCCGGACTGGCACCCGAAGCCGAGAAGGCCCGGGAGAACCCGTTCAAATACCTGTACTTTCACTTACATGTCACCAAAAATTTGGACAGCACTTCGTTGCATATAGAAGGATCTAATTACCTGTATCAGCACAACACGCACAAATATATATATATATAATACTTGGCCGTCGGGGCCACCACATATACAGATATAACATCACTATATAAACTTCCATGACTTTACCCTTCCTTATGTCTACAAAGACTCTAGGATATACATGACATAACTAGGGTCGGGACAAACCCCCGCCCACACATGACTCCTGTACAATAACAAAACATAAGGAACCGACTCGGAAAGCTCCGAAGCAAACTGGAGCTCACCAACAGTAGTTGTATGACCTGGCTCCTACTTGTGCGGTGTATGAGTTGAGGTACCTGTGCCTGCAGCATGAAATGCAGGTCCCCGTGGGGGACGTCAGTACGAAATATGTACTGGGTATGTAAAGCTGTAGATAATCACATATGATATAGGAGCTCAATAGAAATCAGAAACAAGTGAATAAATCGTAATAGAAGTGGACCACACTTACTAGAACTTATGACAACTTGTACATTGCATTTATTCAATCACTTTACCTTCGTTCTTATCATCTTTTTAATCATTACTGTACTGTACTGTGACCATTAGGCTGCCTCCAGTACATATCAACTGGGATCGACCCATGCTAGGCTTATGCCCCTGGGATACCACCCATAAACACATAAATAGGGATCAACCCATGCTAGACTTATGCCCCTGGGATACCACCCGATAAGAGAGAACTTCCATCACTTAGTTCAATTAATCTTTAAGATTGTTATTTTGGTCGCCACCACATTTTTGATACTTTGAAACAACGAGACATCAATAAGAACCAAGAAATAGACCTTCTATACAATAACGACGTAATAAAGACTCATTGGTACATCAACAATGTGTTTCAGGATCATCAATATCACAACAATGAAATAGGAGCCTTTTGGTATATCAATGAAACATTTTGACACTCTATAGAATGGAAACAACTTCGTTGGTAATGTAGAACAATACATGTTTTTGGACAACCTCGGAATCTTACTTGATGGAACATTGGTGTATTCATGCCAAAGAACATCGTTAGAGTATGCTTTACATACCTCGTTGTAGATTCGGATACCAATTCAACACAACTTCCCGCCTTTACAAATCACTTATCTACAATGAAATGTTTGGCATCTAGTATTAGCAACCCAACACCACAATTCTCTTCCATAATTCCATACAACCAATATTTGCAAAGCATTCAAAAAACCAACTTGAACAACAGGTTTATGTGTATATATATATAATCATCATTTCAATACCACATCATCAATACCACATCATCACACCAAATCCCTTCACAATTCAACATAATCCAACATCATTTCCCAATCATCTTTCAACAACAATCAAATAACATACTTCTTATGCTCACATGCATATATATATATACATATACATATAAATAACACCAACATAATTTACATCCTTACCATAAAATGGCCCTTTAAAATTTGAAGTCCTGTTGGCACAAATAAGGGGTGCTTATCGAAGCCCTCGAGACGGTGAACACAACTACGGAATCAATTTGGATTTTCTACGGTTGAATCACAAGATAATTGGAGTTGAAATTTGGCTAGGGTTTCTTATTATTCAATACTTGGATGCTAAATGATGGTTATGAGGCTAAGTATATGTATATAATGACCAATTTTCGTCCATGAGGTGATGGAAAATGACCATATTGCCCTTAAAATTTTAAGTAAATCCGAATCTGTCCATGGTGGACTGTTTTGATAGGCTAAAGTAAATCGACCATAACTCTTTGATCCGATATCGGATTTGGGTGAAATTGATATCGTTGGATATATAATTCAAAGGTCTTTCATTTCATATAAAGTAGAACACCCAGTTCGTCCTGTACAAGGAGTTATGATCATTTGAAGTTGACCCTAAAAATCTGTTTTGAGAGGCTGAAGTAAAACGAGTATAACTCCTTACTCAGATGTTGGATTTGGATGAAACCAATTGCATTAGAAAGAATACTCTCGGGGCTTCTCATCGATATATAGCAGCTCACCAGTTCATTTTGTACAAGGAGTTATGATTGTTTAAAGTCGACCCAAAAAACTGGCAGGCCTCAGTAGTTTGTGTGCAGGAATTTTTCCTGCACATTTACTGTTCACAATATCCCGGCCACCATTTTATAGTTTCAAACGTGCTTGATTATATCCGAAACTTATCCGTTTTTGGAAATCTTTATATCGTTGGAAAGTTTATTCAATAACCTTCATATGGATCCATCGACGGGCAAATTCCGGTATAAATAAAGTTGATTCCTATACACATATAATCAAACTATACACTTGAAACCATCTCAAAATAATCAATACTCATACTTAAACTCAAATATACCTAACTTATGATCAATACATATACTCAAACACATATAACCATGGCTAATGCACGTAATTAAGTACGGGGTGTTACATCCTTCCCACCTTAAGGACATCGTCCTCGAATGTAAATATAATTATTTAGCCGGAACAAGTTCGAATTCACAATTGATATTCACGTCATCATATAGATATTATGCATATGTAAAAACTTACTTGTTAGTGTCCCAGTTCCACTCCTTGCACTTCTTTTTCACCTTTGAACAAATAAGGGTATTTCAATTTCATTACTTCCTCCGCTGCCCATGTAATCTCTTCCCTTTGTTGATTTCTCCAAAGTACTTTCACCGATGCTACTTCTTTATTTCTCATCTTCTTAACTTGACGATCTAATATAACAATAGTCATCTCCCCATAGGTAAGATCTTCTGTTACTTGCACATATTCAGTAGAAGTAATAAGGGACGGATCTCCGATGCACTTTCGAAGCATCGATACATGAAATACTGGATACACTGATGAGAGTTCCTGGGGTAGCTCTAATTCATAAGCAACTTGCCCACATCTTCGAATAATCTTATATGGGCCTATATATCGTGGACTCAACTTTCCTTTTTTACCAAATCTCATCACCCCTTTCATTGGCGATACCTTCAAAAATACCCAATCGCCTAACGAAAACTCTAGCCCTCTTCTT
Organism: Capsicum baccatum var. pendulum; assembly: GCA_030864225.1. NCBI lineage: Eukaryota > Viridiplantae > Streptophyta > Magnoliopsida > Solanales > Solanaceae > Capsicum > Capsicum baccatum. The sequence continues at coordinate 12,875,510 of CM061550.1, forward strand.
CTACTATCCGCATATGACTTATGTCGACTTTGGGCTATTTTCAACCGTTGCTGAATCACCTTGACTTTTCCTATGGCTTGATACACAAGATCTGGTCCGAACATAAGAGTTTCACCGCTTCGAACCATCCTATTGGTGATCTACACTTCCTCCCATATAAAGCTTCATATGGTGCCATTTTGATACTTGAATGATAGCTATTATTGTAGGCAAACTCAATAAGAGGTAAATGATCATCCTAGTTGCCCTTAAAATCTATAACACATGCTCGTAGCATATCTTCAAGTGTTTGAATGGTGCGCTCTGCTTGTCCATCCGTCTGAGGGTGAAAAGTTGTACTCAGATTCACTTGTGTTCCCAAACTCCATTGGAAAGACTTCCAAAAGTTTGCGGTAAATTGAGTTCCCCGATCCGATATAATAGAAGTTGGCACCCCATGTAATCGGACTATTTCTTTAACATATAGCTTCGAATATTCTTCAACTGTGTAAGTGGTCTTAACGGGTAAGAAATGTGCGGATTTAGTAAGCCTATCCACAATCACCCATATAGAATCAAATTTTCGAGTTGTACGAGGCAAACCTGTAACAAAATCCATGTTGATCATGTTCCACTTCCAAATTGGAAGATCTATGCATTGCATATAGCCTCCAGGCTTTTGATGTTCCACTTTAAGTCATTGGCAATTTGGACATTCAGCTACAAATTCTGCGATGTTCCTTTTCATGTTATTCCACCAATACATATCCTTCAAATCTTGATACATTTTGGTTGATCCTGGATGAATGGAATACCTTGAAAAATGTGCCTCTGTCATAATCTTCTTTCTTAGCCCGTCTACATCTGGCACACACAATCGGTTTTGGCACTGAAGTACTCCTTCTCGCGTAAGATCAAATGCCTTGGTCGCACCACTCTGAACGTTCTCCTTAAGCTGTAATAAAATAGGATCTGCATCTTGCTTCCCTTTCACCTCAGCTACTAATGAGGATTCCGCGGCATTATGCACAATAAGCTCCTCGTCCGGAGTTTCGAGAAGACGAACTCCTAGACTAGCTAATTGATGAAGATCTTTAATCATCCCTTGCCTTTCTATAGGTGTCATCATAGCCTTACGACTCAACGTATCAGCTACTATATTTGCTTTCCCTGGATGGTACAAGATATAAACATCATAATCTTTTACTAGTTTCATCCACCTTCGCTGCCTCAGATTTAGATCCTTCTGACTGAAAATATATTGTAAGATCTTATGATCAGTATATATATCAACATGAACCCCATATAAATAGTGGCGTCATATTTTTAAATCAAAGATAACCGTTGCCAGCTCAAGATCATGTGTGGGGTAATTTTTCTCATGTGGCCTCAATTGCCTTGAAGCATATGCTATCACCTTACCATGCTGCATTAATACACATCCTAAACCAATTCTCGAAGCATCACAATACACTGTATGCCCTTCTGTACCTTCTGGAAGTACCAACACAGGTGTAGAAGTCAACTTATTCTTCAATTCTTGGAAACTCTCCTCACACGCATCATTCCATTGGAACTTGGATGCTTTATGCGTTAGCTTGGTTAAGGGTGCTGAAATGGAAGAAAAGTCTTTAACAAACCTTCTATAATAACCGGCCAACCCGAGAAAACTATGAATCTCGTAGGCGTTGTGGGCCTTGGCCAGTTCTTCACAGCTTCTATCTTTTGAGCATCAACCTTTATCCCTTCATTAGATACAATATGACCCAAAAATGCCACCGACTTTAACCAAAACTCACATTTAGAGAACTTTGCATAAAGCTTACAATCATGAAGAGTCTGCAATGCCTGTCGTAAGTGATTGGCATGGTCCTCTTTTGATCTAGAATAAACTAGAATATCATCAATAAAAACTATCACAAATACATCCAAGAATGGCTTAAACACCCTATTCATCAAATCCATAAAAGCTGCAGGTGCATTTGTTAGCCCAAATGACATAACTAGAAACTCATAATGACCATACCGTGTTCGGAAAACTGTCTAGGGTATATCCTTCTCTTTGACCCTCACTTGGTGGTAACCTGACCTCAAATCAATCTTAGAAAAACACTTGGCGCCCTGTAACTGATCAAATAAATCATCAATTCTTGGGAGAGGATATTTATTCTTAATAGTCACCTTATTCAATTGCCGATAATCAATACACATCCTCAGCGAGCCATCCTTTTTATGCACAAATAACACTGGTGCTCCCCAGGGGGGCATACTAGGCCTTATGAATCCCTTCTCTAGCAAATCTTTCAATTGCTCTTTCAATTCTCGTAATTCTGTGGGGCCATTCTATATAGAGGAATGGAGATTGGTTGGGTGCCTGGTATTACATCAATACCAAACTCTACTTCTCGTTCAGGAGGCAAACCTGGAAGATCTTTAAGAAATACATCAGGAAATTCATTTACCACCAAAACAACGTGAAGAGTTGGTGGCTCTGCTTCTGTATCCCTTACTCTAACTAAATGATATATGTATCCCTTGGAAATCATTTTTCTCGCTTTGAAATAAGAAATAAATCTACCTCTTGGTGCGCCAATCTTACCTTGCCATTCAATAACTGCTTCATCAGAAAAATGTAAATACATATTTTTCGTACAACAGTCAATTTTGGCATAACAAGATGTCAACCAATCCATACCCATTATAACATCAAAATCTACCATTTCTAGTTCCACAAGATTGGCCATCGTGTCTCGACCACACACAGTTACTACACAATCTTTATAAACTCTTCTAGCAATAATAGATTCCCTAACCGGGGTAGACACTTCCAACGGCTTTTCTAACAATTCGGGGGTTCTTTTGAACTTTCCAGCAACCAAAGGAGTAACATATGATAATGTAGAATCGGGATTAATTAGAGCATATACATCAAATGAAAATATGGACAACGTACCCATAACCACATCTGGGGAAGCCTCTAGATTCTGTCGATCCGCTAAAGCATAAGTGCGATTCTGAGTCCTGCTGGAACTGGCGACTCTTTTTTCATTTCTAGCGTGACCCGCAGGTCATGCGCCCCTACCAGAATAAGATACCGGTGACGATGATGCAACAGCTGATCCCGAAGGTCGTGCTACGCCACCTGCGCCCCTTCGTGGGCATTCTCTTATCATATGCCCCGTCATACCGCACCAAAAATAAACATTTGTTCCCATTCGACATACACCCATATGATGCTTTCCGCATCGATTACATAGCTCTCGAGAAGGTCTCGATTGGCTCATGTTCCCTTGCCCATAATGACCCACTGATCGCGAACTATGACCCTCACTTCTTTGCCCAAATTGACTGCCTCTGAACCCCTGATGCTGTGTTGGAGCACTAGCTGCAGAATAAGAAAATAATGGCCTAGGTGGTCTAGCAGAAAATTGAGGTCTAAAACCTCCCTGTGGCGCCATAAACTGCCCTGTAGATTTGGCCCTCTTAGAAGATCCGCTTTCAAATTCCTGTGTTCTTTTTCTTTGCCTCTGATCTTCCATTTTCTGTGCAAATGCTTGGATCCTAGCTATATCCATGTCTTTATTCAGTGCAGCAATAGTGCAATCTCTAACCAAATATGGATCCAATCCATCCACATACCGATGAACTCTGTCATCCATAGTAGCTATAACATTAGGAGCATATCTTGACAAAGAATTAAATCGAAGATTATACTCCCTCACACTTGTATTACCCTGTCGAAGATTTAAGAACTGATCCGCACGGGCCTGACGAGTCTCATATGGAAGATAATGATCAATAAATGCCTCTTTGAACTCTTTCCAAGTAGCTGGGGGTGCATCAATGCCCCTTGACTGTTTCCAATCATCATACCAATATATAGCCTCACCTTTGAATCTATACGTGGCTAACTCCACTGTCTCTCTGCCCGATACATGCATCACCTCGGGCTCTTTGGATCTGATCAATAAAGTCCTGCGGATCTTCATTAAGATCGGATCCGATAAAAGTAGGCGGATCCATCTTAAGAAACTCCTGTGTTCGAAGACTAGCCGCCCTATCTATACCACTAGGACCTGCAGTAGGAATGGCTTGCCCAGTAACTATACGAGTCAAAAGTTGCACTACATTTCAAAGATCTTGATCAACAGCATTAATAGGTGGCTCTGGGGATATAGTTCTCCTCCCCCTTATTTCTTCCGGACTGAGGGAAGTTTCTAATGCATGCTCAGCTGGAGCCTCACTTTGATTACCTGGTACAGTGGGTGACTTACTAGTCCCCTCTCCGGCAGCCACATCTACTTGCTTAGCGGTATTCTTGCTTCTGGTAACCGGCATCATTACTATAATAAGAGAAACAAACTGATCCAGTGGTCAACTATGACTTCATATACAATATAAGCTCTATCGCACGATCTAAGACATGAAGAAAACAAACAATTCCTAAATGTCCATAGCCTCCTGTTTATAGATGTGGTGCACAACACACCGATAAACAAGACTCTATGTAGACACGGCTTTGTAGACTCACTAGGACGAACCTCTCTGATACCACTTTTGTCACGCCCCAAAATCCCATCGGGCCGGACTGGCACCCGAAGTCGAGAAGGCCCGGGAGAACCCGTTCAAATACCTGTACTTTCACTTACATGTCACCAAAAATTTGGACAGCACTTCGTTGCACATAGAAGGATCTAATTACCTGTATCAGCACAACACGCACAAATATATATATATAATACTTGGCCGTCGGGGCCACCACATATACAGATATAACATCACTATATAAACTTCCATGACTTTACCCTTCCTTATGTCTACAAAGACTCTAGGATATACATGACATAACTAGGGTCGGGACAAACCCCCGCCCACACATGACTCCTGTACAATAACAAAACATAAGGAACCGACTCGGAAAGATCCGAAGCAAACTGGAGCTCACCAACAGTAGTTGTATGACCTGGCTCCTACTTGTGCGGTGTATGAGCTGAGGTACCTGTGCCTGCAGCATGAAATGCAGGTCCCCGTAGGGACGTCAGTATGAAATATGTACTGGGTATGTAAAGCTGTAGATAATCACATATGATATAGGAGCTCAATAGAAATCAGAAACAAGTGAATAAATCGTAATAGAAGTGGACCACACTTACTAGAACTTATGACAACCTGTATATTGCATTTATTCAATCACTTTACCTTCGTTCTTATCATCTTTTTAATCATTACTGTACTGTACTGTGACCATTAGGCTGCCTCCAGTACATATCAACTGGGATCGACCCATGCTAGGCTTATGCCCCTGGGATACCACCCATAAACACATAAATAGGGATCAACCCATGCTAGACTTATGCCCCTGGGATACCACCCATAAACACATAAATAGGGATCGACCTATGCTAGGCTTATGCCCCTGGGATACCACCCGATAAGAGAGAACTTTCATCACTTAGTTCAATTAATCTTTGAGATTGTTATTTTGGTCGCCACCACATTTTTGATACTTTGAAACAACGAGACATCAATAAGAACCAAGAAATAGACCTTCTATACAATAACGACGTAATAAAGACTCATTGGTACATCAACAATGTGTTTCAGGATCATCAATATCACAACAATGAAATAGGAGCCTTTTGGTATATCAATGAAACATTTTGACACTCTATAGAATGGAAACAACTTCGTTGGTAATGTAGAACAATACATGTTTTTGGACAACCTCGGAATCTTACTTGATGGAACATTGGTGTTTTCATGCCAAAGAACATCGTTAGAGTATGCTTTACATACCTCGTTGTAGATTCAGATACCAATTCAACACAACTTCCCGCCTTTACAAATCACTTATCTACAATGAAATGTTTGACATCTAGTATTAGCAACCCAACACCACAATTCTCTTCCATAATTCCATACAACTAATATTTGCAAAACATTCCAAAAACCAACTTGAACAACAGGTTTATGTGTGCGTATATATATATATATAATCATCATTTCAATACCACATCATCAATACCACATCATCACATCAAATCCCTTCACAATTCAACATAATCCAACATCATTTCCCAATCATCTTTCAACAACAATCAAATAACATACTTCTTATGCTCACATGCATATATATATATATACATATACATATAAATAACACCAACATAATTTACATCCTTACCATAAAATGACCCTTTTAATTTTGAAGTCCTGTTGGCACAAATAAGGGGTGCTTCTCGAAGCCCTCGAGACAGTGAACACAACTACGGAATCAATTTGGATTTTCTACGGTTGAATCACAAGATAATTAAAGTTGAAATTTGGCTAGGGTTTCTTATTCTTCAATACTTGGATGCTAAATGATGGATATGAGGCTAAGTATATGTATATAATGACCAATTTTCGTCCATGAGGTGATGGAAAATGACCATATTGCCCTTAAAATTTTAAGTAAATCCGAATCTGTCCATGGTGGACTGTTTTGATAGGCTAAAGTAAATCGACCATAACTCTTTGATCCGATATCGTATTTGGGTGAAATTGGTATCGTTGGATAGATAATTCAAAGGTCTTTGATTTCATATAAAGTAGAACACCCAGTTCGTCCTGTACAAGGAGTTATGATCATTTGAAGTTGACCCTAAAAATCTGTTTTGAGAGGCTGAAGTAAAACGAGTATAACTCCTTACTCAGATGTTGGATTTGGATGAAACCAATTGCATTAGAAAGAATACTCTCGGGGCTTCTCATCGATATATAGAAGCTCACCAGTTCATTTTGTACAAGGAGTTATGATTGTTTAAAGTCGACCCAAAAAACTGGCAGGCCTCAGTAGTTTGTGTGCAGGAAATTTTCCTGCACATTTACTGTTCACAATATCCCGGCCACCATTTTATAGTTTCAAACGTGCTCGATTATATCCGAAACTTATCCGTTTTTGGAAATCTTTATATCGTTGGAAAGTTTATTCAATAACCTTCATATGGATCCATCGACGGGCAAATTCCGGTATAAATAAAGTTGATTCCTATACACATATAATCAAACTATACACTTGAAACCATCTCAAAATAATCAATACTCATACTTAAACTCAAATATACCTAACTTATGATCAATACATATACTCAAACACATATAACCATGGCTAATGCACGTAATTAAGTACGGGGTGTTACACCCCCACCCCCAACATTTTCTTTTTCCTTTTTCTATTCATATATTTTTCTTCCATTTTCTTTCATATCCACTATCAAACTCCCATTATCACCATAGCATCACAATTACTAAACTCAACCACCGAAGTAATTACCATTGAAACTGTCATCATCAATGGGATATTAGAGCAAGACATTAATGATTTTTCACTAGAACGCCTAGTTGACAAGAGAGGAGCACTGAAATCTAATTTTCTTGTGCATTTTTTTTTCTCTTCTTCTGATTCTTGTAGTTTATTTTTCATGTATGTTATGATTTCAAGATATTAGATCTATAACAATGGAGATAAAGCTTGAGAAAATAAGAAAGTTGAACACTTGTGTAAATTTGTGTGGTCATTCACAAGTTACTCAAGAGGAGAAGCATTTTTTGTGCAATGTGGCTACATGTAATATCAACAAATATGAAATTGAGAACCAATAATTTCAAAGGTTTAATAGTTCACTGGTCAGATTTTATTGGTCAAGCACATCAAATTTAATCTTGGATTCACCTATGACTGTGTTTCTAAATCCAACCCTAATTACAGAGCAATACTTCCTATGAAAAATATAGGACTCCATTTTTTCAAATGCAGTAATTTGGAGAAGATGATTTTGGTACGTGGGTGGAAGTGTTTGGAGAAGATGGGTTTTGGGGGGTAGGGAGGTGTTTGATTATTTTTTTATTTAAATTAATAATTTAAAAATTATTTGGATAAAAAATGAGGAGAAGATGGTAAAATTAAATTAAAAAATAAGCTAAAATACAACTAGCACGCGCTAAACCACGAGTGTAATACACTCTCTATGCTGAATCAGCAAAAAGTGTCAAAGTGACACACTTTATGGCTACTTGAGGTGCCAAAAGTGAACAACGTCCACTTGAGGTGCTTAAGTGAAAGTTCGTGCCAAGTTTAGAGGGTCACTGATGGGTTTGATCTCATATATATATATATATATATATATATATATATATATATATATATATATATATATATATATATATATATATATATATATATGTGTGTGTGTGTGTGTGTGTGTGTGTGTGTGTGTGTGTGTGTGTACGTGTTTAACCGCATGTATAACGTTTGAATATTTAAAATTAACCACACGTGTAACGTTTGAAAGTTTGTAATCGCAAGCATTTACCTATAAAATGAATATGAAGATATATCTATATTCCATACAAAAAGATTCATAAGTTGGTAAATATATTTATATCTACCAATCATATTTGTTAATTTATTTGTGAACTTTTATTTATTTGGTAAGATTATATGAGAGTGGAGGAAAATTTTGATAGTTATCACAACTTATGAAGTTTTTTTATGTTTCTGAGAAAAAACATTACAACTTAATAAATCTATATTACATGTCCAAACAAAACTTTACTTTCACCTCAAATGATTTAATATCGCATGACCAAACAAACCCTTTGATTCAGAACCAAGAATGCTATTACATAGAGAAAAAAATAAAATTTTGATACATGCAAATGAAAAATAAACCAAATTTTGTTAGTTTTTAAAATTTAAAACCAAACCAAAACTAATCAAACTTTGGATTTTTGCTTTGAATGCAATTAAATAACATCTCCTCTTTAAAACTAATGGTAGAATTAAGCGTTGTGACTTAATTATTTAATCTAAATTAATTGTCTCCATTTTTAATTTCATATTCATAAATACGTATTTTGAAAATCAGCTCTTTGGCTATCATCTTTCGTAGGGGTGACAACATTAGCGCAAAGTCATTTAGTCCGTCTAACCCGCCCATATTTTAATGGGTTGGGCTAGAGTGATTTTGAAGACGGGCTGATTTGGGCTAGTCTAAGTGAACCCATCACAAATAATCAATCCAAATGGGCTCATAATGATGCCCAACTTTGACCCATAAAGATGTTTAATCCTAGTATTTATAATTTTACTTTTAATATTTTTAGTTACTTCAATTGTATTCTTTTTTCGTCTTGAAATAATAGTAGTAATAAATCAATTTTCTAATGAAGAAAAACGATTTTTTTCTTACACCATCCCCCGACCCCTACCCCATAAAAAAAATATATATTTTCTAAAAAAAAAAAAATTTTAAAAAAAAAAATCAGTTTTTCCCCACCCCCTAGCCCGACCAACCCCAGCCCCTCTCCTTCCCCAAAAAGATTATTTTTTTAATTTATATTTTTAAGAATTTTTTTTTCTTACACCATTGCACTACCCCAACCCCCACCTCTATACTCCGACCCCTACCACCCGCTACCACCACCACCACCCAAAAAAAAGGAAGAAAAACTTAATTTTTTAAAAAATTAAAGTCTTTTCTTACCCCAACCAACCTCTACCCCCAACCCTCCTCAAAAAAAAAATTAAATAAAAAATAAAATCATTACTCGATCTCCTTACCTCCAGCTCCCTAAATACGATCCCCTACCTCCACCCCATAAAAAAAATAATTTTTTCTTAAAAAAAATTCTAAACTTTTTTCTTAGCGCACCCCCCGCCCTTTCACCTCCCCCCACCCCGAACAAAAAAAATAAATTTTTAAAATTTATTTTATAAAAAAATCATATTTTTTTCTTTTCCACTTCTCTTATCTTATTCGTTGTTATTATTTTGTGTTAAATATATATACAAATGCTTTTATTAAAATTTTTTAGTTTTCATATGTTATTTTTACGTGAAAATGATAATATAATAATAATAGTATAAATAACATAAATATCAACCCTTTTGGAAGTAATTACACTCTCTCCCACTTTTTTAATTACTTTACTCTCTCTCCCTATTAATATACATAACATAGCCGACATATACATAGTATTTTGTGTATATGTTGGGATTTTTTTAATATGTTTAGGGAGTTGGGATTTTTTGTAATGTTGAAAACATAAGTTGTGTATTTGTATAATTTTTAGATAATATAAATATAAAAAGAAAATTAAAAATATCATTCCAACTTAAATTGCTACGAGAATGGTAACTTGTTCAATGATGGGTTAAGTTGGACGGATTGGGATATAACCCGTTGCTAAGCCCATCTATATTTTAGACGGGTTGGACAATGACCCATTTGTTGCTTTAACCCATTTTAGCCCGTCCAAATTTGACACAACCCGCCCATTTGTCACCCTTAATTTTCCGGATACGAAATATTCAAGAGCAATTTGGTCTATCATAAATTATGAAAATACAGTCAACAAAGGAAAAGAAATTAATGGATCGAAGGTGACAGATATGACAGTATGAATATGTATATTTCATAATCTAAAAATACATTAAAAAGAGAAATATTAATAAAATTTAGAGTAAATACATAATTACACCCCTGATGTTGGCCGAGATTTTCAAAAAGACTTAAACTTTGAATTCGACCTATTACCCCACGATTTTTACTTAATTCGTTGCAAATACACCATTTTTCGCTGAATCTCAGTCACAAAAAAGAGAGTGAACACATGCACCAATCAGGTGTTGTCGCATGTTAAATACGTTTAATTTATATTTTTTATTTTTTAATATAAATTTACTTTTTATTTAATTTAACACCCCCCCCTCTTCCCCCTACCCCACCTCATCCAGCAGCTCCCTTTCACCCCCACCCTCCGTCCAACACCTTCACCCCATCAGCATCTCCCCCAAACCCCCCCCTTCGCCAGCATGCATTCCTGTCCTTTTTTTTTTTTGTTCAAATCACTTCAAAAAATAGTTTTATGATTGAATTGAAAGTTTTATGACGGAATTGAGTTTTAAAGATAGTTAAATGATATGATTTAACTGAAAATAGAGCTTTAATGATATGATTTAAAAAAAAAATCTTCAATGGAGGAGCTTTAATGGTGACATTGTGTTGAAGAGCTTTAATGTTGAAGAAGATATTGTGTTGAAGAAGAAATGGTGGGTAGTTAAATGATATGATTTAATTGTAAAATGGAGTTTTAATGAATGATTTAAAGAAAAAAAAAGCTTCAATGAAAGCTTTAATGGTGAATTGAGTTGAAGAAGAAAGAGTGGGTGGGTTGGAGGGGGAGCGGAGAGGGGGTAGGGATAATTTTAAAAAATAAATAAATATTATTTTTAAAAAAGAATATAAATTATATATCAATTATTTTACACGTAGCAACTTTTAATTGGTCAAAAAAGTCAAATTCGAGCCCTTTCATGCGCCTGTGGCGCGTGTATACACGTAGAGGATCAAAATGGTGTGTTTGCAACGAAATAAAGAAGAATCGTGGGGTAATAGGTCGAAGTTAAAGTTTAGGTGTCTTTTTGTAAATCTCGAACAAAATCAGGGGATAATTATGTATTTACTCTAAAATTGATATGAGAGCATGACTAATATGAACATATTTATTACAAAATCTGAAAAATATTCATTCAACAAAATAAGGAAATAAATTCAATGTGCTAGTGTAACATTAACTAGTTTGTTGTTTTTTGTGTTTTTATTTTAGAATTTCTCTTGTTAGGTACTATGGCATTGGAAAAGGTGACCATGAATGATTTGATGGTTGCCATAATAGGTATGAAATATGACCTTAATACTCGAATGGAGATGTAACACCCCATACTTAATTATGTGCATTAGCCATGGTTATATGTGTCGGAGTATATGTATTGATCCTAAGTTAGGTATATATGAGTTTGAGTATGAGTATTGATTATTTTGAGATGGTTTCAAGTGTATAGTTTGATTATATGTGTATGGGAATCGACTTTATTTATACCGGAATTTTCCCGTCAATGGTTCCATACGAAGTATATTGAATAATATTTCCAACGATATAAAGATTTCCAAAAATGGATAAGTTTCGGATATAATCGAGCACGTTCGAAACTATAAAACGGCGGCCGGGATAATTGTGAACAGTAAATGTGCAGGAAATTCAAACTACTGAGGCCTGCCAGTTTTTTGGGTCGACTTTGAACGATCATAACTCTCTCAATATAATGAACTGGGAGAGATACCACCTATCAAAAGAAAGATCTTTGAGTCTTCTTTCCAATTCAATTGGTTTTATCCAAATCCAACATCTAAGTAAGGAGTTATACTCGTTTTACTTCAGCCTCTCAAAATAGTTTTTTAGGGTCAATTTCAAACAATCATAACTCCTTGTACAGGACGAACTGGGTGGCCTACTTTATATGAAATGAAAGCCCTTTGAATTATATTTCCAACAATACCAATTTCACCCAAATCCGATATCATAGCAAAGAGTTATGGCCGATTTACTTTAGCCTGTCAAAACAGTCCACCATGGACAGATTCGGATTTACTTAAAATTTTAAGGGCAATATGGTCATTTTCCATCACCTCATGGACGAAAATTGGTCTTTATATATATACACTTAGCCTCATATCCATCATTTTTATCCAAATTATTGAAGAATAAGGAAACCCTAGCCTAAGTTCAACTCCAATTATCTTGTGATTCAACCGTAGAAAATCCAAATTGATTCCGTAGTTGTGTTCACCGTCTCAAGGGCTTTGAGAAGCACCCCTTATTTGGGCAACAGGACTTCAAAATCAAAAGGGCCATTTTATGGTAAGGATGTAAATTATGTTGGTGTTATTTATATGGATATGTATATATATATATATGCATGTGAGCATAAGAAGTATGTTATTTGAATGTTGTTGAAAGATGATTGGAAATGATGTTGGATCATTCTTGTGCATGGTTGGATTATGTTGAATTGTGAAAGGATTTGGTGTGATGATGTGGTATTAATGATGTGGTATTGAAATGATGATTATATATATATATATATATATATATATATATATATATATATATATATATATATATATATATATATATATATATATATATACACATAAACCTATTGTTCAAGTTGGTTTTTGGAATGTTTTGCAAATATTGGTTGTATGGAATTATGGAAGAGAATTGTGGTGTTGGGTTGCTAATACTAGATGCCAAACATTTCATTGTAGATAAGTGATTTGTAAAGGCGGGAAGTTGTGTTGAATTGGTATCCGAATCTACGACGAGTTATGTAAAGCATACTCTAACGATGTTCTTTGGCATGAAAACACCAATGTTCCATCAAGTAAGATTCCGAGGTTGTCCAAAAACATGTATTGTTCTACATTACCAACGAAGTTGTTTCCATTCTATAAAGTGTCAAAATGTTTCATTGATATACCAAAAGGCTCCTATTTCATTGTTGTGATATTGATGATTCTGAAACACATTGTTGATGTACCAATGAGTCGTTATTACATCGTTATTGTATAGAAGGTCTATTACTTGCTTCCTATTGATGTATGGTTGTTCCAAAGGTACTATATTGGCATGAACACTAATGTAATAATCTCAAAAGCTTTTGAACTAAGTTATTGGAAAGATTTCTTATGTGTGTTACTTGATATACGTGTGGGTGGTATCCCAGGGGCATAAGCCTAGCATAGGTCGATCCCTATTTATGTGTTTATGGGTGGTATCCCAGGGGCATCAGCCTAGCATGGGTCGATCCCAATTGATATGTACTGGAGGCAGCCTAATGGTCACAGTACGGTACAGTATTGATTATTGTTAGGTGGTTGGAGGTTCGGGAGGAGGAGGTAATGGCGAATGATAATTGTACAGAATGAAATGAACGAATATATACCGTTCCACAAATGTGTTTGAATCCAAGAACCCAGTTCAGATTAATGATAATGTACATGATCCTAAAAGTGTTTATGAAGTGTGGTTCACTTCTATTATGATTTATTCACATGTGTATGATTTTCTTGATCCCCCATATCACATATGATTATCTACAGCTTTACATACTCAGTACATATTTCGTACTGACGTCCCTCACGGGGGACCTGCATTTCATGCTGCAGGCACAGGTACTTTAGCTCATTCATAGCATAGATAGGAGCCGGGTCGTACAACTATTGTTGGTGAGCTCCAGTTTGCTTCGGAGCTTTCCGAGTCGGTTCCTTATGTTTTGTTATTGTACAGGAGTCATGTGTGGGCGGGGGTTTGTCCCGGCCCTAGTTATGTCATGTATATATGTCCTAGAGGCTTTGTAGACATAAGGAAGGGTCAAGTCAAGGGAGTTTATATAGTGATGTTATATTTGTATATGTGGTGGCCCCGACGGCCAAGTATTATATATATACATATATATTTGTGCGTGTTGTGCTGATACAGGGAATTAGACCCTTCTATATGTAACAAAGTCCTGCCCAAATTTTTGGTGAATGTAAGTAAAGGTAAAGGTATTTGAACGAGTTCTCCCGGGCCCTCTCGATTTTGGGTGCCAGTCCGGCCCGATGGAATTTTGGGGCGTGACAAAAGCTTTCTATCCCTTCCACTCGGTCCATTATTCTTTTCATTCTCTCCTGTCACGCCCCAAAATCCCATCGGGCCGGACTGGCACCCGAAGTCGAGAAGGCCCGGGAGAACCCGTTCAAATACCTGTACTTTCACTTACATGTCACCAAAAATTTGGACAGCACTTCGCTGCATATAGAAGAATCTAACTACCTGTATCAGCACAACACGCACAAATATATAGATATATATAAAACACTTGGCCGTCGTGGCCACCACGTATAAAGATATAACATCACTATATAAACTTCCATGACTTTACCCTTCCTTATGTCTACAAAGCCTCTAGGATATATATACATGACATCACTAGGGTCGGGACAAACCCCCGCCCACACATGACTCCTGTACAATAACAAAACATAAGGAACCGACTCGGAAAGCTCCGAAGCAAACTGGAGCTCACCAACAATAGTTGTATGACCTGGCTCCTATCTACGCTATGAGTGAGCTGAAGCACCTGTGCCTGCAGCATGAAATGCAGGTCCCCCGTGAGGGACGTCAGTACGAAATATGTACTGAGTATGTAAAGCTGTAAATAATCATATGTGATATAGGGGATCAAGAAAATCAGACGCAAGTGAATAAATCATAATAGAAGTGAACCACACTTCATAAACACTTTTAGGATCATGTACATTATCATTAATCTGAATTGGGTTCTTGAATTTAAACACATTTGTGGAACAGTATACATTCGTTCATTTCATTCTTTACAATTATCATTTGTCATTACCTCCTCCTCCCGAACCTCCAACCACCTAACAATAATCAATACTGTACCGTACTGTGACCATTAGGTTGCCTCCCGTACATATCAACTGGGATCGACCCATGCTAGGCTTATGCCCCTGGGATACCACCCATAAACACATAAATAGGGATTGACCCATGCTAGGCTTATGCCCCTGGGATACCACCCACACGTATATCAAGTAACACACATAAGAGATCTTTCCAATAACTTAGTTCAAAAGCTTTTGAGATTATTACATTAGTGTTCATGTCAATATAGTACCTTTGGAACAACCATACATCAATAGGAAGCAAGTAATAGACCTTCTATATAATAAAGATGTAATAAGGACTCATTGGTACATCAACAATGTGTTTCAGAATCATCAATATCGCAACAATGAAATAGGAGCCTTTTGATATATCAATGAAACATTTTGACACTTTATAGAATGGAAACAACTTCGTTGGTAATGTAGAACAATACATGTTTTTGGACAACCTCGGAATCTTACTTGATGGAACATTGGTGTTTTCATGCCAAAGAACATCGTTAGAGTATGCTTTACATAACTCGTCGTAGATTCGGATACCAATTCAACACAACTTCCCGCCTTTACAAATCACTTATCTACAATGAAATGTTTGGCATCTAGTATTAGCAACCCAACACCACAATTCTCTTCCATAATTCCATACAACCAATATTTGCAAAGCATTCCAAAAACCAACTTGAACAATAGGTTTATGTGTATATATATATATATAATCATCATTTCAATACCACATCATCAATACCACATCATCACACCAAATCCTTTCACAATTCAACATAATCCAACCATGCACAAGAATGATCCAACATCATTTCCAATCATCTTTCAACAACAATCAAATAACATACTTCTTATGCTCACATGCATATATATATATATACATATCCATATAAATAACACCAACATAATTTACATCCTTACCATAAAATGGCCCTTTTGATTTTGAAATCCTGTTGTCCCAAATAAGGGGTGCTTCTCGAAGCCCTTGAGACGATGAACACAACTACGGAATCAATTTGGATTTTCTACGGTTGAATCACAAGATAATTGGAGTTGAACTTAGGCTAGGGTTTCCTTATTCTTCAATAATTTGGATAAAAATGATGGATATGAGGCTAAGTGTATGTATATAAAGACCAATTTTCGTCCATGAGGTGATGGAAAATGACCATATTGCCCTTAAAATTTTAAGTAAGTCCGAATCTGGCCATGGTGGACTGTTTTGACAAGCTAAAGTAAATCGGCCATAACTCTTTGCTCCGATATTGAATTTGGGTAAAATTGGTATTTTTGGAAATATAATTCAAAGGTCTTTCATTTAATATAAAGTAGGCTACCCAGTTCGTCCTGTACAAGGAGTTATGATCGTTTGAAGTTGACCCTAAAAATCTATTTTGAGAGGCTGAAGTAAAACGAGTATAACTCCTTACTCAGATGTTGGATTTGGATGAAACCAATTGTATTGGAAAGAAGACTCAAATATCTTTCTTTTTATAGGTGGTATCTCTCCCAGTTAATTATATTGAGTGAGTTATGATCGTTTAAAGTTGACCTCAAAAACTTACAGGCTTCAGTAGTTTGAATTTCCTGCACATTTACTGTTCACAATTATCCCGGCCGCCGTTTTATAGTTTCGAACGTGCTCGATTATATCCGAAACTTATCTGTTTTTGGAAATCTTTATATCGTTGGAAATATTATTCAATATACTTCGTATGGAACCATTGACGGGAAAATTTCGGTATAAATAAAGTTGATTCCCATATACATATAATCAAACTATACACTTGAAACCATCTCAAAATAATCAATACTCATACTCAAACTCATATATACCTAACTTAGGATCAATACATATACTCCGACACATATAACCATGGCTAATGCACATAATTAAGTATGGGGTGTTACAACTTTCTTTTGCAAGGAGTTGGATAACTTGATAGAGCATCCAAGCCTTCCTAATCAAGTTCCCGTGAGTGGACATGCTCCACATGAGCTACAAGGTAATCAAACTAACTCTTGCACTCTAGTGAATGAGGCTAGTAGCAAACTAAGTGTGAATGATAGTGTGTCTTTAGGTGAGCCGAATGTGCCTTCATTTGGTGATGATAATGTACAACTTGAGATTGTGGATACACTATTTGATCCATCTAGTATTGAGGTCATTGTGGCAAATGATAGTACATTGTCTTATGGAAGTCATTAAGACCAACTTGTGTGTGAAAATGGTGATGTTGAACATGTTGGCCGATTGACAATGGATGACCCTCTAGTTATTTTTGTTGTAGACCATGCTAGTATGGAGGGGATATATGATTGTACTAATGGTAGTATTGGGAAAAGGAAATGCATTCTAAACCTGTGTCGATGAACAATCCACCCATGTGATCCCGGTGATCATTTGAAGTATGGTGATGAGGATGTCTTTTGCAATGACTTGAATGCACATGGAATTTATGACCCTCCTATCTCGGCCTTCAAGCCTATTTGTTGTTCCAAGAAGAGTCTATATTTTCCACTTGATGAGCAACTCTTGTTCCTTGTTTCTTGTCACACTTATGTGGATAGACTAGTTGACTCTTTCTTGGAAGGGTATTCGGGTAAGAGAGATGTTTGGGTGTATGTGAAGTTTGAGCCACCTTGGCAAGATGCTATGATTGATTAGACTAATCCTAACCCTCATACCTTGAGGAACTTGTGTTTGCTTGTCCTTCCTATTGTTTTGCAAGGTTCGGATTTGAGGTCGAATTCTTTTTCAAGAAAGGGAGGATGATACAAGTACGATCGTGATTGTGGACCAATACATAAAGACTCAAGCTTGGATGGCTGCCCTACCAATGGAACAAGTTTTAAAGTGTAGACAACAAGTCTCAACACTCCAAAGCCATCCAATATGCACACTCCAAGGCCGCCCCTATGCCATGATTCATTAAGGGCATTTTAGTTGTTTTATAGTAAGTTGAAACCTAGGCTATAAATAGAACATATTATGTCATTTTCTCATAACTTTGATGATATTTTGAGAGCTCTAGAGAGAGAGTCTTGCAAGGTGGATTCCTTGTAAACAAGTGTGGATATCACTTGTGTTGGTGCTAGTTTTGAAACGTTGGTTGCTTGGGAATCCTGTTCCCTTGAGGTCACCGTAGAGCTTGGTGTTACTTGTATGAATTCTTGGGTCTTTGTGTTTAATATTGTAACACCCTGTATTCAAGTACATGTATTGGCGTATTCAAGTACGTGTATTGGTCTTATTATATGGAATTAATTTTTTATTTTATTTATACCAGAATTTGCCCGTTGATGGTTCCATACGAAGGTTATTGAATAAGCTTTCCAACGATATAAAGATTTCCAAAAATGGATAAGTTTCGGATATAATCGAGCACATTCGAAACTATAAAATGGTGGCCGGGATATTGTGAATAGTAAATGTGCAGGAAAATTTCCTGCACACAAACTACTCAGGCCTGCCAGTTTTTTGGGTCGACTTTAAATGATCATAACTCCTTGTACAAAATGAAATGTGTGAGCTTCTATATATCGATGAGAAGCCCCGGGAGTCTTCTTTCTAATGCAATTGGTTTCGTCCAAATCCAACGTCTGAGTAAGGAGTTATACTCGTTTTAATTCATCGTCTCAAAATAGATTTTTAGGGTCAACTTCAAACGATCATAACTCCTTGTACGGGACGAACTGGGTGGCCTACTTTATATGAAATGAAATCCCTTTGAATTATCTATCCAACGATACCAATTTCACCCAAATTCCGATATCGGAGCAAAGAGTTATGGTCGATTTACTTTAGCCTATCAAAACAGTCCACCATGGACAGATTCGGATTTACTTAAATTTTAAGGGCAATATGGTCATTTTCCATCACTTCATGGACGAAAATTGGTCCTTATATACATATACTTAGCCTCATATCCATCATTTAGCATCCAAGTATTGAATAATAAGAAACCCTAACCTAAGTTCAACTCCAATTATCTTGTGATTCAACCGTAGAAAATCCAAATTGATTCCGTAGTTGTGTTCACCGTCTTGAGGGCTTCGAGAAGCACCCCTTATTTGTGCCAACAGGACTTCGAAATCAAAAGGGCCATTTTATGGTAAGGATGTAAATTATGTTGGTATTATTTATATGGATATGTATATATATGCATGTAAGCATAAGAAGTATGTTATTTGATTGTTGTTGAAGGATGATTGAGAAATGATGTTGGATTATTCTTGTGCATGGTTGGATTATGTTGAATTGTGAAGGGATTTGGTGTGATGATATGGTATTGAAATGATGATTATATATATATATATATATATATATATATACATAAACCTATTGTTCAAGTTGGTTTTTGAAATGCTTTGCAAATATTGGTTGTATGGAATTATGGAAGAGAATTGTGGTGTTAGGTTGCTAATACTAGATGCCAAACATTTCATTGTAGATAAGTGATTTGTAAAGGAGGGAAGTTGTGTTGAATTGGTATCCGAATCTACAACGAGGTATGTAAAGCATACTCTAATGATGTTCTTTGGCATGAAAACACCAATGTTCCATCAAGTAAGATTCAGAGGTTGTTCAAAAACATGTATTGTTCTACATTACCAACGAAGTTGTTTCCATTCTATAAAGTGTCAAAATGTTTCATTGATATACAAAGGCTCCTATTTCATTGTTGTGATATTGATGATTCTGAAACACATTGTTGATGTACCAATGAGTCTTTATTACATCGTTATTGTATAGAAGGTCTATTACTTGGTTCCTATTGATGTATCATTGTTCCGAAGGTACTATATTGGCATGAACACTAATGTAATAATCTCAAAAGCTTTTGAACTAAGTTATTGGAAAGATCTCTTATGTGTGTTACTTGATATACGTGTGGGTGGTATCCCAGGGGCATAAGCCTAGCATGGGTCGATCCCAGTTGATATGTACTGGGGGCAGCCTAATGGTCACAATACGGTACAGTATTGATTATTGTTAGGTGGTTGGAGGTTCGGGAGGAGGAGGTAATGGTGAATGATAATTGTAAAGAATGAAATGAACGAATGTATACCGTTCCACAAATGTGTTTGAATTCAAGAACCCAATTCAGATTAATGATAATGTACATGATCCTAAAAGTGTTTATGAAGTGTGATTCACTTCTATTATGATTTATTCACTTGCGTCTGATTTTCTTGATCCCCCATATCACATATGATTATTTATAGCTTTACATACTCTGTAAATATTTCGTACTGACGTCCCTCACGGGGGACCTGCATTTCATGCTGCAGGCACAGGTACCTCAGCTCATACACCACACAAGTAGGAGTCAGGTCATACAACTATTGTTGGTGAGCTCCAGTTTGCTTCGGAGCTTTCCGAGTCGGTTCCTTATGTTTTGTTATTGTACAGGAGTCATGTGTGGGCGGGGGTTTGTCCCGACCCTAGTTATGTCATGAATATCCTAGAGGCTTTGTAGACATAAGGAAGGGTAAAGTCATGGAAGTTTATATAGTGATGTTATATTTGTATATGCGGTGGCCCCGACGGCCAAGTATTATATATATATATATATATATATATATATATATATATATTTGTGTGTGTTGTGCTGATACAGGTAATTAGACCCTTCTATATGCAACGAAGTGCTGTCCAAATTTTTGGTGACATGTAAGTGAAAGTACAGGTATTTGAACGGGTTCTCCCGGGCCTTCTCGGCTTCGGGTGCCAGTCCAGCCCGATGGGATTTTGGGGCGTGATAAATATACACTTAGGTTCATAGTGTTTATATATTTGTATGTCAAGTTACCTACCTGCCTGCCTGTCTGCCTGCCTGCGTACCTACCGACGGTAAAAATATAAAATTAATTAAGGATATTTTAGTTAAAATCTTTCTTAATTTTTAGAAATAAGTAATTTCTTAAGGTTTATGCCAAATAAAAAAAAGAACATGGACCGGAGAGAGATTTTAATCTATATATATTGCTTACGGTTAGGTAGATCCTCATTTTATTGAGTTTGTATTTATTAAAGTATAAATAAAAATATTACCCATTAAAAGTTGAATTTTTCGCTGTAGTTATTTTTATATTGATAGGGTGAAATTTTTATAATTTTTCTGTTAGAAAATATTTTTTTGCCATAATTATTTTTGTATTTGTATCCTTTGTATACAAAAGAAAATAAATTAATTCCATTTTTCAAATACTGATAGCAAATCAAATCGAATAAATGTTTTTTTATGAACCATACTACTTCCGTCATAGCATACTAATATCGCGACTCCAAACTTATATCTCTCCACCATGAGAATCAAGATCATATCAAAAGGCTCATCACTATCAATCAAAACTCCTTAACTTGACTATTTAGAACACCATCTATCATCTCACTAGTCTTTCTCCACTTAGCACCTCAACGGTACCACTAGTCACACACAACATGTGATAGCCTTAGAAAATTACCGCAACCTCATATTACCTTGGGCATACATCTACATCATGCATACAACATCATACTTCATTACGACTCAAATAAACTTAAGCGCATGCATACACCGTTTAAGCCTATTAGATCACTCCCATATAACTAGTATCATTAACCAAGAAATCATCACATCTACCTTCATGGTCATCAACTGATCCACTTGATGTCTAGTGCTAAACATGATTCACAACCCAATCTTACACACAATTCTCACTTAGAACTATGGCATAAAACATCAAGAAATACTAGTACACTAAAACTCCATAACAACAATAATCGATCATTGTTGACACCTAATTTTTTTTCTTCACATTCTAAATTAGTTTATGAATTTCTCAATTTTAAATAGTTTTAAAATATCTATTTTAAGTTATTTTGAAATAAATTTCAACCCTATCTTTTGAATTTAGACGAAATTAATATATATTAGTGTTTAATTATACATGATTTTATAATTATCAGTTAAAGAAAATGTTTTAGAATTTATTCGGAGTGAAAAGTTTAAACAATTACAAATATTTCATCTTTCTCAAGATTGTCTGAAAATGAGAAATTGATGACATAATTAGTTTATTATTATTATTATTATTGAAATAAAATAAAAAATTACCTAAATACACAACTTATGTTTTCAATATTACAAAAAATCTCAACTCCCTAAACATATTACAAAAATCTCATATATACACAGAATATTATGTATATGTCGGTCATATTATTTATATTAATAGGGAGAGAGAGTAAAGTAATTAAAAAAGTGGAAGAGAGGATAATTGATTGGTATTCATGTTATTTATACTTATTTTAATGAGGCCTATTAATTGGTGTTTCATATTAAGCCCAAAGGTCCTTTTTTCTTAAACCCAAAACCAGCCCAACAACAATACCAGACCCATCTCCCATTCCCTTTTCCTCTTTTACCCATCAGCAACCAAACAAAACCCTTTACCTAATTCAACAAGAAAAAATGATAACAATTCACCTACAACCCACTATGCTTTTTTTTTTTTTTACTCCAATTAACAACAAACAAATTCCCACCAACCTGGCCCCACTTCCTTTTTGTCCTCCTTTACTTCTTAACTTTACAGCTAGCAATCAAAGTCAAACTCATCGATAGTCCTCAAACTTATCCTTAAAATTCATTTAAATTTTTAACTTAAAGTTTGTACCTATTAAATTCTTAAATCCCTCAATTTAATTCTAATTGGGTATTTTTTTTCCTAACAGCAAAAGGATCAAGTGTGTGTTGCACACATGTGATGACGTGATAAAACAAGCTAATTGGAAGCTAACACGTGGTATTGTAGGTCCAATAATTATTAACAATTAATTATAAATTTTTTAAAAAAAGTATATAAAAATGGCATCGAGGAAATTATTAAAAAATATTTCCAAAATTATTTAAAAAATAAAAATAAAAAACTGATTATTTTTAAAAAATTATAAAAAAAAAATTAAAAATGAAATAAATTATTAAAAGATTATTTTTTAAAAAAACTTAAGTATTAAAAAATTATAAAACTTTTGTAAAAATGAAAATAAAAAATGGCATTGAGGATATAAATTATGAAGTTTTTTTTATAAAACTATTTGAAAAATAAAAATAAAAAATTGATTATTTACAAAAAATTAAAAATTATTTTAAAAA
This sequence comes from Capsicum baccatum var. pendulum, assembly GCA_030864225.1. Classification (NCBI taxonomy): domain Eukaryota; kingdom Viridiplantae; phylum Streptophyta; class Magnoliopsida; order Solanales; family Solanaceae; genus Capsicum; species Capsicum baccatum. Next base: position 12,898,974 of record CM061550.1, read on the forward strand.
ATAAAATAAATTATTAAAAAATTATTTAAACAATAAAAAATTAATTATTAAAAAAATTATAAAACTTTTTAAAATGAAAATAAAAAATGGCATTGAGGATCCGAATTACGAAAAAATAATTATAAAATTTTTAGAAAAAATAAAAATAAAAGGCTGAATATTTAAGAAAAATTAAAAAAAAATTATTAAAAAATGAAATAAATTATTAAAAAATTATTTAAAAAATAAAAAATTAATTATTAAAAAAATTTATAAAACTTTTTAAAATGAAAATAAAAATGGCATTGATGATCCAAATTATGAAACAATAATTATAAAATTATTTTAAAAATAAAAAAATAATTATTAAAAAAAAATTATAAAATTTTTTTAAAAATGAAATAAATTATTAAAAACTTATTTAAAAAATAAAAAATTAATTATTAAAAAAAATTATAAAACTTTTTAAAATGAAAATAATAAATGGCATTAAGGATCCAAATTATGAAAAAATAATTATAAAATTATTTGAAAAATAAAAATAAAAAATTGATTATTTAAAAAAATTATAAAAAATGAAATAAATTATTAAAAAATTATTTTTTTAAAAAAATAAATTATTTATAAAATTATTAAAAAATTTTAAAATGAAAATAAAAAATGGCATTGAGGATATAAATTATGAAAAAATAATTATAAAATTATTTAAAAATAAAAATAAAAAACTGATTATTACAAAAAATTTTAAAAACTTTTAAAAAATTAAATAACTTATTAAAAAATAAAAAATTAATTATTAAAAAAAATTATAAAACTTTTTAAAATGAAAATAAAAAATGGCATTGAGGATCCAAATTTGAAAAAATAATTATAAAATTATTTAAAAAATAAAAAACTAATTATTAAAAAGAAATTATAAAACTTTTTAAAAGATGAAAATAAAAAGCAGTTTTTTTTTTTAAATTCAGTTTTATTAAAAAAATAAAAAAATTGGGGTCCTCTAATGCTTTTTGGGGCTTTTAGTGTTTCAAAAAAAGAAAATTTGTTATTAAAAATATTTTGGGGCCCTCAATGCCACTTGACAACTTTTTATTCGTAAATTAGTAAAAAAAAATACTCCTCACGCGCCTCCCATGATGGCACTGCACGCGTAGTGCCACATAGGTAAAAAATGTCCAATTGGAACAAAATTCGGGGTTTAGGGGTCTGATAGAAACATGCTTTAGTTTAGGAGTTTAAGTGAATTTTTGCAACAAGTTTGAGTGTCTATCGATGGGTTTGACTAACATTAAACAACAACTGAAAAATTCATCCAACTGTCTTTTTTCAAAACATGTTGGCCTGACCCACTTTGGGCAAATAATTAAACTAAAAATTATATAAATACACAACTTATGTTTTTAATATTATAAAAAATCTCAATTTCCTAAATATATTACAAAAATCCAAATATATATATATAGAATGTTATGTATATGTCGGTTATGTTATATATATTAATAAGGAAAGAGAGTAAAGTAACTAAAAAAGTGGAACAGAGTGTAATTAGGTTGGTATTTATGTTATTTATACGTAATTAAATGCCCAACTCCTTTTTCCCTTTCTTTTACACGTTAACAGCAAACTTTAATTAACGACAACATCCATCAACCATGCATACAATAGTCAGCAATCCAAAAATTTTAAATGACAACAAGAAATCAACAAACAACCGGCTACAAACAGCTCAACAACTCAAAGTTTGATCGAAAAATTTGAAATTCAAAGTTCTAATTTGTTTCTACTCCTCCGGTTTCTCCCCAAAACACAATTCCGAAAATCCTCTATAAATACCTGTTGAGAGATAGAATGAAAGGGGAGGATTTTTAGAGAAAAATTGAGGATACGGGACACGCGTGCTTCTAATCCGTCGTCAACTCGTTGTTCCCGTTTGCTGCTCCGGAAAAGGTAATTCCCATTTTTTTTATCTTAACTTACTATTTTCGTTGATTGTGTTCCGTTAATGTGGGAGTAGTATTTAATGTTTCTGTTAATGGTGTTGTCGCTGTGATTTTTGAACCTTGTCGGTTAATAAAGTTGTTTCGACGTTGAGAGCATTTACAGTATAATGGACTACAGATATATTATAAAAATTGTTGATATGATAATATAGTTATCATAATATTGATTTTGGTTTCAGAAAATAAATTGGAGTTGTAACAACTTTCATATATACCTGAGCCATAACCAGTCATTTTGTTGATTTTCTAACATGATATTTATCTTCTAATTCTCCTAATCATATTCTAGTTAGATAATATTGTTTACTAATTGATAATTATCTGCTAGTTAAATGAAAGCTTTCTTGAATAATCCTTTAAGCAGTTAGATATTATAATTTTTTTAATTCTAAAATGCTTTTTGTACGATATGGTATATTCTTTGTCTCAAGTTTAAATATGGTGTTGCTTTTATCTTTCCATATTTTTTTAAAAAAAATTTATACATCATTGGGTAAATGATTATGTGTATTTCTCCCTTTTTAAATTATGCGTTAAGAGCACTTGAATAGCTACTAATTTTTTATTTTCCTCTATTGTTTATGTGCTTCGTAGTGAGTCCAACTGGACTCCATCACTCTTGCATTTCTCCGGGACCAAAACCATCCTTATTCGAGTCAATAATCTCCATCAAAATCTGTATAGGGGATGGTATACATTTTTATACAGTAGATATACACTGTAAGACAGCAGCTGCACCTCACCACGCGATTTATGATGTAGCAGAGTAAAAATGAGCAGTCTTTGACGTTAATATACATTGTATATGCAGTGATATACACAAAAAAAGGTGAAGACGTTGAGCTGTGATATACAGCAGATATACACAGCTGAAAGAGGGTTGAAAAAGGACCATTTAAATAGGCCCAAAACCAATGCTGTCCAGTTTTGAAAATGGGCTAAATAGGGGCCCAAATCCTAACTTCAATTCTTGTATTCATTTTTGTAACTTAATCTTTGTTTATTTGTATTAACCAACTTGTAAATCAACTGATCTAGACAAATCCCCTAAAAGTTCGTCATTTTATTTTATCCTAGTTTTCTTTCACTTAATTTATAATTTCTTCACAAAATTTTATATTTTTAAAACGGATTAAATTGTTTCCTTCGATTGTCTCCTTAAAAACAAAATGTTATTTTTAAATTATAAATGTCATTTTTAAATGTCTAAAAAAATAATTTTAACATTCTCTATAAAATCAAGTCTTTGCAAAATTAGCCACTTTAACTAGTCAAGTTAGTTCTTTTTGATACACCGTTTTAAACGAAGTCTCCTAAGTGCCTTAAAATTTTTTTTAGGGAGTCAATTGAATCCTTACCCATTATCTCTAGTTTTAAATGTTTATTTCTGTTTTTGAACTTTTAAAATTCCTTTTAATTTTTTCTTGATTTTTTTCTATAAAAATTAAGTGGAGACTGTGAATTTCTTAAAATTATTTCGATATTTTCTCAAATATTTTGAAATAGTCTTAAGAAGGTTAAAATCATTTTCTCGCCAAAATGAAGTCCGAAAATGGATGAAACAATCATGACCTCACGATTTTCCTTATTATAATCCATTAGTACGTACTATTTCATCACATCAAGCCTACTAATTTATTCTCAAACCACATACATCATTGGTCATAATTCTTAAGCCACTATTCTTAACACCACACTCTGCCCTTAAGTTCAAGTCTTATAGTCAGTCTAGCATCTATCATCTACCACCAATGAAGAATACAACATAATGTACTAGTCTATCTAATTAGGAAATTCTACCCAAATGCCTCATTTTATCTAGATAGTACCCACAACCAAAACACCATTATGACATTACTACTATACCTCGAAATCTACAACATACCTTCTCACAAGTTGTACTAGTTTACAACTACTAAAGAAAAGAAGGTCAAGGGGTAAAATCACATAATAGACATAATCAACCTTAATCTTATATTATACCTCAATACGATCTCATCTACATATTCTATTTTTCTCACATCATACTTACTTACCCCTATTCTACATTTTGACTACCTTCAAATTTCACATACAACAATGAGTCTATACTTATAACTCACCGGCTAATCTATCCATTTCCATTCACAGCCTATAAGGGGTTTCTATAACCACCTTAAATATCCACTCTGGGCTCTTCCCCTATTTTGAAAAAAAATAACAATCTAAGTCAAACACTTCCTCCACAGACTACAATACAATCCACAAATGGCACTACCACATCAATCTACCACTTCAAAATGATAAATCATTCTCAATCAACGGTTATTAAACAAAAAGGATATTTATTTACACAAAAGTCACTCTCACTTTGACTTCAACCTTGTGGCTTCATATCACCCATTTCTTGATCCAATCTCACAACTAATAGGTCATGACACCGATACTTTAACTTATACTACTACTTGGGTGAAAATACAGTTTCAACATTCTGCTACACAAAAACAACAAGATGAACAACAAGTTTCTAGTGAATCAAAATAGGCCTTCACTAGACTTTGATTTTGTGGTTTGAACAAGAATACAAAATGAATAACAAAGCAATTATGCTAGTGAATCGAAAGAGCCCCACACGGCTTCACTAGACTTTTTGTTTCAACAACACAATGATATCAAGATTACAAGAGGTAGAAACTTGACACACAATATTCAATGACCCAAGAATACACATCTTACTCTTGTCTTAACTGGAGCCCTATAAGAACGAGGACACGATTTTAACTTGAGGGACTTATGACACACTAGGGAGCTCCTCTCAAGTCCCTTTGTATGACTTCTGAGATTTCTGCTAGTAAATCTGAGAGCATTATTCGAGAACACCAAAGTAAGAAAAGAATTAGGATAACTTTTCTTTCGTATGGGCGACACCATGACACGAATTAGAGTATGAAAGAGGAACATTCTGACTCCATAGAATAAACTAGAACATGAAGAAAGAGAGACATTCCTAAACGCCTAGTAGCCTTCTGCCTATAAGTGTGACACGCTACACACCCACAAACAGGACTCTATCCGACGCAATTTTGCAGACACCCTGGGACCATGAACCATGCTCTGATACTAAGTTTGTCACGATCCGAATTAGGGCCTGGACGTGACGGACATCCCAAACCATAAAGGCCCAAACGTCCTACTCTATCTGATCTGGTAATCATGCACAACATTTATATCATAAAAGAAGATGCGAAAATATAATTTAATACAGAAACATGGTCAAACTCTGAATTCATTTTAATAATGAAGAATAAGATCCAAAATCAATTAAACAACATCTGAAATGGTCTGCGAAATCTCTACTACATGATCTAAAAGACAACTGTCTGAAAACTGGGCCAGGATCCCAGTAGACCAAAATAAAGGAATAACATAATCTGAAATAACAGGCCTTCTGGAACAGAGAAGGCTCACCACTGCACGGATCACTTCTCTCTGGATACTCTACTGATTAGCCGGACCCCTAGACTAAGCCTTCGAACCTGGGAGGTAGGGGGTCGATACAATTGTACTGGTATGCAGAGCAAATCCAAAATAATAATTTATATTCAACATACATGAGAGTAATTTAAAATAGTTCATAAACATATCATATAGTAAGAAATCTCATGGGCATGTTGATAGACTCTGGAAAATCATCTGGAATTTGTGACACTCTTTGTTTTACTTCTGCGCTAGGTGGTATACCCTACAACTCTGAAATTCTACGGGCTATATGAAATTTTCCATTAACTCGGCGGCCAAGCCCTCAACCCAAGTGCGCCGCAAGGGTCGGAGTCTCTTGACTCTACTACGCCACACGACCATCGCCAGCGTAAAATAAATTACCTGGATCAGCAAATCACGATCTGAGGCTAAGAGTTACTTGAACTCAAGCCTTCTTCGGGTAACCACCTAAACCTCTTTAAGCCCATTTTTAACTCTTTCAAAAACATGCATTCTCTTAAAACATACTCTGTTATGACATACATACTTATGGTATCGTCATATCATTGACTTGCAAGTCACATCTCTGAGCCATTATTAGTATATTACACTCTCTGTTTTCAAAACATAAATTCGGGACCACCATATCAATAAATCATTTCAAAGAACTCTTTCTTTAAAACTCATGTAAACACATGTATGCAACTCTCTTTGTCAAACTTTCAATGATGCAAGGTGGCCATGTCAAAGCTCTTAATCTCATGCAAATATTTCTCTTTTAACAAAATATATTTACATCAAGAAACTCCCTCTCTTAAATCTCTAAATCATGCTCAAAATACTATGGTATTTGAGTAAACTATTTTCAAGCCATAAATCATGCATTTCAAATCCTTCACATTAAGATCATAAACTTAAAGTCATCACAAAAGAGGGATTTCATAAGTTGTGCTCTCAAACAATCTTCAGTCTAAATTTCTATACATATTCATATACATGTAAATCAATTTAAGGGGGAAAGGCCTAAAGACCAAATCAACAATACAATTAAACATTTATAATACATAATAAAATCATGTATTTCAAAACCCCTTTCTAAATTCATGCTTGATAACCTTTAAATCATGTTCTAGTGTTTACAAGCCCATATTGTTTTTAGGATAAACCCCACGTACCTCAAGTTAGAAATTTGATGGATGATTCTTGAAGCCTATGGTTTGGGAACTTCAAATTTTCAATCAGTTTCGAAAATCCACGGTTGAATCTTGAGTTATTTGGGTTTTTAGTTTGAAATCCTAGAGAGTGTTCTTGAGCAATTTTGATGAATATAAGAATAATTTGGTCACTTGGGAGTATAATCCCGTGTTTAAGCTGATAAGGGGGTGGAAAATACCCAATATACCCTTAATGAAACGGAGTGAAAATGCTAATAAGGGGGTGGAAAATACCCAATATACCCTTAATGAGACGGAGTGAAAATGCTGAAATTCCTAGGTGCATGCAGCAGAGCATGCGTCACATGTTATAGTCTGCCGGACTGGAGCGTGCGTCGCATGCTGCATCGCATGACGCCAGGGGTGGAATGGACCATGCGACGCACGCAAATCGCATGATGCCACTGTTGCGATTGGAAGCTCAAAATGATTCTAAGTCTTTTTTGCACTTAGAAAAAATTCTAGTTTTCAAGTCTATGAATACACAACTACGAGCTAACACATGAACAACTTTTGCGGGGCGTTACATATATGAGACCCTCTCTAATGAGTCAACCAATTTCTATCAAAGTTTCACCTTGACTAAAGACAATTCATGTTATCATATGGCAAACTAAGGTACTGAAAGAGGTTCATTTCATCCAAAAGCTACATACGCTATGGTCTACATATTCAAAACTACAATTATTTTTATGTATATTAATAGATGTTGAATTTCTTAATTCTTTCGTTCATTTACTTCTGCATTTTAAATTCTCTCAGTGAATATTTCAACTCCATCATTAGAAATTGAGATTAGATATCAAATAAACGGGAGGTTTTAAATTTCATTACGAAAAACAATCTTAATTAATTATGGCATATATCCAACAATAATCTGGTGGACTAAGGCTAATATTTTCTACTGGAACTTCCTATTGCACGCAACCGTCGAAATTTCTAGTAGTGCCATTTAAAATATTTGATCTTAAATTTTTATCTCGGCTTAAGAAGTTTGAATGATTATCTATTAAGTTTGTTTGCTCTCTCACAAACGAAAGTTACGACTTACGTTTGATAGACAAAATATCTACCTTCTACTAGTACCCAGCTACAATCTCTTATCCTCATAAAAGAAAAAATAGGCTACTCGATCGCACACTTCTATTCTAGAGACGAGTACTTATTTCTCACGACAATGACCGGTTCCGTGATATCTCGAGTATCTCACCTCATTATTTTTTAAATGCCCAATCAATTGAACTGATTTACTATTATAAAATATCTACCTATTAAGTAGAAGTTACAACTTATATTTAATGAATAACACTCGAAGTTCATAGTTTTGCCAAAAAACTTAATAGTCAATTGTTCTTTAAAGCAAAAGTTAGAACACTTTGTGTTATGATCAAAATTTACCAAGGAGGTCAAAAGATAAAAATCACCCCTATAAAGGCCTGTTAGCTATTACAGTTTTTTTTTTTAATTCAGACAGTCACTGGTCATTTTGGTGTTATGTTTTTCTGCAGACGAATCATTGGTGATTTTGGTGTATATTTCTGTACAATTGCTGTAAATGCAATGAAATCCAACGCCCTGAAGATGTTTGATAAAATTCCTAAGAGACAATTCTTCTTCAAATTCCTTTTTTCAATCTCATGGCCTGTAATTGCATTCTAATTCTCCATTTTTGCCTTCTTTCCCCCTAATAAACGAACCCCATTATCAATCAAATTAGTATAACTCAAATGGGGTTAGTTAATCTTTCTGTTACACTCACTGTAATATCAGCTTCACTATCATTCGCATTCGACGAAAAAGACCGAAGCTTTAACACTACAATAGTTGAGAAAATGGCCACAACACAAGTATCGGATTTGAAAAGGGAAGGGAAATTTACGCACATAATTAAACCACCTAATGTAGGATTAAAGAAACAGCCTGAGGTAGTTTTAGCTGTTTTAGAGGATTCTAAGGTTGTTATAATTGTGTTACCTTATGTAGAAAGTGATCCTAGATTTTGGGATGTGTGTATGAATGCCTATACTCCCCCGTTGGAAAAACCTGAGCTTCCTTTTTTGCTTTATTTGGGGTTCTTGTCAAAGATTCCAGCTTGGTTGTCTTCTTTTATGAAGGCTAAGCCACAATTGGAAAAGGCCACGGAGTTGAAGAGGGTGACAGGAGAATGGAAGAGAAGGCAAAACCAGGAGTTGGTGAAGAGGAGGAAAGAAAGGGAGAGGATGGAGAAGGCAATGAAAATGCAGAAGGAAATGGAAGAGAGGAAAAGAAAAAGAGAGTTAAAGAGAATGAGGTGTGAGGATTCGTTGCATCAAGCGAGTAGAGGTTCTCAGGACGTGGCAAGATCCTAGGAAAACTTAGCTAGTGATTCAAATGTTGCCACTGCTCTTGGTTTGACTGTATTTAGCTATAGGAGGCAGAAAAAGGATCATGAGGATTGGTTGAAGATAGAGAAAGCAGATGCTGAGGAGAAGAAAGAAGACGAGGGAATTGGAATGAATTGAGAGTGTTGAAGATGACGAAGAAGAAGGAAGGAAAGGGGAGGAAAATCCTTATATGAAGGCTATGCAATTCATGAGTCACGTGCTCGTGTTTGAAGAGCACGTAATAAGAAACTTCCTCAGTATTTATAGAGAAATATCCATGTTAAGTTCTCTAATGTTGCTGGGCTTGGAAAAATTAGGGAGGAGCTTGAGGAAATTGGTAAGTTCTTCACCCATGGGAAGATGTATAGCAGGCAAGGAGTCAAAATACCAGGTTAGATATATGCAGTTACTGATTTTTATGTGTCTTTTTTAATGCGGTTTCCAATTTGAGTTTGTTGTTTGATCCATATTTTCTTTAAATAGGAAGTCCTTTTCTTTCTAAATCTGATCAGCATGAACTAAGCCACATCAATTTCTCTTGACTTGTTCGTTATTTGTTCTGGCAACTAGAGTGTATTCCTGCATTATATTGTCATTTCCTTATGAAATCGCATATTTAAGTGGATTAAAATAGACAAATAGTTACAGGATTTTCCACTGATATTCCAGCGTTAGCAGGTCCAAGGTACTTTATATATATATATATATATATATATATATAGATAGATAGATAGATAGATAGATTCTCCTACTTTAGTAAATTTTCTTTTAGATATTTCTCTGGTTATTTTCATTTACTTACATTTCACTTTTTTGTGTTTGTTAACATAATCACATGCAAGAATATTACTCCTTCTGACTAAATATAACATAGTATGTTTGGTATCTACTTCTGTAACTTTAATTGAAAGAACCTCCTTATCTGTCTGTCTCTCTCCCCTCAAAGTTCCTGATTACTTGTTGTTATTCATTATATCAATTTATACGAATAGAACTAAGTTGATTGGTTACACAGCTTAGAACTAAGTTGAGTCAGTGGCTTGGAACTACAATTCTGTGTGGAGATGTTGCAACTACTCTCCAATGGATCAAAACAAGGAGATGGAGTCAGTTCAAGAGAGAAATAATAGCTGCTGTCTGAGGAGCAACACTTTATTAGACTAGAAATAGCAGCATTTTGCAACAACAGAGTGTACTGATTGATATGAAGATGGTACAGATTCATCGGGAGTTACATGAGAGATTATACATGCTACAACGTACCAAGAGAGCTGGTGGATGTCAAGTTTTTGAAGGACAACTTTGTAGTTAAGAAAATTTGTATGTTTTTGGTACTTTCTGAGGTCTAGATGTGCTGATCACCTGTTAGGAGGTGGTTACGCTCTGGAGGCTCTTTGTTTGTAATCCCTTGATGTTGGTATGGTAATATTCACAAATTGTTACCTGGGAAAAAAAATTATACGAATAGCGTATCCAGTGGGGACTTTACTGCTTTCAGTTTCCCAATTCTTTCCTGAGTTATTTTCACTTCTCAAATAATGACAACTTTGTGTGCCTATAAGATTTACTACATACATGTCTGTTTTTTTTTAATTATATAGTAATGGTGGTATCCGGGCCTGCTTGCGTGCACCTCAACTATTTCACTAGGTACCGCTATCTCCCACCAGGGTAGGTACCTGATAACTCTTTTGCACCTTCCTGTTTCACTTCACCAATGATTCTCTCAGCTTTTTTTGCTTCCTTGTTTGGCACATCAGCTTGGTGCTGCTTTATTCTTGTCTTATACCATTATGAATCTTTTGACCAATGCTTTCAAGGAGGGATACTGCTTTGTGGTTCACATGGAGTGGGGAAGACTTTATTAGCAAAGGCGGTGGCTGGTGAGGCAGGGGTGAACTTCTTCTCAATTTCTGCATCTCGGTTCGTTGAGATATATGTTGGTGTTGTGGCTTCCCGAGTTCGAGCTCTCTACCAAGAGGTGAAGGATAATGCAAGTTAAGTTTCTATCTTCTCTACTATCCACACCATCGTTCATTCATTTGCTTATAGCACTTGGCGTTATAGTTGACTACTCTTATTCCACCTATCTTGTTCATTCAGATTCCGCCATTTCCCTCCTATTGTGAATGAGCTGTTTGGTTTTGTCTTTTCATATTGCAAACCCCAGCTAGTTTGGTGTTGAGTAGTAGTTGATTGCTTGATTATCTGTTGCTGAGTGGCTGTTTCATACTCCTGTTTCTAAATCTTGTCAAGCCATTTTCGCTTTTATTTAGAGTGGTTTTATCTCTAACTTATAAAGTCTCAACAAGATATGCGCATTATTATGTGGTTTGGCATAGGCTCCAACAGTGGTGTTCATCGATGAGCTGGATGCAGTTGGCAGAGAACGTGGTTTGATCAAGGGCTCTGGTGGACAAGAATGTGATGCAACTTTGACTCAGGTTTCCTTGACATTTTGCACTTTTGAGAAACTGTCAATTCATCTTGTTGAGATCTCGGGCGACATTATTTGCAATGTTCCTCTTTTTCTCCAGTTTCTAGTATGCTTGGATGGTTTTGAAGGCAAAGGTGAACTCATCACTATTGCTTCTACAAATAGACCAGACATATTGGACAGAACACTTGTTTGACCAGGGTGGTGGTTTGATCGAAAGATATACATCCCAAAGCCTGGCCTTATTGGGCAAGTTGAAATTCTTAAGGTGCAAGTTGCATATGTAACTTGTCTGTTTAAAAGCTTAATCATTTTGATGATGTACAACATCTTTGTTGGTATTTTTTAAAAAAGATGGGGCAGCGAAAAAGGGTTAAAATGACTCTCTTTGGATTGAAATGACTTTCAAGCTTTCAATAGCTTTCAATAAATTTCTTAAGTATAGAGGGGCTTTAAATAACCAACATACAGTAAAAAACTGCATAATTTACACTTAAAATCCTAAAGATTCTCAACAACTAAAACAACCTAATTCAAAATTCAAAATTTAAATTCATTCTATTCTAAACAATTTGTTAAACTAAAATTAGTGCCGTAACTAAATGCAAAACTCAATACTCTTCCTTTGCTTTAGTTACTGCAATTTAAAAGTTGCTCCTCCTCAATTTGTGCTCTTGCAATTGATATGAATTTTTCTTGATTTTTTTTTTTTTTTTTAATTTGGACTTTCTTTTTTCTTCTTTTGCTTTGTGCTTAAATAACAACATCAACAATCTTGTCTTGTTTGAAAGAGCTTTCATAGGCTTCATAAAATATTGTAAGAATTTTTCTTTCATCATAACATCACATAAACCATAGGTTTCAAGATATGATTTTTTCACAGAACAAATTTGATTATTTTTGTATGTGAAAATTTTTGGGCATTCAAAGAGAGACTGTTGCTTGACATCTTTTTGGTTGAAAATAGCCCAACGCTTTGAAAATAAGCATGGGTTGAAAATGGTAGCCCTGACGGGTTAAAATAAGTAACCCTGACAGGTTAAAAAGGTAGTCCTTACGGGTTAAAAATGATATGGTAGTGCTTTGGAAGACTTCACAGATCCCGTAAGATCAATGAAGCTCTTGATACCACTGTTGGTTTTTTTAAATAAAGATGGGGCAGCGAAAAGGGGTTAAAATGACTCTCTTTGGATTAAAATGATTCTCAAGCTATCAATAAATTTCGATTGAAATGACTTTCAAGCTTTCAATAAGCTTGCAATAAATTTCGTAAGCATAGAGGGGCTTTAAATAGCCAACATACAACAACTAAAACAACCTAATTCAAAATTCACAATTTAAATTCATTCTAATCTAAACAATTTATTAAACTAGAATTACTGCAGTAACTAAATGCAAAACTCAACCACCTTAAAGCTTTTTTCATGGGGATATACAACATCTTAGTAAGCTTGTTATATATTTTGCTTCATGCTTTTGTTACATCTCATTTCCTTGGATTAGGTGCACGTTCGTAAGAAACCTATGGCTCCTGATGTTGACTATATGGCTGTTGCCAGTATGACTGATGGGATGGTTCGTGGCTTGGTGCAGTGTTGGCCAACATTGTTGAGGTTGCTGCTATTAACATGGTGCTTATGCAAGAACTGAGGAAGTAGCTTTTGGGTTCAGTCTGGGTCAAAAAAATTTCTTACCTTGGAATAGATCAATATATGTCGATAGTAGTTGTTATTGACTGTACAGATAGATATTTTGGCATAGTCTTTAAGCAGCGTTAGTTTTCTTAACTCTAAGCTCTTTTTTGTTACACATGCGACATGAGAAAAACTTTCTGCGTCGTTGCTTTCAATATGGTGTCCTGTTTAGGCGGAGAACGGGGGATGAGTTGATTTTGGTTAATGGGAGAGAGACCATACCAGTAACCTGGGTTTATCATGACAAAAGATGAATTTCTGGTCTCCATCCATTTCTCAAGTTCACTTTGCGAAGTACTTACCTAAGTATGCAGACCTTACCACTGCCTTGGGAGGTAGAGAGGTTGTTTCCGATAGATCCTTGACTTAAGGAAGAGGATATCAAAGAAGATACTAAAAATAGATGACAAAGCATTCTGAAAAAAGAACAGTAACTACAACAAAATAGAGCGATAGTCGAAGTGCAAGAGATAGTAGATAGTATGTTGTGTTAAATATGTAATGTGGAAAATTGAAATTAACAACAACAAACCCAGTGTATTCCCACATAGTGGGGTCTGGGGGGGTAAGATGTACGCAGTCCATACCTCTACCTCTAAAGAAGTAGAAAGGCTGTTTCCGATAGACCCCCGGCTCGAGACACGAGATACCACACAAATACATAGTAAAGCATAGAACAAGATTTCATAACATAACATAAATACGACACCCATAAGTAATAAAAAACAGAGAAAAGCACACAGATTCGTAATAAAACATGGAACAAGGTATCATAACAAGAATAATACCCCCCCCCCCCCCAAGTAATTCCCTACACTAGCGACCCAAACTGGCCCTAGCCTTCTGCCCTAATTCGCGTCCTCCAGATCTTCCTATCTAGGGTCATGTCCTCGGTGAGCTGTAACTGCTCCATGTCCCGCCTAATCACCTCACCCCAGTACTTCTTCGGCCTACCCCTACCCCGCCTAAAGCCATCCAACGCTAGCCTCTCACACCTACGAACCGGGGCATCCATGCCTCTCCTCATCACGTGTCCGAACCATCTCAATCGGACTTCCCGCATCTTATACTCCACTGGAGTCACACCAACCTTCTCCCTGATAGTCTCATTCCGAACTCTATCCCCTCTAGTCAGCCCACACATCCAATGCAACATCCGCATTTCTGCCACCTTCATTTTTTGGATGTGGGAGTTCTTAACTGGCCAACACTCCGCTCCATACAACATGGCCGGACGGACTACCACCCTGTAGAATTTGCCTTTAAGCTTGGGCGGCACCTTCTTATCGCACAACACCCCCGACGCGAGCTTCCACTTCATCCATCCCGCCCCAATACGGTGCGAGATATCCTCGTCAATCTCACTGTTACCCTGGATCACGGACCCGAGATACTTGAAACTATCCCTCTTACATACCTCCTGTGATTCCAACTTCACTACCACCTCATTCTCCAGCCTCACGTCATTAAACTTGCATTCCAAATACTCCGTCTTGCTTCTGCTCAACCTAAACCCTTTAGACTCAAGAGTTTGTCTCCACACCTCTAATTTGTCATTCACACCCCCTCGCGTCTCATCAATCAAAACTACATCATCTGCAAAAAGCATACACCAAGGCACCTCCCCTTGAATACGCCGCGTCAACACATCCATCACCAAAGCAAACAAAAAGGGACTAAGAGTAGATCCCTGATGCAATCCTGTCAAGACAGTGAAATGCTCTGAGTCTCCTCCCGCCGTCCTCACCTGAGTTTTCGCTCCATCATACATGTCCTTAATTGCTCTGATATATGCCAGCGGGACTCCACTCACCTCCAAGCATCTCCAAAGCACCTCCCTGGGGACTGTCGTATGCCTTCTCCAGGTCGATAAACACCATGTGCAGGTCCTTCTTCCTTTCCCTATACTGTTCCACCAGCCTCCGTACCAGGTGAATTGCCTCCGTCGTCGAGCGGCCAGGCATAAATCCAAACTGGTTTTCCGAAATAGACACTATCCGTCTCAGACTCACCTCGACCACTCTCTCCCAAATCTTCATAGAGTGACTCAATAACTTAATCCCCCTATAGTTATTGCAACTCTGGATGTCACCCTTATTCTTATAGAGAGGGATCATGGTACAACACCTCCAAGCCTCGGGCATTTTTGCCGTCTTGAAGATTTCGTTAAACAATCCAGTCAACCACCTTACACCAGCCTCTCCAGCGAACTTCCAAAAATCCACCGGTATCTCATCCGGCCCCGTCGCCCTACCCCTTCGCATCCTGCGAACAACCTCTCTAACCTCTTCTACCTTAAAACGTCTACAATAACTAAAATCCCGACACTCCTCTGAGTGCTCCAGCTCCCCTAACACAATCGCTCTATCCCCTTCGTCATTCAAGAGCCTATGAAAGTACGACTGCCATCTATTCTTAATGTGGCCGTCCTCCACCAACACTGTACCGTCCTCCCCCTTAATGCAGCTCACCTGGTCGAGGTCACGACCCTTCCTCTCCCTAGCCTTAGCGAGTCTAAACAACTTTTTCTCCCCTCCTTTCCCTTGTAACCCTGCATACCAGCTCTCAAAAGCGGCCGTTTTAGCCGCCGTAACTGCTAACTTAGCCTCCTTCCTAGCTAACTTGTTCTCTTTCCTATTTACCCGCTTCTCTTCTTCGTCCTTACTCTCAACCAACTTAGCATACGCCTCCCTCCCACTCCCGCCCTTTCCTCATCCCCCGCCCCCACCACAGCCCCACGCCCCAACCCCCTCTGACATGACCCTATCCAACCATCACCGCCCACAGCCACTACTACAAGAAAATATAAGAAAATATAAACAATGGTAGTAGCAAAGCAGCAGCAAGAAATACAAGGCTCACACAAATTCAAAGAAATAATCAAGAAACAAAACTAAACTCAAATAGAGAGCAAACACCACTGGACTCAACACCCAAAGCCCCAAAAACAGAGCCCCAAGCCGATAACCCAATAAAAAGCAGTGCAAGAAACGACAACAGACAATATCAACAAATCACACGCAAGTCAAGATACAGGAGATAATACTAGCATAATACGAAGAATGCAATAACAAAGGTTAGAAGTCACCAGGTTACGCTTGTAGACCAAGCCGGAAACCAAAACCCAACGTAGATTGGGCTCCGGGGAGTTCCGGTGACGGAGAGACGGCGCTGCTGGATGCAGAACTTAGAGGGAGCAGCGGCTGCTGGAGACCGAGGGGATTGGTCGTCGTTTGGGGGAGAGGAGGCCGAACAGAGGGAGCCAGCGGCGGCGCTGGGCTGGTTCGTCGCGGTTGTAGATGGAGACGGATGGCAGCGATGGGGTCACCTGGTTGACGTTGTTTGTTCGCCGGAGGTGCTGAGACGGAGAGGGTCGCCGGTCGCTTGGGTCTGACCGGAACCGGACGGCGGAGCGGTTGGGTAGGATCTCGCCGGAGCCGGAGCCGGAGCCGGAGCCGGAGCCGGAGTTGGGGTTTATGGCGGAGGTGGACGGCTGTTTCTGTGGCGGGGGTGGCGGCGCTGTTTCGCCGATGGCGGTGCCGGGCGGGTGCCGTTGAGGTATGAACGGAGGGAGGCGGATCGGAGCCGGAGGTCGGCGAAGGGGGGGGGGGGGGCGGCGGGGAGCGGCGACGGGGGCCGGAGGTCGGATCGGAGCCGGAGGTCGGCGACGGGGGCCGGGGATGGTTTTGGTTTAGAGAGAAGGTAGAGAGAGAGAGAGCCGTTAGGTAGATGTAAAAGAGTGAAAAATATTGTGCTTGGTTAACAAAGCATTCTTGGCTTTTGAATACCTAGCAAAATATTTTCTTCTTGGTTTTTAAAACAGAGGCAGTAATTGTTTTGGGGTGTTTTAGTATCATATTGTTGCTGTTTCTTTGGATAATTGAATTTTTCAGTTGCATTTTAGGTTTACTTTCTTGATAAGGTTGTTTACTTTAGGATTAGAATTGAGGCTTCTATTTTTTCAGCAGAAGAAAAATATTTTCCATACCGACAAATCATTTTCTACACTTTCTTTAAGTAACTAAAAAGGGTCCCAATAAAATGGAGAGAATATTCCCCCAGGATGTTGACTCGAGAATAAAGTGCAGCATGGGCTGTGTGGAAAGAACGAGTTTGAATCTTGGAAAATGAGCCAAGTCTAGTATTTAAGTAGAGGATAAAGTGGCAATGCTGGAAATAGCAAATTTCTCAGCTGCCAAGAAAAAAATAGACTGGACGAAGTAACAGTACATATGGGGGATTCTTATGGATTTAATGATACTTTATAAGTAGTAGACTGTGACTAAATGTTCAAATTGAATTAAAGTAACTAATAGTGGAGTGAAAAATGACTTTGGAGTATATTTGGTTAGTGGACTGGGTGAAATAACATGAGATATAGTCACATAAGTCATCCACCGATAAGGATAATGACTTTAGTTTCAGCTAAGTTTGCTGGTATTTCAATTCACATAAATTCTGCTTGGTATTACTGATGTTGCAAGTATTTGCATTAATTTTTCATAGTTTTGAAGAATGGTTAGTTTGCTAAATTACTTATTTCAAGGGTTTATAACCTTTGAACGTATATGATTTCTGAAATGGTAGCCAAAAAATGCCACATCCTTTTTGGGAGTACTTTTTATCAACTTTTACTCTTGCCATATTATGCTATATTCCGGAATGTGGACCTTAAACTCCTAAAGAGGCTTGTTTGTCCAGTCTTTCATGTCTCAAGAGGCAGAGAAAGAGCTTACATGCAGCTGCAATGTGTTAATGCCATTGACCATTTAACATGTTAAAAGGTACAATTTGCATATTACTGCTGATTATACTGTACTGTGAGGTGGAGGAGAAAGAATGACTTGCCTGATACATATTGGTGCAAGAATGATTTTGGGGTTACTTCTCCGCGCCCCTCCACCCCTCTGGTGTGAGCTCCATTTGAGAATAACAAGTCTCTGTTTTGGAACATGGCATTGCAAACATCCGTTCTCACTATGAAGTTGTGTAGCCGATATGGAAATCCTAAGCTCATATATCCATATACATTGCCTCAATTTTGTACTTTGTACTTGCTATAATAATCTTCAGCTGATAACACCTTTTCTTGTCAAAATCCTTCATACAGCCATTGTTTCAGGTTACTGGAATGGTGACTCTATGGCATAATGAGTTTGAAATGCATTTTTTATTTAACAGCACAGCAACCACTTTTACATTTTCTATCTTGCACTTATTTCTTCCTGATTTTTGTGTTGATTGCTAGACACATGGAGTAAGAGCTGGGCAGGAAGCTGCAAAGAAAGGAATTGGATTCATTGAGGTATTGTATTGCTGTTGCCTATTGTTGCTTTCTGAGATATACAACATAGACAAGCTATGTTAGTATGTTTCCAGAAGTCTGGTGTTTCCTGTTCTCTGTACGTTTACATTGTGCCGAGTTTTAGTAATATGGCGATTGATCCCGAAAGAATAAGGGAGTGATTAGCAGTATCATAGTTTAAAACATTTTATTGGGACTCCCTTTCACTCTAAACTTGTGGGTAGAAATATAGTCTACTTGTCACTTGTCAGTCAGCATTGATTACTGACTTCTACCGCCTACTAAAGGTTGCAGAGTTTGGCATAGGTCTCAGTTTCCAAAGTTCTGTCTTTGAAAGATTATTTTTTCTCGATAGACATTATGATGAATATATAAATCTAGTAGCATACATTTTCTGCCTGTTTTTAGTTACTTCTCTTTACATAGTATACCTTTGATTCTCTCTGTAATGTCATATGTTGTGAAGCAATTGAATCTTTCATTGATTGAAAAGACTAGAAGTACTAGATTTATAGTCTAAATGGGCTCTCCCACCTAATAGGCAAGCCTTTTGGGTCATGCTTTCCTGTTTAGTCTATAACAGTTGATATCAGAGTAGGTTGATGTTGATCAATGCTTGAGGCCGCAACTTGGATTTTTGACCCGATAGAGTGCCATGAGTGGTAGTGGCCTGGACTCCTTGCACCCTACCATGACCAACTGGTAGGGTGCAAGGTGTGGCCTGGACTCGGGACTGTCAGTCGTAACCAACCCCCCAAAAGAATACAATTATGAGATACATGCCATGACAAATTTGGTCAGAGGGGTGCTCGGTGTGGTGGCCCTGATCTAAAAAAGAAGCACCAGACATGATCAACGAGGTCTTAGGCACTCAAGCGAGGTGATTGTTTTTAACCAATTGAGTTCCTAAGGGCCCTCGTAATGGTTTATTAGCTAAATGGTCTCTCCCACCTAAAATGAGCTAGTCCTTTGGGTTGGGTTATCCTATTTATTATATAGCCATTATGGTATTTCTTCTTCTATTTCCCTTTTCTGCAAATGGCAAACCTCCCATAGGGTACCACTCATAGGCGCCATCACTGATTCATGTGATTCTCAAGTTTTTGATATATGCCTGAAATTGGATTGCATGCGTTTGCATTGATTGGAAAGTATCAAAGGATATTAGAAAAGAATTCTTCCACAGGGTTTGCACCATTTTCCCACTGAGTCACATTTCTAGTCAATTCTTGGCAGTTGCTTTTTTATGCAGCATGTTGATTATTCTTTGATAATGGTTTAGGTGATAGAGAATTACAGGTCATACCTTATA
Source organism: Capsicum baccatum var. pendulum (assembly GCA_030864225.1). Taxonomy (NCBI): domain Eukaryota; kingdom Viridiplantae; phylum Streptophyta; class Magnoliopsida; order Solanales; family Solanaceae; genus Capsicum; species Capsicum baccatum. The sequence goes on from CM061550.1 coordinate 12,918,737, forward strand.
GTGCAGTGCAGTTATTAACTTATGAAACCTCCAAGGTAATGAAACATCTTTGGAGAGAACTTCAACACTGGTTTGTTTGTTTGGCCAGAATAATGTTGATTTCACACTTGCTATTTTCAGAAACTTCTTCAAGGAAAGGATGGGGAGCTTTCTGTCATTGGAAGACTAGCAGCAGGTGCGTGTGCTGGCATGACTTCTTCTTTTGTAAGTTTGCATTATGTGAAAACCAAATAATATTTTCCAATTTGTTGTCCATTTGGCATATAATTTTTGCAATTATGTTTGCACAAGTGAAATAAACCTGGCAGAAACTTATTGTCATCTCAGTAATGTTACTGATTTGAACACTGGTTTGCTTTATAAGATTTATTTGAAAATTGAATCCTACCATTTGACCTCTCTCTCTCTCTCTCCCCCTCCCCCTCCCTTCCCCTTACAGGGATGGGAATCAGGGGGCATGCAGTATCTCAATTATTCATATTCCTGTTCTTGTTTTTGGGTTAAATTCTAGTCTCTTTTTCATCTGTCACCAAGAGAGTTAACTTGTTGATTTGTTGTCATGTAACCTGCCCACTAGATGTTCTCAGGTTGAGATTAGCAGTAAACCCTGGGTCTAAAACGATGAGTGAGGTAAGAATTGGATAACTCAGAATTTATGACACCAGGACATATCTGAAATTTTGAATCCTAGTTTCAATTATTTCAGGTTGCTTTCAAACATGCTGAAAGAGGAAGTCCTGCATCCTTTTATAATGGTCTCGGTGCCTCTCTCATTGGAATATCCATATATCGGTGTGAAGTTTTGTGTTTTTGACTAGTGAGCATATGCTCTTTTGAATATCTTTTTTCTGTATCATCTGAAGACAGGGTCCTGGGGTTACTGTAACCTAAATGACACTTCTCTGAATGTTAGGGTGAAGAAAGCTTTGCCAGAGAAATATCAGAAACGAACTGAAGCATCTCTGGCTACAGGTTTAATTGCAGCAACTATTGCTACTGTAATGTGCTATTCATTGGACACAGTGAGAAGGCAAATGCAAATGAAGGGTACACCTTGTATGACAATTTTTGATGCCATCCCAGGTGACAAATTCTAAAAGATTCTCATTATCTGTATCTCTTTTTGTAACTAGTTACGGATTTTTCCGAACTGTGTTTGTCTTCTTTTCACTGACGAGTCCACAAAAGGAGTGAGAAATAATAAACGTAATCTGCAAATTTCAAATAATCTTCTGAAGAACTTCATAGTGACCTTCGATTTAAGATAATAGGAATTGCACTTCTTAAAGAAAAATTCAAAAAACCGAATGTGAATATGATAAACAAATGCTGTTATGTGTCTCTCTGATATGTGAATATTATTTTTGTTCCATCTTTCTCTTTGTTCTTTTAACCTAAACCATATTTTTATCTAACTTTTTTGATTCACATGTCCAGTGGTCAAAGTTTTGAATGATCTTGGATCTTGGACTTTGTTCCATCTGAATGTCAGGAGAGACTTGATGAAAGATCAATCAGTGTAGTCATCTATTTTTTAAAGGAAGTTTCAATATAATTTAACCATGTACTAAACAAAGTAAGCTGTACCCATTTAATAGAATATGACTTGTTACAAAGGAGCTTTGGAGTGGACTGCTGATATTGGCTAGCAAACAGAACTTGGGTTAGTTGGGAAGAATTTGATGATAGAGCAATCAGTGTTTGTAATTCTTCCTGAATTCTGGTTTCTCATGTCTTTTGCTTGACAAATTGCAGAAAAAAGGACTCGTGCCATTTGCTAATGCAAGCATCTTTTTTTTTTCTCAAATTGCATTTAGTTCATATTTTCATACTTCTTAAAAAAGGTGTTATCAGCATTATTACAATTGACAATTAGGTTAAACCCGTTGTTACCTTAATAATACAGCATGAGCTTCTTTATAGTGCCTTTTATGATAGCTATTTTTGTTATTGTTTCTTTTTGAGAAGCTCACTGTTGCTGCGAGGGCTGGGAGGGTATTTCAAACTCCTACTCATGTATTGCCATCGAGGAAACATATCTGTAGGCACCACATAGAAGAGGTTAGTGCTTTTTGAAATACGTCACTTTCTGTTGATCTTACTTCATATATATGCAATTTGGAAAAGGCGACCACCTCCTTCTTTACGAGCCACTGCCGCTTAGTTGTCTAAAAAATTCTAGATTTTTGGCATCTGTACTTTTGACGTTTCGTTTTAATGCAGGCGACAGTCGCTCTTGGATCACATTACTGTTCAGCTAGCTTCTCATGCTGCTGGTGAGCTGTGGTATGGAGAGCACCAGGTAAGATATGCTGAGATAAGTTTTAGTTTTGCATCATTCATCACCTATCTTTTAAATAGCTTGAAAAGGATCCAAGCTGCTTTTGTTGGAGTCTTAAACATTGTTATGAAATCTAGCCAAATAGGTAGCATGAAGCAAATCCATAGCCGTTGGAACATAACACAAATCTCATTCCCAACATGGAATAAACATACAAACATAAATATGCACAAGGCACATTGCATGTAGTTTTGGAATAAATCTTTTGACAAACTATGTAATTGGCCCAATTAACTCGGGAAACAGATTTCAGCGGCTAATTTGTGACAGTGTGTGAACACATGACTTCTATACACCCTTTTAGAAGTTTCCACACATTAGTTGTTTGGATCTCTATCCATGCCCCCATCCTTACTCTGTCCTATTCAAGCGTTACCATAATATCTTAATTTTGCACCTTGAATAATAGCAGTGAACACAGTATTTGTATCAAACAGTAACTTAGGAAGTTAATGTGCTTTTTTATGGCATAAAGTCCATTTGGATGATGGTCACTAATACATATAAAATATTTCAGTTCAGTATAATATGGGCTGAGACTGCAGATAATGTGAGGTCGGCAGCTCGGACTTTTGTTCTTGGTGGTCTGTCTGTTGAACATTATGGTTTGTCTGACTTCTGGATTACAGATAGGAAAATGTAAGATTTCGCTATCTGCACCCCTCACTTTAGTTATTTAACCATTTCTCTTTCCCCACTCACCAAGGTTTAAAAGGTTATTTTTATCAAAAATATATCTTTCTACATTCCGGACATACGACTACTTCATTGGTATGCCGCTGCTAGAGTTTCAAATATGCTTCTAAAGTTGAAATATATTCGTGTCTTTTCTTTTGAGTTGCACTCCCTTGGTACTTGCTTGTCAGGACATCGACTCTGAGGCACTTCGCATCTTACATATATGCTATGATCGTGCAAACTCATTTCTCCTCTCTTCCCAAATGAAGATAAGTGAGTTACGGAATTGCATGCTAACTCAAGTTTTCACTAATGCAACCTTGAAATGACTGTATGTACAGATCATTCATCAAAACCGAAACCTTATGGATGCAATCGTTGATATACTTGTTGAGAAAAAAGGTCTTATTAAGGAGGAGTTCCTTTAAATTGGTTGAGCTACATGGGTTCCTTCAACCAATGCCTCCCGGTGCTGTTGATCTCAGGTCTGCTAAACGCTTCAGGATATGCTCACAACCGGAAGGAAGTTGTTTCTCAAGAACAGTTTTGAGCAAGGCATTGAGGATTGTGATATGATCTCAGTTCTGCTAAACCTGGAAGTGAAGGGTCTTTCCTTTCACATGCTAACTCATAGAAAGAAATGTCACCCATGCGCCTTTCGTGGGGTGAGCAAAAGGCGTTTCCCTGGATACTTGTATGAACTCACAAAAAGCATTTGCCCGTTGCCTGCTTCATCCAATGCTTTTGGCTACTTGGCTACTGGGGCTCGAGTCTGCTTAGCAGGGTACGACTTCCTTTGGTCTAATTTTGTCGTGAAGATCCTATCGAAGTGGTACGTACAGTTGGGGAAAGAGAATTCTACTATACCTCAGATTGGATAGAGCAGAGAGTGCAACAACTCTCCGAATAGATTTTGTTCATTTTCTTAAAACGGTCATGACCAAAGTAGTTTGTACGTAAAATACTTGTTACTATTACTTCCTATCAGTGCATGTCTTGCCTGTAGGATATATGTTCGAAGTCTCACCAACTTTATTTGCCAATCCCTTTAGTCATTAGATTAGTCTTTTGACATATTTTATAGTTTACAGATTCAAATTGCAACATGCTTTTCCAGTACTCCCTTCGTCCCATTTTATATGTCGCCATTTTCTTTTTGATCTGTCCTAAGAAGAATGTCCTCTTTTCTTATTTATTTAATGACATAATCCTTATTTTAATCCTTAGTGGGTTCCATTTTATAAGAAAAGATAATTAAAAAGTAAATTTTAAAGGGACAATTATGTAAACTTTACAAAGTCATCATTTATTTTTTAAACTTCGTATCCGATCAAATGGTGACACATAAAATGAGACAGGGAGTGCAAATTATTATTGTGTTCAATCACCTCCACGTTAGGGATGGAGGATCTTGGGGTGCAACGAATCCCTTTCTATGAAAAGTTGCATTCAATAATGCGATTTTTTTTTTCACACATAATATATTTGTCGTCAAATCTTCTTCATTTCTCTGTGTATTCACTTCTTAATATATTTGAAATCCCCTTGGTAAAAATTATCCCAATTCCTCCACGATTTCACATTAAGTTTCACCATCTACAATAGTAAATCCAGAAATGAAAATATTCTCATTATGAACTAAGCAGGCTAGTGTTTTTACAAGAAATTTCTAGCCAATCACACAAGTGGGTTTAATCAGTAAATAAGGAACGATGACATAGCCGATAGCGTAAGCAAACGTGGAATACAACAAATGTTTTTCTCACTGCTCTTTTATTTATTCATTTTTGTCAATAATATAATATCAAAATATGATTACTTTTTTCTTGGAAAAAATACTCAACACTTTTTTTTATTTAACAAGGCTGAGACAAAATTTAAAATTTTGCAAAGGAACCTAATCACATTTTCTAAAACCAAAATTAAAGAATAAAGTATATATAATTTCAAATAAAACAGTCGCATCTTTTAGCATGGAATAATTTTACTTAAAGAGTATTAAAATTTAAATTTTAGTTAAGTAAAATAAATTGTAGATTTTATTGAATTTTATCTTTTGGCTATGGCTTTATATTATCTTGTGGATAGTGGTATTAGTTTATTTTGCATACTGTACTAGTTTAGATACATTTATGTTTTGTGTTTGTTATATTGCTATCGGTCCTAAGCCCGGGGTCTATCGAAAATACCCTCTCTACTTCACCTGAGATAGTGGTATAATCTGTGTACACTCTACTTTCCTCAGATTCTATTATATAGAAATACACTGAGTATATTGTTGTTGTTATATTGAATTTGAGTATAAAAAACAAAATATACCAGACGAAATAGGAAAAATAACATAAAAAAAATAGATGATAAATGTACTATAGTTAGCACTTGAGGAGCATGTGACCATATCCATTACGGTGTACAAACCGAACCATTAAGTCAAACTGAACCGATGAATCAAACTAAATCGAGGAAAAAAAATTCACTTATGATTTGGTTTGATTGGTTTGGTGTTGACAAAAAAAAACCGATCATTCTTGATTTAGTCTGCTATTAGAAAAAATAAAATCAAACCGAACTCAAACCGAATAACCGACATAATACATATATAATTTTAATTGTTTATACGTAAAAAAATATTACTTATAATCTACTTTCTAATTACTCTTATTACTTTTTTATCTTCGAAAAGTAGATATATATTTTTGGGCCTTTAATTATAATATTTATCCATTAGTAACAAATTAATACAAAGCCAATATTAATATAAAAACCTAAAACTCTTCAATTACTTTACTTTACATTTTTACTTTCCAAGTTATCAGAGAGTTCTTATTATTTTCTCATCTTACTTTTCTCATTCTCCTCGTTCGTCAGTTTTGATTTAGGTTTGTTTCTCTTCTTTCTCTCTCTCTCTCTTTTTTTTTTTTTTATGAAATTATGTTATAGTTAATTACTTTATGGAGTTAAGTTTTTAATAGGTTGTCTCCAATTCTTCATTCCTTTTTATGCTCATATTTTATGCAAAAGGAACTTTCAAACAAGCTACTATGACTAGTGACTTAGAAATTGAACCACTGGTATCCATATAATATTACTTTGAAAGATAATAGTTTAGACTGTTTAGTAATTTGCCAACTTAATTTTAAATGAAACTACACTATGACCATTATTTTTTATCGTTTTAGTGAAAAAATTTAATTTTTTTTTTCAATCACATTATAATTGTAAAAAAATAAAAAAAACCGAAAAAAAAACTGACTAAAACCAAAATAAAAAAACCGATACTACATTGATTTGATTTGATTTATAAATTTTAAAAAACCAACATTATTAATTTGATTGTGTTTTAATAAAAAAATCGCACTAACCCGACCTATGTGCACCCTATCCATAATTATACATCACAAAATCAAATGCGGTAACAAAACCAAAGCAATCAAAATGTGGAGATAAAAGTTTTGGCACTGACTACGAAAAAGTGTTGCACAATAATGCTCACTTATGCTAGTCAATTTCTTACTCTCAATTATCTATTACTAACTCCATTTCCTATTAGTCTGTCTTATAGACTTCACATATCTATTAAGAAAAATATTTATTAAGAATTTATTTTATTAAATTAATTTTATTAATAATAGGAGTATTATTAAAAAATTATCTTAAAATCCTTTTGATTTTTATCAATGAAACAATTAAATTAAAATAAATATTTTTAAATAAAGAGCCAATTAAAATGAAACGGGAGAGTACTATTAACTTGACGCATTAATTAAAAAATAATAAATGAGAGCGATAATTATATCATATGAATTTTTTTATTTATTTGTTTTTATAGTTAGATCTTTCTTGATAAAAATTCATAATTCCGTTAATGAGCGATAATGATATTTATCAATTCATCAATCTTGTGATACTAAAAAAAAGAAAAATAATACACATTTTTACTCTTTCCTCTTTTGTATATTTCTTTATAATTTTTTTTTTACTTTTTACTTTAAGTTTGGTTTAAACTTAAAATGTTGTCTCTTTTGACTTTCTTTACTTTTTTGTTTCTAAATGCATGTTATGTTCCTTTTACACTTCTTAAAATTAATTAAAAAAATATTAATTAGAGGATAATTTGACTAATTTATTCCTATTTATTATTCTTTTCGTTTCGTATTAATTGAGCTTCTTTCTAAAATATTTATTTTAATTTAATTGTTCCTTTTATAAAATCAAGAGAATATTATTATGTTTTTTCGGTACTAATACCCCTATCATTAATAACTAAATAAAGTGTATAAACTTAAATTTATATTTTTAACACATAATTAATAAGATTAATTTGGTAAAAATAAATCCCTAATAAATTTTTTCTTAGTGGGTGTGTCAAGTCCATGCGGGCCAACTAATATGAAACGAAAAGAATACTTTTTTCAATTTAATACTTCTCTTTTTTACACTATATTAATATCTCTTTATATTTACTATTAAGGGCAAATATATAAACAAACAATAATTTTGTCTTAATTTTATAAAATGAGATATTATTTTGATAAAAATAACAAGTATTTTGAAAATAAGAATGACAAGAATTTCCATGCAAAATATAAGATATAGTTTAGACCACCTCAGATATATGAAACCATTTCTTTTTTCTTTTCAAGTTGCTTCAATTGTAGAGTGACCACTATACATTCAATGCCAATATATTTTCTTCTTCATTAATGAGATATGTATCTAGGCTCCCAAATATTTTTTCTCCCACAATAATTGTAGTGACCCACATTCGTTTTGCTCCAAAATAATTATCGTTTTAACCCTTTTTGCGTTTATTTAAAAAAATAATAAATATGAAGTACCACTTACTCCCTCTATTCCTAAATAAATGATGTTTTAGCCATTTTATTTTGTTCTAGAATAAGTGATGTTTTAGGAATTCAAGATAGAATTGATCTAATTCTTTCAAAATTATCCTTGTATTAACACATTGAGTTTTACATCATTAAAAAAATCACTTTTGTCTTCAAGATATTTAAATTGGGATAAGTTAGAAAAATTCTCTTTATTTTCTACAAATAAATACTTTCTTAAGAGGAGTGTCCAAATTTAAAAAAATCACTTAATTAAAAACAGCAAAAGTACTAAATTTGCCGCTATATATCTATTAAATATTTCTTGAGAATGAAACACTTCTTCTAAATTAAGTAAAAGTAAACATGACATGCTTTTAAACAACCTAACAAAAAAATGACAATTATAACAAGGAATATTTCCTCGAAAATGAAATATAAAATCAAAATTTCACCAAACATTTGTTTCTTCTTTCTTTTGCATCACTCTCTGTATATATAGAAACTTCTTTTCTTTTGCATCAGAGAATTGCATGCCCCCTCCATATATATATTATTCTATATTGTCCAAATATTCTATTATGTATAACTAATACATGACAAACCACATGATATTAGCAATGCATGCAAGGGTTTTATTGTACACATTACTATGTGTTGTTGTACTTTATTATTAAAATATATTAAAGTGTATGACATTAATAAATATAAAGTGAAGAAAGTGGTGTCTTTATTTTTATAACTCATCATATTATCATTATCATTTTGAGTTAGTGGGTACAAATTGTGATAAAGATGACCATTAGTTCTTGTAACTCATATTAGCATTAATTCTTGTAACTCTCATGACTATTAGTTCTTATAACTTATATGGCCATGAGTTGCATGTAACTCTTGTAATTTTTGTAATCTATAGACTATTTATGTACCCATATTACTATCCCTCATTCATCCTATTCATTACATGGAAGAATTTTACACCTATAAATAGTGGTGTTTTCTTCCTTTGTGTTCATATATATTAGAGATATGAAAAAGATGATAAGTGTAGAAAAATATTATTATATGTAACAGTGAAAGAAAGAGTTGAGACATAGAAAAATATTCTAAGTCAACAATTATATTCACAATACAAAAGAGAGTTATTATATTAGTGAAAGAAAGAGTTGAGAAAAAAGAAAATACTCAAAGTCTTTAACTATATTCACTATACAAAGAGAGTAAATATATGTTGAAAGAAGGTGTTCTTATGGTGAAGCTTTGGACTTTTCAACTAATTCGGAGTTGTTTGAGTTGTACATCGTTGATGGGTTGTTGTATCATGGAGGGGACAAGTCAAGAGATTACAGCTGGATCGGTGTAGATTATGCCGCAGTGGGCTTGAATCTCCTTAAAGAAAGCGAGATATCCGCGCCTCAGCCAAGAAGAAAATTATTTTATTTTCTTCACTTTTGTTCATTTTATTTTCAACTGTAATGATTATTGTAATTTATGGTATATTACACCTACACTATGGTTAAAGACACAAATATAATTCAAAATCTTTTCTGCATATACGGAACGGCGGGATGTATTTTTTAAAATAAATATTTTTTTAAGAAATTAAACAATGCATGCTATTTCTAATTGACAAAGCTAAACAATACTGCGTAGGTAATTTTTCGTATAATTAATACCAGCATTATTAATATACATCCGAGTTAATACGATTCTGACACATCTATCAAAGACCCCTTATTCTTTTCCCTTTTTAAACCTCCTTTGTTGGATTATCGTTTGGTTTTGCTGTTTTCTTACTTGGTCTTAATTAGTTTTAATCTGGAAAATTTTCTTTTTCTTTTCTTTCTTTAATTCACTTTTCCAGGTTGGGGATTTGCATGAGTTCCCATGCAAAAATAGAATATTTTGGACCACCTCGATTATATGGAACAAATTTTGAGTTCCCGAAAGTTACTTTGTGCCACCTCAGATATACTCCTTCGTTCATTTTTATTTGTTACGTTTTTGCATCTTAAGGTCAAATTACATTGACTTTGACCAATTAAGATATATTTTTTTTCATCATATTAATATGAGGAAGATTGCAACGTATTACATTTTTCGTATAGTTTTCGATCATTTAAAATTTTAAATTTTAAATATTAAATTAATATACTTTAATTTAACTTTGAAGTTCAGTCAAGTTGACCTCGAGAAGCAAACGTTGACAAATAAAAATGAACGAAGGGAGTATTGACAATATTTTTGTGGAGTTGGATTTTTGGACGACTATATATTCATGACAATATCTTTGTCTTCTTCATTAATGAGATATTTATGTATACTATCCTTTCATTTTATATTACTTGGCCCCTGGTCTACTGATCTAGTACATCTCTTAAATTACTACTACACTTCATGTAGTTACTTAATACAAATGGTGAAAAGGAAAAAAATAATACAATTCTTTTGATTTTACAAATTCAACAAATAAATCAAAATACTTATTTTAGTATAGGGGTCAAGTAATATGAAACGTTGAGAGTATATTCTACTTTACGTACCTAAATCACATGCATGGGTTATTGCCCAAATATGAAATAATTGCACATAATTGTATAGTTAATCATCAGAATTTTCATTACTTTCAAGTCAAAACGTTGTTGAATGCCCAGTAGAAACGTAAATTAAAGTTAATACTTACCTACGATGTTAATTAATGCATGCCATTTTAAATTAAATCAAAAACAAAACAAAACAAAACAAAGAGACGTTGTACATAAGTTCTTATCTGTGTTGTACATATCATTGGTAAACAAAATAATTACTTACCAATTAAAAAGGTAAGTCCATTTTTAACCCCAAAAATGTAAGTTTCACATGCATGCTACTAGCTAGTCAATTTTGAACAAAAGCCAAATCAAATTAAAGTACTAACAGCTATTATTTTTTGGAAATAGACTTCATTATTTCTAATTTTCCTCTTGATTTTGTACTACAACGTCAAGATTAACTTGGATTATTAGTTAATGAGATCAAGTCGTCTTTTAGTATAAACAATTGCATTAATATAAGTGAGACTCGTAAAAGTAAATATTTTTTTTTAAAAAAAATATATTTTTCTCATTATCTTGATACCAAAATTAGTATGCTAGCTCAACATACACTTCCACCCCAAAACCTCAAGTGACATGCTAAGATCCTATAAACTGAATACCTTGAGCCATTCTTAGAATATTGAACAAGTGTCCTGTAATACCAGTGTAGCCATAAATCCGAGTGGAGTCTGGTCTGCGCAACAGATCTGCTGGAGCTAGTTGAAGAACTTGGTCTTGTGAAAGGGAAAAGAGCTCAAAATCTACTAAATGGCTTCGTCTCGTCTTTTACTTTTTTCAACTCTGGTTTCGCTGTTCAGTTTCTACCTCCGTAGTACTCTCGCGGAGCAAAAAAAGTTGCAAACTTACATCATTCACATAAGTCTGCCCACTTCTGAAGTAAATCTCGAGAGCTACTACCGTTCTTTTCTACCGGTAGAGGAAGATCAAACTTCGTCTTCACGACTTGTTCACTCTTACCACCATGTTATTTCTGGCTTTGCAGCCAAACTAACACACGGTGAACTTAAAGAAATGGAGAAAAAAGATGGGTTCATCACAGCAAAGCCGCAAAAGATGTTGGCCTTGCAGACTACGCATACTCTGAATTTCTTGGGATTGCAACAAAATAGCGGTGTTTGACAAGAATCCAACTACGGCAGGGGTGTGATTATCGGGCTTTTGGACTCCGGGATTACACCGGACCATCCCTCTTTCCACGACAACAACTGCCACCTCCACCGGAAAAATGGAAAGGAAAGTGCGAGTTTACCGGCAACGTAACTTGTAACAATAAACTCATCGGTGCAAGGAACTTATTGGGCGGTGGTTCAAGTGATCCACCATTTGATGATTCGGGCCATGGCACTCACACTTCAAGCACGGCAGCTGGCAACTTCGTTGATCATGCCAATATTTTCGGGAATGCCAATGGCACATCAGCAGGCATGGCTCCTCTTGCCCATATAGCCATCCATGTACAAGGTGTGTTCCGGTCCCGGAATCACGTGTGCAGAAGTTGACATGCTGGCTGCAATTGAAGCTGCCATTCATGATGGTGTAGATGTTCTTTCAATATCAATTGGTGGACTGTATAAAAACTTCTATGATGACTAGCTCGCCGTGGGTGCTTTCGCTGCAATGCGAAACGGGATTATTGTGGTCGCCTCCGCTGGTAACGAGGGTCCAGGCAGCGGTACGTTGTCTAACGAGGCACCCTGGATTCTCACAGTTGGTGCTAGCTCCCATGACAGAAAGATAGTAGCAACAGCTGTGTTGGGAAATGGGGAATCATACCATGGCCAGACACTTTTTCAAGGGAAAGACTGTTGGGTTCATAGTGTGTTGAATGGAAAATGAAGAAATCAAGTGAAGGAAAGGAGACACCCAAATTGGAAAGTTTACTCTTCTCCCACATTGGTGGAAGAAGAGAACTTTAAAGTGTTTATAAAGTGAAACACTTACTTCACATGGTAAGTGAGGCAAGGAAATAGAGATGCCTCGCGTCGTCGCTCGCTCTCGACTTTTATTGTACTTTGAATTATCTTGGAAAACTTCTGTAATAGTTTGAAATTGCTCTTTAATTTATTGTACTTTGAATTATCTTGGAAAACTTCTGTAATAGTTTGAAATTGCTCTTTATCAATGTTATTAAGCTTTAACAGCTCTGTTTGAAGTAATTCTTTTTTTTTTGTCTCTGTAAACAAGCATTTATCCATTGCTAATCGGGTAGTTACAGCTCAAACAAAAAAAAAAAATAGCATATCACCTGAAAGGGATTTGGTTTATTGGTAGCAAAACAGATTTAAGAAGCAGTCAGAAAAACTTTAGTACTAAGGATAAAAATTCAGCTGCATCAACCTGTTAGCTAGCTTAGGCTTCTATACTCTTCGACAATGCACTTCCTGAACAATCTGTGTAGTGATATTTTCAGTTCTTCTAGTTTTAAATTGAAAAATTCTGAGGTTTATTATCTGTCAGCACGTAAAAATTCTTCATGTAACTGGCAGCTAAACTCATTTGAAGCAACTTAGCCTGTGGACTTGGACAATTTGCTACAGCCAATCACAATTCCTTTGAGGAGTTCATTCCATATAATAGCAGACATTTAGCAATTTGGCTCGAGTGCATACAACAACATTCTGATCTTGATCGGTCCGGTGATCTCGTTGTGGAGATTTGGAAATGAGGAGCAAGCTCTTTGGAAGGAAGCGATTATTATCAAATATGGTCAGAATGAGCAGTGATGCTGAAATCCAGTGAATTATCTGTGGGGTTTCAGTTTGGTAAACACTGAAGAGCTTGTGAAATCAGTTTCAGGGATATCACTTTCAAAGTAGTTAGTGGAACCAGAATTAAGTTCTGGAAAGCACTGTGGATTGGTCAGGTGATGACTTCTTATCCTGATCTGTTCATCCTTAGTACCAATCGAGATGCAATGGATTGGTTTATGAGATATGATCTCTTCAAGGATGGAATCTGATCTTTAGAAGACTCTTGAATGACTGAGAAATTGGAAGAATAGCTACAAGAGAAGTGGTGGGAGTAAAAGTCAGGCGAAGTAGTGGAATATGATCCCCCTGCATATGGTGGACGGTTTGGAAAAGAAAAGATGACTCCAAATGCTGCTAATCCAAGCACTGCCGGTAGAGATAAAATACGAAAAAGAAAAGATGTAATGTACCAGTGCTACCTCAAGTATTGTACCAAGTGTCCAACAACCGTGTCAAAAAATCGTCCACATGCCCTTGTTTTGTAAAGGCACAAATTCAAGAAACCAAGAACCATATACAGGTCCACAACCCACTCCAAATCCAACATTCATATGCACAGCAAGCAACCAATTATAATTCAGAGAAAAGGTACTGAGTGCTGCAGACACTGCTGTCACTGTTGCTTTACTTAGAAGACCCTTCTCACTGTTGCGGAAGCTCGGGATATTTCAAATAGCGTGTAAATTATTTGTACTAGAAAATCACACCAGATAAATTCCCAGGTAAGAGTGGAGGGTCACAAGCGGACCACTTAAATACCAGTCTAGCCTTGACAGAATTATCACTAGTAATTTAGTAGCACAAATAGATCACAACAACTATACCCGACAAATATTAACTGAAAACAGTTAGACAAGACAATAAGAAGAACACCAGAATTTAATGAGGTTCGGCAAATTGTGCCTACGTCCTCGGACACTATTATATTTATATTTCACTAAGGAAATATTACAAATGGAGAGAAGCTAAGGAAGAAGAGAAGAATTGTGTTTTTGGTGTGTGATTACAAATAAGAGGTGAGGGTATTTATAGGCCTCAAGTTTTCCAATGGACGGTGTGGATCGATTCTAATCCGACGGTCCTAAGCTACCCTCACCAACCCTTTTCACCAACCCCCCACCTACCCCCTTTTAATTGGGTTTGGGCTAATTTATGATTGGGCTTCTATTTAACAATTTGGGCTCAACAAATACAAATACAAAATGAGCCCACCAAATTACAACAAATCTCCACCTTGGGCGATATTTTTTTTTTTTTTTTTTCTTCAATTCTCTCATGAACATAGTAGTGTCCCCAAATGCTATCTTCAATCTTTGATAACATTAATCAAGTTCAAACAGTGTTGAAACTTGATCGACGTTACCACCTTTGTCAACATATCAGCAGGATTATCTGTCGTTCGAATTTTCTGTACTTTGACTCCACCTTCTTCTATAATCTCTCGGACAAAATGATATCGGACATCAATGTGCTTCGTCCTTGCATGATAAACTTGGTTCTTCGCTAAATGAATAGCACTTTGACTATCACAAAATATTGTGACGCCTTCTTGTTTTATACCAAGCTCTCTTAGCAATCCTTGAAGCCAAATTGCCTCCTTCATAGCCTCTGTAACAGCCATGTACTCTGCTTCAGTGGTAGACAAGGCAATTGTTGACTGTAAAGTCGACTTCCAACTAACTGGTGCATTTGCAAGAGTGAAAACATAACCAGTAGTTGATCTTCGTTTGTCCAAATCTCCAGCATAATCTGAGTCACAATATCCGACCAGATATTGACTATCTTCAAAGACTAAACCAATATCTACAGTATTGCAAATATACCGTAGAATCCATTTCACAGCCTGCCAATGCTCCTTTCCAGGATTGTGCATATATCTGCTCACAACTCCCACAGCATGTGAGATATCGGGTCTTGTGCAAACCATTGCATACATCAAGCTACCAACAGCATTCGCATATGGTACTCTTGACATATACTCTCGATCAACATCATTTTTTGGTGACAAAGAATCACTTAGCTTAAAGTGAGGGGCGAGTGGGGTGCTAACCGACTTTGTTTTTTCGTTCATTCCAAAACGATCTAGCACCTTCTTCATGTATTCTGCCTGAGATAAGTAGAGCTTCTTTGAATGTCTATCTCTTTTTATCTCCATGCCAAGAATTTTCTTTGCCTCACCCAGATCCTTCATTTCGAACTCCCCTTTGAGTTGAGATTTTAACTTCCCTATTTCTTCTTTACTTTTCGAAGCTATCAACATATCATCAACATACAGGAGAAGATATATAAAGGATCCATCTTCAAGCTCACGCAAATACACACAATTATCGTATTTGCTTCTTCTGTAATTTTGTCCCAACATAAACTCGTCAAATCGTTTGTACCATTGTCTAGAAGATTGTTTCAATCCATACAACGATTTTTCAAGTTTGCACACCATATTTTCTTTTCCAGCAACTTTGAATCCTTCTGGCTGAGTCATGTAGATTTCCTCTTCCAAGTCTCCATGTAAAAACGCTGTTTTTACATCCAACTGAACTAGTTCCAAATTCAACTTTGCTACCAAGGCCAACAAAACTCTAATGGAGGAGTGTTTTACGACTGGAGAAAACACTTCATTATAATCAATTCCCTCCTTTTGAGCATATCCTTTAGCCACCAATCTTGCTTTGTAGCGTACTTCTTCTTGGTTAGGAAATCCTTCTTTCCTTGCAAATACCCATTTGCACCCAATTGCCTTCTTGCCTTCTGGGAGATTGGCCAATCTCCATGTGTTATTCTGATGAAGAGATTGCATTTCTTCATTCATGGCAATCCTCCACTTATCTTCTTTCGAACTTTTGATTGCATCTTTATAAGTGGTAGGAATACCATCAGCTACAATTGAGTCTGCACAAGCCACCGTATCCATAAGTCGAGCAGGTTTCCTTATGGTTCTTTTTGGCTTGCTCGTTGCAATTGATTCAAGTTGTTGTTGAGATTCGTGGGACGGAATCTCCTCTTCAACTGGCTCTTCTTCCAGAGGAACATTTTCTGTTGTTTCCTCATTTGATCTTTGTGAGGGAAAAATTATTTTTCCCTCAAACTCCACCTGCTTCGAAGTACCTTCAATTTGTTTGGCAATCTCAACTGCTACCTTGTTTGTCAAGGAGGATTCATCGAAGGTAACATCTCTGCTGAATATAATTTTTCTAGTCTCTGGACACCATAAGCGGTATCCTTTGACTCCAGAAGTAATCCCCATAAATACAGCTTTCTTTGCCCTCGGATCCAACTTTGACTCTCCTACATGATAATATGCAATTGAGCCAAATACATGCAAAGAACTGTAGTCTTCAGCAGGCTTTCCATACCATTTTTTCAATGGTGTTTTGCCATCAATAGCGGCAGATGGTAGACGATTAATGAGATGGCACGCATATGTTATAGCCTCAGCCCAAAATTCTTTGCCCAAGCCAGCATTGGACAACATACATCGAACCTTCTCCAGCAAAGTTCGATTCATGCGTTCTGCCACTCCATTCTGTTGTGGTGTATGTCTGACAGTGAAGTGTCTAACAATACCATTTTCCTCACAAACTTTCTGAAAAAAATCATTTTTGTACTCTCCGCCATTGTCCGTGCGAAGACATTTGATCTTTCGGCCAGTTTGTGTTTCAATCATTGACTTCCATTTGAGAAATATTCCTAGCACTTCATCTTTTGATTTCATCATATACACCCATACTCTCCGGGAAAAGTCATCAACAAAGGTTACAAAATAGTGCTTCCCACCCAATGAAGGTGTTTTGGAAGGACCCCAAACATCAGAGTGAACATAATCCAAAATATTTTTAGTATTATGGATAGCTGTTCCAAACTTAACCCTTGTCTGCTTTCCCTTGACACAATGCTCACAAAACTCTAAGTCGCATATTTTTACACCTTTTAGCAATCCTTGATCTGATAAAGCTTTCAAGGATTTTCCTCCAGCATGTCCCAAGCGCATGTGCCACAACTTGGTCCTTTCTGCTTCCTTATTAGTGGATGTCACTGCCGCTGTCCCAATAACTGTACTACCTTGATAGTGGTACATGTTATTGTTTTTCCGAATTGCCTTCATCACCACCAATGCGCCAGAGCATATTTTCATCACCCCATTATCTGCACGAACTTTGAACCCTTTTGATTCTAGGGCTCCCACAGAAATGAGATTTTTCTTCAAATCTGGCACATATCGAACATCTGTCAATGTTCTGCTCAATCCGTCATGGTTTCTTAGTCGAATTGAACCAATACCATGGGCGGTAAGAGAGCTATTATCCGCAGTGTGAACAGTTCCACATTTTTCTTCTTGCAGATTGATGAACCATTCTCGATTAGAAGTCATGTGATAACTACAAGCTGAGTCCATCAACCATACATCAGATGATGTGGATGACTCCGATATAACTAGTGAGAAATCAGAGTCATCACAGTCAGCTACATTTGAATCCATGACAGCCTTACCATTGTTAGGTTTGGCCTTTCCCTTTAACTTTGGACAATCTTTCTTCCAGTGTCCTTTTTCTCGGCAAAATGCACATTCATCTTTGCTGGGTCTGGATTTTGACTTGGATCTTTCTTTCTTCGTTCTCATTTTGTTTTGAGAACGACCTCTCACGAACAATGCTTCTCCATCGTTGACCTTTTGTTTTTCTCTCTTTCTTTGCTCGTAACTATACAATGCGGAGCAAACTTCTTTTAGAGAAATTTCATCATTCCCATGAAGTAGAGTAGTTTCAAGGTGCTCGTATTCATCGGGAAGTGAACTCAACAACATCAAGGCCATGTCTCCATCGCTGAAGGTCACGTCCATGTTCTGCAAATCTGTCGCCAACTTGTTAAAGCTGGTGATATGATCATTCATTGTGGTACCAGGAACATATGTGAAGCGTAACAGTCTCTTCTTCATGTATAGTTTATTTTGACTGTTTTTCTTCAAGAATTTATCCTCCAACGCATTCCACAATTTGTTTGCAGAAGTTTCCTTTGTGTATGGATACTTCTGCTCTCTTGCAAGGTAGGATCTAATGGTACCACAAGCAACACGATTGATAACCTTCCAATCGTCTTCTCCAATTCCGTCTGGTTTCTTTTCTTCTATTGCAATATCTAGCCCTTGCTGAAAAAGAACATCAAGAACTTCACCTTGCCACATCCCGAAATGTCCTGATCCGTCAAAAATTTCAACTGCAAATTTCGCATTTGACACAATTCTTGTCATAAGCGAAGATGCCAATGATGACGTATTGTTGACACTCGACGCGGCTGTTTCAATAGTCTTGTCTTCCATTTTTAATACAAATATTATTTTCAGTTAACAACCAGATTACCAAAGTAATTCTTTTCTGATGTGGAAGATCAGACTGTGCTGCAACCACAGAGCATACTCAGATAAAACCTTGGGCTTTGATACCAATTGTTGCGGAAGCTCGGGATATTTCAAATAGCGTGTAAATTATTTGTACTAGAAAATCACACCAGATAAATTCCCAGGTAAGAGTGGAGGGTCACAAGCGGACCACTTAAATACCAGTCTAGCCTTGACAGAATTATCACTAGTAATTTAGTAGCACAAATAGATCACAACAACTATACCCGACAAATATTAACTGAAAACAGTTAGACAAGACAATAAGAAGAACACCAGAATTTAATGAGGTTCGGCAAATTGTGCCTACGTCCTCGGACACTATTATATTTATATTTCACTAAGGAAATATTACAAATGGAGAGAAGCTAAGGAAGAAGAGAAGAATTGTGTTTTTGGTGTGTGATTACAAATAAGAGGTGAGGGTATTTATAGGCCTCAAGTTTTCCAATGGACGGTGTGGATCGATTCTAATCCGACGGTCCTAAGCTACCCTCACCAACCCTTTTCACCAACCCCCCACCTACCCCCTTTTAATTGGGTTTGGGCTAATTTATGATTGGGCTTCTATTTAACAATTTGGGCTCAACAAATACAAATACAAAATGAGCCCACCAAATTACAACACTCACATTAGATAAAAACTAATTCCCAGATTTATTTTATTTTTTTAAAAAAGAACAACTTGCACATTTTGAATTTATTCTTGTCTTCTCCCATAACAATCTGCAATGAAGCCCCAAAAGATAGCTCTGATAAGCATGCCAGTGAAACAACAGTAGTCTTAAGGCTTTGTTGAGTAGGAGGAAGTGGCCATTATGACCTTAGAGCAGGTCTAGAAAAGAGATTTATTTCCTGCATGTAAAGTATACACTAGCAGCTAAACTCATTCGAAGCAACTTAGCCTGTGGACTTCTTCCTCGACAAGTTGCTACAACCCATCTCACTTCCTCTGAGGAGTTTATTCTTCTATGCCGCTGCACATCTTGGAAGGTGTAACCAGCATCCATGAGAGAGTTTTTAGCCTTGAAAGTTTTTGAAAGTACCCAGGATGCATTCTTGGATTTCTTCTGCAGCTGCTTTTGCTTTCTAAAGCAGTCATAAATGTTTATCAGCTAACCAAATGGTTGTGGAGATCTGGAAATGAGGAGCAAACTCTATGGAGGGAAGTGATTGTTGGCAAATATGCTCAGAATGACCAGCGGTGTTAAAATCCGATCGACCATTACCTATGGGGTTTCAGTTTGGAGAACAATTAAGAGCTTGTGGAATCAGTTGGTCAGGGATATCACTTTCAAAGTAGGTAGTGGAACCAGAATTAAGTTTTGGAACGAACTGTGGATTGTTCAGAATCCCCTGATGGTTTCCTATCCTGATCTGTTCATCCTTAGTAGCAATCAAGATGCATTGGTTAATGAGGTATGATCTCTTCAAGGATGGAATCTGAGCTTTAAAATACTCCTGAATGAATAAGAAGTTGGAAGAGTAGCTAGTCTGTAGAGGGGGGAGTAAAAGTCAGAAGAAGTGGCGGAATATGATCCCCCTGCATATGGTGAACAATTTGGAGAAAAAGAAACAAGAGATGCTTTGAGAATACTGCTGAATCAGTTCAGAATATTAAATGGAACTGTATGAGGACTTTCTTTTTTTGGTGTAAAGAGGAGGGTATAGAGGATGCTGGACAAATTTTAGATTTTGTATAGGTTTTTGTGTAGCAAGTTTTTGTTTTAGCTTTGAGCCAGCTGTAAATCTGTTTGAAGAGAGCCAGCATTTCCTTAACGCTGTTGAATACAACATTACCTTTATAAAAAAATAGCACGTGTTTGCGTAAAACCAAAGCATGATAAAATAAAATTAGACAATCAGGGATACATTGAACATCATCATTGTATGCGCATCTAATAAGCAAAATCGGAGTGATAAGTTCGCTAAGCCCGTTTACACTTTTTAAGGGTCTTGAGAAAAGTTTTATACCAGATAGTGTATTTGTCTCTCTTCAAAGCCAGAACCTATTGCTAATGCACCATGAGTCTTCTACAACAATTAAGACCAGAAAGCGAAGAATATTTAGCTTTAACCCATTTACAAAAGCCAGATTATCCAAAATAAACCAAAGACAGACGGAGAAAGAGATTCTTGCCGTCTTTTTGTAGTAATCATGGTGAACTTAGTCAAAGTTTAGCGAAACTAAAATCCGCATTCAACCACCAGAGTTCAGGAATTTGCCTTCTGTCTATGAAACCATTTATCTCAAGAACATAAGAAGAAAAAAAAATATACTTCAGTACGTCTCCAACTATGCACTTATCCCTACATGTTGACTTACAAGCAAAATAAAAGCTTCAAGACCATTAAAAAATCAAAAGTAAAATGAAATAGTCCACTATCAACCTTACAAAGAAATGAAATTCAAGTATCTCTTAGTGAAGAAGCCAATCAACAACTAAGCCACTTGAAGAGAGATTTGAGTAGACATGCTTAGGAGGCACACACAAGGTCAAGAAATATAGCCAATCAACTCATAAGAAAAAAGATGTTTGGAAGCTCACTCTATTGACAATAATTGCGATTATCAAACAGGCAGATGTCAACCAGAAAAAAAAAGAAGCAAAAGTTAGCCAATCAACAATACAACACTTAGGGGTGTGTTGATGGGCTTTATGTTCAATTACCTTCATTGGTAGTGAGAAATAAAACTCAGAAGTTAGCATCTTTATCAACAATTAAAGCAAATCAACAAGGCACCATTCTTCATTATATAAGGTTTCAGATGTTGTAAATCAGTTTGATGACTATGGCCAAGAAGATTTTGAAGAATCTATGCACCTGCGGTTGATATCACCAAAACATTTTCCTGAATCATATGAGAGGAACAAGAGCTTTAATGTGGCCCTGAGGCTCCATCAGTAACAATTGCCAGCAAGAACAAGAGTGCAACTTCAACAAAACCCAATAGGTTTTGAGAGACCATGTGCAACTCAAGGTGGACTTTTTATTTGATAATCTGCAAGATGAAGAGCAAGATCACCTAAGTTAGTTTTATGCAACAAGATTTGATTGGGTCATTCTCCCTTTTAAATATTTTCACATGTACAAGGAAGTATGTGCACTCCTGCTCCACTTTCTTTCTAGCTTTTAATTTTTAACCCTACTTTAGCATCATCATCTGTAAGATCAGTATGTTACAAACTCAATGAATATATGGTCATTTTAAGTTCTTATTTTTACATGCTTGTTAGGAAAGGCCTGGTGATATATTAGCTAAGAGGAGAGAAGGAAAAACCAACGATGCGATACTAGACCAAGGAAGCGGAAATGCAGGGTTAATTAATAAGAAGACTTAACCGCTAGAAAGTATCCTGTAACAGCCAAATTCTTCACGGTATTAATAAGAACTAGACACCATTACAACTTTGGAACAGTAATGGCAACACTAACTCTACTGAATTACAATGGAAAATACAGAATAACAAGTAATTACAGATTGTAAGAATGCGGATGAGAGCTTACACTCAAAGAATGGAGATGAGAGGTATCAGACTCTTTACTCAAAACATATGCATGCCTTTCTTTGTCCCAAACTCTCTATTCTTTGCATCTCAAATGCTTTACAGGGGAAAATATGTCCACCAGGTTCATAACGATACCTCCGTCCTTGAAAAGAACATTGTCCTCAAGGTTCGAGTATAGAACATCTGACATCTCATAACTTAGCATTGAATCTTGGGATGGACTTGCAAGTTTAGAATTCCACCTGGATCGAAAGGAAATGTAGAAGGATCTAAAATGATCCTCAACATACTTTTGTCTAGCTTAGCACATTGAAGTTGGTTGGGAACTTGCATCTCTTGCTACAGGGAGGAATTAAGTGTGCTCCCACCCATTGATTGTGATTGTGCTATCTCTCTAACAGTGTCCACGTCTTGTTGGCCTGAAGGTCTCTGCATAAAATTCTTTTCTCAAAGCTGCTGGATTATGTTGACGTCCATGGCTCTTTCTAAGAACGCCCTTTGTCACCAGTAACTCCTTTAACATCTGTACTCCTTAAACTTTGCAGCATACTAGCCTTGCAAAGCCACTTGTCACCCGTATTCACATTTCATCCTGGCACTCCA
Source organism: Capsicum baccatum var. pendulum (assembly GCA_030864225.1). Taxonomy (NCBI): domain Eukaryota; kingdom Viridiplantae; phylum Streptophyta; class Magnoliopsida; order Solanales; family Solanaceae; genus Capsicum; species Capsicum baccatum. The sequence continues at coordinate 12,941,439 of CM061550.1, forward strand.
GACAATGCTATTAAGAAAACAAGGAGTTTTGTTCTACAAGACAATATCATCTCCTTTTTCTCCCAACTCCGTGGAGTGTGATGAGACATCTCTTTCACCACTACAAAAATGAGTAGAAGATAGAGAACAAGCAAATGTAAATGCATAATCTAATTGCAAAAGGTTGACAGCCACACATCCCTGCCGCCCAGGATCACACACAATGGTAATAGAATTAGAATATGCATATAAGCAAACTTGCCCGCAGATCCCAGCAATAGTCATGCCTCCAAGGTCTCTATATGACCATTTAGTTTTTTGTTTTAAGATTGAATCCTGGAACCCATATACAAATAGGCAGTTCCCCCAAGAGTAACAATATAAGAGTAGGTTTATGCCAAATTCTACCAACAGAACGTTCCTAACTTTTTCATAAATGCCAACTAGAATCCTAACCCAACCTTTCAGTAGAAGCATTAAGCAGGGGACTAAATAAGATAATAGCCATAATATACAATCATATACAACAATATACCTAGTATATTCCCACAAAGTGGGGTCTGACAAATGCTTTCATTGAGTGTCGAACTCGAGACCTCCCGCTTACTAAACGGGTGCTCTAACCAACTGATCTATGAAAGCTGCTAAGTATTTAGTGGGGATTGATCCCAAGATCTTTAGGTAAATAACTCAACTGCTATTATAATCATATCTTAAATTAATAAAAGTAACAACTATAACTTCAAATAATGGTGAAAATTCTGAGAAGAATGTAGAGAGTAACATGGAGCTAAACAGCATCTCAGTTAGTTTCTCAGGAGAGCTAACTTGATACTTACATGCATTCACCAGAGGAATCCAAGAAAAGGAAACTGAAGAAGCATAAGATATTTTACCTAAAGTATGAGACATTATTCTAAATAACATGAAGAAAATTTAGGTCTCTTCAATGCCACACACGATAGTAGCTGAACAAGCTACTTTTCGACATCATGAAAATGTGATGACAAGCAGATACACCCCCCCAACCCCCCCCCCCCCCCCCCCCCCCCCCCCCACATGAAATCTGTAGCAATGGGGAACTTCTTGTGTTTCTAAATACCCTTCTGAAGCAATCATTGCAGGAGATGGGACACGAATTTTCCGCAGCATGAAGGCACCAAATACAGAGTATAAAATTGCACACTTAACGAGGACAAGTATAATATAAGTTAAAATAGTAATAAAATCAGAATACCTAACACAAACGAGGGAATAAATCCCATAAAGGCTATAGAGAAAGGCTGAAAAAAGTACCTGATACTGTCTGACAACTTCTTCAGCATCACTTAAGTTGGATCTTTCAGCAGTAGATTGGATGGAGACTTCCAAAGCTCTATTAAGCCAATTCGCCCAATCAATTACGACAATACACAAACTGCAAGTCGTATACATGATAGGAAGGTGGCTTGCAATCTCCAAATTCGTCTAGACTTTCTACAGAAATATTAACAAATAAACTTAAGCACATGCACCATTATTTACTGAGGGACAGATGAACAGTAAGAAAATGTCTTAACCAGGTGCACCATAAAAGCAACAAAATCATTACACAGGGCGGTAAGACAAACTAGGAATTAAAAGGCTTACATGTGCAGTAACAGAGCCAAGACTTGTTTTTAATTATAAAGAGAAAAAGTCTGAAGTGTCAAATTAGGGGCTACAGAAGAAAAACCAACTGATAATCCACCAAAGATGAAGGGAAAAGGTCCTAAGCTCCTAAGAACATGGTCGTTGCAACTTGCAAGCATATGAAGGGAGGAGAAATGGGAGAAGGGTTTAGGGTTTCATACGCGGTCACACTAGCTATACGCTCCAATGAGGTGTTTCTTCACTAAGTCACCTACCATATTCAGGTCAGCAACATAGCTTACTGTTTACAACTATACATTCTGCCAACATAACAAAGGGATAAGGGATGAACCAGGAATGGTGCTCCAACTATACCATCGCCTGTAGTTTCCAAACTTAGGTAGATTTACATGAATCAAAGAGATATACCATATAACTTCGCAAACTGACTAAAAGAGAATTGTGCTCCAAATAAATAATCATCAATAACTAAATTCACACTGTAAACTTTTAAAATCCATCGTGATGGCAGACTAAACGGTATTAGAGCTATCGGATCCTCGAATATGGGCAATACCAGAGGCAGAATATGGGACCAGGAACAAAAATTTAGGCTCTGGATACCAAAAGAAGCCAAAGAAAACTAGTAATAGCACATCTATTTACCCCAATATGAAGGAGTGCATGCACAGCCATGACCAGAAGAGCCAAACCACAATTATGTCCAGATCTGTCTCTCTTTATGTAGAATAGAAATCTTATGAGACAATTAATTACCTCAAGTGTTGGAATCTGAGAAGCACAAGATAGAGCTCTAAAGCACCAACAAAGAGTAGATACAACTTCTCGACCTTCCCGACCTTCATTTTTAGATTTTCAAGTTGCGTTACGATCGGGCAATCTCATAGTACATCTCGGATAAGTTTTGGAATTTTTCGGAATGCATAAGGCTGCGTTTGGATTTCAAAACAGTACCAAACGCATAGCCTATTGCCCAGTTTTTTTCAGCATTTCAGGGTCAACTTCAAACGATCATAACTCCCTTTATATAATGAACTGTGTGAGATATAATATATCAAACGAAAGATCTTTGAGTCCTCTTTCAAATACAGTTGGTTTCATCCAATTTGAATATATGAGTAAGAAGTTATAATCGATTTACTCCAGCCTATCAAACTGTCAACTGAGGGACAGATTTGACCTTAATTGTTCCTTAGGGGTATTTTGGTCATCCTCCACCCCTATATATACCACCAACACGGTATTTAATCCCTCAAACACCATAATACACATGCTTTCCTCAAAATTGCTCAAGAATTCTTCTTAGGGTTTCAAAATAAAAACCCAAATAGTTCAAGATTCAACCGTAAGTTTTCAAAGATAATTACATATTCGGAATCACCGATCCGCAAGCTTCAAGAAACATCTATTATCCTTGGAAATAGAGGTACGCGGGGTTTTCTCTAAAATCTCATGGGCATAGAAATCATGTTTTAAGTATTGGTTTTTCGAATTCATGTGCATACTCATGTTTTAGAAGCTTTAATGATATTGTTTTGGCCTTTTGGCTTTCCCCCAAAGTGGTTTGAAAATTATATATATATGTATATATGTGTTTGTCCTGAAATATATGAATTTAAAGCATGATTTTTATGGAACCCCTCTCTTAATGTAAATTCTTCCATGTTTCACGTAATATAAATTGTTTTGAAAGACATCTTGAAGAAAAGAAATTATGATATGAAGTACTTTGACTTTTGCTATGTTTGGAATACGATTCTTGAACACGAAAGAGAGGGTTGTGAATGTTGAATATGCATGTAATGAAAGAATGCATGGTTTTGCCAAAATGCACATGACCACCATATGTTTGATGAAATTTCTGCATGAATTGAACTTTAAGTTCTGAATATGAAATCCTTTACATCAGTTGCATGTTTTGGGAGGTCTAAACTATGTTTTGAATGAAAACTTTTGCTTAGTACCTTATGTCTCAGAAAATCATGACTTGCAAGGTCTTGGTATGACGATACCAATTCAGACTAATGCCATATCAGACTCAGACTAACAGACATTTCAGACTTTCATGATTTAGAAATTTCAGAATGATGCATGTTCAGAAAAGGTTAAAAAATGGGCATACAGAGATGTTAGGTGGTTCCCCGAAGAGGGCTTGAGTTCAAGCGACTCATTGCCTAAAACCGTGGTTTGCCGACCCGGGTATATTATTATGCGCTGACTTAAATGTCCTGTGGCGTATCAGACTCAGAGACTCCAACCCTTGCGGCACACTTGGGTTGGGGGCTTCCCCGCCGAGTCAATGGCGGATTCCATACAGCCCGTGGAATATTCAGACTTGTAGGGGAACACCATCTAACTCAGAAGTAAAACACAGATCATGATTTGAAATGAACAGACAGGTTGCATGTTTTCAGAAAATGTCCATGTATTTTTTAGAAACAGTTTTATACATGATGTCTTGATGAAAAATTGCTTTCACTTAATATATATATATATATGTGTATGTTCCATTATACTATTTTTGGAGTGCTTCGCGTGCCAGTACTTTTGTGCTGACCCCCCCCCCTCCTTCCAGGTTCTGAGGCACAGTCTAGGGGTCAGCTACTCAGTAGATATTCTCGGATTTGCAGACTGGATCTCATAGTGGTGAGCCTTCTATTATTCGGAAGGCCTAATTATGTCAGACATTATCTTATTTATTATATTTTTGATTCACTGAGGGCCTTGTCCCAGTTTCTTTTCAGACGGATGTTTGTGTTCTTAGTAGAGATTTTCGCAGACTGATGTCAGATAGTATTATTCAGAAATGTTGCAGAACTTGACCATGTATTCCGTACTCAGTTTCAATTCCGCATTTTATTATGATTACGAATGTTGTGCATGATAACCAGATAGAGAATGGGTGTTCCGGGCCTTCATGGTTCGGGATGCTCGTCACGGCTAGGGCCTAGGCTCGGGTCGTGACATGGGTCTATGGCTTGAATTTGTTTTTCAATTTTACTAAGACTGCTCAATATTTCATCATCAATATTTTCGACGTTCAACATCCACTCTGTATCATGCAACACCGAGCAGGCATCCTGCTCCCACCTGGTGAAAGTATCAAGCAGTGTTTGAGTCATCAGTTGTTCTTGTTGAAGTTAGTTACAAAGGAAGTTAATAGTGGTAGTTGTCACTGTAGTTAGCTGTACAGGTTGTTAGAGTTAGTTACAGCTGGACGCCAGCTGTACACAGCTAAATTAACCATATTGGCTGATAGTTTGATAGTTAGGAGTGTAAGCATTAGCACTAAAGCTTTGTATATAAATAGCAGTGTACAGGTACTGTTTTGATTGATTTTTCTCAGATAAAAGAATAAGAGCCAGTTAATATTTCTCTCAATAGTTCTCTATCATCTTAGTTGAGCTTACTCTATAAGCATATACCTCATAATTCATCATGGTATCAGAGCTTGTGCAATCAATCGCCAAGCTTTCTCTCATCTGAATTTATGCTTTTCCTTCTCGATTTCAATTTTATACTACCATTTTTTTTAATCCGCTACTCCAGTTCACATTGAATTTAGTCGAATACCTGCTATTCATTCTTCGAAAAGGCTAGTTTGAACTGTATAGATTCCATTCATGGCGACAAATGGAGGTGAACCCAGCAATGAGACTGAAATTCCAATTAACAATGGTTCTGCTACAATGCAAACAGTGGATCAGCATCATCCTTTGTACCTACAACCATCTGATACACCAGGTAGCTCTTTAATCTCTATTAAGCTAACTGGACCCGAGAATTATACATTGTGGAGTAATACTATGTGAATCAGCTTATTAGGAAAAAGTAAGCTAGGTCTTGTTGATGGGAGACATCCTAAGGAGAGTTTTCCTTCGTCTCTTCATGAGTTATGGGAAAATGTAATGCAATTGTTCTCTCTTGGATTATGAACTCTGTTAGTGCTGAATTGTTGTGTGGTATGGTGTATGCCTCGAGTGCTCATCAAGTTTGGGTAGATCTATAGGAGCGATTTGATAAAGTGAATGGCTCTCAAATTCTGTTTCTGCATAAAGAAATTGCCATGTTAACTCAAGGTATTTCTTTGGTCTCTGACTATTTTTCCAAACTGAAAGAGTTTTGGGCAGAATTTGATGCTCTTTTGCCATGTCCTGGTTGTCATTGTGCTGAGTCTAGGAAATATGTTGAACATTTTGAGTACCAAAGGTTATTGCAGTTTTTAATGGGATTAAATGAGTCTTATTCTCAATCAAGCAATCAGATCTTAAACATGTCTCCTATTCCATCTATTAACAAAGCTTACTCTATGATTATCTCTACCTATGGTTTTACTCAGAATGCAGCTTTACTCACTAATAGTAAAGGCAAAAGTGTGCATATGCCTGGCCATGGCTTTAATGATGCCTTTAGCTTAAGTAACAGGAGTAACAACTCTCAACAAATTGGTGGTTACAGTGGAGCCACAGGCTATGGTTCTAATTACAGACTTAAGAAGAATAATCTATATTGTGATTTTTGTTACTTTAAAGGTCACACCAAAGATCACTGTTATAAGCTGCATGGATATCCTAATGACTACAAACAGAAGAGGTTTGGTGCTAACAATATGTCTAGTAATGCAGCATAGTCCTCACCTGGTGCTTCTAGTAGTGCAGGTGCAAACCAAGCAAGTACTTACCCTGCAGGTACTTCTCAAATGCACCCTGGTCCTAGTGCTAATGGGCTCATGTCCAGCATTCCTCAATTCACTCAAGACTAGTACAATCAACTTCTTTAATTTCTTGGAAAAGGAGCATATGCTACTGATTCCCCTATAACAGCAGGTATGACAACTTCTGCTGTAGCTGGTGGTGTGTTTAATACCTCCCAAAAATGGATAGTTGACTCTGGTGCCTCCAGCCATATGGTTAATACCCTCAACCTTCTCATAGATCCTAAAATCATGGACAGTATAAAAGATGGTAAAGTCTACTTACGAACAGGAAATATAGCCTATGTGAAACATGTAGGATCAGCTTGCACTCTTCAAGGGCAAAAGATAACAAATGTTATGCACATTACTGAATTCAACTATAATTTGTTGTCTGTCTCTAAGTTGACTAAAGAGTTGAGATGGGCTGTGTTGTTCTACCCTGATTTTTGTATATTTCAGGATCTCTCAAGTGGTCGGGTAAAGGGGATTGGTAAAGAAAATGATGGACTATATGTGATAACAACTGAAAACATGATTGATGTTCAAGATGAGACTAAAGGTGTTACAAGAGTCACTCAGGCTTCTGTGATAAATAAACAACATGATTCAGTATTGTGGCATAGAAGACTAGGGCATGTCCTTCTAAATACTTTGTAGAAAATAAGTAGCTTAAATCATATATTGAGTGATACTAGAGTAAAAGAATGTACTGTCTGTCCCTTGGCAAAGCAAAAAAGATTGCCATTTCCTTTAAGTAATTTTGTTGCACTTTGTTGTTTCTACACTATTTATGGAGATATATGGGTCCTTATAGAGTCCCAACTCATGATGGAAAATGATATTTTCTTAATTTAGTTGATGATCATTCAATATATACATGGTTATTCTTGCTTTCTGCTAAGTCTGATGTGATTGCTGCTATTAATAGTTTCTTTGCCATGATCCATAATGTTTATTCTTGCTTAGTCAAGTATTTTATAGCTGATAATGGGTGTGAGTTCTTCAACTCTCAGATGTCTACACTACTCCAGTCTCTAGGTATTATCCATCAAAACTCTTGTGTTTACACCCCTCAACAAAATGGCATAGCTGAGAGAAGGCACAGGTATATTCTGGAGGTTGCAAGATCTCTCAGGTTTCAATCTAGAGTACCTCTTAAATGTTGGGGAGAATGTGTCACAACTATTGTGTATGTGATCAATAAACTACTTTCTTCAGTTCTTAAAGGTCAGTCCCCCTTTGAGATAATCTTTGGTCATGCTCCTAACCTGTCTCATATGAAGGTGTTTGGTTGTCTCGGCTATGTCACATGTATGAAGAAATCTGACAAGTTTTCTCCTAGAGCACTCCCTGCAGTTTTTCTTGGCTATTCACAAACTCAAAAAGGCTATAAAATGTTTAGTATTTCTACTAGGGAATTCCTTGTTAGCAAAGATGTTATCTTCCATGAAGACACCTTTCCCTTTATGCATCCAACTTCCTTTGATGTCTCTTCTTTATTTCCTATTATGGACTTTTCTTCTCTTTTGCAATCTACTGCTCCTCCATTCATATTCACACAAAATCCAAACCTTTTCAATCCACATTTATCTCAACCTGAACCTCCTATTCATGTCTCTGTGTCTGAGTCATCTATCTCAGTTTCTGTAAATGAGAAGGCTTTTGCTCCTCTACTGTGCCAACTCAAGGAATACCTGAGTCAACCAATCAGCAAGAGCAGCAACGGCAGGTTGTTCCTACTCCTACACATACTATAACTAAGGTGTATCAAAGAAGATCAACTAGAAGTCGAAGGGTTCCTAACTCACCTAACCAAAAAGTGCAACAAGAGATTTCTATAGCTGAGAGAACAGAAACTCAGACACCTGCATGTTAAGATTAGAAGAAATCAACTAGACCAACTAGACCTCTTTTATGGATGCAAGACTTTATTACCAAGAAGCAGGGTAACTCTGCCTGTTCTTATCCCCTTCTCACTTTGTTAGTTATGCCAATGTCTCACCACACTTTAGTACTACTTTGGCTTCTTATTTAAACATTGTGGAACCAAAATCATTCCATGAAGCTATTAAGGATGTTAATTGGACTGAGTCTATGAAGCAAGAAATTGTTGCATTAGAGGACAACCACACTTGGAGCATTGTTGATCTACCACCTAACAAGACTCTTATTGGGTGCAAATGGGTGTTTAGAGTCAAGTATACTGCATCTGGTGTTGTGGAAAGGTACAAAGTCAGGCTTGTTGCCAAGGACTATAGCCAGCAGGAGGGGTTAGACTATATTGAAACCTTTTCTCCTGTGGCTAAAATGGTTACAGTTAGGTCTGTATTAGCCATTGCTGCATCCAAGGGGTAGTGTGTGTATCAGATGGATGTGCACAATGCCTTCCTACTAGGTGATCTATTGGAGGAGGTTATATGGATATTCCTCAGGGGTTTTCAGGATAATGCTCTAGTTCCAACACTGCTCTTAAGGTATGCAGTTTACACAAATCCTTAGATGGCCTGAAACAGGTTCCTAGACAGTGGAACAAGAGGCTTACAGATGCTCTACTTCAGCTAGGCTTTACTCAAAGTCATTTTGATTATTCCTTGTTTACTAAACTGGTACAATCTCATCTAGTAGTGGTGCTAGTGTATGTAGATGATCTACTGTTCACAGGAAGCAAATCAGAGCTGATCCTACAAACTAGACATGATCTGTAATTGACGTTTAAAATGAAGGATCTGGGAGAGCTTAAATTCTTTTTGGGAATTGAATTTGCAAGATCGTCTAAAGAAATTGTAATGTCTCAGATAAAATATGCATTTGAGTTAATTGCTAAGATGGGACTTGGAGGTGCCAAACCTGCAGGCACTCCACTTGAATCCAACTTAAATCTAACATCCACAAACTTCGACAATTTGATAGCATCAAATAAACACAATGATACTGATAGAGAACTGGAAGATACTGGACAATATCAAAGGCTAATTGGTAGGCTCCTATATCGCACCATGACTAGAATTGATATTGCTTATGCAGTTCAAGTTCTTAGTCAATTTATACATAAGCCGAAACAATCACATATGGATGCTGCTCTGAGAGTTGTCAGGTATATCAAGGAAGCTCGTGGTCTTGGTCTTTTTCTGCCTTATACTAGCTCTAATTACTAGAAGTTTATTGTAACATTGACTGGGGAGGATGTCTTCAGACTAAAAGATCGGTCAATGGATATTTGGTTATGTATGGTGGAGCTCTGATTTCATGAAAGTCCAAAAAGCAAGACATAGTTGCTAGAAGCTCGGCTGAAGCTGAGTTTAGGAGTATGGCTTCAGCTGTAGCTGAAATCACTTGGTTAAAAGGTCTATTTCAAGAGCTAGGAGTCACTCTGAACTTGCCTCATCTGTTTTGGGACAGCAAGGCTGCTATTCAAACAGCAGCCAATCCCATCTTTCATGAATGTACTAAGCATATAGACATTAACTGCCACTTTGTCGGAGAGAAAATTCTTCAGGGTCTGATCAAAACTTATCATGTGTCTACAAAGGAACAACTAGCTGATCTCTTAACTAAGAGTCTTGGAAAGCAATCACATGATTATCTTCTTTCCAAGCTAATATTGAAAGACCTCTTCCAGCCATCAGCTTGAGGAGGGGTGTTGAAGTTAGTTACAAAGAAAGTTAATAGTGGTAGTTGTCACTGTAGTTAGCTGTACAGGTTGTTAGAGTTAGTTACAGCTGGAACGCCAGCTGTACACAGCTAAATTAACCATATTGGTTGAGTAGTTTGATTTAGGAGTATAAGAATTAGCACTAAAGCTTTATATATAAATAGCAAGTGTACAGGTACTGTTTTGATTGATTTTTCTCAGATAAAAAAATAAGAGGCAGTTAATATTTCTCTCAATAGTTCTCTATCATCTTAGTTGAGCTTACTCTATTAGCATATACCTCATAATTCATCAGTTCTGTCATAGATAGCTTCAGAAGCTTAGATTCTGGTAACAATATCTGCAGATATTACAATGAAGGATGTAAGAACTTCGCTATATTTCACAAAGTCAGAGTTTGCAAGTGATTAACCTTCAAGGTCTCAACTACAAGAGAAGGACTTGAACCACGTGCCATAGAATCACGTGATAAAAAGGGCTGTGACCTAGCTAGCCAGGACTTAGCCATCGATACCTCATCCTTGTCTTCATCAAGAGAAGGACGAATTACAGAAATCTCCTCTAAAGCCCTAATATTTTGCAAAACATAAACGTTAGACAGGAAATAGAACCAATACACAAATACACAAGAAATATGAAGCAATAACAAATCATGGAAGGAGGCAACACCTTTCAACATCCTCAAATTCAGATATTTCTTCCTTGTTTTCAGGGACGCGCTTTGATACAAGTACGACCACGAGGATGGGCGTGTGAAAGTGTAATGAACCTGAGGCTTGGAGTGTGCAAGAAAAATGCAAAAGAGGGCCTAAAACACATACCAAAACCGAACCTACACTACACTCCATGGGCGATATTTTGAGGCTTTTCATTAAAGGGCCTTTTGGTCATTTTGTATTCTAGTTGTAACCTAGTATAAATAGAACGTTGTAGGTCATTTTTGTCTTAGACTTTGATGATATTTGTAAGTTGTATAACACTTTGAAAGACAAGTCCTCTCTTCTCTTTAGGAGGCAACCAGAAATTAGGTTGATACTAGTGTGGAATCACTAGTGTTGCATTCATGGATTGAGACGCTGGTGTTTAGAGGAGGTAAAGTCCCTCTTGTGTCAACGTAGGAGTTAGGTTAACCGTTGCGTGTAGTGTTAAGGGCCCAAGAGTATCACATGTTCTTGGGTTCTTAAGATTATATCAATCAAGGTCTAACTATCTATCCTTTGTTCCTTTTATTCTTGTAATCATTTGTACTAGTTTGTTCTCATTTATAGGGAATCCGTGAGTTGTTGTTACAATATTGTTGTGTTCTTCTTCTTGTTTTGTAACTTAGCTTGGTTGTTTTGTGCCTATTCTAGCTTTTTTTGTATCATTTGGTATCAAAGCGTGGCTTGATCTTGTTCCTACAAGATCAATCTTGGGCTTGATCTTGTTCCTACAAGATCAATCTTGAGCTTCTTAGTTAAAAAAAAAATTGATGAAAAACCTGAAAATCCAAAAAAATAGCAATCTGTCCAATTTGTGTTCTTGGCCTAAAATTGTGTTCTTGTTGTGTATTGGCCAAGATTTTTACTTGTCTTTGTTGTCTCTAAGTGTTAATATTGTTCCTCACTAACACATTGAGTCTATATCTTAGATTTGAGCTTGTAATGTGAATATTGTTGTTGTTCTTAGTTTGGCCGTGTGATGTTATAAAATTGGTGTCCTAAGACCAATTTTGTTAAAAGATATGGTAGTCTTGGCCGTGTGAGACAATATTGTTGTGGGTTTAGAGTGGGCCGTGAAAAGGGAATTGTTGGTGTTCTTGAAAATTGTTGTTGTTATTCTTGGTGAATTTTGTTGTTGTTCTTGATGTTCATCACTAACTTCATACCTTTCTAGAAAAATAAAGTGCTTATTTGATCCAAAAAAGTGAAGGAAAAGGTGTAGAAACTTGTTAGTCTTGAAAGACCCCCAACCACTAAAGACCTATCAATCACTTCTCAACAACTTTTCCATGATTTAAGGACCTTGTCTTGAGGAGAAAAGTCAAGTCTTGCTTTTTGAATTTGAAAGAGGATTTCAAGACTTGTTTTCCCTCCTTAACCAATTCCCACCAATTCCAAATTACAATTGGATCAAGACTTGAATTGAAAAATAAAATTTAATAACAACCGCAACCAATACGTGGCTGCCACGTCATGTTTTACTGTTCACCGATAATTTTTAAGCTCAAATTTTAGATGTCTTTGTTTCTTATTTGTTGATCCTTCGTTTCGTTTAATTGATCCTAGTACTAATTAATAAACTAGTAAACTCCTACTAGATTGTCAATTAGTCCTTTGAATCCATTGTTCGTGTCTACGTTTCTTTTGTGCTTTTATCATTTTTAAAATCATAGTACTTCTTGGTTCAATTTCGAACACTACTTTCCTTGAGTCTTCAAACAAAGAATCCATTCCGACCAAGGAGTAGACTCACCCCTCGATTCATCACGAACTACGAGCCGACTTGCAACACTTGTGAATCCAAGTGTAAGACGATTAAGTGTGTGAGAGTGTGGTGAGGCTGTTTCGAACTAACTTGTGTTTTGCTTTGTAGGCTTGTTCTTTTCTTTTCTTTTTTTAGGTACAATCACAAGGGAACCCGTGGTTTCAACCTCTGAACGCATGGCCAACAATGCCACCAATGTCATTTTGGCCTACCTTGACACTATGTCCCGAGACCTAGCTATGGCAAATGAAAGGTTGGATCGTATGGTAGGTCAAAGAGAGCAAGTGCGCTGCCCGAACACACATCAAGAGTAAGGCCGTAGCTCATGTGAGCTACGAGGTAAAAACGTTATCCCCTACACTCCTATGAACTTAGAATGTTGTGTTGCGGCTAGTAGGAGCCAAGTAGGGGTAGTTGCGACTTTGCCTAGGGTAGAGGTGCACGAGTCTTCTTTTTGTGATACTCTCGGTATTGTTAGGCCACATGAGGACCAAACTCTTGCTGTAGGTACGCAAGCACTTGTTGATCCTTTAGATGACGAAATTGATTCTCCTCGTGAGAATGATTTGTGTCCATCTAGTGCTAGCACTCATTACCAAGTGACGAGAGTATTCACACACTAGTTGACCCTTGTGAAAACCAAGGTGGGTCTACGTTGGTATATGAGTTGCCAACAACTAGTGAGGTTGTGGACAATGATTAATCGGGTGGAAATGACCTTGACGTGCTTGATAGTTTAGGAAACCCAAATTGTGATTGTCTTGGTAAAGATGATTTTGCTTGTGATCCCTTTGCTGCCCATGATAGTTTATGTCTATGTAGGGACTACTCTCTTGAAAGAGAAAGGGTTGCATGCTTAGAAATTTCATCTACTTCTTTTTTATGTGTTTCCTATGTTAAGCCTACTAGTGTTGTTGGACTTGAAACTAGTGAGTACATGCATAAGGAGATCATAGTTGGAGTTGACTCGTGTGACACCTTTCTTTATCCTCTTTGTGCTTATGATATTTTCCACAGGGATATAGAGGGTATGCCTAATTTTGAAGACGACATCTTAGGGGAAAGTGAGAGTGGCCGAGGCCTAAGTCCTTGGTTACTCCACCCATTTGATCCCGGTACCATCTTAGGGTGGGAAAGGATTACTCTTGGACTATTTTCCTTTTGTCTTGATGCTTGCCCAAGCCACCTTCTTTGTAGCATTTGTACTAATCTTTTCATGATTAAAACAAAGGACCTGTGGCTATACTTTAAGTTTGTTCCGCCTCGGCATGGCATATTGATGTGTTATTTTTTTGCTAACCCTAACCCCTCATGTCATAAGGATGTGTGCTTGTTTGCCTTCTCTTGATTTTGTAAGGTACGGATTCGAGGTCGAATTCTTTTCAAGAAGGAGAGGTTGATACTAGTACGACCACAAGGATGGACGTGTGAAAGTGTAATGAACCCGAGGCTTGGAGTGTGCAAGAAAAATGCAAAAGAGGGCCTAAAACACACACCAAAACCGAACCTACACTACACTCCATGGGCGATATTTTGAGGCTTTTCATTAAAGGACCTTTTGGTCATTTTGTATTCTAGTTGTAACCTAGTATAAATAGAACATTGTAGGTCATTTTTGTCTTAGACTTTGATGATATTTGTAAGTTGTATAACACTTTGAAAGACAAGTCCTCTCTTCTCTTTAGGAGGCAACCAGAAATTAGGGTAATATTAGTGTGGAATCACTAGTGTTGCATTCATGGCTTGAGACGTTGGTGTTTAGAGGAGGTAAAATCCCTCTTGTGTCAACGTAGGAGTTAGGTTAACCGTTGCGTGTAGTGTTAAGGGCCCAAGAGTATCACATGTTCTTGGGTTCTTAAGATTATATCAATCAAGGTCTAACTATCTATCCTTTGTTCCTTTTATTCTTGTAATCGTTTGTACTAGTTTGTTCTCGTTTCTAGGGAATTCGTGAGTTGTTGTTACAATATTGTTGTGTTCTTCTTCTTGTTTTGTAACTTAGCTTGGTTGTTTTGTGCCTTTCCTAGCTTTTCTTGTATCACGCTTGGCTCTTTCCTCTAAGGATACAACAATTGCTTTTACCTCATAAACATCAGCAAACAACTTCTCTTTCTCAATCTGCAATCTAGTGACATATTCGCATATCAATTGGGATGAACAATAGGATTTTTCAAGACAGTCATTATTAAGTAAACTGGAAATTATAATACTACATGCTAGCCTCCATCAACAGCTGCTCAATATAATCCATGGACATTATGCAACGAAGTGCTTGCACGAAAGAAGAATTTCAGAAAGTTCAGATAGAGGAAGGAACTAGAGATTTATGAGACCAAAATATCGCAATGAATGATGAATTACTTCAGGTAGTGTAAGCGATATGTCAAAAAGCAGTCATGAACCATAAAAGAATCGAATAACCAAGAAAGAAAAAGGGAAAGGGGGAATAGGGCAAGATAAGAATGCCAAAAATGGAACTCAATGATCCATAGGAAGTGATAGGAAAAGAATGACCACTCTAGTTACCTTCAGAGCTTTTACCCTACAGCGAGACTTCTTTAGCATATCCGCACAAGGTAGCTCCTCAACTATGTCAAGAATGTGAGAAATTTTATAAATGTTTGCATTAGATCTGTAACGCCCCGCATTTCGGGCTACAATATAGACCATGATTTCGATGTATCGATAATCCCGAAGCCATAAAATCCTATGCCAATACGGCATGTTAATTATTTGTGTAGCATGTGAATCCATTCAAGCTTGAATTTAGACCATAGAGGTCCTTCAACTCAAGGACGAGTTGAAACTATTTCGATCGACTAAGTTTTAGTGAACGTTGTAAATTTTGTCAGCTTCCATCGACCATAACTCTCTGTATATGCCGAATTACGGATCCTACTATGTGTCAAATGATAGATCTTCGAGTTAGCTTTCCGACGATACCAATTTTGCTAAAATCCGCACCCGAGCAAAAAGTTATGGCCTTTCAAAGTGATATGCGTCGCCTAACCAATCTCCCATGGCCACCGGAAAGCATAGGCGATAGCCTACGCGGCGCCTATGTAAACATAGGCAATGGGATGGGCGGCGCCTATGTAAAGAATTCAAGTAACTTAAACACTCCGTTTTTGGGGCAAAATGGTCCTTTTTCACCCTTACTTAGCCTTAAAACACGAAATTCAGTTCCAAGGACCCCAAAAATACACCTTCATTCATTAAAAGTGCTCAAGGATTCTCCTTAGGGTTTCAAAATAAAAACCTAAGCAACTCGAGATTCAACCGGGGGTTGTAGAAACAAATTGCATATTTGGAATCCTCTCAACGTAGGCTTCGAGAAGCATCTAATATTCGTAGTAATCGAGGTACGTGGGGTTATCCTAAAATCTCATGGGTGTAGTTTTTATGAACATGCATGCTTTTAAATGGGGGTTTTCAATCAAATGCTAATGACTTGCTTTCAATATGACTTCTAAGTCATTTTCTTTATGTCATGGGAATTGTTTGCCTATATTGACTTGCTTTCAATATGACTTCTAAGTCATTTTCTTTATGTCATGGGAATTGTTTGCCTATATACTTCAATGGTTGAAACCATGCATATGTGATTTGAGATTTTCCATGGAAGTTTGATAAATATGAATGATAAATTGCTTTCAAATTCCCATGGTAATGTCTTGATACCCCATATCATATTGTAACCAACAAAAGAGAGCATGAATTTGAAATAAATATTGTTCACCACTTGTAAATGATGAAGCACCTTAGTTTTTACATGATTATGCATATGTGGAAGTGATATTGAGGACTTGCAAGTCGGGTATGACGATACCCTACAGAATATGATATGTGATTGAATCAGATGAAATTTGAATGCTTTGATTTTACATGAGATAGGTGGATGCCCGAAGAAGGCGTTTGAGTGTAAGGGCTCATCGCTGGAAAAAGTATTTGCCGATACGGAAATTTGATACCAGGCTAAGTGATCTTGTGTACTTGACTTTATGTCATTCCCAAATTGGGACTATAGGTAGGAGCCCGGGCTAAGTGATCTTGGGCACTACCATTGGGTCGAGACACCATGCTTCGTGGTCTTGTGTGTCTCTCCCTCACTTATACTCTAATCTCGGCGGCAACCGAGGTTGGACAGTTGGTGTAAATTATGTAGGGTATTCCACCTAGCTCAGTTGCATTTCATTATTGTTGAGAAACTATTGCATTACGCCCATGTGTTTTCAAATGATTTGATACGAAATTGCTTTATAATGGCTCTCAACTATATTTTGTAAAAATATTATGTTTTGTTTTGATATCTCTGTGTGCCAGTACTTTTGTGCTGACCCCCTCCCCTCTCCAACCTCTCAGGTTCAGAGGCCCAGTCTAGGGGTCAAGAGAATCAGTAGATCATTCAGACAGAGTTGCAGAGACAAGTGGTGAGCCTTCTATGTTTCGGAAGGTCTTATGTCTTGCAGTCCTTTTATCTTATAATTAGTTTTGGGGGTTTACTGGGGGCCTTGTCCCAGTTTATATACAGTTACTTGACTCAGTCATTTGTTAGAGATTTTCGCAGACAGTTGTTTAGAGGTTGATTGATGTTGGGGGAACCTTATTTCCCCGTTATTGTTTCTTTTCATATTTATGACCATGTTTCCGAATTATTGTGTTTCTTCCGCATTACTTTGATCATATGAATTAGGTGCATGATTACCAGACAGATAGGAGTGTTTCGGGCCTCCATGGTTCGAAATACTCGTCACGGCCAGGCCCTGGTTCGGGTTGTGACAAGATCTCAACTAGTACACAAAAGATCGACTAAGATTTCCAAACTATTAACTCTAAGCAATGATGCATCCTGTTGAATGCAAGTTAACTCATGAACTACAGTTTCTTGATCTTCCCATTAGCTGATGCCCAATAGAATAATACTAGCGAACACTATCCAAGACACAGTAGTATCTTTATGATATTGTCTCAGAAGTTCAAGCTCTGAAATGTTAATCGGAAAACCATCCCATATGTTGAGAATCGATATCTCTCATTCTATATTTATCTCAAATTCGATTTGTTTAATGAATGGTTAGTTATAACTAATGAGACATTCCTTTGCTTTATTCAAGTTCTTGAACAACACAAAATGTGTCATTTATGCATTGTTCTAATTCCATCAACACTTTCTGTTATAGAATATAGTAGGAAGATTATAAAATATATTTTATTAACTTATATAATTAGCTGCATCATAGGAGAGATCTGTAGGATATTTTCTTACCTTGAATAGAGCCTCTTGCTACTATATATACATGTAATTCAGATTAATATAATAAGGATTTCTGTTGATTACATGGTATCAGAGCCACTAGGGCACAAGATCTTGGTTCAGAAAATTCGAAACTTTTCCTGCCCTCTAGGGAAAAGATTTCGGTTACTTGGGTCTGGAAATATACGTCTAGGTTTGCTGTTTGTCTCTTCAGTTTGGGTGTTAAATCACTTTTTGGGGATATTCTCTTCACTTCCAGGTTTGTTTTTTGCCTTTGCATCTGTGACTTTAAATCTGGAAATTGGTTTGTGCTTCTGTGGCTGCTTGGTTCAGTTTGGGTGTCAATTTATTGCTCTCGTCAACCAGTTTGGTTGATCCTTTGCTTTTCTTAATCAATTTCGTGGCTAAACATCAGTTAAAATGTCTGAGGATAAATCTGCCATCGCTGAAATTACTCCAGTGTTATCCAATATTACAGATTACAAACTAAATAGGCCTAATTATTTAGATTGGGGGTAGGAAAATCAGGATCTATTCGCATAGGGTTGAAAAGGATGACCATCTTATCCATGATCCTCCAACTGGCGATGCTAAAAAGGCTTGGCTCAGAGATGATGCTAGACTACTCTTGCAAATCATAGACTCCATTGGTAAGAAGTAATTGATCTGGTTAATCACAGTGAATTTGTGAAAAGGGTTAATGGATTATTTGGAGTATTTACATTCTGGCAAAGGAAATTTATCTCGGATTTATGAAGTTTGTACTCGCTGCATATTTCATGGAGTTCAAGGAAACCTATGAAGAACTGAATGTACTTCTACCATTCAGTACAGATATCAACGTGCAGCAAGCTCAGAGGGAACAAATGGCTATAATGAATTTTTTCGCTGGACTCCCCTCTGAGTTTAAGACTGCTAAATCACAGATTCTCTCCAGTTCTGAGATCATCTCAAAGATGTTTTCAGTCGGGTGTTGCGCACGGAGAGAACCCCATCCAATCAGCAGACCAATGTGCTTGTTGCAAACGCAGGGAGATGGAACAATAACAATGATGCAGGGAGATGGAACAATAACAATAATGCAGAAAAATGGAACCATAATAATGATGCAGGGAAATGGAACCATAACAATGATGCAGAGAAATGGAACCATAATAATGATGCAGGAAGGTGGCACAACAAGAATAATGCTGGGAGATGGAACAATAACAAAGGCGGAGACAATGATGTTGGGAGATGGAAAAATAACAAAGGAGGTGACAATGACAATATTTGTCGCTATTGTAAGGAACCCGGAAACATGAAGCAAACTGTAAGAAATTACAGATTCGCAACCAACAGATTCAGACTGCCACCGTCGCTGCCGCTTCCGGTTCACCCTCAACTGTTACAATCTCAGCCGATGAGTATGCTGGACTTATAAGGTATCAAGAACCAAAGAATGAAACCACTCCAGCACCTTCCCTTACTAAGTCAGGTAACAAATGTCTCATTTCCTCCTCAAGCAACCGGATCATTGATTCGGATTCCACAAATCAGATGACAGGTAATCCCTAAATTCCAATCACATAAAGCACCATCCTCTGTTACCATAGCTGATGGGTCTCGTTATACCATTAAGGGATCTGGACCATTAACCCAACTTCATCTATTACTTTTTTCTCTGTACTGGGTTTACCTAGTCTTGCCTTTAATCTGATTTCTGTGAGTAAACTTACCAAAGAACTAAAATGTTTTGTCTCATTATTTCCCGATTATTGTCTTTTTCAGGATCTTATGACAAGCAGATTATTGGTAAAGGACATGTATCAGTCGATGGTCTCTACATTCCCCATATGAATCTTTGCTTACCATAGTATATACGCACCCACTGAACCTACATCCTGTCCTCCTTTTTGGACAAATGAAAAAAAAAGGAATTGGTTGATTTGTTCCAAACTTCTTTTGACTGCCAAATTTTGAATACCTAGAAAAAGAATAACTAGCACATCCTTCACCATGAATGGGTTTATATTGCAGAAACATGTTAGGAGGATAAATGTAACAGAATATCATCACACACCTGACTATTTTGAGGGTCTTGTTCAAAATATCCCATCGATTAGTGGATAGATCAACAGATCCTTACAGCTGACCATAAGTAGACCCTGTATATGCCTTGGTTAAAAGAATTTTGTTGGTGATGCATGAATGTATACAGAGAAGATTCAAAGTACTGATGATGCATTCACTGCAATGATAAGAAAAACAAAACAATGCAGAAACTACAACCAGGCATCTTCAGAGTTCAGCCAATGTCAAACTTAATAATAATAAATATAAAAGGGTAAGCCACCATAAAGTAGACATCAGTTTTGTGTTTTTATTTTCAATTTTTTATCTGTGTGATTTACGCCTAAAGCAGCACAGATTCCTAGTAACGTATTCAATGGATAAACACAGAGGACGATTACTCTGTAAGGTAAGTGTCAGGCACAGGAAGGATGCATAGAAAGCATAAAACAGAATTTTATATCTAAAAGCATGTCTACAGGAAGATGGACTCACTTCCATTGTAGTGGTGAACTACAAACTTTGCCAACATGGCATAGTATAACATAATACTCTATGAGGTCAATTGCTGCCAATAATGACAAATTCACCTCTTGGTATGACAACCAAAAGTAGATGTATGTTACACCACAGACAAAACAGCTCCCTCTCTAACAGTTGAAAGCCCATGACCAACAACAAAAGATCACTTTCCCTATAATATTCATTTAAAACTCTCTCTACAATGCAATAATATAAAAGTTCTTTCACAGATAAAAGCAAGTGAAAGAAACGTACCATCACCAGCATTCTCCTGATTCATACTGTTAACCAACATTAATATCATAATAAGAAATCCTTTTCTGCCATATTCTTTTTTCATCCTCTAATTTCAAGTAAGAAAATCAAACACATACATGAAGAAAATGGTGGAAGGAACCAGACAACATGATACTTTTAACCATCCGTGTGGCAAAGACCTCTTCAGCTATTGTGTCTTGGTTGAAGCAAGTTCAACACTGCACCGACACCAAAATGAACAATATGGGATCTATACATAAATGTGAGTGCTATGTCAAAAAGTACAATTCCTCTAGTCTGCATCTTAATCTAGCACTCAAACAGACCATGTCCAACCAGTTTCAACAATGCATAGTATTTAGCTAAAGATCAGCTGCTTCATACAATATTAACAAAATAAAGCACGTGTTTGCCTAAAATCAAAGCATGATGAATACAATTAGACAATCAAGTATACATCGAACATCACTGTATTCACATCAGATTAACAGACCGGAGCGATAAGTTCACACAGCCCAACTAGACTTCCTAAGGGTTTCGAAAACGGTTTTTTACCAAGTAGTGCATTTGCTGCTCTTCATAGTCAGAGCCAGCAATCGCTGATGCCTCACAGAAACCAGATTTTCTCAATTCAACTACAGACAGACAGAGGCAGAGATAGAAAGAGATTTTAGTGCCATTATGGAACCATTTACCTCTAGAACACAAAAGGAAAAAGATTTCTACTTCAGTACATCTCCAACTATACACCTAGCTCCACCTTCAATATGTTAGAAAAAAAAAACAGATCAATTCCTAAGTTCACACTAGTAAGTTGTCACGACCCGAGCTGAGGCCCTGGCTGCGACGGGCATCCCGAACCACGAAGGTCCGAGAGACCCCTTTAGCCCAGCCGACTAGTGATATTGTCCGCTTCTGAGCCCAGGCCCGCGCGACTTTAAAATGCATCACTAGAAAGTAAGGCTTGCTTACTTATATATCCAGCATCCCTCTTGTGTTTTGCCGTCCTCCTAAGTTGGGGTGTCACATAAGTACAGTTTTTCTTTTTGAATTTCATTTTCCACAAGAGTCAATATTTCCGATTAAATCTTCTTGTTACTAGATTTTCTATAGGATAAATTATAGGCAAAGTTTCTTATTCCTTTCCGCTATAAAAAACCTAAGTTGTTAATGCTTGTTAGTAATGGCCTGGTAATATAGCTAAAAAAAAAAAAAGAAGCAGCAAAACAGGAAAATGTGAAAACTTCATGTAAGCATCATTCTTTTTATCAAGTTCACAAAACAGAAAAATCATACAACTTTCGGCTTTACCATCCTCTTTAGCCTTGAAAAATGTTTATTCTCACCCGTTTGGCCACAGCTAGCACAACAACAATAACAACATACCGGTGTATACGGTCTGGATACACAAGCATATTCAGGAAAGTTGTGAATTTAGTGACATATATAAAGAGGAAAGAGAAGTATGTAGGAATCACACCCTTTTTAGCAATACGAAAGAATTTATTATTCAAGAAGTCACGTTCAACTCACCAAATTAAAAGTGCACAGCAAAGGCCTTGTGTCTTCCTGTGGTGAGCTTATATATCTTGCCTCAGGGCAGATCTACAGCTATATGTGTGGTTCCCGGGAACAAGTAATTTTCAATTTGTTCAGTCTACTCTCTCCATTTTAAAATAAATTTGTATATGTACCGTGATGTGCCGATAACAACTTTAATTTTCAAATATCATTTTTACTTTAAAAATAAAGATAATTTTTTTTTCTATTTTCACAATGACACATGGTTAAACACCTACTTAACATTTCAAAATGTCATGCACTAATGCCATATTCCCCATATACTTTACCTCGTGATATTATCATATGTTATCTAACAATTAAGAAAATATTTGAGAAAATAATATTTTAAGAAAAAATTATTTATTTAATTATTTATTTTTTAAATAAGATGTATTTGTCACAATCCATTCAGTGGTAAAAAAACAAAGCCGTTTTTCCAATCCAAATCAAGAGATTATCAATCAAAGAGACTTCGAGAAATAAAGATAAAAGGCAAATTTTTTTCATAAAAACTACAATCAAAGCTTATACCCTTCTAAGAATGAACCATCACTAAACAATTAATCATTCTTTATGCGACAGATTAGGATTGTTTCAAGTGCAGCTCCAGGCCTAATATAGAAAATTATAGTTTAAGGATAATATGATAAACACAAAATCAGATTTAAAATTGTGAACAAAGGAAAAAATAAAACTTGAAAAATGAACCAATAATATTATTTTACTCTTATAAATATCCAATTTTTACTCCATATCACTTGTTTCATCTTAAAAATATCTGATTATTACTCTATATTGCTTATTTCATCCGACAATTTAACATTATTGTGACCAAATAATCTTCAAAATTAATATAAACTTTAATATTCTTTTGAACAATTAATCTTCAAAAATATATTGAACGTTTCACTGTTGCCTATCCTCTACATCATAAGATTACCACATACTCTTATTCCACCTAACCAATTCTAGCTTAAATGTAGAAATTTTATTATAAGACTCAGAGTTGGCTCTTGGGTAAAGCCAATGAAGCAACGACCCCTAATTTTTTGGAGCATTATATTTTAATAATAATAAATTTATAATAAATAAATAATATTTAAACTAAAAATAAAATAAAACTACAAAAGAAATTTGAACAATCGAAGTATATGAAAAATATTTAAAAAAATTTATTTGGTGTAAAAATTAAGATCGCCGGGTGATAGGAACATGAAAAAAATATTATATTAATCACGAAAGTTTCTTAAAGCATAATGCTAATTAGATATTAATAGTTTTGATTTACGTTTTAAATTAAAAGTGTGAAAGACATTGATACAAATAGAAGATTATTTTTTTTTTGGGGGGGGGGGTAGGGGGGAATAGGGGAAGGGGGAGGGGATTACAATGTGGGAAATCGAATCCCCACCAATAAGGTGGAAATTCATGTAACTAACCAACTAAGCTACTAAGATTCTCCATACAAATAGAAGATCATTTTTTACTATACGCAATCGGATAAAAAGATTGAATGTTTTCACATGCTTATATTTAAGGTCTCTAAAAATATTTATTAAGGCCTCTCATTATGATTCGACTTTAGACCACGAAATTGATTGAGAACTCTAAATAAAGTCATCAACTTTCCAAAAAAAAACATACATGCTCATGTCATAAATTGTTCCTCGATCATAAATTTTTTTTAGTGCAAATCATTATGTGTTCCTTTTTAAGAAATCATTACTGTATATTTAGGATTTATACCAATAGAAAGATCTGTTGACAGAATGGTTTGAATTGTATATTATATAATATTTATATCGATCTTGTGATAAATCTGTTAAATAAAAAATTCACAAGCCACTACAGTAAGTCAAGACAGTCATCATGAAGCAATTGATTTTCCTTCCAATTCTTTTGAGGCAAGAGAAAATCATTCACAATGACTTGAAGATTTTTCTTATCTGCTCCTAACATGATCATCCATGACTATTCTGAATTTATTAGCCTTCAAATTCGATAAATCAATATTTTAAAACTGAGCCAATGTGGAGAAATTTCACAAACAGATTGTATATGAATCAATCAAACAACTGCCTCACAATTTAATATAACAGACTGAATTACAGTAGATCAGTAAAAAAACTGAATAGAGAATCAAATTACACAATCATTGTGATCCTAAACTCATTAATTTAGAAAAGGATGTAACATCATAAGATCTAAATGTCAAAAATCATAAGCATATTATAAAATGATAATGCAAGGGAGAATTTTGTTGCACTTATTATGTAAAGCCTCTTAATTTGTTCCACGATCCAGAACAATGCCTTTTTCACAAAGTATCCATATTCATAACCTATATATTGGTGTGAGGTATTCACAAAGCATGTGTAAAACTCAGAATACCAAGAATTTATTAAAAATGACTCCTAAATGAGAGGGACATCCATACAAACTTAACATTGAACCAAATATATATTTTCTTGATGTTATTTGTTCAAATATATATAGCAGCATATCAAGCATGATGATATTCTAAGTATCTAGCCAAGAAATTGCATATCACATTTATAAAAATAGCAAGTTGCACTATATAGTACTCTTTTAATGCATATTGACTATTTTGAAAAGTTTCGATTTCCATAATATCTAAAGAATAGATACTCCACCTGAAAAACTATTTTGAAATCATAGGTGACAGTGGTGACTGCAGCATACTGACCCATGCATATTTTGCAGTTTAGACTTATTTTAAAGTCTATGTCAGAAATAATTGTAATGATCGGAAAGAACACTTGTGGATCTTTCTCAGATTAAGACATATAAATATATCATCCTTAATTTATAATCCATATAAATGAACTAATTTAATGTCCCTTTTAGGAAAAAGAATATAACTATAGGAAGAGACTGTTGAACTTATTGATGCAATGAACAACTTGAGAGACCTACATTGAGATCTTTGATGAAAATTTTGAATCTAAAGAACCATTTTTAAGAGATTTGTATTGTAAATTGAATAGCTAGAAATAAAGTATATGGCTATCCACGTTGATCCAAGAAAGTACCTACTAGGTATGAAATTACCAGCAATATCAACTTTTTGAGAAATCAGAAATTTTAATTTGTTCATTATCTGAGACAACATTAAACCACAGTTTTTGTACAAAGCAGTGGCTTGAGCCGAGAAACTCTTTGGACTTATAAAGGAGAGAAGAAATGAGACACCATCGTTAGAGATGTCAAATTTCAAGAGACGTGAATTGTTGCAATAAATTGATTTGCTGAGTACCAACTTGTGAGATTGTGGATCATTCCATTTCAATTCTAATCTGAAATATTTTTAAAATGAGCAATGATTTATTCCAACTTTCTTCTGCATCTAGTAACATCTATTATCTGAACCTATACAAACAAAGCTCAATATAAAAATAAAGCAGAATGTTCACCATCGTATTACTCAAAAGTTATATAAAGAGAAGGAAAGCGAGAAGAGCGTCATGAATATTTTGACTAAAGCTTAATCATTCATGACACAACACCTGAATCCTTGGAAACCTCATTACCAACATTCAAATTTTTAAATGTAACTCTCAGTTTTTGTAAGTTATGGTTATAACTATTAATATTAAGTGCATCACTATTTTCACTTGTTCACTTTGTCCACAAAGTTCATTGGCTTGTAAAATCCAAATTAGTTCCACCATGTCTGATAGAAACATCAAACTTCTAGCAAATCAACAAACCTAAAATTTAAATATGTCCTTTTATTGTGACAAAGTTTGAACCATAGAACAAACTTGACAATTCAAATTATTTCTTAGCCAAGCTTTGACATGATTCAAGAAGATTGCTGGATAAAAAATAAATAAAAAATAGAGTACTGAAAAAAACTTCTTACTTATGTCCAGAAACATATTGAAAATGGATAAATATCACTAATATCTTTCCCAGCTTTTAATTACTATGTGGATTGTTATTGTACCAACCAATATTCTCTAGTTATATCAGCTGAATATCTACACAATATAATATTTTCTTATTGATAGGGCACAAATTTGAGTACTATTTAAGCCCTTGCCGATATAGATTAAAAGAATTAAAATATCCCTTAAAGGCATATCTTTCAAGTAATATACTGAGGTAAAAATGGATGTCATATCTGAGTCATTTTCAGGCCTCTGAACTTTAAGAGACGAGTACATCTCGCGATCATGATTTCTAACCATGATCGTGGGATACAGTCATGGTATGGATCGTCAAATCAACGCTTATAAATAAACCTAAGGTTATTAAAGTTTCATTGACACCTAAAGTGCAAAACTCCATTCAATCAATGCTTAAGGCATCTTCTTTTTACTATTTTTTGGAAAATTATTTTACTTTATGTAAAAAATAGAGTTTGTCAAAAAAAAAATTCAAATACAACATGAAGTTGTATATGGAAAAGTAAAAAATCTACGCTTAATTATTTGTTTTCATCACACTTTTTCACTTCTTAATTATATTTAAACACTTTAAATTATAAAAGGTCTTTCAAAAATACATGATCAAATACAATTGCAACTCCAACTAAAAATAAATTAAATAAACTATTTTTTTTTTCTAATTTTTATGGTAAACACCTGCTCAAAAAAAACATTATTACTGTAAGCCTCTCACCAAATTGAAAATCACTTATTTTGGTACATTTATTATAGTTATGTTTACCATTGTTTTTTTTTTTTTGGTACATTTATTGTTGTTATGTTTACTACTATTGATACTACTAATATTTTGACCAACACTGCTCAGTAAAAGTATAATTAGGACTATTTTTATTATGTGCTCTTTTCCCTTTTGATTTTTGACTTTTTCCCTTATTTATAGAAAAGGAATATATTTCATTCAAGTATGTGTAATAGGAATTTGTTTTTTAGGTTCTCCATCATGTACATGGATCACTTTTTTTTCACTGTGATGAATGAGTTCTTGTGCATTTTCTATATAATTAAGCTATATTAAAAAAAAAATTGTCTTATTGATGCTTTATTCTCCAATGCTGTGAGATTACTATGCTCAATCACATTATTTTGATTATAGTTAGAGAAATATTCTAACGAAAAAAAAAGAATTGAAGAAAAATCAGTACCTTCCTACAAACAACCTTTTAAATTGAGTTGGAAAGATCAATATTTTGGTGTAATGCCTCCGACTTTCTATCTTCCACTATATGTATTCCGTCATCGTCTTTATAGTAAATTACTATATATGTAATTATCTTATGAGATGAGGTGAGTTCGTGCCATTTTCTCCCACGTCAGCCTTCTCCTTTGCTGAAATTTTGACTGTTTCTTGTTCAACTTCCTCTTTCCGCTATAACCAATTAGGTCGAAAATCATTCTTCTAATAGATGTTTGGAGCGTCACTAAGCAAAACTTATATGCTTCTTCCTCTACATATAAATGATAACTATTTTCAAATCTATTACTATTTTAACTTCAATAGATAAAAACAGGAAAAAAAGACTACTAAGATCCCACAGAAAAGAAAATCCAGTGATTAGAGGTGCTGCAGCAAAAGACTTCCTCGTCGTTGGAAGATGGTCTTTTTTCTTCAAAGCATAACTTAATTACAGCCTCAATTTAGTCAACTACTGCTAATGAACCTTCAAAAGAGTATAACTTGATAAATTTACATTAATTACTGGAATTTAAAGCATAAAGAGAAACATAACACCATATAAACTTGATAGTCCATGAAGAAACAATACCAAAGTTAGTATCTCCTCTTTGATAGTCGAGGAAGTAAACATTTTCTCCCTCTTTTGCCTCTTTAACTTCACAAATTCTATCTCTCCTCCATTGATGTGTTTTATCTTATCTTCACAATCTAATGTGAAAGTCAAGATATGAGAAGGTAAAAAGACGAAAAGAAAATTCGTGTTCGATACATTACAACTAAATCATGATCGTCAACTTAATTTTCATGTCAAAGTTAGTAAACCTTAATTATAGACTACATTGTACCATGCTCATGAAAAACCATTTGGAGAACTTCAAGAACAAAGTTAAAGTTTTCTTGAAAGTAATTGTTTCATGATATAATGATAATATGATGAACTTTTAACTGTGAGAATACAGTTATATAATTTCAAATTCAAAACTTTGACTACTTAATATTAGTTGGATAAATATAAATTTCAAAATGTAAAATACTTAGATAAAAAACATATGGTTTAGTTGCTAAAACAAGATCCTAAAAGAGGTGTTTTATCTTTCTTATTGTTTTATGGAAAACAATTTTACTATAAAAAAAAGGAACCAAAACGTGTTTTAGTAATTTTTTTATAAGAAAATTGAAAGTTCAAAACGATACTTCTGTTTGAGAGTTGGGAAATGGGGCTTAGTTTTACTTTGTTTTTCTTTCTTTTTCTTCTCATTTTCTATTTTGTCTTTTGCCGTCTTATTTTTGTATTTTCATTTTCTTTTTAAACAAATGTATTTATTTTCAAATAAAATTTAGATAATTTAGTTTATAATTTTTTATTTTTTAATGCTAATCTTTATATATAATCTTATCAGATAGATTGTTAAGTTTTGTCTCAAATGACCAAATTATACAAATATTTCGATCAAATTCATTAAAAACAAAAATAAATTGGAGTGTCTTAATTAAATAATATTTGATTAAAAGTTATTTAAAAAATTTGCACGGTAGTTAAATGAGAATTTGCAGTTTTGGATTTTTTGGCTAATTAACATTTTTTTTTTCAAATGTAGTTATTAACGAATTAGCATTTGTTTTTAGATAGGAATTTGTGTCATGACACTTGTTATTCTAATATGTGTTTGCCTCTCCTATTTATACACAAATATAAATAATAAATAGATTAAAAAATTAGTTATGTTATAAATGTATTTACATTATAGTGAATGTCTATCAAGATCTACTTTGATATCTATTAGGATTTGAAGCATACGTCTTTTACTCAGACTAGGAGTAAACTTCCCTTATAAATAGAGGGGTTTTGTTCATTGTATTGACAATCATATAATCTCTCATTCCTCAAGAGAAGAAATAACAATTACTCTCTCTATTCTCTCTACTCTTCTTCTTTATTCTTTCTTGTTTTATAACACGTTATCAGCACGAGATTCTGACAAACAAGGTGAGATTATAAATCTGAAAGATTTCAAGGTTAGTAATTCATTATGTTATCTTTCTTTTGCTACTATTAATATAATTATTATTGAATTTGAGGAAAAATAATTGGTTTGGAACCATTTATATTTTAAATTTATTCCTCAAAAATAATATTATCAAAAAGAATGATAATATGTTGGGTTCAAGTCCCATCGATTCATGCCTAAAACGTCTTTATATGGATTAGATATTGAGTTTGAATCTCAATACACCATATTAATGATATTACAATGGCTAAGGCAAAATAATGGGTGTTTAATGAAAAGTCATGAAATTCGACCCATTGAATATGCTCCATTCCATGAAGTGAATGTGGTAGCAATATATGATAAGTCTGAAATATGACAACTTACTTCATTCTTGAGGTGCATTTGGTAGCAGTGCATAATATGTCTGAAAGAAGACAAGTGATTAAATGCACGAATATACGCGTGGAGGGACAATATGATAATGATCATCAAAAGTGACGATATTTTCACACGCTTCTATGATTATAAGATATACTAGAGAAGAATTCTCTACATCATATGTATGCTTCGATTTGCTTCTGAAGTAGCAAAATCTTGAAAGAGGTTATAAGCTATCATAATTTGATAGGCTTAACGCACGATTATATTCAATTCCTAGGGAATGAGAAACTTATTAATGCAAACGTGCACTTGATTGTGATTGTATCACAACTCACTTCCGAAAGAGGTTGAATAATTTTGAAATCTACTTCTGAAGTAGTAAATCTGAAATTTATTCATATAATAGTAAATCTGAAATTTATTAAAGCAAAAACACATATCATGGTAAACTTGGAGTTTACTAGATTAAAAGTTCATAAGTTGACATGAACGATTGTGATATCCAGAAGATGTGCATACTGAGTATTGAACATATATTGAAGAATTAGAAAATTCTTCATGAACTTTAATGTTGTTGTTCTCATGATAAGTTAGTTGGACCAACTAATATTGGGATTGGATCCCTTCAAATCTAAAAATTATAAAAGGTGAATAAGGGCCCGTTGACCTATCATGTGGTATATTGAAAAGATGCATCAATAAGATGATCACATGTACATTCATGGTCAACCTACGTTTGACATTCATAAAGTTACTTGTTCAATATGAATTGAGCATAATTTTTAGATTGTGCAATCAAGAAAGTTATCTTGATGATGATGGTTTGGCATTTAATGCATTCGATAAATTGCTAAACCATCGCTAATGAGAACAAAGCTTCGTGTGTTGGTCTGAAATATGATATATACAATAACACTTATATGCATTAGACCAATAAATTATGATTATTTTTTTCCTCTTAATTGGTTCAAGGTCGGGAACCAATTATTCCATCTAATAATTTTGATGTGCGGTATACAATTAATGAATATACCATAATGCACAAAGATGGATTCCTCAAAGAAGTAGAGAATGTATGTTAGTTTTCCTAACATAAGGGGAGATTATAAGCGCTATGAAATATGTTAGGAATTATCACCAGATCCTCATCCAAAAGATAATGAAATATATTAGGAATTATCACCAGATCCTCATCCAAAAGATAATTCAAGTCAAATGCCGAAAGCATCCCACATTAAGCGCAAGTGCTCTTATTTTGTATTCCTAAAGGATAGAGTCTATGCATGCGTGAAGTGTGGTAGACTAATCGATTTCAAATAAAATAGTCCTTGAAAAATAAGGAGCAAATAATCATAATAAGAAGACAATGAGCTCTTGAAGAGCCTACGACATACCACTTCATGAAACCTTATGACAGGTTCATGTACCTGAAAATAATGAAGTGATGAGATCTTAAAATATTATGTCGCATAGTGAACCAATACTAAATGAGATATCATCAATATATTTGACACAATATTGGCGCAATATTGTGAAAGATTACGAGGATCTTAATTCTACGCTAATTTAAGTATGCTAAAGTAGAAACATTTATCAAGTAACATGAAATGATGCATCTTGGTAAGTATTAAACTTATTTGATTTGCAGTCCAGATATTTGAAGATGTCACTCATGAAATGTTGAATATTGTCACTTGACAAAATTTATGTGAAAAAATTTTAAGGATTCAAGATGCTTAAAGCATATAAAAGTTTCTGGGAAACTTATTTATAATCTTTATATTGTATAAGCTTATAACTTGAAAATCATTGGAACTCTTGGAGAGTTTTCAAAGCAATAGATTATTTGCTGAAATTCGAAATATATCGAATTGGATTGGCTATGAGGTACCATATCTTAGTGCAATTGATGCACTCATGTACCTTGCAAATACTACAAGGCCTATAGCCTTTTCGGTTAATATGTTAGCAAGGTATATTTCTACTCCTACTAGGAGACATCAAAATGGGATAAAAGACATGAGCTTATTTTATTCTAAAGATTGTAGTTCCGATCTTATTGGTCATGCTGATGTTGGGTATTTATCTGACCTACATAAAGTTTGGTCTCAAATAAGCTATGTGCTCATATGTGGTGGTACTGCAATATCTTGGAGATATACGAAGTAGTCTATCGTAGCCACTTTATCGAATCATGCTGAGATAATAGCTATTCATGAAGCAAGCCGAGAATGTGTATGGTTGACGTCCATGATACATCTCATTCGAGAAAAATGTGGTGTGACATATGACAATCTACCCACAATTTTATACAAAGATAATGCATCATGCATAGCACATCTTGATGGAGGATTCATAAAAGGAGATAGAACGAATCACACTTCATCAAAAGTTTTCTACATACATGAGCTCCAAAAGAATGGTGATATTAACGTGCAACAGATTCGTTCAAGTGACAATGTGACTGTTTTATTCACCAAGTCTCCTTCAATTGCAACTTTCAAGAAGACGGTGTACAAGATCGGGATGCAAAGGTTCAAGGATGTTCTCATTAGGGGGAGTTAATACGCGCTGTACTCTTTTTTCTTTACGGGGTTTTGTTCCACTGGATTTTTCTTGTAAGGTTTTAATGATGCAGCCGAAATGCGTATTATTAGAGATGTATACCCTTTTTCCTTCACTAGATTTTTTTTCCTACTGAGTTTTTTCTAGTAAGGTTTTAACGCAGCACATTATCTACCAATTAGACATTCAAGTGGGAATGTTATAAATGTATTTACATTATAGTGAATGTCTATCAAGACCTACTTTGATATCTATTAGAATTTGAATCATCCGTCTTTTACTCAGACTAGGAGTAAATTTCCCCTATAAATAGAGGAGTTTTATTTATTGTATTGACAATCATATAATCTCTCATCCATCAAGAGAAGAAATAACAATTACCCTCTCTATTCTCTCTACTATTCTTCTTTATTCTTTCTTGTTTTATAACAAGTTATCTATTTAAAAAAACTACAAATATTAATTATCCAATTGTCAAAAAAAAATTCTAAGGAAATTTTAAAATAGGTATAACTAATAACTAACCTTAGTGATTGTTGCCCTAAACAGCCAAATGGTGTTTTATTATGCTGCCACATGGGTTATTGTGAAGGCTTTATCCTCTCCTATTAATAATATATAGATAAATATTTTTTAATATTTAAAATAAATAAATTATTTATTCTTCAAGAGACATATTGAAAATTTCTTTTAATTTTATCCTTTCATTTAATGAGGTTTTCTTAAGTTTTTGTAGGTAGGTAATTCAAGAACAATTAAAAGGATAATAGTAAAAAGTAACATGTAACTTATGTCCTAAATTTTTTTTCTTAAATAATATATCATATCTCAATAATTTAATTATTTTAAAATAGAGGAACTATTGATTACCCCCTCCGTCCCAAGTTATCCGTCCCAAATTGAGATGGCACATTGATTAAGAAAAATAATTAGTAACATACTTAGTTTATCATAGTACCCCTATTATTAAATGATGTTTATATTTTAATTTAAAGAAAAAGTAATTAATGCAAAGGATAAAACATGAAAAAAAATATTTTTTTATTAATAAAAAAATACAAGTAAAATAGAACATTAAATTAGAAAATTTGAAATAAGTAATTTGGGACGAAAGAAGTATTATAGATGGAAACCCAGTAACAACTCGATAGTTGGCTCAGCAGGGAAAAGTACCCACTGAAGGGCGTTTGTTCCAGGCAATGTAAACATAAAATTCTGAATCCGCCTCTGTGGTACCTGCATCATTAGGCATTGAATAAGATTAACCTTTTGCCACATTACTATAAGTGTAACCTCTTGCCACATTAATAAAAGCATGTACCACATATGTTAATGTAATACTCCTATTCGAGTTTTTCAAATTGGCAAACGCATCCTCACAAATATTCACAAAACTCGTTCCTTCTTATAGACCTACTAGTTTAGTGGTACATGTCTCGTACCTATAATATTTGATTATTTAAAATTAAATAATTTAATTCATTATAAAAAGTTTTAATAAAGTGTAAAAGTTTAAATCATTTTTTAAAGATTCTTCACACTTTAATATAATAATATAAACATAAACATATTTTTTTGGTGTAAGCACCTATATATTTTACATCATTACTTTTGCTTTTGTCATGCAATACCTCTTCCTTGTGTAGGTTATTTTTCTTTGTGTTTCTATATTTAAAATATTTTATTATTTTTAAAGTTAAATTTTTACAAAATCATTAATTACATTTAATAGACTACATATATAATTATTAAATACATCTGGGTTATTCTGTAATTAGTTATTCTTCAGTTCTCTATATATATAGCTGTAACCCCTTCAATATCAATAAGATCAATTATTATTAAATTATATCATGGTATCAAAGCTAGAGTTTCTTCTTCCGCCCAAACCCTAATCTCTCCTCTTTTCCGACGTGTGTGCGCCGCCGCCACCGTCTACACCACGCCGTACGGCCTCCCACCTCCGCCGTAGGTCGGCGCCATGGACAAGGTTGTTGATCCTCTGTCAAATTTACCGTCTGGAGTAAAATTACTGCTCAGGAATATCCACAATCTCATCCCCGAAAAATTATCTGACAACAACTACCCGGCCTGGGCACTTAACGTCCGCACCGCCCTCGCAGCCAACTTGCTGCTCGGATGGATTGACGGTGCGGAGAAGCCGCCGCCCGAGACAGCCGAGGAGGACGGCGTCATGCTCCCAAATCCCGACTACCTTCCGTGGATGATCGTAGACACTCAGATCCGAGCCTGTCTTCTCGCCGTTATTAGCCCCTCTGTGCACAAACACGCCCGGGGTTTTCTTACATCGGCTTCACTTTGGGACACACTAGCCACAAGGTACAACTCTGTGTCCACGGCTCATATTTTTCAGTTGCGTGACAGATTGCATACTCTTCGGAAGGGAACGAAGACGATGACTCAATACCTTGATGATGTGGCCTCTATTCTGTCTGACCTAGATGCTGTGAACGAGATTATTCCTGAACGAGACGTGGTGAATGCCGTGATACGTGGTCTTCCGTCTGGCTATTCCTCTCTCAAACAGCATATTCGCCTCTCACCTGTCGAAATCACTCTGAATCAACTGTCTGGATGGCTTAATGCAGAAGAATTGAATCTAGACATGG
The DNA here is from genome assembly GCA_030864225.1 of Capsicum baccatum var. pendulum. Lineage (NCBI taxonomy): Eukaryota > Viridiplantae > Streptophyta > Magnoliopsida > Solanales > Solanaceae > Capsicum > Capsicum baccatum. The sequence continues at coordinate 12,976,228 of CM061550.1, forward strand.
AACACAAATTTCTGCTCGGAGAAGCCAGTTCCACCCCTGGCGTCACGGCTCTTTACTCGGCTGGCAGCGGGGGCTCGGCCAGGGGTCGCGGTGACGATCGCCGTAACCAAGGGCGAGGCAGCGGCGGCGGTGACCGTCGGAACGCCGGGCAGCAAGGCAGAGGCGGGCCTCCACCGAGGGACAGCTTCCAGTCAGGCCGCAGACAGGGACGAGGAAACTAGCGGGGGCCCACACGAGATCTTCCGACGTGCCACATTTGTGCTAAACGGGGCCATTCTGCGGCTAATTGTTGGTATCGTTATGATGACTCGCAGAATGTAAATCGCCAGTCCGGCGGATCAAGGGCGATGCATGCGTCCACAAACGCTCAATCTGGCGATTGGTATCTAGACACAGGTGCAAACACCCATGTGACGTCGGATTATTCACAACTTCAAGCTCCTCATCCGTATCATGGCTCAGAAACTATTACAGTAGGCAATGGTCAATCCCTTCCCATCACAAACACCGGCTCTGGGTATGTCTATACCCCAAATGGTAAATTTCATCTCTCAACCCTTCACCACGTCCCTTCCCTCACATCCAATCTTTTATCTGTTTATCGCTTTACTAAAGAAAATAACTGCACCCTCATTTTTAATGACACCAATTTCCAGATAGTGGACAATACCACGAACCGGGTGCGGTACACGGGCCGCTGTGAGCATGGGCTATACACTCTTCCATCCAGGTCTCCGTCTGTTGTGAGTCAAGCCATTCTCTCGTCCACCTGGCATCGCCGGCTTGGGCACCCATCATCCGCCATCACCAAATCCATTTTATCTTCCTTAGGTTTTAATTTTTCAGGGAAATTACATTGCGAGTCCTGTTCAGTGTCTAAATCTTGTCGTTTACCTTTTTCACTGTCTGAACACAAGGCCACTGCGCCATTTCAATTAATTCATTCTGATGTTTGGGGTCCAACCTCAGTTCCTTCTGTTCAAGGTTTTCGTTATTATATCTGTTTTGTTGATGATTACAGTAAATTCACTTGGCTTTATCCTCTGAAATTTAAATCCGAAGCTTATACTGTTTTTGTCAACTTTGACCGAATGGTTCAAAATCAATTTAATGCCAAAATTAAAATTTTTCGAAGTGACAATGGCAAAGAATTTGTCAACAATGCATTTGGTGTTTTTCTTCAAAGTCTAGGGGCTCTTCATCACACTTCATGTCCATATACCCCTGAACAAAATGGCGTTGCTGAGCGCAAACACCGTCACCTAATAGAAACAGTTGTTGCGCTCCTCCATGATTCCACCTTACCTGTTTCCTTTTGGGTTGATGCCCTTGCTACTGCCAACCACCTCATAAATCGCATGCCCACTCACACTCTCTCCAACTCCACTCCATATGCCCGTCTCTACAATCATCCACCCGACTACATCCATCTCCGCCCGTTTGGGTGTCTGGTTTATCCCTGGTTGCGTCCACACACTCAACATAAACTTCAACCTCGGTCCACCCCTTGTGTCTTTCTAGGCTATCATCCCACTATCAAAGGTTACAAATGTTTCGATCCTGTATCTCAGAAAACATATGTTTCCCGTCATGTTCGTTTTGTGGAGGAACAATTTCCTTACACAAGTCTTTCCTCTACTCCATACTCCCCCAATCCACTTGGCATTGTGCCATTATTTCCGTCCTTTTCACACGCTCATGCTCTGGCTCACTCGGCACCTAACCCGGTACCCCACTACGCCACTACCCACTCGAACCAACCACCCACCCACCCGAACCCCCAAACCCCCCACCCGAACACCCAGCCGACTGCCACACAACCCACCACTTCCCTACATCATACTCCTAACACACATACAGCTACCCCATCCACCGCTGCACATCCCAGCTCCCACGGCAGCCCCACCCAACCCCCGTCCACACATCATACAACTCCACCACCCCTTCCTAATCACCCTCCACTCAACACTCACCCTATGACAACCCGAGCCAAGGCCGGTACCTTCAAACCCAAAGTCTACCACACTCAAATACCCTTTGATGCACATCTCATAACTGAGCCTACTACCTACAACCAAGCCTCCAAAAATAGTTTCTGGTGCCAAGCTATGGATGAGGAATTTCAGGCTCTGAATGAACAACGTACATGGGATTTGGTACCTCTGCCTAGTAACCGAAAGTCTATTGGGTGCAAATGGGTGTTTCGCATCAAACAAAATTCAGATGGATCTCTTTCTCGCTATAAAGCACGTCTGGTTGCAAAAGGGTATCATCAGGAGTATGGTGTGGATTATAAGGAGAACTTCAGCCCTGTTGTTAAGCAACAGACTATTCGTCTGGTCTTGTCTCTTGCTCTTCACTATGATTGGCCGCTTCATCAGTTAGACGTCAGCAATGCCTTTCTTCATGGTCATCTTGAGGAAGACATCTATATGGTTCAGCCACCGGGATATGTTAATCCCAACCGTCCTCACTATGTTTGCAAGCTTCGCAAATCACTGTATGGCCTGAAACAGGCCCCACGTGCCTGGTACACACGCCTCTCTACTTTTCTGCAGGGTCTTGGTTTTCGCACCTACCATCATGACAACAGCCTCTTCACCCTTCACTGTTCTCGAGGGACAGTCATCATTCTTATCTATGTGGATGATATTGTTATTACAGGCAGCTCGTCATCACTCATCACTGAAATTACTGAGGCTATGCATCGTGACTTCAAACTTAAGGACCTCGGTCCTCTGGAGTTCTTTCTTGGCCTCGAACTCATCCGCAAATCGGGAACCATATTGATGCATCAGACAAAATATACCCTTGAACTTCTAAATCGAGCTGGAATGACAGACTGCAAACCCGCGGTCACTCCCATGGCAGTCCGCCAATCCCCAGGGCCGAATACTCCCTTTGCCGATCCTACACTATATCGGAGCCTCGTCGGTGGACTTCATTATCTTGTTGTTACTCGTCCGGACATCCAATATACAGTCAATCGAGTCTCCCAATCAATGCATTCTCCCACAGAACAACACTTTCAGGCCTTGAAACGCATTCTGCGCTATCTTAAAGGTACTCTTCAATATGGAATTTTATTTCAAAAGGGCTCGTTTGATATATCTGTTTTTTCTGATTCGGATTGGGCTAACGACAAAGATGATCGGAAGTCCACTACTGGATATATTGTTATGATGGGACCGAATCTGATTTCCTGGTGCACCAAGAAGCAAACGCGAGTGTCCCGTTCCTCCACAGAAGCAAAATATCGTGCCATGGCTGCGGGGGTTGCTGAAGCCATGTGGTTACGATACCTTACAGATGCACTTGGCATTCCCCCGACGAAACCACAGATTTATTGTGACAATCAGTCCACTATTTGTGTTACCAAAAATCCAGTCCTTCATGATCGTATGAAGCATGTTGGGTCCGACTGTCACTTTGTTCGCGTTGAGGTACTTGCAGGAATGATGGCCACGCACTATGTCCCATCTACTGACCAGCTTGCTGATATTCTCACCAAGCCTCTTCCGTTACAGCCTTTTCAGTATCTCTGCTCCAAGCTGCCCCTCGTTGCCGCTGATCAGCTTGCGGGGGGATAATAGACTACATATATAATTATTAAATACATCTGGGTTATTCTGTAATTAGTTATTCTTCAGTTCTCTATATATACAGCTGTAACCCCTTCAATATCAATAAGATCAATTATTATTAAATTATATCAACATTCTTATTAAATACAAATTGCTCTATACAATTTCAACTAAAAAGACAAATAATCTATAGATAAAAGAAAATTTTAATTTCTGGTACATATTACATCACATAATTCTATAGATTAGACAATAAATTAATAGTGCATAATGGATTTGGTCAGAGCTACACAACTTTATCTTTTGTCCGTCTTCTTTTCTTTTTAGTACACTCTCGCTCATGTTTTTTGAGTTTTAAAAAAAAGCATAATGATATTCGCACGAACTGAATCATCTAGTAAGTCCAAACTCTTGATCTACCTTTATAATAAGATTTTTCTAACTTCGAACTTCATTATTTTTCTAACTTAGAACTTCATTAAGCTGACATTAAAAACAAAAATTAGTCACTAAAAATAGAAAGAAACTTAAAGCTCGTTTACAGAACAAAGACACATAAAATGTTATGATCGAATAACCTTTCAGAGAGAAAAAACCAATAACTATGATAATAGTGTTATATATTGTTGCCTTTACAATTTGCATAAAAATTATCAAATATCTTTGAAATGAGTAAAACTTTGCAGCAATCAAAAGAGAATCACCGCAAATGTAATACAAATCTTGATATTTTTTGCGAGAAAAACCTTTAATTTTTTTAGCTACTTCATTCGGCGACAATACGCTTGTTTTGTTTAGTTTTTCTATCAAAAAATTGTAACTGAAAGAGAAACACAAGAAATTGTTAAAAGAGGACAATACATGTCAATTGTTGATTATACATAATTCATATGTAATATTTAAATTCATTAACTAAAACGAATAAAGAAAGATAGAAGGATGACGATAATGAATGTAAGAAGACAACTAGAATTAAAATTAAAATTAATAAAACTCAAAGTAAAAAGAAAATTAAAAATAGAAGAAAGGTTGTATTTTTGTAGTAAAGTTTGATCAAAATATTACTTTACTTAAATAGAATTGTAGAATTTTATTTTTTATATAAGGTAAAATTTTAATTGATTCAGGATTTTTAAATATTATGATTTGTTACTTAGATAAAATAAGGACTTTAACTAATTTGTTAGTGTTTATGTATGATTAGAATTTTAAGGACCATTGAATTTGGAACTAAAAAAAGTAAAGGAAGTAATTTTTTTTTTTAAACAGGTATGTTTTTTGGATTTTTGGGTTTGCACGGTTTTGCCTTTTTGGGTATTATAAATTTTTTAATATATCAGTGCTCATGTATAATTAGAATTTTATTTGAGGAATACAGGAAAAAACAGTATTAAATCTTCTTAAAATCAAATTTAGTTGATCTAAAATTCTTAAATTAATGAAAAAAGTATTAATTGTCATTAATTCCGATGTCTTCTAAGAAGGAATTTTTTTTCCATAATATATATTTAATTAATTTTCAACTCTTAAATATTAGAAAAAATAAGGGAAAGACAATTTTGTCTAAAGCAAAGACTTTTAACGAAGGGCAAAAAGTTCAGACAACATTTCTAAAATCCTTCACACTTTTAATATATTATAGATTATAGATATAAATATAAATTATAGATATAAATTATAAATATAGATAACTCATTGAAACTCCATCTAATAAAATCGAAGAATTATAAATCTCCTAATTATAATAGATAGGCATATTGGAAGAGAAAGAACCCTATTACTTCTCTTCTAGTGGAAAGTGAGTGGATATACGACCCTGTGCATATTAGTGATGCTATCATAGAGTTTTACACCTCCCTTTACACCACTGATAAGCGTCACTCTAGCTTAATTTGTCAAGCAAATCCTTCCTCCTCAGGTTCTATCCTATCCTCTGATCATCCCCCACTCCATCCTTGGATTAGAGGAGATTAGGAAAGTTTTATTCTTCTTCAAACCTTTCAAGGCCCCGGACCCTGATGAAATGCATCCTTTTATGTATCAGAAAAATTGGATATCATGGCTTCCCTCATCTTGCAATTCTGCTCGGACACTTTTTCCACCTCCTTTATGGATAGCAGAGTTAACGGTACCTACATTTTCCTCATTCCCGAGTGTAGGAATGCCTCTTTCCTTAAATATTTTAAACCCATATGTCACTGTAATACTCAGTATATAATTATTACTAAGATCATTGTCAATAGGATTAAACCATTTCTTTAGTCCATCATTGGGCATTCCCAAGCAAGCTTCCTCTTGAATGGGAGAGCTGCTAATCATGCCATCATTGTTCAGGAATACCTTAATCATTTCAATAAAATGTTGGAAGAGTCACATGTTTCTCAAAATAGACCTTGAAAAGACATTTGATAGGATAGAATGGTCCATTAGATAAACTCTGATTTTTTCAACTTCCCCCTTAACCTCTCAAATCTTATTATGTCTTGTATTTCTTCTTCTTCCATTTCAGTTTTAGTGAATGGTAGTGTGACTCCTAGCTTTAAACCAACTAGGGGATCAGGCAAGGGGGCCCTTTGTCTCCCTACCTATTCATTCTTTGCATGAAACTCCTCTTTAGAAGAATTAACCATGAAGTTGATATTCTCAACTGGACTCCTATCTCCATCTACAGAAGAGGGCCTCCTATTTTCCACCTTTTTTTGCAGATGATCTCACCCTTTTTTCTACAGCCGATAAGGTTAATTGTCATACCATTAGCAAGACTCTTCAAAGTTTTAGTCTTCACTCGGGTAAAAAAGTGAATCTTTCTAAGTCTACGGTTATTTTTTCAAAAATTGTAGCTTTTCTACTAAGCAAGATCTCTCCACCTTACTTTGTATAAATCCTAGTAATAACTTCAGAAAATACCTGGGTTTTTCCATGTTCCACTCCATACCTAAAACTAATGACTTTTAATTCATCATTGCCAATATGAATGACAAGTTAGTTGGTTGGAAGAGTAGATTTTTTAATATGACTGGCCGCACTACCTTTAGGCAAAGTTTCCTTGAGTAGCATGCTCAACCATATCATGCAATACATTCCCCTTCCTTATAAAATCCATAAGCTGATTGATAGGACCCAAAGAAACTTCATTTGGGGAACCACAGACTCTAGGAAGAAAATACACGTGGTCAATTAGGACATCATTATCAGGACCAAGAAGGAGGGGGGCTCGACATGCAGAAAGCTAGAATTAAGAATGATACTCTCATTTGTAGTTTATCTTGGAGAATGCACTCTAACCCTTCCTCCCTCTGGGCTAGAGTCCTCTCATTCAAGTATGTCCATGACCCTGGCTTCCTAAAGCCCTCTTCTTCTAAGTCCTAGAGAAACATTCACAGGAATTAGGTCCTCTGTAAAGATGCTACCCAATGGATGGTCCATAATGGATCCAATGTGGATGTATGGAGGGATAGGTGGGTCTTTAACCTCCCTCCTTTGAACCAAATCATTCATGGTCCTCTTCCTCATCCTTGCCCTTCCTTCAGGCTCTCTTATCTCTGGCATAATGAGGCGTGGAACCTTGACCTTATCCCCTTTGATATTTTTTTTGGTACCAAGCATACCATCATCCATACTTTCTTCCCAAATCCATATATTAGGGTGAATTCCCCTATTTGAACCTTGTCTGGCACAAGTCTTTTCTCTTGTAAGAGTGTCTATTTTTTCCTCCACAAAAGGGTCTCAAGCTCAATTCCCACCTCTCCCTCTTAGAACTGGATATTGAAAGTGTGCATCCCCACCAAACTTAAATTCTTTCTATGGTTAATGATGCACAACAGTCTTCCCACCAAAGCCATTTTACCTCATATAGGAATTGGGGATTCCTGCATGAGGTGCACTCAACGTTAAGAAGACATACCTCATATTTTATTTTCCTACAGCTATGCCACCTCCTTTTGAGAAGACCTCATCCATCACTACAGAGCCCCCCTCGCCCTTACCCTTTCTCTACTGATCTACGGGCAAGCACCTGGAAGTGCATTCAACACTCCTCCTTTGACAAATTTTTGCCTTGGTCTACTCTTATCCTCTACTGTCTTTGGCATATCTGGAAAAGCAAAAATGGTAGCCTTCACAACAATCTAAACTACCATCCCAGCTTTAAGGAATCCTACTCTGAAGCAAGTGAATTCTATCATCTGAGTACGCATAAGTTCTCAGCCAGCGTGCCTCTATCTTTATTTGTTAGATCCCCTCCCTCCCCTCTCCCCCCTCCCCCCATCCTCACTCTTATAAGCTCAACACTGATGGAGCCTGTTGTGGTAACCCTAGCAAGGGAGGTATTGGTAGGGTTCTTAGAGTCTTTAATGGGAGTTGAGTTCTAGGATTTTTTTAGAGTTTTAGTCGTGCTACTAATAATATTATGGAGCTTTTAGCTTTACATAGAGGCCTTACTTGTGTCCTAGATCATAATCTCTACCCTATAGAAATCTGTATTGACTCCATGATGATTATTCAAATGCTGAAAGATGAAAACCTGTTATTTAACTCTATTCCTGATGAATACAGGTCCATGATAAGAAGATTGGAGTGCCCACCTGTTTACTATAGCTACAGAGAACAAAATCGGATAGCTGGTGCTCTGGCAAAGGAAGGTCTTCAGCAATCCCAATATGAAGCTTGTTAACACCCCCCTCCTCTTTTAGCCCAGGATATTTGAGCGGATAGTGTAGGGATTCGCTACACGAGAAATGTACCTATGCATTTTGACTTGGCTGGGCAGGACCCATCAGTTTTCGTACTCTGAGCCGGATTAGGCTCAGAAACTTGGTATTTTACTTTAATGCATATCTTGCTCGCCAGAAAAAAATAGATAGACATATTACAAGAAAATGATAGGCAAAATCACAAAAAGAAAGGTGAGAAAATGTTTAGAAACTAACTCACGTGTTTTGTCATCTGAATGATAAGTGAATTAGTACGTAATTACGGCGATACCCTTCATCGTCCAATGACTCACTTTGGATCTAAATTGAAATAGATTAATTTAATATTTAAAAAATATATGAAAAGTACTATTAGTTACAATTCTTCTTTTATATTATGGTGAAAAAATACATCTTAAAATATTGATCACAATTTATGCATATACATTAAACCATATTTTGTTAGTCTTTAAAATTTAAAACCAAATCAAAATGAATCAAACTTCGGATTTTAAGTTTGAATCATTTAAAGAACATCTCATCTTTGAAACTAATGGTTGAATACTTTAAGGAGTGTTAAAAATATTGGGACCTAGTTATTTTATCTAAATTAATTGCCAACCTTTTTGAAATTTCATGAAAATACAAATTTCGAAAATTAAATCTTTACCAATAGAGTTGTTAAAATGGGCTGGCCTAACTCAATCCTGCCTAAGCCTCACGGGCTAAAGAATTTGAAGGGTTAGGACGGACTGACCCTTCACTTTAAAGGGCCTTAAAATGTGTGGCCCAATCCGACCCAAATAGGATGGCGAGTTGGGACAGATTAGCCCTTTATTTTTATCGATTTTTTTGTTAGCTTTTCTTTTTCAATCTATAGTTGAACTAATTAATAGGTATGACAATCCATTCAGACTTCTAACATAGTATATTAAGTACATAATTCTATGATGATTTATAATATTTTTAACACCAATGCATTGTCAAGCACATTTGGATTCATTGATTAAATTATCTTAATTGATGTCAACATTAATCTAAATTCATAAGCAAATTTAATAAGTTAAACAATATCAAAAAATTATATATCAAAAATTAATAATAATTAAAATTCACTTAAAAATATTATCGCTTTGAATTTGGGTAATGTTATGCAATCGATTTCAAGTAGCTGCAATAATGTTTGAACATTTCATGATGGATGCAATTTTTATATTTATGATTAGAAATTTTAGTATTATCCATTTAACGCTAAATGAGTAAAATTGTGTAAGATACTAGGTACAATTTATGGAATAATTACTACTTGTATTTTAATTCTTTTTTGCTTACAATTTTCTTTTAATTTGAAATTTAAATTGAATAACAATAACAAATGAAACATCTATACTTGATGATTAAGATTTAACACTTAATAAGTTAAATATTATGTAGGATATTAAACTTATTTAATAACTACTATTCTTAATTATTACCTTTTCTTTTACAATATTCATATATTTTAAAATTAAATAATATTTTGACCCACGGGCCGATCCAGCCTAGCCTCAATCAAGTTTCAAGGGCCAACAAACTAACTTGAACTGGGCTTATAAACCCCGATTTTAAATAAATGAGGAAAAATTACACAAATCTCATATTTAAGACACCATATTACACAATATCCCTTAATATTTTAAAAAATTACATAAAATGCCGGATTTCATATTACCTAGTGATACATATGCTATATGTATCAGTAGTGTATACATATGTATATACTAGTGATACATATACATATGTATCACTAGTCCATATGTATCATTGCTAACATATGTATCACCAATTCAAACTTTCGGGATAAGATGTAATTAGCAAACTATCCGGGATTTTATGTAATATTGCTGAAACTATTCGGGATTTATGTAAGTTACTCTTTAAATGAAATAAAAAATATAACTAACCCAATTCTAATAGCAGGTTGAATTGAGTCGGCCTCAAGGGTGAAACCCATTTTAACCGCTATATTTACAGATCATCTTCCCGACTAATGCATAAAATTTGAAAATACAGTCAACAAAGAAAAAATAATTAATGAAGGTGACAGGTGAGACAATGTGAACATATATATTTCACAATCTAAAATTACATTAAAAAGAAAAAGAAATAGTAATAAAATTAATATGAGAGCATGAGTGATATGAACATATATATTACAAAATCTGAAAAATCATTCAATAAATTAAAGAAATAAAATCAATGTGATTTTCTGTTATATATATATATATATATATATATATATATATATATATATATATATAACATTGAAGTTTCATTCAACAAAGGAAATAAAATTAGTGAAATATGTAAACATATAATAAGATATGGAATATATGTGGTAAGTAGATCCTTACTGTTGGGTACGTTATAGTTTTGATGATTGACAAACTGACAAAGTGATATGAAACATGTTAGTCAAGCTGGTTCACAGACACACTGTCACATGTAGCTGAAAATTACAGCAAATCATTGATGATTAAAGGCAAGGGTGGAAGAAATCAAGAACCAGATGAGTGGTTAATTTTGATAAATTCAAGGAAATAAACATGCACATTATTTGAAGAAGTTGAATTTGATTCAAACACTTGATGATAAGGGAAATCAAGTTGATTTGAAAAAGAAGAGTCCTATGTGTAAAAAGAGAAAGTTTCTGCAGATTGAAGAAGTCTACACAAGATAGGAAACATACGAATTGAAGGACTCTTTGTTAGATCAGTGAAGTTTCTGATGACTCACAGATGAATGGAATATGTTACTTGAGCTGGTCCAAGCATAGGAAGACAGATTCCAGTTTGTATTGATAGATGCAGACAAAGATTGCTGAAAGTCGGGAACGAATGGGCAAACCTAATTCTGATATACTCAAGCTACTGATCACGTGATAAATTGAAGAAGTTGTGGTTTGAGTAAAATACTTGAAGACAAGTTAAAGAAAAAGAGTCCTACTCAATCTAGGAGAAAGAAAGGCAGCAGTGAATAAAAAGAGTAAAAGCAATCCAATTCAAAATAGGAAAGGACATCAACTGAAAGGGAGTCCAATTCAAGATAGGAGAGGAAAGTTACTGAAGGGAGTCCAATTCAAAATAGGAGAGGAAATCAACTGAAGGTCTTCATCAGAGTTGGCTATAAATACAAGGGAAAAGATTCAAAGCAAGACACGCACTTACAAAGCAGAAAAGTATAATCTACAAATTGAAATCACGAAGTGCTACTCAACCACTGAAGAAACACATTGAAGAACCTGGTCCTACGTGCAGAATACAGCTAAGAGTTTTAGCTTTGATTTTTAGAGTTATTCATTGTGTTTGAGCTATTCATGTAATATTAATTTCAATGTGTTATAAACTGAATTAGGAGCTAGTCTTCGAGTTGGGAAAAACTCAGAGACTTTGGGAACACTTACCTTGGGAGGTGCGTGTGTAGTTAGGAATTAGAGTTTATAATTCCTAGTTGTTGAGTTATAGGGATTAGAGTTTATAATTCCTATTTTGTTGGTTACAAAAGTTTTGCAATCAGCCGTTGTTGAGGCTCAGAGTTATTTAGTGAGGTTGGGGTTAGTGCAGGTCGTGTTTTCTTACACCTTTTGAGTCGGGTGTTTTCCACGTAAAAATCATTGTGTTCTTTACTTTCTGTTTACTGCTTCCTTGAAACACGTCAGGCAACACGTTCCATCGATAAGCAAAAATTAGGCGAAAATAAGAAAATCAGTAGGGCACGAATTCTTAATACTTACATCCCTATAAAAGCTGAAGTTTCTTCTGTATTTGAGTAACATCACAAAAGATGGAGAAAATAATAATCCTTTCTTCTTTAGGTTTTCTATTTCTTTCTCAACCTATGGCTGATGCGAAGTACCCTCCTTGTGATATTTGTGATTGTTTTTGCAATGCTTGCAAATTACCGGGAGATTCAGCTCAATATGAATGGCTGGAATTGATTGGAGTTGAAATCATGAAAGCTAAGGCTGTTGTAGAACGTACCAATCCTGCTGTTACAGGAGTCCCGTTCAAAGATAAAGGATGTTTTGCTAGTCCTGATCCATCTTGTTGTAATCGTGTCTTCCTTTGTCTGGATGGAAATGATCTTATTAGAGAAAAACCAGAACTTAGATAGTAGACCTCGTTGGAGGGATGGGTAAATTATTTTGTTTGGTAATTATCAACAAGAGATATGTATAATTTATCTTATTAGATCTTTTCTTTTCTTTAGTATCTTCTCTATCTCCAAACGTAGTACATCACATTTCATCACCAAAAGTGTGTTTGGTACTGTAAAACTCACCTGTTAAATATATTTATATATAGTAGATCTTGATTACTAAAAAATGTTTTAATAAAATAGATATTAAATAAATTATAGTAATTATATTGGCAAATGAGAGAGAATTTTAGCCAATAGTATCATAATAATATACAGAATTCTAGGTCCCCTGAATACTATAATATCATATTATACATGTGTTAATTGAAGTAAGCAATAAAGAGTAAAAGGTGTAAGACAAACTTGCAACTAAAATCACGTCCTTTGAGAATTTTTTTTCTCTTAGTTCTAGTTCTATTATTATTATTATTATTATTTTTTGAAAAAGAAAAAGAGAAATCACACACACAGACCAAAACTCCATCTTTTAGTTATTGAAGGTTAAATATCAAGTCATATATCACAAAATCTAAAATATAAAGAAGAATAACTAAAGGAACTTTCTATCACCTTATGTTAGAGATTTGGAATGTATATGTGCCACAGGTATAACCATATTAATTATAAAATTTGAAAACACATTGAATATAAAATAAATGAAATTAATAAAAAGCTATAAATGTGGGTATTTCCAAATCTGAATATACTTTCAGATAAGGACAAAAATAAAATGAATAAAAGGTGACAAATAAGAACGTTAACATTATAAAATCTGAAAATAATTAAGGAATTATAAATAATAAAAGATGTGAAAAAACTAATTCATTTTTATCTTGGTTTTCTATTCCTTTCTTAATTTATGGTATTACGAAAAAAATTTATTGTGGGAGTGTTTTTACTAAAAATAGTTGCAAAGTTAGAGAGAGTTGTCTCGATGGTAAGTACCCTCACTTTCAATCTCAAGGTTGCAAGTTCGAGTCAATAATGAAGCAAAAAATATGAAAGTTCTAACGGAGAGTTAAGAAGAAAAAAATGAAGATGACATGTGTGACAATGTAAACATATATATTCCATAATCTAAAAGTACATTAAAAAGGGAAATAGTAATAGAATTTACATGAGAGCATGACTAATATGAACATGTATATTACAAAATCTGTAAAATATTCATTCAACAAATTAAGGAAATAAATTCAATGTGATAGTGTGACTGATATGGACATATATATTATAAATGTGAAAATTCATTCAACAAAGGAAATAAAAAGGGTAATAGTCAAAAAAATATTTATACTTGGTCTAAATTTGCAGTTGCGCATTGCGGGGGTCCTATGGCCCCCAAAGTTTTTTTTCCCGTATTTAAATGGTATAAATCTATCCACTTGGACCATTTATTCAGTCACCCAAAGGGTGGTGATTCACACGCGACCTTTTAACAAATAATTATTCTTCTTATATATGGCATATATAAGAATTGGAGAAATTTTGATAGTTATAATTACTTACTAGAGTTTTATGTTTATGAAAAAAATACTGTAACTCATGAATTCAAATCGCATCTTCAAATAAAACTTCAATTTCATCTCAAATGATTTCATATCGCATGGCAAACGGGCCCTTAAACTAAGAACCAAGAAAGCAAAAAGATTAATATATAGGAAAAATTCAAATTTCTTTATACATAGATAAATACAAATGAAAAATAAACCAAATTTTGTTAGTTTTTAAAATCAAAAATCAAACTAAAATAAATCAAATTTTGAATTTGTTTTGAATGCATTTAAAGAACATCTCCTCTTTTAAACTAATGATAGAATACTTAAAGAAGTTTGTTTAAAATAGCTTTGTGACTTAAATTATTTTATCTGAGTTAATTGTACCCATTTTTAATTCATGAAAATACGTATTTTAAAAATCAACTCTTTAGCTATCATCTTCCGCACATAAAAAATTTCCTAAGTAATTTGGTATATCATAAAATCTGAAAATACAGGCAACAAAGGAAAATAAATTAATGAAAATGAACATATATATTCCATGATCTAAAATAACATTAAAAAAGGAAATATTAATAAAATTAATATGAGAGCATGACTAATATGAACATATATATTACAAAATCTGAAATATTTTCATTCCACCAATTGAGGAAATAAAATCAATGTGATTGTGTGACTGATATGGACACATATATTACAAAAATTTGAAAATTCATTCAACAATGAAAACAAAATTAATAAAATATATATATATATATATATATATATATATATATATATATATATATATATATATATATATATATATATAAATATAAATGGTAAGTAAATTCTTATATCCCTAATAAAAGTTGAAGGTTCTTCTCTATTTGAGTAACATCATAAATAAAATGGAGAAAATAATAATCCTTTTTTCTTTTAGTTTGCTATTGCTTTCTCAACCTATGGCTGATACAAAATATCCTCCTTGTTAGGGGTGACAATTTCAGCCCATATTTATAAAAAAAAATTCATTTAACCCATATTTATTGAATGGGATCACTCATATTTCAAATGGGTAAATATAGACTTCAACTCATTTTAAAAGTTCATACAAATACGAACAAAATAGGTAAAATATGGGTACCCATTTAAACACAAAGACCCACTTATGTTTAAAGTTTTAGTTTTTTTTCTTTTCTAGTTTCTTTTCTTCTTCTATTTTTCTTTTTTTCCCCTTTAATTTACTTTTTTTCTTTTTCATTTTTTTATTATTTGTTTACTCATCTCTTATAATTTCCTTTTTTTTTTCTTTCTCATTTTTTCATCTATTTTTTATTTATTTATTTATTTATTTATTTTTATTTCTTGTTTCTTTGTATTTTTTTTTTTTCGCTTTCCCCTTTCTTATTCTTATTTCATCATTCGTATTCGCTTGAGACCTATATGGGTTAATGAATATAGGCTTTTAATTATCTCATTTAGCCTATATAATTCATAACATCTCTTATCAATTAAATATAATCCATAGTCTCACTCCTTTATTATTATTTTTTTTCTATTTTTTTTTCTTTTTTTTCCTTTAATTTACTATATTTTTCTTTCTTTTTTTCCTTTAATTTATTTTTTTCTTTTTCATTTTTTTCACTTATTTTTTACTCATTTCTTACACTTTTTTTCTTTCTTCTTTTTCATCATTTTTTTCTTTTTCAATTTTATTTCTTTGCATTTTTTTTTGTATTTTCGTTTCCCCCTTTTTCATTCTTGGTTCGTCATTTTTGTCATTTTTCTTGTTTTTTTATATTCTTTTCCTCATTTTTTTTGTCATTGCATTTTATATTTTTTTACTTTAAATCTATTTGTATCATACTATATATTTCAAATAATTATTATTTGTATTTGAATAGTTTAGTTGTCAATATGTGCAATTTCTTATTTGTATTTATATACAAATAAGCATATGAATTAAAATCAACATGGGTTGTGGTGCAGTGGATGGGGCTGCTCCACCTTTAACCATAGGTCGAGGGTACGACCCTGTTTATGGAGAAAACTTTGTTGGGAGCGCTGCCACCTTAATGGGCCTTGCAACGCCCGATCCGAATTAGTCGAGGCTTCAATGCAGGCACCGAACACCGGATGAAAAACCAAAAAAAAGTATATGAATTAATTGTATTTTTTTTAGACTAAAATATATATGGTTGAGGATCCACATAGCCCTCAAATTATAAATGTTGGGCGAATATAAATTAATATGCACTTATTGTATTTCCGTTATCATAAAAAAAAAAAATAGAAAAAAAAAATAGAAAGAGAGATAGAAGAGAGAAAAAAGCGTAAAGAAAGAATTGAAAAAAAAAATATAAAAATAATCAAAAAGAAAAAATAATGAAAAAGGAAAAAAGGAAAAAAGAAAAAAGATGATGGTGAAAACAAATATACTGAGTGGTTACGATATTTTAGTCATCATCCATAATTTATACCCGACTTAACCATATTCTTTGAAAATAAAAAAAATATAAAACATAAAGTACAACCAAAAAAGAAAAAAATGAGAAAGAAGAAAAAATTAAAAAATAAAAAAAGACTAAAAAAGAAACGGAAAAAAAAAGAAAAAAGAAAGAGAAACAAAGGGCAGAAGGTAGAGATAGAAAAGAGAGAGAGAAAATGACAAAAAAAATGAAAAAAAAAATAAAAAAATAGAAGTTACATATAAAAGATAGACAAAAAAAATGAAAAAGAAAAAAACTAAAAAAAAAATGAAAAAAAGATCAAGTTGATATGATATAGAAGTTTTAAGTTTTTGACTTAGGAGTTAAAGTGGGTTGAAACCATTTTTACCCAATCCATATTTGACCAAATTCATTTTTACCCATATTTATATGGACAGATTGCAATCCAAACAATTTTTGCTCGATCCATATTTAATCCGTCCAATCTAATCCAATCCAATCCGCCCGTTTGCCACCCCTACTCCTTGTGATATTTGCGGTTGTCGAGGCAATAATTGCAAAGCAAATGGTTAGTTTTTAAAACTAAAATCCGAATCAAAATAAATTAAACTATGGATTTTTGTTTTGAATGCCTTTAAAGAACATCTTTGAAACTTAATGGTTGAATACTTTAAGGAGTTTGTTAAAAATATTTTGACCTGATTATTTTGTCTAAATTAATTGTCAACCTTTTATAATCTCATGAAAAATACGTATTTTGAAAATGAGCTCTTTAGCAATCATCTTCCGGACATGAAATTTTCAAGATCAATTTAATATGCATAAAATCTTAAAATACAGTCAACAAATAAAAAAGAATTAATGAAGATGACAGGTGTGCCAATGTGAACATATATATTTCACAATCTAAAATTACATTAAAAAGAAAAGGAAACTGTAATAAAATTAATATGAGAGCGTGACTGATATGAACATATATATTACAAAATCAGAAAAATCATTCAATAAATTAAGGAATAAAATTAATGTGATTTTATAATATATATATAACATTGAAATTTCATTCAACAAAGGAAATAAAAATAATGAGATATGTAAACATATAATAAGATATGGAATATATGTAGTAAGTAGATGCTTACATCCGTATAAAAGTGAAGTTTCTTCTCTATTTGAGTAACATCACAAAAAATAGAGAAAATAATAATCCTTTTTTCTTTTGGTTTTCTATTTCTTTCTCAACCTATGACCGATGCGAAGTACCCTCCTTGTGATATTTGCGATTGTTTTGGCAATGCTTGCAAATTACCGGGAGATTCAGCTCAATATGAATGGCCGGAATTGATTGGAGTTGAAATCATGAAAGCTAAGGTTGTTGTAGAACGTGCCAATCCTGCTGTTAGAGGAGTCCCGTTAAAAGATAAAGGATGTTTTGCTAGTCCTGATCCATCTTGTTGTAATCGTGTCTTGCTTTGTCCGGATGGAAATGGTCTTATTAGAGTAAAGCCAGTAGTTGGATAGTACTAGTAGACCTCGTTAGAGGGACGAGTAAATCATTTTGTTTGCAATTATGACATTTTTACTCTTGTAATGAATGTATAATTCTATCTTATAAGATCTTTCTTTTCTTTAGTATTTTCTCTATCTCCCAGCATAGCACATCATATTTCATCACCAAAAGTATGTTTGGTAGTGTAAAACGCACTTGTTAAATATTTTTGGATAGAAAATATTTTTATATATATTAAATCGTGGTATTCGATTAATTAATTACTAAAAAATGTTTTAATAAAATAGATATTAAATAAAGTATAGCAATTATATTGGCAAACGAGACAGAATTTGAGCGAATTATCAGTAATGAATATTATAATAATATATAGTGCTTCACTATGTATTTATGTACTACGTATTTGCGCGGTGTCTCGTGTCTTGAGCCGGGGGTCTTTCGGAAACAGTCTTTCTACCTCTTTAGAGGTAGAGGTATGGACTGCGTACATCTTACCCCCCAGACCCCACCTGGTGGGAATACACTGGGTTTGTTGTTGTTGTTGTTGTTGATAGTATTATATATGTGTTAATTGAAGCAAGCAATAAGCAATAGAGTAAAAGGTATAAGACAAATCGCTCAACTAAAAATATTTTGCTCCTTTCGATTTCTTTTAATATAATTGTCCCTTTTAAAATTTTAGCTCAAAAGTTAACCCTTTAAGCTCTGAACACGATTTGTATCTACCAACCATATGTCCTACTTTATTTGCTTATTTGGTAAAATTGTGTAAGAATTGAAAAACTTTTGATAATTATCATAACTTACGAGGGTTTTATATTTATGAGAAAAAATGCTGTAACTTATGAAATTCAAATTGCATGTTCAAATAAAATTTTAATTTCATCTTAAATGATTTCATATCGCATGAAAAAGGGCCCTTAAAGTAAGAACCAGAAAGCAACAAAGATTACTATATAAGAAAAATTCAAAATTTTGATAGATACATTAATACAAACTAGTATACGTACCCGTGCGATGCGCGGATAATATCAAAATATCATTTTTAGTTATTTGATATTTAATTATTTAAATTTGAATATTTCAAACATAACATTATTTCTCAATGAAATTACCCCCCCCCCCCCTCCCCCCAACCCACACATATTGTCGACCCGCAAATAATAAAAAGATAATTCAATTATTATTTACTTATCACTTTTAAAAATTATTAATGATAATATTTTATTCTCGAACTTATTTTGGATCATTCTTAATATTTAATAACATTTTGTATGGTATACAGTATCAGTTATTTTAAATTTTATGTAAACATTATAAATAGTTTATATTTTATGGACGAATAACTCAATGAGAAAATGTATCCAAGTTATTATAGACGTACACTAAAAGTAAAATTTTCAAAATCAATATTTTTCTTAAATATATTTGAACATGAATTGTATAATTTTATTTGAAAGAATCCACACATGTGTAATACCTTCATCATCATTCTTAGAAATTCAATTTTTACTTTTTATATAAAATTAAATTTTGACCTATAATATTAAACTATCTTTATTTCAATTCATATTACATGCTTTTCTTTTTAGCAAGTCACCAAAAGAATAATACATTTAAATGTTAAGTAAAAATAACTATAAAATGACAATTTCACCAAAAAAAAAACATTTATAATCATAAATTTTGAATGTCTTTTTATATATTTAAAATTCACACCCATTTAAAATATTTCATATATATATATATTGAGAATATAGAAAAAAATTATAGAAAAATATTTTTTTATCAAATGACCTAATGGGTCAGATTTTATTAAAAAAACAATTCTATTATAGATGAGGTAGCCCAATGCTAAGCCCACAAAATTAGTCCAAAATTAACAAAAAAAATCTAGAAAATTGAATTACGAAAGTAAATACACATTTGGAAGTGGAAAATCTTAGAAAAGTACCGCACAATCCGTCGATCTGCCATTTATATGGCTTCTCCGTTGATATCCTTATCTTCTCCCCCTCTCATTGAGAAGTTGAGGAATCTAAATAGTGCCTTGATTTTCATACTGTCCACCCATGGCTCCCATTCCACCAATGCCTCCCATACCACCAGTGGAACCCATGTTTTTTACTTTTCTTTTTGTTGTTTTAGACACAAGGCAATTAAGTTTGATTTTGTGATGGAAATGAGTTGCATGGAGTAGGGATTTATATAGGCAAAGGAAAAGTAAGAAAGGCTAACTCAAGGCATAACAGGTGTTAAGAGACAAATGGAATTGGGGATTTTCGGGTAAGAATGGCAAAGCGAGGAAGTAGAAAATTGGATTGCACCATTAAACTTTGTTGATTGCATAATTGCATCCTTCCGTTATTGGATTATTTTTCGTAAGACTGGAATTGGTATTCGGACTTCTATTCTTTATCTCTTTTTATTTTGAGTTTTCATTTTCATTCTTAGCTTTTCCCAGCTCAATTCAGTCTTAATTGATGCGAGTAGCTTGACTTTTGTTTTTTCATGTGGATTAAAATGGCTGCAAACTTTGTCGTTGGCTACAGGGGTTACTCACATTTTCTCACTCAGGTTCTGTTCTTAGTTAAAATGGCTACTGGAAATCAACGGAGTTCAAATATTAAGTTTAGTTATAAAATGATCGGAGTGGAATGCAGAGTTGAAAATTAATGGAATGCATCTCAGAGTGAAAAAATGATATTAAGTTACCCAAGATTTGATGCTCTATTTAGACCTTGACATCGTTGGTCTCGACACAGTTTATGAATATGACAGGTAAGAATTGAGTGTTTCAGCTTGTTCGTTCATATGGAAGTATAAGAAAGAGTCAAAATGTTAATTATTTGAATAATAGTTTAATGTTATGGGGCATTAAGTATGAGATGAATCTAGCATTCCTGGGTAATGCATCTATATGTAAAAGCTCTAATGTTAAGTAGTTATTGTCGTCGAGATTGTTAGTCCATTTCTGAAATATGCTATGGTCCTCTTTTAGTTTTAGATTAGCCATTTGTCGTTTCTCTTATAAGATACTATAACATCTCATATAATCATTCTTCCTAGGTTGCTATTACATTCACGATCTTCTTCTTCTGTTGTGTAACACCCCGTACTTAATTACGTGCATTAGCCATTGTTATATGTGTTGGAGTATATGTATTGATCCTAAGTTAGGTATATATGAGTATTGATTATTTTGAGATGGTTTCAAATGTATAGTTTGATTATATGTGTATAGGAATCGACCTTACTTATACCGGAATTTGCCCGTCAATGTTTCCATACGAAGGTTATTGAATAAGATTTCCGACGATATAAAGATTTTCAAAAACGGATAAGTTTCGGATATAAGCGAGCACGCTCGAAACTATAAAACGGTGGCCGGGATGTGAACAGTAAAATTGCAGGAAAATTTCCAGTTTTTGGGTCAACTTTGAACGATCATAACTCCCTCAATATAATGAAATGGGAGAGCTACCACATATCAAAAGAAAGATCTTTGAGTCTTCTTTCCAATGCAGTTAGTTTCATCCAAATCCAACATCTGAGTAAGGAGTTATACTCGTTCTACTTCAGCCTCTTAAAACAGATTTTTGTGAACAGTAAATTAGCAGGAAAATACTGAGGCCTGCCAGTTTTTGGGTCAACTTTGAACGATCATAACTCCCTAAATATAATAAAATGGGCGAGCTACCATATATCAAAAGAAAGATATTTGAGTCTTCTTTCTAATGAAATTGGTTTCATCCAAATCCAACATCTGCGTAAGGAGTTATACGCGTTTTACTTCAGCCTCTCAAAATAGATTTTTAGGGTCAACTTCAAACGATCATAACTCCTTGTACAGGAAGAACTGGGTGGCCTAATTTATATGAAATGAAATACCTTTGAATTATCTTTCCAATGATACCAATTTCACCCAAATCCGATATCGGAGCAAAGGGTTATGGTCTATTTACTTCAGCTTGTCAAAACAGTCCACCGGAGGACATATTTGACATTATTTAAATTTTAAGGGCACTTTGGTCATTTTCTATGATATTATGGACGGGAATATGTGTATATATACATGTATATGAGCTCAAAAACCTGATTCATCATCAATTATAGGAAAGAACAAACCCTAGCCTAATTTCAACTCTAATTATCTTGTGATTCAACCGTGGAAAGTCCAAATTGATTCCGTAGTTGTGTTCATCGTCTCAAGGGCTTCGAGAAGCACCCCTTATTTGTGCCAACAGGACTTCAAAACCCAAAGGGCCATTATATGGTAAGGATGTAAATTATGTTGGTGTTATTTATATGGATATGTATATATATATATATATATATATATATGCATGTGAGCATAAGAAGTATGTTATTTGATTGTTGTTGAAAGATGATTGGAAATGATGTTGGATCATTCTTGTGCATGGTTGGATTATGTTGAATTGTGAAGGGATGATGTGGTATTGATGATATGGTATTGAAATGATGATTATATATATATATACACATAAACCTATTGTTCAAGTTGGTTTTTGGAATGCTTTGCAAATATTGGTTGTATGGAATTATGGAAGAGAATTGTGGTGTTGGGTTGCTAATACTAGATGCCAAATATTTCATTGTAGATAAGTGATTTGTAAAGGCGGGAAGTTGTATTGAATTGATATCCGAATCTACAACGAGGTATGTAAAGCATACTCTAACGATGTTCTTTGGCATGAAAACACCAATGTTCCATCAAGTAAGATTCCGATGGTTATCCAAACACATGTATTGTTCTACATTACCAATGAAGTTGTTTCCATTCTATAAAGTGTCAAAATGTTTCATTGATATACCAAGAGGCTCCTATTTCATTGTTGTGATATTGATGATTCTGAAACATATTGTTGATGTACCAATGAGTCCTTATTACATCGTTATTGTATAGAAGGTCTATTACTTGATTCCTATTGATGTATCATTGTTCCAAAGGTACTATATTGGCATGAACACTAATGTAATAATCTCAAAAGCTTTTGAACTAAGTTATTGGAAAAATCTCTTGTGTGTTACTTGATATACGTGTGGGTGGTATCCCAGGGGCATAAGCCTAGCATGGGTCGATCCCAATTGATATGTACTGGGGGAAGCCTAATGGTCACAGTACGGTACAGTATTGATTATTGTTAGGTGGTTGGAGGTTCGGGAGGAGGAGGTAATGGCGAATAACAATTGTAAAGAATGAAATGAACGAATGTATACCGTTCCACAAATGTGTTTGAATTCAATAACCCAATTCAGATTAATGATAATGTTCATGATCCTAAAAGTGTTTATGAAGTGTGGTTCACTTCTATTATGATTTATTCACATGTGTATGATTTTCTTGATCCCCCATATCACATATGATTATTTACAGCTTTACATACTCAGTACATATATCGTACTGACGTCCCTTACGGGGGACCTGCATTCATGCTGCAGGCACAGGTACCTCAGCTCATACACCGCACCAGTAGGAGCCAGGTCATACAGCTACTGTTGGTGAGCTCCAGTTTACTTCGGAGCTTTCCGAGTCGGTTCCTTATATTTTGTTATTGTACAGGAGTCATATGTGGGCGGGGATTTGTCCCGACCCTAGTTATGTCATGTATATCCTAGAGGCTTTGTAGACATAAGGAAGGGTAAAGTCATGGAAGTTTATATAGTAATGTTATATTCGTATATGGGGTGGCCCCGACGGCCAAGTATTATATATTTATATATATATATTTGTGCGTGTTGTGCTGATACAGGTAATTAGACTCATTTATATGCAGCGAAGTGCTGCCCAAATTTTTGGTGACATGTAAGTGAAAGTACAGGTATTTGAACGGGTTCTCCCGGGCCTTCTCGGCTTCGGGTGCCAGTCCGGTCCGATGGGATTTTGGGTCGTGACATGTTGGCTTTAAAGATTTGCAATGGAGTATGAGTATGGTGCCTTTCGAACTATATAATCGTGACACTGCATAGTCCTTATAGAGATATTGGATATTTTTCATGAACCTTAATGCATTCCCTCGTCATTAACACTAAGAGGTCGTTTAGTTGGGAAAAAGTTACCATCAGTATTGTGTTAATGGTGAAATAAATAATATCGGTACTAATTAATACCTCACAACAAACATGGGATAAAATAGTTCATTTTATCCCGGAAATATTTATTCCTTATACCTCACACCAAACGACCCCTAAGTATCATATACATGAGTTTTTGTTCAATATTAGTTGACTGCTTCAACTGTATCTTGACATTAAAAAGAGCATCTTAGATATCTGATTCATATCGATCTGAAAATTGATTCATATTATTTCGAGAACTATTTTCTTTGAAAGTAATTTTTCTTTTCCTTTCTTTGAAAGTAAAAATCTAGAGTATCTTTTTAACACTTATTACCATTCCTGCTGCCTATTGTAATTGTGTTACTCTATCATAGCCAAAATGCAGAACACTATTGCATTCACAATGTAAAATATTACTCCTAATTTATCAGAAGAAGAAATATAATGTAGCAAACTATTGATTTTTATTGTGTAAAATAATTTTCAGTATTCTACGATTATTTGAGAAATTTGGATGGCTGGTTATTGTCACACCCTTTTTTTAACTCCAAAAAGATTTATATTGTACTACCCCGTATTCAAGTACATGTATTGGCGTATTCAAGTACGTGATTGGTCTTATTTATATGAAATTAATTTTTTATTTTATTTATACCGGAATTTGCCCGTCATGGCTCCATACGAAGGTTATTGAATAAGCTTTCCAACGATATAAAGATTTTCAAAAATGGATAAGTTTCGGATATAATCGAGCACGTTCGAAACTATAAAATGGTGGCCGGGATATGGTGAATAGTAAATGTGCAGGAAAATTTCATGCACACAAACTACTGAGGCCTGCCAGTTTTTTAGGTCAACTTTGAACGATCATAACTCCCTTAATATAATGAACTGGGAAAGCTACGACCTATCAAAAGAAATTTCTTTGAGTCTTATTTCCAATGCAATTAGTTTCATCCAAATCCAACATTTGAGTAAGGAGTTATACTCGTTTTACTTCAGCCTCTCAAAACAGATTTTTAGGGTCAAATTCAAACGATCATAACTCCTTGTACAGGACGAACTGGGTGTCCTACTTTATATGAAATGAAAGCCCTTTGAATTATCTTTCCAAATATACCAATTTCACCCAAATCTGATATCGGAGCAAAGAGTTATGGCTGATTTACTTTAGCCTATCAAAACAGTCCACCATGGACAGATTCAGATTTACTTAAAATTTTAAGGGCAATATGGTCATTTTCCATCACCTCATGTACGAAAATTGGTCATTATATACATATACCTAGCCTCATATCCATCATTTTTATCCAAATTATTGAAGAATAAGGAAACTCTAGCCTAATTTCAACTCCAATTATCTTGTGATTCAACCGTAGAAAGTCCAAATTGATTCTGTAGTTGTGTTCACCGTCTCGAGGGCTTCGAGAAGCACCCCTTATTTGTGCCAACAGGACTTCGAAATCAAAAGGGTCATTTTATGATAAGGATGTAAATTATGTTGGTGTTATTTATATGGATATGTATATATATGCATGTGAGCATAAGAAGTATGTTATTTGATTGTTGTTGAAAGATGATTGGAAATGATGTTGGATTATTCTTGTGCATGGTTGGATTATGTTGAATTGTGAAAGGATTTGGTGTGATGATGTGGTATTGAAATGATGATTATATATATACACACACATAAACCTATTGTTCAAGTTGGTTTTTGGAATGCTTTGCAAATATTGGTTGTATGGAATTATGGAAGAGAATTGTGGTGTTGGGTTGCTAATACTAGATGCCAAACATTTCATTGTAGATAAGTGATTTGTAAAGGCGGGAAGTTGTGTTGAATTGGTATCCGAATCTACAACGAGGTATGTAAAGCATACTCTAACAATGTTCTTTGGCATGAAAACACCAATGTTCCATCAAGTAAGATTTCGAGGTTGTCCAAAAACATGTATTGTTCTACATTACCAACGAAGTTGTTTCCATTCTATAAAGTGTCAAAATGTTTCGTTGATATACCAAAAGGCTCCTATTTCATTGTTGTGATATTGATGATTCTGAAACACATTGGTGATGTACCAATGAGTCTTTATTACATCGTTATTGTATAGAAGGTCTATTACTTGGTTCCTATTGATGTATCATTGTTTCAAAGTATCAAAAATGTGGTGGCGACCGAAATAACAATCTCAAAAATTAATTGAACTAAGTGATTAAAGTTCTCTCTTATCGGGTGGTATCCCAAGGGCATAAGCCTAGCATGGGTCGATCCCTATTTATGTGTTTATGGGTGGTATCCCAGGGGCATAAGCCTAGCATGGGTCGATCCCAGTTGATATGTACTGGAGGCAGCCTAATGGTCATAGTACATTACAGTAATGATTACAAAGATGATAAGAACGAAGGTAAAGTGATTGAATAAATGCAATGTACAGGTTGTCACAAGTTTTAGTAAGTGTGATCCACTCCTATTACGCTTTATTCACTTGTTTCTGATTTCTATTGAGCTCTTATATCATATGTGATTATCTACAGCTTTACATACTCAGTACATATTTCGTACTGACGTCCCCTATGGGGACCTGCATTTCATGTTGCAGGCACAGGTACCTCAGCTCATACACCGCACAAGTAGGAGCCAGGTCATACAACTATTGTTGGTGAGCTCCAGTTTGCTTCGGAGCTTTCCGAGTCGGTTCCTTATGTTTTGTTATTGTACAGGAGTCATGTGTGGGCGGGGGTTTGTCCCGACCCTAGTTATGTCATGTATATCCTAGAGGCTTTGTAGACATAAGAAAGGATAAAGTCATAGAAGTTTATATAGTGATGTTATATTTGTATATGTGGTGGCCCCGACGACCAAGTATTATATATATATATATATATATATATATATATATATATATATATATATATATATATATATATATATATATATATATATATATATATATATATATATATATATATATATATATTTGTGTGTGTTGTGCTGATACAGGTAATTAGATCTTTCTATATGCAACGAAGTGCTGTCCAAATTTTTGGTGACATGTAAGTGAAAGTACAGGTATTTGAACGGGTTGTCCCGGGCCTTCTCGGCTTCGGGTGCCAGTCCGGCCCGATGGAATTTTGGGTCGTGACATATATTTTAAGTTTTGAAAGAGTTTTTATTAGTAAGTGACAAAAAGATGAAAATTTTATTCTGAAAAGGATCTTTTACAATTAAATTCAGAGTCGCCACTTGGCATAAATCGGGTGTGCCAAGTCACCTTTGGCCAATCCTTTTCAAATAATTTGACTCTTTAAAAACTAGTTTGCGAACAGAGATTCTGGCTAAGGAATTCTGTTGACCGAGGGGAAGGTGTTATGCACCCCTCGATCCCGTGGCTTGACCACGATCGCTTGGTGGAGCGTATCGACTAATTTGATATTATAAAGTGTATAAACCACATAAACACACAAGACAAGCAAACAAATAAATCAAACAAAATTAAAAAAAAAAAAGTAATGTCCAGTCCGAATTATACGGTCCAAAAATAAAAAAATACAAAAATAGAAATCCTATTTAGACTAATCCTAAACTATGCTCCAATGCTTTACCCGATGCCTCGGGCCTTCATCACGAACCTCTTTTGCGTACATGATACGTCGGGGCATTCCGCGGTGAATAGATACAAGTACCTTGGGGCATTTCCCGGCCAAATGAGTATAATTTAATTAAATGCGATAAAACAAAACCATTCCAACACATATTTTAAATGTGCCATCAATCCACCATGCCTAAATTTGCCTACCCGAACCTACCCTTTGCCTATCCATTCTCGACTAAAGACATAATTTGCCTACCCGAACCTACCCTTTGCCTATCCATTCTCAACAATAAATCAAAATTAATTCGAATCTACCCTTTTCGTCAATTTTCAATTCCCATCCCAACTTCCTTTTTATCAATCACACCATCAAGATTACTTCAATTCATTCTACATATCACTGAAATCACATTGTCAAGCACATAAACATAACAACATAACATCAACAAAGTCCAACAATCATAATCATACTACACATAATCCCAATCAATTCAACAAATCAAAGATAAGAAAAATAGAATGGTTCAAGGAAATGGACCTCGATAGAACTTGTTTTCGTTGATAATAAAGAAATCCGAAACCAAAATCCTCAAACAAGGAACCCCACAACGAGCGAACCAAATCAGTGAGAGAAATCCAACCCAGACAGATTTGAGAATCAATAAGAAAGACATCAAAATTAGTGACTCCGGCTTGGTATCGAAAACCAATGACAAAATCCGAACCCAATTCTCGACAAAAAACTAAGAACTTTGACAAACTAAACTCCGGTGAGTTAACAGTAGTCAAACCGATGAGAACAAGATAGATTATGATGAAACCTTGGCATTTTTTTTTTATCAAAACTACCTGTAAGTCACTGGAAATGAAGAAATCTCAGAGTTTTGGGACGGTACAGAATAGACGATGAACTATAAACTAATTCCGGTGAAAAGTTCGCACAAAAAACTCGAGAAAAGACAACCAGATCTCGTCAACTTTGCTATTTTTTGCCGGATCTGAGTCAACCACGCTGATTTTACTGTTCTCTTACCGAATTTCTATCAATCTCCTTCCATTATATCATTTGTTTCCTCACTGCATGTGTGTGTGCGTGTGTTTTTTGGTGAGTTGTGAGTGTATTGTGGTGGATCCGTGTTGGTCGATTGTGTGCGTGCAGATAATAAAGAAAAAAAAGCAAAAGAAAATCAATAAAAATGGCCCCCCTAAGTTGTTGTGGTGTCTTGTTCTTAATCCATAGAAAAATGATGAAGGATGTGTTTATGTGTGATCCCGTGAGAGTGAGTGTGTGCGAATGAATGAAAATATATGAGTAAAGGTTGTATCTGTGTTGATAGTGTGTGGATTTGTATTTTCCAGTGAAGAAGATAATGGAGAAGAAGTAGTTCCCCCTTCTGCGAATATGGTAATGGTGTATATGTAGGCAGTGTGTGTATTGTTGTGGGAATTTTGGTGGGTCCCCCTCCTTTTTTTATGATTATTCCCTTTCTATGTGTATATGGTGTGCTATTGTTAAAAAAATAGAAAAAATGTGACTTGGGGAATGTGGGTAGGGTAGGGGTATGAGGTATGAGGTATGTTGTTAGGATAAAATTTGTTAGGAATGTCATTAAGGATTGTTATTTTTTGTCATTTTATGGGATATAATCACACGGGTGAGGGTACATGGTGAGGGGAGCTAAAAAAGATAAAATTGGACTTCAGAAGGGACAAAATTAGATGTCTACATCATGCCCCTTTGAATGTAAACACGAAGTGTTTTCAGACAAAGAAGAAGACAACGAGATAAAAAAATTTCCCAACCATTATTCAAAAGAATGAAACAGAAGAAAGGAGGACAACCGAGTTGACTTAGTACACTCCTACCTACCTAAGTTTTGAGGGAATCAAGTGACGAGTATCTCAAAGGATTGGAAGGAGATGGACCATACCGAGTTGGAGAGTTGAGTAAGGTTCCGTCGAGGTTCTGGTCTGCAGCTCTGTTATTACATCAAAAATGAAAAGTACAAGTTAAAACATAAGTGAAATTACAAAAATCCTATCTATGCTGCCTTTTTTGGACTCTTGGTTTGAGTTTCATCACCCTATTCTTTAGGCGAGCTCCTGACTTGCGATTTCTTCAACTTGTTGCTTGACTTTCAATTTCCTCACCCTGTTCTTCAGGTGGGCTTCTGACTTTTGATATTCATTACCTTGTTCTTCAGGCGGGCTCTTGACTTGCAATTTCATCACCCTGTTCTTCAGGAGGGCTCCTGAAATCAAAATCAAAACTAGAACGAAAATATCACGAACAAAGATTATAATAAAGAAAGATTTCATTTTTGAAGTAATGTCCCATTTTCTAGGAAGGTCCTAAACAGAAAGTAAAATCCCATTTTCTAGGAGGGTCCTGAACAGAAAGTAAATTCTCGGTCCTGAACAAAAAGTAAAATCTCATTTTTCAGGAGGGTCCTGAACAGAAAGTAAATTCCCTCATGGATGTGTTTTTCCAATGGTAGCTGAATTAAGTGAAGTGAATTTGCCCCTGTTTCAACAAAGAAAATATGTCAGTTAAAAACTTAGTGGTGGCTTGCAGCACCTGGCTTCCCAGGCATCTGCTCCAACCGTTGTTCCTTTCACCTTTGTTTCAGATCTCTGAAACTTGCCCCCGTTTTATCGCATCATTGACCCAGATCCAGATTGAGGAAAACGAGTTCTGACTCAAACAATGAATTCCATTTTACCATGCCTTTGAGATGCACCCTTTTCTAAATCTGAATGCTCCCACGAACCCAGCAGCTGGTCGGTTGATACACTTCCTTTTGCTTTGTGTTGAATTACGATCATATTTATTTCATGTGCTGGTCCTTTACTTTTTCTCATACAATTGGAAAGACTGATAGTAAGTTTTGAAATCCTTTCTCTCTTGTTTTGACACAAACTTGACTCAAAATGTAAAGAAATGATGGTGACTTTTATTTTGATAAATGACATAAAAAGACAAAAATATGAATATGTAAATGAAAGAAATGGGAAATGTCCCTTATTCAAAAATAAAACTTATCTGAATACGGCAACCAACTCCAATGAGTATGACATGCATTTTGGATTAAGCTGTCTGATCTTTCTACCCAAACTTCAACCTTTTGTTGTTGAGTTCATGCCCTTTCCGCTGAATTGCTTCTTCAAACCCATTGGACTCATACATCTCATTCAATTGACGACATCTTGAAAGATTTTTGCCAATAACCTCTTTCTTTTTCACTTTTCTCTCAAAATCACCATCGCCTCACGGTGCCCATGAGGGTTTTCACCAATAAGACTCTCTCACTTTATTTCTCTCAACTCCCCATCGCCTTATGGTGACCGTAAGGGTTTTCACCAGTAAGACTCTCTTATTTTTTATTTCTCTCAACTCACCATCGCCTTATGGTGCCCGCGAGGGTTTTCACCAATAAGACTCTCTCATTTTTATTTCTTTCCTGATTTCTTAAGCTGAGGAAAACAAGTAGTACCCCCAAAATGCGTCATCATATCCATTGTATGCTTAGCCTTAACATATCAAAGATTAATCTGAAGGTCTTTCTTTGATTGTAACTTAGATTTTGGATAAGGTTAGAAAGACAAGGATGACAGGAGGCTCAAACGACACTTGAAGTGGGGGGTGGGACTTACAACTTTTGGAATCGACTCAAATAACACATTAACTCATGCCCCAGTTTTTGTCTACTGGGTGACTTTAAAATATTTGTTTGGTTGGACCGAGCCCTGAATAGGGCAGCCTATGTATCTCACCCCCGAGAGAGGAGAATCAGGTCGCACGTAGTTTCATCAGATTGTTCTTTGTTTTGATCTAATTTTCTCTTCTCTTTTTTTCTTTTATTATTATTTTTATTTTATTTTATTTTATTTTTGCTTTTCTTTTATTCTTCTTTTCTTGACACTTTATCTTTTACTCTATTTTGATTCCAAAAGAGGGATATGAAAGAAAATAGAACTAAGCTCAAATAGGGTAAACAAAGGATGACACAATGTTTGGATAGCAGAATGAAATGCCTTAATCATATCAATCTTAAAAATTCAAGTACTAAACATGCAACAGAACCAACAAAGGATAAAATATCATACATAATATATTTTGACCGCATCAGCATTGATAGCCATTTCTACCATTTTGCCTTCAATATCTGTCAAATATAAGGCTCCATTGGGCAACACTTTCTTCACAATAAAGGGGCCTTGCCAATTTGGAGAGAACTTGCCTTTCGCTTTAACCTAGTGAGGAAGGATACGCTTCAATACCAACTGACCAACTTCAAAATTCCTGGGTCATACCTTTTTATTAGACACTTGAGCCATTCTCTTCTGATACAATTGGCCATGACATACCGACGTTAGCCTTTTTTCCTCAATCAAACTCAATTGTTCCGATCGGGTTTTGACCCACTCATCATCATCAATCTCTGCTTCCATAATGACTCGAAGAGAGGGAATTTCAACTTCTGCAGGAATGACTGCTTCTGTCTCATACACCAACAAATATGGAGTTACCCCTATTAAAGTGCGAACAGTAGTGCGATAACCTAGCAATGCGAATGGCAACTTCTCATGCCATTGTCTAGACTCTTGTACCATTTTCTGCAGTATTTTCTTGATATTATTATTGGCGGCTTCCACAGCACCATTTACCTTCAGACGATATGGAGTGGAATTTTGATGTGTGATCTTAAACTATTGGCACACTTCTTGCATCAAATGACTATTAAGATTGGTAGCATTATCTGTAATGATCATCTTCGGAATTCCAAACCTACAAATGATGTTGGGATGAATAAAATCTACCATCGCTTTCTTTGTTACTGACTTGAAAGTTACTGCTTCTACCCACTTTGTGAAGTAATCAATGGCCACCAGAATGAATGTATGCCCATTTGATGCTTTTGGCTCAATCAATCTAATCACGTCTATTCCCCAGGCTACGAAAGGCCATGAGGCAGTCATTGCGTGCAACTCAATAGGAGGAGAATGTATCAGATCACCGTGTACCTGACATTGATGACATTTCCAAACAAAATGAATAGAATTCCGCTCCATAGTAAGCCAATAATAACTTGCTCAAAGTATCTTCTTTGACAAGACATAACTGTTCATATGCGAACCACATACTTCGGACTGTATTTCAACCATGATCGTCGAGGCTTATTTTGCATCCACACACCTCAAAAGTTCCAGATCTGGGGTTCTCTTGTATAAGATTCCCCCACTTAAGAAAATTCCACTAGCCAAACGCCAAATAGTCCTCTTTTGATCACTGGTGGCATGTACTGGGTATTCTCCCGACTGGATGTATCACTTGATATCAAAGAACCAAGGTTCGCCGTCGAGTTCTTC
The DNA here is from genome assembly GCA_030864225.1 of Capsicum baccatum var. pendulum. Lineage (NCBI taxonomy): Eukaryota > Viridiplantae > Streptophyta > Magnoliopsida > Solanales > Solanaceae > Capsicum > Capsicum baccatum. The sequence goes on from CM061550.1 coordinate 13,009,167, forward strand.
TTCAACTGTATTATAGTAAGTATGTTGATCACGACTTTGTATATGCACTGGATCAATGTAGGCCTTGTCAGGATGTTGGAGCAATGAAGCCAAAGTGGCTAAGGCATCAGCAATCTCATTGAGAATTCTTGGAATATGCCTAAACTTCACAGACACAAACCGTTGGCATAGATCTTTCAAGAATTGTTGATACGGTATTAGCTTTAAATCTCGTGTCTCCCAATCACCTTGAATCTGATGGACGAGCAAATCTGAATCCCCCAACACTAATAGTTCCTGGATTCCCATATCAATAGCTAGCCTCAGACCTAGAATGCAAGCTTTATATTCTACCATGTTATTGGTACAATAAAATCAAAGTTGCATTGCTATCGAAAAATATTGCCCCACCTCAGAGATAAGAACTGCACCTATTCCGATTGCTTTCATGTTGACTGCTCCATCGAAGAACAACTTCAAACCTGGATCAGCATCTATAACGACTTCATAGACAAACAAAACTTCTTCATCAGGAAAATATGTATTTAATGGCTCGTACTCTTCGTCAATGGGATTCTCAGCAAGATAATCTGCCAAGGCTTGGGCTTTCATGGCGGTTTGAGTTACATATATAATGTCGAACTCGGTAAGAAATATTTTTCACTTTACCAAATGACCGGTCAACATAGGCTTCTAAAAGATATACTTCAAAGGATCCATGCGGGAGATGAGATAAGTAGTGTAGGATGAAGGATAATGCTTCAACTTCTGTGCTACCCAAGTTAGGGCACAACACGTCCTTTCAAGAAGAGTGTACCTGGCCTCATATGTTGTGAACTTCTTACTAAGATAATAAATAGCCGGCTCTTTTTTTCCCGTGACATCATGTTAACGTAGGACACAACCGAAAGAATTATCCATGACCGATAAATATAAGATCAAAGGCCTACCAGGCTCCGGTGGTACCAGCACGGGCGAATTTGACAGATATCTTTTGATTTTGTCGAATGCTTCCTGACATTCTTCAGTCCACTCTACCGCAACACTCTTTTTCAACAACTTGAAAATAGGCTCACACGTGGTTGTGAGTTGAGCAATAAATCTACTAATATAGTTTAGCCTACCAAGCAGAATCATCACCTTCGTTCTTTTCATGGGCGGTGGCAGATCCTGAATGGCTTTGATCTTCGAAGGATCCAATTCGATACCCCGATGGCTGACTACAAACCCCAACAGCTTTCTAGATAGAACTTCAAATACACATTTTGCCAGATTGAGTTTAAGATTATACCTACGGATCCTTTCAAAGAACTTTCTTAGATCTTTAACATGGCCAGCCTGATTCATTGATTAAATAATCATATCATCTACATAAACCTCAATCTCCTTATGCATCATGTCATGAAACATAGTGGTTATGGCTCTCATATATGTTGCTCCAGCATTCTTCAGACCGAATGGCATTACTTGATAACAATAAGTTCCCCATGGTGTGATAAAAGACATTTTCTTTGAGTCTTCATCATCCATAACGATTTGGTGTTATCCGGCATAGCAATCCACAAAAGAGGTTATCTCATGTTTAGCGCAATTGTCCAGCAAAATATGGGTGTTGGGCAACAGAAAATCATCCTTCGGACTTGCTCTATTCAAATCACGGTAATCAACACATACTCAAATTTTGCCATCTTTCTTTGGGATGGGAACAACATTGGATAACCACGTCGGATAACGAGCCACTCGAATGACTTTGTCTTCAAGTTGTTTTATGATTTTCTCTTTGATTTTGATACTTACATCAGTTTTAAACTTCCTCAACTTCTGTTTCATAGGGGGGAGGCAGGATCAGTTGGCAAATTATGAGCCACTAATTCAGTGCTTAAACCAGGCATATCATCATAAGATCATGCAAAAACATCCTTATAATCAATTAACGCTTGAATTATTCCATCTATTAGCTGTGGCAAAGCATGTACACTGATTTTAGTTTCCTTAACATCTTCTTGATTCCCTAGATTAATTGGCTTAGTTTCATTTAAATTAGGATTCGGCTTGTCGTCAAACTGTTCCAACTCTTTGCTCATTTCTTCTAGTGCATATTCTTCATCATATTCCCCCTCTTGCTTCATTATATCTTGATTAGTTTGGATTTTAAGATTAGGCTGAAAATTCCGCATGCATGTCATGTCATTAGAGTCAGCATAAAGATAACTGTATAAAGAAAAGACAAAACAAGAAACATTAGACACAAAATAAAAGGGACATTGCATTTCATTAAAAGCGAAAGATAGAAGGGTTTAAACATAAACAAAAAAATATAAACAAGCAAAATTCCGAGTTACAACCCTGGAATAACTCGAAAAACTGAAAGGAAAATAAAATAAACTACCAAAACTCCCTCCTGACGGGGAGAGGAGTGACTTCCCAATTGTTGAAACGAACAGCTGGGCCTATGAACTGCACATCTGCCTTACTGGTACCTACTCCTGCATCAACCATGTCAACTTCAGTCAACAGATTCTGGAAGTCATCAACCAATTCAGCTTCAAATTCTACAGGTGCCATGACATTGCTCTTGATGAATGACTTACTGAGTAGAGGCACTGGGCGCAGGAGTGACCATATTTCTTTCTTTCTTTCCTTGGCTTTCTTTAGATCTTCAGCCGTAGGTTCGAAACCCAAACCAAAAGTGCCCATGTTCTCCCCCTCGTACATATGGGATAAACTATACCATGAAAAGACACTCCCAAACCCCTTCCTGGCTCAAATCCATATTTTAATATTTCATTTATCATCATGACAGAAGCGGGAGACAATTGTGGCCCTGGAATAATGTAACACCCCGTACTTAATTACGTGCATTAGCCATGGTTATATGTGTTGGAGTATATGTATTGATCCTAATTTAGGTATATATGAGTTTAAGTATGAGTATTGATTATTTTGAGATGGTTTCAAGTGTATAGTTTGATTATATGTGATTAAGAATCGACTTTATTTATACCGGAATTTGCCCGTCGATGGTTCCATACGAAGGTTATTGAATAAGCTTTCCAACGATATAAAGATTTCCAAAAACGGATAAGTTTCTAATATAATCGAGCACGTTCGAAACTATAAAACGATGGTCGGGATGTTGTGAACAGTAAATGTGCAGGAAAATTTCCTGCACACAAACTACTGAGGCCTGCCAGTTTTTTGGGTCAACTTTGAACGATAATAACTCCCTCAATATAATGAACTGGGAGAGTCGCGACATATCAAAATAAATATCTTTGAGTCTTATTTCCAATGCAATTGGTTTCATCCAAATCCAACATCTGAGTAAGGAGTTATACTCGTTTTACTTCAGCCTCTCAAAACAGTTTTTTAGGGTCAACTTCAAACGATCATAACTCCTTGTACAGGACGAACTGGGTGGCCTACTTTATATGAAATGAAATCCCTTTGAATTATCTTTCCAAATATACCAATTTCACCCAAATCCGATATCGGAGCAAAGAGTTATGGCCGATTTACTTTAGCCTGTCAAAACAGTCCACCATGGACAGATTCGGATTTACTTAAATTTTTAAGGGCAATATGGTCATTTTCCATCACCTCATGGACGAAAATTGGTCATTATATACATAAACTTAGCCTCATATCCATCATTCATCATCCAATTATTGAAGAATAAGAAACCCTAGCCTAATTTCAACACCAATTATCTTGTGATTCAACCGTAGAAAATCCAAATTGATTCCGTAGTTGTGTTCACCGTCTCGAGGGCTTCGAGAAGCACCCCTTATTTGGGCCAACAGAACTTCGAAATCAAAAGGGTCATTTTATGGTAAGGATGTAAATTATGTTGGTGTTATTTATATGGATATGTATATATATATATATATATATATATATATATATGCGTGTGAGCATAAGAAGTATGTTATTTGATTGTTGTTGAAAGATGATTGGGAAATGATGTTGGATTATGTTGAATTGTGAAAGGATTTGGTGTGATGATGTGGTATTGATGATGTGGTATTGAAATGATGATTATATATATATACACATAAACCTATTGTTCAAGTTGGTTTTTGGAATGTTTTGCAAATATTGGTTGTATGGAATTATGGAAGAGAATTGTGGTGTTGGGTTGCTAATCCTAGATGCCAAACATTTCATTGTAGATAAGTGATTTGTAAAGGCAAGAAGTTGTGTTGAATTGGTATCTGAATCTACAACGAGGTATGTAAAGCATACTCTAACAATGTTCTTTGGCATGAAAACACCAATGTTCCATCAAGTAAGTTTCCGAGGTTGTCCAAAAACATGTATTGTTCTACATTACCAACGAAGTTGTTTCCATTCTATATAGTGTCAAATGTTTCATTGATATACCAAAAGGCTCCTATTTCATTGTTGTGATATTGATGATTCTGAAACACATTGGTGATGTACCAATGAGTCCTTATTACATCGTTATTGTATAGAAGGTCTATTACTTGATTCCTATTGATGTATGGTTGTTCCAAAGGTACTATATTGGCATGAACACTAATGTAATAATCTCAAAAGCTTTTGAACTAAGTTATTGGAAAGATCTCTTATGTGTGTTACTTGATATACGTGCGGGTGGTATCCCAGGGCATAAGCCTAGCATGGGTCGATCCCTATTTATGTGTTTATGGGTGGTATCCCAGGGGCATAAGCCTAGCATGGGTCGATCCCAGTTGATATGTACTGGGGCAGCCTAATGGTCACAGTACGATACAGTATTGATTATTGTTAGGTGGTTGGAGGTTCGGGAGGAGGTAATGGCGATTGATAATTGTAAAGAATGAAATGAACGAATGTATACCGTTCCACAAATGTGTTTGAATTCAAGAACCCAATTCAGATTAATGATAATGTGCATGATCCTAAAAGTGTTTATGAAGTGTGGTTCACTTCTATTATGATTTATTCACTTGCGTATGATTTTCTTGATCCCCCATATGACATATGATTATTTACAGCTTTACATACTCAGTACATATTTCGTACTGACGTCCCTCACGGGGGACCTGCATTTCATGCTGCAGGCACAGGTGCTTCAGCTCACTCACAGCATAGATAGGAACCAGGTCGTACAGCTATTGTTGGTGAGCTCCAGTTTGCTTCGGAGTTTTCCGAGTCGGTTCCTTATGTTTTGTTATTGTACAGGAGTCATGTGTGGGCGGGGGTTTGTCCCAACCCTAGTTATGTCATGTATATATCCTAGAGGCTTTGTAGACATAAGGAAGGGTAAAGTCATGGGAGTTTATATAGTGATGTTATATTTGTATATGTGGTGGCCCCGACGGCCAAGTATTATATATATATATTTGTGCGTGTTGTGCTGATACAGGGAATTAGACCCTTCTATATGTAATGAAGTGCTGCCCAAATTTTTGGTGACATGTAAGTGAAAGTACAGGTATTTGAACGGGTTCTCTCGGGCCTTCTCGGCTTCGGGTGCCAGTCCGGCCCAATGGGATTTTGGGGCGTGACAAATAACATGTCCTTTAACGATACGATTCACCGACACTGTATCAAAAGTTTGATAGACAAATTTCTCATTCACATTGTTTGCTTTAATAAGGGACAAGGGAGAATCTTCATAGGAGGACAAATCCCCTTCACCATGAATAACCACTTCTTGCCTGTCATGCTCAAACTTGATCATTTGGTGCCATATAGATGCAACCGCCTTAGCCTTGTGGATCCATGGTCTTCCCAACAACCGATTGTAAGAGGAGTCGATATTCAGCACTTGAAACTCTATTGTGAATTAAACCGGCCCTATAATCAACATTAGTTCTATTTCGCCAATGGAGTTGGATTTTGCTCCATCGAAAGCCCTAACACATACATTATTGGTCCTGATCCTCTCAACACCAATATTCAACTTTTGCAAAGTGAAAATAGGGAAAATATTTGCACCTGAACCTTCGTCAGTCATGACATGAGTGACGTAAAAATCTTTGCTCCTCACTATAATGTAAAGACCCCGGTTATGCCTCGTACCTTCAACAGGCAATTCATCGTCAGAGAAGCTGATCCGATTGACCTCAAAGATTTTTCTAACCATTTCCTCAAGCTGATTTATCATAATCTCCCTAGGAATGTATGCTTCGTTTAATACCTTCAGTATAATGTCACGATGTTCCTTGGAATGCAGCAACAAAGATAAAAGGGAAATTTAAGTAGGGGTTTTCTTCAACTCATCTATTATTAAATACTCTGGCAACTTTATCTTTTTCAAAAATTCTTTGGCTTCTTCTTCGGTGACAGGATTTTTGATAGATGAAGGCCCACTCACAATTTGCTTGGACTTCCTTAAACCTTCAGGCACGAAGCATTTTCCTGACCGAGTCAAACCCCCTACCTCATCGACATCTTCCACTACTTTTTTCCCCTGATAAGTCATCACAGTCCGCTTATAGTTCCAGGGAATCTTTTTCGTATCTACTATCGGAGGTTGGGTCACCGGTTTGATGATAATAGGCGCCGCAAGTGCTCCTTTTACCGTCAATATAGGCTTACCTGGAGTTCCTATCACCGTCAACTTAGGATTGTCTTGACTTAAACCAACGAATAATTGGACTTCTTTCACTGTGATCACAGGTTTCTTCGTACTTTCTTGGATTTTATCTTCTCTCATTTCTTCCTGGCTCAATGATATTGCTTTCAATGAGTCCGCCATATTGACTGATTTATCCTCATTAGTCTGTATTCTGACAATAGGCTTATAACACCTTAACTACTCTTTCCCATCATGTATCAATTCTAACATATTAGTTTCAGCATAGGTTGGCAACAGATTCTGGTTAATGTTTGAAACCTCCGGGGCCTGGACCAAAATCTGATTTGCATCAATTAAATCTTGGACGGCTCTCTTTAAATACCAGCATTTCTCGATATCATGGCCTGGCATGTCAGAACAATATGCACACGTTAAAGAATAATCAAGATTCCTGGGAGGTGGATTTGAAAGCCTTTCTTGAATCGGGCTTAAGACCTTCATCTTTCTCAACCTATCAAACAAGCTAGCATATGTCTCCCCGAGAGGCTTGAACTAATTTTTGACCACCTTCTCTTTCGTGTACCTGGGCCTGGGTTGGAAATCGGGTCTGGAGGGGCATGCCATTGCGGGTAAGAAGGGGTTTGGACATATGGTTGTGCACTATATACTGGGTAATAAGGGGGTGGAATGGCATATAGTGGGTTTTGCGGAGGATAGTAATGGTGGGGAAGAATATATGGAGCTTGGATATAGGCTTGGACTTGGGATTGGGGATAGGGGTGAGGTGGTCTTTTGAGATAGTAATGGGGTCCAACAACAATGGTCGTCATGCCTCTTTTTTTTTTTACCTCCGAACGCGCCAGATTCACCTTGAATCGCTTATGTGGTGGCTTTTAATGCGGCAAACTCACTATTCGGCCGGTCTTAATTTCGTCCTCTATCATCTCTCTCATTTTGAGGACTTTCATAAAAGACTTTTCCATTGTCAGAAGTAAATGTTGAAAATAGGTCTCATCTTGTGCCTGAATAAAGACCTCTACCAGCTTACTCTCCTTCATTGTAGGTTTTACCATGACGGCCTGTTCACGCCACCTTATCGCGTATTTTCTAAAACCTTCAGTGCTTTTATTCTTCATGTTGACCAAGGATTTTTTGTCAGGAATCAGGTCGACGTTATACTGAAAATGTTGCACAAACTCAGAAGCTAAGTCATCCCAGCTATTCCACTTGTCGATATCTTGATCGACAAACCATTCTAAAGCCAGATCGGAAAAACTCTCGTCAAAGAAAGCCATGAGCAACTCTTCCCTTCCCCCTGCTCCCTCAACTGGTTGCAATAACGTCTCAAGTGCGCCACGGGATCACCGTGCCCAGCATACATCTCAAATTTGGGCATTTTAAAGCCGAGGGGAAGGTTAACGTCTGGGAACATGCAAAGATCTTTATAGGAAACACTCTTATAACCTCTGATTCCCTGCAAATTCCTCATGGCCTATTCTAAACTTTTTAATTTCCATGCTATGACTTCCTGTTCTTATGTTACGACAAGCTTCTCCGTATCAAACGAAAATGAAGCTGGCTGATTGTACCTATACGGTTCATTAATCCTCAAAGTAAGCTCCGGGGCATAATACTGATTATTTGAAACCTTCAATACTGGATCACTAGCAGACCAAGGAAGCACCGTTGTCAGACGCACAACATATGTGGGAGCTTCAGGTGGTGGCGTACCCATACAAACAGGCACTGCCGATGGTGCCGGCTGAGCAGCAGGCCTTGGTTGGGGAACTGCGAAGGGCACACTAGAAGTTCTAGGATGATATTGTCGTGGAGTAAATCTTGGCGCGTGTTTTGATGACTCCATGGGAGCAGAGAATTGAGCCTGAAAAAGTGATGGGTAGTTAGAGATATTCCCAAGATCTTCAGGGAGCGGAGGAGGAGGCATGCCACTAGCCCATGCTCGGTGCAGATCTATTAATTGTTGCCTGAGTCTTAGAACCTCATCATTGCGTTCTGAACTTTCCTCTAGGGGATCCTGATCTGGGTCAATGAGCGAATTTTAAATCTCCCTACTAGATATGGCGAGCTTTGCTTTTGATCTAGTGAAGTACGGGTGACTAGCCAGAGTGCTGCAAACCAACCGCTGTTATCTGAAAGAACATGCTCATCAAAGACAACACCCATTAGGATTAGGTCACACAACAAGCATGAGAATCACGTTGGTAAAATTGTCCTAGATTCATGTTCATTTCTACCAGCCTTTGAGGGTAGTGAGGTCATTTTAACATCATTACGATTTTCATTTACCCTCATTCGCTTATTTTCTCCAACCACACCTCTTTTCTTTTACCCTCATTTCTCTCTTTTTGTATTAGTCTCTGTGTTTTCCCTTTCTTGTCTCATCATCCTTTCTTTCTTTTCTTCTCTCGCTGTCTACCTTCGTTTTATCATTCTTTATGGCTTTTGCTTTTCTTTAAAAGAGGAAAAATAATGAAAAACAACGAAACAAAATAATTAGATCGAACCCAAAAGTAGGTTTCCTACGTATCATGATGTACATGAATTAGATCTTGTGTAGTTAGGGGAATGCATGAATAAACACCACAAAGTTAAAGATTTTTTATTCTTGATTTTGATTTGGTTTTTTATTTTAATTTTAATTTTAATTTTAATTTTTTTTTCGAAGAACACACAAAAGAAAATAATTTCTCAACATTGGCATTTCATAAAAGAGACAACTAAAACAAACTTCGAATTTAAGACAACTTAAAACTAATCAACAAAGACTAAACATCATTCTAGACCCATAAGATAACATGCGTAATACTCCTAGTAAAGACCCTTAACGTTTAAAACAAACATGACACCGACTGAACAAAGACACAACCACACAATGAAAGAAAAATAAAGGACTCAAACAAAATGAAATACGAGGGTTGCTCCTTCAAATTGGTCTTCTGTGGGATGACCTTGGTTGAGATGGACCTGCCTGTGAAGTTCCCTCTTTCTTGCTCAAATCATGCAACATACCTTGAAATAATACTTTGATATTAGGGAGAAAGCCTCTAGCCCATGTACCTGCCTCCTGGGGAGTACAGCTGTAAAGACTATTCTGATATCCTTCCACAGTTGTGAGCAAACTTGATAATTGGATTTTCAATTCTTCCACTTTGGCCCCCGCATCTTCATTCTGACGGTCATTAACTATGCATTCTTCTTGCACTCTCCCTCTAAGCTGCATTGGTAATGGCCTACTGACACCTCGAGGTATGGATTGAAGCCAGACTCCATATCTTTGAGTGTACCCCAGATTGTCCAGACCTATTTTGAAAGAATCTACACCCATTTTTGTTGCATTAAGCCAGAATTGCTCGTACCTGATTTCCCCTTTGGCTATATCCTTAAAGTACTCGATATCCTTTTGAAGGTCTAATATCGGTGGGATATCTTGCTCCTTACCCAACTGACGCATTACCCTACTCGGACTGTAAGTCCTAGTGCATTTGAGCCCTATCAGAACTAGAAGAGGTTGCATGTGACATCCAGAAAAAATTACCTTAGGATTGAGCCATCGATAGGTCTAAAGGATATTGTCATGTGTTCTTGCTTCGAGAAATTCGACCCAAGCATTGACTCCCACAGGTAAAGAAAATTTATCAAAACACATTCTCTCCTCCATGGCGTACACCCGATCATCCAGACAACAATCAACCACATCTGCTCTAACTAAAGAAGGCGCATGCAAATGCTCCATCATCTACAACTGTAATATTAAGTTACTCCCCTCAAAAAATCGAATCCCTCATTTCACCCCAGTCAAAGCCTTATATATTTCAGTTAAGATCATTGGTACAATGGTAACTTGCTTCTTTTTCTTGACTAAAGCCATCACCACGGATTGTAAACGGGTATTGATACGCCTCTCATCTGACAGGAACACTAAGATACCCAGTAGAGCTAAACAGAAAACCTCGAGACGACGTTGTTCCCACTTCTCCTTGGTAGTACAAAATTCATCCCAAAAGCAATCAAACTTTCTGAGGACCCAAATCTAGCAAACAAATAGTCGAAGAAAATTCATGATTGTTTGAGGCACCCTAAATTCTTGTTATCTTTCAACCCACAAAGTCGAAGAAATCTCTTGCCCGTATGATTTCGGGCTAAAATCATCCGTTGACCCATATAAGGCAATCGAAACAAACGAGATATTTCGGCCAGAGTAGGAGTCAATTCATAACTTCTGAACCTAAACACCAAATTGTTTGGATCCCAAAAAGTCAATACAGCCTCTATTAGATCTGGATGGGGCGTGAGATCAAGAAGTGCTACCAGATTGCCTAAGACTTTCCTCACTTCGTGTTTTTCAGAGTAATTGAATGTGCCCCACCACTTGATCAACTTTCTGGGTACCTTGACAACCATAAGGACTTTAGACTTTGTGGACAGATCCATCCTGTAATAACACATATGACGTTACCTCAAAAATTCGATAGGAGTAAAAATTCCCAACTCTTGAGACTTTGACGCGGATATGTCAAAAGGATATGCCACTTTATGACTCCAAATCGCCGAACAGTACCACTGAATAAAATCAACCTACTTGGCTAAGACAACTAACAACACTAGATTACGAAGAGAAAAACCTAGGCTAAGACTAAGACAAAGGCCAAAAATAAAGATTACCGGACCCACCGAGGGTTGCTTACGTATCCCGCCCCAAGGGGCAAGAATCAGGTATGCGTAGTTCATCCAGATTGGACAATTAAGGATTATAGAACAAACAAAACCTTGGCTTGAGAGACACGAGTACTCGATGAAAATAAAAAAAATTTGGATTTTTAATTTGACACTTCATACAAAAATGACACCAACAACCATGAAAGAAATTTTTTTTTGATATTTTTTATATGAAATATACAAAACTTCTATCATCTTTTTTGAATTTTCCTCTTATAAAAAGCTCCTATCTAAAAAAATATTTTTGAAAATTTTGAATTATGAATGCATGATAAAGGAACAAAAGGAAAATCTTTTTAATAAGTGCGAAAGGTAAAAAAATCTTTTTCAATTTTTAAATTGTGAAAGAAAAGAAAAAAAAATCAAAAGCCATAAAGAACTCTAAAAACTTACGAAACTCTCTTTTTTTTCTTTTCGACTCACTATGCCTTTTCTCTTTTTTCAACACTTTCTTGTCTACACACTTTACTTCTAACACATGCTTTCCCCAAATCGGTCCGTCAAATGACCACGTTATCCTCAAAGATGCAACATTTAGCACGTAGGGATGCTTCAGAGGTGAGTCTCCTACAAAGGACCAAGTGGGTCCCGCTAGGTCTCAACATGATGCAAATAAATATGGCCTAAGGCCTGACCTACATTGAAGTTTACTAACAAGGCCGTTCGGGGGAGCATATGGTCGATAGTAGCTGCTTTGCTTTCCACCCACTCCATACGTCCGACGGCTCCCCCTCCTAAAATAAGGGTGACTCAACTAGAGTTTATGTGCACAACGTGCACTCCAGGACTTATTGCAGAAAAAATTAACTCGGATTATGCACATGATGCAAGATATAAAGCGGTAACACACAAGAGAAAAACTGTAAACACGTAGCACGTAAGCGCTCAAAAATGATAAAATAAACACAAACAATGTTTATACACTCATAATGTCAAACTAAGTCGATGCAACTCCAAAAATAAGCTCGAATCCTGAAAAGTTCTCCAACAGAGTCGCCAGAGCTGTCACACCCCTTTTTTAACTCCAAAAAGATTTATATTTTAAGTTTTAAAAGGGTTTTTATTAGTAAGTGACAAAAAGATGAAAATTTTGTTCTAAAAAAGATCTTTTACAATTAAATTCAGAGTCGCCACTTGGCATAAATCGGGTGTGCCAAGTCACCTTTGGCCACTCCTTTTCAAAATAATTTGACTCTTTAAAAATTGGTTTGCGAACAAAGATTCCGTCTAAGGAATTCTGTTGACTGAGGGGAAGGTGTTAGGCACCCCTCGATCCCGTGGCTCGACCACGATCGCTTGGTGGAGCGTATCGACTAATTTGACATTATAAAATGTATAAACCACATAAACACACAAGACAAGCAAACAAACAAATGAAAAAAAATTCAAAAAAAACAAAGTAATGTCCAGTCCGAATTATACAGTCCAAAAATAGAAAAATACAAAAATAGAAATCCTATTTATACTAATCCTAAACTATGCTCCAATGCTTTACCCGATGTCTCGGGCCTTCATCATGAACCTCTTTTGCGTACATGATACGTCGGGTCATTTCCCGGTGAATAGATACAAGTACCTCGAGGAATTCCCCGGCCAAATGAGTATAATTTAATTAAATGCGATAAAATAAAACCATTCCAACAAATATTTCAAATGTGCTATCAATCCACCATGCCTAAATTTGTCTACCCGAACCTACCGTTTGCCTATCCATTCTCGACTAAAGACATAATTCTATCAGGTTTCATATCAACAATAAATCAAAATTAATTCGAATCTACCCTTTTCGTCAATTTTCAATTCCCATCCCAACTTCCTTTTTATCAATCACACCATCAAGATTACTTCAATTCATTCCACATATCACCGAAATCCCATTGTCAAGCACATAAGCATAACAACATAACATCAACAAAATCCAACAATCATAATCATACTACACATAATCCCAATCAATTCAACAAATCAAAGATAAGAAAAAGAGAATGGATCAAGGAAATGGACCTCGATAGAACTTGTTTTCGTTGATAATAAAGAAATCCGAAACCTACGGCTGATGCGAAGTACCCTCCTTGTGATATTTGCGATTGTAAAGGCAATGCTTGTAAAGCAGATGGAGATCCAACTCCATATGAATGGCCGGAGTTGAAATCATGAAAGATAAAGCATGTTCAACTACTCTCGATCCGTTTTGTTGCAATCGTGTTTTGCTTTATCCAGATAAAAATGGTCTTATTAGTCAAAAACCAGTAGTTGGATAGTAAACCTAGTTGGAGGGATGAGTCAATCATTTTGTTTGACAATTATATAAACAAGAGAACGTGACATTTTACTCTTGTACTGCAAATTTTATGTTATAAGATCCTTCTTTTCAAAAGTGTTTTTTCTGTCTCCAAACATAATGTATTACATTCAATCATCAAAAGTGTGATTGGCACGGTAAAACTCACCTTCGTAAATGTCTATTTTAGCCATTTACTATTAACCTATGTGACTTTTTTTTTTCTTCTTTTAAATCTTGATTTTTTTTCTAATTGATGTAAAAAATTTCTATAGAAAAATATTATTTTGAGATTAAAAAGTGAAAAATAGTAATTGAGT